>OX463223.1:81466729-87339229 GCA_949820135.1 Sylvilagus floridanus
TGCCAGTCCCACCAGTGCTATAATTTTAAGGATCATATATATCAATGTCTTTCCCTGACCCCCTCCCCTGCCCCCAGCACAAACACACACACACATACACACACACACACACCAATGTTCTCCTGCCCCTACAGACGTCATATCAGCCAACAGATCTCCAAGCCAGCTTCCATGTGCCTTGCAGAGGCCCTATGACATAAGCAACCAGTCACCACTCATCCTCCATCTTCCTGGCCCGTCTCTCTCCATATACCAAGCTTCTGATCCTGACCCTCCCCCTACCTCCCCCCCCCAAGCCCCAGCCTCAGCCCGGGGCAAGGCTCACACTGGCTGCTGAGATTGCTGGTGCGGAGCTCTTGTCCATGGTTCATGGATATCATTCACAGAACTTGAGTTCGCCCACCACAGGAGTATTTATGGCATAGTCATTGGCAAACACCCCAAAGCAGGGCCTACCTCCCCTCTTCCCAGCACATTACCGCTTCTACCTTCCAATTTACTCCTCCTAAGGCCCTTCCCTAGATAACAGATGCCCACCCGCCCATCCCTAGATCCACCTGGATCTGGCTCCCTGGAGCTGTGCTGACTACTTCCTCTTTGAGCCCTCATGGCCCACTGCTGCCTGAATGCCTGCCTTTTGGTGCCAAACTTTGGCCACTGAGGAGCCCTCCTTGCCAAGGACTGAGCAAGCCACGATGAAGCAGACCCTGTGGCTCTGAAAAGCAGGGTTCTAAGATTCAGCAAGCCCCATCAGTCTCTGTACAAGGGGACTTCCAAAAGTTGGTGGAAAAGGCGCTGAAGTGTAGCAGGGCATGCCATATGGGTACTGGTTTGAGTCCTGGCTGCTCTGCTTCTGATCCTGTTCCCTGCTAATATACCTGGGAAAACAGCAGAAGGTGGCCAAAGTGCTTGGGCCCCTGCGCTTGCATGGGAGACTTGGAGGAAGCTCCTGGCTCCTGGCTTCAGCCTGGCCCAGCCCTGGCCATTGCAGCCATCTGGGGAGTGAACCAGCGGATGGAAGACCTCTCTCTCTCTCTCTCTCTCTCTCTACCTCTCCCTGTAACTCTGTCTTTCAAATAAATAAAATAAATCTTTTTTTTAAAATGAAAGATGTTTATTTTGGTGTCCAAAAACCCTTGAAATACAATCATAGATTTTTCATAATATGCATTTTCTATGGACTTTTTGAAGACTCTTCATATGCATGCATTTCAAAAAGTTTTGCACCAAAATAAACATCTTTTAATTCCATGTTCCACGAACTGTTTGAAGTTCCCTCCTACCAGGGAGTAGAAGGTCTGGAAGGAAATTCGATGCAGGAAAGTAGTTGCCTTCTCTCGCTGCTGAGCAGAGGGTCGCTCTACTCACCATGATCAAAGCTGTAAAAGGCAGGATTGGACAGCTGGCTTTTTGTTTGTTTGGTTTTGCCACCTTCCGGGGACTCTGATCAGAGCCGTGTACACACAAAGGTGTTGGAGAAATACAGATGAATGTTAACTCTGACTTTCAAGATAAATAAATCCATCTTTTAAAAAATATATAGAGAGAGAGATGAAGGCACACATGAATGAATGAATGCGCTTTTCTTCTGTACCAGGCCAATTTGGCTTCTGGCGAGACAAGGAAGAACAAGACATGGCCTTCTGGTCCCCAGGGCCATGGAAGTAGGTGTTAATGAAGTCGGGGGTGGCTTGGGAGCCCTGGCGCTGATGGGAGGCGCAGCAGAGGCTCTCGGCTTCCAGGCCAAGGTGGGCACCCTGAGGGCTGGAGGAGCCAAGGCATTTGTCGACACATGCTCAGTGGACTGCACTGGCTGCTGCTGGCTGAGGTGGCCGCCCAAGGCCTCTTGGCTGCAACACAACCCTTACTCCCTCACCCCAGCCCCGCCCAACCAAGGAAGCCGAGCTGTTGGCCAAGAGAGAGTCGTCAGGCAGGGAGTCCCAGCCCCTCCCTGCTCCAGACTGGGCCCAGGAGGGCCTGGCATGCTTCTAATAGCAAGCAGCAAATGCAGTCAGGCAGATGAGAATTCCTATTATTTTAATATATTTAGAAGAGAGTTTAAGGCGGATTTTGTTCCACGCTGTCTGTTTTTACAACATGAGGTCAGGCCACTTTGATAAAGGCCTTCATGCAGGCAGGAGGGAGGCCTTGGGAAAGTGTGAGTGAGGGGAAGAGGAGGAGGAGGGTAAGGGAGAGAAAGAGAGAGTGAGAACAAGAGCAAGAAAGTCGTAGAGCTGGGGAAAGTGGAGGAAGACTGCGGCTCTCTGGATCTGTCTTTTGCACATACGTCTATGAC
Source organism: Sylvilagus floridanus (assembly GCA_949820135.1). NCBI lineage: Eukaryota > Metazoa > Chordata > Mammalia > Lagomorpha > Leporidae > Sylvilagus > Sylvilagus floridanus. Next base: position 81,469,026 of record OX463223.1, read on the forward strand.
TCCATGTGTGTTTCTGGGTCTGTTTGTTGTGTGAGGAGAGAAACCCATTTGGGGATAAATAGGATGATTTTTCCACCTGCAGGAAACGAGGCAGCCAAAGGCTGATTGGGGCAGCTCCACTCCGCTGCTCTCTGAAGGCCTCGAGCTGGGACTCAGGTTGCTGCAGAGGCCAGGCCCTGGGCTGTGCTTGCAAATTGAGATGCAGGCCAGCTGCCAGCAAATCGGGGCAGTCCAGAGAGCCTTCAAGGCTCTCCTCTGAGGTAGTCCTGGGCTGAAGAGGGGCCCTGGGCCCCTAGGTGCCCTGCTGCCCCTCTGACTGTACTACGTGGCTCCTTATTCATCTGGGACTGGAGCACGGGGACTCACCATGGCTTTCTTAGAAAAAGAAATGCATGCCCGCGTCAGCAAAGGGTTGAAAGTGTTGTCCAGCTCGGAGTAAGGGGATGCGATGGAATTCTCAGTGTCTGCAGAATTCTTGGCTTGAGAGTCCTAGGGAAGCACCCAAGCTGTTGAAGCTGCTGCCAGAACTCTCTTGGCCCAGCCTGGGCCTGACAGGTGACCCCGGGGTGCCACTGAGCCCATTGCAATGCATCTGGGCAGAACAGCGTGATGCTTGCCTGTCCCTTCCTGGGGGTCTGCCCCAGGAGCCCGGGGGTGGATTCCGGGCCACTTCCATTGCCTCCTGCAGCACGTACATTCCATCGTCAGCTTTGCAATCCTCACCTCGAGGAAGGAAGGGGAAGAGGTGCCCATCTACTGCCTCTGCCTTGTTCCTGTGCCCCACGGGGCGGTCAGATCACAAGAAGAACAGGTCTGTCCCCAAAGTTCTCTTCGGCAGAGCTTAGTGGCCTTTTGCTTTCCTAGAGGGAGACCAGAAAATGACCATGTGAAGGACTAGAGGACAGGGAAAGTAAGCAGAGTGAGCGAGAGGAGGCAGACAAAAGCCACACGGTTAGCTCTTGCAATAAACTGCCCGTTCTTCTTCAACACGGGCTGCCTGCTTGGGCTTGCGGTCTCCTCCACAGGTAACCTTGGAGATGGGATTGATGATGGCTGGACTCAAAGCATCAGAGTCAGAGGCTGGCTTTGTAGAAGGTGGAGTGTTTCTGTGGCTCATCCCTCCATGTGCACAACGCCGCCGCCCCCCACCTGCCCCCATCTGCCATCATCATCCTCCGGACCCGGCCTAACCACTGCCACCTGCAGGAATGACAGACGCTCCAAGGCCAGGCAGTACGACCAGCTCTCGGCTCCTGGGAGAACTGGGGCCGGCATTCAGGAGCTCCATCTCTCTGATGTGGTCCGCAAGCTTCCATGGAGCACCCAGGCGGGGGGGGAGGGGGGGGCAGGAAGGAAACCTTGACAGAGAAGGTGGGAAACTCGAGACCTGGGACATCTATGGGACATCTTTCCAGGCAGAGAAAGAGCCCAGGTGCTGCGGCCTGGAGCCGCATCCAGGGCAGAACAGGAGCCTGGGTAGCCGTAACAAGAGTAGTTGTGGGTTAAACCACAGGATTTGGTGTGGGAGCCAACACCTTGAGCCACTGCTGTCCCCTGGACTGGGACAGTTTGGAGGGGTGGCATAAGACTCTGTCCTCCACCATATGGCATGAGTGGCAGAAATGGCACCAAGCACGTCAAGTTGGTGAGGGGTTTGTGCGGTTTGCTCCTGTCTAGGGGTGTCCCAACGACATTCCAGCCCCTGTCACCAGTGGCCTAGGAGGTCTCCTTCTTTCCAGAGAGTGGGCAGCTCTACCCATGAGTCTGTGCAGGAGAGAAGGAGAGCATATGCCGTGTGTGTGTGTGTGTGTGTGTGTGTGTGTGTGCCCATTCCTATCCAGGCTCCAAAAGGGGCTTGGGGCGGCTCACGGTTGCCTGCAGCCTCCACAGTCTGCCACAGAGACACTGTCCTGAGGCTGCTCCCTGCCCCTGCAGCCCAAGTCCTCTGCTCCGAGCAAGGTCCCCAGCGAGTGGCCACATGCTGGCTCTCTCCCAGGAAGCCAGGGTCTCCGCTTCGGGCTCTGCAGGCAGCATTCCGGAGCTCAGAGCAGATGGAGCCCTAGGGGTCCCGGGTGCTTTGCCCTCCCTGCCCACCCTCCGCTTCTCTCTTGGCCTCCGCAGCTACGATCCATTGCCAGTAGCCATTCCATCTACGGCCGTGCATTCCGCCATCTTCCTGTTTGGTGACCCCAGTTCCCCAGAGGCTCCCACCACTTTCTTGCTGCCTCCTCAGAACTGCCTTTTTGGCCTTCTGTCTATACTCGCTCCAAGTTTCTCATGTTCAATTCCTCCAAAGATTGCCAAAGTCTAATTGTGCTGGCAGTGACTGCCGCTGCCGTCAGCCCTTGGTCCTCTCGGTCTGCAGCAAATCAGAGAAAGGCTTGTCTCCGGGTGGTGCCAGATGAATCCCAAGTATCCTCATTGCTATTGTCCCGTCCTTTTATTTTTTTAAGATTTATTTGTTTATTTGACAGAGTTACTCAGAGAGAGGGAGACATACACATACACACACACACACAGGGAGAGAGAGAGAGAAACAGAGACAGAGACAGAGAGACAGAGATCTTCCATCTTCTGGTTCACTCCTCAAATGGCCACAATGGCCAGGGTTGGGCCAGGTTAAAGCCAGGAGCCAGGAGCTTCTTCCGGGTCTCCCACGCGGGTGCAGGGGCCCAAGGACTTGGGCCATCCTCTACTGCTTTCCCAGGCACATCAGCAGAGAGCGGGATTGGAAGCAGAGCAGCCAGGACACAAACTGGCGCCCATAAGGGATGCCGGTGTCACAGGCGGCGGTTTGACCTGCTGTGCCACAGCGCCAGCCCCATGTCATGTCCTCTTTGGGTTAGAAAGCCCTGACCCAGGTGTTCAAGGCCCGGGCTGTCCTCTCAGCTCTTGCTGTGCAGCATTGAGCAGCAGCTCTCCCTCTCTGGGCTCTCTGCTTCCCTGGTGGGCACACACTGGGATTGGACCCAGGGCATTTGCCGAGGTCCTTCCGGCTCTGAGCTCGGCTCAGTCTGCTCAGTTGTGTGGAAGCATGCTGGCCATCGCCATGACACCACACCCAACTGCCACTGACACTTTGGTCTCCCTACAATTCTGACTGGCCTGGCCCCTGGGGAAGGCTCATGTCAAGAGGCCCCAGGTGGGGGCTGGCACTGTGGCACAGCAGGTTAATGCCCTGGCCTGCAGTGCCGGCATCCCATAGGGGTGCCGGTTCTAGTCCCGGCTGCTCCACTTCCCATCCAGCTCTCTTCTATGGCCTGGGAAAGCAGTAGAAGATGGCCCAAGTCCTTGGGCCCCTGCACCTGCATGGGAGACCCGGAAGAAGCTCCTGGCTTCTGATGAGTGCAGCTCCGCCCATTGCGGCCAGATAGGGAGTGAACCAGCGGATGGAAGACCTCTCTCTCTCTCTCTCTGCCTCTCCTCTGTGTAACTCTGACTTTCAAATAAATAATAAATAAATGCTTTAAAAAAGAGGCTCCTTTAAAAAAAAAAAGGAGACAGCTCCCAGGGACTCCTGTCCTGATTCCTGGGCTCCCACTCACTCTGCTTCCCTTCCCTTCCTTGCGTTAGTCCACAGGCAGTCCCTACCCCTTTCCTGGAAACCATCCCTCCCCCTCCCCCGCAATCTGGCTCCAGAGCCTTCCCAGCCCCTCCCCCACTCCCCGTGAAATGCTGGACCCTGTTGAGGGATGGCTGGACTCTCTCACTCCCCCTCCTTTCTGGTGTTTCAGCAGCCAGGAATTCCGCTGGAAACAGAGCCTGGAAAACTTTCCATCTTTGGGAAGTGCTGGCCCCTGCCCCCGTGGCCTAGCTGCTGAGTCCAAGCCCTCCACAGGTGCAGGTGTGCGTAGCCACAGACCTGTGGCAGGAGCTGGGTTGCTGCCTGGGGAAGCATTTCTTCTGTCCTTCAACAAAGGCCTGTGGCGGGGCCTCTGGCGAGCAGACAAGCAGGGACGGAGCACCAGGCTTTTTCCCCTACCCCCGACCGTCCCGGTCCCCTTCAGCCAGCAGTCGCCCAACGTCGGCCAGCCTCAGGCACACTCTGGACCTTGCTCTCTTGCCATGTGGTGGCTGTCACTTAGTCTGTAGCCTGGCTTCCCCTCTCTGGGCCCCGCCCTTCCTGCCATTGAAATGGCCCTCTGGGCTGTTCTCTGGTCCCTGTCCCCAGCGTCTCTCCCCAGGCCTGTTTTCCAAAGCAGGCTGTCCTCCAAAGGGACCCTCCTGAAATGCAAATCTCATTCCATTAATGGCTCTCAATGGCCCAGAGAATCAGATCTTAATAATGAACTCGGTATGCGAGGCGGCAGCTTCCCACAGCACCTTGTGCCGTTGGAATTCGGGGCTCCCTCCAAGCCCGGAGTCAGAAGCCCCACCCCGCTCCACAGTGTCCCAAGTGCCCAGAACAGCAGCCACAGCACACTCTGGGGCCTCTCTCTCTCTCTCTCTCTCTCAGCAGCCTCTCCCCCCACGGACTCCACGCGATCCTAGCCCAGCCCTAGCAGGCCAGCTGCTGCTCTGTAGGACAAAGCATCGCTCTCCCCCAGCCTTACCTCCCAAGGCCATGGTTTCTGTCCCCGCCCCCCCCCCTCCAACCCTGCCACACTCCCTCCTGGCATTCGCTGACCCTGCCTTCAAATGACCTAGTCCATATTTATTACGTTTCATTTCATCTTGACTGGAAATGTCCCTCTGCCTACTCAAATTCAAGTTCGCTGCCAGGCCTATCACACAGGCTACCTCCTCCAGGAAGCCTTCCCTGAACTCCTCATTGGAAATAACTGACCTCGCTGATAAACAGGCTGTGAGCTTTCTGGTCAAGTTCAGTGTAGCAGTCAAGGACATTCTCTTTGTAGTCAGCCAGCCTGGATACACAATCCAAGCTCAAACAGTCCCAGAGAAAGTGCTAGATGGTCTTATTTGTCATGCGACCTCCTTTGTTCGGCTTACTTCATTTCCTGTCACTATAGCAGAACCCTGGAGGCTAGGTGATTTAGAAAGAAAAGAAATCTGTCTTGGGCTTCCGACTCTGGCAGCCAGTTCCAGGGCATGGCCCAGCCAAGGGCTGCTTCTACCTGATGGCAGACAGGGCCAGGGCAATGTAGGCACAAGCCAAAGAGAGAGGAAGAATGCTCAGGGAGTGGGGGGTGGGATGGGGAGGGGAGCACCCTCGCTCCATGACAACACCAGTGGTAGTGCCATTAATCCATTCCCAAGGGCCCTGCATTGATGACCCAAACCCCACCCCCAGAACTGGGAGGCATCCCCTCGCCCCAACAGCGAAGAGTCTGTCTGGAACCGAGGCTCCCGCAGCTCCCAACACCAGGAGCAGGTGTCATGCCCTACCTTTGAGAGCGTGAGCCTGAGCATGGGAGGGATGGAGACGGGTTACGGAGAGGATTCTGAGGAGCCGAAGTCCCTGAGCCCTTGGGCCAGGGCAGGCCCAGCCGAGGAGGGGGATGAGAGCAGCTCCATGTGTGTGGCTTGGCTGGAGGACAGTGCTGGGTGTGGCCGGGGACATGATAACTGCATAGAGGGACTCCAGTAGTGCACAAAAGCCCCAGCGGGGAGGGGGAGATGACTAGGTGGGGGAGGGGCCGGGAGATGACTAGTGTGGGTGGGTACAGGGTAAATGGGCTCATCCAGGGCTTGCTAGGGGGCCCAGGCTGAGCTGCAGGCTCTCTCGCCCTACTGGTGAACGGAGGGTGGCCCACTTTACTTCTGGTGGGAGGGGGGGTGCTCACAGTTCTGTGCGGTCCTGGCCTTGGGATTGAAGGGAGCCAGGCCTGGCCCCTGCCTACCCACCACTGCTGAGGCTGAGGCTGAGGGTGGGGTGGGCCTGGCAAGGGTCTGCCATCTACCAGTTCACACAGCCCTCCCTGGGGACGCTGGGCAGGGCTTTGTGTGTGTGTTCTGAGCCCTCCCTCCCCTCTGTCCCCCGCTCCCTCCCTCCGCCACCCCCTCCGCACCCTCCAGTTTCAAGCCATTGTTTTCCGACCATGGCCCTCTGCCCTCTCCTCCCGGGGTACTGAAGGGCAATTCAGGGGCATGAGGAGGCCGGGAGGAAATATTGGAAATGGCCTCTCCATCCTCCTCTCAGATCCGGGCTTCGTCGTCCTTGGGCCAAGATAAATAAAGCAAGCAAGGGAGAGGCCTCTGCATTCTTGGTGCTGATGGCTAAGCAGCCCCAGAGGTGGGGATGGCGCGCTGGGCGTCCGTTTCCCCAAGACGTCCCAGCAACCATCCTCCACCACCCACCGGCGCTTGGGTGGGTGGGTGGGGCACAGGCGCAGCTCCTCTCCACACAGGGCCATAGAGTGACACTCTTGCCACCTGGGCCACAGGAAAGCAGCTCTCTGATCCTTCAGACAGCCATTTCCCTGAAGGAGGCTTGCCCCCTTCATCCGGGGCCATCTCTGCCCACGGCGCCAGGCACACTTCTTGGGCAGCTCTCGGAGAGGGCTTCCGCCTTGCCCGGGGAGCTTCCTCTCTGAGTTCCATGTTGTCAGGGTCTTTTGCACTAGCCTACCACCTGTTGGCCCTGTTCAAGGCCAATAGCCAGCCGCTCCTGGGGCTTGCTTGGTTGCTTGCTTCATGGAGGAAGTCATCGGAGCCGGGGCTGGCCTGAAAAGGTGCACCCCACCGTGGGAGGGACAAAGCCAAGAGCTTGGAGATGTTGGCAGGACACCTCAGATCGTGCGCCCACTCCTCCTCTGCTCCGTGAGCCATTTCCCCTTTGAACCTCTGCTTTCTCGTCTGTACAATGGAAGCCCCAATTCCTGTACAATGGAAGACCCAATTCCCGTACAATGGAAGCCCCAATTCCTGTACAATGGAAGCCCCAATTCCTGTACAATGGAAGCCCCAATTCCCGCACACCGGAGCTATCGGCGAGTGCGCGAATACTCATTGCGGTAGGATCCTGGAAAGGACGTGTGAACTCCAAGAGCCCACCTCTAACCTTTGGCTTGGCTCACTTTCATGGCGAGGGAGAACACACATGGGGCATGTGGCCCCCACCCCCCCACCCCCAGCCATCCCTATCGCTGTCACTCAGTTGCTCCCATTTGGGTAGATGTCTCCGTGGGTTCCGCGTCTCCCCCGTTTGGAAATCTGGTGTCTAGCTCAAGTCCTTCCTAATCCAATCTCCTATAGCTCACTTTCTCTTTCCTCTGCCCTCCCCCACCTCATCCCCTACTCCTTCTCTGTCTTCAGAGGCTAGAGTGGGTGGGAGGCTAAGGGTGATCTTGTCTTTGATTGGGTGGAACAGCCCTTCTAGAGTCTTCTAGAAGAGTTGCATCACTCTTCTAGAAAGCCCTTCAGCTGTCTCGCACCCTCGGCTTCAAGCTGCCCCAGCTGGAATCCTTGCAGTCTCTTACCGTGCATTGCAACTAGGGCGCGAGCCCTGACTTTAATCTCCCCTGGCAGCTCCGTGGCACCGATAAGCCCCAAGTTGATGGCAGAGGAAAAATGAAACCCACATCACCCCCACCAGGTCCAGCCTCCACGCAGCAGGGCCAAGGATGTCCTCCAGTGGGCAGCAGGACCTGCCCCTCACCCAGCCACCCCTCAGGGCACAGAGGCTGGCAGTGGGGTGGCATGGTGCTGCCGCTGGCCCGTCACCCATCACCCCGCTGTCTCAGTCAGGAGGGTCCCCGCCCCCTCCCCATCTGGGGCAGCTCCCTGCTGAGTTTGAGGTTAAAGGGGACGTCTTCTCCAGCAACGTGCCGCCAAATTGCTGAGCTGTTCACAGTGACCTGGAGATGATGTTTGGAAATCTGATTTGTGATAACATAATGTTCCTTTTAAGTAACGCTGGCTGGAGAGGGAAGGAGGAAAAAACGACCAAGAAAAACAACCTTATTGAGGTTTAAAAGGGGACGCTGTCGTGGCCGCCTCCTTAATCTCCCAAATCATTTTCCTCTCTTCCCCCCTCCTCCTCCTGCCCCAGACCTGCTTTTGTTTATAACAATCTCTTGGAAAGAAGATTGAAAGTGAAATCTGTTTCCTTGCTTAAATATATATATTTAAAGGGGGGAAGAACGTGCGCTCTCCCCACCCCCGCCGGCTCCTCCCCGGAGTGCTGTGGAGGGCTGCCTACTCTGGGCTAGTCGGTCAGTGGGGGTTTTCTGGTGCCCACTCATCACCCCACCGTGGAGGGATCATTTAGGTGGGAAAGCAGGCTGGGCGACTGGAGGAGGGGTGGGAAGAGGCACCGCCTAGTCACTATTTTATGCAGTGCCTGGTGGCCCACTGACAGTTCACTATCTCTGGGGAAGAAATGCAGCATGAGTGGGCGAGGTTAGACACAAAGTGGGACTTCCACTTCCATTGCATGACATCGAGTTCTTGGTCAAGTAGTGAAAAGAGTTGAGAGCTTCTACAAGTGGCCCCTTTGCCCCACACCTGTCTGGCTCGGGGTTTCCTTTGTGACCAAGGGAGGGTTGAGGTGACACAGGCATGTCACAGCAGGAGAGGCTGGGGTGTGAGCTGAGAGGCCCTCCTGTGCCGAAGGTGGTGCTTGTGTGGAGACCTGCACTCAGGGAGGAGGAAGGGACCGACACCCCCAGCGGCACCCCGATTCACCCCCATCCCGTGCACCGCGCAAGTGTGCAGCCCTCTCGCTGGACTCCTCCAACCCCGGCTTCTCCAGGAACACCGGCTTCCCTGCGCCTGGGTGCTGAGCCCCTCAGAAGGAACAGACAGGGCCTTTGGGGGTCCTTTCCAGGGGGCCTGGCTCCCCCTGCCCCAGCCAGGGCACGCTATCACTATCAGAAATATCAGACGTTTCAACTCAAATTAAAGTCAGGTTAAAAGTCTCCACTGCAGAAATTCCACATGGCTCCGGATGGAGAGGGGGGACTCCCTCTCAGCCTTCTGCCTTCGCTCCCGCCCTCCTCCAGACGGGAACAAAAGCATCGCCTTAGAGTCTGCTTTCTTAAGAGACTGTTCGATGTAATCCTAGCAGCAGCTTACACACGGGGAAACTGAGGCCTAGGGGGAGGGATGAGCTCGGGCAAGTTGGTTCCGGAGGTTAGTGGCAGAGCTAGGACTGGGACCCAGAGGTCCCGATCCCTATCCCACAAGGATTGGGATCCCTCCCCTCCCCCCATCATGCATCTGCAGCTCCGACAGACCTGGGACGTCTCTTATCCCTGGAAAACTTCACAGTGGTCACCCGAGAGAGCCTATAGCACCTCTGATACTGGGAACAAAGGCAGGAGGCGGCGGCTCTGAACTACCGACCTGCCAAAGTCACTCAGCGGCTTTCGCTGCAAAGGCCGTGTCATCACGGGCTTGTGCCTACCCTTTTCCGGACCTCAGCTGCCTTGTTGGTGGAATGAGCCACGCAGGGGCCGCGGCTGGCCTTTGCACTGTGTCCATGCCTTCTGCTAACAGCGTTCTCTCGGGAAGGCACTCCTCCCCAACCGGGAGGCTTGGCGAGTTCCCTCCAGGGGCTGGCAGATGACCCAGGCCCGGACAACCAAAACTTTCTATAGTACTGCATGGAGTGACTGGTTTAGGCAGAGCCAGGTGTGACCCGAGTTGGACCAATACAAACCCTCCCTGGGACTTTTGACAGCAAAATGGGGAGAGACATTGGCCATCAATCGGCTAGAAGACATGCACCTGAAGACTTCAGAGAGAGAAAGAGGCACCCAAGAGATGGACGGAACGGCCCCATTTGAGCCTGGGCTCCAGCACTGCCTGTCCAGACCACCCTTGTATTGCTCGTTTATGTAAACGAATAAGATCCCCTTTTGGCTTAGACCAGTTTGAGTTGGATTCCTGCCATTTGCAATAGAAACAGGCCCCTCTAATATGAGACTGGAGATATCCTATGTCGCTAAATAGTCGAGTTGGAAGAGACCTCAGGTGACTGGGCAGCATGGACTTCGGGAAAATGTGATGAATGAATAAACAAGTGTCTGAGATATCCATTGCCCTCCACAGGCTGGTACACAGCCTCAGACACGTGCCAGCTGCTTGCTCCCAGCTGCCTGGCCGACAGCAGATAGTATATATAGGCTGTGCAGTCAGATAGAGCTGCCTTTGAACACGGGCCCGTCCGCTTCCCCTCCCTACACTCTGGGCCAAGCACGCTCTCTACGCCTCCAGTTTAACCCAGCATGGGACAGAAGGCAAATGGGTGTAAGCCAAGGGAATGGAATAAAGTGCCATCGCAAGATTGGGAATGCGAACAGGCCAGGCCTTACAACAGGAAGGACTGTTTGCTCAGGGCGGGGGAATTAACAAACATCCGTAGAGGCAGCCGAGGCACGGCTGTGCAGAGACACCTTGTAGGGTTCTTTGTATCGGGAACAACTGCAGGGGGCGCCATTGGCGTAGTCTGTGGTGGGAAGGAAGCCCCTCAGGTCTGTGTAGAGCATGATCTCTGCAAGGTTACGTGGTAATCCCAGGGCCCTGGCACACAGCAAGTGACACCCATGTCTTCTTCATCAAAGGCATCCGTCTTACTTTTTTACTTTTTTTAGCTTTGAGAGAGAGAGAGAGACAGAGACAGAGACAGAGACAGAGAGAAGCTGCAAGAAGAATATTACCATGAAGCTATTGTTGGAAATATGGTGCAATTAGTGTTCTATTGTGGCCAAGGGATCTGGGACTACCCAAATATTGCCGCAGACCAAAGCCAGCTCTCCCCATAAGGGTCCCAGGAGAGAGATATGCACACAGAACAATGGCAAAGGAAAGCAAAGTAACACTTCATTGTTAGCTCAAAGCAAGCTCTTGGACACTGATGAGCCTGCACTTGGGAGGGATCTCCTCCTATCACAAGGCCAAGCCTGAATCTTGACTAGCTTACTCCCATCAACTACATGGAAGAAAGACAGAAGAAAGAGAGGGAGGACTTGTTCAAAGCTGCTCCCAAGCTAGCATATAGCTCCAGTCACACAAGTGAAAGCAGAAACGAGGAGCAAACACACTCTTTTTAAAGAAAAAAAAGATTTTATTTATTTATTTGACAGGTAGAGTTACAGACAGTGAGAGGGAGAGACACAGAGAGAGATCTTCCATCCGGTGGTTCACTCCCCACATGGGTGCAACGGCCAGAGCTGCCAGGAACCAGGAGCTTCTTCCGGTCTCCCATGTGCTTTCTACTGCTTTCTCAGGCCATGGCAGAGAGATGGATCGAAAGTGGAGCAGCCGGGACTCGAACCAGCACCCTTATGGGATGCTGGCACTGCAGGCAGAGGATTAACCTACTGTACCATGGCACTGGCCCCAGCAAACATACCCTTACCTCAAGACAGGATGCCTAGTAACGTGATCAGCTAAGGAAAATGGCCCAGTCTCCTGCTAGCTGGCCAATCTCCCTGGTGGGGACAGAGGACCAAAGACAATGGATGGCAGAAGAGACAGTCTCCTAGTCCTAGCCCACAGAGCTCAGTGAGCCTCCGTTAAGCCACAAGTCCCAGGAGACTGGACTGAGCTACCAGAGCAGGCTCCTTCTCGTACCTCAGACCTTGAGAACTAATGCTATTGCTCACAGTGCACAAGAATTCTGGAATATACTTGGTGACCAATACAAAAGAGGTAAACAGAGAGGGCAGGCCTTCAAGTCCCCAGAAATGTTCTCAGAAAGTCCCTCAGGAATAAGCCATAGTACGTGTACTATACTAAGAAACAATGGACTCAAGCGCAAGAATGTGATGTAAGAAGCAATGAGCAAAGAGCCGAGTCACCCCAAGAGAGGCAGGCTCAACGTGAGAAGTGATTGAGGTGGCAAGGGGTGGAGCGTGGGCCGGCACAGAAAGAGCAGAGGTAAGAACACGCACGCTAGGTTTCTTTCCTTGCTTGGAGGGAGAAAAAAAGTATATGGCCGGATACTCAATGTTGATAGCGCATGGATATGCTTCAGTACACGTAGTGAGAATGTCCAGGTAGGGGCTGGCATTGTGACACAGCGGGTTGAGCCACTGCCTTGGACATCGGCATCCCATATGAGTGCTAGTTTGGGAGGCGACAGGTGATGATGGCTCAAGTGCTTGTGCCCCTGCCGCCAACGTGGGAGACCCTGATCAAGTTCTTGGCTCCTGGCTTTGGCCTGGCTCGGCCCTGGTTGTTGCAGCCATTTAGGGAGTGAATGAGGGGGATGAAAGATATCCCCACCCCATCCCACTCTTGTTCTTGTTGCACTACCTTTCAAGTAGATAACAATAAGTAAATAAATGATTTTTTAAAGAATGTATGGGTAAGCCTTAGAAGCTTCAAAATGATATCTATATTTTTTAAACCATTATTGAAAATGAAATGGAGCAAAGAAAATCCTGTTCCCATAACAAAAGACAACAAAGGGAATGGAGAGAAGGCAGTAAAAAAATTATAAAATTAGATGGCAGGAATTAGTCCAAGCACACAAGCAATCACAATAAATGGGAATATTTAATTGCTCTATTAAAAGACAAAGACTCTCAGATTAGGTCAAAAGCCAGCATGGCTATATGCCATTTATAAGACACATATGCAAAACAAAATAACACAAAAAGGCTGAAAAGAAAAGAATTGAAAAATATACTCAAGTGCCAACAAAAAGAAAGCAGATGTAGCAATACTAATGTCAGACAACAAAACTCAAAGCAAAAATATTCAAAGGGATAAAGAATATTTGCTTGATAATAGATACAGGCCACAGAGGAAGATAAAACATTAATGAACCTGTACAACATAGATTTAAAACAGATATGAGCCAGTCTACAATGGCAGGGTGAAAAAACATGCCTTCCCCAGAAATCAACACACCAGGTGTTAATACCAACTAAAGACATACAAGATTGAAACAATACAAGTAGCAAACTTGAGCATAAATCTGTTTGTACTAACAGAAAATTTCTTTATGTCATTTATTTATGTAAACTAACACATTGCACACACACATTAAATACACAAGTCAATGACATATTAAGCCACCAGGGAAATCTTAACACATTTCAAATAAGAAATATCATATAAGGTCCCACCTAATAACCACAGCATCAATAAAATTACATTTGACCACCAAAACAATGATTTGAAATCTCTGTCCCTGGAAAAAAGAGGGGAAAACACATTTCCAATTTGACTAAAGAGGAATCAAAGTGGAAATTATAAACCAATGAAAAATAATCAGTTCTCTACATGTCGAGACCAGTGAGATACAGCCAAAGTGGTACTCAGAGGAAAGTGCATGACCTAAAAGGCATTTACTAAAGAATAAGAAACATTGAAAATAAATAAATCAAGCCTTCAAGAGATGGGGGAGGGACCGGCACTGTGGCATAGCAGGTAAAGCCACCGCCTGCAGTGCTGGCATCCTTTATGGGTGCTGGTTTCCAATCCAGGCTGCTCTTCCGATCCAGCTCTCTGCTGTGGCCTGGGAAAGCAGTAGAAGTGGTCCAAGTCCTTGTCCCCTGAACCCATGTGGGAGACCAAGGAGAAGCTCCTGGCTCCTAGCTTCAGATTGGCGCAGCTCTGGCCGTTGCAGCCAGTTGAGGAGTGAACCAGCAGATGGAAGACCTCTCTTCTCTCTCTCTCTCTCAATCTCTCTCTCTCTCTCTCTCCCACCTCTGTAACTTTGCCTTTCAAATAAATAAACAAAATAAATCTTGAAAAACAGAAGTGGTAGACAACACAAATAAGCACAAATGAAAGTAAAAGGAAGGGACGAAGAATTGCGAAAGCATAAATTCATGAAAGAAAACACAAAAAAGAGAATTGCGCAATAAGGGCAAAATTATTTTTTTGAAAAGACCAATGCCATTGACAAGTATTTCTTTTGATATAGAAAATGTTGAGAGAAGACATAAGTAACAGCCAGAATGAACATCAGCTCTAGAGATCTCTACATTCTACAACCAGTTTGAAAACCTAAATGAGTTTTTTTTTTTTTACTAGAACATCACAAAACATCAACATTGTCTAAGAAATAGTTTAAAAGTTGTTATGGCCATAGAATGGTGCTAGCTGGCTTCTTAAAGGTTCCACAATAATTCTGGTATTTTTATATTGACATTTGAGCTTATTTCGTTAGCCTTGAATATGGATTGGACTTTTGTGCCTTGCTTCTAACGACTAGAATGTAGCAAAAGTGATAGAGTGTCCCTTCCAAGTCTAGGTTGCAAAAGGCAGTGACTTCCATTTGCTGACACTCTGGCTTTCCCATGCTGGCCTCGATGAAGCAAGCTGCTAGGCAATTAGGTGTCCCATGGAACACTCATATGGTAGGGAACCGAAGGAGTCCTCTGGCCAATACGTAGTGAAGAACTGACGTCCTTAATCCAAGAACCCACAAAGCAATTGAATCATGCCAGCAACCGTGTGAAAGAAGAGGATCCCCACCCCCACCCCCCATGGAGCCTTTTGATGACTTCAGCCCCAGCCAGTGTCTGGACCACAGCCTGGGAGAGACCTTGAGTCAGAAGTATCTACTAAGCCACGTCTGGTTTCTCGGCTCTAGAAATTGGGAGATCATAAATGTCTGTGGTTTTAACCTTCTCAGTTTTGGGGTAAATTTATTTTTTATACAGGCACATGAAAACTAATGTAAACATAGAAAACAGGCTCACATGATTTTTTTTTTTTAATGTAAACTGTTCCTGAGCATAGATAAAGATGGGCAGCTATCTAACTCTAGTTAGTTAGTTAGGTAACCCCAAGACCAAAGGTAAACAGCACCAGGTTGCCTAAAGAGTGTTGCAGGGGGCTGCTGTGGTGCAGCGGGTTTAAGCTGCCACTGACTGATGCCTGCCTCCCATATCTGCTTCCGATTGAGCTCTCTGCTAATGCTCCTGGGAAAGCAGCAGAGGATGACTCATGTGCTTGGATCCCTGCACCCACATGGGAGACCCGGATGGAGTTCCTGGCTCCTGGCTTCAGCCTGGTCCAGCCCTGACTATTGCAGCCATTTGGGGAGTGAATCAGTGGATGATATATATATATATATATATATATATATATATATATATATATATATATATCTCATTCGTTCTCTCTGTCACTCTGCCTTTCTAATAAATAAATAGATCGAAAAAAACCAATATTGCAAACTAATCACACCAGTGAACAAGCCACGAATAAACATTTAGCGAGTGAAATCTAACAGCGTGTTAAATGAATAATAACCTCCAAAAAAGCAACAATTAAAAAAAAGTGTTCGGACTTACTGTGTACTGTTTTCTCTTCTAGATTCTAGGTTCTTCATATGTATTATATGAGGGGGCTTCAAAAAGTTCATGGAGAAAGTGACAAACAGATTGCAAGCATTTTGTGCACCAAAAACAAACATTGTTTAATTCCATTTCCATGAACTCTTTGATGTTTCCTCATATATGTAATGCATCTATAATACACACATATATTAACTTAGTTACTCTGCATAGCAAGCTTGACAAACCCAGAAATTTACAGCAAATGTCACACTCTGCCGTTAATCATTAGAAGCATTGCTTACCAAAGTCAAGAACATCACCAACACCAGTCATTCTTGTTTTCAAAAAAGATCTATTTATTTATTTATTTGAAAGGCAGAGTTACAGAGAGGCAGAGAGAGAGGGGAGAGAGAGAGAGAGAGAGAGGTCTTCCACCCACTGGTTCACTCCCCAGATAGCCGCAACGTCCGGAGCTGAACCGATCCAAAGCCAGGAGCTTATTCAGGGTCTCCCACGCAGGTTCAGGGGCCCAAGGACTTGCACCATCTTCTACTGCTTTCCCAGGCCATAGAAGAGAGCTGGATGGGAAGTGGAGCAGCCGGGACTAGAACCGGCGCCCATATGGAATGCTGGTGCTTCACGCCAGAGCTTTCACCCGCTGCACCACAGTGCTGACCCCGAGTCATTCTAAACATTGTAGCAGAGATCCTGGACAATGTAATATGATGAAAAACATGCACTGACATGTACAAATATTGAAAATAAGAGTTAGTCATCATTATTTGCAAATGATGTTGTCTCCATAGAAAACCCAAGGGAAACAAAGGAAAAACTATTAGGACTAGAGAAAATCCAGCCTTCAAGAACAGATAAAACATGAGAATTAAAACTCATTAGATAATGTCACAAATATTTGGAGGTTAAATGATATATTTCTGAATAACACATATACATATGTATATATATCTACATATAAATAGCTATGTAGAGAGATGACAAAAATAGCCACAGGGAAATTTGAAGTATTTTCAACTAAATGAAAATAAAAATGCAACTCTAAGTTTGTGGGATACAGTAAAACCAGTGGTTAGAGGGAGAGTTATAGCTTTGAACACATATATTAGGAAGGAGGAGAGATCTAAAATCTCTAATCTGAGCTTCTGCCTTAGGACACTAGACAAAAGAAGCAATTAAGCCTGAAGAACGCAGAAGAAAATAAATAGTAAAAATTAGAGCATACCTCAATGAAAATGAAAATAGAGAAAATCAGCAAACCCAAAGCTAGATCTTTGGAACGATCAATAACATTGATAAAGCTGTAGGTAGGCTAACAGCAAAAATGGAGAGAATTGCACGTTACAAGTATCAGAAATGAAAACGGAGCCATCTGCACTGATCCCTTAGACATTGGAATATAATAAGGAAATACTCTCCACAACTCGATGCCCACAAGGGGAAATAGACATTACAAATAAAGTAAAGAAAATGAAACTGTAATTAATAATCTGTCAAACAAAGGCACACCAGGCCCAGAGGGTTTCGCTGGCGAATGAGAGCAAGGGCCAGTGTTGTGGCCCAGTGGGTGGAGATGCTGCCTGTGATGCTGGCATCCCGTATGGGCTCTGGTTCAAGTCTGGGCACCACCACCTCCGATCCAGCTCTCTGCTAATGGCCTGGGAAAGCAATGGAAGATGGCCCCTTGCACCCGCTTGGGAGACCTGGATGAAGCCCTTGGCTCCTGGCTTCAACCTGCCCTGGTCCTGGCCATTGTGGCTATTTGGGGAGTGAACTAGTGGATAGAATATCTCTCTCTCCTTCCTCTCCCTCTCCATCTCTCCCTCTCTGTCTGTCACTGCCTTTTCAAATAAATAAATCTTGAGAAAAAAAAAATCAATGTGGTGTACTCCACCACATTACCATATTAAAGAAGAAAAATCATATGATCCTGAGACAGCACTTCAAGAAGTTTGTGGAAAATGGAATAAAAGATAAAATTCATTTGGTGAAAAAATTTTTTAAATCGATGTATCGTTTTTTCATAATACACATTTTTCCATGAACTGTTTGAAGACCTCTCATAGGCATGGATTTTTTTAAAAAATCATACCAAAATAAACTTATCTTTTAATTCTATTTTCCATGAACATTTTGAAGTAACTTTCTATCAACTGGTGCCAGAAAAGCACTTGAAAAAATCCAATGTCCAGGGCCAGCGCCGTGGCTCTCTTGGTTAATCCTCTGCCTGCAGCACTGGCATCCCATATGGGCTCTGGGTTCTAGTCCCGATTGCTCCTCTTCCAGTCCAGCTCTCTGCTGTGGCCAGGGAGGGCAGTGGAGGATGGCTCAGGTGCTTGGGTCCCTGTATCCGCGTGGGAGACCAGGAGGAAGCACCTAGCTCCTGGCTTTGGATGGGTGCAGCGCCGGCCATGGCAGCCATTTGGGGAGTGAACCAATGGAAGGAAGACCTTTCTCTCTGTCTCTCTCTCACTGTCTATAGCTCTACCTGTCAAATAAAAAAAAAATCCAATGTCTATTCGTGATAAAAAAAAAAACTATCAATAATCCACAAAGAAAGGGGAACTTCTTCAACTTGATAAGGAATATCTTCACAATAAAACAATCTACAGCTCAATGATGTACTCTCTCACCAAACCTCTCCAACAGCATGCTGCAAGCTTTGGCTAGTGCAATCGCAGATGAAAAAGAAATAAGGTGCATGGAGATTAGGAGAGGAGAAATAAAGCTGTCTTTGTTTGCAGATAACATGATCATTTGTATAAAAATTTCGCTAAAATTGACCCTAAAAACCAAAACCCTCCTAAAACTAATAAATCTAGTAAGGTTATAGGATCCACAGTTAACAGACATGTTAATTTGTTTCCTATATAACAATGATAAACAATTAGCATCCTCTCTCTCTCTCTCTCTCTCTCTCTCTCTCTCTCTCTCTCTAGCTGTCTTTCCCTTTTCCTTTCTCTTTGTAACTGACTTTTCAAATAAATAATCTTTTTTTTAAAAGAAGTCAGTTCTCCCCAATTTGGCCTGTAGATTTAACATAAACACAATTAAAGGCAGAAGACCTACAATGGCTGACAGAATGCTGGAAAACAAAATTGGAGAGCTCAGATGAACCAATTTCATGACCGACTGTAAAGCTACAGTCATCAAGATGGTGTGTTAGTGGGGAGAGGATAGACACAGAGATCAGAACAGAATAAGGAGGCTGGAAGTAGACCCAACCAAGTGTACTCCATTCATCTTTGATAATGGAGCAAAGGCAATTCAACGGAAAAAGGACTGTTTTTTCAACGAAGGGCTCTAGAACAATTGGGTGCCTGTGAGCAAAACAAAACAAAACAAAACAAAACCAAAGGCTAACCTAAACCAACTCAAGAAAAACCTTAAAACTTAACACAGACCTTACACCTTTTCCAAAAATTAATTCAAGAGGGCCAGCATTGTGGAGCAGCTGGTAAAGCTGTTCCCTGTGACACAAGCACCCAATATGGGCACCGGTTTGAGAACCCGTTGCTCCACTTCTGATCCAGCTCCCTGCTAATGCACCTGGGAATGCAGCAGAAGATGGCCCAAGTGTTTGGGCCCCTGGACCCAGGTGAGAGGCTTGGAAGAAGCTCCTGGCCCCTGGCTTTGGTTTAGCCCAGCTCCTGTCTTTGTGGCCATTTGGGGAGTGAACCAATGATGGAAGACTTTCTCTCTCTCTCTCTCTCTCTCTCTCCCTCTCTCTCTCTCCTCTCTAACTCTGCCTTTCAAATAAATAAAAAAAAAATCTTAAAAAAATTAATTCAAAATGGATCATAGACCTAAATGCAGAACATAAAACTACAAAACTTGTAGTAAGAAAACATAAGAGGAAATCAAAGTGATCTTGGGTTTGTGGCAAATTTTTAGACACAACACCAAAAGCAGGTACATGAAAGAAAAAATTTGATAAGCTATATTTGATCAAAATTGAAAACATCCACCTGTGAAAGACCATGTTTGGAGAATCAAAAAATAAGCCACAGCTTGGAAGAAAATATTTGCAAAACACATATTAGATAAAGGGCTTGTATCCAAAATCTAGGAAGAATGTTTCAAATACAAAAATAAGAAAACAAATAACCCGATTAAATCAGTAAAATCTTCAAACAGATACTACATTAAAGAAGGTATACAGATGGCAAACAGTGTTGCACACCAATTAGAGTGACTAAAGTCCCCAAAGTGACAATACACAGTAATTGCTGGTGAGGATGTGGAGCAATGGGAAGTCTCATTCATTGCTAGGAGGAATAAACACTGACCTAACCACTTTAGAAGATAGTTTGGCAGTTTCTTAGAATGCTAAACATCATCTTAACATACAATCTAGCAATGGCATTCTTATGTATTCATTCAAATGACTCAAAGGTTTATAGAGTCTTCATTTGGAATTGACAGATGCAAAAAGAACAGATTCACCTATAGGTGAATAGATAAAAGAAATTGTAGTACAGCCATACAACGCAACATTATTCAGTGATTAAAAAGAAACTAAGCTATTGGGACTGGCACTGTGTGGTACTGTGGGCTAAGCCGCCACATGCAAGGTTGCCATCACATATTGGAGCACTGATTCAAGCCCAGGCTGCTCAACTTCTGACCCAGCTCCATGCTAGTGTGCCCAGGGAAAGCAGCAGGAAGACAGTCCAAGTACTTCGTCCTTGCCACCTAGAGGGAGGACCTGGATGGAGTTCCTAGGTCCTGGCTCCTAGCTTCGGCCTGGCCTGCCCCAATCCCGCCCATCTGAGGAGTGAACCAGTGAATAGAAGATCTCTTTCTGTCTCTCCCTCTGTAATTCTGCCTTTCAAATAAATAATCAAGCAATCGATCAATAACTCTTAAGCCATTAAGCCACAGAAAGCATGGGTGAACGTTAAATTCCAATTGCATGACATTTGGGAAAATACATAGCTATAGCAATGATTATACAGGAAAAAAGGGCTCAAGGGGAGGAGGAGGAGCAATGATTAGATGGAGCACAGGGGACTTTGAGGGTGGGGAAACTATTCATTATGATACTCTATTGGTGAATACTTATCATAGCAGTGCATTTTCCAAAAGCCACAGAACTTTATCCAGTATGGAGAGTGAACCTTAATGTATGTAAATTTAAAAAAAAACATTGAGAAGATTGGGGCTTCTAGAATGGAATGCAGAATGGATAAAACAATCATACTACATTGCAAATGTGCTAAACAATCTCACTGAAGGCAGTGAGGAGAAAAAGTATTGACCTCAGTCATTTTGGAAATCCACAGTCTCTTTTAAAAAATATTTTATTTATTTATTTGAGAGGTAGAGTTACAGAGAGAGGAAGAGACAGAGAGAAAAGTCTTCCATCCACCAGTTCACTCCTCAAATGGCTGCAATGGCTGGAGCTGGCTGGATCCAAAGTCAGGAGCCAAGAGCTTCATCCGGGCCTCCCACTTGGGTGCAGGGGCCCAAGGACTTGGGCCATCTTCTACTGCTTTCCCAGGCCATAAGCAGAGAGCTGGATTGGAAAAGGAGCAGTTGGGATGGTATGCTGGTGCTGCAGGTGGAGACTTAGCCTACTACACCACAGCGCTGGCCCCGGGAAATCCAGTCTTTAAGACTGAAGGTAAAAGAAACTACATGTTGATGAAGTTGATGAAGTTGTTTTTCACAGGGCTAAGGGTGAACAGTTCTGGTACCACTCTACATGTGTGCTGGAATCGACCAAATAAGTGAATGATAATGAGTGGTGGGAACCTGGTTTCTCACTGTTGGAATGAGTTTATAGATAAGCAAGGAGAGAAGTCTAGAATCATCCCTGAGGCAGCATATTAAAGTTGAAGACATCAGTATGAATTTATGTGTAGCTTAGCTGCAGATGGCTACATATAGAAATATGGCCATGTGTGCACACAGGAGTTAATACACCTATAGATATTTCTTTCTTTTATCAGCTGAGACAGCTTAGAAACAATGACATTCCTGTTTTTTAAAGATTTATTTATTTATTTGAAAGTCAGAGTTACACAGAGGGGGGGGGGAGGGGGAGAGAGAGAGAGAGAGAGAGAGAGAGAGAGAGAGAGAGAGGTCTTCTATCTGCTAGTTCACTCCCCAGATGGCTGCAACAGCTGGAGCTGCGCCAATCTGAAGCCAGGAGCAGGAGCTTCCTCTGGATCTCCCACTCGGGTGCAGGGGCCCAAGCACTTGGGCCATCTTCCACCGCTTTCCCAGGCCATAGCAGAGAGCTGGATCGGAAGTGGAGCAGCAGGTTTTCAAACCGGCGCCCATATAGGATGCCAACGCTTCAGGCCAGGGCGTTAACCCATTGCGCCACAGTTCAGGCCCCAACAATGACATTCCATAGCAGTGAGCACACCTCGTGTCCAGAACTTGGTTTCTAGCACCATCTTCAGATAAAAGCACCCAGGATTCTGCAACGAACTGGCTGATTTTAGGACTGGGCCAAGAAATGTACAAAGTAGCCCTGGAACATTTCGTAGCATCAAAAAGTAAGGAAGTACTTAAAAACCAAAACAACGCAAGACAAAATTAAACAACAAATTGTTGAGGTATGTTGGAGAACAGGAGTTAACTAAAAGAGCTCCCAAATGGCCAAACCCAGAAATCTGAGCAACAGAATCAATTTAGTGTTGCATTATAACCCAAAGTATAGAAGTAAACTTCCATGAGTCTGCCTTGATATAAATAAATGACTGAATAAATAAGTGGGGGCTGGAGCTGTGGGGTAGAAGGCTAAGCCTCCACATACAATGCCGGCATCCCATATGAGCACTGGTTCGAGTCCCGGCTGCTCTACTTCCAATCCAGCTCCCTGCTAATGCACTGAGAAAGTAGTGGAAGATGACAAGTCCTTGAGCCCCTGCACCCATGTGGGACACAAGGAAGAAGCCTCTGCATAGCTCCTGGCTTTGGATCGGCCCGGCTCTGGCCATTGCTGCTATTTGAAGAGTGAACCAGTGGATGGAAGTTCTCCCTCTCTCTGTATTTATGCCTTTCAAATAAATAAATGTTTAAAAAAGTAGTAAGTGGAGAAGAGATAAATTTCCCACACACAAGGTTGTAGACATTAATTATATCAAGGTAGCATAGTAATCTTAATCAGTTATTAATGTGAAAACAAGACACAGGGTATAGGGGACCTCTCTATACTATCTTTAACATTTTTCCAGAAGTCTAAAACTATTCCAAAATAAAAACGTTTTTTTAAAATCACTAGAAAGCAGCAATGAGCAATTGGAAAATAAACTAGATAAATGAGTTCCTTTCACAAAAGCAACAAAACTCTAAAATACCTCAGGAAAAAACAATCAAGAAGTATGCCAGACATATAAAAAGTTTTACTGAAGAACCTTTAAAGAGTTCTAAATAAATGCAGAAAAATACATGTTCCTGGATGGGGAAGCTCGGTATTGTAAAGATATCAGTTCTTCCCAAGCTAATCCATAAATTTAATTTAATCACAGTCAAATTCCCAGCAGGAGTTTTCACAGAACTTGACAAATTGATTAGAAAATTCATGTGTGAGAGAACATGTACAAGAACAGCTAAGACAACTTTGAAAAGAAAGAACAATGAAAAGGGAGACTTTGCTTTACCATACATCAAAATATTTGATCCATGTCTGGCAATGAGAGCTATGTGCTAGAGCTCCATTCAAAATAGATATCAATGGATGCAGCATTCACTCAGAACCCTCAGAGTGGGCAAGAGTCCTTAGTAGCCAATTTGGCCTCAGGTAGGCTCACCAGCCTATTAATTAGACCTAGCACAGGGCTACCAATCTAGAACAATGTGACTGACTGCACAGCCTGAAAACACATCCATATGTATAGGGTAGGCAGAAATATAATTCAGGCAGCTTCTCCTATCAGTAGAGAACGAATGGTCCATTCAGTCTGGACTGTTGAGGCAATTGACTCTCTAATAGGAAAAAAATGTCGATGCTTCTTTTATATCCTTTAAAAACGAAATCATAGACAAATTAAAAGCATAACATGTAAAATACAAAACATAACATCATTATAAAAATATCAAAAAGTATGGCTATAATATTGATGTAGGAAACACCTCTTGCAAAAGAAGCCATCGGCAGCCAAAGCTCTGAGTGATGAGATGGCTACATTTGGTGGAATCAACTTTCTGAAATGTCTGGACAGCAATGGATGCCATAAAGAAAGTCAAAATACAAGTGACAGATTTGAGAGAAACGATTGGCCACTTTTAGCCATGGTGGTCTTCCTTCTGTCTCTCAGCTATCCCTCCTCTCTTTTGCTTTTGCACACGGACAGTTGCTATTCCTGGTGTCCGAAACACTACATCTGTCCCCAAATCCTGATGACGTCTGAAGGATTCAAATTGCACCTCCAGGCATGGATTTCAAACTCTTCTTGTGCCAAAACAATTTTTTAATTCCGTTGTTAAGAACTTTTTGAAATGTCCTTACGTGGTCCAATGAACATGTTAAAAGATGTTGAATGCCACAGTTAATGAGTACATAACATGCCAAAAGTATTTTTTTAATCAATGTACACAGTCTGTAAGGGGTAGCACTGTGACACCAGCATCCCATGTGGGCACCAGTTTAAGTCCCAGCTGCTCCACTTCCAATCCAGCTCCCTACTGATGACCTGAGAAAGCAGTAGAGGATGGCCCAAGTGCTTGGGCCCCTGCACCCATATGGGAGACCTGGAAGAGGCTCCTGGCTCCTGGCCTCGGATCGGCCCAGCTCTGGCCATTGCAGCCACTTGGGGAGTGAACCAGCAAATAAAAGACCTCTCGCCCTGTCTCTCCCTCTCTCTATCTATAACTCTACTTGCCAAATAAATAAATAAATCTTAAAAAAAAAAACAAGGAAATGAGTCTTATAGGCCTTTTCTGCTGATAGTTTGTATACCTACAAAAATCAATTTGAACCCTGAAATATGCTGGGATCACCATCACCCTTCCTTGAAGACTTTTTGTGTCCCTCTGGAATTAATAACTCTCTTTCTCTCTCCCCCAACCCAGCACTTCCCCTGTCCCTCTTTGCGTTTGCTTGCTTTTCTGTATACCTATAACTAATTCATTGCCAAAGTATCTGCCAGAAGAGTAAATCTCATCTAAATATGTCCAAACATCTTTTTCTTGGAAGAGTCTCTTCTGGAATCCTCCGTGATCCTGTTCCAGCTGGCCTGGCTGGGCTCTAGGGTTCTGCATCGCTGTTTATTACTAGTTTGGGGACTTTCATTTTACCATTTTCTTGGGGATCATCTCCATCTTTCTCTTTTGCTAGAGTCTATTTCCCAAGGTCTATTTCTACCTGTCTTTTTTTTTCTGTTGTTGTTTATTCTTCATTTTAATGGGTCAGATCCTCCCATATCTTCTTTAGAAAGGATGTGTGTTAAATATGTTTTGACATTACAGTCTGAATTTGTCTTTGTTTTATTCTCATACTTGATTGGTAGTTTGAGTATAAATTTCTAGTTGGAAAGCATTTCCCCTACAAGGGTGGGGAACATTTTTTTTTCTGCCAAGGGCCATGTGGATAGTTCTAACATCATTCATGGGCCATAGAAAAATGATCAACTTAAAAATTAGCCAGCTGTAGATTTATTGAATTTTGAGTCCCACCTAAAACATTTGTAGACATTGACCTGTTATCTGCTCTCTACCAGTGTGGTGGAAGAGTTTGCTGCTGTTTTGATTCCTGAGCTTTTGGATGCACGTGTTTTATCTTTCTGGAAACTTTTAGGATCTCTTTGCCAAGCATACTAAAATGAAACCAAAATGTAGCTTGCTCTCTTTTTGCGTCTGGTGTGCTGGCTTGTATGATGGACTCTCTAAATTCTGTTTCCTTCCACTCAGAGGAATGCTGTTAAACTATTTCATTAACAATTTTTTTTCCTGGCCCTTATCTCTGATCTTCCTCTCTGGCATTCCTTTATTAATTCAGATATGGGGCCTCCTTGAGAATTCTGATTTTCTCTATTTTCTGTTTCTTTGTCTTATTGTCTAGTTGCTGTTGAATTTATCTTCTTAATCATTTATTTAAATTTCTTATTTATGCCACCGTGTTGGTAATATATAAACTATCCCCCCCCCTTTTTTTTCTTTGACTGTCTCCTGGCTTTGTTTCATATATTCTGAGAGATGCTAGTATTGCTAAAAAATCTTTGCTACTCCTGTTTCTCAGGCCTGTTCAGGAGGTACAATTGCAATTCCCACAGAGTTGACATCAAATGTGGATGTGTCACTTGTTGTGGCAAATAGAATGTGAGTAGAAGGGGCCACGGTCCCCTTTTGAGCAAGAGCTATGGGAGTCATTGTGTGATTCCGTCGTCTTGCTTGCCCCCTCTCGATGAACCTGATAGTACCCAACATCAAAGCTGCCTGTTCATCTCAGGTCCCAGAGCGAAGGAAGCATAGAGCAGAGCCATCATGGATGTGGTGATCATCTATGACGTGAGCAAATGGTCCCCGGTCCCCATGGGTTGCTGCAAGCCACCAAGATGCCATGGTTGTTTGTGTTGAGTCGTCTTCTGCTCCCTCTTCTGTGTCTATTGACACTGAATGGATTGTTCTGTCTGTTTTGGTCTTTGTCTTCCACATGAAAGATTTTCCTCAAATGTGTGGTGATCCTTGGTCATCTGCTCATTTCTTTTTTTTTTTAAGACTTAAAAAATTTTATTTGAAAGGCAGAGTTGCAGAGAGGGAGAGGGAGAGGGAGAGGGAGAGGGAGAGGGAGAGGGAGAGGGAGAGGGAGAGGGAGAGGGAGAGAGAGAGAGGTCTTCCATCCACAGGTTCACTCCCCAATTGGCCACAATGGTCAGAGTTGGGCCGATCTGAAGCCAGGAGCTTTTTCCGGGTCTCCCATGTGGATGCAGGGTCCCAAGGACTTGGGCCATCTTCTACTGCTTTCCCAGGCCACAGCAGAGAGCTGGATCAGAAGTGGGGCAGCTCGCGGCTCAATAGGCTAATCCTCCACCTGCAGCGCCAGCACCCCAGGTTCTAGTCCCGTTGGGGCACTGGATTCTGTGCTGATTGCCCCTCTTCCAGGCCAGCTCTCTGCTGTGCCCCAGGAGTGCAGTGGAGGATGGCCCAAGTGCTTGGGCCCTGAACCCCATGGGAGACCAGGAGAAGCACCTGGTTCCTGCCTTTGGATCAGCGCGGTGCGGTGGCCGTGGCGGTCATTGGAGGGTGAACCAACGGTAAAGGAAGACCTTTCGCTCTGTCTCTCTCTCTCACTGTCCACTCTGCCTGTCAAAAAAAATTTTAAAAAAATAAAATAAAATAGAAGTGGGGCAGCCGGGAATCAAACCAGCATCCATATGGGCCGCTGGCACTGCAGGCGGTGGCTTTATCTGCTATGCCACAGCGCCGGCCTCATTTCTAAGAGCAAGGAACTAAAAAGCTTATTGGAAAATTCTTCAAGATTTTTCAAATGGTCACACCACAGTGACTTTTCTGAGCATGTAGCTTCTTACCTGATTCTTCTGCCCCAGGGCTGTCTGGAGCGTGTCTAGCATTTCTGTGTCCAGCCTCTCTGAGGAGTGAATCCTGGTGATCTGCCAATATGGAAGATAGGATTTGGAAGTGTAGTGTAGTTTTTTGCATGCAGACTATCTTAATCCATTTTCTGTTGCTGTAAAAAAAATCCTACAGCTGAGTACTTTATAATGCACATAGCGTGACTTTCCTCCCGTTTTTCCAGGCTGAGAGTTCAAGACCAGGCAACCTCATCTGTTCTGCTCCTGCTGAGGGCCTCAAGGTGGATGACACCATGATGACGGGAGCGATGTAAGAGGGATGCCATGGCAAGACAGGAAGCCAGGGAGATTCAGGGGCCACACTCTCACCTTTTCTTTTCTATTGTTTTTTAAAGACTATTTGAAATGCGAAAGAGGGGGGTATCTTCCATCTGTTGATTCACTCCCCAAATGTCCACAATAGCCAGAGTTGGGCCAGACTAAAGCCAGGAACCTGAAACTCCACCCAGCTCTCCTACCTGAGTGCAGGGACCCAAGGACTTAGGCCGTCTTCTACTGTTTTCCCAGGCCATAGCAGAGAGCTGGATCAGAAGTGGAGCAGCCGCGTCTCGAACCAGCGCCCATATGGGGTGTCAGTACTGAAGACAGCAGCTTAACCCGCTACGCCACAGTGCCACCCCCCCCTCACTCTTTTTATAACCACCTTCTCTCAAGGAACAAACCAATGACCTAATTACCTTCCACTAGGCCCTGCCTCTTAAAGGTGCCACCTCTCAACATTACCACACTGATGACCAAGATTCTAGCACATGAGCCCTAGAAGGACACACTCAAGTCATATCCAAACCATAGCCCAGACTTAGCCCAGACTTTCCACAAACCCACTAATTTTTCAGCCCCAGTGTGCCCCTTACTTCCAGAAACACTTGGTGAGCCGCCTTCCTGAACATCTCTGGGGTTTGTGGAATAAATGGGTCTACTACTGGGTGTAACCTGCTCCCAGCACGAGTTCTTCCTTTCTCTAGTCCTCTGCCATCACAACAGTTTGTTGTGTTATTGCATTAGTCATCTAACGTATGAAAGTGAAAGAGAGAGAGAGAGAGAGTCTTCCCTCCGTTGGTTCACCCCTCAAATGGCCGCCATGGCCAGCGCGCTGCGCTGATCCGAAGCCAGGAGTCAGGTGCTTTCTCCTGGTCTCCCATGCGGGTGCAGGGCCCAAGCACCCTCTGCTCTCCCGGGCCACAGCAGAGAGCTGGCCTGGAAGAGGAGCAACCGGGACAGAACCGGCGCCCCAATTGGGACTAGAACCCGGGATGCCAGAGCCGCAGGCAGAGGATTAGCCTAATGAGCTGCGGCACTGGCCACATATTGCCTTTTCAAAAGCACCTTTCTACTATCACCTGAGTGGGACTCGGGAAGGGAACAGTGCTAAATATATGCGCATGTGTTTCTGAATGACCAAGGGACAGGAAAAGTCAAACTAAAACAGCAGTGGGATACAGTGTTTCACCTATCTTATTGGCAATGTGCTTGATAAATCTCTGGGCGATCCAGCCCACATCACACGTCTCATGGCTCCTGGCGTACTCGGAGCTAACACAGAAGGAGAATGGTGTATCCGTGTGTTGACTGCATCAGTCTGTTTGCACCTTCCTGATGTTAGAGCGGGAAGGGAGTCTTCTGTAGGAGACTACAGAGATGAGGGGGATGGGGTCTGCACAGACCCAGGGTGTTGCTAAGAAAGGAAGTCAGTGTCAAGATGGAGAGAAGCCTTCATTGAATGCAGTGAGAGTTTCAGACAAACTGGAGGGCTGGTGGAGAGGCCAGGAAGAGTGAGCAAGAGGGAGTACAGGGACTGGCACTGTGGCGTAGCAGGTAAAGCCCCTGGCCTGCAGTGGTGGCACCCCTTATGGGCGCTGGTTCTAGTCCCGGCTGCTCCACTTCCTATCCAGCTCTCTGCCATTCCCTGGGAAAGCAGCAGAACATGGCCCAAGTCCTTGGGCCCCTGCACCTGCGTGGGAGACCCAGAAGAAGCTCCTGGCTCCTGGATTCAGATCTGCCAAGCTCCGGCCATTACAGCCAACTGGGGAGTGAGCCAGCAGATCAGCAGATGGAAGACCTCTCTCTCTCTCTCTCTCTCTCTCTCTCTCTCTCTGCCTCTCCTCTCTCTGTGTAACTGACTTTCAAATAAATAAAAAAATCTTTAAAAAAAGAGGGAGGAGATTGGGAAGGGGTGTTGTTGATCAGAAAGGATCAGGAAGGGTGTTGGCCGACAGCAACTGGGCTCCTCGGGGAAGTGAGGATTGGGTCAGGAAGGCAGAGGGAAAAATGATAGCTTCCGGTCCCAGAACTGAGATGCACCCAAGCTTCAGACTCTGTCTTCCCTTAGTCCTGTCTTCTGATCAGAATGATTAACTTTATCTGTTGCCCCTAGACTTGCTTCTCTTCTCTTAAGGTAGAAGTGGTCTTGCCCAGGTGACATCTCTTGTTCCTGTGCCCAATGAGGATAGCAACATTCAGATCCACCTTAAGTCAGCCATGCTCAGGGCACAAAGGCTCATCTGTACCTATGGGTATGCTGAGGCCAGAGATTGCTGTCTAGGGCTCTGGCTGGTTAGGGAAATCAGATGTGTCTACCTACCTATGCCCCTTCTCCTCCCACCATCACATAGAATTCCTTGGTCCCTCATCCAGACTTTCACAACATCCTTTGTTTGTTCATTCATTCATCCATTCACTTATTTATTCATTCATTTGCTGAGTGCCAGGTAAACATAGGACAGTGTGGCAGGCACTGGAGGCACAGCAGTGACCAGAACAGCCATGATGGGGCAGGCAAAGCTCCGCGAGCAGGTTGCAGTTGAAAGGGCCCACAAAGGGTGTTTCCATACGGGGACACACTGCCTGTCCTCTTCTCACTACACAGGAATGCTTGCCACAGCTCATTCCGCATTTGGTGGGGGAATCTGAACTTAGAATGTCTGAGCAATTCCTTCTCTCTGCCTCGACTGCCAGCCTGGCCAGAGCCACCATCACCTGTCACCTGGATTACTCTCAGAGCCTCCTAGCCGGTCCCCTGACTCGCTCTTTGCTCCTTCCTCCTTCACTCCATTGCAGGGCAGCAGCCACAGTGGTCTGGTTGAAACCTAAGTAAGCACGTGCCATTTGCCTGCTCAAAGCCCTGCTCTATTGGCAGCTCACGTCAAGAGCCTCGGGTGATCACTGACGTCATACAGAAGAGTGTTAATTGTTAAATTAACAGCACGAGTCACTGCGCACTAACTCCCCATGCAGGACCTCTGTCCTCAGTGAGTTGTACTATTAGAATTAACTGTAAAACCTGTTCTTGAAGAGTCTTTATATATATATATCTATATATATATATCTATATATATATATAGAGAGAGAGAGAGAGAGAGTGTGTGTGTGTGTGTGAGTGCAAATTGTTGAAATCTTTACTTAGTATCAAGCTGGTCTTCTGTGTATAAAGTTAATTGAAAACCAATCTTAATGGAGAATGGGACTGGGAATGGGAGAGGGAGGGGGAAGTAGGGAGAGAGTGGGGGTGGGAGGGTGGATATGGTGCGAAGAATAACTATATTCCTAAAGTTGTACTTATGAAATCTGTACTCATTAAATAAAAGGTTTCAAAAAAAAAAAAACCCTGCATAAGTGATCTTACTGTGGGTTACCAAGTCCTACCTGCTTTCACACTCACTTCCTCTCCAAATTCATCTACTGCTACCCTTCCCTTCAGTAACCCTGCTTCAGCCTGCTTGGCCTCGTTTCCATACCCAGTTGCACACCCGACAGCCCACCTGCCTCAGGGCTGTTGCACTGGCTGGTCCCCCTGCTTGGACAGCTCTTCCTGCAGTTATCCACAAGGCTTGCTCCTCCAGCTGCTTCAGGCGTCGGGCTTCCATTTCACTTGTTCAATTGCACCCCAGCCTCACATTCACTCTACTCTTTCGCTGTCGTATTTTCTCTATAGCAACTTTTTGCTATCTAGTGCACTCTCTGTAGTATTCATCATGTTTTTTGTCTGTCTGCCATCACTAAAACACAAGTTCTGGGCAGGTGTTGTGGTGTAGCGGGTAAAGCTGCCACCTGAGTTGCTGGCATCCCATATGGGCGTTCGTTCGAATCCCGGCTGCTCCACTTCTGATTCCGCTCTCTGCTAATGCACCTGGGAAAGCAATGGAGGATGGCCCAAGTCTTTGGGACCTTGCACCTGTGTGGGAGACCCAGTAGAAGCTCCTGGCTCCTGGCTTCAGCCTGGCCCAGTGCTGGCCATTACAGCTGTCTGGGAATTGGATGAGTAGATAGAGGATCTCTATCTCTCCATCATTCTCAGTAACTTTTTCTTTTCTTTTCTTTTCTTTTTTGACAGGTAGAGTGGACAGTGAAGAGAGAGAGAGACAGAGAGAAAGGTCTTCCTTTGCCGTTGGTTCACCCTCCAATGGCCGCCGCGGCTGGCGCGCTGCGGCCGGCACACCGCACTGATCCGATGGCAGGAGCCAGGTGCTTCTCCTGATCTCCCATGGGGTGTATGGCCCAAGCACTTGGGCCATCCTTCACTGCACTCCCTGGCCACAGCAGAGAGCTGGCCTGGGAGAGGGGCAACCGGGACAGAATCTGGTGCCCCGACCGGGACTAGAACCCGGTGTGCCGGCGCCGCTAGTCGGAGGATTAGCCTATTGAGCCATGGCGCCAGCCTCGGTAAATTTTTCAAATAAATAAATCGATCTTTTAAAAAGTGTGTAGAAGAAAACCTCCACAGGTCCAGGAGTACAAGGATCGCTATCTATTTTCTTAACTGCTGTGGCTTCATCACTAAGTCCAGGCAGGTAGTAGCTACTTAATAAATACTTGTCAAATGAATGAATGAATGAATGAATGAACGAACATGTGCTCTCTTCCAATGATAAAGGCTGTAAATGTTTGCAGTAAACAAGGTTCAGGTGCTCCATGAATGTGAATGGCTTGTCTCCCCCAACCTTCGCCCTCTAACGCACCCCCTCCTTCCCAAACCCGGGGCACCTGCTTCTAGTGCCCTAACACCTGTGGCAGGAATCTCCTGGCCACCCGCGTATCGATACTTGAGGAGTGACACCGTGTTGTCTTTTCACGGCCGCAGTGTCTGTGTGTGATCCATTTCAGCAAGGGCTGTTTTTCACTCTCACAAACAGCCTGGCAATGAACATCCTGGTCTGCCCATCTTTGCTCTCTTGACCCATTATTTCCTTAGGATGAATTCCCAGAAGTGCAACTGCTCGGTCACAGGAGCTCACTGCTGGAAGACTCCTGATCCTATTGTCCAAATGGGGAAGGACTCCAACTCTAAGGGGATTGAGGCGACCCCTGCCATGCATTCCCCCCCACCCCCACTCCCACCCCACACCCAGTTTTCCTTCCATACTTCTTAGCTGGTGGGGGGAGGTTATTGTGCACCAGGCACTGTCCCAGACACTTTGCACATATGATCGCATGCCATCCTCATGACAGGGTATGTGCTACTGTTAGCTCCACTTTACAGATGAAGAAACTGAGGCCAAGAGTGGAGAAGCAGCTTGCCCAAGGCCACACAGCTGGCAGGGAACAGGAGGCCAATTTCAGAGCGGGTAAGAGCAAGCAAAACCCGGCTCTGAGCCTCTGAGCCTCTCACTTGGCTGTGCGGCTTCTCAAGCTAGCCACACTGGGCTTGGGGACCACCAGGCCTCATTCTAGCTGCAGGAGGTTGGGCAAATCCCTTTACCTGGTTGAGCGTCCATTTACGGCTGTAGACGCTGCTTGGCTCACCTGCAACTCAGGAGCGCTGGGTGCAGGAAGGGCCAACAAGAGGCAGAGCACAGAGTGCACGCTTGCTTCCTGACTGTGAGCTCCCTGCTCCTCCCAACACACTCGCCCCTACCTCCCCCCTGCTCCACCCGCCCCGGGGTGGGGGAAATCCCGTGGGAAAGAAAACGGAGGCTTGACTTTTCCCCCTGATATTTCCGAGCCTTGTGTTCCAGGCTCTTTCTCACGCCATCTCCTCTCCCCCACAGGCCCGATCCCAGGAAGCGTGGCTCTCGGAAACTCTGTCCCCGCCTCCCCCACGCCACGGCCAGATAACCCCCAAGGTGGTAGACAGCTCACATCCCTCAGTTTCCCAGGCGCCTGTGCAGGAGGTGGGGCTGCGCTCGCCCCGCTCCCACCTTGCCTGCTGCCCTAGTGCACAGGCCCAGCTCGCCTCGGATTCCGGGCCTCTGAAATCATGGCTCCAGCCCACCGGACTGGGCCCCCGGCCAGCTCCTCCAGCCCCAGGCTCGCCGGCAGAGCCTTCGTTTTTCTCCCTGAAGACTGATCACTGTCCTGTCAGCTTGGCCCTCTTCCCCGGTATTATTGTACAGAAATAGCCCTGGGTCTGGCCTCCGCTCTGCTGCTGCCGGCCCGCCCTGTCCTGCGCTTCTTCACGGGGCTAGACTCTGATCTCCGGCGCGTCCCGTTTCCTCCTCCTCCCTCTACTCTGCTCTCCTCCCCCCTGCTCCTCCACGGCTGCTGCGATTTGACCTCTACCTCCTGGAGCCAGGTACAAACTAGACTGGGCCAGGGAGCAGCCTCGGGCACTCTCGGTGTGGTGCCTATCTTGACACTCAGGGTGGGATGGGGGACCCGGATGTGTTGCCCGTCAGCATCGGGGGACAGCTAGGCAGCTGTAGCTGCCACAGGACATTATGGCAACGGGCAAGGAGTACAGGGGCAGGTGAAGCAGGGGAAGTCGGCGGGGGGGGGGGGGGACAGGTGAAGAAGTGAGAACAGGGTCCATTCATTCCTTACTACGAAGGTCAGCTACTAACAGGGGAGGGGCGGGCAAGCGGAGCAGGGGGGAGAGGGGGCTCCCAGCAAAGAGACAGGGTGTGGCGGACGGAGCATGGCAGAGAAGATTCAGACGTCAAGATTAGCAGGATGGGCCTGGGGTTGTCCCTGGGTCAGAGCAGGTGACATAAATGAGACTCTGCCTGCAGATGCAACATGGAAATAACACCCAGCAGTGACGGGTCCTTGCACGCCACGCACTGCTCACGTTGCTTTCCACACATTCATCCATATACTTCCCCACCAAGGCTGGATGAGCTAGGTACTAGCATGGTGTCTAGTTTTTTTTGTTTGTTTGTTTGTTTAATGAGGAAATGGGGGCACAAGGGCATTCAGGAGCTTGTCCAAAGTCACACCGTAAGTGACAGGGTCCGGAGTTGAAGCCAGGCAGTGTAACTCAACAGGGTCTGCTTAAACCGTGGCTCTGGGGCCTGGTGAGTGCCTATCCTCTCTGGTGGACAGAGGAGCAGGGCAGAACTGCAGGAGGCCCAGCCCTGCCACTCCCTCTGGGTGCGCAACCGTGCTCAAGCTCCTGTTGCTCAATGAGTCGCAGTCTCTTCGTTGATACAATATGCCCATCGGATGACGCCAATGAGGTTGCATACACAAGTGCCTCTTTCTGCTTGCCTACAAACAGCCCGCAGCTCAGTGCCACGTGGTTGGTCTCCACCTGTGCTGACTGTGGGGTGGGGGGGACTGCTTTGTGAGTGTACCCCCTCCCCTGCCCCAGCCCTGAGCCCACCAAGCTTGTGGCCAATGCTGGGGCGTGGGGTCTTTGAGGAGGCCTCCCAATTCCCCAAACCTGCTCTGAGTGTGGATGAGGAAATTCATTGTTTCCCCCGATCCTTCCAGTAATTTCTCAAATTCATCATTCCTTGCTAACAAGAAGGAGCCAGACCACAGTGGTTTGGAGCCAGGTCAGACCCTCACTGCCGCTTCGGGGGGCTTCGCCCAAGTCTGAAGCATGATCCTCCTTCTCCAGGACACCCCTCCCCCTCTACAGTCCTCCACTCTACACTAGATCTTTCAGCCAAATTGTTTCCCCTCTTGGGTTCCCCCAGCCCCAAGCTTTGCATGTAGACGGAAGGCCCCTTGCTTGAGCCCCTATAACCTCAGTGCAACCAGCGAAGAAGGAAGAGAAAAAGCAGGAGGGGGGGGGAGGCAGGGTGGAGTGGAGTGGAGTGAGGGAAGGGGTTGCCATTCTCTTCTCTCCTTCCTCACCGGAGGCAGCCTGGTGGCCTTGGTTTTGTGACTCAATCACAGGTAAATTACCTTTATGTTTTGGCATGGGTTCAATCCCAGCTCTGCTCATTCCTAGCCATGTGCACTGGGCAAGGAACTCAACTTTCTTTTAGCTCGGGTTTCCTTGCCTCTAAATGGGGCACACTGTCATAGCACACACCTTATTGATTTGCTGTGGGCCTGAAGTGAGATGCTATCAGGAAAGTGTCCAGCACAGAGCCTGGAGACTGAAAATTTCAATACATGAGAGCTCCCATTATCATTGTCGGTATTGGTGCCATGGGCCCTGGGCCCTCTGCTCTGCAGACATACCTTAAATAATACATGACCCATTAGCCCCCCCCAAATTCCCCTGGCTAGACAAGCATAGCCCCAGGATGTTGCACTAGTTATTGGCCAAAGTTTTGTGGCTTCTTCCTTTCCCAGGGCTGAAGGGACAATGTCTTTCAGCCATGGACAGCCTTGGCTCCCACTCCAGCTGCACTCTCTCATAAGCCTCAGCTTGGCTTGACACTGTTCTGTTACCTACACTCTCTTCCTCTTTAGAACCAGGGAGTGGGAGTGGCTTAAACCCCTAAGGGGTGGTCAGGACTTGGTCTGTGCTTTGGTTTGAGTATTGGTTCTCCTGAATTCAGGAGGTTGAAGTCTCATGTGAATCGCCTTAAGAGGGTAGAAATATAATCCAAGTACGGTGTTTGGAGGTGAAAAGGTGATTGGATTGGATTGGATTGTGTCATTAGGATGGAGCTCCCACGAGTGGATCCTGGTAGCTTTCTAATAAACCACATGGACATACACACTTGTCTCAATCCATACCTGGTTCCTATGCCACCTCAGGACTCTATCAGCAAGCACACCATTGTCAGCTGCCAAACCAACGGGTTGCTTGATCTTGGACTTGAACTTCTAAAACTATAAGCGAAATAAGCCTTTTCTTTTGCTTTAGAAAGTAGCTGCCTAATGTATTCCACTGTACTAGAGAAAAGCTAATATTGTTTGGAAAATGGAGTTGATGGGAAGACTTAGCCACACTTTTAGTGCCAGCCAAGGTCCTAGACCACCAGCCCCGACTTAGGGTCTAAGTGACCTACTGCTATAGGTCACCTATCTCACTTCTGTTTCTATCCAAGAAGTCTTGTAAGTCCTACAGGACAGGAGAGAGGAGCTGGCAAGCCCCGGCCTGGTTAGCACAGCCCAGGGAGTGTTTCATCCTTGTTTGTTGACTGACTCAGCAAATAAGGGAACAACTGAAGGACTGCTCCATGAGACAGTCCCCTAGGGGACCCGCTTTGATGGCCTGCGGTTTATTACCTGTGACCCCTGACTTGGGTGTCAGCTCTATGAGGGCAGAGATGTGTGTCTTCTTGTTTACAACAGCATCTCCCATGCCTACCACCACCCCTGGCCCATGGAAGTCACCGAAGGAAACTGGACTCAGGTGACCTTGGAGCCAGACTAGCAGCAGGAAAGCCAATGCAGGCTTTAAGCTCAGATCTTGGCACCTGGCCCCTAACTGCCCTTGCTTCCCTTGGCCGTGACTGAACAGGGTCCTTTCTGGAAGGTTCCATTGCAGGATGGCATTTGAGAGAGCACTGACCTCTGAGCAGGATCCCAATCCACAGCTCTCGACCGTCTGGTCCCACACCCTATGGCAAGAGGGGAGGACTTTTCTACCCTAGGATGTGTCTGCACCTGACACTGCTCTTGACCTTCCCTAGTCCCTCCAGACAAGAACAACAAAAAGTCTCCAAGTCTCCTTTGGAGTTGGTGCCGCCACCCCCGCCTTGATTACAGTTTAAAGGGCTGGGCAGGAATGCCTGGCTCCAGGGCCTCTGCTCATGTGACTGGCAAGCACTGTCTGGTCAAGCCAGGGACCCAAAATTACAACCCAGCGCTGGCACGATGCCCCTATCCACGAGCCCAGGCAGGAAAGCAGAGGCAGACTGGACCCGGGGCTCTGTGAGCACTGAGAGGGGGCAGCGAGGGAGGAAGAGAGAGAGGAGAAGGCCAGAGGGAGGAGGGTGAGAGGGAAGATGAGGAAGAAAGGGAGGCACACGTGTCGAGGAAGCAGAGCCATGTAGACTGCCAGAGCTGGCACACGGCCAGTGGCTTTCAAATGCCGCTCCTTGGATTCCTCCCCGGTGCGACGCATCCAGGGCATCTGGGGCACAGTGGGAACCCAGCGGAGGGGACTGTCGGGTCCGATGGCCTCTCACCCACAGCGAGACCTCGCTGTACCCGATTCCACATTGGGCTTCCACTTAAGCTTTTGCTTGCTGAGAGTCTTCCCCTGCTCAAAAGGCAAGGGAGGGAGGGAAGGTGGGGAGGAGAGATGGAAAGGAGAGGGAGAGAGGGAAGGAGCAGGAGTCTGGGCACCATACTACTGAGAGTCCTTCGACCACAAACTTGAAAATCCGTGGGACGCTGGAGAGAGAGGCCTGGGCTCCCTTCCCTTCTGTGCCCTGGCCCGTGGGCAACCAGAGGCACAAGGGAAGAGCGAGAAGGCACACTGTTTCTCGTGGGTGGGAGATGTGGGGGAGGGTTTGGGGACGGGAACGAGGGAGGGGGGATGGGGTCTGTGGAGGTGCTCTGAGGGTCCTACAAAGAATGCAGTACTTGCCAGCAAATTGGGAGGTCGCGAAGCAGCCCGAGGGACTTGCCACTTGCCTTTTCTGGCTTTGGAAAACGGAGTAGAAAGCTTCCCGGTGACAGCCCCGAGCCCACGCACTGGGTGGACAGCTGATGAGAAGCTTTGGAGAAAGACAGCGGAGGCTTGGGCAGCGGGGCGGGGGGGGGGGGGGGGGAGTCGGCCATTGGGCTTGGCCCGGCGTCAAGGGTGCGGCGTGTGTGGGTTTGGCTGGAGATCCCAGGCGGTGGGCCGGCTGGGGAATGGGGTGTGTGTGTGTGTGTGTGTGTGTGTGTGTGAGAGAGAGAGAGAGAGAGAGAGAGAGAGGAGGGCTGGGGCAGGAGCAGTCTGGCTCGGGCAGGGGCTGGCTGGGGTTGGCAGGTGTGGAGGGACCCGGGCTGGCCCTTGACGGGTAGATCCCTGGCCTAGCGGTGACTGCTCGGCTGGCCAGCAGGCCTCGCCCCTCCAGCGTTGCCATAGTGCTCCTTGGGTCTTCCCAGCAGCCTGCCAGGCGGAATGTGGCCTGGACGCCTTCCCAAGGCATGTAATCAAGATGTAAATGGGAGGGGGAATGGGGAGGCGAGGAGCTGGTCGATAGGGTTGTCACCTCCTCGGGCCGGCCTGCATGGAGTCCACTGGCTTGGAGTGGCCTAACCGGGACAATCTCCTGGTTGGGCTGTGCTCAGGACAGCAGTGGCCGTGGCCATGGAGCAGCCTGGGAGACAGCAGAAGCCTACCCGGGTGAGACCTGTGGTCTCTCATTAGACCCTTGGCTTGCTTCTTCCCGTGCACCCCACAGGGGTACCTGTGTCCCTGGTGTGTGGGAAGTGAACTGGCAGAGATAGGCAGGGGCCTCTAGGGTGGCTTTGCCTCAATTGTGCAGTTCCAAGGAGAGCTCCCGAGAGGCTCCAAAGTCCAGAGGTGCTGGGCAGACTGGCACCTTGGACTTAAGTCCAAGGCACTGTACCATAGCTGCCGGCTCAGGCAGGGAAACTGAGGCATGCTCTGGTAGCCCTTTCCCCTTCTCTGAGTGGCACTGTGGCAACTCCTGACCTAGCTGCTCTTTAATGAGGCTTTAAAAGCCACTGGGGCCTGAGATGCCAATGGCCAAGGTGCCTGCCTCCCCTGCATCCCCAGGCCATGCCAAAGTGGCATGGCTCCAGGGTGCAAGAGAGGGTTGTGTGCAGTACGAATTTTGGGGGCAATCCCAAATCTCAATATGCGTTCCTGTTAGCACCACGAAGCAGCAGCATGAGGCTCAGATGTCAGCAGGGTAGTGGGTCACTGTCAAGGGCCCTGCTGGCACCTCCGAAGTCAGCGCCGTGGAGTGGGTGCTTGAGTTATTTCCCATGTTCCAGGCTCTGTCCTGTCAATCTAGAGGCTTCGGTGGCCCTGGGTGAGCCAAGCCCTTTGCCTTTCCTTTCGAGGAAGTAAGGTTGGTCCCTGATTCCCCTGGAGGCCACTTCTGGCTGTGACACTGGGGCCCTCTGCTCTAGCCATGACGCTATGAGATAGTGGATTGGAGCCACTGACTCCGCCCTAAGACAGCTCTTAGCTGAAGTCCCTGACCTGCTTCTTGCTGCTGGCCAGAGTGCTGGTGCTTGCCCCCAGGGTGGCCTCTGGCCACTGGTGTTCAAGGGTCTTGCCTTTCCAGGTCTGAGACCAGAAAGGAAGCCATTGGCTCCAGGCCTCAGAGCGCCAGCCCTCCGTTCCACTCTGCGTGTTGATCGGCATGGGCGCAATCAGAGAAGGGAGCCAGAAAGAACCAAGGGCGCCACCCACATGTTGACACAGGGCCTCAGCTTCCACCACACTCTTCCTCATCTTCTTCAGAATCCTTTGCCACCCTCGGAGGGGCAGGACACATGTTACCAATGTAGACAGACAGAAGCCCAGCCCCAACCTCACGGAGCTTCTGGAAACGTGCAGGAGACACAGTGACAAGAAGTTACACAGCTGGGCTGAGCCTTTAGCTAGAGCAAGCCCAGAGGTGCCCTCACCTTAGGATATGCTGTTCGAGCTGAGGCTGGGAAAATCGGCAGAGGTGAGCCCACGTGTCCTAGAATCAGCGTGGTACCAATGGCATTGCAACCGGCGTGTGCCAAGCTTCCTTTCAGTGAAGAGCCTTGCATGTTCTCAGTCACCTCAAGGTCAGGGTCTATTATTAACTCTATTTCTCAGATGAGGATGTTAAGGCTCACGGAAGTAAGATTATTTGTCCAAGGCCATGGAGCAAGGTCACATCAGGCAACAGGAACAGGACAGAGCCCGGGCCATCTGGCAACACTAGGGAAGCGAAAGTAATGGAAACCACCAAGGTTTGAAGCAGGAGTCTGGTTTTATTGGCAATGTGCCTGTCAAAGCACCTCCTGGCAAGGTGGACAGTGGCCTGAAGGGCAGTCAGAGTTGAAACGGGGCCCCTAGGATGAGCTCACTGCAGGTGTCCAGAGGAGACGTTATGGTGGCTTGGGCTAGAGTGCTGGCAGTGGAAGAAGATGCAAGGGGTAGATTTGGGGGTTGCCAGGAGTAAGAGTCATGTTTGCACAAACCTTCCAGGTTATCCCACACTCCTACAGGTACTATTTCATTTCCTCTATTACTCCAGAGGCAAAAGCAAGAGTCCAGGTTATCCCTGCTCTACAAGTAAGAAAATTGAGAGAAGTCGGCGCTGTGGCATACTGGGTAAAGCCTCCACCTGCAGTGCCGGCATCCCATATGGGCGACGGTTTGAGTCCCGGCTGTTCCATTTCCGATCCAGCTCTCTGCTATGGCCTGGGAAAGCAGTGGAAGATGGCCCAAGTCCTTGGACCCCTGCACACACGTGGGAGACCCGGAAGGAGCTCCTGGCTCCTGGCTTCAGATTGGTGCATCTCTGGCTGTTGTGGCCAATTAGGAAGTGAATCAGCAGTGGAAGATCTCTCTCTCCTCTCTCTGTGTAATTCTTTCATATAAATAAATAAATCTTTTTAAAAAATGAATACTGAGGCCCAAACAGGGGCAGCAACTTGGTCAAGATCCCAATTACAAATGTGTATATTCCAGCTCATGTGCATGTTCCTGTGGGCACTTGCATGCACGTGATCAGGCAGGGATACATATGCATGCACCATGCTTGTAACAGACATGTGCAAATGCACATGTGCGTACAGGTGTGTGCAGACACGGCAGGGGTAGACCAGTGAATACCATGTGCAAATGTGTGCCGGCATCCTGAGTGTCTGCTATCTTAGATGGGCTCTTGGGCTGAAAACTGGGCCCTATGCGGGTGTCTAAGTGTGCAGGAAGGATGGGGGAGCAGCCATAGATAAAGACATAGGACTGTGGAGGAAGCATGAGGCTGATGACCAACCTTGTTGGAAACTGGAGGATCCAAGGCCCCTGGGCCTGGATTTGGGGGAACTCTTGGGCTAGTGAGTTCAGCACAATAATTGTTCAAGTTATGGAGCCCTTGTTGAGCGTCCAACCTTGTGCTCAGCCTGCTACATGCATTGTATCAGTCCATCCCTACCACCCTGGGAGTGATTGTTATCTCCTCCAGTGATAGATGAAGCGACAGAGGCTCAGGGAAGGTGCGTACGGTGCCCAGGGCCATGCAGTTGGTACGGCGTGGAGTCAGACTGGGACACTTGCTCTCAGCCCACTCTGCTACTGCCACCGCACACATAGACATCGAGACACAGACTCATGTGTGTTGGCAGCAGCAGGCCTTCTCACACCCACACGGGGAGCCTACACTTGCGGGAACCTGGGACCACAACACGACAGGCACTGCCATCACCATGTAGGGGCATCAAGACAGAAGCCTTGAAGATGGGGCAGCCCCACACCCTCCTCCCCAACCCCCGCCCCAGCCCCTGGCCCTGCTGCTTGTGAGTTTGGCTATCTTGGGGCCCGCTCAGGTTTCCGGCCTCTGGCCTCCAGGCTCCGGGCTTCAGGCAGCCGGTGAAAATTTATGGCTTGAGAAAGTTCTTAGCAGTTCAATCCCCACACCCCGCTCCCTGACCTTGCACGGTTTATCAAGATATGGGGCTCCCCCTGCCCCCTCTCCTGCCTGTGGCCCTTTGTCTCCGGCCCAGGCTCTGCCCCTCGCTCGCCCTCCTCCTCCCTTGCTGACCCTCCTCCTCCCTTGCTGACCCCGCCTGCCTCGGTGGTACCCACTGCGCAGCCTTCACTTGCAGATAACATTCCTTCTCCTTTCTTCCCCCTCCTGCTGGCCATGAAAGTGGAGGAAGGCGTGTGTGTGCATGAGAGAGAGAGAAGTTGAGTCTGTGTGAGTGCACATGCTCGCGTGTCCAGCAGGGCGTGCAATAGGGAGGGGCTGCGCATCTGTGAGTGTGCGGTGGGGCGAGGCATTGCAAACATGGACAGTTCACCATGTGTGGAGCCAGCCTAGACCACTGAACGTGAGCAACAATGCCAGGGGACTTCAAAAGGTTTGGGAGGAGGGGCTGGCATGCTTAAGACATCTCACCATCCCATATCTGAGTGCCTGGGTTCAAGTCCCAGCTCTGCTCCCAATTCCAGCTTCCTGCTAATGGGTACCCTGGGAGGCAGCAGGTGGTGACTCAAATACTTGGCTCCCTGCCACCCATGTGGAGCAGCTGGATTAATTTCCTGGATCCTGACTTCAGCCTGCCTCAGCCTTGGCTGCTGTGGGCATTTGGGGAGCGATCCAGTGGATGGGAACTATCTGTCTCTCAGTCTTTCAAATAATTTTTAAAAATTGACATGGGTGGGAGAAAGGGAGATGAATTAAAAGATAAGTTTATTTTGGTGCAAAAAAAATTTCGTGCGTAGTCTTCTTCGTCATACA
Organism: Sylvilagus floridanus; assembly: GCA_949820135.1. Lineage (NCBI taxonomy): Eukaryota > Metazoa > Chordata > Mammalia > Lagomorpha > Leporidae > Sylvilagus > Sylvilagus floridanus. The sequence continues at coordinate 81,511,209 of OX463223.1, forward strand.
AATTTTCCATGAACTTTTTGAATCCCTCTCTTTTTTTGTAGGTGGGTGTGCATATGCACGCTGTGTGTCTGTGCATATACAAGTCTCTTATGGCAATGAGACTGTGAGCTTAGCCCTAATTGCAGAAAAGGCAGAAAGCTCTAGGTAGAGAGGCAGCATGTGAGAGTGAGCAAGAAGCGTGGATTTTTGGCAACTCTATCACGTGCTGGTCATGTGACCTTGAACCAATTACTATGCCTTTCTGTGCCTTGGTTTCCTCATGTGTAAAATGGGAGTGATAGGGGCCGGTGCTGTGGTGTATAGTAGGCTCAGCCTCCACCTGCGGTGCTGGCTTTCCATATGGCCATATGGTTCGCGTTCTGGCTGCTCTTCTTCCCATCTAGCTCCCTACTATGGCCTGGAAAAGCAGTGGAAGATGGCCCAAGTCCTTGGGCCCCTGCACCCGCGTAGAAGACCTGGAAGAAGCTCCTAACTCTTGGCTTCAGATGGGTGAAGCTCTGGTCATTGTGGAAAATTGGGGAGTGAACCAGCAGATGGAAGACCTCTCTCTCTGTTATTCTGCCTCTTAAATAAATAAATAAATAAATAATCCTTTTTAAAAAGTGGGAGTGATAATAATGATGCCTAGTTCAAAGGGTCGTCAGGAGGGACATAAGAATAAAATGCTTACAGCATGGATGGCACATAGTAGGCATTGAGTAGATGTTGGCTCTTCCCATGGGGACAAAGGAGGGGCAATTCACATTGGCAGCGCTTGCCAACATGCCTGCCATGGGACTCAGCACTTGACTTGTGTTATCTCGTTGAATACTCGTGCTTAGTAAGCGTCTCATGGGTATCTGCTGTATGTGTGAATGCCATCTCCTAAATGGTCTCTGGAGAGAGGGTTTTTACAGATGGGGCGCTCAGAAATGCTAAGTCCCAGGGAGAGTCTTCGTGATAACTACAGATTCGGGTCCCGGAAATGTGCTTACAAGGGGTTTGGTAAACCATGTGGGTGGAGAGGCCACACAAAGCGTTAGCATTGTCACTCTCTACATGCAGCTGTGGACTTGGGGAGAGGCAGAGGTGATGAGCATGCGTGTGTGTACATGTCCCCATGAGAAGTTGGAGATCCCCACCCCAGAAGTGCGAAGGGTCTCCAGGAAGGGTGAGAGCGGCAGGAGACTTCAACGTGGCTGGAGAGAGCTCTTCCTAGGGGAGTGGAGCCACTGCAGGTGACTGGAGCCCCTGCCAGTAGGATCCATGATCCCTTAGAACGCAAGAGAAGAATACCAGGACCTGGAAAACCACCTCCAGCTCCTGGCATCTGACAACTGGAAGCACTCTGGGCATCCCGCAAGGCCCTCCTACATCGTGTCCTTGATGAGAAAGAAATGAGGCCCAGAGAAGACAAGAGACGCAGATATTACACAAAGCACAGGTCTGGGGACAGCAGCCCTGGGTTGAAGTCAGCCAGCGACAGAAATGTTAAAAAAAAATAAAAGCCATCTTTTGGGTCCCGACTGGATTGGTCACTGGCTGCCCCTGGCTTTCATGGTGATGTGCCAGCCAACAGCTTGACTCCCTGCTCAGCACTTGTCTCTCCGGCCAGATCCCTGGGGTACTGCACTCCCTAGAGGACCTATGCCAGGCCCTAGCTGCATTGCCCCCTGCTGGAGGGTTAGAGCTGGGGACTTCCGCTCCTCTGGGTCCCTTGTGTCCATCTTGTCACACATACAGCGTGTGAGAGTGGACAGGCCTGGAGGTACCTCAGAGACCACCAGTCCAGCCACCCCCAGCCTTGCCTTCACATCATGGAAGGACCAGGGACTCAGTCAAGAGCATGTGGATTCCCCAGGCTGCCCTACCCCAGGCCACTTCCTGTTCCTAGCCTCCACTATTCTTGGAAAGTCCCAGTCTCTGACCTCAGTGCCCAGGCCAGTCTGAACCCTGATGATCCGGCCCCCACCCCCACCCCCACCCTGGTCTGCCAGAGAACCTGCATGGACCCAGGGCCAATGTGGATGCCTGAAGCCCTGGGCCAGCTCCCTCTGAGAGGGACCTCTCTCCACCATCTCTGCTCTGCCAGGCCCGGGGATGGGGGCACCTGGGCTGCCCTGAGGGAATGTCAATGAGGGCTGGGCCCACGTGGAGTAATGGAGGAGTAACAATATAAGCACCTTGTACACATGACCTCACACCAAGGCTCCCAAAAGCTGAACAACATGACCAAGTAAGCTGGGAAGCTGGACTCTCTTTCTAGTGCTCTTTCCACTCTTTCCACGTTTTGATGCCACTAGCTGATGGGAGACCCATCAGGCCTCCAGCCTGCACACACCTAAGTCACACAAAGGGCCTTGTCATTGTCAGCTGCAGGGACCAGCTCACCACTGCATCTATGTGGCGATTATGCTCTGGAAATTCCTACCAGAGATAATGGCATCACTGCCCTGTAGGAATCTCCCAGGAACCAATGGCTTTTCAGTGAACTCACATTCCGCAGGAACTCACTCCTGGCTTCCTAGCAGCCTGGTGGGTCGTACTTTCACTGTGGGGGCAGTCCTTTGATGATGCCTTCGAATTGTTCTGTCTCCTGGTCCCACAGTCTTAAGGGGCTACTTGAAAGAGGCTTCACCCAGGAGGATTTAGAACCGAGTAGGCCCGAGCCCAGCAATGAGTAAGAAGGAAGAGAAGGGATGGTCACTATTCCAATGGGCCAGTGCCCAAAGCATGCTGGGACCAGAATGGCTGCAGTCCATGGGACCAGGGTGATGGTTGGAACAGTGTGTGGCTCAGCAACATAAGATAACCTCAAAATCATGTACTCAGTCTGAATATGGTGCAGCACTAACTCTGGGGATTTCTGTGCTCTATGCCATTCCCCACAGCCTCACTTGAACCACTGTCGCGCCATCTATGAAATGGCAATAATAACAGGTACTGATCAAACTGTTGATTTCAGATTATGCCTTCCAATACCCCGACGAGGCCTTTATTTCCCAGTATTCTGTTGTGCAAACGGGGACACCAGGGCTCAGAGAAGTGAATTCACCTTGCTCAAGATTACCTGGCTGGGGCCGGTGCTGTGGCATATGGGCACCAGTTTGAAACCCGGTTGCTCGACTTCTGATCCAGCTCTCTGCTATGGCCTGCAAAAGCAGTGGGAGATGGCCCATGTCCTTGGGCCCTTGCGCTCATATGGGAGACCTGGAAGCAGCTCCTGGCTCCTGGCTTTGCGGCCAGTTGCAGAGTGAACCAGCAGATGGAAGACCTCTCTCTCTCTCTCTCTCTGCCTCTCCTCTCTCTGTGTAACTCTGACTTTCAAATAAATAAATACATCCTTTTAAAAAAGTTACCTGGCTAAGAAGTGATTGAAGTTGCAATTTAATGTCTAGTTTCAGAGTCCTCGTCCTCAAGCTCTACTTTCTTTCTTTTCTTCTTGAAAGATTTTGTTATTTATTTGAGAGTTAGAGCTGCAGAGGCAGAGAGAGGGAGAAACAGAGAGAAGTCTTCCATCTGCTGGTTCACTCCCTAAATAACTGCAATGGCCAGAGCTGGGCCCATCTGAAGCCAGGAGCCAGGAGCTTCTTCCAGGTCTCCCACACAAGTGCAGGGGCCCAAGGACTTGGACCATCTTCCACTGCTTTCCCAGGCCATAGCAGAGAGCTGGATGAGAACAGGAGCAGCCAGAATGCAATCTGGTATCGCAGGCAGAAGTTTAGCCTACTACACCACAGCTCCGGCCCTTCGAGCTCCACTTTCTAGAACCTGCCTCCTAGTGATCCTGGTAGGATCAAACCACATGGTGAATGTACAAGAGCGGGCTCAATGCTTAGGCTTCCTGAAAGTACTGGATGATAGTCAACGGATGATAACTATTTCCATGAAGTGCTTGGTAACTGCTGACTGATGAGATCCTGCCAGCTACCAAGACAAGTGAGGAAACCCTGGAGGAATGGTCTGGGTATGGTGAGTTCTCCACCCTCCCTGCCAAGGGTTCCTGTGCTGGAAGCTTGGTGCACAGCGTGGTGGTGTTGTGATGAAACCCCGAAGAGGTGCAGCCCAATGCGAGGTGAACCCTTAGGGGCTCCTCCCTCATGAACAGATTAATGCTGTCTCATGGGAGTGGGCCAGATCACCTAAGAGGGGATTTGTTTTGCTGAAGGTGACTTGGTATACACAGATGACGCGCCATACATGCCTGTTCTACACACAACTGGTTCTTTTCCAACTTTTCTGACATCTTGCAATAAGCCAGCATGCTGGGGCCATGCTGTTAGCACCCTCTGGTCACCGGAATTGTGAGCCAAATACAAGAGGAAAAGAAAAATTCATGGAACATAGAATTAGAAGAAATAATATTGGTGCAAAACTTTTTGAAATGCATACGTAGGTTTTTTTTGTAATATACATTTTCTTGAACTTTAGAAAGAGCCCTTGCAGACTTCTTTCCCTTATAAGTTACACAGCCTGGGATATGTTATAACAACACAAAACGAAGTGGGCCCTGTTTGTAATCAGAAACTGAAATGCAAGCAGAAGGACCAGCACTACAAGGGGACAGGGACAGGATTCTAACAAAATTCCAGAGATGAGGGGGCTTGAGGAGGGCATTGCAAGTTAGTAACAGGGGCCCGATTGCTGTAGGAGGCCCAGCTCATCCAGGCATGTCAGGTAGGTCCCCAGGGTGGGGAGTGGGGCAACCCGGAAGGGATAGAATCCCCATGCTTGGATGTTGGGGCCAGTCCGGGAAATGAAGGACAGGAATGGGACTGCAGATGGCAGCCAACAGTCCTGGAAGGGAGTGATGGCTGCCTCTCACTGAGGAGGGAGCTGGAAGACAGAGACAGTGCCCTGTGAGGAATCTGGGGTTGGGGCTGTCACACCTGCCAGGTCCAGCCCCCTGGGTCCTGCCCAGACTCTCTCCCACCACCTCTATTCCACAACCTAGCTCATGTCCTTGGGCTATTTGGTCTTCACAGTCCTAGAGTGTGAACTCTGTTTATTATTCCCATTTCTCAGCATGGACAATTGAGGCCCAAGGTCACATAGCCAGAGGCTGGCCAAGTCAGGAACTGAACTGAAGCTGTCTGCTTTGCAGCCTACTGCCTGACCAGAGTCCCCTGGTGCCTGCCATCTGGAGTGTACAGCTCATCACTCAACCAGAGAGAACCCAGGGCTCCAGCTCCTTAGCCCCAAGGCCTAGGGCCTGAGCCAGTAACCAGAAGCTCAGCCATGCTTTACTGGAACTGGAAGACTTTGCACATGTTCATCCCTCTGCAGAGACCACTGTTCTTTTCTGCCCTTGTCTCCCCACTCATCTGTCAGCTCTCGGTCTCAATATCAGCTCCTCCAGGAAGACATCGCTAGACCCAAAGCCAGGCGTGTCCCCTCCCTGAGCTCCCATAGCTCACTGAGAAAACTCAACTGTAATTGCTTGTTTGCCTTCCCTGCTAGACTGGGAGCCGCTTGAGGGTATGTCTCTCTAGCTCATAGCTGTATCCCTGGCACTCAGCAAAAGGCAAAGCGCATCGTAGATATGGGCTGAATGTTTGACAAATAAATGGATGTGCCTCCAAGAGCAGGGAGAGTTCTTGGTGAAACTTTTCCTGGACTCTCCCCAAAGCTCTGATTTTGAGGTGCTTGTCTCATGAGCACCTGGCCGTACGGCTAGGGCTCCCCTCCAGAGATGACAGATGTTCAAGACGCACCCATTGTGCAAGCCAGCCAGGGGCCTCACTGCTGCTGCCACCTTCTTCTACCAAGCTCTGAGCCCAATTCAGCCCAACTCATCCTACTCCTGCTGCCAGGCCTTCCCCAGGGTTCTCAGGACGGTTCCGTCTGCTAGTCATCTCCCAGTCCCCATGTCAGTCTCGAAGCCCTGTTAACAGGCCTCCACTGGGACAACAGTTCTCCAAGGGGTGGTCCAGGGAGTAGTGGTGGTCTGTGGGGCCTTCAAGGGGGCACCATGGGCAGGTCCCAAATTCAAGGCATGGAAAAGTATACTTGGGGTGTGGGTGCTTCCCACCCCCTGCCACTCTTTTTTGAGAATCTTTTCTGCAGCACATTCAAATCTCCATCTCAAAAGCCCACAATGGCTAGCTTTTCAGCCCAGCCACAATAATAGTTATTTATCCAGTCTAGGAGCCATGAGATCATTTGGGATTTGGGAATGTGCTAGGAGAGAACAGACAAGGCCCCCAAAGAAGTCCCTGAAATCAGGCCATGAAGTCTCCTAGAATAGTTGCTCCCATTTTGCATGTGGAAAAACTAAGGCTATGGTACAGGCAAAGAACAGAGCCCAGAAAGTCTAGTCAACCAGGGCTTATGGTAGGATTGGCCTCAAAAGAGGCACTGTGGCAACCTCGGTGATCTCAGGCCTTCAGGATGCACACTCCAGACCAAAGCCTCCAGGGGAAGGGCTGCTACATGCTGCTGCCCCATCTTTGGCCTCAGCCCCCAGCACTCCCAACAACCCCCCCAAAAAACTGTGGCCCTTTAGAGTATCCTCCACTCCCCACTTGAGGCCAGCCATGCAGGCAGCCCCCTTCCATTCCACATACACACAAACACAACCTGCATTCTTGAACAGCTGCCACCGCTTCATTGGCCTCAGCCCCAAGAAGGAGTGTGGAATGTGCTTCCCTGGGCCATTAGGGAGCCAGGCAGCATAGAAGGGGGTGTCTGCAGGGAAGGAGCTGGGAATAAAAAGATGGGCTGTACAGGGAGAAGAAAGATGATGCCCAAGGGCCAAACCTACTAGGGGGTGGGAGCCTGTACGCAGTAGCTCTTGGGGCAAGGCAAGGAAGGAAGCATTGGGCCTGAATTTCCTAGCCTGTCCCCTGTGCCCACACTCATAGGACATAGGAAGTCTAGTTATCCACGCTTTCTGGATGTGCCCATGAGGCTCGCCCCAAACAGAAATGGGGTAGATATGGCTAAAGAGGAAAGGCTGGAATCAATTTTAGCATGTGGGAGGGATTGATCTCTCTTGCTTCTTAAAACAGATTTATTTCATTTATTTGAAAGACAAAATTACATGGCCGGCGCCGTGGCTCAGTAGGCTAATCTTCCACCTGCGGCACCGGCACACTGGGTTCTAGTCCCGGTTGGGGTGCCGGATTCTGTCCCAGTTGCCCCTCTTCCAGGCCAGCTCTCTGCTGTGGCCCAGGAGTGCAGTGGAGGATGGCCCAAGTGCTTGGGCCCTGCACCCGCATGGGAGACCAGGAGAAGCACCTGGCTCCTGGCTCCTGCCATCGGATCAGCGCGGGGCACCAGCCGCAGCGGCCATTGAGGGGTGAACCAACAGAAAAGGAAGACCTTTCTCTCTTTCACTGTCCACTCTGCCTGTCCAAAAAAAAAAAAAAAAAAAAGACAAAATTACAGAGAAAGAGGGAGAGAAAGAGAGCAAGAGGGAAGTCTTCCATTTATTGGTTCACTCCCCTGATGGCCACAATGAACTTGGCCAGGCTGAAACCAGGAGCCAGAAGCTTCTTCTGTGTCTGCCATGTAGATACAGGTTGGGCCATCTTCTGCTGCTTTCTCAATTGCGTTAGCAGGGAGCTGGATGGGAAGTGGAGTAGCTGGGACTTGAACTGGTGCCCATATGGGATGCCAGCATTGCAGGCAGCAGCTTTACCTACTACGCCACAGTGCCAGCTCTGGGAGTTGATCTCTTCAGATACTGAAAATCACTTTCAAATTCCCACCCTCCTCCTTTGCGGTTACTAGCAAATGTTCTTCTCAAGCTCATTGTCAAGACACACTGAGGGTGATGAACTATTTGTCACTCGCTAATTATGACTTAAGAGTTGAGGCTTGTGGATCATTTCCTCTCTTTTTTATTATACATTCATAAAAAAATCAACTGGAGAAGATTGATGGTTCTCCCGGTGGCCTTTCTTAAGTAGGAGATAAAAGTAACACAGGGGGAACTTCTGGCTGAAAATGCGAAGGAGTAAGCAGACTTCTTTGGAGTCTTCTTGCTAAAACCTTTGGATGATGTATATATATTTACATTTATATCCATACATATCCATCTGCCTATCAGTCAATCATCTCTATCTCCATATTCCTCTCTGTGTAGGACTCTGAAAGCTAGAAAGAAGAAGACAGACAAGCTCGTGAACTCAGGCCCCAATGGGAACAGACAAAGAAAATGCAACAGAACAAATGAAACATCCAAGCCCCACAAAAACCGATTCTCTGTAGCCAAAGGACCAGGAAAGAGGCCTATAGCAATGTAGAAAACTACTGAAAATGCCACTCTACTCCAGCTCAACACCACAGAAAAAAATGGTAGCTCCCTTTCCTCCACACTCATGACATCCAAACTTATACCCCAAGTAGGCTGGAACCGGGTGCCCCGATCTATGCCCTCTCCCTCCCCCTGCCCCACAGCTCTTGGGATGTGGTCAAGGAAGGCCAAGGAGTGGCGCCAGGAGATTTAGCCTTGCTTGGTGGAGATCAGGGCTTCCCTACTCCCACTTTCAGGAGTGGTGTCACAGGGAGCCTGGCAACCCTGTAGCTACCTGGAAGTAATGATGTGCCCTTCCTACTCTCGGTTGGCCAAGGCAGAGTTAGGAATCTGGATGCTTATCCCAACGTGGACGTGAGAAAGTGATGGCTTCCCTCCATTGCTAGCACCATGACAAAGGACTGCAGCTAAAACCGAAGATTTCAATACAGACTTCTGCAACATACTGTCCAAAATGCTCAAGTTTCAGTGCAAACATTGTAGAGTTTAAGCTCTTCAATGTAGGTCTTTCCTCCATTTTGAGTTCATTTCTGGATATGGCTTAAGGTAAGGGTCTCCCTTCCTTCTTTTGCATAGGGATATCTGATTTTCCCAGAACAACTGGTTGAAATTGCAATTTTTATCTCATGGTAAAATGACACTCTGGCCTTGGCACTCTTGTAAAAAAAATCAGTTGGCCAGAGATGTATGTGATCATTTCTGGATTCTCATCTCGACTCCACTGATCTGTAAGTCTATCTTGATGTCAGTACCATACTATTTTGATGACTGTAGTTGGTAGTAAGTTTTAGAACCAGAAAGTGTGGGTCCTCTAGATTTTTGTCTTGTTATTCAACACTGTATTGGTTATTTGGAATCAAATGCATTTCCCTGGATTTTAGGATCAGCTTTTTCACTTCTGCAACAAAGATCATTGGTGTTTTGATACATTTTGCATTGCATCTGTGTTGTGCTTTAGGGAGTATTGACACTTATCAATCCATACACCTGGAGCACCTTTGCAGTTTTTAAGGTCTTCTTTGATTTCATTTAGCAATGTTTCATGGGTTTCAATGCACAAGTCTAGCACCTGCTTGGTTAAATATATTACTAAGTATTTTATTTTATTTTATTTTTTGATGCCCTTGCACATGGAATTGTTTTCTTTTTTCAAAACCCAGATTTACTGAGGTCTAATCAGCCAATTAAAATGTACATATCTGATCTTTTTTTAAAGAGCTTGACTCTTTTAGGTTCTAAAACCTAAAAGAGTTTGTGAGTGTGTCATATCTTGGTGTGTGATATCTTGCAGTACTTGTGTTTCTGTGCTTGACTTATTTTACTTAGGATAATTTCCTCCAGATTAATCTATGTTGTTGCAATGACAGAATTTGCTTCTTTTGGGGAGTTGAGTAATATTCCATTGCATATGCATACACGCACTACAGTCTTGAAATTCTTTCACCCATCAATTGACATTTAAGTTGTTTCCTTACCTTGGCTCCTATGAACAAATTCTGCAATGAACATGAGAATGCAGATATCTCCTCAACCAATGGATTTCATTTCCTTTGGGTAGTCACCAAGTAGTGAGGTGGCTGGATCATATCCCAGGTCTATTTTTAACTTGTTGAGGAAACTCCCAACCATTTTCTATAATGACTGTACCTGTTTTTATATTCCCACTAGCAATATACAAAGGTTCCCATTTCTCTACATCCTTGCCAAAAGTCATTAACTTTTCACATTTTCCTAATAGTCATTCTAACAGGTGTGACGTGATATCACGTTGTGATTTTTGATGTGAAATTCCTTGATGATTTATGATGGTAAGCTGTTGAGCACCTTTCCAAGTACCTATGGGTCATTTGTGTCTTTTCTTTGGAAAAACGCCTATTCAGGTCCTTTGCTAATGGCTATTGCCAGTGTTTTTTCACTCCTCAAATTAATGTGATAGCTAATTCCCAGTACAATACAATTAGAAGGTTGGGAACTGAGTTGGTCATGAGGGATCTCCTCTCATAAATGGAATTAGTGCCATTAAAAATGAATCTAAAGGGAGGACACATAGAAGGTGTCATTTCTGAGAAATGGGCTCTTTTTTAAGATTTTATTTATTTATTTGAGAGGTAGAGTTACAGACAGTGAGAGGGAGAGACAGAGAGAAAAGTCTTCCTTCCATTGGTTCACCCCCCAGATGGCCACAAAAGCCGGAGCTGCAAGGATCCAAAGCCAGGGGCCAGGAGGTTCCTCTGGGTCTCCCACGTGATTGCAGAGGCCCAAGGACTTGGGCTATCTTCCACTGCTTTCCCAGGCCATAGTAGTGAGCTGGATCGGAAGTGAAGTGGCCAGACTCCAACTGGCACCCACATGGGATGCTGGCCCCGCAGACAGAGGATTAACCTACTGAGCCACAGTGCCAACTCCAAGAAATGGGCTCTTACTAGTCACAGAATCGTGGGCGTCCCAGCCTCTTGAACTGTGAGCAATACATTTCTGTTGTTTACAAATCTCCCAGTCTAAGTTATTATGTTAGAATGGCCTGGAATAAGACACCCATTTTTAAACCCAATTATTTGCTTTCCTTGCTATTGAATCACCTAAGTTCCTTATATATTGTTGATAGTAACTCCTTATCAGGTATATGGTTTGCAAATGCTTTCTCCAATTCTGCAGTTTACCTTTTCATTTTGGCGATTGCTTTTAGGAATTTGAAACTTTCAGGTATTAAATTTCAGTCTGCAGTGCAGTTAGAGCAGATTTTTGTGTGTAATGTAAAATAAGGGTCCAATTTCATTCTTTTCCATGTGTCTTTACAGTTTTTCCAACACCATATACTGATGAGATTATCTCTAATAGTGTATGCTTGACACCTTTGTTGAAGATTAGTTGACTGGAATATATACAGATTTTTTTTCTAGATTCTCTATTCTGCTTCTTTCTTCTATGTGTCTGTTTTTGTACCAGCACAATACTGGTTTGTTTTATAGCTTTGGAACACAATTTAAAATCAGGAAATGTGGTGCTTCTAACTTTGTTCTTTCTCAACATTGCTTTCGTGAATTGGGATCTTTTGTGGTTTCAAATAAATTTTAAGATAGTTTTTTTTTCTGAAAAATGCAATTGGAGTTTTGATAAGATTGAATGGCATTGGATCTACAGGTTGTTTTCAATAGTATGGACTTTTTTTTTTTAAAGATGTGTTTATTTATTTGAAAGGCACAGTTACAGAGAGGCAGAGACAGAGAGAGAAAGAGGGAGATCTCCCCTCCACTGGTTCACTCCTCTGATGGGATTCTGGCTACGCCACAGTGCAGGCCTCAATAGTATGGACATTTTAACAGTATTAATTCTTCCTACCAGTGAATATGAGATATAATTATATTTCCGTTTATTTGTTTCTACTTCAATTTTTTTTCCACTAATGTTTTGTACTTTTCAGTGTATGGATATTTCACCTTGTTGGTTAAACTTATTCCTAAGCATTTTGTTCTTTTTGATGCTATTGTACATGGAATTGTTTTCTTAGCTCCTTTTTAGGATTGTTGTCAGTGTATACAAACAAAAGTGAGTTTTGTGTGCTGATCTTGTCTACTGTAATTCTACTGAGTTTATTTGTTCAAACAGGTTTTTTGGGGGACTCGTTATGGTTTTCTATGTGTAAAATGAATCGTCTGCAAACAGAGTCAATTTAACTTATTTACTGTTAATTTTCCTTTTCTTGCCTGATTCCTCTAGCTAGGACTTCGAGTACTATATTGAATAGAAGTGGCAAGAGCGGGCATCCTGGTCTTCTTCCTGATATTAGAGAAAAAGCTTTCAGTCTTTCACCACTGAGTTTGGTGTTGTCGTGGGTTTTTCACGTTTGGCCTTTATGATGTTTAGGTGCATTCCTTTCACACCATCCATCAAAGGATTTTGAATTTTATCACATGCATTTTCTGTATCTATATTTTATCACATGCATTTTATGTATCTATATTTCTGTATATATATTTTCTGTATCTATTCAGATACATTTATTTTGTTACCGTGAGGTGTCACATTTATCAATTCACATTTTTGGAACTATCTTTGTAAACTGAGCATGGTGGATACTCCTTTTAACGTGCTGATGAATTCTATTGAGAATCAGTCTATCTATATCCATCAAGGATATCGGCCTATCATTTTTTGGGGGGCAGGCGATATATTTGGCTTTCATATCATGGTAATGCTGGTCTCATAATATGAATTTGGAAGTGTTTCCTCCCTTTCGATTTTTCAGAACAGTTTGAGAAGGATTGACATGAATTTTTGAAATATTTGTTAGAATTCATCAGTGAAGCTATCTAGTCCAGGAGCTTCCTTTGTTGGGATAGTTTTGATTACTGATTCAGTCTTCTTACTCATTAGTGGAATGTTCAAATTTTCTATTTGTTTGTGATTCAGTCATGGTAGGTTGTTTGTTTCTAGGAATTTGTTCATTTCATCTGGGTATCCAATTTGTTTGTGTATAATTGTTCATCAAAGAGCCTTGTAATCCTTACATTTCTGTAGTGGCAGTTATAATGTCTTCTCTCTCACTTCTGATTTTATTTGAGTCTTCTCACTTTTTATTTTTCTTTTAAGAGTTTATTAATTTATTTGAGAGGCAGGGTTATAGACAGAGAGAGGGAGAGACAGAGAGAAAGGTCTTCCATCTGCTGGTTCACTCCCCAAATGGCCACAACAGCCAGAGCTGCGCCAATCCAAAGCCAGGAGCCAGGAGTGTCTTCCATGTTTCCCATGGGGGAGTAAGGGGCCCAAGGACTTGGGCCATGTTTCACTGCTTTCCCAGGCCATAGCGGAGAGCTGGATCAGAAGAGGAGCAACCAGGACTGGAACCAGCACTCATATGGGATGGAGGCACCACAAGTGTAGGCTTAGCCCACTGTGCCACTGTGGTTTAGTTTTTCTAAACCAACTCCCAACTGCATTGATCTTTTCTATTGTTTTGTTCATCTCTATCTCAGACACTTTTGTCCTCATCTTTCTTATCTCTTTCATTCTGCTAAATTTGAGCTTAGTTTTTCCTTCTTTCTTCCTAATTTCTTAAAGTTATTGTCTATTTGGGATGATTTTTTTCTCAATGTTGGATTTCATCACTATAAACCTACCTCTTAGAACTGCTTTTGCTGCATCCCATGAGTTTTGGCACGTTGCATTTCCATTTTTGTTTATCTCAAGGTGGTTTTCATTTCCCCTTTGGTATCTTCTTTGAACCACTAGTTGTTCATGGGATATGTTGTTTAATATCCACATATTTGTGGATTTTCCCATTTTCCTCCTGTTACTGATTTTGGGTTTTATGTCATTGTGGTTAGCAAATATACTTGATATGACTTCAATCTTTTTAAATTTGTTAAGGGTAGTTTTGTGGCCTAAAATATGATCTACCCTAGAGAACATTCAGTGTCCACTTCAGAAGACTTTATCTTGTGCTGTTGTTGGAAGGAATGTTCTGTACATATCTGTTATATCCATTTGGTCTGAAGAATAGTTCAAGTCCAATTTTTCCATGTTGATTTTCTGGATGGATGATCTATCCATTGCTGAATGTGGGGAATGTAAATACCCTATGGTTGTTGCGTTTCTGTCTATTTCTCTCTTCAGATCTATTATACTTGTTTCATATATTTATGTGCTCTGATATTTGTGCATGTTTATAATCATTATATCCTCTTGATTAGTTGATTCCTTTATTAATATATAATGAACTTCATTGTATTTATAGCTTAATTTGATATATTTAGTAGCTACTCCTGCTGTCTTATCATTTCCACTTGCATGGGATATAGTTTTCCATCCCTTCACCTTCAGCCTATATGTGTCCTTAAAACTAAAGTGGATTTCTTCTAGGCAGTGTACAGTGGAGACTTAACTTTTGTACAATCACCTTTAAAATTTATTTGAAAGCAGATCTCCTACATGGGTGGTAGGAACCCAATTTTGATTGAGAATTTAATCCATTTACATTTAAAATAATTATTATTAGGTAAGTAATTACTACTACCATTTTGTTCATTGCTCTCTGTAGTTGATTCATTCTTTTTCCCCTTTCTTGCTACCTTCCTTTGTAATTTCATGATTTTATACACTGGCTTGCTTTCATTTCTCTATAGGTCTTTGCTTTGTGGGGAACATGGGACCTACATAAAATATAAGAGTCCGTTTTAAACTGGTAGCAACTTAAATTAAAAAAATCTTTTAGGAATTGTTTTAAATTTACAAAACAAAAATTGTGAAGTAGTACAAAAATTTCCTATATATCCCACACCTAGCTTCCCCTATTGTCAATGTGTTATACTAGTATGATGTGTTTGTCATAATCTATAAACCACATCCCGTTTTCCCATCATAGCATTTGATATTACTATGATATATTTTTCACAATTAATGAACCACACTCCGCTTCTCCTATTTTTAAAACACAAGCCCCCAGGGCTGGTGCTGTGGTGCAGCAGGTTAAAGCCACAGTCTTCAGCGCTGGCATCCCATATGGACACCGCCGGTTCAAGTCCTGGCTGCTCGACTTGCAATTCAACTCTTTGCTATGGCCTGACAATGCAATAGAAGATGGCCCAAGTCCTTGGGCCCCTGCATTTGTGTGGGGCATCTGAAAGAAGCTCCTGGCTCCTGGCTTTGGATCAGCGCAGCTCCAGACGTTGTGACCATTTGGAGAGTGAACCACCATCTGGAAGATTCTCTCTCTCTCTTTCTCTCTCTCTCTTTCTCTCTCTGCCTCTTCCTCTCTGTAATTCTTTCAAATAAATAAATAAATAAATAAATAAATACATCTTTTAAAAAAATAAAATACAAGCTTCCTCTAAGCCACCCACCCCTCCCAGGCTCTAATAATTAATATTCTATGTTCAGATTGAGTTTTTCTTTTTAGCTCCCACACTGAGGTATAAATAATAGGATTTCATTCTTTATTTGGCTGAGTAATATTCTATTGTGTATACATGACATATTTGCTTTAACCATTCATCTGATATCTTGATTGAGTCCCTGTCTTAGCTATTGTGAACAGTGCTGCAATAACCATGGTAGAACAGGTATGTATCTCTTTGATATGATGTTACCTCTTTTGGATATACACCCAATAGTGGGGTTACTGGGTCACATGGCAGTTCTGTTTCTAGTTTATTTTTTTAAATCTCCATATTATTTTCCATAGTGGTTGTACTAATTTACATGCCCATAAATACTGTATAATAATTTCTCTTTTCGTGCATCCTTGCCAGCATTTATTACTTTCTATCTTTTTATAACAGCCATTCTAACAGAGGTGAGGTGATAATTTATTGTGGTTTTGATTTGCATTTCCCTGATGGCTAGTAATACTGAACATTTTTTCATATACTTGTTAGCCTTTTATGTTTCTTCTTTTGATAACTGTCTTTCTGATTCTTTGGCCATTTCTTAACTGGATTGGCTGTTTTTTGTCTATTGAGTTTTTTGAATTGTTGATATATTCAGGAAATTAATGTTTTGTTAGAGAAGCAGCTTGCAAAATCTTTTCTCTCATTCTGTTGGATGTCTCTTTACTATATCGATTGCCTCCTTTGCTGAACGAAAGCTTCTGAGTTTGACACAATCCCATTTGTCTAGTTCCTTTTGTTGCCTGTGGTTTTAGAGTATTGAAGTGTCTTGCTTACAAGTCATTTCAAAGTTTTATGTCTTATATGTAGGTTTCTGAGCCATCTTGAGTTGATTTTTGTATGTGACGAGAGATAAGGACCTAATTTCATTCTTCTACATATGTATGTTCAGTTTTGCCAGCACCATTTATTGAAAAGACTGTCCTTTCTTCAATATATATTATTGGCAACTTTTGAAAAATCAGTTGGCTGTATGTACATGGATTAATTTCTGGGCTTTCTATTCTGTTACCCTCCCCATTTTCAGACATATTTTAAGTTTTTCTATGTAAATTTACTTCTTTTTCTATTGAGAATTCATTAACAAATTATTGTAGTAGTAGCTATTTTTAACATCTTTGTCCTTTAGCCTTTAAACTAAGTGAAAAGTGATTTACACAACATCACTGCAATGTTCCAGTATTCTAAATTTGGTCATATACTTAGCTTTTACCAGTGAGTTTTTTATTTTCATGTTATAATTAACATCCTTTAATTTCAGTTCAATTAACTACCTTTATTATTTCTTATAAGGCAAGTGTAGTGGAAATGAACTCTTTCAGCTTTTGCTTGTCTGGAAAAGTTTGTCTCTCCATTTTCAAAGGACAGCTTTACTAGGTAAAAATTCTTTGTTGGCAGGTTTTTTTTTTTTTCTTTTTACTTTCATCACTTTGCTTGTACCATACCTTTCTCTACTGGCTTACAAAATTTCTGCTAAGAAAGCTACTACTAGCCTAAAGAGTGTTTCTTTGTATATTGTAAGCCTTTTCTCTTACTGCTTGCAGATATCTCTACTCACCCTTGATTTTTGACAGTTTTTTTCTAATATGTCTTAATAAAATCTTTGAGTTGAAATTATCTAGGGACTTTGGGGTTTCATATACGTGAATGTCTGTATCTCCCAAGACTTGGGAAGTTCTCACTCATTCTTTTTAAAAAAGATTTATTTATTTAAAAGAGAGAGAGAGAAAGAGAGGGAGAGGGAGGGAGAAAGAGAGAGAGAGAGAGAGAGAGAGAGAGAGAGAGAGAGAGAGAGAACTGCTGATTCACTCCCTAAAGGACTGCAACAGCCATGTCTGAGCCAGGCTGAAGCCAGGAGCCAGGAACTCCTTCCAGGTCTCTATCATGGGAGTCAGGGATTCAAGGACTTCGGAATCCGCTGTTGTATTCTCAGTCACGTTTTCATGACGCTGGATCAGAAGCACGGTATCTGGGACTCAGGATGTTCACATCACAAGTGGTGGCTTCATCTGCTGCACCACAACACCAGCCCTGAGCCAGTTTTGCTTTAAATAAGCTGTCTTCCTCTGTCTCTTTCTGTTCTCCTTAGACTCTTACAACAAGAATTTAACTGTCTTGATGGTGTCCCATAAATCCCATAAGCTTACATAATTATTTTTCATTTTTCTTTTTACTCATCTGACTGGATAATTTGATTTATGAATTAACATATTATTCTTCTTGATCAAGTCTGCTGTTGAATCTCTTTTAAAATGTTCATTCCATTCATTGTATTCATCATCTCCAAAATTTGTGTATTGTCCTTGTTTATGATCTCTGTATCTTTGTTGAACCTCTTCTTTTCTTTATGTATTATTTTCCTCATTTAATTGAATTGCATATCTGTGTTCTCTTGTACGTAGATGAATTTCCTTAAATTTGAATTTCCTTAAGCTTGAATTCTTTGTCAGAAAACTTATATGTTTTTATTTCTTTGGTACTGGTTACTGCAGCATTACTGTTTTCCTTTAGTGGTTTCATGTTTCATTTATTTTTCATATTCTGTGAAGTCTTGCATTGCTGTAATCGCCTTTACCAGTCACCCTGGCTGGGGATTCTGAAATTATCCTAGACCGTGTCTCTTGTTCCCTCTTAAAATTGTATGCCTTTTCTTAACTCTACTAAGATAGACTGGGTGCTGAAAGCTTCTCATATGCTTCCCCTAGAGTAGTTCTTTGACGTGCATAAATTTGTGTGCCTTCACCTAATCCTGCAGAGTTGATTTGCCTGACTACACATGCTCATGAGCCATCAACAAAGGCTCTCTCTTGCCATCCAATGAGTAAAACGGAGAAGTTAGCCATGGTGGGCTGCACAGTGTGTTGAGGGTGTCCATATGCCAGCTGATGGAGTCCATAGGTAAGACATCACAAATGGCTAGTAGATAGGCTTCCTGATGGAGGCTGTAAACCAGATGCTGGGATACATTGTCTTTGTTAAGTTTTAGCCTTGATTGCTATGAATCTGTTCCTTGATCTTTAGTCTCTTCCAATCCCCAAGCTGAATGAATCCCCCTGGAGTTTTGCTGAGTCAAGTAGAAGGTGTACTTTTTGAGAAGCCTCCAGCACAACTGGGGAACCTAGGTGCTCACTCATTTCAGTCTTACTTTACCCTGTGGAAGGAAACATAGAGTGAGGGAATATATCTTGGTCTTGAGCTGTGACACTTGGTGTGAGAGGTGCCAATAGTAAAGTGAAATTCTTTTCCTTGTCCTCTTTAATGCATCTATTATAATTTTTTTGTTCCAACCATATGTTGGAAATTACATACTGGATACCTGGACTCCCACAAAAGTATTATCTGTTGGTGGTTGCCACAATCAGTGCAATGTAGGGAGATGATAGTAGAAAATTTGCCACCTTACTTATGTCACTCACTACACCAGAGCATTCTGTTCTTCTTTAAAATGTATATACTTGGGAGAAAACATGGCCTAACCTGCTGGGGTTTTACAAGAACTTAACTGACGTGGGGAGATTGAAATGTCCAACTCCTGCCTACTTAAGCTATCTATCCCACCTAAGGAGAGGGACTGAGAAGTACATGTGAGTTTCACAATCCAGAAGCATGGGCTCAATAAAAGACTGAGACTTAGTCACAGGGCTATAAAGCAGCTCTCCCTGCCCCATGCCTTATTATAACATTAGTAAAGGCCTGTTTACAATGATTACTTTTATGTAATACATCATCTAAGGCTGTCAAGAAAAAATTACAAGACATATTAAAAGGCAAAAAAACACCCACAATTTGAAGAAATATATTAAACATCAAAACCAGATTCAGATATAGCAGGGATATTGGAATTATTAAGTCAGTAATTTAAAACAACTATGTTTCACATGCCACAGGCTCAAATGGATACAGTAATTAGCATGCAAGCATAGATGGACAATGTAAGCAGAGCAATGGAATTTCTAAAAACTGAAAAGAAATGCTAGAGATCAAAAGCCACTGAAACAGAAATGAAGAATGCCATTGATGGGCTCATGAGTAGCCTGGACGTGGTTGAGGAAAGAATCTGCAACTTTGAGGATATGGCAAGAGAAATTTCCAAAACTGAAAATCAAAGGAAAAAGGACTGAAATAAAACCAACAAAACAGAATACTCAAAACATGTGGAACAACTACAAAAAAATACAACATACGTGTAATGGGAATGCCTAAAGAAAAATAAAGGAACAAAAGAAATATTTGAAGCAATAGCAACTGAAATTTTTTTTTTTTACCTCAAATTAACATCATTCTCCAAACCACAGATCCCGGAAGCTCAGAGAACACCAAGCATGGTAAATGCCCAAAAATGTACAGCTCAGTATATAATTTTCAAACCTTAGCAAATCAAAGATTGAAAAAAATCTTTTAATAGGCCAAGAATGAAAACGCCTTATCTATAGAGGAGCAATAGTAAGAATTATACCTGACTTCTCAGAAACCATACGAAGAGATCAGAGTTTAGTATTTAAAAGTGTTGATAGGAAAATACCTAACAATCTAGAAGTCTGTACCTTGCGAAATTATCCTTCAAAAATGAAGGAAAAATACTGTCTCAGACAAACAAAAATTGAGGGAATTTGCTTCCAATAAGCTTTTCTTAAAATAAATGTTAAAAACAATTTCTTCAGAGAGAAGAAAAATGATATAGGTCAGAAAATTGAATCTACACAAAGAAACGAAAAGAACCAGAGAGGAACTAAATGAAGAGAAAATAAAACATTTGTTTTTCTTTATTCTAAATTGATCTAACAGATAAAATGTTATTTTGTAATAATAATAACATGGCATTCAATTGTGTATGCATATATGTGTGTGTGTGTGTGTGTGTGTGTGTGTGTGTGCTTATGTATCAGTGAAATGAATGATAGCAATGATGCAAGGGGTGAGAGGGAAGAATTAGGAATTTTTGTTGTTGTTGTTGTAAGGTACTCATACTAGTATGGCTGGTGCTATGGTGTAGTGGGCTGAGCCTCTGAGTGTGATGCTAGAATCCCATATGGGCATCAGTTCAAGTCCTGGCTGCTCTTCTTCCAATGCAGCTCTCTGCTAATGGCCTGAGAAAGCAGTGGAAGATGGCCCAAGTGCTTGAGCCACTGCATCCACACAAGAAACTCAGGAAAGGCTCCTGGCTCCTGGCTCTTGGCTCCTGGCTTTGGATCAGCCTAGCTCCGGCCATTGTATCAATTTGGAGAGTGAATCAGCAGATGGAAGACATCTCTTTCTGTCTCTCCTCTCTGTCTGTAACTATACCTCTCAAATAAATAAATACATTTTTTAAAAAGGTACTTACACTATTTATGAAGTGGTATAGTATTATTTGAAAATAGACTTGGATTAGTTGTAAATGTATATTGTGAACTCTAGGCAACCAAAAAATAAGAGTGGGACAGATCTATTAAGAGAAAATGGAAGGACACAAAATGCTCAATTGAAATTGCAAAATACGGACAGAGAGTGGAAAAGAAAAATAAAGAACAAAAAACAAGGAAACGAACAACAAGCAGTCACAAATATGGTAGATATCAATTCAACTATGTTTATAACCACTTTGAAAGTCAATGGTCTAAATTCATCAACTAAAAACCAATGATTGAGGGGAAGATAGTTAAAAAAAAAACATGAAGAAAGTGCAATGTCACTAAGAGTTAGGGAGAAAACAGCAGAGGAAACTCAACACAAATTAGAGGAACAGTGTGGACCTACATGGAGGGTGTAGACATGCACAACATAGGTCCCCAGCATCTGAGAGCCTCAGAATCAGCTTTGGAGAGTGAGTTGAGACCAGACTGCTGTAGCCAAAGCCACTGGTGATAAAGCCGTGGGAAGAGCCTGGCGTGAGTCTGGCTTGGAGCTCTGTGGGGACAGTGTACCTGTCAACCTAGAGGAAAAAAGGGGGGCACGTTTCTCTCCCCCTGACCAACCAGAACCAATATCCTGTAACTAGCTGAGAGAGGTCAGTTGCCATTTTGGGCATACATAACTACTTCACCAGCTTGTGTCCACACCTCAGTAACCAGCTCAGAGGAGATGCCTGAATCTGGCTGGGAGAATTGACAGGGAGCTGGGTGCTCCTGACTGTGGCAGCCTTGTATGTTGAAACTTTGAAAATACTGTGGCTGCATGTGAGGATGCAGGGTTGTGGCTGGGTCTTTGGGCAGTCACTGTGGGTGGCTCCACATACTTAGGGCTCCCTGATTCCTTGGTGAGAGTCATTGCTGCAAGATCCGTGCTTACACTGAAAGAAGGTGAAGGCAGAAAAATCTCCCAGTAAAAGCACAAAGGAAATCCAAAGTAAACAATAGGAATATTTATGGAAAACGGCATGGCCAAGTCATTACTTATCGATAGTTGCCTTGAATGTAAATGGCCTCCATTCTCCAGTTAAAAGATACAGACTGGCTGAATAGATTAAAAAACAAAACCCATCTGTTTGCTGCCTATAAGAAACACATATCACCAACAAAGATACATGCACACTGAGAGTGAAAGGATGGAAAAAGATTTTCCATGCTAACAGAATCCAAAAAATAGCTGATGTAGCCATCCTAATATCAGACACAACTGACTTTAACACAAAAGCTATTAAAAGAGACAAAGAAGGGCAGTGTTCAATGATTAAGGGATCAATTCAATAGGAAGATATGACTGTAATAAATGTATATGCCCTTAATGACAGGGCACCTGGCTATTTAAAAGAAATGTTAATGGATTTAAAGGGAGACATAGACTCCCATACAATAGTAATTGACGACTTCAATACCCCACTTCCAGCAATGGACAGATCAGCCAGACAGAAAATCAGCAAAGAAACAGCAGAGTTAATCAACACTATAAACCAAGTGGACCTAACAGATATCTACAGAACTTTTCATCCTACAGTTGCAGAATACATATTCTTCTCAGCAGTGCATGGAACTTTCTCTAGGATAGACCACATGCCAGGCCATAAAGCAAGTCTAAGCAAATTCAAAAAAATCAAAATCACACCATGCATCCTCTCTGACCACAATGGAATGAAGCCAGAAATCAACAACTCAAGAATATCTAGAGCATATGCAAACACATGGAGACTGAACAACATGTTCCAG
This sequence comes from Sylvilagus floridanus, assembly GCA_949820135.1. Taxonomy (NCBI): domain Eukaryota; kingdom Metazoa; phylum Chordata; class Mammalia; order Lagomorpha; family Leporidae; genus Sylvilagus; species Sylvilagus floridanus. The sequence goes on from OX463223.1 coordinate 81,533,453, forward strand.
AATGAACAGTGGGTCATAGAAGAAATCAAAAGAGAAATCAAAAAACTGTTGAGGAACAGTTTTCTTTTTTACTATTTGTTGAACTCTTTACTTAGTATAGAGTTAATCTTCTATACATCTTCAAGTATAAAGTTAATTGTCTAAATAAGATGAGAGTTGGTGAACTCAAGAGGCTTCCATAGCCTTGGCAGTTCATGACAAGAGCCTCGGGTGATTACTGACGTCATAAACAAGAGTGTCAATTCTTAAATCAACAACAGAAGTCACTGTGCACCTACTCCCCATGTAGGATCTCTGTCCTTAATGTGTTGTACTATGAGAATTAATGGTAAAATTACTACTCGAACAGTACTCTATATTTTATGTGGCTGTGTGGGTGCAGTCTATTGAAATCTTTACTTAGTATATATGAAGTTGATCTTCTGTATATAAAGATAATTGAAAATTAATCTTGATGAAGAATGGGGTGGGAGAGGGAGTGGGAGATAGGATGGTTGCAGGTGGGAGGGAGGTTATGGGGGAAAAGCCACAACAATTCAAAAGTTGTACTTTGTAAATTTATATTTATTAAATAAAAAATAGATCTTAGTAAAAAAGTAAGAATGGGAATAGGAAAGGGAAGGGGAATAAGGGTGGGAGGATGGGCACAGTAACAAGAATCTATCACTCTGTTCCTAAATTTGTATTTTTGAAATGCATGAAGTTTTGTCTACCTTAAACAAAACTTTTCTGGGGAAAAATGACCAATGATTTCAAGAATGAATAAAAATATATGTCCCACGTATATGTTGTCTACAGAAAAAAACCTTCACTTTAAATATACTAATACACATAGATTAAAAACAAAAGGATGGAGATACATCATACTAACAGTAATTAAAAGAAAGCAGGGGTAGCTACATTTATTTCACAGAGAACAGATGTAAGAGCAAGAAAAATTATGATAAACAATGACAGATTTTGCATAATGGTAACTGGGTGGTGGCTTAATCCACTTTCTGTTGTTACAACAGAATATCTAAGACTGGAAAATTTATAAAGAAAAAAAGATTGGTTTTACTCAGCGTTCTAGAAGTCTGATAGCGTGGCATCAGCATCTGCTTGGCCTATGGTGAGCGCCTCAGAGTGGAAGTGTAAGCAGGCATGTGTGTGTAAATGAGCATGTGAGGGAAAGACTGAAGGGAGGTGCCAGGTCCACTTTATAACAAGCTGCTTTCATAGGAACTACAGTAATTCCTCCACCAGGGCAGAGCCTCTGGGATTTAATTACCTCCTAATGGCCCCACCCCCTCTCAAAGCCATTACATTGGCAATTAAGTTTCAACGTGAGTTTTGGTGGGGAACCAATCACATCCAAACCATAGCAAGGGCCAATTCTCCAAGAAAGCATAGCAATCCTTAATGTGTATGTGCCAAACAACAGAGCATCAAAACGTGTGAAGCAGAAAGTGATAAAAATTCTGAGGAGAAATGGATTCCCTATTACAGCTGCAGATGTCAACATTCTCTATCATAAATGGGCAAATTTCAGCAGGCAGAGATCATTAAAGACTGTTGAATTCAACAATATCATTGATCTACTGGATATAATGGACATTCAAAAACTATTTCATCCTACAAGAGTGAAATATATGTTCTTCTTAAGTACACATGGAACATTCACCAAGATAGACCACATTCTGGGTCATAAAACACACTGTAACAAATTTAAAAGAAAAGAAATAGTATAATGTCTGCTCTCAGACCACAGTGGAAGTAAATGAGAAATCTATAGCAGAATGATAGCTGGAAAATCCCCAAATACTTGGAGATTAAACAACATAGTTCTAAAAACACATGAGTCAAAGATAAAATCTCAAGAGACATTAAAAATATTTTGAAATAAGTAAAATGAAACCAAAGATCACCAAAATTTGTGGGACATAGAAAAAGCAATGCTTACAGAGAAATTTACAGCAATGAGTACATACAGTAGAGAAGGAGAAAGATCTAGAATCAATCATCTAAGCTTCAACCCCAGGAAAGCAGAAAAAGAAGAAAGAGCACATGAAATCCAAAGTAAACAAGAGAATAGAAATTATAAAAATTGAAGCGGGGATCAAGAAATGAATTTTAATGATTCTTAAATCAACAAAATCAACCGAAAAAAGAAAAGACAACACCAAAATACGGTTCTTTGAAAAGATCATTAAAATTGATTGATCACTGGCCGGGCTAAGAAAAAAAAAAAAGAGAGAGAGAGAGAGAGAGGAGACCATAAATTACGAATGCCACAGATGAAGAGGGAACGTTACTGGAGGTTGCATGGATACTAAAAGGATAATAAAGTGATATTATGAGCAAATATACGCCCATACATTTGAAATGGACCAATTCCATGAAGAACACAATTCTAGTGAGAATGAAGGTAAACTAAAGTACGTACATTAGTGATATTGGAACATGAATGTCATAGCGACTCTGAAAAGTAGTCCTAAGCATACACTCATCATGCGGCATGTAAATTACACTTGGGGGCATTTATCCCAGAGAAATGAAAAGTTGTCCATTCAAAAATCTGTGTGTGATTGTTCAGAGCAATTTTATTAGTAGTAGCACCAAAATGACAGCAACCAAAATGATCAGGAACAGGTGAAATACTACTCAGCAATAAAAGGAAATTTTATTTATGTATTTGTTTATTTTTGAAATGCAGAGAGAGAGAGAGGAGAGAGAGAGAGAATGAATCTTCCATTCGCTGGTTCACTCCCCAAATGTCCAAAGAACTGGCAGGGTTGGAACAGGCCAAAGCTTGGAGTCAGGAACTCAGTTCAGGTCTCGCACATGAGTGGCATGGTCTCAAGTACTTGAACCATCATCTGTTGCCTCCTTGGGTGCCCATTAGCAGAATCAAAAGTAGAGCCGGGGAACACAACCCAGGGACTCTGGCATGAGCTGCTGGAGTCCCCAGAGGCATCTTAACTTCTGTATCAAACATGTACCCCAGATACAAACTTGGATACATGCGTGGATGCGTCTCCAGGGAATCATGCTCAGTGAAAAAGGCCAGTGTCAAAGGTCACATTCTGTACAATTTCATTTGAATAGCATTCTGAAAATGGCAAAATTCTACATTCAGAGAGTAGATCTGCCATGGTTGAGGATGGGGTGTAAAAAGGATAACGGTGTGACTATAAGGAGGTAGTATGAAGGTGATCTTTGTGGTGATGGAAGAATTCTGCTCGTGTGGTGCTGTTTACACAAATCTATGCATGATAAAATTACATGAGATACAGCCATTGGGGAACATTGGATAAAGGGTACATAGAATCTGTGCTCTCCTTTGTGTTTACACAATTTTAAAAGGTGATTTACTTATTTATTTGAAAGGTGGAATCACAGAGAGAGGGCCAGAGAGAGAGAGAGAGAGAGATCTTCCACCTGCTGGTTCACTCCCCAGATAGCCACAATGGCTGGAGCTGGGTCAAAACTAGAGGCCTAGAACTCCATCCAGGTGTCCCATAAGGGTATAGGGGCCCAAGCTCTTAGGCCACCTTCTGCTGTTTTCTCAGGCATATTAGCAGGGAGCTGGATCACAAGTGGAGCAACCAGGACTCGAACTGCCATCCATATGGGTGCTAGTGTCCCAGAAGGCAACCTAACACGCTGCACCTCAATGCTGCCTACCCTGTATCTTAGGCAACTTTTATTGAGAAATAATGCCTATATCATGATATATACCTTTTAAAACATATAATGCAGTACTTTCATTGTATTCACAATTTTGCACAGATATCATCACTATCTACTTCTATAATGTTTCATTACACCAAAAAGAAATTAATAACTATTAGGGGAGATTCTCTTTTTCTCTCCACCCTCAACACCTAGTAATCGTTAAGTTACTTTCTGTCATTATTTTTCACATAATTTTCACAGAGATGGAATCTTACAATTTGCCATTCTCTTGGCTGGCTCCTTTCATTTTGCATATTGATTTTAAGGTTCATCCATGTTCTAGCATGTGCCAGCACTTCGTTCCTTTTTATGACAGTATTATTTCATTGTATGTATATGCTGTGTTTGTTTATCCAATCATCAGTTGATACTGGACACACAGGCTGTTTCCACTTTGTAGGAATTATGAATGCTGCTATAAATATTCATATACAACTTTTTGTATGAAAATATGCTCCTAATGCCCTTGAATACATGCACCAGAAGCACAATTGTTGAGTTACATACCAACTTATTGTTCAGCATTTTGAAGACTAGCCAGTTTTCTAAACTGGCTGCACCATTTTTACATTCCCACCAGCAAAGTATGATAGTTCAAACTCCTCTGTGTCCTTGCCATTATTTGGTATTATCTCATTTTTTAAAAAAAAGATTTACTTACTTGTTTGAAAGGTAGAGTTACAGAAAGAGAGGGAGAGTCAGAGGTAGAGAGAGGATCTTCTGTCTGCTGGTTCACTCCCCAGATGGCTGCAATGGCCAGCATTTGGCCAGGCCAAAGCCAGGAGCAGGGGCCCAAGCACTGGGGCATTCTCAGCTGCTGTCCCAGGTGCATTAGCAGGGAGCGGGATCTGAAGTGGAGCAGCCAGGACTCGAACCAGCGTCCATATGGGATGCTGGTGCCACAGGCAGAGGCTTTACCTGCTAAGCCACAGCACTAACCCCAATCCTTTGCTCTTTAAAAACTGTTATTTATTTATTTATTTATTTATTTATTATCACTGGCTTTGAGCATTCTTTGTGTACTCTGGATGTTAGTTTCTTATCATATACATGATTTGCAAACTTTGTTTTTGACATTCTGTGGGTTGTATTTTCACATCTTGATAGTGTTCTGTGAAGCCTGGAAGATTTCCTTTGGAAGAAGTTCAATTTATCTCTTTCTTTTTTTGTTGCTTGTCTAAAACACTATTGCTTAATCCAAGGCCAAGAATTCTACACACCTGTTTTCTTCTAAGGGATTTATAGCTTCAGCTTTTAAATACAGATCTTTGATTCATTTTGAGCTAATTTTGTGTACAGTGTGAGGTAGCGGTCCAAATTCAATCATTTGCATGTGGGTATCCATTTGTGCCAGAATCATTTGTTGAAACCCCTATTGAATATTGTCATCACCCCTGATGAAAACCAATTGAACGAAAAATGTATGAATTTATTTCTAGATTCTTAATTGTATTCAATTCATTTATCCATCTATCATTAGGCATGTTCCACACAATCTTGACTTACTGTAACTTTGTAGCAAGTTTTGAAATTGGGAATTTTCAAAGAGCAAACTTTTTTTATTTAAGATCATTCTCGCTATTCTTGTTCCTTGTAATTCCATGTGAATTTTAGAATTAATTTGTCAATCTCTAAAAAGAAGTTATCTGGCACTTTGATAAGGATTGAATGCATCTGTAAATCAACTTCGTGGGTATTGCCCTTTTAACAACATTGTCTTCTTATTAGTGAATATGAGATGCTCTTCTAGTTATTTAGATCTAGCTGAGTTTCATTTAGTACTTCATAGTACTTACTTTTAAATTGATTCCTAGATTTTAATTTTTTTGGTGCTATTATAACTGGGACTGCTTTCTTTATTCTATTTTTGTATTATTACTGCAAATAGTAAAAGATAAAATTTTTACGTTGACATTGTATACTATAACTTTCTTAAGTTCATTTGTTGGTCCTAGTGGCTACATTTTTGTGAAGTCCTCAGGGTTTTCTTGAGTCAGTTTCAGTGGTTTGTGTATTTGTAGGAATTTTTGCATTTGTTCCCTCGTTTGTTAGCATACAATTGTTCATAGTTTTACCATATAATTATTTTTATTTTTGTAAGATTGGTAATAGCATATTCTCTTTCATTCCTGATTTTGTTACTTGAGACTTCTCCCTTTTTTCTTACTCTGTCTAGCTAAATCTTGGGAAGTTTCCTTTTCAAAGTGTCAATTTTTGCTTTCCTTGATTTTCTCTACACTTTAACTCTCTCTTCCCCTAGTTGTACTCCAGTATTTATATTCCCTTCCTTTTCCTTACTTTGTATTTAGTTTGTTCTCTTTTTTTTGTTTGTATGTTTAGTTGGATTGTTAGCTTATTGACTGGATATTTTTCTTCCTTTTTAAATATAGGCATTTTCAGCTACAAGTGTTTCTTTAAAAATTTCCTTAACTATAGGTCATAAGCTTTGTATGTTATGATTTTGTTTTCATCTCAAAGTATCTTCTAACTCCCCTTGTGATTTCTTCGATTTGTTGATTGTTTAGGAGGATGCTGCTTAATTTCCATTTATTTGTGATATCATCGAATTTAGTTTTGTTATTGATTCCTAATTTCATTGCATTGTGGTTAGAGAATATACTTGGCATAACCTCAATCACTTTAAATGTATTAAAACCTACTGTATGGCCTATGTACAGTCTACCTAGATAATGCTACATGTGCATTTGAAAAGAATGTGTACTAAGGCCGGCGCCGTGGCTCAACAGGCTAATCCTCCGCCTTGCGGCGCCGGCACACCGGGTTCTAGTCCCAGTCGGGGTGCCGGAGTCTGTCCCGGTTGCCCCTCTTCCAGGCCAGCCCTCTGCTGTGGCCCGGGAGTGCAGTGGAGGATGGCCCAAGTGCTTGGGCCCTGCACCCCATGGGAGACCAGGTAAAAGCACCTAGCACCTGGCTCCTGCCATCGGATGAGTGCGGTGCGCCGGCCGCAGCGCGCCGGCCGCGGCAGCCATTGGAGGGTGAACCAACGGCAAAGGAAGACCTTTCTCTCTGTCTCTCTCTCTCTCACTGTCCACTCTGCCTGTCAAAAAAAAAAAAGAAAGAAAAAAAAAAGAAAAGAATGTGTACTCTGCTTTTGTTGAGAAGAGGGTTCTAGAGATGGATGTTAAGTCTAGCTGGTTTATAATGTTCAAGTCTTCTATTTCCAGGTTGATTTTTCTGTCTTGTTCTATCCCATTACAGAAAGATACTGAAGTCTCCAAATATTATTATCTATTTCCCTCTTAAGTTCTCTCAGTTTTAAAAAAGATTTTATTTATTTATTTATTTATTTATTTATTTGAGAGGTAGATTTACAGACAGTGAGAGGGAGAGACAGAGAGAGAGGTCTTCCATCCTCTGGTTCACTCCCCAAATGGCTGCAATGGCCGGAGCTCCTCCAATCCGAAGCCAGGAACCAGGAGCTTCTTCCTGATCTCCCACGTGGGTTCAGGGGCCAAAGCACTTGGGCCACCTTCTTTTGCTTTCCCAGTCCACAGTAGAGAGCTGGATCGTAATTGGAGCAGCTGGGACTTGAACTGGCGTCCATATGGGATGCCTAAACTGCAGGCGGAGGCTTAACCTATCATGCCACAACATTGGCCCCTCTATCAGTTTTTGATTCACGTATTTGGGAATTCTGTTGTGACATGTATATGTTGAAAAATGCTCTATCTTTTTGATGTTTGATTCTTGGTTCATAAAATCCTCCACTTTGTTTCATGAACAAGTTTGTTCTTAAAGTGTATTCTCTCTTACATTCATATAGACCCTATAGCTCTATTTTAGTTACTGATTGCATAGCATCTTCCTCCATCCTTTCACTTTCAAGCTATTTGTGGTTGAAAACACATAGAGTGTGTATATTTTAAGCAGTATATGACTGGATTATGGTTTTTAATCCATTTTGCCCATCCTTCCCTTTAAATTGGAATACATAATCCATTTACTTTTGAGAGAATTACTGATAAAGTAGGATTTATATCCACTATTTGTTTTTTAAATATCTTATGCATTTATTCCTCTATTCCTCCATTAAAGCCTCTTTTGTATTAAATAGATTATTTTCTAGTATACCTTTGTCATTTCTTGTGCGATAATTTTGAGTTATTTTCTAGTTGGTTGTCCTACGGATAATTAATGTCTTAGCTTAAAACACTCTAGTTCAGATTAATATAAATAATTTCAGTAGTATAAAGTAAACTCTGTTCCACTTTAGTTCCATTCCCTTACTCTTCTTTATACTTTTATTATCATATAAATTATCTCTTTCATTACATGCCTATCAACACAGATTTTTTTTTATGTAGTTGTCTTTTTAATTAGGTGGGAGGAGGGAACACTACACACAAAAAGCACTTGTGTTCTTTACCCATGTGGTTGGTTCAAGCTACTGTCTATTGTCCTTTCGTTTACAACTGTATTAATCTCTGTGGTATTTCTTATAGGGCAGCTCTGGGAATGGTGGATCTTCCAGCTTTTGCTGATCTGGGAATGTTTTAATTTCTTCCTCATGTTTTCAGGGATAGTTTTGCTGGACATAAAATTCTTGGTAGAAAGCCTCTGTCTTTCAGCCCTTTGACTATGTCATCTCACTCTATTCTGGTCTCCCTTGTTTCTAATGAGACATCAGCCATTAATCTGATTAGGAAATTCTTTTGTATGACGTCACTTCTCTCATGCTATGCTCTAGATTCTGTGTTTGACTTTGGCTTTTGGCTGTTTGATTACAATGTATCTAAGTGTGGGGCTTTTTCATTTTACCCTTCTTCATTAATTCATTATGCTTCTTTGATATATAGATTATTGGTTCTCATTAATTTTTGGAAAACTTTAGCCCCTTTTTTCTCTCATCTATATTTTAGGATGCCCATCATGAGTATATTGGTATGCTTCCTGGTTTCCCATGAATCTCTGAAACTCTATTCATTTTTCTTAATTATTTTATCATTGTCTTCTTCAGACTGGATAATCTTGATTGACCTATCATCAAGTTGGCTGATTCTTTTTGCTATGTGCTAAAATCTGCTGTTGACCTCTTCTAGTGAATTAATCATTTCACTTATATTTTTCACCTCCAAAATTTCTACTTGGTTCTTTTATGCAATCTTTAAAAAATATTCTATTTGGTAAGACATTCATTATATTTCCCTTTAATTATTTATACTGTGCTTCCCTTAGTTCTTTGAATATATTATCAAAGTTTTAGGAAGTAGGCATTTGGCTGAGCAGTTAAGATGCTGCTTGGGACACCCATATGCCACATCGGAGTGCCTGGGTTCAAGTCCTAGCTCCTCTAATTCCACCCCTGCCTCCTCTTAATGTGCATCCTGGAAGGCAGCAAGTCATGACTGAAGTATCTCGGTGGGAGACCCAGATTGAATTCCTGGCTCTTTGCTTGATCCTGGTCTAGCGCAAGTGTTGCAGGCATCTGAAGAAAGTGGACCAGCAAATGGAGATAGGAGATCCTCCCCACCCCCCGATCCAATACATGAAACACATCAATAAGATTATTTAAAAGCTGATGTCTTCTCAGTTAGCTTGGTGATCAGCTAATGATTGGGCAGAGATCTTCTTAAGTGACTGGAACTCGTAAGTCTCCCAGTCATTGCCAGAGGGCTCTCTGTGCATCGTGAGCACACCCCTTCAATGCTCAGCCAGGCAGTTTACAACTCCGCCTTGGGCTTCCTGGGTGTGCAGAGCCTCAAACTCAGCCAGCCGTGAGAGCAAGGGCCGTCTTAGTTCATTCAAGGGCAGGTGAACAGTTCTCAGTCGCCCTCTAGATTTCCAGAAATATGTTAAAGCTTTTCAAAGCCCTCTCTGGAAAGTCTTGTTCTCCAGTTTGTCCTTTCCAACTCCTTGGCCATCCTACTGCTAGCTCTCGTTTAGGAAGCCATGATGGTAAACATTTGCCGCTTACTGTTTCCAACAAAAGCTCTTTGCACGGATGAGCTCCAAGTACAAATAAAGACAAGCTTTATGAGTGGCATCTCCTTGGGAACCCCCAGGCAGGTAAAGAACTATCAATTCTCTGGGAATAAGAAGGACTTTCGATATTGTTCTTCCTTTACCAGTGGTCACCAGCCTGCTGGTTTTCACTGTGCTATCAGGCTCTTTATTTTCAAGACTTCTGTAGAGCTACAGAGGTAGACGGGAATAAGGTAAGTTAAAAGGCCACAAAGTTCGTTATTCCTACCAATATCCACTCTCCTTTCTTGAAGAAACACTTCGTGGACTGGTGCAAGCCTTTGGTTCATTCCCAGAGTTCTGAAACATTTTATCTTGACAGTTGTTGTCAGTGTTCGGCTTGTTTTCATGGAGGAGGGTATTTTTGTAGGTTGTCACTGTGTCACTCCTGCTGCCATTAAAAGGCACTCAGAGGGGCCAGCACTGTGAAATAGTGGGTAAAGCCACCGCCTGCAGTGCCGACATCCCATATGAGTGCTGGGTCAAGTCTTGGCTGCTCCACTTTCGATCCAGCTCTCTGCTGTGGCCTGGGAAAGCAGTAGAAGATGGTCCAAGTCCTTGGGCCCCTGCACCCACGTGGGAGACCCAGAAGAAGCTCCTGGCTCCTGGCTTCTGATTGGTGCAGCTCTGGCTATTATGGCCATCTGGGGAGTGAACCAGTGGATGAAGACCTCTCTCTCTCTCTCTCTCTCTCTCTCTTGCTCTCGCTCTCTCTCTGTCTCCCTGTTACTCTGCCTTTCAAATAAATAAATACATCTTTTAAAAAATGCCCTTGGGTAGCAGTGTACCCAGAGTACTTGGGGAACAGCAAGGGAAGTCATGAGAGACAGAGGGGAAGAATAGGATGCAAACTCAGAGATATAAGGGTGACGGTGGAAAGACATCACGTGGGCAGCTGTTCTCAATGTAGGCTACACTATCAACTGGCGATCTTAGGATCAACTGGAGAGCTTTCATACACTCTAAACCCAGGTTTCATCCCAGATCAATTAAACCACAACCTCTCAGCCTATATCCCAGGCACCAGGAGTTTTAAAACTCCCTAGATGTCTCCAATACGTGCAGCCAAGTTTGGAAGGCCATGATGCAGTGTCTTCTAGATCACTACGAGGCCTTTGGTATGTAGCATAGTTGACGAGGAGCTGAAAGATGATTTTGAGCACAGACATGAAATGATGTGGCGTACGTTTCAACAGGATTCCACCGACTTCCTTCTGCTTTGAGAATACACTGGAAGCAGGACATAAGTTAGGGGCTAGTACAGTCTTCCAGGTGAGAGAGATTGGAGGTCTAGAATGTATCATTTTTGAAATTGAAACTATGAAGTTCAAGGAGGGAATGTGAGCCATGGGGAAAGCCAGCGCCTGCAGTGCCGGCATCCCATATGGGCGCTGGTTCGAGTCCCGGCTGCTCCACTTCTGATCCAGCTCTCTGCTATGGCCTGGGAAAGAAGTGGGAGATGACCCAAGTCCTTGGGACCCTGCACCTGTGTGGAAGAAGTTCCTGGCTCCTGGCTTCAGATCGGCACAGCTCAGCTGTTGTGGCCATCTGGGGAGTGAACCAGTGGATGGAAGACCTCTCTCTCTCTCTCTCTCTCTCTCTCTGTGTGTGTGTGTGTGTGTGTGTGTATGACTCTGCCTTTCAAATAAATACATAAATTTTTAAAAAAAAAATAGAGAGAGAACACGGGAGGCTGGTTGGTGTGATGCACTCCATGGGGGATTCCCAGGGTTCCTGCCCTCTGGTTCCCACAGAAGTGACTAGAAAGAAACTTCCAGAGTCATTGACTCTGGTTGATGGCCAATTTCATTTGAAGAAACACAAGGGAAGTTGGCTCTTGTCCTGATCGGTTCAGGTTCAGGTCACTTCTGCCAGAGCTGGAGGCTGTACCAGAGAAGGACTGGGGCTGGACACAGCCACCTGGATCTCAGAATATTGGATCGAGTAAAAATCCCCTGTAATATATCTTTGAGATCAGAAGTAGGCCAGGCCTCAGCCCATCACTTCCAGGTCTCTTTCCTCCTTTCTGGTTCCTTAGCAAAGAGTGGCAGGAGATGGAAGCTTCCAGACCCTTCGAAAGCCACTGTCGGGTAGGGAGCAGTTGGGTGCCAAGGACGTTGAGACTGAAAGAAGCTTGGAGGCTTGTCTAAGCTCATGCAGCTGGCAAGGGTAAGACTGGGCCTTAAACTCAAGTCAGTCTGATGCCCATCCCTGTGCTTTTGTCCCTGTTGTACCCTGCCTGCCCTCAAGGGGCTGACAGGCTACTTAAGAGCATATCCACACACTCACTGGGAATAAAGGATTTTCTAGGCAGCTAGAATAAAGGGCAGAAGGAGAAGCCAAAGCAAAAGGCATCACAGAGCTTTCCTGGAGCGGGTGGCATGGCACAGCTGAAGGCCGTGATGGCTCGGTGGGATTTGGGCACGCAGAGAGTGGAGAGTGGTGGAAACAGCCCTGCAGACTGAAGGAACCCTGTGAGCAGAAAGGAGACGGCAGGTGGGCGTAGAGAAGACAAGGCTGCACATTTATCTGTGCATCTGTGGAGCAAACACTGCTCTGACACTTGCTGCGTGCCAGACACCGCTCCCAAGGCTTTGCGTGCAGCAGCTAATTGAATCCTCACAAGTCTATAGAGCAGAAATATCAATCTTTACTGAACGCAGTTTGGCTGGACCATAAGATTTATAAGCATGAAAATGGAGTTAAACCTGGAAACGTAGTTTGGAGCTCTCTGTAGAAGAGGCCCTGGATGGCAGACTAGGGGAGCTGCGCTTACATCAGCAAGCAGTAGAGAGTCCCTGAGGATTTCTAAACAAGTGCATGAGATCAAATGTGCAGACTTAGAAGATTCATCTGGAAGCTGCTGACGAGGCTGAGGCAGCATCAGGGGCCAGTATGAGAGGACTTGACCTCTGACAGGCACAGATCAGTAGAGAGGTGCTGTTAGGCCAGTGGTATATGCAGGGGGTGGGATCAACAGGATGGCGGGGTCAAAGGAGAAGGAGGAATCCCCAGGGCTGGAACTGTGCTCCATCCCCGTGAACGGAGGAGTTGGTAACATGGATCTCAAGTCCAGAACTGCCTGCACCACACCATCTGGCCTGGGGCACATCCTGGCCTTGTCTGGGTCTCAGTTCTCTGATCCGTGCCATGGGGAGTCTGAATGTGCTCATCCATCACCAATGGCTCAGCCAGGACTGGCATGTTTTGCCTTTGGTTCGAGATGTCAGAGGAGGATGTCAAACTGGAGTCTGAGATGTAGCCTCCCCAAATAAAAAAGATCCCTCCCCCCTCCCCCTCCCCCTCCTCCTCTCCCTCTTCCCGTTAATGGTCAGGAGCGTGAGTTCCAGATTTGTACTTACCTGAGTTCGATGTCCATGCCCCAAACTCAGAAGTTCAAGTTCCTCCTTGGTGCCCTTGGGAGGACAGCAGCAGCACCCATTTCCAAGGGCTACAGTGAAGAGTCAATGAGACAATGCACACAAACCCGCCCAGCAGCTGCTGGGACACGCGGGGCTTCGCCCTCATTAAATCTCTCACCACTGCTTGCTGCGACTCGAGTGTACGGGAATCAGACTCTGAGACACTCAGGTAGCAGCACTCCTAGGTGCTAGCTGATAGCACAGCTCCCCAGCCCCGAGCTCCAGCTGCCAAGAGCACTTCGGTTCATGGACCTCTTTCCCAATCCCAACAAGTCTAGGAGTTAGGCGTGCTCATCATCACTTTACAGGTGAGGCCCCCTTGGGCTTATCCGGGAGCACCCTGCCAGGGAACCTGCTCTCCTGCGAAGTCATGTGTAGCTTGGCCACAGCTTTCAGGGCACCAGAGTACTGAGGGCTCTAATTCTCCAGTAAGCCCCTTTGGTCTATGTTGGCCCCAAGGTACAGAGGTTCCAGAGATGATACCCTCTTGGCCCACCCCCAGATCCACTGGGGACATTGGAAACCCAGGCAAGAGCAGGTGCCATCAGGAGCCTGGGCCTGGCTCTCATTTGCTGCTGGGATGGGCGCCATGCAGCTCGCTCAGGGCCATGATTCGGGCCCAAATTGGGGTGTTTGGTTCCTTTCTTTATGTCTCCTCTTGTAACTCCAGCTTAACATTCCCCAGATGGCCATTCCTGCCGGCTCCCTGCCCACGCCGCCATTCAGACGGGAAAGCAATCATTTCGCAGCCCCATTAATTAAAGACTAATTGCTGATTGGAAACACATTGACTGGGCCCTGAGCCGGTATCATGTTGTGGGCCCTCTGGCCCTGGTGAAGGCCTGGCCCTAACGAGACTCCGGCCCCCCAGCGGCTCGCTCGCTCACTGCGTGGCAGCGGAATTGGACCTGGACTTAGGCTAATGAGGTGTCAGCTGACTATTAGAACCACATTGACGGGGGAGGCTGGCAACTGGACCAGCTAGGAGCTGCCACATGCAGCAGCCATTAGCTCTGAAGTTTCTGTGCTTCCAATAGTAGCTCCCTGGGGGCCCTCTCTGCCCCTACTCTTTACCAGCCAGTTAGCAAGGGACTCATCTTCCAGCAAGGCCCCCCACCCAAGAAGCCCAGTTGTCCTTAATCCAGGGTGCTGCAGGCCCCCTAATTCAGCCACCAAGCATCTTCTGTGTGCCAGGCCCTGGGGATGCAGCAATACACGGTGATAGTCATTTCTATTGAGCACTTACTATAAGCCAGGTGCTCCTCCAAGGACTTGGCATGGACTCTCGTTTGCTTCTGCCCAAAGGTTGATGCTATCATAATTTGCATTTTACGAAAAGGACACGGAGACCTAGATGGGCAAATGCACGTGGCCCCATGCACAGATCCACTGAACAGCAGCAGCAGGACCCAAAGCCAGGCAGTTCTGAGTCCGGAATCCGTGTTCATAGCCACAACCATCTAACTGCCTGGGAACGGAGGGACTTCTGAGCCAGAGGGCAGCCGTGGTTCCTGGACTGGTGGGCAGAGGAGTGAGAAGACACCTGTGTGATCAGCAAGGAGGGCCCAGGATTAGCGACAAGGCAGTGGGGGCTAGAGAGCTGTTTAGGAGGCGGAGTCAAGAGACTTAGAGGCAGAAGAGGCCAGGAGTTCCCTCCCATAAACCCTGCGCCACCTGCTCATGACCCTGAAGGCAGAACAGACCCAGTCACTCTCCTGTTCAAAGTCTTCTGTGGCTCCCAATATGGAGGCGGGCTTGGGAGAAATTCCAGCTCCTCTGCAAAGACGCTTCAAAAAGCTTACTGAGGGGCTGGCGTTGTGGCGCAGTGGGTTAACGCCCTGGCCTGAAGCACCAGCATCCCATATGGGCACCAGTTCTAGTCCCGGCTGCTCCTCTTCCAATCCAGCTCTCTGCTATGGCCTGGAAAAGCAGTAGAAGATGGCCCAAGTCCTTGGGACCCTGCACCCACGTGGGGGATCTGGAAAAAGCTCCTGGCTCCTGCCTTCGGATGGGTGTAGGTATGGCCATTGTGGCCATTTGGGGAGTGAACCAGCAGTTGGAAGACTCTCTCTTTGTCTCTACCTCTCTCTGTAACTCTGTCTTTTAAATAAATAAAATCTTTTTTTAAAAAAAAAAGCTTACTGAAAAATGGGAGTAAAAGAGAAGTTAATTTTGGTGTGAAAGTTTTTGCAATGCATGCAGAGTGGTTTTGCATGCTCTGCATTTTGCACCAACTTTTTTTGAAGACTCCCTCATGCTTGCTAGCTGCCTGCATTTGGGCCAGTGCCCCAACCTCTGAGCCTCAGTTCACTGATGGCAGTTGCCTCTGGGGTTCTTGGATCACAGGGTGGCCAGGTGGATGAAATGAGTTCCTGGACGCGACTTCCTCCCAGGGTACCAGCTAGAGAGAAGAGTCTTCAGAGACTAGGGGTCAGCAAATGATAGCTCCCACTCCCTGCCCCACCAGCTGTCCTCCCTCAGCCCTGGAGCCAGTCATCCACACCCATGCAAGGGAGGGTCCCCAGGATGCAATCCACACATGGCCCTCTCCCTGGTCTTGCCCCCCTTGCTGCTAACTGCATCGTCCCTTCTTTTCCCTTCGCCATGCATCCCAATCCTATCCATCCTTCCAGGCTCGCCTGGACCCTTCCCCTGACTTCACTCTGGCCGTAAAAAGCATCACCTCCTCTACCATCGCCAAGCACTTTATCTATGGACAACACAATGATCTGTGTCCCTCGCTTACGTCCTCTGCTGGACCCGGTGGAGAGAGAGGGGGCTGGATGGACGGGCAGAGGAAAATCAATAAAGGGGCTGGCGTTGGAAGCTCATGGGTGCAGATTCTGAGTCTCTAGGGCTCCCTTTGGGTTCACATTGCGCCCAGGAGGCACCAGCCTGGATGCCCATTCAGGCCAAGCCAAGGGTGTGAGTGCAGGAAGAGAACAAAAGACAGGAAACACTGACACAAGCGTGTTGAGGTGTGGTGGCCGGGGTGACAATAGGGAGCAGTACAGACTGCGGTGAAGCAGAGCATGTGGCCCATCTCCAGGAGCAGCGGCTCCTTCAGCCCCGCTGGTCGTTGCCGCATTGGAATGCAAACCGGGAGTTGCCAGGGCTCCTGGAGCTTGGGAAAGGAATAGGAAATCCGGATTTTTCTATAAAATTGCCCGATTTTGCAACCCTGGTGACTCATCTTAAACTTCCTAGAAACAGTCTAAGCAAAACAAAGAGTATCTCTAGGCTGACTTTGGCCCGTGGGCTGCCAACTTGCCTTCACTCATTTTCTGCAGATGGTCACATGCAGTTCTGTGCTAGGCACAGCTGGGCACTGCTGAGCACTGCTGGGCAAAGGCATGTTGGGGGGTCTCCAAGGGATTAGATTTCTCTGGGGACCCCAGACAGAGCCACAGACTCACACAGGCCATGGCTGGCCCGATTATGAACAATGGGCCTGGAAGAAGACAGATGTGAGTTCATGTCCTGCCTCTGACACATCTTAGCTGTGTGCCCCTGGGCAAGTTGCTTAACCTCTCTGAGACTCAGCTTCTGTCTCTGGGGGTGGGGGCAAGGTAAAAAAAAGAAAAGAAAAGAAAAGAAACCAGCTCAGTCTCCTCGGATTGGTATGCTTGCCAAATGAGCTAACGGCTGGTGAGCCCCTCGTGAGTCATCGGCTGTGCAGGTGTGCGGGGTGTGTTATACCAGGACTGAGAGTACAGGGGTGAGGCCACACCTGCAATGGGTTGAGTCTCGGGTGTGCATTCAGATGGCAGATGACTGGGCAGGGTGCTCAGGGCAGGAGGGAGAGGGACCCCTGGGTTCAAAGATCCCATCTCAACTTCACGGCCACCGTCTTACTACTAAGAACAAGCCTCACTTATCTGGAATGTACTGCGTGCCAGGTGCTGCTCTTGACACTTCTACATACATTGGTTGGTTTTCCCCTCCCAGTGAGCCCATGAGCTACACACTACGGCTATCACGTTTAGTTTCCAGATGAGGACACTGACGCCCAGAGAGGTTCACTGACTGAACCAAGCCACACAGCAAGGAAAGTGTAGAACCAGGCCACGAAAGCTGGGCAGTCTGGCTCTAGAGCCTAGCTACCTGGATCATGCCCCTGGATGAAATCCCCCCTGTTGAAAGATCTAGGGTGGTTTCTCTTTCCCTGACTCTCCCCAAACTCATACCCAGTCTCCATCTGTGCCACGTGGAAGGACAGAGATGCCGTTGCATTGCGTCCTTGTTGATGGCTCTTTCCTATTCTACTGGTAGCACCCTGGGCCCTAGCCCGAGCTCCCAGGAACACTGTCACATGGAGTCTCAGGACCCTTCCTCATTGTGCACTTGGCTGCCTCTGGCCATGGAAGCAGAGAGCTTATTGATCTCAGCACAACTTGGCCAGCAGGTATGGCCTAGGTGTGCAGAGGAGGCTGAGGCTGGCCAGCTCAGCAGAAGGGTCTGGTGGTTAGCTCTGTGTTCCACAGTCCTCCCAACAGCTGCCCTCACATGCAGGTACACACACACAAGTTATTAATACACGCCCCCAGGAGAACACACACTCACACGTGCTCACCCACCCAGCTCTGGTTACACACGCAGATGTTGACAAATGCACACCTGTCCCACCCCCATACATCACACACACACACACACACACACACACACACCAACCCCTGCATATCCTCTCCCCAGTCCTTCTCCAGACACATGCAAATATGCACACGCACAGACACACATGTCCCAGGGGTGGGCAGAAGGGGAAAGGGGAACAAGACTCGCATGCATTGAATGGACAAAATGCCACCCACTGGGGGAGGGGATGAAGGGAAAGAACGCAGGTGACCATGAAGATCAGATCTGAAGACAACGGTCACCCAATGGAGTGTAAGGGCAGAAAGCTGGGGAGAACACGGCTCACGGTGGAGGAAGCACTGGGCTGTGGTCAGGAGTGTTGTTGTAGAGATGAACTTCCCCCATGGATTTTCTGTGGGACCTGGGTTGGCAAGTCTCTCGTGTCTCTCAGCTTTGGTTTTCCTGTTAGCCTAGGGGTTTGTAGCACATCTGGGTCTCAGCCATGCATTTTACCAGCTGTGTGAGCTTGGACAAGCTATTTAACCTGTTTGTGCAGCAAGTTCATCACACATATAAGGGGGCGCTGTGACAGTATTTGGCGCCTAGCATGGTTGTGAGGACTACATGATTTGCTGTATGAAAGCCCTTAGAGGGGTCGGCCCCATGGTGTAGCCGGCAAAACTGCTGTCTGCAGTGCCGGCATCCCATATAGGCACCAGTTTGAGTCCCAGCTGCTCCCCTTCCCATTCAGCTCTCTGCTATGGCCTGGGAAAGCAGTGGAAGATGGCCCAAGTCCTTGGGCCCCTGCACCCATATGGGAGACCCGGAAGAAGCTCCTGGCTCCTGGCTTTGGAAGGGCTCGGCTCCGGAGGTTGTGGCCATTTGAGGAGCGAACCAGCAGATGGGAAACCTCTCTCTCTCTCTCTCTCTCTCTCTCTCTCTCTCTCTCTCTCTCTCTCCCCCCTCTCTTCTCTCTTTCTCTCTTCCCCTCCCTTCCTCCCTCCCTCTGCCTTTCAAATAAATAACTCTTTGGAAAAAAAGAACTCTCTTAGAATAAACATGTACCTGAATTCTTGGACTCGTGGCAGTATTATGGTTGTAAAATGGGGATCTGAAAATCTGCTTCACAGGATTGTTGGGAGGAGAATATAAGGCAGTGCTAATAGCAAGGGCTCCATCATCATCACCATCATGGGATGGGGCTAGAGGTACGGCCTGCCCAGAAAGGGCTCCATGTGACATGTCAGGGCTGCCGCTGGCCCTGCAGCTCACTCCTACCTCCCAGCTGTGGCCTATGCCTTGAAGGATCTTGCTCCAGATATTTGCACAGCTAATTCTCCCTGGTCCCTCAAGTCTTGGTTCCAATGTCATTCTCTCAATGAGGCTGTATCCCGGCTCTCACACCAGCCTCCCCAGTCCCCAGGTGCCTCTCTCATAGATTTTTCTGAAGCCTGGATCCCCGTCTCGGATGCTATAAAAAATATCTGTATTACCGTGCAGTGTTTGCTTTCCCCTGCTATGCCATAAGCTCCATTGAAGAAATGGTGTTCTGCTCATCAAGGTATCCCAAGTGCATACACAGTGGCTTTTCTTGAATGAACGCAGCTCCGAGAACTCTCTCTGCTTCCTTTGGCATGGTAGGCTGGTGGGGTAGGGGGCAGGGGTGAGCCTGGAGTTGGCGAGAATGGGCAGGGAGCTGTTAACGGCCTCCCGGGAGAGGTCTCCAGGCTGGACCCAGAGCCATGGCAGCGGGAGGGCAGCGCCAAGAAGCAGGCTGAGCCCAGGAGAGCAGGAAGCTATTCCCGCTTGCTTGTTGGATGGATGGCTTCCCAGGTCCTGGCACAGCGCCTAGCGGAGGCCAGGCGCAAGGACTATTTGTCGAGTGAGCGATTAAATACATGAGCCATCGCAATGTCTGCCAAGTTGATTGGATGTGGGGGAAGAGGAAGAATTCAAACATAACACCCTCCGCTTGAGCCTGGGTAACCGAGAAAGTCAGTGGCAATGTTCCCAAGTCCATGAATCAGAGACCCAGAGAAGACTTGACACAGATCACACCTTCTGACATCAGCTCAAACATCACTTCCCCTAGAAGGGCTGCCTGCTTCCCCACGTGAAGGCACATCCACCTGATGGGCCCGCCCCGCACTCCTCTGAACTTGACCTCAGCAGAGCCGGCCTCATTTGTATTTGTTGAGTCTCCAGAGCCTTAGAGGGGTGTCTTCAGGCTCGGGCAGGCTCTCCAATCGGCTCTCCAGGCTCTATCCTCTCTCTCCTCTTGCTCCCCGCCCCTCACCTCCGCTCCTTCCTCCTTCGCTTCGCTCTGCTGCTCCTCTGCCGCCGCCTCCTCTGTTTCACCACAAGCAAAGTACTCAGGGCACTTTAGCTGGTGGTTTGGATTAAAGCACAGGAACTGAGGGCGACCCGACCTGCAGGGCGGGAGTGGGGTGGGAAGCAGAACAGCGTACCCAAGAATTTGGCCCCAATTCACCTGAAATTGGAAACCACAGGGTCTGAGCTGCAGGCATGGGAACTAGGTTTGGGGTTCATGAGCCTCACGCCACACAGGTCACAGCCTCCCAGCAGACACATACACCTAATGACACCCAGCGTGTTGTCACTGTGACACCCCAGAGTCTCTTGCAGCCTTGTGATGTGTCCCCTCATCTCACACGAGACCCCAGCAGACCCCAGAGCACTCTCTCTCTCACACACACAGTACTCTCAAATTCACGTCCAATGCCTCCAGCCCTGTGCCACACCACCCAGTATAAGCGCATTGAACTCTAGCCCAACGAACACCCAAGTGGCACCCAGAAGTTTCCAACAGTGACACAACACAGACACCACCGCCATTCCACCCACTCCCCCCCACTATCCCCCTACACAGAGAGAGAGAGAGAGAGAGAGAGAGAGAGCAAGGTGCGCCCCCTCCTGTGCTCGCTCCCCTGCCTACATCTTGGCTGTCAGCCATGCCAGGCCTGCCTCTGGCTACACAGCACAGCTGAGCAGGTAGGTGCCATTTCCTAGAAGGCTGTGGATTTGGCCTCAGCTGCTCAAGGACCATGTTTGAACTCCAGTTCGTGGGGTGGCTGGTATGTGGTCCCCACGGAGGAGTTGCAGGCAGCAGCTGGCTGCCGTTAGGGGGGGGGACACGCCCTGGGGAGGGACTCACTGGACCAGGCTTGGTGGGTGGGGTCCAGGCAGGACCCAAGCTGACTTGGGGTGAGGAGAGCGTCCAAAGTTCATGTTGCTGATTGTGGCCGGGGATTGAAGCCGCAGCGGGGGGGGGGGGGGGGGAGCACAAGAATGCATCCCCGGAAGGGGCCTGAGCTCCCGGCTGAGTCATGAGTTCAGAGGAGATGCTGTGGTGGGGAAGGAGGGTCTGCAGGCCCCTCTCGCCTCGTCCCTCAGGAAAAATGACAGACAGGGTCCAGTGAGAGAAGGCATGGCGGGGGGGGGGGGGGGGCAGAGCTGCAGTGTGGTATGGGGCAGGCCTTGGAAATGAGGCCTTCAAAGAAGAGAGGCTGGGGCGGAAGACAAAGAAAGGCACTTGGAGGCTGAGCCAGCAGCCTGGGGCACATGGCAAGCACCCCTGCTGCCCACAAGTGGGGGGGGGGAGAACTGGACGTTGGTCAGGAAGAGGCCCCGCTAGTGAAAGCTGAGGGTGGGGAGAGCTGGGCCATTACTATGAGAAAAAAGAGTGGGCTGTCAGTGAGGAAAACCAGGGAGGGGGCCACATTGGGAGAGCGAGAGCGAGAGCAGGAGCGGTTGTGGTGCGGGCTGCCGGGTCTCGGTCCCGCCACGCAGGAGCTGCAGCCCATCTGAGCTCCTCACTCAGCACAAACAGCCTCCCGACTTCAGGGCGCCCACAGTTTCCTGGGGGAAGTGGGTGGGGGTGGAGGTGGGGGTGGCTGGTGGTGGCGAGAATTGGCCAATTTCTAACACTGGTCAGCCAGAATCCTGACCACAGGAGAACCAGAAGGTGGGAGGAAGGAAGGGAGGGAGGGAGGCCATTGAGCTTTTGGGGTTGCCATCTGGTTGAAGACATCTCCAGGCGACTGAGTTAAAGCCCGCAGCTGACATACTGACATGCGACTTCAGGCAAAGGACACTCCTGGGCCCTCCCCTTCCCCACCCCACTCAAATCACACATGGATGACCTCATGGCTGGCTTCCAAGTCCATGTCCCCAGATAGCCCCAGAACCTCTCAATGCTTTGACCTTGGGGTCCCCGAGGGAGAAAACCCCTGGGTTGGGTGCTAAGCCTCCCCTCCTTTCCTCACAGACTGAGCTCATAACACCCACACATCTCCAGCACTTTGCATTTCCCAAAGCATGAGCTCATCTGAGTCTCCTAACAACCCTGCCAGGCTGGCAGAGCAAGGATTATTAGCCCGATTTTCAGATGAGTAAACTGAGGCCCAAGGAGGTAGAGCCATTAGCAAGGTCACACCACTAGCAAGTTCTCTGACACTAAACTCCAGTACCCAGCTGAGTAGACATGCATAGCGTTTTTGCAGTTAAATCGTGGACTCTCCAGCACCATCGAGGATGTGGGGTGGAGGTTCCAATGGCATGGTGAGATGGGGGTGTCCGTGCCCAAGCAGGAACCTGGCAAGGGAATTCAGCCATGCCTAGTCTCTTCTGAAGGGCAGGAGTAGGGGAAAGAGAAATAATGTTTCCAGAACATCCACTAGGTGCCAAATAGTATATCAGCTACCTTACATACACGATCTCACTTCATCCTTATAAAGAACTCTGGAAGGCAATCCTCCTCCTTTTTTAAGAATTTATTTATTTATTTGAGAGGTGCAGTTACAGACAGAGAGAGGGAGAGACAGAGAGAGGTTTCCATCCACTGGTTCACTCCCCAACTGGCCGCAACATCCGGAGCTAGACCGATCTGAAGCCAGGAGCCAGGAGCTTCTTCTGGGTCTCCCACGTGGGTGCAGGGGCCCAAGCTCTTGGGCCATCTTCCATTGCTTTCCCAGGCCATAGCAGAGAGCTGGATGGGAAGTGAAGCAGCCAGGATTCCAACCAGCACCCATATGGGATGCTGGCACTGCAGGCGGCAGCTTTACCTGCTACGCCACAGCGCTGGCCCCAAGTCATCTTTTTACAGAGGGAGAAACCAGCTCCCAGAGAGGGACATGGCTAGGCCTGAAGTCACACAGTGAGTAAGTCGAGGAGTTAAGCTCCAGCCCTGCCTATGACTCCAAAAGCTCAAGTTCTTTGGGCCAGAGTCTGTGTTCCTTTCCTGAGCCACGTGACCAGCTGCCTTGGTGCCCATCCAGTTGCTGCAGGAAGCTTGTCCCTGATGAGGCTTCAGTGAGTGGCCTTCAAGAGAGTCAGGGAAGCGGGACGAGGGCAAAGGGGAACTGCGGGGGAGGTAAGAGCTCCAAAGAGCTTGTGGGAGAAACCAGACGCCGCCCAGGAATTGGGAGCCACGTCCCCTCCCTCTTCGCTTCCTCTCCGCCCCTCCTTCTTGCCACAGTCTGGTTGGGGGATGGAAGCGATGTCCCCGGAGGGCGGCCTCTTGGCAGAGGCAGGGCTGGAGGCAGCGCCACAGAGGCCCACATCCTGGGTCACCTCCCACTCGGAACCACAAGGAATCTGGACGAGAACTCTGGCATTTCTCTAAACCACCAGATCCCTTCCCTGCCCTCCTTTTCGCAGCTCCTCGCCATGAGCCTCTGCTATGGGTATGAGTACGTCTGCCAGGGATCCTGGGTTAGAGGCTTAGTTCCTAGTATGGTGATGTTGGGAGGTAGGAGGGGCCTTTAAGAGGTGGGGCCTAAAGGTCCATAGGTCACTGGGGGCATGGCCTCCAAAAGACTTCTGTGTCCGCAGTCTCTCTGGCTCCCTGTTTCCCCATGGGATCTCTCCCTCTTACATGCCTCCACTGTTAGGCTGTCACCGAGGGGCTGAACCAATGGTCTTGGACGTTCAGCCTCTCAGATGGTGGCGAAATAAATCTCCTCTCTTCCCAAGCCCCCAGCCTCAGGTATTTCATTACAGAAACAGAAAATAGGCAACTGCAGCCTCAGAGATGGAGCATCAGATTCCAGTAGACAAATCCACTTTCTTTCCCTGCAGAGAAAGCCAAGGAGTCAGACTTCTTTATGTTTTTAAATATTTATTTATTTTAAAGGCAGAGAGAGAGAGAGAGAGAGAGAGAGAGAGAGAGAGAGGCTTCCATCCACTGGTTCAAGCCCCAAACGCAACAGCCAGAGCTGCGCAGATCCAAAGCCAGGAGCCGGGAGCTTCTTCCAGACCTCTCACGTGGGTGCAGGGGCCCAAGTACAGGGGCCATCTTCCACTGCTTTCCCAGGCACACTAGCATGGAGCTGGATTGGAAGTGGAGCAGCCGGGACTGGAACTGGTGCCTCTATGGGATGCCGGTGCCACAGGTGCAGGTTTAGTCTTCTACACCACAGTGCCAACCCAGGAGTCAGACTTCTGAAGCTGGCTCTGATCACATAGATCATAATGTCCCTCTCATGCCTTTTGGGCTGCATAAAACATGCCTTCTTCAGGTAACTTTCCTGTGCTGCATCCCTCGCCATCAGAAGGCTCTTCGTAATAACTAACTTTAGTCCCTGATGTCAACAATTCTTTTCTTTCTTAACTTTAGAGGAAATGAGCGAATGTCACTGCCTCAATTGTGGATCTCACAACAACAAATGAGATGAGAAGACCCAGCTGCTCTTTTGACAACCAACAGCACCCCCATGTCTTTATTTGTTGGGCCAATGTTCTGATTCCCCAGAAACAGCAGGAGTAAGGTGAGGCTAAGATGGAGAGTACTGCAAGAAAATATTAGAATAAAAATAAGAATCTACTAGACCTACTGAGTTGACCTGTTAGAGGTTAGTCATTGTCATTGTCATCACTCTCTCTGATTGTTGCAGTCTTCATCATCACCATCACCATGACAACTGCAACTACCATCATTAGCCCTGTCGCCATTTTTATTGCTATCCCTGCCATCATCAATGTCATCAGCGTCCTCATGAGGGCAACCACTACCACTGTCACCCCCACTACCTCCATCACTACTCTCAGCGCCACCAGTGCCTTTGTCAATTACCACCACCACACCACCTCTACAATCACAAGTACCACACCTACTGTTATCACCACCTTCGTTGCCACCATAGCTACCTCTACATAATTATCTCCATCTCGGTCATCATCACCCTAGTCCTCTCTCCTGCCACCATTTCTACCTGCAGTATAACCATCATCACCTCCCACCATCATAGTCACCACCTCTAGCACCATTAGAATTAATGCCATTTCCATCAAGACATGTGCCGTCATCATCATCATCGCCACGACTATCACCACCTGTTTTGTCATCATTACCTTCACTGCCATGACCAAAGATATCATTAACACCATCATCACCGCCATCAACACTGCTACTGTTTTCATGGTTGTGTGATGCTCACCACCTTTGCTGGTCATTAGCAAGATACATTGTTGCAGCCATTGCCTTCAAGGGCTCAGAGGCAATTGATAGGTCCTTATTCAGAAAACAAACAGCCAGAAGGCACAGACCCTAAGTGTGGGAATATGGCGGTCCTCAGATGTCCATCACTCTATTCATGGGTGCAGGTCTCTCCTGGAGAGAGTAGAGAAGTGGGACAGGGCTCCAGACCGAAAGGTGCATGTGCTAAGGGTAGCCAGCCACTGACTCACAGAGAACACGCTACTTACAGATTGGATTCAGTTGAGCTTAAGAAGTGATGAGGGTCCGTACCCAGGTGAGCTGGGACCCTGAGGACCAGAAGCCACAGGATAGGGCCTGGGAGTTGGCTGAAGATTACCGTGGAGGAGAACTAGGGATCCGTAGAGGGAACCTGACTTTCAGATTCAGTAGCAGGTGAAGGAGCAGCCCTTCCACATTGCCAAGGACTCTGGAGTTTCAATCACCGTCCAGGTTCTCAGCTGCAAGCGCAGCCACTGGAGTGTGGAAAGCAGCCCTAGACCTGGCCCTCATGACTCACTGGGAAGCTACAAGCTAAAGGAGATCCCGGCAGGCACAGGGGGAAGAAGGAGGGGGCTTTCCCGGTGCGACTTCCCTTCCTCTTCCCATCCATGTGCACCAGAGGCCCTGCTCGCCTACCCCTCCTTCTTGCACATCCCTCCTCTTCTCCCAGCTCCTGCAGCAAAGTTTTCACCTCCCTGTCTCCCCTTCGCCTGCCCCTCCACATTGGCTCCCTGCTCTCTTTCCCCATCTCCCCAGCACTCTCCTCCCTTGGCTCAGCCAGGCAGAAAGTAGAAAGGCCTTGGGTGAGAGCCACAGCCAGAGAGTTTCTTCCCTCAGGCTGCCCTGCTGGGGGCTGCTTCCTTACTCTCCAGCTAACGCATCCTTTGCCCTTTGGTGCCATCAATCCTGCTGCCAAAAGAAGATGCTCACTCAGTCGTCAGATCCTCCCACCCAAGTCCCAGCTCCTCTCAGCTCCACCTGTACCTCTGGGCTAGCTTTCTGGACTTCTCTTCCAGGAGGGGCATCCACCAGGGCTGCCCAGCCCTTCCAGCCTCCCCTGCCCAGCCTGCCTTCACAATCACATCCTACCCTGGCATGCACACGTACACACACACACACAAACACACACTCAGTTTCCACAAGGCACAGCCAGTCTGGGATAGCCAAGCTCTCTGTCCATTCTCATTATCATCAGGCCAGCAACAGTCAGCACCTCTCCTGAACCCACCATGTGCCAGGCCAGGTGCGAGAGGCTGTGCCTATGTTAGTGCGTTTCAAGGCTTGTGAGTTTGGTATTTGTAACTGCTTCTCCCTCCCCTTTCCCCTCCTCTTTTTTATAGGCAAGGAAACTGAGACTTAGATAGTTCAGGGACTAAGAGAACTCTATGAGTTAATACAGGGCAGGGACTCCAAGCCGGGTCAGTCTGCTTCTGAATTTGTGCCCTGGACTCGACATCACTGTCTATCCTGCCTGACCCACATCCATGGGGACAGATAGAACAGCACAGCACACACCCAAGGAACCCACACGTCATACCCCCAATGCACCCATTTCTCTCTCACACACACACACACACACACACACACACACACTGCTTCCAGGAAAAACACTCCTACTCCATCTCATCATTTCATAGGATCATGGGCACACGTGTGAGTCTGCACATAGGAGGAGACTTCCAAAAGTTCATGAAAAAGGGAATAAAAAATGTGAGGTTATTTTGGTGCGAATAAAATTTTGAAATCCAGGCATAGTTTGTTCGTGTGTGTTCTACACATACTATGACAAAAATTGTGTCCCCCAAAATATCTTGCACAAAAATAGACCCACATGTTTAGTTCTATTGTTCCATGAACTATTTTTTTTCAAAGGTGTATTTATTTATTTGCAAGGCGGGATGGGGGGACTGGTTCACTCCCCAAATGGCCGCAATGGCAGGAGCCAAGAGCTTCTTCGGGGTCTCCCACACAGGTGCAGGAGCCCAAGTAATTGGTCCATCTTCCACTACTTTCTAAGGCACATTAGCAGGGAGCTGGATTGGAAGCAGAGCAGCTGAGACTAGAACCAGCGCCCATTTCAGATGCCGGCACCACAGGCAGAGGTTTATCCTACTGAGCTACAGCACCAGGCACTGCACAAACTTTTTAAAGTCCCTTCATCTATGCGCACTCACACTATAGCTAGAAGTCCCGGGTCTGGCACTGCTAGGGTATTAGGGACTGTGGGGACAGGCAGAGAAGGGGGCCAAAAGGCCTGCACGGAGCAAAGAAGTTGGTCTGTGCCTGCTGGCTTGGGAGAGTCTCTGGCCCAGGGAGGGAGAAAGTGTCCCTGGGCTTGGCAGCTGGCGGCCTGTGGCCATGAAGCTAAAACAGCTTCTTTTAACCCTAGAGGAAGCATTTGAGCACAAGGACTGTAAACGTGGGGGAATCCTTGATGAGTATCCTGTTCTGGAAATTCCCCTGTACTAGGAGGACTCCCACCCACCGCCATGCCCTGGTCCTATAGTATCCTGTGTGGCTTTGGACAAGTAATTTCTCCTCTCCAAATGGCTACAAAGAATTAAGCTTGAAGGGAAGAAATGAAATGAAATGAAATGAAATGAAATGAAATGAAATGAAATGAAATGAAATGATAACAACTAACATACAGCAATTCCTCTACACACTGACACAAGGACTGGCAGATTTTTTTTTTCTGCAAGGGTCTAGAGTGTAACTATCTCAGGCTTTGCAGGTTACATGGTCTCGGTTGCAACTACTCAACACTGCTCTTGTAGCACAAACTAGCCACAGACAATAGGCATGGCTGTGTGCAAATAAAACTTTATTTACAAAAGCAGACTGCATGACTTTACAAAGGCAGAATTGGCCCGCCGCTTGTCAACTGCTGACCCTTGAACTAGACACGATGCTAATCACTTTATTAACATTATCTCATTGGATCCTCAAACAACCCTGGAAGAATATTATTATCCCCACTTGGTAGGTGGGGAAACTGAGGTACAGAGCCATCAGGCAACCTGCCCGAGGTCATACAATGGGAAGTGAACCCAAACAGCCTGGTTCCTTAACCTTCATGCTACCTCCTCTCCAGAATAAGAACAATGAATTGCTCTAACGGCACCAGGCATAGCATGCATTTGCACAAGATTTTACTCGTCTCCCAAAGAGCTATCAGAATCCCCAGCAGGTCTCCCTAAGGAGTTCAGATCCACTGGCGATGGGTCATCGTCACTTGCAGAGTGTATCAAAAGTCACTTGTTGGGGGTGCCAGTGCTGTGGCGTAGCGGGTGAAGCCGCTGCCTGCAGTGTCGGCATCCCTTATGGGCGCTGGTTCAAGTCCCAGCTGCCCACTTCCAATCTAGCTCTCTGCTATGGCCTGGGCCCCTGCACTCACATGGGAGACCCAAAAGAACCTCCTGGCTCCTGGCTTAGGATCAGCTCAGCTCCAGGTGTTGTGGCCAACTGGGTAGTGAACCAGCGGATGGAAGACCTCTCTCTCTCTCTCTCTCTCTCTCTCTCTCTCTGCCTTTCTGAAGCTCTGCTTTTCAAATAAATAAATCTTCAAAAAAATGAAAAAAGTCACTTGTTGCTAATAACACTTTTAAAAAAAAAAGATTTATTTATTCATTTGAAAGTCAGAGCTACACAGAGAGAGGAGACACACAAAGAGAGGGAGAGGTCTTCCATCCAATGGTTCACTCCCCAATTGGCCGCAACGGCTGAACTGCACCAATCCAAAGCCAGGAACCAGGAGCTTCCTTCGGGTCTCCCATGTGGCATAGCAGAGAGCTGGATGGGAAGTGCAGCAGTTGGGTCTTGAACTGGTGCCTGTATGGGATGCTGGCACTTCAGGCCAGGGCGTTAACCCACTACGCCACAGCGCCGGCCCCGCTAATGACACTTTTTAAAACATGATTTACTGGGGCCGACGCTGTGGTGTAGTGGGTAAACTTGCTGCCTGCAGTGCCGGCATCCCATATGGGCAGCAGCTTTACCCACTACACCACAGTGTTGGCTGCTCCACTTTCGATCAAGTTCCCTGCTAATGAGCTTGGGAAAGCAGCAGGAGATGGTCTAAATGCTTGGGCCCTTGCACCCGTGTGGAGACTCAGAAGAAGCTCCTGGCTCTTGGCTTTAGATCAGCCCAGCCCTGGCCATTGCGTTCATTTTTGGATTGAACCAGCAGATGGAAGACCTCTCTCTCTCTCTCTCTCTGCCTCTCTGCCTCTCTCTCTGCCTCTCTGCCTCTCTCTCTGCCTCTGCCTCTCTGTAACTCCGCCTTTCAAATAAATAAATAAACCTTTAAAATATGCTATCTATTAAAAAAGATTTACTGTTTTAATAAACAAGAATTGACCCAATGTTATCCCTCTAATGATGTCCCTCTCATCCACTTGTGTTCAGATATGTTTTCTGGAAAGAGAGCCAAAGGGCTGGAATTTCAGCTGCCTTGCCAACACTCCTGGGGACAATGGTGTTTAGAGGCACGGCATGTGTCAATCACATGGAAGGGACAGGGAAAGGCGATGACCGGCTGATCTCAGCAGTCTCCCTGGACTGTGCACAAAGCTGGGGGCACTGGGCAGCTGAAGAAAGCAAGACTCATAGAGACATAGTGAGGTGCCCAAGGGTCACCCGGCTGCAGTGTCAGACATAAGCCATTGTCAATGGGAAGACTCAAGTGTTGCATTCGAGGAAAAAAATGAGGAACTAGGCAGAACAACGCTTCAAAGTCTGACTCTCCCATTGACTGCAAGATCAGGACCACTCTCATCAAGCCTCAGTTTCCATATCTGTAAGATGGGCATGCTGACAGCCGCACACACTTGGCAGGACGTGTTGCAATGATCCAAGCAGGCAGTAAGTGGTGCTGGGATGTGCTGTTTTGGCTGGAAAGGAGAGGAATCAGCGAGAAAAAAAAGGGGGAGAGAACAACATTTAAAAATGCATGCAAATAGGGCTGGCGCCGTGGCTCACCTGGTTAATCCTCTGCCTGCGGCGCTGGCATCCCATAGGGGCACCGAGTTCCAGTCCCAGTTGCTCCTCTTCCAGTCCAGCTCTCTGCTGTGGCCCGGGAGTGCAGTGGAAGATGGCCCAGGTGCTTGGTCTCCTGTACCTGCATGGGAGACCAGGAGGAAGCACCTGGCTCCTGGCTTCGGATCGGCGCAGCGCTGGCCATGACGGCCATTTGGGGAGTGAACCAACAGAAGGAAGACCTTTCTCTCTCTGTCTCTCTCTCTCTCTCTCTCTCACTGTCTATAACTCTACCTGTCAAATAAAAAAATGCATGCAAATAAATAAATAAAATTTTAAAAAAATTTTAAAATCTACTATGTACCAGGAAAGCTCTCAATGCTATCATCCCCCCACCCCCACCCACCTCGACACACTCCTCCCAGCAATTCAGAGGTGGGAATACATGTCTCCAATGGACAGGTGAGGAAACTTGAGTCTTGGGGTCACTTAGCTCGGAAGTGCAGTGGGCAGCATTGGGACCCAGTTGATATTTGAGTCCAAAGCACCATAAGCCTTCAGCAGCCTCCCGTTACCTGAGTGGCACATTAGTTGGGAAAACACAGGGGTTCGTACGGCCAACAGATGCTCATCGAACACTTCCGGTGTGCCAGGCCATCTCTGTAGGCACCAAGGGCACAGCCCCACCCAACACAATGGCCCTGCCCCCTCAGAGCCATTATTCTAGAGGACAGCTAAAGATGCCTTGTGGTCCCTTCCAGTCTGGGGTGTCATTCCAAGTCTGCCACGATCCTGTGCCAAATGCCTGAGCCCTGCCTCCGTTTACCCTCATCGTAAAGGGTAATCAAAGGGCACACTGTGCACCCCAATGCTCGCCCTTCCCCTCAGCTACGATGTCCTGTGTGGCTTCCTGTTCAGCCGAGAACAAAGGCTGGAGGAACCGCTTTTCCGGAACATCGTGTGCCTCCTCCTAGGGCGTGGGGCCTGTGGACCCTGGCCTGGCCTTGACCCGACCCTGGTGAGCTGTCCCTTGGAACAATGGCTAGAGGTGTCTCCCCCAGGACTCCCACCACGGATGGGAAGTAAGGCTCAGGACAGGCTGGCCTGGGCATTGTTTAGAATGCACATTTCCTGGTTGATTGGCAGCCAGAGCCCCTGGGATACTGGAGTGGGCCCAGGAGGCCCTGCATCTTTCTTCCTCTCCTGCAGAACAAAGCTACTATTTCTGTGGCCATCTTCGCTTGGAGGTGGGCCCAGGGCCGCAGAGCTAGGTTCTATGTTGTCTAGCCCCAGGCAGAACACAGGCTAACACACACCCGTACTGCCACACAGGAGTCGTGGCCCCAAGCCAGGAGGCTCAGAGCCACCCACCAGCCTTGGCCATTTCTCATGCAGGGCAGAGGGGCACTTTCTCAGGAGTGGGCAGGTGGCCGCCAGCACAAGGTCCCCTCCCCTCCACAGTCAGTCCAGGCAGCAAGCAGTCCGTGGGTGCATTTGCAATAACAGCAAGGTACAGCAGCACTCAACTAAGTGGGGTCCCCGGCCAGCTAGCCAGGCAGGTGCCCGCCAATCGTCTCCATAGCTGCCCAGGTAGTATACAGAGTTTCCTCTTCATTCACGCCGGGCCTGAGTGGGGGCTGCGGCACGGGCCCGTGGTGAATACTGGGGAGGGGGGCGAATACCGAGGCATCTAGGCAACCAAGAGAAAGGACTAAACCCTCAGCAATGCAAAGAACTCACCCCCAGCCTCTGCCCCACCCCACCCCACGCCTTTGATCACACACACACACACACACACACACACACATCAGCCCTGGCCCTGCCCTCCACATGTCCACATTTCTTCTGCACACACACTCCCCTCCCCAACCACCACCACCACGCCACATCTGGGGAAGGGCGCTGGGCCTTTGGGCCTCACCTCTGTGTGAACCTCTCCTTTGATCACCACACGAAGCCACAGGGAGGGAGAGAGAAGTCGGGAGGGGAGAGAGGGGAGGAGAATCGCTCCCTTTCTCTGGCCCTCTGCACACAGCTCACACGGAGGCTCGGGAGGATCAAGCTGAAGCAGCCTCCAGCAAAAATCGGCAAGCAGCGTTCTGGGCCCTGACCTTCCGTGGGCCAAGGCCTCAAGGAATCCCACGGTGTCAAGTGGACAGAACTGGGGAATGTGCCCCCGGATGACAGCGAAGCAGGAGGGCCACCTGTTCCTCCTTCTCCATTCCAGCCGTGCAGATAAATATAACAGCCTCCTGTTACAGCCCTTGACTGTTTACA
Source organism: Sylvilagus floridanus (assembly GCA_949820135.1). Classification (NCBI taxonomy): domain Eukaryota; kingdom Metazoa; phylum Chordata; class Mammalia; order Lagomorpha; family Leporidae; genus Sylvilagus; species Sylvilagus floridanus. The sequence goes on from OX463223.1 coordinate 81,565,898, forward strand.
AAGCACTCCGCATGTGTGCCGGCTCTGAATCCTGCTCAGTAACCGTGCGAGGGAGGACTTCTTCTTAGCCCCACTGCAGGGATGAACAAACTGAGGCTGCCACAGGCAAAGTGACATACTTGCCTTGCCTCAGGTCATGTAGCAGGGAACAAGTGGCACCAGGAGTTGAAGTCAGGCCTGTGGCTCCTGGAACCTGGAGATCTTTCTCGTCTGTCATCCCCCCAGCCCCTGCCCCTGTCCCCTGAGCCCCCACCATTACAGTGCCACACCTGGTTTATATCAGGAGTGGAGGCTCTTGGGCTCCTAGAGTTGGGCTGCCCCACAGCTAGCTCCTCTCTCCGCTTGGCCTATGGCACAGCTTGGGGCTGGGGGTGAGTGGGTGGGGGCGCTGGGGAGGGAAGCCTGAGTCATCCCCAGGCCAGGAAGCACAATGTTTGGCAGCTTTCCTGGGCCCAGCTAAGGAATCAGCAGGAGCATTGAGTTACAGAGGCCAGCCCAGGGCAGGCAAGAGGCGGTGGGGAAGGGGCTGTCCCTGGATCCATGGAGATGGGAGACTCATAGCAAACTGGCTAGGGACAAGGACCCAGGGGAGCACTGGGGGCAGCTGGCTGGGGGAGAAGGGGCACAGGAGGCCAGTGGGCCCTTTGTTGTGTCCGGTCCTTGCTGTCAAACCAGAGCCCCCAGCCGGGGGCCCTGTCTCCCTGCAGAGCTGTGTGACAGCTGGGGTAGTTCCAGAGGAGGGATCCCCTGAACCCCACAGTGGGAGGGCGCCACCTCCCGCCGCCTCCCTCCACCTCTTCCTGTCACGTCCTTGGCCACCAGTGTTTCAAAATATACTGGCTCTCCGCTGGCTGTTGACTTAGGAATGGAAAACATCAAGTTTGAGATTCATTCCCACAGCTTCAGCTCTCACCTCTGGGCAGAAGCGTACAGTCCAAACTTCTCCGAGCTGCAGGCCCGTGGAGCTGAGATCCTCCTAACTACATCCTCCAGGCTGACCCTTGGCCACCTCCCACTCACCAGCACCTAACCCCAAACCCTTCTGTCCCCACCCCGCAATGAGATCCTGCCTGTCTTTAGGAAGATGTCACCACTCATGAGTTGGATGGCATTCTGGATCTATCCCACTAACTGAGCATGTCCCAGGCCCTGTGAAAGGAGCTGAGGGCCAGCCAGGAGCAAGACAGGGAACCAGAAGAAAAACACCGCCCAGGGGAGTTGAGACTGAGAGGGGTGAGTACCAGGGACAAAGAGAGTGCCCAGGAGAAGTGTCTGCTCCCTGCTCGGAGGTGGCCATCATGGAAAGCCGAGGTCTGAGCAGTGCCCAGGGTTGAGTCCAGAGTGTGATGCTGTAAAGTTAGGCTCAGGACTGAGGGATGGGGTGGGATGGGGGTCGGGGCATCTGGGTTATTCCCAAAGAGGAAGAGGAGCATATACAAAGGCCAGAGGTAAGAGAGCACTTAGTAGACAAAGGTGTGGAGTTGCAGGCTGAAGAGGCCAAAGCCAAGACTTAGGGAGTGAGACTGTTAGGCACCAAGAAAATATTTGCTGCAAAAAAGTGCAGCTCCGAGGTGCATCTCCCTAGGATTCCATAGGCTTCTTCCCCGTGACATTCGAATCGTTTAGCTCCACGCTGGCTCGCCGGAGCCTCTTGTCATGCTGGGGTTGGACCATTTGCACCGACCTCATCTTCAAGCCAGTTCCTCCCATGCCACCAAGCAGCCTCCCACAATGAAGGGGGAAATGCTAGCCATAGGAGGGAGGTGGGGGGTCTTCAGCAAGGTCTCCTGGAAAATGTATGCTATGAAAAACTGTGTATGGATTTCAAAATGGTTTTGTACCCAAACAAACTTTCATGTTATTGCTCCCATGGAAGGACTCTCATCTCGAGCAATCTGACCTGATCTGCTCACTTGAAGTAGGCTTCAAGTATCAATAGTCCTCAGCTTGAAGAGGGTCCCTTGACTCTGATGCAGAAGGGACACACATCCAGTCAAAATTGTACAGCAGTTTCTGCTGCCTGCTCTCTTCCTGGGCCAGTGGGTGATACACACTTGCAGTGCTGGACAGTGACCACAGCTCCGTGGGCCCTGCCACTGCGTGGGGAAACAGCCCCTAACTCTGCTGAGTGCTGTGTTGCTAAGCCAGGATGCTCAGTAGCTTGGGGACATTACATGCATTTGGGACTTGTGGGTAATTGCAACTTACCATGGGTAGATCGGGCTGGAATCCCACCCCAAGTGGAGGCCCAACAGAGCGCACACACAGACCTTTCCCTCTCCAGCCTTGGCTCTGCCCCTGGCCTACTCACCCTGCGTGCTCAGAGCACAGGCCCAGAACAGGACGCCCAGGCCCAGCACTCGCCTCCACTGTGTCCTCCTGCTCACTTAGTCTCCTCTGCCTCCTGGCATGTCTCCTTCATGCTTCCAGGTCTGATTCTAGTGTCCCCCGCCAGCTACCAGCGGGTCCTCTCCCTTCCCATCACTGTCCCCTGCACGCCATGACAGTCAGCACCTCACTGCCGGCAGGCACTCTTTGGGGCTTACCTGTCATTTTCAGGTAGCCACAGGGATAACCACTCAGTGCAAATCTGCCTCTCAGCTTCCCTCTGTTTTTGCCTCTGCTCTGCCCCTCTGGCTACAGCTTGCCAGCTTAGGGCCCAGGCATGTGCCCGGAAACCCCGATCTGGCCATGTCTGTCAGTTCCCTTTGGGCTCCTCACAGTCCCTGGCTGCCCTGTGGCCTCTGTAATCTTCAGTGTCACAGCGCAGGGGCCGGGTGAAGTCTTCCTGGCCAGACAGCCCCCATCCAAGCCTGGGCCCCACTTTTTTATGCCTCCTTCCCTAGCGCACTCAGTAGCTGCGTGGCGTGGAATGGAATTTCCTAGCTCATGATCAGGGCTGGCCTTGCCTGCCTAGGAGAGGGGTAGAAGCCCATTGAGGCTTTCCCTGGGAGGGCATGGGGTGGAGTGGGGACCCAGGAAGCCTGCTCAGGCTCAGGACTGGGCGGGTTTAAGAGGCAGAGAGCTTCACACACAGTCCCCAAAGCAGGGCCAGCTCAGGAAGCTGGTGGGGTGGGGGTGGGGAGTGAGAGGTGGGGGAGTCGGCATCCCTCCTCCCAACATCCACATTGCTGAGCCCCTCTCTCTCCATTGGCTTGGGGCCCCTGGGCTGCTTTCAGGAAGCGGGGTGCTTCTGTACAGCCCAGCTTGGGGTGGGGAGGGGAGGGGAGAGATGGCTTGATATGGATTTTTGTGGTCGGAGGTGATTGGAATCCCAGCTGTGTTCCCCAGCCCCCTCCCCTGGCCTCCATCAGCACCTCTCCTCCTTCGGAGATGGGCAGGGGGAAGGGCAGGGGAAGGAGAGGGGCTCTGCGGGCCTCTCAGTGTCCTGAGATAGCCCACAGGGAGTCTGTGACATTTTCCCAAAGGCCCAGCAGGCCCCAACGCTGGACAGTGAGGCGAAATATTTGAGGCAGACACTTTCTCGGGTGATTTGGACCATCTCCAGCGTCCATCCTTCCAAACTGTCCCTGGAGAGGAGGTGCTTGACCTTGGCTTCACATTGCAAGCATGGGGTGGCATGGGGGAGATTACAAAAATGCAGACTCCTCGGCCCCAGCCCCAGAGGTTTTGTTCTGATTGGTCTAGCCTGGAGCCCAAGTGTGGGCGTCTTTCAAAAACTCATTGAGTATTGCAAACATGCCCACTGGGCCAATAGCCCTCACATCAGAGCAGGGTTTCGGGATCTCAGCACTGTGGACATTTGAGGCTGGCTAATGCTTGCAGCATGGGGCCACCTTGTGCATTGCACGGCGTTTGCCAGCTTCCCTGGTCTCTACCCACTAGATGCCACTGGCAGCTCCCTCTCCTCTGCCCTCCATACGCGACAACCAGGTCTTGCCAGCTACCCCCTGGGCGGCAGCAAAGCTCCCTGATTGGGAGCCTCTGCTTCAATGTACCCTGTGAGCTGCCACACTTCCCGCACATTTCACAAATGCTTCTCCACCACCTGTCAGCCACCAGTCATTGTGCTGGGTGCTGAGGGCCCGGGAGTGATCCAGACAAGACACTATCCTTTTCTGCAAAGAGCCGGTTGGTAAGTGATTTGGGCTTAACTATGCACCACTACCATCGTAGAGGGAAAGCAGCCACTGACAACAGAGACGCCAATAAGCTGGACTGTTCCAATAAAACTTTATTTACAAAAACAGATGGCACACCAGATTTGCCTGTGGGCTTCAGTGTGTCAGTTCCTGGCCTAGTAGAGAAAGAAAGAAACAAATACTCAAGTGGTTTACAAGTCAGGATGAAGCGTGCTTTGATAGGAGTTGGGGGAAGGGGAGAAGGGGCATCTAACACAGACATGGAAGACGGAGAAGTCTGGGAAGGCTTCCAGAAGGAGGTGACACTGAAGCTGAATCTTTTTTTTTTTTGTAATGATTTATGTATTTATTTCTTTGAGAGGCAGAGTTACAGAGAGAGAGAGAGACAGGGACAGAAAGAAATATCTTCCTTCCACTGGTTCACTCCCCAAATGGCAGCAAAAGCCAGAGCTGGACCAATCAAAAGCCAGGAGTCGGGAACTTCTTCCAGGTTTCCCATGTGGGTGGAAGGGGCCCAAGCACTTGGTCCATCTTCTACTGCTTTCCCAGGCCATTAGCATGGAGCTGGATTGGAAGCAGAGCAGCCGGGACTCGAACCGTGCCCATATGGGATGCCATTGCTGCAGGCTGAGATTTAACCTATTACGCCACAGCACTGGCACCTGAAGCTGAATCTTAAAGCAGACCAACAGGGTGATGTATAACCTGAGCCCTGAGAGCCAGGTAAAGGCCAAAGGCATCAGGGTTCCAGGCAAAACAGTAGCTCAGGCAAAGCTCAGGAGTGGAAGGTGGCCTGGCACGTCTCCTATGGCAGGGAAGAGAAAATGCAGTAGAGGAGCAAAGCAAGAGCTCACAGGGCCTTGAACTTGATCTTTAGTCCCTTAGTAAGGATAGCAGTGATACGGTCAGACTTGGCTTTGGAAACACTCCTTCTGGCTGCCTTGGAGCACATGGGCTGGCAGTGGTGGTGGACAACGTGGAGGCCGAGATGCTACGGAAAGAAGTGAGCGGACTGGGCATGCATCTGAGGTAGAATGGGAAGGCCCTGGCAGTGGGTCGGAAGTGATAAGGGCCAGGGGGAGACACGGGTGTGGGAGTTGATGACCCCAGGATTCTGGAGGGGATGTGGTGACGTCACCCACTGACGCAGGAAGAAGAGCAGGTGTACCTGGGATGGCAGCTGACGGATTTAGTTGCGATATGCTGGATTGGAGATGAGTAGGGGATATCCCGATGGAGACAACTGGGATGAGAAATAGTGTCCTGTGGCCTCCTAAGGAATACTGTGTTATGAACACACCTTGAGGGAGAAAGAGATGGGGAAGGGAGGGGTGGGGGCAAGTCTAGAGCCCTGAGGATCTCCAACAGGAAAGAGACTGTGACACAGTGGCCAGCGGCTTAGGGAGGGAGAAAAGCAGGAAGATTTCCACGCCCCTTCCTGCCCCCTGCTCCCCTGAGTCCCTTGTCAAAGCCTAACCATCTCCAAGACCCATCGTGATCCCTGGGCACAGCTTCTGATGCCCCGAGACAAGAGAGCAGCTCGGTAAATCTCAGCCATCACAAGAGACACCAGGGCTCCAATGAGGAAGGATTTCCCCAGGCCCAAGAGGAGCGAACGGGGGGAAGTGGGAGGGGAGGCTCGGGTGGGGTGGACATTCCAGGCCAAGAGGAGCTGGGTGAGGAAAAAACACCGAGGCAGGAAAACGCAGGGAGTGTTTTGGAAATCATGAGTCGCTTGTCACGGCCGGGGCCTAGGATGCGCGGGGCAGGGGCGTGGCCGGGGGAGCGTGGAGGAGTTGGGTGATGACGTACAAGATGAAAGGGACTGTGGCTGTCGTCTTGGGGCAGAAGCCACTGAACAGAGCCTCAGTGCGTCATCTGTGCCAATACTTGTCCTGCCCTACCAGGGAGGGGACAGAAGAAGGCCTTTGAAGCTGTGGAGTTGGTGTGTCTTCAGTCTCCAGCTGGGGTTCTAGAAAGAACTTATAGGTGGGGCTGGCACTGTGGTGTAGCAGGTAAAGCCGCCGCCTGCACTGCTGGCATCCCATATGGGTGCTGGTTCAAGACCCGGCTGCTCCTCTTCCGATCCAGCTCTCTGCTGTGGCCTGGGAAAGCAGTAGAAGATGGCCCAAGTGCTTGGGCCCTTGCACCTGCGTGGGAGATCCAGAAGAAGCTCCTGGCTCCTGGATTGGGATCAGCCCAGCTCTGGCCTTTGTGGCCACTTGGAGACTGAACCAGCGGATGGAAGACCTTTCTCTTTCTCCCTCCCTCCTCTCTCTCTCTCTCCCTCCCTCCCTCCCTCCCTCTCCATACCTCTGTCTTTCAGATAAAGAAATAAATCTTTACAAAAAAAACAAAACTCATAGGTGCAGAATGCAGGGATTGCACACCAACGCGGCTTCCTCGCTAAAGGGAAGGAGCCAAGAGAACAGAGGCTCTGCGTGGGGCTCCAGGCAGGCTTGGTCAGGGCTTGCCCTCGCCAGCCACTGTCCGCCTCATCTGGATAGCTCCAGAGAGGGGACGGCAAGACGGGGCCTTGCATTTCCTGGATGCGGGCCATGACCCTTCCCTGGTGCTTTCCTCATTCCCATTTCACAGATGAGAAAATGGGCAGGCAGCCAAGGAAGGAGCAAAGCCAAACGAGGAGTGAAAACGGGGACCGTCCAGCTCCCATACCCCTGCTGAGCCTCTGCTGCTCCAGCCGCTATGTCAAGGGGGTCCGCAAGCGCCCCCTCTGTGGCTGTGTGCGGGGAGAGGTCTCTGCTGGCTCCCTTTGCCCGCCACAGCCTGTAGGTTCCCTTTCTGGCTCGCCATTGCCTTCCCTTCATCTTCCCCGTGCTGCCCTGGAGCGTGCCCCATCCAGCCAGCTCTGAAGCCAGTAACTGTCCTCACCACTGGGATCCAGACAGATGACATTGGAATAATTGAAGTGTCCTTCTCGTGACCTTGAGCCCTGGCAAGGCTTACTTCCCTTATGGTGATTGAAGCTGATGACAGCTGAATGGCAAAAGTGTGTGTGTGTGGGGGGGGGGAGTGCTGCAGCCTGAGGCGCCGGCATCCCATATGGGCACCAGTTCGCATCCTGGCTGCTCCTCTTCTGATCCAGCTCTCTGCTATGGCCTGGGAAAGCAGTAGAAGATGGCCCAAGTCCTTGGGCCCCTGCACCCATGTGGGAGACCCAGAAGAAGCTCCTGGCTCCTGGCTTGGGTTCAGCCCAACTCCAGCCATTGTGGCCATTTGGGGAGTGAGCCAGTGGATGGAAGACCTCCCTCTCTCTTTGCCTCTGCCTCTCTGTAAACCTGCCTTTCAAATAAGTGAATAAATCTTTTAAAAATAAAGAGTGTGTGTGTGCACAATGGACAGGACCCAGCCACTCCTCCTGCCCGTCACACACCAAGGGATGTAAACTACATGGATGACTTGTACACAGGCTCTTGGAGACACTCAGGGCTCTCAGGGATCCCAGGAGTCCGCAAATACAGATGCCAGCTCATGAACGCCAGTGCCACCAGGCCTCCATGCCAAACGTAGCAGGTGCAGGGTTGGGGGAGGGCCCAGTATATAGGGATAGTGTGAGTCCTTCTGTGGCCCAGCCCACTCTCCCAGTTCAGGCTGGGTCCCCAGTGAATGCACATCTATGCACACGGCCCTGGCTCTCGGCTCCCTCGACACACAAGTTCTGACACCAGCTCTGAGCCAAGGTCCTGGGCTGGGCACTGGGATAGCGGAAAGAGAAAAGTTTCCCGGAGCTCCCGGGCTAGTAGAAAGCCTACAGATGGTGAATCTAATGAAACCTTAGGGTTACCTGCCGAACTGTTGTGTGTGGAAGAAGTGCGATGACATTCTGGCCCTCTGTGGCCTTGCCAAGTCCGCCTCCTGGGGGACTTTGTCCCGTGATGGGGTGCACACCTTAAAGGATCACACATGAGGCTCTGTGAGAACAGTTGGGGCTGCAGGGACTATTTGGCCTGGAGAAGCATGAACTCAGGGATGGAGAATTCGAAATTCAGGTCTCTGAAGGGCTGTCACTAGGCAGGTAAGGTATGTGGCCCCAGGAGACAGACGTAGGTAGGATTCATGGTGGAAGCCACAGGCAGGCCAATTGCAGATGAAGCTGCTAACAGACAGCTATAAGCTGAGATAGAACAAGGTGGCAGTGTAGGGAGGGAGCTTCCCATCGCTGGAGGTATGCAAGAAGAGCAGGGGGACTCGGGCGCTGGGTAGGCGCTGGGACTGCCACAGCTTCTAAGGGCATTTCCAATGCTGAGATTCCAAGAGTCTGGGATTTGAATCCAGCTTCTTTGTGCTACAGATAAGAAGAGTGAGGTGAACAGAGAGGCAGGGACATAATCAAGGTCACACAAAGCATTAGCGGTACTCAGAGGGCTAGACCCAGGATTCCTCACTCCCTTCCTTGGATCCTCCCACTCCCTGGACTGTCTCGGCCAGAACAAACCTCCTCAGTGTATCCAGAAGCTCCCTCCCATGCCTGCATCCTGGGTGGCCTCACACCCCACAGTCTTCCTTCCCAGCCCCGGGTCTGACTGGAGCTGATGGCCGAGCTCCTGGTTGGATGGTTTCTGGCTCTGGCTCTGGTTCCGCAGATGGATGCTCTCAGGCTGCTGGCGACAAGGAGATCCGCATTTGACCCAGAGCCAGCTGGGGAGCAAAGGGAAGAGGGGGAAGCAGTAGATCCAGGGCCCAGAGTGTGTGCTACAGTGCCTGGGAGCAAGACTGAGACCCACAGACCTCTCGGAATCTTGGGGCCCGGCACACAGTAGGTCTCAGATTGCTGCTGACGGGGTGGGGGAGGCTGATTTGAATCTGGAGTAGTGGGAGCACAGCGGAAATTAAGAGGCCTTGGACATGGCCATTAGAGAGGTTCCTCTTTCACTGCACAAGCCCTAGTCCTCATTCTCCACGCAGTCTTTCTTCCCTGTGAATACTGCCGTGCTCTCGGCCTTTCCCCGCGCCCTCCTCCTGCCCGACACAGAGGACTTCCGTTCCACCCACCAGCAAACGACAAGGCGACTTGCGAGCGTGGTGAATGACTTCTGCAGAAGATCCCCCTGTTGCCATTACGATTGCCGAAAACAAAACCTCTGGCCATTGGCCAAATTACCAAACGGAGGTTTGGGCCTTTGGACAATACAAAAGGGCTTGGTCCCAGGAGACCTGGCGACGGACCTACGACACACACCTCTGGTTTTCCAGAACGTAGATTATGTTCACACCATTCCCCTCTGCGTGTTTCGTGGCATGGTCCCTTCGCAATTACACATGCCGTAAGCGTTATTTACCATCATGTTAAGAAAAAGGAAGTCGAAGCCAAATGATGCTCAGTGGCTTCACAGCGACCTCTCCCTAAAATCCGGTAGGTGGTGGCGCCACTAGAGAAGGGGACCTGTGACCTGCAGTGTGGACGTTCAGGCTCATGAGGGACTGAGTGGGTATATGGCAATTCATTGACAAACTGCTCCATGGACAAGCTGCCCGGAAGTCACCTGAGGATCCTGCAAGTATGTGTGGGGTGTGTATGTATGTGTGTGTGTGTGTGTGTGTATTCTTGGACTGGATTCTAAAGGATTCTGATTGCACGTCATTAGGTAGGTCCAGGAATCCTTATTTCTTCAGAAGCATCCCAGGAGGCCGGCACTGTGGAGCAGTGGGTAAAGCTGCCGCCTGCAGTGCCAGCATCCCATATGGGTGCAGATTCGAGTCCTGACTGTCCCACTTCTGATCCAGCTCTCTGCTGTGGCCTGGGAAAACAGTAGAAGATGGCCCAAGCCCTTGGGCCCCTGCACCAGTGTGGGAGACCTGGAAAAAGCTTCTGGCTCCTGGCTTTGGATCAGCGCAGCTCTGGCCATTGCAGCCAATTGGGTAGTGAACCAGTGGATGGAAGACCTCTTTCTCTCTCTCCCTCTCCCTCTCCCTCTCTTCTCTCTGTATAACTCTTTCAAATAAATAAATATTAAAAAAAAGAAGCATCCCAGGAAAAAGTGCTGTGTAGCACAGCAAGGGGACAGCTGGTTAGAGATGCCAGAGCCTCACAGTCTAAGGCTGGACCCATCCTGGAAGGAAATTTCCCAGGAGGACACAAGTCTGCGTGGGCTTCCGCGTCTCTCCTGGTGCTCATATGGGGCAAAAGGTGTCAAGGATGATGGAACGGCCGCTCTCTGCCTCTGCTCACCCCCGGGGCCTCCAGTTTTATTCCCCTGTCTCTGAATAGGCAGCACATGGCAGGCTGGGCTAGGGAGACTGAATCCTGGCTTGCCGAAGCCAGTGGTTCATACCCCTGGCTGCATATTTGACTCACTTGGGGAAGTTTTTGAAAACACCGCTAATTGAGTCCCATATCCAGAGATTAAATTGCTCTGGGAGGAGAGTCTGGACACTGGTATTTTTTAAAAGCACCCCTAGGAAATTCTAATGTGAAACCAGTGTTCGGAATACTGGCCGAAGTTAGTCATGATAATTCCTAGCTCATTGCCATGTGGTTGAGTTCAGCTTGGCCTGAGACACAGTTCTGGCTAAGGAGTGGCAGGGGCAGAAAGCTGCTGGGGTGTTCTGAGGAAGGCCACCTTGCTCTTTCAAAGGGACATTAGAGTCAAGTGGTTACTTCTTCAGGTCTTTGGAGTTTTTTGAAATAGGACCTGATATGTGGAACCATGGCAGCCACTTTCTGACCACGAGGCACAGGTCAGAGGACAAAAACCAACAGTTGGGAATGGTAGAATGGAAAGTTGGAAAGAACTGGAATCTTCGATGCTCAGTGAGCTAACATTGAAGCACCCTTCTTGGGATTTTTTTGGGGGGGTTAATAAATTAGCTTATTGTGTTAGGCATTTGAGGTTGATTTTTCTGTTACTTTCAATCAAATGCTATACCCATTTGCTGGAAGAGGAAACTGAAACTCGGAAAAGTTAAGTTAGAACTCCAGATTATAGAACTAGGTAGAAGTAGAGCTGAAATGAAGGCTCTCCCATTTCTCACCATCACACACACACTCACACTCCTCAGCCTCAAACCCTAGGTGGTGTTGGTTAGTAGAAGAAACATTAAGTTCTGAGAGGAGACCTGGGGTGGGGAGATGGGGAGACATGGAGCTAGAGGCCAGTGGGTGTCCCTGCCTCCCAGCAGGGGGTGGCAGCTGGTGCCTGCTCTGGCTCCATCAGTCATTAATTAAAACCTGACAAGGAGATTCATACACAGGGGACAGTTTTAATTAGAGTCTCCTGGAACGTTAGTGCTGGCACGGCACTAAGAGGCGGCGTCTGCTGATCTGCTTACTGTGTCGATGGGGAAACTGAGGCCCGGGGAGAGGAAGGACTGGCCTGTCTTCGGTGGGGAAGGGGCATGGCTCAGGAGCCTAGGTGCCCTGGGTGACTCCTTGGCTAAGTCTCTTTCCTCTGCCCTGGGATGCCTCGCATATGGGGCAGCTTTAATGAACTTACTATCCCATTCAACTTGTCACTGATTCCCAGGGCCCCAGCAAAAGCCTACAACTAAAGCTCCCCTTTGTGCAAACTCCGCCTGGCCCCAGGGGGCTGATGGGATAAGGGCAACTATTGAGGAGGCCGGGCAGCTGAGTTTGACCACCTACCTCCTAGGGGTCAGCTCAGCCAGGGCTCCCAGCCAGGGACCAGTCGGCTCGAGGCAGTTTGCCGTTGCCTCTTTCCACTGGTGGAAGAGGGGAGAGCACCGTTCAGCCGTCCCAAGCCCTCCGTTTGCAAACCATTCTGTCCGTCATCTTTGGTATGTGCTCCTACCCTGAGCGTTTGCAAGCATCTTGTCCTCACAAAACGACTTCCATTACTTTTCTTTAAGTGAAAGACGTTCTCGGTAAGAAAATGCACACAGTGCCCATGCGGAGGCAGCCAAAGTTCTGTTCTCCTCGTCCTCTCTCTCTCTCCCCGGCAATAGCCACTGAAAACGGGTCTGTTGTATGTCCCTCCCTGGCGCCATCTGCCCCATTTCAGAGAGAGCTCCAGGGCACAGCAGGGAGCGGAAGAGGAGAGGGAGGCCAGCCATGGTTCCCTGGGCAGCACGGTCCCCTCCCTCTGGGAGTCTCCTGGAGCCTGCCCTGTGTCTCCAGCAGCCATCCAACCAGGGCCCCTAGTTCACCAATGCAGTGCTTGGTGCCAACTGGAAAAATGTGTCCCTTCTAGAAGGTAGACAGACACTCCCCGTTAGCAGGGAACACAGCTGGGGGCAAATGGCTCTGCCTTCTCATGCAAAACACCCCTCCTCTTTGCCCCTGTGTGTCCGGGCCATTGTCACTGCCTTCAGTCAGGAAGTCACTCTCTTTCCTTGGGCCTTCAGTGGGTATCTCAGCCTTCTCAGTAGTGTCCCTGCCTCCCAGTAGCCCCTCAAAGTCCCCCTTGTCACCACGGCTAAATAGATGGGTGGCCTAAGCAAAACGATGATGTCTTTCTTCTTGCCTCAAGGTCAAGGCCATGTTCCTGAAGGATGGTAGAAATGCAGTGTGGTAGGCACACGGGCTCTGTACACTTCCCAGCTGTGTGACCTTAGACAACCCAGACACCGCCCTGTGTCTCAATTTCCTTATCTGGGAAGTGGGAATGATGAGGATAATACTGCGTCTGCCTCGCTGGATTGCAGTGAGGAGTAAACAAAGATCACCGAGGTCAGAAAGCTTAGGCCGGTAGCCACAGCCGAGGTCCCCGCAACACGAGAGCACTTGAGGCTGGGGCCACAACAGGGCCTCAGCCAGAGCAGGCCTGAGTCCCAGCCCCAGGCAAGTCAGAGAATGGAGCCGGAGGAAGATGCAGCTTGTGGCCAGGCAGTTCCTGGAGGCAGTCCTGCCAAGGGGTCCGGGCTAGGCTCCCAGGCGCCCAAGGCCCTGCAGCCCCTGGTCTGGGGCCTGGCCTTGGTACTCTCATCTGCAAAGTGGGCATGCCGGTGACTTAACATCCCATCGTCTTAGTTTGCTCATCTATAAAATGGGGATAATCATAGTACTTACTTTGCAGAATGTGGGCGCAAAGTCAAAGAGGCGTTTAAATAAACTTGACCTTCCCCCCATGTAGACACTACATACGGAGTAGTATTTTTAAAGATAATATTGTCCCTCAAAGAGTGAACACAGTTCTGAAACTGTTGAGTTCCTTCTCCCAACCCCACCGTTTAGCCCAAGCTCTGTAGACAGCTGGCACTCAGTCAACCCTTATTAGCTAAGGAATTCGTTGGCTCTTGGCAGCTGTCCGGCATTATGCTCCCTCGGACCTGTAGGGACTGCGGACGAGCACTGATTGGAACCAGCCCATTCTATAGATTGGAAAACTGAGGTTCAGACAGCAACAACGGCCAGGCCTCCAAAGGAGCTCCATGAGCACAGCAGCCAGACCCAGGACCAAGGCCCTGTTTCCAGAAGCCAACAGCCCATGCCCGCCAAGGGCGCCCCTTGTCTGGGGCTGTTTCTAAACGACAGGGATGGCACACCAGGCCATGGGACATTTGTTGTGGCTCTGCAGAATCCCACCAACCTATTCATGTCCCTTCCCTGGCCTTGCCCCCAGGCCACACCCCGCCCGCGGCCTATTCCTGCCTCAACCTGCCCCCCCCCACCCACTCACAGCTCCTCAGCAGCCTAGGCCGGGTGGTCCCTAATTGCTTCCTGTCCCCACAGGCTCTGTTTGTTTGCTCTGTGGCCGCTTCCTCACACCCCAGCACACCGGAGGCGCTGACCAGCAGTGTGGGACTCCTGGGGCCCAGCCCCCAGCCTGCTCTCAGATGTTGGGCCAGCCCACCCCAGACCCACCACCTGGAGCCCAGGAACCCAGCTAAGGCCCTGGAGACATCGCCCCCCCCACCCCCCACCCCCGCTGCAACCAGCACTTCCCCCAGCTTCCGCCCCCCCCCCCCAGCCTAGCAGCTGGTCATGCCCCCAGCTGGGGGAGCAGCCAAGAACTCAACAGGTGGCAGTCCGCAGTGAAGCCCTGGTCGGCCTTGGGCTGCAGGGGCCTGGAGGCGCCCCCCCTTCCCCTGGCCCAGCCCCGCTCCCCGCGGAAGCCCCAGTGGAACTCAGGCAGTAGGTCCGAATGACACTGCCTCCTGTCAGGACTTTGAAACTGTTGGGCTTGGAATGCGTGTGGGGGAGGCGAGGGGTTACTAAGTTTGTCCCGGAGGTCTGGGAGCTCCAGATGAAAAAAAAAAAATCCCAAGGCAGTGCAACACCAGACCTTGGGTTCAAACAGCCCCGCTCTGTGTGACATCAAAGGAGGTTCGTTTGGGTTTTCCTGCCATCCCTTTTCACATCTGTACAATGGGGCTAATGCACCGGCCCGGCCAGCCGCGGCGTCCTGGGACTGGAGTGAGCCAGTTGGGGAACCCCGCCTGGTAGGCAGAGCGGGTGGGTAGGGCAGGTGGCACCGGGGAGGAGTTTGGGGATAGGGGCTTTTTGCAGTGCTACAGCAGGGACAGTCTCGAGCTACCTGCCATGGGTTGGTCACAGGAGGACCCAATGCTATATGAGCGCTTGTTTCTGGAACGGACCTCCGCCGCCCACCTCCCAAGGTCCTCGTCGCATCACTCCACCGCCCCTAGTGCTGCTCTGTCTAAAAAGACCCTCCCCCCAACTCTGCCCAGATCCTTGTCCGGGCAGCCTGTCGTCAGAGCCGCCCGCACCCCAGCTTGCCCGGGGGCCCCAACCACAGCCACACAGAAACACCCTGCTTGTCCGCTTGGCCTAAGCCCACGGCCTTGCTGCACACTGTACATGTACATGCGCACACATGCGCACACACACACACACACAGTGTATCTGAACTGCAGCATGTAAGATTTGCATTTGACTAAGGAACCTCCTGCCTGGCAGTGGGATAGGGCTCAGAATTGGTGACTGGGGGTGGGGCTGGGGGCAGAGGGGAGGTCGATGAACGCTTCTTCTGGGCTGTTAGATACACAACAGTTGTGGAGGCCTCGGGTGTTGCCTGCGGGGCGCAAGGGTGGCCACCGTGATCTCTAAGGGGTCCACCCAGGTCGCCCTTTGCTTTGCCTTGCCCAGAGCCCCTGCCCTTGAGGGCTGGGGCAGGCCAGGCCAGGAGAAACACACGACTGAATTCCATTGAGTTGCTTTCTGTGCTGTAGCTATTGGAGGGAAGCATGTGAGCCAGGGTGTGTATGGGGGGAGGGGAGGGCGTTGGGTGAGCACCCTCCCACCCCCCACCCCGGGCCTGTTCCTTTCTCTGCAGCAAGGGAGACCCCAGGTCCGGAAGGCAGGAGCATGGGCACGGAAAAGACACTGCCCTCTCCTCGGGGCCCCCGGCCGCCTGCTCACACTGCCCCTCCTTAACCCCCGGAGGAAAGCGCCGTCAGCAGAATTCCTCGCGTCCTGCTGCTGGGGCCGTGTTTATCCAGCACAGCGAACCTCCTCCGAAAGCACCCTGTGGCAGCCTCACAAGCGCAGACTCCGGGGAAGGCCAGCGAGCTCTGGGGAGAGAGGGCCACAGCCCCCTCCCCCCGCCCCAGCATGCGGGAGACCTCGGGGGGCTGCCAGGGCTGAGAAGACAAGGAAGCCAGGAGGGCGCACTGGTGGAGGGTGCACTGGGGGGGGGGGGCGCAAGATGGCGTCGGCGATGCTGCGGCAAGACGGTCCCACGGGCAAAGAGGCCGAGAGGGGAAAGCACACGCCTTGAAGAACAGGGCCAGAAAGAAGCTGAGAAGCGAAAGGAGAAGGCATACAAGGGAGAGACATGGCCATGGCAGGGGAGCTGGAGAGAGAGAGAGAGACGGCTTGGGGGGGGGGGGGGGCGGTCAGCACATCGGGGGTGGGGGCGGGCTGGAGGGGGCGCACACACGCAGGGCCAGGCCGGCCCAGCCCCAGCCCGGGCTGTTTGCAGAAGGAAGCCAGCTCTGTGGTCAGGGCGCCCCAGGCCCGGCGGCGGCCGCCCCCTGCACTTAATGAGATTCTTGTTCCGAGCTGCGGGAGATGGGGCCGGGCTGAGGCGGCCCCGCCGAGCCTCTGCTCTCACCCGAAGGGGGCCTGGGCCGGGACTGGGGGCCCCCGGGCGGCTGGAGGGGCTACGCAGGAAGGCGGCCAGACAGAGGCTGGCCATGGAGACTGGCGGCACATGGGAACAGAGGGGGTGGCCCTGGCCAAACTCTGGGCAGGAGGGGTGAAAGGGATAGGGGAAGGGGCTGGCCGGCAGGCAGCAGGGCGCGGGTTCGGATCTGCCTTCTGCCAAGTGCCGTCCTGTCTCGCTGAGCCTCAGTTTCCCCATTTGCTTCATGAAGGGCCAGCTCAGGGAGGTTAGGGATTGGGAAGAAGCCTGCGATGACTGTGTCTTCAGAGGTTTCTTGGAAGTTGTCAATCTGGATTTTTTTAGGTGCCTGTTTATGCCTGTCTCTGTGGCCCACATGGGCTGACAGTCGCCGCATCCAGAGCCCCCCCCCCTTACCCTGCCGCCCTCCCCAGGAGCGATGTGCAAACGTGCCCCCAGTTCCACGCCCTTGGAGAATGGGCAGAGCATGGCTGAGGAAGGTGGCTGCCTTGGCCTGGCATCGGGTAGGTGGGAACACGTGCTACAAGATGCCAGGCTCCATGAGGGCCTGTTTGTGGGCCAGTGAGCCTGCTCCCACCTCCATCTTGCCTTCCCAAGCCCCCAGCTCGCCCACCCTCGGCCCTTCAAGGCCTGCTTAGGGGAGCACCTTCCACCCGGGGCCTGGACCATGGCAGACACCATTCTGTTCTGCCACGTGCCCTCTGCCCCAAGCTAAAGAGAGGTAGAATCCACTGGTAACCCAGTCCTTGATCTGGCACTGTAACTCCAGAATGCACCCCCACCCCTGCCTCTGGCCAGGCCCCAGGGGCGGGGGGGAGGAGGGGAAGACGGGGAGGGGGAGAGAGGAGGGGAAGAATGGGCCTTCCCCTCACCTCCTCATGCCTACCCCCTCCCACTCCACAGCGCCCGAAGCCCAGCCAAGCATGACAAGGGTTAATTGGATCCCCACCCCCACCCCCCACCCCAAGCTGGAATCATAGAATCATAAGGCTGGAACGGACCTTGGAGGTCATCTTGACAGGGGTAGAGGAGAGATTTTAATTACCCAGTTCAGCTGGATTGGAAGCACCCGCAGCCCCCAGCCCCCACCCCCAGCCTAGGTTGTTTATCGAGGCGGAGGAGGTGAGGCCAGGAAGGGTAGGGCCTGGCCACAGAGCTCACGTTTCTGGTGGGGCTATGGGGTGGCCACCGGGCCCCTTGGCTGAATGATCAGCAACAGGCAGAACTAGTGGATGGCACCAGGTGAGACCGTGCACTACACACCCTGAGCCAGGAGGCAAATGCCCAGGGCGGCAGCACTAGCTCCACACAAGGCCACACAGCTGGAAGAGCCTGCCCGGAGCACGTGAGCACGTCCCCATGCCCGGTGGTAACCCCTTTTCATGGGGCTGGGGCAGGAACCTCAAGAGCAGCCAGGAGAGAGAGGGCAGCCACCTGGGCTCCCGCGCTAGCAGGCTCACGGGCCCTCCGTCCCCCCACCTGGGCTTCCCAGCCCAGCTCATGCACCCCAGGCTCCCGAGCGCCTCTTACAGTGTGACTCTAAACAACAAAGCTTCCTCTCCTGAGTTTTTGGACAGAATCAGAAGAGAGAGGAGAGGAGAGGAGAGGAGAGGAGAGGAGAGGAGAGGAGAGGAGGGGAGGGGAGGGGAGGGGAGGGGAGGGGAGGGGAGGGGAGGGGAGGGGAGGGGAGAGGAGAGAGGAGAGAGGAGAGAGGAGAGGGGGGAGAGAGGAGAGAGGAGAGAGGAGAGGAGAGGGAGAGAAATGAGTTGGTTGCAGCAGCCAAGTTAGGGCAGACACCAAAAAGGACTTCCTGAAAGTCAGACTGCACAGCAGCAGCAATCCAGGTGAAGTTCAGGGCCACCACCACCTCTTTCTCCCCAGAAGTCCTACAGGGGTGGCCCCTAGCTGAGAACCACCCCCAAACCAAGGCTGACCCCTTGACTCAGAGCCCCGGATGGGTAGATAGGGGGACTAGGCTAGAGGACAGAGAAAGGGACGCGAAGCGAGTAGGGGGGGGGGGCGGCAGTGGACGCGGACGTTGCGGGAGCCACGTCTCCTTCCCAAGGTGGAGGGAAGTGAGAAAGACGCGGAGCTCTCTGGGGAACTCTGAATATCACTTTAAAGGGTGTTCATAGTTACCTTGTTCCCTGCTTTAAAAGTCCTAAGGGCTCCATAACACTTTTAAGTGGCATCTTCTGTGGGAAGTTCCCATTGGCTGCAGGCCCAGCTGTGTCATTTCCCTCCCAGCCCCTTTTCCACAGCCGAGCAGCGCACTTAGCCCAGCCCGGGAGTCAGAGCAGGCTGGCCCTGGAAGTCCCCCTTGATATCCAGCCTCCATCCTTCCTGCTGCAGGAACCCCACTCTCTTTCCTCCCGCCCCGCCCCCAACTGGAAACGAAGCCCTCTTTGGGGGCCCTGAGATGAACAAAGCTCCAATTGGAAAGTGGCCCGCTGTTGCAGGAGGTAATCCCGGCGCCCTGCCACCCGGCATTCCTCGGCCACTGCCATCCCCAGTGTGTGCCCTCCTGGGAACCGGCTAGTGTTGCGGGGATTAAAGACGAGGCCTAGGATGAGCTAGGCTAAGTGGGCCTGAGGATCGCAGCAAGAAGAGAAAGCAGGAGGGAGGGGTGCAACTGGGTGGCCTTTGGGCTAAATCAGAAAATAAACCTAAGCCACCTGCCGCTTGAGTCCAGAGTATAAATCGTTAATCGGTTTGGGACTTGCACATCCGCTAATGAATTTCTCTCTATTCCCAGAGGGTCTCCCTGGAACCGCCTCCTCCCCTGGCACGGGGCCAAGCAGGGAGTTCCTGGGGTGGGGCCTGGGGGTGGGGGCAGCTTTCGCCATCCTCCAGGCCTGTTCCTTCCAGTCTGTCCCCTCTCCCCCATGCAGCTTGCTGGGACTGAGAACCGAGAAGGGGAGAGGAGAGACGGGGGGCAGGGGAGGGGCGGGGTGCGGAGGGGGAAGCTCAAGGCCAGGTGGGTGCATCAGAGACTCCAGGCAAGTGTGGCCAACCTCTCCGGGCTGTGGTTCACTCGGCTGGGAAGGGAGACAGTCCCACCTGCCTTATGGGATTGGTTGCAGAGTCAGGAAACTCACACAAGAGAAGCCCCCAGGCTAAATGCCTGGCGCATAGCAGGTGCTCAATTCGTGAACCGTGCTCTCCTTCTCCATCCCTCACGTCACCCAGAGAGGGGTGCCCAGCCACGCTAGGGCTCCAAGAGGGAATGGACCAAAATGGCCACTGAAGCTAGTTGGGTGCAGGGTGACAAGCTGCCTGCTCAAGCCTGCAAACCAGGAAGCTGCAGAGCTCCGCACCCCAGATTCGGCGATATCAGCAGTTTCCACGGCCAGCTGCCTGTTCACGGGGCCCTGGGCCCCCAGGCAGGGGGGCTGGCTGGGCAGGGTGGGCTCACCTGTCCCCGACTAGTGTACTCTGCGGCCTAAGGACAATGGGCACAGTGCTCTGGGCTCTGCTGGGCACACAGGGGCTGCCTAGGAAAGGCCCCGAGTCAGCACACTTGAGGGGGTTGGGGGAGAGCGCTTCCACTGTTTCAACGCATATGGCCACAGCTGTCAGGGCCCTGGGCCGTGGCTCTGCCAGCTGTTCTTCCCCCCACCCCGCCCCGCCCGCATGCCACCGCTTGGTCCCCCATAGACTGGGCAAGCAACACGAAGCTGGCCCTCTCTGCTCACCTATAGCCCAGGATTCCTCCGCTGTGACTCTCCTGTTGTCCCCAGAGAAGCTAGAGAAGAACCGATAGTCACATCGAGCCCCAGTGACACGGGACGAGATAGGCAGCGTGGGCTCATTCTTTCTCCCCTCCTGGCCTCAGTGTCTCTGCTCTTAGAATGGAAAAGAACTGGATTCAGTATTTTCCAAGGGTCCTGCCAGTCTCAAGGTTGGGGTTGCAACAGATAAGATCTCCTGGGAGATGGGGTCAAAGATCATGACCCCTACTGCCTGCAGAGACTGCGGTTGTCCTTTGCACCCTTGCTGTGTGACCTTAGGTAAGTATCTTGCCCTCTCTGAGCCTCCATTTTGTCATCTGTAGCATGGGACAAGCACTGTCAGGAATCCCCATATTAAACATTATGTCTGTCCTATAAAGCCAGGGTGAGGGGATCCCAGTTCTGTTCAATCCCAGATTCCGGCCAGGGGCCTGGCCTCCCTCTCCCCCCACGGCTCTCCCAACATGTGCCAATATCAAATGTTCACGTTCTCCAGGGTGTTGATGGATGCAACCCAGCTCCACAGCGGGGCTCTCTGGAGCAATGCAGCCCAAGCTAGCCTGCTTTGGCCAGAGGCCCCACCAAGCTCGGATGAGATAAGGACCTAGTCCCTGGCTCCGCGGCAGCTCACGTGCATAGTCTCAGCCTGTTTCGGCTGCTGCAACTCAGACCGCAGCCTGGGTGAGTGCGACAGAACACATAGATTTCTCCCAGTTGTGGAAGCTGGGAGCCATCTTCTCGCTGCGTCTCTTCTTCTAAGGAAACCAGTGCCGTCAGGAGGCTCTACCCTCGCCACCTGAGCACCCGCGCCACAAGTCACCCCCAAAGACCGTCAGAGTGGGCGCTGAAGCTTCAACACATGGATCTGGGTGGAGGGGAGCAGGGGGTAGGGCCAGGGCACATTCAGTCCCCAGTGCTCACCTGCCTTCCACCTCGATTCAGAGACCCCAAGGAGAGAAGAGCTGCAAAAACCAAGAGAGGAGAAGCGAGAGCAGGGTACCCCCTCCCCCCAGTAATGATAGCGGGCATTCTTACAGGGCTCCGCATCAGCTCAGTGAGGTCGCACAAAACACCACGGCGCAGATTTCGTTGTGGTCCCATTTTCCGGATGGGGAAGCCAGAGCCCACAGGGGAATGCACTGGCCCAAAGCCTGGCAACCTAGAAGTGGCAAACTCTGGCACTGGACCTAGGACTGGCTGCCATGGAAGTTAATCCTCTTAGTCTCTACTGCTCCCAGGGCCCTCCTGGATGGACTCTCCCATCTGCCCCTGCTAGGCCCATGTACCTGCTGAGGCTCAGGGCACTGGCGGAAGCCTGGCAGCACGTGGAAGCTCTCCTAGCTCGGGTCCCTAACCTGAGGGTAAAGGAAGAGGCGGGGCAAAGGCTAACTTAGTGATATGCAGAAATGTGGCTGGTTTGCTGATGTATGGACAACTCTAGGCACAAAATAAAATGGCTCAAAGCAGACACGCAAACAGCCACTGGGTACATAAACAGATACTCAGCATCCCCAGTCACCATGGAAGTGCAAATCACAGCCACACTGAGCTGTCCCCTCCCACCTGTGAAGATGGATCTTATCCAAAAAGGGGGGGAGGGGGAGGGCGTTAGCACTGGGGGTAGGTAAAGCCACCACCCGCAGCGCCAGCATCCCATATGGGCGCCGGTTCAAGTCTCAGCTGCTCCACTTCCAATCCAGCTCTCTGCTGTGGCCTGGGAAAGCAGTAGAGGATGGCCCAAGTCCTTGGGCCCCTGCACCCATGTGGGAGACTAGGAAGAAGCTCCTGGCTCCTGGCTTCGGGTCAGCACAGCTCTGGCTGTTGTGGCCATCGGGAGAGTGAACCAGCAGACGGAAGACCTCTCTCTCTCTCTGTTTCTCCTTCTCTCTGTGTGTAACTCTGACTTTCAAATAAGTAAATGAACCTTTAGAAAAAATTGTTTATGCAAAAGACAGAATGGCAGAGAGGGGGAAAGAGAGACAGAGACAGAGAGCCATCTCCCAATTTCTGGCTCACCACCCCCCCAAACAGCCAAAACAGCCAAGGCCAGGCCAGGCCAAAGCCAGCAGCCAGAAGCTTCATCTGGGTCCCCCACGTGGGTGGCAAGGGGCCTAAGGACTCAGACCATCTTCCATTGCCTTCCCTGGTGCATTAGCAGGGAGCAGAGTAGGAAGTGGAGCAGCCAGGACTCGAACCCGTGTTCCATACTGGATGCCAGCATTTCAGGCAGCAGCTTAACCACAATGCCGGCCCCGCTATGAAGTGTTTTAAGTTCCCTCACTTATACAGTGGAGTATTATGAGCCTTCAAAGAGAGAGAAATCTCACCACTGGCTACCACACAAATAAACCTGGAGAGCATCTTATTAAGTGAAACCAGCCAGTCACGGAACCAATGCTGCACAGTTGCACAAAAGTCAGGCTGATAGAAGCACAAGAGACGGGTGGATACCAGGGGTCTGGGAAGAGGGAACTGGGGAGTTGCTGTTCAGTGGGGCGAGCACTTCAGCTGTGTAAGATGTCCACATTGTATGGGGCCGGCGCTGTGGCATACTGGGTAAAGCTGCCACCTGCAGTGCCGGCATCCCAGATGGGCACCGGTTTGAGTCCCGGCTGCTCCTGTTCCGATCCAGATCTCTGCTATATCCTGGGAAAGCAGTGGAAGATGGCCCAAGTCCTTGGGCCCCTGCACCCGTGTGGGAGACCCAGAACAAGCTCCTGGCTCCCGGCTTCAAAGACGGGCCAAGCCCCAGCCATTGCAGCCAGCTGGGGAGTGAACGAGCAGACAGAAGACCTCTCTCTGTGTGTGTAACAGAGACATGGCACACCACTCAGGCTTTACCTTCACCAATACCATTTTGCCGACTCAGTTTTCTTATGAGGATAGATCTCAGGCACTGGGGTTTGACCACAACAGAACGGCCAGTGTGCGCTCGTGTGTGAAAAGGAGGGGTGTGTGTGTGGAGAGAGAGAGAGAAGAAACACTGACTAGGAAGAAAGGGAGCGGAGAGTTAAGAGTGGCTTTCCCTGCTTCTGTGCGTACATGTTCCATTTTCTGGGGTGTGCAGTTTTCTGATCCTCTACAGAGTGTGTGTGTTGATTTCATCATTTCCCTTCTCCTCGCCCTCCCAAGAGGGCAAGAGCAAACAGAGAAACCAACCAGCCACACCAACAGGCCAGTTTGCAGCCGGCCACAGAGAGGTCCCATCGTGGCCAAGTGGACAAGTCTTAGCTGTAGGGCCAACAATGTGTGCTTTTCTTTGGAGCCCTCAAGGGCGACTGAGAACAAAGATGGACAGTCTGGTAGCCCAGCCCGCAGGAGGGGCTCCGAGCAGTCCCCACAAGTGCCTTCTGCCTGAGAGCAAGTACACAGAGTCCCCTGCTGCACAGAGCTCTGCCCTGGCGCTCTCTGCCACTGGTGGAGGTCGGGGACCTCCCACTGCTCAAGGCCAAGTGCTGCTTCTTCACAGCTCCCTGACCTGCCCCCACCCCCAGACACGCCTGGGTGACTAGTCCCAGGGAATTCTCCTGGCTGGTGGCGAGGGTGGGGGAGTAGGGGTGGGGGTGTCAACGACTGGGGGGTACTCACCCTACCACACCTAACTGCCTCACACCAGGGGGCTCCACCCTGCCCAGCCCAGCCCCCCAGGCCTGCCCCCCTCAAGCCTGCGTGATCTCTGGCACCACGGAGGGAGGGAACGCAGCACAAGGACCACAGTCTCCATGGCTTTCTGCGCTGGGTGTACAGCAACATTCGCACTCGTACCCCCACTCAGCTGTGCAAGCAGCCTACAGGCTCTCTCCTGTTCTCTCCGTCTGTCTCTCTCTGTGCCACTCTGTCTCTGTCACACATGACATCCACGCACCGTATTCTTCCACGCCCTTTTCTCGCCCGCTGTCCATTGCTCAGTCTGGTTGTCTGTCCGTCTTAGACGCACGCTGCCGGCCCCACCCAGCTCCTGGCCTTTTTGGCGTGGCCCTGCTCTCCTCTCTGTTGCTCCTGGTTGCTGCGACTTGCTCTCCACACCTTGCACGCTTTGGCCGTGTCTCTCCCTTGTCACCTCGCCCCTCCCCGGAGCGGGCGGAGGCATCTGGAGCAGGCTCCGCTGTCGCTCTCACACAGCACCAGACTCATGTCTGGGGGCCGAGCCGAGCTGGGGCAGGGCCCCGGGGGGCTGGCGGCACCAGACCTGGCTCTGCTTGGGAAGTTCCCTCCCCACCCCCTAACCCCCACCAATGCCAGCCCTTCCCAAGTCAGGCCCTGGGAAAAAAAAATCCCAATTAAGCCTTGCCGCTGTCGGCAAGAAGGAACAGCTCTGGCCCTGCATCGGGCCTGTGCGCCTGGGAGTTGGAGCCATCTGCTTCTTTTTACAGCAGGCCCGGAGCTCTGACAGCGTCTGATTCCATCCTCCCCGAGAACCTCTGATGGAGGCGGAACGGGCCGCTCTTCCCGCTTTATAGACAAGGGCTGTGCGTTCCGAAAAGCTGCAGGACTTCTTCCAGAGAAGGCACAAGCGGCCGAGCAGAGGTCTGCTGCTCTGGGCGCTCCCCTCCCCCAGGCAGGCACCCAGGAGCAAAGGAGCGGGCAGAGTGCTGGCTAGTGGGAGGCCTTTACCGAGAGGTCACGCTCGCAGCCAGAGCTGGGGAGATACCAAGGCAGCTGCGAAGAAACACTAGCGTGCCGCAGGAGCCTCGCAGCTCCTGCCGGGAGCCGGGTGGGTTAGCTGCCTATGGAGCTCATGGCCCAGAGGGATTAGGGTTTAGTCATTGCACCCGCTAATCCACAGCTCATCCTGCCAGGCTCCCCCTACCCACCCCAGGCAATGGGGCTTCTGGGATGGAGAAGGTTGGTCCTGGCCACAGGGCCTGTGCCACACAAGGGCTCTGTCATTGCATTCTACTCTCAAACTCTGAGTCCAGGGGCATAGCACTTTAAGCCTGAGATGCCGGTCTCCTAATTGGGCACTAGTTCGAGTCCTGGCTGCTCCACTTCTGATCCAGCGTCCTACTATTGTACCTGGGAAAGGAGTGGAAGATGGCCCAAGTCCTTGGGCCCCTGCACCCTCATGGGGGACCTGGATAAAGCTCCTGGCTCCTGGCTTCGGATTGGCACAGCTCTGGCCATTGCAGCCAACTGGGGAGTGAACCAGCAGATGCAAGACCTCTCTCTCTCCCTCCCTCTCTCTCTCTCTCTCTCTCTCTCTCTGCCTCTGCCTCTCTGTAACTCTGCTTTTCAAATAAATAAATCTTTAAAAAAGAAAAAGAGCAGCGGGCACACCCCGTAAGAGAACAAAGGAGATTCCCCAGTGTGTTTCTATGGGACGCAGGTGGCAGCCCAGCCTGGTCCTACCCCACAGATGTGTAGGATGTCTGGGCAGGCAGGGGGCACCAAGCCTGTTCCCACAGCCCAAGAGACAGAGGTATGGAGAAGAGGGGAGTTCAGTCAGACTAAGGCCACTCCGTGGGTTGCAGGTGGAGCTAGGCTAGCAGGGGTCCAAGAAGCCAGAATGGGAGGCTTCAGGGACTTCTTGTGCCAGTGTCCACAGCAAGCCCGTCTCTGGCATACCTGGTGTTCTTTAACAGGGGGCTCCACCACCCTGCATTTTCCTACCCATGCTACCCTTGTCCCTTCCTGGGGAGCTGCCACAGGGCTCCGAAGAGGGACTTCCGTCTCTGCCTGGGTGCCAGACTCGAGCCCACACCGGGTTCAGCCCTGCCCGCCGGCTCAGCCACACACCCCTGGGTCTCCATTCCTCTCCACAGACAGAAACTCTACCCACTGCCCTCGCACTTGCTCCATGTATATCTCACCCCCTCAGCTTTGTGGGGCGGCTGTGGTGAGAAAGATGTGGGGCGGGGAGGGGGCGGTGCAGCTCAGAGACTGGCCATTATTAGTTCTCTCTTCCTGGCGGGGTGAGGGGCTGCAGCTGGCTGGCGATATGGCTGGGGGGAGCTGGCCTCGGGCTGCTGGGGAGATGGCACATGTCGGGGTGGGGGGCCTGTCCCGGGAAGCGGAGATGAATCACCTGAGTGTGCTGGGAGAATCGACTGGGCATGCGGGCACGCTGCTTGCTCCTCTGGAATGAGGGAGCAGGGTTGGGGGCTCCAGCTGGGGGCCTGGGAGCAGGCAGTGGCAGAGCCTTGGGGAGAAAACTCAGCCACCCTGCAAAAGAAGAAACAGCTATTAGCTTTTTTTTCCAAAAAAGATTATTTATTTGAAAGGCAGAGTTACAGAGGGAGGGGAGAGAGAAAGAGTGAGAGGTCTTCCACCCACTGGTTCACTCCCTAAATGACTGCAAACAGCCGGAGCTGGGCTGATCCGAAGCCAGGAGCTTCTTCCGGGTCTCCCACGTGGATGCAGTGGTCCAAGTCCTTGGGCCATCCTCCATTGCTTTCCCAAGCACAGTAGCAGGGAGTTGGATCAGAAGTGGAGCAGCCGGGACTCGAACCAGCGTGCATCTGGGATGCCGGCACTGCAGGTGGCAGCTTTACCCGCTATGCCACAGGGCCGGGCCAGCCCCCAGAAGAGGTATTTTCTAACTCAGGGAAAATTCTTGCACAAAATAACCTCTGAGACACACCCTTAGGCCCCACCTCTCCCCATCCAGACCCAAACAGCTTCCAGCTTGGCCCTCATATCTTTGTTCTTTTACCCAGCTGGCATGGGTACCCCTCAACCCTCTGCCCATACACACCCAAGGCCTTCTCTGGTGACTCTGCCACTTATAGGCTGTATGTGGCCTCAGTAGTCCTCATCTGGAAAACGGAACTAATGCTTCTGGCCTAGAAAGTCGTATGGCTTTGAAACCACACACAGGTAGCCGGGCTCCTCAGCTCTTGTCCGTGGTTGGAAGTGGGGTGGGGTGGGAAAAGTCTGGACTTTTACAGTCGAGCAGAGTGGAGTTCAGAAAGTTCACTGACTCGCTGAGTGACCTTGCAAAGGTCACGTCACACAAGGGGACTTCAAAAAGTTCATGGGAAGATGGAATGAAAAGATAAGTTTCTTTTGGTGCAAGTAGCTTTGAAAGTCAGGCATAGGCTTGCTGTTTGGTTTGGTTTGCTTTGCTTTGCTTTTTCCCCACAGCATGCATTTTCTGGGAACTTTCGGAAGATCCCCTGGTACCTCCCCCATCCCACCCCACCCCCACCGAGCCTCGGGTCCTTGCAAAGCGGCTGAGAGAGCGTACAGCAGACATGCTGGGAAGAGCGAGTGCTCCTGCAAGCTGTCCCGATGCTTTTCCCTCCTCCCTGCCCTCCCAGCCCAGGGGTCTCACAGGCTCTAGGCAGGAATGTGCCTCCTCAGCTCCGAGGCGCCGCCCGGAGAGCTAGGAGAGCTAGCAGGCGGCTCGGGGTCAGAGAGCCAGGTGGGCTGACTGGGGCCTCCAGGTGGCTCTCTGCCTGGCTGCTGGGGACAGTGAAGATAGCTCCTCCTTCCCACGCCTCTCTGCGCCCCCCACCCCCCACCCCAGCCCACAGCCATTCGGGTCCCTTGCTCTCCAGGAGGCAGCCCTCTCTCTGACATCATCTGCAGCCAATTCCCCCGAGAGCCATCCCCAATTTTCATTTCCTCTCACTAATCCTCACACACAGTCCCTTTGCACAGCCCGGAACAGCCTCTGTCCCGGAGCTGGCTCCGCTCACCAGATATGCATTGTGGCTCACAAGACCCAGGTTTCTCAGCTGGGAGGGCCTTGCAGAGTTCATCGTCACCAGTCCTCTGCTTCCAGGGCCCCGTGATGGGGTAGAAGTGGGGGGGGGGGGGTACCATGAGCCAGGGCCCCTCCTACTCACTCAGCACCTTTGTGCTAATTGCAAAAGGGCACCCGACGCTGCCACTGTAGGCAGATGCAGCCTGCACTAGTGTGTGCAAGATTAGTAAGCAGCATGCAGGCTGGTTTTCAGTCCTCATGCACACCCTTGGCCAGGCACTCTTGCGCAGTCTGCAACCTATACCACTATCCATGGTGGCCCTGGAAGGTAACAATATGAGCCTTTGAATGCATACTCAGAGATCCTGCTGCAGGGACAGCTCGGGAGATGGAAAAACCCCAAAAGGCGGTCAGGTGAAGCAAACACACACAGGTCAAAGGCCACCCCTCTCTGCAACTCTGGTGGTTAGAGGTCCCAGCCAAGGCTGAGGTCAGGCTGGAGCAATGGGCTCAGAAATAAAGTGCACAGCAAAAAGACAAAGTGGAAGACGTGGGGTTCTGCTTGGAGAACAGGAAGGCAAGCGTCCATCAGCGCGGTTAGGGCTGGGGGGTAGGATGGGCAGCCTCATGGATCCGAGGAGCCCACTGAGAGGCCTGGCCCAGGCCATACACGGCAGGGCTGGGGGGCGGGCAGTGAGCGGGGATGAGCCTGGAGCCCTGCCCAGCCCTACAGTTTTCACCCTTCGGCCGCCTTCTAGCCCCAGGACTCCAGGGTTGTAAATAATCATTAGAAGAGTGTACCACATTCACTTAGCACCCTCACATTCCTGGTCCCCCAATGCCATGAGGGGACACACTCTCCTTCCCTTTTCTTCCCACGTATGCCCTGGCAGAACCCTGACGATCTTTCAAGCCTAGTTGAAACATCACCTCTGTGAAGCCCTCCCTGATGCCTTTGCCCATGGAGTCTTGGAGACTCTGAGCGTGACGTCACCACACAGATCACACTACATGGCCTCAGTGCGTCCATTACCCTCTCCTGAGAACAGAAATTCTGATTGGCCTCTGCGCGCCCACAGGCCTGGCACTGAGGCTGGCACCAGTTGGGTGCATGAATGCAGCCGCATGGGCACATGTGCACACAGTCATTGGACCCTGGGCCTGGATGGAAAGGGCCAAGACCACTGTCACTGCTTGAGTCCAAGGCCACGGCTGCACTTGGGCTGGAGGCATGGTGGTGGGGGTGGGGAGGGCGGATGGGGGAGCAGTGGCCCGCACAGGGGGTTGCCCACTCATCCTCGATCCGTCCTCCTGTTTCTCCTCCCGTCTGGCCTCAGGCCCTGGACAAGCTCCAGGTAGCCAAGGCAGAGGATGTCCCAGTGACACTTGACCCATCCCTCTGGTGGGCACCATGCCAACATCCTGTCTCGCTTGGCATGCCAGAGGACTCTGGCTTCCCCGTGGGGCTTGGCCGCGCGGCCCAAGCCCTGCTCTGAATCACCCAGCCCATGCATCCCTCTTCCACCAAGCTGGGGCCAAGCCAGGAGGACTGGAGCCAGGAGCGTTGTCATTAGCCTGTGGGGTGACGGGAGTTGAGGGTCAGATCCTCGCTGACCCCTCAGAGCGTCCCCATCGGGGCGTGCAGGCCTGCTGCAGGGAGCGAGGCTCCTGGGCAGGCCAGAAGAGGCCCGCAGCACCCCAGG
This sequence comes from Sylvilagus floridanus, assembly GCA_949820135.1. Taxonomy (NCBI): domain Eukaryota; kingdom Metazoa; phylum Chordata; class Mammalia; order Lagomorpha; family Leporidae; genus Sylvilagus; species Sylvilagus floridanus. The sequence goes on from OX463223.1 coordinate 81,595,106, forward strand.
CAAGCGGCGTCCGGCGCCCGCCCGCCCGCCCGAGCCTGCGCCCGCCTGGCCACAGGCTGAGGAAGCATAAATGTACTGGGCTATTTCAGACCCATTATCTCAGCTCAGCTCCTGCTTCCTGAGCAGGCCCCGAATTAGCCTGGCGCTTTGTTCTCAAGTGCATTTGTCAGATCGCTTGGCCTGTACCTCGGGGGGGGGGGGGGGGGGGGGGGGTGCGCGGAGAGGGAGCGGAGGAGGAGGAGGAGGAGGAGGAGGAACTCGACGCTAATTAAGTCTCATTTAAAAAAAAAGAAAGAAAGAAGAAGACGACAATGAGGACTAAGGAGAAGAAGAAAGGAGCCCGAAGTGGAGGGGGAGGGAGAGGCTTGCTGGGAGAATGAGAGAGAGAGACGCACCCCAGCGCGCAGGCACACACACGCCCACAAAAAGACACGCAAACACACACACACACAGCTCCCCTCCAGCAGCCCGCGCTCAGCCCTGCACGTCCCTTCCGGGGCCCGGCTGGGAGTCACAGCCTGGCTCAGCCCTCAGCAGCTCCTTCAGGCCCTCTGCAGGGTGGGGGCTGGCGCGGGGCGCGCAGGAGACTCCCCAGGCCCCGCTGAGCGCTGAGCGAGCCTGGTAGGAAGGAGCTCGAGCTGCGAGCTGCGCTCCGTGTGCAGAGAGAGAGCTGGGGCTGCTCAGGACACTCTTGGCCGGGGCTCTGCCACCAGCGGCCCCGGGGCCACTTTAATGGACTATTGCTTGGGCAACAGACAAAGCCGCTGAGGGCAGGGAGGCTCCGCATCTCCACAAAGGTCCCACGGATCCCTAATGAACTCACTGGAGCTCGCTTGTGCTCACACAATTCTCGGTTTCTTAGTAACTCCCTTCTCCCAAGGCAGGGGCCTCGCTCTCTGCCAAGCTTGCCTTTCACGCCGCTGCAGCCAGACCCTGAGTGGACAAGGAGACCCAAGACTGGCCAGGTCCGCTCCAGCCCTGTGTGGCCGAGCCACAGCCTTCCCAAGCACGTGTGTGTGTGCGCACGCGCGCATGCGTGTGCACATGCGCGCTGTAGAAAAGTCTGCCCACTCCGGGGCCACGGTTCCTACCTCCAAGGCAGGCCAGTGTTGCTCGCCACCCAGAGAGAGAGGGAGGGCCTCTGCCAGCTGCTGCCAGCTCTTTTGAAGGTGAAGTTCAATCCGTGCCTTTGTCACTTGTGCTGGAGTGCAGAGGTGTTGCGTTCAGAGCCTGTTCTGAAGCTCTCAGCCCAAAGCATCTATTAAAAAAAAAAAAAAAGCAGCTTTAGGGTAGGAATGTTTGTCCAGGACCCGGACCTGGATTCTGGTCTCTTCTCTGCAACTCACTGCCCATGGGCCCTGCAGCCAGTCAGCTCTCCTTGTGGAGCCTTAGTCTTCACCTCCATAAAATGGGGCCAATGGCTAGAGCTACCCCAGCCAGAGCCTGCGAAGATGACCCGAGCTGTCGTTACTGCCTCTGCCTCTGTTTCCCCACATCATCCCCACCCCATCTGGCCAACCCCAGACCCAAATCTGCTCAGGGCAGCCCAGGTGCCCCGAGGTGTGGCAGGGCAGACATCAGGGAGGGAGAGAGGAAGGGAGGCCCCTCTCTGAGGGGGCTGAGCCAGCACTGCAGGGATGCACCCCAGTCCTGAGTCCATGTTGCTTCTCTGTCGGGGCCAGGTGGGGGGTAGGATCACAGCAGCTCAGGTTGCCTGGGCACTGAGGTCAGAGTCTGGCTTTTCAACACAGGAAGTAGTGGGTCTAGGAGCCGGAAGGGCGTAGAGCCGCAGTTATGCCAGAGAGTCCGTGTGTTTTCGGCTGAGCCCCTGTCCCTACACAAGTGTCAGCCAGTGCCCCGTCCCCTAAAGATGAGCCTTCAAGGGCTGCAAAAGTGGCGGTGACTGTTAAGCGCCCCCACGCCCCCCCCCTCCAGTCTCCCCTCCGTGGGGTCAGCTGACGGGCCTCCCTCCCGCTGCCTTCCCCCGCCCGCACTTCTTCACTCCCCTCCCTGTTCGCAAGCGCGCCCTCTGAGCCTTTTCCACCCCACATTCCTGCGCAAGCCTTCAAGCACAGGCCCAGACTACGCGGGGCTCCGATGGGATGCACTGTGCGCTGAGGTCCCATTGTCCGCAAATCGGCACCAGCTGTGAGCAGCCTGACGCCCCGGGCTCGGGCCGCCCCCACTCTTGCCGCAGTTACAGAAAAAAGGGGAGAAGCGGGAGCCCACCGCCTGCCCGTCTGCCCAGGGGCTTGGCTTGCTGCTCCCCCCACCCCCACCGCACACAGCACCAGCAGCTCCCTGGCCAGGAACAATCAAGTATTATGAATAAAGATGTGCAGCTGGACAGAGAATGCCTCCACACCTACCTGGCCCACCCAGCAGCCCACAGCCGCCTTCTCCCTGGCTGGGTCCTCTCCACCTCAGGGCTACCACACCCTGACACAGGAGCAAGCAAAATTCCTGTTTCCAGGGGACTGAGGACTGCCCCAGCCTGGCGCTCCCCTCAGCAGGGCACCGCAGGCCTGACCTCATTACATCATTCATAATTCAGGTGGTCTCACCCACAAGGCAGCTGGGCCCTCACCCTCCGAGGTTGCTGGAGGAAGAAGCCAGGCCCTGGAAGGGCTAGGGCCAGGAGCTATTTCCAGGACAGAATCCTTGACCTTATGAGATGTGGACACTGACCTAGGACAGGTCCAGTACTGGGGCAGGTCCAGGCCAGGGGGTTGGTAGCTGTGTATTGGCTGCAGAATCGTAGAGTTCTAGATACCCTGAGTACTGACAACAGCATTCTAGCCATGGCCTGAGCACACGAGAAACAGCGTCGAGACCCAGGAAGGAAGCTCGGTAAGGCTTTGAGTGGGGGCTTTGGTTGGAGCATTTACCCTGCAGGGAAGAGATGTCCATTCTACCCTCAGGTGCTAGCCCTTATATAACACTCCAAGTACCTTCCCCTCCCACCTCCCACCGCCCTCATCCTGTCCTCAGCTCCACTCACACCCTTATCCCCCAAACTAGGTACCCCATTCACCTGCAGCTGCAGACTTGAAGGCTGCACCAGTGAAATCCCCAAGGGAGCCCTGAACCCCACCCCCCCACCCCCCGCGCGTTCCCCCTGCCCCCACCACCAAGGCCCAGGCTGTACCTCCAGACCAATTGCATCAGGATCTCTGGGGAGTGGGATCCAGCCATCGCTAATTTTTCAAGCTCCCCCACATGAGTCCCACTTACAGCCAAAGTCGATACCACTGTTAGCAGTCGGAGTCCAGGAAAGCGTTTCAGAGCAGGCATTTTGAAAGTAGAAATGCCTGTGTTAGACTCCAGGTTCTGCCACTTACTTAACTGTTGCACCGGGCAGGTAGAATGGAACCTCTCTAAAGCTCCATCTCCATATCTATTAAGCTAGGAGTTTGTGCTGGCTGCGCAGAATTCACGAGAAGACTCATGCAAAGAGCTTTGCGTGGTACCAAGTAAGTGCTCAATAAATGCTGCTGGTGTTGGCGAAGCGTTGGAGCAGCTGAAGCAGGCAGAGGCTGACATGCAGGTCTGAAGCCATCCCTTCATGCAGAGGCTTGGAAACCCAACTTACAGGTTGGCAGTGGCAATGGCTTCCAGAAAGATCAGGAGACTACAGTGATGGCAGAGGCATAAAGTATACCCAGACCGAGAGTGGCTCTACAAACCAGTGGGTCCCATCCACACATGGTGCAGAAGTGGAAACTGAGAGGCAGGAAGACCAGAAGCTGCTCCTCTGCCTTCCCGGACCCACGCATGTGCTGAGGCCAACATGCGTTTAGTGGGTAAACCTACTACGTGCCGGGTGCTAAGTTGATTTGGAAGGGGCAGAGAGGTGACTACAACCGGGTCTCTGCTCCCAGAGGGCTGCGTCTGGAAAGGAAGGGAAACCATCAGCTCCACCTGGATACAAAGTCAGACTCCACGTGCAGAGGCCCAGAGGAGGCTTCAGTAGGCAGAGCTGGGTCAGAGGTCGGCGGTTCCGGGCAAAGGAGGAGACGTAGGTGCAGACACCTGGGTGCAGGAGTTAAGCTTTCGAACATTCTTGGAGGGTAAACCTGGCTCGTGCATTGAGGATCGAGGGAAAGGGAGAAGCAGGGAGGCCTGCTTGGAGGCAAGGGGAGTGCACTGGACTCCCTCAATCCTCCGCGCCTTCTTCAGTTCCCTTCTCTCACCGCCGATGGCCTTGCCTCGTTAAGGACACAGGTGCCATGGGACAAGAGTTTCCTTTTACCCCCACAGCCCCACTGTCTGTCCTCGCAGCCTCTTAGAATTTGGGATGAGGCCCCTTCTTGACAGTGAACCCGGGAGCCCGTCCCTTTCCCCTTCCCCCAGGCCTTTTCAGGTGGTTTCTTGTCCTCCCCATTGACTCATTCTCGGTAACAAGGACCCGAATCCCGAGTCTTCCTTCTTCACAGACAGGAAGGGGCAGGACAGGACAGGGAAAGCAAGCAGAATGGAAGGGGAAAGATGGCAAAGGAGCAAAGGAGCGGGGAGGGGAGGGAGGGGCTGGGAGGGGCTCGGAGCGGAGGGCACCAGGGCGGAAGGCAAACAGGAAAAGAAAACAAAAAGGCTAGGCTTTGCTTTGACCAACATCTCCCTCCAGCTCTGGCCCGGCTTCTATGCTTTCCTTCACAGAGAAATTTCTCAAAAGAGTCATCTACGCCGTGTCTCCACGCCCTGACATCCATTCATCCATCGACCGCTGATTTCCAGCTCGAACTCTCACCCCTCCGGTAAAATCCCTCTTGTCGAAATCCCCAACAGCTGCCCAACGGCCAAATGCAGCGAACACGTCTAGCTGCTACCCACTCCTTGGGCCTAACGAGCCTCGCTGCTTGAGGCGCACTGCCTGGGTTAGAACTGCGGCGCTGTCACTAAGCAACTGGGTGACCTTGAGAAAGAGAGTTAACCTCTTGGAGACGCAATGTTCCAGTCTGTACAGCGGAGATGAGGATGATAGCACCCACCTCTTAGGTTTCATCGGAGGATTAAAAGAGTTGCTATGCATTACACTCTCTAGCACAGTGCTTGGCACACATGGCTGGCTCCATCAATGGCTTCTAGCTGACCCGAAGCCCCAGGAGACTTTGCCATCAAATCCAGTGCTCTGATGTAGGACACAGTCATCTTTTTATTTGAAAGTCAGAAGAGGCAGAGAGAGAGAGAGGTCTACCATTCAAGTGTTCACTCCCCAGTTGGCCACGACGGCCAGAGCAGGGTCAATCTGAAGCCAGGAGCTTCTTCCGGGTGCAAGAGCCCAAGGACTTGGGCCATCTTCTACTGCTTTCCCAGGCCACAGCAGAGAGCTGGATCGGAAGTGGAGCAGCCGGGTCTCAAACCAGTGCCCATATGGGATGCCGGCACTTCCGGCCAGGGCATTAACCCGTTGCACCATAAGTGTTGGCCCTGGATACAGCCATCTTAACTGCTGACCTAAAAGCCCCCTCCAGCCTTATTTAACCAAGCACTCACTTGAAATCTTTACTTGAAGATAACCCAACCTTAGCTAGTCTTCAAGAATAGGCCAAACTTTCCATGCCCAGAGTGCAAGTATCAATGCACCTGAAATCTTGCTCTTTCCCAGTCTGCCCATGGCACCAGTTCCAAGTTGCCCAAGCCAAAGTCCCAGGAGCCATCCTCAATGCTTTCTTTCCCTTCCCTCCCTACGTCCAGTAGATGGGCAGGTTCTGTGGTTCCACCTGCAGTGGATCTCTTCCAGCCGTGACTCTTCACGGGTACTGTCATCACCATCCTCTCTGTCATGGACAATCACTGCAGGCTTCCTCACCCCTCGCCCTGCTTCCACTCTTACTGTGCTACGCTGTGGCACCCTCACCATCACCAGAGTAATTGTCTTTCAAAACACGGATCAGACTACTTGTCTCCCGCACCTTAATGGGATTTCTGACTGTGCTTAGGAAACAATACCAGCTTCTTCCCAAGATGTATGGTACCTGCCTCCCTCTCTGGTCACACTTTGTCCCATTGACCCTCTTCTCTGGTCCTCAGCACATTTGAGTACTTTCTGACCTCAGGATCTTTGCATGGGTTGCTCCCTTTGCCTGGAAAGCTCCTTCCGGAGCCCTGTTCACTGTAGGTGCCCTGAGTCTGGGGTAGTGACTGCTACATGCAATTCTATCACCATTTGTTGAAACGAACATGTCAATGAAATATGAGAAAATGAGACTGGGGAGAAGGGACCAAGATCAGAGAAACATTGAGGCAAATAGACATGAGTCTTGGTGATGGATTGGATATGGAGGGTGAGAGAGAGGAAAGAAGCAATGTTGGCTCCCATTTTTCCAGCTTCATTGGCTGAGTGGACATTTGCACCTTTTAATAAACTGAATAATAAGGAAAGGAATAAGTTGAAGGGAAATGCAATTCAGCATAATGTGTTGAATTTGAAATACTTGTCTCATGTAAAATGGACATGTCCAGTGGGTACATTGAGACCTGGGTTTGGAACTGGAGAGGGCTCAGAGCTAGGAATAGAGAATGGAACATCATTGCCATGGCTGAAAGCCACAGGGTGGACATAACCATAGAGAGAGAAGACCAAAGGCAGAAGCAAGAGAAGAATCAACGCTTGCAAGATGAGAGAGAAGCGTCAAGGAGCCACGAAATGCAGCAAGAGAGACAAGAAAGTGCAGAGAACATTCGATGGCTGCCAAGCCGACGGGGGAGAGAACAGACAGGAAGGACAGCTGGCAGGGTCAGAGGGCAGGATGGGAAAAGGCCACTCGACCTGGCAACAAGGAAGTCATTGGTGACCTTTGAAAGGGCAATTTCAGACACGAGGGGGAGAGGACACATTGCGGTGGACTGAGGAGAGAGTGGGAAGTGAGGAAGCAGGGACAACCCTTCCAAGAGGCTGGACTGAGAAGGGAAGGGAAGAGAGGAGGCAACAGCTTAAGAGGGAGGAAGGGTTGAGGCAGGGTTTCTCTGAAGAATGGGGGAGAGCTGAAAATCCTGGTAGGCTGAAGAGGAAATAGCACTCAAGGACGGGGGAGATGGAGATACCGGGGAAAGGAAGATAATTGATGGAGCTAGGGGTTAGGTATGAAGAGGAGGATAGACATGTCTTCCTAGGAGACAAAAGGGAGAGGGGGAAAGGAGAGACAACGGGAGGGAGGGAACGAGGAAAGTAAATGGGGGGAGGGGGAGAACACACAGCGATATGCTGAGATGGGCAGCCTTAATCTCCACAGAATTAGAAGCCAAGCACTAGGAGGATGTGGTTGTGGTGCTGGAACATAAGGAACGCATAAGATAGGAATGGCAGTGCCCATGGGGTGAGTTCAAACAGGGACCTTCCACTGAGGCTGGCCCTGTTTCAAGTGCTAGGAGCTAACTGGCCAGGGCTGGGGACAGCAGAAGGCAGGACCAGCAGAAGGAGTGCAAAGCTTGAGTGGCTTCAAGTTGTGAAGGTCATGATCGGTGCTGTGGTCTAGCACAGTCCCAGCAGGGAGGTATGAAAAAACTGCAAAGGGTACGGGTTAGGAGAATGGGGCTGGGCATAGGGAGCAGGCACAGAAATGCTTGAAGGTGGGCAAACGTCATTGTTTCCATTTATTCAACAAATGCTCAGTTAACAGTGCAGGGCTGAGCACTGGCACCAAGACTGGGTTCAGGAAGAATGAAAGAGCCAGTCCTCTGAGAAGCTGGAGTGGGGGTGGAGGTGTGTGTGGCTGAACATCGGAGGTCATGTGATGACATCATCACCAAGGGGTGACATCACCACCAAGGGATGGTGAGGCTCGAGATGTGGCCAAGCCAGTAGAGGCGCCTCAATGGAGTACTCAAGTCATGGAGGCTGTAGGATGCCTGCATGTTGGGTTGAATGGATTTCGTGAGCACGCTAAAGCCAGGGAGGAAGACACCAGGGGCCGCAGTGAAGGTGAAGGTCTTGGGGGCTGCTGATGTGGACACTGGGGATGGCCAGCTGACATTCTGGAGGGCAGCTGGAGAGGAGCCTTGAGGTCAGCAGGATGTCTTTATTCAGAAGAGAGGGCATGCATTGGAGCCAAGTTGGGTAGCGGCACAAGCAGAGCACCCGCTGGCGAGAACTGGTGAAGGAGGACAGCAGCTTTTGGTTCTGATCTGGGATTACAGGATGGATATTTTTGGAGAAAAGCTAGAAGCTGGTGGCTTCCATGGACTACAGCCAGGCTGGTGACAGGGTAAGTAAGACCAGACCTGTGAGAGGACTAGGGACGGGGGAAGTGCCCAAGAGAGCTCATTGTCCTTGGAGCAATCACTGCAGGTGGCAAGACCAAGAGTGAGGGACAAGGGCATTGGGAAAGTGAACTTGACCTCTGGGGATGTGACCACAGCATCCTGTCCACCCCCTTCCCATGAGAGCCAGGCACAAGAGAGATGCACAAGGGTCGGACCACCTGGACCCCTGCATCTCACCAGCAGACATTGTGGCTGGCCTCGCACTTTCTTTTCCTGAACGTTTCTCAGCTACCGCATCTGTTCCACTTCATCCTCCGAGAAACTGGTCCTATTATCTCCTGAGCGGTATGGGGCCTGGGTGTTTGGTAGCACTGACAGGGCACTGCATTGGCCTAGGACAGTGTAAGCTGGCCTGTGTCTGTTCTATCTGGTGGTTTTGCCTCTCTGAACCTCACCTGAAAAAGAATGCCTCCCTCCCAGGATGGTGGTGAGGATTAACGGAGAGAATGCACAGAGAAGGCTTTGTAAACCATCAGTCACCGCAGAGCTGTCAGCGGGGAGTGTCTCATTACCGCTGGAGGAAGGCCACGGCCCGGAGGCACTCTCTTGCAGGCCAGCTGACCCATCAGCTTGTCCAGCTGTCCAGCAGCCCTTCTTTCCACCTGTCAGTACAGGAAGCTGGCAGCTAGGGACCTGTGCCAGGCTGGGAACCTGCTGGCTCCCGGGCAGGTTAGGGCTCCAGTGGACAGAGGGCTGGAAGAACCTGCCTGCTGGGGAGAGGGAAGTATGGGGATGACGCGACCCACGAAGAGGGCATCCAGCTGCATCCCACCAAATCCCATCCCGTGGAGGACTCCGGGACCTGTCGGAGTCCTGTTTCTAGCCTCCCTGGCTGGTTGGGGGCCCCAGGCTGGCCAATGAGACAGCACGCAGCACGCAGCAAGCGCAGAGGTCAAGCTTGTACTGGGGGTGGTTGTGGCAGGGGATTCTCAGGGGACTAGAGAGTGAGAGGAGGTGAGGGGTCTGCAGCCCTAGGCCGATGCTGCCTGGGACGGATGGGATTCAAGTGAGACAGCTGAGCTGGAAACCGGAGAAATCAAGCATAAACCACGCCAATAAAGCTGTCAAGGCCAGAAAACTCCCTTTTCTTGTTCCCATTGCTTGACCTATACTTGGCTTCCAAAGGGACAGCAAATTAACTCTGGTTTTGAGGCAAGGCCCCGGCGTCCCTCTGCCTGGGCTGGGATCCCAGCTGGGCCACTGAACTAGCATCTCCGGGCCTCGATCTTCTCATCCACAAAGTGGAGCTGTTGTGCGATGCAGTGACTTAACATTGGGAAAGCAGTGGGAGCCACTTTGCTATACCTTCCAGGCTGGGAAGCAGGGCTTCTGCAAGAAGCACACGATCTGGACTCTGCAGGATCTGGATGCAAACACGTTTCCTTTTCTCTCTCGACCTTGCTGAGCCTCGGATTCCTTGCCTTTAGAAAGGAAATCGTCTATGGCTGTGTCTGCCCAGCCCTAGCACATGATCAGTGTTCAAGAAGCAAATGAGCACCTACCAGAATCCACCAAACCTGGCACCGTTTCCCAGAGACTTCCACAGACACCCAAGCCATCAGTGGTTCAGGCCAGGACCCCTCTCAGAGCCTTCATTCAGCCCCCTGCCCAGCTGTAGGGGGATGGGCGGACTCTGGCCCAAGGGCCTGAGACCTTCCTGGAGGAGCTTCGTGCTTTATGTACCTTAGAGCAGCTACCCTGCTCAGTGTGTGCCAGTCAGATTGAGGGCTTGTTGAGACACGAAGCGATGGGCCCACCTCTGTGGTTTCTGATTCAATCACATTGGGCCAGGGCCTGAGAATTTGCACCTCCGACAAATTCTCAGGGTCTGCTGGTGCTGCTGGGCCCCCTGGACTGCCTCAGAGCCGTAGCATCAAGGTGCATGTGGTGGTGATGCCAGGCGGGCGGCGGACAGGGAGGGCACCTGTTGCCTTCCGATTGAGTGGCTCTGGGGTGGGGCCTGGGATTCTGCATTTCTAAGAAGCTCCTGGGGTGGGGGGTGCTCATGCTGCTCCACTGCCCACCCTTTGACCATCAAGGCTTAGAAGAGTGACTGAGCCACCTCATTATCGACCCTTCCCAACAGACTGGCAGGCGAGCAGAAGTAAGCGGAGCCTAGGAGGGGAGCGCAGGCTCAGGAGGCTGCAGTTGAGTGAAAAGGCGGTGTTGGGGAGAGGGTGGAGATAAATCAAACACAGAAAGACAAACAGCGCGTGTTCTCTCTCGTATGTGGAAGCTAAAACAAGTGCATGCGAATGTAGATTAGTGATTCCGCAAGGCAGGAAGGGTAAGGGATTAGGGGAGAGAGGGAGGTGGTATTCTGAGTACGAAAACCCGGTTAGATGGAAAGAAAAACGTCTGGTGTTCTATGGCAGAGTGGGGTGACCCTGTTCACAATAAATTAGTACGTATTTTATGTTACTTAGTGTTCATCAAAAAAAGTATAAGGAGATGGAATTGCCACCTAACCTCACTTGATCACCACAGTTGTATTGAATTTGGGGCGGGGCAGATGGAGAGAGAGAGAGAGAGAAAGAGAGAGAGAGGAGGTGAGAATATGGCGCCCCCTTTGCCGGCCAAATGAGGGTAGCAATAGGTGAGGACCGAAGCGTGGGACTGTAGCACAGGCTGGCAGCCTGTCTCGAAGGCACTAATACAGGAGCAGTGCACACACACACGCGCACACACACACCCAAGAGAGAGCCAGCCAAAATTTTTGAAAGAATTTGATATATTTTTTCAAGCATCCAAGTAGCATCATGGGAAAAATCAAAACTTTGTTGGACTTCCTTACACGTATTTTATGAGTTAGTATTGTTTTTAATTTTAATTATATGTGGCCAGGGGGTGGTGGTGGCAGGGGCTACACAGTCTGTTCAGAGCTTCAGGTCTCTGAAGGTCTGAACAAAATCCAACCCCGGTGGCCACTGAAGTCTTTGTCCCTGAGCTTCAGGGCCTGGAAGTTGTAGCCAAATGTGTATTGGGCTGCTTTTCCATCGCCCACCCCATGCTCCAGGCCCGGGTTCTACAGAGGACGTTCAGGCTTCTTGCGTGCCATACAAGAATAGAGAGGGCCAGGGCATTGGTGTTAAAGCCCCAGGCTCTAGGAACACAGGAAGGGCACCTTGTCCCCATGGAACCTCCCAATCAGTGTACACGTGACCCAGCAACCCTTGTTCAGCTGCTGGCGCATGAGGATCCTCCCCCAGCCCCTCCCACAGGGCGGAGGCACAGGACTCCAAGTCTCACAGACCTGCCTGTGTTTGAGGTTCAGCGCTCTCTCGGGACGAGTGAGTCACTTTCCCCTTCTGAGCCTTGGTTTCTTTATCTCTCTTTTTTTTTTATTAATATTTATTTATTTTATTTGAAAGGCAGAGTTACAGAGAGGCAGAGGCGGGGTGGGGGGGGCGCTGTCTTCCATCTGATTGTTCACTCCCCAGATGGCCACAATGGCTAGAACTGCGCCCGCTCCAAAGCCAGGATCCAGGAGCTTCTTCGTGTTTCCCACATGGGTGCAGGAGCCCAAGGACTTGAGCCATGTTCTATTGCTTCCCCAGGCCATAGCAGAGAGCTGGATGGGAAGTGGAGCAGCCGGGACTAGAACTGGCACCCATATGGGATGCCAGCATTGCAGATGGTTACTTTATCCGCTACACCACAGCACTGGCCTGAGGTTTCTTTATCTTTAAAATGAAAAAAAGAGGCTGGCGCCACAGCTCACTAGGCTAATCCTCCGCCTTGCGGCGCCGGCACACCAGGTTCTAGTCCCGGTTGGGGCACCGGTTCTGTCCCGGTTGCCCCTCTTCCAGTCCAGCTCTCTGCTGTGGCCCAGGAGTGCAGTAGAGGATGGACCAGGTGCTTGGGCCCTGCACCCGCATGGGAGACCAGGAGATGCACCTGGCACCTGGCTTCGGATCAGCATAGTGCGCTGGCCGCAGCGGCAATTGGGGGGTGAACCAAAGGCAAAGGAAGACCTTTCTCTCTGTCTCTCTCTCTCACTGTCCACTCTGCCTGTCAAAAAAAAAAAAGAAAGAAAGAAAGAAAGAAACATAAAATGAAAAAATGAGACTAGGTCCTGGAGGCAAGTGGTTTCTCTGCACTGGATCCTGGCCCACAAGAAGGGCCTGGCCGGGGAGCGGCAAGTGAACAAGTCAGCTCGGGGCTGGTCCTCTCCAAGATAGAAGGCTGGGCGCGGCCACTGGGCACTGACCCTGGCCACAAGGCAGCAGAGTTCAGAAAAGTGAGCGAAAAAATCGAGATAGCAACACATGGGGGAAAGGTGATTCAAAGACTCTAAGAAAAATCAGGGGCCTGGCTCTGTGACATCACAGGTAAAGCCACCGCCTGCAGTGCCAGCATCTGATTTGGCTGCCGGTTCAAGTCCCGGCAGCTCCACTTCCAATCCAGCTCTCTGCTATGGCCTGGGAAAGCAGTAGAAAATGGCCCAAGTGCTTAGGCCCCTGCACCCATGTGGGAGACCCGGAAGAAGCTTCTGGCTCCTGGCTTTGGATCGACCCAGCTCTGGCTGTTGTGGCCACTTGGGGAGTGAACCAGTGGACGGAGGAAGACCTCTCTCTCTCTCTCTCTCTTTCTCTCTCTGCCTCTCTGTAACTCTGCCTTTCAAGTAAATAAATAAATAAATAATTCTTTAAAAAAGAAAAATGAAAGACTCCTGTGTGACCTGAAAGGGAGAGCAAAATTGCAAGAGAGAGAGAGAGAGAGAAACAAGGGAGAAGAGATAGGGCCAGCAATAGTGTTTGGCCCTCTTGGCTATCCCACGATGCTAATAGAGATCCAAAATGTTGCGACCTTCCTTTCAAGACAGCACACCTGGATGCAGAGGTGTTTGTGGGCCCCAGATGTGCAGAATGTTCCCCGCTGCCCAGCCAAACAGCTACATGGGCTGCAAGGGTGCTTCCACAAGGTGATGAGAGGCCCCTGTCCCTTGCCCACTCCCCAACCCGTGCCAGCCCATGCAGGCCAGTGAGTTCCCATTAGGATCACTCATCACCTCTTTCAGTAGCTTCTTCTCTGGGCTTTGGAAGATTTACTCTCCCAAACGCACCCAATTGGTGGTGTGGTCCTCCTTGAAGTGCACCGTCCTCCTGGGCTGCCAATCAAAACCTCCCCAACCCAGGACGAGCTGTTGGGAGGGCCTGTGGCTTCCAGCAGCCGCTGCCTCACCAGCTCTTCTGGTGGCTGCTGCCGTGGGATGGGAAGAACAGCCCTTGCTCCCCCTCCTTCATGGCCCTGGAAGGGGCCGGTGGCTGGCCCAAGGGCACACTGGGAGAGGTGGAAAGCAAAGCCAGGTCTTGAGCGGCCCGGCGCTGGCCTCCAGCCAGGTTACCCGATCGCCTCAAACTTTTACAAACCTCCCTCCAGTGTGCGCGCAGTGCCTATTAAATCGGTCTTCTTGGCCTGGCCTAAGCCCTCCTCCCCTTCCCCCACAGCCTCACATCCTGCACCACAGACCCCGCCCCTGCAGCTTCGGGGGGCCTAATCCCAAGTGTCCTTTTCACATCAGCACCCCTCCGCCTCCCCTCCCCCAGGCTGCTCTCCATAGGCCTGGGCCTCTCCCCCCCACCCCCAGCCTTCCCATCTCCTGCTTCCCACCGCCCTCACCCCCAGCCCTATAGTGTCATAAATTCTGACGAAACCCCATCAGGGGAAGAAAGGGAGCAAAAACGTGCGTAATTGGCAGGGGCCTCGAAGCTCTCGGTCCCTGTGGTGGGATTGATAAGGTTCCTGGGAAGCGGTAGGGGTTGGGAGAGGGGTGGGGGAGGCTGGGGGCCTGCCTGCCAAATGTAGCCAATTAATGTCAGTGCTGCCTTTCATGCCAGCCAATTAAGTCCCACATACTTGTCACCAGCCCTGGGCAGGGAGGGCGGGGCAAGGGTTTCAAGGGAACAACTCATTTCCCTGCCGCCAGGATAATGCAGCCTTCGCAATGGGGAGAGGGGTCTTAGGGCAAGGTGGAAGGTGGCTGGGGGTCGCAGGCAGGCAGGCAGGCAGGCAGACGGGGCGGCCGCGGGAGCGAGGTGCAGGACGCTGGAGCTGTGAGGAGTGGACGTGGTATTGGCCGCTGAGGCCAGTAGCTGCTGGGAAAGAAGAAGGGAGCTCACTTGCTCCCCGCGGGGCCCCCGCAGGCTCTTACAAACTTCGCCCCCCCCCCCCCGCCCCCCGCCGCAGAAACCTTCTCAGGGATCTCCTGCAAACCTCACAGCTTTTTGGGACCCTGTTCGAGATCTGCCAGAGGTTGGCCCAAGGTCCCAGCTCACTCTGAATAGAGGACCCTAACAGGGACACACAACCTCGAGGGATCCCATACAGCAGTAGAGCCGGAATGTAAAAGAGCTTCCAGGGCAGGAGAGAAGCGAGTGGAGAAGGGGGCCGCGGTGGGCGGAGGGGGACCGGATGTGAGCCAAGGAACAGCGCTGTGATCGCTAGGGACGCTCGCTCGCAGTTAAGCTTCCAAGGAGGTACCTGGCTGTAGCGAGTGGGGGCATCTCAGAGAGCCGGCTTAGGGGACTCGCCCGGCTTGCGGGCTTCCGGGAGAATTCCAAGAACCGCTGAAAGCAGAGGTCCAGAAGCAGCTGTGCGGGTGGCGTAGGAGCCGGCTGGCAGACAGGCCTTCCCTTCGCCAGGCCCCCGGTTCCCAGGCTCACCCCACGGCGAAAGTGAAGGAATGAGACAGAGGTGCGTTGCCATCCTGGTTCAGCCACCTCTGAGCTGAGGGACCTTAAGGCAGAGCTGGCCACTTCGGAAGCCTCAGTTGGGTCATCTGTGAAATGGGGATGAGCAGAGTTACCTCCCTCCAGGGGGTGCTGTGACAATGAGAGGAAGGGAAAGGGATGAGGATGGCTTTGGAGGGCTGACTGGCCAGGTTGGGGATGCTTCTGGGCAGGAGGTTGGGGCAGGGGGCAGATGTGCCCAGGAGCGGGGGCCACACAATGGCACCAGCTGCCCCCTCTGCCCTGGGTGCAGGCAAAGGCGCCACAATGTGTGCATTGTCATGTAGATGCGTTGCCTGCCCGCCCACCCCTAGTGGGCCCACTAATGACCCTGAGAGCTGGTTGGAGGCTGGGGCAGGCTAATTACATGGCCCTGAGCCCGCCAAGACCCAATAATTACACAGCAACTTGTACGGAGAGGGTGGCTAATTGTGTGACAAGCTGTGAGGGGAGGGCCGGGGCGCCCCTCGAGCTAATGAGCCTCCCCCAGAGTCCGTGAGGCAGGGCCAGGGCGAGGAGGGGATGTGGCAGGCAGGTCCTTCCCGTTCCCAGCCCCCCATGGCGCCCAGCTCCTGGGAGGGTGGCAGGGCGTGCGGGAGGGCGGGAGCAATGATTAAGAGCCAAAGCTCGCCTCAGACCTGTCTCCTCTTGCCAAGTGTTGCTCAGAGCCGCACCTGGCCAGGAACTATGGGCCTGGCTGTCTCGGAGCAGCCCCACCCCCACCCCACCCCCACGCCGCCATGGCTCCCTTACCTTACTTAGGGTGGCTTCAGCGGCCGTCCCAGGCCTGCCTTCCTGCCCTTCCCCTTGCAAGCTCCGGTCCGGCCTGGCTGGCTGACTGGCCAGAAGCAGGAGGACTGGAGAGAGCCCCGGGGGAATTCTGGCAAGGCCGAGGGGATGGGGTCTTCCTGCTGGGCTCCCTCTTTGCGGCCTGAAAAGGCAGGCGCAAAGATGCTCTCCAAACAAGACCTTGGAGTTGGCCCGTGTGACTTTCTGTCCAGGAGGCTGCCGGGCCTGCAAAGTGACATGCTTACGCGCTGGGGGGAGGAGGGGGCGACAGGAGGCAGAACCGGTGGAAGTTAGAATGCCACACTGAGCACAAGGCGACACCACTGTCCCGGGTCCCCCTGCTCCCACTCTCCGAAGGACACAGGGAGGCCCAAGCAGTGCATAGCCCAGGCTCCCATCCGTCAGCTCCAGCTCCTTTCCAGCCCCCTCCCAGCTTCCAAGTCCTCCCTGCACCCCCCTCTTTCTTTCTTCTGATCCTGGAGCAAAGCTGGAAGGGCGGGGCTTCAAGGGCTGGGCACCCCTGCTCTCCCCCTCCAGGACAACCTCCCCTCTGTACCCCATCCCTTGGCTCCCGACATGCTCAGCGCCCCTGCCGCCACCACCCCCCACGCCCCGCCGCCCCCCAAAGCAAGCAGGAGGCAGAGGCATTGAAGTGGCTGCTGACAAGTTGGAACAGCCTAACAAATTACTTCTAATAAACTACTGGGGGCGAGAGGAGGGGAGGCCGGAAGCCAGCCTGCTCCTGAAATGGCCCCTCTCTTGTGCCCTGGTCCACCAGGCTGCTCCCTGGGCGAGGCCGTCTACTCAGCCTGGCAACGAGCACAGCCTGGGGGCTGGCCGGCAGGGAGACCTCCATGGAAAACCTCCCTGGCCCCACCCACAGGCAGCCCTGGGCTCTGAGTTTTCCCAGGCCTCTGAACCCCAGGAGGTCTGAGTTCTCACTTCTTGTAGAAGCCAAGGCCTCGGCCCAGCTCTGCCTGGTGCAGCCCCCAGCGAGAAAGACCCGTGGCTCCATGAAGGAGCCTCCTGCTTGTTTGGTGTCTGGCCATGGCCACCAGCGTCTGTGCGGGTGGGATCCCCACCCCCCCCCCACTAGGAGCACAGCTCCGGCCACTGACCAGGGCAAATCATTTCTCCTATTGCCCTTGCGTGCTTTCTCCTGCTCCACGTGCAAGCTGCTCATCCCCTATCTATCTGTCCACCTCCTGGGGCTGCCCTAGGTCAGAATAAGATCAAGGCCAAGAAAGGGCTTCCTGCACTTGCAGGTGCCGCCCACGGGCCGGGGGTGGCATGGCTGCTGGTTGCTCCTCCTTTTCCTTCACCTCTGGCCTCAGCCGGACTGGCCCAGCAGGAAGACAGCGTTGACTGAACTCCAACAGCGATTAGGAACACTTGCAAAGCACTTTCGCTGAACACATCTGCCTTAATCCTAATGCATCTGATTTAATCCTCACGTTGAATGCTTCGAGGGAGGCGTCATGGTCCCCTTTTGAAAAGGAGAAAATGGAGGCTCAGAGAGGCTAGGCAACTTGCCTGAGCTCACACAGCCGGGAAGTGGTAGAGCTTAGCTTTGACCTTGGGTCTCCAGAGCAAACCTCATGCTCTCCGAATAGCCTCATTGATGGGCCTGGATCTTCCCAGGTTGGACAGAATGAGGGTGGGGATGGGGGCTGGTTTCCACAGTGAAGGCTCAAATGCCAGGCTTCAGAGTTAGTCCCAGCCACAAGGTATGGGCTCCAATGCAAACAGCCCTGGAACTGAGTGGTGCTCTAGGGTGAGCAGGGCACTGCTGAGACATACCGTGTGCCGAAGCCTATAATCTGATTAAGCCATTAGAGCCACTGCCCCAAGCACGTGCTGCCAGGCCGCCAAGTCCCCACATTAATCCCCAGATTAATCTACTCTTTCTCCCCATTGCCTCCCCCCACCCCTAGCCCCAGGACGTCCCCTCAAGCCTGGAGGTCGGCCAGCCCACAGCAGGGGCTCCAGGCAGCTCCCCGGAGTGCCATTGCTGCTGCCCCTTGGGGCAGGGGGTTTGCACCTGAACTTGAGTCCATCTTCCCGTCTTCCCCTTCAGCCCTTAGGCCCTCTACTCTTTCAGGGGCTGCGTTCCTTCAACAATTTATTGAGCACTTAGTACACGCCAAGCAGTGATCAGAGGACATACAGGTGAACAAAACAGATGAGGCCCCCAGGAGAGAAGAGAGGCAGATGCAGACGGCCGGCCGGTTCGGTGTGCTTGGTTCCACGGCAGGGGTGGGGCCGGGCACCAACCGTTATTGAATTAGGAGCATCCCATCCAGAAGGGGCACGTGCAGAGGCCCCACACAGTATCGTGTGGTCCCACAGCCTGCTTAAGGAAGGTAGCTTGGAGACAGGCACAGGCTCATGGCTCCTGAGGCTGTGAGTGAGCTGCAGATGGGCCGAATGAAGCTTCCACGCGTGTGTGTGAGATGGGATGAGTGACGCATCGGTGTCTGTGTGTGCAAATGCTTGCTCAGCTTGTGAGCTTGTACGGTGGTGATTGACACTTGGATCTGAATGTGTGCTCCTAAGTATGCCTAAATTTAGGGAAGGGAGCGGTGCATGCGTCCACAACCACCTCCTCCAGGAAGTCTTCATGGGTTCTCCTGAGCCATCTCCAAAAGCCCCTTTTCTCACTGCCCCTTCAACTCCAGCAGATATTGGGGCCAGCCACAGGCTCTTCCTTAGTCAGCGTGTCTCCATATGCATTGGGTCTCCTCTACCACACTGCCGGTAATCCCAGGGGGAGCGACTAGGCTCATCATTCTCCTGGAAATGTTTACCTACCAAGGACCAGGAGGCCTGCTCTGCACATGAGCAGCTTCAGGCAGAGCATCACTGGACAGCTCGCTCACTCAGACATGCCAGCTTCCCAGTACATGGGAGCTCCTAGCACAGGAATCCTGTCTCCCATGTCGCTCTGCCCTGATGCACCCTGCCAAGCGCCTCTCGAGCCCCACCCACCCTGGCTGACCAGCAAGACTGCTGCCAGGCCTCCTTCCTGCTTCTCGGCTTCCCCTTGACCCACCGAAGCTGCTTCTACACAGCAGTCAGGTGGATCAGTTCAAACACAGCCAGGGCCCATCAGTCACCTGCTGCAAGCCACACAGGGCCTCCAATCTTGCTCAGAGGAGAAGTCACCATCTCTCCCGTGGCCCTTACCGTGGCGCTCCAAGATGTGGCCTCACCATCCCCCATCACCACTCCTCTGACCTCCTCTCCTACCGCTCTCCCCCTTGTCCAGTGCCTTCCAGCCACAAAGGCCTCTTTGCTGCTCCTTCCACAGTCTGGGCACTTTCCTGCCTCAGGGCCTTTGCACTTGCTCTATCTTCTGCTTGTGGGGCGTTTCCTCTCTCTCTCCTCCTTCACACACCTCCTACCAGCTTTACCACGAGGTCCACCAGGACCACTCTATTAAAAATTGCAGAGCTCGGCCCACCCGCCCTGGCACTCCCCAATCCCGTCTCTGATCCCTGTTCTTTCCAGGGCACTTGTCAAGTTCCAACACCGTGTGTGATTGATTTTGTCATTGTCTGGCTCCCCTTGCTAGAACGTAGCTCCACGTGGCTCTCTGTCAGATCTAACAGCTGCCTTCCTGCTCCCATAACATGGATTGGCACCCATGTAGGCACACAGTTGAAAGGATACAGCCTCAGAGCTGGCGCTGTGGCACAGCGAGTAAAGCCGCCACCTGCAGTGCCAGCATCCCATATGGGTGCCGATTTTAGTCCCAGCTGCTCCACTTCTGATCCAGCTCTCTGCTATGGCCTGGGAAAGCAGTAGAAGATGGCTCAAGTCCTTGGACCCCTGCACTTGTGTGGGAGACCTGGAAGAAGATCCCGGCTCCTGGCTCCTGGCTTCGGATCAGTGCAGCTCTGTTGTGACCAGTTGGGGAGTGAGTTGGTGGATGGAGAACCTCTCTCTCTCTCTCTCTTTGCCTCTCTTTCTCTCTCTGTGTAACTCTGACTTCCAAATAAATAAATAATATCTTTTTAAAAAGAAAAGAAAGATACAGCCTCAGCAAGAAATCCTAAGGCCAAAGGTCTTTAGGTTACAGGAGCAACCTTTCAACACGCTTTGGGATACAGGCATTCCAGTCCCCAACCCCAATGAGGCTTCATTGCCTCTTCTGCTACCCAGATGCTGCTAGGTTCCCCAGCATGCCAAATGGGTTTAGACTGGCAAAGCAAATGTGTATGAACACGTGCACACACACACACACACACATTGCCCAGAAGTGGGCACTGGAGCCAAGTTCTTTTTGTTAAATTTTACTTGAAAGGTAGAGTTACATGGTGGGAGAGACAGAGAGAGACGAGGGAGAGATCTCCCATCCGCTGATTCACTCCTCAATGGCCGCAACGGCCAGAGCTAGGCCAGGAGCCAGGAGCTTCTTCTGGATCCCCGACGTGAGTAGCAAGGGCCCAAGCACTTGGGCCAACCTCCGCTGCTTTCCCAAGCTCATTAGCAGGAAGCTGGATGGGAAGGGGAGCAGCCAGGAATCGAACAAGTGCCCATAAGGGATGCCAGCACTGCAGGAGATGGGTTAACCTACTATGTATGCCACAGGGCCAGCCCCTGAGCCTGGTTCTTAGGCTCCATCACTGGCTCAGAGAACCCCGAGGCTGCGTCATTATCTGCCCGGGGTGCCCACGCTGCTGCCCTCGTCTCCCCACTAACTGCCCCAGAACCCCAGCACCTGTCTCTATCTGTGTTCAAAGTCTTCCCTGCTGTTTTGCCTACCCACTGCCCCCTGTACCTTCATGGACCCCCATCAACCCTTCCCGTCTCTGCCTGGTGCCCTCAAGTTCTGCCACCCCCCCACACACACACACCACGCTCTCTGCACACCCATCCCCATGCTGGGAAGGGTCCAAGCTCAACTCGCATAGCCTGTGTGCATTGCTGCCTGGCCTTTGTGCCACCTGCAGGTCCACCATCCCCAAGGGCTCTCCACACAGCCACTTGCTAATTAGGTCAATTATGAGGTCAATTATCTAATTCTCTCCAATGCAGCTCTGCATTGCTCCACACACTCGAGTCCTTATGCACTTTCAGGGGCTCCAAGGCGGCAGATGCTCCGGCCTTCCCGCCTCACACACAACTGCCCCCAGCCAGGCCTCCTGCCTGAGCAACTTCTGTTTTCGAACAGGACTTTGAAAGGGGCAGAGAGCACTGAAGGATAGTGGTTTCTGAAAGCAGTGTGTGGGGAGTACATCCCCAAGGGATGTCCCATCACTGCGGTCATTCCCCAGCATCTACATTCTGTGTGTGTGTGTGTGTGTGTGTGTGTGTGTGTGTGTGTGTGTTGGAGAGGACGGGGAGGAACCTGCCTGCCTGGAGACAATGGAAGGGGTAAAATGACCTCCAGAACAAGCTGTACCAATCTTTGCCTGAAGTTCCTGAGCCTCATGATCGTCTTCATGAAAGAAGCAGACTCTTGGGGCTGGCGCTGTGGTACAGCGGGTTAACGCCCTGGCCTGAAGCACCGGCATCCCATATGGGCATCGGTTCTAGTCCCAGCTGCTCCACTTCACATCCAGCTCTCTGCTGTGGCCTGGGAAAGCAGTAGAAAATGGCCCAAGTCCTTGGGCCCTTGCACCCGCGAGGGAGACCCAGAAGAGGCTCCTGGCTTCAGATCGGCACAGCTCTGGCCATTGCGGCCATCTGGGGAATGAACCAGCGGATGGAAGATCTCTCTCTCTCTCTGTCTACACCTCTCTCTGTAACTCTTTCAAATAAATAAAAATAAATTTTAAAAAAAGAAAGAAGCAGACTCTAGAAACCTACACTTACACCAGTTTTCAGTTCGGTAGAAAGAGCTGGTCCCCACACCCCTTGGAAGCCGGCCAGAGACTCTGGCCATGAATTTGGAGCTGAAACATCAGATCCAGCAGTGTTCCCCTGCATGGTGCCACTGCTCTCCAACAAGCTCACCCCTGTTTTACGATGAGCCCAAGAAGCCCTCAGCCTCCTCTTGCCCCGTCCCAGAGCCACAGTTTCCATTTTGAATGTGTCTTGCCAGGAACTCCTGGTGCTGGTGTAGCCAGTATGGCAGCCAGAATTGCCCCAGGGCCCTGGGGTGTCCATGGACAGCCTCTGCTGGAGCCCTCTGCACCTGCTGTGTCTGCCAGATAGGGCTAATGTGACACACAAGGTGCGCATCTGTGGACCAACAGGGAAGAGGCCACAGCCTACCGGCTGTGTGACCCATTGGGGAGCCCAAGTGCAGGGAACTAAAGGGAGGTATAGGTGGCCAGGCAAAAGTGAGAAAATGGAGAAAGGGAAGTAGGGAACCCAAGAGAGAAGGAGATGGGAGCCATAGCAAGATGCGGAAGAGAATAATGGCAAAGAAGGCAGCAAGGAGAGGGCTTCCATTGCCATGGAAAACCCAAACAGCACGAAGTGTGACCTCCTCCATCACACGCAGAGTTATGGAGACCATTCTGCCTGCCCCTGACCGGGTTCGCGACACCCAGGCCCAATCATAACCTCTCCTCAGCTCAGGGGTTCCCCAGCAGGTGAGGGGTCTGGAAGGACACACTGCCAACCTCCAAGTCTCTATCTCACTGGCCACAAACATACACACCACACCAATGATTACAACAGGGAATTTTAAAAATTGGTATGTATTTATTTGAGAAGCAGAGAGACAGGGGAAGGAGAGAGTGAGAGACAGAGACAGAGAGAGAGAGAATAAATGAGATAGAGCATTCCCATCTGCTGGTTTACTCCCTAAATGGCCTCAAATGTCTGGGGCTGTGCTGGGCCAGGCCAAAGCCAGGAACCAGAAACTCAGTTTAGGTCTCCCACATGGGAGGCAGGGACCCAAGTAGTTGAGCCATCACCGCTGCAGCCTAGAGTGTGCATTAGGAGGGAGCTGGAGTACAGAAGCTGGGTCTAGGGATTAAACACAGGCACTCTGATGTGGGACATGGGCATATTAATCACTAGGCCCAATGCCCACTGATCCTAGGGATATTTTTAATAATAGCAGTGTTGGACCAGGTAAATAAATTCTAGTTCGCCCTTAGCATGGAATACCTCTTAACAATACAGAATGTATAGATTAGATATAACAGCAAACAGTCATTGTGCTATACTTTAAAGACCAGCTTATAAAACCCAAACAGTCACTATATACAAGGAAGCAAGAGCACAAGGAGGAAATACACAAAAATGTTACCACTTCTTAGGACTGGCACTGTGGCGCAGTAGGTTAAACCTCTGCTTGCAGTGCTGGCATCCCATATGGGTGCTGGTTCAAGTCCTGGCTGCTCCTCTTCTAGTGAAGCCCTCTGCTATGGCCTAGGAAAGCAGCAGAAGATGGCCCAAGTCCTTGGGCCCCTACACCTGTGTGGGAGACCCAGAAGAAGCTCCTGGCTCCTGGCTTTGGATCAGCCCAGCTCCAGCCATTGCAGCCATTTGGGGAGTGGTAAAAGATGGAAGACCTCTCTCTCTCTCTCTCTCTCTAACTCTGCCTTTCAAATAAGTAATAAATAAAATCTTTTGAAAAATGTTACCACTTCTCATGTCTATCAGGGATATTGCAAATTAGTGTTATCATCATTTGTACATATCTACATTTTCCATATTTTCTTTAATAAGGCACATACTGCTTTGCACTAAAAAAAAGGGCAGGAAGTTTCTATTTGTAAAAAAAAAATTCAAAATCTGTCTCCAGCTCAGACATTACTATTGACCCTCAGGCTCCACAACTCTTAGTTGGCTGTCCCACTAGCCAGCCAGCCAGGCTCAGAGCCAGAAGACTAGGCCACAGGCTCCTGCCCGTCCAATGGCCCCTGCAATTTTATCTCCACAATGTCTATGTCTCTGGATCCCAGGCCCTTCTCTCCTTCCCATAGCCTGGGCTACCTCACGGTCTCAGGCCAGGGCCCTGCAGCCTACTCACTGGTCTGCCCCCCCCCCCATCCCCACAGTCAGGCCTATCCACCTCACCTTCCTGTCTCTGCCACCTTCAAAACAAGATGATGGCTCCCAAGTGTACATGAGAAAAGACCTACAGGCCGTCCAGTGTCTGCAAAGCATGTTTCTCAGACTCACTCTCCAAAGGAGGAAGGGCGCCCCTCCAGCCACACCCACCCCTCCACACACACATGCATGCGCTTTTCATCTTTGCCCTACTTGGCAGAAGCTCTATCCATGAAGATACACTTATGCTGCCTTCCCTGCATGCAGGCCCTCTATTCACACCCCAAGCCATGCGTCCCCCAACTGCCCAATTGGCTATTGGTTTTATATTCTCCCCTGGCCAGCCAGAGGCTGGTTCTTACATCCAAGAGTAGAGCCCAATCTCCTAATGAAGGTGATTCCAAAGGGCAGCAGCATGAGTCTGAAAGCAGCAAGAATGGGGACTGTCTCATGTGCCAGGCAGGCTTCACGTGCATGTACACAGAGCCCTCCCCTCGTCCCTAGCCCAGGCCAGTGTCCACACACGTCCACACCTGTCTGCACAGCAGTCACCTCCCTCAGCCCACAGAGCTCCACATCCTACAGAGAATATACAATCCCCTACGTGTGCACGAAACATGCCACCCCTCCTACCACTCTCCACTCCCAGGGGCCTCTACCTGCTCCCATACTCCTGCACATCCTGGGATACGTCCCAGGGATACATATCCCTGGGATACGTTGTGTAGCCAAGTGAGAAATGTGCCATGTGGCAGTCGGGAGCATGGATGCTGGCGTCACACTGTCTAACGACATAGCCTAGCTCCAACACGGTCTAGCTGTATGGTCTGGCTGCAAGGTATTTTACCTCTCTGAGCTTTAGGTTCCTCAACTGTAAAATCAGAATAATAATAACACCTACCCTACAAGGCTGATGCGAAGGATGAAATGAGTTAATGTATGTAAAATGCTTGTCACTGGATGCTTGTTGTTATTACATACTGTAAAAATGTATACCTATACACACACACTTCAGAACCTTTTTGCAAGAGTGATAGACGTGTGTGTGAGAGAGAGAGAGAGAGAGAGAGAGACCTCATGTATGAATGATTACCTATGTGGTATGATTTGGAGGAGACTACCCACCCCTCCATCCACAACCAACACCACTGCCTGAAATTCCACCAAAATAGCATATATCATGGAGTCTTGCAGGCCATTCCTTTTCACCGATCCCCTATTAAAATGCACATACCCCTTAGGGGGTGTTAAGCCTTATCAACTAACACCTTAGTTGTCAGCTAACACCTTAGTTATCAGCTAACACCTTAGATATCAGTTAACACCTTAGTTGACAGCTAACACCTTAGTTGACAGCTAACACCTTAGTTGACAGCCAGCTGAGAGCAAGACCCTGCAGGACTGGTTTTTGGAAGAAGGAGGGCAGCAATGGTAGAAATAGAGGGGCTTTGATAGGGTTAAGGGGAGGGCACTGGGACCAAATGCCACCAGGTTCCTAAATGCTACAAAACTACTGCTGCCCTGCCGTGTGAGGAAGAAATGGAGTCTTTCCTTCCAGCTGATGTCACGAGACATGTGTGAGGGTGAGGCCGATAGGAAAGGAGATCATACGCCAGATGTTCCCCATGGCAGCTGGAGAGTGTTGGCACAGCGAGCCTCTGCCTTCCTGAGAAAGTGGATGGCAGTCGGGAGCTGGAATCTCCGTACCTTCCACCTCTCCTGCAGTTCCCATTCCTGCTCTGTCTAAAACCCTCTCCGCCCCACCCCCAGCCAGGAGCTAAACTACCAGAGTTGGGGGAGGAATACAGGTAGATGATCCCACCCTCCCCCATTCCCACCAACCAGAATTGCTGCTCTGGAAGTCTAGGGCTGGTCTCTGATTGGGCCCTATGGGGCTACTTCCCTCCCAGTGACCTTAGAGAGGTCAACACTGCCAGCTCCTGCTCAGAGCCATCCGTGTCTCTGGCATTTATCATTCCATCCAAAGCCACTCCTGTTTCCTGCCTGGCCCACTCTTGTGTGTAATGAAAGCCATAAGCTCATTAAGTTGGGGTGAAGAAGGACTTCCTTTGATTTGTCCTCAATTTACCTCCCTCAAGCTTCAAAGAGGCCTCCCACAACCTCAGAGCTGCAGCTTTGATGGCCCAAGTAGAGGCCCCTGTGTTCACGATGCTCCCAATTTGCAACATTTAGACTCAATTTATTGCTACCAACAGTGGAGACCAAACATGCTTGGGACGGCGGAGTTAGAAAGAGGTTCAGGTATCACCTAGTCCCTAACCCCTGCCCATCCTCCAGATAAGGAGACCAACGGCCAAGGAGCCTATTGATCCCTTGTATATGCACACGCTGATTCAGCAGGTAAAGCCCTTTGGCGTGCGTTCCCTCCCTAGGAGGAAGTTGAGGGTCAAAACTGCTTAAGAACTTGACCAAGGTCTCAGCAAGCATGTGGTGGCAGTGGCTTCTAACCCCAGCATTCTCTCGATGGCACTTTCTGGTGTGAGGGAGTGGTTGACAGGGCAGACTTTGGAACCAAACACACGTCGGATTGAGTAGCACTTGTACCACTTCCTAGGTGTGTGGCCTTGGACTCTCAGCAAGTTCCCTAAACCTCAGGTTGCTATTCTGTAAACCCAAAGGGACAACTACCACTCTCACGGGACTGCTGTTGGGTGGAGGGAGCTGACACATTGTCGAATATTTAGTCACTCAGGCCACAAAGACTCAGTGAGCGTCTATGGTGTGGCAGGCAATAATATTCCAGGTGCTGGGGCTCCAGCAGTGAGTAAACAAAACCAGACAGTAAGCTCTGACTTGACAGAGCTTATAGTCAAGAGTAGTGGGGGAGCAAATAAATGAGTGAGCAAGATAGCTTCAGCCAGTGATGGGGGATGGTGGGGGGGGACAAACAGGGACATGGGATAGAGCGGGACTGGGGTACAAGGCAGGAGGTGACTTTAGACTGAGGAAATGGTTGAGCTGCGACCTAAAATGAGGAAGAGGAACCAGTCACATGAAGATCAGAAGGCAGAGTATTGGGGCGGAGGGAGGAGCAAGTTCAAAGGCCCCCAAGGAGGGAGGAAGTGTTATCAAAGTGCTAAGACACCCATGGCCCATATTAGGGTATCTGGGTTCCATTCCTGGTTCCAGCTCCTGACTCCTGCTTCCTGCTAATGTGCTAACGACACCTTAGTAGGCAGCAGTGATGGCCCAAGCACTCTGGGTTCCTGCCATCCGCATGGGACAGCTCGGATGGAGTCCCCAGACCCCAGTTCCAGGCTTCCTTCAACCCCATCCAGCCCCAGCCAGGCAACTTGGTACCAACACTTGGATAGCCAATGGGAACTTGAACTTGACATGGCCAAAGAAGAGTTCTTGATTCCCCCCACCACCAAACCTTCTCTCATCCACTATTTCCCAGTTCAGTAAATGACCTCACCACCAACCCACTCAGTTATTCTGGCCCCAAACCTAGCAGTGACCCTTGAATCTGTCTTTTTCTTACCTCATACCTCCAATCCAAGTCAGCTGCTCTATCCCCCTAGCACTTTCTAATACATCCACCTTCTGCCACCTACTCTCCCATCATCCTGGTCCAAGGCGCCATCTTCACTCATTGGGGTTGTCAAAGAGGTTTTCCAACAGGCTTCTTCTCACTGTGCCTCCCCACCCTTCTTTGCCAAGTCCATTCTCAGCACAAAGACCGGAGGGGTTTGTCTCGCAACAATGCAAATCAGATCCAATCACTCTCTTGTTTAAACTCCCCCACTGGCCTCTTGTCTCATTTAAGGATAAAATCCAAATCTGCCCATGGCCCTGACCTTGCCTGGGCTGATCCTGCCTGCCTCTGCCCCTCAGCCCTGATAGATGCATGGTGACCAGGCTCCACCTTACTTGCTCAGCTCCAATCCCACGCACCTGCTCCTTGCAGGAGCCTCCTACATGCCGAAGCTCTTAGCACATAGTATAAGCACTGGCAGTTGTTAGGCGGTAGAGAAAAACTAAGGAGCACGGAGCCAGGCAGAGAGGGGAGCAGAGGGAGGAGCAGGAGGAGAGACAGCGGGCCTGGAGGAGCCCTGGGCAAGCCTCTCCTTTAGCTCTTACCTCTCCTGACAGAAGACAGAGGCTTCTCCCTTCACGGCCCAGCCTTAGAAGCGCATCCCGGTTCCATACACAGACAGGGCCGAGGGCACAGGAATAGGAGAGCTTGCAGTGGAGATGTTGGGAGAAGAAGAGGAGGAATCCAAAGGGAAGCTCGGTGTGGCGTGAGAACGAGCAGAGAGACGGGAGGAACACAGCATCAAAGCAGCCCAGGCAGGCACCGTGTGAGGAGGGGCCGGGCCAGTGCATGCTAAGGCCAGGTGGGGGCTGTCAAGACCCAAGTGTTGGGGGGAGGAGAGGACCTCCAGTCACGCAGACATCACTGGTTTCCGCAGTGACAGCAGGGAGTGGGAGGCAGGCCAGCCAGGAGACAGCCAGCGAAGAGGACTGTTTCAAGACGCTTGGCTGCGAGAGGGCAGGCGAGCAGGAGGCGGGAGCTCAAGGGGCCAGCAGGGTGGAGGGGAGGATTTTTTTTTTTTTTGAGATGGGAAAAACCGGAATGTATTTGCAGGCTGAGGGCAAGGAGCCAGCAGAGGGGAGATAATTGCTGGAGGGGTGGCCCCCTTGGGGGATGGGCTGGTTGGACTTGGGAGGGAGGCAGAGGCCCACTCTTTCCTCCAAGAAGGGTGCAGATTGCAAGAGGAGGAGGGAAAAGGGGGCTCAAGACTGTGGCAGGCGGCCTCTTGCCCTATGCCTTCATCCCTTGGCCTGCCCTGCTCTACCCACGAGGGACTGAATGGGGGCAGCTGTTCTCCAGCCAGAACTACCCCTTTCCCCTGCTGGAGCTTGGAAAATCCTTCCAGGTTGGGCTCATGTGGCTGCAGGGAGACGAATGGAGCCCATACCTGATGTGGTCAGTCTCTCTCTCTCTCTCTCTCTCTCTCTCTCTTGCTCACTTGCTCAATTTCCTGAAGACTCAGCGCAGCACCTTCTGCAACCAATCTCTTTGTCCAGCCACTCAATTCCTACCCTGCCCCAGTGGTAGAGGGCGCTAAACTGGGCCCCGGGACTGCAGGCACAGTGGGGGATGTCACCACTAACCCAAGATGAATAACCCTGCTCTGGAATGTATTCCCCAAAGCACATGTGCTGGAAGTGGAATGTTCGGGGCAACAGTGTTGAGAGGTGGGGCCCTCATGAAGTGATCAGGTTATGAGGGCGTTCGTTATCACGGAGAGGGTTACTGATAAAAGGATGACTTCAGCCCCTTCTCTCATTCTTTCTGGCATGTTCTCATGCTCTGTTGCCTTCCGCAGCAAGAGGGCCTTGCCCGGATGCAGGCCCCTGGACTTTTGGAGCTTCTCAACTCCCAGAGCTGTGATCCATAATGCATGTCTATTCTTTTCCTTAAAAGATTTCATTTCTTCATCTACTTGTTTCTTTGTTCGAAAGGCAGAGAGGGAGATGGTAAGAGAAAGAGCAAAAGAGAGAGATGCATGGGTGTGTGTGCGGCACATGCACACACACACACACACACACACACACACAAATCTCCCATCCACTGGTTCACTCCCTAAATTGTTACAGCAGCCTGGGCAGGGCCAGGTCAAAGCAGGAACTCCATCTGGGTCTTCCACATGGCTGTTGGCAGGGAGCTAGATGGGAAACAGAGTAGCAGGGACTCAAAACAGCACTCCAATATGGTATATAAGCATCACAAACCTAATGCTGGCCTGGAGTCTGTTCTCTATAAACACCCAGTATTTGGTGTTCTGTGATAGCAACGCAAACAAAGACAAGCCCCAGGCTGCCTGGGGCCCGCAGACTCTGAGCCAGCACTTGTATACACATGGGCTCTCACAATTAATGCCCCCGAAGATCCTATGAGCAAGACTGGACCAGGCCAAAACCAGGAGCCAGGAGCTTCTTCTGGGTCTTCTACATGGGTGCAGGGGCCCAAGGACTTGAGCCATCTGCTGCTGCTTTCCCAGGTGCATTAGCAGGGAGCTGGGTGGGAAGCGGAGCATCTGGGACACGAACCAGTGCTCCTGTGTGATGTCCGTGTCACAGCAGTTTTCTTGTGCCCCCCCCCCACACACACACACTTTTTAACACTCGAGGAAATTGAACTTAAAGAGATGTCTTCAATTGGCGAAAGACAACCAGGGCCATTGGTCAAGGAAAAATAGCTGCAGGAATTTTCAGTCCTAGATCTTCTAGCGTGTCCAGTGATCACTGAAGAAGGAAAAGCACTCCCTCCCCCGAGACCATGTTGCTGCAACGCCCCCCCCCCCCCCCAGTTATACATGGGAAACCACAGAGAGCCTGGCAGGGAGGGTAACTTGCCCACAGTCACAGGTGAGTGAAAGTCGGGATCTGAGTGTCCACACTCCCTGGCCCGTAGAACCGCCAGCTGCCTTACAGGAGAGGAATAGCCAAGAATTCACTGATTTCCGTGGCAGGTCCAGGGCTGTGTGTCGTCCGGGTTCCAGGGCCAGCTCAGTTCTCAGGCATCTGCCCTCCCTTTCACTCTCCCATTCACCCTCTCACCTGCTTTATCCGGCCCCGCTGCCCTCTGGCGCATGCACAGGGAGGGGCTGTCCCAAAGCTGGTGCAGTGGGAATGTGGACTCTCCCACATGGCCAGCAGCCCACAGCCTGGCGCGCACACGTACTTGGCTGCACACATACGTGCATATGCCACTCTACACACACACTGGCATGTGTGGACACTCAGGCACACAGATGGACCTGTGAAGAGATAGCAACCCACTCCAGGGGCTGGCACTGTGGTGCAGCAGGTTAATACTCCGCCTGTGGCGCCAGTATCCCATATGGGCACCGGTTCTAGTCCCGGCTGCTCCTCTTCCAGTCCAGCTCTCTGCTGTGGCCCGGGAAAGTAGTAGAAGATGGCCCAAGTCCTTGGGATCCTGCACCCACGTGGGAGACCTGGAAGAAGCTCCTGGCTCCTGGCTTCACTCTGGCTCAGCTCTGGCTGTTGCAACCATTTGGGGAGTGAACCAGCAGACAGAAGACCTTTCTCTCTATCTCTCCCTCTCTCTGTCTGTAACTCTACCTCCTAAATAAATAAATAAAATCTTTAAAAGAAAGACACCCACTCCATTGGGCCCTAGGGCCAGTCTCTGGGGTCTCTTTCCTGGATGCATCTGCCTTTTCTTTGGGGCGGGAGCGATAAGGCAGGGTGGAGATGGGGGAGGAGAGTGAACGCGATTGTGTCTCTTGTGATTGGGTCCAAAGAACAGGAGCTGCTGTGGTTTGGAGATCACTCCCCTTGGCTGTCTCAAGTATCAGCCTCTCTCTCTGTTGGACTTCTTCCCAAAGCTCAGCGCCCTGCCCAGTGCCCAGCCTGGGGCTCTGGCCAGGCTCCACCCCACCCAGTCTTAGGAGCGCCAAGCATGTGGCCAGAGCTCAAGTGGCAGAGCTGGGAAACTACTCTGGGGGTGTAGGCAGGCTTTGCAGGCCAGAGGCCATCTAACGTCCCACCCCCACCTCTAAGGGGGTGCAGCTAAGATTGTCTGAGGCCTTCCCTGAAGAGAAAGCAAGTAGGGTCCCCCAAAGAGGCAATCATGATTACCCACCTTAAAGAGAAGCCAGGGCACCAGAAAGGAAGAGCACTGGGAGCCATCAGAGCTGCAGGCAAGGGTGAGCCCCATCAGGGATTGCCCGGGACCCTTCCTGTTTCTTTCCGCTCGTCCTGCCTCTCCTCCCTTCGCCATCTCTCTCCTGATCCTCTCATGAAAAATGGATGGAGCTTTTATTAAACTGTTTTCTCTTCAAAGGAGGTTTCAATTTTTAATGCCTCACCAGGGCGGGGTGTGGGGGGAGACAGACTGGCCCAGACAGATGCAAGGAGGGGGCAGAAGAGATGTGCCCTGAACTGGGGGAGGGAGCAGCTAGGAGGAGCGGGTTGGGGGAGGCGCCTGGCCTCCCTGGGGTCAGGGATGCAGAAGAGATACCTGCCAAGAGAGGACTGTAGATTTCATGGTGGAACTCATTTCCTGGGCTGGACGCAGCTCCTCCCTTCTCCCTCTTGGAGATATTCAAGCGGAGTGCACCAGCTTGTGTGGAACGGCTACTGTGTGCAGGGCCCAGCAGGAGCCAGGCGTTTGCGGAACTGGTGCTCCTGGGACTCAACATGGATGGGAGGCCATACAGCAGAATGATGAAGGAAAAGGCTCTGAAGTCGGCCTTCCCATGTTCAAATTCTGATCGCATTGTTTGCTTGCCATGGGACTTAATGCCTTAATCCCTCCAAGCCTCGGTTTTCCCATCCGTCAAATGGGTCCAGTAGACCCCCCACTCCTTGTAGGATTGCCGTGTAGATACAACCTATCACAGTGTTGGTTATATTACATGGTTTGGTCCTGCATCATGAATGGTCAAGTGCACTCTTACATCTATCTATCTATCTATCTATATGACCAGTACTAAGTCCTCCATTCATACTTAGTGTGATGGTGTAAAGTTCAAAGACACAGAGCCACTGAAGGTTAGAGCTAGAATTTGGATTCATTCTTTTTGGTTCCAGGGCCTACACTCATGCCCATATGTCCCACTGCCTTATTCAGCACTCTTTCCCCACCTCCCCAGCCCACCCCAGCTGGCACATACTTGGCACTCAGAGAACAGGTGCTGAGGCATTGCTCCTGCTATCTTAAATGGTGTTGTCTTATCCCAGCTCACTCCCAACTGATTGTGTCCCCTTCAGCTAATCCCTTCATTCCTTTGGTGACTGAGACTGCAGCATCTAACCTGCAGCCCTGGCTTTCTTGGCGGGTGATGCAGGATGGGGGGCATGCGAGGGGCCTGGTTACTAACTGAGAGAATGATCCCTCGGGAGGACCAGAGTCCAGGGCAGGCATCCACTGTACCAACCCCTGTCACAGTGTTGGCTACATTACATGGTTTGGTTCTGCATTTTCAACGTGTGCTTCCAGATGGTGTGTTGTAGCATTTATGTTTGCTAATTACAAGAAGAATACAATGATCTCTCAGTATCCATGGGCCATTGTTTCCATGACCCCCTGTGGATAACAAAATCCTTGGATACTTACAGAAAATAGTGTAGTGTTGGCATGGAACCCACACACATCCTGCCGTCTACTGTAAATCATCTCTCAATGACTTAGAATAACTAATACAATGTAAATGTTATGTAAATAGTTGTTATATTGTATTGCTTAGGGAATAGCAACAAGACAAATATTGGCATATGCTCGGTACAGATCCAATTTTTAAAAACTGTGTTTGATTCACAGTTGGTTGAATCCACAGGTATGGAGCCTGTGCACATGGAAAGTTTGAAAAAGGGGGAAAAAGAAGAGGAACTCCACTTTGAACCCACAATGGCAACAGGGTTGATTTGACCTTGACTGGTCCACATGCATCCCTTAGCTGAATTCTGTAAGCCAAAGGCTCAAGTTCAAGACCGGTATTCTGGTGCAGGCATAGGAAGCATTGAAGCCCAGCTAAATTAAATTCCACTACAAAACGAGCAGTGGCCTAGGCACCTCTGGGGAGAATGAGATAAGGACTTGTGTTCCAATCGACTTGGTCTGGCTCCAAGTGAAATGATGAAAGAAGACTTGGTTCTAAGTGGTACACTAGAGAAAAATTAATTCTCTGAGTCACTGGTGTTTTAGGGATTAGTGGTTGTGATGTACTATGAGATGCTTTGGCCAATTTTTCATCAACTTGAAGCTTTTTTAGTGCATTACGCCTGTTCAGAGGAGGAAGGGCTTTATTATTTGCTGGGGGAAATGCGTGTAATCGATTTAAACACCTCTTCTTCCTGTTCAGCTCTGTTTGGGGCAATCATTTCATGTTGGTGGAAGGATCCATGCATTCAACTCCAGTGGGGTAACCACTCTGGGCCCTGAATCCAGACCACTGCCACCCAAGAGACAGAGAGAGAGAGATAGAGAGAGAGAGAGACAGATGCCACTTTTGAAGGAGAGCCATGGTTGGAAGCACCGAGCCTCAGACAACATATACAGTCACTGAGGCAACAGGAGCCTGGTGGTCCAGTTTTCCCTCTGTACTCTGTACTTGTTGGAAGGCTGAAAGCAAATGTCTGACCCTCCGTGGGCCTTCCGCAGTGAAACGCAAAAGGGCTGGCCAAGCTCAGCGCTTCTGAGGCTTGGGACCCAGCACATGAGCCTTCCCTTTTCTGGGACAACAATTCCAGCAGAAACAGAGAGAGTCTGCGAGGGCTCTCTACAGTCAGCTACAAGTCCCTCCTCCAGACCTGCGTGTCTGCGCCTTGGGCAACATTTTCAGACCTGAACACAGGCTATGAAAATGACTTGCCATTGTGAATTATAGCTGTCTTCCGAAGTGTAAGAAAATTGTGTTTAGATTACCACTGAAATAACCTTACAGAGTTCAATTCTCAAAGAAATGGAGGCCCCCGAGAATACATCAAGAGACACCCCCCAAACTGCACAAGCCCCAGGTCGAGAATCATTGCACCAGATGTTTGCCAACATGCTTTGGACCAAAGCCTACTTTTTATGGTCCATTGACTGCGTGTGTATACCTTACATCTAGGGGGACTCAGAGATTCCCGCTTTCCCTGTCGCATCCTGTCACCCTCCAGCAGTCCCCCTCGCTTCCTTTGCCAGGAACCCTAGGCAGGAGTTGGCCTGAAGCCCCACCTTTCACCCCCGCACGGGCTGGAGTCCTCTCTCTTGGGCCAATGCCAGCAGAGGCCCCCCACCCCCGCCGTAACTGGTGGAGGGAAATGCAGAGGGGACATGAGAGTCCTCCTCCAGAATCTGCCCCTGGGTGTGTCCTAAAAAATGGCCCTGAGTCCCTAGAGCCCCGCCTCCT
The DNA here is from genome assembly GCA_949820135.1 of Sylvilagus floridanus. NCBI lineage: Eukaryota > Metazoa > Chordata > Mammalia > Lagomorpha > Leporidae > Sylvilagus > Sylvilagus floridanus. Next base: position 81,629,736 of record OX463223.1, read on the forward strand.
TCCTTGGGCACCCCTCTCCTTCCTTGCCAGGTAAACTCACCTGGGGAAGAGGGAACTTGTTCTACAAGTGTGGCGGACAGCAGGGAGGGACTAAGGAGGGAGGGTGCAGGCGGTAGGCAGCTCCATGATGGCCGCGTCTCTAGTCCTCTCTCCTGAGAGGCTGCTGCTCTGAGGGGAGCCCTGGGCTAGCACAGGGGGCAGGGTTGGGGAGTGGAAGAGAGCTTGTGCATGCCATCAGGGACTGGCTGTTACATGACCTCACCTCTCGGGATGTCAGTTGAGTCACTGAGCAGTGGGCGGGATCCCACTTCTCCTGGGAGAAGCTCTCAGAAGTTAAAGATGAGGTGGCCCTTTGGAAGATATAGGGCTCTGTGTGCTGAGTGCGCATGCGCCTGTCTATGCAAGCGGGCGCCCGACTGTGCTGCGGGGCGGCTCCTGTCCTGCAGGCAGCTAACACTCACATGTCCACATGCACCGGAATCCCCTGATTCAGTAGCACTAGGGTGGGCCCAGGAGTTTGCATTTCTTTTTTTTTTTTTAAGATTTTATTTATTTATTTGAAAGAGTTACACAGAAAGAGGAGAGGCAGAGAGGAAGAGAGAGAGAGAGAGAGAGAGAGAGAGAGAGGTCTTTCATCCTTTGGTTCACTCCCCAATTGGCCACAATGGCCAGAGCTATGCCAATCTGAAGCCAGGAAGCTTCTTCCGGGTCTCCCACATGGGCGCAGGGGCCCAAGGACTTGGGCCATCTTCTACTGCTCTCCCAGGCCATAGCAGAGAGCTGGATCAGAAGTGGAGCAGCCGGGACTTGAACCGGTGCCCATATGGGATGCCAGCCCTGCTTTACCCACTATGCCACAGCGCCAGCCCAAGGAGTTTGCATTTCTGACAAGTTTCCAGGTGATGCTGCTGCTGCTAGTGCTGTGCCCACAGCTGGAGAAGGACTGCTCTCACACCTACCATGGTATCTGTGCATGTTCTTGCTAGGTGTGTCGCTTTTCCTAAGGGATCTGGACATGAGATCATGGCTATCCTGAAGCACGTGCATTCTCCCTGCCCTGCCCCCCTCCCCTCCTCCCCCAGTCCCTGCCAGTCCCCACATGGACCTAGCAGGGAGAGCGCACTTAGAAAGCTAAGCCCTGGGGCTGGTGTGGTGGCCCAGCAGGTTAAGCTGCTGCCAGTGATGTCAGCATCCCATATGAGCGCCGGTTTGAGTCCTGCCTCTTCCGCTTCTGATCCAGCTTCTCTGCTATGGCCTGGCAAAGCAGCAGAGGATGGCCCAAGTGCTTGGGGAGATCTTGGTGGAGTTCCAAGCTCCTGGCTTCAGCCTGGCCCAACTCTGGCCATTGCAGCCATTTGGGAAGTGAATCAATGGATGGAAGGTCTCTCTCTCTCTCTCTCTCTCTTTCTGCCTTTCAAATAAATAAAGAAAGTTAAGCCCTGTCCCCCAGGCAGCCCCTGTGCACAGCATGAAAGAGCAGTTGGGAGTCAGCCACTACCCACCACACACACACACACACACATACACACACATCTCACACCTGTATAACCTAGTGGGTAAATACAGACTCATGAGCCAGACTGGCAACACTGCCCAGTTTCCCTGCTTCCTGATGCGGGGCCTTGCACCAGTCCAGTAACATCTCTGTGCTTCAGTTTCGCCATCAGCGAAAGCAGGTGCCCTATGAACATATCCTGTGTTCACAGGGGTGCTGAGGGACTACAGCGAGATAACAAATAGTAACCCCGTGCTTTAGCCATTATTGCGGTTTTTCACAGCAGGCTCCAGACTCCCCAAGGAAGCCTCAGTAGGAAGAAAGGCCACGCTGCGCCGTCACGATGGATGAATTCGCTCAGGTCGGAACAGCTCCCTGGCTCAAATATGACCTACCTGGGACCCAGGAGATGCGGATCCTTCTGCCAGGTGTGTTTGCAACTCACTCTGCACCCTTGGGCCAGGTCCTTGCTCTCCCTGGGCCACAGCAGCTGCGTCTCTCCTGGAGGGGCTGAGCCAGCACATTCAGCTGGGCTGCCTTCCAGCTCTGCCCCTCTGTGGGTTCATGCCCAGCGGTGCGTGGCAGAGGCAACAGCCACAATGCCACAGGCCCAGCCCGTGGCCCAGTTTCTTCCTTACTGGAGCTGAGAAATCCTGCTCTCCCTCCTCTGGGTGAGACACTCTCAGAAGCTCTCATTGCCTCTCTTCTACTGGATCCTCAGCCCCAAGGAGCCGCAGGGCTGCCCCAGGCCCAAGTAGGGACACCAGAGAGATGACCCCTGATAACCACTTTGCACCATGCTGTCCACCATGGCCTCCCAGCCCCAGGTGATGGAGAGCACAGCAGAAGATAGAGGCCCCAAGAGGAGGATTTTTGCCCAATGTACCAGCACTGTAAGCCAGGACAGTATGATCCTAAGTCCACCACCCTGGGCTGTGACAGCAGTTCCCACATTGCTTCTACTTTCTATCTTCACTGTTGTGCCTGAGTATCACTTTCTCAATAAGATCTCAAGTCATTCCCCCAGCCTACCCCCAATCCCAGTTTGCCTTGTGCTCTAGTATATCTTTTTCTGTAGCTCTCATTGCCTGCCAACATCATGCATAGGTTATTTATTAGGTCAACTCTTTCTTTGTAGTCTGTCTCCTTCCGTTAGAGTGTAAGTTCTCTGCGGGCAGGGAGCTTGACCACATCGTCGATTGTGCTAATTCCTTTGCCCAGCACAGGGCCTGGTGCCTAACAGGGGCTTGCTCTGCACGGTCTGAGGGTTCCCCCTTCAAAAAGCATTCATGTGTTGAATTCTTAATCTCCAAGGAGGGGTATTAGGAGGCAGGGCTTGTGGGAGGTGATTGGGATTAGTGCCCTTATAAAAGGAGCCTGAGAGAGACCTCTCCCACTCCCAATCCCTTCTCCACCATGTGAAGACACAATGAGAAGCTGTCTGTGAACCAGGAAGCCAGCCCTCAGCAGACACTGAACCTGCTGTTGCCTTTGAGCTGGGACTCCAGAACTGTGAGAAATAAATTTCTGGTGTTTATAAGGCACCTGGTTTATGGTATTGTATCACAGCAGCCTGGACAGCCCAAGACAATGCACAATAGATACTTGAAGGCCAAAAGCACCTCTTAGCTGGTTGGTCTCCTTGGCTCCGCCCTCCTCACTGCTCTGACCAAGTCCCTCCCCAACCTCTAATCTGACCAGGGCTTCCCATCAGCTGTGTGGAGGATAAACTGCCAATCCTTGACTCTTGATTTTTAGGTGGCCTTCTTGCCTCTGCAGCCTCGTTTCTCAGGCTGCCCACCAACCAGAGGGGGTTTTTACTTGCAGCTTCTCCAACATCCCTGCCCTTACGCCTTTCCCCATGAGGTCCTGTCTGCAGCCTAGCAAATGGTTACTCATCCTCTGCCCTGCACTCAACTTCCCCTCTCGGGAGATGATGACTTGAAGCGACTGCTGACTCTTTCTCTCTGACCTGCTTGCCTCAGTGGCAGCACACCTATATGATCATCTGGAGTCTTCTGGCATGTCTCACTCAGTGAGTCAGGAGCCCCTTGAGGGCAGGCACCTACCCAGCAGGCCTTAGTCATCCCTGTGTCTGCAGTGCCCAGCCGCCTAGTAGAGGCATGATGGCTGCACACATACGTGAATAAGGGGTCCCCAAAGGCGCTGATGAACAGCCATGTGGATCTCTATTTTCAAAAGCCCTATGGGAGAAGGAGCACTTCTTTGTGGTAGGATTGCACCTGCTATGACAGCAAGTGCTTTTGCCCTTAGCTATAATTATATCACCTCGATGAAACAACCCTGGCTATCTTATGGGAAATCCAATCATATCTCTCATCTCAATGTCTGCCATCTCCGCCTATCATTGCCTGCCTCTATCTGTTTATCTAGTCCATTGTTCATGCCCATGCACCCCCAGGTGCCTGCCTGTTACCTACTTCTCAGCGGTGGTCAGAGGTAGCACCGCTGAGGGAGCACACAGCTCGGGACTCTAAGGGGACAGCCTCGTTCTCACACAAGTTAACTTAGTCTTGGTAAGCACTGGCGACAGTGAACATTCACTAAATGATGGTGGCTCTTTGAACAGTCATTTCTACCGCGTGTTATTCATCAAAGGATTTGGAGCGACCGAACAAATGCCATAAAAAGGAAGATGATAAAGTACGTACTTGAGAGAGATCAAGATAAAGGAAAATAAGGTTAGGAAAAGAATAAATCCAGAGGTAAGATTGATACGCACAAAATGCCTTCTCTAAAGTGCTGTCCAGCCCCGAGAGCCTGCATTTGGCTCTCAACTCCCCTGGTAGCCACATAAAAGAGGGAAGCGTCATCAATTACAAGCTTCGCGACATCTGTAACATAAAAATAAGCCAAGTATTTCCAAGGAAGCAAGGCTTTCCCGAGTCGGAAAAGGGATACATTGTTGCTTCAGCCCCTGGCAAAGAGGATCTTGGGAGAAGTGGCCACCCAAGGTCCTCATTCACAGCACCCCTGCAGTGCATGCCAGGTCGACCAGCATGACTTTCTCATGATGCTTCTCCAACCACCAATGAATGACGAGGAACTGCGGCAACTCTACAACAGGGACAATAAACCATCATCGCCATTCACCGTGGGCTAGGCACTGGATGACCCAACTTAGCCCAGAAGATGAGAACTGCTGTTGTTCACTCACTTCTCAGTCGACAAAGACTGAGAAGCCAGTGAAATCCCTTGCTCAGGAACATACAAGACAGGAGGAGGTGCAAGGGCTGGAAGTAAACTCAGGCCTGGTCTGTTACTGCAGCCCAGGTTCATAACCACTATGTTCTCCAGCCATGGTGCGGCAGTCCCAATGGCCGGGCACCTGATGAGCTGCCTTTAGCCAAGAATAACACGACACCCGCGAGGTCAGGCTGGCCCGTCTGCCTACCAGGCAGTCCATCACGAGTGCTCTTTCTCCCAGTGGAGCTCTCAGCGAGGCTGGGACTTCAGGGCTAAATTAGCTGGAGTCGCAAGGCCCTGCGTTGTCACAGTGATGAGCTGCCGATGCACGCCAGAGCCCCAAGCCGGCAGACAGTCCAGTAAAGGTGAGAATGTAGAAGGATCCAGAAGGCCAGGGGTGATTATCCCAGAGGGGCCTGCAAGGTGGCCACAGATGAAGGCAGTCTTCCCTCTGAAAACAGTTCTGCACTCCATGCAATGTGCAAAGTTCTCCGCCACTGAGCCAGGCCTGCAGCCATTTCTGTCTGGAACGCTTTCAAAGCAGGCGTTACCAATTGCCACTGTGGCCATTTAAAAACTCTCAATAAAACACCCCTAGAACATCTAATTTAGGCAATATAGCTTCCTGGTGAACCCTCCAAGATGAATTAGTTGCAAATTGCACCCGCAGGTAACTGAATGATTTGACCTGCTGTATTAAATTGTTGGAGAGAAACCAATTGAATGCTGGGGGCTGCCTGCCAAGGCTGATGATCTGAGTTTTCGGGTAGTTGATCTTAAGTCCTGCTTTCTGACAATCATTGGGCGGTAGGATCAATTGTCTGCTGCAGTCAGTCCGAGAGCATGACAATAAAACCATATCAGCAGCAGAGAGAAAAATACCGATCTTTCTATTCCCACTTGCTGGGGGCCTAGTCCAGGCATCCGGTTTGCCCAGAAGTCCCAGGGAGTCATTCAAAGTCAAGTTCAGGAGCAACAGGGTTGGCAGAAGGCAAAAATCCATATACCTCTCAAATGTAGAATCTGATTTCCTAGAAGATGGGCCCTTCCTGTTTATATATATATATATATATATATATATATATATATATTTAAAAGTGGGTTGTTTTGTAGAGTTTTTACCTTTCCCAAATGGTTCTGGATCCGTGGCCCAGGGGACCTTTGAGGCTCCATCTAAACCCCGCCCTACAAACCCTCCACCCCGCGTACCCACAAACCACCTCTCCAGGGCCTGACTTGGAAGCCATCAGCTTTGGTGCTGGATTCCGAATAACCCCCGGGGAGAGGTGGGGATTGTGTGTGTGTGTGTGTGTGTGTGTGTGTATGGGGTGTTTTCTGGGGTGGGGGAGGGATAGGGGAGTGGACGTCATTCTTGGAACGGTTTGGGAGCAGGCAAGCACCTTTGGTGTTCTGGAAGCAAGGTGCCCCTTCAGATGATGGGTGGAAGAGGCTTGAGTGGTGTCTTTAAGGATTGTAGGCTTGATCCTGAAGGTCCTGCGGAGTCAGAGAGGCTTTCTGGACAGGCGAAGCGCTGGGGAGATGAAGAGAACAAATGTGCGCCCTGTGGGGGCCTGCATTGATCTGGCGACAATGATGCCCTGGAAGCTGCATGGTCCCCCACCACGACACAGGGCATCTGAGGCCTTCCCAAGGCGCTGGACATGAGTACCGAGCAGCTCCAGGTTTTAGTCCCCTGGCCAGGGCAGCTGTGGCCAGGAGGTGGAGCACAAAGGGAGAACAGTCGGAGCCAGGGCCCACTGGCCGAGTCGAGGCCTGTGGGAGTCTGCATCCAGGGCCTCCCATCTGCCTGGCTGTCACTTAGGGAGATGGCTCCAGGGTGCTTCTTTTTTTTTTTTTAAAGGTATATTTATTTATTTTAAAGTCATAGTTACACAGAGAGAGGGGAGGCAGAGAGAGAGAGAGAGAGAGAGAGAGAGAGAGAGGTCTTCCATCCACTGGTTTACTCCCTATTGGCTGCAATGGCTGGAGCTGTGTTGATCCGAAGCCAGGAGCCAGGAGCTTCTTCCAGGTCTCCAATGTGGGTGCAGGGGCCCAAATACTTGGGCCATCTTCTACTGCTTTCCCAGGCCATAGCAGAGAACTGGATCAGAAGTGAAGCAGCCGGAATTCGAACCGGCGCCCATATGGGATGCCAGCACTGCAGGCGCCGGCTTTACTCGCTATGCCACAGCACCAACCCCAATCCAGGTGCTTCTGACTAGAGATGAACAGGCTGGGACAAGGCTGCGGGAAGCAAGGCAAGAGGCCGAGGGAAGTGCTCCCCATACCCTGCCACTGGGAACAGAGGCGCACAGTAGAGGCCTATGGTTCTAAAACCCTCCCTCTGGTTACTGAGGTGCGTGGTGCGAGAGGGCGGGGCTGAGCGCCATCGCAGGAGGGCTGCCTGAAGGCCACAGCAGCCGCCGCCATCCCTTGCCTTGCCATCCCCACCCCCATGCAAGCCAGCTCCTGGTGGAGACTGAACAAACACGAGCAGCTGGGTCCTGTCGGGGATGTCTTTGGTTAGGGCAGAGGAGAGGGTTTCTGGCCATCCCTTGCAGGCAGGTGTGACAGGAAATCTCTCTCTGAGCTGCCTGAGCGATGACAAATCGAAGGAATTGTCATCTCGGTATCAGCAGATCTCGGGCTGAATCCCAACTTTCCCAGCACTGCACAAACGTGGGAACGTCTGTTCTCCTGTCTAGGCTGTGGGATCCGCTGAAAGGTCTCTGCTCCTTCTTGCCTACAAGCCTATCTATAAACCAACAGAGGCCTCCATGTCTGGGTGTCTGGGTTCTGGCTCTGCGCCATATCAGTGGGTCTTGTCTTTATCCAAGCCTCCGGGGACTGACGCTGTCCTGGGCAGATTGGGGTGGGCTGTGCGGAGAAAGAGAAGCCCCAGAAGCAGAAAGCCCCAAGTGTGAAGTCTTGGCTGTGTCACGGAACCTCATCGTGTGACACCGGCGAGTCCCATGCATTGTGCCCTTAGCAATAGACAGGGAGAGAACACCACATCTCTCCCTCGTACAATGCTGCCACAGAGGATTGCTGGCAATGCCACACCTTCAGCCCCCATAGTCACTCCAGGACTGCCCTCCCTGCTCAGCCGCCACCCCCCCGCGCCATGCCCCAACATAGATGCTCCCACATCAACAAGCTGGCCTGGCCAAGAAGGGGACAAGAGGGACGAGGGGCCGGACCAAGGCTGGAGAGGTGGCTTCCACCGCAACAGAGGAGAGGGTGCGAGGCAGGGAGGGGCAGAGGCACTGGAAGAAAAGGGGACCTCTGAATGGAAAGAAGGGGAAAGGGGGGGCCAGCGAAAGGAAGTTTATTATTCTTCCTGCAGACCAATCATGGGGCTCCTGGAGTGTCGAATTCCAGCTCCTGCAGCCAGATGTGACCTGTTCCTGTTATCATGGAATATTAATCAGAGGGGCCCTTGGGTAATTGGGGAGTTTTGATTAGAGAAATAGCCCTTACAATAATAAGCAGGCAGGGGCCTGGGGAAACCCACCCCCTCCCTGGCCGCCCACCTCTTCGGCTCTGTGTACTCCTGAAGTGCAGGGCCCCCAGATTGCAGAGCCAGAGGGTGTGGAGAGGGGCAGGATCCCTCCACTGCGGTGGGGATCATGGTTGGACCTCGGGGGGCAACAGGGTAGGTGGCTGAGAACAGGGCTACAGACCAGGGGTTCTGAGGGCCTGGGCTGGCCTGGCTTCACTCACCTCCCCATCAATCATCACATTAGCTGGTCTCTGGCCTTCCCCCTCTCCAGGCCTCCCTCCCAGCCAGCCCTCTGCAGGCACTGCTGCCTCAGGCTCTGGCCCTGCTGGGACCTCAGCTCTGTTGCAGGCTGCACATGGCCCCTGGGCTCTGTATATTTAGACGGTTAATGAATCTTCCTGTTTGACTGGGCCAGGCTAGAGCCCCGGATGGAGGGAATGAAGGCAAGAATTGGCAGGCAGTGGGGTGGGGGTGGGGCGGTGGTCAGAACAACTTCTTCAGCCCTAGAGACCTTCTGATCACGGGAACCCCAGACCCAAAGCCCCAAAAGAGCCCAGGATGTCCATCTGGAGCAATCCATCCTCACTCCCAACTCCCCAGGCAAGCACAGTTCAAGGACACAGGACCCGAGTTCGAGTTCTGACCTCATGATTGTCTTCTCTTGGGCCTCGGCTCCTTCTTCTCTGTATTGAGGACATTGGACTGAATTATTCTTTCCCCAAGCTCACTCTGTGTGCCAAGCTCTGTACTGGGCACTGCAGAGCCAGAGAGAAAGAAAACCTATAGTTCCTGCCCTTGAAGATGATGCAGTCTAATGACAGAGGCAGACAGGGAGCTGTGTCACATTGAAATAGTAATCGTCATCATCAAATCGATTGAGTGACTGTGATGTGCCTGGCACTCTACTAGAGCTTCCTATGTAACATCTCACAACGTCTTCTCAACAGCCCAACGCCATAGGTGCCATGCTGCCAGCATCCCCATGGCAGATAAGAAGACCACATCACTGGGAGAGGAAGCCCAAGTGATGGCAACCCAACCTTCTGGAGTCAGGGGAGACTCGTACAAGACTGAGGAGGGGAGATGGCAAGATTTCAAAGCAGAATACACTCGGCGGTATTCTCCACTGACAACTTTTCAGTGTTACTGGATGTGTTTGTGTATGCCAGTACTTCAACACCGTGGTGGAAAAGTAGAATTACAAGATAAGTTTATGTTGCTACAGAGAGAGAGAGAGAGAGAGAGAAGGGGCCGACGCTCTGGTGTAGTGGATAAAGCCACCACCTGCAGTGTCAGCATCCCATGTGGGTGTCTGTTGGAGTCCCAGCTGCTCCACTTCCTATCCAGCTCTCTGCTATGGCCTGGGAAAGCAGTAGAAGATGGCCCAAGTCCTTGGGCACCCGCACCCTCGTGGGAGACCTGGAAGAAGCTCATGGCTCCCGGCTTCGGATTGACGCAGCTCAGGCTGTTGTGGCCAATTAGGAGTAAACCAGCAGATGGAAGACCTCTCTCTCTCTCTCTCTCTCTCTCTCTCCCCCTTCTGTGTCTCTGTAAATCTGCCTTTCAAATAAATAAATAAAATCTTTAAAAAAAAAGAAAAGAAATCATGCATGGGGTTTTCACAATATTCATTTTCCATGAACTTTCTGAAGATCTTGTGTGTGTGTGTGTATTTCAAAATATTTGAGCCAATATAAACTTATCAGTTAATTCTGTTTTACATAGACTTCTTTGAAGTATCGTGTGCGTGTGTTATGAAAACGGCTCAGTTCCAATTTTTCCATATTAGAAAACCAACTGCAAATACACATGGCTGTGATGAAAATCCGTTCATCCACATTCGAATTTCTGGGTCAGAGGAACTGCTTTTTAGGCTTTCCTTGTGCATTGTTATCTGAGTGGCCCCCAGAAAGGCTGTCGCCATTCAGACTTCACCATCATAACAGCAGCGTAGCGAGGAACGGGTTAAGGTAGCACCTTCTTTCACACAGGATCAACCTGGAGTTCGGAGCACAATAAGATCTGGATTGCAGGCCTTGGTTAATGGGCTTTTCTTGAACATGGTAACAGATCCTTGTTGTTGTTTGAAAGATGTATTTATTTATTTATGTATTTAATAGAGTGACACAGAGAGAGAGGTTGAGACAGAGAGAGATCATCTATTTGCTGCTTCACTCCCCCAAATGGCCACAACAGTTAGAGCTGGGTCAGGCTAAAGCCAAGAGCCTAGAACTCCATCTGGGTCTCCTACATGGGTAACAGGGGCCCAAGAACCTGGGACATCTTCTGCTGCTTTCCCAGGCACACTAGCGGGGAGCAGGATTGGAAGTGGAGTGGCAAAGACTCAAACCGGGGACTGGCACTGTGGCGTAGTAGGTAAAGCCACCGCCTGCAGGACCGGCATCCCATATGGGCACCGGTTCGAGTCCTGGCTCTCACTTCCTATCCAGCTCTCTGTTATGGCCTGAGAAAGTGGCGAGAGATGGCCTGAGTCCTTGAGCCCCTGCACCTGTGTGGGAGACCCAGAAGAAGCTCCTGGTTCCTGGCTTCGGATCAGCACAGCGCCGGCCGTTGCGGTCAATTTGGGAGTAAATCAGTGGATGGAAGACCTCTCTCTCTCTCTCTGTGTGTGTGTGTGTGTGTGTGTGTAACTCTGACTTTTAAATAAATAAATAAATCTTAAAAAAAAAAAAAGACCCAAACCTGTGCTCCCTTATGTCGCAGGCAGCAGCTTAGTGTGCTTCGACAGAACACCAGCCCCAACCAGGGCCCTGTAGCAGTGAGTCTCCTGCTTTGGAATTGGACTATCTCCGGCTGCTGGAGTCTGGCTATGCAGGGGCATAGGTTCTGGGCAGGAGAAGTACTCACTTATTATTTATGGGCTCCTTCCTGACACCCAAGTTCTCGGCCCCCAAGGAATGGACATTCTGCTGGGGAACGGAAGCACATTTATTGCCTTATTTTTTAAGATTTATTTATTTATTTATTTATTTATTTATTTATTTATTTGAAAGGCAGAGTTACAGAGAAGCAGAGGCAGAGAGAGAGATCTTGCATCCGCTGGTTCATTCCCCAAATGGCTGCAATGGCCGGAGCTGCGCCGATCCGAAGCCAGGAGCCAGGAGCTTCTTCTGGGTCTCCCATGTGGGTTCAGGGGCCCAAGGACTTGGGCCATCTTCTACTGCTTTCCCAGGCCACAGCAGAGAGCTGGATCAGAAAAGGAGCAGCTGGGACTCAAACAGGATGGAGGTGCCACAGGCAGAGGCTTAGACTACTATGCTACAGTGCTGGCCCCCACTTTGTTGCAAAACAGTCCGTCTTACAGCCTCCCATTAATATTCGATAGATGCAGAAGAAACTCGGGCCTTGAGACATGACATAATGCAAGTGGTAGTGGCAGAGTCAGGTCTCCAACGCAAGCCTGCAGACCACGACTCTCCGTTCCTTGGAGAGCACACAACCGCCTAGGAGTTTCCCGACTTGGGCCTTCAGGCCTCAACTCCAGGGCAGTCGAGCTCTGCAGCTGGGGTCCAGGGAAGTTTTGCAGTATTCTTGCTGTAGGCAGGGAGAGACCTTGGGCTGCCTGAAGCTGAGTGACAGGAACCAATGACTGCCTCGGGCCTCAAAGGGCAGTGAATGACACTTACTGAGCAAATGACCAGGGCCAGCCCCAGTTCTAAGAGCTTGATGCGTACTCATTCATTTAGTCCTCAGCGCAGTCTCACGAGATGACTACTACTCTCCGTCCTGTCGTCCCGTCTTTGGTAGGAACACATGGGAGCACAGCGGGGTGGGGTAGAGAGGGGGGCAGGGTTAAGTTCCCTGCTTGAGGATTCCTAAGGAGAGAGTGGTGCTGGCGCCACGGCTCACTAGACTAATCCTCCGCCCTGTGGCGCCGGCACACCGGGTTGTAGTCCCGGTTGGGGCGCCGGATTCTGTCCCGGTTGCCCCTCTTCCAGTCCAGCTCTCTGCTGTGGCCCAGGAGAGCAGTGGAGGATGGCCCAAGTGCTTGGGCCCTGCACCCCATTGGAGACCAGGAGAAGCACCTGGCTCCTGGCTTTGGATCTGCGCAGCGCGCCAGCTGTAGCAGCCATTTGGGGGGTGAATCAACAGAAGGAAGACCTTTCTCTCTGTCTCTCTCTCTCTCTCTCTAACTCTGCCTGTCCAAATTAAATTAAATTAAATTAAATTAAAAAAGGAGAGGGTGGTGAAGCTGGGATGGAAACCCTGACAACCTGTCTCCAGAATCCGGCTCCTAGCTAGCCCACCAGACCACCTCTCAGCCACATGGCTAACATCCACAGCAGAAGCCCAAGACCCCAAGCCTCCTCACTCCCTAAGTGGGCACCACTGCTTTGCCTCACCAGCATGGCATAGTACCCTGGCCTTTGGACTCCAGGATTCAGGCTTGTTAAGGTTCAATCCGTGCTGTGCTGCTTCTTCACCATGTGTCTCGGCTAAGCACTTTCCCCTCTCTGAGCCTGCACTTCCACAGATATAAAGGCCAGGATCATCACAGTCCTCGCTCAGTTAGGGAGCTCATGGACGCATCCCTGGACCAGCAGGTGTCAATGAGCAGTGCCTGCTCCATACTCACTAAACGCCAGCGTTTACTGTAGGGGTAATACAACAGGATGACTCCCCAGTGTGTGTAGCACAGGGCAGGGCCAGAGCCCTGCATGACTGTCCCAGCCCAGCCCAGCCCTAGTCCAGCCCATTCACTTTGAGTAACATTTCAAAGCTTTATTAACATTGCGTTTGGGCTAAGCTCCAGGCTGGGCATTCCTCTAGGTGAGACCCAGGCCCTACCCACCAGAAGCCTGTAATCAAGGCCAGGGGGAAAGCAGACACAAGCATGAAGAGCAGAAGTGCCAGGGGAGCTGAGAAAGAGAGCACCAACTTGGCTGGGGTCGGGCAGAGAAGGGGACTTTAGAAACACGGAGCAGAGTGAGTTAAGCCGTGACTTTTGACACTGGCATCTCATAGAAGAAGGCTGGCCCAGGTCCTGGCTACTCTGCTTCTGATCCAGCTCCTTGCTAACGCATCCTGGGAAAGCAGCAGAGATGGTTCAAGTACTTGCACCCCTGCTGCCCACATGGAGTTCCTGGCTGCTGGCTTCGGCCTGGCCCAGCCCTAGCTGTTGCAGTCATCTGGGCAGCGAACCAGCAGATAGAAGATTCTCTCTCTCTCCCCTCGCTTTGCTTCTTAGATAAATCTTTTTACAAAATAAATAAATATCCATGAAGGCTCCATAAGCATTTGGGGGCCGGGGCCAGGAGGGTCCTGGGCCAGGGGCCTGGCATTTCCGTCTGATGGAAGTACATAAAGAAAGGCACAGAGGCTTCAGGACAGCTGTCCTGGTCAAGTACCCATGAGTCAGGTTGATGGTGTTAGGGTGCAAGTTGTGCACAGCTGTGGGGGATGAAAGTGATAGGTTAAAGGGACCAGACCTGAAAGCCACTGGGGGTGAGGAACAATCGAGAAACTTGAGCAGAGGGCGGACATGACCGAGCTTGAGCTTTGGAAGGCTGCTGGGAGGAGAGAAGAAGCGGCCCCGATGCGAGCAGGGACATGGGTTAGGACGCCGTTGTCATCATCCAGGTAGGAGAGACTTGCACCGGCGTGCTTGGCGGCATGGGGGGTGGTCAGAAATGGTGCTTTTTCCGAGGCAGAACTGCAGGCAGACTCAAGGGTGAGCTGGCTGCTCCTTGCCTGTGCCCATCTGTGGCAAGACCTCAGCGGAGCTGGGAGCAGACAGACACCTGTGCTCCGTAAACGCGTCTCTTTTCCCCCCTTTGGTGTTTATTTTCATTTCCTTTCGTTTCCTTGCAAAGTTCATGTCAGAAAACTCCCATCTTGCTTCAGCTGCAGGGGATGGGAGATTTTTTCCATCCCTTACTGGGCCCAGGCTTCCCAGGGCCCAGACTTGGCTGGTGGCCACTCCAGTGGAGTAATGCTGCCCAACCTGAGCAGATCTGGTGGGGCTAGGGCCCAGGAGGCGGCTTGGCAGTGCTTGGCAGGCCTGCTGGGGGGTGGGGGGGGAGTGGCTGGGTCGGGGAGGAGGGGGAGAGGGAGAAGTGAGCCCATCTTGCCGGCTGTTTCAGAGAATGGCCCCCTTGCCTGAGCGGTGGCCTTAAGTCATGGACACTTCGGGCCTTTTCTTCTCTGAATTTCACACTCCCAGGCCCCACGGAGGGGTGCCTGGGATGAGCATCTGTGCCAGAAGGAGGGATCCTGGGAGTCCATAGTAAGCAACCAGCTCCGGGGAGGCGCAGGGGGAGGATGGGCACAGGGCAGGGGTGGGGGGTGAAGAGGCAAGGGGCTGGAAGTCAGAAGACCTGGGCGAGGGCCAGTCCCGGTGAACTCTCCCCCGTGACTGTGGGCAGTGCCTGCTGCCCCTCTATGGGCCTCAGTTTTCCCAACCATCCAACAAGGGGGCTGGACTGGAAGGTCTCTAAACGCCCTAAAGGCTTGAAAGATTCCATTCTCTTTTCTGAATCTGCCCAGGGGGAGGCCTTGGGGGCTGGGGCACCAGCAGGGGCTGAGAATTCCATAGCAATTTGCATGTGAAAGCATGTTACTGCCATGGCTATTAGGGTGTGCAGGGCTACTGAAGACAGGGCAAGGACAGAGAAGTGTCAGGCTGCACCAGAAAGGCCCAGGCAGCCTTGCGGTGGGGGTGGGGGTGCCCTGAGGTGTGCACAGGAGACGACTGCCTCTTTAAGGCTCCGCCCACCCTCGACATGCCCAATCCTGGATCTGGGCCACCACCCAGAGGTCTGGTCCCTAGGGATGCCACCCCCCACTCCCTGCCAAGGGAAAGGGGCCCTCCAGGGAGGGGCTGGGGTGGGTGGACGGCTAGTGCATTGGCAAAATCTCCTCCAAACCAGACCTAAACCTCCCAGTACCATATTCTTGGGATCACAATACATCTGCCTGGTAAGTTGTCTTGTGTAAACTTACACCATTTGTCAATATAAATATTGGGTATATGTAGGTTTGTTTGGTTCATTTATACAACACACACATACACACACACACACACACATTCTCTCTTCCCGCCCTCCCCTTCCCCCAAGCCAGTGGGCAAGAAGCATTAAGCAAAAGCAACAAACCTGGTTCCTAGGCCTGGGGGCAGCCAGCCCAGCCGCCAGGCAGCCAGTGCCCGAGAGCAAGAGCCGTGCCCAGTGGAAGCCAAGGACTATGAAGACTCTGGGGCAAGGGTGGCTCATGGGCTCTCCCTTGGCTTCTCCTGGTCCCCAGGAGCTGGAGGGGCCACATGGAGCCCCACTAGGGGTCTGGCCAGAGAAAGAGGTGGCAGAATCCTCACTGAAGCCAGCCCCACACACCGCCTGCAGGGAGACTGGGAGACATCAGCCATGGGACCACAGGGACAGGCAAGGGCCAAGGAGTTTATCCTGAGTCCATTTTGCCCAGGTCCCTGGGCTGGCGGCTGGGAATAATGGGAACAACTAGGTCTTGGGGTCCACTCTCAAAAAACAGGAAGAGTCCCCAGGAAGGCCTGCTCTAGAGCCAAGCTATCCACCCTCTACCTCATGGGAGAAACAATGACTACCGCTGATTAGCACTTAGCACATGCCAGGCAGTCAATATTTGTGGGGGGCAAAAAAAAAAAAAAATCAAAAGACTAATGTTAGAGCCCAAGTTTTAAAATCTGCATGTCCTCTATTCTGCCTCTCACATTCCCACCACCCTGTGATCACACAAGCAGTGTCAGGAGATAACTCAAGTATTTCCAGACCTTTCTAGAACATGAGGTCTCTGGGAGCATTGACCTTGTCTATCCTGTTCATCACTGGACTGCAGTGCCCAGACCACTGACAGCATAGAGTAGGTGCTCAGCAAATAGTTCTCAAGTGAGTAAAACTAGCACTATCCCCTCATTACCCAGACAAGGAAATTAAGGCCCTGCCTGGTCCAGTCCAAAAGGCTGTCCTGGTAAGGCAGCCACAGGCCCCCTGGATGAAAAGGCCCCACGGCCAGCTCCTCCCACCTCCCCATATCCCTTCACAAGTTCCCCATCTCCCCACCCCCACTCCGGCTTTCCTCCTTCCCTTTCTCTTTACCAGCTGGATAATTGATAATTAACTGTTGGAAACAGAACTTAGAATTACTGCCTCCCGCTGGCCCTTGCATTGCTTTCCTTTTGAGCTCTGTGGCCCCTGTCCTGGGTCGGGGGTTGATCTTGGCCTCAGCAGACTCCCCAAAGCTGGGGGGCCAACCTACGAGGCACCAGCTGGGGCCCTAGCACCCCTCCCCCTCCCACACCAGATCCCACAGCCAGCTGTACAGGAGGCTGCAACAGATGGGCAAGGAGGGTCCCCAGGCAGCCTGGGGCTGACTCAGCTGGGTGACAGTGGGGCTGTGACGCTCCCAGGCAGGACAGGAGGCCAAGGCAGGCCGGCCGGATTTCCGAGAGTGATAGATGCCAGGTGGCCAGAGGGCTGCTTGCTCAGCAGGACCCAACCCAGAATGGCTCCAGTTGGGCCTGGGTCCCCCCTTGAGTCCTTGTACCTTGGTTTCATACCTGCGCCTACAGGGTGCTAGGCCCTTCACATTCCTAGTGGTGCCTCTTGGAAATTTAAAACTGACCAGTGCAATAAAATCAGTAGAGCCTGGGTCTTCCGGCTCTGCAAGGCCTGTCTCTTTAGGGAAACTGAGGCCCAGTTAGCACTTGCCTAGTTTGTCTTCACTGGGGAACTGGGCTCAACCTGTGAGGAAGCCAAGTAGCCCCACCTGGGAAGCATCCTCTATCCCTGACTCACAGCTGGGACAGGAAGGAGAGTGAAGGGTGGGGCAGGTCCTACCACTGCAGGCTCACACCTCCTGCCTCCAGCTAGCTCAGTCCCTCCCTGCCCCAGACAGCAGAGAAGGGAGTGGGGGTGGGGAGGTGCGGAGGGGCTCCTGTTCTTCAAGACCCCCAAGGAAGAAGCAGGCTTGCTCACTCTCACCTGAGGCAGAGGCAAGCACGGGGACTGGGGGAGGGGGTGGGGAGAAGGTGTGCTTCCTCATTTCAAACAGGAGGCAAATCATTCCCCACCTACCATCCTCACGGGGCGGTTGATGAGACCCAGTGAGCTCCAGCATGTCAGGGTGTTTGAAAGCAGTGGCAGGCGCTGGCTGGGGACAGACAGTGCACTACAAAGAGCTCCAGGCGAGCAAGCAGAAACAGCCAGCATGAACCTGGGCTGCCCCATCTCTTCCTTGGCCCTCTCCCTCTGGTTTTACTTTACATCCCCACAGCGGACTCCCCAGGAACTCGAGCACCCACCTGCAGGTAGTCTGGGCTAGGCAGGGCCCACCAAGAGGCCACTCCATTGGAGAAGGGTGGGGAGGGCTCAGGCTCTACAGCCAGTGAGAGACACCAACCTAGCCTGAACCAGCCCTGGTTAGAGACCCCCAGTCTGGGCGGGGCATGGGGGGGGTAGGCACTCCAGGCAGGCAGTCAAGCAGCCAAGGCTCCATCTGATCCAGGCACTTCCTTTGGTTAATGAGAAACCACATAAACAGCCTCTGCCCCAGCTGGCTCTGGGAGCACCCCAGGCCAGCCCAACCTTCCATCCTCGCCACTGGCCCCATGGCTCTCCTCTCGCTTCCTTCTCCATGGGTTCCCCATTCCAAGGAGCCCTGAGTGCTCCTTGGCTGGTTAACTGGGGCTTCCTGCTCTGGCTCACTAGCTCACCCTCCCCTTCCTTCCTCCTCCTCCTCCTCCTTTCTTCTATTGCCTTCTCACCCATTTTTAGCTGCTGAGATCTCACTTGTCCTCCTCCTCTGACATCTGTCTTAGCCATCTCCACAGGGAGTCCCCCCACAAGATTCACAGGCCAGTCCAGGCTGGAGCAGGACGGCCCCAGGCACTGCCAGCCTGCATTTCTGCTGTGGGATGAAGGCCAAACCCTCTTGGGGGACCCTCGCCACACTCCCTGACCTGAGCAAGTTACTCATGAGCCTGTGCAGAGGAGACCGGGTGCTCCGGTCTGTGATGGCCAACTAGAAGCCCCCAGAGTATGCCCTGGTGGTGGTGGTGGCTCTGATGTGGGCCAGCTCTGAAGACAGGAGAAAAAGGAGGATTCTTTTGGCTGAGAGGTGAACCAGGCCAGCTGCTGCCACCATAGTCAGTACCCAGTGAGCCACAGCTGTGGCTCAGCTCTTGGGAACTTCTTTCTAGCCACCTCCAGGCAGGTGGTGGCGGTACTCTGCAGACACACCCAGGTCCCCATGGAAACACCCCTTCCCCCAGCAATCTTCTCTAGCTGAGCCTGATGCCAGATTGGGCAGATGCCCGCAGCCTATGCCACAGAGGTAGCAGGATGGCCTAGGGAGGAGGGGGAATACAGTCCCAGGCTCTGTGACAGCCAAAGGAGTGCAGAGAAGGCTGGGGGAGGGGAAGGGGGGCGGGGAGCAGGAGGGACGGCCCCCACTACCCTCCTCTCATTGTGGCCGCCATCACCGGTGGTTTGGGTGCAGGAAATCTCACAGGCGTGCACGTTCGGGCATGCATACACATATGCTCACACACATTCACACACTCTCGTGTTCGTTCCCCAACATCACGACACCATTTTACACTCATTTTCTCCATGTGGTTAATTTTTTTTTTTAGTTCTCATTTTTTTTTCTAAGAAAAAAGCAACAAGAAAATAATTCAGAGTTTATACAAAACATCTTTACATTATTTTTTTTTCCAAAAAGACTAGTATTTACACAAATGGCAACAGAAACAAAAACAAAAACAAAAAAACAAAAACAAAAAAAAACAAAAAACAACCCTTCCAGCTGCCACCTGGAAGGGGCTGGCTGTTCTGCTCCCTCTCCCACCTGGCACCAGGGTGGGCACCCAGCCAGGAGGCAGTGTGGAGGTGGATGGCATAAGGCCCAGCTCCTTCCGTGGCCGCTCTGGGAGTGCCCGCAAGGTGCTGTCAAGTGGCAGTCTGTTAGCAGCCCTGCTGGCAAGGAGCCGGGGTCAAAGTGCACGGCGGGCTGACCCAATCCCAGGCAGCCTCTGCCTCTTTCCAGGCCCCAATGCGAGACTAGGGGGCCAGCCAGCGGGGGCCGAGCGGGGTGGGGGAGCATCCACCTGTGCTGAAGCCCAGAAAAGGAGCAGGCCACCTGGCCTTATACCCGCTTACGTCTCCACCCTGGGCCTCTGTTTCCCCACCAGACCAAACGATGCCAAAGGTATGGAGAGAACAGGGCGGGGGGTGCGGTGGGGGGAAACTCCTAGCTCTGCAGGGCAAATAGCCACCTGGGCACCTCACCTCCCTCCACCCCCCATGAGGTCATCTGCCTGTAGCAGCTCTCCTGTTCCCCGGGCAACAGCCAATTAAGACATTAATTACCGTGAGAGTGAGGGAGGCAGGAGGTGCCCAAGAATCTCACAAGGAAGGGATCTCTTTTTTTTTTTTTAGGTGGAAGGGTGGCAGCCAGTACCCTATTGCCAGGATCAGCTTTAGAAGGAGGTTCAGGAGGGGAGGATGGGACACCTTGCCCAACGGCACGCTCCTCTTCCTTCACGGGCATCGACAGCCCCGGCCTGCCCTCCACCCCCACCACTGAGAGACCAAGAAGTCTATAAAAGAAATGCCATCCTATGCTTCCTGGCTGGCTAGCTCCTGCCCCAGGCCTTCTTATACTGGGTCAGGCCAGGCTCAGAAAGCCCGGGGAGGGGCTGCCTTTTCCATTTTTCCATTTTTCTTCATAAAAAATAAAAAAACAGATGAAAATGAGTTGACAGCTAAAAAAATGAACACAAAAGCATTAAAAACAGTGATGATAGTGGACGAGCAGTCCTGGGGGGGGGGGGAAGGGAGCGAGGGAGGGGCAGGACCAGGGGGCCGCCTCCCTGCCTGCTGTCCATCAGCGTCCGTCCCTGCCTCCAAGAAGGGGCGCCCCCACAGAGCCCAGAGGCCTGGCCAGAGGGGGAAGGCACAAGAGCATGGGGATTGGGGGCACAAGCACCCCCCTCTGAAGCCCAGGGGGCAGGGGGAAAAAAGGGGAGTGGGAGATTACAAAAGCCAAGAAACTACAAAACTAAATACAAACGTGGGCACAGCTGGCAAGGGGAGGGGCCGCGGGAGAGAAGGGAGAGGTCCCGTCCAGGCCGACTGTCCCTCCAGGCTCCAAGGCCACAAGAGCCGTCTCAGACCTTGTAGTAGATGTTCGCCGGACTCTGCGGAGGCATCTCCTGGACGATGTAGACGGGGTGCCCGTAGTCCCCACTCACCTTCTCGTAGTGGGGACAGTAGTTGTTCTCTGTAGTCCGTAAGGGGATGATGATGTCGCTGGGTTCCGTGCCCGCCGTGCCGCTGCCCCCCTTGGGGCTGGCCAGGGTGCTGAGCGAGAGCGCAGCCGCCCGCTGCTGCGTGTGCTTGCGGTGCCGCTTGCGTAGCTTCAGGAGCAAGACCGTCAGGAAGATGATGATGAGCAGGAAGATGACGCAGCCCGCTCCGACGGCTGCAAACAGTGCCACCTTGGAGTTGAAGAAGCTGTCGGGGTCGCCGCCGCCGCCGCCCCCACTTGCGCCCGGGCCGCTCTTCTCTTCCTGGTTCACAGTCTCTGAAGGGAAAGGAGGGAAGGGACGGTGAGCCAGGGGACAGACGATGAGCCGGCCAACCACAACGCCAGACAATGCCACCTAGGGCAGGGAAAGAGGCCATCGGGGCCCCAGTGCTGTCCCGACTGGCCAGGGCCAAATGGCCAATCTCAGGCGGGGGCCCAACTTGCGTTTCTTCAGACATGAGGCCCGAGAGGATGACGGAGCAGCGGCCCCTGCCCTCTGGGAAACACGTCGTTGGCACTCACCATGCTTGCCGTCAGAGTCACCCACGCGGCCCCGACCAGGAGCATGGGTGGCTGTCTTGACAGTGTTGTCTGCCTCCTTGCTGGGCCGGCTGGTGGTCAGCTGCTCAGGTGTCACAGCATTGGGATCTGAGGGCCAGAGAGGGCATGGGTGAGAGGCAGGGGGACCCTTGCCAGCATAGGTGTCCACGATCATCAACGCGAGGCCGAGAATGGCCTGGATGCCAAACCTCCATGCACTTGAACCCTCTCGCCCCATCCTATGTTCCCAACACCCACACTCACTCAGGAACATCAGTTCCCAAGGCCGACATCCAGGGCCCTTGGACCAGGCACTCACCTTGCCCAACCTTCATGACGATCTTCATGGTGCGGGTACGGCACACACCTCCCTCGCGGTTCTCCAGCCCCTCGAGGCTGCCATTGGATGTTGCTGCAGGAAGAGACCAGAGAAGTCAGGGGGAGGGTCAGGAAGAGAGAAACGTCTGCTGGCATTACCCACAAACCCCAGTGCCACCAAGTCAGGTGTGGAACGCAGCCCCTCACCTCGCTGGGAACTTTTCTTCTTCCCTCCTCCCCACTGGTGAGAGTAACCCAGATGGCCCAGCCCAAGCCCCGACCCCAGGGACATCGCTTGTCTCTCATAACCGAGCCCTGGCACCTCTTGTCTCAGGGGCAACCCCTAAGGTATGCCAGCTCACTGGGAGACCATAGTCAGAGGCAAAGAAATTTGAACTGGCATGGTGTGGGAGCATTCTACAGACTAGAAGGAATTGTGGATTTGGGGTCAGGAGAACTGGGCTGCAGGCTAGATCTTGAGCAGGCAAAGCAAAGAAGAGAAGCAGCCACATGGATCGGAGGCTGCTCCCACCCGACCCCTGGAGCCAACAAGGCGAGCTGGCAGCCCGCTGCTTGCTGAATGCCGGGGCCAGAATTTCCAGGCCTGGCTAGGAAGAGACTATGCCAGTCTCCCAAGGGGGATCAAATCAGGTGGGCCTTAACTATGGGCAGCATCACCGTGAAACCTAGAAGTTCCTTCTGCTTTAGGATAGGAGACAACTCAGCCTAGGCAGAGAGCCCCAGGGCAGGGCAAGGACTCACAGGTAATGTAGTAATCGTGGTGCTTCTTGAACTCCAGGCCCATGTAGTTGGGGCTGAACTCCTGGAACTTGATGGTGAAGCGGATTTCCTGCTCTGGCCGGTTGCATGTGACCAGAACGTTGGGGTCCAGCACGGTGCTACAGGCAGCTGCCTGCTCAGGCCGTACCAGGTATAGCTTATAGTACTCATAGGGCCGCCCTGCTTCTGCTCGGGGACAGATGATGTCCAGCTTGTCGCCAATCTTCGGGTAGATCACCAAGCCCTTCCCGCTCAGGAACCTGGCCAGCAGGGAGGAGATATTTAGCCTCTGTACCCGGGGCAGGGGGTGGGGTGGGGGGAAAGTGGGTGGAGGGGTGTGAGGACAGGCCATCCCCATGGAGACCTTGAGAAGAGGCCTTGTGCCTTTCTACCGTGCTCAGGCTAGGGGTGGGGAAAGACAACCACACTGCCAGCAGGGTGTGGAAGGGGTGGCCCATGGGCAAGGCTTCCAGCCTTTGACTGCCTGGCAGGGTGGGGCACTGCCTGGCTGGGGGAGCCCTTTGTCCTAATGTGGCATTTCCGCAGGGGGTTGACGTGGCCAATGGGCTGGGTACCAAGGTGCCAGGCCCAGGCTGCCTGGAGGTGGCAGTCCTGTACCCCCGCCCTCCCCCCAAACGCATTCAAGATTCCTTCATGGCTGCTGCTACCCCCTCCCCTACACACACACATGCACGCACACACGGATACAGAGCAAGCCCACACATGCCTTAGCCACCACCCCCGCAGCTCCCAGCCAAAGGCTAGGGGAGCTCTACCTGTCCAGGACCTGTGCCTTCTCCTTCGTCCTTGCTAATCTTGGGCACGATAGGGAGACAGGAACAGGCATGGCCTGGAGCCAAGGAATGATGGCCAGGGGTCCTACTGGCGACCCACCCCACCCCTATATTGCAAGAGAAGGAATTTCCCAATTTGACCAGTCTCACTCCTGAGGACACAGAGGGAGGGGGGAAGGGGCTCCAGCAGGGACAACAGCATACAAGACAGGGCCCCAGAAACCCCGAGCTGTGCAAGAGTATAATGAAGAGTGCAAGTAAAAGATGAGTTCTTTTTGGTGCAATTTTTTTTCCTGAAATCCATGCACACTTTTCATCATGCACATTTTCCACAACCTTTTCAGAAGGCTCCTTGTATTCTAACCCCTCACCGCCACACGGCCCCTACTCCAGATCCTAAGGAAGAACTGGACAGATGCCTTTGGAGCCAGGTTTATGTCCGAGTCCAGCAGGCCGCGTGCGGGGGGGACGGCAGCGGAGGTCGGCTGCCCCGGGCCACCTATTCGCATGCCTCTACCCCTGCCTAAGCTCAAAGTCTAAGTTGTGCTCTGTCGGCCATTTCTGAGCTGGGCCGGTTGGAGCCGAGAGCAAGGCAGTGGCACTGTCAGAGAAGGAACACAGACTTTGAAAGAAGAGTCTAGGGCTTGGTCCATACTAGCTCTTTCACCTCAGATGGGCCGCCTGGGCTCACTGAGCTCCAGTTTCTGCATTAGGAATAAACAGGCAATGGTCAGAGGGGAAATGGGGCAGCACAGCACAGCACGTGGAGAGTCCCTTCTATCCAGCCGGGGCTCAAGACATTTGACTCCTCCTGAAAAGCCATGGCAGGGGTCTGTTCTCTGGGAGAATAACGAGGGAAGAAGGGGTGCCCCACCGTCACGCATTTCACTGGCTGGTTTGTGCCGGGAAAGAAAAGGGCCCACTCTCTAGCGATAGACAGCTCCAGGCTGTCTGTAGGTCAGGTATAGGGGCAGGCGTTGAAACAGCCAGGGCTAGAGGCAAGGTGAGGAAGGAGATGGCCTGTACAAATGGCAGGGTGAAAGTGGGTGCTGGGTGAGGGACCAGAAGTGAACACACAGCACGAAAGGATGGCAGTGGCCGGGAGTACATAGACAGGAGCAGAAGAAGGCATGGAGAAGACCGGGGGGCAGGGGGAGACCAGACTGAACGGCCTCAAGGCTCACGACAAGGGGAATGGGTTTCGTGCCATTGGCCACAGACCCTCTAGCAGGAAGAAGATCGTGGCGGCGTTTTCTTAAGCATCGCCTCTAGCTCCCTGCTGTCCTTCCTGCTAGAGGGTCTGTCGCCACTATAATCATCTGGGAAGAGATGCCCCCGGTAGGCGAGCAGGGCATTGACCAAGCAGGGGAAGACAAGCAGCCCTCCATCCGCATCCAAAGAGATCCCACCACGTGGATGTGGGAGGGTGAAATCCAGAACACACTGGCCTTCCCTGGTTGGCACTTTACAGATCTACAAGGCCACAGAAACATGTTGGAGGGAATGTTCCCCCTGTCCCTCCTCCCCCCACGCGCACCGCACAAAGCCAACACGTTTCACCAAGGTGTTTCTCCCTTTCCAAGTGTTCTGTCCAGCTGACAAAATTAGTCAGCTTCTAACATCGTGGAGCCCAGGGGGACCTTCGGGACCAGGCCCCTCAGCTGAGGGACTGTAGGATCACACAGATGTTGCCATTGAGAAGTTCTCAAAGACAACTCAAGGGGCCTAAACCCCCCCAGGCTGGTTAATCCTGGGGGTGGGGGGTGGTCTCAGAAGATCTAGAATAGCAGCTTGAATCCTTGTGTAGTTGCACCTCAACAAGAGGCATAAATGCAGCTACACAGAGCATGGACATGGGGATAGGCCAGCTCCCCCTTCCAATCACTTGGCCCAGGCTTACTCACGGGGCAACCTTGGCCATCCAGAGTGTATCATCCCCTAGGGATTGGAACAGGGCTTCTAGCTACTCGGGGTTCTACCTTGGACCCAGAGACATTAAGGAAGCAGATGTCTACATGGTGGGGGAGGGGTAAGAAGTCTATGGCCCCCAACACCCTCAGCTTCTCTTCAACCTCAGTGACCAGGCTTCATACATATTCATGAGTTAATTTGCATAGCAGCTGGCAGAGGGAAACTCACCTTCCCCTAAAGTGCAAAAAGGAGAGGAGCCTTCCCTGACCTTGATCCCCTGTTACTGGGGCCTTCTGAGCATCTTCCCTACCACCAAACAAACTTCATCTTGGCCTGGGGGAGCCCTTTCAAGAAAGAGTGAGGGACCACAAGGGTGTGCACATAGCCAATGTGAGTGAAGCTCAAAGCTGGGTACGTCATCAGGAATACTTTACAAGGGGACCCCATGGGTCTCCTCGCTTACTGCCCCAGGTTAGAAGTAGGGCTCGAAGGGGAGAGGGAAGAGATCAGGTCCCCTCAAGTAAAACTGTTTATGCCTTACCTTTCAAAAACTACTACTTCTCTCCCCCTACCCAATACCTAGCCAAGCCTCCCTGCCTGGGGCCACCCTCACACAAAGCCCTTTTCTGGAAAATAAGGGGATTGACATGGCCCAGCAGGACGCCTGAAGCAGGTCTCCATGGTAACTCCTGAGGCCTTCCCTCCCTAGCCTCTGATAGCCTTGGGACCCCAGGGAGCCACCCCAAGGAGCAAAAGGACTCGGGGGAGGCAGCCTGAGCTATTGCGGCTCCTGCCTTGTGGCCTGCGTCTTCCCCCTCCACACTAGCCAAAAGCCCTCAGTCTTTTTGTGGCACTTAGAAGTCTGGCCCTAACTGCTAAAAAGAATCCTGCGATATGAAAAGTCAGAGGGGTCTGGAGACAGTAGCACCCAAAGCCCTGGACTGGCCAGAATGCAACTGGCCACCCCTACCCCACGCAAAAATCACAAGTTCTTTTGTCCAGATGAGCCCTTCGCCATCCAGATCCGTGCCTTCTACAGGAGAGCAGAGCTTAAAGCTGGGCCCATCATGCCCTGGAAGCTGCCTGCATCCCACCATGTCTACATTCCCTTCCTTTTGACTCTAGAAAGTGGCCAAAGGAGGCGCCCAGGTCCCAGACCATGCACCTCTGAGTTCAGAAGAAGACTTGAGAGCCACAGCCTTGATTCGGTGATTCCCACCACCCCCTGTGCCTCCACACCTTCAACACTGGCAAGACCCAAGGAAGACAGACCCCCAAGCCAGCACTCAAGTCTGCTCTCATCCCAGCTAGGGTGGGGAGCCCCCAAATTAAAGGCTCCTCTTTCACTCCCCCAGCTCCACCCAGCCCCTGAGGCAGCAGGAGCAGGCCTGGCGTGTCCCAGCAGTGCCCGCCCAGGCGTGGGTGGGCAGAAACAGCAGCTGGGTCCTGGCACACACACAGCTCTGTCGGAGGCACGGAAGCCATGAGAGTCCCAGAGGAAGTCACCCTCCCCACCTGTACTGAACTATGCCCTCCCCTCTGCCCCACCTGGCCAAAGCTAACATCCACTGTGCGGGGGGGGGGGGGGGGGCTGGTTATCACCCCCTTCCCCGTTGTTTGCTTTCTGTGGAGTTCCTAAGAGGAAGAGAGAGTCCAGGCCCAGAAGGGACCAAAGGTACTTGTTCAGAGCTCAGGGCGGGGCAGAGAGAATACCAGGCAACAAGCTGGCTGTCTAGTTCAGTTCACCCCGGCAGGCTGCTGGTCCTTGGAGCAAGGCCTGGCAAGGTGAAATGAGGAAGCCAGGGCACCGTTCAGCCCACACAGGCAGGGCCTGAGTCACAAGCACAGATGCACTGCACACCTGTGAGGTGAGCAGGGAACCAGGGGGCAAGGGGCTGGCACTTCTTCCCAGCCCCAGCTGGAATTCCCGCCTCTCCTCGAATTCCAAGTAAGCAGGCTGGTGTGGAAAGATGGCACACAGCACAGCTGTGCCTTCGAAAAGTCACTTCCCTTTTCCGAGCACATGCCACCTTCGTCCGGAAAATGGGGCCAATGTCTCCATCCCAGGGCGGCTGGGAGCATCCGATGAGCTCATACATGACAGTGTGTTGTAAGTAGAGAGTGCTGCCCGACTCCCAGCGTGCGTGCCAAACACAGTGTCGTTTAGAAGTGAAAAGGTGAAGGAGCTCTTGGCTGCTAGCACCCTGACCCAAAAGAGCTACCACACCCAGGACGGGGCTGCTATGGGACCAGGGCAAGCAACCCAGCATGTGGCTGCTAAGCATCCCCCTCCCCACCCCACCCCAGCCTGGCCCCCCAACAACCCAGGCCATTTCCCCTAATCATCACAGGGTGGAACTTCCCCCAAACCTGGGGTTTCCATGGCAACCAGCAACCTCCTGGCTGGCCCACTCTCCTCCTAGCGCTAAGCACAGAAAACAGTGACACACACAGGAGTATCCAGGGCCCACCCATCCCCATTCACCTGCACTGATGAGGCACCGGGGAGCCTGAGGGAAGAAAGGGAACCCTCCATTCAGTCTCCACCCCAGCCTCACAGGCCCTTCTTGCCCTGGCCTGGCTGCCCTGGGTGGGGCAGGGTGGGGGTGGGGGAATGGGAAATGCAAGGGAACAGGGAACTTGAGGAGTTGTTGGGTTCCCAGCACTCTCATGGCTCCCACCTGTGGCCAATCAGCCACAGGGTGGAAGGGTCAGGTCCCTCGCCACCCTGCAAAGAGGCCCTGGGGCTGGCCTCCCCAAGACTGTGAGCTAGAACAGCTGTGAGGGGCCTGTAAGTAGGCAAGCATGGGTTGGGGTCTGCAGCTGCCCCCACCCAGACTGGAGTCAAGGGTCCTGGATGCCAAGCGGAACCTCTCCCCCTTTCTCCTCCCCCCCACCTGCCCCCTTGTAGGGAAGGTCTGTAATGTGAGCCCGGGCACATTCCCACTCCCTGGAGGTGGGGGAACCTGAGTGGGGGGCAGGAAGGGGTCACCACGGGACTGAGAGACTGAACTGTGGCAGCTGGACCTGGTGGAGGACTCAAGTGTGAGGCCTGCCGGCTGCCCCAGAGCTCCCCGGGGTGGGGAGGGAGAGGCTGGGGGGCGGGGGCCGCCCTGGGACCATTTCAATCACACACACACACACACACACGCACACGCACGCACACACACACGCTGCTTCCCACTCAACTCTGGCAGGACCAAACCCAGGTCCCCATCTTTGTGCTCCTGGGGCAAATGTGACAGGAGAGACCATGGGGGCAGAAGCTTCTGCCACCCAGGGACTAGCACCTCGGAAGGCCCGGGCACCCATGCGGGGAAGAGGCTGGGAGTCTGGAGCCTGCCCTTCCGGCTCCCTCTCCCTAGGCAGGGCTGGGCTCTGCACACCTAGAACCTGGAAGCAGAGCCCCCAGCCCCAGTACTCCCTTATTTTGATTTTTTTCCCAAGGAGGAAGCAATTAAGTGGGGTTTATAGGCACTGGGAGATTTTTTTTTTGGGGGGGGGGTTGCCAGCTCCTAATAGGGCTGAGGAGAGAGACCAAAAGCCAGGGAGGGGAAGAGGGGAGGGAGGAGAGAAAATGAGCCTGCGAGGGAGAGCTCGGGCATGTGCGAGAAACAAAAGGACTTGAGAAAAAGAGGCAGAGAGTGACTAAGAGTGAGAGGGAGTGCGAGAGAGAGGGAGAGCGGGCGGGCGAGCCTAGCTGGAGAAGGGGAGCTGAGCACTGCTCGCCTAGGCTGCTGGGGGGAGCCGACCGGGTCCCAGAGAGCGAGAGACACACGGAGAAGCTGTTTATTTGGAAGGCTGTGGCGGCCCGAGGGTTGGGCGCGGTGGCAGAGCAGCCCCCCATCCACCCAGAACTCCAGGAGAGCTGAGGGCACTGCCTCCCTCCTGCCCTCCTGCTCACAACCCCCCCCCCCCCGCCCTGCGCCAACACACACAGGCGGCTGCATTCCAGACCCCTGAGCAGAGATAGAAAAACTGGGGGGGGGGGGGGGGGGGAAGAGGCGAGAGTGCACCAGGATCCCTCTCCAAGCATCCTGAGGATCTGCTCCATTGCACAATGGCATTTGGGCAGGTTCTGCTGAGTCTTCAGCCCCCCCACCCCCCACCCCCCACCAGCCCAACCTAGGACGCCCGCCTTCAACTCGGGGTCCATGGGGAAAAGGGGTGGGGGTAGAAGGATGCAACCTCCCAAACCCGTAAAGGGGTCCAGTGGACTCCAGGCTCAGAATACAAAAAGGGGAGGCTCAGAACAGATCTTGTTTCTCTTCAGTTTTCCCCCTCTCCCCTGCAGGAGTGCTCCCTTCCAGCTGTGGAGCTGCCTGCTATCTCTGGTTAGAGACCTGAGAGAGCAATTAGGTCACTCCCATGAGCCCCTGTGCAGGGCTACCCCAGGCGGATTGTAGCTCCTGGGCTCCAGAGAAAGCGTGGTAGCGGCCGCCGTCAGGGCATGAGGAAGTGCACACTTCACAACCTTGCTTTCCCCTGGGCTTCCCTGGGGTCCCCAGACCATTTTGAGCCCCTGCTGCACCCAGTTTGCCTTCTGGGTGAGGACAGGATTCTTGCCCATTCCCTTTCCTTATGCCGAAGCACAGAGCTCCACCCTGACCCTCGTTTAGCCATCCTCCCGATCAGTAATAGAACCCTACCTTTACCCAAGGAGAAGCAAACTAAAGAAACTGCCTGCTCCCACACCACACCACGGCTGGGAAACACACTGCCCCTGGGGACCCAAGACGCTAAGGCGGTCGGGAGCCTGGGAAGTTAGTGGAGAGCCCAGGAACAGTGCACAGGAAGAGATCAAAGATCCAGGAATCAGGGAGCGTGGCTGGAGCAGGTCAAGACCCCCCCCCACTCCAGTTTCCTGCTAAGTGGATCTGTCTGCACACTAACAGGACCTCCAGAAAACCGGGCAGAAGAGCGATTTTGAACCTGAGTTCCAACCCTAGTCGTGGATGCCAAGAGAGAAAAAGGTGCAGAGGTCACCGCAACAGCCCCTGAAACTCCCCATGAACAGCCCAGAAACCACTGGGCCACGGCCTGAAAGGTGTGTGTGTGTGTGTGTGTTGTTGGGGAGGGGGATGCAGCAAAGTGGGGAGTGGGTAGAGTTGTGAAGAGCAAGGAGAAGAAAAGAAAGGATTTCCTTTATATAACTGCCCCCCCAAACCCTTGGGGAAAGCAAAGCACAGCTCCCCAATCTTGCAGACAGTGTGTGTGTGTGTGTGAGTGTGAGTGTGTGTGTGTAGGGGGGGGGGTAATGGGACCTGCCTGGACAGGAATCGCTTCTTCCCCACCCACCTCCTTCACCCGCCCTGCCGCCACTCTCTGCTGCCGGCTCCATTGGACCCCCGACGGGCGCTGGATCGAACCCACCCCCCCACCCCACACACACACAACCCCTCTTCCACTCCGCCCCTCTCCACCCGCCGCCTTTGTGAGCCTGGGAGCGGCGCCCGCCTTTCTACCGCCCCGGCAGGGAGAAAGGGGAGTGGGGAGGAGGGGGGGGAGCAAGAAGAGACGGTAGAGCGAAAAGCCAGGAGGCAAACAGGGAAGAAAGAGAAATGAAAATGGGAGAAGCCCGAGCAGGGATGAAGGCGCTGCCAAGCCGCCCAGAGCGCCGGGTCCCGCGCCGCGCTGCCCCCACACCTAAGCCAACGCGGAACCTGCGTTCCGGCCTCGACCCCCGCCTCGGCTCTGTGAATGGCTCTCGGCGAAAAACCACTACATTCCCAGGGGCCCCGGAGAGGGCTGCGTTCGTTCTCGCCCCCACCCAGTTCTCGGAGCCCAGGCTCACGCAGCTCCGCCTGCTGCGACCATCTCCACTGGATCTGGGCCGCGAGGAGGTAAGGACGGGGGTGGGGTGGGGGAGGGAGACGAGGTTGGGTCAAAACCCAGCCGAGAGCCCCCAGCCCACCTCGCCGCAGCCTGCCCCGCCCGCCCGCCCGCCCGCAGGAAAACACACTTGGAAAAAGCCGGAGATAAAAAGGGGGCGCCGCTCCTCCTCCCGACACCTCCCCACACGCACTTGGAGGCGCGCGGCCTCACCCCGAAGGAGTGCCTCCCACCCCTAGGGACCAGAGCAGATAAGTTACTCACTTAGGGTTGAGGGAGCTCCAGGACACGGGCTCCAGGTTCTTGGCCAGCGGCGTGGCGAGCCGGCACAGCGCCAATACGACCATCGCCACAAGCCACTTGCCGAGCCAACGCTGCCCAGGCCGGGCCATCTTCCTGGGGGCAGGCTGCACTTCGGACTCCGCAGGCGCCTGCTTAGCAACGCTCGCCTCGCCTTCCCGGGCCGCGCTGCGCTCCGCACCGCTCAAGCGCCCATCCTCTGCAGCCGCCGGCCTTGAAGTGCTCCCCTCCCGCCGGCTTCGGCGTCGCTCTTCTCCTCCCCGCCGGCCAGGAGGACTCACTGGGCAGCCGTCCCCAACCCGGGCATGGGCTGCGGCCTCTGAGGGCTGGTTCTCCTGGCCTCTCGGCCGCACGAGGCGCGACGGGGGCTCTGCGCCCCCGAGTGATCCCGCCCGACTCCACTCGGCTCCCCAAGACTGTTCGGGACTGTGCGCCCTCTCTCCGACAGCGTCTCCCCGCCGAGGACTCGGTAGCCGCTCCGATGCCTCGACCGTCCTGGGATCGGTGCACCAAGGAAGAAAGAAGGGTCTCCCCACAACACGAGCTCGGTCCCCAGGCTCCCGACCGGGTCGCCCTGGCACGGGCTCCGTTCCTCCGGGCCACACTGGGACTCCGGGCTGCGCGCCCCTCGACAGCTTCTACTTGAGCGCGGGCCCCCGCTCAGTGTACTTAGAAGAGCGGCGAGACGCTGCCCAGTGAGCCAGTCCCATCAGTCTGTGCCTCTGAAGCGTCGGCTGGGTAGCCCAGCAGCCCGGTCTCCCAGTTCTTGCTCCCCGGCCGTTGCGCCCGAGGGTCTGCGGCCGGCGCGAGCCTCACACACCTCCCACTGCTGTCCAGCGCGCATAGACTCCCTCCGCCGCCGCCGAGCTGTCTACTCCCCTGCTCAGGCAAACGCAAGGCCAACCCTGCTTCTTCTAGCCAATAGGAAGCTCCGTGGCGGGGTCCTTGCCCCAGGCCACGCCCCTCGAGCAGGAAGGGGGCGGGGCTTGAGGGCGCTCTTAAGGATGCCGCGCTGCCGATGGCACCAATCTGAGTGTGCGGCTCATGCGGTTAGGGTTGGGTACCGCTTAGTCGTGTTCCCAGAGCGCTCAGCCCGTGGGAAGTTGGCGCTTCACTAGAGTTGCCGGCCTGCTCTCTTGCCCGCGCGTCTACTCGACACTCCCAGCCTACTGACCTGAGCCTCCCAGGCCTTGTCCCAAGTACCGGGAAAACAGTGCTTCCCACTCTTCTTTTTTTACACACGAGCCCCGAATTCCTGCCCTATGCCCACCTCCGTGGCAACGACAGGCCGTCTGCTCCCCGTCCCGTCACCACGGGGCTCGCGGCTGGGCTTTCCTCCTCCTGCCCTCCAAATGCCTGCACTGTCGCTTGCACTTGGAGCCAGAGTCCAGAGCACACAAGTGGATTGCGGTGGGTGGTGGCGACTTGGGAGGTTCAAGGACAGGATCCGAAGGGAAAGGCCAGTTCTTCAAGCTGGGGGAACCTCAGCTTTGAGGGAGAGCTGATGGGGCCCCTGGAGCGCAAATTTACAGTTCTTTCCCTTCTGAAGACCTGGGCAAGGCCCTGGGATAGGCACACGGTAATCAGTGCGCACCATGATCAAAGAAGACACCTGGAGGGCGAAAAGGAAAAGGCGCTAGGTAGGAGGCTTTTGAAAAAGCAGAGGGCCGATATCCTAGCCCGCGGACGCAGGACTCCAGCTTCTCTCGGCCCCGCCATCAGGGTCTTTGTCTCCCATCTCCGGTCCTTTCTCCCCGCCCCTCCTTGCCTCTTTGCTTATAACTTGGCTCATTCCCATAGCTCAGACCCTCCCGGTCCGACCCACTCCTAAATCGGACCGCAGCACGCCTACTCGTGTGCTAATGTCTCCCCCTGCTGCTATGCCTTCACATTGCGGACGCCTGGGCCAAATGGTGAGCTCCTACCCACCCACCCCCCTACACACACACACATGCTCTGGAACGCCAGACCTGGGACAGGCGTGGCCCGGTATGCAAACGAAGGCACAGAGCTAGGAGAAATATCTGGGTTTGGGGGTGGCTTTGAGGCTGCCGAGGCAGCTATTAAGTCATCCCTAGGGAGGATTAGGTGAGCAACATTCCCAAAGTGTTCTGCCATTTATATGTTGTCTCATGTCTGTGATCTCACTTCATAGGAGACCGAGGTACCGATCTTCTAACAATCTCGGTAGCCGTAGGGGACAATGGCAGGGGAAAAGCCTCCACGGACAGCGCCTTAAGGGTGAGATGATTCTGGATAGGCAGGAAAGGGCGGACTAGGATCTCCCAGTTCCCACTAGGACCTCGACCTTGCATTGGGATGTAAGAGGAGCCGAACAGAGAAACGACACTTCTGTTTACTGAGTGCCTATTGTTGTGCCAAGAGCCACACTGGGTGCTCTTCCTTTCCTAAAACTTTGACATGAATTCTGCTATCTCCCCATTTTACCTGCCAGGAAGACTGAGGCTCAGGGAGAAGCGACTCATCTGAGATCACTGAGCTGATCCATGGTGGAAGCAGGATCTGACTTCGGATGTATGAGAGCACTCGAGAAAGGTCGTAGAGAAATGGAATTAAAGAGAGGTTTACGGGGCCAGCATTGTGGTGTGGTGAGTGAGGCCTCCACCAGCAATACCAACATCCCACAGGAGCACACCTTTGTGTCCCAGCTGCTTCACTTCCAGTGCAGCTCCCATGCTGATGCGCCTGGGAGGGCACAGATGCTTGAGCCCCTGCCGTCCAAGTGGAAAACCTGGATGATGTTCCTGACTCCTGGCTTCAGCCTGTTCCTGCTCCAGCTGTTGCAGTCATCTACAGAGTAAATCAGTGGATGGAAGATCTCTCCTCTCTCTCTCTCTCTTCCTCTCTCTCTGTAACTCTAACTTTCAAATACAAAAATAAATCTTGAAAAAAAGAGAGTGGTTTCTTTTGTTGCAAAAAGTTTTTTTTTTTTTTAATCCAAGCATAGTCTTTTTTTATAATGCACATTTTCCATGAACTTTAAAAAAAAGTTTGATTTACTGATTTATTCGAAAGAGCAACAGAGAGGGGGAGGGAGGGAGGGAAGTAGACAGACAGACAGACACACACACACACACACACACATACACACACACACAGAGAGAGAGAGAGAGAGAGAGAGAGAGAGAGAGAGACTCCATCTACTGGTTCACTCTCTAAATGGCCACAACCTCTGGGGCTGGGCCAGGCTGAAGCCAGGAGCCAGGAACTCCATGCAAGTGGCAGAGACCCAAGCACTTGGGCCATCTTCCACTGCCCTCCCGAGCGCATTAGCAGGAAGTCGGATTGGAAGTGGAGTGGCTAGGACTCCGCGTGGGATGCTGGCTTCCCAAACGACAGCTCAAGCTGCTACACCAAGGGACATCCAAGGCCCTTTCATGACTGGATGGGGAGGATGGGGGTGGGGGGAGCTATGAAGCCAGGCAGCCAGACCTGGGAAACAAA
Source organism: Sylvilagus floridanus (assembly GCA_949820135.1). NCBI lineage: Eukaryota > Metazoa > Chordata > Mammalia > Lagomorpha > Leporidae > Sylvilagus > Sylvilagus floridanus. The sequence continues at coordinate 81,664,180 of OX463223.1, forward strand.
GGGAGACAGGAGCAGTTCCTGAGCGTGCCAGCACCTAATCCTGGGCAAGGACCGTGGTGGGGCAAGTGAGGAGGAATTCTGTGCCAGGGCCTGCTGCACGCACTGGTCGCCCCTGCCCACAGCACAGCCTTTCTGCCCCAACCTGCCCTTGCCAAGCACAGGAGCCCCAGGAACAAGACTGAGCCTAGTTCTTTCCACAACCAACGACCAGCGAGTGACTCCAAGTTCCTGCATCTTGATCCGGCGTGGATCCGGCTCAGGAGGGAAATGGACTCCTACTAGCAGTCACCACTCTCCCCACCCCCACCAAGCCTTCCACAGCGGCAGCCATAGCTTGGAGCAGTCAAGTGCATCCCGAGAGGAGCCCCAGCCAGCGCTGCCCACGAGGAATGCCAAGCACCAAAGAAATCAGCATAGAGGAGGCGCCTGCGCTGAGGGATACAGGACAGCTGGCAATGGCAGGAAGCCTCGGGCGGGGTGCAGCCTGCAGAGCTCAGCTTGGCACATCCGCGGGAGGCAGGGTGGTAGGAACTGTGGCGGCATGCATTTCGCTGGGGGCGGGGGGGGGGTTACCTCTGTCTCTTTGGGCGGAGTCACGTCCCCTGCGTTTGTTCCAGTGATAGTCCCTCCTGCCCAGAGCGGTGGCGAGGGGTGAATGAGAGAATGCACAAAAAAGGACTTAGCAGCATGCCTGGCCCCACTGCGGGGCTTACGGAATGGAAATTCTTATTCTTCCCGGGGCCTCCCACACAGACACCCTCACTCCCCTCGCACAGGCAGGCTTTGTGTGCCACACGCACCAACTTCCATTGTTTCTCCCTCATCCACTCAAGCAGCACCTGGTGTCAGGCCTGGGTTGTGGCCTCATGTTCACTGTCATCCTTGTCCTGGACCTCTCCCTTCCTGCTTGGCACTCAGAGACACAGAGAGGTGAGGTAACTCACTCAAGGTCACACAGCAAGGAAGTAGTCATGTCAGGTACAGCCAGAGCCAACACTCAAAGAGCCCGAATCCTAACCCCTCTCCTCTCCACTGGCTGTCATCTCTGGCCCCGCCCCCTGTCTCTTGTCTGTCCCCTAGGAGAGACAAGCTGTCTCTGCCCGCACCCTCCTCGGGGATATACACACAGGGCCAGGGAACCCTACCACTTCTCAAGCACCCCTGGCTGCCACTAGGGCTGGTTACTGTCACCTGCTGCTGTAGGTATCTTTGTTTCATTCTCAACATACCCCTGAGGTTACTGTTTATAGACTGGTTTCAGAGATGACAAAGCGGAAGCTCTGGGCTCAGGCTGGCTTCGTGCCCTGTCCCTGCCAACCTCCGCCTGCAAAACTCTCTCTGCTTGGCCAACTAAATCCCCTCCCCTGCACACCCCTCCCCCCACTCTCCTGCTCTTTCCTCTGCCCAGCTGGGTTCATGTTGCGCCCAGGCTGCCCTCCCTTCACCACGAACACCTTGCTTTGCCCAAGTCACTCCATCTCTGGGTCAGCCACAGGGCAAACCCAGGGGCGGCCTAGCCCTCCCACTCTTCCTCCTTCCCTCTCCTGGCTGCACACCCCCTCCCCCCGGGGGGGTGGACTAATTCAAAACTACCCCAGGTGGGTAAGCTCAGGAAGTCTGGCTTTGCTACAGCCATGATAATCCCCAGGAGCTGAGGACAGAGAGGGAGTGGTCCCACCGGCCAAAGGTTCAGCCCAGCCCCTCCCCCTGCCCGCCCCAGCTGCAAGCCTGGTTTATGGATGTTTGCACAAAGATCACCTCTACCTGCCAGGTGCCGCCCTGACTCCTGCATCAGGTTGATGGCAGGATGACACCAGGGATGGGAGGAGCCCCCTCTGTCCCTTCCTCTCTCTTTATCCTCTCCTTGTTGCTATGTACCCCTACCCTGGTCTCCTGGACACCTGTCTCCAACTCTCAGGCCCCACACATGCCTGCCTCTGCCCATGCCCAGAGCCTGGAGCAGGACACGTGACAAACGGAGCAGGGCTCAGTGCGCCTAGCAGGTGAATAGCACTCTAAACTGCAGTTGGGACCCTGTGTTCTGTGGTCTCCGTCTTGGCTGGGCTTCCTCTGGCCGTCCCCTCTCCACGCCCATCCTCTGTGCTCTCTGGCGCAGCAGGAGGCAGCCCCAGTCTGGGGTGGGTGGGGGAAGTGTACAGCACCCGGGGCCCAGCCCACCTGTTGCTCCCTCACTCTGGTTACCTGCGGAATGCACAAGGAGGGGCCGGCCATTCGTCACTGTCAGGGGCTCAGGAATTCTGCGGAGGGGAGAAGCAGCTGTCCCCACCTGTCACCGGCTCCAGCCCAGCTCCCCTATCTCAAGTAGACTTGTGAGAGAGGGGAACGCCAGCCCTGTCACGCGGCTGGCTCTGTAGGGAACATGCTGGACGCACCAGAGAATGAAGTCCCCATGGAGGAGCACCCCCAAGCTGAACAAGCATGGGGGTACCCCAAGGAGCAGAGGGAAGGGGAAGCTGTGTTCTCATCTCTCCAGCCCTCCTAGCTCCCCTGTCCTCGCAGGCCTGAGCCAGCCTCCTACCTCCCACCTCACCAGGAAGGCTAAAGGGTCAGTCTCTTGAGCTCTGCTAACTGATAACCCCAGGCCTACTGGGACAGAGGGAGAGAGAGAGGGAGGCTAGGAGCCCCTGGGGACATGCAGATAAGAGACCAGACCCAGCTGTCCAGATAATCCCTGGCAGAATTATGGCAGCCTGGCCTATCGACCCTCCAGCTGCCCCCCAGAGCTAAGCCAGCCAGGGTGAGCTGGAACCTCCCCTCCCCCACTGGCCATCTAGTCCAGCTGCAATCAGAAAGGCCCCAGGGCATCTGGCTGAGTGCACGTTCCCCAATGATGGCCCAGTTTCTTTCTAGGCCTTCAGACTCCCCACCTTCCCCGAGGCTGCCCATGCTAGGGTCCGGGGAGAAGCGGACGCTGTGACAGACCCTGACTGACAAACCACCCAGCATCTTGCTGGTCAGGAAGCCAGTCCTCCAGGGGAACATAAATCTCCCTGGTCTGGCTTGTTTTTCTTTCACAATCCCTTCTCTGGGACACAAAGCAGAGCCTATGGCAGCCCTTTGCCTCAACTGGGAGGGCTGGGGGTGTGGGCAGGGAGGAATTTTCCTCCTTGGGGTCCGTGTCCTGGGCAGAAGCACCAGAAACCGGAAGTGAGGGGAGCTTCTGATCTAAGAGCGCCTGAGGGGATCACGGATTCAAAGACTGCGGAGGAAGGTGGTGGGACCCAAGGTGGTGGGAAACCGAGGTCTAGGCAGAACGTTGAATCCAAGAGGTGGAGTTCCCAAGGCAAACTTTCCTCTCCCTCGTCCCTCCCTATTCCTCAAACTCTGTCGACCCCCAGTGGCCATCTCAGGACTTGCAGCCCAAAAGCTGACCCTCCCAGGAGCCGGGCTCCCAACAATGCCACAACTTCCAGGGACTAGCCTGAGTCGAGCTAAACCAGAAATGCCTTCATTCCCTCACCCCCTCCTCCCCCTCCCAATCTAACCAAGCCTGTCTTCACACCCACCTCCTCTGGGCAGCCTTTTGGAAGGGCCCTAGCCCATAGTCTGCCAGTAGTCACTACCTGGATTTGTATAATTTGTGTATTTCTCGGTCCTCCCACTAGATACTAGCATGGGAGTATCTAACTACTGAGCGCTTCTTCTTCCATTTCGGCATCAAGACCAAGCCTAGGGGTGAGCACCTAGGGGGCGCTCTATAAAAGCGAATGGCGATCAGAGTGGTGGTGGTGGTGGTGGTGGTGGTGGCGATGACAGTTACCATTGACTGAGCATTCCCAAGCCACATTCCAACATCCGAAACTTCTCAAGCACCAATGAGAGGCCTCAAGTGGAAAATTCCACACCTTGCCCTCATTTGACTGATAGCAGTCAAAATGCAGGTGTACTAAAAATTGTTGTAGAAGATTCCCTTCAGGCTATATGTATAAAGTGTGCATGAAACATGGATGAATTTCATGTTCAGGCTTAGATCCCGTCCCCAAGATATCTCATTATGTATATGCAAATATTCCAGAATCCAAAAAGCCCCAAATCCCAAATACTTCTGGTCCCAAGCATTTGGGATAAGGGGCCGCTCCATCTATATTTTGTATCTCTTCCCTTATGCAGAATTCATCAACAAAACTGGTGCTTTTAAAAGTCAAGTGACTTAAATAACCCGAGTCTCTTCCAGGAATCATCAGTGGGTCAATTCAGTTCACAAGCACTGCTGGAGCTTCCCAAGGGAGGGGGTGGAGCGGGGTCTTGGCAGGTGCCTAGACATGAGCATTAAAGTGACAAGAAAGATGGCAGAGTTACTTCTGTCACTCCATGTTGGGTCCAGTTAGACAGCAGTCCCAGGGCAGCAAGCACCTTTGAGTAGAGGGCCTGCCCCACCCTGGACATTACTCTTGGCCATGGCTTCCCTAAGATATTTGGCTTCTCTCTAGCAGGGTCACCTTGGAGGAAACTGGAGCATGGTCCCTTTTGCCTCACCCCTTCTCCAAGTGGGCCACACAACAAAGACTTGCCCTTTCAGTCAGTTCTTCATAGTCCTTGGTTTGAAGAGGATCTGCTCAAGCTATAAAGGGCAAGATCCAGGGCCAATGTTTTGGTGTAGTAGGCTAAGCCACTGCCTGCAGTGCCGGCATCCCATATAGGTGCCAGTTTGAGTTCCAGGTGCTCCACTTCCAATCCAGCTCCCTGCTGATGATCTGGGAAAACAGTAGAAGATGGCCCAAGTCCTTGGGCCCCTGCATCCGCGTGGGAGACCTGGAAGAAGCTTCTGGTTCTTGGCTTTGGATCAGTTTAGATCCAGCCATTGTGGCAATTTGGGGAGTGAACCAGTGGATGGAAGATTCTCTCTCTCTCTTTCTCCCTCTCTGTAACTCTGCGTCACAAAGAAAGAAAGAAAGGGCAAGAGACAAGATCCTGCCATGGGGGGGGGGGCAAGGTGGTCCACGCCCCCCCCCCACTTCCCCTGCTGGCCCTTACACTTGGATGCAACAATGCTCTGGCTTGGAGCTGAGCGTCCTGACAAGCAGGCAGCCAGCTTGCTGGCCCAGGCACATTCTGCAAGGAGAAGCGCCTGCGGGTTTTGTGCTGGACTTTCTATACGCACTTTATTAAAGGATTTATGGCCCCGGTACATGATTGGTAACACCTGCTTTTAAAAAGGTACACGCTGAAATCTTACCACAACTTGGCACTAAGGCCCAGGCCCTCTTGACCAAGCTTACCAATACAACAGGAAATCTTGGTGCAGCCAGCAGGGCCTCCCAAGTGCTCACTGATGGACAGGAGTGCCTGAGTTGCTCTCAGGAGTGTACATGCCTTCGCCAGATAACCTTAACCCTTAACCCCAGCCCCCCGCTCACCCTCCAGGGGCTGATGACCTCTGTCCAGGGCTGGTTGATTGCTAAGGTTGCTGGGGGGTGCACGCACCCTGCCACACAGCATATGCACACCCCAGGAGCTCATGAGGGCCGGTGGGGTCCCACACTGCCCTCTAGCGCACAGCACACCTCTCAGATTCAGAAAGAATATCCCCAGGAGCCTGGCCTGGAAGGCTTGCTGGCCGGCATGCTCTCCTAATACCACCCTCCCACCCCCCAGGTGCACCTTGCAAGGAGTTAGGACTCTGCATCAGTGGTGCCCGGATGGATGACATTGAAGGGACACGTGCCACCCTATACCAGTCAGCAGAGAGCTGTGCATGGGGCAGGGGAGCCACAGTCCCCAGTAGCCTACAGTGCTCACAATGACAGGTTGGGAGCCTGTTCCGGAGGGTCATGGTGAGGGTTAAATGGAGCTAATCTATGGGAAGCATTTAGTGCCACGGAAGGGGTAGCCTGGATTAGCTGCCTTTTTGACCTCTTGGAATATTTATTAGGCATTTGTATCTCAGCTCTACTTTGCATATTCACCTCCGTTACCTTTGTGGGTTTTTTTTTTTCTTATTAACTCAGAAGGATAATGTATGGAATAAGAATGTTATTATTTTTTTTTTGCTTGAACTAGTCTGGATTTGGAGCACAGGTCATGTTTATTATGTTGCTTCTATTCAGATCACTTCTTTTGTATAACAACTTTATAAAGACATAATTTATAGAGGCTGGCACTGTAGCACAGCAGATAAATCCGCCGCCTGCCGTGCCAGCATCCCATATGAGCGCTGGTTCCAGTCCCAGCTGCTCCACTTCGAATCTAGCTCTCTACTGTGGCCTGGGAAAGCAATAGAAGATAGCCCAAGTCCTTGGGCCTTTGCACCCACGTGGGAGACCTGAAAGAAGCTCCTGGCTCCTGGCTCCTGGTGCAGCTCCAGCCGTTACATCCATTTGGAGAGTGAACAAATGATTGGCAGAGTCTCTCTCTCTCCCTTTCTCTCTGTCTCTCCCTCTATGTAACTCAGTTTTCAAATAAAGAAATAAATCTTTTTTTAAAAAAAGATATCATTTATATACCCTAAAACTGGCCCCTTCCAGCTATGCAGATCTGTAAGTTTTTAGTCCATGTGGATAGTTGTGTGGTCATTATCATGATGTGTACACATACATGTCGGCACCATCCCCACTCACATCCATCAGCAATCCCTGTCCAGTCCTGCTCCTCCCTCTCCTGCCCAGCCCAAGGCAACTGCTAACCGACTTCATGTCTCAATGCATTTGTAGATTGTGGACCCTTGGTGTACATGAACTCATGCCCACGTGGCCTTTTGGGACTGGCTTCTTTCACTTAGCCTCATGTTGTTGAGGTTCATTCATGGCATGGCAAATGTCGGGGGAGTTTGTTCCTTTTGCGAGCCACCTAATATCCCATTAGATGAACACGCCATGTGATGTGTATGCATTCACTGCTTAGTGCCACCGTGAACGTGCGTGTACATGTGCATCGTGTGGATGTGGAGGTGTGGTTACCGTTCTCCGGCTGAGCCACCTGCTGACTCCATGGTGAACTTTTTTCCCAACTGCAAACTGTCTTGCAAAGCAGCTGTACTGTTTTACTTCCCCACCCATGATGTGCAAGGGTTTCTGCTCTTCCACATACTCCCAGGCGCTTGGTATTTTCTGTCTTTTTGGTTATAGTTAACCTACGGCATATCAACTGGGATCTCACTATGGTTTTGGTTTGTATTTCCTGATAATTAATGATGCTGAGAATATTTTCGCTTGCCTATTGCCCATTTGTATATCTTCCATGGAGAAATGTCTGTTCAGATGTTGTACGAACTTGGAGGTTATTTTTAATTGGGTTATTTTATATTTATATTTTATACACATATACATTTTTATATTTATTTATTATATTTTAACTGGCTTATTTTTGAAATTGCTATCACTTTTCTTACAATTTATTTATTTGAAAGATGGAGTTATACAGAGACAGGAAGAGCAACAGAGAGAGAGAGAGAGAGATCTTACATCCACTGGTTCACCCCTCAGATGGCTACAATGACCAGGGATGGGCCAGGCTGAAGCCAGGAGCCAGGAGCTTCATCTGGGTCTTCCACATGGGTGCAGGGGACCAAGTACTTCAGCCATCTTCCACTGCTTTCCCAGGCACATTAGCAGGGAACTGGATCGGAATTAGAACATCCAGGACTTGAATCAGCACCCATACAGGATGTTGGTGCTGCAGGAGACTGCTTAATCCGCTATGCCACAGTGCTGACCCCTAAAAATGTGTTTATTTATTTGAAAGACAGAATTACAGAGAGAGAGAGAGAGAGAGAGAGAGAGAGAGAGAGATCTTCCATTCACTGAATCACTCTGTGGGTGGCCAAAACGACCTGAACTGGGCTGATCCAAAGCCAGGAGCCAGGAGCTTCTTCCGGTATCCCACTTGGGTGCAGGGATACAAACATTTGGGCTACCCTTTACTGTTTTCCCAGGCCATTAGCAGAGAGCTGGATGGAACGAGGAGCAGCCGGGACACGAACTGGCACCCATATGGGATGCTGGCACTGCAGGCGGCGGCTCTACCCAGTACACCACAGCGCCGGCCCCATGTGCCTGTCTTTTCTAAGAGTGCTTGTCACAGGATTTAGGATTCGTGCAGATGATCCAGGATTAGCTCTTCATCTCAGGATCAGGATCACATCTGCGAAATAGCCTTCTCACAAACAAGATAATAGCGATGGGTTCCGGAGTTTTGGCAATGGCCGTATTTTGTTTGGTGGCTACCCTTGAGCTCACTAGAGTAGATTACTACATTCCACACCCCAAGCTAAGCACTTTATATACAGTAAAGTACCCCAGTCCCCTGAGCTGTTGCTATGACAATCGCTTCTTTCCAATGAGGTTAGATTGACTTGGGTTTCAATTCTATCTCTGGCTCTTATTACCCACGTGAGTTTCCTGAGCTTCTGTTCTCTCTATGATAAACTGGGGAGAAAACATCTATTCCTTCACCAAATGCATACTATGTGCACCTGTCAGGGGGCTGTGCGAATTGTTTATTTTTTAAGAGATTTTTATTTATTTATTTGAGTGGTAGAGTTACAGACAGTGAGAGGGAGAGACAGAGAGATAGGTCTTCTTTCCATTGGTTCACTCCCCAAATGGCTGAAATGGCTGGAGCTGAGCCAATCCAAAGCCAGGAGCCAGGAGCTTCTTCCAGGTCTCCCACAGGGGTTCAGGGGCCCAAGGACTTGGGCCATCTTCTACTGCTTTGCCAGACCATAACAGAGAGGTGGATTGGAAGAGGAGCAGCCGGGACTAGAACCGGCACCTGTATGGAGCCGGCTCTGGATTTTATTTTTAAAGATTTATCTATCTACTTGAAAGGCAGAGTGACAGACATGGAGATGGAGATGGAGATGGAGAGAGAGAGAGAGAAAGAGAGAGAGAGAGAGAGAGAGAGAGAGAGAGAGAGAGATTCCATCTAGTAGTTCACTCCCCAAATGGTTACAACAGCCCGGACTGTGCCAGACCAAAACCAGGAGCCAGGAACTCTATCCTCCATCTCCGACATGGGTGGCAGGGGCTCAAGAACTTGGTCCATCTTCCACTACTTTCCCAGGCTCATTAGTAGGGAGCTGGATCAGAAGCAGAATTCTACCGTGCTCCAACAAGGGGATGCTGGTGTTACAGGTGGTGGCATAACCTGCCTCTCCACAATCCCAGCCATCTGATATGCAGATTGAATTTCCTGGCGTGTGCTACCTGCTCAGCAAAGAGTGGCTACTATTATTATTTTGTAGTTGCAGTTCTAAGAGAGAGAGAGAAGGAGGAAATGACCATTACATTACATTTGTATGGAGGACAAGACGAAGTTTCAAACACCTAAAATGATGCAAATGTCAGAGAGATGATGTCACAGGGAGGCAAAGAAAGGCCAGGATCCTCTTGCCAGGTCACAGAGAAGCCACCAACAGCAGGCACAGGCTCATGCCTTCACCTGAATTTACAGAAGGCGAACACACGAGGGCGTGCGCTCCCTGCCACAGGGGGGCCTCAGAGATGCCTCTGGTCCTCTCTCTTTCTCTCTCTCTCTCTCTCTCTCTCTCTCTCTCTCTCTTTCGGCAGCAGGCTCAGGGCCTATGACTGTGCAGGAGGCTGAGAGAAGGAAGAGATGGAGGAGGTGGAGGAAAGGAAGAGGATTCTCTCTGGTGTCTGGAAGAACATATACCTGACATCAACCCAAAGGGAAGTGCAAAACGGATGCTTGGATCAGTTTAGCAAATTTCAACAAGATGGGGCAAGGACAAAGTCACATTGCAGGGGACATTGAAGTGTGTGGAAAATACACACCGTGAAACTCGGAATCTCTAGATGGTCAGTCTGTGGGAAAGGCTGAGCTGGTTTCTCCAGGAAGGAAGGCCTTCCGAAACCAAGCCAGTTCTGAGATTAAGAACCTCAAGGAGCTTCTACTACCCAAAGAGCCTGGTTTCAACTTCAGAAGTAAAGGGAGCAAGGATGGCCCCAGGAGTCAGGACAGCGGGCATACATACACTTGCTGTCAGTAGGACCCTGGGCAACTCCGAGTTCGCCTCATCTTTCAAATGCATCTGATAGTAGGACTAAAGGTTAACCGGGAGACTGGGCGTGCGAGTGTCTGGTGCATGCCCAGTGCCTGGGAAATGCTGGTTCTGCAGCTCCCCAGGAGGGATTCTTAAGAATCTCCTTTGGTGTGAAGCTGGCTGTCCTACCCGGAAGGTGTACGCTGCAGAGGATTGTGCCTGCATAGCAGGAACTTTTAAGGAAACTCCCGTTCCTGAGATTCTATGATCAGTCGTTCAGCAGATACACAGTGTGAGTCCCCAGCCATCTGCAAGGCATTGTGGGAGATACAGAAAGATAGCCCGAGCCATCATGCAAGTCTCAGCTCAATTGTCAGGAAAGTGTTTCTCACCATCCGGGCGAAACTCATGCCTCCTCCTCAACCCCATTCATCATTTAGGCCACTTTCATGTTTTATTTCCTTTGTAATACTTAGCACAATCTAAGATTGTCATTTTCTTTACACATGTACTCTCTGGCACATGTTTACACACACACACACACACACACACACATTCCCGTAAAATGTGTTGAAATGAAGTATAAGAAATAGACCCCTGTGCCCGGCGCTGTGGCATAGTGGGTAAAGCCGCTGCCTGCAGTGCCGGCATCTTATATGGGCGCCGCTTTGAGTCCCGGCTACTCCACTTCTGATCCAGCTCTCTGCTATGGCCTGGGAAAGCAGTAGAAGATGACCCAAGTCCTTGGGCCCCTGCACCCACATGGGAGACCTGAAAGAAGCTCCTGGCTCCTGGCTTTGGATTGGCACAGCTCTGGCCATTGTGACCATTTTGGGAGTGAACCAACAGATGGAAGACCTCTCTCTCTCTCTGTCTCCTTCTTCTCTCTATGTAACTCTGCCTTTCAAATATATATTTTGCAGGGTGCCAAATCCAGTGAACAGTGGAGGTGACATCCAGTTTTCTTAATTTTTTTAAAGATTTATTTATTTATTTGAAAGTCAGAGTTACACAGAGAGAGGAGAGGCAGAGAGAGAGAAGTCTTCTATCTAATGGTTCACTTCGCCACTGGCCTCAATGGCTAGAGCTGCGCTGATCCGAAGCCAGGAGCCAGGAGCTTCTTCTGGGTCTCCCACATGGGTTCAGGGGCCCAAGGACCCGAGCCATCCTCCACTGCTTTCCCAGGCCATAGCAGAGTGATGGATTATAAGTGGAGCAGCCAGGTCTCGAACCAGCTCCCACATGGGATGCTGGCGCTTCAGGCCAGGGCTTTAGCTCACTGTGCCACAGCGCCGACCCTATACCTATTTTTAAAAAAGAAAAAGACGCTGATATCAGAGAGCTTGTCACCCACCTGGAGACTCGAGACAGGTGTGGAAGTAGCTGAGGGCTCACGTGGCAAGGTCGGGAGCCCACTTGTGGTCAAGATGTACGAGTCCTAGGAGTTGCTGGGTCCGCAGAGAAGTTGGGGAGGATGAGTGGCATTTGCGAAAGGGAAGATAAGCGAGGGGAGGAGAGTGGATGAATGACAGCAGCGGCGGCGGCAGCAGCAGCTGTTCTCGTTGTTTGAACACTGCCGTGTGGCCAGACTAGTTCTATCAGCCTTATGATACAGATACAAGCAGTCAGCAAACCGCACGGAGGTCCTGGCTGTGGAATGGCACCCACATGCTAGCAAGAGGCAACGAGACATGAGTCAGGAATAGGGACCCTTTGGGACAGTAATACACACTGTGGGGAGGATGGCACGGGGCGAGGGAACGGTGAGGGATGGAGACAGAAGTGGCCAAGGTTCCTGGAAAGTGAAACATGGAGGAATGAACTCTGAACTGAGATCAAAATGGTACAAGCAGCCAGCCACAGGCGCCAGACCAAGGCCAAGTCCACTTCCATTCAGCCGCCTGCCCTTTCTTCCTGTCCTTCCTCCACTCGTTATCTTTTCCCATATCCTTCCTTTTCTTCCTTTGCTGACTCCCAACTCACTTTACGGGTGAAGCATTCCAGATTGCCAAGGCCCCTTTCACTTTTCCGATAGTCATGGTCATTTCAATAAAATTGGACGGCCCCTAAATAGAGCCAGGAAAAGCCAAGAAGCTGCTGAGAAGCGAGAATGGAAATGGGGTGGACAGACAGTGAGTCTTGCAAGTTCATGTTTCCTGGCCACACTGGTGATACTGAGCTAACAATAGTAACATGGCAAGGATGCTATGCAGATTAGCCTACCACTATGACTTGCATGTTCCCTTTGAAGCTCATGATGAAACTTAATTGCCATTGCAACAATATTTTTTTAAGTTTATTTTTTTATTTGAGAAGTAGAGTTACAGGGAGAGGGAGAGCCAGAGACAGAGGTCTTCCATCTGCTGGTTCACTCCCCAAATGACTGAGCTGAGCAGATCCAAAGCCGGCAGCCAGGAGCTTCTTCCGGGTCTCCCATGTGGGTGCGGGGGCCCAAGAACTTGGGACATCTTCTACAGCTTTCCTAGGCCATAGCAGAGAGCTGGATCGGAAGAGGAGCAGCCAGGACATGAACTGGTGCCCATACAGGATGCCGGCGCCACAGGCAGAGGATTAGCCCACTACGCCACAGCGTCAGCTCCTAGTGTAACAGTATTAAGAGGTGGGGCTTTTCTTTAACTTATGAGCCCTCACGAATGGATTAGCAGCATTCAGTGTGGGAGTGGGTGGGTTACCCCGAGCATGGCCATAGGCTTGGCCTCCCGTCTGCCCTGTCTGACATGCACATGCTCCCTTGCTCTTCCACTGTTTCCACCATGTTACAATGCACCAAGAGGTCCTCACCGGATGTAGCATCTCAGTCTTGGACTTCTTGGCTTCCAGGTCCATGTGCCCAACACACTTCTCTTGCTTATGATTTACCCAGTCTGCAATATTTGGTTGCGACAGCAGCAAAGGGCATGAGATACATAGCTAGAATGTAGTTGGTGCTCAGAACATGTCAGCTGTCTTATCTTTCCCCTCTTCCTTGATATTTCAAACTAGGGTGTGGTTTTCATAATACACACTCATCAGAGAATGAATGGAAGGCACTGGGAAGTAGGAGAAAAGAACCATCCCTCTCATAACATCCTCCAGCCCAAAGTCAACCACTGTCAACATTTTGACATATTTCCTTCCAGGTTTTGTCCTAAGTTTAAAAATTTGTTTAAAAAATTTTATTGAGATGCAACATAAAAACCATACATTTCATCCTTTCTAAGGTGTATAATATAATGATTTTAAAGATTTCCTTATTTTATTTGAAAGGCAGAGTTAAGAAAGACAGAGGGAGAGAGGGACAGAGGGAGAGAGGGAGAGCGGGAGAAGGGGAGAGAGAGAGAGAGAGAGAGGGAGGGAGAGAGAGAGAAATGAGAATCTTCCATTCACTGGTTCATTTCCCAAATGCTTGAAACAGGGCTGAGCCTGGTAGAAGTCAGGAGCCTAGAATTCCATCCGGGTCTCCCACATGAATGGCAAGGGCCCAAGCACTGCTGCCTCTCAGAATGCTTTAGCAGGAAGTTGGATCAAAAGCAGAGTAGCCAGGACTCAAACTGGCACTCCCATATATGCAGGCATGCAAACAAGGATTTGGCCTATTGTGTCAGAACACCCGCTCCCTGTACTGTTAATTTTTGGGATTGATAATATTTCTATAAGCATAACAAAATATTCCACGACTTATTTGTAAGTTGATTTTAAAAGTTGAAAATAAACTGTGGTGGCGCTAGTTTGGCCATGTGCATGGAGTTCCTGTCAAAGCTAAGTAGTTTATTACGCAACCATTTCCCTTTATTACATAGCTTTTTGTTTTATTGGAGATTTTATTTCTTTCATTTAGAAAATAAAACTAGGACAAAATACATATAACATAAACTTATCATCTTAATAGTTTTAGTTCATTTAAAAATAAGATTTTGGGGGCTAGTGTTGTGGCATAGAAGATTGTCACAGGCCTGCAGCACCGGCATCCCATATGGATGCCGGTTCGAGTCCTGTCTGCTCCACTTCCAATCCAGCTCCCTACTAATGCACTTGGGAGGGCAGTGGAAGATGGCTCAAGTTCTTGGGCCTCTGCACATATGTGGGAGATACTGAAGAAGCTCCTGGCTCTTGAATTCAACCTGGCCCAGCCCTTGCCATTGCAGCCATTCAGGGAGTGAACCAGCAGATGGAAGATTCTCTCTTCTGTCTCTCTCCGTAACTCTGCCTCTCAGATAAATAAATAAATATTTTTAAAAATAAGATTTGTTTCCTTGACATGGATGAGTTTTTCATATATTCTGAATAGATTGTTAACAGGTATACGTGATCTGCAAATATTTCCTCCAACTTTATGGGCTGTCTTTTCACTCTCTTGATATTTTTTGATCCAGAAAAGTTTTAATTTTAATGAAGTCCAATTAATCTCTTTTTTCTCTTGTTTGGGCTTTTAGTGTCACATTCAGAAACCATTGCCAAATCCAATTCCATAAAGATGTACTATGCTTTCTGTTAAGAGTTATATAATTTTAGCTCGTATGTATATGCATTTGGTACATTTTTAGTTCATTTTTGTAGGTGGTATGAGGTAAGTGTTCAATTTCATGCTTTTGCATGTGGATACCTCGCTTTCCCAACATCATTTGTTGAAAAGATTCTTGTTTCCTCACATCTGTCAAAAATAAACTGTTTGGGGCTGGCGCTGTGGTGTAGCAGGTAAAGCCACTGCCTGCAATGCTGGTATCCCATATGGGCACCAGTTTGAGTCCCAGCTGCTCCACTTCTGATCCAGCTCTCTGCTATGGCCTGGAAAAGCAGTAGAAGATGACCCAAGTCCTTGGGCCCCTGAACGTACGTGGGAGATCTGGAAGAAGCTCCTGGCTCCTGGCTCCTGGCTTTGGATCAGCTCAGCTCTGGCCTTTGCAGCCATCTGGGGAGTGAACCAGTAAATGGAAGACCTCTCTTTCTGCTTCTGCCCCTGCCTCTCTGTAACTCTGCCTTTCAAATAAATAAATAAATAAATAAATCTTTTTTAAAAAAACAAACTCTTCACTGTGGTGTAGGAGGCTAAGTTTCCGCTTGAGTGCCGGCATCCCATATGGACACCAGTTTGAATCCTGGCTACTCCACTTCCAATGCAGCTCTCTGCTATGGCCTGGGAAAGCAGCAGAAGATGACCCAAGACCTTGGGTCTCTGAACCCACACTGGAGACCCAGAGAAAGCTCCTGGCTCCTGGCTTTTGCCTGGCTCAGCTCCAGCTATTGCAGCCATCTCTCTCTCTCTCTCTCTCTCTCTCTCTCTCTCTCTCTCTCTCTGTATTTCTGCCTTTCAAATAAACAAATCTTCAAAAATACATAAAAAACTGTCCATAGATTAAAGTGTTAATTTTTGTACTTTAAATTCTATCACATTCATTTCTATATCCATCCTATGCCAGTACCAAGCTTTTTAAAATACTGTTGCTTTTAGTAAGTTTTGAACTCTTCCACCATTGAATATTATGTTAGTTGATTTTTCAATACTGCCCTTTATCAGGTTGAGAAAGTTTCTACTCCTAGTTTGTGTCTCTGTATGTGTGTGCATGTGTATTATAAAAGGGTATTAGATTTTGTCAAATTTTTTTCCACATGAGTTAAGATTAGGATGTGGATTTTTTTCATTGCTCTATTAAAATGGTATATTACACTGGTTGATTTTTGTATGTTGAAATATTCTTGCATTCCTTGGATAAATCACCTTTGGTAACATGTATGAAACTTTTAATATGCTATTAGGTTCAGTTTGCTGTTATTATGTTGAAAATTTTTACATCTATATTCACAAGTGATATTAATCTATTGCTTTCCTTTAAAAATATTTATTTTTTTTTATTTGGAAGGTGGAGTTACAGAGAGAAGAAGGGAGGGAGGGAGCGAGGGAGAGAGGGAGGGAGAGAGAGAGAGAGAGAGAGAGAGAGACAGAGAGAGAGAGACAGAGAGAGAGAGAATATGGATCTTCCATTGCTGGTTCACTCTCCAGATGGCTCAGCAGCCACGGCTGGGCCAGGATGAAACTAAGAGCTTGAAACTCTATTTAGGTCTCCCGTGTGTGTGGCAGGGGCCCCAGCACTTGGGCCATTTTCTTCTGCTTTCCCGATGCCTTAGCAGGGAGCTGGATTGGAACTGGATGCTGGTATAGGAGGCAGTGGCTTAATCCACTGCAACACTAGCCTCTATCTGTGGTTTTCTTTGAATGGGATAACTTCGTCTTCAGTAATGCTAGTGTCGCTAAACAAGTTACAAAGTATTCCCTTAACTTGTATTTTTTTCGAAGATTTTGAGAAGAATCGATGCTAATTATTTTTAAAATGTTTGATAGAATTGATTGATGAAGTCATTTGGTCCCAAACTTTCCTGGGAAGCATATGATTACTGATTTAATCTCTTTACTTGTTATAGGGCTATTTATATTTTCCTGAAAATATAATTATGAACAAATATGCAACTAGCTACAGGTATCCAAATATAAGAAGTAAAAATTTACAGAAATGAAGGAAGGAATAGACAATTATACAATAATAATTGCATACTCAAACACACCACTTTCAGTAATGGCTAGAACAACCAGGCAGAAAATCAGTAATGAAATGGAGAACTTAAACCATGTGTAGATCAATTAGATGAAACAGACATGTGAAGAGTCTTTAATAAATGCATGAAAAATGTGTGTTATGAAAAAGCTATGGTTGATTTTCAATTTTTTTGTACTGAAATAAACTTATCATTTCAGTTTTCCATGAACTTCTGAAGCACCCCCATAGACAGAATCCTCCATCCTAAAACATCAGAACACAATTTGTTCATGTGCAGATGGAACATTCTCCCTCACAGCCCATCTGTTAAGTCACAAAAAAGTCTCAAATTCAAAAAAGATTGAAATCATACAAAGAACATTCTTTGAGAATAATCAAGTGGAACCAGAAATAAATAACTAAGAGAGAATTGGGGAATTTCCAATACTATTAAACAGTATACTTTAAATAACTGATGAACGAAACACAAAAAAGCAAGACCAATTAGAAAATACCTTAAGACAAAGGAAAATGAAAACACGCATACCAAAGCATATAGGATACAGTGAAAGCAACGCTAGGAGGAATTTTATAGCTATAAATACCTACGCTAAAAAAAAAAGAAGAAAGATTTCAGACATTATAACATTACACTTCAAGTATAAGAAAAGAATAGCAAAATAAATCCAAACTACTTGAAAGAAAGAAGTCAAAAATATTAGAGCTGAGACAAACAAAACAGAGAATAAAATTACAACAGCGATCGTCAAGGAAACAAAAACAATTTTTGATTATTATTTTATATATTTTCCTCTTATTATTTATTTACTTTTAAGATGTATTTACTCATTTATTTGAAGGACAGAGTTACAGAGACATAGAGAGATCTTCCATCCACTAGTTCATTCCTCAGATGGCCACAATGGCCATGGCTGGGCCAGACTGAAGCTAGGATCCTAGAACTCCAAGCACGTCTTCCACACAGGTGGCAGAGGCCCAAGCACTTGGGCCATCCTCCACTGATTTCCCAGGCATGTTAGCAAGGAATTGGATTGGAAGTGAAGCAGCCTGAACTTGAACTGGTACCTATATGGGATGCCAGCATCATAGGTAGCAGCTTAACCTACTGTGTCATAACATCAGTCCCTGTATTTGTCTTTTTAAAATGTATTTGAAGAAAGAGGAGCTACAAATCTAAGTACAATAGTGGGTTTTATATTTAGTTATGCATCTTCCTTTACCTTTTTAAAAAATATTCCTTCATCAAACTTTGAATTACCATCCATTATTCATTTATTTTAATCTACAGTATTTCCATTAGCATTTCTTATTGGATAAGCCTATTAGTGACAAACTATCTCAGGCGTTTTGTTTCTTTTTTAACCTGGGAATGTCTTAACGTCTCTTTCATTTTAAAAATTATTTTATTTTTTGAGATAACATTTTAAGTCTACTCAGATTGATCTAAAGATTCAACACAAACCTTATCAAAATGATTGCCTCATTTTTAGAAAGTGATAAACTGATCTAACATTCATATGGAAATACAAGTGTTCCAGAGTAGAAAGAGTCTTGAGAAAGAAGAGTGAGGTTGGAGAATTCACACTTCTTGATTTCAAGACTTACTACAAAGCTACAATATTCTAAACTGTGTAGTACTGATGTAAGGATACACATATAGATCAATGGAATAGATTTGAAGGTCCAGAGACAAACCCATGTGTCTGGTCAACTGGTTTTCAACAAGGGTGCCAAGACCATTCAATGAGGAAAGAACAGTCTTCTCAACAAATTGTGCCATGACAACTGCATAGCCCTACTAAAACAAATAAAATTGGACCCTTAGCTTAAACCATACCAAAATTAATTCAGAATAGATCAAAGACCTAAATGTAAGAACTAAAACTATGAAACTCTCAGAAGAAAATATAGAGATAAATCTCGATGACTTCAAATTTGGCAATGGATTTGTACATGTGACACCAAAGTGCAAGAAACAAAAGAGAAAGTAGATACACAAAATTTCATCAAAATTGCAAATTTCTATTCCTTAAAGGACACCATCAAGAAAGTATAAGGTTGGGCGTTTGGTGTATCAGTTAAGACATCATTTGGAGCACCCACATCCCAAATGTGATGCCTGGGTTGGTGTTCCAGCTCTGTTCCCAATTCCAGCTTCCTCTTAATGTGCACCCTGGGAGGCAGAAAGTGATGCCTCAAACAGTTTGGTCTCTGTTGCCAAGGTAGGAGACCTGGATTGAGTTCCCAGCTTCCACTTTCAACCTGGCCCAGCCCTGGCCATGGTAGGCATTTGGAGAATCAACCCGAAGATGGGAGTTTTGTCTGTATGACCATCTGTTTCTCCCTCTCAAATAAAATAAATGAATAATTTTTAAAAAGAAAGTGAAAAAGCAATCCCCAGAATTCAAGAAATAGTTTCAAATCATACTGAACTTGTGCCTAGTGTATACATACAAATTCAAAAACTAAATAATAGGCAAATAATCCAATTGAAAGCAAATTAGAGAAGACCAAGATGGAGGAATAGGGAGGGAGCTTACTTCTCTAGTCAAGGGGGAGATTAGTTAAAAAGATGTGGAGAGAGATCAATCTCAGGGAGGAGTTAGGGAGAAAACAACAGAGGAAACTCCACATGAATTAGAAGGACACTGTGGACCTACCTGGAGGGTGTGGACACACACAGCTCAGGACCCCAGCAGCTGAGAGCCTCAGCACCAGCTTTGGAGAGTGAGGTAAGACCTGACTGCAAAAGCCCAAGCCACTGGTGATAATGCTGCAGGAAGAGCCTGGCGGGAGTCCGGCTTGGAGCCCTGTAGGGGAGAGTATACCTGCCAATTTAGAGGAAAAAAGGGGGGCACATTTCTCTCTCCTTGACCATCTGGAATCAGCATCCTGTAACTAGCTAAGAGAGGCAGGTGCCATCTTGGACATATGTGACTCCATGCCCAGCAACCAGCCAAGAGGACACCTGAGACTGGCTGGAAGAATTGCTGAGGGACTGGGTGCTTGTGATTGTGGGAACCCTGTGTGCCGGGACTATGAAAACACTGTGGCTGGGCCTTCGGGCAGTCACTGTGGGTGGCTCCATACACTTGGGGCTCCCTGATTCCTTGGTGAGGGTCATTGCTGTGAGATCCGTGCTCACACCAAGGACTACATGGATCTTTTTGTGGTTTTTGTGGCAGCATGAATGAATATTATACCTACTGAGGCTAGCAAACAGGCATTGGTCTCCCTGGAGGAGAGGAGGTGAGTGCAAGACTATGCCAACAGAACAGATTAAATCTCCACTCTGATAAAAAAAAAAAAAAGAGAGATTTACCACATCCAATTTGGGTATCACCATGGACACTCCCCTCATTCTGGGGCACTGAACAGAGCATCCTGGCCACACCCAGCACATGCCTCAGGGTATTTACTGAAAGAGCAGATACTCCACTAGACCACAGAGGCATAGTCCAAAGATAAAAGCCATGGGGGGGGGGCAAATATCTCCACAAATGCCTAAAAATAAATGCAGCAATTCAAGAAACAAGAATAAGGAAGATAACATTATGCACCCAAAGGAACACAACAACACTTCAATACTAGAACTTGAAGATGAAGAGATCGAAGAAATCCCAGAAATGGAATTCAAAATTTGATCGCAGGACTACTTAGAAGGAATCAGAAGCAAATTCATGAATTAAAGAAATCCATACATTATGGGCTGGCACTGTGGCTCACTTGGTTAATGCTCCACCTGTGGTGCCGGCATCCCATCTGGGTGCCTGGTTCTAGTCCTGGTTGCTCCTCTTCCAGTCCAGCTCTCTGATGTGGCCTAGGAGGGCAGTGGAGAATGGCCCAAGTGCTGCGGCCTCTGCACCCGCATGGGAGACCAGGAGGAAGCACCTGGCTCCTGGCTTCAGATCGGCACAGTGCCGGCCATAGTGGCCATTTGGGGGAGTGAACCAACGGAAGGAATACCTTTCTCTCTGTCTCTCTCACTATCTATAACTCTACCTGTCAAATAAATAAAAAAAAGAAATCCATACATTACATGAATGAAAATGTTTCTCATGAAATTGAGATTTTAAAGATAAATCAAAAGAAGATATTGGAAGTGAATAATTTAACAGATCAAATAAAAAAATCAAAACAATAGATTTGGTGAGGCAGAAGAAAGAATATCTGAGTGGAAATTTTACATTCAGACCAAAAAAAAAAAAAAAGAAGAAGAAGAAGAAACTAGAAAACTAAAAACTAGAAAACTAAGGTGTGGAAAGAAAGAATGGAATGGAAGGCCTTTTTAATGAAATAATTACAGGCTGGTGCCATGGCTCAATAGGCTAATCCTCCACCTGCGGCACCGGCACACTGGGTTCCAGTCCCAGTTGGAGCGCTGGATTCTGTCCCACTTGCTCCTCTTCCTGTCCAGCTCTCTGCTATGGCCCGGGAGTGCAGTGGAGGATGGCCCAAGTGCTTGGGCCCTGTACTCACATGGGAGACCAGGGGAAGCACCTGGCTCCTGCCATCGGATCAGCACAGTGCACTGGCCGCAGCGTGCTGGCCGCAGAGGCCATTGGGGGGTGAACCAATGGAAAAGGAAGACCTTTCTCTCTGTCTCTCTCTCTCACTGTCCACTCTGCCTGTCAAAAAAATGAAATAATTACAAAAAACTTCCCTAATTTGGAGAAAGAGACATTCAAGTACAGGAAGCACATAGAACTCCTAAGAAATATGACCAGAAAAGATCCTCACCATGACACATTGTAGTCAAACTCTCCACGGTAAAACACAAAAAAAAGATTCTAAAATGTGCACGAGAGAAATGCCAGGTTACTTTCAGAGGATCTCCAATTAGACTCACAGCTGACTTCTCATCAGAAACCCTACAGACTAGGAGAAAATAGCAAGATATATTCCAAGTCTCAAGAGAAAAAGACTGGCAACCCAGAATACTGTACCATGCAAAGCTCTCATTTATGAATGAAGGTAGAATAAAGACCTTCCATAACAAACAGAAATTCAAAGAATTTGTTACCACGCAACCAGCAGAGCCAAGTCAATAGTCACCTTGAATGTAAATGGCCTCAGCTCACCAGTTAAAAGATACAGACTGGCTGAATGGATTAAAAAAACAAAACCCATCTGTTTGCTGCCTACAAGAAACACATCTCACCAAAAAAGATACACATAGATTGAAAGTGAAAGGATGGAAAAAGATTTTCCATGCTAACAGAAACCAAAAAAGAGCTGGTGTAGCCATCCTAATATCAGACAAAATAAACTTTAACGCAAAAACTGTTAAAAGAGGCAAAGAAGGGTACTATGCAATGATTAAGGATCAATTCAACAGGAAGATGTGATTATAATAAATTTATATGTACCTAATGACAGGGTACCTGGCTATTTAAAATAAATGTTGATGGATCTAAAGGGACACATAGACTCCCATACAATAGTATTGGGGGACTTCAATACCCCACTTTCAGCAATGGACAGCTCAGTCAGACAGAAATTCAGCAAGGCAACAACAGAGTTAATCGACACTATAGACCAAATGGACCTAATAGATATCTACAGAACTTTTCATCCTACAGTTGCAGAATACACATTTCTCTACCAGTACATGGAACTTTTTCTAGGATTGACCATAGGGTAGGCCATAACGCAAGTCTCAGCAAATTCAAAAAATCAAAATCATATCATGCATCTTCTCTGATCACAATGGAATGAAGCTAGAAATCAACAACTCAAGAATCTCCAGAAAATATGCAAACAAATGGAGACTGAGCAACATGTTCCTGAATGAACAGTGGGTCACAGAAGAAATCAAAAGAGAAATCAAAAAACTGTTGAGGAACAGTTTTTTTTTTTTTCCCATAATATCTGTTGAACTCTTTACTTATTATAGTTAATCTTCTGTGTGCAAAGTTAATTAAAAATAGATTTTAGTAAAAAATAAGAATGGGAATAGGCAAAGGTGGAGGAAGAAGGGTTGGAGAGCAGGTGGGAAGAATCCCTATGATCCTAAAGTCGATTTATGAAAAGCATGAAGCTTGTATACCTTAAATAAAAGGTTTCTGCGGAAAATATAGAACTCTTTTGAAGTGAAACATAAGAAAAAATGAAGTCCTCATATATACTACCACATGGATGATCCTTGAAAACACTGTTAAGTGAAGAGCCATCATATATATATATATATATATATTTGTGTATATAATTATGATATAACCCTATTTATGGGAAATGCTATTATTAGGCAAACCCATGAGACACAGATAGTAGGGTAGTGATTTCCAGGTGTTGGGGGTGGTGAATGGGGAGTGACCGTTAGTAAAAGAATATTTAGGTTATTCGGCAATTGACTGGTAGTTGAGCTGTTTCCACCTTTCAGCTATTACGGATAACACTCTAACAACCATTCACACACCAGTTTTGTGTAAGCAAATATACTTATTTCTCCTTACTAAATGATGTTGAGGTCTAGTTCAATAAAGTTCAGCCTTTTTCATTTCATGGTCTCAGTGGAGTGACCATGCATAACCTCCCACACATACCACACACTTCACTCACATAAAGTATGTATTTCAATAGTTTGAGGTCTGTGCACAGATATGTGCAACCACCCCCACAGTCAACTTCCAGTGCTGGCAGCTTAATTTTCTTGACTTCCCAATTGAGATTCCTTTTGGATAGAATTTCCTGCCAGCTCACCCTGAAGGCATCACCCAGTAGCCCACCCTTTGGTCAGAAGGCCAACTTGACCCAACAAACCAAACCTGGATAGGGAGGGGGGCTCCAGTGGCCTATGGTCCTCCCTCTCCACAGAAGCTCCTGGAGGCAATTTTCCTTCAAAGGTAAAATTGGGAAAGAGTTCAAGTTCATGGGGCACAGCTCTGGCTGGAACCTGCGGGTTTTGCTTGGAAACACAAGGTGAGTTGAGAGAAAAGAAAGCCTGTGCAGCTTGTAGGAGCAGGTGGGGGTGCATGCCATGACCTGGAAGCCCTAAGGACAAACACAAGCTTCAGTGCTGAAAGTGGACTGGGTGAGAGGGAAGGGAGCTAAGCCCATGTGTTTTGATTGTCGGCAGGAAGACCAGGGAAGCCACTGCTAGGAAGGTAATATCAGGTGCAAGCCCGCAGGAGATGAGAAGCAACTCCCATGGGGGATGCCGCAGGCAGGGCCAACAGGGCCAGGAAGTGTGGGGTCCCTGGCCCAAGCCGGAATTGAAGGCTACAGTGAGGGTCCAGCAACCAAAGCAGGCACCCTGGAGACTGGGCTTATCCTGGACTTTCATCCCAGTTGCAGTCCGTTTCTGCCCATTTCCCACTCTAGCTGCCCACCCTACACATACACACACACACACACACACACACACAGGCCAGCTCCTTGAATCTCATGGTGCAGAACTGCTTCTTGCTGCCGAATGTGCCATGCCTCCTCCTCCTCCCTGTGAGCTGAGACTGGTGTGCATTCCTGAGTGTGACTGCCAAGCCAGATTCCCCATGGCAGATTGTCCCTGTTCTCTCCACTTCCCCCTGATCATGATGGCATGGCTGAGTGTGAATGAACGGCTGCCATGAGTGTGCCTAGAGTGCTCCAAGTTCTGTGTGTGCAGGGTGGCCCTGCGATTTTTTCGAGGGGACTTCAAAAAAGTAGTAGAGAATAAAATGAAAAGATACATGAGGATGGAGCCGGCGCCGTGGCATATCGGGTAAAGCTGCCACCTGTAGTGCTGGCATCCCATATGGGCGCCGGTTCAAGACCCGGCTACTCCATTTCTGATCCAGCTCTCTGCTATGGCCTGAGAGAACAGTAGAAGATGGTCTATGTCCTTGGGCCCCTGCACCCGTGTGGGAGGCCCGGAAGAGGCTCTTAGCTCCTGGCTTCGGATCAGCCCAGCTCTGGCCATTGGGGTCATTTGAGGAGTGAATCAACAAATGGAAGATCTCTCTCTGTGTCTCTCTCTGCCTCTCCTTCTCTCTGTGTGTGACTCTGACTTTCAAATAAATAAATAAATCTTTTTAAAAAAAAGAGATATATGAGGAGTCTCAAAAAGTTCATGGAAAATGTGTGTGTATGATGAAAAATACTATGCACAGATTTCAAAATGATTTTGTGCCAAAATAAACGTATCTTTTTTAAAAAAAGAATTAATTATTTATTTGAGAGGCAGAATTACAGAGAGAGGGAGAGGTCTTGCATCTGTTGGTTCACTTCCCAAGTGGTCGCAATGGCCAGAGCTGGGCCCATCTAAAGCCAGGATCCAGGTGCTTTTTGCAAGTCTCCCATGTGGGTGCAGGGGCCCAAGCACTTGGGCCATTCTCTGCTGCTTTCCCATGCTATCAGCAGGGAGCTGAATCAGAACAGGTGCAGCCGGGACACGAACCAGCACCCGTGTGGGATGCTGGCGCCGCAGGCAGAGGTTTAACCTACTGCGCCACAGCACTGGCCCCTAAATGTATTTTTTAATTCCATTTCACACAAGCTCTTCAGAGTACCCTGTATGTGCAGCCTCGCAAACTCTGGGCAGTTCCTGTTGCTTCAGTGAGCCTCAGGTCCCTCATTTGTAATATGAAACCTCTGCCCTACCTCCAATGCAGGATACAGAAGGATAAAAAGGATGCACAAAGTTTAGGGTGGGTTCTATAGGCCTTTGGTGGATGCCACCTAGCACCGTCTTTCCTGCGGCATGGAAATCACCCAACTCCTCGATCCATCACCTTCTGCCCCGCCCTTGAAAGAGCCGCAGGTGGTTCCACTTAGGGGTGATGAGTTGGGCCTCTTTCAGACACAGCTGCTGGAGACGCAGGCCAAGGATCCTGCCTCAGCAGCTGGTAACAGAGACCAGCCCAGGTTCCTGATAGGCTGGGACCCAGCACTAAGCACAGTGTGTGTGTGTGTGTGTGTGTGTACGCTTATTTTTCTTTTTTTTTTTTTAAGCGAAGTCTGGTCTCCACCTCAAGTGTTCACAATTTATGAAAGGCTGTGTGGGGAGAGGTAGCTACAGAACTAGTTATAATCCAAGATACACACTAACTGTGGTACAAGGAGGGGAAGGAGAGCTTGATTTCAATGGATAAAACTGAGCCAAGCCTCAGGGTAGGTAAACTTTGAAAGGTAGGTAGAGTTTTGACTTGTCGAGAAGATACGAGTCAGGTGGTACGGGATGTTTCTGGGTGTGTCTGAAAAAGGAGAATGGAGACCTGATTGGGTAGGGCCTTGAATGCCATGCTCAGGAGATAGAGAATCTCTGGTGGGGAAAGGGGAGGCTGCCAAGTAGGGTTTTTGGAGAATCAGTGTAGGCGCAGAGAAAGGGGTAGCTGAACACTAGGACACCCAGAAGACTTTGCCCATGAGCCAAGGAAGCCAGGGTGGTATTGTGGATGATGGCACAGTCCCTGAGAACGGAGAGGAGGGGATAAGTGGGAAAGATATCTCGGAAGTGACTGCAGGCTCACTGGGTAACTGAGAGATTATAGGGAGTGAGGGTAAGGGTCAAATTCAAAGGACTTTCCAGATTTGCATCAGATAAGCACCATTGCCTCCCTTCCTACACTTGGATTGGGGTGGGGATGGGGCTAGCTCAGGCTACAGTTGGCATTATGACCTTTTACCTCACCCATGTCAGCCTGTCATTCTATCCTGTAGAGAAACTCTCAGGGTTTCAAGTAATTTGCACATTCCCAAGAGCCCAGGCTCACTGGGTTTAATTCCTAGCTCTGCCCCTTATTAGCTGTGTGATCTTGAATAAGCTACTTAACTTCTCTCTTTTTTAAAAGATTCATTTATTTATTTGAAAGACAGAGTTACAGAGAGAGGTAGAGACAGAGAGGTTGGTCTTCCATCCGCTGGTTCACTTCCCAGATGGCTGCAACGGCTGGAGCTGCACTGATCTGAAGCCAGGAGCCAGGAGCTTCTTCCAGGTCTCCCATGTGCGTGCAGAGGCCCAAGGACTTGGGCCATCTTCCCCTGCTTTCCGAGGCCATAGCAGAGAGCTGGATCGGAAGTAGAGCAGCCGGGTCTCGAACTGGCGCCTACAAGCTGCACAGGCTTCCTTTTCTCTCAACTCACCTTTTGTTTCCAAGCAAAACCCTCAGGTTCCAGCCAGAACTGTGCCCCATGAACATGAACTCCTTCCTAACCCCACCTTCTTTCATTGACAACTCCATCTACTGCCCCTTAGATGTTGATTATTGGATATCAACTCCAATAAACATCAGCTTATTGTGCACAAGGTACAAGGTTGTTCCCAGAACATCCATTCTGGGATGGGTTAACATCCCCGTTAAGCATCTACCAGATGCTATGTTGGGATAAAAAAGATATGATTACTGGGGCCAGCACTGTGGTACAACAGGTTAACGCCCTGGCCTGAAGTGCCAGCATCCCATATGGGCGCCGGTTCTAGTCCCAGCTGCTCCTCTTCCGATCCAGCTCTCTGCTATGGCCTCGGAAAGCAGTGGAAGATGGCCCAAGTCCTTGGGCCCCTGCACCCACATGGGAGACCCAGAAGAAGCTCCTGGCTCCTGACTTCAGATCAGTGCAGCTCCAGCTGTTGCGGCCATCTGGGGAGTGAACCAGCGGATGGGGGACCTCTCTCTCTCTCTGTCTCTACCTCTCTCTGTAACTCTGTCTTTCAAATAAATAGATAAATATTATATATATATATATATATATATATATATATATATATATATATGATTACTGTCCTCAAGGAGCCCAGGGCCATGAGACTTCATACATTGCATGCATGTGTGGTGAGAATGGGAAGTGGAGTGGGAAATGGGACTGAAACTGGAGTGAAGTTCTGAGGTTAGCCCAGTCTGGTGAGGGAGCACAGAAGACTCGTCAATGTGATCTGTTCTGAGGCAGCGAGCAGTACAGGGGTCGTGGGAGCCCGCAAGTGGAACCCCCAACCCTGAGCGGCTCCCGCAAGGAGAGCTGTGTAAGCTGTCTCTTGAAGAGTGAGAAAAGGTTCTCCAAGTGACGAAGCAGAAAGAAGAGAAGGCGCTTAAGGCAGTGTGTGCCCACGTCTGGAGATGAGCAGGAGTCGTTTTGTGAGATGGGAGTGTCGCCAGCCACACCCGTAGTGGCAAGAAGTGAGACTGGGGATGAAGCTGGAGTCAAGACTACACAGAACCTGGGAAACCATCAGGTGAAGTTCGGATGCTATCCGGGCAGTAACGCGAAGCCATTTGCAGGGGACTTCAGCGCTGGGGAGTGTGGTGCAGGAACACAGAGGAGTTCAGGGAGATCAGGAGGCACAACAGTATTCTAGGTGAGTGCTGAGTGATGATGACGGCCTGGTGGTGGCAGTGTGGAGGTGGGAGAGGAGACAAACTCCGGAGATAGGGAGGGGAGGAAAAAAACCAGTTGACTGGAGGGTTTGCATCAGGAGTGGAAAGAGACTGAGTTGGGTTGGGACCATGATTCCACTGAGGTGATTTCAAGTCGGATCATAGTAAGTGGGGGGCTGTTCTTATGAGGATACTTGAAAAATATCATGGAAAACGGAATTAAAGGATAAATCTATTTTGATGTAAAATGTTTAAATGCATGCATAATTTTTTGTAGTAGACATTTTCATGACCTTTTGAAGACCCCTTGTATTTTCTTTTTCTTTTTTTTTTTTTTTTTGACAGGCAGAGTGGACAGTGAGAGAGACACAGAGAAAGGTCTTCCTTTGCCATTGGTTCACCCTCCAATGGCCGCCGCGGCCGGTGCACCACGCTCATCCGATGGCAGGAGCCAGGTGCTAGGTGCTTTTTTTTCCTGGTCTCCCATGGGGTGCAGGACCCAAGCACTTGGGCCATCCTCCACTGCACTCCCTGGCCACAGCAGAGAGCTGGCCTGGAAGAGGGGCAACCGGGACAGAATCCGGCACCCCAACCGGGACTAGAACCCGGTGTGTCGGCGCTGCAAGGTGGAGGATTAGCCTGTTAAGCCACGGCCCCGGCCAGACCCCTTGTAGTTTCAATTCAAATGCTATTCTCTTTGCTATTGGTCAGTTTTACACCTCAGATGTATACATGGAGTCCTGGGCATAGCACCATCTGATCAGAGATCTATTGAGCTATTAAATGGAAGGGCCCCAAGAATGTGAGGATCAGAGAGGGCAGGTGAGGTGCTAAGGTCACACTGGGAACTGAGAACTAAGAGGGGCCTAGAATCGGGTTTTCTGTACCCCAGGCTGGTGCTCAAGTGCAGCCAGTGGGTTCTTCCCAGCACCAAAAGGGACGCTTGAGACATCAGCAAACAGAGAGGTGGGCCCATGCTGTGGAGATAAAAGAGAAGCTATGAGATCTCCTCTTGCTCACTGCTCCAGCAGAGAATGGCCGTGCCTGTGCAATGGACTCTGCCTTTGCTCCTTCAAGATCGCAGTTGCACGAGGCTGGCCTCTGCCGCCTTCCCAAGCCCACTGATGACCATCTCAGCTGAAAGCAATTGGGATCAGCCCATGGGACTAGAAGTAAGATCTGCGCCTTGCGAACTCAACAGTCCCCCATTGGAGCAGTGGCCTTATCAGCCAGCCTGAGATAACTCCCTTGTTCAAACAGTGCCTACTGATAGTTGAGAGTCCAGTGGAGAGCACTAAGGGTTAATTACCTACAAAGAACAGGGTCTGTTGCCTCCATACCTTCCCAAGGGAGGAAGAAGGTATCACAAGGAGGGTGGAGGATTTTTTTGGGGGGCTCTCCCATCTACTTGATCCCCTCTTTTAGATTGCACAGAATCACCCATAATTATCATAGGGACAGGGAACCTGGAGTTAAATCTCTCCTCCACTACTTTGTAGCTGTGTGATCTCGGGCAAGTTACTTAACCTCTCTGAGCCCCGATTTTCAATTCTTTAAAATAAACGTAGCTACTTCACAGGGCTGTGGGCTTCAAGAAGAGTGTGGTTATGAAATGACTGGATAAAGCATAATCACCAACAAAATGGAAGTTTTATTGTCAGGAATTCTTCCTACTGCCTCCACTCTCTTTACCCAAAAGCAGGGGCTGCAAGGCACATTGTTTCTGACTTTTGGCCTGGAAGGGTTGTGACAGGCAGAAATTGTAGGTAGGATCTGGGTGGCCATTAGGCGGAGAGGCTGAGGACTTAGGACCTGCACTCCAAATTTGCTTTCCCTCTTCCCTCCGCAGCCCATCTGCCAATAATAATCAGCTGCATGAAGCCACTTCAGAAATTTGCATTTGAACTTGCCCCCTACCTGATTCCAATAAGTTCCTCTGACAGGAGTCGGAGGACAGCTTCCAGATTTATCTATGTGGCCACACAGCAGGCTTCCTTGTTCTTTACGGTTTAGCACAAGGGAATACTTTGTCTCAAATGGTGGCAGTTGAGACACTGTGAGTGACAGGCGGGAATGACATTTGAGATCCAAGCTCTCCTGCTCTCAGATGGCACCCGTCCTGCGTGTGACTGCAGGGGTCCCAAGGTGCAAATCCATTTCCATCTGCTAACATTTGAGCCAAGTGAGCTTCATTTGCTCGCAGCTTCTGCCCCAATCCTCCCTGGGGCTGTGTGTGTGTGTGTGTGTGTGTGTGTCTGTGTGTGTGTGTGTGGAGGGGAGCTGTGACCACCATGGGATGTACAGATGATGGAGAGGCAAGGAGCCAATTTTCACAAGTCTGAGAAGAGCACATACGGCGGCTTTGTGGAGGAAGGCAGCAGGGAGCCCCTTCCAGAAAGAACGTAGAGGGAAAGGAGATAGAATGACTGGGGGAGGTGAAGAGAGGGGACTCTGAGCCCAGAAAATGTGTTCAGGGAGACTGCTTTCAGGAGAGACTGACAGGCGAATGGGGCGGGGTCTCTGCTGGGGAGGGCAGCAGGTGATTGCCAAGTGGCTTGAGAGCAAGGTCACGTAGTCCCTCATGCCATGTGTGTGTCTGGGCAGCAGGAGCTAGCATCCTGCATGGTGTCGGTGGCCCCACATGCACCCCAGACAAGGAGGCAGGGACCTCAGGTGCTGTGGCTGGAATATCTGTCTCCCTGAACTCAGGAGTTTGGTCCCCGCCCCCCACAAGTCCTTCTATTAATGTTACTGACAGAGTAAAACCTTAATCCAATTATGGCATTTAGAGATGGGGGAGGGTCTCTGAGGAATGATTAGATGAGACGACACTGTTAGGTTGAGGCCTCTGATGGCTTTGTAAGGAAAGAACCTGACAGACACCATCCCTGTCTCCCTTGTTATAGATGCCCTGTGCCACCTTGGGCCTCTGCCAGCAAGAATGCCCTCACCACAGGCCAAATCAATGGAGCCTGTCTTCCCCTGGGACTGCGAACCTCCAAAGCTGTAAGCCAAAACAGACATTTTTTTAAAAAGTAGAGTTAGCTTGCATCACGAACTCCAGTATCATTAAAAACAGAGCTGGCTAATACAGCAGCTGTGCATCTCAGCGCTGCTGAAAACGCCCAGGGGTAGGAGAGGAGAGGCATCTGAGAACTGGTTGCAGCTCTGCTTTGGAACCGGTGCTGAGACTTCCAGAAATCCCAGAGACAAACTGGCCAGGATGTTGCCCACAAGGGCCAAACCCAAAGCAAGCACAGAGCCAGGTTATTTTTTTGTTTTTTAAAGATTTATTCATTTATTTGAAAGGCAGAGTTACAAAGAGAGAGAGAAGGAGGGGAGGGGTGGAGGGGTAGAGGGAGAGAGAGAGAGAGAGAGAGAGAGAGAGAGAGAGAGAGAGAGAGTTATCCTCTATCTGCTGGTTCACTCCCCAAATATCTGCAACAGTCAGGACTGAATCTGGCCAAAGTCAAGAACTAGGAGCTTCTTCTGGTCTCCCACATGGGTGCAGGGGCCCAAAGACTTGAGCCATCTTCTGTTGCTTTCCCAGGCACATTAGCATGGAGCTGGATCAGAAGTGGAGCAGCCAGCACTTGAATTGGCATCCACAGGGGATGCAGGCACTGCAGGCCAGGGCTTTAACCCACTGAGCCACAGTTCCAGCCCCTCAGAGGGCTTTAAATTCCTTCTTATTCCCAAATGCCTAATTTTTTTAAAAAAAATCTCCCTGGTTAATCCAATCAATTTCGAGGAGAAAAGTTGCTAGGTAAAGAGGAGGATGAGCTAATAATAATAAATGTGACATTGACTGAATGTTTTATTATATGCCCCAGACTGTTCTAAGCACCTTATGTTCTGACCTATTTAATTGTTTTTTAAAGATTTATTTATTTGGGCCAGCATCGCGGCTCACTTGGCTAATCCTCCAACTGCGGTGCCGGCACCCCGAGTTCTGGTCCCGGTTGGTGCGCTGGATTCTGTCCTGGTTACTCCTCTTCCAGTCCAGCTCTCTGCTGTGGCCCGGGAGTGCAGTGGAGGATGGCCCAAGTGCTTGGGCCCTGCACCCCATGGGAGACCAGGAGGAAGCACCCGGCTCCTGGCTTCAGATTGGCGCAGTGTGTCGGCTGTATCGGCCATTTAGGGGGTGAACCAATGGAAAATGAAGACCTTTCTCTCTGTCTCTCTCTCTCTCTCTCTCTCTCACTGTCTAACTCTGCCTGTCAAAAAAAAGATTTATTTATTTGAAAGACAGAGTTGCAGACAGAATGAAGAATAGAGAGAGAGAGAGAGAGAGAGAGAGAGAGATCTTTCATCTGCTGATTCACACTCCAAATGGCTGCAACAGCCAGGGCTGGGCCAGACCAAAGCCAAGAGCTTGCAGCTTCATCTAGGTCTCTCACGTGGATGCAGGGGCCCAAGCACCTGAGCCATCCTCCACTGCTTTCGTAGGTGCACCAGCAGGGAGCTGGATCAGAAGTGGAGCAGCCAGGACTTGAACTGGTGCCCATATGGGATGCTCATGCTGCAGGCTGAGGCTTTAACCCACTGCATCACAGCACCAGAGCCTCTCACTCATCTTACATGTCCATCATAGGTCAGCAGGAAGGTTGCAGGACCCAGGCTGGAGGAGCAGCCACCATCTGAATAACTACTCATTACTTTCTCAGCACGGGCTTCCACCATCACCCAAACAGTGGAAGAGACAGCTGGGGATCAAAGAAATGCAATGAAGTGCTAACAGCCAGTTGTGAGCTCTGTCACTTCTGCTCTCACTTCATCAGCCATAATGAGGCACGTGGTCCCATCTACCTTGAAAGGGGTGGGGTTGTATGATCCTCTGTGCATCTAGCAGTGCAGAGACGCTGATACTGGTGGACACTGGTGATACCTATCACAGTCCCTCAGCTAGCAAATGACTCAGTGCCGGGCTGCTGGAGTCTCAGGTCTACCTTCTTTCTCACTAGCCTCCACTGCTCCCATGCCCCCTAAAGGAATGAATGGACCCCCTCTTGTGAGTTAGCTGGGTAATTGCCATGGTGTGGGAAGAAGAGAAGAGGTGAGTGCTTGAATCCCCTCCTTGCCGGCTCCGTGTCTCTCTTGCTATCTAACCTCTCAGGCCCCAGGTGCTTTCCATGTCTACTCGTAGAGTCAGGATAAGTACAGTGTTCTCTCTTATTCTGTCATCTCGGAGGACTCAGACTACAAAAGCATCCAGCGAGCCCCACCTCCCCCCAGCCCTGCCACTAGCTCAAGTTCACATATTCTCCTGCTGAGTTTTGAGTGCTTGCAGACTGAGCAGTGGAGACAAAAACCCAAAGGGAAACTGGCAGTCCTTGGTCCTGGCGAGCAGACAAGATAGTCTGAAGTTTGGCTTGATGTCTGAAGCTCCTACTACAGCCCTACCAAGGTGATGTCTGAAAAGAGAGAGGGCTGGTGGGAGGAAGTCTGAGGTGACATGGCCCTGATCTGTAACAGGTGAGATCAAAGATAGATTCCACTAAGGCTTGAATAAGGTTTGTCCCCATCAAAACTCCTGCCAAGGCTTGGCTTGCAATGTGGTAGTGTTGGGAGTTGGAGCCTAGTGGGAGGTGTCTGGCTCATGAGATTGGAGCACTCATGAATGGATGAATACCTGTCTCCGAAGAGGGGGGTTAGGCACGGCTGGAATTCAGCCCTTTTCCTCTCTTTTGCACTGCCTACTTGCCCTTCACGTTCCACCTTGAGTGGAAGCAGCAGGAGGCCCTTACCAGAAGATGGGCAAGATTCTAGTGCCGTGTTCTTGGACATCCCAGCCTGTAGAACCATCTGCCCCAAATAAATCTCTTGCCTTTCTGGATTACCCAGTCTCGGGTGCTCTGTTACAGCAGCAGGAAATGGACCAAGACAGATGTAGAGGACGTCCCAGTTGTAAAGGTGGGGGATTGTTTCTGTCTTCCCCCCTGGAGTGTGAGCGCCAGGCGGGAGAAACTGCTGAATTCATCTATACATCCCCAGCACCCAGCACAGGCCTGGCCCAGAGCAGGCACTCAGAACACACTTGGAGGAAGGGACTCCCGAAGCGGATTTCTAAAACCAAGGTAGAGGCAGCCAGGCTGGCTTAGGCCCCTTCCAGATTAAAGAATTAAAGATGGATGAACAGGAGAGCTGTGCTCCGGCCGGGGGCAGCTTGGTAGCTGGTGGTTACCTCTGCAGCACCTCCCTCTCCCCTTCCAGTGGAGCTCAAAGTCCCGGATCCTAGGCCACCAGGAAGGGAATTAGGAAAAAACAAATCCTACAGGGAAACCCAATCCCTTTGCCCAAGTTCAACCAGTTTTCTTTCAATTCTTTAAGCATTCTAATTTCTTGCTTCTCCTGATGCCCTAGCATGGAATAGTCCCTGACTTTGGAACATTCCCCCACTCACTTTTTTTTTTTTTGACAGGCAGAGTGGACAGTGAGAGAGAGAGACAGAGAGAAAGGTCTTCCTTTACCGTTGGTTCACCCTCCAATGGCAGCCGCGGCCGGCGCACCGCGCTGATCCGAAGCCAGGAGCCAGGTGCTTCTCCTGGTCTCCTATGGGGTGCAGGACCCAAGCACTTGGGCCATCCTCCACTGCACTCCCGGGCCACAGCAGAGAGCTGGCCTGGAAGAGGGACAACCAGGACAGAACCCGGCACCCCGACCGGGACTAGAACCTGGTGTGCCGGCGCCGCAAGGCGGAGGATTAGCCTGTTGAGCCGCAGCACCGGTCCACCCACTCACTCTTGATTTGGCTATGTCCTACTCAATGCTTTGAGACTCATTGTTGGGCCTTTTCCTCACAAAGGGAAGTTGCCTGAAACTCCCCTGCCCCACAATCTGAATTAGCTCCCTCTGGTCTGTGCTCTCAAATTTTTTCATTATATTTTTTCAGAGCATTTATCATACTTTGCAATTAGAGATCATTCCGAGGAATGAGTTGCTTAATATCTGTCTCTCCAGGTTGCCTAGTTTCATGGGGTCAGGGAGAACACGTTTTGTGGTTGTATGCCCATGAGATGGCACAATGCCTTGACACATAGTAGACTCTGCGAATATTTATTACAGAAATGGGTAACATTTTGACCAGGTGAATGAAGGTCTAAAGCCTTTTCTCATTCCAGTAACCCCTTTGGTGCTTCGTTATGGTACCTGGCACATAGGTAAGAGCTCAAGGCAATTTCATTTCTTCCCTCTCTTGTCTTTTACCGGCTTGCTCCCTGAGAACCTCCTGCCTATATACGGTGCTTCTAGTGAGAATTTCAGACACTAAGGCTCCAGGTAAGTCAGCCAGATGGGAGAGCAAGGCTGGAATCAGATCATGTTAGGAGTATACCTTAGGAGGCAGACAAGTCCCTACCTGATCTCTAGCGTGTCCCACCACCTCCACATCAACTGTAAGTGTTGGCAGGTGCCAAACCACAATGGGCCTGCCTTGAGCATCCTAACGAGCTGGGCCCACATGGAGGGTGGGGCCCTCAGTTGCATAATGCAAGTAGGGAGAATGACAGGGATATCAAGGAGTCTCTTTGAGATCACTCCCTAGCCCCGGGAGAATCTTGTTGAGCAGGCTGAGAAATTGTGTTGCCCCACCCCGTCTGGCCTCACTCTCTGGCTGTAGGAGAACTCTGGGATCATTTCTGGAAAACAGCTAGGCAGAATCTCCAAAATCTCAACTCTCCAAGAAGGACAGGAGACACATGTTTGTCTAGTCTCACTCCACATCTACTGCCACCAGCATCTGATGATACAAGCCCCTCTGCGGCATCTCCAGCAACTGTTCTCACAACCTCTGCTTGCATACCTCCAGCCACAGGGAGCTCACCACTCCCAAAGAAGGATAAACCCGGGGATAAGCACTGTGGTATACCAGGTAAAGCCACCGCCTGCAGTGCCTGCATCCCATATGGGTGCCGGTTCAAGTTCCAGCTGCTCCTCTTCCAATCCAGCTCTCTGCTATGACCTGGGAAAGCAGTGGAAGATGACCCAAGTCCTTGAGCCCCTGCACCTGTGTGGCAGATCCAGAAGAGGCTCCTGTTTCCTGGCTTCGGATTGGCGCAGCTCAAGCTGTTGCAGCCAATTGAGGAGAGAACAGTGGATGGAAGCTCTCTCTCTCTCTCTCTCTCTCTCTCTCTCTCTCTCTCTGCTTCTTCCTCTCTCTCTAACTCTGACTTTCAAATAAATAAAATCTTTTAAAAAATAAAAAGAAGGGAAAGCCTGAAGTCTCCCTTATGCCTCGGCTAGGAGTCCCTTCCCTCTAGACTGTCTGATCCAGGAGAATGGTTTGTCCCTCAGTAGTCTCATCAAGTCAAAGGACACGGCAGGGGTGAAGAGCTCAATTTTAAAAGAGGGTATTTCAAAAGGCTTGTGCCAAAATGGAATTAAAAGATAAATTTAGCGGGTGGTTGGCATAGCGGTTAAAAAACTGCTTGGGACATCCACACCTCATATCAGAGTTTGAGTCCCAGCTCCTCCCTCCATTCTAGCTTCCTGCTAATGTGCACTCTGGGCAGCAAATAGTTGGATCTCTGTCACCCATGTGGGAGACCCAGAATGAGTTCCTGGCTCCTGCGTTCAGCCTGGCAGATGTTTGGGGAGTAAATTAGCAGACGGGAGATTTCTCTCTCTCTCTCTCTCTCTCTCTCTCTCTCTCTCTCTCTCTGTCTTTCAAGTAAATAAATAAAATAAACACATAAGTAATTTTTATAGACAAGTCTATTTTGACACAAAAGCTTTTGAAATCTATACAGTTTGTTTTATACCATGCATTTTTAAGTATTTACTTTATTTATTTGAAAGGCAGAGTGACAGAGACAAAGAGTGATCTTCTATCCACTGGCTCACTCCCCAAATGGCCAGAATGACCGGAGCTGCTGGGCCAGGCCCAAGCCAGGAGCCAGGAGCTTCTTCTGGGTCTCCCACATGGGTGCAGGGGCCCAAGGACTTGGGCCGTCTTCTGCTGCTTTCCCAGGCCACAGCAGAAAGCTGGATTGGAAGCAGAGCAGCCAGGACTGGAACTGCTGCTCTGATATGGAATGTTGGCATCTCAAGCTGTGGCTTAATCTGCTGCGCCACAATGATGGCCCCTATAGTATGCACTTTTTAAAATAGACTTTTAATTTCAGGCTAGTTTTAAATTTACACAACAAAAATTATGAAGTAGTACAAAGAGTTCTCATATACCCCACACTCAGCTTCCTCTATTATTAACATCTTGTCTTAGTATATTTGTCCCAATTAATGAACCACACTCTAATTCCCCCTTTTTTTAAAAAAATATTTATTTTATTTAAATATTTATTTATTTTATTTAAGACAGAGTTACAGAGAGAGGTAGAGACAGAGAGGTATTTCATCTGCTGGTTCATTCCCCAGATGGCCGCAATGGCCGCAATGGCCGGAGCTGCGCTGATTCAAAGCCATGAGCCACAATACCCCGAGTGGTACCAATCCAAAGCCAGGAGCTTCTTCCAGAGCTCCCACACAGGTGCAGGGGCCCAAGGACTTGGGCCATCTTCTACTGCCCTCCCAGGCCACAGCAGAGAGCTGGGATCAGAAGAGGAGCAGCCGGGACTAGAACTGGCACCCATATGGGATGCCGGCACTGCAGGCCAGGACTGTAACCCACTGCGCCACAGCGCCGGCCCCTGATTCCCCCTTTTTTAAATTCCAACTCCTTCTACCCCCTCACTCCTTCCAGCCGTTACTTTCATGAAGGTCTTGAAGAGCTCTTGCATTGATTGATTTCAATCAATTTTTTTTGCACGAAACAAGTATATCTTTTAATTCTATTTCCATGAACTTCTTGAAATCCCTTTGTGTGTGTGTGTGTGTGTGTGTGTGTGTATGAACTGGAAAACTATCAGACTATTAACAGTGACATACACTCTAGGTGATCACAGTTGTGTATAATTTTTATTTTCTTCTCTGTACTTGTCAGTACTTCTCAAGTCTGTGCATCAAATATATGCACTCGGGCTGGCGCTGTGGCTCAGTAGGTTAACCATCTGCCTGTGGCACCGCATCCCATATAGGCATCTATTTGAGTCCCAGCTGCTCCTCTTCCAATCCAGCTCTCTGTTATGACCTGAGAAAGCAGTAGAAGATAGCCCAAGTCCTTGGGGCCCTGCACCTGCGTGGGGACCCGGAAGAAGCTCCTGGCTGCTGGCTTTGGATCGGCACAGTTCCAGCCACTGTGGCCATTTGGGGAGTGAACCAGTGGACGGAAGGCCTTTCTCTCTGTCTCTCCCTCTCACTGTCTGTAACTCTACCTCTCAAATAAATAAATAAAATCTTAATAAATAATAAATAAATAAATAAATAAATGGAATCATGAAGTACTGATCCAGGTTACAGCATGAATAAACCTTGGAAATATGATAAGAAAGTAGATTAGTGGTTGCCTAAAGCTGAAGATGTCAGGGGTTAGGAGGTATTGGCTAAAGGGTACAGAGACTCTCTTGAGGGTGATGAAAATACTCTGAAGTTGATTATGAGAATAGTTGCAGAATTCTGCATATGTGTTAAAAAGCATTGGATTGTATGATTTAAAGGGATAGATTTATGGTGTGTGGATTATATCTCAATAAAGCTGTTATTTCGAAAGCACGATGAATGAAATCTAACTTTAAAAAAAATGCATGTTACAGTGCAGGTGTTGAACCTAGCCAATAAGACACTACGTAAGACACCCACATCCCATATCAGAGTATCTAGGTGAGATTCTCAGCTCCAACACCTGAGTCCAGCTTCCTACTACTGCAGACCCTGGGAGGCAGTAGTCATGGTTCAAGTAATTAGATTTCCACCATCTATGGGGGAGACCAGGATTGATTGAGTTCCTGGCTCCTGGCTTTAGCCCTGGCCAAGACTTGGCCATTGAAGGCATTTGGGAAAGCCCACCCAATGGATGGGAGAGCTCCACCCCCGGTCCCATTTGTATATCGTCATCTGTCTTACTGCTTCTTGAATAAGAACATTTTTTTAAAAAAAATCATATTAGTGTCATAATCTAAAAAATATGAGAAATATTTTTTTTTTAAAAAGAAGGAAGTAGGGAGGGAGAGGAGGAGAGGAAAAGAGGGTAAGGAAGGAAAAGAAGAGAGCAGTTCAAAGATAGTGCTTCCTATCCCAAGTGGCCTAACCACCCCAGCAGGTGCAATCCAGGGACCTAGAAGTTCTGCAATCTCTTCCTCTTCCTGTATCCAGGTTCTGCTGAACTGGGGAAAGAGGCTGCCACATCTTGACACATTTACCCAGCTGAACCACTGCCATCTGCCCACAGGCCTTGGGAAAGGCCTGCTCTGCATATACTGGGTCAGAAGCCAGCTCTGTGCAAAGCTCAGGGACCTAGGCTTCTTGTCCCTGCTCTCTCATTTATCCCTAGATCACTCTAATGGAAGGAACACCTAATGGAAGGATCTCCTGTCCTGGTGGCCAGGTCTGCCTCTTGCTTGCTACCTTACCTGGGACGGTAATCATAGCCAACATCTCTGGACACTGGCTTAGTCTGCTATTGTAATAAAACATCTAAGGCTGGCAGGTTTTTTTCTTATTAGGCCAGTGCTGTAGTGCATGCAGTGGGTTAAAGCCCTGGCCTGCAGTGCCGGCATCCCATATGGGCACCAGTTTGAATCCCAGCTGCTCCACTTCTGATCCAGTTCTCTGCTGTGGCCTAGGAAGGCAATAGAAAATGGCCCAAGTCCTTGGGCCCCTGCATCCATGTGTGAAATCCAGGAGAAGTTCCTGGCTCCTGGTTTTGGATCAGCTCAGCTCTGGACATTGCAGTCATTCACTGGGAGTGAACCAGTAGATGGAAGACCTCTCTCTCTCTCTCTCTCTCTCTCTCTGGCTCTGCCTCTCTCTGTAACTCTTTCAAATAAATAAAATAAATCTAAAAAAATTTTTGGAAAAATTTATTTATTTATTTGAAAGACAGCGAGCGAGAGAGAGAGAGAGATCTTCCATCTGCTGATTCACTTCCTAAATGCCCACAACAGCTGGGACTGAACCAGGCAAAAGCCAGGAGCCAGTAACTCCATCTGAGTCTCCCACATGGGTGGCAGGGGCCCAAACACTTGGCCATCTTCCACTGCTTCCCCAAGTGCATTAGCAAGGAACTGGATGGGAAGTGGAGCAGCCAGGACTCGAACCGGCACTCATTTGGGATGGTGGCATCACAAACAGCAGCTTAACCTTCTGTGCCACAATGTTGACCCCTAGGTTGGTGCTTTATAATGAAAAAAAAAGGTTTATTTAGTTCACAGTTTGAGAAACTGAGAGTCCAAATAGCATGTCATTAGTTGCATGACATCATGGTAGATGCCATCATGGTGGGAGAGGGAGAGGGAGAGGGAGAGGGAGAGGGAGAGAGAGAAAGAGAGAGAATATCATATGGTGACACAGGAAGCCGAGCAATAGCAGCCGTGCTCTTTATAACAACTCACTCTCATAAGGACTAACTCAGGGTCTCAGGAGCACTACCTTAATCCCTTCCAAGGGCAGTGCCCCTGTGGCTTAATGACCTCCCAGTAAACCCCACCTCTTAAAGGTCCCGCCCTCTGCCTCTTAAACATTGTCATCCTGAAGACCAAGCCTCCAATGCAAGAATGCCTAGAGGACAAACCACAACCAAACCATAGCACAGATAATGACCCAGACATTCTTCTAAGCATTCACTACATAGAGCATCTTGATTCCTTGTCAACTTGTATGGCACAAGCTGTTAGTAGTTGCGTTTCACAGATAGAGAAACTGAGGCATTGCCTGATAAACTGCTAAAGTTTCCACAGTGGCACAGTCAGGATCTGAACGGAAGTGGTTTAGCTATTTTTCTTAGTGAGTCTTATTTCCACATCTGACAAATGGTGAGACAGAGTTGCCGGAAGTTGGTGTGAACAGTTTATCTCACTGAATCCCCATAAGCCTATGACAGATGTCTGATAAGCCCTGGTTTGCCAATCAGGAAGGGACTTGAGGTTCACAGAGGGGAAATAGATTTCCCCAAACTAGAAAGCAAACACTTCGGACGTCTTGTCTAAATGCCTAGGACCAAGGTCAGTCCTGAGTGCAGCACCCTGCAGCAGAGCTTGGCAGGGAGGTCGAAAGTCTGCTGTGCAGGGGTAGGAGCCCAGTCCTAGCTCTGCTTCTACCTCCTCAGTGACCTGGCAGCAAAGCACTTGGAAACTGCAAA
Source organism: Sylvilagus floridanus (assembly GCA_949820135.1). NCBI lineage: Eukaryota > Metazoa > Chordata > Mammalia > Lagomorpha > Leporidae > Sylvilagus > Sylvilagus floridanus. The sequence continues at coordinate 81,705,169 of OX463223.1, forward strand.
TCCTCAGAGCTGCAGAAAGGGCTCTGAAATACCCTCTAGACCAAAGGCGGCAAATGGGCTGACCTGTGCGGCTGCCCCCACTCCGGCTCAGCCGTGGCAGCTGTCCTTAACGCATCACAAGACTCTTCCCCCTTAGCCCAGATGTGCCTCCCCATCCAGCTCCAGATAGCTGTGACCCATTGTTTAAACAGTTGCATCACTGGGCAGGTGTTGCGGTGCAGTGGGTTAAACCACCGCATGCCAACATGCCCTTTGAGCACCGATTTGAGTCCCAGCTGCTTCATTTCCAATCCAGCTCCCTGCTGCTGAGCCTGGGAAAGCAGCAGAAGATGGCCCAAGCGCTCGGGGACCCCGCTACCCATATGGGAGACCAGGATGGAGTCCCAGACTCCTGGCTTCAACCTGGCCCAGCTCCGGCCATTCTACTATTTGGAGAGTGAAGCAGTTGTTCAAAGATATCTCTGTCTGTGTCTCTCCCTCTCTCTCTGAAACTTTGCCTTTCAAATAAATAAAGATTTTTTTTTAAAAAGTTTCATTCTCATCCTGATGGAATCCCCTCATTTCATGGTCAAGGAGACTGCAGCAGAGTGAAAAATAAGTTTCTCATGGCCACAGGATAAGTAAGTAGCTACGCCAGCATTTGTACCTAAGACTTTTGCATCCGTGTTCAGTGCTCATTCCACTAGCTCCTCATCGTGTCTTTCTGGATGTCAGTTATCTCATCTGGCAAATGGGCAAATTAAGGAATCTTTAGTAAGACTGTGGTTTGGGAGTCAGATAAACTAAATTATGTGAAACCACTTTCCAAGCTGTGAATTCTAATACCTTCTTTGACTCCAATAAATCTTGCTTTTTAAATCTCAAAAAAAAAAAATCCAATACCTTCACAAATGTGGAGGTGGCAATTGTTCTTAGGGAAATGGAGAGAGTTCTCAGCATGTACACATGTATTTCTTTTTTTTTTTTTTGCAAATATTTATTTATTTAATTGAAAGAATTACACAGAGAGAGGAGAGAGAGAGAGAGAGAGAGAGAGAGAGAGAGAGAGAGATCTTCCATCTGCTGGTTCACTCTCCAATTGCCCACAATGGCCAGAGCTGTGCTGATCCAAAGCCAAGAGCCAGGAGCTTCTCCTCGGTCTCCCACGTGGGTGCAGGGGCCCAAGGACTTGGGCCACCTTCTACTGCTTTCCCAGGCCATAGCAGAGAGCTGGATCAGAAGTGGAGCAGCCCCGGACCTCAAACCAGCATCCAAATGGGATGCTGGCGCTTCAGGCCAGGGCTTTAACCTGCTGCGCCACAGTGCCGTCCCTGTAAACATGTCTTTCAAGTGCCCAGGCTGTGGGAAGCTTTCTGGTGGATAAAAAAGACAAACTCAACAGAATACATGACGGTAGGCGAGGAGCTAGTGAGCCAAGGGGGCCTGTGAGGACAGATGCCAGACATGCACAGCAGCAGTCTACAGACCCAGGAAGGTGTCTGGAAGAAATCAGGGAGCAGGTGGCTGGCAATTTGTTCCCCTCTGCTTCTGTACTCCATGCTGCAAATTTTCGTGGTGTGGCTGCCACAGTCTGAGGCCAGGCTGCAGTACTGGGATGATCTGCTAGAGGAAATGTAGAATTATCAATGGGATACAAAATAAGTTGGAGTATGTGGCTAGGGCCACATCGCCGAAGAATTTGCCACCAGACTTGGCTAGCTTCCACGCTGAGTCCTATACCCAAGGGCAACTGCATTCCAGCAGAGCAGGATGTGCTAGTCCTTTATAGGTTGTTTGGAAATCTCTTTACAGTTTGTGCATATTTGCCTGCACAGTGGGGGGGGGGAGCTTCAGCAATATCGTGGGTGGTCTCTCCTTGAGAGTGTTTGGGAACTGACTGAATCCTACCAGCTGCTTCAAAGGCACATTGCGGCTTTCTGGACGAGGCTCACCAAACATAATGGGTGCTGTCACTCAGGGCTGGAAGACAGTGCCTCTTGGAGACCAAGCCTCTGGAAAGCAGGAGGGACCAGGCCCTTCTGGGGCAATAGAAGGGCTTCTCTTACAATGCACCGGGAACTTTCTCTAGGGCAGGGGCCTGAGCCTCAGGCTGCCTCTTGCTTTCTACCCTCACTTCTTATTATAAGGACTTGGTGGTCTCATCCGTGGCATGGGGATAGTGACAGTGCCCCAAAAGCAGTGATAGAGGTCAGTAGAGGACATATCTAGAGCATAGGGCACCGGGCTGCCTCTGCAGGAGAATCTCAGTAATTGACCGCGCCCCTCTCTTTTTTGTAAAAAAAAAAAAATTTTACTTATTTGAAAGTCAGAGTTACACAGAGAGAGAACGAGAGCAGATAGTGAGAGAGAGAGAGAGAGAGTCTTCCATCTGGTTCACGCCCCAGTTGGCCACAAAGGCCAGCATTGCGCCTATCCAAAGCCAGGAGCCAGGAGTTTCTTTTGGGTCTTCCATGTGGGTGCAGGGGCCCAAGGACTTGGGTCATCCTCTACTGTTTTCCCAGGCCATAGCAGAGAGCTGGATCAGAAGTGGAGCAGCCGGGACTTGAACTGGCACCCCTATGGGATGCTGGCACTGCAGGCGGCAGCTTTACCTGCTATGCCACAGCGCCGGCCCTGCTCCTCTGTCTTTGGTGATGAAGCTATTCACAGGCTGTTGCCTCCCCAAGCTATGATTGTGGTCTAACTCTCTGAGGAAAGCAGACCCATGGGCATGATGAGGACACCAGCGTATCAGAGACAGCTCTTAGTCAAGAGATTGTAATCCCATTGCCAGGGGTCGCGTTCTTATCTCTTGTCTCCCTAAATCTCCCCAGCCACAACTGCAGAAAGGTATTATGATTAGTTTTTTTAAAGATTTTTATTTATTTATCTGAGAGGTAGAGTTACAGACAGTGAGACAGAGAGGCAGAGAGAGGTTTTCCATCCGCTGGTTCACTTCCCAGATGGCCTCAACATCTGGAGCTGAGCCAATCCGGAAGCCAGGAGCCAGGAGCTTCTTCTGGGTCTCCCACGTGGGTGCAGGGGCCCAAGCACTTGGGCCATCTTCTACTGCTTTCCTAGACCATAGCAGAGAGCTGGATCGGAAGTGGAGCAGCCAGGACCCGAACCGGCACCCGTATGGGATCCCGGTGCTACACTATGCCACAGCGCCGGCCCCTTATGATCAGTTCTTGTCATAGATGACAACTCTGGGGCATCCCAGCCAGCTGAAGTGATTGCCCAAGGCCACCTAACCAGAAGATGGGAGAAACAGCTTTCACAGTGTGGTCGGTGGCTTGGAAGCCTAGGCTGGGTTCACGATGCCACACAAGTGGTTCCTGCTCGCAGAACCACTCTGTTCAAGCTGGCAGGGAGAAGGTGACCAGGAATGCCTTCTAACGAGATATTGGATCAGAAGCGGTTTTCAAAGGCAGTGGACAGTGTTTGAGGTGAAGACAACCAGGGAATGGAAGCAAAGAGGGCCATTCAAAGGTACATGGCATGCTGAGTTGCACACGGAGTGAAGCATGTTACAGATAAAAGCTATAGCTCTTAGCCGGCGCCGTGGCTCAACAGGCTAATCCTCCGCCTTGCGGCGCCGGCACACCGGGTTCTAGTCCCGGTCGGGGCACCGGATTCTGTCCCGGTTGCCCCTCTTCCAGGCCAGCCCTCTGCTGTGGCCCGGGAGTGCAGTGGAGGATGGCCCAGGTGCTTGGGCCCTGCACCCCATGGGGAGACCAGGAAAAGCACCTGGCTCCTGGCTCCTGCCATCGGACGAGCGCGGTGCGCCGGCCGCAGCGCGCCGACCACGGCGGCCATTGGAGGGTGAACCAACGGCAAAAGGAAGACCTTTCTCTCTGTCTCTCTCTCTCACTGTCCACTCTGCCTGTTAAAAAAAAAAAAAAAAAAAAAAAAAAAAGCTATAGCTCTGGCCCTCACAGCTATGGAATCACAGACAGCTTACCTGAGTTCTCCGAGCCTCAGTTCCCTCATCTGCCAAAATGGGGGCGGTTATAGACTCTCTCCCTTTGTAGGGATGTTATAAGAATTTGATGAGCTGGGACCAGCGCTGTGGCGCAGCGGGTTAAAGTCCTGGCCTGAAGCGCCAGCATCCCATATGTGCGCAGGTTCTAGTCCCGGCTGCTCCTCTTCCAATCCAGCTCTCTGCTATGGCCTGGGAAAACAGTGGAGGATGACCCAAGTCCTTGGGCCCCTGCACCCACATGGAAGACCCAGAAGAAACTCCTGGCTCCTGGCTTTGGATTAGCGCAACGCGGGCCTTTGTGGCCTTCTAGGGAGTGAACTAGCAGATGGAAGACCTGTCTCTCCATCTCTACCTCTCTCTCTGTAACTCTGTCTTTCAAATAAATAAAATAAATCTTTAAAAAATAATTCGATGAGCAATTGCAGACAAAACTCTTAAAATCATATCTGGCTCATAGGGGATACTCATTAAATAGTAACTGGTGCCACGACTTCACAGAGTAAGGGAATATCACACTGGCGATGTAGATGTGGGCTGGCTCATGAGCCATCATGGATGCCCACGTCTAAATTCAGACCTTCTCTTGAAGATGACTGAGAGTCAATGGGTGATGAGTCTCAAGCTGAGTAACGTTGGGAGTCAGAGCTGTGCTCCAAGAACAGCAGAGAAAACTGCAGAGAAGCAGAGTCCTAGGACAGACTCTCTTCAGAGAGGACTGAAAATTCTAGTGTCTCCTTGCTGTCCATGGTAGATGGGGGACATTTAGTGTCTTGCAGATTGGATGGGGATAAAGCATCAGCGATCTAAGTATCCCAAAACCTCTGCTCTAGGGTTTGGTTTCAGGGGCATGTGGTGGCCTGTGAGTGGAGGCTCCTGTGTTCTCTGTGCCCTAACCCTGCGCCCTCCTTCCTTGACCATCAAACACTCATGGAGGAGGCCCATCTCTAAGGAGATGGTGTCACGGACCATTTTCTGTTATGATAACAAAGCACCATGACAAGGGAAATTTATAAAGAGGAGAAGTCTAGCTCACAGTTCCGGCAGCTAGGAAGCCCAAGTGTGTGGCACTGGCGTCTGCTGTGCCTCTTTAGAACATGGCAGAAGAAGACAGGGTGTGTGTGTGTGTGTGTGTGTGTGTGTGTGTGTGTGTGTCAGAGAGGGAGAGAGTCAGAAATGATGGGAGCCAGGGTGGGTCATTTTTATCAATCTCTGGGTAACAAATTCCGCCTTTTCATACTGCCACACTGGTGACCACATATGAATTCAGGGGACACTGTCAAACCGTAGGCAAGCTGCTGGACATGTCATGATGTTGGGGTGCTGAGAGTTGCATGCAGTGACCTGGCCCACTTCCTTCCCCCAGCGTTTCTTACCCGCATGGCTATCCCAGTCTTTCTGTGCCAGTCATTTGCCAGCATGTCCCCGGATCTCTGACCCTTCCGCCAGTCTTTTTTGTGTTGACTTTGGCCCATGGAGGCACTATTGGAAGACTAGAAGGTAAGCGGAAGTGAGAATCCAAGGGTGTTTCTCCTGCTCTTGCTATGCTTTGAATGGGGGGCCCTGGCAGCAGCTGTATCTCCTCTGTTGTGGGTCTGGCATCCAGTGGGTTGGCATGGTTTCCGGGATCCAATAACTCCACCTCTTCCCATTGTTTCTCCAGCCTAGGGGTGATGGCAGCTTCCTGCTATTGCTGGACTCTGCACTGTAAAATCATCCCATTTGGCTTCTCAGATCTTGTACCTGCTGTGTAACCCAGTAATCCTGATAAATTCCTCTGTGTGGAAGGCATAGAGGGCTTTCTGTATTCCTAGCTGGACTCTGCCTGATATACCTTCCTAGTAGTCTCCAGGAGCCAGGAACTCAAGCAGGGCCTCCCATGGGAGTGGCAAGAACTCCACTACTTGGGCTGTCACCTACTGCCTCCCACGGTGCGCATTAGCAGAAAGTTGGACTCAAAAATGGAGCCATGCCTCAAACCAAGGTACTCTGATATGGGAAGGCAGGTGTCCCAAGTGGCATCTTAACCACTGAGTCAAAGCCCATTGCTCCACAGGCTTTTTCGAAATGTGCTTGTACTCCCAAATGGTCCAGCCTCAGGGCCTTTGCCCATGCCGCTTCCACTTCCCGAAAGCCCCTTCTCCTCCTCCGCCCCACTTTTGCCTTACTTTTGGTAACCCCTCAGCTCACATCTAATTGTCCTTTTCTTATGGAAGACCTCCTGGCCTCCAAAACGGGTTTGTTCCCCATGTGTCTGCTCTCAGCCTGCCCTGAACTTGCCCTTCCTAGGGTTCACACAAACAGCCGTCATTAATGATTCGTGTGGCAGGTTTAGACCGTCTCACCTGCTACTGTGAACTTCCTCAGGGCCAGGGGCCACATCTCTGTTTGCTCCTCACTGCATTCCCTACACCTAGCACGGACTAGACATTCAACACTGTTTATTGGTGGAAAGGTGACTGCCCAGCTCCGGGTCCCCTGCTGAGATCAGGAGCGGTGGAGGAAGAAAAGCCCAGGGCAGTTGGATCAGCCAAGCCTTTTCCAGCTGGGACTATTTGGTGTTGCGCTGCCTGCTAAGGTCTGGCTGGGGCTGAGTGCCTGGCAAAGGGTGAGTGTCCCGTTTAAGACCTCATTCTCTCTTTCAGGGGTAACTAGTTCCTGACTCTCCAGGTCACAAACGAGCTGATAGGGTCCTGGGGCTCAGCTGAAACTGTGGGACAGGCCAGGCTCCCTAACTCACTCTTCTGAGCAGGAGAGGCAGCTGGGAGTACCTGGGGATGGACAAAGGAAGGAAGCTGGATAGAGTATCTGTGTGTGTGTGCGCGTGTGTGTGCACAAGTGTCTGTGTGTGGGGGGAGGGGAGCTCAAGCAAGACCTCATATGTGTGACTGGGTGTATCGGTGTGTGTGAGTACCCATGTGGCTGTGTGAAGGCCAGGGCAGCGGGAGAGAGGAGGGGGAGGACGGGGATGTGCAGGAAAAGGAGGGAGGAAAGAGAGCACAGCCTCCCTCCAGCAGGGCAGGTGTTCACAGAGGGCTGAGTCAAGTTCTCACAGATTTCCTTCTTACACTGCGCTTGACAACAGCACGGAGACCTGTCCCTTCTGCTCCCAGCCCTCTTCTGGGCTGGTGCCCACTCACTGCCCTCTGTCTTCTTCCTCCATGGGGGTAGCAGAGACGGGGCTGGGTTCCCCAGTCTGTGACCTCAGAGACATCTCCCCAGTGGGCAGTCAAGAGGGCGAGAGGCCAGCCTGTTTGCTGTCCCATTCAGTTTTGAGTCACAGAACAGTGGCCACCGACAGGAAAGGCGGCTCTGCCAGATCCAAGGGGCCGCTGAGAGGGAGGATGTAGAGGGGAGGAAATAACCAGACTTAGCTCTCTTTCCCTCTCGTCTCCTGCCAGTGCCTCCCACCGACTGAACCCAACAGGAAGTGAGACAGCAAGGCAGGCCAGGGGATGCAAGTGCTAACGCTCAGCTGCTCCCTGCCTCACTGGGATAAAGACTAGGGTGGAGAATAGTAAAGAATGATGCTGGAGGATGGGGTAAGAAATGGAGATGAGGAAAATGGAGTTAATCAAAGACAGTTCTTTGGAAGCAGTAAGCTCGCAGGGACAGCACGTGGAACCCAGCATCTGAGGTCCTAGCAGGCAGGTTCATATAGGAAGGAGTCAATGCAAAGTCTACAGTGTGGACCTTGGGCCTGGTTGTGGTCAAGGCTGCCTAGAGGTCAATGGATGAGACCACGCAGTCATATCGTTCTTGGAGAAAGTTCTGGTCACTTGGAAGGGTGTGGGATGCCCAAGAAGGTTGATGGAACTATGAAACTAGGTGTGGCAGCCCCTCCAGCAGGTTGAGCTGGGCTTAGACCTTAATCTGAGAAGCAAGCATCCTAGAGCCATCAGACCAGGTTGTTTGGGGTGGGGCCAGCTGGGCCGCAGCTACATTCCATGGGAATTGCTCTGTCACTGAATACGAATATCTTTCTTGGAGCTTAGCAGAAAGCCCTAGAATCCCAGAGTGAGGAATGTGATGGGGGACACACATGAACAGGGATATTAAGTTTGTTTTCCATCCCTGGCATTGAAATCTCTTTGGATTACCCAATCCCCACCAGTCTCTGCCCCATCTGCCTCTTCTCTCCATATCTACATGGAAAACTTGGACCTCTCTTGGCAAGACATTCTCTGAGATCTCAGATGTAACATGGTGACAAAATCAGAGTTGGATTGTACATGCCAGCCACATGTACAATAGCAGGTACGTGTTATTCAAACAGCAAAACCAGGGGTCAGCAATGTGATGCACCTGTTGAAGTCCTGGTTGCTCTGCTTCCAATCCAGCTTCCTGCCAACACTATTGGGAAGGCAGCAGAAGATGGTCCAAATCCTTGGGCCTTTGCACCCACTTGGGAGACCCAGGCAGAGTTCCTGGCTCCTGGCTTCAGCCTGGCCCAGACTGGGCTATTATGGCCATTTGGGGAGTAAGCCAGCAGATGCAAGATCTCTCTCTCCCCCTCCTCCCTCTCTGTCACTCTCCCCTTCAAATACAGAGCCAAGCGTCAAGGAAATTGAGTCCTAATACTCATTTTACCACTGACCTTGATCTCTAGAAAGTCTGTCCTGGTCTTTGAGTCTCAGTTTCCTCATTTATAATTGTAAAATCACCAGATCAACCTCAAATTTCCTAAGGAGGAAAGCATAAAATGGGTGAGGAAGTGTTTTCAGAAGTCTGAACCACCCAGTAAACCTGAAGTGCGACGAGAGATGGCAATAATGTTGACAGGTGCACTCAGGCTCGCTCTGGGCAGGGAAGCACAAGGTTGAGTAGATGAATGAATCTCTTTCTCTATATGCATGCTTCAAGTATACCTGTGTGTGCAGGCTTGAACACTAAACAGGGAACCTTTTGACCGAGAACTCTGATGCAAATTGGAATTCCTGGGTGGAAAGATCCTCCATAGCCATGGTGTCAGGGCCACAAACAGCCTGAAGGAGAGATGCACATACGAGTCAGGGCCTCGCTGCCAATGCCATCAAGCCCTCCGCCACTCTTCTTCCAGTTGGCCTTGAGTCTGTGGATGATATGTCACTTACTATGATCTGAGGCCCTACCTGGCTTGAGGGCAGGGAGCTGAGATGTGAAACTGAATTAGATATCCCATTATAATCAAAGAGCATTGACAGGGCCAGCACTGTGGTGTAGTGGGTAAAGCTGCTGCCTACAGTGTTGGCATCCCTTAAGGGTGCTGGTTCGAGTCCCGGCTGCTCCACTTCTGATCCAGCTCTCTGCTATGACCTGGGAAAGCACTAGAAGATGGTCCAAGTCCTTGGGCCCCTGCACCCACATAAGAGATATGGAAGAAGCTCCTGACTCCTGGCTTCGGATCATCCCAGCTCCAGCCATTGCAGCCAATTGAGGAGTGAACCAGCAGATGGGAGGACCACCTCCCCCCCGCCCCCCTGCCTCTCCTTCTCTCTGTGTGTAACTCAGAATTTCAAATAAATAAATAAATCATTTTTAAAAAGTGACAAAATAATTGTGAGAAGACATGATTTTCTTAAGTGATCCTCAAACAGTCTTGGGTAGCCTGAATTGAAGGCCTTGGGCAGCCACTGCCTCGTTTTTTTCTCTCTGATTTTGTGTGACCATGGCAAGTGCCTTTTCTCTTCTGAGCCTTAGTTTCTCTCTTTCTTTTTTTAACAATATTTATTTATGTTTTATTTGAAAAGCAGAGTTACGCAGAGGCTGAGGCAGAGAGAGAGAGACAGAGAGATAAAGACAGAGAGGTCCTCCATCCGCTGGTTCACTCCCCAATTGGCCACAATGGCCGGAGCTGCACCAATCTGAAGCCAGGAGCCAGGAGCTTCCTCTGAGTCTCCCACATGGGTGCAGGGGCTCAAGGACTTGGGCCATCTTCCACTGCTTTCCCAGGTTATAACAGAGAGCTGGATCGGAAGTGGAGCACCTGGGACTGGAACTGGCACCCATATGGGATGCCAGCACTGCAGGCGGCGGCTTACCCGCTACACCACACTGAGCCTTGGTTTCTTCTCATCTATAACACCAAGGCATTAGGAAAGCTCCTGTGCTTTCTACACTCCCAAAATAATGATACAAATCCTCACTTCAAGTGACACTGAACTTCGGGAAAGTCCATGAAACAAGCAAGAGCATGTCTACCAGCTTGGCCCATGAAACTCTGCCTCCGTCCCTCTGTGGCTCTGCCTTTGAAATAAATAAATAAATCTTTAAATAAAAAAGAAACCTGCCCTTCAATCCCTTGAGCTCTGCCTATGGAATGGCTCAACAGCTGTGTTTTGCAATTCTACCATGGTTACCCTTCAGTTGAAAGCTGCTAAATGAATATTACAAGTTTACTCTCTGGCATTTGTGATTCTGTCTCTGTGTCCCCTATGCCTGCCTGGGAGACCACACCCCAGTAATGACGCAGCACCTTGAGTCTGGCCCCTGTCTTCCCTTTCCCTCTTCCTCAATTCCCCACATGTATTCTCCTGCTTACCCGCCCAACGCTGTCTTTCCCACGTATAAGGGGGCAACCGGGAAACCTCTACTCCAGTTCCCTTTCACTCCTGCTGTTTGCTTAGATCGCCCTGGGGTTTGCAGGTGCTAAAAGGCAGGGCTGGGGAGGGGAAGGAGTGGGTGTCCTCAGGGGGTGGGGCTACACGTACAACACCTAGATTGCTGAAGCTCTGAATCTCTACAACAGATGCGCTAGCAGAGTCCATGGCCAAGAGCTCTGTGGGAGGCCACCAGTGCCAAGTCTCTCAGCTTGCCCTGAGACGCCTTTCAAGAAGAGAAGGGAGAGGGACTTACTCAAATGCTATGACCCCTTCTCCTAGGTCCAGGTACAAGGAGGCTTGTGCTCTGGCAATTTTGAGGTTGGAGCCCAGACACGGGTCTGTTGGACAAGAAGTCCCGGTGGCTGCTATCATCAGGAAGAGCTGGCTACGACACCACTACATTTCAAAGCATAGAGGCTGTGAGGGGTGGGGAAGAGAGGACTCAGGGGCTCAGAGGAGAGGGTCTCTCAGGGCAGGTGGTGCTGAAGCAGAGAGAGAGAGCATCAGGCTTAGGGCCAGAGCATCCTCAGAGTTATTCTCCCACTTACAAGTACGGCAAGCTTGGGCAGGGCCACTTTTCTCAAGAATCATGGAGTCTTGCACAGTCAGATTGTGTGCAGGATGGAGAGAGGGTAATTGATAGCAATCTTTGCCCTATAGGGCTCCAAAGTTCGTTCTGAGAACCACTTGAGTGGCTTGGCAAACTACTTCATAAAAAGTCCAAGGAAAACACTAGATGAGCCTTAAGGGCTATCATCTCTGTCAGGGTGCCATTAACCGCCTCCATTGTCAGTAATTCCTCCAACGCATGAGGGTGGGGACAGCATGTGGCCTTTTAAATAAATGCATCTCATTTCCTTCCCCACCTCCAGGCGGCAGTGAGGAATTAATAGAATACAAAGAAGAATGGCCACTGCAGGGCATCGGTGATTCCTTTCTGGGGTTTGCATAAGCTAAGAGGAGATTCTGCTTATGGCTAACAGAAAAGAGGGAGGAGACCACTTCTGGGTCTAAGGAGACTGTTCTTGAAGGGAGGCAGACAGATGGCCAACTAGTATATGACAGAGTGCTCATCGTTATTCATCATCAAGGAAATGCAAATCAAAGCCACAGTGAGATACCATCTTACCCTGCTGTAGAATGGCTATTGTAGAAAAGCAAGAAGTAACAAATGCTGGTGAGGATGTGGAGAGAAGGGGACTCTACATACCCGTTGCTGGGAAAGCAAATTAGTAGAGCCGTTGTGGAGCAGGTTCTGGAGTTTCCTCAGAAAACTCACACTAGACCTACCCTAACCCAGCCATCCCACATCTAGGTATATAGCTGAAGGAAATGAAGTCAGCATATCGAAGAGACACCTGCACTCCCATGGTCATTGCTGCACTAGACACAGTCGTCCAGATGTGGCATCAATGAAGCTGTCCATCGATGGATGACTAAAGAAAATGTGCTCTATGTACACAATGGAATACTGTTCGATCATAAAATGAATACAGTTCTGTCACTTTCAGCAAAACGGATGGAACTGGGGGACATCATGTTAAGTGAAACAAGTCCGACACCGAAAGACAAGTACCACGTTTTCTCTCTCATATGCGGGAGCTAAAAAAGTTGATCTCAAAGTGGGAGATAATAGAATAGTGCTTCCTACATACTAAGAAGGAGGGGGGAACCCAGCGTTTTGGCACAACAAGTAAACTGCATCCTGTGACACAAGCATCCCATACTGGGGTAGAGTGAACCAGCTGATGAGTACTCTCTCTCTCTATACACACACACACACACACACACACACACACACATATATTCCTCTCATGTTATTCAGCCTTTAAATAAATAAATAAATCTTTGTTTAAAAAAATAAGAGAAGGGGCAAGGAGGGATAACAGGTATCAGAACACAGGGCGGGGCCGGCGCCACGGCTCACTAGGCTAATCCTCCGCCTACGGCGCCGACATCCCAGGTTCTAGTTCCCGTTGGGGCGCCGGATTCTGTCCCAGTTGCCCCTCTTCCAGGCCAGCTCTCTGCTGTGGCCCGGGAGTGCAGTGGAGGATGGCCCAAGTGCTTGGGTCCTGCACCCGCATGGGAGATCAGGAGAAGCACCTGGCTCCTGGCTTCGGATCAGCGCGGTGCGCGGGCCGTAGCGGCCACTTGGAGGGTGAACCAACGGCAAAAGGAAGACCTTTCTGTCTCTCTCTCTCTCTCACTGTCTAACTCCGCCTGTCAAAAAAAGAAAAAAAAAAGAACACATGGCAGAGGAATATATCACCTATGAGATATTTTAGGAAGAACTAGAAGAGAGGGATTCAAAGCTTCAAAACACAAAGAAATGATAAGGAAATTAAAATGCTAACTGCTCAGATTTGATCGTTATACAGTGTACTCACGTATCACATGCAGCACATTCTATCCCATAAAGATGTGCAATTATAAGATATTAATTTAAAAGAAAAAACAGAGGCTGCCGTCATGGCAGAGCAGGTAAAGCTGCTGCATGTGATGCCGGCATCCCGTGTCCCAGCTGCTCCACTTCCGATCCAGCTCTGCTGTGGCCTGGGAAAGCAGCAGAAGATGGCCCAAGTCCTTGGGCCCCTGCACCCACGTGGGAGACCTGGTAAAAGCTCCTGGCTTCTGGCTTCAGTCTGACCCAGCCCTGGCTGTTGTGACCCTTTGGGGAGTGAACCAGTGAACTCTCTCTCTCTGTCTCCCTCTCTCTTTGTAACTCTGTCTTTCAAATAAATAAATAAATAAATAAATCTTAAAAAAATAAGAGCCCTCACAACAAACCTGCCAGATATACAGTTATCATTTCCATTCTGCATGTGAGACAACTGAGCCTCAGAGAGGTAAAGGGCTTTCTCTGTGGTTACACAGCTAAAGTGTGAGCACATAAAACTAGACCAGGCGCATTGAATTTCTAAACCACCCAAATAGGGGTTGGCATTACAGTGTAGCGGGTTAAGCCAGTGCCTGCAATGCCGGCATTCCATATGGGTATGGTTCAAGTTCTAGTTGTTCCACTTCTGATCCAGCCCCCTGCTCATGTGCCTGGGAAACCTGCAGAAGATGGCCCAAGTCCTTGGGCCCCTGCACCCCTGCACCCATATGGAGGACCTGGAAGAAGGCCCTGGTTCCTGGCTTCAGCCTGGCCCAGCCCCAGCCATTATGGCCAATTAGGGAATGAACCAGTGGATGGAAGGTCTCTCTCTCTCTCTCCTCATCACCCCTCTCTCTCCCATCTGTCTGTAACTTTGCCTTTCAAATGAATAAATCTTATTTTTTAAAAAAGTAAATCATTCAAATACATGATAGGCATCTTTTCGACTGATGATGCCAGAAAAACTGGATAATCACATGCAAAGAATGAAGTCGGACCCCTACTTAATTCCAGAAACAAAATTGACTAAAAGTGGTTCAACAAAATATAAAAGCTAAAATGAGGGGCTGGTGTTGTGGCATAGCAGATTAAACCTCTGCTAGCAATTCCAGCATCCCACATGGGCACCAGTTCCAGACCCGGATGTTTTACTTCCAATCCAGCTCCCTGCTGATGCACCTGGGAAAGCAGTGGTGGATGGCCCAAGTGCTTAGACCTCTGCACCTGCACGGGAGACCTGGTAGAAGCTCCTGGCTCTTGGTTTTGGCATGGTCCAGCCCTGGCTATTGCAGCCATTTGGGAAATGAACCAGCGGATGGAAGATTTCTCTCTCTCTCTCTTCTCCTCTCTGTAACTCTGCCTTTCAAAGAAGTGAAAAATAAATCTTAAAAAAAATCTGGAAACTTAAACTTAAAATGAAAAAATATCCATTGAAAATATGGGAGTAAGCTTTCAATGTCCTTTGATTTGACATCAAAAACCATGAGTAACAAAAGAAAAAACATATGAGCTGAATGTCAACAAAATTAAAAGTTTTGTGAATCAAAGGACATTGTCATGTAAATGAACAGACAAGCCACAAAACTAGAAAGTATTTGTGAATCATATATATGATAAGGTTTAGTATCCATAAAATATAAGTATAAAAATAAAAGAACTCATCCAACTCAACAATCAACACAATTCAAAACTGGACAAGGCTAATCCTCTGCCTGCTGCGCCAGCACACCGGGTTCTAGTGCCGGTTGCCCCTCTTCCAGGCCAGCTGTCTGCTGTGGCCCGGGAGTGCAGTGGAGGATGGCCCAAGTGCTTGGGCCCTGCACCCCATGGGAGACCAAGAGAAGCACCTGGCTCCTGCCTTCGGATCAGCGCGGTGCGCCGGCTGCAGCGCGCCGGCCGCAGCGGCCATTGGAGGGTGAACCAAAGGTAAAGGAAGACCTTTATCTCTGTCTCTCTCTCTCTCTCACTGTCCACTCTGCCTGTCAAAAAAAAAAAAACTAGACAAATTATTTTTACATTTTTAAATTTTGTTTTATCTGAAAGAGAGAGAATCCAGGAGCTTGGAATACAATCGGGATCTCCCACATGGGTAACAGGGACCCAAGTACTTGAGGCATCATCTGCTGTCTCTCAGAGTGCACATTAGCAGGAAGCTGAATCAGAATTGGAGTAGGTGGGACTCGAACCAGGCACTACAGGATGGGATATGGGTGTCTCAAATGGCAACTTAACCGCTGCACCAAATGCCCCCCACCCCCACTCTGGGTAAAAGATTTGAAGAGATATTTTTCCCAAGGAGGTGTATAGATGACCTAGAAGTACGTGAAAAGATGTTCAGCATAGTGAATCATTAAGGAAATTCATATCAAAAACAATCAATGAGATACACCTTCATGCCCAGTAGAATGTCTAAAATAATAATAAAGGACAATAACAAGTGTTGCCAAGGATGTGGAGAAATAGGAACTCTATATCGCTGGCAGGCAAGGAAAAGGTGTAGTCACTGTGAAAACCAGTTTGACATTTCCTCAAAAAGTGAAACAGGTTTACTATATGACACAACAATTCTACTCCTAGATGCACAGCCAAAAGAATTTAGACGGGTACTGAGATACTGGGTCACAAATGCTCATAGCAGCACTATCCACAGTAGCCGCAAGGTAGAAATAACTCAAATGTCTATCAACAGATGAATGAATAAACAATTTGTGGTCTAGCCGAATAGTGAAATATTACTGAGTCATAAAAAGGGAAGGAAGTACCGAATACTTACATGTGGTATATAACCTGGATGAACCTCAGAAACGTTAAGCGCAGTGAAAGAAACCCAATGCAGAAAGTCATATATTGTATGATTTCTTATTTGTACCAAATATTCAGAAAGGCAAATCCTAGACAAGAAGTGGTTTAGTGGTTGCTAGGGAATGGGGGAGGAGTGGAGAGTGACTGCTTAATGGTCATCTGGAGTTCTGGGGTGATGAAAAAGTTTTGAAGCTAGAGAGGGGTATAATCGCACATTGTGAATGTACAATCACTAAATTGTATGTTCTATTTAAAAAAAAAAATCTTTTTGTTGTTGTTTATTTTTATTTGAGAGAGAGAGAGAGAGAGAGATCTTCTATCCACTTGTTCACTTCCTGAATTCCTGCAACAGTCAGGGCAGAGCCAGGGCAAAGCCTGAAGCCAAAAGCTCCGTCTGGGTCCCCCATGTGTATGGCAGAGACTCGAGTACTTGAGCCATCACCTGCTGCTCCCCAGGGTGACACTAGCAGGAAGCTGGATCAGAAGTGGAGTAGTGGCTTGAATCCAGGCACTCGGGGTGCAGAGGTCCCCCATAGCATCTTACTAATTGCACCAAGCACTCACCCTTGCATACTTTAAAATGGCTAATTGTGTTATGTGAATTTCAGCTTAAGTTTAAAATATCCTGTGTAAGAGTGCAGCTGTCTGTAAACAGATGGCATACCGCCTGAGCAGTCTGCTCCTCAGATCTCGTACCACATGGCCTCTGTTGCATGAGCAATGCATTTTCCATGTTCTCAGAGCTTTTCTTGATAACCAATAGCAGCTACAAGATACAAATACTGTCCCCCTAGACAGTCAACATGCTTATAGCCAATTGACAGTATGAAACCTAGGGTCACCATCACCCCACACCTTTCACTTTCTTGTTGGGACCCCGATTTTGTTCAGGTGTCGACCCTCCTCTGCACAATCATGGGCTTCAAGATGTAGGTTCTAATTATTCTGAGCCTATGATGGAGGTGTCAGCGTCCAGCTTGTGATTAGCTTACACATGGCCATGTGACACAGTTCAGGCTAGTGAGACACATGGGGAGGCTTGCTGTAGGTGCTTCTGAAAGATTGCCTTGTTTGAAAAACCGAGATGCCTTGGAAGAGGAAGTCTCTCCAACCTCTGCCGGGCTTTCTTCTATCAGAAAGGCTACCCAGAGCAGTGGCAGCTGTCTTGCAAGCAGATTCGGGATGAAGCACCCAATTTGATGATGGATCAGGGAAAAGCCAAGAGAAATCCTGAAATCCTCTCACTACTCACCCTCATCCCTTGCATAATAGATTGGATAATGCCCATCCCCAGCTGGCAAATCCTGATTCCTAGGAGAAAAGGTCTTTGTATATGTAATTCAATTAAAGGTCTTGAAATGAGATTACCCTGGATTATCTGGGTGAGCCTTAAATGCAGTGATACATATCCATATAACAGAAAGGCAGGGCAGTGGGGGAGGGGTTGAGAGATACCTGGAGTGGAAAGGAATACGAAGACGGACGAGGCTACAAGCCAAGGAACCCCAAGGATTGCCAGCAGCCAGCAGAAGCGAGGAGAGATTCATGGAACAGTTTCTCATGCAGAGCCCCAGAAGGCACTGTGGCTCTGCCAATACTTGGATTCTGGATTTGTAATGTTCAGAGAACAGCCTTCTGCTGCATTAAGCCATTCAGTTTGCTGTAATTTGTTTCAGCAGAACTCCCCCTTTGCTCCCTGACACACCTTGTGCTTCTCTGAAGCACATTTTAGCCTCCATGGAAGTGGACCCCCATAAGACCTGTTTCCTGGGTCGGTTTCCCTGTGGCTGCTTCCCCCAGCCCCTGCACTGCCAAGGAGAGCTGCACTATGCCATCTGGGGCTAATGGGAGGGGTGGTTTGAAGTGAATCCTACTTGCCCATTCTAACCCTCTGCCAACCTTGCTATGCCAGGAGACTCTGGGGGCGTCCATGCACATAAACACACCTAGCACCTAGTCTTCCATGGCTTCCCATTAGCTTCTTGACACTGGGCTCGTGGATCAATCAGCCTATCCACTTACTCCCTTCCAGAGATCTTCCCTTCCATTCTCTTCCTTTCTGCGCCCCCTTAAGCTGCCTCCCCAAGGATACATCTCATTGCATCTCAAGACTCTCCGAGAAGCTCTGTCTTCCAATAAGGAGGGAAGAGCAGGAAGGGTCCAGGAAGCTGGAGTTCAATCTGGGACTCCCACATGGGTAGAATGGCCCCAAGTTCTTGAGTCATCACCTGCTGCTTTCCAGGGTGCGCATTAGCAGGACGCCGGAATCAGAAGTAGAGCTGGGAACTTGAAATCAGACACTCCAATGTGGGATGCAGGCAGATACCCCAAGCAGCATCTTAACCACTGCCCCAAACACCAGCCCTGCCATTATCTTCTAATGACAGAGATTTCTTTTAGGGCTATTCCTTAGTAAAGACATGCAGTTTGTTTAAACACCCAGAAAGATTGGGGTCCCTGGAGCCTTGTCGGTATTTCTAACTGTTTACTGTTCTTTTCTCTTCCATGTTTCTCTCCTTTTCTCTTTTTTCCTGGGTCCTCGCATCTGTCCCTTATAAAAATATTCTTGACACCCTTTTTTAAAAAAAGATTTATTTTATTTATTTGAAAAGCAGAGTTACATAGAGAGAGAGGAAGAGACACACACACACAGAGAGAGAGAGAATGGTCTTCCATCTGCTGGTTCACTCCCCAAATGCCTGCAATTGCCAGTTCTGGGCCTGTCTAAAGCCAAGAACCAGGAGCTTCTTCTGGGTCTCCCACATGGGTGCAGGGGCCCAAGCACTTGGACCATTTTCTACTGCTTTCCTAGGCACAATAGCAGGGAGCTGGATCAGAAGTGAAGCAGCTGGGACTCAAACCGGCGTCCACAAGGGATGCTGGCACTGCAGGAGGCAGCTTAACCTGCTGCAGCACAGCACTGGCCGCAGGGAGATCCTCATTCCCAGTTGTGTCTTAACCTAGGAGCTAGAAGTACCATCTTCCCCCAGTGCCTCCCAAGAAGAGTTAGACTTCTTTTGCATTGGACTGAGAGTGGAGGCAGATTCAGTGCTGAGTAATGCTTTATAAATGCTCAATCGGTCACATGAATGATTTGGGTAAAATGGCAGGAGGAACTTCTTGGCAGTGGGAGAGAGATGGAGGGAGCACATCTGGCTGGAGAAAGAGGGAGGTTTAGTGTTCTTTTTTAAAGATTTATTTATTGGGGCCGGCACTTTGGCGTAGCGGGTAGAGCCGCTGCCTGCAAAGCCAGCATCCCATATGGGTGCCAGTTTGAGTCCCGTCTGCTCCACTTCCGATACAGCTCTCTGTTGCAGCCTGGGAAAGCAGTGGAAGATGACCCAAGTCCTTGGGCCCCTGCACCTGTGTCGGAGACCCAGAAGAAGCTCCTGGCTCCTGGCTTCGGGATGGCGTAGCTCCAGACATTGTGGCCAATTGGGGAGTGAACCAGCGGATGAAGGTCTCTCTCTCTCTCTCTCTCTCTCTCTCTCTCTCTGCCTTTCCTTCCTCTGTGTGTAACTGTGACTTCCAATACTTTCAAATAAATTGGAGAGGGAGAGGGAGGGGGAGGGGGAGAGGGAGGGGGAGGGGGAGGGGGAGGGAGAGAATCTTCACTCCACAAATGGCAACAATGGACTGGGCTGGACCAGGCCGAAGCCAGGAGCCTGGGAAGCCTTCTAGGTCACCCATGTGGGTGAGCACTCCCAAATGGGATGACCGCATCACAGGCAGCAGCTTAGCCCGCTGTACCACAATGCTGGCCCCGGTCTTCTGTGAAGATTTTTGAGCTCCCTGACCACCAGAGGAGTCTCCTCCCCACTTAACCTGGCCAGGCTTGAGCCAAAGGAAGGGAGGATGGCACACCCCTAGCTGCGTCCTCTGCTTAGGTGGTTCATTTAGAGGGCTCAGCGCAGGGAACTGTGTGGACTAGCATCTCCTTCCAGCCCACCCCACCCCACACCTGTCCTCTTCCTCTCCTTAGAGCCCTGCGGATGGCAAGCTCCAGAGCAGTGCTGGAGGAGCCAGAAGCCCAGGCAGGCTGCCTTCTTCCCTTTCAGGCTGGGTTTCCTGGGACAAAGATGCTGACGGGGTCCTGCAAATGGCAGACAGTGCAGGATCAGGCAGCCGCTTAACCCGACAAATACCCATCTTTCCCTGCAGGCATGGCCATGCCCAGGGTGAGAGCTGCAGGGTGGTCAGTGGCCCAGCCCCAGCCTGGGGCTCCAGCACTGTCAGTGGACGCTCCAGCACACTGTGCACGACAAGAAGCTCCCAGGCAGCTGAGACAGGCGCCATGCTTGGAAGCACTCTAAGTACCGGCATGCCTTCGCCCTGCCCCATGACTGCTGTGCCCACCGCACTGTCTGATTCCCCAGAGGCTGGCTCCCAGGCTGGCCCTTCAAGCCAGGATGAGATTTGGCTGGGCTGCATGCTAGAGACACCCCCTGCTGTTTGTTCTTGCGGGCACACGTGTGTCCGGGTACGCGCACTTGTGTCTGTGCCTGGGGTTGTGTTCCGTGCCACTGTGTGGACACATAACTGTGCCCTGTATCCTCAAGGCTGACCAGGAAGCAGCACATCCTAACCCCGAGAACATTTTGGGGGCCGTTCGGCTGGTGCTGTGGCATACCCTCTGCCAGGCTCCTCCAACAGCCCCTCCTCCCCAAACGTCCACCCACCGCCATCAGAGCCTGGGCCACCAATAGAGAGAGGTTAATTGGTGAGTTGAATATGCCCTTTTCTAATAGTACTGGGAAGTACTCATTTTTCTAGAAAGCTGAAAGTTTAATGGCTTAAGTTTAGCCCTTCTAAACAAATCTCTTTGTGTCAAACCCACTCTCATGAAAGCGGTCAGAACAAAATGTTCCTGGTGTCCAAATAGATGATTTAAAGCAGCCAGGCCAAAACATCACGTGCCCTTGGGCATATGTGTGTCTCTGAGTGAGGATCTGTGGGTCCCTGGGAGTGTGCTCCCTTTTATGAGCCTTTTGGGCCAGCCCGGGTCTCTGTAGGACTGGCGGTCTTGCTCAGTCTATACCGTACGTGTTGATGTGGGGAATGCGGCTATTAGTATTGTCCAAAGAACTGGCCTGGCTGCCTGTAACCTTGACTCCATACTTCACCAGAGGAAAGAAATGAGGCTATTTGCACCTCCCTCTCTCCCACTATCTTCCCACTCTTTCATCATTTCGTTGCTGCCATCAGTCCAGCTAGTCTTTCCAACAAAGCCCCTCTAGAGCAGAGTCATAAAATGCTTCATAAAAGAGAAGAGGGCCTGAGGCCAGGCCCACCCTGGCTGCAAATCCCATTCATGAGGGCAGATTCTTCATGATTCAGTTGCATCCAAAAGGCCCCATCTCTTTTTCCAAAAAAAAATAGTTTTTACTTCTTTAAAAGGCAAAATGGGAGAGAGATAGAGAGAGAGAGAGAGAGAGAGAGAGAGAGAGAGAGAGAGAGAGAGAAATCTTCCATCTGTCGGCTAACTCCCCAAATGGTGCAATGACTAGAGCTGGGCTGAGCCAAAGCCAGGGGCTTAGAACTCCATACAGGTCTCCCACATGGCTACAGGGGCTCAAGCACCTGGGCCATCATCTGCTGCTTTCCCAGGCGCATTAGCCGGGAGCTGGATGGGGAGCAGAGCAGCCAGGACTTGAACCAGCACTTTGATATGGGATGCTGACTTCACAGGAAGTGGCGTAACCCACTGCCCCACAGTCTTAATACTGTTGTGTTGGAGAGTAAGTTTCAATAGGAATTTTGGAGGAGACACCACCACCCAGTGAGTACTGGGAAGGGTGGCCTTATGTGTATAATCTCAGCCACATAAGAATGGGTCTCAGGTCTGAAACGTTTTCTTACCAGAAGGTAGAGACCTGAAGACTGTGGAGGGCCTGTTGCTTTGTGATGGAGTATCTTGCCCTCTTTTGGGACTGATATATACTCCTTTGTTCTGCTTAAGCCCGTTCATCAGGCATGCCCACACCTTTCTACACTTCAGAACCCGTGGGGGAGATGGAGAGAGCTCTTTCCACTACAGCACAAAAGTGCTGCCACCTGCTGTTCCACCTGCTGTAGTTTGCATGTGGTTTTGTCCTTCAAGGGTCCATGTATCAGTAGCTTGGTTCCTAGCATGGTGATGTTGAGAGATTGAGAGAAGGGACCTTGTGGGAGGCCACTGGAGACCGTGCCCTCGGAAGGGACGAAGGTAGTTCTTGCATTACCCTTTGGTAGTTCTCATGACAAGGTTGTTTTAAAAGCCTGAGCCCAAACTCACTTAGCTCTCTCGCACTTTCTGTATTGAGATGTAATTTCTTATTCCCACACATGGTCTTGCCATGATGTGATGCAGCCAGGAGCTCCTTACAAGGACTGAGCCAATGCCATTGCCATGCCCTTGAACCTACACAACTGTGAGTTAAATAAATCTCTTATCTTCCTAAGTAGTCTGCCTTGGGTATTCCATTATAGTTACAAAAGATGAGCAATAGAGAAAATTGATACTGAGTGTGCTCATTGCTACAGCTCTGCCTGAAAATGTTTAAGCAGCTTTGGAACTAGTTAATGGACAGAAATTGGAAGAGTTTGCAAGAGCAGGCTAGCAAAAGCCTACAATGAGGAAAGCAAAGCATATGAATTATTCGGGGCGGGGGGGAAGATGCTAAATACGAGGATGCTAAGAAACTCGTCTCAGATGGAAATGAGGATTCTATTGGAAATCTGACCAAAGGCCATCCTTAACACACTATGCCAAAGAACTTGGCGTCTGGGCTGGTGCTGTGGTATAGTGGATTAAGCAGCCATCTGCAGTGCCTGCATCCCATATGGACACTGGATCAAGACCTGGCTGCTCTATTTCTGACCAGCTCCCTGCCAATGGCCTGGGAAAGCAGGGGAAGAGGGCCCAAGTGCTTGGGTCCCTGCACTCACATGGGAGACCCTGAAGAATCTCCTGGCTCCTGGCTTTGGCCTGGCCCAGCCCCCTGATTGATGTGCCCATTTGGGGAGTAAACCAGCAGATGGATGACTTTCTCTCTCTCTCTCTCTTTAACTCTGTCCTTCAAAAAATAAATCTTAAAAAAAAGATATCAGAATTGGGACTGGCATTGTGGCACAGTGGGTTAAGCTATCACCTGTAGCACTGGCACCCAATATGAGCACAGGTTTGAGTCTTAGCTTCCCACTTCCAATCCTACTCCCTGTTAATGTGCTTAAGAAAGAAGCAAGGCTGGTGCCGTGGCTTAACAAGCTAATCCTCCACCTGTGGTGCTGGCACACTGGGTTCTAGTCCCGGTCGGGGCGCCGGATTCTGTCCCGGTTGCCCCTCTTCCAGGCCAGCTCTCTGCTGTGGCCCGGGAGTGCAGTGGAGGATGGCCCAAGTCCTTGGGCCCTGCGCCAGCATGGGAGACCAGGAGAAGCACCTGGCTTCTGGCTTCAGATCAGCATGATGCGCCGGCCGCAGTGCGCTGGCCTCGGCTGCCACTGGAGGGTGAACCAATGGTAAAGGAAGACCTTTCTCTCTGTCTCTCTCTCTCTCTCACTGTCAAAAAAAGAAAGAAAGAAAGAAGCAAAAGATGGACAAAGTATTAGGGCCCCTGCCACCCATGTGAGAAACCTGGAGGGTGTCTCAGGCTCCTGGCTTTGGTCTGGCCCGGGCCCTGCCGTTGCAGCCATTTGGGAAATGAACCAGCAAACTGAAGACGTTCTCGTTCTCCCTCTCCCTCTCCCTCTCCCTCTCCCTCTCCCTCTCCCTCTCCCTCTCCCTCTCCCTCTCCCTCTCCCTCTCCCTCTCCCTCTCCCTCTCCCTCTCCCTCTCCCTTTCCCTCCTGCTCTGCAACTCTACCTTTCAAATAAATAAAATAGATCTTTAAAAAAATAGTGCCCAGTACCTGGACCATCTTCCTCTGCCTTCCCAGGCACATTAGCAGGAAGCTGGATAGGAAACCGAGCAAATGGGAGTCAAACCAGCACTCTAATATGGGATGCTGGCATTGCAAGTGGCAGTTTAACCGTCTGTGAGGCATACTCATTTTACTGATGAGTATGATATACAGCCTATGTTGAGGAACATTCTTTCTACACCTACCCTGTCAACTTGAGTGTTTTGATCATGGAAAGGTGTTGAGTTTTGTCAAATCCTTTTTATCATCTATTGAGATAATCACTTGATTTTCAACCTTCACTTTTTTTTTTTTTTTTTTGACAGGCAGAGTGGACAGTGAGAGAGAAAGACAGAGAGAAAGGTCTTCCTTTACCGTTGGTTCACCTTCCAATGGCCGCAGCGGCCGGCGCACTGCGCTGATCCGAAGGCAGGAGCCAGGTGCTTCTCCTGATCTCCCATGGGGTGCAGGGCCCAAGTACTTGGGCCACCCTCCACTGCACTCCCGGGCCACAGCAGAGAGCTGGCATGGAAGAGGGGCAACTGGGACAGAGTCCAGCACCCCATCCAGGACTAGAACCTGGTGTGCCGGTGCCGCTAGTCGGAGGATTAGCCTAGTGAGCCGCGGCACCGGCCCAACCTTCACTTTGTTAAACGGGCATATTTTTTTTTTTTTTGTAATTTGTATGTGTTAAAGCATCTTTTCGCCCCTGGGATTTAACACTTGATCATAGTGTATGATTCTTTTAATGTGCTGTTGAATTTGGTTTGCCGGTGTTTTGTTGAGGCATGTACTATTTATTTATTTATGCTCATTATCGATTGGGCTGTAATTTTCTTTTTGCCGTACTATCTTTGTCTGGTTTTGGTGTCCAGGTAATGCTAACCTGCTAAAATGAGTTTGGAGGCTTCCCTTTCTCTTCAGTGTTTTGGAAGCGTTTCAGAAGGGACGGTGTTCATTTTGTGAATGTTTTGGGAGAGTTCTCCAGTGAACCGTCTAGACTTGGCCTTTCTTTCTTGGGATGCTTTTGGTTACTGATTCAGTCTCCTTACTTGTTATTGATCAGTTCAACTTTTGTCTTTCTTCATGGTTTAGTTTTGAGAGGTTTTTTGAGAATTTATCATTTCTTCTAGGTTCTACAGTTTTGGGTAAGTATTCATAGTAGTCTCTTATTATTTCATTTTCCCCCTGTAGTATCAGTTCTAACGTCTTCTCTTTCATTTCTAATTGTATTTATTCAAGTTTTCCTCTTTTCCTTAGTCTAGCTAAAAATTTGTTAACTTTCCTTTTTTAAAAAAACTCAGTTTTCGTTGATTTTTCTAATTTCTTTTTTTTGTTTGCATACATTCTAATCTTTATTATTTTATTTCTTCTACTAACTTTGGGCTAAGCTTGTTCTTGTTTTTATAATTCCTTGAGGTGTCAAATTCTTTTGTTGATTTTATATCTTTAATCTTTTTTATTGTAGGCATTTTTCTGCTATCAACTTTGTACTGCTTTGTTGTTGCTGCATCCCATATGTTTGTCACATTATGCTTTTGTTTTCATTTGTCTTCTGATATTATCTAATTTTCCTTTGATTCATTGGTTGTTTGAGGTCATGTTGTTTAATTTCCACATAGTTGTGGATTTTCCAGTTTTCCTTCAGCCACTGAGTTCTAGTTTTATTTCCTTGTGGTCAAAAAGATATTTTGTATGTCTTCAATCTTCTTAAGATTGTTAAGAATGCTTGTGACCTACCATATGTTCTATCCTGGTGAATGTTCCATATATGATGGAAAACATTCTGCTTCTGTTGAATGGAATATTCTGCATATATTTGTTTGGTCCATTTGTTCTATAGTGCTGTTTAGTTTTTTTGTCTGGATATTCTATCCAGAAAGTGGGTTATTGAAATCTATTACTGTTATGTGTTGCTATTTCCCCTTTGGTTCTGTTAATGTGTGTTTCGTACATTGGGGTGCTGTGGTGTTGGGTGCCTATGTAATTATTTCCTGCCCCCTGTGTGTGGAATAACTTTTTGCATCCTTTACTTTCTGCTTGTGTATATAACCTTAACTACAAAGTGAGTTTCTTGTAGACAGAATATGATTAGGTATTTTTTTTATCATTAAAGCCACTCTATGTCCTTAGACAGGGGAGTTTGATCCATTTGCATTTAACACAATTATTGATAGTAAAGTACTTAGTATTACCATTTTAATTGTTTTCTGTCTGCCTTGTAGTTGTGTTTTACTACTTCTACTCTCTTACTGTCTTCCTTTTTTTCTGTTGTTGTTGATGATGTTTTGTGATATTCTTTGATTCCTTTCTTCTTCTTGTGCATCTTTGATGGAGCTCTGTGTGGCTCATATAAAATATCTTTTTGTATAACAGCCTGTTTTAAGCTGGTAACAACTTTGATTTTAATTGCATCTATACTACCCCCACAGACACCCAGATACACTTTATGTTATGACTGCCAGAATATATCTCCTTTTGTATGTTGTATTCATCAATAAATTTTTGTAGTTACAGTTTTTCTTAACACTTCTCATTTTTAACATGTATAACTAAAATTAAGGACAATTACAGCCTGCCATTACAACATTACAATATTCTGTCCTTGTCTCTCTATTTGCCTTTATGTACTGAGTTGTATACTTTCATATGCTTTTTTTAAAAAGATTTATTTATTTATTTATTTGAAAGTTATAGTTGCAAAGAGAGAGGAGAGGCTTGGGGGGGGTCTTCCATCTGCTGGTTCACTCCCCAATTGGCCACAATGGCCAGAGCTGTGCTGATCCGAAGCCAGGAGCCAGGAGCTTCTTCCTGGTCTCCCATGTGGATGCAAGGGCCCAAGGACTTGGGCCATCTTCTAGTGCTTTCCCAGGCCATAGCAGAGAGCTGGATCAGCCTGGTCTCCAACCAGCGCCCATATGGGATGCCGGTGCTTGAGGCTACTGCGTTAACCTGCTGTGCCACAGCACCGGCCCGTTCATATGCTTTTGGTGTTGCTCCTTAGTGGCATTTTACTTCAGCTCCAAGAACTTTCTTTAACTTTTGTTTGAGAAAGTCTTTAGTATTTCCTCATTTATAGTTTGCAGTTTGGGTTGGGTATGGCATTTGGGGTTGGCATTTCTTTTTCTTTTAACCCTATGTATATCCCACTTTTTTCCAGCCTCTTTCTGTTGACGAAATCCTTCGATAATCTGCTGGATGTTGCCTTGTGTGTGATGAGCCACTTTTCTCCTGCTGTTTTCCAAATTCTCCCAGTTGGTGGGTTGTGGCATTTTGATTATAACGTGTCTCAGTGTAGACTTCTTTGAGTTCATCCTATTTGGGATCATTTAGGTTTCATGAATCTTGATGCCCATTTGCCTCCTGATATTTGGGGAATTGGGAGGCACTATTTCTTTCTGTCCCTTTCTTCCTCCCCTCTGTTTCTTGAATTTCCACGATGTGTATTATTGGTTCACTTGATAGTGTCCCATAAGTACTGTAGCCTTTTTATTCTTTATCATTCTTTTTTATTTTAACTTCCCTGGATAATTTCAAATGACCTGTCTTCAAGTTCACTGAGTACTTTTTCAACTTGACCTAGGCTGCTAGGGAAACTATATAGAAATTTTCCAAATCAGTTATTGGGTTCTTTGGCTTGAGAATTTATGTTGGCATATTTTTCATGATTTTTATCTCTTTGTTCAGGCGCTCATTCTCTTCCTGTCATTTTTCCAGTGTAATTTAGTTGCCTACTATATTCTCATGGCACTCACTGAACTTCTTTCAGCTCATTATTTTGAATTGGGGGTGTCAGGAAATTCACAGATCTCTATTTCTTCAAGGTCAACTATTAGTTGTATATTTTGTTCCTTTATTAGAGTCATGATTTTATATTTCCTTCCATAAAACCTTCAATGTATCCCTAGGGCCTAGGGCTTGAAGAATTGAAGTCAAAGTGTGTTTTTGGGCACGTAGGTTCAAACCTCTGCCCCAGAATCATTCTCCTTCTCTCCCTGCCCCCACTGGGGTGTTCTGCTAACCCGGGTTCTCAAGTCCACCAGGTAGAACCTGTGCTCTCCCAACTGCCAACCCTAGCGCACAATCTTCTCTTTCTCATGGCATCATCCTCATTTCCCATACTGCCCCTGCCCCTTGCAGTTGTGCTTACTATTCAAGTTCTTTCCTCAGAACTTGAAGGCATGCTTCTTCATCAGCCTCAGCCCAATAGAAATAAATCGTGGAACCGGTGCTGTGGCATAGCTGGTAAAGCTGCAGCTTGCAGTGTCGGCATCCTATATGGGTGACAGTTCGAGTCCCGGCTGCTCCACTTCCGATCCAGCTCTCTGCTGTGGCCTGGGAAAGCAGTGGAGGATGGCCCAAGTGCTTGGGCCCCTGCTCCCGCAATGGAGACCCAGAATAAGCTCCTGGCTCCTGGCTTCTGATCGGCGCAGCTCCAGCCGTTGAGGCCATCTGGGGAGTGAACCTTCGGATGGAAGACTCTCTCTCTCTCTCTCTCTCTCTCTCTCTCTCTCTGTCTCTGCCTCTCCTTATCTCTCTGTGTAACCCTGACTTTCAAGTAAAATAAAAAATAGTTTTTTTTTTTTAAAGAAAGAAATCGGCTGGAGCCGCGGCTCACTAGGCTAATCCTCTGCCTGCGGCGCCAGCATCCCAGGTTCCAGTTCCCGTTGGGGCGCCGGATTCTGTCCTGGTTGCCCCTATTCCAGGCCAGCTCTCTGCTGTGGCCCAGGAGTGCAGTGGAGGATGGCCCAGGTGCTTGGGCCCTGCACCCCATGGGAGACCAGGAGAAGCACCTGGCTCCTGGCTTCGGATCAGCGCGGTGCGCCGGCCGCAGCGTGCTGGCTGCAGTGACCATTGGGGGATGAACCAACGGAAAAAGGAAGACCTTTCTCTCTGTCTCTTTCTCTCACTGTCCACTCTGCCTGTCAGAAAGAAAGAAAGAAAGAAAGAAAGAAAGAAAGAAAGAAAGAAAGAAAGAAAGAAAGAAAGAAAGAAAGAAAGAAAGAAAGAAAGAAAGAAAGAAAGAAAGAAAGAAAGAGGGAGGGAAGGAAGGAAGGAAGGAAGGAAGGAAGGAAGGAAGGAAGGAAGGAAGGAAGGAAGGAAGGAAGGAAGGAAGGAAAGAAAGAAATCGTGTGCTGCTCTAAGCCTCTCTGCCACTTGGCACATCACCATGTTTCCTCTTTGATTTTAACAATCTGAGGTTCTCTTTCCCTGGAGCTTAAGCTCCCAGCACATGGGATTTCTGTGAGATTCAGCTCCAAGAAGCCAGTATAGCAAGAAGGGGACTGACATTGACCTCCTATTGTCCTTCCTAATCTTGCTGCACCCAGGAGCCCAAGTCCTCAGTTGGGAAGGTGCTTAATTCCAGGATTCTGTGATACTGGGTGGCTATTATCCAGACTCCCCAGATTGTGTGTTGGGGGACTAGGGAGTACAAATCCTTCCTAGGAGCTGGGCCTCTAAGCCTCAGAGAGAGGAGTATATTTTCTACTCAGCTATAAACAGGAAATACACATCCAAGGGCCTGGGAGGGTAATCGGATGGTAGAAGAAATCTAGTGCTTGGGGCTCAGTCCCATGGGCTGATCCCCAGAGGAGGAGTTCAGGCTGCTATTTGCCAGGAAGTCCACATCTCCTCCCCCAGTTCTGACCCTATTTCCAGCTCTCATGGGACTCGTTATAGACAGCCCCTTGCTTCCATGCAAGATGCAGCCACGTAAGTGAACACTTCAGTGATCCACAGAATGGGGAGACTCTTCCTAAGGTCAAGTCCAACTCCTCCTGCTGCTGCCTCAATCCACATTCTCTCTTTCCTCCATAGGCGTGGGGGCCACTCCTTTTACCACCCTCTCTGGGTGGAGACCATGCTGGGTCATCTGTTGCTTCATCTGTGATAATGTCCCCCCAACTCTTCTGCTCTTATTCTACTGTTTTCAGTGCCCACCATCCTGCTCCCATCTCAATATTTCTTTGGCCTTTGGAGTCTGCCAGCCCAAACTCCTCATCCAGAAGCGCACAGACTGGCTTCCTGACCTCAGGTCGGTCTCCTCACCTCTCTGGCTTTCAAGGTCTTCCATGCATAAAACGGGGCTATCGCTGATATGAGTCTGATTGGTGTGGAAAGTAAATGAGCCAGTGTATAAGAGAGACTCCCGACCATGTCTGGCATAATAAGTGCTATAACAAATGTTAGAAGAAGAAAGGCATGGGAAGTGTGCACACAGTGCTTGCGACATTGTAGGTGCTGCTCTGCTTAGTCCCGCCTCAGGGTGTTTTGGAAACAAATCAAGGGTACTTTATTGGAAACTGCACACCCTGACCATGCTCCCAATATGGGTGAAACCACAAGAAAAGATGCTCCTGCGTCACTCACCCCTCACCTCACTACCACCATCTGCTGGCCTTTTCTGACCCACACAAGCACTCAAGTCTCACTGATCTGATTCGTTCCAATCTAGCTTCACCGTTAAATTGGTGAGTAGAACATTGAGCAAGTCCTTTCACCTTTCTGAGGCCATTCTATACCTGTGAGATGGGGAATTAAAAAGGATACTCCCTTGGGTACTGGTGCTGTGGCACAGCAGGAAAAGCTGCCGCCTGCAATGTCAGCATTCCATGTGGGCGCTGGTTTGAGTCCTGGCTGCTCCTCTTCCTATTCAGCTCTCTGCTATGGCCTGGGAAACAGTAGAAGATGACCCAAGTCCTTGGGCCCTGCACCCACGTGGGAGACCCGGAAGAAGCTCCTGGCTCCTGGCTTCAGATCAACCCAGCTCCAGCCCTTGCAGCCATTTGGGAAGTGAACCAGCAGATGCAAGATTCTCTCTCTCTCTCTGCCTCTGACTCTCTGAAGCTCTGATTTCAAATAAATAAATAAATCTCTAAACAAAAAAAAAGAGGACATCTCCCTGTCAGGTTTTGTGAGTATCTAATGAGGAAACAATCTGGACAATCTGGGTCAATCACCCTGGAGGGGATTGTTCTTTTATTTCTGGAGCTCTTCATTCTTTCCCTGGACCTTGGGGCCTACCTCCCTTCTTAGCACTCTGCCCTTTTTTTTTAAAGATTTATTTATTTATTTGAAAGGCAGAGTTACAGAGAGGCAGAGAGAGAGAGAGAGCTCTTCCATCCCCTGGCTCACTCCCCGATTTGCCACTATGGCCAGAGCTGGGCCGATCTGAAACCAGGAGCCAGGAGCTTCTTCCTGGTCACCCATGTGGGTGCAGGGGCCCAAGGACTTAGGTCACCTTCTAGTGTTTTCCCAGGCCATAGCAGACAGCTGGATCAGCCTGGTCTCCAACCGGGGCCCATATGGGATGCCGGCACTGCAGGTGCTGGCTTTACCCACTACGCCACATCAGCCCCAACACCCTTCCCTTTTCCCCACATCACTCCCCCTCCGTCTCCTCTGCTTCCATTCTTCATCAAGCTGTCACAGGCCAGGACGCACCTATTTCCTGTGCCTCCATGAGCAGTGCTTGTTTATGCTGCTGTTGTTCTGTGACCTGTACAATGTGTCCTGCCCCATGGACCAGCTGGAGCCATTGATGCAGCTGCCCGCCCCACACCCCCACCCCACTCCACCCCACCCCATCAGGGCGCTGGTTGGAAGGAGACCAGCCACGTGCTGGGCCCAGCTCTGTGAAGAGAAGGAGATGGAAGTCCTGGGGGATCTCTCTAGAGCTTTCCCGCACCTTGTGCCATCCCTCTTCCCTCGGGAGCCCTATGCCATAAAGTGTCAATTGCCAGCAAGGTGCTTGTCCACGGTCATAGAAGTCAGAGTCCCTGATGGAAACTCATCTTGGTTCTCTGTAGTAGAAAGTAGGGCTTGCAGTAAAGATGGGAAATGAGAAAGTGGGTCTCTACGACAACCAGGGAGGCAAGCAGTGCTGCTGGCTCACGTGGGCTAGCTGTCCTCAAAGCGCACAGACTGGCTTCCGGGTGCCCAGGCTTCAGGGCATCTCCCCCGTGGAGTAGCCATGTTTTCACTCCTTTCCAGTCCCTGTGCCGGACCTGGCTCCTCTCTCGCTTGCTCACTCGCTCGCTCTCCCCCTCGCTCTCACTCTCTAACTCTGCCTTTCAAATAAAGAAATAAATCTTAAAAATACAAGGTGGTCAAGCCCGGCAGGCTGTGGGCATGACGTGGGGCTGCAGTGGAGGGAGCCTGTACAGACTACTGTGCATCCTAGCAGTCCTGCCTCGTTCTCCTGCCTCTTGGTCTCACTTCTCTTGCCCAGTTTTCCTCCAACATCCTCCTTCCAACACATTTCTGCCCTTTGTTCAACAGCTCTCCCACTTACCACTCTTGGTTCCTTCCATCATCCTCAGCCCCACCCCCACCACACACACACTCACACACACACACACACACGGCTCCTGAAGCTACCAGCAGCAGGTGAGTCTCCTCTCCCTTTGCATGGGACTGCGATGGAAAGCAGACTGGAGAGCTTAGGCTGAGTGCCAGTTCCATGCCTCTTGGGCTCTCCAATCTCCACCCACAAAAGGGGAAGTTGGAAGCTTGGAAGGACATCCTGTGTATACAACAGAATGTGGCATGGTGCCTGGTATACAGTAGTCACTCAGTATCGGAGCATTCCCTGCTGGGTGCCCAGGAGGGTTGATGCTGTCCTCACTCACCCTTCCTCAGTTTCCTTTGCGCTCTGGTGTCCTCCTGCACCCCCCAGACCATGCCCCACGTCCTCTCGTGTCGCCCTGCTCTACCCACAGACGTTTGACTGCACTCAGCAACACTCCCTGAGCTCCCTCAGCTCTCAAGTACTGGCTCTTCTGAACACTGAGACACCACTGCCACCCGTCCCTGTCTTCGACGCCACAGTCTAGGCTAGGAAATTCACTTGTACACTTGAGGTAGGTTTGTCCACTTGAAAACTGCTTTGGAGCCAATGTTGTTGCAAAGCAGGTTAGGCCGCGGTTACGAAAGGTCCTATATTGGAGCATGGTGCGAGTCCCAGCTGCTCCACTTCCGATCCAGCTCCCTGCTAAGGCACCTCGAAAGGTAACAGAGGATGGGCCCAAATACCTGGGCGCCTGCCACCCATGTGGGAGACTGGATGGAGTGCCAGCCTCCTGGCTTCGACCAGGCCCAGCTCCAGGCTGTTGCGGCCACTTGGGGAGTGAACCAGTGGAGGGAAGGTTCATTCTCTCTCTCTCTTCTGCTATGCCTTTGAAATAAACAAAAAATAAATCTTGAAAAACAATGTTCCAACAGTTCCGGGTTGGGCTGCTTAGGAAAGATTGACTGAGACTTGAAGAATGTGAACCCTAAAGAGGGTGTGCCAAGTCTTAGGGGCACCTTGTAGAACAAGGGCCTGGGGTGAATGAGCCAACACAGTAAAAAGGGATGAAATGATCACTTTATGCCCACAATTGCACTGGGACTATACTAAGCATACTGTACACATTTTATGAGACATTCTCAATACCCTACCGAGGTAGACACTCCTGAACCCATTTTATAGATGAAAAACCTGAGGCTCCAAGAGCAATGTGGTTTACCCAAAATCCCACTGCTAAGAAAAGAAAAGGTGTGCCCTGGATTTTAGCCTCTCTCTGTGTGGCCCCAGGTACTTTCTTTTTTGTAAAGATTTATTTATTTGTTTGAAAGTCATAGTTACACAGAGAGAAGGAGAGGCAGAGAGAGAGAGAGGTCTTCCTTCCGCTGGTTCACTCCCCAAATGGCCGCAACAGCTGGAGCTGCGCTAATCCGAAGCCAGGAGCCAGGAGCTTCTTCCAGGTCTCCCACACGGTTACAGGGACCCAAGGACTTGGGTCATTTTCTCCTGCTTTCCCAGGCCATAGCACAGAGCTTGATCGGAAGAAAAGCAGCTGGGACTCGAACTGGCGCCCATATGGGATGCTGGTACTGCATGTGGTGGCTTTACCTGCTATGCCACAGTGCCGGCCCCTCTAAGTAGCTCTGATCAGGCCATCAATGCCCCACCCTCAGGACTTCACTAACTCTGCTTGCCTCCCAGAGGCCTCACCTCCAAGAGCTCTTAGCACATGCATTTGGGAGTGTAGTTTCCAACACATGAATTTTGGGGGCAGACACACTCAAACCATAGCAGATAATAAACAGAAAACAATAAGTATACTCTTCCACCCCAAAGTCTGGCTTGTGTTCTGGCACCTACTCTTCTGCTCCCAAATCTGCCTTCCCTACTCTCGCCCCATCCAAGGGACCTGATCCCACTTTCTGGGAGCTGGAGCCAAAAGACCAAGGGCTGGGTTAAAGAGCAAACTCCGGGCCAGGGAAGCCAATCCATTGTGAGGCACTCTGTACACAGGCCTCACACGGGCTGTGTTGGGACGGCACAGAGACTTCATCCACGCTGTGAACCAGTGCAAATGGTGTCAACTTTACCAAGACTGACTTCTTCCTGGCAGGTAAGCACTGCCTCGCAGTTGCTGGCCGCTGTGACGATCTACCTTGCCATCTGTCCCTCCAAGGCCTGGTCCACTCTGTCTTCCTGTGACTCACAGAATCACTCTACTTCACCTTTGTTGAATGTCACCTTCTCCATCATCATCCGATTACAACGAGCAGCCTCCCTCCACCCCAGCACTCCTCATCCCCCTTCCCTGCTTAATTTCTTTTCAAAGCACTCATCACTCATCATCGAAGCATACTGCACTGGGGCCAGCGCTGTGGCACAGCAGGTGAAGACGCCGCCTGCAGTGCCAGCATCCCATATGGGCGCCAGTTCGAGTCCTGGTTGCCCCACTTCTGATCTAGCTCTCTGCTGTGGCCTGGGAAAACAGTGGAAGATGGCCCAAGTCCTTGGGCCCCTGCACTTTTGTGGGAGACCCAGAAGAAGCTCCTGGCTCCTGGCTTCGGATCAGTGTAACTCGGGCCGTTGCAGCCAACTGGGGAGTGAGTTAGCAGATGGAAGACTTCTACTTCTCTCTCTCTCTCTCTCTCTACCTCTCTATAATTATTTCAAATAAATACAAAAATATTTTACAAAAAAGAAACACACTGTATTACTGACTTATTATGTTTGTTCTCATGTATGTTTCTCCCTCTAGAGGGTTGGAGTCTTACCCACTTTGCTCATTTTTGATACCGCCCCAGTGCCTACAGCAATGCCTGGCCCATCATAAACTCAGTCAACATTTATTGACTCAATCACTGACCCTTGGATCTAATGGACACTGGTTCCATCCCAGCACCACCCTCACCCTCCTAGTGACCTTGGACAAGTCTCTGTACTTGTCTATTCCTCAAGTGTCTTCATGTGTGCCATTAGGAGACAAAATCAGACAGTGAATCTCAACTTGCAGAGAAGTTTTCCAACCCAAAGGAGCCAGAGGGATGTAGGAAGGGGGCAGAAGGTTTAAGGGCCCAGTGATGGGGCAGGGTGAGGGCTAGGGGAGACCTGGACAAAGTCTGGAGAACGGACAAAGTCTGCGGTACCCTGTGAAGAGAAAGAGGCAGACACCTGCGGACACTGAGAAGACTTGAGGGGTTGAGTCCCAGCAGCTTCCTGTCTTTTTTTTTTTTTTTTTGACAGGCAGAGTGGACAGTGAGAGAGACAGAGAGAAAGGTCTTCCTTTACCATTGGTTCACCCTCCAATGGCCTCTGCGGCCGGCGCGCTGTGCTGATCCTTTGGCAGGAGCCAGGTGCTTCTCCTGGTCTCTCATGCAGGTGCAGGGCCCAAGGACTTGGGCCATCCTCCACTGCACTCCTGGGCCACAGCAGAGAGCTGGACTAGAAGAGGAGCAACCGGGACTAGAACTCAGGATGCCAGCGCCGCAGGCAGAGGATTAGCCTATTGAGCCGCGGCTCCGGCCAGATTCCTGTCTTGTCACCATGTGCCCACGTGGAGCATCAGCGCCCTCTTGTGGATTCTGTTAGGGCCTGGCTGTTTTAGGGCTGACAGTCTCCCTCCACCCACTAGCCCCACATGTCATTTAGGCTTGGTTTATCCTGTTACTTCCAGAGCTTCTGACACTGTTCAGAGCTGCAAGCCTAACACAGATAGCGTCTCTTCAAGAACCTGCTGCTGCACACCTGCGCCTGGGTTATCGCCTGTGCCTCCTACCCAGACACACATTCAACGATGGGAGTGCATTCGTGCTTTGTGCCCAAGTCCAGTCCACGTACCATGTCCATCAAATGCTTTTAGTGCAGAGCAGCACTGGGTGACCCCTGGCCCTGGCAGAGGCTGGGCCCAAGAGGGACAAGATGTGTGATCACAACCCTGGACAGGGAGCCACATCATTTTGCAAGTGTTTCTAGAGTAGAGGGTGCCAACTGGTGGACCTATATCATGCTTGCATGTTGGGTCTGTTGTATGTTAAACTTTTTTCTAATAGCTCACCAACATTGAAAAAATGAACAGATTTTCCCATAAAAATCTGGGCTTCTAGATTCTCTAGACAAATCAGAAAATGTAGCTTTCTAGGTCTGGACTCATATTCTTGCCGGCCCACAATGGGTCTAACTGCTGCACCTTTCAGATGGGGCATGCACTCCTCAATCGCCATGGTCTGTACCCAGCATTCTTTGCTTGTCTGTGCTATTGTCTGACTCCTGCAGTATCCCAGGAAGGGAAAGGGTAGCCATATTGAAAGGAAGCATAAGCCATCAAGGTCTGAGCAGAGGATGACCTTGTATGGTGGGTCTCCAGAGAGGGAGCTCCTTAAAGTCAAAGCCTAGCCAGGCACCCCTACTGTCTCTTTTATAGCCCCTCCTTCCTGAGCTCATCTCTGTCCTAAGACAGCAGTGATCTCTGTCCTGTGTCACAAAGGAAGACATGTAGTTTTATTAACAAAACAAATAGCATTCAGGTGACCCACAAATTAGTAAGTACTCACCATAAGCCAGAAACAAGAGTGGGCTACTCATCATCTCATTGGGCAGTATTATTTCCATTTTAAAGATGAAGAAGCTGAGGCTCGGAGAGGATAAGTAAGCCCCACAGCTGGACAGAAGCAATGTCTTTGATCCCTTGAGTCCCTGGTCTTCAGCTACTGCACATGGCACTGAGGCAGGAGGGAGTTCAAACATGGTCTGATTTGAATTCATTTGAATGACACTTATATCACTATCATTTTCAGCCTCCTTACTTAATGGAACAGTGGATTTTGCGGTGTGGTGCCCAGACTGGCATCAGCAGCACTTGGGAACTAGGGATAAATGTAAATTCTCAGGCTGCACCCCAGACCCAGAGAATCAGAAACTCTAACAGGGCAGCCCAGCAACACACATTGTAGCAGGCCCTGTGGGTGATACTGACGCTTACTCCACTGGAGGAGTTATAAGCATGCACTTGACACAAGGCAGCCCCCAGGGAACTAGCCCTGTGGCCACCAGGGAGCATGGAGTAGTGATTAAGACCCCGGGGGGCTTCCCAATTCCTGCCAACCGGTGCAGGGCAGCAACATCCAGAGGTCAAAGGGTGGGGGAATTTATTAGCCCTCTCAAAAGCTTCTTTCCTAACTTTCACCTGTCTCCTACTGACTGTCACCTCTTGGGTGGTCACTTTCCTACCGCCCATTAATAGCAGGCTGAACACCAGCGTCTGTAACATTACCACAGCCTCCTTCCGGGAGGCCTGGACCAGATGGCCCCGTGCTGCCTTCCTTGAAAACTACTGGCCAGGGCTTCACATTGGTGTCCCTGAAGCTCAGCACTGCTTGCAGAATTTCCTAGCCCATACCCACAAGTGAGGTGCCACTTCCTGAATGGCAAACAAGTGACTGGTCCCCCGCTCTATCTTGCTCCCTTCCAGGGCTAGCCAAGACCTCTAGGCAGCTGCAGTGAGGAAAGGCCAAGGGCACAATAGGGACAACCGAATCAAGGAGAGACTGCAAGGAGGCAATACAGAAAGACAACTTTGACAGGCATCCCCAGTGTGTTTCGGCTGGGAGTCACGTACACTCGGTCAGGCCACCCTCAACGCTTCCTGAGCCAGACTATGAGCTCCTATGAGCAGACTGAGATTCCGAGAGCAGGACTTGCTTGCTCAGGCCACTGGCAGCACTCAAGAGACGCAAAGGCAGGGTTGATTGCAAAGTCCATCCTTTCTCTCCAGTCCATGGAGCCTGAGTAGGTTATGGCCACAGCAACATGGCAAAGGAAGTGTCCTTTGTGGATGCCAAGATGATGAGGCACCTGTGGTCCCCTGGGCTGTGCTGGTCACTGGAGCCAGACCTCAGGTTGCCTCAAGGCATGAAGACTTCTCTGAAGTTGGCTTATGGGTGGAACAGCCTCCTGAGACTGGGTCTCCACTCCTCATTCTTCCCAAGGGCCAAGACTTAAATGGGAAGGAAGGAGCTTGGGGCCATCGTAAGGATGCCTGAGAGGCAACATGTCCGGGCGGCTTGGATCTAGGACCCTGGTCAGGGCATAGGCTGGGTTTTTTTCAGCATCTGCACAAGCCCTGATTTCTGTGACTTCTGTCTCGCCCCACTATCACTTCCTAGAAAGAAGAGATGAGGTCCTCCCACTCTTTTCACGTTTTCACACCAGTAAGCTGGAACTCAAGAGAGCATGAAGAGAATGCTTATGACCTCTGATCTGTAACACTGAGCTGCAACCGCTGGCCCCAGTCACTAGCTTATGGTCTCAACAAAAAGACAGCCACACAGCCATAGTGCATCTCTGGTAATGCTTTATTGTTCTGCGGGGGAGCCTGCTCTATAACCTGCTGTCTACCATCTCTCATCTCATTGCAGGGGCAATGCTCCCTGGGGCCTTCCAGACCCACAGATTGTAATACACTCACACGAGACTGCATCTCCCTATGTATGTGTGTATATATGTATATATCTCTATATATACACATGCAAATACACATATTCTCACTGTACAATATTTATAGGTACAAATAAAATAGGCTTGAAAATACAATGGGGGCTAGGACCCATCCGAGTGCAGTTCATCTGGCAGAAAAGAAAAATAAAGCATTCATTGTCCTTTGGAGAGCAGTTGGATTTCAATAGGAACAAAGATGGTGGCAGTGGGTGTGACATAGCAGGTTTGGATCAAACCCCAGCTGGCTGGCCCAGAACTGAGTCTTGGATCAAGGAGGGGGCTGCTATGTTAGCTTACTACCATAAGCCAGAGGGACGAGGTCACAAACACTTGTCTCCTCGCCACTATCAGCTTTCGTCTGTCCTGTATGGTGGGAAGGAGGCTGCTTGCTCTCCAGACATGACAGTGCGTGGCCAAAGGCTAGCTGGGACTCTAGGGAGTGGCAGACAGAATGTGGAGCTCAAGCCAGGGGAGACTGGTTCATTGGTCTCTTGAGACTTGAGAAAGGATGATTCCTATTCTTCATGTCCCAAGCTGTCCCAAATCGTCATGTGA
The DNA here is from genome assembly GCA_949820135.1 of Sylvilagus floridanus. NCBI lineage: Eukaryota > Metazoa > Chordata > Mammalia > Lagomorpha > Leporidae > Sylvilagus > Sylvilagus floridanus. Next base: position 81,744,101 of record OX463223.1, read on the forward strand.
TCTATCAAGGGGCCGGTCAGTGCCCCCTCTATATCAGCCTCATAAAAATCAGCATCGTATTTATGCAAATAAAACAGATCGTGGTGGTCGGGGCTGCTCTGTGCTTTGCTTTATGCCCATCTACCCCAGTCTATTTTCTTTGGAAAAGCAGTTCAGTGTCAATGTCGGCCCCAAAAGCAAGGACCAGAACCTCCCGTCCAACTTCGAGAGGACCCTAGCACCAAACAGGATGGCTTGGCCTATCAGTCTGGGGGAGAGCAGCGGCCAGCAGTCTCATATGGTTCTTGACTCCTTCCTCCTGCAGGTGGTGGGCGAGGGTGGTTGCTGAGGCTTCAGGCTGAAGTGGCTTCGGGGGCGGGTGGCAGGCAGCAGTGGTCTTCTTGCTGTGGACATGACTCTCCTCTCTCAGGAGAGTAGTGTATGGCGTTGGGACAAAGGTAGGCGGGGCCTGGATATCTATTTTCCTTTCCTTCCTAGTGCACGTAGAGGAGCTGTTGGAAGGAAGGGAGACGGGCAGCAGGAGCCACCTGCTCTTATTCCTTCTTACTCTCTTGGAGCCAGGGGACCTGGGCGGGACCAGCCCAAAGCTCACAGCTTTGTCTCAGGGCCAGCTGCCTGCAGGGCAGGGAAGGAGTCCCGAATCTTTGCCACTTCCATGGCACATAAGTGCCCAAAGACTTTGTTGTACCAGTCAGGAGAACGGCCCCTGGGGAGGAGAAGCCAGACATGAGCAGTGTGTTTTTTTCCCCCTGGAGCCCTCACAAAGGGGAAGACAAGAAAGAACTCACTGCCAATCCCAGGGATCAGTGACACGGGGCAGGGCAGAGGAGAGGGTCAGGGCAAAGGGATGGGGCAAGGCCAATCTCAGGCCTGGTACCTTAGGTCAGCGCGGCAAATGTGAGTGAGGCGAGAGCGGCCCAGGCCACAAGGCTCCATGAGATACTGGGAAGTGAGCATTAGGGCCCGCACCCCTGACTCCGGCACGGGTTGTTCAGGATCCAGGGACTGCGAGACAAGCAGGCAACCCCCACGAGGCAGGTCCGAGCGCCACATCCTGTGGGAAGGGGGGTGGGAAGACAGCCACATTCAGATTCCGCAGTGGTGGTTCCCGTCCCAGCTCCCCACACCGCTGCCACAGCAGCCCCTCACCGGAGCACCAGGAAGTCGCGGCAGGGGTGCGGTGCCATGCTGTCAGTGACATAGTGGTACAGCTCCACCCCCGGCATCAGGGCTTCCAGCACCTGGGCCCGCAGCAGGTCCTCATCCCAAAGGGCTCGCTCCCGCAGAATACGATGTAGCACCACGGCTGGAGGGGCCGCCACCTCCGTGGATGCCTTCCACATACGCAGCGGGTGCCCGTCTGGTGCCTGGGAGCCACAGAGGTGGGGACAGGGAAAGAGTCAGACACTGGAGAAACTCCAGATCCATGCCCCGAGTCCAGATCACAGACTGCAGGGCCCTGGGGCTCCCCTCACTCCAGCCCCTGACAAGGGAAGGCTGCAGGGTTGTTCTGCTAACCCTCGCTGACCCAGACAGGGCCACCCCTGTGCTCACTGTCCTCGCTCTCCCTTCCGGATGTCTGCCTCTCAGCCTGCTTGAGCGTAAAATGAGGTGATGGGCTACCCATTCTCCAGGGCCTACTAGGGCTTAGCATGACGCAGGCAGAGTGCTGGGAAATTCTGGAAGTGAGCAGGAAGGAAAAGATGGTGAGTATCCTCAAGGAATGGGCCAACTAGCATGGGAAGTGAAACAGAACCACAACAGAGGCTGCCACTCACGGAACCTTTTCTATGTGTCGAGGCACTGTGCACGGACCCCCATCCCCCACCCTCACCCCCGCTGAGCCTATAGGGGAGGTTTGCTCATGACCCTTTTATACATGGGAAGCTTCAGACTAGGGAGCTTACTCACAACTGGCATCCAAGAAAGTGCATGGCCAGACCCAAGGGGGCCAGAGGAGTCACCTCCAGCCTGGGTCAGGTTCTGAACAAAGGTGGGAGCATATGACCTTGGGAAACGTCATGCCTGGGGGCAGGGCAGGCCAGGCAGAAGGACAGCATTGACCACAAGCACAAAGGGAGAAATGCAAGTTCAGCTTGACTGTGGTTCAAGACGAAATATGGGAGTTGAAGCGATGAAAGGAGTGATAGAGGTGGAATGGGCTTTCGGAAAGTCGTTCAGGCAAGGGGTCCCTGAGAAAGATCCCTTGGTCTCATATGGTTCTTGACTCCTTCAGGCACTTGCTCAGCTGGCTGACCTTCTCCAAGTATCAAGTTCAGGCCCGACAAGACTGGAGGGGCAGCTCCTTCCTTTGGGTTCCCTACTCCCAGCCCTGCCTGTCCCATGGCAAATCCCTTAGTAGGCTGGTGCCCACCTTCCTGCAAGCCAGCTCTGTGTGCTGGGGCCCTGGCACACTCATCCAGCCCTTGAAGCGCTCAGCAGCATCACGTAGCAGCTCCTGAACACTCTCCTCCATGTAGAGGCTCAGGCTCACTCCAGCAGCTCGGGCCCGCCGCAGCTCCGCCAGGGCTGGGCCGGGAGGGCTGAGCTCAGCTGCGTTGTAGGAGCTGCACAGTTGTAGCACCATGTCTTGGGGCACCTGTAAGGGCAGACACACACTGGGCCAGGGGCCTGGGAGATCAGGAGACCCCCTGGAGTCTGAGATGTATGTTAAGGGTGTGGCAAGATGGGGAAGAAGGTAGAAATAAGGAGGTTGAAGGGTACATGTCAAGTTGAGCCCTATCCCTGACTTGGGGTGTAAAGGTCATGGATCTGTTAAGTGGCCACCATGGCCTTGGGTAACGTACCTGGAAAAGTTTCTTGCAGTCACTGATCATGTGTGATAGGCCCTGGGTGGCAGCCATGTTGTCACTGAGGTCCCTAGGGCCTGGCCGGCCAACCAGGCTGCGTTTGCTCTTGATCCTGAAGGCAGAGGGCAGTTAAGAGAGGGTGGCACAAGAGAACAAGACAAGATGGCTGACAAGCTGGCTTCCTGGGGAAGCCACCTTTGCTAGTATTGACCATACAGCAGCTTGCTGCCTTTTAGTAGGTCTTGTTCCCCAACATCCAATCAGCCCCAGGCCCCTGGGACACACTTAACCCCTTCAACAGTGAAATGGCAGTGTCCGCTATTGGAGGCCAAAAGTCCAACTGGGCCCAAACCCTCGTGTCCTGGTTCTGACATGCTGCTGACACACCCTGCTCCCATGTCACCTGGGTGAGGGGCTATCCTTCTTGGAGACATTGAGGTGGAAGATGGAGGGTGCCAGGCACACTGCCAGGTTGCCAGCCGTCATCTGGTTTTCTTCGGCAGAGGCAATGTCACTTAGGAAGTACAGCAGGGTCTGCAACACCTCTCGGTTCTCATCAGGGAGCAGCAAGGTGGCGGCTTGCGCTGCTGCCAGCCACTGATCCTTGGGTAGGACTGTGAGGAAGGAAAGCACAATGGGCCTGAGGGGCACCAGCGAAAGGAAAGAGAAGAACTCAGTTCTGGAAAGCCTCTGGGTCCTAGATTGAGTTCTGCCGTCATCATGTAGTGTGACCTTAGGAAAGTCTAGCCTTCCATAGAATGGGTTTGGGGAGTAGAATGTAGTCTCTCTCCAAGGGTCTTCTCAACTTTCAGTAAGGGCGTGGGACCAGGTGCAATCACCGGAAACCAGGTTAAGTTGCACGAGCCCCAGCATTCAGGGAGGGCAAGAATGGGGCAGGGTGTTGGGGATAGCTATAGGTGACTCACGCTGGTAGATGTGCAGGAAAGTGGTGGTGAGCTTGCTGGTGAAGATGGGCTCAGGCAGGTCTCGGAAATACTGCTTCAGCAGGTCAGCCACGTCATAGGCTGACTGGCCCTCATAACAGACATTGTCAGGGGACGTCTCGTTCATTTGGCGCAGGTTCTGGATCCTGGACTTGACCCCAGACTTGCGGAAGATGCCCACCTGGCCCATACAGGGGAGGAAGGGAGAGAGGGAGATAGGTGGGGTAGGAGGGAGACCATGAGACCAGCACCAGATTGGGTCTAGGTCACCCCCACAGACTTCTAAGCCTGCTGGGCAAAGTCAAAGACAAGGGCTTTGATAGTATTGAGACCAAAGAGAAAGATGACCTTTGTGGAGAGGAGTACAAAAAAACAGCCCTAGGCTCAAGCAGGCCCCTAGAAGCTGGGAACCACAGAGCCTGGGCCAGAAGGAAGCGTTGGCTCCATCCTCACTCTCCTTGCTAAGAACAGGAAAGGTCTCTGGTGGAACAGCCTAGCCCAGTGGGAAGCCAGGGCAGTTCTGCCCAGCTCCTTGGCCTTGAACTGCCTCTAGCACCCCATCCCGCTCCCCAGCCCACACCAGCTCTCTGCAAGCTGCTCCCCAGCCCACCCCTGGAGGACTCACCTGGTCCAGGCACTGGCTACGCAGGTAGCGCATGGCTTGCTGAATGCTCTGTGGCAGTGGCTGGCCTGTGCGCTGCACGTGGATGAGGGGTGGCACCCCAAATACATGCTGTCCCCGGTAGTCCGGGGTCTTGTTCCTTTTCATGAACTTTGGGACTGACCTGTTTGGACAGTGGTGGTGACAAGCCATCAGAGAGAGGGCGGCACAATTTGGAGAGCATCTGTAGTCTCACTGGGACCAGGCAGAGGCAGAGGGGTAGGGTGGGGAAGGAACACATCCTATCTTCACTCACTGAGCACTTGCTTTGGGCCCAGCCCTAGGAGTCAAAGTGGGACACAGGGGCTCTTAGTTTGGCGCCAAGGAGCTAACTGTTGTCAATGGGCATTGACCACTCACATGGACCATAGTGGGCCAAGCACACAGGGCCAGGCCCATGAGGAAGGGGAATTGTTCCTCTGGCCTGTAAATGGAATTTCTTGGGAGTGGCAGGCTCAAGAGCCAGAAAGATGGAGCAAGCCCAGAATTTGAAAGGATCATGATGGGATTTAGGATGATGGGGAGTCACAGGAAGGTGTCCACCAGGAGAGTGACAACCAAAGCTGCATCTAGGACGATCTCACTGGTGACAGCAGGGAGGCAGGGATGCAGAAGGCACAGCTGGAGGACGGGGGTCCCCTACTCCACACCCCTCTTGACACACTCGCTCCAGCTTCTTGGCACATCACACCAGTTCACTGGCCTGTTAGCTCTGCCTGCCTGCACCCACTTTCTGGGCCAACCCTCCCCAGGGCCTGGGATGTGAGGGAGCAGCTCCGCACCCACGAGGGCCCAGGAGACACTCACCAGACCCAGCCCTGTTTGTGGGGCACGGCGTACTTCTCCATGAAGGCAGTGAGCCGCAGCAGTGAGCCCTTGTGCAGGAGGTTGATCTGACCTGCGAATTGCCGGTTGATCTCCAGAGACTCTGAGTTGAGGCTGGGCCGGTGGGAGTTCTGGAAGCTGTGCCAACGGAGCTTCCTGGAGCAGGGGACAGGGAGTTGGGGGAAGATGGAGAGGGTGGGTAAGGTCAGAGGAGTAGGTTTGGTTAAACCTTAGGAAAGGCTGTCTTCTGATTCCTTTTGTTCTCCCAAAGGAAAATCAAGGCAGGCAGAGACTACGTTCAGTGCCACTGCTGGGCCCCAAGGTGAATAAAGCTTAGTCTCAGGCTCCAGGTCTGCTCCAGGGCCAAGAAACTCTCAGAAAGCTCAGGCCCATTTAATGCCAATGAGCAGTACTCACTCCCTTCCTGTTGCAAGACTACTGCTCCAGGAAGCCCGGGCCGCAAAGCTGAGGGTCAGAGACCATCTCCAGGCATACCCTCACTTTATTTGATGCAGAAAGCAAGGCCCAAAGAAGAGCTATTATTTCCTCAAGGTCCTAGCAGAGGCAAGCCGTGAATTTAACATTCTGGGTGCCACCCAAGTCCTAGATCTTTGTATTTCTTCCCTGGGATTGGCTGCCCGGATGTTGAGAATCACACCCCCAGGATGCTGCCTCTCCTGGGCCTTAGGACTAGGAAGTCATCAGGTTCAGAAAGAGAGACAGGAGGGGATCCTGTCCCCGCCCCTAGCCAAAACTCCCACCTGCAGGGTCTGGTAAGTGAGGCCCCGACGCCTGAATCACGCCGTTCACGAGGCATGGGTGCCTGGAGCCCAGCCAGCGACCCTGCGGCCTCAGCCTCATTCATGGAGTTGCCGCTACTGTCCAGTTCACTGGAGGAGGCCACGGTGTCAGAGATAGAATGTCCTTCTTCCACAGAGAGGCTGGAGGCAGAGGTGGGTTCCCCACCTGAATTTGCTTCTTGCTCGTTGTCCTGGGCTGCGGCCAGGGCAGAGGCCGGGGCCGGGGCCGGCGCCTCGGCCTCTCCCTGTGCCGATGGCTCAGCCTCAGCTGGGGCCTGGCTCTGAGCTGGCACTACTGGCTGACCTTCGGCCTGGATCCAGGCTGAGGACCCGCCCTGGGCCACAGCCTCAGCCTGGCCTTCCACCTCAGCAGTGGCCATCTCCACTGATGAAGCGGCTTCCTCCTCCTCCCCTTCCTCATCGTCTTCCTCTTCCTTATCTGCATGCCCCAGGTCTGGGTACATGGCCTGAGACCAGAGCTCCACCCGTTGCTGCAGTCCCCACACGTGCTGAAGGATGTCATCTAGGTGGGCATAGCTGCCCTCAGCCTCTTCATCCTCAGCCTCAGCCGCAGCTGGCACAGGCTCAGCCGGATACAGCTCGGGCAAGTTGTCATAGATGCTGGTGTGGCTGCCCGTCGAGCCGCAAGAGCCCCGGCGCCCTTCATAACCCCAGCACCTGCCTGGCTGCCAATCTGCCAGGGGGTGCCCATCCTCTGGACACAGGCTTTCAATGGACAGGGAACGAGGGAATGTGCCTGGTTTGTGGTCCCTAGGTACGTGCACCCGGCAGTCCCCCCGGTGTCTCCGCTGAGGATGCCGCAACGTGGCCACGGGCCAGGCCTCCCAGGCCCTGCACGTCTCGGAACCACTGCCACCAGCTGAGGCAGTGGCTCGGTTCTTGGCCCTGTAAAATCCAGCTGAGAGAAAGCCGCGGCAGCTACGGAAAGAGGAGGTTTTGGAGGCCTTCTCGGAGGTGGCTGGGCTGAGCTCAGGCTCTGCTGGCCGGCTGCTGCCCTTTTCCTTCCGCCTCAGAGACTCGAGGTGCTTGAGGAAGCTCCGGGAACGGTGCTTCTTGACTTTATCCTGGGAACCCTCCTGGCTGCAGCTGAGGCTCAGGAGAGGCTGCTCACTGGGGCTAGGGGTACGGCCCAGCGAGGGCAGGTCAGTCGGCTCGGGCGGCAGGCTCACGGTGATAACCGGCAGGGAGGTGGCGCTACACTCAGTGAGGACACTCTCACAGCTGGAGGTCACCGGCAGGCTAGGGCTGGGTGGGGCCAGCAGGTCCGAGGAGCCCACGCGAGACCAGCGCTTGCTCTCCCGCTGGAAGGCCCAGTGCTTGCTGATGGTACACTGCTCCTCCTCTTCAGAGTCTTCATTCTGGGGAGGGCACCACAGGGGTGATCAGAGAGGTCCCACCCACAAGTCCCTGCCTGTGCTCCACTCTGTCCCTAACTCTTGGGAGGCTTTGAGGTGAAGGGCCCTGTGGAGGAGCTGGCCTAAACCATGAGTCACAGACAGAGCCCAGATGTAAGGTAAGGGCCGGGGAATAATCTACTCCCCCACCCCCAGGCCCTTTCCACAAATAGGAACACTTAGACCCATCGAGAATAAGAAGCCACCTGCCCAAGGGCATACAATGGCACATAGGAAGTCAGTGAGGGAGCCTGCCAGGTCTCTAGACTGCAATCTTAGATTGAAATCACAGAATGGCAGAGCAGGAGAGGAGTTAAGATTCTTTAATTCAGGGCTGGTGCTGTGGTGTAGTGGGTTAAGCTACCATCTGCAGCACTGGCATCTCACATAGGTGCCGGATCAAGTCCTGCCTGCTCCACTTCTGATCCAGCTCCCTGCTAATGTGCCTGGGAAAGCAGCAGAGGATGGCCCAAGTGCTTGGGCTCCTGCACCCAAGTGGGAGACCTGGAAGAAGAAGCTCCTGGCTCCTGGATTCTGCCTGACCCAGTCCCAGCTGTTATGACCATTTGGGGAATGAACCAACAGATGGAAGAGTTCTCTCTTTCTCTTTCTCTCTCCTCTCCTCTCCTCTTCTCTCCTCTTCTCTCCTCTTCTTCTCTCCTCTTCTTCTCTCCTCTTCTCTTCTCTTCTCTCTCTCTCTCTCTCTCTCTCTCTGACACAGTGGAACCAGATCCCATAGGTTTCCTGTTTCATAGACCAGGGCTTTGACCACTTGGCTGTGCTACCTGACTGTAGGCCTCTAGTGGAGAACGCCCCAGAGGAAAGCAACAGAGTTCCTCCCCAGGAAAGGATGGGGTCACCAGGCCTTCACTCCCAGGAGACAGACCAAGAGTCCTCGTGGTTTGTACAATCTCAGAACAGCAGAGTCAAAAGGACTTTGGGAGGCCCTTAGTCCAGGCTTCTTCCTATTCCTTGTAGAGATTGGGAGATGAGACTCACAGGATGTAAGACCTCCCAGGGGTGAGGTGCAGATCCTGACTTCTAAGACCATTACATCATTCTGTCTCTGCTCCCTATTCAAGGAATTTTGGGTGTTATAAGTCAAGCAGTGGAGACAGATGGATTTCTTTGAAAATAGGCCATCAACAGGTCAAATTATTGGTAAACCAAGATGTGGCCTGAGTGTGTGTGTGTATGTGTGTATGTGTGCGTGTGTGCATGCATGAGTTGCAAGGTGGAGAGGAGAACAATGAGGCCACAGGCCAGGGCACTTGCTCTCACACACACTAACCTCTAGATCAGCCTCGCCAAAATCCATAAATCTTCTATGTAGGAGCCCCCTATGTCCTCATCTGCAGACTGGTGCAAGGCACTGCCCTGGATACTCCAGAGTCCTGGGACATTGGAGCTGGTTTCACAAGTGTTTTATATACTTCTTGGATTTTCCCCAATGGTACCTCAGCCCCCAATCCTTGCCATGACTCTCACCTGCTTGCATTGAAAGTGAACCTCCAGTTTCATCGAAGCACAATTATTCAAGGTCATCAGCCTCCTGCAACAAAATCAAAGTGCTCACCCAAGGGCCTGAATCCCCAAAATCTGGCACAGCCTATGAAGACACTGCCAAGTTGTCATCCACCACTTCAAACACCCAAGCCATCAGAAGTTCTCTCACGCCCCTGTGTTCATGAAGGTTGAAGTGCCAGAAATGATGCGTGGAAGATCATGGCCTTTGTCCCTCAAGAGATTATAGAGATATGGGAACCATCCACTACAGAAATGGGACAGATTGAGAAGAGTAGACAGAAGGCACAGCAGACACACAGAGCATGAGGCAAGGAACTTCCATGAAGGGAGGAGGAGCCAGTCAGAGAAGGCTTCCCAGAGGACAGAAACGGCAGTCGGAGGGTAAGAGAAACAGGGACTCCTGTCCCAGCTGCTACAGGCCAAGACAGAGAGGGAAACAGTAAACAGACACGTGTGGGTGTAAGAGAGTGCATCGAAGACTGACAGGCACGTCAAAAGCCACACTGCACAGGGCCTTGAGTGTCATGCTAAGAAAACTTTACATTTTTTGCCGATAGGAAGTGACCAATGTGAAGCAAAGGGGCATCCATTTGGAGCTTTACCGAGCTGACTCTGGTGGCTGTGGACAGGACGGATTCAGAGGTGTGTGGAGGGAGGGTGTGGAACGCAGAGACTAAAGCCAGTTAGGAAGCTACTTTAACAGATCCAAGGAAAAGTCAGGGTTTGGCCTCAACCCTTGGTTGAGGCCAGTGCAAGCTGAGAAAGGCAGGGTCAGAGGAATGCTTGGGGGTATCACTTAAGGAGAAAAGAAAGAAGGCTAGGTTTGGGCTTTTAGAGTGAATAGGTGAGAGTGTCACAGATGGGAAAAAAAAAAAACAAACAGAATGAGCAATGTGGATTCAGAAAATGAGCCTCATGAATAAGATGGACCCCTCCTCTCTTGGAGGGTACAAGGATTGTTTTTTCTGTAAGGAGGCCCCAAGCTGGGTTCTTGGTTTCCTAGGTCTGGCCCTTGGCCGCCCTACCTGCACAGGGCCCCCAAAGAGTCCTCGTCCAGAAAACCGTGGTCCTTCTTCACAGAGCCAATATCCAGGGGAAACGAACCTTCTGTATGGCAGAGAGAAGCAAAGATGAGCCCAGTGGTAGATGAGAAAGTCAGCCCCAGCAGCCCTGAGTCAGAAGGGGTGTGGCTAGAGAAGGGGGGATACAGGAAGGTAAGATCCAATACAGAAAGGAAAAATCCAGGAGGAAAAAAGAGAGACCCAGGAAGCTCAGGGTAGCAGGAAAGGGTGGGGCAAGGCTAGAGGGTTGAGCTGGGCCGAAGGACCTCAACAGTCAGTGAGGCAGATCTATGAAGGACAGGAGCTACAGCACCCTGGGAGGCTACCAAAACCAACCCAGAGTCCTCCAGCCTCTTTGCAACCTGAGATGCTCAGACACCTCCTTCCTAGCCTAAGGTGAACAGATGGCAGTAAGGAGGAAGTGAGTGAGAATAGAAAGGACAGCGTGTAGCCAAGTAACGTTTCATTTCCTCCCATTACCCAGACCAGCAAAACCCACTCCCTGAGACTCAGGGGGGACAGAAAAGAAAGGAAGGAGGCAGCAGAAGGGGAGAGAGAATCTAAGAAGTCTCACAGCTCTCTGCCTGACTGCAAAACAAGCCATTCCTTCATGTGTTCACTCAACTGGTTCTAATTGAGCACCTACTTCATGCTAAGCACTGTGCAAGGTATCATACAACAAAGAACAAGTCGAGGATGGTTCTTCCCTTTATGGAATCTACGCTCTCATAGGAAACAGACAATAAACAACACATGGAACAAAGTTAATGCAGTTATACATGCCATCAAAGACATCAGCCAGGGTGACAAGGCAAACAGGGGCTGGTGAGGTGGGGGTTCCTGTCGAGTGATGGTCAGTGAAGGCCCCTTCTGAGGCGGTGATTTCTGAGCTGAGTCCCAAAAGATGGGAAGAGTCAGCTGTGCAAAGAAACGAGAGAGTTCCAGGAAGAAGAAACAGCAACATCAATGCTCTAAGCAGGGGAAGGAGCCTGGTGTGAGCAAGTGGTAGACAGGAGTCCTGGAAGGAGGTGAGCAAAGGGGAGAGTAATGGATGCAAGTTGAGTAGTGTGGCCCTGGGGGGCCAAAGTACAGCCTTTGGACGTAGTGCATCGTGAGCCTGCCAGGGAGCCATCAGAAGGTTGGGAGCCAAGGAGGGACATAGTCAGATCTATGATAACAGGGTCTCTCCAGCTGCAGTGTGGAGACAATGGCACAGGAGCACAACAGTGAAAGGAAGTCAGGAAGCTGATGCATTAGTCCAAGCAAACAGGGATGATGGGTCCCACCAGATGTGGTCGTGGAGGCGACAGGAAGTGGATCTATTCAAGATATACTGGGTAGGGGAGGGACCTGCTGAGGGTTAGATATGGAGGACAAGGGAAAAGATGGATCTAAGGAAGATTCCTGGATACAGGGCTTGGGGGCGAAGGGGTGCATGCTGGCACCCTTGGTAGTTCAGTGTTAGACCTGTGAAATCTCGATACTGAATTGGGGGCAGAAGAGCTGAATCTAGAATTTGGGGAGGAGGTCTGGCCAGAGAGATTTGGGAGTCATCAGAATATAGATTGGACTTAGGGATCTCATGGGAAAGACATGTTAAGAGACAAGAGGGCCCAGGTTGACCTTTGGGACACCCTAACATTTAGCTATCACTTAGAGGATGCAGAGTTAGCTAAGGAGACTAAGACAGTGGCCAGAGAGGCCACCAAGGGAGGAGCGTGTTCCAGAAGCCTAAGGAAAGGGTGGCTAACTTAATGCTGCTGAGAGGTGGAGCAAGATGAGGACTTGGAAGTGATCATGGAATTTGACCACGTAGAGGTCTCTGGGTGGGCTTGACAAGGTGAGGGTGGGAGTGAAGCCAAGGTGCAGTGGGGATGTGGGAAGAAGAGGCCAAATGGAGACATCTGGCATGGGAAACTCTAACGAAAAGAACATCGAAGACAAACAAAGGACAAGAGAGCAAGGAGGTTATCACGTTGGATCTGTGTAAACAGCATCCTCGGGAGCAGATCAGAGCCATGGCCCTGGTCTAGTCACAGCACTTTAAACCAGAGATGACCCCAGATGACGTGGGAGAGCTGATGACATAAGGCTACAACTACGGGAACTCAGTTTCCAAAAAAATAGCCAGCAGGGCCAGGATGCACGAATTTTCCCCACTTTAGAGCTGCAAACCTGAAGGGCAGGGAAAGTTTCAGAATCAGTGAGGGCCTGCAATGGAGCGGCCTTACCTTCAAAAAGCTGGGCATACTGAGGAAATCCTGTGGCACGAAGCCATTCACATGCTTTTTTGGCCTCGGCTTCTGAAACAAAACAAAGAGAGCGTGAGAGAGCGAGAGAGCGCGAGAGAGAAACGTGGGGTTAGCAGGTTGCTGGCAGCAAGGCCCCTAGGAGCACGAGGCTTCCTGGCAGCAGGTAGCCACATGTACTTCGAGGGATCCAGGAATGGAAAGAGCAGCACCAAGGGGCTGGCACGTTTGCCCCAAGTTCAGAGCCAGCTAGGATACCTTCTGCTTCCTACCATCTTTGAAGGCCCTAGGTAGACTATCCTAGGTGTTTAACAAACATTATGATTCTCTTTCTCGCCTTCACACTGAATATTCCCCAGCACTTGGATAGCCAACCCCCCTTAACACACACAGTAGTCTGTGGAGAAGGCCGCACTCTCCCTATTTTACAGACACACAAACAGGTTCAGAAAGGAGATGACTTGTCCACAGTCTGGCAGTGATCAAGGCAGCAGCACTGAGATAGGAGTCCCAACTCAGTCCAACTCCCGCTGGGGCTTCCTACCCCTTCTGGCACAGCTTCTCTGGGGCTCTTTGTCCCCTTCTACTCTTCAGGATCCTGTCCTCCCTCCCCAGGGCACATCCCAGGACTGGCCCTGTTCTCCTTGGTGGATCAGCCTATGGGTGGTATAATCCAGTACTGGACATCATGCAGATACAGTGCTGCTTCTGCTCTGGGGGTGCCTGGCATGGGAGCTGGGCATGGCTGGCAGCCTCAGTGGAGAGGTGCAGCTGGACTGAAACCACACAAAAAGCCCTCCTGGCCGGAGTAGGTTAAATACCAGTAGCAAAGTCCTAGGACTGGCCAGGAAGCCACTTGCTCCTCATCCACATGGGACCAAGGACCAGTGCAGCTGGGTCCATGGGCCCTGGCATTGCAGGGTTGGCAGGGAACAGCTGCTGGCTTCACCTGAGCTGCTCTGGCCATGGAGTCCCATCCTCAACATTTCCTCCATTTCCTCTGCGCCTATGGCTACAGTCGTGCCTGGGCCCTGCTGCCCAGAGGACTCCAAGGAGAGTGGCAAGGTTTTCCAAGACAGGAAGTAGATGAGGGAAAGAAGAAGAGAAGACGTGGAGTCGGGCAGAAGGAATAGGCTCCTGAGGATTTGAGGGGGAGAAGAGAAGGCTCCACAGCCCCTGAAGCCCCCGAAGGCTTTGGTGGCAACCAGGGGTAGGACACAGATGGACAGCTATGCATTTCTGTGAGCGTGTGCATGAGGTTGGGGCCCACCTCAGCATGTGTCTCTGCACCTAGCTGTAGCCAAGTTTGCTCATGTCCCCAATCCATAACGATCCATGTGGGATTGTGTACCTGTATATACCCACAGGCACCTCAGTCTGTGCATGCAAGTGTGTGTGATATTACTATAACTTCCCAATTTATGATAGAGATTTTGGAATCAGCAGCACGCTCTGAGAGGCCCCGGAAAATGTAAGCGCTACCACTAGTAGTACCTCAGCTTGTCTGGCAGGGGGCAATGCAGGCCTGAGAAAGTTGCCAGCTCTCTGAGCCAGCTGCCCTGAGACTAGTGCGGCAGCCCTGGGAGCATCTCAAACACACGATTTGGGGGCTGGTGCTTTGGTACAAGGGGTAAAGCCACTACCTGCAGTGGCTGCATCCCATATGGGTGCCAGCTTGAGTCCTGGCTGCTCTATTTCCAGTCCAGCTCTCTACAATGGCCTGGGAGGCCCAGAGGAAGCTCCCGGCTTCGGATCAGCCCAGCTCTGGCCATTGCAGCCATTTGGGATGTGAACCAGTGGATGGAAGACCTCTCTCCCTCTCTCTGCCTCTGCCTCTGCCTCTCTGTAACTCTGCCCTTCAGATAAAAAAATAAATTGTAAAATTAAAAAAAAAAAAAACTCATGCAAAAAGTGTCCCTACATGGAGAACCTCCCTGGGTGAGACCCCAGTGGAAAGTGGAGCGGTCATCAAAGGATGTACTTTTCTCCAAAGGGAGGAGAGGACTTCCACTTTGCTTATGGCCTTGTCTAAATACTGATGGAGTCTGTGGACTCAAAAGACTTCCATAGCCTAGGCAGCTCATGTCAAGAGCCTCGGGTGATCACTGACATCGCACATAAGAGTGGTAATTGTTAAATTAACAACACTAACTTCCCATGCAGGACCTCTGTTCTCAAATAGCCACAGTACAAGCATTAATGGTAAAACTTGATCCCAAAGATTTACTTTGTTTTAGTGTGTGATATTCTTACGCATCATAAGTTCTAGTTACGTCTAAGTGTCAAACTCCATTGCTTATATTCTTAGGTGTTTGTTTAAAGTTAAATGCCTCAAATGTGAGCTCTTGAATACACGTCTCTCTGTGAATCTATCTCATATGTTCTAACATAAGGTCAGATATTTAAAAGGCAGCTGAGGAGATTTCAGGGAATGGCAGATTCTATGGAATTTGGATTCCAAGATTTGTATCCCAAGCTTTTGTATATAGCTTTAAAATGCCCTATACTGAAAAGGGTAGCTGCAAAAGTTGTTCAGGAGAACTAAGGAGCTTCTAAGTAAAGCTCTGACATTGGGAATTGCTGATGACAGGATTCTATGGAATATGGATTCCAGGATTTGGATTCTAAGCCCTCTATTTGCTTAAAAAGTCCTTGACACAGACACACTGTGCTGGACAGGGAAGCTACAGATGTTTCAAGGAATTAAGGAGTTTTTGACAAAAACTTCAATATTAGGAATTCCTGAACAAGCCATTCATAGGAAGATCCTCTTCAGATCAGTTTCAGCTTAAATACAAGGGACCTGACCAGTGCTATTGAGCACAACTACCTCAGTGAAATTAGGATTAAACGTCTAACTCTTAAGCCTTCACAGGTGAGCCCCAAACCATGCCTGACTATTGCTGTAAGCCAATCAGAGACCTTAAGTAGCTCTTCAAAGCAAAAAGGATAAGTAAAGCTTGTGCCTTTGTCACATCAAGACTGCTGCACCTGAAGGCAAACATGCTGGACCTGCCTCTCTTGATTCTCTCTGGAAACTGTTATTGATGATAAAACTCCTAATGGGGGTCTCCTATTATAATTCTCTATACTCAAGCTAAATGGGTTTATAATCCACATAAGGGTAGCCAATCACCACCCACTATCTGGGAGTCTGTAAGATACATTCTTTTCATCTTAAGGGGAACGCCACTTACAATTGGTTTTATTCCAGTTTTGCCTTTGCTAATTAACAAACTTGTATGTTTCAGAACTCAACTTCTGGGAGTAACTGACCATACAGGGGACACAGACATTGGCAGTGACCGAGACTGCTCCAGCTCACAAAGCGAATTAGTTAGATAGGATAGACAGAGACTTCCTGGACAGGCAGGGCCTGCAGTACGCCCCTCATAAGCAGGAAGCAGCTACAGAGGAGATGATGACTCTACGTCCACCAACATCCCTTAGGATTAAGGGAATGGAGTCTCAGGGTGGGGGGCGATGTTGTAGGCAGGCATATAGAATAAAATTGATCAGGTTTGTGAGCTGGAAGACCACGGCTCCTACCTGGCCACACCTGTGCACCCACCGGCCAATCAGGTTAATTAACCACTCCCCTTTGGAAGTGGATTAAAAGCCTGGGACACAGTGTGCCCACCCCTTTCCTTTCTTCAACCTTTTGCCAGTGCGGGGCTTGTTGCTGCCCTGTGCCTTCAGGGTGCGTGGCCTTTGGGCCACCCACCCCATGCTTCCTGGCCTAGATGCTCCTCCACGTGGCAGGCTCCTGGTACTTGGTATGAATCCAGATTTGCCTCTCTCCTTTTAGATAGGGACCTTACTCTCCTATGCATTTCTCTCACTGTATAAAAGCTTAAAAAAAAAAAAAAAACGAAGCTGACCCGGTTGCCACAACCACTTCCCCTAGTAGAAGGCCTTTCCCAGCCCTCAGTGTCCCTCCTGGCAGCCAGCTCTGCCAGGAAACCCTGAGGCCTATATATCTGTGCCATCCACCCAAGCCACAAAGCCCATGGGAGAGTGACAGGCCACCTGCTGCCCTGATGCCTTAGCTGGGGCTGGCAGGATGGGGACCAGCTTACTTGGGAGGGGTGGCTGCCCAGTTCTTTCATTCCCACCTGGAGCCCTCTAGCCCCTTGCTACCTCAAGCATGGTCCCAAACCAGCAGCATCAATATCATCTGGGAGCTTGTTAGAAATGCACACTCCCAAGCCGTGGCCCAGGCCACTCAAGTAGAATCCACATCCGGCAAGAACCTCAGGCAAATTTGCACACGCACAATTTGAGAAGTGCTGATCTAAATCCCACAGCTCAGGGCGTCTCAGCCCTGGATGCATGTTTGAACCAGCTAGGACATATGTTTAAATGCAAAATGCCTAGGGCCCAATGCCCAGAAGGCTGAGTTAAATGGTCTTCAGTGGGACCGCCTCCATTGGTGTTCTTTAAAAGCTACAGTATGAGACAGACTGAGGCTCAAGCGACTTTCCTAAGGTAACAGCTGAGATTACAAGTCTGATCTCTTTTTTGGTTAAGATTTATTTATTTGAAGAGTGATGGAGGGAGGGGGAAGGAGGGGAAAGGAGGGGGAGGGAGGGGGAGAGAGAGAGAGAGAGAGAGAGAGAGAATCGAGCTTCCATCTACTGGTTTATTCCCAAAATGTCTGCAACAGCCAGGGCTGGGCCAGGCCGAAGTCAGGAGGCTGGAACTCCGTCTGGGTCTCCCACATGGGTGGCAGGGGCCCTAGGCCTTGGGTCATTTTCTGTTTTTCCAGGTGCGTTAGCAGAAAGCCGGATCCCAAGTACAGAGTTAGCAGGGACTTGAACCCTCACCCTCATATGGGATGCTGCTGTCCGAAGCAGGGGCCTAAACCACTGCATGACAACGCCCACCCCTACCCAGATCTAATTCTACATTCAGTGCTCTTTTCCATTGCTTAACGTCACCTGCCCTCAAATGCCAGACAAGCAAGGAGTTTTGAATCAAAGGAACGAACTTCAGGCCCGCTAAACGTTCTTCCGCTCCTCCTGCTCTAGTGGAGTCCCAAAACTGAGTTCAAACCCTCTGTGGTCGGTCACTAGTTCTCTAACTTTGGGCAAGTTGTGAAACCTCTCTATATTTCAGCTTCCTTCTCTGTAAAACGGGAGTCTTAGCAGCCACTTCTTTTAGCTTTAGAGAGCACTAAATAAAATTCTGGGGAAAATAAAAGCCCCTGGCACTCAACACTGCGTTCCCTCGCGACTCTGACTCGGAAGGGTCCCAAAGGAAAAGCGAGAACTGAGGAAGGAGGCCCCACTGGTGCTCCCTTCTGAGTCTGGACAGTGGCTGCACCCACACCACTGTCAGAATTACAACCGAATGGCTCAAGCGAGTGGGGTTGGGAGGCAGAAGCTTCTAAGAGGCTACAAACTGCTCCAAAAGACAGAGGAGCAGAAGAGTTTGAAGCAGGGCCACAGGCTGAAGTCGCCAGGGGCTCTCCTCAGCAGGAATCTAGGGAATGTAATGGGGTTATTACCAAACAGGATGTCAGGGACATCAGCTCCCGACAATATACCACCAAATGCAGGACTGCGAGGCCCTGAGGCTGCCTCCCACATCAGCACTCAGCGACATATGTCTTGGTGATTAAGGACTGAACTAAGGTGCTTTGCCTTCATCCCTCCCACTCGTCCCAGCCTGCCCAGGCTGTGGCCAGAAGTGACCCCACCCCACCCCCAGTGGAGTCAAGTCACCTGGGGCTACAGCCCAGACTAAGGATTGGCTTATGTGCCTGGCGGGGAGAGTGACACTGGGCAGGCTGAGACGAGTGAGGTAGGAATGTCTGTGGCTCCTGGCCCTACCTCTGTGTCCAGATGTGCAGATTCCAGGGCATGGCTGCCAGCAGTTGCAACTGCTCTAACTGTGCGGGTCGTGCTGTGGTCAAAGCTGGGACGATGTGCCAAGACAGGCTAGTAACAACACTCAGCTGCTACAAACTGGATTCCGCTGAGATGTAAGCCCACACTCTCTGTCCCTGGGGAGGGGCCCAGCTGACCTAACCTCTAAAGAGTCAGGAGGGAGAGCATACTTTCTAGAAAGCTCCTGAGTCAAATCAGGCCTCGGATCACAGCCACACGTCTCCCAGAGGGTGTGTCACAGAAGCAATGACCGAACCAGAGCACGTGGTTTCAGAGGTTGTGACGATAGCCACGCCTACATCTACCCAGCCTCTCAGCACGGAGCATTCAGCCACTCAGAGGAGATGGAATGAGGAGAAAAACGGGGCTTCTGTCCTTGAGAAATGCTATATGAACAAGGATAGGCTTTGTGTACCCAGGAAAAAAGGCAGCGCCATTTCCCAGAGAGGAAAGGCAATCATACCCAAAGATAACTAAGCTGGGGGGAGGGGGGGTGCTTTTTCCAGGCAACATGGCTTCCCTGTTTGCAGCTTAAGCCATCTTAGGTAACTCGCTTCATTCTGTAAACTCTGGTGTGCATTTGCTCAAGCAGCAGGTGATGGCTCAAGTATTTGGGTTCCTGCCACTTATGCACTTCTGTGGGTGTTCCAAAATGAGTTCCGGGCTCCTGGCTGTTGCAATAATTTGGGGAGTGAACCTGCAGGTGGGAGATATCTCTCTGTGCCTCTCTCTCTCTCTTTCTCAAATAAATAACATTAAAAAAAAAGACAAGAAATGGCAGGATGTCCTTTGTCGCTGCTGAAGCTCATAGGTGTCCTATTCAATTTCTCCCTCACCTCTCAACTCTGGCTGCACGGCAAAATCTCTTGGGGAGCTTTTAAAAACGCCTGTGGCCTGGGCCCTACCCACGACTCATTAAATTAGAAACTCTGGGGATACGGGTCGTTTGGGGGTTTGCTTTCTCAGAGTTTGCCAGGTGATTCTAAAGTGCGGCCAAGATAGAGAACAACGGCCCTAACCAGGCGTGGTCAGCTCAAAAGCCACAGGCATTGGTCCCTGGTAAGGCAGGCCAGAAGGTGGACTCAAGCTGCTCTCAACACGGGTCTATGTTCCCCACAGGCCTGAGGGTGGGAGCAGCAGAGAGCAATAAGCCCTGAACATGGAGGTGTGTGAGGGGCTGGCGGAGAGCAGGTCTCTGGGTGTTTATGAAAGTAACTGGTCCAGACCATTAGCTCACTTGCTCCACAGGGCAACTTTCAACAAACGTAAGGGCCTCCTTTAGCTCTTCCAGGACCCTCACTCAATGACGGGGTACCCCCTAACCAGGGCTGGGATTGGCAGTGTCCTCTCCCAGCTTCCCTGGGCACAGCAGAAAAAGCCAGTGTCCTAAGGAGTGGAGAAACACCTGGGGTGCCACTGTCTGTGTGGCAGCCCAAGCCCGCTAGGCTGGGCTCTGGGAGGCTGAGCTGGTACCCTGAGGTAGGGCTGGGATTCAGGGACTGCAGTGCTAGGTCCTGGCAAATACCCTCGCACATCATTGCTCTTGGTTGATACAGGTCCCTTTCCACTGTTCACTCCCCACCTCCAGAGAGGGGCCCTGCTCAGTGGGATGCCAGCTTTCTGAAAGAGGACTTCTCTCTCTTAAAGTTTGCATCCTCCATGCTTGGCCCCAGTTACTTCCAGCCAGCTGAACAAGGATGTGTCCTCCCATAAGCACACGCTAAGAAACTGTGGCCGAGGGAAGATGCTCTCAAGATCGGGCCGTGCCCCTGCAGAGATGCTGAGGCAAGGGACTGACTGGCTCTGCCACCTCTTATCTGGCAAACAGGGGTACCAGGGGTCTCCACAAGGGCCTGCCCTGAGACTTGTAGAGGGTTTCATGGCCCCTGAACTCCCCTGCCAACCTCCGAGTGAGAATTTTGGCGGTGGGGGGATGGTGGGGGGCTGATCTGCTATACCCTGCCTGCATTCATTGCCTTTCGCTCCTGCTGCTTTTAGCTGGAACTTCAGCTCTAGCTCCATTCCTGCAGGGGAGGGAGGTGCAGGGAGAAAGGAAGACAGGACCAAAATAGCTCTCATCCCACATTCCAAACCTCAGCGGAGGGGCACGACAGCAAGGGGCCGCTATATTTCAACTGGCCTGGCTTGGCAGTGCTAGACACTGGCTGGCCTCCGGCTTATTAGGTCACCGGGCAGAACTTGGGGCTCTGCTGCACCTGTTCAGATGCCAGCCTCAGTCCTAGCCAGAGCTATAGAGCTGGATGCCAAGCTCCCGGGCCCAACAAGAGTAATACTTTTGGAGTCTCTGCATCACAGATGAGGCACCACCATAGCAAAGATCCCAGGAAGATCCCTCACACTGTGGCAGCAAGCCAGTGAATTCTTTTGGCCAACCAGTGGCAGGTTTGCATGTGTGGCTCTACCCTCTAATATTCCTCTCTCTTAAACACCACATCCATGCCCCGGGCACAGAGCAAGGTTTCTAGTCCTTGCACGAAGACCCTGAACCAGAGACAATTCCCCTACCCCCACTGGGGACATTTGGCAATGTCTGGGAGATATTTTCGGTCTCCCAACTGGAGAGTCAGGGATGTTACTGGCATCTACCAGGTAGAAGCCAGTAATGCTGCCAAACATCCTACAATACAACGGGTCAGCTCCTACAATGAAGAAAGACTGATCTCAAGTACGAGACTCTGTGGCTCAGCCTCTGCCTTACCGCAAGCCCCAGGCACCTCCAAGAAGCCCTGCACCACCTTGGGGTTGACCTGGGGACAGAGGTGATAGATGAATGCAACACTCAATGGAGGCCCCTTGCCTCTGCCTGCTGTGGACACTTTGCAGGGCCAGCCAGGCAGACATCATGGTTCTACTTTGGAGATTTTGTAAAACTGTAAGTTATATAAGAAACTCTCAACTGTGGTTCCTTACTAACCCACTCCGTGAAGCTGTGGCTTGGGCTCCAGTATATAACTGTGTGTGTGTGTGTGTGTGTGTGTGTGTGTGTGTGTGTTTGTGTGTGTAAGAGACAGACAGACAGACATGGGTCACATGGGTCTTGAGGCTAAACCAGACCTTAGCCTCATTGGAGCTGCTTGAGAATGTGAGTCCAGAGACAGCCTGGCCTGTGGTCTCCTAGGCTAGTGTTGAATACAGCAGGGCCAGAGCAGACAGCTGACATTCTTGTCCAGGCCAGGGCTTTCCTGTGACAGTGAAGGTCAAAGCTGCCACCTGCTCTGCCATAGTTGCTCCATTAGTGTTCCTGCCCCAGGGGCTATACTGCCCCCAACCCAGTACCAGGTGCTCTGACAAGGTCATGGTGACAAGGAAAGACAGGTGTTTAATAATCACGTGCTACTCCACCACCTCCAGTCCCCAGCCTGGAGGCAAGGGATGCCAGCCAAACCGGTCTGGGGCAGATGTTAGACAGGCAGTAACTGCTCTCCAGGGTGGTATGGGCAGAAAGTGTTGAAGGTCAGGGGAACTACCTTCTGGCCTTAGCTCCACTAGCAACTCATTATGTAACCTTATACAAATCACTACTTCTGTCTGAGCCTCAGTTTCCCTGTCAAAGCAGGGGCACAAGTGATGGGCAGTGGTTGGCTCAGTAGAGGGAGTGGTCCTCTTCCTTCACATTCTCCTCCAGGAGACCCAAGGGAGGATCCTCAGAGGGGAGTCAAGACCAAACTCATCTTCCCCCACCAACCAGCTCTCCTGAAGTTCCTGACCGCAAAGGCACCAAACACTTAGGCTTCAACCCTAAGTCTTGTCTTCCTCTCTCCCCACAGGTCCTGAGTCACCAGGAAAAGTCAGCTTTTCCATCAGTCAGGGTTTCCCACACCCAACTGTGCTCTAGGTCCTTGTTCCTGGATTCCTTCAACCCTCCAAGTTCCCAGCATCCAGTCTCACCTTCCAGGAGGTCAGCCTGTCCATCTCTTCTCCCAAGAGCCCAGCTCTTACCTGCCACTGTCCTACTCTGCAACAAAGCAGGCTCCCTGTTGCCCACAGCCTGGGACAGGCATCAGACTGCTGTGTCCCTGGCACTCCAGGTCCCGCAGGTCAACTTAGTCTGCCTTGAAGCTGTAAACTCCTACCTATGGGGCAAGAGGTGGGTCAAACACACCCCCTCCCAATAACACCTCCCTTGCCCTGTCACTAGCTCCCTGCCACCCAATGGCTTAGTTCAACGTAAGTAGTTCCTACACATCCTCTTACCTTCTCAGCAGTGCGTGGGTCTGTCTCCTTCTTTCAAGTAGGAAGTCCACTGAGCGACATCCTATTGGGGTCAGTGTCCCCAGCTGTATATTCTGCGATCACTCAGATAGGAAGCCCCATGTACAGGACTCTGACTCCAACCCATTGTCTGATATCACCATAGCACAAAGCACAGACATGAGCGTATACACACACACACACACACACACACACCCCTTCAACTCAAACTCGACTCACTCATTGGCAGACACCACAGGTCCAGAGACCAAGGCTCAGAGGTGGGAGGACAGAATTCTGCTTGAGGGCGGAGGTGTTCTGACCCCAAAGAGCACGCAGCTTTGCCTACACAAGCTTGTCCCAAAGTGTACCTGAGACCAGGGGCATGAACTAGCTCCCACTCCCCTCTCTTGTTCTGCCAAGTCTTGGCACTCGCCTGTTCTGACCCTGTGCCACCACCTCCGTGTCCCACCCCCTTGACTACTTCCCTTTCCTTTGGCTGAGGCCAAATATAAACTCCTGGGCAGGAAATGCTTTGAGGAGCCTGGCCCCACCCAGAGATCCAGAGAAAACTGTCTCTGACAGAAAGGAAATGGCCCTGAGAGAAGTGGCGTCCTCAGCAACCCCACCCCTGACCCTAACCACACAGCAAGGGGCAGGCACCTAGAACATTGGCTATTGTAAGGTCAAGGAAAGGAGAAGCTCAAATGGGTGCCCTAACAACTGTGTACGGCCTATGTACACAGAGCTCCTTGGGTACAAGGAGAAGAATGACGGACAGGAAACCTGGTGACATGGCTTTCAGTCCTGGCTCACAATTTCTTCACTTGAGGCTATGCTCGTTAATGACAACATTAACTAGAGATAGAATGCAATTATTAGTAATAATTAATAATAGGCACCAATAGGGAGTACTTGGCATGCACCTTGCCCTGGGTCAAGGATTTTATATGGATCTTGTCTATGCCTCAGTGTTGTCATCTAGGAAGCAGGAATAGAATCATGGTACCAACCATAGGAGGTTTTCGCAAGGATAAAATGAGACGATAATAATAGCCCAGGAGTATGAAGCCATCCCAGTCCTGGATTGCTCCGGGCATGTTTTATATGGATTATATCATAGGATCTTCACAACCACGCTGCGAGGTATGTGTTCCAATAATATCTCTACTTTATAGATGAAGAAACTGAGACTCAGAGCTACTGGGTAAGCCACGTGACTTGCTCAAGATCAGTAGCTACGAAGAGGTGTGCAAAGATGTAAATCGAGGCACTCTAGCCCCAGAGTCAGCATTACCACAATAGAATCATCGTCACTAAGAGAAATCACCTGGCAGACATTAAACACACCTGTCAGGGCTTTGGCAGTATGAGCCCCTAGTCTGAAGCAGCTTCCTGTCAGTGGGGGAAACACCTGTTCATATCCCATCTCATCTGCTGCCCCATAAGAACCTTTTCCAGAGCAGCCAATACCTACGGCCCAAATGGAACTGCGGGCTACAAAATGTCAAGTGGTTTCTACTGAATTGCAGATGAGTCCTGGAACCTGCCTAAATGCCCACAGCATCCCCGATCCTGTTGGTCCCATCTCAGCCTCCCTCGACTGCACCCTCTGCACCCACTCCCCATCAGCTGTGCATTTATTCAACTTAACAGTACCTGGGCACCTCTGCCGGGCACCAAGCCCTGAAAACAGAACAAAGGCTAAACTGTCCTAGGATACTTGGGCTGGAGCTGCTGCCCGGTCCATCCTTCTCAGGGTGGCAGAGGCTAAGATGGACTGTCCTTCGAAGCATCCCCTAGAAATTGTCCAGAAGTGACGTCACAGTAAATAATCTCCAAAGCAATGGAGCTGGCCGCTGGCCCCACCCAAGGAAAGGAAAGAAGCCTGACAATCCCAGGGAACCTCAGATGGCAACACTGCGGTAAGGGAACATATTCTGGACAGCCTCCCACCCACCCACACTCAATTCTCACATGAGCACACGAGTGGAGGGATCACGAGTCACTCCAACCTGCCTACTGCCTGCCCTGAACCACCCACACCTTCTAAACAAGGCAACCTGGTTGTCAAGACAACACATTAAAATGTCTCTTCTTCCCTGATGCCACCCAGCAGGCTGCTCTTCATCGCCACCCCTGCCCCCACATGCGCGCTCGCCCACGCGCACACACACACACACACACACACAGCTGGAAGGTGCTCACCAGGCAGGCCTGGTACTGACATCAGAATGTCCGTCCCCCAAATTCCTCCTGAGTGCCCTCCCACCCCTTAAGGAGCTCTGCCTTAGAGCATCCAGACCCATGTTGTGGTGCTTTTTCTCCATCCATCTGTCCACATTGGTGGTGGGGAGAGAGCTGAGGGCAGGCAAGGACCGGCAGTGATTGACCCCTGGTGAGTGTGATGAGCACTCCCTCTGGCTGCAGAGGGAGAAGGGAGACTCAAACCCACCTCTTACCTCCCAGCCAGGTATCTGGAGACAAAGAGTCATGGCCCAGTCATTAAGGATGTAGACAGTGGGTCTGGCACCGTGGCTTAGTGGCTAAAGCTGCTGCCTGCAGTGCCAGCAGCCCATATGGGCACTAGTTCAAGTCCCAGCTGCTCCACTTCCGATCCAGCTCTCTGCTATGGTCTGGTAAATCAGTGGAAGATGGCCCAAGTCCTTGGGCCCCTCCACTCATGTGGGAGACCTTAGAAGAAGCCCCTGGCTCCTGGCTTCGGATATACCCAGCCCTGGATATTGTGGCCATTTGGGGAGTGAACCAGCAGATGGAAGACCTCTCTCTCTCTCTCTCTGTAACTCTGCTTTTCAAATAAATGAGCAAATCTTTAAAAAAAAAAAAAGGATGCAGGCAGTGGAGACTACTTGGGTCCTGATCCTAGCTCGGTCACTCCTCAGCTGCAGGAACCTGGGTAAGTCTTCACTTAACCTCTCAGTGTCTTTATATGTAAAATGAGGGCAATGCAATAAGCATCTTACAGAATTGCCACAGGGGCTAAGTTAAAATATATAAAGAATTTAGGGGCTTGGCATCATGGTGCAGCAGGTTAAACTACTGGCATTCCATTAGAACTCTGGTTCAAGTCCCGGCAGCTCCACTTCCCATCCAGCTCCCTGCAACGTTCCTGGGAAACCAATGGAAGGTGGTTCAAATGCATGTGCCCCTGCCACTCACACGGGAGACCGATATGGAGTTCCAGGCTCCTGGCTTTGGCTTGGCTTTACCCTGGTTATTGCAGGCATTTGGGGAATGAACAGCAGATGAAGCACTCGCGCTCACAATCTCTCCCTCTCCCCCCCCAAACGTGTTTGTGTATCTCCTTCTCCCTAACGCTGCCTTTCACATACATAAATAAATCTTTAAAAGAATTCAGAAGAGTTTGCTCTTATTACTGGTGCCATCATCATTACTACAACCTGTTACAATGTCAAAACTGATACTAAAGGTTAGAAGACGGGAGCCTCTAGGTGGTCATGGCCAGGGACAGCTTTTCTGGATGAGGTGGAATCTGGAACAACCGAAATAGCCCCAGGAAATGCTCAGGAGGTGGCAGATTTGAGAACTGCCCCTCCCCGGGGTCAGTGAAAACCAGCAAGCTGAGCCGGTTGCAAAAACGTACTTCTAAGTAACAAGGGCGAGCATTTTACTTTTGGATTTAATACTCAACCCCATGAGGTCGGTCCATAATTCCATTTTACAGCTGGAAAAAAAAATGAATCCTCTGGGAGGTTAAGTAATTGGCCCCAAATCACCCAGTCTGTGCACACTAGACCTCACGCCCTTCTCTGTGATACCCTCCTGCCTCAGCTGCTGGGTGCAGCCCAGGAGGTGCTAGACTTCTTGCTCCACTCTGGCTGCTCTCCCACACTCCCCTCCTTGCTTTTCCCATTCAGAAGCCCCTCCTGGGGAAGAGGGGGTGTCGTTGCTCAGGCCAGATGTTTGGGGGCTAAGCTCTTCCTACAAGCTCCCTGTCCCCAGCCTGCCAGAACTGCTGACTGCAGGTGCCTATCTCACACCTCAGACAGGCCAGCCTTTGGTCAGCCCAGATAAAGGGCAGGAAATCCTAGACCACCACCCCCTGGAAGTCACTCCCTCTACCATGGGAACAGAGCTGCAGAGGGGCAGAGGTTCCTCTTTGGGGGCACGCGCTCAGCAGGGGGCGAGGGGGTGGGGCTGCCATGTCAACCGCAGCTGCCTTGGCTGCCAAGCGTGGTTGGGAGCAAAGGGGACTGCTGAGCAGCAGAGCCTGGGTTCCAAATCCTCCCTCCCAGGAGCCTGTTCTCTTCCCTTCTCTGGGCCTCAGCTGGAGATCACCAAGTACCACAGGGGGAGGCGGGGCATCGCACTATCGACTTTATGGGGGTGCTTTGAGAACAGAATGGGACCATAGATGTGAAAGTGCCCTGGAAACTAAAGAAATGGGTGGACCCGTTGCCTCGTCATCAACTGCCAGGGGGACTGGCTGAGCTGGTGTTTCCCCCTGAGTCACTCTTCTAGGCCTCTCTGTGGGCATGGCTCATGCTCATTTCCGGCTTCAGTACTCCCTCAAATGTCCTCTTCCCTCCACCCCCCAGCAACTCCACAGATGAAAAATAGGGTACACTGGAAAACAGGGTACACTGGACGGACGTGCTATTACGTTGTGACAGCTCATCCAGGCGAGCAGCAACGCTCACCAGGCTTGTTCTGGGCATAGAGGCATTCATGAGAAGTTCTGTCTTCTAAGGGCCACCCCGCAATCAGGGGAGCTGGCTAGACCCAAACAAATCAGAGATCTGTATGATGGGTTTGCACCCAAGATTCTGGGAGTTTGAAGTCTATCTGTTAGGGTTACCAGAGAAGGACTATGGAAAAAGTTTGGAAAAGTTCAGGCAAGAAATAATCAGAAGGGTAAGGGGCTCCCAGTGCCCCATTTCCTTGTTCCCTCCATTCAGGGGGCCACAAACAATAGCACACAGAGAGGATGGTGAGGCTGGGAAAGGGGCTGTCCCAGGTCTGAGCAGGGACACTTGCAGGAGTTGAGATGGTTAGGCCTGAAGAAGACACAGAGATATTTGGGTTCTGTGATGAGACCTCTGAAGGTCAGAGAGAACAGGCGGGGTCTAGCTGGCTGCAGGGGGACAGAGCTGGGACCTAGATGAGACATAGGTAAATTCAACATGAGCTAAGGCTTCAGACATTCCACAGCTGAAAGCAACTGCTTGAACTATGTGGTCCCAGATATTGAGAACAAGTGAGCAAGAACTGCACGGAGTACCCGGCGAGAAGGGCCATGTTTCAGGAGGAGACTTGGACCTCGTGCCCCTGAGCTGTCCACCTACCTACCTCTGCGGTCTGGGGTTGGGGGGGGAAGGGTTGTGGGAGAAATCAGAAAGGCAACTGGAGCCAGCTGGGCCCTTGGCTCCTTCCCACAGAGGCCTGGGATCTCAGTAGCACCTCAGGTTGGTACAACCCAGGGGGGAGCAGGTCACTCATTAACTTGCGGCTGAATGGGTCAGAGGGTGGCCTCTGGAGCCAGACGCAAGCATGAGGAGAGGCCAGAGAGCAAAATGAACAAAATGCCATGCCCAAGAAGAACCCAGCTTGTGGGGAGCTCAGGGCTCAGCCAGTCCAAAGGGACCCCGCCAGCTGAGCCTTATTCAGTGACTCGGCCTGGCTGAATGTGAAGTCAGCTCGCCACTGCCTTAGGGATAAGGAAAAGGTTTTAAGAGGGATTGCATACTTGCACAGCCGGAGGGGAGCCTGGCCCACTTTAGAACCGTGGAAATTGAGGCCTGGAGAAGACAAACGTCTTCCCTGAAGCTACTCACAGAAGGCGGAACCAAAAGCCATTTCCTTGACCCTACAGTAGGCCCACAGGGTTCCGTAAATGTCAGTTCCTTCTCTTCCCACTGAAACTGCAGAAAAACGGCTTGTGGTCTAGAGCATTCTAAATTGGATCTGGGTTTCAGTCCTGGCCTGACCCTCCCTACCCCCCACTGCTTTTCTAATAGGTGCTCTGAGGAAAGGCAACGGGCAGCAGGGCGCCTGGAAATGCCTCTCTCCTGTGGGAAGGAACCCACAGCTGTATTGAAAACACACACACACACACACACACACACACAATCACCCAACCTCCTCCCACCCCCAGCCCCAGCCCCAGCAGACCCTTTAGGTGGGCATTTGTTACTCTTTTCGACTTTCCAGTCCAGGTCAGAGGGTCATACTCTTGGCAGGGGATCAGATATCCCTATCCCCTTCTGACTCTGATGCCTTAAAAAAAATACTGCACCCCCAAAGCTCATCCAAATCCCATATCAACTCAGTTCCCCTGCCCTTCGCAATACCATGCAGGGTGAATGTGTGTCCTTCAAACAAGGTGAATAACTACTTCTATTTGCCCAAGCAAAGGACAGAGGTGCAGAATTTTAATTGGCTCTAGAAGTTCCCGTGACTGAATGTTTGTCAGTGTTCCCTGGGGGAAAGGTGAGGGTTCAGGATGGGGGCCCTTTAAGACCTGGGGTGGACAGGGAGCTAGTTAATGACCATCCCCTAGAGGTGACTTTCCCAAGTGGTTATTAAGTGACTCAATCATTAACCAAGCAGTGGCAGGACCCCAGGCTTGTTGGAAAGGGGCCACTCTTTCCCAACGACCTCCCAAGAGCAGGAGGCGGCCGCGAGGGACAGCATTCCTGGGGTCTTTCTCTCCCGCGCCCTCTCCCTCTCCGAAGGACTGGGCTGTAGTGGAGCGGGAGTGGACAGAGGTCTGTGCTGAGGGCAGCTCTCCCTCAGCTCCCTGTCAGGGTGGAGGATGGCCGGCCCGGAAATGGAGGAAGTCAACACGCCCTTATTGGGGCAGCAGGGAAAAGAGAGACAGTGAGGGTTTTTATCATGAATGAGAGAGGAAGCTCCAAGCTGGGCCTTGGCGATTAGATGACAAGCTGGGAAAGACGCTCATCCTGAATGCATCCTGTTTTGCTTCCAACTGGCCTCAGGGGCCAGGGGCAGGGGAGGGGCCTGGGTGGGGAGCGGCCTCCCAGGAATTCTACCAGGCCTGCTGACCTCAAGCTCCTGGGTGGCCCTGGCACTGGGGAGTGAGGAAGGAAGGCTTAGAGTCTCTGCAAGAAGACACCACATGTCAGCCTTGGCATCTGGAGGCCCAGAGGTGCTAATATTGGTTACTGAGGGGCTGGTGCTTGCCGGGCAACCTCTGTGAAAGGAGGCACTAGGGCTCCATGATCCCTTTAGCTGGGACCTTCCGTGGGCCTCTCTTCCAAGGTACAGCTCAAGTGGCACTGCCCCTGTCACTCACCTTCCCCTCAGTCTAAAGCAATCACCAGGAATCCCAGGGCAACAACTGGAAATATGGATGGAGACCAGATATTTTATGACATCGAGGAGGTCCTTTTAGGTATGCTAATGGTAGTGTGCCTATTTTTTTAATTAATATCTTTTACAGAGAGAGATTGAAATATTTGTAGATGAACTGATCAAGTGTCTGGGATTGGTTCAAAGCAATCAGAAAGGGGGTAAAGGGACTGTGGGGGGCATGGATAGGGCAGGATTGGCCATGGATTAGTGGCTACTGAGGTTGGGTGATGGGTACATAAGTCCTTATTACAGTAAGTGTCTCTATTTATATATATGTCCAAAACTGATCATATCTTTCTAAAAGCCCACACTGACATAGAGCTGGTGTGTGTTCTATGGCATTTCTACTGCCAACCTCCAAACAAGATGGTTGAGTCCTTGAAGGCGAGGGCTCCTCCACAAGACCCAGCTCCAAGCCTGAACCTAGCAACTAATACTTGGTAGTTGACAAAATACTTACTCATGGATTCCCTCGTTCAATCCAGTGAAGTGGAAAAGGCCGGGAGGAACACAAGGTCTCAGAGGTTGAGGACAGCGAGAGCCAGGATTTAAAGCTCCATGTGTTCTCCCCAATCCTCTGTGCTTTGCTCCATGCCACCCTGAGCTCCTGAGGAACTTAACATCCAGTTCTAAAATTGCTGCATGTCCGTGAGGTAAACAGGAACAACAACTGCTCAGCGTGGCTGCACAAAAGGAAGTTCCACCCACAAACACAGGGCTGTGGAGCCTCCCATCCAATGATTCAGATCTACTAGCACTCTCCCCTGGCACACGCGTGTACACACATGAACATGTATGCATGCACACACACACAAGACCCTGAGTCACAAATTAAATACTTTAGACTTTAACTGTGCACCCAGCCCAGTGCTCAACTACCCCATTTACAGTTGTGGCATGGAGAAGAATACTCACCTAGACTTCAATCATCCCATCCTAAAAACCTGGCATCCCTGATCCCTATTTTATTTGCTGAAAAGCCTTCTCAGGGCCAAGGGATATGATTCTTGAACCTATGCAAACTGGAAGCCCAAGGAGAAGGTTCTCTGTCTTCTAGTCCAGCCAAAGGAAACTCCTTCTTCCAGCCAGAGTCCTCTTGCCCCACCTTTCCCGAGGAGGTGAAGGCACAGCCTGCCTTTGGGAAACCTGCCATCTGTTGAACCTGCAACTCTCCATGGCTGGGGGAAGGAGAACTAGGAGTCTCCTAGAAGAAAAGCACCAGCCAGAACAGCCTGCCGGTTACGCACCATCCTCCTCTGCCCTTCGTGACCTTCTTGCTTCCGTGTCCCTGTTCCTATACCTAGCCCCAGGTTGCTCCCCCTGTCCAATCCATAGGGCCAGGAATTGAATTTTAAAACTTCGAGACAAAGAGGATCGAAGTTCAGGTGTCTTGGTGCTGCTTCGTTGTACACTACTTTGTTTTACTCGTCTGCTCCAACTCAGGAGTTTTAAGAACGAAGACTCTGCCATCCTCCTTGCAAGAGTCATTGTTCTCACTCCCAAGACTCACACAGGGTACACAGCCCCTTTTCACCCCTTCGGTCCCTCTTCTTGGTCTAAACACCTCCAGGTATCATCTCCTGGCAGCCTCCCCTCTCCAGATGGGGGAGGGGAGCCACAGCTGCACAGAGAGGTTAGAGTTGCTTAAGGTGTGGAAAGAAGGCAGGAGAACAGGGGAGACCAGACTCTGTCCAGTGTGGTGTTTCCTAGCCCTAACTATAGAGGCCCCCTGAGCAGAAATCCCCAATCAAAAACCCAGAACACGGACAAATGGCAAAATCTCTGAAACAAGGACCAGCTGAGAATGTCCCACCCCGCACAAACACTCCCCTCCCCGCCACGCTTCCCCCGAGGAACCACCTGCAGTAGCCGCCTCCTCTACAAGGGCGGCCTGTGCTCCTGGCCCCACACAAGAGCTGTCCTTCTTTCATTCCAGGAAGATGAAAGTGAAGTGGAAAACAGTAAGGATACAGACTGGGCGGGGCGGGGGGGGCGCACGAACCTCTCAAGTGGGGGCGGGAGTTGGTGGCACAGGAAGAGTCAGGGTTTGAAAATAGCCCTGGGTGTGATTCATTACCCTCCATCTCCTCCCTGTCGGCACTGGGTGCTCTGAGTGGGACTCCGACAAGCCAGGGCTCCAGGACTTGGGGATGAGCACAGGTTCCAAGCCAGCTCAGTGTCTGCAGTCCCCAATCTCTGGGGCCCCAGGCTCTGGAAGAAAACTCCCACCCCTCTCCACCGTCAGCCTGGCCGCTGTCTTGCTCCTCCCCCTGCCCCCCACCACCACATACACACTGGTTTTCCAGCTGGCTTAGCTGCATAATCACCACAACACTCTCCATCTGCATAGCTCCTGTCGCGCCAAGCGGTTCAGAGACAACCCTTTATCTGCCAGTTAGGAGCCTGGCCCGGGGCACTAAGGCACCAGATGTTAAGGCACTGGAGACTGGACTCTTCAGATATGGAAATCCAGCTGCCACCTAGATGCAGTTGAAAACAGCGTGGCCCACAGTGGCATGACCTGCCTAAGGACACATGAACTGGCTGAACCCCAGTTTCCTAAATTGTAATGCAGCGCTCGACTTTAACAAGTGTTGGAAGAAGAGCCAGCGATAGAACCCCAGACCATCTATCTGGGAAATCCCAAAAACTTTCCACCAGACGGCGTTTTTCACTTCTTCAGATGTTCTCTAATGCAAAGCATACCGGACTTCATATGGAAACTGAGCCGTTGAAAGCTCCCACTTATCCGGAGATTTTCGCAGGTACCTCAATACCAGGAAAGTACTACACATTTCTCGGAAAGGAAAGCAGTGAGGCGGCGGCCGACGGGAAAGCCCACACAGCCCGACCCGGGCTTCCTGAAAATGCCCTCGAAAGCACAGGAAGGAGAGGGTAGGAAAAGTAGCGTGACCGGGCCACACAGCCCGAAGAATTGCAGCGAGCGCGCTCAGGGGGCGGAGGTGGCTCCCATCGCTTCCTTAAGGTCTCCTCTATCCGTTGCCCAGCGGAATCGCTAGGAGAGGAACCCGGCTCCAGCGCGCCAGAGAGGCGAAGCGGGGCGAGGGAGCCCGGGCGCCCTGCCCGGCTGGGTCTCCCTTCTGTTGTCGCCCCAACTCTTACCTGGAGGCCGCGTCCACCCTTTCGGGTTCGGGTCACCACACAGCGGCAAGCGGGAGGGTGGCGAGCGCAGACGGGACTACTCCGTCCGGGACACGCGCGGAGCCTGGGGTCTGGCGAGGGTAGCGGGGGCCAGCCAGAGGAGCAGCTGCTGCTGCTGCTTAGCCGTTGTCAACCCGAGTCCGCTCGCCTCGCAGGTGGGGAGGGAGCGTCTGCAGACAGGGCTGTAAGGATGCCCCGCCCACCCACAGGACCGTCGACCAATGAGAGTTCAGTCCGGCCCACTGGCCTCCCCAGAAAGCCGCCCAACTCGGAGCGGGTGGGGCTCTGCCTGCCGGCTCCTCCAATCCCCAAGCCGCTGCCTTTTCCCTCAGGTCACAGGAGCCCAAGCCCAGAGCCAACGGCTAGGGGTGAAGGAGCGAGTTGGCCAGGCACACGGACTAATATTTATTGAGTTCTGAATGTGTCTGGCACCGTGTGGGGACTTTAAATACATTTGCCATGTGCGCGAGAGGGCTCAGCGACTAACTCAGGATGATTTATAGACAGTCCAGAAGACACAACTTAGGTGACATCTCCAATAAAGAGAGAACCAGGTCATTTGTTATTTGAGAGGGAAGGTGCCACCCCCCACCACCACCACCTTGTCAAGGCCCTAGCATTCTGCAACTTTCCCAGGACCCCAAACCCTCTGTCCCCGACTTGCAGAGTCTACCTCATACATGGAAAACGGGGGGAAGCAGCATTAACCACAGCAGAAGAGGGCTCCCAAGAGTTGCTCTCACAGCAAGTATTGCAAGAAAATCCATTCAAGTTCACTAGAAACAGTGCTATGATCTGGCCTCTCAGTTGTCTTTTTCTCCCCGGCTCCCAGCACAGCTTCCCAGCACCTCAGGCAGTCCAGCCACTACTGCCCACATTAATGAATACAGAACAAAAGCAAAGGTGACTCCCTGCAGGCTACCCAACAAATCTGTGGCATGGCCAGTACCTACCCCCCAGCTCTTTTCTCCATACTGAACGGATGGGAGAAATGAAGTGGAAGTTCCTAGAATGCAAAAACTGTTCATCTAAGAAGCTAGAGTATCCAACACACATAAGAGCAAAAAGACCTGTTCTTCAGGACAAAAACTCTCCAAGGACAAAAACTCTCCAAGGGCCACCCGAGGCAATGACAAAACCAGACCTAGCCTGGCTCCTGGAGGCCCCTGCCTGTCCAACTCTCAGTCTATGAGGCCAAATGGAAAGTCCTCCAGCTTCTTTCCCGGCTGGCCCCCAGGAGAATCAGAAGAGCAACAATGAGGCGAAGCTCTGGCCAGTGGGAACCTCTCCTTTCCTCTCAACTGCAGGCCTCCAGCTGGTATCCTCTGGCACTTTGTTTCAAGTGAGCCATGTTCCTGTGTGTCTTGGGTGTGAATGAGGCCTACACACATAGGCTCACTCCCAGAAACAAAATACTACCCAGACTCGGAAATCCGTATGACAGGTGAGAAGGGATAAGACCTCCCTCTGGAGGCTGGGTTGTGATCATTGTAAGCACCCCTAAGTTTCCTAGTTCTTGCTTGTACACAACACTAGAGAAGCTGTAAAAATGGGGTCCTACAATGATCCTACCATTTTCCAAAGGGCAAGAAACCACGTCAGAGCCAATTCCATTCACCCCATGACATGAAGCACAGTGCCTACGATGGTCTCTTAGTAAAGTGTACACATTACTAAGAAATAATGTATGCATGCTGAAAGATGTTTAAAGGACAACCATGAAGAGATTACAATCACAAGAATAATGAGAAAGCCCAACAACGTACTTCTAGTAGCTATATCCAACTAAATCAGATATGATAGGTTCCAAGATACCAGTTGTTAAAAAATCAAACCATAAAACTACAAAAAAGGCGACTAACTATAAAAAATTACAATGAAAGCTTCCCAGTGCCTGGGATGGAGTAAGTGCTCCATAAAAACATTTGCTTCATGACTGAGGAAACAACAACATTCAGTGAAAGCTATAACTAAGACTTGCCATGTACACTGTGACATTTTGAAATGGTCCAAACCATGTCAGAACTATTTCTTTGGGCCTTTTGTTTATCTCAGTCGTTTATCCCATGAGCCTCTGAAAGACGAAGATAGCTCATCCCCTATGCTAGTGCCCAGGCCCTGTTCCCCGCCCTCGGCTTAAGCCAGTCTTCTATAGAACAGATACTCAGTAATACACATAGCACCCTTAAGGAGTGAGGACACTGTACCTCTTCCCAGGTTTCTCTGTGAGCTGCACCCTGAGTGGCTCATCTGGAACCTTTAAGTCATTGGCTTCCCTTTTCCCATAAGCCTCCACTCTCACCACTGCCACTGCAACCCTGGATGCAAGCTCTGTCATTGGGCAGCAAATTGTACAGTGCACGATGCAAGCTGAGGGCCCGCAAAAAAAAGACTGTGTGTGCGTAGGTGTGCTTCTATGCCTGTGGCATGCAGCTTCCCTCGTTTGCTCACCACTTCAGGCCCAGTGGTCACACACAGGAGGAAGTATAATGGACTCTGGAGCCAGAAGGCTTAGAGTATAAACCCCAGCTCCAGCTGTGTGACTCTGTGCCTCAGTTTCCCCATCTGCAAATCGCTGATGATCAAGACACTAATCTTACATGGCTACATAAACTCTTAGCGTGGTGGCCAGCACAGTCACTGCTCCTAAGTGACAGAGTCACTGAGCAATGGTGGAGAAAGCTCAGAACTAGAAAGTGAGCGATCTGGGTGCTCACGGCAGCTCTACCACTTTCTGGCTGTTGTCACTCAGAAGGCGACATTGTGCCAATCTACCATTAGTCTCTACACCCATAAAGTGGGACTGGAGCCTCGGGTCCAGTGGGCAATGGAGAGAAGCAGCAGGAGAGAGCCCTGGGAAGACAGAAGGAGCAGCAGACTCAGGGGTTGCACAGGGCCAACCCACCCCTGTCCTCTAGGCGGTGGCAAAGCCCAACTCCATGTCCCGCTGCCCTGAGCCTCGCTGTGCACCCACCGCAGAACCCGTACCCCTCCTTCCCTGCCTGCGAGCAAGAGCTCCTGAGGCTGTCACAGGCAAGCCCACGCCCCATGCGGGAAGGGCTGAGTCTCAGGGTCGGGAAGGAACCAAACAGAGCCTACGCTTTTCCAAGGGGGAGGAAGGAGCAGCGGAAAATTAAATCAGGGGGGACTGGGTCGGGCAGTGTAGACAGGGAGCAGGAGCTCTGAGGGGGAAAATGAACTACACTCAGACCAGCCCCACCCAGCACATGACCACCAGGGCCCTCGCACACACTGACACGCTGTACACACATTCTTGCACGCCTCATCAAAGCCCACCAGGGCAGGCCAGGAAGGGGAAAGGCCTGCTGACGGGGAGCTGCAGGCCCCCACCCAGCCTAGTGAAAGAGAGCTATTGACAGGCTACCACAACATGGGATAGTAGTCACGATTCATAACACAGATTCCTGAGCCGCCATGGCCATGGCAGTGGGATTTGCACTAAGAGCAGGCAGACTCAGCAGGCAGAGCTCTAGGGATGGGGCTGCGGAGGGAGGAGCCAGCACAGGAGAGGGGACACAGGCACCTCATTGTGCATTGGCAAGTGGGGGTGGGGACAGGGCTCTATCCAGGTAGGACACACAGATTGCCCCCAGCCCAGGCCAACAGCCCCCCGGGCAGCCCATCCCCGCCCAGAGAACACCTGAATGGGGGAAGCTGGAGTACTGCCCCAGCTGGGTCCAGGCCAGGGGCTGTCAGGGTTCTCCTCACCTCCCGGGGCTGCCCTCCAGCCCTCTGCCAACACTGGGCAGCTCCCGGCTCCTGCAGGCTCTGGGTCTGGGCTGCTGGAGGCAGACACCCCAGGCCCGGTTCGCTCCCACACCCAAGAGCCTACAGTCGGCCCCTCCAAACCCCAACAGACGGTAGGCAGGGGTGAGCCTGAGCAGAGAGCAGCCCCCCTGCCCCCGGCAGGCGTGCAGCAGAGCCCACGGCCACGACGCTGCGTGGTGCCCCGTGCCACACTCAGGAGGGGCCCCTGGCCTGGCTCTCTGTGGGCACTCAAAGGGCCAGAGGCCCACACCAGCGCCCCAGGCCAATCCGTGGGGTCCCCCAGCACAGGCCCCCAGAGCAGGATGTGCACCGCGCTGCCCCGCCCTGTCCTGTCCTTTACAGGAAGGTCACAGTGTGTGGAGGGCAGATGAGCAAGGACAAGCCCGCGGCTAGCGCCGCCCCCAGCCCCAGCCTTGCCCTGCACCCCTCACCCCCAACTCCTAAAGCAGCGGAGGCCAGACCCTCCCTGCAGCCCCCTGCCCTCCCCGCTGCCTGGCCCCGCCTCAGCCTTCCACCGCCCCTCCCTGGCAGGGCCACTTTCCTATCTGGGACAGCAAGGGCTGGCCCTGGGTCCAGAGGGCCCTTCTTTCCAGAACATGCTCTGCCTCTGAGGGCTTCTCCATGTCTGCCCCTGGGGCTGGGGCTCCCGACGCCCCCTATCCCTGGGGCTGGTGCAGAGGACTGGGCTGGAGGTGGCAGAAGGGTCCTCTTGGGGCCAGCGCGGAAAGAGCAGGGGACCAGGCAGCAAAGGAAGGGTGAGCGGCTGCGGGGAGAGGCAGGCAGGAGGAAGGGGCTGAGGCCCAGCCGGCCCAGAGGCTGAGTCCTGGTCTCTGTCCCCAGTGGTGCCGCGGCCCCCCAGCCCCTGTAAGGACCTCAGCAGCCTGCCCCCTCGCCTGAGGGCCTTCCCGGGTCCCTGTGGGACTGTGGCTCCCCGGACAAAGCCCTGGAGCCCAGGAGGAGCCCCAAGAGGGCAGAGGACGGCTCTGTCTTCCCACATGCACGTATGCACGCAGGCTGCGCCTTCTGCCACCAGCGCGTCACCTGGGCCCAAGCAGACCTGGCGCCCTCAGCGAGGCCCTCAGCTGGGGGAGGGGAGGAGCTGTCTGAGCTGTCCAGGGCCCTCTCCCCGGCCAGTGCAGCCCTGTCCTGCGACTATGGGCGTCCAGGCCTTGGGCGTCTCCAGTCAGGCCGCCCGGGCTCATTCCTGGCGGACACTCGCCTCCCTCTGCAGGCCCTGACGGCAGCCCTCAGAGGACTCAGGAGGCCACCCCAGGGGCGCACGGAGTGTGCTGGGGTCCGGGGCCCCTCTGCACAGGGATCTGGCCTCCTCTGCTCGGCCCTGCGACCCCTGCTCCTCCCAGCGGGTCCTCCCCCACGCAGTCTCCCTCCCGTACCCTCCACACGCGTGCACATCGGACATTTGCCCCAAGTACCAGTCTGACACCACCCTGGGCCAGGCCTGGGGCTTCCCTGCACACAGAGAACCTGGGCACGCAGCCCTTGTCCGTGCCAGGCCCTGGCAAGGCGTAGGGGTGGAGGCTGGGCACACTGGCCCAGCAGCTGCGGCCCCTGTCTTCCTGGGGCTCCCAGGCTGGGGATGGGGAGAGATGGCAACCCCTGACTGAGAATGCCCATTCCCAGGCCGGCGGGCTGGCATGGCAGTTCCTGCGGGACAGGGAGGGGGGCCAGCAAGGCTCCCAGGGTGGGCAGGACTTGATGCCCCTCTCCCAAAGTGGCTCCTGGGGCAGAGGCTGGAGCACAGCTACTCTGACTTCTACCCTGAGGAGCTGTGTGACCTGGGGGAGCGTCTTGCCCTCTCTGGACTGCAGTGTTCCTACCGCAAACAGAGAGTCTGACCAGAGGGTCTTGGAGCCCCTTCTCATTCCCAGTCCCAGGACAAATCTGTGCTGAGAAAACCAAGCCAGGCTGTTCTTTCCTTCCTGCTATTTGAGTGAGAGCAAGAGAGAATTGCGGGCAAAAAGTGGCGGTCGGTACATGGAAATCCTGTGAAGTGCTCAAAGAGATGGACAGCTTCTCATTTTTTAAAGAGCTCCAATGCCAGAGACTTTGAGAGTTCCCTTGGAGTCCACGGCGTTCTTGGCCTGGAGGTTAGGGCAAGGCGGGCTGACCATGAAGATGCCTCCTGGGTTACCGGGCAGTCTTCAAGGCTGCCATGCACAATGACAGGTTAAGTAGCCCGCTACCAGTGGTCGGTGGGAGCTACTTTCTAGGTCGTAAGACTCAAGGATATGGAGATCCTCCAAGTGCTAGAGGGACAAAGAGACAACATATGATGAAGGAAAAATAAGCCGAGGGTCAGACATACAGCGGGACAGGAAGACAGGCAAGAGGATGGACACGCAGAGGCCAGAGGCAGAGACAAAGAAAGCCGCCGGAAGAATCCGGGTTGAAGCCCCTACTGCTTAGCAACTGCCTACCAGGTGTCAGTGAGTACGTGCTCTTTTTGAGCTGAAGTTGGACGCGGAGGCGGACCGGGAAGAGACCAGGACAGGTGGGACATATGGGACGCAGCAAAAGTGACCGGGAGTCAGAAGAAAGCAGACATGCAGGATTGGAAAGCTCAAAAAGGGGGCACTCCAGCCAAGAGCGGGCTTTAGATGAAAAGGGAACTGGTACCAAAGAGGCAGAGGCGACAGGGCCAGGAGCCTCGCGCAGCCGGCGCGGGGCCGCTGGACGCGGGAGGTTCTCAGCGAAAGAGGCAGCCCAGCTCTGACCGCCCCGCCTGCTCTGCGGGGCGCTAGTCACCTGGTCTCCAGCGCGGCGGCTCCCAGCGGGTGCCCTTCACACCCCAGGGCGTCCACGTCCGAGGCTTTGAAAGCCGCAAGGCTGGCCCCCAGCCTCGCGCCTCAGCCATGCGTACGGGGGCGCCGCGCCGCGCCAGGCGGCTGCGGAACCCGCAAGCGCGCGCGCGCCAGTCACGGAATTGGCGCCTCGGGGTGGCTGCACCGGGACTGAGCTGCAGACAGGAAAGCCCGGACCGGGGCTGAGGGAGGAGCTTAGTGAATGACGGCTGTGGTGGCCCCGCCCCCTCAGTAGTGACTAGAAAATTCCACCACCACCAGCACTCTGGCATAGCAGGGTTCTTTACAAAGTTGGTGGAAAATGGAATTAAAAGACAAGTTTGGCTGGCTGGCTGGCTGTCTTGACTGGCCTCACTCTACTCCACCACTGTGCCGCCCTCTCGCCTTTGGGTCTCCGGTCAGGGGGTTGAGGTCACGTTCTTGCGTTTTCTGCCCTTGCCTTCTATTTGAGAGGCGTCTCACCACTGAGCTCCCTGTTTCCTGCTGTTGCCCCCACAATGCGAGGCAGTCGGGGTGCGGGTGGGCTTCAGCTTATGCACCTCCAACATCTCACCGTGAGGAAGAGCTGGGGTCATTTCCACATGGAGAGGGGGTCGTGCAGCTGCGCTCTTGGGCGGACTGGCTCACTGCTTAGTTGCTCGCACCACTTTGTTCTTCACGTGCTCCTCAGCCCTCTTTTGCTGACTAGCTGGGCAGAGCCGTGGGACCCGCTGCATCCT
The DNA here is from genome assembly GCA_949820135.1 of Sylvilagus floridanus. Lineage (NCBI taxonomy): Eukaryota > Metazoa > Chordata > Mammalia > Lagomorpha > Leporidae > Sylvilagus > Sylvilagus floridanus. Next base: position 81,784,344 of record OX463223.1, read on the forward strand.
GACAAGGATACCTTGAAAGCCTTCTAGCACCAAGAATCTCCTGAAGTGCCAGCAGTCCTTATGCGACAGGAGAAAACACAGGACTTCTAACTCCCACACACGGAGTTTATGGAACCTGGGTGCAAATCGTATGCAAATCGGCACAGATCTACTGCAAAAGACTCTTCCTTTTCCTAGCTTATCCCTCCACAAATAGGATTGCTTAGCCCTGGATTAGAGGCACATCAAAACAGGAGTGGACTCCAACATACATAACCCTTCCTCTACCCCCCCACCCCCAAACTGCAGTAAGCAAACTCGGATTAGCTGATCTGGGCATGGTGGGAGGGCCTGGCTAAGTTTATTTACTGAACAGGGAAGGCCAAGAGTTACCGGCTCCCCGACCCAGCCATTGCTGCTCCACTCCTGTCCCCAGGGCAGTGCTGGCCCATAGCAGATGCTGGGGGGAAAAAAAAAAATCAGGGAGCCCAACAAAAACTTTGTGGAAAATGGAATTAAGAGATAAGTTTCTTTGGGGAGCCCCGATTTTTGAAATCCCTGCATCATTTTTTTATAACAGGCATTTTCCATGAACTTTTTGGGAACCATCACGGTGATGGACTGAAGCCTTCATACGGAGATGAGCATTGGCCCAAGGTCACACAGTGAGTCCTTTCTGAACCAAGACAGCTGTGAGTCTGCCGCTCCTGCGCTGAGCCACTGTAGTTTATGGAATCCTTTTTGTTCCCCCTCCCAAAGATCATAAATCGGCAGTCGCTGTTCTGGACTAACAACAACCTCTTGGGATGCCCCTGTCTGTCTGTACCCAGCTTGGCGCTGCCGACCCTTTGGCCTCTGAGTTTCCACAGGGACGGCTTCCCCCTTTAGGGAAGGGAGGCCCCAGTCAGCTTCCTGCGAGCAGAGGCGTTTCTCCTTTGCTCTCTGCTGGGGCGGGAGTGCAGGACACAGCCTCTCAGCGGCAGCGGCCATTTCCTACCCGGCTAAGGCATCTCCCTCCTTGGCCAGTCCCTCCCCTATTTCCTGAGTTCTGCTGCTTCAGCCCCAGCCAGAAGAGTGATGTGAAAAGGCTCCAAGGATACACGTGAATCACGGAACCTGAGAGCTGCGAGGGACCTTAAAGGTCCCTTGGTCTCCCCCACTGCAAAGAATGCCTGCTGTTAGCAAAGGCGGTGAGGGGGGGGCGCTCTTACCTAACCTCTTACAACTTCAAGAGCCTGCCCCATAAAATGGACAGGATGACACCTGGCTCATAACAGTGTTGCTATGGGAACTGCCAGAATGGATTCGGTAAAAGCTAAGGTGTATTGAGCACTAGCTATCATGTCTAGTGTGGTTCTAACTGCTTTTCAAGGACTAATTTATTTATCACAGTCCTCTAAAGCAGGCAAGGGAGGATTCTTTAACAAGTTGGTGGAAAATGGAAATAAAAGATAAGCTTGTCTGTCTGTCTCTCTGCATCTCAAATAAGTAATGATTGGCCTGCATTGTGGTGTAGTGAATTAAGCCGCACCCAACAATACTGGCATCCCATATCAGAGTGCCGGTTTGGGTCCTGGCTGCTCTGCTTCTGATCCAGCTTCCTGCTAAAGCACCTGGGAAATCTCTGAAAGATGGCCCAAGGACTTGGGTCCCTGCCACCCATGCCGGAGACCTGGATGGAGTTCCTGGTTCCTAGTGATATGGGATGTAATCCTACCCACCTACATGTCAGTCAAGCTTTTCCCTTCCCAGGATGGATCTCCCTTCACCTGAGACCTGGGAAAGGAGATGCCATGTAACCACCCCCATAAAAGAGAGCAACAACTGGGAGGGATTCCCTCTCTCTGTAAATAAAGAGGAGGACTAGAGGAGGTGCTGAGGTTCTCTCTCTCTCTCTCTCTCTCTCTCTCTCTCTTTCTCTCTCTCTCCCTCTCTCTCTCCCCCTCTCCCTCTCTCTCCTTCCCTTCCTGCCACTCCTCACCTTATACCCTATGCCTGTGTGTGTGTGTTTCCCTACCTTTTAAATAATCTTTGCTACTTTGTGCACCATATACGTGCCTGTGCTTAGAATGCTTCTCTAAGTAGAAAGCAAGGACCTGGAATGAAATTAGACCCCACCTCTCCCACTTCACTGGCTTCAGCCTGGCCCAGCCCTGGCTGTCACAGCCATTTGAGGAGTGAACCAGCAAATGGAAAATCTGTGTGTGTGTGTGTGCATGTGTGTATGTGTGCATGTGTGCGTGTGTCTCACCCTGCCTTTCAAATAAATAAATAGGTCTTTAAAAAAAAAAAAACAAGTACAGATTTTTAAAAAGATAAGTTTGTTTTGGTGCAAAGGGTTTTTTTTTTTTTTAAGTTCATTTTCATGTATTTGAAAGGGAGAGAAGGAAGGAGAGAAAGAGAGAAACCTGCCATCTTCTATTTGCTGGTTCACTCCACAAATGCCTGCAACAGCCAGGGCTGGGCCAGGCTCAAACCAGGAGCAGGGAACTCCATCCAGGTCTCCCATGTGGGTGGCAGGGGCCCAAGCACTTGAGCCATCTTCTGCTGCCCCCAGGATGCATTAGCAGAAAGCTGGATTAGAAACAGAGTAGCCAGGACTCAATCCCGCACTCCCGTCTGGATGCGGGCACACCAAGCAGCAGCTTTACCTGTTGCACCACAGCACTCACTCCAGTGCAAAATATTTTTGAAATCTATTCACAGATTTGCCATAATTCACGTTTCCATGAACTTCTTCAAGAGCTCTCATGTGTGTGGCTTTCAGACTTTGGGGGCATCAAAGCAAAGTTCACTTTAAATTCTCATTTCCACAAACATTGTGACGTTCCCTCTTATTGTGGTCATCATTATCACCTCCATTTTTCTAGGTGGAGAAACTGAGGAGTGAGGAAGGGACTATAACTTGCTAAGGAGCTCCAACACTGCAGTGGTAGAATTTGAATCCTGAACCGCCAGTGTAATAGCGGCTGTGTTGCTGTAACTTTGGTGTTCAGATAGCCTCAGGGCTGAAGAATGTGAGGGGGAAGAATGTGGGGAAAACTGAGGATGTAACCTGAAGCCTCCCCTCCTAGCAGGGAATGTCTTTGAAGTCTCTGCTCTTATCTTAAATTCCACTTAAATTTTCCAGTTAACTTCAGCGTGTATGTCCCCTATGCTTTCAAGACAAATTGCCGTTTTTCTTCTTGATGCCTTTGAGGGAAGCTGCCGTTTCAGGAAGATGAGCCTCATGAGTCCAGTGCATTTAGATGCTTCGGGACCACTGCCTTGTACTTCAGGGGTACCAGATCCCAGCACAAGGAGAGCCCTTAGCCACCGACAATAACTGAAGTTCACGGAGCCCTGGCCACGTAAACCAACATTCTCAGCACTTTGTCCACATGATGTAATCATCACAACAACTCTACAAGGAGGCTGAATTATTATTATTTTGGGGACAGTGTTCTTAGGGCACTTGTTACATGCTGTCCTGTTCTGGAGTTAGGCATTTACTTACCTTGTCTCTTTCTTTTCTTTTTTTTTTTAGGATTTATTTTATTTATTTGAAAGCAGGGTTACAGAGGGAGCCGGCAGGGGGAAGGGGGAAGGGCGGGGAGAGACAGAGAGAAGGAGAAAGACAGTTTTCTATCCACTGGCTCACTCCTCACTCTACAAATGCCAGCGACAACCCACAATGGGCCAAGATGAAGCCAGGAGCCTGGAACTCCATCCGGGTCTCCCAAGTGGGTGGCAGGGGCCCAAGTACTCAGATCATCTTCTGCTGACTTCCCAGGTGCATGAGCAAGGAGCTGGATTGAAGTGGAGCAGCCAGGACTCAAACTGGGACCTATATCGGATGTTGACATTGCCAGTGGCAGCTTAATCTACTGTGTCACAACACTGGCTCCAGAAAGGTCGAATTATATCACTGCCTCCATTTTCTAATGGGAAACTGCAGAGAACTTAAGTGACTTGCCACAGTCGCCTCCGTTTGCACCATCAGCCTCAGCTGCTAACTGTCTCTCTGGCCACGTGAGAGTTCCTCTTACCTCCCTCCCTCCACTTCTGCCCTCTAGGATCATTGCTTTGACTCTAGGCAGAAATGGGCCTTATTCCAACTAGATGAGCCATTCCTGAGGACAGGTGTTTCTCTCTCCACCCCAGATCAAAGCTAAGCCCAGGACTGGGACATGCACAGAGCTGGTCCTTCATTCATATTTAGCAACTGATTATTTTTCCTGACTGGTGACAGTCTTTTGGGCCTAGCACCTGTTGGGCTAATGGAGACAGGCACTCTCTGTGGCTGGAGTCCTCTGCCATTCTCTGTGGCCAAGATCCAGCTTCAGTAGTAGCTGTCCATCACCTAGATGGAAAGTCCACACTTCCAAGGTTGGCGTTTAGAGAGCTGTACAAGTTCGCCCCGCTGAGGCAGCTGGCATTCCCAGGAATGCTCATCCTTAATTTCTTTTTTTTTTGTAAACACTTATATGATGCCTTCAGTATGACTGGCAACATTCTATGTTCTTTGCATATTTTCACAAAGACCTTAAAGAAATCTTGTAGGTACTATTATTATCCCATTTTACAGATGAGAAACTGAGACACAAGAGCTTTTATTTGCCTTATCAGCTATGCTTTGCGAACTCCTACATATCCTTTTAGCACCTTACATAAATAGCAGAAACCATTTCCCTTTCTGGATGATTCTCCAGCTCAGTTACCTCAACAATCACTCTATGTTGATTTTAGAATTATTTGAGGGCCAGGACTGTGTTTCAGTATTCATAGCCTTCCCATTGCTCAGGAAGGGGTTTAGCACAGAGTTGGTATTCAGAGAATATTTGTTAAAGGATTGGATGAATAGTGAGTGGGTGGTTGGGTGGGGGAGCAAGGAACCCAGAAGCAGCCTTGACCTAAGTAAACGGTGGTTGAGAGATTTGGGGGTTCCTTTCCCCAATGTCATTGAGGTGAAGGGACATAAAGTGCGATCACAGTGGTCAGAGAGGAAGAGAGAGAAACTGGCCTGCCATCCTGCCATCCGTGTGGCTGGACCCAACCTGGCACCCTGACCACAAAGCCATTCGGGCTGACAAGGCATCCAGTGAGCCGCGAGAGCCAGCAGCTCTGGGTCTGTGCTGGGAAGCCAAACTCACTGGCTTCTCTGTCTCCCCCTCAAAGGCACCCTGATTCAGAGGCTCATGCGGGAAAGAGAGGAGGGCTTAGATGTTCCGCTGGGGGTTGGGGTGTATTGCCTTCAGTCTTCAAGAAACAGGCTTCAGTGAAGTCGCTCTGTCCTGCGCCCGCTGCATGGAAAAGTAAAGGGGAACTGGGCCACAACGCCAGTCTCAGCTCCCGGCTCTGTTATTCAGTGGCTGGGTTACCTTTGGCCAGTTACTGAGCCTCAGTGTCTTCAGCTGGAAAATGGAAGTATTTTTTCTGTCCTGCAAGCATCAAGAGAGTGGATCTGAGGGGACTTGGTAAGTGGACAATGACCCAGGCACAGCCGGAATGGCAGCAGGAGTGCTGCTGTGAGCAGTGAGCTGCAGCTTTCTAATGGGAGGCTCCAAGCCGCAGCTCTTCGCCTCTTTCTTGCTATGTCTCTCACTAGAACCCAATCATTAGCCTTTTCTGGGTTTCTTTAAAATGAGCAGGACAACTCCTATGCCTTTGCAGCCAAGTCTTTGAAGGATTGTTAGAAGGGTAGCAACATATATGAGAGTAGTTCAAAAAGCTCATGAAAAATGTATACTACGGGGGCCAGCCCCATGGAGTAGCAGGTAAAGGTGCCAACTGCGGCATTGGTATCCCATATGGACACCAGTTTGAGTCCCAGCTGCTCCTCTTCTGATCCAGCTGCCTGCTAATTCATCTGGGAAATCAGCAGAAAATAGCCCAAGTCCTTGGGCCCCTGCACCCATGTGCAAGACCCAGAAGTTCCTGGCTGCTGGCACCGGATCAGCCCAGCTCCTGCCATTGCGGCCATCTGGGGAGTGAAACAGTGGATGGAAGACCTCCCACTCTCTGTTGCTCCCTCTCTCTATAACTCTGCTTTTAAATAAATCAATAAATAAATCTTTTTGTTATTAAAAAAGAATGCTATGAAAAGGCTATGCAGGGACTTCAGTGTTTTTGCACTGAGATACATTTGTCTTTTTTTCTTCCTAAATTTTCTTGAAATAGAGTTGCTCCAGCAACTGGCCTTGTCAAGAGCAAAAGCTCCTTTTGTGTCAGAGTGGCAGTTTGCAGCCTGGAGGTCAGTCCTGTGCCCCCTGCATCCCCATTCTTGCCAGGAGGGCCTTGTATGAGTCCATCGCTGGAATACTCCCTTGGGATTCTAGGCCAGTGTGTGACAGAGAGCACTGAGTGGTCAGGGCCTCCACACAAGCCCACCCTCGAGGCCGTGGGTGCTCAGAAAACATCTGGTCTACCTCTAGTGGACTAGACAGAGAAGCCTGAGGCTTGGCCAGAAAGAGGCAGCAGTTCAGGGCCCTTGTACCCAGGCTCTGCCCTCACATTGCCCGACCCCACAGAGACCATCATCAGGGCTTTCATGGAGCCTGAATGGCTCAAGAAATCAAGTCAGAAAAGAGGATTCAAGAGAAGTTCCCAAAGTTGCCAGTGCAAATTCTCTGGGGGACTGTCTCCTGCAATTTCTCCTCGATGTGGCTTCCCCAGGCAACCCATGCTGAAGTCCTGGAAATAAAAGCTGGCAATGCACAGGTTCTTTGATAAAGAGCACTGACAGTGAGGGCAGCCTTTGAACAGAGGGGGACACGTGCACACGTAAGCTGTGAAAGGGACAGAGTGCCAAGGCCTCTCCTTTTTCCCCACATTGCTGTCCCAGAACCCTGGAGGAGAAAGGTGGATCCTCGTGAAAATCCCAGCTTGGGCCAAGTGCACAATCAGAAGGCCTGGATGATGACATGGAGGCCCCAGCCAGCTGCATCCTAGTACCCTGGAGATCTAAGGGAGATGAGACTATATCTTTTGCCACAACAGAACCCCAAACTCTGGGCAGTGAAAGGTCCCATGGAGATGAGGCCTCGTCTATGGTCTTGAAGTCTGGGTGGCCCTAGCAGGATGCATGTCCAGTCAGGGAGCTCCCTTCCCTCCTCTCACCGTCCTTTCCTAACTCAGCTGGGGCCAAGCCTTGGATGCTCTGTGTTCTCTTTGATTTCCTGTGCACTGTGCATGGCTGTGCCAACCCATATCCCACTCTGCCTTTGACTTGCCATGGAACCTTGGACGTGTGTTGTGCCCTCTCAGGGTTACAGTGTCTTCATCAGAGCAAAGATGTTTTGGCTAAACTAGATCAGTGGTCTGGAAGGAGCCTCAAGGTCTACCATGGGGATGCTGTGGGAGTGAAAAACAAGGGAAACTGAGTCAGGAGACTCCAGGACCCTACTTCTATCTGACTTTGCTTCCATCAGAGCCACACTGCTTTTATGTTTGATACATTGGGATTTTATATAAGATTCCATTTTAGGAGAGGAGGAGGATGGAGTTTGCACCTAAGAACGTTTTAAAAGCCAATGGGCTATGGGGCTGGGGCTGTGGCATAGCAGGTAAAGCTACTGCCTGCAGTGCCAGCATCCCATATGGGCGCCGGTTCAAGTCCCAGCTGCTCACTTCCAATCCAGCTCTCTGCTGTGGCCTGGAAAAGCAGTAGAAGATAGCCGAAGTCCTTGAGCCCCTGCACCCGCATGGGAGACCTGGGAGAGGCTCCTGGCTCCTGGCTTTGGATCAGTGCAGCTCCAGCCATTGCAGACAATTGGGCAATTGGAGAGTGAACCAGCAGATGGAAGACCTCCCTCTCCCTCTCCCCCCGCCCCCACCTCTCTGTAACTCCTTCAAATAAATAAATAAAATAAATCTTACAGGATAGATATGTTCATCTTGCACCTGAGACTCAGTTACCTTCTGAGGGGTCATCACATAGGATAAAATAAGTGCATACAGTAAGTGTGTACAATAGCACTCAGCCCACAATAATCATGATAACAATAATAGCTACCGTTTTTGAACACCATGTGCTAGGTAGGCCTTGTTCAAAAGTTGTACTTGTTTGATCCTTCGCCACCTTCTCAGAAAGGCACTATTATTAACCTTGTTTCATAGATAAAGACACGGAGGGACAGGGAAGTTTGGCAACTTATCCAAGATCATACAGCTAATGAGGGCTGCAACTGGAATTTGAGCTCCAGGCTCCTCATTCTTTCAGTACCTGTCTTGCTTCTCAACATCAAGATATGCTGGTTGCTGTCGTTTGTCCCTGGGAAATTATTTTATCTCCTGTTATCTGGAAAATGACCTGAGTCCACCTCATAATGTGACTGTGACCAAAATCTGATCATGGCTGTGGAGGAGGTAGCCTGGGGAGGGAAAAGTAGAAAGTCCTGGGTTTGCTCAGACATTAAGCACTGGGGCCAGCGCTGTGGCTTAGCAAGTAAAGCTGCCGCCTGCAGTGCTGGCATTCCATATGGGCACGGGTTCAAGTCCCAGCTGCTCCACTTCCCATCCAGCTCTCTGCTGTGGCCTAGGAAAACAGTAGGAGATGCGTAAGTCCTTGGGCCCCTGCACCCATGTGGAAGACCCGGAAGAAGCTCCTGGCTCCTGGCTCAGATCGGCTCAGCTCTGGCCGTTGTGGCCAATTGGAAGTGAATTAGCGGATGGAAGACCTCTCTCTCTCTCCCTCCCTGCCTCTCCTCTTTCTGTGTAACTCTGACCTTAAAATAAATTAAGCACTGTCTCGCATGCTCAGAACCTAGAAGAAATCAGGCAGCAGCTCTGGTAGGAACTTATAAGGTGGCTGGAAGCCCCAAATAGGTTATGATACTATCTGTGTTCATTTAACCTCTTCTGGTCCAATCACTCTGAATCAACATTGGCTTGGTGTAGCCTTCCCTTTCCTGTATCTTTTTCTTCCTGACTCCTCCCTCTCCATGCTCAGCAAGTCTCATAATAGCTTGCTAAACCACAGTCTTCACAGTTCTTCCATTTCCACTTTCTAGGGGAATCTTAGCAGCTGGTCCCAACTGCTTCTCCTGATTGACCTTCCCTTCTCTGGCCATGGGCATCTCTTCTGGAGTCCCACCCACCTTCTCCAGGCTAGTTCCCTCAACTTTAACCCCTTTGACCCACAGGCTTGCCCCTTCCCCCTTCACTTGATTGCCAGAGCCACTAATTTCCTGGGCATGTCTCTTCCCTTTTTTGAGTCTCGGTTTCCCTGTCTCAGGTCAAAGGGGAGTGATGGAGTTGGGTACTAAATAATAACTGAAGAGTGCTCCAGCTCTAATTCCCAACCATCTTCTGTCTGGTCCACTTAGAGAAATTGAATTTTCTTGGTCATTTCTTTCCACTTCATATAGAAGTAAGCTTTGGATGTGGGGGTGGGGAAGAGGAGGCAGGGCAATTTTAAAGCATTAATTGGGCCAGAATTGGAAGCATTAGGAGCTGAGGGAGTTAGAGGGTGGAAGCAAGAGTTGAGGAATTTTCAAAGTAACAAAAGTGCACTGGGGCAAAGAGGCTGGGCCAAGGCCCACTGGGTAGAGGAACAGCATTTTTGCAAGGCAAGTAACTTCAGAAAAATGGTTTGCTCAGCTGAGTCTGGCTTCCAAGAAAGGTCAGGGAGCTATGTGCCCCAAACCAGGCAGGAGCAGAACACAACACCTCTAGGTGTCATACAACCCCAGGGAGTCAGTTCCCTATCTCCCAGCATCACCACCTGCCTGTCCTAGACAAGTCGTCACAACTAGTAGCGTTAGGGACATAGCTCCAGTTGGACTGAGGTTCCTTTTCAACCCACTAACAGTCAAGACGCACAGGCAAACCTAGAGATAACTAGGGCGCCCCCTGCCGTCTTTCAGGCATGGTCATTTCTTTTGTCTCACTTGGCCCTTTCAATAACTTGTGAAATAATAGCAGGAGGGGAACTTATCTCATTCACAGAGCTGAGGACTCAGGGTCAAAGAGGAGACAGCATTCACCCAAGCTGATCTGCGCAGCAAATGGAGAGCTGAGACTCAAAGCCAAATGTCTAGACGCCACAGCCACTGCTGTGTCCAACACATCATGCTCTTGCATTTCAATAGCGTGGAGACCATAGGTTTCTGGAAAGTTACCAAAATAACCTCTGAGTAGTGGTTAACTCTGCAAAATGGGAGTGAGGGGTTATGGGACTTTGGCTCTTGGTCTTATATCCAAATATACAGGTTGAAACTCTCTACTCAGAACATGTACTTTATTTTTAATCCACATGTGAAAGGAAATAGCTCAAACATAAGGCAGAACATGATCCATGCTCTAAGACAGAGACTCAGTATGCTGGGGATTTGCAAGAGGGAGGGGTCAGTATTTGAGCTGAGCTTCGAAGAATGGCAAAGGTCTCAACAGACTGGGAAGAGGAGGGGGGGAATCCGAGAATCCCAGAGTCTGCAGAAGTCAGCCATTCCAAGTCAGCAGCTGTTGCTGCCTTCCGAGACAACGGGCCTGTCTAGAAGGCATTCTTCCTGAACAATTGGGTGCACACAGTGGGTAGGATTTCCTGTTTTCTTCCCTTTCCTCATTTTATATTGTGAGGTACCTGGGCCAGAGCCCAGGCTTTGGGAAACATCTGCTTTCTCCACACACCCCTCACAGGTACTGATCTCAGCTTGCTCTGGAGATGTCCAGCTGGGCCAGTTCAGCCAGACAAGGGCAGAAGGAGCCACAGGGATCAGCTGACTTATAAACAGAAGGCGTACCCAGCCAGGCACCTCTTGTCCCAGCTGCTTTTAACTGTTTGTCACCAGTGTCCAGGATTCAGTGCGAAACTCTCAGATGATCAAATGGGTCACATATTTTGGAAAATGAAAGCCGAATTCCTTTCCAATTAAGGGTCACAGAAACACAACGTGTAACATCTTGGAGGGCCTTAGAGACCACCCAATTCAATCCCATCATTTAAATAACGAGGCAGCCAGGGCCCACAGAGAAGAGACTTGTCCAAGGTCAACACATCATGCCTGGTTGTACTTTAGCCCCAGTGATGAATGACCCAAGGGGCTCATTGGCACATATGAGAAGGAAAGCACTTCTGGTTGTTGTAGATCTGTGGTGTACGAGGCTCATGTGATCCTTCTGTCACTCTACTCCGTAGTTCCCCCTCTGGCCTGGTGCACTGCCTCCCTGGAGTGGGGGTGGGGCCCTGGAGCCCTCCCCATCCTGGGAGCCCCAGGGCTCATTCCTGAAGTCTCACCTTCTGCTTCCTTAGTCTCAAGTCAGATTTCTGGACTGGACAAAACTCCCCTCCCCACCCTGCTGCCTGGGCTAGTCATGGTGATCATTTTATAATCATTTAATAATTATAATGTGTGTGTTGCCTGTGAGCTTAGCTAGGTGGGGAACATCCAGCCCGCTGGCTGCATAAGGCCTGTGAAATTATTTGGTCTGGCCCGGCCAAGGCAACTGCAGGTGGGACTCAAAATCAATCAATCTGTAGCAGGCAAATTTTTAAGTTGATCATTTTGTATGGCCCATAAATGATGCTATAAATATCCAAATGGCCCCTGGCAGAAAAAAAAAAAAGGTTTCCCATGTCTGTTACAGAGGACTCTTACTCTCAGTATTACACTTAGGCCACACAGCATCCCAGAGGTTGTCTATTTGACTTCTCCTTTTAAAACTGAGAAAACTGAGGCTTGGATAGTTAAGCACACAGCTAATAAATGGCAGAGTCGGAATTCAAGCGCAGGGCCGTCTGAATCCTCCAGAAACTAAATTCTTTCTCCCACCCTAAGATTACTTTTTTTTCTTCTTTCTTGGCAAGGATGTACAGATAGATGATGGATGAATGAATGGATAGATAGGTGGGTGGGTGGATGGATGGATGGAGCAAGTGAATAGTTTCCAAGCACCCCCCCCCCCCCGCCTCTCTGGCTGTGTATTCGGTGTGGGTTTACAGAGAGAAATGAAGCAAAAATTTCTACCCTTAAGGGACCCACCATTTCAGATAGGGCTTCTCACTCTCTGGCATCAAAGTACTCCCAAATGGTTGAACAGAATGAATTCATTCCAGCGTAAGAGCTGGAGGGGAATCCCACACAACTAGTCACAAGTGAGAAATCTCTTTGAAGTTTCCCCTTGTATCTTACAAATTCAAGTGAATTTTGCAGTCTATTCCACCACTGATCTATGCTTTTTTTTTTTAAGTACCAAAATGATTATTTGCCCCCCATATCTTTTAGGAAAAACAGGCCATTCCAAAAAGCAAGAGGTTCCGCTTACCTCTGGCCCTAAGGAGGCAGTGGTATGTTTCTGTGTGGGGAGGTCTTGTCATACAGCAGAAGCAATATTTGTGGCAAAGACAGGTTGTGTGTGTGTGTGTGTGTGTGTGTGTGTGTATGTGTGGTACACATGTGACACATGGTCATGCATACCTGTAGATATGGACACAGCTGGTTTCCTTGCAAGGCTACACATTTCTCTGACACTCAAAGATGATCCACACTCCTTCCTGACAACCAGCTGTGAACTAGCCATGTTGCCCAGTGCAGAAAACAGAACTGAAAAGGACCCTAAAACATTCTGGAAGCTCCCCCCACCCCCAGTGAAAGACTTTTAGCATTGGCCTTTTTAGTAACAGTGGTCGGGGAAACAAGATGGCAATTCGCCTTGTAGAGACAGAGAGCTAAGAGCGGGAGAAAGCGAGACAAGCTCAAAGCAGTTCATTAGAGATGATGAACTCATTATCCTCGGAGACAGTTGGGAACTGATAAAGCACTTCCTTGCTTTTGCTTGTTTTTTAAAAGAGTTTATTTATTTATTTATTTATTTGAGAGGTAGAGTTACAGACAATGAGAGGGAGAGACAGAAAGAAAGGTCTTCCTTCTGCTGGTTCACTCCCCAGATGGCTGCAATGGCCGGAGCTGAGCCAATCCGAAACCAGGAGCCAGGAGCTTCTTCCAGGTCTCCCATGTGGGTGCAGGAGCCCTAGGACTTGGGCCATCTTCTGCTGCTTTCCCAGGCCATAGCAGAGAGCTGGATTGGAAGTGGAGCAGCCGGGACTAGAACTGGTGCCCATATGGGATGCTGGAGCCACAGGCGGAGGATTAACCTACTGCGCCACAGTGCCAGCCCCTTTTGCTGGTTTTCTTAAAACAAGAAGCGTGGAAAGCTTCTTGTTCCACTATTTGTGTGTTCTGTAATTAATTTACGTCTGTTTTTTTTCTCGGTTTTAAAGGAAGATTCTGAATGCCAACCCACTTTGGTGATCCTTGAGGAAACAAAGAGTTTGGACTTTCTCTTAGGTCAAAGGTTAAAGGGAACAGAACATCTCCGGGGACCAGATGTGATGATAACAGCAGTAAGATCAAAGTATGACAGCCCCAAGTAGCTGGGGATGGGGGCAGGGAAGGGCTAGAAATTCCAAAATGACTGCCTTCCCCCTCCTTAAGAGCCTCCTTTTAGCCTTTCTCTCTTTCTAAACTTGAAGAGCTGTGTGTTTTGTTTTTCATAACGGAGGCCGTTCCCTTCCCCTGTGGAATGTATTCCCTGAAATATCCTGCTCCAGGGACAAATGGACACAGAAGTCGGAGGCCTCTGGTCTCCAAAGCCCTGCTTCCTATGTTTTCATTTTTCTCCTCAAAACGCAAAGCAAACCAACTCTTCCTGTTCCTGGGTTTGGGATGGGGAAGGTCACACAGCAGGACCCCTGGAGCAAACAGGTCAGAAGGGGCCACTGAAAGCTGCCCTTTGACTGCCCTGCCATGTGGGGAGGGCTGTCGGAATGGAATGTCGGCCTATGGAAAGAAGAGGAAGAGGTGAGGAATGGCTATGAGGCTATGGTGAGGGATTGGCTGTTTCTGATGCCAGTTTGCCCCCCTTTGCTTTGGCCTTTTTCCCCGGGGCAGATCAATACATGGGAGCCAGGAAGCTTTCACAAGGTCAGCTGCTGCTGTTTAGCTGGTGCGCACTGTCAACTGGGAGTAAGTTTGGAGAAAAGTCATCAGGACTGGGAGAGATGATTTTAGAAGCCAGAGAGGTTTGCTCTGGGGAAGGACAGAGGCTGAGGAAGACATTATAGATGAGTAGGGTATTGGGTTCCAGTCTCAGTTTTGCCACTGACTAGCTACAGTGCTGTGGTGTGGATCACGTACTCTCCTTGGGGCTTCAGTTTTCCTAACTGCCATGACAGCATCAGCATGTATGAGCTGAAAGATCCATCCCCAGACTAGAAATTCTAAAACCCAGCAGATTTGGCCTAGGGAAGAAGGAGATGCCAAAGAGTGAAAAACAGGACCACTGGATAGAAGGCAACTTCCAACTCAGTACAAAGAACTCTTAACCACGTGGGGAATGAAAAAGGAAGTCTCACCCTACCTGGAGAATTTAGTCAGAGGTCAAGTGCACCAGTAGCAAGAATGGTATAAAAGGGAGCCAGTTAGCCATGGAACACTGGATTCAAGCTGGGATCACCAACATTGACTTTTATGGGGCAGACTCCAGTCTACAGACAACATTTCAAGCAACTTCCCAAAGGTCAAATAGATCTGGATGGATGAAACAGGAATGAGATGCTCATCAACTCTGTCCTCCCCTCCTCCTGCCCAGGGTATCCCTGGGGATGCAAGGAATGCTTGATATTGTCCTCAGGTACCCTTCCTGCCTTGAGAGATAGAGGGCAGTCTCCGAGTTTCAAGGCTTTGTTGGACATGTGTTTTACATGGATCTACACCATCGGTTGGAAATACCGGCTCCTCAAAGTTCTGTCAGCTGGAGACTGGAGCTCTGTGCCAAGATGTCAGGGCTGGTTTAGAGCTGCAATGATAGGAAAGAAGGTACACTGAGAAGACGAAGTCACCGGTCTGGTTACCAGAAGTTCTTTTGCTGTGCCATCAAAAATAAAAGACGGTCTTTGGCAGGTTCATTGTTTATGTGAAGCCCTGGGCTTAATTCAGGGAATACGGGGACAGCCAAGTTGTGGCCACCTTATACCCAGAGCTCATGAAACAGAAGTTTCAGGGAAGAAAAGAGGCCGGTGAGGAACAGTGCGATGTAGTATAACAGAGAAGCAGACAACACGGGAAGGGCGTACAAAGGATGACCTGACAGGTCCAGAAGGGGCCTGGCCAAGACACACCCAATAGAATGTCCTGAACAAGGGTTCACTGTGTGTCCAGGAAATGGTGAGTTGCCCCCTAGGGCTCAGAAATGTGAGAATGTGCTAGGAGATGAACAAAGACAGGTGATTGAGTTGTGAAGGACCTTGACTGCCAATACAAAGAAGTTGCCCTTGACCAAAGGTAGGGAAGAATCAACAGTTTTCGGAGCATACCAGATTCTTTTAAACAGAGAACTCTGTATAGCAGGTGAACTGGAAAGAAAAGCACAATGGCAGGGAGACCAGTGAGGAGACAGCAGCAACCATCTACCCAGAGCTGCTATGGGCCTGGATGGAGGTACTGTAGTGTGGGCGAAGAAGGAGGGATTTAGGAAACATTACAAAGAGGTCTCATGGGCACAATTTAGTGATCAAATGGCAACAAGTGAGAAAGATGGCAGAGTCCACGTGACTCCCATCATTCTTGCTTGAGTGGCTGGGTAGCTGGTGATTCATTCAAGAATTAGGATCCTGGGGCCGGCGCTGTGGCACAGCGAGTAAAGTTGCCGTCTGCAGTGGCAGCATCCCTTATGGGCATCGGTTTGAATCCTGGCTGCTCAACTTCTGATCCAGCTCTCTGCTACGGCCTGGGAAAGCAGTGGAAGATGGCCCAAGTCCTTGGGCCCCTGCACCTGCGTGGGAGACCCAGAAGAATCTCCTGGCTCCTGGCTTCAGCTCAGCTCAGCTCTGGCCATGGCAGCCATTTGGGGAGTGAACCAGCAGAATGGAAGACCTCTCTCTCTCCCCCCCCTCCCTCTCTCTCTCTCTCTCTCTCTCTCTCTGGCTCTACCTCTCTCTGTAACTCTTTCAAATAAATAAAATAAATGTTAAAAAGAATTAGGATCTTTAGGGTTGAGTTGGAAGGATCAGCCAGACACTTCTGGGGTTAAGTGTCCAAGAGCACTCACCAGATCCTTTTCAGACCTGTTGTTCCACCCATACTTCCAATTCCCTAGCAAGCCTTGTCTTCTGGAATGGTTCAGGCTTTGAAAAAGGCCACTGAGGCTGTGCCCCAGGATATTTGCCTGACCCTCATCTATCAGTCTGAGCCTAACTCTTTTTTTTTCTTTTGCATTCCTGAAAACAGGAACTGGGAACTTGGGCTTTCCAGCCCCTCTGGCCCCAAAGGAAGCTGCTCTACTCCTCCATGATCCTGGAAACCCTTCCTCCATGTCAAAGAACATCTTGAAATTGCCCTTTTCCCTGACCCTCTTCCTTGACGTGCACCTCCCCCTCCTTTCGGTCTGACATTGGGCAGAAGCAGGGGCCAGGGGACAACCCTGAGTCAAAGTGCAGAGGACCTCGGGACCTCCTAGCTCAGCCTTCTCAATGTGTGGACAATGACTCTGAGGCCCAGGGAGACGAGGGGACTGAACAAAAGCCACAGAAAGAGTTAACAGCAGAGATAGGACTCGGTGCTTGATCTCTGGACTCAAAGCCCAGCATTTTGCCTTGGCTGACATCGGTGTAGCTCATGGCTGAAAGATTTCCTGTCTCAAATGATAATCAATTCCAGATACTCCCTAAGTAAGTAGATCTTTATGCTATTCCAAGTTACTAGGTAAAATATCTGTCAAATATTAGATAAGCCATGGCCTGTGAAATAAATGCTTTTTGTGAAATAGTAAACGTTAAATGGCCAGATCTGACAAGAGTTAGTTTAAAAGCATGATTTTGTCCCTTCAAAACAGAAGAAACAGACTGAATTGTTATCTTCTGGGTAGTTTTCACATGCTTAGTAGTTTAGCTGACTGCCCTCCTGAGCCTTGGAGGTGGCACCCAGTAGCATCTTAAATTAATGTAGCCAAGAAAATGTGTGTGCTTCTATTTCCTACCTTTAAAATCGGCCTTCCCACCCGCTCTGAGTTGGAGGAAGGGGAGGGGTCTGGAGCAGCTGATGGATGGAGTCTGGTGGAGAGCAAGCCTGGAGCCAGACTGGAGCCAGCTGTGTTGGGAGCAGGGGCTCTGTTATAGGGAGAGTACTACTCCCCTCCAGGTCGCCTCAGTCACTCTAGTGGGAGACTGGAGAAGCCTGGGTTGGCTCTGGCCAATGACAGCAGCTCTGTGCACTGGGAGCAGTGTGTGCCAGGGAGGATTTGGTGCGAAGGTGGTGGGCAGGAAGGTCAGAAGCCCCCTCATCTCTGCAAGCTGCGGGAAGAGGAGCTCATAGGTTCAGCACAACTGTGGGGTCTGTGAGTCCAGGAGTCTTTAAGTTTCAATGCAGAAAGGACCAGAAAGATACCCTAAAGGCCCTTTAGAGAAAACTATTCATTCCATATCTGGGGCCCCTAAGGCTGAGAGAAGGAAAGGGACAGGCCTAAGGTCACACAGCTGGCAGAGGGCAGAGCCAAAACTGGAATCCAGAGCTTCTGGCTCCCCCAGCAACTGTTCTCACTGCACAGTCTCTAAGAGGCAGTTTTGAAGTGTGGATTTTGTTTGGAGAAAGGAGATTCCTTTTAGGATCCAGAACTTATTTCTATTTGGGGAGCAATTCATGCTCAATAACAAGGTGTGAGGACTTGGGAGAAGCAGGAAGTGATGCAAGGAGCACAGAGTGAGTTTGGAGGGAGGCCCTAAGGCCGGAATCCCCTTCCAGTTTGCCCTTGGTATTACCACTAGTTCTGTACTGTCCAATAGTTACTGTAAACTGGCATGGGATAGCTTGGAGAAGCAAATTGGTAATTTGAATCATTTTATATATATATATTTAACATAAACATATTAGGAAAAACCCACTTTCACAGATATTATGGTTTAAGGTGAGGCTGTTGTTTACAACTGAGTTGATGTAAGGAAAGCTATTGAGTATATTATGGCAAAAATTGTGAAGTTGGTTCACAAAATCAATGAAGTTTGGGAAATGTGGTGCTGGTGGGCACGTGAGCCAAGTGAATGGCAAGTCCCTCAAACGTCATTTGGGTCACCACACGTGTTGAAGCCAGTGAGGCATTCCCAATGCCGTCCCATAAGTCAGTGCCATGGGATCCTGGGATAACCACTCCCAAAGATTTCCAGAAATCTTTGACTGACTCGTCCGAAGTGCATGAAGATTGCATAGATAAATGATATGCATCTGTCAGCTTCGGCACAGTGTTTCACCTTTTTCATCACTCCAAAGTCCCTGGCTGGTCTTCTGCACTGTTTGTATTCCACTCGGGGCAACAGCATTGGGAAACACAACAGGCTCAACACAGAGATGGAATCATCGAGGTTCTGAGAGGGGGCGGCTCTTAGGAGCATTCCACCATGAGTGGCCCAGTCAAGACTGGGTCTCTGAGGCCAGCACCAGCGGGTTAACGCCCTGGCCTGAGGCGTCGGCATCCCATATGGGCGCCAGTTCGAGTCCCGGCTGCTCCACTTCTGATCCAGCTCTCTGCTATGGCCTGGGAAAACAGTAGAACATGGCCCAAGTCCTTGGGCCCCTGCACCCGCGTGGGAGACCCGGAAGAAGTTCCTGGTTCCTGGCTTCAGATCGGCACAGCTCTGGCTTTTGAGGCCAATTGGGGGGTGAACTAGCAGATGCGAAGACCTCTCTCTCTCTCTCTGCCTTTCCTATCTGTGTAACTCTGACTTTCAAATAAATAAATAAATCTTAAAAAAAAGACGGGGTCTCCAATGAATGTTGATTTCACTGCCCTCCCTTTCATGCTCCCACAATTCCTGCTGTTGCCCTTGCTGCACACTCCGCTCAGCCCTATCCCCACCCCCAATCAGGTGGCAACAGCCCCCACTACAGTCCTGGCTAGTGCAGCTCACTCTCTGCAGCCTGTAAACCCATGAGGGCCCAGTGAGCGAGTGAAGCGGAGGATTGCTAGGAAGCTGAGCGACAGGGGTGGGAGAGATGTCTTTTTTATTTTTTGTATCTTCTGAACTGTGAAATACATGAAGAAGGAATTACCTGTTGTACAAATAAATAGTGAAGAGTTTTGCTCATTGCCTGGGCTAAATCTCAGAAATAATCACATTTTTCAGCACTTTGATGTGTGTGTGTGTGTGGGGGGGGTGTATTCTAGACTTGTTTATTTATTATATTTGATTTTAAAAAGCTGTTAAGTAATATTGGAAATTTGAATTATACCTTAAAAGTAAGTACCATTAACATGCATTCTACATAGATGTGTTTATCTTTTAAATGGCATATTGTTTTGACCACACAAGCATTTAAATCTGTTCTGTTTATGTGTGAGTAAAATAAGTGATATTTGACTTTGATCTTTTTAAAAAACAATTGTATTTCTCTGATTCAAGCAAGAGCTCCATGTAATTGGCTCCATTCTATAGACGCGGACACCAGTCCGGAGAGGTGAAGTTACTTGCCTGAGCTCACACTAGTGATTTTGTAATGAATTTGCTCTGATTCCCAGTGCCTTACACCTACTGTTGCCACAAAAACTCTGAATTTTTGCCTGAGTGCCTTGAGATCAGCCTCAGTGTGTTCACAGTTGCCCTTAAATAGACACACTGACCTGTAACCCAAAGAAGGAGCAGAGGCCAGCCGTATCTCAGCTTTGTAGATACCATCCTCTCTGGCTGGGCCCACCTCCCTCTCAGCCAAGCCACGGGTGCCCACTCTCCCAGGGCTCTCGGGGCTGGCGCCTCAGCCTGGCAGAGACGTCCTCGTGAGGCAGCCTGGCAGCTGTGAATGTGGCCGTCTGGGAGGAGGTGTCACTATTTCAAGCCTCGAGGGCCTTCTTTTTAGCCTTTGCAGCTGGTGCGTCTGAAATGGAGAAGTTTATCCACACCCCCACCCCCCAATACAGGCAGCACATGCAGATCTCGTGCCCCAGCGGTCTCTGGTGTGATGCAGGAACTGCGCTCAGCAGGAAGCCCTGGAATGGGGGAGGCCAGGGTGGGGAGGGGTGGTGGCAGTGGCGGAGAAGCAGATGTGTGTTCTGTGCTGATCAAAGCAGTGTCATGGCACTGAAAAGAAACCCCTCACTCAGGCACTTTTTTTTTTTTTTTTTTTGGCAGCCACCATTCCAGGACTCAGGATCCTCAGATGGGAAGGTCCTTGGGATATCACCACTCTACCTCCTGGTAACACAGAGCCCGAACCGGCTCCAGCCGTTTTAAGAGGTCCTCATGAGAAAGGCTCCGGTTGTCTCTTTCAGTACCTTCCCAAGACGCCTTGCGCAGACCCTTAGCATGCCACTTGTTAATCGCTGCTTTTCTGTTTCAGGGATTCCCAACCCTAACGGTCACCCAGGAGCTATGCTCATTCAAGTCATAATGAACTCATCCTGATGAAATAAAATGAGCCAATGGGAATGACTGCGGTTGGACTGGAGCCGATAGGAAGGCCTCAGCGAGCTTGACAAAGCCTGGCCTATGGCAGGAATTGAGGCTCCGGCAGCAAAGTCTTTCCTGGCCAGTAGCTGTCCTTTCCTTCTTCCCCAAAGGCATCGGATGATCCCTCTCTAGACAACAGCGTCCTCTCTAGCAAAAGGAAGTTGCTCGCAGAATGCCACCCACTTGTCCACTACCAACGAGGACGCCGGAGGCAGGCAGGCTCAGAGAAACTTGTTGGAGAGCAAAAGGAAAGAACTTTCTCACATCGTGGCTCTGTATATCCCCTTAGTCCAACCCCGAGGCCTGCCTCTTCCTGGAAGCCCTCCAGATGAAGCAAGTATTCGGCATATCACAGACCTCAAACCCAAAATGCCAATCTGCCTTCTCTTATCCTCCACTTACCTGTTGCTTCTTCTGTCGTATCTTCCACCCCGAACATGTTTGCTGGGGGGTAGAAGGCGTTTGAGAACAAGGGAAGCACACGCTGCCACTTCCTGATAGCTTTGGAGAGAAACACTCCTCTGGCTCTCTGATAAGAGCAAAACCCACATCTGAGAAATCAAGAGACTCTGTCACTGAGCTCAAAGGCGGGGCTCGAGGAGGCCCGAAAATGCCCAGTGGCAAGAGGCAGCCCACGAGCTTGCTCAGCTGCCCCATGAGGGACCGAGAGGCTGCGTATCGTATGCCATTCGTGAGCCCCGTGCCGTGTACTCACCTGCATTCTTCCTCACTTGTAGCAACGGGAAGCACTGCAAAGGAAACAACAACAACAAAAGTCAAAGCATGGCAGGAATGCCATGTCAAAATCCAAAGAGAGCTTCGCGGTCAGCAAGTCCCATCGACCCATTTTACACAAGGGTACACTGAGGCCCACCGACTAGGAAAATGAAATAAGGACCAAAGTGGAGCCTAGAATTACAGACGCCTCACTGCCTGCTCCACTATTTTCTCCTACCCCATTGGCTGGTTTCCCCCTGTTCACTTCACTCTCATGGAATGGAGCGTGCCCCTAAGTCAAGGGGTTAGAGACAATGTGCACAACTCCCAGAACCATCTCAATGCATGATAATAAAGATTATCAAATGATCAGTCAACATTTGTTTGGCACATGCCATCTCAAGTATAGCATCCCATCAGAAGACATGTTGGTGGGAAGAACAGTACTGAACATTGAACATTCAACAGCCCCAAGTTTAGAGCTGTCTTCTTCTACTTATTGATTTTGTCACACTGGACATTGTTCATAACCTTAGGACTCCAGTTTCTGAATCATAAGATTAGGAGAATAATAAACCCAGCCTCACAGGTTTTGTGAGAAATTACTGTATATGAAAGTGTGTTTGGAAAACAGCAGAGCAGGGGCCTGCATTGTGGCACAGTGTTAAGACTCCTGCAACGCTGGCATCCCATATGGGCGCTGGTTCCCATTCCAGCTGCTCCATTTCTTATCCAGCTCCCTGCTGACGTGTCTGGAAAGGCAGCTGAAGATGGCCCAAATCCTTGGGCCCCTGCACCCATGTGGGAGACTCAGATGAAGCTCCTGGCTCCTGGCTTTGGCCTGGTCCAGCTCTGACCATTGCAGCCATGTAGGGAGTGAATCAGTGGATGGAAGATCTCTCTCTCTCTCTCTCTCTCTCTCTCTCTCTCTCCTTCTTTCTTCATAACTCTGGCTTTCAAATAAATAAATAAATAAATCTTTAAAAAATGGCAGAATACTTTATAAATTCATTCATTTGACAAATAGGATAAAGTACCAATGCCCTTGCTTAGGATATAGCAGTAATCTAGACAAACTCCTCGTGGAGCTGAAATCTTAGTGGGAAGGGGTAATTAATAAATAAGTAAACAAAGAAATGAGGAAATTGCAACTATCCCTAAATGGCAGGAAGGAACTCTTTAAAATAATAAAACCAGGATGAGGCAAAGAGTGGTCTGGTAGTACAGATGAAGAGGCAGCCAGATGGGGTGTCTCTAAAGAACTTAACTTTGAAATTTATTTACTTACTTACTTATTTATTTATTTATTCAAGAGAGAGTTACAGACAGTGAGAGGGAGAGACAGAAAGGTCCTCCATCCATCAGTTCCCTCTGCAGATGGCCACAATGGCTGAAGCTAAGCTGATCCGAAGCCAGGAGCCAGGAGCTTCTTCCAGGTCTCCCACGCAGGTGCAGGGGCCCAAGGATGTGGGCCATCTTCTACTGCTTTCCCAGGCCATAACAGAGAGCTGGATCAGAAGTGGAGCATATGGAAGTGCGCATATGGAATGTTGGCACCACAGGGGGAGGATTAACCTACCATGCCACAGTGCTGGCCTCTGAAGAGCTCAACTTTGAGCAGAGACAAAAGTGATCAGGCTTCTTGGCCTTTTGGCTAAGATCAAGTGTAAGCATGTTCAAGAGTCAGCACTGTGAAGATCTGGGTGCAGAACATTCCAGAGGTTGAATAGAGAGGCAAGGGGCAAATCATGCAAGGGTTCCAAGGCAAGGAGTGCATTTTTGACGTTGATTCAGATAACAGTAGGCAGCCGTTGGTGGGTGTAGAGCAGTAGAATGAAAAGATCTGATTTCCACCCTGAGACATGCACTCTGGCTGCTGTCATGGGGGAGTAGATTGAAGTAATACAATGGAATCAGGGACATGTGGCTCTTTTTTTTTTTTTTTTTTTTTTTTTGCTTTTGTGGTGGTTCAGGCAGGCAGTGTCAGTGGCTTTGGCAAACATGGTAGTCATTGAGATGTTAATTCAATAGTTAAGAAGGGAAGAAAAGAAGGAAAGGAAGAAGAGTGCTTCTTAGAGGTAGAAACGTCTTCCTGCCTCTTCACCTTTCTTTCCAGAGTGAGCCTCAAAACCAACAGAAAGGTTATCAGGAAAGGAGTTGTCACAATATGTGTCCTATCTCGTAGCCTTTGCACAGTGACCGCCACAGTAGGCACAGACACTTGACCACAATAACTCTGAAGCCTTGGAGATTTAGCTGAGCTTTAGGTCACCCCGAAATGACTAAAGGTCAGCTCCACCTTTATAGATCACAATTGTCCACAGGAGATAAGAGCGAGGAGAGCTGTGCCTACCACCGAGTGTTCAATGAAAAGGCCCTGCAGGGAGGAAGGGGGTTGTGGCAAAGTGGATTAAGCCACTGCTTGTGATGCCGGCACCCCATATTGGAAAACATGTTCAAGTCCCAGCTGCTCCATTTCCAGTCCAGCGCCCTGCTAACGTGCTTTGGGAGGCAGTGGAAGATGGCCCCAGTGCTTGGACCCCTGCCACCCACGTGGAAGACCTGGATGGAGTTTCTGGATCCTGCCTTTGACCTGGTCCAGACCAATCTCTTGTGATCATTTGGGGAGTGAATCAGTGGATGGAAAATCTCACTCTCCCTCTGTCTGTCTGTTTCTCTCTCTCTCTCTGTCTCTGTCTCTTTCTCTCTCTCTCTCTCTCTGTCACTCTGCCTTTCAAATAAAATAAGCAAATCTCTATTTTTAAAAAGAAAGTAAGAAAGAAAGTTCTTTCAGGGATGTAAGTGTGAGAGAGAGAGAGGAAGTTATTAAATGAGATGAGTGTGACCAGAGGAGAATAACCAATCAAGAGGGACCTGGAAGTCCCTTACATAGCTACAAAGTGGAACTGTGATTAAGCAAGGCAATACAATTTTCAGTGATAGACAATAGGGGAGAAAAAAGAGAAAGGATGAGGAAGTGGAAGAGAAGGAAGGAGGAAGTAGCTCCCTGTGAGTTCCTACATGTGACAAGCCCGTGGAATTAGGAGACAAATTCTGGGAGCTAAGCTGATCTGAAGCCAGGAGCCAGGAGCTTCTTCTGGGTCTCCCACACGGGTGCAGGGGCCCAAGGACTTGGGCCATCTCCTACAGCTTTCCCAGGCCATAGCAGAGAGCTGGATCGGAAGTGGAGCAGCTGGGATTCAAACCATTGCTCATATGGGATGCCTGCACTGCAGGTGGAGGATTAATCTGCCATGCCATAGCGCTGGGACAGATTGCTATTTCATACTCTTGCTTCAGTCACATTCAATCACCTCTTCAACTCTACCATGCCAATCCATCAGAGGTGTGACAGAATTGAAGATCACTCGGGAGATAACTGGGCCTTACATCTACACAGGGGTTTCCAGGTTACAAATGTGTGACTGTCTCTGTCAGAAGCAGGCTGCATTTTCCTTATCCTCAGGTGACCCAGGAAGCAAATGAGGCCCAGGAGAAGGGAAATGACTCATCCAAGATCACAAAGCTGGTAAAGGTCAGAACCAAGTCTCCACTTGAGGTCTGTAAGGTTCCCAGTTGCATTGTAGCCTACCCTCTTCTCTCTAGTTCCAGGATAACCTGGATTGAGCCAGGACAGTGAGTCTCGCTCTGCTGTTTGAGCTTCACCTGCCTGCCGTTGTGGTAGCCAGAAGATGAGTAGCTGGAGAAGATGAGGTATGAACTTTTGCATGGGAGAGAAGGTTTTTTTGGTTTCCCTGGCTCTCACTTGGGAGTTCTGAACCCAGGAGCCTGAAGTCCTGCAGTTGCAAGACTAGTGGTAACCATCTGTCTACCCAGTGAATCATTCATTCATATTGTGTTCATTCATTCATTCATTCATGAAGTATCTCCTCAGGGCTATGTACTCAGGGTTTCAGATACAGCAGGTCAGTTCCCCTCCTTGAGGAATTCACAGCCACATCGGCAAATCAATCACAGGCCCAAATCATCAGCACAATTCCATGTAAGCACTGCTGGAAAGTACAAAGCCTTGTGGAACTGAGCTGAGGGTGTAACTCATCGCTGAGAGGGAGGGGCCCTTGCCATGAGCAGACCCTCACCCCTGTCGTCACGACTCTCCCCTTGGACTTGTTGCACTCAGAGGATCTGTGCAGCATCCCAGCCCTGGGAGAGCTTGCAGTCTAATGGGGGACAGAGCAGCCAGAAAGAAAAGAGGTCAGGAGGTGTTGGGAGCGAAAGGGAACGGGGCAGTTCGGAAACAAGCTACTTGGTACAGCCCCGCGTGGAGCTCGCTCTCGCCAGCCACTGTCCTCTCTGCTCAGCCTGCAGGCTCTAGGACTAGTCCTTGCCCTGCATCTGAGGGGAGGCCTCCGAGTCTTTGGGTCTTTCCTTGCTAGCTTTCTCTGCTTCGCCTCCCCTCTGCATCGCCCCCCACCCCACCCCCACCCTGCCCCGCCATGGCCGCCGGCCGTATACCATAGACTCAGGCCTAGGGCCACAGCCATGAGAGCACGTTCCTCACATTCCAGCCTCCCCCAGCCCTCTCGGCTGGGCCACACAGAGCTCTATTCACAGCCTGGCCCTCCCTTCCTCCAGAGTGGGGGGGTGCTCTCACCGCCCCCAGGCCTGGCCTGGGTTTTGCCAACACAGGCTGTGGCCACTGTGGCAAACAGGCTTCTCTGCTCCTCTGGAGCCGACTCCCCTGTTTCTTGGGGCCTGTCATCTGGGAGATGGGTGCAGTGGCTCTGGCTGCTCGCACGTGCTCGGGTGTGTGTATGTGTATTCTATGTAGGTCTAGAACAGGAGCTGTGTCGGGCTGTGCTGTCATCGAACACAGGTATGGATAAAGACACAGGCTGGGTCCTTGCACGAGTTCCCAGTCCAACATGGAGACAGCAGGGTGTGTGGAGGATGGTGTGGGAGCTGGGCTGGATTGAGGCTGCCACCAGGCCTTCAGTTGGAGCATTGGGATGTCCCTTTTTATTGAAGAGGTAGAAAGATAGAGACAGACAGACAGAAAGATACAGAAGGAGAACTCCCATCCTGAGTAATTTAACCCAGGGTCTGCAGGAGCTGGAAGCTGGAGTAGGGAGCAGAGGCAGAACGTGCACTTGGGCACCGTGCTACGGGATGCAGGTATCCCAAGTAGGGTCTTAACCACTAGGACAACCATTCACCACCTCACAGCACCACTTTTAAACCCCATGCCCATGACCTTGAAGCGTGTGCTCATGTTCAGGGCCTGTGGTGGGATTTCACAGCCCTGGCAGCTGCCAACTTCATCCCCAGGAAGGGCAGGGGGGAGACCTGGTTTCGAGGACTGACTGATCCAGGCATTGTGGGCTCGGCCCTTTACCTTTGAGCAATTCTTTGCTAGGCCTCGGACTACCTAACAGTAGGCAGGTCCTTGAACTTTCCTCTCCTCCCATCAGAAGGAAGAGAGTGGGGGATCGTCCCAGCTGGGAAACAGCAACAGATTTAAACAACTTCTAGAGGCCTTTGTAGAACTCAGAGTGTGGGAGAACCGCTTGAGGAATCCCCAAAAGGCCTAGCATTCCCTCTTCTCCCTGAGGCTGTAAGCTGCCCCATAGGAGCTGGGAGTGTGTGGGCCTCTCAGGCTGCCCAACTCTGTTCCTACCCAGCAGGATTACTGTGCTCTACCAGCTACTCATCCAGTGCTCGAAAGGGTACCTGGCCTGGTGGTTTTCTAAGTCACCCCTATAAGCGAAATACCTGCTGCCTTGGGCTCTTTCCCCCTTAATTCCTTCCTGCCAGTCCTAACAGGGCCTCCTTTCCTCCTTGCACACCCCAACTCCTCAGCTGGCTCACCGAAGCCCTCGTTTTGGGACCCTTGCCTTCCTCTGCCAGCCTTCTCCCGGCCTCAGGCCTGACTGTCCTCCCCACCTCCACAGCAGCCAAGAGCTGGGCCAGGGAGGAGAGTGAGCGAGCAGCTGCAGTCCCCAGGGGTTCTCTGGATAATCTCAGGAATTTCATATCCCAAAGACTTGACTTTCCCACTGGCCAACAGGGATCATCCTTCCTGCCTGGAGCTTGGGAGTCTTTCCAGGAGAGGCCTTCGAGGGGTGAGTCGAGGAAGAGCTGGAGGGGAGAGATGCAGTGCTTCCAGTGTGGGATTGAGCTGTTTTTCCAGACTCTGGACGAGCCTGACTGGGGATGGGCCTAGGCATGGGGATAGGACAAATGGGGGGCCTGCCTGAATAACCTAGTTCCTGAACTTCAGAGTACTAACATCCGTCTTTTCTACCATGCTTCTATTTCCATAGGGTATCCCCAATCCTAGGCTTTTCTTAGCCGGCGGATGAAGAGAGAGTAGCAAGGTAAAGTTTGTTCTCATTCTGGTGTAAGCCATGTGCCTAGCACTTACAAAGACAGATCTACTATCTGCATGTTTACCTAATACTTACTGAGCACCGAGGTGTGCCAGGCCCTTTCACGGATGTCATCTTCGCAATGAGTTATGAAGTAGGATGTAGAAAAGGAAACTCAAGCTCAGAGGGGGGAAGGGGCAGAACCTGGGCTGGTAGGTCAGTGTCCTGTTTCCAGCTACTACACTACCACACCACACCACATTCTTCTCTCCAGGGCCCAGAGTATGACCCAACCCAGGCTGAAAGAAAAGCCAAGGACAGTCAGGCCACACCCATTTCCAGGGCATTAACCCCATTCCCCATAGTGCACAATTTCCTTGCTTCTGCCTTTTGGCAAACCCCAGCCTTGCAACTGCTGATTGAACTGGACTCTGAGGTCCTTGGCAGTGGCAGTGGCAGCTCGGGCTTGGCCAAAGAATGAGGCCAAGGAGCTCTAGTCCCCAACCCCGGCAAGAATCCTCTGACCCCAAGTCACAGCATGGGCTGCCTAAGCTACTGCTCCTTGTTACTGTCATCAGCAACTTGGAAATCAGGCAGGGCCCTGGCTCCCAGAGCTCCCCAAGGCCTCCAGCTGTTCTCAGGCCCTAGGGGCTGCTGGGAGGAACAGCATCCAGTGCAGGCTCTTCTCCCTGAGCCTAGGCACCCCTTTCTCTTCCCCAGGGACCTTGAGTGGAAATCACTGACATTTTGGGATCGGTGACATTTTTTTAAAATATGGCCTGGAAGTTCAGAGAAGTATATGTGAAATATGATGGAAATATCAGCCTTGGAAGGACGCTCAGCAATAAATCCACCTACCTTCTTCATTTTACAGGTGGCAAAACAGAGTCTCAGACTGCATAAACATAGATTTTAGGACCAGGTTACTTGAGTTAAAAAATCTCAACGTCACCACTTAAGAAGAGCTGTGTGATGGTGGATGAGTGTCTGAACCTTTCTGGGTATCAAGAACATGAAAATTCTGGGAATAGCAGCATGTGCCTTGCTGGGTTATAGCGAGGGTGACATGAGTTAGCATGCATGAAGGGTTTGAAATGCTGTGCTCTATAACTATCACTTAGTATTAGTTCTAAACTTCTCTATCTTTGGGAGGAAAACATCAACTCTAGCATTGCCACTGTGCAGCCTCCTCCACTTCTTTCTCCACCGGCCAAAGCCTCAGGTATGTCCTCTCCCAAGGACTCCCACCTGTACCCCTATTAGCACCAAAGAAGCTGCAACGTTCATCATCAGTATCTGAGGGGATGTGAGTTGCAGCCGAAGCCATTCCTCCTACCCCCCCATCTCCCCTTCCCAATGCCCATCCCACCTCTCCCACCCCACCCCCACCCCAGCCCAGAACAAATATTTTCCAGTCTCAGATAACTGTTGAGTAAATCACACCAGTTGTGGCTGAGATGGGGCAGGTGGGGGAAGGGAGCAAGGGTTAGGGTTAGGATCAGGAAAATCATGGCAGAGGCCCCGCCCCCATCCCTCAGGCTACACCCAAGACTGCTCCAGGCTTTACTGTTGTGAGAATGACCCAGACTCCACCAGGAGGGCCATCTTTTTGCCTTGATTGTCAAGGCCAGGCACTAGGTAGACTAACATTGTGAACTGAATGAAGAGTTTCATATCCTGCATGGAGTCCATTCCATTCCTGGACTAAACCAATCCCAAATCCACCAATGGAGAACTTGGGGGTTGTGCATATGAAAACCTCATCTTCTACCCCCTGGACAGTAAGCTCTGGAAGGGCAGGGACCTACAGCAGTGTTGCTCAACATCATCTGTCTAGACTGGATCCAACCCAGTGCCTGGCACATAGGAAGAAGGCCCTGAATAAATATTGCTTGGTTGAGTGAGTGAAGGAATGAATTTCTTAAAGCTAGCCACAACCAAAGGAAACCCTGTGTTTCACTCATGATAACTAATGCTTTTTCATCATTGTTTCATTTGCCTCACAAAACAAACTTGTAAAGTAAGAATTATAATGATCCCCAATGCCTAAACAATAAAGAACTGACCCTTAGAACATGCTACTTTTCTAATAGCTTTATATATATTAACTCATTTAAACCTCAGAACAACCCTATAAGGTGGGGACTATTTTTATCTACATTTTTAAAGACTTTTTTTATTTATTTGAAAGGCAGACTTAGAGAGGAGGAGGAGAGGGCAGAGAGAGAGAGAGACAGAGAGACAGAGAGAGACAGAGAGTCAGAGAGATCTTCACTCCCCAAGTGGCCACAATGGCTGGAGCTGCACCAATCCGAAGCCAGGAGCTTTTTCCAGGTCTCCCACATGGGTGAAAGGGCCCAAGCACTGGCACCATCTTCTGCTGCTTTTCCCACATATATTAGCAAGGAGTTGGATTGGAAATGGAGGAGCCACGTCTTGAACCTGCGCCCATATGGGATGCCGGCATCATAGGTGGAGGCTTAACCTGCTCCACCACAATGCCACTACATTTTTTAATTAAAACGTTTGATTAACTTATTTATCTGAAAGGCAGAGTGATGGGGATGGGAAGGAGACAGAGATCTTCCATCTGCTGGTTCACTCCCCAAATGGCCACCATGGCAGGGGCAGGACCATGACAAGGCCAGGAACCCAGAACTCCATCCTCGTCTCCCACATGGGTGGCAGGGGCCCAACTACTTGGACCATTACCCTAGGTACATTAGCAGGGAGCTGGATCAGAAGCAGAGCAGCCAGAATGTGAACTGACACTCTGATATGGGATGCTCGCATCTCAGGTGGCGGCTTAACACAGTGCATCACTATGCCGGCCCCATATTATTATCCACATTGTATGGAGCAAAAAAACTAAGGCTCAGAGTGGTGAAATCACATTCTAAAGGTCACATAGCTTACAAGTTGTGGCTCAGAGAGGTGAAGGACTAGGCTCCATGCCTTCCTCCTATAGGTATATGCTGGTCTTTTCACTGCATCAAGAGCACCGACATTGAACACACAAATTGCAAAGTCTCTCATCCTGCCTCCTGGTTCCATTGCCACTCACACCTGCCCCCTATATCTATGGCAAGTCCCTGGAAGCTGTGCCTGTTCCCTCTCCTGTCTCCAGCTTTAGTCTTCCTTGAAGAGACTCCCTGCTCTTTCTTGCATAGATCATCGCTTAAGGTTCTGACTCAATGGAGCATCACCATGTTCCAGACTTACCTGTGCACCATTTCACTGGAACCTCCATTAAGTCTTAGCCCCTGGGGAGAGGCGACTTGACCAAGATCACTCAGCCTAGATGTGGTGGAGGTGGACACAATATCCAGGTCAGGCTGACTCTTTGCCCAGTGCTTTTTGGACTACACTCAACTGCCTTCTATTTGGAAGTGGGAAACTCCTCTCGGGAAGTTTCCCAAATCACCCAGAATCCAGTTCACAACTCTAACTCTGTTGGAGTGATGCCAGTGTCTTACTCACTCACCTCGCTCTCCAGGCCGGTGCCTCACAGGTACACCATATGGGTCAGCATGTCGGGGACTTACAGTTAGCCAAGCAGGGACAATCCATAGAGTGTGGATTGTTCACGCATGCTGTGAGCCAGTACCCACCGCTCAGCTGACACTTTATTCGACTGGGCTTGGGAACTCTGTAGAGCAGGCCCAAGAATTAAAACCTCCTTCATGGAATATAGGGCCCTGCCCTGCAACGCTCCCCACTCCCCCTAGCAGTCTTCTTATGAACTGAGAGCCTATTTCATATTAACTTTCTTACAAACCAGTAACTGAGAGATAACCATATGTACATATTTTGGGTGTACATGTATACACTCACTTTCATGCATAGTCACAACCATGCTCACATCATAAAGATGAAGATACAAGACCTAGGGCAGTATGCTGAGATGAAACAGGCTATCAGAGGAGGTGGTGAGCTCCACATCATTGGAGGTATGGAACAGTGTCTGGTCATTCTTCTGGTAAAATGTGATAGCAGAGACTCCTACATGCAATATGGAGATAGCAGCTAGAATTCCCTGAAGTCTCTTCCCAGCCTCAAGTTTGTATACATTTGGTACACCCCTGAATTTCCTACACCTCCCCCTGCCTCCTGCGCCCATCCCACACCAAGTCCACAGTACATGCGGGAAACTGGTCTTGCTTGGGAGGATGGGGGCAAAGGGACAGAAAAATAGAGACATCCTGGAAGCTGAGAGTGGAATTGCTGAATCACCCACTCATTGTCACACTTTCACCCCGTATCCTGCCAGGCAGATTCCCGGCAAAGACTGGGAAGCTACGAGCTCGATCTAGCCTGGGAACAGAGAGCAAGCACTGCCAAGAGGATGTGTGCTCGACTCATATGGGTGTGTGTGTCTGTGTGTGAATGTATGTACACAACTCGGTGAGCAGGTGCCTGGGCGGGCAAATGCAAGAGCAGCCACACGTAAGTCCCATGCACACTCGGGGTGGGTAAGCACGTGAACTCAGGAAAGCCTTTGTACACAAGTGCACTCATATAACCAATGATGGGAAAAGCATGGTGTCCGGTGGTAGGCTGCCGGTGGCTGGCTGGCCTCTGTCAGCCTTTGCAGTTTGCAAATCACTTTTCTCTCCACAATTTGTTCTGATTCCCAGAGAAGCCTGTCTATAGGTAGGGCAGGGTTACTACCACACGCATAGAATATGGGTGCGTGTGTGTGTGTGTGTGTATACATGTGCATGTGCGTGTGCATGTGTGTGACAAATGTGCAGACATCCCGCTCAGGATTGCTGTCAGATTTGACCACAGCCAAGTTGTGTTGGGGCTTTGCCACAGGCTAAGCAAGGAGATCATCGTATATTCCATAGACCACATTCAAATCTACATGCGTCCTGCCTCCCTCTGTAACCTTAGGCACATCTCTTTCCTCTCAAGGGCTCAGTTTCTGCATCCATGGTTTGGAACAAGGAGCAGAATGGGAGGAATCTAAGACTCCTAAGGATCTTTCCATCTCTCATGTTGTGTGATCATTTACCTATGTTATGCCAGGAGGGAACTGAGGGACAGTTGGGGGGAACTGGCTCTTACAGTCACCCAGAGGCCATGGCTGACATGGTGCTCCAGTGGGATTCCCCCTCATCTTCCAGACCAGTACTTTCTAGAACTGATTCGTACACCTGCAGCTCAGAGAGTGCCAGGAGAGAGGGTTCACGTGCCGGGTGCTCATATGCATAGCATAACTCCATACTAGGCACTGGAAGGAAGCCAAAGGATTCATCAAATAATGGTCCTGGGGCAGGGGACTGGGAGAGAGAGAGGGAGAGACTCATATGCAGGCTTGGTTGGACTGAGGAGCCAAAGATGCCTTCCCAGCCCTTGCTGGCCTCCAGGGAAGACACAGCAAGCACATATGGAACGAGTTATACAGGTTCATCTCTTATCCAAACATCTTGTCCCTTGGCTGCCCCTAACCCCAGAGCAGCTCAAAGCAATCCTAGGCCTGCTCTGGCCTCTCCACCTTCCAGTATCCCTGACTCATGAGGTCTCCCCCTTAGTGCCCAAGAAGTCACTAGAAGTCACCTTCCAATGAGTCACATGTCTTTACCACCTACTTTGTGCCAGGTACATTAAAGATGCAACCGTACAAACTCTCAGGGCATCTCCATGAGGCAGGCACCGATTAGTGTCATTTTATGGACAAGGAGACCAAGGCTCAGAGGCCCACAGCTAGCATATGTACCTGTGGGGTTGGGGTGGGATGGAAGCACTAGGTGTCTGCTTCTGCCCTCTGCCCATCGCTTCGAGTCATGGAGAGCTCCATAAGGTGTAGGATGCCAGGGTGCTCGGTTTCCTCATCAGGACCCTGAGGAGGCTGAGTGAGCTGATCTGAGAAGCCCTTTCCAGCTCTGGTGGGCTCTGCCACAGCCGGGCCCTGCTCCTCAAGTCAGTTCTTCCACAGTTGTGAGATTGCTCAAGGAGGGGCCTGGTTCAAATAGGGCAGTAGCACAGGGCAGCCCCTGCCTTTGACCTGGTAGACAAGCTGCCTGACACCTGGAGCCCTCAAAAAAGCAGCCTTGGAAGACAGAGCACGGGGCCCAAATGTGGGGGAGTCTACCTGACTGCCTCTTCACTCTGATATCTAGCTATGTGTTGATTTGCATCTGCCAAGGTCACACACAACCACACAGCCCAGTGTGTGTGTGTGTGTGTGTGTACATGCTCACATGTCGTTGTGCTGTCATCATGCTTCGGACCACTTACATTATTTTGTGTGTGCACCTGGGTCTCTGTGTCCTTGTGTGTTTGTGCATGGGAAGCTATCTGTGCCTGTATGCCTGCCTCTGTAGAATCATGCATGCACATAGGTGCGAGTTGAGCTGTTTGTGTATGTATACTGAGTGTGCACGTGCATTTACATCTATACCTATGTGTGTAGACATGCTTGTGCATATGTGTGCAGCTGACTGCGCACAGATGCATGTGTGTGTCCTATATTTGTGGACACATATATGAGTGAATGTGTGTGTGTGTGCATAAAAGTCTCTGGGACTTGACCTGGGACAGAGCTCCCCGACCTTCTCCTGGGGCTCTCCTACCCCAGAGTTTCCAGGAAGCTGTCATGGGCTGAACACGTTTGTGGGCATCTGAGAACTTGGGGGAGTGAGTGCAAAGGGATTTAAATGCATGCCAAATACCAGAATAGTAAACCAGGGTAGCAGACAGCGGTACCTCTTAGGTGTCAGATCTCAGTTCCCTTTCCGCTGTCTATCATCAAATCCAGCTCTCAGCACCTTGTCCCCACCTGCCCCCATTGACATTACAGCCACCACCACCTTCCTGGCCTCTGAGCCTCCACTCGGGCCCTTCCCCCTCTCCCTGCCCACTGCTGCTGGTGTGCTCTTCCTAAAGGCCTCCATTTAATTCTCTCTCTGCTGTCCTGGATCCAGCCCTCCATCCCCTAAGACAACCGCCATCCTCACTCTGTAACAGCTTGTGGCCAAGGAAAACAGTTTTTAATAAATGAATAGGGGAACCATCAGTGTGTCACAATTTTTTTTTTATTTTGCCCAGTGCAGACAATTAAAAACAAAAATTTCACTCTTCTTTTGTAAAAGAAAGCTCACATACACCCAAATCCCCATGAGAAATACACAATAATCTCCGAATAAAGAACAGTCCCTTGAGTTGAATTAATTTGGCTTTATGAAGAACCACACTTTATTATCCCCTCCTTTCTCTCGTTGCACTGCAGATGGGTGAAACACCTGTGAGACACCCCACTAGGTGAGGGCCGTGAGCTCTCAGATCAATTCCTAGCCATTTGGGAAGTAGCATCCTATTCCCCAACCCTGTACCCCAGTTCCTCTCTCCCCCAACCCTGCACTTGAGCCACATCGTGAAACAAGCGCTTCCCCCAGCCCACCACCTCTTGCCTGCCTCCAAACTCTTTGCTCATGTACTGCTCTCTGCCAGGTGTGCCTGGACTGCCTTCGCCCCAAACATGACCTCCTGTGAAACCTTTTCCAGTCCCTCCCGGTGGAATGGATCTCTCCTGCCCCAGGGTCCCGGCATTCCTTTCATCCTATCTGGCCATCAGTGTACTTGTTTGAAAGTCTTCTCACTGGCTTGCACTGTGGGCAGTCACAGAGTGTCAAGAAGGGAGTCTGCCTAGGAGTTCAGACCCCAGACTCTGCCAGGTGCAGCAGAGTGACCTTGGAAGAGGTTCCTAACCACTCCCAGGGCCCTTTGTCCGTATATTAAAACAGGACGACAATGGATGCTGGAGAAGACCACTACCACAGGGAATGAACCCCAAGGGCCTGTGTCCAGCACATAGCAGGTACTAAGTCAATATTAGTTCTTGGTTCTTGAGGGCAGAATCATGCTTTATCCATCCTTGGGAGTTCCGTGGTGTCCATGTAACTTCCCCAGCCAGGATACAGCAGGTACTCAACAATGATTTACTGACTGGCAACCATATAACACAATGTCTGGTATATCATAGGTCCTGGATAAGTAACTCACTTTTCTTATCTCCTCTTTGAGAACAGAGGCCATATCCTCTTTCATCTTTGTGTAGCTCCCATGGTGCCTAGCCCAGAGTGGGTGCTGGATACACGGTGATGGAAATAAGTAATAACAGATAACCTTGTTTGCGAGGATGCTGCCCGCCAGGCATCATGCTAGCACCTTTACACACTTTATCTTTTGCACTTGCCTATGTGTGATGTTTAAACAATAACACCCGTCTCATCACTCCGGAAGGTTGGTGTCACTACAGTCCTCATATTAAAGCCAAGGAAACTGAGGCTAAGAGACACACAATATCTTTGCCCTTGTGACAAGCCCAGGAAAGCAACAAACCAAGTATTACAAAAAAAGAAAAAAAATAACTAACAAGCTTACTCGTTTTCATAGGAAAGCCGCAGAAGGTCACAGAGCTAGTTCATGGACAAAGGCAAGATGTGAACTCTGTCTTTCCCAGCTCCAAGAGCCCGGAGCCATCTCCGAAATCAGGTCTGCTTCGCCTTTCCTGTGCAGCTGTACTGCACGCACTGGTCCCCAGTCGCCCTCTTCCCTTCTGCGCGGTGGGATGGGCTGGGATGGGGCAGTCACTTACCTTCACCTTCCTGAAGCAAGCCCAGAAAACATCCAGCAGAGGCATGGTGGGGCACAGGCAGCTGGCAGGGCCCCGGCCTCTCCCTCTCTGGGGACGAGGCTAGAGGGGACCGAGCGCTCGGCAAGAGGCAGCGCTGGCCCTGCGCTCCATCAGCCGGCCCCGAGAGGGGAGAGGGGAGAGGCAGAGAGCAGCAGGCAGGCAGGCAGGCAGGCCGGCGGGCGGGCCGGCGGGCGGGCGGCGGCTGGCCTGAGCTCAGCTGCCTCGACTAAAGCCCCTCCCGGAGGGCCGCGGGAGGGAAGAAGGGAGGGAGGGAAAGAGGCTGACTGAGGAGGAGGGACCAGGAGGCGGGTCACTGATTCAAACTCGGCACCGTTAACCAGTTGGCTGGGACCGGACAGCAGTGCCAATTGAAATTCCCTGAATATTACAGTTCCCCAGCCCGGGGTGTCCAGCCCGCCTGCCCTGCCACCTGCACGCTGGCACGCCTGCCTGCTGGTTTCCTGGAGGAGTAACAGCTCTCCACCCCGCCCCCCCCTCCCCCGCCCCAGGCGGCCTCCCTCTGCAGCCAGGACCACGCAGGAGCTGGGGGAAGAAGGCCAAGGACAAGGGCTGAGGAAGGAGAGCCCGTGGCCTGGGCGGGACACAGGGAGGTGTGAAGGCCCCTTGGGACCTTGGGATCTTTCATAGACAGGAGTTCTGGGCCCTGTGTGGGGGGAGAGGGGCCATTCTTTAGCCCTGTTCTTAAGGCAGGAATTGGGACTCACGTTGGCACCTCAGGGAGGCTCAGCTGTGCCAGGACGGGCAGCAACAGAGGTCTCTAAGTCTCAAGTCTGTTAGGGGTTAGAGAGCCGGCAAGGCTGGAGAACAATGGCAGCTCCTCTCAGACCCCCCCCCCCCAGGGCTGCCCCATGGGAAGGCAGGTAACACCCCCCCGCCCCGCAGGAGAATCTGAGCCCTCAAAGGCCATGGCAGCCATCCTCCTGCCTCGATGTCTAACATCTCTCCCAGCTCAGCTGGATTCGCTGTGTGACCTTTTCTGAATGTCTTATGAAGAGCTGATGGTGCCCCCTCCTTCATCCACTCCTGTTCTCAAAACCCTTCAAGTCCAGGGGGCCCGTGTCGTAGCCCCAGGGATTAAGCTGTCCCCTACAATGCCAGCATTCCATATCAGAGTGTGGTTCCGAGCCAGCTCTCTGCTAATATGCTTGGGAAAGCAGTGGAAGATGGCCCAGGTACTTGGGCATCTGCCACCCACATGGGAGACCCAGATGGAGTTCCGGGCTTCTGTCTTTGGCCTGGCCCAGCCCTGGCAGTTACTGCTACTTGGGAACTGAATCAGCATATGGAAGACACTCTCTCTCTCTCTCTTTTTCAAATAAACAAATATTGTTAAAAACAAACAAAGAAAAACAACCCTTCAGGTCCAGATGTTCAGTGTGAAATCTGAACTTGAACCTTCTGGATGCCCTCAAGTCAGTTCTTTCAGAGGGAGCGGAGTTAGCTGTAGGCGGTTCTAGAGGCTTTCTGGGCAGGAAGCTGTTAAGAAACAGTGGCTGTGCCCCTCCCTCAGCCCTGCCCTGACCTCACAAGGCAGCAAGCTGTGGCTGGTGGCCAGAAGCCTCCCAGGGACCCCATGGCGAAGGGCCAGACTTGGGTCCCTGGGGGCACGTATCATCACGAGGCCCAGAATAACTTACCCCCACCCCTGACCTCACTTCCTTTTCGGAGACTAGCACTCTGTCTGCCTTTGAGGACTTGTGTCATTAGTTTGTTCCGAGGTTTGTCCAGTGAGTCTGCCAGGGTCCCTGCCGCTCTGCTTCGAGCATACTCTTTGGCCCTAAGTTCCCCAGTGGTACCTTGAAGTTGGCGATAACTGATCTCCTTTAGCTCCGACCTCAGGGCGCTCAAGATGTGAGTCCTGCTGGGTCATGTCAGGGAGGTAACCCACAAGAGTCCAGACAAGTGGCTCCTCCCTCACCTCCAGCTGAGGCCATGTTCTTAAAGGGGGAGCCCCCATGTGGGGGAGGGGCATGTAACATGAGGAGCCAGAGCAGCCAGGGTGTTTCCTCCTTTACCAAAGAAACTGAAAATCTGTCATTTTTTTTTTTTTTGACAGGCAGAGTTAGACAGTGAGAGAGAGAGACAGAGAGAAAGGTCTTCCTTCCATTGGTTCACCCCCCCAAATGGCCACCATGGCCGGCGCACCACGCTCATCCGATGGCAGGAGCCAGGTGCTAGGTGCTTCCTCCTGGTCTCCCATGCGGGTGCAGGGCCTAAGCACTTCGGCCATCCTCCACTGCACTCCCGGGCCACAGCACAGAGCTGGACTGGAAGAGGAGCAACCGGGACAGAATCCGGTGCCCCGACCGGGACTAGAACCTGGGGTGCGGGCGCCGCAGGTAGAGGATTAGCCTAGTGAGCAGCAGCGCTGGCCGAAAGTCTGTCATTGTAAAAATTCAAAGAAGGAATACGAAAGGAAGCAGGAGGGAGGGTGGGAGCATGAGGAGGAGGGAGGGGAGGCTGGGCAGTATCACGATGCTTTTAAATCTGTATATATGGGGGCCAGCGCTATAGCACAGCGGATTAACGCCCTGGCCTGAAGCGCCAGCATCCCATATGGGCACCAGTTCGAGTCCCGGCTGCTCCTCTTCCAATCCAGCTCTCTGCTATGGCCTGGGAAAGCAGTGGAAGATGCCCCAAGTCCTAGGACCCCTGCACCCACATGGGAGACCCAGAGGAAGCTCCTGGTTCCTGGCTTTGGATTGGCACAGCTCTGGCCATTGCGGCCAATTGGAGAGTGAACCATCAGATGGAAGACTTCTCTCTCTCTCTGCCTCTCCTCTCTCTGTGTAACTCTTTCAAATAAATAAATAAATATTTTTTTAAAAAAATCTATATATATATGAAATGCATGAAATTTGCACACATTATACAAATAAAAGATTTTTTAAAAAAGAATATACCCTCTCTTCCTGTAGCCAGAAGCCCCAAGGATGGTGAGCCAGGGAGAAGCTGCGATAGGAGAGGTGGCAATGGCTGTCTAGGAGTTTTACCTCCTTAACATTCAGGCCCCTGGGAAGAGACACACCTGCTGTGGCTCTGGGGGTTCACTTAGGAAGCGATTGTGTGCAGCATACCATGCTGAGCCAGAAGCCAGGGAACTATAGCAGTTGTGGGTCTCTCACGCCAGCCTCACCTGGGGCTGCTTAAGCCCAGAACTCTGAAAGTAGACTGCCCAGATTCCGATTCCGGCCCTGTGACTCTGGGAGTGGCCTTGGGCCTGTCATTGCCTTGGTTGCCCTGCCTGTAAAACAGGTGATAATGATTGTACTTATCTCGTTGGACAGGCTGAATTGCACAGGGTAAGGCGTTTAACACAGCTCCTGGCAGAAAGTTCTCCATCAACAGTGCTTTTTGTTACAGAAGAAGCAGAGACATTGGAGCCAGACGGAATTAGATTTGAGTTCTGGTTCTCCTGCCTTCTAGCAGTGTGCTCTCACAAAAGGGACTTCCCTCCTCTAGGCCTATTTCATCATCCGTAGACTGTGGATTTGTTAGTTACACAAGGGGACTGCTGTTAGGAGGTAACTAGGTAACATTGGTATACACCTGCTATGCAGGGTACATAGTAAGTGCTCAATTAATATTAGCTGCCTTGCCCCCTCTTCCTGTCCTGGATACTCCTGACTCTCCCAGCTTATGGAAAAGCAGCAAGAGCATTGAAGTGGCTATGTAGCCACCTCGGGCAAATCACCTTACCTCTGGGATCCTCCATTTCCCTGACTGTAAGATGAAGGTGAGAACGGAGATCCCTGCTCACCTCCCAGGTCTGTTATCGAGAGAGAAGCCTGAGTGCAGTGGCGTCTCTCTGACCACACAAGTCCTCCCTGCTCCCTTTCTCCCTCCTGCCCACCCATGCTATGGTGGCTCTGAGTCCCACACAGGGCCTCCCTTGCCTCACACCCAACACCTGCCATGATTGGCACGACAGCCACTAATCCTGCTTTCCAGGGGAGGAGGTATGGAAGGTGTAGCAGGTATGGAAGGTGGGACTAGGAGGAGCTGAGTACCTGTAGGCAGGCAGGTAGGGAAGCTCTCACATCACCCTAGCCTGTACATATATGGCTGCTGGATGTCTCCGCCCAGGAACTGGCACTGCCCACCAGTGGGTGTCTTGTCTAAGGTCGGGATCACCAGTGTATGCCAAAGAGCCCAGGTGAAGAAGGGAAGCCTGGAATGGCTAAGGCCCTGGAGGAAGGCAGAATGACCTCCCTCCCAAGGCCATTGCATCCAGCCATGTGCCAACTACCGAGTAGATCACATCCATGACCATAGAGTGGGGCGGGGAGGGAAGGAAGGCTGTAAAGAATGTGACAGGGGGCCACAGCTGTATTAGAACAGGACTGCCCTACACTATTAAAAGTCATTAAGGGGGCCGGCACTGTGGTGTAGCGGGTAAAGCTGCCGCCTGTAGTGCCGGTATCCCATATAGGCGCCGGTTCAAATCCCGGCTACTCCACTTCAATCCGGCTCTCTGCCGTGGTCTGGGAAAGCAGTAGAAGATGGCCCAAGTCCTTTGGCCCCTACACCCTCGTGGGAGACCTGGAGGAATCTCCTGGCTCCTGGCTTCAGATCAGCGCAGCTCCAGCCGTTGCAGCCAACTGGGGAGTGAACCAGCGGATGGAAGACTTCTCTCTCTCGCTCTCGCTCTCGCTCTGCCTCTGCCTCTCTGTAACTCTGCCTTTCAAATAAAAAGTATTTTATTAAAAAAAGTCATTTAGGACCCCCAAAGAATTTTGATTTATGCAAGCTGTAATTTATTATTACATAAATTATTAATAATGTATTATTACATTAGCATTTTATTATGCAAGTTGTATTTACCAGATCAGAAGTTAAGACAGACATTTAAACATTGATTGGTTCATTCATTCATTTGAAAAACATGCTTAAATGAAACATGTTAGATAAATAACCTATTTTTGTAGCTTCTTAAAAGTGTTTTATGAAGCACAGCAATATTTTCCAAAACAAACACAAATTTGAGTAGAGTGACATCGTTTCACATTTTTTGCTACCCTTTTTCCTGTGTGGCTTAAGCAAAGACAGCTGGGGGGAGGCATTGTGGCCCAGGGCATTCAACCAGCATTTATGATGCCCGCTACCCACATCAGAATGGCTGGTTCGAGTCCCAGCTATTCCACAGCTCCCTGCTAATGTGTCTGGGAAACAGAGGATTGTGGCTCAAGTACTTGAGTTTCTGCCATCTACTTGGGAGACCGGGGTGGAATTCCTGGTCCCTGACTTTAGCCTGATGCAGCACAGCTGTTGCAGGCATTTGGGGGAAAAGAACCAACAGATGAACGATCTTTCTCCCAGTTTCTCTGTCATTCTGCCTTTCAAGTAAATAAATAAACCTTTAACCAAAGACAGCTGGATTCTCCTAGCTGCTTCTGCTTTCAGTCTGTTGTGAGATGAAGTTCAGGTTGAAGTGTGAGAAGAAAATCCTGCCCGCTCCAGGTAGATGGCTTGAAAAGGGAGAACTCATTCACCCTTGGAAAAGTTCACAAGAATCCCCAGGGGGTTGGGGACCCCACTTTAAGAATTGCTGCATTAGAATACCCCCAAGTATACCTCATCAGAGAATCCTGGAACATCTCAGCTGCAAGCCACACACAGCATCCATTTTGAAACCCCTGCCAAAAGGGGAAATTGAGGACCAAATCAGGAAAATCATCGCCCAAGTTCACACAGCAAGTCAGTGAGGGAGCTCGATCTTGGATCCAGGGCTGCTGCTTCTCAGGAAAATTTTTTCCACCACTTTTGAATAAAATACAGCTTTATAGTTCTTATTTAATTCGTTTTTAAAAGAATTACTTGAAAGGCATAGTGACACAGGAAGTCAGAGATCTTCCATGTACTGGTTCACTCCCCAAAATGGACTCAACAGCCAGGACTGAAGCCAGGGATCCAAGTAATCGAATTGCATCATCTGCTGCTGCTTTCCCAGGCTCAATAGCATGGAGCCAGACTGGAAGTGGAGCAGCTGGAACTCAAAGCAGAACTCCGATACGGGATGCTGGTGTAGCAAGCAGCATGCTACAATGCCGGCACCCAGCTCTATTATTCTAAGAGTGGAAGCTATGGTTTGGTAGAAAGCATTCCAGACGCCATGATGGAGGAAATTGGGTATTAGCACCAGGTCTTTCATGGTTGGCACAGGCAGACCCCTAAGGTAGTGAGCTCCCCGTCACTAGGTGTATACAAGGAAAAGGTTGGCCCAACTAACCTCTCAACCTAAGGAACCTAAGAGAGGTAACTATAAATGGTACTGGCACCATAGTTTGGGCAGGGCTTCTATGGCTGTGTTGAATCAGTCACTTCTAGATTGAGCCAGAAACATAGTAAGCATAAAGAAATAGCAGACTTGTTCCACATTCATTTTATGAAAGAACTATTTATGCATTTATCTGTTTACACTCTACCCTTCATTCAACAGCATCCAGCTATCATTCAACAGCTAACTACCTAACATCTAGTATGTACCAGATGCTTTGCTCCAACAAAAGTCATAAATGATTTCGATAACACATCTGGTTGCACGAGAAAACGACTCATCTCACCTCATTGTATTTCAGTCTGTATCTGCTCATTTTGTATTCGTCTAAGTGAGCTTCATGGATCCAGTGAATCCCCAACTTCTGCACGTTTGGGTGGGTCCCAGTGAGGGATCAGAAAGTGCTTGGTATACTGAGGAGGATTCTGCTTGGGATGCCTGCATCTCACAGTGAAGCGCCCGACTTTGAGTCCTGGCTCTGCTCCTCAATTCCAGCTGCCTGCTAATGGACACTTTGGGAGGCAGCAGCTGATGGTTTGAGTACTTGGATCCCTGCCATCCACGTAGAACACCAGGATCTGGCTTCAGTCTGGC
Source organism: Sylvilagus floridanus (assembly GCA_949820135.1). Lineage (NCBI taxonomy): Eukaryota > Metazoa > Chordata > Mammalia > Lagomorpha > Leporidae > Sylvilagus > Sylvilagus floridanus. The sequence continues at coordinate 81,827,309 of OX463223.1, forward strand.
CCAATGCTGGCAGTTTCAGACATTTGGGAAGTAAACCAGCAGATGGAAGATCTCAGTCTCTCTCTCTCTCTCTCTCTCTCTCTCTCTCTCTCTCTCTCTCTCTCTCGTCATTCAGATAAATAAAAATAAAGTAAAAAAGTTTTTGAAGAAAACTAAACCTGGTTTCAGCTCTGTGCCTCAATGGGTTAAAGCCGTGGCCTGCATCACTGGCATCCTATGTGGACACTGAGTCCTGGCTGCTCCACTTCCCATCCAGCTCCCTGCTAATGCGCCTGGGAAAGCAGCGGAAGTTGGCCCAAGTGCTCAGTCCCCTGCACCCATGTGGGAGACCCAGAAGAAACTCCTGGCTCCTGGCTTCAGCCCGGCCCAGCCCCAGCCCCAGCCATTGCAGCCATATGGGGAGTGGACCAGAGGATGGAAGATCTCTCTTTGTATTTCCTTCTCAAACAAATAAATCTTTTTTTAAAGTAAACCTAGATTGAACTTGGCACTTGTATTCCGTCTTTTTTCTTGGTATCTTGCATATTTACCAGTCTTTCCATTAATGTATTCCATCATAACAGAGAAGAAAGCAAAGCCCAATGGAAACCAAGTTTCCTAGCATTCCACAGGAAGGCAGGGACTTGTGAAAAGCATAAATCTGTTTTTCTGCTTCCAATAATTACTGTTGAAAATAGAAGCCTAGAGCTGAGCCTACCAGACAAACATTTGTATAACAACCTCCGATCGGCCATTTCCTCCCCTAGAGAGGAACACGGTATTGTAGTCGGCTCCTCAGGGGCAATGCCACGTCCATTAGCATCTAGTACTTCCTGCCAATAGGTCAGCAGGTCTTCTATGCAAGCCTTCTTGCACTCCTGGACTCATTCATTCATGCACTAGACTTTCCTGACCACTGTTCCGTGCTTGCCCCGAGGATGCAGAGGTTATGAATAGCTGTTTGTTGAGCATATTATGCATACCCTTCCTGTTCTAAGCAGCCTCAAAGCGCCATCTCATTTTTTAAAAAGATTTGTTTTATTTATTTGGAAGACAGAGTTACAGAGAGATATAGAGACAGAGAGAGAGAGAGAGGTATTTCATCCACTGGTTCATTCCCCAAATGGCTGCAACGGCCAGGGCTGGGCCAGACTGAAGCCAGGAGCCAGGAGCTTCTTCCGGGTTCCCCATGTGAGTGAAGGGGTCCAAGGACTTGGGCTGTCCTCCACTGTTTTTCCAGGTGCATTAGCAGGGAGCTGGATTGGAAGTGGAACAGCTGGGACTCGAACCAGCTCCCATATGGAATGCTGGCACTGCAGGCCAGGGCTTGAAACCGCTGCACCACAGTGCCTCCTCATTTTGATTGCACAACTGGTAAATGACAGAGCTGAGGTTCAAGCAAAAGCCATCTGACCAGAGTCCATGTCTTTACATTTTACCCTCTCCTTGGATATAAGTAAGTCAGTAGACAAAGAATTCTGATCCAAAATAGAGTATGAGGGGGTGGAAGTGGAGAGACACAGAAAATGTTCTTTGAGGGTAGAGAGGGGCTAGCTCAAGGGATAAGAAGACTTTAAGGGAGAGGTGGCATTTGGGTTGAAAGATGGGCAGGACCAGGGGAAATGATAGGATGGGAAGTCCAGGCAGAAGGAACCATATAAGCAAAGATCTAGAAACGGGAATTCAGAGCACTGGTGTGTTGTACCATAGCAAGTTAAGCTACCACTTGGGTCACCTGCATCCCATATCAGAGTGTGGGTTCAAGTCCTGACTGCTCCACTTCCTTGTTTTTAAAAAGGTGCCCATATCATCACCTGGTACTGATTTTTTTAGATCTATTTTATGTATTTGAAAGTCAGAGTTACACAGAGAAAGAGAGGCAGAGTGACAGAGAGAGAGAGAGAGAGAGAGAGAAAGTCTCCCATCCGCTGGTTGTCCTCAGATGGCCACAATGGCCAGAGCTACACCAATCCAAAGCCAGGAGCTAGGAGCTTCTTCCGGGTTTCCCACGTGGGTGCAGGGGCCCAAGGACTTAGGCCGTCCACTACTGCTTGCCCAGGCCATAGCAGAGAGCTGGATTGGAAGTGGAGCAGCCGAGACTTGAACCAGTACCCATATGGGATGCTGGCACTGCAGGCAGCAGTTTTACCCGCTACACCACAGTGCCAGCCCCTACTGCTCCACTTTTGATCCACCTTCTTGCTAATGTGCCTAGAAAGGTATCCAAAGTGGCTCATATACTTGCTCTCCTGCCACCCATGTGGGAGAGTAGAATGAATTTCCTGACTCAAGGCTTCAGCCTGGATCAGACTTGGCTGTTGCAGAAGATTCTCTCTCTCTCTCTCCCCTCCCCCTCCCCCTCAGAAATTACGTAGGAGAACATCCATTTATAGTGTTTTTTTTTTTTTTTGACAGGCAGAGTGGACAGTGAGAGAGAGAGACAGAGAGAAGTCTTCCTTTTCCGTTTGTTCACCCCCCTAATGGCTGCTGCGGCTGGTGCACTGTGTTGATCTGAAGCCAGGAACCAGGTGCTTCTCCTGGTCTCCCATGGGGTGCAGGGCCCAAGCACTTGGGCCATCCTCCACTGCACTCCCTGGCCACAGCAGAGAGCTGGCCTGGAAGAGGGGCAACCGGGACAGAATCCGGTGCCCCGACCAGGACTAGAATCTGGTGTGTCGGCGCCGCAAGGCGGAGGATTAGCCTAGTGAGCCGTGGTGCCAGCCCATTCTAGTGGTTTGTAGTGTAGGGTGCACAGAATCACCATATTGAACAAATAAAAGTACAAGATGCCCAGTTAAACTTGAACTTCAGCTAAGCAATGAGTAATTCTTTAGCATGTCTGAAATTCTAATGTAACTGGTACCTGTATTGTATATTGCAACCGCAAAGGTGCATAACTGGAACGCTAGAATGAGAAAGGCAAGATTAGAGCCAGATCACGGAAGGCCTTCAATGTCAGGTTATGTAGCTGCCAAATGACCTTAAAAGCATGACTCTCCGCATCTTGATTCCCCCCGTTTACACTGTGAGAGCACTGGACTAAACCAGTGGTATCTAAACCTGGTGCACATGTATGTTTTTTTTTTTTTTAAAAATATGGATTCCCAGGCCCCTCCTCAGATACCCTGGATCAGAATCCTAAGAGGTAGCCTGGTTTTCTGGTGAGTCTGATGAAAAGCCAGGTTTGGAAACCAATGGGCCAGAGGGCTCTAACAGCCCTTGTCCCTCCAACCTTCGTTGTGACCGATTCAGGAATTGATTACAGCAGAGAGCTAGGCTGTACCTTTATATCCTTAAATCCCGGAGTCTCTCTGCTCTCTGGATTTCAGCACCAGTAAGGGCCAGCCATTTCCACAAAAGACTTCAGAGGTGCCTGTCCTTTCCTCTCCCAGCTTACAGAAAGCCACCGTGTAGAATGCCCACACCATGTGTAGTCCTGGCAAGTGAGAGACACTCAACATTTCCTTGCTGCCAAATGTCCTTTGCCTTGGCAGCAGTGCCTTCCTGCTAAGGGCGGGGCCCAGGAATGGCTTGGGAGATAGGCTGAAGATTGGTGTTCTGTGTGTCACAGGACCATCAGGGCAATGAGCTAGAGAGTGAGCAGGCCTGCAAACAAATATCTCTAAAAAAGACACAAACTGCCCCTCAGAAAGAGACTCTGCCAACTCAGGAACGTGGGGGTCTCTGCCCATTGCCACAGTGGCTCCTGCCAATACGTAGGTCAGCTCAGCACCTCCTGGCTTGCATGGCTCCCACCCCAGCCATCGTGGTATGCTGAGAGTTGGAGGCACGCTGGAGGACATGAAATCCTCTAGGATCAAGCTGGGCCCAGCAGCCCAGACCCCAGACCCACCCCACTCGACCTCTTCAGGAGGCCTTGGGCTCCATTCCTAAGTGTGAGGACAGCTCAGGACCACAGCTGACTTGGTGGGGCCTCCTCAGTAGAGCCCTCTCAGCAACAGATCAATCCCACTGAGCCTCCCCGGAAGTGAGCCGAATCCCATGAAGATGTGATTCTCAGCCGGAGAGTTTGTTCATTATCAGTCCAGCCCCTGGGTGATTTTCTTGAATGAAGTGGGCACTCCAAATGCCCTGGCAGCAAGGCTGCTGTCGTGGCGCCAACAGGTCAACTCGAACCTGGCAGGGCTAGGAGAACAGGGAGGGAATGCTCTCCAGGGAGGGAGGAGAGAGAAAGAATCAAACTGGCTTGAAGTCTGGAACAAGGACACAGTGAAGACTCTAGGCTTCCTCCTAGCATCTCTGGATGTGCTGCAGGCATGGCTCATGGTCTGACAACTAATGCTGGGGATCCCTTTGCCAGGCTTGATGGGTAGTCAACTTATGGGTGATCGTGAGCACAGTTTGCTCAAGCAAACCTTGGTACCCTAAGGGATGGAAGGACCTGGGCAGCCACTGGGGAACAGGCCTTGCACTGTTACTGGACAGAGGCCAGTGACTAGAGGGACAGGGACAGGCTACAGCACAAGTCCTGATGCTGAGGCCAACAGGTAGGCCTTCGGGGCAGGGGGAGAGGAGGAGGGGAAGTAGGGGGAGAGGGAAGGAGGAGGAGGGCAGGGGAAAGGGGGAGGAGGAGGAGGAGGGAGGGGAAGGGGAGGGGAGGCAGAGAAGGTAAAAAATATAATGATGAGTTTTAACAAAAATTGCCACAATCATTGCTCTATGTCAGACACTGCTTTGAACACTTCTCATGGGTCACTTCCTTTAATCTTCTCAGCAAACCTGGAGAGTATACAGATACGGGGAAACTGGGCAGACTCAGAGATGTTTACCTGAGGTGGTAAGCGGGAGAGCCAGCTTTCTAACCCTGGTAACCCTCATGCTCAGCTGTCTTCTGCTAGGAGAAGTAAAAGGACAATCCCTGAGTTCGTTTAACCCATCAGCAGTCCATAGGAGCATCTTTAAGGTGAGGATGGGTTGCTCGCCAACAACACTCTCACTGAATTCTCCAGACCACTGGGTGGCCTTGGCTGACCAGGCCTAGGGGTTCCACTGGTGGCTAAAGCCAGAACTTTCATCTGCAGAAGACACAGCCTTCTTAAGACTGCAGTAATCCCAATCAACTTGCTGGTCCCAGGCACCAAGCCCAATGCCCCTTGTCTTCATCGATTTCCTGTTATTATCGCATGATACCTGCGACTAATTAACAATGAAAATGCATGTAGGCTGATATTGTGGTGCAGAGTTAAGCCTCTTGCCTGCGATGACAGCATCCCATATGGGCACCAGTTCAAGTCCCTGCTACTCCACTTCTTTTTTATTTTCTCTTTTTTTCTGGAAATTTCTTTTTATTGCATTCATTTGAGGTATACAACATGTTACGTTGATATACATAGTGAAATGACTATTATAGTTAAGCAAATCAATCTACTCATCACCTTCCATAAGAACCTCTTAATCCAGGTCCCTGCTAATGCTTCTGGGAAAGCAACAGAGGATGGCCCAAGTGCTTGAGCCCCTGCCACCCATGTGGGAGACCTGGATGATGGCTACTGGCTTCAGACTGGCCCAGCTCTGGGCATTGTGGTCATTTGGGGAGTGAACCAGCAGATGGAAAGTCTCTGCCTCTCTCTGTCTCTCACTCTCTCTGTCTTTCAAATAAAATGAATACATTTTTAAGTATAAATCAACTGGAACAAATACCTCTTTAAATATAAACAAAAGAATAAAATTTGTTTATTTCTTACAGTCCAGAGAGAGAGACAGAGGGAGAGAGGTCTTCCATCCACTGACTTACTCCCCAAATGACCACAAGCACACACAAGAGACACAGCCAAACTGGCTTTTATAACAGTTCCACTCTCAAAATAACAAGATAACCCACTAACCTATTCATTAATCCATGAATGGATTCACTCATTCATGAGGGCAAAGCCCTCATGACCTAATCACCTGTTAAAGGTCCCACCTGCTCCTACTTCTTACCCGCTCACCATGGGGTTTCAATTCCACCACCAGTTTCCAGGCGGGGGAGGACATTCAAACCATAGCACCCCTCTTCTAATGACCTGGCTCCCAAATCAACAGTGAGTGGTTTTCCAGGTAAGCCTTGACATCATGGGAGCAGACAGAGCACTGGCCTGGGAGTTGGCAGAAAGAGGGACACAGGGTCCAGTCTTGTCTGAAGACAAGTGATGAGCCATGGCATAGGGGACCAAGAGCTTCTTCGTGGGTCTTTCCCAGTGTGTGCTTTTAATTTGTTCATTAAACAAATATTTATTGTGGGATGCTAGTGACTGTTCTCATCAGTGATGAGGAAGATAAGCACAGACCCCGCCCTCTCAAAACTCACATTCTAGTGGGGAAGAAAAAACAGTAATGAGAAGGGCCAATATAAAATATATATGGGCCAGCACGGCGGCATAGTAGGTACAGCTGCCGCCTGTAGTGCCAGCATCCAATACGGACACCAATTTGAGTCCTGGCTGCTCTACTTCTGATCCAGCTCTCTGCTATGGCCTGGGAAAGCAGTGGAAGATGGCCCACATCCTTGCACCCCTGCACCCACGTGAAAGACTGGGAAGAAGCTCCTGGCTCCTAGTTTCGGATCGGCACAGCTCAGGCCATTGTGGCCAATTGAGGAGTGAACCAGCAGTTGTAAGACCTCTCTCTCTCTCTCTGCCGCTCCTTCTCTCTGTGTAACTCTGCCTTTCAAATAAATAAATAAATCTTTAAATATATATATCTCACAGGGAAGCCGATGAAGAACAATGGGGCTGGGCAGGGGCACTATTTGAGCTTGGGTACTCAGGAAGCAGAGTTCTGGGACCCAGGCAGGATGGCCCCCAGCTCACAAGGCTGTGGTTGAAGGCATGGAGGACATGGCAAGTGACTGTGAACGCTGTAACTGCCCAGACTGGAGGAGTGAGTCCCATGCTTATCCTTAGCCCCCGGAGGCTCCACTTTCTGCCTTTTATTTTGTGTCCCAACAGAGACCCCTTTCTCCCCGCTGCCACCTCACAGATCTTTTCCTGTCCCTGCCAGTCTTGTGACGGTTCCTTCCCAGATGCCTCAGAAGTTCTCTTTTATACAACGGACACTTCCCCAGGAAGAAGGTGGGGCGGATGCCTGGGGCCTGGGGTATGCTGCCCATAGGCAGGGGAAGTGGCACTTCCGGAGCCCTGTTGCTTCCACCCAGGAAGGCTGGAGAGCTGGGGGTGGGGGAGATAAGGCCAGAGAGCAGTGACGGGTAGGGGGAAAGGGAGGAGCCTCTGTAGATATCCAGTGCCAGTCCTGGGAGGAGAAGCAGAGAGCAACTGGGAAGCAGCCACCAGGTGCTAGTGTGTCCTCTTACTAGTACTGCTGGGTAGACAAGGGGCAAGTTCACTGGCAAGAACCCAGCCCAGCATCTCCTAAACCAAGGGCAAGCAGCAGCATCAACCAGGGAGCAGCCTGCAAAGACACAGTGCAGATCCTACTACCTTCTGGGGGATTCTCTGTCTGCAGGTTGGGGAGGGGAGGGAAACCCTTGGGGCTAATGTGCTTTGAAAGACACCCCTCATGGGAGGTTGATAAGTTGTTCTGCTTGTGAACCGCTGACACACAGGCAAAGTGGAGACCAGAGAGTAAAACGTGTCTATCCCAAGTCCAAGGCAGATCCAAGCACCAGGACTGGCGCAGAGCCCAGGTCTCCCCATACCAGTGCAGGCTTCCTGCCACTGTCCCAGTCTGTCTCCACACCTTGCAGCCCACGCTTTAGCACAGGTTCACCAAAAACGCTGCATTCTGGCACATCCCAGCAAGCCCAGGGCTCAGGGCTTGTGGTGGGATGGTTCCTACAGTAGGCGGAGGGAGTCCCCTGGCTAGCTGTAACACAAGCCTCAAGTTGTCATCTGTCTTCTTTTGCTGACATCTGCTGGCAAGGCCAAGAAATTGGCACACAGGCTGGTTTTCCAAGTTCCCGGAACTCACTGGGGGTGAGCTGCATTGGGCCCCATTCAGAAAGTCCAGCAGTGAGTGAACTTGTTGAGTAAGCAGCCAATGCGAGCTTGCCTGAGATGAGCAAAACACAGTCCTGCCCTCAAGAAGCTTGCAATCTAGTCTCTGAGACAGAACATTCGTATTGGAAAGGAAGGAGCCCCAGGCTGAGAGGCAACTGGTGGGCTTTCTAGTCCTAGCTCAGCCCCTTAGAGCCAGGGGATCCTGGGCAAAACTCCACATCACTCCATGCCTCAGTTTCCCCTTCTGAAAAATTGCGGTGAAAGTCCCAGCCCTGCCTACGCCTAGGGTTATTTCTAAGATTACATGTTAGGAAGGATGTGAAGGTACCCAGCGCCCTCTAGAGAGTCGCGCAGATGCAAGTGGGTATTTATCACAGTCTGAACTGATAAGCCGGATGTGGGAGAGGCTAAGACATGAAGAGAATTGTGCTTTTCAACTTACTTCCACCTAGGTTAAACATTGAAATTAAATGCAAACTCACACATGTCTTAAAAATAAAAATCAGGCACCTACGTACACTTAAGTACATCTTCACTGCTCTTCTAGACACGGGGATTAAACAAGATAATGCATAGGAAATGGTTTTGTGCAAAATTGCAAACCACTATGGAAATGTGTTATTACCATCAAATGTAGACTCTGTTACATGGAACCCAACAGGGCCTAGGAGTCTAGAGGGTCAAGCATTTGGCATCAAAGGTGAGCTTATCTTGCCACAGCGTTGGTCTGGGATGGCTTCCCTGGGTGCACCTATGGTTCACAGAGGAGGCCAAGTTGTACTAGGTTCATCCACTAGTGAGCAGAGAGACTCCCTGCATTCCCCCAAAGAGACTTTCAGGAGCAGACGGACTTGGTCTGGCAGCGTAAAGAAAATAAGCCATTCAGTCCTCCTCCCCTCCCGCTCCTCAGTATTTGGAGTATGGAGATAAAGGTGCACAGAGGTGAGGACAGAACCTTAGAGACACGGATGGCTCCCCGTGCCTAGGTCTATATGCAGATTTGACTCCAGCGGGAAAAAGCTGGAGGAGAAGTGGTAGGAGACAGGACTCAGCACGGATCATCACATTCAATGTTTTACTCAGCAACTTTCCTCCACTTTAGATAACAGCACACACACACCCTACTGTCTAAGAAATGCCCTTTGCTCCATTTTTTTTTTTAAAAATGAGCCTGTCATATTCTTAGACCCAGTACTAACCCTCCCCCCCCGCCCCTTCCTGGAATATACTGTCTGTTTACCCTGACATCCGTCTAGGACTGGATGGCTGACCTAAGTCTGGATCATTGCGTCTTTATGTTTTGCTCTTTCTAACTGGAGCTTGGGGGGAGGATGAGGCACACAGACTATGTCCTCATGGGAAGAGGAGCAGTGTGCAGAGAGCTAGTGAAGCTGACGTGCAGAGTCGTTCCTGAGGCCCACTTGTAGCTGTGCCTCTCCTGGAGTTCTTTGCCTGTCCAACCATGCAGGAACTTTCGTTGCCCAAGCCAGTTTTGTTTTTGTCCATTTCTACCAAAAAAGAGTCCCGAAAACTTTCTATCCTTGACTTTCCCCCTCAAATACTTTATTATCAGAACTGTCGAAGTCCCCTAGGAGAGAACCCATTGCATCTCACATCTTACTCATTTTCTTGTTTGACATCTCTGTTGAATCTGACTGTGGATTACTTTTTCTTCCTGGAAATAATTCTCTCACTTTAAAGATTTATTTTATTTATTTGAAAGATAGAGTTACAGAGAGAGGTAGAGACAGAGAGAGAGAGAGGTCTTTCATCTGCTGGTTCACTCCCCAGATGGCCGCAACGTCCAGAGCTGTGCTGATTCGAAGCCAGGAGCCAGGAGCTTCTTCCAGGTCTCCCAAACTGGTGCAGGGGCCCAAGGACTTGGGCCATCTTCTACTGCTTTCCCAGGTCATAGCAGAGAGCTGGATCGGAAGAGGAGCAGCCGGGACTAGAACCGGTGCCCATATTGGCTGCCGGTGCTTCAGGCCAGGGCTTTAACCCGCTGTGCCACAACGCCGGCCCCTCTTCTCTCACTTTAATAACTCCTCACTCTCCTTATCCTCCTCTTCTGACTCTGGTTCATCCTTCCTCCAGCTCCTTCAAGGAGATCTCTTTCTCTACCTAGTCCTTAACTACTGCTTTTCTCTAAAGTTCTAGCCTAGGCTGATCCACTCTGCCTTTGATGACCTCCTGCGTTTCCAAGACTTCAGCTCAGACCTCTCCTTGAGCCCCAGACCCATACATCCAGTTGTCTACCCATCATCTCTGCATGAATGTCTCAAAGGTGACACATCGACATTGAACTCATCGATTTACCCTTGCCTATATTCTTCATCTTCATCAATAGCACCCCCCATGCACTCAGTAACTTCAGCCAGAAACCTAGGAATCCTCCCTTATTCCAATATCCAAACCACCATGTTCCAACACATCTGCCTGCTGAATATGTCTCTTGGTGTATTTTTTTTTAATTTACTCAGTGTTAATGGTAAGGGAAATATTTGTAGCAAATTGGAAATTAGAAATGTTCAAAAAGAGTGCCCCTTTCTTACTGACAGAGTTGAAAAAACGGTTTGTAATTACCTATTTGAGTAATTGCTATGTCTGACCTAGGAAACATATGACACACATTTAATTCCTGAATCTTCTCAGACTCTCCATCCCTACCATTCTTGCCCTGAGCTGGACCTCAGCTTCTACCTGGGGAGGTTCAAGCCATCCTGAAGAACGTTACTGTTCTGGAAGTGCATCAGGTTCTTGCAATGGAGATGGAGAATGTGAAAACCTAGGACTCTCACTCTCTTCTTTTGCTTTGGCCACAGAAGAATTGATTGACATGCTGAGATCCATGTAAAACTGTAGTAGAAGAAAAATGGTTTCTACTGCCAAGAGAAAGGGAGACAGGAGAAGGAGAAAGATGAGGAGGGGGAAGAGGAGGAATAAAAGGCAGGAAAGAGAGAAGAAGGGATGGGAAGAAGGAAGGGAGAAAGGGAAGAAGGAAGGGAGAAAGGGAAGAAGGGAGAGCAAGAAGTAGACAGGGAAAGAAGGAAAAGAAAGAACACTGAAAAACACTGAATTAAATATTGCAACATCCTCCTAAGTGTTCTTCCCATTCCCAGTCTCTGCTCTCTAAGCTGCTTTCCAATGTTGCTCATGAATTTTGGGTTATGCAATTGTGGGTTTAAATACTTTTTAAAAACATGACGACTACATGATTGGCTTGTGCAGTAAAGAATCCAAGCCATCAGGAATCCTATAGACCAAAGTTTTTGGCCTCAACGTTATTGACATTTTGGACAAGATAATTCTTTGTTGTGAGAGCTGTTCCGCATCTTGTAAGGATGTGAAACAACACTCATGACCTCTACCCACTAGGGGCCAGTAGCATTCTCCAAGCTGTGACAACAAAAAAACATTTGAAGACATTGGCAAATGTCCCCTGGAGGGCAAAAAAAACTCTCGTTATTGAGAGCCACTGCTAAAGTGTAAAAAAAAAATTCATCCCTCTGAGATCTGCCAGTCCCACTCTCCTCCTCAGAGATATATTAGTTATCAGTGGACAGCTGTTATTCCAGACCTATGCTATGTATTTTCATACGTGTGTGTGTGTGTGTGTGTGCGCGCATAGCAGTGTGATCTTTCCAAAATGAGGATCCGATTGCATTACTCCTCTGATCCAGTTTCTCTCCAATAGCCTGCAGGAGAAAATGCAAAATTCTCACCCAGGCAATGCAAAGGTCTTCAGGACTTTTTCTTTTTTGTCTGTTTGTTTATAGAGTTTTGTTTGTTTATTTCTGATTTTCATGTTATGAATGAATTTTCTTACAAATCCACATAATTGCAGCCGACAGAAATTTAATTAATGTGCCATCTCAAACAGCAGAACTTAGTTGTATAGCTAAACAGACCTGCATATTTTTTAGAAGAATATACATGGTACTAAAAGGCTCTTTTGGGGCTGGTGCTGTGGCACAATAGGTTAATCCTCTGCCTGCGGTGCCATTATCCCATATGGGTGCCATTTCTAATCCAGGCTGTTCCTCTTCCATTCCAGCTCTCTGCTATGGCCTGGGAAAGCAGTAGAAGGTGGCCCATGTCCTTGGGCCCCTGCACCAGTTTGGGAGACCAGGAAGATGCACCTGGCTCCTGGCTTTAGATTGGCTCAGCTCCCGCCATTGAAGCCATCTGAGGAGTGAACCAACAGAAGGAAGACCTTTCTCTCCATCTCTCCCTCTCACTGTCTGTAACTCTACCTCTCAAATAAATAAAATCTTTAAAAAATTTTTTTAAAAAGGCTCTTTCATGTCTCATCAACCTAAAGGCCTTTAAAACACTCCCTAAAAGCAACATATTTTCTTTCAAGTCAAATCCAGTAAGCTAGATGACAGTTAGCCTTTATCCACAAAGCCTGGAAAAAGTGAGGGGCAGAGTGCTTTGCACAAAACACAAATAGTAGTGGTGTCCACTGGCAACACGGGGCTAATAAATAAGTTATTGATTAGAATAATTTTCAGACAAAAGATACCCCGAATGGCTGCATCAGTTCTTCACTGCTGGAAAACACGAGGATTTTCCACATCAGTACTTTTCCCTCTCTTCTTTCTTAAGAAGGCGATCGATTGCCATGAGGACAGATGCTGTGTACTGACATTTGTTGAATTCCAAATACTCCTGAATTAGCTCATAATGAGAAGGTTTTCATGAGACAATGGTGGCCAGGGCTCACGATCACTACCATCCAGGGCGTGGAGCATTTTGGCTCAGATTTTTTATTTAAATGCCCCAATACTCCCCCTTCCCATTATTTTCCCCCAAAATGTCCTTTAGCGCAGTCTTCCGCTCAGTGACAGTCGCCATTTTTGCAGGACATAACTGCTTCAGGCCTTTTTCCTGCCACCCTTTCCTTGTGGCAGAGCCTCCCACTATAAAGGCTAAAAATGTCATAAACCTGGCTCCCCAGGCTCCTCTGCATTTAGGGCACAAGAAGGGGATTCAAAGGGACGTCTGGTGGAGAGCTGTGGGAAAAGATGATTTTGCCACCTACTCAAAGGCCTCTCATGGAATGAAGTGGGCCTGTTGCTCTGTCCTGTGTGTATCGTGCCTGCGGATGGCACTCGCAATCAAGAAGACGGGGCTTGTTGACAAACCAAGAATAAAAGAGCATAGGGACAAAAAGTCTCTAGGTTCTTGAAGATGTCATTGTGCCACTGACACTGCCTGGAAACCACCTTCCTTTGGACTTCTTGCCATGTAAGCTAGCACAAAGGCTCCTGATCCTTCTCGATGGACATCTACTTATTCGCAATGGAAAGCATCCCAGCTAATCCACACTGTATTACACTGTCTATTGTTGCCTAGCACACTAGTCCGTGTCTTTCTGTGTGCTGCTGCCCGTGCTGGGATGCAACTCTGCACTGTATCCACATGGCACGTCCCATCTTAAGTACCACTTTCTTCCCAAGAAGCCTTTCTAATCCTCCTCCTATGCCCACAAATAGTGACTATCCCTGCTCCATGAATGAATTAATCTTGTTCATAGTTTACAATAACTGAATTGCAAAGTGATGTGTTATCTGTCTCTTTCATTAGACTCTGAGCCCCTCGATAAATGAGACTGTATGTCATTTTTTTTTTTTTTGGTAAAGATTTATTTATCTATTCGAAAGGCAAAGTTAAGAGAGGCAGAGAGAGAGAGAGAGAGAGAGAGAGAGAGAGAGGCCTTCCTTCAGCTGACTCACTCCCTAGTTGGCCACAATGGTTGGAGCTTCACAAATCCAAACCCAGGAGTCAGGAGCTTCTTCTGGGTCTCCCACACAGGTGCAGGGACCCAAGCACTTGGGCTATCTTCTGCTTTCCCAGACCATAGCAGAGAGCTGTATTGAAAGAGGAGCAGCCGGGACTTGACAGGAGCTTCCTCCAGTTCTCCCAAGGACCCCTGCAAACCACGTGGGAGACCTGGAAGAAGTCCCTGGCTCCTGGCTTCACATCAGCGCAGCTCCAGCTGTTGCAGCCATTTGGGGAGTGAACCAACAAAAGGAAGACCTTTCTCTCTGTCTCTCCCTCTCACTGTCTGTAACTCTACCTCTCAAATAAATAAATAAAATCTTAAAAAAAAAAACCATTGTGAAAAAGGAAATTAAAAGCAAAAGTTTATTTTGGTGCCAAAAAATGGAAATTCATGCACAGAGGGTCTTCAAAATGCTTATACAAGACATGTATCATGAACGAATCATGCATGGATTTCAATTTTTTTGGCACCAAAATAAACTTTTTCTATAATTTCATTTTCCAGGAATTTTTTGAAGTCTTCTCACATTTCCCAACTGCTGTGGCTCAAGCTGTGACCCATCAGAATGAGCTCCATCTCAGTGTGTGCCTGCTTGATAGTTGTAGGGTATCTGTCGGCTACTTGTAGAGCAGTGAACAGCTCCCTAAGCCTTTTAACTCTCACTTGATCTTTATAGCATCCCACAAGGCATGCTTTGATTCCAAGTAAAGTAAGGGTCAGAGAGGTGATGTGACTTGCTTAAAATCACAGTGGCTGGGAGGTGGAGGAGCTAGAATTTGAACTCATCTACCTGCCTCTCTATTCCACAGTTCCTCCACTATCCCATAATGGCTCCTCCCTTCCTTGCAGGGACATTCCCACATCTGTTCTTCCAGGCTATTCCCTGAGCTTCAAGGACTGGGTGCCCTGCATGATGCCAAATGTGGGGAGCAGGAGAAGGAGACAGGGGGCCAGGAATGTCTGCTCATCTCAAATCCCAACTGGAAGAACCAGAAGTGACCTTCAAGGAAAGGTAGCCCAATGATTCCATTTTGGTTTTGTTGTTGTTATGTTTTTTTTAAGATTTATTTATTTACTTGAAAGTGAGAGTTACACAAAGAGAGAAGGAGAGGCAGAGAGAGAGAGAGAGAGAGAGAGAGAGAGAGAGAGAGAGAGGTCTTCTGCTGGTTCTCTCCCCAATTGGCTGCAACGGCCAGAGCTGCACTTATCCGAAGCCAGGAGCCAGGAGCTAGGAGCTTCCTCCAGGTCTCCCAAGCAGGTGCAGAGATGCATCTTCCACTGCTATCCCAGGCCATAGCAGAGAGCTGGATCGGAAGTGGAGCAGCTGGGACTCGAACCGGAGCCCATGTGCAGGCGGTGGCTTTACCCACTACGCCACAGCACTGGCCCCAATGATTCCATTTTGTAACTAGAAAACTATTCTTTGGAGGGAACAGACAGGTTGAGCATTGCCTGTAGAACCAGAAAGAACTTTAATGATAGTTTAATTTAATACCCCCATCACTCCCATTTGATGGATAAGATGGGGTGGCCCAGCAGCAGCTGACCTGGCTGACTGAGCAGGTGAATGGCTCAGATCCACGCCTCTTTGTGGATTTAAGACACAGCTTGTGGCATCATTTTATTCCATTCTGATCTCCCAGATAGCACTTTTTCAAAACAAACAGAAGACTCTCTGTGCGCTATAAGAAGCACCTTTCAAATTATTCTTTGTCATGGTTCGCCGTTAATTGGCACAGGGTTCGCGGGGAAGTTCCGGAAGCAAGAGCGAAACAGTTCACAGAGGCTCCCACTTTTGAACCCTTTGGAATTTTGCATCGATGTGAGCCCGGCTTGTTTTTATTCCTCATCTGGAATTTTTCAAAAGGGCATTTCACATGGCGGTAAATTATTCTACACTACGGGCCATCTTGAGTAGCCATCAGACCATTCCATTTTGCTTACTCATGGAGGAATGCTGACTTTTGGACCGCTTGCAGCTTTCTGCCGTGATTTGTTTCCCATGCCACCTTTTCTATCCTGCTTTCATCCGGACTGCGCGAGGTACAGCGAGGGCTGATCAAAGGAGCAAGGCAGGAATGGAGGAGGGGGAGGACAGACCCGCAGCCGCAGCCTGGAGTCATCGCCACAGACCCAAACCCTCCCTCCAGGCTGTCTCAGGACAGGATTGAATCTGATACATAGGTAGCAGCAGGGGTCCACGGGCGGCTCCAGCAACCACACAGTGCCCATCTTCCTCCGACCCAGAGCCTGGGCTGGCTGCCTTGGGAGTCCTCTGCCCATGCTCCCACTGCCATGCAGGCCTTGGGGCTTCAGTTCCTCATATATAAAACGAGGGTAAAAATACCCATGCAGCTGGTGTGTTGAGACATGGCAATAGTTCATAGAAAACTTAGATTAAAAGGGACATTTATTTCAATGCAAAAAAATTTGAAATCCATGCAGTTTTTTTTTAAGATTTGTTTATTTATTTAAAGGCAGAGTTTCAGAGAGGCAGAGGCAGGGAGAGAGAGAGAGGTCTTCTATCTGCTGCTTCGCTCCATGAATGGCCACAATGGCTGGAGCTGGGCTGATCTGAAGCCAGGAGCCAGGAGCTTCTTCTGGGTTTCCCATGCAGGTACAGGGCCCCAAGGACTTGGGCCATCTTCTACTGCTTTCCCAGGCCATAGCAGAGAGCTGGATCAGAAGTGGAGCAGCTGGGACTCAAACAGGTGCCCATATGGGATGCTGGCACTGCAGATTGCAGCTTTACCTGCTATGCCAGCCCCTCACAAGGGGCAACCGGGACAGAATCCGGTGCCCCGACTGGGACTAGAACCTGATGTGCCGGCGCCACAAGGCGGAGGATTAGCTTAGTGAGCTGTGGCGCCAGCCTCAATGTTTTTTTGCACCAAACTTCCAAGCTTACATTTTAAAAAGTTTATTTTTTTGAAAGGCAGAGACACAAAGGGGAGGGGGGCGGAGGGAGAGAGAAAGAGGGAACGGGAGGGGGAGAGTGGGAGAAATATCTTCCATCTGCTGGTTTACTCCCCAAATGGCTACAACAGCTGGAGCTGGGCCAAGCTGAAGCCACAAGCCCACATCTCCATCAGAATATCACACATGGGTGACAGAGGCCCAAGGAACTGGGCTGTTATCACTGCCTTCCCAGGCACATTAGCAGGGAGCTGGATTCGAATCTGCACTCTGATATGGAACACCTGTGTCGCAAGCAGAATTTTTTTTTTTAACTTGCTGTGTCACAATGGCAACACACCTCCTTTAAAAAATTAGCCTTTAATTTCATTTTCCGCAACATTTTTGCAGTACCTCTGTAGATGAGAAGTGTTGCATGTGCTAAAGAGCATGGAGTCCCACTTCTGTGACATGTGCTCCATCTCCTGGTGTACATGTGTGCCTCCTCGCAGGGAAGGAAGGAGGAAACTGGGGCACAGTCCAGTGAATCTTGTCACCCTGTTCCTGGCTGAACATACAAAAGGGAACAATCCCCTGAAGCTCCATCTTAGTGGGCACACTGTTGTCTCAAAGGGCCCTCTCCCAGTCCTCCGAATCAGCTCTCCAGGGAGAGCATTTGTATTTGCAGTGATGAAAGAGGGGAGGGAGAGTTTGGTCATGGATCCTGGGACCCTCCGGAAGAAAGAAAACAGCGCGGGGAAGTGGACAGGGCCTGCACTTTTTCAGTCCTCTCTGCAGGTTTCTTATTCTAGGACTTGCCGACCACTGCTGTCATTTCGCCAAGGAAGGCAGGAAGGACAGAACAGCCTGGCTTGGTTTTCTCAGCACAGATTTGTCCTGGGACTGGGAATGAGAAGGGGCTCCAAGACCCTCTGGTCAGACTCTCTGTTTCCGGTAGGAACACTGCAGTCCAGAGAGGGCAAGACGCTCCCCCAGGTCACACAGCTCCTCAGGGTAGAAGTCAGAGTAGCTGTGCTCCAGCCTCTGCCCCAGGAGCCACTTTGGGAGAGGGGCATCAAGTCCTGCCCACCCTGGGAGCCTTGCTGGCCCCCATGCCTGTCCCGCAGGAACTGCCATGCCAGCCCGCCGGCCTGGGAATGGGCATTCTCAGTCGGGGGTTGCCATCTCTCCCCATCCCCAGCCTGGGAGCCCCAGGAAGACAGGGGCCGCAGCTGCTGGGCCAGTGTGCCCAGCCTCCACCCCTACGCCTTGCCAGGGCCTGGCACGGACAAGGGCTGCGTGCCCAGGTTCTCTGTGTGCAGGGAAGCCCCAGGCCTGGCCCAGGGTGGTGTCAGACTGGTACTTGGGGCAAATGTCCGATGTGCACGCGTGTGGAGGGTACGGGAGGGAGACTGTGTGGGGGAGGACCCGCTGGGAGGAGCAGGGGTCGCAGGGCCGAGCAGAGGAGGCCAGATCCCTGTGCAGAGGGGCCCCGGACCCCAGCACACTCCGTGCGCCCCTGGGGTGGCCTCCTGAGTCCTCTGAGGGCTGCCATCAGGGCCTGCAGAGGGAGGCGGGTGTCCGCCAGGAATGAGCCCGGGCGGGCTGACTGGAGACAGCCAAGCCCTGGACGCCCATAGTCGCAGGGCAGGGCTGCACTGGCCGGGGAGAGGGCCCCGGACAGCTCAGACAGCTCCTCCCCTCCCCCAGCTGAGGGCCTCGCTGAGGGCGCCAGGTCTGCTTGGGCCCAGGTGACGCGCTGGTGGCAGAAGGCGCAGCCTGCGTGCATGCGTGCATGCGGGAAGACAGAGCCGTCCTCTGCCCTCTTGGGGCTCCTCCTGGGCTCCAGGGCTTTGTCCTGGGAGCCACAGTCCCGCACGGACCCGGGAAGGCCCTCAGGCGAGGGGGCAGGCTGCTGAGGTCCTTACAGGGGCTGGGGGGCCGCGGCACCACTGGGGACAGAGACCAGGACTCAGCCTCTGGGCCGGCTGGGCCTCAGCCCCTTCCTCCTGCCTGCCTCTCCCCGCAGCCGCTCACCCTTCCTTTGCTGCCTGGTCCCCTGCTCTTTCCGCGCCGGCCCCAAGAGGACCCTTCTGCCACCTCCAGCCCAGTCCTCGGCACCAGCCCCAGGGATAGGGGGCGTCGGGAGCCCCAGCCCCAGGGGCAGACACGGAGAAGCCCTCAGAGGCAGAGCATGTTCTGGAAAGAAGGGCCCTCTGGACCCAGGGCCAGCCCTTGCTGTCCCAGATAGGAAAGTGGCCCTGCCAGGGAGGGGCGGTGGAAGGCTGAGGCGGGGCCAGGCAGCGGGGAGGGCAGGGGGCTGCAGGGAGGGTCCGGCCTCCGCTGCTTTAGGAGTTGGGGGTGAGGGGTGCAGGGCAAGGCTGGGGCTGGGGGCGGCGCTAGCCGCGGGCTTGTCCTTGCTCATCTGCCCTCCACACACTGTGACCTTCCTGTAAAGGACAGGACAGGGCGGGGCGGCGCGGTGCACATCCTGCTCTGGGGGCCTGTGCCCGGGGACCCCACGGATTGGCCTGGGGCGCTGGTGTGGGCCTCTGAACCTGTGAGTGCCCACAGAGAGCCAGGCCAGGGGCCCCTCCTGAGTGTGGCACGGGGCCCCACGCAGCGTCATGGCCGTGGGGTCTGCTGCACGCCTGCCGGGGGCAGGGGGGCTGCTCTGTGCTCAGGCTCACCCCTGCCTACCGTCTGTTGGGGTTTGGAGGGGCCGACTGTAGGCTCTTGGGTGTGGGAGCGAACCGGGCCTGGGGTGTCTGCCTCCAGCAGCCCAGACCCAGAGCCTGCAGGAGCCGGGAACTGCCCAGTGCTGGCAGAGGGCTGGAGGGCAGCCCCGGGAGGTGAGGAGAACCCTGACAGCCCCTGGCCTGGACCCAGCTGGGGCAGTACTCCAGCTTCCCCCATTCAGGTGTTCTCTGGGCGGGGATGGGCTGCCCGGGGGGCTGTTGGCCTGGGCTGGGGGCAATCTGTGTGTCCTACCTGGATAGAGCCCTGTCCCCCACCCCCACTTGCCAATGCACAATGAGGTGCCTGTGTCCCCTCTCCTGTGCTGGCCCCTCCCTCCGCAGTCCCCTCTCTACAGCTCCACAGCTCCCCCTGCTGGGTCTGCAGCCTCCTAGTGCCAATCCCATTGCTATGGCCATGGCAACTTGGGAATCTTTTTTGGTTTTGGTTTTGGTTTGTTTTTAATGAAGTATGTTGTGGTTAACAGCTTGCTTTCCTGAGGTTGGGCAGGGGGCCCCAAGACCCCAGCGAGCAAGCCTTTGCCCTCCTTCTCTATGCATATATGTGTGCTTATTTATTTTCTGGAAGACGATAATGGGCAGTCCTTTGTGAAGGCTCCTGCTTCGCAAGGCCTGTCTCTAAGGAATACAAATAACACCTCTTGGATCCTCCCCCAGTCTGGTCACCTGAGAGGCCTTGGGCCTGGGGGAGCCTCCGCCCTATGAAGTGTTGACCTTCGACCTAGCTACTGATTCCTGAGCCTGTTTCCTTCCCTGCCGATGGAGGCGCGGGCCAAACTCTGCGCTGCTGCTCAGTGATCGTCACATCCAGAAGCCACATGCGTGCTTTTACTCACAGCCATATGAGCAAAAGCTGTGTTGAGGACATATTTTCAACATACAAAAAGAGACTAATATAATACCCAGGTACCTCACATACATCAAAAAATGATTTGCTGTATTGACTTAAGCTACCTTTGCATCCTTCCTTTTTTCTCTCCTCCTGCCCCAAGGTGATGGCAGACTTGAAGTTGGTATACTACATATCATTTTCTTGAATGATTGACTATAAATATGCTACATAATACCTGTATCCCTCAAGAAAATGTTGTGTTTTTTATTGTGTCTTAGATGTTGGCATAATGTTACCAGACTATATATATAATTCTTTTTTTGAAATTATTTATTTGAAAGGCAGAGTTAGAGAGAGAGAGAGAAAGTCTTCCATCTGCTGGTTCACTCCCCAAATGGCTGCAACGGCCGGAGCTGGGCCAGGGCAAAGCCAGGAGCTTCATCCAAGTCTCCCACATGGGTGCAGGGGCCCAAACACTTGAGCCATCTTCTACTGCTTTCCCAGGCCATAGCAGAGAGCTGGACCAGAAGTGGAAAAGCTGGGATTCGAACCGGCACCCTTTTAGGATGTTGGCATCACATGCTGCACGTACAATGCGAGACCCTGTACATATACTTCTACAGCTTTCTTTTTCACATTATGATTATTGAAAATAAAATTAGATGAGATTTAAACATTGTACTTTATCGTGCATACAAAAGGACAGTGCACAAGCGACCCAGGTGACTTTGAACCCAAATTGGCAAGAAGCCCTGCTCATAGCAGTTCCAGCACAATATATAAAGCATAAAGGAAGAAGTATTTTTACCTTTTTCCCAACTGACTGTTCTACATTAACATTCTTTTTGGGTAAATAGAGTTTTTTTTTAAACTAATTTGTCTGTGGCTTATTGGTTTCATTTCACTGAACCAGGCTTACAAGGATATTAAACTTTTCATTTTGATTATAATCAGAGCTAACATTTGGGGGAAATTAGGATGGCAAGTTTTGGGTACATGGCCATGAGAGCTTGGCATCGGGTCTGTCTAAACGGTGGCCTCCATTTTTATTTGTCTTTAACATGTTTTCTTCATTTATCCCTGTTCATGTACACAATTTTGAAATCAAATAGTTCAAAGAGGCTTCTAATGAAAAGTGTTCTGGCCTGCCTCTTCCAACCCCTAGTCTGGCTTCCCAATTGTATACACTTTGCATTTCTTTCAGCTGTTTCTTCTACCCATTGCTGTGTACATTATTATCCATTTTAAATGGCCTCGGTTTACTCCTGCTGCGAGTTGTAATGATTGCATTGCCTCCTCCTTCTCCCACCTCTAATTTCCGCTCAGCCTTGGAGGCCCTGCCTGGCCTCAGGTGCTGTGACTGCGGGCAGCTAGGTGAATGGGAGCAGCTGAGAGGTGTATGCTGAAACGTCTGCTTTTCACTCTCCTTCACCTGCCCTCTCCCCTTTCCTCCATTCCTCTTCTCCCAGAAAATCTCATGCATGCAAATCCTTGTCAGAGACTCTGCTTCTAGCAGTACCTACCAAGGGCAGAGCAGTGAGAGTGGCCTGCCCCAGGCGCAAGCAAAAAAGGGTGTCATGGTAAAAAAAAGTAAAAAATAATATATGGGGGAAATTCAATGTGTTGTTTACTGCTACTACATGCCAACAGGATTTTAATTTTTTAAAATTCATTCGAAAGGCAGACAGTCAGAGAAAGGTCTTTCATCCACTAGTTCATGCCCAAATTGCCCCAGCAGCAGAGACTGGGCTAGGCTGAAGCCAAGAGCCCAGAACTCCATCAGCGTTTCCCTTATGAGTGGCTGGGATCCAAGCACTTGAGCCATCATCTGCTGCCTCCAAGGATTCATATTAGCAGAAACTGGGTTGGCAGTGGAGCTGGGACTCAAACTCGGGCACTCCAAATGCCCACCCTGCTATTCATATTTCATTATGAGCCACTAGAAAGTCATTAAAAAAAAACAAAACCAATGGGGATGGGGAACTACTAAAAATTCAATAAAACCAGAAACAAACAAAAAAACCTACCTATATTTCAAATGAATAATCCAAGTTCGTTGAAGAAGGAAATAAAGAGCTAGCCCTAGTAAATTTTTTTGACAGGCAGAGTTAGACAGTGAGAGAGAGAGACAGACAGAAAGGTCTTCCTTCCGTTGGTTCACTCCCCACATGGCCGCTATGGCTGGAGCTGTGCCGATCCGAAGCCAGGAGCCAGGTGCTTTTCCTGGACTCCCATGCAGGTGCAGGGCCCAAGGACTTGGGCCATCCTCCACTGCACTTCCAAGCCACAGCAGAGAGCTTGCCTGCAAGAGGAGCAACCGGGACAGAACCAGTGCCCCAACCGGGACTAGAACCCAGAGTGTCAGTGCCACAGGCAGAGGATTAGCCTAGTGAGCCACGGCGCCGGTCCCAAGTAAATTTTTTTAAGAATTACTTTTATTTATTTGAAAGGTAGAGTAAGAGAAGGTGAAAGAAAGAGAAAGAAAGAGGTCTTCTAGCCACTGGTTCACTCTCCAAATGGCCACAATGGCTGGGGTTGGGCCAGGCCAAAGCCAGAAGCCTGCAACTCCACTCAGGGTTCCCATATAGGTAGCAGGGGTCCAAGCACTTGGGCCATGTTCATCTGCTTCCATTGGTGGATCAGAAGCAGAGCAGCCAGTTCTCGAGCCACAGCAATTGGTACCACAAGCCCCAGCGTCACTCAGGATAACAAGTAGGGCAAGGGGTAGCCACCCCTGTCCCCCTCAGCACCAAGAACAAGGCCCTGGCTATCACATTCCCCAGGGAGACTGACACTGAATTCTGTAAACCCAAGTAAACCCTTATTCATCTCAAAGCTACACTTCTATCCCTAAGAACTGCAGTGGACTATAACACTGTGTCATAGACATAGCTGACACTGATTAAGACAAAAGAAAATCACTACACTCCTGGGCTCACCTAGAACCAAAGCCAAGTCAACAAGCCAAGAGACATCCTGCATTCCAGCTAAATCATAAACTCTTTTACAATAAAACCTACCCCATAAATAAGAAGGGACGAGTACACCAGACAGGCAGGCAGATGTCAACTTAGAGGCACAGGCGATATGAAGAAGCAAGGTAGCATGACACCTTCAAAAGAACAGAATGCTTCTCCAAAGTTAGATCATGAACTGAAGGAAATCTATGAAATGACGGATATAGAATTCAAAACTCATTAAGATGCAAGAGAATACAGATAGATTAAAGAAATGAGGAAATCAATGAGTGACATGAATGAAAATATGACTAAGAAGATAGCACTCATTAAGAAGAACCAAATATAAATTTTGGAGATGAAATCTTCAATCAGTGAAAGACAAAATATGATTGAGAACTTTAATGGCAGAATAGACAAAGTGGAAGAAATAATTTCTGACCCTGAGGACAAGAATTTTGAAATAGCCCAGACAAAAAAGAAAAGAATAAAAAAAAAAAAGTCTACACAATATATGGGATACCATTAAACAACCACATCAAAACCACATCAAAAAGATCATACATACAATCAAGTGGGACTTATCCCAGAGATGCCAGGGTGGTTCAACATTTGCTAATTAATAAATGTCATAAATCACATCAGTAGAATGAAGAACAAAAACCATGTGGTCATCTCAATAGACACAGAGCAAGCATTTGATAAGACTCAACACCCTTTCATGATAATCCTCCACAAATTAGGAATAGAAGGGACATTCTCAAAATTATAAAGGCTCTATATCACAAACCAACAGCCAGCATCATACTGAATGGGGAAAAACTGAAAGCATCTGTTCTCAGATCTGGAACAAGACAAAGATGCCTATTTTCACCACTCTTATTCAATATAGTTCTGGAAGCTTTAGCAAGAGCAATTAGGGAGGCAAAAGAAATAAAGGACATCAAAATTGGAAAAGAGGAAGTCAAATTATCCACATTTGCAGTGACATGATGTTGTACATGGAAAAACCTAAACACTGCACCAAAAAGTTGTTAGAATTGATAAACCAATTCAGTAAAGTTGCAGGTTACAAAATAAACATACAAAAAAGTAGCTGCTCTGTATGCTAATGATAAAGTCACAGAAAGAGAAATCAAGAAAGAAACCCCATTCACAACAGCCACAAAAAAATCAAATATTTAGGAATAGATCTAACCAAAGAAGTGAAAGACCTCTACAATGAAAATTATCAAACACTGATGAAAGAAATCATCAAGGACACAAAAATGGAGATATTCCTTGCTCATTGGTCAGAAGAATCAATATCATTAAAATATCAGTACTACCTAAAACAATCTACAGATTCAATGCAATCCCCATCAAAATTCCAATGACATTCTTCACAGAGGTAGAAAAAGCAATCCTTAAATTCATGGGGAATCACAAAAGACCCAGAATAGCTAAATCAACCCTGAACAAGAAAAATCAAGCTGGAGGCATCACAATACCTGACTTCGAAGAAAATACAAAACTATAGTAATGAAAACAGCACTGTACTGACATAAAAACTGATACATGGATCAATGGAACAGAATAGAGAGGCCAGAAATTAATCCACATTCATACAGCCAACTGGTTTTTGACAAAAGTGCTCAGGCTGTACAGTGGAGTAAGGATAATCTCTTCAGCAAATGATGCTGGCAAAACTGGATACTGGACACACACACACACACCCGTAGAAGAATGAAACTAGACCCATACCTCTCACCATATACAAAAATCTACTCAAGATGGCTCAAAGATCTAACTACATTTAACACCTGAGATTATGAAGTTCCTATAAGAATATTTAGGGAAAACAACCCAAGACATTGGTGTAGGGGATGACTTCTTGGCAAGATTCCCAAAGCACAAGCAGCAAAAGCAAAACTAAACAAATGGGACTATATCAAACTCAGAAGATTTGGCACAGCAAACAAAATGATCAACAGAGTGAAGAATGGGAAAAATATTTGTAAACCACCTATCTGACAAAGGATTAGTATCCAAATATATCAGCAATTTAAAAAACTCAACAACAAAAGAGCAACCAGTCCAGTTGAGAAATGGGCAAAGGACATTAGTAGTTCTCAAAAGAAGACATACAAATGGCCAACAAATATATGAAAAAATGCTCAACATCACTAGCCATCAGGGAAATGCAAATCAAAACCACAATAAGGAGCTGGTGTTGTGGAATCGTGGATAAAGCCGCCGCCTGCAGTACCGGCATCCCATATGGGCACTGGTTCAGGTCCCGGCTGCTCCACTTCTGATCCAGCTCTCTGCTATGTCCAGGGAAAGCAGTAGAAGATGGCCCAGGTCCTTGAGCCCTTGCATCCATGTGGGAGACCTGGAAGAAGCTCATAGCTCCTGGCTTCGGATTGGCCTAGCTCCGGCTGTTGTGGCCATTTGGAGAGTGAACCAGTGAATGGAAGACCTCTCTCTCTCTCTCTCTGCCTCTCTGTAACTCTGCCTTTCAAATGAATAAATAAATATTTACAAAAAAAACCCACAATGAAATATCACCTCACCCCTATCAGAATGCCTAAATCCAAAACACAGGGAGTAGCAAATGCTAGAGAGGATGTGGTCAAAGGGGAACACTTGTACACTGTTGGTGGGACTGTAAATTAGTGCAGCCACTGTGGAAACCAGTGTGTAGATTTCTTAACAAAAAAATTTCCTTTGGGTAAATTCCAAGGAGTGGGATGGCTGGGTTGAATGGTAGGGTTATATTCAGGTTTCCGAGGAATCTCCAGACTGACTTCCATAGTGGCTTTACCAGTTTGCATTCCCACCAACAGTGGGTTAGTGTCCCTTTTTCCTCACATCCTCGCCAGCATCTATTTTGGTTGATTTCTGTATGTAAGCTATCAGATGAATGGATAAAGAAAATGTGGCATATATACACAATGGAGTATCATTCAATTATTAAAAAAGAATGAAATTTTACCACTTGCAGAAAAATGGATGTAACTGGAGGACATGATGTTGAGTAAAATAAGCCAGATCCAGAAAGACAAATACCACAAGGTCTTCCTTATATGTGAGAGCTAAAATTTAAAAAACAAAAAAGAAGAAAAAAAGGAAAACAAATGTATGTATATCAATATTGCTTCAAATATAGTTTTGTGAAACTTTGTTTCATAGCTTTGTGAAACCAATGGTTAAGAATATTACACTAGAGGCCAGCACTGTGGGCTAGTAGGTTAAGCCTCTGCCTGGGGCGCAGTTCAAATCCCCGCGGCTCCACTTTCGATCCAGCTCTCTGCTATGGCCTGGGAAAGCAGTAGAAGATGGTCCAAGTCCTTGGGCCCCTGAACCTGCATGGGAGACCTGGAAGAAGCTCCTGGCTCCTTGCTTCGGATCCGCTCAGCTCCAGCCATAGTGGTCATTTGGGGAGTGGACCAGCGGATGGAAGACCTCTCTCCCTCTCTCTGTCTATAACTCTAGCTTTCAAATAAATAAATAAATCTTTAAAAGAAAAAAACCCACTCCTTAAAAAAATGTCTAAACAGCATTTTCTGTACCTGCCACAGGCAGTCGACATTACATACTGCTTTTCCCACCAATCTGATAAAAGTAAATTAATTTCATCATTACTGGGGTTTACATGTATCTAACGTATTTGGGTACATCTTCATATGTTTGTTGGAAACTAGACCTGCTCTTCCACAAAATGCCCATTTATATGACTTGGCCATTTTTTATTAGGAAGTTTGTCTTCAGCTTGCATTCATGAGAGTTCTTGGTATATTTTTATTATAAATCTATCACTTACATTAAAATTATGTTTTCCAAATCTAATAATAATAGTAATAATAATAAAATGGCTGGTACTTTCCAAAAATTTCAGGGTTATGTTCAGGAAAAAAAGAAGACTGGGGAATAATCCAGATGCAAGAGGGTTGGAATGTATCCTGGAACAGAAAAATAATTTTTAAAAATTTTTCTATAAATATATTACTGAAATGTTAAGAGGCTTTATAGGTTATAGTATCATAGTGATGTTACTTTCATTAATTGGATAATTATATTGTGGTTATGCAAGAGAAAGTCTTAATTCTTAGAAAATTGGCACCAAGTTGTTTAGGAGTAAAGGGACATCATGCCTGCAATGTCCTCTCAAATCTTTTTCGATTAATTTGATAGGAGAGTCAGATTGAGAGAGAGAGAGAGAGAGAGAGAGAGAGAGAGATCTTCCATTCACTGGTTCGAACCATTCCTCAGATGGTTGCAATGGCCGGGGCTGGGCCAGGCTGAAAACAGGAGCCAGGAACTCCACCTGGGTCTCCTGTGTGATTGGCAGAGGCCCAGCACTTGGGCCACCTTCCACTGCTTCCCCAGGGAAATTAACAGGAAGCTGGATCAGAAGCAGGGCAGCCAAAACTAGAACCAGGACTCATATGGGATGCCAGTATTGCAACAACACTGGCCCTGTCTCACATGGTTTTAAAATAATAATAATATTATTACATGCATAATGATATAGATAGATAACATTACAGATGATAGGCAGGCAGGATGTGACAA
Source organism: Sylvilagus floridanus (assembly GCA_949820135.1). Taxonomy (NCBI): domain Eukaryota; kingdom Metazoa; phylum Chordata; class Mammalia; order Lagomorpha; family Leporidae; genus Sylvilagus; species Sylvilagus floridanus. The sequence goes on from OX463223.1 coordinate 81,855,031, forward strand.
AGCAAACATGATAAAATGCTAACACTTTGGGGAATCTGGATGAATGGTATACAGGAATTATTTTGACATTTTTGCAACCTTAAAACTGCAATATTTTTAAGCAGTACCTAGACACATGTGTGTGACAGAAATCCCAATACACATTCAACACTTTAATTTTTTTTATTTATTGAAGAGGTGGGGAGGCAGAAAGAGAAAGAGAACTTCCATCTTTTTTTCACCCCCAAATGCCTGTAATTGCTGAAGCTGGGCCAAGCTGGATCCAGGATCTCAGAACTCAGTCAAGGTCTCCCACATGGGTGGCAAGGACCCATGTACTTGGACCATTCATCACTGCCTCCCAGGGTCTACATTAGCAGGAAGCTGGAGTCAGGGCTGGGGCCAGGTATCAAACTGGGACCCTCCAAAGTGGGATGCAAGTGTCTTAACCACTAGGCTGAATGCTTAACCCCGAAGTAATTTTTATTTATTATTATTATTTTATAAGATTCATTGACTTGAAAGGCAGTGAGCGGGGGAGAGAGAGAGAGGAGAGAGAGAGAGAGAGAGAGATCTTTCATCAGCTGGTTCACTCCCCAAGGGGCCCACACCCCTGCCAGAGGCTTGGTAGCAGTAGTATGGCAGGAAGGAAAGAGCTCTGGCTCTGAAATTAGATGCAATGACACATTCAAAATGTCCCTCTGGGGACCAACCCTGTGGCATATTGGGTAAAGCCTCCTGCAGTGCCGGCATCCCATATGGGTGCCAGTTCCAGTTTCAGCTGCTCCTCTTCCCATCCAGCTCTCTGCTATGGCCTGGGATAGCAGTAGAAGATGGCCCAAGTCCTTGGGCCCCTGCACCTGTGTAGGAGACCTGGAAGAAGCTCCTGGCTTCAGCCTGGCCTTGCCCCATTGTTGCAACCATATGGGAAGTGAACCAGTGGGTGGAAGGCCTCTCTCTCTCTCTCTCTCTCTCTCTCTCTCTCTCTCTCTCTCTCTCTCTTTCTCTCTACCCCCTCTCTCTTTGTAACTCTGCCTTTCAAATAAATAAATCTTTAATAATAATAATAATAATAATAAAAATAAAATAATGTCCTGATTGTCCTGATTTGGTCAGCACACATTGTACACATGTATTGAAATGTTACACTGTAACCCATAAGTATGTACAATTATTGCTAATAAAATATTAAAAATAAATAACAAAAAGAAACTAAAATGTCACACTGGATTGGTTATTATCAAAATGACAAAAAAAATACATGTTGGCGAGGACATGCACACTGATGGTTGGAATGTAAATTAGGGCACCCACTGTGGAGGTTCCTCAAAAAATTAAAACTAGAACTCTCATGTGATCCAGCAACCCCACTCCTGGGTATATATGCAAGGGGAGCGGTCAGTGGGTTGAAGAGACAGCCGCACTCCTTTGTTTATCACCACATTATTCACAACAGCTGAGAAACGTAAGTAGCCCAAGGGCTCACCCACTGATGAGTGGGGACAGAAAATGTGCATGCACACTGGAGTACCTCTCAGACATAAAATGGGTGGGATAGTATGTCATTCACAACAGCCTGGGTGAACTAGAAGGCCTGATGGTAAGTGAAAGAAGCCAAGCACCAAAAGAGAAGTATCCCATGATTTCCTTCACAGGGGGAGTCTGAAAACCAGGTGAATTCAGAAATCGAAAGGATACTGGTGGGACCAGCACTGTGGTGTAGCAGGTAAAGTTGCCGCCTGCAGCACCTATATCCCATGTGGGCTCCAGTTCGAGTCCTGGCTGCTCCACTTCCTATCTAGCTCTCTGCTATGGCCTGGGAAAGCAGTGGAGGATGGCTTGGGTCCTTTGGCCTCTGCACCCACGTGGGAGACCCGGAAGAAACTCCTGGCTCCTGACTTCAGATTGCCGCAGCTCCAGCCATTTCAGCCAAATGGGCAGTGAAGCAGCAGACTCTCTCTCTCTGTCCCTCTCTCTCTCTCTCTTTCTCCATCTCTGTGTGTCTCTCTTTCCGCCTTTCAAAGAAGGGAAAAATAAATAAAAATGTAAAAAATATTTCTCTTTCTTTCTCCAGAAACCTTTAATTTAAGGAAGACAAACTTCATGTATTTCATAAATACAACTTTAGGAAGATTGCTCAGATGCAATTTCTTGGAAATTGGTAGGTGACCTAAAAGCCCCATTAGATTCCAGCTTGCTTTTTGTTGTTGTTGGAAATACCTCATTGGGAATGTTGGTCTCTTCAACTAGAGGCACAGGAGGCCCACTGTCTTGTTTTGTGATTCTACCGATTTGTGACAGTGTCTAAATCCACTCATTTCTCTTAGGGTGGTTATATTCTAATGGCATCACCACTTCTCCAATTCTTAGATGGAATAAGAACAAACTTCCTCACATTTACTCTTTGGTCACCCTTTCCACATTGGGAAAAGCAGGACAAATGTCTAATTTTTTCCCTTTAATTTCTAGGTTTCAAAAGGATAACTTGGTTTCATTTGTATGATTTTTTTAAAGATTTATTTATTTATTTGAAAGGCAGAGCTACAGAGAGGCAGAGAGAGAGAGAGAGATCTTCCATCTGCTGGTTCACTCCCCAGATGGCTGCAATGGCCAGAGCTGCACCAATCCGAAGCCAGGAACCAGGAGCCTCCTCCAGGTCTCCCATGCAGGTTCAGGGGCCCAAGTACTTGGACCATCTTCTACTGCTTTTCCAAGCCATAGCAGAGAGCCAAATCGGAAGTGGAGCAGCCGGGACTCAAACCGGCCCACATGTGGAATGCCGGCACTGCAGGCAGCAGCTTTACCTACTACACCACAGCGCCAGCCCCCATTGGTATGTTCCAACTGTGACTCTTGTCATTATGTGGTCTCGTGTATTTAAGCATATTTTTATGTCCCTTACTCGTGCTGCTTCTGCCGCACCTGTGTGTGCTCGCCTTCTCTCTTCCAGGTGTGATGTCAGTGGGTTCCCGCGTTCTGATTGGTCTGGCCAGTTCCCTGTGCCGTCAGTGGGTCCAGGTGATCTAGTCCTCACCTCTCACTCTATCTCTCCCTTTGTCCCTCACCCCTGCCTTGGCTCTCCCCCGTGAACACAGCTCACAAGCCATCAGCACTTCAAAAGCATTACGGTGTACGCTGAGGACGGAAACATCTGCTTTTTTTTTCCAATGAGAAGGGACAAAAACTCATATGAGTCACTGTCATCAACTTCTATCCCTGTTCTTTATTGCCAAGGGAAGTGAGACTACCAAGTTTCTGTTGGGTTTTACTGGAAGCCTCAGGCAGCCATGGAAAAAGACTGAAATGGAGAGATTGAAAGCGTGCCTGAAGCTCAACAAGAAGAAATGGGAGATAATTTACCAAGCTATCGTTTTACAGTCCTGTGTGTGCATTAGCTCATTTACTCCTCAGACTCGCAGAAGTAGAGATCAGCATTCAGGTCTTGCAAAGCGGCAAACTCAAATTCGCAATTTCCCCTAGCTATGTAAAAGCAAATAGCAAAATCAGAGAGCAGTCACCACTGAAGCAGACGACCAAGAGGGAGAAGAAGAGAATCTTCAGATTGGATTCCACGCTCCCGACAAGTAGAGTTTGGGGGCCACCGAGTGCCAGCACGCATCATGAAGTAGAACTCTGGCTGGGACCCTCACAGCCTGTGGCTTCGAAGGCCTAACCTAGCAATCGGAGCTGACTTTCCTGCCTGCTCCCATCCAACCATATTCTGGCAGCTGTAAGTGAACACCCCCAAGTGTCTGTGATCTGTTTTGCTCCTCTTCTGCAGCCAAAAATAGAATGGCTTCATGCATACATCAGGACTCTCTTTCCAGGGCCAACGCTGTGGCACAGTGGGTAAAGCCACTTCCTGCGGTGCTGACATCCCATATAGGCACTGGTTTGAATCCCGGCTGCTCCACTTTCCGCCCAGCTCCTTGCTTGTGGCCTGGGAAAGCAGCAGAAGATGGCTCACGTACTTGGGTCCCTGCCACCCACACAGGAGACCCGGATGAAGCTCCTAGCTCCTGGCTTTATGCTGGGACACTCCTGGCTATCGTGGTCATATAGGGAGTGAACCAGAGTGGTGTTCACTTATAACTGCCAGAACAGGGTTGAATGGAAGCGCGCTCTCTCTCTCTCTCTCTCTGTCTGTCTCTCCCTTTCTCCCTGTAACTCTGACTTTCAAATAAATAAAATTTTTTAAGACTCTCTTCCCTACATAGCTACAGATTTTTTAAAAAGATTTATTTATTTATTTGAAAGTCAGAGTTACAGAGAGAGGGGAGAGGGAGAGAGGAAGAGACAAAGAGAGGTCTTCCATCCGCTGGTTTACTCCCCAATTGGCCACAATGGCAGGAGCTGCGCCGATCCGAAGCCAGGAGCCAGGAGCTTCCTTCAGATCACCCATGTGGGTGCAGGGACCCAAGAATTTGGGCCATCTTCTACTTTCCCAGGCCATAGCAGAGAGTTGGATCGGAAGTGGAGCAGCCAGGTCTTGAACCGGCTCCCATATTGGATGCCAGTGCTTTAGGCCAGGGCATTAATCCGCTGCGCCACTGGGCCGCCCCAGCTCCTCCTTTGATATGCTGTATAGCACCTTTTATGGATGAGCCTTTAAGTGAGCCAGCCAGCTCAAATCCCTTCTGGAATGAGATGGAGTCTAGAGAAAAGCAGAGGTCCACTTGTACCCTCTCAACTGCTCCACCCTCAGGCTTTTGCTGGGCAGGCTGGGGTTGGAGCTGCTTTGGTCCCCTGGAAATTTGCAAAGCAAATTAACAGGAGGGCCTCGGGCTGTTAGGAGCATCCCTCTGGCCCATGCACCTCCTGCTGGCGTCTACCATATGGGACCGACAGTCCAGAGTCCCCTATAACCATATACTTCGGTTTTCAGTTCCTAAGGGTCTGTGTAGATGGATGTGTTCAAGGCAGAAACCAATGGGTTTATAAAGCCATTCAGCAAATACTGAGTACCATCTGTGTGCCAAGCACTATTCCAGGTGTTAGGGATAGAGTGATTTAGCAAGACAGATGGCGTCTCTGCCCTCAGGAGCTTATATGGTATTGAGAAAGCAGGGATAATACACAAATAGACAAATATAAAAAGTTATATATGTTGAGTTCTTTCAATAAAAATAAAACATGGCAAGGGTATCGAGGTGGTATTTGATCAGAGACCTAATTTAAGTGAAGCCATGTGGACGTCTTGGAAAGGATTGTTCCAGTCAGAGGAAACAGCAAGTGCAAAGGCCCTGGGGCAGGAATAAGCTTGATGTCTCCAAGGAAAGCCAGGAAAAAAATAATTGAAGGAGAGAGAGCAGAGAAAGGGCTAAAGAAGTAGGCAGAGTGCTCATCACATAGAGCCTTGTGTGTCATGGGAGAACTTGGCTTTTATTTTAAAAGCAGTTTGAAGAAGCCACCACACCAAGGGTTTTAACTAGAAGAGTGGCATTAGTAAGCCTCGTAATATTTAACAAGACAATTCTGGCTGCTGCATGAAAAATTATTACAAGGGCCAAGAGTGAAATCAGAAATCCCAATGAAGTAGCAACAGCAGTCATCTCGCTGAGAGATGAAGGTAGCATTTGTTAGGGGGAGAGCAGGGAGACCATGACAGTGGTCAGAGTCTGGATACGCTGTGAAGCAGATTTGGAGTTGTGAAGAAGAAAATTCAAGGATTGTCTGATATGACAAACTGTACGAATAGTGGCACCATTGATCACTGGGGTAGGCATGGGGGTAGTTTTAAAGAAGGCAAAATAGGGGCTACTGTTAACATAGTTTGAGGTGTCTACAACATATCCAGAGAGAAATATCCAAGTGTGCACTATGGCGCAGCGGGTTAAAGCCCTGGCCTTAAGCGCCAGCATTCCTTAAGGGCGCCGGTTTGAGTCCCAGCTCCTCCACTTCCCATCCAGCTCTCTGGTATGGCCCGGGAGAGCAGTAGAAGATGGCCCAAGTCCTTGGGCCCCTGCACCCACGTGGGAGACCCGGAAGAAGCTCCTGGCTCCTGGCTTCAGATCAGCGCAGCTCCCGCCATTGTGGCCAATTGGGGAGTGAACCAGCGGATGGAAAACCTCTCTCTGTCTCTCCCTCTCATTGTCTGTAACTCTACCTCTCAAATAAAATAAAATAAAATAAAATCTTTTTTAAAAAGATATGCAAGTCTGGAGCTGAGTGGGAAGAAATCAAGAGTGCAAATATGAATTTGGAGTCATCAGGATCAGATGTTGTTTAGAGATCGGAAGAGACTACACAGGAAGAAAACAAATCTAGAGAGCAGAGGTCTCAGGACTAACCTTGGGTCACTTAGAATGTTTTGAGATCACGAAGAGAACTTGGAGCAGTAAAAGGAGATGGAGAACAGATGGGAAGTAGGGAGGGAGGGGAGCCAAGCCAAGCCAAAACAACAACAAAAACAAAAACCAAGCAAAACGTTTAAATGGGGACAGGGTAAAATGAAGTGTGTCAATATTCATTAATCTGCCGGCTTTGGCAAGATGGTGGTCTTGAGGATCTTAACAAAATCTTGGGGGCCGGCGCGGTGGTGTATTGGGTACAGCCACCACCTGCGATGCTGGCATCCCGTATGGGTGTCGGTTCTAGCCCCGGCTGCTCCACTTCCAATCCCGCTCTATGCTATGGCCTGGGAAAGCAGTAGAAGATGGCCCAAGTCCTTGGGCCCCTGCACTTGTATGGGAGACCTGGAGGAAGCTCCTGGCTCCTGACTTCAGGTCAGCCCAGCTCCAGCCATTATAGCCAACTGAGGAGTAAACCAGCAGATGGAAGACCTTTCTCTCGCTCTCTGCCTCTCCTTTTCTCTGTGTGTAACTCTGCCTTTCAAATAAATATATAAATCTTAAAAAAAAAAAAAAAACTTGAGAAGAAAGTGTTGGAAAAATGAGACATAAGAAAGTAGATCCCCCTGGGGTTGGTGCTGTAGCATAGCAGGTAAGGCTGCCGCCCGCAGTGCCGGTATCCCATACAGGCGCCGGTTCGAGTCCCGGCTGCTCCACTTCCCACCCAGCCCTCTGCTGTGGCCTGGGAAAGCAGTAAAAAATGGTCCAGGTCCTTGGGCCCCTGTACCCACGTGGGAAACCTGGTTTCAGAAGCTCCTGGCTCCTGGCTTCAGATCAGCGCAGCTCTGACTGTTGTGGCCATCTGGGGAGTGAACCAGTGGATGAAAGACCGACTTTCTCTCTCTCTCTCTCTCTTTCTCTCTCTCCCCATCTCTGAAATTTGGCCTTCTGAATAAATAAATAAATCTTAAAAAAAGTAGATCCCCTTTTCATTTGTAAAAATTTTTATTAACATGTGATTCTTGTACATCTTATGGGATACGGTGTGATATTTCAACATATATATATATATATATATATATATATATATATACACATAGTAAATTGATTAAACCAGGCTACTAGCTTTTTCCATTTCCTACTTTTTCTTTAGTACAAAGCCTACCTGCTCCTCTTTTGCAGTTCTTTTTGCAGTAGATCATAGATTGCTGTGAACTATAGTCATTCAACTGTGCTGTGGAATACTAGAACTTGTTACTTTTTTTTTTTTTTTTTTTTTTAGTATTTACTTATTTGAATGACAGAGTTACGGAGAGGTAGAGACAGAGAGAGAGAGGTCTTCCATTCGCTGGTTCACTCCCCAAATGGCCACAACAGCCCAAGCTGTGCCCATCTGAAGCCAGGAGCCAGGAGCCTCTTCCAGGTCTCCCACAAAAGTGCAGGGGCCCAAGGACTTGGGCCATCTTCTACTGCTTTCCCAGGCCATAACAGAGAGCTGGATTGGAAGAGGAGTAGCTGGGACCCGAATCAGCACCCATATGGGATGCCGACACTGCAGGTGGTGGCTTTACCCACTACACTACAGCGCCAGCCCCAGAACTTCTTACTTCTATCTGCCTGTGTTTGGGTACCTGTTATCCAACTTCCCTCCATCCTCCCTCCCCTACATTCCCCAGGCTGTAACAAGCATGTTCTTAAGTTCAAACTGACTAGTTTTTAAAACTCCCATATAGGATGGAGACTTGTGATATTTGTAAGTCTGGCTTATTTCACTTAACACAAAGATCTCCAGCTCCAACCATTTGCTGCAAATTTCAGGACTTCTTTCTTTTGTCTGATTGAATAGGGCTTTGGTGGGTATGTATGCTACATTGTTGCTATCCATTCATCCACTTATGAACAGCCAGGTTGATTCAGTATTTTGGCTACTGTGAATAGTGCCACAATGAACATGAGAGTGAAGATACCACTATCATATTGTGCATTCATTTCCTGGGGATATATGCCAGATGTGGGGTAGTTGGATCACATGGCAGATCTATTTTTAGCTGTTTTGAGGAACCTCCGTACTGTTCACCATATGGCTGTACTAATTTATGTTACCACCAACATTGTATTAAGGTTCTCTTTTCTTCATGTCCTCTCCGGAATTTGCCTTCTTGATAATAGTCATTCTAACTAGAGTGAGATGATACCTCATTATGGTGTTATTTACACTTCCCTGATGGCTAGTGATGTTGAACATTTTTTAATGTATTTGTTTGGCCATTGTAGTTCTTCTCTAGAGAGACATCTATTCAGGTCCTTTACCTGTTTCTTTACAGGATTGTTTGAGGGTGCTTTTTTTTTTTTTTTTTTTTTGGTTGTTGTTATCTCAGTCCGTTATACATTCTGAATATTATACTTTTGTCAGATAAATGGTTTGCAAACATTTTCTCACATTACGGCCACTGCCTCTTCACTCTGTTGATTTTTTTCTTTGCCCTAAAGAAGCTTCTTAGAAGAGAGAGGGAGAGAGGGAGAAAGTTTTCCATCAACGGCTGGAGATGTGCTGATCCAAAGCCAGGAGCCAAGGAGCTTCTTCCGGGTCTCCCACGCGGGTACAGGGGCCCAAACACCTGGACCATCCTCCTCTGCTTTCCCAGGCCAGGGAGCTGTATCGGAAGTAGAGCAGCCAGGACTCAAACCAGCGCCCATATGGGATGCCGACACTGCAGGCAGTGGCTTTACCCGTTAAGCCACAGCATCAGTTCTTAGTTTTGCTTTTATTGCTTGTGCTTTTGAGGTCTTATCCAAATTCACTGCCTATAATGATATCTTTAAGTGTTTCTCCTATGCTATCTTCTAGTAGTTTCGGGTCTTACATCTGCATGTTTGGTTCATTTTGACTTTATTTTTGTCAACTATGTTGACTATGTATTTATTTGTAGGGTGAGAGGTGGTAGGGGGAGGGAGAGGAGAGGGTATAGTTTCAGTCTTCTGCATATGTATATCCAGTTTTCCTGGCCTATTTATTGAAAAGCCTGCCCTTTCTCCAGGAAGAGGCAGTTCTTTGCAGGGCTTCATCATACAGGGCAACAGAGAAACAGGTAGGAGCTGGCAGTGGACACGGATATAGAGAAGCATATTGGTAGGCTGATGATGGGAGTGATCCAGCAGATAGCAAAATACTTAAGATTGCAAGATGTTTGCTTTAGTTGTGTGTGTCTGTACGTATGTGTGTGTGTGTTAAGAGTTTCCAAGCCCTTCCACAATAAGTGTGGAAACTTCACTGAACTGGTGACTATTGAAGTGTCGGGGACTACTCAGTCCACCCCATGACTCAGCCCTATCTGAGTCACATCCACAGCTAATAAACAGTGCACAAGGCTAGAAGGGCTGGGCTTGCCTAACGTCTGATTTTAGACACACATGCCACCAGCACATACATAGGACAGGCTTTGTCTTAGGTACGCTCTTACCCCTGCTGGCAAATTTTTCAGTGCACAGCAAAAAAGGAAACTGTCTGTTTTCAGGCTCATAATTCCTCTGCTCTCTATCCTGATTCACTCCCCATGGCTACTGAGGGTGAGAGGGCTGAGATACACGGTGTGCTAGAGCCAGACTGTGCCATGTCACAAGAACCGATGGCTAAATTTTCAGAAATTTTGCTCACCAGTGATTAATCGTAGCCACTATTAAAAAATTGCACTTCACAAATTTACTATTCAGTAGATTGTCTTAAAACATAGATGATAAGTACTCAAAACTAACCCCTTCCTAGTTATCTTACCACTACCTTTGGGTAGTAATGTCCAACTCTGCATTCAGTGACGATGCTGATTTGGATAGCTTGAAATCAGCCATAAGGACAGTATGGAAAATCAGCAAATACTACAGATCAAGGATTTTGCCCTCGGGGAGAGCTAATTGTTTTGCGTTTACCAGCATAAGAGTAGCTAAGACCCATCGATTATCCAGACTAAGGTGGATTCCACAGCATTTCACAGCTTTTTAAATCGAACTTTATTTCAAGAGACTCGGCCAGCTGAACTTCTGGAAACTATAGCAAGTCTGAATGGATGAGTTTAACAGAATCACCTGCTGGAAGGGGCTTGGAAAGGCCTGCCTGACTTTGCAGGTCAGGATAGGCACCACAGCGAGCCATGGTGCTGTCAGCATTCATTCATGTATCCATCACACGGAAGAACCCTGCCGTGTCCTTCACCTACCTAGGGCAACCACCCAATCATATCGCAAACTCTGAAATCAGTGGGCCATCTGTCTTTTTTTTTTTCCAGATTTACTTGTTTTATTTGAAAGGCAGAGTTACAGAGAGGCAGAGAGAGAGAAAGAAGTGTTCCATCCACTGGTTCATTCCTCAAATGGCCACAATGGCAGGAACTGGGGCAATCAGAAGGCAGGAGCTTCTTCCTGGTCTCCTATGTGGGTGCAGGCATCTTCTGCTGCTTTCCCAGGCCATAGCAGAGAGCGGGATCAGAAGTGGAGCAGCAGGGACTCGAACTGGTGTCCATATGGGATGCCGGCACTGCAGGCAGCGGCTTTTATCCACTGCGCTACAGCGCCGGCTCAGGCCATTTGTCTTTGTATGCAAGAGAAGGACTAATGAAAGACACCATTTCAAACTGGACTGGGAGAATACATTTAACTGGGGCTGAATAGTTGCTGGGAGGAGGATTCCAAGCCCAAGGCTACCATTTTCCACCCCCATCCTGCCTCTAGTCCGGGTCATTTGACCAGTGACTTCAGTGCAATGAGGAGATGTATGATATGTATCACTTCAGGTCCAGCCAAACACTGGTTAGTGCCATTCTCTTGGACCTTCCAAACTGTAATTTAAATCAACCTCTTTGCTCAATAAACTATCCAGACCCAGGCATTTTCTTTCAGCCATGGAAAATAGACTCATACATCCTACTACTTCAACTTGGTTCTCGTATTAGTTACTTCATTGGGTAACAAATTACACCCCCCCCAAACATAAAAGCTGAAAACAATGAAGAGAGATGCTCTCGTGGTTTCTGCGCAGGGCAGCAACTCAGGGGCAGCTTCGGTGGGAGGGTGGGACAGAGGTCTCCGACGTGGCTGCTGGCAGGCTACTGGCAGGCACAGCAGTCACGTGAAGGCTTGCAGGAGGCGGGAGGTTCTGCTTCCCTGATGGCTTAGTCTCAGGCCGCTGCTGGCCCCAGGCCTCAGTTCCTCACAATGTGGGCCTCTCTGTAGGCTACTTAAGTGCCTTGGCGACATCGCAAATAACTTACCCCAGAGCCAGTGATCTGACACACAATGAGCTGCACTGCCTTTGAGACCTTAGTCTCTGAAATCGCCAAGTCACCTCTGCTTTATTCTGTTCATTAGAAGCCAGTCACTACAAATATCTTTTTTTTTTTTAGTTTTTTATTGAAAGACAGACACACAGAGAGAGAGAGAGAGAGAGAGAGAGAATCTTCCATCTAGTGGTTACACCCCAAATGGCTGCAATAGCCAGGGCTGGACTAGGCCAAGGCCAGGAGCCTGGAATCCATCCAGGTCTCCCACGTGGTTGGCAGGGGCCCAAGCACTTGGGCCATCCTCTGCTGCTTTCTCAGGCACATTAGCAGGGAGCTGGATGAGAAGTAGAGCAGCCGGGACTCGAACAAGTGCTCCTATGGAATGCTGGCGTGGCAAGCAGCAGCTTAAGCCATTGTGCCACAGCACCAATCTCTTTATCCTATTTCTAGAAGCAAGACATTACAAGCAGCTCACCCTGTAGGGGCGGGGGAATTACATTCTACTTCCTTTAAGATTTTATTTAGTTACTTGAGAGGCATAGTTACAGAGAGAGGGAGACAGAGAGAAAGGTCTTCCGTCCCCTGGTTCACACCTCAGATGGCCACAACGGCGGGAGCTGAGCCGATCTGAAAACAGGAGCTTCTTCCAGATCTCCCGTGTGGATGCAGAGGTCCAAAGACTTGGGCCTTCTTCGACTGCTTTCCCAGGCCACAGCAGAGAGCTGAATCAGAAGTGGAGCAGTAGGGACTCGAACTGGTGCCCATGTGGGATGCCGGCACTGCAGATGGAGGCTTAGCCTGGTAATCCACAGCGCCGGTCCCACATGCTACCTTTTGAAGAGAAGAGTTGGTGGATATATTTCAAAATTACCCTGGTTCTCTGTCCTCAAATGAATCATATTCCCCCTACATGAAAAACATACTTCCAAGTCTCACAACAATATCCTCCTGTTACAGCAGGGCTGGGAACATATTTTTCTGCCAAGGGCCATGTGGATATTTATAACATCCTTGGTGGGCTTAAAAGTGAGCTTGCTATAGATGAATTGAATTTCAAAACCCACCAGCAATTGCAACCAAATGATGTCGGGGCCTCCCGCAGCCCACGGGCCAGACGCTCCCCACCCCTGCCTTACGGGGGCAGTTTGAAGTCCAGATTCTCAGCATCTAGGTCAGGTCCAGCTGTAGAGAAGGCGCCTCAGCTGTAGTTCTTCAAGTGCCCAGCTCTGAGTGCAGTCCCTCTCGACCTCAGGACCTGTGAGCTAGAGGAACGTCATCTTCTGCCCCGTGGCCCATGCCCATGGAGGAAAAGCAAACAGACAGACGCTTGCTGTAGGAGAAATTGGGGGAAAGAGAGACACAAAGGAGTCACTGGGTCATAAAAAATTCTGACATCTTCCTGGGGAAGTGTTGAAAAGTTCTTTCATTACGACTCAATTGCTACCGCTGCCTGGGAATCATTTGCTGTGGCTCCTAGCTTTGTCGCCCGCCCGGCTCTCAATTCCACCCCGTGGGCCATCTTTCCTTTTCTGTGAGAACTATAGTCTACATTTGCAGCTGCACGGTTTTCTGGGCTTTCTTCGTTTCAGCAGTTTTGTGTCCAAAGGTCTCTTTTGTCATGTTTATATTATCTGTGTCCCTTTCAGTCTGAGCTGAGTTTAAGGTGTTACTGCAAATATAATTCCCTTTCAAAGTACGGGAGGCTTCTGTGAATCTTATTAAGGCTTAACTCCACTGCACCAAAGTCTCATCCCCGAAAATATCTTTGAGATGAGCCCTTCCGCACGTCAGGATCTGCTGGGCCTGCTGAGGGGCAGTGCTCTTACACGTCTCCAACGCCCTAGTGCTTCACTGAGCAGCTCTCTAAGGCATGATCTTGGATCTTTCTGAGGCCTTAACAAAGGAGTTTATGGTCGTACCTTCAGATTTATTTTTAAGCCATGTTTTCCTGAGTACCCTGGGTTTGATCTTTGTTCCAAAGCCATTTCTCAATTTCAGCGTTGTTTACCTCTTGGAAGATCTAGACATCTTCAAAGCCAGCAAACCCAGATTGCTTTGGGTTTCACAGTCCTTTCTTTATCTTATCTCTGCTCTTTCACATTTGACTATAAACAGCAATAACAAAATAGGCAGCCCTTTAACACTTTAGATGGATGCTATGTAAGCTCTGTCAGATAGCTCATTGGGTATATTTTTTTGCTTTTAATGTTTATCTATCTTCATCTACTTGAAAGGCAGAGAGAGGAGAGAGAGAGAGAGAGAATCTTCCATCCAGTGTTCATTCCCCAAAATGCCCACGACAACCTGGGCTGGGCAACACCAAAGCCAAAGCCAAGAACCAGAAATCCCATCCGGGACTCCCACATGGGTGGCAATGGCCTAAGCATTTGAGCCATCACTTGCTGCCTCCCAGGATGCAATAGCAGGAAGCTGAACCGGATACGGATTAGCTAGGACTTGAACTGGCACTCCAATAGGGGATGCAGGTGTCCTCAAATAGCAACTTCACCCACTGTGCTACAATGCCTGCCTCTGGGCATCATTCCAACTTACCAAATAAGTTCAGGTGATAGTGCTACTAAACTTTCTGCCGCTGCATCTGCATCTCCTTTTCCTTCATTTTCCAGTAGCACATTTCTTACTTCTACCGGAGCCCTCACTTCTATCCTCAAAACTTAGACTTGTACTAACAATCTGTTCAAGAAAGTTCAGCCTTTCATAAACACTCACTTCCAAGTCCTCCCGACTTTTGCAAAACTGCCTTATTCCCAGCCAGTCCCTCAGTTCTAGACATTTCTTATGCTAGCACCTCACTTTCAGCTGTACCAAAAATCCGTATTTGCTGTCTACGACTGCCTAACAAATCACTCCCGAACTCAGTGTCTTTACACAAAAAACATTGGTTATCTCATGGTTTCTATCAGCTAGGACTCTGCAAGTAGCTTATTTGGAAATTTTGGCCCAAGGTCTATCACGTGGTTGCATTTAGGAAATAAGCAAGTCTGCTCTCCTGGGAAGCCTTGGATGACGACGCACAATGTGCTTCCAGGATGGCTTACTCACATGGCTGCGGGCAGGAGGCCTCGGCTCCTTGTGACATGGGCCTCCCCTTAGGCCACTTGCACATCCTCATGACCTCTCGAGGAACTTCCTGCTCCATTTCAGCAGTTTCCCTTACAGAGGCGCTCGAAATCGTCCAACCCAGCACATCCAGATTCCTTTTGGTTTAACAGTCCTGTCTTTAGCTTACCTCTGTTCTTTCGCAGAGTGCTTGATCCATGAGAGAAAGCTCAGAAGCAGCCACGCTACCTGTCCTGAGCTAACATCGGAAATTGCACAGCCACTTCCGCTTTACACAATGCATTCAAAGCAAACCCTAAAGGATGTTTTCTCCTAGCATGTCACTGACTGAGGCAGGCAGGCAGACTTCTCTAATCTAAGCAGGAAAAAAGGAAGGCTCAGTGTAGTCATGTGGCTTCATGGATGCCCCATACTACTTCTCATGGATCAGCTGGGCTTCCTTTCTTTTTTTTTTAATTAAATATTTATTTATTTGAGAGAGTAACTCAGAGAGGAGAGTGAGAGAGAAAGGGGGGAGTCTTTCATCTGCTGGTTCACTCCCCAGTTGACCACAACTGGCTGGAGCTGTGCCGATCCGAAGCCAGGAGCCTCTTCCGGGTCTCCCTCACAGGTGCAGGGGCCCAAGGACTTGGGCCATCTTCTACTGCTTTCCCAGGCCACAGCAGAGAGCTGGATTGGAAGCAAAGCAGATGGGACTCGAACCAGCGCCCATATGAGATGCCAGCACCGCAGGGGGCAGCTTTACCCGCTACACCACAGCGCCGTCCCCAAGGATGAATTTCCACCTTGAAGATCCAAAGGAAGTTTGAGGAAAGACATACAATATCTGCTCAGCCTGAATAGTAGCAGTATTATCAGTGTATCCTAAGGAAATATGGTTTCAAAAGAGCAAACTGTACCATCTGTTGAGTGTCTGTTATTTCCTAGGTGCGTTTATTTTATCTTCACAGCAGTGCTGTGGGATAAGTTTATTGAGCCCATTTTATAGATGAGGAAACAGTTTAGAGGAATCACAGACAGGTGAAGTGACATGGCACAAATATAGTCACCTGTGTTCCCAAAGCCTGGGTCCATGCCAGTGATTTAATGAGCTCCATGCATCCCTTGGACTTAACGAGGCAATGGAAGGTGCTCAATCCCACCTGAGACCAAGGTGCTCCTCTTTTATCTAGCTGACACAGTGGACTTCCATACAATATTTCATTTAAATCAAGGATATTCTGGCTTAAAAACAGAGAAAACTTCAAAGCTATTGTCAAGTTAAGTACAACATAAAGCTTTCTTTTAGTTTTCAGACTTCTGCAAACCATGCATTTATAGCTCATCTATTGTCTTCACTTTTTTTTAGAAAAAGATTTATTTATTTGAAAAGCAAAGTTACAGAGAGAGAGGAAGAGATAAGAGAGAGAGGTCTTACATGTTCTGGCTCATTCCCCAAATGGCTGCAATGGCCAGAGCTGAGCTGATCCAAAGCCAGGAGCCAGGAGTCAGGACCCAGAAGTTTCTTCCAGGTCTCCCACATGGGTACAGGGGCCCAAGCACTTGGGCCATCCTCCACTGTTTTCCTGGGCCATTATCAGGAAGTTGGGTTGGAAGTGGCACAGCTGGGACTCAAACTGGTGCCAATATGGGATACCAGCATCACAGACAGCAGCTTTGCCTGCTAAGCTTGATTTCTAACATCATCTCTGGGGCAGCTGTTTGGCGCAATGGTTAAAATGCCACTTGGGATGCCCACATCCTACATTGGAGTGCCTGGGTTTGAGCCCTGGCTCTGCTTCTGATTCCAGTTTCCTGCTAATGTACACCCTGAGAGGCAGCAGATGACGACGACTCAAGTACCAGGACCCAAGTGGGAAACTCAGATTGAGATCCATCCAGGCACAGTCCTGAACCTCTGCTCCACCTGGGAGACCTGGATGGAGCTCCTGGCTCTTGGCTTCAACCAGACTCAGTCCTGGCAGCTGTGGCCATTTGAGGAGTGAACCAGGAGGTGGAAGATTCTCTCTCTCTCTCTCTCTCTCTCTCTCTCTCTCTCTCTCTGTGTGTGTGTGTGTGTGTGTGTGTGTCTTTCTCTCTGTAACTCTTTTCAAATAAAATAAATATTTTTCAAAAATTCCCGTTTTGGATGAGTACATTTTACACGGTCTCTCCTGCCTGGTTGAATTGAGGACTCTGAGAAGTAAACAGTAGTCAGAGGACTGGGAAAGAAGATTGGAGTTCAAAATATGATTAGCACTCCAAACGAGTTTACTGTTTGCTTTCCTCCAGCATCTCCCAGCCTGGACTCAGTAATATCCCATACCCAGACGTGGACACTAGCTCAGACAGAGTTCCAGGAGAAAGCCTCCAGCTCTGGTGTAAGGAGATGGAAATAGACCTCCTAATGCCCAGAGATAGTGCAAAAAGCCTTCCTTTTTGTCCTTTGTTTCTTTTTCTCCATTCCCTTGTGCTCCAGCCCCCATACAATCCCATGCAATAGTGACAGTGATGCTAATTTCAGGCCATAGAATGCAAAACACCGAAGGAGGGGGACAGTCCTCTCCAATGAGGAAGCAGATTTCCTGAAATCCCATCTTTCACACTCTAGGATCAAAAACAAGAGCCCCAGAAAAAGAGAGAGGGAGAGGCTGGAAAACCATGGAGAGGGAGCAATTCAGAAAGATGATTGTTAAATCTGCTTATAGACTCCTGGGCAGGCACCTCAGATCGCACGTACGTGGGTTGGATCCCACAGAACATTCACAGATCTTGAGAACTGAAGCTAGGAGCAAACCGCTGAAGTCCCAGATTGGCCACTGGGTGGCGGGCACAGGCAGATCAGAATAGCACCGCCAAGGCTTTGAAAACTGAATGGTCACTGAACTCAACTAGTCAATTGTCTGCTAAAACAAAAGCTATGACCATTCTCCTAAGGGTTGAAATGGGACCCAGAGTTTTAAACATCCAGAGTACATGCCCCCCAATTACTTGGTATATGGAGAATCAGTAAAAACTCAACATATGAGTACATAGACGTGAACACTGAGATGATAAAGGAATATCTGACACAAAATTTAAATGAACTATTATAAAACTCCTTTATATTAAGCAAATTCTAATACATAGGAAATAATAGAAAGATAAAATTCCTTTAAAGAAATAAAGAAAAGTAAAATGGGGGCCAGAGCTGTGGCATAGCAGGTTAAGCTGCCACCTGCAGTGCTGGCATCCCATATGGGCACTGGTTGGAGTCCTGGCTGCTCCACTTCTGATCCAGCTCCCTGCTAATGGCCTGAAAAAAGCAACGGAAGACAGCCCAAGTGCTTGGGCTCTTGCACCCACATGGAAGAGCCCAGATAAAGCTCCTGGTTCCTGAGGGCTTCAGTCTGACCCAGCCCTGGCTGTCGCAGCCATCTGAAGAGTGAACTAGCAGAGAGAAGACTCTCTCTCTCTCTCTCTGTAACCCTGCCTTTCAAATAAACAAACGAATCTTTTTTTAAAAAAAAAGCCAAATGGAAATTATTAGAACTGAAAAATAAAATAACCTAAATTTAAAAGTTACTGGATGGACTCAGCAGTAGAATGAATATGATGGAGGAAAGAGCTAGTGAACGTGAAGATAGTGTAGATCAATATAAATTATCCAACAGGACCAGCCAGGAAGACACAGGTAGGTAATCATCTCATAGAAAGAGTTTATGGGGAGGGATACCCAGAGCACTTAGAAATCAAGATAAAGAATGTTTTAAGGCTATAATTTTTGAAATCAAAATTAAAGCAACAATTTCATAATGAACAACATACTAAATTTTTTTGACAGGCAGAATGGACAGTGAAGAGAGAGAGAGACAGAGAGAAAGGTCTTCCTTTGCTGTTGGTTCACCCTCCAATGGCCGGCGCACTGCGCTGATCCGAAGGCAGGAGCCAGGTGCTTCTCCTGGTCTCCCATGGGGTGCAGGGCCCAAGCACTTGGGCCATCCTCCACTGCACTCCCTGGCCATAGCAGAGAGCTGGCCTGGAAGAGGGGCAACCGGGACAGAATCCGGCACCCCGACCGGGACTAGAACCCGGTGTGCTGGCGCCGCAGGCAGAGGATTAGCCTATTGAACCGTGGCGCCAGTCAACATACCAAAATTTTTTAAAAATGCAGGATTAGCTACAGCGGTATGCTGACCCATTTTGGAGTCTGAGATAAAATGTAAAACAAGCAGTGCTGATACAATTTAAAACCACATAGAGGCAAAACTAACAAGGCTCCAGGAAACTGTGGGACAATACCAGAAGTTCTAACATTGATGTCATCAGAATCTCAGAAGGAAAGAGGAGTGAAATATAGAAAAAAATTTAGAAAAATAATAGTTGAAAAGTTCCCAAATCTGGTGAAATACTTAAACCTACAACTTTAAGAAGTTCATCAGACTCCGAACAGGAAAGCCACAAAGAAATTCATGCTCAGGCATATAATCATCAAACTGTTGAACATGAATAACAAAGAAAAAAATCTTGACAGCAACCAGAGAAAACCAACGTGCTACTTGCATGGGTGTGATGATTACAGATGACTGAATTCTTATCAAAAACCAGAGAGGCGGGAAGGCAGTAAAATAATATTTTTTGTTTGACAGGCAGAGTTAGTGAGAGAGAGAGAGAGAGAGAGAGAGAGAGAAAGGTCTTCCTTCCATTGGTTCACCCCCCAAATGGCCGCTATGGCTGGCGAGCGGCCAGCGCACTGCACTGATCCGAAGCCAGGAGCCAGGTTCTTCTCCTGGTCTCCCATGGGGCGCAGGGCCCAAGCACTTGGGCCATCCTCCACTGCACTCCTGGCCACAGCAGAGAGCTGGCCTGGAAGAGGAGCAACCGGGGACAGAACCTGGCGCCCCAACCGGGACTAGAACCCAGGGTGCAGGCGCCGCAGGTGGAGGATTAGCCAAGTGAGCCACGGTGCTGGCCAGTAAAATAATATTTTCAGATTGTTGAAAGAAAATAACTGTCATCCCAGAATTCTATGTCTAGTGGAAATATCCTTCAGGAATAAAAGCAATTTAAAAGGAAACTCAGAATTCACTGCCAAGTGAAGTGGTCTAAAACAATTAAGAAAGAAAGCTCTTCACACAAAAGTGAAATTATACCAGGAAGAAAATTAGACCACCAAAAATGAAGTTAGGGCAACAGAAGAGGCATTTGACTATTAAAAAAGAAAATCCAAGAAGATAGGTTTGTGGATGTTTTCTATTTCTTAACTACAAAAAATGTTAAATGCTTGAAAACATAAATATGTTTACCTTGATTGGATATTACACAATACGCATATGCAAGAAAACATCACATAGTACCCCAAAAAAGTTGGGTACATATATTTCAATCACTAGAGTAATCACTGAAAAATGTCCAGAGATACAATAACATTAAAATGGAATACTAAAATTCTGAAAAGAAGACAGGACAAGAAAACAGAGCAATGAAAACTAGAGAAAGAAAATAAGTAGTAGTCCGAAACCCAAAGAAGTCAATAATTATATCAAATGTAAGTGTATTAAATGGATAAAATAATAACATGGCCCAAATAGATGCATACTAAAAGAAACTAAGTTTGTATATAATGATATAAGAAGTTTAGAACCGATTTACCACGAAAATGCAAATCAAAATAAAACTGAGGGCTTCTATCAGTACCAGATAAGGTATACTTTAAGCAAAATTACCAACCAAGGGGCTGGCATTGTGGTACAGCAAGTTAAGCCACTGCTGGAGACACCAGCATCCCATATGGGAGCTCTGGTTCCAGTCTGGCTGCTTTGTTCTGACCCAGCTCCCCATTAATGCATCTGGGATAGCAGCAGAAGACGATCCAGATGTGTGGGCCCCTGCCACACATATGTAAACCAGAATGGAGCCCCTGGCTCCTGGCTGCAGCCTGGCCCAGTACTGGCCATTAAGGGATTTGGGGAGAGAACCAGCAGATGGAAGATTTCTCTGTTTCAAGTAAATAAAATAAATCTCTTTAAAAATTACCAAGCATAATAACAAAATGATAAAAGGTTCAATTCACTGACAAAGAATAGTAAATATGCACCTAAAACCATGATTTCAAAATACATGATACAAAACTGACAGATCTGTAATGAAAAATAGAAAAATCAGTATAGTTGGAGACTTCACTTGGTAAAAGATAAGAGTAGTAGACAGAAAATCGTCATGGATATAAAGAAACTGAACAACATCAATCTCAATACATTTATCAGTTACAATAGTTTCTTGTTGATACTTCATAGTTCCTTTTCAATCTGGATGCCTTTCATATTTTTCTTGCCTAGTTAACCTAGCTAGGATCTCTGGCACGATGTTGAATATAAGTGGCAGGAGCATACACCTCTGATTTGTAGCTGATCTTAGAACAAAAGCTTTCAGTTATTCATCATTGAGATATTATCTGTGAATATTTTTAAATTTTGGAGATAACATATTCTCGATTTACATTATGCTCAAAGGCTTAATGCTCCACTAAAGGAAGAGTTCAACAACAAAAAAATCAAAAAGACCACCACGTTTCATAGACCATAATCGAAAGAAAAGATGGCCAGCGCCGCGGCTCAATAGGCTAATCCTCTGCCTAACGGCGCCAGCACACCGGGTTCTAGTCCCGGTCGGGGTGCCGGATTCTGTCCCGGTTGCTCCTCTTCCAGGCCAGCTCTCTGCTGTGGCCAGGAGGTGCAGTGGAGGATGGCCCAAGTGCTTGGGCCCTGAACCCCTTGGGAGACCAGGAGAAGCACCTGTCTTCTGCCATCGGATCAGCATGGTGCGCTGGCCGCGACGGCCATTGGAGGGTGAACCAACAGCAAAAGGAAGAACCTCCTCTCTGTCTCTCTCTTTCACTGTCCACTATGCCTGTCAAAAAAAAAAAAAAAAAAAGAAAGAAAGAAAATATCATATTCTTAGAACTGTATGGGCCGGCACCACAGCTCACTAGGCTAATCCTCCGCCTGCAGTGCCAGCACACCGGGTTCTAGTCCCGGTTGGGGTGCCGGATTCTGTCCCGGTTGCTCCTCTTCCAGGCCAGCTCTCTGCTGTGGCCAGGAGGTGCAGTGGAGGATGGCCCAAGTGCTTGGGCCCTGCACCCCATGGGAGACCAGGAGAAGCACCTGTCTTCTGCCATCGGATCAGCATGGTGCGCTGGCCGCGACGGCCATTGGAGGGTGAACCAACAGCAAAAGGAAGAACCTCCTCTCTGTCTCTCTCTTTCACTGTCCACTATGCCTGTCAAAAAAAAAAAAAAAGAAAGAAAGAAAATATCATATTCTTAGAACTGTATGGGCCGGCACCACAGCTCACTAGGCTAATCCTCCGCCTGCAGCGCCAGCACACCGGGTT
Source organism: Sylvilagus floridanus (assembly GCA_949820135.1). Classification (NCBI taxonomy): domain Eukaryota; kingdom Metazoa; phylum Chordata; class Mammalia; order Lagomorpha; family Leporidae; genus Sylvilagus; species Sylvilagus floridanus. The sequence goes on from OX463223.1 coordinate 81,877,001, forward strand.
CTAGTCCCGGTCGGGGCGCCGGATTCTGTCCCAGTTGCCCCTCTTCCAGGCCAGCTCTCTGCTGTGGCCAGGGAGTGCAGTGGAGGATGGCCCAAGTGCTTGGGCCCTGCACCCCATGGGAGACCAGGAGAAGCACCTGGCTCCTGCCTTTGGATCAGCGCGGTGCACCTGCCGTAGTGCGCCGGCCGCGCGACCATTGGAGGGTGAACCAACAGAAAAAAAGGAAGACCTTTCTCTCTGTCTCTCTCTCTCTTCACTGTCCACTCTGCCTGTAAAAAAAAAAAAGATGTCACCTTCACCCATTTACAGTAAACTTCAAGATAGTCACAGATCATCAAAATTATAATTGTAGATAATTCCTAACAATTTGCCCAACAAAAATCCGATGCAAATTTTGACAAAACACTTTTTGTAGTAAAGCTAGTGCACAGTGGCATTTCTTTCCTTGTTAGCTGGATTTTTAATAAAGAGCTGTATGTATTTATTTATTTGAAAGGCAGAGTTACAGAAAGAGAGGGAGATCCAGAGATCTACCATCTGCTGGAGTACTCCCCAGGAGGCCACAACAGCCAGGACTGGGCCAGGCTGAAGCCAGGAGCCAGGAACTCCATCTCTCACATGGATAGCAGGGGCCCAAGCACTTGGGCCATCCTCTGCTTTTCCCCCAGGGAAAATTAGCAGGCAGCTGAACTGGAAGTGGAGCAGCCATGACTTGAGCTGGTGCTTATGTGGGATGCCAGTGTTGCAGGCGGTGGCGTTGTTGTGCCTGAGCGAGTGTAAACAGAGGAGCAACACAATGATAAAATTTGACGGTCTTTTATTGCCGGCAGTGGAGAGTGGGCTCATACCCTAAAGAACTCTCGACCCTGAAGCCCGAAGCAACAGGATTTCTAAAGGTAAAAACCACAAGCAGGGGAGGGGGAATACACGTTTGCTAGAATCGGGGGGGATACATGGTTAGTAGGGTCAAGCTGACCTAAGTAAGGCCTATGTGAAACTAATATCAACTACAATCTTGACAACACCAATTGCAAACAATTCCAATTATAATCCTAACATTAATCCAGGTGCAGCCTATCTGTTTTAAGCTTGAGCGATCACGCTAGGGAGTTTCTATGCTCTTCCAAGTGGGATGCAGTTATTGTTACTACGTTTTAGATCATAGTTTCAGACCAGAGTCTCACAGTGCAGGGTGCTTTCTCAAGATGGAGTCTTGGGTGCTCTAATATGGAGTCCCTACTTGTTAAGGTGTTACATCAACTTAACCTGCTATACACCACAATGCCAGCGCCAGCTATGAATTTTTTGAAGCTGTTGTTCAGCAAATTGAAGACATTCCTTTCTACCCCTCATTTGTTGAATGTTTTTATCATGGAATACTGGATATTTCAAATGCTCTTTTCGCATCTATTTAGATGATCATATGCTTTTGTTCTTTATTAATATGGAGTATCATACTTATTTTTAATATTTATTGAGAGAAAGAGAGACAGAGATATCGAGAGATCAAGAGAGATAGAGAGAGAAAGAGATCTTCCACCCATTGGTTCATTCCCCAAATGGCCACAACGGTCAAAGCCGGGCCAGGACAAATCCAGGAGCCAGGATCTTCTTCCAGGTCTCTCACGTGGGTTCAGGGGCCCAAACACTTGGGCCATCCTCAACTACTTTCCCAGGTGCATTAGCAGGGATCTGGATGGGAAGTGGAGCATCTAAGAGATGAACTGGCATCCATTTGGGATGCTGGTGACACAGAGGCATTACCCATTGAGCCACAACGCTGACCCCTATAGTTATTTTTGTATGTTGAACCTACTTTGCATTCCTGAGTTAAATCCCACCTGGTCGTGGTCACTCTACCCAATTTCATGGTTATAGTCATAAAGATTGGATTGTATTAGCAAAAGGACAGACCCATAAATCAGTGGAATGGAAATGCATCTATAGATAGATAACATCAATGTGGTTGGATAACTTTTTCAATTAAATTTTGATTAAATTACATTAAACATAGATAGGGTAGTCTTTTCAACAAATGTATTGGAACAATTAGCTATCCAGATGTAATAAAAAAAAAATAGGGGCTGGTGTTGTGGGGTAGCAGGTTAAGCCTCCACCTGTGTCGCTGGAATCCCATATGGATGCCAGCTCGAGACCTGGCTGCTCCACTTCTGATCCAACTCCTTGCTAATGTACCTGGGAAAGCAACAGAAGATAGCTCAATTACTTGGGCCCCTGAACCCATGTGGGAGATGCAGAAGAAGCTCCAGACCACTAGCTTCAGCCCTGGCCATTGTGGCCATTTGGGGAGTGAACCAGCAGATGGAAGATCTCTCTCTCTCTCTCTCTCTCTTCTCCCTCTGTACTCTCTGCCTTTCAAATAAAAAAATAAATATTTTTAAAGAGAGAAAAAACCTTGATATTTCACATGCTTCATTAATTCCAAGTGGCAACATTATGGCTTCTTTTTTTTTTTTTTTAAAGAAATTTATTTGAAAGGCAGAGTTACAGAGAGAGAGAGAGAGAGAGAGAGAGTTCTTCTATCCCCTGGTTTACTTCCCAAATGGCCACAATAGCTGAGGCTGGGCCAGGCCAAAGCCAGAAACCAGGAACTTCATCTGAATCTCCAATGTGGGTGCAGGGGCTCAAGCACTTGGGTCATCATCTGCTGCTTTCCCAGGCGCATTAGCAGGGAGCTGGATTGGAAGTGGAGCAGCCGGGACTTGAACTGGCACTGATATAGGATGCTGGCCTTGCAGGCAGCAGCTTAACCCACCACACCATAATGCCAGCCCCATAAATCAGGGTTTCTTGATCCAAGAAATCTTGCCCCTGGGTAAGAATCGTTGATCTAAATATAAAACATATGCAACATTTAGCAGAAAATGTAAAGAACATATCCATAACCTGGAATTATGCAAATAGTTCTCAGACATGACATTGAAATTATGATTGCTAAAAAATTGATAATTTATATCTCATCAAAATTAAAATCCTTTGCCCTGTGAAAGATACTATTAAAAGGATAGAAAGGCAGACTACAGATTGGGAGATAAGATTTGACGATAACAAAACATACAACCAACTTTTGTGAAGAATATATAAAGAACTTTCAAAACTGAACAGAGAAAATACAATTTGATTAGGCCAAGGACATTTGACAGAAGAAGATACATGCAAGGCAAACAAATACGTGAAAAGATGTAATAACGAAAAAAGCATTAGCCTTTAGGGAAATGCAAATCGAAGTAATTATGAGACACAACTATACATTTAATAGAATGGTTGCCTGTCTTTTTAGATTTATTTTAATTTACTCGAAAGGCAGAGTGACAGAGAGGGAAAGAGATCTTCTATCCACTGGTACACTCCGCAAATGGCCACAACTGTCAGGGCTGGGCCAGGCTGAAGCTACAAGGCTGGAACTCCATCCTGGTCTCCCACGTGGAGGGTGGCAGGGACCCAAGCACTCGGGCCATCTTCTGCTGCCTTCCCAGGTGTTGTTGGCAGGGAGCTATATGGGAAATGGAGCAGCTAAGGCTCGAACCAGAGCTCCTTTATGGGATGCTGGCATATCAGGTGGTGGTTTAGCCTGCTATACCACAATGCTGGCCCCGAAATGAATATTTAAAAGTACTGACAATGCACAACAAATAGAATTTTCCTACGTTGCTGGTTCAAATACAAAATTTTATAGCCATTTTGGAAAAACAGTTTGGTACCTTCTTATACAGTAAACTACATCTACACTATGACTCAGCAATCCCACTCCCACCCTAAAGAAAACATGTTCAAATGAAAACTCACACAATAACATTCACAGCAGTTCTATGTGTGACTGAATAAAACTGGAAAGAGCACAAAATGTCCTTCAACTGGGGAATGCATCAACTGTGTCACATCCATAAAATGAGATGGCACTCAGCAATAAAAGGTCACTCACTACACTCACACAGCACTATAGGTCAATCTCAAAGCCAGTTCTCCAAAGGTTACATACAACATGATTCCGTTTATAGACCATTCCCTAAAGAACAAACCATCACGGTGGCGGACGGATCAGTGACTGCCAGTGTTTGGGGCACAAAGTGTGACTAGGAACGGAGAGCACTACAGAGGTTTCTTACTTGATGGAAACGATCCATCTTCTGATTACAGAAATTCATTCTTGTTAAATCTCAGCCCTGTAATGCTCCTCCCCTTCCCCGCCAAAGTCAATTTTACCATATGGGAGTTTAGAAAATAAAAGTGCTAACTATCAAATCAAATATCTGCTCCCATTGTCAAATATGCTGGAACAAACCCAAAATATTCTGAATTTCTATAGCACCGTATTACAAAGTGTTTTCACATACATATGTCATTTAATCCTCACAAAGAACTGAGAAGTAGGGATACTCTGCCCATTTCTCACATGGGGAATAAAGAGACTTAGTGGGGCTGACTCCCCCATAACTGTGTGTGTATATATAGAGACAGTGGCCAAAGCCAGGTAAAACCCCTGGTCAAAAACGCTGTCCACTTTTGAAGCTGTTTCTTCCAAATCGCAGACCTTTAACCTTCTAGATCTGTAATCTAAGGTAAAGTCACTTCCCATTTCTGGCCCTTTCTCTGTAAAATGAGGACAACATTCTGTGTGGGTGCAAACTGATGAAATCTTTACTTAGTATATACTGAATCGATCTTCTGTATATAAAGATAATTGAAAATGAAAAAAAACCCTTGGTGTTAAATTGGAAATTGCATAGACAATTAACCAATTTTGAAAAAAAAATCATGTAGGATCTCTGTCCTTAATGTGCTGTACATTACGAATTAATACTATAACTAGTACTCCAACAGTATTTTTCACTTTGTGTTGCTATGTGGGGGCAAACTGTTGAAATCTTTACATAATATATACTAAACTGATCTTCTGTATATAAAGAGAATTGAAAATGAATCTTGATGTGAATGCAAGGGGAGAGGGAGCGGGAAAGGGGAGGGTTGCGGGTGGGAGGGATGTTATGGGGGGGAAGCCATTGTAATCCATAAGCTGCACTTTGGAAATTTATAGTCTTTAAATAAAAGCTTTAAAAAAAATGAGGACAACAATGCCCACTGGACAAAGATGTAGTGATGTGTGTTATGTTTTTCTTTTGTAAAGATTGATTTGTTTATTTGAGTGGCAGAGTTACAGACAGAGAGAGAGAGAAAGACACAGAGAGAGGTCTTCCATCTACTCGTTCACTCCCCAAATGGCCACAATGGTCACAGCTGGCCCAGGCTGAAACCAGGAGGCAGGAGCTTCTTCCAGGTCTCCCACGCAGGTGCAGGGGACCAGACTCAGGCCATGTTCCACTGTTTTCCCAGGCTATAGCAGAGAGCTGCATCGGAAGTGGAGCAGCCAGGATTTGAACGGGCACCCAAATGAGATGCCGGTACCGGAGGTTTAACCTGCTATGCCACAGCGTTGGCCCCATGAGTATTATGTTTTTCATGCTTCACATCTCTTCCTTTTGAGACCTGCCCCTCTTCCACTGTGTGATTTTCATCAGTTAACCTTATCAGCAGAGGCCCACCTCCACAACCACAGACTGGGGCATTTGACCCCGAACAATCAAATATGGTTGCTCATTTTCCCTGGACATAGTTAGTGATCCAAGGGAGTACAAATCTCCCAGGAAGGGTCACCAGAGACCTTTGGGGAAGATTGTTGATGCGAGAGAAAAGGTCCTCATGCTTGAGAGAGCTTAATCTGAGCTCTAAGGATTATGTACATTGTCAGTAGCTGGGAGCCATATTGCTATCATATGAAGACAATCTGAGGACCTTAAAGGCATGCAAAGTGAAAGAAACCACACACAAAATACCACAGGAAGTTCTACAACAGGAAGAACTAATCTAAAGTGATAGAGGGATGGGTGTTTGGCACAGTGGTTAAGACACCCCGTATCCAAGTGTCTGGTTTCCAGTCCTGTGTCTGCTTCCAATTCTAGCATCCTAATGTGCACCTTGTGGGCAACAGTGATGCCTTAAGTGGTTGGGTCCCTGCCACCCACATGGGAAACCCAAATTGAGTTCCCAACTTTGGCCAAATGAATGAGCAGATGGAATATCTCTCTCTCTCTCTCCTTCCCTTCCTCCCTCTTCTGCTTTTCAAGTAAATGAAAATACATTTTAAAAAGATTTATTTATTTGACAGGCAGAGTTATAGAGAGAGAGGGAGAGATCTTCCATCTGCTGGTTCACTTCCCATATGGCTGCAATAGCCAGGACTGGGCCAGGCTGAAGCCATGAACCAAGAGCTCTTCCAGGCCTCCCACGTGGGTGGCAGGAGCCCAAGTATGTGGACCATCTTTTGCTGCTTTTCCCAGGCCATTAGCAGAGAGCTGAATCAGAAGTGGGGCAGCAGGGGCAGAAACCAGCACACATATGGGATGCCAGCACCACAGGTGCCAGCTTAACCTGCTCTACCACAGGCCCAGTCCCCCAAATACATTTCTAAATGGGCAATAGACCAATCTAAATAGATATTTCTCAAAAGAGGACATGCAAATAAATGGCCAACAGACACATGAAAAATGAACAGCATCACTGATCATCAGGGATAATGCAAGTCAAGACCATAATGAGATATCACCTTACTCCAGTTGAATGGTTATTATCAAAATGACAAAAGATAACAAATGTTGGTGAGAATATGGAGAAAAGGGAATCCTGGCACACTGATGGTGAGAATGTAAGTTAGTACAGCCATTATGGAAACAGTATGGAAGATCCTCAAAAAAAGTAAAATAGAACTACCGGGTCTGGCACTGTGGCACACAGGTTAAAGCCCCAGCCTGCAGTGCCAGCATCCCATGTGGGCACCAGTTGGAGTCCTGGCTGCTCCACTTGTCATCCAGCCCCCTGCTGGCTTGCCTGGGAAAGTAGCAAAGGATAGCCCAAGCCCTTGGGCCTTTGCATCTATGTGGGAGACCAGGAAGAAGCTCCTGGCTCCTGCCTTCGGATTGGCTCAGTTCCAGCCATTGCAGCCATTTGGGGAGTGAATCTGCAGATGGAAGACCTCTCTCTCTCTTCGTCTCTAACTCTCTCTGTAACTCTGTATTTCAAATAAATAAAATAAATATTTAAAAAATAAATAAAATAGAACTACCATTTGATCCAGTAATACCACTACTGGGTATACATCCAAAGAGATGAAATCAATATGTTGAAGAGACATCTGTACTCCCATGTTTATAGCACCATTCACAATAGTCAAGAAGTGGAATCAACTTGAATTGGATAAAGCAAATGTGGTACTGATACACAACGGAATGCTATTCAGCCATAATGAAAGATGAAATCCTGTTATTTGCAATCTGGATAGATTGGGAGGAAATTATGTAAAAATAAAATAAAGCAGGCACATAAAGACAAATACCATATGATTTCACTCATATGTGGAATTTTTTTAAAAAATTCATCTCCTAGAAGTTGACAGTAGAAGAGTAATTGCCAGAGGCTGGGGAGATTAGGGGAGTTGGGGTATGGGGAGACGTTGGTTAATGGGTACTAAGTTACAGTTACACAGGAGAGATAAGCTTTATTGCACAGTAGGGTGACTATAGATAACATGCTGTATATTTTTCTTTTTTTTAAAGATTGATTTATTTATTTGAAAGTCAGAGTTAGAGAATGAGAGAGAGAGAGAGAGGTCTTCCATCCGCTAGTTCACCCCTCCCCAAGATGGCTGCAACGGCCAGAGCTGCGCTGATCTGAAGTCAGGAGCCAGGAGGTTCTTCTGGGTCTCCCACGTGGGTGCAAGGGCCCAAGGACTTGGGCCATCTTCCACTGCTTTCCCAGGCCATGGCAGAGAGCTGGACTGGAAGTGGACTAGAATCAGGGCTCATACAGGATGCCAGCGCTGCAGGTAGTGGCTTTACCCACTATGCCATAGCGCCAGCCCCTGTGTATTCTTAAAAAACAAAATTAAAATGACTTTGAATGTTTTTACCACAAAGCAATGGTAAACATTTGAAGGAATGGATACCCCGATTTGAACGTTGCACAACGTATACATGGACGGCAACATCACATGCTACAATTTTTAGGTGTCAATTAAAAGAAAAGAAGCTTTAGCTTTGTTGAGGACAAAGAAGATGGTAAGGCAGCGGAGATCTGAGGAGAGACAGGGTCAAATCTGCACCTACCGTAGGTCAGCCTAACAACATGTGGCAAATGCATTTGAGCAGAGTTAACGTGGAAGCGGGAGACTACTTAGGTGGTTGCCACTACGGTTCAAACACGAGAAGACGAAGACCTGAGCCAAACTGTGCAGTGATGGCAGAGAAGAAGAGAAGGAGCCACGACATGTGTGGTGAGAGAAGGGATACAAGGAAGTGAAGGGGAAGTTCAAGAACTGTCTTGGACTTCTAAGGCTAGTTAGGCATCAGGGTGTTTCTCTAAAATAGGGAACGTAGGAGGAGCAGGCTTTGGGGGACCTGACTAGTTCAGTTGAAACCTGAAGACTTTAAAAAGCATATGGGACCTTCACATGACTGCCTAACAGTTGTAGTCATCCCTCAGTTTACACTAGGGCTTGGTTCCAATACACCGTGGAGACATCAAAAATCCATGCATGCTAAAGTCCCTTATATAAAATGGCATAGCATTTGCTTATAATCCAAACACAACCTCCCATGTATTTTAAATAATCTCTAAGTTACTTCTATTGCCTAATTCAATCAAAAGCTATATACAGTTGTTATACTATATTGCCTAGAGAATAATAACAAGCAAAAAGTGTGTATATTCAGTACAGATGCAATTTTTTTAGAGATTTATTTATTTAAAAGTCTGAATTACAGAGAGAGAGGAAGAAACAGAAAGGTCTTCCGTAAGTTGGTTCACTCTCCAGATGGCCTCAACAGGAGGGCTGGGTCAGGCTGAAGACAGGAGCCAGGAGCTGCATTTAGGTCTCCCACATGGGTGCCAGGGCTCAAATACTTGGGCCATCATCTGCTGCTTTTCCAAGGCCATTAGCTGAGAGCTAGATCAGAAGTGGCGCAAACAGGACTTTAACTGGTGCCCATATGCAGTGCCAGCATCGTAGGCAATGATTCTACCCACTACACCACAATGCCAGCCCCATGGATGCAATTTTTGAAAATATTTCTGGGGCCAGTGCTGTGGCATAGTAGGTTAAGCCTCCACTTGCAGCATAGTATCTCTTATTGGAGTGCTGGTTCAAGTCCTGACTACTCCACTTCTGATCCAGCTCCCTGATAATGCATCTGGGAAAGCAGTAGAAGATGGCCCAAGTGATTGGGCCCCTGCACCCACGTGGGGAACCTGGAAGAAACTCTTGGCTCCTGGCTTTGGATCGGCCCAGCTCTGGCAGCTGTGGCCATCTGGGGAGTGAACCAGTGGATGGAAGACCTCTCTCTCTCTCTCTCCCTCTCTCTCTCTCTAATAAATAAATAAATCTTTAAAAAAACATTTCCGATTAGAGGTTGTTTGAATCCATCGTTGTGGAACCCATGGATATGGAGGGCCAAGCGTATTCTCTATCATTCTACAAATCTTATGTCAGGGTTCTGGACTGGAGATGCCAGTCCTCAGAATTCCTCAAGCTTATTTATCGGCTCGTCCATCTAGGAACAGACCTTGCTGCCTCCAAGCACAGCTGTATTCATTGTTCAGCCCTCATCAAGTGTGTGTCAGCTTCTCTCTCTGTGACAGTCTCATTTTCTTCTGCTGTCTTCTTCCAGGTGATGGAAAAGTCGGCCACCAACTACCCCAACTCTGCCTCTTTACAATCCACAATCCAGAAGGAAAATAGCCTTGCCCATTGGCTCTAGCAGAAAAGATCTAGAGAGGCCTTCGACTGGCCCAACTTGACTCAAGTATTCATCACGGAATCACTGTGTTCAAGGAAAGGAGGCATTAATTGGTTCAGACAAGGTCAGTCTAGAAAGGGAGGCATTCTCCAAAGGAACCAGAGTGAGGATAGAAATGTATGCTGGAGGGGCTGGCACTATGGCATGGTAGGTTAAGCCTCCACCTCTAGAGCCGGCATCCCAAACGGGTGCTGGTTGGAGTCCCGGCTGCTCCACTTCCAATCCAGCTCCCTGCTAATGTGCCTGGGAAAGCAGGGGAAAATGACTCAAGTGCTTGGGCCTTTGCACTAACATGGGAGACTAGAAAGAAGCTCTTGGCTTCTGGCTTCAGATCGGCTCAGCTCTGGCCATTGCAGCCATTTGGGGAGTGAACCAGTGGATGGAAGACCTCTCTCTCTGTCTCTCCCTCTTTCTGTAACTCTGCATCTCAGATAAAAAAATCTTTTTTCAGAAAAAAGGAAATGCATGCTGGAAAGACAAAACCAGAAGTTAAAATAATTCGACAGTAGTTAAAATGAAAAGTGGATTTTGGCCGGCGCCACGGCTCAGGCGAATCCTCTGCCTGTGGCACTGGCACCCCGGGTTTTAGTCCCAGTTGGGGCGCCGCTTCTTTCCTGGTTGCCCCTCTTCCAGGCCAGCTCTCTGCTGTGGCTATGGAGTGCAGTGGAGGATGGCCCAAGTGCTTGGGCCCTGCACCCTATGGGAGACCAGGAGGAAGCACCTGGCTCCTGGCTTCGGATCAGCGCAGCACGCCGGCCACAACGCGCCAGCCATGGCGGCCACTTGGGGGTGAACCAATGGAAAAAGGAAGACCTTTCTCTCTGTCTCTCTCTCTCTCACTGTCTAACTCTGCCTGCCAAAAAAAAAATAATAAAATAAAATAAATTATGAAAGTGGATTTCATCATCTAGGGAGAAGTTACAAACCAAGAAGAGCAGAAGGGCAGAATACAGAGAAACATGCACTTTCAAAGGGCAGGTAGGGTAGGAGGGGTCCAGTCAGAAGAGACTATGAGTGATCAATAGTGTCAGGGCAATAGAGTAAGACAGTACTTAAAGATTAGGAAATCACTAGTGATTTAGTGAGAATGGCATCACTGAAGTGGACATCAGAAACCACACTGAAGTTGGTTGAAGACTGAACCTGAGTGTAGACAAGTTTTTTGGGGGAGTTTGGAATGTGGCACAGTAGCTAGAGGGGAACACACTTGCCCACTCGGTTCTAAAGCTATGCCATCAATTCCTGGCCTGGATTCTATTTCTTCCTGGACTCTGGAAGACTGCCCAGATTATATCAGCTGAGTTCCTGATCTCCATTTTCAATCCCTCTTCCCAACCACTCAACACACAATCATCACTGGCTGTTAGCTTCTCATTATCTCCTTGACTCGATTCCCCCTTCATTCTCAGCATAACACATGGCTGTTACTATGAAAGCTGTGTTTTACCATGAGCCAGTTCTGATGGCAGAGGCCAGTGTCTACCATTTTCGAATCCTCAGTATCTAGTGTATGTGAATGTTGACAATGAACATTCCACCATCCACTGTATATAGCCTTTTATTTCCCCTTCTATCTCTGCTACCTTCTACTTCTATCCTACTTCTGACTGGGATATGGCCCTTGAACTCAGGCAAGGCTTTGCTCCTCAAAGTCATAGGTGAATGGCACTAAGAGGGTGGAAAATTAAACCTATTATGGTGGGCCTAGTGGGATGGCCTTGGGTCATTAGAGAAATGCCCTTGGAAGTTCTTTAAAGATGACTGCTTATAAATATCTGAGAGTTTGGCCCAGCCTCTCTCTCCCTTCCTGGCTCACCATGCCATTGTTCCTCCACACACACTCCACTATTGTCATCCTCCAGCTTCACCTGATGGTTGAACCAGTGCCTAATCTTGGACTGTGAACCTCCAAAACCATGGGCCAAAATAAGCTATCCTTAAATAACTTGACTTCGGTATTTCATTGTAGTAATGAATAGCTGACTAATACAACTTCACAAGAGGTTTCTCTCTAAAGTTAAATCTACCAACTGCATTCTGAATTCTAGCTCTTTTCAGTTCCTTTAGGGCAGGGCTGGGGAACATCTGGTCCATGGACTATATAGGCCCAGGAAATCATTTGGTCTGGCCCTGCCAAGGCAACCACAGGTGGGAATCAAAATTCAATACATCTATAACAGGCTCAATTTTAAATTGATCATTTTATAGCAGCCCACAAATGATGTTATAAATACCCAAATGGCCCTTGGCAGAAAAAAAGTTCCCTACCCCTGTTTTTAGGGTGTTTGTCCTTCAATGAACCTTTTCTTTGGAGCATATCACTCCATTTTTGCTGTTATATATGCATGAGAGCACTGAAAAATTTTCTTTGCATTGTTATGATCCTTTTAGCTACTATGCACTCAAGTAGTATAGCAGTATAGTAGTATACCAGTATAGTATAGAAAGAATGAACAGTGGGGGGCTGGCACTATGGCTCAGATTAAGCCATCACTTGTGATGCTGGCCTCTTACATTGGAGTGCCGGTTCCAGTCCCAACCCAGCTGCTTTGTTTCTGGTCCAGTTTCATGCTAATATGCCTGGGAAAGCAGCACAAGATGGCCCAAGAGCTTGGGCCTCTGCCATCCATGTAGGGAGACCTGGATAGAGTTCCAGGCTCCTGGATTCGGCCTGGCCCAGCCCTGGCCGTTGTGGCAATTTGGAGTGAACCACGGGATTGATGATCTCTTTATCCTCCCTTCCTCCCTCCTTTCACTCTGCTTTTCAAATAAATGAAATGAATCTTTAAAAAAAGAGAAGTGAGGGCCAGGGTTGTGGCATAGTGGTTAAAGCTGATGCCTGTGATACCTGCATTCCATTTGTGTGCTGGTTTGTGTCCCAGCCACTTCTCTTCTAATCCATTTCCCTGATAATGGCCTGGGAAAGCAGCAGAGGACAGCCCAGGTGTTTGGGCCCCTGTCATCCATGTAGGAGACCCAGATGAAGTTCCTGGTACCTGGCTTCGGCCTGGCCCAACCCTGGCCATTGTGGCTATCTGGCGAGTGAACCAGTGGATGGAATCTCTTGTGTGTGTCTCTCTTCTCTCTGTAACTCTTTCATATAAATAAATAAATCTTTAAAAAAAGAGAGCAGTGGATCAGAATTAAAAACAAGGTTTAAATTTGCTTCCTTTCAACATTGGGTAAGTGACTTTCCCTCCCTGAGCCTGTTTTCATTACTAATATGAACAAAGTGAATCAATTATTTCTAAAATTTCTTTATTTTAAAAAAGATTTGAAATTCAGTTTTGAGAGAGAGAGACTGACTTCCATCTGCTGGTTCACTCCCCAAATGGCCTCAATAGCTGGGGCTGAGCCAGGCCAAAGTCAGGAACCTGGAAGTCCATTCAAGTCTCCCACAGGCATAGCAGGGCCCCAAGTACTTGGGTCATCCTTGCTGCTTTCCCAGGTGCATTAGCAGGGGATTGGATTAGAAGTGGAGCAGCCAAGAATTGAACCAGTGCTCATGTGAGATGTCAGTGTTGTAGGTGGTGGATGTCAGTGTTGTAGGTAGTGGCTTAACTTACAACCCACTGTGCCACAATGCCAGCTCAATAAAATTCCTTTTATTTTTTTCCACTTTATTCAAAAGGCAGACAGACACACACACCCACGTAAGAGAGAGCAAGGGAGGGAGAATCTTCCATCTATTTGTTCACATCCCAAATGTCTGTAAACAGCCAGGGCTGGACCAGGCTGAAGCCTGGAGCCTGGAACTCCATTCAGGTCTACCATGTGGATGGCAAGGACCCTAGTACTTGAGCCATCATCTGCTGCTTCCAGGGTGTGCATTAGCAGGAACCTGGATTAGAAGTGGAGGGCATGATCCCAGCACTCCAATATGGGATACTGGTGTCCCAAGAAGCATTTTAACTACTAAGCCAAATCCCCCCCCCCCAAATCCTTTTAATCTCTTAGATTCTGTGCCTGATAGGAGACTACAAATAAGCAACCAATATGCACTGTCTCAATCTCCTACCTATCAATACTTTTGGAATCTTGTTTTCACAAAATTAGAGAAAAAGGGCCTCTGTATCCAATTATCTATTCCTGTAACAATGCAGCCTATGAAAGCACTCAAAATTCAATAGCTTAAAGCTAAACATTGATTTAGTTCTTGAGTCTGTGGTTTAGAAATGTAGGCCGGGTACGGCTGAACAGTTGTTTTGGACAAGGCAGGCTCACTCCTGTGTCTGGCAGGCATTTGGTTGTGAGCTGATCTAGGATGGCTGTAGCTGAGGCAGCTGAACTCTTGCATACGTCGACAGGCTAACTTGGGCATGCGAGCATCTCAGAGGTGGCAGGGAAACCAGACAACAGATGAAAACACACAATGCCTCAAGTCCAAGGGTTAGAACTGTCAATGTCATTACTTCTGCCACATTTCATTAGCCAAAGACAGCCACAAGGGCAGCTCAGGTGCAAGGGTTTGGGGAGGAGTTTCTGCTGTTTATTGAGAGAAACTGCATAGTCACATGGCAAAGGGCAAGGATTGAGAGAGGTACAGCATTGGGACATTAGTACATGTAACCTCAATTCTCTTATTTCTTACCATGCTCTGATACTCAACTTACAGTAGCTATTACTGCTCACTTTTAACTAATTCAACACATTTCCCGATCACCTACTTTGTGCAGGGCTCAGGATTTTCTGAAACAGTAACACAGCCTAGCACAATGTACAAAAAAAGCTTTGGCCTTAAGACCAATCTACATTCACATTCCACTTCCACCACTTACAGTGGGCAAGGGACCCAATCCCAACTTCCTCTTCTGAAATATGAAGGTAGTGGTCTCATTGGGTTAGTGTTAGATGAAGACAGCACAAAAAAAATTCATGGCAGGTAAGTTTTGGCTTCATTACTTCTTTCTACTCTGTTTTTCTGGTTCCTTTTTTATAATCCTGCCCTCTAGCAACTATGGATATCATCAAGATCGTGTGGAACACCACGTTCTCTCAACATTCTTTGTGTTTGTAAGCTCATATGTATAATTTCTAGCTATGAGCTATTTTTAAGATTTACTGTTTTGAAGGGCAGAGAAACAGGGAAAGGGCTAGTTCACTCTCCAAATGGCCATGACAGCCAGGGCAAGGTAAGGCCAAAGTCAGGAGCCAGGAACTCCATCCAGGTCTCCCACATGGGTGGCGGGGACCCAAGTTCTTTGGCCATATCCCATTGCTTTCCTAAGCGTAGTAGCCAGGACTTGAGCCAGCACTCTGATATAGGATGCTGGCATTCCAAGTGGCAGCTTAGCCCAGTGCATCATAATGCCAGCCCGTCTAGCTTTCACCTGCCTCTAACTATTTCCAGTAGTCTTCTATAGTATATATCTTAAGTCTGCATTTCTACAACCCTTCTCAGAACTACTCCGTTTTCTCCACGTGGGCAGACTATAAGCACATATACTGGCACTCCTTTCTTCCGTCTTCCCTCCTCTAATCCAATTTCTTACCATGTCCTCATCTCTCCCTTCAAAGTCACTTGCATCAAGATATTTCTCTGCCAGCACCCTATTTTCCACTCTAGTAGGACCTAACTTCTCAATTCCTTGGCTTTTAATACCTACCTAATAATTTGGTCTCATCTTAGCTAACTAACTTTAGCTTGGTTTCATTCACTTCACTACTTGAGTTCTCATTAGAAACGGATCACATTAACAGGAAGGACAACTTTCCAGTTGCATTTTTGAGATGGTTTTGCAATCCAGGGCATAGTCATTTCCCTGAATCTATTTCCTTGGCTATAAAATAAGCTCATTAACTTCATCTACTTTGCAGAGGGAAAAGCACCCGGCATAGTCCCCTTTCTCACTTATTCCCTATGCAGTCCTTCCCAAGTCAATACTGTCTCATGACAATATATTGTCTTGGAACTCAGTATGCAACCAATGTCTCTGTCTTCAAGCACAAGGACAGGCACACCAAATTCTCCTTCTATGGTGTTTTTTTATTTGCACATTTAATGTTCACAAATCATTTTACAGATTTCTTTTCACAGGTTTATTATTTATAATAAAGATCAGCATAAAACAGAGTATTGGAGAGGACCAATAAATTACTCTCAGTGATAGCATGGAATACAAAGGCTCTGAAAGAGAGTGAACAAGAGCATTTTGTGGCCACTTCCTATCAGGCGGGAACACTGACTTCATTAAGGCCAAGCCTTTACTCCGTTATTTCTTCCTCACACCAAGTGTAACCCAAATAGAAAGGCAATCTGTTCGCGCATGACTGCTCTCTGAGGTCTTCGGAATATAACTGGTACAAGCGACCAGATGCATCCCTTTACTATGAACACCTGAATAGACAAGTTCAATTTTGATATATTAACCATCCCTCTGGGAGAACTGAAAAGAAAGAGGCAGAAGTTGTTTGATTCTTAAGACTTTGAGAAAAGAGGGTAGGAATGGTGGGTGGTGGCGGTAGTGGTGGTGGTGGAGGGAGAAGCAGAAAGGAAAGAAAAGGGATTCAAGGAGATGAGGGCAGCAAACCCAACCCTTTCCATCGTACAGCTGCTCTTGTGTTCTCTGATGCTGCTGATCTAGTGTCCCACCACTTAGAAACAAAGGACACTGAGTTATCGACCTCCAGTCCCTTCTAGGCTATTAACAGGGTACACACCTGTGGGAGGGGTGGACTCATTTCATGTACATAATAACAATTCAAAAATACGTCCTACCACGCTCTCATCTAATGTTATTCTTATCACAAAATCAGAATAGCATTTTTTTTTTTTTTTGCAGAGGATCAGAGGAGACACACAAAGTACTGAAGAACAGTGCTTTTTGCCAAATCATTAGGTACAAAAAACAGACGGGTTGTTTGCAGGGGCTGAGGTGGAGGAGGAATGAGAGGAGCTGCTTGCTAATGGATACCAGGGTTCTTTGCGGAGTGATGAAAATGTTCTCAAATCAGATAGTGGTGATGGCTGCACAACTTTGTGAGTATACTAAAAGCCACTGAACTGTACACTTTAAAAGGGTGAGTTTCATGGTAAAGTGTATCTCAATAAAGCTGTTATAAAAATTCTTAAAAAAATAGAATAGTGCCTGGCACAAAGTAAGTGCCCAATAAATGTTAGCTATTAGTAGCAGTAATATTATTGTCAATATTTGACCATCCTAAGGCCAAATTAAATCCCTATAAATTCTCTATTTGTAATAAAATCTCACAGAATCTAGAAAAGTGTTTCTAATTTATATACATAGATTAACATTCATACATTTATTTCTACCCAAATGTTTCTGAAATTAACAGTCTAATTAAGATTCACAACTTTTGTGTTTTACATTGGACTAAAATAGCTGCATGCAATGGATGTTTTGTCAAGTCAGGATAAGCTCTAGGTAAGCTGCAATGACTGATGTTACCCAAGAGTTTGAACTGACCAGAGATTTTCAATTTCAGCTCCAGAAATAAAGAAGCAGTCCAAATAGAGTACGCAGTTAGATTATATACAGTACATTATTAAATCTCTAAATACAGGCTTTGTTAGCCTTCTAATCACATTTTTGGGGGATACTGGTTATAAAAAGATGAATATTCAACAGTAAAATGCTTACCAGTCTCATGCCCTATGACTCTACCTTGCCCAAGAACAGAAAAACCCCACCATGAGAAGATCCAATTCAACTCAAGTAATAACAAACCTCTTCAGATGTCAAAGACTTAATGACTAATGGTTGACTTTTTAAGACTGTACTGCACATTCAAATATGTTGGCATCAATGAAGTATTTCTAATCTAAACAGCAATTGAATCCAGGCTTCACTCTTTCTATTGCTAAAGAATATCACAACGGCATCTTGGTTTCAGAAGTAGGAGCGGCAACTGAGCCCCTATGACAGCAGCGATGCACCACATTCTGCAGGGATGCTCACCTGTTTAAAACTTCAGCTGAAGCGTGATACTTCCCAGTTCCGGCAACAGGGCTTCCTCTGTTGCAGTCCCCTGCCCTTCCAAGTCCTCACTTCTATAATCGGCCATGTGCCTTCGCAGCAAATCAGGAAAAGCTGCACTGAGGGTTACAACTTCCAGACATTCAGGTCTTAACAGCAGTCTATCACAGCAAGTAATGTACTTTTTTTGCATACATTAAGAAAATATACCAATTTCCAGGAAGAGTTAATTAAACCTGCATTTTATTCACCTTCACTAAAATAAAATAAAACCATTTCCTATGTCACCGTCACCCAAAGGCAACAAATTAATACACGGGACAGCTGCCTTAATACCCAATATGCATAACTCATGCCCCATGTGCACACAAACAATTCCCCCAAAGTTGTAGCCTTAGGAATATTTGATCAAATGTTGCACCTGAGTAAAATTCAATAAAGACTTAATTCCCTTTGAGAAGCGCGGTTACTTCTTTAATTTTAAATTATAAACACTGGGACAGATTACAAAACAACTTTGGGAGAGAAACATTTTGAGTGCAAAGTTCAAAAATTGCTGACAATGAAAACGGATGACAATTGAGGCTCGATTGCAAAATCAAGATGAGCTTCTAAATATTTTCTTTGCCAATTCAAGACTGAAACATCGAGTTTGTCCTCACAATTGGCTCATTTTATAATTTAAAAGGTAAACTGTAATAAATACAAATATATAACCAATAACTCAGGATAAGGCAGGGATAGAGGGGACCAACTTTGCAGTGCTTTGTAACTGAGTACCATTTCAAGAACCCATTTGGCTTGGTGTTGTGCATGTGGGTAATCTGGCGATGGAGAAACAGGTATTAGAATCATGTGTCCATGTGTACGTAGTCCTTAAATACAAAATAAATATTTAAATTCTATGATAAAGAAAAAATGTAGACTAAGAAAGTCCTAGCTTTATAAGTAACTGTACATTTACAATGAATGTTTTCTGTCTGACTCCTAATCTTTGTCTACTAGAGTTCTTCAATGTGCAATTTATAGACGGCAACAGCTCGTATTACCTTAAAGGAGCCTTGCTTAGCTCAGAATCAGCCTGCCCCAGACACACTGCTCCCTGAACAGCCTTCACCCTTGTGTGCATAAATCGCTGAGAGTACAAGTAGGTGCATACGTGCAACAAAGGTACTTGTCTAAAGGGGAGGGGTCATTAGCTTTACAAATAAAATAAAAAACTAAGAAAATAAATTGGTATTTCCCAACCTCAAAAACACATATGAGAAAACTGTGAAGCCTACTAGGAAAAGGCAGCAGCTGTAAACCCAACATATCCTGCACCACACTTTCAACATCCAGCTGTTCTGTTAATCAGCCACTGGAACTCTGAATCCCTCTGTGTTCACATGGTTCAGTGCAGCCTTCTGATGAATCTTTACTTTCCAGTTAGAGGCCAAACTATACAAAATAATGAAGAATTTCCTATAGCTATGATGCATCCAAACTGCCTCAGTCCACCCTCAAGAGAAGTTGCCCACATGATAATATGCATTAGAGATCTCTACTTGAGTATGCTCCAGCAATGGGCCACTGAGAACTTTGGTCCAGGGAAAATGCCATGTTGACTGTTGACATCTCACAATGCACATTGCAAGTGAGGAAGCAAGACTAAAAACCAGAGTGCCTACCAAGGTGCTGTTAAGCATGGCAGAAATGTGACTATACAAAAAGACCAAAGAGGCTGATGCTTGATATTTGTTGTTGTTCTTTTTTAAAGCAACAAGGGTAAGACTTCTTCTAGTCAAGATCTGAATCTTGGTTAACGTGCATTTTCTCCTTTCACATCTATAACCCTGCCCACCTGAACCTCTGTCATTGCCTTTTTAAGCTTCAGAGAGAAAAATAAAAGAAAATGGATATAGGTCATCCATTCATATTTATGAAAAGAGAGGCATATTCTAATAGTCATAAGGCAATATGTTTAAGAGCTGCACCTGAACTGGTATTCTCAAAACTGAAAATAGTTACCAACTCCATTCAACTTGTAGGATGTGTCCATGTGCTTCCTGAGTCATTGGTTGTCACCCAAATGGACCACAATGACTCCATCATGTCCTATGGAGGCATTATACTATGTGTAGAATGCACATATATTTCAAAGAAATAGTACTAAGAGGGAAAGGACAGCCTTTCAGACATCAGTTCCTTTTATAAGTGGTGACAGTGCTACATGGCTCCCTTTTAATCTCCTCTCCTACCCAGTTACCCAATACCTCCAAAATTAGAGAAAAGAGGGCCAGAGGCAAAGTTCCATGGTGAACTGCATCTTTCAGATGCGTTTTCAGTTCACTTATTTACTGAGTTACTATGGAGTGAAGGTGAGAATCATCCAACTGATGACGAAATAGAAGAGGAAAACAGGATAAACAGCAAGAGCTCTTCGGTTGGGTGGCTGGCTGTCAGCAAGAAATGCAGTAGAAGCTAAACAAAAGACAAAACAAGAAAGAATATTTAATAGGATTAACACTGTCACAATTACTAACATTAACTAAATTTTGAGTGTGCTTGGCAAAATCTGGAATATAGAACTACGCTATCTGAAGGGACTACCAAAGTTTCTGGAAAACGAAATGAAAAGAAAAACTTATTTTTGGTGCAAAGACATCTTGAAATCTATGCATAGTTTTTTTTTTCTATGAACTTTTCTGAAGCTCCCTCATTTTTGTGATCCTCAGAGAAACAGTCATTCTGTAGCATACTTTTCCAGACAGATGAGGGCTTCTTGTTTCAAGTACTAAAACTTGAAAAGTTTTTGATCATTTTGGATAGAAAGCTTTCTAAGTGGAGTTTCCTACCCTTTTCCAAAAAGTTGTTGGACTATGCTGAATGGGCTTAAGAAGATGTGTAAGTTTTTTGCTCCTATGGTCAATGGCTTCATGCTGCTCTGTTTTTTGAGTTAACTGTTCTTCTTATGCTATCAGCTCATTCAAATGCCATTTATCTCGTCTACCCAAGAAAAAAATCTACTCATCTTTTTACTGAAGTTTCACTCTTCTAGGGAATCTTTCCCTGAACAATAACCTGATATCCTGCTACCCCATGTAGAACTTGTCCACTTCCTTCTCCTGTGTTCCCATGATACCTTGCACAGACCTCCAGCCCCCACCTGGAACACTATTAAAGTATTTTCATTTTCTGGTTGCTCCACTAAATTGCAAACTCTGAAGACAGAGACCCTGCACAGCACAGTGCCTGACACAGTTTGTGATTAATAAATATTTGCTGAGCTAAAGCCTCTCTCTACTTTCTGATCTGCTGTGGGCTTGGACAGCAGATAACTAAGCTAGTTAGAACTGCACGTATGGTAGTTATCAGGCTCTGAGGGAATCAGGGACTCTCCCATGAGTTAAAGCACATAGGCTTACTACACAGTCTTTGGAACATCAATGTTATCTCCCTCAGAACCTTTTTTGGATTACTTCTTAGCTTTAAAATAAACTATGTGCCAGAGCAGTAAGGTGCTACTGCACTTAAAACTATTAGGCAGTTGATCTATATTGTTAAATCAGAAGCTAGTGAACACTGCTAATTTAGGTGGAATGTTAAGAGAATATTAGGAATGTAAAAATAATGAGCATATTGCATTCACTGCCACTGCTATAGGCCCTTCTTAAATCTTTAGCAAAATTTCCCACAGAAGCAGGAAAGTACTGTATAATGATGGTTAAAAAAAACACTGAAATGTGATATAGTATAGTATAGTATAGTTCTTACAGGTATATGATCTGCCTGGGTTTGACTCTTCTACTCACTAATTATGTGTCCTGGGGCAAGGTGCTTAACCTCTCTATGACTGTTCCTCACCTATAAAATGGGACTAACATTAGTATTTATCTATTAGGATTGCAGTGAGGGTTAAATGTGACAACAGATGTAACACACCAATGCCTATTCTGAAATAACACACAACAGTGTTTAGCCTATAGTAAGCAATCCATAATTTTTTATGTGGCCAGAATTTTTATTATAATTAATTTGTCAGGAAAAGGTCCAAGTTATTTCACAACTCACTTATGCCTCTTATATACCAAGACTGAACTGAGTCTAGGGAAATAAATTTTTTCCAACATCCATTAGTTATGAGGAAAAAAAAAAAGATGTGACTCTCTACCTGTTTTAAGTCCAGAAACCCAACTTAGGTAAGATGAACCCCATCAGTGCCTACTTAGAGTAGAGGGCTCTGTGGATGACACTGGTAGGAATTACACCGCTCACATCTGACTTTGGAGTCACACTAATTCTCATCTGGTCTTCATCTTTAACTCCTGTTTTTGTCTGTTCACCTACTGTAGAGCTAAGTACATACTTACCGATTACAGACCAGGCAAACATCACGATGACCACAAAAAGACGAACCATGAAGTTTATGGGGCCCTGTTCAGCCAAAAGTACCAATCGGCAAATCAGCATTGCTACTGTCAATGGAAGTATGCAGTAGCCCAACACACAGAGACTTTGGAAAAAAGATCTAAAAACAACAAAATTCCATAAGGGTCATAAATACAGCAGATCAGTATCTTCACACAGCTTATTACAGACATTTCTATACAACACCGATTGCCTCTCCCTCCTGATAATAGATCTTAATTTCAATTTTATGACACTCTTCTGTATTAAGCACATGGTTTAATTTCCTCTTCCCATATTCTGCCTCCCCCCTCTTCAGCGCCTTAAGAATCAACCATCTAATACCAGCTGATCTACTTTAATTCCCAGAAACCTCCTTCTCTTATTGAACCTCTAAGATGGTAGTCCTTAATCCTTTCTAGTTTATACATCTATTTGAGAATTTGTTTAAAGCTTTGGACCATCTATCCCCAGAAATACAAATAATTTTCTAACAAAAAAAATTCTGCCTCTGACTTGAGAGACTGGAGATAACATCTGAAGCTTATCAAAGGAACCTAGGTAATTTAAGTTAATTTAAATCAACTAGGTTATATCTGTTCACTGGTTTTATTTTTGGTTTTTTAAAAGATTTATTTATTCACTTGAAAAACAAAGTAACAGAGAGAGAGGGAAAGACAGAGATCTTTTCAGACACTGGATTTACTTTCCAAATAGCCACAGGGCTGGGGCTAGGCTGGGCCAAAGCCAGGAGCCCAGAATTCCATCTAAGTCTTCCACATAGGTGGCAGCGACCCAAGCACTTAGGCTATTTTCTGTTGCTTTTCCAGGTGCATTAGCAGGGAGCTGGACCAGAAAAAGAGCAGCCAGAATTTGATCCAACACTCCAATATGGGATGTTGGCTTTCTAAGTGGCAGCTTAACCCACTGTGCCACAATGCTGGCCACTTGTTCACTGGTTTTAAGAGAACTTTTCTGGGGCAGGCAATGTGGCACAGCAGATAAAGCCACTGCCTGCAATGCTGGCATCCCATATGGGTGCCAGTTCAAGTCCTGGCTGATCTACTTCCGATCCAGCTCCTCCTTGCTAATACACCCAAGAAAGCAGTGGAAGATGGCCCAAGCACCCACATGTAAGACCCAGAAGAAGCTCCTGGATCCTGGCTTTGGATCGACCCAGCTCCAGCTGTTGTGGCCATTTAGGGAGTCAACCAGGGGATGGAAGACCCTCTCTCTGCTCTCTGTAACTCTGCTTTTCAAATAAATAAATCTTTGGGGGGTAGGGACTTTTCTTTGGCTCATATTTTTTAAAAATACTGAAAATCTAGGATATAGGGGCTGACACCGTGGTATAGTAGGTTAATCCTCTGCCTGTGGCGCCAGCCATCCCATATGGGTGCCAGTTCTAGTCCCGGCTGCCCCTCTTCCAATCCAGCTCTCTGCTATGGCCTGGGAAAGCAGTACAAGATGGCCCAAGTCCTAGGGCCACTGCACCCACATGGGAGACCAGGAGGAGTTACCTGGCTCCTGGCTTCAGATCGACACAGCTCGGTCATTTGGGGAGTGAACCAATGGAAGGAGGACCTTTCTGTCTCTCCCTCTCACTGTAACTCTACCTCTCAAATAAATAAATAAAAATCTTAATAACAATCTAGAATATAACTATCTAGCAAAGGGAAAAAAGAATACCTTTTAATGATACTTACATGTTTCCTCCAAGGAGTTTTGAGTTGAGTGTGATGGTTACTGCACCAAACCAGACGATGACGAAAACTTCGGCAAACTGAGGTCCCCCATCTTTTTCATTATCAGCAGAACCTCTCTGCAGCATTCTGAGACAAGGAAACAACATGAGAGCTGCCTCATCTTTTACTTGCAGCAAAAAAGGTAAAATACAGATTCTCAAATGTCCAATCAGATTATTGTGCTATGTCCCACCTGAAGATCTGTAAGTGCTAAAAGGAAAATGCCAGAAGTATTTGACAAAGCTCTCTTTACATTTCAAATGCCTCAGGACTACAAGGGGTGCCCCATCTGACCTTGTCAGAATACGTAACTGGATTACTGAAGACCTTTGTCGTTTAAACAGAGGTTATAAACTGAAGGGCCAAATGAGGCTCACAGACATGAGGTACTTTCAAATGGTTTCAAACTTCAATTGACATTATTTTAAAACCAGGTGGTTTCACATAAGAAAATATATTTTCTGGATTTTCTTGAAAACCCTGAAGCCTTTTTTTTTTTTTTTTTGACAGGCAGAGTTAGACAGTGAGAGAGTGAGAGAGAGAGAAAAAGAAAGATCTTCCTTCCGTTGGTTCACCCCCCAGATGGCTGCTACGGCAGGCGCTGCGCCGATCCGAAGCCAGGAGCCAGGTGCTTCCTCCTGGTCTCCCATGGGGTATAGGGCCCAAACACTTGGGCCATCCTCCACTGCCCTCCCAGGCCACAGCAGAGAGCTGGACAAGAAGAGGAGCAATTGGGACAGAATCCAGCACCCCAACCGGGACTAGAACTAGGGTGCCAGCGCCGCAGGCGGAGGATTAGCCTAGTGAGCCTCGGTGCCGGCCAACCCTGAAGCCTTTCTAACACTGGACCTACATTCTTACACAGGAACAGTCAAGGGCAGCTGGCATAGCAGCAAGGGACATGTAATCACCCAGCCACTACTGAAGACATTTAAGTAACTTCTCTAGCCTTCAGATACACCTGGATTTGTAATTATTGGGTTTTCAGTTCAGATACTTTAAAATGGAAACAGTCTATAAATCAATTTAGTTGTTGACTTGTTAAAATTAAAAGCATATAAAATATTAATAAAGGACTTTGCTTTGAAATTAAATAGTGACAATCTCAAATATCCTAACAATTTTGCAGGCAAAAACTATTTTGATTTTAGACTTAGAATACTTGCACTTGGTATCACTATCAGAGTTTCTGATAGAAACTCTTCCATCAAGGGATTTGACTGCTTCCCTTAACATGTTAATTGAAGGCATAAGAACTAACCCTGTATGTTACCTAAATCAGCATATGCTCAATTTAAATCAAAAAGAGAGTGGAGAAGTTAATAAGAAAATTGTTGAATTTAGAACTACAGTTAGGCCTGAAAAGGAGCCTCAAACATCTCCTTCTATAGATACAAAAGAGACCTAGAATGGTGAGTAGGAAGAGATTTGTCATAATTAGGGAAGTAGAGAAAAGGCAGTCAGAACATCCAAGAGTGACCTAGGTCTAGTACTCATGATATGATCTTGGTAAGTCTTCAATATCTTTCATCTCGAGCCTGCTTGTCAAAAAAGCAAAATAATATTGAATTCTTGTTATGAGGATACAATAAGGAAAGATATTTAAAGGTTTTCTGTGAATAAGGAAAAAATTATTATACAAACTTTAGTTGTTAGTAGCCCAAAGTCACACAGCTAGCTGGCAGCAGAGTCAGGATGAGAAGCCAGAACTTTTTCTACCTTATAAAACGGTTAAATTCCCCTCCAATGGAACCTTCTCCTTTTTCTGTCCTGCCCCTTTATATATGGAGGAACTTCAAAAAGTTTATGGAAAATGGAATAAATGATAAGTTTATTTTGGTACAAAAAATTTGAAAATCCATACATAGAAGATCTTTAAAATGTTTTGCACCAAAATGAACTTATCTTTTTATTTCATTTTCTATGAACTTTCTATTTCAGAAAGTAGAAAAATGTACTTCCCATTCTTAATGGGAAAGTATAACACTTTGAACTCTACCATTTCTACTAGAATTGAGTAGGAATTGTGTTTGCGAACAAATGTTATTCAAACTACACATACTTAATTCTCTAAGTTTAATGATGAGAATAAATAAATGTTCAATAAATATGGCTAAACTAAGAAGTCCTCTAAAAAAAAGTGGACATTAATTTTCACATCTTTAACTCTACCACTTTTTATTTGATCCAGAAAGCTATTAGACATTTTAGGCTTTAATACATAGGAGCACAGTATGTCATAGAGGTCAGCCAAAATTCTCCTCCATTTTGAAACTCAACACAGAAATCCAGTCTAGCTCAATTGACAAATAAAGGAAACACAAGTACTTACAACGCAAGTGCCACACAAAGGATCAAAGGGCCCCACAAGTCCCCTACAAAGCAAAAAAAAAAATCGCAAATAGGTAATATTTTCTATCTTTATTCTAATTATCTACTACTTTCACTCTTAGATTTAAGATATCAAGATTTTTTTTGTCTGCTCAAGCCTTACCACTGCTCCAATTCCTTACTGACACCCTTGCTTCCCAATTCTGAATGTACTTCTTCACATATCTTTTAAGCTTTGTTCACCTCAGATCCCAGGAGTCACTCTTCTTCCTATCAACTAAGGCACATTCTAGCATGCTATAATTAAAGACCAATGGTGGGGCTGGTGCTGAGGTGTAGTGGGTAAAGCTGATGCCTATAGTGCCAGCATCCCCTATGGATGCTGGTTCGAGTCCCAGCTGCTCCACTTCCAATCCACTCTCTACTATGGCCTGGGAAAGCAGCAGCAGTTGGCCCAAGTGCTTGGGCCCCTGCACCCGTGTGGGAGACCCAGAAGCAGCTCCTGGCTCCCGGCTTCGGATAGGCCTAGCTCCGGCAGTTGCAGCCAATTGGGGAGTGAACTAACAGATGGAAGACCTCTCTCTCTCTCTGCCTCTCCTTCTCTCTCTGTAACTCTGACTTTCAAATAAATAATCTTTAAAAAAAAAAGCCAATGGGTAAGCAGTCAAAAGACCTAGATGTCCCACCCTGCACACGCAGAAGGACTATAGCCAAGTTATGTCACCAATCTGAGATATTAGGTGACAGAATAATCAGGTTCATTTCACAAATGTGAAAAATGAAGCCAAGAAAGAAGTGACTTGCTCTAGTTTATAGGTGGAGGTGAGAAGGACCAGAACTCAGGTCTTCTGATTCTTTATCCAAAGTTCTTGCCACTCTACCATATCACTCTCTTTCTTAATTCTAATGTAAAACTGATATGGAATTGCTATCGTTCTAGGTGAGAAAAAAACAAAACAGCCCAATATTGTAATTTCATAAGGTTCAACTTTAACAACATGTTAGAGCTTTCTGAAAACTAAAAAAAAAAAAAAAAAAGGCTCTGTAGGAGGCAGGTTTTGGCCTAGTTGCTAAGACCATGGTTGGGAAATCCACATCCCATATTGAAGTGTTTGGTTCGAGTCCCAGTTCTGCTCCCAATCCCAGCATCCTATTATAGACCCTATGAGGTGGTAGGGGAGGGCTCAAGTAGTTGGGCCCCTGCCACCCATGGTAGATCTGGACTGAGCTCCTGGCTCCTGGCTTCAGCCCCCTGCCATTACAGACATTTGGGGAGTGATCCAGAAAACAAGAATGCACTCTCTGCCTCTCAAATAAATAAATAAAACTTAAGACTCTGTCAACCTCAGATCTAACTAAAGGCGGTCCTAATCAATAGCTGCTGACAGATTAGTATGCCAACAGTTTGGTTTCACAGCTTAGAGCATAATGTCCTTCTTCAACTAACCCAAAAACAGTCATGGCAACTTTAACTTCATATGTATAGAATTTTACCTACAAAACATATGCATATATACATATAGTGGGGTTTTACCAATTATGTAAGTAATTTTTACACAAAATTTTGTGGTTTGGAAAAGCTGTAAAAAATGATAATCTCCAATAAAATTATTGTTGATCTTATTTTATCAACTGGAAAACTGCATTCAAGTACAATCACATTAGTATGCTATTTTAATGCACTAAAGATAAACAAATTCATAACAGTATTCTTAGCTATTTTCTTGTTTTTGTAAAACATATAACAGAAAATTTACCACTTTATTTCTTTTTAAAAATGTCATGTATAGATTTTCATTTTATCTGAAAGGCAGAGAGAGACTGAGCGAGATCATCCACCTGCTGGTTTACCTGCCCAGTGCCTGCAACAGCTGAGGCTGGGCCAGGACAAAACCAGGAGCCCAGAACTCAGTGTGGGCTTCCCATTGAGGTGGCAGGGACCCAGCTGTGTGAACCATCGTTTGCTGCTCCCAAAGTGTACATTAGCAGGAAGCATAAAACCTTGGCCCTGTGATATGGGCATCCCAAATGGTGTCAACTGCTATACCAAACGCCTACCCTCATTTTATTGTATTTACTATTCAGTGGCATTGTACACTAACACTGTTGTACACCTATCACTGCCATCCATCTCCAAAACTTTTTCATCTTCCCAAACTGAAACTCCATACTAATTAAACAAAAAATGTCAATCTCATCCCTATAAGCTCCTACCACCAACCATTCTACTTTCTTCCTCTATGAATTTGACTACTCTAGCACCTAATGTAAGTGGAATCACGCATATATGTTCTTTCATGCTTGGCTATTTCACTTAGGGTAATGTTTTCAAGCTTCATCCATGTTGAAGTATGTGTCAGAATTTCAGTGTTTCTTAAGGCTGAGTTCTTATGTATAAAGCATATAATGGTATATGCCACATTTTATTTATCCATCCATCAATGAACATTTGGGTTGTTTCTACATTTCAGATATTGTGTATAATGCTACAATATACATGGCTAGACAAATATCTATTTGAATCCAGGTTTTCAGTTCTTTTGGATATATTCTTAGAAAGATAATTACCAGATCATATGGTAATTCTTTTTTTAATTTTTTGAAGAACCACCATAGAGCTCTCCACAGTGACTATCCTATTTTATATTCTCACTAGCAATACACAAGTTTCTAAATTTCTCCACATCCTTGCCAACACTTACTATGTTCTGGGTTTTTTTTTTATAGTAATCCTCCTAATGGGTGTATTTCTCATATTTGTTTATTCTTAAGGTATGGATTTTTTTCCATGCCATTTTGCCATGGGTTATGCTAACAAGGTATGGTAGAAATGTCAACTTCTGACCACAATTTCTTCATTCTTTGTGCCAGCCTATCTTTATTTCCCTACAAGGTTTGGGACAGACATTAACATATGCACAGGTAATATGCATAATTAATCAGTAAACTAACACATTGGTTCTGCATTGTGGTTGGAGTGACCTTGCATTGAACTGAGACACAACACCAGTTGAAAGGATATCT
Source organism: Sylvilagus floridanus (assembly GCA_949820135.1). Taxonomy (NCBI): domain Eukaryota; kingdom Metazoa; phylum Chordata; class Mammalia; order Lagomorpha; family Leporidae; genus Sylvilagus; species Sylvilagus floridanus. The sequence goes on from OX463223.1 coordinate 81,906,293, forward strand.
TCATATCTGGGACAGAGGTGATAAAGTAGAAAGGACACTGAACTTAAAATTGGGTTCAAATTCTGCCTGTCTGATTTTGACAAGACAGTTACCTTCTCTGGGACTCATTTTTTTTCCTCATCTGTTAAATACGAATAACTCCTACTTCACAAAGTTGTTGGGAAGATTAAATAAGATAATGTGACTGGGGAGGAGTCGCTAGAATAGCTACCATTTGTGGAGTGCCTACTAAATGTTGGAGCTGTACTAGGTGATTTACATGCATTATCATCTGTAGTCTTACCAGCAAGGTACAGATGAAACTTGAGCCCCAGAAATGTTAACTGTCTTATCCAAGATTACACATATTTCTACTGGACCAGCAGTAGCAAATCAGTTTCAAATCATGTGTCAGCTCCAACCCACAATGCACTGTTGAGAAGGAATCTTGTGCTGCATCCTGTCTCCACACAGTTATAGCACATTGGCCACATTTCTGACATCCCTAATTTTTCTGATAAAGACAAAGAAGAAAACCAAGTCTGCTTGAAAAGAAAAACATGATACCTAACAATTTTAAGAGAAAAGCCTAAGTAAGGGTATAATTCATTGCACTGCTTTGACAGAACTCTAAGAAAAAAGTCATCAGACTAAATGATAGTTTTGAACATAGAAATGTCCCTAAGAGTAATATCAATATGTTAATTATTAGTCGGTATTTGTTGTTATTCTAGTTTAATATGCAAACATTTGTCTTTCCCTTAGAGACTGTTAATTTTTGACTGCACAAAGCCCCTATATGTTAGCAGCTTCCAAAAATACTTTTTGAAATGTCTACTGTAGCATTTTCCAGCTGAGAGTATACAGTATATATTTACTGACGAGGAAAATACAACAACCAAAATGTTCCAACTTCTGAAATTCCATTGTAAATTTTAAATTTCTTCCAAACATTTCATTTACATATTTTTCACAGGGCCTTTGTCTTATGAGTGCTTAGAATCCAAGTACACTGAGATGAAATAAATTTTCAAAAACCACACATACTTACAGTCTCTCAATAGGGTACTGCTTTTCCTGGGATATAAAACATGCATAAACTTTTTCCCAACTGATTTTAGATCACGCATCTGAAAGACACAAGCAACTTGTTATATTAGAATGACCAAAATTGCCAAGGAACCCCCTCACTTAATTTGCTAGAATTTCTTTTATTTCAGTCCCCTGGGAGCTCTTCACTGAATTTTAGAACTAATTCCAGTTCAATTCCTTCACTGCACAAAGGAAACCAGAGAAGCAGGATATGCTTTTTCTACTGACCCCTTAAGCCAACATTTAACTTTTCCACATGCATCAGTTCTGTTTTGATTTTGAAAACTCTATGAAGAATATAGCCCTCCCCATATACTACTTAAAGAAACTAAAATAATACGACTATGAAAAGCTGGTGGGCAAAACACAGCATGTGGCATTTGGTTTATATATGATGAGGTCCCAGGGGCCAATCAGCCTGCTCCTTAGATACCACGTTTTTGGCACTACATAAGACAAATTAATTTCCATCATCCCCAATGTAACTGGTAAACGAATCCCAAAAGACAGATACAAAAAATAAAGACATACAGTGAAGGGTTCAGTAATACAAATATAATCTCTTAAAATACAATGGAGGCGGCTGGCACTGTAGCACAGTGGGTTAAAGCCCCAGCCTGCAGCACTGGCATCCATATGGGATGCTAGTTGAGTCCTGGCTGCTCCTCTTTTGATCCAGGTATCTGCTATGGCCTGGGAAAGCAATAGAAGATAGCCCAAGTCCTTGGGCCCCTGCACCCCCATGGGAGATCCGGAAGAAGCTCCTGGCTCCAGATCAGCTCAGCTCTGGCCGTTGTGGTCATTTGGGAAGTGAACTAGTAGATGGAAGACCTTTCTCTCTGGCTCTACCTCTCTCTGTAACTCTGCCTTTCAAGTAAATAAAATAATTCTTTTTTTAAAGATTTATTTTGTTTATTTATTTGAAAGGCAGAGTTACAGAGAAGCAGTGGCAGAGGCAGAGAGAGAAAACCTTTCATCCCCTGGTTCACTCCCCAGTTGACCACAATGGCCAGAACTGTGCCAATCCAAAGCCAGGAGCCAGGAGCTTCCTCTGTGTCTCCCACATGGGTGCAGGAGCCCAAGGACTTGGGCCATCTTCTATTGCTTTCCCAGCATATAGAAGAGAGCTGGATTGGAACTGGAGTAGCCGGGACTTGAACTGGCGCCTGTATGGGATGCCAGTGCTTCAGGCCAGGGCTTCAACCCATTGCACCACAGTGCCGGCCCCTAAATAAAATAATTCTTAAAAAAATACAATGGAGACAATTCTGTCCTAGTTTTTTTTTCCACTTATGCACTTCTCCATTTCATTAAAAACTTTGTAAACATAATGTTTAATGGTTGTTTAGCATTCTATCACATGGATTTGACATAGTTTACTTAACCAATCTCCCATCTGTTGTTCACTGAAGTTGATTCAAAGAGTGCTATAATGAATAACTCTATATATTGGTATTTTTCTGTGTCTAAACTTTCTTATTTTCATTTTTTCCTTATACAACATTCAGTGAAGTAGAATTGTTAATTTGAGAATACCTGATATTTTAAAATTCTTAATATTCATTATAACCAAACTAGTCTTGAAAAAAGGCTGTGTCAAATTATTGTTTAATGGAGAATCTTAAACTTCAATAAAATACTGAACATTAGCGAACCAAATGAAAATATTCAAGAATGATATTAGTTACTTAGTTCCATGATACTGAACAGTTCTTCTCTCAACTCAGCTAGTCTAACTTACGATGGTATTCCGAACAGATTCATTCAATGTAGAGTTGTCAAATTCCCGAATCCGAGATCTCACAGGAATGGTGATTTCACCTTCTATAGGGATGTCACGTGAGATGGCTATCTCAGAAAGGCCTGCAAACTGAAAAGAGTTAGAGAAAAAAACTTTTAAACCTATAATAAACTGCAGCATTCTTTAAAGAGATCATCAATTCCTACAGCACAGGAACCAAATCCTTTCATGGGGTCTTACACAATAGTTATAGTAGGTGATAAGTCAACAGACTTTAAGCAATGCACTTAACTATAATTTTCAAATGATTATTTCCTTTAAAGGAGAAAAATCTATTTTTTTATTACATATTCTCATACATATTAAGATGAAAAATACATAAATACCATACACTTTTCTGCCCTCAAATTTCTGGTGTCTTTCAAGCACAAAATCTCTATATGACACAAGCTAGCATGAGTGAGATCATTGAAGAAGTATTAAAAAGTGATCTTTCAGCAAAGACATCGTAGGAGGCCACATGTCTGTTGTACTTCAGCTCCTGAGTAGGCTCTAGTGGCCTCTGCTGGCTAAAAAAAGAGCATTAAGTGATACAAAAAGGGATTGGGAAGAACAGGAAAAAAAATCAGAGCAAAAGAACCTTGATCTACATCTTTTAAACAGGTTTCTCAGCAATCACCAACCAGAAAACTTTCGAAGTGGAAAAAGAATGTGAACTTTCAAGCTGTTATGTTTATCTTTCAAATTTGATAACCACAACTGAAATTTGGAATCTACAAATCTCTAAGAAAACAAAAGCAATCCATGTTGCATATTTTTTGTCTAATAGGTATAATTCTTAGTGAGCCACAGTTCTAAGTAAATGAAACATACTGAAACTTTAAGGAAAAATATTGAAATTTCTGGAAGAAATAATGGAATTTTAGGAAGTACACTCATATTTTAGGGAAAATTAGGTTGTTCAAAGATCTTATGAAAAATTAACTTTTCAACCACACTTCCATTTTTAAAATATAATAAATAAGCTGTATGATTTTTTAAAAAGGATTCCAATAGAGGAAAGTAAGGGAAAGGGAGAAAAGCTAGACCTCTTTTGTGACACACACACGCACACACACACACACATATATATGACTTGAAATCACATAAATAGTTCATATAATTATGAAACAAAATTAAAATTTAGAAGCAGCAATCCTTGAATTAAACACATACTACACTGAGAGCAACTATTTTAACTGGTCATATAACCCTGTAATTTCTCTTGGTCAGGATGCAGAAAGCTGGAAAGAACATCCCCCTCACCAGAACAATGAGAAAAAGCTAGGTAAACTACAAAATCACAATTTTCATTGAACCTATCACAGAGTGGAGGTTCTATGGTAACTAGATAGCCTGAATGCAATCTAAGGAAAGACAGGTGCTTCTGAAAGAGACCCAATACCAACACTAGCTCAACTGTAGCAAAGTATAAGGATGAGATGAAACCGAACACACCACACAATGAGTAAGAAGAATTAAGTTGGGGCCAGTCCTGTGGCGTAGCAGGTAAAGCCGCCGCCTCTAGTGCTGGCATCCCATCCGGGTGCCAGTTCAAGTCCTGGCTGCTCCACTTCCGATACAGCTCTCTGCTATAGCCTGGAAAAGCAGTGGAAGATGGCCCAGGTCCTTGGGCCCCTGCACCTACGTGGGAGACCCAGAAGAAGCTCCTGGCTCCTGGCTTCGGACTGGCACAGCTCCGGCCATCGCGGCCATTTGGGGAGTGAACCAGCGGATGGAAGACCTCTCTCTCTGCCTTTCCTTCTCTCTCTAACTCTGACTTTCAAATAAATCTTTAAAACAAAAAAAGAAAAGAAAAGAAAAAAGGCTTTGGGAAGCTTAGGAGGCCAGAGCAAGTGCTTTAAAAAAATGGAATTCAGCTAAGATCTTAAATGAAATGCTAAAAGCCAAATACAGAAAATCATGGGAGGGCGGAAGCCCTGGAAGTAACAGAACTGGAGGAGTTCACATCCACTTGCACACTCTCTCTACCAACTTCCACTGGGTGCTCACCAAAAAAGACTGGAGGGAAGGGCCGGTGCTGTGGCGTAGTGGGTAAAGCTGCTGCCTGCAGTGCCGGCATCCCATAAGAGCACCGGTTCATGTCGTGGCTGTTCCTCTTCTGATCCAGCTCTCACTATGGCCTGAGAAGGCAGTGGAAGATGGCCCAATTCCTTGGGCCCCTGCACCCGTGTGGGAGCCCCAGAAGAAGAACCTGGCTCCTGGGTTCAGATCGGCATAGCTCCGGCCGTTGTGGCCATTTGGGGAGTGAACCAGCGGATGGAAGACCCCACCCCCCATCTCTGTCTCTCCTCTCTCTATGTAACTCTTTCAAACAAATAAATCTTAAAAAAAAAAAAAAGACTGGAGAGAAACCAGTGTTTCAGGCATAGAGGAAGGGAGCAGCTGCCACTCTGCAAAAAATCAGAGAGCCTCACCCAGACATTTTCCTCTACAGACAAGGCACCTTAAAGCTTCCTGGGGGAAGGACAACAAATTCTGTCTCCAGATGTACAAACCCATTGCAGCTGGGGAAACAGAAAAGAAAAATCTTTCTACTCCTGGAAGAACTAAGAAAGTCCCACCCAGGAGACCCAGAACACATGGCCTGCCTAAGGTAGAGGTTGGATCATGACAACAAAGAAACTCCTCTCCCTAATCTCTACCACCAGGCTAGCAAGTATGGGCTAAGAAGCAACAAAAGCCTGTTGCTAGAGCTTAGAAGAGGGACCTGTTATGAGATACAGGGGCAAAGACAGCTGAATGTAGAAACAGAACAAGGGAAATATTGGCACAACCTAGTACCAAAGGGACAGTAGAGGAATTTGAAGTTGTTGATGCAATCAAGGTATCCATAATGACTACAGAACCCAAACACAGCTTAACTCCTGACTAGAATGACTTAACCCCACAGTGACAACCTAGCAAAAGAGTAGTCTACTGCTCTATGCATGATGTCTAGGGTTCAATAACAAATTACACTCCCCTCACACACATACACACAATCCATCATGACGAGACAAAGCATAATAAAAACCAGGCATTCCAGTTGTTAGAAAGATCGGGGAAAAAATTTCAGATGACTATGGTTAACGTGTTACAAAAAGTTCTACATGAATGATAGTGAATTTCTGCACAGGGATGAAAATTTCAAGTCACATAGCAATGCTAGAAATACATGAACCCAGTAACATGAAGAATGCCTCTGACAGCCCTATCAGTAAACTCAACACAGCCAAAGAAAAAAAATCAGTGTTAGGTCAGTAAAAATTACCCGAACTGACACAAAAAGAGCGGAATAAGAAAAGGAAAACAGAAGACAGCATCCAAGAGCTGTGATGAATGCTCGATTTATGTAAATAAGCGGAATCCCAGAAAGAGGGAGATAATGGCTCTAAAAAAAATATTGGAAAAGATAATCATTGAAAAATTTCCAAAAATAGTAAAAGACACCAAATAATAGATCTAAGCCCAGGGAACCCCAACCAAGCACAATACCAAAAGACAAAACAAAACAAAAAAATCTACAAACCTCAGCACATTCAAACTGCTGAAAACCAACAGAGAAAATTTTGAAAGTAGTCAAAGACCTTGCATTCACAGAAACTAAGAAATGTAAGTTATCTCACCAGAAACTATACAAGCCAGAAGAAAATGGAGGGACAACTATTTTTTTTTAGAATGCAAAAGAAAAAAAATAAAACAAAATTACCAACCCAGAATTCTAAACCTAGCAAAAAAGAGCTATTATAAATTAAGGCAAAATAAAGAGTTTTCAAATAAGCAAAACCTCAGACACACCCTTCCAGGGAAGAAGGAATCTGACAGTAGCAGGAAACTTGGATTCACATAAAGAAATGAAGATCTCTAAAGTTGTTAAGATACAGATATATATGGTATTTTTCTTATTTTCAATTATTCTGAACGATAACTGCTTAAAGCAGGGGTCACCCTTTCTGTAAAGGGCCAAAGAGTAAACACAAAGGAACTTCTACAAGTTCATGAAAGATGGAATTAAAAAATAATTCTGGCACACAATTTTTTTTAATCCATGCAGTTCTTAAAGAAGATGTATATATTTAAAAGGGACATTGAGGGAGGGAGGGAGGGAGGGAGGGAGAGAGAGGGGGGGGGGAGGGGGAAAGGAGGGAGAGGGGGAGGGAAGGGGAGGAAGAGGGAGAGGGAAAGGGAGAGGGAGAGAGAGAGAGAGCGAGAGCGAGCGAGAGTGAGCATGGGAATCTTCCTTCCTCTGGTTCACTCCCCAAATGGCTGCAACAACCAGGGCTGGGCCAGGCCAAAGCCAGGGGCCTGGAACTCCATCTGGGTCTCCCACATGAGTGGCAGGGACCCAAGCACTTGGGCTATCTTCGGCTGCTTTCCCAGGTGCATTAGTGCAAGTGCAGCATCTGGCGTCACAGCCGATGGCTTAACCCAGTGCACCACAACGCCAGCCCTCATGCAATTTTTTTTAAATATGCATTTTCCATGAACTTTCGGAAGTCCTTGTGCACTACTCACTTTGAGAATAATATGGTTTCTGTTGTAGCTATTTAACTCTGCCATCCTAGAATGGATGCAGTCCAAAATGATACACAAGTAAGTGTAACTGTGCTCTCATAAAGTTTTATTTACCTAAACTGGCAGTGAGCCAGTTTCTAAATTATAAAAATATATTTAGCAGGGGCCAGTGCTGTGGAGTAGTGGGCTAAGCCTCCGCCTGTGGCACCAGAATCCCATATGGGTGCTAGTTCGTGTCCTGGTTGCTCCTTTTCTGATCCAGCTCTCTGCTATGGCCTGGGAAAGCAGTAGAAGATGGCCCAAGTCCTTGGGCCCCTGCACCCATGTGGGAGACCCAGAGGAGTCTCCTAGCTCCTAATCAGCCTGACTTCGGCCATTTGGGGAGTGAACCAGTGGACAGAAGACCTCTCTCTCTCTCTCCCTCTTTCTGTCTGTAACTCTACCTCTCAAATAAATATTTAAATATATATATATATATATATATATAGCAGATAATTGATATTTGAACACTGACAAGATAGGTGATAATAAGGAACTGCTTTTTTTTTAGTTGTGCTAATTGTTATCCTCATTACATTCTCTTTAAAATATTTAGTATGCATCTTTTACAGATGCATACTAAATATTTACTAATCTAATGATGCCTGGTATTTCCTCCAAAATAATACAGAAATGAAGTGAGGAGGGTTACAGAAGAAACATGATTGGTTATAAACTGATAAACACTGCAGGCGGGTACATGGGGATCTATTTTACCATTCTACTTTTGCATGTTTGGAAATGGTTCTTAATGCAAAGTTAGAAAACATTTAATTTGAGGGGCTTTTGGTCTATTCTTGCACCCTCCCTTAAAATTAAACCTGAATGTAATCAAGCCACTAAGAGCTTAGGCTGTGCAGGAAATATGTGGATACAGGAACATTTTACAAAGTATTACAAGGATACAATCAGCCAAAGACATGGCATATGACCAAACTTAAGCAAATAAATTACATTAAAAAAGAGAAAAACAATAACATACCAAAAGGGTCTTAACAAATCCGATTTGTTGACCTTATTGGGATCCTTATTTGAACAAAATACAAACATAGCTTCTTTAGAAAACTGGGAGATGAGCAGACAGGGATTAGATGATATTAAGTAATTATTAGTTTTGTTATGTAGGGTAACAAAACAAAGAAAAAGTCCTTACCTGTTAGAGAAACATACTGAAGTATTTACAGGTGAAGTGATAGGTCTGGGATTTGCTTTAAATTACTCAGAAAAGATCATGAAAGACAAAGAAAGGCTGAAGAACCATTATAGATTGGAGGCAACTAAGGAAAAATAACAACTAAATTCAATGTGGGATCCTGGATAAGATCCTGGAACAAAAAAGGACATTAGTGGAAAACCTGGCAAAATTCAAATAACATCAAGTATTATTTAACACTGTTGTGCCAACGTGAACTTCCTTGTTTGATAATATGATTACACTATGTACACCGTTAAAATCAAAGGAATCTGGGTGAGGGATATTTAGGAACTCTACTATTTTTGCAACTTTCCTTTAAGTCTAAAATTCATTCAAAACAAAGTTTAAAAAAATACTCCACCAAAAATATGGTGAGGATAGCAGAATGTTGATAGACACCTGAGGTTCGTTATACCTGTCATCATTTCTGTATGTGAAAGTTTCTATAATAAAATGTAAAAAGATAGCACCTCTTTGTTTCTGCCATTCTCTCAAACTACTCTTTTTCCTCTCCTCTTTCCTATTCAAACTTCTCTGTACTCTCGCACTCAATCCTGTGGAGTCTGGCATTGGCCTTGTCACACACAAGCTACTCAAGTTATTTTACAAAATCAAATGCAAAAATCCTTTCTCAGTTTTCATCCCCTTTAAGTACTCCGCAGCATTTCATATATAAACCTCTCCTTTTTAAAGACGTACCCATTCTCTTTTTACTGTTATGACACTGTGTTGTCAAGCTCCAGGATTACCTGTTTTGAGTTTCTTTGTTGCCTGCTGCTATAAGGGGAGGCAAGGCAGTGTGTTCTTAAGAGAGAAATGCTGCTGTAAGAATTAACTAACACACTTGTGGGCCCGGATAGCTCAGTCAGTAGAATTAACTAACATCTGCATAGTGATCAGTACATAGTCAGTGCTCGTTGTAAGTATTAGCAGAATACTAGTTAAGAGTTCAGGCTACTGGAGCCAGACAGCCTGGGTTCAAATTCCAGTTGCACCACTTATAATCTATGTAACTTCTTCATCTGCAAAACTGAGGTAAGGGGATCATCATCACAGGGTTGTCATAAGAAAGAAATCTATTAATATTTGTAAGGAACTTAGTACCAGGAACACAGTGGGGACTAGATAAATGTAAGCTCAAGTTCAGGATTCCCTGTTCATTACTGATGTACAACAAGAATTTGGTCTTTAAAAAAATACTTTATTTATTTGAAAGGGATAGTGACAGAGAACGCCCATCCATTCGTTGGTTTACTCTCCAAATGGCCGTAACAGACAGGGCTGGACCAGGTCAAAGCCAGGAGCCTGGAACTCCATCTGGGTCTCCAATGTGGGTGGCAGGCCCCAAGCACTTGGGCCATCTTCTGCTGCCTTCCCAGGCACAGTAACAGGATGCTGGATAGGAAGCTTGAACTGGCACTCTGATATGGGATGCCCAGGTCACAGGCAGTAGTGTCACAGCAGCAGCTTAACCTGCTGCACTGCAATGCAGGCCCCTGGCTAGTCTTTGCTTATTGTTGCCTGGTGGGGGCCTCTAAACTCTTAAAAATTTCATGAGTGACAAAGTAAGTTTTGTTATTCATGGTGGGCTGACAGTTTATGCTAACACGTGAGTCAAGGCAGACCTCTAGTTTATGCTGAGGCGACTCAGGGTGTGGGTTGAAAAGCCAAACAAAATTAAAAAGTTGAGGCACTGAGGCCAGCATCGTGGAGCAGCAGGTTTAAGCTGCCAATAACGAAGATGGCATCCATTATCACAGTGCTGGTTCAAGTGCCAGCTACTCGACTTCTAATCCAGAGTCCTGTTGATGTGCCTGAGAAGGTAAGGGAGATAGCCCCAGTACTTGGATGCCACCCAGGTGGGAAACCAGATGGAGTTCCAGGCTCCTGGCTTCCTTCTGCTTGGCAGGGACCTGGCTGAACCAATAGATGGAAGAGTGCACATGTTCTCTCTCTCTCTCTCTGTCACTTTGCCTTTCAAATAAAAATAAATCTTAAAGAAAAAAAAGAAAGTTGGGAGCTTCAGGTCATAAGATATAAGCCCAAATTTGGGGGACAAAGAGGAGTAGAGATTGAGTTTATCATGTGGTTAATGATCCAATCAAACATGCCTACAGAATGAATCCCCAATAAAAAATCCAGACACATGGGTGAACTTCCCTGGTTAGCAATACTCTGCACACTGTCACAGTGACATACCAGGAAGGTAACACATCCTGAATCCACAAGGAGAAAACAAGCTATCTCTGTTTTGGGACCTTCCCAGATCTTGCCCTGTGCCATCCCTCCCTTCTTCTCGTTTGGATTTGCATCCTTTTTGCTATAACAAAACTGTTAAGCACAGTGCTATCCTGACTTTTGCCAGTCATCCTAGGGAACTGTGGAACCAGAGGGGATCTTGAGAACCCCTGGATTTGTAGCCAGTTGGTCAGAAGTGAGAGCTGCTCTGGGAACCCCCAAAGTTACAGCTGATGTCTGGAGAGCAGTCTTGCAGAGGCCTGGGCCCTTAACTTGTGAGAAGTGGCCTAACTCCAGGGAGAGCTGTCAGAAATCACTGAGGTGCCATGTGATCCCCACCCTAGACCCTGTCTCAACCCTTCCTCAATATCTCCTCTGAAGACAATCAGCAGCATTGTTCTACCTGCTGAACCTCGATCTAGGACAGAGCCACTCATATAACAGACCATACTTCCAGGCCCTCGGCTAATGAAGCCCGTTCTCTGACTAGCTCTCAATGGGAAAGGAAGCTAAGTTGGACTCCATGCTCCTACTTCTCATGTGCAGGTAGGCTCTTGCACATATACACGCATGTATATGTAACCGCTCTGCTCCTTCCTACCCTCTAAATATAGACATAACCCAAGATTCCATCTTTCAATTCTGTGCAAGTAATTCCTACATTAATCTCTAGTTCGGACCTCTTCGAACCCCTAAGTCTAGGTTTTAAGGTCTGACTGCCTGTTGGGTATCTATTGATTGGCCTAGAAATATCTCAATCTAAACACGTCTAAAACTGAGTTAGTCAACATTTAAAGCTCTCATCTGGCTAACTAACCCTCCTTGGATATATCTGTTGTTATTCGGGAACGACTATTGCCTCAGTTGTTTACAGCTTTGCTTTCCAGATTGTGATGCTGCAAGCAGGATCCCCAGGGAGCTTGTTAGAAATGCAGAATCTCAGGCTCCAATCCCAGACCTATTAAAGGAGAACCTGCAACTTAACAAGATAGCCCAGGTGATTGCTATGCATGCGAAAAATGCTTGGAAAACGCTCATCTAAGATAAGTCAACCCTCACGGATTCTTCCTTCGCTCTCATGTCTTTGACCGTTGCTTTAGTCCAGATCCCCATCAGTTCTTACAGGAACTACAACAACTTCAGTGGTCTTCCGGATTCCAAACATTCGCCACTGTGACTCACCTAATAGGTTGTCATCCTTTCCTCCTCAAACATTTCCACTGGTTCCTCATAGCCTGTTAAACCTCTCAACTTAGTAGTCAATAGAATTATTATCATATAGAATGGTTATAATTATCATAGTCAATAAGAATTATTATTGTATGATCATAATGTGCCAGACACTCTATTAAGCACCTTAACCCATTTACTTCACCAAACAACTTCATGAACCAAGCACTGCTGTATTTCCATTTTACAGGTGGGAAAACTAGGGCTTGGAGGGATTTGGTAATTTCCCCCACTATTCCAATTTCTCCAATATCCCACTAGTTAAATCCAAAGAGCTTAGACTCAAACCTAGGCAACTGGACTCTGGAACATACATTGCTAACCACTCTTCCATATTGACTCCTCATGCTTATCTCCTAAGAATTCCCCATGCTTCAGCCAAAGTGATCCATGTATTGTTCTCATTTTAGCCTATGTTGTTCTATAAACATAACAGCACATTCCAACTCCTGTGCCTTTGTCTAAAAGAGGCTGTGTAGCATAAACAAAAAATAATGTGTGCTTCAGTCAGAACTAGGTTCAAATTTCAGGCCAGGCCTCTGACTAGACATAGACCTTAGGGAAATTATCAAATCCCGCAGCATCTCCTTTGCTCATCTGAAAGGAAAATGCAGTTAGTCACCCAACTGAAATGGTTGTGATGTGGAAAATATGAGTACCTGACACATTGCGGGTACTCAAATATTAGCAGTTCTGGAATTTCCAATCCTACTCCTCCTCTGGGGCCTTCTCACATGGAACATCTACTGTGTAACTTGCTTGGCGACCCCAACTGGATGCAATAGCATCTTCTTTTAAATGTCCTTAATATTTTTGTGTCACCTTCTCTATTATAGCCTGCCCTATTTTAGCACTGTATAATTTGTCTTATCCCTTCCACCAAACCAGCCTGTAAACACCACAGGCATGGACCCTTTGTATTTCCTGTAGCAACTGGCACAGTGCATTACACATTGTGAGAGTTAATAAACATCTGTTGAGTAGAGGTGGACTGGATACTGAGTAATGAGGGACCAGAACCACTAAAGTTAATTAGAGGAACAGAAGAGGGGCAGGGCAGTTTAGATAGAAGATAGGAACTAAAAACAGCTAAGCATCTGTAATTATGTCATGGTAAGCACTATGTGTATATTAGCTCATTCAATCCTTTCGCTAATCCTGTGATGAGCTTCTAGCATTGTTTTCCAACTGAGGAAAGCAGGAGTCAAGGTGATTTTATTCAAGATCACAAATGAGTTCAACTCACTCTCATTCAATATCCCCAGTGCTGGAATATAATGGATGCTCAATATTTGTTGAATGAATGGAAAAAAATGAACAAATAGAGCTACTTAGCAGCAGGGGTAGGACGAGAATCAACTGGATTTCCAGTTTCGTTCTCTGCTATGTAAAGTTGCTGATTTAAAACAGGAAAGGGGAGCACCCTTTATTGAGCAACTACTATATACCTAAACACTTTGGAAGGAGGGACATGGGGTAGAATGTTGAGTTAATTGTGCTCCTCATTTCATGGCATTGATTGTATTCGACATTTTATGGAAATTATGTCATTTGATCTTCCTAAAATCTCTTTGAGATAGGTATTTTTTAACCTCCATTTTAACGGATGAGGAAACACCCTCCACGAAATGACTTGCCCCAATTCACACAAGTGGCAGAGTGGGTGGATTCCCACCCAGGTAAGTTTAAATCCGCAGCCTGCGTCCACGTTTTGAGCTTGGACTTGGAACAGACGTTCTATCCCCTGCAGCGTCGGGACCAAGAAAGAAAGCGCTGTGAGAAAGATGACACTGAGCAAGTCAAGACTCAAGTTAGACGCAATAAAGCTCTGACGTCCCGGGTGAAGCAAGTTCTCACTGCTCCTGGGAAGCTGCTACTCCAACCAGGGCGAGTGACAGAGGGGGCGGTGGAAGGTAAGAAACCCCCTGAAGCTCAGCAGTTCGCACAACGTAGGGGATGCGAAGGAGTCCTGAGAGTATGGAAAAAGGAAAGAAGATGGGAGTTTTACAAAAAGACGTGGAAGGGACGAGGAGGGCAGGCAGGACAGGGGTTATCCCAAAGAACAGGTGCGGTGTTGGGACTGGTTCTGGCATCGGGTACAGGAGGGGCCTGCCGGGCGCAAGGGGCTCCGGTACTCTCAGGCCACAAGCCCGTCCCCCGACTTCCTCAGGGGGCACTCTGCCTCCCCCTCGGTCCCTTTCGTCGCAGATCCCAAGCTCACCAGGGGCTTGGGCGATGTCCCCGGGTCTCCTGGAGACTGCGCCGCTTCCGCCATCTTGGACCTCCTTCTCCGGGGTCGTTCCCACAGATCTTTGCGGGACCTGCGACGTGGAGGGCGCGGCCGGTCAGTGCGTCACAGCGCTGCGGCCACGTCACTGAAACGCGCCTGGCAAACAAACAGCTAGCGGCCCCGGCCCTGCGCTGTCCCTGGTGGTCGGGATGGGGCGGAGAAAAGCTCACCTTCGCTAGGGTTTCTCCGGGGCCCTGGGGCCGGCTGTGCGCGCTTGCTGTTTAAAACACTCACCTCGGATTCTCAGTTCACTCCGCCGGTCTCCAGACCGCGGCGTCCTTTTCTAACCTCACAGATCCCACGCACGCATTTCCCGCTCTCTACAATTAGCTCGGAGACCCCGCACCCCCGCCTGGCACAGCAGTTATTAGAAAAAACCCGTCGCCCCCTTCCCCCGACAGCCAAGCAAAGGGCAGTCTCCCGGCTCGGGAACGGAGAGCCGACCCCTGCCGGGCCCCTGCTCCCTCCGCGCCTGCCCCTACTGCCGCCCTAAGCTTCTCTCGCCCTTACCCAGCCGCTTCCTGGCTCTGACTTTTAAGAAGCCTCCTCACTGTCTCCACACCGACCCCCCGGGAGGACTTTGCTCCCGCATCCCCTTTCTGGGTGAGGGGCGCTTGACTGGCCAACCTTGTTCACCCTACTCCAACTTCTAAAGTTGCTACGCGACTTGGGGCAAATACTGAAAATATGATCGAAAAGTGAATAGCTATTGTTAATAGTGAAAGAGAGGGAGAAATAAAAGGGGGAGAGTGGGGTGTGGGGAGTGGGAGGGAGGGGAAGAGAGAGAATGAAAGGGGAGGAGAGGGAGTGGAGAAAGAGAGAGAGAGAGAGAGAGAGAGAGGGAGTGGAGAAAGAGAGAGAGAGAGAGAATGAGAGAATGAATATGAATATATTAGTGAAAGGGGAGGGGAGGGGAGGAGAGAGTCTCTGCCCTACCTCATCTTAGGCTTTCTCGGTGTTTCTGGCTCCCGTTTGCCCCGGCCCCAGGTTAAATGAGGTCTGGTAATAACAGCCATTGTTGACGCAACCATTATGCGGGATACCTGCTTGCCCTTTGGGATGTGCAACTGTACCAGTTTCCCTCATTTAACAGGGTAGAGGATGGGTGTGAAATAAAATGCTTTATATATTTGGATGGTCAATCCAGGAAAGCACCCCAAGTGGGAAACTTAAAATTGGAAGAATATAGTATGTTGAGGGTCACATTTCCCAAACGAATGGAACTTTTTTGTGTGTGTGACTGTCGTTCTGTTTATAAACACGTCTTCTTAATAATTCTCCTTCAGACCAAGCATATTTCCAGAACTTGTGCAAATACTGTTGGAAGTAGAACTAAAATGTAGGCCAGTAGATACGAAATCTTTTAAAATTATTATTAAAGGAGGTTATCATATACAAGCGTCCCAACCCCAGCCTCTGGATCTCCCACCCCACCCCACCCCCACCCCTCGTTTCCGACACTTTTATCAGTTCAGAAGGTCCCTTCTCACTTCTCCGAGGCTATTGTTAACCTCTTCTATTTCCTTGCCAACATCCAAAATTAGTTCTCTCTCCCTAACCACAAGCTCCAACCTCATCGCTTGGGTTCTTTGTCACTCATTTCAAGACAGCCTTAATGCTTGCTGGTTTAAAAGGAATACAGGCGAGGTCCAGCATTATGTTGCAGCCATCTGCATCTCATACGAGCGCCATTTCACGTCGGGGTGTTCCCCTTCCCATTCAGTTTCCAGAAAAATGCCCCTGGGAAGGCAGCAGAAGATGGCCCAAGTCACCTGCCACCCATATGGGAGACCAGGATGGAGTTCCTGGCTCCTGTCTTCAGCCTGGCCCAACCCTGGCTGTTGCCAACATTTTGGCAGTGAACCAGTGGATGGAACTCTCTCTCTCTCTCTCTCTCTCTGCCTTTTAAATAAATAAATCATTTTTTTAAATAAATTACATTTCCACTGAGTAAATTGACAAAGGGTATGTGGACTTTAGAATTTAAAAAAAAAGAAAAGAGGAAGACAGACTATAAAATCGTTGTTGACACAGTGTTCAGGCTACTTTGGCATTATTTCAGGCTATCATTGCCCATCTTCCTCCATTATTAGGGTACTGGTTGGAGGTGAGATAGTATTCTTTTTTTTTGACAATTAACATAATTGGTTATATAATTTTATTTATTTGATAGACAGAGTTATAGAGTGAGGTATAGACAGAGAGAGAGGTCTTCCATCCATTGGTTCACTCCCCAGGTGGCCACAACAGCAGGAGCTTTGCCGATCTGAAGCCAGGAGCCAGGAGCTTCTTCTGGGTCTCCCACGTGGGTGCAGGGGCCCAAGGACTTGGGTCGTCTTCTACAGCTCTCCCAGGCCATAGCAGAGAGCTGGATGGGAAGAGGAGCAGCTGGGACTTGAACCGGTGCCCATATGGGATGCCGGCGCTTCAGGCCAGGGCTTTAACCCACTGCACCACAGCGCTGGCCCCAAGATAGTATTCTCTGAAGAAAGAAATCTAGAAAGGAAGATTGTCAAGGAATTGGACGGCATAGGGGCAAGCTCCTAACATAGGAATTATTTCATGTTTTTTACTTGCAAATGTATCTCACAAAATAGCCAGGACAACTCAGTAATATTTAATAGACATACACTTGTTATCCTCTGAGACTATGAACATCGACAGCACAGAACTTGGGTGCCTTGCCTAAAGTTGCTTAGGAACTTCATCAGGGGTGCAAATGTGATCAATATTTAAGCCAAAAGCTATGGAGAACTTTGTGGGCTTATTTCAGGACAATATAATGTATAAGTCTATCAAAATAACTGGAAAATAGCAAAGCAATAATTTCCTAGAAAAATGACCAAACTGGACTCAAAAAAAGAAGCAGGACATTTCATTAGAATACATTTGAAGAAAAAAAATGTTTAATACGAAAGGTAAGATGCAGAACAGTTTGTACCATATGCAACCATCTAGGTGAAAAAATAATGGGCCTGAATATATATACACGTATTCGACTATGCCTGCACTCTGTCCAGAAGACTACACAGAAGAAGGGGTTCAACTAGTGTTAATTGGTGAGCATATCCGATGGTATCAATGGCCTTAGAGAGAATGCCCAAGGTTGACCCTCGCCACATGAAGAAGGCCATTGATACCATCGGATATGCTCACCAATTAACACTAGTTGAACCCCCTCTCTCCAGTACACAAGCAACCCTTCAGCCCTTTTATAAACTCCACAGATTTCCCACTTTCAATATTTGCTTTTCTTAGCATTGGCCTTTCCCAAACTGCTGTACGGCAATTCTCTGTACAAATACTCCACCCTTCCTGGTGCAAACACAATTTCTCTTCTGTTCACCTCAAAGAATAAGTGACAAACCCCTCCCTAACCTCTTTGTTTGCCTCCACCCCTTTCCCTTCTCCATTCCTGTCCTGTCCTAGCCCTTCCCTTACCCCATTCTCTAGTCTTTTCCCACTTCCCTGAGGTTTTTAAAACATTTATGTTCACACCAATTTCCAAACTCAGTTATCTTCCTAATCCCTCTACCATGCCCCTCATCCCTGGGCTTTCTTCACTGCTTAGACTCAAAATTGCCTTGTCATTGCACTGGGGAAGGTCAGTTTATAAAGCAAGTAAATGTCATATGTATTCAGGTTACTTGGGTGCCCCTTCTGGCTACACGTACCTGTTCCCTACTTGGCAGACAAGGTATGAAATGAAAGGCATGAAATGATAGGTATGAAATGAAGTGGTGTGTTGTTTTTCTATGAATAGGAAAGGCACAAAAACTTCAAAGAACTTCTAAAGGTAAAAGGATGTGAAGGGCATGAATAATCTAACAGGATAGGAATTACTGGGCTTTTTTTTTTTTTTTCAATTACAAGTATATCCTACACTATTCTCTTTCAGGTCATGGACATTTAAGTAGAGCAGTTGACATTTTTTTTCTTAAATTTATTTATTTATTTGAAAGTCAGAGTTATACAGAGAGAGGAGAGGCTGCGGAGTGGGGGCAGGGGGAGAGGTCTTCCATCCACTGGTTCACTCCTCAACCGGCCACATTGGCTGGAGCTGCACAAATCCGAAGCCAGGAGCTTCTTCCAGGTCTCCCACATGGGTGCAGGTGCCCAAGGACCTAGGCCATCTTCCACTGCTTTTTCAGGCCACAGCACAGAGCTGGATTGGCAGTGGAGCAGCCAGGATCAAACCAGTGCCCATATGGGATGCCAGCGCTTCAGGCCAGGGCATTAACCCACTGTGCCACAGCGCCAACCCCAACATTTTTTTTTTAATACAGGAATTACATTCACAAACTTAACATGTACCTAATTCTAATTCTTACAAAGAGGATTCATTTTCTAAGTTTTTTTCATGTGTATGCATTTACTCATATGGTTATTAAATGTCACTAATACTTAACCTGAGCTTTTACTATGAAAATATTCAAAAGGATAGAAAGGTTGAGAAAATAGTAAAAACCTGTATATACAATACCTAAGTTTCACAATTCACATTTGGTTATTTCTGCATTTTTAAAATAGATTTATTTATTTATTTGAAAGTGAGAATTACAGAGAGAGAGGAAAAGACACAGAGAGAGATTTCCCACCCACTGATTAACTCCCCAGATGGCCACAACGACCAGAGCTGGGCCACGCTGAAGCCAGGAGCCAGGAGCTTCTTCCAAGTCTCCCACATAGGTGCAGGGGCCCAGCACTCAGGTCATCTTCTGCTGCTTTCCCAGGCCAATAGCAGGGAGCTGGATCGGAACTGGAACAGCAGGGACGCGAACTGGAGCCCATATGGGATGCCGGTGCTGCAGTCGGAGGCTTGACCTGCTGTGTCACAATGCCGGTCCTTGTTTCTGTTTTATCAGGTCTTTATCCATCTATCCATCCATTAATCCATCAGTCCACTCTCTAGCCTGTTTCTTATACCTTTTTTTAAAGAAATTATTTTAATTCTATTTGAAAAGCAGAGCGACAGAGAGAGTGCCAGAGAGACATCTTCCATCCTCTGGCCCACCCCTCAAAGTCCGAAAAAACCAGGGTGGGGCAGGTCAAAGTCAAGAGCCCAGAATCCCACCTGGTTCTCCCATATTGAAGACAAGGACCCAGCCATTCGAGTCATCATCCACTGCCTTCCAGGGTGTACACCAGCAGAAAGCCACATTGGGGCTGTGGCAAGTGAAGCCACCTGCAGCGCCGGCATCCCATATGGGCACAGGTTTGAGTCCTGGCTGCTGCACTTCTGATCCAGCTCCCTGCTAATGTACCTGGGAAAGCAGCAGGGGATGGTCCAAGTGCCTGGGCCCCCGCACTCATGTGGGAGACCCAGAAGATGCTCTTGGCTCCTGGTTTCGGATGGGCTCAGCTCCCACCACTGCAGCCACTTGGGGAGTGAACCAGTGGATGGAAGACCTCTCTCTCTTTCCATCTCTCTGTGACTCTGTCTTTCAAATAAATAAAATGTTAAAAGAAAAAGAAAGCCACATTAGAAGCAGAGCAGCCAGGACTTGAACCAGGCATTATAATATGAGGGCATCCAAAGCAGCATCTTATTCTCTGTGCCAAACGCTTGCCTGTTTTTATACCTTTCAAAGTAAGTTGCAGACGTTAGTACACTTCAGTCTCCATTGTTATTGTCTTGAATTGTTAAGCTAGATGTTAGTACATGGAGTATAAAGACATCTATGATATAGTAAAAGAAAAAAAGCAGCTTATACACTATGCAAATATAAGGATTAATGAACACATAAGAATTTTTTATTTAATAAATGTAAATTTACAAAGTGCAACTTTTGCATTGTTGTGGCTTCCCCCCCCAACTTCCTTCCCACCCGCAGCCATCCCATCTCCCACTCCCTCTCCCATCCCACTGTTCATCATGTTTCATTTTCAATATATACAGAAGATCAACTTAGTATATACTAAGCAAAGATTTCAACAGACTGCACCCACACAACCACACAAGGTATAGAGTACTGTTCAACTAGTAGTTTTATCGTTAGCTCAATAGTAAAACACATTAAGGACAGAGATCCTGCATGGGGAGCATGTGCACAATGATTCCCCTTGTTGATTTAACAATTGACACTCTCATTTATGACGTTAGTAATCAACCGAGGCTCTTGCCATGAGCTGTTGAGGCTATGGAAGCCCCTTGAGTTCACCAACTCTGAACTTGTTTAGTCAAGGCCATATCACAGTGGAGGTTCCTTCCTCCCTTCAGAGAAAGGTGTCTCCTTCTTTGATGGCCCGTTCTTTCTGCTGGGATCTTGTTCACCGAGATCTTTCACTCAGGTCGTTTTTGCCAGAGTGTCTTGCCTGTGAGACTCTCATGGGCCTTTTAGCCAGATCCCAATGCCCCAAGGGTTGATTCTGAGGCCAGAGTGCTGTTTAGGACATTTTCTATTCTGAGTCTGCTGAACACATAAGAATTTAATTTCTTAACCAATATCTCATTTTCCCCTTATAATAACAGAACTCCACTTTTGTTTAGTATGGCAGCATGGCCAGGTTCAGTCAATGAATCACCATTGATTTAGGTTGATCATGGCAATCCTGTTCTCCAGTCTCCCAGTTTCCTTTGCCAACAGGGCTGACTCTGTGATGCAGTTGTGGCTAATGAGAACAAAACAGAATGTAGGAGGCTTCTGGAAAAGCTTTTACTTTATAGAGACTGGCTCAGCTTGCATGGCTTCCTCCTTCTTGCAGCCTTCGTATCTTGAGAACAGACGTGATGTCTAGCGGAGCAGCAATGCAACAGTCATCTTGCAACCAAGAGAACGCTGGTATGAGGACAAAAGCTCATGTGCTAAGGATGGTCTTTTGATGTTCTATGTAATTTTTTTAAAAAATCATCTCATATTATTATCAAAATGATATTAATATCTTCATTTAAAATGGGACATAGTGTGAATAGTAACAATTCAAAGCATGTTTTGGAGGCGTACATGAGAAAATGTATGAGAAAGTAGTGGAGTGTTAAAAATAAAGTTAAATAGATCTTATTGCAAAAGTCGCCTATTCCTGGATCTCTTCCTGAAAGCAGGACCTAAGGCAGACTTGCATGTAAGCGTTAATGTTGCAATGTGAACTCGTGCATGGGGGACTTGGAAGAGTAAAGCAACAAAGGAAGCAAAACCGTTAGAACATGTTTTTCATCTGAGCAACAACTGTGGGTCAGTCCCACTGAAGAGCCGTGCAGAATGCAATTCACAATTGTTCGCTGGAGGAACAGCAGGGAGGAGCACTCCTGGTCAGCTCCTATAGTCCAGTGATCAGGGGTTGCTCCTTGGAGTTTTAACTCTCTTATAGCTCCAGGCTTGTGCACACTGTAGAATGGCAGGACCGGTTCATAGGCAAGAGGAAGCCCTACCACAGAAAGGGAAATACAGCACAGACTAGGCAAGTACTGTCAGGTTCAACCTGCCTAAGCAAAGGTGGGCCAGGAAGGACGTGAGGCATGGTGTGAGAGGTGTTCAATGCCTAATCTAAATGCTAGGTGATAGTTATCTGAAACAATAGTCTTGACAGTAGGAGGGTCAAAGAAGTGCTATTGATTTCATTTGTTCATTAATTTTTATATCTGTGTTTACAAGGAGAGAAGCAGTTTAGTGTAGTGAGTAAGTACATGAACTCCGGAGTCAGCATGTCTTGGTTGGAAACTCAACTCCATCATTAGTAGATCATGTGGATTTCATCAAGTTATGAAACTTCTCTGTGCCTCAGTTTCATCATCTGGGCAATGGAGCTAATAACAGCATCTACCTTATAGAGTCATGAGGAATACACAAGTTAAATGTTAGCTGTGAATATATGCAATAGAAGGACATGTTTGCTATAAAATTCAGAATACATAAGAATATAAAATACAAGTCAAGTATTGATCTCTGTCAGAATATCTTCATTCTCAAGTAAGAGAAAACTCACACTGCCAGTTATGAGTTGGAAAGCCCAAGGCCCATAAATGGGATATTGAGATGGGAAGCCTTTGGGGCTCAGGCAGTTGGAAAGTGAAATAAAGCTGAAGTTAGGAGCCTGGAATTCAATGAATCCAGTCTCTCACGAGGGTGGCAGGGACCAGGTAACTTAACTGTTGTCTCCACCGGAATTAGAAGTGAAGATGGGTCTTGAATTCAAGTACTTGGATATGCATGTCCCATGTAGCTTGTTAACCACTGCACCCAATTCTTGTCCTGTATATAGTAGTTTTTAAAGCCTCAAATTTCAACTGTTCATTGCGGATATATTCCGATATTGTTGATTTTTATATGTTGATTGTTTAACCTGCAATCATGCTAAATTAATTTATTGGTTTTAGGAGCTAATTTGTAGATTCTTTGAGGTTTTCTGTATGAATAATCATGGTTTCTGTGAATAGGGACAATTTTATTTTCTCCTTTCCAAACTAATGCCTCATATTTCTTTTTTTGTCTTTTTGGATATAATAGAATTTCCAGTATGACTTCTCATAGAAGTGGTAAGAGGACATCCTTGCCTTATTTTTAATCAAAGTAAGTATGATATTGTAGGGTGTTATTTATTAATTTAAGGATATTCTTGCCTATTTTTAGTTGCTGAGAGTCATTTTCAGGAATGGATTTGAATTGTGTCTAATATTTTTTCTGCATCAACTGACATTATGATGTGGTTTTTCTTAGTCTGTTAAAATAGATTCTCTTCTCTTTTTTAAAAGTTCAACATTTATTTATTTACTTAAAGACTTACTTTTCATTTATTTGAAAGGCCAAGTGACAGGGAGAGATAGACAAAGAAGGAAATCTTCCATATTCTGTTTCACACCACAATGGCCACAACAGCAGCTGGGGCTGGGCCCTGCCTAAGCCAGGAGCCTGGAAGTCCATCCAGGTATCCCATGTGGGTAGCAGGAGCCCAAGTATTTGGGCCATCTTCTGCTGCTTTCCCAAGTGCATTAGCAGGAAGCTAGACTGGAAGCAGAGCAGCTGGAACTTGGGAACTGGTGCTCCAGGATATGGAATGCCAGGATCACAGATGGAGGCTTAACCCACTGGGCCACAATACTGCCCCACCTTAAGTTATTTCCAATGTTGAACCAGCCTTGCTATTCTAGAATAAACCCCCACTTGGTCATGATATATTATCATTTTTGTATATTACTGGATGCTATTTGCTGATTTTTTATGTATTCATTTATTTTATTTATTTGAAAGAGAGACAGACAGAAATCTCCCACACTCTTGCTCCCTAAATATCTGCAACAGCCTCAGGTTGGGGCCAAATCCAGGAGCTAGGAACTCAATCTGGGTCTCCCATGTGGGTGGCATAAATCCAACTTGTTGAGCAACCACCAATTAGGAGGGGAAACTTGGGACTCAAACCCAGGCACTCCAATTTGGGATGAGGTGTACCAAGTGACATCCTAACAACTATGCGAAATGTTCCCCTTGCTAACATTTTTTTTTTCTTTTTTCTTTTTTTTTTTTTTTTTGACAGGCAGAGTGGACAGTGAGAGAGAGAGACAGAGAGAAAGGTCTTCCTTTTGCCGTTGGTTCACCCTCCAATGGCTGCCGCGGTCGGCGCGCTGCGGCCGGCGCACCGCGCTCGTCCGATGGCAGGAGCCAGGAGGCAGGTGCTTTTCCTGGTCTCCCCATGGGGTGCAGGGCCCAAGCACCTGGGCCATC
Source organism: Sylvilagus floridanus (assembly GCA_949820135.1). NCBI lineage: Eukaryota > Metazoa > Chordata > Mammalia > Lagomorpha > Leporidae > Sylvilagus > Sylvilagus floridanus. The sequence continues at coordinate 81,930,310 of OX463223.1, forward strand.
CTCCACTGCACTCCTGGGCCACAGCAGAGGGCTGGCCTGGAAGAGGGGCGGAGGATTAGCCTGTTGAGCCACGGCGCCGGCCCCCCCTTGCTAACATTTTGCTGAGGAGTTTTATGTGTATATTCAGAAACGATCTTGATCTTTTGTTCTCTTGTAATGTCTTTGCTTGATTTTGGTGTTAGAATGGTGAGCTCTTGGGGCTGGTGCTATGGCACAGTGGGTTAAAACCCCCGCCTGCAGCACCGGCATCCTATATGGGCACCAGTTCAAGTCCTGGCTGCTCCACTTCCAATCCAGCTCCCTGCTAATGTGCCTGGGGAAGCAGTAGAGGATGGCCCAAGCCCTTGGGCCTCTGCACCTGCATGGGAGACCCAGAAGAAGCTGTTGGTTCCTGGCTTCAGATCGGCTCAGCTCCGGCCGTTGCCGCCATTTGGGGAGTGAACCAGTGGATGGAAGAACTCTCTCTGTGTGTCTCTGTCTCTACCTCTCTCTGTAACTCTTTCAAATAAATAAAATAAATCTTTAAAAAATGAATGCTGACCTCATCAAATGAAATAGGAAGTGTGTAGTTCCCTTCTCTTTTCTGGAAGGAAGCGTGTAGAATTAATAATATTTCTTCTTAAATATTTGGTAGAATTCCCCAATGAAACTATCTGGGCCTTTTTGGTAGATTTTATTTTTAGAAGGTTTTACTTTAACTGAAAATTCAATTTCTTTAATACACAGAGAACCATTTGGGTTATCTATTTTTTTTTCCTTGAATGTTATTTGGTAGTTGGTGTTTTCTAAGAAATTGGTCCATTTCCTCTCATTTGTTTAATTATATGTGAAGAATTGTTTGTGGGGCAAGCATTGTGAAACAGTAAAAGCTAAGCCCCCGACTGCAATGCTAATGCCAACATCCCATATAGCGCTGGTTCAAGTCCGGCTGCTCTACTTCTGATCCAGCTCCCTGCTAATGTGCCTGGGAAAGCAGCAGAGGATGGCCCAAGTGCTTGGGCCCCTGCCACCAACTTGGAGACCCCGATGAAACTCTTGGCTCCTGCCTTTGACTTGGCCTAGCTCTGGCTATGTGAGAGTGAGCCAGTAGATGGAAGATCTCTCTCTCTGTCCCTCTCTCTGTGTAAAACTAATAAACAAATAAACCTTTACAGAAATAATGTCTTTTTTGCCATTGCTGGGTGGAGTGTTCTATAAATATCAATTAGTCAAGTTGGTTGATAGTGTAGTCCACATCATCTATATTCTTATAGATTTTCTGCTTACTTGTTCTACCAAGTACTAAGAGAGAAATCTTGAAGTTTTATCTATGGATGCTTGTGGATTTATCTATTACTCCTTTCAGATCAATTTGATTTTGACTCATGTTTTGAAGGTGCATAAACATTTAGATTGTTATGTTTTCTTGGAGAACTTACTCTTTTATCATTATGTAATATCTCTTATCCTAATAATATCCCTTTCTCTAAAGTCCACTATTTCCAAAATTACTGTAACTACTCCATTGATTGGGTGTTGTGGAACAGCAGGTTAAGCCACGGTTTGGGATGTTATTATCCCATGTTAGAGTGCCTGGGATAGAGTCCCATCTCTGTTTCTGAGACAACTTCTTGCTAATGCACACTCTGGGAAGCAGCAGTGGTGGCTCAAGTACTTGGGCTCTTGCCATCCATGTGGGAGACTCAGATGGAGATCCTGGCTCCTGGCTTCAGCCTGGCCCAGCCCAAGTTGTTGTGGCCATTTGGGGACTGAACCAGCAGATGCAAGATGTCTCTCATTCTCTCTCTTTCTCTCTCCCTCTCTCTCCCTCTCTCCCAAATAAATCAACATTAAAAATATAGCTACTCCAGTTTAGTTAGTGTTTTTGTGATATATCTTTTGCTATCATTTTGTTTTTCATATTTACATTTTCACTTTACATTTAAAGTGAGTTTCCTATAGACAGCATGTACTTGGATCTTAGTTTCAAAATCCAATCGTTGGCAGGAGGTATGACACAGTGAGTTAAGTCACCATTTGGAAGCCAGTATGGCATATCAAAAGTGCCTGATTTGAGTCCCAGCGGGTCTCCTTCCAATCCAGCTTCCTGGTAGTGCCCATGGGAGGCAGTAGATGATGGCCCATGTACTTGGGTACCTGCCATCCACATGGTAGACCTGGATGGCTTTCCTGGCTCCTGGCTCCAGCTTGGCCCAGCCCCAGCTGTTGTGAGTATTTAGGGAGTGAACTAGCAAATGAAAGATTTCTCTCTCTCTCTCTCTCTCTCTCTCTCTGTCTCTGTCTCCCCTTCTCTCCGGCACTCTTCCTTTCACATAAATAAATAAAATCTTTAAATCCAATCAGACAATCCTTGTATTTTAATGTACATAATTTAGACCATTCACATTTGTTAAATTTTATTATTTTTTTAAAAAAATTTATTACAGAGTCAATGAGAGCAAGAGTGAGTGCAAGAGACCTCTATTCACTGGTTCAGTTTCCAAATGCCTCCACTGGCTGCAACTTCCCAAAGTTCAAGCTAGGAGCTAGGAACTTAATTCAGGTCTCCCACATGGGTAGCAGGAACCCAATTACTTGAGCTACCTTCCAGGGTCTACATTGTTATGGATTCAGAAGCCAGAGGCTGGTATTGAACCCAGGCACCCTGATATGGCACATGGGTTACTTTTATTTGGCAAGTAATTTTATTTTATTTGACAAGTAATTATATATATATATATATATATATATATATATATATATATATATATGGGGTACAATGTTATGTTTCATCACATATATATATAGAGAGAGGATCGATCGAATCAAATTAATTTTTTTAAAGATTTATTTCTTTTACTTGAAAGTCAGAATTACATAGTGAAGGAGAGGCAGAGAGAGAGAGAGAGAGAGAGAGACAGAGGTCTTCCATCGAATTTTTCACTCCTCAATTGGCTGCAAGGGCCGGAGCTGTGCTGATCCGAAGCCAGGAGCCAGGAGCTTCTTCTGGGTCTCCCACGCGGGTACAGGGGCCCAAGGACTTGGCCCATCTTCTACTGCTTCTCAGGCCATGGCAGAGAGCTGGATTGGAAGTGGAGCAGCCAGGACTAGAACTGGCGCCCATATGTGATGCTGGCACTGCAGGTAGCGGCTTTACCCGCTATGTCACAACTGGTCCCTCAAATCAGGTTAATTAACATATCCATCACCACCACAAATAATTATCATTTTATTGTGATAAAAGCATTTAAAATTCTCTCTTCTAGCTCTTTTGAGATATGTAACATTATTAACTGTCATCACTATATTGTGCAGATTCCCAGAAGTTATTCTTGTCTAACTGAAATTTGCCTTTGAACAATGTCTCCCTTTTCCCCATCTACCTGTTGACTTCTGCTAACTACCATTATTCTACACTCTACTTTTATGCATTTTACTTTTTTTAGAGTCCACATTTAAGTGAGAACATACAGTTTTTGTCTTTCTATGCCTAGTTTATTCCATTTAACATAATCCCACTTATTAAGCAGACTATTATCAAAAATAAAAGATACAAAGTGTTGGTTAGGCTGTGGAGGAATGAGAACCCTTGTACACTATTATTAGTATTGTCAATTAGTACAATCACTTTATATATTTATTTTCTCTGTGTCCTGTTTTATTGTTTTTTGCAGCAAAACGCACAACATAGAACACATTGCAAATATTCAACTGTACAAAAGAGGTGCTTGTATTAAAATACAAATGGGAGACATGATTTTTTTAAAAAATCAATAACTTTAAATACAAGCTGGATCCTATAAGCATCTGAGCTCTCTACAGACTTGATCTGGCCAGGACAAACTTTTCACTGAATTTCTCAAAGGATGGGGATGGCGCTGTGGTGCAGTGGGTTAACGCTTTGGCCTGAAGCACTGGCATCCCTTATGGGCGCTGGTTCTGCTCCACTTCCCATCCGGCTCTCTGCTATGGCATGGGAAAGCAGTGGAAGATGGCCCAAGTCCTTGAGCCCCTGCACCCATGTGGGAGATCCAGAAGAAGCTCCTGGCTCCTGGCTTCAGATCCACGCAGCTCCGGTTAAGTGGCAGCTTAACCCGTTGCACAATGCCTGCCCCTCTTTTCTCTTTTTTTGACTTTTATTCTTTTTAACTATTTTTGTACTGTATTTCATATCCTTTGTTGGTTTATTAGCTCTAACACTTTGTTAGTTTAGTGGTTGCTTTAGGATTTATATTAAACACATTTGATTTATCACAGTCTACCTTCAAGTGATTTCTACTATGTAATTTATAATAGAAGACCTGCTCCCATTTCTCTCTTGTGAATTTTGTGCCCTTATTGTCATTGACTATCACATATATTATAAGTGCTGCTTATAGTATCATTTTTCTTGAAACAGCTGATTATCTTGTAATGAGTTGTAAATAGTGAGAAAGAAAAGTCTTTTCAAAAAAGAGTTATTTATTTTGGGGGGAGAGATACAGAGAGAGGAAGAGAGAGAGAGATCTTTCATCTGCTGGTTTACTCCCCAAACGCCTGCAATGACCAGAGCTAGGCCGAAGCCAGAAACCTAGAACTCCATCTGTGTCTCTTATGTGGGTTGTAGGGGCCCAAGCATTTGGACCATCTTCTGCTGCTTTCCCAGGAGCATTAGCAAGGAGCTGCATGAGAAATGAAGCAAGCGGGACTCGAACCGGTGCCCATATGGGATGCCACAGCTGCAGATGGCAGCTTTACCTGCTACGCCACACGCAGACTCCCTGAGAGGAAAGTCTATATTCACGCATGGAAACATCTTTTCTGGTGCTGTTCACTCCTTTGTATAGACTCAGATGTCCAGCCAGTATCATTTGTCTGCCACATGAAGGAATTCCTTTGAATATTGTTTTGTAATGTGCTCTACTAGTGATAAACTCTTTTAGTTTATTTCTGAAAATATACTGATAAGAACTTCAGATATTTTTGTAATGTTTTATTGAAATATAATTCGCATGTCATGATTCACTGATTTGAAGAGTACAATTTTTTTTTTGACAGGCAGAGTGGACAGTGAGAGAGAGAGAGAGAGAGAGAAAGGTCTTCCTTTTGCCGTTGGTTCACCCTCCAATGGCTGCTGCGGCCGGCGCACCGCGCCTATCCGAAGGCAGGAGCTAGGAGCTTCTCCTGGTCTCCCATGGGGTGCAGGGCCCAAACACTTTGGCCATCCTCCATTGCACTCCCGGGCCATAGCAGAGAGCTGGCCTGGAAGAGGGGCAACCGGGACAGAATCTGGTGCCCCAACCAGGACTAGAATCTGGTGTGTCGGCGCCGCAAGGCGGAGGATTAGCCTATTGAGCCGAGGTGCCGGCCTTGAAGAGTACAATTTAATGCTGCTTGGTATATTCGTAGAGACATGCATCTATCGCCACAGTCAAAATTTATAACATTTTCATCATCCTAACAGAAACACTGCATCTCATAGCTCCTCATTGCCCAGCCTAAGGTAACCGCTAATCTGCTTTCTGTCTCTACAGATTTGCCTATTCTGGATACCCCATATACTTGGAAATCATGGAACATGTGGGTTTCTTCCACTTAGCATAACGTTTTCACATTTCATCCATGCTGTAGTAAGGATGTAATATTTCATTCCTCTTCATAGAGGAATAATATTCCACTATGCAGACATGCTCCATTTTGCTTATCCATTCACCAGTTCATGGACATGGGAGTTGTTTCCACTTTTGGCTGTTATAAATAATGCTGCTATGACCTTTTGCATACGAGTCTGTACATGGACATAATTTTTTAAAATCTCTCGAGTATGTACCTGGCAGTGGTATCATTGCATAACATAATGTCTCAAAATGTAACCTTTTAAGGAACCACCAGACCTTTTTCCAAAATGACTGCACCATTTACATTTTTGTATGCAGTATTTTTTTAAAGATTTATTTATTTATTATTTGAAGGGCAGAGTTACAGAGAGGCAGAGGCAGAATGAGAGAGAGAGAGCGTGCTTTTCCATCCTCTGGCTCACTCCCCAGATGGCCACAAAGGCCGACGCTGTGTTGATCCAAAGCCAGGAGCCCCCTCGGGGTCTCCCATGTGGGTGCAGGGGCCCAAGGACTTGGGCCATCTTCCACTGCTTTCCCAGGCCACAGCAGAGAGCTGGATCAGAAGAGGAGCAGGGGCCGGCATTGTGGCACAGTGGGTTAACACCCTGGCCCGAAGCGTTGGCATCCTATATGGACGCTGGTTCGAGACCCAGCTGCTTTACTTCTGATGCAGCTCTCTGCTATGGCCTGGGAAAGCAGAAGATGGCCGAAGTCCTTGGGCCCCTGCACCCTCGTGGGAGACCCGGAAGAAGCTCCTGGCTCCTGGCTTGTGATCAGCGCAGCTCTGGCCGGTGCGGCCAATTGGGAAGTGAACCATCGGATGGAAGACTTCTCTCTCTCTCTCTTTTTCTCTCTTTCTCTTGCTCTCTCACTCTCTCTGTGTCTCCTCTCTCTGTGTAACTCTGACTTGCAAATAAATAAATAACTCTTTAAAAAAAAAGTAGAGCAGCCAGGACTTGAACCGGTGCCCATATGGGATGCCAGCACTGCAGGCGGCAGCCTTATCCTCTACGCCACAGCACCGGCCCCTGTATGCAGTATTAATAGATTATTAATTATAGCTATCCTAGTAAATGTGCAATGATATCTTGTGGATGTGGTCTGCATTAAGGAAACAATAATACTATTTATTAATATTAAAATATGTTGTGAAGATAGAAAAAGTGTTCAAATTCATGTACAGATCAGTGTAGATCTGTAGGTCAAATTCAATGCAATCCCTAACAAAACCACAGGCAGCTTATTTTGCAGAAATTATTTGCTGATAATAAAATCCATATGAAAATTCAGGGGGCCCAGAATAGCCAAAAAACCATGCAAAAGAAGAACAAAGTTGGATAATTCACACTTCCTTATTTTAAAACTTACTGCAAAAGTAACAGCATCAAGACTGTGTTGTATTGGCAGAACAGATGTATAAAGGAATGGAATAGAATTGAGAAATCAGAAATGAATGTTAAGTTTTATCGTCAATTAATTCATTTCAACAAGGACTACAAAATACTTCATGGGATGACAAACTGTTTTCAACAATTTGTGCTGCCTAACTGCATATCCAGCTGCAAAATTTGAATTTGGATCTGTATCTCAAACCATACCCAGAAATTAACTCAAAATGGATCATAGATCTCAAAAGTGCTGAAGTTAAAAATTTCTCAAAGGAAAACATAGAAGCAAATCTTCATGCCTTTTGAGTTAGTTATGGTACAAAAAGTACAAGCAACAGAAGATAAATGGTAAATTGAGCTTCATTAAAATATGAAATTTTCATGCATCAAAGAATACCATCAAGAGAGTAAGAAGAGGGGTAGGCATTTGGCACAATGATTGAGATACCATTTGGAATGCACAATCCCACATCAGAGTGCCTGGTTTTGCATCCTGGTCCACTCCTGAGAGCCCAGCCTTCTGCTAATGCACACCCTGGGAGGCAGCACGTGATGCCTCAAGTACATGGGTCCCTGACAACCAATGTAGGAGACCTGGCTGGAGCCAGGCTTCTGTCTGGCCTAGCCCTGGCTGTTGCAGGCATTTGTGGGGTGAAGCAGCAAATAGAAGATCTCTGTCTGTCTGTCTGAATCTCTGTCTCCCAGCCTTTCAAATAAAATGAAAATAGACAAATTAAAAAAAAAAAAAAGAAGTGAAATGACAGCCCACACAAAAGGAGAAAATATTAGCAAAACTTATATTTGGTAAGGTGCCATATATTCATAATATAGAAATAACTCGGGGCTGGTGCTGTGGCTCACTTTGTTAATCCTCCGCCTGCGACGCTGGCATCCCATATGGGCGCCAGGTTCCAGTCCCGGTTGCTCCTCTTCCAGTCCAGCTCTCTGCTGTGGCCTGGGAGTGCAGTGGAGGATGGCCCAGGTGCTTTGGCTCCTGCACCCACATGGTAGACCAGGAAGAAACACCTGGCTCCCGGCTTTGGATCAGCACAGCGCCAGCCATAGCAGCCATTTGGGGGGTAAACCAACGGAAGGAAGACCTTTCTCTCTGTCTCTCTCTCTCTCTCTCTCTCACTATCTATATCTCTACCTGTAAAATAAATAAAAAATAAAAAATATATAAATAACTCAAAACTGCAACAATAAACAAATAACTCAATTAAAGAATGGGTAAAGGTTTTAAATTGACATTTATCCGAATAAGATCCATAAATGGACAATAACAAAATGAAAAACAGCATTTAATTGTGATATTTAATCCTTTATTTATTTTTTTTATATCTAATCTTAAATGGGATTGTTTCTTCATTTCACTTTTGGGTTATACATAACATATGTATGGAAATACATCTGATTTTATTGTTTATCGATTTTGTATTATACAATGTTACTAAACTCTTTTTTTAGCTCTAATAGGGTTTTTTGTGTGTGTGGATTCCTTAAGATTTTTTTTTATACAAGATCTTGTCTTTTGGAAATAGTAACAGTTTGACTTCTTCCATTCATTTCTGAATGCCTTTTTATGTCTTTTTCATGCCTGGTTGTCCTTAGCAGGACAATATTAAATATTGACTATTGAACAGAAAGCCTATTCTTGTCCTGATTCTAATTATGGGGGAAAACATTCAGTTTTTTACTTTTAAATAATATACTAGTTATGGGATTTTCATATATACTCTTTACTAGATTTAGTTCTTTTTCCTGAGTTGGTATTTATTTATAAGGCACAATGACAGAGAGAGAGAGAGAGAGAGAGAGAGAGAGAGAGAGAGAGAGTCTTCCATCTGCTGCTTCACTTCCCAAATGCCCACAACAACCAGGGCTGGACCAGGCTGAATCCGGGAGCCAGGAACTCCATTCAGGTCTCCCGCGTGGGTGACAACAACCTCAGTGCTTGGGCCATCATATGCTGTCCTCCACGAACTTTAGTAGGAAGCTACATTGGAAGAACAGATTAGCCAAGACTCAAATCCAGCACTCTGGTAAGGGCCGTGGGCATCTCAAGCTGTAGCTTAATCCTCTGGGCCACAACACATACCAGATTAAATTCTGCCTCTATTGAGATGATTGCGCTTTTTGGTCGTTTATCAATTTTATGTATTCTATTGGTTCTTGGGTACTAAGACAATCTTGCATTCCTTGAAGGAATCACACTTGATGATGGCATATAATTACCATTTTTATGTTGCTGAAATTGTTTGGCTGAAGACTGTTGCACCTATGTTCATCAATGATATTGATCTGTAATTGTCTTTTTTTTTCTGGTTTTGGTGTCAGGGCAATACTGTTTTCATAGAATGAATTATAAAGTGATTCTTTCTATTCTGACTTTTGAAAGTAAGTTTGAAGAACTGGTATTATTTCTTCTTCAAAAATTGAGGCTGGCATTGTGGTAAAGCAGGTAAAACCGCTGCCTGCAACACAGGTATCTCAAACAGGCAGCGGTTCGAGTCCCAGCTGCTCTGATTCCTATCCAGCTCCCTGCTAATGTGCCTGAGAGAGCAGCAGAAGATGGTCCAAGTGCTTGAGCCCCTACACCCGTGTGGGAGACCCGGAAGAAGCTCCTGGCTACTGGCTTCAGCCTAGCCCAGCCCTGGCAGTTGCAGCCATTTGAGGACTGAATCAGTGAATGGAAGATTCTCTCTCTGTATCTCTCTCTCCCTCCCTCTGTATCTGTCTCTCTCTCTCTCTCTCTCTCATCTCTGTAACTCTGCCTTACAAATAGATAAGTAAATCCTTTTGGAAAAAAAAGGTACAGGCGGGCGCCGTGGCTCAACAGGCTAATCCTCCGCCTTGCAGCGCCGGCACACCGGGTTCTAGTCCCGGTCGGGGCGCCGGATTCTGTCCCGGTTGCTCCTCTTCCAGGCCAGCTCTCTGCTGTGGCCCGGGAGTGCAGTGGAGGATGGCCCAAGTGCTTGGGCCCTGCACCCCATGGGAGACCAGGAGAAGCACTGGTTCCTGGCTCCCGCCATCGGATGAGCGTGGTGCGCCGGCCGCAGCGCGCCGACCGCAGCGGCCATTGGAGGGTGAACCAACGGCAAAGGAAGACCTTTCTCTCTGTCTCTCTCTCTCACTGTCCACTCTGCCTGTCAAAAAAAAAAAAAAAGGGTACAGAGAGTTTCCTCATACCCTACATGCAGTTTCTCTATTAGTTATTTTTTAAGATTTGTTTATTTGAAACTCAGAATTACAGGAAAAGTGGGAGAGAATCAGAAAGATCTTACATTTGTTGCTTCACTCCCTAGATGGCCACAATGGCCAGAGCTGGGCCAGGCCAAAACCAGGAGCCTGGAGCTTCATCCAGGTCTCCTACATGGTTGGCAGGGGTCAAACAGTTGGGGTGTCCTCCACTTTTTTCCCAGGCACATTAGCAGGAAGCTGGATTGGAAGTGGAGCAGCTGGGACTTGAATTGGTTCTCATAGGTAATGCTGGTATTGCAGGCAGTGTCTTTACCTGCTATGCCACAATGCTGCCTCCCTCTGCTCTTCTTTTAAAGATTTATTTCAGTTATTTGAAAAGCAGAGTGCAAGAGAGAGTGACAAGAAGGAAGAAAGTGGTGGCGGGGGGGGGGGGGGCGGAGAGTGCTTCCATCAGCTGGTTCACTCCCCAAATAGTCAAAACAACCAGGAGTTGGCCAGACTGAAGTCAGGAGCTAGGAACCCCATCAGGGGCTCGCATGTGAGTGACAGGAACCCAAGTACCTGGGCCATTATCTGCTGCCTCTCAGGTCCATTAGCAGGAAGCTGGATCAGAAGTGCAAAGTATGCAGTAGAACCTGCTCTCTGATATAGGATATGAGTGTCCCAAGAAGCCACAATGCCCACCCTTCCCCTATTATTAATATCTTATGTTAGCATGGTACATTATTTTTATAATAAATAAAACAATATTGCTTTCTTGATGTTAACTAAAGTCCGTACTTCATCCAGATTTCCTCCATTTATACATAATGTCCTTTTTTATGTTCCCAAATCCCATTCAGAATACCCCATTACATTTAGTCATCACATCTCTGTAGGATTCTCTTAGTGATGAAAGATGATGTCATGTCTTTTTATCTATATGTATTTCAGTATTCATCTTGAAAATCCAAAAACTCTGTAGATGAAGAAAAAAATTCTATGTCTAGCCTTCATAGTTCCTTGTTGGGATAGACCCTTGTGACAAAGACTATTTAACTTGAGAAAAACAGAGATTTGTTAACCTGTACACCTCATGTACACCTGGGAGATCCCCAGAGAAATGTGGTAAATCACAGAGTGGTGCTTTTGAGTTCTGGCTCAAATACCATCTTCCATTGAAACAAAGAAAGAAGGGAAGCCAGCTAATGGGGATATTCTAAGGAAAAGAAGAGTAAACACAGGTAAGGCTTTTAGGCAGTTAAGTCAGTAGTTTCTCCATTGATAAGAATCTCCACTGATTTTGTCACCTTTCTCTTCCTGGTACACAGATGAAGATTCCCCTGCAAATGGATATTTCCTTTACATATTTAAATTTTCCATACATTCTTGTCAGTTTCAAAAATATGAATGGAATGAGAGGTCATTATGACAAGCACAGAAAGACAGTGCCACGTGATCTTACTCACACATGGAATCTAAAAACGCTAATCTCATAGAGGTTAAGAGTGTAATGGGGACCGGCACTGTGGTCTAACAGGTAAAGCCACTGCCTGCAGTGTCGGCATCCCATATGGGTGCTGGTTCAAGTCCCGGCTGCTCCACTTCTGATCCAGCTCTCTGCTATGGCCTGGGAAAGTTGAAGATGGCCCAAGTCCTTGGGCCCCTGCACCTGTGTGGGAGACCTGGAAGAAGCTCCTGACTCCTGGCTTCGGATCAGCACAGCTCCAGCTGCCGCAGCCAATTAGGGAGTGAACCAGCGGATGGAAGACTTCTCTCTCTATCTACATCTCCTTATCTCTCTGTTATTTATTTATTTATTTATTTATTTATTTATTTTTAAAAATTTTTATTTATTTGAGAGGTAGAGTTACAGACAGTGAGAAGGAGAGACAGAGAGAAAGGTTTTCCTTCTGTTGGTTCACTCCCCAAATGGCCCCAACAGCCGGAGCTGCACCAATCTGAAGCCAGGAGCCAGGAGCTTCTTCCGGGTCTCCCATGCGGGTTTAGGGGCCCAAGCACTTGGGCCATCTTCCACTGCTTTCCCAGGCCATAGCAGAGAGCTGGACCAGAACCGGCGCCCATATGGGATGCCGGCGCCGCAGGCAGAGGAATGGTTATTCTACGGCGCCAACCCCTCTATGATGTTATTTAGCATATTCTTTTTGTCCCTCCACTTTCTGAAAACTGGAAGCTAATAATAGTGTCTTAAGTAGATGTAGATCTGAACACTTCCTTAGTGGTCATGCTATTTCCATCAGGAGACTCATCACATCCTGTTGTTTCTCTTTCTGTGTCATTACTAGTCTGTGATGATCATTGCCTAGAGCCATTATTTTATCAGAGAACTGCAAAATTGTGATGTTAAAATTCTATAATTCTTTTAAATGTCTTAGCAGAAATATTTTTCTAAAGAGAAACCTTCCACTCATCAATATTTGACCACCATGGGTTCATATAGCAAAGGCAGAATAGGTGTTTGATTCTTTGCCTTAAATTAACTGCTTTCAAAACAGTGAGGTCGTTCCCTCTGAAGATGACCTGTAAGGTTTTGGTCTTTTAAAGATTTATTTATTTTATTGGAAAAGCCACAGTTACACAGAGAGAGAAGGAGAAGTAAAGAGGGGGAGAGAGAGAGAGAGAGAGAGAGAGAGAGAGAGAGAGAGAGAGAGAGGTCTTCCATCCTCTGGTTCACTCCCCAGATGGCTGCAATGGCCGGAACTGTGCCAATCCAAAGCCAGGAGACTGGAGGTTCTTTCAGGTCTCCCATGCTGGTGCAGGGGCCCAAGGACTTGGGCCATCTTCTACTGCTTTCCCAGGCCATAGCAGAGAGCTGGATCAGAAGTGGAACAGCCGGGTCTCGAACTGGCGTCCATATGGGATGTTGGCACTGGAGGAGACGCTTCACCCGTTATGCCACAGCGGCAGCCCCTAAGGTTTTGTTTTAAGATAATTATTAATTTGTGGGTTTAAGCACACTTAATGTTCTTCAGTGTGTTTCAGTTATTGCTTTTATTGATGCTTTGATTGTCCCATTTTTACGAGTGGAAGCTTCTTTAAGTTGGCTTGTAATCAGTTGGCATGACCTCAGAAATCTTTGAGACCTGCCTTGCTTTCTAGTATGATAAAATGTTCCTGTCATCTTGTACATTTCATACTCCATACATAAAATAACCATGGCTGCTGTTGAGTCATGTTGGGTCGTAGTTTCCAGGCCTTTTCAGTAGTCAGATTTCAGAAATCTATATGTAGATATACAAAGATAGATGCACAGTTGGCCTTCTTGTGTCTGCATGCATTCACAGATTCAACCAACTGCAGACAGAATACATTGGGAACAAAAGCTAGATATTTACTGAACACATACAGATTTTTTTTTAAAGCTCATCATTATTCACTAAACAATACAAGAGAACAACTATTTATGCAGCATTCACTTAACATTAAATATTATAATTAATCTAAAGATGATCTAAAGTATATAGTAGGTGTGCATATGTTATATGCAAATAGTATACAATTTTATATAAGGATTTTTTTTGACAGGCAGAGTTAGAGAGAGAGAGAGAGAGACAAAGGTCTTCCTTCCGTTGGTGCAACCCCCAAATGGCCGCTATGGCCAGCGCACTGCACAGATCCGAAGCCAGGAGCCAAGTGCTTCCTCCTGGTCTCCCATGCGGGTGCAGGGCCCAAGCACTTGGGCCATCCTGCACTGCCTTCCCGGGCCACAGCAGAGAGAGCTGGACAGGAAGAGGAGTAACGGGGACAGAACTGGTGCCCCAACCGGGACTAGAACCTGGTGTGCCAGCACCACAGGCAGAGGATTAGCCTAGTGAGCTGTGGCGCCGGCCAATACATATAAGGGTTTTAAGCATCCTGGATTTTGGTATCTGCAGTGATCCTGGAACCAAACCACTGTGGTTATTGAGGGGTGACTATAGCTGTAGGTATATATACACAGAGATAAACATAAAGTTAGACACAGACATAGCTCTAGATATACAAAGGTACTTCAAAAAGGTCATGTAAAAATAAAATTAAATAAGCTCCTTGTGTTATAGAGCAGTAGGGTGACTATACTTCACAACAACCTATTATGTTTTTTAGGAGTAAATAGAAAAAAAGAAGCTGCAAGTCTCCTATCGTTTTTTCTTTTTTAAAGATTATTTATTTATTTGAGAGGTAGAGTTATAGACGGTGAGAGGGAGAGACAGAGAGAGAGGTCTTCCTTCCGTTGGGTCACTCCCCAAATGGCTGCAATGGCCAGAGCCGTGCCAATCCAAAGTCAGGAGTCAGGAGCTTCTTCAGGGTCTCCCACATGGGTGCAGGGGCCCAAGGACCTGGGCCATCCTCTACTGCTTTCCCAGGTCATAGCAGAGAGCTGGATTGGAAGAACAGCAGCCAGGACTCGAACCGGCACCCATATGGGATGCCAGCACCACAGGCAGATGATTAACCTACTGCACCATGGTGCCAGCCCCGTCTCCAATCTTAAAGTAGTATCAAGGAACGGTAAATATAAATTGCCCTGATTTGCTCCGTACACATCATATACATGTGTTGAAATGTTGCACTCTCCATAAATATGTACAATTGTTAATTTCAAAAAAAAATTTCAAAATATAACACATATTTTTCTTTCTTTCTTTTTTTTTTTTTTTTTTTTTTTTACAGGCAGAGTGGACAGTGAGAGAGAGAGACAGAGAGAAAGGTCTTCCTTTGCCGTTGGTTCACCCTCCAATGGCCGCCGCGGCCGGCGCACCGCGCTCGTCCGATGGCAGGAGCCAGGAGCCAGGTGCTTTTCCTGGTCTCCCATGGGGTGCAGGGCCCAAGCACTTGGGCCATCCTCCACTGCACTCCCGGGCCACAGCAGAGGGCTGGCCTGGAAGAGGGGCAACCGGGACAGAATCCGGCGCCCCGACCGGGACTAGAACCCGGTGTGCCGGCGCCGCAAGGTGGAGGATTAGCCTGTTGAGCCACGGCGCCGGCCTACATATTTTTCATGAACTGTTTGAAGATCCCTTATATACATAGATATCTATTTTTAAGATAAAATACAGTATAAATTAATGCTTATATTTTCAGATCAAGTAAGTTTTTATTGAATTGTTTGATTTTTTTGTTTTTTTTTTGTGTTAACAGATAGAGTTGTTAGTATGTCACTGTAGACATTACATAAATACAGCTTACATACAAGAATATCAAACATTATTCCTGTAAGAAGTTCAAGAATACATTATGGGTTATTTTGAGAAATATGAATATTCTGGCTTCCATTATTAGATCAAGTGAAAGAAAGTCAATTCAAAGAACAGTGTTTATCTCCTGCTATGATTAACAACGAAATCAAGTAGAAAAATAAGAGTATTTTTTAAAAAACCTCCTCAAATGCTTTCTGAAGGACTAGTTCTCTTCATTACTGTACATACTCATACAAATTGCTCAGTGAGCAAAAGAGAAGTAGTCCTTCAGAAACTCAGGATCTGCTGATTGAATGAACTGGATCAATGGATATGGATCTACTACATCAACTTGTGTTTTTTTTTTTAAAAAAAATGAATTACTTTTCAAGCAAGAGCAATAGTAAACACACTGAGTCTTATTTTGTCCAGCTCATAAGCCTACAGAACAGTGATTGTCACAAACACTACCCATCATAGCCAGTAATCCAGTTAATGTGCATTCAACCCAGTAAGAAAAGTTCTACCATGTTACAGAGCTGATTCTAACATAATAATTCTCTAGGCATTTGTCACTTGTGATACAGTAAAGAATAAGTTGCGACTTCTAGGTTGAATTATTTGATTTTATAGTTGTATCTCTTTTCTCTTCCACTGCAATCTTCTGAGTTCCCAACATCAGTAAAATAATTATGTATTTCTTATCCTATTATCACACTATTAGTTTTGACATCATTACTAGCAATGTAATTACAGACAGCAGTTTAAGATTTGGTAATGGCCATTGTTTTGTTTTAAGGATAATACCTCAAGGAAGGTACAGTTACATTACTGTATTTCAAGTGAACTTGAAATAATGTGTCTTTGAAAGTTATATTACCAATTTGATGCACAGGTTTATTTGCAATTTACTTTGTGATTTTTAAATTGTTTACAAATAAATGTTTACATGATTCTAAAGTAATATCTACAAAATGATATACATTTGGAAAAGTGCAACTGCTATTCCTGTCCCCTGCATCCTATTCTGTTTCTTTTCTTTCTTGTATAGCTGACTGTATCTATTTGTTTATATTTATATGTACATCTCTGGAGAGTATATTCCACACCCTAAGGCTCAGGGATGCAGGTTCTTGTCTTGACAGAAGAAAAAATTCAAGGGTGAGATACACATAAAGTTTAGAAAAAAGTACATATTCAAGAGGGAGTGTGGGCATGCTATAGGTGAGCTGTAAACCATCAGGTTTAGAATCATCCCTTTATAGGATCTGGAGGCATAGTGGGTGGTGCTTGGGCAGAGTTTCCAGGAAAGGATGGAGATTTCCAGGAATTTCGTAACTGCCATTTTCTGGCCCTTTAAGCAGTCTCAGAAGTGTAATCATGTCAGGTGCATGATAGGAGTCAGAGAATCAACCATGGTAATTTTATTATAATATTATAATAGGCTATATGTTATCACAGTGATGTGATCAGCAGCCTTTTTGGATATTTTCTGCCAATGCCAGTTCCAGGCAATGACTTTGACAGCTGTAAGAGGAGTGGTAAAATATTTACTTCAACTTTTTCTTTTTTTTTAAACAGCTTTATTTACTTATTTATTTTAAGGACATATTGACATACAGAGAAGGCAAAGCAGAGAGAGAAAGACATCTTTCAGCCTCTGGTACACTCCCCAACTGCCCACAACTGATGGATTGGACCCTGCTGGAGCCAGGATCCAGGAACTCCATTCAGGTTTTCCATGTGGATGGCAGCAACCAAGTACTTGAGCCATCTTCTGTTGGTTTCCCAGGCATATTAGCAAGGAACTGGTTCAAAACCAGAGTAAGCCGGCGCTGTGGCTCAACAGGCTATTCCTCTGTCTGCGGCACCGGCACACCGGGTTCTAGTCCCGGTTGGGGCGCCGGATTCTGTCCCGGTTGCCCATCTTCCAGGCCAGCTCTCTGCTGTGGCCCGGGAGTGCAGTGGAGGATGGCCCAAGTGCTTGGGCCCTGCACCCCATGGGAGACCAGGAGAAGCACCTGGCTCCTGCCTTCGGATCAGCGCAGTGCGCCGGCCACAGCATGCCAGCCACGGCAGCCATTGGAGGGGTGAACCAACAGCAAAGGAAGACCTTTCTCTCTGTCTCTCTCTCTCACTGTCCACTCTGCCTGTCAAAAAAAAACAGGAAAAAACAGGGTAGCCAGGACTTGAACCAGTGCTTCAATATAGATGCTGGTGTCATAGGCCTTGATTTAACTTGCTGTGCCACAGCACCAGTCCCCAGCTTTTTGTGATCTCTGATTGACTCCTTAATTTCTGATTGACTCCTTATCTATACTTTCCTATCACCAATAAATTATAGCGTACTGATGCTGGCGCTGTGGCTTTAGTGGGTTAAGCCTCCTCCTGCAGCACCAGCATCCCATATGGGTGCTGGTTCAAGTCCTGGCTGTTCTTCTTCCGATCCAGCATTCTGCTGTGGCCTGGGAAAACAGTGGAACGTGGCCCAAGTTCTTGGGCCCCTGCACCCACATGGGAGACCCAGAAGAAGCTCCTGGCTCCTGGCTTCGGATTGGTGCAGGGCAGGCCATTGCAGCCAAGTGGGAGTGAACCAGCAGATGGAAGACCTCTCTCTGTCTCTCCCTCTCACTGTCTATAACTCTACTTCTAATGTAAATAAATAAATAAATAAATCTTTTAAAAAATATTTATTTATTTATTTAACAGAATTACAGAGAGAGAGAGAGAGAGAGAGAGAGAGAGAGAGAGAGAGAAAGGTCTTCCTTCCATTGGTTCACTCCCCAAATGGCCTCAACGGAAGGAGCTGCGCCAATCTGAAGCCAGGAGCCAAGTGCTTTTTCCTGGTCTCCCAGGCAGGTGCAGGGGCCCAAGCACTTGGGCCATCTTCTACTGCTTTCCCAGGCCACAGCAGAGAGCTGGATTAGAAGAGGAGCAACCGGGACTAGAACTGGCGCCCATTTGGGATGCCGGCACTGAAGGCCAGGGCATTAACCCGCTGTGCCACAGCGTCAGCCCCTGTTTTTTGTTTTTAGTATTTATTTATTTATTTTAAAAAGGCACAGTTACAAGATAGAAAGAGGGAGAGACAGAGAGAGAGGTCTTCCATCCACTGGTGCACTCCCCAAAAGACCTCAACAGCCAGAGCTGGGCTGATTCTAAGCCAGGAGCTAGGAGATTCTTCCCCTGGTCTCCCATGGGCCCTTTTCTACTGCTTTCCCAGGCCATAGCAGAGAGCTAGATCAGAAGAGAAGCAGCTGGGACTCGAACCGGCACCCGTATGGGATGCTGGCATTGCAGGCAGAGGCTTTACTCACTGCACCACAGCGTGGACCCCAGATAATTAAGTTTTTTAATTGTTTCTCCAGTTTGTATTCTTTTTTCATTTGTCCTTTGTTTTGCTTTTTTCTTTCGCCAAACATAATTCTTTGTTTCTGCTAGTTAAAATGATCAGTCTTTCCCCTAATTGCTACTGGATTTTGAGGGTACAGTTTGAAAAGTTTTTCCATTCCCAGGTTATGGAAGAATTCATCTGTTGTTTCTGTTAGTGGCTATGTAACCTTTTAGTTGCCAGTTTTCTGATAAAAATTCCAAGTCTGCTTTCTATTTCTCTGGACATGGAGAGCATAGTTGTTTTATGGCCTGTGTTTAATAGTTACAATATCCAGAGGATTTTTTGTGTGACTCTATCTATGTTGGCTATTGTTGCTGCATGTATGTCTAACATTTTTGTTGTGTGCATGATTATCCGTGATTATGTGGTATCTTTGTGGAAATGCTTGTAAGTTGAGGTTTAGGAAAACACAGTAGTCTTCCAGAGAGGTATTTTATTTGCTTCTGTCTGGTGCCTGGGGGCACCACCAGTCTGGGATTGCTTCGATTGAATTTCAAGAGTTGGTGATGTTAGGCCAATCAGATGGCATAAAGCACGCTGTAGACCCAATGGAAGAGTGGGTTTATTTCTCCTTTATGTTTTCCTTGTTAAAATCATGAATGCAGAGGTCGTTAGAGTAAGGCAGCTCCAGGGCCCTGGGCTCCTATACAAGCAAGTGGAAACCCACTCAGGGCACAAAAGTCGTCTTATAGGAGAATGAAAGTTTAACTAATCAATAATCACCAAGCAGTTTCTAACTAGGGACTTTCCCCTCGAATGATCCAAATAAGGCTACTGCTTCATGTTAACCAGCCAAGTATTTTCTCTGCCTTCCCTCATTCACCTTATGAAAGAAACCTTGTTGCTGCTTAGGAAGAGCCCTTGAACCACCTCCCTTATTCCTAGTGCATTGCTCAAATAAACTCTTATATTTTAAAGCGCTGAAGTTTATCTTTAAAAAAAAGATTTATTTTAATTTTATTTGAAGGGCACAGTGATAGGGGAGGGAGAGACAGAGAGATCTTCTGTTCCTGGTTCACTCCCCAGGTGGCTGTAATGGCCAGGCCAAAAACTAGGAGCCTGGGACTCCGTTCAGGTCTCTCATGTGGGTGCAGGGATCCAAGTACTTGGGCCATCCTCCACTGCTTTTCCAGGTGCATAAGAGGGTGATGCCATCGGATCAGTGCGGTGCGCCGGCCGCAGCGGCCATTGGAGGGTGAAGCAACGGCAAAAAGAAAGACCTTTCTCTCTGTCTCTCTCTCACTATCCACTCTGCCTGTCAAAAAAATTTAAAGAAATTTAAAAAGATTTATTTATGTGAAAGGCAGAGTGTTTTTATAGAGAGGCAGAGGCAGAAAAAGAGAGAGAGAGATCTTCCATCCACTGGTTCACTCCCCAGATAGCCATAACTGCCAGAGCTGCGTCGATCCTAAGCCAGGAGCCAGGAGCTTCTTCTGGGTCTCCCAGAAGTGGATGCAGGGGCCCAGGGACTTGGGTCATCTTCACCTGCTTTCCCAGGCCATAGCAGAGAGCTGGGTAGGAAGTGGAGCAGCTGGGACTCAAATCAGCACCCATGTGGGATGCCGGCACTGCAGGCGGCAGCTTTACCCGCTATGCCACAGCTACTGCCCCAAAGTTTCTCTTTTAACACCCCTGCAGATGAAGTGCTTTGAAGATTAGGAAAGGCTTGTTAGATCTTAGGGGACCCTGGCCTTAGACTCTTGTCTCTTAACTAAACAAGAGTGCTCAGGTTGGCATTTGTTTACGTGGAATTAGCCAATGTCCTCAAGGTAAAAGCCCTTTTTCTTTTCTCTTAGATTCTGACCTGGTAATTTCTCACCATCTTGTAAGCTCTTTCTTTTTCTTCCTTCCTTCCTTCCTTCCTTCCTTCCTTCCTTCCTTCCTTCCTTCCTTCCTTCCTTCCTTCCTTCCTTCCTTTCTTTCTTTTGACAGGCAGAGTTAGTCAGTGAGAGCGAGAGAAACAGAGAGAAAAGTCTTCCCTCCATTGGTTCACCCCCCCAAATGGCTGCTATGGCCAGCGCGCTTCGCAGATCCAAAGCCAGAGCCAGGTGCTTCCTCCTGGTCTCCCCATGGGGTGCAGGGCCCAAGTACTTGGGCCATCCTCCACTGCACTCCCGGGCCACAGCAGAGAGCTGGCCTGGAAGAGGAGCAACTGGGACAGAATCTGACGCCCCGACCAGGACTAGAACCCGGTGTGCCAGCACTGTAGGCAGAGGATTAGCCTAGTGAGCCTCGGCGCCGGCCAAGCTCTTTCTATCTTTAAGAAAATGGATTTTTTTTCTCTTACTTTGTTCAGCATTTTTAGCTGTCCTTAGGAAAAGTGTTGGTTTGAGTTATTTAGTTTCTCTTAATCGGAGAAGAAATCTTCTCATTGTTAATTCAATTTGTAATTTTCTGATTATTAATAAATTCAAGCATCTCTTCAAATGTTCTTCATCTTCTTCGGATTTACTCTTCTATAAACTGCCTAATTATATGTTTTACCCATTTTTATATCAAGATTCCACTTTTTTTCTTATTGATTTGCAACTTCTGGCATATTTTAGAATTACTTCCTTGTTGCTTTTAAACACTGGAAATATCCTCTACTGATTTTTCATAAGCCTATTAACTTTATACATGATTTTGAAATCCTTAACTCTTATGTAATTAAACATATTAGTTGTTTTTGTCATGATGTGGACTAAAAAAAGTCCTTTACCATTTGTGTATCACAAAGTATTCTCATATTTTCTTCTTAAAAACAGATTACTCTTCACATTTATGAATCTAATACATCTGAATTGCATAATTGTATGTGATGTTTGATAATAAAAGCAGCTTTGCTTTCATTTTAAAAAATATTTGTTTATGTGAAAGGCAGAGTGGCAGAGCGAGGGAGAGAGAGGAAGAAGGAGAGGGAGAAAGAGAGAACGATCTTCTATCTGCTGAGACAGGGATGCAAGGGGAAGAGAGGGAGGGAGGGGGGAGAGAGAGAGAGAGAGAGAGAGAGAGAGAGAGAGAGAGAGAGAGAATATCTTCCAATGTAGACATTTGGTTCACTCCCCAAATGTCTACAACTGGCATGGCTGGGCCAGGCAGAAGCTAGGAGCCTGGACCTCCATCTGAGTCCCCGCAGAGGTGGCAGGTGCTCACATACTTGGAGGATCAGCCACTGCCTTTCCAAGGTACATTAGCAAGAAGCTGGATCGGAAGTGACTTAATCCACTGTGCTGCAATACCAGCCCCACTTCTATTGTTATAGTGAGCCAATTTTCCCCAAACTTTCTACCAAAGAATTAATTTTTCCCATTGATTAGTGATGTCACTTTTACAATACATTGAACTCAGATGTACATGATTTTGTCTCTAAACTATCCAGTAGCATTAGTCTATTTGTAATTCTGGATTTTTTTATTTGTTTTGTTTGAATGCCAGTACTGCATGCCTACTTAACTCTCTTTAGTGTATCTGAGCATCTGGTGGGGCAAGCTTCTGTTTATTCTTCTGTTTTGAGATAAACTTAGCTACTAGTTTACCCTTATTCTTCTATATAAAGTTTACAAATGTATCAGGTTCTTTAAAAGATTAGAATTGTTATTCAGATTATCTTGACTTCCTAAATTAATGTGGGGGAAATTGGCATCTTTGTAGTTTTAGGTCATCCACTCTAAGTACATTGAATGCTTCTCAATTTATACAGAACATATCCTGTGACAATTATTAATGTTTAAATATCTTTATGGCGGTTGTATTATTTTTAGAAAAGTTCTTAAATACTTCAGGTTTGGACACTTTGGTAGATGTAATCTTCTTATATTTTATTCAAATTCTTTCTTTGTGGACTTGAGGTATACACAATGGAATTATTCACAATTAGTTCATGAGAATGCTCATACATGGTTCATGCATGACGTTGTTCTTTTTTCTTTATATTGATCAATCAATTATGCTTTAAGAAAGTAATAGCCCACTTAGGCCCAACCCCATGGCTCGGGAGCACTCAATCGAATGTGGCAGGGGATGGGTGGCGAGGGGTTGACAGTGAGATCCTAAAGTAAAGCTTGCATGCCCACGCCAGTCCCGGCCCCAGCGCCCACCCCGTGGGCCTAGCCTGGCCCAGCTATGAGCAAGGTGATCCTCATCTTTAACAATCACTGGAAGCTGAGACTCTCCAAGTTCTGCAGCCCCGCAGTGATGATACAGAATAGCAAACCTTCAGGGAGACTTTGCATTTGGTATCTAAGGGAGATGAAAATATAATTTCCTACGAAGGAGAATTATTAATTGGACGATCTGACAACAAAATGATTTCTAGACATCACACAACATTCTAATGTGTCTTCTCTGTGGAGTCTTCAGAAAGTGAACTTGGCATTTTAGATCTAATTCAAGTAGTCGTGGAAACATCAGACAAGTGTTTTGAAAATGTCCATGAGCTGGATTTAATTTCTTCATAGACAAGGTTCACAATATTCTTGCAGAAATGGTGATGGGAGAAATAGTGTTGAGACCAACATGAATGAGAGTGTTGCACAAATTGATGCACAAAATAAACTGGAGAAATCTGAGGCTTAGAGGGAGCCCTAGCCTGTGTTGTATCAACTGTAAAGAATGAGAATCTTCCTGAAATCCCAAGAAATATTAACTATGGTGACATTAGTGTGAGAGTGCTAAATCTGCCCTCTTTTAAATAAAAAATTTAAAAGACCACTCCCGGGTAAAATCCAGGGGGAAAGATCATCTAAGTCTACCACGTAGTTGTTTACCAAAGATACAGGAGGAGAGACTTAAGTTTGGATCTGAGTCAAGGTACTTTATAGAGGTGTAAGATCAGTGTGGAAGTTCAATGTTGCTTTTCTTGCTCAGTGATTTGTAAAGAAACTGAGTAGTTTCAGTGTGATTTTCTCTGTTTTCTGACCTACATTCTTGTTCCCACCTAAGTCATGCCTCTGCATTGGCTACCACAGTATGTCATAAAGTGCTTGAGGTATCTCTTTCTCTTTTTTTGTAAGACTTTATTTATTTATTTGAGTGGTCCATCTTCTGGTTCACTCCCCAGATGGCTGCAATGGCTGGAGCTGTGCTGATCCGAAGCCAGAAGCCAATACCTTCTTCCGGGTCTCCCACATGGGTGCAGGGGCCCAAGGACTTGGGTCATCTTCCATTGCTTTCCCAGGCCATAGCATAGAGCTAGACCAGAAGAGGAACAGCCAGGGCACCAACCAGCTCCCGTATGGGATGCTGATGCTACAGGCAGAGGCTTAGCCCACTATGCCACAGCAGCAGCCCTGAAGCATTTCTTTAATGGTGTACCACTTGGATATTGGTGTTTTGTGTGGATCACAAGTGCATAATTCCTCAGATATTTCTGCTTTCTGCAATCATTGTTATGCATGTATTGCATGAGACCATTATGACCTTTTTCTTTTAGTTTAAATAAACTGCAGGGTAACTAGACTTCAAACAACTCAAAAAACTTTTTCAAATTTTTTTAAAGAAAGCAGTAACAGGGCTGATGCTGTGGCGTAGCGGGTAAAGCTGCCGCCTGCAGTGCTGGCATCCCACATGGGTGCCAGTTCTAGTCCCGGCTGCTTCACTTCCGATCCAGCTCTCTGCTATGGCCTGGGAACGCAGTGGAAGATGGCCCAAGTGTTTGGGCCCCCGCACCTACGTGGAAGACCTGGAAGAAACTCCAGGCTCCTGGTTTCGGATTGGCAAACTCTGGCTGTTGCGGCCATTTGGGGAGTGAACCAACGGATGGAAAACCTCTCTCTCTCTCTCTCTCTCTCTCTCTGCAACTCTGCCTTTCAAATAAATAAATAAATCTTAAAAAAAAAAAAAGAAAAGAAAAGAAAAGAAAGCATAGCACCTGACGCAGGAAGGAACTTTTTTTTTTTTTAACTTTTATTTAATAAATATAAATTTCCAAAGTACAGGTTATGGATTACAATGGCTTCCCCCCCCCCCATAACTTCCCTCCCACACGCACCCCTCCCATCTCCCACTCCCTCTCCCATTCCATTCACATCAAGACTCATTTTCAATTCTCTTTATATACAGAAGATCAATTTAGTATATATTAAGTAAAGATTTCAACAGTTTGCACCCACACAGAACATAAAGTGTAAAATACTGTTTCAGTACTAGCTATAGCATTACTTCACATTGGACAACACATTAAGGACAGAGATCCTACATGAGGAGTAAGTGCACACTGGCTCCTGTTGTTGACTTAGCAAATTGACACTCTTGTTTATGGTGTCAGTAATCTCCCTAGGCTGTAGTCATGAGTTGCCAAGGCTATGGAAGCCTTTTGAGTTCGCGACTTTGATCTTATTTAAACGAGGTCATAGTCAAAGTGGAAGTTCTCTCCTCCCTTCAGAGAAAGGTGCCTCAGGAAGAAACCTATTAAGGCTGATGTCACGAGTTGGGAGGGAATTTACCAGAGCAAACAAAACGAGCTGAGCTAGATTTATTGAACACACTGGAAGGAAGCAGTAGGGAAGCAGGACAGGTAGGGGCTGAGAGCTGCTACAACACAGACTGTAATCTGAGGGGTATACTTAGAGTGGTATCCCTTCTTAGGATGAGTGTTACTGTATGCTTGCAAAGGAGCAGCAGGCAGGACAGCCATTGCAACATGGACTACTATCCAAGGAGCAAACTTGTAATTGCAAACTTTCCTCAGTTACAGCGAGTTTTCTCTGGTCCAGCAGGTTTTCCCAGGTACCTGATTTGCATCTCTAGGCGGAGCTGAGGAGCTTATATTGCCTTAAGGTAAGGAACTCCACCAAATGTCCTGGGGCTACCCTCCTTGATAGGGACTCCAGGGACCCTTGGACAGGAAACAAAGACACAGGAAAGAAAAAACCCATGATGTAACTCTCCAGGAGAACTGAGGGAGGGGGAGTTGGAAGACTAGGGAAGTACAAACAACACAATCTTCAGATGTTGTTAAGTCTGCTCAATGGATCTGATTGAGTACTGTGCACACTTCTCTGCAAAACAGTCTAATGTCAGTTCCCTGATTGGTTTGCATACCATGCCTCATTAGCATACACTTTCAGTCCCCTAATTGGTTATTATCCCTGCCTTCTGATTGGTTGTTAGTCTAGTCTCCTGAGTGGTTGTTATCTTTGCTTCCTGACTTGTTGTTATCCTTGCTTTCTGATTTGCTGTTTGTTATTCTGCTCCTCCCCTGATTAGTTAAATCTATACTCACTTCTCAGAAAGGGACCAATCAGGGAGAGCCACTTTGTGTATAAAACAGCCAGCACTTGCAAGGTTCTCTAGCAACTCCTCCCTTGAAGTCCCCCATCTGACCACCATTGCAGGTTTACTTTGCTCACTGTCCCTGTCCAAATGGAAATTCTTCAATGCAAGACAGGAACTGCAACATCCATATTCCCTTTGAGTTCATACCCTCCCCTCAAGCTAGAACTATAACATTAATAGCAATGTACATCTACCTAAGGGCTCCTTTCCTAAAACACCCCTGTCTCCTCCCTAGAGGCTGCCTGATTTTGTTTGTTGTTCTCATTTGTTAACAAACTAAGGGAAATGTTTTATAAATTCATTTTTATTTCTTTTGTTTTTTATTTGAGTGGTGGAAATACAGAGAGCACGTGCTCCCATCTACTGGTTAGCTCCCCACATGCCTGCAATGAACTTGAGCTGAGGCTGAAGCGGGGAGCCAGGAATTCAATCCAAGTCTCTCACATGGGTGGCAGGAACCCAACTACTTGAGCCTCCACCACTGTCTCACATGGTCCAGTCCCCATTATCAGGAAGCTGGAGTCAGGAGAGAACTTGGTGTAAAACCCGGGCACTAGGATATGGAACACAAACATCTTACCTGGCATCCTAACTTCTAGGCCAAAGGTCCAATCCTGTCGCTCTCTTTTTTTAAAGGAAGCTTTATTTCATATATATTTATACCAAAATAAAACCTTATTAGGTTTTATTCAATTTTTAAAATGGTTACCATACTCCATGTTTATATGGATTACTTTTATTTGAAAAATGAGAGAGAGAGAGAGAGAGAGAGAGAGAGAGTCCTATCTGCTGATTTACTCTTCATATGCCCTCAAAAGCCAGGGCTGGGCCAGGCTGAAGTCAGGAGTCAGAAACTCAGTCCAGGTCTCCCACATGGATGGCAAAATACAAGTACTTGAGACGAGACCTGATGCTTCCCCAAGTACATTATCAAGTTGCCAGAATCAGGAAGGAAGCTGGAACTTAAACCCAGGCACTCCTGTATAGGATGTGGGCTCCCCAGGCAGCAGTTTATATACTGTGGCGGATGCCTGCCTCTAGAGCTTACTTTTCTGATTCAAGATTATATTATTAACATTCATCCTCATGGCTGTGTAGAACTATAATACATTTATTTTTGGGGGGTATGATATTTGTGTAAGTAAACTGTAATTTATTAATTCTCCTGTCAATCATTCAGTCTGCAGGGTTCTTTGTTACCATAAATAGTGCTGCTATGAACAATCTTGCATAAATATATGTTTTCTTAAGCACATGTGGTCAGATTTTTATTAATGTCTAACTAGAAATGGTGTGCAACATTCAGCTTTACACGCAAGGCCAAACTAATTTTTTTTGTTTGTGAAGTGTGACTTTTAATTTTTTTTAAACTTTTACTTAGTAAATATAAATTTCCAAAGTACAGGTTATGGATTACAATGGCTTCCCCCCCCCATAACTTCCCTCCCACACGCACCCCTCCCATCTCCCACTCCCTCTCCCATTCCTTTCACATCAAGACTCATTTTCAATTCTCTTTATATACAGAAGATCAATTTAGTATATATTAAGTAAAGATTTCATTAGTTTGCACCCACACAGAACATAAAGTGTAAAATACTGTTTCAGTACTAGCTATAGCATTACTTCACATTGGACAACACATTAAGGACAGAGATCCTACATGAGGAGTAAGTACGCAGTGACTCCTGTTGTTGACTTAACAATTTGACACTCTTATTTATGGCGTCAGTAATCTCCCTAGGCTTTAGTCATGAGTTGCCAAGGCTATGGAAGCTTTTTGAGTTCACTGACTTCGATCTTATTTAGACAAGGTCATAGTCAAAGTGGAAGTTCTCTCCTCCCTTCAGAGAAAGGTACCTCCTTCTTTGATGGCCCCATTCGTTCCACTGGGATCTTACTTGCAGAGATCTTTCATTTAGGTCTTTTTTGTTTTTTCCAGAGTTTCTTGGCTTTCTATGCCTAAGATACTCTCATGGGCTCTTCAGCCATATCCGAATGCCTTAAGGGCTGATTCTGAGGACAGAGTGCTGTTTAGGAATCTGCCATTCTATGAGTCTGCTGTGTATCCCATTTCTCATGTTGTATCGTTCTCTCCCTTTTTGATTCTATCAGTTAGTATTAGCAGACACTAGTCTTGTTTGTGTGATCCCTTTGACTCTTAGACCTATCAGTATGATCAATTGTGAACTGAAATTGATCGCTTGGACTAGTGAGATGGCATTAGTACGTGCCACCTTGATGGGATTGTATTGGAATCCCCTGGCACATTTCTAACTCCACCATTTGGGGCAAGTCCAATTGAGCATGTCCCAAATTGTATATCTCCTCCCTCTCTTATACCCACTTTTATTTATTTATTTGAAACTCAGAGTCACATGGATAGAGATGGAGAAACAGAGAGAGAGAGAGATCTTCCATCCACTGGTTCACTCACCAATTGACTGCAATGGCCGGAATTGCATTGATCTGAAGCCAGGAGCCAGGAGCTTCTTCCAGGTCTCCCACATGGGCACAGGGGCCCAAACACTTGGGCCATCTTCTGCTGCTTTCCCAGGCCATAGCAGAGAGCTGGATCAGAAGTGGAGCAACCTGAACTCGAGCCAGCACCCATACGGAATGCCAACACTGCAAGCGGAGGCTTTAACCAGTACACCACAGTGCCGGCCCCTATTTTTGCAGACTTGAGACATCAATTTACACTGTCAGCAGCCATATATAAGGGGTCACACGGGTCCACACCTTTCCCAAATTTGGTATTGTCATAGTCCCCAACTTTTGGAAATTGAATATGTGTAAAATGGTGTATCACTATAGAATTGTTTGGTATTTTCCTGATTACTGGTTTGGTTGAGCATTAATTTATATGCTTATTAGACTCGTGTTTCTTCAATGAAATGACTGTTCATTGGATTCATCATTTATTCTTGACACTAATAACATTTTTACAAAAGTATACATATGTAAAAGTATATATAAAAGACTATATATATATATATATATGAGTTACATACACATACACACAAGAGTATATACACACGAGAGTCTTTCCAAATTTGTGGAAAATGGAATTAAAAGTTTATTTTGATGCAAACATATTTTCAAATCTATGCATAGGTTTTTCCTAACATGCATTTTCCAAAAGCGTCATTAAAATATGGGAAGTTGGGTGTGACTTATAGATTGTGATAAATATACTACCATGTTAATAATACGAGAAGCTGGGTTTGATTATTCTGAAATAAAAAGTTAAAAAACCTTTTGTACAAAAAGCTTTCATTTTTATTTATTTATTTGAAAAAGGGAGAGAGATCTTCCATCCACTGGTTCAATTCTCAAATGGCTGCAACAGCCAGGTCTGGGCCAGGGTGAAGCCAGGAACCAGGAACTCCATCTGAGTCTCCCAAGTGTGCGGCAGGGGCTCAATTACTTGGGCCACCCTCTGTTGCTTTCCTGGGCACATTAGCAGGAAACTGCATCAGAAGCAGCAGCTTAACTTACTGTGCCATGACACCCGATCCCCAACAAGCTTTTTTCAAAAAGATTTATCTATTTATTTATTTATTTGAAAGGCAGAGAGAGAGAGAGCGAATCATGCATCTGCTGGCTCACTTCCCAAATGTCCACAACACCCAGGGCTGGGCGAGGCCAATCCCAGGAGCCAGGAACTCAATCTGAGTTTCCCATGTGGGCGGCAGGGCTCCAAGAACTTGAACCATCATCTGGGGCCTCGTCTAGGATGCATATTAGTAGGAGACAGGAGTCCATCCCAGGTATTCTGATATAGGTTGCTGGTGTCTCAAGCAACAGCTTAACCTGGTGCATCAAAATCTCCTCCCCATATTTACTTTGGGATCTTGTTTAAAAAAAAATCCTTCCCTACCTTAGAGGCAGAAAGATACTGTAATTACCTCTAAAGATGTAGGGTTCTGCTTTTGGTGTTTGAATTCTTACACTGTCTACAGTTGTTTTATCCAGCCCTGTTTGTTGGACATTCCCTCCATGATCTGCATAACGTGTCAATTATCTATTCACTACATAAAATTGGACCTACTTCTGGGCCTTATGATTTGTTCCATCCATTGATCAACTTGTCTATCTTTGTCCTTGCTTAATGTACTGTTATGCTTGCTGCATTTTTATTTAAAGTCTTTATATCAGAAGTATCTTGGCTGTTCTTGGCTCTGTGTTCCTTTTTTTTCTTTTTTCATATAATTGAAACATCAAATTGCCACAATCCACAAAAGTTCTTTGATTGTTAATGTTTTGCCATTTCAATTCTCTCATTAGTTTGGAGAGAACTGAGACTTTTGTGGCATTGTCTTCTTATCATGAAACAGGAAGTAATTCTCCGCTTATTTAGCTATCTCTCAGTGTTCTTCAGCAAAAATTCACACCCTGAACTCTATCTTTTTTTCCCTGTTGCAAAATGAACCTTTTACAATTAAGGGTTTCTGGGTGGGTGTCATGGTGCAGTGGGTGAAGTCTCTGCTTGGGACGCTCACATTCTGTATCAGTGCCTTGTTCCAGTTCCAACCAGTCATTGCTTCCGATTCAGCTTCCTGACAGTGCACCTAGGAGACAGCGGATGATGGTTGAAGTTTTTGGGTCCCTTCTACACACATGGTAGACCAGGATGGAGTTCTGGGTTCCTGGCTTTGGCCTGGCCTAGTCCTGCTGTTGTGGGCATTTGAGAAGAGAAGTTAATCAATGGATGAAAGAGTTCTCTCTCTCTCTTTCTCTCTCTCTCTCACTCTCTGCCCACCCTGTTGCTCTTTCATAGAAAATAAATAAATATTTAAAAAACAGTGGATTTTATTTATTGTTTGTCAGGTGGTGAAAATTTGTCATTTGATTTGAGCTTAAAATGAGACTCTTTGCAAAATTCTCCTTGTATTGCTTGAAATCATCTTGCAGAGTCTTTGGGGTTTTCCATACAATCAAATCATCTGCAATAAACGACAGTTTTCATTCTTATTTTCCAGGAACCTGGATTGGAAAAGGCATGCTGGTATAGGATGTGGATGTCTCAAGTGGCAGCTTAAACAGATACACCACAACCCTCACCCTAGTCACTGCTCCATTTTAATTCTGATAGTCAAAGTTATCTTAGCTTCATAAAAGGAGAATCTAGAAGATTTTTGTGTAAAAGTGGAATGATATTTCCTCTACAGTTTGGAAGTCCTTTCCTGTTAAAAGATCTGAGTTTGGTGCTTTCTTTGTGTGAAGATTTTAACCCTGTGTTTCAATTTAAAAAAAAATGCTCTAGGTCAGATAAAGTCTTTTTTCATGCTTGACTTTAGGACATTGCTTAAAAATGTTCCATTTCACATGAATTTTCAAGCTAATCTTTTATTAATCCCCTTTCTCAGCCATCTTATTATTTCTTCATTTTGTTAGAAAATTGTATACCTTGTCACTTTGTTTGAAAAACAAATTTTGGCTTTGTGTTTTACTATTTCATTCTTTATTTGCTAAGGCTCATTTTTTTTAAAATTTATTTATTTATTTGAGAGTCAGAGTTACACAGAGAGGAGAGAGAGAGAGAGAGAGAGAGAGAGAGAGAGAGAGGTCTTCCATCTGCAGGTTCACTCCCCAATTGGCCGCAATGGTTGGAGCTGTGCTAATCCGAAGCCAGGAGCTTCTTCCTGGTCTCCCACGCGGGTGCAGGGGCCCAAGAACTTGGGCTATCTTCTACTGCTTTCCCAGGCCATAGCAGAGAGCTGGATCAGAAGTGGAGCAGCTGGGTCTTGGACCAGCACCCATATGGGATCCCAGTGCTTCAGGCCAGGGCATTCACACCACAGTGTTAGCCTCGTGACTCACATATTTTTTTAAGATTTATTTTATTTATTTATTTGAAAGACAGAGTTACAGAGAGAGAGGTAGAGGCAGAGAGAGAGGTCTTCCATCTGCTGTTTCACTCCCCAGATGGACGCAACTGCTGCAGCTGCGCCGATCCGAAGCCAGGAGCCAGGAGCTTCTTCTGGGTCTCCCACATGAGTGCAGGGGCCCAAGGACCTGGGCCATCTTTTACTGCTTTCCCAGGCCATAGCAGAGAGCTGGATGGCAAGGGGAGCAGCCGGGACTAGAACCAGCAGCCATAAGGGATGCCGGCACTGCAGGCCAGGGCTTTAACCTGCTGCGCCACAGCGCTGGCCCCAAGGCTCATTTATTTTTAATTTTTATTTATTTGAGAGACAGAGTTAAATAGACAGAGCTCTCATCCCTTCGTTCACTCCCCCAAATACCCACAACACCCCAAGGGGCCAAAGCTGGGAGCTAAGAACTCAATTCAGGTCTCCTGCATGGGTAGCAAGAGCCCAATGACTTGAGCCGTCATGGGTGCCTCCCAGGATCTGCACTAGTAGGAAGCTAGAATCAGGAGCCAGAACCAGGAATGGAACCCAGGTACTCTGATGTTGGGGTGTGGGTATCTTAACTCCTAGGCCAAAGGTCCATCTTGCTATTATTTAGATCACATATTACTACAGAAATGTATCAAATGTATTGATAGCATAATATGATTTTCCTCATTTAGGTTATCAATGTGTTAAATTTTATGGATTAGCTTCATGATATTGAAGCATCCTTTTATTGTTAAGGAAACCCATACTTCTATAGATTTTTGATTTAAAGAATATATATTCCTAAATGATTTTCCTTTTATTGAGTTATTATAGTATGAGGGATCTTCAAAAAGTTTGTGGCAAATATGTGTTATGAAAAAAATTATACAAGAGTTTTACATTTTGGCATCAAAATAAAATTATCTTTTTTAAAAAAACAAGATTTATTTATTTGAAAGACAGTTACGGGGGGGAAGGGAGATCTTTGATCTGCTGTTTCATTCCCCAGATGGCCACAATGGCCAGACCTGGGCCTGATCAAAGGAACTTCTTCCAGGTCTCCCATGTGGGTGCAGGGCCCCAAGTATTTGGGCCACTTCTTCTGCTTTCCTAGGCTCATTAGCAGGGAGCTGGTTTGGAAGTGGAGTAGCAGGACTCGAACCAGTGCCCATATGGGTTGCTGGCAATGCAGGCGGCAGCTTTACCCGCTACGCCACAGTGCCGGCCCCCCTCCTTTATAATATTCTAAAACTTTCTGGTGTTGTGGTTCAGTAGGTTAAGCTACTACCACTTAGTATGCCAGCATCCCATATCACAGCACTGGTTCCAGCAATGCTTGTCTCACTTCCCATCCAGCTCCATGCTAATACGCCTGGGAAGAGAGCAGATAATGGCTCAAGTGCTTTGGCCCTTTGCACTCTTGTGGAAAATCTGGATGGAGTTCCTGACCCCTGGCTTCTGATTGGCCTAGCTCTGCCTCTTATGGGCATTTGGGGAGTGAACCAGAGGATAGAAGTTTCTCTCTCTCTGTCTCTCCCCCTCTCTCTGTTGCTCTTTCAAATAAATGAACATACCTTTGAAAACATGTTATATACTTTAAATGAGGAATTGTATACTGTATGAAATATATCTCGGCCAGTGCTGCTGCTCACTAGGCTAATCCTCCACCTGCAGTGCCAGCACACCAGGTTCTAGTCCTGGTCAGGGCGCTGGATTCTGTCCCGGTTGCCCCTCTTCCAGGCCAGCTCTCTGCTGTGGCCCGGGAGTGCAGTGGAGGATGGCCCAAGTGCTTGGGCCCTGCACCCGCATGGGAGATCAGGAGAAGCACCTGGCTCCTGGCTTAGGATCAGTGTGGTGCGCTGGCCGCAATGCACCGGCCACAGCGGCCATTGGAGGGTGAACCAACGGCAAAGGAAGACCTTTCTCTCTGTCTCTCTTTCTTACTGTCCACTCTGCCTGTCAAAAAGAAAGAAAGAAAGAAATATATCTCAATAAAGTTGTTTCACACACACACACACAAAATCCTAGCTGCAGCAAAGTATTGGTTAGACGTGAGAATAAAAGTTTTCAGTTTTCCTGAAATGGTTATCAGTATGTGAAGAGCTGAAGGATGCATTCTTTCATATTTGTTTAATAGCTTCAATTTACTGTTTATTGAGAAAAACAGGATGAAAACAAAATATTTTGTGTTTTCAATATTCTATTGATTTATTTCTGTTTTACAAATAGTTTAGCAATACAGTTTTACAAAAGCTCTTTTCAACAATAAAAACTAAACGGGATTTTTGTTAACTATGCAATGTAAAGGTTTTAATTTGGTTCCTCATTAAATAGTCTAATGCCACTTCATACATTTTTTGGTCTGCCAGACTTTCCCCCAGATATTTTGGCTTGGTGGCTTTTAAAATATGTATTATTGCATGGTATCAAAAAATGAAAATTTGGTTATATCACCTGGTAATGGATCGAGAAGAAAATTGGAAATTTATTCAAACAAATGAGCCACAGAACAATATTCTTTCAGTTCCCTAAAGAATTAGGTCAGACTACAAGTCATTAACCATTAGTGGGCTGTTAAAT
This sequence comes from Sylvilagus floridanus, assembly GCA_949820135.1. Classification (NCBI taxonomy): domain Eukaryota; kingdom Metazoa; phylum Chordata; class Mammalia; order Lagomorpha; family Leporidae; genus Sylvilagus; species Sylvilagus floridanus. Next base: position 81,964,714 of record OX463223.1, read on the forward strand.
TTAAAAATAAAGAATAATGATTGAATATGGAGTAAAAAAATATTTACTGACACAACAGGAATCTTAATACTGTACAGAGTCTAGGAAGGTTCTAGGATATGGGGTTGGGAAAAGTGGGAATAGTGTCAATGCATTCAGTTCAAAAAGTCTCAAACTGTACTTTCTTTCTTTTTCTTTTTTTTTTTGACAGGCAGAGTGGACATTGAGAGAGAGGGAGACAGAGAGAAAGGTCTTCCTTTACCATTGGTTCACCCTCCAATGGCCGCTGCGGCCGGCACACCGTGCTGATTCGAAGCCAGGAACCAGGCGATTCTCCTGGTCTCCCATGCGGGTGCAGGGCCCAAGGACCTGGGCCATCCTCCACTGCACTCCTGGGCCACAGCTGAGAGCTGGCCTGGAAGAGGGGCAACCGGGACAGAATCCGGCGCCCCAACCAGGACTAGAACCTGGTGTGCTGGCACTGCAGGTGGAGGATTAGCCTATTGAGCAGCTGCGCCAGCCTCAAACTGTACTTTCTTAAGAGAGCAAAATCTCTGATTGGTATCGACTGACTGAGAAGATCTGCATTTGTGGGTTGGGTAAGAACTGGCTTGGCTGGAGATGGCCAGCTGTTGGTGTTGGGAGTCTCCTTTGGATTAATGGTGTCAGGGCTGCACCTAAATAGAGGATTGGCTTGCAACGTCAAATCATTGTAGTGGGTAATGACCAGAGTTCAAAAGAACAGAACAGGAGAAGAAAATATTAGAACACGCTGTGTGAGGTATACTGTTTTGTGAAACATGTTTTAGTTATATAGATGTATGTGTATGTGTTCTTGTCTATGATGGAAAGTGTATTTCTTATCATGTTCATGGTAAAAAAAAAAAGTTGAAGAATTGCTGAATTAAATGGTGCTCTTGGAGTTAGTCTCCCTCTCCCTATTCCATTTCCACCACCAAGTCTTTAAAAGCAATGGTGAAGAAATATACACACATACATATGCCAATTTTATTGAAGTATTTTATGTATATAAATAGCCCTTAAAAACCACACAAACGATTATAATAGTCTGGGATACTAATGTACAGCTGGTTTCCAAGTAGTTTTGTTCTTTTACATACCTTCAAGATATTTTCATACTCATTTTCTTCCATGTGTGTGCAATTTCCCATTGCATGGATATATGTCATTTATATAACCAGTGCCACAATAATGGTCCTTTCAGAGTTTTCCAGTTTTTTCCACTAAGAAACATATTGTATCCAATATTCGTGTCCATCTCTCTGTGTGCTTTTGTGGTGAAAGCTACTATACAAATTCCTAAATTACTACGAATGGGTCAAAGCGTCAAAACTGCATTTACAGTTTGGCAGCTGTTGCTAAATTGCCTTCCAAAAGCTTCATACCAGTTTAAACTCCCACAGTCTATGAGAGCTCCTGTTATTCCTTGTCAAAACTTTATGCGACCTTTTAACGATTTTCTACCCTGATGAAAATGGTATCCCAGCACAGAGACAAGCTAGAACAATAGTTGAGAGGTCCTCCAGTCCCGGGCCGCTAAGTTTGCTGGGTGACTGTGGACAAGTTCCTTGACCTTTCTAAATCTCAGTTTCTTTTTAAGGGGAATGGGAGTGACATAATAGTCCCTATTTCAACGGGTCTTTGTGTTGCAAAGATTCAGCGTGTGCCTTGGACATAGTAAATGTAGGTGTTTGTGGGTCTTTTTTTTTTTTTTTTAACCTTTCAGTACTCAAGATTGTGAACTTCAAAATCAAAACTGTTTTTTAAGAAAAATAAGTAGGGGGCCTGCGCCGTGGCACACCGGGTTAAGCCACCATCTGTAGTGCCAGCATTCTATATGAGACCCAGCTGCTCCACTTCTGATCCAGCTCTCTGCTATGGCCTGGGAAAGCAGCAGAAGATGGCCCAAGTCTTTGGGCCTCTGCACCCACCTGGGAGACCCAGATGAAATTTCTGGATTTGGCCTGGCTCAGCCCTGGCCTTTGTGGCCATTTGTGGGGTGAACCAGTGAATGGAAGATTCTCTCTCTCTCCCTCTCTCCCTCTCTCCCTCTCTCCCTCTCTCCCTCTCTTCCTCTCTCCCTCTCTCCCTCTCTCTCTGTAATTCAGACTTTCAAATAATTAATTTTAAAAAAAGAAAAAAATAAGTAGATTACTTTATCATGCTTTTTGAAGGTTGAAATGTGAATTCTGCCGGCACTCATTCTTAACAAGGTTCTGATATCAGTTTCCTTCTGGTGATGACGTTGGTTTAACAGGGTGAGGGAGGGAGAAAGCAGGCTCGCCGTAGCAGAGAGCTTTCACATCTGATTGTTGCCCTTTTCAGACAGTCCTCTGTGTCCATGGCCTTGTGTGGTGCATCCATTTATAAAGTTACTAGTCTGAAAATTGTGGGGAATTCGTGAAAATACGTTTGTATTATAGCAGAATCCTTTGTGGAAGTGCTTATTTTCAGAACACTTCTTCCATTTTCTGGAATGAAGTGTAGAATTAGAAATAAAGCCAATTAAGATCTTTAAACTAAAAAATGCTTCATTGTGTGTCTTGAAATTTTACTCTAAGTATAAATGCACTTCCATTGGCAGTCAGCGACATGTTCTTCTGAGCATTTGGCTCTTTGCTGAAAAGGAAAGAGAATTAGAAATTAGAAAGAATTGCATGCTTTAGGCTTGGTGTGGTTTTACTTTAAGAGCAAAGAACTTTGCTAGGCTCAGTTGTCAGAAAAGGCTTCTTCATATCTTCCCAACCCCCGGGGCCAGAAACCTGTTGAAAAAAAACCTGTTGAAAAAAAAAATTATCAAATTCTCATTGTAGTAACTCTGTTAAAAAGTGTGTAATGTGCTATGCCATGTGGGCGAAAGTGATGCAAATACCACAGCTATTTAATCACATTGATTTAATTATTAGTCTGATGTAAAATGAGCTAGTAGGGAAGCCAGAAAGTATAACTGTTGCCAACATGAAGAATGGAAACTTTCACTCATGTTGTTAATCAAAACCATTTTTGTATGAGGATTGTCACGTCTTGACCAGTTTTTAGTAGATAAAACCCTGCATGAATGCTGGAGGTCCGATGCCTGGTTTGTGGACCCCCTCCCCCAAAGAAACACCTGTGCTATTTGTTAAAATTTTGATTGCCCAAAGCCTTTCCTAGGCCTCCACCCCCATTTTATGATTTTTTTTTTGTTATTTTCAGGATTTAGTCCAAAATATCTGGCCTCATCACATACCTCAATCCGTCTCGCACCTCTGACAGCTTCTCTGGGAGAAGGGGACAGGGAAATCCACATTTTCTTTTCTTTTTTTTTAAGGCATTGTGGGAGCCAGGAGGGCTGTAAGCCAGGGGGAACCACAGACCAGAGAGCCAAAGGAGGTGGCAGCGTTCCCAGGGTGCCCCCCACCTACCTTTTCTTTAATTTTTTTTTTTGACAGGCAGAGTCAGACAGTGAGAGAGAGAGACAGAGAAAGGTCTTCCTTCCATTTGTTCACCCCCAAAATGGCCACTACGGCCGGCGCTGCGCCGATCCGAAGCCAGGAGCCAGGTGCTTCTTCCTGGTCTCCCATGCAGGTTCAGGGCCCAAGGATTTGGGCCATCCTCCACTGCCTTCCCGGGCCACAGCAGAGAGCTGGATTGGAAAAGGAGCAGCCGGGACTAGAACCAGCACCCATATGGGATATGGGTGGAGAATTAACCAAATAAGCCACAGCACTGGCCCCCCACATTTTCTTTTTTTAAAAGATTTATTTTATTTATTTGAAAGGCAAAGTTACAGAGAGGGAGGGAGAGACCCATAGAGACAGGGATCTTCTATCTGCTGATTCACTCCTAAGATGGCCACAAGAGCCACGGCTGGGCCAGGCTGAAGCCAGGAGCCAGGAGCTTTTTCCAGGTCTCTGATATGGGTGCAGGGGCCCAAGGACTTGGGCCATTTTCTACTGCTTTCCCAGCCACAAGAGCAGAAGGCTGGGAAATCTACATTGTCAACAAACATCCTAGGTGGTTCTTTGGTAAAGAGTGCTCCAGAGTCGTCACTAAAACATTATAATTTAGGCTCCATTGTGGAGCAGGAGCTTCTAGGAACTGTTGGAAAGTTTCTAGCCCCTTGTAGATCCTGCTACCCTCCAGCATGCTGTAAAATGGAATGGCAGCTCAGCAGGCTGTGCTGACATGCTGGCTATTGATATCTACTGACAGTTAAAAAGCAATACAGCTGTGCCATCATTATCCTTAGAAAGCTTCTCAGACTGAGGCAGGGACGTGGCCCAGTGGGATAAGCTGCTGCTTGGGACACCTGCGTTCCATATCAGAATCCCTGGGATGGAGTCCCACCTCTGTTTCTGATTTCAGCTTCTTGCTAATGTGCATCCTGGGAGGCAGCAGAGGATGGCTCCAAATACTTGAGTACCTGCTATCCATGTGGGAGACCCGGATGGATTTCCTGGGTCCTAGCTCTGGCCTGGCCCAGTCTGGGCTGTTGCAGGCATTTGGGGAGTGAACTGGCTGATGGAAGTTCACGCTCTCTCCCTTCTCTCCCTCTCCTCTCTCTCTCTCTTTCAAGTACATAAGTACATCTTTAAAAAAAGATTAAGGAAAGTTTCTTAGACTGGAGACAGACCCTGTTTGGATTTTTTTTTTTTTGAACTGTGTCTTGCTGAGAACCAAAGGAGACACAGAAAATGGTCATAGAGGAAAACAATCTGCAGGTTTTTACCTATAGATAGATAGCTTTTGTACGGCCCTGCTGATGTAACAGTATAATGAAAATGATGAATCCTTCGAATAAAGAATTTGGGCAGGGCAGGCGCTGTGGCTGGCATGCCAGATGGGTGCCAGTTCAAGGCCCAGCTGTTCACTTCCAATCCAGCTCCCTGCTAACGAGCCTGGGAAAGCAGTAGAAGATGGCCCAGGTGCTTGGGCCCCTGCACTCACATTGGAGATGTGGAAAAGCTCCTGGCTTTGGCCTGGCCCAGCCCTGGCCATTGTGGTCATCTGGGGAATGAACCAAAGAATGGAATACTCTGTAACTCTGCTTTTCAAATAAATAAGTAAATCTTTAAAAAAATTCTTAGAAGTCCCACATCTAAAGCATAATTTTTAAAATAAAAAGAATTTGAGTGACTATTTCAGCAAATAGATTAAAATATATTTTAAAGCCATAAATTGGTGCCATTTTTCACCAAGAAACACTATAAAGGGAGACTTGCAGGGGGAGGGTAAGTGGAAAGTCGGATATACAGAGAATTATGGAAGAGGATTTTTCCTTCCTTTCAACCATTTGCCACTTCTAGCTGCTAATAGTTTCAAAATCTTGGCTTTGCTTAAGGAAAGAAGCGAGGCCAAGTCCAGTCCAAGCTGAGAATGAGCCAGAGTCAAGACTGGGGCTGGGAATGGTGCCAACCATAGTAAAAGATTTAGGCCAGGCTAGAAGTAGGGGCAAGGCCTGTCTTGTGGTGGGGCTGGGAGGCAGTTATGCACTTTGTTTTATGTTCCGTGTGGTGGAAGTCTGGAAATTCTGGAGGGTTGAGTACATGTAGCCTGGGAGCCAGTTCTGTCAGCTCTTCAGAGAAGGTCATTATAAATCCTTTGTTAAGACCCAGCCTGAGATAATTTTGTATCATTTGCTGCAGTTACCAACAAATGACCCTGAACTATTTTTTCCCATTTTACAGTTCCAAGTACATCTAGTCACATAGGTAGGAGGGAATGGAGATTAGATATTGATGTGAAAGACTGGATGGTATTGTAACGCAATGGCAAAAATGGCTTCCAATTCAGACCTGAATTTAAATCTCTAGTACTTAATTTGTCTCTGGGTGACCTTGGCCAAATAGCCTGACTTTTCTGAGTTTCAGTTGTCTCATCTGTAAACTGAAGGAGAAAATAGAAATTTCCTCATTGAGTTGTCAGGCAAAAGCAAATGAAATCATTTCCGTGAACGGCCTTGGGGTGTGAAAAGTCACTAACACATGCTGCTCGCTCTCTCCATTTTCACCTCTATGTTCTCCCAGTCTGTCTTTTTATTACTGATACCAAGCCCGTTAACTTCTATATCTTCTCTACCTTTCTTTGAAGAAAGGGCTGAAGCATTTCAGGAGAAACACATTTAGGAGCCTTCATAGATAACACAGGGGTTATAAAACGCCATAGTATAAAAACACATTTACAGGTTTGCATCCCTAACCTGAAAATCCAAAGTCCCCAAACTCCAAAATCTGAAATGCTTCTGGTCTCAAGCATTTCAAATAAAAGATACTAAATCCCTAACAAATTATGGAAGCCTAAAACATGTCATGTCAAAAATTACCTTTTCTTTCCAGCCTCCCAGACTAGTATTACAAAGGCTGCTTGCATTTTTTCCATATATGGAGAAGAGCAAGTGATAAATCAGCACTGTTAGGGAATATTGTACCAAAACTAGTCATGGTCTCAGATGGAAGAGATGATGCAGAACCTGGCGTGGTAAATTAATGTTGGATATTTATTTAACTCTCTTAGGCAGGTACATGGCCTTTTGTCAAAATCTATAACACCTGCTTACTTTCTCTATTTCTTTCAAGTTGTAAAAGTGATTTCACATTTACAGGAGGCTGATTCTGACATTATTGACCCCGTCCATTGTTCTGATTCCAGCATGAAGGATAGACTGGCAGACATAGCAAGCTAACAGTGTCAAGATCTGAGCCGAATGACTCGATCAAACTGGATGACCGGAACTGATCAGAATCACGCTTGCAGCTGTTCTGGGGTTCCACCTTGGAGAAGTCTGCTAAAGTGATTGACTCTAGGATTTCAGGTTTTGGTTTTGAAACCTCAAATGGTGGTATTGACCACATGTTGTGCTTCAGACCCTATGAACGTTCTGAAAGTTGAGAGAGCATAATACCAAGACCACAAACCAGACTAGAGTTTCTATTTGATTCAAAACATAAATTCCTTTGAGCAGAAGCACGCTTTTACATTTCCTATGATGGTGATGAACAGGGATCAACTTGTGCTGTGTATAAATGGAAATGTTTTTCTAGGAATATCACTGTGGACAATCTGACTCCTTTCTGCATGTGGTACTATCCATCAGAACAAGAACAATAAAGAAGCACTGTTGTCAACCAACACTTCTGGAGGGGTTAGTGTATGTCAGCATATTTTTTTTTTTGACAGGCAGAGTTAGAGAGAGAGAGAGAGAGAGAGAGAGAGAGAGAGAGAGAGAGAGGTCTTCCTTCCATTGGTTCATCCCCCAAATGGCTGCCACAGCCAGCACACTGCATCTATCCGAAGCCAGGAGCCAGGTGCTTCCTCCTGGTCTCCCATGCGGGTGCACGGCCCAAGGACTTGGGCCATCCTCCACTGCACTCCCGGGCCACAGCAGAGAGCTGGCCTGGAAGAGGGGCAACTGGGACAGAATCCGCTGCCCCAACCGGGACTAGAACCTGGGGTGCCAGTGCCGCAGGCGGAGGATTAGCCAAGTGAGCCACAGCGCCGGCCGGTATGTCAGCATATCTACATATGTTACCTATAATTAATACTTAGACAGATTTGTGAAGCTATTATTCCAAGTGAGAATAGTTTAGGTGACTTGCTCAAGGTCACAGAACTTCTAAGGTGTGGAGTTAGACTAGATTTCATGTCTGTATTATGTGTATTGCCCCAAGCTCATTGTTTTCTCCATAATGTCACAACTGAAATAGAGTGATGGCTTAGGACTGAAGGGGTGACTGCGGGGGTGGTGTTACCTTGGTACAATAAAAACATGGGAAATGGGATTTTACTACCTCAAAATTTTACTATGAAAAATTTCAAACAGCAAAATGAAAAGAATTTACTTCACAAATCTCTTCATCTAATTATCCTTCTTATCCATATATCAATCCATCTTACTTTCTATGCATTTCAGAGTATAGTGCAGGCATTAGTTCTCTTTCTTTAAATACTTTCTCATGCATATTATTAATAGAGTTCCATTTGTGTTCACAGTTTTTCTCTTAAGAGGTACAATTTACATGGAGTGAAGTGAAAACATCTTGTATTTTGACAAATGCTGACATCTCTGTGATACAAGCACCTACTATGATGTAGAACCTTACCATTATCCCAGATTGTTGAAATGGGATTCCTGTTGCTTGTAAAATGGTGGTAAACCCTACATATGTGTGCATGTGCACGTGTGTCTATTGTATTGTCACAGATTGCTATTGTGTCTAACTAGTGGGGTTTGTTTAACCCTTACTGGCTGCATGAGAGTGGCAGTTATTGAGACTCTCTGAGCTTGTTCTTTGTCACACATAAAGTCAGGGTAATGATATTACAGTAGCTGTCTTCACACTGCAGCATGCCCAGCCCTGCAGCTATGTTTTAGTCTCGGCAGTTGTAAAATAAAAAATATCATATGGAGTCAGGGCTGTGGTGTAGCAGGCAAAGCTGCTTGCCTGTGGTGCCAGCATCCCATATGGGCGCTGGTTCAAGTACCGGCTGCTCCACTTCTGATCCAGCTCTCTGCTATGGTCTGGGAAAGCAGTACAAGATGGCCCAAGTCTGGGGAGTGAACCAGCAGATGAAGACCTTGCTCTCTGCCTCTCCCTCTCTGTAACTCTGCCTTTCAAATAAATAAATCTTTAAAATAATATAATAGCCTGGGTTGTTTGTAAACAACACCAAGTTACTTATCATAGTTTTCAGAATTGGGAAGTCCAAGATCAACCTACTGGCAGATTCGATGTCTGGCAGCAGTCTACTTTCTGGTTCATAGGCCCGTCTTTTTCTGTTCTCATATGTTGGAAGGGCCTAGGGAGTTCTGCTGGGCCTCTTTTCTGAGGGTGCTAATCTCATGCACAAGGCTCAACCCTCATGGCCAGATTACCTCCAAATGGCCTTACTTCCTAATACCATCACCTTAGGACTTTAATATATGAAACTGAGGGGAGGGAGTGCAAATATGCAGTCCAAGGAAAAGTACATGAAGTCTTAACAAGGACTATGAGGGCATGAGGTAGCTGAAAAAGAAGCAGTTTCCAAATCCTCAACTTCCCTTAGTGCTAGTCCCTGAGAAATGATTTGCCTGAGAACTCACCTCCAATTTTCCTTTCCTTTTCCTGTCTCTCAATCTCTGAACAGGAAAGCAAAGCTCTCAAAGGTCAGGAATTTTACTATGGTGCTTTGACTTAGTATGTAAAACCCCTTGCAGATAAACTACATGACAATTTCAAATATTGGTGTCCAGGAATTTTCAGTAACTCAAGGCTTTGGAATCTATCCCTTCCTCATTCATCTCACTAAGAAATGAATTTCCAATAGTTCTATGTTGATAATAATAATCAGAATTTATATTAGCTTCGCAGTATGTCTATCAATTGTCTATGTGTAATTGCAATAACTCAATCTAGAAGACTTTTTATACTTGGAGCCTTTCTGGTCACAAGAAAATAAAAGAACCTGATTTCTATTTATGGGCACATTTTTGCTGCAGAGACATATATGGTGATCAATAGAAGACTTTCCAAGTGTTAAAAAGGACAAAATTCTGTGGGGAGAATGTAATGGCTGCCTGATTTCACAGAGGTAAAAGGAACAAGGTAAATTTTTTTGAGGGTTAAAGAAGAGTTAACACTTTATTTTACTTGGAGTGTTTGATGGTGAGTCCCAAATTGAGTATCTTTGAAAGAGTTATACAACAATTTTATTTTAAAATATCAGCATTTGTAGTATGCTAAAGATTAAACCTTTTTGCCAAAAAAAAAAAAACACAACTTTTGCCAACTAAATATAATGAAAAAATTTAGGTGACAACCTAAAAATTGGTGAGGGGCTTCATAATTTCTTAAAATTGCATTTTTAAAAAGTTTATATTTGAAAGGCAGAGCAAAAAAGAGAGTGAAAACAAGAGAGAGATCTTCCGTCTGCTGGTTTACTCCTCAAATGCCAGCAACAACAGAGGCTGTGCCAGGCTGAAGCCAGGAGCCTAGGGGTCCATCAAGGTCTTCCACTTGGGTGACAGGAATCTAAATACTCGAGCCATTATCGGCTGCATCCCATGGTGACCATTAGCTGGAAGCTGGATTGGAAATAGAGGTGGGATTTGATCCCAGGCACTCCAATCTGTGGGAACCAGGGAGTGGTTTGATCCAGTGTGCCAGAATGCCTGCCTCCTGTTAAAATATTCTTTTACAGGTTATGTGATTAAAACTTTGAAAACCTCAGTTGTAGGGGTTGTTAGGGATAAAGTGGGCAAAGCAGCTCAGTTAATGCAGCTATTATCTGAAGGACTGAGTTTTGATTTTATGCCTCTTTCTTCTTTGGTATTTGGTCCATGGCGTTTGTTTTTCTCTGTGCTTTTGTTTCATTGTCTTGATAAAGACAGCACAGATGACTGTAAAAATATTTGAGTGTAGCCAGTTAGATGAGAATGATTACATCTAACATGAAATGACAGTTTTTGTTGTGATGAAAATGTGTGTATAGGGGCCAGTGTTGTGGTGTAGTAGGTAAAGCCGGCGCTGCATATGGGTGCCAGTTCGAGTCCTGGCTGCTCCACTGCCTATCCAGCTCCCTGCTAATGAACCTGGGAAAGCAGCAGAGGCTGGCCCAAGTGTCTGGGCCCCTGCACCCACGTGGGAGACCCAGAAGAAGCTCCTGGCTCCTAGCTTCAGCCTGGCTCAGCATATGCTGTTGTGGCCATTTGTGGAGTGATCTCTTTCTCCCTTTCTCTCTGTCTCTGCCTCTCCTTCCCTGCAATTCTGAATTTCAAATAAATAAATCTTTTAAAAAAAGAAAAAAAAAGAAAACATGTGTATAGACTCTATAAATCAAAGCAGATAATTTTTTTTCCCAAAAATGCTTATTGAATGAGTGAGTGAATGCTAAGGAACCTTGCTATAGTAAGAATATATATACCCATTCGTTGGGCATCTTCTCTTAGTGCAGGTATTCCTCAACTCACGGTGTGTTTAAAGCTCAATTTGGACGTTATGTCATAAGTTAACTTTAAAGATAAAAAGAGTAGGAAACAAAATTCTCTCTTGGGATGTGGTTACTGATTAATTTTGGGAGAGTGTTCACTCATTTGACTGTAAAAGTCTGTGATATAGTGTAATAGTTAAGTGCTCTAGAACTAGCCAGGCCAGGCTCAAGTTCAAGGGATGTCACTTAATTAGCTGTGTGCCCTTGAGCAAATCATTTAACTTCTCTTTGACTCAGCTTCTCCATCTTTAAGTGGGTATAATAACATGGATCTTACAGGGTCCTCTTGAAGATTAATGAGGTGGGTGGTATAGGTGGAGAATAATGCTCACTATCTCCCACCCCCACGCCCCACAAAAAAATAAAATCCTTAAAATGCCTAATCCCTGAAACGTGTGAATATGCTATCTTATATGGCAAGATGGATTTGCAGGCATGATTAAGGATCACGAGATGGGAGGATTATCCTGTGGACCTAATAATTATAAAGGGCCTTATAAGTGAAAGAAGAAGGCAGGAGCATCAAAGGTGGAGTGATGCATTGTGAGACAGATTTGACTGGCCTCTGCTAGCCTGGAAGATGCAAGAAGGGGACCACGAACCAAAGGATGTGAGCAGGTTCTAGAAGCTGGAGAAAGAAAATGGGTTCTTCCTTGTGTATCCAGAAAGGAACACAGCTCTTCTGATGTCTTGAGTTTGGTCCAGTGAAATCCCTATCTGATTTTTGACTTTCAGAACTGGAAGATGACTTTCTGTTGTTTTAAGCCACCACCCTTGTGGTAATTTGCTACAGAACACTAATGCAGGTGCCTTAGCCACTATCATTCTATTTGCAGCCCCTTAACTTCTGGCTTTCCTTGGCTTTCTTCACTGGGCAATTGAATGTACACTGAATCTCCAAAACCAGGAGCCAGAAGCTTCTTCTGGGTCTCCCATGCGGGTGAAAGGGCCCAAGCACTTGGGCCATCTTCTACTGCTTTCCCAGGCCACAGCAGAGAGCTGGATCGGAAGAGGAGCAGCCGGGACTAGAACCGGCGTCCATATGGGATGCCGGCGCCGCAGATGGAGATTAACCTAGTGAGCCACGGCGTCGACCCCTCACATGTTCTTTTTACATTTTCCACTTACATATGGAAACCCCTGCAATGATTTGGGTCACAAAAACCACGATCTGAGGTCCTACTCAGGTCGAAGACCCCAGGGGCTGAAAGAGCTTGAACCAGGAGCCAGGAGAAAGGAAAGAGGAAAAGACATGGGTAGGTCGGCTGCAAAGAGGGGAAGGAAAAAGAATACAGTGGCCAGCCACATAATGGGAAGTGAGAGACAGCCTCCCACTCTGGATCCTTCCTGGGTTCTTGCTCCAGTTTCCGAAGCTTTCCAAGCCGACGCCAGCCCCGAGGCACCTGCCCCTCGGGGCTGGGCCCTGGGAGCGAGCGTGCAGCAGGCTGGGAATGCCGTCCTGGGAGAGCGGCCGCCCGGGCGGGGTGGTAGGCAGACCGCAGGGAGGAGTCACGGGGCGTTCGAACGGAAAGACTACATCTCCCAGGCCGCCACGCTTTCCAGCTGGAGTCCTAGGGCGCTGACTGCTCCCCAGTTTCCGTAGGGAAGCGCCGGGCTACCGCAGCTATTGTGCGTCGCGCTGTCGCCCTCCTCTTCCCGCTTCGGTGTCTACGGGGTTGGGGGAAAAGACTACGTTTCCTAGCCGCCCCAGCTTAACCCTTCCGGCGCCTAACCAGACAGCAGGCCGGTTCCTTGGGACTAGGAAGACCTCCCCGCGGTCGGCGGGCTTTGGTAACGCAACCCTAGGGTCCAAGGCAGACAACTGCAAAAGCAGCCGCAGGGTTCGGACTCGGGGGTCGGGCTTCGCTCCGGGCGCGGAGGACGCGCTGGCTTTAAGAAGGGGGAGGGGACAGTGCAATCCCGGTTGCCCGCGGAGTTCGGCAAAGGAAATCTCCTGCTAGCCTGAGAGCGGAGAGCGAGGAGGAGAGGCGGCTCCCAATCCCAGCGCTCACCCCCGCCTACACCCTGGGCGGGCCCAAGTGTCACGTTTGCAACTGCCCAGGAAGGATCCGGGCCGTCTCTGGAGGCGAGCGGGGCTGCGGTTTCTTGCTGCCCAGCCGGGAGGCGATGCCTAGGGGGCATGCTGCTAGCTAGGCGTCATTCCGCCGGGATCCGACTGCGTTAGTTAGCTCTCGCCGTCACCTGAAGCAGCCGCCCAGCCGCCCTTTCTTCCTCCGCACTCGGCAGCGCTCCCCAGGAGACTCACTGGAACAGGTACCTGTCCTCCAAAGGGAGGGAGGCTGGGAGTTCCCTTTAAGCGGGTCCCGCGTTCAGCCCACCCCATCTACTCCCTCTCCTGTGTCACTGATGCTCCGGGTCTTTGTGTCTTTTCCTCTCTCTCCCCTCACCCCGGGCCATCAGAACTATGGGGCATCCTCCGCTGGAGTTCAGCGACTGCTACCTGGACAGCCCCGATTTCCGGGAAAGGCTCAAGTGTTATGAGCAAGAGCTGGAGAGGACCAATAAATTCATCAAAGACGTGATCAAAGACGGCAACGCGCTTATCAGCGCTATGAGAAGTAAGTGGACGGCTTCCGTGCGCTGTTTCCTTGAGCCAGCGACCCTGGCCTTTTAACCTTTGCACACCACAGGGGCAAGTGGAGGGTTCGGGGTGACTTAGCCCAGGTCTCTGAGGCAGATGGGTTTCTGACTCTTAAGGAGCTGCGGGTTGGGAGGGGACAGTGGGGGCGGGGGGTGTCAGTAGAAATGGAAACTGCTGGATGCGACTAGAACTTTGGGCCTTTGCTCCTAGTGGCCCTGACCTTAGGAGACATGGTCTGCAGCCATGCCAAGGACCCTCTTGCCCTGCGGTCACTCTCACTGGGCAGATGGCTGCTCGTTCTGAAAGGCAGTCTTGTACTGCTGGACATGCGCAGCACCCTTCTTTGGGGGCAAGGTGGCATCCACGCTCGCCAAGGAGCTGCTCCAGCACTTGCTAAAGCATTGGGAATTTAGGCCAGCAGCTTGAATAATGACCCTGTCCTAGCCGCTGGTTGCTACAGATAATTGTGCAGGCAGGAAAAGAGTCCCCCGTGCTAAGTTATTTTCTAAAGAAAGCACCTTTGCGCCAGTGATTTTTTTCTTTTTTACTTTAATATACTGAGCTGTGGCTTAGGTCAAGGTCAGTCTAAGTTTAGGATTATTGAATGGCTTCACGTGCCAGTGAATTCTGCTTAAGCGTGGAACAAAGACCCGCTTACTCCCTGGCAGAAGGAGCCCCACTCTGAGGGAGTCCAGTATACATCGGGGCTGGGGCTAGCTGTGCTGAAAGAGTCTTCCCCAGGTGGGCTTTTCCAGTGGTTGCAGCTGACTCAGCTGCGGTACCCTCCCTAGCCCTGCCTCCCCGCCCCTTCACCATGTCTGGAGGTTTTATTTCTGCTGCTTGCCAAGAGGCTTGGAGTAAAAGAAAGAATAATAAGCATCGCCAATAACAGTGAAAGCAAGCCAACCCTTGTGTGCCAAAGTATATAACCCGAAGAATGGAGGGTGATGATTGGGTGGAGTGATAATTAATTTTTTTCTCTTCTTGGCTGAAAGATGATTGTGAAAAATCAAGTCAGAGTCCCTGGCTAATATGTCATGTCTTCTTACAAGTCTATTCTGGGTGGATTTATCTCCTGAGTACTGTTTTTAGGTGCAGCGTGGGGGCCTTCGTAAGGCCGATGCAGCCAACCCAGAGCAGGGAGGAAAGCCTTCTAGCTGGAGTGTGGTGGGATCTGCTGCCGGCTGGGTTTTGTGTAACTCTTCTGATTTGCCCCTTGCAGTCTGTGCATCCCGGGCACATGTTGTCTGTCCACTTTTGGTCAGTGTCCATGCTTTTGCAGGTCATTTCATTGTGTTTGAGCACTTAATGGTTTGTCCTGTTGTGGCCTCTCCAAGAAAACTCCTGGTAGCCCCTTAAATATGGGGCATTTGCAACGCTCTTCTTTATAGAGACTTACAGGCCACGCTTTGGAGTGTGTCTCCACCTCATAGCATTCCTTGAGAGGTTAGGGATGTGCATCTTATGGCACAAAGATCAGCAGAATGCTGAGGGTTCACTGAGAAGGAAAGGGGAAATGTTCCTGCTCGCTGTGTTGCTGTTTACTTATTGCATCAAGCGGCTCAGTGCAGTATCCACCATCAAATGAAGTGTAGCATAAGGCCTGGGAAGGGAGTGGCTTTGTCAAGTGGATGATTAGCTGAAAGTGTTTGTGCTAAAAATATGATCAGCTCCAGCCTATCAGAGAGATTCCAATTTGTAAGAAGACAAGCAGTTCAGTAAAACATTTGGAGAAAGGGTCAACATTTTTGTAAGCTAGGGGTTTTTATTCTTTTCTAATGCTAAAAAATAGTAAGAGTCAGCAATTAAACAGGCCTAAATTTTGCCACTTGGGCCAAAGATCCAAGAGATGTTTTGGGCCCAGGGAGGGGGGTGGTTTCCTTGATATGTGTGGTGGTTTTCTGAGTGTACAGAGAGAGCCTGAAATAGGACAGGTAGGAAATAAAAGTCAGCAGCTAACCCACACTGCATTTCTTTCCTCTTAAATTGCATGCATTCTAAAACCCCAAGTAGCTAGGGGCGAAGGCGGGATGTTTCCCACTGTCTTGACCACAGTAATGTTTATACTCCCACTCTACTTCCTCACACTGTGCCAGCTGGGCCACTTGCTGAGAGTCTGGAGGGTGGAAGCCAGACAAAGGTGTGCTCTTGCTTTGTGCACAGGAAAAAGGAGAAAAAAAAAAAAGATCCCTGGAATCAGAGTTAGAAGCCCTGTGTTGCAGGGCTTAGCTTTCCCATCTTGGAATCTGGCACAGATTGGTTTATCTGTAACTTGGGGATAATTGTACCCACCTGGCAGGGTTCTTGGAGGCCCAAAGGAATGAATGGATTATGAAAGTGCTTTGTAGGTGGAAATGGCTAACCAATGTGAGTTGTTGCTAATACTCATACACCTTCATATATTACTGATATGTCTGTGAAGGTGTGATTTCTAGAAGGTTTTGGAAGGGAAATACATGAATAGAAGAGAGTTGGAAGCAGAGACTTTTTTTTTGGCTGTGATCTTATAGGAAACTGTTGCTTCCTACATTGGCATGTCTCAGGAATGAGTTTTTTTAAAAGATTTATTTGAAAGGCAGAGTTGAGAGAGAGAGAGAGAGAGAGAGAGAGAGGTCCTCTATCCGCTGGTTCACTCCCCAGATGTCTGAAGCCAGGCGCCAGGAGCCTCCTTCCCGTCTCCCATCTCCCGTCTCCCGTCTCCCACGCGGAGCCATCTTCTACTGATTTCCCAGGCCGTAGCAGAGAGCTAGATTGGAAGTAGAACAGCCAGGCACTGGAGGCAGCGGCTTTACCTTCTACACCGCAGCACGGGCCCCAGGAATGAGTTTTGTATGCATGTGTGTGAATCTATGGCATTTGGGACCTGGTAGTGAAAGGCAGCAAGAATGCTGCACACCTTTTTATTTAACTAATTCACGTGACTGGCAAATGAGATAGGTAGTATTTCTAGGAACCAATGAGATTTGGTGCACCGGAGTTGCAAAAAACAGCAGCAGTAGCAGCTTTTCTTAAAGTCGTGAACCTCAGTGGAACTTGAGTTTACATTGTAGCTTGCTTGTGTCTGAATTTTTTAAAAAATAATTAATTTAAAAATTATTTATTCGAAAGGTAGGGTGACAGAAACAGCGGGAATCAGAAAGGGAGAGAGGGAGAGAGGGAGAGAGGGAGAGAGGGAGAGGGAGAGGGAGAGATCTGCTATTGCCTGGTTCACTCCCCAAATGGCCCTGGCAGACTTGAACTGGCGCTCTGATACGGGATGCCTGAGGATGCCAACATTACAAGTGGTAGCTTAACTCATTGCACTACAATGCCAGCCCCTGATTCCTTTCTAAAAGAAGTCATTGAACATTCCAGTCCTTTTAAAATGTTATTTCTTTCTTTCTTTGAGAGAGAGAGAGAGAGAGAGAGAGAGAGAGAGAGAGAGAGAGAGAACATGCCAAACAGCAAGAGAAAGCTCCTATCTGCTTGTTTACTTCGCGAATGCCTGTAATGGCCTAGGTTAAAATGGGGAGCTAGGCACTCAGTCCAGGTCTCCTGTGTTGGTGCAGGCACCCAATTAATTGAGCCTTCCCTGACAGCTGTTTCCCAGGGCGTGCGTTAGCAAGAAGCTGCAATCAGGAGCCAGAGTAGGGAAATGAACCCAGGTGCTCCAGTTTGGGATGTGGAAGTCGTAACCACTAGGCCAAATGCCTGCTGTCTTGTGTCTTATTTTGTACAGAGCTCTAGATAAGGTTTTCATCACAACTGTGTGTTCTGATTAACTTATGAAAAATTTAGCTCCTGCTTGAAATCTTACACTTACTTAGCTCTGTGTTCACAGGTCATTGATGTTATGAATGATATCCCACATGTCTACCTTAGGGAAGTAGTTTCTCTCCTCTCATTTAAACATAACCTATTTATAATTTTTGGAGTGCAAGATGACTTAAACTAATGCAAAATAAAAATGCCACCACTCTGAGATGTGGCTAAATTTCCTGCTTTTCTATTTGTCCTTTGGCTATTTTTTTTTTTTAAATTTTATGTTGGCAGCTTTAGTCCCTGATGTTATTTGAATATTTGCTGAACACCAAGCCTAGGCATTATTCACAACAAGTGACGTGGCCCCTGCTTTTATCCCCAGGCAACATGAGACTCCTAATAAGCGATATATATAGTTCAGTGAACACATACCATTCATTCAGAAAATACTTGTGTGCATACTATGTGCGAGCCATTGTTCTTATGGCTGACAGACAGAACATGGCACGATTACTGCCCTCAAGAAGTTCTTCAGCTAGTAGGAGAGACAAAACCCGAGTAGAAATTACTGTCTTGGAAGGTAGTAGCTAAGGATCAGAGCCAAAAGAGTGGGACAGGTAGGTGCGATGGTATGTGACATTAGAGGGAGAGCTCATTTCTCTGTGAGAGAAGCAAAGGAGGAAGCAACACTGGAGTTGGGCAGAATGAATAACAGTGCTTGGCTAGCTGTTCCCATATACCGGGCATTACATCTTGTAACACTTTCGTAAGATAAGAATTATCATTCCCGTCTTGTACATGAGAAAGCTAAAGTTCAGAGGGGTTAAGGAACTTGTTCAACTAATCAGGGCAACAGTGTAAATTCGAACTTAGACTTGACCCTGAAGGCTGTGCTTATTTTATGGGATGATCCTGTATTGGCAACAAGGCCCTTATGTAGTAGGGTTGACACATGTCATGGGCAAGCAAGTAGTTCAAGTCACTGGCGATAGAGGCTGTAGGAAGGGGGATTTGGGGAAAGAAGGTGGAGTGCAAGGTAGAGGCCTGACTGCAAGACCTGCTAAGTATTTCCAGACTTTCCTCTATAGGTAGGTATGACTAAAAGAGATTTCTGGCAGGAGAATGGCATGATTTGAGCTGTATTTTCGGAGCGTTCTGGGAATGATGTGTATGGTATTAGCAGTCCCACACAGAGATTTGTGACTTTTCAGCACTTAATTGGCAGCTCTACATCTTGTTTGCTATAGGTCAGAGGTCAGCAAACCTTTCCTATAAAGGGCCATATAGTATGTTTAGGCTTTAGGGGGCCATGCAGTCTCGGTGGCAACTACTCAGCTCTGTCATTGTAACAAAGAGTGACTGTGTTTCAGTAAAACTTTATTTATTGACATTGAAATATGGATTTCACATGTTTTTCATGTGTCATGAAATATTCTTTTTTGCATTTTTTAGCCATGTAAAAATTTTTTTTAGAAAAATCTCAGATTGGCTGGGGAAGGGAGCATCAAAAATAAGCAGATTGAAGACCTCTGGGATAGCAAGTTAATCTAAAAGACCAGAAATATATGCATTGGTAGAACATAATGCCATATCTCACATTTTATGTCAACCCATTTTATTTTGGTGTGCTATTAGTTATGTCTACTCTGGACTCAGAGATCCTAGGCCCAAATGCTGGCAGAGGCAAAGGAGAAAACAGAAAAGCATGAAATTGTAGAAGTACGTTTAATAGGGCTGGAGTTCTTAGAGTAAAATATAGCAGCCTTACTCCATTTAAAAGAGCTTTACATTGTAATTTTAAAAAAATTGCTATCTGAGGTTGGTGATGTGGCATAACAGGTAAAGTCGCAGCCTGCTATGCTGGCATCCCACATGGGTGCTGGTTCATGTCACGCTGCTCCACTTCCAATCCAGCTCCCTGCTAATGTACCTGGGATAGCAGCAGAAGATGGCCCAAGTGCTTGGGTCCCTGCAGCCATGGGGGACACCTGGAAGAAACTCCTGGTTCCTGGTTTTGGCCTGGCTCAGCCCCAGCCATTGTGGCAATCTGGGGAATGAACCAGCAGATGGAAGACCTCTCTCTCTCTGTCTCTCCCTCTGTGTAGCTCTGACTTCCAAAATAAGTAAATAAATCATGGGCCACAGTTTGAAATCCCTGAGCTAAATACTTCAGCTTCACTCATCTGTGAGACTTAGAGTCTAATGAGTTAGGACAGTGGAGGACAGAAGTCTTCAGATAGTGATTTTTCTGGGGAAGTATCACTGGACTCTGCAAAGGAGCAGAGGCCAAATGATGGTATAATGGGAAAAACCCTGGATGTAGCATCTAAATACCAGGATATGGTGCTGGTTCTGCTATGCAAGGGATCTGTGACTCTGGTAAATTGTTTCAGTAGAGGCCCAGGGTCTGTGGCTTTACAAAGATGGGACTGAGGTAGGAGATCAATAAGCTTGCATTTAGCTCTAACGTGCCAAAAATTCTGATTTTTTTTTTACATTACATTTTGTAGTCTAACAGTTTTGGAAAAGAAATGACTAGCAATTATATGATCTTATTTTTATGCTTGCATAAATTTTCACATTATGTCAGTGAACGTGACAGCATTTAATTAAACAAAAAATCAAACAAAATAAAATTTTAAAATAGCCTTTCAAAACCAAGGATAACAGGCTTTATATGTATGATTGTATATTAAAAAAAGATGTCAGAAAAAATAAGACTTTTAAGCCCACACATTTATATGCACAACTGCACACACAGGTAGGCTGTCTTGGATTAAGAAAAATTTACATTTTAAAAAAATCCAAAAGATGACTTTTTTAAAAAAAAGTACAGTTGATAAACTAGAATGTAATGATTCACATAGCTTTGATAACCTAGTCTCAAATTTTAAAATAAGTCACTTTCTTACATTCTGCACTTTTAAAGGCCAGAGTTTTAGATGTTTATAATCAGGTTACCTTTTCGGGTGCCTTTCCAGTTTTCACTTTGGCAGCTGGGACACCTATCTGGTGGAGTGATTACTTTGCTGGAAGGATGAGTTGGTTCCAACTCTGTCACTGGCTAGCTGTATGACCTTGAATAAGGTTTTACTTTTGTGCGGCTTGGTTTTTCCATTTATAAAATTAGGAGTTTGGTCAGTGATCTTTGGCTTTCCTTCTGGTTTGATCCTTCTGTTTTCTGGTGACTACCAACTTACTCAAATAGTTAAACAACCTAGATTGATTCTATCATGAACTTCAGAGCCAATTCATCTGTGTATCAGGAGAATAAGCAAAGGGAAAATGTAGATGACTTGAATTATGCTGGCTTTTTCTCTTGCTGAATGCTTCTTGGGAGGTATAAACCTGATACCCTTCAGTTCTGTCCCATATAACTTTGTAGTAAGGAAGATCAAAACTATTTTTAAGATTTATTTATTTGACTAAGGTCTTCCTTTGCCATTGGTTCACCCTCCAATGGCCGGCGCGGCTGGCGCACTGCGGCCGGCGCACCGCGCTCATCCGATGGCAGGAGCCAGGTGCCAGGTGCTTTTCCTGGTCTCCTATGGGGTGCAGGGCCCAAGCACTTGGGCCATCCTCCACTGCACTCCCGGGCCCCAGCAGAGAGCTGGCCTGGAAGAGGGGCAACCAGGACAGAATCCAGTGCCCCGACCAGGACTAGAACCTGGTGTGCCGGCGCCGCAGGCGGAGGATTAGCCTATTGAGCCAAGGCACCAGCCAAAGATTTATTTGAAAGGCAGAGTTGTAGAGAAAGACTAGATTCCAAAGTAGTTGAACTGTGGGTGCTATGGGAACTGGGGTGGAAAAGTGAACCAGACCAGTCTTTGTGACACTTTATAAGAAGCTGTTTTGCTAGGAATGGGGATGGTGGTAGACTGGGGTAGGGAATATTTTAGCTTGACATGCCATTAACAACAACAACAAAAGTTTTCTCAGTCAGGCTTAAAAGTGATGAAGGAGGGCCGGCGCTGTGGCTCACTAGGCTAATCCTCTGCCTGCTGCGCCGGCACCCCGGGTTCTAGTCCCGGTCGGGGCGCCGGATTCTGTCCCGGTTGCCCCTCTTCTAGTCCAGCTCTCTGCTGTGGCCGGGGAAGGCAGTGGAGGATGGCCCAAGTGCTTGAGTCCTTGCACCCGCATGGGAGACCGGGAGGAAGTACCCGGCTCCTGGCTTCAGATTGGCACAGTGCCGGCCGTGGCGGCCATTAGGGGAGTGAACCAAGGGAAGGAAGACCTTTCGCTCTGTCTCTCACTGTCTATAACTCTCTCTGTCTCTCTGTCTCTCTCTCTCTCACTCTTACTGTCTAACTCTGCCTGGCAAAAAAAATAAAAAAAAAAAAAAAGGAGTGATGAAGGAAAAGTACTTTTCAGTTTCTTTTTTATAGCCTTATTTTTTAAAAGCACAGCCAAAACCTTTTGTTTAATCTGGCGTCTGTTTCTCTAATCAGCTACTACAGAGATTTCCTGAAAGCTCATGAGGATCTGGAAATATATACACTTTTCCAGCGGAGTACCCTGGAAATCTTGAATGGATTTTTTTTCTAGTGTGGTAGAGGGCCCTTGTGATGCTTTACCAGGCTTGCATCAAGTGACAAACCTTGGGCAATATAAAGGCAGTTCAACTTAATTCCATAAGATTTACTTAGCACCTACTACGTGTCAGACACTGTCCTGGAAACTGGAGATACAGTGATGAATAAGGCTGTTATAAGCTCTGCCTTCTTGGAATATAACATCAACTATCTACTTAAATAATTTTATTACAATTTTGAGAAGAGCCATAAAGAGGAAATTTAAGGTACAATGTAGGGTACCTGTTAGGAAATAGAGATTTGTGGGGGGTAGGGAGGAGCTAGGCAATGAGAAGCTGGACGACTGTCTTTTGGAAGGCAGAATAAATTAAGGAGGAGTAGTTCCAATGTTAAACAGACCTGTTTTACCACCTTGTTAGTTAATGATCTTGGTAAGGAGTAAGATTTCTCATGTGAATGGATAGTTTCTTAGAAACAGATGGGATGCAGTATATCTCATGGGATCCTCAGGGAAATCTAAAATACCTCTTGGTTTCTGTTTTTTTTTTTTTTAATTATTTATTTGAAAGAGTAACAGAGAGAGAAGGAGACACACAGATGGGGTGGGAGGGGAAAGAGAGAGAGAGAGAGAGAATTTTCCATCCTCTTTCTTCCTAAATGTCTACTTCCCAATTGTCTCCAACTGCTGGACCAAGCCAAAACCAGGAGCCTAGAACTCAGCCTGGGTCTCCAAGTATGTGGAGTCTCATCCTCTGCCTCCCAGGCCTGTTACCAAGAATCTGGATCAGAAGCACAAAGTAGGACCTGGGTATAAGTATATTACAATTTTTTGACAAGTAATATTTCGAACATAATTGCAGTTCACCACCATAGAGGCAACAACTGCCAATGTTTTGTCTTTCCTATAAAAAGTCTTCTCCCAATATGTTTTTCAACCTGTATTTTCTTAGGAGTCGCTTCCATTATAGGCAAATTCTCAGCCATTTTGGGGCAAGATTTCTTTACGTTTGTACCTGGCGATTTGGAATGTGGGGTGAAAACTCTGAAAATCTCCTCCTCCATACAAGCAAAAGGACTCTTGCAAAAATGGTCAAAGTCAGATTTTTCAGAACTTTAACTTACCATATGATTCCAGTAATCTGAGGAGTGTTAATTGATGAAAAGCTGTTGAATCTCTGTAGCAGCAGAGTTTGACATATTCTGAGTGTATTCTGCTTCCCATTACCTTCTTTCCAGCTTTGGGGTAGCCTTGAAAACCAGCAACTTATAACCACAATAGCTGTGAAAACCAGCAGCCTTGCAGCACCTGGGGGTTGGGGAAGATTGGGTTTGTGACTCCTCAAAAAGTTCCATAGGCAGAACCGTGTCACTATTTAACCTGTCCCACAGCTACCTGGAAAAGCCCCATTCACAGGGCTTCTCCTTAGTTTAGGTAATGTAGAGCTTCTCAGTGTGAAAAGCCCTAACTCTAGTGTCTTTTCAAAAAATGAGAATTTATTTACTTGAGAGTCAAAGATAGAGATAAAGATAGATAAGGATCTCCCCTCTGCTGGTCTACTATCCAAATGCCTGCAGTGTCTGAAAGTGAGTCAGGCTGAATTCAGGAACCAGGAAGTCCATCCAGGTTTGTGACAGGAACTGGATCACTTGAGCCACCACCACTGCCTCCCAGGGTGTATATTACCGGAAGATGGAGTCAGAAGCTGGAACTAGATCTCAAACCTAAACTTAATCTACATCTTAATCTGCCAAACAGCTACCCCTGAGGGTGTTTTAACATCACAATTGCCTGATGCTTCTCTACCAGTCAAGGTAAACAAAAACCTGGCCAAAACATGAAAGGTAGCACTGGGGAATGAGATACTCATGGGGGCTTTAAAAAGTTCTCACACATTCCTGGGAATTAAAAGAAGGTCACACATATGCTCAGGACTGTGCCTATACCCCCAAAAGACCTCAACTGACAAGACTGGAGCTGTAGTTCAACTTAAGGCAGAGTTGTAAACTTCCCGATTTAGTGTTGAAAGCATGCTGCAACAGGCACATACAGTCCCTCAGCAAAAAGTGGAAAATGTTTCCAGCCTTTTTTAAAAAGAAAAATTTATTTATTTATTGGAAAGCTACAGAGAGAGAGAGAGAGAGAGAGAGAGAGAGAGAGAGAGACAGGGAGACAGGTCTTCCATCCACTGGTTCACTCCCCAGATGGCCACAAGGGCCAGAGCTGCACTGATCTGAAGCCAGGAGCCAGGAGCTTCTTCCATGTCTCTCACAAGGCAGCAGGATCCCAAGCACTTGGCCCATCTACTGCTTTCCCAGGCTATAGCAGAGAGCTGGATCAGAAGTGGAGCAGCTGAGACTTGAACTGGTACCCATATGGGATCCTGGAACTTCAGGCAGTGGCTCAACCCACGCTGCCTTTTTAGGTGATCTTTGAATGATCATTAGTTGACCACTAAGTTAACCAAGCAGAGACTTCAGCAGCTGTACACTATGAGGAATACACACCTTGCAGAATTAGTCCAAGAAAGTTACTAAGGTACTAAACAAAGAGCAACAGCAACAAAAGCAATACAACATAGGGGTGTTGGTAGCAGGATTTGATATCCGGAAGTATTGTCTAGAATGTCCAGTTTTCAATAAAATATGAGGCAAGTAAAGATATAGGAAAGCATGGTCCACACACAGCAAAAAAAAAATAATAATAATAATCAGTAGAAAATGTCCCTGTTGGAGTCTAAAGGTTGGAATTTGGGTAAAATTTTTGTTAGTTATTTATTTTAAAAATTTACTTGACAGAGAGAAATAGAGAGGAGGGAATGAGGGAGGGAGGGAGGGAAGGAGAGAGAGAGAGAGGAGAGAGAGAGGAGAGATCTCTTCCATCCTCTGGTCAACTCCTCAAATGACTACCATAGCCAGGGCTAGGCCAAACTGAAACCAGGAGCTAGGAGCTGAATTTAGGTCCCCCATGTGGGTGACAGGGACACAAGTATTTGAGCCATCATCTGCTGTCTCCCAGAGTGCTCATTAACAGGAAGCTGGGATTGGAAGCAGAGCTAGGACTCGAACTCAAGCAGGCTTGTTTGGGACTTTGGGGCTTTGCCAGGGGCATCATATCTGCTGTGCTACATGCCTGCTCCAGGGAAGTTTTTAAATCTGTCTCAAGATGTAAAGGAAAGTATGGGAAAATGCCTCACCAGATAGGTAGTATGAATAAGGAGTTAGAAATTGTAAAAGAGAATCAAAAGAATACTTGGGGTTGAAAAATAAAATAACAAATGAAAAATTCACCTCAATAGATTTACAGTACATTTGTAACAGTACATTTGCAAGGTTTGCAGCAGAAGAACTATTCACGGAACTTGAAGGTAGATCAATTGAGATTACATAGTCTCAGGAAAAGATAAATGAAGAAAAATGAACAGAGCCCCAGAGTTAGTGGGATATCAAGTATAACAGCCCATGTGTAATAGGATTTACTGAAGAAGAAAGAGAGAAAGGGGCAGAAAGAATACTTGAAGAAATAATGACCAAAACTTACAAATTTATGAACAATGTTAATCTTCAAATCTGATAACTCAAAAATGTACAGTAAGAGATACAACAAGGGAATTACAGTGGTACATTGGAGAATATTTAAAACAAAAGGAGGCACAATGGAAAAAAGAGAAGGAAGGCTGGCGCCGTGGCTCAACAGGCTAATCCTCCACCTTGCGGCGCCGGCACACCGGGTTCTAGTCCCGGTCGGGGTGCCAGATTCTGTCCCAGTTGCCCCTCTTCCAGGCCAGCCCTCTGCTGTGGCCCGGGAGTGCAGTGGAGGATGGCCCAGGTGCTTGGGCCCTGCACCCCATGGGAGACCAGGAAAATCACCTAGCACCTGGCTACTGCCATCAGATGAGCGCGGTGCGCCGGCCGCAGTGCGCCGGCCGCGGCGGCCATTGGAGGGTGAACCAACGGCAAAGGAAGACCTTTCTCTCTGTCTCTCTCTCTCACTGTCCACTCTGCCTGTAAAAAAATAAATAAATAAAAATAAAAAAAAAGAAAAAAGAAAAAAGAGAAGGAAAACAATATAAGACATATAGAAAATAAATGGCAGGCATAAATTTCATCTTCTAAGTTATTACATTAGGGGCTGGTACTGTGGCGTAGTGGGTTAAGCTGCTGCCTGCAGTGCTGGCATCCCATATGGGCGCCAGTTCAAGACCCCGCTGCTCCACTTCCGATCCAGCTCTCTGCTATGGCCTGAGAAAGTTGAAGATGGCCCAAGTCCTTGGGCCCCTATACCCACATGGGAAACCAAGAAGAGGCTCCTGGCTCCTGGCTTCAGATTGGCGCACCTTTGGCTGTTGCAGCCAATTGGGGAGTGAACCAGCAGATGGAAGACCTCTCTCTCTCTCTCTCTCTCTCTCTTTCTGCCTTTCTTTCTCTCTCTGTGTAATCCTGACTTTCAAATAAATTAATCTTTAAGAAAAAAAAAGAAGTAATTATATTAAATGTTAATAAATTGCACATTGTCGCAGAAAGGCATAAATTAGAAAAATGAATAAAGATATTTTAAAAATGGATAAATTAGTCAAAGTCTATGCTATCTTTAAGAGATATGCTTTGGATTCAAAGATACAAAATAACTTGAAAGTAAAAGAATGATAAAACATACCAAGCAAACAGTAACCAAAGAGAATTGGAATGATCATAGAAATATTTGACAAAAAGGACTTTAAGACAAAAATTTATGAAATATAAGAAAAAACATTTTATAATGGTAAAATAGTCAATCTCAGGAAGATATAAATGTCTGTACACCTAGAAACAGTACTCTAAAAATAGTTGAAGCAAAATAGTCAGGATTCAGGGGAGGAGAGCAAGCCAAACATTAGTAGATGAAGACATCAGTATCCCACTTTGATAATGAGTAGAACAGCTAGACAGAGATCAACAAGGAAACAGAACTTGAAAACCACCATAAACCAGCTAAATTAATGGGTATCTGTAAGACACTCCATCGAATAATAGCAAAATACATGTTCTTAAATGCACAGGGAACATTTTTCTTCATATTTTTCTTTTTCTCAGACTGGATAATCTCAATTTACTCATTTTATTCAGGCATGTTTTGCTAGGCCACAAAGCATGCAGGAATAAATTTATTTAAGGCAAGTTCTTTAACTACAACAGAATGAAATTACAAACTAGTAACAAAGATATTCAGGAAATTTGCAGACACATGGAAATTAAATATCACACTTCTAAATAATCAATGGGTCAAAGAAGAAGAAATCACAGGAGAAATTAGAAAATAATTTCAACTGAATAAAATAGAACAACGTCCCAACACTCATGGGATGCAACAAAAGCAACACTTAGTGGGAAATTTATAGCTGTAAACACCTACATTACAATGGAAGAAAGATTGCACTTCAATACATAATCTAAACTTCCACATTAGGAAAACAGAACTTTACTAAAGCAAGTAGAAGCAAAGAAATGGAAAATATAGGAGTAGAATTAAGTGAAATAAAGGATAGGAAAATAGGGAGGGAGGTCTTCCATCCACTGGTTCACCCTCCAATTGGCTGCAATGGCCGGAACTGTGCCGATCCGAAGCCAGGAGCCAGGAGCCAGGAGCCAGGAGCCAGGAGCCAGGAGCCAGGAGCCAGGAGCCAGGAGCTTCTTCTGGGACTCCCATATAGGTGTAGGGGCCCAAGCACTTGGGCCATCTTCTACTGCTTTCCCAGGCCATAGCAGAGAGCTGGATTGGAAGTGGAGCAGTGAGGACTAAAATCAGCACATGTATGGGATGCTAGCACTGTAGGCGGCGGCTTTACCAGCTACGCCACAGCGCTGGCCCCACCCGTGTTTTATAACACACCCAATTACAGTAATGAAGATTGGCATAAAGATAGGTGTAGAGATCAGTAGAATAAAATTTAGAATCTAGAAGTGAATTTTCACTTTATGATGTATTGGTTTTTAGCAAGGCTGCCAAAATATGATTCAATGGCGGAAAGAATAGACTTTTCAACAAAAGGTGCTGGGTCAGCTGGATAGCCACGTGAAACAGAGGCATGGTTTCTTTCTTTCTTTCTTTCTTTCTTTCTTTCTTTCTTTCTTTCTTTCTTTCTTTCTAGAAGATTTATTTATTTATTTGCGAAGTACAGTTACAGACAGAGGGAGAGAGAGAAAGGTCTTGTCTTCCATCTGCTGGTTCACTCCCCGAATGACTGCAACAGCTGGAGCTGAGCCGATCTGAAGCCAGGAGCTCCCTCCTGGTCTCCCACGTGGGTGCAGTGGCTTAAGCACTTGGCCATCTTCTACTGGTATCCATATTGTAAGCAGAGAGCTGGATCAGAAGTGGAGCAGCAGGGGCATGAACCGGTGCCCACATGGGATGCCAGCACCGCAGGCTGGCCCCCAAGGCAGTGATTTCTTACACATGGTATTAAATGCACAAGTGAAAAAAGATAAAATAGATAAATTGAAATTCATCAAAATTGAAGCCTTTTGTGATGGAAAAAATACTATCAAGAAAGTGAGAAAAAAGACAGGGCCCGACTACGTTGTCTGGAACCCTCTAGTACCTTTCCACAGAATGAGAAACATATTTTAAAAAATCTATTTCCTATGAGACATAGTCAATAAGTAAATAAAATATATAATAATGCTTATAATTAGATGAGAAAATAATCCAATTATTTGTTTTTGAATAGCCATTTTTCCAAAGAAGATATACAAATGACCAGTAAGGACATGTAAAGCTTTTGACATCATTAGTCTTTTGGGAATTGCAAATCAAAACCACTGTAAGATGCTACACCTTACCCACTAGAATGGATATAAAAGAAGACAAACAGTAACAATTGTTGGTAATAATGAGAGGAATTTGGAACCCTCATATATTACCAGTAGAAGTGTAATATGGTATAGACACTTTGGAGAGAAGGTTGCCAGTTCTTCAAAATAACTAAATATAGTTACCCCATGACTTAGTTATATACCAGACAGAGATAAAATATATGAAAAAAAAAACTGCTATGTGGATGTTCATAGCAGAATTATTTATAATGGTCCAAAAATGGAAATACACTACAAGTCCATCAACTGAAAAATGGATAAAGTATGGTATGCCCATTTAATGGAATATTACGTTCTCATAAAAAAGTAATGGAGTATCAATACATGGTACACCATGGATGAACTTTGAAAGCCTTATGCTAAGTGAAAAAAGGCCAGTAATAAAGAACTAGATAGGGGTAAGCTAAGCCTCTGCCTGTGGTGCCGGCATCCCATATGGGCACCAGTTCATGTCCTGGATGCTTCTCTTCCAATCCAGCTCTCTGCTATGGCCTGGGATGGCATTAGAAGATGACTTAAGTGATTGGGCCTCTGTCTCCCCATGGGAGACCTGGAAGAAGCTCCGGGCTTCTCACTTTGGATTAAGTCAGCTCTGGCTGTTGTGGCCATTTGGGGAGTGAACCAGCAGATGGAAGACCTGTCTCTCTGTCTCTCCCTCTCTGCAACTCTACCTCTCAAATACAAATCTTTAAAAATGAAAAAAACTACA
The DNA here is from genome assembly GCA_949820135.1 of Sylvilagus floridanus. NCBI lineage: Eukaryota > Metazoa > Chordata > Mammalia > Lagomorpha > Leporidae > Sylvilagus > Sylvilagus floridanus. The sequence continues at coordinate 81,994,097 of OX463223.1, forward strand.
TATTGTTGATGATTCCTTTCATATGAGATGTCCAGAGAGGCAAAAGTTAGTGGAGGTTTAGCCTGTGTTGTGACTACTAATTGGCAATGGGCTTATTTTTTGGGTCATGATTGTGATGATGGTTGCATAATTCTGTGAGAATACTAAAACTCATTGAATTGTACATTTTCACTAAGACTGAATGTTACATAAATGAGTTATATCTCACAGGCGTTTAGAAAAAAAAAAAGACGACGGCATTGTACTCGGAGGAACAGAAGTGCTTGATTTTCATACCTACATCTTCCTTGGCCCTTCCTTTTTAGATAATCAGACCTGGAAGTTTGTTTTGAAAGTTTTGCATATACTTCATTGGGTTTATATCAAGGAGAAAGGATACCGAGCTGGAGAATTAGTCCTGCAGGCACCTAGAACTAGAGTCTGGACCGGCACTGGAATCAGATTTCCTGTTTTCCCATTCCAAAGCTCTTTCTGCGCTATACTCTGAAGCAGTTTCCTTACATTCACACTGTGGGTGTTCTTCCTTGGGGTTGGCGGCGGTTTTATTTGAAATGGCCCAGCTGACAGTGAAAAAACGGTTAGTGGAAGGTCTCCTTGAATTCTTTGCCCCATCATGACTGGGATCAGGCGGTTTCCCTGGTCAGCAGTTTATCCCATTTTAATTAGGGTCGGTTGTATCTTCTTTCTTTTGTCCTAGAGGCATGGCAATACATCTTGGTGGTGTGACACTTGTCTTCTTTGTTTCCTGCCCCAAGAGGCTGCACCAGCTGGTTGGGCAGTTCAGAGGCCTCCCCTCTTCTGTGCTCATCTGTCCACCTCTTAGGGCAAACAGCTGCTTTTCACGTAGTGAGTAGTATGTATTGGGAAATGTGTGGCATTACTAAAGGGTGACAAAGTCCTGCCCTCAAATTATTTTTGTCGTAAGGCAGCATGGAATTTCTCACAAGTGGCAAGCTGTAGGCCCAGCACTGGAGTACCATATTAGGAACTTCAAGGCGATTGTTTGCAAAAGGTTTTCATTAAGGACTTCCCAGAAGCAGGAGGGCCACGCTGCGGCTTCCAACTCTCTTTCCAGAGCCAGGCTGTCGTGGAAAAGCCTTTCCCTGTGATTGGAAAAATATGTATTATGCATGTGGCAGTTGACAGCTGGAGGCTAATCCTGAATTCATCCATCCTGAATGCATTAGGTTTGTGTGGTGTGTGTGTGTGTGTAGCAGGGCAGGGAGGGGAGGAGTGGGTAACAAGCCATGGAGGTGTTTTATAGCTGCCCCTTACAAATTTGTTTAGAACAGGAAAGAAAAATCCCTAGAGAGTTGTAGAGACAATGTCCCTGGCACTGTCACCTGCAGGCTGCGTTTCTCCTGTTCTTAAATGTGGGAAATACTGATGTCGCTCCTTGTTTGGCTGATCTGGAGAGATTTGTTTTCGAGCATCCTCACCCAGGGTTTCAGGGATTATGGGGACAATTGTTCTCTAATGGTACTGAATGAGAAAGCAAGGGGTGCCAGTGTGCTAGTTGGCTAACAGCTCAGCCTGGATTGTGTGACCTCACTAGCAGACTAAAAGGGGAGGGAAATCTGGGGCTTTTTGATATTTCTGTTTGCCTTTCCTTTGTGAAGAACAGATGCTGTTTAACCATTTCCTTTTCTTTTTGAGTACTGTGCAATATCTTACTGGAAATGGAGTCGGCGGGTCCAAAGGGCAGTTAAGAGAACATTTCATTGAGAGGAGAAAACTGAGGCTTCCGAGGGAACATTCCTTGCTCCAAACGACAGAGCAAGTTCATCACACAATCAATACTGAGCCCGCCAGGGGTGGGGAACATCCAGCTACTCGTTTGGTCTCTCTCAGCCAAGGCAACCACAGGCAGGGCTCAAAATTCAATAAATGTATAGCAGGCTAATTTTTCAGTTGAGAAATTTTATGGCCCACGACTGATGTTAGAAATATCCAGATGTCCCTTGGCAAAAAAAAAAAAAGGCTCCCCACCCCTGCATTGGTCCCATTCCCGGACCCTGTGTGATGTTACTGTGCTTCAGGAAAATACTCTTTGCTGCTCTTCACCAGATTCTCTTTGCTGATCCTATATTTTTTTTTTAAGGGGGAGAGATTGCTTTTAGCTTGAAAAAAGAAAATAGTTGTTATCTCTCTAATACCTCTTGTCCAAAATGTACCTCTAAAGTTGGCCTGAATATAGCCAAGCATTGAACAGACCTGCAGAAATGGAGTGGGGGAAAGTTCAGGGACCCTGACATTACTGCTGTAGCTGTTTTGTAATTAGCCATTGGCTAGTAGGAACTTGATGAAGTAGAAGATCAAGAGACAGACCTGGGGCTGGTGCTGTGGCATAGCAGGTAAAGCTGCTGCCTGCAGTACCAGCATCCCACATGGGCGCTGGTTTGAGACCTGGCTGCTCCACTTCCAATCCAGCTCTCTGCTGTGGCCTGGGAAAGCAGTAGAAGATGGCCCAAGTCCTTGGGCCCCTGCATCCACATGGGAGATCCTGGCTCCTGGCTTCGGATTGGCCCAGCTCTGCCTGTTGTAGCCATCTTGGGAGCGAACCCGTGGATGGAAGATTCGCTCGCTCTCTCTCTCTCTCTCTCTCTCTCTCTCTCTGTGTGTGTGGGTGGGTGTGGGTGTGTGTAATTCTGCCTTTTAGATAAATAAATCTCTAGGGCCTGGCACCCTGGCGTAGTGGGTTAATGCCCTGGTCTGAAGAGCCGGCATCCCATATGGGCACCAGTTCGAGATCTGACTGCTCCATTTCCAATCCAGCTCTCTGCTATGGCCTGGGAACGCAGTAGAAGATGGCCCAAGTCCTTGGGACCCTGCATCCACGTGGGAGACTCGGAAGAGGCTCCTGGCTCCTGGCTTTGGATCGGTGCAGCTCAGGCCATTGCAGCCAATTGGGGAGTAAACCAGTGGATGGAGGATCTCTCTCTCTGCCTCTCCTCTCTCTATGTAACTCTGACTTTAAATAAATAAATAAATATTTTAAAACACATAAATAAATAAATCTCTAAAAAAAAAGAGAGACAGACCTTCTAGAATATGAGAGATATTCAAAACGTTCATGGAAAATACATACTGTGGCCAGCGCCACGGCTCACTTGGCTAATCCTCTGCCTGCGGCGCTGGCACCCCGGGTTCTAGTCCCGGTTGGGGTGCCGGATTCTGTCCCGATTGCTCCTTTTCCAGTCCAGCTCTCTGCTTTGGCCCGGGGAGGCAGTGGAGTATGACAAAAGTCCTTGGGCCCTGCACCCGCATGGGAGACCAGGAGAAGCACTTGGCTCCTGGCCATTTGGGGGTGAACCAACGGAAGGAAGACCTTTCTCTCTGTCTCTCTCTCTCACTGTCTAACTCTGCCTGTCAAAAAAAAAAAAAAAAAGAAAGAAAGAAAATACGTACTGTGAAAAGAATTATTGAATGTATTTCAAACATTTTTGCAGCAAAATAAGCTTATCTTTCCATGCTATTTTTCCACACACATTTGGAAGTACTCTCATGGAACCTCCCCTTCCTCCCCCTAAGTCAAATTTGTGGCATTTAGAGAATTCTTGTATGATTGAGGAAGAAGCAACTCTAACACAAATCGAGTTGAGTTTTAGGTATGGGAATGGTTGCACTGGGCTCCAAGGCTGGAATGTGTGAATGTGATCTCACTCAGGCTGACTGATGTCCTGGAAGTGGGTTATTGATGTAGCTAGGAGCATACGCTACCGTTTGCAAAGCACTTTATAGCATACAAGACACGTTAACATATATTTTATAGCTTATTCTGGGAAGGAAAGTGTTATTACCTTCCATTCACGGATGAGGAGACCAAGGCTTAGGGGATTAAAGTACTTCCTCAAGTGATAGAACTACGCCTTAGATTTTTTTGTGTGTTTTCCCCACTGTTGCCCATTGATTTTATCTCCTTTAATGGTAAAAGAGAATATAAATGCTGTTCCTCAGAGCAGGTGGTTTAGAACGTGGAGGTATGAGGATGACACATGGGGCCTTCTGTGGAGAAACAGGAGTAGCCTCCAGTACAAGTGTCCGTGGGAAGTGGCTGTTAGGGAAGATTTGAAAGCTGGCGATCAGCCGTGGAGAAGTGGGTAGCTGCTGGGATTGAGGGGCGTGGAGCTTGCGGTAGAGTTCCTGACATCATCGGCCAACTCTCTTTGATTCTGTGGAAGCTGTGTGTGCGGAGACAGTCCAGACTAAGGTAGAGGTCTTTAAAGGAGAATTCTCTGAAGCCAAGACAAATAATCAGGAGAGCTTTATGTTGGTAATGAGGGCAGGATGTGGTCCTGGGTGTTTTTTGTTGCATCTTCAGCGTAGACAATAACACTAGAATTTGTAAGCTAGTTATTAAGAAAGAAAAATAGGGTAATATTTTTATGGACCATGTACTTTTCTATTCTAGAGGTTTGATAGATGGAGCAGACATCATTTAGTCTAAATTATTTGGGAACATTGAATTTAGGAGCTAATACACATTTTGCTTAAAACCAGTTTAATCGTTAGGTGGAGTTGGATGTTTATATCAATGCCGCTGATAATAATGCTTCACCAAAACAATGACATTATAACATCCTTATTAGTATTTCCTAGTTCCCCAAACAATTTCACCCTAGCTTGATCTGACAACTGTCTATGATAACCATTGTTAGGGTATTTCTTTTTTTCTTTAAGATTTATTTACTTATATAAAAGGCAGAGTTACAGAGACCCAGGCAGAGAGAGTTAGGGAGAGAGAGAGAGAGGGGGCGGGAGGTCTTCCTTCCCAAATGGCTGTGACGGCCAGAGCTGGGCTGATCTGAAGCCAGGAGCCAGGAGCTTCTGGGTCTCCCACATGGGTGTAGGGGCCCAAGGACTTGGGCCATCTGCTGCTGCTTTCCCAGGCCACAGTAGAGAGCTGGATCAGAAGTGGAGCAGCGAGGCCTCAAACCGACACCCATATGGGATGCCGGCACTGCAGGCGGAGGCTTTACCCACTTCGCCACAAGCCCCTGTTAGTGTATTTCTTATGCATGTAAAATATCCCAGAGCAGAAAATAGTTCCCTCAGTTTACAGATAAGGAAATTGAAATTTGGATAAATTGAGTCCTTTGTTCAAAGTTATTCAGCTAGTGTGTAGCAAGTTGGGATCCTGTACATTTTCTTACTCTACAAGGAGTCTCTAAAAAGTTCATGGCAAATGTATATTATGAAAAAAACTATCCATACATTTTAAAAAGTCAAAGCTTATCTTTTAATTCCATTTTCCATGAAGTAACTTCCTATTATGGTTTGTTGTAGAAGGGTCAGTGCTTGTGCCTTGCACAGTAGATTTGGAAGACTATGCCACTGGGCTGTCTTGTATGGTCCTTTGCCCTTGCGGTTATCTATTTTTCCCTGAGGTCTGCCCTGGCTCTGGGCTGGCTTTGCACTCAGCCCACTCTTGTACCTTGCTCCTGTCCTCCTGACATCATCTCATGCAGCTTCCTGTCTGTGAACTACTACCATGCACCCTTCTCAGGATGCCTACTGTCTGTTACTAGCTCCTTTGGTTCCCAAGGTCTGAGGGAGCCCTCTCAGAGATCCTCATATGCTGTGTCTTTTTTTTTTTTTTTAAGATTTATTTGAAAGGCAGAGTTACAGAGAGGCAGAGGCAGATGTGGAGATAGAGAGAGGTCTTCCATCCACTGGGTCACTCCCCAAATGGCTACAGTGGCTGTAGCTGTGCTGATCTGAAGCCAGGAGCTTCTTCTGGATCTCCCACACGGATGCAGGGACCCAAGCACTTGGGCCATCTTCTACTGCTTTCCCAGGCCATAGCAGAGAGCTGGATCAGAAGTGGAGCAGCAGGGACTTGAACTGGCATCTGTATGGGATGCCAGCCAATGGCAGCACTGCAGGTGGCGGCTTTACCTGCTACGTCACAGCGCTGGCCCAATTTACTATCTCTTGTATTTACAATGACCATTCTAGCCCACTGTCCCTATGCTGGTGGTTTACCTTCCATACTTACAGTTATGATTTGACGTTTTTTATATCATCTTATGCCATGTGGTAGGCAGCCACCATCCAGGGGCTCATAAATAGAAGGTATGTCCTGGTGATATTTAAGACAAATCCTTTTGTGTCCCTCTTACCCACGTATGCCTTTAATCAACTGCTGCTTCCCTGGCAATATGGAGAAAATTGGCATGGTTTTTGAGCAGAGCCCATTATAGAGATTCACATTGCAAGCAGGCATTTTTGCACGGGCCCATGTCTGGCATTATTACCACAGCTACTGCTGCTGTGTTTTCAGGTCTAACAAGTCCAGCAAGATTTGGCTGACTGAAACATTGAATTGGCCACTGGGTAAAGAAACACTTGCTTGGCAGGTCTTCTCTCCAGGGAGAATCCTTTTTTTGGGGGCGAGGAGGGTGTAGGGGAATGAGAAGTTAAAGAGTTAGTAGCCCTTTAGGACTGGCTTTCCCAAGACGTGGCCCTTAGGTAGGTTCCATCTATTCTGAAAGCTGCTTGCCAATTGTGGCTTTCATGTTTCTAATGGGATACTGTGTGAGTTGCTGAACCAGGCAGGAGTTAATCACATGATGTTTAATAACAAACATGTGTCATCCTGTTGGCATACCAGAGAAGGTAACTCTGATCTCTTCATTGAGCCAGCAAAGAGTTTTTATTTTTTAATGGTCGCGCATTAAGTAAGTACCTTCTGTTGGTGTGGCCAAGGGGAGACTTCCCAATTTTTCACTTTTGCTTTTTGCTTCTTCCCAAAAGTCCTGGGCTGGGGGCAGTTGTTTGGTACAGCAGTTAAGACAATGCTTGGGACACTCACATCCCATAGCAGAGCGTCTGGGTTCAAGTCCCACCTCTACTTCTGAATCCAGCTTCCCATTAATGTACACCCCGGGAGGCAGCAGGTGATGGCTCAAATACTTGGATCTGTGCTATCCACATGGGAGACCCAGATCGAGTTCCTAGCTCCTGGCTAGGAGTGTGTCAGCCTTGTCTGTTGTGGGCATTCGGGGGAGTGAATCAGTGGATGGAAGATCTGTCTGTCTACCTTTCCAGTTAAGAAAACGTGCTGGGGAGAAGCAAGATGGGGATAGGGATAAGGAATAGTAACTTAATTTCTCAAAGAGTTGCCTTTGTTTCATTTTCACTAAATCAGGGGTCAGCATGCTATGACTCATGGCTAAATCCTGCCTACCATCTTTTTTTTTTTTTTGTAAATAATGACTGCTTTTATAAATACAAGTGTGCTTCAGAAATTTTGTAGATAATGGAATTAAAAGATTATTTTAGTGCAAAAGCATTTTGAAATCTATGAATAGTTTTTTTCATAGTTCGTATATTCCATGAACTTTTTGAAGATTCTGTCATATGCATGGGTTTCAACTTTTTTTTTTTTGGGGGGGGGGGCCGGCGCTGTGGCTCACTTGGTTAATCATCCGCCTGCTGCACCGGCATCCCATATGGGCACCGGGTTCTAGTCCTGGTCACTCCTCTTCCAGTCCAGCTCTCTGCTGTGGCCCGGGAGGGCAGTGGAGGATGGCCCAAGTGCTTGGGCCCCTACATCCGCATGGGAGACCAGGAGGAGGCACCTGGCTCCTGGTTTCTGATCGGTGCGGCGCGCCAGCTGTGGTGGCCATTTGGGGGAGTGAACCAACGGAAGGAAGACCTTCCTTTCTGTCTCTCTCTCTCTCACTCTCTCTAACTCTGCCTGTCAAATTAAAAAAAAATCTTTTAAAAAAGATTTATTTATTTATTTATTTTGAAAGACTTATAGAGAGAGAGAGAGAGGGAGAGACAGAGATAAAGAAGGATCTTCCACATGCTGGTTCGCTCCCCAAATGACTGCAGTGGCTGGTACTGGTGGCCCAGGCCAAAGCCAGGAACTAGGAGTTTCATTTGGGCCTCCCATGTGGGTGGTAGGGGCCCAGACACTTGGGTCATCTTCTGCTGCATTTTCCAGGCTATTATCAGGGAGCTGGATCAGAAGTGGAGCAGCTGGGAGATGAACTGGTACTCATATGGGATGTTGGCACTGTAGGCAATGGCTTTGCACGCCCCGTGGATTTCAGTATTTTTTTACACCAAAATAAACTTACCTTTGAACTAGATCTCCACAAACTTTTTGAAATACCTTTGTACATTTTATTGGCACATAGCTGCATGCAGCTTTTGCAATGCAATGGAGGAGTTGAGTCCTGGCAACAGAAACAATAATATGCAAAGGCTAAAATAGGCTGTGAAGCATTATTTGGCTGTTATTGGATGCGGTGGGGCATTGCACCCTTAACGTGTTCTTGGGACCTTCAGCTTTGTGTCCAGCTTCAGCTGGGTTTGTGTAGAGAGGTCTAGAAGGAAGTGGTTTTGGAAATGGCCTACTTCCTCATACATAATGAAGCCTTGGAATCTAGATGCTGCTGCTAGGTGTTTTCCTGTTTGAAGGGGAAAAAGAGTCTGTCATCAATGATCTATCTCTAGCCCAGGGCGTGATACAATCTCAGTTCTGACTCAAACTATGATCCAGGAGTTTTGCTCTCTCTAGTTCCCAGTCAGAAACACATTGGTTCTTTATCACACGAACTGTTCCTCCTTGTTGATTATCTGTCTTTTGTGTTTGGTTCTGAACCTCTCATTCTTTAAGGTCTTTAACAAAGACCTTGAATCATTTGTACGGTGGTACTTCAAAAAGTTCATGGAAAATGTAATTAAAAAATTTGATTTTGGTGCTGAAACATTTGGAAACCCATGCATAGTTTTTTTCATTTAATAATATACATTTTCGTGAACTTTTTGAAGACCCCCCCATATACATAGATTTCAAATGTTTTGCACCAAAATAAAGATACTTTAATTACATTTTCCATGAACTTGTTGAAGTATCCTTGAATGTGGTTGTTGATCTTGAACTCTGAACTGGTGTATTAAGCTGTAAAGTGTATCGTACAATTAGGTAATATATAAGCAAGTCTACAACTCTGCTGGCAGAGAAACCTGTGGTTTCTGATCTGTTATTTGTCATAAGATAGCAAGGGCCTTTTTCTCTCTTTGACAAATTTGGGAACCTCTGGTTCTTTAAAGGGGCCAGACAGCAGTTCCCTTTATAGTTCACAATGATGTAATATACCGAGTAGTGAAGGCAACAGAACGGGAACCACAGAAATCACCACAGGGCGTAGTGCCCAGTCAGGCTTTCTTCAGCTGGCCAGATTCATATTTCAATGAGGTCTAAATCAAAGAAATATTAGGAACAGGAACACCTCTTAGCATTGCTGGTGCTTATTTATGCATTATCATTGATTGGTATGGTTTTGTTAATTCAGTATGATTATTTTGGTATGAGTTTGTAGGGATTTTAAAAATGTGGCAGTTCCAAGATGCAATCTCATGTTTTTTATGGTACCTTTTCTAAAATGAAGTGATCTGGTCTCTGAAACCTAGCTTTGGAGTGTAATCATAGGGTCTCCTATGTAAGTTGGACAAAGAGAATCTGAATTATAGTGTTAGAAGGGGTTCCTTGGAAGTCATTGAACCAACCCGTTTGTTTTCCCGCTACCTGAAGTATTTGAAGACAGATGAGAACTAAATAATGGAATTAGGTTGTTAGCCATATCATTTTTTTTGTTGTTAACTTCTGTCCTGTTTGGAGTACCATAAATTGTTTGTTAGGATTAAATAAAGACTTCTGGACCTCAAGGCTTCAGTAAATAATTTTAATTCAGTAAATAATTTTTAATTTAATTTTAATTTAATTCAGTAAATAATTTTAATTTAATTCAGTAAATAATTTTTCTATTGTTAAAAGATTTTGTTTATTAATTTGAGAGGCAGAGTTACAGAGAGAGAAAGAGAGAGGGTAAGACAGAGAAAGGTCTTCTATCTGCTGGTTCATTCCCCAAATGGCCACAACACACAAAGCTAGGCCAATCCGAAGCCAAGAGCCAGGAGCTTCCATGCAGGTGCAGGGGCCCAAGCACTCGGGCCATCCTCCACTACCCTCCCGGGCCACAGCAGAGAGCTGGACTGGAAGAGGAGTGACCAGGACTAGAACCCGGCGCCCATATGGGATGTTGGTGCCGCAGGTGGAGGATTAACCAAGTGAGCCACGGCACCGGCCCCAAGTAATATGCTCTTGATGTATGTTGTGTTTTAACTGCTTAAGTATATTTAAAAAACATATTTATGGCAATGCTGACACCATAAAGAACCTTAAATTATAGGCATTGGTAACTTAGTTTGTGTTTGGATGTGGGCCATTCCTTGAGAATTCAATAATACATTTTTCAAAAGAAGAACAAAAGAATGTTAAGTGCATATTTCTCCCTGCAGTATGACAGTAAAGTATGGCCCAATCAGAAAATCTCCAGGGATAGCATACAAAGGAGGAATCGGTGTGCTTAGTCCTGTTCTTTTCTGTAATGATCATTTGTAGGGCCTTTGAGTGTGATGTCATACGTTAGGTCTGGTCAAAGAGCCTGACAGTGCTTGGTCCTCAGAATTCTCTAAGTATTTTATTTTTTTAAAGATTTATTTATTTATTTTAAAGTCAGAGTTACACAGAGAGAGGAGAGGCAGAGCAAGGGAGCGAGAGAGCGAGAGAGAGGTCTTGCATCCGATGGTTCTCTCCCCAAATGGCCGCAATGGCTGGAGCTGCGCCAATCCGAAGCCAGGAGCCAGGAGCTTCTTCCGGGTCTCCCACATGGGTGCAGGGGCCCAAGGACTTGGGCCATCTTCCACTGCTTTCCCAGGCCATAGCAGAGAGCTGGATCGGAAGAGGAGCAGCTGGGACTAGAACCGGCGCCCATATGCAATGCCGGCGCTTCAGGCCAAGGCATCAACCCACTGCGCCACAGCACTGGCCCCTAAGTATTTTATTTGACTACTTACAGCAGATAAATTAATACGCAGAAGAGTTCAGTGGTGAATGCAAGGGTTAACAGAGCTAGTGGCATCATCAATAATGGGATCTAATCTCCCTCTTTGGTTCTTCACACAGATCCTTCTTTTCCATGATCTTCCCTCTTTTTCCAAGAGTATTATGCAGTATACTGTAAAGAGATTTCCTCCTTACCAACTGATGATTTGCCTCTAACTAAATTAGGAGAGTGAGTTAAAATTGCAACAAGAGTGCCTGCTGGCAATTCAAAGCAGGATGTTTGATCTAGAATTTTTTAGTTGTGGAAATTGTAGCAGATAGGGAGAACGCCTTTTATTCCTCTTTTACCAGAGCTGATACTGTACAAAGAGACTGGCTGGAGGTGTGAGAAGGCGTAGGTGGTCATGGCATGGCTTTTGTAAGCAGATGGTGTTGACTTGGAAGAAAAGCACAGTAATGTGTGGGTTTAGGGGGTGTGTCTCTTTCCATAACTTTTGGAAACTTTTGGAACTTTTACGTTCCCTTGATATTTGACATTAACTTCAAGTTGGTTTTCCTGATGGACAAAGCCACAGGGCTAATATATGGTAATGCAGATGTGTGTAGAACTCTTCTCACAGGATAGACACCTCTGTCTCTAGAAAGTGCTCTCTAGATAGCTGGCCTCTTTTTGAACTCCTCACTGTGTCTCAGCTGTGGTAGAAGTAGTTTAGAAACTCCAGGAAAAACACATAAGGAGGTTCTGTTACATACAAGCAGGCACCCATATGGGATGCTGGCATCGCAAGCAGTGACTTTACCCACTAAACCACAACACTGACTCCTGTGGTATCTTGTTATAGCAGCGCAAACTAAGACATACTCAGATGTGTAAGTGCTGTGTCATATAGTGATTCTCTTTGTAATATTTTTGAGGAACCTGATAAATGATATTGCATTTTCTTCAGAACCCATAATACTTGTGTGAAATGACTCAAAAGCATACTTTGATTCAGGCTCTTCATCTGTTCAGCCATGGATTTCTTTTGGGCAGTAGCATCAAAAGATGATTTATAGGAGGACTTTTCTCTCCTCACATAGTGATTGGATACTAAAGAAGTCTTAATTTTTCTATGTCTTGATCTCATATTAATTTTTCTAAATCCCTCTTAAACTAATTTGTAATTTCAATCCATATAACATGCAGTAAAGAAGTTCTCTAAGTCTACTTAGTAGAAATATGACATTCTCTAATTTATCCTAAAAATGATTATTTAAAACTGCAAGAGAGGAGGTATAATGTGGTACAGTGGGTTAAGCCATTGCTTGCAAAGCCCACCTCCAATATTGGGGTACCAGTTTCAATCCTGGCTACTCCACTTCTGATCCTGCTTCCTGCTAATGCATCCTGAGAGGCAGCAGGTGGTGGCTCAAGTTCTTGGGCCTCTGCCACTTACATAGGAGACCTGGTTGGAATTTCTGCCTTCTGGCTTTGGCCTGGCCCAGCCCTGGTTGTTATGGGCATCTGGGGAGTGAACCAGCAAATGGAATTCTCTCTGTCTTTCTCTCCTTCCCACCCTCCCTCCCATTCAACTAGATGAAAAGACATTAAATAAACATTAAAAAAGAGAAGCTCTTGCCACTTTTATTTTTTAAAAAAAAATACAAAATGATAAGCCTACAAGTTCTGGTCTTTTTAGACTTCTACACAAACATGTCTTCACATTTCTTTACCTTGTGTGATTTTTAAAGATTTTTTTCAGCTCATAGCCCCCAATCCTCTTTTCCAACAAAGGAATTATACTTTTCTAATAACGTCTCATTTTAAAACATGGCTGTGGCTTGGTCAGCTTTCTATCTTCTTTCTGGATCATCTCCAGCTGTCTTATGACATTCTGAACATTGTCCTCAGCATTCGAGGGCATTATTGCAGCCTATAAAAGAAATTTTGGTCTGCAGATTTTATAATTCCCTGCCTAGAGATGATCACCGTTTTGTTGAGCCTCAATTTTTTTTGGAAACAGTTCACACCTCCTCCTTTCCAGGATTGTAGCCAATAAAATGTTCTTCAGAGATATACTCCAGTGTATTCATGAGGCTCACTGGCTCAGCAGAAAAGCACTGGCTAAGGACTCAGAACACTAGGATTCTAGTCCCAGGCCTTTGCTAACCATATGATCTTAGGTACAGTTCATCTTTTGGAGCCTCAGTTTCCCTATACGTGAAATGGGATAGAAAACAGCTGCTCTGTTCATTCCATATGGTTATTATGAGAATCAAGTGAGATCATGGAAGTTGAAATTCTTTCTTAAGTGATGTATACCTGTAGGAAATATTGATTAACTGAGACTTAAAGGCTGTAGGGTATATCAAATAATTACGCCTTCCCTTGGGGCCGGTGCTGTGGCACAGTGGGTTGACACCCTGGCCTGAAGCGCCGGCATTCCATACGGGCGCCGGTTCTAGTCCCAGCTGCTCCTCTTCTGATCCAGCTCTCTGCTGTGGCCTGGGAAAGCAGTGGAAGATGGCCCAAGTACTTGGGCTCCTGCACCTGTGTGGGAGACCCGAAAGAAGCTCCTGGCTTCGGATCAGTGCAGCTCTGGCCGTTGTGGCCAGTTGGAGAGTGAACCAGTGGATGGAAGACCTCTCTCTCTCTCTCTCTCTCTCTCTCTCTCTCTGCCTCTGTTCTCTCTCTGTGTAACTCTGACTTTAAAATAAATAAATAAATCTTTTAAAAAATACAAAAAATTATGCCTTCCAGACTTAATTTCTTGTTATTTATAAGCCCATGGACCAGTTGCTAATTAGAATAACTAATTTGACTTGCATAATGATTAGAATCATGGAGCTACAATCACTGCCTCATTACATTAACACCAATATGGATGTGAAGGTCAGTTTCCTAATAATCTCAACATTCAGAATCAAATTGGAAGTCTAGAGTGGCTCCTGAAGTTGTCCTCAAAAGGCCAGGTTACTTTTCACCTGAGAGAGGATGTTGTACTGTCTATTGGATCTTCATTTAAACTCTGGTGTGGTTTGGCCCCTTAGAAATTTAGAAGCAAGGGCAAGTGTTGTGGTGTAGTTTATTAAGCATCACTTGTGACACCCACATCCCGTGCCAGAGTGTTGGTTTCAGTCCTGGCTACTCTTCTTTCAGTAGAGCTTCCTGCTAATGCTCCTGGGAGGCAGCAGATGATGGCTCAAGTACTTGTGTTCCTGTCACCCACATGGGAAACTTGGAGTTCTTGACTCCTGGTTTCGGCCTTGCCCAGCCCTGGCTGTTGCAGTCATTTGGGGAGTGTATCAATGGATGCAAGATTAATTTCTCTCTCTCTCTCTGCCTTTCAAATAGATACAATAAATGTGTTTTTTAAAAAAAATTATAAACATGAACCAGGGGTGTTGAGTTGAAGGGGAGAAGTCTAGAAACAGAATTTTTATATGAAAAATAAATCACAAAGTCGAGGAAGACCTGAAAATTTCTGAAAAAGCAGACGTAAGGTCTATACAGCATTGTGCTTGGGGCTTATTTTATGTAGGGGTCAGTTGTCCTACATACCTGAGTCTTCTGGGAGTATATGAGGCCTTAGACTGATGGCTGGTTTCGCAATGATGAAAGTGAGTCATCCAAAACTATCAAAGAAAACAGGCAATTATTAAATGCAGTTTTCTATTAAAAAGAATACATATAAAATTTCTGTGTTTAAAAAGATAATCTTATCTGAATTGAATATTAACATTCTTTAATAGTTCATTATCAGATGATGCTGCATAAGTAGGACATTTACTGTATTAATATTTTGTTGACTGTTATATTACAAAATATTTCATGGCCGGCGCTGTGGCTCATATGGCTAATCCTCCACCTTGCTGCGCTGGCACACTGGGTTCCAGTCCTGGTTGGGGCGCCGGATTCTGTCCCAGTTGCTCCTCTTCCAGTCCAGCTCTCTGCTATGGCCCGGGAGTGCAGTGGAGGATGGCCCAAGTGCTTTGGCCCTGCACCCGCATAAGAGACCAGGAGGAAGCACCTGGTTCCTGGCTTCGGATCAGCTCAGCACGCCGGCCATGGTGGCCATTTGGAGGGTGAACCAATGGAAAAGGAAGACCTTTCTCTCTGTCTCTTTCTCTCTCACTAACTCTGCCTGTCAAATAAATAAATTAAAAAATCCCAAAATATTTCATTATTTTTCTCCAGTTGGATAGTTTTGTATTATTATACCTGATGGATAGGTAGAGGACATTGACAAGGTACTGTCCTGCCAAAGTTGTGGCATCATTTAGAGCAGAACCCATGATCCTTAGCTCTTTTGCTATGTTATCACTGTAAATTGTACAGGGCTTTCCAATAGTTGTTGGCTCATTTTACCTTCCCAATGATCCATTGAGGTACATATTGTTGCTTCTGTTTAACGGATGGGAGTGTTGAGGCTTAAGATAGGATCAATGGTCAGTGTATTCATGTAAGTACTAGAGTAGTGAATTTAAAGTCTATTGCCTTAGAGTAGTGGATTTAAAGTCTACTGCCTTAAAGTAGTGGATTTTGGTCTACTACCTCGAAAAGTTGTGTTTTTTTTTTTCTTCCACGTGGGTGTTATTGTTATGTGTTATGTTTTGGAACAATTTGGAAAGGAAAAAAGGAGATAGGGCATATAGACATCATTATCACCATTTTACTGTATTGACAAATTGAACAGAAAGAGGTCAAATGACTTGTCCAGGACACAACTAATGGCTAAACCCAGATCCATTGATTTCTTGGCCATTTACTATTTATTTGAAATGAAGAATGATACACACACACACACACACACACAGAGAGAGAGAGAGAGAGAGAGAGGTCTTCCATCTGCTGTTTCACTCCCCAGATGGCTGCAATGGCTGGAGCTGGTCTGATCCGAAGCCAGGAGCCAGGAGTGTCTTCCAGGTCTCCCACACAGGTGCAGGAGCACAAGGACTTGCGCCATCTTCTACTGCTTTCCCAGGCCATAGCAGCAAGCTGGATCAGACGTGAAGCAGCGCCCATATGGGATGCTGGCATTGCCGGCGGTGGCTTTACCTGCTATGCCATAGTGCCCATCCCTTATATTATGTTTTCTAAACCGTTTGGGAATAAGTTGCATATATCATAAACTTTTCCCTTAAGTCCTTCAATGTGTTTCCCAAAAACAAGTGTATTTACTGTGTAACAACAGTGGAACAGTCAGAAAATGTAACACAGATATAATACTATTATCTAATCTGAAGTCCTATTTGGATTTCGTTAATTGTCTCAATAATGTTGTTTGTAGCTATTTTGTTTCCTGGCCCAGGAAACAATCCAGGATTATAATTGCATTTGGTTATCATTGGACCATTGCTGTTTCTTTTCTATTTATTTATTTATTTATTTATTTTTTGACAGGCAGAGTGGACAGTGAGAGAGCGAGAGAGAGACAGAGAGAAAGGTCTTCCTTTGCTGTTGGTTCACGCTCCAATGACCGCTGTGGCCATGCTGGCCGGCGCACCATGCTGACCCAAAGGCAGGAGCCAGGTGCTTCTCCTGGTCTCCCATGGGGTGCAGGGCCCAGGGACTTGGGCCATCCTCCACTGCACTCCCGGGCCACAGCAGAGAGCTGGCCTGGAAGAGGGGCAACTGGGACAGAATCTGGCACCCCGACCTGGACTAGAACCTGGTGTGCCAGCGCCGCAGGCGGAGGATTAGCCTAGTGAGCCTCGGCACCGTCCTGGACCATTGCTGTTTCTATATCTCGTTGCTTCCCTTAGCCCACCATATCCTACAGGTTTAGGAAAATACTCTTGGATCAAAGATTTACATAGAATGAATTAAAGGTTATAAAACATGGGGACACGTTTTCCTTGAATCCTCTGTGAAAACTCATCTACTAGGCAGACTTGGTGAAGAGAGAGAGCTTATTTGGCAGCAGCTTCTACTTCCAACAGGGTGAGGATTTGGGGCTCTCCTAGCTCTTCTGACATCAAGGAAATCCCAGGTGTGCTCAGGTCTGATCTCAGCTGTAATGCTGGAGTGTGGCTTTGCCTAGATAGAGAAGAAAGAAAATTGTCTCAAAGACTGTATTGAGTGGAATGGGGGGATAGATGATGGATAAACAAGTGCAGTATATTTATGTCAGAGTTGATTATTTCAAAGTAAATACTGTATATCACTTTTATGATTAGGTTTGCGTCTCATATCATTTTTTTTGAGAAAAAGATTTATTTATTTGAAAGAATTACACATAGAGAGATCTTCCATCTACTGGCTCATTTTCCAAATGATTACAACAGCGGAGGCTTGGCCAGGCCAAAGACAGGAGCTTCTTCTGAGTCTCCTATGTGAGTGCAGGGGCCCAAGCATTTGGGCCATCTTCTGCTACTTTCCCAGGCACATTAACAGGCCCTCTCATACCATTTTTTAAAAGTTGTAGTAATATGGGTGGATATGTTGGCACAGTAGCTAAACCACTGCTTGGGATACTGTCATCCTATATCAGAGTGTGGATTTGAGAGCTGGTACCTTTGCTTCCAAACCAGCTTCCTGCTAATGTACCCTGGAAGGAAGATGATGATAACTCGAGTTCTTGGGCCCCTGCTACTCATGTGGGAGACCCAGATGGAGTTCTAGGTTTCGATTGGCCCAAACCTAGCTGTTGTGGCCATTTGGGGAGTGAACCAGCAGATGGAAGATTCTCATTTCTCTCTCTCTCTCTCAATCTCTCTCTGCCTTTCATGTATATAAATGATTAAATAAAAAATTAAAAATCGTGGTAAAGCACTTAATATGGATTTCACCATTTTCACCATGTTTACCAGTGTACTTCAATTGTGTTAAGTATGTTCATGTTGTTGTGCAACAGATCTCCAGAACTCTTTGGTCTTGCAACATTGGAACTCTCTATCTACTAAACACTAGTTCTGCCTCCCATTTCCTCCACCCTTGGTGACCACCAGTTTGTGTTTCTATAATTTGGACTATTTTAGTTACCTTATGGGAGTGGAATTATACAATATTTGTCCTTTTGTGACTGGCTTATTTTGCTTAGTATAACATCCTCAAGGTTCATTAATGTTGTAGAATGTGGAATGTGTCAGAACACTATTCCTTTCTAAGGTTACATAATATTCCATTATATGTGTATATTTTTCTTTATTCATTCCTCTGTCTGTGGATGTTTGGCTATTATAAATAATTCTGAAGCAAACATGAGTGTGCAAATGCTTCTTTGAGATTCTACTTTATGTTTTTTTTAAAGGTTTGTTTATTTATTTGCCAATCAGAGTTACACAGAGAGAGAAGGGGGGAGAGAACCATCCACTAGTTCTCTCCCCAAATTGGCTGCAATGGCTGGAGCTGCACTAATCCGAAGCTAGGGGCCAGGAGTTTCTTCCGGGTCTCCCACATGGGTGCTGAGGCCCAAGCACTTGGGCCATCTTCTACTGCTTTCTCGGGCTGTAGCAGAGAGCTGGATGGGAAGTGGAGCAGCTGGGACTCGAACCGGCACCCATATGAGATGCCAGTACTGCAGGTGGCAGCTTTACCTGCTACACCACAGCGCTGGCCCCTGAAATTCTGCTTTGAATTCCTTTGGATGTGTACCAACAGTGGGATTGCTGGATCATAGAGTAATTCTACTTTTAATTTTTTGGTGAACTGCCATACTGTTTTCCATATTGGCTGCAACATGTTGGCATCTCATATTAGTTCTTTGAAATGGGTAAGTCTGTTGTAGAGATAAGTAAGCTAAATGAATTGCATACACACAGTCACCCAGTGTTAACACAGACTTGAATCCCCACCTTCTGTCCTGTCTTCAGTAACTCATTTCCTCCTATGTTTTGCTCCTGCTTGAGACATCCCTCCAGAACTCCTCAGATATGCTTGTGGCACTTCTCTTTTAGCATTTTCCTTGAGGCTGGTTAGAATAGCTGTCTCCTTGGCTCAGCAAATGCCCAGCACAGGCGCTTGCAATGCCTGCGTTTCCTATCAGAGTGCCTGAATTTGAGTCCTGCCTGTGCTCCAGGTTCTAGCTTCCTGCTAACACACCCTGGAGGCAGCAGGTGATGATTCCAGTACGTGGATCCCTGCCACGCATGTGAGAGAACCAGATGGAGTTCCTGGCTCCTGGCTCTGTTGGCCCGGCCCTTAGGCCCTTACTGTTGAGGGCATTAGCAGAGTGAACCACAGGATGAGAGAAATCTCTGTCTCCCTTGGCCTTTGAGATAAACAAAGAAACAAACTGTTCCAGTTAAGCAGAGAATCTCATGCAGTTTCTGACTTTTTTTTTTTAAAAGATTTATTTTATTTATTTAAAAGGCATAGTTACAGAGAGGCAGAGGCAGAGGCAGGAGACAGAAAGAGAGAGTGAATGAATGAATGAATATCTCCCATCTGCTGGTTCACTTCCCATATAGCCACAATAGCCTGAGCTGGGCCTATCTGAAACCAGGAGCCAGGAGCTTCCCCCGGACCTCCCATGTGGGTGCAGGGGCCCAAGGACTTGGGCCATCTTCCACTGCTTTCCCAGGCCATAGCAGAGAGCTGGATCGGAAGTGGAGCAGCCAGGACTTGAACCGGCACCCATATGGGATGCCAGCACTGCAGGCGGTGGCTTTACCCGCTACATCACAGCACCACCCCCGGTATCTGACTTCTTAAGAGTTCAGAATGCTGCCTCAGTTGAGACTCATTACTCCTTTCCCTTGTTTTCTGTTGTTTTGGTTTGAGAACAAGGATTTCACAGAAGGCATATATGAGGAAGCAGCCAACTGGCACACAATCCTTTGAGTCTCTACAGTAGTAAGTCTGTGATGGGGAAGTTGACTTTTTAATGTTGAAAGGCACAGATGCCCTTTGATATATTTGCTGAGCACATCCCCTTAGATTTTTGCAGTTTGAAAGCAGAAATCATTTCAATGTTTGCAATGAAAGCACGCCTGCACATGTGTAAAAAATTACTGATGTGTAGGGCAGAGTACCAATTAAAAAAAAGACATATGATTTTTGTATTTCAGTTGTAATCAACACTAACTCTTGTCTCTAGGAATGCTTCCTGCTAGGAGTTGTGTCTCCCTGACTTTTTTTTTTTTTTTTTTTTTGATTTGGCTTTTCAATTATTTGGAACCTTTTGTCTTTCCCTAAAGATATTTTTAGTGTTCTATTTTGCTGAATCTAAAGGCCTTTGATGGTGGTTCTGTATTTGGGCTCTGAGGCTAGTGGTATGAAAGCTTCCAAGATAAACTCCCGAAACCGTAGATTTCTGAATAAAGAGGATCCGGTCTGTGGACTTGAAACATCTGGCAGCTGCGCTCCTCTTCCTATTGAGCGCACAGGGACATTTGGCAGGCGGTACTGCATCTTAATTCTCTGTCTTCGGCTTGGTTTTCTTCATTGTCTTCCCACCTCACCCACTTGTGATTTAGCACTGGCTTGTTCAAATTCCAGTCTTCTAGGACACTGTTACTCTTTCCAGGCAGGCTCTCAAAACATCAAGTCTTTACTTCAGCTGCTCCTGTACAATGATAACTGTATTAGGAGTTCTGTGACGCACCCCCTCCCCCGCTTTGATATTTTAATGTATATGTGCTTGCATTTGTTTTTCTCAGAGTCAGTAGTGTCTAATAGAGTCTCAGAATTTAGGCCGGCGCCGTGGCTCAACAGGCTAATCCTCCGCCTTGCGGCGCCGGCACACCGGGTTCTAGTCCCGGTCGGGGCACCGGATTCTGTCCCGGTTGCCCCTCTTCCAGGCCAGCCCTCTGCTGTGGCCCGGGAGTGCAGTGGAGGATGGCCCAAGTGCTTGGGCCCTGCACCCCATGGGGAGACCAGGAAAAGCACCTGGCTCCTGGCTCCTGCCATCGGACGAGCGCGGTGCGCCGGCCGCAGCGCGCCGACCGCGGCGGCCATTGGAGGGTGAACCAACGGCAAAGGAAGACCTTTCTCTCTGTCTCTCTCTCTCACTGTCCACTCTGCCTGTAAAAAAAAAAAAAGAATTTAAACAGTCCTGGTCATTTGTGGAACCTATCTTGGCCTTCTTCATTATGAAAACGGGTACGATCATTTGAAACCATACCTGAGCTGAATGTCTTACAAGTAAGTGCCCATTTCTTTGACTTCTAGTTCTTGATTTTACATTATCTGCAATACCTAGCAAGCTATAAGAGAACAGATCATGAGGCCTATCAACACAAGATTGCAGCAGGATTTATTTACACCTAGGGTTTGATGATTAGGTTCATATTGACATTTGGTCATATTTCCCTTGTCTGACTTTTTGAGTCAAAACCTAACTAAGTGTTTTCCCTGAATACTACTCACTTCCTTATTTTTAGTTCATCTTACCCCTGCTCTACCAGTCAGCCAGAATTGAAACCTCAAAGACATCGTGCCTGCCCTTCCAGCCTCCCTTTTTCCCTCCTTTTCTCCCATAACCCTCGTACCTAATGTATCAATGGCTTAATGACAAAAGTTTATTTCTTGATCATGGTGTATATCTATAGGAGTTTGGCTGCAAAGATTCCTGGGGAATCAGCAATGATGATGGAAGCTTCATTTTCACACATGCTTTAATGACCACTGGGACAGGGGAAAAAGAGCACGTGGACTTGTTTTATGGTCCTTACAGAGTCTACTGGGAGTAACATGCTTTATTTCTGCTCATATTACATTGGCCAAAGAAAGGCCCATGACTTTGGCTACCTCTGGAAGAGACAAGGAAGTGCAGTCCTACCAGCTACCTTGAGAGAGGAATCAGCAGTGTTTGGTTAACACCACCAATATCTACTGTACATGCTAAAGACTTTCTGAAGAGAATATACACAAAATTGAATCTTGGATGTTGGGAAAGGGGGAGGGAAAGGGATAAAGAGGTGTTTAGCGCAGTCAATTAAAATTATGAAGAGCTGCTTATTGGGCACCTTTTATATGCTGTGTACTGGGATAATGTGGTAAATAAGGTAGCCATGGTCTCTGCCTTTGGGGAACTTACATTTTAGAGGCAGCCAGAAAACCAAATAAGCTGACAAAATCATGACAAGTTGTGATAAAATTTTTCAGGGAAATAAGCAAAGGCCTAGAAGGTAGCACAGGGGGACTTTGGTGGAATGGTTAGGGAAGGCCTCTTAGAAGAGGGGACATTTCTGGCGCCGTGGTGCAGTTAATCCTCAGCCTGGGGCGTTGGCATCCCATATGGGATATATCCCGTCTCTAGTCCCGGTTGCTCGTCTTCCAATCCAGCTCCCTGCTGTGGCCTGGGAAGGCAGTGGAGGATGGCCCAGGTGCTTGGGCCCTGCACCCCATGGGAGACCAGGAGGAAGCACCTGGCTCCTGGCTTCCAAAGGGTGCAGATCTGGCCTTTGCGGCCATTTGGAGAGTCAACCAATGTATGGAATACCTTTCTCTCTGTCTCTCCCTCTCACTGTCTGTAGCTCAAATAAATAAAATCTTTTTTTAAAAAAAAAAAAAAGAAGAGGGGGACATAGGAGAACTGTATGCTAAGAAGGTACTAGCCGCACACCAGTATGAGCAAGGGATTGGGAGGACACTCCAGGCAGAGGAACACTGTCTAACATCTCTAAGGTTGCAAAAAGCTTGACTTTTTCTCCTTTAAGGAAATAAAAGAAGATCAGTATGGTTGGGAGGTATTGAACAGTTGCCTAATCACACAGAGGCTGGAGGCCATGGTAGGGAGATACAGTATCAATCTATTAGAGGTTGTAAAATGGAAACATTCAAATGATGTGATTTATATTTTGAGAGCTTTCTATGGCTGCACAGTGAAGAATGAATTATAGATGGGCAGGAATGGGTAATAGGAGACCAGTTGGGTTGTATTTGCAGTAGCATATGTGAGAGATGATGATGGTCTGGATGAGGGTTGAAATGGAGATAGTTATATTAAAGAAATATTTAGGGGGTCAGTGTTGTGATGCAGCAGGTTAAGCCACCTCTTGCAATGTCGGCATCTCATATTGGAGGACCTGTTCAAATCCCAGCTGCTCCACTTCCGATCCAACTCCCTGTTAATTTGTCCGGGAAAGCAGCATAAGGTGGCTCAAGTACTTGAGCTCCTGCCACTTATATGGGAGACCAGGATAGAGTTCCAGGTTCCTGGCTTCAGCCTGGCCCAGAATCATCTGTTGTGACCATCTGGGGAGTGAACCAGCAGATGGAAGGACTCTTTTTCTCTCTGATTTCTCTTTGTCTGCCATGCTGCCTTGCAAATAAAGTAAAATAAATAAATATTTTAAAAACCGAGGTATTTAGGAGTTTGCATCGATGGGGCTAAGTGATGGATTACTTCTGGAGGGCAAGGGAAATGGCAAGATCAAGGATGACTTCTTGGTTTCTAGATGGATGGCAGGGCCATTTTCTGGGAGATGGGAAGTCCTAGAGAGGACCAGTTTGTGGAAGAGATTTGGGTGTTAGATTTTATTTATATTGTGAGTCTTCCTGACTCACAGGAAGGCTAGGGCCTTAGCTCTCTGCTACTATGTAAGTGTGATTCTCATTCAGGAAAGGCAGGCTAAGGCAAGTAATTTCTTTTTGAGCCTAATTGTCCTGTGTTCCTATGTGGTTTCCTTTTTACCATCAAATGCATCATCGCCACAGCAGTGGAACACATAGGAAGGGATTGGAGAATATTTTGTGGGTTTGAAAATTTCAAGTGAAAAATATGTTGGCTTGAAATCTTTGGAAACTATTCCACAGCGTTATTACAGTTGCAGCTGAGATCAATTAATGGCGCAGAAGATGTAAAATGAAAACACGCAAGCACTGGAGCACTGTGGAAGAGGCTGATATTGGGCCTTTCTCTCGTTGAATAGAGCGTAGGTTGAGGAAAGTACATACACATGCAGTCGTGCACAAGCATAAAAATGTCTCCCCAAAATACTAGCAAATATAGAGCTAGTAAATAGAGGTGGAGGGAAAGGCAGGAGGCAATGTTGATATTAAAGACAGCTTCAGAGTTTGTTCCTTCTGGACTTTGGTTGTCTGTTAGGTAGCTGAATCCATTTCCACAGCTGCTGTGGTCTGGGAACTCTCATCTCTCCCAAGATTTTTGTTAGTCTTGGAGGATGGAAGGAGCCTAATCTGAGAAGAAGAAAGAGTAGCAAAAAATAGCAGTGTTAGATCTGCCGGTGATAAAAGGAAGATGGTGGCAATAAAGAAAAAAAGCCTAGGGAATTAAGAGAGGCTTAACTGGTTAACCTCACAGACAACAAAAGTCCAAAAGAAACAAACTCTCAGGATGTGATACTACCATGGTGTATTGCACATAAGAAACGTAATTGAGTTCACTGGTAAGAGACTGGGGCACTGGGGAAGGCTATTCTGTAAACTTGGGGAATCTTTGGGCAAGCTCCTGTAGTGTCTAGTTTATAGCCACTTAGAAGCATAACAACACTAACTAAACCTAATGGAAAAGGTTGTTAGCAGCTGCTGATTTGATCTAAATAGAAGGTATATTAAAAACTGACAAGATGAAATAAATCAGGGTGAACTTGGCTGGAGGGTGTCCCACACAGCCCTTGCTAAGCAGTCTTGGTGTTGCTCCCTAGTCAAGAGCTGCTGTCCCAGTTATTTGCAGTTTCTTCGAGGCCCTCTGTCCAGAGAGAGTCATGTACCTCTGGGGGCATGCTCCTCTGGAAGAGGGGAAGCATGATGGAGAACCTTCTAGTTACTTGCTGCTTGTCAAGGGCTCATCCTGTGATAGCAGAGAAGTTATTAGTACTCAGAGTCAGGGCCTCCCTGGACATCCCTCACACAGGTCGCCTTGCCGTGCACACAGGGAGCAGGCATGTGGATGAACCTGCCATCCACAGATTTGATGCTCACTAGCGGCCACACTGGCGAATCTTGCCTTGCTCTGACTCAAGGAGGAATGGCTGAGGGTCCCACCAGCACCTCACCTGCAGTATTCTATTGATTTGAGTCCTAGATATACCTTCAAACAAGGATGTTGGTTTCCTCAGACTTCTGAAATCAGCTGCCTTTATAGAGATTAGTAACAATCAGAATATGTAATGGAAGGAACGATCCCATTTTAATAGCCAGAGAAAAGAGAAAATAATTAAGAGTATACTTTCACCTGCAAAACTTAGTGCATTTTTATTTAATATAATTTTAATTTATCTTGTATGTGTTATACAAGGGTTTATGCATTTTTGATTAACATGTAACAATTGTATGTATTTGTACTGATCAAATAATGGTAATTAGCATTTTGGTCTCTATTTCTCTAGTTGGCTAGAAGGAATGTATTCTATTGTTCCACAGCACAATGCAATTACTACGGTTCATAACAGCCCCTTATATATTTTATGAAGAGCTAGAAAAGAAAAATTTGAAGGCACCAGAGAAATCAGCATATGAAAGTGTTATCTATACTCACATGTTTATTGCAGCTCAATTCACAATAGCTACCATACAGAATCAACCCAGATGTCCATCAACTTGATGACTGAGCAAGTTCATTGCTAATTTTGTATTCCTCCACTTTACTGACTTTGTGTATCAGTTGTAATAGTCTTTTGGTGTGGTCTTTGGGTTTATTTATGTACAGCATCATATCATCTGCAGTCAGTGATTATTCGACTTTCTCCTTCTTGTTTGTATGCCTTTTATTGCTTTCTCTTGCCTTATTGCTTTAAGTAAAACTTATAGTACTATGCTGAATAAGAATAGTGACGTTGGACATACTTGCCTTATTCCCAATCGTAGAGGAAGCACTTTCAACTCTTGTCCATTCACTCTAATGTTGTTTGTCATATATTTTCTTTATTCATGTGTGAGTTTGTCATATATTGTCTTTAACTATATTGAGGTCCAGTCCTTCTATACCTAATTTGTTCAATGTTTTCTTTTTTTTTTTTTTGATCATGAAGGGATGTTGAATATTATTGAATGCTTTTTCCCCACATTGCTTAAGATGCTAATATGATTTTTGACCTTCATTCTGTTGATTTACATTTCATTGATTTTGCAAATGTTGAACCATCCTTACATACTGAGATAAATTCCACTTGATCATGTTGAAGGCTCTTTTTTAATTTTTGACAGCAGAGTGGACAGTGAGAAAGAGAGAGAGACAGAGAGAAAGGTCTTCCTTTACCGTTGGTTCACCCTCCAATGACCGCTGTGGCCGGCGCATCATGCTGATCCGAAGGCAGGAGCCAGGTGCTTCTCCTGGTCTCCCATGGAGTGCAGGGCCCAAGCACTTGGGCCATCCTCCACTGCACTCCCTGGCCACAGCAGAGAGCTGACCTAGAAGAGGGGCAACCGGGACTAGAACCTGGGGTGCTGGGGCTGCAAGGCAGAGGATTAGCCTATTGAGCCACTGCGCCGGAGTGGTGTATTGTTTCTTTTTAGTCTCTTTCTTTCTTTCTTTCTTTCTTTCTTTCTCTCTCTCTCTCTCTCTCTCTCTCTCTTTCAGATGCCAATGCAGCAGCTTTGCCACTCAGCTCTCCAACATTTTCTTTTTTTTTTTAAGATTTATTTTATTTATTTGAAAGAGTTACAGAGAGAGGTAGGGACAGAGAGAGGTAGAGACAGAGAGAGAGGTCTTCCATCTGCTGGTTCACTCCCCAGATGGTTGCAACGGCTGGAGCTGCGCCAATCTGAAGTCAGGAGCCAGGAGCTTCTTCTGGGTCTCCCATGTGGGTGCAGGGGCCCAAGGACTTGCGCCATCTTCTACTGCTTTCCTAGGCCATAGCACAGAGCTGGATGGGAAGAGGAGCAGCTGGGATTCGAACCGGCACCCATATGGGATGCTGGCGCTTTAGCCTGGGGCTTTAACCCACTGCGCCACTAGTCGATTTGTTGCTTTTCTAGGTCTGTGACATGCATCATTAGGTTGTTTGTTTGAACACTTTTTAAAAATTTGGGTGCTTATTACTATAAAATTCCTTTTTGTACTGTTTTTGCTGTATTCCATGGGTTTGGGTATGATGTTTCCATTTTCACTTATTTAAAAATATTTTCTTTTATTTCTTGAATGACCCACTGTTCATTTAATAACACGTTTTTCAGTTTCCATGCATTTGTATAATGTCTGAAACTTCTTTGTTGTTGATTTCCAGTTAAATTTCCCTGTGGTCACAGAAAATTCATGATACGGTTTTGCAATTATGAATTTTTGAAACTTGTTTTGCTCAGGGAGTCTTCAAAATCATGACTAGACCTAATCTCTGGTCTATTCTAAAGAATGTCTGTGAAATGGTAAAAAGAATGTGTGTTCTGCAGATGCTGCATGAAATGTTCTGTAAATGTGTGTTAGGTATATTTGGTCTGCAGTATAGTTTAATTCTGATATTTCTTTGTTGATTTTTTGGTCTGGATGATCAGTCCGCTGATGAAATGGAGTATTGACATTAACCACTATTATTGTATTGGAGCCCATATCTCCCTTTAGATCTAAGAATCTTTGTCTTACGCAGTTTGGTGCTTATATGTTGATCATTTTTATTTACTCATGTCGATTTGAACCCTTGCTCATTTTTTGTCTTAATGTCTATTTTGTTTGATACTTCTTGCTTTTTTTTTTAAAAGAGTTATTTTATTTATTTGAAAGAGTTACAGAGAGAGGTAGAGAAAGAGAGAGGTCTTCCATCTGCTGGCTCACTTCCCAGATGGCCGCAATGGCCAGTGCTGTGCCGATCCAAAGCCAGGAACCAGGACCTTCCTCTGGGTCTCCCATGTGGGTGTAGGGGCCAAAGGACTCCAGCCATCTTCCACTGCTTTCCCAGGCCATAACAGGCAGCTGGATCGGAAGAGGAGCAGCCGGGACTATATCTGTGGCCCATATGGGATGCTGGTGCTTGAGGCCAGGGCTTTAACCCACTGCGCCACAGCGCTGACCCCGATATTTCTTGCTTTTAGTTTTCATTTGTGTGGAACATATTTTCCTATCCTTTCCCTTTCAGTCTGTGTGTGCCTTTACTACTTTACTAATGTAGTGAGTATCTAGTAGGAGCATATTGTTGGGTCTTTTTTTTTTTAATCCATTCAGCCAGTTTAGTCCATTTACATTAAAGGTTGTTACTGGTAAGTACTTACCATGGTCACTTGGGTAAATTTCTTCTATTTTGATTATCTCTTTTCTATTCTTATTTCTTGCTCCTCTTTGTATTTTATTGGTTTACTGTATACATAGATGAACTTTTTTAAAAAAAGATTTATTTATTTATTTGAAAGAGTTACACAGAGAAGGCAATGCAGAGAGAGAGAGAGAGGTTTTCCATCTGCTGGTTCACTCCCCAAATGGCTGCAATGGCTAGAGCTGCGTCGATCCAAAACCAGGAGTCAGGAGCTTTCTCCAGGTCTCCCAGATGGGTGCAGGGGCCCAAGGACTTGGGCCATCCTTATGCATTCCCAGGCCATAGCAGAGAGCTGGATTGAAAGTGGAACAGCCGGGACTCGAACTGTCACCCATATGGGAAGCCTGCACTGCAGGTAGTGGCCTTACCCACTATGCCACAGTGCCATCCCCCATTTTTAAAATGATTAAAAAAGATTTATTTTTATTTATTTGAAAGGTAGAGAGAGAGTGAGAGAGAGCGAGAGATCTTCCATCCACTGGTTCACTCCCCAGATGGTTGCCATGGCTGGGGCTGGGCCAGGCTGAAGCCAGGAGCCTGGAACTCCATCTGGGTCTCTCACATTGGTGGCAGGGACCCAAACACTTGGCATCTCTTGCGCTGCTTTCCTAGGCATATTAGCAGGGAGTTGCAGATCCAACACTTTTATTTATTTAAAAGGCAGAGTTACGGAGAGAGAGGGAGAGAGAGATGGTGGGGAAACAGAGAGGGAGAGACAGACAGGGAGACAGAGAGAGAGAGAGAGAGAGAGAGAGAGAGAGAGATCTTGCATCTGCTGGTTTGCTCCTGGAATGGCTGCAACAGGCAGGGCTGGGCCTGGCTGAGAACAGGAGCCAGGAGCTCTTCCATGTTTCCCACATGGGATGCAAGGGGCCACGGAGTTAGGCCATTCTCCTTTGATTTCAAGGGTGTGTTATCAGGGAGCTGGATTGGAAGTAGAGCAGCTAGGACTTGAACTGGCCTCCATATGGGATGCTGGCGCTGCAGGCGGCAGCTTAAGCTGCTGCATCTCAGTGCAGGCCTGATCCAACACTCTTATCCACTACATTCTACAGCCTGCTTAAAGTTGGAACATGTCACATATGCTGATTTTGATATTAACATCTCCCCATGTCGCTATAATTTGTTTTATTTTTAATTAATATAAATGTTTCACATATTTCATAGATACAATTCTAAGATACTTCCCTCTCTCTCTCCCTCCCTCCCTCCTCCTTCCTTTTTTTTTCTTTTTGATTTGTGGGATAAATTTTTTTTAAAGATTTATTTATTTTACTTGAAAGTCATAGTTACACAGAGGGAAAAGGAGAGAGAGAGGGAGAGAGAGAGAGAGAGAGGTCTTCCATCCACTGGTTCACTCCTCAATTGGCTGCAACTGCAGGAGGTGAACTGATCCGAAGCCAGGAGCCAGGAGCTTCTTCTGGGTCTCCCACGTGGGTGCAGGGGCCCAAGCACTTGGGCCATCTTCTACTGCTTTCCCAGGCCATAGCAGAGAGCTGGATCCCATATGGAGCAGCCAGGTCTCGAACCGGTGCCCATATGGGATGCTGGCACTACAGGAAATGGCTTTACCCGCTACACCACAGCGCCGGCCCCTGGGATAAAATATTTTTAATTTACTTGATGAGTATAGGCCAGTTTTTGTTATCATTTAAATATGTAGCTTAATTTTTCATTTTCTCTACCAGAATTTATAGGACCAAAGTCTTATTATTGTGTATATATATATATATATATATATATATTTATTTTTTTTTTTGACAGGAACAAAGTGGACAGTGAGGGAGAGACAGAGAGTAAGGTCTTCCTTTGCCGTAGGTTCACCCTCCAATGGCCGCTGTGGCCGGCACACTGCGTTCATCCGAAGCCAGGAGCCACGTGCTTCTCCTGGTCTCCCATGGGGTGCAGGGCCCAAGCACTTGGGCCATTCTCCACTGCACTCCCGGGCCATAGCAGAGAGCTGGCCTGGAAGAGGAGCAACCGGGACAGAATCCGGCACCCCGACTGGGATTAGAACCCGGGGTGCCGGGGCCGCAAGGCAGAGGATTAGCCTGTTGAGCTACTGTATATATATTTTTATTATTTTCATCATAAACTTCAGTAACTGTTTCCATTTTTTAGTTTAGAAAATTTGAGGCTTTATTTCTGGGCTTTGTATTTCATTCCATTGTTCTGTAGGTCTGTTCTTATACCATTACTATACCGTTTTGCTTACTATTACTTTTTACTAGGTTTTGAAAACAGGAAGTATGAGTCTTCCAAATTTTTTCTTCTTTTTCATGATTGTGTTGGGTATTTAAGGGTCCCTTGGAATTCCATATGAATTTCATGATGAATTTTTTATTTCTGCAAAAATGCTCTAGGGATTTTGATTTGGGCTTGTATTGAAACTGTTTTTTGGGCGGGGGTAGTATTGTCTTAACATATTAAGTCTTCCAATCCATAAACGTTGGATCCTTTAATTTATTGGTGTCTTCTTTCCTTCAGCAGTGCAGTGTTTTGTAGTTTTTAATTGTACAAGTCTTTCACCTCCTTAATTACATTTTCTCCTGAGTATTTCAATTTTTTTGATGCTCTTGTAAGTGGAAATGTTGTCTTAATTTTTCTTGGGGGGGAATTGTTCATTACTGGTATATACAAATGCAATTGATTTTTGCATATAGATTTTGTACCCCTCAACTTTGCTGAATTTATTTATTTGCCTTAAAATTTTCTTTTATGGAATCTTTAGGATTTTCTATATAAAGGATTATATCATCTGTGAATAGATTATTTTTCTTCTCTTTTGATTGGATCCTGTTTCTTTCTTTTCATTCACTAATTATCATGGCCAGAACCCCCAATATTGTGGTGATTAGAAGTGTTAATATTGAGCATCCTTGTCTTGTTTCTGATTTCAGGGATAAAGCTTTCAGTCTTTCACCATTGAGTATGATGTTATCTGTATATTTTTCATTTATGGCTTTTATCATGTTGAGAAAATTTCCTTATATTATAAAAGGATGTTGAGTTGTGTCAAGTGTTTTTTCTGCATTGATTGAGATGATCATGTGTTTTATTTTCTTATTCTATTAATGTGTTTTTTTTCTAATTAATTTTGTATCTTGAACCATCCTCACAGTTAAATATCTTAAAACCTATTTGGGGCCAGAGCCGCAGCTCAACAGGCTAATCCTCCGCCTGTGGCGCTGGCACCCCGGGTTCTAGTCCCAGTCGGGGCACCGGATTCTGTCCCAGTTGCCCCTCTTCCAGGCCAGCTCTCTGCTGTGGCCCGGGAGTGCAGTGGAGGATGGCCCAAGTGCTTGGACCCTGCACCCCGTGGGAGACCAGGAGAAGCACCTGGCTCCTGCCTTCGGATCAGCATGGTGTGCAGGCCGTGGCTGCCATTGGAGGGTGAACCAACGGCAAAAGGAAGACTTTTCTCTCTGTCTCTCTTTCTCACTGTCCACTCTACCTGTCAAAAAAATAAAACATAAAAAATAAACCTATTTGGTCATGGTATACAATTCCTTTAGTAGGCTATTGGATTCAGTTTGGTAGTATTTTCTTGAGGATTTTTGCGTCAATATTCATAAAAGATCTTGACTTGCAGTTTTGTTTTCTTGTAGTGTCCTTCATTGGCTTTGGAATCATGGTAATCCTGGCCTCAGAGAATGCGTTAGAAGTGTTGTATACTCTTCTACTTTTTGGGAGAGTTTGAAAATAATTGGTCACTAAGTGTTTTCAAAGCTCCCCAGGTGATTCTAATATGTAGCCAGAATGGAAACAGGGCTTGGCAAAACGTGATCCCTGTACCAGCTGCATTGCCACCATGGGAACTTATTAGAAATGTAGAACCTCAGGTCTTACACCTAAATCTGCTTTTTAACAAGAGCCCTAGGTGATTTCCATGCATATTAAAGTTTGGTATGCTTTGGAATATATTAGTATTCTGACATGTGTTCCAAATTCCAACGTAAGACCTACTGGAGGTAATTGTTGCCCAGACCAAGCTAAGATACACTTAATCAGGAGATGGAGGGGAGGAGCCTGGTAATCTCTCAAAGACTCGAGGAAATTCCTGGTATCAGTGAAATTTTGGGAAAACTGCCTAGGTTACAAAGCTAGCAGTAACGTAATTCTCAAACTTGAGCACTTTGGAGCAATAGGACTTAGCTGCAGGTGAGGTAGTTGGGGGAATGATATTTGTTGATTCAGGAAAGTGGGGCGGGAGACTCGTGTTTTCAGCTCATACTGCACAGGTTCAACTTTTATTTCCTATGAGCATGTGTGGCTTTCATAGTAAACACATGATTTTTAAAAATCTCCATCCTGAGAGATTTAGATTCAGTAATCATGGGGTGAGGCCAGAAATCCATGGTGTTTGAAAAATATCCCGGTTGAATTGATAGCAGCTTTTTAATTGCTCTGCATCCCCCCATTTTCTTCTCTATTCTAGTGCACTTTTGCTCCTGTTGCCTGGGTTAGCTTCCTAAAAACAACCATGATCAGACACTCATTAAATATTTGTACTTTCTCTCCTTGCTTGAATCTGCAGTTGACTCCCACCTGTCTATCAGAATTAATGCCAGACTTCCTTTTACAATTAAAAAATGTAGAAGGAAAAAGAGTGCTCCTACCCACTGGTTCACAATCCAGATGTCCATGGTGGCTGCATCTGGACTGAGGCCAAATCTGGGAGCCAGGAATTCAGTCCAGCTCTTCCACTTGGGTGGTGGGAACCCAATCACCTGAGCCATCACTGCTGCCCCCAGGGTCTGAATTAGCAGGAACCTGGAA
Organism: Sylvilagus floridanus; assembly: GCA_949820135.1. NCBI lineage: Eukaryota > Metazoa > Chordata > Mammalia > Lagomorpha > Leporidae > Sylvilagus > Sylvilagus floridanus. The sequence goes on from OX463223.1 coordinate 82,026,810, forward strand.
TCAGGAGCTGGAGCCAGAATTCAAACCTAGGTCCTCTGATGTGGAACACAGGCATTCCAATCGGCATCTTATTTAAAAAAAAATTTTTTTTTGAACAGGCAGAGTGGACAGTGAGAGACAGAAAGGTCTTCTTTTTCCATTGGTTCACCCCCCAATGGCCGCTGTGGCCGGTGCACCGCGCTGATATGAAGCCAGGAGCCAGGTGCTTCTCCTGGTCTCCCATGGGGTGCAGGGCCCAAGCACTTGGGCCATCTTCCACTGCACTCCTGGGCCACAGCAGAGAGCTGGACTGGAAGAGGAGCAACTGGGACAGAACCCGGTGCCCTGACCGGGATTAGAACCTGGGATACCGGTGCTGCAGGCGGAGGATTAGCCTATTGAGCCACGGTGCTGGCCCCAATCGGCATCTTAAGCACTAGAATCAAATGCCTGCCTCATTACTAAATTTATTTATAAGGCATTCAAGTCTCCTTATAATCTGAGTGCAGCCCACCTTTTCAAGCTTCGTTTTCTGTCATTACCTCCTAAATACTTATGTATGCTCTACTCCACCTACCAAACTACTTACTGTTTCCTGACCCTGGTCCTATATTATGCCCCATATCTTTGCTTTAGACTGCATTTTTGATGACAGTGTTATGCTATAGCGGGTACGGCTGCTGCCAGCATTCCATATGGTCGCCAGTTTGAGGCCTGGCTGCTCCACTTCCAATCCAGCTCCCTACTGATGCACCTGGGAAAGCAGTAGAAGATGGCCCAAGTGCTTGGGGCCCTGCACTCAACATGGGAGACCTGGATGATGCTGCTGGCTTTGGCCTGGTCCAGCCCTGGCCATTGTAGCCATTTGGGGAGTGAACTAGTGGATGGAGGATCTCTGTCTTTTCCTCTCTCTCTCTCTCTCTGTGTGACTCTGACTTTCAAGTCAATCAATCAATCTTAACAACAACAAAAATAGATGGCCTTCTTTGCCATGCCCATCACATATTTTCTCAGTCTGGAAAATTTACTAATTCTTCAAGTTCTAGCTCAAATTTTTCTTGTTTCTGTGAAACTTTCTGCATCACACCTGAACAGTCATATGACACTTCTTCCACATAGGGGTACCTCAAAAAGTTCATGCAAAATGGAGTTAAAAGTATGAGGTATTTTTTTGTGCAGCAAGTTTTTTGGCATAAGAATCTTTCTAATTCTATGTAGTAATATGTATTAAGAAAAAACTGGGCATGAATTTCAAGGTTTTTATGCAAAAATAAAGTGATTATTAAATCAATTTTTTTTCTGTGAACTTTTTGAAGTGCCCTCATTCTTTTACTGTCTTTGATCTATACTTTAAAAAATTGTATTTACTACATTGTATTGTAATTATTTGATTTTTGCGTTTCTCCTGTGTCCTCCTCCATTGTAGGTACCATGCCTTATCTTCCTCCTTCCTCTCCCATAGTTCCTAGCATGGTTTTGTCCGATGAGTGCTCAGTAAAAGTTTATTAAATAATTGCTTATCCATTGCACAAATATTTATGCCTGTATGCCAGACACAGTTCTAGGTTTTGCAGATACAGTGGTGAAAGAAACCAAGCCCCTTCTCTTATTGAAGTTGAATTTTAGTAGATAGAAACATAAAATACACTAGAAAACATAAATATGATGCTTTTCTGGTAGTAATAACTGTTATGAAGAAACGACAGCAGATAATGAGACAGAGGGAGAGGTGAGAGAGTATCAATGATTTATGTATTTTTAAATTTTTTAAAGGCAGAGTTAGACAGTGAGAGAGAGAGACAGAGAGAAAGGTCTTCCTTCCGTTGATTCACCCCCCAAATGGCCGCTACGGCCAGAGATATGCTGATCCAAAGCCAGGAGCCAGGTGCTTCTCCTGGTCTCCCATGGGGGTGCAGGGCCCAAGCACTTGGGCCATCCTCCACTGCCTTCCCGGGCCACAGCAGAGAGCTGGACTGGAAGAGGAGCAACTGGGACTAGAACCCGGCGCCCCAACCAGGACTAGAACCTGGGGTGCCGGCACCGCAAGCAGAAGATTAGCCTATTGAACCGGCTGCCTTGATTTATGTATTTTTAAAAACATACTTATGTATATATAAATATATATATACCCACTCATCACAGCAAAAAACAAACAAACAAACAAAAAAAAACATGGCTTCTTTGAGTTGAATGCATTATATGACTAACAGCCCAAGGATGGAAATCAATTAGGGGCAGTTAGAAAAGTTTGTTAATCTGAGAAAAAGATAATGGTGGCTTGAACTAAATTGGGGGTGGTGAGAAACGTGTAGAGATTTAGAATATACTTGGAAAGCATAGCCATCATTATTGCCAATGGTTGAGAAAGAGAGAAGAGAAGTGAGTTTTGTTTGGACATAACTTTGAGATGCCTATTTGCAATGAGTAAAATACTGGTTGCTTCTGGTGGGCTGGGTTCATTCCCCTTTGTTGATTTTTCTTTTCTACTTGAGAGTGGAGGTGAGAGAAGGAAGCATTCTGACAGTTAAAAATCAGTTCCCTGTGGCTTTATTATTGCTAGTGTTTTACTAGGTTTTTCTTTTGCTCCACCCTTCGCAAATGTTAGATGGAGAGAAGATGTTGTTTGCCTCTCCCCTTCCTTATTGAATTTACAAAATAAACTGCTCTACACAACTGGCCCTTAACAAAAGCTGTGAAAGTTAATAACAGTCATGCATAGATTGGCAAATGGTGCATTCATCAGGGACCAATACTAATATCAGTTCACCCAGTATGTATGAGAAATTGCTGGTAGGAAAAGATTCTTAGAAGTAAGACAGTGCTAAACAGTAAGGATGATTGTTCCGTGTTGGGTTTGGCCTTATTTTGAAACATTAGACCCTAGAGTTTGGATACCAGCCCAGTGAGGCCACTGGCAAAAACTCCTAGTGCAGATTCAGGATTTTTAAATTTCTGGAACTCTAGGCTATATTCTCAGAGACTGCTGCCAAGGTTGGGCTGGCCACAGAGATCTCCGTTTTCTGCCATCGAAAACAACTGCTTTTTTTGAAATGAATCCTTAAAAGGAAATGCTTTATTCGCTGTAATCTCTTACTTGTTTCAGGAAGGGGTTAAATTTGGTTTTGATTATCAATGGCTTTGGATAGAGATATCACTATTTGTGTCCCGACATATTGCAGAAAGCTATTTTTTTCCTCAGGGCCATCTTCTCAAAAGACTCTTCTCAGGGTGCTGAGGCGTTGCTGTTCTCTCTCTGGCTGCTGGTATTATATCAGTAAGTTAATTGCTGGTTCCCAGCAGCTGGTGGTTAAAGTCCTTGGAAATTGAATTTTTATTCTAACTGATGGACCTTCAGAGTTGACAAGTAGCAGAAACAAAGAATTCATTATTTTAGGTTTACAAGACAACATGCGTAATGTGGATTTGTGGGAAGAATTTCAGAGCAGGAAGTAAAAATAGTAAATTATACTAATAAGCAAAGCCTCTCCAACTCCACCCTCTTGACTCTTGGGATGAAGTGAATAAACAACCACCCATGTCCTTTTATTGGTCTAAAATACATGGACCCAGCCAAGTGAACATCTTGCAGTTCTGTGAACACTTTCTCAATCTTTTTCTTTTCTTTCTTTTTCCTCCCAGAAATCTTTTATTTAAGGTATACAAACTTCATGCATTTCATAGATGCAAATTTAGGACATAGTGCTTCTTCCCACCCTACCCGCCCTCCCACCTGCCCTCCCACCCTTCTTCCACTTGCCCCTTACTCAGACTTACTTGGATTTCAAGAGTGAACAACAATGCTTAATGGAATTTACCGTTTGTGATTTTTTTTTAAACAAATGGTTGTTAAGGAACATCTGGTTGCAATTAGTAAAGTTTCTCTCTCTCTCTCTCTCTCTCTGTGTGTGTGTGTGTGTGTGTGTGTGTGTGAGAGAGAGAGAGAGAGAGAGAGAGAGAGAGATCTTAAGTTGTGAAGTTCATTGTTGATTCAGATCTTATTCTTATCACGCTTAGTTCTAGAAGAGGGTCTATTAATGAGACATTTTCGAAAATGAAATGGAGTGATTCTTTTTTTCTTTTCATGTACCACTACTCAAACTTAAGACAACCGCTGAGTAGCAGTATTCGTACACTGGCTTGCAGCAGAGAAGTTTAGGAACTGACAAGATCTTAGTTATTTCGTTCTTTTTTTTTTTTTTTCTGGGAAGAGAGTGAGTAATATGCTATTGGCGTTGAACAGGATAGTTCATTGTGTTTATTCCGGGCATTGCTAGATGTCTAGTATTCCTAGATGTCCCTACCCATCCTGTAATAAATACCAGTATTGCTTCTCCAGTCTTTGTGCTAAGCAAAGTAACCTCCACAGGTTGCCAAGTGCCACCTGGGAGTAGTTGTGCCCTGAGGTTAAAAACTGATGATGTGACTTCAACTCTTCACATTTCAAAGGGAAAGACTGAGGACCAGAAGGACCTGTTCAAGTTTGTATAACTTTTGACAAACCAAAATGGAAACCCAGCTCTCCTGTCTTAGACTAGTAGTAATGTATTTTGAGGGGGCCTATTTAAATATTTTCATACTATCTTTTTGTGCCCTTGGAGGCTTTTGATCAGTGAGAGGGTCTTCCCAGGCATATATATTATCACAAAGTAGTAGAATATGGACTTTAATTACAGAATAATGTACTCCAACTTGTTTTCACTCAAGAAGTGTTTCATATGTCTGCTATGTGACAGCCTGGGAAAATGGCATTTTTCATAAATGTTTTATTTTTGAAAAAATAAGAATGAGAGAGAATGGTGATATGGGGAACATTACTCAAGGATCTAGAGCAGGGTTGGAGAATGTCATGCCCATGGACTGTATAAGGCCCACAAAATTAGTTGGCCCAGCCCAGCCCAGCCCAGCCCAGCCAAGGCAACTGCAAGTGTGACTCATTTTAAGTTGAGAATTTTGTATGGCCAGTGACTGATGTTATAAATATCCACATGGCCCTGAGCAAAATAAAGTTTCCCCACCCCTGATAGAGGGTGACTACTATTTTTCTTTTTAAAAATTTATTTACTTGAAAGAGTTACACACACACACACACGCACACACACACACAGTGAGAGAGAGAGAGAGAGAGAGAGAGAGAGAGAGAGAGAGGTCTTCCATCTGCTGGTTCACTCCCCAGTTGGCTGCAATGGCCAGGGCTGGGCCAGACCAAAGCAAAGGACCAGGAGCTTCATCCGTGTCTCTCACGTGGGTGCTTGGGGCATCTTCTGCTGCACATTAGCAGGGAGCTCGATTAGAGCAGCTGGGATGCAAACTGGTGCTCATATGGGATGCCACCATCATAGGCGGAGGCTTAACCTGGTTTTGAAATGCAATAAAATGCTTGCAATCTATTTTCCTTTCACCTGTCCATAACTCTTTCCCATTATTCATTAGGAAAAAAGTATAGTCACCAGATTCTTTATTTTTCTTCCAGTCATCCCTCTCCTATAAGGGAAATATAATTTTCCCTCCATTTTCAGTTATTTCATTCAGTTCAGAGTATGGACTGACCAGGTGCCTGGCAAAAAATTCCTCCTTGGGGGAAATGATGCTGAACTCACTCCCAGGTTAAGCGGTTTCTAGGTCTCAACTTTGTCACCATTAACACTGAAACAAAAAGGTAAACACAGACCATTCTTCTCTGCCATGGGGTTTCTTTCTGAGATTACTCAGTGAGAAAAAGAATGAAAAGAACAAGTTGGAACTCTCTGAGGATCCCTGGGGGCTTGTCCTCTTCTGGATGCTCTGTTGTTTTCCATTTAGTTTCCCTTGTTTTCCATGTTGAGCTTTCCTTTGGGGGATTTCCCCCCAGCACTGACTGCTTCGCTCCTTTTGGATCATGCCAGAATGCCTTCTGAGTAAACTTGGGCAGTCTGCATTTGGTCTGAGATGAGAGGAGATCTGTTCTTCACTCCTTTCATCTCTGGTCCCATGCAGTAGCATTTCTCATGTAAGCCCAGTGCTTAGAGTCAAGGATGTTCACTCCTGCAGGGCGGGCCAACTACACGAAGATCTTGCCTGTCACCAAAAATGAAAAGTGAATCTCAGGGGTTTTGGGCAAATACTGTTGATAACTTCCCTTTGGGAAAAGGCTCTTTTCTGTCCTACCCTGTGGTCCAGCTCATGTATAGATCGAAGACCTATCTTTGGGGGTTATTTTTGAAAATAATACAGTTTTATTGGGCTATGTCACATATCATAAAAACCACCCATGTACACTATTCAGTGGTTTTAGTATATTCACAGAGAGGTGCAGACATTACCACAATCAATTTCAGAATATTTTTATCATCCCCAAAATAAACCCTGTAGCCATTATGAAGGTTTCCTCTTAAATTCACACCAATTTCAATAGTAACAGCTAATGTTTGATGATAGCTTATTTGGTGTGCTAGATTGAGTGCTTCTGTGTATTATCTCACGTAATGCCTGTGACAACCCTTTGAGTTAGGGTCGAGTATTATCCCCATTTTACAGATGAGGAAACTGAGGCCTAGAGAAAATTTAAAACTTGTTAATAATCAAACAGATACTGGTGTATTCTGAATTCTATGCAAGGCCATTTGACTCCATAGTTCTTAACAAATCTTAACAGTGTTACATGTTGGTCATGGTAAGACCTAGTACAGTTTCCCCTTGTTTTCATTTATGTGAACTATGATATGAAATTTTCTATTCTAGACATGTCAGTGAATCAGTATTTATTAATCACTTACTCTATACCCAACACAGTGACAGAAGCAATGTGGGGTGGGGGAACATGGAGGAGAGCAACGTATTCTCAAAGTTTGCAGTGAAGTTTGTGGCTGATTGAGCACGTTGGGCCATGTTTAGGGGATGCCCTCCATGTACCACCAGTAGTTGATACCATTAATCTCGGTGGAAGAGAGATTAATGTAGGTGCACTGATTAGGGGAGGCTCCTTGGAAGAAGTGAGCTGTAGCTGAAGCTAGTTCAACCTAGGTGGGAATAAGATCAAGCACATAGGATGGGAACTACACAAAGTATGTTGGGGAGGACCTTGACGCAGACTGGAGATGGCAGGGAAACCCTTTGTGCAAGTCAGACTGTGGAGGGCCTTGCACGTCATGTAAAAAGTTAGTTCATTCATTTAAAGGCTATTTAGTAAGCATTCACTAGGTGCCAAAAACTCTTATAGACACAGGGGTAGAACAAAAGACGAAATCGCTATCCTCAAATAACTTGAATTCTATTTGGAAAAATTGGTTAAACAAGAAAATCTATGTTCAGGAGGTGGAGGCTCTTGATTTAGGGCTTGAGCAATGTCCTTTAGATAACCATCATCGAGAAACTTTTCATGTTAAGTTCTGGTGTAGTGCTTATCCTTGATGAAGTGCTTGAGAAGTGACAAGTGAGTTGTGGGAGGCCCTGAGGCTGGTAGGAAGGTCAAGGGCAACTGAGATCTGGGGTTAGCCTCTCTGAGTCTCAAAGCCATGGTGTAGTGGGAAAAGCCCTACATTTGGATCCATAGGATTTATACCTTAGGTCACTTCACTCCTCTCAGCTTTGTTTCTTTTTCTGGATTGTGGAGTTAGTAGTACCTGACCGGAGTTTTTAATCAGTTACTTGAGATGATGTGAATGAAAACTTTGTTAGCCGACTGCTGTACAAATGTGAAAAAAGTTTCTCTTTCAGAGAATGCTTGTGAAAGCTGCATTTCTGTTCTTCTGAGTCCTTCTAGGATTTTGACAGTAGCACTTTAATTTTTCATGTCGAGTAAGTCATCAATTAGAATCTTAAATCACAAAGTGTAGTAGGAGCAAGGCACCCTACTAAGAGGTCCTGTGCTAGATGCTGGAGTGTAGTAGTGAGCATGGCTGCCTTTAGCCCAGGGCATTTTCTTTCTGCCTTGTTCCACGTGGCTAGCGCTGAGGAAGGGAAACAAGACTGGAATAGGGACTGAACACAGTGTGGGCCACGCTCCTTCTGCAGCCGCACCTTGGACCCTTTGTAACAACGTCCTTTTGCCACCCTGATCTATATGTGCTCCCCTCCTCTTGCTGTCTGTGTCTCTCTCTCCACATGTCTGTCTCTTATTCGTTCCTTTGCACATATAGTACCTTCTTCCTGAAGTGCTCCTCCTTGTCCTCTTTTCCTGGCATTTAACTCTGGATCTTCAACTTCTCCCCTCTTCCAGAAAGCCTTCAGTGATATCTTTCCTCTGATCAGGTCATTGCACTGAGTTGCAATGGTTCCATTTAACTTTCAGTCACCAGAATGAGCTCTTGGAGGACAGGAATTGTGCTTTGTCTACCTCTGGGTCTTTGTTCTCAAGCATATCTTAGGAAATGCTTGCTGACTTGAAGGAGTCCTAATGGTAGAAGACTACACAGATAATGAAGTCTTATTTAGGAAATCTTTTCAGACTACTTTATCTATACATCTTTAATGAACTTAAAAATAAACCCAGAGCTGACGCTGTGGCATAGCGGGTAAAGCCCCTGCCTGCAGAGCCAGCATCCCATATGGGCGCCACTTTGAGTCCCTGCTGCTCCACTTTTGATCCAGCTCTCTGCTATGGCCTGGGAAAGCAGTGGAAGATGGCCCAAATCCTTGCGCCCCTGCACCTGTGTGGGAAACCCAGAGGAGGCTCTTGACTTCCGATCGGCGCAGCTCTGGCCGTTGCAGCCAACTGGGGAATGAACCGGTGGATGGAAGACCTCTCTCTCTCTCTCTCTCTCTCTCTCTCTTTCTCTGCCTCTCCTTCTCTCTCTGTGTAACTTTGACTTTCAAGTAAATAAATCTTTAAAAAAAAAACCCATGGCCCAACGACTGAAGAATATAATAGAGGCTGTAATATCTAGTAATAAGGCTATATAGCACAGTGAAGAGAACATAATTCTGCATCCAGACTATGAAAGTCCCTGCACTTCATAACTATGATATGTAGAAAGAAGTCAGTTAATTTCTATGTGTCTTACGTTTTCTCATCTGTAAAATAAAGATCATAGCAGGCTCTACTTCATAGCTTCATAGGGTTGTTTTGAGAATTACACTGTGAGGCCTTAGAAATCAGTTAACCTCCCGTGACCTCACTTTTCTCCAAAATTAGGATATAATAGGATCAATTTGGGTGTTTACAAAGTTGTGGAAAAATGAAATTTCAAGGTAGGGCTTTTGGTGCAAAAGCTTTTGAAATCCATGATTTTTTTTTCCAGAATATGTATTTTCCATTAACTTTTCTAAGTATTCTTATACTTCTTAAGGGTGAAGTGAGGGTTGCAGACTCTGTAAATATGCAGCACACAGCAACTGATAGTAGCCATTATTGTTGTTTATTTGATAGCATTTCAAGTGTCGAGGTTTGACTTTATGGTTCAGAAAAGTTGATTACATATACTATAGTGTCCCCCAGAGACACATGTATCAGATCCTGGGGGCATGGGCTGGTGCTGAGGTTGGGGCACAAGAATTCTATTGAGATGATAGCCACAACCAGGGATTGTCAGGAAGTCTTAGCTGTGAGGGGAACTGAGGCTGGGGCCAGTTCAAAACATGGCAAGAGTATGTAACCAGAAGCACAAAATGAAAAATGAAGTTGGATATTATGGGTCAGATGGGTTCTCTGTACCCTGAGTCTGAATAAAATGGGGTGTTAAGGTCCTCTGTACTGAGAGCTGACGCCTTGGCCTTTTTAAAAGGTGTTGGCCTTGGTTTTTCACTCCAGGATGGCTTTCAATTAGCGGTGCGGGGAGTCTCCTGCCCTCTGTTCTCCGGGTAAAATCCAGTGTCAGCCCATGTTTTGCTGTGAGCGCTGCTGCTTTGCTGCCGCGAGCGTGGTGGTGTGCCAGGTCCCTCTGGGAACACGCCGCTTGGCAGAGCTGAAAAGGCTGAAGAACCTTCTCCGGAAGCTGAGTGTGCCTGTGGTAGGTCTTGGTCTGGGAGCTATTTCAACAGCTGAAAAATCACAACTACTTGGTCAGTCTTCACCGGGCTCCCTGGGAACCCCGTGTCATTTCCTCAAGAAGGAGCTCGTAACTGCAAATGGCTTTTATTGTACTTCCTTTTTCACCCATGTTCCGACAGCTTAGGTAAATACATGTTTGGGAAAGATGTGTAAGATACACTGAAAGGAAAGGTCAAAGGGCATACCCAGTTTGCCCAGCAATCCTTTTCAGTCTGGTCAAGTGTAATGTTTTACCTGCTTGCAATAGTATCACTTGAAACTGACACTGCACTTGAAATTGTTTCTGAGCTTTTAGGTTTGACAAAATAAGTATGTTTGATTGCATAGTACTAAAGATCAACCTCGTGGTGTTTATATGTGAGTCTCAATAATGACACCTGACTTCAGCCCTGACCTGGCCTGTTTCCTATTTAATTTGTTTCTTAGGACAGTGATGAGTGAGTCGAGTGGGAATTTGTAGTCATGTTTCACAGATATGGAAACCTTTACAGAGGGGAGGGAACTGGCATGCCATACATAGTGATCAAAACTCTGAGGCAGATTGAGTGCTATGTTTTTGAACTTTTCTGTTTTGGTAAAAGACACACACACAAGTATGTATACACACACACATGAAACTAATATAAAGTTTGTGGTTTTGACCATTTATAAGTAAACAATTCAGTGACATTAATAATACTATGCCACCATAAGTACTGTTACTAAAACTTTTTCATTACCCCAAAGCAAAACTCTGTAAACATTAAATGATAGCTCTCCTTTCCTCTCAGATCACAGCAGCTGCTAATCTACTTAGTGTCTGTATGACTTTGCCTATTATATAGATAGTTCGTGTAAGCAGAATTCTGTAATTTTCCTTTTGTATCTGGTTCATTTCACTTAGCATAATGTTTTCAAGGTTCAGCCATGTTGTAGTATCTATCAATATCTTTATTGCCAAATGATAAATATTCCATTGCATGTGTGAGACTAATTCAAAAAGTTCTTGGAGAGTGGAGTTAAAAGATAATTTAAGAGTGTACTTCTGGCGCATCAGTTAAAACACCTTGCAGAATGCTCACATCCCATATTGGAGTGCCTGGGTTCAATTTTTGGCTCTTCTCCCTGATCCAGCTTCTTGCTAATATGCACCATAGTAGGTAGCAGGTGATGGCTTAAATACTTGGATCCCTGTCATCCATGTAGGAGACCTGGATTGAGTTCCTGGTTCCTGCTTCCTGGGAGGTACGAAGCATTTGGGGAATGAACTAGTGGATGGGAATTCTCTTGTCTGTTGGTCTGTCTCTGTCTCTCTGCCTTTCAAATAAATATATGAATAAGCAAGAACAAAATTCTACAAAAAATATTTAATTTTTTGATGTAACCAATTTTGAAATCCTTATATGGTTTTTTTCATAATCTACTTTTCCCATGAACTTTATTGAAGACCTCTAATATGTATCACACATGCATTCATATGTTGACAGGCATTTGGGTCGTTTATACATAATGCTGTTATGAATAGTGATGACACAAACACACATACACAAATATTTGTTTGAGTCTCTATTTTCAATTCTTTTGGGTATATACTTAGGAGAGGAATTGCTGAGACATATAGTAATTCTATAGTTAGCTTTTTGAGCACCTGTCAAGACTGTTTCCACCAATGGTATATGAGGGTCCCAATTTTCCCATAGCCTAACCAACACTTTTGTGTATGTGTGCGTATGTGTGTATTTTAATTACAACCATCCTAGTCTTTGTGAAGTATTGTCTCATTGTAGTTTTGATTTTTATTTTTCTAAAGACTAATTGATGAGCATCTTTTCATACACATTTGGCCATTTGTGTATCTTTTTCAGAGACATGTCTACTTAACTTTTAGCCCAGTTTTAAGTTGGGTTTGTCTTTTTCATTGTTGGCTCTAACTTCCACATACACTGGGTTACTTTGAAATGTTCTAGTTTTCACAGGCGCCCCCTTTCCCTCCCCCAATTTGGTTTTGCTTTCATGTCTTAAGCATGTATTGTGTGCTTCAAGTGTAATCTTTTGTCCCAGGTGTCTGCCATTGTTAGTTTAGCTCTCAGCGTTTCAATATTTTTCCAGTCTGGGTTCTGTGTGAGGCAGAGCAAACACAAGCGCCTGGCTTCAGTTCTTCATACCTTAGAACAGAACTAAGCAACAATGTATGAGTAAGGTGTGCTCTGCTCCATCTGCAGACCCGCTCAGGGGCCCACACTGGGAACAACATGGGCTGCCATCAGTTTAAGACAGAAACTCCACTGTGCCAGCAAGGAGGGTGGGTCAAAAGCAAGGGAAATTGCTACTGAACTATTGCTGTCATTTTGAGGTTACCTTTTTTTTCTTGGTTTAACACTAGCTTGGTTGTTGTAAATTTCTGTTTTCTAAAATTCTGATAAGGTTGGGTCTGATGAACTTGGTTATAAGTTTCTGCTTGTTTTTGATACTTCTAAGTAGGAGGAGGTGAGAACTTGGAGCTGGCTACTTCATCATTATGCTGAGATCATTCTGATTACCTTTTTAAATTCAGACTGCCGAAATTTGAATCCTGGATCCTACACTAACTTTGTAACCTTGGACTAGTTACTTAACCTCTCTGTTTTCTTCAGCACAGAATTGAGTATATTAACAGTACATGCTTTAGAGGATGGCTTAAGAGTTAAATAACATAACCCATGTAAAGCTCTTAGAATATTGTGTGCTATATGTTAAGCGCTTAATAAATATTGCATTTCTTTGTAAATTAATTCATAATTTAGGAGGGTACTTCATAAAGTTTTATGGAAAATGGAATTGAAAGATGTTTATTTTGGTGTAAAAATTTTGAAATCTCTGCAGTTTTTTCAGAATAAGCATTATGCATGAACTCCTTGAAATACTCTTTTTTGTATCGCTAAGAATGAAATATAAAAATGTCATCTGACACTGATAATAAGCTGTATCCTGATTTTGAAGTTGTTAAAATGTAAAAATATGTGTATCTTACTATTGGAGGGTGGTATCATCATCATCATCATCATCATCATCATCATTGTGATCATCAGTCATCATTTGGTTCAGGCATTAAATTATGCACATCGGGAAACTGAGGCTCAGTAGGATCAACAACTTACCCATGGCTGGATGGGAAGTTATGTCTGAACGCAATTCAAGGCCTCTGAATATTATTCTGGGTATCTGGTTTTCAGGTGCCCAGTTGTCTCTCACAGCTAGTAGTTTGCCTTATAAACACCATCCTACTAACATCTTGGTGTTACAGGTGTGTTAGATGTTTGTCAGTAGTATACTCAAAATGGAAAGAAAAGGTTAGTATACTCAAGTGGAAAGAAGGAGGAGGCAGGCTTTTTTGGGTTATTATTCTTGAGAAAAATTTTCTAAAATCTATAGCAGGATAACTTATCTTTTCTAAGAATAAGGATGTAGTATTCATAATCAACTATTTTATCATGAGCAAAGATCATTTAACTTTTAAGAGTTGAACCAATAATAAAGACCCTCCTGACAAAGTAAAGCGCAGGACTGGATGGTTTCACTGCTAAATTCTACCAGACTTTTAAAGAACAGCTAATTCCAATTCTTCTCAAACTATTCAAAACAATTGAAAGGGAGGGAAACCTCCCAAACTCATTTTATGAGGCCAGCATTACATTAATTCTAAAACCAGAAAAAGATACAACAAAGAAGGAGGACTATAGACCAATACCCATGATGAACATAGAAGTCCTCAGCAAAATACTAGCTAATTGAGTCCAACAACACATCAGAAAGATCATTCACCCAGACCAAGTGGGATTTATCCTAGGTATGCAAGGATGTTTCAACATATGCCAGTCATAAATGTGCTACATCTCATGAACAAACTGGAGAACAAAAGCCATATGATTATCTCAATAGATGCATAGAAAGCATTTGATAAAATACAACATCCTTTCAAGATAAAAACCTTAAGCAAATTGGTTATAGAAGCCAGCATCATATTGAATGGGGAAAAGTTGGAAGCATTTCCACTAAGATTTGGGACTAGGAAAGGATGCCCACTTTTATTAATGCTATTCAATATAGTTCTGGAAGTTTTATCCAGAGCCATTAGGCAAGAAAAATAAATCAAAGGGATACAAATTGGAAAGGAGAAAGTCAAATTATCCCTGTTTGCAGATGACATGACTCTATATGTATAGGGAAACCAAAAGACTCCGCTAAGAGACTATTGGAACCCATAAGAAAGTTTGGTTAAGTTGCAGGAGATAAAATCAACACACAAAAATCAATAGGCTTTGTATACACAGACAATGCCATGGTTGGAAAAGAACTTGTAAGATCAGTATCATTCACAATAGCTCCAAAAAGAAATACCTTGGAATCAATTTAAGCCAGTCCCCATAAGACAAACATCATATGTTTTCCCTGATCTGTAGAAACTAATAGAATATTTAAAAATTTAATGTGTATGAGTAAAATTAAAATTTTGAGGTTTGATTATTATTTACAACCTTTGTCTCGGCTGTTGAGAAAGTGTTGTTTCTTTTTTTTTACTATTTGTAAGAAAATTTTGTAAAAATTTCTTACTATTTGTGAAAAAATTTTATTTAAGTTATACAAGTTCCATGTATTATATATATATATATATATATATATATATATATTTAGGAACATAGTGATATTTTCCTCCCTCCTGTCCACATGCCAAACCTTTTCCCTCTCCCATTCCCACACTTAATTTTTATAGAGATCTACTTTCAGTTTACTTAATGATTGTAAGATTAACCCTACACTAAGTAAAAGAGTTCAACAGATAGTATGAAGAAAAAAAAAAAAAACACTGTTCCTCAACAGAAGAGTCAAAGGCTGTCTCTTGAATCTCAGAATGTCCATTTCACTCCAATACATGACATTTGAGTGCTCTATTAGTTACCATGATCAGGGAAAATATATGGTATCTGTCTTTTTGGGACATTGAGGGTTAAGCTTATGATTATAAAATACACTGAAAATATACCATTGTAAAAATTAAAAGAAGGAATAAGAAAGGAAGGAGGAAGGATAGTGGGAGTGTTGGAAGGAGGTTAGGGTGGGAAGTTATCACTATGCCCCTACATTCGTATATATGAAATACTTGACATTTGTTAGCTTATATAAATAAAATTGATATAAAAAAGAAATCTCAAAGATGGGAATAATTGCTACTCCATAGATCTGTTTATAATATAAGATGTCATCACTACAAAATGTAGTGATCGGCTCATAGATGATATCCCCTAAATACTAGTTCTTTTTCTTTTTCTTGGAAAGAAGTCAGCTCACGGATTTTCTCCGTTCTCAGCTAAGCCTTGTTTATAATTATGAGTGTGTAGAATGAGATCAGCATTTTTCTTTTTGGTGAATTTGTTTGTGGCGGAGGGAAAGGTAGCAGCTGGAAGCTGTAATTCTCTAGGGAGACATTCCTAATGCTGAGTTAGGAGGAGAGCACAGCTGTGTATGGAAAATTTACAAAATGATAATTGCCTCAGTGCAGTTGGTACATTCTGAGATGTTTGCTTCCTGTTGATGTTTTCTTCAGTGACTGCCTTATATTAAACGTGCCCCTACCCACTTGCTGCACTGCTGTTGTCCCAGTTTTTCCAACATGCTAGAGACTGCTTACTGCTCCACCCTTGCTTACGCTGGTTTTCACTGCCTGAATTTTTTTTTTTTTTTGCCTTTTCTGTTCCTGGAAAACTATATATCCTGTAATCCCCCGCTCAGATACCACCTTTTTGTAAGGCCTCGTTGGATAACTTTTTAATGAATAACATTACTCCTATATCTGAAACAACACATTATAGTTATTTATTATTGAGGTATAATTCACAATTATTGTGATTGCCAAGTTATTTATTTATTAAAATGTATTTCTTGTGTATTAGAGTATATGAAGGGACTTCAAAAATTCATGGAAAAATTCAAGTTAGTTTTTGTGTAAAACATGTGAAATCCAAGTACAGCTTTTGAGGTCAGTGGCAGTGTTTTTTTCTTTGTATTGCTGGAGGCCATCCTGTAAATTTTATATATTATCCCCCTAATCCTCACATTCACCCAGTGAAACAGATTCCTCTGTCATCCATCTTTCACAAATGAGGAACGTGTGGACCAGAGAAGTTAGCTAAATCACTCAGGATTACAGGGCTGAGTGATTGAAGACCACGTAGAGAGAATTTGTAGAGGGAATTGGTTCTGACTGCAAAGCTCTTGCTCTTAGCTTTAGCATAGTACAATCCGATAGAAATTTCTACAATTATGAAAATGTCCTCTGTTTTCTTTGCAATACAGTAGCCATTAGTCACATAAGGCTATTGAGCACTATTGGCTAGCTAGAGTGAGGAATTCACTTCAATTTAATTTTAATGAATTGAAATGTAGTCACATGTAGAAAGCTGGACTCTGATTCTTTAATGTCTATCTAGTGTTTTCTCTTACCTTTGAACCAGTGATTCTCTGAAATGTTTTTATTTGCCTAACTAATCTTGTTAAAAGAAAAATGCTTAGCAAATTAAAATTATCAGAGTTTACTTGTGCGTGGAACTATACAGGCCTCATTCAGAACCAGGAGAGATTCACCCAGCTTTACCTACTAAGGTGGAGAGGCAGTAATTTATAGACAGAAAAAGGAAGTGATGTTACACAAACAACTTTATGAGTTACAGGGATAATGAGGCATTTGCCTTATAAGGAGATGGTCTGATCAGTTGCAAGCCTGTGCTTGGATGAAGCTTGGCTTTTGTGATTGGCTGAAATTCAGCTACTTGTTACAAGAACACATTGTTATGTTAGGATGCAGTTTATATGTGTCTGTTTACTATTTATTCTGTAAAAATTACTGCCTATTTCTTTTTGTTTATTGGCCTTTGTTTTAAAGATTTATTTATTTTACTTGAAAGGCAGAGAGAGAGAGAGAGAGAGAGAGAAAAGGGAAGAGGAGAAAGAAAGAGACTATATGAATCTTTCATCCACTATCCATTGCTTTATTCTCCAAGTGGTTGCAACAGCCAGGACTGGTTCACTTCCCAAATAGCTGCAACAGCTGGGGTGGGGCCATTCCCAAACCAAGAGCCAGGAAGTCTGTCTGCATCTCCCTTGTGGATGGCAGGGGCCCAAGTACTTGGGCCATCATCTGCCGTACTCCCTGGGTTCATTTTCAGGGAGTTGAATCAGAAGTGGAGCAGCTGAGACTTGAACTGACACTATGATATGGATGCTGGTGTTTCAAGCAGTAGACACACTGCTGTGCCACAATACTGGCCCTGAGCATTTTTTCTTACGATTACTTGCCATCTGTATATTTTCTCTGATAAAATGTCTGTTTATAACTTTTGTCAAATTTTTTTAAAAAATATTTATTTGAGGGGCTGGTGCTGTGGTATAGTGGGTAAACCCACCACCTGCAGCACTGGTATCCCATGTGGGCACTGGTTCCAGTCCCAGTTGTTCCACTTCTGATCCAGCTCCCTGCTAATGTGCCTGGGAAAGAAGTAGAAGATGGCCCAAGTACTTGGGCCCCTGCACCCACGTGGGAGACTCAGAGGAGGCTCCTGGCTCCTTGCTTTGGTCTGGCCCAGCCCTGGCCATTGCAGCCATTTGGTGAGTAAACCAGAGAATGAAATCTCTCTCTCTCTGTGTGTGTGTGTGTGTGTGTGTGTGTCTGTGTCTTTTTCTCTCCCTCTCCCTACCTTTCCCACTCTGTAACTCCGTCTTTCAAATATATAAATTAATCTTTTTTAAAGATTGATTGATTTATTTGAAAATTAGAGTTACACACAGAGAAGGAGAGGCAGAGAGAGAGAGAGAGAGAGAGAGAGAGAGAGAGATCCTCCATCCACTGGTTCATTCCCCAACTGGCCACAACTGCTGGAGCTGTGCCTATCTGAAGCCAGGAGCCAGGAGCTTCCTCTGGTTCTCTCATGTGGGTGCAGGGGCCCAAGAATT
This sequence comes from Sylvilagus floridanus, assembly GCA_949820135.1. Taxonomy (NCBI): domain Eukaryota; kingdom Metazoa; phylum Chordata; class Mammalia; order Lagomorpha; family Leporidae; genus Sylvilagus; species Sylvilagus floridanus. Next base: position 82,044,715 of record OX463223.1, read on the forward strand.
TGGGCCATCTTGTACTGCTTTTCCAAGCCATAACAGAGAGCTGGATGGGAAGTGGAGCAGCCAGGATTCAAACCGGTGCCCATTATGGGGTGTCGGCACTGTAGGTGACAGCTTTTACCTGCTACACCACAGCGCTGGCCCCAGTAAATCTTTAAAAATTATTTATTTGAAAGGGAGAGGGAGCTTCCATTTACTAATTCACTTTCTAAATGCCAGCCACAGAGGACTCTGCAAACTTGCAGTGCCCATGTTCCATATGGGTGCTGGTGGTCTCGGCTGCTCTACTTCCCATACAGCTCCCTGCTAATCCATCGGGGAAAGCAGTGAAGGATGGCTGAAGTGTTTAGGCCCCTGCACCCACATAGGATACCTGGATAAAGCTGGTTTAACCTGCTATACCACAGTGCTGGATCCGTGTCTTATTTTTTTAAACTTAATAATCTTCTGTTGGCATGGTATATCTTTTTCCATCCTTTTACTTTCAGTCTGTATGGATCTTCGTTGGAAAGATGTGTTTCTTGTAAGCAGCAAATAGATGGGTTTTGTTCCTTAACCCAATCAGCCAATCTCTGTCTTTTAACTGGACAGTTTAGACCATTAACGTTCAATGTGACTATTGATAAGTGGTAACTTTGCCCTGCCATTTGCCAAAGATATTTTCTAATGTATGCTTTGAACTTCCTGTGATCTTCTGCTGTGAGGTTCCCTTCGTTTACCTTCTTTCATGTTGATGGCCGTGTTTCTGTGTTTCTGTGTGTAACACATCTTTAAGCATCTTTTGTAGGGCTGGACGAGTGGCGACAAATTCTTTCAATTTCTGTTTGCTGTGAAAGGTCTTTATTTCACCTTCATTCACAAATGAGAGCTTGGCAGGATATAATATTCTGGGCTGGCAGTTTTTCTCTCTTAGTACCTGGGCTATGTCTCGCCATTCCCTTCTAGCTTGTAGGGTTTCTGTTGAGAAGTCTGTCATGAGTCTAATTGGAAATCCTCTGAGAGTAATCTGACGTTTCTCTCTTGCACATTTTAGGATCTTTTCTTTATGTTTCACTGTGGTGAGTTTAATTACAACGTGTCATGGTGAGGATCTCTTTTGGTCAAGTTTACTAAGGGTTCTATGAGCTTCCTGTACTAGGATGTCTCTGTCCTTCTCCAAACCTGGGAAATTTTCTGCTATTATCTCACTAAAAAGGCCTTCTAATCCTTTCTCCCTCTCCATGCCTTCAGGAACTCCTAGAACTTGAGTGTTGGGTTTTTTAAAAGTATCCTGTAGATTCCCAACAATATTTTTTAGATTTCTAATTTCCTCTTCTTTTCTTCGGTTTGACTGTATGTTTTCCTGTGCTCTGTTTTCTACAGACTACATGTATGTATACATATGATACACAGAATAACAACTCTTTTGACCTTCAGCTATATAATTTCCATTTTAAATAGTCAAACAAAATCAGCAGGCATCTTAACCAATAAAGAAAAACAAAATTGACTTTGCTCTGAAGTGAAGAAATGCTGTAGAGGAACCAGAAGTAACTGTGAATGTGTGTGTGTGTGTGTGTGTGTGTGTGTGTATTTCACATAAATTTCAAACAATTTGCTCATTTAGGTTATACAGTTCAGTGGCTTTTACTATATTCAGAGTTGTACAGTCATCACCACAATGAATTTTTAAAAGAAGCTCTGTACCGATTAGTAGTTATTTCCTGTTTGCCCCATCCCTGCTAGCACCAGGCAACCACTGTTCGTTCTATGCCTATGGATTTGCCTCTTCTGGATATTTCATATACACATATTATACAATCCATGGTATTTTGTGACTGGCTTCTTTGACTTAGCATGACATTGTCTAGGTTCATCCACATTGTGCAGACTATTCTTAAAAAGTTCTGCATTTGGGCCGGCGCCGTGGCTCAATAGGCTAATCCTCCGCCTTGCGGCGCCGGCACACCAGGTTCTAGTCCCGGTTGGGGCGCCGGATTCTGTCCCGGTTGCCCCTCTTCCAGGCCAGCCCTCTGCTGTGGCCCGGGAGTGCAGTGGAGGATGGCCCAAGTGCTTGGGCCCTGCACCCCATGGGAGACCAGGAAAAAGCACCTAGCACCTGGCTCCTGCCATCAGATGAGCGCAGTGCGCCGGCCACAGCGTGCCGTCCGCGGCAGCCATTGGAGGGTGAACCAACGGCAAAGGAAGACCTTTCTCTCTGTCTCTCTCTCTCACTGTCCACTCTGCCTGTCAAAAAAAAAAGTTCTGCATTTGGAGAAGAGAACTCATTGTTTTAGGCAGGGTTCTCTAGGGAAACAGGACTAGGAGGGTGTGTATGTGTATAGGAAGAGGTTTATTTTAGGGAATTGGCTGACACAATTGTGGAGACTCTACAAGTCTTAAATCTAGTGTGGGAGGCTGGCGGTCTTGGGGCATGGGAAGGAGTGGCAGTTGCAAAAGCAGCTTACTGGAGAACCAGGAAGAGCCAGTGTTGCCGGTGAAATCCCAAGAGCTGATGTTGCAGATCATGCCCAAAGGCAGTGTGCTAGAGATCTGCCTTTGGCTTAGAGTAAGTTTACTTTCTGTTCTGTTTGGATGAGGCCCACCAGTGTTATGGAGGCAATCTGCTTTACTCAGAGTCCACCAAGCTAAATGTAAATCTTATCCAAGACCCTCTCATGGAAACAGAATAATTAATGTCCTACCAAATATCTGGGCACCGTGGATTAGCCAAGGTGACATAAAATTAGCCGTTACACTTGGCTATTTTTGCTTGGCAAATAGGTAAGCAAAACTAACATCAAGAGTTGTCTTCCTTTGAAGCATATAGTTTTAAATTAGAACTAGAAACTCTGGTAGTTTGGATCGCTTTGTGTGATCAACTTCACTGAGATAAAACATGACTTCTGAAGTGACCCAGAACGCAGGCTATTGATCTTGCACAGTGGCCTCCAACCTAAAAAAGGACTTGTAGTACATATTCTTTAAAAAGGAAACAATTTCATCTTTCTTTCTTTCTGTCCTGGATAGCCTACATCCAAATATGAGCTGGATATGAGGAGATCAAGCCACATTTATCAGCAAGACACTCCAGTGATCAAATGTCAGGCCCACATTCAGGTTGTATTGGTCCATATTCCACAGCAGACATGAATCTTCCACGTTTGGCAGATGTGATGTTTTATGTACTTATGTATTTTCTCTCTTCATCTGCTCTATGCTATTTCTTTTAATGGTTTCTTCTTGAAATGAATCTCTTTTCTTACAGATTGCAGATGTGATGGCCAGGCTGTAGGACACAGCCAGAAAGATTAACTAAAACTTGAATTCCAAGAAGAAGAGTGTCTAGTCACAGTCAAATAGCATGTAAAACCCTTCAGGGTCTACAAGTAAAGGGGTTTTCTAGAGCTTGAATTAATCCAGAATGGCTAATTTGGGAGCTCTTTTACAAGTTTGTGTAAAAATAGAATTAAAAGATAAGTTTATTTTGGGGTACAAAGTTTAGAAATACATATATAATTTTTTCATAGTACCCATTTTCCATGAAATTTTGCATCCTTTGTATGTAAGGGATGCAAATTGTTGCCCCCAAGATAAACTTATCTTTTAATTCCATTGTTATATGAACTTTTGGAAGTCTTCTAATAAGTAGGAACTCTAGTCTGCTCAGATTCTTCAGTCTAATGCTACTGACACAGAGTTCTCCTCTGGACACAATGGGTATGTACACGACTATCCATGACAACCCTAGCATATGTGCTTAGGCAGTCTATGCCTGGCTGGAGGTATGAAATATTAGGGATAAGAACAGCAGTAAGCTCACAGAGGCAATAAAAGGTATGGTCAGATTTTGAACTACAAGCCCAGTGTCCAGAGAGATCTTGACTGACTAAGAACATTGTAGTGCTGTTTCAGCCAAAACTGGCATCCTAAATTTGTTTAAATAATTGTGAATTCAAAGTGTGTGTCTGTGACTCAGAAACCCCCTTTGAGATAATGTACTCTGCAATGTTTGTTCTGCTGCATCTTCATCGCTATGCTCTGAGCTGTTACATCTGTTTGATAGAAAGATATAACTGGGCCGGCGCCGTGGCTCAATAGGTTAATCCTCCGCCTTGCAGCGCCGGTACACCGGGTTCTAGTCCTGGTCAGGGCGCCAGATTCTGTCCCGGTTGCCCCTCTTCCAGGCCAGGTCTCTGCTGTGGCCCGGGAGTGCAGTGGAGGATGGCCCAAGTGCTTGGGCCCTGCACCCTCATGGGAGACCAGGAGAAGCACCTGGCTCCTGGCTTTGGATCAGCACAGTGTGCTGGCCGCAGCAGGCCAGCCTCAGCAGCCATTGGAGGGTGAACCAACGGTAAAGGAAGACCTTTCTCTCTGTCTCTCTCTCTCTCTCTCACTGTCCACTCTGCCTGTAAAAAAAAAAAAAAGGAAAAAGAAAAAAAAAAGAAAGATATAACTGCCTATGTTGCTTTAGTACTAACTTTTTATAAGGTTATATTTTGGGAAGGAAAAAGCATTGCTGTATGCCATGGGGTGTTGCTCCACTGAAATCATGTTAAGATCATTATGGCTGTCACAATGAAGTCATACAGTGAGAATTATTCAAGTAGAATGCAATCTTACAAATGATTTAGTATGCAAAGGAATTATGAGAGAATCATACTTTACTGTTCTCTAAAAAGAGTGAAGTTTGTTAAGTAGGAAACAAATACAACATAAATTTATTTTTTACACTTTGAATAAGTGAATTTAAAGCTATATGAAGTGTATCCCAATAAAGGAATTTTAAAAGCCTACACTTAATTCCCTGTTATTCTGATTTTTCTTTATATACCTTTCCAAAGCAGAAACCTTTCTTTTTTTTTTTATTTATTTGAGAGGTAGAGTTACAGACAGTGAGAGAGAGAGAGACAGAGAGAAAGGTCTTCCTTCCGTTGGTTCACCCCCAAATGGCTGCAATGGCTGGAGCTGCGCTGATCTGAAGCCGGAGCCAGGTGCTTTTTCCTGGTCTCCCATGCGGGTGCAGGGCCCAAAGACTTGGACCATCCTCCACCCCAGAGCAGAGCTAGACTGGAAGAGGAGCAACAGGAACTAGAACTGGCACCCATATGGGATGCCAGCGCCGCAGGCAGAAGATTAATCAAGTGAGCCATGGCACCGGGCCCAGAAACCTTTCTTTTCTATGAACATTCTTCTCTCATCCCAAAGCATTGAGAAGCTCCCCCAGCCCTTTTGGTGCTGCTCTTTTCTATAACTAGTTTTCACACATACTTTCTGTAAGCTTGCTTTAAATCCCTGTCTACTGCTAACATTAGGAGGACTTTATGAAAGGCTTTATGCTCTAGTTTCAACAATGTCTGCTTCTGAAACCTCAGTTGCTTTCGTTTCCAGGCATGGTAATTATTTTAATAGGTGAAGGGAGAAGTATCTAGGCCTGTCATCATCTTTCCACCAATAAATATGTTATAACTGCAATCCCAGTGATATCATTTCATTTCCTGGAGGTTAAAACTGAGAAGCAACACAGGCATAGCAAGATAGTAGGCTTATGGACCAGAGTACGGCCAGGATGATAATCTAGTTTCCATCATATAGGGATGTGTTCTGGGGAGAGCTTGCTTTTTCCTTTGGTTAATTAATATGCAATAAAGCCCTCTAAACTAGCTACTAAATCTTCTTAACAGGCAACTAGCTACTAAATCTTCTTAACAGGGAAAATGTTTTAGGCATGAGATTAATACTCTTGGAAATCTAAGTTTAAGCCTCTTAGGAGGGTTTTTCTCTCTAGGTAGTCAATTGGATTTAACAGGCATCTCGTTAATGGCTACCAAAAGTTACTGTGCTAGATCCGGAGCATAGATGAAGATGCCACAGTGCCAGCCTACAGGTAGCATGCAGCCTAAGGGGAGAGACAGGCCTGTTCACAAGTAGGCAAGCTATCATTGTGTTTAGTGAATCAAATTTGGAATATGAAGGAGCTGCAAAAAGTTTGTGAAACAATGGTAATAAAAGATAATGCACATTTTCTGTGAACATTTTGAAGCCCCCCCCCTTATATGCTCTTTTAAGAGCAGTGTATGGTAATAATGAGATGGAATGCTTTAAACATATTTATTTGAGAAGCAGAAACACAGACACGCGCACCAGACACATGAACACATTAGAGGGAAGAAAGGAGGGGAAAGTGGGGGAGAGAAGAGAGAGAGAGAGAGAATATCTTTGATTCTCTGGTTTACTCCCAAAATGGCCACGAGAGCTTGATCTAGGTCAGGAGCCTGAAACTCCATCCAGGTCTCCCATGTGGGTGCAGGGGCCCAAGTACTTGGGCCATCGTCCACTGCTTTCCTAAGCACATTAGCAGGGAGCTGGATCAGAAGAGGCACAGCTGGGACTTAAACTGGTGCTCTGATGTGGGGGGCTAGTGTTGCAGGTGGTGGCTTCACCCGCTGGTGCTACAGTGCTGGCCCTGAGATGTAATAGTTTAAAATAGGGATGTTCCTTATTTTCTGGGACATAAAGATAAATTGGAAATTTGTAATTTTCTTTCAAGAGCACCCCTGAGCTTACAGTCAGTTGTAAGAGGAAACAGTTCTGCTGACTTTCTTGATTCTTTCTTCTGTCTCCTCTGACATTTTCATATGGGTGAAAGCTGGTTGAGGGAACACCAAAATAATCTCTGAAAACTAGTCACTGAAAGACAATATGTGTCCTAAGGGATTTGAACACGTGACAGAAGCAGTCCTAAGCCTTGCCTCACAGTTGGCATGTTACTCTCTTCCTACCATGCAAATATGATTTGCGTGTTTATCCGTTCATAGATTTTATAGTTTGGAATGAAAACTTCTTTACGTGGTAATCAAGGCTCTTCAGTTTGTCTTCTATTTATATTTCTCCAGTGTTATCTACTGCTCCACCCCACACCCCCTACTTGCCAACTGAGGCTCTCAGAATATTTCTAATCTTTCCTTCTATTCTTTATCTATCAGCTATGAAGTTCATGGAAAATGCATGTTATGAAAAAACTGTGCATGACTTCCAAAAATTTTTGTATAAAAAACTTCTTTTAATTCCATTTTCCTGTAAACTTTTTGAAGTCCCCTTGTTATTTCCTCTGCCTAGGACTTCCTCCTCCATTCTGACATCCTTAAAGTCAAAGCCAAATACCTATCACTCTTTTGTGAAGCTTTTCCTATGCTGTAACAGTTGCTGTCTTGTTTGTCTTTGTAGCCTTAATGCTGATCACAATGTCTGATGCAGAATTCAAGGGCATTTAAAAATTAATGGAATATGGAATTAAAGAGATAAATTTATTTTGGTGCCACGTAGCCTTTTTGTAATGGTCATCTTCCATTAAACTTTTTGAAGACCCTTATAGGTGCTGAGTAAATATTTTGGATGAAGTTTATTCTTTTTCCCACTATAATAGCATTATATGCTTCCTAAGCCAATGTGAAAAATATATGAGTAAAAAAATAAACTAATCACCACAGTCATTTACAAGTCAATTACAGTCTAAGTAAAAAACACATTTTTGGAATGTTTTCTTCCAATCTTTTTTCCTTATTTTTTGAAAGAATGACAGGGGGAGGGGGTGAGAGAGAGAGAGAGAGAGAGAGAGAGAGAGAGAGAGAGAGAATCTTTCATCAGTAGTTTGTTCCCAAAATGGCTGCAATGGCCTGAGGGTAAGCCAGGCCAAAGTCAAGAGATCAGAACTCTATTCAGGTGTCCGACATGGGTGATAGGGTCCCAAGTACTTGGGTTACCACCACTACTTTCCCAGATGCATCAGCAGGGAGCTGAATTAGAAGTAGAGAAACCAGGATTTGGACTGGCATTCTGAGAGGAGATGCCAGTGTTTCAAGCAGTAGCTTAACTCTTTGTGTCACAATGCCAGTCCTATTCCAGTGTTTTTCCTAAGCATATGATATATTTTGTAGATAGTTGAGATTCTTTTGGTAAAGGCTCAATGAATTGCTTCATTTATTATCATTTTTTCCATCTCATGTTTCATAATTCCCCTAATGGGCTTTTTGCTCTGACCATGTTCATAGAGTGGCTGTCATCTCTATCCTCCCTTTCCTCCACTTTCACCGTGCTTCAAAGCAGAGCTAGGATTAGAATTCATGGCTTTAGACTCCTAGACTTTGAATTTAAACCATGTGGGCCAGCTGATTTCTCTAAGGAGAATTCCTAATTTTCTTATATTGAAGTAAACCTTTGAATATAGGGATGTTGAAATTTTGATTGATACCACTGTTAAGTCAGGGTTCCCAGAATCATAAAATTTTAGAATTTGGAGAGACATTTGAAGTCCTCTAGTGCAAATTCCATTTTACTGATGAAATAAATGGGTCCCAGAGACAGCCACGGGTCACAGAGAGAGTATGAGAAGGATTTCATGCCTCCTGCCATTTGTCCTATAAAAGAGCCTGGGAAAATATGTTAGGGAAGAGCAAGAAGGTTAGGTGAAGGAGAAAGGCTTTTAGTATACAACAATGATCGTATTTGTAATTGTGAAGCGGTCTACAAGAATCCATCTGCTTCTTACACCCCAATCCTGCATTGTGTATATGTGTGAGATGTCACAAGGTAGCTAAACAAACAAGGTTGTTTTTCCAGAGCAGCCCTCTGGAGAGAAATTGGGATTGCGTTGCCAACTTTTTATGATGAACACAATTTGGAGTATAATGGTTTGGGGCTTTAGATTCCTGTAGTGAAAACAGTAGCATCCCTCTCACAGCACTTAGGGGAAAGCAGCCCAGTTTGTTGGAAAGAGATCTGGATTGCTATTAAGTTTTGGTTGTGCCAGACTTAATCTATGGACTTTTCTTTTTTATTTCTTTTTTAAAAAGATTTATTTATTTGAAGGGCAGAGTGACAAGGTGGGGGGGGTGGGGAGAGCCAAGGAGAGACTTCCATCTACTGGTTCCCTCCCCAAATGCTGACAACAGCTGAAGCCAGGATCCAAGATCTCCACCTGTGTCACCCACCTGGGTGGTAGGGACCCAACTACTTGGGCTAACATCTGCCATCTCTCTGGCACATTAGCAGGAAGCTGGATTGGAAGGGGAGGCAGTGCTCCATCCCAGACACTTTGAGCCACGGCTTAACCCCACTGCAGCACAGTGCCCACATACTGTAGCGTTTTGATAAAGTCCTTTCCCTTCTGTTGGCTTCAGTTAGTCTCCCCTTATGTAAACATCGGAGGTTACACTGGTTCCTCTGACAGGTCTTCCTGTGCTGAGATTCTCCTTTCTAAGGGCAGTTTTAGCAGTGTGTGGAAGTGCCTTGCAGAAGCAGCCCCTGTTCTCTCTTACTGTCTAATTAGATTGCTTCATGCTGCAGACTGATGGACAAGCCGTGCCCAACATTGACGCAGATGCCCTTGTTTTCTCTGGTTTCACAGTTGTTCTTTACTCGTTGATTTCTTGTTGGATTCCATTGTTCTTTGATACAGCCCTCGATTCATAGAGGGTGTCTTCTCCATCATCTCTCTCCTTAGCTCATCAATTCAGCAGTTCTGCGAATTGTGCTTTTCATTCAGTGCTCAGAGGATTCCAGTCCTATATTATCTCACTGGAATGCTTCCAAATATAACAGTATGTGTATTTCAAGGCCATGCAGTTCTTGTCTTTGCTGATAGTAGTCTTTGTGCTTTCTTTTAAAAAGAACAATTATTTACTTATTGTTCAAATATTACTATAACAAATTTCAAAATATTTTACATAGAATAAGCACAGTTCAAAATTTTTTTCTGAGGCTGGCACTGTGGTGTAGAGAGTTAAACCGCTGCCTTCAGTGCCAGCATCCATGGGTGCCGGTTCGAGACCCGGCTGCTCCACTTCTGATCCAGCTCTCTGCTATGGCCTGGGAAAGCAGTAGAAGATGGCCCAAGTTCTTGGGCCCCTGCACCCATGTAGGAGACCTGGAAGAAGCTCCTGGCGCCTGGCTTTGGATTGGCACAGTTCTAGCCATTACAGCCAACTGGGGAGTGAACCAGTGGATGGAAGACCTCTCTCTCTCTGTCTCTGTCTCCTCTCTTTCTCTTTCTGCCTCTCCTTCTCTCTGTGTAATTCCGACTTCCAAATAAATAAATAATCTTTAAAAAGAATGATATTTATTTATTTGAGGAAGAGAAAGTGTACCCATCTACTGGTTCACCCATTCACCACCCCCCCCCCAACTGCCAACAATGGCTGGTGGCTGCAGCCATGAGCTGAGAACTCACTCCAGGTCTCACACATGGGTGCAGCAACCATCACCTGTACCTCCCACGGTTGGCATTAGCAGGGAGTTGGAGCCAGGAGTCAGAGCTGGGCATCTAAGCCATGCGAGTACTCTGATGTGGGGGATGGGTGTCTTAATCAGCATCTTAACTGCTAGGCTAAATGCTGCCCTGTGATGCCCTTTTAAAAATACCTTCGTGTGCGTCCTGAAGATATGATGATCTTACATAACTCCAGTAAAAGTATAAGAATCAGGAACGAACACTGATGCAATACTGTTATCTAATATGCAGACTTTATTACAATTTTGCCAACATTGAGGTTTTTTTTTTTTTTTTTTGACAGGCAGAGTGGACAGTGAGAGAGAGAGACAGAGAGAAAGGTCTTCCTTTGCCGTTGGTTCACCCTCCAATGGCTGCCGCGGATGGCGCGCTGCGGCCGGCGCACCGCGCTGATCCGAGGGCAGGAGCCAGGTGCTAGGTGCTTTTCCTGGTCTCCCATGGGGTGCAGGGGCCAAGCACCTGGGCCATCCTCCACTGCACTCCTGGGCCACAGCAGAGGGCTGGCCTGGAAGAGGGGCAACCGGGACAGAATCCGGCGCCCCGACCGGGACTAGAACCTGGTGTGCCGGCGCCGCAAGGCGGAGGATTAGCCTGTTGAGCCACGGCGCCGGCCAACATTGAGGTTTTGAAAATAAGTCTCGTTTTATAAAACACATCTCCACTGTTGAGATCTTTTTTCCAAATATAAGAATTAATGACTATAAACTTCACTTTCATCACTATTTTAGCTATGTTTCCTCAATTTCTATATGTTGTATCTTCATTTTACTTCACCTCAAAATCTTTTCTAATTTCTCTTTTGATTTATTATTCACCTAGTTACTACATAGTAGTGTATTATTTTTCACATACTTGTAAATTTCAAGAGTTTTTTATGTTACTAATTTCCATTTTCATTTCATGTTGTCATAGAACATACTCTGTGACTTCAATTCTTTCACATTCATTGAAGCTTTTTTTTTTATTTGACAGATAGAGTTAGACAGTGAGAGAGAGAGACAGAGAGAAAGGTCTTCCTTCAGTTGGTTCACCCCCAGAATGGCCGCTATGGCTGACGCTGCACCAATCCTAAGCCAGGAGCCAGGTGCTTCCTCCTGGTCTCCCATGGGGTGCAGGGCCCAAGCACTTGGGCCATCCTCCACTGCCTTCCCGGGCCACAGCAGAGAGCTGGCCTGGAAGAGGGGCAACTGGGACAGAATCCAGCACCCTGACTGGGACTAGAACCCGGTGTGCTGGCAACGCAGGCAGAGGATTAGCCAAGTGAGCCACGGCACCGGCCGTCATTGAGGCTTCTTTAATGAACTAGCATATAATGTGTCCTAGATACATTCATATGTGTACTTGAAAAGAATGTGTATGGGGCTAGCACCGTCGTTCAATGGGTTCAACCACTGCCTGCAGTGTCCGCATCCCATATGGGCCCCGGTTTGGGTCCCGATTGCTCCACTTCTGATTCAGCTCTCTTCTATGGCCTGGGAAGGCAGTGGAAGATGGGCCAAGTGCTTGGGTCCCTGTACCCACATGGGAGACCCAGAAGAAGCTCCTGACTTCTGGGTTTGGAATGGGCCAGCCCCAGCTGTTGCAGCCATTTGGGGAGTGAATGAGCAGAAGAAAGACATCTCTCTCTCTTGTTCTCTCTCTGTCACTTGGCCTTTCAAATAAAATAACATAAAATAAATCTTTAAAAAATGTGTATTTTGCTCTTGTTGGCTAGAGTGTTCTATAGATACGTGGTAGGCCTAGTTAGTTTATGGTGTTGTTCAAGTCTTGTTTTCCTTGTTGATTTTCTACCTAGTTCTAATTGTTATTGAAAGTAGCATTGAAATTTCCAGCTATTATTGCTGGATTCTCTATTTCTCCCTTAATTTTGTCAGTTTGCTTTATGTTTCTGGGGCTCTGATGCACATATGTTTGTGACTGTTAGATGTCCCTCATGAATTGACTCATTTATTGTTATAAAATATCACTTTTGATTTTCTTTAGAATTTTTTGTTTTGAAATTTATTTTGTCTGATGCTATTATGAGTATACCCATTTTAAACTTTCTTACAAGATTTTCTGATTTTAATTTTGACTTTTTTCTTTGAAGATAATATGTTTCTTAGAGACAGCATGGAGTTTGGTACTCGCTGACTTTTGATGGATCGTTTAATCCATTCATATGTAATCTTATTATTGATATAGTTGGACTTAGATTTGTCATTTGACTTTTTTATATCTTTCATGTCTTTCTTTGTACATTTCTCCTTTACCACTTTTCTTTGAATTAAATAACATTATGGGTATACTCATTTCATCTGTACATTTACAAATTCAACAATTCATTGTTATAATAATTATCTTAGAAGACACCATAACTTTTCAAGCAGTTGGGAAAAGAAAGGAGACCAAGTGTGCATCTATTGAGTTTCTTGTATTGACCTCTTTGGGTGTCATTTCTGGTTCTTTCCATTTGTTTTTGTGGATTTGAGTTGCCATTTTGTGTCATTTCCTTACTCTATTATAGTTTTGCTTTCTCCCATCTCCTTTGTGATTTTATTGCCAAATACATGTTTCCTTTACTATCATCCTCCAAATATAACTATATACCTATAGTTTAATACAGTTGTTTTTTGTGTCATTTAAGAGAAGCAAGGAGGAGATATGTGCATTGATATTGTATAAAAGACTTGACAGCCTTTCATTGAATTTGAATTACTTCTGAGCCCCCTTTTCCTCTTTTGAAAAGAGAGGAAGAAGAAAATTTCTTTATCTTAACTCACGTGGTTCTTATGAGACTTGAAAGTTGCTGTCAAAATCCCTCTATAAAACTGTGAGGCATATATGGCCACATAGTGTTATTTTAAGCAAGTAGACAAGTCATTGAGCTTGTGTTCTGGGTCAGGTACTTTATGTTTTAGGCTGTTTTATTTCATCCTAAACCATTTTACAACTAGTAATAGATTATTTGTAAATCCAATTTAATTTTTCAATTATATTAGTGTCCAGACATTGAACTCCAATTACATTAAAATTCAACCACATTGACCTAACTATATCAAAATTCACATATCTCCAACATTAACTATGTAAAAACATGAGCATATCAAAATCCAACAGGAGAGCCAGGAGAGGAAGGGTGCATAGTCAGATATTAAGAATGTTTCATTGCATTCTCTCACCTTATCAACAAAAGCACAAAATGAAGTCTGGTCATATCGGTAGCTAGAGCATGGTAGCACTTAGCTCTGACGTTAAACCAGCGACTTCTGTGACATAGGGGAAGTCATACTTCCTTCCTGGACTTTAATCTTTCCACATTAAACACTTTTGCACATTTTGCAGTTTTACAAAAATAAAAAGTCTTTAAAAGAGCCTTCACAGAGGAAAGGAGGGTGGGAAGGAGAGAGGGAGAGAGGGAGGAAGGGAATATCATTATGTTCTTAGAATTGTATCTATAAACCACATTGAATTTGTTAAAAACAATTTAAAAATTAGAATAAAATAAAGTAAAAAATAGCCTTCCCATTTTAGTATGTTATTTTAAGGTATACCAATAAATATTAAATTCAGTGATCATTTAAATTATAGAAACTGCTCTCCTAGTAAACATTAAGAATTATAAGAGCAACTGTCTTAGGCTGGCAACGTGGCTCACTAGGCTAATCCACCGCCTGCGGCGCTGGCACCCCGGGTTCTAGTCCTGGTCGGGGCGCCGGATTCTGTCCCGGTTGCTCCTCTTCCAGTCCAGCTCTCTGCTGTGGCCCAAGAAGGCGGTGGAGGATGGCCCAAGTGCTTGGGCCCTGCACCTGCATGGGAGACCAGGAGGAAGCACCTGGCTCCTGGCTTTGGATCGGCACAGTGCGCCGGCCATGGCAGCCATTTGGGGGGTAAATCAATGGAAGGAAGACCTTTCTCTCTGTCTCTCTCTCTCACTGTCTAACTCTGTCAGAAAATAAATAAATAAATAAAAATTAAAAAAAAGAGCAACTGTCTTTCTGGATTGGATTAAGTATTTATATCAATTTCAGATTAGGACTATGTTCAATTGTACTGGAATGGGGTAGAAAGTTAATTTTGGGGCTGCCATCATTGGATGGCGGGGGAAGCTAATGCCTTTGACACTGGCATCCCTTATGGGTGCCAGTGTGTATCCCGGCTGTTCCACTTGTGATCCAGCTCCCTCTTTTGGCCTGAGAAAACAGTGGAAGATGGCCTAAGTGTTTGGGAACCTGCACCCATGTGGGAGACCTGGATGGAGTTTCAGGTCAAGGCTTCCACCTGGCCCAGCCCTGGCCATTGTGGCCATCTGGCAAAGTGAACCAGTTTATGAAGGATTGATTTCTCTCTCTCTCTCTCAAATTAATGAATAGATTCTTTTTTTTGAAGTTCATTTTGAATTATAAATAACTTCCCTGTCAATATTGATCCTGAGGAGTACGATTAGGGGATTTCATAGCCCAGGGGGGTGTTCCATTGTGAAATTAATAGCACTTTTTTCTGATAGAGGCACTCACTGAGATTTTCAACACTTTGATGTATTTTATCATAGCTGTTTCATATATGAAGGGATGTGTGTGTGTGTGCATGTCTGTACACATGTGTGTATGCTTTAAAATATGAATCATATTGGATGCATATTACTGTATTATATCACATTTTCTTGCATTTCTTGGCTACCATTCCTGTATTGTAATTTGACATGGGACTAGGTGAACTTGAAGTTTCTGTGTTTTGGGACTCTCCTCTGTAAGTTTGGATGGATCTATAGGCTAATCAGTAATGGCATAGTCAGTCTTTGAAGAATATTGTTTTCATTGGCTAAAGAAACACATTTGCTTGCTCCCAAGGGAGTTTTGCTATTGTCCCTGCATCCAGGCAGCAGAATCTGCTCTCCTGAGGCACAGCAGCAGCCTACATTCTTATGGGTTGAAGGTTTTCAGCTGTCTCTATTTTTTTAAATTTATTTCCGCAAATGGCCACTTCGAGGTAAGAGAAGTGGTGGAGAGGTGTAAAGACTTTTGCCTCTGTCCTTTTTGGCCCAATAGTCTCCAGTTTTGTTCTCTCAAAGGCTGAGTTTTGCAGAGGTTCTGCCAAGGAGAACTGGAGTTTTCCCTTGGGAATCAGAGAAGGGCCCAGTACTCAGAAAATCTGAAAAGACAAGCTTTTCAGATGTTAATAAGTCTAAGCAGGACCCAGGAAGCTTTGTAGCTTAGAGGGCAGATTAAATACCCAGGCAGTATAACTTTTCCCTGGGCTGTAGCCAGGTTCTTACTATTTGTGATAACTTGAAGAAAGGATCACAAAGGTGGAATTCTCCCAGAGGTCATCGCTGTGAACTTGGAATTCAGTACAAGCTCCAAAAGTCAAAGCAAACAAGAAGCATTGGCAACACCAGGCGCCTATTTTGGTGCCAGGTTTTCACATTTTTTTTTTTTTTTGGTTTCTTTCTGTGTCCCTTACTCTAGCTGCCAGTGAGTGCTTAACTGTCAATTGCAGCCACAAATATAGGAAATTTGAAAAAAAAAGTTTTCTGCTTTGAAAAGACCACAGGAAAAATCTAATTACTTACTTTTATTCGCAATATTGTTGGTGCAAATTTCAAAGTATAGAGAATCATAGAAGAATGTCAGTGCACTCACCTTCCCAGGATGGGCATTTTGTCAGTTTGCTTCAGATTACTCTTCTTCTCTGAATAAAGCATTGCTCTTACTCTCCCCGCCCGCCCCCACGTTCTGGTCTCTCCCTGAGGCAGTCACGGTTCTTAACGGGATATGTATCCTTCTTGGCCATGTTCTCTGTTTTCTATTATATCTAACAGGTAATATAACGAGACTAGATATAGTGTATATATCCAGTAGGAAACATCACCATGGAGGATATATACCAAGTGTATATGTATATGAGGAATGTTGCAAAAGTTCATAGCAAATGTCTATTAGGGAAAAACTACATATAGATTTCAAAGTGTTTTTGTACCAAAATAAATGTATCATTTAATACTACTTTTCCACAAAATGTGTATGTAAAACTCATTCACAAGTTGGGCTGGTGTTGCAGCACAGCAGGTTAAGCAGCCACTTGTAACACTGCCATCCCATAGCAGAGTGCCAGTTCGAGGCTTCGCTACTTTCCTTCTGGTCCAGCTCCCTGCTAATGTGGCTTGGAAGGCAGCAGATAGCGGCTCAAGTGCTTGGGCCCCTGAACCCACGTGGGAGACCATGATGGTATTCTTGGCTCCTGACTTTGGCCTGGCACAACTCTGCCTGTTGTGCACATTTGGGGAGTGAACCAGTGGGTAGAAGATTCTCTCTCTCTCTCTCTCTCTCTCTCTCCCTCTCCCTCCCTCCCTCCCTCTCTCTTCCCCTCCCTCTCTCTTCCCCTCCCTCTCTCCCTTCCTCTCTCTTCCCCTCCCTCTCTCCCTCCCTCTCTCCCTCTCTCCCTCTCTCCCTCTCTCCCTCTCTCCCTCTCCCCCTCTCCTTCTCCCTCTCTCTCCCTCTTTCTTTGTGTCTGCATTTCAAATAGATAAATACATTCAAATAGATAAATACATACATTTTCACAAGTGGAGTAATACCATATGTTCCTTTGACCTAGCTTTTTTTTTTCACTCAGCATTATTCTTTTTAGACAGTGGTATATATTCTGCATTCACTCTTAAGGCTTAATGGTATACTTCTGTTGTGAATATTGTTATTGTTGGGGAAACTTAAAAAATCTCTTGCTAATCCAGAAAATCCCTTTCACAAATGTAGAAAAGAAAGAAAACCATTTTAGTACTGAATAAGCAGTAAACCAGCCTTGGATGTGCATGCCAGGAAATCGTTAGCTGGGACAGAAAGATATCTCACCATCCTTTTACATAGAAAGCAGATACAATTCATTACACACAGAAAGACTTAAAAAAAGTTTATGGAAAAATATAATTAGAAGATAAGTTTATTTTGGTGCAAAATGAAATCCATGCATAGTTTTTCTATAATATGTATTCTCCATGAACTTTTTAAAGACCCCCACATACATGTTCTAAAGAGAAAATACGTACCTAAATTGGAGGATGTAACAGACTTGCTATACATATATAGTTCATCCAAACTTCACCTGGTAGGGGCCCGCATTGTTTTGCAGCAGGTTAAGCCACTGCTTGTGACGTGCATACATATCAGAGCACCAGCTGGAGTGCTAGCTGCTCTGTTTCTGATTTAGATCTCTGCAAATGGCCTGGGAAAACAGTGGGTGATGGCCCACTCCTCCCTCCCCTCCCCTCCCCTCCCCCTCCCCTCCCCTCCCCTCCCCTCCTCTCTCTTCTCCTCTCCTCTGCCTTTCAAATAAATTAATAAACCTTTAAAAATACATCCGGTAATTGAGGTTGCCCTGTATATGTTGTTTTTATTTAAAGGTAAAAATAACACTATCTCTATGATAAGCAGACAATTGAAGCAAGGCATATAGGCCAAATCCTCAAGGTATCAGTAGATAGGAGCCCATCTACTTTGACATTAGTGTTTCAAAGCTATGATTTCCAAGTCCTTAAGAAAAATGTTCCTGGGTTGTCCTATGTACAAGAGGCTTATTTGGCCTTTTAAAGAAAGATTTATTTATTTGAAAGTGACAGAGAGAGAGGGAGAGACAGAGAAAGAGATCCTCTATCATCTGGTTCACTCCCCAAATGCCCACAACAGTTGGAGTTTGGCCAGGCTGGAGCCAGGAACTGCATCTGGGTGTCCTATGTGGGTGGCAGGGGCCCAAGTGCGTGGACCATCATTTGTTGCCTTCTAAGCACATTAGCAGGGAGCTGGACTGTAAGTAGAGCAACCAGGACTCTAACCAGTACTCAGATATAGACTGCCAGCATCACAAACAGTGTGTTAACCCACTGTAATTCAGCTTTCAAGATTTGCCTGTTTATCAAAGAGGCACAGCTTTATAACTTTTTTCAAGGAAATGCTAAGAAAAGGGAGAAGGGAAAAGCTGGTTCCCTGTTGACCACCAAGAACATTCAGTCCTAGTGTATACTATATATTTATTGATTTTCTTATAAGGCTGTTTCTGATTTGTGTTATGGCCAATAATATGCCAATTAACATGTTCATAATATATGCCTCCCTGGGCAGTGTGCAATAATGTCTCAGTTAATGAGCATTGTTTACATTACTAGATATTTCCAAATTGTACCTGTGAATATTATACTCATTTATACTTCCCACAACAAATATAATATTACCAACATCACCTATTCATCAACATTAATTACTAACACTCAAAATTTTCATACTTCAAAAATTGGTAATCTGATGGTATGAAATATCATCTTATTACTGCTGAATTTTGGTTTTCCTATTAATTGAGCATATTAAAATATGTTTATTAGCCATTTTTATTTCCTTCTTTGTGAATTGCCTATTTTTATATTATTTACTCATTTTTTCTTTTGAATTTTTAGTCTTTATTATTGATTTATAAGATTATTTATTCCAGAATTTAATTCTTTATTTTTAAATATGTTACAAATAATTTCCCAATAATCTCCATTGCCAAAGAAAATTACTTTGTAAATTTTAGCCTCTTTTCATTTTATTTATGATGTTTTTTGTCATATAGGAGTTTTTTTTTTTCATTTGAAAGTCAAAGTTACAGAGAAGGAAGGAGGGAGAGAGGGAGGGGGGGGGGAGAAATTGTCCATCTGCTGATTCACTCCCCAAATTGCTATAATGACCAGGGCTGGGTCAAACCAAAGCCAGGAGCCAGGAGCTTCTTCTGGGTCTCCTGTGTGACACAAAGCCCAAAGCACTTGGACCATCTTCTGCTGTTTTCACAGCTATATTATCAGGAAGCTGGATTGGAAGTAGAACAGCTGGACTCGAACCAGCACCCATATGGAATGCAGGCGCATTGCTGCTGTGGTGGTCTTTTCACTTTGTTGAGTGTTTCCTTTGCAGTACAGAGTCTTTTAGCTTGATGTAGTTTCATTTGTCTATTTTTGCTTTTATTGACTGTGCTTCTGGGGTTTTTTCCAAGAAGTCTTTGTGCCAATGTCTTACAGAGTTTCCCTGATGTTTTCCTCCAGTAATTTGATGGTATCAGGTCATAGATTTAGGCCCTTGATCCATTTTGAGTTGATTTTTGTATGAAGTACATGTGGAGATCCAGTTTTCCTACCACCAACACCATTTGTTGAAGAGACTGTCCTTTCTATGGGGATTGATTTTATCTCCTTTGTCAAACATTTGCTGGATAGATTAATTTCTGGGCTTTCTATTCTGTTCCGTTGGCCTACATGTCTATTTTTGTGCCAGTATCAGGCTGTTTTGATTATAACTGCCCTGTAGTATGTCTTAAAATCAGATATTGTGATGCCTCCAGCTTTGTTTTTGGTGCTTAGGATTGTTTTAGCTGTTCGGGGTCTGTTGTGCTTCCATATGAATTTCGGCATCATTTTTTTCTAGATCTGAGAATATTGTTAAATTTTTATTGGGATTGCATTGAATCTTTAAATTGCTTTGCATACTGTGGACATTTTGGTGGTATTAATTCTTCCAATCCAAGAACATGGAAAATTTTTCTCTTTTTTATGTCTCCTTCTATTTCTTTCTTTAATGTTTTCCCATTTTCATTGTGAAGACCTTTTACATCCTTGGTTAAACTGAGTCCAAGGTGTGTGAATTTTTTTGTAGCTATTTTGAATGGTACTATTCTTACAAGCTTTTTCTTAACCCTGACATTGTATACAAATGCTTTTGATTTTTTTTAGGTTAAATTGGATTTTTAACTTTTTAAAAAGATTTATTTATTTATTTGAAAGGGTTACACAGAGAGAGAAGGAGAGGGAGAGAGAGAGGGAGAGGGAGAGGGAGAGGGAGAGGGAGAGGGAGAGGGAGAGAGAGAGAGAGAGAGAGAGAGGTCTTCCATCCACTGGTTCACTCCCCAATGGTCTGCAATGACCGGAGCTACACTGATCTGAAGCCAGGAACCAAGAGCTTCTTCTGGGTCTCCCACGAGGGTGCAGGTGCCTAGAGACTTGGGCTATTTTCTACTGTTTTCCCAGGCTACAGCAGAGAGCAAGATCAGAAGTGGAGCAGCCAGGACTCGAACCGGCGCCCATATGGGATGCTGGTACCACAAGCGGTGGCTTTATCCAGTATGCCACAGCGCCAGCCCCAATGCTATTGATTTTTGTCCATTGATTTTATATCCTACAACTTTACCAAACTCTTTTATGTGTTCTGATGGGCTCTTAGTGGAGTATTTTGATTGCCCTATGTATAGAATTATGTCATCTGCAAACAGAGGTAATTTGACTCCCTCCTTTCCGATTTGTATCCCTTTGGTTTATTTTTCTTGCCTAATAGCTCTGGCTAAAACTTCCTTCCAGAACTGTATTGAATACCAATGGTGAAAGTGAGCATCCTTGTCTGATTCCATATCTTAGTGAAAATGCTTCCAGCTTTTTCCCATCCAGTATGATGTTAGCTGTGGGTTTGTCATACTTTGCCTTGATTGCGTTGAGGAATGTTTCCCACAATAGCCTGTGCTCGACCAGGAACCTCTTCCAGGTCTTCCACATGGGTAGCAGGGATGTTAGTATGTGAGCCATACTCTCCTGCCTCTAGGATGCATTAGTTGGAAGTTGGATCAGAAGACCGAGGTGGGGCTGGATCCCAGCCATTCTAATATGGGATGCAGGAGTCCCAGGTGGTAACTTAGCATGCTGCACCACAGTGTCCACCCCTAAAATTTTATTGTTTAGGTATTAGTCTGTGATTGATTATGAGTTAATTTTTATATAAGATATGAGGTTTAGGTTTAATTTTGTTTCTCATGTCCAGTGGCTGTAGCACCATTCATCAAAAATTGATTATTTCTCAATTGAACTATGTTTTTCCCTTTGGAAAAAAAATGAGTTTGCTAAGAGTTTATGTAGAGATTCCATCCTGTCCTCACAGAGATGAAGCATAGCTTATGTTACTTCTCCATAAACACGGGGTGCATACAGTCATTTCCTTTCAAAGATACAGTTTGGAAAGAAGAAAAACAGTAATTTGATGTAACAAATTTTGTTTGTTTATTGTTATTTATTTTAAAGGCAGAGGCATACAGAGACAGATAACTCCCATCTGCTGGTTAACTCCCCAACTAGCCATCATGGTTGGGCCAGGTTGAAGCCAGAATTCAGGAACGCAATCAAGGTCTCCCATGTGAGTGGCAGGGGCCCAAGTATTAAAGCTATCATCTGCTGCCTCCCTGACGTGTATTAGCAGGAAGCTGGAGTTAGAAGCAGAGCCAGCAGTTGAATCCAGGCACTCTAATGTGGAATGTGGGCATCCCAAGTGGCATCTTAACCACTACACCAAAGCCCAGCTAGAAAGATTTAATTTAGAGTGAAGAAACCTGATGAGCACTGCCTCACCAGGTGATCAAGGCCAACATGAACAGTAAAAAGTTATCTCAAAAGTAGGTACTTTGATGTGATGAGAATGTCACTTTGCCACTGTGATATTCTCTCTCAAAACACATAACCTAGTCTAATCATGGGAAAAATCACACAAGCAATAATTGCAAAAACATTCGACAAAATACATGACTAGAGCTCCCCGAAATTGTCAAGATCATCAAAAACAAGAAAAGTATGGGAAACTGCCACAGGTAAGAGGCATCTAAAGAGACATAACTACTTAATGTAACGTGATATCCTGGATAGGATCTTGGGAAAGAAAAAAGGACTCTAGGTAAAACCTAGGAAATCTGAATAGAGAGTGGACTTTAGTAATAATACTGTATCAATATTGGTTCATTAATTAATAAAAGCTGTGCCCTAGTAATATATACTGTTAATAATAGAAGAATTGGTATGGGGTGTAGGGTATATGGGGATACTCTGTACTATCTTTGTAATTTTCCTAAAAAATCTAAAATTATTACAGGAAATTTAATTTTAAAGAATTAGTTGGGCATATTTGACTCTGTTTCTCGATTCTATGTTATGTGCAATTGATCTGTGTGTCTGTTGGTCTAACAATACCACACATTCTCGATTACTGTTGCTATGTAGTAAGTCTGAAATCAGACTGATTTGTTGTACTTCATTCCTTTTCACAGCTGAGGTATTTTAATTCCTTTGTCTTTCCATGTAAATTTTTTAGAGTCATTTCGTCTCTTTCTTCATTAGAAATTTTGCTAGGGTTTATAGGAATTGCCTCAAATCTATATATCAGTTTGGGAAGGATTGACATCTTTACTGTATTAAGGCTTCTAATCTGTGAACATCATGGCAGTGTTCTCCATTTACTTAGACTCTGATTTCTTTCATCAGCATTTTGTTGCTTTCAGTATTCCAATCTTGTATATGTTTTTTAAAACATTTATTTATCTATACACATTTATCTATTTATTTGAGACAGAGAGAAACATCTTCTATCTACTCGTTCACTCCCCAAGTGACCACAATAGCTGGGGCTGGGCTGATCTGAAGCCAGGCTCCAGGAGCTTCTTCCGGGTCTCCCATGCAGGTTCAGGGGCCCAAGGGCTTGGGCCATCTTCTATTGCTTTCCCAGGCCATAGCAGAGAGCTGGATCGGAAGTGGAGCAGCCGGGACACGAACCGGTGCCCGTATGGGATGCTGGCACCACAGGCACCACAGTGTGGGCCCTCCAATTTTATTTAAGTTTTGTTAGATTTACACCTAAATGGTCTTTTTTTAAACCATTGTTAATGGTGTTGAGTTTTTAATTTTAATTTCCACATGGTCACTGCTAGTATATGGAAATACAATTGACTTTTGCATGTTGATGTTGTATCAGGAGACCTTGCTGAATGCACTTATTGGTTCTAGGAATTTTATTGTGGCTTAATTGGTATTTGTTTAACATAGACCATTAGTTACCTGCAAAGAGGGACAGTTTTGATATGTTGAAATTTCTAATACATTTAGTTCAGTGTACTTTTAATATCCCTTGGACATTTCTCTTTGGCTCATGGATTACAGTTAATAACCAGAATGCATAAAGAATTGAAACAACTCAATAGGGAAAAAATCCAATTAAAAAGTAGGCCATAGATCCAAACAGAAATTTTAAAAGGAGTACGTACAAATGGCCAACAAAACTAATCACTAGGGAATTGTAAATCAAAACCACCATGAGATATCATCCTAGTCCAGTGAGATTCGCTATTGCCCAAAAGACTACCTGTAGCAGAGTGATAATTTGTTTATTGCTGCACTCTTCACAAGTCAAGATATGAAATCAACCAAGGTGTCCGTCATCATATGAATGGATACAGAAAATGTGATATGCACACACACACAGGCACATATAAATAAAAGCATGCCCTGGAATATTTCTCAGCCATAAAAAGAATGAAACCTTGTCATATGCAACAACATGGATGGAAATGGAGATCACTATGCTGAGTGAAATAAGCCAAGCACAGAGAGACAAATATTGAATGATCTCATTCACATTTGCAGTCTTTAATAAAGGCAATCTTTTTTCTTTTAATTTTTTGTGATCACATACTTTCAATTAAAGGAAGGAGGAGAAGGGAAGGAAGGAGTGTATCATTGTACTCTTGGAATTTTTTCTATGAAATTCATGAAATCTGTTGTATATATATTAATAAAATATAATTTTAAAAAGGCAATATTATAGAAATTAAAATATGATGGCTACCAGAGGCTGGGGAAAGAATGGAGGATGGAGGATTGGAAAAGGTAGACTGATGGGTACTAGCTTATAACTACAAGGAAGGCACTTAATTGAATGTACGAATGACGTGGAATCTTAGCATGCTTCCTGGTCCCAGATGTGACAGGTGCATCCTGGGAACATGGATGTATTTAGCCAACAGTTAAAGAGATTAGGAGAACATGAATTCCAGCTCATCTAAATTTAATTACGTAGTTACACCATACCACCTGGGTTCCACAAAGTCCTGGGAGTTCCCTGACTGCCCACCCAAGGCTGACAGTGACACACGCCAAAATGAGACCAACCCACAAGGACCCGATGTCCACTTGATGCTGGATAAATAGCGGCTTTAGTCTGTGAGCACCAGCTCCATGGTAGAGACCTGTGGGCTTTAATCAAGTGTGAGGTGTCAGCATGGTAAGGCCCAGCTTTGAGCTCCTAGGCATGCTCCTAAGCTGGCTTTTCTGGCCTCTCTGCACAGCTGGAGTTGTGCTTTCTGCTGACATTTGTAGGAGGGGTTGCATAGGCCTCCTACCTGTGGAAGCTCCAAATCCTCACTCCGTGGTTAAGGGGACAGGGGCTGGTGCCTCAGCCTGACTCAGGTTTTTCTACAGAGGACTTGGCACCAGGATTCGGCTTTCTCCCCCTCTCCCAAGCAGGAGGTGACTCTCTATGCTGTGTTCCTTGGAGCTGGGGGAGGGGTGACAGAGGCAACTCTTTCCTTCTTGCTTTTTTCAGTGCGAGTTTTTTCTTAGAACAAAATGAGGTTCTGTGGTCTAACCTGGCTTCTGTAACCACTGTGAAGGTGCCTTAGTGTGTGGATAACTGTCCACCTTGGTGTCTCTGTGGAGTCTTGGTATCTCTGGAGTCCCTTACTCAGTGTCATTTTTATTGTGCTTCTGGTTTTTTTTTTTTTTGATATGTATATTTCTAGTTGTTTTTCTAAACTCTGTGCTGTACTCTGGGTAATTTCCTTATATCTGTTTTCCAATTTGCTGTGTCTTAGTTGATAGCTTTGTTCTATAAGCATTTTAAAGTAAGTCCTACATTTTTGCTCCACTTTTCATAATCTTCTTGTGTTTATTTCATATGTAGTGCCCATGGTTTTTAACTTTATGCAGTGAGAATAATAGAAAAATATGTATACTTTTATCTTTCTAGAAGCAGAATTCCTTCCTTCCTTTTTATTTATTTTTATCTGCTTGAAAGTTGGAGTGACACACACACACACACACACACACACACACACACACACAGAATCTTCTATGTGCTAGTACATTCCCTAAATGGCCAAAACAGCCAAGGCTGGGCCAAACTGATTCCAGGAGCCAGGAACTCCATTCAAGTCTTCCATGTGGATATTGGGAACCCGAGTACTTGGACCATCCTTTACTTCCTCCTGGATCAGAAAACTGGATCAGAAGCTGAGTAGCTAGGACTCCAACCAGCACTCCGATATGGGATGTGAGCATCCCAAATAGTGGCTTGATCCACCGTGTCATAAGGCTCTCTCTTAGCTCATATTTTCACATAGATTTTCTTGAATGTCCGGAGATGAAACAAGCAAATGGAAAAACTCCAAAGAAACAAAGATGAGAATGCTGTTACCTCTCTCAGTGTTTGTAGATTGTCTCTGCGCTGGGACACTCATCCATCACTTAGCTAGTATTTTTTTTAATTGTATTTATTTATTTAACTTATTCGAAAGGGAGGGAAAAAGTGAGTGTAGGGCTGGGGGAGGGTGCTTAAAACTTACATGGGCAGCATTAAGTTTGAGCTCCAATGAGCAGAAGCTTGTGGTTTTGGGTTACTTAATTTTAGCACAGAGTAAGACTATCTGTGTTGTTCCCTGCAGCATATTGGGCCAGTGGGCTCCAGGCATGGACCTTATTCCAAGTTCCCAGCTCCTAAATAACGTCCCCTGCCTACTGACAGACTCTCAACTCTCATAGGCTGTCAGTTCTTGGTATTTATGGTAGTTATGTTCTTTTTTTTTTTAAGATTTATTTATTTATTTGAAAGAGTTACACAGAGGCAGAGAGGCAGAGAGGCAGAGAGGCAGAGGGAGAGGGAGAGGGAGAGGGAGAAGGAGAGGGAAAGGGAGAGAGAGAGAGAGGGAGAGGGAGAGGGAAAGGGAGAGAGGGAGAGGGAGAGGGAGAGGGAGAGGGAGAGGGAGAGGGAGAGGGAGAGGGAGAGGGAGAGGGAGAGGGAGAGGGAGAGGTGTTTCATCCTCTGGTTCATTCTCCAATTGGCCGCAGCTGCACCAATCCGAAGCCAGGAGCCAGGAGCTTCTTCCGGGTCTCCCACATGGGTACAGGGGCCCAAGGACTTAGGCCATCTTCTACTGCTTTCCCAGGCCACAATAGAGAGCTGGATTGGAAGTGGAGCAGCCAGGACTCGAACCACTGCCCATATGGGATGCCGGCACTGCAGGCGGTAGCTTAACCTGCTATGCCACAGCTCGGGCCCCTGTAGTTATGTTTTATAATGTAAATATAAGCATTCGATTAGTGACTATAGAACCATTGCTCCTAGAGGAAATACAGAGTTCATTTTCTGTGATGTTATCACATTTTCATCTACCAATCAATACAAAACCTTTTCTAGTGTATGTTTTTGTTTAAAGACACTTTATTTTTATATCCATATCTATATAAAATCAAACACCCCCCCATGCACATATACACATACAGAGGTAATAGCACTGTGACTTGGACCTATAGAAAACTTATCTAACGTGCGCATTTCCTCTTTTAGGACACCTCAGCCCTATTGTCATAGGAATACCACCCTCTGAGTTAGATGATGGCATCTATTTTACCATTGTAGGAACTGGAGACTAATCACAGTAGCTGGTAGGACATTTTTAAAAATTGCAGCCCATAAAGGTAAGGTACCTTGTCCAAATGTACAAAGCTGATTTGTTCCAGAGCCAAGACTGGTGATATTTCATTGCCAGTCTTGGTGATATTTCCACTGCCTCATTCTGCCTCGGAAAAGTACGAAGCGCTACCAGATGGTAATATGAGTGTTCTTTTAAACTAATAAATATGTGAGTATAAAGGGATGTATGTGCTAAGAGAACAGTGTTTTTTCTTTCCTAACTGAAAACAGCCCAAACCCCCAAGCCTAACAATCCCTTGGGCATTCCATTGTGTAATCTCCTTTAGAAGTAGAATAGCATCTATCAAATTGTGAGCCATATTAAAATGTAGACACTTGAGTTTCATCACAATTAAAAGCTGTGTGCAAATGGAATTACTATACATGATGTAGGTAAATTACACACACACACACACACACACACACACACACACATGCTCATATTGGCATTTGGCTTTCTTTATATATTTTTCTGTTCTTTGTTTTCTCTGTAATTGGATGCTAATTAGGACTTGAGTTTCTTTTTTATTTTTCTTTGTAAAAATTTTTATTGTTTTTCATTTTATTTGAAAGATAGATGGAGGTAATTTGACAGAGAAAGAAAGATCTTCCACCCATCTTCATTCCCCAAAGGCCCACAACAACCAGGACTGGGCCAGGCTGAATGCACAAGCTCAGAACTCAGTCTGGGTCTCCCACTTGGGTCCCAGAGAATCAAGTACTTGAACCATCTACTGTTGCCTCTCAGAGTGGATTGGAAGTGGAGGAGCTGGGACTTGAACCTGGCACTCTGATATGGGATGTTGGTGTCCCAAGTAGTGACTTACCACTGTGCACAATGCCTGCCCCCATTATTTCTTTTACTTGGCACTCTCTTCTTTTACCCCCAGATTAAATATGTGCTTTTGGCCCAGAACAATTTTCCCCCTTTAGGGAGAAATAGATTCCTGGCAGAAGTAACCTGAAGTTTCCTATATCTACTCTCTATAAATTCATAATGGTCTGCAGCTGTAGCACTGAAACTTTGAGCTTTGCTGAATTTTTGCAGCATTTATCCAATATTATTGGAGCCACTGAGAAGGGAGAAAATTTCTTATGTTTTAAAATGTATTTAAGGGAACAGTTAGATTTAATTTTTCTGATAGCTTGAATTTATTAAACAATTGAGACATTAAGAAATTTAAAAAGAGTTAGTTTTTGAAGTCATGTGTTTATTCAACTAGCAAATATTGAGGGCCTACGTTAAATCACACATTATACTAAGCTCTGAGATTAAGAATAAGAAAAGATTTTCTTTGATTTGGAGCAGCTCTCATTTTTTACTCCTCCATCAACCTTTTGATCACCTTCTTTGTATCTCCTAACTTCCCTTTCCAGTTAGTTACTGGCTTCTGCCAAATATTTTTTTTATAAAATTTATAAAATAACCTAATTCCTGAATCTTGTTTTCTAATATTTCCAAGTAGTCAGCTCCAGCATCGAGGATCTCATTTTCTAAGTTCAGTTTCCCCTAACAGCAGAGCTTGACACAGAGGTCTGTGAGTGGGCAGTTTATGTGGGAGCAGGAATGAGGGACAAAAGAGTGGAATGGGAAAGGAGAGAAAGCCAACATTAGGAGATGTTATCTAGTTGGGCGATTCTGGAGCAGTAGGTCTAATCATGGTGGAACCTCTGAGGAGCTTTATCAAATATGACTGAAAATTATCCATCTTGGAACTGAAAGATGGAAGCATTTATCCATCAGCTGCATTGTGGCCTCAGGGTGTCACATGCTGTTACCTCCATATATACATATGTGTCATGTCAAGGGGATTCCCACACACAGCATTAGCACAGCCATGAGGCATGAAGTAAGAGGTATATGGTGTAGATTCAGGTTAGATTTGGTGTGTTAGGCTGGCTGGAGTCTTTTCAGAACTTGTCACTACAATGAAAGGAAGAAGAGAGGCCAAGAGGTTAGCAAGGTTGTAAAAGAGAAGTCTAATATACTCAGTCTTTTTTTTTTTTTCCCAATATAGTCAGTTCACATTTGAAGGCAACTATAATTTTGTGTCCCAGCAAATTGTTCTGTCTCAAACAAGGCTTATCGATGTTTCAAATTTACATTTAGCTAATTAGGACTGAATTTATTGCTTGTCTTGGCAATAAAACCACTCCTTCTTGGTTTTCCTCTTACCTCCTGTCTCAGGCTCCTTCGTAAGCTTCTCATCTCAATAATCCTGAAGTATTGTTCCTGAGTTGTGCCCATGTTTGCTCACTGTTAAGTTTCTGGATGAGCAGATCCATTCCCAGAGTCAGCTGACATCTTTACAGTAAATGACTCCAGAGCCTCTGATTCCTCCAATCCAGGTTCTTTCCTGAGCTCTAGACCCTAAAATTGAATATTACACTGGATAACATCTGAATACCCTACTGGACCTCAAATTTAACAGTTCCTAAACCTGTTCCTCCCCCTATAGTCTCTGTCTGGGTTACTAGCTAGATCATCTATATACTTGCAATAAGTTATCTTTAATATGTCTCCCCTTCTCCTCATTCTATACTTTTCTTTTGCCTAAACATTTTGCCTTTCATTGCAATAGCAAAGGTATAGATATGTTTGAATATATTACCATAATGTTATTGCTGTTGTCTACTGAGAGTTGCCAGAGTGATTGTATACTATATATATATATAATATTTTCTCAGTCTTTTTAAAAAGATTTATTTATTTATTTGAGAGGTAGAGTTACAGAGAGAGGGAAAGACATAAAAATCTTCCATGCACTGGTTCACTCCCCAAATGGGCACAACGGCCAGAGCTGAGCTGATCCAAAGCCAGGAGCCAGGAGCTTCTTCTGGGTCTCCCATGTGGGTGCAGGGGCCCAAGCACTTGGACCATCTTCCACTGCTTCCTCAGGCCATTAGCAGGGAGCTGGATTGGTAGTAGAGCAGCTGGGACTTGAACCAGTGCCCACATGGGATGCCAGTGCCACCGGCAGAGGCTTAACCTGCTGCACAATAGCACTGGCCCCTCTCAGTCTTCTGATCAAAAGCTTTTTTGGGCTCATTACCTATATAATGATTACTGAATTCCTTAGTGTATTTTTTAAATTTATTTGACAGGTAGAGTTATAGACAGTGAGAGAGAGAGAGAGAGAGAGAAAGGTCTTCCTTCCATTGGTTCACCCCCCAAATGGCTGCCACAGCTGGCGCTGTGCTGATCTGAAGCCAGGAGCCAGGTGCCTCCTCTTGGTCTCCCATGCAGGTGCAGGAGGCCAAGCACCTGGGCTATCCTCCACTGCCCTCCCTGGCCATAGCAGAGAGCTGAACCAGAAGAGGAGCAGCTGGGACTAGAACCCAATGCCCATATGGGATGCCAGCACCTCAGGCGGAGGATTAACCAAGTGCTGGCCCCTGAATTCCTTAAGTGTTTTTATGCAAGGTCTGTTAAAGCCTGGCTCCAATTTATTTTTCTAGCCTCATTCTTGATCTATTATACTTACCTTTAGCAGCATTGATCCTAAGTACACAGTACCTATGTGTGTTTGCAAGTGCTATATTGTGTACTTTACTTCCTTTCCAAATTTAGGAGCTCTTAATCCTTCAGCGTTCACCTTACGTGTCACTACTCTCTGAGGATCTCCCTGAAATGCCTCGTCTACTGCCTGAGTGAATCATTCATTTTACGATTGCTCTTCTGTCACTTGGCCCTTCCTTGTTTCATATATCACACTACCTTGCAAGGACTGCAGTGTCTATTCGTCCAAACTGTGAGACCTCTGAGAGCATGAACTATATCATCTCTCCTGCCTTCTTCTGCCCAGCACTCAACACAGCACCTGACACAGAATGTGCCTTTAGTGAATCTTTTCATTCATTCCATTTTTTAAAGATTTATTTATTTATTGGGAAGTCAGTGTTACACAGAGAGAGGAGAGGAAGAGAGAGAGAGGTCTTCCATCCGCTGGTTCACTCCCCAATTGGCCACAACGGCTGGAGCTGTGCTGATCTGAAGCCAGGAGCCAGGAACTTCTTCTGGGTCTCCCATGTGGGTGCAGGGGCCCAAGGACTTGGGCCATCTTCAACTGCCTTCCCAGGCCATAGCAGAGAGCTGGATGGGAAGTGGAGCAGCCGGGTCTTGAACTGGCACCCATATAGGATGTTGGCACTTCTGTGCCGCAGCACCAGCCCCATCATTCCTTTATTAATTCATTAATTTAACAACGGTTTGGTGGGTGTCTGTTTTGTGTAAGACATTATTTTATGTGCGGGGGATAGTCCTGAGTATCACTGAGAATACAGTTTTTACTGGACCAAAACAAGGTTGTTTACTTGAATGGTTGGTAAATTGGTATTGATTGATGGTAGCAGCACTCATGAATTGAAGCAAATCCCTCACGTTAAGGAAACAACAGTATATGTTGTCAATAGTAAAATTCAACTTGTTAAGCAAAAATTGAAACTGTGGAAAACGTGTATCCACTACTGTGTGCTTTATCCCTTTCTAATATTTAGACATTTTAATGATACCAGCAATGTCTACTTTATATTGAATAATGATGTATAACAAAATTCATTAGATCTGTATAACCCAGTGAAGCAATATTCTCCACATACCCAATATTATAAAATCAAACCCAAGAAAAGGATTCTGGCATAAGTCACAATCCATTCAAAGTACAAAATAGATCAATTGAGTTTACTGGATCAAGGTTTGAAAAGATCATTGGTATGATTTCTTACAGTATGTTGCAACTAGCAATTTAGAAAGTACTACGTGTTAAGTTTTGGTATGTGCTGTGATTTGGATATGGTTTGAGTGTGTCCCCTAAAAGTTCATGTTACTGGAACCTTGGTCCTTAGTCTAGTGATGTTGAGAGGCAGTGGAGCCTGTAAGAGGTGGGGCCTAGTGGAAGGTAATTACAGCTCTGTGAATTCTTCCTTCGGAAGGGATTGATGTAATGTAGTTTTCTTGGGAAACCAGTTAGTGCCCAAGAGAGTTGGTTGTTTTCAAGGGAGCAAGCCTAGTCCCCGAATCTATCTGGCTCCTGTCTCACCATGTTTCTCTCTCATGTACTCTTGCCTCGGCCATAAGATCTCACCAGAGGCTAAATAAATCCGGCCACCCAATCTTGCACTTTTAGCCTCCCAAACTATAAGCTAAAGGAGTCTCTTTTCCTATATATTACCCAGCCTCAGGTATTTTGTTACAGCAACCAAAACCAGGCTGATACAATGGGGTACCAAAGATTGCTACAATTATCTGAAAGGCTTTGCTCCCTCCTTTTTTAAAAGATTTTATTTATTTATTTGAGAGGTAGAATTAGAGTGAGAGAGAGGCCTTCCACCTGCAAGTTTATTCCCAAAATGGTCACCATGGCCAGAGCAGAACTGATCTGAAGCCAGGAGCCAGGAGCTGCTTCTGAGTTTCCCAGACCGGTACATGGGCCATCTTCCATGGCTTTCCCAGGCCATAAGCAGAGAGCTGGATCGGAAGTGGAGCAGCCAGCATGCTAACTGGCACTCATGTGGGATACCTGCTCCACAGGCAGAGGCTTAGCCTACTATGCCACAGAGTCAGCCCCTGCTCTTTCCTTTTAAAACTGCATATCTGTAATGGGACAAAATTTTCTTTATATCCTTTAACAAAAAGAACAAATAACAATAGATTAAATGAAGAAGCAGATATGACAATCCAATTAGAAACCACATATTAAGATATTTACAAAAATGTAAAATGACAATTCTCAATGATTTTTATTTCAGAAAATATAATTTTAATAAAATATATTATTTATATTAACATATATATATAAATGATATATTACTGTCATTTAAAATATACATAGTAGGTATGGCACCATGGTATACATAGTGGGTAAAGCTACCTCCTGAAATGCTGATATCCCATATGGGTACTGGTTCCTGTCCTGGCTGCTCCACTTCCAAGTAATTCAATAATCAGCTTCCTGCTGATGCACCTGGGAAGGCAGTGGAAGATGGCCCAAGTGCTTGGGCCCCTGGACCCATGTGGGAGACACGGAAGAAGCTCCTGGTTCCTGGCTTCAGATCAGCCCAGCTCTGGCTGTTGCGGCCATTTGTGAAGTGAACCACTGGATGGAAGACATTCTCTCTCTCTCTCTCTCTCTCTCTCTCTCTCTCTCTCTCTCTCTCTCTCTCTTTCTCTCTGTGTAACTCTTTCAAATAAATATATTTAAAGAGATGATTACAGAAATAGCTTTAGTCACTTAAATGAAATCCTCCTAAATAGCACGTAGTAATACACATTAGAAGGCTTGCATCTGTAGCTCCTAGTCCTCTTATCCTAGACATTGTGCATCTCGGATGGCAGAGCGAGTAACAGTCTCGCCCAGGTGGAGCAGTTTGGTTTCTGACAGTCTAGGAAGGAGCAAAACTTCTCTTCTGAGCTCTGGATTTGACAGTAGAAATGTTAGAACCTGCTAAATTTGCAGTTCTTATTTATGAAAGGGAGGAAGGAGGACTCCACATTTTGCGTGTTATATAATTCTTATAACAATACTCCGGGGTAAGTATTATTACTAGACTGTTTTTCAGAGGAGGACACTAACAGCCAGTTCAAGGATGAGGATGACCCAGTTTTCGTTTATAGGAAGCTTATGAGTCAACTTGGACAAATAAGATATTCTAAAGACATTTTAAAGTTTTTAAATTTTGAAATTATTTTAAAGCTATAGGAGATTTCAAAAATAGTATCGAGAGCCTGTGTGCTTTTCCCTCACTTTCTCCCAAATAGTACTTTCTCAAGAACATTTCAAGCACCTCAGAAAACACCCATACCTATTAGCATTCCACTTTCTCTCAGTCCCAGAAACTACTTATTTGTCTTTATATATTCATTTATTCTAGATATTTCACTTAAATGAATCATACAATATATGCCCTTTTGTGTCTGGCTTCTTTCATTTAGGATAATATTTTTTCTTTGCATTTTTAATTGACAATAATATCCATTTATCTTATACAACATGTTGTTTGGAACTGTGCATGGATTCAAATTTCATCCATGACATAGCATGTGTCAATACAATCAGCTAGATAATATTTCATTCCATGGACAGGCCATGTCTTATTCATCCTGCATCAGTTGATGGACATTTGAGTTGTACTCACGTTTTGGCTGAAATAAATGCTGTTGTTAAGAACATTTTTGTACACGTTTTTGCATGGACTTATGTTTTTAGTTTTCTTGGGTTTATATCCAGAACTTGAATTGGTGAGTCACATGGAAACTCTATGCTTAGCTTTTTGAGGAACTTACAAACTAGTTTCCAAAAGTGCTGTGCCATTTCACATTCCTGCCCATAGTGTAGCCAGGACATCATGGCCAAGACTTGTGATTGCTCACTTTTGATAGGTACAATCCTAGTGAGTATAAGGTAGTATCTCGGTGTGGATTTGATTTAATTGCCTTTAAGGACTAATTATATATATTAAACATGATTTAATTGGTTTATTGGCCATTTGTGTAGATTTATTTTATTTATTTGAAAGGTACAGTGAGAGCAAGAGTGAGAGCACGCACAAGAGAGCGAGAGAGAGAGAGAGAGAGAGAGAGAGAGAGAGAGAGAGAGAGGTCTTCTAACCTGTGGCTTAGTCCTCAAATGGCCGCAGCTGCTGAGACTGGGCCAGGTGGGAGCCAACAGCCAGGAGCCTCATTCTGGTCTCCCACATGGGTGCAGGGGCCCAAACACTTGGGCCATCCTCCACTGCTTTCCCAGGTTCATTATCAGGGAGCTGGATTGGAAGTGTAGCAGCTGGGATTTGAACCAGTGCTCACACGGGGTGCAGTCTGTACAGGCAGCAGCTTCACCTGCTACAGTACAACACTGACCCCTTGTATATCGTCTTTCAATAAATGTCTGTTTAGATGTGTACAACTCAAATGTTCATTGACTTGAACATTTGACTGGTGAAGGATAAATAAAATATGGCCAAGCCATATAGTGATGCTAGTTTTTTAATAAGAAAATTTTATTTTCTAGAACTATTTTAGGCTCACAGAAAAAGTGTGTGGAAGGTACAGAGAATTTCCCACATATCCTCCACCTCTAACACGTGCGTAGCCTCTCCCACTCTCAGTGTTGTACCAGAGTGGTACACCTGTGATAATTGATGAACCTATACTGACACATCATCATCACCTAAAGTCCATAGTTTACATTAGGTTTGCTCATTATGTTGCATATTCTATGAATTTGACCAGTTGCATAATGGCATGTATTCACCATTGCAGTATCTTACAAGACACTTTTCTCTGCCCTATACTCCTCATGCTCCGTCTGTTCTGTTCTTCCTTCACTCTCCATTAGCCGTAGAAAATGATTATCTTTTTACTGGCTTCACAGATTTACCTCTTCCAGAATGTCATATAGGTTTTTGATTTATCTGGGTAAATACCAAGGAATTTAATAACTGTATTGTATGAGTATGTTTAAAAGAAACTGCCAGGATGTCTTCTAAAGTGACTACAGCATTTTGCATTCCCACCAGCAATGAAAAGTTCCTCATCAGCATGTGATGTTGAGTTTCTTTTCATATGCTCAGTTATCACCTGTAGATCTCCTCTGGGGAAATGTATACTCAGGGGTTTTTGTTTGTTTGTTTGTTTTTCCTGAGATGCTTGTTTTCTTCTTGTTAAATAATGAATTCTTTGTGTATTTTGGATAACAAATGGTTCTTTTGCAAATACTTTCTCTCAGACTGTGGCTTATTCTTTAATTTTCTTTATATTGTCTTTGGCATATCAGAAGTTTTTAAAAGAAATTACTAAAGTCCAGTTTGTCAGTTATTTCTTTCAAGGATCATACCTTTGTTATTGTATGTAAAAATTCTTTGCCAAACCCAATGTCATCTACATTTTCTTCTATGTTCTCTTTTATGAGTTTTCTGGTTTTGCATGTGAGTTTCTCCTTGCCTTTGTGATCAGAGAACACATTTTGTGTGATGTCAACTGTTAAGTTTACTGAGGCTTGTTTTTGTGCCTAACATACGGTGTATTCTAGAGATTATCCTTATGAACTTGAGAATTATTTATTTTCCTGGCAGAAATATGCAAGACTGTTCTATAGGTATATGTTAGGTCTAGTTGGTTTGTAATGGTGTTAAAGTCTTCCATTTGTTTTTGGATTTTATTTCTGCTATTGTATCCATTTTTCGAAAGTACAATATTGAAATCTCTGTTTTCTGTTGACTTTTTATGACTTAATTTCTGTGAAGTTTTTCTTCATTTATTTTTTTTTTCTGTTGTTTGGTGATTGTATATTTATAATTGTTATGCATTTCTGATGATTTGATTCTTTCATTATTATAAAGTTTCATTTTCCCCCTATGGTCACAAATTTTGTTTTCACATATATTTTTAACAGCTATTTCTTTTTAGATTACTGATTGCATAGTTTATTTCTGTTGTTTAAATGTTTCCTTTGTCTTACTCATAACTGGTTTAAAATAACATAATGTTGACAACTCTGGAAATTAGATCCTTCCCTTTTCCTTGGAATTTGTTGTGGTTGGTTTTGCTGTTCACTTACTTACTCACTTTTTGGATTAATTCTTTATATTCTTAGTTATCTGAAGCCACTTAAGTCTCTGGTTGGTTAGCTAATGATTAGATAGTAACTTCATTATACAGTTTCAACCAAAAAGGCTTCTAGTCTTTGCTGCAGTGCTTTGGGTATGAGTTGAGATATGCTTCTCAGTGCTCACCCAGGCAGTTTACAGTTTTACCTTACCTTTGTCTTCCTGCTTGTGCAGAACCTCAAAGATACCCAGAGATGAGAGATCTGGGGCTTTTCAAGTCCATCATGGCCATCCACACAGCCCAGACATGCAGACATCTCTTTGTATGTACATGTTTTCCTAGATTACCAATAACATATTGTAGCCTTTGAATGCGCATAGCGATGTGGGTGAATTTTGCAAACACTGTGTAGACTTAAATAAGCAGACCAATATATTCTGTACGATTTCATTTTTATGAAGCTCTAGAAGAGTAGTGATGAAAAGCACGTTGGTGTCCACACATCAGTTAATCCTGTTCACATTTTGCCTCATTCCCAGAAATCTTAAAAGTGCCCCCAAAGCATTATCTAACTACACTCTGAAATGAGTAAGGAGAAAAGTAACAGGAAAACATAGAAGATGTATGCGTAAATTAGAAGGTGATGGAGAGAGAACTCTCAAATATAGCCTGAAAAATTATGACATGGTGACATGATGAATGACAATAGGGAGGACAGAAGAATGAGTTTACATGGTTTGAAGTGATATGGTAAATTTTAGGATGATAAGGAGATCAGTGTTCCACACATGACAAATATTACTAGGTTATATGCTGGTTCTTTGGAATCCGGAAGTCACCTGTCTCACTTATTTGTCTAAAACATATGAGACTTTCCTGACATTTCTCTTTATATGGAAACCAAATGTGAGGGTACTTCAAGAAGTCCTGGAAAAATGGAATTAAAAGATGTTTATTTTGTTGCAAAAGTTTAGAAATCTGTAGTTTTTTTTATATTTCCATGAACTTTATTTATTTACTTTTAAAGACGCGTTTATTAATTTGAAAGGCAGAGCAACAGAGAGAGAAAAGAAAAAGGGAAAGGGAAAGGGAAAGGGAAAGAGAGAGAGAGAGAGAGAGAGAGAGAGAGAACTTCCATCTACTGGTTCATCCCCCAAATGCCTGCAACAGCCAGGTCTGGGCCAGGCTGAAACCAGGAACCAGAAACGCCATTTGGGTCTCCCACATGGGTGGCAGGGACACAAGTATTTGGATTATCTGCATCTGCTTTCGCAGGCACATCAGCAGGGAGTAGGATTGGAAGCAGAGCAGCTGGGACTTGAACCTGTGCTTTGATATGGGGTGCCAGTGTCTCAAGCGGCAGCCTAATTTGCTACACCACAACACTGTGCTCTATATGAAGTTTTTGAAGATTCCATTTAGGCCGGCGCCGTGGCTCAACAGGCTAATCCTCCGCCTTGTGGTGCTGGCACACTGGGTTCTAGTCCCAGTTGGGGCACCGGATTCTGTCCCGGTTGCCCCTCTTCCAGGCCAGCCCTCTGCTGTGGCCCGGAAGTGCAGTGGAGGATGGCCCAAATGCTTGGGCCCTGCACCCCATGGGAGACCAGGAGAAGCACCTGGCTCCTGCCATCGGATCAGCGCGGTGTGCCAGCCGCAGCGGCCATTGGAGGGTGAACCAACGGCAAAAAAGGAAGACCTTTCTCTCTGTCTCTGTCTCTCTCT
Source organism: Sylvilagus floridanus (assembly GCA_949820135.1). Taxonomy (NCBI): domain Eukaryota; kingdom Metazoa; phylum Chordata; class Mammalia; order Lagomorpha; family Leporidae; genus Sylvilagus; species Sylvilagus floridanus. The sequence goes on from OX463223.1 coordinate 82,082,792, forward strand.
CTCACTGTCCACTCTGCCTGTCAAAAAAAAAAAAAAAGACTCCATTTATGTTGTGCATGGATTTCAAAATTATTGTGCCAAAATCTTTCCATTCTTTCTGTGAACATTTTGAAGTTCCTTTGTGTGTGGGATCCTCTTTCCTTGAGGAGTTAATTTATGCTTGTTCATATTTTTCAATATGATTTATATACATTATTTCATTTCTGTTGTTTCGTCATGTGCCTATAGAAATATCTACCTTTGTATAGTTGGGAAGAGTAAATGAAAATGTTTGTGGAAAGTCCTTCAAAAACTTTGAAGCCATGTGTATTACAAGGTAGTATTTAGAAGGCCAGAAGTCTGCAAAAAAGATTGGTGCAGGTAATGAAAAAGGGGAATGAATGCAACTCCTTCCACGCCTTTACTCACAAAGTACCATAAAAGTTGAAATGATCAAATAACTCTGGAAGAAGAATGATTAATAACTCTACCTTGCTTGGCTCAAGTAAATTTTTGGATATCCTGGTATGTGTAGAAGAACAATGTCATGAATACTTTTAGTTAATTTCCCTGAGTGAAACAGAAATCAGATGAGGAATTCTGGGCCTGCCCATTGTTGCTGTTGACTGAGGAGGCCAGGGACATTGATCGTTTTCCAGACACGGAACCAGTTTTGTGTTCCCCTTGCTGATGAAGTATAGAAGGCTTTGGGAGATATGCATGCCCCTCTCACATTTTTGAGGCCCGGGTTTGCAATGGAAAATGTGATTGTAGAGTGGAGAAACTGTGAGAAGCCACGAGTGTGGTCTGAAGTCCCCAAACCTGTGTTGTTGTTGTTTTCAGTGATGTGTTAAAGAGCCAAGATTCCAAATTCTGAAAATAAGTACTTTTGGAAATGGGACAGAGACAAAATCGTAATAACATTCTTTGCATGGGTTCCTGTTCCATCCAAATGCCTGAAACCGTTTGTGTCTCCACTTACCTTAACCTGAGAGCAAATGCTCAGACTCAATAAGCTTATATACCTTAAAGATGTAAAAGGAGAAGGATGATGAGGAGAATGAAACTAGGGAGTGAAAAAAGAAATAGGCAACAGCAAATAAAAGTAACCAAGAAGCCTGAGCGTTTCTAGAAGATGGTCTAATGGATTATCCTAGTTGGTGAGAGCAGTGCTCCTCAAAATTTATTTTGTAAAATTTTTATGTATTTTATTTATTTGAAAGGCAGTGAGAGAGAGAGAGAGAGAGAGAGAGAGAGAGAGAAATTTCTTAGATTTTCCTTCTGTTGGTACACCACCTCCCCCACCTTCCAAATGCCTGCAATGGCCAGGACCAGACCAAAGTCAGGAATCTAGAACTTAACTGAGTCTTCCACGAGGGTGTGGTAGCAGGGACCCATCCCCTTGAGCTATCCCAGGAAGTGCATTGGCAGGAAGCTGGGGCAGAGAGAGGAACCAGGACTTGAGCCCAGATACTACAATATGGTGTGTGGGCCTATGAAGTGGAGAGTTAAACCTGCTGTGCCAAATGCCTATGGCACCCCTCCCCCAACGTTAAAGGGCATGTGAATCCCCTAGAGATTTTATCAAAATTAGATTTCCTAGGTTTAGGGTGAAGCCAGGCTATGGTGCATTTCCTTCAGGCTCTCAGATGGTGATGATGTTGCTGGCCTGAGAACTACATTGGAGTAGCAAGGTCAAGAGTGTGTGGCTGGACATCTTGCTGAAAGTCAGATCTTAACAATTGCAATAAAGATAGGTTTTCATAAATATAACTAATACTTATTTTTATACTGTTATTAAATTTCTATATACTACCATTTGAAATCATTGACCAAAAATAAAGGCATTTGTCTGGCCTTGTCACCATGAGTTTTTTTTTTTTTCCACTCATTGCTTGCTTGGTTAGGTCCCTTGGCAAATACTCTGTGAACAAGTTAAATCTGTTCCTCTGCTAGACAGTATCCTAGCCCAGGCTGCCATCTGGTGAATGTGCAGAACATCCAGGTGGTAGGCGTGTAGTCATGGAAAGGGCCCTGGGGAGGCAGAGAGACCCCCCTGTCTTCTAGTTGCAGCTCTTCCAGCTCCTCTAGGATCTTGAGCTGTACAGCTATACAGTGGAGCTGTTTTTTGCTTTGTAGAATGATTATGGATGTTTGTTTCATCAGAGATCACAAGGCATCTAGACCTTTGCTTATAAAGGGCACCCAGTAAATACTTAAGGAGACCCTCTTAAGAGTATCACTAATAGTTTCATATCTTCCAGGCTTTGGCCAGAATAAGTTGAAAAGGAAGGGGGATTGAGGATGGAAAACATCCTTTGTAAAAAGGACTTCACTGATCTGTCCCCTCTCCTTAGCTCTAGTGGCTTTAGTTGCTCAAATTTTCTTCTACTGGAGGTCTAATGGGTTAGCTGTTGAGCTGCATTAAATGCAAGTTGCTTCCCGCAGGGAGCAGGATCCTTTGTTTTATGAGAAAATCGGTCAAAGGTCAAAGGACGTTAATGTTGACCATTTCTCCTGTTTGCCCTCCCTTGCAGATTACTCCTCCGCTGTTCAGAAATTTTCCCAGACACTGCAATCATTTCAGTTTGATTTCATCGGAGACACTCTGACTGATGACGAGATTAACATTGGTAAGTCTTCAGCTCCGTGTGACCATGTGCCTCTCCAGGGAGGTCTGAGACCGTGCAGCCTCCTTGGTCTGAGGGCACAGAGCACCTGGCCATCTTCATTGCCTGTGGCCCAGTGCCAAGGCCCTGGGAAGCTGCTAAGGAAGGATGAGGAAACATTGCCTGCCAGTCCCATTTCTCCCTCCTGCAACAGCAATCCAGATATCTGTTAAACCTCCGCTGGGGCCTGTGACTCAGTCTGCACGGGAACTTTGCCTTAAAGTATTTAATACATGAAAATAGCTATTTTCATAGAGGATTAACGAGGCTGATTTTTTTTCTGCTTATTTTCCAAAGTGATTCCAAATCAGATTCCTTTAAGGGACAGATCCTCCTAGAATGTTTACAATTATATATGTATAACTTTTCAGGCAGCAAGAGTTTTGGCATCTCTTTTGGTAACTGAGTTTAACAAATTGCTGTATTAGTTGTGTGATCTTGGCCTAGCTGTTTCCCCTCCTAGTCTCTCAGTCTTGTTTTTCTTGTAGAATGGAGTTACTATATCTCTCTCAAAGATGTTAAAGAGGAGATTGAATGGAGAAAGCTAAAAGAACTTTGTGTTATATTAGTTGTTATAAAATTAAACCAAGGGTCGACTAACTATGGCCCTTGAGCCAAATCCAACTCTTAAGCTGTTTTTGCAAGTGAAGTTTTATTGGAATACAGGCACACCCATTCTCAATATTATCCATGAGTTGTTTTTGCAATACAACAGCAGCGTTGGGTAGTAGTGACAGAGACTGGGTGACCTATAAAAGTCTAATATATTTACCTTCTTGCCACTTAACAAAAACTTTGTTGACCCTTGATTTAAAGGATTAGTGGAAAGCATTTGCTAGATGAGAACACTGAGACACAGAACTGTTATGAATGATGTAATGTTACTGGAAAATAACTCGATGTTAAATTTATAATCCCCAGAATGAAAACATAAAAATATTTTGATATTAAAGAATGCCTGTTGTAATAAATTTGAATGATATATACAAGTATAAAATTGCTTATAATGATAAGATATTCCTGTATAGAATCAGTGTATTGGCCATACTGCTATATGATCTCTTAAGTCTTTTCTTGTAAATGTATCTTTTCTTTGTATGCAATTTAGTCTATACTGAATGCATTATCTTTTCAGCCTAGCGTTTTTGTCATAAGAATTTTCCTATGTCATTTAAAATTTTTTGTAAGTCTCATGTGGGGCAAGGACATTATTCTGTTCATTGCTGTTTGCCCAGCACAAAGGGATACCTGTCATATTGTAGATGCTCAATACATGTTTTCTGAATGAATGGATAGATTTTTTGAGTTTCACTGTTATAGGAAATAGAATATCTTAATAAATAGACATTTAGCATGTTTCCAATTTTTAATATTTTATGTAGTACTGAAATTACTATTTTTATGTATGTGATTCAGATTGGTAAGTGACTTGGTTAAATGAGGCTGCACAGCTAGTGAGGTAAATATTGATTTGGATTGTTTCCTTTTTCTAGTTCATTCTGTGTCTGCAAATCTAGTTAGACAGCCCAAATTGAACTTCATAACTTATTAGCTGTGTAACCTTGGCTAGCAACCTTACCTCTCTGAATATTAATTTTGGCATGTGTAAAATGGTGATGAGATCATCCAGACCATGTGTACTCAGTGGTTAAACAAATGTTATCCAGTTCAACATTACTGTCACTGTAAGATTTAATTTCTTTGTATTTCTGTCTTAAAATAACTGTTACTTGACTCTTATTTGGTGACTTTGGAGACTGGGGGATACATGTTACGTGGAATGCCTCCTTTTTTTTTTTTTTTTTGCTAGAAAGGTCTGACTCTGAACAGGTGCCCATTGGCTCCAAAGGCAACCAACAAAGCTGAGAGACTTTCTCCTGTCATGCTTTATGTTTAACTTTGTGCTTCAACTCCCTCAGCTCTGTGAAGTTCAACACAAATGTGAACAAGTGCAATGCAGGAAAAACGATGTACATAATAGCTTGTAAAGAAGGATACAAATGACTCACTGGCGCTGCCAGGTGCCTTGGGTGTCTGTGGCCTTCATGAGAGCTCCTGGTTGTGATGTCTTTGCTTCTTAGTGTATGATTTACAATAACTCTTTAACTCTGTTACCATTTGCCTGCCAACCTCTGAGACTCTTAGTTATCATCTGACTATTACTCTTAGGGGCACTGACTAAATGAACTGACTCTCATGAAAGGGGACTGGCTGAAGAGAGACTTTGAGATTTCATTGGCCTGCATGGTTATTGTCCTTGTTGAATCTGTCATTTTGAAAGCTGGGACTTGTGGTAGTGAGAAGAAGAGCCAATGCTCCCAACAGCTGAGGCTGAAGTTCTTTGGAGGCTTTGTGAAGAAATCCATTGTGGGGGCTCTTCTGGGAGTCTATTGTTGGGGAAGAACAGTTGCTTTGGAAGCTAAGATAGCAGAGTATGTGGTGCCTGCCAATTGCCAACTCTATCGGCCCCACTTAGTACATTGTCTCTTTCATTAGAAAAACTGGTGAAAGTACAGCTTAGGATGAAATTTTTTATTGTGCTTTCAGATTTCCCATTACATGTGCAGGGGGCCTTTCCCCAGCAGATTTTTCATGAGGACTCCAAGAGGTAACCCAACAGCATTCACCCTGTTGTTGGTACCAGTTATCTAGCAGAGGTGACAGTGATTCCCAGAGTGAAGAATACCTTTCCTGGATGATCATTTCTAGGGTGGATGCTGAACACCATGTACAGTGGGGACAAGTGAGGGGATAAATCACTGCTTTGACCATGAAATTTGTCACCGCTATATATCAAGACAGCTGTGCTTGCAATTGAAATTCACTAGCCTTTTCTGTATGTTTAAGGCTCAGTACCCAAAGAGAATCCCAGTTGTTTTAGGGAGTCATGTGTCTACTTCAGATTTGAGTTTCATCTTTTATCTATGGGATCTTGGCAATGTTCCTTGAGCTTGCTGAGCCTCTGTTTTCCTTATCTGTAAAATGGAGAGTATGATCTATAGGAAAAGGTTGTGAAGAGTAGATAAAACAACATATACGTCAGAAAGTGTATGTAAACAATTTAGCTCAAGGTCTGGCCTATAGTTGGTGCTCAGTAATTCACAGTTGTTATTGATCCTACTAGGAAGGTGGTAGAAGCTAATTTGTGGAAGAAATTGTTGACTTGAAACCACAATTTGCTAATTAACTACAAAAGGAGAATGGAGAATCATAAAATGTTAGTGTTGGCAGGTACGTTAGAGAATGTCTATTTTTTCTAATACAATTTTTTCTAATATAATTTTATACCAGAATCACCTGGGGATCTTGTTGATCCAGAGTTTCAGAACCTATCTTACACCAAAGAACCAGGTCTAAGAACCTGAATCTCTAAGAAAGTGTAGGTCCTCAGTCTTTTTAAGAATATTTTTGTGTATTGAGAGGTAGAGTTACAGACAGAAAGTAGGAGAGGCAGCGAGAAAGTTCTTCCATCCACTGGTTCACTCCCCAGAGGGCCGCAAGGGCCGGAGCTGAGCCAATCTGAAGCCAGTAGCCAGGAGCTTCTTCCATGTCTCCCATGTGGGTCCAGGGGCCCAAGCACCTGGGCCATCTTCCACTGCTTTCCCAGGCCATAATAGAGAGCTGGATCAGAAGAGGAGCATCCGGGAATCGAACAGCCACCCATGTGGGATGCTGGCACCACAGGTGGAAGCTTAGCTCATTACACCGCAGCACCCAAGGTCCCCAATTTCTACATGGTCAATGAGCACATTGGATCCCTAGGATATATTTTATGCTTTTTCAAAATGTGCTGCTTGCATCCTTAATGTCTTCCATCCACCAAAGCTCAAATGAAGCAGCTACTTGTATTGAGTATCCATGTAAGAATTTGCTTGAAGATTGGAATTTGCAAATTTAAAGAGAAGCTGATAATTTTAGAGTGCTTACTAAATAATATTTGTTCTGAGCACTTTACATAAATGAGAGATGAGAGGGAGAATACACACACACTCTGGTGTCGGGGTCTCAAGCCCAATGCTAGCCCCTAACCAGCAGGGGCAGCGCAAGCACTCCCCAACAAGGAGAACCGGAGAGGTAAGGTCCACAGGTCATGAACAAACCACAAGCACCCGTGAGTTCTGTTGAAGCAGGAACCGCTTTATTAAGTGTACAGGCTTATAAAGCTTACGAAGGACATGCGCAGTAGGGGAGCCAATCAGAGAAAAGGTCACGCAGGCACAGGTGGACCACGCACAGGGGCACCTTAAGTAAAGTATAGGGATCACGCACTGTCCATGTATCTGGAACTAAAGGGGACCTATCCCTGCCTAGGCAGCTGCAGACACGCCCCTCGAACATAACATCCGCCAGGCGCCATATTATAGTGGAGATTTTAGGCAATGCCCAACATTTCCCCCTTTTTGTTTTATATTAAAGAGAGGAAGAGGAACTGAGTGAGAGTGTGCCTGTCTTAGGTTGTCCCCTCTGACTGGAATTAGCCTTTTAAGGAGCATGTCTGTCTTAGGTTGTCCCCCTCTGGGGACTTTGACTACTACTCCAGCTGTTAGGGGCTGCCCCAGGGGATCTTACCCATCATTGGCTGCCACCTCAGCAACTCAGGGTATGATGTATTACACCTCTACATCTTGGCAGTGGCTGTGGGTGGATGTATAGGGTTCCCAATCTGGTGCTTAAAGAGCGGCATAACCCGGTTCTTGAAGACTGGCATATTGTTGTTGGACCACCATTAACTGGACCTCAGCGATGTGATCTTAGACAAATTTACAAGGACAGTGGAGACCAAGGGGCCCACAAGGGGGAAGAGATAAGGAAGCCATCCCCCAAGGCCCGGCCACAAGTGGCTAGAGCTTCAAGGTCTTCTTGGAGGGTCTTGATCTTCTCCTGGAGGATGCCAGAGTGAGCGATTAGCATAAAAGCAGCACTCCTGATGTCCCATGTTGATCCAGTCACAATGAGGCAGAGAGTCCAATATGGTCTTTTTATCCCTGTAAGAGAAAAGAAAAATCACTCCTCAGGAGGGGGGTCCTCCTGGGTGACTTTCTTTGGCAAAAGGGGGGATATTTTAGGTTTCTCATTCCCCTGAGGGAAGACACATCCAAATCCTCTACCAGCACTCATCAGTGGGTCTGGTCCTTGCCAGCATCCCGTTAGTGGGCCCTTCCATTTTACCCTAACCGAAAGGTAGGGTACTTGGAAGGACCAATGTTTGTGAAAGGCTGACAAGGGCTCATGTTTTGGAAAATTTAAAATGAGCATGGCCATTTGTAGCTGGTCTTGTGGGGGTATGATTCCCCCTTTTTGTTTTATAAGTTGGTCTTTTAAAATTTTATTTTTGTTTTTTGATGATTGTATGTCCTTGTGGGTTGTGAGGAATTTTAGTAGAGTGTTGAATTATTTTACATCTTGGCAGCACTTTTAATTTAAATATCCCGATTGGTTATTATTTCTGTAAGATGAGAGATATATCTTTTGACATCTCCAGGGGCCCTCTGGAGATACCAAAAGTTTAGAGAATTTAGAACTTTGGTTTTTAGAAAGTTTGTTAAAGGTGCCAAGAGAACTTAGAGTATTTGGTTAAAATAGAATTTAACATCCTGAAATGACAGCCATTTATTTAGTCAGGGCAATTTGACACTTTTAGACCAGATTTAATTATAATGATATTTAACATAGCTTTTTAAGACTTAATGTTTATTAATTTAAACTTACCAGAGACAGTACACAATAGATTACTATGGCAGAACAGGAATTTTATGTCTTTTTATTGTTGAATAAACCAAAAATAAAAAAACCTTGAACATAAAAGCACACAAAATTATCACATAACTCAGACCTATTTAATAGTCAAAAAGAGCTTCAGGACCTAACTCTAGAAATGGCAGAGTAACCAATTAAGCAGAGTATGTTTAACCTGAGCATTTTAACCAAGGCTGTGGGCTAGATCTGATTAGATTTAAGGTAATTAAAAAAACAGGCATTAAAAACAGGCAAATAATGTAAACGTTGCATTGTAGTTTTTTAAATCAAGACTCACTCACTACTAATAGAAAAACATGAAATCTTCAAGACACGTGCAAACTCTCATCAGATAACTTCAGTTAGCTACAGCAGCACAGAAAAGAGCTGATCATCAGTGTCTGAGCCCATTGATTACAGCAGTAGCCAAAGGCACCCCCCCCCTCCCCGTGAGGAGAGGTACTGAATTGGAAATGGGGAGGAAAAAAAGCAGCCCTAGGGAGTGCTCTCCCTGGAGATATCTGGCCACTCCTGTGTGGGTGCAGCAGGCCACGCTGACTGGAAGAGAGTGCAGAGAAAGGCCGTGGTCCCCCATTTACAGGGAAGACTGTGCACGCCAGGGCCTAGCAGGACTGGCCATGGGGTTGGGTAGGCACGCTGTTTACAAGATGGCGGCGGGCGATCCAAGGGAGGGGAATATCCATAAAGTGGTGGCCGCGTGGGCAGCTCTAGGCCGGATGTCCCCTCTGTAATTGGAGGCACGGTGGGTTGAGGCAGCGCTGGGCCTTTAGGGGTTACCGCCACACCTGAGGGTTCTACCTTAGTTTCAGCTGCCTCTGGGGATTTATGAGTCTCCTGACATTCCTCATGAAAGGCCACCCAGCCCATCAGTTTCCTATCAGCCGGCTTAGGTGTGTGAGATTTTTTGTGGGGCTTTAAGCCTTGAGTCTTTTTTTTTTTTTTTTTTTGACAGGCAGAGTGGACAGTGAGAGAGAGAGAGACAGAGAGAAAGGTCTTCCTTTTGCTGTTGGTCCACCCTCCAATGGCCGCTGCGGCCGGCGCACCACGCTGATCCGATGGCAGGAGCCAGGTGCTTCTCCTGGTCTCCCATGCGGGTGCAGGGCCCAAGCACCTGGGCCATCCTCCACTGCACTCCTGGGCCACAGCAGAGGGCTGGCCTGGAAGAGGGGCAACCGGGACAGAATCCGGTGCCCCGACTGGGACTAGAACCCGTTGTGCCGGCGCCGCAAGGCGGAGGATTAGCCTGTTGAGCCACGGCGCCGGCCTAAGCCTTGAGTCTTTAGTATGTATCTCAGCGCCTTAGGCACTGGGTCCTCAAACTTAGCATGAGATTGCCCCATCCTTTCGGGGATACCTTACCTTGAGAGCCTCGATTAGCTGCGTCTGCAGGTACTTTTACTTAAGGCCGGAGTCAGTCCTTCCTTAGGGCTCGTTCGAGCCCATCGTGCCCCAGGTTGGGCGCCACTTGTCGGGGTCTCAAGCCCAATGCTAGCTCCTGACCAGCAGGGGCAGCGCAAGCACTCCCCAACAAGGCGAATGGGAAAGGTAAGGTCGACAGGTCATGAACACACCACAAGCACCAGTGAGTTCTGTCGAAGCAGGAACCGCTTTATTGAGACGTGTACAGGCTTATAAAGCTTACGAAAGACATGCGCAGTAGGGGAGCCAATCAGAGAAAAGGTCACGCAGGCACAGGTGGACCACGCAGGCACAGGTGGACCACGCACAGGGGCACCTTAAGTAAAGTATAGGGATCACGCACTGTCCACGTGTCCGGAACTAAAGGGGACCTATCCCTGCCTAGGCAGCTGCAGACACGCCCCTCGAACATAACATCCGCCAGGCGCCATATTGTAATGGAGATTTTAGGCAATGCCCAACACCCTGGTAGTTCATACCCTCCCCCAAATTCAATTAATGAAGAAAATGGGGCCCAGAAGTGAGGAAGTGGTTATTGGAGTTCTCACACAGCTATATAGTATCAGATTTACAATGTGAACCTGTGTCCTAAAGACTAATTGATTCATTCAATAAATTTTATTGAGTACCTGCAATAAATCCTGTCACTGAATTTCTGTTCAGATAACTATGGGCAAATGACTTCCATTTTCATCTGTTTTCCAGTACTATACTTCAATATCTGGAGATATAATTGATTTATTTTTTGACAGGTAGAGTTATAGACAGTGAGAAAGAGACAGAAAGGTTTTTCTTAAGCTGGTTCACCCCTCAAATGGCTGCTACGGCTGGCGTGCTACGCCACTCCGAAGCCAGGAGCCAGGTACTTCTTCCTGGTCTTCCATGCAGGTGCAGGGCCCAAGAACTTGGGCCATCCTCCTCTGCCCTCCTGGGCCACAGCAGAGAGCTGGACTGGTAGAGGAGCAGCCGGGACTGGAACCTGGTGCCCATATGGGATGCCGGCGCCCCAGGCGGAGGATTAACCAAGTGAGCCAGGGTGCTGGCCCCAGATGTAATTGATTAAAGGAAGAGGTTTATCTAGCTCATAGTCTTGGAGTCTGATAGTTTAAGCAGCATGGTTTTGGCTCTGGTAAAGACCTCATGCTGGATGGCATCATGATACTGGGAACAAGAAGGAGAAATTGTATGGTGAGGCAGGCTGCCAGAGACTAGGGTCCCATAAGAACTTTGTTAATTCCTCACAAGGGCATGCCCCTCAGTTACCTAACCAACTCCCACTAGGCCCTACCTCTTCAAGGTTCTACCACTCATAACATTGCCACACTGGGGACCAGGCCCCCAAGATAGGAACCTTAGTGGTCAAACCACATTCAAACTACAGCAACTTTATATTTATCGTAGTACTAGGAGCTACAAAGAAGAATGTTTCCCAGTAGGCTTAAGAGAACCTGCTTGCTGTCTTTTGAGGATCCCTGATACATGCTTGTTCATTAGTAAATCGGAAGAGAGTGTGTGTCTACGAAGTGCCATAGACCAAGGATTCTGAGATAGAGAACACATCTCCCTGACTTCAGAGTTCTTGTAGTCTATTGAAGGAGGCAGATGAGTAAACAGAATTGCAACACAATGTGCTAAGTACTGTGGTACAGGCAAGCACATGGTAGCCCCTAATCCAGATTGGTGTGTGTGTGTGTGTGTGTGTGTGTGTGTGTCTTACAGGGATTGAGGGTGATGGGGAGAAGAGGTATGGATCAGTTCCAGGGTGAGGGTGACACAAACCAGGCAGCTGGGGCTCAGATTTAAGTATGTATTTAATCTCAGGTTTGTGCAAGTGCAGGTTGGCGTTTGAGAGTGATTATGCCTCCTTCAGTCTGTAGCCTGGGTGCCTCTGTTGCCTTAGACCCTGTCCTGGTCCTGATCTGAGTTGAGTTTCTGAATAATGGATGCAATTCAGGAATATACAGCTAGATAAATATACAAAGGCGTATGTGAGGGAAGTAAGATTATCTTCCTTGAACCTGGAAGTAACAATGTGACTGGCAAGGATGGAGAGGATTCAGACATAGGACCCAAAGGCATTGAAGGGCCAAGTTAGAGTCTCAGCAGGTGATGAAAATAAGGAAAGTAGGCTGTATAGAGAATTGATGCACTGTCTCAATGACTTAGTAATGAGGCTGAGTTTTGTAGCAAAGATGAAAAGGCATAGTCATCCTCAAATGGACTCTAGTGATTGGTACCCTCTGAAGATGTAGAAACAATTTTGATGGAGTATCTGATATTATACCAGAAAGAAATATCCAGTTATTTTATGTATAGTATTACTTTTAAAGTGTTAGCAATTAAGGCAAATTTAAAACACTGTGCAGACCAAACACACACACACACACACACACACACACACTAAAAAACAATATGTTGACCAAATATAGCCAGTGAGCTTGTGATCTCTGGTATGCATAGTTAAGGGTCTGAAATACCTCATGAAAGTTTGGGTTACAGCCTGAAACTTATGGAGAGCAATACACAGATGGGGACAGATTAGCAAGGAGAACCCAGACACATTGTCAATGTGGAATTCCTCTCGGAATGACCCAGAGGATGGGCAATCTCTCTTTGTCTCTCTACCTTTAAAATACAGAAATTCAGACAAAAGAAAAAAAAAACCAAGATGTTCTGGGAACTTGGGGCCAGGTAACATTCAGCATTGTTATTCTCTCCAACACCCCTCCTCCACTCTCCTTTAACATAGTATTCAACACTGAACAGTTCCCTGCAGATCCTAAATCTCTTCAGGTGAAGCAGGGTCTTAAGAAAATAGCTCCCCGGGGCCTTTTTTGATATTGTTCTTTGTTGACCAACCTTTTTCATTTAATAAAGTTTTATTTTTCCAAATGCACAGTTTGATCGACCTGTTCATGCACCTTTACCAAGAGCTTAGGTGTCTCCGTTCTTGGTATTTCTGATGTGAATTATTGAGCTCTGTGCTTTGAAACCAGTGTGGTATATCCTTTATTCAGGAGCTCCTTGGCTAAGGAACTGTGAATCTTTAGTCTCTCAGAGACCACAGTTGGGTTGTATACTTATGGTTGGAAACTTCTTAACAGAGTTTGCCATAATTAGCTTTGTTAAATGAAACTAGGATAGGAAAGTGTCCCAAACTATGCCTTTAGACTACTTGTTTTTAACCTTACTTTCAGATTTGTTTACAGCATTTTTTTTGGCCCATGTTCCATTGTCTATTTCCTCCTTGTCATCCTCGGTCAGCAAAGTGAAGTTCAGAGAGTAGCAGTGGCCAACACCCCAGCCTTGCAAGATGTTGAACAAAGTAGAGGTGAACTATCTCCTGAAACATGGTGGTTCAGCATTGTTGTTTTAGGGTCCAGGAGAGACCAGGCACCTTAAAGAGGGATGGCTAAAATGAAAAGGAGAAGTATTAAGAGCAAAGTTTGTATTAAAGTAAAGAGCCAGAAGTTAAATTCTGAAGGTCCAGTGATTTTCGTGAGATCAGTGGGGAAAAATTTTTGGGTTATACATCATCACCCATGAAGTGTTTTGAGACTCTTAAACTGAGAGATGTCAGTATTATTGGTGACATTTTCCATACTCTTCGAGCTCAATACATGATCTGCTGTGGTGGCAAGCCCTTGGAGGTTTATTATCAAATTAATGACCTAAGTTCACAGAGCTTTTTCAGATCTTGAGGCAGTGTGCCAATTCAAGGCACTCTGGAGTCCTTGTAGAGATTGGGGCAGTCATGTCTTAAGTCTCCGTGACTCCGGATCAGGAAGGGAGGGGAAACTTTGAACTGTTAGTTTGAAGGAATAGTACCAGGAAATGGGAACAATTGAAAATTTAGTAGGTATATATAATTTGGGCAAAGTAAAGAGATCTAGTCAAGTTTATAGATAGGTACCTAGCTGATTTTTTTGACAGGTAATGGTAGGAAGTCAATTAAATCTCAACTAGGCAAGACACAATTTGCACGTTCCTCAGATACCCACAATTGGTAAGAGATGAAGAATAGATCAGTGAAATCCAAAATTTCTCTCCTTTGGGTAAGTTAATCGCAAAGAAAATATTCTCATTTCGTTTGGACTGGCTACTTGTGCAGTTGCAGCAAGAGTGGTAGATTACTTACATCTAAGTCTTCCTAGGTATGATTTGCTGGAAATTTTCATGAGGAATCCCAGGTGGAACTTTCACACCCTCTTGAGGCTAGAGAGTCAAGCCAAGAACTCCCCCATGGGTTTTCTCCTGCAGTACCTGTAAATATTGGTCAATTTTACTCTCCCTGAGGTCCCTAAACTATCCTGGGATTTCTGGATCTTCCAGGAAGATAAACTTTCTTTACTCACTTGACGACTAGGAAACCTGAAAGTCGGCTATCAGGCCAGTTTTCCTAAGAGGGCTTTGTATGAATTGGGACATGAAGTCCACCTTAACTCCTTGAAACTGTTTGGTCACATCTGATTTGATGAACATCGTTTTCTGATATATCATCCTAGGCAAGTCCTTGGTTCTGGGTAACAAAGAGAATATATTTAGCCTATGCAAATAATTATGTTGTCAAGAGAATAAGAGTATTTAGTAAGAGTTTGTAAACCACAGAGGGGATTTGAAAGAGACAGGATATTTTTGAATGTTGAATTTTAGTTTAGAAAAGCATAATCTATTAAAGAGTTAAGAGTTATAGATAGCTTATAGAAAAGAAAAATGACTTTATTAGACTATATCCAAAAAATAAAACATCAATATATCAATAATATTCCAAATAAAACCAAGAATCATTCTTCATCAGTTCATTCAGTGTTAAATAATTCATTTTTGTTCTGCTTGTTCATGAGTTAGTAGTCTTATGAACCCAACTGATTCTCTGGTATAGTTCTTGATGTCTTTACTCAGTTAAATGATGTTGTATCAAAGTTCTTTACATGATGCTATCAGAAGGGTCTGGCAAGGGCTGGCATTGTGGTGTAGCAGTTAAGGCCTCCATGACCTGTGACACCAGCATCCCATATGGGCACTGGTTCAGGTCCCAGCTGCTCAACTTCCAATCTAGCTCCCTACTAATATGCCTGGGAAAGCAGGGGAAGATGGCCCAAGTGCTTAGGTCCCTGTACTCATATTGGAGACTCGGAAGAAGCTCCCAGTGCCTGGGTTTAGACTGAGCATTGCAGCCAGTTGGAGAGTGAACTAGCAGATGGAAGATCTCTGTCATCCCGTACGGGTGCCGGTTTGATTCCCAGCTATTCCACTTCTGATCCAGCTCCCTGCTCCTTTCATTCCCAGATGAAGCCATTGATTTGAAAATGCTAATTTCGAATTAAAAAAGTAAAAGTAAAAGTTACATCAAGTTAACATTGAAAAAATAGCTGAAATTAAGACTGGTAACACTATACCACCGTTGCCCGTTATCAAGTGAAGTAGCCCCAGGACTCTGATCAATAGAAACATATAATGAACAGTGAGGGCATTGACGATTCTCGAGGAAGTCCCTGTACAGCATACAATTTCTGAAATATGTTTCTTAATAACATTTTATCCATTTAATCTAGGGAATGCTAAACATCTCTTCTGATTTGTCAATGTTTTCTACGCAACTCAGGTTATAAAACCACAAGCACCAAATCTATGCACTGGACAATTAAGGAAGTGACTTGTATTTAGGCTATTGCCATGGAGAGAATTTTCCCTAATGAGGAATATTTCAAAGAAAAGGAAGGAAACTTGTGATGTTATAGAGGAAGATGAAAGAATCATGTGCAAATCTTTTTAAAAATACTTGTTTTTTATTTATTTGTAAAGCAGGGTGGGGAGAAGGGGAGGGAGGAGAGAGAAAGAGGAGAGTGAGGGAAGGATGGATGGAGGGAGGGGAGGTGAAACACACACACACACACAGAGAGAGAGAGAGAGAGAGAGAGAGAGAGAGAAATCTTCTACCTGCTATTCATTCCCTATATGCCTATAACAGTCAGGCTGGGTCATGTAGAAACTAAGAGATAGGAACTCAGTTTGGGTCTTCCATGTAGGTGGTAGGTTCCAAAGTACTTGAGCCATTACTTGTTGCCTCCCAGGATACACCTTAGCAGGAAGTTTGAAATCAGGTGCAGATCTAGGACTGAAAACCAGGTGCTCGGATTTGGGATGCAGCTGTCCCAAGTGGTATCTTAACCAGTGTGCAAAATGCCTATCTCCCTGTTATGCCCCAAACATCTGCAAGTCTTAAAGGAGTCATGAGTAAGGATATATGAGTGTATTTATTTAAAGATTTTATGTATTTATTTGAAAGGCAGAGTTATAGAAAGAGGGAGAAACACACAGAGAGAGGTCTTCCATCCATTGGTTCTCTCCCCAAATGGCCACCAGTGTGGGAGCTAGGCCAATATGAAGCCAGGAGCCAGGAGCTTCTTCCAGGTGTCTCACACAGGTATAGGGACCCAAGGACTTGCTCCATCTTCCACTGCTTTCCCAGGCCATTAGGAGGGAGCTAGATCATAAGTGTAGCAGCCGGGACTTGAACCGGCGCCCATATGGGATGGCAGCATTGCAGCACCGGCCCCTAGAGATGTGAATTTTATATGAGGGTAAAGTGGTTCTTTGTAGTTTAGCCATTTTTCTCAGAATACAGAAGGATGAGGGATTTCATAACAGTCACTAGAGCCCAAGGCTCAGTTCAGCACTCTCAGTGGTCAGGATTCATAACTCTGAGAGCTTTTAAGGAAAATGCCAGTTCCTGGACCCTCTAAGATCCCACAGGATAATCTAACTGAAGAAGATGACATTCATGCTAAGTGAGATGACTGCTAGGCGTGAATCTCACCCTCTCTTTATTTTCCTGGGTTTTTCATACTCTTCTGCCATGTTTCCCACTTGACTGATATGGAGATGACTGGTTAGGTGCTACCAGGGACAGCTAAGTGGTACAAAATCACCTAAGACATTCCTGAGTTCTGATGGTGGGATCTGGCATTCTCCATCCTAAAGATCTCCCAGATGCTAGGAACCTCTCACTCTGGACTCACTTCTGTGTCTTGTCCTTGCTGCCACCTTATATCCACGGTAACAACTCTTTGAGCTAATACTTTGGCTCACTTTTCCTCATGGGGTGATGGTAGAAGTTAGGCTCATGGTATGGATTTGGCTGGACCTGTGTTTCATCTCTGGCCTGTCCATTTATTAGCTATAGGATCTTAGGAAATTTTCTTTTGAAAAAAATTAAAAATGAGTTTGAATGTTACCTTTACCTTATAAGGTAAACGTGTTTTATTGCTTTTTAAAATTTTAAATATTTTAATTGGCACACAGTAATAGTATATTCTTTATGGGGTACAGTGTGCTATTTCTGTATATGTATATAGTGTTCAATAATCATATTAGGCTAATTGGCTAATCTGTTTCTTCAGACATGTATTAAGGGACTTCAAAGAGTTCATAAATAAATGGAATTAAAAGATAATTTTATTTTGGTGCAAAACCGTTTTGAAATTCATGCATAGGGGCCAGCATTGTGGCATAGCAGCTGCCAGCTGCCAGCTGCCATGCCAACATCCCATATCAGAAAGCTACTCTGCTTCCAATCTAACTCTTTGCTCATGCCACTGGGAAGGTGGTACAAGGTGGCCCAAGTGTTTGGGCCCCTGCCAGCCATGTGGGAGACCCAGATGGAATTCCTGGCTCCTAGCTTTGGCCTGGCCCAGCCCTAGCTGTTGTGGCCATTTTGGGAGTGAACCAGCAGATGGAAGATCTCTCACTGTCTGTCTATCTGTCTACCTTTCTGTTACTCTACCTTTCAAGTAAGTAAGTAAGCAAGTGACTAAAAAAAAAAAAAAGAAATCCATGCATAGTTTCTTCATAGTGTGTATTTTCTATGAACTTTTTAAAGACCTCTCATGCATGTATTTCAAAATTTTTTGCAACAAAATAAACTCATCTTGTAATTACATTTTTCTGCAAGTTCTTTGGAGTGCCTTTGTATATCCAGTACCAAGGTCGCTGGATCATATGATAACACTCTTTTTTAAGGAAATCTCCATATTGTGTAAAGTTACTTTATTACAAAAATATATAAAAAGTGAGAAAAGAATATTAATAGCTGTCATTTGCTGAGTACCTACTATGTGAAAATTATTTTGCATATATTATGTAATTCTAACAGAAGTTTGAAGGAGAGATAGACTGAAGATAAGGCAAGTTAAGAAATTTGTACAGGCGCATATAGTTGATAAATAGGTTCAGTTGGATTTTAGTTCTATAAAGTTTATGTACTCTATACTTTCCACTAAATATCACAATTATTTTGATTTATTTGTTTCTTTTTTGTTTTCTAATCATAATTTTTATATATAGTTATAATCATATATACAATTTTTCCATATAGATTTTTGTATTCTGCTTTTTTATTTATTTATTATTTTTTGACAGGCAGAGTTAGACAGTGAGATAGAGAGACAGAGACAAAGGTCTTCCATCCGTTGGTTCACCCCCTAAATGGCCGCTATGTCCGGCGTGCTGTGGCCGGCGTGCTGTGCTGATCCGAAGCCAGGAGCCAGGCGCTTCTTCCTGGTCTCCCATGAGGTTGCAGGGCCCAAGCACTTGGGCCATCCTCCACTGCCTTCCCAGGCCACAGCAGAGAGCTGGACTGGAAGAGGAGCCGCTGGGACAGAATCTGGTGTCCCAACCGGGGCTAGAACCCAGGGTGCCGGCGCCGCAGGCCGAGGATTAGCCTGGTGAGCAGTGGCGCCGGCCTGTATTCTGCTTTTATAATATAATGTGATGTTATAGGCATTTTGCCATTTTCATAATATTTTGTGTAATGCTGTTTTATAATAGCTATAAGAATTGTCCGTTAAGTGGAAGTACTTAATCATTTCTCGCTCATTCGACATTTTCGTTTCAATTATTTATTATCATTAATACCATTGAATACCTTTGGACATAAAGGTTTATCTCCTGTATTAAGAATTATTTTAGGCATGTATTCCCAAAAGTGAACTCACTAGGTAAGAGAGTATAAACAATTTTAAGCCCTTTGATCTATATTGCTAACTTTCAATGGAAATTAACGATGCTTTTGAAAGATAATGTAAAACAGTGCTAGGAAATTTAGTTGATCTGGCTGAACCTCAGTTTTCCCATCATTAAAGTTATAATGGTGGATGATATAGGACCTGAGAACTATCTAGCTTACTGCTTCTTTTCACTTTTATGAACTTTTTGCTATTTTCCTTTGAAATTTTCTAGGTATAGTTAACTCACACTAGTATTTTTTTTAAGAAGTAATATTTTGGGGCTGGTGCTGTGGCACTGCAGGTAAAGCTTTCAAATGAGAGGCAGAGTTTTGGAGAGGCAGAGAGAGAGAGAGAGAGCAAGCGCAAGCTTCCATCTGCTGGTTCACTCCCCAGATGGCCACAATTGCTGGAGCTGCGCCGATCCGAAGCCAGGAGCCAGGAGCTTCATCCAGGTCTCCCCCACAGGTGCAGGGGCCCAAGGACTTGGGCCATCTTCCACTGCTTTCTCAGGGCACAGCAGAGAGCCGGATCAGAAGTAAAGCAGCCAGGACATAAACCAGTGGCCATATGGGATGCCGGCATCACAGGTGGCAGATTAACTTGCTGTGCCACAAAGCCAGTCCCTGGTGTTTTCTTTTAATGTTAAGAGACTGCTAGACTTCATTGAACAATTTTTCCATTAGTTTTCTTTTATTTTAAAGGCTTACATTTATTTATTTGAAGGCCAGAGTTACAGAGAGAAAGAGAGAGAGGAAAGACAGAGCAATCTTCCATCCACTGGTTCATTCCCTCAATGGCTATAATGGCCAGGGCCAGGCTACACCAAAGCCAGGAGCCAGGAGATCTTTCAGGGTCTCCCATTCCGTGCAGTGGCCCAAGGACTTTGGCTATCTTCCGTTGCTTTCCCAGGCACATTAGCAGGGAGCTGGATCGTAAGTAGAGCTGCCAAGACTCGAACCAGTGCCCATATGGGATGCTAGCCTTGTAGGTGGCGGTTTTTACCAGCTATGCAACAACACTGCCCTCTCCCATCAGTTTTGTTTTTATTTTTTAAACATTGATTTATTTGTTTGAAAGAATTACACAGAGAGGAGGAGAGGCAGGGAGAGATAGAGGTCTTCCATCCAATGGTTCACTCCCAAGTTGGCTGCAACGGTTGGAGCTGTGCTGATCCGAAGCCAGGAGTCAGGAGCTTTCTCCGGGTCTCCCACGCAGGTGCAGGGGCCCAAGGAGTTAGACCATCTTCTACTGCTTTCCCAGGCCCTAGCAGAGGGCTGGATGGGAAGTGGGGCAGCTGAGACATGAACTGGTGCCAATATGGGATGCTGGCACTGCAGACGTTGGCTTTACCCACTATCCCACAATGCCAGCCCCAATCAGTTTTCTAAGATATGCTTTGTGGTGGTGGTGGTAGAGAGGGGATGTTGATGACAGTGTTGGTTTTGGTGGTCATTATACAGGCCTATGTTTATCATTTGCTTAGTCAAATTTATTAGTCACTCTTCCTTTTGTCTGAGGAGAAGGGCAATAGCTGAACTCTGTTCTCTTTCTTTTAGTAGCTATTCTCTCTTAGAGTACTCTAATGGATACTCCTTACTAAAGCTGTGTTAACTGTGGAGTGTCACTCATGTGGTCAGAAGGTGCTGTATCATCCATGACCTTTGGTAAAAAATATATGAACAGAAGGCATGAATAGCTATTATCCAACCCTGCCTTTGTCCTTGAAACATGTCTCAAGTCACTGTAGACATGAGCAAAGAAGAATGAATATGAAAACTTTGGGAGTAGAAAGCACCAATTGTTGGCAATTGGATGGAGAGAGAAAGAATGTGACATAGGTGACATGTTATCTTAAAGCTATAGAAACAGTGTTGAGATGGTGTTCCCTTTTGACTATGCAGTATCTGTGTGACCTTATCCAGGTCAGTGCTAAACTCTGGACTTCAGTTTCCTAATGATGAAAATAAAGTAGTGATACTAAAGTAGAGGAGCTATAAAAGTCTGAGTTTTTTTGTAGTAAGGGAGCAAAATGAAGAAGCTCTCTCTCTCTTTTTTTTTTTTAAAGATTTTATTTATTTATTTTAGAGTTAGAGTCACAATGAGAGGGAGAGGCAGTGAGAAAAGTACCCCTTCCGTTGGTTCACTCCCCAAATGGCTGCAACAGCTGGACCTGCGCCTATCTGAAGCCAGGAGCTTTTTCCTGGTCTCCCATGTGGGTGCAGGGGCCCAAGCACTTGGACCATCTTCTACTGCTTTCTCAGGCTACAGCAGAGAGCTGGACCAGAAGAGGAGCAGCTGGGACTAGAATGGGCACGCGTATGGGATGCCAGTGCCACAGGTGGAGGATTAACCTACTGGCCACGGTACCAGCCCAGAAGAAGCTCTCTTGATTTTGCTAAGTATTTCTGGCCTGATTTATGCCTCAAAGGGCTTTTGAATTCTTCTGCTTGATAAATAAGATGTATTTTAGAGGGCTCTTTAGAGGCCCAATAGTGAATAATGAGATTTATATTGATTCAATCACTTAATTTTAAATTGATTTGACAATTACTGAAGTTCTTGATAATAAAAAGTGAGGGTCAAAAGGCTTTGCTCAGGTTACTTCAGTGAGAATAGTGGAGAAATGACCTCCAGAAAGCTGGCTTTCCATAAAAGCAGCAAAAACACTAGGAAAACTCCAAAATTGAACTTTTTATGAACTCTGGAAATTAACAAAAAGATTGCAATAATATGAGGCATGCTTAGTATAGAAAAATGGCTGAATAACTGAGAAAACAGTCAGCTTTGTGACGTTTTAACTTGCTCTGTTCCCACTCCCATTTCTTCAGCTATACAGTAAGTTTGAAAACTAATAGCTGCACAATCATGAAAGTTGTGAAAACCAACAATATAGCAACTACTGGAGAAGGCAGAATGAGTAGGAAATTCCCCCGAAAGATGGGAAATAAAACTCACAGGGCTTGTTCTTATTTGAACAGATTCCGGGATTTGTATCTGTCCAAAGAAAGACCTGAGAGAGCTTTTATATTTTACTTGTGGCTGACCTTCAGGCTTTGTGCTAAACAGGAAGTGAAGAGTAAGGCAATGTTTTAAACTGCCTGGATAAGTGTTGAAGACATGACGCAAAATACAAGCACACACAAAACCCTTCAACAAAGGCTATATGACTTGTTGGTTCAAACTATTTTAATAAATCTCTGTCCAATTATTTCCTTACCTTAAGCTAACTTACCAGAGATTTAAGTGGCTGCATATGACAAACATTACAGATCTTACAGAATTACTCCATAAAGTCACTAAACAAACAGTAATGATAGGAAAACAATTCCTGGGAAAGGAGGAGGATTTTTTAGTTTCAAAATAGGCACATTATGTTTTTAAAATGTTTTGCTTTCAGCAAAAAAGTTGAAATTAACAAAAAATAGTTTAAAAGTATTCCTTGAATAAGGGCAAAAAAGCAATTATAAGCTGTCCCTGAGGAATTCCAAGTGTTACATTTCCTAGATAAAGACGTTCAAATCACTGTTCTCAATATACTCATATAAACGAAAGAAACCATGTCTACATAGCTAACATAAAGAATGAGAACAATATCTCAGAAAAAGTATGAATTAAGAAATGGAAATAATTTTTTAAAAAACAAGCCAACTAAAAATTCTGCATGATAAGTGAAATGAAAAAGTCACTACAGAGAGAAGAAAAGATAATGAAATTTAAAGATAAGTGAATTGATATTCAATCTGAGAAAAAGAAAGTAATTAATAAAATTAAAACCTCAGAGATCATTAGGATACTATCAAGTGTAACAGTACATACATAATGTGAATCTCAAAAGAGTAAGAAAGGGTACTTGAAGACATAATGGCCAGTCACCTGCTAAATTTGGTAATAAACATGAATTTCCACATCTAAAAAAAATCAATAAACTTAAAGAAATACCTGTCTAAGTACACCACAAACTGTTGAAAGACAATGACAGGCCGGCGCTGTGGCGCAGCGTGTTAAAGCCCTGGTCTAAAACGCCAGCATCCCATACGGGTGTCGGTTCTAGTCCCGGCTGCTCCACTTCTGATCCAGCTTTCTGCTATGGCCTGGGAAAGCAGTAAAAGATGGCCCAGGTCCTTGCAGCCCTGCACCCGCACAGGAGACCCGGAGGAAGCTCCTGGCTCCTGGCTTCGGATTGGCGCAGCTCCGGCCATTGCGCTCAATTGGGGAGTGAACCAGCGGATGGAAGACTCTCTCTCTCTCTCTCTCTCTCTCTCTCTCTCTCTGTAACTCTTTCAAATAAATAAATAAATAAATAAATCTTTTTTTTTTAAAAAAAGACAATGATGAAGTCATTAAAAAAATTATTTGAATGGTAGTTAGAGAGAGCGAATGAACTTCCATCTGCTTGTTTACCCCCTCAAATGGCCACAGTGGCCAGGGCTGTGCCAGGCCACTGCCAGGAGCCAGGCACTTCCTCTGGGTCTCCCACATGGGAGCAGGGGCCCAGGGAACTTGGGCCATCTTCTGCTGCTCTCCCAGGCACGTTTGCAGAGGGTTGGATCAGAAGTGGAGGAGCTAGGACTCATACTGGGCATCCATATGGATGTCTGGAGAATGAAGAACAAACTGAACCCAATGTGAACAGAAGGAGGAAATAACAAAGATGAGAGAATAAATTAATGAAACAGAGAATAGAAAAAATTTGTAATAATAAGGTAATCAATGAAAGCAAACATTTGTTGTTCAAAAAGTTAAAACAAATTGAAAAATCCTTAGCTAGACTCACCATGAGAATACTCAAATGACTAAAATCAGGAGTGAAATTGAAGATGTTACTATTAACCTTTCAGAAACAAAACTGATTATAACGAAACACTACATAAGTTGGCACTTTAAAAAGTTGATAGAAGGGGCTAGTGCTGTGGTGTAATGGGCTAAGCCTCCATCTGTGGATGTGGGCATCCCATATGCACACCGGTTCAAGTTCCAGCTGCTCCACTTCCAATCCAGCTCTCTGCTATGCCCTGGGAAAAGATGGCCCAAGTCCTTGGGCCCCTGCACCTGTGTGGGAGGCCTGGAGGAGGCTCCTAGCTCCTGGTTTCGGATTGGCCCAGCTACAGTCGTTGTGGCCATTTGGAGAGTGACTCTCTGTCTCTCTTGCTCTCTGCCTGTTCCTCTGCGTCTCATGTAAATAAGCAAATCCTTAAAAAATTAATGGAAAACTGATTTATCAGATAAGTTTACTTTGGTGCAAAATACTTCAAGTCTATGCATACAAGAAGTGAAAAAGTTTATAAAGCATACATATTATAAAAAGTAAAGCAAACATTTTTTTTTTTAAATTGCATCCAAACATATCTTTTAATTGTTTTTCATGAACTTTTGAAGTGCTGTCATAGAATTCTATGCCAACAAATTTTATAAACTGGATAAAATGGACAAGTGCCCAGAAAGATACAAACTATTTACTAAAACTGACTCAAGAAGAAATAAAAAATGTAAATGTACCAATAACAAGTAAATATATTCAATTTATACTGTTAAAAATTCCATGAGAAATTTCCAGGCTTGATTGATTTCTGTGGTGAATTATACCATAAATTCAAGAATTAATGCTATTTATTCACAAATACTTCCAAAGCATCGAAGAGGAGTGAATGTATCTGAACTCATTCTGAGGCCATCATTACCCTAATAACACAACGAAAGACATTCCATACTCTTGGGTCAGAAAACGTACTGTTGTCAAGTTGGCAGTAGTCCTTAGGTTGGCCTAAAAATTTAACACAGTAGCTGTCAACACTTCAACTGCATCCCCCCCCCCTCCCCGAAATTGTGAAAGTGATACAAAGATCCATTGGAAATTAAAGCAAAAAAGAACAGTTTCATTCTTTAGGCTTTATCAACAAAGTGGATGTAACTGGAGACCATTATGCTTAGTGAAATAAGCCAGTCCCCAAAAGACAAATATCACATGTTTTCTCCATGGTTATGGTAACTAATATGCAAAGTAGAAAAAATAGTAATGTATATTTGTAAAATTGACATTTTAAGATTTGTTTACTATTTATAGCTCTTGTCTATACTCTTGAGGAACAGTAGTTTTTCTACTTACTACTTGTTGAATTCTTTATTTAGTGGAGGGATAAGCTTGATATTTTTAGGAAAATTGAAAATATGTCATTGTCTAAATTAAAAGAAAAATAATAAAAAAGGATGGAAGATAGAGTGGGAAATATCATTATGCTCTTAAAACTATATATGAAATACATAAAAATTTTTCCCTTTTTTCAATAAGAACAGTTTTCTATTAAAAAATAATTGTAACAGAACTGTTAGTCATAGCTGTGTGGTGCTGGCATAAGTGAGATACAGGGACAAATGGACATAGATTTAAGAGCCTATAAATTGCTTAATTTATGGTTAACTGATTTTTGACAATGATACTAAGACAGTTCAATGGGAGAAAAAATTATCAACAAATGGTCCTGTGACAACTTGATAGAAATGTGAAAGAATGGGCTTGAACCTCTACATTATACTTTTTAAAAAATATTTTATTTATTTATTTGAGAGACAGAGTTACAGACAGTGAGAAGGAAAGGAGACAGAGAAAGGTCTTCATTCTGATGGTTCACTCTCCAAAAGGCTGCAATGGCCAGAGCTGTGCCAATCCAAAGCCAGGAGCCAGGAGCCTCTTCTTGGTCTTGTGGGTGCAGAGGCCCAAGGATTTGGGCCATCTGCCATCTTCCGCTGCTTTTCCAGGCCATAGCAGAGAGCTGGATTGGAAGAGGTGCAGCCGGAACTAGAACCAGCACCCATATGGGATGCCAGCACTGCAGGTGAAGGATTAACCTACTATGCCACAGCACTGGCCCCTACATTATATCTTATAGAAAAAAATAACTTCAAATGGATCAAGAAGCTAAAAGAGATAAAAACATAAATCTCTTAGAATGAAATGGATGGTATGAATTTTCATGATGTTAACTTAGCTGTGGTTTCTTAACATACAACACCTAAAGCACAAGTGACAAAAGGGAAAGGTATAAATTTCAAATCTTTATTCTTTAAATTTTCATTTAAATAAATTTTAAATTTATTCTTTTTTTTTAATTTTGAAGACTATAAAGCATATCATAATATAACCTACAGAATGGAAGAAAAAAGTTGCAAATTAACAATCCGATATGCAACTTGTGTTCAAAATATGTAAAGCACTGTTACAAGTGAACAGTAAAAGCAACAGTAAAGGTTTTAGTTGTCCCAGCTAAAACAGACAAGATAGTTGAGTAGACTTTTGTTCAGTAAGATCTAGAAATGGCCAATTGGGATATGAAAAAAGCAAAAGATGCTCACCATCAATAGTCATTAAGTAATATACAACAAAACCACAGTGAGGTACCACTTCAATCCCACTAGGACTTTGTGTGTTGAAAACATGAGTAATAACAACTATTAATAAGGATGTAGAGAAATTGGAATCCTCATACATTTCTTTTTTTTTTTTAAGAATTAAAAAAAATTTTTTTGACAGGCAGAGTGGACAGAGAGAGAGAGAGAGAGAGAGAGAGAGAGAGAAAGCTCTTCCTTTGCCGTTGGTTCACCCTCCAATGGCCACCGCAGCCGGTGCACCATGCTGATCCGATGGCAGGAGCCAGGTGCTTATCCTGGTCTCCCATGGGGTGCAGGGCCCAAGCACTTGGGCCATCCTCCACTGCACTCCCGGACCACAGCAGAGAGCTGGCCTGGAAGAGGGGCAACCAAGACAGAATCCGGCTCCCCGACTGGGACTAGAACCTGGTGTGCCGGCGCTGCAAGGCGGAGGATTAGCCTATTGAGCCACGGCGCCGGCCATACATTTCTTTTAATAACATAAAATGGTGTGGGTGACTTGGAAATAAATTTGGGCTTTCCTTTAAAGAATTAACCATAGAGTTACTACATGATCCAGCAGTTTCATGCCCAGCGTATATATCCCAGGAACCAAAAACATGTGTCCACACAAAAACTTGTACTCAAATATTTATGGTTGCATTATTCATAATAGGCAACAAATAGAAACAATGCTAATGTCCATCAGTTGATTTCCAGTCAACAAATGTGATAGCTGTACAGTGGTGTGTTTCTTGGCAAGACAATGGAATGAAGGATTAATACTGAGTACAACATGGATGGACCTTGAAAGCATTATGCTGTATCAAGGAAGCCAGACATAAAGGTCACATATTTTGTTTCCATTAACATTTATATGAAATGTCCAGAGTAGGCAAATCTGTAGATACATGAAGTGCATTAGTGGTTTGTCTGGATGTGGGAGACAGTAGAAATGGGGATTGATGCTAATGGGCTTGGGGTTTCTTGTGGTTTGATGAAATTGTTTTGGAACTAGATAATGGTGATAAGTGCAAAACTTTTGAGTACACTGAAATCCACTGAGTTGTATACTTTAAAGTGGTATATTTTATATCTCCATTTAAAAATTTATTTGACCTTTTAGACAAAGGATACTTTGAAACATCCATAATATTGTCAAATTTGTGTAATTTCTTTCCTCATGAGTGATGATGGCATACTCATTTTAAAAGTCTAGATTTCCCCTATCTGCTATCCACATTGACTTCTTCAGATAGTATATGATGATCTTTTGAGGGAGTATTTAGTAAGCTGATTATTGGTTACCTCTACCTAGAGAGCTATTGGCAGTGTATAGTGGCAAGACCTTAGCTCTGGCAACCAGACAAGTCTGTATTTGAAGCCCAGCTCTGCCATTTGCTTCTTAAACCAATCACTTAGCCTCTCAGAGCTTTGGTTTTCTCCCCCTTCAATTTTTTTTTCTCATTTACTTGTTCAGAGTAGGGTATTTACCTTCTCTGTGATATGGTTGTACTTTGAACTAATTGGGAATGTTTGCAAAAGTTACCTCCCTGGGTGCATGTAATAACTTAATCCTCAGAAGAAAGAAATGTCATTGTCTTGTGTCCTGTTTTGACCCTGAAATGAACTTCCTCGAGACTACATGCTAGACTGTTCAGTTTTCTCCAGAAGGGATTGATGTTTGCTTAAAAATATTAGACACATTTGTTTTGCCAGGTTTTCAATGTATTTTAGTTGACATTAGAGTCAAAGGCTTAATGCTCCACTTCAACAGATAACATGTAAATTCTTTCCTCAGGTACCTCAGGAGAAACAAAACTAGAATGTTGGGAGTTGGATTTAGAGTTAATATTAAAGAAAGTGTTTTTTTTATTATTATTATTTTTGACAGGCAGAGTGGACAGTGAGAGAGAGAGACAGAGAGAAAGGTCTTCCTTTGCCGTTGGTTCACCCTCCAATGGCCACCGTGGCCGGCGCGCTGCGGCCGGCGCACTGCGCTGATCCGATGGCAGGAGCCAGGTGCCAGGTGCTTTTCCTGGTCTCCCACGGGGTGCAGGGCCCAAGCACTTGGGCCATCCTCCACTGCACTCCCTGGCCACAGCAGAGAGCTGGCCTGGAAGAGGGGCAACCGGGACAGAATCCGGCGCCCCGACCGGGACTAGAACCTGGTTTGCCGGCACTGCAAGGCGGAGGATTAGCCTGTTGAGCCACGGCACCGGCCCAAAGAAAGTGTTTTTAATAGATAACATCCTGAAAGCAGGGAATAGTTTGCCTCTGGAGAGAGTACATACTGAGAGAGAGGTCTTCCATCCACTGGCTCACTCCCCAAGTGGCAACAGCAGCCAGGGCTGGGCCACACTGAAGCCAGGAGCCTGGAGCTTCTTCCAAGTCTCCAGTGTGAGTGCAGAGGCCCAGCACTTGGGCCATCATCTGCTGCTTTCCCAGGCACACTATCAGGGAGCTGTATCAGAAGTGCAGCAGCTGGGACTCAAACTGGTGCCCATGTGGGATGCTAGTGCTGCAGATGGCAGCTTAACCCACCATGCCACAGCAGCGGTGCCAAGGCTTTCAGTTTTAGCACTGGAATCGTCCTGGGTACACCGAGACAAGTTGATTACCAACTTGGGTGGCTGCTAATGGTGGATGTTCCCCAGGGCTTGAAGCATACAGGAAGGGTTGAATGAGATGATATGATTCACCTCAGTTCCTGTAGAACAAGGTGTTTACCTGTTGTTTCTGTTTGGGGACCTAATGTCCAAATTCTAATAAAATTGGACCAGGAATATGATGGGAAGTGGAGAAACTGGGACTGAACTAGTGCCCATATGGGATGCTGGTCTAGAGGTGGTGATTTAACCCACTGAGCCACAGTGGCATCCTCTAGAGGTTTGGAACTTTTAGCCCCACCCTCCAACCACCAGGGAGGACAGAAGGACTGAAAATCTACTCAGTCATCAGTGTTCAATAATGTAGTCGATCATACTTACACAGTGTAGCCCCTGTTAGAAACACTAAGCAGTAGTCTTCAGAGAGCTTCCAGGGTGGTGAACGCATGGAGGTATTCACAGATTGTCAGCCCAAGGAGGGCATGGAAGCTATGCACTGCTTCCTATGTACCTTGTCCTATGGTCATGGTATATAATCTGGGTCATGGAAGTGCCCAGATTATAGCCTGTTGGTCATAATTATGTTACAACCTAAGATTTGTGACTGGAGTTTTAACTGAAGGGGCAGTGCTATAGTACCTGTTTGGGTTGTCACTGTGTAGTTACTGATATGTGTCATAATTTTATTTTTAAAATTTATGTAAATAGAACAAATTTTAAGTATTTCACATGTACAATTTTAAACATATAATGACACTTCCCACCTTCCCTCTCTCCCTCCTCCTTTCTTTTTTATTCTTTTAATTTTTACTATAACATACTTTCAATTTACTTTGTAATCAAAGGCTAAATCCTCCACTAAATAAATAATTAAACAAGTAGAAAGTAGAAAGACCACTGTTCTGCCAGAATATAGACAAGGGCTACAAACAGTAATCAAATGTCAAGATGTCAATTTCACTCATATACATTTTATACTCTGTATATTAGTTACCACAAATCAGAGAAAACATATGATATTTGTCTTTTTATGTCAGTCCTATTTCACTAAGCATAATAGTCTCTATTTGTATCCATTTTTGTTTATTTTCACAAAAGATAGTATTTCATTCTTTTTTGTGGCTGAATAGTATTCCATTGTGTGTGTATGTGTATATATATATATCACATTTTGTGTGTATATATTTATCACATTTTGTGTATATATATCACATATACATTATATATATATATATATATATATATATATATATGTATACACATACCACATTTTCTTAATGGACATCTGGGTTGATTGATTACTTAGCTATTGTGCATTGAGCTATAAACATGGAGGTGCAGATAACTTTTTCATATGCTGATTTCATTTCCTTTGGGTAAGTTCTCAGGAGTGGGATGGCTGGGTCATATGGTAGATCAATTTTCAGATTTCTGAGGAATCTCCATACTCTTTTACAATGGTTTTACTAGTTTACATCCCACCAACAGTGTATTGGGGTACCATTTCCCCCACATCCTCAGCAAAATTTGTTATTTTTGTTATTTTGGATGATAGGCATTCTAACTGGTGTGAGGTAAGAAGACCTCATTGTGGCTTTTATTTTCGTTTCCCTGAAGGCTAATGATTCTGGGCCTTTTTTTTTTTTATATATCAATTTCCCATTTGTATTTCATCCTTAGAAATATGCTTGTTCATGTCCTTTGCCCATTTCTTAACTGGATTGTTTGTTTTGCTGTTGAGTTTTTGAGCTCCTTAGAAGCCCCAGAGTTTTATGTATATATAGGAAGGCAGTTGAATGTTTTCCTTTCACAGGTTAATGTGGGTTTAAGTGGTCTGGGGAGGAGTGTGGTGCTGGTATTTCTTTAAAGCTCCCCAAATGGTTCTAATGTGTAGCTAGAATTGAGAATCACTGTCTTATGCTCAACAAGGAATGAAACTAGGATTTCTGAATGATTACCATTTGTGTTAGGTACATGTATTACCTTACTCAGCCATCACAGGAACCTGTGAAACAGTAATTGTTTTTAAAAAGTTAAGGAAAGTGGGTCTCAAGTGATTGAGAAACTAGCCCGAGGTCAAATGTAATTTTTTTTTTCCTAAAAAGAAAATGATATAGCATTTTACAAAACCTGCTGACAGCCTACTACTTCATTCTCCATAGCCACTCTGAAATAGCAGTTATTATTGTTCTCATTTTATGATGAAGGGACTTAAGTCACAGATCAGCTAACTTGAGAGAACTATTTGTCTAGGTTGGTGAACTTTACATAGCAAATCCATTGCCCCGCCCTTAATCTTTTTGCTTATCTATAAAATGAGAGAAGTATTGGTTACTCCTAAGGGTGTCTGTGAAAATTAATTAAAATGTTAGCTATGGAAGAGCTCTTGAGTAGGGTATTGGCATAGAGGAAAGAAAAGAAACACTCAACAGACACTGAATGCATTTTCCTGTGGGCTTAGATTTATTGCCTTCCTCTGGTGACCATGTGGACATGGTACTAGTCCTTACTTATATTGCACTGATCTTTGTCCACTTAGCAATCAAGCACAATGACTAATTTGTTTTATTTTTTGTTCTCTTTCCAGCTGAATCTTTCAAGGAATTTGCTGAATTACTCAATGAAGTAGAAAATGAGAGGATGATGATGGTAGGTCACTAGCATTTGGGCCTTGAAGCCAAGACAATGACAATAATAGGGATTTTTCCTTACCTTTTTTGACTGGATTGATCCTCTGCTGTTTGAGCTTCTTTCCCATGGCTTCCTCATGCTATAAAAATAGGTAAGGGCTGGTATTCTGGTGCAGCAGGTTGAGCTACTGCTTGTGATGCTGGCATCCCATATCAAAGCACCAGTTTGAATCCCAACTGCTCTACTTCCTATCCAGTTCCCTGCTGATGTGCCTGAGAAAGCAGTGGAAAATGGCTTATGTGCTTGGACTCCTGCCACCCACGTGGGGAACCTGGATGAAATTCCAGGCTTCTGGTTTCAGCTTGGCCACTGTAGCCATTTGGGGATGAACCAGTAGATGGAAGATATTCATTCTCTCTCTCTCTCTCTCTCTCTCTCTCTCTCTCTCAATCTCTGTATCTCTCCATGTCTCTCTCTCTCTCTCTCTCCCTCCCTCTCTCTCTCCCCTACCGTTCTAAGTCTCCCATTTAAATAAATAAATATATCTTTAAAATTAGTTATGCAACAGGTTTGCTTATTCTGTCTCAATCTCTCACCCTGAGAGTTTGGCATTAGGTTAAGAGAAATTAGTGCTGGTGCCGCGGCTCAATAGGCTAATCCTCCGCCTGCGGCGCCGGCAAACCAGGTTCTAGTCCCGGTCGGGGCGCCGGATTCTGCCCCGGTTGCTCCTCTTCCAGGCCAGCTCTCTGCTGTGGCCAGGGAGTGCAGTGGAGGATGGCCCAAGTGCTTGGGCCCTGCACCCCATGGGAGACCAGGAGAAGCACCTGGCTCCTGCCTTCGGATCAGCGCTGTGCGCTGGCTGCAGCGTGCTGGCTGCAGCAGCCATTGGAGGGTGAACCAATGGCAAAGGAAGACCTTTCTCTCTGTCTCTCTCTCTCACTGTCCACTCTGCCTGTCAACAAAAAACAAAAAAGGAATTAGTATGAAATATCAGCTCTGTTGATTTAAGTGAGAAAAGACTTCAGAGAACATTAAACTGGGCTATTGAACATGGTGGCAAAGTTGTGGTATTTAGTGTGCTTAACCAAATTATTTTCATAAATCTGTTTCTCTGCTACCAGAAATAATGATATGAGCTTTATTTATGTTTGACAAGTGATGGTTTAATTGAAATTTAAATGAAAAAAAGGTTCTTCTTGCTTTTGAAGTCTACTTTTTACGAACTCTAATATATTTAAATTGTTTATATATTTTAAGAATATTATTTACTTATTTTACTAGTTTAAAGGGAGAGAAAGAGAGAGAGAGAGAAGAATGAATATCAATATGAATATGAGAACATGGACACTCCCATCTGCTGGTTTACTTTTTAAATGTCTACAACAGCTGGGAGCTGAAAAATCAATCTAGGTGTTCCCTGTGTGTAGCAGGGACCCAAGTATGTGAAACATCACCTGCTCTCACCCAGGGTGCCCAATAACAAGAAGCTGGAATTGAATTGGAGCTGGGACTTTAACCCAGGTACTCCAGTGTGAGATGTGCCTTAAGTATTGGGCCAAACACCTGCCCCAACAGACTTTAATTTGAAAGCAATTTCAGTTTTAAAGAAAAATTGAGTGGAAGGTGCAGAGAGGGCTCATATTCACCCCATTTCTCACACTGCTTTATCTTTATACATTTTCCACTACGGTCATCTTGTGATAATGTGGTATGAACAGACTTGAAGAAATTCATGGAAAATGGAATTATAAGATTTTATTTTGGTACAAAGCAATTTTGAAATCCATAGGGGATTCTCCATATTCCCCACATTGTGGCAGGGGCCCAAGCACTCTATAGTCATCTTCTATTTTCCTAGGCATATTAGCAAGGAGCTAGATTTTTTTCATACTATGAATCTGCATTTGCTTTTTGAAGATCTCTTATATGCATGGATTTGAGATTTTTTTTTTGTAAAATAAACATATTTTTAATCTGTTTCCCACAAACTTTTTAAAGTACCCTCATATTTGTTACAATATGATGAGCCATTGATTTTTTTGCTGTGTTTTGTTTTCTTCTAGAATGTCATATACATAGTACAAATCATATGGTAAGGAGCCATCTCAGGCTTCTTTGACTTAACAATATGTGTTTCAGCTTCCTGTATATATTTTTATGACCTGATAATGTATTTGTTCTTATCATTAAGTAAATGTTCCATGATAGGATGTATCATGGTTTATCTATCCATTCATCCACCAAAGGGTATCTTGGTTGCTTTCAAGTTTTAGAAATTATGAATTAAGCATTCTTATGTAGGTTTTTATGTGAACCTATGTTTTCAACTTCCTTGGGCAAAAATAAAGGCAAGCAATTGCTGGGTCATATTGTAAGCATGTGTTTAGTTTGGACCATTTCACAATTCCACCAGCAGTGAATGGGAATTTTAGTAACTTCATATCCTTGTCAGCACTTGATGTTGTCAGTGTTCTGGCTTTTGACCATTCTGATATATGTGTAGTGGTATCTCATGATTGTTTTAATTTTCATTTCCCTGATAATATGTGATGTGGAACATCTTTTCGTATGTAAAATTGCCATCTATATATTCTCTGATGATGTGTCTGCAAATATTTTGCCTATTTTTAAATTGGTTGTTTTCTTATTGTTGACTTTGCAGAGTTCTTTGTATATTTATCTGCCAATTCTTTATTAGATATGTGTTTTTCAAATATTTTTTCCCAACCCTTGATTTGTCATTTCATTTTCTTAACAGTGGCATATGCAGAAAACAAGTTTTTAACTTTGATGATGTCTATACCATTTTTTTCTTTTGTGGATTATGCTTTTGATGTTTAATCTAAAAAGTCATTACCAAACTCAAGAACACATAGAATTTCTCCTGTGTTATCTTCTAGGATTTTTATGGTTTTGTGTTTTACATTTAGATCTATGATCCATTTTGAGATAATTTTTGTGAAGAGTATAAAGTCTGCATCTACATTAGTTTCTTTTTAATGTGAATATTCAGTTGTTCTCATACCATTTGTTGAAAAGACTGTTCTTTCTCCATTGAATTTTCTTTTTTATCAAAAACCAGTTGACTATATTTGTGTGCATCTATATCTGGGTGCTCTATTTGTGCCCCTTTGATACATTTTATTTTCTCTTTCACCAATACCACACTGTCTTGTTTACTATAGCTTGGCAGTAAGTCTTGAAATCAGTTGTAAACTTTATACACCCAGTTTGTCAGTATTCACAAAGTAACTTGCTAGGGTTTTGATTAGGATTGCACTAATTGTAGATCAAGTTGGGGGAAAGCTGACATCTCTTTTAAAAAGATTTATTTATTTGATAGGTAGAGTTACAAAGACAGGGAGAGATTGAGAGAGAGGTATCTTCCACTCACTGGTTCACTCCCCAAATGGCTGGAGTTAGGCCCATCTGAAGCCAAGATCCAAGAATTTCTTCCAAGTCTCCCACATGGGTGCAAGGGCCCAATTGCTTGAGCCATCTTCTATTGCTTTCACAGGCCATAAACAGAGAGCTAGATTGGAAGAGGAGCAGCTGGGACATGAACCGGCACCGGTATGGGATGCCAGTGCCACAGGTGGAGACTTAGCCTACTATGCCACAGTGCTAGCCCTGAGAACTGACATCTTAAAAAATGCCAGTTCTTCCTATACAAAAACATGCTTCATCTCTCTGTTAATTTAGCTCTTTTTTATTTCTTTCATCAGAGTTTTGTAGTTTCTTCATGTAGACATTTAACATATTTTGTTGGATTTGTACCTAAGTATTTCACTTTTGTGAAGTTTATTTTAGCAATTTAAAAACAATCTTTGTGTCTAGTCCCTAGACCAATAGCATTAGTATAATTTGGAAAATTGTTAGGCATTCAGATCCCACCTCAGACCTGTTAGGGTAACTTAAATTTGGAACTATCCAGGGTGAACATCATTTATTTTTATTAGGGGCCTAGGGGTAAGATGAGACTCTACAGAGCTGAGCAAAATGGTCTACCTTCCTGTCATAGTATGACTTTCTATTGACATCTCAGTATTCCAATAGCAGGACTTCTTTTATCTGCAATCCTGCTTCCTTTTCAATAGTATGACAATGGATTTTCAGAACATTGCTTGTGTGTTATTTAGGCTCTTAGAGAAGTAGGATTGGAGGCAGGCTGAAATAGGAGGATTAGAGAGTTAGGTTCTGATTCTGACTCTGCCACCAACTTATTTATTGAATTCAGATTAATCATTGTTATTTTTTTTGTGGGGCTCTTATGTGTAAAGCAAGGAAAATAATCTCCAACTTTTGTGGTAATGATAAAGTACTCCAAATGATATAACGAATGTGGAAGCGCTTAATAAGAAGATAAAAAAATTATGTAAGTGTTGTTTTTAGTTATCTTTGGTTATTCACAGGATTCTGCTTGTGGAAATGTGACTTGGGGATTTTCTTAGATTTGCTTCTAAAGATCCTCAGGAGAGACCAATAGTAGCGGGAGCTTGTAGATGGCTCAAGGGCTAATCTAGAGAGTACTAAATGTTCTCCTCTGCCTACAGTGTTTGTGGAATGCTGCCCATGTCATTTTCAAAGGCATTCACCCTCATTTCATTCAGATACCACCAGAAAAAGCTCAGACATATTTCTGTTCAGACCTATTTTTTCTTGATCACTTTTATTTGCCCAATGACAAAGCTCTAAAGTATTGAAGTGTAGGATTCATTTTTTGCAATGTTGTTTTTCTCACTCTTCTTGCTGGCCCTTTGCCACATGACTAATTCATTTTTTTCCGTCCAATTATGTCATGTCCTTTTGTCCCCAGAACTCTTAAATCATGTATTGAGTGTTTGCTCCCATTTCCCTCTTAATTCCAGGAATGCTATGAAGGTTAGGCTTAATGAGAGCCTTTCACACCATGCCAGGAATTCATTGCAAGATTGAACCTCTCTTATTTACTGGGGCTATGGCAAAAGTACTCCTCTGCCTGAATCTGGATAATTTTGGGGGTGTTAAACAGTTTCTCATCCTTTCTAAAAGAGCAGTCCAAAGTAAGTTTTAGGAAGTTCACAGAATGTGGCAATTGGCAGTGTCCAGTTATCTCCATAAGTGAATAAAAATTGTGGCAGTTAACTGTGGAGGGACAAAATGAAGACGAGCATTCCAGGTGTGGTGTTCTTAAAAGTACTGTGGGGAAAGTTGTAGTATCTCAAAGAAGTGCCTTTAAAATGCTGGATTTCAGTCTTCCTGTATGATTAGGAAACTTGCCTAGATGCTTTCTACTGCTGAAGGAGGCCCTGTAGGCAATACACAAGGTCTGTCTGTGAGGACTGCCAAAAGTGACCTAAAGAGACACGGAATATTTCGGCTAGTGTATGCTCAATGCAGTCTTTTGATAATTTGTTAACTATCAAAAGATTCCTGAGTAGGTCCACAGTACCAGACTGAATACAATCTCTATTCTGCTAAATACCTTAATCACTATTAATTTGGGTTTTGTTCAATAGGTATTTGATTTGATAAGTCCATTAGTGTGTTTAATATGTTGCTTTTCCTGGTAAAAATTCTACCCTGAGATAAGAGGTAGGAGTTTTTATCCCAGAGAGCTCATAAAATGGATGATATTATAAAGGAGATTGAATGCCAAAGTTTTTTTTTTTTGAGTAGTTGCTAGACTTTTAAGGAGTTTAAGGACAAATTGGAATGAGACAGAAAACAGAGTCAAGCTTCAGTGTTGTGTCTTTCTCTACATTGTTAGTGCTATGTTATCACTGAAAGTAGTATGTATAATAGCTAGAGTATCAAAGGGAGGAACATTTTCAGAGTAAATATTTGTAGTATAAAAGACTGGGAGCTGTCTTGCCAATATGGCTAAGGAAAAACTATGAACTCCAATTTCTGTGAATAATGTCCTACTTTCTTAGACTGAGCTAGAGCCAAGCATGTAAAAGAAATTGGCCTTATGCATCATGTATGAGAAGTTGCTGGTATGCCTGCTTATGAAGGACCAGCCCCTTCTGAACATGAAAACTTAGCAACTGTGCTAGTTTGGGGATGCCTGAATATGAAAGGGTCCAGTTGTGTAACCATACAGAGGCTTGGCTTGGTATGTGCCATTCTCTCTAGAAGTGCATGTTCACTTCTTATTGAAAGATAGACTTCCTCACTGTTTCAGAGATGGTCACTTTTCATTTGTTACCTTTTGAAATTAGAAATAGCTTTTCTCTTTATGAATTGCTGTATAACAACTTATTCTAAAACTTGGTAGATTGAACTAACTAATTATGTCTCATTAGTTTGTGGGTCAGAAAGCTACTCAAGGGTCAACTGGATGATACTTCTTCTCCATCTTGGTGGTATCCAGCTGGTAGATGGGTTTATATTGAAGGTACAAA
The DNA here is from genome assembly GCA_949820135.1 of Sylvilagus floridanus. Taxonomy (NCBI): domain Eukaryota; kingdom Metazoa; phylum Chordata; class Mammalia; order Lagomorpha; family Leporidae; genus Sylvilagus; species Sylvilagus floridanus. The sequence goes on from OX463223.1 coordinate 82,120,612, forward strand.
ATGGCTTTCCTCACATTTCTGGCTGGGTTAAGCTTGTATGAGACAATGAGCAGAATTCCTTCATTTGGCATCTTTGTTTTCTAACTTGTAATATGTCATCTCAGTGCTTTCAGAGGGAATGTCCCAGGAGAACAATGTGGAAGCTTCTGGCCTTTTATGATTTAGCCTCAGAAGTCTTAAAGTATCACTTCCTCTATAGTCTATTGGTTTAAAACAGTAATAAGCTTAGTCATATTCAAGGTGGAGGGGGCATAGACCTTACTTCTCAATGTGAATTAGGTCAGAGACTTTCCAGCCATGTTTGAAGACTTCCACAATATTAGAGAAGAAAAATGACTCCCTGTATTGGGTCTGTGACACCAGTGATTTGTTTCTAATGTAAGTACACGAAGCTGATAGTACAGAATCAATCATTCCAAGGCAGTGTAGACTGTGCTGGAGAAGAGATATGGTTTGATACGTTTATCAGAAGAGTTCTTATTTTCAAGCAAGGAGAGTCACTGATGTCTTTATTTTTGAGACCAGAGCTGTAGTGGAGTTTTTTTTGGATGAGAGATCAAAGTGAGCCTTTATAAAAATCAAGACCTCTTTAGCAAAGTCTACACTGGGGGATATTGCATGTATGAATACCTAGGCTTTTCTCTCTTTGGCTAATGAACACACTTAGGGATAAAGTGGATATTAAGTATCATACATGGAGGTAGGTTATAGTGTGATCCAAACTAATTGGGATCTGAAAAAAAGATTTCATAGATCTGTTAGATAAGGAGATATTTTGAGAATCAGGATCTGGAAGTCTTGATGGGCAAGGTAGCTGTTTTTTTTTTTTTTTTTCAAGAACAAGTAAGGGTAGGGAAATATTACATGGTTTTACAAGTGTAGACTTACAGCAAACACAGATTTGGAAAATCAGCCATAGAAACACTGGTGATGAGGTGGCATATATATTATGGCTCTGCCCCTATGGCAAAACACTTTTCTTCTTGCCTGGTTTTATATTTTCTGCTGAATATTGGCTGTTCTGAATGGTGGCATTAGGAGCTATAGTAGATGAGGATGTCAGGGTTACTAGATCTTATGAAGATGAGCAATGCTTTATTAGGAGTTTGCTCATTTAGCTTAACCTTGAATCATAGACATAAAATAGGAGACCCAAAGTACCTGTAAGATACAGATAAAATAGGTACTAATGTCCCAACTTTCCATGCTTTTTGGTGGTAGGTTAAGAATTGCTACTTTGGAGAATTAGGAACTGGTCAAAACTGACTTTCTAATACTCCATCTTCTATTTTTGCCAGAAAGGTATAACCTGTTTTACTGACACTTTGTTTTATCTGACAAGGAAATCAGTCCCCTATTGCTCTGTCTTGTAATTTCATGCAATAGGTCCTAAAAGCCAGCTCTTCAGATGCCTTCTCTGATGTCTTGCATTATACTGAAATATATATATATATGTGTGTGTGTGTGTGTATGTGTGTGTGTGTGTGTGTGTGTGTGTGTATGAGTGTGTATGAGTGTATACTTGCCAAAGCAAGGGGTCCACTTTGGATCTGGTGTTTTTATGTCTCCAGAACCTGGACAAGAAAATTCCATCAGCTTCTGAGCTTCCATAGTTAGGTAATGTGAACTCCTGATCCAGTACACTTTGTGATACTATGGTATACTCCATGTGCTGAAAGAAATGTTTTGGCTTTAGGATACACTTGAGCAGAACTAGAAATTGTTTACACTAGGATTTTCCCTATTATTATGACTGCTAATTCCCATGAAATGGTTTGCACTTGGGGCAATTAGCCTTTTCATATACTCACCGTTCCCTTTATGTCCACATTTCCACATGTACTTCAGGTCCCCTGTGTCTGCCACTGGACACGACTCTAGATATTTATTTATTTATTTTTAAAGTTTTGTTTATTTATTTGAAAGTCAGAGTTATACAGAGAGAGAAGGAGAGGCAGAGAGAGAGAGAGAGAGAAAGAGAGAGAGGGAGAGAGAGAGAGGGAGAGAGAGAGTCTTCCATCTACTGGTTCACTCGCCAGATGGCCACAATGGCCAGAGCTGTGCTGATCCGAAGCCAGGAGCCAGGAGCTTCTTATGGGTCTCCCATGCGGGTGCAGGGGCCTAAGGCCATCTTTCACTGCTTTCCCAGGCCACAGCAGAGAGCTGGATTGGAAGTAGAGCAGCCGGGACTAGAACCGATGTGCATATGGGATGCTGGCATTGCTACACCACAGCGCTGGCCCCTAAATATTTATTGATTAACATCTCAGGTCACACTGCCATCAAAGTTAGGGATATGCCCCTGACGTTCATTCTCTAATTTCCTCCCAATGCATTTGATTTTCAGAGACAATATGAAAAAAAAATAGTAACCAAACTAACAACCTGGGAAACTGGTTAGCATTTTGAATTATGGTATGAGAAAATATTCTAGTAACCAGAACTTTTGTATTGAATTTTGTTAACCTAAAATTTGTTTTTTTTTCTTTTTCTCTAGGTGCAAAATGCTAGTGATTTGCTGATTAAACCCCTGGAAAATTTCCGTAAGGAACAAATAGGCTTCACAAAGGTACCTTTTCTCTGTATGTAATGTGTAAATGGCTTATTGTTAGCACTACCACTCTTCATTCTAAAATATATGATGCGTTTATATGTCAATTTGAAAGTTAACTGGGTCATATGATCCCTAGATAACTGGTTAAACATTATTTCTCAGTGTACCTGTGAGATTGTTTTCAGGACAGGTTAGCCTTTGTATTGGTGGAATGAATAAAGATCCGTCTTCACCAATGTGGTGGGCCTCCTTCAGCATATTAGTGGCCTCAGTAGAACCAAAAGATGGTGAAAGGTTGAGTTAACTCTGCCTAAGTGACCTAGAATATCAATCCTTGCTTGCCTTTAATATTTCTAATTTTTAGGCCTTTGTACCTGGGTTGGATTTCAGGCTCTCCAGCCTTCAGAATATATTACTAGCTTTCCAGGAGCACCAGCTTGCAGAGGGCAGATCACAGGATTTCTCAGCCTGTAGAATCACTTAAGCGAATACCTTACAATAAATCTCTTTATATATGTATATTCCCAAAATATCTAAATCCATGTCTAATTTATTTCATAGTACACATTTCTCACAAAGTTTATAAGATGCTTCATATGCATGGGTGACAATTTTTGCACTAAAATGAACTTACCTTTTTTTTAAAAAAAATTTATTTGTTTGTTTGAAAGAGTTACAGAGAGGGAGAAAAAGAGATCTTCCATTCACTGATTCACTCCTCAAATGGCTGTAATGGCCAGGGCTGGGCCACACTGATGTCAGGAGCTAGGAGCTTCATCTGGGTCTCCCAAGTAGATGGCAGGGAGCCAACTACTTGGGCCATCTTCTGCTGCTTTCCCAGGTGTCTGAGCAGAGAGCTGGATCAGAAGAGGAGCAATAGGGACTGAAGCTAGTGCTCATATGGGATGCCAGTACCCCAGGGAGTGGCTTAACCTGCTGCGCAATCACGCTGGCCCCAACATCAACCCCTCTTGAGGCATTGTCTCATGACCTTATTATCTCACGCTGAACTGCACCGCCTCTCACAGCTTCAACACCACTACTCTTTGGACCAAGCTTTCAGCACATGATCCTTTGAGGCACACACACAACCATATCCAAACCATAGCAGAGAGAAATGAGGAACAAATTATTGAATGTGAGAGAGAAGATAATCCTTGTCATAAAGTAGCCAAGATTGAATTGCATTCATATTCTGGAGTTTTATAGAAGATAGAATTTACAGGGAATGAAAACTGCAAGAGAGACATGAATTGAAGAAGGAATTCTTAAGCAAAAAAATATACCATAACTTAATTCTCAGCATATCCACAGAATGAGAAATCAGGTTCTGAAGAGAGCATTAAGTGTCCATTTGATAAGGTTACTACGGTTGTGAACCAAGAATCTAATCAGCCATCTCTGCAAATTCCAGCATAGAGATGGGACTATGTCAGTAGGAATACCCAAGTAGGAACACTGGCCTCTGAGACTAGAGGAAACCTCTAAGGTGATTCATTGTTCCTCAGGGTTTCTTTTTATTTATTTATTTTTTATTTAGTAAATATAAATTTCCAAAGTACAGTTTATGGATTACAATGGCTCCCCCCCATAATTTCCCTCCCACTCACACCCCTCCCATCTCCCGTTCCCTCTCCCATTCCATTCACATCAAGATTCATTTTCAATTATCTTTATATACAGAAGATCGATTTAGTATATATTAAGTAAAGAGTTCATCAGTTTGCACCCACACAGAAACACAAAGTGTAAAATACTATTTCAGTACTAGTTATAGCATTACTTCACATTGGACGACACATTAAGGACAGATCCCACATGAGACATAAGTACACAGTGACTCCTGTTGTTGACTTAACAATTTGACACTCTTGTTTATGGCGTCAGTTCAACCTGGTTGACTAGGTCCCAGTGGGTGGGCTTTCTCAATGGCCAGAGTCTTAGAAGACTGTTTTAAAACTGAATCATTTCACAAAGACAACAATTCCCACAAGATTAGCCATTCTCTGATGCTTTGTGCACCAGTTTCTGTCTTACGATAACTTTTAAATGGCTGTCAGATGGTTGGCTTCCCAAGCATGCGGTCATGGTATGAGATAACCTCATATGTATCATCTTCATCAAAGGTTTTTATTCAAGGTCAAATTGTTTGAGCGGAACCCCTAACTCTGTGCTAAGCCAGAGCATTTTCCTTTGGATCTGTTTTATATAGTGTGCTTTTTAGGCAAAATTTTAAAACAGAACTGTATTGGATAAAATATTTGTAGTATGACTTTTATGCTAAAATTTGAGAGTTTTTTCCTCTTTATTTAAAGGGATTTATTTAATTTATTTATTTGATAAGGCAGAGTGACAGAGAAAAGGAGAGCCAGAGAGACCTTCTGCCCACTGGTTCATGCCCCAAAATGCGGCAATGCAGGGCTAGGCCAAAGCCAGAAACCTGGAACCCCATCCAGGTCTCCCACGTGGGTGACCATCTTCTGCTGCTTTCCCAGGCGCATTAGCAGGGAGCTAGGTTGGAAGTGGAGCAGCCAGGACTGGAACCAGTGTTCAAATGGGATGTTGGCATCATAAGTGACAGCTTAACCCACTGCATCATAATGCCAGCCAATGATCTTTTTCTAATTAAGAAGGATGTGTCCTTCAATCTCTGTATGGTGGTTTGGATGTTTATGCAATGAGATGGGCATTTGTTTTTTCTAATATTTCACATTTCTTAGTTTTTCAAAGAAATAGTGTGTAGTTTTTTGAAAAAAAAAATTAGAAGCACATTTATTAGAGTTAAAAGTGAGATGAGAAACTTTCATTACATTTTGCCTTGTGTTTAATTGACATAATACTTGTTTATATTAATGGGATATAATATAAAAATGGAAATTATGGGGCCTGACATTGTGGAGTAAAGCCACTGTCTGCAATGCCTACATTCCATATGGGTGTCTGCTTGAGACCTGGCTGCTCTACTTCTAATCCACTCCTTGCCAATGGCCTGGAAAAAGCAGCAGAAAAGATGGTCCTAGTGCTTGGTCCCCTGCTACCCACGTGGGAAACTTGGAGGAAGCTCCTGGCCTCTGGCTTCAAACTAGCCCAGCCCTGGCCATTGTGGCCACCTGAGGAGTGACCAGTGGATGGAAGCCCTCTCTTTCTTTCCCTCCCTGTCTCTCCCTCTCTCTGTGTAACTATGACTTACAAATAAATAAAGAATTTTTGTTTAAAAATGGAAATTATATGATATATACATATATACATATAATTAAAACTGAAATAGTACTTCAGAATCTGTAAAGAAAACCAACAGTTTTCCATTCTTTCTTCATTACCTAGAGGCATCTGCTTTTAACCATTTATTATTTTTTCTTTTTTTAAAATTTGTTTAAGTTATACACATTTCATGTATTTTATATATACAGATTTAGGAACATAGTGACACTTCCCACCCTACCCTCCCTCTTGCACATGCTCCAACCCTTCTTCCTCCTCTCTCTCACATTCCCAGTCTTAATTTTTATTTTTTGGACAGGCAGAGTTAGACAGTGAGAGGGAGAGAGGGAGAGAGGGAGAGAGGGAGAGAGAGAGAGAGAGAGAGAGAGAGAGAGAGAGAGAGAGAGAGAAAGGTCTTCCTTCTGTTGGTTCACCCTTCAATGGCTGCTGCGGCTGGCGCACCGAGCTGATCCGAAGGCAGGAGCCAGGTGCTTCTCCTGGTCTCCCATGGGGTGCAGAGCCCAAGCACTTGGGCCATCCTCCACTGCACTCCTGGGCTACAGCAGAGAGCTGGCCTGGAAGAGGAGCAACTGGGCCTAGAACCCAGTGCCCATATGGGATGCCAGTGCCGCAAGTTGAGGATTAACCAAGTGAGCCATGGTGCCGGTGCCATTGACTTTTGAGGATTTATTTGTAAGATATATACGTTGTCATCTCTATCTTCCTCACCCCTCTTTAGCCCTTAACTCCTGTCAGTCAAGCCTTCACTTTTTATTGTTAGGGTTGGTAACATTACTATTCTAAGTCTGGAGCCTGAACATTACTATTTTGGAGCCTTAACATTACTATTTTAAGTCTGGAGCCTTAGTTATACCTATAGACTCCCTTTTCAGTGGCAAAAGCCAGTGACAAATCAAGAATTTGAACACAAGTTTCTTGCCTGGGATTCCATGAACTTTGACATACCTTATGCTGGATTCATCAAGTGTTAATTTCTGGTGGCTAGCATAGAGCAAGGATGAGCCCTTTATCTCTTTCTCCCAAATTTTTATGTAGTAGGTTTACAGTTCTTTGTCTACCTACTTAAAATTCCTGTTTGGTTAGCTCTTTCAATGCCTTCCATCTCTCAAATACACCAACACATGCAAAGTTTGTGAGACCTTCCCCATGTGTACACTTTATCTGTCACTTGATTTACAGAACTCTTCCTACCACTATTCCCCTTCCCACCACCATGCCACTCCCCCATGACCCCCTGACCCAAGATCAAGGGAGGACAAACAAGGCTTAGTCCAGTTCTGTTCATAATGACTCTTTCATCCTGCAGTGTAGAATGCTGGACTGTCCACTGGAGATGGCAGAATAAAGACTCAGTCATTCCCTCTAGACACATGACAGGGAGAGTATTTGTACCCTTTGATTCATATTTTTTGGGTCTTGTCAGAGTTGCCCACAGTATGATATTTTCAGTTCTTTTTCAAGGATGTCCTTGCCAGAGAGGAACAGCCACTGAATTGAGCCTTTGTGTGGTTTGTCGTGGGATCAGGGCCAAATTGTCTGACTAAGACATCTGAGTCTGCATTTAACTCACTTCTTGGAGAGTTAGAGCTGGTGTGGAAGCTATAGTATAGTGTGTTCTCACCCAACAAATGGCAGGCAAGAGGACACTGATAGCAGGATATGTGCTTGTCAGTCTTATTTTAGTTACTTTTCAATGAACAGAGATCCAAGAGCAAACTTTAAGAGAAGAACCTATCTGGAGGTAGATGAGACTGAAAAAATATTAAAGGTGGAAGATGGCACAAACCTGACTGTGACGGTAGAACAAATCAAAGGTGTTCATTCTTGACCTGCGTTCCAAATGCCAGTGCATACCCTCGGAGAGAGGGAAAGGAAGCAGCAGGAAATCAAATGGCTTCAAAGAATTTAAATTTCAGATTTCTCCATATGTTTCTGTCCCAATAGTCACCAGAATGCATTAACGGGGAGTCAAGTAGTCAAAGGACCTGAGAGCTAGGCTGTGTGACAGTAATTCATAACTTAGTTCCAGTCAATAGCAAATATTTGACATGCCATATAATAATAGTTATCATACCCTAGGTACTTGCTGTGCATTATCTCAGTTAGGTATTATTTATTCACATCTCACAGATGAAGAAATCAAGACCCATAATGACCAAATAACTCACCCAAGAACACATACTTATTAACAGAAGCAGGTTTCAGCCAGCGTTTTGTTATTCTAGAGACTGCTATTTCTACTACACTGCACTCTGAATCTGGCTTTGTGGAACTACTATGGAAGCATTAAAAACATGATTAACAGGGCCTATCAGCTATTGAATTGGTGCATACATTATAGTGCATTTTCATTACTGTACAGTGATCAGAACAAATGAACTAGAGCTGTTGTACACCATCACACAGATGACGCTAACAAATACGCATGATGGATTAAAAATTTTAAAAGTGACACAAAACATATCAGCCCATTTCTATAAAGTTCAAAAACAGGCAAAACTAAGTGATAATGTAAGAAACCAGGATGGTGGTTACAGAGTGGGGATTTTTAGTGAAAATGTGGGGCATATGAGAATCTTCACGGTGCTGGTAATATTTTATTTTTAGTTCTGGGTGTTGATATATGGGTATGTTCAGTTTATGACAATTTGTTGACCTTTGTGCAGAGTATTTTTGAAAATATATATTATAATTACAAAAAATTGAAAAGAACATTTAAGAACATTAATATCTACCTGGGGCTGGCATTGTGACGTAGCAGGTAAAGCCACCACCTGCAACACTGTCATCCTATATGGATGCCAGTTTGTGTCCTAGTTGCTCCACTTCCAATCTACCTTCCTACTAAAGCCTGGGGAAAGCAGCAGAAGATGGGCCAAGTGTTTGGGCTCCTGCAACCCATGTAGCAGACCCAGATGAAGCTCCTGGCTTCTAGCTTTGGCCTGGCCCAGTGCTGGCCGTGGGAGCCATCTGAGGAGTGAACCAGTGGATGGAAGATCTCTTTGTCTCTGTCTCTGTCTCTCTCTCTTTCTGTAACTCTGACTTTCAAATAAACAAATCTTTAAACAAAAACACATTAATATCTTCTTATAGCTTGTCATCCATCCACCAAAAATCTGGTATGCATGTGGAACTTAAAAAGTTCATGTAAAATGAAATTAAAAGGTAAGTTTATTTTAGTGCAAATTTTTAATATGCGTTTTCATGAACTTTTTGAAGACCTCTTGTATGTATGGATCTCAATTTTTTACATCAAAATATACTCATCTTTTAATTACATTGTCTATGAAATTTTTGAGGTTCATATGTATATGTATATACAAAAAGGCAATGGCTCAGGGAAGTTTTGTGGGCTTATCCTCCTGACTCTACTCATATATAGAACTTCTTCCTCCTTTTATGACTTTCTTTCTCTTTCATTTCATATGTGAGTTTCCTTAAGTAACATATCATATTTAACATAGTATAGTGGTTAAAGCTGTGGATTCTGGAGCAAGACTACCAGGATTTGTATCTCAGCTGTTCAACTGTACTAGCTATTCAGCAGAGCTTAAGCCAGTCATTTTTCTGGGTCTTAGTTTCCTTATCTATAATATGAAAAAAATCATAGTACCTACTTTATAGAGTTGTATTTAAAAAGTGTTAATATATGTAAGATCCTGTATATAATACATAGTAAGCATCATTGTGGGTATTTGCTGTTATTGCTATTTCTTATTTATAACAAGAGAGTAACTACATATATTCTTTTATATCTTGATTTTTTTTCACTTAATGTAGTTTCAACATTCACCTGTATTCATATATTTAACTCAGTATTTTTACTGTTGTATAGTATTACATTGTAAGACTGTAGCATAATTTCACTAACTTGTTGACTAATGATAGTTGCTTCCATTTTTTATGTTCGTGTGAATAACATTCCAATGAAAGTATTTTTAGATGTCTTCTTGTGGACATTTGAAAAAATTTTCTGGATATATTCCCAGAAATAAAATTTGTATGTTGTAGGATCTAGGTATCTTTACAAAATATATTTCCAAATTGATGTCCAAAATTGTTATTCCAATTAATGTCATCACCTGTCACCAGCAGTATGAAGTAGTTTTTCTTGTTCCACAATCAAGGAAAATATTATCAGATTCTGAAAAATGCAAGGGAATTTAATTAAGCAAATAATTTTTGTGCCTCTACTCTATATACTGAAGAAAGCAGTGACTCATAGTAGACAAATCTATTCTGTAGCAAACGTCGAGCAACTGTACTTAATACCAAAATGAGATCACATATGTAAAGTACCTGGTACACAATAGGCTCCTTGGCTCAAGCAATCTCAGAATGTACCCACACTGACTGGTGTAGTAGTGTTATGGATACAGTCCTTTTACAGTGCAATCTATCCTTGAAAAATAGGAGGTGAGCCCATTTAGCCCAAAGAGAGGATGTCATCCTTGATTATCCATGAAATAGAATGGACTGTGACTTATTAGATGGTCACATCTCCTTTCCAGCTCCTTTGCCTTCCTTCACTAGGACAGGGAAGTGCAAAAGGGAGTTGAATCATAGACTATAGATACCAAGAGTTTATTCTCCCTTTCTACAATCAAAATGAACCTGCTCTTTCTCTCTACCCCAGCATCCTTTCTACTTGAATAGTTTGAGGGCATTTTTGTAATACAGCAGTGACCTTGCTCAAGTGAGCTGGCCTAAGTGAACTTGTAAGTCTGTTCCTAATGTCAGCTGGCTTAAATGTTACCTCTGGAGCAGATAGGACAGATGAGAAACCAGTAGCACATAACCCCTTGAATTGGATCATAATTTTTATTACAATTTTTTATTATAATTACTTATTTATTATAATTATTATTATAATCTATTTTGAGGAAGTGCCAAGGCTTCTGATTTTGAGTTGTCCACTAGAGTAGCATCTAACCACATGAGCGTACTGCACACTTGAAAAGTTTCTAGTGTGACTGAGAAACTGAATTCTACATTTTATTTATTTTTAATTAATTTAAGTTAAATTACTCACTTGTAGTTAGTGGCTATTGTGAAGGTCTAATAAATATTCTAGAATATTTTGAGGGTAGAGGAAAGTAGGGTAGCTAACTTGTTCAGTACCTACTATACATCAGGGCCTATATTGGCATTTCATTCTCACAATACCCTGTGAAGATATATTATTCCCAATCTTACAGAGAAGGAAACCAGGTTTAGAGAGGATAAGAATATGCCCAAGATCGTATAGGGTAATGTTCAGAGCCATGATTTAAACCAGATCTATTTGGTCTCTCCAAGTCTAGAGTCTATTTCTATTTATCCTTCATAGTGTGCTATAGTTTTCTTACTGCCGCTTGGCTCCAGTTTTAAACCAGAAAAGCTTAAAATTGAATGCTTTCTAACACAGGTAATTCCAAATTCCTAACTGCTAATTTTCACTAACACGTGGGTATGTGGAAGCTCCAATATATAAAGATTCCATGGATTTTGATGATTCTCTCCAGTAGGGTGTTCAGGAAGAATATTAAGTGGCTGGAAACAAAGTGAGTAAATGAATCAGTTATTATTTTTTTAAGATTATTTATTTGGAAGTCAGTGGTGCAACCGGGACTCGAACTGGCGCCCACATAGGATGCCAGCACTGAAGGCTGCGGCTTTACCTGCTTTGCCACAACGACAGCCCCAGGTTTTTTTTTTGTTGTTGTTATTGTTGTTGTTAATTACAGCCAAATATAACTGTTCTCTAAATAAAAAGAACCAACAGGATGTGTATACAGATGTTCTCCAACTTGGGAAGGTTCATCTTAGAATTATTTTGACTTTACAATGGTGTAAAAGCCATAATCATTCAGTAGGAACTTGACTTAAAGTTTTGAATTTTAGTCTTTTCCTGGCCGAGCATTATGTGATATTGTCCTCTCTTGGGATGCTGGGCAGGGTCTGCAAACTGCAGTTCCCAGTCAACCATGTGATCAGGAGGTTCAACAACACAGACTCTACAATGTACTGAGTTGCTAAGCTGTGATGGACAATAGGTTAGGTATACTAAATGCATTTTTGACTTATGATATTTTTAACTTATGATGGGATGGGCTTGTCAGGATATAATCCCATCATAAATCAAGGAGTAGGTATCTACATAGAGAATGTTTATTTTAGGGAATTGGCTCATGCGATTGTGGGGACTGACAAGTCCCAAATGTGCGTGGCGGGCTGACAGACTGGAGAGCTAGGGAAGAAGAATCTCAAGCCCAGAGGCATTCCCTCTTCCTCGGATGACCTCAGGATTTACAAGTTTCCCAATTGCTTTCACTGATTGGGTAAAGCCTCCACAGATTCTGAAGGGTGTTTGTTTTACTCAGAGTCTACTGATTCACAGCAACAGCTAGTCTAGTGTTTGCTTGAATATTTGAGTACCATGGCCTAGCCAAGTTTATACAGAAAATCAATCATCAAACACCAGGAGGGCATTTGAGAGTTCTGGAGGAAGGCCAGTTCCAAGTTCCAGGAACTGGCCTCTAGGTCTTCTCTCTGCACTTCTCTTAGATTTTTCCTCACAATCATAAGGTGAATGTCACAGATCAACACATCACATCTCTACATATTAGCAATCCAAGCAGGAAAGGAGGGAAAGGGCTCCTTTCACATACCCCCCTTTTTTTGTCTTTTATTCAGAGACAGAAGTGTCTTCCCAAAGCTGTCATCAGTCTTTCCCTTATACCTCCTGGGCAACAGCTGAGTGCAGGCCAACTCTTAGGTCATTGGTTGGCAAAGAAGGATGGGACTGCAAAGATCCTTTCTTGGCCAGGGAGAGGAATTCGCTTTGCTTGACAACATTGCTTGCCTGATTGACATATGAAGAAACAGGGAGAAGAAGAAGGATGACTACTAATTTGGCAATGTACAGTGACTGTCAAATGGTCCTTTAAGAGTAAAGATATTGGGGGCTGGTGTTGTAGCGTAGTGGGTTAAGCTACCGCCTATGATGGTGACATCCCATATGAGAGCTTGTTTGAGTCCCAACTGCTCCACTTCTGATCCAGTGCCCTGGTCTTGCACCTGGGAAAGCAGCAGAAGATGGCCCAAGTACTTGCCACCCTTGTGGGAGACCCAGACAGAGTCCCATGCTTCTGACTTTGGCCTGCCCCAGCCCTGACCATAGTGGCCAATCAGTGAGAGAACACATGCTCTCTCCATCTCTCCATCTGTCCTTGTAATTCTGCCTTTCAAAAGCAGAGTTATATATAGATATGGAGAGACAGAGAGAGAAAGATTTTTCTATCTGCTGGTCCACTCTCCCCCCAGATGTCTGCAGCAGTCAGGGCTGGGCCAGACAGAAGCCAGCGGCCAGAAGCTTTATCTGGTCTCTCACTGTATGACAAGGGCCCAAACACTTGCAAGGAATCGGATAGGAAGTAGAGCACCTGGGACATGAACTGGCGCCCATATGGGATGCCGGTGTCACAGGTGGTAGCTTAAGTGCTATGGCACAATGGTGATCTGTATCATACTCTTTCAAAGTTATTCCATAGTCATGATATTCCAAACAGAACATGGTGGATTCTGTTTATACTCAAGTCATATATAATCTTATGAGCAGACTTGAATCTTCAAGTATACTTGAAGTCCTATAGGCCCTATTTAACCCTTTCGTGCTTCAGCCATTTCCCTTTAGAAAAACAGATTTACCTTTCACATCATAGTTTCTTTATCTGAAAAAAATGGGGTGATTGAGCTACATAGTTTATTTTACTTCTAGTGTTCTGTGAATAGCACAACTCAAAACTACAACCTAGATAGATTTCTTGACTGCCATTCAGAAAGTCAAGGGGTATAACTAACTTATTTCTAGTCCAATGTATATCTAATAGAACTTTATATTTAATTGCCTGCATTGTAATCAAAACAGATATTTAAGAATTGTGTGTTCTGGGACCAGTGCTGTGGCATAGATGTTTAAACCTCTGCCTGCAATGCCGGCATCCTCTGTGGGCATCAGTTTGAGTCCTGGTTGTTCCACTGCCCATCCAGCTTCCTGTTAATTAGCCTGGGAATGCAGTGGAAGATGGCCCAAATACTTGACCCCCCGCATCCACATGGGAGACCCAGAAGAAGCTCCTGGCTTCTGTCTGGCCCAGCCCTCACCACTGCAACTATTTGGGAAATGAACATGTGGATGGAAGATCAGTATCTCTCTCTCTCTCTCTCTCTCTCTCTCTCTCTCTCTCTCTCTCTGTATTTCTGCCTTTCCAATAAATAAATAAACCTTTAATAATAAAAAAAATCATATGTTCTAACTGGGCTTTACATTTTAAGTCTCAATAGACATAACAGTCCTGGAGGAAGTCTGAAAAGCAGATTTCCTTTGAAATCTGGAATAGAATAGAAAATGGAATTAAAAGATGAGTTTATTTTGATGTGAAATATTTTTGAAAACTTTTTGAAATTCATGCATAATTTTTCATGGACTTGTTGAAGACCCCATGTATGCATGAATTTCAAAAAACAAAAAAACAAGTGAAACCATTGCCTGTGATACTGGTGTCCCATTTGGACACTGGTTCCAGTCTTGGCTGCACCTCTTCCAATCCAGCTTCCTGCTAATGTGCCTGGGAAAGCAGCAGAAGATGGCCCAAATCCTCGGGCCCCTGTGCCCATGTGGGTGACCTGGAAGGAGCTCTTGGCTCCTGGCTTTGGCCTGGCCCAGCCCTAGCTGTTGTGGCTCTCTGGGGAGTGAACAGAAGACTCTCTCTCTCTTTCTCTCTCTCTCTCTCTCTCTCTCTCTCTCTCTCTCTCTCTTTCTCTGTTCTCTCTATAACTCTGACTTTCAAATAAATAAATAAGTCTTTAAAAATATCTTGTGCCAAAATGAACTAATGAATTTATCCTTCAATTCTGTTTCCAATGAACTTTTTGAAGGCCCTTCTCTTCTATTCTGGGAAAGAGAATTACAGAGAGGGAAGGAGGGAGGGAGAGAAGGAGAGAGAGAGACAGAGACTGATTTTCCATCTGCTACTTTACGCCCTAAATGGCTTCAATGGCCAGGGCTAGGTCAGGCCAAAGCCAGAAGCCTGGGACTCCAACTGGGTCTCTCACGTGGGTTCAGGAGCCCAAGCACTTGGGCCATCTTCTACTGCTTTCCCAGGCACATTATCATGGAGCTGGATTGGAAGGGGAGCAGCTGGGGCTTGAACTAGCACTCACATAGGATGCTGGCAATTGAGGCTCTCACATTGGATGATAGTTGGAAATTCTTGGTAGGTGAAATTGCATGCAGACATGTATGACAAATTAATTTGGCCTCCAAATTGTAGTCCCTTAAGACATTTTTCACAGCCACAAAATACTGGGCTCCCCAGAAAACCTTGCTTATTGGTAGGCTATTGAAAGGAGACTAACATGGCAAAGCAACCCAAAACTCAATGGCATGAGTAAAAAGCTTTTATTTGTAGCTCACACATTTATGGGTTGGCTAGGTTAGCTCTGTTTACCTCAATTATATTTGATGGGACTTGACTCAGGCCAGAAGTCCCATTTATGTCTGCTCCATTTGTCTCTGGCTTTCAGGGATCAGAGGGCTACAGTTCTGAGGAATATTCTCATGATGGCAGAAGTACATGGTGGGTGAGGAGACATTTGAGGTCTTTTAAAACTAAGCTCAAAGCTGGCACATCATCACGTCTTCACAAATTCAATTCTTCAAAACAAGTCATGTGGCTGATTCCAACATTAGTGAGGAAGTGAAATAAATCTTGCCCGTAATGGAACTAGAGGGAGTGCAGTGTCACATGGCAAAGTGCATGCATGCAGTAAGTTGGAGAGACTTGGAAGCAATAATTCCATCCAGTAGGCTCTGGCTGCAAGTTAGTGGTGATGAGAGTTGGGAGGTGAATGCTATAACAAAAAAATATTTTGATGGAGACTGAGAGGTGTAGTGGAAAGAGTGTTGGGGTCAGGAGATCTTGGTTTGAGTCTTCACTTATTGTTATGACCTTGAGCAAATCATT
This sequence comes from Sylvilagus floridanus, assembly GCA_949820135.1. Classification (NCBI taxonomy): domain Eukaryota; kingdom Metazoa; phylum Chordata; class Mammalia; order Lagomorpha; family Leporidae; genus Sylvilagus; species Sylvilagus floridanus. The sequence continues at coordinate 82,136,395 of OX463223.1, forward strand.
TTCTCTTGCAACATTTTAATATTAAGGGTCTAAGAAGTCTCTTCATCTAGTGCTTTCATCTTCTATATAGCCATGCTGGAGCAAGAGAGATGAAGTGGTTCGTCCGTGTGCAAATCGCTAGGTGGAGGCTGAGTCCAAACCAGAACCTACGGTTCTCTTTCTACTATGTCTTCTTCAATACACAGGATGAGGGAGTATCTTAGGGTGAGATGCTGAGCAGTTTCAGTCCTCCTCCTTTCCTCATGAAACTTACACTGTTTTACTGCAATGCCATGTCCCGAATTGCCATGATCATCTGTTTTCCATTTCTTCCAAAGACTGAAAAAAGGGAAACAGGCCAAACTCACAACAGGAAAGGTTGAAGGTCAGCCTGAGGAAGCACTTCCTGCACATCCAGTATTTAACCGTTTGGTAGTGTTAGGGAACGCGGTGGCATCGCTATCTTCAGAGATCTTTGTGTGAGTCTTTAGTTGCTGTGTGATGTGCTGAAAACAGCTCAGTGAGCTAGAGATGGCTTGTCAGCTCTTCTGACTTTATGGTATTAGAACCACATGTGTATATCTGTCACACATTCATCTAGTGCTCATTTTGTGCCAGATATTCTTCTAAGTCCTCTGTAGATATTATTATTTATTTTTTTGACAGGCAGAGTGGACAGTGAGAGAGAGAGACAGAGAGAAAGGTCTTCCTTTTGCCGTTGGTTCACCCCCCAATGGCCACTGCGGCTGGCGCACCGCGCTGATCTGAAGGCAGGAGCCACGTGCTTCTCCTGGTCTCCCATGGGGTGCAGGGCCCAAGCACCTGGTCCATCCTCCACTGCACTCCTGGGCCACAGCAGAGGGCTGGCCTGGAAGAGGGGCAACCGGGACGGAATCCGGTGCCCCGACCGGGACTAGAACCTGGTTTGCTGGCGCTGCAAGGCGGAGGATTAGCCTAGTGAGCCGGGGCGCCGGCCCCCTCTGTAGATATTAATTCAGTTAATCTTCAGTACTCTAGAAAGTAGAGAGTCTTATTTATTCCTCTCATAGATTAAAGAAAAGACACAAGCACAAAACAAGAACAGCAACAGTAAAAACCTAAGACGCAGGGAGACTAAAAAGCTTCCCTGAAGCCATGCACCAGAAAGGAGCAGAACTGATGCTTGAACCAAGGTAGTGAGGTGCCAGAGTTTATGCCCTTATCCATCATTGTACCATGTGGTCACATGAGCAATATCATAGCACCTAGGTATCAGAACTCAATAGACTAACTCTGCTACTTAGTACTTCTGTGACATGGAATGAATTGCCTCACCTCTCTGAGCTTCATTTATCTTTGTTTTAAAGATTTATTTATTTATTTGAAAGGCAGAGTTACAGAGAAGCAGAGAGAGAGAGAGAGAGAGAGAGAGAAATTCTCCATCTGCTGGTTCACTCCCCAAATGGCTGCAAGGGCCAGGGCTGGGCCAGGCCAAAGCCAGGAGCCAGGAGTTTCTTCCAGGTCTCCCGTATGGATTCAGAGGCCCAAGGACTTAGGCCATTCTTCTGCTGCTTTCTTAGGCCATAGCAGAGAGCTGGATCAGAAGTGGAGCAGTCAGGATTCGAACTATTGCCCATATGGTTTACCAGCGCTGTAGTCTGCGGCTTAACCTGCTGCACCACAGCATCAGCCCCTGGAGCCCCCTTTTCAACTGTAAAATGCGAATAATGATTATAAGTACCTCACAGGCTGACTGTGAAGATTAAATAAGATATGCATAAAACATAACTCGGCACTGAAGCATTGGTCCTGTTTTTGGTGACTACTTGTATAATTTTTGTAAATGTCTTTTTAAATATCTCCTTTAACTTGTAGGTTGTAAGTTCAACCTTCGTTTTGTTTATCTGTAGGACTTATTTTTTTAGCAGTCTACAAGACCATTTTGTATCATCATTTCTGTCTGACACAGGAAAAGAGCAATGAGGCAATTTCCCTCAGGGGAGAGATTGAGAGCCAGTGACCCCATGTCTGTTGACTGTCTATGAGGTTGCTGAACTGTACTATCTCCTTTCTTCTACGTTTGTCCTTATCTTAAAATAGCACTGAGTCTGAATTTTATAGGCAGTGTTGAGTTTGAATCTTACATTATGGCTTTGAGTTTTCTGATTTACTATGTCATTTTTTTCTCTTGATCTCCCGTAAGAAGTTAGTGAATCTTTCTGGAGTGCCCTTGTGAGGAAGGACCATAGCATGTTGCTATATGAGGGTACTTCAACAAGTTCATAGATAGTGAAGTTAAAAGATGAGCTTATTTTGTTGTCACAAGGTATTGAAATGCATGCATATGAGGAATCTTCAAAAAGTTCATGGAAATGTGTATTATGTAAAACCAAAAACATTTTGCATCAAAATACATTTTCTTTCAGTTTCGTTGTCCATGAACTTCTTGAAAGACCCTTGGCTACCAAAGTCCCATATCCTGCTAACAGAAGCATCACTTTCCTATACACAAAGAGTGATACACCACTGTTCACACAAAGTTCCCAGCCCTGCCTCTGCTGCATGCTGGGATCCCCAGGGACTGGTGCAAGTGGGTGGAGGAGGTTATATAAGCTCACATCCCCTTCCAAGTGGGAGGAGGAGAGGGACAACAGCTGTCAGCTCCACAGTTGGTCTTGCCAGCCCAAATGATCCCAGCCAGAGAAGAAGCCTCCTCCGTACATAGAGGGAAGATTTGGTGTCTTAAATCTTTAGCAATTGATGTTAACTTCGTCCAGCTAGAACAGAAGTTTGTTGACTCTGGCTGCCTGGACATGGTGTTCTTTAGGCATTTTGTGTGGTCCTCACGCAGTCTCTATCCAGATGGTCATCTATTGGAGGTTCTCATGATGGAATGCTATAAAGGTCATTACACTCTGACTTTTGATTGGACAGTTATTCTTGCCTTAACTTCAATATATTAAGCTAAAAGAAAAAAAAATCCACCAAAGATGGATATCAGAAATAGCAATCTCCATAGACAATTTATTCTTTTTTTTTTTTTTTTAAAAAAGATTTATATATTTGTTTGAAAGGCAGAGTTACAGAGAGAGAGGGAGAGATCTTCCATCTGGTGATTCACTCCTCAATGACTGCAATGGCTGGGGCTAAGCCTGAACCCTGGAACTCCATCCCAGCCCCCATGTAGGTGGTAGGGTCCTGAGTACTTGCTGCCTTCCCCCGTGCATTCGTGCATTCGCAGGGAGTGGGCAGGAAGTGGAGCAACTGGAACTCAAATTGGCTCTCATATGGGATGTCGGTGTTGCAGGCACAAGAGGCAATTGGTTCTTGATTGACTGTAAGTCTGTCTGTGAAGGACATGGCTAGCCCATTAGTTAACCCAGCATTTCTTTTTATAACTGAAAGGAATATTGAATTTGGAGGTACATCTCTTATCTTGACTGGACTAAAAGGTTCTTGAAGGCTAGTTCCAATCGTTCCAATGGCCTTTCCTTCTTTGGATTCTCCTCAGAGTTAAGCCCATGGCTGGCAAGGTTAGTTACTTAGCATAATCTCTTCAAGGTTCATCCATATTGTAGCATGTTTCAGAATTCCTTTCTTTTTCTGGCCAAATAATATTCCATTTTATGTCTGTACCACATTTTGCTTGTTCATTCATCCCTCGATAGAAATTTGAGTTGCTTCTACTTTTGGCTGTTGTGAATACTACAGTGAACTCTAGGGACAAAATATCTGTTTGAGTCCCCATTTTGGGTGTATAGCTAGGAGAGGAATTGCTGGGTCATACGCTGCTCCTATTTTTCAATTTTTGGGTAAATGACAAGATGTTTACCAAAACAGCTGTATCATTTTACATTTCCATTAGCAGGGCATAAATGTTCCAGTGTCTTCACCTTCTCTACAATACTTGTTATGTTTCATATTTTAAAAATTATAGCCATCCTAGTACATGTGGAGTAGTATCTCATTGTGATTTTGGTTTGCATTTCCAATGACTAGTGGTGGCGGAGCATCTTTTCATGTGTTTATTGGCCATATTTGAAAATGTGCAGAAATATCTATTCAAGTTTTATTCATTTTTTTTCTTGTTTCTAGTATTTTTTTTTAACAGGCAGAGTGGACAGTGAGAGAGAGAGAGAGAGAGAGAGGTCTTCCTTTTCTTGTTGGTTCACTCTCCAATGGCCACTGTGGCCGGCGCGCTGCGGTTGGTGCACTGCGTTGATCCCATGGGGTGCAGGGCCCAAGCACTTGGGCCGTCCTCCACTGCACTTTCGGGCCACAGCAGAGACCTGGCCTGGAAGAGGGGCAACCGGGACAGAATCCAGCGCCCCAACAGGGACTAGAACCTGGTGTGCCAGCGCCGCAGGCAGAGGATTAGCCTATTGAGCCGCGGCGCCAGCCTTGTTTCTAGTATTCTGAAGACTTGACCCTTATTAGATATATGTGTATAATTATACATAAATGTGATCATATGCCATGCTGTGTTGTAATTTTTGTACTTCCTAGTCTCTAGGTCAATAGATATAAATTTTTGTTACAATTTGTAGTAACTTATGATGTGTCATCTTATAAATAATTTGCAATATAAGCCATTTTCAGGTTTTTTTTTTTTAGTTTTTCTATTGATGATATTGCTATAACAAACATCCTTATGAAACATTACATGAGTAATGAACTAGATAAAACAGCCATTGTACTGGAACTTTTTAATATGCATGTTTTAGGAACTGATAATAACAGTAGAGAAAATAGGTGGCAATATCAATGTCTTAACAATATAATAAGGTCGACAAAACAATATCGGCAACTTAGAATTTTGTCAAACTTTGTTTTATATCTTTGTCAAGCAAATTGTTAAGAATGATAATATAGGGCTGGCATTGTGGTACAGAGTTTTAAACTGCTACCTGTGACACTGGTATCCATACTGGTGCTAGTTCGAGTCCCAGCACTTCCACTTTTGATCCAGCGTCCTGCTAATGTGCCTGGGAGAGCAGTGGAGGATGGCTCAAGTGCTTGGACCCCTGCCACCCACGTGGGAGACCTGGATGGAGTTCTGGGCTCCTGGCTTTGACCGGACCAGCTCCTGCTCTTGTGGCCATTTGGGGAGTGAACCAGTAGATGGAAGATTCATTCTCTCTCTCTCTCCTCCTCTCCCTTTTTCCCTCTCTCCCTCTCCCTCTTATCTCTAATTCTGTCTTTAAAAGAAATATTTTTTAAAAAAGAATTATATACTACAGTGGTTTTAATGATCTGTGATTATTTTAAAATTTACTGTGTATGAGTGAAATTGACATCTTTTCATTTGAGTTTTGTTTATAACCCTTGGCTATATTCCTACTGAATTTTTACTTCATGAACTCTTTATTTAATGTAGCATTAAACCTTTGACTATAACGTAAATTAAAATATTTTAGCTCAAAAGTAAAATATATATATATAAGCTTGAGCTGTTGGATATACACAGAATATACAAAGCTCTGTATCAAAACAATTAGAGTGCATGGGAACATTTACAAAAACAGAATAAGCATTAGGCTAGACAGGAAAGCCTTGCAAATTCCAAAGGTTCAATATCATAAAGACTGTATTCTCCAACCATAATACAATAAAATTAAAAATTAATATTAAATACTGAAACATTCTCTGTTTGGAGACTATGTTCAATATTATTTGGGTTATAAAAAGAAATCTGGGGCTGGCATTGAGTGCAGTGGATTAAACTGCAAGTTGTAATGCTGACATTCTGTATGGGAGGGCTTGAGTCCCCACTTGTACAATTTTCAATTCAACTTCCTGCTAATGTGCCTGCGAATGGAGCAAATTGTGGCTCAAGTGTTTGGTCCCCTGCCACCTCTTGGGAGACCCGGATGGAGTTTCTGCCTCCTGGCTTCTGCTTGGCTCAGAAGTAGCTATTGTGGCCAGCAGACGGAAGATTCTCTCCCCCCCCCCCCATCTCTCTCTCTCTCTCTCTGATTTTCAAATAAATACTCTTTTTAAAAAAGAAGTCCATTTTAGAATGAGATAGTGCTGAAATCACTATCTGTCAATATTTGTGGGACAAACTTCTGTAGTATAGTAGAGGGGAACATTGTTGTTTTACATGTATTGATCAACAAATAAGAAAGATTTAGAACAAGTGCAGTGAGCATTTCATTCAAGAAATTGAAAACAACAACAGACCCAACCCAGAATAACAAGATAGGCGAACATATTAGAGCTAAAGACAGAAATCAAAGGAATTAAATGTGGACTGTAACAACAATCAAAAACAGTAGATTATTAGCAAAACCAAAAATTAATGAAATGACTGAAAGGATTAACAGGATGGATCACTGGCAGGACTAATCAGTGAAATAGAAGATACAAACACAATACAGAATATATAGTAAGTGATATATTGTAGATATGACATTGATTACAAAAAATATAAACAACTGTATGCTAATATATTTGACAAAAGAGGTAAATTCCTAGAAAAAGATAAGACTCCCAAATTTAGTGCAAGAAAAAATTGAGACTTTGAGTAGAATGATATGTATTTTTAAAAATTGAAATAGAAGTCATAGACTTCTCTCCCACATTCATCCACATAAAGTGGTTCCAGATGGCTTACTGGTGTTATACCAAAATTTTAAGAGAACAGTTAATTTTTACCAGTGTATAAACTGTTCCAGGAAAAGGAAAAGAACCAAAGCTGTCCAGGACATTTTATAATGCTATTGTAATATTAGTTACAAAATGAGATAAGGAAAATAGAAGAATAAAAAATAAATGGCCCATTCTACTTATGAACATAGATGCAAAAATCCTAAATAAAAACAGACCAACCGAATCCAATCATAATAAAAAAGTATGATCAATTAGAGTTCTTGTTATCAACCCTGGAAATCAGTCAAATTAACTCACTATATTATTAGTGTAGAGGAAAAAACAATATGCTTATCCAAGTCTAGAATTCATTATCATGATGATGAGTATATGACAAAATCCTATAGCAAATGTAATATTTAATGGAAAACTTTTTTTTTAAAGATTTGTTTATTTTATTTGAAAGGCAGAGTTAGAGAGGGACAGAGACCTTCTATCCACTGGCTCACCCCCGAAATAACTGCAACACACTGGGCCAGGAGCCAGGAGCTTCTTCCAGATCTCCCACGTGGGTGCAGGGGACCAAACACTTGGGCCATTTTCCACTGCTTTCCCAAGTACATTATCAAGGAGCTGGATCAGGAGTAGAGCAGCCAGAACTTGAACTGGTGACCATATGGGATGCTTAACCCACTACCCCACAGCACTGACCCCCTTAATATAAAACATTAGATACATTCCTCTTAAAGTGGGAATGAGACAAGGATTCCCATTCATCTTTAACCCTATAGTGGAGGGCTTGACCAAAGCTATAAGAATGAGAAATGAAATGTGAAACATGTGAAGATAGAAAATTTACATTACTTGCAGATGATACAATTATATAACTAGAAAAATCAGTAACATTTGCATATTTTATTAAGCTTAATAAATTCAACTAGGTTGGCAAATTATGTGAATCATCTACAAAAATCAATAATATTTCAACACTTGTAATATCTAACCAGTAAATTTGATAAATAATACCATATACATTAACAATAAATGCTGTGAAGTCTACAGAAGTTATTTTTTTAAGATTTATTTATTTATCTGAAAGGCAGAGTTACAGAGAGGCAAGGCAGAGGCAGAGAGAGACGTCTCCCGTCTGCTGGTTCACTCCCCAAATGGCCAAAATGGCCAGAGCTGGGCTGATCTAAAGCCAGGAGTCAGGAACTTCTTCCAGTCTCCCATGTGGGTGCAGGGGCCCAAAGACTTGGGCCATCTTCTACTGCTTTCCCAGGCCCTATTTTTATCAGAATACTTAAAATCTTTGTGGGAAAAAAATAACATCTAGCAAAGGACATAGAAGAAATCTAAAATTAAATCTTAATACGTTTGAGACATTTCATGCTGTCTAAAATGTTGCTTTGATATTATACAGATGTTAGTTCTTCTCAAATTAATCCATAAATTAAACTGTGTTTTATCCTGATATTTATTTGAAAATATTTTTTAAAGATATATTTATTTGAGAGACAAAGTTACAGAGACTGTGTGTGGGGGAGAAAAGGGGAGGGAAACAGAGAGAGAGAGAGAGAGAGAGAGAGAGAGAGAGAGAGAGAGAGAGAAAGGTGTCTTCCTTCTGCTGGGTCACTCTCCAAATTGCTGCAACAGCTGGAGCTGGGCCAGGCCAAAGCCAGGAACCAGGAGCTTCTTCAAGGTCTCCAACATTGAGTGCAGGGGCCCAAGCACTTGGGCTATCTTCTGTTGCTTTCCCAGGCCATAGCAGAGAGCTGAATTGGAACTGGAGCAGCTGGGATTCAAACCTGTGTTCAAAAGGGATGCTGATGTTGCAGGCAGTGACTTAACCCACTGTACCACAATGCTGGCCCCTGAAAAATCTTAAAGTTCATAAACAGTTAAGTCAACCTGAAAAAGGGAGACTAAAGAAGGGAGAGTTTCCCTACTAGGCATCATGACATACTACAAAGTTGTTGGAGTGAAAGCAGTCTGGTATTGGCCCCTAAACAGAAGACTAGTGGAACAGAATTCAGAGCTCACAGCAAATCCGTAGACTCATTTATTATAAAATAAAAATAACACTGCAAATTGCTGAGGAATGGAAAAACTGATAGATGGCTTTGGGAAAACTGGATCACTATATGGATCCATATGCAGGATGTCATTGTGAGGGAACTCAAAAGTCCATGGAAAAATTGGGTAATAAAAAATTTTCATTTTTCCACAAACTTTTTGAAGTACCCTTGTATGAAACTTGACTCCTGTATAACACTATGAACGGAGGAGGACTGCATAAGAATTAAAGGCCTGGAAGTGAGGAGTAAAACTCAAAGGTTGCTTTTGGTCTTGTCCTCTCCTACCCCTTTGATAATCTAAGTGGCAGTTCAAGATCTCCAGGTTTCCAGGGGAATCCTTAGGAATAGTGACTTCCTAGGACTTAGATTTTCATTTTGTTTTGAGGGATTTGGACATGTCTTGCGTTTGTGCCATTTAGTAATGAGTTTTGAGATATTAAAATATATTTTACCTAGCATTTTAAATTTTTAGCTCAGAGTCAGTGTATCTTAAGCATATTTCCAGAAATGGAAACACCCCCCCCCCATTGCTTCATTTTCAAACTAAAGTGGAAGGGATGCTTCCTGGCCAGACGAGAGAGTATTTATTGTGATTCTGTTTTCTTGAACATTCATGCCTTATATGATTTAAGAACTGCTGCTTGGGATCATTTGATAATTTATTATCATTTTGTCATTGGGGGGATATGGAGTATTAACCATCCCTAAGACATATTGACTTATTTTGTACAATATTTAATTTACTGTAATTTTAGGAAACTTTTAAATTGAATGACAGAAATGGGTGCTATTACCGGAGAAAATTTTAATAACCGGTTGCATTTGCCAGATACAAGAGGATCCATGCATCTCATTCTGAGGCTTTTTGCCAAAGGATAGCCTTTGGCTGAAGCTATCACATGGATTTGTGATCCATCATAAAGCTAATAACTGTATTTCCTAGACTTGTTTTGGTGGTGGATACTAAATATTAGATAGGACCCAATTTAGCTAATTTTTTGAAAAGTTATTTATTTTGCTCTATTTGAAAGGAATAGGTAGAGAAAGAGAAAGACCAAAACAGACAGAGAGATGTGTTTCACCTACTGGTTCACCTACCAAAAGACTACAAGAGTTGGGACTAAGCCAGGCCAAAGCCAGGAGTCCCATAGGCAATCCAAGTCTCCTACTTGTTGCCTCCCCGGATGGGCATTAGCAGGAAATTGGAATTGGAAACAGAGCTGGGACTTGAACTCAGGCCCTCTGATATAGGACATGAGCATCCTGAGTGGTGCCCTAACTGCTGTACCAAATGTCTGTCCCTCTCTGATAGGTTTTTAGGAGGGGTGATTTTCCATAATATCTGAATTCTCGTATTGTTTTGGTCAAATAGAATACATGCTGTCAAGCACAACAATAGAAAGCTGCAAAGGATTAGACTCTGTAATTTAATAGGCTATGGGCAAGAAAACCAAGTGGGAAATGTGAATACTGCCTTCCCTAACCCAGGCAAAGCACATTTTATGTGCAGATACATAATCCCATTAATTGTCACTTGTGGAAAGGAATAGAGGGAATATCACAAATCAGAGTTTGTAAAACCCACATGGATACTGGCTTGAGGTATGACCCTCAGAATAGCGAAAACTCTAAAATCTGGTATTCTTCTTCATGAATTTAGATATGCGTCTTGGGTCCAGGTTTCTGTTTCTATCCTCTGAGTATCTTGGCCCAGGATCCTTGTTCTAAAATCACTTCAATGCTCAGGGTCACTTGCTGTGTAACGAATGGGAAATTTTTAACCTGAAACTCATCTCATTTGCAATGCGTAAATAACGAAAACCCATCTCACGCTCACAAAAGAAGCTTTAAAAATATTTAGCAGTGGTTATCTCCCTGCAGTGTGCTTGGAGAAAGCAATGATTTTTCGTTTTTCATGTTTTGTGTACTTCTGCATTGTTAGAACCTATTTCATGTACTCTCTTTAGATAATGTTTTTAAGATGAAAAAGAAAGTACTAGGGGTAGGTGTTTAGCTAAGCAAGTAAGATGACAGGCTGCTTGTATCCCACATTGGAGTATCTGGGTTTGATACCTGGCTGTGGCTCTTGACTTCAGCTTCTTGCTAATGTAGACTCTGGGAGGAACAAGTGAAGGCTCAAGTAATTGGGTTCTTGCCACTCATGTGGAAAACCTGGATTGAGCTTCCTGCTCCTGGCTTTGGCCAGGCCCAGCCCTAGTCAGTTATAGGCATTTGGATAGTGAACAGATAGGAAGGACCTCTCTGTGTTTCTCTGCCTCTGAAATAAATACATACAAATTTAAAAACATAAATTAAAAAGGAATCACAACTGAAGTAAAGGTAAAAATGATAGCTCAAATATGGAAGTTGAATTATAATCTATTAGGAACCCTGGCTCACTAGGCTAATCCTCCTACTGCGGCGCCGGCACCCCGGGTTCTAGTCCCGGTTGGGGCGCTGGATCCTGTCCCGGTTGCTCCTCTTTCAGGCCAGCTCTCTGCTATGGCCCGGGAGTGCAGTGGAGGATGGCCCAAGTGCTTGGGCCCTGCACCTGCATGGGAGACCAGGAGGAAGCACCTGGCTCCTGGCTTTGGATTGGCACAGCGCCGGCCGTAGCAACCATTTGGGGGATGAACCAATGGAAGGAAGACCTTTCTCTCTGTCTCTCTCTCACTCTCTAACTCTGCCTGTCCAAAAAAAAAAAAAGTATTGTAAATAGACAGCTTAAATGTAAAGACCCAAAAGAATAGGAATAATGAAATAGAAAATGATAACAAATTGTTGCAAACTGGAATGCAAATGTATGAGTGCTGTCTGACCTACCACACCCAGGAGAGCCAAATGCTAAGATGGCAATAGGAAAAGGCAAGAGCAATCCTTACTACAGGGGGGGAATCCTCAAGACTTAAGAGTTGGCAGCAACAGAAGCCTCTGGAAATTGGAGTAGAAATAAGACTAAGAAAAAAATATTTAAATATCCCAAGTTGCCCAAACAAATGAAACAGCCAAAATTGACAGTCCCCATTTATGTAACTAGAACTTTTTTAAAAAAGAGATTTGTTTATTTATTTGAAAGTCAGAGTTACACAGAGAGAGAAGGAGAGGCAGAGAGAGAGGAGGGAGAGAGATATCTTCCATTCGCTGGTTCACTTCCCAGTTGGCTGCAACGGCCGGAAATGCGCTGACCCGAAGCCAGGAGCCAGGAGCTTCTTCCAGGTCTGCCACGCGGGTGCAGGGACCCAAGGTCTTGGACCATTTTCTACTGCTTTCCCAGGCCATAACAGAGAGTTGGATTGGAAGCGGAGCAGCTGGAAGTCAAACCAGTGCCCATCTGGGATGCTGGCACTGTAAGTGGCGGTTTTACCCACTACACTATAGTGCCAGCCCCGTAACTAGAAAGTTTGATCAGATTTTTAGCTCCACTCTTCAGTAGTCAAAGGAGGGTCCACAGAATCAGGGAAATCTTTGAACATGAAAGACAGAGATGGAAACAAACAGATCAAAGGCAAGTGGAAGGGAATGGAGAGGAACACTTAAAATATGTAACTTTCATATTTTCAGATAAGTGGAAGAGACTACATCTGAAATTATAGAAAGCTGTGAAAAGAATAGAGATGAATTCTTGGGCCCCTGCACCCATGTGGGAGACCCCAAAAAGGCTCCTGGCTCCTGACTTTGGATTGGCTCCAGCCGTTGTGGCTATATGCGGAGTGAGCCATCAGTTGGAAATCTCTTTTTCACTCTCTTGCTCTCTGTAGGTCTGCCTATTAAAAAAATAAATAAATCTTTAAAAAAAAGTTAGTCTGAGATTTTAGGGATATAGAAGTAATGATAGAAACAGCTTATACAGATGAAAGTGATCGCTTCTGGAAAGCAGAACTAGTAGAAAAGGAATTAGCTATTGCTGCTTGTCTTAACCAAGTATGTGAAACCACATGCTTATTTTTTTTTCACTCCCTAAATGGCTGCAACAGCCAGGATTGGTCTGGGTTGAAACCAGGAATGTGGAACTCCACCTCCAGCGTAGTAGAAACCCAAGTACTTGAACCACCACCCTCTACCTTCTTAAGTGCATTAGTAGGATCAGAAGCAGAGTAGTCAGGACTAGAAGTGGCCCCATGCAGGGGCCTAATGAGCTGAGCCATAATGCCGGTCTCTACATTGTTATCTCATTATGGAAAAAAACTATACTAAAGTGTCCTAAACTTGAAGTGCTTCTTAAGTTACCATTTAAGCACATCACTGAGGTATGACAATTAGACTTCCAGGTTCTTTATACTTACTACTGGGCCAGGCTGAAAGCCAGGAGCTTCTTGCAGGTCTCCCACATGGATGCAGGGGCCCAAGCACTTGGACCGTCTTCTGCTGCTTTCCCAGGATCATTAGCAGGGAGCTAGATCATGAACCAGGGCCCATATGAGATGGACAGCATCATGGGAGGTGGCTTTATCTGCTATGCCACAACTCCGGCCCATATTTAAAATATATTTATTTTATTTATTTGAAAGATAGAGTGATAGAGAGAGAGGGAGAAAATGATCTTCTGTTTGCTAATTCACTCCTCAAATGGTTACAACAGCCAGAGCTGGGCCAGGCTGAAGCCAGGAGCCTGGAACATGGGTCTCCCACATGGGTCCAGGCACCCAAGGACTCAGGTCATCTGCTGCTGCTTTCCCAGGTGCATTAGCATGGAGCTGGATTGGAAGTGGAGCACCTGGGGCTCCAACTGGTGCTGTGACATGGGATGCCAGCCACAATGCTGGCCCTCTAAAGTTTTCCTTTTTAAGCAGTTTTCAACATTCTAGAACGAAAAGCCTAGTACCAGACAGTTTCACTGGTGAATTCTACCAAATGTTTAATGAATTAATTATTCACAGTGCTCCCAAAAATCAGAAGAGGAGAGACCTCTGAACTATGAAGCAAATATTACCCTGAAAGTAAAACCAAAGACAAAATAAGATTTCAAAACTGTATAGACCAATATCCTTTATGAATACAGATGAAAAAATCCTCAATAAAATACTAGCAAACCAAATCTAATGATATATAAAAAGAATTATATTCCACAACCATCTGAGATTGTTAGTTTTAACATCTTGAAAATCATCAATGCAATATACCATATTAAAAGATTAAAAAAGTAAAAACACATGAGCATCTCAGTAGACATATAAAGAGCATTTGAAAAAATCCCACACCCTTCGAGTCTAAAAATATTGAACAAACTAGGAATAAAAGGAAACTTCGTCAACCTGATTAATGGCAGCTATGAGAAACCCACAGCTAACATTGTACTTAATATGTGAAAGACTAAAACACTTCACTCTAAGGTCATGAACAGGACAAGGATATTCACAGTGTTCACTGGTATTCAGTATCATGCCAAAGATGTTAGACTATATGGTGAGCAAAGGTTGTAAAGGCAGAAATAAAACTGTGTTTGCAGCTGTCTTTATCTAAATAGAGAAAATGTACATATGTGCACGTGCACATACACACACACAGAACTAATAATCAAGTTCAACAGGGTTGCAGGGTACAAGATCAATATACAGAAATAAATTGTATTTCTGTTGTTTCTTAGGCACAAATGTAATAAAGGGAATGCAAAACATGTGCATTGAAAAATATGAAACATCACTTAAAGAAATTACAAAGATGCCAAAACCTTCCAATGGGAAAGATAGTCTTTGGAATAAATGGTGCTGGGACTACCAGACATCTACTTGAAAAGTCACATCATGTTCAAAAATTAACTGACTATAAATTTGTAAGCTAAAACTGGAAAATATAAAACAGAAGAAAATAGGGATGCAAATCATCATGACAGACAAGTGTTTTATTTTATTTATTTGAAAGATTTATTTATTTGAAAGAATTTACAAAGAGAGAGAGAGAGAGAGAGAATGAATGGGTCTTCTATCCACTTGTTCATTCCCCAAATGGCCACGATGGTCAAGGATAGGTCAGGCTGAAGCCAGCCTGGAACTCCATCTAGATCTCCCACATGGGTGCAGGATCCCAACCACTTGAGCCATCTTCTGCTGCTTTTCCAGGTGCATTAGCAGGGAGCTGGATCAGACTCAGAGCATTTGGGGCATAGATGTGCCATATGGGATGCCGGCATCACAGGTGGAGGCTTAACTTGCTGTGCCACAATGGTGGCCCCAGTAGTTTTTTTTTCAGATATGGTGCCAAAGAATAAAGCAGTCAGAGAATAAGCAGGCTGCTGCATGTCTTTGACCTAGCAGTTAAGATTCTGGTTAAGACATACCTTGCAGCTCTCTGCTGTGGCCTGGAAAAGCAGTGGAGGATGGCCCAAGTCCTTGGGCCCCTGCACCCACATGGGAGACCTGGAAGAAGCTCCTGGCTCCTGGCTTTGGATCACTTTGGATTGGTGCAGCTCTGGCTGTTGCAGCCATCTGGGGAGTGAACCAGCGGGTGGAAGACCTCTTTCTCTGTCTCTACCTCTCTGTGTAACTCTGTCTTTCAAATAAATAAAATAAATCATTAAAATAAATCATTAAAAAAAAAAAAAACTTACCTTGGAGTGCCTGGATTTGATACTTGGCTTCAACTCCTGACTCCAGCTCCTACTGATATAGACCCTAGGAGTGTTGGCTCAAGTAACTGGGTTCCTGCCACCCATGTGGGAGACCTGGGTTGAGTTCCTGGCTCCTGGCTTCAGGTTAGTCCATCGCAGCCTCTGCCATTGCAATTGGCATTTAGAGAATGAACCAAAAGGTGAGATCTCTCTCTCACTCGCTCTTGTACTCTCTCTCACTCTCTCTTTCTTTCACATACATAAATTAAAAAAAATTTTTAAATAGGCCAATTGGACTTCAAAAAATAAGAAAATTTTATGCTTCCATGAGAAATATCAAGAAAGTACCAAGACAATTCAAATAATGGGAGAGAATACGTGCAAATACAGTATTCAGAATTTCTAGTGAATTATATTTATAATGAATATATCAATAAATATATTTAAATAATATATAATGAATTTTATATATTATAACTCAATAATAAAAACTTAAACCCATTTTCAAAATAGGCATAAAGAATCCAATAAACATTTCTCCAAATTTCATATATGTGTGTGTGTGTGTGTGTGTGTGTGTGTGTGGATACCAAGAGATATTTCAATGTCTTTAGTCATTAAGAAAATACAAATCAAACCTCAGTGTGATACCACTTCACTTCTACTAAATTGGTTATAATAAAAATAACAGATTGTAATAAGTATTGGTCAGAGGTAGAAAAATTGGAGTTCACATTTATTCCTGTTGGGAATGTACACTCATTTTGGAAAGTACTTTGGCAGTTGCACCAGAGGTTTTAACAGAGTACATATGGCCCAGCAATTCTACTCCTAGATAAATGCCCGATACTACTGACAACATAACCACAGAATAAAAATGTTTCTGTACATTAGTGTCTGTTGCAACATTATTCATAGTAGTTCAAAAAAGAGGAAATAACCAAAATATCTATTAGCTGATGATTTCATAAAGAAAGGTAGCATATCAATACAACCAGATCTTACTCAGTCATAACAAGGGAATAGCATACTCATTCCCACAGTATGGACAAACCTTGAAAACTTCAAGCCAAATCTTGTCAGGGACGAGATGAGAAGCTAGTCGTAAAAGGCCATATTGCATGATTCCAGTTATCTGAAAACTCTAGGATGGAAACATTCATTCTTCTAGAAAATAGATTCTGGCTTCTTGAAGGCAAGTAGGCAGGGGAATGGAGAGTGACATCTCATATGTATGGGGATTCTTTTTTGGGGGTGATGGAAATATTTTGGAATTAGATAGCTGTGATAATTGTACAACTTTGTGAATGTACTAAAACCCACTAAGCTGTACACTTTAAAGTTGGCAAATTTTATATGTGAATTAAATCTCAGTTTTTATTTTAAAAATGGAGCACAGGAGAAATTGGCTTTATCTGTTTCTGGAGAATGCACGTGGGTTTTCTGGCTCCCATGCGTTCCTTAAATAATTGCCACTTGAAATAGATTTAGCAGCTGGAGGAACAGTTTGTCCTACCTATTTTGTTCTATGAAAATCTTTCTCTCTTATGTTTTGGATCTTCGGGCTAGAATAATAGTCCTTCATGAACTTTATTCAGAAGGCTCCCCAATTATTTATTTATAAGTCCGCTGAATGTTATTCCTCCCACGGTCATCTGGGCTATATTTGGTCATGTGGAGAGTAAGATAGACCTGTATATTACGTGCCCTTGAACAAAAATTAGCTCACCTCATCTGAACCTCAATTCGCTTTTGCAGTTTCTGCATCTCAGACTGGTGAAGACTAAAATGAGATAATGGGCTTTAAGTAGCTATCACAGTGCCTCGCCTGGCTCAGGCCTATGTTAATATTGGATTCTTCCTCCTTATTTCCCTCCATTAGAAAGTTTACTCTGGTAAGAAAGCACCTTCATTAGAGGTGAGAGTTTGGGTTTCCTGTGAGATGACATAAGCCATTTTCATGGATGCCCCAGCATGGTGTTGAGAGAATTGCAGAATGTCAGCATTAGTTTGTGACAGATGTGCATTGTTAGTGCTACCTTGGAGGCTGTGTGACTTCCAGTTGTGCCGAGCAGCAGAGAACTTAATTAAGGCCGAGCCCAGCATCCCTCACAAAGCTTTTCAATTCTTGATTTTCAGCTAACCTTCCATATTTTTAGCCCATCCTTAGTATCAGCTTTTGATATACAGTAGAGAAATGCTTAACAAAAAACTCAGAATCGGCTGGCACCGTGGCTCAACAGGCTAATCCTCCACCTTGCGGCGCCGGCACACCGGGTTCTAGTCCCAGTTGGGGAGCCGGATTCTGCCCCGGTTGCCTCTCTTCCAGGCCAGCTCTCTGCTGTGGCCCGGGAGTGCAGTGGAGGATGGCCCAAGTGCTTGGGCCCTGCACCCCATGGGAGACCAGGAAAAGCACCTGGCACCTGGCTCCTGCCATCGGATGAGGGCGGTGCGCCGGCCGCCGCGCGCCGACCGCGGCGGCCATTGGAGGGTGAACCAACGGCAAAGGAAGACCTTTCTGTCTGTTTCTCTCTCTCTCACTGTCCACTCTGCCTGTCAAAAAAAAAAAAAAAAAAAAAAACCTCAGAATCATGAATTCAGAGTCAGGCCCAGGTTCCTATTGTCTTGGCAATGTTTTCTTTAGCATTAGACTGTAAATGTCTTGTGGATGACCCTTCTCAAGATATACGTTTAGTTTACTCTTGTGTTCCTTCTTCCTTTTAAAAAGAATTTGAATGAGTGGTTAATGCATGTGAAAGATACTGGACAGAAGAAGAGGCCGCTACCACACAGGCTCTTTTTAATTATGCTTCTCTGAGCAGGCAGAGACCTTCCCAGAGTCTCCAGCTGTATCAACAGGAACTACCCTTTGTGTAGACAGAATGATTTGGGGTTGTATTTTAGGAAGCTGAAACTGCTGAGACAAATGCAAGAGTAAATTCTGTGTTGGCTTTTTTTTTCCTTCTCAGGAGGTATTGAGTTTGACCACAGGAAACCTGACACTGTCTCCTTCATTGTCATTTCTAAGCGGACGGAAATAAACGTACAGACATGTAATCTGTGCCCTTTCTCCCACATCTAGGAGCGGAAAAAGAAATTTGAAAAAGATGGGGAAAGGTTTTATTCTTTGCTGGACCGGCACTTACACTTGTCATCCAAAAAGAAAGAATCTCAGTTACAAGAGGTATGTTCGCTAACTACGCTTGCCCTCCGTTGCCAACTGTGCCTTGGAAACAGAGGCACGTTCCTGTTGCAAGGCTTCCCCAATACCTGTGTCA
This sequence comes from Sylvilagus floridanus, assembly GCA_949820135.1. Classification (NCBI taxonomy): domain Eukaryota; kingdom Metazoa; phylum Chordata; class Mammalia; order Lagomorpha; family Leporidae; genus Sylvilagus; species Sylvilagus floridanus. The sequence goes on from OX463223.1 coordinate 82,154,844, forward strand.
GCAGGAAACCAGGTGTGGTAGTTGTACTCACAGGTAAAACTTCGGATTCAGAAGCTCTGAATTCTTGAGGCAGCTCCTCGACACTGTGGCCAACAACAGTGTCGCCTTGGATATCTTACTTCTTCTCGCTCTCAGTTCCCCATCTGCAAACAGAGGAGTGCTGCTCACTGGTCTCAAGTCCCTTTCAGTTCCAGGTCTCTGACTGTAGATTCCCACTAGCATATGGTTATGTTGTTGTGGCATTTGGCAGATCACTAACATATCTTCCACGTTGCCCCTTCCATAGTCCATTACCATTTTTTGGGTCCTGTTCTGGGACTACTACTTACATGGGACTTACCGTGGCTTTGATTCAAATAAGCCACCATTTGTTGAGAACCTATACTCTACTGGGCACTATGTTGGGAGCAGCAGGACTGCAGAGTCAATAAGATATCCTTCCTGCCCTTGTGAGGTGGTCTTGCTGGGGTGGGAAAGTGGAGAATAGAAGACTTACATTTGGATGTGGCGAATTTTCTTTGTGGAAAAATGTGGCCCTTCCAACTTGAAATGGTCATTTAAAAATAGCTAAAGTTTTGGGTTTTTAAAAGATTTGTTTATTCATCTTGAAAATCAGAATTACGGAGGGGGAGAAAGAGAGAGAGAGAGAGAGAGAGAGAGAGAGAGAGAGAGAGAGAGAGATCTATCCTCCATCTGCTGGTTCACCCCCCTAGATGGCTGCAATAGCTGACGCTGGGCCAGGCCAAAGCCAGGAGTTTCATCAGGGTCTTCCACATGGTTGGCAGGGGCCCAAACACTTGGGGCATCTTCTGTTTTGCCCAGGTAGATTAGCAAGGAGCTGGATCAGAAGTGGAGCAGCTGGAACATGAACTGTTTCCCGTATGGGATGCCAACATTGCAGGTGGCTTTACTTGTTACACCACAGCATTGGCCCCAAAATAGCTGAAGTTTTTGACAGGAAGAAATGGAACTTTCTAATGGAAGCCAATGGCCCATTGGCAAAATGTGGAGGCTGTTTAGGAAATGGTTTGGCTAGAATTTGCAATACTACCAGAGGATAGTAAGAGACAAAATAAGATTAGGCAAGTTGAGGCCACATTGTGGTGTACTAGGCTCAGGAGGGAGTTTGTGTTTAATTCTGTGGGCACTGGGTGAATCATTGAAGGCTTTTGGTCATGTAAGCAACATGTGTAGAATTAGGTTTTTACGAATCCTAAACTGGCTGAGGTTGTAGGATGGGTTAGATCAGGAAAACACTAGTAGCAGGAAAATCAGTTTTAGAAATGAATGCAATGATCTGGAGAAGAGGGTCTGAGACAGAAGTGTGGTAATGGGGAAGGGAAGGAAGCAATTCACTGATGAAGAACTGTTTTTTAATGGAACAAAAATCCAGTAAAATGTGGAGACATTGAATATTCAAGTATGACAAGAGATATCTGCTGGAATAAGATCGTAGACATGAACTGTAATAATAATCTTGTCCAGGATCACACAGATTGTGGTGGAGCTAGAACTCACCTCCTGATTGCTGGTTTAGTGGGTTTCCATCACATTGTCTTAGGAGCTTGATGGTGAAAGGTTAAGGGTTGTAGTGGTGGATGGAGTCAAGTATTGAAAAGCAGAAGGATTACTTCTCATCTATAAACTGAAATCAAGTCTGGCGTCTTCTACCATTTTCCTTTGCACCCTTTTGTTGTATACCTTTCCTATCTATTTTGTGCAGAACAGGGTTAATATAGCACACCAGAGACTACTGTGCTTAGAAGAGCCTGTTTATAAGATTAGCTTGTGGCTGGCATCTGGGAATCTGACTGGTAAACAGGTCCTTACATTAATATAAAAGTTTCCCCAAATGATAAGAGTGGCTTACTGTATGTAAAATACCTGCACAAACAATGTGGCTTATGTTGAATACCTTCTTTTCTTAGGAGAGTCTAGGATTTTGGGGTGTGCTCAGCAGAGGGTGTCTAGATGAGCTTCCATGGTAGATAACGTTTTATCTGTGTTGTTGGAACTTGTTAAATGAATAATTGTGTCCTGTGTAATACCACTTAAAAATCTCTTGGCACCTTACACCTCATTTCTTCTGGACTTGGCCCCGTGTCACTTTTTGCTTCTCTGGTTTTTCTTTGTGTATTTTCATTGAAATAAATCTTAGCTATGAGTATGATTTTATGCTGAGTCCTGTGAGTCCTCCTAGAAATTACCAAACTAGGGGGAGTGTTTTAAGAGTTTGGTAATATATATAGCTATACATGGGGCTTTCTTGATTTTCAAGAATGCAGTCTTTATACTTGTTCAACCAAAAATTTCCTGGGGGACATGGAGAAAAATTTAATTTTTTTTAAATTAAGAGATTTTATTTTTAGATCACTTTTTATTTAATAGAAAAATATCTACCTTTACAGTGTCCTACAGGGTAATTTCACTGCCATTTAAATGCTTCAACTCTACCCATTCATCCCACCTTCCTCCCTGCAAACTGCTACCAGCTAGTGATCCTTTTATGGATTCCGTATTTCTGTCTTTTCTAGAATGTCATATAGTTGGAATCATAGTATGCAGACTTTTCAGATTGGATTCTTTCACTTAGCAATACATATTGAAACTTCCTCTCTGTCTTTTCATGACTTGATGTCTCGCTACTTTTTAATGTTAAATAATATTCCATTGTCTGGATATACCACTGCCATTTTTAGCCATTTGCCTATTGAAGGGCATCTTGGATTTTTCTTGAACTTGGCAATAATAAAGCTGTAAAAAAGTTTCTGTGCAGGTTTTGTGTTTTTTTTTTTTTTTTTTAAGGTTTTTTTTGGGAAAAATACCAAAGATACTATGGTAAGAAGATGTTTAATTTTGTAAGAAATTGCCGTGAATTGTCTTCTTACTGTTGAATTATCTGCTGGCATTCTCTTGTGTTTCATTATGTTTTCTTAAAATTATTTTGAATTCTTTGTCAGGAAATTCATCAATTTCCATTTCTTTGTGGTCTGTTACTAGAGTTTTTATGTAACTCTGGAGGTGTCATCTTTCTTTGTTTTTTCTCCTGCTTTTCCTGTCCCTTCCTTGATATTTGTACATCTGGTGGATCAGCTGCTTCTACCAGTTTTACAAGATGGCTTTCATAGGAAGAGACTTTGTGCTAACAGTATGTCCCTGGGTGTTGGTTGGAAATAATGTGTTGGCTTTGGTTACAGATGTGCATTTTAATGTAGTGTTCATGTAGCTTTCTCAGTTTCTCTTGTGACTTGTAGGGGCCAAAAGTGCATGGGAAAGGCTACTCTGCTACTTCCAGGGTAACAGGAGGGTAGACAGGGCTGCCTGACTGTTTTATAGGAGCGTCTCAGGCTGATTCTTTCAGGTCATTGTCCATATTCTTCTTGGGACCAAGAGAGGGGTGGGAATATCCTCCGGACTGGCTCATAACGCTGGATCAACAGAACTTCTGAGTGCAGTTGCCTGGCTGCTTCAGAGGACCCTGTATTGATAGGGTCTCAAGATGGCTGCATTCAGCAAGAGTTTGTGTGGGAAAGGTGCAGTGTGGGTTGAGCTCTTTTCTCTGGGGCAGTGCAGCAGTGTGGTAACCTGCAGGCTTCCCAAGCCAGGCTCAGAGACCATGAGAGCCATGAAATTCTCCAGCAGCAAATGCCTCAGGTGTCTGTGGCAGGAGTAGGGACTTCCAGAGATCTCCTGCTTACCCTTTTCCTGCAACAAAGCCCATGTTGGTTCAAGTTTGATCTTGAGGGACAGGGCAGAAGGTCTGTGCTCAGTTTGCATTCTTTGTAAGTCCACAGTGTAACTCCTTGCTCTGCAACATCTAGTCCTTCTCTCGCTTTCCTCTGCTCTGTGCTGCCCAAGGTTGGAACACAGGTGGAGGAAGCCGTCCCTTGGCTTCTTGGCCAACAGTTCCAGATGCTCAGTCTGTGGGTACCAGCCTGGGGCCAGGGGCTATGGGGTTCTTGCTGGCACTGGGGTTCACTGTGGCCTGGTACTAATGCCCATGCTTAATTCCCTCTCCTTCCCCCAAATGGCATCTCTCTCCATGTTGTGCTGCTTGGCGTTGGGAGAGGGCTGACATGGGTGACTCTTCCTGCTTTCTTCAATGTGTCTTTTCTCATTGTCATACTACAGCCAGGCACTATGGTCTCTCGCCTGACTTCCCTATGTCTTGGAAAGGTAGATTGGTGCTTGAATAGCTGCTCACATTCGTGTCTCCAAGGATAGATGGCCTTCTTTTTTTTTTTCTTAGTCTTTTTCTGCCTTTTCTTTCTTTATTTGAAAATTATATATGATTTCATTTTTTGTTCTAGTGTGTCAATGATATTTCTTTCTTTTTAAAATTTAAGTGGTTTCCCTAGAGCTTAAAATATGCATTAACAGTTAATCCATGTCTACTCTGAAATAACACTACACTGCTTTATGGGTGTTATAACAACCTTATAATTTAGTTTTTCCTTCAGTCTTTTGTAATACTGCTGTCATTCTTTTCACTTATTTGTAAGTGATAATCATCAATTAAGAATAAGAAATATATAAAACTTTACCTTCATTCCTCATCTACTGTTCTTTTTCTTGTATAGGTCTACATTTCTGATGTGCCTCATTTTCCTTCTGTCTGGAGAACTTCTTTTAATATTTCTAATAAGACAAGTCTAATAATGACAGATTTCTTCAATTTTTGTTTATTTGGCAAAGTATTTATTTTCCCATCACTTTTGAAAGATATCTTAACTGTATACAGAATTCCAAGTTGGTGTTTATTTCATCTTTCAACAAGTTAAATATTTTACTTCATTCTCTTCTTTTGCATGGTTTCTTAAGGGAAGTCTGATGTATTGCATATCCTTGCTCATCTAAATGTAAGCTTTTTGCTGTAGCTTCTTTCAAAATTTTCTCTGTCTTTTTTTTTTCTAACAATTTGAATATGATATGCCTGCACATAGATTTTTTTTTTATATTTTTCCTTGGTAGTGTAATCTGAGTTTCCTATATCTGAAGTTTGCTGCCTTTCATTCTGATAATTATTTCAAAGATTATTTCCAAGATTTAATTTCTCTATTTCATGTTGCAGTATTCTGAGTGTAAATATGTTATAACTTTTGTAATTTCCAGTAGTTCAGTAATTGAATTGAATATTTAAGTAGAAAAATTAGATATTCTACTCTATGTTATTCATTGTTTATTTTTCTTGTTACATTTAAGTTTTGTAATTTTCTGTTGATATTACTTCAAACTTATTGATTGTTTCCTCAGTCATGTCCAATCTATCAGTGAGGCCTTTACAGGCATTCATTTCTACTATGTGTTCTTGATTTTAAGATTTCCTTTGGATTCGTTCTTCCAGTTCATCCGTGTGCTAATAATAGCATCTATTCTTGCTTGTATTCTTCTTTGCCCGCTAAAGCTTTTATCATATTGATCATAGTTATTTTAAATTCATAGTTTGATAATTCCACAATCTTTTCCATATCTGAGTTTCTTAGTTTGGTTCTGATGCTTGCTCTTTCTCTCCAGCTTGTTGTTTTTTTTTGTAGTTGAGCGTGTCTTTCCATTTCTTATTGAAAGTCAGAAGTGATGTTGAGATAAAAGGAACTGAGATAAATAGATCTGAGGTTTTATGTTTATCTGGCTAGGAATTAAGCCTGCTAAGTTTGTTGTACCCATAGTTGTCTGAGGCTAAAATTTCCTCTGCTATTCTTGTTTCTGCCTTTGGATTTCCTTAGAGTGTTCTTAAATAAGGTTGTAATCTCCCCAGTACTGGTCATAGCACCATGGCTCTTGGGCTTCTGCTCTGGTAAGTCTGGTTCTCTGCATTCACCTCTCTGTGCAGTTTTTGGAGGAGTTTTCCTTCTGACTTTAATTCTCTATTGGAGCTTAAAAAAAGTTATTGGCTTTCCTCTTACTTAACTTTTTTCTTGGTGTGGGGAAGGATATGATGACTTCTGGGCCTGATGCACATCATGCCAGAAACTGGAAGCCTTGGGTCAGTCACTTTTACCTCTTGGCTTCATATTCCCTATCAGTTGCATGAAAGAATAGGATCACTAGTCAGCATTACATTCTCCTCTAGCTCTATACGTGCTGCAATTCAGAAATGACTGTGCCAATTTGTAATATTTGTTCCTGTCGGCAGGCAGACCTCCAGGTGGATAAGGAGAGACACAACTTCTTTGAGTCCTCCCTCGATTATGTTTATCAAATCCAAGAAGTTCAGGAGTCCAAGAAGTTCAATATCGTGGAGCCAGTAAGTTCTATGTATTGATGAGTGGTCTAAAAGTATTTATGAAATGCCAGGTAAATATGAGAGAACTTTCACCATGAAACTGGAATCTCAAAGGATGAAAGAGAGTCAAGGCTTAATAATGAATGTCTAGATCACTGACTGTCACATTGGCTTATGTTTTTTTTTCCCCTCTTCACTCTGTCTTCAATCCCTCATTTTCTCTCTCTATTACTGGGGTTTTTCTTCTTTCCTTTCCTCTCTTTCCTCTCTTCCTTCTCTCAATTTCTGTAACACACTTCCTATTTTCTTCGCTTTCCTTCTTTCCTTTCATGCTTTTAGAAAGTTTCTTTACACATCATAAACTGGGTACTGTGTTGGATATTCATATCTCTGGCACTCAATGACTTACCAGTGTATAGTTTTTGTTTCTATATTATGTAATTTTTTCTACTTCAGTCTCTAACATATTGCCAAAAGTAATGTGCCAAGTTTGATTTCACAAGTATGCTTGATTTTATTTATTTTCAAAGATTTTATCTATTTATCTGAGAGGTAAAGTTACGGACAGAAAGAGAAAGAGACAGAGAGAGAGAGAGGTCTTCCACCTGATGGTTCACTCCCCAAATGGCCACAATAGCTGGAGCTGGGCCAATCTGAAGCCAGGAGCCAGGAGCTTCTTCTGGGTCTCCCAAGTGGGTGCAGGGGTCCAAGGACTTGGGCCATTTTCCACTGCTTTCCCAGGCCATAGCAGAGAGCTGGATCAGAAGTGGAGCAGCCAGGACCTGAATTTGCATCCATATGGGATGCCGGCACTGTAGGTGAAGGCTTAGTCTACTACAGCACAGCGTTGGCTCCATTTTATTTTTAAAGATTTGTTGATTTATATATTTGAAAGTGTTACAGAAAGAGAGAAGAGAGAGAGAGAGAGAAAGATCTTCCATCTGCTTGTTCACTCTCCAGATGGCCACAACAGCCAGCCAGGAACTTCATCTCAGTCTCCTCCATGAATGATGGGAGCCCAAATACTTGGGCCATCCTCCATTGCTTTTCCTAGTCCATTAGCAGGGAGCTGCATGGGAAGTGGAGCAGCTGGCACATGAATTAGCACCTTTATGGGATTGTGGTAATACAGGTGGCAACTTAACCTGCCACACCACAACACCAGCCCAAAGGATGCTTAATTTTAATTTTATTTATTTGAAAGAGTGAGAGCAAGATATAGAGGTAGAGAGATGGAGGAAAGATGGGAGAGAGGACAAGGAGAAAGGGGTAGCAAGGGGAAGAGGGAGACCAATAGATGGGTAGGGAAGGACAGAAGGATAGAGAGACATGAAAGGAAGGGGGGAGGGAGGGATGGAGGGAGGGAGGGAGGGAGGGAGAGAGAGAGAGAGAGAGAGAGAGAGAGAAAGAAAGAAAGAAAGGGAGAGGGAGAGAGAAGGAGAGAGAGAGAGAGAGAGAGAGAGAGAGAGAGAGAGAGAGGTCTTCTATCCACTGGTTCACTCCCCAATTGACCGCAATGGCTGGAGCTGCACTTATCTGAAGCCAGGAGCCAGGAGCTTCTTCCGGGTCTCCCACACGGGTACAGGGTCCCAAGGACTTGGGCCATCTTCCACTGCTTTCCCGGGTCATAGCAGAGAGCTGGATTGGAAGTGGAGCAGCCAGGACTTGAACTGGTGCCCATATGGATGCCGACACTGCAGGCAGCAGCTTTACCTATTACGCCACAGCGCTGTCCCCAATGAGTGTTTTAAGCAGGGTATGATGGGCTCAGTATTGTTATGTGGAGAATGGCTAGGAAGGGGCCACCAGTGGAAGCGAAGAAACCAGTTAGGAGATTGTTACATGTAGGCAGAAGGAGGTGTGGATTTGAGTTAGGGTGGTGGAAATGAGACTATTAAAGAATGGCTAGATTACAGATATATTTTGGAGGCAGACCTAGCAGGAATCACTGATGGATTCAACTAGAATGTGAATGAAGGAGAAATTGGGGATGATTCTTTAGTTTCTGGCTTGAATGTCTGAATGAGTGATTGTATCATTTCCTGATAGAGTATAAACAATGTTTGGTTGTCATATAATTTGGTCTATAGATAGTTATAAATATTGTCTTCACTGCATTATATCCTGTACATAGTAGTAAACTCTTCTTTCCTCACTTTATGATCCTTGCCATGAATCCTATGTTATGTAATATTAGTATCACTATATTCAAGAAAAAAAGACTGTGTATTTATATTATATAATATCTACATATGAAATGAGTATGGCAAAATATTAAACATCATAAAATATAAAAATAAATTGCTTTAAAAACACTGAAACCAAAATCTATACTGAAAGTTGAAAAATAATATTAATAGTTTATAACATTGTTTCCAATTATTCCTAAATATGTAATTCATTATGAGTCAAGTTCAGGTTCGTTTATATACGAGAGGCGCCTTTTCCTCCTTTGCTTTTCTTCAAAAGATGCCCATTATAACATTCCTCCAAATGCCATATTTTTCCCTTTCACATCTAAAACTTTTCCATGTAATATAAAATTATTCTCCAAAGCAGTTTTTGCACCCTCAGTCACTGTGTATAAAATTCCTCTTGTTTTAAATATTTACTCTAGCTTTAAATATTTGACATTGCACTGACAGTACTGAAAGGTATAAAATTGATTGCGCATCATAGTTTTAATTAATCATACCTTTAATTGTAACTTTTCCATTTTATTAAAAGTGTTTGTTTCTTCAGTGAAAAATGCATCTTGTTTTCCGAGTCCAGGGTACGCTTTCCTCTAATGCAAGAATAGTTCTGTGTAGAGCCCTTTGTATTTCCATGACTGCTTTTAACACTATACCGAGTAAACACTGTGGATCTTCTTTTCTGAGTTCACTGTTCTTTTGTTTGTTTAATTAAAAGGTGCTGAAGATAAAGGTATTTTTACGTGTCGTCCCTAGGTTTTGGCCTTTCTTCATAGCCTCTTCATTTCCAACAGCTTGACTGTGGAGCTCACACAGGATTTCCTCCCATACAAACAGCAGCTCCAGCTCAGTTTGCAGAATGTGAGTTTGCATGTGGTTTTCTTCACCTGTCTTTTCATTCCGGTTCAATTTCGGTCCCAGTGACCTTGTCTTTGGAGATCTAGGTTATTGCAGGCCAGTTTTTCAGAGCATAGTGATGTGGGTTGCAAATGTTTTAAGGAACTGGACTGTCTTTGCTTTTCCAGTTTCAATTTTTCCCTGCCGTTGAGGCTGACTGTTGTTCAGACCCACCCTTCCACTCACTGTCACCTCCATCTAGCCAACAGTTATTAACCTTTGCGAATTTACTATGTCTTTCCGAGATCAGAATACAGTCCTAAGCTACTTCCCTGGTTGGTCAAGACACTTTTGCTGTGGGTTTTATTAGTACAAACATGCATTCCTTCTTTTTCTCACTACTTATTAGAGTTAAATAAATTATATTTTAAAAGTTTTATTTATTTCCCATGGTAGTTCTCTTAGATGATCGTAGACACAGCTTTTCCATATGATGGGACATATATGAGTATGCTGTCAGATATATTATTTGATTCATTCACTTATTTAACCCTACTTAACAAATGTTTCTGGATACAGGGAGCATTTGCCTTCTGCCAGGCATTGTAAAGGGCATTGACATGCCATAATGAACATAATGAGGCATGTGAGTCTTTCTGTCTTGAAGGAATATATAGTTGCTAAAGGAGAGAGACATAAACACAGTAAATTTTAACTCTTCCTTATGATACATGCTATAGTAGATTCAAGATCAAAGTTCTGGAAGAACAGAGAATGTAAAAGTTAGCTGTCTGGTGGAGTCGGGGAAGGCATCACTGAGGTGGTAAATTTGGACTAGGTGTTATGATGCTTGAAATTCATGGATGTATTTTTAGATGAGAAATACTGATAAGTTGTGGTATAAATAAATCTGATACACACACACACACACACACACATACAGAGAGAGAGAGAGAGAGAACATCCTCCATCTGCTGATTCACTCCCCCCAAATAGCTATAATGGCTGGGACTGGGCCAGACTGAAGCCGGGAGCCCTGGAACTCCATCTGGGTCTTTCATGTGAATTCAGGTGTCCAAGCACTTGGGCCATGTTCTGCTGCTTTCCCAGGTACATTAACAGCGTGCTGGATTGGAAGTGCAGCAGCCAGGACTCAGATTGGCACTCCCATATGGGATGCCAGCATTGCAAGCAGTAGCTCAACCCACTGTGCCACAAAGCCAGCCCCACTCTCTCATATATTTCATGCCCTGTTAGAGTCTCCCTGTTGTAAAGCATGGGTCAATCCGATGCTCAGAATTCTGAGTTTTTATTGCGGCCTTACATAATTCCCATGAGGAAAAAAAAATCCCCTGTTGTGGTTTCATGAATATATCATCGTTTATATTTCTCTCTCTTCTAGTCTGTATTGTCATTAAACTCTTTAAAGTTGTAGTCACTACGCATGCACTGTTTGTTTTTGGTTAAGTTGTAGCACATGCTGTCTATAGTCTCTGGCCAATAAAGACTTATTCATGATAATAGTGGTGGTGATGATGATGATGATGATGATGTCAATGTCTTGACAGACAAGAAATCATTTCTCCAGCACCCGGGAAGAGATGGAAGAACTTAAGAAGAGGATGAAAGAAGCTCCCCAGACATGCAAACTTCCAGGACAGCCAACCATCGAAGGCTATCTATATACGCAAGAGAAATGTGTGTGGGAACACAAGAGTACCCACTGGGTTATACTAGGCTGCCACCTATTGCACTTCATATTCCCAAACTCTGGGCATGCATATCATTCACAGACCCATGTAATACCTACAACTCTTGGAATGCAGACTGGGATTAGTGAAAACAAACAGCAAAGGGAATTTGAAGGGAAGATATGAGTTTTTCTTATAAATGCTGTGGGATGGTCAAATCTATCTGTTTCTCTGAGATTCAAAATGGAAATTTTTAGTTTTCAATCCTCATGACTCTGAGAGGTGGAGGAAAGGAGATGGAGAAATAATATGAGAGGACTTCAGATGTTCATGGAAAATATAATTAAATAGTAAAAATAAAAGATAGAAACTATTTTTCAACATAAGATACTGGCATTTTTAGCCCATCCCCAAAGAACTGAGGGTCCTAGAAATTTAACTATGTTAATGAAATCTTTTTAGCTTTAATGGCTAATGAAAAATGGGTGCCCCTTAAAGATTTTTTTAATATTAAAGAGCAAAAATAATTTGAAAGAAGCCCAAGCAAGACTGATGTCAATGTCTAATGATTTCTCATTGAAACTTGTAAAATTGCCCTTGTTTGATGAGAGTAATGAGTTGGAACATTGTTGTGATGGAGAAATGCTCTCTGCTAAAGCTTGGCTGGACATTTTCCTGCTAGAGCTTTGGCTCCCTTTCTCAGAACACTCTCATAGTAAACAGATGTTACCATTCTTTAGTCCTCCAGAAAGTCAACTAACAAAATGCCTTGAGTATCCCCAAATACTGTTGGGATGATTTTGCTTTACTGTACCACTTCTGCTCTTGGAAGCCAGTGCTTTGATGGCGCTTTTTTTTTTTTTTCATCAGGATCATTCTGATAAAGTCATGAGTTTTCTTTTTTCTTTATTTTATTAAAAATATTTTTGTTAAGATGTAACACTTATACAACCTTTATGGGGACAGTGTAATATTTCAACATCTGCAGTAGGAACTGATCAGGCAATCAGCATCCCAAGTTTTGCACTCTTCCTACCAGCTCTTCTCCTCCAGTTCTTTACATAGTATAGGGTGTATTGTTGTGATTTATAGTACCCCTATGTGTTGTGGAACACGAAAACCCATTAGCTCTATTGAATTAGGCCTTGATACCTTTTATCCAACCTCTCTCCGTCCCTCTTTCCTCACCCTTCCTGGTGTCTGGTAATCACTATTCTAAGTTCAGATCTTTTTTTTTTATCAATTGTGCATATGAGATGACTATCAATATTTGCCTTTCTGTGTTTGGCTTATTTCACTTAAGATAATCTGTAGTTCTCTCCATTTTGCAGCAAATGACAACAGCATTCTATTCTTTTTGTAATAATAATAGTCCATTGTCTTTATCCATTCATGGACACCTATGTTGATTCTATATCTTAGCTATTGTGAAAAAGTGCTGTAAATGAACATGGGAGTTCATTTGCTGGTATCTCTTTCATATGCCAATTTCAATTCCTTCAGATACATTCTCAAAAGTGGGATAGCTAGGTCATGTGGTAGATCCGTTTTTCGACTGTTTTTTTCTTGAGGAACTTCTGTACTTTTCTCCATAATGGCTATCTTAATTTATATTCCTGCAAATAGTGTATAAGGAAAGGATTGCCTTTGTTCCACATCCTCACCAGCATTAGTTGTTTTTTGTCTTTTCTATCGTAGCCAGTCTAACTGCACTGAGATGATACCTCATTTTGGTTTTGGTTTGCATTACTCTGTTAGTTAGTGACACTGGACATTCTTTCCTATATGACTTGGCTGTTTGTATTTCTTCTTTAGAGAAATGTCTTTTCAGATAGTTTGATCTTCTATTATAGTTCATCAAAGAAATGCTTCGGAATCTTGAACCTACTTGCTTCAAAATCCCATTGAGAGCTCTGCACTTGTTTATAGCTGATGTGGGCCCCCATCAAGCAGAAAGTTTGCACCACTTTAGTTTTTTGGGCAGAATTTGTGTAAGCTGAGATGCCTATGGTGTTGGCTGTTGTCTTTGCAATTCATCATAATTCTTAAATTAAGGCATGATCAAGGTTAAATTTTGTTTCCTGGTAAATTGACGTGAACAGTTTGCTGCTGTGGGCTTCATCTTCAACATTGTCTCTTCCTTTTGAAGATGATGATCCATTTGTTAACTGATGGTTCCTTTGAGGCATTGTCTCCATAAACTTTTTGTAAAGTATTAGTAACTTAACCATTCTTCCACTTGAGGTTCATCATAAATTTAATATTTCTTCTGGCTTCAATTTGAACAGAATTCATGCTGCTCTGATCAGAACTCTTTTCTTTTTTGAGAGAATTTTTTTAAAAAAATTATTTTATTTGAAAGGCAGAGTTACAGAGAGAGAAGACGAGACAGAGAAAGGGTGAGATCTTCTATCTGCTGCTCTGCTCCCCAAATGTCTGGGGTTAGGCTGGGCCAAACCTAGGAGCTTCTCCTGGGTCTCCCACGTGGGTGCAGGGATCCAAATACTTGGGCCATCTCCTGCTGCTTTCATATGCACAGTAGCAGGGAGCTGGATCAGAAGTGGAGCAGCCAAGACTTGAACCAGCATCCATATGGGGTGCCCCATTACAGGCAGTGGCTTAACTCGCTAAGCCATAATTCCAGGCTCTTTTCAAACTGATTTTTTACGCCTCTTAGTACCTCAGACTAGATCCTGTTCATGCATGTTACCACAAGTTAGTATGAGTTTATTTTGGTGCAGAATTTTTTTTTTGTAATCCACATATAATTTTTTCTTAATGCCTATTTTCCATGAAGCTTTTGAAGAACCTTCATATTTAGTATACCCACCATGTGCCACATATAGTGCTAACTGCTTTAAAAGCAGTCATATTTAATCTTTGATCTTATCTTATATCCATTTTACACATGAGGCCACTGAGGCTCAGAGGTCACCGTCTGAAAGTCTCCTGAGTAACAAATGGTAGCCCTAAGGTTAAATTCAGGACTGTGAGATGCTAAAACCAGAGCTCCTACCAGTATACCCTACACTGGCTACTGTTTGAGAATCACGTGGATGCTCTTCAGGCATTTAGTGACCAGCATGATTTCAGTGAACAAGACAGCTTTGTTCATTGCCAAACAAGTAAAATGGGTTAATGAGTCTACTCATTAAATGTCACAGAGGATTCAGGCTGCTTTTTTATGTACTAAGTAACATTATGCAAACCTGTACGTGCTATTTGACTTTCTTTTTGAACTATTATCCAGTGCCCTTACGGCATGTGACTTCAGTCTCTTCTTAGAGTTATTCTACCCAGGGAGTAGGCAAAGATTACTGGTAGCAAAAACCAACGCAATTCAGAAACTTCAGCACTTCAGCAGCGATATCATCATGATTGCCTGCTCATAGAAAAATGAACTTTTCATGATTTTCAAAGATGTATTCTCCCACTTGTCAGGTTACATATCAGCATTGTTGATATTTTGAGCGGGATAATTTTTTGAGGGGTGCTCCTAAATTTTTGTTTTATTTGAAATATATTATAAAATATTTTAAGATAAGACAGCCAAGGGGTCCTTAACTACTTCAGTGTTAAAAGGAATGGAAAGGAGGAGACGGAGACATCAGTAGGAGGATACAGGGGATAGAAGGGCAGAACCCAATGATCAATCAAAGAAGCTAGGTGACTGGGAAAGAGCAGATGACTGATGTCTCCAGCTTTTGGGATATATAGTGGTACCATTCATAGCGAAGGTGGCAAAGGAATTATGTTTGGACCAACTGAGGAGCAGATGTGGAAAGCAGTTGGTAAAAGATAAGCTCTCCATATTTGTAGTAGACAGGACAGTGGAAGGCTGGAGCTCAGGGACAGGGTGGGGCTGCATCTAGAATCTGATGAGCATGCTGTAAACAGCATCCTTCATCGGAGGGATGATTCCAGTGGCTCACTTTTGCCTATCTTTGTAGGGGCGTTGGGAATATCCTGGGTGAAGTACTATTGCCGGTATGAGAAGGAGACTAAAACACTCACCATGACACCAATGGAGCAGAAGCCAGGTGCTAAGCAGGTCAGTTCTTGTTTGTGTTACATTTTGGGGGATTATACCTATGACTGTATCTCAGAGAAAAATGCCAGTTAACTATTAATTAATCAAGTCTGTCACTGTCTTCTGATGCCATGACTTTATATGGTCTACTTTTGCATTGGACCAGATACCTCCATGTTGAGTGAAAATTCTCTTAGTTAATTATGTCAGGTGCTCTGAAAGTACCCCTAATTTTTTAGACATTTATTATTGTAAGTGCCTGTTGCATTGTACAAAGAAAATTTGCAGAAATATGGGTGAATTGCTTTTAAGAAGTCTGTACTATAGAACTCTGTGGTAGCAGGTGTTTAAAATGTGTATGAATCAATTTCTGGAATTCCATTATTTTAGGTTTATTTATTTGAAAGTCAGAGTTTACAGAGAGAGGAAGAGAGAGAGAGAGAGCCTCCATCTGCTGGTTCACTCCCGAAATGGCCACAGTGATCAGGCCTGAGCCAGGCCAAAGCCAGGAGCCAGGAGCTTCATCCAGGTCTGCCATCTGGGTGGACAGGAGCCCAAGCACTTGGGCCATCTTCCACTGCTTTCCTGGGTGCATTAGCAGGGAGCTGGATCAGAAGTGGAGGAGCCAAGATACAAACCAGCACCCATATAGGATGCTGGTGTCATAGATGGCAGGTTTTCCAGCTATGCCACAGTACCAGTCCCATAGAATTACATTTTTAAAAGAATTCAGCTATTGCCTAAAGTTGGAATAGCACATTCTGTGTAATGTTCAAATTCTTTATCCAGTTTATATCTTTTCTCCTGCCCTTCAAATATTTGCCTATTTCCCAAGATGACAAGCTATGTTTAACACACTGAAAATAATTCACTCACTTAGAAGAACTTGATCTTTCACACACACACACACACACACACAGAGAGAGAGAGAGAGAGAGAGAGAGAGAGATTTTTTTTAAGATAAAAGCTGTTCAGTCCATTATTTGTATTCTAAAAGTAGTTCATTATGTCTCTTAGCCCTTTAGCTGGCTCTCAGTGTTTTAGTGCATGAAGTTTAAGTATTTGTGCTCTTTGAAAATTGTTGGAAGCACTTCAAGGTTCATTTGTTAGCCACTACATGTGGTACATGAAAATCCAATTTAGGTAGGCCAAGATTTGCAGAAAAATCGGGCCAATTTTTCTCCATTGCTAGTACTTTCCATGGAAAACCTCTCCTGTATGACTTGTTCCTATGAAATTAGAGAGAGCCAAGAATTAGTCTCAGTCTATTGAAAACTGCTTTTAAAAAAAATCTTTAAGCACAAAATCTGCCACTGCACTTTGAATGTGGGTTGGAGATGGGATGGGACTCTGGTGAAACATCCCAAACAGAGTTTCCAGCATTCGTACCCATGCTGTTGTCTGGCCATTTACTTACTCACCACCCTAAAACCCTCCTTAGTTGCTGGCCTCCCAATTGCCAAAGAACTTTTTAGTTCTGGTTCCCATACATTCATCTTGTGCTACAGCATGCAGCTTGTCCCAAGGCTGTGGAAGCCTAGCTGATGTGCTTGACCAGCAAGTGTTGATAAGCAAATGAGTCTGCGGTCTCTTCCTTTTGTTTCAATAGCCACGTTACTTTCCAAATGCTGGATGTTGCAAAGCCCAAGACAGACTCAGCAGACACCGCTTTCAGATCCTCCTAGCAGCTGAGAGCAAGCCCTCGTTCCAGTTTTTCTTTTCATCTTCCTTTTTCATTCAATGTCTGCTTGCAAAACTGCCCTGGTGTCAGTCTAAGCAGTTTTAATGTAAGATTCTTTTTGGACTAGAAACAGGAACTTGTTTCCTGAATTAGAAGATGGGAGGATGTGGAAGTCGTTACTTTGATTTCCCCGAATTGGCGTTGGAAATGGTTACATTTTGGGGGATTATACCTGTGACTGTATCTCAGAGAAAAATGCCAGTTAACTATTAATTAATCAAGTCTGTCACTGAATCTGCTGATTCACTCTGGAGATATCTGAAATGGCCAGGGTTGGTTTGAGCTACAGCTAGGATTTGGGAATGCAATTCAGGTCTCTCACATGGGAAGCATTTGCTTGAGTGAGAAACCAGTTACTTGAGCCAGGGTGTGCATTGATGGGAGGCTGAGTCAGGAAGCAGAACTGGGAATTGAACCCAGGAACTCTGCAGTGGGACATGTGCATCTTTTTTTTTTTTTTTTTGACAGGCAGAGTGGACAGTGAGAGAGAGAGACAGAGAGAAAGGTCTTCCTTTTGCCATTGGTTCACCCTCCAATGGCCGCCACAGCCGGCGCACCGCGCTGATCCGAAGCCAGGAGCCAGGTGTTTCTCCTGGTCTCCCATGGGGTGCAGGGCCCAAGCACTTGGGCCATCCTCCACTGCACTCCCTGGCCACAGCAGAGAGCCGGTCTGGAAGAGGGGCAACCGCGACAGAATCCGGCGCCCCGACTGGGACTGGAACCCGGTGTGCTGGCGCCGCAGGATGGAGGATTAGCCTAGTGATCTGCGGCGCTAGCCGGCACATGTGCATCTTAACCAGTATCTTAATGTAGGGGAAACACCTGCACCTGAACTGCCATTTGTAGAACAAGTTAGAGTTTAGCCAGGCAGAGGACATAGACAAAGTCCTGTTGGTGTTGCGGATGAAGGGAAGAATATATACAGAGGCATCGAATCATGAAGGTGTATGATATGTGTGTGAAAGGCTTATTTTTTTTTCTTTTGAGAGAGAGTGCCCATCTGCTAGCTCATTATCCAAATGCTCTTGATTGCCAGGGCTGGGCCAGACTGAAGCATGGAGCCAGGAACTCAACCCAGGTCTTCTACATGGGTGGCAGGGAACCAATTACTTGAACCATCACTGCTACCTCCTAGGTTGCACGTTAGCAGGAAACTGAAATCAGAAGCAGAGTCAAAACTCAAACCCAGGGACTCTTATATGAGATGTAGGCATCCCAATCAATGGCTTAATCAATGGGAGAAATACGCACCCCTGAATTGAGTCTCTTTGGATCTATTGGGCATAAAATATGTGGGTGAGCTGCATGGAGATAAAAATAGTAGGCAGAGCTTATACCTCTGAGATGCAGTGCCTTGGGAATGTAGAATTGAGCATTGAAAGAGCAACAGTGATTGTATGACTGCATATTATTCTCACCTTGGAAGATTGCTATGTGACATCCCAAGTGTTGGGGGTAGGGCAGCCATAGTCCAGTGTTACTTTTTAAGTTTGAATTTTAGAATGTAGGAGCAGCAAAAGTATTGGCCTTCCAGGGGTTGAATGTGCCAATGAATGAGAAGTCTTGGGAGATTAGCTGTGCTGGGTTGGATGGCATTGTTTCTATAAACAGACCTGGCACTTGGGTAATGTTTCTGAATTTGAGATAGTGGGTGGGTAAGCGTTATTCCCAGTTAATAGATTGTGAAGTTAAGACTCACAGAGGGAGAATGATTTGCCCAGGGACATGTAGGTAATAAATGGTTTAACAGACAAGATCTCAGGTCTTGTTGTTGTTTTGTTTTTGATGAAGATTTATTTTTATTTATTTGAAATTCAGAGTTAGAGAGAGAGAGAGAGAGAGAGAGAGAGAGAGAGAGAGAGAGAAAGAAAAAGCACTTCTATCTGCTTCACTCCTCAAATGGCCACAACAGCAGCCAGGAGCCAGGAGTCAGGAACTCCATCTGGGTCTCCCATGTGGGTAATAGGGGCCCAAGTACTTGGGCCATCTCTGGTGCTTTCCCAGGCGCATTAGCAGGGAGCTAGATAAAAAGTGGAGCAACTAGGACTTGAACCTGTGGCCACATGGGATGCTGGTGCTGCGGTGGGTGGCTTAACCCATTACGCCACAGCGCTGGCCCCAGATCCCAGGTCTTAAGCTTCCTAGTTTCTTACCATTTCCAACTACCAACTTGGATGACTTTGAATAAGCTGCTTTACCTCTCTGAGCTTCACTTCCCCCTAAGGTTTGTTGTGAAGAAAGTTGGATTGAAAACACTGAACGTAAATTGTGACACATGTATATGATAAGCGAATGTTACTTTCTCTTCCTGACACCTTCAAGTGTCTGGATGTGAGGAACAGAAATGTTTGTCTCCTCTTCCATGTGCCACTTGAAAGGAATCTTCTTTGCTCAACTTCTCCCTAACTTTTGGAGACTTTGAAAAAGCCACTTAACCCCTTGCAACCTCCCTACTTAAAGACCTCATGAAACTTTTATTAAGTACACTTAATGCCATTTGGGCAGTCCGTTCCCCCTACACTTTCCTTAGATGATGTGCAGTAAGCTTCCTGTTTAGTCTTCCATGCTTGGGAAAGAGTGCTTGACCACACTGAGCAATTTCTCCCCGTCTCAGCCATTGATTCTTGGAGCAGGGAGAAGCCATCTGCCATCTTTCTACAAGTACCATTTGAGAGGACAACGTTCTCAGTGAGTCTACACATTACTCCTGCTGCCTTGACAGATGCCTTCCACATGACACTGTGGACGCTGCAGGAGGCAGAAGAAGCTTCTGTGCAATTTTTTTCTCCAAAATTGTTAATCATTTTCTCCTATCAGGGACCCTTGGACTTAACCTTGAAGTATTGTGTGAGAAGGAAGACAGAGTCTATCGACAAGAGGTTCTGTTTTGATATAGAAACAAACGAAAGGTAAGCTGGGCTGGTGTAGGTTGGCGATGTACCCACATGCCAGATGCTGAGCCTGGATAGATCTTGTGTTTTCCACTGTCATTCCCTGTCAATGAAAATGAGCAAGGCTGTTCAAGACAGCCTTGGTTCAGCTCTTCTGGCAGCCTTCCACAGGGATCCCTGTTAAACCTGGCTCAGAGTTGATTTGTTTTTTCTATGCAAGCTTCTTCACTTAGATTTGTCTCACCTGCTCTGGCCAGAAAAATGTCTGCTAGGATTTAATTTGTTATCAGATATGCAAAAAGTCAGCATTTGGTAATGTGGCAAGAAATGAGGGGATACCAAACCTCATGTTTTTATGACGAATATATTAATATAGCATTAAAAATAAGTGCATTGGAACACATTTAAAATTATATTTATTTGAGAGTACCGAGATAGAAACGGAAAGAGACAGAAGGCTCCCATCTGTTGGTTCAGAAATGCCTGAAAATCAAATGTTTGGACCAGGGCTGGGGCCAGAAATTGGAAATGGAATCCAGATGTCTCATGTGGGTGGAAGAAACCCAATTAGTTGAGCCATCACCACTGCCTCTCAGGGTCTACGTTGGTGGGAGGTTTGAATTAGGAGCCGATGGCAGTGGAACCCAGGTACTCCTATGTGGGCTGTGGGAGTTTTAACCACTAGGCTAAACACCTGTTCCTGGAACACATTTTGGAGGGTTGGTTGTGGTGGTATTAGGGAGCCTTTTTCCTCCCACTTAGTATAAAAAGGATGCAGACTTTTCCCTACTTTGCAGATACTGATATGAGGTGAAAATGGTTTTGATTATGAACTTTCAGGTATTCGAGCCATGCTTGCAAATGTTGACCTTGGTTGCATTTGTTTCTCTCCAGTGCCCTCTGCCCGCACTCCCTTCCGTGGCTAATCTGAGTGGTTTTATCAGAGGAGGATCCAATCTTTAACCTTGAAAATGAGAGTATTTGGAATGATTTTGTAGAAAGGCATGCTTTTTTGTTGGGATGTTGATCTGAAACTCAGTGAATAAGTGCATTTCTAGATTTCATTTCAATCTGTTACTTGTGTATATTAAGCACTGAATAATAGAATTTAGCAAAATGATCAGATTCCTAGAAAGGAACTTGAAGGGTGAATTACAATATCATCTGAACAAAACTGTCAGTGACTCGGATCATCTAGATTAGCCTGAGAAAAGAGGGCATTTTTAAATGCGGGAATAAGAAATTTCATGTATGTTTCCTCATTTAAAAATCGGCATGTTATTGTTGGACTCACAGAATTTTGACTTGTGACTCTATGTAATTTCTTGGTTAAAAAATGGATAACCCCAGTCAAGATGGCTGTGATAGTCAATATTGTTGCTGGTAACCATGAGACTGTCACTCAGTTTTGCTGACAGTGTCAGACCCAATTGGAAGAGGGGGGGAAATGACTCTTGGTTATGGTTTCCCTTTTGTGAATCTGTAGTGTCTCTGATTCTTCCACATCAAGGCGATTAAATGAGATTAAAATGTCCATGTTATAGTTCCATTCTGATTTCCCTTCTTATTTTTCATGCCACTTGCAAACAATATCCCACAGCTGAAAGCAGTTAGGGACTGGGACAAACTTCTATGTCTTGCAACCTGGTGCTAAGCATGGCCCGTGATAAGAACTCAGTTTGGTGCTTATTTTTAAATGTTTTTCCTCTACCCTGAATGGTGAACAATTCTGATATTAGAATCCAGGAATTAAAGCTTCGGCATATCTATGATTGCAGTTACCACATTCTGTGCATTTTCAAAAGCATTTCCTCATGTAGTCCGCTGCATCCCTGTATCAGACCCAAATCCATTGAACTGACTAACCCATCTAAAGTCGCATAGTGAGTGGTGAGGCTGAGCTCCAGCTCTGGCCTGTAGGATTCCAAAGCCCATGCCCTTTTATTTTTGTTTCATTGCTATTCCAAGCAGAATAAAGAAGCTATGAACTAGAGCACTACGCATTAACGACCAAGTGCTGATGCACCTCTCAGCACAGGGAACTTTGTGGGAGATGTGCCGTCTGCTGTCCTTGCTGGTCAGACCAATACAAGGAACAGAAGCAGGCTTCTGAGTACACATCACACACCTATACTTGCCTTCCTTGGAGCACAGAGCAAAGGGCTCTTTGTGTTCCTTTTCCTAGGCCAGGAGGAGAAGATTGCATTTTTATTTATTTTACTACTGGTATTTGAAACCATTGAGTCATAAACACATCAGAACTTGATGGATCTTAATGCCAACAATCTTCACTCGTCACATGATGTAGGGACTTAATGTCGCTTTCACAAAGGAAGACAAGGAGGCAGAGAAAAGTTAAGCAACTTGAGTTCTCAGAGCGAGTAAATGGTAATACCAAGCATTGTGATGTCCAAGCCTACACTGGTAACCCTATTGACATGCTATATGAGGATATTTTAAAAAATCATTGAAAAATAGAATTGAAAGATAAACTTATTTTGGTACAACATTTTGAAGTCCTTGCAGTTTTTCCTAGTATGCATTTTTTACAAACTTTTTGGAGATGCCTACTTATAGGCCTTTCTATTCCATGTGGGTGACTGAGCCCTCAGGGGAGGGCAAAGGACTTGTCTAAGATCATGAAGGTAATTATTGGAGGATCCTGGACTAGAAGTTAGTTCATTTTTATACTTTGTCATTCAGTTCTTAGCAATATGGTTCTTTGCATTTGACTTTCTCAAGAATTGCTAAAACCTTTTTGAATAGCCACTTACTTCTTTGTTTTCCAGCATCTCTGTAAGATCAAGAGAGAACATTCAGCAGTTTTTCTGCTTCCCAGTTAGGGAAGTAAAACTCCAAGAGGGTTGTAACAGCATATCTGGTTTGCAGTGTTTGCTTTTCTGCCACTTGTCTCTTGGTTTTACAATAATTACTAGACTTTCTGGCTCCAGAAGATGTATCCAAAATGATAGCCACATCTTAAACTGGGAAAGAGAAAATGCCCAAAGCTTAATCCTCGTTTTCAGTTGACCAAGCTTCCAGGTAATTTGGGGGGGGGGGGTTTCCACTTAAGGCAGACTTTGATGAGGTAAGAGTTGGAAGGGCAGGTAGAACAGGAGTCCCATGACAGCAGCGCTAGAAAGGATCTCCTGCTTGTGTATTTCAATGCTCTTAATAGAAACAGAACCAGAAGTCTAAAGAGGCCCACTGAGACATACAGGGACTCTAAATGCTCTCATCATTGCTTTCACCATTTTGTGACCGAGAGAGAGAGAGAGAGCTCATCTTAACGACAAGTTTAAAGCAGGAAATTCACCCGGGAGAATGGATAAGAAATAAGCGAGACGAATAAGGTACTCCTAAGAGCACAGCTAGCTAGCTAGAGAATGCAGGAGATTTCACATCTGCAATAGTAGAGACAATCCCAAATACCTGCTGGGTTGTAAAGATCTAAAGAGATCACAAAGAATATCCCAACTTGGGATGTCTCTGGATATAGGTTGTGTCTTAGTCTCATTTGTGCTGCTAGAACAAAATATTTGAGACTGAGTAATATATAAAAAATAGAAAGATATATTTTTCACAGCTTTAGAGACGATAAATCCAAGATCAAGGTAGGTGGCAGAAGGGATGGAAGGGAATGAACCCCACTCCCTCAAGGCCTTTTGTAGGGTCCTAAGTCCATCCATGGTGGGGGCTCCACCCTCGTGATTTAGTCATCCCATAAGGAGCTCCACCTGGCAATACTGTGACTATGGCAATTAAGATTCAAGGCAGGAACTTATGGGAGATATTCAGACCATGGCAAGCAGCTTGCAAGTCAATGGGATCAAATCGGATTTAAGGCCATCTGCCATGTGGAAGAGGCCTACCAGGGCAGTGGGTTAAGAACATGGCATTGTTCATTGAAATCCTGTCTCTACCTTGTACTTGCTCTGTGACCTTGGGTAACCCCTCTGTTCTTCTGTTTTTCCTTCTGTGAAATAGGGATGATTACAGTAGTAACTGCTTTGTAGGCTTGTTTGGGGGCAGGAGGGGGGATTAAGTGAGTGAATAGATGGAAAGTACTTAGGACAGAACCTGGCACCTAGCGAGCATTCAATCTGTGTTAGCTGTGTTTATTATTCCTAAGATTGCTTGTCAGCCAACAGGCCTCCTCCCTGTGGCTGAGCCAGTCTGCATGTCGTTGAATTCTTTCCAACTGGAAATGCTTCTTGGCCATACTCAGTGGTAGAAGGAGCAAAATCGTTTTCCTGACAGATGACTGTGCCTGTGATGTACATGCTCACCCCTGGAGCCCAGAACAAGTGGCTGCTTTCCAAGAGAGGGAGGCAGGAAGATCCCCAGTTTGCCTCCAGCACAGTGGGGCCAGTTTAAATGGGACATACCTTGGCATTCACCGTCCTGTTTTCTTGCTCGCCCTTGGCGTGAGACCACTAAGATACCACATCTCTTAGGATTCCCAGAGTTCCTGTTCTCTAAATTTTCCATTAGTATTCTGAGTAAAAATGACTTTGAGAAATTACAGTTCTATAAACCTGTGACTGCTTGGTGTGGCACCACCCATGGCACAGAGGGATCTTAGATCGAGTCTATTTTCTTGGGTGAAATTTCAACTTTTGACTTGTCATTTTTTTCCTCAGGCCGGGAACCATCACTTTACAGGCCCTTTCAGAAGCTAACAGAAGGCTATGGATGGAAGCCATGGATGGAAAAGAACCTGTAAGTTACCTTGGGCACTGGGGAAAGCACAGCAGCACACGGCTGGTGTATGAGTGCCCTCTAGTGGTTCAAGTGGGTGTAGGACAAATGAATGGTAATAAATTCTTCATACTCAAGGTTTCAGAGCTGGAAGGAGTTGTTGATTCTACATCTCTTGTTTAACAACTAAGACAACTTGAATTCCAGAGAAGGTAAAGGACTTGTCTAGGTTCACCCTCAGAGAAGGCATCAAACTCGGGCTTGCATTACATGTTTCTCAGCTCCCTGTTCCATTGTTATAGTAAGTAGCTATGCCCACAAGTTCTTCTTAAGAAAGAAAATTAAGCTCTTTTTCATATTAATTAATTCATAATTAAATATCTATTCCAAAAGAAGGATGGAAGATAATTTCCATGACGGTGAATAAGCAATTGTTAAGCTTTCATTCGAAATGATTTTTCTGCCCCTGTCATATTCCCAGATGAGCTTACTCTCTTTAAGGATACAGCTGGTAGAAGAATTGGCACTGACTTCCTGTAACCAAAAATACTTCATTTAGAGTGAGGGAAGAAAGTGATAATGGAGAGACCCATATGGGTTGTCAGAAATCATTGAAGAGCATTCTCTCTCTTCCTTATCTTCTTAGTTGGGTTTCTTCTCATGTCACATGTAATAATATCAGCTTCCTGGAGTTGGAATCCCAAAAGCCTGGATTTGGGTCTTGGTTCTGCCACTGAATAGTTATAGCCTTGAGCAAGTAATTTCACCTGTCAGAGACTCACTTTTCTTCTCCATGGTAAAATGGCCTTAATAATTTCTGCTCTGTCTCGAAGCATTGCTTTAGAAAATAAAGTAAAAGCCATTTTGTAAGTCATAATGTAGTGTATTCGTTTTAGGGGCTCCTATCTGCTCTGTAAGATGTGTGCGAAACTACTGAGATAGAGCAGTATTTGGATACAGTCTTATCTCTTGCTTTATTCAAGTCATATTCCAAGCTTTCCTTTTTGTGTATTTTGAGTACACTGGATACTAAAGAAGAATAATCAGATCCCAGATTGCATTCATAGCAGCCAGGAAGGTAGCAGAAGAGAAATGATGTTAGGGAAACTGGCATTCAGAAAGCAGCCTAGGACCCATCTTCCTCTCCCCCCATCACCTCCCTGGTGTTTAACTCCTAGGTGCCTGGGTTGTTTGTCTTGGAGGATGCCAGGGGACTCAACACGGAATCTCTCCCTCAATTCCCTCTCCTGTGTTTGCTCTCCCTTTAGGTTTTTAAAGCTCAAAGGACGCAGATGGCCTTTTGAGGAGAATGTTGATAAAATATGGGCCCACTGAATGTCGGTCTTCCCCAACTTGATTATGGCACATTCTTTGCAAATTTCTTGTTTATCAAAGTGACAGCCGAGGGTGGCCAGCCCAGAAATCTTTCTCACTGAAATATCCATGGCATGCATGCTTAAACACAGCGTGTTCTTTTAGAAGCAGAGGTCCTTAAAGTAGTCTCTAACAGCTGCCGTATGCAGGGCTTCACATTGCTCGTGCTGCGGATGTTTTACTGAACACCCCAGTGCACTAATCTTACACATTGCCTGCCTGCCTTTGTTTAAGATCTCAAAGAAGGTCAGGCCTTGAAGGGGTATCTCCAACCCTGTTCACAAGACTGACAAAAATTTGGAAATCTAGTGAATGCAGAGGGTGTGCCCGGGATTTCCTTCCACAAGGTGGAGTCACAGGCAGGACTTGGCTTTAAGAGTTAAAGACTCCTTTCTGATCTCAAATACATGAGAGGTGTATTTATCATGATGCGTAAGACTTCAAAATGATGCAAAAAAAAAAAATCCTGGTAAACACATGGATCTCTTTCAGATGAACACTTGCCTTTCTACAGAGAAGCATCCATGAACTAGTCTTTGGTGTGGGGAAAGATTTTTTTTTTAAAGATTTCTTTATTTATTTGAAAGTCAGAGTTATACAGAGAGAGGAGAGGCAGAGAGAGAATGAGAGAGAGGGGCCCTCCATCCACTGGTTCACTCCCCAACTGGCTGCAATAGCCGGAGCTGCACCAATTGGAAGGCAGGAGCCAGGAGCTTCCTCCGGGTCTCCCACATGGGTGCAGGAGCCCAAGGACCTGGGCCATCTTCCACTGCTTTCCCAGGCCATAGCAGCGAGCTGGATAGGAAGTGGAGCAGCTGGGACTAGAACTGGTGCCCATATGGGATACCGGTGCTTCATGCCAGGGCATTAACCCGCTGCGCTACAGCGCCAGCCCCGGGAAAGATTTACGTTTTACCATCAATGCTCTTTACCCAGGTGTCCATGAGAAAACCACTTCCTTTCTCTCTTATTCTGTTGTCCTATCATAAAAATGCTCCAAATTTTACAGAAGTTGATGTTCAAGATGGATTGGCTAGAACGTGCGCACCAGTGAACTGTAGGCAATCCAGTGCAATTTTCAGAGATTATTAAGCTGTTTTCTAGGGACCTGGGCAGAGATTATTCTATTTACCCTGCGTTTCCTTCTTGCTGAAGCCCTGGAGACTCTAGTGATTTTGACGATCTTTCTGAGAAAAGAGATTTAATATTATTTCCACTACTTACCTATAGTGATTCACAATAGCCATGACTCTTTCTGTTTTTCTTCTTTTATAGATTTACCACAGCCCCATAACGAAACAGGAAGAAAGTGAGTCATTCAAATTTCTGGTCTACTGACATGATAAGCTTCCAGCTCTACTAATCAAAGCAGATGTTATCATTATGATATGTGCTATTGATGCAAGTCTGTATGTGGCTGCCTCTGTGTGAATTGAAATTTAGCCCCCCCCCCTTTTTTTAAAGTATCTGTTGAGTGAAGTGAGAAAGCTCATCTTATCTTATGCTGGGGATTGAAATGGTAATGTACAGGAAATATATACATCTTGTTTTGGATTTGCGATAGAAAGTGTATGAATTTCCACCCTAACCTTTCACATTTGATATTGCTCATGCCTGCAGCGGGCATAATGCAGAGGGCTTAAAAAAAACATTTTGTATTATAAGAGTTAAAACCATAAAATGTAACCCTAAAAAAAGGAGCTTTCCATTTAAGGGCAATTGGGGATGAGCAACAAAAACTTTGTTTCTCTCATTAGAGTCCCTTATCATCAAGACTGAATGTTTGATGAGAGATGCTTGCTGAAGTAGAATCTAATTCTGATTTCCTTTCCTTGAAACAGTGGAGCTGAATGAAGTGGGGTTCAGGTTTGTTAGGAAGTGCATCAATATCATTGAGACCAAAGGTAGGCTCCATAGCTTTGATCTTGATCTTAATTTGCCATAATAAAAGCATAGCTTTGGTGTTGTTAATTTTGGTCACTATGATTTTATTCCGGAGCAGTTTCTCTAATGTAGCAGTGACATCAGCTATTGGGCAGGACCCATCTTAGGGATGAAGGCCATTTCTACACCTTGAGCACTGAACATAATGCAAAAAATGTCACCAGATTCCAAACAAGTAATATCCAAGCATATCTGGATAATATGCAGTTTGCTTCTTTTAAAGACAGAGAGCTTTGAATGACTTGTAAACCATGTCAACTATTCTGACAGAGTACCTGGGATCTCTCCAAGCTGTGTTATGATGGTTTCCTCCTATACACATGAGTTGAATTTCTGTCACAACAGATACTGGTTTCAAAATCCATGGGAGCAAAGTTAAACATAGGCAAATGTGAGGTCACCAATCTTCCTGGTTGACAATACTCCCTACTTGTCCCTTTGAGGATATTTAGGATGTAGGTGAGTGTAATGTATGAGCCAAGCCTCTTTTTGCTTTGGAATGTGGCTGCAGTCTTTCTCGGGGCTACTCCTATATGCTGTTCAGAATCTACTTAACAGTTGCTATTTCCTTCTGGTTCAATTAAACCCTAGCTCCTTTCCAACATGGCAGCACTGTTCTCAGCTATCTGCTGCCACCCACCTAAGCATATGCTTCTGTTTACTGTAGAGTGACATTCTCTTCTGTTAAATGAATGAGGGCTTGGTACAATCCAAATAAATGGTGGGTAACATGGAGAGCTGCTTGTCACCTGGGAGGGCTGGAGAACTTGCACAGAGCAGGGAGAACCTTTGTGTCTGAACTGACCGCAGTGTACAAGGACCTCCTTTCTCTAGCCGGGAGGGAGACGGAAGCTGCAGCCTTATGAACTGAAGTGATGTGATCTTCTTTTCCTAGGGATCAAGACAGAGGGGCTCTACCGCACTGTGGGCAGCAACATCCAGGTTCAGAAGCTGCTGAATGCCTTTTTTGGTAACACTTTTGCTTTCATAATTCTTGTTGAGAGTGGTTTGCGTGTTTGAAAGTGATGTGACTGGAAGAGAAAGAACACATCAGTAGCGGAGGTTGTAGACTATTAAAAGCTTGGTCGCGAAGGTAAAATGTACACATATTTGCCCACCCTGAGTCAAAGACAATCTTGTCTTGAAGACATGGCTGTCATGTCTCCTTCTTCCCATGCCTCGAATCTTTTCAATCTGACTTCTCTCCTGATCTCTCTCCTGGAGTTGCTGTGGCCGTGCTGAGCAGCTATCTTCCTGTCACATCAAATGAACACTTTGCAGTCTTTATTTGCTTGATCTTCTGTTGACTACTTTCTCTTTACTTGATTTCCATGCTACAGCACTTTCCTGATTCTGCTAACATCTTAGGCGGTTCTTTTCCATGACTTACTGAGCGTGTTTCTTCTTCCTATTTTTAAAATCTTCTGAGTAGTTTCCAGAGTTCTATTTGTCCCCCTTCACTTCTTCCTCTACTTGTTTCTCTATTGATTAATGTTTCTCTTGAATGTGGCTTGCATCTTCATTTTTTATGACTAATAATCTTATAGGATAATGGATATTATAACTCATCGAATATCTTAATTTTGCTGACATTAAAAAGAGCATTGGATTCTGTTTCATAGACAGCTATTTAGGGATTCGTTTAATCCATTTGAGGCTCCTTTTCAAATTTTGTTAGGCTAGATATAAAGAATTCTTGTCCTTTTTTTTTTTTTTTTTTTGGTCTCTTTATTCTTATTGTTCGGAACACAAGCATCTTGTGTGAGTTCTGGGACTTCTTCAAGTTCCCTGGAGTTTTACCCTGGGCTTATTAATTGACTCGTGCCTCAGTATTCAATGATAGACTTGGGGACCTATGGGTGGGTTTTATAATTCCTTCTCTACATAGCAACCTCATCTCTTGTACTCTTCCCTGTAAATCCTGTAGGTTCCGGCTTTCCTGCCGTTTGATATTTGTCTCTTCAATTGAACAAAGCTCCCATTCTCCATCTGAGTTCCCACACTCCCTGTGCTACCAAGCAGAAAGTGCTTTCAGGTAGCAAGCTGTGGCAATCATGGGGCTTGTCATGTTTATTTTTCTTTTCTTAGAGTCATAGTCATGTCCTAACCATGTTTCAATGAGTACAAACTGTCCTTTCGTATGTATTGTTCAGTTTTCTAATGTTATAGTAGGAGGCTAAGCCTGGTACCGGTTATTTCACCGTGAATGGCGTTGGAAGTCCCTGCATGTAGTTTTTGCTACCACCAATAGACTGGCAATTCTGCAAAATCCCTATTCCAGATATCATCTGATGAGTTTTCATCACATATATTCCCAGTTCCCACTGCACCTGTGCTTCTCAACCATGTTTAGATCATGACACACATCAGAATGGTCATGTCTACTTAACATACTGGAATAAAGGACATGGCTGAGCCAATAAGCCTAAAGGCCGAGGGAATCATTAATGGAATCTCTGCACAAGCTCTCTCTACATAGATGTTCTACAGGTACATACATTTGACATGTCCAATACAAAACTCATTACTTTTGTCTCCCTACGAACGTGGTGATATATCCGGTAAGCTCAGCTTTCAATGTATCAGAGAATAAGCTGAGTGTGGGAAGCTTCAATGTGGATAAAACATGTATTTTGATCTTTTCTCTGATACATAGCCTAATCCCTACAACTCTGCAGGCCTGACAACCAAACTTTGTTAGAATTTGAAGATGCTATAGCATCCAGCAAATATCTGTTTTCATGGTTTTATGTACTTCACTGTTAAAAATTAAAGTGGTTTTATTCCTAGCCAAATTATAACTGATCTCATTAGCTAAAGGATACTTTTCCACACATAAAACAGCTTATAGCATGGGCCAGGATATTTTAGTCTCTGAAAAATTATTTCCTGGAGAGCAATGAAACTAGATGTATTGGAAGGGACCTTTGAGGAAGATGAGCCTGTCTGGGAAGTCATGTGCAGAAAAATATTTTGTTCCCAGAATACCCTCACTATGCCAGAGGCCTAATGATGCAAATAGAAGACATCATAGCAAATGAAGCAACCGATCATTGCAGTGGTTTACATGATTTTTGTTTCTTGCTTAGGTATTTCACTTTCTCATCTTCGTGTTATCAGAAGAAAATACAATTTATTTTTCAGAAACCAAGTGGAATATCTACTATAATCACACATAGACAGTTAATCGACTATGTGCACATAGGAATGACAGGAGTCATTTTAATATTTCCACACTTAATGTGAATGACTCCGCATCTGAAGACAGCTTTAGCATTATGCTCACATATGTGTAGGCAGAGATAATAAGCATATGAAATATGAATATCTTCAAGGTATATGAGATCTTTGTATATGAGAAATAAGGAGTCTCTTAGCAAACAAAAAACATATCATTATTTCTATGGCTGCAGAAGTTAAACTTTGCATATTAAGCTTTAAAGTGACTCTACAGGTTAATAATCTTTATTATGCTATAGTATAGTAGGGGCTTTAATTTTTAATCTTTATCAAAATACTTTTACTTCTAAAGCCAGATCCTAGTATGCATGGTTACATATGTACGTGTATATATATATATATATATATATTTCATAAATAAATTTCATATAGTTTTAATTCTTACTACCCTAGATACACTGATTAATATTTTTAGATGATGCTTTTTAAAAAAATATTATTTATTTATTTATTTGACAGGTAGAGTTACAGACAGTGATAGAGAGAGACAGAGAGAAAGGTCTTCCTTCCGTTGGTTCACCCCCCCAAATGGCCACCATGACCGGCACTGTGCTGATCCAAATCCAGGAGCCAGGTGCCTCCTCCCGGTCTCCCATGCAGGTGCAGGAGCCCAAACACCTGAGCCATCCTTCACTGCCCTCTTGGGCCACAGCAGAGAGCTGGACTGGAAGAGGAGCAACTGGGACTAGAACCTGGTGCCCATATGGGATGCTGGCGCCGCAGGTGGAGGATTAACTAAGTGAGCCATGGCGCCGGCCCCAACTTATTTTAAACTGGTACTATTAGGGGTTGAAGTAATTATCAATAGATATTAATGTCACCTTTTAAAACACTGACTTATTTTCCTTTAATTTGAAGCTGACTTCAAAACGTTTACAAATCAACTTTGTGTTGTGAAAATTTGTTCCTTTTCTATTGTTTTCCCACGATTTGAACAATTGATATATAAAAATCATCTTTTACTTTCAATTCACTAATTACTATTTTCTAACTTTTTTGTCAACATGTAAAAGATAGAATGGGAATTTTTTGTTTTCTCAAAGGTATTTTAACTTACAAGAAATAAATTCAGTTGTTGACATATCAGTCAGGCCAACCCCATTTTTCTACCTGCTCCCTACTGCAGGAATTCTGATCTGGGGTTAGTCATCTGTCTCACCATAAATAAGGATCCTGGGGATGGTTTTATTAGTTCTGTATTGTAGCAACAAAGTGCCAGCAACTTAGACATTTAAAATAGCACCAATTTATTCTGTTACAGACCCAGAGGTCAGAAGTCTAAAGCCAATCTTAGGAAAATGTCAGCAGGGCTACAGAGAGGAGTGGCAGAGAGAGAGAGAGACAGAGAGAGAGAGAGAGATCTTCCAACCACTGGTTCACTCCCCAAATGGCCACAATGGCCAGAGCTGTGCCGATCTGAAGCCAGGAGCCAGGAGCTTCTTCCAGGTCTCCCACATGGGTGCAGGGGCCCAAGGTCTTGGGCCATCATCTACTGCTTTCCCAGGCCATAGCAGAAAGCTGGATTGGAAGTGGAGCAGCCAGGACTGGAACCAGTGCTCATATGGGATGCTGACATTGCAGGCAGAGGCTTTACCTGCTAAGCCACAGTGCTGGCCCCCCACTGATACTCTTAACCGGCTCATGAGGTCATTCTTTGTTCCACCCTTTTGAGATATATCATTAGGTCTTTAGCCTTGGATGTCTTAATGACTTGTTGACCCACCTTTGTTTATCCTGCATGGCTTATTCTTGTCCTGTTTTCACTGATTTCCTCAAGAGGAGTAGAAATAACTCGTTCCATTGGTGGATGGCATTTTCTTTTTTACCATTTGTTATGGACTGAATGTTTGTATCTTTGTCAAATACATATGTTGAAAATTAGCCCCAGTGTAATGTGATAGTGGTAGGAGATGGGGCCTTTAGGCTGTAACTAACATGAGATGGGTACCCTCATGAATGACATTATAAGAAGGAGCCAGAGAGCAAGTTTTCTTTCTTTCTACCACGTGAAGATATGATGGTATCTATAGTATGGAAAAGGCCCACACCCAGAACTCAACCATGCTGCCACCCCGATCTCAGACTGCCTGCCTCTAAAATGCTAAGAAATGGATTTCTATTGCTAAAAAGTCAATAGGGGAGAGGGAGCGGGAAAGTGGAGGGTTGCGGGTGGGAGGGAAGTTATGGGGGGGGGGGAGCCATTGTAATCCATAAGCTGTACTTTGAAAATTTATATTCTTTAAATAAAAGCTTTATAAAAAAAAAAAAGAATTAGAAAGGAGGGAAGGAAACAACATGGGAAGTGGGATACACAGCAGACTTATAGAATGACAAATGCCCTAAACAGCACTCTGACCTCAGAATCAGCCTTTAAGGCATTCAGGTCTGGCTAAAAAGCCCATGAGAGTTTCTCAGGCATGGAAAGCCAAGACACTGTGGCAAAAAAAAATGACCTAAATAAAGATCTCTGTGAGTGAGATCCCAGTGGAAAGAACAGGCCATCAAAGAAGGAGGTACCTTTCTCTGAAGGGAGAAGAGAACTTCCACTTTGATCATGGCCTTGTCTAAATAACGTTGGAGTTTGTGAACACAGAGACTTCCATAGCCTTGGCAGCTCATGACAAGAGCCTTGAGTGATCACTGACGTCATAAATAAGAGTGTCAATTGTTAAATCAACAACAGGAGTCACTGTGTACTTGCTCCCCATGTAGTACCATGAGAATTAAAGGTAAAATCAATCTTCAAATAGTGCTTTATACTTTCTGTGTCTGTGGGTGCAAACTGTTGAAATCTTTACTCAGAATAGAGTTGATCTTCTGCATATAAAGATAATTAAAAATGAATCTTAATGAAGAATGGGATGGGAGAGGGAGTAGGAGATGGGATGGTTTGCAGGTAGGAGGGTGGTTATGGGGGGAAGAAGCACTATAATCCAAAAGTTGTACTTCTGAAATTTATATTTTTTAAATAAAAGCTTTCCATGAAAAATAAAAAAAAATAGCTCTAACTTACTAAAAGCAGCTCATTGCCAGTCCAAGTATCATCCAGGGGTAGGGAATGTTTCTTCTGCCAAGAGCCATCTGGATATTTGGCACATCATCTAGAAGCCATAAAAAATGATCAGCTGAAAAAATTAGTCTGCTATAGATGTATTGAATTTTGAGTCCCATCTGTGGTTGCCTTGGCAGGGCCAGACCGAGTGATGTCAGGGGCCCAATACGGCCTGTGGGCCACCCTTGATACACAGTTCTCTGGAGAAACTTGCTCTCTGCTCATCCTAGTGACTTTATTTCTATGGCATTTCTTGCAACCATTAGCCTTCTTACTTCTACTGTAATGTTATCAAACCTACTCTGTCCTAGAACTAGTTGTTTATGTAATCAAGTTATCTGCCTGAAATGAATTTTGGACCCAGAGCAACCAGTTTGTGTTCTTGATTTCTGTTAGCAGATGTTGGGCCCCCAGAACCAGCATTTTGAGCCACTTCAAGGCAGATGAACTATTCTTGAGCTTCTTTTATGCCCTGTAGTGGTCAGTCTTTCATTCATCCAAAAAATGTTACTGAATGCCTCCTCCATGCCAGGCAATGTATCAGGTAGTAGGGATGAAGTAGACAGCAACCTGTGCCTTCATAGAACTTGGAGTCTAACAGCAGCTGTTGTTCATGGATAACAGTCATGTAGTTTCTTTTCAGAGTACAATCTGGAGTATCCCAGGTCTAGAGTCCTCTTGTAATCTACTAATGGTATCAGAACTCTAAACAGTATAAGCAACTGGAAAAGAAAAACCATCCTCTGCCCCTTGGACAAAATAGCCTGTTTCTTAAACCAATATCATTTGCAGTGTGAATAATTAAGCATATAAGAAGAATATGTATGAACTTTGGTATAATGTAAAAGGCTTCCTTTTCCTGATATGTGGTGTGTACCTTATTTCCTTTCCCTTGAACCTCATTGGTTTATGTACCCCTTTCACCTTTTCCTTAGATCTTACTGCCCTCTACATCTCATTCACCATGTTTCACCAAGTTTATTTCATTCAGAAACTTTGTTGAATAACTATTATGCACTAGACACTGGTGTTTGTTACTACTATTTACTTCCCTTTGTCTTGATTTGTTCTTTTCTCTCATCTTTCTTATATTTTCCTTTCTCCTCTTCTGACATTCTTATACTATGACTATGAGTTAACTTCTATAAAACTTTTCCCATCAGCACATGTTGGAGCCCTTCCAGATATAAGTGGTCAATCAAGGTGGTCAGAAATGAAAGACTGATCTTCCCTAGGGCCATCCTAGCTATTAGCAGTAAAAATTGCATTTACAGAATTCACAGAAACTCAATATGTGCTCTAGCTTTGCTCTGCCCATGTTTCTCTACTAAATGCCTGAATCTCTAGGAATCTGGTATTCAACACAGTGGCTGAACCATATGAAATAGTTCTAGAGTGAATGAATGGTTTGATTAACTAATCATATCCCCAAAGTCTCAAAACTTATGACAGTGCTGACTGCAGCACAATTCAGCTGTAGTTCCATATTCATCTATTTCACATGTATCCCCAGTAATGATGCAAGTAATTTATTGCCTGTTACCTTTAACAAAGTCCTGTTAGACGTTTTCAACTATAGATAAAGCAAATATTAGAAATCACTAAATTTTACAGACTAAGAATTCTCAGTGAGCCACTCTCTACTGGGAGTACCCATTCAAAATTGATTTCAGAAGATGATCAGTCCACACCTGCACTCACAGCTTTACCTTTCATTGTAGGTGTTTCTGCAGAATGCTATAGAGTACCATGAAGGGGACAAATAAATGGTGACAGAAAGTGTGAACCCTACTAACTCTATATGTTAAACACATTTTTGTTGTTAATTCATCCATCACCAGTCACATTGTACTTAGATTATTTTTATGTGTCTCTCTCCCAGGAGAAACAGGAACCACCCCTTCATAGCTACACTTGGTACTGTTGCACAATGTTGCAGCCATATGTAGTTTGACAAACCATAGCTATTGTGTCACCAAACATTAGTGCCACCATATTATCTGAACTGACATGTAACCAATACTTGGGAATCACAGATAATAAGCAGAAAATCAGTAATATTTTCACCCAGAAAGCCAGAGTTTTTAAAGCTGCCTAAATCCCAATCAGAGGTGAAGTTTCATTTAACCCACGTAGAGGAGTGTGGACAGGGGGAACGTGCCACTCCTTTTCTCTGCTGGCATGCATCCATCTTCTATCTTTCTTCCGACTGCCTTGTCTTTCTCTCAGTGAGAATCCTTCATTTACTAGATGGGCAGGTTTAGCTTTCCTTTAAGCTAGTCTTACCTGGTTAATTTAGTGTTGATTCTTCCTACCTCATTCATCTTTCTGGTTCGTTCCCTTTTGGAATATGCTGTGGCCTCCCTCTAGTGGTTAAATTGCTGTCTCAGAAAAATGGGGGAGGAGAAATCCTGTAGTCAAGCCATATTTTTCTAATGCCTCCAAATTCATCCATCTTGTGGATTCCTGTTCATCAATCAAATTTCTGTTTAAGTATTGTAGGAGAAGAAACGTACTATTTTCTTCAACTCTCATAAGGTTCTCAATTGGAATAGACCTCTGTAACAAAAGACAGATTTGTGGGGCATTGTGGCACAGCTGGTTACGTTGCTACCTTGGATGTCAGCATCCTGCATCAGAGTGCGGATTTGAGTCCCAGCTGCTCCACTTCCAATTGAGCTGCCTGCTACTCTGCCTGGGAAGACAGCAGAAGATGCCCCCAAGTACTCAGGCCTCTGCCACCCTGCCAGATGGGATTCCTGCCTCCTGGCTTCAGCCTGGCCCAGCCCTAGCTGTTACAAGCATTTGGGGAAATGAACGAGTAAATGGAAAATCTCCCTCCCCCTTTCTCTGTCTCTTTCTGTTTCTCTGCTTTTCAAATAAAATAAAACAGAAGTTTATGAACATGTACTTTAGGGAATAAATAGTTTTCAAAGAGGTAGCTTTAAATTCTAGCTTACATCTTCTACAAAGAGTGGCAATTTTTTAAAGATTTATTTTTTATTTATTTGAAAGGCAGAGTTGAGAGAGAGAGAGAGAGAGAGAGAGGGAGACAGAGAGAGAGAAAAAAAAATCTTCTCTCCACTGTATCACTCCCTAGATGGCTGAAAAGGCTGGGGCTGTGCCAGGCCAAAGCCAGGAGCCCAGATCTTCCAGGTCTCCTGTGTGGGTAGAGGAACCGAAGCACTTGGGCCATCTTCTGCTGCTTTCCCAGGCACATTAACAGGGAGCTGGATTGGAAATGGAGCATCCAGTTCTCATACCAGTCCCCATATGGGATTCTGATGTCACAGGTGGCAGCTTAACCCACTTATGCCACAAGGCTGGCCCCAAGAGTGGCAAATTTTTAGAGACACAACAAGACAAAGGAAACGGACTTTGAGTCTCTGGGGATGACAACTTGTGGGAAGGCAAATAAATTTTGGCAGATAAAAGGCTACTTAGGCCATCTCTAGACTGATAAGGGTCTAAAGTTTCCTTCAGTGTTTAACCATTGTTCTCCCTGGTAGAGAGTGGGAGTTCTCTACAAAGAACTAATGTCTTTGTAAATGTATGCCTTGCATTTCAGCAAACAGAAGAGGGCAGAGAGCTTTCCGCATCTGCTTCTTAACTGCCTTCCGTGCAGCTGCTCTTTATATTGTGGGGTGGCACATTCTGGTCTCTCATTATATTGTATCCTCTGAACCTAAACCTCATCTTACCCCAAAGAGTTCATCACCTTCTTTTATCAGCTAGTTCTGTACTTTGCATTATTTCTTTTTTAAAGATTTATTTATTTATTTATTTGAAAGAGTTACACAGAGAGGAGAGAGAGAGAGAGAGGTAGAGAGGTAGGTCTTCCATCTGCTGGTTCACTCCACAAATGGCCACGATGGCCAGAGCTGTGCCAGTCGAAAGCTAGGCGCCAGGAGCTTCTTCCAGGTGTCCCACATGGGTGCAGGGGCCCAAGGACTTGGGCCATCTTCCACTGCTTTCCCAGGCCACAGCAGAGAGCTGGATCAGAAGTGAAGCAGCCAGGACTTGAACCAGTGAACTGGAGCCCATATGGGATGCCAGCACTGCAGGCTGGGACTTCAACCCACAATGGCACAGTACCAGCCCATGTACCGGATCAGGACCAGTGGATGATCTAGGTAGACAAGGCAGGGTGGCCTCAGGGAGATTCCAGGCCAACCCAACCTACCTTGCACCCCCAATGCCCAGCCCCAAGCCCCCAGCCTGCAGAACCAGCTGATGGCCCAGTGCCTGAAAGCTCATCCTGGGGCACTCCCTCAGCTGCTGCCCGGACCTGGTCTCCTTGGCCTCTCCCAGGCCATGAGTCTGCTCTTGAATCCCCAGGGCCTGAGCCCACCCTACCTTCTTGGCCAGTACTTTACCCTTTGGCTACCAGGTCTGGTCTCTAAAACCCTCTTTAATAAAGACACAGGACTCAATTTTTTCCCCAAAAAAAATTGTGAATGTCTGACCTTGGTGTAATTATTTCTGGGACTGTCTGTGCTGCTTCACCACAAGCATTTGGAGTAGATACATAGACTGTTTCTGAATACTGGTTGGGAGTCAGGCGTATGCTCTCACCAGAATACCCAGAATCTTAATGTAATGGAATGTGACTGTGGGCTTTATGCCCTCCATTTCCCTCGGGAATTCTAGGGAACACTTGAAATTCGGGACAGAAATGATTACCACCAAATTGCCTGATTAATATTTAGAAATGATATAAAAACAGAAGAGACTGCAAAGCTTTTAGAGCAAGGCCTCTGTTTTCAGCATCACCTTCAGTCCATCCAAGGAGGCCCCTGCATCAGTCCATTCGCTGTTACACAGTCCCCACTGGTTCCTTACATCTCTGGTTATCTGTCACGCATCAACTGCTCACACTTCTTAGATTTCTGAAAAGACCAAAAGAAGATATTTTGGCTTCTGTTCTCTGTTCCTTTTTGTTCTTCTCTCACTCCCTCTCCACTTCCTGTCTTCCCTTTCTCCCTTCTTCCTTCCTTCTTCCTTCCTTCGCCTTCTGTCCTAAGAGGCTTCCATTCCCCAGATGTTTCATTGTGCAAGGACCCTCCATGCCCCTGGGAGTCTTCAGGACAGGATCTATTCAACATATATGACTATATATCTATATGTGTGTGTGTGTATATCTATCTATCTATCTATCTATAAATTACTGCAAAAACTCCATGTAGAGGAGACACTATCATCCTAGGAAAAAAAATTACCACAGAGCTTCTAAGTCAGTCCTAACATTTTATTGCACTGTCATTATTTGCTTACCCCTAGTCTGTTCTTCAGTCTGATGCCCAAGGTGCACCTGCTACCCTTTGTCTGTGTGTGGTGGTCTGAGAGATCTATCCGCTGTTGATCTCAGTTGTTCATTTTGAGAGTTGCCTTGCCTCCTGCAGAGGTAAATTGCCTGCTTTAAAGGCTCTAGCCATCCAGCCTCTGGCTAGGGCTCTAGACATGGGATCAGTGAACTCCATGGACTTGCACTCAGAATTGAGATGTAAATAAAAGGTGGCCCTAAGATAAGGGTTTCAAAATTTAACAAGTAAAAATACAGGATGTCCAATTAAATTTTGATTTCATATAGACAGATTTAGGAAAGACTAAAACAAAAATC
Source organism: Sylvilagus floridanus (assembly GCA_949820135.1). NCBI lineage: Eukaryota > Metazoa > Chordata > Mammalia > Lagomorpha > Leporidae > Sylvilagus > Sylvilagus floridanus. The sequence continues at coordinate 82,194,380 of OX463223.1, forward strand.
CCACCACTTTTTATTTGAAATTTCCAGTTTAGTTGGGCATTCTATATTCTATCTGGCAATCTTCATCTTCATCTGTCCCAAGTCGTTCAGGATATTGTCAGTCCTGCTATGCTAGGCATTGGATCAGAAGTGGAACAGCCAGGACTCAAGTGCCATTTCAGCTTAACCAGCTGCACCACCATGCCAACCCCTACAGAGTGTGTGTGTTTTGTTTTGTTTTGTTTTGACAGGCAGAGTGGACAGTGAGAGAGAGAGAGAGAGACAGAGAGAAAGGTCTTCCTTTACCATTGGTTCACCCTCCAATGGCTGCCGCGGCCGGCACGCCACGCTGATCCGAAGGCAGGAGCCAGGTGCTTATCCTGGTCTCCCATGGAGTGCAGGGCCCAAGCACTTGGGCCATCCTCCACTGCACTCCCGGGCCACAGCAGAGAGCTGGCCTGGAAGAGGGGCAACTGGGACAGAATCTGGCGCCCTGACCAGGACTAGAACCCGGTGTGCTGGTGCTGCAGGCAGAGGATTAGGCCTAGTGAGCCGCAGCGCCGGCCATCCCACAGAGTGGTTTTAACTCTCAGAGTGTTATTGATCAGGTTTGCCTCTTGGCAACTGTTGATTCCAAGAAGCCATCAAAATAGTCTGCTCATCAAGGAAGTCCAGGCTGGTGACTTAGAGCACTAAGGAAGGCCACTGCCATGACAACATTGTCTTAACCTCTCAGGAAAGGAAAAGCAAAAGTGGGTGGGGTGCATATTTGTAATGATTTTCAAAGGTGGTTGAAGGCAGGTCTTCCATTTGGGAGGCCTGCATGATTGAGATCGGACAAAGTTCATGTGATAAAATTTTTTTACTCAGAATTCTTTCAAGGTTTGTGATGTGATTTTTTTCCAAGGATTTCTAAGAGAAACTGAAATGTAGACAATCGTTTGATAAAGTCCATTTGTTCTGAGAAGTGACTGTTTACTCAGATGAGGGCTGATCGAGAGTTGTTTCCAGAAATGGATTTCCAGGAAGCTTCTGCAATAGAGCCATTTGCAATTTCCTCTTACTGGCAGCAGCTTCCTGTAATTCAAGTTTACTGAAGTAATGTTAATATCCACAGTAAATTGTGTGTCTGCCTTTGGCTTGACTTCTACTTACCCTCTGGTAATGATTCTGCAGTCTGAGGTGAGTTTCCCAAAATTTCTGTGTTCCTGGCACTTTTAGTTTCAATCTTGGTCATTTTCCATGGTGCCTGTAATGCAAAAGAAGTACCTCATACTTGATAATTAAGTTATCAAGTGCAACCAACTTAATAAATATGCATGTACATGCAACTTAATACAGTAACTTACTTGGGGGGCAGGCATTTGGTGCCATGGTTAAGACGTTGGTTGGCATATCCTCATTCCATGTTGGCATTAAAAATTAAAACCTAATTTTTCTAACTTTTCTTCATGTATAATGACAGAAAGATACTTAGAATAATTGTAACCAAGGATAAAAAGTAATTATTTCTGGTCAGTAGGAGGTAGGATAAATTTTTATTATCTTTCTGAACATTTTTAATGTTTGAATTATATGAGGTCAAGCAGATATATTTCCTATTTAAATCATTATTCTTTTAAAATATTAATACTTCTAAAGTACATTTGGCTGAAAAAGTATATGATCATTTAATGATAAAATATTTTCTTTTTTCTGTCGTAATGAAAAATCAATTGGATGTTGGTTTTTTTAAATTTTTTTAAGGATTTTATTTATTTATTTGAGAGGTAGAGTTACAGACAGTGAGAGGGAGAGACAGAGAGAAAGGTCTTCCATCTATTGGTTCACTCCCCAAATGGCCACAATGGCTGGAGCTGCACTGATCAGAAGCCAGGAGCCAGGAGCCAGGAGCTTCTTCTGGGTCTCCCACATGGGTGCAGGGGCCCCAGGACTTGGGCCATCTTCCACTGCTATCCCAGGCCATAGCAGAGAACTGGATAAGAAGAGGAGCAACTGGGACTAGAACCGGTGCCCATATGGGATGCCAGTGCTGCAGGCAGAGGATTAACCTACTGCACCATGGTGCCAGCCGTGGATGTTGTTTTAGAAGTAAAACAATCTGCTTCTAAAGTCTATATGGACAAATCAACTTGTGAGGAGAGCTAAGAAATACTTGAAGTAGAAGAACCGAATCTAGTAACACATATAAGAAGGCTGCAATTGACAAAAACCAACTTTGTGCATGATTAGCAATTGGAAAAGTGTGGTGAGTTCAAAAGCAAAACCAGATATATGTAGAGATTTAGCATATGATAAAGGTAGAATTTCAAATCTTTGGGGAAAGAGTGGTTAATTAAATTCATGGGGTTGACAACTCTTAACTATACATTTGAGGGTGGATACATTTCGCCTTTTAATATGTTTTACACCGTTTGAATTTTTAACCTTTCTGTTTTTTAAAAGATTTATTTATTAATTTGAAAGGCAGAGAGAAGAGACAGACAGACAGAGGTCTTCCATCTGCTGTTTCACTCCTCAAATAGTTACTTACAATGGCTGAAGCTCGGCCAGGCCGAAGCCAGAAGCCCTAGCTAGGAGCTTCATCCAGGTTTCTCACATGGGTACAGGAGCCCAAGTACTTGGGCCATCTTTTCTTGCTTTCCTAGGTACATTAGTAAGGAGCTGTATTGCAAGTGGAGCAGCTGGCATAAGAACTGGTGTCCGTATGGGATGCTGGCACCATAGGCAGCGACTTTATTCATTGCTTTCTCAGGCACATCAGCAGAGAGCTGGATCAGAAGTGGAGCAGCTGGGAATTGAACCAGTGCTCATATGGGATGTTGGCATCACAGGCGGTGGCTTAACCTGCTGCACCGCCATGCCAGCCCCAATTTTTAGCTCTTTCAACAAAGTACTAGTCCAAAAAAATGAAATAAAAGAACTGATATGATCATGAAGTTGTTAAATGTACACTTAACCTGTTTCACCAAATTCTCCACATCCACAGACAAGGCAAAGGTATAAAAATGCTGCTATTTAAAAAGAAACCATAATTATCTGATATAGTATGTAGTGTTTTCACATGAGAATATCAGAGTTCAATAAAATTCTCCAAATTCATATATCAGTGGTCAAATTGCCACATTTCCAACTTTTGATAATATAAAAATATAGGCTGCCAATTCATTAGCATACCATTCCTGAATAAAATATAGGTCTATTCTAGGACAACTGGCAGATTTTCCAGGTATTTAGGATTAGTCAAGCCACCATTTAGAGAGCATTTTTTTAAAAGATTTATTTTATTTATTTGAAAATCAGAGTGACAGAAAGAGAGAGACAGAAACAGAAATCTTCTATCCAGTGTTCACTCCCAAATGGCTGCAATGGCTTGGACTAGGCCAAGCCAAATCCAGGAACCTGGAACAACATTTGGGACTCCTACGTGGGTGGAAGGGGGCCCAAGCACTTGGGCCATCACCCACTGCCTTCTCAAGAGCGTTAGCAGGGAGCTCGACTAGAAGTGGAGCAGCCAGGATTCAAACCAGTGCTCGTATGGGATGCTGGTGTTGCAAGCAGGGGGATTAATCCACTGCACCAAAATGCTGACCCTAGTAGTATTTATTTTTTGAGATTAATTTCTTATTTGTATTTGTATCAAAATATATATGACATAAAACTTTCCATCTTTATCATTTTTAAGTTCATACTTCAAGGGTTTTTAGTTCATATTATGCACATTCACGTTGTCATGCAGTCAATATCCAAGGCTCTTTTCATCCCGCAAAACTGAAACACAACAATAATCAATCAATCAATCAAACTGAAGCAACAATGAAACCACTTTCCATTCTCTCCTCTCCCTATTTCCTGGCACCTACCATTCTACTTTGTGTTGCTATGAATTTCCCTATCCTAGGTATCTCATAAAACGCAATCATATAGGGCAGGGTAGTCCTTAAAGTTACTTGTATCTCAGGACACAAAAGGATGGAGGTGGGGTATGTTTTAAGTATTCCTCTTTTTTTTTTTATTTTGTTTAAGGAATACAACTTCCTGCATTTAATATATACAGATTTGGGAACATGATGATTCCCCCCCCCCCCACCCATACTGCCGCCTTGCTTCCTCCTCTCTCTTCCTGTCTCATTCTTATTTTTTTAAAAGATTTTATTTATGTATATGAAAGTCAGAGTTACACACAGAGAGAAGGAGAGGCAGAGAGAAAGAGGTCTTCTGTTGTATGCTGGTTCACTGCTCAGTTGGCTGCAACAGCTTGAGCTGTGCCGGTCAGGAGTCAGGAGCTTCTTCCTCCCAGTCTCACATGAAGGTGCAGGAGCCCAAAGACTTGCGCCTCTTCTACTGCTTTCCCAGGCCACAGCATAGAGCTGGATCAAAAGTGGAGCAGCCTGGACTCAAACCGGCATCCATATGGGATGCCGGCACTGCAGGCGGCAACTTAACCTGCTACGCCATAGCGCCAGCCCTATCATTCTTATTTTTTATAGAGATCAATTTTCAGTTAATTTTTATATTCATAAGATTAACCCTATACTAAGTAGAGAGTTCATTGATTAGAACGAAGAAAAAATGAAGCAAAAAAACCAAACAAGCAAAATTTACTTGGATTAAAGGATTCAAGTTAAGTTCAACATTATCACTATGGTTAAGTAAATGCCTTTGTTTTACATGAAGTTTGAACAGAAAATGACTTTCTTAATCCATTTAGATGACTAACCAGGAAAAAATAAAACCTACCTGATTTTGTTCATACATTTCTTTTTTAGTAACTTTAGAATTTATTTTATAAAATTTTACAAATATAAACACATACAGCCAATTGTGCACTCAAAGTACACTCTGACATTCAAAATAAAACTTTGTGACTCAGAAGATAGTATTACTTTCAACGTACTGAGGGAAAGTAATGTTGCAATGTAAAATTTGTTCCCCAAACTCCCCACTTCTATAGTTGAAGCAACACCATACCTCATGATGCTTGTCTGCTGTCTGCAGGGGAAAATTTGTAATTCTTTCACGTAATTCTGAATATTTTACAGATTCTTGGGGTTTTAATTGAACTGTTTCTAGGAAGACTGCCCTTAAATTCTTCTCATCCTAAATCTTTTTTTTTTTAATTTTATTTGTTAGACAAGTTTCATGTATTTCATATATACAGATTCAGGAACCTAGTGATACTTCCCACCCAAGCTGTGATGTTGCTATTGGTGGGGGCTAACTGTATTTTCTTATTGAAGTCATACTAACTACACAGTCAAATTTTTTGTGATAGCTCTCTCATTTGCTTTGTTCTTGAATTTGCCTCATGTTTATAAAAGTTACTTTTGGGCTGATCTCAGCCATTTTTGTGGTTTCCTTTTAGGACAAAGTAGAACAGCTTGTATCTTCTGCTTTTTATTTTTTCCTGGATTTTTAAATTGAGTTGCAATGTATATGCAGAGAGAAATACACAAACTTAGTGTACATTTTTAACTGAGAAAAATTTAAAGTTGTCTGTTCATCCTCAAAAGGGAAGAGATATCAATTTTCACAAAGTGAACAAATCAATGTCACCAGCATTGAGATTAAGAAGTGGTCTCCATCTGACCCTTCCAGTCATAACCCCATGAAAGGTTAACACATTGTTATGACTTGGGGCAGTATAGATTCATTTTCCTGTTATTTGATTTTTACATAAATAGAATCACACATTCTTTGGTGTCTGGCTTCTTTCGCTCAACACTGATTTTGTGAAACTCATGCATGTCATTGTGTGCGGTTGGAGTACGCTCATTGACAATGCTGTATGATGTTCCAGTGATATTCCAATGTATCCTTTCTGTGTTGATGGACATTTAGGTGGTTATTATTTTTTTTCTAATTTGTTCTCGAGAGCTCTCTCTGGAAAATGATATGTTCCAAGGGATTTTGTTGTGGATGTGTATATATATATATATGTGTATATTTTGTATTGTGTATTTATTATATATACATACATGTTTGTATATTCAGCAAAAAGTACATATTTACAATTGTGTGTATATATATAATAATAATATAGTATTTAACTTAAAAAAGAAGATCCTGCCACTGCTGCACAGTTGGACATGGAGAACCTTATGTTAAGTGAAATAATCCAGACAAAGAAAAATACTGCATGAGTCATTTATATGTGTAATCCAAAAAAATGATGTTTTTTATTAAATCAGTATCATGAAGATCCTGGGTACACAATTGTAAATCAGCAACATATTCCTAACCATGATTTTGTAAAAATAAAATTGTGGGTTTTTTTTTTTCCCTTTTAGTTTGAAATCAGGACCTTTAGGTATCAAAATGCAACTTACAACTTAATCTTTATTCTTGTCATGAGGTATGTATCTCTGATTCATTTACTGGTCATGAGAAATATCTGTAGTTCACTAAAGTGAACTTGGGCAAATTCCTCTTTTTCAAAGATTTAGATTGAGGTACATGCCTTTCAAGCAATGCATGATGTATTGTCTTTTCTAATCAGATGGTTTTAACTCAAAAAATAAAATATTCTTTGACTTTAAATGTATATTTCATTATGTAATAACCATACACATTGTTTCTTCAAGTGAAATTCCTGGTAAATACACTCAATTATATGATCAACTCCTTTGTAATCTGAAATAATAGTCTATGACTCAGATGAGCCCATTCTTCACTTGATTAAGTAACTTAATTATCTGATTTAGAATATAAAACGTATTCTTAAAACCATTTCCCCATTTGAAATATTGAAAACCACTATTTCCCTATAATGACAGTTACAGTTACACTTTGGAAAGAACAATTTTAAATTATTATCTATATTTTAAAGGTTCTTGGCAATTGAATTGGAATAATTTCCAGAGAGAGACAATTCTCTATCCTGCTCGGTCTCCATTTTAAAGTCATGCATTTTCCTTATGTTTCAGTAGTGTGACCTACCCAAAGGCTTAAGTCGTTTGTCCTTGAAGATAGCATATGGACTGCTCAGTCAGACTCTTTTTTAAAATACGCTCTTCATTTCATTTTGTTTGCTTACTTTATCAATGATTTACAATGTTTGTGTAAAGGATCTTGAATAACGAAACAAGGAATAGGGAATAATATAATGAACATACAATAACTCGGCTAACAAAGCAGAACTGGAGACAGGTGATTGGTGCAGTGGTTGTGACGCTACTGGAGGTGCCTCTCTCCCGTATTGAAGCGCCTGGGTTTGAGTCCTGGCGTTGCTGCTGATTCCAGCTCCTGCTTACGTGCATTCTAGGAAGCAGCAGGCGGTGGCTCAACTGGGTGGGTCCCTGCCACCCATATGGGAAATAGATTATCCGTGTTGCTGTGCAAGGCTCTGTCTAGTTTGTTTTTGTTGCTCTACAGGATTCCATTAAGTGAAGGTTTCACGATTATTTTATCCATTCTCTTGTTAGGAGACATTCATTATTGCTTTCAGGTTTGAAACTTCTTGAATTTCATCCATAATTATTATATAAGACTTTGTGCATATTTCCACAAGTGTCTCTAGGTAGGTAAATATAAAAGTGAGAATTGCAGAAATCTAGAGAATGCATGCATCCAATTTTTCTAGAGAGTACTAATTACTCCCAAGTAATTGACTGGAAATATACTGCCTGCAGCAGTATAAAGAATTTTCCTTATCTTTATCAACACTTCTTTTTTTGCTGATTTTTAATTTTTGCCCATCTGAAAGATATAACATGGTATATAATTCAGGTTCTAATTTTGCAAGGTTATCTAATTGATGTTCTAATTAAGATTCTAATTACTAATTAAGTAATTAGGTGGAACTTTTTTTATTTATTTAAAGATTTATTCCTTTATTTGAAAAGCAGAGTGACAGAGAGAGGTGGAGAGACCAGGGTGGTGGGTGGGGAGAGAAAGTGATCTTCATCTGCCGGTTTACTCCCCAAATGGCTGCAACATCCAGGATTGGGCCAGGCTGAAGCCAGGAGCATGAAACTCCATCTGGGTCTCCTATGTGGGTGGCAGGGGCCCAAGTATTTGGACCATTATCCTGTGCATTTACAGGGAGCTGGATAGGAAGTGTAGTAGCCTGGACTCAGGAAGCAGCACTTTGATATGGGATAACGCTGTCACAAGCAGTGGCTTATCCCATGGTGCTGCAGTGCTGGCCCCAAGGTAGAATCTATTAAAATGAAGTTACTGGGGGCTGGTGCTATAGCGCAAGCAGTAAGTTAATCCTTTACCTGCGGCACCAGCATCCCACATGGATGCCAGTTCTAGTCCCGGCTGCTCCTCTTCCAATCCAGCTCTCTGCTAAGGCCTGGGAAAGCAGTAGAAGATGGTCCAAGTCCTTGGGCCCCTGCACCTTCAGGTGATACTGGGAGGAGGCACCTGGCTCCTGGCTTCGGATCGGTGCAGCTCCAGCCATTGCGGCCACCTGGGGAGTGAACCAACAGAAGGAAGACCTTTCTCTCTGTCTCTCCCTCTCACTGTAATTCTACCTCTCAAATAAATAAATAAAATCTTTTAAAAAATGAATTTATTGTTCCTTTTTTCCTGTAATTTCAAACTTGCTGGGCATGTTGTTGCCGGGCTGTGGGAAGTGTTCTTTCATTTTTTTTTTCATATTTTAAAATAATTTGTGAAGGGCTTGTATTGATTTTTCTTGAATTGTTTTGTAGAATTAAGCAAATTGGTAATTTAAAAATATTTTTATTTTTAACTGACATATAAAATGTACATATTCATGGGGTACCATATTGTCTCAATACATATTTACACTGTGTAATATTCAAGTCAGTGTAAACATATCTTTCCTTAAACATTTAGCATTTTATCATAGTGAAAACACTCAAAATCTTTCCGTCTAGTTTTATTTCTTTTAGAATGTACACCATTCATTATCATTAACTGGAATCACTCTACTGTTTAACAAAACACAGTAATTTATTCAATCGGTTCCTGTCCCTCTCTCCCTGCTATTTTTCTGTAGCCTTTTGTAACCACCTTTCTACCTTCAAATTCTAAAGATGAACTGTTTTAGATTGCTCATAGAAGCCAGATTATTTGGCACTTGTTCTGTGCCTGACTTATTTCATTTGACATTTTGACTTTCAGTTTAATACTTGTTACAAATGACAAGATTGTATCCTTTATGTAGCAGAATAGTATGCCATTAGGTGATTGTGCTTTTTAAAAGATAATTTTCTCCAGTGATGGTTGTTTTTTCTGGGAAGAAGTTTTATGGAGCTCCTCATGCTATCATTTCAGAATTCCTCTGTTTGGCTGGTGCCGCAGCTCACTAGGCTAATCCTCCACCTGCAGCGCCGGCACACCGGGTCCCAGTCCTGGTCGGGGCGCCGGATTCTGTCCCGGTTGCCAGTCCAGCTCTCTGCTGTGGCCCGGGAGTGCAGTGAAGGATGGCCCAAGTGCTTGGGCCCTGCACCCCATGGGAGACCAGGAGGAAGTACCTGGCTCCTGGCTTCAGATTGGCGCAATATTTATTTTTTAATTAATTTAATTTAATTTATTTAATTTTTTAATTTAACGGCCATTTTCGGGGTGATCCAACGGAAAAGGAAGACCTTTCTCTCTGTCTCTCTCTCTCTCTGTCTAACTCTGCCTGTCCAAAAAAAAAAAATAGAAAAGAAAATATGTGCAATCTATACCTGCTTCAGGCCTTTGTACTAGCGATTGCTTTTATCTTGAATACTCTACATTTTCTTCAGATCTCTGGGGTAAACATTACTTTATCACAAACACTTTTCAGACCAGTATATCAAAAATAGCTCCTTCCCATGTTGCAATTCTTTGCATTTTTACATTTTATCCCCACTGAATATGTCCCATGGAATATAGTTCACTTCTTTCTTTCTTTTTCTTTTTTTATAGTTATTCCCAAAATGTATTTATTGAGCTACTACTATGTACTTCATTTCTTTTGACACACTGTGAAGACTAAAGAAGTATATTAAATAAATTCCTCATATCCATGAATTGAATTATCTCACCAGGGTTCTAATTGTATGTTTATTGGTTTGTTTATTTGTCCTCCTGCACTAGAAAGTAAACTATATAATAGTTGGGGCTTTTAAACAAACAGCTTTCCAGATAGGTCAGCAACACCTTTACCACATTCAAAAGCTAAAATTTAAAATTTTTAAATTTAAATTAAAAGTTACACAGTAAAAAGTTTCCCTCCCACTTGTTTTTTAGATTTGTATTTATTTGTTTGAAATTCAGAATTAGAGAGAGAGGAAGAGACAGAGAGAGGGGTCTTCCATCCACTGATTCACTCCCCAAATAGACACATCTGCTGGGACTGGGCTGATCCAAAACCAGGAGCCAATAGTTTTTTCCAGGTCTCCCATGTGAGTGGCAGGAGCCCAGGCACTTGGGTCATCTTCTGCTGCTTTTCCCAGGCCATTATCAGGGAGCTGGATTTGAAGTGGAGCAGCTGGGACTCCAACTGGTGCCCATATGGGATACCAACATTGCAAGTGGCGATTCTACCTACTACACCATAGCACCAGCCCCTTCCTTCCCCTTTTTTATGTTCATCTACCCAGTATTCCACCTCTGCTCTAGGTAACCACTATTCTTAGTTTTCTGTGAGTTCTTATAGTTTCTTTATAGACACATAAGCTAATATAATGTGAATTCTGAATTATTTCTTTTATACACAAGCATGCAATATGAGTATATCCCTGTTTTAATCTACCATTTATCTTTTGCCATGGAAAAGACTTTATTCCTGTGTAGCTGAATTTAGCTTTTATACTATCTAGATTCTGAGTCAGTTGCTTTTTTATTTTTATTTTAATTAATTTTAACAGATTCAGTATGAATTATGAATATTAAGAACATACTGATATTCCTATTCACTAATTTCTTTATCCTCTTTTCAGTCATTAGCACTTAAGCTCCACAGGGCTAGGGAATTTTATCTTTCTTGAGTATTATGGCATGCTTAGTACCTAACAGTGCTTGCAAATTATAGACTTTTAATAAATATGCTTGGAATAGATTATGCTATGACAATTTTATTCAACACTGGGGCAATACTGCACAATAGTATTTTCTGTGATGAGGGAAATGTCTTATCCATTGTTCAGTATGGTAGCTGCTGGCTACATGTGGCCATTAAGGCCTGGAAAGGTAGCTAGTATAACTGGGGAACTACATATTTGAATTTAGTTCATTTAAATTTTGATTAAAACGATCCAAATGTGGAAATGGCTTCTTTATAGCACTGCTCCAGAGAGTCATCTGCCTTGCCATGTGGTCTCGTCAAAGCTTATTTTAAAATCTTTTATTAATATTCATAAATTCCAGTCTTCCTGGCGTTCTCATCATTTTTCTACATGCTGTATATGCTCTAAAGTTTCCTGGGTCTTTTTAGAAACTCACTTTAGTTATAATTGCTATCAAGGCGGGGATTCAGGGAATTATCTACAAATGAGATCGCATTCTCAATTCAGCTTGAATTTGTTAACAAACATCTAGTTGTATCTTCATTGTTTTTAGAAATGAAATCCTTGTTTAAAATTTACACTTTCATATATCCATATTTCTGTAATATATTTCTGTAATAAAATGGGATGAAGTATTAATATATGCAGCAATATAGACAAGCTTCGAAAGCGTTATAGTAATTGAAAGAAAACACTAATGAAAGACCAAATTTTCTAAGAGCACATGTATACAAAATTTCCATATTAGGCCAATCTGTGGAGGAAGAAAGTCAATTAGTGATTCCCTAAGGGTGATGTAGGATAGAGAAAATGGAAAGTGACTGCCAAATAGTATGGGGTTTCTTTTAGGAATGATCAACATGTTTTCTGATTAACTATGTTTTATATTAATTAATAACCCATTATGGTCATGCATTTTTATCAGTATACTAAAGGGCTCCGAATTGTACAGTTATGCGTGTATACACACACGTGTCCATGCATGTGTATCTTCCTTGCCTTCCTCTCACAGATGGAAATCTGCATTTTAAACAAGCAACTCAAGTGATTCTCAAGCAGGTAGCCAGGTTATTCTCAGAGAAATAATGCCTCAGACAATGATGTCCTATTCCTTATTTTACACTCTTTAAGAAATTTGTCAGTGAGGGCGTGCATAGCCTTACCTTGATTCTATATCAATATCCTGGCTTCCTTTAATGTCATGGTCATATTTTAAACTAATATTTTCAAATGTTGGTACTGCTGAGGTATTGTCTCTGTATATGACATGCCACCACTACTTCAGGTAGATAATGTCACTGGTTGCTGTGTGGCATACAAACTTTCTGCTCAATTGAAATCTCTTCTTAGTGTTTGTGTTTTTCTTCCAAAAAAATAAAAATGATACTTGCCACAGTATCCCTTCTGCAGTAGGTTTCAAAGTAATGGTAAAGATATTGTGTATCATCCCATTTTTGTATTTTGTAATGTGTTTCCCAGAGTGGGTTTTCTAGTAAGATGTCAGAAGCACACCTATACAGTGTGGTGTGTCTCCCCTTGTGATAGTGCACATACATGGGAATGTTTGTCAAGCATCCTGGAACCCAAGGTTCACAATCTGGGAAGGGGGAGCACTAGTTTGAGAACCACAACTTAGGTAGTGTCCTTTGTCTTTGGAGAGAGAGAGAGAGAGAGAGCGAGGTTACTGTTGTGTACAACAGTGAGGACCAGGCAAACCAAACCCAGGAGCCAGAGAACTCAATCCAGGTATTCCAGGGAAGTGGCAGGGAGACAACTGTTTCTTTCTTTCTTTCTTTTTTTTTTTTTTTTAGCTTTAGTTAAATATGAATCACATGCCATACCACTCATTTAAAGTGTACAGTCTTAGTATGATTATGGAGTTATGCAAACCTCACCACAATCAATTCTAGAACATTGTCACCTCAATACAGGGAAACTCAATAATCGTTAGTAGTCATTCTTCGTTTCTTTTTCCTACCCCGCACTGTTCTGTCCCTCCCGCCCATGTGTATCTGGCAGTCACTTATTTCTTTTCTGTCCCTATGTATTTGTCTATTCTGGACACACATTTTCCTATTCCTCCTATGTAAATGTAATTATATATCCTTTGACTAACTTCCTCCCCTCCCATGCCAGACAACAGTTTTTAAAATTTCTTCTAGCCCTTCTTTTTAATTATTTTTTTAATTAATTTTATTTGAAAGAGATGCGTACAGAAACAGAGAGACAGAGAGAGATACCTTTTTTTTTAAAGATTTATTTATTTATTTGAAAGTCAGGGTTACACTGAGAGAGGAGAGGCAGAGAGAGAGAGAGAGAGAGAAAGAGAGAGAGAGAATCTTCCATTTGACGGTTCACTCCCCAGATGGCCACAATGGTGGGAGCTGCGCCAAACCAAACCCAGGAGCCAGGAGCTTCTTCTGGGTCTCCCACGTGGCTTCAGAGGCCCAAGGACTTGGGCCATCTTCTACTGGTATCCCGGGCCATAGCAGAGAGCTGGACAGGAAGTGGAGCAACCGGCTCTCGAACCGGCACCCATATGTAATGCTGGCGCTTCAGGCCAGGACATTAACCCACTGTGCCACAGTGCTGGCCCCCCAAAATTAATTTTATTTGAAAGAGAGATACGTACAGAAACAGTGAGACAGAGAGATATCTTATATCCACTGGCTAGTCCATTTCTCAAATTCCTGTAACAGCTAAGGAAGCCAAGAGCCAGAAACTCAATCCGAGTCCCCTACATGGGTGGCAGGGACACAAATACTTGGGCCATATCCTGATGTCTTTTCATGGTGTGCATTAACAGGAAGCTGGATGAGAAGCAGAGCCAGTTTGAATCAGGTATTCTAATATGGGGTGTGGGTATCCTAAGCAATGTCTTAACCACTGTAGCAGACGTGTGCTCCCTTCCATTTCTTCTTTAACTAGTTCATTATATTTGCTTTTCCTAAGAAGGATAGAATTTTGCTGCCTTACTTGACAATCTCTTCTTGTTTTGCTTTACTTGATCTTGCTATTCTAATAAAAACTATACTTTTTCATCTTCTAGCTATGCTTTTGCTTGGTACGCCTCTCCTTCATCTTCTCCACACTGCTTAACTTGACTAGCATGTGATTCATTATGTTCTGGAGACAAAAACTGTACTGTGTGCATATGTATACTACTGTTGCTGCAAAGTTTAACTCAACTTTGATTCTTTGTGGCAATCCATAGAACTAGGGGTAGCAATCTTAAAATTGCTATAACTTCTGACCATTTCCAGCAATCTTAAAGTTACAAGACTTAATTTTTACAAATAAAGTCTTTTATTATTAAAATGTTTTGATTAGCATGCAGTCTTTATTGGATACAATGTGATTTTTAAAAGATTTTATTTACTTATTTGAGAGGTTGACTTATAGACAGTGAGAGGGACAGAGAGAAAGGTCTTCCATCCGCTGGTTCACTCCCCAGATGTCCGCAATGACTAGAGCTGTGCCGATCCGAAGCCAGGAGCCAGGAGCTTCCTCTGGGTCTCCCACGTGGGTGCAGGGGCCCAAGGACTTGGGGCATCTTCTACTGCTTTCCCAGGCCACAGCAGAGAGCTGGATTGGAAGAGAAGCAGCCAGGACTAGAACCGGTGCCCATATGGGATGCCAGCACTGCAAGCGGAGGATTAACCTACTGTACCACAGAGCTGGCCCATAATGTGATGTTTAACACATATATACAGCATCAGCCAGTCAATCGAGGCCCTCAGTCTATCCATGTACGTACTTTTTCCATGTATTTGGAGTCTACCACCTCCCGTGTTGTAGTTCTGCATACAGTAGGTAACACATTACTGTGCGCTGTGGTCAACCCACTGTGCTGAGGAATACCAGAGTCCATTACTTCCGTCAGTACCCATTATCCAACTTCCCTCCAGCCTCTTCCTCCATGCTTCCTAGCCTGTAATAATCACTATTCTGAATTCAGATCAGCTATGTTTTATCTCCCACATATGGGGGAGAACATATGGTATTTGTCTTTGGCTTATTGCACTTAAGATAATCATTTCCAGTTCCATTCATTTTAGCAAATGTTGGGATTTCATTCTTTTTTTATGGCTAAATAGTATTCATGTGTGTGTGTGTGCGTGTGTGTGGACTACCTTTTCTTTATCTGTAATCTGTTGATGAACACTAGGTCGATTGCAGTTCTTGGCTGTTGTGAATAGTGCTTCAGTGAACACAGGTATGCAGGTATCTCTTTCAAATACTGATTTCATTTCCTTCATATATATATGATCTCCAGAAGTGGGGCAGCTGGGTCCATTTGTAAATCTATCTTTAATTCCCTGAAGAACTTCCATACTGCTGTCTACAGTGACTGTGGTGCATTGCATACCCACCGTTGTATAAGAATCTCCTTTTCTCTACATCATTGCTGACAATCATTATTTGTTTTCTTTTTTTTTTTTGTCTTTTTGATAATAGCTGTGCTAACTGGAGTAGAATAATATATCATTATGGTTTTGAATTACATTTCTCTGATGACTAGTGAGCATTTCCACA
The DNA here is from genome assembly GCA_949820135.1 of Sylvilagus floridanus. Lineage (NCBI taxonomy): Eukaryota > Metazoa > Chordata > Mammalia > Lagomorpha > Leporidae > Sylvilagus > Sylvilagus floridanus. The sequence continues at coordinate 82,209,847 of OX463223.1, forward strand.
TATATCTCTTGACCATCCATATTTCCTTTTTTGAGAAATGTTTGTTCAGATGCTTTGCTTATTTCTTAACCAGATTGATTCTTTGTTGTTGAGATTTTTTTCATTCCTTATATAGTCTGATATTAATTGTAGCAGTGAACAGTTTGCAAATATTTTCTCCCATTCTGCGAGTTGTCTCTTCATTCTATTGCTTGTTTCATCCACAGTGCAGAAGCTTCTAAGTTTGATATAATCTCGTTAATGTATTTTTGCTTTTTTTTTGCCTATGCTTTTGTTATCTAGAACATTGTTGCCTATACTGATATCTTAAAGTGTTTCCCTTATATTTTCTCCTAGTAGTTTAATAGTTTCAGGTTTTACATTTAGATCATTGATCCCCATTTTGAGTTTATCTTCCTATGGTCTGAGGTGGGAAGGGTGGTCTGGTTGAAGAGGCTGTCCTTTCTCCAGGTTATGTTTTTTGGTGCCTTTGTTAAAGATTACTTGACTATAGATGTGTGGATTAATTTCTGAAGTCATCATTCTATTCCATTCTGTTGGTTTAAGTGTCTGTTTTTATGCCAGTACCAGGTCATTTTGTTTATAATAGCTCTGTAGTAAGTCTTAAAATGTAGTATGGTGGTGCCTCCAGCTTTATTCTTTTTGTTTAGGATCATTTTGACTATTCAAGGTCTTTTGTACTTCCATATGAATTTTTAAGATTCTTTTACATTCTGTGAAGAATGTCATTGGTATTTTGATGTGGAGTGTGTTGAACCTCTAACTCACTTTGGTAATGTTGACATTTAATGATATTGATTCTTCTAAACCATGAGCATGGAAGGTCTTCCCATTTTTTGGATCTTGTTTAATTTCTTTCATGTCTGTTTCGTAATTTTTCATTGTACAGGTCTTTCTCATCCTTGGTTAAATTTATTCCAACATATTTTTGTAGCTATTGCAAATGGAATTGCTCTTATAAATTCTATCTCAGCAAGTTTGTTATTGGTGAATAAAAATGCTATTGATTTTGCACGTTGATCTTGTGCTTATGTTGCAGGTCTTTACGTTCCATACAGAGCAGAATATGTAAGAACCATGTCTTCAATATTAGAATGGTGGTAGACCAGTTACAGATTGCACAGTCTAAAAAGCGAGGCTTCGTGTTTATGATGCCATTATTTGCATTCTGTGTAAAATGTTAAAATGTTAAATGTATGAGATTTATTCTGACAGCAGAGAAAGAATTGATAGGATTTAACTGTAATACTTTACTAATGTATTTACTCATTGGTTTCAACAAATTATGTATTGTCTTTTAGTTGATATGTTTATTTGGATTCTGCTGTTTTGTTTTTGATATCAAACCCATGTATCAGTAGATTGGGGGGGGGGGGGCTGTACAGCTCAGGCTTTGAACACAGATTGCCTGTCTTTATATCTTATCCAGTCCATTTTCTAGGCATACTGCAAATTTAATTTGTCTAAAGTATCTGAGCCTCTGTTTCTCCATAGGTAAAAGATGAGAAATGATAGCACCCACCACATAGAGTTATACTGAGGAATAAATAAGTTAATGCATAAAAAACCAATTACCACAATGCCTGGCATATGAAAAACACTCACTAAATGTTAACTTCTACTATTATCATTATTAGTATTATTATAGTTGTTGTTATCTTTCTTTGCAGTGGTGCCTAAGGTTCTCTTTTTATAAGAGATGTTTGGTAACTCCTCCTTTAATATTAGCAAGTGAAAATTAAAGACGTATAACCTATATTACTTAAATTTGCAAAAATATGATATTGTTCTTTAATGGTAATATAAACAAAATCATCCAGGGCTATGATGTGTGGGCACTGTATCAAGGTCACTGCTAACCTAATGTTCATAGACTCACTGAAAACATTCATGAGACTCATCCAGTATTTGTGTTCATGGTGAAGAGTTATTGTAAAGTCACCATGAGAACGTGCAGCCAAATCAAAACAGAAAAGATGCAGAATCTGGAGGAATTCTTGTGCAGGCTTCTTTGTTCTTTCTCCTGTACACGATGGGTCACACAGAGCACATTCTTTCCCTACGGACAAAAATGTGACAACACATATGCGGTGTGCTGCCTAGGGAAGCCCTTCAGTCACTCAGTGCCTGGAGTTTTTGCTGGAGGCTGGTCACATAGGCATCCTCTGCCTATTCGTTACCAAAATTGTAGATTTCCAGAAAAAACCTGAAGGCATTTAGCTAACATTCTATTGTTTGCAAAGTATAGGGATACTGAGCCTTACTTTTCGGTCAGCTGTTTCCTGGAATCTTTCAGGGAGCCAAGTTTCTCAAATGCTGCCCAATGGTTGATCTGACACAGACCTCTCTAAGGATGAGAGTCTCAGGGGCCTGCTGCATTAACCATTTCATGCACAACCACACTGCACAAACCCAGAATGCTTCCTTTATGCAAATAAAGTGTGAATGAAACGCCTTAGAGTTGGGCAATATGTCAGTTCCAAAGGAATTAGAATTTCAATATATAAATGCTTGCTGTGTCTAAACTAGAAGATACAAGGAGAGAATCAGATTCTTGTGTCAACACGCAATACCCCTGTGTTTGATACAAATGTGGAATGATACAGATGTGTTATATAGACAAGTCAAATACCACAAATCTTGTTGCCCTGGTGTTGTGATTTTCCAAAATGTCAAATCTTTATGAAAGTAGTACAGAATATAGTGTAATCTTCTCCCAGTTCACAGAGTAGTCATTACCCTGGAAAACGTGGTACATATTAAAGCCATATTTTGGAGGATTTGAGAGGGTATCTGGTGGTCCAACTGATCTTTATACAGAATTTCTATAAATTCTCCAATTTTTAGCTCTACCAAATACCCCCACCTATACGAGTAATCCTAATTGATATGTCTTAATGTTTGGTGCCACAAATCAGCTTCTGTATTATTGATATCCTTCTTATAGACAAGTTGATTTGAGCTTTTTCTGCTGAGGTTAGTCATCAATCATACGTCCATTTCCTTTCTAATTTCTGTCATTTTCTTGACAGCTATTGTTTGAAGTTACATCCTCACACATTCTCTGACTTTTTAATGTGTATATTCTGTAATTCCTACACTGTCATTTTAAAGAAGTTTCAGGAAGAAGTAAAGATAACTACTTATTTATATGTCTTCAGGTTTAACTAGAAGTGAATATGAGCATATTCATATACTGACTAGAGGGAATTAGTGAAGTGGAAATAGGTGAAGATTTTAGAAGGAAGAATTGATAAAGACTTGATAACTCCAGAGTGTCTGGGATATGGAGGACACACATAAAAAGATGAGCCTTTGGTAGAAGATAAATGTTATGGGGCTAGCACTGTGGTGCAGCAGGTTAAAGTCCTGGCCTGCAGGGCTGGCATTCAATATGGGCATAGGTTTGAGTCCTGGCTGCTCCACTTCTGATCCAGCTTCCTGCTAATGTGCCTGGGAAAGCAGCAGAAGGTGACCCAAGTCCTTGGACCCCTGCACCCACATGGGAGACCAAGAGGAAGCTCTAGGCTCCTGGCTTCAGATCAGCTCAGTTCCTGCCATTGCAGCCATTTGGAGAGTGAACCAGTGGATGGAAAACTTTCTCTCTCTCTCTCTTTCTCTCTCTGCCCCTGCCACTCTGTAACTCTTTCAAATAAATAAAATAAATCTTTAAAAAAAGATGCATGTTGTAACAGGAGGGTAGAAGAGAAGTGTGTGATAGACACATGTATCTTTGTTAATTTGGACATTTTTGTATTTTAGCTTTTGTCTTCTCTGTGAAGTGTAAGGTAAGGTAACCTGGTAACAAAGAGGGAAGGAGGCCGGCGATGCGGCTCACTAGGTTAATCCTCCGCCTGCGGCGCTGGCACCTGGGTTCTAGTCCCGGTCGGGGTGCCGGATTCTGTCCCTGTTGCTCCTCTTCCAGTCCAGCTCTCTTCTGTGGCCCGGGAGTGCAGTGGAGGATGGCCCAGGTGCTTGGGTCCCTGAACCCGCATGGGAGACCAGGAGGAAGTGCCTGGCTCCTGGCTTCGGATCGGCGCTGCGCCGGCCACAATGAGCGGGGCTGTAGCACATTTGTGTGTGTGTGTGTGTGTGTGTGTATGGATTGAGTGTCCCTTATCTAAAATGCTTTGGGACAGACATGCTTCAGATTTCAGAATATGTGCATAGACTTCACTGGTTGAGCATCTCTAATCCCAAAATCTGAAATGCTCTGGGATCTGAAGCTACAGTCATCCCTTAGTGTCTATGAGGGGTTATGAGGGGTTAACTTCAAAACCTCCAGTGGGTCCTAAAACCCATAAATGCTCAAAGACCCTCCATAGTATTTGCATATAAACTACACTCATCCTCCCTATGCATGTCCTCCTATATACTTTAAATCATCTTTAGGTTACTTATAATATCTAAAACAATATGCATGCTGTATAAATAGCTGTTATGCTATATTGTTTAAGGAGGAAAAACATCTTTATGTGTTAAGTACAGGTTTTTTTTTAACCTTTAATTTTGGAGTAGTTTTAAATTTACAAAGCACCCATATGGGATGCCGGTGCTTCAGGCCAGGGTGTTAACTCACTGTGTCACAGCATGGGCCCCAGTCCTTGTTTTCAATTCTTTGGGTATATGACTAGGAGTTGAATTACAGATTAACGTGGTATTTCTGTACTTAACTTATGGAGGTACCACCAAACTAGTTTTCATGGCAGCAGAACCTTTTTCCATTTCCAGCAGCAGTGTCCAAGGGTCCCGATTCCTCCACATCCTCAATAACACTTGTCGTTTTCTTTTCTTTTGATTATAGTCATCTTTGTGTGTGTGAAATGGCACTTCTGCTGTGGTTTTGATTTTCATTTCACTAAGGGTCAATGATATTGATCATATTTTCATGTGCTTGTTGTCCCTTGGTATATCTTCTTTGCTTTGTGCATTCTTATACATGTTTTTGTTTTTCTATCATAACTGAAATGGACAGGATACACATACACAATGATGACTATAAGAAAAATCATACCAGTGGAAAATTCTGTAGTCATGCTGGCAGCTTCATATCTACCATAAACGGTATACATGGAGGTTAATTTAATGCTCGTCAGCTAAATCTTCTGTATAACTTCTCAAAAATGGGTTTGCACTGTATTCATTAAAGCTTGGCACTCAAAGATGTAATAATAGTTATTTTGACTGTGCAGTGGACTTGGAAAGGATGACATATGTGGTGGTTTTCCATTTAACTGAGCCCATTGTATCGATTGTATGGGCTAAAAGCTGAAGAACTGTCATTTGTTGCAGCAAGTCTGGCAGAGGATTGATTATGCATACAGATCTCAGCAATGGTTTTGTTGTTCTTCATAATGATGCTCCTAAATTTTGGAATTCTGACAATGAGTCTGCAGAGCCACATTGTGATTTTTATGTAGGGCACTTTTGCTTTTATGGGCTGTTAAAATATCCTTCCCCCAAATATTAAAATACCTCCCCCAAATTAAACATTTTCTCCATTAAAATATTAAAATTCTATTTATGACTACATCAATCTAAAGATTATAAGGCCGTGTCATAATTGATATTTTCTTCTGATTTAAAAGAAGTGTAAACACTGCATCAGCCTCTTAAAGTATAGACTGGGCATGTGTGCATTGTTTGTAGTGGATGTCAGCCTTGGATGTGTGGACATATCTCTCATGATATTGTGTAGCCTTTTGTAACTTTTTTTATGAGAGAGAGAGAGAGAGAGAGAGAGAGAGAGAGACACGCAGGCAGGGAGGGAGAGAGAACTCTTAGCACTGGTTCACTCTCCAAATACCTGTAATGGCCAGGGTGCTATATCTAAGAGCCATAGACTCAATCCAGGTCTCTCAGGAACCCAATATGTGAGCTATCACCGCTGCCTCCTAGGGTCTGTATTAGCAGGAGCTAATATAGGAACCGGAGACAAGCACCAAAGATGCCTGCATCTTATATAGGATTCTTATGTAGGATTTTTTTTTTATTTGAAAAGCAGAGATTGCAGAGGGAGGTAGAGCCAGAGGGAGAGATAGGTCTTCCATATGCAGATTCACTCCCCAGATGACTGCAATGGCCAGAGCTAAGCTGATCCGAAGCCAGGAGCTTCTTCCGGGTCTCCCACATGGGTTCAGGGGCCCAGGTACTTGGGCCATCTTCTACTGCTTTCCCAGGCCATAGCAGAGAGAGCTGGATCAGAAGTCGAGCAGCTGGGACTTGAACTGGTGCCCATATGGGATGCCGGCACTACAGGCTGGGGCTTTAACCTGCTGTACCACAGCACCGGCCCCTATATAGGATCTTCTGTATATGGCATCTGATATAGGATATGGGCATCTTAACTGCTCAACTGAATGTCTACCCCCCTTTTAATTTTTATTATTGACATATGCATCATTAACAGTTACAGTGGCTGCTTCCTAGTATTAATATGCACTTTAAAACTATTTTGAAATATCCACTTTACCTAATAGAGGTGATAATAAATGTGCCCTTTCCCTCAGTTTTATCATATACTCAAGATGTGCTATTTAACTTGTTCCATTTCATTTTCATTTTCTTCTTTGAGCTCTGCTTGTTACCACTTGAGCTCTCAACTGCTTGATAGCCTTTTTTTAGGCCGTGCTATTGGCTCGGCATAGCTGTTTCTGGCTAAGTGGGTTTTATAAGGTTAAGTTTAATGTCCATTTCATCTCCACTTCCAGCACTAAGGTGACATAAGAGAGGTGGGCTGGAAAAGAAAAAAAATAAGGTATCCTTCCTTCTTGTATGGGTGAGGGACCTCGCAGCTTAAAGTAACTCGCTCCCTAAAATTTCATAAAGATAATTTTGTACAGTGTTGGTATAAATAGCTTTGTACAGTGTTGATACTAGCAAGGAGAACAGACTAGCTTTGGGATGGTGTAAAAGTTGATTGCTAACTTTTTTAATGGAATAGCATCTCTTTGATTTCCCTGAGTGTTCCTTCTTGTCCCATGTCTACTTTTCCCAATCTCATTGCTCATTCTCATCTTCCTTCCATCACTAGCATTTTGATTAATGATACCTTTTCTCTTTTTCCATAGGCCAGTCTCATATTGTCTTAGCGATCTCATTTAAAATCAATATCTATCCCTTATCTATCTACATTATCTATCTATCTATCTATCTATCTATCTATCTATCTATCTCTATTAGCTGTATACATAGCACTAAAGCTTGCCTTCCTTTCCTTGTACTGAAGATAATAGATCTCTCAAGAAAACTTTTTCAGAGATGATATTAAAATCAAACACAGGAGCTAACATAGAAAGCTAATTCTCTAGAGATCTTTGGTTATAGGAAAGCAGGCCACAGGATGAGTTTAAATGTTAATTTAATTTTGCTTTTTAAAAAGGATTTATTTATTTGAGGGGAAGAGTTACACACAGAGAGAAGGAGAAAGAGGTCTTCCATCCACTGGTTCACTCCAGATGGCCGCAATGGCCAGAGCTGAACCGATCCAAAGCCAGGGGCCAGGAAATTCTTCCAGGTCTCCCATGTGGGTACAGGGGCCATCTTCCACTGCTTTCCCAAGCCATTAGCAGGGAGCTGGATGGGAAATGGAGCAGCCAGGACTCGAGCAGGTTCCCATATGGGATACCAACACTGCAGGCAGAAGCTTAACCTACTATGCCACAGTGCCAGCCCCTAAATGTTAATTTTAAACATGAAGCTTGGAGAGGTCATTTAATCTACTGGTTAAGATGCCAGTTAGGATGCACACATCCCACATTGGAGTTCTTGGGTTCAACTCCTGACTCCGTGTCCCAGCTCCATCTCCTAGCTCCAGCTTCCTGCTATCGTACAATTTGGGAAACAATAGTGATGGCTCAGGTGACTGAGTTCTCAGCACCTAGCTTTGACCTCCCCACACCAGGCCCTCTCCCCCTTACCTGTTACGGACATTTAAAAAGGAGTGAGCCAGCCGATGTGAAGTTACTATCCATCTGTATTTCTCTGCCACTCAAGTAAATAATTTAAAATTAAAAAAAAAAAACCAGGAAGCTTAATAAAATTGGTGTCATAAAGATTCTTTTAAGGCATTGACTGCCAGTCCGCTGATTGAAACTTAGACTTTTTTTCATCATCTTAACTCCTTTTGTATTTTTATAATAGTGATATTAGCAACAATACTATTACTATCATTAGTAGCAAATTCTCATATATTTGTTTAATACATGCCAGATTCTAACCTTTTTGCATGCATTAACTCATTTGATTCTCGTAACTCTAATAAATTAAGTAGTATTTCTAACCTCATTTTATTGATATCAAATAACTTACCAAGGTCATGAAGCATGTAATCCTCGTGAGCGGTTTTCTATTTCAACAGCTTTAAAGCATCTCAGTGTTCATCTAGGAAATCTATTCATACTATTAGCACAAGAAAATAAAATCACAAATAATAATTCAGTAAGGACATAAAAATCCAGAACTATTTTCTTCCTATCAAGTGTGATCAGGGAAAATACATTTGGCGTTGCTTTTTGTATAATTCTCTCCTGATCACGTGAATTCAAAATACCATATCTCGTTTACTTCACCAAGGCTGTCCCTGGGGTTGATATGGCATTGTTTGGAACTTTCTAATTCCTGGGCAAATCCTTGAGCAGTATCTTTTCTAAATATCACTATTAATTAGAGTGGATCCTGGCAGAGAGGTCATTTATCAAGAAATGCTTCTCTACAGCATCCTTGAAACACTTGTAACCTGCTTATCCTTAGTGGGGTAGGCCGGGGTTTGAAGGCATCTTGTGTGTCTAACATGTTACTCCTAATCTCTCAGTCCTCTTCTTATTTTTTTTAAATTATTAATTTTTTTATAAAGCAGCCTCCTTGTCTTCCATTTGATGCATGGTTGCATTCTGAAGATGGAGCACCTTTTTTTTTAACTTTTATTTAATGAATATAAATTTCCAAAGTACAGCTTACAGATTACAATGGCTTCCCCCTCCCATAACTTCCCTCCCACCCACAACCCTCCCCTTTCCTGCTCCCTCTCCCCTTCCATTCACATCAAGATTCCTTTTCAATTCTCTTTATATATAGAAGATCAGTTTATCATATATTAAGTAAAGATTTCAATAGTTTGCACCCACATAGAAACACAAAGTGAAAAATACTGTTTGAGTACTAGTTATAGCATTAAATCACAATGTACAGCACATTTAGGACAGAGATCCTACATGAGGAGTAAGCGCACAGTTACTCCTGTTGTTGACTTAACAAATTGACACTCTTGTTTATGGCATCAGTAATCACCCAAGGCTCTTATTATGAGTTGCCACGGCTATGGAAGCCTTTTGAGTGCACCATCAGTCCTCTTCTTAAATATAATCTGTGCAAATATGAGGCCTTGCGGAGATTTTTAAATTACTAATGAACATGGAATTTGTTACAGTTAGCTATGCATAGTTTGTGTGTACATGTGTACCTGTGTGTACAAGTGTGCCTTTTTGTACACACAGTGTGCACAAGTAGTTTGTGGTTACCACAATCTTCTGTAGTAAGTAGCTGAGGTCTGTGGGAAGAGGAGTGTGATTTCCATTCATGTCATTGCAAGTGCATTAATCCAGAGAAGCCTCAAAATCAATCCCTTTTTATATATAGCTTCAAGAAGCTTGCCCAGGCCTCTCTACTGACCTAATAATATTTTTGATAATGTATTTTATTCCTTTCAGGTGGACCTAGGGAACTTTTAAAGATAAGATTTATCTTTATAAAGAATAAGATTTATTAGTCCATATTCAGAAATATGGCCCAGATTATGTTTGATAAATTGAGAGTGGGATTTAACTCCTACCCCTTTGGCCAGGCTACATAAGACAAAGTATAGTCAAGTTCTGAGGCAGTGGTGGTGTATTGTTTAGTTTTTTTTTTCACTCTGTTCTCTGATAAAGGTTCAGTTTTTGGATCCCAGTCATTGCACTGATCAGCTAATATTTGTATCATTAATACCACAAAAGGAAACCAAAGGTAGATAACAAGTGCCTCTTCAGAATAAGCAGGTGCATAACCCAGTCAGTTGAGGCTGGGTGAGCACAATGATAAACTGTAGAGCACACACTCTGCCTGAAGAGGGCAGTCACTCCTCAGTGACTCCCCACAGACTGAGTCGCCTTGCTAGAGTGTGAGCCCCGTGCTGCAAGAACTGGTGATTTTTTTTAAGATACTTTAGGAACCCATATATTTGTGTGAAGTCTAATTTTTAAATGTTAGAAGTGAATTTTGACTTTAAAATATTGTATAAAGTAGAGATTTGAGAATGTACACAGCACTAAGGTTTTAAGTAATGAAAAAATGGAAAACATATAAATGTCTATCAATATGTTATAAATACATTCAGTAAACTACCACATAGCAATTAAGATGAATGTAGACAGATGTTTGGCTGAGCAGTTAAGCTACCAGTCAGGATACCTGCATCCCATATTGAAATGCCTGGGTTCCAGTCCCAGTTCCACTCCCACTCCCAGCCTCTTGCGTTTGCATACCTTGGGAAGCAGCAGGTGATGGCTGAACTGGTTGAGCTCCTGTCAGATACTTGAGAGACCTGAATGGAGTTCCCAGCTCCTAGTTTTGGGCTGGCTCCGCCCCAGCTGTTACACGCATTTGGAGGGTGAAACAGAGATGGGAAATCTCTGTCTCTCTTTCTGCTTTCTTATAAAAATTAACTAATTGATTTTCAATGTAAAGGAACTATTATTGGAGTTGACAAATATTTTCTATAAAGGGCCAGATATTAACTAATTTCGGGCTTTGAGGTCAGATGGTCTGTGTTTCACCCCCTCAATTCTGTTGTTAGATTGTGAAAGCAGCCATGCACAGTGTGTAAACTGAGAGTGTCTGTTATAATAAAATTTTACTTACAAAAATAAGTACAGGCTTGTTTGGGTCCAGGGGTGGTTATTGGTGAGCCTCTGAACTGAAGTAAGATCTATCAAAACATGTATAAATATCAGAAATATAGTGTGACTAAACAAAGTAAGTTGTAAAAGGATTTATATATTTTATTGCCATTTATAGAAATTTAAAGATCTAGAAAACAATATAATTCTTATATGTGTGTGTACAGGCTTGCATGAGAATGATAAATATTGAGTTCATGGTCATGGTTATCTCTGGAAACAGAGGGATGTGTACTCAAAGTGTCAATTTAATTATAGTGTTTAATTTCTTTATAAAAATGATCTGATAGAAATATAGCCATAATGTTGATATGATTAGTACATGGGCATTGACTATTTTATATAAAGATTTATTTATTTTCAAAGTCAGACTTACAGAGAGGGGGCCGACAGAGAAAGAGAGATCTTACATCTGCTGGTTTACAACCTAGATGGCCATAAAGGCCAGGGCTGTCCCAGGCCAAAGCCAGGAGCCCAGGAACTCCATCCACCCTCCCATATGGGTAGCAGGGGCCCAGATGCTTGGGTCATCTTCTGCTGCTTTCCCAGGCCATTAGCAGGGAGCTGGATCTGAAGCAGCTGGTACATGAACAGGCGCCCAAATGAGGATTGCTGGCATTGCAGGCAGTGTGTTAACCTGCTACGCTACAATGCTGGCCACAGGTGTTGGCTGTTTTTTTGGCTTTCCCTATATTTATGTTTGAAATGTTTTACAAATTAAAAAAAAGTAGTACTGTGCAAACCAATCAAGACCTGTCTGCAGGCTGAATTTGACACAGCTGCCATCTACTGTTCAAGCGTTCCAAGAATATCAACATGGTAGAAACTGAGGGCTCTTTTATGTCAGCTGGCTGGAGTCTACTCTGCATATATCTGGAGACTTTGAATGCGATAGCAATTTATAATGGGTGATCTGGATGTTCTCCAAGATATAAGCTGGTTTCCATCAATTTATAATATTTTGGCTGGCGCTGTGGCTCAACAGGCTAATCCTCCGCCTTGCGGCGCCGGCACACCGGGTTCTAGTCCCGGTTGGGGCGCCAGATTCTGTCCCGGTTGCCCCTCTTCCAGGCCAGCTCTCTGCTGTGGCCCGGGAGTGCAGTGGAGGATGGCCCAAGTGCTTGGGCCCTGCACCCCATGGGAGACCAGGAAAAGCACCTGGCACCTGCCATCGGATCAGTGCGGCGCGCTGGCCGCGGCAGCCATTGGAGGGTGAACCAACGGAAAAAGGAAGACCTTTCTCTCTGTCTCTCTCTCTCACTGTCCACTCTGCCTGTCCAAAATAAAAAAAAAATTAAATTAAATTAAATTAAAAAAAAAGAAAAAAATTATAATATTTTTCTCTCTTTATAGAATCATTGCCTAACTTGACACTGTACACACATTACACTTATTTTTTATGACCTTCTTATCTAGTATACTTCATATTAGCTGTCTATCCCCTTTGTGGTTTCATGGACCCTTATGTAGGCTCAGCTTGTTCTGATTAGTTTTTATTGTTTCATAATCCTATTGACCACTTGCAGTCATCATGGAAGTCTTTGCTGAATGTTCCCCGGGCCATCCAACACTATCACAGCAAACCTGGAAAGCATTCTGGCTTTCTAATAATATGATGTTCCACAGTCATTGTTTCTCTTATGCCAAGATCAAGGCTGGCATGCTTTTTGGTTGACCTTAATCATCATGAAATGATCCATATATGGAGCTCCATGAGGACTGAGATTTTCTTTTATTTACTGCTGCTTCCTTAGCACCTTGCAACAGTGCTTGGCACAAAAAAGCTGCCCAAAAACTATGAGTTTGAATAAATTAATGGTGGTTTTCTTTTCAGCTGACATGGTTTTATGTGGTTTCAAGTGGGATGTGGGGAGGGAAACTAAAAATTCCAAGACTGTGAGGTATTAACTCATTGTTTCACCCAAAGTTCTTTTTTACTTATTACTTCAAAATAATTTGATTTCTAAGTTCCCAATGTTTATTTTTTGATGCTTTTCATAAACCTATTCGTGGCTCCTTTTGTTTCTTTCTTTTTTAAAAGATTTATTTATTTGAGAGGCAGAGTTACATACAGATAGGCACAGAGACAGAAAGAAAGATCTTCCCTCCTCTGATTCACTCTCCAAATGGCCCCAACAGTTGTAGCTGAGCTGATCCAAAGCCAGGAGTCAGGAGCTTCCTTCAGGTCTCCCATGTGGGTGCAGGGACCCAAGCACTTGGGCCATCTTCCACGGGTTTCCCTGGCTATCAGCAGGGAGCTGGATTAGAAGTGGAACAGCTGGGAGTTGAACCAGTGCACATATGGGATGCCAGCACCACAAGGTGGAAGCTTAGCCTACTATGCCACAGTGCTGGCCCCATAGCTCCTTTTTTTTTCTTTTAAAGATCTACCTATTTATTTGAAAGGCAGAGTTACAGAGAGGCAGAGGCTAAGAGAAGCCTTCCATCTGCTGATTCGCTCCCCAAATGGACACAATGGCTGGAGCTGCGCTGATCTGAAGCCAGGAGCCAGGAGCTTCCTCCAGGTCTCCCACATGGGTGCAGGGGCCCAAGCACTTGGGCCATCTTGTATTGCTTTTCCAAGCCATAGAAGAGAGCTGCATTGGAAGTGGAACAGCCATGTCTCAAACCAGTGCCCATATGGGATGCTGGCACTGCAGGAGGCAGCTTTACCTGCTATGTAACAGTGCCAGTCCCGGCTTCTTTTCTTAACTGTAACTTGTTTGTATGATGCTATGCAAACTTTCTTTATACTTAATTATTCTATCTGTGCTGTTGTCATTTCAGAGTCATTTTTAGAATATAAGTCTCTGTCATTGCTACCCTTTATGTTACAACATACCTGGTCAGTTGGGTTACTTAAAGCCTAAAAATAAAATTGCATCTCTTTCTGAACAAAATGTGTTTCATATGTGTTGGGGATCTCCAAGACATTGTGCAGGTAATTTGCCGTAAGAGATTCATAGGAGTCAGTATATAGTTGTACTCATGCCTGTGATTTACTATAATGAAGAGAATCAAAACAAAATAAACAGAGAAAAAAAAAAGGTACATGGGAGTAAAGTGTAGAGGAAACCAGGCACAAACTGCCAGGAGTCCTTTCCAATGGAGTCATGCAAGAAAGACACACTTAATTCCTCTAGTAGTGATTGTGATAGTACGTGTAAAGTGTTGTCTCCCAGGGGAGGTTATTAGTGACTGAATGCCCAAGATTTTTATTGGCTGGTCATGAAGGCAATCTATGCCCAGCATGTACCAAAATTCCAGACCTGCAGAAAGAAAGCAGGTCTTTAGCATCAACCGTATTATCCAGACAGTCTTGGCTGTGACTCTCTTTATCAGGTCTAGAAATGTTGGGGACCTGCCCAACATCCAAATTCTTAAGACTCCAGCCAAGTGCTCAACTTCTAAGCAGCCTTTCTAAGGATAGTGGCCTTAAGCCTGCTATGTTAATTTCTTTCTGCACACCATATGAATACAGTTTTTCAAGGGTTTCCATAAGTGATTAGCCTCATGGAGTAATGCTGTGTTAGTATATGGCCTATCCCAGTACTATTGAGATTTTCAGTGAAAGATAGAAGATGGAATCTTGTACCATCCTAATATTTTTATAAGTACCAGGGTACTTCAAAAAGTTCAGGAAATGGGAAAAAAGATAAATTTATGTTGGTGCAAAGAAATGAATAAGGCATAGCCACAATTCAAGTGCTGACTGTAGCTCATCCTAGTAAAACTTTCACACACCTACTGCTTCAGATATCCTCAATATTATTACAGATAATCCTTAATAACCTTTAACATTCCAGGGATTAATTAGAGCAAAAGCAGAAAATTAAGAAATGTATAAAGTAGCAATTTTTATTTGAAGCATCCCATTGAGATTGGTTACCAGATCCAAACTTTGCACATATTTCACTGCTCCATATCTGTACTCCAGTTTTATATTCTTCACCACAAATTAGCAGAGAATGAATGATTTATTTCAATTTTTCATTTCATAAACTTCCACAATAGTGGTGCTATTTGCCTTCAAAATACCTATCCTTCTCCAAATTAAAGCCACCAGGGAAAATAGTTTCATTCCTTCTAACTACTAATTGCATACTTTTCCCTTTCCCACTGTGTTTGTAATACTTTATTTTCATATCTGTCTCCTACACTATACTGTAGATACTTTAATATTGAAAAATATTTTATCACTTATGTTTGTATAATATCTATGAGAGCATGCACTTATCAGAATTTTCTGTGTATTAGTGACCTGGAATATTGTTGTTTGTGTTCCATATCCTGTGTCAGTAACATCTAAAACATAGACTAAGCCTTCTCAGACATCAGTCAAGTGAATAAATGCTCAATCACCATTTGATGTAAGAGGGGCCAGCGCTGTGGTGTAGCCAGTAAAGTCGCTGCCTGCAGTGCCGGCATCCCACGTGGGCGTCAGTTCAAATTCTGGCTGCTCCACTTCTGACCCAGCTCTCTGCTATGGCCTGGGAAAGCAGTAGAAAATGCCCCAAGTCCTTGGGCCCCTGCACCCACGTGGGAGACCTGGAAGAAGCTCCTGGCTCCTGGATCTGTGCAGCTCCGGCCATTGCAGTCAATTCGGGAGTGAGCCAGTGGATGGAAGACCTCTCTCTCTTTGCCTCTGCCTCTGCCTCTCCTTCTCTCTCTCTGTAACTCTGACTTTCAAAGAAATAAATAAATATTTTTTTTTTAAAAAAAGAAATTCTGTAAGAGAATTAGGAGTAGGGGATGATGGTGGGATGCGAGGCCAGGGGCCCACTCATGGGTATCATTTCCAGGGCCGTCCAGACTCCTGGGCAGCACTGTATCACCTTGGCCCAACTCTCTGATTCCTTTGCTCTCAGCAACCCCATCCTTTCTGCTTTTAAGTTGTCACCATCTTAATCTTGTTTCCATCTTGGGCTTTTCTTTTGCTGATCAGAATGTACTTTTGGTTTCCTTTAGGATATCTATTGTCTATAATTTTTATCCTCTGACCCCTTGTCTCTTTTTCAAAACTGAATTTACAGTTTATTAAAATCAAGCAATCCTTACAAGCCTGAAATTGTATTCAATGACATCATGTAACTCTATTGTTCTTTATCAAACTCAGGTAATATCTGATAAAAAAGCACTTGAACGATATTATAAATGTCTAGTGGTTTATGAAACTTCTTAAAACAACTCAAAATGGGATTTATTACATCTTATAGCCAACGTACTGTAGATCTAGTTGGAAAGAGCCTGTCCAAGTAAACATGAGCATTGTATTTCATTGACTCTAAGACTCATAACTTTTTACATTTTTAATATCTCTTAAATTGAAATTCATCTTATAATTTATGATATGTCACAGTAAAATTGGTGATTTTTTCCTTAATAAAACAAAAGTAATGGTGAAACTCACCATTAAAAATATCTTAGATTTAAATTAGTCATGGTTTTATAAAGTTTGCCAGGTCAGACTGGTAACCTTCGTATGCAGAAATCTTATGTGCCTGCAGTTCCTCTTTTCTTCCCTGATCTAAAGTTGCTGCGTCCTTGCCTGTTAAATCAGTGTGACAAACATCCTTCGTGCTCGCCTGTGAGTGACTCCTGCTGTACCGGCCTCTCTCGATTCTTTCAGTTAAATGTTTTTTGGATAGCTACCATGTGCCACGCGTGATGGTAAGTGCTAGAGACAGAAAGATAAAGAGAATTAACATAATCTTTGCTTTTTTGATTACAGACTGTTTAAAGTTCATGTTATCATGTGACTCAGTCGGTTAAGCTGCTGCCTGAGACACTTGTCAACCCATTTTGGAGTACTGGTTCGAGTCCTGGCTGCTCCACTTCCCATCCAGATCCCTGCTAATATGCCTGGAAAGGCAGCAATGGATGGTCCAAGTTCTTGGGCCCCTGCCATCCAGTAGGAGAGCCAGATGGAAGTCCTGGCTTCTAGCTTTGGCCTGGCCAAGCCCTGGCTGTTTCAGCCGTTTGGAGAGTGAACCAGCAGGTTCAGATAAGTAAAAATAAATCTTGAGAAAATTAAAAGTTAGTGTTATATCTTAGTAATATAAATTGGTCCATTCATAGACCAGATCCTTCAGTTGTTCCTGTTGATGTCTAGATTCCTTGAAGTTTCCATTTTCTCCAAGGAAGAAGGAATTGTTCTTGCTGATCATTTAAGGCTCTTTCCATTGAGTCTATAAGGGTGTGGTAATAATATGGGTTGGCTGCTTGAAGATGTATCATTTACCACTTTGAGATTTTCCTCTTTAGTGTGTGGATCTAATACATTGCATCTGTTTTTGTCAAACATCCAGAAGAACAATAGCAAGTTCACATGGAGTTAGTTGCTTTGGGTTTACTCAGGATTTTCTTTTTTTTTTCATAGTAAGTGATACAGCTCCAGAGAAGATCTCACTGAAAATATGTCAGCTGCCACTTGCTCAAGCCTACAGGATAACTGTGATTTCATCCTGAGAGTTCAGTTATTCTCAAAAAGTTGATGTCTAGGTAGAAATTGCTTTGTGCACTATCTGCTTTCTCAGTGTTCTCTTGAATCTATAATCAGCTCACCTAAAGTCAGCCAAGTAGCCAACATGCATTCTCCCAGTAGGGTCTTGTCCATACTGAGGTTTATTTCTGGCTAGTAGTTTGATTTAATTTAGTATGGATTACATTAGGGTACTTCCAAGAGTTCATAAAAAATGGAATTAAAATATGTGGGGCAGGCACTTGGTACAGCAGTTAAGATGCCGATTGAAATGCTTGCATCCCATATTGTAGAGCCTGGGATCAAGTCCTTACTGTGCTTCTGATCTGGCTTGCTGCCTGTGTGCACCCTGGGAGGCCGCAGGCACTGGCTCAAAATACCTGGGTCCTAGCCACCCATGTGGAAGGCCCAGATTGAGTAACAGTCTCCTGGCTTCTGCCTGTCCCAGCGCTTCCATCAGTGGATGGATGAACTCTGTCTGTCTATGTCTTTCTGCATTTCAAATCTAGCTATCTATTTTAAAAATAAAGAAGTATAAAAAAAATATGCACAGATTTTTCATAACATACATTTTCCATAAACTTCTTTTAATGGATTTAAATAGACTCCTATTTAATGGATTTCAAAAATGTTTGCACTGTAATAAGCTTCTTTTAAATTTCTTTTTTCCTTCTTGTTAGCAAACTCATACAACACAATGGCTCTTTGTTTTTCTCCCCCTATTTCCTGAAATTTGCAGATACATTGGCCTACAAATACACATCACATACACTTTTAAAGTCAGAGCTAAACAATAATCTTTCTATAACCTCACCCCAATTGAGTAATATGTAATATGAAAATCATGTGTCTTTTGCTGTTTGCTACTTCATATGTCATAGTACACACCTATGGGAGGTGCTCCAAGAAAGAGAAAGTGAAACAAGTAACAACATTGCTAGGAACCATGTTGGCATGCTCATAAATCTCGTGGTTTTTTTTTTTTTTTTTTTTTACACAGGCAGAGTTAGACAGTGAGAGAGAGAGACAGAGAGAAAGGTCTTCATTTTCCCTTGGTTCACCCCCAAATGGCAGCCATGGCTGGCGCACTGCGCCGATCAGGAGCCAGGTGCTTCCTCCTGGTCTCCCATGGGGTGCAGGCCCCCAAGCACTTGGGCCATCCTCCACTGCACTCCCGGGCCACAGCAGAGAGCTGGACTGGAAGAGGAGCAACCGGGACAGAATCCGGCGCCCCGACCGGGACTAGAACCCAGGGTGCCAGCGCCGCAGGCAGAGGATTAGCCTAGTGAGCCGCAGTGCCAGCCAGAAATCTCGTGTTTTAAACTGCAAGTGTTCTTGGGATTGTGCCAAGGGTCCTTGTTTTAAACAATATGAGATAGACACACCTTCAGAATGAAGACCTCTTGGTAAGGCTCTTAAAAATCTGGACATCATTGTTGTCAGCTTAATAAGTTTTTTCTTTTTACCTTCTCCTTAGATCTGACATGGAAGGCATTCATGGAAAAGTATGCCTAGACTGCATTCAATAGGAGTAGGGCTTGTCAGAAGGAAGAAGTGATTAGTCATTAATAAAATATTAAGCATATCGTATCTAATTTAATAAAAGGCCATTTTAATGTCCATAAATGTAACACCAATGAATTAAAGAAGACAGATTTCTGATTTTAAACTTTCCTATTAACAATTCACTCACTCATATGCACACATATGCATACCTACATGCCCAGCTACCCACATAATGAATATAGTAATCGTTTTAGAAAAAGTTAGCTTTAAGCTTAGTCAACCTTAGTAGCAGGTTTAACTCTTGGGGACAGTTTATATAAAATGTGCCAAAGATGATCCAGTTTCATAGAACTTTTAGTCAGAACCCAAGGAACTTTCTCAGGTCTCTCTGATTTAATTATTCTCCCTTTGGCTTATTTATTTTAACCATCAGTGTCAGATTGGACCAGAATATGCTTTATTTTGAGTTCAGGGGTCATTTTTTTAGGTTGCCAGAGGGAAATGTAATAAACACAGGATTATATTTGCTAATCTATATATTTCAATATTATGGATGAAACTGATACTTTCTTTGTGACTTAATATATGGTCAGTTTTTGTAAGCTCTGTGTGCAGTTGAGAAATGCAGTATTTATTATCCAACTATGAAACTTGATAACATATCTATAAAATCAACCTTATTCACTATGTAATTTAGATCTTCTATATTCTTGTTTGTTTAGCTTTATTCTTATTTGTTTGTCATGTAATGAAAGGGATGTGTTAAAATTTCTTATTGTTAGTGTGTTTCAGTGATGTCTCCTTGTATCTACTGTATTTCTGCTTTATAACAATAGTTCTGTTATTTGACGTACAGACATTGAGAGCTATTGTGTCTTCCTTTTGATGATGGCTTTTATCATTAAAAAGTGTCCTTTGTCTCATTTAATGCTTTTTTTACTTTGAGTCTATTTGATATTGATTACATTTGCCTAAAATTTTCTTTTTTGTGTCACTTTCCTTTAACCACCTAATCTTGAGAGGGTGTTTTTGGCTTATTCTCTCCTAGAACTGATAACTTTCAAAGACCACCTTTTGAAGACTATTTAGAATGCTTTACCCAAGTTCTCTGATCTACCTTGACAGTTTCTCAGTATTTTCATACACTGTGTGAACTTTCTCTTTCTGGTGGTGATTTTAGATTAATTTTAATTTGGGGCTTTGAGCCTCTTTATTTTCTTATTAATGTACTTGTTCCACTATTTTCCTTGTACTTTGCAAAATATGAGTAATAGCTTGCTGGGGGTTGGTGTTTGTTTTCCCACTTACCAGTAATTTGATATTTGGGTGTTCTCTTTTTGTTATGTGGAGAGCATGCACTTATGGCCTTCGTGTTTTCCTGATGATTCTATATTCTTTCACGGTGATTGTGTTTGGAGACTTAGATTTACATGGCCATCATTTTGCATATAATTAAAATGCTTTGCAAGTATTTTAATGGCTACATTATATTGTGATAGGAAAAGGAAGCACAACTTATCAAATAATTTTCCGCTTAATGAACATTTCAGTTATTTTCTTTTTTTGTGATGACATATTTGTGTATAAGCTAATTCAAATATATGTGAGGGGGCTTCAAAAATTTCATGGAGAATATATCTTATGAAAAAATTCTGTGTGGATTGCAAAACGTGTTTGCACCAAAATACACTTATCTTTTAGTTCCATTTCCCTTGAACTTTTTGAAGTCCCCAAGTACTTTGGGTAGATTTTCCAAAGAAAAATTACTGCCTCAAGGTTGTAAACATTATTAATAATGATGTAATTTGAACCCAGGGAGAATCAGTGGGCCAGATGGCTTTATTTTAAGCTTCTGACTAGGGTGGTCTCTACCATTTTTTTCAGATAGCACACTTCTTTCCTACATATAGATCATGAACCTGGTCTGTTATAGCTGGAAGGTACTAGTATGGCTGTTTCTGGTGTTTACAACCATGATACTATTTGTTAACTATTTAGAAATCTCCCACTGCCATTGATGAAAACATTCATTGTTCCATGGATGGATGTTTTGTCCACTTGGAATATACACGTGTTTTATTTAGTAATAACAAAAAGACATGTGATCTTTCCTTCAGCTACCCTTTAGTCTGGCTTATCTGGGTTTTATAATTGAAGAAGCAGGGTGAGCAAGAACCTAAAATACATCTGTCAAGGCCTTAACTGGATTAAACTAATCAATCCTCACATTAGTCAGTACTGTCCTCATGAATTTTATCAGAGCCTGATGGGCTCATTTCTGCCCAGACTTTCTGTTAGTCTCTTATTTTTTTCCCCTCCTACTTGATCACTTTTATTAACTACAAATAATCAAAGCTGGTCTTACTATTCATACCTAGAATTTTTAGTCATCTATATACATGTGTACATATGTGTGTTTATAATGTTAGTCACCTAATATTTTCTGAATGAATTGGGACATTCTGGTGTGATTCATAAGTTTTACTTGAATCTCTGCAACTTTCTAGTTATTTGTTTTGTTTGTTTGTTTTGGGGGAGGTCTCTTAATATAATGAAAATAAAAACTATTATGCTCTCAATTGAGGTGGTGGTAAGAACTTTGACCAAGACATTCTCCATTATTATTTTTACTTCCATCTCCAATGATTCTAATTTAACAAATATAAATGGAGTCTATGTATTGTCATTTAAAAAAGCATCCCAGATATTTCTAGAGGCTAGATTTGAGAATTATGGTTTTAGACCCTCTGACCCAATGAAGAGTAATGATATAAATAATAAATAGTAATGCCCGATAGCAGGCATATTTTATGGCTTCCAACCTATGATTCTAGTGTTTCACTGTTAATTGTGATATCAGCTGATCATTTGAGACAGACATAGTGATGTATTAGAGGCAACTCAGACTAGCTTACAAGACCTGATGATGTATATCTTTTCTCAATTCAAGTCCATTGGCATCATGTTGACCAGTTGGAAACAGCCAAAGTGGGATTATTCATAACACAGAAATAGCAAATCCTGCAAATCAAGGTTGCCCTCTGACCTAGTCATTAATCACTTACCAGCATATCACTGTATATTATTATTAAGTTAGGGAAGTGTTCTTTTATTTCTAAACTAGGAATAATGTTCACACTTTGTTACGATTTGTATTTCATTACAGCCACTTTTCAATCATATTGACAACTTACAGCAAAGTTCTAAATCTTTTATTTCTCAGAATGCTTTTTCAGAGGGCGGGCTGTATTCTAATTCATCACTGGGTTTCCCTTCTATGGAACTATGCTGACATTTTCTAGACTTAGTAACTTTCCATTTGTTCTTTCTATTGAATTATAGTCAAACAGGAAATAAACTTTTTTTTGTAAGATATTTGTGTGTGCTCTTAGAAAAAATTTTCAGTTCCAAATGTATTGGGAAAAAGGTAAATATTATTGTAATAATCACTGCTGTGGTGAACTGTGGTTTCAGAGGGAGAGTATGGGTGGAGAAGAATGCTTCCCAGTTACTAACCTAGAGGAGTAAACAGACTGCATATTTTTCAGGTAGTACTCCACAAAGACTGTCTTGTCACAAAGAAATGTAGGAGAATTAGGCAAGGGGCCAGCATTGTGGCACAGTGGCTTAAGCTACCACTTGTGATGCCAGCATCCCACTTGTGAATGCTGGTTTGACCCAGCTGCTGTGCCTCCAATCCAGCTTCCTGCTAATGTGCCTGGGTCCCTGCTACCCACATTGGAGACTTGGGTGGAGCTCCTGGCTTCTGGCTTTGGCCTGGCTCAGACCTGGCTGTTGTGACCATTTAGGGCGTGAACCAATAGATCTCTCTCACTCTCTCTCTCTCTCTCTCTCTCTCTCTCTCTCTCTCTCTCTTTCTCTCCTCCTTTCAAATGAATGAATGAATCCTTATAAAAGAATTAGGCAACATAAAGTTGCAATTGTCATTCTTTGAGAAGTAATTAGGTTGCAGAAATCATTATCTTGTCAGTTAAATGTAGACTCATATGTTTTACAATTAACTGAACTGAAATCAGTGTTGACAACCCCTTAAGAAAATTAAAGATCCTAAATGGAATGCGTGGCTGGATTGCTGATGACTCTACTTTCACTGAGAATGGGATAGACCTTGAGCAGGAGCAAGATTTTACTCAGTGAAGGCTGTAATGTGCTTCAGAATAAAACAATTATCAATTTACATAGGATTTTTTTTTATAATTCCAGTAGTTGAAATGTTGGTTCTTAGAACCAGGGATTCCTTGCCTTTCCTTATTCCAAAAGGATGGACTCCACCTATGGTGTGCTGAGTACTCTGCTGGGAGAAAATATCAGGTGTACAGAGAAGCTGTGAGACACTCTGTGTAGTGAGTAGCAAGCACGTATGCACAGTAGTGGCACCAAGTAGGGTGCCTGGTAATCTAGACATCGTTAGGGAAATATAGATTGGGTTCAAGGGAAGTAAAACTGGAGCATCTTGTGAAATACATACCATGGAATAGATATTGTGTTTTATAGCAATTATATTGCTCCTGGTTTTTAGATCTAAGTCTATTGGCTTCTCTAATAATATAATAATGAATGCACTGGGGCCAGCGCTGTAGCACAGCATGTTAATGTCCTGGCCTGAAGCACCGGCATCCCATATGGGCACCAGTTCTGGTCCTGGCAGCTCCTCTTCTGATCCAGCTCTCTGCTATGGTCTGGGAAAGCAGTGGACAATGGCCCAAGTCCTTGAACCCCTGTACCCGTGTGGGAGACCCAGAAGAAGCTCCTGGCTCCTGGCTTTGGATCAGCTCAGCTTTAGCCATTGTGGCCCTTTGGGGAGTAAACTACCAGATAGAAGACTTTTCTCTTTCTCTCTCTCTACCTCTCTCTGTAATTCTATCTTTTAAATAAAAATAAATCTAAAATAATGAATGCACACTTACAAATATTGTATCTCTAATATTATTTTTTTGTTTCTTATGCTTTTGTGGGGGAATTACCATACCCATTTGGTTAATGAGTACTTTAGTCTTCCAACCTCAAACCAATTAATCTAGGCCATAAGGTATGAAATCCCTTGCCTGTATCTGTAGCCATTGTTTATTCCTCTCTGTAGTCTTGGAATCATAAACACCCTTCCTCCTGATCTGGACTAATTTATTTATTTTTTTGAAAGATTTATTTATTTGAAGGTCAGAGTTACACACAGAGAGAAGGAGAGACAGAGAAAGAGAGAAGTCTCCCATGTGCTGGTTCACTCCCCAGTTGGCCGCAATGGCCAAAGCTACACCGATCCCAAGCCAGGAGCCAGGAGCTTCTTCCGGATCTCCCACATGGGTACAGGGGCCCAAGGACTTGGGCCATCTTCTACAGATTTCCCAGGCCATAGCAGAGAGCTGGATCGAAAGTGGAGCAGCCGGGACTCAAACTGGTGCCCATATGGGATGCCGGCATTGCAGGCAGCAGCTTTACCTGCTACACCATAGCGCTGGCCCCAGGACTAATTCATTTAGATGTGCTATTGATACCATCTTTCCTTTCTTCTTCAGGGATATTGCAGTATAAATTATCCTCTTAATCTGTATTTTAACTGTCTCATCCTTAGTGACTCTCCTCACGGCTTATGACATTCCTCATGTCTGAGTGTAAAAAAAAAAAATCCACTTTGACCTTACATGCCCCTTTAACTATTTTGCTCTATCCTGTTCCAGACAATCCTCTACAAAGTATAATCTTCATCCGTAGCTTTCCAAAGTGTGACCTGGGAACCAGATGCATCAGCCTAACCAATGAGCTTGGTGGAACTGTGTAATTTCTAGCCCCACTTCATATATACTGAATCGGAATTTACATTGTAGCAAGATCCTCAAGTGACTCCTATGCACATTAGAGTGTCAGAACAGCTGTTCTACACTGATCGTTTCCCTCAGATTTTCACTCCTCAGTCTACTTCAGCTTTGCTTTTCCCCTTGCTTTGATAAGCATTTCTCAGTATTTCTGTTACTTGAACTCTGCTCTTTCTGACACTGAACATGACCTTGACATTCTTGCCTCCATAGATTTCTCGAACACATTATCTTCTTTCTCTTCTGCTCTCCTTCCCAGCCTCCTTCTCAGATGTCCTTCCCCTACTTATTCCTTAACCATGATGTTCCTAGAATTTTGCCTACAGACTTCTCTTCATATTCTTCCTATGAGTATGAGTATGCTGATGGCCCCCTCATTTCTATCTCCAGCCCAGTCTTCCTGATGCACTTCCATCTCTATGCAGAGACCTTACACGTCTCTCAAAATCCACATGTCTAAAACTGAATCCATTTATCTTCTTTCCACTCAGTCCATAATACCAAAACAAAGCTTAACATCCAACAAAAATGAAAATGTTCCTCTTCCGGTTTCCCTATCTTGATTGGTAACACCACTGTCAATTTAGATATTTACACAGAAATATGGAATTTATCTTTGTTTTTTCCTCACCTATGAACCTCATGTTTAATCAGCCAAGTCTGATCAATTTTATCTCCAAACTGTTTTTTTCTAAAAGATTTATATTATTTATTTGAAAGAGTTACAGAGAGAGGTAGAGACAGAGAGAGAGAGAGGTCTTCCATCTGCTGGTTCACTCCGCAGATGGCCACAACCCAAAGCCAGGAGCTTATTCCAGGTCTCCCATGTGGGTGCAGGTACCCAAGGACTCAGCTGTCTTCTACTGCTTTCCCAGGCCACAGCAAAGAGCTGGATAGGAAGTGGAGCAGCCGGGACTAGAACCAATGCCCATATGGGATGCCAGTGCTTCAGGCCAAGGCTTTAACCCTCTGCGCCACAGCACTGGTCCTTCCAAGCTGTTTTAAAAAGCTACTCCATGCTCTGTTCTCAACTCTTGCATTAGACTTTCATTTTTTCTCATTCAGACTTGCTGTGATCTCCCAAGTTTTCCCCCTACCTTCAAATCCAGTTAACCCAAACTTCAGTCATTCTTAAACCATATTTATAATTTTCACACTGTGCCTGTATACCACTTATATTGTTATTTATTGAACTTTCAAAACAGATTCGCTGGTTATTTTGCCTCACCCGAGAATGTTCCTAAAACAATTTCAAATGCTAGTTATGGTTTTATGAATGCAATTTTAAAGTAATGGTTATTTTTCCTGAGTTTACAGAGCACATTATATTATTCCTGTAATCACACAGTACATAAATGAATATGTACTATAAGCCCAGCTTTCTTAATAAGCAATTAGAATTCTTTTTAGAAATGTTGTTAACAATACATGTTTATGGGCTACAGTGTGACATTTCGATGCATGTGTAGAATGTGTACTGACCAAATCAGGGCAATCCAGATTTACTCTTCCTTGATATTACTTTATGATTGCAGGCTTGAGGCTTGTTTTTCTATTCGTTCCTCTAGTTTCCCCCTGCCCACTCCCATGCTGTGTAACTCCAGGAATTTACTTCTCCAATCAAAGCCTGATTTGGTTCCCATGATCCAAACTCCCTCTGTCCTCTCACACTTTCCAGCTTCCCAAGCTCCAGTAATCACAGTTTTGTTTCCAGATTGAGGTTTGTTTTTTTTTTTTTTTTTTTTTTTTTAGCTGCCACATATGAGGAAGAACAAAAAACATAGTCATTGAAATAAAAAAGTCATCCATATGCTGTAAGTTGGAAAACACTGGTATATAAGAGCTCTTGCTATTTGCTACTCAGTCCCTTCCACTCATCCCTGAAAACACTGATAGCTTGCATTTCACTTCTCCATAATCTACCATCTCTGAAGACACTCTTTCTGTTACTATTTTGTAGCCTAGTCAATTAGATCAACTGAAAATAAGAGAAATAAAGGGTATTATTTTGCTATCATTTATTTTCTTATTTTCTTTTATGCAGATCCAAGTTATTAGCCGATACCATTTTCCTTCTCTCTGCATAACTTTTAAAAGTATTTTTTTTAATTTGAAAGAGTTATGGGAAGAGAGAGAGAGAGAGAGAGAGAGAGAGATCTTTCATCCACTGATTCACTCCCCAAATGGCCACAACGACCAGGGCTGGGCCAGGCTTAAGCCAGGAGCAAGGAGCTTCTTTCAGGTCTCCCACATGGGCGCAGGGGCCCAAAAACTTGGGCCATCTTCTACTGATTTCCCAGGCATATTAACAGGGAGTTAGATTGGAATTGGAGCAGCCAGGACATGAACCAGCACCCATATGGGATGCTGGCATTGCAGGAGATGGCTTAACCTGCTATGCCACAATGCCAGCGAAAAACATCTTCTATCATTTCTTGCCAGACAGGTCTTCTAGTGACAAATCCCTCAATTATTGCTTATCTTAGAAAGTGTTTCTCCTTCACTTTTAAATGATAATTTTAATAGGTACAGAATTCCAAGTTAGCCCTATTTTCTTCTTCTTCTATTTATTTTTTAAATATTTATGTATGTATGAGTGTATTTGAAAGGCAACATGGAGCTGAGGGGAATGAGAGAGAGAGGGAGAGAGGGAGAAAGACAGACAGAGACTTTGAGTTTGTCTATCCAATCACTGGTTCACTCATCAATTGGTCGCAACAGCTAAGTCTGGGCCAGGCCAAAGCCAGCAGCTCAGAACTCCCGCTATATCTCCCACACAGGTGGCAGGGATTCAGAGTACTTGGATTATCACCTGCAACTTTCCCAGGCATGTTATCAGGGAACTGGATTGGAAGCAGAACAGCCAGGACTTGAACTGGCACTTTGATATGGGATACTGTGGTAGCTAAATCTGGTGCATCACAACACTGACACCTTTTTAAATTTTTGACAAATAATAATTACATATGTATATTAATGTTTTGATTTGTGTATATATTGTAGAGAAATTCAGGCAAAATAATTAACATACCTATCACTTTTGCAACTTCATTTTTTGTGGTGAGAATATTAAAAATTATGCTTTTAGCAACCATGAAATATATAATACATTACTATTATCTGTATTCACTATCTAGTATGATACATTACCACAGCATGTTGCTTTAATAACAACTTTCCAGCCTCTGGTAACCACTGTTATATTCTGTATTTGTGAGTTCATCTTTTTAAGATTTCACATATAAGTGAGACCATAAAGTATTTGTTTTTCTGTGCCACACTTACTTCACTAAACATAGATTCCTCTAGGACCATCCATATTATTGTAAAGGACTGAATTTCATTTTTTTAGATTTATTTTTATTTATTTGAAAGGCAGAGTTACAGAGAGAGGTAGAGACAGAGAGAGAGGTCTTTCATCCGCTGGTTCACTCCCCAGATGGCTGCAATGGCCGGAGCTGCTCTGATCCGAAGCCAGGAGCCAGGAGCTTTCTCCGGGTCTCCCACATGGGTGCAGGGGCCCAAGGACCCGGGCCATCTTCCACTGCTATCCCAGGCCAAAGCAGAGAGTTGGGTAGAAAGAGGAGTAATCGGAACTAGAACAGGCGCCCATGTGGGATGCCGGTGCTTCAGGCCAGGGCTTTAACGTGCTGCGCCACAGAGCCAGCCCTTGAATTTCATTCTTGAAATGCTGGGTGTGTGTATGTGTGTGTGTGTGTGACATGTTCCTTATCTATTCATCTGATAATGGACACATAGATTGATCTTGGCTATTGTGAATAATGCTGCAATGAACATGGAGTACCAAAGTCTCTTAGACATACTGATTTCAATTGCTTTAGATTTATAGCTAGAAGTAGGTTTATGACCTCATACCATAAATCATAATTCTATTTTTAGTTTTTTAAAGAGATTTATTTTATTTGAAAGGCAGTGTTATAGAAAGAGGTTGAGGCAGACAGATTGAGACACACTCACACACATTGAGAGAGAGAGAGAGAGAGAGAGATATTACTCCCCAAATGGCTGTAATGGCCAGATCCAGACCAGCTGATGCCAGCAGCCAGGAGCTCCATCTGGGTCTTCCTCATAGGTGACAAGAGTTGAAGTACTTGGGACATCTTCTGTTGCTTTCCCAGGTGCATTGGCAGTGAGCTGTATTGGAAGTAGAGCAGCCAGGTCTTGGTCCAGTGCCCATATGGGATGCCAGCATCACAGGCATTCTGCTATGCCACAATGCTGGCCCCTATTTTTAGTTTTTCAAGGGCCATCATACTATTTTCTAAAATAGTTGTACTAAATTTGCATTCCCACCAACACACAAGAGTTCCCTTCTCTTCACAACTTTTCAACACTTATTGTCATTTATCTTTTTGATAATAGCTATTCTAACATGTGGAATAATATCTCATTTTGGTCTCAATTTGTATTTCCTTCATGATTAGAGATGTTGAGCATTTTTTCTTATACATGTTCACCATCAATTTTTTTAAGATTTATTGATTTATTTGAAAGTCAGACTTACACACAGAGAGAAGGTGAGTCAGAGAGAGAGAGAGAGAGAGAGAGAGGTCTTCTATCTGCTGCTTCACTCCCCAGATGGCTGCAATGGCCGGAGCAGCACCGATCTGAAGCCAGGAGGCAGGAGCTTCTTCCAGATCTTCCACGTGGGTGCAGGGGCCCCAGGACCTAA
This sequence comes from Sylvilagus floridanus, assembly GCA_949820135.1. Taxonomy (NCBI): domain Eukaryota; kingdom Metazoa; phylum Chordata; class Mammalia; order Lagomorpha; family Leporidae; genus Sylvilagus; species Sylvilagus floridanus. The sequence continues at coordinate 82,239,292 of OX463223.1, forward strand.
GCCATCCTTTACTGCTCTCCCAGGTCATAGCAGAGAGCTAGATAGGAAGTGGAGCAACTGGGACTCGAACCGGTGCCCATATAGGATGCCGGCCCTACAGGCAGCGGCTTTACCCACTATGCCACAGCGCTGGCCCCTCACCATCAGTTTTTTAAATACTAATATGTAAATCTCCATTTTATCTGTAAATTCTAATCACAAATAGAACATAAAATTTAAATAAAGGCAGCATTTACAATACCGACTTCAAATATTCAGGAAAAAATTTAATAAAAATATTCAATAACTATACAAATTTAGGGAATTAGTGAAACAAAGATCATCTAAGTAAATAGAGAAGCATATTGAGTTTGTGCTTTGGAAATTTTTATTTTTTAATAGTAGATAGAACATTAAAATTTAATACATCATATAGAAATTCAGCATGCATTCTTCCTTTTAAGTTCAAAGTACAATGCCTTATGAATATTTTTATTATGCTTTTGTGATGGAAGATGACAGCAAGAATAAGGTATGAGATTTTGATTTTATTGAATATAGTTTTAATATTCCATATTTTTGTGGCCTAATACCTTTTACTGATATTTACTCATTAAATGACATTACACTCTCATGATATATTATCTCCATTTCACAGATGAGGAGATTAGGCTGAAGTTAAGTCATTTGTCCAAGTTTATATAGCTAGTAAAGGGCAGAGCTGTTGGCCACTCAAGGAAACTTTTTTTTTTGAAAAATACCTGTTCAGATTTTTACCCAGTTTTAAACTGAGTTGTTTCCTTACTATTGAGTTGTTTGAATTCCTTATATATTTTGAATATTAGCCCTTGTCAGATGTACTCTTTGAGATATTATCTCCTAATCCATGAGTTGTCTGATCACTACGATGTTTCCACTGACGCACAGAAGCTTTGTACTTTAATGAACTCTCATATATCTCTTTTTGCCTTTGTTCCTGGTACTTTTGGAGTCCTATCCAAGAAATCATTGCCCAGACTGATGGCATGCAGGATTCCTTCTGTTTTCTTCTAGAAGTTTCGTAGTTCTGGATCTTGAATCCATTTTGTGTTGATTTTTGTGGGTATGAAATAAGGATCTAATTTTCTTCTTCTTTGCGTGGATGGGCTATGTTCCCAACACGATTTATTGGTGAGAAGGTGTTTTCTCATTTGTGTGTTATGGGAACCTATGTTGAAAATCAATTGATAATAAATACTTGGTTTTATTTCTGAGCTTTCTTTCCTGTCCCACTGGTCAATATGCCTGTCTTTTTTATGCCAGTGTCATGCTGTTTAATTACAATAGCTTTGTAATATATTTTTAAAGATTTTTTTGTTTTTATTTATTTGAAAGATAGAGTTACAGAGAGAGGCAGAGCAAAAGAGACAGAGGTCTTCCATCCGCTGGTTCACTCCCCAGATGGCCACTAAGTCCAGAGCTGCGCAGATCCAAAGCCAGGAGCCAGGAGCTTCCTCCGTGTCTCCCATGTGGGTGCAGGGGCCCAAGGACTTGGGCCATCCTCTACTGCTTTTCCAGGCCATAGCAGAAGAGAAGCAGCCAAGACTAGAACCGGCGCCCATATGGGATGCTGGCACTTCAGGCCAGGGCGTTAACCCACTGTGCCACAGCGTTGGCCCCTGTAATGTATTTTAAAACCAGAGTGTGATACCTTTCAACTTCCTGTTTTATTTCTTTTTGTTCAAGATTGCCTTGGTTATTTGAGGTCTTTTGTGGTTCCATAAGAATTTTAGGGTTGTTTTTACATTTATGTGATAAATGCCATTGGAATTTTGATAGAATTTGCATTGAATCTCTAGTTTGCTTTCAGTAGTGTGGATATTTTAACAATGTTATCCCATGAAAATTCAATATCTTTCCATTTACTTGTATCATCTTCAATTTATCTGATCAAAGTATTTTATAGTTTTCATTGTACAGATCTTTCACTTCCTGGATTAAATTTACTCCTAAGTATTTTATTTTTTATACTGCTGCAAATGAAATTGTTCTCTTAATTTTTTTGTCAGATATTTTGTTGTTACTGTATAAAAACATTGTTGGGTTTTTGTTGTTGTTGTTGATTTTGTACCCTACAACTGTACTGAGTTCATTTATCAATTCTGACAGTTTGCTGGTGGGCTCTTTAGAGTTTTCTGTATCTCAAATCATATCATCAGCAAACAGCAAGGTTAACCTCTTCATTTCTATGTGGATGCCTTTTATTTATTTTCCTTGCCTATTGCTCTGGCTTTTACTTCTAGTACAACATTGAATAGAAGCAGTGAAAATTGGTGTTCTTGTCTTGTTCTTGATCTTAGAGGAAAACTTTTCAGCATATCATCATTGAATATGATGTTAGCTGTGCATTTGTCATATTTGACCTCTATTGTGTTAAGGTATATTCCTTCTATTTGTAATTTGTTGAGAACTTTTTATCATGATAGTACATTGAATTTTAATTTATTTTAAATTGCAGAAAAAATATTGGAGGGAGGGAGGGAGGAAGAGAGGGAGGGGAGGGAAGGAGAGAAGAGAGAGAGAGAGTCTTCCATCTGCTGTGTGCACTCCCCAAATGGCTGCAACTGCTGGAGCTGGGCCAATCCAAAGCCAGGAGCCAGGAGCTTCTTCTGGGTCTCCCATGCAGATACAGGGGCGCAAGGACTGGGGCCATCTTCTACTGCTTTGCCAGGCCATCAGCAGGAAGCTGGATCAGAAGTAGAGCAGCCAGGACTTGACCTGGTGCCCATATAGGATGCTGGCACTGCAGGTGGCAGCTTAACCTGCTATGTCATAGCCCTGGCCCCAAAATTTACCTTTTAATTTTTGCTTTGACAAGTGACTGTTAAGGAGCATGTTTTTTAGATTCTGCTTATTTGTGAGTTTTCCAAGATTATTCTTATTATTGCTTTCTAGTTTCATGCTATTGTGTGCAGAAAAGATACTTGATTTGAATCTTAAATTTGTTAAACTTGTTTTGTGTCTTAACATGATTTATTGTAGAGAATGTTCCTCCTTCCTTTTCAATCTATTTGTGTCATGAGAGGTGAAGAGAATTTCTTGTAGGCAACATATTCTTGAGTCTTTTTAAAAATCCATCTAGCCACTTGATGACTTTTGAGTAAATAATTTAATCCATTTATTTTCAAAGTACTGATGCTTGTTGACTTACAGTGGGCCTACACCCATCTTACAGTGAAAATATCATAAGTCAAAAGTGCATTTAATATTCCTTACAAAACTACAGCTTAGCAGTGTAGTGTGCTGTCTAGTTGTGGCTGTTTATACTCATGATTGGGTGGCTGATTGGGAGCTGCCACTCACTGTTGCTGCCGCCAAGTATGAGAGAGTATCATCCTACGTATTGCTAGCCCAGGAAATGATCAATATTGAACATTTTGAATATCTACGAATGTATATTGCATTCATACCATTGTAAACTTAAAAAGTTGTTAAGCCATTTTAAATTGGGGACTATCTGTAATTATTGGTAAGTAAGGACTTACTATTGCTATTTTTGTTCATTGTTTTCAGTTCACCTATAGATTCTTTCTTCCTCTCTTTCCATCTTCCTTTGTGCTTTGATGATTTTCTTTTTTTTTTTAATTTTTTATTTGACAGGTAGAGTTATAGACAGTGAGAGGGAGAGACAGAGAGAAAGGGTCTTCCTTCCGTTGGTTCACCCCCCAAATGGCCACTACGGCCAGCACTGTGCCGATCCGAAGCCAGGAGCCAGGTGCTTCCTCCTGGTCTCCCATGTGGGTGCAGGGTCCAAGCACTTGGGCCATCCTCCACTGCACTCCCAGGCCACAGCAGAGAGCTGGACTGGAAGAGGAACAGCCGGGATTAGAACCTGGTGCCCATATGGGATGCCGGTGCCGCAGGATTAATCAAGTGCTAGATAGATTTTTTTTTGCTGTATACCCTGCTTCTTTTTCCTCTTTGCTTCTTGAATCTGTGGTTTGATTTTTTATGATTAATTTTCAGAAATTCTGTCATTACTACTACAAATATTTCCTCTTTTCCTAGTTATTTTTCCTCTCCTAATAATCCTGTCACATATATGTCCCACAGTTCTCAGATATTCTGTTCTTTTTCTTTCTTCTTTTTTTTTTCTTTGCATTTCTGTTTTGGAACTTTTATTGAGAGATCTTCAGATGCATTGATTGCTTCCTCAGCTGTGCGCAGTCTACTGATGAGCTCACCAAACACATTCTTCACTTCTTTTACAGTGTTTTAGTTTCTAGAGTTTGTTTTTGATTCTTTCTTAGAGTTGTCATCTCTCCTTATATTTTCTATCTCCTATTTTGTGTTGTCATTTTATTTATTATAGCCCTTAACATATGAATCATAGTTGTTTTAAATTGCTAGATTGATAGTACCAACATCTCTGTCATACTGACTCTCATTCTGATATTTGCTGTGCCTCTGCAAACTGTTTTCTGTCTTCCAGTATACCTTTTATTTGTTGCAAGCCAGACATGATAAAATGGATAAAAGGGACTGAAGTACATAGGTCTTTAGTGTGACATGTTATGTTTTATCTGCCTACGGTATCGCTTCTGTTTACCATTTGTTGTAACTGTAGGTGATAAAAGTTAAACTTCTTCCTAGTTTCCTTGTTTTTATCTCCTTTGAGACTTCTTAAATATTTATCATCTGAGAAGCATAGTTCTTTTAGTCATATTTCCTTGTTATTATAAGGAAGCTCTACTGATGTAGAGATAAGATGGCGGGAGGGGTGTGTCAGTCCTCCTGTGATTATGACCTTGTCTTTCAGTGAGATGTACCGTTGCCCTGTGATCTCTCAGTTTTGTTTTGATTTTCCCCACCTCGCTGGGTCTAGAGTTGACTATTTCCCTTCACCTAGGTAATTTAGTTTCTGATAAGACTATAGTAAGTTGGGGGTTTGGAAAAATAGTTTCTCTTTAGGGTAGGCCTTGCTAAAGAGAACAGAAGGCTCAAGGGTGTGCTTTAAAATGGCTGCTTGCTTTCTGTCCCTCCTTGAAGCATGGAAGCATGAAGGGACTTCTCAGATTTTTATTGTGAAAATCTAAAAGAGCACTTGAAGCTAAAATTTACAAAAGTGTGGGAATCACCCAAGACTATAAGATTTCCCTGGAATTTTTAACCCTCAAATTTATATGTTTTGAGCCACTAACAGTTTGTCAATTATGAATTAGGGTTTCCTCTTGGGGCAACTTGTTCCCAAGGGGTTTTCTGCTCCCTTGCTTCTGCTCCAGTATGTTTTGATTCTCTGTGTCTTCTGTTTCCTCAGCTTTGGGGGCAGTAGTTTGGTGTTTGACCTGAGTTTGCTGATGGATCAAGGGAGAGTTGATTTTCAGTTTATTTAGCTTTTTCCTTCTGTGAATGGGACAGATGACTTCCAAGGTTCTCACATGCCAGACCGGAATGCAAGGGAAACACCAGAAAACTCCATTTTGTAATGTTCGGGTTTCTTGAAAACTGGAAAGAGTAACCAGCTTTTAAAAAGTCCCAAGTTTTCAATTCTGCAAATATTTTGTTGAAATAATGTTTACTGCAGAATTATCAAAAGTGATATATCCTTGGCCGGTGCCTCGGCTCAATAGGCTAATCCTCCGCCTAGCGGCGCCAGCACACCGGATTCTAGTCCTGTTCGGGGTGCCAGATTCTGTCCCGGTTGCCCCTCTTCCAGGCCAGCTCTCTGCTGTGGCCCAGGAGTGCAGTGGAGGATGGCCCAAGTGCTTGGACCCTGCACCCCATGGGAGACCAGGAGAAGCACCTGGCTCCTGCCATCAGATCAGCACAGTGCACCGGCCGCAGCGTGCCAGCCACGGCGGCCATTGGAGGGTGAACCAATGGCAAAAGGAAGACCTTTCTCTCTGTCTCTCTCTCTCACTGTCCACTCTGCCTGTAAAAAAAAAAAAAAGTGATATATCCATTGCTCAAGTTAAATCTTATCAGCGTCTTACACATACACAATGATACACAATGGGATCATGTACTTTTCTTTTGAAAGATCGTAAAAATTAACTTTTCTTTCTTATTTACTTTTCTCAATAGATCCCAAATGCCCAGGAGATGTCGATTTTCATAACAGTGATTGGGACATTAAGACAATCACCAGCTCCTTGAAATTCTACCTCAGGTATGCCTACTTTAATTTGGGACTTTGATTTTTATGTTTGATTAAATGTGTCTGAGTGCTGATTGGAATTAATGTGGTCATAGTTTCAGGAGGTTAAGTATGATTGGTGAAGAAAAAGAATGAAGAGAATTTCTGTTGAAGAAGAATACATTGTCAGACTTTTACTGAATCTGAGAATTTAAGCAAAGGTAGCATATAAATTATTATGGAAAAAAATCTTTTAAGCTATTTTAAAAATCATGCATTTGAAGTATTTGAAGTTTTGCGCTTTAAAGATAGATTGTCATAATGGGTTCACTAAGTAAAATCATGTCTTTTTACAATTCGGCATTGTTAGCATGTTTTAGTGGATTACAAAAATTTGGAGACATCAAATTGCATTTGGAAAAAAATATCATGTGTTGGAGTGTATATGTGTTTGTGATATCATGCCTTAATCTATATAAGGGAAATAAAGACAAGAAAACACAACCATAAACAATTTTGGAGGTAAATGAAGTGGCAGCAGTATGAAAAAAGTTAACATACCAGAGAATTTGGGGATGCACAATGATGATGAATGTATTATTCAGTTTGTTGGTAAAATTTTATATTATAAAAAAATGTTTGAGGCATATATTACATATATATACACACATAATGTGCATATTTTATACCCATTTATTTCTTAGCATTTTCTGTGTCCCATAGTAGGTACCATATTTTGCATAAAAATGTCTTATTTTCGACTGATGTGCTCTTTAGGAGTTAAGATAGATACTTAAACTCAATATTACTAATCTAAAAATAGATTGAGTCTCAGATATTACTGTTAAACAGCTTTCTGCTATAGTATTATCTTAGTTTTATGTAAACACGAATGTTCTTTTTACTGGTAGTATTCATGATGCGTTTGCTAAGGAACAAAGGAACAATTATTAGAGGGTTTATTCTTTGCCAGGCCCTGTGCTAGTTGCTCATATAGACAGTACCATTGTCTCTTCTCTCCTAATAACTGTACTGTAGGTGCCATTATACTCATTTTACAGATGAGGAAACTGAGATGCACCTCTTGCCCCACTAAGTAATATTCATAGTCACAGCTAGTATTATTTGAATCTGTCTCTGACATCCTCTTCCCCTACGTCCAAGGACTGTGGACTTTGCTTGGGCAATTTAGTGAAGACAGGGAACAATTTAGAAGACTCAGGATAATGAGAATTGTGGGAGCAAGTGATTCTGTGTCTTCTTCAAAGGAGTAAAAAATTTCAAATATGCATATAAGTTAAGGCCTTTCTCACATTACTTCATTCTTACCTCATCTTGTAATAAACAAGGTAGACCTTTTGTGAAAGATAGGAAGATTGTGCCCAAAACTGTGAGTGGCCAACATCCCCAATAAGGGATGTTTTTCCCTGAGATACTCATGCATGGAGCTTGGCTATAAACTGACAGTCAACACTTTAGATTTCTCTGGGATATCAGTGTTTGCAGAGTGGGTGTCCATTTGTGTTTTAAGTACCTAAATCACTCCTTGTCTTCAACATTTCCAGAAAGTACTCAAAAAATCATCTCCTCTGTCTCCTGCCTCTTTCACCTTTCTCATTAAGCTGATTCTTAGGGCAAGCCTCTAACCTAAATGGTTAAGATGTCAGTTAAGATGCCTGAATTCCGCTTTGGTATATCTGGGTTTGATTCTTGACTCAAACTCCTACTCTAGCTTGTTCTAGCTTCCTGCTAATGTAGACTAATGCTGACACGGGAGGTAGCAATAATTGCTCAAGTAGTCAGGTTCCTGCCAGCCACATGGGAGACCTGGATTCAGTTCCCAGCCCCCAAACTTTGGCATGGCCCAGCTTTGGTTGTTATGGGAATTTGGAATGAACCACTGGCTAGAGATCCATCTCTCTCTCTCTCTCTCTGCCTCTGAAATAAGAAAATAAATATATATTCAAATAAAAACTGGTTCTTTTCTCTCTGTATATAATTATGCCCGAGCATTACATACCTCTAAATCACTAAATCATTCAATAAAAATTTCCTGAGTACCAACCTCCTTTTTGCCAAACTGGATGCTAAGCAGTCGGCATGTAGTTGTAAGGAGATATGGTCTCTGACTTTAAAGAAATTATGGTCTAATGGGGACTGGGGTGGGGGTGTGAACAGAAAGAGGACAATAACCTTACAGATGTAACAAAATGTAATAAATGGTCCGAAGGAAAGGTATAACGTGGCGTGAGTGCGTTTAATAGGAAGACCTAACCTGGTGGAATATTGAGTAGAGAGAATGAGAGGGAGCTCTGTAGAGGCCACATCATGCTGGACCTAACTGGACTTATTAAAAATGAGGGTCTGAATTTGTCTTTTCTTTTTTTTTTGACAGGCAGAGTGGACAGTGAGAGAGAGAGACAGAGAGAAAGGTCTTCCTTTTTCCGTTGGTTCACCCCCCAATGGCCGCTGCCGAAAAACACAAATCATATCATGTAATATGCTGCTTAAAATCCTTCAATATATTTCCACTCTTTTTAAGACAAATTCAGTCCAGCGCCGCAGCTCACTAGACTAATCCTCTGCCTGCAGCACCGGCACACCGGGTTCTAGTCCCTGTTGGGGAGCCGGATTCTGTCCCGGTCGCTCCTCTTCCTGTCCAGCTCTCTGCTGTGGCCCAGGAGTACAGGGGAGGATGGAGGAGGTGCTTGGGCCCTGCACCCCATGGGAGACCAGGAGAAGCACCTGGCTCCTGGCTTCGGATCAGCGCGGGGTGCTGGCCGCAGCGCGCCATTTGTAGCGGCCGTTAGGGGGGTGAACCAACGGAAAGGAAGACCTTTCTTTCTGTCTCTGTCTCTCTCACTGTCCACTCTGCCTGTCAAAAAAAAAATGATTTGTGTTTTTCATTAAAATGGTATAGAGATTAGATTAGAGGAACACAAAACAGAGGTAAAAGGCAATGAGCAGGCTGTTGCTTTTGTGCAGGCAAGAGATGATGTTTGTGCTTAGACTCAGGGTTAGCAATGGAGATTGGTAGAAATAAACATAGTGAGGACATATAGGAAGTGATATTGATGAATTGGGTTTGAGAAAGAGAGAGAGAAATGAAGGGTTGACATTCTTGTTTGTGGCTCATATAACCAAATGACGGTCATGAATTTATGGATTTGAGAAACACAAGAAAACTACATTTGAGGGAGACAGTAAGGTGAGTTTTGAATAAGTCAACTTTGGCTGCCTTTTAGAAAAATATTTATTTTATTTGAAAGACAGTTACAGAGAGAGGTAGAGCCAGAGAGCTAGAGAGAGAAAGAGAGAGAGAGAGAGAGGTTTTCCATCTGCTGGTTCACTCCCCAAATGACCACAATGGCCAGAGCTGAGCTGATCCAAAGCCAGGAGCCAGGATCTTTTTCTGAGTCTCCCACGTGGGTGCAGGGGCCCAGGCACTTGGGCCATCTTCTACTGCTTTCCCAGGCCATAGCAGAGAGTTGGATCAGAATTGGAGCAGCCAGGACTCGAACCGGTGCCCATATGGGATACCAATGCTGCAGGCCAGGGCTTTAACCCAATGCACCACAGCGCCGGCCCCCCTTGGCTGCCTTTGAAGAAATTAGGACACAATGATGAGCAGGTAATTGGATATATAGGTCTGAAACTCAGTGATGAGTTCTGGGCTTGAGATAAAATCTTGGGGGTTATTGACCATATAGGTGATTTGAGTCCAGAGCTCAGGTAAGATTGTCTAGTGAGATACTTTACTCCTTCCCAACTAAGCATTTGTAACAAGACATATACTCCCTGCCTGTACTTGTTAATTGCTCCCCCATGCCTTTGCTGTTTACTCTTATCTCATTGTAAACTGACTCTCACTCTTTTTGTTCCCTTGAACTGCTCTTACCAAGGTCACCACTGACTCCCTCAATGTTGCACACAAAGAGAAATTGTCAGTCTTTACCTTGCTTGACCTTTTTTGCAGCATTTGAAACTGTTACCAAGCCATCCAGGAAACTTTGTCCTCTTGGATTTTGCTGTATCACTTGTTTTGGTTTTTCTCTTACTTACCTCTTTAGCCACTTTCTGCAGTGCCCTTTATGGGCTGTCTGCTTGGCATTTGCTAGAGCATCGTTCTCTTGTCACCAAACTACAGGGAAGAAAAACTCATGTGTTTACACGGGCCAGGAAATGAAAATGAATAGAGGAGACTATTTTCATATTGAACACATCACATACTGGACCTGTAGTTACACGGCAGACCTTTGTTTATATATAAACAGTAGAATTCATTATTTCCATGGATAACCATGTTGGCCCAGTGGAGCTAGATCTACCCATTTCTCAGTAGAGGTGAGAACTATCCATTTTTGTAGGGAATATCTGATTTTTCATATCTTGGTCACTGGTTCAATTCCATTTCATTTTTAAATGCTGTGCTGGACAAACAAGAAATGCCATAAGGTCTCATGAAGCCATTTACCTGCCAGTTTGGCCCATTTCTGCCAAAGCAGCGTCACCTCTTCTCATGGTTTTAACCACCCTTCTAATTTCATGATTCACATATCTGATTTTCAGAACTAGAAGGGCCCTGCACCTACTTTTTTTTCCCCTTGCAGATTTATTTATTTACTTGAAAGGCAGATTTACAGAGACCGATACAGAAAGAAAGAGATCATCCATCTGTTGGTGCACTCCCCAAATGGCTGTAATGGCTGGGGCTGGACCAGGCCAAAGCCTGGAGCCTTGATCTCCATACAGTTCTGCCACATGAGCGCAGAGGCTCAAGTACTCAGGCCATCTTCCACTGCTTTCCCAGGCACATTAGTAGAGAGCTAGTTTGGAAGTGGAACAGCCAGGACTTGAATTGGTACTCGTATGGGATGCCAGCATTGCAGGCTACAGCTTAATCTGCTGCACCACGGTGCCAGCCCCATCCATTTCTTCATAGTCGTCTCTCCTTCTGCACCCTGAGACCCTCTGATTGAGCATCTCTGCTTCCCTCCTAGTCATTTTACCTAAGCCAATTCACTTTGTCCCTTCCTGTCATACCCAATCAGTGAGGCAATTCTGTCTTTAACATCTTTAAAAGCATTCTCTTCACCTTTTCTTTCTATCTTTGTTTCCACTATTTCTGTTTAGGTCTTTATTTCATCTCTTGACTGGATTACAACAGTAATAACCGTGGCAGACAATATAGCATGGACTCTGGATATAGACTACCTGACCCTGCCACTTATTAGCTGTTTAATCTTGGATGAGTTTTTAGATTCTTCTGTGCCTCAGTTTCCTCATCTTTAAAGTAGAGATAACAATTTCCATGAAGTTTATATGAGATTATGCATGTGAATCACTTAGAACAATACAGTGTGCTATGATTATCATTAGTAGTAGTAGTAGTTGATTACTTCCATCCTCCGAGCCACCTGCCATGTACTTTTATGTTATTATCACACTTGTCCCACTACATTGTAGGTTTTATATATGGGATCTGCTTTGACTAGACTTAATAACCGAAGTGTGGGCTATGTCGTACTCATCTGTGGATTCTCCATACCTGACAATGTTGGGCACAAGTCAGTGTCCAGTCAATGTTTCTTGACTAAATGTATTTGATCCTCATTTTTCTCTTCCATTAAATGGGAATTTGAATAATGGCTCTACCTCACCAAATACGAGGACAGAAGCAAGAGCACTTTGGAAATTCTAAGAACTATCAAATTGTAAGGGATCCATGGTAGTGTTCAGAGTGGAATTAATTTAGAATTTTGCAGAACTGGTTTGTGCCTCCTTTCACTTCTGGAATCTAATTGGAGACCTTGCTAGAAGTGTCAGCTCATACCTTCGCAGATGTTATGTTGAATTACTAGCAACTTGGATTCTCCTGACAAAACGTCAAGTGATGAGAAAAATGTATGTAGTCACAGTAAGCTGTGGGGCTCAGAAGCTTCAGCCTCACTGCCCACAGATCTGAGAATCCAAGGCCTGGCTACTCCTTCCCGAAAGGAACTTACAGTCTTCATTAATTTCAGGAATCTTTCTGAACCTGTCATGACCTATAGGCTTCACAAAGAGCTGGTCTCTGCTGCCAGTAAGTATCAATGTTACTAGTTAATTGTGTTGTTCTGGTTTCTTAGTAAGGTTTATAGCAATAAGCCTAGCATGCTGCCGGAGGGAAAGTGATTGAGGGCAAAAACCCCAAAACGCATACACAGATTTCGCCCACTTCCAAAGAGCATATGCTTGCTTTCTGTCTTAACTCAAGAGCTGTATGAATTTTTGCAAGTCATGTTAGTTGAGTGGGTTGGAGCAAATTGAGCAACCTGAGAGATGTGACAGGTATAAAGACTGTATTACCTCTCTCATCAGAACAAGAGCAATGGCTCCTATTACCCCGGGGACAGAGCAAAATGATCACATTATAGTCACTATTTCAGCTTCCTTCAGTGCTTTGCCTTTTCAATTGCATTTCCATTGTGTTGTAAATCAATGCTCCTAATCTGTTAGTTTGCACTAACAGTTGAAAAATCACATTTTCCACCTGAGAAAACTGAGGGTGAGGATGGAAGGCTACATGGAAAATAAGGTGTACTGAATCACCCCAAAAGTTGGCAACTGAGGAAGCATTAGAAGTTTTGACTGAGGCTACTGTGTGAGTGTCTGTCCATACCCCTGCATGACCCACATCCTGCCTTATGCCCCTGTGGTGTGCAGGAATATATTCGGGGGACTTGACCTCATCCTGGGTCTTTGCTGAGGCAAGGGAACTTTGGTCTTTACTTCTGGGCTCTCTCAATGGTTTTTCACAGGAAACCAGACGTAGGAGTGTATACTGCTCTGTGCGAGGAAGGTGGGTGGGGAAAAGTTTCCAGCTGGAAGTTTACATGGGGGACTTTAGGACAAAACTGTCCCTGGAATTTTTACTTTCTTGGAGATAGCTTGTTGTCATTTTTTCTCGTCTTTTTCTTACCATCTCTTGCTTTTCATCCCGTTATGCCTATTCATGGTACTTCATAAAGGTCATGGGAAAATGGAATTAAATATAAGCTTATTTTGGCACAAAAACTTTGAAATCCATGAATAGTATTTTTATAATACACATTTTACATTAGCTTTTTGAAGACCCTTTGCATTTCTTTGTTCTGTTTTTCCTCTTTGCCTTTTGTTCAATCTTTGTTTCTTCTTCCCTCTGACATTGTGTTTCTGCCTATTTATCTCCCTATCTCTTTCCATTTTTTTGACACTCTCTGTGTCGATTTTTGTTTCATCTCAATGTGTGTGTGTGTGCATATCCATGTGAGAGTTTGTTCAATCCCGTTGCCCAGAGAACCAAACCATCCTTCTTGCTGTTCTCTCTCAGAGTCTGATAACCTGGACTACCGGCTGGGGGCCATCCATTCCCTGGTGTATAAGCTACCAGAAAAGAACCGAGAGCTGCTAGAAATTCTGATAAGACACTTGGTCAAGTAAGTAACTGATGGTGCTTAGAAAGAGTTCCTAATAGAGGACTGGCCTGCTGGTGCTACTGCGGAGAGAGAATCGCTCAGCTTCTTAAGTTCCAGCCCCTGACTGCATCCGTAGTACGCTGCATACGCTGGGAGGAGGATGACTTTGCTTTGATTCCTGTGTATCAAAGAGTCACACATTAGATTGTCTTGGTTGAAGCGTTTACCCTTCATGGCTAGAGTGGGCTGAAAGCATGCTTTGCTGTCAGATAAACCTGGTTTTAAATCCCAGCTCCACAACTTACTTAACTGTACAATCTGAGGCAAATCTCTTTGAGTCTCTGGTCATCTGTACAACAGGAATCCTTGTAACAATGCAGAACTGTCGTGTGGCTTGGAATGATTGCACATAGGTGGCCCTCAAGAAATGGGAGTTGGTAAGATTCTAATCAACTTGCTGCCCTGGTGTGGCAGACAGAAACAGCAGTATTCCAAAGAGCAGGAAGCAAACGCTATCTCCAGCAGTAGGCAAACCTGTTTTCTAGTTTCAGTTCTGCTACTGGCACACTTGATGATCACGGGTAGATTGCTTTCTAGGCCTCTCGTGATAAATTAAATGGAAAAGAAATGTGAAAGTAAGTTGAGAAAAATTGTAATGCATTTTAAGTGTATTTATATATAAAATATATATATATATATATATATATATATATATATATTCCTCACAAATAAATGTGTCAGCACTCAAAAAGTATAGTTAAAATCCATTTTAATCCCATTTGGAGAGGATCTTAAATGCCTAATATTGATGCCGTTAGAGACGGTAAGGCTCCAGGCTGATGGTCCTCTTGGCCTCACGCTGTGACAAATCCAGAGACTCTTGCCTTCGTGAGGCTCAGGTTTCCTGTGATCTGAGATATCCTAAGATCTGATACACCTCTGACTTGAGCACTTCTATAGCAAGTCAGCATTATAGATACAGATGTGGTTAGTGATCCAAATTCACAACAAAAGGGACTTTTATATTTATTGCTACTGTTTGCAATTTGGGCTAATAGAGAACATTACAAGGCATTTTCTCTCAAGAAAGTACCTTGTGATGATCTCAGTGAAAGTACAAGATTCATCAAAGCAGCCGTTTATATATTGATTTGAAGTTATCCTAGGAGAAAGAGACTTTGGGGTCAAGTTCCAGGTCTGAAGCCAATTTTCTGTGGGACCTGCAGAAAGCCCCTCTTCTGCTCTAGGCCTCAGTTTGTCATTTGTAACATGAGGGAAGTGGACCGAGTGTTCAAAGGGCTTTTTCAGCTCTGACTTTCTAGGAGTCTCAATAGACCATAGGAGCCAAAGACTTAAGTGAGTTTGTGCCTATAAGCAGAGAATGACAATGTTCCTGTCTTCATCTAAGCAGGGTGCCTGCCTCATCTAATCATTAAGCACTTGGCTTACTTCAAGAATCTTGGTCTTCACAATGCTTAAAACAAAAGGAGATACAAACAGATGGATCACAGAAATAGAAAGGCAAATACACTTAAACATATGACAGAATGCTCAAGCACACTCAGCATAAGAAAACTGTAAACCTACACTGAGTTACCGTTTATTTATTTATTTTTAAAAATTATTTATTTGAAAGACAGACTTACAGAGAGAGAGAGAGAGAGAGAGAGAGAGAGAGAGAATCTTCAATCTACTGGTTCACTCCCCAGATGGCTACACAGCCAGGGCTGGACCAGGCTGAAGGCTGTAGCCAGGAGCTTCTTCCAGGTTTCCCACATGGGTAGCAGGGACCTAAGCACTTGGGTCATCTTCTGCTTTTTATAGGCCCTCAATAGGGAGCTGGATCAGAAGTGGAGCAGCCAGGACACAAACCAGTGCCCACATGGGATGCTGGTGTCATTGGCAGTGGCTTTGCCCACTATGCCGCAATGCTGGCCCCAAGAGTTACCATTTATTAACAGATCCTAATGCTTGGCCACATTCTCCACTGAGAGGATCTGGCGAAGTAGACTCTCTAATAGACTGCTGGTATGCATGCAGTATAGCCCCAGAGGTGAGAAACCTAGACTATCTAACAAACCTGCATATTCAGTTACTCTTTGACCCAGTAAACCCACCTGTTAGGCCTCCACTCTAGACATGCCTCCAAAAATACAAAACAGCATACTGTTATGTACAATGTTTGCCATTGCAGTATGATTTTTAATAGTAAAACATTGGAAGCAATACAAATATCCAGTAGTAGGGAACTAGTTGAGTAAATAAGAGCATATTCAATAGTGTGGCATTTTAAGAAAAAAGAGAAACGAGAATATGTAAGAATATATACATGTATTTTCTTATTTTTTTCAAATGTGGAGCATAGTAAGATAATTGAAAAAAAATACTAATGATTCCAAAAGTTAAATGTAGAGTTATCACATGACCTAGCAGTTTCACTGGTAGGTATACAGGTATACCCAAGATAAATGAAAATATGTCCACACAAATACTTGTAAACAAATGTTCATAGCAACATTATTCATAGTCATCAAAAAAAATGAAACAACTCAAATGTCTATCAACTAATGAATGGATAAACAAAATGTGGTATATTCATAAAATTGAATATTATTTAGCCATAAACAAAGTACTAATACATGCTGCAACATGGATGGACTTTGAAAACATTATACTATGTGAAATAATCCATTTATTAAAAATACCACAAATTGTATGATTCCGCATGTATGACATGTCCAGAATAGGTAGTTTATTGAAGCAGAAAGTAGATTGGTGATTGCTGAATGCTGGAAAGTGGGGGTGTGAGAAAGACTAGTGAGTGACTGATAATGAGATTTCTTTATGGAGTTATGAAAATTTTTGAAATTAGATAGTGGTGACAGTTACAGAACTCTGTTAATATACTAAAAACCACTGAATTGTACCCTATAAAGGGGAGAATTTTATGTTATGTGAAATATATTTCAAAAAGTTGTAAAAGTAACCTAATGAAAATGGTTATGAACAAGATAAAGATAAGAGCCAGATTCCTCTGAGTCTGTCTCCTTATACTGTTTTGGCTTTCAAGCAATTTTAATTTTTTACATATCCAAAAATAAAATTAAACCCAAAGGAAAATATTATAAACACTAAAATTAAACCTTTAAAGCAAGTAAATCTAATATCTATCAATTTTATAACACAGTCACATGGAGAATGCAGTTATTTCAACTAACTTGTCAACACAGCCCTCTGACTCATCATTAATGGATTATACCCCAAAACAAGAAGGGCTGCAAAAAGTTTTCAGCATCAGGCAGTAGGTCTAATATTAGTGACAATATAATTATAATTCAGAACACAGACACATTTCACAAGAAAGCAAAAATGTAAATATATCAATGATATCAAGAGTCAAGATTTATGGTATAAAACAAAAAGATACAGATACAGGATTGGAGATGTAAGAGGTGGGCCTTTGGTGCAATAGTTAAATCGCCAGTTGGGATACCCATATCAGGGTGCCTAGTTTGAGTCCCAGCTACTCCTCTTTTGACCCAGCTTCCTGTTAATGTGCACCAGGGGAAGCAGCAGGCGATGCCTCAAGCCCTTGGGTCCTAGCCACACATACAGGAGACCTGGGAGTTCTGGGCTACTGGTTTTGGCTTGGCCTCACCCTGGCTGTTGAAGGCATTTGGGGAGTGAACTTTCAGTTAGAAGACCTCTGTCCATCTCTCTCTCTCTCTCTCTCTCCTTCTGGGTGTGTGTCAAATAAAATGGAAACAAAAAATAAGGGCTAAATATAGAAAAAATATGGTGTTAGATTGAGAATGTCATTATGAACTTATGATTTAAAAACAGTAACAGAAACAACAAAAAACTGTTCACTAAACCAGTCTTGAAGTGATTCCACCCAAAAAGGAATGAGAACACCTAGTGTTCAGTTCTTTGTTCCAAATTACACTACCTTTTCAGCAGCACCAGGGATGCTTAGAGAAATGAATAATTCCAGATGTGGGGCAAGGAAAGTATCAAGGATAAATTGTACCATGTAGAGGAGGGAGAAATCTCTTCTACCCACTGCTTAGCTGTTATGTGGGCTTCTTGGTTGGATCTAGGAACTCAATAAATATGAGAGAAAAAGCCTAAAAGTTTCATTAAATTTACACATACATGGGGATCTTTTTACAAAAGAGTGAAATCTGAAGACATGACTGAAGCACAGCGCTTTTCATACTTTTCAGATAAAGGATGATAAATTTGTGAAGGAAGAGAGGACAAAGGAACATCTGGACTAGGGTAATATATCTTAGGGATGTTATGAAGAGATATATGGAAGAGGATATAGAAGCTACTGGAAGATAAGGGCTACTTCAAAGTTTGTTTATTCAGGTTCATTGCAGCCTCAATTACCAGTCTGTGTTGATCAAGGCTATTTTCCAGCCTTGGTATGTGAAGGACGTCCCTCCCCAAAGACTCTTTATGGCTTGCTGCATGTAGAAGAAGATAGACCAAATGGCTCTTTCTGAAGTTACAGTTCCTCAAGCGATTTCAGCTTGAAATAATCAATTTACCCATTCAGCACATTTTTCAATGACATGTCCTTAACTCCTTCAACCACATGGCAAGGAAAAACTGAAACAGTAACAGGATCAGGCTGAAAAGAAAGGATGCAGGAGCCTGTTTGAAAGGGCTTGATACTGATGACATTTAGGGCAACCATGACATCAAACACAATATATAATGTATGTAACACACTGAGTAAACAGAAAGTCATGGGAGTAGGTGGAAGAAAGAAAGTTCTTTATTACAGAAGAATGCCAGGTAATAAATGCAGGAGGAGTGGTAGAATAAAAAAAATCATTGGTTTGTAAACTCAGTATCTGTTTAGGCAGGGATAAAAACATTGGATAAAAGAGTGTCAAGGAGCAGAATATTCACAATTTTATAATTGCTGTGTATTCCTTGCAGTTTGCTTATTAATTCTAAGTAGAAGAAAAGTATATCTTTACAATGAAGATATCTGGTATATGCCATTTTATGGAATCCATAGCATTGCTAATAATGTTACAAACTAACCTTAAGAACCTCATAATTTGGTACATTAAGAAGTACAAATATAGATTATGAAATATTTTCCCCAAAAATGTTCATCTTCAATCAAATTATGCCTTTTAAGCGTAATGGTATGGAAAATACAGACTATTTGATAGTCTATAAGACAAATGGCTTGGGCTTCTCAAGAAAGCCAATGTCCTGGGGAAAATAGTTAGGGACACTATTCTCCATTGAGAGACTAAAGAAGTATAAACAAATGTAGTATAGGAACTTTGATTGGATCTAGATTTGGAATTTTTCTGTGGGCTTCTTAGAAAATTTAAATGTGGACTAGATATTTGATGGTGTGGAATTATAAATTTTCTTAGGCATGAAAATATGTTTGTTTTTTGGAGATGAACCCTAAAACTTTTAGGATTGAAACAACTTAGTCTCAAATAATTCAGAAAAATATATACACAGAGAAAGGAGGCAAATGTGGCAAACTATTAATTCTTGAATTTCGGTATAGACAGTATAAGTGTTCATAGTACTACTGTTTCAAATTTTTTCAGTTTAATGATGGCCACAACTTGTAGGGAAGTACAAGTAAAAAATAAGCTTACTTCTAATTGGGAAATTTATACAGGAAAAGAAAATTCATGTGGTTTAAAAATGCACATAATTACCCTGCCTGCCAACTGCTGCTTTCATAATCTATAAGATGATTATATCTATGCTTTGTAATGTGTTCCCACTGCCAGTCTGTTTTGTAGGCTAATAGTGGCAGAAACACATTGACCTCAGCCAATTTGAGGTATGTAATTATCCTGTTATTTTTGGTTGGTACCTCTCATTAGTCAGAAGTGTGAGAATGCAAGGTCTACTTCCCTGATAATCGCGTTACTAGTGGAATATCGTAATAGAAGCAAGTCTTAAGACAAATTCTGCCATTAATACAGATATTTATCAGCAAGCAGACACAAAAAGAGTCATACAATATGTTCTATAAGCTCAATGAAGTCCTATCTCTCTCTCCTTTCAGATGTTCTATCTTTCATGAAAAGTTCTTTTAAGGCAGATGATATCACACTCGTGACAAAATTGGAGTCAGGCAATAAAATCCTGTGATCTAGTGTATAATTGCAAGTTTGCTTTGCAGTCTCAGGCCTGGGCTACAATCACTACAGTTAATATAATGCATATTCTTGCTTCTCCGATTTTTCCCGTGTATGTGTGTATATGTTTATGTATATATATTTTTTCATTTTTTACCAAAATGAGTTCTTCAATCTACTTTTTTCAGTTGAATGATATCTACCTTTCTAGACTACATTAACATTCCCAATTAACCCCCAAAGTGCCCTTCAAACTAGTATCCAATATAGGAAAACACATTATATTTAATTCTTATGTCCTTTTCTTGTCTCTTTAGATTAATATAGTCACTTTTTTATGGCACTAGCTTATTGATGAAACACAGCTAGTTCCTTGCAGAATGTTACTTACTGCTTTTGTCTGCTTTCTTCATTGTATTTTTCAGCATGTTTCTCTATTTCCTGAACTTCTTGTAATGTAGAAGCTGTATCCAAAGGCTAGATGGATTCAAATGAACTAATTTTCACCTAGAATAACTCATAGGTGATATTGTCTACCTTATGTTGTTCACACCTGAAGCATAATATTCATTGATTCACCGTATTTGTTGATCCACCATACTGATGTTAAAATTGACCTTTGCTATGTTCTTCTACTCTGTTCATACAAGGTTGAGGGAATCTATACAATACTTAAAGTCAATCCACGTATCTTGAACATATCTAGGCTAAGTAATGTCTATCGTCTGTTATGCTAATTAACAAAGCCTTTGATGTTGACTAGATATGAAGATGGTAGGAGCTTCTAGTAGCCCCCTCTGAATTCTAATTAGTCTTTTAAAAATACTAGTTAGCCACCCCTTCAGAAAGTAAGCATGTGGTCATGATAAGAATACTACAATCAAAGCTGTCATGTCCTAGAGTATACATGACAACATACATCTTCTTGTGTATGTATGTGTATGTTTATGCATAAATATACATTTTCATTTTTTACCAAAAAGAGATTATGGTGTTCTTGAAAATGTCATTTATAAGGGGCAATTTTCTTTTTCAAATTGTAATCTGAATTCTGGATAAATCTTAGAATCAATGGTCTCTCAAAAATCACTGTTCTGGTGTAATTATCACTTCCTCTGCATGCATGAACTTGATAATAGCTGCTCATATGGTGGTTATTCCAGTTACATTATGTTCAATGTGTTTATTTTCTATTCCAAATACCTTCTAAAACATTGCATGATGATTTGACAATGAAATTATTTTTCTTTCTTAGTGGTACCTAAAATAATATAGTCATTGCAGTTGATGGCATTGATGAAATTCAGAACATTGCATGGACTGTGTTAAAGTATTTAAAGTAAATTACAGAAAACACTGGTGGAAGAAGCCAAAGCTGTCTTCCCTTTCAAAGGGACACTGTGCTCAGAAAGAGGCTCTTCACTAGTGACACTGACTCTCTCTTCCTTTCATTGTCTTTTCCTTTTTAAAAAGATTTACTTTTTATTTATTTATTTAAAATGCAGAGTAAGAAAGATTGGGGGAGAGAGAGAGAGAGAGAGAGAGAGAGAGAATGAGAGAATGAGAACCTTCCACTTCGATTCAGTCCTGAGATAGCCACTATGACTGGGGCTGGGCCAGGAGCCAGGAACTCCATCTGGGTCTCCCACATGGGTAGCAGGAGCCCCAGGACTTGTGCCATCTTCCTTTACCTTTCCAAGGTCAAATGTCATTATCAGATATTAGAAGCAGAGCAGCCAGAACTCAAACTGGTACTTCAATATGGGATGCCAATATTGTGAGTAATAGCTTAGAACCTGTTGCACCAAAATGTCAATCTATTTATTGTCTTCCTTTTAGTGAACTTTTTATTATGTAAGATTTCAAGTGCCTATCTTCAAAAATACAGGAAACAGTATAAGGAACTTTTGTGTGCTTATCATCCAACTTCAACAAGTATGAGCATGTGATTAATCTTGTTTCATTTATATCCCCATTAATTTCTCCAAGAATTTTTATTATTTTACCCACAAATATTTCACTTTATATATTGAAAAGATGAGAATTTTTTGTAAACCTAAATAAAATAAAATCACATCTAAAAGGAAATTATAATTATTTATTATGTAATACTCTGTTCAAATTTCTAGTGATCTAAATATATTACAATTTTCCTCTGAATTTGGGTCTAGAATTCATCTACTCATAGAAATCTATTGTACTTTTTTAAAAAAAGATTTATTTATTTGAAAGTCAGAGTTACAAAGCGAGAGGGAGAGACAAAGAGAGTAAGGTCTATCATTCACTGGTTTATTCCCAAGATAGTCTCAATGGCCAGGACTGGGCCAGGCTGAAACCAGGAAACAGGAGCTTTACTCAGGTCTCCCACATAGGTGGCAGGGACCCAAACACTTGGACCATTTTGTGCTGCTTTCCCTGGCCATTATTAGGGAGCTGGATCAGAAGTAGAGCAGACAGCGGGGCGGCGGGGCTGGCTGGCGGCGGCGGCAGCGGGAGCCGAGTTCCCGGGTGCACGTGTGGGGCAGCGCAGGCACCCTCGCGGCGGCGGGAGACACCTCCCACCCCCTCCGGAGGCTCAGGGCCGTGCTCGGCTGTCGCGGTCTCCGTCCCACGCTCCGCTTCGTGCCCGAAGCGAGGAGGCCGGCTCGGGAGGTTGAGTGGCCCGAGCTGAGAGCGCTGAGGGCTCTGGGCGGCGACGACGACGACGGCGTTGATAGCGGCGGTAACGACGGCCTCAGCAGGCGGGGAAGATGAAAGGCCGGATCGAGCTGGGAGATGTGACACCACACAATATTAAACAGTTGAAGAGGTTGAACCAAGTCATCTTTCCAGTCAGCTACAATGACAAGTTCTACAAGGACGTGCTGGAGGTTGGAGAGCTAGCAAAACTTGCCTATTTCAATGATATTGCTGTAGGTGCAGTATGCTGTAGGGTGGATCATTCACAGAATCAGAAGAGGCTTTACATCATGACACTAGGATGTCTGGCACCTTACCGAAGGCTAGGAATAGGGACGAAAATGCTAAATCACGTCTTAAACATCTGTGAAAAAGATGGCACTTTTGACAACATTTATCTGCATGTGCAGATCAGCAATGAATCGGCAATTGACTTCTACAGGAAATTTGGCTTTGAGATTATTGAGACAAAGAAGAACTACTATAAGAGGATAGAGCCAGCGGATGCTCACGTGCTACAGAAAAACCTCAAAGTCCCTTCTGGTCAGAATGCAGATGTGCAAAAGACAGACAACTGAACAAATTACAAATGAACTTTCTTGCACTTGCTTGTCGCCAAATAAAAGAAAGGCCCATTGATTCCCCCCCCCCCCCCCCCGCCCTTTCTTTTAAAGCTTTCTTCCTTCCTTGTTCTTGTTTCTCCTCCTTTCTTTCCTTTCTTCTAGAAGTTTCATTCTTTCAAGGACTTTCAAAAATAATCATGTTTGGATTGTTTTAGTTCTCTTATTTTTTGTGAGGTGGTTTGATTGAAGGAAAGAGAAGGTAGATATGTATAGTTTCATAGTTAAGATATATGGTCCCAAAAATTTGGGTGTCAAATAATTTCAAATTTTTTAGCTGATTTTTTTTTTAATGTCCTGCTTTCACATTGAAGGTCAGAGCCTACAAAACCTTTCATTTCAAAAGATAAAAAGAAGCAGCAGCAATATCTTGTTCTCTAATTCATAGACAAGTTTAGTGTGTTTGTGGTACTTTGAATTTTTAAAGACTATTTGGGGGATTAATCCCTTGACATTGCCTTCACTCCACCTTTAGTCCTTCTGAGCACTCTCAGGAGTTGAACCATTGTTATCCTTGTTAGAAGTACTAAGTTTATTTTGGTTTCTAAAGCAATTTATTTCTTCTCTTGTT
The DNA here is from genome assembly GCA_949820135.1 of Sylvilagus floridanus. Classification (NCBI taxonomy): domain Eukaryota; kingdom Metazoa; phylum Chordata; class Mammalia; order Lagomorpha; family Leporidae; genus Sylvilagus; species Sylvilagus floridanus. The sequence continues at coordinate 82,262,829 of OX463223.1, forward strand.
GGTGGATGGGGCAGTTTGGGTAGGTAGTGTTATACTTTGGTTTAAGTATTTGAATTAAACTGCTTTTTTGTTAATGAGTGGGCTTGTTAGCAGGTTTGTTTTTCCTGCTGTTGATCGTTACTAGTGGCATTAACTTTGTGAGAGTTGGGCTGGTGAGATTAATTTTTTTTTAATATCCCAGCTAGAGATATGGCCTTTAACTGACCTAAAGAAGTTTGTTGTGATTTAAGTTTTTTCTCCTCTTCTTTTTCTTCAGTAAATCCAGTAATAGTTTCATATTAAAAATGGAATTGATGTCCTTGTAGGTCAATGCCCTTAAATAATCCTGAAGCAGATGTTTCTTCTTGGACATATTAGAAAATAACCTAAAAAGGAAGTATAGATGTACTTGTGGCACAATAAATGCATTTAATGTTGACTAATGCAGGCTGTTAAAAGTGTGACCATCAATCATTTGATAATACAGGTAAGAATATCTAGACAGTATTTTTGAGAATAACAGCTGTGATATTCCTTACCTGTTGGAGAACATCTCAGATTTGCTTAGACTCTGTGCCTATGTATTTTGAGTTGAAGAATTTTGGGTAAGGGGAATTGTTAAACATAATGCTTCTATTCTTGGAAAAGTAGAAGTACAAAGTGTTAATAATGCAGATATCACTGTGACCTCTTCTACTGATATGACTGGTTTATGCCAGATAGTTTTCTGGCACTTAGTGAGTGACTTTGACAGATTGATGAGTTTTGTGAGATAGGAGATATCTGAAATATTCATGTTTTCCTCCCATAGTCCCATCTCCAATATTTAGAACAGATTGCCAGTACTGATGACCCAAAAAATGCTCTCATTAAACTTTAAAACAGTGTACAGGGCTTGGACTTAAGTGGAATATTGATTCATAATACTTATCCTGTTATGTAAATGCTGATATGAGGTTTCATCTCCAGATATGTTAAATGACAATTATTATGCAAAGTGCTTATGTACACTTTATAATATTAAGTTTTTGTTTGAGAATGTGAAAGTACAAAAGTATAGTAGACTTTGCCAGACTTGAGTGCCAAGAATAATACAGAAAAGAAAGATAATTGATGAGTGAGTTTATAGGGTTCTAAACTCCAGATAGTTAAATGTAGAAAAGACCATACTGGTTTTTAGGGTATCAGTTTCTTAAACGTTTAAACAGTCCAAATCTAAGGTTAGAAGAAAAGTTTAGTAGTTAAGCACCTTTATCTTCATGGATAAGTTTCAGCTTGGTCTTGCCAAGAAAAGAGTGCTTACGTCACAGAAGGCATAATTAGTTTGAAGAATTCAGCTTTTTTGTAAACTTCCAGATATCAAAATAGATTTTGATATATAAATGACACTGCCTCTATTTCTATAACCATTTCACCTGGACTGTCTGATCAGTCCTATGAATGTATCCCTAAATGTTGTTATTGAAAAACCGAATAGCTGCCTCATTATTAAGTACATGTTATTTAAGGAAGAAAAAAATTTTGAATTGAGTGTTTAGGCTCCCTATCATTATAGAATTTCTTTTTCCACACTAGTCAGTGACTTATTCTAAATTGTAAATGTCTGTAAAGGGTTACTTGTCCTACATCAAACTTGTATTCTGTCCACTTATAGAGGAAGAGAAGTGGAACAGGTAAGCTAGGTCTAGTTCATATGCCTATGAATCAGTAAAGACTAATGTAATGTCCCATGTTGATTTGATTATTTGATATGTGATGAAAACTATCTTTAAAGTCAAACAATACTTGTGTTAACTGCAAGATCACAGTGTATATTCATCATATTTTTCAGGTCAGATAGTTCTTTGAGCAAAACAGTTAAAATTTCACTGTAGGGTATTTCTATTTGGGTTCTAAAGAAAAGCATCTGTAGAGAAATCTATGCAATATATAATTTGTCCAGATTAGTTTTTATTTGAGGAAAGAAGTTCTGAAATGTATCTCAAAGGCAGTTACTCATCAATTGAAAGTCCTCCAAAAAGAGAACTATTGGGAAAGTTTGATATGTGGTGGTGGAAAAAGAAAAGCTCCCTCAGTTTTTTGGAGGGGATAACTTAAAAAAAATACTTAATGGTTAAGTTTACTTGGTGCAGTAAAGATTAAACTTGTCAATTTTAACATTGCTGTTACATCTGAAATAAACTTACGTGATGTTCTGGTAAAAAAAAAAAAAAAAAAAAAAAAAAAAAAAAAGAAGTAGAGCAGCCAGGACACAAACTGGCATCCATATGGGATACTGCTGTCACAGGGGTAGCTTAACTCCTTGTGCCAAAACATCAGCCTTTGAATATTTTTAAGCCTCTTTTAATCTCTAGCAGAAGTCATCAAATATTTCCATAAAGTGTCAATATTATATATTTTATGTTTTGTGGACTCCATGACCTCTATCACATCTACTCAATCTTATGCTAGCACAAAAGTGACCATAAAATGTGTAAATGAATGACAAATGTGTGTCTCAATAAAGCTTTATTTACAAAAAAACACAGCTCTTTGGCTGTATTTGGTCCAAGTGCCATAGTTTGGTGACTGCTGATGCTTAGCAATGCTTCTCAAACTTTGGCATGTATCAGAATCACATGGAGATCCAATACACCTAAGAGACCTAGGCTTGGAAAAGTATAGTATATGGCCTCTGTATTTCTACCTTGTTCCCAATGTTCCCAATGTATGTGTTTCCCCTTCACCTATTTCTTTTTTTTCTTAGAGTTTTTCATGAAAGAAAACAAGTCATCTGTCTTTTCAAGTATACCACAGATGGCTCCCTCTAGTGGTTTGCTCTGGTTCCAGTTCTTTTGAGGGTTTGTGTGTGTGTGTGTGTGTGTGTGAATGTATGTATGTATAGAGTGGGGGGGGCATGCATCATCACTTACTGATGATTTTGCATTCTTTTGATGAAAGACAAGTAATGGATCATTGTCTTTCTTTTCCTGTTATTTGTAAGAGCAGAACTTCGATTCATTAGATTACCTAATAACCTTCGCATTTTATAGGTGAGGGAACAGATACCTGGGATGGAGAAGGGTAGACCCAAAATCTACACTGTAAATTAATAATGGAGCCAGGAATGTCATTGGAGGTGGTTTCCTTATTCAGTATTCAGAGTGCATAGAATTCTTAGGATCACTGGACCCTAAAGCTGCGAGGAGATCTTACAGTTCATTTAAAACAGCAGGCCATCATTCTACTAGGTGTCCTTCTCAACCAGAGGTCTCAGAGTGCCACCCTGTGGATCAGACCCAGACCACAATTATGTTTTACATGTTCTGCACTATTTAGCAAAAAAAAAAAAAAAAAAAAAGATTTGGCTCCAGAATTTTAACACTCCAAATGGTTCACATCCAAGGCTAGGTTTCAGGAAATGAGATGATCTGGCTCTGCTAGACCTGCCTGCCCATGCAACAATAATCAGCTGGAGTTGAGTAGTGGTTGCTCCTTCAGAGCAGATATAATGTAAGGTTTAGATTAGAGATGACCTAGGAGTTCCCCTTCTTGAGAAACTAGAACTCTCATGATGGTATATTTCCAAGGGTGTGGGGAAATCGTAATGTAGAAAATGTCTCCTTTTGTAAATAGGGTGAACACTTCTAACTAGGTCCATTTCCCTCGTCTGTTTTACCTGCCTTGCCCTTCTTAGTGTTTTAATTTATGACCTGTAGTCTAATTATGTTCTCCTGCACTGGAGAACCTCCCTGATATACCTACTCCTTTGTTTTAAATTTAGATGTTGCAGAAGTAAGTAGCCATTTTCTCTAGTACTGTGTGATTCACTGTTCATCACACCCTTGTTTTTGGTTTTATCCATCTTGTTAACCCACGGTTTGGGGTATGATTTAATCTTCTTATTGGCTTTTAAAAAATGTAATTGAATTGCCAGATACAGAGAAATATAACCCAAAGGAGAGAGGTAACCTTCCAAGTCTCCTTAGAAGGCCAAGAAGGTAGAGTATCCTAAATGGAACACCAGGAAACTTCTTGAGAGAACTAGAAGGTGGCTTTAGCTTGAAAGGGCACCTGTAGGGGCCAGCATTGTGGCTTAGCTAGTGAAACTGCTGCCTGCAGTGCTGGCATCCAATACCGGTTCCTGTCCCCACTGCTCCACTTCTGATTAGCTCTCTGCCAGGGCCTGGGAAAGCAGCGGAAGATGGCCCAAGTCCTTGGGACCCTGCACCCACGTGGGAGACCTGGATGAAGCTCTTGGCTCCAGACTTCAGCCTGGGTCAGCCCTGACCATTGCAGCCATCTGAGGGGGTGAACTAGCAAGCGGACAATCTCTCTGTCTCTCCCTTTCTCTCTCTGTCACTCTGACTTTCAAATAGATACTATTTTTTTAAGAAAATGGCACCTATAGGAGTTTTGAACTAGATTAGCTGGCAGTAAGGTAAAATGAGATGACTTAAGACTTGGAGACCAGCAAATGCATGTTTGAATCCCTGCCTTGCCATGTGTTCAAAAATTCTGTGACCTTGCTAATTGCTTTACCCTTGGTGAACCTAGGCTTCAAAGCTAAAATACTCTGCCTTTTGGAGTTGAGATGGTTCAGTGAGCTTCTGGAACACTGAGCAAACACCAGCTCCCTTCGAAGTTCACAAAAGGAGATAAGCAAGTGTCCCAGCTTTGACGTTAGTGGTTTAGCCTTCCTGGATCACTTGGTGGCAGCATGGAGATACTTTTCCATTTTAATATTCGGGGAGAAAAAAGCCTCACTGAAGAATAAAGGTTAATTGCAGAGGTATTTAAATTGTTGAAAGGGATTCATCACCAGTCTAGCAATATCAAAGGCCCTAAATGGTTGCTGCTCATTACCATCTGAATGGCACCCAGCCTTTGTCAAGAGCTTAACAGATTTCATTAAGATTTGTCTGAGGATTCTGCCCCCTCAATTACCCACTTAGTGTCAAGAACCTGCCTATTGATGGGTCAGTCTTTTAAAGGCCTTTGCCTGGGCTGGTTTGGAAAATTAGTGTTTTGGGTTGGCAGCTGGGCTGTCCTATCTTCTCACCTCCCTACCTCCACAGCCAAAATGACTACAGCGCTGCATGTCTTTCACTTGGCTGTCTCCAGTACTATTTAAAAGAGCACTGGAGGAGCTCAATTCCTTTAAAAATAATTAGTTAGCACCTGCTGTGTGCTGGGAACACACTTGGAAGTCCTTTGCTGCCCTGTAGGAGAGGCGCATAAATAAAGAGAAAATTGCACCATCCTTTGCTAGCCAATGATGTCAGTTAAGAGGAGGACAATGAAGGAGATGGTGCCTAATGTGAATCTTAAAAGATAGATAGGTATTCTTTAGGTGTAGGGGAAATAGTACTTCTACATAGAGGGATTCACTCGAGCAAAGACATAAGAAGTATGAAACCTCATGGCATAGCCAGAAAACTCTAAGCATTTTATTATTACAAAAGTGTTGAAGGCTGGCATGATATCAGAATTTGGCCCCCTAAAATATATATCGCCAAAAGTCCCATCTGGGGTGCCACATATGTTATCAGAATTTGGGGTGCCATACTATATCACCATATGCTTATTAATAAGTTCCCAATATTAATGAGCCTGAGTGGGTTTTTGCCTAATGTTCAGAGAAGAATTCTGAATACTGGCATAAATGAACGAGGCAGCATGGTACATTTTAAGCTTTTATTCAGTGCGAAAGATGCATAGGAGAGTGAGAGCTTTATCTATAGGAGAGAGGTAGATCTGGGTTTATGCCGAGTACCAGGAACCAGCCACGTGGAAGAGCATCTAAGCTAGGAAGTATAGGACGGGTTGGCCCAAGTGTGGAAGATGCATAGAAGAGTGAGGGAGAGAGGTAGATCTGGGTTCATACCGAGTACCAGGAACCAGCCACATGGAAAAGCATCCAGGCCAGGAAGCATGGGGCGGGGGGGGGGGGGGGGGCAAGGCCAGGTGACCTGAAGGTGCAGGGCTGCAGCCAGCCCCCTACTGGTAAGGGGCCAGGGAAAGGAAAAAGAAGGGCTGGACACAACCTGTCCCAGACTTTTAATCCGCTTTCAAAGGGGAGTGGTTAATTAACCTGATTGGCCAGTGTGCACTCAGGTATGGCCAGGTAGGTGCATGAGGTCACACAGGGGCATGGTGAAGGCGTGGTCTTCCAGCTCACAAACCTAATCAGTTTTAACCTGTATGCCTGTCTACTTCAGCAGTGCCTAGAATGGAGCCTCCCAGAGAGGTAATAATATCAACAGCTACTTTCCAGGGTGCCAGGTACCATGCCAAAGCAGTTTACCTCTATTTATTCAACACATCTCTGAAGTGGGTACCATTTTGGCAAGTAGAATAAGTGAAACCCAGAGAGGACACAATGAACATTCCCTGTTGTAGAGTTGGTGTGAGTGGCAGTGCTAGAAATCAAATCCATGTCAGTGTTAGAACTCAGCTGTGCATAGGAACTAGAAATAGGGTCAGGTGAAGAACAGCTTTAACTGCCACATTACAAAGAATTGTGCCTGTCCTATCATTCTTAGGAAGCTGCTGCGGGAAATTTCAGCAAGGAGAGTGACTGGGAATCGGGAAATATGGGATTAGAGGACCAGTTGTATTTAGTGCATGATGACTCCAGGCAAATCCCAGTCCTACTTTGGGACTTTTTTTTTTCATCTCTAAAGTGAATAAAATGATAAAGGGATGATCTTAAGAATCCCTTTCAGCTTTTGAAGTTTTCACTTCTGTTACCTAGGAATGGTGGAAGGAATTAGATTCCTGACTAGAGAGACTGGGTAGACACTCTGTATGGGCTTTGTTGTTCTTTGTACATGCTCCTGTGTTCCTCTTGCCTTGAATACCTCTGGTTTCCCTCCTGCCTCTCCAAATGCTTTTGGCTGTAGTCTCTCATGTCCCACCTCTTAACTCCTTCGGTGCTGCTAGTTAAGTTAGCTATATCTCACTTTGGCTCCTAATTATATACCATGGTGTTCATTGTGAGTTGTTTCCTTTTTAGTCCTTTTCTTCTCATACATACTTCGGGCCTCTCCTTTGGTTCCAAGCGGGTACATCTTATTTGGAGTAAATCTTAATAATCATTGTCTTTCTCTTCTGGCAGTGTGTGTGAGCACAGCAAAGAGAATCTTATGACCCCCTCCAACATGGGAGTGATCTTTGGGCCCACCCTGATGAGAGCTCAGGAGGACACTGTGGCTGCCATGATGAACATCAAGTTCCAGAATATTGTGGTAGAAATTCTAATCGAGCACTTTGGAAAGGTATGCATTTCCTATCCTCACTCCCACCCCAGCAAACATGTTACCGAACCCTAGTCACTTTTACATTTGTGTTTTCCTTTTGTCTCAACTTAACAATGAAAGGAAATCCTGTTCTGACAGAATGACATTTAATGGTAATTCTGGTCCTGGGAAGCTTACTCATTCAGAAAATATTGCTTGAATATGTTACTGTTTCATTTGTACACACCATGCTTGAGGCTACAGGTATTGAAAAACTCACTTCTGAGGCCGACGCCGTGGCTCAATATGCTAATCCTCCGCCTAGTGGCGCCGGCACCCCGGGTTCTAGTCCTGGTCGGGGCGCCAGATTCTGTCCCGGTTGCCCCTCTTCCAGGCCAGCTCTCTGCTGTGGCCAGGGAGTGCAGTGGAGGATGGCCCAAGTGCTTGGGCCCTGCACCCCATGGGAGACCAGGAGAAGCACCTGGCTCCTGCCATCAGATCAGCACGGTGCGCCAGCCACGGCAGCCATTGCAGAGTGAACCAACGGCAGGCAAAGGAAGACCTTTCTCTCTGTCTCTCTCTCTCACTGTCCACTCTGCCTGTCAAAAAAAATAATAATAAAAAGAAAAAGTCACTTCTAGGGCCAGTGCTGTGGTGTAGCGGGTAAGGCCACTGCCTGCTCTGCCTGCATCCCATAAGGGCGCCGCTTCAGGTCCCGGCTACTCCATTCTGCTATGGCCTGGGAAAGCAGTAGAAGATGGCCCAAGTCTTTGGGCCCCTGTACTTGTGTGGGAGACCTGGAGGAAGCTCCTGGCTCCTGCCTTTGGATTGGCCTGGCTGTGGCCATTGTGGCCATTTGAAGAATGAATCAGTGGATGGAAGACTTCTTTCTCTATCTCTGCCTCTCCCTCTCTCTAACTGCCTTTTAAATAAATAAATCTTAAAAAAAGAAATGAAAATAAAAAATCACTTCTCTGAGCCTTTAAGGAGTTAGTTTTATAGTATGAAGACAAATATATAAACAGAGGAAAATGTTAGGCATAAAAGTAGTGTGTGTACAATGTAACTATAAGGAAGAAGAGGTGTGTCTTCTCACCTAATGGGGGGCTCATGGCTCAGACAGAGGCAGATTAACAAGAGCAAAAGAACACACATTTATTTAATAAGTTTTATATGACACAGGAGCCCTTAGAAATGCGGAACCAGAGAAACAAGCAAACTTACATATTTTTTATACTAAGTTTAAGGAAAAAGTAGATGATTGTAAAGAAATAAGATTAGAGGACAAAGGGGCATAATCCGTTAGCAGACTGGGGAGAGTTTAGGAAATCCTATTTGGTCAGATTCTTCTTGATGTTTCTGCATCTTGCACAGTAAGTTTGTTCCTTTCCTCATGGCTATCTTTGGAATAAGGAAATTATAAGAGCAAAATCCCTGAGTGCTTTAGGGTAAAGATGAAATAGATTCAATGATGTAATGGAGAGGGAACGCAAAGTAGATCTATAGTGGGGCTTTAATACCTATTGGAAGGATTTTTGGCTTTGCGCTAAGATGGGGGGGTATGGTATGATTTTTTTGACAGGATTATTCTGGCTTCTGTGTAAAGAATAACTGTAGAGGGGAAAGGTTGAAGCAAGGTGACCAGTAATCAAGACATGGGCTTACATTGGCTATAGGCAGTAACAGCAGAGATGGTCAGTAGTGGGCACCTTTAGTATATGTTTTGAAGGTAGATTCCATATGCTTTGCTGGCAAATCTTATGTGGGAGGAGAAAGGAAATCATGGATAACTAAAGTTTTTTTTTTTTTCTTTTATCAGAGCAATTAGAAGTATAAAGTAGTCCTTTATTGAGATGGATAAGGCTGGGGGAGGAACAGGTTTGAAAGACAGTATCAGGGTTCTGTTTGGGACATGTTAAGTTAGATGAGCCTATGGAACATGTGAGGTCAGAGAAGAGAACAGGACTAGAGAAATAGAGTTGGCCTTCAGTAGCATAGACATGGTGGTTAAATCTATGTGACTGAATGTTTTTGCTTAGGGAATACTTGTATCAAAAGAGTAAATGTTACAACAAACATTGAATTCTCCGGAATGTCAGTGTGTGAAGGACTAATAGAAGAAATAAACAGATTGAGAAAGAATGATCAGTGACAGGGAGCTAGATAGGGAAGTCATGGATTCTTGGGAAAAACACAGTTTTAGGAAGGAAAGAGTAGACAGTAGTTTTGATGTTCCAAAATACCTCATATAGGGAAATATGGAAAAATATATAGTGTTTTAAATATATTTAATTTTTAAAATGAAAAGGAATACATGCACATGGTAGAAGTTTCAAAAGTTTAGAATAAAGTATAGTCTTCCATTTACCTGTGCCCAACCTTAGTTCTAATCTTCACTTCAATAGCTTTTTGTTTATCATATCAGAGAAGAAAGCAGTCATATATCCATATAGTTATTGTTAAATTTACTAGATTTTAATAATACATACTTTTATTAAATTTTATATGTAAAGAAGAAAAGTGGAAACTTGATATTTAATAAAAGCAACATCTCAGGTAATTGGGGAACAAAAACAGACTTTTTTTTAAAAAAGATTTTATTTATTTATTTGAGAGGCAGAGTTACAGACAGAGAGAAGGAGACAGAGAGAGACATCTTCCATCCGCTGGTTCACTCCTCAAATGGCTACAAAGGCCAGAGCTGGGCTGATCCGAAGCCAGGAGTCAGGAGCATCTTCCAGATCTCCCATGAGAGTGCAGGGGCCCAAGCACTTGGACCATCCTTCACTGCTTGCCCAGGCCATTAGCAAGGAGCTGGATTGGAAGTAGAGCAGCTAGGACATGAACTGGAGCCCACATGGGATGCTGCTGCTGCAGGCAGAGGCTTGACCTACTACACCACAGTGCTAGCTCCAAAAGTAGTTTTATAGGATTCCGGGACAATTGATTAGCGATTTGGACAAAGATAAAATTAAGTCACTACTTAATGGATATGGAATTTCCTTTTTCAGTGATAAAAAAGTTCTAGAACGAGATGGTATTGATGGTTAAACAAAATTGTGAATATGCTAAATGCATCTAAGTTTTACACTTTAAAATGGATAACATGGTAAATTTTATGTCTATTTTACATTACAAATTGCATTTTGATATTGTTTTCAATTGCAAAATACTTGAAGCAACCTAAATGCCCATGCATAGGAGAATGGTTTAACTAATCGTGATACATTCACACAATGGTATATGATGCTGCTTTTAAAAACAATGAGGAAAACATACTTGCTTCCAGAAAGCTAGAATAGAGATACTTTTCCTTATTATTCCACAGAAGGCAGCTAAAAACCCTTGATAGTATATATAAAAAAAATACACAAGGCTCTGAAATATCGCAACAAGGCAGCAGATTAACTAGGGACCTTGGGACCCGAGGAACCACGGCTGTGAGTCATCTGGGTTTCATTTTTGGTTTTGTAGACATCAACATATGTCAGACTGGTTTTGTAGACATCAACAACACAGTGATTGCAGAAAAAACAATATATGTCCCTGTAAGTGGCTGCTCTTTATACAGAACCTGGAAAGGGAAAATGGAACACAGAAAACTTAGATAGCCTTTCTATTCCAGCCAGACTCCACTGGAAAATAGTGTGGCCCACCCCATTACTGTGTTAGCCAAAGCCAAGGGAAGAGCCCAGACTTTTACCTTTAATAGTGTATATTCAGGTGCCAGAATCTTCTGCTGAGGTGTTTTAAGAGAAGGCAAAGTGGGAAGCTGAACTTTTGTCCCCACCTGGCGGTAATGAGACACTATTTCCTAATCCCAGTTGTATCCGTGAAGATCAAATGCTCAGATGCCCATTTAGCACTGGAGCAGTGCCAGACCAGGCCTGAACTTCCACCACCACTACAGTGTCAAGGGAAGGCCGTGTGGGGAACAGTGCTGAGATACTTTTCCCCCTCCAGAGGGGTGTCAGCAGGGACCTATCAAGGAACCTGAACTTGCACTCCTGCCTAGCCTTTCCCCCTCCATGTTCATGTCAGTGGTGGCCACGTGAGAAATGTAGACTTGTACTCCATCCTGGCAGGAATGAGGTAGTGTTCCTTCCCTGTGGAAGCAATGTCACAGGAGACCTGCCATAACAACATCTAATTAAGAGCTGGGCCCTCACAATACCCCAAACAACGTATAGCCCTTGGTGGCAAATCATACCAAGAGCCAGAAAAAAATTCAACATAAAGATGAAAAGGCCTTCAACACACATCAATACTAAGATAACACAGATGATAATTATCTGACAAGAACCTTAAACCAGCCATCATAAAAAATGCTTTAATGAGCAATTAGGAATATATTTGAGACAAATGACAAAATAGAGAATCTTAGCAAAGTAATAGAAGATATAAAAAGCCAAATGGAGGGGCCAGCGTTGCAACACAGCAGGTAAAGCCTACAGTGCCAGCATCCCATATGGGTACTAGTTAGAGTCCCTGATGCTCCACTTCCTATGCAGCTCCCTGCTAATGGCCTGAGAAAGCAGTGGAAGCTGGTCTAAGTGCTTGGGCCCTATCTACCCATTTGGGAGACATGGAAAAAGCTCCTGGCTTTGGTCTGACTCAGCTTCGGCCATTGCGGACATCTGGGGAGTGAACCAGCAGATGGAAGACCTCTCTCTTTCTCTGTCTTTCCCTCTCTCTTTAACTCTGATTTTCAAATAAATAAATAAATCTAAAAAAAACAGGTGGAAATGATAGAACTGGAAGATAATGTTAAGTTTAAGTCAATGTATGGGCTCAGCAACAAAATGGAGATAACAGAGGAAAGAATAACTGAACTTAAAGTTGGAATAGAAATTATGCAATTCAAAGAGCAGAAAGTTAAGAGAATTTGTTGCTAGCAGAATTCCCCTAATAGAATGGCTTAAGGAAGTTTTCTAAACAATCGGGATACAATAAGAGAAGGAAATTTGAAATATCAAGAAGGAATAAAGAACTGCAAAAAGGACAAAATTATAGCTAAATTGAATGTACTTTCCTTATCCTATTTGAGTTTTCTAAGTTATGGTGGATGGCCAAGGCAGAAATTATATGATGTGGTTCTCCATGTATGTAGAGGATATATTTTTAGACAAATGCATTATAAAAGAAGAGAGGGTAAAGAATATCAAAGATCTAAGATTTGTTCATTTTGCCCAAATTAAGTAAAATGTTGACAATAGTAGTCTGTGATAAGATATATATTTATAATGTACTACCAAAAGCAATCACTGAAAAATCCATACAAAGAGATTTATTCAAAAATAGTATAGCTATATCAAAATGGGATTCTAAAAAATGTTCATGAAGACAGAATAATCCTAAAATTTTTGTACCAAGCCACAAAACTTTCAAAAATATGTCAAGTAAAATATGTAGAGTTGTATGGAGAAATAGAAAAGTCCGTAGTAATACTTGGAGATTTCAATACTCCTCTCTCAATGAGTGAAAAAAAAAGGAAGTAGGTAGAAAATCAGTGAAGATTTAGAAGAATTAAAGAGCATTGTCAACCAACAGAATCTAAAAGACATGTGTAGAACACTCTATCCAACAACACCAGATCATACGTTTTCAAGTGCCAATGGAACACATACCATTTCCTGTACCATAAACCAAACCTTAAAATATTTAAAATAATTGAATTCATACAGAGAATTTTCTGTGATCACAGTGGAATCAAACTAGGAATCAATAGCAGAAGGGGAACATGAAAATCTTCAAATACTTGAATACTGAAAACACACTTCTGAATAAGCATGGGTAAAAATGGAAATTTCAAGAAAAATAAAATATTACATTGAGCTAAATGACAATGACTATAAGATTTCAAACTTTATGGATATAGCTAAAGCATTGCTGAGAATGAAGTTTATAGGATTGAAAGTTTACATTAGAAAACAGGAACTCTGAAATCAGTATTCTAAAATCACTCTTCAAGAACTTAGGAAAAGAAAAGCAAAATAAATCCAAAGCATGCAGAAAGGGGGAAATGAATCATAAGGATAAATAATAAAAATAAAATTTGAAATTTTTCAAATTGAAACTAGAAAAACAATAGAAAAATTTTAAGTGCTGGTTCCAAAGAACCAATATCCAAAGGTCAATAAAATGGATAAAGCTGTAAAAACACTGAAAATGAAAAAACAGAGAAGCCACAAATTACCAGTATAAGGAGTGAAATGCAAGATGTCATAACCAACTCTGTGGACATTAAAAGGATACTAAGAGAATAATATGAACAACTTCATGCAAATAAGTTTGACAACTTAGATGAAATGGACCAATCTCTTAAAAAGTGTAAACTGGGATGGGCATTTGGTTTAGTGGTTAAGATGCCACTTAAGATTCTCACATTCCATATCAGAGTATCTGGGTTTGCTTCCTTAGCTCCACTCCTGATTCCAGCTTCCCAACAATGCCTGGGAGGCAGCAGGTCATGGCTCAAGTAGCTGGGTCCCTGCCATGCAAGTAAGAGACTTGGATTAAGATCCTGGCTCCTAGCCCCCAGCCCTAGTTGTTGTGTGCGTTTGGGGGGCGAACTGGCAGACGGAACTTCTTTGTGTCTTTCTGTTGGTCTTTGTTTTTCTGTCTCTTAAATGAAAAAGGAATAAAAGTGCAAACTACCCAAACTTACCCAATGTGAAATAAATCACATGAGTAGCCCTATAACTATTAAGGATTTTGAATTCATAATTAATTAGCATCTGGAATAGAAATCCTCAGGCCTGGATGGTTTTACTGGGGAATCCTACCAAATGTTTAAAGAAAAGGTACACTGATTTTATACAATCTTTTGCTGAAAATAGAATATTAAGAAATACTTCTTGACTCATTGTTTATAAACAGCATATATCTGATATAAAAAACAGGAAAACACCACAGAAAAACAAAAGTACAAATCCATATCCCTCAATCATATAGATGCAAAAATCCTTAACAAAATATTAGCAGATGGAATTCAACAATATTAAAAAATATATACCATCACCACATGGGATTTATTCTAGTAATGCAAGTTGGTTAAATGTTTGAAAAGTAACCAATGTAATCTGCTATATTTACTGACTGAAAAAGCAAAATCACATGAAAATATCAATTTATGCAGAACTACATTTGCAGAAAAACCAATATTCATGATTTTTTAAAAAAAATTCTCAGCAAACTAGGAATAGAAAGAATGTCTAATTATTTTTTAAATCACAAATACTCTTATAGCTCATATCTTACCCAGTGGTGAAATTCTGAATGTTTCCCCTTAAGACTGAGAACAAGGATACTTGTTTTCAACAATGTTATTCAAAATTGTATTGTATTTGGAATTTCTACATAGCTCAATTAAACAACAAAAGAAAATAAAACATGTACAGAGTGTAAAGAAAGAAATATAACTTTCCCTACTTGCAGGTGACATGATTGCTACCTGGAAAATACCAATGTATATATAAAAAAAATCACAAAACTCTTATAACTAAGTAAGATTATAGCATACAAGATCAACATGTAAAAATCAATTGTATTTCTATATATTTGCAGTGAACATGTAGAAACAAATTTAAAAATACAGTGGCATTTTACAGTCATTCAAAACAAATGAAATGCTCAAGGGTAAATCTTACAAAATATTTGTAGGACTTACATGCTGAAAACTACAGAATGATGATGAAAGAAATCAATGATAATATAGGTAAATTGAGGGACATACTATTCTCATAGAATGGAGTATTCAACATAGTAATGATGTCAGATTAATAAATTTAAGAAAATTGGCATCAACATCTTGGCAAGATTTTTGTAGATAGAAGCAAAATTATTCTAAAAAATATATGGGAATACAAAGCAAGTACAAGATCTAACAATTTTGAGAAATAATAATACAGGAGGTAAATATTAATGTTCATGCTTACTATATCACTTCAGTAATCCAGATAATATGCAGTTAGCAGAGGAACAGACATATAGAACAATGGATCTGAATAGAGAATCCACAAATAGCTCCACAAGGTATGGGCAAATTATTTTTCAAAAATATGCAAATGCATATTTAACAAATGGTGATGAGACAATTGCATGTCTGTAGGGGAAAAAATGAACTTCAACCTAGGCCTCACAGATTATATAAAAATTCAGTCAAAATTAATTATACCCCTAAATGTAAGACATGAAACTATTAAATGTTTAGAAGATAACAAAGGGGAAAGTCTTCAGGACGAAGGGCTTAGTGAAGAGTTCTTACACATGATACCAATGTATTAAAGGGGAAAATCAATAAATTGGACTTCATTAAATATTAAAATTTTGTTCTGTGAATGACCCTCTTAATTGCAAGTCATATATTTGACAAAAGAATTTCTATCAAGAATAAAGAACTCTCAATCCAATAGAGGAAAAAAAAAAGAAATTCGAACAATACAATTAAAAAGTGAAGAAAAGACACAAACAGGATATATGGATGACAAATAAGTACCTGAAGAGGTATTCAAGATCACTAGTAATTAGGAAAATAAAAAATTATGACTATAAAGGGATATCGCTATACACCCATTAGAACAGTTAAGGTCAGAAATATTTACAATACCAAATGCTGACCTGGGTACACAGAAACTGGATCTCTCATACACTTCTCATGGGAATATGGGGAAGCTTCCTTACTCTAAACATATACTTAAAAGTTTCTCTTGGTATTAATATAAAGGGAACAGATTTCATGTAGTTTATAAATACAATACTAAGAATATAGCGATACTTCCCTCCTCCCTCCCTCCTTCCTTTCTTTTTAAAAGTTTCTGAAGAAACTAAATATATGCCTCCTAAAAGGCCTATCACTTATACTTGTGGGGCTTTATCTCAGAGAAATGAAAATTTATGTCCACACAAAACTTCTACAGGACTATTCATTAATCAGTAAAGCTCTTATTATGTGCCAAACAGTGGTTGAAGCATTTTACACATATTAGTACATTTCCATGTCATTTCACATAAGAAAACAAGGCACAGAGAAATCCAGTACCTTGTCCAGGGTCACAGAATGTAAATACTGGAGCTTAAATTTGAAGGTAGGCAGTTCAAATGTGCACTATACCATGTGAAAATCTTTGTTGTGTTCCTGTAAACAGATACATGAAGTAAGTGGAGGTGATAGCCATTAGTGATAAGTTGATAAGGTCAAGGAGTGCTGAGGCAAGAGTTGCTGAAGGGTTATTCACATAGTGAAACTTTGTATTAGGAAATATTCTTGTAATTCTAACATTTAATGATCCAATCATGGGTTTTGAGTGCTTGGCTAAGTAATTTGGTCTTTATCCTGAAGGCAATATTCATCATGGAAGCTCTTGAGTATATCATGTTTCATTGCATTTTAAATATTGTCATGCATTTGTAAGTGGATAACAGTGGCATCAGCATGGTTAGTCTCTCATCACTAGACTAACAACATCAGAGTGATTTTTTATTTTAAATATTTATTTATTTATTTGAGAAGGAGTGAGAAAGAGAGTGAGAAGGAGATGGGGTGAGGGGTGGGTGCCCCCCTGTTTACTCTCCAAATGCCCACAACCACCTGGCCTGCAGCAGGCTGAAGCCTCGTTCTGAGAATTCACTCCAGGTCTCCCATTTGTGTGGCAGAAATCTAATTATTTGAATCATTAACACTGTCTCCAGCCCTTGTGTCAGCCAGAAAATGGAGTTTAGAACTGGAACCAGAACTGGGCATTTGACACAGGTGTCTTAATTGTTAGGTTCATGCCCAACTGGACTGTCTTTTTTTTTTTTTAATTTATACAATTTTTAAGGCAAAATACAAATTTCAGTTTTACCAGAAAATCTGTCTTTTAGCAAATGACCTCAATCCCAGTCCATTTCATAAAAGTGTGATTTTGCTAAGATGCTAAAAGTTTATTATGTGGCATAATTTAAAGAGCAGTTAAAGCGCCAGTTATATTTATCCCCAAGATCCAATAGGATATCATTTCTACTAAGCAGTGGTCAGCTGTTAAGTGAAATTGCCACATCCTTGTAACCTGTAAATATGTATTAAGTGATTGAATTTCTGACCTTTATGTGACACCAGAATGTGTTCTGACCATGTGTTCCAAACAAAAACATGGTAACCAAGGATCCTTTCTAATTTATGAATTTATTTCATATGAAACATCTTATGTAGTTATAAAAAATGAAGTCTTGGTTTATTATACATTTATCAAATTGCTGTTTTGAAAAAAAGACCGAAAGGATGTGTGGATGAGATTGTTCCAGAAATTCTGGACCTTATGTAGCTGCAATCTCATAGGATGTTGGTGGGGATTAAAAGAGATAATATATGTGAGAGCTGATGCTGCTCTACTAGTATTAGGGATTAAATGTTCTAGCCAAGTCGTTCAGCTAATGGGATATGATTTTTTCAGTTGACATATATTATAATTTTAGTAATGTGTTTCTTTTTCCATTTATACTTGCTCTTTAATAGCAAAGGGCTTAAAGACATTGGTTTTAAGTTTCTCTGTCATTCCCTTCCGCAAGCTTCTCTTTTAAAAGTGTTCAGTAAATATTCTGTAAATAAATAAAAGTAGTATTCTGTAAATAAAATGTGAATATGTTAGTAGAATTGATACTTAAAGGTATATCCATCTTCTCTAAGTGACTTCTTTTTTAAAGTGGAAAAGTAGGTATGGAACTGGGCAAGAAGATCTGTCTGTATAGTACTGTACACTGGTAACAGCATTGTCAGTTATTCTGAAGTTCTTGCTCTTCCTGGCTCACTGAGCAGTCTGTATCAGGGTGCCCGAACCCGATGCTGTCAGCTTGAAACACAGAGGTAATTTGCACTTGCAGGGGAAGGTTGACTTTTGTTTCCTGAACATTCTGTTTTGGGGAGCTGCCCGAAATTACAGGAGCAGTTCTGAAGGCAGTTCTTAGTGATTTCGTTTTGAGAACGGAGAGTTATTTCACTTATGGGGACAGAATACAAGATAGATTCATTTACATATTAGAACAGCAAAGAAACTTTAAAATCTTCTGATCCAGACCCTGAATTTTACATAAAACTTCTTTTCCCATGATACAGCAGTGGTAACAAACATATTTCTCCAGTTCCATTCTAAGTTATGTACTCTTTGAAACCTCAGTTCACCCCCACAGTGCATCCCAACTGGTTTATAAAAAACTGGAAACTCTTCCCAGTTGTTTCACTTGGGCTTTGCAAACTTGTTTTACCTGCTGCACAACCTGGCATTGACCCTTTTCCTCCCTTTCTACTCTATTCATTGGAGCTAGGTCTGCCTCCTTAGCCTCCTTAGACTAAGATTTGTGTTCAGTGGGCATGGAATCAGGCCAGGCACCTAGTGTGAGCCAATGTGCATTTAGCACATGTGGTCCTTTTTCTAATTTCGTGAATGATGGTTATTATGTCCATTTATTTGATGAGGAAATGGAGGCACTGAACATGGCGAGTGGTAAAGCTGAGACTTAAATCTAAGTCCATCAAGTTAGGGCTATACCTCATTGAGTGGGGGGCCTGTTTTATGTGAGGTGTTACAGGCAGCAATGAGTCGTGCTTGTCTTTGCATCGTTACCATTGACTTAACTGTTGGAGTCTCCCGTGAGTTCTATCTTCGTGGCCTATCTCCCTTTTACTGAGCGAGAGCTGTTTTTGTTTTAATCACATAGGATCTTGCTTAATTGCTGTAAGTATAGTTTTCTGGGAGAATAATTATTTTCAAGAGAATTAGAAAATCTATTATCAGTGTGTGTCACCATGGATTTTGCCTTTATCTCCAAAGATGTGTGGTTAGAGGCCATGGCTGAGGGAAAACTGAATGCCACAGTCTTTGCTGCAAGACATAGATGGTTGAGGGCAATTCTTCCTGTAAACTGGCCAGAGACTGCAGGGCTGTTCTCAATGTGGAGTTTGTGGAAACTCAAATGCTGCCTATGTTCCCAAATGCCCGAATGGGACCTGATCCAGAGAAATAAAAACCGGTGTTGTAGCAATGTAATGGATTTCAGGAGGCAAACAAGAGCCCCCTTTAAGAAAGGGCTCTGATTTATGTATTTTTCAGACAGCCAGTCTAGCAACCCAGGAAAAACAGACCCTTCCAATTCTGGTTTATTCCTCCTTTCTTTCTGAAATATGGCCTCTGGGAATTTTGGTCTGCCACCAGAGGGCAGCAACAGAACAGGTGAATGTGTCCCTCCACCTCTGCTTTCTGTGTGGGTACACACATAGGAGGGTACTGTAAAAAGTTCATAGCAAAATGGAATTAGATGCAAGAGTTTCTTTTGGTGCCAAGTTTTTCTTAATATGTGGAAAGTATAGTATAAAAATATGCATGACTTGAACATTTTTTGCACTAATATCAATTCATACTTTTAATCCCATTTTCCGTGAACTTTTATAAGTACCTTTATATGTCTATGTACAAAATTAGGTAAGTACATATGTAGATATCTTAAAATATTACTTAATTATATACTTATACTTTATGCATTTTACTATACAGATTTATATATTTACCTTTTAAAATATATGAGCTGATCTGTGTCTACATATGAATATTCATTTATATATATGTATATAAGGAGACCATGAAAAATTCTAATTAAGCCAAGTCTGTTTCATTGTCTTTAATTTCAGAAATTAAAGGTTAAATGAAAGGAGGTTTAAAATAGAGTTTTTATTAATCTGTACATATGAGGACATTTTTAGAGTCTAATACATAGTTAGCTGGGAATTTGGCAAACATTTGCAAATGAGTCTTCAGAAAAAACTCTTTGCTGAATATTAAGATCAAAGGGTAACCTGAAGAAAAATATCTTTGAGCAAAGAATTAAATTGAGAAATTTCAGATGTGTTCATTAGTCATAGTTAATCTTTGAACAAAAACACCAAGTTTTCAACCCTGGCTGAGTAAAAATGATGTTCACACATCCTCCTAAAGTCCAGTTCTCTTAATGTTTCAAAGTAAGGTTAGGATGTGTTTGAGGTAAAGAAGCATGTCCAAGCCTATGAGATAGGGTGATAACTGTAGGAGACAGCTGTAAGATGGGGGTTTACCCCCAATGTTCAGAGAGCTGAAATAGTTCCTTAGTCACCTTCTGAATTATGTTCACCATGAGAATTATGCTCAGGATTCAGCAGACGGTGAGAATAACCTTTCCTTCCCTTCTCTTCTCTCCAATTGGCACTATAAGAACAATAGGAAAAGTAATAGTTAGCATTTATTGAGAGCTTGTTATATGTCCAGCACTGTGTAACCATTTCATATTCAGTTATTAGAATTGACTATTATCACTGAATCCTCACAACAACTTTATTGGGTAATTTCCCCAATCTCACTTACAGATAAGCTGAGGCCTACAGGGGTTAAGTTTGTCACACCATCATAAATCAAACATCTGTCTTTATTTTCTTTTTCTAGTTTTTTTGTTTCTGGGGGGAACGAAGGAGAGAGAGAGAAAGGAGGAGGAGAGAGAATATAAAATCAGCCACTTTCCAGAATTTAAAAACATCTCATGATTATTGTCTTATAATTAGCTTTTACCTTTGCTGTTCTTATGTCAGTGGACTGAAGTCTCAGATTTGAATGCTAGAATCTGGATAATATAGTAACATTGAGATCAGATGAGTGTGTTAGAGAGCCAGATGGGTTTACTTTTGCAACTGTACTTGAAAGCATCTGGTGATTGTGCCAATAGAAATTTCCGAGACCAGGAATCAGTGGAGGAGCTTTTAGAGAGAGAGTGGGCTTTTTCTTTGCTTTGAGGTTTGGAGACTGATAACTAGGTTGGTGCTACTTTTGGATAAAGACTGCTTACATGTAACCCTGGAAATGTCCAGGCCATCTCTGTAGGCTCCCCAAATATCCCTAGAGGTAAAATATAATGGAAAAAATGTAAAAAAATAGCTTTGGAACCAGACAGTACTCAATGGACCTCATTGTACTGAGGTTGAATCCCAATTCTATCTTTTACAAGCTGGGTGGTCTCAAACAAGCCAGTTTACCCTCTACCCCCCCCCCTCCGCCCCCAGTATTGTTTCCTTTGTTTTTAAAATGAGACTGATTAGGCCTACCTCACTGGGTTATTGGGAGGATTCCATGAGACAAAAGTGTTAAGTATTTTTTAACATGGTATATTGCCCACCAAACTTTAGTACTTCCCTATGCCTTACACCACCTGCCATCCCTTTTTGAATAGATGGGAGGTGAACTTTACTTTACTGATGATATTCTCCCATAATCCTCTGTCTTAATATCTATTGAATCTTTGTGGTCAGAAGAAGATTTTTTTAGAGGTCCCTAGACCATTGTTTATTTATGGTTGTTAGGTGACAGAGAAACTCTTTACTTCTAGCCTAAAAACATCCTAAATTAGTCTCAAATGAAAACACCACTTGAAATCTGCCATCCCATTCTTAGTAAAAAACATATAATCCATAACCAGTACAGAGAGATATCCCTAATAAGTTCTGATTTCATTTTCACTCCTCTCTTCCTGATAGTCTCTCCCCAAGAAAACTGACCAGGGCAGTAGACCACAGAGTATGCATTATAGACCTATTGAATACACTCAGTGGGAGTATATAACTATTCCATACAGGATGTACTGTGTTTCAAGAAGAATGGGTACCAGATTTGGCATTAGAATTCATGTATTCTAGTCTCAGTTCTATCATATACTAGCTTTGAGGCCTTGGGCAACTCACTTTGAACATCAGTATTTCCATAACTATAATGTATGGGTAGAACTTGATAGAATTCTAGAATGTTATATCTAAAAAGACCTTAAAGACTATGTGTTGCTGATGCCAAAAATAGCCTTAGTGACAGCCCTCTTTTAAAAAATTTGGCTCTTGGTAACAACAGACGTGACATTTTCAAAACTCTGTACATACTCTAAGCAAACTTGGTGACACACTTGATGTTTAAACTGATCTGTGCCAAATGCTAAGAGCTCATTATTTTTGACCCATCGCCACCTTTGTTTCTAATGTAGTTCAGAGTATGGTTTTTGCTAATATAACCAGATCCCAGAAAGCCTAACAGCCTTAGCCAGAGAATAAATGGATACTTGATGGAAAGCTGGGATTCTTCAGTGCCAAGTATTGGGGCTTTGATTTATAGACAGGCAAGATGTTTTTTGGACAGTCTGATATTTGCAACTCTGAAATGGCATCTGGGGAGAATCTGGATAGTTGCTCAGTTCTGCCAAGATTTCCAAGAGTTAGAATGAGTTTGGATCTGTTGGCCTTTGGCTATTGGAAGTGACCATATTATGTTAAGTTTCTTCTCTTTTGACACCTAAAGACATGACAGAGAAGAATCCAGACAAGACGTAATATGTGACCAAATTCATGCAAGAATTCATTAACCCTCTTCTCAATGGCGGTGATCCCTCTCTTGTCTAGGTTTCAAAGCCCCATAAATGTTATCCAGATTTAGGTGCCTTCAGAAGAGAAATTTCCAGGAATTGGGCTCCTGACTATAGATCTGGTCAATAACCAAGGCCCATCAGAATGAAAAAGTACTCATATTGCTTGGATATTCAGTTCTCTTAAACCAGGTCTTCAGAATTAAGCACAGCTAGCATTTACTCAAAGCCAACCAAGTGCCCAGACAACAAGCACTGATTTGGTCCCCACCCACCCCAGACTCCTCTCTGGCCACCTTCTGGAATTTTCCCTCAAGTTACTACCAAAGACTGTGAAGCCCTAAGTGTTCTTCACCAGTCTACAGAAAGTCTACAGAAATTAGTCTGTCCTCTTTTTGGAGTTTTGGAGGGTGGGAAAATAAGTTCTGCCAGACACTGGTGCTACCCAAGGAATGTCTTTTAAACTTAAAATATTCTCTTCAGCACTGGCATTGTAGTGCAGTGGATTAAGCTGCTGCCTGCAATCCTAGCATCCCATATGAGCACTGGTCCGAGTCCCTGTTATTCCACTTCCTATCCAGCTCCCTGCTGATGTGCCTGGGAAGGCAGTTGAAGATGGCCCAAGTACTTGAGACCCTGCCATCCATGTGGAAAATCCAGATTGTGTTCCAGGCTTCTGGCTTCAGTCTGACCCAGCCCTAGCCATTGTGGCCATTTGGGGAGTAAACCAACAGATAGAAGTTCGCTCTTACTCTCACTCTGTAATTCTGCCTTTCAAATAAATAAATCTTTTTTAAAAAAGGTCAATGTTATATACTAGAAAGAGTGTTAGCCTTTAAGTCAAATACATCTCAAGTCCTATCATAGCGCCAGCACTTATTATTAGGTAACCTTGGACAATGTACACTCTTTATCCCCAGCCAAGCATTTGGCCTAAAATCACCTTTCTAGTTTTCTCCCTAGTCAGTTGATCAACTCTGTCAATGAGTTAAGAATTCCTACTTAATTTTTCAGCTGTAGAAGAACCACTCCAGGAGTCCAGAGGAGGGAAATTAAGAGTATGTCCCCTGCCAAGTTCTAGTGATAATTTCTTCAACTTTTATGTTTCTAGTTTTCCTCTTCTCTTTTGACCCTGTGTCAAGGGTGGATAGAGGAATTGATCCTCTGATGTATTAGTTGATCAACCATGTTCTCTAAGCCCAAATTCTCTTTCTAGAAAAAGGAATTTTTGCTCAGAGAAAGAAATTTGTGAAGTCAATAAATGAGTTAAGATATGTTATAACCATAAATGACACATAATAAAGCCTATGTAGCAATAGACTATGGAAATCAGCTCCGACCTGTGGCTTGAATTTGGAAAAAGTTTGTTCCTCCAAAGCAGTATTTTAGCTAGTATCCTAGGTCAGCAGCTAGTACCATCATTACACCTTCTTGTGCTATTGCTGCTACCTCCCCTTTACAATGATTGCATGAGATGTGGGAGAGCTTATTTTATAACCTGTGTAAGCTGGTATTCATCCATGTAGAAAGGCCCCATATGCTGTGACTTTCCTATTTCTTTAGAAATTGTTTTTGCTATTTTCAAAGGGTACATGGTTATTCCTTTCTCAGAATATTCTTTGAGTAAATTCTTCCATGGATACTCAAGAAGTTAATGGGGAATTTAGTAGAGACAACTGAACTTCTTTTCTTGGGCCTCTCCTAACTCCCTTTTTGCCTCTAACAGATTTTTTCTTTAAAATTGGACTACCAAGACATATTGTGCTTCTGATCTATTCCCTTCCTTACTCTTTTTTTTTTTTTTGACAGGCAGAGTAGACAGTGAGAGAGCGAGAGACAGAGAAAAAGATCTTCCCTTTGACTCTTAAACCAAAAAGGGAGAGAACGATCCAACATGGGAAGCGGGATACACAGCAGACTCATAGAATGGCAGATGTCCTAAATAGCACTCTGGCCTCAGAATCAGCCCTTAAGGCATTCAGATCTGGCTCAAGAGCCCATGAGAATATTCTAGGCATGGAAAGCCAAGACACTCTGGGAAAAAAAAAAAAAAAAAGAAGACCTAAATGAAAGATCTCTGCGAGTGAGATCCCAGTGGAACGAATGGGGCCATCAAAGAAGGAGGTACCTTTCTCTGAAGGGAGGAGAGAACCTCCACTTTGCCTATGACCCTGTCGGAATAAGATCGAAGTCGGCGAACCCTAAAGGCTTCCAGAGCCTCGGCAACTCATGACTAGAGCCTAGGGAGATTACTGACGCCATAACCAAGAGTGTCAAATTGTTAAATCAACTTCAAGAGTCACTGTGTACTTACTTCTCATGAGGGATCTGTCCTTAATGTGTTGTCCAATGTGAAGTAATGCTATAACTAGCACTGAAACAGTATTTTACACTTTATGTTTCTCTGTGGGTGCAAACTGATGAAATCTTTACTTAGTATATACTTAATCAATCTCCTGTATATAGATAATTAAAAATGAAAAAAAATCTTGGTGTTAAATTGGAAATTGCATAGAAAATTAATCAATGAAAAATATATATCATGTAGGATCTCTGTCCTTAATGTGCTATACATTGTGAATTAATACTATAACTAGTACTCCAACAGTATTTTTCACTTTGTGTTGCTATGTGAGGGCAAACTGTTGAAATCTTTACTTAATATATAGTAAACTGATCTTCTGTATATAAAGAGAATTGAAAATGAATCTTGATGTGAAGCAAGGGGAGAGGGAGTGGGAAAGGGGAGGGTTGTGGGTGGGAGGGAAGTTATGGGGGGGAAGCCATTGTAATCTATAAGCTGTATTTTGGAAATTTATATTCTTTAAATAAAAGCGTTATTAAAAAAAAAAAAAAAGATCTTCCTTCCATTGGTTCACTCCCCAAATGGCTGCTATGGCCTGTGCTCTGTGCCGATCTGAAGCCAGGAGCCAAGCACTTCCTTTTGGTCTCCCTTGCGGGTTCAGGGGCCCAAGCACTTGGGCTATCCTCCATCGCTTTCCCAGGCCACAGAAAAGAGCTGAAGTGGAAGAAGAGCAACTGGGACAGAATCTGGTGCCCCAACTGGGACTGGAACCTGGGGTGCCGGCGCCACAGGCGGAGGATTAGCCTAGTGAGCCGCAGCACCGGCCTCCCTTCCTTACTCTTAAGAAAAGTTATAGAATTGTCCCCAAATTTTCAAGCTCATTAGTGATAGCTGCACATTACAGTCCCATTTTTAAGGCACTGATAATATCCATTAATTTAATAAATACCAAATTCTTAATGCATGCCAGGCCCAGTCGTAGGCATTGGAAGATATACCTTAAAATAAAATAAAGACCCTCCTTTCATGGATCTTGTATTCTACTGGGGAGAAAAAGGCACTAAAAAACTCAGGATATTTATCAGGTGGTAAATGCTTTAAAGAAAAATAAAACAAGGTAAGGGGTTTGGTATTTTACACAAGGCAGTCAGAGAAGGCCTCTGTTAATGTGACATTTCGACAGTGAACCAAAGAGTAAGAGTCCAAGTCATAGTGACTACCTTGGGAAAGAGTAATTTTGTGAATGGTGAAAACCAAGTGTAAAGGTCCATAAGTAGAAGTATATTTGCCGTGTTGAACAGCAAAGCAATCAGAGTGATCAAGGAAGATTATTTGCTCCATTTGTCTTTCCAAGGGGAATAGCAGTAACACATAGGCTTAAAGTTCGTCATTAAAAAAGAGATGTGAAGTAAGGCTTTTGGCAGGTTTGCAGAATAGCAAGAGAGGTAAGTGAATTCTTCCTACCACAGTTATTGCCAATATTTCCGCATTAAGCATGGCCCCAAGGTTTCCATCTGTAGGCCAGCTTTGGGAATGATGTTGCAACCATGGTGACTGTAGGGTTATGGAGGCCACATTTTGATTTTAGAGAGGATGCACAATAGGAATTATCCCCTCTGCTTTTCTGGACTTCTCTCACTGAAAGATAATGTGTTATTAAGCCTACCAAGCACCTTCACTGAGCCCTATCTACTGGTACATTGGCAGGACTGTTCTCAAAAGGCTCCTGACCAATAACTCAGTCAACTTGGGGGTGATAGGACCTGCAGACAGCACCCTGTCCAACTGGAATTGGCAGCTCTCATCATAAACCCTGGAAGTCACAAAGCCCATATTCTTGTTAAGGACTTTAGATCCTTGTAGAAGAGCAGGCTGTGAGGAAGGGGTTTTATCAATGACAAGTGGATACTTTGTGTAACCAGGAAGGAAATAAGATCATCTAATGTGACAGAGATGTTGAACAGCCATTCAGTCCCATCCCCTGAGTTTTATAACTTATAACGGCTTCACCCACTTTTACTAAAATCTCAAATATTTCTCTATTCCTTCCCCTTCTCCTTCTGAGTATGTATATTTCCTTCTAACTCTGTCTCATTCAGAGGAAACATAGGTTTAAGTCCCTTTTAAGGTAGGTAATAATTGTAATCATTACCATTTATTGAGTGCTTAGTATATACCAGGCCAAGTTCTTTGTATATATTATGGCATTCAGTTATCGCAACAACTCTATAAGGTAGATCGTATTATTATT
The DNA here is from genome assembly GCA_949820135.1 of Sylvilagus floridanus. NCBI lineage: Eukaryota > Metazoa > Chordata > Mammalia > Lagomorpha > Leporidae > Sylvilagus > Sylvilagus floridanus. The sequence goes on from OX463223.1 coordinate 82,289,980, forward strand.
TCCATTTTGCAGCTGAAGTTTGCAAAATGCAAATTTACCCTCAAGTTTGAGACTCATAGAGTTTGAGTACAGTGCCCAAGATTGCTCTGCTAATAAGTGACAAGGTCACATGCACTGACTCTGATTCCAAGCTGACTCTTTAACTTCTGTGTTATACTCTTTGTTTCCACTTCCCGTAAAGAAAATATGGCACCCACACACACACAATGATATATTATTCAGTCATAAAAACAAATGAAATCTTGTCACTGCAGCAACACTGGAGATCATTATGCTGAGTGAAATGGGCCAGACACAGAAAGACAAGTACAGCATGTTCTCATTCATATTAGAAAGCTGAAAAAAGTTAATTTTATAGAAGTAGAGAACAGAATAATGGTCAGTAGAGGCCAGGAAGAGCAGCAAGGACAGTGGGAGGTTGGATATGGATAGCAAAATATGGTTACATAGGAGAAATAAGTTTTACTATAATGCACTAGAAGTTCACAACAATTTTGTTCTTATATTTTTTAAATTTCATTTTATTTGAAAAACAAACACAAATTCACACATGCACGTGCGCGCACACACACACACACACACACATACACAGGATCTTCCATCTGCTGGTTCACTCTCCATGGTGCCTGCAACAACAGGATGGGGCCAGGCCAAAGCTATGAACCTAGAACTCAATCCCATGTTTCCCATGTAGGTGGCAAAGACCCAAGTACTTGGACCATCACCTGCTACCTCCCATGGTGCCCATTAGCAGGAAGCTTCGATAGTAAGTGGAGCCTAGACTTGAACCTAGACATTCTGATATGGCATGTGGGTATCCTAAGGAGCATCTTAACTGCTGCACCAAATGCCAGCCCCTATTATATATTTTATAAAGAACTAAAAGAGATGGGGTCTTCCTCTCTTGGAGCACCCCTCCTGGCTGCTGCAGCAGGTTTCTGACTTAAATAAATCTTGCCTCCTCTCTCTCTCTCTCTCTCTCTCTCTCTCTCTGTCACACACACACACACACACACACACACACACACACACAGACACATGCACGCACACAGAACTAAAGAGAGGTGTTTCATACTTCCCAACACAAAGAAAATAATGACTGTTTAAATAGAGTTAAATGTTAATTATTCAAAATGTGATCATTACTTATTACATACATCTATAGAATTATCACATTCTAGCCCATAAATATGTGCAATTATTATGTGTCAATTTTAAAAAGCTCTTTTATGTAATAGCCTTTAAAGGGCCTGGCAGCCAAGATTCATCCATTCATTCTAAAAACTGTCATTGAGCTGTTGCCTGTTACTGGATGCCCTACTAGGCCTTAACTTCTAGACATGAGTAAGGCAGAAATCTCTGTTGTCAGGAAAGTCATGGGACTCAGTAATTGGGACCAATTAACACTTAGAATGCAGTGTGATAACTACTGTGATAAAGATGAACATTGAATGTTTTGGAAGCACAGGGAAAATGAATCAGAGAAGGCTTCATATAGTGGCTAATGTATCAGGTCAGAGAAATATCAGAGAAGTAGATTAATTAGGGTATAGGCTGGCTTCCTGTAACAGAGATCCTCCTGCACCACAGGACTGTAGAATGAGGCTTAGGTAAGATGGAAGTTCATGTATTTCTCATGTAAAGTCTAGAGGTGAACGATTCAAGATTGATGGGCCAGCTCTACCATTTTCACCATTGGACTTTAATCTCTGGATCCGAGATGGCTGTTTATTTGTCTCCATTTACTACATAGAAAGAAAGAGAAATGAGAGACTGATATGTAGACAGGTTCTTTTAAAAAACATAATCCAGAAGTTTGTATACATCAACTCCACTTGTATTTTATTGTCTAAAACTTAGTTACATGACTTGTATAACTACAAGGGAGGCTGGCAAATGGAGGCATGGGTTCCTGGCTAAAACTTGGGGACTCAGGGACTTCTATTAATAAAAGTAAGAAGAAGAGGATGGATACTGGGAGGCAATTAATAGCCTCTGCCATAAAGGGGGAAGGTGTTTTAGACATGGCCATCTCTGCATACACACAGGAATGAGAAATCAAAGAACTAAAGTACCATAAGAAACCAAAGAACTCAATAGTTCAGAGACTAACAATAATTCAGTAATAGCAGTAGCGTAGGGTGTGAATGAAAGGAATGTGGTGAATATAGGGTAATGGGGATTGGAGATTGGTCAGATTATGTGTGTGCTGACCAAGGAATTTAGACTTTGTCCCAAGGATAGTGATGAGTCACTGAAATGTTTTAAGCAGGGGAGTAGCACTCTTAAATTTAAGTTTAGAAAGATTACACTTTCTGCACCAGGATAGAAAGATTAAAGGATAGAGTGATGAGAAGCAGGATAGGGGATGATAGTGGTAATCAGAGACATGATGAGGCTCTAAACTGAGGTAGTGGCAATGAGCAGAGGGAATAGGTTGGAGACATATTAAGGAAGCAAAATGCTAGAACTTAGTGACCTCATGAATGTGGCATGTGAGAGAAAAATGCTAGCACAATAATTTTCAGATTTCTGGCTTGGACGTCAGTATTGTTTCATGTAATAAATAATACTAGGAGAAGAATTAAATCTGTTTAATTCTGCAAATATTGGGTTTGAGATACCTCTGGGATACGCAGATAGCAATACTGAGCAGGCAATTAGATTTATTGGCATAGAAACCGTGGGGCTTTCTGATAGTGCAAGGTAGATTAGTGAGATCATTAGGTAACTGGGACCACACTCCTGGGGAAGATCAATATTTGGAGGGAGCCAATGAAAGACACCAGGCAGTGTCACAGAATTAGGAATAGGATCATTCAAGAAAGTAAAGAGAGAAGCGCTTTTAGACAAAGAATGGCTCACTGGGTCAAATGCTGGAGCAGTCACGATAGGGATTGAAAAAGTGCTCCTTGGATTTAACAATTAGGACGTAAATGATAATTCTTGTGAAAACAGAAGACCTAATTGAGGAGAAAATGGAGGATGAAGAACTGGAAGCCAAACTGTCCAGGAAGTGAAGAAGAAAGGATGTATTGTTGAGAGTGGTAGGGTGTGGTTTTTACCGGAGAGGCTTAAGTTAGTTTAAATGCCTTTAAAAAACATTAGAGTAACAAAGGAGGTGAATGATGGAGGAAGGTCCCTGAGGAGCCAGAAAGAGATGAGATAGGATCCAGAGATCCAGAGCACAGGTAGAGGTGCTTTTTCCTTAGTAGAGAGTGAGGAGGAGAAAGGGTAAGTTTATCTATGCAGTTGCCAATGTGTTTGTTAGTATTGAAACATGGAATTTTACTTCTATTGACCTCCCCTTTCTGTGAATTATGAAGTGAGACTGAGAGAAGGGTGTCTGGGAAGGAAGGTCATATGATGCATGCCTCAGCAAGGAAGGGTGACATCTAGCTGGACAGGGGGAAATAATGTAGATGATGAGTTTGCCTCCACTAATACTCACGTTGGTGCAATCAGAAGAGATTGTTGGATGGATGGATGGATGGATGGATAGCAGTAAACATGCTAAATATGCATTCTGTTCTCCTGCATTCAATTTTTCTAAATTGTTTTCAGAAATTTAGTTTGGGATGAAAATTTTCTTAGAGCCAGTATTCATTAGTAATCATATTCCCATTTGCTTTTCCCATTTATTTTGCTCGAGTAGGATTTCTCAACGTAGACACCTTTTTGATATTTAGTGCCAAAAATCTTTGTTGTGAAGACTGTCCTGTGTTCTGTAGGATGTTAAACAGCATCCTTGGCCTCTCCCACTAGATGCTAAACTCCCTCTCACAGATGTGACAGCAGAACATTTCCACAGACTTCATGAAATGTGCCCTGGGGATTAAATTGCCACCAGTTGAGAAGCTCTATTCCAGACCAAATGGAAAGGCTTTGCAGAGAGGGAAGGTGGATTCATGCTAGAAAGGTACTTATGAACATTGATCAGCTCATTGTGAAAATTATGCTTGAAGGTTTAATTTAAATATATCTATTTGACAGATTACAGAATTGAGGCCCAGAGAGATTAAATGACTTACCTAAGGTGACACAGGTCATAAGTGACAGAGCTGAGATTTGAACTCAGATGTGTTAGATATCTAAAATTTAGAGACTTTTAGAACTTTCTTCAGCAACATTTACTACTTACCTTGTAATTTTCTAGGGACATCTTTTGCCTTGGAATTATAATATTTATGTCAGGGCTGCTATTATTTTGCATGATAGCATCTGTGTTTGTGTTTTGGTTAAGAAAAACCTGTTTGGGACAGTTTTACATTTTATACTAGAAATATAATATTGAAAATTAGTCATCCATTTGTAAAGTTATCTTTCTTTCACACCACACTCAGAAATATATTCCAAGCAGAATATATATTGAAACATGGGAAGAAGAATTTGGTAGTTACAAAAAATATTAGAAAGTATTTTGTCATCTTGATATAGAGATTCTTTTTAAGCAAATATTTGTGAGGGAACAGATACTCCTAAGTCTGCAGGAGAATACGTTTTTATGTTTTTTTTCTCAAACAGATTTATAGAGGTGGACATATTTACAGTGTTTGCTTTTAATAATTTTTGTATATGCATACATTACCACTACAATCAAGAAAATAAACCAATTTCATCACCCTCAAAAGTCTTCTTGTCCCTTTGAAGTCCTTCCCCTTCCACCACCCCACATCCCTGCCAGCTTCAGGCATTCACTGATCAATTTGCTGTCAGTATGGATTAATTCCATTTTTCAAAGTTTTATATAAAAAGGCAGTCATATAGGACATATATGTGTGCTTGTATGTATGTCTGTGTGTATATCTACATGTGTGTATATAAAATGCAGTCATATAGGACATATATTTGTGCTGGTATGTATGTCTGTGTGTATATCTACGTGTGTGTATCTTGCTTTTTTCATTCAATGTAATTTTCAGAATAATTGAACTTGTTGCATTAATCAATGGTTTATTCCTTTTTATTGCTGAGTAGCATTCCATCATATATATACACCACAATTTGATTACCTATTTGCAAATCGATGGGCACTTTTGTTGTTTCCAGGTGAAACTATTACAAATAAAGATGGTATGAAAATTTTTGTAAAAGTCTATGTGACTATTTTCTTATACTTTGAGTAAATATACAGGAGTGCAGTGAATAATCCATATGATAATTACATGTTAAACTTTCTAAAAATTGCTCAGCTATTTTCCTAAGAAACTATCATTTAACTTGCTTGGAGAGACTAAAATTTATATTAATTCTTTATATGAGTAATAGAATTCTCTAGTTAAACCATCTGGGTCTGGTGATTTCTCCTTTGAGAGTTTTAAAGCTGAGTTCAAAATTATTAATGATTATATGACAATTTAGATTATTTCATTTGGTCATTTAAAAAAAAACATATTCTAACATTGTACCATTTTACATTGTCACCAACCATGAAAATCTTAATTCCTCCATATCTTTCACAACATGTGTTTTGGGTCAATCTTTTATTAATATACCTGTTTTCAAGAAAAAAATAATATATATCTGCATGTCAACATATGACATAATTGTGGCAAAATGTTAGAAAGTGTTAAATTTTCACTAAGCATGAAAGTTCTTAAATTTTAAAACTATAAAAATAAATTTGTAACATGAGATTCACAACAAGAAAAACAATTGTAGCCATTCTAATTAAGTATGTAGTGGCATTTCATTGTGGTTGTAATTGGCATTTCTCTAATGACCTAATGATGTTGAACTTTTTTTGTTTGCCATTTTGCATATTTTCTTTGGTAAAGTATCCAAGTATTTTGTCTGTTTTCAACTGATTTATTGTTTCATTACTAAGTTTTGTGGGTTCTTTGTATGTCCTGGATACAAGTCTTTTATCATATTTGCAAATGTTTTAACAGCCTGTAGCTTCGCCCTCTCTCTTAACAATGTGTTTTAGAAAAAGCACATGTCTTTTAATTGATGAAATCTGATTTATCAGTTCTTTTCTTTTGTAAACACTGCATCTAGGAAATCTTTCCCTAACCTAAAATCACAAAAATTTTTCTCTTCAGTGTTTTATCATTGCAGCTTTTACATTTGGGAATATATCTATTTTAAGTTAGATTTTGTTTGTGGTGTGAGAGATGGATTAAGTTCATTATTTTGCATATGAATGCCTCATTTTTCTAACACCATTGTCTATCCTTTTCCCATTGGATTGCCTCATAAAATTAAATCAATCTATGTCTGTGTGGGTCTGTTTTTAGATTTTCTGTTCTTTTCCATTGATCTATTCACCTGTCTTGACAGCAGTACCACACCAACTGCCTTGATTATTGTAGCTTTGTAGTAAGACTTGAAGTCAGGTAGTGTCAGCCATCCAATTTTGTTTTTCTTTTTCAATATTGTTTTGGCTATTCTAAGTCCTTGCATTTTCCTGTAAATTTTTGAATCAGCTTACAAATTTCTATTGAAAGCTTACAGGTGTCAAGGTTACATTCAACCTGCAAATCAATTTTGGGAGAATTTGCATCTTAATACATCTTCCTATTCATAAACAAAATTGTTTAAGTTGTCTTAAGTTTTCTCAGAGATATTTTATTAAGTTTTTAGTGTACAAGCATGGCTGTCTCCTCTGTGGTACTCTGCCTTACAAACTCTTGCTTCCTTGCCTGCTCCACAATCCCAACTCAATCTTTTCAGTTTACAGAGACTGCTGGCCTCTCTCTGGGTTTCCCTCCATGCGCTATGGCCTGCAAAATTATTTCCATGTTCTGTAAGCAGGGACAATCATAGGGCTCGCCTCATTTTTTTTTTTTTTTTGTCTCCCAAAGATCACTATCCTTTGTTGCTGGATTTCTAACATATAGAAAACCAGTGTTGTGCATAAACATACACACACACACACGCACACAGAGTTTTTCTTTCTTTACTTTGTTTCAGACTGAAAATATAAACTAGTCCCTATCGTCCTATCTTGGATGGAAAAAGTATTTGGTTTAGTCTTTTCATTGGACAGTTTGACTTTTCATTTCAAAACTTTGAGTGTGCTTTTGTTTTTAGTGAGAATAACTTTTTTAAAAGATTTATTTCAAAAGGCAGAGTTACAAAGAAAGAGAGAGATCTTCCATCCATTGACTCACTCTCTGGATAGCTGCAATGGCCAGCATTGGGCCAGGCTGAAGCCAGGAGCCAGAAGCTTCATCTGGTCTCCCACATGGTAGCAGGGGCCCAGTGTGTTTTGTGTTTCAAACCTGCAGTTCTAGGCAATGTACAAGTGCTAGAGATAAAGAGCATGACAAGCATGCTTCCTTATAGCTTAAAATCTAATCAGGAGACAGACATACAAATAAGTAGTATGTTAGAAAGTGATAGGACGTGCTGAAGAGAAAAAAATTTAAACAGAAGGCAATGGGAATTGTTGAGTAGAGGGAAGTACATCAAAGTTACAAAGTTACAGTTACATTAACCTGGAAGACCTTACTGTGGAGAGTTTTTTTTTTTTTTTGTCAAAATGTTGGAGGAATTGAGAAAGCAAGCACTTCAGTAAGAAACAATACGAAGGCCCTGGTGTGTTTGTGGAACATGAAGGAAAATTTCTAGCACCACTATGATCCCTGAGAACGTGCTCACAAAACTGTAGCTATGTAGAATGTTGTTACTAACGACAGAACCAGGAATATGGCCTCAAAGCTCAGCTGATGGCTGCTGTCATACTCTCTCAACCTTTCAACCATGAGATAGATACAGGCTTTTGAGTGGTCACACATTGTTTTTTTATCATTTCCCTTATTTTACAAGGCTTGTCTTGTGTTCCCAGTCCTGCATTTTCCATGACATGTAGCCTGTTTTGACCCTTGCCTGATAGGATGCTGGACTCTGACATTACTTTTTTCCTTAAAATTTATTTATTTATTTCAAAGGCAGAGTTACAGAGAGAGGGAGAGATAGAGAGACCCTCCATCCAAGGGTTCTCTTCCTAAATGGCCACAATGGCTAGAGCTGGGCTGATCTGAAATCAGGAGCCAGGAGCTTCTTCTGAGTCTCCCACATGGGTACAGGGGCCCAAGCATTTGGGCCATCTTCCACTGCTTTTCCAGGCCATAGCAGGGAACTGGATTGGAAGTGGAGCAGCCGGGACTCGAACTGGCACCCATATGGGATGCCAGTGCCACAGGCAACAGTTTTACCTACTATTCTACAGCACCAGCCCAACATTTCTTTTCACATTAACCATTAGAGTTGATTTTGTTATTTTCAGTTGCCTGGACAGTGGCCCCTTTCCTCCTGCACCACATATGAGTGTCATCTGAAAGTGTATGTACTCAGGCTAAAATTGGTTTCTCCAGAGAGGAAGATTCTAACTTACACTTCAGACACTATACAGGCTGAATAGCCCTTATCTGAAATGCTTGGGATAAGAAGTATGTCAGAATTCAGATGTTTTAGATTTTGGAAATATATATATACATACAAATACACACATACACATACACACGTACATACTCTCTCACACACACGCACAAAATGAGATATCTTGGGGATGGGATCCAATTCTAAACATGATAGTCATTAAGTTTCATATACATCTTATCTACACATGGCCTGGAGGCAATCCCATAATTTTGTACATGAAGCAACACTTCTTTCTACTTGTGGTGTCATTTTGGTGCTCAAAATATTTCTGATTTTGGAGGATTTGGAGGACTTGGGATTTCGAACTTTTGGATTAGGATGCTCATCCTGTATAAAAACCCAAACCACAGCTCCTCCTGTACTCCTGAAGCACTCTTTGTAACATCCAAGGCAGTTTGGTTTCATTTTTAATTGTTTTTTAATTTATTTAATCGAACAGCTAATACACCATGCTATGAAATTTTAAAAGAATGAAATCACATACAAGAGAAAACCAGTGTCCTTCTTCCCTCTTCTTCCCAACTAAATATTAATCATGACTTGAGACAAAAATATAACCAGATTCTTTGGTATCCTTTCAGAAGTATAGAGCACATGTGTATATGTGTATGTAGATGTGTTCAGTTTTTCTCCACATCCCACTCCAACCCACAAAATGCACTTGGACAACGCATTACACTTGATTTTTACCATACCCTGTGAAGTAGGTGGTGCTATCCTCATGTTACAGACAATAAGGGAAGTGGTTTGCTTAAGGCTTCCCAGGCAGTAAATAGAAAATTCAGGATGGATATTGTGGTCTTTTTTTAAGTTGTATTTTATTCATTTACTTGAAAAGCAGAGAGAGAGAGAGAGCAAGCAATCTTTGATCTGCTGGTTACTTCCCAAATGGCCACAACAGCCAGAGCTGGGCCAGGCTGAAGCCAGGAGCCTGAACTCCATCCAGGTCTCCCTTGGGTGGCAGTGGCCCAAATACTTGGGTCATCTCCCACTGCCTTCCCACATGCATTAACAGGAATGTGGATTGGAAGCAAAATAACCGGGACCAGAACCTACACTCTGATATGGGATATTGGTGTTGAAAGGGCGCCTTAACCTCCTATACCTCAGTGCCGGCTCCTGATGTTGCAGTCTTGTTTCTGAATTCTCTCCTCCATGTTGAGAAGTTCCAGGTATTGTGCTTCAAGCATGGAAGGATCTCTAAGCCCTTGCTGGTGGCTAGTATGATTAAGTAAATCTCTTCAGTTTCTTTAGCCATATTGGTGGTTGTATGGCAGTCTCTGTATGTGATGTTGGTTGGCACCAACTGGTAGGTAGCACTGGGGAGACAAAAAACTTGATCTAATTGTTTCCTGGATATCTTCCTTACCCTTCCACAGATCTACTTAGGCCCACCCGAGGAAAGTGCTGCACCCCCAGTGCCTCCACCTCGGGTGACAGCAAGAAGGCACAAACCAATCACAATTTCAAAGCGCTTGCTGCGAGAAAGGACCGTGTTCTATACTTCTTCCCTGGATGAAAGTGAAGGTTAGTACCTTTAAGTGATCAGACACAAAGGGGATATTGAAGTGCAGAGGTGCAGGGGTGACTATTTTTTTCCATACAAAGGTAGACCTTTCCTGGTTTTTGAGTTAAAAAGCGCCCAGGGGAAGTAAGCTTCATAGTTTGTGCCCAGAGAGGGAATTAATCATTGGCGGTATGGGAATGAGCTTGTAAATCTATGATCTCTTATAAGGCCAGTGGAGGATCCAAGATATTCTTAGATCCGTATCATCAGTACTTTGAAGTGGGTAGCTAGGTGCTTTCTGAATGTTTTGAGATTTGAAATTCAAATGGGGCTAACATGATTGAAAGCTTCTGTGGTCCAGGTGCTGTGCTGAAGGCCAGGTGAAGGGAAGATCGCTTCCCTGGCCTCAGGGAGCTAACAGAGTAAAGGAAAGCAGAAATGTGCACGAATAGATGTCATCCAGTGGAATAATTGTTGGTACAGGGACTGTGCCCATTCTGAATGAGCCTCTGCCCCTACTACTCCACTACTCATCAGACTCAACTTGTAAGCACCCTTTGATTCAGCTGACTAAATCCCCCTTCTTGAAATACTCTGTTCACTTGGCTCTCAGGACACCAGACTCTCGTCCTCGTTCCATCTCAGTCCCCTCTGCAGGTTTTCCTTCTCTCCCCCACTTATGTTTTATTTATTTTTTAAAGATTTATTTACTTGTTTGAGGGATAGTGTTACAGACAGAGAGAGGGAGAGACAGAAGGAGGGAGAGGTCTTCCATCTGCTGGTTCACTCCCCAAGTGGTTGTAATGACCAGAGCTGGGCCGATCAGAAGCCAGGAGCCAGGAGGTTCTTCCCACTTGCTGAAGTTAAGAACTTTGCAATCATCATTGGTTATTCTTTTCCCCATTTCTGTCACATCTAATCCATCAGCGATTCCTGTCATCTCTACATGTACATTGTGTGTTAAATCCCTCTACTTCCTACTGCTACCACCCTGTTTGAGCCATCGTCATCTCTTCCCTGGTATCCTTGCTTGCCTTCTTACCTGCCTGTAATCCATTTTCTATAGAAGCCAGCAGAATATACATCCTTTAAAAATGTAAATCAGATCACATCATTCCTACTGCTGCACATTTTTAGTGTCCTCTCCTGACATTTGGAATAAAACTTAGGGCATAGTTATTAAAATGCCATGTGGAATCTCAGTGCCTAGATTTGAGTCCTGGCTGTACTCCCTTGGAGACAAGAGGTGATGGCTCAAGTCATTGCGTTGCTGCCACCCACATGAGAGACCCAGACTGAGTTCCCTACTCCCAGCTTCAGTCAGCCCCAGCCCCAACTGTTGCAGGCATTTGGAGAATGAACCAGTGAATTAACAATAGCCTTTGCATTTGCTGTTCTCTTGGCCCTAAATACTCTTCCTTCAGGACTTGACAAGGCTTACTCCTTCATTCACGTGTCTGTGAAGTGTCATCTCCTCATAGATACCTTCTCTGAGCACTCTAGTTAGATAGTTCTTTCTTTTCCTTCAATCACCCCCTAGCCCTTTACACGGCTTTCTTTTAGTGATATCACCTGCTATTATTTGTTCACGTGCTTACTATCTGCCTTTCCCTTTAGAAGCTGAGGTTAATTTTATTACTAGCCCCTAGAACAATTATTGGTATATATTGAATGAGTTGGTAAGTATTTACAGAATGAAGAAATGCATGTATTTAGGAATAAAGAGGTTTAAAGGATCAACCTCTTTCATAAAAAATGTGAACTGGCTTTCAAGAGAAAGTATAAGGAATATTGAGTGCCTGCTCTCCTGTTCCGTGATCTCATTTTTATGGAAGAAGCTTTTTGTTGTTGTTTGTTTGTTTACCTCTCAAAATATCAGCTCTATGCCAGCTGAAACTTTTGTCCATATTGTATCCATAGCAACAGCACAGCACCTGGCACATAGTAAGTCCTCAGTATTTAAGTGCAATACATGAACGAAGTGGGTGTTAATAGACTTAAGGCTTCTGATGAAATTAACATCTTGGCTGCTAGCATGCTGAGTAACTTGAGCTAATCACTTTACCTCTTTGGGTATCAATCTTCCTCTCTGTGTGATGAGGGCTTTGTGCCAAAAAACTCTCCAGTGACATCACTTAGTCTAGACATTTGTATTTTATTTTTAACTTCTTTTAAAACTGCTATATAATTCACATGCCATAAATTCACTCTTTTAAAGCATACAGTTCAGGAGTTTTAGTGTATATTGTGCAACCATCTTATTTCAGAACATTTCCATCACCCTAAGAAGTTCTACATCTTCCACTTCCCTCCTTTCCCCAACTCCTGGCAATTAATATACTTTGTGTCTCTACGAATTCCCCCATTCTGGATGTTTCATGTGAATACGATTATATAATAATATATTGTCATTTGTGGCTGGCCTCTTTCACTTAACATTCTGTGTTCAAGATTCATCCATGTTGCAGTGTGTATCAGGACTTCATTCTTTTTATTGCCAAATAGTATTCCATTGTATGACTGTAACACTTTTTGTTTATTCATCAGTTGATGAAAACTGGAGTTATATTCAGTTTTTGGCTCTTAAGAATAATTCTGTTATGCACATTCATGCACAGGTTTTTTGTGAATGTCTCTTTTATTATCTAGGACTGGCATTTGAAGGATGAGCAGGCTGATTTGCTGCACCATTTTGATTTCCCACCAACAATGGATAAGGATTCTAGTTTCTCCACATTCTATCCAATACTTGCTATAGTCTTTTTGATTTTCATCATCCTAAGTGGGTGGGAATCCATGGTCTCATATAATCTTCAACATTCAGTGTGAAGTTGATATTTTGAGCTGCATTTAAAAAAGAGCTTTGTTCATTTATTTGAAATTCAGAGTTATGGGGCGGGGGGAGATGGAGAGAGAGATCTTTCATCTTCTGGTTCACTCCCCAGATGGCTGCAACAGCCAGGGCTGGGCCAGGCTGAAATCAGGAATATAATTTATCCAGGTCTGCCACATGGGTGGCAGGGACCCAAATACTTGGACCATCCTCCACTGCTTTTCCCATTAGCAGGGAGCTGGATGGAAAAGGAGGGAAGTCAGGACTCAAACTGGTACCCATTGTGGCTTTCCCCACAATCCCACAATGCATTTTATAGTGAAGAGTAACTTACTCAATTAACACAGCTACTAACTGACAGAATAGAAACTGGTATCCATCTATCTTATCCCAAAGTTCATTTGTCTGTTATAATATTGTGCTTCCTAAAACCTGTCTGAGTGCTGTTCTGGGAAGGAAGTAATCCTTCTTACCACTGTTCCTCACTGGTAGCATTTCATTACGTTACCTCCAAACTTTGTAGGTATAGAGTACGTCGGTAGATACTTCCATCATAATCATGGACTACTTCACCTCTCCATGTCTAAGCCTTGTAGATTCCATCTGTAATATCTCTAGCATCTGTCTCTTTTTGCTGATGCTGTTCCAGTTTGGATCCTTCTCACCAGCACTCCCCTAGCATTCTCCCACCTGCCATCTCTGTGGTACAATCTACTTTTCATGAACAACTCAAAGGGATTGCTAAAAACACATATTCAGTAATCCTTCCACAAAAGTCATTATCCTCTTGTGGTCCAAGGATAAAGTTCATTTTCCTGAGCATGGCTTTCATTCCCTTCGAGGTACAGCCCCAACCTATCTTAACAACTTCATCTCCGGTTACTTGCCCCTTTCATCTTAAATTGGCTCCTCTGCTCAAACCAAACTAAAGTTTTAATTTTATTTTATTAGGCAAACTATGACCTTTCACTTTTCTAAGTTGCTCTTTGTTTGAATTGTTCTTCCTGCTTTTCTTTTCCTATTGTAATCCTTCAAGACCCAGCTCAAGTTACCTCTTTCAAAGACCTTCTCCTACTCCAAAGGAAATGAAATCAGCATTTGAAAGAGATGCCTCCACGCCTGTGTTTATTGAAGCACTGTTCTAATTAGCAAAGACATGGAATCAACCTAGAAGTCTATCCACTGATGCCTGGATAAAGAAAATGTGATATAGATACTGATATAGATATAGATGATGAAATGTTACTCACCCATTAAAAAGACTGAAATCCTAACATTTGCAATTGGAGATAGAGCAATATGTTAAATGAAATAAGCCAGACCCCAAAACACAATATCACATGTTTCTCTTATTTGCATTAGTTAATATATGTAGAGAGTACAAAAATTGTGTAGATGTCATATCATTTGGTATATAGTTATAAATATTGCTTCAATGAATCATAATATGTAAATGTCAAAATGTTCTTCTTTCCAACATAATCGTCATGAGTCCCTCACTGTGAAATTAATGCCTCTCTTCAAGAAAAAATACTATACGTGTCTATATTTGAAATAATGTGACAAAATGCTTGAAAGTTATAAAATAATAACTTAAAAAAAATTTTAAAAAGGGTTACCTTCTCTAGCTGTTACACACAGAATTAGTACTATGTTCCTCCTAGCACTTGTTGGTGTGATTGTACTTGGATTATAATCACTGATCTTTTTCACCTGCTGGAATAATGTGTAATCTCTCAACACGTCCTCTTCCCACTTTCCCATATATAGAAGAGAGACCTTCAGTTAAAGCTTAACTATCTGCCGTTTGTGGGACTTACCTGACTGCTCCAAGTTCACTCCCAGTTCCCTGCAGTTTTTGAGGCCAAGTTGGTTGCTTTCCTATGTAAATTGATGCTGAGTCTGAGAAAAAGTTGCTGACAGGAACTTATGGCCTCTGGAATCAGACTTCAGGATTTGAAACCCGGCCCTGCCATTGTGACATTGTTCAATGCTTTGTGACATTGATTCCCTCTGTGCCTTAGTTTCCTTGTCTGTAAAATGGAGCTTTGTAAGAGTTAGTTGCTTTATACAGTTGTTTTAAAGGTTATGTAAGCTAATCTGGCACAGAGTAAGTGCTCAAATAATGGTATATGTTGTCATTATTATTATTATTATCATCTTTGCCACTATTATTTTTATTCAGCGGTCTTGAGAACTTAGAAACGCTTTCCCTGGCAGAAGGGCCTAGTGCCAAAGTCAACACTGCTTCTATCAATTCATTGCCTCTGTTCTGGGCTGAGAAGATCCTTTCCCACGTGAGAAGGCAGTGGCCTCTCTGAGACCGCATATACAGACCATCTGATTAACACTGGACATTTTATTGAGATGGAGATGATACTGTTATGGCCTATAGGGAACAGGCAAGTCCTGTTGTCTCCTCTGAAGGAGAGCAAGGTTGGAATTTCCAAGGGTATTTCTGCCAGAAAAAGTAAATATTCATATAGGGACATGGAACTGAGGTATCGGTCCTGAAGCATGGGGAGGAAGGAATCGATGCCATCATATACTTTCACTGTTTTGCAAGAGTAGTAGCTGTTGAAAGACAACCTCTGCCACAGGCATATCCTGGGAGCCAACTGGTCTAGTTACATGGCACTCTTATGCTTCTGTCCCTGACATTACTTGTGAATGTTTTGCAGGCTGTTGCTTGACTGCTACAGTCTAAATGCAGTTGTGTTAGGGTTAATAAAAGAAGGACTCTGCATCTACTCTGGACCAGAGTAGAGAAACTATACAGGCACTTCCTTGGACCCAGCCTCATTAGCAGTGACAGCAGCAGTTCTGGACACATTTTCAAGAAGAAAACTCTCTGGGGGAAGCCTTCATAGTAAGGCATTTCATATGGAAACTCCTGCCTCATTGCCCACTGGGAGCATAATAATACAAATTATAACTACTAATTATTGAGTGTCTGTTATGTACCAAGTACTGAAATCAGTTTACCTTCTCCTATAATCCATACTACAATATCATAAGACAGATACTTTATTATTCCAATCCTGATGAGAAAATGGAGATATAGAAAAAATATGGAACTTGTTCATAGATCCATAGTTGTTAAGTCGCAGAACTGAGATTCAGACCTGGCCATCTGGTTCCAGAGCATGCATTGTTTTTAATACCTTATTATGAAGTATTTCAAATATAAACAGAGGTTGAACAAAAAGTCTAATTAACCTCCCATTTCAACATTTGCCAGCACCTGTCCAGTCTTGTTTCATCAATACCTCTACCCACTCACCCAATCCAGACATCATGTCATTTCATTTATAAATGTTTTAGTATGTATTCCTAAGAGATACTCTTTTCAAAGAAAAACCACAATATCATCATCATACCTAAAGAGTAAAAACAAAAAACTCAGGGCTGGCATTGTGGCATAGTGGGTTAAGCTGCCCCCTGCAATGCCAGCATCCAATATGGATGTCAGTTCAAGTTTCGTCTGCTCCATTTCCAATCCAGTTCCCTGCTAATGCGCCTGGGAAAGCAGAAGAAGATGACCCAAGTGCTTGGGCCCTGCATGCATGTGGAAGACCCAGAAGTTTCTGGCTCTTGGCTTCAGCCTGGAACAGCCATGGCTGTTGAGGCCATTTGGGGAATGAACCAGTGGATGGAAGATCTCTCTGTTTCTCTCCTTGTCTCTTGCCTCTCTCTCTCTCTCTCTCTCTACCCCCCCCCCCACTCGGTAACTCTGCCTTTCAAATAAATAAATAAATAAATAATTTAAAAAATGGTTCCTTAACATGAACTATCAAGTTGGTTTCCAGATTCTTTTATTAACTCATTAAAACATCAGGATCCAAATAAGATCCATGTATTACAATTGTTTGCTGTATCTCTCAGATCTCATTTTGCCAACCAGAACCTGTATTCTTAACTGCTACTCTAGATCTACGTTTTTCATTACTAAGGAAAGTGACAATTTCCTTACAGGAGGCATTCTTAATCTGGGGTTCATTGACAGTTTCAGGGAGCTCTGTGAATCACTTAGTATCCAAAACTTTGTTTACATTTGTATAGGTTAATTTTGCCAAGGAGGGTGTCCCTGGTTCTCATGAGGGTTTCAAAAGCTTTAAGTAAGATGCAGAACCACTGTTAAATGCATACTGGTATCACAGAAAAGTAGACCACAGAAGCTAGAGCAAAAACATAGCTAGTTGGGGGACTCTTTCTGGGACTGGTGAAAGAAATTAAATTCTGTTATATTTATTAAGCTGACATTTCAAGGACCTTATCAAATTACTTTTTGTGAGAGTTAGTCAAGAATTAACTGCCTTTATTTTAAAAGTGTAGAATGTATAATTTATTCGTGATTTTAAATCTCTTCTGAATTATGTATCCCTTTGAATAAAACACCTTGGTGTATTGTGGTTTACTGATTGTGGTGGTGGAAACTGTACTCAGATCTTGAATTAAAGTCTCTGCCTGGATGGGACTTGTGGTTCCACATGAATTGAGGAGGGTGGTGACTGACTTTGTGAGATATAGTTGATTTGTGCCACAATCACAGCTCCTTTGAAAATATCTACAAATTATCACAAGTATGTATGCATATATCCAAATGAAAAAGGTTGTAAATGGTATCATTAATCTTCTGTGTACCAACTTTTACCAGATGAAATCCAACATCAAACACCCAATGGTATGATCACCAGCAGCATAGAGCCCCCCAAGCTGCCACAGCACCTCAAACTACCTACTCAGAAGAGTGGGGAAGTGGATCCTGGCAGGAAGTCCCCAAACAAGCCTGTTTCTGATGGCAAGTTGGAGCCCTGCACCGACGTGGACGTAGGGAGATTGGTGTCTAGGTTACAGGACGGAGGGAGCAAGGCCATCCCGAAGGCCACCAACGGGCCAGTGCCAGCCTCTGGGCCCACCAAGACCCCCTCTTTCCACATAAAGAGACCAGCTCCCAAACCCGTGGCACACCACAAGGAGGGTAAGTGAATGGGAACCCCATGGGAACTGGAATTGACCCACTGCTTTTGACTCTGTGATTGGAGATATGTTCAAATGGAAATCAGTTCCAGTTTACAACAACTAGTATTGGAGTAGAGAGTAACCATTCATAGTAGTCACTAGAATGTAAGCTTGAAGAGGGCAGGATGTTATCTGGCTGTTTTGTTTAACTACAACAATGCCTGGCTTGTGTGTAGTAGGCCCTTGTTATTTGTGGTATCAGTGAGTAGTACTGATATTATTATGATTATTAATGCTGTATTAATGCTGCTTTTGCCATTTTTTTGAGTATCTGTTATGTGCCTTTCTGTGCTAGGTTCTGATATACTACTTTTTATCCTCATGACCCCACTGTGAAGAATGTATTATTCTTGCTTTTTTTTTCCCCATTAGGAAACCAAGGATCCTAAAGATAAGTAACTTGCCAATGATTCACAACTAGTCATTGGCAGAGCCAGGATCTAAATCTTACCTTGTCTAGCAGGCGCCAAAGTCTGTTCTTTCCACTAAGGCAGAACTCTCATGTTACCTTTCTATAAGAAGATTTGAATCTGTTCTCCTTCCCACTTTCCAGTTTAGGAGAAATGGGGATAAAAGGACACAACATCTGCAAACCTCTGGGCTTCAGAAATTCTTGCAAATTTAGGATGTGGCTGACTTGCAAGTTTAATTGGCTACTGCCCATGGTGATCCATATCAAAAAGATTCAATTTTAATCCGGAGGGGAGTTTCTGGGGCTATAATACCGTGAAGAGAGCATGGTATCATGGAAAGAATATGGATTTTGGTATCACAAAGACTTGGGTCCAGATTCTGGCTCTTTGACTTTGTAGTTAGATGACCTTCTAGAAATGTGGTTTATGAGTTTATATCCTGTCCTGTTCTAAAAAGGATTTAAGACTTTTCACAATATGGCAAAATATAAAAACCTAAAAATAGTAAGAATAATTTATTTGGCAGGTATTTATTGAGTACTGAGTGTGTATCTGGCCCCTTTCTAGATGCCGAGAACATAGGAATAAATAAGATATACAAGGGCCCTATCCTCTTCAGGCTTAGCTCAGACCTTGGCAAACTATGGCTTGAGGGCCAGATCAGATCCATTACCTCTTTTTCTATGGCTTGCAAGCTTAGAATGTATTTACATTTTAACTATTTGGGAAAAAAGTAAAAATATTATTTCATGACACATGAAATTATATGAAATTCAAATTTATCCTCATCAATATATGCATGCTCCCTCATTTACATTGTGTCTGTGGCTGCTTTCTAGCTGCAATCAAATTGTGTAGTTGCAACAGAGATCTAACGGCCTGCAGAGTCCGAAATACAAGGGGGTCTTTCAAAAGCCTAGGGAGAATGCATATTATGAAAAACTTATGCGTGGATTTCAAAATTTTTTTGTACCAAAATAAAAAAAAAAAACTCATCACATATAACAACCTTAGTGTGGGAGCCTATGGTGTCTCAGAGAACAGTTTAGTAAAAGCTGTTCTCTGAGGGATCCACTCACCAATGGACACTATGAATTCTGGGCCAGATGCATCTGTATAATCACAGTTCAGTTACTTAACCACTTTTCTTGGTGGTTTCTATATCTGCAAAATGGGAGAAACAGTCCCCTACAGAATTATTGGTGGGATTAAAAAGAATAACAAATAAAATACCTGGCTCATCATCAGCATTCAGAATATGATTATTAGTCCCCTCCTGTCTTCCCTTCCCCCCACCTCCCTAAATTTTGTCTTTTCTGGGAAGTAGCCAAGAAAGGCCAGGCTAATTTGTAGACATCTGCTTTGGTTTATAAGTCATATATTGACCTTCATTATCAATCTGCTGGAAAGTTGGGCAACTCACACTCATCACAGTAAAATTTCTCTTGCCTGTAGCCAGGCCTTGAGATCAGCCAGATCCTATCAGCTCAGCACACACACACAGTGACTTAGCCCTCCCTATCAGCTCTGCCTTCACCATCTTCTGCTGCAAAGTGAAATCCCAGCAGTATTTTCCTCTCCCCCTTTCTCCATGGTCATGCCCCTGGCTGCTGGCGCCAGCTGCTCTGATCTGATGGTGTCAATTAATGTAAGTACTGATCTGACTCGTTCAGTATCAGCCAGACTATCTAAAGCGGTGCCACAGCATTGCCTGGCTTTGCTTTCTGCTCTACATCAGCTAGCAACAGGCTGGCATGATGCAGCTTTTTTCAAAGCCCTGTGCCACTAGTCTTGGCCTACAGAAAGCAGAACTGAAACGGTTTTGGCCATGGTGGAGAATTAGCCAAACCTCTGGTGTAGTTGCCTCTTTGAACCTTACTCTTCTGCCTCTGCCTCGCCTCTCTTCCTCCTTCCCCATTTTGGCTGCTGCTCCATGGTAGATTCCTGAGCATCAGGATGGTTATCAATTAAGCAAAAGCTGCAAACAGCTCTGATCCTGACACAGAGCTGATAGTTAATTAGCTCCTTGTGCTGGCCAGCAGACTCAGTGGCGGTACCAGAGGGAGGGAACAATGTTACCCCAGCTGACCCACTATGCACCTTGTACTTGTTACTCCTTTTAGCTCTGTTGTTGAGGGCTTCACTTGCCCTCCTGAGGGTCAATGTGCAAGCTTCATTGATTTAGTGATCCAAGTGTGCACTCCGGCTTCATCCTTTCCAGTGACGGAACCTTTGAGCAGACTAGGTATTCTCCACATTTTTTTCTCAGTAATTACAAGTAGCAGTAGCACGGTACCAGTTAAATCACTTTTCCATGACTGTCGACTTTACGATAAAATAAATATAATTTGCTGATAGAATTGTTTCAAGCCACCCCATACCCCCCCCATTTTTTTTTTTTTTGGTCCAGACATAGAGCTGGATACTTTGTCTTCTTCTCTTGCATCTAAGCATTGTGATAGGCCTATTAGGAAGATCTTACTCTCTGCATTTCACAGATGGAGACACTGAGACTTACAGACATTAATCAACTTGCCCAGTCACACAGGCTGTAAGTCATAGAAATGGGCTTGAATCTAAGCTTCTTGGGTCCAAGTTGAGGACATTTCTCCTTTCTACCAAATTTTTCCTTCTTTAGCTGTGTTAGCCACCTTCTCCTTTCTGTTTTTCTAAGAAGCACTCACTTTTGGGAGAGCAGAATTACGAATGCCCACGTTTCTGCATTCATTTGCTATCACTGTTCCTTATGAGTCCTGGCTTTGTAAAGGGCAAGTGTGTAGCTTCCATAGAGATCTTAGGACCTTCCTTTTAGCAAGAAAGAGAGGGGAAAGCTATATCCCATCTACTTGCATGTGTTTCTTCACATATTCGGGTATGTTGCTATGCAACTGGAGAGATAAAGATGAAAGGCTTATAGTCCCTGCCTTCCAACAGTTCATGGTGAGACTAACATGCAAAACAGTCAGGCCTAACCTACTGTGTTCCGTGTTCTTATTGGGATGAGAATAAATTCCAGTAGGGGCATGGAACAAGGAGTTCTTCATTGTGCCTGAAGTATTGAGATAAAAGGGGAGAGCACACTGTGTCAGGCTCCTATAACATATGGGTTTAGGAGCCTTTCTTAGAAGCTCCTTTCCACTCACTTGACTGGGGGGGGGGGCGCTGCATCTGGTGGTGTGCTCCTGGGCTTAGAGACATCCTACATGCAAGGCCTTGCTCAGTCACAGGGCCATCAATTCTCCACTGTGGTGACTAATGCTATGAGTGGCATTTGCTCTAAAAGTATTAGGAACAGACTTGCTCTTGCAGTAATGGGCGTTGCTGGTCTTTATCCAGATTTTCCTGTTTGGACTCATACTTTAATCATCTACTCTTTGGTCTTTATTCTTTGCCTTTCCTGGAACCTAACTCCGAATTGTTCCACAACCATAATTAATGGCTAAGGGAAAAGGAAGACTTTTAAGGTGAGCATGGAAGAGTGTCATAAAGAGAATTTTAGAAGACTAGAGGAATCTCTAAAAGGAAACAGCTTCCCCCTATGCTGTGCCCTCTTGTTGGTGTAGTTAAATTTGAGGAAAGGAGAAAGAAAGTTGCTTAAGTTTGGAGACAGATGACCATCAGACCCCAAGAAATCTGTAAACGCTGATTCTTTGTTTATAGTTATTTGACAGAGAGTAAAAACAGAGGGAACAGGTCGTGCTAAAGAGGGAGATCAAATTTATAGTAAGAGCCAGGTTGTGGACCAAGGTTAAAATGAAATTAGAAGGAAGTAGTTTGGTAGAGGATTATATTCTCAAGAGGCTGTTGAGAGTCCAGGCTCTGGAGTCTCCCAGATGTGAGTTTGAATCCTGGGTATGCCTTTCCCTTAGCTGTGAGACTTTGGGAAAGTCACAGAATCTTGGAGCCTTCATTTTCTTGTTTGCAGAATGTGGGTAATTGTGCACATAGGATTGCTCTTATAATTGAAGCGAAGTAGCTATGTGTCTGACACATCATGAGCACGTGGGAATAGAATAAAGGGCATCTGGGATAGAGATGATTAATTATAAGACATGTGAATAAAACAATACATAATGCCATTTGGACTGTAGGATATGTGAAGAATAATGGTGGAAAGGTAGATCAGAAAGGAGTCGAAGCCAAATAGAAGAGGATAGTGCATGCCAGGGTAAATATTTTGGGTGTATTCTGCTGGCAGCAGGGAACCATAAAATTGGCATCTTTCATACACACACACACACAGAGAGAGAGAGAGAGAGAGAGAACTGGTTTCTAGTATACTCTAAAAGAAGCATATGAAAGTCAGCAGGGAGAGACAGCAGAGATGGATAGATTTATGTCATAGGCTCATTCAGCCTCATTCCTCTAGAAAACATTTCAATCTTTATGTTGTACTGGTAGCTAAGTGATCTGCTGAAGATCATACAAGTTAGTTTTAGCATTAAGAATGGAATGAGGTTACATATTACTGGTCCTTTCCTGCCTTGCCAGTTTGCCATTGTGACTTAACTGTAACTGAGACATGTCAGAGGCAAGAGGCAACAGTATTGGGGTATTTCAGCCAAGCAAACCCTTTGCACCTACTTCAAAGCTTGACTTACAATGAGTCATCAAGTTGAAGCTCCCAATAAAGGGCTTAGGAAGATGCAAGGTTCGTGATGTTTGTTTTCCAAGGCCATAGGTTGATGTTCGTTTGGATATGGCTGTACCTTGGGAATAAATGGCTCATATTTCAAGGATGTCATCTGGTTTGCTCATTAAGGGGAGTAGTAGCCCTAGGATGAACACAGCATCAGGTAGAAGTGTTTTATGGCTCTGACAGTGTAGCATGTCCTTCCTGCCAGATTGCTCTACTCTTTCCACCAATAATCAGTAGAAATGGGGCAACACTGTTAGCTCTGGTCACCTCTGAGCTACAGTGAGGAAGCCTTGTCATGTGACCTAATGATTCTCAACCTTGGCTGCACAAAGTATCACCTGGGGAGCATTTAAGAATACCCATGCCCAGGTTCCAATCAGTTCAGCTAGGATCTCTGAAGATGGTTCCTACATATTACATAACTTTGAAGCTCCTCACTGTTTCTGATGTGTAGCTAGGGTTGAAAAACACTGATAGTTGGGACAATATGGATTTCAGAAATGAGATGAACCTGAATTTATTGCTGATGAATTCTGAGGTTACCTCTCATGGAGTCTTTGTTTCTTCAATGATAACAACTTCTACAGGATTATGGCCAATGTTAGATAAGAAATTGTGCATAAAGCACTGAGTACAGCATCACAGCATCTGAAATAAAATACGTTCAATAAAAAGGTAGCTTAAGGGGCTGGTGCTGTGGCATAATGGGAAAAGCCGCTACCTGCAGTGCCAGTATCCCATGTGGGTGCCAGTTCGAGTCCCAGCTGCTCCACTTCCTATCCAGCTCTCTGCTGTGGCCTGGGAAGGCAGTAGAAGATGGCCCAAGTCCTGGGGCCCCTGCACCCACGTGAGAGACCCAGAAGAAGCTTCTGGCTCCTGGCTTTGGATCAGTACAGCTCCAGCTGTTGCAGCCAATTGGGGAGTGAACCAATGGATGGAAGACCTCTCTCTCTCTCTCTGCCTCTCTACCTCTCTACCTCTCCTCTCTCTGTGCAACTCTGACTTTCAAGTAAATAAATACACTTTTTTAAAAAAAGGTAGCTTAGAATTTTTGTCAGTACTATTTTATTACCATTACTAGGATTGTTATCATTTCTAGTTTTGTTTTACTAATAATAACAAGCAGCAGACATAGAAAAGCTGTGGATGTGGAGTGGGAGATACAGGCCTCATTCCTCACTCTATCATTTATCTAACCATATGGCTGTAGGTAAATCCATTTATTT
The DNA here is from genome assembly GCA_949820135.1 of Sylvilagus floridanus. NCBI lineage: Eukaryota > Metazoa > Chordata > Mammalia > Lagomorpha > Leporidae > Sylvilagus > Sylvilagus floridanus. Next base: position 82,314,008 of record OX463223.1, read on the forward strand.
TCCTGAACCTCAGTGTTCTTCTTTGTTCCAAGCTTATTGTGAACATCAGATAGCTATCATCTGGGATAGTGTTTTAAACAGTCTAAAGTTTGTTAGAAAAGTTGGATTATTAATATCTTTTTGGTTAGTTTTTCGTGCAATTCTGTGCACACAGCCTGGTGCAAAAGGGCATAGCATATCCATTAATATAAGATACAGGCTAGCCAGGGAAACAGAATCGGATGAGAGCACATTAATTATGTTTTGCTCATTCTTTAAGTAGAACACCAGTCACACTGTATTGTCATTTCTCTTCTCCTATTTATCTTTTTGCCTAGATTTGTGACATGGATGAATTTTTCAAGATCACACTGTTCTATGCAAGCGTATGCACCATGTGAACATTTACATGGATAGAGGCTGATACATGCTTATCCCTACTATATGCCAGTCACAGTCCATAGGCCATCTCAGTTAGTCCTTATAATCACCTTATGAGGAAGTATTGTTTGACCTGTTTCTCTGGAATTACTGGATCAACAAGTGGGAACACTCATATGTATGATTTGTATTTTACCCACATTGTTCCGGAATGCTTGATGGCTATCTGGATAGAATTGGCCCAGGTTATGGTGCTGCTGCCAGCAACGTGTGAGGACAGGACACCTTTTTCACCATATTCCCGCAGAACTGTTTTGTAGACAATTGTTTATGTTTATTTTATACTGACCTAGAAACTAGAAGTGTGCAAGTTGGAAGGAGAGTTGAGAGGCTGCTATGATGGTCAAGGTGTAAGTGGTGAAAAGACCCTGGGTTTCAATGATGACGAATTTATCAAATTCAAATTCATCACCCAGCATTTGCTAAACACCTACTACAAGGGCACTTCAAAAATTTGTGGAAAATGGAATTAAAAGATGTTTATTTGGGTGCAAAAAACTTTTGGAATACGTGTGTAGTTTTCTTCATAATATGCATTGTCCATCAAGTTTTGGAAGACTCCTCTATGCATGGTTATCAATTTTTTTCTACCAAAATAAACGGAATCTTTTAATTTCATTCAGCACAAACTTTTTGAAGTACCCTCATATGTGTCTGGCACTGTACTAAACAGATTCGTGCCTGATTTAATCCTCTCATATCTCTGGTAGAGAATGAATTAGTGGGCTTGATGATAGAGCTGAGGAAGCTGAGACTTGGGAAATTTATATGACATGCCCAAGGCATGTGAGGTTGCACAGCCTGGGTTCAAACCAACTTTCTGAGTGGACCAGCTGCCAGAAGAATTACCGAGAAAAGCTGTTAATGATAAAGAAGAATTGAGAGCAAGGAAGGGAGCCAGTATTGAGGTACAGTGCTAGGTGACTCCAGTATTGAGTGCCTGCTCCTCAGTAGTATGCTGTTTGGCTAACCATCTGACATGCTGTTTTCCAGGGGATGCTGACAGTTTCAGCAAAGTGCGGCCTCCAGGAGAAAAGCCCACAATCATTCGTCCCCCAGTGAGACCCCCAGACCCTCCCTGCCGGGCAGCTACTCCCCAAAAGCCAGAAACAAAGCCAGATGTGGTGGCTGGCAATGCAGGGGAAATCCCATCATCCGTGTAAGTAGTATTATTCCCAAGTCTTGACCCAATACCTATCTTGGGCCACCAGGAATGCTTTGGGGATCAACATATGTGGCTGTGCAGTATATCGTGTATAGCCCTGGGCTATCATTTTGTTCACAGTCTAGGGGAATGTCATGGGGACAGCCTTGTTTGGGATGCTACCCTCAGCGCTGAAGGCCAAGACGGTTCCCTAAAACTCAAGACTTTGAACTTCATTGCCTGCTAGGCGAGCCATTTTTCTTACCTGCCCTGAACTCTGTAGGCTGATAAAATTACCTTCTGTTTTTAGCTCCCTTGGCTTGGGAATATTTTATTTTTCTTATTTCTTGTTGCTGCTACTGATTTTAGAAGCAATTTAATGAACAGAGTTGTTCATTGTGCTTGTGCTTGAGGCATTTTTTTGGGTAAGTAAAAGGTAGGACTTTTAAAAATCTTCCAAAATTACTCAGATTTTCTACAGAGACTATTTTGTGGTAGGAGCCAATCTGACATCCAGCAGGCCTTCTTGAGGCTGGGCTATAAGCCAAGGACCTAGGAAAGGAATGGCTGCCTTGGGACCACCACAGCTCCCAGGGATCAGCCTGGCTTGGCCACAACTGGGCCAAGAGGCCTCTTGTCAGCCAGTGATTGACAGCTCTCAGTATATTGCCTCCTGCTATTCCTTCCTCTTTGGTCTAATGTTTTCCATAACTGTAGAATCAGGGAAAGAAGAAGAACAATGCTTGCACAGCTTTGACTAATTAGCTAAGTGTGTTTACCAAATGCCAAAAATTATACTTTGAGACCAAGAACTGGTTTCACTTATCCCTCCACCCCCTCCCACCAAGGAAAGCCTGAATGAATAACATACTTAGGCCATTCTGAACCAACAGGGAGCAAGGGTGTCACCTCTGATCTTTGGGGTGCCTATAGGCTCTGAGCCATTTCAAAATCTGGTATTTGTGTTTCTCCTGAGTCCCGTGTCCTTTGCTGGCAAAGACAGGGCCTGATGTTGGTGGCCCATCTGGTTCAGAGTCCTCTGCCCCTTCTGATGGCCTTTGGTTCTCACATCTAGTCCAAAGCAACTCATAGGTGATTGGCTTCTCTTTATAGGGTGGCTTCCAGGACCAGGTTCTTTGAAACGGCTTCCCGGAAAACAGGAAGGTAAGAGACTCAGGTGACAGAAAAGCCAATTCACTTATGATCAACGCATCATGAGCATCATTCTCTTATTCTTTTTCTGTTTCTCTGTAGCTATATCCCTGTCTCTCTGCCATTTTTCCCTACATCACCTTGTCTATTCCTTTGTCTCACCTGTGTCTCTCTGTCTCCTCACACTTTCTTTCTTTGTCATTCTCAGTTACTTCCTGTCTCTCTTTTTTGTTTCTTTGTATGTGTCTCTGTTTTTCTCTGTGTCCCTCTTTCTGTCTATGTCTTCCTGTCTCTCCTTTTGTTCATTTCTCACTCTGGCCCTCTTTCTCTGTCTCTCACAAACATGCACATACACACTCAAAACCATGTGTATACATGCACACACACACACACACACACACACTTGCACACACCCCCTAAGCTGTATTGCAAAAACTGTACACCCAATGTAGCTCTTGTTTTTGTTGTTAGTTTATTTACATATACCCCGTTCTAAAATGGCAGCAGATAGGGATATGTACAATATGACACTCTGATGTAAACAGCCTTAGAATAAGTGTGGCTCTGATTTCACAGGTAAACATTTGACTTAGGCAGTGGTTCTAAAACTGGTGGCACATCTAAATTACCTGGAAAATTTGGAGAAAGAAAAACACCTTCCTGACTTCTACTCTAGACCCACAAAAAACAGAAGCTCTAGGAAAATGGCCTGGGAATCTTGGTTTTTGTTTAATTTTGCTTTGTCAACTTGAGAAAAAACAACAACAAACAAACAAAAAAGAGTATGTTGTGGAGGAGGAGGAGAGTGAGAAAGCACACACAAATGTAATATTTTTCATAAAGACCCACCCATGAGAACTAATTCCTGTTGGGCTTGCCTGCTTCTCTAGGGTAAGTCATTTGAAAAGTAAATGCCAAGGAAATGGAATGCAGTTAACTGGAATGAATGAAATGAACCAGACATGTCTAAAGGGAAGATTTTTAGAGGTGGTGATATCTGAACTTAGGCTTGAAAGAGGAGTGGACCAACACAGAAAAATGTGAGAGGATTGATCCTTGGACAGAGAATCAAGGCACGGAGAAGGGAATATGAAGAAGGCATGAACAAAGTCTGATAGAATGTTTAAGGCAGGCAGACTCCCACTAGAGAAGCAATAGCTGAAGTGATTGATGAGCACATGGAAAACACTAGTAACCACTACCAAGGAACTAGGTCTTGTCAGCCAGTGCTCAGGAAAGCTTTCGTCCAACCATAGCTTAAGGGGTCTGTAGCCAACATAGGCACTTCAGTCAAGCACCAGCCTACCTATTCTATGTCTGGGCTTCTAGAACCTGGATTTAACCCTGTTCTTTATCCTCTGATTCCATCTCGGCAAGAGTGTAGATAAGACCAATACGATTATACCTGCCCCCCAGTACGTTGTGAACAGCCATCCTAGGTATCTACAGGTTCATCCCACTCAGCATCTACACGAGGAAGACATCCCTTACATCTGGGCCTCTACTTGTAACTACTATTTGCATCAGTGCATTCCCATGGTGGCTACTGATCAAAATCAATAAACTAATCACACAGCCAGTCCCGTGTGTGATCATTGTTGCCAATCTGTTCGCTCATCTCTAAAGAAAAGGATCATGTTTAACCTTGTCCTGCAACTCTTTGCTTCCCATGTGTACACATGACATTCGGTTCCCTTCCACAATAGTCTTTAAAAAATAACTCTAAGGAAATGAATAGTGGTTTGTTAAGAAGAGAAGGGAAGGGAGGGCACTTCAAGGAGGCAGGGAAGCTTAGGCAAGACAGGTTCAGAAGTAATTAGTGTTCCATTTTGGCTAGAATGTGAGAGTGAGGTGGAGGGGACTTAGCTTAAAGTAAAGCCAGCAAAATGGTTTGGAGCCAGATCAAGACAGCCTTGTATGACATACTCTTTGGTCTTTATTCCATAGACTGTTGGTGATGGTGGGGGGGAGATCATGGAAGGTTTTTAAGCGTCATAACGCACATTATGAGCTGGGTTATAAAAAGATTGCTCCTTTGACAGCAAGGAGAAAAGATGGCAGAATAAAGACTGGCTGCAAGGAGGCCCATTAGGAGACTTATCATGGCAAGAGTTCATGAAGCCCTGGCGTATGGTGTTGCCAGTGGGAATGTAATAGGCTCACAAAAAGCTTGCTGACTTTTCAAATATGGGATGTTGGAGAAGGACTGAGAGAGAAGAGTCTGACTTGAGCAATGAAAGTAGATGCTACAGTAATCAACCAGGGAATATGCTCTTTGAGAAAGTTACTATGCTTGATTTTTGGACAGTAATTTTGAAGACAGTATGGGATATCCAGTTAGAGATACCCAGTGTATAACTGTAACTTAGGCTACTGTCTGGGACTTGAGTTAGTAGTGGAATAGTTGAATGCAGCCACTGTATAACTCCATGTAGGGGGTAGCATTCACATATACTACAATATGAATACTAGCTCTTTGTGTGGAGACCCCCAGTATTTGGTGATAGAGAAAAGATCATTCAGGGAGCAGGAATAGACTGAAGACAAGAGAAAAACAGAAGGCTGAGGGCATAGCCCTGGGGACCAGATGTTGTATGGGGTGTGCTGGCCACACTGTAGGGGGCTTTTTTAAAATTAATCATTTGAGAGGTAGAGTTGCAATCAGAGAGAAAGATCTTCTATCCTCAGGTTCACTCACTAGATAGTTGAAGTGGCCAGAGCTGAGCCAATCAGAAATCAGAAGCCAGGAGCCTTGTCTGGGTCTCCCATGTGGGTATAGGAGCCCAAGCACTTGAACCATCTTCTACTGCTTTCCAGGCCATAGCAGAGCGCTGGGTTAGAAGAGGAGCAGTTGAGACATGAACTGGCACCCAAATGGGATGCCTGAACTGCAGGCGGAGGCTTGACCCAGTAAGCTACAACGCCGGCCCTGGAGGGGTCTTTATTCTCTGATTGTCTCTTCTCCCTGTCTCCCTTCATATAAGATTAATGTAGGACTTATGTAAGCACATTAAGAAGTTGAGCAAAGCTAACCTAAGGCAAAGGAAAATTCATTTTTCATATATTACTTACCCTGTCTCCTTACCCTGCTACTAGAGAAAAATCACAGAATGAAGTCTGTAGTCTTGGGTCAATTTCCCTGGGCTGTGCTAACCTCCTATAGTCTGGTACTCAAAGGATTGTTCTGGCATCTGAAAGATGTCTTTGTGTCTGGGAGACTGAGCTCTCTAAACTTGCCAGATAAGTAGCCTGACCTTTAAGCATGTTTTGAAATATCTGGACAGGGTCATGTTGCCATTTTTCAGGTGGTCTGTTGGGCACTGGCCTGGAAGGGTCCCCTATTCCTTTGCTTTGCCTCTGCAGCCCTGATTTCTAGAGTTTTGATGACATTTTCTTCTTCCTTTACAGTTCGCAAGGCAGAGTTCCTGGAGATGAGAGTTGAGGCCACAGGTATGTCATCTCTACCCTAATTACAAAACCTCGTTCTATATAAGCCTTCTTTATGAGATCTGAGTTGTTGAGGGCTAGAAACCCAGCTAGGTCCAGAGGAAGGGAACTTACCTCCATGCTTCAGTTCATTTCTATTGTAATACATGACCTTTAAAAGTAGTGCCTTTTGATTCTGGGGTTTTGTGTGATTTTAAATCAGTTTTCTCTTTTCTTTTCTAAACAAACTATAGTGTAGTTTTACAGATTCTTTAAATTGAATTCATTAGGTATCATAAGCTATGACATTTGGAGCAAGTACATTTCCTTCTTTGAGATTCAATTTCTAAGTATTAGAAGGTTGGAACCTTTTAACTCTGAATCATTTGGTTCTTTTTAATGTATTTATTTATTGAATCTATTTATGTATTTATCTACCTACTTGTTTATTGAAAGAATCACAGAGATGGAGAGAAGGAAAGACAGACAGAGAGAGAGAGAGAGAGAGAGAGAGAGAGAGAGAGATCTTTCATCAGCTGGTTTACTCCCCAGATGGCCACGAGGGTCAGAGCTCGGCCAGGTCAAAGCCAGGAGCCAGGAACTTCTTTCAGACCTCCCTCATGGGTGGCAGGGGTGCAAGCCCTGGACCATCTTCCATTGCTTTTCCAGGCCATTAGTAAGGAGCTGCATCAGAAGTGGAACAACCAGGACATGAACTGGCATCCATATGGGATGCTTGTGTCACAGGTGGTGGCTTTACCTACTACACCACAACACGAGTCCCTTATTTGGTTCTATAAAGAAATCATAACCTCCTTTTTGGTATAAAAGGGGAATCTGTAGAGGGATTTCATTTCTTTAGATCAAATTGCTATTTCAGTATTACCCGCCTGGACCTTCATCTTTAGTTGCTTCTATTAGTCTAATGCAAAGCCCTTTCACATCCATTATCTCAGTTGATCTATATAACATGCCAAAAGTATGGAGGATAATACAAGTATGTGTTCAACTTCAGTAAACGAAGGAGCTGAGGTTCTAATGGGGGAGAAGTGACATGTTTAAGGCCATGGGAGACTCAGAAGTCAGGGAGATTCCTTTCCCTACATAGAAGTTCTGATTGAGTTGTCAGGTTTCTGGTATGACCCAAAGCAGTGTAGACTTCAAGTATCTGGAGCTCAGCCCTCCATGTGCTCCCTAGCTTTCTATTCTTCTCCTGTCATTGGCAATCCACAGAGATCCATGTGTACATAAAATTCTCTTGATCAACCCCCAAGGAGCTATAATCCCAGTAAAAGGAAGTTTGGGGTTATTGGAGAACAACAGAGACATTGGGCATGCTTCACAGGGGATACGGTCAGAAGTTCTACTATCAGGCTTCTGTTATCTCAGGTAGACATTTTGGGAGTTGGAGTTGAAGATGAAGGCACAAAGTCTTCAGCCCTGGTTATAACACCATCTCGGGCATCTTCCGTGATGTCTGATTTGTATGGGTCTTTTCCCAGCCAGCCTCTGTTGCACAGAAAATTGGCTACAAGTTGTAGGCTTAGCTACCTCACATACCAAGGCAGGCCCACTGCTCAGTGGCTGTTCAGTTCTCGGCTAGTCCTAGCTAATTCTCTCCTTTCTTCTTTCTCTTTCAGGTTGTAAAAAGCCATGGCCTCAGGGGACCTTTCCAGGCTCTGAAAGGGTCTTCTTCAAACCCTGGTGTGCTGAGTCATTTTGTGCTGAAGAGCACCTCCTTCCTGGCCCTGCACCATCAGGCTCCGGGAAGCCACGAATAAGGGGCACATGTCCTAGACACGTGTTTATTTCTCCTTTGTGTTCTGTCTTCATCCCCTCAGAAGGTCTATCTTGAGCTCCTGCAACACTGTGAATGGCTGCACTCCCTCAAGCCAGACTCTGCTGAAACCAAGATGGCCTCTGACCTGAGTCGAAGAGAAGAGCCCAGTTTTCAATTCCTGTCTGAACTTCCTGCTTCTTTAAAAGGCCATCAAACACTGGGCTAAAGACCAGTCTCAGGGGTCTTATTGTGAACTAAAGGCCACTTAAGTTATGGCCATTGCTTATCTTGGTTGGAGGGGAGTCGGGATGTTTGCCGAATATTGGAGAATCTTAACATGTCCCTTACTAAGGATATGGACAGTGGTGCCAATTTGGCACTCTGGTACTGCAATATGTTGTGAAGAGCCTCTTTGCTCCTGTGGGGCCAGACAGCATGGGGGATGCCTCTGTAACTCCCCATGTGGACTTAGGAAGGTGGCCTTCCTGCTCTTGTATACAGCCGCTTAGGACAAATCTGCAAAGCATGATTTGCATGTCACAGCATAGGTCCATCTGGATTAGTGTTTCTCCTGTTCTCACCTGACAGGTTCCTTTCCAAGCAATCAAGGAAAAAAGTCACAAAAACTGGAAGCATTTCTTTAAAAAATGAAGACACTGTTTGTCCTGTAAGAATTCCATTCTTGGGCCAAAGTGCTAGGGAAGATTGCTAAGATGGCTTGAGGCCAAGAAGCTGTCACTGCTGCTTCATTTTTGCCTTCTGCAGATAAGCTCTTTCATCTCCCGAAAGGAGCCCTTCTTCACCCAGTGTCCATGGATTCAGGGTTTCAATAATGCCCCATGTTGGTATGCAGAATTCCCTGACAATACGCCTCTTCTAGGGAGATGGTCAATAATGTTCTAGTAAGTTGCAAATGGGCTTGTGACCCAATAAGGCTTAAGAACCGTAGCCCTTGAAATAAAATACTCTTTTTACAACCTATGAAGTATTGGATTGAAAGGACCTTACAAAATAATTTAGTTTATCTACTTTACAGTCAGAGAAACTGAACGACCACACCAAGACAAGGTCCCTAGTCCTTGGACTCCTATACCAGGTTCTTTCCATTCTACCACACTAATCTAGCAAGGGGATGTATGGTCAGGAGCCTTAGTGGCCATCATTCCTGGGAGTTTGGCTTTTCCCTTCTTTCTTGAGTGCCACATAAGTGAAAAATTCAGGCATAAGCCCCTAATCCCCTGCATTTACCACCTCACTCATTGGAAAGAAAAATAAAACAACATTGGTGTGGTGGGGAAGAAATCCGAGGAGTAGACATTTCTAATTGCTGCTTGGAAAAAGGAAGCTGCCAGAAGCAGTGTCAGTCCGTGTGTTCCCACACAGATGACTGGGAGTCATAGCCTGTCTTTAGAGTTTGCGTAATGAAAATATTGAACAGTATGAGAGAACAGTCTTTCCTACTTGCATGCTTATAGTAACATCCTAATAGGGCATTGATTGTAGTAATGAGAAGTAGAAATATGGAGAGAAAGAGAAAGAATGATGAGATCACACACATATGCCCAAACTAAGTCTGAGATGCCTTAGTAACTGAAAGGCAATAGCTGCTTCCAAGATGGAACTCCAAAAATTGTTTATTGATGAGTTAGGAACCTATCAGCCAAATATATTGAGAGCCTTTGTGTAAACAATTGAATGGAAACTTTATGCGATTCTAAATCAAGACGTGCCCAGGTGGCCACATTGAATTCTCTCCATTTTATCCAGTCTCAAAGGCTGAGTTGCTAAGAAACCAGGAGCAAGAGAGCCAAGTGGCCACCGTTCCACCTGCTGCTATCCCCAAAGGGAGTCTCTGTGAGTTCTTGTTGAGCTCTGGTCTCAGAGCTGTGGCCTTCTTGCTCTGTCCTGTTGGGTGTATAACTAAAGCAGGTAGGTATGCAGAATTTCACCATAGGAGCAGTGGCCAGTGGGGCTCAGTACCTTTGAAGATGGTAGAGGCATGGTTTCCCTGTAGGTTCCTTGAGAGAAAATACCATAATCACCACTACAAAATCCGAAGTTTATTTCAAGCCAGAGAAAGCCACTGCAATCTGAGTGGAGGAGTTGTCCTAGAAACATAACCATGAGATTAATGAGTGTTGCTTGGGACACGGGTTAAGAACCTAGCCTGGGGAGTGGGAACCACCACCCTGGAGGCCCCCCCACCCAGAGCTCTGTATGTGTTGGGTTATACTGGAAGAATGCAAGAGTGAAACATTGTTTGACATTCTGCTTTAATGAACAAAATCCTCTTGTGAGGCATGGTGCTGTGGAATGAGACTGGCTGGCCTAGGCTTAGTGGATACATAGTCATTCAGAAAAGGCCATGGAAGATAGTGATAACTGGAAAATGGCAGCTCTAGGAAATTATTGACATGTCTTGGCCAGCAGGTGAGAGAAACCGGCAACTGGTGAACTGTAAGTCCTGATTTATCAATGCTAGCAAAGGAATGCACATTTATTAAGCACCTACTAAGAACTAGGTGCTTCCTATGCATCATTTCATATTTTGCCTCACAACAGCAATCACACAAGTAATTTTGCAAATAAATTATGGCCTAAAGGGCTAAAGTAGCTATCTCAAGGGCACTTAGAAAGTAAATTCCAGAACTTTGATTTGAATATGACTGTGTTTCCCATGCTGTTCGCTTTTTGCCACACTGAGGCAGGTGTTTGAACACAACCCACATTACAGGGTGCTGGTATGGATGTTGCCTCTGGCCTACCTAACAAAACATTAAAAATCAGGCATTTGGAGAAGTGAGGGGAAGCAAGTCTAGTTTACAAGAGAATGAAAATTAGGCTGAAAGATATTTCCAAATTGGGTTTTTTCATCACCTTCAGCTACACATTTGGTAATGTCTCTAAAAAGATCATATGATTTTACCTTGTAAAGGATTTGTGTTTCAGTTGGTGATTGTTAGGTCAATGACTTAGCCATTTTACAAAGGGAAAAATGGCCTTTGTGTATAACTCTATTTCACCAAGGCTGTCACATGGACAATTTCCCTGCAAGAGACTAACGACATCCACACATGCAGTTTGAGAAGCAGGAAAGGTCTCAGTGCCTCTGTGGCAACTTATGCCTTGAGGTCAGTTTCCTACAATTTTTTCTGTGGTAATAGCAAAAGTCAAAACATGGGTTAGAAACAAATATTTAAATTTTGTTGAAGTTTTCTTTTTAAAAGAGGTGTATGTGTGTGTGTGTGTGTGTGTGTGTGTGTGTTTGGGTATACAAGCACAGATGGGCAAAACTAAGCAATCCAATTTTAGTAATACAATAGTGTCCTATAGAGTATTTGTAAAATAATTGGCTATTGCAGAAAAGTATTATTCCCTTTTCAAGAGGTTCCTTGATTCTGTAAACTCTAGAACAAGTAAAGCAGTAGAAGCAAAAGTAGTTCTGTGACTAGAAAAACAATTCCTTTGGAGAAAATGTTGATCAATTATACTGCTTTTAAAGTAGCTGCACACAAGTGGCCTTGACACATTGCAAGCCCAGAAAAAACTTCAGAAACAATAAAAAAAAGTTGCAGAGAGAAGCAAGATACCTTGCAGAGCTGTTTCCAATGAAGAAAAGCCTTTATTTTTAGTGGGGGATACGAAGCTCTTGATGCCACGAACAGTAATAGAGGGCTAGAAAAGACTGCTTCTTTGATACACACATATGCGATGTCAGAAAAAAGAATAAGATCCTAGAGCCCATTTATGTGACTTTTAATAAAATATGCAGATTGTCTAGTATAATGGCCTCTGTTTGCAGTTTTGTCATGGAAACAATCTTTGAGGGTCTGATGTTGCAGCCACTGCCTATCACTCATGTTGCCTTTCTTCTACATATCTAAAGAAACCTAGGTACCGAATTCTTGTGTACCCAGTAATGCTGAACTATAGTCTACTCTGCACGTGGCATCCTCATTCCCTCAGGCCTCACAACATCCCTGTATGACAGGTGACAGCCTTTTCTTACACATAAAGGCACTTGAGCCTCAACGAGACAAGAAATGATTTGCCCAACACAACTAGGTGTTAAAAACCCAGGCCTGGAAGCTCAAGGAGCCTTTCTGTTTCTAATCCACCAACAGTAAATAAAAGGAGTCCCAAAGGTAAGTGGAAAAGATGCTTAGAAGTAGGGCTGCTGAAAACATCTGGAAGTCTTGCTATTCAAAATGTGGTCCACCATCAGCCTCAGAGTCAGCAGTACCTGGGAGCTTGTTAGAGGCATAGATTCTCCAGACCCACTCCAGACATCTGGTATCAGAATCTATATTGTACCAAGATCTCCAAGAGGTTCCTATGCACACTAAAGTTTTAGAAGCACTGATACATAGCATTTGAGCTGCAAATAAGGTTGAAGAGGTAGTCCTTTTGGTGAGACAAGGATCAAAATATGGTGGCTAAGGACAATCTTGTATGTTGGGAGTGGTTAAAAAGATTGAATCCATAGGCGCCTGCTTCTTGCATTGCTTTGCCTATGGCCTTGTGCTTTGATGAGCTGTAAGGGAAGTTTATGTACTCAAAGAATAGTGAGACCAGCCTATGGAATAAAGAGTAATGGAAGTTACTGGGCTTTCAAATCTGAGCAGCACAGGCAGTGGGAAAGGCAACACAGGGCAAGGAAAAGAGTTCCTTTCAGGGCCCTAGTGGGTGGTGGGGTGGGAGGGGCTGTCCAGACTCAACTCTGTCACTGCCTCTCAATACTGAGCAAATTCCTCTCCCTCTTCAGACCGCAAATCGTTTGTTTTTAAATCAGGAGTCCCACAGGGCCTTTTCAGCTTTGACATTTTCTTGTTCTTGGGTGTGGGTTTTACCACAGCCTGCATTGTAAAGAAAATGTGGGCAACACTGCTGGCCGCCTTCTGGCCAGAGCTCAGCATCCTCAGTTCACATAAGAAGGAGATTTCAGTTGTGGCAAAATAGCATTAATGGAAATTGCAAGGAACTGCAAGAGGCATGGCTGTACTTAACCAGCTTGAAATTGGCCAGTTTTTTAATTATATTGAATGATTTGAAGCAGCTGCTTCAAATGACATACTTGAGAAGTCAATTCGTATCTCCTGAATAGGTTTACTTTGACCTAATCAAATAAACTCCTCTGACTTGAGCCTTTGGGGAATCGTTTATTCGTGGTAGGAGAGGCTTCTATAAAAGGGAAAACTGCTTTCCACTCCCATCTGCCACTTTTCTCCCCAGGTGATTCTGATGCTATTGAAGACGACTGGCTAGAAACTGACCTCTTACCGATGGAGAACCAGAGTCGAAGAGGGTACGGGGCTTGCCTAAAGCTCACATCAGAGCCAAAGGAAGCAAAATGTGCCGAGTACTAGCACAGGAATCTCTATGTTTCTTGTTTTTAAGTATTTGAAAGGCCAGAAGAGGTCTTTCATCTGCTGGTTCACTCCCCCCAAATGGCCCCAGTAGCCAGGGCTGGGATAAGCTGAAGCCAGGAGCCAAGAACTTCCACCTGTATCTCCCATGTGGATGGCAGGAGCCCAAGCACCTTGCCATCCTCCATTGCCACCCAGGTGCATTAGCAGGAAGCTGGAATCAAAACAAAAGCTGGGAGTGTCCCAACTGGCATCTTCATCACTGCCGATCTTGCCCCTACTTTTTTTTTTAACCTTTGTATTTCTAACACATCCAACATTATCAAAACTTTGATGTTTTTACATTTTTCATTTCCTTATTTGAAAAGCAAGAGCCAGGGCTGGGGCTATGCTGACGCCAGAACCTGGAACTCCATGCAGGTCTCCCATGTGGGTGGTGGAGGTGCAACCACTCGAGCCATCACCTGTTCCCTCGCAGGGTACACATTAGCAGAAAAGTGCAATTGAAAGAAGAGCCGGAACTTGAACCCAGGCTCTCTGATGTTGGATATTGGTGTGCCAAGTGGTGTCTTCGCCGCTACACCAAACACCTACCCCGATCCTCCTTTTGCTGATCAATTTACCAAAGTCAAAATACCTGTTTCCAGGGCAGGGCACACATTGGAGAAGCCTGATAGGTTTTCCATTTGGGTACTTTGTTTCCATATGTGCTCACCTGCTTCACTGGAGCCTCAGGCGTATCATCTAGTCCAAGCAGGGGTGATTATCCTCATTCTTGAGACACAGAGAGGTGATGTAACTTAGCCAGTGCCTCTCAGGTAGGAAGCCCACTGAGCTCCAGGTTGTCTGATGTCTCCTGTACCGCATTGCATCTCTAGGGGAAGAGAAGCAGCCCTGGAAATCCTGAAATGTTACAAGCTCCAAGCTCTTAATGCTTCAATTCAAGTGCTTCAAAGCCGGTTGATATTTTTCCCAGTTGGAGCATGCATCAGTTGTATGATTTGAAAATTTGCAGGGGCCAGCGCTGTGGCATAGGGGGTAAAGCCGCTGCCTACAGTGCCGGCATCCCATATGGGTGCCTGTTCAAGTCCCTGCTGTTCCACTTCTGATCCAGCTCTCTGCTATGGCCTGGGAAAGCAGAAGATGGCCCAAGTCTTTGGGACCCTGGACCCACGTGGGAGACCTGGAAGAGGCTCCTGGCTCCTGGCTTTGGATCGGCACAGCTCCAGCTGTTGCAGCCATTTGGGGAGTGAACCAGTGGATGGAAGACCTCTCTCTCTCTCTCTGTCTCTCTCTCTCTCCCTTTCTCTCCTCCCCTCCCCCCATCTCTCTTCTCTCTGTGTGTGTGTGTGTGTGTCACTTTGACTTTCAAATAAATAAGCAAATCTTTAACAAAAAGAAAAGAAAAATTGCAGAGAATTCTCAGGTCCCTTACATCATTTTGTCTTTATAATAGCCCCATGTGGTAAGTAGGTCAAGGGATTGTGTTCCCATTTGACAGGTGTGCAAGTTGAGGCCCAGAGGCATTGTTCTCTATTGCTGCTGTAACAAATTATCACAGATTTAGCAGCTTAATACAATGTCCATGTATAATCTGACAGTTTCTGTAGGTCAGAAGTTTGGGCTAGCATGGCTGCTTATGGTTTTACTGGGTATCTGCTGGGCCTATGGTTGTCTTCTGAGGCTTGGGTTTCTTTTGGCAGAATTCAGTTCCTTGTTGTGGGACTGAGGCCCCCATTTTTAGACCTGTGTCCCACTTCCTTCTTCAAGCCAACAATACCACATCAAGTTGTTTTGCTTTGCCTTCTGCAGTTCTCTGATTTCTTCTTCTGCCTCTGCTATTAAGGGCTTACTGCTTCACTGGGCCCACACAAATAAGCCATGGGAGTCTCCATATCGTCAAGAAAATAGTAACCTTAACATGTTTGACATCGCTTTTGCTATGTAATGCCAGTCCTGGGTATTAGCACATGGCATCTCTTTGGGGACCATAAGAGCTGCTTACAACAGGCATGAAGTAACTGCTTACAGAAGCCCTGCCTTTCAATATGAAGTCACATGGTTGTCACCACCTTAATCCTAAAGAATCACTGACGGCTCACATGCTGCCTAGGTGGGCAGTTCAAAGCCTCAGGACTGTCAACCTCTCTCATCTCTCAGATACACACACAAGACAATCTGGAAGCATATGGAAGGGAGGGCTCTTTGGCAGCTGATGGTACTGCTAAATCGTACCTTGATGCTAATGACAGTCCCTTAACTAGTTGCATTCTATTGATGTCCTGGGGGAGAGAGGCAGAAGCAGTTTCCTCAAAGGTCCAACATGAGGAGTCTTCCCACTGCTGTATCATTTGGCCATAAGAGTTAACCACTTACATGGTGTTCACTGAAAGACAGTGCATTTTTAATTGCTTTTCATGGGCTTATTTAATTTGTCTTAATAACATTCCTATGAGGTAAGTACTGGCGTTAGCCATATATTATAGGTGAAAAAGAAAACTGATGCACAGAATATGACATCGTTTGCCCAATTCTACCATCAGGAAATTGTAAATTCAGGATTGAAATTCAGACCAGTGCCTTACCTAATCCCCTGGGAAAATCCTAATCGACTAATTTAGGAAAATTCTCCTAGAGGAGAGATTGAAGCCAAATTGATTTCAAAGTTCTTCATACCTTTGATCCTCTTAAGTTTTCCTTTGAGGTTCTAGCATTCTGTCAGCACAAATCAGCCCAGCTGAGCTTCCTGAAGGACTCTGTTATGTAGAGACTTGATGTGTGTTATGAGGCCAATGGAGTGTGAAGTGAAAGTTCCAGACTGTTTCTCAGAGGCTGGAAGAGAAAGACCATCAGTCTGGCTGGATAGGGTCAAGATGCAGCAGTTACTCTCCTTTCCTCCTACATTTTTCCCTCCTTCTGTCATTCCAATTGTGCTATGGTGTTCCCTCTAAGACAGTCATCAAGGGTGTGGGGAGGGACTGGAGGGGAGAGAGGATAAAAGCCCTATTCTGCTGCTGACTGATTTTACACTAAATTGGAAATTAACCTTGGACTCTTAGCTGTCTAGGATATATTTATATCCATCAAGAAATCACACCATTTTCCCCGAAGTTAAGAAGATATTTCAAAAACCTTCAGAAATGGGTCTAAAGAGCCTTCCAGTGAATGTAAAGAGCTCTTGGAAATAAACATTAGGCAGCTGTGTAGGTAGGCTGTTCCCACTGTGACAAAGGGAGGAAGGGGATTCAGCCTTCATCACAAGTGGACAAGGTATGAGAATCATATCTAGATACTATTCATTTTAGAATGCAGTCTTGGGAGTTAAAAACAGGTCCCACAGTGGGACCAAAGGAAGGAAATACATATTATTTAGCATCTACCATTAAGTTGGAGAGATCTGATGCCTTGAGCCTTCCCACTGGATCTGCCGTAAGTGTTAGGATGGTGATTGGGTGGAAATATGTTACCACTTGCCGTATACATCACATATATTTTATATACATTATCTCAGTTGAGCTTCTCAACCAACTCACTTTAGTCCCATTTTACAAGTGAAGAGCCTGAGATCCAGAAAGATTGGCATTTGCTCAAGGTCACTTAGTAATTGCTGAAAGCCAAGATAGGAACGGGGCTGTGGCACTTCTGAGGCTATATGCACATGGCATATTTTCATTAGCCAAAAGTCCTCTCATACCTAAATACTACCACCCCGAACCCAGAGTTTAACTGGCATTTGAGAAAGAAACTTTTCACTGTAGATGCTGTGCTGCTGCAGGCAGCACAAGGCAGGTAAAGAAGAAGGTGGCCAGGGCCTGAATAAAGTTGGAGATGGAGGAGATACAGGATCACCTGTATCTGCACTAATATGAGCTTTTGTGTGATCTGGAGAAGGCACTCTGCTTAAAGA
Organism: Sylvilagus floridanus; assembly: GCA_949820135.1. Classification (NCBI taxonomy): domain Eukaryota; kingdom Metazoa; phylum Chordata; class Mammalia; order Lagomorpha; family Leporidae; genus Sylvilagus; species Sylvilagus floridanus. The sequence continues at coordinate 82,331,203 of OX463223.1, forward strand.
CATGTTGTAGTCATTAGTCAGAGGATTGTAATAGGTATAGGAATCTCTGATAGAAATCTGAGACACCTTACATGTGGCCATCACAACTGAATTCACTGGCCTTAGGAAGTGCTCAGAAGAGCAAAGGGGGTGAAACAATCATGAGAATGAGTCATTAATGACTGTGCCTCAGATCCATCTACAGCCTAGAAGGCCATTCTCCAGATCAAAGCTTATCTGACTATGGGGGAAAGAGTTATGTAAGCTTAACTAGTGGAAAAGAGAGGCGTTGAATTTCTAATTTAAATTAGAAACATATTAACATACTTTTATTCACTCCTTATTTACCTATTTATTCATTTTATTTGAAAGGTAAGGGAGCTCAATCCTTAAGTGTCCACAATGATAAGGACTGGGTCAAGCCAAAACCAGGAGCTAGGAACTTGATCTGTGTCTCTCAACATGGGTAATAATGATCCAACTATTTAAGCCATCACTTGCTGCTTCCCAGAGTGTGCATTAGCAGGAAGCTGGAATTGGAAATAGAGCTGGGACTTGAACCCAGGCACTTTGATACCGGATTTTTTGCTGTTTTGCTGTGCCAAACACTCACCCATAACTTACACTTTAAAGTTTCTGAAGACTTTAGTATGCTGATTGATAGCTGAGAGAAAGAATCAGGTGGTGGAGGAGGGAAAGATCCTTTGCTAGGCACTTTCACATTGAATTTTGCATTTAATCCTCAGAAAAGCCCTGGAAGAGATAGTGTTATCCCAATTTTATATATGAGGGAACTGGGGCTTTGCAAGGCTAAACATCTTATTGCAGATCATACAGAGGTTAATTATGCTAAGATTTGGTCTCAACTGTGTCCAACAACAACAATAGTGCTTCTTAAACCTGTATTAATGTTTTCCAGAGAAACGGAAGTGAATATGGCAAAATGCTAAGAATTATTAAGTCTGGGGCCAGTGTTGTGGCATAGTGGGTTAAGCTGCCACTTACAGTGCCGGCATCCCTTATGGGTGCCGATTTGATTCCCGGCTGTTCCACTTCTGATCCAGCTCCCTTTTATTGTGCCTAGGAAAGTATCAGAGGATGGCCCAAGTGCTTGGGCCCCTGAACCTGCTTGGGAGACCTGGAAGAAGGTCCTGGCTCCTGGTTTTGGTCTTGCCCAGCCCCAGTCATGGCCATCTGGGGAGTGAACCAGCCAATGGAAGAGCTCTCTCCTTCTTTCTGTCTATAACTTTGCTTTTCAAGTAAATAAAATAGACTTTTTAAAATTATTAAATCTAAGTGGGCGGCAAGATGGCGGAATAGGAAGGGAGCACACTGATAGTCTGGGGAGAGACAGTTTAATAAAAGTGGAGATACTGCAGGTTCAAGGAAGAGTAGGGGAAGAAACAGCAGAGGAAACCCTTCCGGAACTGGAGAGTCACAGTGGACCTGCGTGGAGAGCGTGGGAGCCCGCAGTTTAGGACACCAGCAGCAGATTCAACACACCAGCGCTGGAATGCGAGGTGAGCCGAACCTCAATAGCCCGAGACACCGGCAGGGAAGCGGAGAGAGGAGACTAGAGCGAACAAGGCTTGAAACCCTGCGGGGAAAAGTTCACCAGGCTAACTAGAAGAGAGAGAGAGAGAGAGAGAGAGGGAAAAAAAAGTGATCCATATGGACATGAGTTTCTCTTTCTCCGCTCACCTCTCAAAGGTGAGCAAGACAAAGAGCAGGCGCCATTTTGGAATACGTCATAAGCAGGGCGACCTCGGGTCGGCACCGGCCCCGAGCCTAGCAGAAAAACCTGACTCTGGGTGGGAGGGGTGAAATAACAGGAGATTAGAACCTAATGAATGTGTGGTGCTAATGAACTGAGACTGTGAAAAGAGAGACGGTGGGGGAGAGAACTCACGGAAATCACGAATTCATGTGAGTACTCTCCAGAGACGCTACAGTTCAGTAGCCTTGGCAGCCCAGTGGGAGACTACAGGAGAATCTGAGCCCACACTAAGGGCCGCAAAGATTCCTTCTCTGGTCCTTGGGAAAGAGCTTCCGATCTCTGGCTCCTGTGGGTATATCATTCGCCTGCTAACCACCCCCAATTCCATTCAGCTGTGTGGAATTACTTCCCTTTTGAACCAAAAAAAAAAAAAAAGTAACAGAGAGAGATTTACCACGCCTGACCTGGGAGTGTCTCCTTTGACACACCCTCAACCCTGAGGAACCAAACAGAGCTCTCAGGCCACACCCATCTCAAGCCTCTAAGGCTCCATCAAAAGCAGACAGTCCACTTAATCTAGAGTCATAGCATAACTAGAAAAAAACACCACAGTGAAGAAACCAATATGCCAAACAACAAACGCAAAAACCAAGGTAATAAGAACAAGGAAGACACTATGGCATCCCCAAATGAAAAAGACACCCCAATTCAAGATTACGAAGATGATGAGATAGAAGAGATGCAAGAAGCAGATCTCAAAAAATTGATAAGAACACTAAGAAGTACTCAAAAACAAATTCTTGAACTACAGAAATCCTTAATGGACAAGGTAGAAAATCTCTCTCGTGAAAATGAAATATTAAGGAGGAATCAAGCTGAAATGAAACAACTAGTAGAACATGAAACTGTGATAGTGACGAGAAATCACAATGAAGTGAAGAATTCAATAGATCAAATGAAAAACACATTAGAGAGCCTTACAAACAGAATGGGTGAGGCAGAAGAGAGAATATCGGACTTAGAAGACAGAGCGCAGGAAGATATACAGTCAAACCAAAGAAAAGAAGAGGAAATTAGAAATCTAAAAAATATTGTTGGGAATCTACAGGATACTATTAAAAAACCCAACATTCGAGTTCTAGGAGTTCCTGAAGGCTTGGAGAGGGAGAAAGGATTAGAATGCCTTTTTAGTGAGATAATAGCAGAAAATTTCCCAGTTTTGGAGAAGGAGAGAGACATCCTAGTACAGGAAGCTCATAGAACCCCTAGTAAACATGACCAAAAGAGATCCTCACCACGACACGTTGTAATTAAACTCACCACAGTGAAACAGAAAGAAAAGATCCTAAAATGCACAAGAGAGAAACGTCAAATTACACTCAGAGGATCTCCAATTAGACTCATGGCAGACTTCTCATCAGAAACCCTACAAGCTAGAAGGGAATGGCGAGACATAGCCCAGGTACTTAGAGAGAAAAACTGCCAGCCCAGAATATTATATCCTGCAAAGCTCTCATTTGTGAATGAAGGTGAAATAAAGACCTTTCATAACAAACAAAAATTGAAAGAATTTGTTGCCATTTGTCCAGCCCTGCAAAAGATACTTAAAGATGTGTTACACACAGAAACACAGAAACACGGCCATCAACATGAAAGAAGGTAAACGAAGGGAACCTCACGGCAAAAGATCACAGGGAATTCAAAGCATACATTAGAAAATATCTTTGGCAAATGGCAGGGCAAACTTACCACTTATCAATAATCACATTGAACGTTAAAGGTCTAAACTGTCCTGTTAAAAGACAGAGATTGGCTGATTGGGTTAAAGAACAAAACCCATTTATTTGCTGTTTACAAGAAACACATCTTTCCAACGAAGATCCATACAGACTGAAAATAAAAGGATGGAACAAGATATACCATGCCAACAGAAATGAAAAAAGAGCGGGTGTAGCCATCTTAATATCGGACTACATAAACTTTAACACAAAAACTGTTAAGAGAGACAAAGAGGGGCACTATATAATGATTAAGGGATCAATACTACAGGAAGATATAACAATTCTCAATGTATATGCACCTAATTACAGGCCACCGGTTTATTTAAACAATTTGATAAAATTATTAAATCTAAAAAAATATAAAACTTTACAAATAACAAATATATATATATATATATATATATATATATAGTCGCACAATCTTACATTAACAAACTGGAGAAAAGCTGATGGTCTAATTCAGACCAAGACTGAAGAGCTGAGATCCAGGAGTGCTGAGGGCAGGGAAAGATCCATGTCCCTTGTCATGCAATCAGGAAGGAAGGGAAAGGAATGAATTTCTCTTTCCTCTACCTTTTTGTCCTATTCAGACCATCAAAGAATTGCCTGATACCCATCCACATTGAGGACAATCTACTTTACCAAGTCCACTGATTCAAATGCCAATCTCATTCAGAAACACCCTTACAGACACACTCAGAAACAATGTTTAATTTGGGCATCCCATGGTGCTATCAAATTGATGTAAAATTAACTATCATATCTTTATAACATAATACAACCATTGAGTGTTTGATGTGCATCCAACCAATCAGTTAGAAGCATTAGGCTTATGCCAAAGTCTTGGAGAAGAAAGAAACTGCAAAAATCATGCCCAAGGCTCCGTGCTCCCTGACTGGGCCAGGAGTAACAGCTAGGTCATGGTAATAGAGGCCACCCTTTGTGCAGTCAAGATATCTCAGATCATCCTCAGTTTTTCCTCCAATTATACAAATGTCTTCAGTAGGAAGTGGAGGCCATGTTTTCCTCCCTCACCACCGTAGACTTCCAGAAAACATAAAGGCATCTATACACAACATACCCATTTGTACATGCTATATATCTTCCTTGGTGCTGGGTCAGGAAGATGTGATCATGGACCCCTTATTTGTCCTTGTTAACTTCTGAAATACAGATACAGCTTTTGTTTTGCATCAGATAGGATTAGAACCCTCTGGCCCAGCTTGTATAGCTTATGATGAAGATGACTGTCCTCTAGGTGATTATCTCCATTCTTGCTATCACATTAGCAGCAATGTCAAGATCTGACAGTGGAAGCAAGGTCAGAGAGTGCTCACCAGGCAACAAACATCCAATTGCAGTGAGGGAGCAAGAGAGGGTGGTCACAGGATCTGACACAAGACACGGACATCATGTACTCTCTGTCTTCTCAAGCTTTGCAGGGTGTTCTGTGTCACATGGTCTGACAATATCCTGAGCTTTTCTCAAGCTTCTGGTGAAAAGCTGATTTCCTTTTAGAAGACCCTTCCCCCTGAGCTACTTTATTTCTTTTTTCTCTCCAAACACGAGCATGGAAGAATTAAATTTGGAGGGGATAGAAAGGGTCCTCTATCAATTTAACAAATATTGCAGGGCACTTCTGTGTGTCAATCATGGTGTTCAGTGCTTTACAAATAAGAATCCAGTCCCCATGGCAAACCTCTCAGGCAGATGTTATTCTTGCCACTTTAAGATAAAGAAATTGAGGCGCAGGGAGTTAAGCAACTTGCCCAAAGTCAGATAGCTAAGAAGCAGTGAAGTTACAATTCAAACTCCATCTCCCATTTCTGAGCTTTAATTGCTATGTGATACTGACCACATAGACGAGAGGAAAGATTATGAGCTTTGATAGGTAGGCAGAACCTAGACTTCAGTGCCTGTTATGAGACTTGCCAGCTATTTACATCCAGGCAATCGACTTTCCCTCTCTAAACCTTAGTTTCTTCACTGACACGTGAGGGTGCTGGCATGCCTCTCGGGATTGTAGTGAAGAATCAGTACAAAGTACATAGCCTTGAGATGGGTATTTGATGCTGCTTAGGATACCTGCATCTTATATCAGAGTACTTGGATTTGAGTCTTGGCTCTACTTTGGATTCCAGCTTCCTGCTAATGCGCATCCTGGGAGGCAGCAGATGATGGCTCAAGTAGTTGGGTCCCTGAAACCCACAAGGGAGACCTGGATGGAGTTCCCAGCTCCTTGCTTTGGCCTGGTCCATCTTGGGCTCCTGTGGGCATTTGGCAAGTGAACCAGTAGCGGACAGAATCTCTTTCTCTAGCTCTGTCTGCTCTCTGTTTATAAAATAAAAATAATTACATGCATACTTTTTACAAAAAGAAAATGCCAACCCTAGGGCAGGGGTTCAAAATTGGTTCCTCCTTTTATTTTCTTAAGGCTTGTTATCAAACTATGATTTGGTATTTAGACTCACTGGCCAGGTCAATTTAGCTTGTGCCAGTGCTCAGCAGGTATAAGGGCCACTACAGTTGCCATCCACTCACATCGAAGTGCCAAATTTCCAATAGAAGAGCTTATGGAGTTGGAATTTCTGAACATGGAATGCTACCAGAATTAATCAGCTGTATGGTTCTTTCTCCACTCAGTCATTGGGAAGGCATAGCCAGCAGGACAGACATTTGCACCTCTACATGTGCTGCTGAATGGGCCCTCTGGTCCCAAGTCAGCAGCCACCGCCTTTTATTAATGGATGGGCCAGTGGGCTCATCTGGAGATGCCTGCTTACTTCATAGTTTCATGGAATCCTGGGGTTGAATGATTACCTAAAAGTCTTGTAGACTGATTTGCAACTTACTTGGGTGCTATGAGACCCCAAACTCTAGACTGAGACAGACGTAAGTTCAAACTTTTCTTCTTCCACTCATTAGTAATAAAAAGCAAATCACTTTCTCTGAGCCTAAGTTCCTTCACTTGTAAAACTGAGGTGAACAAGTGCTCATCTTTAAGGACTGTTGTTATGATTTGGTGAAATAATGATGGCAGAATATCTGGCACATAGAAAATGTTCAATGAATGGTAGCAATTAATTCAGGCCTCATCTTTGCCTCAGAACAGTCGATCTTCAGGAGTTCTCCTCTTCAAAAAATTTTTGTAAAAGCTCTTTTTGTCCTACTCATACAAGATCTTCCTTGTGAAGGATCATGCTAGACTCTTTCTTATGTAGCCCCTATTTCATTTCCTCTGTCTCCTTCCTGATTTCACCAATAGCTGCCCACCATACATTCTCGAAAACTGGACCATGGATATTCTCATTTGTAGTTCTAAGGGTCCTGACATGAAATAAAAATGATAAATTTCAAAAGCTTGAACAGGATTAAAGGTACCAAGAGACAGTGAAGCACTCAGGGTCTAGGAAAAGCAGGAAGCCATTACAGCCTTGGTCTTCAGTGGCAAAGACATAGAATAGTGTTTCCATATGCCTGTGACAGATGGCATTGTGAAGAAGTTCCTAGGAGGGCTTATAATCAAGGAAGATTCCAGTCAGTGCCAGAAATGTGACCCAATTGCAGGGAAGGAGTGGGGAAGAAGTACCAGGACCTTGCTTTCCTCTCACTCTTGACCTGCCAATGTTCCGCCTCTCCCCAATTATCCAAGCTAGCCAGAAACAAGCAGACAAGGGCTTCCAATTGATATAGTCCACAATGTCAGACACAGATCAGGGAAGAGACTAGCCAGCATACTCATCTTTGCTACTTCCACTCCTTTCACATTTCATTCTCAAAGTATGTAATTACCTGTGAATAAATGAACACCTGTTCATCTTAAGACCTTGTCCAGATCACTCCCCTAGGAAAGCCTTCTCCTTTTCATTATGGTCACTCCTTCCCCAGTCGTACTTATTCCAGCATTGATAATACTGTGTTAAAACTATGTGTATTTCTGTTTGTGTTTTTAAAATCTCTAGTGCTTTTTAAAATTTATTTATATAAAAACTTGGATTAATCTATAGTACTTGTAATTTTGGGGAGAGTATGATACAATATTGCAGCACATATACACAGCAAAAGCCAATCATACCAGTCAACGAGTCTTTCCATTTCTGCCTTTCTGAAGAGTCTATGAATTTCTCATGTGTGTGGGCTTAATTTTATTCAACTCTGTGTTTCAAACCCTTAGCATGGGATCTGGCTCAGGTGTTCCCCAATAATGTGGATTAAACTGAACCAATCATCCTCATCATAAAAGCCTTACCATGGGACAGTGTTCTCAAGACTTTCAGGCACCAGGTTAATTTCTATCAACATCCTGTAGATCCCTGCCCCTGAGAACAGCCTTTCCTAACCAGCCAGATGCTGCAGAACAAGCAGCATCCCTTAGGGCTCCCTTCATTTGGAAGCCTGGCAGAGATTATCACTTGGCATTTACCAAAAGCTTTTAAAACTAATTTTCTCCAAGAAGAAAACTCATAAAATCCAGCATTTGACAAATCACAAAAAAAGCAAAATGCTCTCAAACAGGCAGTTACATATCCCACCAATCCTTGCATGTTGCTTTAGGCCTTGTCTAGAGTCCCTTTCCCAGCTGAGGGAGCCAACTATGGTCAGTAGGGGTGGCATGCAATTGTGACAGAAAAATATCTGATCAAGTAGGCTTCTCCAGATAGGAGCAGTACTTCTTAGGTGGCCTCCAGAGTGGCTGAAGGTCCTTCTAGCATTCCATTTAAGGATAATGAGTGGATGGAGTGGAATAGAATTAACCATTTGAAGAAGCAAGAAAGGACAAAGCTATTTCCCATAAATTGTCTTTCATCTGCTATCAACATGTTTAAGTACTGATTGGTTGTTATCATACTGGGACAAAGTCAAGGATTGCTCCCTTCAAGTATGTTCCAACAGGTTCCTTCCTTAAAGAATGCTACAACATAAAGCTTTTTTGTTTTTTGCAGCTCATCTTAATTATTTCTCTCTTCTTTCAATGTCTTTAACATTTTGAGGCCCTGCAGCAGCTTCCTTAGAGATAGGATGTGTCAAAAGAATGCTGGGAATTTAGGCACTAGCTTTGCTGCTCACTTGCTGTGGGATTTAATTGGGTGCAATTCTTTCTCTGAATCTGTTTATTTATTTGCAACAATAAGGATGATGGCAATTCTGAGATCAAGCTCATAAAAGGTATTGGCAAAAGGTAGAAGAAGGGACTTTTACATCTGCCAGGCAAGAAGGAAATCTCCCGAGACAGTGTGATGTTCAAGTTGGGCTAGATATGCTAGGCATAGAGGTGAGGACAGTCACGGCAGGTGGAAGGACCAGCAAGTTACCTGATGATGATGCAGCTGACATGGAGGGTGCAAAGGAGGGATTGACGGGAGATAAGACTTGAAAGGAAGATTTGGGCCTGTCTGTGAAGAATCATGTATGGTTATAGGCCATACTTTTGCTTTCAAATAAATAAATTAAAGTTAAGAAATAGTGCTCCATGGGAAAAAAAAGCAGCGCGTTCAATCCACAATTCACAAGTGCTTTATGCTGAGACAAGTATTAGACTTCATTTGTGCAGCAAAGATGTTTTATGAGTACTTAGCATTTTGTTACGCCTATTAGGTGTTGTACTAAAGGGTCGATATTTAGGTGGCGGCGTTATGGTATAGTGGGTAAGGCCACTGCCTGGAGTGCCAGCATCCCATATGGGCACTGGTTTGAGTCCTGGCTGCTCCACTTCCTATCCAACTCCCTGATAATGTGCCTGGGAAAGCAGCAGCAGATGTACCCAAGTGCTTGCCTCCTTGCACGCACATGGTAGGCCCAGAAGAAACTGTGGGCCAGCCCTGGTCGATGAGGCCGTTTAGGGCATAAACAAGCAGGTGGAAGATCTGTCTCTGTCTCTCTCTGTGTGTAACCCTGCTTTTAAATAAATGGATCTTTTAAAGAAGGAATGAGATTTAATAGCATTAACAAATTTATTGCTTAATGGAAGACATTATTAAGTGCAACTGACAATTTTTTCCTGAGGGTTAGTGGTGGTGAAGAGTCCAGTGACAACTTGTAGGAGTTAGCTTCATTGCCTTGATTCATGCTGAAGTGCCAGCAGTACTATTCATTGTTGCTTTTGTACCATCAATAAAAAGTCAACACTGTGCCAAAAGCAAATGATATGTGAGTATTATTATGAAAATAATTTAACCTCATGGCACACTGAACGGGCTCAGAGACTTCTAGGAGCCAATGGATCTCTGAGAACTGCTGGTATAAAGCTAATTTGAAGGGATGAAGATTGGAAACAGCAAGACCAGTTAGGATAGGGTTTCAGATAATACAGGTAAGAAATGATGAGGAAATGAACTAAGCAATTCCAATGTGGATAGGCTAGTATGTATTGATGAAAAATAAAAGAATAAAATATTCAGCTAATGGAATTTTAATGTTTCTGTTCTATTTCCAGTGACTCCTTCTAAACAACTTTCGGCAAATCTGTAGATACACAAGTCTCTTCCGTCTCATGAAAAAAAAAAAAAGTCTTCCTCCACCAGTGTTTCCATCTAGTTTTCCTGTATCTCTGTTCTACCTCCCCTTCCTTCCATATTATTCTCCCTTTGTACGTAGTCAAGCCTTTGGCGAGAGTTGATTTCATTCCGTATCTCAAGTTCCTCATCTTCCTCTTATACCGCAACCCATTACAATCTGGGTTCCATTCTCTCCTCTTGAAAAAAAAAAAATTGCTCTTACCAAGGTCACCAAGCACCTCAGTGATATTAAATCTAAAAATACCTTCAGTGCTGGTTCTCATGCTGCATTTGACTCCAGTGACCTCCTTCTTCCTGGAAATTCCTTGCTTGAAAATATCTTAGTTTTCTTTTCACTGTTCTTCGTAGTTTCCTTTGTTAGTTCCTTCTCTTCTTTCCAATTTCTGAAGTATTAGACTTTCCTCACAGCTAAGTCCTTTCTACCCTTCTATCAACAATTTTCCGGGAAATGCATGCACCCTCATTTCTTTACAAAGTATCTCTCTCTTTTGTATTTTTGTCTAAAACTCTTAAATCTTTCTCCACCTCATACTAGTGGTCTTCAAGAACCTCAAGGAAAATGTGTGTTATGAAACGGCTATGCATGATTTCATAAACATTTTACTACCAAAGAACCTTTGAATTCCATTTTCCATGGAATTTAAAATAAGATTTACTTATTTATTTGAAAAGCAGTGAGGGAGCGGGAGGGGGAGGGGGAAGGGGGAGGGAGGGAAAGGGAGAAAATCTTCCATCCACTGGTTCATTCCCCAAACGACTTCGCCAGGCTGAAGTAAGGAGCCAGGAGCTTCATCTAGATCTCCCATATGGGTTGCAGGGGCCCAAGTACTTGGGCCACCTCCCACTGCTTTCTTGGGTACATTAGCACAGTGTTGGATCAGAAGGGGAGCACCCAGGACACGAACACATGCCCATTAGGCATGCTGGCACTCAGGTGTCACCTTAACACACTCCGCCACAACACTGGCCCCTCCATGAGCTTTTTGAAATCCCCTTATACTTATCTTCTGAATTCCAAGATTACTAATACAATATCTCTATCTCGCTGTCTCTCTGGCATATCCAAGATTTGAAACTGAGCTCTTAATTCATTCTTCTCTTCTTCAGTCAAAATATATTATTCCTTTATATTTCTTACCCCAGTAAGTAGTTGGATAGTTCCGTCTACCAAATAGCTCATTCCAAGAGCCTGGCACATCATTGAATTGCACCCCCTCTCTGTCATTCAGCACTCCCGTGAATCAGCACGCCCTGTCAATCAATTCCCTATACAGAATATATCCAAAATGTAGCCCACATCTGTACACTGTGTGTCTCACCATGGCCATTGCTTAAATCTAAGCCACCACCATCTCTTGCTTAGACTATGTAACTCCTAATTGGTCTTGTCATTTCCTGTTATCTCATCCTATAATAAATTCACCACTTGGAAATCAGAGTGTTCTTCCAAAAAGGTAAATTAGATGCTGCTGCAGCCATACTTAAATCTTTTCAAATGGTTTTATTTTTGTGATTGTATATTTAATATTTATCTGTGAGGAGAGCACCACCTACCAATGGAGATGGCCCTCAGGGAAGATTCTTTAGGCTCTCCTTCAAGTCATTCCACTTGCTACAAAAGCACCATGACCTATACTTCCTATTTCTCTAGAGAATCATGTGTAGCTCAATCTATCTCTCCTTTCCCACCTCTACCAAGCAATTTTCCATTGGAAGAGAACACTCACAATTACTTTGGGTTTCTGAAATGCCAGTACCCCTGTCTTGGTTATCAGAGGGTGAAGGCGAGCATCTTAGATTTTGAAAAGTCAAAAACCAGAGCGTGTGACTTTCTGCATCTCAGATCTATGAAGATCTCCCTCGCTCTGCGTCTGCCTCTGTTTCTGACTCTCTGTAACTCTACCTTTCAAATAAGTAAATAAATGTTTTTTTTTTTAAAATCCTAATAGTAATTTGCTAGGAGATGAGAATTGAAGAGATCCTAAGAGTGTTTTCAATTTTAGCTTTAGAATTCTAGAAATCCTTTCTATTTTTTCTGAAGGCTATGGATGAAAAATTCAGTGAATTTTCTGGGTAAAAGGCAAAAAGTTATATAGTCCCTCAATAACAGTACTAGCAAAATGAATATCTCTCTCATTAGAGAGAAAAATGGGAGTTCCCCATGTGGGTAAAAGGAAATCAGTTTTGTCTGTGTGGCTTGCAGAGTAGTAGCTGTCCAGTAAGGAGAAGGATGAATCTACCCTGAGAATAAACAAACTAAATAGGTGACTACAACACGGTCATAACATATTGTGAGAGGCTTCTTTGTAAAGTCCATTTGGTGGTGTTTAAAAGAACTTTGACAAGTTGATTCTCACCATGTCCCATCTCTCCAGTTTTGCCAGGATTGTGTTGTTGATAGGTAGTAGATATTTGGGAACAACCTCAGAAGCACCTCTCAAATTGCCCCACCAATGATGATTAAATATTGTTGTCACATTTCTTCTTTATTATTGATATTGCCTTGAAGCATTTTTGTTAAATTCCATTTTAAACTATTTGGTGCTATCAGTTGGCCATCCTGAGGGTGCCAGATATGTGTATACAATTAGCGACCTCATTTTTCTCTTTTGTTTTTTCTCAAGAGGGACTTGTCTCTGACAGTTGATAACAGTCACTTTGAATTTTTCCATGGTCTCTTTTCAGTGTGATTACAGGTGCAATTATCTTGGGGTAAGCTGCTTGTTTAGCATAGTGTTTAGGTAATGCATTGCTATGAGATTCTAGACCTTTGTACTTTCAGTAATCTTTATTTACATCGCTTGTATAATTTTTACCTTAGGTAACAGCAAAGAATGAAAAAGCCCTTCAATTTGCAGTCCTTTATCTATTTTTTTTCCTTTCTGTTAAGATTAAAAACCTTGATTTTCCTCAGTTTCCAAAGCATTCCAAATGGTGGACATGCCATAAATGTACTATCTATATAAATACATATTTTTAATTTAAAAAAATTTTATGACTTTAATTTATTTTTTACATCCCATAAAGGTCTTAAATGCATCTTTAATTAGCAAGTACTAATTGTATGTATTTATAGATCTACAGTGTGATATTTCAAAACATTTATACACTGGGTACAGACTAAATCATACTAACTAGCATGTTGATCTCATTATTATTTCTTTAGGTTTATTTAATTTTTTAAAAAAGATTTATTTATTTGAAAGAGTTACATAGAGAGAGGGAGAGATGGAGAGATAAATCTGTTTTACTCCCCAAATGGCTGCTACAGACAGGACTGGGCCAGGCTGAAGCCAAGAGCCAGGAACTCCATCCAGTTCTCCCATGTGAATGGCAGGGATCCAAGTACTTGGCCCATCATCTACTGCTTTCCCAGGTGCATTAGGAAGGATCTGGGACTTGATTGAGCTGGGACCTGAACTGGTGTTTATATGGGATGCCGGCTCTGCAGGCAGTGCCTTAACCTATGCAACCACAACGCTGGCCCCTATTTCCTTAGGTTTCAAGTCTTCAAGCTCTTCTACTCTAGTTTCCATAAAACATTTGGTGTTTATTGTGAACTATAGTTACCCCACTGTGTTGTGGAACACTAGAACCTGTTCCTTCTAATTGTGTTTTGGAACCCATTACACAATTTACCCCTGCTGCCTCTCCCATTATTCCCCAATTCTAGTAATCACTACTCTACATTCAGTTCAACTTTTTTTTTTCTTTTTGCTGTCATATATTAGAGAGAAAATGTGGTATTTGCCTTTCAGTACCTGGCTTATTTCATTCAACAAAACCTCCTATGGATCCATCCATTTTACTGCATATGACAGGATTGCATTCTTCTTTATGATTGGGTAACACTCCATTGTGTATACATACCACATTCTCTTTATCTTTTTAAAAATATTTATTAGTTCATTTATTTGAAAGGCAGAAATAGAGAAGGAGAGAGAGAGAGAAGGAGAGAGAGAGAGAGAGAGAGAGAGAGAGAGAGAGAATCTTCCATCCACTGGTTCACTCTCCAGATGGCTGCAATGGTCAAAGTTGGGCCAGACAGCCAGCATACACCATTTTCTTTTCTTTTCTTTTTCTTTTTTTGCCAGGCAGAGTTAGACAGTGAGAGAGACAGACAGAGAGAAAGGTCTTCTTTCCATTGGTTCACCCCCCACGTGACATTATGGCTGGTGTGCTGTGCCGATCCAAAGCCAGGAGCCAGGTACTTCCTCCTGGTCTCCCATGCGGGTGCAGGGCCCAAGCACTTGGGCCATCCTCCACTGCTCTCCCAGGCCACAGCAGAGAGCTGGACTGGAAGAGGAGCAACCGGGACAGAATCCGGCGCCCCAACCAGTACTAGAACCCGGGGTGCCAGCGCCGCAGGCAGAGGATTAGCCTAGTGAGTCTAGTGAGCCGGGCTGGCATACACCATTTTCTTTACCCATTACATCCATTAATAGACAAGTAGGCTGATTCCATATCTCGGCTGTATTTTTCTCTTATGCTGATTTCATTTCCTTTGGATATACACCCAAAAGTTAGATAGCTGATTTATATACTATGGAAGATCTATTTTTTTTTTGAGGAAACTCCATATGGTCCTCCATAATGAATATATTAATTTACATTCCCAACAATAGCATGTAAGAGTTCCTCTTTCTCCACGTGCTTGCCAGTATTTATTTTTTGGCTTTTTAATAATATTCATTCTAACTGAGGTGAGATGACATGAATATCCCATTGTGGATTTGATGGAATTATATCAAATTAAGAAGCTACTACGCATCAATGGAAATATTCAACAAAGAAAAGAGACAACCCACAGAACTGGAAAATATTTGTCAACTATTTATATGACAAAAGATTGATATTAAGAATATTTGAAGGGTCTTCAAAAAGTTCATGGAAGATGCACATTGTGAAAAATGATGTATGTATTTCAAACTTTTGCACCAAAATAAACTTATCTTTCAATTTCATTTTCTATGGGCTTTTTGACACACATTCCCTTATAAGAAAGGCAACAGTGAAACAACAGAACTGGGGGCTGGTACTGTGGTGTATCCGGTAAAGCCGCTGCCTGCAGTGCCAACATTCCATATGGAGGGCAGTTCGAGACCTGGTGCTCCATTCAATCCAGCTCTCTGCTATGGCCTAGGAAAGCAGTCGAAGATGGCCCAAGTCCTTGGGCCCCTGGACCCGCGTGGGAAACCCAGAAGAAGCTGAGGGCTCCTGGATTCGGATCGGCACAGCTCTGGCCGCCATTGCAGCCATTTGAGGAGTGAACCAGTGGATGGAAGAACTCTCTCTCTCTCTCTGCCTCTCCTTCTCTCTGTGTGCAATTTTGATTTTCAAATAAATAAATAAATCTTTTTTAAAAAAAGAAACAATAGAACTTAAGTAATTCAATAAATAATGAGTGAGGGATCTGAATGGACAGCCCTCAAAAGAAGAAATACAAATTGACAACAAATATGTAAAAAATATTCAGTATCCGTAGCCATTGGGGAAATACAAGCACAAATATTTTTTTGCCAGTTGACAAGTCAGAGTAAGAGAAATTATTTAAGTTATCTAAGATAATTTAATTTATGTGAATGTGCTATATTTTAAGAGTGAATTTGGAACTGTGATAACAGTTTAATAAATGAACAAATCCAAGTACATCAAGGCTTTTTAAGGGAGTATCTAATAACATGATTTGAGGCTATGCTAAAAATGTTGAGAGTTGACAGAATAATTTGGTGACAAAAAAGAACCTCTACCAACTTGGACGTGAGACACTTTAGACATTTTATAGGAAAACCCTAAATCATACTATTCTTCCAGTTGTGTATTATTTATTTATTTAACAAATGACAGTAAAAAGCCTATTAATAAACCTTTATTTAAAGGCATCTAGTCATATACAGACACAAAAAGCAATAAGTAGGTAATAATGTAAGGCTTTAACTATACGTTTAAAATATAACCAAATTGTCAGATTCAAAAATACATAAATATTAAATTTCACACATGTGTGAGCTATAAATATTTTTTAGACTTTAAATAAACAGAAAATCACATAATGCAGTTTACAAACCTATAGCTCTCAAGTGCTATATTCAGGGCAGCCAATCACCCACATTAATCACTATTATTAATTAAACGGGCACATTTGTACTTTTTCTTCTAGACACAAAGGAAATCCAGAGGACAGAAAGTTAAAAACTATTCAGATAATTTGTCTCGTACTTAGAAACTTGAGAGGTCCAAACAGATATACAGGTGATATTATCCAAAGGTATTTGCATAATTTTTAATCTATTGACATTTTAAGAAATAAGACAAATGAAAATTGCTTGGTAACCAATGTGTGTGTGTGTATATATATATATATATATATATATATGCATATATTCTTTTTACACACATTACAGGGATTCTGAGATTGTTAACTAAAAATGTTGGATAAGAATCTATACATAAGTTAATTTACCCATTGAATCCTTATGAATTGCAACATGATGAGAAATTTATAAATTAAACCTGTAAAAGGCATCAATTATACTTATTTATAGTTAAATACAATTGGTAATTTTTTTATTTTAAGGAAGGTATAGAAATAGTGAAAACCTGTTGAACTCATAAAACTAATTGAGGGCTATTTAGGAAGTTTCAGTCGTGGGAAATTTAACTTTGGTACTGAAAAAACTAAAATACTATGGTAGCTTTAATTTTTGCTAACCTAATTATTGATAAGCTCAAGAAGAAACTTTCTTTTTTCTCTTTTTAATTGTTTTATTTTTCTTTCTTTAAAGATTTTATTTATTTATTTGAGAGGTAGAGTAACAAACAGAGAGAAGGAAAGACAGAGAGGAAGCTCTCCCATCTACTGGTTCGCTCCCCAAATGCCCGCAATGGCCGGAGCTGTGCCGATTCGAAGCCAGGAGACAGGAGCTTCTTCCAGGTCTCCCACATGGGCGCAGGGGCCCAAAAACTTGGGCCATCTTCGATTGCATTCCCAGGCCATAGCAGAAAGCTGAATTGGAAGAGGAGCAGCTGGGACTCCAACCGGCACCCATATGAGATGTCAGTACTGCAGGCAGCGGTTTTACCCGCTACGCCACAACACTGGCCCCCTGGCCACTTTCTTCTATCTTGAGATTGAAACCTTGTTATTTCATAGTTATAGTTATAAAGGCTAGTGTCCACAAAAAATGTAGTTTAATAAGTTTCTTTCTGTCAGAATTTTGGCTATTTATCTAAGCTAAATATTTCTAGACTATGTACATAACAAGAGAATGATTTTTAAATCGGTTAATCTTTATTTAAATCTTCCAAGAGAGGGGAAAGTGCAAGAATAGTACAGAAAAGTGAAAGGGAGCCAGTTCTTCACAACTAGGTAATTATATTTCTTCTGTAAAGAGAGAAGAAAGCTTAGATGAAGAAAAGATATTTTGACATATGCGTGTAAAAGAAGGTATCATAAAAATTCTGACATAATTTGAGGCCTTTTCAATTTCAGCAAGCTATATAATTTAAAAGGCCACATTTATTAAACCCCAACATTTGCAAAAGAAAGGGTATTTTCCATATTAAACAAAATAATCTCTCTTTAGACAACTCGTTTTCTATGAGGTGCTCTTTTATTTCTTTCCTGTGTGTAAATTAGCTTTTATATGCATAGTCAAATGTTAGAGTTCACGTGTTGGGGTGAATTCCCAGTTAATTTTTTATTTACAAACCGTATCTGCAATTTCAGGCTTTATGTAATAAATGAAAAGGTGTAAAGAACTTTGAGCATGTCAACATCAGAAAGCTGATCCCATGTACTGTAGCCAAATGTTGTAAGGAGGCAATTTCCCAGATTTTCTATTAACTTCAGCTAAAGAATATTTTAGAAAAGCAGTTTTTGAGTCTGAAATGCATTGAGAAACCTTCTCATGTCAATTAACCAAAACAGACTACTGGACAATTAGACTTCTGTTTTCTGTTCACTTTAAGACATCTTTCAAAAAGCAGTTGGCTCATATCAAGTTCTCCCAATGTGACCACTTTCTTTCCAAATTTTCCTCGTGGAAATTGTGCCAGATTAAAAGGTATGCACAGAAGTTAACATTGTAATGAGAATACAATGAGGGAATCTTGGATTTGGCTTGAAAGATGGGCGATTTTTGCTTGAAAAGACCCCACGAGATCTGAACCATGTTTGTAATAAGGGTGATTGTATGACTTCTATCTACAGAGCTTGGTTAAAGACCAGTAGTCACAGAACAGAGGCTGAAAAAACCCGGTTAATTCTGGGCAGATGAAAGTAAAATATCAAAAGTTCATAAGGACAGGAACACAAGACTGATGGAGCCCTCATAAGATTTTGAAATGGTGATCTGGGGATGTTTGATCAATGATCTGGGAATAAATTTTCAGAAATTATTAACCCCCAAGGCTAGCTTAAGGACAAATGTATTCTGAGCTAATGTATATCTCTTCCCTACAGACTTCTCCTCCTGGAGATAAGCAACATTCAAGATATTAGACAAACATACACGGAAGCAGATGGATAAAGATGTTAGATTCTAGAAAAATTCATCAAAGAATAATGGAAATCTGATCAGATAACCAAAATCTAAAAGTGGGACATATTCATAGGAAAGCAAAATAAATCCAATACTGGAAAGCTTCAATGAAATAGTCAGAACCCAGTGTGAATTTATTGTTTAGCCAAGGGCACGTGGCATTGCAGGCAGATAGGAGCACAAAGAATTTCAGATATGTGCACTATTATTCACTAAGGATTCCAGTCTTAGATAGTGAGAGCCTCAACTGAATCTTACTGGGACTTCCAATTCTGTCAATACCTTTCACAGATGCCATCAGGATTGGGTTTAATACCTATGAAATCAAGAAAGAAAGAACACGGCTGGCGCTGCAGCTCAGTTGGCTAATCGTCCGCCTGCGGTGCTGGCACCCTGGGTTCTAGTCCCAGTTGGGGCGCCGGATTCTGTCCTGGTTGCTCCTCTTCCTGTCCAGCTCTCTGCTGTGGCCCGGAAGTGCAGTGGAGGATGGCCCAAGTGCTTGGGCCCTGCACCTGCATGGG
The DNA here is from genome assembly GCA_949820135.1 of Sylvilagus floridanus. Lineage (NCBI taxonomy): Eukaryota > Metazoa > Chordata > Mammalia > Lagomorpha > Leporidae > Sylvilagus > Sylvilagus floridanus. The sequence continues at coordinate 82,350,259 of OX463223.1, forward strand.
AGACCAGGAGAAACACCTGGCTCCTGGCTTCGGATCAGCGCAGCGCACCAGCCACAGCCGGCTGGCCGCAGCGCGCCAGCTGTAGCGGCCATTTGGGGGGGTGAACCAATGGACCTTTCTCTCTGTCTCTCTCTCTGTGTCTAACTCTGCCTGTCAAAAAAAAAATTAAAAAAAAAAACAAGAAAGAAAGAACATAAACATGAAGATACCATGGGCATCTCAGAAGAGGTCTTAGAGCTTATTAGAAGATTCAGGTTTTGTGAGTGATTTGGGAGGGGAAAAGAAATAGAATGTTGTAAGTTGAATGCTGGTAATAAGTGGGATAGTTTAATGATTAGCTATCTTATTGGTGGTACAGTCACTTTGATTTTGTTGGTATTAGATGAAATTATGAGGACACCTTCTTTTGTTTCATTTTGTCATGGCCTTAGAGTAGGCTGATTTTTGTGATTGCTAAGTCCCACAGGAGAACAAAATGGCCTGGCTGTGAGTGAGGTCTAATGGTGGACGTCAGATCAGTTCTGGATATGAGGGTCAGTTTTTTTTCTCTTGATCAGTGACAAATATTAGCCAGTGTGCTGGCAGGAGAGGTAAACAAAACAAAACCCTCATCTTCACGAAGCCCAAATTGTAATGGAGGAGCTAGGGAGAAGACTAAAGCTAGATAAGGAGAAAGGAGCATATTCAGTATGGGGATACCATGTTAAATAGGGTAGACAGGGAAGGTCTCTATAACACGCTGACATCTGAGTGGAGATGTGAAGAAAGTGAAAGAGCAAGGCATGGATGATGAAGATAATCTGAGACAGAAAGAATCTGGAGTGATCCCGGCAAAGGCCTTGGGGTGGAGGGTGGCCCATGGTAGGGAATTGCAAGCAGGACATCATGCTTGGAACAGAATGAAGGAGGGATGACATAGTAAGCAATGCAGTTAGAGTTTCTGTGAACATTATTGCTTTTTCGAGTTTTTTCCTCAGTGAGTTAGGAAACCACTAGTGTTTCTGAGCAGAGGAAAGACATGAGTTGTGCACTCAGAGGAATGGAAGGCACTTGATTTTGTTTATAGACCAAGGGGAAGTAATAAATGGAAATAATTGCAGGAGATACAGGATGAGAGAAAGGGAGAGTAAGAACAAGAAAGAGAATTTTCATAGCTGCTCTTTAACCAACTGAGGAAGTTCCTTTGTACTCTGAGCTTAGTGAGTGTTTTTGTCATGAAAAGATGATGGGTTTTGTCCAATGCTTTTCCTGCAGGCATTGAGATGATTAAAAATTCTATGAATACAGTAGATTATATTAACCGGTTTTCAGATATCAAACTAACCTTGCATTTCTGGGACAAAGCCCACTTGGTCATGTTGTATAGTTGATTTCGTTTTTTTCCTTTTGTTTTGTTGCTGGGTTTGATTTGTTAGGATTTAATAGGGTTTTTCGTTTGTTTGCATTTCTCTCCATATGAACTACTGGTCTATTGTTTTAAGTTCTTTGGTTTTGGTGACAGGGTAATACTGACTTCATAGAATGAGTTGTAAAGTATTTTCTGTTCATCCATATTTTGATATAATTAGTATTTATTACTTTTTAAGTAATTAGTAGAATTAAGAAATAAAGCTATTTGTTAGGGGTTTTTAGATTTTTTTAAACTAATAATTTGGGCTATTCACTTGTTGGAGATCTATTCAGATTTTTATTTCTTCTTGAATCAGTGTTTCTAGTTTGAGTCTTCCCAGGAGCTCATCTATTTCATATAAATTATTTAAAGGTTTGCATATATATATATTTTTTTTTCTCAGAATATTCATTTATAATTCCTTTCATTTCTGTAAGGTCAGTTAGTAATATACCCCCTTTCATTCCTGGCTTCAGTAATTGAATTTTCTTTTTATCTTGCTCAATCCACCTAAAGGTTTCCCAATTTTATTGGCATTTTAAAAGAATCAGATTTTGATTTCTTCCATTTTCTGTCTTCTCTGATTTAAGAGACAATTTTATAAAACTAAGTATATAATGTATTATTGGACATACAATATATAGAAATATTTTTACCTACTGAAGCACAAAGGAGGTAGGTGGACAAAAAATGTGTTCTGGGCTAAGTAAATGTATCCAGAGGGCGAGTCAAAAAGAAAAGAACAAATGAAGATGCCAAAAACTACAAACAAGGTGGTTGATATAACAGAAATTGGAAAATAAAGATTTTCTTGTCAGTTTATTTAAGGAACAAAATTATATAACATAAACATTAATGTATTGTTGAGGATGTAGCACATTTATGTGATACACACACACACACACACACACATACACATACAATACAATAACCAGGACTGGGTCAGGTGTAAACCTGGAGCCTAAAATTTAATGTGTGTCTCCCACGTGGTGGCAGAGTGGCAGAGATCCAAGTACTTGGGCCTTTGCCCAAGTACTTTGCCGTCTCTCAGGAAGTGCATTAGCAGGAACTTGGATCACAAGTGGAAACAGGACCTTATCCAAGCACTCTAATATAGGGTGCAGACAGTCTAAGCAACCTTTTAACCACTGTGCCAAATTCTTGCTTGTCCTTCTAGTATTTGATTCTTCCTGTTTTCTATTCTGCTATAGCTGGCTTAAACTTGGCCTGCCATGGCCCTTTATGTTTCTTCCAATGTCTCTACATAGAGGTCTTTCATTCTTAGTTCCTGCAAATAATTTGTCTTCTTGGGTCTTCTTAATTCAATTCTCTCAAGAGAATTTGATATTCTTAGATCATCTTCTGATGCCAAATTCCATCCTTAACGCCTTTTCACTGGCTATGTATGGATTGTCTTCCCTGGACTAAGTAGTCACTTTGTGGCTCAGGTGTGGAGAAGGTACATTATGTAGTTCAAATAATGGTTGCCAAAGAATGCCCATAATTAGGGCTTTGGGCAAGCATTTCCAATTAGAATAGGCTCCATGTTTGAGATACATCCTAATTGACACGTACAGATCAGCATAGCATACCAGTTCATTAAAGCTCCTAGTTAACATCCAGAGGGAGAGGAACGTGGTAACTTTTAAAATCTCCAAGATTTTACAAAAGGCATCTGTCCTGTCAACAACAGGACCTGATAGGTATATGATATTGAAAGGTATATGTAGGTATGATGGATGTGGGAGAAAGACTGAGACTGGGGTAACTTCTGTTGCTCTGAATTGTCATAGAATTCTATAGAAAATATAGAAAATACTGAAGATCAGTGAACAGGTTTCAGAGGGGTGGGAGATAGAGGTGTGTCTAATTCATTCATTGAATAACAGGTGCTGGGAAACATCAGGAAATAAAGCAAAATTCCAGTATAATGGAGTACTTTCTAGTAAAAGAATAGAACAGTAACAATTATTGAACATTTACTATGTGCTGGATACCATTCTTGGAATTTACAAATGTTAATTTATTTCTCACATACAGTAACTATTAGTATTATCATAATAATCATTATCTCTGTTTTTTTTTTTACAGGCAGAGTGGACAGTGAGAGAGAGAGAGACAGAGAGAAAGGTCTTCCTTTGCCTTTGGTTCACCCTCCAATGGCCGCCGCGGCCGGCGCGCTGTGGCCAGTGCACCACGCTGATCCGATGGCAGGAGCCAGGTTCTTCTCCTGGTCTCCCATGGGGTGCAGGGCCCAAGCACTTGGGCCATCCTCCACTGCACTCCCGGGCCATAGCAGAGGGCTGGCCTGGAAGAAGGGCAACCGGGACAGAATCCGGCGCGCCGACCGGGACTAGAACCCGGGGTGCCGGCGCCGCAAGGCGGAGGATTAGCCTATTGAGCCACGGCGCCGGCCCTATCTCTGTTTTTTTTTTTTTTTAAAGATTTATTTTGTTTATTTGAAAGGCAGAGTTACAGAGAGAAAGATCTTCCATTTGCTGGTTCACTCGCCAAATGACTGCAATGGCCTAGGCTAGATCAGGCTGAAGTCATGAGTCAGGAGCTTCTCCTGGGTCTCCCACATGGGTGCAGGGGTCCAAGCACTTGGGCCATCTTCCACTGCCTTCCCAGGCACATTATCAGGGAGCTGGACTGGAAGTGGAGCAGCCAGTACTCAAACTGATGCCCATATGGGATGCTGGTGTTACAAATGGTGGCTTAATGTGTTCCACTGTAGTGATGGCCCCACATGTTTGTTTTTGAGTTAAAAAAGAAAAAAAAAAAAACAGGAAGCGGTGGGGGTGGGATTCCATATTGACTGAAGATGCTCTGCCTCAACCACAAACCTTGACTAACTGAATTATGAAGCATGACAACCTGTGCCTCAAAGTTTCTCAAATTTTCTCTTTGCTGGAGATGTAAATTAATATGTATTCATTTATTTACCAAATATTATGTAAGCCCCATTTTATTTGGCCCTCATAATAACTCCAATAATACTCTACTATAATTTGGGTTTTATAAACTCAGAAATGGGGAATTAGAAACATGAAGCATCTGGTGCAAGGTCACACACCTTGTAAGTGAACGAGTTTAGATTCGAGCAGAAATCCCATTATTAAAAAGCCAGTCTTTTCACTGAGAAGAGGAATTTTGCGAGGGAAATCAGAAATTAAAGGTATTTCTGGATTACACTGTAATAGGTGGAGTGTCTCCGGAATTGGCTGAGCTATCAGCATAAATGGGAAAGGGACATAATCTTACTCTCCCACTTCTCCAACAAGTATAAGAATAAATAGAACGTGTTGTGGGGTAGTTTTACCTTACAAATATACACACAAATAGGGAGCTCAGTTTTGCTTTCCATAAATCCTTCTGTAGTACTCCTAGCCAACTCTGCATTCCACACTTTCTTCTGTATTCCTGAGGGAAAGTTCACTAATGAACCCCTATCACTCCATCTTCCAAAATTTTAGTTCATGGCAACTTCTATCTTCATGAAACAGAAGGAGAAGGGACAAAGGAGAATTGGTATTAATTGAGAAATACTATCAGCCAGGTCATTTGAATCTGATACTAGGAGAAACTAAACTTCAAAGAGATTAAGTAGTTACCCTATCTCATGGCCTATAGATAGTAAGCGACATACTCAGAATTTTCATCCAGGACGCTTTTATTCTACAGTCTCTGTTATTTTCCTAGTGTATCATAGGGCCTCTCCCATGCTGGAGTTCTAGCATGTAGACCTACAAATACATACATGCCAGAGGAATGCTCGTCAAATAGACTGTAGAAATGATCAGCGTGGAGCACTTCCTCATATTGTGTGAGAAGTGGGAGCAACCTCAGCTAGTCTTACTGGGAGAGTGAGGTCATCTGTCTGACCATAAGATTATAAGAGTATAGCCACTGATATCTTATGACAGGGAAATCGAGATAGTCATGATTCAGGAGTCCAACCAGTTATACAAATTGTTTATTGTGGTAAAGCCCCAGGTGTAACTTATCTAAAGTTACATCTTATAACCTCATCCATACAAAAAGTTAAAGCAAGTTAGTGTAGCAGAAATTGTGGCTTTTTTTTCCTCCAAAGAAACCATTTAATATTTAATGAGTACAAATTTCATAAGTACAACTTTAGGAATATAGTGATTCTTCCCATCATAATTATTATGGCTCCTTAGATTGTGGAAATGTATTAACAATGGTGGAGAAGCCTGGAAAAAGTTCTGGGGCTATCAGAATATTGAACTAATTCAGAAGCAGTGGATGTGAGGCAGTATTAGGCATTTGGTAATTCCTTACAACTAAATTGCTTGCTTTATATCTTTGTAAGGGTATGCAGTGAGACCCCCTAACTTAAAGAGGCCTAAGGCAGCAAAAGCACCCCCTTCTACTTCTACAGCTTGCTTACTCCAATCCTCTGAAGCATCAGGATTGGGGTATAAGTCAGCTTTTCATTACTACAACTAAAATACTTGAGAGGAGCTTCTTAGGAAGGAAGGTTTATTTCAGTGTACAATGTTAGAAGTTCACAGTCCAAGATTGGGCATCCCCATTAACCTTATGTCTGATGAGCATGGTGGATGGTGGAATGCATGTGGAGGAATGGTCATACAGTGAGACAGGAAACAGAGTGAGACAGGAATCCTGGACTTACCTTATATAACCTTCTCATGAGAACTACTTTCCATAGGCATATATCCAGTGACCTAAGGACCTTGCAGGAGGCCCAACTCCAAGAAACCATCATCTGATTAAGTCTACACCCTTAATTCATCAACTGTTAATAATAATCCAGTAACCATTAATATAATATTTCAGGGATCATGCCCCCAGTAAATGAGACATCCAAACATCCAACATCCAAGCTATGATCCAAACCATAACAGAGTGTTCTTTCATTAGCCTAGTGAGAAAATTTTGTAATTTTTGTTAAGTTGAGATTTCCATGGCAACTCTTCTATATATATCTATTGAGTTGGAGACTGGTGCTAATCTCTGATTCTCATGGAATTACTGAAATTCTTCCACAATGTGGCCCAATGTTTCATACTACGTTTATAAGGGTAGATCTAGAGTGAAGAGCAAGGCTGTGGTGAAACAGGCACAGGAAGAAAAGATGGAAGATGGACTGACTCTATGAAGTAAATTGTATTAGTTGAATCTGGGATGCCACAGATTTAGGATATCTGTTGACTTTACACAACCATAAATAATGTTTGCAAATATCTACTCTAACTCTTTTGACTGCTTTGCTGTACAAAAGCTTTTTAGTTGTTATAATCCCATTTGCCAATTATTTGTTTTTGTTATCTGTGCTTTTAGTGTAATATCCAAAAAAAATCCTGCCAGAACAATGTCTTGAAGCATTTCTCCTATATTTTCTTCTAGTACTTTCAAAACTCTGGGTCTTACTTTTAAGCCTTTGACCCCATTTTGAGTTGATTTTTTGCATATGGTGACAGAGAGGGATCTAATTTTTTTCTTTGTATACAGATAACCATTTCCCCCAGCATCATATATTATAGAAACATTTCTTTCTTTGATGTGTAAATTTGATACCTTTAAAAATAATTTTGCATTAAAAACATGAATTTATTTCTGAGTTCTCTATTCTGTTCCATTGGACAGTGTGTCTGTTTTTATGTCAATACCATGCTTTCTTGTTTACTATAGCTCTGGTAGTATTTTTTTTTAAGATTTATTTATTTATTTTAGAGGCAGAGTTACAGACAGAGAAATGGAGTGACAAAGAGAGAGAGAGATCTTCCATTTTCTGGTTCACTCCCCAAATGGCAGCAACAGCTGGAGATTGGCTGATATGAAGCCAGGAGTGAGAAGCTTCTTTCTGGTCTCCCATGTTGGTGTAGGAGCCCAAGCACTTGGGCCATCTTCCACTGCCTTCCCAGGTCATAGCAGGGAGCTGCATCAGAAGAGAGCAGCCAGAACATGAACCGGTGTACATATGGGATGCCAGTGATGCAGGAGGAGACTTAACCTATTACACCACAGCACTGGCCCTGTAATATGTTTTGAAATCAAGTAGTTTAATGTCTTCATCCTTATTCCTCAGGATTTCTTTGGCTATTCTGAATCTTTTGTGGTTCAATATGAATTTACAATTGTTTTTAAAAGTTCTGTGAGAATGTCATTGGTAGTTTTTGAAAAGATTTACTTACTTATTTGAATGGCAGAATGCTAGATTGGAGAGAGAGAGAGAGAGAGAGAGAGAGAGAGAGAGAGAGAGAGAGAGAGAGAAATATCTTCCATCCTTTCCACGGGTTCTTTCTCCAAATAGTCACAATGGCCAGGCTTAGATAGGTCATCGGCAGCATGAAACAGCAGATGAATAGCATGATCTGGTTTGCATTTTTAAAAGGCTATTCTGACTGTCCTGTGCAGAATAAGCTGTAGGAAGGCAGAGTGAAACAGTAAGGAAGATACTGCAATGGTGTAGATAACAGATATTAAGGTGGCTCAGCCAAAGGTGGTAACTGAGAATGTGATGTGATAGATTCAGAATATGCTTCAGAGGTCCGGTTGACAACACTTACACATAGATATGGAACATAATAAAAAGAGGAATCAAAGGGGCCGGCATTGTGGTGCAGCAAGTTAAGCTGCCTCCTGCAATGCCAGTATCCCATAAGGGTACCAGTTCAAGTCCTTGCTGTTCCACTTCCAATTAAGCTCCCTGCTAATGCACCTGGAAAAGCAGCAGAGAATGGCCCAAATACTTGCACTTCTGCCACTCATGTGGGGGATTTGTATGGAGTTCCAGGCTTCTGAATTTGACCTGTTCCAGTACGGGCTGTTTTAGCCATTTGGGGAGTGAACCATTGGATGGAAGATTCTCTCTCTCTCTTTCTATCTCTCTCATTCTGGATCCCTGTCTCTCCCTCTCTCTGTAACTTTGCTTTTCAAATAAAATAAATATTCTATAAAGAGATGAATCAAGGGTGTCTGCAAAATTTTGAGAGTAAGCAACTAGGTGATATCACAAAGTGTCTCATGTTTTATATTGAATTTGGACTTCTTTTAAAGACAGTAAAGAGTTTTTAAGATGCTTAAGAATTTAAGTGACATGGTCACATTTGTAAGGATTATTGCACCTAAATGGAGAATAGATTAAATAGCAAGAAACAGGAAACCAGGACCTCTTATCTGATACTTGTAATAAACAATTGGAATCCTATGTGCTATAAGTTATGAGAGTATGCTTATAAGTCAGCGGCTGTGGAAACAGGGAGAAGTGGAGATCTAGGCAAGTGGAAAACTTATGACTTGAGTTTGTTAGCAAAGGGAGAAATGAGTTAGTGTCTCCACCACTTGCTGGTTCTATGAATCTGTGTGGTGAAGAGATAAATGTAATTTTAATTAAATTTCTTCACTTCTCTAAGCCTTAATTTTCTTTTTAATCATAAAATAAGGATATGAAATTGTAATATGTTTTTGTAATAACTGAGTCACACTAGGAATTTTATGTAATGTCGCTTTTTCCCCCTATCCATGAGCCTCACATGTATCAGGCACATATAAATGTATATCCAGCGTGAGGTAGGATATTACAGAGAACCTACAGTGAGCTCAGTATATATAGGACATGTGCCACAAGGTCAGAGGCTTTGGATGATTTGTTATTGACCACAGAATGGTCCTCAAATATCTCTGTCACCAATCTTTTCACATCATTGCCTACCTGGACTACTTCAACTGACAGTCCCACCTATGAAATGTATCCTTTGGAGAAGCCAACCACATGTGTGCCTTTTTTTCTGAAAGAGTTACCCAGAGCTTTCCTGCTTAATGAAAACATGTTAGGATTGGATTGGTCCTCAAAAATTCTTTAGGTAAGTAGTCAAAATGTGTTTTTGTTGTTGCTGTTGTTAGGCCCTTTATTCCCAAGTGGTTTTACTTGGAGCATCCTTATACAACAGATAAAAGCAGGGCTGTTCTTGTTGAAGTGAAGTGTGCTGGCTTCAGAGCTCTGTAGATCACAGTTGCAAAATCATTTAGAACTTTGTGCCAAATTCTCCCTCTCTTATCTGTAATATAAGGAAAGTAAGATCCAGAGAGGTTAAGTGACTTAGCTAAAGCCATAGATCTAGGAAACGACTTCGTCAAATCTGTTCATTTGCTCTTTTACCAGCTGACCATTCCTCGTTAATATAAAGCTTAGTTTGGCTCTTAGTTGAACCAGCTGCCTCCTTGAGTCCCAGAGAACAGGGATCTGTAACTGTGAACTTTATTTCTAAGGCTTGGGAAAGTTATGGCATATGTGGTGCTGAGTGGGAAGGGAGAGATAAGATCTTATTATGTCTTCTAATCCTTGGGGATGATCCCAGGAAGTCAGAAATCTCTATTTAAGATAGGGCTATATTAACATGCCCTTGTGATGAGAATAAATGAAATTATGAGAGAGGAGAGACGGATGAGGAGGAGGAGAGGTGGCGACAAACAATAAATAAGAGGGAAGGGAAAAACAGGAGAGAAGTGGAGAAGAGAAGAGAGGATGTGAGAGTCTACAATCCTATCTTAATGCAGGGTGTGAGGTCCCAGAGAGAAACACAGGCCAAAGAAACAGCATGAAGCAAAGGCAGATCTCATTTGCAAATCTCATTGTTGAACTCTAACCCTGGCGAACTGCGCTAGACTTCTCAAAGCCAAGAGGCTTTAACATTTTCCTTAGATTGGGCAAGTCTACATGACCTCCTTTCTCATTTCCTTCGGCTAGTTTCCATTTGGCTTTCTAAAAGGGCAGGCAAAGTAATTGGTTCCCAAACTAGATAAGCATATGTTTTCTTAAAGAAGAAGCTGTAAAGCTGGAAGAGCCAGGCCTGAAATGCTCTTCAAGCAATGTTTTGCAATTGCTGATCTACAGATTCTTCTCAGATCATGGCTGCAGGTTTTAACTTCCCTGCATTTTTGGATACATAGGAGGCAATGGAAATTTCCCTAGTTCAATAGGGAAACCGAGGGCTTGAATGACATAACATAATGACTGGGTTCATTAGAAAAGGGGACTTTTCATTAGAAAAAATATATTCATTAGAAAAGGGGAATCCCTACCGAGGGCCCGAGCTGGAGATGTGGTCTCTGGGGGTCACACTGTACACGCTGATCTTCGAGGAGAACCCCTTCTGTGAGCTGGAGGAGACTATGGAGGCAGCCATACACCCCCCCCCCCCGTACCTGGTGTCCCAGGAGCTCATGGACCTCGTGTCGGGGCTGCTGCAGCCTGCCCCTCAACAGCGCACTACCTTGGAGAAGCTGGTGACAGACCCGTGGGTGACACAGCCCGTGAACCTCGCTGACTACACCTGGGAAGAAGTGTGTCACATAAACAAGCCAGAAAACGGAGTCCTGTTGCCTGCGAGTCTTGGGGGCCAGAGCCTGGGCAAGGCAGGACCAGGGACCCCTGCCCCAGGGAAGGCTTCCAGTGGCCAGTGTGCTGTGGGGACCCCTCCCCGCTGAATGACCCTACCTCGCCCACCACTCCGCTGTACTCCACTCAGAAAATCCCAGGCCCCTTTCCTCCAGAGAGAAAAATTCTCAAGAACGTGAGAATTTTAGGATAATTACCTTCCAAATGTTTGTGTGCAAGTTTGATGGCTGCTAGAACAAATCCAGGGAACTACATTTTTTTAAAGATGTGTAAAATAGACTTGGAATTCATGTTTTTCACAACCTTCAGAAAACATTCCGGTGTTCAATTATTTTATAGGATTTAAAAGGGCTTTTGACTTGTGAAAAAAAAAAAGTCGAATATATAGACTTGGTACCCTTGCCTCTCTCTCTCTCTCTCTCTCTCTCTCTCACCATATCCTTGCTTTTCCACCATGATATGAATCAGCAAGATGACCTTCAGTAGTGGCTGGTGCCTCAACCTTGCATTTCCCAGCCTTCAAAATAACCCAACCAATTTCTGTTCATTGTGCATTACCCAGTCTGTGGTGTTTTGTTATAGCGGCACAAAATGGATGAGAACTACATGTTTCCAGAACATTTCCAGCACTGTACAGGGGAGAAGAGGTAGTAACCCTAACAGGTAGACAGAGTATTGTGTGGTATTTGGAAATAGCACACATAAGGAATAATATATATATATATATATATATATATATATATATGGCACATATAAGGAACAATAGTGTATTATTTCCAGCATAAAGAACTGGGAGAGGAACTGGTAGGCTCAAAACACAAAGAAAACATAAGGAAACAGGCTGGTTGCCTGATTTCAACTGTGCATATATATTGAAATATCTGACTGTACCCCATAAAGTATACAAAAATTACACGTTAATCAAAACACTTTTAAATGACTCTTAAAAGAATCCATCCCTGGAGGTTCTGATACAAGAAGTCTGTGTTAGGGCTTAGAAATTTGCATTATAATGGACATTTGGGTGGAATATGATTATAAGGAAGCGTTTCAGTATGAAAATAAAACACTTGGCTCTTAGTTGTGTTTTCATTGCTAACTCACTGCATATATGTGAGTAAATAACTTTTCAGAGCTAAAGATTGCTTTACCTGTGAAGTAGAACTAATTAGACCTGCCTTTGATATTACCTAACAGAGATAATAGGAGAAGAGCATGAGCTTGTGTAAGTAAAAGCCACTTTTCTGGAATTTCTAGAATGAAATGATGGTTACAGTAGAGAAAGGTGACTCAATGGTCCTGTAATGTAATCGTTATAGACTCAGTGGATGTGGGGTTGATTGCCACAGGTGAAGGCTCAGGTTGCACACAGGTCATATCAAGGTTCTTCCTGGCAAGGGTGGGATAAACAACAGTGTGAAACATCCCTGGAGGAGGGGTGTAACTAGATACAATAGAGATCAGTTAACATAGAGCCTTAGATTAAATAAGTGGCTGCATTAAAAAGTGCTAAAACCCAGGCAGAAAGGAAGACTAATTGTACACACTAACCCAATACTGAACTGAAATCTTCCTCCCTAGTTCCAAGATTGATTGAGACAGCAGAAGGAAGCCATGGCTTCAGCTGGATGTGGCTGGGAAGGCAAAAGATAATATCGAATATGATTTTTTTAAAAGAGATTATTTATTTATTTATTAATCAAATGGCAGAGAGAGTGAGAGAGAAATATCTTTCATCTGCTGACTCATTCCCCAAATGACCACAACAGTTGGCTGAGCCAGGACAAAGCCAAGATCCAGGAACTCCATCTGGGTTTATTACCTGGGTGGTAGGAACCCAAATAATTGGGTCATCTGCTGCTGCTTTCCTAGACACGGTAGCAAGCAGCTGGATTGGAAGCAGAGTTGCTGAGACTAGAACCAACATTCCAAAATGGGATGTGGGCATTTATGTGGTGGTTTTTATCGCACTGCACCACAGTGCCTGCCCCACATCTATTGGGGGTTGATGAACAATTTTTCTTCAAAGCATTTGCTCTCTTTGCCCTAAATATTCACACAGGGACTTTTGAGCTTGGGTTGCTTTCACTACTGGGAAGAGAATAAACTTAAATAAATTTTCAGTCTGTTCAGCGTAATAATGCTCATTGAAAATGAGAAAATAGCAGCTAGTGCTGTGATGTAGCAGGCAAGATAGCTGCTTGTGGCACTGACAATCCTATATGGGTACTGGTTCAAGCCCTGGCTGCTTCACTTCATATCCAGCTCCCTTCTAATCACCTGGGGAAACAGTGGAGGATGGCCCAATACTTGTGTCCCTGTGCCCATGTGGGAGACCTGGAAGAAGCTCCTGCCTCCTGGCTTCAGCCTGGCCCAACCGGGTCATTGCAGCCTTTTGGGGGAGTTAAGCAGCAGATGAAAGATCTCTCTCTCTCTCTCTCTCTCTCTGTAACTCTGCCTTTCAAACAAATAAATAACTTTTTTAAAGATTTATTTATTTATTTGAAAGGCAGAGTTACACACAGAGAGAAGGAGATGCAGAGAGAGAGAGGGAGAGGGAGAGAGAGAATCTTACATCCGATGGTTCATTCTCCAATTGGTTGCAATGGCTAGAGCTGCATTGATCCAAAGCCAAGAGCTAGGAGCTGCCTCCGGGTCTCTCACATGGGTGCAGGGCCCAAGGACCTGGACTATTCTCTACTGCTTTCCCAGGCCATAGCAGAGAGCTGGATCAGAAGTGGAGCAGCCGGGTCTCAAACCGGCGCCCATATGGGATGCTGCCACTTCAGGCCAGGGCGTTAACCTGCTGCACTACAGTGCCAGCCCCATAAATAACTTTTTAATAAAGAAAATTACTAAATGGAACCTGGTTTATAAATTAGTCTCTTGTGGCTCAGTAAAAAGGAATCTATTCTTTAGAGCAATTCACCCATAAGGCTACTGATGTATTGGCATTTGTGAATTTACAAAGCCCAAAAGCAAGCTCTCATGTTGGAATGGCTTGTCTAAAAGTCACGTAACTGAGGGATAGTTTAGCCATGGCTTGACCACCTTGTTATACTCAGAGACAGGCACTATCCCAGAAGCATCTGAGAAGATACCTGAGAAATTCTTTCAAGATAGAAGCATCACAAAAATTCATTTTGAAACTCGTCTTAGTAGCAATGGTATATATTCCTCTTTGTGAGTATTGCTTGCAAATCTCTGTGTAGTGGCATGAAAACCACTGGTTTTCATGGAGGAGCGTCCCATTTAATAACTATGTGACCTTAGGTATAGCTTTCTTTATTTAAAATATTGAAGGAATAAGTTTTTAAGAATTGAACCCTACTGTAGTAACAACAATAAATTCTGGGCAAAATACAGTAAAATAAAAAAAAATCAGTACTTTTAAGAGGAATATCAGAGAATCCAGAGTCTATACAATATAACAGTTACCATGTCCAAGAAGCAATCCAATTGTTAGTTTACATACAAAGAGTCAGGCAGCCACTCTCAAGAATAAAGATGGCAATTCCAAGATGATTCAGATGTTGGAATTAGTGGACAAGGACTTTAGAGCAGGTGTTAAAACTGTGCTTGGTGAGTTAAAGAATGTGCTCATAATGAATGAAGAAGTACGCAATTTTAACAGAAAACATAAAATGTCAAAAATTATCAGTGATGGCCAGCGCAGTGGCTCACTAGGCTAATCCTCTGCCTGTGGCGCTGGCACACCAGGTTCTAGTCCCGGTTGGGGCGCCGGATTCTGTCCTGGTTGCCCCTCTTCCAGGCCAGCTCTCTGCTGTGGCCCGGGAGTGCAGAGGAGGATGGCCCAAGTCCTTGGGCCCTGCACCTTATGGGAGACCAGGAGAAGCACCTGGCTCCTGGCTTCGGATCAGCACAGTGCTCCGGCCGCAGCGCGCCAGCCTTGGTGGCCATAGGAGGGTGAACCAAAGGCAAAGGAAGACCTTTCTCTCTGTCTCTCTCTCTCACTGTCCACTCTGTCTGTCAAAATAAATAAATAAATAAATAAATAAAAATTATCAGTAATAAATTCATGAGAGAATACTATTTTCGAAAAATCACCAGGGAGATGCTGTGGCCTGAATGTGTCCTCCAAATTTCATGAGTTGGAAATTAAATCCCCAATACAAGATCGCTGGGAGATCGGATCTGATGATAGGTATTTGTGTCATGAAGACTCCATCTTCAAGAATGGGTTAAAGGCACAATGGAAAGCACTTGCTGGGGCCGGCACTATGGTGCAGCAGGTTAATCCTCTGCCTGCAGTGCTGGCATCCCATATGGTGCTGGTTCTAGTCCAGGCTGTTCCCCTTCCGATCCAGCTCTCTTCTCTGGCCTGGGAAAGCAATAGTAGATGACCCAAGTCCTTGGGCTCCTGCACCTGCATGGGAGACCTGGAAGAAGCTCCTGGCTCTTGGCTTCAGATCGGCGCAGCACCGGCCATTGAGGCCAACTGGGGAGTGAACCAGCAGATGGAAGACCTCTCTCTCTCTCTATATATATATGTGTGTATATGTATATATATATATATATGTGTGTGTGTGTATATATATATATATATTTGACTCTACCTCTTAAATAAATAAATAACATCGTTAAAAAAAAAGAAAGGACTTGCTGAAATGACTTTACCTCCTTATTGTCCTTTGCCAGGTCGGGGCACAACAAGAAGACCCTCAATGCCAGTGCCTTGATCTTGGACTTCCCAGCCTCCAGAGCTGTGAGAATTGAATTTTTTTTCTTTATAAGTTACCAAGTCTCAGGTCTACAATTATAGTAGCACAAAACAGATCAAAGCAGAAATTGGTACCACAGAAGCAATACATTGCTATAGTAAATACCTGACAACGTGAAAGCAGGTTTAGAATTAGGTGATCGGTAGAGACCGGAAAAGTCTTGAAACATGTTGGAAAAATCCTGTAAGGTCAAGAGTCAATCATTTAGGGCAATTCTGGTGAGGGCTCAGAGGAAGAGAAGAGCTGTAAGGAAAGCCTCAGTCTTTTCAGGGATTACCTTACATGTTTATAACAGTGGAGATCAGTGGAGATTATCCTGATAATGTCTCAAATGGAAAGAGGAACAATATTTTGGAAAATGGAGAAAATACCAGTCTTGTTACAAAGTGGCAGAGTTTGGATAAATTATGCTGCGTCCTTGGGTCTTACAGAAAGCAGATGAAGTTAGGATATTTTTATTATTATTTTTAATTAATTTATTTTTATTTGACAGGTAGAATTAAACAGTGAGAGAGAGAGAGAGACAGAGAGAAAGGTCTTCCTTCTGTTGGTTCACTCTCCTAGTGGACGCTATGGCCGGCGCTGTGCTGAACCACCAGGAGCCAGGTACTTTCTCTCGGTCTCCCAAGCAGGTGCAGGGACCCAAGCACTTGGGCCATGCTCCACTGCCCTCCTGGGCCACAGCAGAGAGCTGGACTGGAAGAGGAACAACCGAGACTAGTACCCTGCGTCCCAACCGGGAATAGAAACCGGGGTGCCAGAGCCACAAGGCGGAGGATTAGCCTATTGAGCCGTGGCGCCAGCCTCTTCACTGCTTATAAAATGTAAGAAGAAAAATAATTTAAAGACAGGATAAGGAACCAGGATGTAAAGATTTGGAAAACCCTCAGCATGGTCATGTAAATAATTAAAATTATTTTCACACACACACACACAGAGAGAGAGAGAGAGAGAGAGACAGAGAGACAGAGAGACACAGAGAGAGATCTATTATCTGCTGGTTCACTCCCCAAATGGTTGCAATGGCTGGGGCTGTGTCAAGCTGAAACCAGGAGCCCTGAACTCTATTCGGGTCTTCCGTGTGGGTGGCAGTAGCCAAAGTATTTGGGCCACTGCCTTCAACAGGTGCATTAGCAGGGAGCTAGATGGGATGTAGAGCAGGGTCTTCAACCAGTGATCATGGGATACCAGTGTTGCAGATAGTGGCTTAACACTATTCCACAATGCTTAGCCCCTTGAAAAGTACAAGGAGAGAAAACCAAAGGTGTGGACAAGCAACCCCTTTAATAGGATTAGTAAGGCAGAAGGGAGCCTGATGCCATTTATCAAGATAATGGGGCAATGACCCAGAAAGCATTTCAGGGATCTTTGAAGCCACTGCTCCCATCACAGCCCCAGTGTTCTAGGGCCTTGAGGGCACAGTGATTTAAAGGAGGGGCCCAGGGTGCCTGTGAGAACTTGGGGCTTGTTGCTCAGGGAAGCCTTTGGATTTTGCTGCCCCTTTTCATCACAGTGCTCGTTGATTGCCCCAGCTATGGCTCATTCCAGCTTGGATTAATTCCAGGGAGTGCAAGCAGTGAGTCTTGGCCCCTCCATGTGATGTTGAGGGACCCCAGGACTAGAAGTAGGCCAGACTGGCTCCGTCCTGCAGTTCCTTCCCAGCACGTACACACTAAACAAATGAGAATGGAAGCCCCTTGTAACCAATATTTATCAATGATGACAAAATCCAGGTCTCAATAAGAACAAGCTGATATGGGACCTGAGCCAATCAAGGAGATAGGATTAGATTGATTAGATTCATGAGCTGGAGACCGTGCCCCCCCCCCCCCCCCCCCCCGTGCCTCTACCTCATCTCACCTGTATCCACTCACTTGCCAATCAGACCATGCAACCACTCCCCTTTTGGAAGTGGATAAGAGTTGGGAAGCGGTCTGGGCCCGCCCCTCTGCTCTGCCTTGCTCGTGGGGTCATTTTGTCGCTTCTCGTGCCTGCTTTCTGCTGCTAGCTGCCCTCGCATCTGCGTGGCTTCTCTAACTTGCGGCCTCTGAGCTGCTCCCCTGAAAAGGCTGGTGTGGAACTTCGTGTGTACTCTTTCTGACCCCCTTTTCCTTAATAAAGCACTTGTGTTCCTGTGTATTTCTCTCACTCTCTAAATCTTAAGTCTTCCCATGTTGCCTGTCTCATTGTGCTTGAGTTTAGAATGCTTCTCTAAACTTAAGATAAAAATCTGAAATACTAATTTTAAGCCTGGCTAGCCCATAGCAAAGCCAGAAAGTGCTCAATTAAGACTTCCTCCAGCATTCATAGTAACTAATGTATAACCACGACCTTTGTTTCTTGAGATAATGTGATAAAGACATACAAATACCCCTAGACTGTGAGACCTCAGCGGCTTGGTCTCTCTACCAGTCCCTCCGAACCTACTTCTCTTCTTACTTAAGTCTTCACTTCTACTCTCACTATTGTGCCCGGTATTGTAAATTGCCATTGAATGCAGGATATGAACTCAGCCTCATCTCACTAGTTTTTTTTTTTTTTTCCAGGCAGTGTTAGTGAGAGACAGAGAGAAAGGTCTTCCTACCTTTGGTTCACTCCCCAAATGGCTGCTGCACCGATTCAAAGCCAGGAGCCGGGTACTTCCTCCCGGTCTCCCATGCGGGCTCAGGGACCCAAGCACTTGGGCCATCCTCATCCTCCACTGCCCTCCTGGGCCACAGCAGAGAGCTGGACTGGAAGAGGAGCAGCCGGAACTAGTACCCAGCGCCCTAACCGGGACTAGACCCAGGGTTGCCGGCGCCACAGGCGGAGGATTAGCCAAGTGAGCCATGGCGCTGGCCCATCTCACTATTTTTCCTACAACAATGCTAATTCTATAGGCACAAAAAGTGCGCAAGTTAGAGTCATGGCTGACTCCATCTAGGTTACAAAGGAGCCTTAGGGCCAGGAAAGAGACCTGCTGCAGGAATGGAGCTGCCACAGAGATGTACCACTAGGCAAATACACCCAATGGAACTCTTGGGTAAAGGCTACTGCCAAGAATCCTTGCTAGAGCAATGCTTAGAAGAGCACCCTTAAAAACTGTATGTCATCAGTGTGCAGTGTCAGCCTGGGAAAGCTGCACAAATGCAACCTCAATTGATAACTGCTGAGCAAAGCCTTGGAGGTGGGACGTTCTAAGGCATTGGAGGTCTAACCCCTGACCCAGTGTGTCTGGAACACAATCAAAGATTATTCCCAAGTCGAAAGATTTAATACTGTTTTCCCTATTGAGTGTTGAACTTATTTGGAACCTGTTACTTTTTTCTTCTTTCCTTTGTCTTCTTTTTGGAATAGTCATATCTATTGTATGCTTGTCTGGCAATTGTATTTTGGAAGTACTTAACTTGTTTGCTTTTACATGCTCATAGCTGGAGGGAAATTTGCCTTGGGATAAATTATGCTTTGCATCTCACCTATATCTGATTTTGATGAGTCTTTGAACTTAGGCTTGAGTGTTGATGCTTGGATAGGTTAACCTTTGGGGAACTTTTGAGATAGAAGGACGTGATTGTATTAATACGTGACAAAATATATTCCAGAATAAGAGATATTGTTGGAAACAAGACTGATACTTCAAAAATAAAAGTCAATTTATTCAGAAAATTATAACAACCATAAATATGGATGTTGTTTTAAAAAAGAACCTCCAAATACATGAAGCAAAAATTGATAGGACACTAGGGATAAATAAACAGTTGCACCATAAAGACAAGAGGTTTCAACAGACCCCCTCAGAAATGTCAGAAAGGCTGGAAGAACTCAGTAAAGACAGAGAATCTGAACACTATCAATCACTTTGACTTACTGATATTTATATAATAGTATACCTAATAGCTGCCAAAAGTATGCTCTTTTCAATTGTTTATTATACATTGTTCAAGTTAAAATATATACTGGTCCAGAAAACCTGATAACATAAAAGGGATTAAAATCATTAGGAGAATGTTCTCTGTCCACAGCAGTGTTAAAGTAGAAATAAATAGGAGGATGGCATTGTGGTGTAGCAAGTTAAGCTGTGGCCTGCAGCACCAGCATCTCATATGGGATCCAATTCCTGTCCCAGCTGCTCCACTTCTGATCTGAGTCCCTGTTAACGTCCTGGGAAAGCAACATAAGATGGAACAAGTGCCTGGGCTACTGCCAACCACATAGGAGACCTGGAAGAAACTCCTGGTTCCTGGCTTCAGCATGGCCCAGCCCTGGCCCTGGCCATTTGTGGAAGTGAACCAGCAGATG
Organism: Sylvilagus floridanus; assembly: GCA_949820135.1. Classification (NCBI taxonomy): domain Eukaryota; kingdom Metazoa; phylum Chordata; class Mammalia; order Lagomorpha; family Leporidae; genus Sylvilagus; species Sylvilagus floridanus. The sequence goes on from OX463223.1 coordinate 82,370,057, forward strand.
GAAGATCTCTTTCCTTCTCTCTCTCTGTAACTCTGCCTTTCAAATAAATACATCTTTTTTATAAAGTAGAAATAAATATCTAGAAAAACAACACCTGTTTAGAAATTAATCAACATGCTTCTAAATATTCCATGTGTCAAATAAAAAATACCAAAGGAAATTAGAAAATAATTTAAATGGAATGATGAAAACACAAAGTACCAAAATGTGTAGTATATAGTTAAAGCAGTGCTTATGTGAAAATTCTAACTATATATGCTTATATCATTAGAAAGAGATGCCTTAACAAAAGTTCCAATTTGAAGATCTAGGAAAATAAGAACAAAGCAAACCCAAGCTAAAAAGAAAAGAAATAATAAATAAAACAGCAGAAATTAATGAAATACAGAAAAAGCTAGAAAAAAATCAAGAAGATGTGAGTTAGTTCTTTGGCAAAATTTGACAAGTTGATAAACTCTTACTTAGACCAATTGAGAAAAGAAACAAGTCATAAAGGATTATTGATACATTTCTTATATTGAAATATAATATGCACATTCCAACAAATTTAGAAATTTAGATGAAATGGACAAATTAGTTTAAAAATTCAACTTATTGCCACATTAAACACAAAACCTGAATAGTTTTATACCTTTTAAATAAATCAAATTAATTATTTAAAATGTTGGTAAAAACTTTCATATTCATCCATGTTTTCACTTATGAATTCTATAAAATATTTAAGGAAGAAATAATACTAAGCTTACACTGAAGTGTTCAAAGAATAAAAAGAGGATATGTGTCCAGAGCTGTGGCAAAACAGATAAAGCTGCCGCTTGTGGTGCCAGAAACCCATGTGGTTGCCCGTTCAAGTCCTGGCTGCTCCACTTCTGATCCAGTTCTCTGTTTATGGCCTGGGAAAGCAGAAGATGGCCCAAATACTTGGCTCCTGCACCTGCTTGGGAGACACTGAAGAAGCTCCTGGCTCCTGACGTTGGATCAGCACGGCTCTGGCCATTGCAGCCATCTGGGGAGTGAATCAGCAGTTGGAAGACCTCTCTCTGTCCTCTCTCTGCCTCTTTGTAATTATGCCTTTCAAATAAATAAAACTTTAAAAACAAAGAGAGGGTATTTCCCAACCCATTTTGTGAGGACAATATAGCCCTAATACCAAAATTTGACAAAGACATAACATAAAAGCAAGAAAAACAGGGAGAAGGAATAGAAAAAGAAGACAAAAGGAAGAAAGAAAGGGAAAAAGGAAGATAGAAAGGCATGGCAGGAAAGAAAGAAAATTAGGATCAATATAATTTGTTGACACAATTGTAAAAATCCTTAACAATATGTTAATACATCAAATCAGACAATACACATAATGTTAAAACAGGATGAGGTGGTGCTTATCTCAAGAATACAAGGTAGATTTTACATTTTAAAATTATTCACTGTAATTCATCATGTTAACAGAATAATGAGAAACGATAAAAATTATTTCAGTAGGTGAAGAAAAAGCATTTGATACAATTCAGGACCCATTAGTGATTAAAATCTCTTAGGAAAACATGAAATAGACCATAATGTCCTCAACCTGAGGAAGGGTACTTGTGAAAAAGCTAAGTCTAGTATTACTCATAATATGAAATTTTATAGTCTTACCTCCTAAATCAGAAAAAACCAAGGAAACTAATTTTACCCTTTTTATTGAACACTGTACTGGAAATTATTATCATAATAGCCAAGGGAAAACAAAAGGCATAAATCAGAAAGAAGCAGTAAAACCATGTTTATTTGAAGATGACATGAGTGTTTATATAGAAAATCCTAAAGAACTATAGATATTAATAATGTACTATACATTACAAGAAAGCTAGAAGAATTCTGAATGCTATAAAAATGATAAATACTTGAGGAGACAGTATACTCACCATTATTTGAACATTATACAACGTATACATGTATTGTAACATCACATGGTACGGCCTAAAAATGTTTGATTTTTATGTGTCCATAAAAAAAATCCTAAGGAAATACAAAAACAAACTCCCACCACTCCCACAAAAACCTAACCAAACTTATAAGATTTATCAAGGTCTCTATATAAAAGTTTAATATATAAAAATCTACTGTATTTTATATGATTGATTTTTAACTTTTGAAAAATGAATTCTTTTCTAAAAAACTGCAAATTTGGGCCGACGTTGTGGTATACAGGGTATCCCACATGGTCACGATTTTGAGTCCCAACTGCTCCACTTCTGATCCAGCTCTTTGCTAATGTGCCCGGGAAAGCAGTGGAAAATGGCCCAAGTGCTTGGGCCCCTGCAGTCACGTGGGAGACCAGGATGAAGCTTCTGGTTTCTGCTTGAGCTTGGCTCAAACACAGCCATTGTGGCCGTCTGGGGAGTGAACCAGTGGATGGAAGATCTCTCTCTCTCTCTTTCTGTCTCTGTCTCTCTCTGTAACTCTTTCAAATTAATAAATAAAATTTTTAAAAAAGAGATACAAATTGAAATTCTATCAAAAAATAAAAGTATAGTGGCCAGTGTTGTGGCACAGCCAGTTAAGCTCCTTCCTGTGATGCCAGCATCCCATTTCAGGTGGCCGATTCCAGTGTTGGCTGCTCTGCATCTTAGCTAGCTACTTGCTAACGCAGCTAGGGAAGTAGCAGAAGATGACCCAAGTGCTTGTGTCCCTGCTACCCATGTGGGAGATCCAGAGGAGTTCCAGGCTCCTGACTTTAGCCCAGCCCAACCCCACCTGTAACCATTGTTGCAAATCTATAATAATTAAGGCTATGTGATAATGATGAAAAGAGCAATGTATGTCAAAGGAAAAGAGCAAAGAGCCTGGAAAGACACACAAAGGCAGTCAATTTTTAAATTTTGTTTTTTGATACAGCTTCCAAAACCTCACAACCAAGAAAGTAAAGTCTTTCAAGCAAAAGAATCTGTAATTCTGGAACAAATGGCTATCTGTGTGGAAAATGGAACTTCAACACTAACCCATATATAAACAATAAATGTATAAATATTTTGAAAAAAGGACAAAATCTCTGGGGTAGGCAAAAATGTCTTAGATGCAAAAATAGAAGTATGATATATAGAATAAAAAGTTGATAAATTGAACTTCATCAAAGTTAAAAATTTGTTTGAAAGACAATATCAAGAAAAGAAAAAGATAAGCCAAAGACATGGAAACTAATTGAAATTACCTATGAGGGGATTTCAATTGTTCATGAAAAAGATGCAATTAAAATTAGAAAATAAAGCGATATGTCTTGTGGTGAAGCCACTTAAGCTGTCCGTGGGGATGCCCAGATCCCCTGTTGGCTTGCCTGGTTAGAACCAAGGTTACTCTGCTTCTTATCCAGCTACCTCTTAATGTGCATCCTGGGAGGCAGTAGGTAACACCTCAATGTTTGAGTTCTTGCCATCCACCCAGAGGGAGCTTTGGCTCTTGACTTCAGCCTGACTTCGCCCTGGTAGTTGTGGGCATTTGGGGAATAAACCAATAGTTGGAAGCATGTCTCTATCTCTCCCTATTTCCCTCTCTCCCTCTCTCTCTGTCTCCACTTTTCAGATAAGTAAAAATAAACACTTAAAAATAAAATAATATAATTTTAAAAGCTATTTCTCAACATTACCTCCAAAAAGTTCAACTATTTAATCCAGTCCTAATGAACTGAGGGTCCTGAGAATTTAGTCATATCAATCTCTTACATTACTAGCTGAATAAAAATTGATACTCTTTAAAGATTTTTTTTTAAGATGAGGGAACAACAAGAACTCCCAAGAACTGTAAGATTAGTGACTAACGATGTCCCATTGAAGTACTCACAAAACTGCCCTTGCTTGATGAGAAAAACGAGCAGGAACATTGTTTCTACAAAGAAGGACTCTGGTGAAGAATTCTCCCTCATGCTTTTGCTACAGTTTTAATTTTCACAAACTCTGTCATAATAAGCAAATGTTCTTGTTCTTTGGCCTTCCGGAAAGTCAACAAACAAAATGCCTTGAGCATCTCAAAAATTGTTTTCATGACCTTTCTCTTGACTGGTTCACTTTTGCTTTGACGGTTCCACTTCCATCTCTTCATATCTGTTGATTTGATTGTGCTTTGTCTTCAGGATCTTACAGGTAAGGCTGTGTTTCATCTTTTGTTACAATTCCCTGAAGAGCTGCTTCAGGATCTTGATCTCACTTGTCTAACATTTTCATTAAAAGCTCGGCTCTTGTCACAGGCGATCCACGTGTAGCAGTTTTGGTGCCTATTGAGCAGAAAATTTATTCCACTTTAATTTTTCAGTAAAAATGCATAAACAGAATCAGTTCAGATGTCTATAGTGTTGGCTATCAACTCTGCTGTTAATTGCCTGTTCTCTGACATTTTTTTCTTGAAAATTGGCCTGGATGTAGGACATCTTCTCATTCCTTTTGAAAATAAGTTGTCCAATTGTAAAATTCTCATTTCTTTCAGAGCAACACCTCCTTAAACTTCTTGCAAGGCATCACTGATTTCACACTTTTCTGCTCAAGCTTAACCATTAATTCAATATTTGTTCTCACTTCAATTTTAACAGAATTCATGTGACTCCGATGAGGATTCTTTTTGAGCTGATGCTTTATCCCTAGCCTCAAGCTAGATCCTGTTCAGACACGTGACTAGTGTGAGTTTATTGAAAAATCCAGTACTATGGACAAAATATTTGCATAGACACATGAAAAAATAGAGAGATGCAAGGCCAACAAGCATATGAAAGGATCCTCATTATCACTACCCATCATGGAAATGCACATTAATACAGCAATTAGATGCTACTTACCCATTAGAATGACTAAAATCTAAAAGACTGAGTATATCAACTGTCAGTGATGATGTGAAAGATCTGAAACCCTTATATACTGCAGGTGGGAATGTAAGTTAATATAACCTCTTTGGAGAACTGGGAAGTTTTTGAATTTTTTACTTTAAAATAATTTTATATTCACATAGAAGTTGCAAGAAAGAGAGCGAGAGAAACAGAGAAAAGGGAAGGGAGAGTATTTAGAACTGTATCTATGAACTATATTAAATCTGTTGTCTATATTAAAAATAAATACATTGAATAAAACTGGAAAAATAGTACTGAGAATCTTCATGGACCCTTACCTGAATTTCCCCAATAATAGCTTATTATATAACTATAATATAATCATTAAGACCAAAAATTGACACTTTCATGATATTATTAATTTTATGGATCTTATCTGAATTTCACTGGTGTTTTCCTCCATTTTCTTGTGTGTGTGTGTGTGTGTGTACAATACAATGTAACAAATTTTCATGGCATGTATAGCTTAACATAATAACCACCATAATGAGATCATATAATTTTTGTATTGCCACCAAAATCCCTCCCCATACTATCTACTTATAATTGTCTCTTTCCTACAACTTCAACTATAGCAACAACTTACCTGTTCCTTATTACTGTAAGTTTTCCATTTACATATTGTTAGATAAATGAAATGACACAGAATGTAACCTTTTGGTACTAGCTTCTTTCCCTCAGCTGAATTACCTTGCAGCCCATCCAAGTTGCATGTACATTGTATCAGTTCTCATAGAAGCAGATGTCAAAACAGGATTAGGGTCTGGCGCTGCGGCACAGCGGGTTAACGCCCTGACCTGAAGCGCTGGCGCCTCTGAAACGCTGGCATCCCTTATGGGCGCCGGTTCGAGACCTGGCTGCTCCCCCTCCGATCCAGCTCTCTGCTATGGCCTGGGAAAGGCTGTGGAGGATGGCCCAAGTTGTATGTTTATTTTGCTGCTCAGTATTACTCCACTGAATGGATGTACCACAGTTTATTTGTGAATGTTGATATCATTATCCATCTAGGCCTTTTCCTTGGATTTACAGATATATATATATATATATATATATATATATATATATATATGTATATACCTATATAGCAGACATGGAGATGTGTCATTAAGATGTTCCTTTAAGAGAACTTGTTGTGGGAGTCATAAGTGACTGATAGCCTCAACTATAGCACCTCTGGGTCATATGTCTCATGTAAACACAATCCATATTATCTTCAGGCTATTCTTAGCCACAGCCTGAGCATAATAGAGTACTAGGCATTGGCCAGTTCTGCTTAACATGCAATCTCCCAAACAGACAACTTTTGCTAAACACTCCTCATTGATCTGGCCAAGATATTTTCAAATTTTCATTCTTTCTCTCCTTTTATATGTGTCACACTTGCATAAAAATTGAAATCTGTCCCTGGTTACTCCTGCTGCTTCTCCCTTTATTTTTCATAGGTTTTTCCATCAAATTTCTTGCATATCTAATCCTGTCTTGACATCTGCTTCTATGAGAACTGATACAATGTACAAATATATTGTTTCATTGTGTGGGTTTTTGTTAAAAGATAAGTGGTGTAATAATGTATATATAGTTCTATAACTTTTTTTTTTGACAGGCAGACAGGCAGAGTGGACAGTGAGAGAGAGAGAGACAGAGAGAAAGGTCTTCCTTTTTCCCATTGGTTCACCCCCCAATGGCTGCTGCGGCCAGCGCACTGCGCTGATCCGAAGCCAGGAGCCAGGTGCATCTCCTGGTCTCCCATGCGGGTGCAGGGCCCAAGGACCTGGGCCATTCTCCACTGCACTCCCGGGCCATAGCAGAGAGCTGGACTGGAAGGAGAGCAACTGGGACAGAATCCGGCACCCCGACCGGAACTAGAACCTGGTGTGCTGGTGCCGTAGGTGGAGGATTAGCCTATTGAGCTACTGCGGCGCTGGCTATAACTTGTTTTCATGATCAAAAATATTATTTTGAATTGTTTCAAAGTTGTGTTTATTTTAAATTCTTGCATGATATTCTATAGTATAGAAATGCTATACTATATACACTTCTGTATACATATACAAATGTTTCTCATTTAGTCATTTAGAAGTAGAATTACTTCATTTTTGGAGTTGGCATTGTGGCGCACCAGGTTAAAGTCCTGGCCTGCAGTGCTGGCATTCCATATGGGAGCCAGTTCTAATACTGGCTGCTCCTCTTCTGATCTAGCTCTCTGCTATGGCCTGGGAAAGCAATGGAAGATGGCCCACGTCCTTGGGCCCCTGCACCCATGTGGGAGACCTGGAAGAAACTCCTGGCTCCTGGCTTCGGATCGGTGCAGCCATCTGGGGAGTGAACCAGCAGATGGAAGACTTCTCTCTCTGTCTCTACCTATCTATGTAACTCTCTTTCAAATAAATAAAATAAATGTTTTTTAAAAAAGAAAGTATGTCATTGTGTTTTGCTGCAAACGACAGGACTACATCCTTTTTTATGGCTGAGTACTCTTCCACTATTTTTTGAATGGCTTGCTCAAGAGTTTTTAATGTTGGAATTTTTTTTTTCTGTTAAAAACTCCTTGATTCCTTGGAACATCTTTTGTAGCTCCCCTGTCCAGCACAGTGTCTGTTTCAGAGGCCTTTAAGCAAACACAAGGCTTAGAATCCAAATCCTGAAATCCATAACAATTTTGTAGCTACCCTTTTTCATACAAAGTCTGTATCAGGGCATCTTTAAAGCTATATATAGGAGTTTGGAATCCAAATCTTGGAATCCAAATTCCATAAAATCCTGTCATCAGCAATTCCCAATACTGGAGCTTTTATTTAGAAGCTCCTTAGTTCTCTGGAACAACTTTTGCAGCTACCCTTTTCAGTATGGAGTCTGCATCAGGGCGTCTTTAAAGCTATACACAATGGGGCCGGCGCCCTGGCTCACTTGGTTAATCCTCTGCCTGCAGCGCTGGCACCCATATGGGTGCCGGGTTCTAGTCCCGGCTGCTGCTCTTGCAGTCCAGCTCTCTGCTGTGGCCCGGGAGTGCAGTGGAGGATGGCCCAGGTGCTTGGGCTCTGCACCCACATGGGAGACCAGGAGGAGGCACCTGGCTCCTGGCTTTGGATCAGTGCAGCACCGACCGTGGCAGTCATTTGGGGAATGAACCAGTGGAGGGAGGACCTTTCTCTCTATCTCTCTCTCATGTCTATAGCTCTACCTGTCTAATTAAAAAAAATCTATACACAAAAGCTTGGAATCCAAATCTTGGAATCCAAAGTCCATAGAATTTTGCCATTTTCAGAAATCTCCTCAGCTGCCTTTTAATAACTAACCCTATGTTAAAACATACAAGCTAGGAATTTTACAGAGTGACGTGTATCCAAGATTTTACATTTGAGGCACTTAATAAACTTTAAAGAAATACTAGGAATACAGGCAATGGAGTTTGACACTTAGAAATAACTAGAATTTATGATGCATAATGTCACACAACAGAACAAAGTAAATCTTTGGGATTAAGTTTTACCATTAATGTTAATACTGCAGCTCTTTTGAGAACAGAGGTCCTACATGGGAAGTTAGTTCACAGTGACTCCTGTAGTTAAATTAATGATTAACACTCTTATGTGTGATGTCAGTTATCACCCGAGCCTCTTGACATGAGCTGCCTAGGCCACGGAAGCCTTGAGTTCCACAAACTCCATCAGTATTTAGACAAGGCCATATGAAAAGTGGAAGTTCTCTCCTCCCTCCAGAGAAAAGTACATCCCTCTTTGATGGCCACTATTCTCCACTTGGGTCTCACCCAGGGAAGCTGTTCATGTAGGGACACTTTCTCCACAGGTGTTCTGGCTTTCCACGCTAGTGTGGGCTTTTTAGTCAGACCAGAATGCCCGTAGGGCTGATTTTGAGGTCACTGAGTGTTACTTAAGGAGATTGCCACTCTGAGTCTGCTGTACAGACTCCTTCCCATGTTGGAACATTTACTTCTCTGTAACTTTATTATTATTAGTAGTAAAGACTTAATCCTATTGACATAATCACTTTAACACTTAATCCCACCTATATGATCACTTTAAAACTTAAGATGTTACCATTACCATCTAGCCCAAGGGGATTTGCAATCCCATAGCAAGTTTTAAACTGTACCCTTAGGAGTAAGTTCGTAGGATGCATGCAGAGCTATACAGCTTTACAGTCTCTCTGTAGAACCTGAGAAAATAAAAACAGAGCTCTTCACGAGCTTAATTATCCTTAAGCATTTTACATGGATACATTGTATTAGCTATAATTCCTTAATCCCATCTAGTTGAAGGGGCTCCCAATTATTAAGTGTAGAGCTTTCAGGGAGTCCCAAAGGAGCAGATATAGAACTACCCATAGTTAAATCACCTTGTAACCTGGGGAGACAGGAGGTAAATAAGGCTAAGCCTTGGCCCAGTTATATCTGTGATCATCTGCCTTAACCAATAATCTGACATCTCAGTGCTACTATGACTATTATAGAGCTTAATGCATATATATCATACCAAGGAAATATAAACCACCCAGTCTGAGAAATGCCATTTCAGACTGTTAGAATCCCGCTCCAGAGGTGAAAACAACAAACTGGAATGAGGGGTATCCACTCTGAAGACAAAAATTTAAAAATATATATGATTTAATCCCGCTTCAGAGGAGAAAAGAACAAACTGGGATGAGGGGTATCTGCTCTGAAGACATATGGAAATCTACCAACAACAGATGCTGGCCAGGATGTGGGGAAAAAAGGGACACTAACCCACTGTTGGTGAGAATGCAAACTGGTTAAGCCACTATGGAAGTCAGTTTGGAGATTCCTCAGAAACCTGAATATAACCCTACTATACAACCCAGCCATCCCACTCCTTGGAGTTTACCCAAAGGAAATTAAATTCGCAAATAAAAGAGCTGTCTGCACCTCAATGTTTATTGCAGCTCAATTCACAATAGCTAAGACATGAAATCAACCTAAATGCCCATCAACAGTGGACTGGATAAAGAAATGATGGGATATGTACTATCTAGAATACTATACAGCATTAAAAAAAGAAATCCAGTCATTTGCAACAAAATGGAGGAATCTGGAAAATGTCATGCTGAGTGAAATAAGCCAGACCCAAAGGGACAAATATCATATGTTCTCCCTGATCTGTGACAACTAACTGAGCACCTAAAAGGAAACCTGTTGAAGTGAAATGGACACTATGAGAAACAATGACTTGATCAGCCCTTGCCCTGTCGAGGAACAACTTACTACTTTGTGGGGACCCATGGATAGGCTTGCCATGGGACCCACCCCCCCATGCTGGGCTTGGCTTATAGCAGTAATGCGGATGTAGCAGCTGATTGAACTTTCCATCTAGCTGAGGATCGTGGAAAACAACAAGATGGCGCTGATGCCCTGCCTGCTGCATGACTCCACAGCTGAGCGTGATCAAGTGGCGGATTGGAGAACTCTGTGCATGGACTGTGATTGATTGACTGTGATTGGTTGAATTCTGTATATAAGCAGACCGCGGGAGAAGGAGTGGGGCATGCCAGCTTTCCTCCTTAAGGAACGTGCGTGCCATCTCTCCCCCTTCTTCCTGTCCCCTCTCTTTCCCACTCTTTCTAAGTAAAAGTCTACTGAAGATCGATTGACTGCGAGCAGTGTCGTTCCTGTTGCGGCCGAAGGAGCGACAAGTGGTGCCGTGACTCAGATCGTCAGACCGATCGCTGGAAGCAGGAAGTAAGAAAAGGATAAACGTGCATACACGGGAATCTAGGCGGGTAAAGTAAAAAGCCTAGGATTATAACCGCGGTTCCGTTGACAAAAGACGGGGAGTAAAATGCCAGAAGAAAGGCGGGAGTAAAGGCAGGAGTAAAACGCCAAGATAAGTGGGAGTAAAACTCCAGGAGAGAGGCGGGAGTCCTGATTGTTGTTGACCATATGTTTCACAAGCAATAGAGCCTGTTCGTCAGTGACATGGAGAAGCAAAAATCCTCCACTCTATGGACGATTTATATATTGGAAGCAGTGTTCATAACATTAAGCTCATGTCTACAGGAGGCAGGATTACAGATAGCGCCAGAAAAGGTTCAAAAAGATACTGCAGTTCGATATTTAGGACTTAGGCTTACACCAACAAATGTGGCCCCTTTGGAATTTGCCATTGCTACGACAGGACTAAAAACCTTAAAGGATTTTCAAAAATTATGTGGAAATCTAAATTGGATACGGCCTTATTGTAAGTTGACCACTGAGGAGATGCTCCCACTGTTTAAAAGCACAAGGAAAAAAGGCTGTGATAAAGACTATAAAGACTCTATTACAGAAACAAAGCAAGCCATGACAAAGGCTGAAAACTTTATTGCAGATGTAGAAAATAGGGTTAAAGATCAGTGCTGTTGAAGAAATTAGTTCTTGGTTTGTTGAACAGGGTGTTGTGGATAAGAAACACTGGGAGTAAAAAATATAAGTCAGTGTACACTGGACGCCCCCACTTTGCATTTGAACATTTCATTTAAAGTAAACATTATCTGTTATAAAGTTAATATTACTATGTAAAATGAGGAAACGGTGAAAAGTGTCCAGACTACGTATTCTGGTTTTGTATTATGTACTAACTCTACCCCTATTATTGATGGGAATGCTTGAGCAGATTATGCTTGGTTTGCTTTATAAAAGAATGTAAATGTTTTAATTTATCTTTAAAATTGTTTGGCCATCTATGTCTTGTTAGTTTAGCTTTTGGCTTGTTGAGAGTATTGCTTGATCATTTATTATTGATTTGTAATTATGAAGTTTGTTAAGGGGTTTATGATTTTTTTGTACTGAGTTTTGTCTGAGACTGATTTACACAAGAATTCTAATTGTACCCTAGAATTGGGACAGATGATTAATACCACCTGGAACAGTAATTTTACAAGGTTGTACTTCACAATATAGGCCTCACCTTCCTCGCCAAGTAGGTGAAATGGGAGGAGAATTTTGAGGTAACTAGTGTTTAAGGCATACAAGATATGTGGAGTGGTTGTCTGCATTCGGAACATGTGGAGAGTAGTACTAATTAAGCATTTTACTTTGAACCAAGTATTTCTTGAATAAGATGTATCCTTTGTGCCTAATTGCTAATGTGAAATTATGAAGGAATTTGCTAAAATTTATGTGTTGGATTTAAGTAGCAAGTAGTAAGAAAGCTGACCTAATTTGATTTGTTTTCTTAAATGTACTTAAAGCTGTTAATTCACAATTTGATAAAACTGTTCTGGTCTTCAAAACTCCAATAATCCAGAAGTTCTGATCAGAACTGTAACACTCCGCCAGCAGCGTACCAACCTGGTAATTCAGCAGGCTATGCTAGCCACCTTGTGCTCTTACCCCATGGAGAAGTGTGGCTTAACATGATGGAACAGTAGCCAATAACAGGTAATCGCCAATGAGCGCACCTAGCAACCTAAGACAGAGGGTAGGACAAGCTTCCTATTACCTCCATGATGGGTAAGCAGGTTGCGCGCCATTGGGAACCCAAGACAGGCACGTTTCCATGTCACTTAAAATAATAAAAATGAGGGAGATGTAGGGACCCATGGATAGGCCTGCCATGGGACCCCCCATGCTAGGCTTGGCTTATAGCAGTAATGCGGATGTAGCAGCTGATTGAACTTTCCATCTAGCTGAGGATAGTGGAAAACAACAAGATGGCGCTGATGCCGTGCCTGCTGCATGACTCCACAACTGAGCATGATCAAGTGGCAGATTGGAGAACTCTGTGCATGGACTGTGATTGATTGACTGTGATTGGTTGAATTCTGTATATAAGCAGACCGCGGGAGAAGGAGCGGGGCATGCCAGCTTTCCTCCTTAAGGAACGTGCACGCCATCTCTCCCCCTTCTTCCTGTCCCCCACTCTTTTTCCCACTCTAAGTAAAAGTCTACTGAAGACTGATTAACTGCGAGCAGCGTCATTCCTTTTGCAGCCGAAGGAGCGACACTACTTTATTCCTTTTAATATTTTTTTGTTCTACTTAACACCATTGGTTGAACTCTTTAATGAACTCACAATTATTCCTAGGTATTTAAATTTAACTGAAAAGTGATCCCTGTTAAATATAAGAGTGGGAATAAAGAGAGGAAATGCACATGCTCAATCGGACTTACCCCAATGGTAGAGTTAGAAATGTGCCAGGGGATTCCAATTCAATCCCATCAAGGTGGCATGTACCAATGCCATCTCACTAGTCAAAGTGATCAGTTTGTTTATAATTGGTCATAATGCTAGGATTGTCAAAGGGATCACATAAATAAGACGAGTGTCTGCTAATAATAATCCTCCATCTGCAGCGCTGGCATCCCATATGGGCGCCGGTTCTAGTCTGGCTGCTCCTCTTCCAGTCCAGCTCTCTGCTGTGGCCTGGGAAGGCAGTGGAGGGTGGCCCAAGTGCTTGGGACCCTGCATCTGCATGGGAGACCTGGAAGAAGCACCTGGCTCCTGGCTTCAGATTGGCGTAGCTCCAGCCGTAGCGGCCTTTTGGGGAGTGAACCAACGGAAGGAAGACCTTTCTTTCTGTCTCTCTCTCACTGTCTATACCTCTACCTGTCAAATAATAAATAAAAAAACTTATAATTTAAAATTGTGTCTATGGAATACATAAATTTGTTCTCTATTAATACAAATTAAAAATAATAGTGTATGAGCTAGTTTATTTCTACAACTTTGTCAATATTGGTATTATTGATGCATGCATTGTGGCATAGCAGATTAAGTCTCCACTTACAATGCCCACATCTAGCTTCCTGATAATGTACACCCTGGGCATCAGCAGGCAATGGCTTAAGCATTTGGGTCCCTGCCACCCACATGGGGGACCATGATTGAGTTGCTGATTCTTGGCTTCAGTCTGGCCCATCCCTGGTTGATGTGGGCATTTGGGGAATGAACCAGCAGATCTCTCTGTCGCTCTCTTTCTCCTTATCTGCCTTTCAAATTTATAAAAAAAATAAAATGGATCAATTAAAAATTGTTATCAGAATTTAAAATTTTTGCCTTTTGGTTGTATAAAAATGTCTCATTTAAAATTTTACTTATTTTGGGGCCGGTGTTGTCATACAGCAAGTTTAAGCCCTGGCCTGAAGCGCTGGCATCCCATATGGGCACCTGTTTGAATCCAGCCTGCTCCTCTTCTGATTCAGCTCTCTGCTATGGCCTGGGAAAGCAGTAGAAGATGGCCCAAGTGCCTGGGACCCTGCACCCATGTGGGAGACCCGGAGGAAGCTGCTGGCTCCTGGCTTCAGATTGGCACAACTCTGTCCATCGCAGCCATCTGGGGAGTGAACCAGCAGATGGAAGACTTCTCTCTCTGTCTCTACCTGTCTCTGTTACTGTCTTTCAAATAAAATAAAATCTCTAAAATAAAATAAAATAATAAAATTTTAGTTATTTGTTTATCTAAAGGCGAAGAGACAGAGTAAGATCTTCCATCTACTATTTCACCCTCCAAATACCTGCAACAGTTAGGGCTGGGCCACGCAGAAGTCAGGAGCTTGGAACTCAAGTCAGCTTTCTCATGTGGATGACAAGGACTCTATCTCTTGATCCATAACTACTGCTCTGAAGGTGTGCATTATAAGGAAGCTGGAATGGACAGCAGAGTCAGAACTTGAACCCAAGCACTCCCATATGGGATGCAGGCGTATCAAGTGGTGTCTTAACCACTGGGGCCAACACCTGCCCCCAAATGTCTCATTTTTATTAAATTAGAAGTTCTCTGATTACAAGTGACATTTGAGCATCATTTTATGTTTATTGGCCATTTGGATTCTCTATTCTCTGAATTGCTTATCTTGTTTGTCCTTTTTCCAGTTGGATTGTTTCTCTTTTTCTTTTTGGTTTTGGTTTCCTAGTCTAGATATAAATTATTTAAAAACATTGTTTCTGAGCCTATTAGTTATTTTATCTTGCTTATGTTTTTTGCTGTAAAAATTTACTTTTTGATGTCAAATTCTTAAATCTTTTCCTTTATGCTTTTACTTTTATCTTGTGTATAAGAGCTTTCATAATCTAAATTATAACTATTTGCTTTTAAAAATCTTTAGTAATTAGGTGTTACATTAAATTTAATTAATATGGAAGTCACGTTTGTAAATATTGTCAGATAGGGAATCTAACTGTATCTTTATTCAAGAAGATAACCAATTGTTTACAATCTAGGTATTAAATTCAACCATCCTTTCTGCATAATATGACATATTACTTTGGTCATATATCAGTTCATATCTGTAACTATATTCATATCTGCGTACATATATTCCCATATGTATATCTATAGTCTGTTCCTGGCTTCCATTTTATCCATTGCTTTTTCTATTCTTGTGCCAATCATACAATTTCGATAATTATAGCTTCACAGCATGTTTTGGTATTTGCTAGGGCAAACCTTCCTTTGTTATTTTCATTTCCAAAAATAGCTTGGCTATATTTGTGCATTTTCTCTTCCAAGTAAATTAAAAAATGAGCTTGTTAATTTCTATTTAAGTCAAACATTTTAGATTTTATTGAGGCCCCTTTGATTTTATAGAGCAATTTGGAAAGAACGGTCATCTCTTTAATACTGAGTCATTCTGTCAATGTCAATGGCATATCTCTCCACTTAGATTTTTAAAAATATCCTTAAGTAATGCTTTATAGGGTTTTGTTCCATATTTGTCTTACACAGATATTATTAGGCTTTTTCCTTGATATTTTGTAGTTTTGGTTGATATTATCCTTCTTTTTTTCTAATATTTTCTAATAATTTCTTTTGATGTATGTTGATTTTGTGTCTGAACTGTCTTATTACACCCTGGCTAACCAGGTAAATACTGTTCAGTTTCTTAAGCCCCCACATACCCAGCCAACTCCCTGGATCTAGAGAAGTTTTATTAGTCAGCTGGTGGCCAAAACCTTGGCTCAACTCCTTTTAGCCCTCTTCTGTACTAGGATGAATCCAATTCTTTCCCGTGGAAAGAAAACTGAACTTAAGTTGACTCTGACAATGATCAGTGGCTGATGGAATACTTTCCCCATTCATGTGATGGTTTACTCTGGGGGGCTCATTTAGATCCTGATGCCTATTGGGCTTGTACTGAAGCTTGCTCATTGCCTTGGCTTTGTTCTGTTGTTGTTTTCTTGGGAGGAATAAGATGCCCATTGATGCTACGGTTTTATATATTTTTGTTTCATGCCTATCTAGAATATTCTTGGCTAATTCCCAGAATGCTGTATTTCTGAAGTTTTTGACATAATGTAGATGCTCTGGAAATATTTGTTCCCCTGTCTCATGTGATTGTATTGAAAAACAAAGCAAAACATAAACCAAAAATATACTCAAATACCCCAAGGGAGAAGACTCCGTTTCCTTTCCTATAGAAACTCCACATTATAGAAAGAGTAACAGGAGGCATTCTCTAAGCCTTCAGAGGAATCTCAGAGTCCCTCAACCCTTCCCTATTTCAGCAAAGAGACAGTAGCAAAATGGAGTCATCTAGGACACAAAAAGAGAGTAACTGGAGTCAGGAAATCAAGGGCATGTGAACTGATCAGAGATCTTTCCTTAGACTTAATTTTTCAGGTGCACCAGGCAGTAAGATTCAGAGGGCCACAAACTCTGAAGACCTCCTGTGAGAAGCCACTGTGCAGCTCTCTTCTGGTCACTGTACATGAAAACCCCAACCTTATCCAGCATGATGCTGGGGTAGAAAGCAACAGGACACTGGGTATAGACCCCTGCCATGGAATAAAAAGTGTGTGTTGGTGAGGAGTGTCTATCTGTCCTCTGAGCTCTAAATTCTTTGAGGACTTAGCATGATGGTCTGCAGCTGCTCAAGAAACCAGAGTTTTAGGGTCCCTGCCAACATCTTTTCCCATCAGAGACAAAACTAGAGTCAGGGCCAATAGCTCTTCTAATTGTTGGCAGATGTGAGCAGACATCCACTTTATTTTTAGTGACTAACTCAAAGTTCTGAAATGTGAAATGGTTTCACTGCCATTTGCAAAGGGTCCTAGATATTGAGAGCCCAACTCTTCAGATCCCAGCCCACTCTGATCCCCACATCCTCTCTCACCATGATCTCCCTCTGCCTGTTGACAGACCTCCAAGATGGTGCCTCGATCTCTAGACAAATGTTAGTTCTGGTCTCGTCATCACTGTATTCTATATGTCCAGTAGCTCTTCCATGTCTAACTGCTAGTCCTTGGAATCAACTGATCATTTGAATAACCACCTGTTGCTGTTCTCAATATCCTTTGGCTATCACGTACTCTTGGAAGGATTAGACTTGCTATTAGCACCTGTCACAGGGAGCAAGAAAACATGAAGAATGTACTTTGACTTAGATCAACCTTAGTTCAATTCTTTATTGTATTATATAGAAATACATATTTTATACTTTTTGGAAAGTTAACTTTATGGGAAAAGTTGAAGAGTGCATGAAGAATATAGCAAACAGGTCTCATCAACCATGTGGGATTGGCAATAGTTCATTATATTTCCTTCAAGTCTTTTTTTTTTTTTTTGACAGGCCGAGTGGACAGTGACAGAGATAGAGAGAAAGGTCTTCCTTTTCCATTGGTTCATCCCCCAAGTGGCCGCTACAGCTGGCCGCTGCAGCCAGCGCACCGCACTGATCCGAAGCCAGGAGCCAGGTACTTATCCTAGTCTCCCATGGGGTGCAGGGCCCAAGCACTTGGGCCATCTTCCACTGCACTCCCGGGCCACAGCAGAGAGCTGGACTGGAAGAGGAGCAACTGGGCCAGAATCGGGCACCCTGACAGGGACTAGAACCCGGGGTGCCAGCGCCACAGGTGGAGGATTAGCCTATTGAGCCGTGGCACTGGCCTCCTTCAAGTCTTTTAATGAAAGTGTACTTAAAGTACATTACCAGAGTTAAAGTTCCCTTTTTCTGTGCCTCATTCCTACTTCACATTTTTCCTCCCCACAGTCAGCTCTGACAATAAATTTATATGTACACTTTCCTATTTGTTTTTACTTGAAAATATAGAGTAATCTTGTGTGCAATTTAAAAATATACACAGATGATTTCATTTAATATTGTATTATTGAGATCTGTTAATTTTTATATATTTCTATGTTAACTAGTTACATGTATTTTGAAAATACATTGAATTTATTTTTCTACCAGTTACACACCATAGTCTATCATATCCATATACAACATCTATAAACTTTTGTTTATAAATTTTCTCTATTACAATTTATTATTGCAATAAGCATGTTTTTATTTGTGTCCTTTAGTACAAAATTCTTGTGGAGAAATAATGAATTGAAACTGCTAAATCCTAGGGTATGTAGACTTAATTTTTTTGAAAAATTTATTTTATTTATTTGAAAGGCAGAGTTAGAGAGAGATAGAGATAGATAGAGATGATAGAGATAGAGACAGAGACAGAGCTTCATCTGGGTCCCATACGTGATTGTAGGGGCCCAAGCACTTGGGCCATCTTCCACTACTTTCCCAGTCACATTTACAAGGAGATGAATTGGAGCAGCTGGGACTTGACCTGGAGCCCATATGGGATGCCAGTATTGAAGGTGGTGGTTTATCCTGTTATGTCACAATACTGGCCCCAGATTGAATTTTTTTTTAGTTACAAGTAAGTTGATTTCTAAAATGGTTACAGAAATTCACATCTCCACCAGAACTGTCTGAAGGTTTCCATTTGCCCACATTCTTGCCAACACTTAAAATGATAATCTTTGTAGTAATTGCCTATCTAATGTGTGAGAAATGGAAACTTATTGTATTAATTTGTATCTTTTTAACCACAAATGAGGTTAAGTATTTTCCTATTTATTTGTTAAACACAGTTTTCTCTTTTGTGCATTACTGATTCATTTTCTTTGCCAATGCTTTTTTCTACATGGGTTCTTTTTGTTTTTTCTTACTGATTTATAAACGCTTTTTGCTGTTTAGATTTATTATGCTGTTTGAGCAGTCAAACAATAAAAGAAATCAAGTAGCATAAAATGATAGTTAAAAGTAATTCTGCTTTTTTCCTCTGTCCCTAGCCATCTAGTTTCCCTCTCATGAAGCAAGGACTATTAACAGATTCTATTTATCCATTCAGAGATATTCTCCATATTCACCTACATACTCAAATGTAATTTTCCTCAAAATATTAACTTAGTTTATGTATTATTTTGCATCTTATGTTTTATAATTATATACAACTCTCTTAGCAGTACATATATACTTCCTTTGTCCTTTATTTTCATCCATTGCATAGTATTTTACTATATAATGTAAAAGCTATTTAACAACTCTCCTACTGATAGATAAAGGTCTAACCATTCAGGATGTTTATGTGATAATTCATAATGTATTTCAATATATGAAACAAAATTCTGTAACAGTAAATTTCCAGAAATGAAGCTGTAGTGTAAAATTTTTAATAAATCAGCTTTTGAAAGGTCAAGTCGGTAAATGTAATTAAGGATACAAGATTTTTGAACTACAAAATTATTAAATATAATTTAATAACTGAATATTGAAATTTTACCCTTTAAGCAGAGGCTAAATATGATTTCCAGCACCCTCTGAAAATTTATAAAAATTTGCACAAGTATCAAGTTTAAAAATTTGCAGGAAAAGTAGACCTAAAAATGGCTTAAGACAATAAAAATTTAGATTTAGTAGAAATATAAAATAACTTTGAAATATTTAATTTCACACCTACGAATATCATACTTCCCTCTCCTTTATTAAGGTTATCTTATATGTCTATCAGTAACATTTTATAGTTTCCTCCTTAAGGGTCATGCATATTTCTTGTTATGTTTATTTCTAATTATTTTTATTATGTTATTGTGATCATAAATGATGTTGTTCTTACATGCTTAATTGTTAATGATTTGTAAGAAAACAATTAAAGCTTGTATGTTGTGGATTTCTTTTATTGATCTAATAATTAGTTGTTCAATTTAGAACATGCCTTCTTTATTTCTATATTTATTGTTGTGTTTCTTTGTGTTATTTCATCACTTAGAACCTGTAGAATAATTTTGGGTAGAAGTGATGATAGAGGGCATCATGTTACTCTTCCTGGCATTAGTGGATCTGTTCCCAATATTTCACCACTCAGATTTGTCTGTGTTGCAGATGTGTTTAGATAGTCTATCCTGGCTTTAATCAAAAGATTTTTATTATTTTAACGTTATGTTTCATATGCTCTGAAAGTTTCTTGAAGAATATTTTTTAAATAAAAGGTTGTTCCTTTATAATGCTAGCTTGCCAAGTTTTTTTTAGGCCATGAAATAATGGATGTGAGATTCTTACCAATCACTTCTTTCACCTCTGTTGAGAAAACCATATGATATTTTGTTCTTTGATTTGTTAAAGATAGGCTTTTTCATGTGCCTTTCTTGCATTGTTGAGATAAACCCACTTGGTTTTTTGTTGTATTATTCTTTAGCTATGCTATTCTATTTACGTTGTTAATATATTTAGATTCTTCGAATTTATATTCATAAATTTCAGATAACATATTGATTAGGAATATGAATTTTGGATTCAAACTACCAGAGTGTTGATTATGACTCAATCAGTTATTAGCAGTGTAATCTTGGACAGATTATTTAATAGTTCCTTTTCATCATTTGTAAAATAGAGGATATAATAGTACTTATTCCATATGGTTAATATGAGGATTCAATATAACAATATATGTACGAGTTTTCTATTGCTATATAACAAATTCAGTGAGCATACATCTACATTGGTTTAAAACCTACTGCAAGTGCCAATTTATGTTCCTGATATCTGTTGCTAAACAAATCACGAAATCTAATGGCAACAAACTTTTTTTTTTTTTATCATGTCTTGTAATCTTGTGCACTCATCTGAGTATCTCTCTAACACTTTCTATGGGCTGAATGTCAGGCATCTGGGAGCCCAAAGGGACAGGAGTGTCCCAGTTGCCTCATTCATGTGACTGGCAGTTGATGCTAGAGCAACTGGAGCTGTCATCAGGAATGCCTATACATAAACTTATCAATGTGGCTTAGGCTATTTACATCATGAAGGCTGTTTTAATGAAAAGTCCTAAAAAAGGCATTGCAAGAGAACAAGATAGAAGCAACAAGGCATTTTTTTTTTTAACTTTTATTTAGGATATAAATTTCCAAGGTACGACTTATGGATTACAATGGCTTTCCCCCCCATATTTTCCCTCTTCCCCCTGCAACCCTCCCCCCTTGCCCGCTCCCTCCACCCTTTCGTTCACATCCAGATTCATTTTCAATTCTCTTTGTATACATGTGATCAATTTAGCATGTGTTAAGTAATGAATTCGTCCCTTTGCCCTCATATAGTAACACAAAGTGAAATATACTCTTTGAGTTCTCGTTTTAGCATTGAGTCACATTGTACAGCACATTAAGGACAGAGATCCTACATGAAATATATATATATATATATATATTTGAAACTGATTTTTTTGATGCAGTTTCCAATGTAACACTGAGTTTTTCTTTTTTTTTTTTCCTTTTCGATTATCTTTATATAGAGAAGATCGGTTCAGTATGTATTAAGTAAAAATTTTCATCAGTTTGCATCTACACAGAAACACAAAGTGTAAAAATACTGTTTCGGCACTAGTTACAGCGTTACTTCACATTAGATAACATATTAAGGACAGATCCCACATGGGATATAGGTACACAGTGACTCCTGGTGTTGATTTAACAATTTGACACTCTTATTTATGGCGTCAGGAATCTCCCTAGGCTCTAGTCATGAGTTGCTGAGGCTATGGAAGCCTTTAGGGTTCGCCGATTTTGATTCTATTCCGACAGGGTCACAGTCAAAGTGGAGGTCCCTTCCTCCCTTCGGAGAAAGGTACCTTCTTCTTTGGTAGCCCCGTTCCTTCCACTGGGATCTCACTCGCTGAGGTCTT
Source organism: Sylvilagus floridanus (assembly GCA_949820135.1). Classification (NCBI taxonomy): domain Eukaryota; kingdom Metazoa; phylum Chordata; class Mammalia; order Lagomorpha; family Leporidae; genus Sylvilagus; species Sylvilagus floridanus. The sequence continues at coordinate 82,391,822 of OX463223.1, forward strand.
CCCTTTAGGTCTTCTTTTTTTCCTTTTTCAGAGTGTCTTGGCTTTCCATGCCTAAAATACTCTTATGGGCTCTTGAGCCAGATCTGAGTGCCTTAAGGGCTGATTCTGAGGCCAGAGTGTTATTTAGGACATCTGTCATTCTATGAGTCTTCTGTGACTCTGCTTCCCATGTTGGATCATTCTCTCCCTTTCTGGTCCTATCTGTTTATATTGGTAGAAACTAGTCTTGTTTGTGTATTCCCTTTGACTCTTAGCCCTTTCAGTGTGATCAATTGTGAACTAAAATAACAGCTTAGCTTTTGAAGTTCTAGAATGTCATTTGCACTGGAGCTCAAGGTCTTCTTCAAAATTCATTGGAGGTTATTATGAGAATTCATTCTCTTGTGGTCGTAGGACTGAGTTTCCATTTTCTTGTTGAATGTCAACTGGAGAGGGAGGAGGGATCTTTCTCTCTCCCCTCCTCACCATCTCTCTGCTAGCAGAAATCACACTCAGGTTCAAGCTATGTGGTCCTTTCACAACATGACAGCTCCTTTCTTCAAAACCAGCAACAGAATCCACTTAAGTATGTTATGTCAAGTCTTGTATAACACAATATAATCCTGCCACGTATTATAATTATGTCTAAGCTCTTGCAAAAGATGTTTCATTCTTTAAAGTTAATTAAGTTTCTAAAAAAGGGGGGGGGTGAAATTGACTTCAAGATGCAATGACTGAACAGCCTTTGTCTCGACTGTTGCAGAACAGTTTTGTTGTGGCTGTATTTGTGTAAATTGTTGAACTCTTTACTTAGTATAGAGTTGGTCTTCTGTGTATAAAGTTAATAAAAAATGGATCTTAGTGGAGAATAGGACTGGGGGATGGGACAGGGAGGAGGAGGGGTGAGGGAGAGTGGGTGGGAGGGCGGGTATCATGGGAAGAATCACTGTATTCCTAGAGTTGTACTTGTCAAAAGCATGAAGTTTGTGTTCCTTACATAAAAGTTTCTTTGGGGAAAAAACATAACTTATTCAAGCAATTTAGTCTCACCTTATAAACATAGCTTTTGCCTATACCCTATGGGAGGGTGTGTATACCAGGGTTTGAGAATCTTGGGGGTCATTTTAGAATTTCACCAACCACAATTGGCAAAGGGGCACGAACATGGAAACTATAAAAACTACAAGTAGCCATTAAAAATGTGAGAAATGATATTAGCAACATAGATATAAATAGAATTTCCTGGGGAGATTTTTAAAAGACTTACACCTCAGCACTACCCTGACCAATTAATATGAATTTCTGGTAGTATAGCCAAGGGGACTGGTATTTATTGTGAACGTTAACTACTCCCACCCCCAGGAGATTCTAATGTTAAGTCAGGGTTGAGAACCAATGAAATAATTGATTTGTATAGCCTTTCCTAATTCTGATATTTGAGAAACCATGACTTTTTGAGAGATAAAGATCTGACATTGATGTCACTTTTTTTTCTTGTACTGATTCTGACAGCCCAACTTCAAATGGGACATACAAGGTGTATGTAGAATAATGGGGTTTAGGGAGAGGGCCTTAAGGAATTCAAAGAATTGGATTGATGATCACAGCCTCACCTCTCCTGGATTTGTACCTTCCTTTGTGTCCCAGTTGACTGGCTTGTCCCAGGAAGCAGGACAAATTATTCTTAAAATACTTTAAAATATAAAAGTGTAATTAATTTTTTAACAAATTCAATGTGCTTTGTTCATGCAATTCTAAGAATTTAATGATATTCCCTTCCTTCCTCACGCCCTCTCTCACCTCCCCTCTCTCACTCCCAACCTTCTTCCTTTTCCCTTTATTTCTTTTTAGCTTTTGAGATAACATATTTTAAATTCACATTACAGTAAAAAAGCTTACTACTTTACTGAATAAGAAGTTTCACTAGTAAAAAGCAAAAAGACCCTCATTTAGTAGGAATATAGACAAAGGCTATAAATACTTTTGAGTTAAAAATTAGCATTTCACTTATATACAGTAAATTTTAAAGTAATCACAGACCATTAAAACTACAGTAGTATAACATTCTTAACCGCTGGCTTTGCAGAGATATAAAACAGTTTCACAAAAATATATTTATTAGCAATACTGACACAAATAGACATTTCTTTCTTTTGTCTTACTTATTTTGTTTTTAAATTTTAGTTTCCTCATATAGGGAGAACATGCGGTATTTGTCTTTCTATCTCCAGCTTGTTTCACTAAACATGATGGCCTCTAGTTGCAGCCATTTTGCTGCAAATGGTGGAATTCCATTATTTTTTATAACTGAATATTCCATTGTGTATATATACCACATTTTCTTTATCCATTCTTATGATGGACACCTTGGTTGATTCCAAATATTGGCTATTGTGAACAATGCTGCTATACACAAGGCAGTGCAGGCATCTCTTTGAGTATATAGTTGCGAGATTGCTGGATCACATGGCAAGTCTGTTTTTTTTTTTTTTTTTAAGAAATCTCTAGTTTTCCACAGCAGCTGCACTAATTTCCATTCTCGCCAAGTGTTCCCCTTTATTCACATCTTTGCAAGCATTTGTTACTGTGTTTTGGATTTTAGGCATTCTGACAGGGGTGAAGTGATATTTCAATGTGGTTTTGATTTGCATTTCCCTGAAGGCTAGTGATACTGAGCATTTTTTCGTTTGTTGACCATTTGTATTTCTTCTCTTGAGAACTGTCTATGGAAGTTCTTTGCCCATTTCTCAGCTGGATTGGACTTCTGCTGATATATTTGGGATATTAATCCTTCGTCAGGTAAATGGCTTGCAAATATTTACCCATTCTGTTGGATGTCTCTTCACTCTACTGATTGTTTCCTTTGCTTGCAGAAGCTTCTGAGTTTGGTATAGTCCCATTTATTTCATTCTGCTTTTGTTGTCTGTTTTTGGGGGTCTTTTCCAAGAAGTTGTCCCCTACACCAATGCGTTGTAGTGTTTCCCCTTTGTTTTCTTTCAGCAACTTCATATTCTCAGGTCTTAAATTTCAGTTTTGATTCATCTTGAGTTGTTTTTTGTATATGGTGAGAGATATGGAATTAAGAATATGTGTGTGCTGTCTTCTTGGACACCCCATTCTCCATAACTGTGAGACAAAATAAACATCTTTCCTTCATAAATTTCCCAGTATTCTGTTATAGCAACAAGAAATAGATTAAGACAGCTAAAGATTTCAATATAAGAGTTGTGTGCCAATAGATGACATTTACTATCATTGTGGTGAACAATAATTCCTGTAGATGAATGTAAAAAGTGAAGATAATGAGGAAGCCAACTCCTGGGAGATTGATGGGAGAGATGGAGAAATTTTAAAAAGATTTGGAAAGAATGACCAGAGTGATGCTATAAGAGGAAGGTTATAGAAGACAAGCGAGGAGACAGCTTCCAAAGAGGAAGTGGGGAGGATTGTCACATGTTCCAAATGCTGCTGAGAGATCAAGTCAGATGAAGATAGTAGAGTGTCCACTGGATTTAACAACTCAAAAGCCTTGACATTTTTAAGAGCAGTTTCAGTAGATGATAAGAGTAGAAATGTGATTTGTGCAGGGGTGAATAACTGTCAAGAAGTTGGTCATGACTTGGAGCTAGAGTGTTTTAATATAAAGGAGATTTTTTTGACTTGACTTCGCTTTTAGGATGGGAGACACCAAATATTACTATTTTGATAGGAATTATTTATGATCAAGTAGGAAGGGAAAGGTTGATGCAGCAAAGGAAAGAATGACTAAAGACGTGGAGTCCTTAGTGAGGTTGGAGGATATGGAATCCAATAGGAATTATGAAAGGATAGAATTTTTTTTTTTTTGACAGGCAGAGTGGACAGTGAGAGAGAGACAGAGAAAGGTCTTCCTTTGCCCTTGGTTCACCCTCCAATGGCCGCCGCGGATGGCGCACTGCGGCCAGCGCACCGCGCTCATCCGATGGCAGGAGCCAGGTGCTAGGTGCTTTTCCTGGTCTCCCTTGGGGTGCAGGGCCCAAGCACCTGGGCCATCCTCCACTGCACTCCCGGGCCACAGCAGAGAACTGGCCTGGAAGAGGGGCAACCGGGGCAGAATCCGGCGCCCCGACTGGGGCTAGAACCCGGTGTGCCGGTGCCGCTAGGCGGAGGATTAGCCTGTTGAGCCACGGCGCCGGCGAAAGGATAGAATTTTAAGATGATGGATACTTCATCAGTTGGGGATGTAGGGGAAGGAGAAAGGAAAAGATGGTTCCAAGATGAGGAAGATTTATGTAATTCTGGAAGATGAATGAACAATCCATGTGATTATTTCTATTTTTCTAATTAAATATGAGCTATATCATCTACCAAAAGTTGGTGGAGCTGGATGAAGAGGAGACATAAACTTGAAATATGAATAATTCACTATAATGAAAAGATGCAGAAAACTTCTTCAAGCAGTTAAGATTGGCCATTTATTGTATTTTCTGTACAGAAGACATTCCCCTATTTTCTAGTGAGGATACCTAATTTCACTTTTGGGGGAGATAGTAAATTAATTCAATGGCACAATTTGGTGGAATTCTCAATAAACATGGTCTGACTTCTACTAGTTAAGGAATGTGCAAATGACCCGTGGTAGGCCAACTATGTTCATATGCTTTGGATTTTGAAAAACAATTTTGAATAAATGATGTAAGTGAGTTATCACTGATTCATGATAGGTAAATGGCCTTCAATTGTTCCATAATTTTTGTCCATTACCCAATAACATTAAGTAACTCCCATTTTTATTTAGGTTACATAGAATCAGAAATTCAACAGTTATTGATTATTTGGTATGTGTCAGTTACCATTGTGAGAACTCAAGATGTACCAATGAACAAAATAGGAAAATATTGCTGCTTTTATAGCACTTGCATTGTAGTGTATACAGCAGCTTAAAAGAATAAATAAAAATAACCAAATAATCAAGTCAATCACTCATGTATGCTAGAAAGTGTTAGGTGCAAATGAAAAATGTACAGCTAGTAATTAACATCAGGATTTCTGAGCGAAGCTCAGGTTGCAATTTAAATAAGGTGTTTAGGTTTGATTTCACTAAGTAAATGGCATTTGAGCAAAGTCTCAAGAGGAGAGAAGAGAGGAAAATATGTAGTTTTCTGGAGGAAGTGCCTTCCAGGAAGCAGGAACAGTTTGTGCAAAAGGCTTAAGGAAGCAGCATGTCTAATGTGTTGGAGAAACAGCAAGGAGACCAGTGTGGCTATGGAAAAGGGGAGAAAGCAGGCTAGGGACAAGATCATATTGGCCTTTAAAAATCTTAAGTCACTTGGCCTTTCTTCTGAGTAAAATGGAGATCCATTAGAGGATTTTCATCACAAAAGTGTCCTGATCTGATTTTTATGTTAAATGGATCACTTTGGTTGCTGTACCTAGAATATGCTGTAGCTTACTTTTATCACTTACGACCAAAATACCCTAACTAATATAGAACATAAGAAGTAACAAACAAAGGCATAGAAGCTGGAAATATCAAACTGTTTGGGGAACACTGTGTTTGGGGAAGTGGTGGAGATCAGGTGCTGGAAAATTTTGTGTTCTATGTTAAGAAGCTGAGTATTTACCTTATAGGCAATTAAGAGCCATGGCAGGTTTTAAGTCAGGGCATAAAAATGTTCTAATTTGTGTCTTTAAAATGACACTACTCTATTGGACAGGCTAGAGTGGGAAGATCACAGCCCATCTCCTTAGGTTCTCTAATTTACTCTTTGGGGTCATTCCTGAAAATCAAATATTTCCTTGTCCCTGATCTTCTCCTTGGCAGTTGCTCCAGCTGTCTGCTGGGTCTTGCCCTGTGGAAATGAGGAGGAGCTTATGGTCCTCAGCTCTATAACCAACCCTCAGTCCTTCCAAGTACTGTAGAATGCAGGAGGAGCATTCTGGGTGAGGGAATTAAGGGGAATGTCAACTCATGTTGCTTTTGTAATGATCTAGTTTGGGCTTCTCTGTAGGTAATCTCTTTTGTCCCAAGGATATAGACTTCTTTGACATATGAGACAACACAAAATATTGATACTTCTTGAAGAGTGTACACGCTGCCAGTTAACCTCCGATATTAATTCTCCCCTTTCCCCTTTAAGTAGAACCCCCAAATTTTGGCTGGGCACACAACTTCTCCATGTAAAAAACAAATTTCACAGCCTTTTTCTCAGCTGGATATATCCGGAAATGAAATATCTTTCCTCCTTTCTTTTTTCTGTCTTGGTGGCTGAAATGCAAGAGTGAAGGTGGAAGCTAGAGTCAGCATCAGAACCATAATATGAATACCTGGGCATTTTTAAGGATGATAAAGTATACACAGCCATCTCAGGTCTTAAAGTGTCCATATATCAAGTTTTCAGCACTATCAAGAGTTTGCACTACCCCTAGATCACTTATCTGAATTTTATGTGAAGAATAAGTTTCTGTTTTGTAATTCACTGCATTTTTGGGTCTCTTATAAATCACATTATATTTCATAACTGGTACAGAATTTGTACCAGACTTGAAACTACTACAAGAATTAACATTTGAATGGTATGCAGAAGAAATGCAAATGGTGCAGGCTAGAATGTTCATAGCCCTACATGCCAGGGTAAAACATTTATTAACAATATTGCTAGCAATATAAGCTGGATCACATGCAAACAGAGCCTATAACTTTAGTGGTATTAGCTGAAAAATCTCACATTGTTATGTGTTAGTTGCTGCTTGCCACATGTCAAAATCTTTTGAAAATGGGATAAACTTAATCTAGTTATAAATGTTGTCTTTGAAGAGACATCCTAATTAAGAAATAAACACATGAATGCTAAGCCTCTCTTAAGAATTTCCTTTTAAGATTTTCCAGTAAAAAGATGAAGAAGGAGGATGAAGTGGAGAAGGAGAGAGCAGCAGTGGCCTGGCATCGTGGTGCAGTGGGTTAAGCTACCACCTCTGATGGCCAGCATCTTATCTGAGCATCAGTTTGAGTTCTGGCAGCTCCATTTCTAATCCATCTCCCTGCTAGTGTGCCTGGGAAAGCAGAGGAAGATGGCCCAAGTACTTGGTCTCCTGCCACCTATGTGGGAGACCCAGATACGGTTCCTTCCTTATGGCCCCAACTGTTTCACAACATTTGGAGAGTGAGCCAGAGGATGGAAGATTCTCTCTCTCTCTTGCTTTGCTTTTCAAATAAATAAATAAATCTTCTTTTAAAAAAAATATGTTCTAGTCAGTCAGTGGTAACCAGCTGAACCCAGGTATGCCAGGGGATGATTTGATATATGTATATATTGCGAATAATTAGCACAATCAAACTAACAAAGAAGGATACTTCAAAAAGTTCCTGGGAAGATGGATATTTGTCCTAATGTTAAAGCCACTAATTAGAATGTCTGAGTCCCACACCAGCAGGTATTCTTGGCTCCTGCTTCCTGCTAATGCAGAACCTGGGAGGCAGCAGTGATGGCTCAAGTGGTTGGTTTACTGCCTCCCATGTGGGAGACCTGGATTGAGTTACCCAGCCCAAGACCATGTCCACCACCCTCTTGGCTGTTCAAGCATTTGAGGGGTGAACCAGTGGATGGGAACATTCTTGGTCTTTCTTGTCTTTCTGCCCCTCAAAATAAATAATTTTACAAAGTTAATGGAAAATGGAACAAAGGGATAAGTTTATCTGGTGGACAAAGATAAAATCTTACTACTTTCATGATAAACATGGATGTGCTACCTTGAGAATCAATGAACATCTATTGTTGGGGTCATACAGGTAAAGATTTCCTAGGTATTATGTGTATGATAACATGCATTTTTCATGAATATTTTTTTTTTTTTGACAGGCAGAGTGGACAGTGAGAGAGAGAGACAGAGAGAAAGGTCTTCCTTTGCCGTTGGTTCACCCTCCAATGGCTGCCGCGGTCAGCGCGCTGCGGCCGGCGCACCGCGCTCGTCCGATGGCAGGAGCCAGGAGCCAGGTGCTTTTCCTGGTCTCCCATGGGGTGCAGGGCCCAAGCACCTGGGCCATCCTCCACTGCACTCCTGGGCCACAGCAGAGGGCTGGCCTGGAAGAGGGGCAACCGGGACAGAATCCGGCGCCCCTACCGGGACTAGAACCCGGTGTGCCGGCGCCGCAAGGCGGAGGATTAGCCTGTTGAGCCACGGCTCCGGCCCTTCATGAATATTTTGAAACAGCCTTATATCTTTTGCTTCATATACTTGCATTTTACATGGTGAGAATATTTAATATGTATTTCATTAGTGAATTTCAAGTGTATAATATATTATTAGCATTCACCATGTTGTACATTAGGTCCCCAGCCTCATTCATCTTATAGCTACAAGATTTTGCACCCTTAGATCACCATCTCAATTTCCCCCAAATCCCTATACCCTGGGACAAATATCATTGTACTCTGTTTCCATGTGTTCAAACTTTTTAGATTCCACATAAAAGTGAGATCATACAATATTTATTTCTCTGGCTTATTTAACTCAGCATAATTTACTCAAGGATCATACATGTTGCAAATGATGGGATTTCCTTTTGTAGGGATGGACAATAATTCATTATATATTTACATGCACATACACACCCTCCCCCCACACACATTCTTTACCAAGTTCATGGAAAATGCCTTTTACAAAAAATTGTATATATATTTTAATTTTTAAAAATTTCATTAACTTTTCCAAGTTCTTGTGTATGTATAGATAACAATCTCTTCATCTATGGGAATATTTGGATTGTTTTCATGTCTTGAATACTGTAAATAATGTGGCAATAAGCATGAGTGCAGCTATCTATGCAAGATACTGTTTTTTTGTTTGTTTCTTTCAGGTATATATCCTGAACACAGATTATTGGATCATATGACAGTTCTATTTTTAATTACTTTAAGGGACTCCTGCACTCCTGGGCATAGTGGCTGTAACAATGTATATCCCTACCAAGAGTGTACAAGGAATGTTTCCCTTTCCTCCACACCCTCACCGATACTTGTCATGTTTTTTGATAACAATCATAAAGAGTTTGAAGTGATATCTAATTGTAATTTTAATTTTTTAAAATTTTTATTTGCATACTTTTCACAGATACAACTTTAGGAACATAGTAATCCTTCCCAACGTACCCACCCTTGCACCCACACTCCCACCCATCTTCTTCTTCCCTCTCCTTTTCCCAGTTTTATTTATTACTAAGGTCAATTTTCATTTAACTTTATACACAGAAGATTAACTCTGTTCTAGGTAAAGAGTGCAGCACTTTGTATGAGGGAGAAAAAGAGAGAAAGAAAAAAATCAAACAAAAAACCCAAAACCCGAAATCAAACAAACATAAAAGAAAACCAAGAACAAAAGCTGTTCCTCAACAGTCCAGACAAGGGCTGTTCAAAGTCATTGCATCTCGGTGGTAATTTTGCTTTTATTTATTTTTTGAAATTTAATTACCTTTAAAGAGGAACCCAAGAATGGTACATCTTTTGCAAGCACTTAGACATAACTATAATTTGTGTGACATAAGAATATCCTCCACTTAATACATTAGAATGACGTAATTCTTTGAGAACAAGTTTTACTATTAAGTCTCATAATTCAGCTCTTTGAGGACAGAGGTCCTGCATGGGGAGTTAGTGCACAGTGACTCTTGTTGATTTAACAATTAACACTCTCATGTATGCTGTCAGTGATCACCCTAGGCTCTTTTTTATTATTTCTCTTCTTATAGAAACCTTTTATTTAATAAATATAAATTTCATAGGTACAGATTTTGGATTATAGCGGTTCTTACCCCGATACCCGCCCTCCAACCTCCAAACCGTGCCACCTCCTAATCCCTCGCCTATCACCCAAGGCTCTTGACAGGAGCTGCCTAGACTATGGAAGCCTTTTAAACCCACAAACTCCATCAGTATTTCAACAAAGCCATAAGTAAAGTGAAAGCTCTCTGATGAAAAGTGAAGTTGAACATCTTTTCATAAAAAGTGGTCATTTGTATGTCTCCTTTGGAGAAATGTCTATGATGGTCCTTTTGCCATTTTAAAAACTGGGGGAACTAGCATTGAGGCATAGTGGATTAAACCACTGCTTGTAATGCCAGCGTCCCATATCCGAGTGGCAGCTCAAGTTCAGGCCACTCTGCTTCTGATCAAATCCCTGCTAATGCACCTGAGAAGGCAGAGAAGATGGCCCCAAGTTCTTGAACTCCTGCATCTTACATGGGAGACCCAGATGGAGTTTCAAGCTCCTGGTTTCAACCCAGACCAGCCCTGGCTGTTGCAGCCATTTCAGGAGTGAAGCAGTGGATGGAAGATCTCTTTCTCTGTGTCACTCTGACTTTCAAATAAATAATTCTCTGAAAATTGGTTTATTTGTATGTTTCTAATCAAATTATATAAGTTCCTTACATATTTTGATATTCGCAACATATTCTTTAAAAATGATTTATTTATTTATTTATTTGAAAAGCAAAGTGACAGGGAGAGAGGGAGAGAAAGTGAAAGAGATCTTCTATCTGCTGGTTCACTTACCAATTAGCCACCTCAGCCTGGGCTGAGCCAGGCTGAAGCCAGGAGCCAGAAATTCCAGCTGTGTATTCCACTTGGGTGGCAGGGTCCAAGCACTTGGGCCATCTGCTGCTGCTTTCCCAGATGCATTAACAGGGAGCTCAACTGGAAGCAGAGCAGTTAGGCTTAGAGCAAGCACTCCAGTATGGGATACTGGCATTGTAAGTGGCAGCTTAACCTGCTGTGCCCCAACGCTGGCCCCTAGATTTTATCTCTAATATAGGGTTTGCAAATATTTTATTCCATTCTATAAATTGTCTTTTCGTGTAGCTTATTATTTTCTTTGCTATACAGAAACTTTTTAGTTTGATGAAGTTCCACATATTTATTTTTTTCTATTATTGCTTGTGCTCTTGGTGTAATATCCAAAATATCATTGCCAACACCAATATCAAAGAGGTTTTCTCTTTCTTCTAAGAGTTTCACATTATATCTTTTAATTCATTTATTGTTGATTTTTGTGAGTGGGATTAGATAGCAGTCCAATTTTATTCTCTTGCATGTGAATATCTGGTTTTCCCAATGCCATTTATTGAATAATCTTTCTGTTATGTGTCTTTGACACACTTATAAAACGTTAGTTAACGGTCTCCATTGGTTTGTATGTCTATTTTTATGCTAGTATCATACTACTTTGATTACTATAGCTTTATGATATAGTTTGAAATAAGGAAGTGTGATGACTCCAGCTTTGGTCAAGCTCATTTTGGCAATTAGGGAATTTTGCTGTTCCTCATGAATTTTAGGACTTTTTTTTTTCTATTGCTGTGAAAGATATGATTGGAATTTTCATAGAGATTCATTGAATCTGTATAACACTTTGTATTATAGATACTTTAACAGTATTAATAATTCCAATTCATGAACATGGAATATGTTTCAAATTATATTTGTTCTTTTTAAGCTCTTTCATCAATTTCATATAGTATTCAGTACAAAGTTTTTTTCAAATCCTAGGTTAAATTTATTCCAAAGTGTGTTATTTTTTAGAAATGTTTATTATTATTTTTTTGAACAGGCAGAGTTAGAGAGAGAGAGAGACAGAGAGAAAGGTCTTCCTTCTGTTGGTTCACCCCAAAATGGCCACCACAGCTGGTGTGCTGAGGCCAGCGCGCTGCGCTGATCCGAAGCCAGAAGCCAGGTGCTTCTCCTGGTCTCCCATGCAGCTGCACGGTCCAAGCACTTGGGCCATCCTCCACTGCCTTTCCGGGCTACAGCAAAGAGCTGGACTGGAAGAGGAGCAACTGGGACAGAATCTGGCGCCCCAACCGGGACTAGAACCCAGGGTGCTGGCACTGCAGGTGGAGGATTAGCCAAGTGAGCTGTGGCACCGGCTTAGAAATGTTTTAAAATATATTTTTATTTTAGTTTGAAAGGCCGAGATGAGAGAGAGCGAGAGAGAGAGAGAGAGAGTCTGTTGTTTACTGGTTCATGCCCCAAATGCTCACAAAAATCAATCAGAAATGGGCCATGCCAGAACCAGGAACCTGGAACTCAATCCAAGTCTCATACACGGGTGGCAGGTGCCCCATTCTTGAAGTATCGTCTACCGTTTCCTGGGGTGCATTAGCAGGAAGTTGGAATCAGAAACAGAATTGAGACTCAAGCCAAGCACTACAAAATGGGATGTGGGAGACATCTTGATCACTGAACCAAACATTCACCCTTATTTTATTCTTTTTTTGTCTTCTTAAATAACATTGTTTTCATTAATTCTTTTCATATCACTCATTGTTAGTGTACAGAAACTCAGCTGATTTCTGTATGATCATTCTGTGTCCTGCAGCACTTGTAAATTTGTATATTATTTCCAGCAGGTTTGTTGTTGTTTTCTTTTAGAATCTTCAGAGTTTTCTGAAGATGGTCATGCCATCTGGAAACAGAGTCAATGTTATTTCTTTCTATGTTTGGTTGCTGTATTTTCTTCTTCTGGCAAAGGCACCAAGTATTGTGTTGAACTGAAGTGGTGAGAGTGGACATCCTTGTCTTGCTTTTGATCTTAGAGGAAAAACTTTCAGCTTTTTCATGGAAGAGTGATGTTATCTGTGAATTTTTCAAATATGGCTTTATTATTTATTTTGAGGCGCAGTCCTTCTACATTCAAATTTTTTAAACTTTCTTATGAAAGGATGTTGGCTTTTTCAAATATATTTTTGTATCTACTGAGATAATCATATGACTTTTATGCTTTATTATGTTAATGAGATGTACCATATATTTTTATTTGTATGTTTGATTATCCCTGCAACCCAAGGATATGTTTAATTTGTCACAGTGAATTATTCTTTTACTGTTTTATTGAATGCAGTTTGATAGTATTTTGTAGAAAATTGCTACATGTATGTTTATTGGAGATATTGACCTGTAATTTTCTTTTCATATTGTGTCCTTGTCTGACTTTAGTGTAATATCTCATACAAAGACTATGAAAGTGTTCCCCCTTGATAATTTTTGGATGAGTTTGAGTAGGAACGACATTAACTTTTCTTTAAATGTTTGTAGAAATTCTTTCATGAAGTTATCCAGTACTAGCATTTGTTGACAAGTTTTTGATGTCTGATTCAATCTCCTTAATATTGGTCTATTATTATTTTTTACTTCTTCATGATTCAGTCTTTTTGGTTGTATGTTTTTAGCAATTACTCTTTCTACTTGGTTAGTCAATTTGTGGGCACATAATTATTCATAACCACTTTTATGATACTTTTTATTTCTGTTATCAATTTTAATGTCTTCTTTTTCATTTATAATTTTATTTATGGGAATCCTCTTTTTCTCTAAGTATAGCTACAGTTTTTATAAGTTTGTTTATCTTTTGACAAAACTCTTGGCTTTATTGATCTTCTATATTGCTTTTCTAGCATTTATTTTATTTATTTCATCTCTGATCTTTATTATTTCCTTACTTCTGCCTTTTGTCTTAGTTTGTTTCTTTGTAGCTCCTTAAGGTATAAAGTTGAATTCCTCACTTAAGGTATTTTATTTTTCTTAATATAGACATTTATAACTATAAATTTTCTCTTAGAACTTCTATTACTGCAACCCATAAATTTTGGGATGTTATATTTCTATTATTCATTTTAAGTTCTTTTATTTCCCTTTTGATTTCTTCTTTGGCCCTTTGGCTGTTCAAGAATGTGTTGTTTACCACATATTTGTAAATTTTCCAGTTTTACTTCTGTTATTGATTTCTAGTTTCTTAACATTGTGGTTGGAAAAGACACTTGACATAATTTCAACCTTCTTGAATTTGTTAATACTTGTTTTGTGACTGAAAATAGGATTAAAATAGGATGTACCCCAGAGAAATGTTCTGTGTGTGCTTTAAATGAATGTGTGCTCTGCAGCTATTGTATGGAACATTCCATGTATGTCTTTTTTTTTAGTCTAAGGTGTAGGTTAATACCACTGTTTCCTTGTTGATTTTCTGTCTGGATTATCTGCCAATTGTAAAGAGGAATACTGAGTCACTTAATAATGTAATATTGCTAATTATCTGTCATTTCATATCTGTTAATTTTTGCTTTATATATTCAGGTGCTGTGATGTTGGGTGCATATATATTTATAATTGTTTTGTCCTTTTTTTTGACAGGCAGAGTTAGACAGTGAGAGAGAGAGAGACAGAAAGGTCTTCCTTTTTCCGTTGGTTCACTTCTCAAGTGGCCGCTATGGCTGGTGCATTGAGGCTGGCGCACTGTGCCAATCCGAAGCCAGGAGCCAATTGCCTCCTCCTGGTCTCCCATGTGGGTGCAGGGCCCAAGGACCTGGGCCATCCTCCACTGCACTCCCGGGCCACGGCAAAGAGCTGGACTGGAAGAGGAGCAGCTGGGACAGAATCCGGCACCCCAACCAGGACCAGAACCCAGGGTGCCGGCACCGCAGGTGGAGGATTAACCTAGTGAGCCGCGGCACCAGCCTGTTATGTCTTCTTGATGTGTTGATCCCTTTATCATTATTTAATGTTCTTCTTTATCTATTGTCTTTATCTAAAGTCTGTTTTGTCTCATATAAGTACAGCTACTTCTGTTCTCTATCAATTACCATTTGCATGAAATATCTCTTTATATTCCCTGATTTTCAGCCAATGTGCATCTTTAAAGCTAAAGTGAGTCTCTTGTAGGTAGTGTAAAGCTGCATTATTTTTATAAATCCATTCAGCCAGTCTGTAACTCTGGATTGAAAAATTCAATCCATTTACATTCACAGCAATGCATAATAGGAGCAGATTTACTTTAGCCATTTTATGGATTCTTTTCTGACTGTTAAAGAAGATTCTCCTTTTTTTTTCTTCCCCTCTTGCTACTATCTTGTGATTTAATTATTTTATATAATGATGTGCTTTTCTTTTTTGTTATTGATTTTTTGTGTATCAACTATATATTTTTGTCTTATAGTAATCAAGATGCTTATATATAATATCTTAAAGTTTTAACTGCTGTTTCTTGCTGGTAACATCCTCCCTTCCATCACATATAAAATCTATACTTTTATTTCCCCTAATTTTATGTTTTTAATTTCACAATTTCAAGAAGTATTATAATTGAGGCATTTTAATTCATTTTATCATTTACTTTTTGACTATATACATATGCTACCAGTAGTTCATATTTTCGTGTTTTAACATAAGGAAGTACTCCCTTTAGCATTTCTGGTACGGCAGCTCTAGTAGTGATGATCTTCTTAGCTTTTCCCTGTCTAGGGAAGTTTTTCTTTTCTCATTTCTAATGGATGGCTTTGTTGTGTAAAGCATTCTTTGTAATTATTTTCCTCTCAGGACTTTGAAAGCTAGGAGCCAGGTGCTTCTTCCAGTTCTCCCACGTGGGTGCAGGGACCCAAGCACTTGGACCATCTTGTACTGCCTTCGCAAGCCACTGCAGAGAGCTGGATTGGAAGAGGAGCAGCCGGGACTAGAATGTTTGCCCATATGGGATGCCAGCACTGCAGGTGGAGGATCAACCTACTGCGCCACAGCACTGCCTCCCCTCTTTTTAAGATTTTTTTTTAAATTTTTTTATTTGAGAGTTAGATTTACAGACAGTGAGAGGGACAGACAGAGAGAAAGACATTATTTCTTTAAGTAAGCTCTCGGTCCTTTTCTTTCTCATTTCTCCTTTTTTACCCTTATGATGTGATTTTTTTTTTATGGTAACCCATAATTACTATTGACTTTCTTTGTTCTTTTTTGTTATGATTTATTTTTTTCTCTTCTGACTGAATATTGTAAAGTGTTCTCTCTTTCTGTTCACAGATTCTTTCTTCTACTTGATCAATTATGCCATTGATCTTCTTTTATACTTTGAAGGCCATTCATCATCTTATTTAGCTCCAGAAGTTCTGTTTTCTTAATTATTTCTATAATTTTGATGCTTTTCTCATACATTAGTTTCCTGATTTCATTAAGATGCCTACTAATGTTCTTTTGTGGATTGCTGAGCTCCCTTAAAACAGTCATTCTAAATTTTTGGGTAATTTTTAGATTTCCATTTGGGGAGCAACAGTTAATGAGAAAATTATTGCAACACTTTGGTGGTGACCTATTTCCTTTCTTTTTAATGTATTTAATTATTTTGCATTGATGTTTCCCATTTGATGGAATTTTAACATTTTACAGACGTTATGGACTTATTTTGGTGGAGAGGGAACTTCATTTTAAGTGGTACAAGGGCACTTGGTCAGGTAGTGTGTGTCAGTTTCAGTTCCAGTGAGGGTGCAGCAGCCTAGCTCCTGTGCAATCTTATTAGCTGAACTTGGCCTTGGCATTCTCAGTGATCAAGGCTGTTGCTGTCCACAGTGGGAGTGATAACTTCCTTCTCAGAAACACTTAAGTGGGTCCTTCAAGCTGAAATGAAAGGACACTTGATAGTACTCAAATTTACATGAGGACTAGTAAAACAGGAATGAAGAGGAATGATAATTGACAGAAGGAACTCTATAGGTAAATATAAAATATGCTACATGTTTGCATGTAATTCTTTTTCCTATCTCATTTAAAAGACACATGC
The DNA here is from genome assembly GCA_949820135.1 of Sylvilagus floridanus. Taxonomy (NCBI): domain Eukaryota; kingdom Metazoa; phylum Chordata; class Mammalia; order Lagomorpha; family Leporidae; genus Sylvilagus; species Sylvilagus floridanus. The sequence goes on from OX463223.1 coordinate 82,408,367, forward strand.
ATGAAGCCATAATTATAAATCTTTATTGATGGGCATACAAGGTATTAAGATGCAATTTATGTCACCATAAGTGCACAAAGAGCTGGGAGGGAATGGAGATATAATTTTTGGGTAAATCGTATTGCCAAAGTATTTGCTCTCCTGGCTTGCAGACCTATAGTATTTTTTTTAAATCCCCAAACCAGCTATGAGTTCCAGAACTAAAACAAGAGGTAGAGTATGAAATCTGAATAATTTACATGAAAGAATATTCTCCAATGCTCACTTCACAACTGGCCATAGATAATAAGAAACACCAAAGAGCCAGACAGAAAAGCCAGAGGGTGCATACACTAACATATAAAAGTTTTTCTCTCAGGAAACAGATTCAGGAATCTCCAGAGCTAAACAACAAACTTATTTCCATTGCCATAGCAGACAATTATTGCCCACTGAGACATCAAAATTGTTATGTAGTAGGGGCTTTTGTGTATTTCTTACTTTTCCCTTTTCCAAATAAAAGCATTTTTGCACCTGCTTGTTTATATTCCACTAATATGCATTGGGTGTTAGGGGTAAAGGGGTAGATAGCTTATCCCATAGTTTATAGGTCACAAGACTATGAGAAACTACATTCTGATCTGATGAAAAAGACTGAGCATCATCCATAGATCCTAGACTTTGGAGCCAAATGTAGTGACTGGAAGGAATTTTGGGTTGTTTTTCCTGCTCTCTATGATGAGAGAAAGATTGGGTGTTCAAGTCAAGGGCAATATCTGTAAAGAATGCTAAGTTTTCGCTCATTATTTATCCTCCCCTACATGACCTTCCATTTCCAGTGACCAGAATGTAGATATGATGGCAAGAGCTGGAGAAGCCAGATAGGACCCTAAGATGGAGATCAGATTTCAAAAAATGACAAAGAATACAGTGGAAAAAATGTGTCTTTTCTAAATCCTTATACCTGGGATGACCTAGGATATAATGTCCAGACTATCAGAGGACAGATAAATATTTATCTCATTTAAGCCACCTTATTTTGTGAGTATTTCTGACAGTCATGAATCATGCACAATACAGGGCATGTGTGTAGAGAATGTGTAGTTTGGGATAAAATGATGAAGGAAATTATATAGTAAGAACAAAACACAATTCTTCCACAGAGAAGAGTTATGATTTCTAACATGTTTCCCAATGACTTCCTTTTTGCTCTAAGTCTTGCTAGGATTCAACTAATTACCATTGCTCAACAGCTATTTCTCTAAGGAGTAGAATTATGGTTTTATTTCTTACACTGACTTTGGTAAATGTGGCTCTGAAATTTTAAGGAGGAACCCCCCTATCATCTCCATCTCTTTTCCTCTATTTTTTGTCTTGATGGGTTCTAAGAGGGCTCCCTACCAAAGGCTCAGAGTTAAGTACTTTGTTCAAATTGCACATTTGCAGAGAGAGAGGTTGAATTGGAACCCAAGTCTTCCTGACTCCAAAGCCTCTTCTGTTAGCCACCGTGATCTCCTCCTCATGGCTATATCTTGCCACTCATGACAGGTTTCCTACTTAGTTAATGGCCCTCACAAAATAGTTGACTTTGCTTGGCTTCCTTTCTGTTGGGCTGCCCGCTTGGTTGAATTCCAAATGAATCATGATGACATTTAATTTCTCTGCCATTGTTGCCTGGACTTCAATTCCAGCTGCTCCCCTGGAATTGATCTCTTTTCTCTTTCATGTAGGAATTATGTCATGCACCTGTTCCCTTCTCTGTACTGCTGCAAGAAAACATCATAATGGGGCTGGTGCTGTGGTGCAGGGATTAAAGCCTTGGCCTGCAGTGCCGGCATCCCATATGGGCTCCAGTTCGAGTCTCTGCTACTCCACTTCTGATACAGCTCTCGGCTATGGCCTGGGAAAGCAGCAGAAGATGGCCCAAGTCCTTGGGCTTCTGCACCCACATGGGAGACCCGGAGGAAGCTCTAGCTTTCTGGCTTCGATCAGCTCAGCCTGGGCCATTGCAGCCATTTGGGGAGTGAACCCGTAGATGGAAGACCTCTCTCTGTCTCTAACTCTCTGTAACTCTTTCAAATAAATAAATAAATAAAATAAAGCATCAGACCCTGTAAATCTAATGTCAAGAGAACACGACCCTCATACTTTCTTACTCTCCAGAGTTTTCTGGGCATAGACATACGTGTGGGCTGATTTGAGGAGCTTAAGGAAGGTTCCTTCTTTTATTGGACTTAGCAGATACCCTTGGCCTTTAGATTGAAGTATGGAATTCTTCTGTGACAGTGCCATTCCTTTGATTTAACAACTCATTTTCCTACATCCTCTTTTCAAGCAACTCTTTTAATGCATTAACACTGAGTCCTGTAAATGGAAATTCACGTGTTTTCCAGATGTCAGCTTCCCTATTATAGCCAAGATTGGCAGTTGTCTCTCCACCAACAATGCCCACCTCTTTACTTTCAGAGTCTTAATAAGCTCAGTGGAAGATCTTGATTTGTCTAAGTCAAAAATGGTGTTTTCTTACCCTTGTTAGTAAATGGCTTTAGGATGGGCCTGGCTTCTTTGACTCCATTTTAAATCCAGTTCCATACAATTCTCTGCTGCCTTTGCTGCAGCTACCCACACCACATGCCAACATCTTGCTGTCAACCACTCTGCCACCATGGATCATGTGAACGAGTACCAAAACACACAGGAATTTGCAGGGGAATCCAAGATCAATGCAAGCAAGAATCAGCAGGATGATGGCAAAATGTTTTTTGGAGGCTTAAGCTGGGACTCGATTAAGAAAGATCTGACTGAACACTTGTTTCGAGCAATTTGTAGATTGTATGATGAAAACATATCTAGTCACTGGAAGATCAAAAGGATTTGAATTTGTGGTTTTTAAAGATGCTGTTAGTGTTGATAAGGTTTTGGGCCAAAGTTTAAAGGGAAAGAACCCCCTAAAAGATTTTTTTTTGTGGGCGGATTGATCCTCGATCCTTCTGAACAGCAAACAAAAGAATATTTAGGGGGGCTGTTACTTTGGCACAGCAGGTTGAGCTGCTTGTCTCTAGTGCTGGCATCCAATTTGAGTGCTAGTTCAAGTCCCAGCTGCTCCACTTCTGATCCAGCTCCCTGCTAATGCATCTGAGAAAGCAGTGGGAGATGGCGCTAAGTCCTTGGACCCCCATCATCCAAGTGGGAAATCCTGATGAAGCTCCTGGCTCCTGGCTTCATCTTGGCCCAGCCCTGTCTGCCGTAGTCATTTGGGGAGTGATCTAGCAGACGGAAGCTCTCTCTCTCTCTCTCTCTCGCGCGCGCGCGCGCTCTCTCTCTCTCTCTCTCACCCTCTTTGTAACTCTTTCAAATAAATAAATCACTAAAAAGAATATTTTGGATCCTTTGGAGAGACTGAAAGTGTTGAACTTTTCCTGGATACAAAAACAAATGAAAGAAGAGGACTTTGTTTTATCACATATACAGATGTAGAGCCCGTAAGGAAATTGTGAGAAAGCAGGTAACATCATGTTGGTTCTGGGAAGTGCTAAATCAAAGTTGTACCACCTAAAAAGGCAGTTACAGAATTAGCAAAAATGACTAAGAAGTGCTACTAGGGGTCTTGACTGAGGTCAGGGACAAAACTGGAGCCAAGGATTTAATAACTATTGTGATCAGTATATGTAAATTACAATTGTGCCTATGGTGGTGATCAAAACTATAGTGGTTATGATGGATAAGTTTATCCTGACTATATAAGACCAGTATATGTGGACAAAGATATGCTGATAACAGTGATCAATACAACACTTACAGCAAGACATCTCGAGGGGTGGCAATCACTAAAACAAATGCCAGCCATGCTAAGGGAGATCTTTGGAGAAAACAAGAATGGCTAAAGGAACCCATCTTGCAGGGAAGCATTGAAAATTGGTCTTCTGTTAGTCTAAGATGATTATTTTGTAGAGACTTTCTAATGTACAAGACATAAATGTGTCCAATTGTACATAGCTGTCAACTAGCTTTTACTTTGTCCTTTGCTGTGTTATGATTCAATGTGGATTTTTATTTATTTATACAAATTTTGTTTATGATTTCATGTTAAATCTTACATAAATGCTTACTTAATGCAAAAAAGAGATGGGCCTGTAAGCCAGTTTTGACAAATGAGACATGAGGAATCTACCCAGAAGGGAAGTCTACTCTTTTTATCCAATAAGGGAAGATACAGCTCCTTTCTTTTTGTTGTATCTGAAGTTCTCAACATCTGGCTTATGCTTTGACATTTGATGGAAGATAATTCTTTCTTGTGGGAGAACCATCTTGTGTGTTGGAGGATGTTTAATAGCATCCATACTCTATCACTAGATGACAATAGCATACCTTCTCTATCATAACACCAAAAAGTCTCTAAGAATTGTCAATCAATTGGAATTTTTTTTCCTTCATAGTGTTAAGTGTTCATAGGCTTTTCTTATGCAAATCAATTATACTCCACACCAAACCTGATTATTCCAGTCTTCTCAATGATCAGCAAAAGAAGACTTTGAGGGATAATGGGTAAAAGGACTCATCATCTTCAAATGGCCAGATCATTGCTTTTCAATTTAGCACTTGTTTATGGGTCTTAGATTTCACTCCATCCATCCCCAAAATGTGGAATAAGTAGGACCAAGCATCAGCACATCACTAAAAATAAAAACAACATTGGTTTACACAAGATAAGGAATTACTTTTCCTTAACATAAGAATACCCAAAGGAAGTCAGGCCAGAACTAGGATGTCAGCTACACAGTATTATCATACCTTCTAACTTTTCACTTTGCCACCTAAATTTGCATCCTTTGGTTATATATCCTTAAGAAGGTTCACAAAGACTCGTAAGGTTGACAGAGATGGCTGTGTTTCGGGGAGATAAAAAAAGAAAGAAAAATGATACAAGTGTTCATATCATCTTTTTTTTTTTTCAGGTAACATTTGCCTTAAAGCATTGTCTTTTTTTTTTTTGCTTTTATTTAAAGAATATAAATTTCCAAAGTATAGCTTATGGATTCCAATGGCTCCCCCCCTCACAATTTCCCTCCCTCCCGCTACCCTCCCCTCTCCCGCTCCCTCTCCCCTTCTGTTCACATCAAGATTCATTTTCAATTCTCTTTATACACAGAAGATCAGTTTAGAACATATTATGTAAAGATTTCAACAGTTTGCCCTCACATAGAGACACAAACTGAAATTATTGTTGGAGTACTAGTTATAGTATTAATTCACAATGTACAGTACATTAAAGACAGAGATCCTACATGATTTTTTTTAAAGAATTGATTAATTATCTATGCAATTTCCAATTTAACACCAAGATTTTTTAATCATTTGCAATTATCTTTATACACAGAAGATCGATTTAATATTATAGTATGTAAGGATTTCATCAGTTTGCACCCACACAGAAACACAAAGTGAAAAAAATACTGTTTCATTACTAGTAATAGCGTTATTTCAAATTGGATAACAGATTAAGGACGGATCCCTCATGAGACATAAGTACACAGTGACTCCTGAAGTTGATTTAACAATTTGACACTCTTGTTTATGGCGTCAGTAATCTCCCCAGGCTCTAGTCATGTACTATGGGTTGAATCTGGCAACAAACACATAATTAGCCGTAGGTGTTTAAATTTTAAATGAAAAGTGATCCCTGTGAAATATAAGAGTGGGAATAAGAGAGGGAGGAGATGTACAATCTGGGACATGCTCAATCGGAACTGCCCCAAATGATAGAGTTAGAAGTGCGCCAGGGGATTCCAATACATTCCCATCAAGGTGGCATGTACCAAAGCCATCTCATTAGTCCAGGTGACCAATTTCAGCTCACAATTGATCACACGGATAGGTCTAAGAGTAGAAGGGTCCACACAAACAAGACTAGTGTCTGCTAATACTAACATTATAGAATGAAAAAGGGAGAGAATGTTCCATATCATCTTTTTTAAAGTAGACTTTGGGGATTCCTCAACTCGAACAATTTCTGCTTATATATCACTGGACATAACTATATCATGTGGCCACCTCTATCTGAAAGGGAAGCTGAAGAATGTAGCATTTTGTATTAAATTAACAGACGGCAGCCCAGACAAAATTTTTCACTCTATTGGTTATAGAGAAGAGGAATGGCTCCAGGAAAATAGCGATCTGGGCTAGTTGGTACAATGCCTTCTATAAGAGTCCTGGGAGAGATGATTTTCTCCATCTTATTACAAATACATTACCTCACTTGCCCTTACAAAAGAACTGAAAGGAAAGGAAACTGAGAGCTGTCAATATCATCCAACTCATGGGTACTGAAATCAGGAACTAAATCAAGTTGACATGACTTCGTAGATTATTCTCTATATGAATTAAGTGTCTCAGTTGATAATAGAGAATCAAAAAGATAATTGAGCCACACCTTCTCAGTTTAAAGATGGAGAACTTGAGTCCCATACATAGAAATGGACACATAAGAAATTAGTTGAAGAGCCAAAACCCAGGAACTCTTTCCACTACATTATGTGAGATGATTAGATAATGAATTGGTCCAGAATAGTTGGGAGGAAGGTGTTTAATGGAAAAGAACATTCTCATGATTAGCAGAGTTGATTAAAATCAGGCCCTACTGTGAGTCTCTGAAGTCCCTAATCTAGTCTTTCATTTCCTTCCCCACTTAATTTAGTGGAAGGTAGAAAAGGCAAGAGACTGAAAATCCAGAGACTTGTATTGAAATTTCAGATTCACCAGAGTTTCATTGTTTGTCATTGGGAAAGCTTTCTAATTTCTCTTGATCTCAGTTTCTCCACCTGCAATATGGTCTGGATGCCTGTTAAGGACTCTCCAAGATCTGATATTCTGATCTTGAGATACAAGAAGCCTAGCTCCTCCTTGGAATACAGTCAGGATACAGTTCTATAATTTATAAGGTATATATAGACAGAGCAAGAACTAGAAATAAAGAGCAAGGAAGGAGTTGTGAATTAGCAACAGGCTGAGGAATTGAAGAGGCATGTAGGATAGAAAATTGAGCCTGTTTGGAGGAAATAGAGCCAACATACTCTTGTGAATCCAAAAAGAGCCCACTACCAGAAGGTTAGTCCAAGGCTCTTGTCAGGGCTAACAATACAGCCAGAGTAGTCATGGATTATTTAGTCTGCACTGCCCATTAGCAGAGGTTTTAAAATTGCTGAACCATTCCCTGTGATTAGGCAACAGAAAGTATAAGGATCATTATAAAGGTAATGCTTAAATGGAGGCTTCTCTGGCTAGTGTGCTGGAGAGAGTAGGCAATGCCAGGCTGGTTATATAATTTCCCAGAACCCTTGAAAGGCTCTGAAGAGATCCCATTGCTTCCTATTCTTTTTCCATGATCATGTTGATTCTATTTCATTGTTCCTCACCTTCAATGGGCTTTTAATAAACTGCATTTCATCATTTTTGTCATTATGCTGTGCAACATCCCCAGTAGAAATGAGAGCATTTACATTATAGCTCTGAGGATTTTGGAAAGGGGTGGAGAGTGAGTCAGAGCTTAATGATTAAAATAGAAAAAAAGAGAATAAAATGTTTAGAAAGGATTAGGACATCTGCCTGGGTTTACTATTCAATATTTCACATCTTTTCCTTCCTGAGTTTAAGTTTTCTCATCAATAAAGTAAGAAAACTGGCTTGGATCAGTGGATTTGAAAATGTTGTTGCAAGGTCCTCTGGAGCATGGAGTTTTTCAGGATTGAGCCTTAAAGTGTGTGTGTTTATTCTTTGTAAGACTTCATTTTTTTAACTGTAATTTTTGATTCCAAGTATGAGAAAGTGGAGTGAGATGGTTAATTGGAGGAAGTAAGCATCTGTGCCTCTCACATAAAAGGACTACAACAATGAGTGAACCATGTTCTAACTGCAGTATCTGAGAGTGCAGCAGAGAACCAGTGGAGAGCCTCTGGAGCATGCAGATTTGGAGTGGCCACATAGAGATGGGAATAGAACCCCCACACCTCTGCCATCCCTTTTGCTCAATTGGGAACAACTTGGGATTCAAAGGGAAATCTCCAGGAGGGAAACAAAAAGTAAGCAAGAATAACCCACCAGTCTCCAGCTAAGCCACAGATAGACACCTGCAGCTTTTGTTTCTGGGGAATTTTGCAATCTTCACAGTCCCTGAGCCCTGCCTAGGGAGCTGCTTTGAGTATACATATTGAACCACTCTGAAGAAGGAGCCCACATTGTGTCTCGCCTCTGCCACCCACCCCATGATCTGGGCTATCATTTTATGGTACCATCTTGAGATCTGAACCACTGTTACAGGTTTTATGTTCTGGAAGCCAGTAGCTACTGCAGCACCCCATCACTGAGACTTCTCCACCACTATACTGCGCACACACACACACACACACACACACGGGTGGCTGTTAACACCCTGACCCTGACTCTGGGAAGCCTAGGCCCAGTATAATGGCAATGAGCATTGCACCTGACTATATAGTGTACCCTAACCCCCTAGGGAATAGACAACTTCCAAGGAGGAAGTTAAGTGTGACTCAATAGAGAAAGCCAGGCCCCTCAGGAATCCTATCTTAGCAAAGAGGAGGCTGTATGTCACCCAGGAGCCTGTGGTGACATCACACTCAGTGTTGAGGGGCCACATGTCACCCAGCAGAGAGCAGCCAGCTAGCCACTGTGCACCCAGGGTCCCACAGTGACCCTAGGGGCCCATACTCTACCTTTCAGAGACTAGTTAACTCCTTAAAACCTAGGAACCCATGACAACACTGTCCCCAGGGAAGAGAGGCTCATAAGTCACCGAAAAGAGACCAGTCCATCCCTGAACCCACACCCAGTAGGTAGGCCATACTCAGTCCAGTGGTGAGCAGCCTCACCATACTTTCGGCATGAAGTCCTTCTGTCCCCATTGAGGAGGCTACACTCAACCCAGCAGAGCAACTACACAGATGTCTACAAAGTAGGCCACAGAGGCACTTGCAGGTACTGCCAATATTGATAATGGCTGAGGAAACTGCATGGAGATCATGGTGCTGTAATTACCTGAAACCAAAACCAACACACCCCTACCCAAGAAGCACCCTAAGAAAATCCACACCTGAAAATATTTCCACACAAAAAGCCATTTCACAGACACAGAACATATGACCCCTCTACCCAATGCACAAATATCAATGCAAGGACATAGGAAGCATCAAAAAGCAAAGAAACATGGAACCACAAAGGAACAATAACTCTACAGTAACTGAACCAAAAAAAGGAGTTCAAAATAGTAATCTGAAGGAAACTGGGAGAGATACCAGATAATACAGATAGGAAATTCAGTGAAAGCAGGAAAGCAGTTCATAATCTGAATGAGATATTCAACAAGGAGATAAATATTGTTATATCAAAGAAAACAAACTGAAATGTTGGAGGTGAAGACCTCAGGGAATGACATAAAATCACAATTGAGAGCTCCCTATGTCACAAAAAGGAAAGAATTTATGAATCTGAAGACATGTCTTTTGAAATAACCAAGCCAGAAGGAAAAACAAAAGCAAAAACAAAAGAATGAAAAAGGCTGAAGAAAGCCTCTCAAACCATTAAGCAGACAGTTATTCTAATTATGAGCATTCTAAAGGGAGAAGAGATGGTGAAAGGCATAGGAAGACTTTTTAACAAAATAATAACTGAGAACTTCTGAAGTCTTGGTAGAGACATAAACTTTAAGATCCACAAATCTTGGGGTTGATGCTGTGGTGTTGCAGGTAAAGCTGCCATCTGCAGTGCTAGCATCCTATGCGTGCACTGATTCGAGCCCTGACTGCTACACTTTCGATCCAGCTCCCTGCTAATGCACCTTGGAAAGCAGCAGAAGATGGCCCAAGTCCTTGGGCCCCTGCCACCCAGGTAGGAGACCCACAAGAGTTTCCTGGCTCCTGGCTTCAGATCAGCCCAGCTTGGCCATTATGGCCATTTGGGGAGTGAATCAGTGGATGGAAGATTCTCTCTCTCCCTCTCTCCCTCTTTCTGCAACTCTGCCTATATGCAGTTAAATTGGAAATTTATATGCTGGACACATACAAGGTTGAATCATGAAGAAAGACAAAACCCGTAACAAAACATCTCCCATTAAAGAAAACTCCATTACCTACTAGTTTCATTGTTGACATTTACCAAACACTTAAATAGGAAGTAATATCAATTCTTAAATGATTTCAAGACATTGAAGTAGAGCAAATTCTCTCAAACTCATTTTCTGAGGTCAGCATCATCCTGATACAAAAAGAAAACAAAAATACAACTAAAAAGAAAACTACAGGTTGATATTTCTGATGAATATTGAGGCAAAAATTTGCAAATTGGCAACACAATACCAGAAAACTGAATTCAGTAGCACATAAAAGACATTAGCCTCTATAATCAAGGGGATTCATCCTAGGATTTAGAGTGATTTGGAGTGATATGGAAATTAGGATTTAGAGTGTTATGGAAATCAATAAATATGATGCAGCACATTAAGAGAACCAAGGACAAAACAATATGATTGTCACAATAGATACAAAAAAGCATTGGAGAAATTCAATAGCTATTTATGATACAAATGCTCAACAAATTAGTTTATAGAAGTGGTGTATCTTAACATCATAAAGACAATATCATGAGAAGCCCATAGCTTATAGCATACTGACTGGGGAAAGGTTGAAAGCTTTTCCTCTAAAATCTAAGAAGCACAGGCATTGATAGGAAAAGAAGATAGGTGAATTTACACCAAACTAAGAAACTTCTTGCACAGCAAAGGGACAATGAAAAAAATGGAGAAATAACCTACATAATGGGGGACAATATTTGCAGGCTATGCATTCAATAAAGGCTACTGCCATAAGGAAACTCAAACTTTTCTTTTTTTAAAATATTTTGTTTCTTTATTTGCGAGGTAGTGTTACAGACAGTGAGAGGGAGAGACAGAGAGAAAGGTCTTCAGTCCATTGGTTCATTCTCTAAATGGCCACAATGGCTGGAGCTGCGCCAATCCGAAGCCAGAAGCAAGGTGCTTCTTCCCACTCTCCCACATGGGTGCAGGGGCCCAAGGACTTGAGCCATCCTCCACTGCTATCCCAGGCCATAGCAGAGAGCTGGATTGGAAGAGGAGCAGCCGGGACTAGAACCCAGTGGCCATATGGGATGCCGGCACTGCAGCCGGAGGATTAACCTACTGCGCCACGGCGCTGGCCTCAAACTTTTCAATAGTGAAACAAAGCACAACAAATATTAATGTAATTTTTTAAAGGACAAAATATTTGAGCAGACGTTTCTTTGTTAAAATCTTTTTGGAGCGTAGGTGCTGTGGTGCGGTGGGTTAAGTCACTATCTGCATTGCTGGCATCCCATGTGAGTGCTGCTTTGAGTCCCAGCTGCTCCTCTTCCTATTCAGCCCCTGATACTGTATGTGGGGAGGCAAAGTGACCTGAGTGCTTGGGCCCTTGACAGCCACGTGGGAGACCCAGATGGAATTCTAGGCTTCTGGCTTCTACCTAGCCTGCCCTGGCCATTATGGCCATTTGGAGAAGAAACCAACAGTCGGAAGATCTCTCTCTTTCTCTCTCTCTCTCTCTCTCTCTGTCTCTTCCTCTCTCTGTGACTCTTTCAAATAAATACTTCTTAAATATACATATATATATATATATATATATGATTTTTTTGTGTTTATGGGGCACAGTGTTAAATTTTAACACATATGTATGATGTGTAGTGACCGGATCAAGGTAATGGTACATCCACTACCTCAAAAATCATTTATTTGTTAGAAGTATTTAAACTATTCTCTATTAGTTCCTTTGAAATACACAATTCATTACTGCCAACCATTATGATTCTACTGTGTAGAATATTATAAATTACTATAGCTTTAGAACACTAGAAGTTAGGTTTTTCAAAATATTTATTTTATTTATTTGAAAAACAGAGTTACAGGGGGGGGGGGGAGGGGGGGGGGGAGGTGTTCCAAATGGCCACAATGGCCAGAGCTAAGCCAATCTGAAGCCAGGAGCCAGGAGCTTCTTCCAGGTCTCCCACATAGGTGCAGGAGCCTGAGGACTTGGGCTTTCCTCTGCTGCTTTTCCAGGCACATTAGCAGGGAGCTAGACTGGAAGTGGAGCAGTCAGGACTTGAACTGGCACCCATATGGAATGCTGATGATGCAGGCCGGGACTTTGACCCTCTGTACCACAGCACCGACCCCTAGAATTTAGTTTTACAATTAAATTGCACACCTGTACTCATTAACATCCTCTCTACATCTTGCCCATCCCCTCAACACTATAAAATACCCAGTAAACAATATTCTACTGTTTACTTCTATTATATCAATATTTTAACTTCCACATAGGAATGAAAATTTGCAGTATTTACATTTCTGTGTCTGATGTATGTTAATACAAACGTCTTCCTGTTATATTTATGTTACTTCAAATGACAGAATTTTATTCCTTTTTAAATGGTTGAATAATAATTCCATTATATATATATATATACATATATATATATATATATATATATATATATATATTGCATTTTCTTTGTCCACATGGTAATAGATACTTAGGTTGGTTCAATTTCTTGGCTATTGTTTGACACTTGGGTTTCATGCTCTTTGGATATATCCTTTTTTAAAACTTTTATTTAATAAATATAAATTTCCAAAGTACAGCTTATGGATTACAATGAGTTTTTCCCCCCCAAACTTCCCTCCCACCCGCAATCCTCCCATCTCCCGCTCCCTCTCCCATTCCATTCACATCAAGATTCATTTTCAATTATCTTTATATACAAATATCAATTTAGTATATATTAAATAAAGATTTCAACAGTTTGCACCCACACAGAATATAAAGTGTAAAATACTGTTTGAGTACTAGTTATAGCTTTAATTCACATTGAACAACACATTAAGGACAGAGATCCTACATGAGGAGTAAGTACACAGTGACTCCTGTTGTTGACTTAACAAATTGACACTCTTGTTTATGGCGTCAATAATCACCCTAGGCTCTTGTCATGAGTTGCCAAAGCTATGGAAGCCTTTTGGTTCACCGACTCTGATCTTATTTAGACAAGGTCATAGTCAAAGTGGAAGTTCTCTCCTCCCTTCAGAGAAAGGTACCTCCTTTGATGGCCCGTTATTTCCACTGGGATCTCACTCGCAGAGATCTTTCATTTAAGTCCCCCCCTTTTTTTTTTTTTTTTGCGGAGTGTCTTGGCTTTCCATGCCTAAAATATTCTCATGGGCTCTTCAGCCATATCCGAATGCTGATTAAGGGCTGATTCTGAGGCCAGAGTGCTGTTTAGGACATCCGCCATTCTTTGAGTCTGCTGTGTATCCTGCTTCCCATGTTGGATCGTTCTCTCCTTTTTGATTCTATCAGTTAGTATTAGCAGACACTAGTCTTGTCTGTGTGATCCCTTTGACTCTTAGACCTATCAGTATGATCAATTGTGAACTGAAATTGATCACTTGGACTAGTGAGATGGCCTTGGTACATGCCACCTTGATGGCATTGAATTGGAATCCCCTGGCATGTTTCTAACTTTACCATTTGGGGCAAGTCCAATTGAGCATGTCCCAAATTGTACATCTCCTCCCTCTCTTTTTTCCACTCTTATATTTAACAGAGATCACTTTTCAGTTAAATTTAAACACCTAAGAATAATTGTGTGTTAATTACAGAGTTCAACCCATAGTATTAAGTAGAACGAAAAAAAATACTAAAAGGGATAAAGTATTAAGTTGTACATCAACTGTCAGGAAAAGGGCTAATCAAGTCACTGTTTCTCATAGCGTCCATTTCACTTTCAGTAAGTTTCTTCCTCAAATTCCTACTATGGCTATGGTCAAGGCCAGGAGCCAAGAACTCATTCCAGGTCTCCCATGTGGGTGGCAGGGACACAACTACTGCAGCTGTCACCTGCTTCCTTCTAGGATCTGCAATGGTACAGAATTAGAATCAGGAGCCAGAACCAGGTATTGAACCCAAGTACTCTGATATGGAATATGAACATCTGAATCAACATTTTAACTGTTGGGATAAATGTCCACATCCTCACCATGGGTTTTATTTACATTTCTCTGATACTTTGTGATGTTGAGCATTTTTTTTCTCAAAGGCACTGTATACAGTGCTGACATCCCATATGGGCACTGTTTGGATTCCTGGCTGCTCCATTTCCATTCCAGCTCCCTGCTAATGTGCCTGGGAAAGCAGCAGAAGATGACCCAAACACCCATGTGGGAGACCCAGAATATGCTCCTGGCTCCTGGCCTTGGCCTTGGCCCAGCCCGGGCAGCTGCAGTCATTTAGGCAGTGAACCAGTGGATGTAAGAGCTCTCTCTCTCTCTTCTGTAAGCTTGTCTTTTAAATCAACCAATCAATAATTTTTTAAAAGAGAAATGTCTATTCAGGCCATTTACAGAGATATAGTAACCCAAATAGCACAACACTGGGATAAAACAAACACACAGAACACTGGAACAAAATAAAGAATACAGAAATAGGTCTACATATTTATAGGCAACTTATTTTCGACAAGAGCAGAAAGAGTATACCTTGGAGAAAGGAAAGTCTCATCAATAAATAGTGGTGGGAAAATTAGATATCCAAATGCAGAAGTATGGAACTAGTTTCCTGTCCTCAAAATATACAAAAATGAATGGAAAATGGATCAAAGACTTAAATAAATGGCATGTAGATTTGAAGCTACTAAAAGAAATGTAGATAAAATGTGTTTGGATATTTATGTAGGTAAATATTTTATGGATATGCCCCCCCAAAACAAAAAGCACAAGCAACAATAGCAAAAATTGACAAATGAGATTATATCAAACTAAAAAGCTTCTGAGTAGACATTTAACAAAAAAAGACATAAAATGGGCTACAGGTACATGAATATATGCTCAATATCACTGATCATCAAAGAAATGCAAATCAAAACTGCAATGAACTATAATCTTACTCCATTTAGAATAGCTATTATACAAAAGGCCAGAAGTAACAAATGCTGATGAGGCTGTGGAGAAAGGATAACACTGTTAATGGGAATATAAATTAATAAAGTTATTACAGCAATAAACATGGAATTTTTTGGAAAAAAAACTTCAAATGGAACTGCTATGTTATGCAGCAACCTGAAAGAAAATGAAATTAGTATGTTCAAAATGAATGAGTTGATAAATAAGATGTGGTGTATGTGCACCATGGAATAGTATTCAGCCATAAAAGGATGACATTTTGTCATGTGCAACTACATCGACAGACCTGGAGGATATTGTGTTGAGCAAAATAAGCCCAATACAGTACGACAAATATGACATGGTCTTCCTCATATGTGGAATCTAAAAATCTTCATCCTTTATAAGCAGGGAGTAGAATCATGGTTATATTGGGGAATGAATGAGGAAAGAAAGGCTGGGGAAAAGTTGTCTATTGGTACAAAATTATAAATAGATGGCAGGAAAAAGTTCTGATGCTCTTTGGAAGAGTAGGATGACTATAGCTAACAATAATGTTTTATATGGGTAAATTCCAAGGAGTGGGATGGTTGGGTTGTATGGTAGGGTTATATTCAGGCTTCTGAGGAATCTCCAGACTGACTTCCACAGTGGTTTAACCAGTTTGCATTCCCACCAACAGTGGGTTAGTGTCCCTTTTTCCCCATATCCTTGCCAGCATCTATTGTTGGTACATTTCTGAATGTGAGCCATTCTCACCTGGGTGAGGTGAAACCTCATTGTGGTTTTGATTTGCATTTCCCTGATTGCTAGTGATCTTGAACATTTTCTCATGTGTCTGTTGGCCATTTGGATTTCCTCTTTGGAAAAATGTCTATTGAGGTCCTTGGCCCATCTCTTAAGTGGGTTGTTTGTTTTAATGTTGTGTCGTTTCTTGATTTCTTTGTAGATTCTGGTTATCAGCCCTTTATCTGTTGCATAGTTTGCAAATATTTTTTCCCATTCTGTCGGTTGACTTTTCACTTTCCTGACTGTTTCTTTTGCAGTACAGAAACTTCTCAGTTTGATGCGATCCCAATAGTTAATTTTGGCTTTGAGTGCCTGTGCTTCTGGGGTATTTTCTAAGAAGTCTTTGCCAGTACCTATATCTTGCAGGGTTTCTCCTATGCTCTCTAATAATTTGATGGTGTCGGGTCATCGGTTTAAGTTTTTAATCCATGTTGAATGAATTTTTGTGTAAGGTGTAAGGTAGGGATCTTGCTTCATGATTCTGCATGTGGAAATCCAGTTTTCCCAGCACCATTTATTAAATAGACTGTCTTTACTCCAGGGGTTGGTTTTGGATCCTTGATCAAATATAAGTTGGCTGTAGATGTTTGGATTGATTTCAGGTGTTTCTATTCTGTTCCATTGGTCTATCCATCTGTTTCTGTACCAGTACCATGCTGTTTTGATAACAACTGCCCTGTAGTATGTCCTGAAATCTATTAAATTGGCAAACAAAAAAGCCATCTGCACACTAATGTTTATTGCAGCCCAATTCACAATAGCTAAGACCTGGAACCAACCCAAATGCCCATCAACAATAGACTGGATTAGGAAATTATGGGACATGTACTCTACAGAATACTATACAGCAGTCAAAAACAATGAAATCCGGTCATCTGCAACAAAATGGAGGAATCTGGAAAACATCATGCTGAGTGAATTAAGCCAGTCCCAAAGAGACAAATATCATTTGTTTTCCTGATTGGCGAAGACTAACTGAACACCAAAGGGGAAACCTATTGAAATGAAATGAACACTATGATAAAATAATACTTGATCAGCTCTCGTCTGTACTGTTGATGTACAATGTAAACCTTTACCCTTCTTAGTATCTCTCTTTGTTGTTTGTTTTTGGTCTAGTACTAGTGGTTGAACTCTGCAACTAACACACAATTAGCATTAGGTGTTTAAATTTTAACTGAAAAGTGATCCCGGTTAACTATGAGAGAGGGAAAATGAAAGGGAAGATATGTACAATTTGAGACAAGCTCAAATGGACTTGCAACAAATGATGGAGTTAGAAACATGCCAGGGGATCCCAATACAACCCCATCAAGGTGGCATGTACCAATGCCATCTCAATGGTCCAAGTGATCAATTTTAGTTCACACAATGGATCACATTGATAGGTCTAAGAATCAAAGGGAACACACAAACAAGACTAGTGTCTGCCAATACAAACAGATAGAACCAGAAAGGGAGAGAATGATCCAACATGGGAAGCGGAGTCACAGCAGACTCATAGAATGACAGATGTCCTGAATAGCACTCTGGCCTCAGAATCAGCCCATAAGGCATTCAGATCTGGCTCAAGAGCCCATGAGAGTATTTTAGGCATGGAAACCCAAGACACTCTGGAAAAGGAAAAAAAAAAGACCTAAATGAAAGATCTCTGTGAGTGAGATCCCAGTGGAAGGAACGGGGCCATCAAAGAAGGAGGTACCTTTCTCTGAAGGGAGGAGAGGACTTCCACTTTGACTGTGACCCTGTCGGAATCGGATCAAAGTTGGCGAACCCTAAAGGCTTCCATAGCCTCAGCAACTCATGACTAGAGCCTAGGGAGATTCCTGACGTCATAAACAAGAGTGTCAAATTGTTAAATCAACACCAGGAGTCACTGTGTACTTATGTCCCATGTGGGATCTATCCTTAATGTGTTGTCCAATATGAAGTAATGCTATAACTAGTACTGAAACAGTATTTTTACACTTTGTGTTTCTGTGTGGATGCAAACTGATGAAATCTTTACTTAATACATACTGAATCGATCTTCTCTATATAAATATAGTCGAAAATGAAAAAGAAAGACTCAGTGTTACATTGGAAATTGCATAAAAATTAATCAGATTCAAAAATATATATATATATCATATAGGATCTCAGTCCTTAATGTGCTGTACAATGTGATTCAATGCTATAACGAGTACTCAAATAGTATATTCCACTTTGTGTTGCTATATGAGGGCAAATGGACGAAATCTTTGCTTAACACATGCTAAACTGATCTCCTGTATACAAAGAGAATTGAAAATGATTCTGGATGTGAATGAAAGGGTAGAGGGAGTGGGTAAGGGGGGAGGGTTGTGGGGGGAGAGGGAAAATATGGGGGGAAAGCCATTGTAATCCATAAGTTGTACCTTGGAAATTTATATTCTTTTTTTTTTTTTTTTTTTTTTTTTACAGGCAGAGTGGACAGTGAGAGAGAGAGAGACAGAGAGAAAGGTCTTCCTTTTGCCGTTGGTTCACCCTCCAATGGCCGCCGCGGACGACGCGCTGCGGCCGGCGCACCGCGCTTGTCCAATGGCAGGAGCCAGGAGCCAGGTGCTTTTCCTGGTCTCCCCATGGGGTGCAGGGCCCAAGCACCTGGGCCATCCTCCACTGCACTCCTGGGCCACAGCAGAGAGCTGGCCTGGAAGAGGGGCAACCGGGACAGAATCCGGCGCCCCGACCGGGACTAGAACCCGGTGTGCCGGCGCTGCAAGGCGGAGGATTAGCCTGTTGAGCCACGGCGCTGGCGGAAATTTATATTCTAAATAAAAGTTAAAAAAAAGAAAAAATTCTACTTCCAATATAAAAAAAATGTCTTATATGTTTTAAAATACCCAAAAGAGAGTTTTTTAATGCTTGCACCAAAAAAGGTGACAGCTACACTAATTATTCTGATTTTGCCATTACATAATGTGTACACGTATTAGATTGAACTGTTCTCCATGCATATGTACAATTAAAGAATATTTAATTACTTATAAATATTACTGAAAATTTGCACATAAAATGTGCCTCACAAAAAGTAATTTTACTCAAAAGTATAAAATAAGTTGACTAATTTTCTCTAAGAGTTTTGATTATGTTTTTCAGATTTATTTTATTTGGAAGGCAGAATTACAGAGAGGGAGAGAGGGCGAAAGAGAGAGCGTGCGCACAAGAGTGCTCTTAGATCTCCTGATTCATTTCCCCAAATGGTAGCAGTGGTTGGTGCTGGGCTAATCTGAAGCCAGGAGCCAACAGCTTCATCTGATCTCCCACGTGAGTGGCAGGAGACCAAACATTTTGGCCATCTTCTGCTGTTTTTCTCAGGTTGGAAGTGGGGCAGCTGGGACCCAAACTGGTGTCCATATATGATCATGGCATTAGAGGCAGCAGTAAATACTTGAGGGGCCGGCACTGTGTTGTAGTGAATAAAGCCGCTGTGTGCAGTGCCGGCATCCCATAAGGGCGCCGGTTCGAGACCTGGCTGCTCTACTTTCAATCTATCTTTCTGCTGTGGCCTGGGAAAGCAGTAGAAGATAGCCCAAGTCCTTGGGCCCCTGCACCCATGTGGGAGACCCAGAATAAGCTCCTGGATCCTGGCTTTGGAGCGGCAGAACTCCGGCCACTGCGGCCAATTGGGGAGTGAACCATCGGATGGAAGACCCCCCCCCCTTCTCTGTCTCTCCTTCTCTCTCTGTGTAACTCTGACTTTCAAGTAAAATAAATGAATCTTTAAAAAATTAATACTTGAAAAACTTCAACATCAAAGAAACAAAGAAGTTAAAAGGATGAATGTAGCCTGTGGAAATAATCAAAAAGAGCTGAGATGGCAATACTTATTGTCACTTAAAATTTGTTTAAAAATGCTACAAAAGGCCAAGAACAGTTTTGTTTTTTAACTTAAATAGTATTTTATTTACTGATTTCTCTGAAACATGCCAAAATTCATATTGACAAATGGAACTTTCCATAATAAAATGCTGCTCTACATTATTTCTTTAAAAATATTTTAATATAGTGCCTTCATTTCACTCTTGATGAAACAACATTTGAACATTACATTCAGGTGGTAACATCAGGTTACAAATATAAGGTAAACATAAAATAATATCATATTTCTGGTTTAGTGGAAAACAACAGTTGTGAAAGACGTACTCATCACTTTGGTTAAGAGAACAGAGAAAATGGGCAGAGGTATGTCAAAAGTATGTGAAGATGTAACAGTTCAAATAATCTTCAGCACTTCTGAAAAAAATGTAGATAGGAAATATGTAGTAAATATGTCTGTAACATGATGGCTTCAATCCATTATAGTGATTCTCATTCTGTTCATGTGTTCAAACAACTACTACTTCTTTCGATCAATGAAAACGGGACTCATAGTCACTACTTAATAAACTGATGATACTTGAATCTCTTATATTCAGAAATATAGTTTCAATTTGGAAAGATTAAGGTAAAATATGCCTGTTACTCATAATTTCTACTAGGTATAATTGAGACTACACTACATAATCAGTTTTGCTAATATGCAGTTTATCCAAGTTATCATATTTTATACTTATTTGTCATCAATAGCACAAACTGTATGCTCCAAAACAAATATAAAACAGCAAAAGGTTACAGTTATAGTTTATAATGATAAAACAGTCAGTCTATCATGAAGATATAGCAATTACAGACAAACACACACCTGAAAAAGGGTCCTGAAAGTATATGTGCCAGCGCTGTGGCTCAATAGGCTAACCCTCCACCTGCAGCACCAGCACACCGGGTTCTAGTCCCGGTCGGGGAGCCGGATTCTGTCCTAGTTGCCCCTCTTCCAGGCCAGCTCTCTGCTGTGGCCAGGGAGTGCAGTGGAGGATGGCCCAAGTGCTTGGGCCCTGTACCCGCGTGGGAGACCAGGAGAAGCACCTGGCTCCTGCCATCGGATCAGCGCAGCGCGCTGGCCGTGGCGGCCATTGGAGGGTGAACCAATGAAAAAGGAAGACCTTTCTCTCTGTCTCTCTCTCTCTCACTGTCCACTCTACCTGTCAAAAAAAAAAAAAAAGAACTTATATGTGCCAAAAAGTGACAGAATTAAAGAGAAAAATGGAGAGTGTTACAGCAATAGATGGAGAAAATAATATCCAACTTTCCATAATGGCTAGAAACAATAGAGAGAAGACAAAAAATAGTGAATTTGGATAACACTATAAACCAATTTAAGCTAGCAAACATATAAGAACATTCTACTCAACCACAAAATACCTATTTTTCTCAAGGGCACATATGATATTTTCCAGGATAAAGCATATAGTAAACCATGAAATTAAGTATAAACATTAGAAGTATTAGAATAATTTGGAGTATCATGAAGTAGTCATGAAATGGAAAATTAAAAAACATGGAATATGAAACATACATACTTATACAGTCAAGGTGTCAAAGGTGACATCACAAAAGAGATTATAAAATACTTTTAGAGGAGTAATAAACATTAGGCATCAAAAAACACAGGATATGGCAAAAGCAGCACACACAGGGAAGTTAATAGCTTTTAAAATGCATTAAGGAAGATCTCAAATAAACACACAAAATTTCCACATAAAGCAACATAAAAATCAATTAAATTCAAATCTAAAATAAGGAAAGAAAGAATAAAAATTAGTAGAGATTAATGAAATAAGAACTAGAAAATGAATAAAATGAATTCATACAAGTTGTTTGGAAAGATCAACAAAATTGATAAATCTTTAGCTAGGCCAAATAAAGAAAAAGAGGGAAGATGTAATTACTGCAATTAAAAATGAATTTGAAGACATGATCACAGACTTTAAAGAAATTAAAAAGATTATAATATAATACTATCAACAGTTGTGCACCAAAAATTAGTTAACATTAATTAAACGAACAAATTCCTCAAACTACCAAAATCACTCAAGAAAAAACAGGAAATCTGAGCAGACTTAACAAGTAAAGTGACTAAATTAGTTATTAAAAACAGGGGCCAGCCCTGTGGTGCCATTAACGGCTGGTTAAGCCACTGCCTGTGACACCAGCATCCTCTATAAGTCCCAGCTGCTCCACTTCTGATCCAGCTCCCTGATAATGTGCCTGGAAAAGCAGTGGAAGATGGCCCAAGTGATTGAGTCCCTGCCTCCTTTTGGGCGACCTGGACGGACTTCCAAACTCCTGGCTCAAGCCTGGCTCAGGCCCAGCTGTTGTAGCCATTTGGGGAGTGAACTATGAGATGGAAGATATCTCTTGCTTTCTCTCTGTCTTTCCCTCTTTGTGGCTCTGACTTTCAAATAAATAAATAAATAAAAATGAATGAATGAATAAATAAATAAGTAAAATCTTTTGTTAAAGCCTTAATGCCAACAAAGAAAAGCCCAGGACCACATGGCTTCACTGGCAATTTCCACCAGATATTTAAAGACTTGATACCAAAACTTTTCAAACCGTTTCAGATAAACTGGAACACTTCCTAAATCAGCATCAGTACCACCTGATCCACCTGATCCCAAAGCTAGATAAAGTCATCACAACAAAGTTAAAGATCAATATTCTTAATGAATACAATCTCAACAAAACACTAGCTAATTGAACCCAGCAGCAATTTAAAAGGAGTGTATGCTACCACCAAATGTGATTAATCCCAAAACTACAAGAGCATTTCCATATACAAACACAATCCATGTAATATGCTACATTAGCATTTCATAAATGCAACTTTAAAGATTTATTTATTTATTTGAGAGAGTTACACAGAGAAAGGAGAGGGGGGGGGAGAGAGAGAGAGAGAGAGAGAGAGAGAGAGAGAGGTCTTTTTTTTTTTTTTTTTGACAGGCAGAGTGGACAGTGTGAGAGAGAGACAGAAAAAAAGGTCTTCCTTTTCCATTGGTTCACCCCCCAATGGCCACTGTGGCCGGTGCACTGCACTGATCCGAAACCAGGAGCTAGGTGCTTCTCTTGGTCTCCCATCCAAGTGCAGGGCCCAAGCACTTGGGCCATCCTCCACTGCACTCCCGCCATAGCAGAGAGCTGGCCTGGAAGAGGGGCAACCGGGACTGAATCCGGCTCCCCGACTGGGACTAGAACCCAGGGTGCTGGCACCGCAGGCGGAGGATTAGCCTATTGAGCCGTGGTGCCAGCGGAGAACTAGTTTTACAGTTAACTCTCATAATACAACTCATTGAGGACAAAGGTCCTGCATGGGGAGTTAGTGCACAGTGACTCCTATTGTTAATTTAACAATTAACACTCTTATGTATGACATCAGTGATCACCTGAGGCTCTTGACATGAGCTGCCTAGGCTATGGAAGCCTTTTGAATCCACAAAATCTGTCAGTATTTAGACAAGGCCATAAGCAAAGTGGAAGATTTCTCCTCCCTTTAGAGAAAACTATATCCTTCTTTGCTGGACATTTCTTTCTGCTGGGGTCTCACTTACATTGATCCTTCATGTAGAATATTTTTTGCCACAGTATCTTGGCTTTCAATGCCTTAAATGCTCTTATGGGCTTTTCAGCCAGAGGCACCAGGAAGCCCTAAGGGCTATTTCTGAGGTCAGAGTGTTACTCAAAGTGATTGTCATTCTATGAGTCAGCTGTGTTTTTTTCCATAACTCTTCTTTGAGATTTCACTCTCTCCATTGTTCTAAAACTATCTTCTCCTAGACCATAGCAGTACGATCCCTCCCTACTCTGCCATCTTGGAAGCTCCAGAGCCACAATCACAATTGGATTTCTACATGCCAATAGAATGAAGTTGGGTGTCTGCCTGACACTCTATAAAATCTCAGAGTATATCGAAGACCTAAATGCAAGAGATAAAGCTACAAAACCCTTAGGAGAAAGCAAGGAAGTAAAGATTTTTGGCCTTGGATTGGTGATATTTTTCTAGACATGAACAAAAACAAACAAAAGAAAAATAAAGGTATATTGAACTTCAAAAATTTTAAAAAATGCATCAAAGGACACTAAAACAATTAAAAGGCAACCCACAGAATGAGAGAAGATATTTGCCAATTACATGTATGATAAGTGCCTGGTATCCAAAATACACTAAAAAACTATGACTTAACAATGAAGAGATAAGCAACACAATTAAAAATATGCCAAGACATTGGATAGACATTTCTCCAAAGATATACAATGGAATAAGACATACAAAATGCCAATAATTACCTGAAAAGGTGTTTATAATAAATAGTCATTAAGAAATTTCAAATCAAATCATGATGAAATACCAATTCACACCTACTAGGGTGGCTATAATGCAAACGTTTGGATAATTGCAATCCTCATACATTGCTTCTAGAATGTAAAACTGGGCAGCCAGTATGAAGAACAACTTTAGTGTTTCATTAGTTAATAAAAGATAGCATTTATTTGTGAACTAGTGACTCTACACCTAGATATATACTCCAAACAATTGAAAGCATGTGATCAAACAAAAAGTCGTATATAATGTTCATAACAACATTGCCCACAATCCCAAAAGGTGAAAAAGTACTAATGTCCATCAGTTGATGAATGGATTAATGGAGACTGAACTTACAACAGTGTATTATTTGGTCATTAAAAGGAATGAACCAATGGAAAGGAATGAAATCTGGTCATTAAGAGGAATGATACATGCTGTAAAATAGATGGATCTTGATAACATTATGCTAAATGAAAGAAGCCAGACTCAAAGAGCATACGTTGCATGATTGCATTTATATGCAATGTTTAGAATAGACAAAACTATAGAAACTGAAAGCAGATTAGTAGTGTCAGGTACTCCGAGGATATTTAACAGACTCCTTAATTAGTATAGGCTCTATCTGTGGTGTCATAAATGGAACTACAAAAGGGTTATTGTTGCACATTATGCATGAAACTGTTAGTCAATTGTATACTTTTAAAATGATCAGCATCAAAGATTTTATGCTACATGTATCTTATCTCAATAGTAAAAAATTCTATTGCTAGGTAGCATTAATTAACCTGTATTAGATTAACATTCTTTCCAGAAAAACTAGATGTAACACAGAAATAAATATACAGGGAGAAGTGATGTCAGAAAAATGATAGAATAAGAAGTCAAGGATCATCCTTTCACTGAAAGAGACACTGATTCAGGTGAGCAAACAATCAGCCACAATGAAGCTGGTAGGAAAATTTGCAGTACTCACCATTGCCCCTTAATCCATGGCATAATTGGAAGAAAATTGCCAGTTCCTGGCTTCTGCCTGGAGAGGGAAGGAGAAGACTCAAACATACATGCACCGGAGTTCATACTTATTGGATGTTTACCTGAAGCACAGATTTCTGTCTTGCCTGAATGTATGCAGTGGCTGCAAAGGCTGCCATATTGGGGACTGTTGAAAACAAAGATGATAGTTTAGACCAGAAATCATGGATCATCACAAAATCAATGAGGGGAAACTCCCAATCTCTCTGAAGGGGGAAGACTTGCAGTTTTCAGAGTTTTGGTGGTTTGTCCGGGGCACTGTTTTCTGTATTGCCTGACTTTATGCTTTGATGGAATCCAGCATACTCCAGAAACACATGGCCCACTGCAAATGAATCAAAGCTGAGCCACTTGCTGCAGTACTGCAAACAGACACCAGAGGGAACAAGATGTTTTGATCTCCTGAAAAAAGAAATACATGGGCATATCCCTCTAAATGGAAATTTATGTGAACAAGTCCAGAAAAAATACATCCAGGAAAAATTTTGAGAATCCTTAAGGTTCTCCAGTCAGGCTTATTGGTTCAGATCTTTCCCTATTAGAAGCCAATCCATGGAGACTTGAGAAGTGCCTGTTTTCTCACATGGGAATCACAACACAGTTACAAGGTAAATGAGGAAACAAGGAGACATAACCCAATCAAAAGAACAAAGTTAATATCCAGAAACTTACTCTACAGAAATGAGAGTATAATAATTACATTACAAGGCATTAAAATAACTGTCATACAAATACATCAATATCAGATGTTAATAGAGGAACTGTTTGTATTACTACTGAAAATTTTTGTTCTGTAAATTTAAAACTATTCTAAAATAAAATGTTACACAATAGATAGAAATAACTGTCATAAAGATTGTTTAAAAAGCATAGGAAAGTGATGCATGAACAAAATGAGACTATCAGCAGAGATAGAAAATACAAAAAGAAAATTAAAAAATTATTTAAAAATTCCACTAGAGAGGTTCAATAGCAAAATTAATTAAGTAGAATAAAGAATAAGTTAATTTTTAAAATAAATCTGTTTAGAGATTATTTATTTGAAAGACAAAGAGAGAGATCTTCCATCCACTAGTTCACTCCACAAGTGGCTGCAATGGCTGGGGTTGAGGCCAGGCTGAAGCCAGGATCCAGGAGCTTCATCCAGGTCTACCAAGTGGATGCAGGGGCCCAAGGACGTGGGTCATCTTTAGCTGCTATCCTAGGCACATTAGCAGGGAGTTGGATCAGAGGTTGAGCAACTGGTCGGGGCTGGCGCTGTGGCACAGTGGGTTAACGCCTTGGCATGAAGCACCAGCATCCCGTATGGGCACCGGTTCGAGACCCGGCTGCTCCACTTCCCATGCAGCTCTCTGCTGTGGCCTGGGAAAGCAGAACAAGATGGCTCAGGTTCTTGGGCCCCTGCACCCGCGTGGAAGACCTAGAGGAGGCTCCTGGCTCCTGGTTCCTCGGCTTCAGCTCAGCTCAGCTCCAGCCATTGCGGCCAATTGGGGAGTGAATCATCAGATGGAAGACCTCTCTCTCTCTCTCTCTGCCTCTCCTCTCTCTGTGCAACTCTGACTTTCAAATAAATAAATAAATCTAAAAAAAAATTGAGCAACTGGATCTCGAACCAGGGCCCATAAGGGATGCCTGTGCTGCAGGCCGAAGCTTAATCTTCTATGCCACAGTGCTGGCCCCATAGTAAGTTAATTTAAAGACAAGTTATATGAAATCATCTGGTCAGAGGAGCAAAAAGAAAAGAGAATGAAGAGAGCTTAAAGAATATATGGAACACCACCATATGGATCAATATATACATTATGAAAGTATGGCAAGGAGAAGAGAGAAGAACAAATAATGTTTGAAAACTTCTCAAATCTGGGGAATGAGATGGACATCTACATTTGAGAAGCCCAAAGAATTCAAACTTAATTGAACCTTAAGACGTCCACTTCAAAACACGTTATTCTCAAATTGTGAAAAATCAGACAAAGAGAATTTGGAATCAATAAGAGAAAAGCAACTCACCATGTACAAAGAAGACTCCATTAACAAAGAGTGGATTTCTTTGCAGAAACTTTGTGGACCAGAAAGGAATAAGATGATCTAGTCAGAGGTCTGAAAGAAAAAATAAGCCAGCCTCAATACAATTATATCTGGCAAAACTGTCCTTCGAAAAGGTAAGATAAATAAGACTTTCCCAGATAAATAAAAGTTGAGGAATCATCACCCTAGACCTCCCATAGAATAAATGCTAAAAGGGAGTCCTTTAAATTAGAATGAAAACACCTAAACAGCAATATAAAAGTATATGAAAGGATCAATCATGCCAGTAAATTTATAGACACATAAAGCATAATTTTTTAAAAAGATTTGTTTATTTGAAAGGCAGAGTTACAGAGAGAGAGAGAGAGAGAGGGAGGGAGAGGGAGAGACACAGAGAGAGAGAGGTCTTCCATCTGATGGTTCACTCTCCAGATGGCTGCAACAGCTGGAGCTGGGCCGATCCAAATCTGGGAGGCAGGAGCTTCTTCCAGGTCTCCCACATGGGTGCAGGGGCTCAAGGACTTGGGCCATCTTCTACTACTCTCCCAGATGCATTAGCTGGGAGCTGGATAGGAAGAGGAGCAGCTGAGACTCAAACCGGCACCCATATAGGATGCCAGCACTGCAGATGGCAGCTTAACTTGCTATGCCACAGTGCGGACCCCTAAGCATATTGTTATACTATAGTGTTGATGTGAAAATCACTTTTAGTTCTAGTATAAAACTTAAAAAGAAAAGTTGTAAAAAAAAAAAAAGTAAAAAATATGACCAGGGATACATGATAAAAAAAAAAAAAAGATGTATTCTGTAACAAATGCAAATCAATAACATAGTGTGTTGGGGGGGGAAACAACTTTTGTATATGATTGGAATTTTATCAGCTTAAAATAGATTGTTTCAGTTATAAGATATCTTGTGAAGCCCCACTGCAACCCCAAAATATACCTGTAGCAGACCCCCTAATAGAATATAATAATAAAATCAAAGTATGCCATCATAAATTCAATGAAACATGGAGGAAGAGAGCAAGAGTGGAAAAGAGGGGCAAAAGCTATAATACATACAGAAAATAATAAAAATTGTAATAGTAAGGATTTACCTATCAGTAATGACAAAATAAATGATAAAAAATTCAAAGTACAGGTCGTTCATTTTTTTAAAGATTTATTTTATTTATTTGAAAGACAGAGTTACAGAGAGAGGTAGAGAGAGGGAGAAAGAGGTCTTCCATCCACTGGTTCACTCCCCCAAATGACCGCAACAGCTGGAGCTGCCAATTCAAAGCCAGGAGCCAGAAGCTTCTTCTGGGTCTTCCATGTAGGTGCAGGGGCCCAAGGACTTGGACCATCTTCTACTGCTTTCCCAGGCCATAGTAGAGAGCTGGATTGAAGTGGAGCAGACGGGACTCTAGCTACACACATAGGTGAGAATAATATGATAGAAGAAGATATCCTGTGTGAAATGAAATAAAACAGATCAACAGTAGTTATACTTAAAACAGAAAAAAAATTAAGTAAAAAACTGTCACAAGACACAAATAAGGACATTATTAAAGAATAAGGAAATTATATAATGTGAGCATGCATTGCTGTCCTTGACGGTTCATATTTTGATTGCAAAAAAAGCTTTTACTGGGCTGGCACTGTGGCACAGCACGTTAACGCCCTGGCCTGAAATTGCCGGTATCCCAAATAGGTGCCGGTTTGAGCCTCGGCTGCTCTATTTCTAATCCTGCTCTCTGCTATGGCCCAGGAAAGCAGTAAAGATGGCCCAAATCCTTGGGCCCCTGCATCCACACTGGAGACTCGGAAGAAGCTCCTGGCTTGCTCTCTCTCTTTCTCTCTCTCTCTCTCTCTGCCTCTCCTCTCTCTGTAACTCTGACTTTCAAATAAATAAATAAATCTTTTTTAAAAAAAGCTTTCACAAATTTGTAAATTTCAAAATCATATCAAGTCTTTTTTTCCAAAGACAATGAACTGGAACTAGGAACAAATAACAGAAGTGCAAGTGAAAAAATCATTAGTATGTGGACATTCAAACAATGTTTTAAAAGATTTATTTTACTCATTTGAAAGGCAATGTTACTGAGAGAGAGGGAGAGGGAAAGGGAGAGAGAGAGGGATCTTCCAGCAGCTGGTTCACTCCCCAATTGGACACAGTAGCCAGGGCTGGGGTAAACTGAAGCAAGACAGAAAATTCTTCTACGTCTCCCATGTGGATGTAGAAGCCCAAGGACTTGGACCATCTTCTGTTTTCCCAGGCACATTAGCAGGGGGCTGGATTAGAAGTGGAGCAGCCAGGACAGGAACTGTTGCCCATATGGGATGTCAGCATCGCAGGCAGTGGTATTGCCTGCTAAGCCACAACACTGGTCCCAATGAAACATTTTTGAACAAACAACACGTCAAAGAATAAATAAAAATAAAAATTAAAAACACACTGAGGGGTAGGTATTGAAGTACAATGGATTTAGCTATCCATTTGCCAGCATCTAATACACGCACAAATTCGAGTCTTGGCTGCTCCACTTTTTTTTTTTTAAGATTTATTTATTTATTTATTTTCATTTGAAAGTCGGAGTTTCAGAGAGGCAGAGCCAGATAGAGAGGGAGAGAGATACAGAGAGAGAGGTCGTTCATCTGCCAGCTCAATTCCCATATGGCCAGAATGGCCAGAGCTGCTCCAATCTAAAGCCAGGATCCAGGAGCCAGGAGCTTCTTCTGCATCTTCCATGGGGATGCACAGGACCAAGGACTTGGGCCATCCTCCACTGCCTTCCCAGACCACAGCAGAGAGCTGGATCGGAAGTAGCAGCCAGGACTTGAGCTGATGCCCATATGGGATGCTGGCACTGCAGACTGGGGCTCTAACCTGCTGTGACATAGCACCGACCTCTGGTCTACTTCTTAACCAGCTCTGTGCTGATGTGCTTGGGGGGAAAGCAGTGGAAGGCTGCTTGGGCATCTCCCACCCATGTTGGAGACCCAGATGGAATTCCAGGATCCTGGCTTCAGTCTGGCCCAGGCCCAGCCATTGTGGCCATTTGGAAAGTGAACCAGAAGATGGAAGATTCTCTCTCTCTCTCTCTCTCTCTCACTCTCTCTTCTGTCTCTCTTTCTTGCTCTCTCTCTGTCTCCATCTCTCTGTAACTCTACCTTCCAAATAAAAAAAAAAAACTTTAAAAAATACAATGAAACAAACATGCGAATTCTTATGATACGTAGCAAAAAGTATTAAGTGGGACATGTATAGTGGTAAATGCCTTTGTAAAAAACAAAGAAAATGTCAAAAACAAAACTTTACACTTCAAGAAACAAGAAAAAGAACAAAGTAAGCCCAAAGTTAGAGAAAAGAAAGTATAAAATTTAGAGTGGAAATAAACAAATGAAAGCAAAAGCTGATTTTTGGAAAGGTAAAGAAAATTGACAAAGCATTTTCTAAAGGAGGAAGGAAGAAAAGAGAAGCCTCAAATATATAACCAGAAGTGAAAGAGTGAACATTACAACTGATACCTAGAAGGAAAGCTAGGCAAAGATACAACAAGAAAGGCAAAGCCAAGATCTGTGACAAATATATTATTAGATGAAAATTCCTCAACAAAGTACTAGTAAATTGAATTCAACAGCATGTTAAAAATATTATATGTCATCAGCAACTGAAATTTATTCCTGAAACAACGGTGATGTCACATTAACAGAATTAAGGGATAAAATTTGTATCGTCATCTAAATAGAGAAAATCCATTTGACACAATTAGACATCCTTGCATGATCAAAACATTGAACAAACCAGGAATAGAAGGAAATTGCCTCGACATAACAGCAGCCATATAATCCCACAGCTAATATAATAACTAAAGTAAAAAAAAAAAACTTGAAATCTTTTCTTCTAATATCAAAAATATATATTATTCACTATTACATCTTTTGTTCAACATAGAGGAATTTTAGTTATAGAAAATAGGCTAGAAAAAGCTATAAAAGTCATCAAAACTGACAGAATCTTAAGGTAAAAAACATACAGTTAAAAATTATAAATAAATTAAGCAAAGTTATCAGATACAAAATCAACATACAAAACAAATACAAAAGTAAGTTGCATTTCTCTTCAGTAATGACTAACAATCATGAAGAGGAAATTAAGAGAAACATCACTTATTATAACATTGATAGAATAAAACATTTAGGAATAAAGCTAATGAAGGATGTCAAAAATTTCCATACTGAATAGTTAAAACAACAGTGATGAAAGCAATTAAAAAAACACAAAGAAATGAAACGACATCCCACATTCTGGAATCAGAAGGAAAAAAAATTGTTAAAATATCAATAATCCTACCCAAAGTAATCTACACTAACAATGTAATCCCCATCAAAATCTGAAGATATTTTGCAGAAGTAGAATCAGCAATCCTAAAATTCATATGAAACCACAAAGATCTCTAAATATCTAAAGCAATTTTGATAAAGAAGAGAAGTCTAGAAGTCTCATACTTGCTAACTCAAAAACATATTGCAGAGCTACTGTAATTAAAGTAGCGTGGCAGTGACATAAAGATAGACATATAGTCCAGTGGAACAGAATGAGGGCCCTGAAATAAAACTGTGCACAAACAGGTACTTGATATCCAACAAATGAACCAAGGCTGTAAAAATCAACAAACTGTATTGGGAAAACTGTACATCTGCACACAAATTGGATCATTACCTTACAACATATAAAAAAACAATTCTAAGTGGATTGATGACTTAAACCTCAGATCTATAAAAATATACAAAATTTGAAAAAAGCATTAGGGTAAAAGTATAATAACACTGGTCTCAAGAAAAGAAACATTAGACAAATGAGGCATTAAACCAAAGACCTTCTTTGTAACAAAGGTAATAATCAATAAAGGGAAAAGGTGACCAACAGAATAGAAAATCTATACAAACTATGTGTCTGATAAGGGTAATTATCCAAAACAATAAAGTAAAGCATCTCCATAACAAAGGAAAAAAGAAACCCAAAATTTGATTTAGTAAATGAGTAAAGGACTTGAGTACACATTTTCCCAAAAAAGACATACAAATGCCCAACAATATCCTGAGCACTGTTGGTGTGAATATTAAGTAGTGCAACAATTATAGAGAACAGTATTAAAGTTCCTTCAAAAATAAAAACAGAAAATGATCCACTGATCCCATTTCTAGATGTTCAAAGGAACTGGAATCAGGATACAAAGAGTTGTATTATAGGTGTATTCACATTCATTTCAGCATTATTAGAATAACTGGGGTCAACGATGTATCACAGCGGCTTAACACCCTGGCCTGAAGTGCTTGCATCCCATATGGGTGCCGGTTCGAGACCTGGCTGCTCCACTTCCGATCCAGCTCTCTGCTGTGGCCTGGGAAAGCAGTAGATGGTCCAAGTGCTTGGGCCCCTGCACCCAAGGGAGACCCAGAAGAAGCTCCTGGCTCCTGGCTTCTGGCTTTGGATCAGCGCAGATCTGGCTGTTGCGGCCAATTGGGTAGTGAACCATCGGATGGAAGTCTCTCTCTCTCTCTCTCTCTCACTCTCTGCCTCTTTTCTCTTTGCAGCTCTTACTTTCAAATAAATAAATAAATATTTTTTTTAACAAAAGCAATAACCAAGGGATGAAAACAACCTGAATGTTTATCAATAGAAGAATGGATAAAGTAAATGTGAAATTTACATAAAATAGAATGCTATTCGTGATTTAAAAATAAGGAAATCCTTTCATGTTACAAATCCCATTAGATACCTCAAGACAAATACTACATTATTCTACTTTAATAAGGTATCTAAAATAGTCAAACTTGGGTAAACTGAAAGTAGCACATTTGTTGTCAGGTATTGAGGGGAACGGGAAACAGATTTTGTATTTCATGGGTATGGAGTTCTACTTATGCTATTTAAAAAATTTCAAGAGATCAAGAGATCTGCAGTGTAATAAAGTGCACATAATTAACAATACTGTGGTATACACTTAAATTAATTTTAAAGGGTAGATCTTCTGTTAGGCATTTTTTACCACTATAAGAAATTAAGTATTTACATTAAGAAATCATAAGATAAAGAAATAGTTTCATCAAATAAGAGTCCTTTAATCTTAAAAGTTTGACAAATATAGAAATAAGAAAGTCAGTATTTTAAAATGAAAGAGCTATGTTCTTATGAAATGATTTTTTAAATATTTATTTTATTTATTTGAAAGGCAGAATTAGAGGGAGAGACAGGGAAAGAGGTCTTCCAATCCAGTGCTTCACTCCTGAAGTGGCCACAATGCCTGGAGCTGGGCTGATCCGAAGCCTGGAGCTTATTCCAGGTCTTTCAGGTGGGTGCAGGGGCCTAAGCATTTGGTCCATCTTCTGCTGCTTTCCCAGGTGTATTAGCAGGGAGCTGGATCAGAAGTGGAGCAGCCAGGACTTGAACTGGCCCTCATAAAGGATGCTGGTGTAGCAGGCGGTGGCTTTACTCACTATGCCACAACACCGGCCCTTGAAATGATTTTTAAAATCCATGTGCATGCTAATGGAGCCTAAGTCATTAAATAGGCTTCCAAGTACTTTATCCATGTTTCATGGTTACATTCTTTGGCTCAAAACCTGGCCTTCCCTGTACCTACTTAATAAAGGCCTCACCTATATAATTAAATTCACTTCTGCAAAAAAAAAAATCTATGTACATATCAGTTTTATCATTTAAATTTAAATGTATGCATAATTCAATTTATCTGGAAGAAAGCGAAAAAAGGTGTTAACAAATGATTATGGAAAAAAAATAAATCTAAATGAACTGGAGAGTTTCCAGAGCAATGCGTTTTTCATCAGAAAAGATCCCAGAGAGAGAAACACAGGGAGAAGAAATTCTGACGTTCGTATCACGTGCTTTTCTGATGGCCTTTACTAACTTGTAATTGGCACAAAGTTGGGACGTTGAGAAGTTTATCTAAAAGTGAAACTGAGAGTTTGAGAAGATGAATAGAGCATTAACAATTTCCTGTGTCAGGGGAGACATAACTTTGTCTCAAAACCGTGTTAAGTCTGAGAAGCTTCGGTGAACAACACACCTCAGATTAAGATCTGGTTTCAGGAACAAAAGTGTGCTACAAATGAACCTGTCTCCACAAGTACTGAAACACAACTTCAAACCACTTTCATCCCAGTTTGGGATACAGTGATTGTTTCTAGTGTATCTGTCTGCCACATACAAAAGCAATATTATCCAGAGCTTCTTGAATGGTTTAGTGTCTTGGACTAGCACTGCGGCACAGTGGGTTAAGTCACCGACTGTGATGCTGGCGTCTCATACTAGAGTGCCATTTCCCAGTCCCAGCTGCTGTGCTTCTGATAATGTTCCTGGGAACGAAGCAGAAATGGCCCAATTTCTTGGGCCTCTGCCACCTGTGTGGGAGATCCTGGTTCATGACTTCAGCTTGGCCAAGACCTAGCTGTTACTGCCTTTGGGGAGTGAACCAACAGATGCAAGATCTCTCTCTCTCTCTCTTTTCCTCTCCCTGTCTCTTTCCCTCTCCCTGTCTCTCTGTAACTCTGCCTTTTAAATAATTGTTTTAAAAACTGGTTTAATGCCCAACATTCAATTTAAAAAATTACCAACATGGCAGGTGACAGGATTAAAGAGAAAAAAATGTAATAGGAAAACAACAGTTAATTTATATTTTGCAATTATCAGAGTTGGGATATAAATAACTGATCATATACATCATAAACATAAACATATACATCATAAACAAAATAGATAACAAAATAGGGATTTTCACTGGAAAAATGAAATCTACCAAAGTGTCAAAGTGGATGCTACAGAATTGGAAATGCACTAACTATAATTGATAATGCACTAGATGGATTTAACAGTAGATCAGGCACGATTAACTTGATGATTATTGAACTAGAAGGTCGTAAAGATTGTTTATTAGATATGTCAATAAAGAAATATTCAAACAAAAAATGAAGAAATAAAATATGTAAACAGAATCAGTTCTCTGAAAAATAAGGAAAAGTTTTCACACAGATATAGATTCCTAAAGGAGTGAAGACATACATGAAAAAGTCAGGACTGAAATATTCTGAACACTGTTGAAGACATAAAGGCATACTTTCAAGCAGTGCTACTAATCTTAAGAAGACCAAACACACCATGGGAAAACTGCTAGAAGATAAAGACAAAATCCAAAACACAGCTAGAGGATTAAAATGACACATGACCATCACAGCAGTATCAATAAGAATTCTAGCAGCTTGCTTAAGAAAAATGAAAGAAACAAGAAGAGAATAGAATCATACCTTTAAAATGTTTTAAAAAATAACTTCCAGGGCTGACGCTGTGGCGTAGTGGGTAAAGCCACCACCTGCAGTACTGGCATCCCATATGGGTGCCAGTTCAAATCCCGGCAGCTCCACTTCCAATCCAGCTCTCTGCTATGGCCTGGGAAAGCAGTAGAAGATGGCCCAAATCCTTGGGCCCGTGCACCCATGTGGGAGACCTGGAAGAAGCCCCTGGCTCCTAACTTCAGATCGGCACAGCTCCGGCCAATTGGGGAGTGAACCAGCAAATGGAAGACCCTCTCCCTCTCCCTCTCCCTCTCCCTCTCCCTCTCCCTCTCCCTCTCCCTCTCCCTCTCCCTCTCCCTCTCCCTCTCCCTCTCCCTCTCCCTCTCCCTCTCCTTCTCTCTCTGTGCAACTCTATCAAATAAATAAATAAATATATTTTAAAAAATAACTGCTAATGTAGGTTTATTCCCAGTAGAACTCCTTAACTGTGGAATGTGAGCACATATATTCATACACACACACACACACACACACAACAAATGCCAATATGGTATAATTTAGCACAGTATGTAAGCAATTATATCTAATTAAACACTTCACTCAGAAGATAAAAAGTTTCATGCTGGGCACAGGGTGGAGCAAGATGGTAGGTAAAGTCTTCCACCCATCATCACCCCACAGAGACATCAATTTCAACAGCTATTCATGCACCAGTCTAGCTTTACAAGAGCTGGAGAAGCCAGGTAAGAGACCACGGTGCCTGGTTTCAGTCTGATAAAAAGGAAAGGTGCAATAAAGAAAGTAGAAGGAAAGAGTTGCCCATGTTGCTCCTTCCACAATTCCAAGCATCACAGCATGCAGAGTGATGTCTTCTGCTTGGGGGAAGGATAGGGAATTAAATTCAGTCCTTTGTGCCAGGTCCCATCATGATAAA
This sequence comes from Sylvilagus floridanus, assembly GCA_949820135.1. Taxonomy (NCBI): domain Eukaryota; kingdom Metazoa; phylum Chordata; class Mammalia; order Lagomorpha; family Leporidae; genus Sylvilagus; species Sylvilagus floridanus. Next base: position 82,444,621 of record OX463223.1, read on the forward strand.
TCTCAGGGTTGAGAAAAATGCCACAACCTTTTCCCTAAGCCAGTGTTTACAGACTATGCCTCTAGAACTATGATGGTCAGGTGGCCAAGGTACTGCCTTTACAACCCAACCCCAATTTGGGCAGCACAGTCCAAAGGAAGACTCCATCCACTTGGGGAGTGGGGCAGAAAAGTAAGCCTGGGACTATGTTTTGCTGAGCATGCATATACATGACAACCTTAAAAGAAGAGAAATACGCACACAGTACATGTTCTTCTCTCTCTAGAGATCAATTGAGAACCAAGATGGATTTCACTCTGCAAGGAAAGGTTAATTAGGATCCTCCAGTGGTCCTTACTCATGCCACAGACACGTGAGGTATTCACTGCTAGAGAACCATGTGGCTTTTGCAGTCTGAGGTCTAGTGTGGGGGGCTTCCAGTTACCACACTGCTGCATTGCCCCAGAGAAAGTTCTCAGCCCATATCACGCTATTGCCTACCCAAGTTCTTGTTGTATGTAGTCACATAGAGACTCTACTTCACCTGTGGACTTATGAAGCAGCCAGACAGCTTCTTTGAACAGCTTCACAGATCCAACCCTGGGAACTAGCTGGGATGTCCCACTTGTATTCCCACTGTCCTAAGAACAACCTGAGCAGCACATCTTGAGTGGCCAAGTGTGCAGAGCTTCCTGGAAAATAAGGGGTGCACCTTCTCACCTTCCTGATGTCCTGTATATCTTCACTCATGCACTATCAGCACTAGAAAGTAACCAACCAGCCTTGAGATGCTTGACCCATTGAGACTCAGAGAAGTAGATGAGTCACCCCACACACCCACCCATCCACCTACCCACAACTCTGGCAAGTACCTGAGCAGAATTTTCAGTTTCTCAGCGTGCTAAGGCCTCTGGGAAGCAACTGTGTGGCCCTGTTCACCCAACTGTGGCCCCAAGAGGTAGCTGAGTAGCCCATTCTCAGAAATCAACCCAGTGGAAGCCACGAGAAGTAGACATTCAACCCCATCCACCAACTTTCAGCCCACGAGATCTCCTTTAGCAGGTCAGCTCCCAGGGTCTTTGTTAAGTTATTCATGCAGCCATCATACACTGGCAGGTGTGGACAAACCCCTGTGTGGCCCTTAGGCATTGACAGGACTCCCAACCTTCTACGGGGCATGTTGTGCCAAATCTGCCTGGACTCACATGGTTGGCACGACTCTCACACAACCTGTGGAAACTGACAGATACCCCACCCCACACTTGGAGCCATTGCACACTGCACTAAATGTTGTAGTGAAAACTCCCTACATAACGGAACTTAGTGTCAATTTTTGGTTCTATCCTACAACTCCTTCAGCCTAGGCTACTGAGACATCCACAGATATGGGCAATATTGGTTACAGCTGAAGAAACTGCATGGATACCACACTCAAGTGCTTACATGGGGGCAAAAGGCAATGTGGCATATCCAAATAACATCCTGGGACATATTTGCAGCAAAAACGCTTAGTATGAATGCCATCTTATGAAACTAATAGGAGCAATGGCCCCAACAGTTCCACAGAAACCAGTGTAGGGGCAATAAAAATCGTGAAAGAATATGTAGAAAGATACCTCCAACAGTACAATAACTCTCTGACAACAAACCACAGTGAAATGGAATTGAATGAATTGCCTAAGAATTCAAAAGCATGATTTTAAAGTTAATGAGATACAAGAGAATACAGACAGATAATTCAATTAAATTAAGAAGATGATTTATGATATGATTGAGAAATTAAGCAGAGACAGAAATCATAAAAAGGGTCAATCATAAATCTTAGGGCCAAGAAACTCAATAAATAAAATTAAAAATACAATTAAGAGCCTAAACCACAGAATAGAACAGGAAGATGAAAGAATTTCTTTGTGAAGACAGGTCATTTGAAATAGCACAGGCACAGAGCAGCACAGCTAAGTCCTAGGTGTGCATGCGCAGCTACCAAGCAGCAGTGGAGTCTCCCAGGACCCAAGACTTCAGAAGCCATGTCAAAGCCTCACAGTGAAGCTGGGACAGCCTTAATTCAGATGCAGCAGCTGCATGCAGACATGGCAGAGATGTTCCTGGGGTACATACATATGCAGCCTAGACTTCGACTCCCCACCCATTACGGCTGCCAACACGGATATCATCTAGACCATTATGACGTCTGGAGAGACAGTCAAGGGTGACTACATCCTGTCTGCATGCAGCACCTGATGGCCCATCGGGCAGAGGTTGCCATTTGCCACTTGCAATTATTTGAGGAGCTCTGATGCCTGGTGCCCATTACCAGCGACACCCGAAGAAGCTGCCACTGTGGGAGCAGTGGAGGCCCTCCTTCAATTTCTGACCAAGCCTGGCAGGTCTACTCACCAGGTAGCCAGATACCTCACACATGCTCCATCATTGCTGTGACACGGAATCACCAGACAGCTGGCCAGGTCCATCTGTACTGCGCATCTCTCTTGTGTGGTATAAGGAACAGGTCTAGGAAAACTGGGCCAAAGATATCAACCCCTGGATGAACTTGGCCATGAATGTTGGCAAGGCCCATGGCTTCCTCCAGAAGGAAGATGTGGTTATTTTGCTAACCAGGTAGCACCCTGAAAAAGCTTCACCAGCACCATGTGTGTGGTGTCCATGTTGTGATGGCCCACAGCTGCTCTTCAAGCCCCTGTCCCATCCCTTTCCCCAACCCATCCATTAGGCTGGCAATGCTTACAGCACTCCCTCAGGGTGGTGGTAGGGCATTGATAGGCTGGGAAGAAAGTAACACTGCCATGAAATGTAGCTGTTCTGAGACAAGAGCTGGTGGGACTGCCCAAGCCTGGGTGCACATCATGTGGCCCACTGAGGCCAGGGCAGACGCCCCAGAGCTTATTGCAAGAGAACAGCGTGCCTTCCTTGTTCTCTGTGCAGTTTCTGCAGAATGTGGACAGCAGGAGAACTCTCAACCCTGGCTTGGGGTCATGAGCCACTGAGAGAAGAGTCTTAAGGCAGCAGACTGGGTTTAATCAGACTCAGATATGGCCCCCTCTGCCTCCCCTACGCTGATATTGTACATTGTGCTTGCCTGTGTTTCCCAGCCAATTCAGCTGTCACCACCAATAAACACTCCACCTCCACCTACCGTTTTGGACACTGTCCTTGTGCAATGTGCTCGCCCATGTTTGGCCAGATATTTCTTCTGAATGATTCACTCTCCAGATGGATGCAATGGCTGGAGCCACACTGATTTGAAACCAGGATCCAGGAGCTTCTTCTGGGTTCTCCCACTTGGGTGCAGGGTCCCAAGCACTTGGGCCATCTTCCATGGCTTTCCCAGGCCATATCAGAGAGCTGGATGGAAAGTGGAGCAGCTGGGTCTCAAACTGGGGTCCATATGGGATGCCGGTACTGCAGGCTTTACTTGCTGTGCCACAGCACCAGCCTCTTATGTGGGAATATTTTATAAATGAATTTCACTTCTTTTTTTTTTTTTTGACAGGCAGAGTGGACAGTGAGAGAGAGAGACAGAGAGAAAGGTCTTCCTTTGCCATTGGTTCACCCTCCAATGGCTGCCGCGGACGGCGCGCTGCGACCAGTGCACCACGCTCATCCAATGGCAAGAGCCAGGTGCCAGGTGCTTTTCTTGGTCTCCCATGGGGTGCAGGGCCCAAGCACTTGGGCCATCCTCCACTGCACTCCCGGGCCACAGCAGAGAGCTGGACTGGAAGAGGGGCAACTGGGACAGAATCCGGCGCCCCAACCGGGACTAGAACCCGGTGTGCCGGCGCCGCAAGGTGGAGGATTAGCCTGTTGAGCCATGGCGCCAGCGAATTTCATTTCTTAAAGATATGTGTGACTATCCTGATTTTTTTCTTTCCATGTCAGTTTTCCAAAGTTATGTTTTAGAAAAAAATGTGCATTTCATATAAGTTGTCATGGTGTCAACAGCAGAAAACTACTTAAAATTCTCAGTTTTTAAAATGCTGATGAATTATCAGGCTTCATTAAGAATTGACTAATACTGCTTATAAGAGATGTACTTTACATATGAAGATATGACAGTGTTGAGATCACTAAAATTGATAGCAGTACAGGAAGAGGACAAATTCACAGTAATACTGAAAAGTGTTAAAATTTCTTTTTTAGTTATCCATATAACAGGCTACAATAAATCAGAGAGTGTAAAGATTACACAGAAGATTAGCAAACAGGTATAGAACACTGTACCCCTAAATTGAAGAATGAATATTATTTGATAGTGTACATGAACAGTTACCAAAATTGACATTTTGCTGGTCTTTTTTTTTTTTTTTTTTTTGACAGGCAGAGTTAGATGATGAGAAAGAGAGAGACAGAGAGAAAGGTCTTCCTTTTCCGTTGGTTCACCCCCTAAATGGCCGCCACTGCTGGCGTGCTGCGCCAATCCGAAGCCAGGAGCCAGGTGCTTCCTCCTGGTCTCTCATGCGGGTGCAGGGCCCAAGCACTTGGACCATCCTCCACTGCCCTCCCGGGCCATAGCAGAGAGCTGGACTGGAAGAGAAGCAACTGGGATAGAATCTGGCGCCCCATCCAGGACTAGAACCCGGGGTGCCAGCACTGCAGGTGGAGGATTAGCCTAGTGAGCCATGGTGCCAGCCTTTGCTGGTCATTTTTTAAAAAAATTTTTTTTTATTTGAAAGACAGTGAGAGAGAGAGAGAGATCTTCCATCTGCTGGTTCACTCCCTGAGTTATTGCAATTCCCAAGGTTGGACCAGGCTGAAGCCAGGAGCCATGAACTCCTTCTAGGTTTTCCACATGGGTGTCAAGGGCCCAAACATCTTCTGCTGCTTTCCCAGGTGCATTCGCAGGAAGTTAGATCAGAAATGGAGCAGCCAGGACACGAACTAGAGCCTATGTGGGATGCTGTGACTTAACCCACTACACTACATTATCTAGGCCCTTTGCTGGTCTTTAAATAAAGTTTTTGCTGGCGCTGCGGCTCACTAGGCTAATCCTCTGCCTGCGGCGCCGGCACCCTTAGTTCTAGTCCCAGTCTGGGCGCCAGATTCTGTCCCGGTTGCTCCTCTTCCAGGCCAGCTCTCATCTGTGGAGTGGAGGATGCCCCAAGTGCTTGGGCCCTGTACCTGCATGGGAGACCAAGAGAAGCACCTGGCTCCTGGCTTCAGATCGGCGCAGCATGCCTGCTGCAGTGCGCCAGCCCTAGAGGCCATTTGGGGGTGAACCAACGGAAAAGGAAGGCCTTTCTTTCTTTCTTTTTTTTTTTTTTTTGCAAGAGGCTGGCATTGGCTGTGGGAGAAAACACTTCTGGCACAGCTCATGGCTGTCTCTTCATTAAATAAAAATGGAAACATTGCAGGGGTTTATGGGGAAAAACAGGCAATGCAGACCAGAGAGAGAGGAGGCTTCAGAGGTTGGAAGACCTTTCTCTCTTTCTCTCTCTCTCTTACTGTCTAACTCTGCCTGTCAAAATAAATAAATAAATAAATAAATAAATAAAAGAAAGAAAGAAAGAAAGAAAGTTTCAACAAATTGAAAGTTGAAATCGTTAGAATGTACTCTCTGGCTATAATAGAATTTTGGTTGAAATCAATAAAAAAAAAAAACTTTGAAAATCTCAAACTAAAAATAAGAAGAAAACTTGAACAGAGTGATAATTATGATGTATCAAAAGTTTTGTGAAGCCCCTGAAGCCATATTTGAAGGTTATTAAGTGTATATATAAGAAAAGATACCATAGCTGGCGCCGTGGCTCAACAGGCTAATCCTCCGCCTTGCGGCACCGGCACACCGGGTTCTAGTCCCGGTCTGGGCGCCGGATTCTGTCCCTGTTGACCCTCTTCCAGGCCAGCCCTCTGCTGTGGCCCGGGAGTGCAATGGAGGATGGCCCAAGTGCTTGGGCCCTGCACCCCATGGGAGACCAGGAAAAAGCACCTAGCACCTGGCTCCTGCCATCGGATGAGCGCAGTGCGCCGGCTGCAGCGCGCCGGCCACGGCAGCCATTGGAGGGTGAACCAACGGCAAAGGAAGACCTTTCTCTCTGTCTCTCTCTCTCACTGTCCACTCTGCCTGTCAAAAAAAAAAAAAAAAAAAAGAAAAGATACCATAAAATATATGAAATGTAAGATAGTTAACTTTAAACGTATATGTATATATAAAGATTGAGAATAATGATCTATGAATCCATCACAGAAACTGAGAACACTAGAAATAAATCAAACACGATGAAAATAAGATGAATAAAATAATAAAGATGAGATTAGAAATTATTTTAATAGAAAAAATTGCAATGGGAAGGTTATGAAGGTCAAAAATGTAGCATAATTGGTAAAGTTCTGCCAATAAAGTCAATCATATTAACAGGCAAGAGAGAAAAAAAATTAGACAATCATATCAATTGGTGCAGAAAATAACACTGACAAAATTTAATACTCATTCATAAAAAGAAGCCTTCAGAAACTAGAAAAAAGAGAAACTTTCAATTTGATAATGTTAACACAAAACCTACAGCGAACGTCATAATCAATGGTAAAATACAAGGCAAGTATAATTACTGTTGATACTCTTTTTTAAAAAATTTTATTTATTTGAAAGACAGAGTTACAGAGAGAAGCAGACAGAGAGAGAGAGGCCTTCTGTCCGCTGGTTGACTCCCCATATGGCCGGACCTTCGCCCATCTGAAGCCAGGAGCCAGGAGCCAGGAGCTTCTTCTGGGTCTCCCACACAAGTGCAGGAGCCCAAGCACTTGGGCCATCTTCTACTGCTTTCCCAGGAGCATTAGAGAGCTGGATTGGAAGAGGAGCAGCCGGGACTGGAACCAGCATCCGTGGTGCTTCAGGCCAGGGCTTTAACTCGCTGTGCCATAGCACTGGCCCCACTCTCTTGATACTCTTATTCAGTAGAATACTTGGAGTCCTAGCTAAGCCATAAATGAATAAAGAAGCATGCAGACCATAAGGAAGAAATAAAGTTCTATTTGCTGATGATATCACAGTCTCCACTGAAAAGCCTTAAAATATAAAACAAATGAAAAAAAAAGAAAACTCTCCACAACTGAAAAACAAATTCAGTAATATACCACACACAAAAAATGAAGGATAATGGTGGACACTGTGGCACAGCAGATTAAGCTGCCACTTATGACACCTACATTTCATATCTGAATGGTGGTTCTGGTATTGGCTGCTCCACTTGTGATTCCTGCTTAAAGCAATGAGGGAGGCAGTAGATAATGGTTCAATTTCTGGGGCTTTGCCACCCATGTGCCTGACCCAGATGGGGCTCCAGGCTTGTGGCGTTAGCCTGGCCTAACCTTAGCTGTTATGGACATTTTGGGGGAGTGACCCAGTGGACGAAAGATCTCTCTCAGTCTCTTTTGCTCTACCTTTCAAGTAAATGAATTTAATAGATACACATTTAAAAATGAAGGGCCGGGCCGGTTCTGTGGCATAGTGGGTAAAGACACTGCCTGCTGTGCTGATTCCCACATGGGAACCAGTTCAAGTCCTGGCTGATCCACTTCTGAACCAGCTTCCTGCTAATGTGCCTGGGAAAGCAGCATAAGAAGGCCCAAATCTTTGGGCCCCTACACCCATGTGGGAGATTGGGAAGAAGCTCCTGGCTCCAGGCTTCAGATTGACCCAGCTTTGGCCAATCTTTCTGCCTCTGCCTCTCTCTAATTCTGCCTTTCAAATAAATAAATTAATCTTAAAACAATGAAGGCTAAAAATTGTACAAACATCTCGATAGGCACAAAAAAGGTATTTGATAAAACTCAATATCCATATATGATCTCTTTCTCTTTCTCTCTCTCTCTCTCTCTGTGTGTGTGTGTCCTTCAAATAATAAATAAAGAAATCTTTTAAAAGAAAGAAACCCATAGCAAACATACTCAATGGGGAAAAGTTGAAAGCATTTCTTCTAAGATCTGGAGCTAGACAAGGATGCCCACTCTTACCACTCTTAGTCAATACAGTACTGGATGTTTTAGCCATAATAATCAAGCAAGAGAAAGAAATAAAGGCACACAAGTCAGAAAGGAGAAAGCAAAATTATCTCTATTTACAGATGAAATGATTCTGTATATAGAAAAACTTAAAGACTTCACCAAAACTTAGACTCTATTAGAATTGATAAAGAAATTCAGTAGTTTCAGGATACAAAATCAACATTCAAATCAGTAATATTTTTATATAGCAATTATAAACTTGTTGAGTAATAAACTATAAAATCAGTACCATTCATGATAGCTAAGAAAAGAAGTACAGAATAAATTTAACCAAGGATGTAAAACCCTTGTACAATGAAAACTACAAAACACTAATGGAAAAATTGAAGAAGACATCAAAACCTAGAGAGATCTCCCATGGTCATAGGTTAGTACTATTAAAAAGTCCATACTACAAAATAATTCAGAAACCAATAAATGTAATAAATCACAATAGTATGAAGAACAAACAAATACGTTTATTTTAGCAGATGCGGAAAAATATTTGATAACATTCAACATGTCTTCTAGATAAAAACGCTCAACAATTAAGCATAATATAACATAATAATGGCCGTAATATAAGAAACATACAGCCAATATAACACTGAATGGCTGAAAGCTGGAAGAATTTCCCCCAAAGACTTAGAATAAGACAAGGATGCCCGTTTTCACCATTTTAACTCAATATAGTATTGGAAGTCATAGCAATAGCAGTTATAAACAAAAAAAGAAACAAAGGGCATCTAAATTGGAAAAGAGAAAATAAAAATGTTCATCTTTGAAGATAATATAATTTTATACATAGAAAAATCAAAGCTCTCCACCAAAATACTGTAGGAATTATTAAGCTAATTCAGTAAAGCTGCAGGATATAAAATTAACATTAAAATATGGTAGCATTTTTATATACTAATAATGGTGTTGCTGAAGGGAAATCAACAGGCAATCTGTTATTTTTATTCTTTTTTATACTTGCTGTGTTTTTATTTTGCTCTTTTTCTATTTACTTAAGATGAGAGTTTAGATTATTGATTTTAGATTTTTAATGCATGTAAAACATTTAGACCTATAGATTTTCCTTTCAGCCTTTCTTTACATGTGCCTCATGGATTTTTACATCTTGTAATATTATTTATGTTAAATGCACTTTAAAATTTTCTCTGCAGCCTTCCTCTTTGTTCCATTATTTATTTATGAGTATGTTGTTTGGTTCTAAGTGTTTGGAGACATTCTTTTTATCTCTCTGTCCTTCTATTTTGGCTAGAGAATATAATCTATTTGATTTTGGTTCTTTGAAATATTAAGATTTGTTTTATGACCCAGGTTATGGTCTGTCTTGGAAAGAGTTTCATGAATACTTGAAAGGATATTTATTCTGCTTTGTGGTTTTGTGGAAAGTTATACACACACACACACACACACACACACACACACTGTATCCTATTGATTGATGGTAATGCTGAGTTTTTCTTTATCCTTTGTGACTTTCTTTCTGGTCATTTTGTCTAATTTTGAGAGAGGAGTGCTGAAGTCTTAATTTATAACTGCAGATTTATCTATTTCTACTTTCAGTCTCGTTAGGTTTTCTCTCAAATATATTGCTGTTCTGTCATTTGGTGCACCCATGCATGATAGTTAGGTCTTCTTAGCTCACTGACAATGTTATGGTTGTCTAATGTCCCACTCTATCGTTGGAATTTTCTTTAGTCAGAAGTCTGATTTACCTGATATCAGTAAGGCCAGTCATGCTTTACTCTTTTTAATGCTAGTTTCTGCATCACTTTGCTTTCAAGTTATCTACTTTCAACAATAAATAGCTGGGCCATTTAGTCTGAAAAATGTATTTTCTTTCAATCTTTGTGTTTAATTATCGTATTTGTATTATTTTATACAAGGCAATTATTAATTTCTTAGCACTTCAGTTGGTATTTTAATTTTTCCCTAGTATTCACTGAATTTTTCATTTTCATGTATTTCTTTTTTAAAAAATGCTTTGTTTTATTTATTTGAAAGGCAGAGTGATGGAGGAAGGGAAAGTGGGGGAAGGGAGGGAGAGTGGGGGAGAGAGAGAGAGAGACAGATCTTTAAGTCACTGGTTCACTCTCCCATTGGCCACAACAGCTGGCAATGGGCCAGGTGAAAACCAGGAGCCTGGAATTCCACCTTGGTTTCCCACATGGATGGCAGGGACCCAAGCACTGGGCCATCTTCTACTGATTTTCTACTGATTTCCAACATGGATTAGAGAGAGCTGGATCAGAAGTGGAGCAGCAGCTGGGACTCAAACCAGCACTCTGATGTTTGATGCTGGCATCGCAGGCTGTGGCTTAACTCACTGTGCTAGAACACTGGCTCAATTTTCCAGCATTTCTGTGTTATTTGAGCTTTTGTTAGAATTTGATTTTGATTTATTATAACATTTTTGTGTGAGTATCTCTGTATATATTTTTAGTGATTGCACATTATTACATTGCACATATACAGTGCATTACATCACACATATATCACTTTTCACAGGTTACTGGCATCAGTGTTTTACCTGTTCAAGTGAAATGTACAAACTTTACCTCCCTCTTCTATAATAAAATTGTCCTATTTCCTCTACATACATTGAGAACCACATCAGATCATGTTTCAGTTAATCATCAAATGGAATTTAGAAATCTCAAGAAGAGAACAGGGCAGTTTATTGTATTTACATACATTTTACTTTTCCTGCTGTTCTGTTTTCCTTCCTAATGTTCCAAGATTCTGTATTTTATTGTTTCCTTTATGTTTAGAGAACTCCCTTTAACCTTCCTTAAGATACGGCTACTGAAGGAAAACTTGTAGTTCTACTTCATCTGAGAACATCCCCCCCACCCCCACCCCCTGCCGCTTAATTCGAGAAGCGTATTTCACTGGATACAGAATTTGTTGTTGACTATTTTCTTTCAGTACTTGGAAACTGTTGTGCCATTTCTGTTTGCCCTCATGATTTCTGATGAGAAACTGTTGTCATTTATTTTCCCTGAGAGATAAGGTGTCATTTCTCTCTCACTGCTTTCAAGTTTTCTTTGGTTGTAATATTCAGAGGTTCGATTGTGGTGCGTATTTGGGTATGTGGAGTTTATGTTAGTATGGATATGCACACTTGCTTTAATTGGTAGGCTTATGTCTTTTGATTAATTTTTGAAAATTTCAGCTGTTTCTCTGAATACTTCTCAAATTCATATTCTTTCTCTTTTCTTTCTCAGATTCCAAGAACAAAATTTGTCATTTTCTTCTCCTCTTCTTCCTCCTCCTCCTCCTTCTTCATTTCACAAGTCCCTTAAGTCTAGTGCTTTTTTCAGCCTATTTTATCTCTGTTGTTTAAATTAGATAATTTTGGAAGATCTGAGAGGGCTGAATAGGGGAAAGATGTGCTAATTTTGACAACAGAACAAGGGAGGAACCTCATTCCCAGGGAACAGTTGGAGAGAAGCTTGCAATGGGGGTTTTATAGAACAAAGAGAGACTCCATGGAGGAGCAGAGGTGGTATAACCATGTAGCAGCATGTGTTATACCACCCTGAACTCCTGAAGCCACTGGCTGGTGGGGATGCCATCTTCTCAGATCAAAGTGATGAGAACCTGTAGCACCTGTAAACCATTGGTGATATGGTCTGAGCTAGAACCATGCCCATTGATTTTGAATCCAGTATAAAGTACTGGCAGGGGGCAAGGTGCGTATTTACCATGTGAAGGGAGAGTACATTGCTTTCCCATCCTCTCCTCATTAAGGCACCTGGCAACCGACAAGGAGTAAGCATCATCTTAAATAGGACAGGTGGAAGCTGTTGCACTGTTGCACTATTAGAATATGAAAACGAAGTCCGGCGCTGCAGCTCAACAGGCTAATCCTCCGCCTAGTGGCACCGGCACACTAGTCCCAGTCGGGGTGCCGGATTCTGTCCCGGTTGCCCCTCTTCCAGGCCAGCTCTCTGCTATGGCCCGAGAGTGCAGTGGAGGATGGCCCAAGTGCTTGGGCCCTGCACCCCATGGGAGACCAGGTGAAACACCTGGCTCCTGCCTTTGGATCAGCGTGGTGTGCCGGCCACAGCGTGCCGCCCATGGTGGCCATTGGAGGGTGAACCAATGGCAAAGGAAGACCTTTCTCTCTGTCTCTCTCTTTCTTACTGTTCACTCTGCATGTAAAAAAAAAAAGAATATGAAAACGAAGAGATTGATGAAATGCATGAAAATCATTTTAAAAGAATGATCATAAGATTCATTAAAAACACAGAGAAATAAGTACATGAGTTAAAGAAATAAATACATGACATAGATGAGAAATTCTGCCAGGAGATAGAAATATTGAAGAAAAATCAAACTGAAATATTAGAAATGAATAATTCAATATGTTAAATAAAAAACACAGTGGAAAGCCTTAACAACAGACTCGGTGAGGCAGAAGAGAGAATATTTGAACTAGAAGACAAATTTTCAGAAATATCTTAGTGAGATAAAGAAAAAAGGAGAAAAATTATAAAAACCAAAAATAGTATTTGAGATTTATGGAATAACATCAAATGACCAAATATACATATTTTAGGTATTCTTTAAGGTATGGAATGACAGATGGCATAAGAGGAATTAGTCAGTAAAACAATGGCAGAAAACTTCCCTATTTTGGAGAAAGATGTGGACAGCTAAGTACAGGAAGCACATAGAACTCCTATTAAATATGATCAGAAAAGACCTTCACCATGACACATTATAGTGATACTTTCAAAATAAAATATAAAGCAAAGATCCTAAAATGTACAAGAAAGAAATTCCAGATAACCTTTAAAGATTTTCAATTAGATTGGCAGCTGATTTCTCATCAGAAACCTTATAAGCTAGGAGAGAATGGAGAGACATAGTCCAAGACCTAAAAGAAAAAGAAAACTTGTCAAGCCAGAATGTTAAGCTCATCATTTATTAATGAAGGTGAAATAAAGAACTTTCAAAACAAATATAAATTGAAATAAATTGTCACTATCTGGCCAACATTACAAATGATACTTGAGAATGTGCTACATGTAGAAACAGATAAAGATAATCAGCATCATGAAAGGATGTGATGGCAGAATACCTGCTAGTAAAAGTATAAGGTATAAGGGACATTCAAAAGAAATAATAGGAATATTTACAAGAACACAGGCAGGACCAAGTCATTACTTATTAATAATAACCTGCATTGAACATAGCTTAAATTCTGCAGTTAAAAGATACAGACTGGCTGAATGGATTAAAAAACAAGACCTATCTCTTTGTTGCCTACAAGAAGCACACACCTCACTAACAAAGATACACAGACTGAAAGTGAATGGATGGAAAAATTTTTCCATGCAGAAAGCAAAAACAAGCAGGAGTAGCCATGTTACTATCAAACAAAACAGATTTCAACACAAAAACTTAAAAGAGACAAAGAATGGCATTATGTAATGATTAAAGAAACAATTCAACAGGAAGATGTGACTATAAAAAATGTGTATGCACCCAATGCTAGGGTGTCTGGCTATTTAAAACAAGTGCTAATGGATCTAAAGGGAGACATAGGTTCCAATATAGTAAAAGGGGACTTCAACACCCTACTTTCATTAATGGACAGATGAACTAGACGAAAAAATCAACAAAGAAATAACAGAGCTAAACTATGGACCAAATTGATCTATCTGGTGTCTACAGAACATTTCCTCCCACAACTGCAGAATTCACATTCTTTTCATCAATTCCTGGAAGTTTCTCTGTGATAGACCACATGCTAGGCCATAAAACAAGTGTCAAAACATTCAAAAAATTGAAATCTTACCATGTATCTTTTCTGACCACAATGGAATGAATCTGGAAATTACCAACTTAAGAAACTCTAGAAATTATGCAATCACATGGAGACTAAACAACAGCTCCTGAATGAACTGTGGATCAGAGAAGAAGTCAAAAGGGAAATAAAAATTCCTTGAAACAAATGAATATGACAACACAGCGTATCAGAAACTTATGGAATACAGCAAAAGCAGTGTTAAGAGGAAAACTTATAGCCATTAGTGCCTACATCAAGAAATTGAAAAGGCATAAAATAAATGATCTAACAGTTCATATCAAGGACCTAGAAAAACAAGAACAAACCAAACCCAAAATTAGTACAATGAAAGGAATAATAAAAATTAGAGAATTAACAAATTTGACATTAAAATGAATACAAATGATCAGTGAAATGAATGCCTGCTTTTTTAAATAAAAGCAACAAAATTGAGAAACCATTGGCCCAACTAGCCAAAAAAGGGAGAAGACCCAAATTAAAATCAGAGATAAAAAATGAGATGTTATAATGCATAGCACAGAAATAAAAAGAATCACCAGGAATTACTACAAACAACTCTATGTTAAAAAGTAAAAATGTACAAGAAATGTATAGATTTCTCAACACATAAAAATTATAAAAATTGAGGCACAAAGACATAGAAAACATAAATAGACTAATAACCAAGACAGAGATTCAATCAATAATAAAGATCCTTACAACAAAAAAAGCTGGGGCAAACGGCTTCACTGCTGAATTCTAACAAACTTTTAAAGAACTAATTCCAATTCTTCTCAAACTATTCAAAACAATTGAAAGGGAGGAAATCCTCCCAAACTCCTTTTATGATGCTAGCATCACTTTAATTTCAAAATCAGAAAAGATACAACAAAGAGAACTAGGGAGCAATATCCATGATGACCATAGTTGCAAAAATCTTCCACAAAATAATAGCAAACTTAATCTAACAGCACATCAAAAAGATCATCCACCCAGACCAAGTAGAATTTATCTTTGAGATGTGGAGATGCTTCAACATATGCAAATCAATAAATGGGATAGATCTTATTAACAATTTGAAGAATATAAGCCATATGATTACCTCAATAGATGCAGAGAAAACATTTGATAAAATACAACATCCTTCGTGAAAAAAGATGTTAAGCACATTGTGTATTGAAGGAATATAATTCAACACAATCAAGGCAACATATGGAAAACCCATAGCCAGCATCATATTGAATAGAGGAAACCTGGAAGCATTTCCATTCATATCTGGAACCAGACAAGGATGCCCACTCTCACAATCACTATTCAGGATAGTTCTGGAGGTTTTAGCCAAAGCCATTAGACAAGAAAATGAAATGAAACGGATAAAAGTGGGAAATGAGGAAGTCAAATTATCCTTTTTCGCAGATAACATGATTCTGTGTATAGGTGAGCCAAAAGCCTCAAATAAGAGATTATTAGAACTCATAAGAGAGTTTGGCAAAGTAGCAGAATATAAAGCCAACATACAAAAATCAATAGCATTTGTATATACAGACAATGCCATGACTGAGACAGAATTTCTAAGATCAGTCCCATTTACAATAGCTACACAACTTTAAATACCTTGAGATAAATTTAACCAAAGATATGAAAGATCTCTACAATGGAAATTAAAAAACATTGAGGAAAGAAATAAAAGAAGACACAAAAAATGAAAAAATCTTCCATTTTATTGGCTGGATGAATTAATATCATTAAAATGTCTATACTACCACAAACCATTTACAGATTCAATGCAATCCCATTTAAAATACCAAGGACATTCTTCTCAGATCTGGGTAAAACGAATCTAAAATTCAAATGGGAACATATGAAACCCCAAATAGATAGAACAATCTTAAACAAATAACCAAACAAAAACAAAGCTGGAAGCTTCACAATACCAGATTTCAATACATATTACAGGCAGTTATAGTCAAAACATTCTGGTAGTATAAGAAAAATAGGTGTGTGTATCAATGTAACAGATTAGAGACCTAGAAAGTAATCCTAGTGTCTACAACCAACTATTCTTTGTCAAAGAATCTAAAATAATTTCCTGGAGATAGGACATTCTTTTCAGCAAATGGTGTTGGGAAAGTTGATGTATTGGGAAATACAAATACAAATGGTGTTGGGAAGGATGGATGTATGAATCAAGACCCCTTCCTTGCATCTTACACAAAAAATGAACTCACAATGGACAGAGGATCTAAACCTAACGCCTGAGACTATCAAATTACTAGAGGAAATCATAGGGTAAATAATGCAAGACATTGGCATAGGCAAGTACTACTTGGTTAAGATCCCAGCAGCACAGGCAATAAAAGCAAAAATAGACAAACGGAATTAAATCAAACCATTAAGCTTTGGCACAGAAAATAATATACTCAATAAAGTTAAGGGGTACCTATAGAATGGAGATAATATGTGCAAACTATACACATAGAAAAAAAGATTAATATCCAGAATATATAAGGAGCTCAGGAAACTCAACAACAACAAATCAATTCAGTTAAGAAATGCACTCAGGATATGAACAGACATTTTAGGTGTCTGCTCGCCATTTCAACTGGTAAACAGACACTTAAATTGATATTGATAGTGATATTGATGCTCAATATCACTAGCTTTCAGCAAATAAAAACCACAGTGAGTTTTCATCTCATTTCAGTTATAATGGCTATCACCCCAAAATAAAAAAAAGTATTAAATGTTGGCAAGGATGTTGAGGAAAATGTACCCTGATATAGTGTTGGTGGGAATATGAACTAGTACCACCATTCTGGAAGATAGTGTGGAGATTCCTAAGAGATCTGAAAATAGATCTACCATATGACCCAGCCATCCATCAGACTTCTGGGAATTTACCCAAAGAAAATGAAATCAGCATATGAAAGAGTTACCTGTACTCCCATGTTTATAGCAGCTCAATTCACAATAGCTAAAATATGCAATCATCTCAGATGTCCATTAACTGATGACTGGATTAAAAATATGATACATATATATATATTATATGTATATGCATACACACAAGATGGATATATACTCAGTTATAAAAAGTGAAATCCTGCTTTCTCAACAGAATGTATGCAATTGGACATCACTATGCTTAGTGAAATATGCCAGTCTCAAAAAGATAAATATTGTATATATTTTCTTCAATTTGTGGTGACTAATATATAGAGTTCAAAAAATGTAATGCTTGAATGAAATTGACATTTTGTGACTTGAAAGTTGCTGATAGCCCTTATCTAGTCTACTGAGGAACAGTGTTTTTCTACTCACTACTTGTTGAATTCCTTATTTAGAGGAATATTAAACTTGTGATTATAAAGTAAATTTAAATTATGCCATTGCAAAAATTAAAAGAAAAATAAGAAAGGAATTAGGAGAGATGTTTGGGGTGAAGGAAGGAGGGAAAGTAGGGTAGGAAGGATCATTCGGTTCTTAAAACTGCATATATGAAAAGCATGAAATTTTTCCCCTTATATAAATATGGAAAATATTAGGCTTGTTCAGGATAGTAATAAATTTAAAAAATAAAAAAGAAGACAAAAATTAAGTAAAATAAATCGGAAAATTTCTATTGCTTTATCTTCAAATTGTTAGATTATTTCCTTTCTTCCCCAATCAGCCATTAAGCACATCGAATAAATCTCTTATTTAAAGTCTGGTGTTTTCAGTCCCGAAATTTCCTTTTGGCTTTTCTTTAAATCTTTTCTTTTTGTTTTTGTTGACACACTCCTTTTTTTCCATTTAAGTAGGTTTGAAGTTACTTGGAACCATTTTTTATGGTTGTTAGAAAATCCTTGTTAGCGGCCAGCGCTGTGGCTTAGTGGGTTAAGCTGCCACCTGTAATGCCAGCATCCCATATGGGTGTTGGTTTGAGTTCTGGCTGCTCCACTTCCTTTCCAGTTCCCTGCTAGTGTGCCTGGGGAAGCAGCGGAAGATGGCCCAAGTGTCTAGGCACCTGCTCCCACATGGGAGACCAGGATGAAGCTCCTGGCTCCTGGCTTCAGTCTGGCCCAGCCCTGGACATTGCAGCAATTTGGGGAGGAAGCTAGTGGATAGAAAACTTAACTCTGCCTCTGCCTCTCCCTCTCTGTAACTCTGACTTTCAAATAAATAAATAAATCTTAAATAAAGGAAAAACTTTGTTCGAAAATTCTAACATCTGAGTCATCTCAGTATAGTCATCTGTTCATTGCTTTTTCACATTCAAATAGAGTATAATGGTTGCTAGCATGATGAGTGGTTGCCAATGATATCCTAGGCACTTTGAGTATGTGCTATGATTCTTTGATTCTTTGGATCTTATTTAACAATGTGTTTAGTCAGACCTTCTCTGATCCCACGTGAATGGGAGAAAAGGGGGCCCATTATAACTGCAAAGTGGGCATGGAAGCTCAGGATCGTCACTCAGCGTCCATCAGCATCTACTTTTTGGTGGGGAATTCATTTTTACTTCTGGCATGACATGGAATTTAAACTCTTCACTAAGCTTAGAGTAGCAACACTGTGGCTTGGATGTGGAGGTGTGTCTCATAATTGGCCCCTACATGGCTTCCACTGATTTTCTG
Source organism: Sylvilagus floridanus (assembly GCA_949820135.1). Taxonomy (NCBI): domain Eukaryota; kingdom Metazoa; phylum Chordata; class Mammalia; order Lagomorpha; family Leporidae; genus Sylvilagus; species Sylvilagus floridanus. The sequence continues at coordinate 82,463,026 of OX463223.1, forward strand.
GTGAATAAGGGATCCTATTTACAACTAAGTAAGTTTGAAATTAACCATTGTTGGGTGGTGAAATTTCTGACTCTTCGACTAGAAAATACCTCAGTGAGGAATGGGAGTGTCACCTTGTTATTGCTCTAGGAGGGTGAAAATCGATGGTTTCCCCATGTGATCTTTACTGACAATGGGTTTGGGCATTGTTATTGCCAGATGGAAATCAAAGTTCCATCTTCCTATTTAAACTTCTCTGACATCACCTTTATTTATTTATTTATTTATTTTTGACAAGCAGAGTGGACAGTGAGAGGGAGAGAGACAGAGAGAAAGGTCTTCCTTTGCCATTGGTTCACCCTCCAATGGCTGCCGCGGCCGGTGCACCACGCTGATCTGAATCCAGGGGCCAGGTGTCTCTCCTGGTCTCCCATGAGGGTGCAAGGCCCAAGAACTTGGGCCATCCTCCACTGCACTCCCGGGCCACAGCAGAGAACTGGCCTGGAAGAGGGGCAACTGGGACAGAATCCAGCACCCCGACTGGGACTAGAACCCAGGGTGCTGGCGCTGCAGGCGGAGGATTAGCCTATTGAGCCGCGGTGCCAACATCACTTTTAGAAGTGAGGAGGGGTACCTCCTTCAAATCTAAGTGATAAGAAGTCTAAGCTGCTTACTTGGCCTTTTTTTTTTTAATATATAAAGCTTTTATTTAAAGAATATAAATTTCCAAAGTACAGCTTATGGAATACAATGGCTCCCCCCCACACAACTTCCCTCCCTCCTGCTACCCTCCCCTTTCCCGCTCCCTCTCCCCTTGCATTCACATCAAGATTCATTTTCAATTCTCTTTATACACAGAAGATCAGTTTAGTACATATTACGTAAAGATTTCAACAGTTTGCCCTCACATAGAGACACAAAGTGAAAATACTGTTGGAGTACTAGTTATAGTATTAATTCACAATGTACAGCACATTAAGGACAGAGATCCTACATGATTTTTTTTTTAGAATTGATTAATTATCTATGCAATTTCCAATTTAACACCAAGATTTTTAATCATTTTCAATTATCTTTATATACAGAAGATCGATTCAGTATATACTATGCAAAGATTTCATCAGTTTGCACCCACACAGAAACACAAAGTGTAAAAATACTGTTTCAGTGCTAGTTATAGCATTACTTCACATTGGACAACACATTAAGGACAAGTCCCACATGAGACGTAAGTACACAGTGACTGCTGAAGTTGATTTAACAATTTGACACTCTTGTTTATGGCGTCAGTAATCTCCCTAGGCTCTAGTCATGAGTTGCTGAGGCTATGGAAGCCTTTAGAGTTCGCCGACTTCGATCTTATTCCAACAGGCTCATAGTCAAAGTGGAAGTCCTCTCCTCCCTTCAGAGAAAGGTACCTCCTTCTTTGATGGCCCGTTATTTCCACTGGGATCTCACTCGCAGAGATCTTTCATTTAGGTCTTCTTTTTTTTTTTTTTTTTTGTTTTTCAGAGTGTCTTAGCTTTCCATGCCTAAAATATTCTCATGGGCTCTTGAGCCAGATCTGAATGCCTTAAGGGCTGATTCTGAGGCCAGAGTGCTATTTAGGACATCTGCCATTCTATGAGTCTGCTGTGTATCCCGCTTCCCATGTTGGATTATTGTCTCCCTTTTTCATTCTATCAGTTAGTATTAGCAGACACTAGTCTTGTTTGTGTGATCCCTTTGACTCTTAGACCTATCAGTGTGATCAATTGTGAACTGAAATTGATCACTTGGACTAGTGAGATGGCCTTGGTACATGCCACCTTGATGGGATTGTATTGGAATCCCCTGGCACAATTCTAACTCCATCATTTGGGGCAGGTCCGATTGAGCATGTCCCAACTTGGCCTTTTGTGGTAGAGATTTTTTGGGACTCCAAGTTTTTCCATAATGTTTGATTGGATTAGGAAGCTACTGTACAAATTTTTTTACATCTTTTTTTGCTGTACTTTTCCCCAGCCCATTGGCTATCAAAAAATAACCTTGTTTTCAGTTTTCTTTAAAAAATATTTCTTCCCTTTAGCAATATTCTTCCAGAGAAAACCTTTATTTAAGGAATACAAACTTCATGCATTTCTTAAGTACAACTTTAGGAATATAGTGATTCTTCACACTGTGTCTGCCCTCCCACTCACACTCCACCGTTCTACTTCCTCCCTCTCCTATTCCAAGTCTTATTTCATACTAAGATCTATTTTCAATTATCTTTATGCATAGAAGCTTAAGTCTATAGTAAGTAAAGAAGAATACATCAATTTGTATGAAAAAAGAAAAAGAAAAATTAAAAAAAGAAAAAAGAAAAAAACCTTTCTCAGTAGTCGAGACAAGGGCTGTTCAAAGTCATTGCATCTCGAAATTAATTTCACTTCATTAAAGGGTTGACTGTTGGGAGGCAATGAAATTGTGAGGCCTCTGCCTTATTCTATTTAACTTGATTTTCACTACCCTTTCTCCTTTCCCTGGGAAAACCAGTTGTCTCACGATAGCTACTTTCTGAATAGAGGAGTCCTTCACCACCTGAGAATGTATAGTCTTTCCTGAGATGAAATGTTGCCCTGCAGCATGTGCTAAGTTGATGACTACCCTTCAATATGGCCTTTGGGAGCTTTTAGAATAAATCTGAAGTTTGTATTACTCCAGAATTTACATCAAAAGACATGGTCCCAGAACCCAGTTCCAGGTTCCAAAGTTCCTATGACTGGTGAAGGATGTTGGCAAAAGGCTTGTTCCATACCAGGGTAGACCATCACTGCTTTCCTCTTGAGTGGCTTCCTCTCCACAAAGAAGAAATGGTTTGGAAGGAGTCCAGAACACAAAAGGCTGAGAAACAAATGCACTAAAACAATGGAGATGCCTGGAAAGAAAGTGGAAAGCAGAGACTACAGTACTGTGCACAAGGGGCAGGAATGGAAGCTGGATAACAGAATAAACAAATGTCAAGAAGAATAAGGGTGAGAGTAAAGATGGATGAGGGACTAAATAACTTACAGCTCTAAAGATTAAATCTTGGATTCTCATAGTTGGAACCTTGAGAGATATGGACCAAATGAAATCTAAGGACATACACTTTCTCATGAGATATATTGGTTAGCTGTGTTACCCGGGAAAGATTCCTTCCTGTCTTTTGTTGCTCAACTATAACATGAAAGTTTGGGACTAAACTCCAGCAGTGTATGATTCTAAATAAAGAGGGGAAATCCAACGGAGGATAAAAGGTAAAAAAAAGTGATTCCTATATAAAATAATTGTTTTTGATATGAAGGGATTAGAGGACAGAGGAGTGCATAAGATTGAGGCCCCTCCGGCGCTGTGGTGCAGTAGGTTAATCCTCCGCCAGCGATGCCGGCATCCCATATGGGTGCCGGTTCTAGTCCCAGCTGCTCCACTTCCAGTCCAGCTCTCTTGTGTGGCCTTGGAAAGCGGTCGAAGATGGCTCAAGTCCTTGGGCCCCTGCACCCACGTGGGAGACCAGAGGAAGCTACTGGCTCCTGGCTTCGGTTCGGCCTAGCTCCAGCCATTGCGGCCATTTGGGGATTGAACCAACGGAAGGAAGATCTTTCTCTCTATCTCTCCTTCTCACTGTCTGTAACTCTAACTTTCAAATAAATAAATAAAATCTTTAAAAAGAAAAGATTGAGGCCCCTTACAAAAGATACCCTGAATAAAGCATATGGCATAACCCCGACAAGTGGAAAGATTTATCTGGACAGCCACTTGTGGACTCCTAAGTTTTCTCTGAGGAGAGACCAAACTTGGGTTTTAGCTTTGGTTACAATGCCTGCCCCGTGGCCTTGTAACTCATTTCTTACTGGTCTAGAAGCTTTGTATATTTACGTATTGGTTAGTAGTCTCATTAGAATGATACATGAAAAGGATAGTTTTGAAAATCTCAGTTATTTAACCTAGAAAATCACAAAGGAAATGTAAATCTGATAATTCATTTTCACTGTGTAATTTGATTATAACATGGACATAACCTGTAGATGAGAGCTTGTTAAAATGGATTTGAGTTTAATAAAGAATATTATGTTCTTAATCTCTTTGTACAACTGTAACAAAATATCCAAGACCGGGGAATTTATAAAAAACAACAAACACAAAATGGTTTATCACAGTTCCAGAGGCAGGGAAGTCGCTGATCAAGGCCCCAGCATGCTCTCTGCTGTCAAGATGGTGATTTATTACTGCATTCTCTGGAAGGGAGGAACCCTGGGTCCAAACATGGCAGAAGGCAAACAGTTGAGAAGGCTGAATACCATGTAGAGCCTATTTCAAAGGACCTAAATAACATCTATGGGGGATGGACCTCTCTTAATATCATTACATTTGTAACAATTTTTAGAGGGGCACAGTCAAACCACAATGTAGTCCCAGGGTGAGAATGAACCCATAACCACCAGTCACAGCAGAATGAGTTTTGAAAGGAAAGTACCTGGCTTTCATGGTATTTTTGCTCCTTAGGAGTTATATTTGGTAAGCAATTTAGTTACAATGAAAATGAGTGCCTTGATTAGTTTAGATTAAATCTTGTCATTTTATTAATGTGTCTATGTATGTGCAAAGGCATGACAGTGAGGCAGAGTTGTGTTATCTAAGGGAAAATAATAATATATGATTTTATATTTGATATCAGTCAAGATGTAACACAGTTCCAATGACCCAGGTATCTGTTTGATCCCCTGAAAGACTATGTCTACTTATCCCTACTGCCTTCTTCATGTGTGTATGTCATGGTTAGACTTCCAAAATGATGAGGAGAATCTGATTGGTTTGTTTTGTAATTGGAATTTGTCATATAGATTTCTGACTCCTTCCTATAAAGTCTTTGGATCATAGAGATCTTAAGGCTCATGGATAGCATCAAGATGTCCATACAGCCCCTGAATTTCCTGGCAAAATATAAGCAGTTACGTTTTCTCAGGGGAAAGGTAGTTTACTAGATCTTAAGGAATATTATCCTGGGAGAAATTGGCGTTTTGCCCTACACCCTTAATTTAATCACATGGAGCAATGTGCCAGTCTATTCAAGTCCTGTATCACAAAGCAGGATAATCTTATGTTGGAAAAAACCTCTACCAGTTGCTTGTTAAGAGTGGGTCAGTGTAAGAAGTAAGCATGTAGAGCTTCATGTACTATGCATTTGCTAAACGGGTCCTGTCTAATTGCCAAATTGTAAAATTATAAAACGTCATCATCATTAACATCATCATTGCCATTATCTTTTCTACTTATTACTTCCCATAAACCAGATACACTAAAATACTCAGAGAAAGGCACTACTATAGTTTTCAATGTAAATAGTTTATTATACTTCACAGATACTAAGTTTTTTTTTTTTTAACAAATCGAAGATTTGTGGCAACCCTATCTTAAGCAGGTCTGTTGGCATCATTTTTCTAGCGCCATGTTCTCATTTCATATCTCTGTGCCACATTTCGGCAATTCTCACATTATTTCAAGCTTTTTAAATTATTATTGTTTCAGTTATGGTGAACTTTGATAGGTGGCCTTTGATGATACTTTTCTAAGGGATTCCATGATCTGTGTCCTTATATGATGGTGGACCTGATAAATGTTATATGTGTTCTGACTGCTCCATTGGCAATTCCCCCATCTCTCCCTCATCTCATGCCTCTCTATTGCCTGAGACACAACAAAATTGAAATGAGACCAATTATTAACCTTAATAATGACCTATAAGTATTCAAATGAAAGAAAGAATGATGAGTTTCTCACTTTCAGTCAAAAGCCAAAAACGATTAAGCTTATTGAGGAAGGCTTATTTAAAGGTGAGATATGCCGAAAAATAGACCCCTTGTGCTAAGCCAAGTTGTGAATGCAAAGAAAACATTGTTAAAAGGAATTAGAAGTGCTACTGCAGGAAACATGACAATAATAACCAAGTGGAAGGGTCTTATTGCTGACATGAAGAAGAATGGAATATCAAACCAGCCACAACATTCTCTTAAATCAAGTCCAAATCCAGAGCAATGCCCCAACTCTCTTCAATGCTTTGAATGCTGAGAGAGCTGAGAATGCTTCATAAAAAGGTGTGAAGCTAGCAGATGTTGGTTCGTGAGGTTTAAGGAAATAAATCATCTCTATAACATAAAAATGTCAGGTGAAGCAGCAAAGTGATGATGTAGAAGCTACAGCAAGTTATAAAAAACTAGCTAAGATAATTGATGAAGGTGGCTACACTAACCAACAGATTTTTAGTGTATATGAAAAAGCCCTATATTGGAAGAAGATGTCACCTCGGACTATGAGGGCTAAAGAGGAAGCCATTGCTTAGGTTCAAAACATCACAGGACAGGCTGAAGGGATAATGTAACTGGCTACTTAAGTGGAAACCAATGCTCATCTACTACTCTGAAAATCCCAGGGCCTTGAAAAGTTATATGAAATCTATCATTGCCATGCTCTATAATTGGAATAACAAAGCCTGGCTGACAGCATATCTGTTTATTACATGTGTTACTGAATATCTTAAGCCCACTATTGAGACCTATTGCTCAGGGAGAACAAAGATTCCTTTCAAAATATTGCTGCTCCCTGAAAATGTGTCTGATCAATCAAGAAGTCTGATGACAATGCACAATGGGATTAATCTTCTTTTCATGCTTGCTATAACAACATTCATTCTGCAGCCCAAGGGTCAAGGACCAAGGTAAACTTTCAAGTCTTATTATAAAGCACATTTCGTAAGCTATGGATGCCACAAATAGTGATTTCTCTAATGGATCCAGGCAGAAACGATTGAAAATCTTCTGGAAAGGCTTCACTACTGTATATGCCATTAGGAATACACGTGATTCATGGGAGGAGATCAAAATATCAACATTAATAGGAGTTTGGAGGAAGTTAATTCCAACCCTCGTGGATGTCTTTGAGGAGTTCAAGATTTCAGGGGTCAGGGGAAGTAATTACAGATGTGGTGGCAATAGCAAGAAATGTACAAATGACACCTGAAAATGTGAATGAATCTGCTGCAATCTCATGATAAAATTTTAATGAATGAGGAGTTGTTTCTAGTGGATTAGCAAAGAAAGTGGTTTATTGACATGGAATCTATCCTGGTGAACGTAACTGCTGAAATGGCAACAAAAGATTCAGAACATTACATAAACTCAGTTGATAAAGCAGCAGCACGATTTGAGAGGATTGTCTTCAATATTTAAGAAAGTTCTACTGTGGGTAAAAGTTACCAAACAGGATCACAAACTACAGAGAAATCTATCATGAAGGGAAGAGTCAAATGATAGGACTAATTTCATTGTTGGTTTATTTTTAATAAGTTTCCACAGTCACTTCCACCTTCAACAATCACTATCCTGATCACTCAGTGGCCACCAACATTGAGGCATTCTACCAGGAAAAAGACAACAACTCCCTGAAGGTTCAGATGATGATTTTTTAAGCAAAATATCTTTTTAAGACTTGATTATTGGGGTCGGCACTGTGGTGTAGCAGGTAAAGCCACCGCCTGCAGTGCCAGCATGGGCGCCGGCTGCTCCACTTCCAATTCAGCTCTCTGCTATGGCCTGGGAAACCAGTAGAAGATGGCCCAAGTCCTTGGGCCCTTGCACCTGTGTGGGAGACCCGGAAGAAGCTACTGGCTCCTGGCTTTGGATCAGCACAGCACTGGCAGTTGCAGCCATCTGGGGAGTGAACCAGCAGAGGGAAGACCTCTCTTTCTCTCTCCTCTGCCTCTCTGTCACTCTGCTTTTTAAATAAATAAACAAGGATTTTTAAAAGGATTTTTAAAATTTATTTGAAAGGCAGAGGGATGAGAGAGAGGGAGAGAGAGATTCCATCCACTGAGTCACTTCCCAGATGGCTTGAATGGCTGGGGCTAAGCCAAACAAAGCTAGGAGTAATGAACTCGGTATCCCATGTGGGCAATTTTCCAGTGCCTTATTAAGCACATTAGCGGGGAGTTGGATCAGGATTGAAGCAGCTGAGACTAGAACCGGCACTCATGTGGAATGCCAGTGTCCTAGGTGGTGGCTTAAGTGACTGTGCCACAATTCAAGCTCCAGTAAATTATTTTTAATTAGGGTATGTACATTGTTTATTTAGATAGGATGGTACTTCACCTATAATGGACTACAGTATAATGCAAATATAACTTATATGCACTGGGAAACTAGTATTTTACTGTAATATTTACTTTATTGCAAACTTTAGTGTCATAGCCTGGAACTGAATATGCAATAACTCCAAGTTATGTCTCTATATGTCTAAGGAAACTGAGGCACAAAGATGTTAGTCAAGACCACAAAGCTAGGAATTGGTTCAGCTAAGATTTTAATCTATGCCATTTCTGACCTCAGAGTTATACTTCTTAACTACTAAATCATAAATATTGCTTACAACCCAAGTCTATAGACATTGTTTATATGCATAGCCATCCTAAAAACAGGACTACCAATCAATAATATCTCATTAAGTATAAAAAAAAAAGTATGCCCAAGAGCCTTAGATGAAATATTCGCACTTCTTACTCCCAAGGAACTTACTACATTGAAGATAGTTCTGTTCGTTTATTATTGTCTGGGAAAATATATCATCACATAAAAAATTCTAAAATTTGCATCTTCTTCACCCCACAAATCTGTTTCAAAGAATATTTTAGGTAAATAGTAAAAACGACCATGAAGATTTGGGCTCTGGTTTCCCTTTGAAGTATTATTTCTTAAATTATCAATTGTAAAATCTTTGATACATTAAAATTCACTTCACTTTTCTAGTCTAGTAACCCCCAGCACAATCAAGATACAGAAGTCCCATCACTAATACTTTGATTTTATTTTGCCACATTGTAAAACCATTTCTATAATTCTACCTTTTCCACAATGCTTTACAAGTGAAATTATGCAGTATGTAATGCTGTTTGCATGGTTTCATTTGCTTAGCATAAGGCTTGCAGGATTCATCCACGTTTTTGCATGCTTTATTGTTGAATAATATTATGCTGTGTAAATGTACCAGTTTGTTTACTCATCATCGATTAAAGTGCATTTGGACCGTGTCAAGGCTTTGGTAATTACGAATTAGGCTGCTGTATATGCTATCCAGGTATTTGTGTGAAATTAAGTTTTCATCTCTTTAGTAAATGCATAGGAGTGGAATTACTGAATCATATATTGAGAGTATGTTTAATTTTATAGGGTACAATGATTTCCCAAAGTTGCTCTACTGTCGGCTCCTTCGGCCGCAAAAGGAACGACGCTGCTTGCAGTTAATCAGTCTTCAGTAGACTTTTACTTAGAGTGGGAAAGAGAGTGGGGGACCGGGAGAAGGGGGAGATGGCACCCACATTCCTTAAGGGGGAAAGCTGGCATGCCCCCTTCCCTCTCCCGTGATCAGCTTATATAGAAAATTCAACCAATCACAGTCAACCAATCACAGTCCATGCACAGAGTTCTCCACTCCGGCACTTGATCGTGATCAGCTGTGGAGTCACGCAGCAGGCAGGGCATCAGCGCCATCTTGTTGTTTTCCACGATCCTCAGCTAGATGGAAAGTTCAATCAGCTGCTACATCCGCATTACTGCTATAAGCCAAGCCCAGCATGGGGGGGTCCCATGGCAGGTATATCCATGGGTCCCCACATCTCCCCCGTTTTTATTATATTAAGTGACATGGAAACGTGTCTGTCTTGGGTTCCCAATGGCACGCAACCTGCTTACTCGTCATGGAGGTAATAGGAAGCTTGTCCTACCCTCTGTCTTAGGTTGCTAGGTGCGCCCATCGGCGATTACCCATTATTGGTTACCATTTCATCATGTTAAGCCACACCTCTCCATGGGGGTAAGAGGGCAAGGTGGCTAGCATAGCCTGCTGAATTACCAGGTTGGTACGCTGCTGGCGGAGTGTTACAGCTCTGATCAGAACTTCTGGGCTATTGGGGTTTTGAAAGTCAGAACAGTTTTATCAAATTATGAATTAACAGCTTTAAATACATTTAAGAAAACAAATCAAATTAGGTCAGCTTTCTTACTACTGGCTACTTCAATCCAACACATAAATTTTAACAAATTCCTTCATAATTTCACATTAGCAATTAGGCACAAAGGATACATCTTATTCAAGAAATACTTGGTTCAAAGTAAAATGCTTAATTAGTACTATTCTCCACATGTTCCAAATGCAGACAACCACTCCACATATCTTGTATGCCTTAAACACTAGTTACCTCAAAATCCTCCTCGCATTTCACTCACTTGTCGAGGAAGGTGAGGCCTATATTGTGAAGTACAACCTTGTAAAATTACTGTTCCAGGTGGTATTGCAAATCAGTCTCAGACAAAACTCAGTACAAATCATAAACCCCTTAACAAACTTCATAATTACAAATCAATAAATGATCAAGCAATACTTTCAACAAGCCAAAAGTTAAACTAACAAAACATAGATGGCCAAACAATTTTAAAGATAAATTGAAACATTTACATTCTTTTATAAAGCAAACCAAGCATAATCTGCTCCAGCATTCCCATCAATAATAGGGGTAGAGTTAGTACATAATACAAAGACAGAATAGGTAGTTCGGACACTTTTTACCACGATTAGCATTAATGAACTGTTTTATGGCTCGCCTTTTTTAACCCTATTTTCTGTGTCTGTAATGGAGTCTTTATAGTCTTTATCACAGCCTTTTTTCCTTATGCTTCTTCCTCTCATAATAAGGCCGTATCCAATTTAGATTTTAACATGGTTTTTGAAAATCATTTAAGGTTTTTAGTCCTGTTGTAGCAATGGCAAATTCCAAAGGGGCCACATTTGTTGGTGTAAGCCTAAGTCCTAAATATCGAACTACAGTATCTTTTTGAACCTTTTCTGGCGCTATCTGTAATCCTGCCTCCTGTAGACATGAGCTTAATGTTATGAACACTGCTTCCAATATATAAATCCATATAGTGGAGGATTTTTGCTTCTCCATGTCACTGACGAACAGGCTCTATTGCTTATGAAACATATGGTAAGATCAATCACAATCAGTACTCCCGCCTTTCTCCTGGCGTTCCACTCCCGGTCTTTACAACGGTTCACTCCCACCTTTCTCCCGGCATTTTACTCCCCATCCTTTGTCGACGGTCCACTCCCGCCTGTCCTCCGGAGCTCCACTCCCGTCTTTGCGACGGAACCGCGGTTACAATCCTAGGCCTTCCACTCTACCCACCTAGATTCCCCGTCTTTTTTCGACGGTTTACTCACGCCTTTCTGGCATTTTACTCCCTGTCTTTGTGATGGAACCGCGGTTATAATCCTAGGCTTTTTACTTTACCCGCCTAGATTCCCTGTCTTTTTTCCACAGTTTACTCCCGCCTTTCTGGCGTTTCACTCCCCGTCTTTATGATGGAACCACGATTATAATCCTAGGCTTTTTACTTCACCCGCCTAGATTCCCGTGTATGCACATTTATCTTTTTCTTACTTCTGCTTCCAGCTATCGGTCTGGCAATCCGAGTCACGGCACCACTTGTCAGCTCCTTCGGCCGCAAAAGGAATGACGCTGCTTGCAGTTAATCAGTCTTCAGTAGACTTTTACTTAGAAAGAGTGGGAAAGAGAGTGGAGGACCGGGAGAAGGGGGAGATGGCACCCACTTTCCTTAAGGGGGAAAGCTGGCATGCCCCCTTCCCTCTCCCGCGGTCAGCTTATATACAGAATTCAACCAATCACAGTCAACCAATCACAGTCCATTCACAGAGTTTTCCACTCCGGCACTTGATCGTGATCAGCTGTGGAGTCACGCAGCAGGCAGGGCATCAGTGCCATCTTGTTGTTTACCACAGTCCTCAGCTAGATGGAAAGTTCAATCAGCTGCTACATCCGCATTACTGCTATAAGCCAAGCCCAGCATTGGGGGGGGTCCCATGGCAGGTATATCCATGGGTCCCCACACTCTACCAATTTGCACTCCCACCAGCAAAGCTTGAGAGTGCCAATTCTTCTCTTTTTTGGCAATTTTTCTTAATTCTCAACACATGGCATTGCCTCTTTTTTTTTTTTTCCAATTTTACCTCTTTATAGATGTGTGCTGATATCTCACTGTGGTATTTATTGCATTTCTTTAATGATTAATGGTGTTTAATATATTATTTATAATAGTGTCAGAGGAAGATGGCCCAAGTACTTGGGCCCCTCCATTCACATGGGAGACCTGGAAGAAGCTCCTGGCTCCTGTATTTGGCCTAACTCAGCTCTGGCTGTTGTGGACATATGTGGAGTAAACCAGTGGATGGAATATCTTTCTCTCTGTCTCTCCTCTCTCTGTCTGTAACTCTACCTCTCAAATAAATAAATAAAATCTAAAAACTAAAAATAAAAAAAGTTTAATAGATGGGAGAACTTTCAGACTGTGTACCAAAACAGATGGACCTTTTTTATGTTTGTACTATCAGTGTAAGTGGGCTCTGATTTCTCTATATGCATACCAACAATTGTTGTTGTCTAACTTTTTTTTAAAGAGCTATTTATCTGAGAGGCAGAGTTATAGACAGGGAGAGGGAGAGGGGGAGGGAGAGGGATAGGGATAGGAGGAGAGAGCGGGAGAGAGGGAGTGAGAGAGAGTCAGAGACAGAGAGACAGAGAGAGAGAATCTCTGTCACTGCTGGTTCACTCCTCAAATGGCTGCAATGGCCAGACCTGGGCTATTTGGACTAGGAGCCAGGAACTTCTTCCAAGTCTCCCATGCGAGTGCAGGGGCCCAAGCACTTGGGTCATATTCTTCTTCTTTCCCAGACATTCCCAGACACGTTAGCAGGGAGCTGGATCTGAAGTGGAGCAGTCAGGACTTGAAAGGGCTCTCATATGGGTTGCTGGCTCTGCAAGTGGCAGCTTAACCTACTACTCCACAGCACTGCCCCCCCATTGCCTACCTTTAATCCTAACTATGTTAGTAGGTATGAAGTGGTATCGTGTGAGGGTTTTTAAAGATTTATTTATTTATTTGAGAGGTAGTTACAGAGGGAGTGGGGGAATCTTTCATTTGCATGTTTACTCCTCAAATAAGCAACAACCATGGCTGGGCCAGTCTAAAGCCAGGAGCCTGGAACGTCATCTGGGTCTCTCACATGAGTGTAGGAGCCCAAGTACTTGAGCCATCTTCTGTGGCTTTCCCAGGAGCATTAGCAGGGAGCTAGATAGGAAGTGGAGCAACTGGGAGTCCAACTGGTGCTCATAAGGGATACGGGTAGTAGGTAAAGCCACTGCCTGTGGTGCCACCATTCCTTATGGGAACCTGTTTGAGTCCTGGTTTCTCCACTTCCAAACCAGCTCCCTGCTAATGTGGTTGGAAAAGCAGTAGATGTTGTCCCAACTACTTGGGCCCCTTCACCCAAGTGAAGGGCTTCAGCCCAAGTGCTTGGGCTCCTTACTTTGGATTGGCTCAGCTCTGGCCACTGTGGTCATTTGGGGAGTAAACAAGCAGATGGAAGACCTCTCTCTCTGTCTCTCCCTCTGCCTCTCTGAAACTCTAGCTTTCAAGTAAATAAATAAATGTTTAAAAAATCCAGCATCATGAAGATTTATCCATGTATTTTCTTTTTGGAGTTTTATAGTATTAGTTCTTATCTATATAGTTGATTCTTCTTAAGTTTTCTATGTGATTTGACACGTGTTCAAAATCATTCTTTTGCATTTGGCTATTAGGTTGTCCAGCATCATTTGTTAAAAGAAACAATTCTTTCCCCTATGGAATGATCATGACGTCCTTGTTGAAAGTCATTTGGTCAGAGACATACAGATCTCTCAATTGTATTCCTGTGATCTATATGCTTCTATTGGTGTTAGAAGCACACTGTCTCAATTATCATTGCTTTGTGGTAAGTTTTTCAATGAGAAAGTGTGACTCATCCTACTCTATTGTTCTTTTTCATGATTTTATAGCTATTCTTGGGCTCTTGTAATTCCACATGAATTTTAAAATTATCTTGCACATTTTTAAAATTTATTTTTAAAGATTTATTTTATTTATTTGAAAGTCAGAGTTACATAGAGGCAGAAGCAGAGAGAGAGAAAAAGAGAGGTCCTCCATCCAATGGTTTGCTCCTAAGATTGCTGCAATGGCTGGAGCTGTGCCAATCCAAAGCCAGGAGCCAGGTGCTTCTTCCAGGTCTCCCATGCAGGTGCAGGGCCCAAGGACTTGGGCCATCTTCCACCGCTCTCCTAGCCCACAGCAGATAGCTGGATTGGAAGTGGAGAAGCCAGGACTTGAACCAGTGCCCATATGGGATGCTGGCACTGCAGGCAGCAGCCTTACCCGTTATGCCATAGTGCCAGCCCTTAAAATTTATTTTCATTTTATTTGGAGGCAGAGATGGACAGACAAAAATGGAAAAAAATAGAGAGAGGGAGATCTTCTCTTCCATTCATTGGTTCACTCCCTAAATTTTCTCAACAGCCAGAGGAGAGCCAGGCCAAAGCCAGTACCCTGGAACTTAATCTAAATCTTTCACAAGTGTGGCAGGGATCAAAGTACTTGAGCCATCATTGGCTGCCTCCCAGAGAGCACATTAGCCAAAAGTTGGAATCAGAAGCAGTATGAGGAACTCAGATACTCTGATATAGGATGTGGGCCTCCCAAGCCGTATCTTAATCATTGTGCCAGGCACACACCCACTTCTACCAGTTTGTCAAATTTTAATTGAATTGAGAATTCATCTGGAACTCTGATAGCAATTGCATTGAATCCAAAGATTGGAGGAGTGTTGCCAACTTAACCAATGCTAAGTTTTCTGATACACGAAGAAAGGATGTTTTACCATATATTAAGATGTTCATTTCTTTCTTTTTAAATTTTTTTAAATTAATTTGTTCATTTTTAAACTGGAGCTTTTTGTTGTTGTTGTACTTTGCTTTTTGAATTCCTTATGTATTCTGAATGTTAATCTTTTCTAAGGTATGTGGCTTGTGAATAATTTGTCTTATTCAGTTGGATGTCTTCTCTTTATTGATTGCTTCATTTGCAGTTCAAAAGCTTCTGAGTTTGATATAATTCCGTTTACATAGCTTTGCTAGATTGTATTTTTCTTCATTCTTCTGCTGAGATTTACCGTGTATATTGATTTTCAAATGTTATCCCATCCCTGCACATCCCTATGATAAATTCAATTGATCATGGAATAAGATATTTTTGGTGTAGTGTTGGATTCAATATGCTAATATTTTGTTGAGAGTTCTTGCACCTATGTTCATCAAGGGTATTGGTCTGCAATTTTCTTTACATGTTGTTTTTTTGTTTGGCTTTGGTATCAGAGTAATAATGCTGACCTCATAAAAAAGAATTTGGCAGAGTTCTGTCCTTTTAAATATTTTGGAATACTTTGACCAGTATTAGAATTAGTTTCTCTTTAAATGTTTCATAGAATTCAGTTGTAAAGACATCAAGTCCAAGATTTTTATTTGATGAGAAACTTTTAATTATTACTTCAACCTTGTTGCTTGTTATTATTCTGTTTAGATTTTCTACATCTTATTGATTTAATCTTGTTAGGCTGTATGTATAGAGGAATTCATTGATTTATTTGAGGTTTTACAATTTTTTTGCATATAGCTGTTCATAGTAGTTTCTTATGATTTTTTTTGTATTTTTTAGAATCAGTTGTAATTTTCCCTTTTCCAACTCTAATTTTGTTTATTTGAGGTTTTTTATTTTTTCCTTGTCAGTCTTGCTAAAGGTTTGTATATTTTATCTTTTTAAATTTCAGCTTCTTATTTCGTTGTTTTTTTTAGGTTTCCAAATCATTTATTTTTGCTCTGATTCTTATTATTTCTTGCCTTCTACTAATTCTGTGTTTAGTTTTCTTTAGTTTTTCTAAGTCTTTGCAATGCATCATAAGAATTTGCACTTGAAATCTTTCTATCCTTAAATGTATGCATTTATAGCTATAAACTTCTCTTTCTAATATTTTAAAGATTTATTTATTTATTTGAAAGTCAGAGTTACACAGAGAGAGGAGAGGTAGAGAGAGAGAGAGAGAGAGAGAGGTCTTCTGTCTAATGATTCACTCCCCAGATGGCTGCAACAGGCAGAGCTGGGCCAATATGAAGCCAGGAGCCAGGAGCTTATTCCGGGTCTCCTACCTGGGTGCAGGGGCCCAAGGACTTGGGCCATCTTCTACTGCTTTCTTGGGCTGGATTGGAAGAGGAGCAGCTGGGACTAGAACGGGCACCCATATGGGATTCCTACGCTTCAGGCCAGGGTGTTAACCTACTGCGCCACAGTGCCGGTCCCTATAAATTTCTCTCTGAATATTAATTTTTCTGTGTACTAAATTTCGAGGTGTTGTATTTTTATTTTCATCTACTTCAATAAATGTTTACTTCCTTTTTAATTTATTCAATGATCCATTGATTATTACAGAGTATGTTATTCAATTTCTATGTGTGTGTACATTTTCAATTATTCTTATTGTTGATTTTCAGTTTTGTTCTGTTGTATGAGAGGTATATGGCATAATTTCGATTTTTTTTTATTGCTGTGACTTGTTTTGCGGCCAAATATATGGTCTGTCCTAGAAAATGTTCCATAAGCTGATGAGAAGAATGTGTATTCTGTAGCTTCTGTATTAAATGTTCTATAAATGTCTGTTAGGTTCAGTTGCTCTATAATATGGTTCAACTCTGATGTATCTTTATAAATTTTCTGTTTTGATGATCTACTTGCTGATGACAGTGGAGTTTTGAAGTCATCTGCTATTACTATATTGGAGTTCATGTTAACCTTTAAGTCTTATGCTTTATAAATGTAAGTGGTCTTCTGTTAGGTACATATATATTTGTAATTGTTACATATTCATGTGATTGCTGAATTAATCCTTCTATCAATATATAGTATCTTTATCTCTTTTTATAGTTTTTATTTAAAATATGTTTTATCTGATGTGAGTATAACTACTCTTACTCTTTTTTG
This sequence comes from Sylvilagus floridanus, assembly GCA_949820135.1. Lineage (NCBI taxonomy): Eukaryota > Metazoa > Chordata > Mammalia > Lagomorpha > Leporidae > Sylvilagus > Sylvilagus floridanus. The sequence continues at coordinate 82,479,972 of OX463223.1, forward strand.
ATTTTTATTTGTATGATATACCTTTTTAGAACCCTTCACACTTAGTCTGTGTATGTTTTTACTTGTATATTGAGTGTCTTGTTGGCAGCATGTAGTTGGGTTTTCTGTTTTCATCCATTCGTCCAACCTGTATCTTTTGACTGGGAATTTAAATTCAAGGTTATTATTGAAATATAGGAACTAACTCTTGGCATTTTGTTGATTATTTACTGATTGTTTTAAATAGTCTTTCTACCTCTATTGTATATCTTTGTGGTTTTGGTAGTTTGTATAATGATAAGGTTGGATTCTCTTTCTCTTTTGTGTCTGCTTTGTTCATGACTTTTGTACTGCCATGTGTTTTCATGATTTCATGCTTTTTCTTTTTTTATAAAGATTTTATTGATTGATTGATTGATTGATTTGAAAGTCAGAGGTACACACAGAGAGAAGGAGAGGCAGAGAGAGAGAGAGAGAGAGAGAGAGAGAAGTCTTCTATCCACTGGTTCACTCCCTAATTGACTACAGGGGCCACAGCTGAGCCCATCCTAAGCCAGGAGCCAGGAGTTTCTTCCGGATCTCCCACTTGGGTGCAGGGGCCCAAGGACTTGGGCCATCTTCCACTGCTTTCCCAAGCCATAGCAGAGATTTTTTTAAATGTGGAATCTATTTATTGAGAACTATTCCTTTTTTTGGAGGTGTCATATTTCCTTGATTCTTCATACTGCTGGTGTCCCTACATTGATGTCTGTGTATCTGGTGTTCCTTATTCTTTATGGAGTAGCTTGGGGAAAAATACCTGTTTTTTTTTTTTTTTTTTTCAGATCTAATGCAGGAGGTTAGTCGGACTGTTCCTTTGGTTTTATGTATAGGTGATTCCAAAAGCATAAGTAGTGAGTGATTTCTTCAGTTTTAATGAATGTCTACAACAACTACAGGTGTCTTCTGCAGCAGTTATTGGAGGTAGTAATGTGACTTTGAAGTGGATGTGGGCTTCCAAAGGTATGTGTCTTCAAGCCCCAGAGAGCTGGGTATCACTCACACTGAGGTTTTCAATTATAGTACCTATGTCACTGGTGTTGTGGGACACTAATGGGGTCATCCCTTTGTCTCATAATGCAAGCCTGAGTGATACTGGTCCTTGTAGTACCAATATTTATTGATCTGGACCAGTATGATGAATATGGGACCTTCCCAAGTTCCTTCTGAGTATGAGGTAAGTGATATGGGGGTTATAACACAAATAACCTCAGCCCCAGCATAAGCGAATGTGACAAGGACCTTACCTAGGTCCCACAAGGCAGATATAAATTATGATGGGAATTGTTCAGGTATGAACCTAGAACAGTGTCATGCAGGTAGGGCCTTCCCTAGGGCCCACATGGTGGGTCAGGTGATTATGAGAACTATGATACTAATAGTCACAGTCTCTGAGCTTCAGGAGAGGAAGTGTACCCTGACAAGGTCCCACTGAAAAGGCAAAAGATTTGCTGGGGATTATACGCTGCCAGACATGGGCTTTCAGCAGTGGAATGGAGTATGGACCACCCTTAGTTCCCAAATAGCAAGTGCTGGTATTTACGGGACATGTAGAGCTAACATTCACAATACAGAGCTGCAGGATGCAATGGAGACTTTACCCAGGTCTCATATTTCATGTGCTGGTTATGCTGGGAATTGTGCCCCGTTAGGCACAGATCTCTGGTAGTGGAGTGCAGATAAGGTTCTCCACAGTTCCTATAGGGTGAACTCTAGTGACTCTGTGGACTATAGTTCCAACAGTCCAAGTCGTAGTGCTACAGGCTTCAGATGATACCTTCTCCAACTGCCGCAGGTTGATCACAGGTTTTGCAGGAGATCATGCACTAGTAGGTGTAAGCCTTGATCAGTGGGACACAGATAGAGTCTTCCCCAGCCCCACAAGATGAGAACAAGAATCCCTGGGAATTATAATATAGTCACAGGTTCACAGCTGCAGAATGCATGGGTTCTTACCACAGTACCTTGAAGTATATCCAGGTGATGCTGGAATATAGCACCAATAGTCATAGTCCCAGGGCTGCAGGGCTCACAGTATCTTACCAAACTCTCTGTTCATACTGGGAATTGTGTTTTAGTAAGTGCATACCTCAACAGGGGAATGTATATATGGCCTTCCACAGACTCCAGAGGGGAGCACAGGTGTCTCTGGGGCCAAATCACAGTGCCAGAGCTGCAGGATTCAGTGGGATCTTCATCCAGATCTCATAGGGTACGTACAGGTTAGGATGGGGATTGTGGACTGAGCTACCATGGTGAAACAAATAAATGCAGATAGGGCTCTTCAGTTCCCACTGGTGAGTGCAAGTTACTCCGGGGATTGTCACACCAACAGCCACAGTCCCAGAGCTGCAGGGTACAAAATGGACCAACCTCACTTCCCATGGGGAATGCAAGGATAACATTGGAGCACTCTGTGAAAGGACACAGAAGGGGACTTCATCAGGTCTGGTCATCTGGCATTGTGCATTGACTCCTGTTGGCTCTGAGTCCTGAGAAACCAAGAACTTGCCTACATCATGCAGAGTGAGTAAGCATGGTTCTGGGGCTTGTGGCCAGCAACTTCAGAGCTGAAAGGTACAGATGGATCTGCTCTTTGCCTTGTGGAGTTCATTGGCTCTGGCTCTGGGGCTTTTGGTAGTGACAAAGCTGCTCACTTTCCCCTGAAACAGAATGGAGTTTATCAGAGTCTATACCACTGCAGCTCAAGTCTGGTGCTTTAGCTGGAAGACAATACTGATTCTTTTGTTAGAGGAAAGCATTTGTGCAGATCCGAGTCAGGTTTCTAGACTGAATTTGAAGTCAGTGAGAACTGTGGAATTCTTTAGTTAGGGCTGCAGGTCTGTGGTGATGATGAGGATTTTGAGTTTTCTGCTTACCATTTTCCAGCAAGATGGAATCGCTTCCATCTGTGGATCTGGTGTGGGAGCTGTGGTATGCTTTATCTCTTTAAAAAATATTTGTTTATTTATTTATCTATTTTTGAGAGCGAGAGAGGGAAAGAGAGAAAGAAAGAGAGAAAGAAAGCCTGGAACTCGATCTGGATCTCCTAAGTGGGTGCAGGTGCTCAAGCACTGGAGCCATTCTCCACTGCTTTCCCAGGCACATTAGCAGGGAGCTGGATTGAAAGTGGAGCTGTCAGGACTCAAACTGGTCTTCCTACACTGGATACTGGAGTTCCAAGGGGGTGGTGTTACCTGCTGGCACCCTGAATTGTGCTTTATTCTTCTTTGTATTCTGGCTTCTGGAGGCTCTGTGTTGTTTGGAGTTCCCATCACTGCTTTACTAAAGTTTTCTTTCCCTCAGTGTCCTAAAAATTCAGTCTTTTGGCCGGCGCCAAAGCTCAATAGGCTAATCCTCCGCCTTGCGGCGCCGGCACACCGGATTCTAGTCCCAGTCGGGGCACCGGATTCTGTCCCGGTTGCCCCTCTTCCAGGCCAGCCCTCTGCTGTGGCCCAGGAGTGCAGTGGAGGATGACCCAAGTGCTTGGGCCCTGCACCCCATGGGAGACCAGGAGAAGCACCTGGCTCCTGGATTCGGATCAGTGCAGTGCGCCGGCTGCAGCGGCCACTGGGGGGTGAACCAACGGTAAAGGAAGACCTTTCTCTCTGTCTCTTTCTCTCACTGTCCACTCTGCCTGTCAAAATAAATAAATAAATAAATAAATAAATAAATAAATAAATAATTCAGTCTTTTTTGTTGTTCTCGTTCTTCTCTGTGGTTGAGGTGATTGCAGAAACTCTGCTTTAGATCTCTTCCTTTTTTAATCAAGGCATCCTTTTGTTTTATGAGCATATTTATAGTGAATGTTTGAAACACTTTATTGAAATGCAGTATACATACCAAGAAATGCACATAAATGTACAGATAGAAAAGCTTTTGTCCTCTTATCACACTCATAACCATCACCTAAATAATAACAAGACTTTGCAAGTATTCCAAGATTTCTGAAATGCTTTCTTCTTAAATTTGACATCTTATCACTCTTACAGGCTGTTTCTGTTGCTTGCTTTTTTCAGGGCATGGGTTGTACTTTCTTGTTGCTTTGATTTTGTTTGTATAATTTGGAGGGGGGGGACCTGGATGTTTTAGATATTCATTCCTTTGTTGGATAATGACTGCCTGAGTTATTTCATTGAAGTCTACTTCCCCTTCAGTCCTCTACTGGGAATTAAAACATGGACATTGCAGCTTTGGGTTTACCACAGTCACTTGGGGATGAGTGTGGTATTGATTAGACCCATTTTCATTCTTTTCTGGCCACACCCAGCTGTTAAGCTCCACTAATTTCTGCCTTATTACTTTTTTGTTTACAACAACGACTGAGGTATAAAATTCCTCTGCAAATGAATCTAATCAAATTGTGACATTTTTATGGAATGATTTCTGTGGTCAATGTTTGATATTTGTTTTGATCTTAGCAGAGTTCTTCCCAGCTATCCCATTTCCAAATTTTGTCCTCCAAATTAGCTACTTCTATAGTTTTGGCTGTGTCTTCATTAGATCTATAAATCCCCTTTCAAGTTCCTTCACCACAACCTCCACTAATTTTGAGAGTACACTCGGGTTGAAACCATACTCTTGCAAATGGAGTCATTTCCTTTGAGAAGAGATTAAGAAGTATCTGTTTTATGGCCTGCATCTCTACCAAGCAACAACTCTGATTCAGGACTCTGGAGCTGGGGACATTGGCAACCACGTCTCTGAGTGATACTGCTATTTTAGGAGCAGACTGCTCTGTTGCAGGGTGAGAGTGGGGGAAGTAGCCTGAAGTCTTTTTGGATTGTTCCTCCTGGCATGGATCTAGCACCTCACAAGCTTGTGGAAGAACTACTGGCACTCAGCATCCTTGGTATGTTCTGCCCATAGGATGTCCATTACACAAGTGGAGACTAGGCAGAGAAGGGTGTCCTCACCTCTAGACCCAGCCTCCCAAACACGCATCTATGGGGCAGTGTGAAGAATACCAAAATCCTGCTCTTCTTGGGAAGAAAGCCTTCCTCCTGTGTGTCATGAGAAGAGGAAATTCCATGTCATTTGTCTTTGGGATAGTTTCCAGGATCTTTAAATAATTTTTTACCAGTTTCACTAGGAAATTGGTCAGCGAAGTTGCTCACATTGCCATGCTCTAAGTGAATCTTGTACTGTTTTGATATTTTAAATGTAGAGAATTTTTTAGATGTAGAAGAAAGCCAGAAGTGTGTAGGCATCAGAAGTGAAATGAATGTGGAAAGGAGGATACTGCTCTTTAAGTATAGTAAGTTTACCTTCCAATATATATGGCCCCTCAAGTTTTGCTGAATTCAAAACTATTCTCCATGTTAAGGGGCCAATATGGAGTCAGTGAGATTGGGAAGAAAAAGGGGAAAGAGATTTCCTTATATGTCAGACACACAGCATGAATAAAGTGGCATGAGTCTTCCACTTTTACAAGATATTCATGATGTGTTGTGAGTTGAAATAAGCAGGTTCCATGGTACGGTGTATCACATAATTACATTTTTACCTATAAAAACTCAAATGCAACATGTAATTATAAACAAATGTGCATAGAAAATTCTCAGAAGGGAAGATAGTCAAGTTTTAACAGTAGTAGTTGTCTTGGACTGGTGCTGTGGCATAGTGGGTTAAGCTGCCACCTGCAAAGCCAGCATCCCATATGTGCGCCAGTTAGAGACCTGGCTGCAACACTTCCGATCCAGCATTCTGCTATGGCCTGGGAAAGCAGTGGAAGATGGCCCGAATCCTTGGGCCCTTGCACCAGCGTTGGAGACCTGGAAGAAGCTCCTGGCTCCTAGTTCTTCAGATTGGCGCAGCTCTGGCTGTCGTGGCTAATGGGGAGTGAACCAGCCGATGGAAGACCCCCCACCCCCCGCCTCTCCTTCTCTCTCTCTGTAACTCTTACTTTCACATAAATAAATAAATAAATCTTTAAAAAGAATCCCTAGAGTAGTTATCTCTAGGGAGTGAAATTTTCCTTTTATTTTGTTGTTTCTGTTTTCTGATTGTCCTCTAGTGAAATTATAATGCTTGTATAGTTTTTAAAATTCAAATATGTTCCAAAGATACTTAATGTGTGTGTGTATGTGTGTGTGTGATATTACTATGGGGGGCTCAAAGAGTCTATTAGAAATAGGTAGGCTCCAAACTAGTAGTTGGTACATTTATTCGTGTTATAATGTGGAAACCAAGACCAGGAGAAAGGAAAAGACTTGACTGAGATTAGAATTTTGATGCTGTCATTTCTATCACTCTATATTTCTTATAACTTCATTTAGTCAAACAAGTATGAATCTAGTTAGAAAGGGACAGTAGTCACCTGGCCTGCCTACACTCTCCAGTTACAGTGTGAACAGATCTTGATCCTTACCATAACCCTACTCCTGATGAATGGACAGCTTCACCTCCTCACCAGGAGCAACAGAGACGTCAGTGACTACCCAAGTTCATAAAGCAAGTGAGAGGCCCGATCAGAATCTGAACCCACTTGAACACCCTCCTCCTCCAGATATTCAGCTGTAAACAGTGAGGAGAATCTCTAATTCATGTCTCAGGTAATGAACTTGCCAAGATAAGCTTGTTCTTTATTTCACTTACGAAGCCAAGTTATTAGAAATCTCCTCTTCTGAATGTCAGAGTCAGGCACATTGTCAATCACCTGCTTGAATTATTAAATGATTTAAAGGTAATATAAAATAAGCTATTGTGAAAGCCAGCAGGGACTGCTTCCCTTCTGAGCATGCTGGAATGATTCCTCATCTTCATTCAGCATACATTCAGGCAAACCAAAGTCATTTTACCACTGCTCTCTGTTCTCCCTTCATCAAATCTCTTCTGAAGACATGAAACCTGAATACCATAGACATTGATTGAAGAGAATGTGGATAGTGAAACAAAATAGGAAACTTTTCTTTCAGTGTACCAAACATGGTGGTGTGCTCCAGGGGATGATGTATCAGTTTGGAAGCACACAGACCAAGTTTGAATCTCTCAACTGTAAAGGATTGCTATACAATCTCGCTCACATCATCTCATCTTTCTGAGCCTCCATATTTTTTCACCTGGAAATTGCTGTAAAATGGGTTTCAATGAGCCACTTTCCCACTTGCTTCCATCTTTTCAGTTTCTGCTATAAGTACAAATTTCCTGTTTTCTTCCAAGAATCTGTCACTGAAAACGCTGTCATTTTCTTGGATGTAGGCTTGCTCAAACACTGTTAGGTCTCTTGCGTTCCAAACCAATGCTTTGTGGTTTTCATTCTGCAAACTACAAATGCAAAGCAGATTTTCACCGCATACTTACATATCCTAGTGTTTTGGGTGCCTCCAGCAGTTCAGACAGAACACTTCTAATGGAGTGGATTGAACAGTGGGGTTTGCAATCAATCCCTGAACCTTCCTGTAGTAAGGACCAGATGACCTCTAAGGCTGCCAACTCCTTGGCCCTGGGAAAAGGCTGAACCCACTGTGGTTATAAGATATCTTGATCTATGGCAGAATCTATGGCCCATGGCAGAATAAAAATAACATTAGACTACAAATTGCATAATTGTTCAAGGTGGCCTTGCTCAAGTCACAACTGTTCTCCAGAAAATAATTTTTCCCTTATGAAAATAGGAATAATAACCTCTAATCCATCTATTTCTTAGTGCAAGATTTAAAAAAATATAGGCATGTGTGACTTGAAAACTTTATTGCTCTGTTTATGTGTATGCTATTATTGTTGCAGATGGGTTAATCCACACACCTGCCTCTGAAATTTTGAGAAGGTACAACGTAGGCCTAGGACAATTTGTTTATCTCCCTGGGAGACACAGTGAAGGCAAATCTATAACTTTCTGTTAAACTTCAGCCTCTGGAAGAAAAGAGGCAAGTCAAAAAAATGAACAAATCTATGCAAAGGGGCAGCAATTGCTCTGGGAAAGTAGGATGCTTATCAGGAGGAAGTAGGAAAAATTCCACTTATGTTGTCTTAGAACCAGGGTTTACTTACCTGTGAAAAATGTTTTAGGCCACAATCATGGATAGTAGTATGTCTCTAAGGAGCTTCTTAGACAGTGAACAAACTTGGATGCTTTTGGGGGACTTCTAAATAACTGTGGTCTCATAAAGAAGGGCTGTTATAAGGTTAACCTTGAGAACCAGTTTCACTTTGTGGAGGCATCCTTCTCCAGGGTGAGGAACAGTTGAGCCTGTATTGCAGTCAACCTCAGACAGTGAAAACATAATAGGATGCAAATATTGATAGGCTCCACCGAGACTGAAAGATAAAACAAAAACATAAAAAGCAGCCTTACAGCAAGGGCCTAAGACAGCAGGACTTAGTTCACAAAAGTTTAAAGATATAAGATAAATTCATAACGTAGGCAAGAGTCCAGTGAAACTAGCCTAAAGACAATAATGGACTAGAAAATGGACAACCATGCAGGTTAGAAACCTAAGGTACACTCTGCTTCCTTTATCCTCCCCATATTCCTGATATCACAACTGCTGGACTTGACTTTAGCCCTGTATTCTCCAGATCATGGCATCTAGAATGTTGTGAAATGACACTATTCAGATGTTCCTATCTAGCCTGTCTGGAGACTCTAGCATCTTCCCCCTTGTCCAGGCCTAAGTCTCAGTTACCTTGAACGGAGCTTCCATATTTACCCCATTCTAGCTCAGTTGATTTATGCAGGCTGTGCCTTCCATTCAATTTCAATGCTTTCACCTTTGCATTTCTTTCCCCTAGAACTCATTTTTATTTACAAGAGGGAAATGAAGGCTCTTGGAGGAAACAGGACTTGTGCTAAAGGCAACTAGGAAGTCTGTGGAAGATCTGGGTAAAGAACTTCATTTCCTGATCCTCAGTCTTGGGTTTCTTCTTCCATCTGTTGCCACTAGCATGACTAATATGCTGTACCTGTCCAAAACAATTCTCACCAGTTCAGCTAATTAAATCATTCCTATATAAAGAGTTAATTTTTAACAAGCGATCAGTGAGTTTTACCAACCAAGACTAGTGTACCTAGTCAACTTATCCTTTAGATATCAAGAAGAGATAAAAACATCTCCAGACAAACAAGGTGAGAGAAATTATCACAACTAGACTTGTCCTACAAGAAATACTGAGGTAAGATGTTTAAACTGAAAGAAAGAGATCCTAATTAGCAAGCAGAAAATATCTGAAGGTAAAAAAAACTCACTAGAAAGAATAAATATACATATAAATGCAGAATGTTAGGTAGGAATTTGTATACATATAAATTAAGAAAGTTAGGTAAGAAATGAGCTTATGTGTGTGTGTCACAAAGGCCTAAGGAGTTGACATCTGGGTCTGGCATCCACATCTCAAAGTCAACCGGATAACCCTTCAGGTGCAGCCCAGTATTCACACTTCAAACGTCCTGCTGGGATCCTGAGGTTCTTCCAGGGTGTCCTGCCCCTTCTACCCCATAACCATCCTTCCTCCAAGGCGGGGCTATGTCAGCCAGGCTTTCCCTGTCTGATAACTTCATGGGGAAAATCCAGAAAGGAATTTTTCGTATTTACATCCAACAAGTCCTTTGTTCAGGAGGAGGTGAAGGAGAGGGGGAGGGAAGGCAAGACCCATCCCCTTAAAAACTGCAGCCTAAACGTAAACTGGGTACTCTCTCTCAAGTCACGGATGTCCCTACCCTAATAAACCTTGCTATGTTGCTTCCCCTGCTCCCTGTCTAACACCTGAATTCTTTCTTGTGTGAAGACAAGGATGCTTTGCTTCTCTGGTAACAAACCCACTCTAATATTGTTTTTTTTTTTTTTAAGATTTATTTATTTATTTGAAATGCAGAGTTACAGTGAGGCAGAGACAGAGAGAGAGAGAGTGAGAGGTCTTCCATTTGCTGGTTCACTCCCCAGATGGCTGCAACGGCTGGAGTTGCGCCAATCTGAAGGAGCCAGGAGCTTCCTCTGGGTCTCTCGGGTAGGTGCAGGGGCCCAAGCACTTGGGCCATCTTCTACTGCTTTCGCTGGCCACAGCAGAGAGCTGGATCGGAAGAGGAGCAGCTGGGATTAGAACTGGCACCCAGTTAAAGCCCTGGCCAGGGCTTTAACCTGCTGTGCCACAGTGCCGGCACGCTAGACTCCCTTGATTTTTAAGGGAGTCTGTTTACCCATCTCCTCCTCTCCTCCAGGACAAAGGATGGAGAGTCCTAGTGGAAGAGTTTGTTGGGTGAAAATTAGCAAATTTCTTCCCAGATTTGCTGGTGCTGGGCAGAGCAGAGGGACTTCCCTTAGAGCATCTGTGAAGGTTTCATTGCTCCATGTTATCAGGTCAGGTAACTCATTTGGTCCAGAGGAGAGAATTCTCCTGGGAGCTTTCCTTGGGGGAAGAATTGGGACCACTTGGAAGGTTATCAGGTCTGGGAAGGACTTTGAAGTGCAAATGCTGGGCTTCTGGAGCTTCTGCAGCAGGTGCTAGAGCAGGCGTCTCTTTGATTCATTGTGTTCAAGTCTGTTGTGTATTTATCCAGTAATTGGATTGCTGGATCGTATGGCAAGTCTATTTCTAGAGTTTAAAGAAATCTCAACACTGTTTTCCACAGTGGCTGCATCAATTTACAGTCCCACCAACAGTGTCTAAGTGTTCTCCTTTCTCCACATCCTAGCAGCATTTGTTACTCTTTGTGTTTTGGACTTCAGTCATTCTGACAGGGATGAGGTGATATCTCATTGTGGTTTTGATTGGCATTTCCTTGATGGCTATGGATGTTGAGTACCTTTTCATATATTTGTTGGCCATTTTTATTTCTTATTGTGAGAACTGTCAACTGAAGTCCTTGCCCATTTCTCAAATGAATTTTTTGTTGTTGTTGTAGTTGTTGAGTTTTTAAAGTTGCTTACATATTCTGGATATAAATCCTTTGTTGGATAGGTGGTTTGCAAATATTTTTCCCATTCTGTTGGATGTCTCTTCACTCTATTGATTGCTTTTTTTTTTTTTGCTGTGCAAAGGATATAGTCCCATTGGTTTAGTTTTGCTTTTGTTGCCTGTGCTTTGCAGGTCTTATCCAAGAAGTCATCCCCTACACAAATGTCTTGGAGTGTCTCTCCTATGTTTTCCTCCAGCAACTTCATAGTGTCAGGTCTTAAATTGAGGTCTTTGCTCCATGTGGTGTGGTTTTTTGTATATGGTGAGAGGCATGGATCTAATTTCTTTCATACACACACACACACACACACTCACACATCATATTTTGCCAGCACTATTTGCTAAAGAGACTATCCTTACCCTATTGTATAGTCTGAGCATGTTTGTCAAAAATAAGTCGTTTATATGTATGTGGATTAATTTCTTGGCTCTCTATTTGGTTCCAGTGATCTATGTATCAGTTTTTATGCCTATTCTATCTGTTTTAATTATTATAGCTTTGTAGTATGCTTTGAAATCAGGTTCTGTGATGCCTCCAGCTTGATTTTTCTTGTTCAGGATGGCTTTGGTTATTCTGGGTTTTTCATGGTTCCATATGAATTTTAGGATTGCCTTTTCTGATACTGTAAAAAATTTCATTGGTCTTTTAATAGGGATAGGGATTGCATTGAATCTGTAGATTCCTTTAGGTGGTATAGACATTTTAATGAAATTGATTCTTCCAATCCATGAGCAAGGGATATCTTTACATTCTTTGTGTCCTTGATGATTTCTTTTATCAATATTTGGTCATTTTCACTTATTTAGTTAAATTTATTCTTGTATATTTATATTTTTTGTTGGTACTGTGAGTGGGAATTATTTCTTGATTTCTCTTTCTATGAGTTCATCATTAGCATACAAAAATAGTGGTTTTATTTATTTTGTAACATACAACTTTACTGAATTGGTTTATCAGTTCTAACAGCTTCTTCATGGAGTGTTTAGGCCATGTACAACATCATGCCATTTGCAAACATGGACAATATGACTTCCTATTTTCCAATTTTGATTCCCTTTATTCCTTTCTCCTCCCTAATTGTTTTTGGTAAAACTTCCAGTACTATATTGAATAAGAGTGATGAAAGTGGACATTTTTGTCTTATTCCAAATCTTATAGGAAACTCTTTCAGCGTTACCCTGTTAGGTATGGTACTGGCTGTTGGTTTGTTATATATGGCCTTTATAATTTTGAGGAATATTCCTTCTATACCTAATTTGTGGAAGGTTTTTTTTTTATCATGATTGGGTGTTGAATCTTTTCAAATGCTTTCTCTGCATCTTTTGAGAGGCCCATATGCTCATTGTTCTTCATTCTATTGATGTAATTTAAGATTTGTGAATGTTGAACCACCCTTGCATTTCTGGGATAAATCCTACTTGATTGTGATATATCATCTTTTTAATGTGGTCTTGGATTTGATTTGCTAGTATCTTCTCGAGAATCTTTGTATCTATGTTCATCAAGGATATAGGTCTGTAGTATCAGTGGTTTGTCTTTGGTTTTGGTATCAAAGTAATGCTGGAGTCAGAAAAAGAGTTTCGCAGAGTTCCATCTTGTTCAATATTTTGGAATAGTTTGAAGCTTAATGGAGTTACTTCCTCTTTGAGTGTTTTGTAGAATTTAGTAGTAAAGCCATCAGGTCCCAGATTTTCCTTGATGGAAGACTTTGATACTGCTTCATCTCATTGCTTGTTATGTGTCTGTTTAGGCTATCTAAATCTTTAATCATGGTAGGTTATATGAATCCAGAAATTTATCCATTTTTGGCGTTTTCCAATTTATTAGTATACAGTTCTTCATAATAGCTTCTTATGATCATTTATATTTCAGTGGTATCAGTTGTAATGTCTCCTTTTTCATCTCTAATTTTATTTCAGTTTTTTTCTCTTTTTTTCTTGGTTATTCTAGCTATAGGTTTATCTATTTTGTTTATCTTCTCATAAAACCAACTTTTGTTTTGTTGCTCTTTTGTAATATGTTTCAATTTTAATTTCATTGATTTCTGCTCTGAAATTATTATTTCTCACCTTTTGCTGATTTTGTGTTTGATTTGTTCTTGCTTGTCTACATCTTTAAGATGCAGCATAAGATCTTTAATTTGAGACATTTCTCTTGTTTTAATGTAAGCAGCTAATGCTATAAACTTCTATTTTAATATTGTTTTTGCTGCATTTCATAGATTTTAATATGTCACGTTTTCATTTTCATTTACTTCAAGAATGTTTTTTGATTTCCTTTTTAATTTTTTTCAGTGACCCATTAAAGCAAATATTCTATAGAATGTGGAAAATATTTACAAATTTCATAGCTGACAGAGTTAATAACTACAATATACAAGGAATTCAAATAACTCAACAGTAAAAAAAAAAACAAATAATTCAATTAGAAAATGTTCAGTAGACATTTCTGGAAGGAAGACAAACAGATTGCCAAGAGTTACATAAAACAATGCTGAGCACCACTAATTACCAGGGAAATGCAAATTAAATGCACAAGGAGATGTCCCATCACTGTAGTTAGATTCTTTTAATTAAAAGGACAAATGATAAGTGCTAGTGACATTGTGGAGAAAAAGGAACCTTCACACATTGTTGGTGGAAATGTATATTAGAACGGCTATTGTAAAAACAGTAAAGATTTTTCTGAAATAAAGTAAAACAAAACTCAACTAAAAATAAAAATAAAGCTACAAATGACTAGAAATCCCACTGCTGTATTTTCAAGGGTTTTTCAAAGTATTTGTGAAAAACGCATAATATGAAAAAACTACATGGATTTCAATTTTTTTGCTATGGAAATAAATATATTTTAAATTATATTTTCCTTGTACTATTTAAATTTGTAATTTTTACTTTTTAAATATAAATAAATTTAAAAATAAATATTTATGGGGTAAAATATGATATTGTGGTACATGTATACATAATGCAATGTCTTATCAAGTTAAACATATTTGTCTCTATTGTCAATCTACTGTGCAGTAGAACCCTGGAACCTCTTATTCCTATCTATCTATAACCCCGTATGCATCAATCTTTCTGAAATCCCCATGTATATACAAGGGAAATGAATTCAGTGTGTCAAAGAGAGATCTGTACTCCCAAATTATTTCAGTATTAAGCACAAGATCCAAGAAATAGAAATCTAAGTGTTCATTAACTGGTGAATGGATAAAGAAAATGTGGTACATGTACACAATGGAATATCACTCAGTCACAAAAGGATGAAATCTTGTCATTTGCCATAACACAGATGAAGTAGTAGGTCATTATCTTAAGTGAAATAAGCCAAAACTGAAAGGTAGGTACTGCATGATCCCATTCTTATGTTGCATTTATAAAAGTTAATCACAGTGGCGGGCACTGTGGCACAATGGGTTAAGCCTCTGATTGGGATGTCTACATCCCATATCAGAAAGCCAGTTTGAGTTCTGGCTTCTGATCCAGCCTTTGGCTAATGTGCCCAGGAAGGCAGCCAGTACTGATCAGTCCAAGTACTGATATGGATGAAGTTCCTGGTTTCTGGTTTCAACCCGCCTCAGTCCCAGCTGTTCTGAGCATTTGGAGAGTGAACCAGCAGATGGAAGATCGATCTCTCTCTCTCTCTCTCTCTCTCTCTCTCACTCTCTCACTCTCTTGCTCTCACACTCTCTCCTTTCTCTGTGTTTTCCTGTCTGTAATTCTGCATTTCAAATAAATAAATCTTAAAAAGTAAAAAAGTTGATCTCATAAAATTTGAAAGTAAAATTGTGATACTAGAGGCTAAGAAGAATAGATATAGAGATGATGGGGAAAGGTGATTGATGGGTGCTAAATTATAGTCAATAGGAGAATGAAGTTCTGGTGTTCTAATGTAGAGAAGATGACGATAGATAAAAATAATGCACTACTTTTTTTTTAAAAAAAAGGGAGAAGAATGTATTTAAAATGTTTTAACCATAAAGAAGAGATAAACGTTTGAGGAAATGATATGTTTACCATCACTTGGACTTTATACATTGTACAAATGTGCCAAAATCTTACATGGTATCCTACAATATATATAATTTTCATGTAAGAGATTAAAGAAATTTTATGGGTGGTGTGATTGAAAACAGACATTTCTGGGGCTGGCGCTGTGCTTCACTTGCTTAATCCTCCACCTGCAGCGCCGGCATCCCATATGGGCGCCGGGTTCTAGTACTTGTTGCTCCTCTTCCAGTCCAGCTCTCTGCTGTGGCCCAGAAAGGCAGTGGAGGATGGCCCAAGTGCTTGATCCCCTGCACCCGCATGGAAGACCGGAGGAAGCACCTGGCTCCTGGCTTCTGATTGGCACAGTGCGCCAGCTGTAGCGGCCATTTCAGGGGTGAACCAGTGGAAGGAAGACCTTTCTCTCTGTCTCTCTCTCTTACTGTCTAACTCTGCTTGTCAAATAAAAAAAAAAAAGAAAACAGACATTTCTAATATCAGTAGTAAACACTGGATGTCTGAATGGCATATTTGTTTTTAACTAAAAAGAAACATTTATAAAATAAAATAAAATAAAATATCATGCAGTACACTTGTGTTTATGGATAGTGCATAAAGAAATGAATTTTCATAGGAAAGGAGTGTATGATTACCTTGGATAAAGGTGATGCATTTCCAAGTACTTTTTTAACCTAGAAAACTTTTATTTAAGGTATACAAACTTCATGCATTTCATATATTCAAATTTAGGAGCATAGTGATTCTTCCCACCCTACTGTCCATCCTGCCAAGCACCCCCACCCTACCTCCTCCCTCTCCTATTCACATTCCTATTTTTTTTTACAAAGATCTATTTTTAGTTAACTGTATTTTTAAAAAAGATATATTTATTTATTTATTTGAAAGGCACAGTTACAGAGAGGGAGAGAGAGAGAGGGAGATCTTCCATCCACTGGTTAACTCCCCAGATGGCCGCAACAGGTGGAGCTGGGCTAATCCAAAGCCAGGAGCCAGGAGCTTCCTCTGGGTTTTCCCATGCGGGTGCAGGGGCCCAAGGATTTGGGCCATCTTCTACTGCTTTCCCAGGCCACAGCAGGGAGTTGGATTGGAAGAGGAGTAGCCGGGATTAGAACCAGCGTCCATATGGTATAACGGCGCCACAGGTGGAGGATTAACCTACTGTGCCACAGTGCTGGCCCCTTTAATTAACTTTATACACATAAGATTAACCCTGCACTAAGCGTTCAACAAATAGTATGAAGAAAAAAAAAAAAAAGAAACTGTTTTTCAACAGTCAAGACAAGGGCTGTTCAAAATATAACATTTCAAAGTGTCAATTTCACTTCTATAGATTACCTTTTAGGTACTCCATTATTACCACAGATCAGGGAGGACGCATGGTATTTGTTTTTTTGGGACTGGCTTATTTCACTAACTATAATGTTTTTCAGTTGTATCCATTTTGTTGCAAACGACAGAATTTCATTTGTTAACTGCTGTACATATACCATAATTTCTTTATCCAGTCTACAGTTGACAAACCCTACAACTTGAGCCATCAAGGGATCTCCATTATTTGGAAGTTTGAGCCAGGAGTGAGAGCTGGACATTGAACCCAACCACTCTGATGTAGGATTCAGGGATCTTGACCACCAAGTTAACTGGTAGGTCTATGTTCCCACTCCTAAACAAAATTTTTAAAGCAATTTTTAAAAATAAAATATTTTATAATATAAATATAAATATAAATATTTTATAATTTTTTCTTTTATTCATTGGTTAAAACTGTGCTTTTTAAATTCACGTGTACTTTTTGGCTTAAAAGTTTCCTTCTGCTGTTGATTTCAACTTCCATTTACCTATTACCAGAATAGATACTTTGTATGATTTTAGACTTCTAAATGTATTAACCATTCTTTCATGAATTGAATGTGGTGATTCCCAGAGAATATTACCTATTCACTTGAGAAAAAAAATTATATTCTGTCCTCCGCCTTGCGGCGCCGGCACACCGGGTTCTAGTCCCGGTCGGGGCGCCTGATTCTGTCCCGGTTGCCCCTCTTCCAGGCCAGCCCTCTGCTGTGGCCCGGGAGTGCAATGGAGGATGGCCCAAGTGCTTGGGCCCTGCACCCCATGGGAGACCAGGAAAAAGCACCTAGCACCTGGCTCCTGCCATCGGATGAGCGCGGTGCGCTGGCCGCAGCGCGCCGTCCGCGGCAGCCATTGGAGGGTGAACCAATGGCAAAGGAAGACCTTTCTCTCTGTCTCTCTCTCTCACTGTCCACTCTGCCTGTCAAAAAAAATAAATAAATAAAAAAAATTATATTCTGTTATTGTTACATCAGTGTTCTCTAGTTAGGTTGTATTTGTCTGTAGAGTTGTTTATGTTCTCCATTTCCTCATTGATCTTACGATTTGGTTGTTCTCTGTAGTCAAAAACGCGGTATTTCAGTCTTTACTATCACTATAGTATAGAGCTGTCTGTTTCTTCATTTATTTCTCTCTCTTTTTTTAAAAGATTTATTTATTTATTTGAAAGTCAGAGTTACACAGAGAGAAGAGAGGCAGAGAGAGAGAGAGAGAGAGAGAGAGAGAGAGAGAGAGAGAGATGTTCCATTGGCTGGTTCACTCTCCAATTGGCCACAATGGCCCGAGATGTGTTGATCTGAAGCCTGGAGTCAGGAGCTTCTTCCAGGTCTCCAACATGAGTGCAGGGGCTCAAGGACTTGGGCCATCTTCTACTGCTTTCCCAGGCCATAGCAGAGAGCTGGATAGGAAATGGAGCAGCTGGGACTAGAACCAGCGACCATATGGGATGCTGGTGCTTCAGGCCAGGGCGTAAACCCGCTGCACCACAGCGCTGGCCCCTCTTTCTTCATTTCTGTCAGTGTTTTCTTCATACCTATTTGCTTATGATTGTTATATCTTGATATGCTGACCATTTTATCTCTATGTAATATCTTTGTCTCTTTTAATAGTTTTTTCCCCTCAAGGTCTATTTTGTCCTATATTATGATCATCTATTCTCTATTTTGGTTACTATTCTTCATGGAGTATTTTTTTCTATCCTTTCATTTTCAACATATGCATGTCCTTAGATCTAAAGTAATTTTCATGTAGAAAGCAAACAGTTGGATTCTATTTTTAAATCTATTTTTTAACCTATGTCTTTCAAATGGGGGTGTTTATAATTTAAGTTTAAAGTAATTTCTGATAGGAGAGAATTTGTTTTTACATTTTATTGGTTTTTTCCTGTAGCTCAGTAGCTTTTTGTGTCTCGTTTCTTGGCATTATTGTCTTTCATTATGATTAGTTGATATTTTTGTAGTGACAAATTTAAATCCCCTTCTCATTCTCTTTTGTATATATTTTATAGATATGTCTTTGTGATTACCATGGGGATTACATACAATTACAACATTCTAAAGTTACAATAATAAATTTTAAAGTGATTAAAATTTAACTCTAGTCAAATTCAAAAACTAGTCCCTTCCCACTTTACCCTTCCTTATGCTATATTATTGATACTACAGAAGATATGTGCACATTTTACAAATTCTACAGAAAAATAACAAATGCAGCTATAAACCAAAATTACAGTATTAGTGGTTTTTATATTTGCACATGTATTTGCCATTACTGATTAACTTTGCATTTTTTTATGATTTTTGAGATACTGCCATTCCTTTATGTTTCTAGAACCTGAAGTGTTTTCTTTAAGGCAGATGTAGTGATAATATACTCTCTCAGCTTTTTTGCACCTGGGAATTACTTAATTTCTTCCTCATATTTTAAGTATTTATTTTTTTATATTGAAAGGGAGACAGACACAGAGAGAGAAAGAAAAAGAGAAAAAAAGAAAAAGAGAAAGAGAGAGAGAGAGAGAGAGAGAGAGAGAGAGAGAGAGAATCCTTTATTTGCTGGTTCACTCCCCAAATGGCTGCAACAATTGGAGTTGGGCTGATCTGAAGGCAGGAGTCAGGAGCTTCATTGATGTCTCCCATGTGGGTGCAGGGGCCCAAGGACTTGGGCCATTTTCTGCTGCTTTCCCAGGCGCATTACAAGGGATCTGGATCAGAAGTGGAGCAGCCGGGACTCTGTCATATCATATGGGATACTGGCACCGAAGGTAGTGCCTTTATCCACTATGCCACAGCGCTGGCCACTCTTTCAAGAATCTTGTGTTTGATTTAATCAATTTTTTGTGATGTATTTTTTTTTAGTCTCTTTAGTTCTATCCTATTTGGAGGTCATTGAGCATCATAATTTATAGATCCATGTCTCTCCCAAAATTTGTGAAGTTTTCAGCTATTATTTGTCCAATAAATGCCTGCTTCTTTCTCTTCTCTCTTTGGGATTCTAATAACGTATATATTGTTCACCTTGATTGTGTCTCAAATCCCTTAGTTTATGTTCACGTGTTTTTATTCTTTTCCCTTCAGCAGTTCAGACTTGACTTTAATCATCCTATCTATAATCTCCCTGCTTCTTTTTGTTTGTCCTTTCTTAAATCCACTATTGACTGTATCTAATTAATTTATTGTTTCAGTTATTTCACTCACCATTGCCTTCTCCATTGTTTTGTAGCCAGAAGCCCAAGCTATGCAGCCTCAAGGTCCAAGTCAGGCGAAACAGAGAGATTATATCATAGCAAATAATTTTTCCTATATTTCCTCTGTCCTGAGAGACTAAACCAGGAAGTGACTGCTTTTTCCTCACATGTGATGCCAAAAACGAGATGAGGCAAGAGAAAAAAAAGAAAAGAAAATGTATGCAATGTCTCTCTATTTGTGGCTTTTTTCTTGATTGGGTGTTCCCTTGGTTGTTGCTGTAGTTATTTGACTTTGACAGTGGCTATAAAATTGTTTTAGATAGTCTCTGCTTATGTTACTGTTGGAGCCCAGATCTTCCTACCCACCATTTTGCTAATGTCATCCACTTTGTGTGTTCTATATCTTTTAAATAATATACTTGATTATTAATATTTAAAGCAATTGATATGGTAGGACTTAAGAGGTTTTCTTCATTTTTCCCTGACTGCTTTATTCTATATTTTCTTTCTGTATATTCATATTCCTGACTTCTTGAAGATTTCTTGGACATTTTTGTAATTATATTTTGATGTCTATTTTGTATGCGTGCTTCTCTTTATGTTTCTTTTCAAGTGGTTGGCCTAGTTATTACAATGTACATACATATATTTCTGATATTGGTAGTTTGCATATTCTGTATTTTTTCCTCTGCCAGTCTTGAATCTCTCTTTCTTTCCCTTGATATTGCTGTTTTGCCAGTTCTAGTGAAGCATATAAAAACTTACCTCCTTTTATTCTTCACTGTTAATAATAAAAGTGTTTTAAATGTTTCCTCTGTATGTATTTGAACCATAATAATGGTGTTATCATTTGGCTTCAACTGTTTCACATTATTTAGAAAGCTCAAGGGAAAGCAATCCTATTGTATTTACTCAAATTTTTATAGTCTGTTTTTTATTCCTTCCTGATAGTCCTGGTATCCTCATTTTATTATTTTCTTGATTTTATAGAATTTCCTTTAGTCATTATTTTTCATCTTGTCTACTGGTGACAAATCTCCATTTTCCTTCATCTGAGAATATTTTCATTTGTTTTTCTTTCCCTAAACTGATTTCACTGAATATAAATTTTTGTGTTGTTTTCTTTAAGAATTTAAAATATAAATCACTATCACTTCCAGGTCTCCATTGTTTCTGATAAAAAACATTCTGTAAATTTTATTATTATTTCTCCCCAATTGGTAAGAAATCCATTCTTACTGCTTTCGTGATTTTTCTTTGTTCTTACTTTTCAGAAATTGGATTATGATGTATGTTAGTATGTGTATGTTTGGGTTTGCCCTGTTTGACTTTTCTCCAGGATTTTAAACATCAGTTCATGTTTCTTGCCAATTAAGAAAAACTCAGCCATTATTTCTTTGAATACTTTTTCAGTCTCATCTTCTTTTTCCTCTTTTTTGGAGCTTCCAGTGACACAAATGTTTGATATGTTGTTACAGTCTTTTATGCCCAACAGGTTTTGTTCACAATTTTTTCAGTATATTTCCTCTCTATTGTTCAAAATAGATAATTCTCATTGTTTTATATTTAGCTCTCTGATTCTCTGTTCTGTCCCCTTTTTCTCCAATTTGCGGTGGAGCCCATCTTCATAACTTTGTATTTTCTCCCTTCCTTTTTCTCTTTTTTTTTCCCCCTTCTACTGTGTTTCCTTTGTATTTTGAGATATTTTCTATTTTTTCATTAGTTTCATGTATGGAATTGTGTTTTGTGGCTGTATTTCAATATTTGTCAGATAATTCTAACAGTTCTGTATTCTTATTTTGCTATCTATTTATCTTTGAGATCCTCATGTTTTTGGTATTACGGGTGCTTTTTTAAAATCAAAACATTAACCTTTTCCATTATATTAGGTTATTCTGGGTATTTAAAAATATTAAAACTATGTTTTGACTGATTTTAAAAAATACTACGCTAGCATGAAAAATGAGATTGTCACCTAATTATTCCTGGTAGAGGTAGGTGAAAGTCCAGATTCCGCATCCAGCATGCTGACAGAAGAAGGGAGACTTCTTTAGTCCTCTTGGGTGAAGGTAGGAGTTTTAACTCCCACAGGATCTTCACTGACACTGTAATGGAGGAAATATTTTATTGCTTGATGATTGTGAATGTCTGACTCTCCACTCTGGTAGTTCTACTCTGGCGCTATTCTAGTTGGGAAGGGGTCAAGCACCTAACTACTGGCAAGCTGCAGGGAAAGTCAAGGTTCCTGAGTTTTCTCCGCTAATACTTATGTGGCAGACATCATGTGACTAGCCACCTAGGCGAAAGCTTCCTCTTCTCACTTTGTCTTTTCTGATACCACCTTATGGGGGTTTCGGAGTGCTTCAATTTCATCTGCACAAGAATGGAAGCTCAGGCTTTCATTCAGTCTGCAATCAATTCTCCTGTTTAGGCAATGCAGAAAACACATGGAACTTGGATTATTGTAATCTTACCAAGGTAGTGACTCCAATTACAACCACTTAACTAAATGTAGTTTCCTTGGTTGAACAAATTAACACATCCTCTGATACCTGGTGCTCAGTTTTTGGTCTTTCCAATGCTATCTTATCCATACCTGTTAGTAAAGACCACCAGAAGTAGTTTACTTTCTGTTGTCAAGGCTAGCAATACACATTCACTGTCCTATTTCAGGGACATATCAACCCTACAGACTTACATCATAATTCAGTTTGTAGAGATTTTGATTATTTTTCCTTCCACAAGACATCATACGGGTCCATTATATTGATGGCATTATCCTTATTGGACCTATTGAGCAAGAAGTAGCAACTATATGGGACTTTACAAGACATTTGTGTGTCAGCAATTGTGAAATAAACCTAACAAAAAATCAGAAGCCCTGTACTGGAGTAAGCTTTCTAGGAGTCCTGTGATGTAGAAATGCTGAAATATCCCTTGTAAGGTGAAGGACAAGTTGTTACATCTTGCTCTCCCTTCAACCAAAACAGTAGCACAATGTTTTGTGAGGTTTTTTGAATTTTGGAAGCAACATTTTCCTCATTTGGATGTTAAAGACCCCAAATATTACTAATTTTGAGTGTGATCCAGAAAAATTGGAAGACTCTAACAGGTTCAGGCTGCCGTACAAGCTGCGCTGTCACTTTAGCCATCTGAGCCAGCAGATGTAATGGATCTTGAAGAGTCAATGGCATATACTGATAGTATGTGGAGACTTTGGTATGCCCTTGTAGGCTAATGTTGAAGCAATGTCTTGACATTCCATCCAGGTAACCTTTCTCTTTTTGAGAGGTAGCATTTGTTTTGCTACTGTATCAGAATAATACTGAATGCTTAATCATATCCCACTGTGCTACCATGAGACCTGAGCTCCCCATTATGTACTGGTGATGTCTGACTCAGTAAAGTATAAAGTTGGATGTACACAGTGCACTACATCATGAAATCCCACATATAAGTATATGTATGTTTATATATAATCAGTCTGAAGTAGGACTTGAAATCCTAAGTGAGTTGCTTGAGGAAGTTGCCCAAATGCTCAAGGCCCCCATTCCTCCTACAATACTTTCTTTTCCCCAGCCTGAACTTGAGCCTTATGGAGAGTTCCCTATGAGCAGTTGGTAGATCAAGTGAAAACCATGGCCTGATTTCCACGTTTCTTTGCAATATGGAGGCACCATCCAAAAGTATACAGCTTTAGCCCTATAGTCCCTTTCTTGGACATGCCCAAAGGAAAATGGATATGGAGAATTCTCCAAGAGGAAAGAATTCATATAGTATATGTCCTTGTTTTTCTTAAAAAGGAAAAATAGCCAGACGTGTGATTGCAAATTTGTTCATGGGATATAATCAATGGCTTAGATAAATGATGAGGGACACAAAAGGATCATGAATGGAAAATTGGTAACAAGGAGGTCTTGGTAACAAGAGTGTGAATAGATTTCTCTGAATGGGTAAAAATAGTGAATATATTTGTGTTCCATGTGAACACTTTTCAAAGAGTTAACCATAACAGAGGAGAGTTTTAATAGTTAACTGTAATTTAAGGCTTGTTCTATGCATACCAGTCAAACTTTTTCTGTAGCCACTCTTGTTATTGACCAATGGGATCACAAACGAAAAATTTGTCATGGTGGCAGGAATAGAAGGTATGCATAAGCTTAGCAATATAGTTTTCCACTTATCATGACTTACTTGGTATATACATTGCTGAGTATCCAATCTGTCAATAGCAGAGTTCAACACTGAGTGTTCCTGGGGTGATCAGTCTGTTGGCAGGTTAATTAATTGGATCTCTTCCATCAGGGAAGAGATTGTCCTAATTTAATACTTACTACAGATATGGATTTGTCCCTGAGCCCAATGTTTCTCCTAAAATTATCATTCCTGACCTTATGGAATGCTTTATCCGTCATCATGGTATTTGTATTTGTCAGCCCTGGCTGTCATACAAAATACCATATGATGATGGTCTTAAACAGAAATTTATCTTCTCACAGCTAGAATTTCCAGATCAAGATCTGACAGTTGGTTTCCATTGAGGTCCTTTTTTGGTATTTTCAGTGATCATGATCTCATTGTGTTCAGATGATCTGTTGCTTGCACATATGTGGAGACGCAGACTCTCTGGTATCTCTTCTTAAATTGGTGTTTACACCAATTCTATCAGATCAGGACCTCACCATTAGGACTCCCTTTACTTTTAACTGTAGACATAGTTCAAATACTGTCAGGATTGGCATTAGGGTTTCAACATATGAATTTAGAGGCCACAATTCAGACCATAGAAATATTTGATACAGCTTGCATTTAATCTGGGAAGTAACTTTGCATCAAATGGAATGTGGCAATAGCTCCATGTTGATGGGATTTATTTTACCATTTTCTCTATTATCCTGAAGAAACTGGCTTGTTTCAATGAGAAAATAATGTTTTAAAGATTCATTCATGATCCAAGATGGCTGAAGGGGAGGGTCTTGCACTTACCTCTCCACAAAGAAGTATCAGAACAACAAAGGCAGGGCCACATTTCCAGGAGATTGACTGATAAGAAACTTCAGTAAAGAAGAGATAGAAACTCTAGACAACACAGAGACTCCAAAAACGAATATACAGAACGGAACAAAGCACATCCACCTCAGCTCCCTGTAGAGGGGATTCCATTTTGCCAGGAAAAAGCAAATGGAAAATTCTGTGACCCCCACCACTGCCACATTCTGGTAGCCCAAACTACAGAAGAATTCCACAAATCATCACTGGCTTTAAATCCAGTCTAGAAAGCTGATAGGGATCTGAGCAATGGCTTTGCTTAAAAACAAAACAAAACATTGCCTCCCATTCAAAGCCCCAAACCTGAGCTACTATGATACAGCTACTGCTAATTTCCATTCTGTCTTAGCATCCATTGCTACTACAAGGCCCTGAAGCCACAACCATGGTGCTTCATAGGGCAGAGAGTAAGCCTATTTGCTTCTTGCAGCTGTGGGATTGTTGGGCTCAGGCTCCAGTGAAATTCTCTGCTTCATGGGGCCCAGGGCAAGCAGCAACCAATACACAATACCAGACTCACCCAAGGAAGTCCCCTTCTGAATCTCAATATAGGGTGCTGGGTGGACAGGGCAGAAACTCCAGTAGCACTCTTGCATGCCCTGTGGTAACTGTGGCAGTCCCTTCTGTTTTCTGTAGCTCTGGGTCTACGACCATTGGTGTTACAATCCCTGGAGTAACTTGTACTCACGAGTGGGACCTGTGGGCCCTATTTGAATTTCTCTGATTCAGCCTGTTCACTATCAGTTCAAATACCTCAGCATAATTTGCACTCACCTTGAGTGACCTGGGTAATGACCTCAATGCACTGTGCATGGCTGGGGCTATGACTATTGATTGTATAAGTTCCAGAGACATCTGTGAAGGTAGTTTTACGTTAGAAGTAAAGTTGTCATAACAACCATAAAAAAAAAAAAAACAGTACAACATAGACTAACACAGCAGATACAAAAAGGGAAACAAAAGAAAATCCAGTCTTATGACAGCTAGCTAAACACAAAGGTGAAGAACAAGAAAGGCAGATAAAAGCGACATACGAAATAATCAGTAAGCAATCAAAAAAATGAGAGGAATTAGCTCTTTTTTTAATGATCATTTGTTTCAAAGACAAACTGACAGAGAGGGTAGAGAAAACAGCCAGAATTAGTCTAGGAAAATACTTGAACACAGGAATTCTGCCAGGGTCTCCAATGTGGGTGGCAAGAACCCAAGTAATCAGGTCACCTTTTGCTGCCTCCCCAGTGCAGTAGCAGGAAGTTGGATGTGAAGCAGAATAGTTGGGACAGGATGTGACCAGAAATTCTGATATGGAATATGGGCATCCCAAGAAGCGGCTTAAACCACTGTACCACAACATCCACCCCCAGAGTTGCTTTATATCTATAAATATTAACTTTGAAATGCTAGTGAATTAAGTTCCTTAATCAAAAGACTTACATAGGATGAATGGATAAAAAAATAAGAATCAAATTTATGCTACTTATAAGAAACTGACTTTATAGGTAAAGGCACACATAGACAGAAGGTGAAGGATTGGAAAAAGTTATATCATGTAAATAAAAATTAAAAATGAACAGGAATAACTAAACTCATACCAAAGAGAGTTTAAATTAAAAATTATAGACAAAGAAAGACATTGCATGTTGATAAGATTAATTCCACAAGAAAATATAACAATTATAAATATGTATGCCCCTAGAACAAATTACCTAAATAACAAAGCAAATGTTATTAGAGCTAAAAAATAGATTCCAAACAATAATAGTGAGATACTTCAACACCTCACTCTCATCAATAGATAGATGATTCAGACAGAAAACTAACAAAGATACACCAGAGTTGAACAATACTATAGAACACGTGGACATAATAAATATTCACAGAACATTTCATTCAGCAACTATAGATTACATTCTTATAAACAGCTCATGGAACATTTTCCAAGATAGACCATATATTAGGCCACAAATCAGTCTCAGTAAATATTTTAAAAATGACATCATGTCATGCATCTTCAATCATGTCATATATCTTCTCAGATCACAATGGAATAAAACTAGAAATCAACAATAAGAAACACAACTGGCAGAGAAAGCCCTCAAATAAATAAAATTACAGTTGTAACAGGAGAAATTACCACAGAAATACAAAAGATCATAAGAAACTACTCTGAATAACTAACAAATTGGCAAACCTTGAAGAAATAGATAAATTTCTGTATAATAGCCTAACTTGATTAAATCAAGATGATATAGAAAATCTAAGCAAGTAATGAGATTGACGCAGTAACCTAGATGTCCATCAACTGATGATTAGATAAAAAATGTGGCATACATGCAAGGTGGAATATTATTCATCCATAACCAAGAATGAAATCCTGATATCAGCAGCAAAATGGACATAACTGCAAATCATGTTATATGAAATAAGTCAGACCCATAAATCAGATATCATGTTTTCTCTTATTTGTGGAAGATAATATATAAAGGGTATAAAAATTGTGGGGACATCATATCATTTGCTATATAGTTAGAAATATTTCTACACTGATTCATACCATGTTCATGATAGTATACTCTTCTTTCCCATGTTATAATCATTCACTTTGTGATATTAATATCTGTTTTAAAGAAAAAATAATATATGTGTGCATATATAATGTCTAAATATGAAATGAATGCTGCAAAATGTTAAAGATTATTACATTTTAAAGCTAAAAAATAATAAACTTATAAAAAATTCCCATCAAAGTCCAGGACAAAATGTCTTTAAAACTGAATTCTATAAAACATTTAAAGAGGAACTAATTTCAATACAGCTCAAACTATTCCAAAGTATTGAAAAGAATGGAACACTGCCGGACACTTTTTATGAGGCCAGCATTACTCTGATACCAAAATCAAACAAAGATACAACACAAAAAGAAAACTAGAGAATAATATCCTTGATGAACATAGATGCAAACATTCTCAACAAATTATTACCAAACTGACTCCAACACCGTATTAAAAAATCATACATCATGATCAAGGGCGATTCATCCCAGGGATGCAAGAATGGTTCTACAGTTGAAAGTCAATAAAGGTAATGCATCACATAAACACAAAGAAAAAACCATGTGATTGTCTCAGTGGATGCTGAGAAAGTAATTGATCAGATTCAACAACACTTCATATAAAAATTCTCAAAAAATTTGGAAAGAAAGGAGTGTACCTCAAAATACTAAAGGCTATATATGATAAAACCACAGCTAGTATCATACTGGAAGTGGAAAAGCTGAAAGCATTTCCTTTCATATCTGGAACAAGACAAGGATGTCTACTTTTAACATTTTATTTACTGTGGTAGTGGAAGTATTAGCAAGAGCAATTCAGGAAAAAAAATAAATTGTATCAAAGTTAGACATTAGGATGGGGTAGGCACTGTGGCATAGTGGTAGGCTATGCTTCTGCCTGTGGCGCCAGCATCCCATATGGACACTGGTTTATGTCCTGACTGCTCCTCTTCAGATCTAGCTTTCTGCTTATGGCCTGGGATAGCAGTAGAACATAGCCTAAGTACTTGGGTCCTTGCACCTCTGTGGGAGACCAAGAGGAAGCTGCTGGCTCCTGGATTCTGAACGGCCTAGTTCTGGCCATTGTGGCCATTTGGGGAGTGAATCAGCAGATTAAAGCACTCTCTCTGTCTCACCCTCACTCTGTCAGTACGCATGCCTTTCAAATAAATATATTTTTAAAAATTAGACATTAGGAAATAAAAATATGCAAGTTTGCACATGACATCAATTTGTACATGGAAAAACCTAAAAACTCCACCAAAAAATTCCATCAACTCAGTAAAATCATAGGATACAAATTCAACATAGAAAAATCAGTAGCATTTTAATACAGCAACAATGAATTCAACAAAAGAGAAATCAATAATAAATCCCATTCATAATAACAACAAAAATTCAATATTTGGGAATAAATTTAACCAAATAATTAAATTAAAACTATAAAATGGTGATTAATAATTAAATTAAATGGTGATTAATAATTAAATTAAAACTATAAAATGGTGATGAAAAAATCATTTTGGACACGCACACAAGGTTGCAAAAACATTCCTTGTTCATGGATTCTGAAAATTAATATTGTCAAAATGCCTATACTACCTAGAGCAATCTATAGAACAATGTAAACCCTATCAAAATATCAATGACATTCTTTACATAATTAAAATAATCTTAAAATTCATAGGGAATGACAAAAGACCCAGATTATCTAAAGTGATCCTTAGTAAATAATAATAATAATTATAATAAAACTTGATGCATCACAATACCTAATTTTAAAGCATACTACTAAGTTATGGTAATTCAAATAGCAAGGCAGAGATATGAAAACTAACATATAGATCAATGAAATAGAACAGAGAACTAAGACATTAATTCACCTACATACTAATTAACTGATTTTTGACAAAGGTGCCGATTACATACATTGAAAAAAGGAAAGTCTCTTCAATGAATAGCGCTGGCTAAACTGGATATACATATGTAGAGAAATGTAATAGATCCCCATATATGATAAATCAATTCAAGATGGATCAAAGATCTAACTGTAAAACCTGAAACTATGAAATTGCTAGAAGGAAAAATAGGGAAAATACTTCAAGACATTGGTGTAGGCAACAATTTTTTGTATAAGGCCTCCAAAGCACAGGCAACTAAACCAAAACTAGAGAAAGGGGATTATATCAAATTCATAATCTTCTGCACAGTCATGGAAATAATTAAGAGAATGAAGATACATCTATCAGAATGGAAGAAAATATTCGCTAGCTATTTATTCTACAAAGGATTGATATCCAGAACACATCCACAACTCAAAAATAAAAAAAAAATTCATTTTATTTTATTTTATTTTATTTATTTATTTTTTTTACAGGCAGAGTGGACAGTGAGAGAGAGAGACAGAGAGAAAGGTCTTCCTTTTGCCGTTGGTTCACCCTCCAATGGCCGCCGCGGTCGGCGCGCTGCGGCCGGCGCACCGCGCTCATCCAATGGCAGGAGCCAGGAGCCAGGAGCCAGGTGCTTTTCCTGGTCTCCCCGTGGGGTGCAGGGCCCAAGCACCTGGGCCATCCTCCACTGCACTCCCGGGCCACAGCAGAGGGCTGGCCTGGAAGAGGGGCAACCGGGACAGAATCCGGTGCCCCGACCGGGACTAGAACCCGGTGTGCCGGCGCCGCAAGGCGGAGGATTAGCCTGTTGAGCCACGGCGCCGGCTAAAAAAATTCATTTTAGAAATGAACAAAGGACCTGACCAGAAGGTTCTCACAATAAGAAATACAAATGACCAACAGATATGAAAAATGCTCAATACCACAAGCCATAATTATAATGCAAATCCCCTCAATGAGATACCACCTCACTCCATTTATAATGGCTATTATCAAAAAGACAGAAAGTACTGGCTGGTATTGTGGCATACTTACAATACCAGCATCCAATATGAGTGCCAGTCTGAGTCTCAACTTCTCTACTTCTGATCCAGCTCCCTGTTAAATGTGCCTAGGAAGGTAGCACAAGATGGCCCAAGTAACTGGACCCTATCACCCAAGTGGGAGACCTGGATGGAGTTCCTGGCTCTTGACAGTACTGGCTGTTGCGGCAATTTGGAGAATGAACCAGCAGATGGAAGATCCCTGTGCGCGTGTCCTCTCTTTCTCTCTCTCTCTCTCTCATTCTTCCTTTCAAATAAATAAACAGATCTTTAAAATAAAAAGAAAGTAAGAAGGCTATGGAGAAACAGAAACTCTTATGCACTGTTGGTGGGAATGTCAATTAGAAAGCCACTATGAAAAACAGTATGAAGATTTCTTTAAAAAGTAGAAATAAGGGGGCCGGCGCCATGGTTCGCTTGGTTAATCCTCCGCCTGCGGCACCGGCATCCCATATGGGCGGTGGGTTCTAGTCCCAGTTGCTCCTCTTTCAGTCCAGCTCTCTGCTGTGGCCTGGGAGGGCAGTGGAGGATGGCCCAGGTACTTGGGCCCCTGCACTCGTATGGGAGACTAGGAGGAAGCACCTGGTTCTTGGCTTCAGATCAGCGCAGTGCCAGCTGTAGCGGCCACTTGGGGAGTGAACCAACGGAAGGAAGACCTTTCTCTCTCTCTCTCTCTCTCTCTCACTGTCTACAACTCTACCTGTCAAATAAAAAACAAATTTAAAAAGTAGAAATAAAAGACATGAAATCATTTTTAAAGAGATACCTTCTACACCATGATTATTGCAGCATGCTTCACGATGGCCATGATATGGAATCAACCAAGGTATCCGGAATCAGATGGATGGATAAAGAAAATGTGGTATAGATACACAGTGGAATACAATCCATCCATAAAAAGAATGGAATCTTGTCATTTGCAGCAATGTGGATGTATGAGGGGACATCGCATTAAGTAAAATAAGCCAGACACAGACAAATACTGCATGTTGTTCCTCACACGTGGAAACTTGATCTGAACACAGAATGTGGATTACTAGAGGCTGACAGTAACATGGGAAGATAGAGCTTTCTTAACAGGTACCAAATATGAGTAAATTCAAAGGAATACGTTTCTAGTGTTACACAGCATAGTTGAAAATGACTATAATTTACAATAACATTATTGTTTGAACCTGTGAAAAGTAACCTAGCATGTGTTTTATGAACAAATAGAAGAAATGAGCCCCAAGCCTCCAGTCATAAAGTAATGCTGAAGAAAGGGAAATGTTGATTACCCTGATTTGATCAGTACACGTTGTTTACATGTTTTGAAATATCACACTCTAGCCCAGAAATATGTCCTATTTTGCTAATAACAATAGAAAAATTAACATATTTAAAAATAAATTTTAAAAATAAGCTCGCTTGCTTTCTTTGAGTATGGTGGATTTATTTTAAGGAATTGCACCCATGAGCTCAGGTGAAGCAAATCATCTGGAATGCAGTAACAGATGACCCAGAGAATGGGTCAAAGAAGTTCCAGGGACTTTTATAACTATTGATTATGCTCTTCACTCTGATAATCTTCCATGAATTGAACCATAGTTTATGATTTTTCTTTTCACCTCCCAATTATGTCCAGTTTTATCACTCTCTTCTTTGCCTCTGTGCTATTTCTTTTTGTGGTTCCATTTCCTCATAACTTAAAGCTTAAAATAGCTCCATTTTGGTTTTGCTTGTTTTTTTTTTTTTCTCTCGTTGCAGTTCAGATTCTGGTCTTGTTACTAGCTGTCTCTTTCTGCAACTGTTGGTTGTTTCTCAACAATTGGAAAGTTCCCCCAGCCCATCTTTTTATAGCAGAGAATGTCAGAGCTCACTGGCAAATAAGTGGCTAGCCTAACATTTTATTAAGTTTGTACCCTCAGTTTAGTAGTTATGGCCATGCATGACAGCAATGTCACATGTTGCATTTGTAGGATCAAAAGTTGTTATCAGCTGTCTCTAAGACACTGAATGGTCAGACATCAGGATTGGCATCCAGGACACAATGCATAATGTATGGACTATAGTATGCAATTTACCAGTTGATGGTTCTTATTATAAAGTCATAGGACACTGGGGAAAAGGAAACGTCAATGATTCAGTTCAGTTAATTAGAAAACAAAGGGAGAATATTCCCCTCCCTATTCTGCTTCTTCCTACTTGAAAACAAGAATACCCTCCAAGTCTCTCTTCTTTCTGGGCTTCTTTATGACTAAGTGCTTAGGGCATAATCCATGGGCTCTGGGATTTCTGCCCTCTCAGTCCTCATCCTGCTGGCTCAGTGACTGACTCCTTTATGATCATTGCTGATATTTTACTGTTTCTTTATTATCCAAGTGTCATCTGTTATTTTCCTTGTTAACGATTGAGCTGAGTAATGAGCTTTGTGTCTCAAGCAGTTTAGAGCTAACATTAATTTCATGGCTCATTATAAATGGGTTGATTTTGTATAGAGCCATTTTCCCCCTTGAGCTATCCAAAGAAAGCTGTTAACTCTTTATCAAGTGTTCTTTCCTTCTGATTGTCATCAACTTGCCTTCCACTTTCATCTGCAATGGGTAGTACGTTGAAATTGTACTTTTATCACTATTATTTCTCCATCTTTGTCTCTATACTTGGGAATATTGTTGAAAAATCTTTCCGTTTAAGTAACATATAGACAGTCATTTCCACACCCAGTTGACTATCTTGTCAGTCAGCCTCTCAACAGTTGTAATGAGAACCAATCTTTTAGAGATTATGATAAACAGGCAGCAATCAGCAGAGTGTCAGTCAACAGTGTCAGGTAGTAAGAGTCATCAAGACTGCATGGCAGTGAACAAGTTCATCAGATAGAAAACAGTAACTAAGCAACCAGCCTCATTGACCACTAATCAGATGGATAGGCAGAAACCTTGTCCATCATACCAATAATAAGTTAGTCACCCAATCATTCAATTAGTCAGTGTCAGCAAATCATCCCACCAACAAAGTCAGTTTGCCATTCACTGTGTCAGTTTGTGAGCTAGACAATCAGAAATTTAGTTATTACACCTGATGACCAGCCTGTCAGTAACCCTGTAAGCCATACAGCTAAGCCTGTTCATCAGAAAGGCAGACAGCCAACCTGGGAAATTTAATACACAGACCATTTTTAACTTTAGGGAGCTTACAACAGGTAGAATGAGACAGACATGTCACATCATGGCTTAGGGTACACCTCACATTTTGATTGGAAACTTCTAAGAGAGTAAGGCATTTCCAGGACATACAGTACCTTTGTGTAAATTACAAAAAGGGACTTACTTCCCTACCCAGGATGAACTAAAGAACAGAAAGCTTAGGAATTGATTAGGAAATGGGACTCTTTTTTTCCCATTGCACAATTCCATGCCAGTGTTTAAGTCTTGGCTAGAAGAGTGTGAGTTGAACTTCATCCCCTGTGTTCCTCATTTGAAAGCCCTTTTCTAATACACACTGCACAACCATTTGTGAAGGTGCTATCAGAAATATTTTTCATGACACAGCCTAAAGTAGTTCCCAGCATGCTGAATTTTCTCAGTCAGCATGATATTAGCAAATTCAGAGGTATATTTCTTAAAAGCCCCTTCTTTATGTGGTTTTATATTAGAGTTTGCCAACAAGAAGTGCTTGTTTGAGTTTGGGAAGAAGACATTATTCTGTAGGGTCAGTTGCAATCAGAAGCGCAGGCAAATGTGAGATTTACAAAAGTTTCCCCACAAGCTCTCAAGATGTACTTGCCCCAAATGGTACAGTTAGAAACATACCAGGGGATTCCAATTCAATCCCATCAAGGTGACATGGACCAATGCCATCTCACTAGTCCAAGTGATCAATTTCAGTTCACAATTGATCATAATGATAGGACTAAGAGTCAAAGGGATCACATAAACAAGGCTAGTGTCTGATAATACTAACTGATAGAATCAAAAAGGGAGAGAACGATCCAACATGGGCTGCGAGATACACAGCAAACTCATAGAATGGAGGATGTCCTAAACAGCACTCTGGCCTCAGAATCAGCCCATAAGGCATGCGGATCCAGCTGAAAAGCCCATGAGAGTATTTCAGGCATGGAAAGCCAAGACACTCTGGCAAAAAAAAAAAAAAAAAAATGACCTAAATGAAAGATCTCCGTGAGTGAGATCCCATTGGAAAGAACAGGTCATCAAAGAAGGAGGTACCTTTCTCTGAAGGGAGGAGAGAACTTCCACTCTGACTACGACCTGGTCTAAATATGATCAGAGTCGGCAAACTCAAAAGGCTTCCATAGCCTTGGCAACTCATGACAAGAGCCTAGGGTGATTTCTGACGCCATAAACAAGAGTGTCAATTTGTTAAGTCAACAACAGGAGTCACTGTGCACTTACTCCTCATGTAGGATCTCTGTCCTTAATGTGCTGTACATTGTGATTTAATGCTATAACTAGTACTCAAACAGTATTTTTCACTTTGTGTTTCTGTGTGGGTGCAAACTGTTGAAATCTTTACTTTATATATGCTAAACTGATCTTCTGTATATAAAGAGAATTGAAAATGAATCTTGATGTGAATGGAAGGGGAGAGGGAGCGGGAGAGGGGTGGCTTGTGGGTGGGAGGGAAGTTATGGGGGGAAGCCATTATAATCCATAAGCTGTACTTTGGAAATTTATATTCATTAAATAAAAGTTTTAAAAAAAAGCAAGCTCCTAAAATCTCAGCAGGTTCACCCAAAGTAAAATAGTGAAGTTGATAGAGGTTTGCATCTTCCTTTTAGGTTCTTTGCTGTCCATAACTAGGTCTAAACTTCGTTGCCTGTGTCCCCAGAGCTAGCCTTGTTTTTCTTCTGGTTTGGAGATTCTGACATCCAACTTTCATCTTTTCATAAGTACCCACCCCCAATTCTTTCAGGGAATACATGATAGCTCACATTTTTATTTATGCTGATGTGCAAAATGCTTAAGAGACCATTGTATTACCCATGCAAGATAATGTTGCTGTTTTAACCTACAGACAATTCCTTAGCTCTAAAGAACAAAATGAATGGTAAAATTTCAGAAACGGTTTGAGGTCAAGTACAATAGAAGGACTCTGACTCTTTAATAGGCTTTTGGAGACATTTGCCACCTGAGCTTTTCTCAAAATCAGAGGTCAACCATTCACATTTATTGAGCATCCATTACATACCAAACTGACACTATATCTAAAAACTGTCACAAACACCATTGAGGCAGACTGTGAAAGTGGCCTAATCTCTGTTTTCCACTCTTCCATTATAAAATAATAATTTTGTTTGGGGAAGTAATGCACCCTTCAAACGCTCTGCTCAGGCCCCCTATAATCAAGAATGACTATGTGACCCCATTATGGCCCTATGGATATAAGTAAAAGGTCCCCTGGCTGATGCTTCCATGGAAGCACTTTTTTCCCTGATGCAAAGGGATAAACTCAACTGGCATTCATCCTGTGCCTTTTTGTCTAGAATTTGATGCTGACTTGAGAGCATAAGGAAGGAATATACATGCTAAGGGTGGTTGCTGTGAATTAAATATAGCTTATCACTTCTAAGACTCATATTAAAATTTGGTTCTCAATGTAACAGTATTGAGAGTGTTGGTGATTAGGCCACTAAGAAGGATTAATGCAATTATCACAAGATTGGAACAGATTTATTAAAAGTAGGATATTCTACATTCAGTCTTCTCCTTGTGTTTTGGTTTTCTTCTGCTTTTTGCCCCTCTGTTCTCCTGCCATGTTATGATGTAACACAAGGCCCCACCTGATGTAACTACATGATCTTGGACTTCCAGCCTCCAGAACTGTTAGCTAAATAGACTTCTTCGTAAACTTCCCAGTCTCAGGTGTTCTATTACAGCAACAGAAAATAGCCTAAGACATGGTGCAGCCAAAAACACAAGAAAGTCATCTGTGATGATGTTGTGGAATCATAAAACTTCCAGGCTTTTGTTAGTGATACAAATGAAGCTCTTATTTATTAAAACCATTTTAGATGAATTGTATTACTTGAAGTCAACAAAATCTTTTTTAAAAGATATATTTTACTTAGTTGAAAGCCAGAGTGAGTGAGAGAGAGAGAGAGAGAGAGAGAGAGAGAGAGAGAGAGGGTTTTTCCATATGCTGGTTCACTCCCCAGATGGCCACAGTGGCTGGGATTGGGCCAGGCTGAAGCCAGGAGCCAGGAGCTTCCTCCAGGTCTCCCACATGGGTGGCAGGGGCCCAAGGACTTGGACCATCTTCTACTGCTATCCCAGGTGCATTAAAGGCAGCTGGATTGGAAGTGGAACAACTGGGATACAAACTGGTGCCCATATGGAATGCTGAAATCATAGGCGGTGGCTTAATCCGCTGCACCACAACACGGGCCCCACAAAATTCTAACTAACAGAATCACCTCATTTATTATTTCCGACAACTCCATGCAGTAAGTTTAATGATTTCCACCAGACAGATACAGTAATAGAGGCTTAGAGTGGTTAGGAGACTCGTGTAAGTGATAAATGATAGACTCTGGACTTGTGTCTAGGTTTGTCTGACTCTAGTTCTTGTGATATTGACTGGGTCATGTACAAATAATATATGTATACAGGAAGAGACCAGGAAAACTTGTTTTTGCCTTCCAAGAACTTCTAGTCTGAGATCAATACCCCTTTCGCTACATATTTCTCTCCTTGTTACAGTACTGTTTGGTCCACTTGTTGCCCTGTAGGTATGATGTCAACTCATTTATCTATTTGTTTACTGAACGTTTATCAGTTACATTTTTTTTTCCTCCAGCCAGGCACACCGGAGACAGAACTGGATTGAGTCTGAAGACCTGAGTATTAGTCCTGGTATCGCCAGTTACTTCCAGTATGAGTTCTAGATCTCAGTCCATGTAAGGAGAATGTAAGCCTGGATGACCTATAAGGGGACTTCTCACCTTGACAGACTAGGTTTGTTCGAATTGACTCACATTTTGCTGGAAAGGTTTTTAGAGCCAAACCATAATAGATATTGAATACCTTTTGTAATATCTGGACTTTGTTGATAGATAATGAGAAGTGGAAGTTTTTTGAGGATATGCCAGGGTAACGCTTTTGAGTTAAAGCTATAGCATTCAGTTTCCTAGTTGTGTGATCTTGAGCAAGCTCCTTAACCTCTCTATGTCAATTTCCATAAAATAGGGACAACAACTGTACCTCTGACATAGCATCCTTCGTATGATTAATGAGAAACAATCATTAAGTGCGTGGGAATTGAAAATAATTATTCAATGGCAACTCTGATTATGATTATGTTCTTCTGGCTTCTAGCCACTCCCTGTGTTTATTTTCCAGTGCGGTTATTGGGCCTCCCTTTTCCTTTTTTTGCTTTGATACAAAAGAAAGAGTTTCCCTTGTTAAAAGAGAGCCAGCTGGGTTGGAGTTCGGTGGGAGGATGTTGGCAAGGAAGCCCTGATTCGGATTAGGGACACCTTTTAGACAGGCAGAATAAAACTAATTACTTCTGGCACCCCTTTGCTACACTCCCTCCCGCGGACACAGAGAAGAGAGTAGAAGAGACTTGGCATGGGAACCAGCCTATCTAAGCACTGAGGTAGCAGAGATACCTCTTCTTCAGCTAGGGTTAAAATGGCATCTGCAGCTCATTTTGAGATGGCCTACATGTATTCTGGTGAATGACTTAACTGCCATTGTCATTTCTTCCCCTTTGGGTAGCCTCTCACACATTGCTTTTCTGGATCATTTCATCATACACAAATATGTCGGTGAACCAAAATCAGAATCATTGAGCTAAACCTGCACTTAATGAGTGTGCTTTGTGGGGGATACTGCATGGATGCCCGGACTATAAGAGTGTCTGCATTCCTTCTATAAAACATGTACTGTGTAGGCTGGTAAATATTGTCATAAGATGTCCAAGGTCAAAAACGTACTTCCTGAATATAAGGTTAAACATCCTCAAAATATCATATACCAATTACTTTCAAGTATTTTCAAAAATGAAATGAGAAGGGATTTTTATGCAGCTCACCCTTCATCTGTTGCTGCCAGTGACTGTAATGAGAACAGAGAAATTGCAGGTGATGGTAAGAGAATTGTAACTGTCGATGAGGCGATAAACTTAATTCATTTTTTATCAGAAATATTTTGATTAGGAAGAAAACAAAAACTAAGAGAAATCAAAGGAGGAGAGGAATGGTGAAAGACACTTAAAATACTTAGCAGCAATGACTGTAATACACCTAAGGGAATTTCTCAAAAGTAAAAATTGTCATACCTAATACTTCCCAGATTGATGTCATATTTGAAGAAGAATATTTAAAGTTTAAATATATACTGACAGATATTGCCCCCCATTTATATCTGGATAAATAATGGACCTCTTCGTTTAAAATGCAGAGTTTGGCATGGGTGTTTTGGCACAGCATGTTAAGCCTCTGCTCGGGACACCAGTATCTCATATGGGAGTGCCTAGGTTTTTGAGTCCTGGCTCTGCTCTCAGGTCCTGATTCCTCCTAATGTGCTCCCAGGGAAGCAACAGGTATTGGCTCAAGTACTTGTATCCTTGCACCCATGTGGGAAACCTGGATGTAGTTCCTGACTCCTGTCTTTAGCATGGCCTAACCTTAGCTGGTGAGAAGTGAACAAGTGGATGGAAAATCTAACTTCCCCCTCCACCCCCCGCCCCGTCACTCTGCCTTTCAAAAAAATAAATGTTTTTTTTTTTTATTATTTGACAGAGTTATAGACAGTGAGAGACAGAGACAGAGAGAAAGGTCTTCCTTCCGTTGGTTCACCTTCCAAATGGCTGCTACGGTCAGAACTGCGCCAAATGGAAGCCAGGAGCCAGGTGTTTCTCCTGGTCTCCCATGCG
Source organism: Sylvilagus floridanus (assembly GCA_949820135.1). NCBI lineage: Eukaryota > Metazoa > Chordata > Mammalia > Lagomorpha > Leporidae > Sylvilagus > Sylvilagus floridanus. The sequence goes on from OX463223.1 coordinate 82,518,837, forward strand.
GGTGCAGGGCCCAAGCACTTGGGCCATCCTCCACTGCCTTCCCAGGCTACAGCAAAGAGCCAGACTGGAAGAGGAGCAACTGGGACTAGAACCCACTGCCCATATGGAATGCTGGCACCGCAGGTGGAGGATTAACCAAGTGAGCCATGGCACTGCCCCAGAAATAAATGTTTTATGGAGCTGGTGCTGTGGCGCAGTGGATTATAGCCCCAGCCTGCGGCGCCAGAATCCCATATGGGTGCTGATCTGAGTGCCGGCTGCTCCATGTCGGATCCAGCACTCTGCTATAGGCTGGGAAAGCAGTAGAAGATGGCCCAAGTCCTTGGGCCCCTGCACCCACGTGGGAGACCCAGAAGAAGCTCCTGGCTTCTGGCTTCGGATCAGCGCAGCTCCGGAGGAGGAATGGAAAACCTTAAAACCTTTCTCTCTCTCTCTCTCTGGCTCTACCTCTCTGAGGTAACTCTGTCTTTCAAATAAATAAATCTTTAAAAAAGAAATGAATGTTTTAAAAATACAATAAAGTACAGGATTTAACCTAAACGTAAGAAAATAAAGAGAGAGATGTACTGACAAATGCTGGAGAACCAGAATGTGACTCTGGGCATGACAAGGCCAGTGGACCAGTAGGGATTATTCCCTCCATCTGTTCTTGTGTGCATAGACGCTCGACTCCAATCCAGGCTTTTAACCTTCAGTTTCCTCACATTTTCAGTATTATGACTGGAATCAGCAACAGTCCCATTGGTAACTATTAAACGTCTTTTGCCAGTAGACCTCAAAATTCATAAGTATCAGCGATTATGGTTGATATCTGAGACCATTAAGGGAGGGAAAAGGTCCAAAAGTCAAATTCCAGATTGACAAAGGTATCTTTATGCCATTATAGTTTTACTGATGCTAGTGTGTGTGACTAATGTCCAATTTTCCTTCTTTTGTGCTGATAACTGCATTTGACTATAAAACATTAAGTGTGACATTCATATATAGGTTAGTTGAGAATATTATTTCTGCAAGAACAGTTTCGTTGGAGGCAGGTGATGTTTATTCTGTGTGAAATTATTTTTGTCACATTGCTTGGATTTGGAATATGAATATTCTGTAGTAAGTACTCACATGAGCACTGGTCTGTAGTTTGCTAATCTCAGCTAATGCCCAGATTACATGCATTTGGATTGGTCTTGTTATTATGCTGTTTAATGAATCCGTAGAAAACAGGAGTTTTTATTTGGAAATACAAAAAGTGGAATATGCATAGAATGATGTCATTTAACCATGAATACAACTTTGTATTAATCAATTATTTATTTGTTTATAAATTAATATAAACTACAAACATTTATAAATTAATAAGTGTTTTTTTTAATTGATGGTTTTTATTTCTTTGTCTCATTCTTACTTCTCTGTTGCTGCACGGAACCAATCATAAGAAAGAGAACTGTAGTTTCACAATTTGTATGCTGCTTATTTTACTGACTTGTTTAAATGAATCTCTTTTGAAAGAATTAGATTGCATTATGCTTGTTGTACACTGCTGATTGATAAAGAAATATTTTTTAAATATCTATTTATTTATTTGAAAGTCATAGTTACACACACACACACACACACACACAGAGAGAGAGAGAGAGAGAGAAAGAGAGAGAGAGAGAGAGAGTTTTTCCATTCTTCCTCCGGAGCTGCACTGATCCAAAGTCAGGAGCCAGGAGCTTCTTCTGGGTCTCCCACATGCATGCAGGGACCCAAGAACTTGGGACATTTTGTACTGCTTTCTCTCGGCCATAGCAGAGAGCTGAAATGAAAGTGGAGCAGCCCGGACTCGAACCGGTGCCAGCACTGCATATGGTGGCTTTACCCGCTACTCCACAGCATCAGACCCCAGAAAGAGTATTGCATGGTATATTTACAAATAGTGTAATAAAAATACTGTTTTCTATACTTGGACATGGTTAAAATTTTCCTAACCAGTACAATTTTTATGGACACCTTGTGCTTGAGCCTTGTTTATCATCATTCATAACATTTTTAATGTGGATTTGCAGTTTCAAATTCTATTCCATTGGAAGAAATTGTTAAATCATTGTATTGTTGTTGACATTTTTCCAGTAACATGCTTTTTACTTTTAAATGTAATTGTTGCAATGAAGAAAAACTATTATCTAAATAATATGGATATTGTGTATAGTTACCAAATTTTGCCTCTTGACTATAGTGGAATTAGTGTGTTTTAAAGACTTATATTAATAACTAATTCTAAAGTAATTTTTAAAATAGAAGTTCAAAGTTTTAAATAAACCAGCAAGTTTTAAAATTTAATGTGTGGCATAGCAGTCTTTTCTAATTCAATCATCAACTGTTATTAATAATGGAATATGCTTTCTCCGTAGTGTCTGAAAATAGAAACAATTTGTTGTGATCTTCTGCATGTATAATTTTGAAATTGTGATCTTCTACATGTAATAGTGCACACGTGAATAGCCTTGACAATTTTCCATGCATATTTTATTTTGGCCAAACTTAGTGTATTTTCAAAACTTATCAGTTATATGTGAGAGTGTTTATTCTGTAAGAATATTGCTTCAAGTTTATATGAGAAAGCTGTAGCTAAACATTTCATTGTTCCCAGCCCATAAAAAAGCACAATTCTATCACTTTGTCTTGTTGATTGTCATTAAATCATTAAATTTGCATATTTTAAAAAAAAACACAAGAGGGAACATTCTAGATTTTGCCAGAGAAGTGTTCCAAAAGACAAGGAAGTAGGAGGGAAGGCACAGCTTGTCCATATTTTCTCTCCTACGTTTCATTTTCCCTTGAAGGCTTTAGTTCTTGCTGCCACCCCTTGTAAGGGAACAATCTTCCTGATTTAATCAGCATGGAGAAATCCCAGGTTTGGACAGAGAGGAGCTTGGAAAGAGAAACATGAGGGAGGGAAGCAGTGGTTGCCCCTAGCTCATCCCTTATGATCACCTCATTCTCAGTGGATCCCACTGACCCACTGCTCTTTAAGATCCAGCTCAAGAAGACATGCAAATTATACCAATTGGGTCTGCATTTAGCCACAAATAATAGAAGCAAACAAGAGAGAAACTCAGAAGTTTAAGCAAGTACAGCATCTGCTTTTCTCATATAACAAGAAATCAACCATTAGATCATCCAGGAGTGCCTATGGACCCAGGGCAACGTGTCTTTTTTTTTTTTTAATTTATTTAGTTATTTGAAAATTGGAGTTATACAGAGAAGGAGAGGCAGAGAGAGAGAGAGAGAGAGAGAGAGAGAGAGAGAGAGGTCTTCCATCCTCTGGTTCACTCCCCAGCTGGCTGTAATGGCCAGAGCTGAGCTGATCTGAAGCCAGGAGCCAGGAGCTTCCTCTGGGTTTTCCCATGCGAGTGCAGGGGCCCAAGGGCTTGGGCCATCTTCTACTGCTTTCCCAGGCCATAGCAGAGAGCTGGACTGGAAGTGCAGCAGCCGAGACTTCACTTATGTTTAGTCAACATTTTGTACATAGACTTTTATCTACCATAATCACTATATATTATAATATTGTTACAGATATTGCTAGGAACTCCTGGAGAATAAGGTTCTGCGCATTATTCTTATTCTTATTTTTATTCTTATCAGCATCTTGGACAGAGCCTGACCCATAGTAGATACCTAGCATGTTTGTGCATGGATGAATGAATGAATAAAGAATTAATACAAAATGCAGCAATGACTGATTATATTCTACCTGCCCTAGACTTCCTAAAGACAGAGTTTATGTGTTCTGTCATATACACATTACTTTTATAGAATTAAAATAACACTGTATTTCACGGTGCTCTAAAATGCTCTTGTTTTATTTATGACAACCCAGGGATCTTAGAACACACTGGACTGGTATCAACAGGGGGCTGATAGGAGGGTGGAGAAGATAAGTGTTGTGACCCAAGATGGATAAATCACTAAGCTCTCCAGGGTTGGTACAACCAATTTCATTAGTTTCCCATGGGGGCAAATTTTCAGAGATATTTTTGGGGGAGAGACAGAGATTTCAAAAACTGGATGGAGCAGCTGTACCTGATTATAGAGTAAGAATCTGAGAACCCAGTAGAGCAATCATAAAGGAATACTAGACGCTGCTCATAGGCTTCTGGCTCTCAGATGACCAAGGTTCCAAACAGAATCAGGTGTGATAGGCAAGACTTTAGGAAGGAGTTCTCACCTCTCCAGCAGTTCTCCTTGTGTCCAAAGCTTTGATACTCCCATGAACCAAAAACTTTGATAAGTATTGGGTGATGAAAAGTGAGACATGAGGTATGGCAAATTCAAAAAGCAAACTGCCATGTTGATACTTCTCTTCTAGAGGTTGGAAAGACTCTGGCTTTGCTATTGACCCACTGCATGACATTGGGTAACTCCTTTCTCTTCTCTAGGCATTAGTCTCCTCATCTCCACAACCAGACAGCTAGATCTCATGATCGCTGAGAAACTTTACATTTCTGCAAATTCTGGCACATATAGTGGCATGAGATATCCAAAGAATTTTACAATGTGGAGAGACCTCCTCTGTTTCACCTTGAAGAGGCGTTGCCCAGCATGAGAGCAGGGGATGATCCTAGAGGATAGTCTCTGAATGTCTGAGTCCCCTAGCAGGTCTTGGGCTAATTGAGCACTCCCACTAGTCTTCTAGGCTTTGGATTTCTTTGAGTGCCACCCCCAAGGGTGAGGCAATGGTTTTGAAATGTATAGGAGAATCCATGGTTAATGGAGCATTTCTTCCCTAGAAGGATTGAAGTACTTTTACCAGCCTGAGAAGGTGATAATTTTCTCACTTCAATCACATTTATTATAAACTTAAGTGGGACTTATTTGGAGAATTACTTAGTTTCTCAAGACAACTGGAATAAAGCCTTTTAACAGAGGGAGACTGCTTCAAGAAAGAAACGTTTTTATAGATCTTTGGAGCTGAGAGTGATGTGGCCAGAAAGGAACACAGTTCCCTAGCTCTGGAGCAGTCTGGGAGTCTTCATATTTCTTTCTTCCTGGGTGTTTAAAAAGAGTAAGGATTCATAAATTACAGATAAAATGTATAAGAGAACAAAAGTACAGAAATGAAACAAAGAGGAGCCCTAGGTTCTGATTTAGGGAGAAAGGCTTGCAGTCTTCTGGACTACAGAGTTGGGGCATGCTGACATTTCAAAACAGATGGAGCCTTAGAAGATCACCTGGCTCAAGTATTTCCGTTTTATAATTGAGGAAAGCGAAGCCTGTGGAGCAGAGACAGGTCCAAGTTCATAAACACACTCAGAAACATACCTTACAGTTAGAGTCATATATACAGAGTAAACTGGAGATGAGCCCTTGAAAAACATCTTACCTAATCCCTCTTATAGTATAATCTTATCTAATCCCTCTTATGGTGTAAGTGGATTCATATAGGCCCAGAGTGGAGAAAGGGTCAACACAATCCAAAGTTATACAGAGAGTTAGCAGTATTTCGAAACTTCTTGGTTGTACAGAGTAAGAGGTGTTTGGAAACTCCTTGAAGCATAAGGTTGGGGATGGAAGCAAAGTCTGAGCATATTTGGCACAAGGGGTTTAGCAGGCTGACCACCCACTTAGCTTGTGTTTACTCTCTCCAAAGCAGCCCTGTTCTGGATCATGATCTTAATGTACTAAGATTAACGCAGAATGGAGGCTTGTACACTTGGAGGAACACAGAAAATTTGCTGGAGCCTTGGTGTTTATCATTCATCTTTTCATCTCATATGTCTTCACATCCCTTTCTCATTTCCTGGTATCTTTAGTACTCTCTGGTTGGTTGTTTCTTCTCTCCTGTGTCTTTGGACTTAGCCCCAGTTATACGGGTTGTGTCTCTGCATACCTTATATGGGTTGTGTCTATGCATACCACTTAGAGTTGCAATGTATATCTTGTGTAACTCTACACAGCACATTTGCCCCACTTTTACTCACAACAATTTTTTTACCTTATCTCAGGGAGATACATGGGAAGGATAGCCTGAGCTACACTAATTATGTCCCTCTCTGTTATTATTCACTTTCAATGGAAAAAGCTCTTTATGAACAACAACTTTCTTGTTGAAGTATGATTACTGCTGGAAATGTGAAAGTAGGAGAAGGGGAATAATTTAGGGGACTATAACTGCCCCTAACATAACACCTTACAAATCTATCACTAAGGACATACAGTTAGAGAACTCTTTCAATGTAGCACCCATCCCTGAGCACCTGCTATGAGCCAGGTTTTGTGATGGGTATGGGAAAGGCATGGAAGTAAGGAGGGGACTGCAAAAATTTACACAAGGAAGTTCACAGGCAGTGGGGAAGGTTACTGCTTAGGGAACAAGGATGAATCTCCACATCTTATGGAAGCACCAAAGAGGTCCATGATATCTTCCAGTGGAGGAAAGGTGAAAGGAACCAGGGAAGGCTGCACAGAAGAACTTATATTTGTATTCTTCTTAGATATAAATGATTTTGCCTAAATGAGAGTAAGAAAGGGAACACAGGGAAAAGTAAATGCCTAGGAACCTGAAAATCCAGAACGTGTATGTAGAGGATTCTGGGGAAGACAGAGTAGATGAAGTTTTAGGTAAGAGTAACATAGACAGTAAGCCAGCAATACTAAGCCAAGGATTCTGGATACTATCCTAAGAATAAAGGAGATCCACTGAACACCTTTTTTAAGGGAAGGTGCATTATCACTTGTTGGTTGATTTTTTTTCTTTGATGATCATTTGGTAGCAGTGTGGAAGACTTGTTGGGGGAGGGCAGGCCTGAAAACATGGAGAGCAGTTAGAATGTTTTAAGCATAAGAACTCAAGTCTATGGAACATATAAGAAAGATTTTTGAAAGTAGAATGAATAGAATCTCCATAATAATGAATCAAGGAGTTTATCAGTCATCTATCACAACACTAATGTCACATAGCAATCACAGAATCTTAGGGTTGTAAAAACAATAAGCATTCATTTCCTACTCAAATGTCTGTAGGCCAGGTGGAGTTCTGCTGTTCCAGGTTGAGCTTATCTTAGACTGGCTACAGGAATGGGAAGAAACACACAATGCTTCATAATGCCTAGCTGCAGAGTTAGCGTGACCATGTTTATGCCAACTGCTATGATTTGAACACTTTTTCCCCTCACACCAGAACTCATGTTGATGTTTGGTGCCCAATGTAATGCTACTGAGAGATGGCAGAACCTTTAACAAATAATTAATTAGATCATGGGAGCCCCACCCTCATGGAAGGATTAATGTAATTCCCATGAGAGTGGGTTGAATATTATGAGAGTGGGTGATTACAAAGTGCACCTAGTGCCTCCTTTCACTTACTTGAATATGTCCCCCTCTTTGCCCTTCAATTTTTCCATTAGATCCTCACCAGAGGCCAAGCAGATGTCACTGCCATATTCTTGGACTTCCAGATCTATGGGATAAATAATAAATAAGCCTCTTTTTAAAATAAGTTTCCAAGTTACAAGTATTTTTTATAACAACAGAAAGTTTTATTCTTTATCCTGAGAGTAATAAGGAGCCACTGTAGGTTGTGATCAGAGGAAGAAAAAAACTGGCAAATTTTTGCCTCAGCAGTTGGATAGGTCGTGATGCCATTCACTGACACAAGGAAGACTAAATGAGTCTGGGCCTTTCTCCCTTCTGAGCACTGATGTTATGTTTGTCATGAACCTTGATAAGCAAAAACCAAGTCAAGGTTTCTCAACTTCCAGCACTATTGGTACAATCACTTTTCATTAAGGGGACCTGTTCTGGGCACTTTAAGATGTTTAACAGTGTCTCTGTGTACCAGTACTGTTTCAAACATAGTTTTGTCAATCTTTTTTATACCTTTGTCAAACCAATGGTTAAGAATGTTATACTGCTACGGTTTTAATGATTTGTGATTTATTTTAAAGTTTACCATTTATGGGTGAAATGGTCATCTTTCTTGTTGATTATTGTTTATAGACTTCATCTATATTCCCACTAAACTAGGTTCTTTTTACTTTTTACTTGTTTAAAATTTTTGTTTGGTGGAGCATTAAGCCCTTGACTGTAATGCAAGAAAAGGAGAGGAAGGGAGAATGGGAATATCATTATATTCTTAGCATTGTTTGCATGAACCATATTGAATCTGTTAAAAACTTTAAAAAGTAAAAATAAATAAACTTTATTTTTTAATTTTTAATTTCTTAATTTTTTATTTTTTGACAGGCTGAGTAGACAGTGAGAGAGAGAGAGACAGAGAGAAAGGTCTTCCTTTACCGTTGGTTCACCCTCCAATGGCCGCTGCGGCCGGAGCGCTGCGGCCGGTGCACTGTGCTGATCTGATGACAGGAGCCAGGGACTTATCCTGGTCTCCCATGGGGTACAGGGCCCAAGCACTTGGTCCATCCTTCACTGCACTCCCTGGCCACAGCAGAGAGCTGGCCTGGAAGAGGGGCAACCGGGACAGAATCCGGTGCCCCAACCGGGACTAGAACCCGGTGTGCCAGTGCCTCAAGGCGGAGGATTAGCCTATTGAGCCGCGGCACCGGACCAAAATAAATGAACTTTAAAAATTAATTGAAACATGAGTTTATTTGGGGCAAAAATCATGATACATGTAAAATAAATATACAAATTCATGCCTGGATTTCCAAGTTTTTTGTCTCCAAAATAGACTCATACATTTAACTGCACATTCCATGAACTTTTTGTAATACCCTTGTACATGTTCACAACCACCAGAGGACAGTACAGTCTGGATAAGCTTTGGTGACCAGCAATTTGAGTCAGGCTTCCTGGAATTTATTGCCTGGACAGAGATCTCCCTACCACTGCTTTTAATTTTAGGCTGGGGCTCAAGAGAAACTAGGAAGGGAACTCAGAGACAGGAAGCTCTAGAACCTTGCTTTTGCCTTAGTTACTCAGTTTCAGGCTTTATGAGGAAGGAAGAACTCTTCATGGCCTCAGAGTGTCATGGAGTAAAGCCAAAGCAGCTGGAAGCACAGACCAAGGGATATATTTGGAAGGTGGATTCCTCCTCCTCTTCCCCCGGAAGGGGAAGGCAGACCTTGGCTTCTTGCCCAGAGCATAGAACCATAGCCTCAAAGCAGAAAGAGACCTTAGGAATCAGGCAAGAATTCTTAACCTACAAGTCCATGAATTGCTTGAACTAATATGCTAAATTGGGGCACTTGTGTCTACAGATTTCATCAGATTCTTCTAATTCGGAAGGGGACTTGGAAAGAGAGGGTCTTGCCCAAGGCCACAGAGTTAGTCAAGGACAGAGCTGGAACTCAAAATCAGGCCTCTGACACCAAAGCAGACACACTTTACCTGATGAAATAATCTTTTTTTTTTCAAATATTTTATTTATTTACTTGAGAGCAGAATTACAGACAGAGGGAGAGACAGAGAGAAAGGTCTTCCAGCTGCTGGTTCACTCCCCAAATGGCCACAATGACCAGAGCTGAGCTGATCCAAAACCAGGAGCCAGTAGCCTACTCTAGGTCTCCCATGTGGGTGCAGGGGCCCAAGCAATTGGGTCATCTTCTACTGCTTTCCCAGGTCATAGCGGAGAGCTAGAGCAGAAGAAAAGCAGCTGGGAGTTGAACTGGTGCCCATATGGGATTCTGGCACCACAGGCAGAGTCTTAGTCTATTATGCCACAGCTCTGGCCCTCATGCAATGATCTTTTAAATCTATATCTTCAAGTTGTGGCTCCATGGGCAATAAGGGTATAGGTACATAATGTTGTGTCAATGGTAAGCTAGAGCTGAGTGACAAATACAATCCCTATTGCATTTTTAGGTGGGAAAAATGTGAAGAGTGTCAGAGAATCCAGGGGTCTGCTAGGTAAGGTATCTGAGTGTCTTTCTCATGCCTATTTGAGATCTCCCCTCCCTCCTTCCATCTGCTTTCAGGATAATATCTGCTTCTTTTCTGTCTTCAACATGATGTACAATCTAAATCTTTACCCATTTTAGTATCTCCCCTTGTTGTTTGTATTCGTTCTAGTACTATGGGTTGAATCTGGCAACTAACACACAATTAGCCGTAGGTGTTTAAATTTTAAATGAAAAGTGATCCCTGTGAAATATGGGAGTGGGAATGAGAGAGGGAGGAGATGTACAATTTGGGACAAGCTCAATCGGAACTGCCCCAAATGATAGAGTTAGAAGTGAGCCAGGGGATTCCAATACATTCCCATCAAGGTGGCATGTACCAAGGCCATCTCATTAGTCCAGGTGATCAATTTCAGCTCACAATCGATCACACTGATAGGTCTAAGAGTAAAAGGGTTCACACAAACAAGACTAGTGTCTGCTAATACTAACTGATAGAATCAAAAAGGGAGAGAATGATCCAACATGGGAAGCAGGATACACAGCAGACTCATAGAATGGCAGATGTCCTAAATAGCACTCTGGCCTCAGAATCAGCCCTTGGGGCATTCGGATCTGGCTGAAGAGCCCATGAGAATAGTTTAGGCATGGAAAGCCAAGACACTCTGGAAAAAACAGAAGACCTAAATGAAAGATCTCTGCGAGTGAGATCCCAGTGGAAAGAACGGGGCCATCAAAGAAGGAGGTACCTTTCTCTGAAGGGAGGAGAGAACTTCCACTTTGACTATGACCCTGTCGGATTAAGATAGAAGTCGGCGAACCCTAAACGCTTCCATAGCCTCGGCAACTCATGACTAGAGCCTGGGGAGATTACTGACGCCATAAACAAGAGTGTCAAATTGTTAAATCAACTTCAGGAGTCACTGTGTACTTACGTCTCATGAGGGATCCGTCCTTAATGTGTTATCCAATGTGAAATAATGCTATTACTAGTAATGTGACAGTATTTTTTCACTTTGTGTTTCTGTGTGGGTGCAAACTGATGAAATCTTTACATACTATAATATTAAATCGATCTTCTGTGTATAAAGATAATTGCAAATGATTAAAAAATTCTTGGTGTTAAATTGGAAATTGCATAGATAATTAATCAATTCTTTAAAAATAATCATGTAGGATCTCTGTCTTTAATGTACTGTACATTGTGAATTAATACTATAACTAGTACTCCAACAACAATGTCAGTTTGTGTCTCTATGTGAGGGCAAACTGTTGAAATCTTTACATAATATGTTCTAAACTGATCTTCTGTGTATAAAGAGAATTGAAAATGAATCTTGATGTGAACAGAAGGGGAGGGGGAGCGGGAGAGGGGAGGGTAGCGGGAGGGAGGGAAGTTGTGAGGGGGGGAGCCATTGGAATCCATAAGCTATACTTTGGAAATTTATATTCTTTAAATAAAAGAAAAAAAAAGAAAAAGCACTTAGAAATCGAACTAAAAAAAAAAACATTATCATTTTTAAAACAGACTTGTTTATGTATTTAAAAGACAAAGTTACACAGAGAGAAAGACACACACACACACACACACACACACACAGGAGATATTCCATCCACTGGTTTGCTCCAAATGACTGCAATGGCTGGAGCTGGGTCTATCCAAAGCCAGGAGCCAGGAGCCAGGAGCTTCTTCTGTGTCTCCTTATGTGAGTGCAAGGTCCCAAGGACTTGGGCCATCTTCTTCTGCTTTCCCAGGCACATCAGCAGGGATTCTGGCATCACAGGCAGCAGCTTTACTTGCTATGCCATAGCCGACCCCTCAACATTGTCATTGACTCAGTTTCTTTGGGTTTCACCCCCATATATCCAGCAGGAGTTTAACCATGGGTTTGGACACAGTTTCCTCATGTTTTGCCTTCCCCAAAAGGAATTTTTTCTAACTTTTATTTAATGAATATAAATTTCCAAAGTACAGCTTATGGATTACAATGGCTCCCCCCCCCATAACTTCTGTCCCACCCGCAACCCACCCCTCTCCCACTCCCTCTTCACTTCCATTCACATCAAGATTCATTTTCAATTCTCTTTATATGCAGAAGATCAGTTTAGCATATATAAAGTAAAGATTTCATCAGTTTGCACCCACATAGAAACACAAAGTGAAAAATACTGTTTGAGTACTAGTTATAGCATTAAATCACAGTGTACAGCACATTAAGGACAGAGATCCTACATGAGGAGTAAGTGCACAGTGACTCCTGTTGTTGACTTAACAAATTGACACTCTTGTTTATGGCGTCAGAAATCACCCTAGGCTCTTGTCATGAGTTGCCAAGGCTATGGAAGCCTTTTGAGTTTGCCGACTCTGATCATATTTAGACCAGGTCGTAGTCAGAGTGGAAGTTCTCTCCTCCCTTCAGAGAAAGGTACCTCCTTCTTTGATGACCTGTTCTTTCCAATGGGATCTCACTCGCGGAGATCTTTCATTTAGGTCATTATTTTTTTTTTTTTTGCCAGAGTGTCTTGGCTTTCCATGCCTAAAATACTCTCATGGGCTTTTCAGCTGGATCCGCATGCCTTATGGGCTGATTCTGAGGCCAGAGTGCTGTTTAGGACACCTGTCATTCTATGAGTCTGCTGTGTATCCTGCTTCCCATGATGGATCGTTCTCTCCCTTTTTGATTCTATCAGTTAGTATTTTCAGACACTAGTCTTGTTTGTGTGATCCCTTTGGCTCTTGGTCCTGTCATTATGATCAACTGTGACCAGAAATTGATCACTTGGACTAGTGAGATGGCATTGTGTAATCAATACACAGTTATTCTTAAGTGTTGAAACTTAACTGAAAAGTGATCACTGTTAAATATAAGAGTGGGAATAAGAGAGGGAAGAGATGTGCAATTTGGGACATGCTCAAGCTGACTTGCCCCAAATGGTAGAGGAATTTTGAATATTGGCATTACTGACTTATACACTATGGGGAGAACCAAAATAACTAAGGAATCTCACAGAATTTTCTTAGCAACTGATCTGGCTCTACTACTAAATTTAATGTACCACACACTTTCAAAAGGGGAAGAAATCATAGAAAGTTCATCATGTTCTTTTATTATACAAATGAGAGTCTGTGACCTAGAGAGTGGAAGGGATGGACCTATCATCACACAGATCTTAGGAAGCTGAAGCTATAGCCCCAACATATGTGAATTCTATATCTCTCTAACATACTACACTTCCTCTGACTGTCTTCTGGCCTCTCTGAGATGGTGCTGAGGGCCTCATTTGTTTTAAATATTTATTGTATGCATTTGAAAGGTAGAGTGACAGAGAGACAAAGAGAACTTCCATCTGCTGATTCACTCCCCAAAGGGCCACAACGTCCAGGACTGGTCCAGGATGAAGCCAGGAGCCTCAAAATCCGTCCAGGTCTCCAACATGGGTGGCAGGGCTCCGAGAACTTGATCCATCATCTGCTCCATCCCAGGATGCATTAGTAATGAGGTGTATCAGAAGTGGAGCAGGTGGAACTCTAACGGGTGCTCAGATATGGAATGGTAGCATCATATGCGGTGGCTTAACTTGTTGCACCACAATCCTGGCCTGTGAAAGTATAATTTTAAAACATTGGCTAGACAAAGATGTTAGCTTGATGGTTTTACTTCTTCTTAATCTTGTGCTTAATAGAGGACATACCCCAAACATGCCAGCACTTCAACTCTGGATCCCAGCTCCTTAGTTATGTGTTGCTGGAGGCAGTACGATAAAATTAAAAGTTTCCAAAATTTAGTTTTAATACCGGGTAAATCACTTTTCTTCTCAAAACTCAGATTTTTTCATCTCTATAATGAGGCACTCAATTCCCTTTTTCCAACATTACATTTTCTTGTAGTGAAGGAAATCAGAATACATCATCCCAAAATATGCCTCTTTAACATAAATATTTTTGAGCAGAAGAAAATTAAGAAGAGGCAAATGCAGAAAAAGCTTTCTGCTATCCCTCTACTTGCCTAAAAGCAGGACATAATTTGGGAAGATGTTCCCCACCTCCTGTCTTTATCAGGAAGGACAGGAGTTAATCACCAGAAAGGACTCTTATCAGCTCAGATAGGGCACCAGAAGAATCTCCAGACAAGCTTTACTCCTATGGTTAACTCCATAAATTTATCTCCCTACAATTTCCCACCTCTGGAGGCCTAAAATTGCTTTCTTTTGTCTAATCTCTTCTCTAAAATTTATTGTTCTTTGTTGAAGATAATATGAAAGCCAGACTTCTAAGTCACTGCTTTGAGCTAATTTTCACTGAGGGTTCTCCCACAAGATGTGCACTGCAAAACTTAATAAATGTGCTTGTTTTTCTCTTGTTAATCTGACTTTCTGTTACAGTGGTCTATCCCAAATACAATCTTGGGGAGAAGTTATGTTTCCTCTTTGAAAATAGCGTGTGTTACTTTCATGTATGCTTAATCATTTCTTTGCTTATCGTTCTTCAAACTGGAATTCCAACTCCATGAGTGTTTGGTTGCATCATTCACTTCTTCATGCCTAGTGTCCAGAACAGTGCTTTGTATATAGTGAATATTCAATGTAAAGCTGTTGAATCAATGAGTATTAGAAGAATGAATAGGAGTGAACCATACACAGAAACCTGTCACCTTGAAAGTTCTTTTGGTATTTCCATGTGCAGAGCCTGGTAAGCATGTTGAGTAGCTGAGTACCTGTCCCTTATCTTGGCTGGCCTTCATAGCTGCTGTCTGTGGGGCACATCATATCCAGGTGAGGCTGTTGTGCATCAAATTGGAAGGGTAGAGACCAGGAGCCTGGGGCAGGCTGGAAGTGGGTTCAGGGAGTCGGGAGGCTAAGTGGAAGCCTGTATCTACCTACCCTGCATTGTGATCTCTTTGCCTGTGTGGATGTAGGGGGTGCTGTATACCTCTTTGTGTAAAACAAAGACCTAACCAAGAATCATGCATGACTTATTGGACAACCAAGTCACTTCAGGCAGAAGCAATGAAAAATAAATTAATATTTAAGTAACTCTTAGCAATCCAGAGAATTTTTAACTGATAAGGTCACTACAGTGATAGCTTTGTCATTATGATGAGAACCCAGTGAATGCCCAAGGAAAGTCTCTTCTGTCCTTACCCGTTCCTCATCTGCCTCGCTGTAGTGTATATCTTTTCTGTCTGCCTGTCTCCCAGACCACCGCATATGTCTCAGCCGGCCTTTTTGGGCGACTCAATCATAGTATTTGTTTAGGTTTTCCTTTTGTCTTTCTCTTGTCCTCAGTCCTCATCCCAAGGAGAAGGCTAAGGAAGATGTCCTTGACAATCAGGAGTGGGAAAGCTGTTTCCTCAACAAACATCAGCACATAAGTTTCTGAATTCCCAGAGCCAAAACTGTGGGGCACCCCACAGAATCTAGTCTGCATAAACCATTAGACATCATCATACTAAGGGAATTCTCAGCTTCACAGAGCCTAGAAAATTAGACATGTTGAGAAATCTAAGAGGCCGCTGAGCATATTCCTGTGTCCCTGATATACGAGTCTCCTTTGTGATATCCTGGAGAAGCACTTGCCTAGATCTTTCTTGCAAATAACAAGAAGCTCCCTCCATCTAATGAAAACCTGTTCCATAACTCAGTCAAGAAGTTTTTCCATGAATTGAGTTGTAATCAATGTGGCTTCCATTCATTGAGCTCAGTTCTTCCTTCTGGGGTTCTCTGCTCTATCTTCCACAGACAAGCAGCCACAGCCTCAACTCCTCAACTCTGTTATCATCTTCACCTGCCTGTTCACTCTCTTCTGGACACGTGCTGCATATGACCTCTTTAGTGTGTGATGCTCAGAGCCAGATACAGCCCTTCAGTAAAGGTGTAATCGGAGAAGTGTACATATGACTACTGCCTCCCTTGATTTTGACACTATACATATGTTACTGCATCCCAACTTCCCTTAGCTTTTTTGGCTGTAACATTCCAATGATGTCAGTTAACCATAATATTAAATTTCTTTCCTATCATTTGTGTTGTAGAATATCTCTTTCCATCTGTGAATAGCCAGTTAGTTTTCTGCACCTAAGTGCAGTCCTCTCCATTTTTAGCTATCAGTCATCCGGGCAGGTACAATCATTTATTTCAGCCTGTTGACATCTTTTTGGAGCCAAACTCTGGCCTGAAATAGTCTGCTTCTTCCTCTGAGCTTTCAAATTCTAGCAGTAATCTTTTCTGCTCCCTATAGGGGCCTGTTTTGCTATTTTGTTGAAACATCCAGTCCCTCATTCGTTCCTTCAGGAGGGTGGGGCTGTCTTTCTTGGTGCTCCTGGGGACAGTTCTCAGGACCAGTAGTGTGGGAATGACCTTGAACAGTGAGCAGCAGCACAGTCTTAGCTGAGAAAGCAACTCCAACAGCAACCTCTCCTCCCACCTAGCGGGGCCTCTATTAAGGAGAATCCCAAACATTGGCTGGCACAGTCAGTTGTGGATGGAGTAGAATTTCCAGTTAGTTGCCAGGACTGAAGCTCTGCAATATCAGGCTAAGAAAGGACAGACCACTGCACTTAAATGATTCCTTTGATGGCTTTAGAAGGTGTCAGGTGCAATGGGCCTCCATTCAGTGAAATCAGGACCTCTCCTTCATCCCAAAGGGTAGCTTGAATCCAATATTGGCTCTGAGCACTCAGTTTATATGCTTCCTCTTTAAAACTGACTCTATCTCTCAACTCTTGGAGAAGAGACTGATGGCAGAAAGGGGTATGGTATCTCCATAACCTCCTTTTCATCATTCCCATAAGAACTTATTTCCCTTTATTTCAAAATTTTATTACAGGGTTATGTGTTTGGCATAGTGGTTAAGCTATGCACCCCACATCAGAGTGCCTGGGTCTGGGTTCTGGCTCTGCTCTCCATTCTACCTTCCTTGTTAATGTGCTCAAGTACTAAAGTTTCTGCCATCTGCATGGGAAACCTGGAAGTTCAAGGCACAATACCACCATCAAGTTATAACCTGCTGTTTGACATTTTGTTGAAAGTCCCAGAAGGACAAACAGAAACGCACACACACACACACACACACACACACACATACATGGATAATGCATTAAACATACTATCTTACACAGGCTTGTATTACTCTTTTCAAGCAATATTATACCATCAAAATACATATTGGCAAAACAGATAGACCTTTTTAGTAAAAAAGATTTATTCATTTATTTAAAAGGGAGCATTATAGAGAGATGAAAAGATAAAGAGAGACTAAGATCTTCCACCCACTGGTTCACCCCCCCCCCCCCAAATGACCACTAAGGCTGGGCTGAGCCAGGTTGAGGCCAGGAGCCTGGAATTCAATCTGAGTCTCCCATGTGGGTGGCAGGGACCCAAGTACTCGGACAATCTTCTGCAGCTTTCTCAGGGACTTGGATGGAAAGTCAAGCAGCTGGACTTCAACCAGTGTTCATAAGGGGTATCTACATTGCAAGTGGTGGCTTAATCTAGTGTACCACAATGCTGGCCCCCAAAGCATATAGATTTGAAGCACCATTGCTGATGAATACTTGGTATTGCATAGATGTCTCTCTTTGAAAATAGTTACATGGCTTCTAATTTTTTAGTACCATAGACATCATAATGAATATAATATCATAATGAATATACTTATATATAAAATACATGTTTTTAACTCATTTATTTAATGAATATTGATTTAATGCTTATAGCCACTTACTGTGCTAGGCTCTGGAGAAATATGGTGAACAAAATGAACTCTTCCTGGTGTGCTGGAACTTTTAGTCTAACAGTCTGTCTCCTTAGCTTCAGTTCCAGGATGGAATGTGTCAAGACCATCTTCTAGAAAAGATAAAGTAATTAATATTCTTCCCAGCAGATGGAAATATTCATTTCCCCTTATTGTCACAAATATTAGGTTGCCTTTGGAACGCCAAGTGTTATTGATGATTTCATCAGGAAAGTGCATAGTGGAGAGGGCACATAGTTTTTCAGTTTTTATCATGGTCTTTCCATGTTGGTTCTTGACCTCTAGTCCCTGTTGCTTGTTCAGCTAGATGATCTAAGAAAGTTGTGCTTTACTCTCTTGTGTTCTCTATTATGAACAATTTCATTTATAGGCACCTTCATTTATTCATCCATTCTTCACTCATCTTTTCATAAGTGTTTATTTTGTGCCAGTCCCTTACTGAGATAAGATCCCTGTCCACAAGAGCTCCCAGGTTACTTTTTACAAGGCATGGACTAGAATAGAACTCCTACACCCTGTGATGAACTTACATGCCTTGCTGTTGGAGCACTCAAGCCTCCCGGCATCCTGTATTAATGGGACATCTGTGTTGGAACCCAGAGGGTATGTCTAGGGGGTCTTAGCTTCTTTGCCCTCTGTGGATAATCCAAGAAAATATCAAAGACCAATGTAGAGAAAAGCTCCTGGTGACATTTTTTGGTTGTTTGCTATAAGGCACTCACTCCTCAACTCTACCTCAGCATTCTGCCCAATAATTTTACCAATTGGTGTTTGGGGGCTGGAGAACATGCCAATCAAATTCACAAATGTCAGAAGCCTGCGAATGAGTGAGGTTAGAGGATAAGAGCCCTGGATGACATCCTTAATCCAAGAAGGGTTTAAAAGTCAATTATGCAATGAACACTGATTCTATGAAAACTTTGAAGGCATCTGTAGAAATTGTGAGGAAGAAAGACAAAGAGATAGAACATGATTGTCCATTGTGATAATTACTACCACAGGGACAAATGGATTGCACTGTGGAAGCACTGGATTGAGATTAGGGATGAGTATACCTAGGCAAGAAGGTGAAGGGAATGTCAGAAATATTACCACAGCCACAGACACAAATCCCTCCCTTCATGTGGCTCACGTTCTAGTAGAGACAGACAGATACTAAGTCTAAAATTAGTGTATGTCAAATGCTCTTGCAGAAGATGCAACAGTGATGGGATATGTAGTGGCTGGCGGTTTTAATTTTAAAGGGTTTAAAACTGAGATATCAATTGAATAAAGGACTGGCAAAAGTTAGGGAATAAGTCATGTGAGCATCTGGGGTAGAGAGCTTTAGGCAGAGGAAGGGAAAAACACAAGGATCTCATAGTGGTCACATACATGTGTTCAAGAATTAAGTAGGGAGACTGGTATGCCAGAGACTAAGTGAGGATCACTGGTAGGACACACAGTTAGAGAGGTTAGGGTAACGGGGTGGTACTAGAGATAGAGCATGTGGGATCCTGTAGGACACCGTGAGGACTTTGGTTTTACTGTGAATGAGATGGGACTTGAATGTTGTATTCAAAAGTTAGACTTTGGGGCCGGCTCTGTGGTGTAGCAGATAAAGTCACCACCTGCAGTGCAGGCATCCCATAGCAGTGCCGGTTCGAGTCCTGGCTGCTCCACTTCCCAGCTGTCTGCTATGGCCTGGGAAAAAAGTGGAAGATGGCCCAAGTCCTTGAGCCCCTGCACCTGTGTGGGAGACCTGGAAGAAACTCCTGGCTCCTGGCTTCAGATTGGCTCAGCTCTGGTCATTGTGGCCATTTGGGGAGTGAACTAGCAGATGAAAGACCTCTCTCTCTTTCTCTCTCTCTCTCTCTCTCTCTCTCTCTTTTTCTCTTTCTCTCCCTCTCTCTCTCTCTGCCTCTCCATCTCTGTGTAACTCTGACTTTCAAATAAATAAATAAATCTTAAAACAGTTTTAAAAAGTTGGACTTTGTTCCATGGGATAAGAAGCCTTTGAAGGGGCTTAGAAGCAGAGTGCCCTGCGGATCTCTGTGTTACCAAGATCACTCTGGTCACTAGAAGATGAGTAGAAGGGGAAGCAGGAAAACTAGTCAGGAGACTCTGTTCAAAGTCCATAAAATTTCTGGGGTAGACACGGACAAGTTCTCATCTCAGTCACTACACTGTTATTGCTGCAGGAATCTGGAGAAAACTTGGCCTTTTTCTCATTTTCTGGAAACCTCTAAGCCAGCAGAATGGAGTGGACTGGAATGGTGGCTGGGAGACCTATTGGGAGACTACTACCATCATCCCAGTATGAGGCAATGAGAGCCTGAACATAGAGGGCAAATTTAATAGAGGATAAAGGTACAAGTTCAAAAACAAGATGTAAAATCAGGGCTTATAATAGCAATTATGATAATGACATAGAAACTTTAATTGACAATGAGCTCCTTGGCTCAAAAATAAATATGACTGTGAAAGGAGCTAAAGAAATGATAAGCTTCGCTAATAAAAACATAATTCCTAGAGCAACGAAGGTTGTCAACCTGATCTAGTCCATATTTGTGAGAATTCCCTTTGGCCACCTTGAGATCCATGAGCCTTCTTATTAAGCTTCTGCTATATGCCAGGCACTGTGCTTAGAGCTGTACTTGGGATTACCTCACAGAATAATCACCAAAAATCCAGCATGGATTTTATCTCCATTTTGTAGATGAAAAACTAAAGCTTCAGAGAGGTAAAGCGACTAGTTAAGATCACCACATCTTTTTCATCTCTGATCCTGCCTGCCAGGGCTTTGCACTGAGTAGTGAGAAGTGGGTGAGTCACAATCCAAGAAAGACTCTAATAAAGACATTGAACGTTGGATTTATAGTAAAAACCAAATTAAGGTTAGCCTTAAAAAATAATCTTTGGGCTGGCGCTGTGGCGCAGCGGGTTAAAGCCCTGCCCTGAAGTGCAGGCATCCCATATGGGCGCCGGTTCTAGTCCTGGCTGCTCCTCTTCCAATCCAGCTCTCTGCTATGGCCTGGGAAAGCAGTAGAAGATGGCCCAAGCCCTTGGGCCCCTGCACCCGCATGGGAGACCCAGAATAAGTTTCTGGCTCCTGGCTTCAGATTGGCGCAGCCCTGGCCATTGCAGCCATTTGGGGAGTGAACCAGCAGATGGAAGACCTCTCTCTCTCTCTCTTTCTCTCTCTCTCTGCCATACCTGCTTTCTCTGTATAACTCTTCCTTTCAAATAAATAAATAAATCTTTAAAAAATTCTGAAATATTTACGCATAAATAATGGGTGTCTAGGATTTGCTTTAAAATATCCCTAGAGGGAAATGCATGTATTGTGGACAAATGAAGTAAGATGGGCCATAGACTGATAGGTACATGAGAGTTATTATTCTGTATTCTCTACTTTTGTATACAGTAGAAAATTTTCATAACACCAAGTTAACACATAAAACTTTAAAAAGAAAATTCCTTAACACTGAGGTATGATCCGACTAAAGCACTGTGAGGATAGAGAGGAGGGAGTAGTTTTAACTGCCAAATGAAGACATCGCTGAAGACAGGCTTGCTGGCATCTGTGAACCGGAAAGGGAGCTAATAAGACCTTCTTGACACACTTGTCCAATGGGATAGCCACTTTTGTATGTGGCTAGTGAGCGCTTGAGATGTAAATATTGCAAAGTGAGATTTATGGAAATGTAAAATACATACTGAATTTTAAACTTTTAGCATGAAATAAGCAATACAAATCATCTTACTAATATATTTTAAAATGACTACATGTTGGGTCTGGCGCTATAGCTCACTTGGTTAATCCTCCGCCTGCGGTGCTGGCATCCCATATGGGCACCAGGTTCTAGTCCTGGTTACTCCTCTTCCAGTCCAGCTCTCTGCTGTGACCCGGGAGTGCAGTGGAGGATGGCCCAGGTGCTTGGGCCCTGCACCCGCATGGAAGACCAGGAGAAGCACCTGGCTCCTGTCTGCAGATCGGCACAGCACTGGCCATAGCGGCCATTTGGGGAGTGAACCAATGGAAGAAAGACCTTTCTTTCTGACAAAGTTGGTTTTCACTGTCGCTTACCCATTCCTTCACTCATTTCAATTCTCAGGCTGGTATTGAGTTCTTCCGAAACTCTTGGAGTTATGGTGAAAGGGAAAGCGTGAGTTTCAGAGTCACATGAATATGTTGTTTACTAGCTCTGTGATGATCTTGAATAAATTACTTAACCTTTCTAAATTTTAGTCTTTTCGTCAATAAAACCCATGGCTCAAGGTTGTTGACGGTCTTTAACATAACTTATTTCTACATTTCACCAAAGCTAAGAAGCAATTGATTGAAATCACACCATCATTACATGGAAGACTAAGAAAGAAACATACTATTAATTATACTACAACACACTAGCAAGATATTATTGGTCTCAAGATGCCATCAAATTTCAGAAGTGTCAAAATGTGAAACACTTGCTTGTCACACTGTACATGCCATTATTGTTTGCAGATAATTATTTGTGGTACTAGTGAAAGTCTATTTCCATTTGACTGTGAGCTATTTAAGGACATAATCTGGATGTAAATCATTTCTTTCTCCCTCAAACAAGGCCTAGTACAGAGTAGGCAATTAATGTTCTTTATGTGAATTGTCTTGACTTCCTTTCCTCCTCATTTGCTCTGTGACAAGTACTGGGGTGACAGAGATGAAACTGATTTGGCCCTTACCCTCTAAGCCTTCAAAATCTGTAAGCAACAACAACCATAACTTCCAATCATTGAACTCTTGCTATGTGAAAGTGTTTTATCGTTATATTCACATACATCTTTCTCAATTGTTTTTAAAGTTTACTCCACTTATTTAAATTTATTTGAGTCTTTAAAATGGGTTTCTTACAGACTCAATCCATTTAGTTGAGTTTTTCTTTTAATACATTTTGACCATCTCTTTTAATTTGTGTATTTGGAACATTCATGGTTAAAGACATTATTGGTATAGTTGAATTAATATTTAACTGTTTTCTATTTGTTATAGTTGCTCTGTTTTGCATTTCCCCTTATTTTTCTGACTTTTCTGAATTTCATTGAACATTTTATGCTGTTTCTTTTCCTCTTCTTTCTTAACATATAGATTATACATCTTTAAAAATATTGTGGGGGGTTGGCATTATCGTGTAGCAGGACAAACCTCTGCCTGCAACGCTGACACTCCATATGAGTGTCAATTCGTGTCCTGGCTGCTCCACTTCCCTTCCAGCTCCTTGTTAATGTGCTGGGAAAGAAGCAAAATGTGGCTCAAGTGCTTGGGTCCCTGCACCCATCTGGGAGACCCAGATAAAGCTCCTGGCTCCTGGATTTGGCCTGGCCAGCTCCATCCATTGTGGCCACTTGGTGAGTGAACCAGCAGATGGAAGGTCTCTCTCTCTCTCTCTCTATCTCTCTCTCTCTGTCTTTCCTTCTCTCTCTTTTTGTAACTCTGTCTTTCAAATAAATAAAATTTGAAAAAAAATATAAATATTGTCATCGTGTTAAGGTTTGCAATATAACCTATGGCCAACTTACCTACATCCACTTTCATGTCTCATTGCAGGTACCTTAGACAATTTCTCATTCCTTCTTCCTAACCTTTATTATACTATATTTCTGTCATTAACCCGTAGTCATTGGTATTCAGTTGTTCAGCTTTTTCCTTGTTGCTACAATGAGAGTGATATCAGATCCTAAACTAATAAGTCTAGAAAAGCATTGTACATATGCTGTTTGTACATAAAATAGGCTTATGAGTTAGATAATATTGCATAACAGTTTCCCAGCTGAAAAAATGAAGCCTCGAAGATTATAAGGAAAATGCCTACGATCACTCAGTCAATAGTAGGACTTAAACTTGAACTCAGCTTTGTCTGACTCTAAAGGCTAGGATGGACACATATAGTTTAATCTAAGAATAATAAAGTGATGAGAATCATAAGAGGACAGAACAAACTACTATAACAGTATGGAGGATGGCCATGTAAATTCAGGTTGGAGGACAGGCATTTTATTACAGAAGGTAGTTGAGTCTTGAAGGACTTAAATATGGGGTATTAAGATGGAAGACTGAAACACTAGAAGCAGGGAATGAGGATATTCAGATTCCCTTATATAGGGTGGACATTTAGCATTGGTTAGGACATCCACTCCCATGTCAGAATGTCTCACTTTGATATCCAGCTCCAGCTCCTGACTCCAGCTTCCCAATAACACAGATGCTCAGAGGCAGCAGTGATGGCTTAAGTGATTGGATCCCTGACACCCACATGGGAGTCCTGTATTGAGTTCCTGGCTCTTGGCTTCAGCCTCAGCTTGCAGCTGTTGCAGACATTTGGCCGAGTGAGCCAGTGATTGGGAGTCTTCTCTCCATGTCTCACTGGCTCTCATATTTTTTTAAAAAAAATCCCTTATATAAATGTCTCATTATTTTTAACCCAGCCATTGTTTATCTCCTCTACTTGGAATTCTATGATGAGGAACAAGTAAGGCCATTCAGTACATAACAGAAATGAGAGGTTATTGGTTTGTCATTCTCTCTCATTGGAGCTACGTTACAAGTTAGGCATCTGGGCTTTGATTAGTTCTATTCTCTTTAGGGGTTCTGTCTTGGGAACTTATGGGGGAGAGTTTCAGGCTTTTTGATGGAAAGGCCCTGTCCTCATAATACTGGCCCCATAACACCTTGGATGAGGGACAAGCATTGGAAATAGTTGTCAGCGAATCAGTACTTGAGAGGATTATTAATTGTAGCAACAGGCTGGCTGCCTCTCACTCCCCTCAGATTAATGCACCAGATTGTCTTCATTATGCTTTCTAACCAGAGTCCCTGGTACTCCCTAACTTGAAGAAAAGATGGTGACAATCCCCTTTCTTATAGCACTTGGACAAAGCTGATGCCTTTTCCTCACCTGAGATTGGAAGAGCCCCTTCTCATTTTCAAAATGGGTCCATGCCGAGGGAATTAGGCACATTTAGGAAGTACTAGAGAGCCTCACCTGGTACATTCCCTCTTGTGGGAAGGAGCCACATCAGGTTGAGCGAGGTCAAGTGGAACAACAAACACTGAGGACTCAAGATGGAAGCCCCAGCTCACAGTCTCAGAAGGCTTATCAGTACCTTTCTCCTCTTATGCATAGTTTTGTAGAAAAGGTTCTCCTGAAGACACCCTATTGTCTTGGTCAGGAGCACGGGGCTACTTAAAATGCATCAGAACTGGGGTATAAGCAGACTCAGAAGAATCTATAGCTAACAAAGGAGGTCACCAGCTATATTTGAGAATGGTAGATCCCAAAAGGTCACTGTCCAAAGTTGTTTCTCCTGGTGATTTACCTATAGCTCATCATTGGGCTTCTCCATCATTTAAGGTAGTGGTTTTCTTTTTTTTTCTTTTTAAATTTTAGCTCCCTGGCCGGCGCCGTGGCTCAACAGGCTAATCCTCCGCCTTGCGGTGCCGGCACACCGGGTTCTAGTCCCGGTCGGGGTGCCGGATTCTGTCCTGCTTGCCCCTCTTCCAGGCCAGCTCTCTGCTGTGGCCAGGGAGTGCAGTAGAGGATGGCCCAAGTGCTTTGGCCCTGCACCCCATGGGAGACCAGGAAAAGCACCTGGCACCTGGCTCCTGCCATCGGATCAGCGCAGTGCGCCGGCCGCAGCGCACCGGCCGCGGCGGCCATTGGAGGGTGAACCAACAGCAACGGAAGACCTTTCTCTCTGTCTCTCTATCTCACTGCCCACTCTGCCTGTCAAAAAAAATTAAAAAAAAATTTTAGCTCCCATTTATAAGGGAGAACATATGGTATTTGTCTTTCTGTGTCTGGCTTATTTCACTCAGCATGATGCCTTCAAGTTCTAACCATTTTGCTGCAAATGATAGAATTAGATTCCTGAATAATATTCTATTGGGTGTATACTTGCATTTTTTTATCCATTCATCAGATGATGAACATCTTGGTTGATTCCATATTTTGGCTATTGTGAACAGTGCTACTATAAACATGATGGACCAGGTATCTCTTTGATACAATGGGTTCCATTTTTTACTCTCTCAGTAAAGAATGCATTTTATAGTTTGCACCAGTAAATGCTGTTTCGTGTGTATGTGTGTATACATACACAAATAAATGCATCCATTTAAGTGTGTCTGCACATACATAGGTGTGTATGTGTGTATATTTAGTATGAGTTGCAGTTTTTATTATATTAAAATTGCTGAATATTGATAATTTTATATTGTTTAACCTAATACAGAAACATAAGTTTCTCTAAACAATTCTTATCCTTGATATGAATGGTCCCATGATATTTTCTACTCTTTTTTTTACTTTTTAAAAGTTCCAGTTGTCACCCACTAAACTGAATTCATTATTCACGATTGGTTGTGATCCATACTTTGAAAAGCACTGGTCAAAGGTGCTACCTGCTGAAGGCCCTTCTTAAACTACAGGAGTTTTCCTTGGGATAGTGAATACTGTGTATTAAGGCCAGCGGGTACTCCTGAGAATATACAGGTGAAAGGTGAAGGGAATGAGAGGGAAAAGCCTGACACAAGAATAAAGTTGCTCAGGATTTCTTGGAAGCCACAAAGTAACAGAGCTGGAAGGGTCTAAATCTATCATCCTGGAGCCAGAGAAGAAGGAAGTAAAGAACTGAAATGCAGATAAAGATGAGATGTTCCCAGTATCATTTTCTCAACGTGGCACAGAACCACAGCTGGAATTCAAATCTGTTAACTTATACAGTCTGAGGATCCTTGCTGCTGAGGAATTGTCATAACACAGAGTTTATTCCTATAGGCACAGTAAGTCCAATAGGCCAGAATGAGCACTAAGTACTCA
Organism: Sylvilagus floridanus; assembly: GCA_949820135.1. NCBI lineage: Eukaryota > Metazoa > Chordata > Mammalia > Lagomorpha > Leporidae > Sylvilagus > Sylvilagus floridanus. The sequence goes on from OX463223.1 coordinate 82,545,263, forward strand.
CCAGCATTTGTAGCCAAGGATATGGGAAAGTGGACAAGACTTTAATAAGCCTCCTGTTGGACTCTGTACATAAAGATCAGCCTCTGCCTGTTTGACACACCTTTTCAGCAGCAACCTGTTCTGCTGCTGGCAGCTCCTGTTGGCAGAACCAACATCCAGTTACGTGCTCATCTCAGCTAAGCCAAGGGGAGAAGAACACAGTCCACATGCATAGCTATCCCACAAACCAACTCTAGAGCTTGAGAATGGAGGAGGTGGTTCATTGGTTGATGGGCTTTCAGAATTCCAGCCTCTACTATCCTTCTCTAAGGACAGGTGGGGCCCTTTGACAGGACCAGTAAGCTCACCTTGACTTGGACTGGGGCTTCAGCACTAACTCCAAGTAAGTGCTATTTGTCTTCCTTTTGCTACTATTGTTGTAGTACCATCTTGGGGCCCCCAAACTGGCATTTGAGTTTCTGCCTGGGTCACATACCTTGTGCCTCCAGCCACCTAGGAATACCTCAGTGATTATGAGTCTGACCAAGCAGCAGGTTTATAAAGTCTAGACCCAGGAAATAATGACTTCTTCCCTAAGTAGCTGAATTCCTGGGTTTGCTATGAGAGCCTCTCACCAAATCACAAAAGATTGAGGGAGATATAGGTAAGTATCTGCTTGGGGCTGGGTGCTGGCACCTTCACAGTAAAGCAACAGATCAATCAGAGCCTTTTTGCTGGGTAGTTCTTCTTCAAATGATTTATTGTTTTCTATTTGAAAGTCATAGTTACAGAGAAGGAAGGAGGAAGGGAGGGAAGGGGAGAGAGAGAGAGAAAGAGAGAGAGAGAGAGAGAGAGAGAGAGAAGAGAATCTTCCATCTGCTGGTTTGCTGGTTTGCTCCCCAAATGGCCACAATAGTTGGTGTTAGGCCAGGCTGAATCCAGAAGCCAGGAGCTTCATCCAGGTCTCCCACATGGGTGGTAGGGGCCCAAACTCCTTCACCATCTTCTGCTACTTTTCCCAGGCCAGTAGCATGAAGCTGGATAAAAGAGCAATTCTCTCACGGGATGCTGGCATCACAAGTGGTAGCTTTACCTGCTATGCCACAGTGCTGGTCCTGGTGGGTAGCTCTTGAGCAAGGCCTCTAAATAATAGTCTTTGTTTAACTGATCTAAAGTTACCTCATAGAAACCGCTTCCCAGTGAAGTTCTTCCAAAGCCAAATCTTATGACCTTTGGATAAGAACCATGGAGATCTGCAAAAATCTTCCATTGTTTTTCCAGCCAAGGCAGATTACCTGAGGCCCTGCTCCTTATGTGATTACTTTGGAAGCTTTTGCTCAAGGAAAGCAGGACTAACACCTGATGACTTCCTCTGCCTGCACCTTCCCTTCTGGTGATGATAATCAAAGCCGCACTGTAGGCTTGCACGATCTGTGCCATACACAGCAAGTATACTCAGCTGAGAGCAGACAGCACTGAAAGGCAGGTTGTCCTGCTTGTCAAATGACTGCTATAGTATTTCATCCACCCGATTTGTGTACTTGTTATAACCAAAGAGGGTGTCTTTTTGAAAATTCACACTGTATCGGTGATTCCAGTACTGATGAGATCCTGAGGGCTCCTTTTGAGGGAAGTACTAAGAAGCTTTTCTGAATTGAGTCCAAAGCTTTTTTTTTTTGAATCCAAAAGAAGGAGTCTCTGAGAGCTGGGTCCTCCCTGCCCACTTAACCCTTTGGATTCCTCTACTTCAAGACTTCAAGTCTGTCTTATATGTTGATTTGTTCTCACCCTAATTCGTTAACCATAACTTCTTTCCTGAATTCCAGACAGGTATTAGCTGATTACCAATCCATCTAGCAGGTAGTAGTCTACCTGGAAAACCCATAGGCACTTCACACTCAAGGCACCTTCCAAGCTTCCTTCCCTGCCAATATTTGCCATCAGCACAGCACAGCAGGGCATTTTCAACTCGCCATTCCACACCCTTTCTCCACTATTCTTTACACTGCTCTACTTGCTGCAATATGACCTGCACGTTCTTATTGCCTTCCTTGATTCTCCTCGTATCTCTGTTAGCACTCTGGGTATGGGGTGAGCAGGCTGCATATGCGCATGTCTTCCCTGGTAGAAACTGATTTCTTTGAGGGTAGGAGACATGTGATGTTCATCTCAGTAGCCACAATGACTGTCAGAGGGCTTGTCACTTTGTAAGTACTCAAAGAATACTGAAACAAAGCAGGTGTTTTCTATTTTTCTTTCTTTTCTTTTTGTTTTGTTTTTGGAGTGCATAAGTATGCACTCAAGCAATAGTGAGGGCAGTGGGGAGTCTGGAGATCGCAACAAAGAAGGAGAGAGAGATTGAAACCAAGGGTGATGAATGGAAAACTGCTCTAAAAAAGCAAGGCCTGAAAGAGAATTGTGATCTAGTGCGCACCTATTCCATGCCAGGCTCCTTTATCTCAGAGAAATTAAGTAACTCTCCTGAGGACACAAGACTAACTAATAAGTAGCTGAAAAAGTTAAAAGAAGCATTGAAACAGACCAGCAGGTGTTGCTGAGCTATGGAAATATTGAAAGGAAAGAAAGGAGTCAGTGGTTGGACTGGCAAGAGTTTACAGGATCCCATTCTCCAGTGGTGGCCAGGAGCATCATGCTTACTAGATTCTTCACACGATACTAAGACAACCAATTTGGAAACCACTTTGAGAAATACTAATGTATACAATGAGATCTGCTAAAGACTTTGTGATCTAAAAATAATCATTAAATAATTTAATCTCAGAGCTGGAAGGCACAGGTATCCTCTTTCCAACATCCCTGCTAAAAGTAATCCAGTTCCTATTCCCATATCATCAGTGTGGAACTCTTACCACTTTGAAAGATAGGCTAACCAGTTTAGTGATAAACTGACAACCCAAATTATGAGAAAATTCTTTATTAAGCAAAATGTAAATTGACCCCCGGGCAGGCATTTGGTCCAGCAGTTAAGAATCCACTTGAGTTACCCACATCTCGTATTGGAGAGCCTGGGTGTGAGTCTTTGCTCCACTCCGGATCCTGGCTTCCTGCTAATATGCATTCTTGGAGGCAATAATTACGGCTCAAGTAATTGGATTCCTGCCACTCGCATAGGAGACCTGGGATGAGTTCTAGGCTCCTGGCTTTGGCTTGGTCCAGCCCTGGCTGTTGGGGACATTTGGGGAGTGAGCCAGAAAATGAGAGAAGTTTCTGTCTGTCTGTCTGTCTGTCTCTCTCTCTCTGAATCTCTCTCTCCATTTTCCTCCAGATAATTAAATTTAAAAATAAATGAATTGCCTCCACTACATCCATCACTCATGAAACTTAGCTCTGCTTTCTTTAGTAACACAACACAAGTTAGTTTTGGAACTACATGGAAGATAAACTTCCAGAAAAGGGGTATGGTTTGATGCCCCCACCTCCAATACCCTGGGCAGTTTTACTGGGAGTAGGTAGGCAGAAATAATTGAAGAGGAATGTGAGAAGCAGGGTTTTAAGAAGGGAAGGAACTATTGAGTAGAGGTACTTCTCAACTTTTGACCTTTTGTCTCCCAAATGCCCCAAAGATATCTTTCCTCAACTGTGATCACAGCATACTGAGTTAGGTAGTTTCATTTAATGAGTCATTATATTCATATTATATGTGTATGCATCTGTTGAAAAATTACACTGTGCCCCATAAAATTGTATGAGTATTGCATGCCAATCAAAAATTTTAAAAAACATAATAAAGAGAAAATTATTATGAAAAGATGAAGTTATGAACTTTTTGAAGATCTTGCATATATGTACTAGAAATAATATAATATTACAAAATAATAGCCAATATTTATTAAATATTTTATATGGGCACGGAGTATTCTAAGTACTTAAAATGGATGAACCTGGTTAATCCCCACAGATCTCCAAAGAGTTAGGCATTATTATTATCCCCATTTTATGTATAAAGAAACTGAAGCATAGAGAGATGCCTGATCTACCACAGCTAGAAAGTGTCAGAATCAAGGCCCAAATTTATGAGATTTGAAAGAGCCTTTGTTGGACAGTACAAAGAATTAGAATTAAGCTCTAGCTCTGTCCCCTAAGTCTGTGCATAGCTGTCCCCTCTCCTGATCCCAGCTTCCATATTTGTAACACAGAATGTAATAAAATAGGGAGCAGAGGCTTCAATGAGCTGATTCTTAATGGGTCTTCCAGCTCATTCATTCAGCCAGTCCAAACATTTTCGTTAATTACGTCTTCAAAGCCACGTCTTGTTGTGGACAAGGCATTTTCTCTGTGACAATGAGCTTCTGCTTTAATCGAGGCCAGGGAGACTGCACTCACTCTAAGTCTGGGGATGCGTTGTCTGAATGTGCATGTGTGTGCATCAGTGTGTGGGTATGCATGTTTGTAAGTATAGAAGGTGCTGGGGTAAGTTTAGCATGGTGGGAGTTATCTCAGGTTGTACACAGAGGATATGGAGAGGGAGAAAGCCCAGAAGGTAGCCCGTTTTGTGTTGTCTGTGCTCCCTTAGATAATTTTCATGATCTTACTCCAAAGATTTCCACTGGAGTTTCCCAATTGCTGTTCATATACGCCAGCTTCAATGAGGATATGTCTTCTTTGTAATGACTAATTATTTGGAATCTTTATGTAGTAAGTGCTCCTGAATGAAGATTCCTAAAAGGACCCAGGGTGGTGAAGGTGGGCTGAAGAAACTCTATGAAGGCACAGGGGGGATACATCTGGCGATTTTGGTAGGAGGTTGGGGAGACACCTGGGGACAAGGGGAAGGAAGTCAGAAAGGGGTGAAGGAGGGAAAGACAGGAGGGGAGGTTCAGATAGAGTGAGAGGAAAGTCATCCTAGCTCGTCTGCAGAACCTGAGTATCAGTAAATGCTTTTTTACAGTCTTTCAGTCCTTGAACCCCACAGGTTTCAAGTAACTTGTCTAAGAGTACACGAATTAAAGGACCAAAATGACAGTCAGCTCCAGCTCTATCAGCTTTGTGGTGGTTACTAAAGAGTGTGGGGATCCCAAGTGGTATAGAAAAGCACAGAATAGAGCCCACAGCTGGGAAGTCCATTTCCATTCTCCAAACTTTCAGCAATGTTATCCTATGTGTCATTACCACCAGTTCCCAGCCAGCCTTCAATCATTTCTTGCTGCGGGGCTCACTAGTAAGTCTCAGGCTATCCTCTTGTTTCTTCCCAGAGTTATTAACTGATGATGGAATTCTAAACTTTGGGTAAACTGATGGGGAGCTACATTTCAAAATCTGGAATGGTAATAGTATAATAAAGATTACAGCAGACCGTCTTCTGGCTGTACACAAATCACTAACTGATGAAATCATTTTCTTGAGCAAAACTTAGGTACTGGTCTCAGAATCATACTCGTACTGAATAAGCATTTGGGTGGAAAAGTGTATCTGGGCCGGCGCTGTGGTGTAGCGGGTGAAGCCACTTCTAGTCCTGGCTGCTCTTCTTCCAATCCAGCTCTCTGCTATGGCCTGGGAAAGCAGTAGAAGATGGCCCAAGTCCTTGGGTCCCCTGCACCTGCATGGGAGACCCAGAAGCTCCTGGCTCCTGGCTCCTGGCTTCTGATAGGCCCAGCTCTGCCCATTGCAGCTATCTGGGGAGTGAACCAGCTGATGGAAGACCTCTCTCTCTCTCTCTGTCTTTCCCTCTCTCTGTAACTCTGTATTTTAAATAAAATAAATCTTTTAAAAAAGTTTATCTATTTGTAATTCCACTTAGGTCTTCAGATCATATTAAGTAGGCAACTAACTGCTCCACGTGTGCAGGCACCCACAATTGTAAGCAGCATTGCGTCTATGGGGGCTCATTTAGTGCATGTTTTTCTATGTGTCCTGAGCACAACCTTGGAAAGAATCAGAGCAGGGAGCCCTGAAAGCATTCATAGATTTCACCTAAGTTACTGAGGTATGAATACTTCTTGTAGGGAGGTTAGCTTCCTGGAGGCTAGAGCAAAAAGGGAAAGATACTGGGCTACATCATTACTACATTTGAGAAAAGGAGTTCTTTAGGTTATATAGACATCAGTTCAAGTGGTTGAATCCATGCCACTCACTTGGGAGATCCAGATGGAGTTGGCTCCTGGCTTTGGCTTGACCCAGCCTTGGTGGTTGTTACAGGCCTTTAGGGAGTGAACCAGTGGGTGGAGGCCACTCTAAGTGTCTATCTCTCTGTCTCTTTGTTTTTCAAATAAGCAATAAGTCATTCTTTTAGGGTATATATGCTGGCAAGAAATTTTCTTAATTTTATTTCATTTGAGAAGGATTTTATTTTCCCTTTATTGCTGAAGTTTGTTTTATCTGAACATAAAATTATAGACTGATCGTTCTTTTCTCTCAATACTCGCATTTCCTTCTGTTTTCCATGTCTTAAACTCCAATGACACAAATATTGGATCATCTATTGTTGTTCTATAGGTTATCCATTCTCTGTTCATGTTTTTTTTTTTTCAGTCTATTTTCTGTCTTTTATGTGAATTCTATCATGCTATTCTGTTTCTAATTCTACGTGCTGTTGTTTGCACATTATATTGAACTAAATTAGTGATGGCTTTTCTGCCATTGTATTTTTCAGCTCTATAATTCCAATTAGTTCTTTTGTGTAACTTCTTTCTTAATTGAGGTTTGATAATTTTTTCCCTTAGATTCCAGAAAAATTGCAATTGCTTGTTGAAGGATTTTATGATGGCTGCTTTTAAATTGTTGTTAGATTATTCCAACATCTCAGCCATCTCAGAATTTGTGTCATTTGATTGTTTTTGCTCATTCAAGTTGTGATTTTCCGGGCTAGTGTGATAGGTGATTTTTTAAAATAATAAGATCCCAGATTTTATGGATGTTATATTATGGCATTCTGAGTTCTACATAAAGTGCTATTTTATCCTATTTTAAAACAAGAAGTCCTTCTCTTGAGGTGTAGTACAAGGATCAGGTGGGAGTGTATGTTTAGCTTTTCACTGGGACCTGCGGATTTCAGCTCTGTAGAAGTGGTGCACTGACTTGTGTTACTTCATTGCAAGTGGAAAGGGTAGAAGTTTAGCTGCCCCTTCAACTCCTTTGGGACTTAACCAATGAAGTCAGAGCACTCTCTTATTGCCTTCAAGTGGTGGTGTAAGATCAACCCCTCACTAATTCCGCTGCCCCCATTGGAAGGCTGGTTCAAATTGCTCTGTTGCTGCAGGTTGGGGATGAAATCTCAGCTTCCAGTACACTCTGCTGACACAGGAGGAGGTTGGAGGAGAAGGAAGAAGTGCCAACTAGCTCTGCTTTGTGCTGCTGCTTACAGATTTATTGCTGCCAGTGTGTCTGCAGGTTCTGCTCCACCTCATTGATGCTACACCTATACCATCTTGGAAGAAACAGAAGTATAGCTTTTTAAATAAAGTTTTATGCCTGCATATGTATGCACAAAATTATAGACAGGTTTGTCTTTCTACAAAATTTATCTTAATGGAATCATACCATGTATATGTTTTTGATTCTTTGACTCAAGATGATGCTTTAAAATCAACATATACTATTAGGCTGGCACCGTGGCTCAACAGGCTAATCCTCCGCCTTGTGGTGCCGGCACACCGGGTTCTAGTCCTGGTTGGGGCGCCGGATTCTGTCCCGGTTGCCCCTCTTCCAGGCCAGCTCTCTGCTGTGGCCAGGGAGTGCAGTGGAGGATGGTCCAGGTGCTTGGGCCCTGCACCCCATGGGAGACCAGGAAAAGCACCTGGCACCTGGCTCCTGCCATCGGATGAGCACGGTGCGCCGACCGCGGCGGCCATTGGAGGGTGAACCAATGGCAAAGGAAGACCTTTCTCTCTGTCTCTCTCTCTCACTGTCCACTCTGCCTGTCAAAAATTTTAAAAAATATATACTATTGCATATAGCTATACTTTCTTATTCCCATTATCATAGAGTATCCCATCATAAAAATACATTACAATATATTCACTCTACGTGAACATTTTGGCTGCATCAAAATTGGTACTACTAAGAAAAAACATGTACTATCATGACCATTCTTGTATTTGTATTATGGTGCAAAGGTATATTAGCTTTCAGATTATATAAGTTATTGAGGAGAATCTATATTATAGGGTATTCATGTGTCCAAATTAAATCGATAATAACAAAATCTTTATGAAGTGGATGTACCAATTTACCATGCTACCAACAACATGAGGGAACTTTAAAGAGTTTTTGTAAGCAGTGTTATAAATAAAAATATAAATTATATTTTCCATCAAACATAATGATAATAGTCACTCTATTCCTAAAGAAATGAGGGTCCTCGAGGCTGACATTGTGGCGGCTTCACTTCTGATCCAGCTCCCTGATGATGCACCTGGGAAAACAGCAGAGGGTGGCCCAAGTACTTGGACCCTGCACCCAGGTGGGATACCAGGAAGAAGCTCCTGGTTTCAGCCTGGCCCAGTCTTGGCTGTTGCAACCATTTGGGGAGTGAACATGCTCAATGGATGATTCTCTCTCTCTCTCCCTTACTCCCTACCCTCCCCCCCCCGTAACTCTGCTTTTCAAATAAATAAATAAATCTTTTTTAAAAAAAGAAATAAAGGTCTTGGAAGTTTAAAACATGTAGATTGAGTCTTTCTTACATTAACTGAAGTAAAATGGATGCCATTTAAAGATTTTTGAATGTTAGTAAGCAAAAAGGAATTAGGAGGAACCAAATCAATAGTGTAGGTTGGTTGCCTAATGATTTTCCTGCCAAAATTCTTGTGAAGTTCCTCCTGTTTGGGTAGAGGAATGAGCAGGAACATTGTCAAGGTGGGGAAGAAATCTCTCGCATCTTTCCCAGAAGTTTTTGTGCTAAAGCTTTGGCCATCTTTTCCTAAACATTTTATTGTTAAGCAGGTGCTATAATTCTTTGTTCAGAAAGCCAACAAGCAAACTACCTTGAGCATCCCAAAAACTTGTTGCCATGACCTTTGCTGTTGACTGGTCTTCATTTGCTTTGAGTAGGCCACTTCTACCTTTTGGTAGAGTCGCTGCCTTAATCTGATCTGCTAAAAAGCTCATGAGAGCATTTCAGGCATGGAAAGTCAAGACACTGTGGCAAAAAAAAAAAAATGACCTTCATGAAAGATCTCTGTGAGTGAGATCCTGGTGGAAAGAAGGGGCCATCAAAGAAGAAGGTACCTTTCTCTGAAAGGAGGAGAGAACTTCCATTTTGATTATGGCCTTGTCTAAATAGCATCAGAGTTTGTGAGCTCAAGAGGCTTCCATAGCCTCGGAAACTCATGACAAAAGCCTCGGGTGATTACTGACGTCACAAATAAGAGTGTCAATTGTTAAATCAACAACAGGAATCACTGTGCACTTGTTCCCCATGTAGGACCTCTGTCCTTAATGAGTTGTACTATGAGAATTAATGGTAAAACTAGTCTTCAAACAGTACTTTATACTTTGTGTGTCTGTGTGGGTGCAAACTGTTGAAATCTTTACTTAGTATAAAGTTGATCTTCTGAATATAAAGATAATTACAAATGAATCTTACTGAAAAATGTGATGGGAGAGGGAATAGGAAATGGGATGGTTTGGGGATAGGAGGGTGGGTATGAGGGGAAGAACCGCTGTAATCCAAAAGTTGTACCTATGAAATTTATAATTATTAAGTAAATTTTTCTATTAAACATAAACAGATAAACAAAAAGTTCCTTGCTCCTGGCTTCAGTCTGGCCCTGCCCCTGGCAGTTACATGCTTTTGAGGAGTGAATGCATGGATGATAGGTTCTCTGTCTCTGTCTGGCTGCCTTTTAAATACATTTTTTAAAGATTTATGTTATTTATTTGAAAGACAGAGTTACAGAGAGAGGTAGAGACACAGAGGGAGGTCTTCCATCCGCTGGTTCACTCCCCAGAAGGCCACAACAGCCAGAGCTGTGCCGATCCAAAGCCAGGAGCCAGGAGCCTCTTCTAATCAGAATAAAAAGCTATGTTTCACCATGTCTATGTTTTCACTATGTCTTTGGGATTTTACTGCTAAAGCCATGTCTCATCTCCTGTTCCAACCCTTTGAATAAATGTTTCAGGATCTTGATCTCACTTGTTAAAATTTCCATTGAACTCTCTTATATTATCTGCAGCTGATCTGAGTGCAACCATTTTGGTGCCCATTGAGTAGAAAGTTTGTTCCTCTTTATTTTTTCCAGTCAGGATTGGATAAGCAGAAACAATTGAGATACCTCTGGGATTGGCTATTGTTCCTGCTGTTAATCATGGGTTTCCTTTAATTAAGGCAGAAACAGGACTAATTTTTTTTCTTTGTAAATTGATGCGGGTGGTTTGCCACTACAGGCTTCATCTCCCACATTGTCTTGTAGAGTCTTAAAACGAGTACTCAATGTGTAAACTGCTGATTTCATTGGTGCACTGTTCCCATAATCTTCTTATTAGACATCAGTGATTTGATTTCGCCATTCTTCCATCCAAGCCTCACTATAAATTTGATATGTCTTCTTGCTCCAATATGAGCAGACCCCACATGGCTATGATAGGACCTCTTTTCTTTATTTTTAAACGATTTTATTTATTTATTTGAGAGGTACAGTTACAGACAGTGAGAGGGAGAGACAGAGAGAAAGGTCTTCATTCCATTGATTCACTCCCCCCCCCTTTTTTTTTTTTGACAGGCAGAGTGGACAGTGAGAAAGAGAGACAGAGAGGAAGGTCTTCCTTTTGCCGTTGGTTCACCCTCCAATGCCCGCCACTGCTGGCGCGCTGCGGCTGGCGCACCGCGTTGATCCAAAGGCGGGAGCCAGGTGCTTATCCTGGTCTCCCATGGGGTGCAGGGCCCAAGCACTTGGGCCATCCTCCACTGCACTCCCTGGCCACAGCAGAGAGCTGGCCTGGAAGAGGGGCAACCGGGACAGAATCCAGTGCCCCAACCGGGACTAGAACCCGGTGTGCCAGCGCTGCAAGGTGGAGGATTAGCCTAGTGAGCCGTGGCGCCAGCTGATTCACTCCCCAAATGGCTGCAATGGCCTGAGGTGCGCTTATCTGAAGCCAGGAGCCAGGTGCTTCTTCTAGGTCTCCCATGTGTGTGCAGGGGCCCAAGGACTTGGGCCATCTACTGCTTTCCTAGGCCACAACAAAGAGCTGGATTGGAAGAAGAGTAGTCGGGACTACAACTGCTGCCCACATGGGATGCCAGAGCCACAGGTGGAGGATTGACTTACTACGCCATGGCGCCGGCCCCAGGGCCTCTTTTCAAACTGATATCTTACTCTGCTTAGTGTCTGAAGTTATACTCTCTTCAGAAAAGTTATAACAACAAATTCATATGAGTTTATTCAGGCACTGACTATACTTGAAATCCAAGCAAAGGTGTTTTTTTTTTTTATAGCACGCATCTTCCATGAACTTTCTGAAGATGCCTTCATATGAGAGCTCCCATTACTCAGCATCCTTTTATTGTCAGTCTTCTAAATGTTCTCCAATATGACAGATATGGCAGTTGTGCACTTTAAAAAAGATATCTGATGAGAAGCAAGTCTTTTGGAAACAGTAGAACATATCTTCAATAGCAGTCTTATAGATGATGTAGACATACTCTTCATCTTAACTCAGATGACTATTAAAGCAATGACATGTTGGAATAATAGAACTGTGACTAAAAAACACCTTCCAACCAGTAGAGGGAGAAGAAAAGAAGTTATTTCTAAGAATGTCCAGGAAACTATTGATTTAGCCACAAGGTTCCCCAATTAGGAGCTGAAGTTTATCAGGTAGCATGGTGAATTCAAGGAGCATCATGGGATATTTTAAAGTTTGAGAGAAAACACAGTCGTATTTGACATCTTTTAGACATCTCACAAGCTCCTACCTTAACGTACTTCACAGGTTTTTTTTTTTTTTTTCAATATTGTTTATTTGAAAGGCAGGCTAACAGAGGAACCCTCTCTAAGTGGCCTCAATGGCCAGGGCTGAACTAGACCAAAGCCAGGAGCCAGGAACTCCATGCAGGTCTCCCACATGGGTGGCAGGGGTCCAAGGACTTGGGCCATCATTTGCTGCTTTCCCAGGTGCACAAGCAGGGAGCTGGATTAGAAGTGGAGCAGCCGGAACCCCAACCAGCACTCATATGGGATGCCAGCATTGCAGGTGGTAGCTTAACCTATTGTGCCATAGCGCCAACCCCAGTTCACAGTTTCAACATTAAATCATCTTCCATTCCTTTTAATGGGAGCTGTGATAAAAATCTAGTACTGTGTGAAAAAATCATGTAGAACAACAAATGAAGGTCATGGTGTCCAATCTGATTGCAAGATCTAAGAAGCTATGTACTGCTTGAAAGGTACAATTTACTATGTGTATCAGGTTTTCTTTTCTTTTATGTGTATCATGTTCTACGCAGTTACTAAGTTATCAGGGCAAAAACACTTACTGCATTGTATGATCTTAATGGCTCCATAAATGCAACTATTAGATTATTTCTTTTGACAGAAATGTACTATGAAGAAAATAATGAGATGCAAAGGACATTGACCACAAGAAAGTTTGGGAACTTCTGCTATAACTTCACGAACTACAAGAAATGGATTGGGAAGGTGACCCTCTGGCCCTTCTCCCTGTTATGTGATAAACATCATAAAATAGCTTAGAGTTTCTTTCCAGTTTTTCCGTCCTTTGTCCCTAACCCCTGACTGCTTAAGACACAGACAATTGCTGTGGGAAGGGATTCAAGCATTTAGATATCTGATTTGACTGCAGAAGAAAAAGTGTCTTTGAATAGATCCCCTAAGTATGCATTGTAGTTTCTGATTTTGGAATAGATTTTTTTCCCACAGATCATAATAAAATGATTTTATCTACTCTATATTTGCAATAGCACCTTATCTGAAGGAGAGGGACGTTAGTTATACATTCACATTGTCAGTGGACAAAATTATATTTTAAGCTCCACTTATAAGAAAAAAGACTCACAAAAAGTGATTACAATCAGAAAAGGAATTACCATATATTTAACTGATGTTGTTTTACACTGGCATAAAGGATTCTAATTCTCTAAAGGCTATGCTTAACACAGGTAGGTAGGTAGACATGTGGACAGATATATAGGCAAGTAATAGAAAGTATAGAAATGATAGATAAAGATAGATAATAGATTGATAATTATAGAAATGAATACATGGATAGATGATAGATAAATAGATAGATAGAAGGAATATATAGGATCCATATAGATATATAATGTCAAAACTAACCACTGAGGAAAAATATTAAACATTTAAATGTTTTCATTAAGAAGGACAAGGAAAAAAACTCAAGGCAAGGTATTGATGTAGAATGAAGACTACAGAATGTTTGGTAGGGTATCTAGAGATCCTTTGACCACATTATAGATGGGACATCAGAGAAGTAGATTCTAACAGAGGGAGTGCAATTTGTGAGGGAGAGACTGATAGGATAGCAGCAAGTCCTGTGCTCTTGTTTGCTGAGAGAATAAGCACAGAGTAAAAGTTCACATGGTCCCTTTGTTACATGCTTTCATAGTGTTATCATTATTCTTTCTTATATCTTGGCAATCAAAATATCAGTGTATTATCTCTCCTTCAACATTAAAAAACTTGGGGCTGGTGCTGTGTTGTAGTGGATAAAGCCACTGCTTGTGATGCCAGCATCCCGTGTGGACACTGCTTCAAGTCCTGGCTACTCCATATCTGATCCAGCTCCCTGTTAATGAGCCTGGGAAAGCAGTGGAGGATGACCCAAGTCCTCGTGCCCCTGCACTGATGTGGGAGACCTGTATGAAACTCCTGGCTCTTGGCTTCTGACTGGCCCAGCTCCAGCGGTTGTGGCCATTTGAGGACTGTACTAGTGGATGGAAAATCTCTCTCTCTCTCTCTCTCTCTCTCTCTCTCTCTCACCAACTCTGACTTTCAAATAAATAAATATTTTAAAAAGAAAATTGAAAATTAAAAAAAAAAACCCCTGTCACTTTGGAAGAATGTGTTTAGGGAAGTGATTGCAGTTGTTCTGGGGGATTCTGATGAGTGAGAGGGGGAAAAAAGACTTCAGTGTCACAGGCCAAGAATCCATGACTCCTGACTGAAAGGCTAAGGCTCTATTCAGTCAATCTTAAGGTCCTGCTCCTATCACCCAGTACAGTGAGTCAGGAAAATTATAATCCAAACAAGTTTTCTGAATTTCTCTAGGCTGAGAGACTCTTTCAGCCCAGGCAACTTGGCTTCCACATCTGGTTTCAGGCCAACTGCCGAGCTTGCTGCACCGAGAAACTCCCTAGCCCTGTCTTGGGCTCTTGGCTTCCCTACCTACTAGCTCAAGGGGAGAAGCTGGTGAATCTCTTGGAGTAGCTGGGATCTGCAGTCCCATCTGGGAGATGTACTGAAATGCTTGTACTTAGCTGGTCCTGAAAGGATATAAGGACAAAGAGGAAAAATGAGGATGGAAGCAAAGAGGCAGCGAGGTAGGGAATTCCTCCTTCCAACTGTCCCACCCAGCAGGCACTAGCCAGGACCGTTAGGCCCAGCACTCTTGGCCTCAGGAGGCAGAGATTTGAAGATTGTTTTGCTGGCTGGGATCCACTATCCTTTTTTTTTTTGTCTCCTTCTTCTGTGTGGGTTATGGTGACCCAAAACAGCTCTCACAGTGAGTTCTGAGGCAGCCGTGTCTGAGAATAGCTCACAGAGCAGCAGCAATCTTCCCCACCTTCTGCAAAGACAAGCATGGGGAAAACTGTTCTGCTCATCCTACTCCTAAGTGATTTGGGAGGCTGAGCTCTAGGGGGCTGGGAAAATCAGGACCTTATGTTATTTGATATTGGTTTTGACTGCATTCAAGGAGTTAAAAGCACACAAACAATGAAGCTAAAACAAAACAAAACAAAACAAAACAACCTGAAGGGCTAGAAAATGGACCAGGCACAGACTCTGGGCTCCCAAAGAGCTATGGCTCTGCTCTCAGGCTTGGCTGGCTCACTATCCTTCCACTATCCTTCTGCTGGTTGGCAGAAATTAGAGGATTTTGGTGGCATACGCGATTTGGAACTTTAGTGAGCTTTGTACAGGAAAGACAACGAAGGCAAAATGGTGACCCTTAAAGCTTCATTTCTAGCATCCATGGATGCAAGACTCAAGTTGCTTTCCTTCCAGACAGCATTTACTCCAACCAGTCTGAGAATATTAGGTTATTGCTGCCAGTATGCTCACCACGGAATTCTGGGCTAAGAAGTAGGAGATGTGGACCTACCAGGGGTAGAGGTATCAGGATGTAAGTAAAAGAATATGTGTCTGATCCTCAGCATGTGGTCCAAGTCATGGAACATGCCTTATGCAGGCAGATACTAGGGAAACACTGAGCTACCTCTAGGAGTGCAAAGATAAACAGAAATCAACAGTGCCTGTTCTTTGATTATCTAGTGGTGGAAAGGGCCAACCAAATAAATGAGTAAATAAATAAATAATATCTATAGAAGTCACCTGTAAATGGATTCTTATCACTACCACACAGGGTGATTCATGCGTGTATAAGACAAGAAGGAGGCCTTTGCCACGTAGACCTTATTGAGGTGGAGGCAGAGGGCTAGATTATCCCAGAGGCGTTCTTAATGAAAGGGCATTAGATTTGCAGTCAGAAAGCCATATCCTTGACTACTCTTTGTCTTCTTCTAAAGATTTATTTGTTTATTTGACAGTCAGAGTTACAGAGGGAGAAGGAGAGGGATGGGAAGGGGGAGGGGGAGGGGAGGGGGAGGGGGATGGTGAGGGGAGGGGGAGGGGAAGGGGGAGAAGGAGGATCTTCTGTTTGCTGGTTCGTTCCTCCAGATGGCTGCAACAACCAGGGCTGGGCCAGGCCAAAGTCAGGAGACATGAGCTTCCTCCAGGTCTCGCACATGGGTGTAGGGGCCCAAGTACTTGGGCCATCTGCCACTGCTTTCCCAGGCGCATTAACAGGGAGCTGGATTGGAAGTAGAGCAGCCAGGACATGAACTGGCACCTATATGGAATGCTTGTGTTGCAGGCAGTGACTTTACCTGCTATGCCACAGTGCTACCCTCTGCTGCTTCTTAACTATGTGATCTTGCACACATATATCACCTTCCTTTCAACCTCAGTTTTCTCATCTAAAAAGTGTTTATAGGACCACTGTTCTGATTAAATGAGGAAATTAATGTGTTTGAGAATGTGTCCAGTATATACATAGCACTCAACAGATTCTAATGCACCCTCCTATTTACTAAGATCTAGGCCAGGAAATGACAAGTGGAAAGGTTCTGGGACACTTATTCTCATCAACATAGCTGTAAATTTTGGTACAGAGAATGAAAATCTGGAGGTCTGGCAAAATTCCACAGAAGTTGTTTCCCACAGCTATTCTTGTGAATGGGAGTATAGGCAAAGAAAGAGAAAGGGACAGTGGAGAGACTATGTCTAACTGTTAGAAAACCCAGGTGATTCAGAGAGGGACAGCTTTCACCTGATGGAGGTCAAGTACACTTTCTATTTCACACAGAAGTGATGAAGATGGGGACCTAGTGATAGGTGGCTTGGCAACTACACTGGGCATTCTTGTAACTACCGTTTCTCTTCACCCTATTTGAGAATAGCATTAACTCTGGTAACATCCCCTCCCCCCGACATCCATCCTATCTTTAGCTTGCCAGGAGTCACCAGATCCCTGTTCCACTTGTCTAACACAGCCAACTGGCCTGAGGCCCAGTCTACACAGCAGTAAAGGACAATCGGGATTTCCTTTCTCTTCCCTCATGTAGCCAGCAGGAGAGAGTCAGAGCTGCATGAAATTCACTTAGTCCTTATAGAGAAACTTCAATGATGACCTTCTGAGATTAAGATTGTAAAAATTTATAGAAGGGGAAACTGAGGCTTAGAGTTTAAACTGATTTACCTGCAGATGCTTGGTGAGATGATGGAGACAGGAGTGGCACTGAGGCATATCTATAGGCATATCTATAGGCATCATGCCTATGATGAAAACTTATGAGGGCATTCCTTAAAAGAAGAATGTATGATAACCTACTATATAATGTGTGAACAAATAGAAGAAAAAAACCTTTAAGCCTCCATCAAACTCTAAAGTAATGTCAAAGAAAGTGAAATGTTGATTATCCTGTTTGATTAGTATGTATAATACACACATATTGAAATGTCACACTCTAGCCCATGTACATGTACAATTATTGCAGAGTTTTTTAAAAAAATCTATTTTCATATTTAAATGTGTGAAAGCGGGTGGGCATTGTGGCACAGTAGATTGTCACCACTTGGGATGCTTGCATCCCATATTGCAGAGTGCCAGTTGGAATCCTGGCATCTCTACTTCCCATCCAGATTCTAGAAAATGAATTCTAGGAGACATCAGATGTTGACTCAGGTACTTGATCCCCTGCCATTCTTGTGGGAGACCTGATGGAGCTCCTGGCTCCTGGGTTCAACCTGGCCCAGGGGAATGAACCAGTAGACAGAATCAATCTCTCTCTTTTCTCTCTCTCTCTCTCTCTCATCCTCCCTCCATCCCCTTTCTCTCCCCTTCCCACTCTCCCTCTCTATCATTCTGCCTTTCAGATAAAGAAATCTTTAATAAATAAAAATATAATGTGAGAAAGGCAAGGTCTCCCTTACCCATTTCTCTTAAACAACTTGATTCCTAAACTTTTGTTCATTACTTCCCCTTTGACCAAAGTTTTCTTAAGGCAGTCAGGCTCTCATGCACTGAGAAAGACAAATTTTCTTGTGTTGTACACACTCAAATATAGAATTTAAAATTTAATCCAAATCTCTGGCTATAATGCATGACTCAGGCAAGTACTTTTTATTCCCCTGATTCCTTGTTCATTGTAGGTTAGACCTTCCTTTTCAACCTCCAAGAAATGAGTTTCTTCTGGTAGATTTGACAGCTACCACTAGAGTCCTACCTACAAATATCCCTCTGACAACTCTCCCACCTCTGAGATGGATGCTATCATCACTAGTCCCAATGCCAAAATGTTTCTCCAGATTCATATCTTTCCCAGACACCTGCCCCATCCTTTTTCCCATTACTACCTCATCTTACTGCTGCTTTAACCAACTTAGTCCTTTCTCCTTGGCTCACTCTTCAGTCTTTCTTTGTTGAAGCACCACCAAGTGGCCCTCCTAGGATTCCAATTTCCTTTCTTAAGTTCTGTAGGTACCAAATTCTGTAGGCTTTTCTTCTTGTCAGTTTCTCTTCATTTTTTTTCTTTCCAGGCAGAATTTATTCTATCTAGCCTGAAATGATCAAGTTTCTTCTGCCAGCCTGTCCAGCCAGGAATTTGTTGCTAGTAATAAGTCCCAAGGGCTCCATATTTGTAAAGATGCTTCTGTGCTAACACTTACTACACTAAAATGCTAACCCTCCCTGCCTCCAGCTGATACGATAAAGCAATATGACAGTCCACAAGCCATCATGGGGAAAGAGGAAGCCTACTTTTAATACTCTTGGGCCTGCAAAACAGACATAGGAGGGATCTGGATCTTCCTGTGGCTGATTCTCAGATCATGGTGCAAGTGGGTGGGTGCCAATTATTGCAGTAAGAGTTCTGTGTCAGAATCATTATGCTTCAAAATGAAATATTTGTATGACATTTTTTCTCCCATTTCCAATAAAATTAAGAGCTTTGGGGTCTAAATGCTATAACCTTCAAAAAATACAGTCTGAGCATGGCAGTGTTTGTCTATGTACCAGAATAAAGCTTATAAATTAGAATCTGTCAGTCAGAGTTCTCCATGGAAAGGTTATGCTGTACCTGAGAAACATGTACTATCTAATTAATTCTAGTCTGGATTGTGGCAGTAGAAGAAAGATAATGTGATGGGGGAGGAGATCAGGCTCAAATCTTCACTTGAGCTTAAACTTTGATTTCTCATGACTCAGCTACAGGACTTCTAGGGGGCCCCAGCACCTTTATGACATACTCCTGATGGGGAGAAAATAGCCCATGGGGAAACTATACTTATTGCAATCATAGGTCTCTGTACATACAGGTAGCCTCAGCAGGGCAAAACGAGGCAGTGAAGAATTGCAGACCACTTTACCACTTGCATGGTGGGTGATGTGACAATAGGTTGTGGATAACAGATGAGAGGAGTGGAAGGCTTAGAAGTGGAACCTATTATCATATGAAAAAGGCTAGGGGTTGGGACTGTGGCATTAAGAGTTAAGCAGCTGCCTGCAATGCCGGCATCCCTTATGGGTCCCAGTTTGAGTCCCAGCTGCTCTAATGTCCCATCCAGATCCCTGTTAATGCGCCTGGGAAAGCAGTGGAGGATGGCCCAAGTGCTTGTGCCCCTGCACCCATGTGGAAGACCCAGATGAAGCTCCTGGCTGTTTGGAATGAGCTAGCAGATGGAAGAGATCTCTCTCTCTCCTCCCTCTCTCTTACCCCATCTCTCTGTCTGGAACTCTGCTTCATAAATAAATAAAATAAATCTTAAAAAAAGAAGTAAAACACTGACTTTAGAGGGGTTCTGACTATGTGTTCAGAATTCCAGTCCTAGGCTGGCGCCACGGCTCGCTTGGCTAATCCTGCACCTGCGGCGCTGGCACCCTGGGTTCTAGTCCCTGTTGGGGCGCCAGATTCTGTCCCGGTTGCTCCTCTTCCAGTCCAGCTCTCTGCTGTGGCCCGGGAGTGCAGTGGAGGATGGCCCAAGTTCTTGGGCCCTGCACCCACATGGGAGACCAGGAGAAGCAACTGGCTCCTGGCTTCAGATCGGCGCAGCATGCTGGCCGTGGCAGCCATCTGGGGGTTGAACCAACGGAATGAAGACCTTTCTCTCTGTCTCTCTCTCTCTCACTGTTTAACTCTGACTGTCAAAAAAAAAAAAAAAAAAAAGAAAAGAAAATTCCAGTCCTAGAGCTGCATGAGACAGTGTAACTAGGCAGGAGGCCAAATTTATACCCGGGAAAATCATGAGCTAAGGGAACTCAACACTGTAACTGGAGGCCTATGGTGATGATCATTTCTCACTCCTGCTCTTCCAGGTATCAGACACATTTCACAGCAAAGAAGATTAGGGAAAAGTAAAAGACATAGCAGTGTAACCCAGGGCCAGGCCTCAGGTCTAAGGAATGCAACTTCTTTCCAGGCTGCATTGGCTGGAGGGGTTCAAAATTCTAAGATTCTCTCTGTCATGGTCCAGATGGGTTAAGGAACTGGGGAAGAGGTCTGAGACTGAGGTCATGATGGCTGCAAATTTGGGGTGGAAAATTAGGCAGGTGGAAAACTGGGGCTTATTCCTCTCCTGTCCCCTCCTCATACCTACCTTCAACTTCTCTCTGCCTTAGCTCTTGGCTAGGTATTTATCACTCCCAGCCAGGTATAGCGAGGATAACATAGACTTTAGAAAACTGTACAAATCTTAATTCTGTATCTTTTTATTACTGTGATTTTAGCCATGCCTGTTTTTCTCTCTGGATATCACCTCTCAGTTCTGTTTTCTTATTTGAAAAAGGAGAGTAACATTCTATTCTTTCTCTGAATGCATGTTATGAAGTGTCAATGAAATTATGCATAATGTAATCAAGTTTAAAGTCTGATATGTAGAGGTTGCTTTATAATTATGGATTGAATTGGAGTATGTGAGACAAAGCTTGGTATCTATTTGAGGCGAATATCGAACCTAGTACATTTCATAGCTAACTACATTTAGCTTTGTACAGTCATGCAGCAGGATCTAGAAGTGCTTAGAAAACAATGTCTGAGAGAACTTACAGGTAAGATTGGAAAAAGGAGAAAGAAACTGAGGTTGTAGATAGAGTGAAAGAAACTGATCTGGGAGAAAGGCAAGGGATAGATGAAATGAGACAGAAGAAGAACCTAAAGACAAGAGAACGCAAGAGAGAGAGAGAAAATATGAGTAGCAATAATGAAAGGAAAAGAAAGAAGGAGGAGGAGAGAAAGACCAAAACAGCAAGTGAGAGAGAGGTGGCAAAGATAGGAAATGAGAGTGGCAGAGAACAAGTGACAGAAAGCATTAAAGAGAAATAAGGACAAAGAAAATGAAGGAGGTCTTGGTATTCACCAAATTAAGTTGCCATTTGTGAGTATCCTACCCTGAAATCTGAAGAAGCATGGCCTGGAAAGTGAGTCATAAAGGATATTTTGACAAAATGTGTGTTATAGAGCCTTTGTGTATCTGATGGAGTAATACAACGGCAAAGACATTACTCTGCCAATCCTCTGCCGCCAATCCTCCCTCCTTTACTGCTAGTCTGTCCAAGAAACTAAGTTTATTGTGGGTTTCCCATATTCTTGGCTGCTTCTCACATCATTCTTTCTAAAGACCCTTTTTCCCCTCCGAGTGATGCTTCCCTCCTTCCTTCTCCCACGCCTTCTCATCATTGTCAATAAATCCTCTTTGAGTCAGGAGGGGCAAGTTATACTAGGCTTGACATCAGGCCCGACCACTGATGTGAGAGAAGACAGACACTGAAGTGTGTGGTATGCCTCCTACTAACATTGTAAGAAATCCCAAAGTTCTGCCCATATTCTCAACCATAGCCTGATCTTTTTTGGTTTTATCTTGCATGGGCCCTAGATATGAAGAGGTTTTTGGGTGCCTTTTACCTGGAGATAGGCTGCTAGACTACTGTTTAGCGGTACAAATACTTCTCTTTTGGAATAACCTTGAAAGTATGTCAATCTAGACTTTTCTTTGCTTCTGACCAACCATGCACCCTATCTTCTAGAATAAATGGTCTGTGGACTCCAAATCAAAAGGATCCAGGGTGATCTATCATTTGGAGCCTCCTCCTTTTACTTTGGTGACTTTTTCCCCTTCTGTGTGTCACAGACTTGAAAACACTATATTTTTTATGTATTTACTGGGACCATGTACTTCCCAAGGCAAAATATCATGCACTCTCCTCCTCAGCAGCTATCAGAATGCCTGACGAACAGTTCATCTTGATGAAGATTTCTTGACTGTATGAATGAATAGATGGAATTTCTCATTTAGTCTGTATGCCTAGCACAGTCAATAACATAGTAATGAGTGTCAGTTCAATTTCAAGAATAATCTCTAAGTTCAGGAGTTGTATAATAGACATTGGCTTCATTATTTTATGTATTTGCTTATTTTTTTAATGTAAAATACAAAATTTGTCTTAGATGAAGGGTATGGAGAAATCACACACATTTGGTATCTATTAAACTGAATGAAAAAAAATAAATATTTAAAGGCACCAAAACTAGTGTAGCATAAAATTCTCCAGTGAACTTGTCTCACAAGCATTACCAATGACATCTGGATGACCAGTGTCAATGGACACTTTCATTCTGTATAATGAAGTAGGTGTTTAATGAATATCTCTTGAAGGACTACATGGCTGAAAGAAGATATGTTATTCTACTCTGCTGTAGGTACTAAATTAGATATTGTGAAGGATACAAAATTGAGCAAATGGAGGAGACACGCTCATGTATGTGAACATACTGAATTAAAAGAGCATAAGATTTATAAGTTGAAGACATGAGTTTTAGTCCCAGCTTGAAGCCATTTTTAGTGGCTTTAGTGTGAATCTGAATAAGTAATTTTCTTCTGTTGATAATCCAAATGTTTTCCATCTGAATGTCCCTCCACTCCTTCAGCCTGTGGGAAGCAAATGTTTCTTTTAATACCTCAATTAAAAAAAACTCAGTGATTTTCTACACAAACTGTCCCATTGCATAATCAAATAATAAATGAAGGAAATTTTCTCTTTATGAAACTATTACAGATGGTAAATGAGGAATGATGTGATTGTAATGTTATTGTTGTTCATCACCTAATGAATTAGCGAATCTAGTGATCATTAACGGCTGCTGCCATAGCAGAGACACAACCAGAAATTTTGATCCTTAACATTAGAAGCACCTGTGAAGTAACTTTGCCAAAAAATGAAACAAGCTTCATCTACCAATTTGTAGAAAATACAAAGGACCGAGAAACTTGTTAAGCTATACTGTGAGGAAGAAAACAGTGAAATCCAAACTGTAATTCTTATTTACAATAGCATCAAAAAGGCTAAAAGACTTAGGAATAAATTTAACCAAGGGGGATAAAGGAGTATACACTGAAAACTGCAAAACATGCTGGAAGAAATTAAAGGTCTAAATACATGGAAAGACATTCCATGTTCATAGTTTGAAAGACTTAGTGTTATCAAAATGATAATTCCTCCCAAATTGAACTACAGATCTGGCACAATCCATATGAAAATTCCAGCTGTCATTTTCTTGAAATTGACAAGCAGATTCCAAAATTCATATTCAATTGAAAGGAACCTCAAACAGCCAAAACAATACTGAGAAAGAAGGGCATAGTTGTACAACTCATACTTTCTAATTCTAAAACTTTCCATAAAGATATATATATATATATATATATATATATATATATATATATATCAATAGAAGGTGGTACTAGTGTAAGGACATTCAAGTGGAACAACAGAATAGAATTGAGAGCACAGGAATAAACCTTTATATATACTGTCAATTGATTTTTATAATAATGCTAAGAAAATCAAGGGGAGGAAGTAATAACTTTTTTCAACACATGATGCTGAGACAACTAAATATCCACATGCCTGAGAATACAACTGGACTCATTTGTCACACTGAATACAAAATGGGTTAAGAACTAAAGGTAACAGCTAAAACTATAAAATTCTTACAAGAAAACAAAAATTATTCAGATCTTGGATTAAGCAATGGTTTCTTAGATAGGACTACAATGGCAAAAGCAGCATAAGAAATAATAGATACAGTAGGTATTATCAAAATGAAAAAAAATTGAACTTCAAAGAAATAATCAAGAAAGTGAAAAGATTTCCCATAGAATGTGGATAGATTTTGCAAATCATGTAAGGGTATTATTTCCAGAATATATAAAGAAATTACAACTCAATAAAAACCAAATAATTCAATTTGTAAATAGGCAAATTATGTGAAAGGACATTTCTTCAAGTAAAATATACAAATGACCAATAAGCACACAAAAAGGTATTCACCATCATTAGCCATTAGGGAAATGTAAATCAAAACCACAATGAGATTTCACTGCATACACACTAAAATTGTAATGACCAAAGCAGTGGACAACAAATGTTGGTAAGGATGTGGAAAAATTGGAATCCTCATACAATGTTGGTGGGAATGGAAGCTGCTTCAGGTACTGTAAAAAACAGGGTGGTCATTCCTCAAAATGTTAATCACAGAGTTACCATATGATCCCAAAATTCTACTCCTGTGTATATACCCAAGAAAAATAAAAACAGATGTCTACATAAAATCTTGTACACGTAAGTTCGTAGTAGTGTTTTTAACAATAGTTCAAAGATCAAAAATACATAAATGCCCATCAACTGATGAATGGATAATCACAATGTAATGTGTCCATACAATGAGATTTTATTTATCAATAAAAATTGATATAGTGATACACGCTACAATATGGATAGACTTTGTAAACAAGTCAAAAAGGACAGAATATTTTATGATTCCATTACATAAAGTGCCCAGAATATCAAATGTATAGAGACAGAAGTAGATTAGGAGCTCTGTAGGACTTCAGGATGGAAGTGGAGTGTGGGGGAATTAGAGGCTAATGGTAAGGACTATGGAATTTCCTTCTGTGATAATGAAAATGTTCTATAACTGATGTGGCAATGGGCCCAAAAATCAGCAATGGATTTGCTAAATTATACACTATAAATGAGTTAAATGTATGGTGTGTGAATTGTATCTCAATAAAATGTTAAAAATATATAACAAAAAACAGGCAGCAGACTGGATTTTACTCAACAGCTGTAATTTTCTGAACCGTGGTTGTTCAAGTCTCCTATTATTTTTACTTACTTTTTGACTTTTTTAATCTATGAATTTCTGAGTGAAGCATGTTAAAATCTGTCACTATAGGGATGGCATTGTGGCATAGCTGGGTAAGCTACCGCTTTTGATGTCAGCGTCCCATGTGAGCACTGCTCATGTACCAGCTGCTCCACTGCTGATCCAGTTCCCTGCTAATGTGCCTGGGAAAGAAGCAGAAGATGGCCCAAGTGCTTGGGTCCCTGCTACCCATGTGGGAGACTCAGAAGTAGCTCCTGGTTCCTAGCTTTGGCCTGGCCCGGCCTTGGCCACTGTGGACATTTGTGGAGTGAACCAGTAGATAGAAGATATCCCTCTCTCTCTCCCTCTCTCCCTCTCTCCCTCCCTCTGTCTCTCCCTTTCTGTAACTCTGCCTTTCAAATAAAATAAATACATCCTTTAAAAAAATCTCTCATTATGATATTGAGTTTGGTAACTGTGTTACCTATGTTCAGGCTTTATTTAAAATGCTGTATCATACTTGTAAACTGGTTTCGTTATCATCATGAATCAGTCCTCTGTTTATAGTAATGTTTTCATCATAAAGTTTGTCATTAGTATAAATATACAAGTTTTCTTCCATTAATATTTCCCTGGTATATGTTTTTCCATTCTATGGCCAAAATACTTTTTGGTTATCTAAGCAATTTTAAAGTAGGTAATTACTAGAGTTTGAAACTAATGAGTTTAATCTTCTTTCTTACCAACTTAAGGACCTTGGAGCGATTCAACTCGAATGATTTCCTGTCTGTGTGTAAATTTTATCCAGTTCTTTAAGTTTATTTTACTATTGCCTCACAGATATGACATTTTTATTTGCCAGTGCTGTGGTGTAGCGTGTGGAGCTGCTGCCTACAGTACGGCATCCCATGTGGGAGCCAACTTGAGTCCCCACCGATCCCGCTCTCTGCTGTGGCCTGGTAAAGCAATAGAAAATGGCTCAAGTCCTTGGGCCCCTCAACCTGCGTGGGAGACCCGGAAGAAACTCCTGGCTCCTGGTTTAAAACTGGCACAGCTCTGGCCATTGCGGCCATCTGGGGAGTGAACTATTGGATGGGAGACTTTCTCTCTCTCTCTCTCTCTCTCTCTCTCTCTCTCTCACTGTCTCTCTCTCTGTAACTCTGCTTTTCAAATAAATAAATAATCTTTAAAAAGACATTACTATTATTTTTGTATATGGCCAATGGATGCATAGATTTACTCAGATGCCCATTATTATTTACTATGTCTCAGACCTTTATCCAGGATTGTGTTCCTTCTATCTGAAATACTCATTTAAAATTACCTCTACCCCTACACATCATTTCGCTGTAATAAGAATACTTATAATCAGGGCCAGCGCCGTGGCACAGTAGGTTAATCCTCCACCTGCAGTGCTGGCACCCCATATGGGCCCGGTTCTAGTCCCGGCTGTTCCTCTTCCAGTCCAGCTCTCTTCTGTGATCCGGGAGTGCAGTGGAGGATGGCCCAGGTCCTTGGGCCCTGTACCCGCATGGGAGACCAGGAGGAGGCACCTGGCTCCTGGCTTCAGATCGGCACAGCGCGCTGGCCGTAGCGGCCACTTGGGGGGTGAACCAACGGAAAAAGGAAGATCTTTCTCTCTCTCTCTCTCTCTCTCTCTCTCTCTCTCACTGTCTAACTCTGCCTGTCAAATATAAATAAATAAAATCTTTTAAAAAAGAATACTTATAATCTGCAATGTTCTTATCCCTCAAATACACAATATATTATTACTAACCATAGTCACCTTGATATGTCATAATCAAAGCTCTGAAATGTATTTTTCTCATCTAACTGAATTTTTTTTGACAGGCAGAGTGGACAGTGAGAGAGAGAGAGACAGAGAGACAGAGAGAAAGGTCTTCCTTTTTCTGTTGGTACACCCCGCAATGGCTGCTGCGGCCAGCGTACCGCGCTGATCCAAAGCCAGGAGCCAGGTGTTTCTCCTCGTCTCCCATGCAGTTGCAGGGCCCAGGGACTTGGGCCATCCTCTACTGCACTCCCGGGCCACAGCAGAGAGCTGGACTGGAAGAGGAGCAACCAAGACAGAATCCAGTGCTCCGACTGGGACTAGAACCTGGTGTGCCAGCTCCACAGGTGCAGGATTAGCCAAGTGAGCCGCGGCGCCATCCCTAAATGAAATTTTGTGTCCTTTGACACATATATCCCCATTTCACCCTGGAGTTTAATAAACACCATTTCTGATTTTGGATTTTATATTAAAAAATTACCTGTAGCCCAGATCTGGTTTAAAATGCCTTTCATTTTAACTTTCTTACAAGATAATTCTTCTGAGTTCAAAATTCTTTCAGTACATTAAAAGAATTTTCCAACTTTCCAACACGGTTTGTTCTGCTCTCATTTCACTTTTATGATATAGTCTTTTTATTGGGTATTCTGCAAAAGTGCTATGATGTACTAGTGTGGGTTTCCTTTTATTTGTCTGGTTTAGGTTTTGTCAGAATTCAAAGGGTGTGCATTTGTCTGAGTGGTTAACATGTTGGCATCCCGTGCCATAGTTCCTGGGTTCAAGTCCCAGCTCTAGCTCTTGATTCCAGCCTCCTGATAATACGCACTTTGTGAGGCATCAGGGGTAGGCTCAAGTGGTTGGATCCCTCACTCCCATATGGGTGACCTAGCTTGAGTTGTCTTCGGGCTTTGGCCTGGCTTAAATCAGCCACAGCTGTTGTGGGCATTAGGCATGTTAATTTGCATATAGGTCTCTCTCTCTCTCTCTCTCTCTCTCTCTCTCTCTCTCTCTCCAATAAGAAAAAAAAATATTATCTTACAACAATGTTGAAAAATTCTCAACTATTATGTCTTTGAATATCGGCTCTTTCCTATTCTGACTGCTCTGGAACTCTAGTTATGTATATAAAAGATCTATCTCTTCTACCTTCATGTCTTTCAATCTCTTGTATTTTCCACTTTCGTGCTTTTCAGTGTTACAATATGGATAATTTATTTGAGTTCGTTTCCACAATTGTCTCTTCAGTTGTATATACTCTGTACTTTACCATTGTATTTTTGATTCCACTATTGTTTCTAATTCTAGACATTTTTGTTTCTTTTACATCACCTTTTTGAAAATTATTTGTCTTTTAAAAGTTTTGATTAGCATGTAATACTTGTACATTTTTATGGGATGCATGCACTATTTCAGCACAGCACATATACACAAAACCTATCAAACCAGGCAAGAAGCCTTTCCATTTTCTTATTTTTCCTTTGTATTTTAAGCACACCAGCTCCTCTCTTTCTGTTCTTTATACAATATGTATTATTGTAAACTATAGTCACCCCATTGTACTGAGGACCACTAGAATTTGGAATTTCTATCTGAATGTGCTTAATACCTCTAATCCATCCTCCCTCATCTCCTCTACTCCCATGCTTCCAACTCTTTAATAATCATGATCTTGAGTTAACAGCTACTATTTTTGATTTAATTTCGATATATGAAAGAGAACATGCAGTATTTGTCTTTCTGCGTTTGGGTTATTACATTTAAACATAATGGTCTCCAATTATATTCATTTTGCTGTAAATGTCAGGATTTCATTGTTTCTTATGGATGAATGATATTCCATTATGTGTATATACTGCATTGTTCCTTATAGTCTCTTATTCCTTGCTCATTATCATATTTCAATAAATTTTAAAATCTTAACCACTTTCAATAAAAGTTACTTTATGTATTGTGTGTGATGGTTCTACATTTTGAAGTCCATGAGTCTTATTTTGATGCTTCTTCTTTCTGTGAGGTTTTACTCGGGGTGGCTTGCTTATTTGTATGTTTTGTAACTTTTAAGGAAATTACATGCAAGACAGAGAGAGGGTTTCCAGCTACCAGTTCACTTCCTAAATGCCCACAACAGCGGGAAGTGAACAAAGCTGAAGCCAGGATCTGTGAACTCAATCCAGAGCTCTCATATGGTTGGCAGGAATCCAAGTATTTGAGTCATCACTACTGCCTTCCTGGGTTCAGATTAGCAATAAGCTGAAATCAGGAGTGGAGTTTACACTTGAAGCCTGGTGCTCTGATACAGGATGTGGGCATCTAAACCACCCAAATGCCTGCCCTTGTTTTATAACTTTTGACTGTTAAATGCTCATTTTCTTTAGACCTTTATCAGTCAGACTTTTAAAGCCTGACTCAAAGTTATATTCTTCTATAGAGGATTTGCTTTTGCCAACTAATCATCATTAGTACTGTTGATTGGGGATCTCTGCTTTTGGGTTTTCAGACCTCATTAAGTATCATGAACTAGGACTACAAAACCATCTGAGGACCACTTGTGGTTACACATTCTTATGAGATATGTATTTTATGTCTCCACCCGGAGCTAAGATGAAACCAAGCAATTCTCCTAGCTATCCCCTTTCTAAAAGACAGATGTCGTTCTTATTAAAGAGAATACGGCTCTTCAGTACACTACCATTATGTGATTCCACTTCTTGGGCAAGCCTCTGTCTTCCTCTCCTATTTCCCTCACCTTTTATAGTTATCAAAATAGAAATTTGAGAGCTCCTAGAGTTTGGTAAAATTCTCGGGGCAAAGTCAGGCTTTAACGTTCATTTATCTCCAGGATTTCTGCTTTCACTTCCTTTATTGCTTGTGTGAATTCCTTACTATCATACTAGTTCCTAATTGAAATTTAAGAGATTATTTTAATACTTTACTTAGCATTTTAGTTGTTTTCATTGGGAGGGTTATTCAGGATATCTAGCATGACACACTCCTAGAAATAGAAATCTTCAGTCATGCTTCCTTCCTGTCACATATTTAACCAGGCTATTAATTCCTGTCTTGCTTTCTGTTTAGGGTGCTTGTGAACCTTCAATGACATAATGGATATCAAAAGTGCTATAAGCTATAAAGCACTCTTAATTGGCAGTGGTTTGCTATTGTAACTAAATGGCAAGCTAAACCAGTGATTCGTACTTAGAGCACAGAGATTCAAAGTTTAAGGGAAAGAGAACCCATTTCCAATTGAGGAAATCAGGGAAAACATCATGGAACTGGCTTGTGAGCTGAGCCTTAATATTTAGGAAGTATTTGCCCATGCGGAAGTGAAGGAAGCCATTTCATAAGGAAGGAACCACAAGCGCAAATGCATTGCCTATTCCCAATAGTTTGTTTCTTGACTATTAGTGTTTTTCCAGTGGCACAGTGGCCTGTACTGTTTCATATAAGTTCATACCATGTCTACCAGAGAGATTCCCCACGCTGCCACAGTTGCCTACACTGATTCTGAATGGGATCCTTACCTTTCAGGATCTTTGGTCTAAATCAGACTACTCTGGATATAGGATGACATAAGGGACATTAGTAGAAATACATTCCCACTAGAATTGCCATGTGTATAGAAATGGCAGACATTGGAGTGTGCTGTAGCAGGGGAGGCTTATTATGGAAAAACAAGCGCTATGTTACTGAGTGCATAGTCAGAAGATGAGGCACTGGACATTTGCAAGATCAGCAAACCATGTCACTGATAATTTTAAAATGTAGGGATGAGATTAGGTACATTGCAGTGAAATGAAGTTGGAAATTTGAAGAACTGCAAAATTCTGGTTGTAATTAGCAATTTCAGAAGACCCAGAAAGGGGAACGTACCTACTTAAGTTTACCTATTGGTTAGTGGCATAAGCTGGTTTCCTGACTCCTGGTCGTGTGCTCTTTCCTTTTGTATCATAGACTTATTAGATACCCAATGAATCGCTGTACCAGAGGTACCTTTAACTAGGAATAGGAAGGGGAAGCAAGAGCCTCAGTAAGACACTTGATGATAGGTCTGGAGAGCATTATTTGCCCTAGCAATACTCATCTGAAGTTTGGGAAAGAGGCCTTTGGAAATCATGAACTCGCATATACTAGGCATAACTATCTCTCTTAGAGTGGATGGTTGTGAAGCCAATTCCATTATGATACTGCTCCTTCTTTATTCTTTTTTTTATTTGACATGTAGAGTTATAGACAGTGAGAAGGAGAGACAGAGAGAAAGGTCTTCCTTCCGTTGGTTCAACCCCCAAATGGCTGCTGCGGCCGGCACTGCACCAATCCGAAGCCAGGAGCCAGGCGTTTCTTCCTGATCTCCCATGAGGGTGCAGGGGCCCACGCACTTGGGCCATCCTCCACTGCCCTCCTGGGCCACAGCAGAGAGTTGGACTGGAAGAGGAGCAACTGGGACTAGAATCCAGTGCCCATATGGGATGCCGGCGCAGTAGGCCAAATGAGCTAAGACGCTGGCCCCTCATTCTTTATTCTTTACAGGGCTGCCCGTGTTCGAGCCAACCAGCCCTTCAAGCAAGAAGCTATCATGTAGAGAGTTTGAGTTTAGGTTTTAGTGCTTATAGACACAACCTTGAGTCTAGGCCTGAAACACTGTTAGCCAGTGCCTCGGTTTCTTTATCTATAGGAGGATAACTGTGCTTAGTTCACAGGGTTGATGGGACGATGATGACATATATAGTATAAACAGCTTAGACTTAGCATTTTCTGGCACCTAGTAAGTGCTCAATACAACTTAGTTTTGTTGCTGTTTTTAATTCCACCCTTAAGTTAATCTCTGCCTCATTTCACTTACTCTCTAACACAATAAATCTTAGCATAAGCTTCAATATATCCAAAATAATTATGTTACAACTTTGTTAAAAATTCCTTAGTTATCTCAGCTGGTGTTCCATAATCAGTTGTGAGGTGAGGAGAGTAATCCATTAATAAAATTTTAAACATCGAAATTTGTGGATAATTTCCTTAAAAATATACTATCCACAGTTCAAATGTTTTCAACACTGTTGTGTCATTTACATGCATATTTGCTCTCTTAAGTGAGAGAAAAAAGGGGCTCAATGATATCTGGGGGTCAAGAATTGCATCTACCCTGTTGGCTACCTTGAGAATGTATCACATGTGTGGCCATTTTCGTTCACATGTAGCTACTGAGAACGACTAGCCTAAAAAAAGAAATTCTATTTCTTAACAGGTCGCATTAGTCTTTCCACAGTGGGTCTTATACCGGATTCCAACTCTTATACTGTACTAGTTCCCACTTGCTTTGACTGTCCCCAAACAGAAGCCATACTTTTTGCTTGTCTCTTATGCAGTTGTTCAGGCTGTTCTCTCTGCTTTGTTTGCTTGTGCAGCTTCCTTCTCTTCCTGTGAAATTTCATCTCATTGTTCAATGCCAGAGTCAGATATATCTCCTCTAGGAAGGTGGAGTATTATATCCTCTCCTCCAGAACTTTTTTTTTATTTCCTGCTTGGAAACTGAGGACTAACTTAGCCAATTTCCAGCAGCCTGCACTACTTCTTCAACACAGTGCTATTGCTCTGCTATGGAAGCCCCTGTCTGCCATTTGGGGTCCCTGTTCTAGTGACTGTCATCTCAGTAATGCCATGTCAGGTGCAGATGGAACAGGAAATGCATTCTGTCACCACAGAGACCTTCAAACACATTTCAAGAACTGTACGGACTAATTCCGATGTCTTTCATAGGTTGGTAGTGAGGAGATGGAGACTGGAAGGCATCTGTTTTAGACTTAAGGCTATAAATTATTCAGGAGTAGCTTCTGGATAAATCATTAGACTCAGTTCCCTCCTTGCAAAACAACCCTAATTCCCAAACTATCTGCCTCTTCAAGATGCTAGGATGTTTACATGAGATCATGAGACATTGATCATGTATCTGACAGTGTTCTATGAATTGAAATGGTGGCAAGGTCTTCTATGGCTCCCTTTTCCCTTTGAGATAAAGGCCAAACCATTTACTGTGGCACAAAGGCCCTTGTTGGCTTTGCTTTTACCTCCTACTCTACATACATCTCTCATAGCCATACCTTTCTTCAAGCTCTTCTCTCAGGTTAAACTAAACTATTTTCAATTTTCCATATAATCCTGCTGTCTCTGCCTTGAGGAAGAGTGTCCTTTTCTCTACCCCAGCCCCACCTTCAATTAACTTGAGTCAACCCACATACTGGATGCTCCATGAGAGCAGAAACCATTTATGGTTGCACCAATCAATAACTATTGAAAAAAATGGCACGAGAATGATCCAACATGGGAAGTGAGATACACAGCAGACTCATAGAATGGCAGATGTCCTAAATAGCCCTCTGGCCTCAGAATCAGCCCTTAAGGCATTCAGATCTGGCTCAAGAGCCCATGAGAGTATTTTAGGCATGGAAAGCCAAGACACTCTGGAAAAAAAAAGAGGACCTA
The DNA here is from genome assembly GCA_949820135.1 of Sylvilagus floridanus. Lineage (NCBI taxonomy): Eukaryota > Metazoa > Chordata > Mammalia > Lagomorpha > Leporidae > Sylvilagus > Sylvilagus floridanus. The sequence goes on from OX463223.1 coordinate 82,578,361, forward strand.
AATGAAAGATCTCTGTGAGTGAGATCCCAGTGGAACGAATGGGGCCATCAAAGAAGGAGGTACCTTTCTCTGAAGGGAGGAGAGAACCTCCACTTTGACTATGACCCTGTCGGAATAAGATTGAAGCCAAAGGCTTCCATAGCCTTGGCAACTCATGACTGGACCCTAGGGAGATTACTGACGCCATAAATAAGAGTGTCAAATTGTTAAATCAACTTCAGGAGTCACTGTGTACTTACGTCTCATGTGGGATCTGTCCTTAATGTGTTTTCCAATGTGAAGTAATGCTATAACTAGTACTCAAACAGTATTTTACACTTTGTGTTTCTGTGTGGGTGCAAATTGATGAAATCTTTACTTAGTATATACTGAATCAATCTTCTGTATATAAAGATAATTAAAAATGAAAAAAATCTTGGTGTTAAATTGGAAATTGCATAGAAAATTAATCAATTTTAAAAAAATATATCATGTAGGATCTCTGTTCTTAATATGCTATACATTGTGAATTAATACTATAACTAATACTCCAACAGTATTTTTCACTTTGTGTTGCTTTGTGAGGGCAAACCGTTGAAATCTTTACGTAATATATACTAAACTGATCTTCTTCTGTATATAAAGAGAGTTGAAAATGAACCTTGATGTGAATGCAAGGGGAGAGGGAGTGGGAAAGGGGAGGGTTGCGGGTGGGAGGGAAGTTATGGGGGGGGGAAGCCATTGTAATCTATAAGCTGTATTTTGGTAATTTATATTCTTTAAATAAAAGCGTTATAAAAAAGCAAAAAAAAAAAAAAGAAAAAAAATGGCACAACAAATGGATGAAGGGAACATAGGATACTGTGTCCCAATGAGGGATTCTTGCAGTTTTTTGAGGCAGAGAGATTTTCCAATAAGATGTATCTGACTCTGACAATACTGGCCCTTGGCAGTGGATACACAGATTAAAAGGGCCTGCTTCCTTTGGGGACAAGTGTCATTGCTTAGGTCTCTCATACAATCTTCATACTCTACTGGCCTGCGTTCTGATCTAAATTTTCTTCAACTGATAGATAGTAGTTGCATATATTTATGGGATATATTATGAAAATTTGATGCATGTATATAATCAGGGTAATAGGCATTTCTCTGCTTAAAATACCATTGACTTATGCTAGGACACTTTGAACTCTTCTCTTCTAGTGCTTTATAGTTCTGTCTGCTTTGTCGTAGAACATTAGAACTTATGCCTACTATGTATTTTGGTATCCATTATATGGCCTCCCACTATGTCTCTTTCCTCCTCCCCTTCCTAGTCTCTGATGACCACTATTCTACAATCTATCTACTCCTTGGAAAATGTGTCTTTTATCTTCCACATATGAGTGAGTGAGAACTGCTCCAATGGGAGTGCAGGGAAGGCTATGTGCACAATCTGGTTTAAACCAGTTGGTTTTGGTGTGGAGCCTTGCTGATTGGCAGCAAGATTGAATTCAACAAATGATTTCTCCTAGCTTGAAGGCCCCTGGGGAAGAAGCTGAGACAACAGGCGAGGCTGTGTCCTGAAAAATGGTGACAGGATAATCTGAGGATTTGAATCATCTGCATCTGCCTATTAACTCAGAAAGCCAAGTTCTCCTTCCTCAGTGTGTATTTTAAATCTTTCTCATTGCTTCTGCAGTCCCTATTCCAACTCCCATAAAACTTGTTTCCTTTAACCCTCCCCTGTAGCAGCACGAAAAAAGTCTCTTAGAGCAGGTGGTAGGTGGAGTAAGTATTGTGGTTAGGGTTGAGAATCTTGTTTTACATACGTGGGAGTCAGACAAGAAAATACAGAGATTCTTCAGGGCTATGAGACAGCATGAAAGGGGATGGTAGGGGTTTGCAGTTGCTCTGCCACCTTGGCAGACTGCCTTCAGGCACATGAAAGGGCCAGGAGTTGAGTGTTCTAGGCCTGGTCTCTTGCCACAGGTCCTGGTTCACAGTAACATTCATCAAATTTCGTGGCTGAGCTTCCTCATGTGAAAAATAAGTTTGGGTTAGACAATGTCAAAGGTCTTAAAGGCAGCTATTCTAAATCAGAGATCAGTCCAATCTCTTTGAAGGGAAGGATGTGGGATGGGCAGCAGGGGGTGTGTTAGGTTGAAGTCCCAGATGGTTTGGCCTAAGGAATTTTAATAGATTGTAAAGTCACTGAAGGCACAGATAGTGCATGGACTGAGGCTTAACTCCCACTTATCTCTGCTATTCATGGTATAATCTCAATGGTAAACAACTTATTTCACATTTGAGCCTTTTCCTTATCCATCAAAGATCTGGTATCTTTTATTACATGGGACTCAATTGATGTTTTGACCCTCTGCCCCCTATTTGTTTTGTGAATGTTTGTGATTCTAGCTCCAGAACTCTTCTCAAGGTAGTAAAAGTCCCTTTCCTTTCACCCTACATCATCATGAAGACATTATTGTTGTTTGCAGTAGCCGTTGTGCCCACACCAGAAGCCACTTCTCATCTAGTCCTATTCATCACCCAATATAGATTCAGTTTACATAGGAGAAACTGGAAAAAGCAGAGGGATTCCTAGTGTCATGTAGTGACTCCTAGTGGGCCAGAATCCTACAGATATACTAGCTGTGTGACCGCGAGCAAGTTATATATAGGACTCCTGAATCCAGGTTTTTTTCAACTTAGGTGTCCTAAGGCTCCCTGACTTTGCTTTGCTACTCCTTGGAAAACCTATGGAGTATGCTAACCACATCATCACTTTAGGTAGGATCTGAATGGTGAGTGATGGTGTGTTAAGGGGGCTCTTAGGTTATTCTCTGTAGACGTATAAGAAGAAGACTGCATAATGGTGATCAGAGGGGGCTCCTCGGGAGGCAGACTCTGACTTACACACAACTCACAAACATACACTCTGTTTCTTACTTAAGACACTCACAAACCCATATCCCATGAATTTCTCATTTTCCTCTTCTCTACATCAAGCTCTGATCTCAGGAAAAAATTGAGAACTTCATCTACTCTTATGTAGCCAATGATAAACATGGCTCAGTGTGGGACCCCTAGGGTTCTGGCATTTGTACAAGGAATAAAGCCAGAGCAAACGACCTAGCAGCTGTGTCACATGTGTTCTCACTGAATCTCCAACACTTCCCAGGGGGGAGGGATGTATGGTGATAACCCCTATTACCAGAGAGGACCTTGAGGCATATGGAACATCCAGAACAAATCTGTGACACATCCTTGAGGGCCTGTAAGTCAACATACAGAAATTCAATTTGGAATCTTAGAAGCACTCACACTGAGAAGTAACAGAAAGGAGACTTGCTTGAGTTGAAGTCCCCAAGAGAAGACTGATTTGGATTTGATCTTGGTGGTCCAGGATGGCATGAACTCCAAAAAACAATGAGGTTATGAACTTATTATCTGAGTATTGTTCACAACTAGGCAGTGACGTCACCATTTTATGCTCTCACAAGCATGAGAATGTGAGTGTAAGCTGTTGGGTCCTGCTTGGCTTTGTAGTGGCTGGAAAGCTCGGGATTTTCTCAGGAGAGGTTGTGATGGGCAGCCAGTGTCCATCTGTGATTTTTAGTCAGATACTGTTATTTTTGAGGTCCCACGTCAACCTACGCTAAGGCCAACACAGGGAAAATCTAAAAACCCTGCAAAAAGATTTTTCCTGAAAATATATGAAAATGAAAGTAGCATAAAAGGCCACTGGGCATGATACCAATGCTTGACTTCAGAAAAGCTGGTCAATAAAAAGAGCTAATTAAAAGAACCCTGATGACATTCATCTGAAATTTTAGACGGTTTTATGTTTTAACAAATTAACAACAGTGATAAGAGGATATTAGCAGCTTTTGTAGGGTCTCTTTGTTAACCATAACTTGAGCCCGCAGCCACACCAGAGGCTGAGGCCAAGTTTTAGCTGGCAGACCAGTAAGGCAATAATTCACACAGTGGATGACATTTCTCAAAGCAGACGCAGAGACAAATCCAGAGTCACACATGTATTCCAACAAACAAGATTCTGCCATTTTTAATTGTATTTAGAGCAACAAAAAGATTTCAAAATTACAAAAAGAGAACAGAACACTAGCGCTTGGGGCTGCTTCTGCTGCCCAGTGGAGGCCAAGGGCCACTGTGAGAACTGAAGCCCCATCAAAAGAAGTTTCAAGCAAAATTAGTTTCTTTTTGTAAAAAACAGAAAACAAAAACAAAACAAAACCAAAAAAACAAAACAACAACAAAAAAACTTTGTATGATGTTTTCTTTCCCTCTCTCTTTTGTCTTTCTTTTTTCCCTCAACATCGAAAATTAATTCTTATCTCTGGTTACATAGTCTGTTCCCTCCTGCTGCCAAATTAATCTCAAGGACAGCACAAGAATGTCATGTCCGAGGCACTCCCTAATCAATGTTCCAGTCTAGAAGAAAGCAGAAAGGTGTCACTGGGTGGCAAAGGAGTTCTTGTTTTTTGTTGCGTGTGTTTGTTTGCTTGGGGCATCCTGATGGTGGCTGCTCTCAGCACCCAAGTAGCTTATGGGCCAGGACAACCCTATAGGCACTCCACTGCAGGACAGTTAGCACCAAGGGCTAAGGTTGTAAGACACTTCAAGCCTGGCTTGTCTCCTGTGCCAACTACAGGGTCCCAGTCTGTGAGGCAGCAGCCAGAAAGGGCACCATGAGAGAAGCAACCACATTTCATAATTGTCTTTCCTTTGAGGGTATGGTACATGTGTGTGCTCCAGTCAATGGTCAATGGAATTTCCAGCTACATGACTATTTAGTTAAGTAGCTCATGTGGGAACTGCTTGAGGCCACAAGGGCCACTTATTTCACAGTTTCTCATTTAACTCCATAAAAGGCTAGGAAACATGGGCAAAGAAATAAACTCATATCCCTCTTAAACTAATTTGGAATTGGAAACCAATTGATGCACATTACATACTTTCTGGCCAAATAAAATGAAGAAAAATCGAAGCTGGGTCGAAGGCTGTCGTTCATTTTAAAATTCCACCTAAATGTTCAAATAGCTACCGTAGCCTTTTTTTTTTGGGGGGGGGGTGGAAGAATTCCAAATAACTTGTTGCAATTTGTTCAGACATTTGCTGAAATGTCTGAGGAAGAGTGGCTAATGTGGATGCATCTGCCTTCACCTAGAAGTGGTTGAGAGTTGGGAGGCTCTGTGCAACAGATCCCAGTGTCGAACTCATACTCAAAGAGAAACACCCCTAACCGTGGGCAGAGGTGTACCTGTATACCTACAGAGATACAACTTCTATTACACTGACAAGTTCTAACAGAGAAAAACACATTGGCATTTTTCAAAGTCTTTACAGAACATATTCAAAACCAGAATGAAAGCACAGAGACACCCAGTAGCAAGAGCACCTCAATCGCAGTGGAGGGAATTGGTGTAAAAGATGGAGCACTTGCTCCAGGTTCCCAAGTGCAGGCAACTACCCTTTTCTGACAAGGATGGTGAAGACGAAGGAACAGCCTTCCTTCTCCCAAGGGCTCAGGTCACAATAGGGGGTGACTGGCCAGTTACTTGGGCAGGCCTTCAGCTATAAGCATGAGCCTTCCCTCTGGGAAATCTCAGTCAGGTCCAATGAGTCTTCACCATCCTTTCCACATTCATCTGTCTTATGTTAGTAAAGTGCAATACATCATGTACCCGATGCTTTTCCCCCACTCTGTCCCTTCGCACGACCTGGAGTTCAGGCCCAACCAGGGCAGAGATCTCTTAATTTTTTGACCAATCCAGGTGTCTTGTCCATTCTGAGAGAGATACCAAAATGTAACTACAGACTCTCTCACAAGCACATGGCATCAGATATGACCTGGAACCAAACATAAAGGTGCAGAGAAAGATAAAGCTATTAGAACACATTATATCTATATATATATAATTCAATTTTGAAACATGGATACAAATACTCATTTACAATATACTTCAACTTTCTGCCTTAAACTGCAGAGAACTTTTTATGCCATCCAAGTTGGGCAGAAATGAGGGTTTCTGCCTGCTGTCCTTCTAGTGCAAAATCTAGTCCTTTAAACACATCCCTTCTCAACAAGGGCTTCACATCTTCAGAGAAGCTAACATGGGCAACAGAAAACACAGTGGCCAAGACCAGCTCTATTTCCAACCATGCGTTGATGGAGCTTCAAGAATTTCCTTAGCAATTATTAGAGAAAAGGAACGCTAGTTCTGCTTATAAAATCACTTAATGAAGGACCCACAATCCCATGTTTTCCAAATAATTTTCAACTCTTCTAAAAATGCATATTGTGAGGAAAAAACCCTACAAAACTCTTAAAAGTCAGTCACCAGCAAAGTCCGTTAGTCTGTCTTTGGATAGCTTACCAAAATGGTACTAATGCTTGCTCCCTCCCTGCCTTAAAAATTTTGGCATCTGAGCAGATACACTGTAATCTTTGGTTACATAATGTAATGCTTTCGAATCTTTTTCTGTCTTTTTAAATAGTACTTTAAAAGAATTTCAAAGAGATCAGTGGTGAGAACAGATATGCCTATAAAGACATCATGGGCAGAAACTTTCTTTTCTAAGAAATTACACATGCTAAATGGCTTATTTTGACTTTAAGATGGGGATCAGATCTGGTGCTTTAGTATTTCTGGTTCTCGTGACCTCTCAGACAGAGTCAAGCATGAAAACGACTCCCTTGGCTCAGTGCCCTCTTACCTGGGCCACTGGCATAGGACAATGAGTAGTCATTCTCTTGTTTTGCCAGGTTGTGCAGGGAGAACAGAAAAAAATGCAGGATATGCAGGATAGTTACTAGATTGTCTGGAGAAGGTCTCACAAAATGCAGTGCTGGCACAGGCTAGAAAGGGGCAGAAGGAATGGGCTTGGGCTTTGTGCCCTGCTGAATATCAAGGGAGAAAAGGGGGGACAAGGCCACATCTGTGCTGTGCCTAATGAAAATGATGCTTAGAATCTTCCTGAAGTTCAAAGTTAGGTCATTTTTGTAGTGTCAATATCATCTAGATGGTGGACATACTTTCTCTTAAAGTATAAGTCAAATACATCCTGTTATATATGTCTATAAGTATTTAGAAAGAGTATGGACAGGGAGGGATTTTAGCATCAGCACATTATTTGTTAACCTGAAAAACTACCTCAGCAACTACCCAAAGGACAGAGTGAAGCTTTTTTTTTTTTGGTTTTTTGAGTGCCAGTGAACATACATAAAAATATACGTACTACTGATTTTCATTTTTCAAAGATATATGACAGAATCCTTCCAAAAATCTCTTTCTTGGAGTAAGGTAATTAAAAAAATAATGAACTTTTCAAGAACAACAATGTTGCCTGTGGCATAGAAAAGCTATGGAACAAAGAATCTAACCCCCATGTTAGCTCAGAGGCCAGGCCTAGGCAAGAAGCCCAATGAATGAGAGTTGAAACTGCCACAGGACTCTTTTCTTTGACCACAGAGTTCATGACTTTGGCAGCTGTCAGCAGCTGGGCCTTCCTCTTTGTGCTCTTTCTTTTTCTCTTCCTCACTCTCCGTGTACATCAAGGCCTGCAAACTTCTTTGGAGATGCTTCCCGTGACTTGTCCAGTAGATGATCCTCATCTTCCAGCTCACCAGGTGAATGGTCGTGGGAGACCAGTTCTTCAAGGGTGAGCACAGCGTACCAACTACATCAACTCTGTAGAGCAGAGTATGTGCAAAATGAGACTTCTGTCTATTATACTGGCTGGAACATCAATGGCCAAAAAAAAAAAAAAAAAAAAAAAAAGAAAGAAAAAAGAAAGAAAGAAAGAAAGAAAGAAAGAAAGAAAGAAAGAAAGAAAGAAAAATCCTCCCCATTTTATCCATGGGAGAACAAAGAAGCTGAAACCTCCTTTGCTCACTCAAACCCCAGTGCAGTAACAGTAGGCTAAAAACCTTGTTTAGACCATTTTTCCTTAGTCTTGCCATCTGGAAATTCAGAGCAAACCAGTTGCTGTTGCTTTGAATTACAATGCTGTTTCACTTGATTTTTTTTGGTTCTTGCAAATGAAGAATGTATATTAATAAAGGGTCAAATTTGGGCAATCCATCAAGATGATTTTGATAGAGATATGGAAAGAAGAGCCTCTAGTATTTACAAGGAGAGTTATTAGAGAGATACAATTGAATCCTGCGTACCACAAAAGATGAAAATCGCTTCAAAACAGATGTAAAGGAGCTATTAAAAGGTAACCTAGTTTAACTGAAGAGTGGTGATTTTTTTCTGTTTAAAACAGCTAGAAGTGATCCTCTACATAAATCAGATGATGTTATAAGAAAGAAAATCAGAATCTCTCTATCCTATCCCAGAAAGGGACTCTGCTATCTTTAGTTTTGCCCAGAAATCTTGCATTGGCGTGTCACCCATTTTAGGTTCCCCTATCCCTTATTATTTAAAGAAGCTGTTTTGAAAGTTTATTTGGATATTAATGTCAACACAGAAAACCATGGAAACCCATGTGGATAAGTCATGTCATTCTGAATCTATCTTCTCAACAAGTAGAGTGAGCCAACTGAAAAATGGGCAGCTCGGAAATTGCCCCTGATTTCTTGAGTTTAACATATGAACAGCCACGTGAAGAGGTGGTGGTCAAGATGAAAAGAAAAATAGGGGGACATTCCTCTTCGCATTTGAAGTTGGGGAACAAAATCCACAGAACAGAGGTGTCCCAAAGCATGATATGAAATCAGTGTTCCGGGAACACATCGTGAGTTTACAGGGTGCAGCCTACTGAAGTCACACCAACCGGACCTTTCCGAAGGAAGCCACAGTTCTGAAGAACATCTCAATATTTCAGCCTCCCTCTAATGGATAGGCAGCAACAATGGTGGAGAATCGGAGTATGGCCAATGTAAGAGCCCCGAATCAGCTGCAGAGGAGAATGGTAAGTAACCTCACCAGGTGGTTCCCATCTGGCTTTAGGTTTTGCCTAAAGTCAACGTCTCCTCTTGGTTCTTTCTTCTCATGACTTCTGCACGTGGATATGCTGGGTGGCAAGTACAGCATTTACAGGGTCTCTGGTTCTAATGCCTTTGTTCTTCCTTGGTAACTGAGGTTTTTTTTCAACTTTGATCTGAGTAGCTGCATTAGCTCCTCTGAAGAAGGAATGGACATTTGTCCACTTGGTGGGAGGATATCAGCTCCGGGGGACAAGGGCAAGACGCTCACTTGTCCTATCCCTCTGATACCATCTTACCAGTTTGCAGAAGGGCTCCAGCGATCTGACAGTTGATGACAAAGTTTTGAGACTATAGTCAACTACAGATAGATGTCAGTGCTGCTGGCCTGCTAGCCGTTTTGGAGGTGGCGGTGGGTCTCTTAGCAGAGAGTCTGTGGACAAGCCCAAAGAAGTGAACAAGCATCACCACCATGACTGAAATGCAATGTGGTGAAGTTCAGTCCCACAAAAACACTAAAGGGACTGTGGAGAGAGCTTGTGGCCACATGAAGTCTGACAGAAAACTTCATTCAGGTATTTAAAGATGGGAGAAGGAGTGGTGTTAGTGAGAGGTCAATGTCTTAGGCAGAGGAATAGCTAAGTCATCACTTCCTTTTCCTCTGACTCCCACTGCAAGCTTCTCCCTGGATCACACATGGGCAATCATTCCTGGATCCGAATGGAGCCTTAAAGGGTCAGAGCTCTCCTCTTCTCAGTGGTCTGACTCTTCAGTGGAAGCGGCCAAGTTTTGGCTAAAGATAACATTCAACTCAAAGCTCTTAGAAAGCCATTGAGAGTCAATTTGAGGATGGAGGTAGAGGATGAGAGAGAAGATTTGAGATGGGAAGGTGTTTACATGCAGACAAGTTTTCACACAAGAAGCACATTTGTAGTACAATGAATTTCACTCCAGGACCAAGGCTGTGGGCAGTTAATAGTGATCTATCTGCCCTCCTGGTCCTTTCCTAGCTCTGTCACTCCCCCTCCAACTCTGTTCTGAGATCACCCTAGCCTCTAATGGCAATAGCCATTGGCAAAAATAAAGTCTCCCAGGGAGGGGGAGGGGAAAGCAAAGCACTGACTCCCCAAGGGCCTGCAATTTTCACCTTCTTCTAGTCACTGTTGGCCTCATTGGGGATTTCTATTGTTTATTTCCATTTTTTAAGAAGGAAAAAAAAATCCTAGCAAGGTTCTTTTTTTTCTGTTGAGTTTTTTTTGTCTTTTGCTTTTTTTTGTTTTTGTTTTTGTTTATTTTCCCCAGATGCTCTTAGTTCTCTAAACTTCCCGTGGCATAGGTAAGTAAATGTTTGCGTGGCTGGCACACAGCATGGTGCTATAAACAAGCACAACTTTAAAGTGGGCCACGTGAGGATCATCATATATTTAAAGAAATACAACACCATTCAAAACACAGATAGGAGTCACAAGAGAGAGCAGAGTCTGAAGGTGCCATGGGAGAGTCAGAAAGGGAAGAAGAAAAAAAAGGAAGAAAAGAGGGGAAAAAAAGCCCAGCCAATAGAACTCAGGAGCATGTTCATGACAGATTGTACGTCAATAGAGGGAATTCCCCAAGGCACTGCAGAGAAGTAGTGCAGAGTTATAACAGGCAGAAGACATCAGAAAAAAGGATTGGGGTGGAGTAGGGAAAGGGACACTTCCAAAGCTTCACTGCGTGTGGAAATAGATGGGCTTGACTTTCCCAGAAAGAATCTTGGGCACTTGCACAGAGATGATCTCTGCCATCATTTCTGGAAAGTCTACGCTCACCATGTGAGACTTAATAAGCAGGTCAAAAGTGAACTGGTGCAGCTCTCTTGCAATCTGCAGGGGACAATAAGAGAGAGAGAAAGAAAAAAAAAACAGGGTTGACAAGGAGTTGGCCTCTGCCAGACTCTCCCCCCATCTCTTATCTCTGCTTCTTTCAGTTTTTTTGTTCCCACCCATCTTCTTGATCTTTTCCCAGGAGGCTGTGTGTGTATGAGTGCGAGTGAGAGAAAGAGAAAGAGAGAGTGAGAAATGGTCTCCAGGGAGTCCTTGAGGGCTTGCAAGAGATCACTTACACCACTGCAAGCTCTCTGGTTCAGGCCTGGATGTTTCTCTTTCACAACACACACACACACACACACACACACACACACACACACACATCCTCACTCCTTTTTACACACACAGGCGAGTTCATATGCATATGACTGTGAAGAAAAGGAACACCACCCAGATCTGTGTTATCTGCCTAGAGTTTTCATCTGCTCGAAGCCTTTTCCCTTAATCCCAACTGCTCTGTCCTCAGCTCCTCCACCCCTTTCACAACATCCAGCTGGGACACAGTGACCTGTGTTCCCCTCTTCACTACTGCATTTTGTCTCTGGACTACACTCAAAGGCATAGGCGAATGGAAGCACCACCTAGTAGGTGGTGCCAGACCCAAGAGGATCATACTAGCACATTGCTCTATCAGGCTGCTCTCCTTGATCAAGCACCCTCCATCATTTGCTTACAGGCTGCACAGAGTCCAGGAGCTTGGTGAGCTGGTAGAAGCGCCTTGAGCAGGATGTGGGATTTTTTCGTTTGCATGCAATGATACGATCGAGTTCCTTGATGTAGTTCATTCGAAGTTCATCAAAGAATTTTTGATTTTTCAGCCCATCCACTGGAACTGATGTGGGATGAAGACAGAATGGGGAGGGGAAGCATGCCCACGAAGGAGCATTAGACAAAACACCAAATTTTCTGACCACAAACTTGACCCCCACCCACACAGGGAGGGAACCAGCTACTTGACTTCCTATCAGCTGAAGTCTGTATGTCTGAGGCCTTCAAATCTCTCATGGAGAATTCAGAGAAAAGTACAGCTGGATGCAATCTGAAAGGGAGTCAAGGAAGCAAAATTAACTGAATCTTTGCTCTTTTGACTCTCCTCATGTACCCATTTCTTAGGGTCCTACATCTTATGTCATTCACAGTTCAGCTCTGATTTAGCAAACTAAAACACATGACTTTGCATATCCAATTTTGCCTCCTTTCTCCTACACAGAGGCAAAGGCAGTACTGCGCTTAGGGGAGATATTAACAAAGGATTCCTTGGCTTTCAAAAAGAACACTTCGGAGTTGCTCACACGGATTTCCTCCTGTTGGCAGAAGAGAAAATCCCTTGTACTATCCTGCAAGGAAAGAGTATCAGGGTACTACCAAAAGTCCATGGAAAATGAAATTGAAGTGTGGAGTTCATTTTGGTGCACAAAATATTGAAATGTATGCATGGTTTGCCCATAATAGACATTTTCCATGAACTTTATGAAGATCTTGCATACAAAATAGTCCCTGCTTGCTCCTATAGCTGAAACTGCAGAAATGTCCAGTGACCTAGTATATTCAGCCACAAGGTCTTATCCCGAAGAGAAATTGGGAGTAGGTGGGGAACTGATAGAGGATGAACTGTGGTGAAGAAATTGACCTCTATACATGAAGTTGGTCTTTGTTAGGATACAGGATGCTGATGGAGAGTGGAGGGGATGGGGGAAAGAATGGAAATGTCCAGGAACTGACTTCTCTCTGATCATTGTTTAATGGTAAAAGTGGCCCCTCTGAACTTCCATGCCCTCAGGGGCATTCCCTGCACCTCTAAGCACTTACTAATGCTGAAGAGTAGCAAGGCTTTCATGCACAGGAATTCCTGGGGCGTTATTTGGAGCCATCCAAACTCTTGAGAGAGGTGCCTCATTCGGACACACTGGCTGTACATCCGGGACTTGTGCATACGGTACCTGGTAAGGAAACACACAAGGGAAGAAGAGGAATGAGAAATGAGATGAGGTTTAAAGTTAAGTCCAGAAGGAATGTCTATAGTTGCCCTCTTTCCCTATGGTCTCCAAAGAAAGCTTGTTGTTCCTCCTGTTGATGCTTCAGTGACAGGAAACAAGGATGTTCCTTTTTCACTCATCTTCTCTGGTCAGAATATGGGTCAATATATGGAAATTCCAGGTTTCCTTGCACCTTCTGTTGCTCTAGACAGGGACAGGAAAGCACAACCAAATGAACACAATTGGACAAGCACTTTGCCTCCAATTTTAGTGTCGCAGCTAGAGCTAGAAGCTGCATCCCAGGCAGCCCAACCTGGGAGAATTCTAGAGGAAAGGAGCCAGCAATCAGTTCTTAACATAAGGACATAAAGATTTGCAAGTGATCACAGGTGTTCAGCCTGTTAGTCCCCCCGCTTGCCTCTTGGTTTAAATGCCATTTCTCATGCTAGCAATTGAATCATTTCTCCAAAAATCCCCAATGATGTGGTTTCCACAGTGTTCTTTCAAATTGAGCTCCAGTTCTTAAGTCTGCCAGGGAGAGTTGCTGACTGTCTAATCTCAACGTTTCCTGCTGAAGTGGAACCCTATACCTCATATACTGGCTGTTCCTTACCCCAGTTTGGGATCTGTAAACACATGTGAGATGCTTTTATATAGTGACTTATAAACAGATCATGGTATTATCACCTATAAATTATGTGGGGAAATGTGCACGGCTTGGAAAAGTTGTCATGGGGGAGCAACCTCTCTGTTCTGTGACTGGCCATGGCATGCCTCTCAGAGAAGCCATGATATCCTCCTGCTAGCAGACCTTCTGGGTTTCAGCACTTAAGAAATGAAGTGTGTGTGTGTGTGTGCGCGCGCACGTGTTTAAGACAGAAACTCACAGTATGTGGATAAGGGAAAATACATCTGACACACACTTAAGTGGTAAGGACAAGAACTTCCCAGATGGATCCTAAAGGCTATGGTATGACATTTTGGCCCCCAAGTCACTAGCCTGGTGCATAGGCCAAGAAGGCCTGGTATTACCTGTGTGGAAGCTCAGTAATCTATCTTAGAGAGATTTTTGGCCCTGCTGGAGAAAGAGGAAAGGAGACAGTTCAGGCTAAAGCCCAATTACAAAGAGGACTTCTTTAGATGGCATTGCAAGTCAGTTGACCAGAACAGTGTTGTTCCAAGCTCTTTGACTATGGAAGACTTTTTAAGTTTTTTTTAATTTATTTGAAGGCAGAGCAAAACAAAACAAAACAAAACAAAAGAGAGAGATTTTCTGTCTCTTGATTTACTCCCCAAATGCCCAAAATAGACAGGGCCTGTCACTCTAAAACCTGGATTCAGGAGCTCAATCTGGGTCACCTGTGTGGGTGGCAGGGACCCACATACTTGAACCTTGCTGCTTCCCAGAGTGACCATTAGCAGAAATCTGGACTAGGGATGAGAGTCAGGACTCAAACCCAGACACTCTGATATGGGATTTGGGTATCCTAAGCAGTGTTTTAAACAATGCATCAAATGTCTGCCCCAACTCTAGGGAGTTTTTAAGTAAGATCTGCTGATCCTGGGGCATGGACCTACTCCAGACCCAGACTCCACTGTATTTCCATACCTCTACTGAAGCCAACATGGCAGTGTTTTGGTCATTGAGATCCTAGAAATTGCTGCAGGCTCTCAGAACAGAGAAGCTGGAGAATGTATGGTAGTGGAGGGGAAAAGGCATAGGAAGTAATTCAGAAAGAAAGGGAACAGAAAGGGGAAAGAAAAGGCTAAGGGAATAAGGAGAGAGTTAAAGAAAGGCAATGGGGAAGAAAGTGGCAGGTAGCAAATGAGAAGCAGAAATGAGAGTGGAGAATGAAGACTGGGAGACACTGAATACAGTGACTGGCACATAGTAAATGTTCCATAAATGATATTTTGGAAGATGCTATTCATCATTTTGCAGATGAGATTTGAAGGTCAGAGAAATTCAGTAATTTATCCAAGATCACATTACTAGGGTTCAGTCTCATTATCCTATAGCACATGGTCTGATAAAAAGGGAAGGAAAGAAGAAAACAGGGTTGATGACAGGGATTGGGCCCAGAGAGATCAGTAAATAGTTTGGCCCAGCTTGGGAAATATCTTCTCCTTCTCTTTGGCCTTCAGAATCCCCATGGGTACCTTGATGAGACTGGTAGCAACGAGTGGTTCTCAACAGTGCCCACTAGAAATGTGTGGGGGCACCTGGAGCCATCAGAGTGACTCAAATCCTATTTAGTAGGTAGTGCACAGGTACTAGGATGCTCAGCATACTGATATGCAAGGATGTTTTGAACAATGAAAAAATTATTCTTCTCCAAATGTCAATAGCATCCATATTGAGAAATACTGCTGTACATCTTTGTGGAGACCCTGAGAACTCTAGCACAGTGAGTTCCAATAGGAAGAAGAGGCTACTGGCTGTTTTAAGAGCCCTGGAACTTGATTGGTCTACTGGGGGAGCCCTGTTGCATGAGTTGATATGATGGGTTTGGTTGAGTCAGAAAGCTGGGGTGGGATTTGATATGCTTTCTCAGAGACAGAGAAGGAAGTAGGGACTTAGAAAGTCACCAATCATCACCTTCCAAAATTTCAAAGGTCTCAGGACTCTGAGGAAGATGGAGCAGGCGCTCAATAAATTGATTCAATCACCCAATGACATTAGGGGTTTGGGGGTAGAAGACAAACATGTAGGAAGTTTTTCAAGGCCTCCCCCAGAAGATGGCATCACATGTAACTCTTTGGAGGTCTGGAAACCACAAAGCAGGTGATGCCAAAAGCCCAGTGGTTATTCTTAGCTTCTGACTAGCAGGGCTGGCAGGGTTGGGAAAGGGCAGCTAGGGACGGTCACCTTCTCTTGCATGGCACTGCTGTATTGTAAGGAACCAATGGCCTATAGATTTTATTTGATGGTTCTTCTGTGCTAAAGGGATGAAGGAGAGGAAAGATCAATTCCTGCTCTGACCAAAAGGAGTCCCTATGGTGAGACTAATTCAAAATCCTTGGGAAGGTTTTTCTGACTGGCTTCATTCACAATGTCATTGAGAGTGACCTCAAACAGTAGATGTAGAGAAGACTACCGCTATTAAGGCAAGAAGGAATTGGAAAATGATTTATTTCTCTTTATTTCTTCCCTTCTATGGGCCAGATATACTACATCCATTACTTCCCATTTATTTGTCATAATTAAACATTCAAGAAGGTTCTACTGTTATTGGCAGATGAGGAAATAGAGGGTCAAGATTAAAGATCTTGTCCAAATATGATGATGCAGGCAATATGAAAACTGAGATTTTAGCGGAGAAGTATAGAAATCCAAAATCTGTGCCTACAGCTGAATTAATGAGGAATAATTAAAGCTGGTGGCAAGGCAGGCACTAATAAATCTGCCTAAGGGAAGGGATATGGCAGAGACAAGGAACACAACAGGAGATTGGTAGAGCTGCTTTTCTTCATCAGTTATCACCATGAGGTAGAAGAAGAGCTGGATGTAATGCTGACATTAATTTTTAAAAAGATTTGTTTATTTTTTTAGATTTTTAAATTGAGAAGCAGAATGGCAGAGAAGGAGAGAAAGATGGAATGAGAGAAAGAGGGATAAGAGAGACAGAGAGAGAGGGAGAGAGAGAGAGAAAGAGAACCTTCCATCCATTGGTCCACTTTCCAAACGCCCACAACAGCTAGGGCTGGGCCAAGCTAAAGCTAGAAGCTAGGAAGCCTATGTGAGTTTCCCATATAAGTGGCAAGGACCATCCAGGTGATAGGAGATAATTATTCCCCTGCCTCCCAAGTGCATTAGTAGGAAGCTATATTGGAAGTGGAGTAACATACTCAAACCAGGACTCCCATATGGGATATGGACATCCCAAGAAGCGGCATAATCTGCTGTACTACAATTCCTGCTCCTGACATACTTTTGAATCTTGTATCCCACATGCACTAGCTGTGTGACCTTGAGTGAGTCATGTGTTTTTGCTGAGCTTGACTTTCCCCACCCATAAAAAAGCGGGGGGAGGGGGAGCTTTCTATAAAAAGGAGAGATCAGGTTACTACTATGAGGACTTAACTGAGATAGGATTTTAGAAAGTATTTGAACTATCTAGTATAGTCCTGGCATAAAGTAGCTGCTGCATAAATGGTGACTCACAGTAGTCCTCTGTGGGTAGAAAAGGGATCAAAGGAATGTTATTTCTCACAACCAGAGTCTCTCTGCCTCTTCCGGATGTTTCTCAGATTGAAGAGAAGGACTTTTTACATGAGTTCCTGAGATGAGCTACAAATCAGGTCAGAAGTACAACCATAAGCTGAGGACTGGGTCTTGGATGGGAAAGGGGTGACCTCAGCAACACTGCTCTTGCGTCCCACCATTTGACCTTCCAGTCAGGGCAAAGCCCCCTCAGATTGAACTGGCTGGCTGGAACCTCCACTGCACCTCTGTAGGTCAAATGGTTTAAACTCCACTGTAGGCCGCATCACCATAGCCACCAAGCAGGCCTGGCCAGGCTACTGCATTTATGTGATGTCTGGGAACTTACTCATTGAAAACCAGGTCAGGGGCAAAGTACAGCATCCTGGAGTTGACATTAGTGAAGGATCTCCAGCCCATGGCAAACACCATGAGTCCCATCCAGGAGTACTGGATGACTGCCATCTGGTCATCCACATGCAAGTTACGGAAGCCTGCAAGAGAATGGAGAAAGGCAGTGGTCATTCTGGGCATTGATGGTCTGTGACAACCGAGGATCTCTCCTAGGCTGAGAATGTGGCACTAGGTGGCCCCTGAGGAGCCTCAGAAGTCATTAAGGCTGTTTTCTGAAGGGTGGAAGGGGATAACAAAGTATGTAGTAGAGCTGATATTCCTTGTTATCCCTGTTTCACTGAGCTGCTCAAGTGAGATGATGATGGAGACAAAAAGTGCATTGTCAGTTGGAAGAGAATAATAATCTAGCACTTACTGCTTTCAATGTTTGAACTCTTTCTAAGCACTTTACATATATTACCTCCTTTAATCTGCAGGGCAAATG
This sequence comes from Sylvilagus floridanus, assembly GCA_949820135.1. Classification (NCBI taxonomy): domain Eukaryota; kingdom Metazoa; phylum Chordata; class Mammalia; order Lagomorpha; family Leporidae; genus Sylvilagus; species Sylvilagus floridanus. The sequence goes on from OX463223.1 coordinate 82,596,158, forward strand.
AGTAAAGCAAGTACTATCACTAACTCCATTCTGTGAATTAGTAAAAGTGAATCAAAGAGAGGTGAAGGAACATGTCCAAGAACATATGGCTGGTAAGGAGCAGATCAAGTTCCAAAGTCAAAGCAGTCTAGACTCCAAAGCCTATGTTCTCAATCGCCATACTTTTCTGAAGATGTAGTGGAACAATCACTTCTCACATACAACCACACTTTTCACTTTACAAAGCTCTTTTCTAGCTGTAATTTGATCCGATTCCTTTAACAAACCTGGGAGAGGGATATCTGTACTTTTCAACATCTAGGAGACACCTTGACAGCCATTACCTTCTCTACAGCACCTCTGGGCTCCCTCTCTTCTCTTTGACTCTATTTCTTGATCAAACTTATTCTCTCCATGCTTTTCATGAAACAGGTGCCTTGTCCCTCTTATTTTCCTATTCCACTGCCACGACTACCCACAAACACACCGCCTGCCTACACTAGCTTCTCGCCACTTGCCTTCTCGCCATTCAAGTCCCAGTCACTCTGAAAATCTTACAACCTGTTGAACATATTATGCCTTCACATGCCTCTAATAACTCAGCTATCTCTGCACAAGCAGTTGCCTTTTCCTAGAATGGATTCCCCTTCCACAGCCTTTCCATTTGACCAACACTTAGACATTTTTCAAGTCTTCATTCAAACACTACCTCCTCTGTGAGGCCTTTTCCAAGACATTCAAGTAGGAAGCTTGACGATGTTTTGTTCGCCTTCTCATTGCATGTTGTGCAGTCACATGATTACAGTGCTTATTTTACAGCACTATTTACCTGTATTCATGCTTGTCTCTCCCACATGATTTAGAGCTTCCAAAAGAGAGGTACTATATCTTTTTGTTCCTCTTTGCCTTATACTTAGCACAGTCCAGGCATTCAAGTGATCACCTGAGAAGTATTACTGAAACAGATGAGTTAAGGATACTCAATTTTTATTCTGTTTTGTAAAATGGAAATCAGATCTCCAAATTACTTCCCTTAAGCTCAGAGAACAGAGGTTTCCATAGGCTACCTCCACAATAACACATAGGTAGAACAGATATGGCCACATACTACTGTTTCAAAAACTGGATGTTTAGAGTTGTAAAGGCATGATGTCAGAGGTCATCTGGAGCAGTGCTACCTTTCTCTTTGCCATAACAAATCTGGAACTATAGGAAATTTTATGTTGCTATACCTCACTAGAAATGCTTCCTTGAATTTAGGTCAATCCTACCACTTTCCTGTTGACCTCAGATAGCCCTCACAATAAGCCCAGAGGGTAGGTGGTATGACAACTAGCTTACATCAAGGAACCTAAGGGGGCAAGAAAAGTTAGCTGACTAGCTTAAGACCATGTAGACTACCAGTGGCTGGAACAGGGATAAGAATACCAGTGTTCGTATTTTTTTTTTTTTTGCCAGTGGTTTTCCCATTCCACTGCTGAAAGTCACAGCTCAGGAAGTAGCAAGATCACGGCTTTCTTTTATCATATGCTCAGGTCTGAAATCTATACTATCCAGACACATTGTTCAGCTTCACTGGCCCCTGCCCACTCAAACACCCCATTTCCCTTTCTTTGCTTTTGGAACCCAAGTCTCTCAGACATCAAGGATTTTATAGAGTTCTCCATTCAAAACTCCCTGTACTCCTAACCTCCCAATCTTACCCCACTACCACTTCCAGTGTACTGACATGCTGATTGATTAGAGCCTCAAGTCCCAGAGTATTTCCTCTCTTGAGTCCTTCTCTACTAGACTGCCTGGAGCTGACCTTCCTAGTAGGAAACATGAATTAGGGTCTAAGCATATAACATCCAAGTATCTCCCGGAGAAGAGATCCAAGAGCTTAAATCCTGTATTTTTGGGATGGGAGGCAGTGGGGAGCAAGGAAAGTCTGGCTGTTATCTTTGAATGGACATGTAACTGTGAGGGCACGTGGAGGAATGAGGAATAAACTGCAATGATCAAGGAATCTGGCCATACTGATGCTTCTTTTTCCCTCCCTGGGATGTTAGAGAACTAACAAAGATGATACAAAATGGGAAGCTTCATTTGGCTGTCACAGTGGTTATTAGTGAGTGTTATTCAGCATTCAAGCCTAATGACTGTGCAGCTATCAGCAACATGGACAGCTAATTTTCCTATAGGTCCAATACGATGAAAATATTCTGCTATCGAATGCCCTGATTTTGAAGTCGTCTGTTCAGGTAGCATGCCCATGAAGGGAAGACTTAAGGAAACAGTAAGAAACCTCAGCCCTGCAAATGTCCTTAGGCATGCAGCCATTCAATACTTATTTGCTACTGTGTTAGGATAGAAAAGAGACATTCTCAGGTTTTGAAGCACACCAATCACTTTATGGAAGCAGGGAGAGTTTCTTTGATACTGTAATTACTTTCTCATTAGCATCCAATTCACATCACATTTTTACAATCTGCAGTGGAAATTTGTAGTCCTGTGTTTTGTCTAGGAGCATAGGCTCAAAGAAGGGATAGTTTAGGAATCTTTGCTTCTTTAGTGCACTTGCCAGTCAAGGTCTTCTAAGAAGACAATTCAACCTTGGGGTCCATGCATGAGCTTCCCAGGCAAGGCTAGCTTATCTTAAATTGAACACAGTTAAAGCAGCTACTTAGCACTCAAACCTCACAACAGTAAGCCACGATTTAAAGAACACATATTCCATCTCAGCAACTATATTAGATGCCCTTCAAACAAAAAAATCTGGTGATAACAGTTTTTTTTTTTTTTACAGGCAGAGTGGACAGTGAGAGAGAGAGACAGAGAGAAAGGTCTTCCTTTGCCGTTGGTTCACCCTCCAATGGCCGCCGCGGCCGGCGCACCGCGCTCATCCAATGGCAGGAGCCAGGTGCTAGGTGCTTTTTCCTGGTCTCCCATGGGGTGCAGGGCCCAAGCACCTGGGCCATCCTCCACTGCACTCCTGGGCCACAGCAGAGGGCTGGCCTGGAAGAGGGGCAACCGGGACAGAATCCGGTGCCCCGACCGGGACTAGAACCTGGTGTGCTGGCGCCGCAAGGCGGAGGATTAGCCTGTTGAGCCACGGCGCCGGCCGATAACAGTTTTTAAGGTAACAAATATTCTCCCACCTCTACCAACAAGGAAAGAGTAGGAAAAAAAAACCCTAAAACCTAAAACCCAAACCAAAACAAGATGTAATTTTTCAAGTTCACAACTAGTGCAAAGCTAGGATTTCAAACAAGATAATTTGATTTTAAATATACTGTGTTTACACAATCTACTCAATCACCCCTAATTAACAGTTACAATTTACTAATGTGCCAGGTCCCCTACTATGCAATTTCCAAATATCATAATAATCCCAGAAATCTTACAACAAAATTTATCTGACCAGGTGACTTAGCAGGGTTCCTCACACTGGACAGGAACTCAATCTATTGAATAAACAAATTATTTGAATTAGTAAGTGATTATAGATAATGTAACAGTTCTTATGAATGTGGTAATCAGCCTTCTTTTGAAGCTATTCTTTTGAATAACTAAAGGTTAGAGATCGTTTACCCTAGCAAGGTAGATGGTTAATTGATCTGACTTGCAGACTTGTTAATATAAGGAGAGGGTTTCGCATACTGAAGGTCGGGTCATAGAAAGCCAGAAAATCTACAGTCAAACACATTCTGCCATGGTCATTTGCACTAGGCTGTTATCAAGACCACCAAATTGGAAATCAGAGAGTCTGCACTCAAGTTCTGGTTTGATGTATTAAATGACCAGTGGAGCAAGTTATTTAAGCCTTGGCTTGTGAAATAACAGAAATAACATTCTCTGTGGTTCATAGGGCTGGTGTTAGGATTAAGTGGGATCATATATAGGAAAAGACTCTGTATCCTATAAAATGAGACATGCCAAGTATTTAGAAGCTGCTTGTAAAGATTTAACTTTGGATATCTATGAAACACATGACATCAAGGCACCCAGCTGAGTAAGTGATAAGAATTAAAGCAACTTTCTCTTTTGTTGGTCTTTTTCTTTCCTCCCTATGTGAACCGTCTGTTTTAACATGGTGTATATTCAGCACGAGTTCTTGGTCCTTCTTCCCAATGATATTATTGGCTAGTCAACCTCAGCTTCCTGCACTGTGAAAGTGTTAGTGATGGTCTAGTGCCTGCAACTGGATGTTGTAAGTTGAAAATACACAATAGGGGCTTCATAGCCAACAGGCGATGTCTTCAAATATAACAAACCTACAGTCTGATTCAAGTGGTCTTTAGTGAGCACTGTAAAGCCCAGGGCTACAGAACTGTTGGGGTGCTTCAGACTACAGGTAGCTTAGAAGAAATGTGGAATTAAGAGGGGCTCTGGGCTCAAGTTCTTGCCCTGCTACATTCTGATTGTAACTGTAAGCCAATCACATCACTTCTCAGCACCTCAGCACCTGTCTGTAAAATAGGAGAAAGAACCTCTATTTTGTAGGATTCTCATGAGGATCAAATCAGGCGACACATAGGAAATTGCCCTGTTTACTATAAATTTCCACCTGAATGGCAGTTATTATTAGAAGGCAGGTGAATCATTAACTCCACAAGAGGTTTGGTTGTTCATATTTCAAAAGAATCTTTGAATAATTAATCTCAGGATTAGATGAACCTCTAACAAGCACATGCTTCATTGGTTTTCAGACTTGGAGCTAGAGCTTCCTACAGCTCCAAGACTCTTCAAGATTGACCTCAGCCTTCCCTGGGATAGTGAGGGAGAGAGAGCCAGAGCTGGTGCAGTCCTGGCCACAAACTGTGTCTTTAATTCAGAAAGCTCCACTTTGACCTGTGCATAATGCTTTTGAGAAACAAAGTGCTTAGCTACTAGAACAAGGTTTGTGAATCCTTTAATCGAGGGTCTCTAAGGTTTCCTTAAGCAGCAATACTTTAACAATCAGATTTGTTTAAATAATAGATGGCCTACTGAAGAAGTGACTTCTCCATCACTGAAGATATCCAACCAGACATTAGGCAAATACTTGGTAATTAGTTCACTAACTTAATAATTTAGTCCAAATTACTCTTTATACATTATTCTGACAGAGAAACAGACCCATAAGGGGAAGGGTCACACTATGAGTTTTATCAGCAGAGCTAAGACTAGAAATGAAGTGTTCTAACTCCCAACTCCATGTTCTTTCTACCATACCAAACTAGAAGAGTGCCAAAGGTGTAGCTCCTTAAGGGGGCATTGAAGTCAGATTGTTAATGAGCCTTGAGATTATATTGAAGGTGAGCCTATATGTACATACATAGAAGGGTACCCTAAGATGCATGTGGGGTATGTATGTGATTTGTGGTTATGGGAGTTCGCTGACCATGACTTTGAGTTCAACATAAAACCATGACAGCAGGACATCTACATGAGCCATACTGTTACTCCATGGTGCTGCCTTCCTACATGACTTCTGAGACTCCATTCCCTTTTGTTTAAAGTGAGGATTATAACAATCCCTTCCCCATAGAGTGATGGTGATGACCGCATGAATAAAAGGGCAGGAAAGTACCAGACATGCTGCCTGGCCCTGGGAGCATTCCTCAATGTGATCTCTCTTATCCCTGCCACCAGTTTCCTTTTCCTTACCGGGCAAGGCCTTGGCCCACTTGACCACATGAACAAGTTGTCTTTCGCCCAATTCATTGAGGCTTGAGAGCAAGGCTGCAAAGGAGTCGGGCTGATTGTTGTCGTGTCCAGCACACACCACACCTGGCTCAATGGCTTCCAGGACATTGAGGAAGATGGGCTGACACTCGTAGCCTTCCATGTGTGATACTGTCAGCTTCTGAGTTGTGTCTTCAGTGGGGCTGGTGGCACTGGAAGACTCGCCTTCCTCTTGCAGTTTCAGATTGCCAAGTTTCTTCAGCTTCCGTGCTAGTTGGAAGGAAGAGACATTTGAATTTATTATCATCAGTGGCCCCCAAACACACAGCATAACTACTCTGTTTAAAAGCTGCTTGAGTTAAGGAAATAAGAATGCTCATTCTACCTTGTCACAGACTCGAAACTCCTTTAGGACAGGTGTTCAACACTCGTTGAATGAAAATTAATTCATCATCCCAAAGTAAATAAATGACTATCCTCCCATAAAATGAGAATCATGTCAGGAGGCATTCATTAGAAATTACAAAGATTATGTTATTTAAAATAACAAAAATAACTCAAAGCAAGCTCAAATCTTAAGAACTATCCTTCTCACTCACACATTAAAGATTTATTTATTTATTAGAGTTACACAGAGAGAGAAGGAGAGAAAGAAAGAGAGAGAGAGAGAGAGGTCTTTCATCCACTGGTTCACTCCCCAACTGGTCGCAATGGCCGGGCTGCGCCCATCCAAAACCAGGAGCCAGGAGCTTCTTCCAGATCTCCCACATGGGTGCCAGGGCCCAATCACTTGGGCCATCTTCTATTGCCTTCCCAGGTCATAGCAGAGAGCTGGATCAGAAATGGAGCAGCCAGGATTCTAATGGGCACTCATATGGGATGCCGGCACTGTAGGCAGTGGCTTTACCTGCTACGTCACATTGCAAACCCCTACCCCCCCCCCCACAGTTTAGAGGTCCTTGGGCATCCCCATGTTTACACTGCACTATTTTCCATAGAATTTATATTGACAAAATTATAAATAATTTAAACAATCCTAACTTTGAGGTCTACACAGGCAGTTACACTAGAGTGGGCCATAAATCACTTATTTCCAATTTATCTATTAAAGTAATAATAATAATAAATTAATAAAAAGCATAAAATAGAATTTGATTACTCAACTGAAATGGATAACTACAAAAAACTCTATGACTCTTTTGTTCTGGTTCTGCAGGAAAAATATACATATCTGTAACTGACTTGGTTCTAACCAGGAAAAAAAGTCTTGTTGTGCAAACTCCAATTGTAGTGCCACTGAGTAAATTGATGCAGGAATGAATCACTTGTTTGAATTGTCACCTAAGGTAAGGAAGAAGAAAATGGTGGGATTGGTGGTATACAAAGAGAAAGAACTTGTTTGGGGAAAATAACAAGGAAGCCTGCAAATTAATTCTGAGTGCAAGATGACCTCATCCAAAAATCATTTCTGCATGGCTTGGGCACAGGCAGTTATAAGGAGACATATACACCCACTCCTAACTCCCACCAAGGCTAGAAGGTATGGCGTAGGCCAAGCCCATCTTCTTCTAGAGCTAGCCTGTACTCTATATTATCATGTCATCTGGTGAACTTACTGCTAACATAGATTTTTGTTCACAAATCCACAGGCTGGTGGTACCTGTAGCATCTGTTCCCCTGTTGCAGTTCCTACAAGCACACTGCACTTTCCCCATCACTAGTACTTTCCAGCCTTGAGCTCTGGACTTTGCAGACCAGGGAGTCATCCTTCCAGCCCAGAAGAGATGCATAATTAGGCATATGCTTGAGGTGACTAAGAGAAATAAGGGTAGCTACTAGTTTTTTTTTTTTCATTGCCTTCTATGTACCTCACTTTGTGAACATACTCTATCATTTAATTACACATTGATCATAGAAGATTAGTTATATTTCTTTTCCTGGTTTGTAAATGAGTACACTGACATAACACAGTTATCAGCAGGGGGAATCCAATACTATGAACCTGCTCTGCTAACTAAACAGTCAATTTTCCCTGTATTATATCATTTTGCCTCCTTAAGCAGTCCGAAGCCCTGACTGCTCCTTCTGGTCTAAAAGCAAAGTTGAGGAGTGGGACTGCAATTTTATCCTCCTTGCCTCCCACCTTTATCTTTGACTCCAAATTTCAGTAATTAGTATCACATACAGAAGGGACAAGATGAAAAGCTATGAGAATACTACAGTCATCTGCCCAAACAGAGACAGATTTGAGGCAACACTGTGGCTTAAATATTCACAGCATGACAAAACAGGAATGGTCTTAGAAGTTATCTGATTGGGACTGTTGTTGTGGCATAGAGGGTTGAGCCTTTGCCTGCGACACCAGCATCCCATATGGGTACTGGTTCAAGTCCTGATGCTCCATGTCTGATCCAGCTCCCTGCTAGTGTGCTTGGGAAAGCAGTAGAAGATAGCCCAAATGCTTGTGATGCTGTCACTCATGTGGGAATCCCAGAAGAAGCTCCTGACTCCTGACTTTGGCCTGACTCAGCCCCAGCCATTGTAGTCATTTTGGGGAGTGAACTAGCAGATAGAATAATCTCTCTCTCTCTGGCTCTCTCTCTCTCTCGCTCTCTGTAATTCTGCATTTCACATAAATAAATAAATAAATTTTTTAAAATAAAGTATCTTATCAAGGCATCTCTGATTAAAATACCTTCAGGGTGTAGGCAGGTAATACAGTGGTATATGTATGTGTGTGCATGTGTGTGTAAGGAAATGGCTGCTGAACTGGAATGAACTCCTTTCCTGACTTCCTGCTTCTGCATACACACACACACATACAAGCACACACACATCTACTAGACATATGTGGCTATTTAATTTAAATGATATATAATCAGTCTCACTGGCTGCACTTCTAGTGTTCAAAAGCCACATGTCACTAGTGGCTGCTATATGGAAATCACATGTAGAGCACATTTTCATCATCTCAGGAAGTTCCATTGAGGAGTGCTATTCTCTGGGGCAGTTGTCCATTTATCATATACCTTATTAAAGTTATTGGCAATGAGGAAAAGAATCTAAATGAATACCTAAGACTCCATGGGCTTTGTAAAAAGGTGGAGAGCCACACAGAGCAACTGGTATTGGGACAATCAGTGAGATAATATCTGTCACTTCGATTCTTCCACCAACAGTTCCAATCTGAGTCGGGTGATGACTCGTGGCCGTAAGCAAGCTCATTACAAGCAAGATCAATATGTGTAGAAACCGTGTGGAGAATCCATCAAGATGAAATAATTCCCCTTTTGCTGAGTAGTGCCAGTGAGAAACTGGCTAGTGATTTTACATCCTCCTCTCCTAGACCCATAAGGCATCTGCTTGAGGGAAAGAAGCCACATTGCCACTTGCCTCTAAATCTCAGTAACGTGCTGTCCCTTTGGCCACAGTGGCCCAAGCTGCACCAGGTGTTCTGGCCTTTCTGCCTGAAGAGGATGACTGTACTGAACATAATTGAAATCAGATTCCATTCATTCTGCCGGGGAATCCTCTGTTCTCTTTCTGCAGCACAGGCCAGCATGTTGCTAGACGACTTGGAATGCTGGACAATGAGGATTGCTAGCCTCAGCTGTTACTCAATGCCCAAGGCCTTGTTTTCTTCTATGAAAGCCACCCCTACACCCCTCCTGTCCCCTGCACCTGAGCCCCAGAGTCAAATCTATCTCTTTCATATAAGGCACAGGCCAGTTAGCTGCTGTGTCAAGGCAGAGATTCATTGACTTAGGTTGAGTGATACAACAAGAAAAGGAGTAGTCAAGGTGAATGAGTGTATGAGTTACTCTGCATCTGTCTTTCAGTTTTAGGTCTTAGCAGTGACACAAAACAACTACTGGCAATGTACTTCCTTGTCTCCATCAGCCCTTTACCATATTGCCTATTGGAGCACTTGGCCTGACACGATGCTTGAGTCTCATGGGAAACTCACTTTCCAGTCCTAGGGAATGACATCCTTATTGGAGCTGTCACTACAACACCAGGAAATGATTTTTCTTTAATTTTAAATTTAGTTTATTTACATAAAAGAAGAGGTAGGGGGAGAGGGAGAGGGAGGGAGGGGGAGAGGGAGAGGGAGGGAGAGGGAGAGGGAGAGGGAGAGAGGTAAAGATTGATTTTGCATCCACTGGTTCACTCCCCAAATGACTGCAACTTCTGGGGCTGGGCCAGCACAAAACCAGGTGTATCTCCCATGTGGATGGCAGGAACACAAGTTACTTGAAACATAACCTTCTGCCTCCCAGGGTGCATATTAGTAGGAAGCAGAATCAGAAGCAGAGAGGTGGCACTCAAAACCTAGAGCATTCCCAGCAGCATTTTAACTATTGTTTCAAATGCCCACCCTCAGCATTTTTCAAATCAAGTTCCCCAGTGTATTTCTGAGAAGGAGCAATTTGATTAATTTGCAATTTCTCTAGCTTCTGTGACTTTCTGCTCTGTTCTAGCTTCATTTCTTGCCATCCCAAGACAGCAGGCCTTCTCACCAATGGGCAAGTGAAATTTCCAAAGTCTTAGAAACTTTGAATCCCTCTGCATAGGATCAAGGATGTTTCTCTTCCCCAGATTTCAGTGCAGCGTTTGGAACATAAAAAGATCACCTGTGTTAGGCTGACTTCTATGTTGGCGCCCAACATTCTGAGGTTCTGAAATACACATATATTCTTGTTATTCAGTCAAGCATTGATCTAGATACTGTTGTGAGATGATTGGGCAGATGCAAGCTTTTTAAAATCATTTATACGGATTAATGATACAACTAGTATTCAAATAGTACTCTATACTTTGTGTGTCTGTGTGGGTGCAGTCTGTTGAAATCTTTACTTAGTATATACTAAGTTGATCTTCTGTATATAAAGATAATTGAAAATGAATCTTGATGAAGAATGGGATGGGAGAGGGAGTGGGAGATGGGATGGTTGTGGGTGGGAGGAAGCTGCTATAATCCAAAAGGTGTACTTTGGAAATTTATATTTATTAAATAAAAGTTGAATAAAAAGCATTTATCTATCTGTCAGACAGAAAGCTCTATCTACCGACTCACTCCCAAAATGCCCACAGCAGTCAAGACAGGGCCAGTCTGATGCTGGGAGCTGAAGCTGGGAGCCAGGAACTCAGATTTCCCACATGGGTGGAAGGAACACAATTACTGGAGCCATTACCACTGCTTCCCAGAGTCTGCATTAGCAGGAAGCTAGAGTCAGCAGCCTGAGCCCAGTACTGAACCCAGGTACTCTGACACTGGGCTAAGTGCCCACTCAGGCAGATATAATTAAGGTCCAAATTCATTTCAAAATTTAGAAATGGTTATCTTTTGGTGAACCTGACATGATCAGGTGAACCCTTAAAAGGGACTGGGCTGTTCCTGAAGACACTAATCATGGAGTGACAAAGATTAAGCACAAGGACGATCCTCTAATTCTTGCTTTGAAGGAGTTGGGGTCTCCATGGCAAGGAAAGAGGGCAGCCTCTGTGAGCTCAGAGTTGTCCTTGACTGACAGCCAGCAGGCTAACAGGAATCTCAATCCTTCAATTGAGTCCGGAAGAGGACTCTGAGCACCAGACTAGAACACAGCTGGAAGACTTCTGACACATAGAACTGTGAGTTGATAAATGGGTGTTGTTTGAAGCTGCTAAATTTGTGGTAATGTGTTATGCAGCAAAAGAAAATGAGTAAAACTGCCTTATAGAAATGTGGTCTTAAATGAAAAGACTGGGTTTTGTAGTCAAACCATCTTGGGTTCACCTCCCAGCTCTGTCAGTTAGTAGCTTAGTAACTAGGAGCCCTTTGTTTACCGTCTATGAAATCCAATTTCTTCATTTGTAAAATGGGGATGCTGCCATCTATCTCTTAGGACACTTATGAGAACTAAAGGAGAGAATATCTAACACATAATGAGCCCTCCAAAATGTTTTTTTTCCACTATCCATCCTTTCCTAGAGAATAAGGAGAGAAAAGCTTGAAGGCACGGGGAAAAGGGGAATACAGGATTGAGAGGGGAGCAGATAGACCAGAGAAGGGAAGGCTGGCACAATATGAAATGAAAAACAACCACGTTTCTTCAGCACATGATTGCCTATAAAACTAAACCGAGACCTTAAATGGGATTCTAAATGCTAAGTAAACATAAAGGTCTGTTTGGTGCAGAGCTGTGAATTCCTTGTGAAACCAGTCCAGGCTGTACTTACAAGAATATGTATGTGTGTGATACTTATAATGCTTAGATCTAGGGGTCATGAATTCCAATGCCTTCACAAGTCAGGCAGATATATACACGAAAATAAAAGTCTACTGAACATAAATAGGAAGGGTTGAAGAGAGTGACAGTGATTGGTGCCTTGTTCAGGCACCAATTTAGTAAACAAACATTATATTGGACAAACAGAATTCTGCAGATGACATTTAGCTTGGGGAAAACCAGTTTGTGCCCTCTGGCTTAAATAATGCCAGCCATATTTGCATGTATTAGGATTAGAGGGGGGTCTCATTGTATGATTTTAGGATTGGAAGGTCAGAAGAATACAGGACCAGGAGCCAGGGAACTCACTGTGGTATCTTGGAAATATCCCTTTCCTTTCTGTCTCTGTTTCCTTATACATGTAGAAAGAGTAGTAGGTAAGAGCAAAGATTCTAGAATCAGATTGTCATGTTTGTAACCCTTGCTCTAATGCTGACCAGCTGTGTGACTTTGGGCCAGACCCAGGCCCTCTGTGCTCCAGTTTCCTCATTTGTAAAAATGGGGATAATAGATTCCTGATTAATAACGCTATTAATGAGGAACGCAGAAACTGGTTGATATCTGAGAGCAGAAGGCAGATTCTATAAGGCTAAAAGGACTCTGCAAGACTGATGTATTGGGAAAAATAAACTGAAGTCTTGGAGGCAGAATGCATCACTGACATTGAAATTTTAAAATACTCTCCACACAAAAAGGGCTTATTATTATTTGGTTACAGTATTCAGAGTTTTATGGGATGTGTGACCTTGAACAAATCCTTTGTTCTCTCCTGTATCTCAATTTTCTCATGTATATCATGGTGAGAATCTGACCTGACTACTGCAGATGCCAAGTTTTAGAAGGAAATGAGATCTGCCCAGTGAAACTCTTCTAAATCCAGTGCCACTGGATGCCAGTAGTCAGGTTAAGACTTCTTCCACAAATGGATCTACTAGAAGACTTTCTGAAAACCAGCCTATTGTGGCAGACTATAAGAATTCCCTTCCATCTTGGGCAACTGGCATAAAATCAGAAGCTGAGGGCCAAACAGACAGGTTTCAGAATCCAAGCATAAGAACAGGATCTACCTCACAAGGTTGGTGGGATTTTCCAAATGGAAATCTGTGGAAAATGCTTAGCAAAGAGTAAATTCTGAAGACAACACTGATCTCTTTTACTATTGCTAGTTACTGAGCCTAATATAGCTCCATTCATGCATTTTATCCCAAGCAAGCAAACTTCTCTCTGACCAAGCTAGATAATTTCTACTATTTACTTGTTGAATAGTATGGTTATTGGTGCATTAAGCCTGTGATTATAGAGTGGATTGAGATTATGTTCCTGCAAAAATTAAAGAAAAAAAAAGAAATGAAGGAAGGAGGGGGTTGAGGGAAGGATACGTGGAAAGAGGAAAGTATGATTGTCTTAGAATTGTACCTATGAAATTGCTTCTATTTATATTAATACAAATTTAAAAAAACAGTTTCCACAGGGAATGGAATCTAATAGGAGAGAGGATCATCAGAGTTACAAGGATCCCCAGATATCCACCTCACACAGTAGTAGAATTCCAAGCATCTTACAAGGGTTTTGGAAGAGCCGTGAGAAGAGCTGAAGTAGACATGAGCATGTGACCCCAAGCACCCCTCCTTCTTTCAAGCCAGGGCAACAATCCTTTATTCTCTACCTTTATTTGTGGAGCTGTGTCAGACTTCATTTGAAGAAAAGGTTCCATTTCCAGAAAAAGGATTTCAAAGACTTTTGTTTATCCCTTCCTCTCCCCTCCAAACCAATCCTTCTTTTAAAGATGAAGAGACTGAAGGCCAAAGGTAAGCCTTGCCCAAGGTCATACAGCTAGATAGTAGCAGAGAAGGATGCAGAACCCAGGTATCCTGATTGAATAACAGGCTACTGGAGAGAAGGCTGAGTAGTAGGAGTTGGAGATGGGTGGAGAGAACTAGGATTGCCACAAGAGGCAGGGAACAGAGCCAGTCCTTGGCACACATGGAGTGAGAGATTAGTTAGGGGATGCAATCAAGTGGGATTAATAAGTACATGCCAAAGTCCCTCAAGCAAGAAGATTCCTTTGGCCTGCCCCTGAATCCCCTATCTTCCCTCTAGCCCCTATTCTCTGTCAGAGGAGTAGCCAAGGGAAAGAATATCAAATTTTATCTTTCAAGGTTTATGTTGGACTATTTAGTCTAATGGTTTTTAGTTCACGGAGGAGTAAACGTAATTAATAATAGAATGATATGCAATGCTGAACATCCTTGCCAAAGCACAGGATCTGGCAGAAACTATTTCCAAGTCTCCTCTCTGACTACTGAGCCAGAAAAAAGAGGCCCACTGTCCAGATGCCATCCTGAATGAGGGTCACAAGGTCATTGCCAAAAACCTGCTCATGTGACATGACAGAGTCTGGAAAGGTTTTCACAAGCAGGCTTTTCCACTGGAAAAAGTAACTATGTGAATTTAGAGCATACATGCTTTTACAATTACATTTAAACTGACATTAAAAACAAATGCGAAACAGTCCATGCTGAACAGGTCAGCATGACCTGGAAAGCAAACGAGAAGGGAAAAAAAAGAAAAAAGAAAAAGAAAAAAAGGCCTAATGTTAACAGCATTAATTCTGTCAGTCTGTTGTAAATAAGAAAATACCATTGCTGCATTAACGGCTTTATTAAAGGAAAATTTCACTAGCAGAAATATGCAACACTCAAACAAACAGAAAGTAGTTATTTTTAAAAAAGAAAAGAAAACAACAAACTACATTAATCTTTTAATTCACATTAGGGAACTTCTTATTGGCTTGGTGATTAAAAGTGTGCCCTCAGGAGGGGGAAATTCCCCTCCTAAAGTTCTTCCTTGGCTTTTCTCCAGAACATTGCTGAGTCAGGGGAAAGAGAAATTGTGTGTGTGCACGCGTGTGTGTGTGTGTGTGTGTGTGTGGGTGGAGACTGGAATAAGAAGAGAGTGGGAAAGGTAAGGCAGGAAGAGTACTTCTGACTCTCCTATTCGTCTGCCTCCGGCCTCACAGAGTCCACCTCCGCCAGAAGGAAATCTGTTACAATATGGAGGCTCTAAGGCAAAAACCGGGAGATCTCACAAACCCTAAATGCCTCTTCTGTGACATCAATGCAGTGCTTGGAGTCAGCCTGGAAGAATAAAGAGGCCTCACATCTGCTGAAGAGGCAAGCATGTGGTGTGAGGGAGCGGTGGGGGAGTGCAGTATTAATAAGACTGGAACCAAGAAAGACAAGTCTGACTTGTTTTCCTCCGTCATCCTAACTTTAATAGGAAACAAGATAAGTAGGCACTGGTTCCCATGTTTTTGCCTTCCTCCTCCTTATGAAAGGTTCAAATGCATGTGAGCTCCTGCAAACACAGTCAATGAGACTTTGGGAACAGGAAAAGGAGAAGTGTCTGACTCCAGTCTGGCATGTTTGAAGAGAAGGGCTGGCTGACTTCTCCTCCAGGAGAAGCAGAAATTTAGTCTTTCTTCTCTGACTATCTGTAGGTCAGCTATTACTTTCAGCTAAATGATGGGGGCTAAGACCAAAGGTTAGGTGCTTGGCAGGGATCTGAAAGAATGGCTGTCAAAGGAAAACTATAAATTGCCCAATAAACAAACAGAGATGAGCCTCAGACAGGCACAGTGGCTTCTTGTCGAAGGCAGAACCTCGAGTTCCATTAGCAAAGTTTCTTCCCGGAAGCACATCATGAGAAGTAAGCAACGGAGCCAGAGCTTCACGTCATCTGCCTGAGTCAGTATTTGGCTGTCATCATATATGATCCAGAACAAATCAAGAGTGCTCTGTCAGTACCACGCCACAGGATAGGAAATAGCAATCATGGTACACAAAATTATAGGAATGGAAACTGCTGCTACTTCTAGAATGGGTCCTCACACTCTCCCTGTGAGGTAGGGTAACACTATTGGTCTCATTGGCTAGCAATAGTAGCCCTCGGTTTTAATGCCAGAGTCTGTAATGGGAAGCAAAAACGTAAGCTCTTAAGCTTCAGACCCTAGGGTTTTCCAGGCTATCCATTAGAGCCCTCCAGAGCCACTATGATTGATGCAGTTAGGTAAGCTTTCCTTCTGTTTTGAGATGCTTGCAATTGCCAACCTGGAATTTTTCTAATATGAAAGAGTGACACCTTAAAGATGGGCTTTCACCTAGTAGACTCCACAATTAGATGCCTGGAAGTCAGGTCTTCTGATGTAGGAAGCAACATGGAAAGAGGAGTGGTGGTTGCCATTTTGAATGAGGATTTCTTTTTCTTTATTCTTATGCATCTGTAAAATTGTGATGAGATGGAGAAATGGAAAATTGTTTAATTAGAATTTTTGTCACCTTTTCTGTGTTATTCACCAATGTGCTGAAGTGTGTGTGTGTGTGTGTGTGTGTGTGTGTATGTGTGTGATATGTATGTATGTGCCTTTCTGCATACAGTGACCAAGAATTATGGTAAGGGAGGATGTTGGGAAAGAGAAGGGAGACAGAATTTAACAATTTCATTATAGATTCTCAGAGAAAAAGAAAACTTACTGAGAGACGTCTGAATTTCTTGGGGCAAACAATCCCAAAATATGACAAACATTATCACTCAGCCTGGAGATGAAAATGTTTTCACATTAATATCTGTGTGCCTGAAAGCCTACTAATCAAAGCTGCATGACTCACTTTCCATCCTGGGGAGAGTTATCAATCTTTCAGTTTCACTGTGGACAGCATGGCACCTTCAGTGCAAACTTGGGCTGATGACCTTTTGCCTTGGCCAGATCCAGATTTTCTTCCTGGTTGCAGCTACTACTCCAAGTTTCTGCAGGTGCTCAGTGCTTACAGATTTTGAACTGCTGACTCTTGGGATGCCAAAATGTTCCTCAGCAATCAAGTGTCACTTCAGCCACAGAAACATTGGTCCAGTGGGGGATATTAAGAAGAGAAAAGGAAGACGTTTATATGCCTGACTTAAGAGACCTAAAAGCTTAGCAAGGATTAACTAGACTGAGGAAAATAGAGCCTAACTCTAAACTCCAGGGTAGGGATGTCATTTTCCTGTTTACATCTTAGATAGCTGTTGTCATGGAATTATTATCAATAACAGATGATCTGAAGACTCTACTGACTTCTGGGTAGTTGTGTGTTTTTCTTCTTAGTTCTACTTCTTAGCAACGTGATCCCAAAAGATGTGCAAAAGTCTCTTTTAAAAGCATTTGTGTATGAGTTCAGGAAAGAAAATGGTCTGAACTCTTGTAAATTTAAGGATTACGTCCTAGAGTCTGCAGAAACAGGTGGCACTCCTCTTAAATCAAAAGTAAAATGTCTTCCAACAAGTAGTTACGTTATCCATGAATATGAAAACTTTCTTCTGGATTTTTGTATTACGAAAATGCTTGCCTTTATATGTACATGGTCTATTGTGTGCTGTGTACTCTTAGTTTTCTGTCTACCACCTTTGAAAAACATTGTGTGTGATATCATTTTACTTTCTCAAGAGCAACTGAGGGATTATGAGGAATTTAAAGCAAAAGTAAACAACAATAAAAAATTTTACTATTACACTTTAAAAAGGATTTTAAGTAGAAATTTTACAAGTGAGATACTCATTCAAGTATTAGATATAGGGTGTTTCATTAGTTTTGATGATTAAAAAATTATTTACCCATAATCACAACTCTCTAAAAGCAAATACTAAGAAGCACAGCACAACAAATAAAAGGGTATTTCAAAAGTCCGTGGAAAGCAGATTCAAAGATACATTTGGGGGAAGTATTTACCTGGCAGTTAAGATTCTGGATAAGATACCTATATGTATTATTGGAGTATCTAGGGTCAAGCTCTGGCTCCAGCTTCCTACCAATGCAGACTCTGGGAGGCAGCAGTGGCAGCCCAAGTAGCTGGGTTCCTGGCACACATGTAGGAGACCTGGACTGAGTTCTTGGCCCAGCCCTAGCTCTTGTGGGCATTTGGGAAGTGACCCAGTAGATGAGAGTACTCTCTCTCTCTCTCTCTCTCTCTCACACACACACACACACACACACACACACACACACATAAATAAATAAATAAATAAATGTTTTTGGTGCAAAAGACTCAAAATTTTATGCATAACTTTTCCATAATGCACATTTACATGAAGTTTTTGAAGATTTTTATATACATGGATTTCATTTTGCACCAAAATAACTTATCTCTCTTTTTAAAAAAGATCATATTTATTTATTTCAGAGGTAGAGTTACAGTCAAAGAGAGGGAGAGGCAGAGAGAGAGATTTTTTCATCTGCTAGTTCACTCCCCAAATGGCCTCAAACAGCCAGAGCTGGACCTACCCGAAGCTAGCAGCTTCTTCCGGGTCTCCCACGTGGGTGCAGGGGCCCAAGCACTTGGGCCATCTTCTACTGCTTTCCCCAGCCATAGCAGAGAGCTAGATCAGAAGTGGAGCAGCCGAGACTCAAACTAGTGCCCATATGGGATGCTTGCACTGCAAGCAGAGGCTTAGCCTACTATGCCACAGCGCCGGCCCTAATTCTCTCTCTCTCTCTCTCTCTCTCTCTCTCTCTCTCTCTCTCTCTCTCTCTTTAAAGGATTTATTTATGTATTTGAAAGGCAGAGTTACAGAGAGAGAGAGAGGGAGAGAGATCTTCCATCTACTCATTCACTCCCTAAATGGCTGCAATGACTGCAGTTGTGCCAGTCAAAAGCCAGGGGCCAGGAGCCAGGAGCTTCTTCTGGGTCTCCCACCTGTGTACAGAGGCCCAAGGACTTGGACCATCTTCCACTGCTTTCCCAAGCCATTTACAGGGTTGGATTGGAAGTAGAGGAGCCGGGACTTGAAAGGGTGCTCATATAGGATGCCGGTGTGGCAGGCGGTGGCATTTTAACTGTTATGCCACAATACCAGCCCCGATAAATTATCTCTTAATTTCATTTTCCATAAACTTTTGGAGATACGCTGGTATGTGTTGTCCTAAATAACTTGATTTGGAGGAATTAGAGATAGAGTCTCTGATCTCCCTATGTGCAAATTCCTGTGAGAACTGCACTTAGAGAGCATCATAATGGTTTCCTCTTGCCCTAGAAACTGTCACCAAGTATGACATTAGTCAGCTGAGAGGTGGCCATCGAAGCCACTGAGCGCAGACTTCAGGGGTAGTTTCAAGGGAAATTCAGAGACCAAATAACTGAATGAGGAACAAAAGCGACACCGTCATAAGAGAGAAAAATGTGCCAGTATTGCTCAGGAATGCAGAGAAAGACCAATTTTCACCCAAGAAGGAAGTGGGGATACAGTGATATGTACTGTGTGCCTACTATGTATAAACATCTTTCATACTTAGAACAATTTTGTAAGAAAGGCTTTATTTTCAAAGCATAATCAGGGAAACTGAGGCTCAGAGAGATCTAATTATTTGACCAAAATCATCAACATAGTGAGTGTAGGGCCATGGGTAAAAACAAGTCCTATCTGTGGCTGAGTTGAAATTTCAACAATTCTATTTGACTTCTATTTTAAAAACAAGCAAACAAAAAAACTATACAAAACCCTCAGAGGTTCTGGCTGCCGAATCACATGTTATGCAAGCTGATGCCAACATTTGTAGAGTGATTCTGCTCCTCTGTCCATGTTTAGTTACCTAGATCTGTTGGAGTATTCAGGTACCCGAGAACTGAGTTTGAGAAGCAGCTGAGTTCCATGTTGTTAATTCTTTATGCCACTTGTTTATACTGTTTGTTGACTAGGAGGTAGAGGTGATTCAATCACTGAGCGACTTCAACAAGTCTGTGATTTCTAGGTCTTCTACGTTAGCAACGAGGTTATGTGAAACCATCACAACGTGGTTCTGGGAGATATCAGAATGTTACTTACATTGTAGAAAAGGACTGTTAAACCCTAGAATGGAATGTCTAGATATCCAAAATATTTAGTGGTCACTCTGCATGAGGCTGGAAGTCCTTGCATTTCTTTGAAATAAGTTGTCCAGCATGAACCTCGAGTCAGGACTATGTACTTGTGGTGATTACATGACTTGAGCAATAACCATGCTTCAGTCTAAGATGCTTTTGCATTCTTTCCTTGGTGTATGATAACAATGCTCTAGACCCAATATTGTTTACTTCAGTGGCTTTGGGAGCCACTGGTGCATAGTCCTGAGATGTAATTAGGATGGAGTGCTCTTGTTAATTAGTGCACTCCTGATTTATTCTCCCACTGAGAAATAACACACATGTCTGTAAAATGGATGACCTGGGCTAGTATTGTCTGTCTACAGGATACAGTCTAATTATACTCGAGTTTTCTAATGTGTATTCCAGAGAACAGTGGGTTTTTCGGTTGTTAACAGGTGTTATGTGTAAAAGGGTGTTCTGGGGTTGCAGTAAATTTGGGAATCCTGAGTTATAAAATTATAAAGCTCCTCAGGTTACTTTATTGCAATCCTCACTGGGACCTGTGATATGCTAACATGCATTAAGAATTTCTCCAAGTAGTCCAAGCAGAGCCATAATTCACAGGTTGCCCTCACTTATTTGGCCATACAAATCATTTTTTTTCACAGTGCATGTCATAGAACTAGTTTTCTCAGAATGCACACTGGGAAACAATGGCCTAGACCAACTCAAATGGCTTTTGGCATACCAGTAAGCCCCTTATTCAAACCAGTTGTTCTAGTCTAGGCCAGTGTTTCCTCATGTATGTTGCCAATACTTGCAGATATCAAACCAGTAACTAGCCCCAGAATGAATCCTAGGTGTTTAGGAAAATTTGATGCTAGAAATTTCTATGCATATTATCTCCCTTTCTTAAATATAAGTGTTCAACAATGCAACATTCACACTGCCACCCATCATTTCAAAAAATAAACATGTAATTAAGCAAAATGAACATCAACTTCTCAAAATCCAAACTTAGCATAAGAAGAAAGTTCATTGTTGATGTAGCTTCAGTTTGCCTTCCGCATTTCCCTAGCACAGGCCATATTAAACCACTTGCTGTTTCTCAATAAACCCTTAATATATTCTGTTCATGTTTCTGTGACTTTATTCCAGCTGTGCTCCTTTCCTTGAATGCCTTTCCCTTCCATCTCACTAAACTTCTCAATTTCCAACTATCCTTTAAAACTAAGATGTATTCATTTTCACTGTCTGCATCCTCCTGTTGAACTCTGAGGGTAGCAATCATATTTTATTCTACTTCTCCAAAATGTCTAACATAGTTTCTGGCATATACTTGGAGTTAAACAAATATTTTCTACATGAATAAATAGATGAATGAGTAGGTGGAAAGATGAAAACCCTATCTTCTTGGCTGGCTGGAAGGATGGATGAATAGTTATATGTATGAATAAATGCTGTGAAGAACCATGCCATGGAGTGGTATTTCAGGATTGGAATTATTCTCTTGCATCAAGGATGTGTGATCTGGAGAGGGGAAATGCTAGACTTCTTCTTAAGCATTGGAAATGATAAGATAGCTGGCATCAAGGCTGTCTTCAGCACTGGAAACTTCAGGGAAGTTCAGAGAGTCCATGATGACATCAGAGCATGGGCAGAGGCTCTCTGAACCATTCTCCCAGCTGAAGAATTCATAGAAGTTGTTTAAAAACTGCAGATCTCTTAAGCTTTCATTCTCAGGTGCAGAGTTCAGTCTCCTAGGAGATTTCTCACATATGCTAGAAAAACATTTGAAAGGTATGTTGTATATCTCAGATTTTCATATATTTTGGGGGCTCTGTGTTCCTTCTCCTCTTCTTGGATTTGGCTGCCACCTAAAATTCCTAAAAGGCTTATAAACTTCCATGGGCCAGGAGAGGAAGGGGTAAACAGAGGCTAATACCAATTACTGAAAGCTGAGAATTCAAGAGTTGGAAAACACAAAAAGAAATGATGTTTTCAGAGAAGCAGTAGGGATAGTGGGAAGAGGGGAAAGCTAAAGGAAGAAGATGGCAGCAAAGGCAAGTTTTTCTTTCTTGCTCCATCTTGGAAACTGAGAGTGTATCCTTGGGAGGGGCAGAGAAAAGTGTGACACGGAGTTGTGCATCCGCCCTAATTATGTGCTGTGAAAAGCCCCAGCTAATTCACTGGAAGGAAGGTTTTTATCTGAACAGTTATATTTATAAGTGTTTTCTTAGATGAAAAGTAGGAAAGTGTTGAAATTCTTCAAGTAATTAGCAATATGCACTTTTTAAAGGCAGCCAGAAATGAATGTTTCACAAAGAAAGATTTATCTTCTCTGTGGATGGGCAGCTGTGAACCTAGAAGAGGCCTTTACAGGAATCATTCTGAGAATCCAATCACGCCCACAATCCTTTCAGAAATATCAAGAGCTGCTAAGAATCAAAGCAACAGGGAAGTGGTTTGGAAGCAGGAAGGAAAAGGCCATATGCACCTCTGAGTTCGGAAGGTTCCACCACCAAACAGTTAATGGAACAAAATAGAGAAAGCTGGACTAGAGATCTTGAGGCCTCAAGAACAAGCAGCCATCAACTGTACAGTGCCAGCTTCATTCGCACACAGACAACATTTTTACCTTCCATCCCCTCAATAATCTCCATCCAGTCTACTTTTTGATACATATTATGTCTTCTGTAGGTGTGAATGGAGGTAGCTAAAATTATTGTGCAAAAAAGCACCCACATTTTGACTATCTATACTTTGGGGAGCAGGGCAAAAACAATCTAAGAAAGGGCTGATAAATTTGTAATCCTTTCTAGGTGGCTATAACTATCAGACCAGTGCCAGAAAGTCCTTGCTGAAACTCGCCATCTTTTACAATGGGAAAACTAAACCTCACAGGCAGGAAGAAACTTGCCAAAGGCCACATTCTTAGTTGCCATTTTCTAATGTATTATGTAATTTTGATTTGTATGATGGAGAAAAGAAAACAAAATTATATGAATTCTCCTTTGAGCTGATCAAAATGTCTATGCCAGACCCTTGCCAGTGAAGTTAGTAGTGACTTCACTGTCACACTAAACTTCCAGATTTGACTAGTACTTTGTCATTTAGCAGGGATGCTCACACTCACTATGTCATCTGATCATTGTTATAACGCTGTAAGGGCAGTATTTCTAAAGTACAGACGAAGAAGTTGAGGCTCAGAGGAGGGACATAACAAAGAATGGAGATGGGCCTTTAACCCAAGTATGTCTGATTGCAAAGGCAAGGCCAATTAGACCATATCAAGAATCCTTATATCTTTTGGGCAGCTGGAAGCTCTAATACTTAACACAGTATCCTGTCTACAGTGGACACTCTTAAATACCATGTGAATAGAACAGAAAAGAAAGCCAGCCACAGCACTTCTCAGTTTGTTTTCATTGTGTTGACTAAGCCCACTCAGACTGGAGCACTCTAGTTAATAAATCAACCTGAAAATTACTGTATTTCTCTGTGCAATGAATCAATTTACAAAGTTTTGTCTGACTGCTTTATGGTATAGTGAAATTATCCATTTATACACAGGCTCCTTTTCAAAAGGTGTTCATTGAAATAATTTCACAGGCTGCTATATAACACAGTATATGCAACAAGACATGGAACTAATTTTAAGATTTATACTCACATATTTATGAGAATTTCTGTTATCATTAAACTTTATCTTCATCAAGGTACATTTGCAATTCAAATAAGAAGATAGCAAGCCAAAGAGTTCTTTACCTGGGAATTCCTATACTTTCCATTTAATTCAGAGAAGGCTAAATAATACACAGTTCTATGTATCAGAACCCTCATTCTGGGGTTAAAATATTCATTTGAGGAAACATTTCCTCTTGTCAATTACTGTGTCACCCTTCCTGGATTTCTCTCTGCATCCCCTCACCCCAGTCCTGCCTCCCCCCGCCCCGCCACAGTCCACAATTACAGGGCTTCCTTGGAGTACACCAAGTAAAGAAAAACAAGGTTAGGCTTCCTCAGATATTTGACTCTCATTTGATAATGCTGCCTAGAAAGCCACTCAGAGAACCTGCCTATGACGTCTGAGAGTACTAGATGCTACTCGAGATGCTTCTGTTGATACTACCTCAGGTGGAGCCTGGGTCAACACATGTATAGTACTGTGGCCTGCTTAAATACGACTGGCCTAAAGGAGGGGAGGGTATAATTATACAAAGTCTTACACATGGCCCAGGCCAGGGTTAGGAAACTAGTTGCTATCTATAGATGTGCACAAAGGCAGACAAAGTATTGACTACCTCACAGAAAGATGGACACAACTGCTGTAAATTACCCTTGAGAAGGGAGGGAAGAGGGTCGGATTCCAGGCATGTGGGTGTTCCAAGCTGATAATGAATAATCAGGTATGTGGCTACAGTTTTGGACACTGAAAAATAGGCTTTCCTTTCTTCGGGTTCTATTCATAAATGAAAGTAGACTAATGAGCTTGCTTTTCTCATGAAAGATGCACCTTTTGGAAGCAGCAGGCAGCAGGGAGGACCCTGGCATTGGGCAGATATAAACATGAATAAATGAGGAAATTGGAGGGGGAAATATTTGTCACTCAACTGATGTCAAGCCTTTCTGGAATGGTGACAGCAGTCATGGTGAGACACAGGCTCAGAGGACCGAGATCCTTAAGATAGAGGGTATACCCCTAAAAAAGCTGTATCTTCTTTCTATCAAGCTTCTGTACTACTGAAAATGCTTTTGGAAACGATCAATGGGTTTTCAAAGAAAAGAAAATGATTAAAAGGCCTGCTCATTCCTAGTAAATGTAGGAAAGGAAATTGGCTGTGTTTGGCAACCTAGTCACAGTCTCCAAAGAGCAGCAGCTTGCCATTCCAGGTGGCCAGTCCTACAAATGGGCATCAGTTAGCTAAAGGATATTCCTGGGCATTCAGGGCCAGCCTGTGCTTGGGTCATCCTGCTCTTGTGGATGATCTTGATGTCTTAGTTCTCTCATCCTAACTAACGTTGAACCACACTGGCCAGTATCCTTATGTTCCCTCAGGAACTCTTCCTCATCAAGTCCACACTCACTCATCCTCTGTTGGTCCTTGATCCCTGATTGTTGCTTCCTGTTCATATGGTGAACATCAGAAGACAGAGTATCATTGGTTAAAAAGAAAGACAAGATACCAACTAGCTGATGGCCACTTTGGCTATGAAAGGATCAACATGCATCTACAGCATGGCTGGTCTCCTTGGAAGCAACAAAGAGGAAAATCTGGCTGAAAGAGAGAACCAGAGAGAAAGGGAGGGAGAAGAAGGAGGAGACAGAGGAATAAAAGTATCATACCTCCCAGAGTCATTCCTGCTTCGTAGCATTTTCGAAGACGGCAAGAAGGACAATTTTTCCTCCGGAATTTGTCAATGGTGCAATCATTTCTGCTGGCACATAGGTACTTCTGTTTCCCTGGGAAAACAAACATGACAGAAAACAGACATGTTAATGCATTTCCAGGGCCATCTCACTTTGAGTCTTTTCTACACAGAAAAGACCTGAAGACATATCCTACTAGATGAGAGATGTGGACAAAGAAGCTCCCAAAATAGTTTGATCACATGGAATTTATATTGAATTCAGTGATGTACTTATATTGTTTGCTTTTCATTGGCATTCTCTGAAGGGATAAACAATTCAGGTCCGGCTGATACCTCCATTATTAGGACTACTTAATGGTTTCAGGGGAAAAAAGATGCTTCACCTTTACCAAATGCCAGCAATATCTAGAAGAAAATGATCAATTGTGGAAATTGTTACTCTTTCAACACGGCACAGCGGAGGCTATGCTAAATCAATGTTTCCTCCCTCTGACACCTGTAAGCATGCATAGGATTGTACTCAGGCTAATAAGATGTTTATTTTTCAAACACAAGTACAGGTAAGACTTTTATAAAAGACAGCTCCATGGGATTTCTAACTAGCTTTCAGTTCCAAGTGGAATGATCACATCTCCAATCTTGCAGGTAATAAAAATCAGAGATAAAACCCACTCTTTGCGTGGTGAAACACAGAAAGTAAAATGGAGTCCTCTGAAGCCAACAGAGGAATAAAGGAATAAAGAATACTTTGTGAATACCTATAGCCATCACATATACATAGAAACACACACACACAAAGAGAGAGAGAGAGAGAGAGAGAGAGAGAGAGAGAGAGAGACAGAGAGAGAGAGAGACAGAGAGAGAGAGACAGAGAGAGAGAGAGAGAGAGACGCTCAAATTCAAAGATCCTCATATTTGATCGCAGCGGCTCAACGATGTGATCTGTCCAAACCACAAATTTCACTCAATACTTTGTTTTTCTGTTCCCACTACAAGCCTGGCACACACTAGAATCCCCAATAAACATGACGAGAGATGTGCAGGCACACAGAGTCACAAGCAAATATAGACAAAGAGAAATCCCCAGCTGCTCTGAAACATGCAGAACTCCTCATGCTCAGATCCCTGCTGCAGCCTGCCCATGCGCATCCCTGCACTCCACTCTGGTTCTTCAAGCCCCTGATACTTCTTCCTCATATTTACTGCCATCCTTCTAACTTAATGAACAGGCTCTGGTTTTAAGAAAACTTCTTTTGGCAGAGGAGGAACGTTTGTGATGAGAGAAAGGAGGAAAAACAAAAGATGATTAGTACTTGATAACTGGAAAAGCAACAACCATCCAACATAAATTTAGCTACTGCTCGGTTTTCCTCTCCTTTCACCAGGCCTAGAATATGCACACCAGGTGCAGAAATTCTCTTTATAGTGGGTTATTTTATGTAGAAGACTCAGTATTGACCAGGTCAGTAAAGCATTGCTTTTAAGGGCTACTTGCAAGAACGTGGGGTTAGCCTTATTATACAAAGGATTATTTTTTGCCTTCTTTACCTTTAGTATTATTCTTTTAATTTCTTTTTTCCCCTTTTATCCTTCCTTCATCTTTTTGTAAATGAACCCAAAAATGATGACTCAAAAGAACTATTAAAAATGACAACAGTACAATTCTTCCTTCCAAGGATGGGTTCTAGGGAAGTGACTTGCCTCAAGAATGAAGGCATACACTAAATTAGAGGCCTCTGAAGGAAGAAAACTACCATTTATTGGGCACCTAATAGGAGCCAAGACTGTGTTGGGGTTTTTACATATGCTATTCAAATGAATCATCTCAGCAGTGCTTTGAGATAGGTACTATTATCTCCTTCATTTAACAGATGAAAAAACTAAGGCCTTTAGGACAGTACTCTTTTAACCATACTGCAGGATGTTATTTGTATAAAGAGAACACATAATTTGTTAATAGCTTCTTTCCTGCTGCAAACTGAGGACTTCAATGTGTACCAATTCAGCCTTTGGGTGTCTGCTACAAGACCAGCTCATCACACTGACTACTGCAATAAGCTCCAGTTAGAAGCACTTGACTTCTTTGAGAAATCGTTCTTCTTCCACAAGAAAATATTAGTTCCTGGACCCCAGTTTGCTAAGAAATGTCTGTCCAGTCAGTGGAACGAGGCTCCCAGAGGGGTTCTAGATTGCATTTCTGAAAAAAGGATCATCTTGTGATTAAGGGAAATTGCAGTGGATAAAGCATGAAATAGTTTTTTTTAAATGGAACTCAGATAGTTTCCCAGGGGGCCTCTTGGCCTAAAACAAGATGATCTAAAACACAGATATATTTAATGATTTACTCAGAAGTAAGTGCAAAGTCCACCATAACAAATGCCATTGCACATTAATTTAAGATTTACCAATCATGTATTATATGCCAGGTACTATAACAGGTGTTGAGATTACAGAGGAAATTTTCTACTGAAAAAAAGAATCAAAGGTCCAGATAAGAGAAAGAGCACTGGCCCAGAAGTCAGAAGATCTCTATTCTTGTTCAGTCTCACCACTAATGCACTATATGAATTTGAACAGGTGCTTTTCTCTCTCTGGGTCCCATCGATCAGGTGAGAGGCTGGACTTAAAAGGCATTAAAACCTTTTCCAGTTCTAGGCTTCTTGAAGGATAGCTGAGTTACATCTGTAATATATTTGAAGACTGTTTTGTACAAAGGAGTTACTTATTACTAGTAAACAAGAAATGATCCAACATTATGGCCGCTTGTCTCTTTACTCTGGCCTTTTAGAATAACTTACTGTAACGTTATCTCTTTCTTTTTGTTAATTTTATTTTAGTTATACAAGTTTTGTGTATTTCATATATGCAGATTTAGGAACATAGTGATACTTCCCGACCTACCCTCCCTCTCACCCATGTTCCAACCCCTCTTCCTCCTCCCTCTCCTACTCCCACTCTTAATTTTTATAAAGATCTAAAATATCTATTTTCCATTTACTTAATGATAGTAAGGTTAACCCTACACTAAGTAAAGAGTTAAATAAACAGTATGAAGGAAAAAACACTGTTCCTCAACAGAAGAGAGAAAGGCTGTAAACAATAATCGAATCTCAAAATGTTCATTTCACTTCAATACATTATATTTCAGAGACTCTATTAGTTACTTTGGATCAGGGAAAACATATGATATCTCTCTTTTGGGACTGGCTTATTTCACTTAGCATAATGGTTTTCAGTTGCATACATTCTGTTGCAAAACACAGGATTTGATTTCTTTTTACAGCTGAAAAGTACTCCACAGTGTATATATGTCATAATTTCTTTATCCAGTCAATAGTTGATGGACATCTGGGTTGACTATTGTGAATTGAGTTGCAATGAACATGGGGGTACAGATAACTCTTTCACATGAGTCATTTGGTCTCTTTCTTTTGTTTTCTAAAGCCCTCCAAAAAATGAAGATGCTTGATAGAGCTTTAGAGAGGCACAGAGGCTGTGAGCCACATGCAGCATCAATAAAACAACATACTTATGCACACACATGTATTCATACACATGTGAGTACCCAGGTATTGTATTCTGAATTATCTCTACGTGCTCATAAGTGTGATAACATACAGCATGCAACACACTAAAACATACAAACACATACACATTTATTTCTTTTGAAAAATAAAAATGTATTTAATGTTTGAATAGACACTTAAGAGTGACAGAAGTGGTTGAGGATTATAAAGAAGGATATCAAAGGAATGTCTTTTTCTGGAGGTTCTAAAACAGGAGCAGGACTAACCTGTATAGTTTGGATTAGGGACAGAGTAAGGGTATGGAGATAACAATGTCTTACGGTTGCTTCCAACACTCTTCTATCTAAATTATTACTTCCTGAAATGATAATGGTTTGCTATTACTTTTTTCTTATTTATTTTATTTCCCTAAATATATACCTGATGTTATGAGAGTTCTTAATAATAATTATCCCTCCTATTTGCTTATTTTACAGATGTTAATAATAATTTTGTAGAAAGTATAACATGGATTAATATATGTCCCATTCTATGATAAAGAAAATGAAGCTTATGAAGATGAAATAGGCTAGGACTTTCAGCAGTACATTTAAAAGTAATGATAATGGGTATCCTTGTCTTCTTATTGATCTTAGGAGAAAGCTTTCAATTTTTAAATACTGAGTATGATATTAACTGTGGATTTGTCATATACAGCCTTTATTATGTTGAATAACATTCCTTCTATATCTAATCTGTTGAGTGTTTTTATCAGGAAAGAATTTTTCAAGTGCTTTTTCCGCATTTATTGAGATCATATGGTGCATGTTCTTCATGTTGCTAATATGGTGAACCACATATTTGAATTGCATATGTTGAAACACCCTTACTTCCCAGGAATAAATGCCACTTAATCATGGCGACTGGACCTTTTAATGTGCTGTTGGATTTGGTTTGCTAGCATTTTATTCATGATATATGCCTCTATGTTCATCAGGGACATTGGCCTACCTGACATTGCATCCTTGGTTTGCTCTAAATCAGTCCCTAAGGTATGGGTCACAGAGATTGGGAAGAAATTTAAACTCAATTTGTTCACACCACACTCTTCTATACAAAGCTTGAATTACCTCTGAAGCATCCTTGTGAAGTGACTGTTTGACCCTTTAATTAAGCCCATTCTGTCCTTGGACTCAAATTCTTCCAGGAAATTACCATCTCCTTGTAGGTGCAATCCATTGGGTCTAATTAGAAACACAGGATCCCTCGGCTTTAAAGGACCTTAAAGACTTTCTAATAAAATGTCCCAATGTGTAAGTTACATGCACCAAGCCACAGCATGTTCATGCTAATGTCAGCACAACATCTGAAAATTTCATCCAATTGCAACATGGTGTGGGGTGGATGTAGTCTGAAGATAAAGCATTCTGAATGTGTCAGGTTATATCTTGGTCATTTGTCTAGGAATTGTATAACCCTGTGGTTACCCTCTGTGTGGTCAGTTGACAGAAGAGTATGTAAGTGGGATCTGGAACTGGCCCAAGGTGGTTCTAGAGGTACTGTAGTCCAGTTGACTGACTAACTAACACAGAAAACAAACTCACATCCAGGTTTCCCTCTTCATAAGAGTACAAACATTACATCCAGTTTTTCAACACCATTGACTTCTCACAGCAAAGCTGTATCAAAGACCTATAATCAAGATCTCACAAAAAGTTGTTGTGAAATGATTGGAAAAATACAGAAATGCTCGCTCATGTTGAAAAATATAAGGTCATACTCTACAGCTGAAAACAGACCACTCATTTAAATGCTTGATTAACTGCTTTATTAGAACAATCCCCAAACCTTTGACCTCCAAGAGTGATCACGTAATGAGCTAGCAAGAGGTCCTCTACATATCAGCTGGTTCTGAAATCCCTGACTGGCTGATGGTGTTGTGCATCTTTCTTTATGGTCTCATTTTCTTTCCTCATAAATCTTAAGTATGATTCAAAGCTCCAGCAGGAACTAAAGCCATCAGACAGCCTTCAGAGTTTTTTTTCTCCACGGGCTTCCTATTTCTGTTATTTTCTGTCAGCTCTGTGGTGCATCATGCAGTAGGTGTTGAGATCAATGTTTGATTAGGCTGAATTCAATTTGTTCATTCTGAAAAATCCTGTTTAGAGAAGAGGTGCTAAGAGAGGAAAGTTACCACTATTAATGGCATCACATCATACAAATGAAGAAAGGCTTGAGTTATCATATTCATTATTAACTTATAGAGAAGACTGAAGAATGTAGTTGTAAATAAGTGTTTATACTCTTCATATCTGTAAGTGTTAATGCAGGACTTATGTGGACAAAATTAAAAAAAATTATAGAGGAAGAGAAGAGAAGATCTGAATTAAATTTAAAGATGTATCTGGTTCCTGGATGGAAAGAAACAACTTTGCAGGGATTTCAGTTCCCCTGCAATGAAATCCATATATTTTGAACAATTCAAACAAAATTGTGATAAAATAATTTCAAAGTTTATCTGAAGGAATAATAATAAAAATGCTATGATACTTATGGAAAAGAAAGTAATATCATTTCCCTATATAAAATTTAAGGTATTATAAAGCTGTAACAATCACAACAGTTTGATATTGGCTCCAGTATAGGTCGATCAGTGGGAGATAACAGAAAAGACAAAAAGAGATACAGGACATTTAGTCATTCCAATTTAGCCAAGAAAGAAGAAATTATTCACTAACTAGTGTCAAAACAACGGCTTAATCATTTGGAAAATAGAGTAAATTTCAATTACTTGTTAAAATCAAAATAAATCCCAGGAGCATTAATGATGCAATTACAAAACAAAAGGAAATTATCAAAGCACTGTTAGAAAACATGGGTGAAAATTAAACCTTTTTTTGAGATACAGATGGGATTTTTAAATATGGCAATGGGGGAGGGAAGCACTGTGGTGCAGTAGGTTAATCCTCTGCCTGTGGTGCCAGCATCCCATTTAGACACTGGTTCTAGTCCTTGTTGCTCTTCTTCCGATCCAGCTCTCTGCTAGGCCACTGGGAAGGCACTGGAAGATGGCCCAAGTGCTTGGGCCCCTGCATCCACATGGAAGACCTGGAGGAAGCTCCTGGTTCCTGGCTTCATTTGGGGAATGAACCAACAGATGGAAGACTTTTCTCTCTGTCTCTCCCTCTCACTGTATGTGACTCTACTTCCCAGATAAATAAATAAATAAATAAAACGGTTTTTTTTAAATATGGCAATGAAAAAATATATAAGTGAATATTTTGATAGATTTAACTAAACATCTAAAATTTCTTATGTAAAATAAAATAATAAGTTTTAAAAAGATTTTATTTATTTATTTGAGAGAGAAAGTTACACAGAAAAGGAGAGACACAGAGAAAGGTCTTAGATCCACTGGCTCACTCCCCAAATGGCTGCAACAGCAGAAGCTGGGCTGATCCAAAGCAAGAAGCCAGGAGCTTCCTCCAGTTTTCCCACAGGAGCACAGGGGCCCAAGCGCTTGGGCCATCTTCCACTGTTTTTCCAGGCCATATAGAGAAGAGGAGCAACAGGGACTCAAAATGGCAACCATATGGGATGCCGGCACAGCAGGTGAAGGCTTTAGCCCACTACGCCACAGCCCACAGCACTGGCCCCAAACAATGAAATTTAAAGGCAAATCACAATAAAAAAAACTTTATTGGGATCAAGTATGTAAAACCAATGGTCAATATTATTTATATATAATGATGAGCAGAACAATGGGAAAATGGTCAATAGGCATCAACAGACAATTAAAAGAAAAAATATTAATTACCAAAAACATGAAAACTGATCTATTTCTCTAGCTGTCAAATATTTTTTTATTTATACATATATTTTCTCTAGGTTAAGTATTTTTAAAAGTTAGATTTGTAAAGAACGAATACTAAGTGTTAGGGAACAGGTGTTGATCATTTTTAGAGGCCACTTTGGCAATGCATTTCAAAAAATTAAAACTCTGTATAATCTTTTACTAGAAATTCCAGTTCTAGAAATATTTATAAGGAAATAATCAGATAAGCATAAAAGTTTATTGTAGCATTACTTAAATGGGGAAAATTGGAAATATATAAGTGACTAACTTGAGGAGGATGATTCAATAAATTATTCCACATTCACAAGAGAGTATTGTGTGATTATTAATGTTGATCTCAATAATTTTAGTAGCTTGGAAGAATATTCACAATATATTGTTTTGCTAAAAAACAAACAACAAGAAAACTGAAATGACCACACACTGTTTTTGGTTAGATCTCACTTTTTAAAAGATTTATTCATTATTTCTTTGAAAGGCAGAGTTACAGAGAGAGAGGGGGGGAGAGAGAGAGAGAGAGAGAGAATCTTCCATCAACTGGTTCACTCCCTAAATGGCCACAACAGCCAGGGCTGGGCCAGGTCAAAGCCAGCAGCCTGAAAATCCATCCGGGTCTCCCATGTGGGTAGCAGGGACCCAAGCACTTGGAACATCATCTTCTGCCTTAGTGGGGGGCTGCATCAGAAGTGGAATGGCCAGAATTCGAACTGATGCTCATATGGGATGTCTGGGTTGCAGGTGGTGGCTGCACCACAATGCCAGCTGCTAGATCTCATTTTGAATACTTTGGTCATTAGAGTTAATCTATTTAAACTAAAATTTAATTGATAAATGACAATTGTATATATTTATGGGGTACAATGTGATTTCGGTGTATATATTCATTGTAGAAAGATACAATCAAGCTAATTCAGGTAACTATCACCTTACCTTCTCATCATTATTCCTTTGGTGAGAACAGTTACAATTTATTCTTAACACTTTTGGAATATAAAATACATTATTAATAACCATAGTTGCCATGTTATGCATAAATCATTATTGCTCTTATCCAGCTAATACTTAATATTCTTTCACCAATATTTCTCCTTTCTCCATTAACTCTTCATCCCTAGATCCTACCATTCTTCTCTCTTCTTCTATATGTTTGAATTTCTTCAGAATTATTCACAATAGCTAAGATAGATGGAAGCAGCCTAACCTTCAACAAAGAAAATGTGAAATATATACAGAACGGAATGCTATCCATCTTTTGAAAAATATTTAAATCCTGTCATATGCAACAGCATGGGTAAGCCTGTAAGACATTATGCTAAGTGAAATAAGCCTAGGCACAGAAAGACAATAGCACACGATTGCACATTGAAAAATTAATAACTGTACTTAAAGAACAAAGAATAGGGACTGGCATTGTGGCACAGTAGATTAAACTGTTGCTTGCAATGTCAGCATACTATATGAGCTGGTTTGCATCCCAACTGCTCCACCTCCCATCCAGCTTCCTGCTAACACACCTGGGAAAGAAGTGGAAGATGGCCCAAGTGCTTGGGTTCCTGCCACCCACGTGGGAGACCCGGCTGGAGTTCCAGGCTCCTAGCTTTAGCCTGGCCCAGCCCTGGCTGTTGTGATCATCTGGGGAATGAACCAGTGAATGGAAGATCTCTGTCTCTCCCTCTCTACTTTTCAAATAAATAACTAAATAAATCTCTTTTTTAAAAAATAATCTTTGAGCATGCATATCTATTAATGCTTCAGACACTATTCTAAGAAATGAAAAAAACAAACAAACAAACAAACAGTGAGCGGTAGATTGAAAGGCCTTACCCTCAAGTTATGTGATCTTTTGGTGGAAGTAAACAAACAATAAAGAAGTCAGAAATAATAAATTTAATATTTTCAGATAGTGACAGATATAATGAAGGCAATAAAACAAGGTCATGTGATTGAATTGGGAGGATAATTTAGGTAGTGTGTTTGGTAGAAAAGACTCTAACCGTAGATTAGGGAAAAAATGATATTTGCCTTTTTGGGACCGGCTTATATAAAAAATGTAATGTATAATTATTTTCATTGCAGTCTGTAGAAAATTAGATTCTGTGCATAAACTGTTGAGAGGAAATGGCTTAAAGTCTAAATGAATATAATTATTAGATTACAGCCACACAGGAATTATTTAGATGTTATATTGTCATTAGTTGTATTACATTGAAAGAAATTATGAATGACTAATTGATCCGAAAACTGAAATGGGTGAAATGGTCATTTATACATTCAATCATTGCTTATAGACATAGTCTATATTACCATTAAACTACAATGTTTTTTTGTCTTTCACTTGTTAAAACTCTTATTTGGTGAAATAATAAATGAGTTGTAGAATTCAGTTGTAAAGCTATCAGGTCCTGGTCTTTTCTGTGATGGGAGACTCAATTACTGCTTCAAAGTTGCTGCTTTTTAGGGGTCTGTTTAGATCTTCTATAGCTTCTTGATTTAATCTTGGTAGGCTGAATGTATCTAGGAATTTATCCATTTCCTTGAGGCTTTCCAATTTGCTAGTGTATAGTTGTTCACATTTGTTTCTTATGATCCTTTCTGTTTCTGTGGTATGGATTTGTACTGTCTACTTCTACATATCTCATTTTATGTGAGTTTTTCTCTATGTTATTCTGGCTAAATTTTGTCCTTTTTTTTTAAAAAAAAAAAAAAGCTTTTCCTTTACAAGATTTATTTTATTTTATTGAAATCCGGAGTTACAGAAAGAGATACTGGAGGAGAGAGAAAGAGAGCGAGAGCTAGAGAGAGAGAGAGAGAAATCTTCCATTTGCTTGTTCACTCCCCAACAGCTGGGACTGGGCCAGGCCAAAGCTGGGAGTCTAGAAATCCATCTGGGTCTCCCACGTGGGTAGTGAGGTCCCAGTACTTGGACCACCTTCTTCCATTTTCCCAGGTGCATTAGCAGGGAGCTGCATTGGAAGTGCAGGAACCAGGACTTGAAATGGCACCCATATAGGATGCTGCTGTTGCAGGTCGTGGCTTAACTCACAACGTTATGATATCAGCATCCAAAACCAGCTTTCCATTTTGTTGATATTTTATAGTTGTTACATTTTAATTTCATTTACTTCTGCTTTGGTCTTTATTATTTCTTCTCTCCTGATAATTTTGTATTTAGTTGGTTCTTGCTTTCCAAAGTCCTTGTGATGCATTGTTAGATTATTTACTGGAAATTTTTCTATTTTTAACATATGTATTTATTTCTATAATCTTCCCTGTTAATACTGCTTTCCCTGCATCACAGATTTTGATGTGCCTTCATTCCAATTTGTTTCAAGAACTTTTAGAAAAGACTTTATTGATCTATTTGAAAGGCAGAGTTACACACACACACACACACACACACACACACACAGAGAGAGAGAGAGAGAGAGAGAGAGAGAGAGAGAGCAAGTGAGAGACATCTTCTATCCACTGGTTCACTCCTCAAATGGCTGCAAGAGCCAGGGCTAGTCAGAGCTGAAGCCAAGTGCCAGGGTCTCCCATCCAGGTGACAGGCCCAAGCACTTGGGTCATTTTCCACTGCAAACCCAGGCACATTAGCAGGCAGCTGGGTTGGAAGCTGCACAGCTGGGACTCGAACTGGTATTCTGATATGGAACACTGAAGCTGCAGGCAGTGGCTTAATCCACTGAGCCACAACACCAGTCCCAAGAACTTTTTAAATTTCTGTTTAAATGTCTTCAATGATCCATTTATCATTTAGCAGCATGCTTTTTAATTTCTATATATTTGTAAACTTTTAAAAAAATTTTCTATTGTTTTTTGTTTTGTTTTTATTGTTTATTGTTTTTATTTACTGTTTTATTGTTATTGATTTATCATTTTATTCATTTGTGGTCTAAAAAGATGCAAAATACGATTTTAGTTTTTAAAAATTTACTGAGAGGGGCTGGCGCCGTGGTGCACTAGGTTAATCCTCCACCTGTGGCGCTGGCATCCCATATGGGCACCAGTTCAAGTCCTGGCCGATTCTCTTCCAGTCTAGCTCTCTGCTGTGGCCGAGGAAGGGAATAGAGGATGGCCCAAGTGCTTGGGCCCCTGCACCCGCATCGGAGACCAGGAAGAAGCACCTGGCTCCTGGCTTCGTATCGGTGCAGCTCTGGCTGTTGTGGCTATTTGGGGAGTAAACCAACACAAGGAAGACCTCTATCTCTGCCTCTCCCTCTCATTGTCTGTAACTCTACCTGTCAAATAAATTAAAAAAAATACTGAGAATTGATTTGTGGCCTAATATGTGGTATATCCTAGAAAGTTGTCCATATGAGAAGCTGTCCATATGAGAAGAATGTGCATTCTCTAGCTGTTGGGTGAAATGTACTGTAAATGTTAGGTCCATTTCCTCTATGGTATCAGTAAATTCTGATGCATCTTTGTTTATTTTCAGGATGATTTGTGCAATGATGAGAGAGGGGTGTTAAAGTCCCCAATTATTATTGTATTAGAGTATATCTTTCCCTTAAGATCTAATAATGTTTACTTTATATATTTGGGTGGTTTGTGTTGGATGCATATATATTTATGATTTTATTTCTTCTTGCTGAATCAATCTTCCTATCAATATAATGCACTTGTCTCCTTTTACTCTTTTTGATTTAAAGCTTAGTTTTCCTAATGTGAATGTAGCTACTCCTGCTCACTTTTTATTTCCATTTGCATGGTATATCTTGGTTTATCTATTTTAAGAAAGAGTCATTTATTTAAAAATGAGAGAGAGAGAGAGAGAGAGAGAGAGATAATGAATATTCCTCCCCAGGCCAGGGCTATACTAGGCTGAAGCCAGGAGCCAGGAGTTTCTTCTGGGTTTCCCAAGTAGGTGGTAGGGTCCCAAGCACATGGGCCATCTTCTGCTGCTTTTCCCGGGCCATTAGCAGGGAGCTGGATCAGAAGTGGAGCAGCCTGGGCACAAACTGGCTCCAATTTGGGATAACAGTGTTGCAGGTGGCAGCTCTACCTAGTATGACACAGGGACAGCCTCTGCATGATATATATTTTTCCAACCCTTCACTTTCAATCAATGTTTATCTTTATCTGTAAAGTGATTCTTGTGTAGGCAGCATATAGTTGGATCTTGTTTTTTTTTTTTTTAATCTCTTTTTACTTGCTTCTATCTTTTGACTGGGTAGGCTAATTATTATTTTTTAAGCTTTTTTCTCAAAATTTATTAATGTATTTGAAAGGCAAAGTTACAGAAGGAGGGAGAGAGGGAGAGGGAGGGAGGGAGAGAGAGGGAGAGGAAGAGGGAGAGAGAGAGGGAGAGGGAGAGGGTGAGAGAGAGAGAGAGAGAGAGAAAATCTTTCATCCACTGGCTCACTCCCCAAATGGCCACAATGACTAGAGACTGTGCCAGGCTGAAGTCAGGAGCCTGGAACTCCATCTTGTTCTCCCATGTGGATGGCAGGGGCGCTGCTAGCACTTGGGCCATCTTCTCTTACTTTCCAGGCACATTAGCAGGGAGCTGGATCAGAAGTTGTGCATCAGGATTAGAACCGGTTTCATATGGGATGGCAGCATTGCAGGCAAATTAACCCACTGTGCCACAATACCAGTCACAACTTAATTCATTCATATTTTTGTATTTTTATATCTTTCTCTCATTATAATATTGGAGTCTCTTTTATTTCTCTTTTGTGCATCTGCTCTGCTATTTTTTAATGGCATGTGTTTTGTGATGGTATTTATGATCCTTTTACTTTTATTGTGCTACTCTCTGCAGGATTTCTTGTAAGGTTGGTCTGATAGTGAAGTGCCTCAGTTTTTGCTGTTTTGGGAAAGGCTTTATTTTCCCTGCACTTCTAATGGATAGCTTCATTAGACATAGCATTCTTGGTTGGAAGTTTTTATCTTTGAAGATTTTGACTATCTCAGCCTATTCTCCTCTGGCCTGAAGGGTTTCTGCTAAGAAGTCTGCTACTGGGGCAAGCTACTGGGGACTAGTGGATGGAAGATTTTGCTTCTTTCTCTGTAACTCTTTCAAATAAAATAAATCTGCTTTAAAAAAGAAGTCTTCCTTTTCATTTTTCTTTATATGTAATTTAATGTGTTTATGTTTGTATGTAATTTAATGTTTTTATGTTTTATATGTAATTTAATGTTTTTCTCTCACTATGCTCATGATTCTTTGTTATTTCTTAATTTTTGACAATATGACTATAACATGCTATGGAGAAGGTCTTTTTTAAAAAAAGATTTGTTTA
The DNA here is from genome assembly GCA_949820135.1 of Sylvilagus floridanus. Classification (NCBI taxonomy): domain Eukaryota; kingdom Metazoa; phylum Chordata; class Mammalia; order Lagomorpha; family Leporidae; genus Sylvilagus; species Sylvilagus floridanus. The sequence goes on from OX463223.1 coordinate 82,634,918, forward strand.
TTTATTTGAAAGTCAAAGTTACACAGAGAGAGGAGAGGCAGAGAGAGAGAGAGAGGTCTTCCATCTACTGGTTCACTCCCCAATTGGCCACAAGGGCTGGAGCTGTATGAGTCTGAAGCCAGGAGCCAGGAAATTCTTCCAGGTCTCCCACGTGAGTGCAGGGGCCCAAGGACTTGGGCCATCTTCTACTGCTTTCCCAGGCCACAGCAGAGAGCTGAATTGCAGGTGGAGCAGCCGGGACTCGAACCAGCACCCATATGGGATGCTGGCACTGCAGGCGGTGGCTTTACCCACTATGCCACAGTGCCAGCCCTGGAGAAGGTCTTTTTTGATTGAGTCTGGTTCGAGTCATTTGAGCTTCCTTTATCTGGATGTCATTGTCTCTTTTGGGAATTTTTCAGCAATTATTTCATTAAATAGGTTTTCAGTGCCTTCTTCCCTCACTTCCTCAGGCATCCCTATTAATAGGAATATTTGTTTGTTTAATGGTGTTCCGTATGTCTTTTATACTTTCTTAATTAAAAAAAAAATCCTTTCTTTTCATTTTTGTGTAACTGGATTATATTTTGTTTGTCTTCAAGATCAGAAGTTCTTTCTTCCTCTTGGTCTATTCTGCTTCTGAAGCTCTCAACTGTATTATTTTACCTTACTAGTTGAAGTTCCCAGCTCCAAAATTTCTGGTTCTTTTTAATGCTTTCTTACATCTTGACTGAATTTCTCATTCATATTGTGCATGGTTTTCTTCATTTTCTTGAACTCTCTGTATTCTCTTGCATCTCATTCCAAAACCAATGCTTCCTTAGAATCATTATCTTGGACTCTTTTTTTAGGCATTTCATAGAAGCACAACCTCTGAGTAATTTCTTCAGCTGTAATCAGTGTCTACAAGTGTCATAGTTGTCCACTGTGTTTGTTGAGATGGTAGTGTGACTTTGAAGTGTACGCCGGTTTTCAGAGATGTGCTTATTGAGACCTCAGAGAGTTGGGCATCAATAACAATATGTTTTTTGATGGAAGCAGTCATGTTTTTGGTGCTGTGTGACACAGAATGGGCTATTCCTTCGTCCAACCAAGAAAATCTGAGTCATGTTGGTGCTTATGGTACCAAGATCTGTGGTATTGTAGCTGTAGTATGTGGATGGTCCCTTCCCTAAGCATGGATGGGTATGGTTGATGACAAGGCTTATAGTACCAAAAACCCCAGTCTAGGAACTGGGTAATGTGAAGAGGATCTTTCCACATTCCCAAGGGATGAATACAGGTTATTCTGAGGATTGTGCACTGACAAGTGTGGGCCTGGAGCTGTAGAATACAGGTAAGGTCTTCCTTATGTCCCTCCATGTGTGTTCTGGTGATTGAGTCATGTAGCACTAATAGCTACCATCCTGGAGCTGCAGTGCAGGAAGAATACTATGCCTATTTACCACGGAAAAGGCACAGTTATGCTGGGGATTATGTGCTTAGACTTGTGGGCCTACAACAATAGAATGGAGATGGTGCCTTTTCCAGGTCCCACAGCACAGTTACAGGTATTCCCAGGACTTATCAAGTGAACAGTCAGAATCCCAGAACTGCAGGAGTCAGTGAAAACCTTACCCTGTTCTCAGTTTCCCGTTTCAAGTACAGGTTACACTGGGGATTATGCACTGACAGGCCTGAGTCTAATGCAGTGGAATGCAGATAGGGTGCTCTCCAGGTCGCACAGAAAGAACTCAGGTGACCCTGGACTATAGCTCCAATAGTTCCAGTCTCAGAGATGCTGTACTCAGAGGGTACCTTATTCACATCCCACCAGTTGATTACAGGTTATGGGGAGATTATACACTAGCTGGTACACGTCTGGATCACTAAGATGCAGAGGGGCCTTCCTCATGGCCTGAAGGATGAGCACAGGTGTTCCTGGGACTTACAGAATAAACAGTCACAGACCAAGAGTTACAGGATATAGTGGAGTTCTTAGCGAGGTCCTTCAGGGTGAACTTCAGCCCCCAGGTCTGGAGATGAATAAGTCAAAGGGTACCTTACCTAGTTCCTACATGGTGACAACAGATTATACTTGGGATAATGCACTACCAACTATAGACCTGGAGCAGAGGAATGCAGATAAGGCCTTCCCAAGACCCCATGTAGGAGTTCTGTTGTCCCTGGGACTAACGTTAACAACAGTACCAGTCACAGAGCTGTGGGATGAAGTTGAGTCTTTACCCAGGTCTCACAGGTCATGTGCAGGTTATGCTGGGGATTGCAGACTGGCAGCCACTAGCCTGAAACAGAGGAATGCACACAGAGTCCTCCAGGTCCCACTGGTAACTATGAATTACTCCAGGGATCGCAGCATCTGCAGCCACAGTCCCAGAGCTACAGGAGACAGACGCAACTGCTGACAGTTCCCAGAGGGCATTAATGGGTGATGTTGGGGCTCTTGTGCTGGCCATCCAGCACCCTGTGCTAAGAGATGCAGCACAGACTCTCCCAGGTCTTGTCTCCTGGACTTGTTTGTCCACTGTTGTTGATATTGAGCCCCAAGAAGTAGAGGGTGACTTCCTTGGATCATATAGAATAAGCAACTGTGGCTATGGGGCTTGTGCTCAGCAATCTTGCAGTAGGCAGAGTGTCCTGCTTTCTGCCCTGTGAAACAGACTGGCTTTAGCTCTGGCTCTAGTCTGAGAGCTGCTTGCAGTCATGAGTCCACTTGTTGTCTCCTAAGACATAGGGCATTTAGCAGAGACTGTACCAGAGCAGCTCGGGTCTGGGGCTTTGGGAGTGGGCATAGCCAATGCGGGGTCCTTTCTGTGACAAAGCACTTGCTTAGATGCCAGAAAGCTTTCTAGAGTGGATTTAAAACCAGTGATAACTATGTAATTTTGTAGTTATGCTTCTGGTCTGCTGGTAGGGATTGCTAAGCTTTCCACTTGCTTTTCCCAGCAAGATGGACCACTGTGATTTTTTAAAAGCTCTTGCATCATTTCTTGCTATGGGAGACAGCTACTGGGGTTGACACTAGATTAATAATGTGAGGAGTATTTGACATTACAATAGTACCTGCCAGATCACAAAATCCCTAGGTTTTCTCTTTCTTTGTTTTTTTTTTTCTTTTTATTCTATTTATTTATTTATTTATTTATTTATTTCACTTCATGGAGACTGGTGAGGTTCAGGCCATTTAGGTGTGGAGTATGAGGAGCATGACAGAATTATGTTCTTCAGATGGGCTTTGGATAGCCTTTGTGAAGAAAGTATAAGCTTCAACTTTACCAAGGAAAACACTATGAGAAACATCCTAGCTCACTTCTGCCATGGTCCTCTGACATTTGGCCAAACCCAAGTTTATGTTCTCAAGCTGCCTTCCTTTAGTTTTGTCCAATCTTCTGTTGCAGCTAGTTTGTACTGAATAACAAAAATGTATTTAGAACATCTCTTCCTAATTTCATGTTCAGTGTTATAACTTTGGTAGCTTGAAATTGGTCGTAACAGGAATCTCTGTCATGGAAATCAGTAAACACTACAAATTAGCTGTTCTACTACCTAGTACATCAGTTTATGGGCATGCCATTGGTTCTTCCTGTGTGATATTCATATTTCCTTATAACGTGTTCTGACATCCTTGTTATTTTCTCCCTATACTTTCAACCAAGTGTGCCTCCGGGATTTTTAAAATATGGTTGAAATCACAGCCTATGTAGATCCAATCATATTTAAGAGACATATCGCCATGTTCATGTTTTACCCAATAGATGTGATGCTGAACAGTAGTGTAAAAATCACATTTCTTTGAATTAAGTCCTCATTTAAATGTGCAATGTTGATGTATCATATAAAGAATTTCTTTTTTTTTTTTTTTGACAGGCAGAGTGGACAGTGAGAGAGAGAGACAGAGAGAAAGGTCTTCCTTTGCCGTTGGTTCACCCTCCAATGGCTGCCGCGGACAGCGCGCTGCGGCCGGCGCACCGCGCTCATCCGATGGCAGGAGCCAGGTGCCAGGTGCTTATCCTGGTCTCCCATGGGGTGCAGGGCCCAAGCACTTGGGCCATCCTCCACTGCACTCCTGGGCCACAGCAGAGGGCTGGCCTGGAAGAGGGGCAACCGGGACAGAATCCGGTGCCCCGACCGGGACTAGAACCCGGTGTGCCGGTGCCGCAAGGCGGAGGATTAGCCTGTTGAGCCACGGCGCCGGCCCATATAAAGAATTTCTAAGATGAACTTTTGCAAGATTAAGAACAATCTTTTTGAAAAACCAACTGTTACTATTTCATTTACAAACTTTGTCAAATCCAAATATATTCTTTTTTTATATCTGGACATTTTTATTTCTTTGTTTATTTCCCCCTGAAGAAACCTTTTATTTAATGAGTACAAATTTCATAAGTAGAACTTCAGGAATATAGCGATTCTTCCCACCATATCCACCCTGCCACCCCCACTCCCACCCCACTTCTTCCTCTCTCTCCCATTCCCAGTCCCATTGTCTATTAAGATTCATTTTTAATTAACTTTATATACAGAAGCCCAACTCTATACTAAGTAAAAATTTCAAAAAATCACGTGCACACACACGCACACAATCAGAAACTGTTTGAGACCAAGTTTTACAGTTAATTCTCATTACACAACTCACTAGGGACAGAAGTCCTACCTCAGCAGTAAGTGCACAGTGACTCCAGTTGTTAATTTAACAATTAACATCCTTATGTATGGAGTCAGTGACCACCTGAGGATCTTGACATGAGCTGCCAAAGCTATGAAAGCCTTTGGAATCCACAATCTCCAGCAATATTTAGAAAAGGCCATAAGCAAAGTGGAAGCTCTGTCCTCCGTTCAGAGAAAAGCACATCCTTTTTTGATGGCCACTTCTTTCCATTGGGGTCTCTTTCACAGAGATCCTTCATGTAGGACATTTTTTTGCCACAGTGTCTTGATTTTCCATGCATGAAATGTTCTCTAGGGCTTTTCAGATAGACCAGAATTACTTAATGACTGATTTTGAGATCAGAGTGCTATTTAAAGTGATTTTCATTCTATGAGTCTGCTGTGTGGACTGCTTCCCATGTTGAAACATTTTCTCCTTTTTAATTCTATCTATTATTATTACCAAACATGTTATCTTATTTATATGAGCCCATTAACACTTAATCCTACCTATATGGTCACTTAACCCTTAATAAGGTCACTTTAACACAGAAGATGGTATTTTTACCACTCAACCTAATGGGATTTGGGGTTCCATGGCAAGTTTTTAAACTGTACCCTTAGAAGTAAGTCCATAGGAATGTATGGAGAACTATACAGCTTTACAGTTACAAACTTCCTACTCCCTTTCTTACTCCAAATCTTATTTATTACTGAGATATATTTTCAACTGAGTTTACACACATATGATTAACTCTATGTTAAGAGTTCAACAGAGTATGAAAAAGAAAAAAAACTATTCTTCAACAGTAAGACAAGGAATATTTAAGTCATTGTTTCTCAAAGTGTTAATTTCACTTCTACACATTTCTTTTCAGTGCTCTATTAGTTATCCCAAATCACAGAGAACATATGGTATTTGTCCCCTTGGGACTGGCTTATTTCACTAAGTATGATGTTTTCCAGATTCATCCATTTTGTTGCATATGACTGGATTTCATTTTTTTTTTTTTTACTGCTGTGTAGTATGCCATAGAGTACATAGTCCATAATTTCGTTATCCAGTCTTCAATTGACGGCTACTTGGGTTGATTCCATGTCTTAGCTATTGTGAATTGAGCTGCAATAAACTTGGGGGTACAGATAACTCTTTTATTTGTGGATTTCATTTCCCTTGGGTAAATTCCCAGGAGTGGGATGGCTGGGTCATATGGTAGGGCTATATTCAGATTTCTGAGGTATCTCCAAACTGACTTCCATAGTGGTTGTACCAGTTTACATTCCCATCAACAGTGGATTGGGGTACCTTTTCCCCCACATCCTCACCAGCATTTGTTGTGTGTTGATTTCTGTATGAAAGCCATTCTAACCGGGGTGAGGTGAAACCTCATTGTGGTTTTGATTTGCATTTCCCTGATGGCTAGTGATCCTGAACATTTTTTCATGTGTCTGTTGGGTATTTGGATTTCCTCTTTTGAAAAATGTCTGTTTAGGGGCTAGTGCTGTGGCTCACTTGGTTAATCCTCCGCCTGTGGCACCGACATCCCATACGGGTGCCAGATTCTAGTCCCGGTTGCTCCTCTGCCAGTCCAGCTCTCTGCTGTGGCCCGGGAGGGCAGTGGAGGATGGCCCAAGTGCTTGGGCTACTGTACCCACATGGGAGACCAGGAAGAAGCACCTGGCTCCTGGCTTCGGATTGGTGCAGCGTGCCGGCTGTGGCAGCCATTTGGGGGGTGAACCAACGGAGGGAAGACCTTTCTCTCTGTCTCTCTGTCTCTGTCTCTGTCTCTCTCTCACTGTCTAAACAAATTTAACAAACAAAATCTCACTGTAAAACAAATTAAAAAAAAGAAAATGTCTGTTTACGTCCTTGGCCCATTTCTTCATTAGGTTGTTTTGCTGTTGTGAAAGTTCTTGATCTCTTTATATATTCTGGTTATTAATCCTTTATCCCTTACATAGTTTGCAAATAATTTCTCCCATTCTGTTGGTTGCCTCTTCCCTTTTCTGAGTGTTTCTTTAGCAGTACATAAGCTTTTTAATTTGATGTAACACCATTTGTTAATTTTGGCTTTGATTGCCTGTGCCTCTGGGGTCTTTTCCAAGAAATCTTTGCCTGTGCCAATGACTTGCAGGGTTTCTGCAATGTTCTCTAATAATTTGATGCCATCAGATCATAGATTTAGGTCTTTATCCATTCTGAATGGATTTTTGTGTAAGGTGTAAGGTAGAGGTCCTGCTTCATTCTTCTGCATGTGGAAAACTAGTTTTCCAAGCACAATTTGTTGAAGAGACTGTCCTTGCTCCAGGGACTGGTTTTAGCTCCTTGGCCAAATATAAGTTGGTTGGGGCCAGTGCTATGGCGTAGCAGGTAAAGCCATCATCTGCAGGGCCAGCATCCCATATGGGCACCAATTCAAGTTACGGCTCCTCCACTTCTGATCCAGCTCTCAGGTATGACCTGGGAAAGCAGTAGAAGATGATCCAAGTCCTTTGCCCCTTGCACATGCATGGGAATACCTGGAAGAAGGCCCTGGTTCCTGGTTTCAGATTGGTGCTGCTCTGGCTGTGGCAGCAATTTGGGGAGTGAACCCACGGATGGAAGACCTCTCTCTCTCTCTCTCTCTGCTTCTCCTTGCCTCTCTGTAACTCTGCCTTTCAAATAAATAAATAATCTTTTTTCAAAAATACATGTTTGTTGTAGATGCTTAGATTGATTTCTGGCGTTTCTATTCTGTTCCACTGGTATATCCATCTGTTTCTGTACAAGTACCAGTTTATTTTGATTACAACTGCCTTGTAGTATGTCTTAAAATATGTAATTGTGATGCCTCCAGCTTTGTTTTTGTTGTGTAAGGTTGATTTAGCTATTCAAGGTCTTTTGAGTTTCCATATGAATTTCTGCACTATTTTTTCCAGATTTGAGGATAATGTCTTTGGTATTTTGATTGGTATTGCATTGAATCTGTAAATTCCTTTCAGGAGAATGGACATTTTCATGATATTGATTCTTCCAATCCATGAACATGGAAGATTTATTCCATTTTTTGTACCCTTTTCTATTTCTTTCTTTAATGTTTTGTAATTCTTATCATAGAGATCTTTGATATCACTGGTTAAATTTATTCCATGGTATTTGATATTTTTTGTAGCTATTGTGAATGGGATTGATATGAGAAGTTCTTTCTCAGCCATAGCATTGTCTGTGTGTACAAGGAATGTTGATTTTGTGTATTGATTTCATATCCTGCTACTTTACCAAACTCTTCTATGAGTTCCAATAGTCTCTTTGTGGAGTCTTTTGGATCCCTTATATGTCTAGAATCATGTCATCTGCAAATAGGGATAGTATGATTTTCTCTCTCCCAGTTTGTATCCCTTTGATTGCTTTTTCTTGCCTAATGGCTCTGGCTAAAACTTCCAGGATTATATTGAACAGAAATTGTGATAGTGGGCATCCTTATCTGATTCCACATCTCAGTATAAATTCTTCCAACTTTCCCGCATTCAATAGTTCTTTGGTCATGGGTTAGTCATAAATTTCCTTGATTGTGTTGAAGAATATTCCTTCTGTACCCAATTTGTTTAAAGTTTTCATGATGAAAGGGTGTTGAATTTTATCAAATGCTTTTTCTGTATCTATTGAGATAATCACATTTTTTTTGTTCAGCAGTTTGTTAATGTGATGCAACACATTGATTGATTTGCTAATGTCAAACCATCCCTGCATACCAGGGATAAATCCCATTTGGTCCAGGTGAATGATCTTTCTGATGCTATTGGATTCGATTGACTAGAATTTTGTTGAGGAGTTTTGCATCTATGTTCATCAGAAAATTTGTCTGTAGTTCTCTTTCCCTGTTGTGTCTTTTCTGAGTTTAGGGATTAAAGTAATGCTGGCTTCATAGAAAGAATTTGGGAGGATTACCTACCTTTCAATTGTTTTAACTAACTTGAGACGAACTGTAGTTAGTTCTTTAAATGTCTGGTAGCATTCAGCAGTGAAGCCATCAGTCCTGGACATTTCTTTGTTGGGAGGGTCTTTATTACTGATTCTATTTCTGCCTTGGTAATGGGTCTGTTTAGGTTTTCTATGTCTTCATGATTCAATTTATACGTTGTATGTGTCCAGAAACATATCCAATTCTTCTAGGCTTCCCAGTTTGTTGGCATACATCTCTTTGTACTAATTTCTGATGATTCTTTCTATTTCTGTGGTGTCTGTTGTTATATTTACTTTTTCATCTCTAATTTTTTTGATTTGGGTCTTCTCTCTCCTTTTTTAATTAGTTGGGTCAATGGTTTGTCAATTTTGTGTATTTTTCTAAAAAAAATCAGCTTTCTGTTTTTCTGATATTTTGTATTATTTTTGTTTCAAATTTGTTGGTTTCTTCTCTAATTTTAATTACTTCTTTTCTCCTACTTGTTTTGGGTTTGGTTTACTGTTGCTTTTCTAGATCCTTGAGATGCACTGATAGCTCATTTATTTGGTGCCTTTTCGATGTCTTAATTTAGGCACCAATTGTTATACATTTTCCTCTAAACACTGCGTTTTCTGTATCCCATAAGTTTTGATATGCTGTATTCTAGTCTTGATTTGTTTCCAGAAAATTTTTTATTTCTCTTTTGACTTCTTCTATGGCACGCTGTTCATTCAGGAACATGTTCATTTTCCATGTGTTTGCATATCTTCTAGAGATTCCTGAGTTGCTAATTTCCAGCTTCATTTCATTGTGGTCCAAGAAGATGCATGGTATGAATTCTATTTTTTTTTTAATTTGCTGAGACTTTCTTCATGACCTAGCATGTAGTCAATCCTAGAGAAAGTTCTGTGCACTGCTGAGAAGAATGTGTATTCTGCAATTGCAGTATTAAAAGTTCCGTTGATACCTGTTAGGTCCATTTGGTCTATAGTGTTGATTAACTTTGCCATTTCCTTGCTGATTTTCTGTCCCATTGATCTGTTCATTGCTGAAAGTGGAGTATTGAAACCCCCATTACGATTGTATTTGAGTCTATATCTCCCTTTATATCACTTAACATTTCTTTTAAATAGCCAGGTGCCCTCTAATTAGGTGCATATACATTTATAATAGTTACATCTTCCTGTTGAATTGATCCCTTAATCATTACATAGTGCCCTTCTTTGTCTTTTTTAAAACATTTTTTGTGTTAAATTCTATTTTGTCTGATATTAATATGGATACCCCGCTCTTTTTTCACTTCTGTTGGCATTTCTTTTTCCATCCTTTCACTTTGTCTGCATGCATCTTTGTTGGTGATATGTGTTTCTTGTAGGCAGCAAATAGATGGGTTTTGTTTTTAATCCATTCACCAAGTCTGTGTCTTTTAACTGGAGAGTTGAGGCCATTTACATTCAAGGTGACTATTGATAAGTAATGACTTTGCCCTGTCTTTTTTCCATAAATATTCCTATTTTTTTACTTTGGATTTCCTTTGATCTTTTACTGGGGGGTTTCCTTCCTTTACTTTCTTTCATAGTGGTGATTATGTTTCTGTGCTTCTGTGTGTAGCACATCCTTAAGCATCTTCTGCAGGGGTCTATGGGTGGTGACAAATTCAATTTCTGTGTGTCATGGAAGGTCTTTATTTCATCTGTATTCATAAGTGAAAGCTTTGCAGGGTATAGTATTCTTGGTTCACAGTTCTTTTCTCTTAAGACTTGGACTATATCTTGCCATTCTCTCCTAGCCTGTAGGTTTTCTGATGAGAAATCCACTGTGAACCTAATTTCAGAGAGCTTCTGAAAGTAACCTGGCATTAATCTCATGCACATTTTAGAATTTTTTCAGGGCTGGTGCTGTGGTGCAATGGGTTAATGCCCTGGCCTGAAGTGCCAACATCCCATATGGGTGCCGGTTCTAGTCCCATCTGTTCCTCTTCCAACCCAGCTCTCTGCTATGCCCTGGGAAAGCAGTAGAAGATGCCACCAAGTCCTTGGGCCCCTCTTCCATGTGGGAGACCCGGAAGAAGCTCCTGGCTCCTGGCTTTGGATCGGCACAGCTCTGGTCATGGCAACCATCCGGGGAGTGAACCAGCAGATGGAAGACCTCTCTATCGTTACCTCTTTCTGTAACTCTGTCTTTCAAATAAATAAAATAAATATTTTTAAAAAATAATCTTTTCTTTATGTTTTACTGTGGAGAGTTTGACTCCAATGTGTTATGGTGAATATCTTTTCTGGTCACGTCTATTAGAAGTTCTATGTGCTTCCTGTTCTTGGATGTCCCTTTCAATCTCCAAATTAGGGAAATGAAATTTTCTATTATTATTTCACTAAAAAGGCCTTCTAATCCTTTCTCTCCTATCACATCTTCAGAAATTCCTAGAATCTGCATGTTGGGTCGTTTGATAGTCTCCTGTAGATTACCAACTGTGTTTTTTTAGTTTTCCATTTTCTTCTTCTTGCATTTGGTCTGACTGTATAATTTCCTGTGCTTTGTCTTTTAAGTGAGATACTCTTTCTTCTGCTTCACTGATTCTGTTGTTCCAATACATTTTGTATCTGTTCTATTGAATTCTTCATTTCCAAGATTTCATTTTGATTTCTGGTTAAAATCTCAATTTTGTGGGAGAAATTATCTTTCATGTCATGCATGGATTTCATTAGTTCATTCCTTTATATCTTGAATTCCATTTCTGGAATTTCTTTAATCTAAGTTTTCACAATCTAGTATTGAAGTGTTTTGCTCTTTTGGGAGCATCATTTTGTCTTCCTTATTCTTGTTTCTTGGATTGGTGCATTTGGTATTTGGCATTTGTGGAGATACTTGTTGATTTCTTATTTGTTTTTTCGCTGTGGAGGCTTTTATCTTTGCACTATGTATTTGTGAGTTACTGGAGTGTCTGCTTTAAGGGAATACCTAGAAGTGTGTGGTTGATGTGGCCAAGGAGATCTGTTTAGTGTTCCAGGGTGAAGGGTGTGTCTGAGGTGACACACCCAGGGTTGGTGTGGTAAATTTCCTTTTTTTTTTTTTATCAGAGGGGAGGTTTGTTCTTGTCTGTTGGCATAGACTCAGCTGAGCTCTTCTCAAAGGAGGCCAGTGCCTGGGTGCTAGCACCAGTGACTACATTATTTATCCACTCTGCCACAGGGACCACACAAAGGATTCATGCAGTCCTCAATGTAGGCTCAGATTCCCCAGCAATGTCCTTCACTAGGTAACCAGGGAGCCCTGAGTGTGTGGGGTCTCCCACAGTGACTGCCCAAAGTCCCAGCCACATCCTGAGTCCTTCCACTCAGCCTCAGTATTTTCACAGTCCTCGCACACAAGCCTCCCACAGTTACGAGCACCAAGCCTCCTGTCTGTTTTCCCCACCAGACTCAGGAGTCTCCGCTTGGCTGGTTGCTTGTCATGGACACTAGCTGGTGCAGGTGTTACATCTGTCCAAAATGGCACATGCTATCTATCATCCTCATACAGGACACAGTTACAGGGTGATCAGGGAGAGAGAAAATGTGTCCTTCTTTGTATTTTCTCCTCTAGTTTGGCATGTACACAGGCCTCCAAGCCAGATTCTCTGCTGGCTCTTCCTGCAGCTTTTCCACCAGTGGCTTGGTTTGCTGCTGTCTGGTTTCACCTCATTCTCCAATGCTGATGTGGAGGCTCTCGACTGCTGGGGTCCTGAGTTGTATGTGTCCTCGCCTTCCACGTAGGTCCACTGTGTCCCTCCAATTTGCATAGAGTTTCCTCCGCTATTTTCTCCCTAACTCTTCCCTGAGACTGTACTCTTTCCACTTTTTTTTTGACAGGCAGAGTGGACAGTGAGCGAGAGAGAGAGAGAGAGAGAGAGAGAAAGGCCTTCCTTTATCCATTGGTTCACCTCACAATGGAGTCTGTGGCCAGCACGCTGCGGCCAGCGCACTGCGCTGATCCAAAGCCAGGAGCCAGGTGCTTCTCCTGGTCTCCCATGCGGGTGCATGGCCCAAGGACTTGGGTCATCCTCCACTGTACTCCTGGACGACAGCAGAGAGCTGGCCTGGAAGAAGAGCAACCGGGACAGAATCCAGTGCTCCGACCGGGATTAGAACAAGGGGTGCTGGCGCCGCAGGTGGAGGATTAGCCTAGTGAGCCACTTTTTTTCCACTTTTTTAAAAACTAATCTTCTCCTGGACTAGAGCAGCAAGCTCCCTCCCTACTCCTCCATCTTAATCCAATCCCCCAAATCCAAATCTTGCAAGACGATCTTATAAATTTTTTAATGGGGAAAAACTTTCAAAGTTAAAATACACATACCCTTTGATCAACATGAGCATGCACGTTTTTAACATGACATATATATAAGAACATTCGCTGAAAAATTATTTATATGCCCATCAAAATAGGACTTGTTAAATAAATTATGATATAACCATGTATAAAGTGTAGCCATTAGAGAAGGAGATAGTTTTCTATATACTAACATGGAAAGGTCACTAAAATATACTACAGTTAAAAATATAAAAAGTATGGTACACTAGTTGTATGGAGAAATTCATGTATTTCTGTATCTGTAAATGCATGAACTATGTCTGTAAAAGTGCACTGTAATTAATAAATAACCATCTATGAAAAATAAAACTATATCTGAGAGATGAATGGGAATTATTTTTAAATTCTTAATCTTTGGTAATTTAAAAATATTGTAGCATGTACGGGTATTGCCTACTCTAAATATAAATTGAAATAGTCTCAGCTCTGTTGTAAATGACTCTGTGACACTGAGACAAATCCTTTCCCTTCTCTGGGATTCAGTATCTCCATTTACACAACGAGGAAGTACTTCAGAAAGGAAACCAAGAAAAGGGTATTACTGACACATTGTAGCTCCCAGTGTGTACAGTAAGAGCAAGTATGTTGTTGGTTCACCACACTATGTAATTAGGGAATCTGGTCTCATAACGTGGTGGGAAATGTAAGCTCTGTTATTAGCAAACAGCATTAATTAGGTACTTATCAAATTCCTACTGAAAGCCCAGTGGTCTACCCAGGGCTGAATGTCGTTAAGAAAGACAAATCATAGCTCCTGCCTTTAAGGAGCATGCTATGTAGTGGGAGATAAGATGAATAAACATGGAGCTGAAATATACAAAAGAACATATGAGAGTTCCAGAATGAGTAAAAGAGGTAGGTATAGATCATGGTTTGCCTCCACTGGTTCATTATGGAGCTTTGCAAATATCCCTGTATTCCTCTCAGACTTAATTGCTTCACATTTAAAGTGATGGAGGAGTTTGATGAAGTGAACTCAGTAATTTCTCAATAAATTAATATTCAGTCCAGAGATTAAGAAACTATCAGACATAGATGGTGAAAGTTATTTTATCTTCGCTATTTGTTTGGTATCTACATTATGGATCTGAACAATGTCACTTACTAGCTGTGTGGCATAGAGCACAATCTTGGATAAACAGCATAACCTCTATCACACTTTTCCTTGTAAAGTAGGAATCATAACATCTAGTTTTGCAGAGCTGTGGTAATTAAAAATAACATATGTGAAGCACCCAGGCGTTTTTAAGTACCTGATAAATAAGCTATTAGAAGTGTACACATTCTGCTGGGATCATATGGAACTCAGGAAGAGCTGATCAAGTCTGAAGTGCCTGCTGAAACTTTCATTGTGCAGCACGCAAGGACTGTACTTAATGTTGTTTATTTATCAAGCACTCTACAATAAAGTGTGTTCATCAAATTATTCAGAATTTTCTTTCTACATAGTCCTAAAGTCTGAAGTTACCTGAGAACTAATTTGAAAACTGAAATTTAATCTGCTGCTCAGATGTGCACCTGCATTGTGCTCTGCTTCTGGGTACCATTCTGATTTGATTCCTTGAAGATTCAAAAGCAACTTATCAGGATGATTATAGTGTGCACCTTACAACAACACTTACAGGCTACTTGAGAAGATTAAAGGGAGGAAGGGAGGAATGGAGGGAGGGGGGTATGAGAGAGAAATATAAGAGGAAGAGGGGAGGAAGTAAAGTAAGAAGGAGGAGGGTGAGAAAGAGAAAAAACAAAAGTATTTAGATAAAAAAGACAAGTATGGGCCCTATTATGGAACTGTTTGAGCTGTATGATAGGCTTCAAGAAAAGCACCTAAGTGCTGCCACACCGAGCACAGCATTGACTATCTTGTTACTTCCATTCCTCATTGAGGGTAGAAGTATTGCTGATTAGGGGAGGAGGATGTGAGTCTGCATCTAAAATATTTCATAGTAACTTTCTCCAAAGACTATTTTGACTGATTCTTGGATTCAGAGCACCAAGAAGCCAGGATTCCTTTCTGAATCTGAGAAAAGGCCACAATGGTGCCAAAAGATTGAGATGTGGTACTCATAGAGAAATCAGTGGAAACTAGAGAGAGAGGAACCAGTGTCATATGTTCTGGAAGAAACAGGGAATTTCAGTTTGACAAATTTGTATTCAAATCCTTGCTCTTCTTACTAGTTGCAACTTGGTACATGTTACCTGACTTCTCTTGACCTCAATAAAGTCTGCTATATACTGGAGATAGCAACACATAGGTCTGCTGCAATACTTAAATGAAATAATATATGGGAAGCAATGAAGGCAATTCTGGCACACATATGGGTTCACCAAATATTGAGAGAAACAGAAGTAGAGAAGAGTGGATGAGTGAGTTTTTAAAGATTTGATATAGAAGCAGATAGGGGAGAGGGTAGCAGTAGTTGTAAAATGTTATCCCAAGACAAAATAACAGGATGATAATAATCAAAACAGTAACAGAAATGTTAATAGCGAGCAAATGTTAGACTTCTGAGATGGATCAGAGTTAATGGAAGTGGGATTGCACAGAAAGGGTAATTTTGATGGAAAAAGAATTTTACTAAGTGATGAAATCACTGATATGGCATTCCAAGCAGAGTGGATAATGTATTTTGAAAAGGCTTGGAAGTTGGAAAGAGCCAAGACTGGCATATGAAACAGGTTGTGAAATTTGATTTGTTAGTCATCAAAGACTCTGAAATATTCAATCAGCCTTGACCTCTTGGATGCTGAGTTTATTCATTTTTCTTTTTCCTTTCTACTAAAAATATGGAATTTCTCTTTTATTTTTAAAGATTTTATTTATTTATTTATTTGAGAGGTAGAATTACAGACAGTGAGAGGGAGAGGCAGAGAGAGAGAGGTCTTCCTTCCATTGGTTCACTCCCCAGATGGCCGCAAAGGCTGAGCTGAGCCGATCCGAAGCCAGGAGTCAAGAGTTTCTTCTGGGTCTCCTACATGGGTGCAGGGGCCCAAGCACTTGGGCCATCTTCTACTGCTTTCCCAGCAGAGAGCTGGATCAGAAGAGGGGCAGCCGGGACTAGAACCGGCACCCATATGGGATGCCGGTGCCTCAGGTGGAGGATTAACCTACTACGGAATGGCACTGCCCTTGGGACTTCTCTGTTTACAATCACCTTAAGATGGCCAGTTTTGCTGTTCCTTTCCCTAACCCCTGTTTTCGTCTACACTTTGGTGATTATTATCTGTTAGACCAGTTACAGGAACTGAAGAATGGGTGGGAACAGAGCAATGCCCTCCGGAAAGTTGTGGGGGCGCTGTAGGCATGCTGAGTGCTTAAAGCATTGTTAGAACTTTTCATCCAACCATCATTGCTTAAGGAGGAAGAGACTCTACATCCTTGGAGAGAGGTCCACTAATATCATATATTTACCATGAAGATAATGTACTTTCCTGCCACATACTTAAGTTCCTTAATAGAATTCTCATAAAAATATTTATGTCAACTGAATTATGAAAAAGATGCTCATTGACAAAATGAGAAGTCTTTCATGTTTAGAAGATTAAAATGCCTCTAAAATGTAGGGTGAATAAATTACTCTTTCCATTTGGTTTAGAATGTCAAGAGAATTCAACGGTACATTCTGCTCAGCTTTCCTTGATTCAAAAAGCACACCAAACCACACCAAAACAAAAATTGCACCCTGGTCAACTTGAGAATATCAGCTGACAAAGAGGTATGATTTCATCGGTTATTTTTTTTTTTACTGTCCCAAGTATTCCTAAGTATCAAGGGAACATATACTGCAGAGCTCATTTTTGGAATGAAAGGCAATAGAGATTTTTCTAGAAAACAGAGGAATTATCCTAGGCTCTAAAACATCATTAATTTTTAATAATCCAGGGTAAAGAGGCTTGTAATATTATGGTTTGTAAGAGGTACACTCTGCAATACCAGGGTTGTAAAATCAGGTTGAGGGGATGGCATTGTGGTGCAGCGGGTAAAGCTATCACTTGTGATTTTGGCATTTTATATGGGTCCCAGTTTGAGTCCCAGCTGCTCCAATTTCTATCCAGCTCCCTGATAATGTGTTTGGGAAGGCAGTGGATGATGGCCCAAGTTTTGGGCCCCTGCACCTATGTGGAAGACCCAGATGAAGCTCCTGGCTCCTGGCTTCAGATCAATCCAGCTCTGGCTCTTGCGGTCATTTGTGCAGTGAAAGATGGATGGAAGATTCTCTCTCTCTCTCTCTCTCTCTCTCTCTCTCCTAATTCTACCTTTCAAACAAGTAAATACATCTTCAAAAATTATGTTGAGATAATGACAGCAATAGCACTGTTATTCAGATTCAGCCACTCTGACATTGAGTATGATCCCTTTCTATTTTCTTATCCTGTAACCATAGGAAATAGTTTATATATACTTAGTTTCTTCTCAAATCATAAACAGCCACATCGCTTGCATTTGTACGTGCCTTTACAACTTACAGATAGTGTTCAAATGAAATATCTTCTTTGAATCTCAAACTAATCTATGAGAGATTCAGGGTAGTTATTACCATTTTATCTATGATGAAAGTGAGGCTCAGAATGGTTAACAGAATTGCTCATGTTCACACAGCTAAATAAGAAATGAACTCATTACCATAGACAGATATTTTTCACTCTTATTCCTATCCTTTTTTCACAACTTCTTAAATGTCAACAAAAATGTTAAATTACTATCACTCTGCTGTGCTCTGACAGGCAAATCATTTTACTTTTTCTATTAAAAGAAATATAAAATTATTAGAGACTATATAATCAAGAGACCAATTATCTGGAAACTTCACTTAGGAGGAACATTCTGCTTACCTGACAATACCCAATAAACAAAGGATTGAAAATTAGTATAATATTCATGATGTCATTCAATGAAAAATTACTAAGCACCTACTGAGTGTCAGAAATCTGTTAGATACTACTTTCTATGGCCATGAAACAGAAAAGATATTAAGAAAAACCCAGATAGAACTAAGAAATCCATTTATTCAAGTACTCATTCAATAAATATCTTTTAAATACCTACTATACACCAGGCAGTGTTCTAGGTACTTGGAATATATCAGTGAACAACGAATCAAAAATCTCTGTCTTAAGTGGGATAGGCATTTGGCCTAGCAGTTAAGACACTGGTGTGGATGTATGCACACCATTTTGGAGTACCTGAGTTTGAGTCCTGGCAATGCTACTGATACAAGCTTCCTGCTAAGGCACCAGCTCAGAGGCAGTAGATGATGGCTCAAATAGTTGGTTCCTTGCCATCCATGTGGAAGATCTGGTCCCAACTTTCCAGCTCAGGAAATTGCAGGCACTTGGGGAGTGATCCAGAGGATGAGAGCTCTCTATCTCTGTGTGTATGTCTCTCTATCTCTGTATGCCTCTCTAAATAATCAAAAATTAAAAATTAAAAAAAAATCTTGAGGAACTTCCATTTTAACTTGTATGAAGAGAGGGAGGGGGCACGGAGGGGAGGAATTAAGCAATAAGCAGTAAGCCTAAGAAATTAGAAGGTTAAATAGTATGTTGGAAGGCAACAAACCTTCTGGACAAAAAGTATAGTAATGAGAATAAGGAGTGCTGAAGGAGAGCAATTTTAAACAGAGTGGTGAGGGCAGGCTTCACTGAAGTGACATGTGGGCAAAATGTGAGGGCTGTTAAGGAGTGAGCGACACAGATATCTCAGGCAAGGACATTTCAGACAGAGGGAACAGCTGATATAAAGGCCCTGATATGAGAGTGTGATTATTATGTTCAGTGATTGGTAAAGAGGACAGTGTAGCTACATTTGTGACTTTATAGATAATTAAAAAGCCACATTACATTATATTTGGTAACAGCTGTGCAGATCACTTGCGACTTTATAAATCATTAATTAATAGATCAAATATTCAATTCTGAGATTAGAAAATCGTGTCTCAGCTTTTGTCCTGGATGTATAAGAGTCCATTTATGCTGGATGTTTAGAAATTCACTTTTTTAAAAGTTGAGGAGTGTTCAGTCAACAAAATCTTAGACTGGAGGGTTTTCAGCAAAAATGTTGGAATGAGTAATACCAAAGGTCTCTCTTCCATAAAAGCTTCCCTCCATAAAAAGGAAAACTGGTCAAAAAAGTCACAATCAACATTGTCAGAACAATGGAAACTAACCAAAGGCTTTCAGCAATCTGGGGAGAATATATTAAAGAAAAATAGTTAAATCTGGATAAGAGTAGTGACTTTAGCAGGAAGATTTATTAATTTTGCGGCTGGGGAGAGAGAGAGAAAGGGAGAGAGAGAGAGAGAGAGAGAGAGAGAGAGAATATCTTCTATATGCTGGTTCACTCCCCAGATAGCTGCAATGGCTATGGCTGGACCAAGCCGAAAAAGAAGCCTAGAGCTCATACTGAGGCCCCCATTTGGGTGGCAGGGGCCCAAGTGCTTGGGCCTTCTTCCATTGTTCTCTCAGGCGCATTAGTAAGGAGGTGGATAGTAAGCAGAGACAACCCTAATGTGACATTATAACTTTACCTAGTGTTAAAATCTCCTCCCCAGGTCCACAGTAGCCAAAAAAACCAACATCCCACAATGATCCTAAAAATTAGCAGCTTGGTAACAAGTGGAATGGCTAAACAGGGTGTAGCCACAATAACTTCAGCTGCTCTGGGGTATGAAAAAGCAAATAAATGACTATGTTTCCAGGCATCTGGCTAATGGAAATTTTTAGGAAAAGAAATGAGAAAAAATAGTGAAGACCTCATGGGACATGAGGAGAGAGGACAGGGACACCACTGCGACCAGGTGCTGTGCAGCCAGCTGCTGGCTGAGAGCCTCCATCATACCATGACAAGGCAGGAAGAAATCCCCACACATGCTGCCGCTTGCAGTTTTAGTTGAGAGGGAATTCAGCCTGGAGAGAGCTGACTGGAGTCTTAGCTACTGCCAGGCTTGGAGCAGGGAAGCTCACCTGCTTCTTCCCCTCCCTAACTCCTGCAGAACACCATACCCAGCAGTGAAAAGTCGGGCAGTGCTCCTCTGTTCCCTTCCTACCAGTATCGGAATCAGCATCAGGAGGAGATGCCATGTTCTTAAAGAGAAATGAGAGGAGACCGCAGCAGCCTGTGTCACTGGTGATACTGCCTGAGTGAGAAGCTTGCAGATCACACAGACTTTGAGTGAGGCCTGCAGCACTAGTGGGGCACAGGATGCCCAGCTAAATGTGTGAAGTGAAAGCACATTGCCGGCTTCCTATCCACTTTACAAGGGCTTCCAGTGGAATAGTAGGGAAGAAAGCCCATCTTAAAACATGAGGACAAGGCCGGCGCCACGGCTCAATAGGCTAATCCTCCGCCTTGCGGCGCCGGCACACTGGGTTCTAGTCCCGGTCGGGACGCCGGATTCTGTCCTGGTTGCCCCTCTTCCAGGCCAGCTCTCTGCTATGGCCCGGGAGTGCAGTGGAGGATGGCCCAAGTGCTTGGGCCCTGCACCCCATGGGAGACCAGGAGAAACACCTGGCTCCTGGCTTCGGATCAGCGCGGTAAGCCGGCCGCGGCACGCTGGCCGTGGCGGCCATTGGAGGGTGAACCAATGGCAAAAGGAAGACCTTTCTCTCTCTCTCTCTCACTGTCCTCTCTGCCTGTCAAAAACAAACAAACAAACAAACAAACAAAAAAAAAAACATGAGGACAAGCTGCTGTGGCTCACTCATGAGTGACTAAGAGATATATTGGAGGGATAAATCCGTGATCCCCACTGTCTTTGAATCTGGCCTGGAGGGTTAGCAGGAGGCAGGATGTCCACTTAAGCCTGTGAGACACTTCCTTCCCCTCCATATCACTGGCACCTGTACTCAAGGCAGAAAATGGACAGGCAGTTGGCTGTGGGAATGCTTCGGCTCTCTCCATGGATGAAGAAGCTTCACCGGGCTGAGAGTAGATTAGTTGCTCCCTGTGACTGGGAATTCTATGATTGCAGGATAGGGCATGGGTTGTGGCTGGGTCTCTGGGCAATCACTGTGTCTGGCTTCACAGGCTCAGAGTTCCATGAGTGCCTGTGGTGGGTCATTGCAGAGGGTTCTGAGTTCACACTGAGGATCACACAGGTTCTTTGTGTGGTTCTTGCAAATGTATGGGTGGGGTGTGTAGCCACATAGGCTTACCCTGGGCAGAGAGGAGGTAAGGCAGTGATGACACCAACTGACATGATCATACTCTCTCCCCTTACTGACAATAGAGGAGATCTATCATTCTCAATGTGAGTTCACCCTGAACTTTTGTACCATACCCAAGCATTGACTAGAGCTCCCTGACTCCACACAGAACATGACATTGAATATCCACTGAAGAAGCAGACACTCCACTAAGTCAAAAAAGCATATTTCCAAGCTAAAACCCATCAGAGGAGAAAACCAACAAGTAAATCCATAAATACCTAAAAAAAAAAAAAACGTAAAAACACAAGAAACAACAAGGAAAACAATATGACTCTCAAAGGAACACATATCAATATTAGAATGTAAAGATAAGAGATGGAAGAAATGGTTGAAAAGGAATTCAAAAGAGCAGCTATAGGGTTACTGAGAAGAAATGAGAAGCAAATACCTGAGTTAAAGAAATCCATACATTGGGGTCAGCGCTATGGCGCAGTAGGTTAACACCCTGGCCTAAAGTGCCAGCATCCCATATGGTTGCCGGTTCTAGTCCTGGCTGCTCCACTTCCTGTCCAGCTCTCTGCTATGGCCTGGGAAAGCAGTGGAAGATGGCCTAAATGCTTGGGCCCCTGTACTCACGTGGGAGACCTGGAAGAAGCTCCTGGCTCCTGGCTCGGATCGGCGCAGCTCCATCTGTTGTGGCCAATTGGGGAGTGAACCATCGGATGGAAGACCTCTCTTTCTCTCTCTCCTCTCTGTGTAACTCCAATTTTAAACAACAAAAATAAAGCTTGAAGCATCTCAATACCAGATTTCAAGACATACTACTGGGCATTGATAATCAAAACAGACTGGTACTGGCAGAAAAATAGACATATAGACCAATGGCACATAATAAAAATCCCAGAAATCAATCCGTGCATGAAAAAGCAACTATTCTTCAACAAAGGAGCCATAATAATGCCTGGAGAAAGGACAGTCTATTCAACAAATGATGCTGGGAAAACTGTATATCCACGTGCAGAAGTATGAAACCAGACCCCTACCTTACACTTTATACAAAAAAAATTCAACTCAAAATAGATCAAGGATCCAAATCTATAACCTGATACCATCAAATCACTAGAGGAGAACATTGAGGAAACTCTGCAAGATATTGGGATATGCAAAGACTTCTTGGACAAGACACCCAAAGCACAGGCAATTAAAGTAAAAATAGACAAATGGGATTGTATCAAGGTAAGAAGCTTATGCATTGCAAAGAAAACAAAGTGAAGAGACAACTGACAGAATAGAAAAATATTTGCAAACAATGCAACCAATAAGGGATTAATACCCAGCATGTATAAACAGCTCAAGAAAGTCAACAACAACAAAACAAACAATCCAGTTAAGAAATGGGCAAAGAATTTGAAAAGGCATTTTTCAAAGGATGAAATTCAAATGGCCAACAGACACACTGAATAATGTTCAGGATCAATAACCACCAGTGAAATGCAAATATAAACCATAATGAGGTTTTATTTCACCCCAGTGGAATGGCTATCACACCAAAATAAAAAATCATAAATGCTGGCAAGGATGTGGGAAACAGGTGCCCAAATACACTTCTGGTGGGAATATAAACTAGTACAGGCTTTGTGAAAGACAGTACAGAGATTCCTCATAAATCTGAAAATATATCTACCATGTGATCTGGCCATCCCACTCCTGGGAATTTACCCAAACAAAACAAAATCAGCATATGAAAGAGCTATCTGTACCTCCATGTTTATTGCAGCTCAATTCATCATAGTTAAGATATGGATTCAACCCAGATGTCCATCAACCAATGACTGCAGAAAGAAAACATGGTATATATGTGTATGTATATATGGAAATACTACTATGGAATACTACTCAGCTGTAACATTGGAAACCATTATTCTTAGTGAAATAAGCCAGTCCCCAAAACACAAATGTCATGTTTTCCCTGATCTGTGGTAACTAATAGAGCACAAAAAATGTAATGTGTATCAGCAAAATTGACATTTTGAGGTTTGATTATTGTTTACAGCCCTTGTCTCTGCTGTTGAAGAATTATGTTTTTTTGTTTGTTTGTTTTTTCTTCTTACTATGTGTTGAATTAGTTATTTAGTGGAGGGTTAAGCTTATGATTATAAAACAAACTGAAAGTATGTCACTGTAAAAATTCAAAGGAAGAATAAGAAAGGAAGGAGAAAGGAGGAAGGAGGGTGGGAACGTGGACAGGAGAGAGGGTAGGGTGGGAACTATCACTATGCTCCTAAATCTGTATATATGAAATGCATGAATTTGTTCACCTTATATAAATAAAAAATATTTTAAAAAGTAGAGGAGCAAAATTGAGTTGAGTCTCCTTCAAGTCACTTTTATCAGGAAATTTCCATTATTTGGCCTCTCTGGTGGTTTACTGGAAGACTCCACTCTGAAGGCTGTGTGTATTTTTTTCTTTCTTTTTTAAAGATTTACTTATTTGTTTGAAAGGCAGAGTTAGTATGAACAGTCGCCTACCACCATCCAGGGGTAGTTTGTAGAAAATAATCAGAAGCAAATGTTGAACACAGAAGTTGACCAAGTTGATGTATAACAACTGGGACAAACGACATGCCAATTTTTTTTTTTTAAAAAAAACAGCTTAACAGAAGAAGCTGGGAATTAATATAAATAGAAGAGTCTGAAAAGCTCTGATATATTCCATAGAATCTGTATTTTTTAAAAGTCATTAAACAGCCGGCGCCGCGGCTCAATAGGCTAATCCTCCACCTTGCGGCACCGGCACACTGGGTTCTAGTCCCGGTTGGGGCACCGGATTCTGTCCTGGTTGCCCCTCTTTCAGACCAGCCCTCTGCTATGGCCCGGGAGTGCAGTGGAGGATGGCCCAAGTGCTTGGGCCCTGCACCCGCATGGGAGACCAGGAGAAGCACCTGGCTCCTGCCTTTGAATCAGCATGGTGCGCCGGCTGCAGCGCGCAAGCCGCAGCGGCCATTGGAGGGTGAACCAACGGCAAAAAGAAGACCTTTCTCTCTGTCTCTCTCTCTCTCTCTCACTGTCCACTCTGCCTGTCAAAAATTAAAGAAGAAAAAATTAATTAAACAAACAAGTAACAATAAACATAAGTAACAAAGAATCACGAAGTGTATCAGTTGCAAATTCTAGCACATCAGTAATCAAATTAAATAAATTTAAATGTATTAAGCACTGATAGTAATGGAAAGAGATTCAAAGAGTAGATGAAAATCACAATACAACTAAATAATATCGGCAGGAGATAATTTAGATTGAAAGACAAAACTAGGTTGGAAGTAAAAGAATGGAAAAACATATTCCATGCAAAAAATAATCAAAGGCGACCTGGAGTGGCTAGAGTTGTCTCAGACAAAATAGATTTAAAACAAAATTGTGAGTAAGGGTGAAAAATGGACATGTTATCATGATAACACGTTGAATCCACTAGATGCAATGAAGATGCTCCTAATAACAGACACCCTTAAAAAATAAAAAAAAATGACAAAACTGAATGCAAAGTTATACAATCTCACATTAATAGTTGGAGATCTATGTATCCCACTTTCAATAACGCATGGGAAATTAAGCAGAGAATAAGAAAATGGAAGTCATGATCAACACCATAAACAAATTAGATGTAGCAGACATCAAAAACATCCCACCCTAAAACACCACAATATATATTCTTCTACAGTGTACATGGAACAATCTCCAGGAAAGACCAGATTTAAGGCCATAAAACAAGAGTCAATAATTGTAAACGGATCAATGTCATACAAAGGATGTTATCACAGAACAATTCAAAATGGAAATAAAAAACTTTGACATGAATGGAAATGAAAGGTAATATACTAAAATTTATAGAATTCAGTGAAGGTTATGCTTGGTGGGAAATGTGTAGATGGAAATGCCTACCCTTACAAAAGAAGAAAGAAATTTCAACTGATAAGTCAAACATCTACTTTACAGCACTAGAAAAGGGGCAAACTAAAGGATTTACACTAGTAAGGTACTGATGCTCAATATACAAACACCAATCAGTGTCAGATTTTAACAGAATAATAGACAAAACCCACATGATATTGAAATAGACAGTGAGCATTTGACAAAATCAAAAAGATTTTCATAACATAAAACTTCAACAAATCAAGATTAGGAGAGAACTTCCTTAATATGACTATGAGCATCATGAAAAACACAAAGCAAAACACATATTGAATAGTGAAAGAAAGTTTTTCCTCCTGAGACCAGGAATAAGACAAAGATGTCGGCTCTCATCACTTCCATTCTACATTTTACTGGAGGGACTAGTAAGGGAAATTAGGCAGGATAAAAAAATAAAAGGTATCCAGGTTGAAAAGAAAAAAGTCAAACTACCTCTAATTGCAGATGACAATACCTTCCAAAAGGAAAATGTTAGGGGCCTGTTCTGTGACATAGTTGGTTAAACATCTGCCTGCAGCATCAACATCCCATATGGGTGCCGGTTTGAGACCTAGCTGCTCCATTTCTGATCCAGCTCCCTGTAAATGGCCTGCGAAAGCAGCAGAAGATGTCTCAGGTGCTTGGCCCCCCGCACCCGTGTGGGAGAGCTGGAAGAAACTCCTGGGTCTGGATCGGCCCAGCTCCAGCTCTGGCCGTTGTGGCCACATGGAGAGTGAATGAGCAGATGGAAGAACTCTCTCTCTGTCTCTCCCTCTCTGTCTGTAACTCTGCCCCTGAAATAAATAAATAAATATTTAAAATAAAAAACTAAAATATTTATTTGAAGAGGAGAGAAAGAGAATTGATTTTCCATCTGCTGATTCACTCCCCAAATGGCTGCCACAGCTAGTCTAGTCCAGGCCAAAGCCAGGAGCCAGGAGCTCCAAACAGGTCTGCCACAGGGGTACAGGGGCCCAAGTACTCGCTCCATCTTCTGCTGCTTTCCCAGGCACTTTAGCAGGGAGCTGGATGAGAAGCAGAGCAACTAGGACGTCTGATGTAGGATGCTGGCTCTGTAGGTGGCAGCTTAGCTCACTGCCCAAAATGTCAAGCCCTCCCTTACCTTTTCTTTAAGAAAAGATCAAAAGTTCAGGAGCTTCCAGGACCTAGGCTTATTTTTAAAGAAGCATGTTACAGCGAGCTCCCTTGACCAAAAACATCATAAAAGATAAACAATGAATTCATTCAAATAATGCTTATGAGAATTTTCAACATGTCAGGCAGTGGGGTGAATAAAAGGAATATGCCTTATCCTTGGCTCCTTCACAATCAGGTGAGGGACTTAGCCATCTTTCAATTTATAGTGATCTATAACATTTCATAGACTGCTGGATGTATTCATGGAGTTATGACACAAAGAAATGATTGGAAGTGGATAGAGACCAGAGGAAAAAGGATTGAGTGTAGATAGAGCCATTCGCCAAGCTCCGTTTTGAAATACCGGGATTTCAGTTTCAAAGGGCATTTTGTAATTCAACTCTCCCGCTGCATACCACTGCAGATAATAGAATCTTTTTGTCACTGGAGGCAAGATAATAAGTAATAGAAGGAAATTAATTAAATGAGAATTTGGGAAGAGTTAGAGTTCATTTTCTTTTAGCAAAGAGTGTACTTGATGAATCATGGCAGAGAAAAGCCACACTAAACAAAGAGGGCTAACAATCTGACCACAGACAAGTCACTGAGGCTCTCTGGATTTGTGCTCCTACGTCCGCAAAGCTGTTAATGTGATTTACCCTATCTATTTCGTGCGTATGCTGTGATATGGTGCATGGGAAAATTTGCCAGTGGCAACATATCTTGCAAATGTATGAGATTGCTGCTAGGAAGTTATACAGGTAACTATCTCTTTGTCAATTCCCTGGAATGTCTTTAAAGGCCTCTGTATGTTTTTAAATCAGATAAGGTATGCTACAATTTACAAGGCCTTCTTAATTCTTTTTCTGAGTCCTCTCCTAGAGGATTGCTTGCACCAAAAGGCAATCTAGCATTTTTCAAAATTGAAATATAATCTACATGCCATAATAATCGTCTTTTAAAGTGTACAATTCTATGGTATAGTATGCTAAATAGGTTGTGAAATGTTAACAAAATCTAATAGCAGGTGGTCTTAATTACCGTGAAAAAAGTACTCATTAGCACTTCCTCCCAATTTCACCCTCTTTCCAGGCCCAAGTAACCACCGGTTTACTTTATGTGTCTATAACTTCATCAATTCTGGGAATTTCATATAGATGGAACCTTCTCTTAGGTGGCCTTTTGTATCTGGATTCTTTCACTTAGCATAATCTTTTCAAGGTCCATCCATGTTGTAGCATCTGACAGTAGTTCATTTTTCTGGATGAATAACATTCCATTGTATGGATATAACATATTGTGTTTATTTGTTCATCGGCTGATGTACATTTGGGTTGTTTCCACCATTAGTCAATTATGAATACTACTTCCATGTGCAAGCTTTTGCGTAAGCATATATTTTAGTTGTCTTATGTGTGTACCTAGGAGTAAATTGCTGGATCAGTCTATGTTTTAACTTTTTCAGGAACCACCAGATTGTTCAATTCAACAACAGCATAACTTTTCACTTTACATCAGAAATGTATGGGGGTTCAAATTTATCCACATCCTTGCCAATAGAAGCTATTATCTGTTTCTATTATGATTGTTATGATTATCAGTAGTAGTAGCATTCCAGTCCTAGAAGGTGTGAAGTGGTACTATTTCATTGTAGTTTTGATAAGTATCTTGCTAGTGGCTATTGATGTCATACAGCTTTTCATATACGTGTTGGCCATTTATGTATCTTCTTTGGAGAAATAAATATTCATATTCAATTCCCATGTTTTAACTGGGTTGTTTTTGAATTATTATGTATGATACTTATAATTTCTGGGACAGTCCTCTTATCAGATATATGATTTGGAAACATTTCCTCTCATTCTGTGTGTTTTTTTTCCATCTCTGATGATGTTCCTTAAAGAACAAAGTCATTAATTATGATAAAGCCCAATTTATCTTTTTTTTTCTTTTGTTGGTGGTGTCTAATTGTCATATCTAAGAATCCATTCCCTACTTCAAAGTCAGAGAGATTTATAACTCTGCTTTCTTCTGAGAATTTACAGTTTTAGCTGTTACAATTATACCAGTGATCCATTTTGAGTTTATATTTGTCTATGATTTGACTTGGAGGGTCCAACTTCTGTGCTTTGCATATGGATATCCTGGTAATCTAGCTCCATTTTTGAAGACTATTGTTTCTCCATAGTTATCTTTCTTATCTTTGTTGAAACTTGTGGATCATAAATGCATGACCTGATCTGGACCCTGATTTCTATTCCACTGAACTATTTGTCTTTTATTTTCAGCTACTATACTACCTTGATCTTTTCTTAAAGAAAAGGTAAGGGAGGGGTTGACATTTTGGACAGTGAGCTAAGCTGCCACCTGCAATGCCAGCATGGTACATCAGACGTCCCAGCTGCTCTGCTTCTCATCCAGCTCCCTGCTAAAGTGCCTGGGAAAGCAGCAGAAGATGGAGCGAGAACCTGGCAGACCTGTTTGGAGCTTCTGGCTCCTGGCTTTGGCTAGTAGCTGAATTTACTCACTCAAATTGCCCTTTCCTTCCACTGCTGTAAAAGTCTCCAAAGCTAGTCAGAGGAAGGCTTATCTACATATATCATGAAAGGATATTGTATTCTACCAAATACCTTCTCTGCATCTATTGAGAAAATCATATGGCATTTATTCTTCAATTTGATAATATGGTGTATCACATTTATTGATTTGCATATGTTGAACCATCTCTGCATACCAGGGATAAATCCCACTTGGTCCAGATCTTTCTAGTGTTGTTGAATTTAATTAGCTAGTATTTTTGGTGAAGATTTTTGCATCTATGTCCATCAATGATATTGGTCTATAGTTCTCTTTCTTTCTTGTATCTTATTATAATTTTGGAATGTAGATGATGCTGGCCTCATAGGAGTTTTAGAGGATTCCCACCATTTCAATTGTTTTGAATAGTTTGAGAAGAAATAGAATTAATTCTTCTTGAATTGTCTACTAGAATTCAGCAGTGAAGCTGTCTAGTTCTGGGCTTTTCTTTGTTGGGAGGGTCTTTACTACTGATTCAATCTCCATTATGGTTATTGGACTATTTGGGTTTTCTTCATCTTCATTACTCAATTTTGGTAGACTGTATGCGTCCAGAAATATATCCATTTCTTCTAGATTTTATAATTTGTTGGAATAAAGCTGTTTTTAGTGAATTGTGATGAATCTTTATTTTGGTGGCATCCATAATCTCCTTTTTCATTTCTAGTTTTATTAATTTGGGTCTTCTCTCTTTATTGGTTTGTTGATTCAGTGGTCAATTTTGTTTATTGTTTTTCAAAAAACAGCTCTTCATTTCTCTGACCTTTTCTATCATTTTTGGTTCTAATTTTGTTTATTTCTTCTCTAATCTTAATTATTTATTACCTCCTCATAATTCTGGGTTTGGTTTGTTCTTGTTTTTCTAGATCCTTGAGATGCATTCTTAGATCATTTATTTGATGTCTTTCCAGTTTCTTGATGAAGGCATTGCTTGCTATAAACTTTCCTCTTAACACTGCTTTTGATGTATCCCATAGGTTTTGCTATGTTGTCATCTTCATTTGCTTCCAGGAAATTTTTTATTTCCCTTTTGATTTCTTCTATGACCCACTGTTCATTCAAGAGCATACTGTTCAGTCTCCATGTGCTTGCATATTTTCTGAAACTTCTTAAATTGTTAATTTCCAGCTTCATTCCATTGTGGTCAGAAAAGAAACATGGTATGATTTCAAATTTTTTTAACTTGTTCAGATTTGCATTGTGGCCTAGCATATGATCTATCCTAGAAAAAGTTTCATGTACTGATGAATAGAGTGTGTATTCTTCAGCTGTGGGATAAAATGGTCTGTATATATCAGTTAGTTCCACTTGTTCCATAGTGTAGATTAGCTCTGACGTTTCTTTGTTCATTTTTTTGTCTAGTTGATCTGTCCAGTGCTGAAAGTGGGGTGCTGAAGTCTCCCATTATTATTGTATTGGAGTCTACGTCTCTCTTTATATCCCTTAACATTGTTTTTAAACAGCCAGGCATCCCAATATTGGGCACATATACATTTACTATAGTCACGTCTTCCTGTTAAATTGATCCCTTAATCATTAGATAATGCCATTCTTTGTCTCTTTTAAGTTTTTGTATTAAAGTCTATTTTGTATGATATCAGGATGGCTACTCCTGCTCTTTTTTGCTTCCCAATAGCATGCAATGTCTTTTTTCCATCCTTTCATTTGCAGTCTGTGTGTATCTTTGTTGGTGAGGTATGTTTCTTGCAGGCAGCAAATAGGTGGACCTTCTTTTTAATCCATCCAGCCACTATTTATCTTTTAATTGGGAATTTAGGTCATTTACATTCAAGGTTATTATTGATAAGTAACGACTTGGCCTTGCCTTTTCCATCAATATTCCTATTGTTTGATTTGGATTTCCTTTGCTAGATTTTATGCCTTCACATTCTTTCATAATGATGGCTAACTCTGTGTTTCTGTGTGTAGCACCCTTAAGCATCATTTGTTAGTATATTACTCACTGGGAGCCTTTTTTGGGAGTATGGGAAGCAGGCAATATGCTCTTGCTTCACAGGTTTAGATGGGCACCTTGCATCCTGCTAGAGCTCCAGGTAGCACTCAAAGTCCACTTTGTCCACAAGGTTATCCAACAGGCAATATCACCAGTGATCCTGGCTGTTGTAATCTCCTCTCATTTCTCTTTCTCTGTCAAAATATGAGACTAGTATCAAATTTCTCCAGAGTCCTGCTAAGTGTCATATTGGCAATCTAATTCCCTATACTATTTCTTGGTGAGGGCTGAATGTGTCTCTGGATGCAAAGCTTTCTAAAACAATTCTGCATATTTCCGATACTGACAAATCATGGGTAGCAGGATGCTTTCAGTTATAAATACCATTCATTAACCCTTAAGTCATAACACAACATTGGCTTTATGGTCCATATGCTCTGACCTACAACCCCTGTGTCTACCCAGATGTGTCTCCTAAGGAAATTTTAAAAAGAAAAGAGTAAGTACATGAATACAAAGTACAGGGAACAAATAAATCTCCAACAATAGGCATGTGAAAAAAATGATGACTCTGTAGATTATGTACACATGAAGGTGATATATAAAGGCAATGAACACAGTTTTTTAATCCGTTATGTTACAGTGATAGGTTTATGATAAATGCAGAAAGTGGTTAGTCTTTTTGTAAAAAGTGTAAATCTCCAGATAGGTTATGTGATTTCACATGCTTAAGATTGAAGGCTGAAGCCAACTGGGCACAATGTGCTCCAGAAAAGATTTTCAACACATATAAATAAAGGCAAGGTTTTAGCAAACTCAAAGTTCTGCTAAGGAGCTCAGTACAGTACAGGAGAAAAGACTGGTAAGTACATTATTAAATGATAATACAGGAAGTGGTAAGTACCACAAGAGAGACACCCATGAAGTGCTGTGAGTGTACAGGGGTAGGTGATGTATTTTTCCTTTGGGTAGATGCTTCATGGAGGAGGAACCATTTGAGTATGGCCTTGAGGGAGGGAAGGATTTAAGGATAGGGATATGTGGAGAGAAAGCACTTGAGACAGAAGATATAGTCTGAGTAAAGGTGAAAAAAGGAAAAAAAAAATGTGTGCTGTGTGTCAGGATGAAAGAACTATTTAAGAATCTTGCCATGCAGCTCCCTGCAGTGTTTTAGCATACTTGGGTGGGAAACAAATACGGATCACCCATTTTAAGGATAGAATAAGAAATGGAAAGCTATCAACAAGGCTGAGATAAGATTAGAAAACAATGTTTCTTTTGAGCTTGGATTTAATTCAACTAGTTGCTATGTAATTTTCAATAGCACCATTTCTTTCTTGGATTTTGATTTAAACCAATCATTTGCTACATAATTTATTTCTCATCTTTCTCATGACACTTCACAGCAGTATTTAATTTTGGTTTCTCCATCAATATTTCCCAATAAATGTTGAGATCTTTGGGAGAGGGACTGTATCACATGCATTACTGAGCCCCCAGCATCTACAGGAAGGCCTAGAATATACACCTGCCTCCATACAGACTGTTACTACCATTGAACTGAGACTATGCTTTACTCATTGCTCTCTCCCTGGCACCAAACACAAGGCCTGCCATTGAACAGATGCTTGATGTTTGTTGAACTAAGATGAATTAGATGTTTTATGTTCTCTTAGTCCTCTGTGCCTCAGTTTCTTCATTTCTAAGGTAAGAGAAGTAAGAGTATTTTCCTATTTCATAAAGGTTTTGTGAGGATTAAGTAAGCACTTAGTGTAGTGCCTACCATAAAGAAAATGTTCAGTAACATCAGGTGCTCTGCTTATTTAAAATCTTGAGTATATCTTTACTTCTCAAACTGAAAGCTCTGTTTCATCAAGTTTTAGCACATTTTGCATTTATAAATGATTTTATCTGAATCCAGGAAGAAGGTTAATTACCATTACCAAGGCAGAAACCTCCTACATCATAAACATTGACAAGCTCTAATTATTATCATCATTGTTATTGTTTATTGGTAAGGTTTCCGTACCTGCTGAAGGGGAAAAACTTTCAACCCTTGTTATATTGTCTCTAGGGGGGAGGGGTCCGTGCCTGTAGATTTTTCTCTCTCCTGTCCCATCACATTGCCTCTGCTGCACTTAGAAACTCTATGTAGTGTTAAATCTGCAGCTGGCCTGCGCTGCGGCTCACTAGGCTAATCCTCCGCCTTGCGGTGCCGGCAGCCCGGGTTCTAGTCCTGGTCTGGGCAATGGATTCTGTCCCGGTTGCCCCTCTTCCAGGCCAGCTCTCTGTGCAGTGGAGGATGGCCCAAGTGCTTGGGCCCTGCACCCGCATGGGAGACCAGGATAAGCACCTGGCTCCTGGCTTTGGATCAGCGTGGTGCGCAGGCCACCACGCGCCAGCCGCGGCGGCCATTGAAGGGTGAACCAATGGTAAAGGAAGAGCTTTCTCTCTGTCTCTCTCACTGTCCACTCTGCCTGCCAAAAAAAAAATCTGCAGCTGACCTTGGAAGTGATGCTCACCACATTTGAAGCTCATTGAGGACATGACTGGCTCACATTCATCTTTGGATCCACACAGAGGCTGACACAATGCATGCTTCTTGAAAAAATCAAATGAGTGAAAGCTACTCGTTTTTGGCCCTTCCTCCTGTCACATAACTCTGAGAAAACAAAAACCTGTAGTCTGGAGTTCCCTCTACCTAGGGAACAAGGCCAGGGTGTAGGGAGCTCTGTACTGCCCACCTTGCCACTGTTCTAGCCAACTTTTATTCGTTTTTGCTACTTATGAATCACTCATCTGTAATGCCACAAAACTGTCCAAGTCTGAAAATAATCACCATCATATTATCCATGTAAATACAAAGACATAAATTTTATAACTCACACCAGCCCTTCTACAGTAACATCATTGGTGCCCAAGAAACATGCTGTAATTTGATGGGAAACAGATTTCTCATTCACACGCTAGGAGGCACTGTCAATCAACATGGTTGGTTCGTTTTCTTTTCAGAAACTGGCACTTCGCTCGAAAATTTCAGATTGCCTTATCTCATGTTATCCTTATAACTTCCCTGGGCGTGTTCACCATTATCTCCTTTTCACAGATGAGAAAACTAAGACTGGGAGGGTGTGGTGTCATCTTCCCAAGGTTACACAGTTAACAAATATTGGACTCAACATCAAATCTTTAGTCCCTACATCAACAGCAGATTCCTGGATAGAGAGGACTTAAACATCTCTCTGTAGGTGAGAAGTCATTCAATATTTCCACATTCCTTTCTTTCTTTGATTCCTAAATCTATCTATGCCCCTTTGGAACCATAATCCAAACTCGCATATGCAGTACTTGTTGAATTGCAAGAGTCCAATTCTTTTCAAGTAACACAAGCATTGGGGTAGGGTGAGTTGGGGTGTGTGTATGGGGCGGTGTTGGAGAGCCAAGAATGGTAAAAAGGAGGGGTGGCAGAAGAGGCCATGTAGGAGAGTAGAAAATAGGAGGGCTTAGTCACTGGCACACAAATAAAGAATTAACTTTGCTTATAGTCTGAAGCTAAGCACAGCTGAGAGACCTCAAGGACTGTGAGTCTGTTTACTGATGGGCCCTGAGGGTCCTTGGCAGGGTGCTAACCCCATTCCTCATGTGGGGTTTTGAACACCATCTGAAAGCGACTCAGGCAGGAGTCAGGTACAAGTCCTCTTGGTTTGGGTAGGATGTTTTTGAAAAGAATGACAATTGGATAGTGGATACAACTTCAGAGATGTAAAGCCAATCTATGAAAAACAGGAGTCAGGTACAAGTCATATGTTCCTCTTGGTTTGGGTAGGATGTTTTTGAAAAGAATGACAATTGGATAGTGGATACAACTTCAGAGATGTAAAGCCAATCTATGAAAAACAGAATAAACTCCAGTTATATCACCAGAGTTTCATTTTAAACACAGTAGAGTTACAGGCCTTCCTAAGACATTGCCCTGTTTTGGAATGCATTGCCACCATCCACCATAAAAGACAAACAAAATAATATCACTAAAACAAAACCACATCCCCCCAAGGGGTCTAAAGCTCTAGGAACGTAGGAGATGGCACTGTAGATAAGATAAGCTGGCTTGGTTTTAAAAAATATCCATCCGGCTTCAGGAAAAGAAGCTTTAAAAATTATTTACACAGGTGCTAGCTCAGGTTTCTATTGAATCTGGCCTCAGCCTTCTTTAAGACACGCCTCTGGCTGGACAATGGAAGCCAATGGCTGCAGATTGTGGAAGATAATTTATGAACTTTGTTTCCTTTCCTCCTGCCTCGTCTGTGCCTTGGGACTTGAATTGGCTAGTGAGGTCAGACCTATTTTATTGTGAACCAAGATGGAGACAGAGAGCTCTGATACCTTCATGTCTAAAGCCTGGAATACAGTAAAAGCAATGAACATGTGCTGGCCTGAATCCTTAAAGAGAGGTGGTTGGCTAGGAATCTTACACCAACCCAGGACCCCCTTTACCTAGGGAGCTGCCACAGATACCATAACCCATCTTTCTTTTCTGACTTCACAGGGGACACCATAAGTGCATGTGTGTCAATGACCAAGGCTTCATTCCAGGAGAAGTATCTAAAACTGAATTGGCACCAGAAGCTGTGCTGCACATCATTTACTTCTTACAGTAGCTCTGTTTGCCATTATTATTCACAAGGAGGCACAGAAAAGTTAAGTGATTTGCTCAGGCTCACACATTTATTAAGTCTTGCAGATAAGGATGAAACTGGGTTGCGTGCTTCCCAAGGATGATGCATACAAAACTGATCCACTGGCCAACGGATACAGAAGGAGAACCTATACAATTTTAGAAATTTACAATTAAAAAGTATTGTTAAAGATCTGTATTGTTATATATTTTGTGTTGATATTTTCAAGATCATTTATTCCAACCATTTTATTGTTCTGATGGAAACTTTAATGTGCGAAGAAAGTAGGAAAGTCACTTCTATTCTCTGGGTCTTAGTTTTCCTAATCCATGAAATGATTTGGTCAGATTTTTAGATCTCTGAGTTCTCTTCCTTCAAGTTTCAACAGGTTAGCATTTAAAGATCCTGAGATTCTGAGTATAGCAATTCATTTAAACAACTGGTGACTGAATCAACTCTTTTGTAA
Source organism: Sylvilagus floridanus (assembly GCA_949820135.1). Taxonomy (NCBI): domain Eukaryota; kingdom Metazoa; phylum Chordata; class Mammalia; order Lagomorpha; family Leporidae; genus Sylvilagus; species Sylvilagus floridanus. Next base: position 82,670,723 of record OX463223.1, read on the forward strand.
ATTAGCAAATCAGTGATCTGTAGGGATATGACTATATAACTTAAAGAACTGTGAGAGACCCATAGTCTCAAGGATCTACATCCACATACCACAATGAAATCAAGGCCTCTTAACACAATGAAGTGTTCCAGCTGAGGAAGGAAGAATGGAATTTTAAAACATTCACAGAGAAAACCTAGACTTTATGAGCTTCTAGTTCTGTATTAAAAGACACTATTCTGTTTTATGACATCAAAGAGAAGGTAAATGGATTTCTCTTGTTCCTGGTCCCATGGAAAACACTCCCTATGCTCCTCCGAGAAGACTCAAAGCAAGGAACCACAGGCCTGCCATTTATATCCACATTTCCTATCTCTGCCATTTATAACCACAATTCCTATCTCTGGTTTCTTCCTACAGCTTGGTGATGAGGGGGAAAATTCTAGGAGTACAGGTGCTAAATTGTGCTTACTGGTCTATGGTTGGGCAATGAAAATGAATTAAGAGCTACCAGACTGGGTTTCATCAGAATCAGACCTTTCCCTCCATAAAGTATGGTAGTGACTATGGCCCACATGTCCCTGACCCCACCTAATGAAGATAGCTGCTGACAAACTTCCATCTGTTTTTAAGTTTTGTGGCTTTCTTAGGAAGATAAGCTCTTGTGACATTAGTGCTACTTAATGGCTCCTCAGTTTTCCCCCACAGTACTTTGTCTTCCTTAATTCCATTCTCTCAAATCTGACTCTGTGATTCTTCTTCATTCTTTCCTTTATTGTTTGCCTAGGCATAGCACTTTCTTCTACCTTGAGTTCATAAATTTATATATTTGAGGGGCAGCTGTGGTGTTGCCAAGTGAATGCTGCCTTTGGTCACAGAAGACTAGGTTCAAAATTCCATTTACAACCTCCCTAACCTAGGCTGGTTAACTGGAAAAATCTTCCTTTATTCATAAGGAAAACCAAGGTGATGACCTCTTCTTTTACCCCAGAAGGTTGGAGAGTAGATATGGTGGCCTTTTATTTATTGAAGAACTTTAATGATAGCCAGAATTATGATCACCACATATGATAAGCTCCTTAATGCATGTTCTGTATCCTGAGTATGTAAGTCCAACAGTCTGTATGCAGTAAGCCATTGACAAATGTTTACTGACTGAATGCGTGAATAGATTAGTGCCACATGTGTTCTTATGAGATATTCTGTAGAGACAGGCACTAGTCTAGCCAGGAGGTAGAGTTATTTCAAGGTAGTGCCTCAGTAGTCACAGCGCAGACTGGAAGTCAATGGACTGACAGTAATCCTTGTTTCTTTTATAAACCCATTCACCTATCAATCTCAGGGTTTTTTATTATTTATTTTTATTTTACTTGAAATACAAAGTTACAGGGAGGGGGAGGGAGAGAGAGACAGAGAGAGAGAGAGAGAGAGAGAGAGAGAGAGAGAGGCTTCCATTTGCTGGTTCACCCCCCAAATGGCTGCAATGGCCAGGGCTGGGCCAGACAGAAGTCAAGAGCCAGGAGCTTCTTCCAGGTATCCCATGTGGGTGCAGGGGCCCAAGAACTTGAGCCATCTTCCAGTGTTTTCACAAGCACATTAGCAGAGAGCTGGATTGGAATGGAGTAGCTGGGACTTGAACCGGCGTCCATATAGACTGTCGGCATAGCAGGTGGTGGTTTAACTCATTACATCACAGTGCCGGCCCCTCAATTTCAGCTTTTTATTCCTCAAGGTTGACATTATGAAGTTCTTCTGCTTCCTTGGAATTCTGAGAGCATTGCCTATGTTTGATAGGGCAGGAAAGGAGTGTGGTCACCGGAATAACAGCTTCCAGAAATATGCACATACGGCTGTTATAACTGGAGAGCCTTTATTTATTTATTTTAACAATAATGGCTTCTCTTAGAAGTTACTCAAAAGGAAAGAGTGTTTCTTGTCATGGAACTACAGCCTACAGCAGGAAGATATAACTTTACCTCCAAAGAGAATGTGGTCCTAACACTCACCCTTGCAATAGCATCCAACTGCAAAAACTGAACCTCTCAGAGTTTGACAGTTCCTAAGGGATTGTCCTGAGACAATGAAGTAACTTCTGGCTACAGTACATGCATCCTCATATGGGTGGGCACACAAAAAAGATAAGGGACTAGAAAATCAAAAAGACATGTAGAAGGGAGCAATGCAATCAAAAAAGATCTGGCAATGAAAAAGAACTGGAAACATTACAGATATTTACTTTGTGGCACAAATGTTATAGCAGCTTCTTGCTAATGGTTTCATAAAACACACGTGCTATAAATGAGCAGGCACAGGACACCATACAGCAGCAATGACAAATTTTTGCCATGGCTCTCAAGTTGAGCACTGAAATAGACTTGGGTGAGCACCAACTTCAATGAGTTACAGAGCTAAAACACTTAACTCTGTAAGCTGTTGGTCCAGTCTTACTACAGGGAGGACCAGAGTTAAGCTGGAAAATGTGTGAAGACATAGAATCATGGGGTAATACTCATATATGGCAGATCCATAACTCAGTTGGCCTCCTGGTCCCTAGATTATGTGATAAGAGTTTTTCCATAACACCTGGTCCCAGATAACCCACAAAGACCTTCCTCTTTCTCATGTGTAGTATATGCTGCATCCAGCAAAACCCATTCACATATATTTTATAGTTATCCACATGCTTACAGTATAAAAATCTAGAAAATGTGTGAAATGTTTTTAATTACTCCTCTGGATATTACAAGATGGAGTGATTTACTAGATCATTAGAAAAAAAAGAACCTTATACTAGCATTCTTAGATTTGTTGATTTTTTTCTCCTCCTATTTAGCATCAAAGCTCAGCACCAAGAGATCATCAGAAGAGGCATTCTGTACAAACTTTGACCAACTGGAAAGACTTTTATACATTTCCATTTATTTACTTATTTTTCTTTGAAAAGTCAGGAGACAGAAAGAGATCTTCTATCTGTCAGTTCGTTCCCCAAGTGCCCACAAAAGCCAGAGCTGAGCCAGATCACAGCCAGGATACAGAAACTCAATCTGTGCCTTCCACGTGGGTGCCAAGGACTCAAGTCTGTGATCGATGATCTGCTACATTCTAAGATGTACATCAGCAGACTGCTGGAATCAGACGCAGAGCCAGGACTCCAGTCTCAGCATGCCAGCAGAGGTTGTGGGCATCTGAAGCAGCATCATAACTGCTGTGTCAAATGCCTGCTTCTAATTGGGAAGAGTTTATAAAATTAGATAAATTACAGAGTTACGAAAATAGCAGCATAAAATTTGCTATGCACATTTGCAAGTGCAGCGATGACCATCGGACTGTAACCCACAAGCCAAATTCAGTTTACTACTTTTTTTGTGAGACTTAAGAGTGAGAATGATTTTCACATTTTAAATGGTTAGAGAAAATCAAAAGAAAAATAATATTTACTGGTATGTAAAATTAAATGAAATTCAAATTTTAATGCTCATAAAGTTTCATTGGAACATACCCACACCCATTAGTTTATCTTCTGTCTATGGTTGCTTAGACAGAGAGATCATATGTCTCGCAAAAACTAAAACATTTATTACTTGATCCTTTAGAGAAAAAAAAAAGTTTACCAACCCTTGATTTAAAACCTAGCAGTGTCATTTAAGAACATCAGAGATAGAAAGATAACAGGAGCTTTGTGAAAATATCTCTACAAGTTGCAAAGTCAGGATCAGTCAGCTCCTTGGCCAAAGATACCTGATCAAGGCTCTGTTGAAGCTACAAGCAGATCCTTCTAGCGCAACTAATTTGCCCCTGGGAAATGTTACTTGAGAAGTCAGCAAGTAAAGAGGACACTAGCATCAAAAACTCTCTGCAAGACTCCAAATAAGAAGGAACATTCGATGCCACATGAGTTGAAGTGGGAAAGAGTGGATTTAGAGGACAGAAAGGGTTCAGTGAGGGTTCACTTACATTTCTTCTCTCACAAAAACCTGGAGCAAGGGAGAGAATCAAAGCCATACTTATATAAAATTTGCCAAAGAAACTAAATTGGGACCTATTGTAAACATCAGTGAGGATGGTGTAATTCTTTGAGTTCAGAATGTAAACTACAGTTTCAGTTTTATGATGTGTACCAAACAGCGCTCCATGTGTACAAAACAAATGGATGTACAATCTCCAATGTTTTACTAGAAAATGTCTGAAAAATAGTAAATTCTTGAGCACATAATGCACATGATGAATTAATTAACCCTCTTTGAAACATGATGAGATAGAGATGGGGATTCATATCCTTATTTTCCAGATGAGAAAATGGAAAGAAAGGAAGTTATCCAGCCATGATCACAAACGAGAATCTCGAGTCCTGTGTTTTACTGCAGCCCATTCCCAGTGTGCCTCTCTTTGTTGACTCCAATCCCATCTGAATATTGATTTTAAATGGATTAGAATCTGAGATTTGCCATCTGCTAGGAAGGCAAACCAAGAGCACATACAGGTATACATGCATGTGTGTTTGCTGAAACAATGGCCATGATGCTCATAACTTGTAGAATTGTTACAAAAAGCTTAAGCTGAAAAGGCATTTTAAAAACATCCAGTGCAGGCTACCTTATTTTGTAAACAAAAAACAGGATCAAAGGAGGGAATTTCTTAGCTAAAAACTATACAACTAAACTTCTCTGAGCCATTACTGTTATGTATGGGCATCATCTTCTTTTGATTTCCTGGCCTCTTAGATACTATCCAATTTCTTCTTCTTCACCTCTCCACTCAACCCACCTACTCTACAAAACATTTGTTTCTTCTCATGCCTCTTTCTAACCAACAGACCATCCTCAATGATACCCACACCCTCACTCCCCTATACTAGGCCCATGTTCTGAGAGTGCAACCAGCTTTTAGTGATGTTACCTGATGGCCTGGTATTAGTTTTTCTTAGAATAATGCACAGAATTTTCCCTGCCCAGCCCCACATGCACCTCAATCCCACCCATTACTGACAGTGAGAAAGTATGGGACTCTCACCCCATTTTCCTCTTCAACAAAAACCCTGACCAGATTACAAATGATTCTGGGCTGAGCTCTGTACCAATGACAGTATTAAAGCTGCTTGCTTTATGAATCACCAAAGCTAGAAATGAATTTCTGTCTGAAGTCAGGCTTTTAAGTCTTGTACCTGTGCCCAGTCCAGAGATTTCTGAGTCACGAATGAAGTGATAATCAAAGCTCTGAATACTTTGTCTGAGTTAACTGACAACAGCAAACAATGAAGCAGAGAAAGATTTGTGCTCCTTCGCTCTCCAAAACAGGTGGAATTCCAAGTTCAACACTGCAGATTCAGAACCACCTTCAGAAAGGCCATTGGGACAATAATGACACATCATAAAAAATGGAAAAAAATAATAAACAAGACAATAAATGCTCTGTTTTGGTAGTAAGTCAGACCCCAGCCTTCAAACAGAGATAGCAGTGGCAATAAACTGAAGCATCCAAGTTTTTACAGATGAGAAGACAAATGAAACACCAGTAAATTTCTTTTTGCTTTTGTGTATATGTGTGTGTGTGCACACACTTCCTATCTCTCAAAGGGTTCAGGACCAGAATATGGGGTTCATATTCCCAAACAACCAAAAGGGCTCAGAAAGTTCCCTCTCCATGGCTTTTTTTAAGTAATCCATTTTTTATGTTTAAAACAGTCAAGTGCATTTGACTTCATGAGCTCACAAAAGCTCATTCTCTCGATGAAATACTACTGAGTTGCCTTAAGTGACTATGGTCTGGAGCATTTTGATATCTTGTTGGACTTTTCACGTGTTCTCTAGGTTGGGCAACTGCCTCCCCCTCCACCCCACCTCTTGTCTTCCCTGTTCTCAAATATCCCAGGAAACACGCTGTAGCACAGCTCCTCCCATGCAGCCCTGACAGCTGCCCTTTCTGCCTGCCTCCAGCCTTCAGCCCTAACTTTGCAGACAGCTCCCATGTGGGGTGCATGATACTACATAAAAATCTTCCTTTTCACAATATATTTGTGATCATTTCCCCTGTTTTCCAAAAACAACAACTTGATGACCTAGATTTGTAAAACCTAGAGGCAGCATCAAGTATAAGCTAATGTATCTGACTATTGAATTTGCTTCTTCTTCACTGATTCATTTCCTACTCTATAGACAGTGCCTGCTGGAACACAGCATACAGGGAAGGAGCAGGGTCTCACAGGGGCTAGCTTGGGTGACCTGAAGTTTCTGGAATTGCTCCTCACTTCTTTGTGGCAGACATCCTTTCGTACATACTTTTAAGAAAGGAAGGCACTGTGCTCTCGGGCTCTTTCTGAACTGCTTAGGCCTAGGAACTCATATTAGCTCACCATGAACAGTAGCAATGGGCCACTTGAGCGTAGAAGTGGATTATACAGCATGTTTCTAGTAATGCCAAATGCTACCTCCTTGTCATGTAGGGGACTGGAAAGAAACACAAGTGCTTTCTGCTTTATAGGTGCTCCATACTATCCAGCCCAAATGATGAAACTATAATAATCATTGGTTGGTTACCAATAAGAAGATAAAGGTCACTCATTTCCTACCTTTTCTCCCAGTGCAAGATTCCCAGTGCCTCTAGTGGATGGCAGCACACTCCTGGTGAAAGATATGCCCTACATCCCTGTCTTTTAAAACTCTCCTCAAGGTTATTAGCCCTACTTAAGGACAGGTTCTAGGTTTGGGTTCTGACTTGGAGCTCAACACTTCCAGGCAAGTGAGAGTGAAGGATAACTTAAGATTAAAAAAAAGCACTGTCTGAGCAGGAAATAGGTCTTTTATGGAAAGTGGGGAACTTGGGGAGGGATACAGATATTTAACAAGTGGGTCTGGTTCCAGAGCAGGACACTTCTGTCTAGGGGTTGTTCACTAGTGTCCCTTTGGGGAAGCCCTAGATAGAGGGTGGGAGTGAAATGACTGAATAGGAGGCTGAATCCCAGGGTGGTTAAGATTGTGGTACTGGCATATACGATAGGTCTGGAAATGGAATTTTCTGCTATAGCACATAAGCCGAACACCTTTGCAGATGAGTTCTAAGCTAAATAAAAGTAAAGAGCCAGGGCTTTCGGTCCACTTAGCCACACATAGGATGCTGTTTAGCTTGGGGTTCTGGACCAATGGGCAGCCTCTGGAGAGGAGAATACAACTGTATCTTTACTTTAGGTCTTTCCTACACAGCAGCTATTAACACAAAAAGAGGTCACAAGGAGGCAGCCGCAGGAGGGAGCAGGTGCAAAGAATGATTGTCTGGTGAACAGCAGGAATGCTGCCTTTCTGGGGTCGAGGCCAGGGAGTCTTTGCTAAGAAACAGTCTTTTATTAACCACAGAGAACATGCCAGGGGGACTCAGTTGGCATTTTCCTACTTCTGACCCCTCTAATAAGGACATTTTCCCATCATTAGGCCTCAGAGTGGAAAATAAGCAGGGAGGGAATTAAATATTTTCAAATCCTTAATTTTTAATTTTCATTTCATTCTTAGGACCTACTTGATCCCCATCTGTAGCCACCTTCATTGCCTACATTGTCCGTAAAATAAATACATTTGAAGCCAGGGACTGGTAAGTTTGAAAATTTGCTTCCTTAGGCTTATAGGTTATTTGAGAGAATCTTGTCAATTGACCCTGTACCTGAGATGATAAAATCCTGGGCACTGGAAGTTTGTTGGCTCTCTCTGGAAGGTAAAGTGGAAAGAGAAATAGAAGTGAGTGTATAAAACCGTTTACCTTCAGCGGCTCTTTTGAAGAAGACCTTGCAGCTTCCACAAGTGAGAGCTCCATAGTGACAGCCAGAAGCTTCATCTCCGCAGATCAGGCAGGTCTTCTGGGGTGGAAAGTAATAGTCGATGGGCAAAACGTGGTCCCTAGCAGTCTCCAAACTGGAAAGACATACATACACACACATAAACACAAAACAATGCAACAAATGTCAATGCGAGGCAGAAATGGGAAGGCAAAAATCTGAGGTCTTCAATAGTAAAGTATATGCTGAAATTATTACTCATTTCTGCATTGAAGCAGTGTGAAGCTGAATTACCCTGGGAATTCTGTGAGGTGGGCAGAGAACTTTTGGATCCTGCTAAGAGGTTAGACAAATTCTTTGGGATTAGGCAATCTCACAGGCTCCATGTAAATGAGTGAAGGATGAAGTGAGGAAACTTGAGGTATATAATTTAAAGTGGAAGTCAGGCAACATTTTCAGAGCAATTACATGGTATGAGCCCAGTCCTAAGACTTACCTTACCCAAAGGGAGACCCATGGCCAAAGCAGACCGCATATCAAGGCAGTTTGATGTGCTTTGTGTTAGCTCTCTAAGCTTCATACCCCATGTGTAAAGGAGGGATAATATCACTCCCCCTACTGAGTTGCTGTTGTGAGTGGCAATATAAATCAAACAGTGGATAAAAGGTTCTTGGAATGGATACATAAGTGATGGATAATTAATATTATTACAACAGTGTTCCTTGGTCTTTTTTCTTCCATTCTTGCACTCCCCTTGGGAGTCTCTCTACAGCACATGACATTCTTCTTCCCCCATTCTACAATGTAAAGTAGCAGAATCTCTATCTGTTAGGCTCTTGTTGAGAAGTGATGTACAGAGATGCTGAACATCCTTTCAGCTACCATCAAAACACTGGGTCACTAAAAGTCTCATAGGTTCCTTGGGCAAAGATAAAGCTTCAGAAGTCACCTAGTCTAACTTCCTATCTCCAAAAATACCTGTGCTTGGCTTCTTCCAGGTGGATGTGAAAGAGAGGGGCCAGCAAGCCAGTTCTAAAACATTTTTGGAAGGGTAATCTGCAGTCTCCCACAGTAATTACTTCAAGTTTTAAGATATGTAATATGGTTCTCCCTACCTAAATGCCAACTTCCATCTTCCCTGTGTCCTATATCTAACCTTTAAACAACCTCAAGTGACCTGCAGTGTAAATTTGCCTCAAATAGATGATAACTGCCCACACTGTTACCCATAGGAATGCCACTGCCATAGTTTGAGTAATTCTTTCTTTCTAAGGAAGTAAGGGAAAGAGGAACCGGTTGGCCACGTTGGGTACTTCTGTTCATCAACATCTCATAACAACTGTGTGAGACAAGCTTATTTTTCTCTTTATATGCATTGCACAGATGAAAACAATAACGCTCAGAGAACAGAATGCTAGGATGATTTGGACACCAAATCTACTGCTATTAGACTCCAAGTTCAACATGATTTCCATTATCCTATTGTCTTCCAGATAGTTTGCCTTTACTTTCTACCAATAGCTGGTTAGTTTCACACTCAACATTGTCAACAGAATTCCAAAAAACATGGAAAGGTAGCCTCCTGAAACTCCAATGAGCAGTCTTGAGAAGGCATGAGCAAAGTAAATGTTTACCCAGGCTATACTTTACAAGCACTTGATCCTCAATATACAAATATTAGTGCTTATTCAAGCCCCAAGTAAAACAGAAAACACTCAAAAAGTTCTGCTAGAATGCAAACCCAGCAGCTTGTTGTAGTGGCTTATCATTTCTGCACATAAGCCTTCCCTTCCCTACTGCGACTCAAAAGCCAGCAAGAGTCTATTCACAAAACCAAGACTAGCCAAGTCATAAGTTACACAGGAAAGGAGCTCACTCCCAATATACAATTCGATCAAATGCTAAGAATGTTGATCATTTGGCTATAATACTAATTACCTTGACTTGACCATTCCACATTTTATTCATGTGCCAAATTATAATATTGTGCACCATAAATATAAGTGAAAATACTAAAAGTAAATTGCATTTTTAAATAAAAATAACACTAGATGTTGTCTGGGGCAAGGGTCCAAGGCAGAGGTAGATTGTAAAGGGGTTCAAGAGAACTTTTGGAGATGGTATACATGTTCTGTACCTTGACTGTGATGGTCCTATGACCATATGCATCTATCAAAACTTGAACATTTCAAATTAATTCATTTTATTGCATGTAAATTATTTTTTCTTAATGCTAACTTAAAATAAGTATTAGAAAATATATAAAAAGCCATTTCCTTGAATAAAAATTGTGCACCCCATCCTCAGTCCCAAAAATGATCATAATTTTTTTTCGAATGTGTCTTCCTCCTCTCTACACTATTTTCACTTCTGTAACTACTACAAACAGCTGAAATAAAATCAATAGGGCATGGATTTGGGCACTCCATTGGCCAGGGTAATTCGTATTCATCATCTCATTTAATTTTCCCAACAACTCTGCCATGCAGCCTTGTATTATTCCTACACTGAAGAAAAAATTGATTCTCAATGTAAACTTATCCCAGATGATGCATCTATAAGTGGCAATGCCAGGATTCCATACTAGGTAAATGTGTCTACTAAGTAAGGATTCTTAACCGCTGGTAAACTATGTTCTGAGATTGGAGGTTGAAGTGGGTTCCACTCAATTCTTAGCATTTAGTCCTATGGACTAGGCACAGTACCACGTCCTGGGGATATAGTGGTGATCAAGGTACTGTGCTTGACCCTGAACAATATACCATCTGGTAGAGCAAAAAGCAAAGGAAGCATAGGATGTAAAAGGAAATACTGAATGATATAATAAAGCAGAGGGCAGACTGCTACAGATGTAGAAGCACTTCAAAGACAAGGTTGTTTCTTAAAAGGCATGTATGGGTAAGTGAGATGATGATGATTAGAAAATGAATTACAGATAAAAAAATGGAAACATACAGAAAGTAAATAAGAGGTCCTTTTGCAACGTACTTTTAAAGAAAAAGAAGCAGGGAGTGGCTAGTCAATGGGTATAAAGTTTCAGTTGAGCAAGCCGAATAGATTCTAGGGTTCTACTGTGCAGCATTGTGCCTGCAGTTAATGACATGTTATTGTGACCTTAAACGTTTGCTGGGAGGGTGGACCTCATGTTAAGTGTTCTTATTTTAAAAATCTCTTACAGAAATAGAAATTGTCATCCGTATTAAGATGAGGGTACTTCAAAAATTTCATGGAAAAATGCACAACTTATTTTGATGCAACAAATTAAATACATATGCATAGTATTTTCCCAATAGGCAGCGCAGTAACACAGTAGGTTAATCCTCTGCCTGTGGCGTCGGCATCCCATATGGGCGCCGGTTCTAGTCCGGACTGCTCCTCTTCCTGTTTGGATGGCCCAGGTCCCTGGGCTCCTGCACCCACATGGGAGACCAGGAGGAGGCACCTGGCTCCTGGCTTCAGATAGGTGCTGCTCCGGCCGTTGTGGCCATTTGGGGAGTGAACCAATGGAAGGAAGACCTTTCTCTCTGTTTCTCTCTCTCTTACTGTCTTTAACTCTACCTGTCAAATAAATAAATAAAAAAAATTAAAAAAATAAAATATAGTTACTTGTTTAAGAGATTCAACTGAATTAAATTCATAATCCATAAAAGACTGAAAAAATCCATTAATATTTTGCTTGGTAGATATGAGTTTCATGAAGTATATCTTGTACAAAAGAAGGGAGAAAGATGAGGAATAATAATGAAGGGAATTTTAGAATCTAGACTTTTTCTAAGCAAAACTCACTCTGACTAAAGGTCTGAGATAACTTCTGACCTCACCAGGCTAGCCTCCATCTTTCTCTGTCTCTGTCTCTCTGGCAAAATACTGTAGACAACACTGACTCCAGCCTAATGTATACAAAGAGCACATTGCAATTCTGACTCATGGGCTGACCTTTGGGCATTAGAAATGAAATTTCCAACTACAGTCTTTGTTCCATGTTTGTATCCTAGAGAAACTTGTGCATATGTGTGCCAGGAATGCTCACAGTTTTGTTTTTTAAAGCAGAAATGATAAATGTCCAATGATGGGAGAAAAGCTAAACAAATTATGATACACTTATTTACTAAAAATGCAATTCAGCAACAGCAAGGAGCTGAATAAAGCTATGCACAGGTGAATCTCACATGCTAATATTGTTTAAAATACATAATTCACAATTACATACTTATAATATAATTCCATTGCATAAAGTTCAAAAAAACGAAGCAAATATAATGTTATTTAGGAATATGTATGTGAAAAAACACTAATACTAAATTAGAAATTAGGACAGTGGTTATATGATGATAGGAGGAATGAGGATACAAGTAGATTTATAAGTTCATTTTATAATTATTTATTTAGCCCCCAATTACATTTTGCACATCCTTCTAGGTTCTGAGGATATGTACTGAACAAAATGGACAGAAATCCAGGCCCTTACAGACCCTTACAGAATACCCATTCTAGTAGATTTGAAACAAAGGAATTGCTAATGTTGTTGGTTCTTTAATAAGCATTTGTGTTTTACTGTTATGCTTTATAACTTACTTATATGTTATGTTTATTACTTTGTGTGACTATAACAGTGTTTATTAATGTGCTGAATTACACAGTTGGTTTAGTCCCCAGATGCCTACCAACAAGTCAGGACTGGGCCAGGCCAAAGCCAGAAACTCAGAACTCCATCCAGATCTCTCATATGAGTGGGAGGGACCAAGTACATGAACCATAATATACTGCACCACAGGATATGCATTAGGAAAAAGCTGGAATTGAAAGTGTAGCTGGGACTTGAACCCAGGTACTTTTATGTGGGATCTGGGCATCCTAAGCTGGATAATTTTTTAAAAAAAAGATTTATGTTATTATTTGAAAGGCAGAGTTAATATCTTCCATCTGCTGGTTCACTCCCCAAATGGCTGCAACAGTCAAAGCCTGGAACTCCATCCGGGTCTCCCATGTGGGTGGCAAGGGCCCAAGTATTTGGGCCATTTTTTGCTTAAGCATGATCTTAAATCCTGAGCCAAAAAGCGACCCCCTCTTTTGTTTTTTCCCTTCCCTCTTCTCCACTCATGTCCCCAAACTCTCTCTCCAAAGGAAAACTTGGGGATACTTTGAAGGGTCTATCTCAATTGAGCAAATTCCCTAATGACTGTGGATCCAAAGTGAAATGCAAAAGTCACACATGAGTTTTTTCGTTAGATCAATTCAGCAGGGCTCTGGAACCAGTCAGACCTGGATAGAAATCCTGAACTGAACTTTGGCTAAAGTCATAAAGGCTCTCAACTGGAGAATTGGGGCTACTTCCTAACTCCAGAGAGTTTTTCTGAGAATTACATTAAATAACATGTAAAGCCATGCCCTCTGTGCCTGTCACATGTTAGGTACATTGTAAGTCTTGGTTACCACCTTCTTTTGTCCTACAATAAAACAGGGACATGTCTAATAGCCTAAAAATTAAAACAAGAAAGCATCCTAGCATCCTCCTTGGCTATACAGAACTTGCTATAACCTTCAATATAAAAGAGGATAGAAATCATGAGAATGGTTACCCTTGATCTGTTCCCGATTTTACAGGGAAAGATATCAGTCTTTGAATATTAAATATGTTAACCATTTTTTTTCACAGATGCTCATTATCAGGTTAAGAAAGCACCCTCTTATTCTGTTTTTCTGAATGTCTTAAACATGAAAAGGTGTTGGATTTTTTTGTCAGTTTTTTTCTGCATCTATTGAGATGATCATGGTGCTATTATCCTTTATTCTTTTTTTAAGATTTATTTATTTATTATTTGAAAGATAGAGTTACAGAGAGGCAGAGGCAGAGAGAGAGAGAGAGAGAGAGAGAGAGAGAGAGAGAGTCCTCCATCTGCTGGTTCACTCCTCAGATGGTTGCAACAGCCAGAGCTGTGCCAATCCAAAGCCAGGAGCCAGTAGCTTCCTCCAGGTCTCTCAAGTGGGTGCAGGGGCCCAAGGACTTGGGTCATCTTCTACTGCTTTCCCAGGCCACAACGAAGAGCTGGATATAAAGTGGAGCAGCCAGGACTCAAACTGGCATCCCTTTGAGATGCTGGCACTTCAGGCAGAGGCTTTACCAGCTATGCTACAGCACTGGCCCCTATTCTTTAGTCTTAATATGGCGTATTACAGTTAAGAATTTTCAGATGCTAAAGCAACCTTATATCCTGATATAAATCCCACTTTAAACAACTTCATAGCCCTGAGAGAAATCCTACTTGTTTATAGTCTTTTTTTGTTTGTTGTTGAGACTTGTCTTGTTAGCATTTTGTTGAGGTTTTCTTGAAAAAAAAAAACAATTTTCAAAAGGAATATTGGTCTTTAGTTTTCCTTGTGTGTGATATATTCGGTTTTGGTTGTAATTCCTACCTTACAAAGTTAGTTGGGAAGTGTCCCTGCCTCTTTAATTTTTTATAAGAAATTGTGAAGGATTGGCATTAAATCCTCTTTAAACATTTGATAGCATTTACCAGTGAGGACACATGGATCTGGGCTTTTCTTGTGAGAAATTTCCTAATTACTAATCCAAACATATTACTATTCAGGTGTCATCTTTCATCATGAGTCAATTAAATACTCTTTCTAGGTGTTTGTGCATTTCATCTAGGTTTTTTTACATTTTAATTTTATTAACAATAATTGTAGCATTTAATAGGTTACAGTGCAGCATTTCTATACACACACACACACACACACAATATGTACTGATCAAATCAGAATAACCAGCATTTCCTCTTTTATGACATTACTTTATGATTGGAACCTAGGGACTCCTGTCTTTCATTTGCTCATAAAATCTATACTATGTGATTGTGAGCTATAGTCACCCCATTATGCTGTGTAACACTTGGGATTAATTCCTTTATTCTAACTCTAATGATTTAGTGCAGCCATCCCACTACTGGAATCTCTTGTACCAAAGAGATACCTGCTGTACCTTATTTACTGCAGCACTGTTCACAATAGCCAAGCTTTGAAATTGACCAAGGTGTCCATCATCAGATGATCAGATAAAGAAAGTGTTGTATATATACATAAACAATACTATTCATCCATTAAAAGGAATGAAATCCTGTCATTTACAGCAAAGTGAATGGAACCATAGGACATCATGTAAAGTGAACTAAGTCATACACAGAAAAACAAAGACCATGTAATCTTCCTCATATGTGGAAGTTAACACACACACAAAAAACTCAATCTCTGTTCTTTTCTTAAGTTTACACAGGTTCATCAGTTTTGTTGGTCTTTTCAAAGAACCAACTTTTTGTTATGTTGATTAAAAGGAAGATTATTTATTTATTTGAAAGGCAGAATAACCGATCTGAGGGGGGAGAGAGAGAGAGAGAGAGAGAGAGAGAGAGAGAGAGAGAACCTGGAACTCTAATCAGGTCTCCCATGTGGGTGTGAGGGTCCCAAGTACTTAGGCCATCTTTCAATGCCTTGCTAGGAACATTGGCAGGGAGCTGGACTGGAAGTAGAGTAGCCAAGACTCGACTAGGCAAACATACAAGATGCCAATGCCATAAGCAACAGCTTAGCCATCTGCACCACAATGCTGTCCCCTATTTCACTGATTCTTCTGTTTTTCTATCCTCTATATCATATCTAATTTTGCTAATCATTCTTCCAGATTTCATTGTCTTAGGATGCTCTTGTTGTTCTTATTTTCTAAGGTGGAGGTTTAGGTTATTAATTTAAGATCTTTTGTCCTTGTTAATATAGGCATTTGCAGATAATTTCCCTTTAAGTACTGTTTTAGCTTAGATATATCTTATAAGCTTTGATGTGATGCTTCTTCATATTCATTCAGCAAAAAGTATTTGCTCACTTCTTTTGTGATTCCTTTTTTGACCCACTCTTTATTTATAAGTGTGGTGCTTAATTTCACTTTTGTACATTTCTGAAATCTCCCTTTGCTGCTGGTTTCCATTTATTTCTGTTGTAATCAGAGAACTTACATCAGTTTTTTCTTTAATAAATACTCCTAAGATTGTTGCAAGTCTTTGTTTCTTTCCAGAATTTTGGAAAAATTGATTTTTATAAGTTTTGGGGGTGTTTTAATTACTTTTATAAAAGGGCAAGTCTACAGAGGCCAGCACTTCACCATTCTGGAAGTATTGCCTTCTAAGTCAGGTTATATTTTATGTAATATAAAAATCATCTCCCCATATACACACACCTACTGCCATTGTTAAGGGAGGGAGAAAAAGGATCAGACTCTTGATTCATTCATTCATTCATGTTTGAATTGGTTCATTCAATAATTTACACATTAATCGAAGAGGCAGCTTTGCTAAATGGTGAGCATGTACAGTAGAGAAAGGCACAGCTGTTGTTCTTGAGGCACTCCCATGTCCTTGCTTAGGGTGAAGATAAGTGTATGAATGGCTAATACAAAATGTCGTAAGAAGAATGCTATAAAAGGGGCCAAGATGGTGATTACTACAGAAGGATAAAACTTGTTTTGCCTGCAGGTCCAGGAGGGTAATGCTCATGATAGACTCAACCCTATTACTGACCAACTTGGATATTTTGCATACTTGTCAAACATTTACTTTGGAATCTACCTAGAGATTAAATGGTCATGTCCATAGATCCAGCACATACTCAAGTCTCACGCCTGACACACAGCAACTGCTCTGTATGATACACAAACATGAAAAATCTTACTTGTCACCATGTATCAGGCAGTCTTTGTCTTACTGGTGGTTTCCATTTTCCTGTGGCTTACATCACTGACCCACATGCCAAGACAGCTTGAAGGTTGGTAGCAACACTGTTTTTATTTTTTTTCTCAGTGTGTCACACCAGCATGACAAATCTGTACTTTCCTCCTGGAAATCTGTCCATTTCTCTCAGAAATGGCACTGCACAGATGAATCCTTACTATAGTCATGTCCTTTGATTTCCCAAACTACATCTGCTGTCTTCTATCAGATAACATTTTTTTCAATGGCTTCCTTAGCTATTACAGACAATCAGCCATGGAAGAACTAGCCAGATTGCTTTCTGTAGTGTCATCAAATCTGAAAGCTGAGGGCTTTTTCCACATTCTCTAGTTTCTGGAGTCCATCAGCAAGGCAACAGGAAATGAACAAAAAACCGAGATTTTACTTTACCTATTAAGTCTTACCAGACTGATATTTTCCTCACATCTTACACTTGAACTTCTGATACTAGAGAGACTATTTACTAAAGACTTACTATGCTAAGCACTGGAAAAGACACTTAATCTCCATAATTATTACCGCAGGGTACATAGTATAACTCCATCTTACAATGAAGAACCAGAGGTACACAGGCATTGAGCAATGAAGGTCATGCAACTACTAAGTATCAGAGCCAGAATCTGAATGCATTCCTTGCTTATTCCAAAGCTCATGCCTGGCCCATCATGCTATACATCATTGCCTCTTGTTAGTTATCAGAGCTGATGGCCTTTAAAGATCACCTATTTGAGTGATTTTTGCTTTTGCACATTAAACCCATGAGAGAGCTCTCTTAAAACTCCAGTGTTCCTCCTCACATTCCATGTTCTAATGTCTGGACATCGTTTTTCTTTTTTTTATTCTCCCAAAATTCCCAAACTGATATTAATTTATATTCAGGGCTGAAACGCACTGAGCTAGTCTAACTCCCTCAATTTTGAGGGACAAATTTGAAACCAAGAGATAGAGACTTGGTCAGGAAAAACAGTCATTCAGAGGTAAGACTGAGACTAGAACTTAGGTGTTATGATTCCTCTGCCAGGATTCTGTTGTAGAGCAGTATTTCCAGGCACATTAAGTTCTCCCAGAGCTTAGGAAACCTATGAAAATATGACAACCACCATCAACAGTCTGTTATATTCTAGGATCATTTTAAAAGATGGTGAAAGTATTACACAGTGTAGCAGCTCCCAAAATGTATCTCATTCATTATGGAACTACTGTTTTGTTGGAAAAATATCAGATAATATTTATTGAGGATCCTACAATGTGCCAGGCCTTGTGATAAGAATTTACAATATATTAGGCCCCAAATA
The DNA here is from genome assembly GCA_949820135.1 of Sylvilagus floridanus. Classification (NCBI taxonomy): domain Eukaryota; kingdom Metazoa; phylum Chordata; class Mammalia; order Lagomorpha; family Leporidae; genus Sylvilagus; species Sylvilagus floridanus. Next base: position 82,688,533 of record OX463223.1, read on the forward strand.
TCTTTTTCCTCTACCCTAAGTCTGATCAGAGGAGATTGACTGTCATTTGGAAAGAGTTATAAAGCCCTATTTTGCAATTGAGGAAAATGAGGCTCAGAGTTAAAGTCATTTTCTGGTAAGCTGCAGTGTCACGAAAGAAAAACACAAAGGCTTAGAATGGAGGAAGACTTAGATTCAGATCTCATTACTACTAATCACTAGCCATGTAATGTTGGGCAAAAGATGAAACTAACCCTGCCAATACTTTCTTTATGTATAAAACAGGGAAAGTAATATTCCAGGCTCAAAAAGATATTCGAACAAATGCATCAGACAATACAAGAGAAAGTACCTCGCAGACTCAAAGTGAATGGGAAATTTCTCCTTGTCTTCTCCCGTACCACTCCAAATTCCCCTTGGGACCAGAGCCTAAGGCATCTGCTCCCCAGTCCAGTGAGCTCTGTAATCATCGCACTTCCTCCTATATTAGACACTACTGGCTAAGGCAAAAAGCAGCAGTCAGCAGCACCACCACCTAACCCAAGACTTGTGAAAACACAGGGGTTATGGCGGGGTAACTATCTTTAAAGTCCTTTTGTGACTTTGCCTGAGGTGGAGAAAATACAGACAGTGTAGCTTAAGAAATGTGAAAAATGTCCAGCCAAGTGTCTGAGGGAATCAGAAACCCAAAGAAGGAAGATAGCACCATGTGAGCAGACACAACTTGGGTAGCAATGAAACCCAAATGGGATTCCAAGTTCAGTCTACAACCAAGAAGCCAAGGTTAGACAGTTCATGTTGGACCAGAGAGCCTAGAGGACCCAGAAAAACAGTCCCATTGAGATACTCACCAAGACGAGTCCTTACCCCTATCTCTCAAGCAGATGTGCAGTGAGGACTTGTCTAAGGTAAAAGAAAGCTAGATGTTGACTTGGAGAAAACTGCCCTGCTTCCCAAAATAAAAGAATGATGGTTACTGCAAGTTGAGGGCTCATTTGAAGAGATGAAATATCCTTTACCCCATTTCACTCCACTATGTATCATGATAGCACAGTAATAATAGATGATGTTTACTGGGGCATCTAAATATGCCAGCTATTATACTTCACTCCATGTAATTTAGCCTCATTTAATCTTTACAACAAATGAATGAGGTATGAATCATTATGCCTGGATTACAGAAGAAAACACTATGGTCCAGAAACCTTAATTCTTCCCAAGACCCAAATACAGTAAATTATGGCTGCAATATTTGAACTCAAGTCTTTCTGACACTAAGATTCTAAGACTACACAAATAGTTTCTTACAGTGAATGGCAATCCCCTATGACTCAACTCAGAACACCGTGAGTCATCTTGGATTTAATGTAATACACTTCTTCGATATACCTCACCTACCACTGCCATCCAGTCAATCAGTGACTAATATCTGAGAATTTCATTGCATAACTAGGTCCCCCCAACGCACACACACATAACTCACACGCACATCACTTACATAGACACATACAGAGGTGCATACACACTTTGACTATGAACTTGTCTAAATATGATCAGAGTCGGCGAACTCAAAAGACTTCCATAGCCTTGGCAACTCATGACAAGAGCCTAGGGTGATTACTGACGCTATAAACAAGAGTGTCAATTTGTTAAGTCAACAACAGGAGTCACTGTGCACTTACTCCCTATATAGGATCTCTGTCCTTAATGTGTTGTTCAATATGAATTAATGCTATAACTAGTACTGAAACAGTATTTTGCACTTTATGTTTCTGTGTGAGTGCAAACTGTTGAAATCTTTACTTAATATATGCTAAACTGATCTCCTGTATATAAAGAGAATTGAAAATGAATCTTGATGTGAATGGAATGGGAGAGGGATTAGGAGATGGAGGGTTGCGGGTGGGAGGGAAGTTATGGGGGGGAAAAGCCATTGTAATCCATAAACTGTACTTTGGAAATTTATATTTATTAAATGAAAGTGAAAAAAAAAAAGAAAACAACCATGCTACCTCGCAAAGAGTATCTTAATTCGAAGGCCAAGACTGATCCTAAAATTCCAAGTTCTAAACTAGGACACAGCTAAACTACAACAAATGAAAACTTATCTTTTATTTTTTCATAATATTTATTTGATCATTGTACCTCTCATATCCTGGCCATGGAGTTATTCCTCATATCAAAGCCAAAATCCCTCAGATTATTTTTTCTCTGTCCTCGGTATAAATGAAGAACTGCTTGTCATACTACTACCTTACCTTACACTTTTTTTCTATTAAAAAAAGGAGATGAATAAAATTTAATCTATGTTGAAACCTGAGAAGGAAAATATGCCACACTTGGAACCCTTTTGAATCAGGTAAAAGTGAAATGGTAAGAAGCTCGTGGAACTGTCACTCTTAGATAAACACAGATGAACTGCTCAACTTGATGAACAAGCTCTTTCCATTCTGCAAGTGATCATGTGGTCTCTGGCACAGTACCCTACTATTTCCTCTTTGCCATAACGATGAAGAGACATGTTACAGCCAGACAGAGCTTGCTTTCCCTTATCCCTGTTTGGAATCTGCCCTAGCATACAAGACTGCAAGGTGAGGGCCTGAAAGTCCATCACAGATTCTGAATCAGAAATTCATTGCAGGACCTCAGATCGATTGCTTTTGTCCCTCTCGGTTTTCTCATCTGCTAAAACTCATGTTTGTAGAATTCTTCAAGCACATTAAGAACATGCATATGCATTTATCTCATGGGGTCCGCACAACCCTCTGTGGAACAAACTGATGAGTCTAGGGAACATGGGAGGTTAAGTGACTAGTCTAAAATGGAGCAGCCAGGAGGTGGCAGGGCTGTAATCTGAGCTCTTTAACACACCAAACTTCCTTCTCATATCTACGAAATAAGGGGAGTGGATTAGAGGGTCTTTAATTTAGGAACAACAACAACAATGTGTACCCAGCATTTCATACATTTAAAAAAATACCTTCACTTTCATTATCATCCATCTGTTAATAAAAATATATTTGTTACCAGCCATAAACCAGGCACCCGTCAGACTGAGGATACAGTGACCAAAAAGTCAGATAAACGACCTGACTATCCTAAGGGAGCTTCCATTTGGGCTGGGGGGTGGGGTGCAGAAAGCAAGCATAGGAAGGGTTGAAAATAAAGTTTCAGACACTGCTAAGCACAGCAGAGTAAGGGGAGACTGCGTGGACAGTATCATTAGCTCCATTTCCAAAAGAAGGCAGAGAAGCTAAGTGACATCACCAGAGATCAACAGAGCTGGGCCTGACCTCACAACTTTTGACTTCTGTGCTCATTCCATTCTTGTTGACTCGCTCCTGGCACTAGTTTTCTGGGATTTCATAATGAAAGTCTCCACATGACTGACTCCTGAGGACTTGGTTCTGTAAGGCCCTATCTCTGAAGGAGGATGAGACAGACTAAATGTTTTGTAACCAGGTGATAGAAGCACCGGGCACTTAGCCTTCAGAATGGGATCAGGGTGTCTGCTGGCTCGCTTGTCTTTATCAGTTAATTGAGAGTAGCTGGGACTTGTCTGGTTTGCTGTTCTCTCCCCAGTGCCTAGCATATGGCTTGCCCCTTAATTAGTGTCTGTTAAATATTTATTAAATCTATGGATGCATGAATGAATGAACAAACCAATGAGAGAACAAATTAACACAGCTTGCAGGAAACTGGATAGGAATGTTTCTTACAAAGGCAGCTAAACTATGCGCGGCTGCCGCCCCACTCCCACCCCCACTGAGCTTCAGATGCCTTCTTCCTGGGAACAGGCAGGCATGGCAAAGAGATAGGTGGGAGTTAGCAGCCAAGAGGGAGGAGAAAGGGACGTTATCATACAAGAATAACCAGGCCAGTTGAAAATGAACTAACTGATCCCATCACAAGGAGACAAGTTAGAATTTTGTTCCTCTCTCAGCATGGGAAACATTCTTTGTGCCTTGTGCTTTTCAGGCAAAGAAGAAATGGCTCTGAAATGTACTGGTTTCTACCTCCTGCAACATTTGGCAGGTTTAAAAGCAACATTCTGTCCAATGCGGGCTACAGTGGTCTGGAAATCATTCTTGGTGCTAAGTACTTTTGGACTGTCTAGGGCTGCTCCATTTTCATTAAATATACTATTTACATGGCCTCTATGTTTGTGCAACCCACATATTAAAGACAGAGTAGTTTCTGAAAACCTGCAACTGACTTAGATGGGCAAAGAAACAAGTACACCTGGAAAGGAAGCTAATATTTATTAACAACTACCACATACCAGCACTGCAATAGGCAATACCTATAGTCACACTTATTAAGTAGCTGCAGTTTTCTATCTGTGAAATGGGGATATTTATAATATGTACCTACCCAAGTTAATCCATGTCAGCTGTTCAGCACAATAGGTAACAATTAGTATTTCTGTGCTGAGTAGCAAAATCCACTTCTACCATCATCGTTATCATCATCAATGTGCAGTTCTACTTTAGGTGCTTTCATATCTTTCGCATCAGTTGTCAAAATGTAGCCTACTGACAATATCGGGTGGTTGAGATTGCCACCTCCATTTGACAGATAAGGAAAGAGGCATAGGAAAGCATAGTATGTTTCCCAAAGTTCTGTAATTAAGAAGAAAATCTCAACAATTAGAAGCTAGATGCATCTGACTAGTCCTTGGTGGTGGTATCACACAAGGCCAAAATAAAACCTCACAGCTAACAACCAGTAATAGATGCTGAGAAATCCTGATTGATTTACACCAATCTCATCTAGACACCAATACTAAAAGCAAACATAATTATATTTTGAAAGTCTAATTGTATTCCTTGAGAGTCTAAAGGTGGTAACTAAAGCTGAAAAAATACAGTGTTTGTATCTCAGAAAGGAAAAAACATACTTTTATTGAAATGCAAATCAAAACAGAGTTTTATATATGATATGCAAAATGATAAAGCTCATTTTTTATATCAAAAAACACATTTCCTACAAGGAATCCCTCTGACCACAGAACTGGCATTTTATAGATTTGCGTAAATAAAATTGCCATACTCTACATTTGCTACAGCTCATTGTCTACTCAAGGCTTCAAGCAGCCATTTGAATGGTGGCAGCTGACCCCCTCTGTGGTCCAGGGACACAGAAAGGAGCGGGCTGCATACCTTGTATCTTGAGGCTGTGATAGGCAACACAGTTATTAAAATGTAATTTGAAAGAATTTCACAAGTGAAAACAATAGAGACTGATGTAAAAACATGTAGGAGGGGAGTGCTAGTCTTTTCAAACAACTTTATTAAGATATAATTTACATAACATGAAATTTATCCATTTGAAGTGTACCATTCTATGTTTTTCAGTGTATTTACAGAGTTGTGCAAATATCACCACTATCTAATTCCTGAGTATTTTCCTCAAGTTAAAATAAAGCCCTGTACTCACTTTTCATCCTTCCCTCCCTGCGGCCTCTCTGAACCTACTGCATTTTCTGTTGCTATGGATTGGTCTATCCAGGATATTGCATATTCGTGACTGATTTCTTTCACTTAGCATATCCATGTTGTACCAATAATCAGTGCTTCACTGCTTTTTATAATGGATAAATAATCCATTATATGAATGTATATTTGAATTGTTTCTTGTTTTGGCTAATATTAATACTGTTGTTATAAACATTTGCCTCCAGGTTTTTATGTGGATGTATATTTTTAATTATTTCATAAATAAACCTAATGTAATGAAATTGCTGATGCCTGTACACCCATGGATGAACTGTCATAGGGTAGCTATGTTAAGCTGTTTATGGAACTCCCTGAGTGTTTTCCAAATCAACTGCATGATTTTTTTATTCCCAGAAGCAGTGTATGAGGGTTCAAACTTTCCAACATTCTTGCCGGCACTTGTTATTTTCCATGTTACTACTATTTATTATTATTATTACAACCGTCCTAGTGAGTGTGTAGTGGTGGCTCAGTGGGGTTTTGGTTTTCATTTTTCTGATGGCTGATGATACTGAGCATCTTTTCCTTGTTTTAATCTTCTTTGGACAAAGATCTATTCAAATTCTGAACTCATTTTTAAATTGAATTGTTTGTCCTTCTATTATTATAAGTTATTTATAAATCCTCCAAGCAAGTTCCTTCTTAGCTCTATTATTTGTAAACATGTTCTCCCATGCAATAGGTTGTATTTGTACTGTCCTGGTTGTATAGTTTGTAGCAGAAAAAGGCTAGTCTTCTGGCCTAAAATGTGGTCTACTATGGAGAGTGTTTCATGTTCACTTGAGAGGACTTTGTGTTCCGCTCTTGTTGGGTGCAGTGCTCAGCAGATGTCTATCAGGTCTAACTCTTTTACAGTCATTATTCTATTGCCTTGCTGGTCTATCTACTTGTTCAATCCATTACTGAAAGTAGCATTAAACTCCCCAACTATCATTGTTGAACTGTCTACTTCTCTGCTTCATGTAGTTCAGTGCTCCGTTTTAGGTATTTATACATTTACAGTTGTTTTATCTTCTTTATGGATTGATCCTTTATTATTGTAAAATGCTATTTTAAAAACGCTGTAATAGGTTTTGTCTTAAAACTGATTTTGTCTAATATTAGTAGGAGCCACTTCAAGCTCTCTTTTCTTTGCTGTTATATGTGCTATCTTTTCTATTTCTTCACTTTTACCCTATTTTTGTCCTAGAATCTAAAGTGAACCTCTCTCTCTCTCTCTCTCTCTCTCTCTGTCCCTCCCTCCTTACCTTCCTCCCTCTCTCAGATATTTTAAGGCAGGGTGACAGAGACAGAGAGAAAGAGACCTTCCACCTACTGGCTCACTCCATAAATGGCTGCAACAGCCAAGTCTAGGCCCAGTTGAAGACAGTATCCTAGAACTCTATTAAGATCTCCCATTCGGGTAACAGAGGCACAAGCACTTGGGCCATCTTCTGATGCTTTCCCAGGTGCATTAGCAAGGAGCTGGGTCAGAAATGGAGCAGCTGGGACTCAAACTGACTCTCAGATATGGGATGCCAGCATTGCAGGCAGCAGCTTAACTCACTGTGCCACAAGGCCAGCCCTCATGTTTGTTTCACCTTCTTCTATGGATTCCATTTACAATATGATATCATTTTTATATTCCAATTTAGTTTTATCTAAATTTTATTATCATTGTCAAATATGTTCCATTTTCATGTTATGGACCCAACAATATCATTTTACAGATATTATATGATGAAATTAATTTTAATAAGAGAAAAGTAAACAAGTGTAATTCTAATTTTGTCATTATTTACATAATTCAGTTTACTAGAACTCTTTGTTTTTTGTCATGCAGCCTCCAACAGGGGTGGGGAACCATTTTTCTGCCAAGGCCACTGGGATATTTATAACTTTGTTCAAGGGCCATAAAGGAGGAGGCAGTAAAAGAAGGAGGGTAGGATAAGGTGGGAAGTATCATTATGCTCCTAAAACTGTATATATGAAATGCATGAATGCTTTTGCCTTAAGATACATTTTAAAAATTAAAAAAATAACCTGCTATAGATTTATTGAGTCCTGCCGGAGGTTGCCTTGGCAGTGCTACAGCAAATGATTTCAGGCCTGACGTTTCCCATTCCTGGGACTGTAGTGTCACTTCCTTTCAGTAGTTCTTGCAAGGCCCATCAACCAACAATAAATTCCCCCAGCTTTTGTTTACCTGAGGATGTCTTTGTTTCATCTTTACTTGTAAAAGATAGTTTTGCTGAAATATATGATTGTTGGTTGACAGTTTTATTCTTTCAGCACTTAGAATATGTCATCAGACTGCCTTCTGGTCTCTGTTATATTTCCAACAAGAAGTCAGCTGTTAGTCTTATTGTGGTTCTCTTGTCACTTTTCTCCTGCTGATTTCAGGATTTTCTCTTGGTATTTGGCTCAGCATTTTTACTATGTGTCTGAGTGTCAATCTGCTTTTTCCTGCTTAGCTTTTTCCTTCTTTTGTGTGAACATGATTTTCTTCATCAAATCTTGGAAGACTTTAGCCATTATTTCTCCAAATATTCCCTCTGTTCATTTCTTTCTCTTTTATTGATACTTCCATTACAGATATATTGGTGCACTACTATGATGTTACACATTCATTTAAACTCTTTATTTTTATTACATTTTTTCTGTCCTTTAAAATGCATACTCTATCAATCTATGTTCAAATTTTCTGAATCTTTCTCCTGCCAAATCAAATCTACTCAAGTTTCTCTAGTGAATTTTTCATTTTAATTATTACAATTTTCGATTCCAGGTTTTCCATTGCTTATGTTTTATAATTGCTGTCTCTTTATTACTATTCTCTAATTGGTGAGAATTGTTATACTTTACAATTTCGGACATGTCTCTTTTAGTTCTTTGCATATATTTTAAATAGCTGATGTAAAGTTTTAATCCAGTAAATTCAACGTCTGGGTTTCATTATGGATAGTTTTTATTGACTTAAAAAAATCCTTTATGCAGTGTGGGCATTTGGTGCAGTGGTTAAACTCCCACTTCAGGAACTGGTGTTGTGGTGCCAGCAGGTTAAGCCACTGCTTGTGATGAGGGCATACCATATCAGAAACCCAAGTTTGAGTCCTGGCTGCTCTGCTCCCCAAAATTGCCCTAATTCTCAGGCCCCTGCCACCCATGTGGGATACCCAGATGGGTTTCTGGGCCCCTGGTTTTAGCCTGGCTTATCCCTGGCCTTGTGGCCATTTGGAGAGTGAACCAGCAGATGGAAGATCTCTCTTCCCCTCTCCTTCTCTGTAACTCTTTAAAATAAATAAACAAATCTTTAAAAAAAACATAGCACTTGGGAGACTCACATCCCATACTGGAAGGGCTGGCTTGAGTTCTGGCTCTATTTCCCCATTCCAGCTTCCTGATAATGCATATTCCTGGAGGCTGCAGCTGACACCTCAGTTATTAAAGTATTCTAGTTATTAAAGTACGCTCAGTTATTAAAGTAATTTGGTGCCTGCCATGCACATGCAGGAGCCAGATTAAATTCCAGGCTCTTGGCTTTAGCCTGGCCCAATCCTAGTTGTTGTGGGCATTTGGAAACTAAACCAGTGGATAGAAGATCTCTGTCTCTCTCAAACCAACCAACCAACAAACTAAAAAAATTAAATAAATATCCTGTGTATGGGCCATATTTTTCTCTTTCTTTACATGTTTCATTTTTTAAATTTTATTTAAGGTCTACAAATTTCATGTTTTTCATATATACAGATTCTGGAACATAGTGCTGATTTCGTGGATTTTAGTTAAAAACTGGATTTTTACATCCTGTGTGTCCTGAGGAACACTTTAAAGCCTGCTCTATATCCTGATCAGATTTCTCCTGAACAGAGCTTAGCATAATGTATATGGCTTTCCATATACCCAGTAATGAGTGTGATCCCATGAGAGCTCATCTTAGCTTTCTCTTCCCCTGGATCTCGGGGAACCAGAGTCTGGTTCGTCTGCTATTTGCTTTGTTGCTACCAATATCATGGAACTACCAACACATTCTTAGTTTCTCACCACCAAGATATCTGTTTTTTTTTTTTTTAAGATTTATTTTATTTATTTGAAAGGCAGGGTTACAGAGAGAGGGAGAGACAGAGAGAGAGGTCTTCCATCTGCTGGCTCATTCCCCAAATGACCTCAATGGCCGGGGCTAGGCCAGACCAAAGCTGGGAGCCAGGAGCTTCTTCCAGGTCTCCCACATGGGTGGCAAGTTACCCAAAGACTTGGACCATCCTCCACTGCTTTCCCAGGCCCATTAGCAGGGATCCTGGATCAGAAGTGGAGCAGCTGGGACTCCAACCAGCGTGCATATGGTATGCCAGCACTGCAGGTGGGGGCTTTAACCAGCTGCGCCACAGCGCTGGCCCTATAGCCATTGTTTTTGATAATGTCCTTAACATGGACTTTTCCATGCTTTGTGCCAACTAAAGTTACTCATCTTCAAGAGAACTGTGGAGCTCTCCATCATAACCACCTGCTCCTCCTGCCCCCAAAGAAACTGTGTGTCACTACAGTGCAGCTAGAGTCAGACTCTGCTTCTCCCAGAGTGACTAGCTCCTGTGCTCTACAAAAGGACCCTGAGAATGATGGTATTCCCTAGTCTTCTTGGTTCGCCTTTCTCACTCTGGAAGCTTCATCTTATATATGAGCTAGGACAGGTATATTCAGGGCTCCCATATTCTTCACTTGTGACTCTTTGGGCAAAGCCTCATTGAGAGGAAACTGGATGAAGGAAGAGATTTCTATTTCTCTCTGCGGTGTCTGTTTATAATAGTGTTTCTTCAATCTAACATAAGAGATTGTAAGAAATATTGGTGACCTGCTAATGGGGTAATGAAACTGTAGTTTAGAATAGAAGTTTGAAGGAGAGGGAGCTCTCATTTTTTTGGTTGTACACACCTGAAGATCTGCTTCTATCACATGGAGTTAGATGTGGCGATGAAAGCAGGTCAGGGTTCAAATGTGTTCTTACTGACAGTAGATTTTACTGAATAAGAGCATCTCCTTTTGCTGTGTGCCCTTTGGACACTTTTTGGAGACTTTAAATGTTTGTCTTTGCCGCTCTTAACAGTTAACTTGTTGCTTCCCTAAGGTAAAGTGTCCACAAACATCCTTTATCTGCCATTCTAGAAATTCTGCTTATAGGAACAACTTTGGCGTAGAAAGACTGAAACAGGATTCACAGAAGTTATAGAAGTGATACTTATGGAAATTTGGTTTTGTCAAGCAGGCAAATGGACAAGAAGAAAGTTGCTCCATACAGGGAACATGTGCAAGGGGAAGTATAAATAAGACTGGAAGACTATGCATGGGTACTAGAGATCACTTGGCTGCAATGAGTAAGCCAGGCTAGAAAATTTGGACCCCATCCTATAGGCCATGAGGAGCCATGAGGGAACTTTAGAATGGGAAATGATCTGAGCATATCTACATTCAAGACAGGTCATGCTGGCTAAGTTCCCAAACAATTTAAAAGGAATTAAATTTAAACCCAGCCTTTGCAAAAACAGAAAAAAGGAAGGTGAGAATGAAGTTATTTGGCAAGCCAGTATGCTACAATTTTCATGTCTATCATACTAAACAACTACTTAATTTCTGCTAAGATAAATCCACATTTCACATTTATAGCTAACATAGCTAAGAAAGCAAAAAAAAAAAAATGGGCATGATCCTTTGGTTACACTATTTGTAAATTTCTTCACCTAAATATCCAAAACATATATGTAATTTATATCGAAATAACACATATAAAAATAAAAACAAGTACTTGTTTTCAAATGTATTCCATATAGTCTTTAAAAGAAATCCCATACCTTAGTTGATTAAATATGCATTTCTAATTAATGAAGTTCTTTTTGTGAAACAATGTAAACTAATTAATCACTAGAATATCCAGTATATACTTTTACCCTTAGCTTAATGTGGGAAGTTTAGAACCCATTCCCTTCTTTGAGACTAATGTTTTTCCTTTGAAAAGGAAAATAGTATTGAATTAGGTAATGACTGATGTCCTTTCTAGCTTTTATATTCATAATTAATTAGACTTTCTTGTAGAAATATTTCCAGTATATGATTTAAATCAAACCCACCTAGAAAACCTTCAAAGCCTGACCTCCAAACTCTAAAGCTTTGAAGAGAAAAGGATGAAGAATTTAATTACAGTATATCATTTTAATTTAAGAGTATTGGATAGCAAATTTTGTAATCAAAGTTGAAAGTTAAATTGGGAAAAGTATTTGTAAAACATGACAAACAGCCAAATTCCTGTATATACAAAGAGATCCATAAATCAATAAGAAACAGATGAAAAGCAAAACAACACAGCAAATGGGCAAAGGCCAAGAACAGGCAGTTCACATGGAAAGAAAAATAAATGGCCAATAAACTTGTGAAAAGACACTAATTTTCACTTATAATTAAAGACAGACAACTTAAAATGATGACAAACTGTTGTTTTACTTATTTTTACAAATATTAAAAAGCTTAATAATATTCAATGTTTGTAAACTTTTGACAGGGAAAGTGGTAATATTTACTAAAACTTAAAATGTATGGATTCTTTATACAGCTATTTAACATCTGAGAATTTATGTGCAGAAGCATGTCAATCAAGATATACAATTATATTAACTAATAATTATAGAGTGTTTAGTACACTACTTAAAACGTATAAATACCTAAGTTCTCAATGTACATTGTTAGCTCATAGTAGCTCTACAGGTTAGAAACCATTATTATCTCCAATTTTCACATGAGGACTCTGAGGTAAAGATAAATTAAATAACTTGCCTAGGGTCACACAACAAAGAAGTGACTGCACCAATATTGGACTCAAAGAAAACTGGCTCCAAGCCATTCCTTTTAAGTACCCTATTTACTGCCTCTGGAGAGTGCTAATGTAGCATTTCTTACAATATCAAGAATTTCAGACAAAAACCTCTGAATATTCATTAGAGGAGTAGCAATATAAATCAGAACACATCAACATCCGTATAACTGAAAAATATTCAACTTTTAAGAAAATTAACCCAAATCTCTGTATACTGATATGGAAAGTATATTAATTAAGTGCAGAAATCAAGTTGAAGAACAAATATGATAGCATTTATGCAAGAATAGGCATATATTTAATTATATAAACATATTTAATATGAACAGAAAATCTGTGGAACCACACACAAGAAACTGGTCACTATAGTTACCTCTGAGGAGTGAAATTGTGGATGAGGTGCAGAGAATGGGTGAGATCATAAGTAGGACTTTTATAATTTCATACTCTTTGGTTAAGTTTGATCATCTTACTAAAAGCATGTATTACTTTTATTATGTATAAAAACCAACAAGAGAAATCAAACAATGTTTAAGCACCTTACTGAAAGTTCCCATTTACTGTTTTCCCCTCTACCAGGAAAGAGAACTTTGAGACACTACTTAATTAGTGTGATGTAGGAAGTGTTCTAATACTAAACTGCAAATTCATTGAGTTCCTCTTTGGGTCACCAAGTCCAGGACCACAAAAAATCCTGGACACTCTCAGGACTGACCCTTGTGGATTAACACAAGCATGTTCTCTTGGGTGGTTGCCTCAGGGTTTTAGATGTGCTGTGAGTAGAAGGAGCAGCCAACTAAACCTAAAAATAATTAAGAGCCCTCAAGTTCTAAGTTTCGTTATAGGTTAGGGAATTGGGGACACTCACAAAATTATGAATCTTTTTCTCTCTTATCTGTATAAATCTACATGTCTCCTGAATTTCCCAAGGGTTAAGTTGTCATACTCTTTACTAAAAATTGATTTAACATTCACTCTTTCAAAATGATCCTTAAATTAACATTTAAAATTGGTATCAAAATAATCTTCAAAATCTTTAAACCTTTCTATAAGATTATATTGCAACTCTGAATTTAAACTCATAGCATATAAATTTCTCCAATATATATTAGATTCACTACCATTGGTCTGTTGTATGGGCCAATGCAGTGTTTCTCTGAATGATTCTAAACTTCCTTGCCAGGAACAAAGAGATGAAGAATCAGGCAATTTCCCAACCTTTCAGTCTTTAAAAACAACAGTTTAAAACAACATAGTCCATCAAAGTTGAAAGCCAGAGCCTCTCAAACTGGCTCTACTGAAATTAAAATAAAAGAGAATGGAAACAGAGTGGCTATGTAGGTAGCTAACGAACACATTCCTGTTCATCAAATAACCTTTGGGGAGGGGAGTGTACAGGCATTTGGTACAGTGGTTTAGAATGCCCACATCCCATACTGGGTGCCTGGGTTCAAGTTCGTTTCCCACTAATGTGCACCCTTGGAGGTTAGCAGATGATGCCTCAAGTACTTGGGTCCCTGCCACTCATGTGGGAGACCTGGACTGAGTTCCAGGCTCCGGGCTTCAGCCTAGCCCAATCAGACTTTGGGGGAGTGAACCAGAGGATGAAATTTTCTCTCTCTCTCTCTCTCTCTCTCTCTCTCTCTCTCTCTCTCTCTCTCATAAATAAAATAAGCTCTTTTCTAATTTGATGGGAATTTTAAAAAAAATAATCAATTGGATAGAAGGCTATCCAAGGCCTCTTAATCTTGGAACTTCTAGGGTAGGAGTTAGAACTATTGTGATTTCTTATCTTTATCTTCTACCTCACAGATACCAAAGGCAGAATTTCCATGTGGTTATGAACAGCATCAGAACAAGCAAGCTGTGGTGGGGTTTGCCTGCTAGGGTATTTCCTCTGACCACAAACAGTAGGAAACTAGATTTACAGATCATGCTGGTTTCATGATGATTGTTAGCTTATGAAAAACCTACTTCATCAAAGATGAGCATTGAACTTGAAAATTGCTCTATCTGGCTCATTTGAATGGAAGGAACCTCGGGGCTCCTGTTGGAATTGGGGTCCTGGGCATATGGGCAACAAAACTAATGACAAAATTAATGGCAGCTCAGGCAAAGTGCGTATCCTGTCAGTCCCTGAGCCAAAATCTGACACAGAGAATACAATGTGCAGAATCTTTTGGTCTGGGGCAGGCAATTTGGTCTAGCTGTTAAGCCACCTTTATCCTACTTCAGAATTCCCGGTTTCAATTCCCAGCTCCAGTTCCTGACTTCAGCTTCCTGCTAATGTAGACCCTGGCAACAGTGATGATGGTTCAAATAATTGATTGCTGTCACCCACGGGAGACCTGAATTGAGTTGCTAGTACCTGGGTCTGGCACCAGCCCAGCCCTGGTCATTGGGGATATTTGGAATTTGGTGAATGAACTAGTAAATAAAATTTGTCTCTCACTTGCAATCATTTTAAATAAATAAAAATTAAAAACATTTTAAAAAGCATCTTTTGGTTTCCTTTGATTATTATTATGTGGAATTCTAGCCAGAAAAAATTAAATGGTGGTTCATCTGCACAGCTCTGAATGAACACATGAGTCACAATGGAGACAAAACATCTGGATAGAGAATGAATTGTTCTGTTTTATTAGTTTTACTAATTCTTAACATTTGACTCACACTTTAACGCTAACAAAATGCTTTCAAATCCATTATCCCATCCGAGGCTCACAACAAACCCGTGAAGTAGGCATAATACTCAGTCCATTAACACCAGTTGACTCAAGAACACGAATTTGTATAGCACATTGCCTTTTATATGTATTATCTCACTTGTTCCTCCTAACTTAAGCAATTAACTAGAAAGTTTCAATTTCCCATTTTATAGCTAAGGAAACTAAGGCTCAGAGAAGAATAAGAACATTCCTATGGACCCACAACTGTTACGTAGTAGTGCCATGACACTAAACCCTAGTGTTCAAATTCTAAGCTCCTTGTTTTAATGAAAAAAAAAAGAGTTTCTTTGTACTGATATATGTTCCTGATATGCACAAAAAGCCAATAAAAGGCTGAGACCCTTTCATGTAAGTTCTATACATTAGTAGTCCTCTGAACCACCCATATTCATAATGTCATCCTTTTCTACCCAGCTACTGCTCAGTTTAGGTAACTGAGAGTGGTGAAATGTCTCATAATCTCTGATTTCCCCACTCTACTGATCATTCCCAAAGTCATCAATGTGAATCCTATCAGGGTATAGGGTACACCTCTGCTTAAAATCCTGTCCAAGGACATATAAACCAATAACTGCCAAATCTCAATGAGGAAAACTAATATTGAAAAAAGTGGGGGTCGGCACTGTGGTGTAGTGGGTAAAGCCACCGCCTGCAGTGCCAACATCCCATATGGGCAATGGTTCGAGTCCCAGCTGTTCCACTTCAAATCCAGCTCTCTGCTATAGCCTGGGAAGGCAGTGGAAGGTGGCCCAAGTCCTTGGGCCTCTGTACCTACCTGGGAGAAATGGAGGAAGCTCCTGGCTCTTGGCTTAGGATTGGCACAGCTCCAGCTTTTGCAGTCAATTTGAGAGTGAACCAGTGGATGGAAGACCTCTCTCTCTGCCTCACCTTTTCTCTCTGTGTAACTCTGACTTTCACATAAATAAATAAATCTTAAAAAAAGAGAAAAAGGCAATACTTGTTTCATTCTCAGTATTTCTAAGATGCGTTCAATAAATAGTAAACTATTTTTTTGACTCTTTCTACTACTTCACAAAGTTCAAAGAAGTTTTAAGTTTTAAGAACCACTGCATGGAGGATGGCCCAGGTCCTTGGGCCCTGCACCCAC
The DNA here is from genome assembly GCA_949820135.1 of Sylvilagus floridanus. NCBI lineage: Eukaryota > Metazoa > Chordata > Mammalia > Lagomorpha > Leporidae > Sylvilagus > Sylvilagus floridanus. The sequence goes on from OX463223.1 coordinate 82,704,685, forward strand.
ATGGGAGACCAGGAGGAAGCACCTGGCTCCTGGATTCAGATCGGCGCAGCGTGCCAGTCACAGCACTCCGGCCGTGGCAACGGAAGGAAGACCTCTCTCTCTCTCTCTCTCTCTGTCTCTCTCTCATTGTCTATAACTCTACCTGTCAAAAAAAAAAAGACCCACTGCAGAACATGGTGATTATAACCAAACCAATTTAATGTCTATATCATCAAAATCACTAACAGTAAAATTTCAATGTCATCACACAAAAAATAATAAAGATATGAGATGATAGACATGTTAATTCACTGGATTTAATTATTCCACATTACATGCAGATGTGTATCGTAAGAGCACATTATGCCTTGTAAATACATACAATTATAATTTGCCAATTAAAATTAAAAATACATTTTAAAAAAACTGTCAGGATAGCATTCAACGCCCTTTGTAACCTTACACTGACTATTACCAAATTACTTGGACATTGCTGAAGCAACACTGCACTAAGTGCCATTCCCTCAAGCACTAGCGTCCCTCTGTCCCTGGTGACTTCCTTTACTAAGTTTGATTTCCTCTGAGAACCTTCCATTGTCACTCTTTTTACTCAGAATTAATCACATATTCAGCACCTTATATCCCCATATACTATGACATGTTTAATGATTAATAATTTGCTTATAGATTTGTCTCTCTTGTGACACTGCAAATGCCTAGGGGACAGAGATTTATCTCATTTCTGCTCACAGGATGCCTAGCACTTAACATGTGCTTATGGGATAAATTCATTTCAATGAAATAGTGCCAATGGCCTGTCAGTTATGCTGCCTGACACAGACTAGTACATGCTCATTCTGGGGCAACCAGAGAACCTCAGATTTAATGAACAATCAAGTCCAGTTCCTTGTGAGTCTCTAGACAAACAGATGAAAGGATTATCACATGGCTTTCCTGGGTTACCCTTTCTGCTGCTTGGCAGCCATGAAGATAAGAAAGGGAACAAAAAGCTGCTTTTCTTGGACCACGAAAGAGGCCAGATGATCACTTCATAGCCTGTAGAGTGTCTGTAAAACAAAATGGCAAACCACTCAACAAATACGTTCTCATAAAGAATGCTCCAGCGAGGAATGCACATACACGTGCGCACCGGGCTGGCCCTCCAGAGAGTGTTCACAATGAAAAGTGGACGCATCCAAGCGAAAACGGTGAGTCACACCACAACCATGTGCACATCGCCTCTCAACGCCAAGCAGCTCTTTCAACTGTGGCCTCTGGAATACATGCCACTGGGAGAATCCTTTGGAAATGCCTGAGGGCAGACCTTGGTGCTCCCCAGTGCATTAAGATTCCCACTGAAGTCATTCCCAGAGAAGGAAACGCCTCCCTAATTATTTTTAGAATTCACTTAACCAGCTCCAGGAGATAAATTTCTCTTTCTCACACTGGTTACAGAGGGACTAAAGAGAAGGAGCCTGTCCCAAGATGCCATGACAATCAAGCTTGAAAAGAAGTTTCAAAACACACTCTCTAATTATCATCAGCAGACCAGGTCTCCTCCTCTAGAGGTAGACACAGTTACTTTGCAGTGAAAACTGCTGTACAAAAGCGTCATTGGCTCATAGAAGAAAGAGACGTGTAAAGACAAATTTGTTCCATTTCCTAAATTTCTTCAGCCAGTTGTTGTATTTGCTAATATTAATGTTTACATGTTGTGATCTTGAGACAGTCACATACAAGTTGTTGAGTCAAGAGAAAGAATTTTCAACAAGAGCAGGGACCTCTGCTCTCTTCTCTAGGTCAATGGACTATATGTACCGATGATCTTCAAAGAGTGGTGCCAGGGAAAGTAACAGAATCTCTGGGAGATGGTGTCATCCAGAGAAATACATGTAGTATGTAACTGCTTTGATATTTTGGCATTATGACTAATCCATTTGGAAATTTCAAACCTTAAAAGAAGGCATGACATTTTCCTGTTTATTAGAAAAGAGCCCATGCTTATTATAAATGTCCAATCCTGAGCCTCAGTAAATCTGAAGTGGGGTCTGCATTTATAACAGGCACCCAACTCCCACACGCACCCCTCAGGGACAATCCTGAGATCTCACTTAACAAATCCTGGTATTCTATAACGTCTATAATGTCTAAATTATAATTCTACAATTTCTCAACAGATCAGTCCATACATGCTAAGATTCAGAGAGGGTAACAAGCAAAACGTTGGCAAATGTTTAGAATTGAGAATTCCTTCAGGCAGAGTGAAATGCTGTCACCTTACTTTTTTGAGCTTCATAAATTTGTAGAACGTGGTGATGCCCAGGGAAGTGATCCACACCTTTAGAACCTCTCCTTTGAGGAAGAGAACGCTGGTAATTCCCGGTTCCCACTGCAGTAGCCTCGACTGAGCTGCTTGCCATCTGCATTCTCAGGAGTAGTACTCACACATACACACACACACACCACCACCACCACCGCCGCCGCCGCCGCCGCCACCACCACCACCCCAACTCCTTGCCTTCTGTCAAGTGCAGTTTCCAGGTTGGGTGGGAGTGTTGTTGCATTAATATCAAATATGAAATAAAAGGGCTCTTTTCTCCTGACTATCCATTCCTGTTGTCTACCCTATCAGATTTGCAACCTAACGGTTAAGCATGAGATTTAAAGCCAACCTATCTGGTTACTAATCCTGATGGATACGTCCTAGCTCTGTGACTTGGACCCAACTCAGTTCTTTACAAAGCTCTTGTGCCTTGCTTCTTTGCCATGACACGTCCATTTTACCTCTTGGCCATCACTAAGACCTCCTCTCTTCTCCCAAAACCACCTTCCTAAATCATATCTACATCACCTCTCACATTGTTTCCCTCCTAAATGGTTTCCTTGTCTCCAGACTCTGCCTCACCGTACTCCACACTTCACCTCCAACCTTTACCTACACCATTGCCAGAATTTATTTTCTGAATCACAAATGTGATCAGTTCATCCTTATGTTAAAAACCACGTGATTATGTTTAAACTCAGACTGGAAATCACGGCCTTCTACAAGGGTACTTTAAAACCTTCATGAACAAAATCAAAACCAAAGGCAAGTTTATTTGGTGCAACTTTTTGTGAAATCTATGCAAATTTTTTTTCATAATATGTGCTTTTCATGAGCATTTTGAAGTCCACTTGTTTGACTATCCACAATCTGCACTTGTTACTTTTTAAATTTAGCTTATTATCTACTTAGTTATTTGAAGGAGTCCAGACAGAAAGAGAATTCCCATCCTCTGGTTCATTCCCCAAATGCCCTCCCTGTGTGTATTCACAGGAAGCTAAAATCGAGATTTGGCCAGGACTCAAAGCCAGATATTCTGACATGGGATGCTGAGACACAGGTGTCCAACAAGCATCTTAGTTGTTAGGTCACCTCCCAATTTATCATTTCAAACTAATTTTTACATTTATTTTTATGTATCATATGCCTGTATTATACTGAGCTATTTTATAGTCCCCATATAATCTTCAAAGTCTTTGCTTGTGTTCCTTCTAGCTGCATTTCCTTGTCCATCTCCTGCTACGTAAGTCATAACTATTCTTCAGGATCTAATTCATAAACAACTTCCTTCAAACTTTTACTAAGCTTTACTTGTCCATCTCAAGTCATCAAAGAGTTCCTATCTTGGAATAGAGTTAGTATGATCCATATCTTATGTCTTCATTATGAGATATTTGAGGGTAGGGACCAGGCCTGATTCCGTTTCTGTTTGTACCACATACACAGATAACCACAGTGCCAGATACAGAATGAACTTCCAATATGTATGTGATGCAAATGGACAGTTTTCCAGTATCTATATGTTGTCTGTTATGCAAGAATGTCAGGCATCTGGCCAAGGTATCCCAAGATCACATGGTGAAGAAGTCTTCCTAGGGTCAAATTTCTATTCTACTATTCACTTGCATGTCAAATGAATTCTGGTATACCTTGGAAAATCAAAATCCTAATCAGTGATACTACCAAAACATGATACACATCTATTATGCTGGAAGCTAGATTTTACAACTACAACTTCACAGCAGTGTACATTATTTTCATTACTTGTCAGGCATAAAGAAATTGAGGCACAAGAAGCTAAATGGCTTGCCCTACATGGTAATTACAAATTTTTATTGCTGTATAGCAAATCACAAAATAGCAGCTTAAAATAATACCCATTTATTATCTCACAACTTTGTAGATCAGAAGTCCCTGTAGATTGAAATGAAACTTTGCTAATAAGCATCTCACAAGGCCAAAAAAAGATGTCAATCAGGCTAGGCTCATATATGGAAGTTTGGGGAGGTAGGGGAAACCTGCCTCCAAGTTGAAGGCTGTGGAAAAACACATTTCTTTAAAAAAAAAAAAAAGATTTATTTATTTTTTTGAAGGCAGAGGCAGGGGAGGATGGTGGTGGAGAGGCCTTCCATCTGCTGGTTCACTCCCCAAATGACAGCAAGGCCAGAGCTGAGCCGATACGAAGCCAGGAGCCAGGAGCTTCTGCCTGGTCTACCACGCGGTTGCAGGGGCCCAAGGACTTGGGCCATCTTCTACTGCTTTCCCAGGCCATAGCAGGGAGCTGGATTTGAAGTGGAGCAGCGGGGACTCAAACAGTTGCCCATATGGGATGCCAGCACCGCAGGAAGCAGCTTTACCCACTAAGCCATAGAGTTGGCCCCAGGAAAAACACACTTCTTAATAGCAGCAGATCTGAAGTCTCCATTTTCTTGCTGGCTGTCATCTTAGGATCACTCTAAAAGTCACTGTCTTTGTGCTCCCTACATCTTCAAGGCAGTATCTGCATATCAGATCTCACCTAAAGCTGCAAATGTCTGATTTTCTTTTCTATTACCAGGTGCAGAAAAACTTTGAGCTTTAACAGGGATTGTGCAATTAGTCCATTCTTAAAATCAACTGTGCCATATAATAGAACTTAATCGTGTGAGCAATAGCATATTCAAAATTTTTATTTTGTTCAAAGAAGCAGGAATCATACAAACACAAGATCATAGGGGTCACTTTAATTCTATTTACCGCATGAACATATTTAGGAAGCCAGGATTTTAATGAGTTAAGGCAGGCAAGGAGATTCTCAAAAAAATAAAAATTCAATCTGGTTAACTTTTTTTGTATTAAAATGAACTGGGAAGAAATAATTAAGTTCATCATGCTAAAGTGAAAAGACAAATATAAAACAATGGCAAACTTTTCTTTTTAAAAATATACTTTCATGGTTTTTAAAGATTTCTCTATTTATTTATTTATTTACTTATTTATTTGAAAGGCAGAGTGATGGAGAGAGGGAAGGCAAGAGAGAGATAGCTGATTGATTCCCCAAATGCCTGCAATATCCAGAGCTGGGCCGGGCCAAAGCCAGAAGCCAGGAATCCCAAAAGCAGTTATCCCATGTATGTGGCAAGAACCCAGTAATTTGGGCCACCAGGTCTCCCATGTAGGTGGCAAGAACCCATGTATTTGAGCCATCACCACCAGGCACATTAGTGGGAAGCTGAATCTGAAGTAGAGATGGGACTGCATCCCAGGCACTTTGATATAGTATGCAGTCATCCCAAGAAACAGCTTAATCCACACAGGAAGTGTTATAATTATATATTATTTGTGGTCATATAAACTTTCTATATAAAATTTCTAGAAAAAATTTTATGGGACTGGCATTGTGGTGTAGCAGGTAAATCTGCTGCCTGTGATACCAGCATCCCATATGGGAGCTGATTTGTGTCCCTGCTGCTCCACTTCCTCAGGACACACCAAGAAAGGCACAATTCTCAAAGTAAACAATGAACTTGGAATGGGTTTCTTGTTTAATTGTACTCAAAGATCCAAGTAGATTTATTAAACATTTTTTTTTTTGACAGGCAGAGTGGACAGTGAGAGAGAGAGAGACAGACAGAAAGGTCTTCTTTTTGCCGTTGGTTCACCCTCCAATGGCCGCCGCGGTCGGCGCGCTGCGGCCGGCGCACCGCGCTCATCCGATGGCAGGAGCCAGGAGCCAGGTGCTTTTCCTGGTCTCCCCATGGGGTGCAGGGCCCAAGCACCTGGGCCATCCTCCACTGCACTCCCGGGCCACAGCAGAGGGCTGGCCTGGAAGAGGGGCAACCGGGACAGAATCCGGCGCCCCGACCGGGACTAGAACCCGGTGTGCCGGCGCCGCAAGGCGGAGGATTAGCCTGTTGAGCCACGGCACCGGCCTGATTTATTAAACATTTTAAAGGGGGGCCAGTACTGTGGCACAGTGAGTTAATCTGCCTGCGGTACTGGCATCCCATATGGGTGCTGATTCTAGTCCTGGCTGCTCCACTTCCAATCCAGCTCTCTGCTATGGCCTGGGAAAGCAGTAGAAGAAGGCCCAAGCGCTTGGGCCCCTGCACCACGTGGGAGACCCCAAAGAAGCTCCTGGCTCCTGGCTTCCTTTTGGCCCAGCTCTGGCTGTTGTGGCCATCTGGGGAGTGAACCAGCAGATGGAAGGCCTTTCTCTCCATCTCTCCCTCTCACTGTCTATAACTCTACCTCTCAAATAAACAAAGTCTATACAAAAATTTTAATCAGATATTCAAAAATAATTAAAATGCCTATTAATTTCAACTGCTTTGTGTTTAACTTATGTATTAATTGAAAATAAGTTAACAATAAATTAAATAAATACATTATCTAAAAAGATACACAAGCAAAAAAAAAAAAAGTGAAGTCTCCAAGGAACTTTTCTTCCAGATTGGTTTCCCATCATGCTTAATAATTCTTCCATATGATGCCATTCAATTTAGCATTTTACAAATGAGAATATTGAGTCCCATAAAAGTGTTAAATGACATGGTTGTTAGTAATACAGTTGAGACTAGATTCTGTGCTTTCCAGAATGTGTAGCATCATTCTTGATCTCTACTTACTAGAAACAGTAGCTCTATCTCTATTTCTTATTCCAGGTGTTGAAAAATATGTCACCAGACACAGCTAAACATCCTAGAAGTAGTGGAGGGCAAAATCAAACCCAGTTTGGAAACACTAAGCTATACTATTCAAGTGGTAACTTACAATGTTTGGATTTAAAAATGATTTAAACATTTACAGTTGTGTACACATTGGACAATTATTTAGGAACTGAAAAAGTAAGGAAGTAATTTCTTTCCTAATTACCAATTGATAGAAAGAGAATGCTGAAGGCTTAGTCTGTCCCATAAGCCATTATTTTTAATTAGCCACATTGATTAGAATGAAAATGTATGTAGTGGGATGGGTGCTACAGTGCAAGGCATTAAGCCACTGCTTGGGATATCCACAACCCGTATCAGAGTGCTGATTGGAGTCCCAGTTACTCCACTTCCAATCCAGATCTTTGCTGATTTGCTGAGAGGTAGCTGAGGATGGCTAAAGTATTTGAGCCCATGCCACCCACATAGAAGATCTGCATAGGATTCCTGGTTCCCAGCTTCAGCATGGTCCAGCCCTGGCCATTGTAATGATTTCAGAAGTGAACCATTGGGTGAAGACTCCTTAAGTCTGTCTGCTTCTCAAATAAATAAAATCAATAAATGAAATTTTTAAAAATTAAAAAAAAATCTGCCACTATAAGGTTTTTGATTGTTGATGCCATTCCACAAAACCTTGCCTTGATATTCAAGTTAAGAGTAATCTTTCCATTTTATTAAATAAAAACATTTCAAAGACTTATTTGCTTAGAGGGAGCTGTTGGCTACCACATATGAGTGTATTAAGGTTAAAAAAAAATGCCTAGATATCTATACTTTCTCCACTATGTTAGAACTGATTCTTTCCAAAGCTTGACAAAAATTTACAATAACCAAATCATTCCTCATTTACTCTCTGACTAAAGGTTTTTTAATGCCTGAGGTTAAGCAAATAGAAAGAAGCAGTCATTTTCCTAAAAAATTAATTAACCACTACTTTAAATTTACTATACATCTTTAAAACTAAAAGTCACACTTATCTATTAGTTGCAAAAACATGCTCAATGTTATAAAGTTATTAGTTCACTTTATGAAGAAAAATATTTTTAACTAAGCAGACATTCCTGTGTATCTGTCCTTTTTTTATGAAATGATTTGACATTCTGTTGCCTGTCTGAAAAAACAGGCTGTGTCTTTAAAATAATTATATCACTAAGAAATCACTTAAATGAATCTTTTAATTGGCACCAATTATGGAAGTACCAAAGCAGCCAGTCTAAGAAGTTCAGAAATTTGAGAAAGATTCCAGAGGACAAGCTACAGAGAAAGATCTAACCCAGAAAAGATCATCTGGACTTCGACGCAAAGGAAAAAAGTTTCAAAGGGAATCAAATATAAAGGAGTCTAAGAGAACTTAAGACACTGTGCCTTTCAAGAACTACACTGACAAGTCAAACAATAGTGCTAACAGTGAAGAAACATTGGAGCTCTGATTCCTAAATCAGCTGGGTGGGTGGGACTGGACTAAAGAAGATAGAGTTAGAATACCATTATCAAAGGGAAACAACTACATTGTAGACTTTTCGGGTAGCTGGACACTATATTATTCTTCTTTGGCATTATTTGACTTTTAAAAATAAAAACACTATGGTGGTATTTCCCTCTTCCAAAATCTATTCACACTGCTCTGCCATCAAAATGAGATACCAAAAATCTGTTGCTAGCAATAACTCAATAAATCTTTGCCACAATTTGTAGAGATAACTGATCTTTCCCTGGAGGATATATTCAAAGTTCTACATTTATAAGAATATAACAAAAGTCATTATAACTGGCATATTTTAAATAATTTCATCTTCAATCTCACCTATTATACCTAGTAAAAATGTTTTAAAATTCCCCAGAGGGGCTAGAGTTGTGGCAGGGTAGGTTAAGCTACTGCCTGAGATACCAGCATCCCATATGAGCACTGGTTCCAATCCCAGCTGCTCCACTTCCTATCCAGCTCAATGTCGATGTGCTGAGGAAAGCAAAAGATGCCTGAGTGCTTGGGCCCCTGCCACCTACGTGAGAGAGCTGGGTGGAGTTCCAGGCTCCTGGCTTCGACCTGGCTCAGCCCTGGCTGCAACAGCCATTTGGAGGGTGAAACAATACAAGAAAATCTTCTCTGTCTCTCCTTCTTTCTCTGTCTTTCCAAAATATGAATAAATCTTTTAAAAATATTTCTAAAACAAGAAAAGAGAGAATATGCAACTGATATGCAATCAATTCACTTAACAATTATGTAGAATGACAAAATGTATGCAAGGAAGCACATTCTCTTCTACACATTCCAGAATTATGTGTGTTATATAGAAATGTAACATAACACACACATAAACACATGTACATATAGCCCTAAAAAGGTAGGGACACCTTAAATGTATACAAATAAAACCATATTTGAGGTGTATTTAGATTTGCTTACTATTCAAAAGAGAACTCTTATTCAAAATCTGTTCAGGAAGTGAAAAATAAAATACTGACTTTCAAATGAATCCTTTGTGTAAATCCAGATTGTCCTATATTATGTTTGATTAGTGTGTGAAATATTTGTGGAGTTTCTACTCCCATTTGTTGTTTTGCCTGTGTCTCTACCAGCTCCAAACTTTAACAGAGGCCCTAATTGGTAAACATAGATCTTCATATCTCCACATATATGTAAAGTGGATGATTTCAGTGAACATTCAAATCACAAGTTCTTTATTGATAAGCCCCTAGTTGAATAGAGCAGTAAGGTACCCAGCGGTCTCCATATCAATGAAGTATCACTCTTGAACACATCATCCTAGCTTCATTTTTAAATCCAATGACATACAAGCTAGGCGATACATGCTGAATTTAAATGTCATTAAATGTCAAATTCAGCATGTATCTCCTAGCTTGATTATGCCTCTTTTGGTATCTTCTACTCTACTCTCTGCACAGAACCATCTCTTAAGTGAAGAAAATACTCATAATGAACTTTCTTCCAGAGAGTTCTCCTTTGGTCATTTAGAAGAGAGTACGTCTTGTTTAGACAAAGATATTCCTTCAAAACTAGTGTGAGCAGGGAGAACAAAGTAGGGAATGACAACTCAGAGTTCCCTGGAGAATGGCATTGCTACAACAATGCCCATCTAGTTTTTGGTTTTCATTCCACAGCCCTTCCCTAGAAATCCTAGAAAGATTTTGTATTTGGCTAACCAATTATGAGAGATGATTCTCCTTACCCACGTTCCCTTAACAGAAACGTGGACCTTCATGACCTTGTTTCCTTGAGGAACCCTGTTGGGTCATACTGAGCTTGCAGAGGGGCACAGTGTTTACAATCCGCCCTGCAAGTGCATATTAAAGATTCAGCTTCGGGGGCCAGTGCTGTGGTGTAATGGCTAAACCTTTGCCTGCAGTGCTTATATCCCATATGGATGCCAGTTCATGTCCGGCTGTTCCTCTTCCAATCTAGCTCTCTGCTATGGCCTAGGAAATCAGCAGAAGATTGCCCAAGTGCTTGGGCCCCTCACCCATGTGGGAGACCCATAAGAAGCTCCTGCCTTCAGATCGGCCCAGCTCCAACCATTGCAGCCATCTGGGGAGTGAACCAGAGGATAGGAAACCTTTCTATCTATCTCTCCCTCTCTGTCTGTAACTCTACTTTTCAAATAAATAAATGCTCTTTAAAAGAAAGAGTTTCTTCTGCCATGGGGCCAAGAGACAGGAATCAAGAGTGTTACATTAGGAGTTGAAAGGGGTTATCTATTCAAAAATATATTCAAGAAAGATATGTTCAGTTTCCTTCAAATGTGATATCCTGTTACCTGGGAACTTTTTTTCTCTGTGTGTTTCCTTTCACTTTCTTTATTGGCTTTACAGAAACACATATCCTGACACTATTCTCTAACACAGCCAGTTAGCAGAATCTTCCACCAACATATCCTATATTTGTTGCTATCCAGTGTAACAAGTTGACAGTCACTTTTCCAGGCCCAGGGATATGGTCCTAAATTCTATCTTTAATAACATGCTTGTGGCCGGCGCCGTGGCTCCACAGGCTAATCCTCCACCTTGCAGCGCTGGCACACCGGGTTCTAGTCCCCGTCGGGGCACCGGATTCTGTCCCGGTTGCCCCTCTTCCAGGTCAGCTCTCTGCTATGGCCCGGGAGTGCAGTGGAGGATGGCTCAAGTGCTTGGGCCCTGCACCCCATGGGAGACCAGGAGAAGCACCTGGCTCCTGCCATCGGATGAGTGCGGTGTGCCAGCAGCAGCGTGCTGGCCATGGCAGCCATTGGAGGGTGAACCAATGGCAAAGGAAGACCTTTCTCTCTATCTCTCTCTCTCACTGTCCACTCTGCTTGTCAAAAATAAAAAAAATAACATGCTTGCTTCTTTTCCATACTTTTCAGTGTTTTCCCAGTAGGCTAATTTCTTTCAGGCCCACAATTCTTGCAAATACACATGTCTACCTTAATGTCTAATGTGATATGTAAAGAAACCCTACTATAAAATGGGAAGTGGAAGGAGAATCCTTGGACAAGTGTAAGGTTGCATAAATAGCAAATCAAAGGTCACGGTGACCATTTTAGGGGCTTACTGTTACCCCAAATGAAAACAGAATTCAGAATACAGCCAATTTCCTATCATCTGCATTTTATTATTTATTCACACAGTTGTCAGAAACTGGTACTTCATGGAGGAGTACTATCCCTGATTACACTTTAAGGGGCATTATGAAAACTGATGAGTCCCAGATTTCTACTCTTTCTTAAAAGATGACTTTCTTACTTTGGGCAGTCTGGAAGAGGTGCAAGTACAGTTTGCAAACTCCTACCTGGAAGAAGGAATCCAGTTCATCCCTCTGTGCAGAGTCACATCTAAATCATGTCTGTTGTACAAACAGCAAGAAAGTGGAAGTGTTGCGAACATAGTAAAAGGAAAATAATAATAGCTTTTTAGATTATCATATCATTTAATCATTTACAAAATGTTTCCCCAAGTCCTTATGTTACTTCATTTCCTCCATGGTAAGAAAGTTATTGCCATCAACTCCTATAAGGTAAAAACTATTGTTCTTTCCATTTTACAGAAGAAAACTGAAGTTTAAAAATGTTAAATTGTATGCCCGAGATCATAAGTGTAGCTGGGTCTTGATCCCAGACCTTTAGATGGGAAAACCTGAGAAATTACTGTTACAGCAAAAGACCACTCCGTGCTAAAAATATACATGACAATTAAAGTCTTTCACTCTGAGAGCTGAATACTTTCTGCTTAAACCCTGGAAGGAATGAAGCCTTTTTCCTTCCCTATTCCAATCTAGTCCTTGAGTTCCCACATTTCTTCAAGGTCTAAACCGTGTTCCTGGCTCCATATTAGGCCAGGGAGCAATGATGAGGCTTCTGCTGACCATCAAACAACTGGGAAGATGGAGGAAATAGAAGCAGAAGGAAAGAAAAAAAAAAAAAGAAGAAGAATATGGGTAGTTTAGATTCTGTAACTTTAAGAAGCACAAAGATCAATCACGAAAGGTCAAAAAGGGGTTTCTTCAAACCCCAGGTTTCTCTTTTAAAGATACCAAATTTCAAGTGGGAGTGGCAGTCCATTTGTGGTATAAGCTTCTCTTCTGGAATATCAAATAGTTATTCAGACAGGAGTAGGAGCTACTCCACATTCTCACAAATCCAGTTACTTTTCTAAAGGCTCAGCTCCGCCCCTAGGCTATGTAAGCAAGAGAACAGAAACAGGAGAAAGTGACTGCATATATCCCACCTGCCTGCACACCAACAACACAGCTGCCATGTCTAATTTTAGGCCTCTCTGCCTTGAGAGTACTCCTGTAATTCTCTTTTTAGCAAGGCATAGGCGGTGATCTCTAGGAGGCAGATGAAGAAGGCTCACTCTACTTGGGCCTATTTGGGTTGTGTCTTACCTTCAAAATCAATGACACATCAATGACAAACTTTCCCCTGAGGCACTCCCATCCCATGTGACACATGGTGACTGAAACAGGAAAACTTGTCTTTATTGTCAGTATATGCAAGTCTAGTTGACAATTCATACCAAATAGAAAGGCTTGTGGAAGGAGAGTTAGTTTCATTTTAACATGTGCACTCTTTGCAAGGCCCTGAGCTAAAGTTTGCTCTGTGAGACAGGGAAAAGAAACTAAGGCAGCCTACAAATAGAAGGATAAAGTTGCTGAAAATAAATACAGGGGATAAAAAACTAGCAGTAGAATTTTTCAATATGAATTTATCATGAGCAAATCTTTTACTGAGGACTTGCTCTATGTGCCTGCCAACAGAGAGTGAACAAGACAGATTTGGCTCTTGCCTTAATGAATCTTAGTGGAATAAGAAAGACAAATTTAAACATGTAGTTACAAGTGTATTGAGTGCTACTTGTAGAAAAGAAGCCCAGGGTGCTCCTGTAGTTTCACTTCTAAAAATTCCCTCACTGTGAAAGCAATGGCTTGATGGTGATCGATCAGAAAGGTGAACAGAATGGATCATCCTAAAATGCCACACTTTATACAACACACTGGGGGTGGAGAAAGATAGGAAAAAGAGAGATAGAAAAAGAATATATGGTGGGGGAAGATGGTGGAGGATTAAATACCAACTGTGAGGCCAAGCCTATTTGGTCAATGTTCTGGGGCATCCCTCTGCCATCAGCTTGGCACCATCACATTCTGGTTTCTTTGATAGAGTAAAATTCCCCTGAGCTGGTTATTCAGGTGAAATCTGAAGAGCCAAGAACATGTTCATAGGGAAACTGCCAGCTAACAGTCCCTCCCTCTCTTGCTCTTCCAATAAAAACAGGCTTGATGATCACAGGCTGGGCGTGACTAATTGTGAAGTGTTGGGTGGTGGTTGCACTGGCCTGTGTGGCCTCAGTGTTTGTCACATTATCTTGCAAAGTGTTTTGGAATACCTTGAGGACAGACAGAACCACTAATAACTTTTATTCTAGTTTATATAAAGTCCAATGAGTTCAAAGTGCCTCCTGTTAATCAAACAGTGCCGGCACAAGGGCAGCTTGGTACATCTGCTCCTTGTACAAGTCTGAACCTGGTATTCTCACCCTTGAGATGGATTTAGGTATGGGGAGCAGTGCAATGCATGACGCATACATAAGCTCTAAGACCTGTAGTGCATCTTCTTATGGAGCATGTGCAAAGAGCAACTGGGAGTGTTGACCACGAGATTCAGTAACTGCCTCTGACGCTTGACAGAACATTCTGTGCCTGCCCACTTTGGAAGCCCCTAGAATCGGGAAGGTAGAGTGGAACACAGGAGGCCTTGGAAGAAAGAATTCATCATCAGTTCTTGCAGAAGCTGTGCATTTCAGCATGGAGCAGCAGGCTGACTTCTACTAATGACTTGGGTGCTGGTGGAGACAAATATTTATTGAGCATCTTCTGTGAAAGTATTTCAAAAAGTTTAATGGAAAGTGGAATTTATTTTGGTGGAAAAACTTTGAGGGATGGGTGTTTGGTGGAGCACTTAAGAGGCTAGTTGGAATGTCTGCATGCCATATTGGAGTGCCTGAGTCTGTGTCCTGACTGTTTCTGATTCCAACTTTCTGCTAATGTGTACCCTGGGAGGAAGTAAGTGATGACTCAAGTGGTTCTGTTCCTGCTACCAAAACATGAGATCTGTATTGAGTTCTTGGACCTTGGCTTCAGCCTGGTCCAGTCTTGGCTAATGTCTGCATGTGGAAGAGTAAAATAGTGGATGGATAGGAGCATTTCTCTCTCTCTCTCCTCCCTTAATCCCTCCCTCCACCCCCAATAAAGCAATACAAACTTTAAAAATTTGAAATCCAAGCATCATTTTTTCACAGAACACATTTTGATGAACCTTTTGAAGACTCCTCATATGCATCAATTTCAGGGGCTTTTTGTACCAAAAAAGTTATCTTTTCACTTGATTTTCTGTGATCCCTTTAAAATCCTGTGCCTGGTGCTGGATCTCATTTTCATTCTCAATACAATGAAGCAAGATGGCATTTTAAAATTCCACCTCAAAGGATAAGGAAAGGGAAAGTGAAGTTCAAAGAAGTTAAATAATTTGACCAGGGTCACACTGTGAGTGACAATATCCCAAAATCTTACCAGTTTGAAACTGTATTTTTTATTAAAGAAAGTAGTCTTTCCAGAAACATACTAAAACAATATTTTATCACAAATAAGTGTGTTTTTCAAAGAGGCAGCTAGTTTTAAAGGAAAGTTCCCACATCTTATGCCTGTGTGTTTGCATCTGTCTCAGCATGCCCTACAAAAGGAAAGCATATGTGTAGCCAAATAAATAAAAAACATATTACTGAAAATGTATCCAGCATGAATCAGGGGTCATTTCCAGCAAGGATGTACATATTTGGGCAAACATCACATATGGCACCTCATCCCCTACTAGATTTTACTGCTTACTGGTTTATCCAGTATGTATCAGTAGACAGAGCAATGGGGTGAGGATTCGAAGATCTGAATTCAAATCCTGCCTTTCTCATTTCCTTAATTTAAATAACTTAAATAACTTCCATTATCTTAAGTAACTTCATCTTGTTGACCCTTAGTTTCCTCATCCAGAAAATGAAAACACCTATTTTGTAGGGCTGTACTTAGGATTAAATATGACTTTTGGAAGGAATGATCTTCTTATTGACAGAGCTACAGAAAGGTACAGGAGTGTTCATATTCTCACCAGACAGGCTAAGGAAATCAATGAATAAGCTGAAATTGACAGTAGTGAATACCCAACCGTACTTTTAACAAAATAAGGGAAGTGACATTTCTTAGCCCAGTCTTAAAGAAATACAGTATAGGTGAGGTCAACTCTCCATAACAACTGGGTCTGAAGTGGATTTATGTTTGGGGCTACTTTTACCCTGAACTCAACATAGATGAACTATGTAGCACCACAGTACCTCATTAACAGTCTCTGAATATCCCTATCAACTCTAATGTCATCCTTGAAAATTTGGAGTTTGCATTCAGATCTTTTCAAAGAGAAAACTAGAAACTTGAAGGATTGAAGGTCATTCATTAATTCATCCAAGCTTTAAGGATTTACAGAGTGTTTATCATCTGCTAGGAGCATGAGATCCAGTGGTGGAGAAAGTATTTTATTCCCTGAAAGGAGATAAGAGAATAGATGCAACACAGAAGGAGTTACAATAAATGGAGTAAGGACATAGTTGGTATACACAAGGTGGGTGACATCTGAATTGAGATTGCTGTTCAGATGGAAAAAAATAAAAGGGCATTCCAGGCAGAAGGAGCAGAACATGCAGAGCCAGAAAGAAGTGAAAGGAAATAGTGAGAAGCTCTATATGGTTGAAGCACATGTATATATTTATATGTTTATGAAATTTCCTATATGGAAATGCAAGAGGCTAGCGTATTTTCTCCATTATTTGAGGCACTTGTAGAAGAGTATCTCCCTCAATTTACCTACCCCCATAAACTTGTTAATTCCTAAAATTCCATTCTAAGTAATTCATTATTTTACATTTTGCAGGATTTTACTCATTTAAGAGTTTTCTATAGTCACATGCCACATAGTGGGACCAGTCTATGACAATGGTTCTATAAAATTATATCGCCTATAGCTTGTGTAAATATATTCTTCACATTGACAGAATTGCTTAACAATTTTGTTATTTCTAATGCTGTCATGGAGAGAAGGAAACAACTCTGATCAACTGTAGTCTAAACGGAAAAGACCTTATCAAGTGCTAGTTAGCACTTCCGCTGTCTTTATATTACAGGGAATTTCTACCTGGATACACCTGTCAAGAATTAAACCTCTATTTCTTGAGGTAAACCCGGAAGATAATCCAGCTTACTCTCATGAGCCAATTGAGGACCACAAGTATATCCTCAAAAAACAAAAAGGTAAGTATTAGGGCTGTTGTACTTTCCCACTGACATGTTTTTAAACTGCTATAGGCAGGGAAAAAAAAACACCCACATTGATGGGAGGAAACCATGATATCATCCTAATTGTCAAAATTATCTTTTCAAAATTCAACTATATTTTGTATAGTTCTATACAAAATGGTGGTCATTCAGAGATTCCAAGCATCCCCAATGACTGATGGTAGACTTCTAGCCCCTCAAAGAATAATCTCCAAACCAGGTAGCAAAGGATTTTCATTCCATAGTTAGGCAGGGACATCACCGTGACCCAGCATGAAGAAGTTACGAAAGACAGACCTTCAACCTCTCATAAAGATTAAAGAACAAAATTCTCTGAGGGGGAAATGTTCTGAGATAAACAGGGAGTCAGTGAGGGGACAAGTACTAAAGCCTAGTAACACCCAAGCCATGTGCACTGCCCAAATTCCATTGCCAGTCATGACAATTCAACATGGCACAGCCACTCCTCATCATGCAGATAAGCCTCACTTTCCATTGGGCACCAGAAGCCACGACACCTTCTTGGAGACCACCACGTGTGCTGCAGCCCCACCGCTTGTCCTACGAAAAGGATGACCTCAGCGTGGATAGAAGGAATTCTCCCTCATGAGGTAACACACACTCATGTCTTGACTGTGCACTATCCTTGTGCCTGCATTTATTCTGACCTTAAAAAAAAGAATCAGCTCCTTTTCAGCTTGTTTAGTATCTGTTAGTTCATTTCTTCTTGACTCTGGGAGCAAACTAGCCCATTGCCTTGCATTTGCTATATCAATAGGCAGAAACAAGCAGAGTCTATGAGAATGTCATAAACATTAAACCAAAACTAATACCAAGAAAACTCCACCAGCACTGCCTAGAAGAAAATACCTCAAAGTTTATAGATCATATATGCGTTCTCAATCTTCTTCATGCTGAGAAATCATATACTACCAAGAACTGCACTCTTGAATTGAGCCTTACTTCTTTTCTCTGTGGTTATTCAATATATTTGGTGTATGTTATGCTTATGCCACAAAGTACATAAAGAATTGAATCTGAGCAGGAATCTATTTAAAGGAGATAAAAAGAGGTTAGTGGGATGGTTAGCACAGTGATCACAGGAAATAGACATTCAAAATAAACCTCTTGGTTCACAGACCTACTCCTCAGATCACTTCGTTAGTGAAAACACAAATTTACACATCAATAAATAAAATATCAAGCACTTATATAGTCGCATAGTACCATGGTGGTGTAATAGCCACACAAATATCAAAAAGCTATTGTAGCAGGTACCATTTTCACTCTCTGACTCCTGGACCTTTGCAACAGAATAGATTACTAATTTATAAAGGAAAACTCTTGAGGAGTTCAAGAATGTTATTTGAATCAAAATGAAATGTAGCATTAAGCAGAGTATGGTTCTTCTGGAAGTACCTGCAAGAGGGAAAAAAAAAAACTAATACAGGCTCTATTAAGAAAACAAGTATTTCTTTTACACTTCAAGGCCTCTAGTTGGGAATAAATCCCACAGTGTTCTGTGGCTCATAGGTAAATCTTTATAGTTAAGCTTTTCTTTACAGCAGAAAGGTGTATCAGGTATTCCTTACAAAGGCATTCACGACCTTTTTTCCTTTATCCATACATGGGCACTGCTTTTTGCCGTAATCAAAGATGAAGATGCCAGTTATCTCCTTAGGGGAAAAAAATTCAGGCTCTGGATGTTGTCACATTTTTGCAAGCTTTTCTTGCAAATTCCTTCCATATGGAAAGTCTTCACTTTATTCTCATGTTTTAATATTCAAATATTAGCTATACTTCAAGGTCAGCTTAAGGAATTGTTATGGAGCACTGGGAAATGGACAAGTTTAACAACAGAATTTCAATTACAGCTGCATATCAAAATTGCATGTGTAGGGTCCGGTGTTATGGCATAGTGGACAAAGCTGCCACCGATGACGTTGGCATCCCATGTGGACACCAATAATTTGTGTCCCAACTGCTCCACTTCTGACCCAGCTCCTAGCTAATGGCCTGGGAAAGCAGCGGCAGATAGTTCAAATGTTTGGGCTATTGCCATCCACGTGGGAGACCTGGATGAAGCTCTTGGCTCCTCGGTTTGGCCTGGCTTACCCTTGGCCATCTGCGGAGTGAACCAGCAGATGGAAGATCTCTCTCTTTGTTACTCTGATTTTCAAAAAAAAAAAAAAAAAAAAAAAAAAAAAAAAAAAAGATCTTAAAAGAACAGCATGTGTAACTTTCAAAAATACAGCTTCCTGATCTTCACACCAGATCAGCTGAATCATAATATCCAGGGTGGGAATTGATACAATTAATTTTAATTCCTTATGAGATTTTGAAGCAGACTCATGGTTAAGAACCATCATCTCCATTTTTGTAATAGACCGCAAACTAGGGAAAGGCTTAAAGTGCCAGCATCCCTCAGGAGGACTAGGGCATGAGCAGTTTAAACAGATTAGGTCAAAGGCCATTCTACTTATTTACAGTTGAATCTAAAAGCTTCCTCTCTGCCAAAGCTAACATATATCAGACACTCTTCTAGTGGAAGACATAAAATAGATTCTTTCTGGTAACGAAAGGAGAAATCCCTATCCAAGTGCTTTACAAATGCCAAGTCTCCTAATCAATGTGATACAAATACAATGTTAGGAAAAAGTGTGCTATATGGTAATGCTCTAGTAACCAGAAAGGGCAGGAACAAAGATGAGGAAACTTAGTGCTTGGATTGTTAGTGTATTGAATCTTTCTCCTAAAGAGCCCATTACATTTGCACAGTCAAGGAACATCATAGTCAGATTGAGACACCATATGTACAAGTATGCAATATATTCATCATTAGAGCTTTGCAAAAAGAGAAGTGAGTCTAAAAAGTGCTACTGAATCTGGTGTTAGCACTGAATCAAATTACAATACTGGAAAACTATTCCCATGTTATGGGGTAGGATCTTCCAAACAAATTAGATCAATATTGCAGATAGCAGAGATGTTAAGATGAATAATCTAAACTCCAATGAAAGTCAGGTACTGATCTCTGGAACACATTCTAGTAGCTGAGAACTCTTCACATTCTCCATTCCTGGAATCATGTAAAACTGTACTATTTCTTTTTTTTTAATAGTCATCTCAGTGATCTCACTTGTACAGGGGAGAAGGGAGAACTTTTGGAGGCTGTTTTCTTCTTTCCTTACACATATTACCACCCCAATCTAGGATTAACCACTCATTGGTGATATAAACTCACTTATCTGAGATTAGTTTCCTCAATTATGAATTGGAGGTCATATTAACTACCTTGAAGATACATTGTGAGGACTACATATAAGGGATGCTCAAGAAATGCAGATGGTATCATTATCAGTGTGTGTTACTTTAAATGAATAACAATAGTATTAATTCTGTCCCTACAAAGGATCAAGACTTGGGCTGCAGCCAAGGATAATACCAGGATGGAGAGCCACATGCTGGACACATCACTTGAACATGATGAAATTTAGTAAGTTTGGGCATTATATAAAATTTTGTATTACAACTTTATAAATACTTAATGTTGATTTTTATATGCATTGCAATTTCTTACAATGAATGGTGTTCTGTAAAGCCTCATGGTCTATATGAAGAACCTGAACTTCTGGGAGGCAATTTGGCTCATTCTCTGTGATAAATCTTAGAAATGGCATTGTGAATATTGCTAAGCCACACTAATCATGAAACTATAAGAGAAGAGAGAGAAAAAAGGAGTGGGGGTGAGAGGAAAAGAAAGAGATTTATTTTTATTGGTTGAGTACTGGACATATGCCAAGTAGCTTGCTAGACATTGGATCTATGATAGTGCATGTGTAAACAACACTGTGAGTTTGTCGTTTGCATTTTACAAGTAAAGAAACTGGAAGCAGAGAGAAATGAAGTGACTTGTCTAAAATCACCCAACCAGCAAGGTGCTTTTACACTGTTTAACCAGTGGTTCTTAGCCCTACATATGCATTAGGATCACTTATAGTCCTTTTAGAAATACACATGTTTAAGTTTAGACCAGATTATGAATGAGTATATCAGGGCAGATTTTGAATTGTCTTAAAGCTCTATTAGTGATTCTCATATAACCAAAGTTGTGAATTTCTGGCTTAGACTTTTTCAGCTCACAGTACAAATATGAACTCTCTCTTTTTACTTATTCATTCAATAAATATATACTGAGACTCTTCTATGTGCTAAACACCGATAACACTCAAAATGTACACAGTGAACAAGAGATCATGGCCTTTGCCCTCACAGACTTGACGATCTCATGGGGAAAATACATAATCACTGAAACAAACCCTTTAATAATGAAAAATTGGAACAGACACTTCAAAGGACACAAACAAGATGCTATGACAGGGGATAATGGGAGAACTACCATGAAAGGGTGGCCAAGAAAGGCCCCTGTGAAAAAGGGGACTTTTAACCTGATATCTAAAGAGTCCAAGAGGCAGAAAGATTGATCATAACACTAGCAAGCCAAAGGGGATATTTAGATTAGCAAAATCAGTAACGAAGATTCAGATTACTAGGAAACAACTCTCTTATTAGCCTATTTTTATAAGTTTCCATATTATGGGATATAATTACTAAAAAATTAAGACTTACAGTTACTCTTAAACCATAATAAATATAAAGTTCTGTACATTTTGACAAAGGCTTTTACTGCTTATAGAAGTCATTATTGTATACAATAAAATCCTAATTATTATGCTACAAATCTCCCCCATAAATAAAATAAAAAAATCAACTGGAAGAAGTTTGTGTCAGGGCTGTGGGGCACTACAATTTCTCTAAAGATGCCTTTTCCTTTGTGACCTTTAGGAAAAAGACAATCATCTGCTTAAGGTGAATTAAGAATGCCTGTGGAGCAAGGGAAAGCAGGCTCTGACAAGCATGTGCTGGGGATGGCGCTGTGGCGTAGTGGGTAAAGCCACTGCCTGCAGTGCCGGCAACCCATATGGGCAACGGTTCAAGTCCCAGCTGTTCCACTTCCAATCCAGCTTTCTTCTATGGCCTGGGAAAGCAGTAGAAGTTGGCCCAAGTCCTTGGGCCCCTGTACCTGCGTGGGAGACCCGGAAGAAGCTCCTGGACTCTGGTTTGGATCAGTGTAGCTCCGGCCATGGCAGCCAAATGGGGAGTGAACCAGAGGATGGAAGACCTCTTTTTCTCTCTGCCTCTCCTTCTCTCTCTGTGTAACTCTGACTTTCAAATAAATAAATAAATCTTAAAAATGAAAAAGAAAAAAGAACTGATAAGTGATAGTTGAAGAAAGGAAAAAAATGTTCATACCATTATGATTGTGTGTCAGGGTCACGTGCCAACTTGGAGAAACAGGAGCAAACTTACAACCTATGGTACCACTCACAGAAGGAGTCAGTCCAACTTTTTCAACCCCCTGGATGCTACCGTTTTGTTTTGCAAGGGGTTGAATTAACAGATGAACAATTACCAATGTTTGTATGATTACATTTGAAGAAAAACAAACATACTTACTGCTTTAACTAGGGAAGGCTAGGGGGAGAGTGAACAAACAAGCAAGAGCAAACTTGAAGCAGATTAAATAGACTTTAATAGCTTCAAAAAAATCCGAAGCTCATAAATTTTCCTTCGTGTCCCTGGGACGACAATTTCAGATTTATGAGCTCCATGTTGAAAAACTTTAACAGTATCTTCAATATTATACAATGCTTATTGAAGTAGCATCCTAATGGTTGCTTTCTTGACATTATTAGAAGTAATGCAACATCATCTACTACATTTTCCATCCGTGTTTACAGCCCTTCTTTCATTCCAAGTGCCTTATTCTGACCTCACAACAGTATTTTTTAACGATTTATTTTATTTATTTGAAAGGCAGAGTTACAGAGAGAGAGAAAAGGAACAGAGATCTTCCATCTGCTGGTTCACACTCCCAAATGGACGCAATGGTTTGGCTTGGCCAGGCTGAAGTCAGGAACTCTATCGGGGTCTCCCATGTGGGTGGCAGGGGCCCAAGCACTTGGTTTATCTGTTGCTGCTTTCCCAGGTGTATTAGCAAGGAGCTGGAGTAGTAGGGTAGTGGGGTCATGAGGTAGTGGAGCAGTTGGGACTCAAATCAGTACTCACATGGGATGCATCAGAGGCAGTAGCTTAGCCGACTTTACCACAATGCAGCCCCCACAACAGTGTTCTTAAGTAGGGCTTTTAGGTAACATAAAGCAGCTTTTCAAATAGTTTCAAGAAAGTCAATCAGTCCTGAAAGTGATTGGAGTCTACCTACCTAATCTTCCGTAGTCCTATAGTTTGCAGTGTCCATCTGCAGGCAAAGCACCTTACCAGGACCACCAGAAGTATTAAGATATTCAATGACAAGGATATAGGTACACTAACAGACAAAACCTTACTTTTTCATCATAATTTCATATCTCGTCCCTTCGGTATCCCTTTGTAGGTCCACATAAGGCAAAACTAAAATAAAAGGTCCCAAACCCAAGCAAACTAAAGTAAAGCAACCAAAACAACAACAACAACAAAATACAGAACTTTAAATCTAGATTCTCCCTGTCCTAGATAAGAATGGATGGTAAGTGGGCTTAAACAGTCCATTTCTGATACATTTCTGATAAATTTCTGTTCCTGTGCTGCATGCTCAGCACAGAAACCAAGGTCACTCAGATTCTGCTGGCATTCATAACCAGAAAGAGACCAATGGGGATAAAAATAAGCAACGCCAGTAGAACAACACAAATACTTGCAAGAAAACATACAATAACTGATAAAGTATCATCATTAAAAAGAAAACCATATCCAAAATATATTCTAACATCTTATAACACAATTACAAAAAGGCAACCCAATTTGGAAATCACCGAAACTCCAAAGAAGATACACAAATAGTGAATCCGCACATAAACAGATGTTCAACATCTATAGATTTCAGGTAAATGTAAATCAAAATCACAATGAGGTCCCACTTCAAAACTACAAGGATGGCTCTTATAAAAAAAACTAAAATAGGCAATAACAAGTGTTGTTGAGGATGTGGAGAAACTAAATCTCTCATATGCTGGTTGTGGTAATGAAAAATGGTTCAGCTACTTTAGAAAAATCTGGTAGCTCTGCACAATATTAAATGTTAAGTTACCAGATTACCATGTGATGCCACTCATACCCAAGAGAAATGAAAACAGATGTTGGCACAAAATCATATACGTTATTTATAATATCAAAAAAGGAGAAACAACCCAAATTGATGAATGGAAAAACAAATGTACTGCATTCGAACAATAAAATATTTTTAAGCCAGGAAAAGGAATGAAGTATGGATGCAACATAGATAAACCTTGAACACATTACCCTAAGTGAAAGGAGTTAGTCATAAAGGACCACTTACTGTATGTTTACATTTATACAATATTTCCAAAAGAGGTAAATCTGTAGGAATAGCAAGTAGACCTATGATTTTCTAGGGCTGGAAAAGATGGGGAAATGGGGAATAACTACTAATGGGTACTATGTTTCCTTTTAGGGTAATGAAAAAGTTCAAAAATTTATTTTGATAATGGTTGTACAACTCTGTGAATATACTGAAAACACTGAATTGTATAATTTAATTGTATAAGTTTTACAATATCTAAATTTTATATCAATGAATCTATAGAAGATAATATACCACATATGAAAATCTACCACCATTTTTTCCCAATTGAGAGAACAACAATATAAAAGGAAATAGTGTTATACAGCCTGCAGTCTTAAGAAAGAGACAACCAGTGAAGGAGCCATCTGCCATTCCCACCAGCAACCATCTGTCTGAGGTCAGTCTGCCCTACCAGCTGTCAGCACACCAACTCCCAACAACTGGAGAAGATAAAATCCTTTATTGTGGGTGGCCATTTTGCTGAAAACATGACTGCTGAAGCTGAGACCAAGGTATCCAAACCTGAGTAGGGGAATCAGGGGGAATGTATTTGCCAGCCCCTTTCTTCTATTCCATAGTTTCCTTTTCAAAGAAAATTTTCTGGGGCCAGTGTCATGGTGCAGCGGGTTAAGCTGATACTTACTGTGCTGGCATGCCATATTTTAGTGCCAGTTAGAGTCCCCACTGCTAGGCTTGCAATACAGATGTCTGCTAATGGAATGGGGAAAGCAGCAGATGATCCAAGTGCTTGGGTCCCTGTCAATCACATGGAAGGAGACTGGGATAGAGTTCCATGCTTCTGGCTTTAGCCTAGCACAGCCCAAGCCACTGCCTTTCAAATAAATAAAAATAAAATAAATCTGTAAAAAATAAAATGTTCTTTAAGTAAGGAAAACAGAAAATACTTAAACTTATGAACATGATTCTCTAGTAGTGTTGTCCATGTATACATTTGATATGGTAGCTCTTCTGTGGGCAGAAGACGGGTATAGTGCCAAAGAAGTAAGGAGTGAGGTCAATTAACAGCAAACTCTGTCAACCATACAGTTGGACCAAGCAGGTCATGGTTGTCTCCACCAATGTTAGCAGCAATAATCCATGGGCAAAAAGGAATACCAGGGCCTGCAGTAGAAGCCTGATATAACTGAAGAGTAACTTAAAATGTCCACATTACAGCTTGCCATGAGAACTTCATGGTCCCCAGCCACATTACTAATATGGGATCACACTTTCTGAAGAAAGAGTACTTTTTGCTGTACATTATAAATCTCTGAGCCTTTATTGTTTAGCAACCAGATGATGTAAAACATTTCCTGTGTAATGTCTAAGAGGCCTTCAAAAATTCAATGGAATTATATATTATGAAAAAATTGTATATGCATTTCAAAAATTTTGGCACCAAATAAAGTTAAGTTTCAAATCTTTTTTCCATTACCTTTTGAAGGCCCCATACATAAAATCTACAGGTTTTCTGGAATTTCAAACATTTTTTTCCAATTTTTTTCATCATTCAATTTCTGAAAAGATATTTTCTCATTTGTTTTGTCTTCCCTTTCTCATGTAAAATTTCAACAAATTAACCTTTAGTTGAAAAATGAAGTGATATTTACCAAAATAAACCATGCGTCAGTTTCCTATGCAAACGAAAGCAAAACAGATAAACAGAATGGTTGGTAACACAGCCCACCCTAAAACAATAACCCAAAATAAGACGTAAGGGAAACAGCATCTGAGGGTACTAGTAAGCTAAGATTTTGGAAATTACACTTTTGAGATGATATAGGAAGTTTACATGTTCTTTTCAGTGTGACTTACAAGGAGAGGTGTGATTGTTGCTTTTCCATGTTTGTTCTCTCAAAACCATCAGTCCTTCTCTGTGTCTCAGTATGGCACTTAAGTTCTGAATTTCTAAAAAAAACCCTTAATGTCTTCCTATAGCCTCCTGATCACAAGCATTTCATTTATCCTTTTAGACAAAACACTATTTCTTTAAAGGGATTCCATTTTGACAACCCATGGGATCTTTGGTATCTGCAAATCATATACATACAGATCCAAAAGGCAGACTGCAAAAGTTGTAACCACAGCCAGGGGGAAACTACCTACAATTATTTCTATATCCTTTCAACAGTTTGTGATAGAAAACTTTGAACTCTACATTGTCGGGGGGAAAAATAAACAAAACACTTATCATGTTTAAGAAGTCAAGGATTTCTAAGGATTTTTGGATCTTTTTCAAGGTTTCTTTTCAATAGATTAATGGCCCAGATTTTCCTTTACTCTACCCCTCTCCTTATTAAATATGAATTATATTTTATGTTCCCACACTGGCTTCTTCACTGCGCAGTAGGTTTATTTACATAGTGTTGAATATGTGTTAATTCTTACTTAACTCAGTTCTTGTATCCTCAGCAGATCTTTCTCCTCTCAGCATACACTCAGTCCACTAAGGACTCTGCAGGTGCAATTAGCAAAGATCCTAGGTATTGTCTATATTTTGAATTAAAAAAAATGATTCCCTTATCATTGTTGCCCCGCCTTGATGAAGAAGAAAAGTCCACTGTCATCTCCTCCTTTGCTTAAACTGTAGTTCTTTTCCTCTAGAAGAATTCATCTTTTAAAGGCTAAGGAGCAATTGGAAGAAACTTAGGAAACACTCCAGTTGATTTAAGCTCTCTTAAATTCAACACTACTGCTAAGGTTCTGGAGGTGACAGACTAAGCTACTGCTACAAAGCTAGTCAATGAAAATTGAGTGGCAGAATAAGATAAAAGGGCAAATCCAACTCTGAAAAAAGGGCTGGAACTCATCATCTCCTGGAAGACGTGTCAGGAAGGAAACAGTCTTTAGCAGTTTTTCAGACTACTATCCATGGGTGCTATCCAATAGGCCTTACAGAGCTGAAATGAAGTAATCTTCCACTTAAAAGAATCATATGCCCTAATGTGCAGGCAGGGACCTTAGCAATCAACTCCTATCTTGCCTATACAACTATCATGTTGTACAGTTCGGGAAAAATAGGATTCAAAGATAGAAAGGGATTTCCTGTTTAATAGCTATAAATTAAACTGCAATGTTGATCTAATTGTGAAATGTTTCTATGCTATTAATGCATGATGAGATGAATTTAGGTGGTAATGAAATAAAATTTTTAAAATCAGATATGCATTTATTTTAGTCATCAGTTTTAATAATTAATTATAATTAATTATTATTTCTAAAACTTACAATAAGCTAAAATACTATAGGTAAAACCAGGTACTCTACAAAGTAAATTGTTATTTCCTCTGACAATAACTAGCTTTGCATCTCTGGGAAAGTCCTTTTGTCACTCTTGGCCTCAATGTGCCTTATATACTATTAGACAATGCTAATCAACACCTTTGAACTGTAGGCCTAATGAGGAGGGGGAAGGACTAATCCATACACACAGTGGGTCAGCTTTGTGCTGTTAGTTACAAAGGGAGTAGAAATGGTATTACTGAGGCTTCGAGCCACACGATCCCAAAGAAAAGTCACAAATTTGAGGGGTTGAGAGGGACTTTTAAAAGTCAGAAAAGCAATTCATCTGTGATGAATCTACTGTCCCCAAATGGAGAAGCATTGCAGTGCCATTCAGAGCAAATAAGACTGTTGGCCCAGACCTCAGAAGAGCAAGATAAACAAAATACCAATCCAAGGAAGAACTGGCTCCTTTATCTTACTCCACCTTTCTCACTCAAAGCCAAATTATCAAAGGTTAAATATTTCACAAATGCTTTCTGAAGTACTTTAGTTGAAGGATATTTAGTTGTCTCTATTAAAATTTTCCTTAAGCATTGTTAATGGTACTCTGAAAATGCAGATGCCTCAACTGAATGGCCTTTCAGTTTCTGTGTTGTAGAATGGTTAATATCAGGCTGCAGCGACTTCGGGTTGAACAGTATTTTCCACATAATCAAAAAATGAATACTTATAGGGAAATAACTATGTACTAGAATCAAATCCTCACTCTATCACATTCGAGTGCTAGGACTCTAGCCCAGTTAAATTATATCTGTCAGTCTCAATTTCTTCTTCCATAAAATGAGGGTAAAGATTGCTACCCATCTCAGAGGATTTAAAATGCCATGGCCCTTTACACCTACACAATACCTTTTCAATAAAGAAGCTGAGTTGATCCTGGAAGGCAATTGAAGCACACAGGAACAATTTCTGGAACACTGATTTGGGTATGTAGCTAGTTTTGACTTCCTATGATATATTGAATTAGCAAAATACACAGCAAAGTTTCTCACTCAAAAAGTGATGCATTTGAGAGACTGGTTGGATTACTGTTAGTGCTCAAGCATCAAAGCTTCCCTTGCAATCTAATGATCTACTTACAACTTGAAGCCCAGCTTCTATCACACCAGTACAATGGGAAAAAATTGGATAGATGTGTTATAGAGAGTCACAATCAGTTTCAAGAATCTATCCTTTTTCTTTTATAAATTGGAATT
Source organism: Sylvilagus floridanus (assembly GCA_949820135.1). Taxonomy (NCBI): domain Eukaryota; kingdom Metazoa; phylum Chordata; class Mammalia; order Lagomorpha; family Leporidae; genus Sylvilagus; species Sylvilagus floridanus. Next base: position 82,733,447 of record OX463223.1, read on the forward strand.
TAAAATCTAATATTCTTTCAAGAGATGGGTCACTATCTAGGACTTACATTCTTTGAAAGGAAATAAAAAGGCATCTTTACAATAGTACTTATAATGAGATTCCACCTGATATTCTAATCTAGAGTTTTTCGGCAATTTTTTTTATTTTAAAAATAGGCTTATTTATTTGAAAGTCAGCATTACAGTGAGAAATACAGAGAGAGAGAGAGAGAGAGAGAGAGAGAGAGAGGAGAGATCTTCCCTCCACTTGTTCACTCCCCAAACGGCCACAATGACCAGGGCTGGCCCAGGCTGAAACCAGGAGCTAGGAGCTTCTTCTGGGTCTCCCAAATGGGTGCAGGGACACAAGCACTTGGGTCATCCTCTGCTGCTTTCCCAGGCCACAGCAGAGAGCTGCATCAGAAGTGAAGCATCCCAGACTCGAACCGGCATCCATATGTGATGCCAACACTGCAGGCAGTGGCTTAACCCACTACGCCACAGCGTCAGCCACTACAACTGTATTTTTTTCCAAGGAAGTCATTATATACCTGAGAGTCTAACAGCCACAAATGAAATATTTGTTGCCTAATAAAACCGGACACTTGAGCCCGGCGCTGTAGGGTAGTGGTTAAAACCCACTGCCTGAAGTGCTGGCATCCCATATGGGCATGGATTCGAGTCCCAGCTGTTCCACTTCTGATCCAGCTCTCTGCTGTGGCCTGGGAAAGCAGTGGAAGATGGCCCAAGAGCTGGGACTCCTGCATCCACGTGGGAGACCCAGAGGAAGCTCCTGGCTCCTGGCTTCTGATCAGCGCAGCTCCTGCCATTGTGGCCATCTGGAGTATGAAACAGCGGATGGAAGACCTCTCTCTCTCTCTCTCTCTGTCTCTTCTTCTCTCTGTGTGTAACTCTTTCAAATAAATAAATAAATCTTTAAAAAAAAAAAACTAGATACTTTATCCTGCAGGTGCAAAGTATTACTATTTTTACCATGGATATAGCATCTCAAGAAAGTGATGACTCTCCCTTAACCCAATACTCAATCCTTCTCCCCAGAAACGACAGAAATTAAACTTGATCAATGTTTTCCTATGCAAAACAAAATGGCCAGAGTTTGCTGCAAAAGACAATTGCACAATATTACTTTCACTGAATAAATTTTGCTTTACAAACTATCACCTCATTCTCATTATTTTCCTTATTCTTTCCTAAGGAAGTGAGATATTTGCAGTATGTAATCATTTGGCAGCTCCTCAGACAGACCTTATTAATTGCCATTGTACAGATAAGGGGAGTCGGGGTTGAAGTTATATCCAGATTAGCTGTATTGTAGAGCCCACTTAACAAACTTCCATCCTCTGATAGGAATCCAGTACCACAGACTCCTCTGTATTTCAATCAATAAAATAAGAAAAATTCAGCTCTCTAAATTATAAAATGATCTGATCCTCTGCCACTTGGTTTTGTTATTTGCGTTATTTATTTGCATTATTTTGCATTCAATCATTTTAAAAGGTTTATTTATTTATTTGGAAGACAGAGAGAGAGAGAGAGAGAGAGAGAGAGAAGTATTTTCCATCAGCTGGTTCACTCCCCAAATGGCTGTAATGGCCAGGGCTGAACAAGGCTGAACTCAGGAACTTCATCCAGGTCTCCCACATGGGTGCCAGGGACCCAAGACTTGGGCCATCCTCCACTGCTTTCCCAGATGCATTATCAGGGAGCTGGATAGAAAGTGGAGTAGCTGGGGCACTAACCGGTGCCCATGTAGGATGCTGGCACTGCAGGCAGCAGCCTAACTTTCTATGCCACAGCACTGGCCTCTGCATCCAATAATTCAAACCAAGCTAAGAAAATGCTATTATAAAACAGATACAATGATTTACTATCATGTCAATTTTTAAATTTTATTTAAGTTATACAAGATTCATGTATTTCATATATACAGCTTCATGGACAATTTTTAAAAACATGTCTGGGAGCCGGCACTGTGACATAGCAGGTAAAGCCAATGCCCACAGTGCTGGCATCCTATATGGGTGCTGGTTCGAGTCCTGGCTACTCCACTTTCTATTCAGCTCCCTACTGATGCACCTGGGAAAGCAGTAGAAGATGGCCCAAGTCCTTGGGCCCTGCGCCTACATGGGAGACCCCAAGGAAGCTCTTGGCTCCTGGCTTTGGATTGGCACAGCTCCGGCCATTGTGGCCATCTGGGGAGTGAATCAGCAGATGGAAGACTTTCTCTCTCTCTCTTTCTCTCTACCGCTGCCTCTGCCTCTCTGAAACTCTGCCTTTCAAATAAATAAATAAATCATTAAACATCATGTCTAGGATATTTTCCTTTTTCAACATTTTTATTTATTTGAAAGGTAGAATTACAGACAATGAGAGGGAGAAACAGCAAGGAAGGTGCTGGTTCACTCCCCAAATGGCCGCAATGGCTGGAGCTGAGCAGATCTGAAACCTGGAGCCAAGAGCTTCTTCCTGGTCTCCCATGTGGGTTCAGGGCCATCCTTCACTGTTTTCCCAGGCCATAGCAGAGAGCTGGATCAGAAGAGGAGCAGCCATGACCAGAACTGGCACTGCAGGCAGAGAATTAACCTACTGCACCACAGCGCCAGCCCCTAGGGTATTTTCTAATTTTGAATTTTTTTTGCAAATGTTTTAGATATTCCTCCTATAATTGTATAGGGCAAAGTACTCATGAAGTCATTTGTACTACTGAGAATAAAACTGCTTCCTTCCAGGTAGATATTTCTTTAGCAGAAAATAAAATTAATTTTCTACACTTAGATAACTTAGAGATTTTCACTGAGCCTTGTGATCCACTAGTGTCTACTTCTCTCTCAGAGACTAACTTACTTGAGAAAGAACTGTATTTTTAAGGATTCTGCCTATACACGAGCCAACTGCACACAGGTTGACATGGAAACAAAATCATGACTGCCCCTAGTAAGCACCACAAATACACTGGGAAGGGTGCAGAACTAGCATAAAAGGACACTGCCTATATCTAATGGATCAGCCAATATGACCACTGCACTGACATTTAACATTATCTCTCTAATATCCTACAAAGAAAAATGTATACCAAGTGGGATCACATTTGGAAATTTCTTCCTTGAAATAGCACAACAATAACAGAAAGAAAATATGTTCAAGGTAAAGAAGAGAAATGAAAATAACATATTTTAAATACAGGAGGCGATCTTCCTCCAGGAAGAATGATAATACCTGGCCTCCTCCTCATTCTCTCCTATCTCCTTCCTTGGATACACACAGAAAGCCTAAAACAAGGAGATAGGGCCCTGCTAATTTGCTTTTTCTGCCTCCCATCTGTTCATTTCCTGCAAACTCCTTCTTGGGCTCTTGGCTAACTCTACACAGGCTTGTCTCTGTGTCATTTTTTCTCCTCCCTTGTGGGAATAAATGTGCCCTAAATCAACCTCAGAGCTCCATGTCCCTAAGCTGACAAAAACTCCAACTAGGAGGAATAAACTCCACTGTTCTACAGTACAGTAAAGTGACTATTGTTAAGAATAATTTAAATGTATGAGGATATTTCAAAAACTTGTGTAAATGGAATTAAAAATTATTTTGATATATACAAATCTTGAATACTTGTGTCATAGTATGCATTTTCATGAACTTTTTGAAGATTGTTCCTATGCATAGATTTCAAAAATTTTTGGGACAACATAAATTGATATTTTTTGGGGGGAAGGAGAAAGAGAGAGCCCCCATGCATTGGTTCACTCCCCAAACGCCTGTGATGGCTGGAGACACTCCAAGCCAAAGTTGGGAGCCTAGATTCCAATCCAAATCTCCCAAGAGGGCAATAAGAACCCAACTAACTGAGCCATCACCTGCTGCCTCCCAGTGTCTGCATTCACAAGAGGCTAGAATCAGAAGCTAGAGTTAGGACTCAACCTCAGGTGCTCTGAAATGGGATGTGGCATTTTAGCTGGCATCTGAGCCACTAGGCCAAGTACCCACACCAAACTTACCTTTTAACTTCATTTTGCATGAACATTTTGAAGTACCCTCATATATTTCAAAACAGGTAGAGGAGAGTTGTTTGAATGCTGTCAGCACAAAGAACTTATAAATGCATGAGGTGGTGGATATGCCAATTATCTTGATTTGATCATTACACATTGTATATATGAGTACATACCTCTCTCTCCATATGTGTGTGTGTGTAAATATCAACCTTTGCCCCATACATATATGTATTTATAATATATCATCTTTAAATAAATAAATAACCAGAAAAACAACATTTTCTAACCCAATAGAGAACATCACTATTAACATGCTGAGTTTCTGTAAGAACACGTAATATCTTATGCAGTCTGCATATTTCAAATTTAAATCACCAACACTGTAAAATTAACATTAAAAAACTTACAATCTAATCATGACCCATTTTCCAACAATTCAGCATATATAACTTTCCTGTTACTAAGGACATGGAGTGTACAATTTTTAGCTGACTCTGACATCATGCATGAAAAATTATGCCTATTAAGTGCCAAAAACACACCTAAGTGCCATGGAGGCCAGCATGAAAGAAGGAAGATAAAAATTGAGACATGTGAGATATCTCACAAAATAACCCAATAGACCCCAGAGACAGCCAGTGGTGTTTTTACCAGATTAGTGGCCACATATGCAGAGAAGCAGCCAACATCACAGAAACAGACAGAAACCAAAACACAGAGACAGCTGCAGGGAAATATCTGGCCACGAGGAAGCAAAAAGATACATGGAAAAGTACACACCCAGTCAGATGCACATACAGGGACCCACACAGAGATAGTCAAAACAACTAATTGCAAACAGCAGTTCTGCTCCTAAAAGTCTAAGCAGTGTGTGCTAATGTACACAAACTAAAAGGAAGGGAGATAGGTATACAAAACGGATGAAGTAGTCACCTCAAAATAGGCTTGAAAAGACACACAAAGACCAAATCAAAAATAGAAATTCACACATGAGGGGCCAGTGTTGTGACGTACTGGGTAGAGCTACAGCCTGCAGCACTGGCATCCCATGTGGGCAACAGGGTCGGATTTGGGTTGCTCTGCTTCTGATATAGCTCCCTGCTAATGGCTTGGGAGGGGCAGTGGGGGATGACCCAGGTGCTTGGGCCCCTGAATCCCATATGGGAGACTTGGAGGAGGCTTCTGTCTCCTGGCTTTGGCCTGGTTCTGCTTTGGCCCAGCCCTGGCCAATGTGGCCATCTTAGGAGTGAACCAGCAGTTGGGGGCACTCTCTCTCTCTCTGTCTCTCTCTCAAATAAATAAACAATCAAATCTTAAACAACAACAACAAAAAAGAAATTTGCACAACAATAGCAAGAAAGAACCATATATAAAGACTCAGGAGCCTGTAGTGAGAGATGTCTACAAAGACAGAGACATGCCAACATTCCAAGGGAAAAAAATACAGGAGAGCACAGATACACAAGGACAGAAAATCTGGTAAAAAGACAGAAGAACACTGACTCAGCAAGACACATAATTATACAGGTACAAAATAAGAGACACAGTTTTAGCAGCAAAGCACGGACTCAGACAATGTTTCTGAATCTGTGTGTCAAAACTGTTCAGAAATTAATCCACAATAGCAATCACACAGACCCTGGAACACAATAACAGGTAAACATCAAACCAGAATACCTGTGAAAACCCATAGCTGCTCCTTGCCCAAAGGCTGAAAACTAGAGACACTATGTGCTTTGTTTATAGTCTCCATAGGCCCAGGTCAATATGTATGAAAAAGAATCCTTGGCTTGCGGATAAAGTATTTTTTCATATTTATAACAATGAGCTGCCCAACTACCCCCCCCCCAAAACATACTTCCCACTCACATTGATATTAAAATAGCTCATCAAGCAAGTTGGTGAGATGCATAACAGGTAATACTATGAGTATGTCCTATAGGTCACAGTACAAACCTTATGACACTCACTACCCTAGAATCTGAGTTATGTTTTCAAGTGTAGAATCTCCCACCTGTGAGGCCTGAATACCTGAGGGAAAGTGACAGAGGCTATCAGGAGCAGTCTGAATTCATTTCTCTGTAGCCCTACACAATGCCCTGGACAAAACCAGACTCTAGGAGCCTGGGGCAGGCTTTGGCAGACAGGGAAATGTGAGCAGGAGGCCCCTGCGGAACCCCTCTCTGTTCTCAGCACACACAGGAAAGGCAGAAGCTGGGCAAGCTGAAGCTTACAGAACTTTGTGCTATGTTTACAGGACAAGGCAACAGGAGGAGGGACAGACACCACAACTTTCCCCATGCATACTACTGCTCTGTGAATTGGCAGGATTCAGGGGCCAGCACAGTGGTGCAGTGGGTTAAAGCCCTGGCCTGAAGAGCCAGCATCCCATATGGGTGCTGGTTCTAGTCCAGGCTGCTTATTTTCCGATCCTGCTCTCTGCTATGGCCTGGGAAAGTAGTAGAGGATGGCCCAGGTCCTTCGGCCCCTGCACCCACGTGGGAGACTCTGAAGAGGCTCCTGGCTCCTGGCTTCGGATCAGCCCAGATCCGGTCGTTGTGGCCATCTGGGGAGTGAACCAGCAGATGGAAGACCTCTCTCTCTCTCTCTCTCTCTCTCTCTCTCTCTGTAACTCTGTCTTTCAAATGCATAAGATAAATGTTTAAAAAAAATGGCAGGATTCAAAATGTGATTTTACTGAAGACAGTGGCGTGAAACCATTACATATGGAAATCAGGCTCCTGGGTTAGGCCCCTGGACCCAAAAACAGGGAAGAGCGGAGGGCACATATTCTCACTTCAGAGCTGAGTCTTCAATATGAATTGTTACTAGTGTATACTAGGAGTCAGCATCAGAGATCAAAGGACATCTGAGCTGGAAAGAGCATCTAGTACTACCCTGGTGGCAGAAACATGAAGGTTCCAATCTGAATATGCCAGTGGTCTTGTGAACTTGGTGTAATCCCCTTTCCTGTATGTGTTTCTGTTGCCACCCTCTGTACAAGAGAAACTGACCTTTATGGTTTCCTCGAGATTCTATCTCTAACTCTTTGGTGTAAGTGTGCCCCCTTTCAACGCACTGTTTTGAACTCATGTTTGGAAGAACAACTATCCTTGGAAATGGAAAGTGATGCTTTTCCCCAAACCCACAAATGCCTGCCATTGTCAAAGAAGGAGGAAAAAAAAAACAGTTACAGACATTCCTATTTGAACCAAGCTTTACCTATTAAGTGTGAATAAATAAGAGGATCTGTAGGGGGTGGGGCAGGAACTTGGAGGAGCTTTTCTGCCTGCTATCTGTCCCCCTCCGAATACATTACCCTCTTTTCAGATTTGTTCAGTGTATAAACAGACCATCACCCTCCATCCACAGTTATTGTGATTGTAATATATTCGAAACCCATTCCTTAAACCACACATGCTCAAGTTTTTAAGAAAAATAGGGCAAGGTTTCATCACTAAAATATAGCATTTAGCTTATGACAGAAACAGCTAGACCTTAAATCCATCAGCATTCTCTGAATTTAGAAAACATTTTTAGACTTAATATTTTTAGACTTAATATTTTATCTATAAAATAGAACTTCTGTTCCAGTCTACATATGAGGAACATGGATAGTTGAACACAAACCCTGGGATTGGAGGCATAGGTCTGTTGTTTTGTCAAGTACTCAGCCTCCTTCACTTATGGTGCTCATAGTTGCCACTCAACTTCTGTCTCGGTCCAGTCAGAGGTAAAGGAAATCCTGGCTAGAACTCAGGGCATCTAGCTCCCACCCTCAGCTCTGCACAGAGCATAAGGAAATCAGAGGAGGTGTGGCACTTGGCTGAATGACTTTTGGAAAGGAAGGAAAGAAGCCTTCCTCCATCATCCCCATTACACCGAGTCCTCAGGGAACATTGTGGGTAAGTTTATGAAGTTCAAGAAATAAAAAAGGGATGACAAGTTGCCCAGGAAATTCACATCCCAAACTCATTTTTCCTGAATTAGATGTGACTTTGATTTTCCATTTTACAGTTAACCAAGGCACTTAAGGGCCTGGAGTAAGACTGTGTGGGCCACAGTGCCCAGGGAGGCTGTAAAACCTTTTCAGGGGATTATTAAGAACATGCTAGAGAAGAGTTATGTTGAAGGGAGGCAAGAAGCTTTGGCTAGTGGAAAATAGATTTAATAGCCTCTATGAAAAATAAAGCTGAAGAGGCTTGAAGTAGTGAAAACAGTAGTGGGACAAAAAAAAAAAAAAAACAGAAAAAAAAATTCAAATCCTAAATCCACCAAAGTATTCACTGTGTGACCTTGAACAAGTCATTAATCTCTCTGAAGTTGGGCTTCTTGTCTATAAAGTAGAGCTAATAAGAACTGCCTCTTATTAGAATAAAGGATACTCAAGAAAATACAGGCATAGTTAACACAACACCTAACACCAAGGCATAAAAGCTCAAAAAAGGCAATATCTGACCAGAAACAGTTTACCTGTTCTAGGAAAGAGCCTTAAAATTTTCAAAACAAGTATAATAATGATGCTTCAAATTCGCCAATCATGTACTTGAAAAAATCTAAAATCAACAGCTACACAACAATCTTTGCTACCCTCAACCTCTGTACAATACCTATACAGAGGGATGGAACTCACCAGGTTAATCTAAGTCCCCCTTAGAAATTGCTCCGTTCCCGCCCACCATCACACATCCAGTCTTCACACATACACATAGCCACATACATACGCACACACATGGTCACACACACACACACACACACACACACACACAGGCTGAAACATTTCACTTCTGTTCCTAGGAAGACAAGGACAGATTAAGATGCAATTACTCATAAGGCTTCATCTTCATGTACTCAAAATATATCTCCATTTTTAGGATGACCCACTCACTGTTCACAAAGTATATGACATAAGATTTTGCTAATGGTATGTTATAAGCAGCTGCTCATGTGTTTACTACTGAGATAACAGTCTTAAGTCTGTGAGATCTTTGAAATCTAAGGTGGTTTTTATCCTAAGGATCCAGCACAGGGGGTGGTACAATATTGGCACTCAGGAAATTGATCGACAAATAATTGGTGAATTACTGAATGAAATGTACCAAACTGATACTGCTGAGAATTGCAAAGATGTTTTACAAAAGATGAAGAAAAATCCTTAAACAGTATATTATATATATATATATATATATATTCATTTTATCCAACAGCAAACTTGTGCAGGGAGCTTGGAACAAATGGACCTATAATAAGAAGTTTCTGTCCCAAGTCCTGATTATGCTACCTACAGTCTGTGTTGCTTTGGAATGTTCAGTCTCAGTTTCCTCATCTGTGATCTGGAGATGCTGATTCCAGCTGTACCAGCTCCAAGCTGATTTTGAGAAGTGAAAGAAATGTGCCTGTAAATACTTAGTGGACTTTTGAGCACTTTATATTTCTTAGGGATTGTAGTACTGTAGTCTCAAATATGCCCAATGGCTCCAGTCCTATTTTCCAGTCTTCCACCACTTCTCCTGTCAACTGATTATAATGAAATCAGCCACTACCTCCTCCAAAAACCATCTACAAATTGAATGCAAAAAGAAGAAGGTGGAGAACTAGGTCTCCTGCCAGCTCCAAGCAACTTTTAACTAATTTGAATTCATCTAGGCAAGGGGCATGGCCAAATGAATCAGTATTACTACTGATAAAGGAGGTTAACATCAACCTTTACTTATTTTTATTTTTATTCATTTATTCAAATGGGAGAGAGAGAGAGAGAGAGAGAGAGAGAGATCCCATCTCCCGATTCACTCCCCAAATGTTTGCAACATCTGGGCTAGGCCAGGCTGAAGTCAGGAGCCTGGAATTCAACCTGGGTCTCCCATGTGGCTGACAGGGACCTAAGTACTTGATTCATCACCTGCTTCCTCCCAGGGTGCACATGTGCAGGAAGCTGAATTGGGAGTGGAGTCAGAATTTAAACTTGGACACTACTATACGCAATGCAGGCATCTGAAGCTGTGTCTTAACTGCTGTGCTAAACAGCCACCTCTATATTAAGCTTTTTAAAAAATATATATGTATTTATTTGAAAGGCAGAATTACAGAGAGGCAGAAGTAGAGGGAGAAAGAGAGAGAGAGAGAGAGAGAGAGAGAGAGAGAGATCTTTCATCCGCTGGTTCACTCTCAAATGGCTGCAATGGCCAGAGCTGCGCTGATCTGAAGCCAGGAACCAGGAGCTTCATCCGGGTCTCCCATGCGGGTGCAGGGGCCCAAGGACCCAGGCCATATTCTAATGCTTTCTCAGGCCATAGCAGAGAGCTGGATCTAAAATGGAAAGGGCAAGACTTGAACCAGCTCCCATATGAGATGCTGGCACTGCAGGTAGCGACTTCACTGGCTACTCCACAGCGCCGACCCCTATACTAATCTTTTAAAGTCATCCAAGAAGCATCTTTTTTGGATCCACTCTGACTCCTCTGTCCAGTGGTGGTTTTGGCCACATGAAAGGCTGTTAGGAAGATTTTTATGGTAGGGATTTGGCAAAATAGATATGAAATGGGAAGTCGCGACTCACATGGGAGACAGCCTTATGAGCTAGAGTGAGGAAAAATAGATAAAGGAAAGGGGCAGTGGGCAAAGAGGAAGGCAATCGCATTCAAAGACACAGGGGACTGAGATCTGTGGAGCAGGTTTTATAGAGTACAGGACCAAGGAGAACCTCTGGACTTTGCCAACTTGGAGGACCATAGGTTTATGGAGTGAGCAACAGAGGGGCATCTGGCTCTAAGGAAACACCAATGAGTCCTACAATAAACACCTGCTGATTGCTAATTTATTCACTAACAAATTCAGAAGAGCAGTGGAGAATTTTACACACACACACACACACACACACATATATATACATATATATATATATATATATATATATATATATATATATAACTTTCCACAAACTAGCATGTGCCATGGTAACAATGCACATGACCAGAAACCTGTTAAAAGGAGGGAGGGAAATGAACCTATCAGGATAACACTTTCACACTACTCTCAGCTCCAAATGGCAAGGCATTTTAGTTCTAGACAACAAAACCCCCTCTACAAATTTGCCTCTTTTTCATCCTTACTTCCTCTTTCACAAACTGAGACAAGTCCCAGAGCAATAGAATAAGAAGTCCTAATAAATGCTTTCTAGAGTCATGGGGGCCAGAATTGGGTCATGTTGTTCGTCTTCATGGGAGAATGCCAAACAGATTTCCCCTCTCAACTTACTCCCCCATACACGGGGGTATATTCCTTGCCTCTTGTAATCTGCCAGCTTGCACTTAAATGACTCAGCAGATCTTTAAATACATCCAGGCAAGGAGCTGCTCTGAGACACAGCTTGCCATTAAAAAATGTTTTAATCTGTTCTTGGTGTTGAGAGGCAGTCAGGAAGGTTCTTTGTTAACATAAGGTTCCCAAGAAAATTAGGCACTGCTGTGAAGCTCTATCTCTATGCTAAATGGCTTGTTTTTGTTCTTCTGTCTTTGTGCCAGCTGTGTGGATCACAAGGCTGAGAAGGGGGATGGTTCCAGGCCATGGAAGGAGTCAAGGAAATTCCTTCACAGTGATTCTGTGGGGGAAGGGGACCAAAGTGTGCCATGGAGTGACTGGTTTAAATATAAGGGCCCCAAATTTGCCAAGGGGTCAGACTTTGCACTGGGTCATTCTGTTCTCGGTGGAGGACCATGACCTCTGGGTGAGAAGAGGGATCTTCTCACTCTCCCTCTCTCCTCAAACCAGCACTTTGATGCAAGCATAGACTAGGAAAAGATTTCAGCTAGGCTGAGGGAAGTAACTTAATAACTTGAATTGCCAAAGAAAATCAGGCCCCCTGTTATCTGCAATGACCTCACACTTATATTCCAGCCAAAGCATTTTTTTAACTTTTATTTAGAATATAAATTTCCAAGGTACAACTTATGGATTACAATGGCTTCCCCCCCATACCTTCCCTCCCCCCCGCAACCCTCCCCCCTTACCCGCTCCCTCTCCCCTTTCATTCGCATCCAGATTCATTTTCAATTCTCTTTGTATACAGGAGATCAGTTTAGTATGTGTTAAGTAAAGATTTCAACCATTTGCCCTCACAGAGCAACACAAAGTGAAATATACTATTTGAGTATTCGTTATAGCGTTGAATCACAATGTACAGTCCATTAAGGACAGAGATCCTACATGATTTTTTTAAAATTGATTAATTTTTTATGCAATTTCCAATTTAACACCGAGTTTTTTTTTTATCATTTTCGATTATCTTTATATACAGAAGATCGATTCAGTATATACTAAGTAAAGATTTCATCAGTTTGCACCCACACAGAAACACAAAGTGTAAAAATACTGTTTCAGTACTAGTTATAGCATTATTTCACATTGGACAACACATTAAGGACAGATCCCACATGGGACATAAGTACACAGTGACTCCTGTTGGAGACTCAGAGCTTTATAGAAGGGAAGGCTGGGCAACAGTGGTCTGAAGAGAAATCCGTGTCTAGCATTTCTTTAAGTTTTTCTAGTCTGGTCTGATGACTATGATGATGTTGACAGCTATCACTTATCAAGTCTTTACTATGGGCCAGGAACTGACTAGATATTTTACATTCATTACCTTATTTGTCTTCACAAAAACTCAACAAGGGGAGTATTAGTATCTTCATTTGGAAAAAAAAAAAAAGATACTGTAATTCAGAGAGTTGATGTGGTCCAGGATTGAAGATAGAAAGATAGTGACAGAGCAGATTTTAAACTAAAGTCTGTCAGATGCCAAATCCCATGCCTAAACCTCAGTCAAGGACGTTTTAGACTCTTTGTTATTTATTTAAAAATCTTGATGCAAAGTATGCCAAGAATCATCCCAGTTGGGTATTTTGGAGCATTGTATAGGCCTTTTTTTTACATTTTTAAAAAATTTTTGACAGGCAGAGTGGACAGTGAGAGACAGAGACAGAGAGAAAGGTCTTCCTTTGCCATTGGTTAACCCTCCAATGGCCGCCATGGCCAGCGCACTGCTGCTGGCACACCACACTCATCCGATGGCAGGAGCAAGGTGCTTCTTCTGGTCTCCCATGGGGTGCAGGGCCCAAGCACTTGGGCCATCCTCCACTGCACTCCTGGGCCACAGCAGACAGCTGGCCTGGAAGAGGGGCAACCGGGACAGAATCTGGCGCCCCGACCAGGACTAGAACCCGGTGTGCCGTGCTGCAAGGCGGAGGATTAGCTTGTTGAGCCATGGCGCTGGCCACATTGTATAGACTTTTAAATGGTTAAGAAGTGACTGTGAAATTATCTGTGAGTCCAAGCATCTGCCCTATACACAGTTCTCGCAAGGTTCACTCTCTTCCCAAATGTCTTCAGTGACAGTGGATTTATCCTGCTAATGTACAGACAGATAGGATATGAGATATAAGAAGAAAGGAACCAATATAGCACCCAGTAAGTGTCATGCCCTTCATCCAAGTTGTTTTATTTAACGCATTTAATAGTGCTACAAGAAGAGCATTCTACAGAACTTGAGAAGAACTTGAAAAACTTGAGGCATAGAGAGGTGAAGTTATTCACCCAAGGTCATAGAGCTGGTAAATGGTTTTCCAAAACAGAAAGTCAGATGTGATCTGTTTACAGGGCGCCCTATATGGTTTTTTTTTTTTTCAGTCCCTCATCTTTAAGAACTGAAAGCTCCTGGGTAAAGAAGGCTATTGAGATCTGCCTAAGCCTTTGAACTTGCAGGATGGTAAACTCAAATGCCTATACAGGCCTACGAGAGTCAAGCACATAGCTTAGGTGAGTAAAGCAAATCACTGGCATCTGGGCAAACTGGAAAGCACATGCACCATTTAGAGTAGCAATTGCTTTTCACCTCCAATTGGTCATTGCCAGGCAAGAATGAAGGCCCAGGGTTGCCAAATCTTCAACCGCAACAATAGATATCTGAATTTTATAGGAAATGCTTGTAAATATTTCAACACACACACACACACACACAAACACGCACACTGTATAGGCCCAAAAAAAACTCATCTGTTCCATGTTGACAATTTCTGATGTAGGATAATACCATTCTGAGAAAATCTGCCCTCTTCCCATCTGTAATCTGTCCTCATTGATTCTGCCCTTTATGGTACTACAGTGGAAATATTTGACTTCTTTCTTCCATGATAATCATTCAGGTATGTTGGGACTAAAGTTCTGTCTGCTGCTATCTGCCTCCCTTACCATATTTAACACAGAACTTAAGCTCCTCCATGCTTTACAAGAAGGGATAGCCCATGAATACTGGGATTGAGCAGCACATTGCAAATATGTCCTGACCAGAATTTAGCAGAACAAGGCAATCACCCCCTTTATCCTGAACCTCATATTTCTATTAATGGAATTTATGATGCATCAGTTGTTTTTGGTGATACTTAATACCACTGACTCAGAAATAACTATGGCATACCTACTTGGCATCATGCATTTTGCCCTAAAAGTTATTTATATGACTATTTAGAAGGATGTACCAGGCATGCACACAATTCTAATTTAAGGGCTTAAATATCATATGGATGGAGAAGGAAGAAAGAGAAAATGTAAATCATATTAAGCACTGATTCTTGACTCTTGATCCTCTCCCCTCCAAATGTTATCCACTAGAGATTTCTAGCCCTGATGTGTGGATGAGGAAACTGAAGCCAACATTCTTTCAATCATATCTCGTCAGAAAGATCACTTGTCTTTTTGGTTGGCAAATAAGAACATTTGTCTTGTAGGAGGCTGCATTCGAGCTAAGCTTAGAAGAACAGATAGTATTGAAATTAGGATAGCCTTCAAGGCCAAAAGGATAATAGGAAAAACAACAAGTTCAAAGAACAAAGTGTGAGGGTGGCTTAAAGCGACAGTGATTTGATCCATTTGACTTGGATTTAGGAATTCTGCAAGAAAATTGTAGGAATTCTGGATGTAAAACAAGCCAGATGATGAAAAGATGTAAACACCAGACTGAAGGGCTTGAGACTTTATCATATAAACAAATGGGGAGGAACTCAAATTTTAACTGCATGCTACATAACTTATCAGAAAAGCCTCCTTTGTGCTAAGCACTGAAAATAGGGAGATATGAGGAAATCAGACTGGGCAGCAGTACTGAAGGAACTCACAGACTAATGGATGTTTAAAGCAGGACACTGTCAAGATTGGAGCTAAATATTGGGAAGGTCTGGTGGGATGGATGCAATACAAGTTAGAGAGCAGCAGAGAGAGCTGGAAGCAGGGGACATATGGTCATCATTCGAGTCCAAATAAGAAGTAATAAGGATCAGTCATCAGGTGGAAAGAACAGCTGAGAAAGTTTCAGGAAACAACACATCCTTTGCCACCCTAATTCCCATAGCTTCCAGTTTGGCTTTTTCAGACATGGTGGGATCATCTCTGATGAAGAACTCTGTACTTGGAAGAGGAGAGATGTCCCTGGAGGAGAGTTCACCTTATTCAATTTCACATCTAGCCTGGCATAGTTTGAGTCAACCAAGCACCTTAAGGGGGTACAGCAAGTGTACAAAGCAAAAAGCATACCATCTGAAAATATAAACATGGTTAAAATTTTTGGTCTACTATTAGGTAGTTGATTACTGACATGTCACAGTCTGATTTGGTCTTTTTGATTTAAAAGGCTGATCAAACAGATTTTGCAGATGAACAACTGGAAACTCCCACAGACTATACACTTGCTAGCCTTGGTTTTTAAACAAAGATGGCAGGGAGGGAGAGTCAGACAGGGTAAACAGATTTTAAAACAGTTCTTACAATCCTTTCTGCAACCACACATCAAACATCAAGTGTTTCCAGCTTGAGGTGACCGTCAACTTTGTTTATGCGATTTCCTCATCTAAGGCTGGACAATGCTTCAGAGAGGTGGTTCAAAATGACAAGTTTTGAAAGATGCTTTCTTTTAGGCCCTGCCAATTTTCAAAAGAAATGCCCAAGTAGTTGCCATTTGTGTGAGTAGTAACATTGCACCTTATTTGACAGAAAACCTAGAGAGAAGATGACTTTCACAGTAGCCTGCTTCCATTTCACAGTAACAAAAATATTACTCAATGACCACATTCTTGAATTCACACAACTCATGTGTACTTACCGTGATGAAGGTAGCATCTTGTCTATACTGGTAAATTCCCCTTCTTATTTACTGTAAATCTCAGATGCTGACATGTTTTCCTGATATCATATTTCTTTAGTCAAGTCTCTAGAAGAAGATTGTCTCTGCCCACTCTCTTAATTATCTGTCCAAATTTACTGATGAATATAGCTTTTCTTTTTTTAAAAAAAAAAGGAAGGGTGGTTGGGGGCAGGACTATAAAGAAGGAATAGAGTGACACAAATCAGTTTGAGATGAGAGCTAGACTGATAGAGTGGAAATCAGTCTGGCAGTTTGGAATCTCAAATACAAGCACTAGTTCAGTTACTTACTCAATGTATGACCTTGGGTAGGTATCTTTCCTTCTAAGAGCCCTTAAAAAAGTTGGTACATGTTAAGAATAAGAGTTTCTCAGTGTGTCAAATTCAGACAGCAGTGTTAGTAGTACTTCTTCCCATACATGTAATGCGAAAGAACCCAAATTGTAGAGCTGGACTGCCTGGATTCCAATGCAGGCTCTTCCATTTACTTGTTCTATTATATTGGGCGTGTTTACTTAATTGATCTGTGCCTGTTTCTTAATCTGTATCATAGGCATTATAACAGTACCTACTTAATGGAATTACTGTGATGATCAAATGAATTAACACATATAAATTACACAAAATATTCTTGGTTGCAAAAAACTGGTTATTCTTTTTTCTTACCTTTGTAAATCTCTTATTTAAGCAGACATTGAATTATCCAGGTTGATAGCAAGCTCTAAGATTTTAAAATTCTCTGAGATCCTTAGGTCTTTTACAATAATTATCATATTCCTGCTTTCTAATCTATATCACAAGTTAGCAATTTTTCACTACCACTTCCTACCCCAGGCCACTCATCTATTTGGTGAGGATGAGTGGATTAAAAGAAGCGCAGTGCATAATGAAGTCACCTCGGTCACCAGTAAGTTGGAAAAGGCAAAAGTCAATGGCTGAGCAATCTTAGAAACTGCTGGTATAGCACAGTGGTTAGAACACTGTGTACACCAGTTCTGCTACTTCCTAGATGTGTTGCTTGTGTTTCAGCAAGTTATTTAAGTTTTCTGGGTCTCATTCCTAAGGTTGATATGAGAATTAAATTAAAAGAAAAATTAAATTAAATTAAAAGGAAATAAGCAACAAAGACACAATTGATAGAATGAGAGAAAATGTCTCCAACTACTCAGCTGACAAAGGAATAATATCCAGAATATTTTCAACAATGCCAAAAAAAATTCAGTTAAGAAATGAGTAAAATATCTTAATAGGTATTTCTCAGAATAACTAAACTAGCAAACAAATATGTGAGAAAATGTTTAGTACCACTAGCCATCAGGTAAATGTAAATCAAAATCATGAATACATACTATCTTACCCCAGTTAGAATGGCTATTTTCAAAGGACAAAAAGCAGGAGTTGGCATTGTGAGGTAGAGGGTTAACACACCACTTGCATCCAATGTCAGAGTGCTGGATTTAAGTCCCAGCTGCTCCATTTCTGATCTAGCTTCCTGCTAATGCACCTGGGAAGACAGTAGAAGATGGTACTAAGGGCTGGCGCTGTGGCATAGTGGGTAAAACTACCACCTGCAGTGCTAGCATCCCACATGGGCAATTGTTCGAGTCCTGGATGTTCCACTTCCAATCCAGCTCTCTGTTATTACCTAGGAAAGCTGTGAAAGATGGCTCAAGTCCTTGGGCCCCTGCACCCATGTGGGAGACCTGCAAGAAGCTCCTGGCTCCTGACTTCAGATTGGCTCAGCTCCGGCCATTAAGGCCATCTGGGAAGTGAACCGGTAGATGGAAAACACACACACTCTCTCTCTTTCTCTCTCTCTCTCTCCCTCTACTCCCTGGAGCTCTGCCTTTCAGATAAATAAATAAATCTTAAAAAAGAGGATTTTGGGGCTGGATCCATGGCTCACTTGGTTAATCCTCCGCCTGCGGCACCAGCATCCCATATGGGCACCGGGCTCTAGTCCCAGCTGCTCCTCTTCCAGTCCAGCTCTCTGCTGTGGCCCAAGTGCTTGGGCGCCTGTACCCACATGGGAGACCAGGAGGAGGCACCTGGCTCCTGGCTTCAGATCGGCATAGTTCCGGCCGTGGTGGCCATTTGTAGAGTGAACCAACATAAAAGGAAGACCTTTCTCTCTGTCTCTCTCTCTCTCACTGTCTATAATTCTACTTGTCAAATAAATAAAATCTTAAAAAAAAAAAAAAGAAGATGGTATGAGTTCTTAGCCCCTTGCCACCCAAGATGGAATTCCTGGTTCCTGGCTTTGGCCTGGCCCAACCCTAGCTGTTAGGGGGATTTGGGGAATGAACCAAGGAATGGAAGATCTCTCTCTCTCTTTTAATTAAATAAATCAACAAATAAATAAATAATTTAAAAAGAAAAAATAACAAATGCTAGTGAGGATGTGGAGAAGGAGAATCCTTATACACTCTTAGTAGGAATACAAACTAGTACAGCATTATGGAGAACTGTATAGAGGTTCCTCAAAGAACCGAAAGCAGTTCTACCACAGGACTCAGCCAATCCACTTCTGGGTATGTATTTAATGGAAATTAAATCAGCATGTGAAGAAGATGGCTGCATGCTCATGTTCATTGCAGCACTATTCACAACAATCATGAGGGTCATAAGGCTAGGTTTCCATCAAAAGATTAATAAGTAAAAGAAACATTGTAAACATACACAATAGAATATTATTCAGTCATAAAAAGTGAATCTTGACATTTGCAGCAAAATGGATGGAACTGGAGATCATTATGTTAAGCGAAATAAGTCAGACACAGAAAGACTAATAATACATATTCTCTCTCATATGTATAAGTTTAAAAGCACAGTAGAACTGAACTTAGAGTTTTGATTATTAGAAACTTGGAGGGGTGGGGCTGCCACTGTGGTATAATGGGTAAAGCCACTGCCTGTGACACCGACATCTCATATGGGTACCAATTCCAGTCCTGGCTGCTCCACTTTCAATCCTGCTCCCTGATAATGTGCCTGGGAAGGCAGTGGAAGATAGCCCAAGTCCTTGCGCCCATGAACCCACTTGGGAGACCTGAATGAGCCTCCTTGCTTTTGGCTTTTGGCTTCAGCCTGGCCTAGCCCCAGCTGTTGTGGCCATTTCGGGAGTGAAGCAGTGGCTGGAAGATTCTCTCTCTCTCTCTCTCTCTCTCTCTCTCTCTCTCTCTCTTCTTTTTCTGTAAACTCTGCCTTTCAAATAATAAATAAATCTTTAAAGAAAAACTTGGAAAGGGGGAGAAGAGCATACAGGGAATTTGGAGAAGGGGCACCAAACTGCACTTAGGTAGAAATAATTAGTTCCGGTGTTCCACAGCACAGTGGGGCAATTATAGCTTACAGGAATATGCTATATAGTGTATGGGGAAGTAAAGTAGAAGAAAGGAGCTGGTTAGCTTCAAACAAGAAAAGGATAGGAAGATAGAAAAGCTAATTAGTTGATTTAATCAATTTACGCTCTGTGTGTGTGCGTGTGTTTGTGTTGAAATACTGCGCTCTACTTCCTAAAAATGTAAAAATATTACATGTGAATCAAACACTTAAAAAATAGAAGTTAAAAGAAAAAAATAAGCCATATAAATTACCAAAGTTTGGCATGCAGCAAATACTCAGTAAATGCTATCACTACGAGTATTGTTGCCATTAGCACATTTCCTTGTTGTATGAAATCGCTTTTCTAGTACAGACTTTTCCAACGAAGCAACATAATGCTAACCTTCAGGACAAGCTCTGACTAAGCTCAGGCCTTAGCTTGCTTTGTGACTAAGTTCCCTTTCCAGCCCTGTGCCTCAAGCTCTTCATCCATAAAATTAACTAGCTGGACAAGATGGTTTCTCAGGTTCCATGAACTATAATAGCCTAGGACTTAGGGCCATTTCTGTTCAGTTTCTCTGTGGATTCCAATTTTTTAAAAGTTAGTGCAGTAACTTTTTAAAAAAATATGTTTATTTTTATTTGAGCAGAGAAACAGAAAAAAAAAATAGAGGGAAAAAGGGAGGGCGAGAGAGGGAGAGCGAGCTCCCATTTGCCTCCCAAGTGTCTCCAAGGGCAGTGGCTGGGCCAAGTCCAAGCTGTGAGCCAGGAACTCAATCCAGGTTTCACACTTAGATAGCAGGGGCCCAACTACTTGAGCTGTCACCTCCCAGGGTGTATATTCGTAGGAAGCTGGAATCAGCAGCAGAACTAAGACTCAAACCGAGGCACTCCAGAATGGGACACAGGCATCCCAAAGGGCATCTTAACCACTAGGCCAATTGCTTGCCTCAGGTTCCAGCTTTAATAAAACTCAGTAGCCTTTTAAAGTCTTCTTACTGTGTTTTTCAGGAACACATTACTTCAATATGTGGTTCGGTAAACGCATAATAATATTTTGGCTTGATTGGAGGCATCAGCCAATTTGCAGGGTTTTCCAGTTTTTGATTCACTATTTAGTATAATTACCTGGTTTAAGGCCTGGATAAGAAGAAAGGTTCACTCTATTCCCTAAATGAGGCCTTAAAGCACCCTTAGCATGAAATTACTGAGTTGAAATCCAACAGAATTGAGTTTGCATCTTAATTCTATTGCCAGCTTGTTTCACTTTGGATAACTCTTTATACTTCTTTGGTCCTCAACAAAGTAAAAGGGGAGATAGGACAAGGTAATCTCTGAGCACTCACTGACTAGGTGATCTCTAAGGTCCATTTTACTGTCTTGAAGAGCAGGAAAGTTGAGGGCAGTGTGCGAAAACTGAGAAAAATGCATCAGGATATTCACCAGACTAATTCATATTTTGTACATCCAAAATCAAGCTCCTGATTCCTGCCTCATCCGCCATATACCTGTTTTATACACAATCTTTACCATCACAGCAAATGAGGATCTCATTTTTCCAGCTGTTTTGACCAAAAATATGGCAATCATCTCTGTCTTCTCTTCTTTCACAAAGAATATCCAGTCAGTAAATGCTGATGGCTCTACCATTAAAACATATGTGGAACCAGCCACTTCTTATCTCCCTGACTACCTTAGTCTGAGCCACCATCACCTCTCTATGTATCACTGTGGCAACCTCATTGCCATGTTTTCCAGTTGTTCCCAAAGTTTCTTCAAAAAGACAAATTTTAAAAAAATGTATAACATACCAAAGCATGGTAGATGTTATAAAGAGGAGGAGGCTTGCTGAACATAAGTCAGATTACGTCATTGTGCTCAAAAATTTCTAATATGTCTCATCTTGGAATAAAAACTAAAATCTGATGGAAGATCCATAATGCCCTTCATTAACTTTATCTCCTATCAGTCTCCACTTACTTACCTCTTATTGCCCTCTACCACACCAAGTGTGTACATGTCTTACATCCTTTGTGGTTGTGTCTCCCAGTGTCTGGAATATTCTACCCTAGGTAACCATATGACTAATATCCTCATCTCCTTCAGGTCTCTGCACAAGTGTTACCTTCTCAGTAAGACTTTCCTTTACCAACAATATAGAACAGTCCCTTCCATCATCAAGCTCTATCCGCCAACACTCTGTGAAATGATGACGACACTCATAACCCTCTGATATATTCTACATGCCTTCTTTCACTAAACTGTTAGTGCAAGAAAGGATTTCCTTCTGCTTTTCCATTCTCTCAGTTCTGAGTACAGAGTTTGCCATATAGTAGGTGATCAATAAATGTTGAGGGGCTGGTGCTGTGACATAGCAAGTAAAGCCACTAGCCACTACTTGCAGTGCTGGCATCCCATATGGGCACCGGTTCGAGTTCCAGTTGCTCCACTTCAGATCCAGCTCCCTGCTAATGTGCCTAGGAAAGCAGTAAAAGACAGCCCAAGTCGTTGGAGCCCTGCATCCACGTGAGAGACCCAGAAGACATTCCTGGCTACTGACTCTGGATCAGCCCAGCTCTGGCCACTGCAACCATTTGGGGTGCAAACCAGCAGATGCAAGACACCTCTCTCTCTTTCTGCTTCTGCCTCTCTGTAACTCTGTTTTTCAAATAAATAAATATTTTAAAAAATAAATAAATGTTGAACATATGCAGGACCTGAAGTAGGATGGCAAGGTTACTGTCATTCAGAACTCCCAGACATCCAATCCATCAGGCATATTGGGTGGGTAAGAGGCCTAGAAGTCATAACAGCTTCCCTAAGTTTCATTACTGACCCAGCTGTGATTCCTTTGCCTCTCTCAAATTCACCTTTCCTATCTTTGATATAGAAAAATTGTGGGATAAAAGCATAAACACATGATGTTCAGAAGGAAGAGTGGGACTGAAATCCCAGCTCTGCCACTTTGAAATTGTTTGAATGTTGGCATGTTACCCATACTCTGAGCTTAATGTTTACAGTTGGAATGGCAGTACTAGAATACTGTGAATAATAGTAAAATACTCTAAATCTTGGAGACCTACACAGTGATAATGCAGTGTAATAATGGAATGTGAAAACTGTTCTGTAAATTGTATGGTTCTACCAGAATATATCCTTGGTCTGCATGCAGATAAAGGCATCAGAGTCAAAGTACTGCTAAAACTGTTTCACCTTCAGGAAATAACATCTCAGTTGAAATATTAAGTACCACAAAACATTTATTGTCTTGTGCTAAGCAGTTCTGGTTCAAGTCATCCTGTGATAGGGCCTTAATTATGTGTTGAAATCACCAGAGGCTTACCACTAGCAAGGAAATCCTGCCACGGGATGCTTGTAGTCCCCCCAGCGGTCAGATAGTGGGACTACACTTCCACAAGCAAGGAACTTTGTCAACCTGCCCAGAACTAAGCCCTTGATTAAGGAGTGGGCTGTTTCAAAAAGCTAAATCATCTAACTCAGCAAAGCTTTTATAAGAATGTCATGTTCCCCTTATTCCTACAATTGACTTGTGGTTATCACTTCTCTCCCTTAACCAACACACTGAAATCCCATTTCTAAATGGAACCTCAAAGCAAGTCACCAAGACCAATGGAAACCTTAGGAGCAGAATACATCTTCGTCTATCCAATACGCTAGGCACTTTCATTGGCCCTCATGTCAAACAGACTTATTTAATTGCCCTCAGTTTTAATTCAGTACTGAATGCAGACTTGTCCAAAGACCTCAAAAGCATGTTTCCAGCAAGTACACGGATATAACCAAAGCAACTGGGGAAGAAACTAGCAACCAAGCTGACTGGGGTGGCACTGCTGAGTAATCAGAAACAGATTCCCACTCTTCTCTCAAATTCCCTCCTCACTGTCTTTCCAGAGATACCATGCCCTTCTGTTTGAAGTATTCATCTGGATCTGTAATCCACTGCTTGAGTTCAGTCATACCCCAGTCGACTTCCATAAGGGAATTGAGGCAGGCACAGCTAGTATTGCTTACCACTTAAACTTACATTAGTTCTTTTCTTTTTTGAATGCCTACATTAAAAAAAAAAAAGCCTTACTATATATTCCAGGATCTCATCATATAGACATATTCACGCTGCCTTTCTTTCATTTTCCAAATTGCTATAAGCTTCTTGAAGGCAACAAACTCAAAATTCTTTCTGAATTGCATTTCATTTCCCCTAACTGTGTCTCTTCCACACATGCAGGGCACATATCAGGTGCTTAATGAAAAAAGTGTTGATTGATAGTTTCTTTTTTAAAAATATCACTGTAATAGGGTAATCTTTAAAGCCAGTCATTAACTCATCATATGACCTTTTTTTGGGGGGCGTATAGTTCCCTTACCCTTTGTTATATTACAGCTTGCCTGATTACTGAAGACTGTAAAGTGTTAAAGCCACAATTCAGTTCCTATAAAGGTGAATTTTATTTTTGCTTCATGGCTATGCAGTTCATCTCCAAAAAGAAGCATACATTATGAGATAGTAAATGAACCATTTCCCCATCTAGAAATAAACACCAGAAGGAATGGTGGCATTTACTTTATCCAAAGGACAACATATAAAAACATGAAATGATTACTTCAGTTGCTTGTACAAACCTAAACATAAGCCAAATATAGCTAGTGATTTTGGTGGCCCAGTTTACATTTGCTCCTTCTTCAAGCTACTTTTTACTTTTTTTTTTACTTTTTACTAGAAATTATTATTAGTCCTCACTTTTTGTTAATAGGTCCCAAATCCAAATTCTAAGAAAAAAATTTTAGATGCAGAAAGCTTACTAGGCATCTTCCCTGCTATTCTATAAAGAGGTAGACATCCAGCAGGGGCGTGACATTAGGAGTTCCAATTCACAGCTGAATAAAATGTGAACAGTGTCCCTATGCAGTCCTCATGCAGGATAAAATGAGGTTTGCTTTAACTTTCTGGGTAGCAAGAGAAACCTTTGCTCCTTAAGACACAGTGGGATTCAAACCTCAGGTCCTTTCCGCAAGGCTGCAGAACACAAGATCAATGCGTAGTGACCATTTGGGGTTGGGGGGGTGAACCAACGGAAAAGGAAGACCTTTCTCTCTGTCTCTCTCTCGCTGTCTAACTCTACCTGTCCAAAAAAAAATGAATCAAATCTCTATACAATGAAAACAAACAGTTTGAAAAGAAAATCATGAAAACAATTCCATTCGTAACAGTATGAAATACTTAAATTTAATGGAAGTGCTAGACTTAAACTCTGAAGACTACAAAATATTGGAAAAGTAAAGAAAATCTAAATAAGTAGAAAGTAACCCATATTCACAGATCAGAAGACTTAACAGTGTTAAGATGGCAATACTCCGTAGGTTGATCCACAAATATAACACAATACCAATCAGGATTCTACCTAGCTTCTTTGTAGAAATTAATAAGCTGATCCCAATTCATATGAAAATTCAAGAGACCCACTGTAACCAAAACAATCTTGAAAAGGAACACAGTTGGAGAGATCCCATTTCTTCATTTCAAAACTTACTGAAAATCTACTAGTAATTAAAATAATGTAGTATAACATAAGGATAGATCAGTGGCATGAAGTTGAGAAGCCAGAAAATAAACCCCTACATTTACAATTAACTGATTTTACGTGAAGAATGCTGATATAGTTCAATGGGGAAAATTTCAACCCAAAATGTCATGATGACTGGATACCTATATGTAAAAGAATAAACTTAGGCCCCTACTTCAAATCATATATGCACATTAAATCAAAGCTGCTCAAGGATCTAAATGTAAAGAGCTGAATTATAATTATAAATCTCCTACAAGGAAACAAGAATGAATCTTTGTGACTTCAGATTCAACAAAGCCTTCTTAGATAAGACATCAAAATCATAAACCAAGAAAGAAAAAAAGTAAATTGGACTCCATAAAATTAAAAACTTCTGTGCTTAAATGGATATCATCAAATAAATTGAAAAACAGCCCACATAATGAGAGAAAATATTCACATTTCATGACCTGTTAAAAGATTTTGTGTCCAGAAAACTATTAGAACTCAATAAAAAAGACAAATAATTCAACTAAAAATGAGCAAAGGATATAAATGGAAATTTATCCAAAGAAGCTATATAAACAGCCCATCAGCCAGTCACCACATGAAAAGACGCTGAACAATATTAATCATTAGGGAAATGCAAATCAAAACCACAATGAGATACCACTTCATGCTAACTTAAATACCCTTTAAAAAAAACCAGAGAGATAATAACAAGTATTGGGTCAGAAGTGCAGAAAATAGAACCCTCACACATGGCTGGCAGGATTTTAAAATATTTCAGCCACTTTCAAAAACAATTTGGCAGTTCCTCAATAAGTAAAACACAGAGGTACGTGTGACTGAGAACTTTCATTCCTACATATGTACTCAAAAAAGCTGAAATCATATATCCACAAAAACAGTATATAAATATTCACAGTAATGTTATTTATGGTAGTCAAAAAATGGAAACACCACTGATGTCCATCAATTGATGAATGAATAGATAAAATATGGTACTTCCATGCAATGGAATATTACTCAGCTATTAAAAAACCAATGAAATACTGGTATGTGCCTTGAATACATGATTTTGTATGAAAGAAGCTAGTCACATAAGAACCTATATTGCATAATTCCATTTATATGAATTGTTAGAATAAGCAAATCCATAGTAACAGAAGGTAGATTGGTGGTTGCTCAAAGCTGGGGAAGGGCAGGGAACTGAATGCTAAAGGTTGCAGAGATTATATTGGAGGTGATTAAAGTGTTCTAAAATTGATTGCATGATTGAGTATAATGGCTGTATATTTCTGAATGCACTAGAAATGATTGGACTGTACCTTTTCAATGTGTGAGTTATATTGATTATAAATTATGTCTCAATAAAGCTGTTATTAAAAATAAAACTCAAATGCAATGTGATCAAAACTGATAGCATTCTAAGGTTGATAAGCACTTTAATGTCACAAAGTGATCTGGATTAGTCACTGTCAACCCTGGTGTGCCCTACAGGGTGACAGCAGGAATCAGTGTGAGAGTAGCCCTTACTGAACAGCAAACTAAAGCATTATATGACAAATGGGAAGCTTTGAGAAGAAAAAGCTGGAAGATCTGCTCCAGAAAGGTTTTTCTCCATGATAAACAAGCATCACAGAAATTGCAACCATCTCTATTCCCTCAGCTAGCAAAGAGATGATTACAAAGTGCCCTCCTGGCCTACTCAAACTAACATGAGTACCAGTGAAAAAAGTGGAAAAGGATGGGCCTTTTCTTTGAAAAGGTTGCTACGTAAATATGAGATTTCATAATTCTCTTCCCTGCGACATAAAGGACAACTGATGCTGCTAACTGCATAGAACTTCACAAGCAATTTTTAACGTCAGCTTTTGTGTTTAGGATAAAGATAACTTACTCTGGCAGGGGAAGTAGGAGATAGAATCATTTGTTTAATATCTTTCATTGTTTTCCAATGATTAATTTACACAGAGCCTGAGCAGATAAACTCACCTGGCCACATGCAGTGCACACCCTCACATGCGAATTAGGTACTGCTTGTTATAGTGCCGCTGAGGTCTGACCTAGACAGAGCTGTCTGGGAAGGGGAGGGATCCAGTTTTTCCCCCGGCCTCAGAGAGAAGGGTGGCAACATGACCAGCAGACAAAAGGAGGGAACAAGAGAAAGACAGAGACAGAGAGGGGGAGACAGAGAGAGACCAGCGAACACTTCATTAAATCTCTGGGTCCTCAAACCCTCTGGTTTCTTTCCCTCAGCAACTGTTGAATCAGGCTCTAACCTCAAGGTAAAAAAGCCTAGCTATTCATTTTGCAATCCTCTCATGTCATCTGGTTTTAAGAGAGGTGCTAAGGTTGATCTGATCTGTTACTCTGCAGATTTTCTTTAAAAAAGAAATTCTTTAGGAGCATGCCACAGGTGTAATGAGAAAAATATCTTGAGAAGTAGAAAGAAGAGTCTATATTTCAGTGTCAGAAGCATGAAAGGAGCAGAATAAAAGAAAATCGGGGACAGGCAGCATTTGAGGAAGCTGCAGACAAAGAGAAAATGGTGGAGGTAGTGTGTTGCGGGGGGCGGGGGGGGAGTATTTTCTTTTCCCTCTCAGATGAACCTTACAAAACTTGATTTTTTTCATTTGCTTTTTATTATTCAGAATCATGACTTCAGGTATGGCTTTAAAAGAAGCCCCTTGTGCTTTGTCAAACCTAGCCCGCATTCTGTTTCCTGCTTGAGCGGGGTTCCAAAGGAAACTGGAGCCCTTGATCCCACCATTAATAAGAATAAAACGAAGTTGTCCATGTCTATCTAATTCCAACTCACATAATCCCACTAAGAGCACAGTACATGTATGAGTCCGGCGACTAAGGAATTCTTTGTTTTAAATGCGTATATGCATACCAGATGAGAAAATTGCTACAGGCAGGAAAAACACTCAACAAAGAAAACTAAATATTCCAGCAAATTAAATATATTTTCCAAGTTTACAGCTCAAAGAATGGAAGTCTGATGAGGTAAAATTAGCACTGGCAAGAAAGCTCCTCAAAGTGACCCTGCAATCAGAAGGCTGCAAGCTTCTTCGAAAATATCTCTCACTGATGTTAACCTTTGGCTGAGCTGAGACAGATATTTTGTGGACAAGCGACAGATCCTTCCATCTCTATCCCGCAGGCTCTTCTAAATGGGGTTCCATCCCTATGGTTATTGGGTTTTAAAGCTCTGATTACTAGAATCCAGACAGAGTTCACCGGCTATTTACTGATTACGGAGGAAGGATGCTCCTTCCCAACACACCTACTCCCAAAGCTTGTGGATTTGTCTGCCTTGGTCTCAAAGCAAAATTCTGCTTTACAATACAGAAAAACTGCTCCTTGTGAGAAAGTCATTAAAAAGCTGCTATTTTAATAACAGGGGAGGGGAAAGGAAATAAAAGAGAGAATTAATAAAATGCTCTATTTAAAAAAAAAAAAAAACAAAGAAAAATCAGGATGTGCCACTATCAAATCACTACTAAAATACTACCTATTGTGGAGATCAGCACAAATTACCAAAAGAAAAATTAAGATGTTCTTTTGCATCTGGATAATTTCTCTAAACCTTAACTCTAATTCCTGCTTGGGCTTCCTTGGGCCCCAACTCGCAAGAATCAATGTTTGCTATATTGCGCTGCTTGTTGGGATATAAGATGCTTTACTTTGTCAAGCGAGCTAGTGGTCAATTAACAAAATCATAATATTGTTTGCTCTCCGAGAGCAGACAGATCCATAAAATATCATCAGCGTTGCACACAAACATCCTCACTTTTTATTATTGCTTCTGTTCAAGCCACATGCTACATTTAAAGAAAAAAATAAGGACCCCCTTCAGCCCATGTCCCTCTCTAGACAGAAACATTGTAAATATATAAGAACACAGAGTTATTGCAGAAGTTACTGAAGTGAAAAACAAAATCCATCTGCACAACTGACTTACGTACAAGAAGGCACACACTACTGGAAAAGGGAGGATACCAACCGATTATCTGACGGAGCCAAAATTTTGAGATTTTTTCAACTCAGAGTTGGCACAGAATGCATGCGATACATGGGAGGAGGAAGTTCTGAATTTGGCTTAAAAATACCCTTGCCTTTCAGCGAATTGGGCCCCTTCGAAGTGAGGGAAAGAAAAAGAAAGTAAGAAAATATGTCAGCCTTTAGATTGAGATTGATTGCATTCTATTGAAGTTTATTAATTTTCAGTCAAGTGACTCAAGGCATTTTCCATAACGTAGAAATGGAAATCATTTGTCAACACACGAGACAGCAACAGCAGTTTTCCCTTTCACTAGACTCCTCATAACCACTGCTGCAATCACAAACCAGGAAGGATTAAATAACATTGTCATTTTGAGAGCAGGACTAAAGTCTCAATATTTTCAATAGTCTGTCAAGGAGGCATTAGGGTATGATGTCCTCCTAATGGAGAAGATTTCCAATTAAGATGTGGGATAAAATCAGTAAGATCATCGAATACCTTATGGGAAGAACATTTTGTTCTCTATAGCCACCTCTTCAAGATTTTAGTTGTGTCTTCAAAGACACATATCCCTTAAAAATATGTGAGGTCATTAGATTCCTCTCTGTTAAGTGAGTATAAACTGTTTTTTTTTTTTGGGGGGGGGGTAGGGAGTGAGCTGAGATCAAAGGTTCTAGAAACTAGGTTTAGCATCATGGCAAAAATAAACACTGCAAATTAACTGGAAAAAAACTTTGACAATATCAAATAAACCCTTCGAAAATCCTGTAAGCCAAACCTTAAAAACCTTATGGAATGTAGAGCCTAATAAGAAGCTGTTTCTTCACCAAGGCAGACACCAACACTGTCTGAACTCCTCTCCTCTCTTTCTTTTCTGACACTGTGCTATCAACCTTCCAAGAAATGGATGAACCAGTGAAAAGAAGCAAATTGTTAGACTTTGGTCATCAAACAAATAGGTTATGAGTGATGAATAAATTTAGGGGAAATAAGACAGAATTATAGAATAAGACACAATTATAGAATAAGTCCGTGGAGATATGAGCTCCTGGCCGGCCTGAAGAATTAATTTCCCAGTCAATAATCTCTCCCTTACCAGATAAACTAATATCTTAATTTACAGGGGAGAAAAATCTTCAGCATGATCTCTAAGAAGCTAAAGATGTGCAGAGGAAGAATTTTTAATAAGCAAAATGAAATTGTCTGCCACTTTTCTCATGTCCTAAATAACACTCTGGGGCTCAACAGTTCTTAGGCAATTTGTTAGCAGTAACAGCTCATGTGTTTAAATGCAAGTGTATCCTTAAAATGAAGAAACACTCGGAAGAGCTTCAGGTCCTCTCTCCTCACTGCAGATTTCTGAGCACACTGGATAGAGCAGGAAATGTTTACAAAATCTTTTTCTTTTTTCCTAACACTTTTTTAAGTCAGACTCATGCCGGCATAAATTGTTTCTTAAGATGACATTCTCCTTTTCATAGACCTCATGCAGATCTGAAATAGTACAGGCTGTAGTTCTGTTATAATCCACCGAGAAAATGAACACCTAAGAGATAATCGACCCAAGCAACTACTTCCAACACAGTTAACCAACGCTGAGAAATCTGGCAGGGCAAAACTTGCCCAGTATTTACGGACAAAGTTGTATGTCTACTGGCTCTAAACATGTTTTATTCTCTTTCTTGACCTCCAACCCTGGAGCAAATCCCCAGCTGCTTCCAGAAAAGGAAGTTCGCCCCTTCATACAGGAGTCAGAGACCACTGTCTCTCCCTAACCGGGTGTTCCATGTTATCTTTTTGGAGTAGGCGGGCTGAGAAAAGCGTGGGTCAGTCTTTTGCCTGTAATACGCCGACACTGACCACAAGCTGGAAGACAAACCTTAACAAACCTTCTCCCTACGAGGAGAAACTGACCACATGCCTGATCGCAATTCTCGAATTTGGGGGAAGAGTGGAGGGCTTAAAAGAAAAAAAGAAGAAGAAAAAAAAAAAGAGTGCAAGGTTTAAGGGCTCTATCTCCGAAAGTGACCAGTGCAATCAGATTTAAGTTTGGAGCCCGCGGGATCTGGAGTGCTCAGAGGTAGCGCGGATTTTAGGTGATGGAGGGAGTTTTCGAGGAATCCAAAAAGGGCATGAACCAGGACGAAAGGGACACACAACAGGGATTGGGATCGCTCAGGTTGACTTTTTGGCAGTCCAGGAGTCCCAAGAGGGCTCCAGATTTAGGGCAGATCTTCCTACAGAAGGAACCCTGCTGAGCTTCCCGCAGGGCCAGTTGGGATAGTTCGCACTGGGAGGAGCGAGATATTGGAATGCAGAGTGACTCTGAGCCCTGGCCGAAAGGCGACAATTCTTGGAGGAAAAACTTACCGCACATCCCCGTAAGGTCCCGAATAGCTCTCCATCCAGGGTCCCATCTCGCTTTTGACACAACTGGGATTGGGATAGGGCACTCTGCTCACCACGCCGCCGGGATACCACACTTCGGGTGTGGGAAAGTCTCCTTCCTGTCCAGACAGCCCCTGAGGTGGCCGAGTGTAGCCATAGGGAGCCATGGCCCCTGCCTCGCCAGGGCCACTGCCGCCTCCCCCGCCACAGGGCCCATACAGCTGGCCTTCTTCGGTTGTGAAGAGTGTGTGCCAGGAAGAGGAAGCGGCGTTTGAGGGCGAGCCGGAGCCGGGTCCCGCTGCACCCCCGCCGTGCAGGCTTGCCAGGTCCCCATAGCGGCACTGCGCGGCGGCAGCCGCCCAGGCGCTGCCGTAGTCAAGCGGGTTCTCCAGCTTGATGCGAGCGTGGGGATGAGGAGGTGGTGGAGGGGGTGGCTGCCCGGCCAGGGCCAGCGGAAAGTTGTAATAGTCACGAGTCTGGTACGCTGCTGCTTCGTCCAGAGTTCCGGACTTGTAGAGAGACAGGGTGGACGGAAGTTCAAGTGTCCCGGAGCTCCCTGCTTCGCCGCTGCCAGAGCAACCCAGGCTCTCGCCTTCTAGCCCTTTGGTGTAACCTCCCTTGAAAGGGGTATACTCAGCCGCCTCTTCAGTGCCTTTACCTGGGCCATCGTCCAGCAGGGAACCTTTGCATTCCACCAGCGGGAGGCAGGGAGTGGGACGCACAACCGGTGGACCTCCCAGGAGTGGAGCATACATGCAATCTCCCCGAAGCTGTTCTCCAGAACTCAGATGCTCCAACGCCTCCACACCCAAGCCCATGGACACCGACACTGCCTTACACAACTCCTTGGCGCTGTCGGAGATGACAGAGGTGCTCCCTAGGTAACTGTCCTTGGAGGAGGTGGAAGCCCCAGCGGCCTCCCTCGCTCTCCCGCTGCTGCCTTCGTTTGCCGCGTCCTGCTGCTGCTGCTGCTGGTGGTGCTGCTGCTGAAGCAGTTGCATGGTGCTGGCCTCGCTCAGGATGTCTTTAAGGTCGGCAGAGCAGCTGTTTAAGCCTGGGAAAGAGGGGCCCAGCAGAGACAACGTGGATGGGGCAGCTGAGTCATCCTCCTCCGGAGGTGCTGGCGGCTGCTGTGGCAGCCCCTTACCGCCGGCTACAGTGGCTCCAGGCTCTGGGACGCAGCTGCTCTCGGGATGGCCCTCTGGGGCTGGCTGCTGATGTGAAGGCTGCTGTCTGTCGTCCAGGGCCAGGTAGCCCGTGGGGCCTCTGATCTGGGCTTGAGAGCCATCCTCACCCTGCTGCTGTTGCTGCTGCTGGCGGGGGCTGGTCTCCTGCTGTTGCTGCTGCTGCTGCTGCTGCTGCTGCTGCTGCTGCTGCAAACGGGCGCCGGGAGGTGCTGCGCTCGCGGACTCAGGGTGCCGGGGGCTCGGGTTCTGGATTACTTCGCGCACGTTCTGGAACAGATTCTGAAAAGCTCCTCGATAGGTCTTGGACGGCGGCCGGGGGTAGACCCTCCCGAGCCCCAACTGCACCTCCATCCTTGAGCTTGGTTCAATCTGCCACCTAATTCCCTTACCCCTACCTCCTCTTTCCTTGCTCAGAAGAGTTCAACAGGCTGTGACGATGCAGTAGTCGCTGAATCCCGCTGTCCACCTGCGAGAAGCTCCAGGGAGCGAACTTGCAGGAGCAATCAAAAAAAAAAAAAAAACAGCTCTGGCAACCTCAAAGTCTCGTGCAGAGAAGAACACGCGCTGGGCACGCTCTGCCTTGCTAGGCTTGGTCTGTCCCTCAGTACTTCAAGTGTAGATTGAAAAATTCTTCATATCTTGAGGGGGAGGAAAAGAAAGAACAAAAACAAAAACCAAACAAGAAAAAAAAAAAAACCCTCTGCCTTCCAAATTCAGCGTCCACCGAAGCAGGTGCAAATAAGAATCGGGTTTTCTTCTTGTTTTGTTTTGTTTTTGGTTTTGTTTTGGTTTTGGGCTACTGAAGCCCTGATTGCCTTCTCATCTTTTGATCTTTGGCTCCGCACTCGAGGTGGGGGCAGGCAAGAGGGGTTGGAAAGGGAGTGGAGGGAACCCCAGGGCCCTCTCGGCGTGCAGCCTAACTAGCCAGGTCCTGGCGGCAGTGTCCAAGCCGCTCCCCAGGCGCCGGACTCCCAAGAGCCTTCTTTGCAACGTGCAGCTAGTTCACCAGCTCTCAGTCAAAGGGAGTTTTACCTCTCTGCAAACTGGCTGGCAGCTCTGGGCTGACGGGGGCTGAAGGGGGTGGGGGGTGGGTGCTGACTGGGACCAGCCCGAGCAGGCAGCTGCGGGAGAGGAGACTGGGGGTAACAGGGGTGGGGGTAGGGGGTGGAGGGTAGAGGGGTGGAGGACAAAAGCGGCCGTCAGTCCTACCCGGCACTTTCCTCTCTTCCTCTGAGTCTCAAGCAGCTTTTAAAAACTTCACCGAAGAGGAAAAGGCAGCGCTGGGGCGGCGGCTTTGAAACCGCCGCGCTGCTAGAGGTGGTGGCTGTCGCTGGAACCCTGCTGGGGCTGGCGCGGTGCGTCCCTTTGGCTCCTGTTGGGCACAGGAGCCGCTAAGCTCGCTCGTTTTCCCTCCGCCGTCTGCTCTGCCTCCAGGCTTGATCCGGACCCTCTGGCTCTCCCAGCAGACTAGCTCCCCGGGATCTCGGAGGGGGCGCTGGGAGGTGGAAAGCAAATGCAACAGTTTGGACTCGGGTCCCGCCCCCCAGCCGGCCCGGCCTCCTTGCCTTCCCACCTCCTTTCTCCCACCCCTCCCCTCCCCTTTCCTTTTCTCCCCTCCCCTCCCGGCACGCGGCAGCTTTGGAGAAACAAGTGCTGGCGCAGCGTGAGGGAGGGCCTGAGAGGCTCGCTCGCCGAGTAGCTCCTTCTTTCCTGGACCGGGGTTCAGGCGCGAGGGTAGGAGCTTTAACCTGCAGCTTGATTTTGAGCGCTGGGCTACCGGATCTCCGGAAGGCCGGCACTCGCCAGATTTGGTTCCAAAACCCAATCTCAAAACAGACGCTGGGGGGAGGAAGAGGGGGAGAAGAGAGGATAGAAGTACCAGCTCCTTCCTAATGGCTGCCAGGGGCTCTTTTCAGGGCCGAAGGGGATACGCAGAAGGGAGAATCTCCTATAAATTGAGGGGCAAGAAATGGCCAAGCCAGATGACACTTCCTGAAATCTTTGAAATTCCTCCTTAGGAGTAGTTTGGGAACCCAGGACCGAGAGGTCATTTCTACCCTCTTCTGTACCCCTCCTGTCTAGAATCGCCTGTGTCCATGCACTTCTCACCTATTCTGACTTGCAAAAGCAAAATCACTCAGACAAGCAGGCAGACGCGCCTAGACCTGCGACACTTGCCATGTACACGCGAACCCTCGATTTTGTCCAGGGCTTTGCAAATGTTTACTTGTATATAGTCGCTCGGCTTTCAAAGTGTTATTTGAACATTTGAAGCTTTCAGACCGCAGGATCAAGGGATAGAACCTATGTAAAGCTGCTTTTCTTCCTCTTGACGGACAGCTTTGAGTGGAGGGTGATGTGGACTACCACAACTGCTGCTTTGTGGAGGATGTCCCATCGCTCCTGCATAAAAATGGAAAAGGCAGGCGGGAATTGAAAGGCAGAATAAACGGAAGCCTAGATTTATAAAGGAGATTTCCCTGTATGTCAGCAGGGACCCTAGGCTGCCCTAGCTTTTTCAATTCCTTAGACCCCCGAATCTGGACAGTGTTTCTGCAGAAGGCATGTGGAGGTTTTCACCTGAGTCCTGCATTTTTAAGGCTTCTGCGGACACAACAGGGATAGTAGCTTTATCTTCTGCATGGCTAAACACCAAAGGCATTTCCTTACCTTGACCTAAGGAGGTAACAGAAAAACCCAAAGTCAAGATTAATTCTGTTTTCTGTTTTACAGATAAACAAACTGAAGCAGGACATAATTTGTTCTGTACTCCACACTAGTCAAATCTAAACTAGTCTGCCATGCCACACTGTTTTACTCAAACTCATCAATATATCATGGCACTTGGGAAATAGCTATAAATGAACTTCCAGAGCACAAAGGCCTGATGACCCTTCTCCCTGAGGCCTTTTACCTGAGGAAGTGAAAAACTATCCCTTGTGGAACAGTGGGCTTTCTACTTTTTAACTTGCTAAACTCTTCCTTTAGTGGAGCATTAAGGCTTTGACTGTAAATGAAAAATATATTGTCTCAAAGATTAAAAAAGAAAGTAAGGAGGAAGGAGAGAGAGAGGATGGGAAGTATCATTATATTCTTAGAATCGTATCTATGAACTACATTAAATCTGTCCTCTATATGAAAAATAAATTTATTAACTGGAAAAAAATAGTACTGAGAGTTTTCATGCAGCCTTCCATTTTTATGTAAATAAAAATGTAAATTTAAAAAAGAAAATTTGTCCTTTGAAGATTTAATGGTTGCAGCTCTGCCAGGACATATCCCAACCATGTCCTCTTTGTGGATGAGGTCTCCCTCCTCCCACTCTTACTTTACTGCAGATAGTTCTGCACTGCACAGGCAAAGGGATTTTTTTTTTGGACATAGCCTTTTTAAGGTATACTTGCCATATTATAAACTTCACATATAAGGAGTCTTCAATTGAAAGGCATATGATTAAAAAACTATGCATGAGTTTCAAAATTTTCTTGTATGAACATCCATCCTTAATTCCATTTTCTGTGAACTTTTAAAAACAGGTTTGTATTTAAAATTGTACAAATTGATAATTTGAAAATTATCAATAGCATGTGGATATACTCACGAAGCTATCACCAGTCAAAATTGTCAACAAATCCATCATCTCAAAAGTTCCATTTTTGCTTCTTTGTACTTCTTCCCTCCACCTCTCCCATCACCTGTTTAGGCAGTCTGCTCTCTGTCAGTATGGATTAGTTTTAAATTTTTCAGAGTTTTATATCAGTAGATTATGCAGTAAGTACTCTTCTTTCAACTTTAAAGCTTTATTTATTTGCTTGTTTATTTACTCATTTAAAAGGCAGAGTGTGTATGTATGAGAGAGAGAGTGACAGAGAAAGAAATCTTCCCTCTTCTGGTTCACCTCCCAAATGCCACAACGACAGGGCCTGGGCCAGTCCAAAGCCAGGAACCTGGAACTCCATTCGGATCTCCCATGTGGTTGGTCATCGGCTGCTGCTTTCTCAGGAGCGTTAGCAGAGCACTAGACCGGAAAGTGGAGTAGCTGGGACTGGAACCTGTGATGTGAAATGGGATGTGGACATCTCAGGTGGCAGTTTCACCCGCTGTGCCACAAAGCCAGGATTCTTTTTATGTACTGCATTTTCCACTGAGTAGAATGTCTGCAATACTTAATCTAGCTGTTATGTTCTTGATTGCTAAGTAGTATTCCACTGCATTGTTATAACATGGCTTTTTAATTCATTCATTTGTTGACAAACATTTGAGTTCCTCCAATGTGGGGCTATTACAAGTAAAGCTGCTATGACTGTCCATAATAGTGGAAAGAATAGGTCACAGGATAGATATACATTTAATTTTGTAAGGAACTTCCAGACAGATTTGCTAAATGGTTGTACCATCTTCCATTTCCACCAGCAAATGAGAATTTCAGTTCCTCCACATTCTCTCCTATGCTTGGTATGGTCAGCCTTTTTAAATTTAGCATTCTAATCAAACTTGTAAATGTTTCTTATTTAATTTACATTTCTTCAGTGAATAATGATGCAGATAATTATTCCCATGCTTATTTTCCATTTGTATACATTCTTAGATGAAGACTGTGCTTAATTTGCTTTTTAATAATTGAACTGCTTAAAGCTTTATTATGGACTGTTTAGAGTTATCTGTATGTTATGGATATAAGTTTTTATCAGAAATATAATTTAATAATATTTTCTCTATCTGTAGCTTGTCTTCATTGTCTTACCAGTGCCTTTTGAAGAGCATGCATTTTAAACTCTGACAAAATTCAGTTTGTCAATTTGTTCACTTACAAATTCCTCATTTTCTATCAGGTCTAAGAAATCATTTTTCAAATTTAAGATCCTAAAGATTAAGAAGTCAAGTAGTTTTCAGTTACACATCTAGATCTATCATATGTTTTGAGTTAATTTTTGTATATTAGCTATCTAGTTTGGTATGTATATATCCTACTGTTGCAATATCTTTCTTTACAAAATTGCTTTTGTCAATAATTAGTGGTCAGTACATGTTTGCGTAGATGGTTTTCTTTTAGAAAGGCAAATCTGGTCATATCATTTCTCTACTTCAATTATGTCACTGGGTATTTAGTGCAATGGTTAAGTCACCATTTGGGATGCCCATATCCCATATTGCAGTGCCTGGTTTGTACTGGCTCCATTCCTAATTCCAGCTCCCTGCTAATGTGCCTGGGGGGCAGCAGATAGTGGCTCTAGTACTTGGGTCCTTGCCACCCACATGGGATATCCAAATTGAGTTTCAAACTCCTGGCTTTGGCCTGGCCCAGCACTGGCTGTTTTGGGCATTTGGAGAGTGAAGCAGTAGATGAAAAATTTCTGTCTGCCTGTCTCTCTCCCCTTTCCTTTTTGAATAAAATGAAATTATTGCATAAAAATTAAAGTTTAAAAATCCATCATGCTCTCCCATTGCTCTTAGTGTAATCCAAATCTTCAACCACACCCTGCAGAATCTGGCTTCTCTCCACCTCTGTGACCTAATTACATAGCACTTTTCCTTCTGCTTTTGGAGCTCCACTCACACTGCGCTTTTTTCAGTTCTTCAAATACCCTATAGTCCTTTTTGCCTTTGCATATGCTATCCCATTTACTTGAAATGCTGGCTCATCTTTCTGCCTATTTATTCAGCTAATGCCTCTATTTATCAACACTTCCAGGAAGACTTCCTGTACATCATAAGCTAGCTCAAGCCTCCCCCCTCCCTGCCTTTTAAATAGGTTTTAATGAAGCCTAGTATTTCTCATTCAGAGGACTTTTCCCGATCTTTTTTTTCCTCCTTAGACTGTAAGTTTCGTTACAGCAGGGACCAGGTTGGTTTCTGTTCACTATTTATTCTTAGAGCTCACCCTGATGTGACACATGGTTAATGCTCAATAAATATATGTTGAGTAAGCAAATGGCTTTTATTTTTACCAAATTAAAATTTTATTTCCAAAGCAGGGTTTGGAAATACCCCTGTAGTTTCAGCTTGGCTATAAATGCAATAAACCTTTTTTCACTTAGAATCAACATAGAGAATTCTCCCAGTCCATGCACTGAATTAATGTTAAGCACTTACTCTGTGCCAGGCTCTGTTCTAGGCACTTGGGATTCACTGATGAACAGGAAGCTGTGGGCCTTGCCTTTAAGAAGGAGATCAGGGAAGGAGAGTGTATGACCATTTAAATAACTACATTTGAGCTGTCCTGGTGATTATGATTGGAGCCTACAAGTAAGTCCCCAGAGTCTTCCCTCTGCTGTTTGTGGACATCTGCTATTTCCTTCACTTACAGGGTTATAAAAGACTACATTTTCTTTTTAAAAAAAACTTTTATTTAATAAATATAAATTTCCAAAGTACAACTTTTGGATTATAGCGTCTCCCCCACCCATAACCACCCTCCTACCCGCAACCATCCCATCTTCCACTCCCTCTCCCATCCCATTCACATCAAGATTAATTTTCAATTCTCTTTATATACAGAAGATCAATTTAGTATATACTAAGTAAAGATTTCAACAGTTTGCACCCACACAGAAACACAAAGTATAAAGTACTGTTTGAGTACTAGTTATACCGTTAATTCACATAGTACAACACATTAAGGACAGAGATCCTACATGGGGAGTAAGTGCACAGTGACTCCTATACATTTTCATCTCATATGCTCTTTATACCTTTTAGAGTTGATGCCTTCATCTCATTGTATCTGTTCCCACAGCTCTAGCCCTAACTTCTGGGTTTCTCTCTTTAGGGTTGTCTTCAGCAGAATTAGAATCAGAGGGTTATCTCTAAAACAAGTCTGATTGCAGCAGATAGTTCTGATAGCAGCTTCTCTGTTCTATAAATCCTGCTATTGGAGAGACAAAAGGGTACAATAGAGGCTTTGGCTAGCTAGAGAGTAGATGCCCTGTCTAAAGTGGGCGTCCACTTCTCAGCTGTAATTGTTTGTCACCAGGCAGGCATGTGGCCTCAGTGTTTCAGATGGTTTATTATTTTCAAGACCAGCATTCCAGATTATAATGTGAAATCTCCTGATTTTTTTTAAATGTTGGCTCCTAATTCCGAAGGTTTAAAAACATCATGCAGGCCAACCCTCTGCAAGCCAAACAAAACATGTCTGTGGACAAAAATTAGTTTGTAGGCTGCCAGTCTGCAACCTCTGGCCTACAGGTTCAAGTCCAAGTTCCATAGCCTAGCCTTTAAAGTTCATGAAAACTAGGGCCCCATCTCCCTCTGAATCCCTTCTAACATCTCTGTTTTTCTGCCAACCAACCACCTCTGCAGTCACATCAGACATTTTGGGCTTCCTCTGGACATAACCCTACATTCCCAGATCTGACTACTTCCAATCTTGCTGTTCCCTTTTACTGAAATGTTATTCCTTCCTTTCCTTCATTACTAATTAGGTTCAACTTACACAAAACAC
This sequence comes from Sylvilagus floridanus, assembly GCA_949820135.1. Taxonomy (NCBI): domain Eukaryota; kingdom Metazoa; phylum Chordata; class Mammalia; order Lagomorpha; family Leporidae; genus Sylvilagus; species Sylvilagus floridanus. The sequence continues at coordinate 82,773,541 of OX463223.1, forward strand.
AGTTCAAATGTAATCTGGGAAGCTTTTCTGGATTTATTCATTATTTTCATTTACATGGAAGTTTATTCTTATCTCTTTTAAAATATTTATCACAATCGAGTATGCTTCCTAACTTTGTACGAGAGTACTGCAAACTCATAGAAAATTAAATTAAAAGGTGAGCTTCGATGCCTAAACATTGAAATCTTTGTGCATGAAGGGTCTTCACAAAGTTCATGGGAAACATGTACTATGAAAAAAATAAGCAGAAATTTCAAATTTTTTGTACCAAAATAAACTTATGTTCCCATTCCATTTTTCGTGAATTTTTTTAAGAACCTTCACAAAAACAGACATCTTCTTCCTCCACCAGGCCATATCCTCTACTTTATGCATTTTTTGAATATTTATTTTATTTATTTCAAAAACAGAGTTACAGAGAGAGGTAGAGACAGAGAGAGAGAGCTCTTCCATCTGCTTGTTCACTCCCCAGATGGTTACAACAGCCGGAGCTGAGCCGATCCTAAGCCAGGAGCCAGGAGCCTCTTCTGGGTCTTCCACGTGGGTGTAGGGACCCAAGGACTTGGGCCATCTTCTACTGCTTTCCCAGGCCATAGCAGAGAATTGGATCAGAAGAGGAGCAGCTGGGACTAGAACCGGCGCCCATATGGGATGCTGGCGCTTCAGACCAGGGTTTTAACCCACTGTGCCACAGTGCCGGCCCTACCTTATGTATTGACATTTTTTTTAATTTGTTCAACAAATGTATAAAACTCTTACTGTGTGCCAAGTACTTCATTAAGCACTGAGACTAAGAGCTTTAAATGTTCCATTTAACCAAAATAGAAGTATAAAATGTTAAATGTAAGCATATTATGAAAATGGTACAGGAAAGGAAAGATTTGATCAGAGTTTTGTTATTTTACTGCTAATGACACTGTTTTACACTGGCATTGTAGGACATTGGTAATTATTTACTTTTGCCTAAGAAACTAGTTGAGTAGGAATTATTTCTGTTTTATGGAGGGACAACTGATACTCAGAAATATTAAGTAATTTACCCAGGGTCAACCAGCTGATAGGAGGCAGGATCAGACCTATGAACCTAGATGTTCTATTGAAAAACAACTGATCTCTTATCACTACACTTCAGCTGCCTCTTTGATGCTTCGGCAAGGTGCCCTGTGTCCAACCGTAATATGTAGGGCAGACACTAGGTAAACAGGGGCATTATTGAATTTTTGGTGTACTAAGTCATGTTGTAGCAATTTTACAGTTACGTTTAATGAAAAATAAAAATATTTTCTACTCCTATTAAGTGCCATGTGATCTCTGACTTAATTTCCTAACCACTCTGGATTTAATTTTACTTCTTTTTAAAATAGATGTAAAAATATCATCCTTCTCAATGATTTGTGGTGGAAAATAAAATAAAAAAATGAAATAATGAATGTAAGGGATATATATATATATATATATAAGAATTATTATAGCTTCCCATTATATGACAACATTTAGATTATTTGTAATCCTAACAAGTGCTTTCCAAAGGAAGAATTATTTGTTATTGTTCCCCTTTTTTTAAAAAAAAAGATTTATTTATTTGAAAGACAGAGTCACAGAGAACAAGCAAGAGACAAAGAGAGGGACACACACACACACACACACACACACAGAGAGAGAGAGAGAGAGAGAGAGAGAGAGAGAGAGAGGAGAGATCTTTTTTTCTGTGGATTCACTCCCAAAGTGGCTGCAATGGTCAGGTCTGAGCTTAGTGGAAGCCACGAACCAGGAACTCCATTTGGATGTCCAACATAGGTGGCAGGGGCCCAAGCACTCGGGTCATCTTCCACTGCTTTCCTAGGTACATTAGCAGGGAGCTGGATCAGAAGTAGAACAGCTGGGACATGAACTGGCTCCCCTATGGGTTACCGGTGTCCCAGGTGGCAGCTTTACCAGCAGGGCCACAGCACCATCTTCTCTCATTCCCCTTTCAAAGACAACAATATTGAGGCAGAGCTAGAGTTTGGGGCCTGTTCTGTTCGAAACAAGAGACTATGGCATATTCCCTGTTAACCATTGGGCAGCAGTTAATTACCAGTATCATCTGCATAGTTCTATTTACTTTTCAAAATGCCTAAGGATATTTGACCCCAAGTTCAGGTGCCAGGGATAATATTAGGATTCAAAGTTTAAACTCCACATTTAAAAGATTTCAAAACATATGAACTAAAGGTCAGCAGTTAGAAATATTTGAGCAAGATTCTTCTTTCTCCCCACTCACATCTCCCCTTTCCTCAGCAAAAAGGCTCTATCCCATTCTACTCTAGAAACATCCTTGGTAACATTTCTTTACTGCAAAAAGCATGTTTGTAGATGGCAACATCTACAAAAATGTTGTCATTCATTTTGGCTCTAACAGGAACTGAGGAAGGAACCGATAGCTGCCAAAGAGAAAATGATCATCAATCAGAGAACATACGTCACCTATTGACCTTTAAGGATTGAGTGATTTAATTAAATTAATGGGGTCAAAAGACACAATTGAGATCTTTGATATATTTCATAGTGGTAGGGTTCAAAACTAGGAGAGAGAAAGTACTGAATGACTGCTCTCACATCCATAGTTATTTCTTTTGATTAACAGAAAGGATTTTCCTTCATGCTGTCTCCTCATCTTTGATCCCTGGCAGCTGCAATACCACCTGACCCTTGAGTAAAACTATGTGGTTAACAAAGAACATTTGCATATGATGCCTGAGTCAGTTTTCAAAGCAACTAAGCAACTTCTAGAGCTAAGCAGAGAATGTACTGCTAGCTGTGTTGCACAGAAGAGGAACTTGAGCCTCTGAAGGTTGACCTGACTTGCCCAAGGCCATCTAGCTTATTCAGATGTAGGGAAATATAGGGCCACCATTCTATCCTTTGCCATAGTTCTTTCTTCCATACCAGGTTTTTCAGTGATTAATATCCCCTACCCCCAACAAGATCCCCTGTTACCAGAGACACAAATTATTTGCGGCCAGTTGAAAGCCTTTGTTAGGATTAGACTACCTCTGTTTTATATTGGGATAAATTCTCTATAGTCCAGTTTCCTGGAAACTCCTTCTGGGACTGGATGACAGTGAAGACAAATAGGGGTAGGGGAGAGTGCTGAGGATTGTGTTATAGATGGAGTCCCACAATCCCTTTCTACAGTCTTCCTTTACATGCTTCCCCATCAGAAAAATATGATATATCTCACAAACTCCTGAGAAAATGCCCCATTCACCTAGTTGTACTTTAATTCAAATCAGCAAACTCCTTAGACTATTAATAATCAATCTATGAACATCAAATCTTCCTTTGGTTTCTTGCTGAGTTGAAATGTAAACCAATAAAAGGAAGAGGCATTATTCTCTTATGCTTTGGAAAATGAAGAGCTATTAGTAAATATTTTTACACTTAATGGTTCACAAACCCTGCTGTTATATTCGTGAGTTCGAAATTTGTTACTTCATTTGGATAGATGATTCAAGCTTGTATGTACTGGAATTTTGAATTATTAAGATCAAAGCCATAGAGAAAAGCAAATAATGTTTTCCAAAGGGCAAAAACTGATTACATTCTAATAATGAATTGCATTGGGTACTAATTGTGGCTATTTTCCTTTCTGAATCAACTTAAATCTGGGTCTAAAGCAAATCCAAATACAATGATCAAATGCTAGTTCAAAGCAATAGTTCCTTTATCTCTCACCCAACATCATTACTTCTTAATCATCTGCTTTCCAACACTGGCCCAAATGCAATAGTGTGTGTGCTATGGGAATATCCAGAAACTCACTCGAGAAGCTGCAAACAGCAGCTCCTGTCACTGACAGAAAAACAGGACAGTAATATGGACACAGAAGTAACACCGTACTGCAAGAACATTTGGATTCTGTTATCAGATTGGAACCAAAGGATCTCATCAATGAGTAACTAGGTTGTGGTTCTGTTATCCATAGTATATGAGAGACTGTAATAACAGCTCACATTTATTACATATTTCAGCGTGCTAGCCATCCTCATGATCTGACTCAAAGCAAAGAATGCTTAAGTTGTGCTCAGTCATTCTTCTAAGGGCTTTATGTAAATGAAACCATTTGCATAATCATAAGTAATCATAACAATCACATGAGAAAAAGTACTATTACTACTCTTCTTTTACAGAGGAGGAAAGGGAATCTCAGTGAATCTAAGAACTTCTTCATAGCCATCAAGATTTTATACTCAGGATCAGAACCCCTGAAACCTGACTCTAGAGTTTATGTTATTCTGACTCCTAAACAACAGTTGTATAACATCTGTGTGGGACATTTCTCTTTTTCAAAATTCATAGAAATTCTCAATGAATAACTTCCCTTTTCAAAGCACCTACTATGTTCTAGACATGTTTTCAAGAAGTTCACAGTCTACACTGAAGAGCTGAGAGCGTCGTTTTTCAAAATTAGTCAAACAGAATGGTACTTTGTGAAAAAAATCAGAACAACTGGAACATGATCGGCAATTCAGTTTTCAATGATTTTTTTCCCCTCATCTATAAGTTCAGCTGTGAAGTTTTCTTTTCCATCTTCTATTTTTCCTTTTTTTTCTATTTTGTTTTCTTTCCCTAATCTCCCCTACTTATTTCTTAACAATATGTTTTTGGGGGCCAGCACTGTGGCATAGAAGGCTAAGCCTTTGACTGCAGTGCTGGTATCCCATATGGGCTCCAGTTTGAGTCCTAGCTGCTCCACTTCCAATCCAGCTCCCCGCTAATGCTCCTAGGAAAGCAACAGAAGATGGTCCAGGTCCTTGGGCTCCTGCACCTAAATGGGAGACCTGGCAGAAGCTCCTGGCTCCTGGCTCCTGGTTTCAGCCTAGCCCAACCACTGCCTTTGTGGCCATTTAGGAGGTGAACCAGCACATGGAAGGTTTCTCTCTCTCCATCTTTATATCTCTGCTTTTCAAATAAATAATCTTTTTTTTTTTCAAAAAACTAAACAACATGGTTTTTCCCCTAGTATGGAGAATATCATTATGTTGTTCTAGCGCAGCCCCTGTAGATGCAGCCTCAGAGCCTGCTGTTGAAACAACTGTAGAATCAAGAGTTGAAATTGTTGTAATTGTTGGTGCAGGCATAGTAAGAAACTCAGAGGATCATCTTGATTTGTCTACCTCTAAATAGGACTCATCTAAGGCAAGGTAAGTCCCTATGACTTCTTGTGTGAGAAATCTACATATGCAAACCATTCGGAATAGTCATTAAATTTGTCACAGAGTATGGTAACATATTTACTGAACCACAATCATGAAAATGTACGTTCAGCTCTTCTGCTGTTGCATCACAGCCTACAATTGCCAAAATGGATAGCCTCAGAATTAGCCACCATCTTTTCTCCAATGGATATGATCATTAGGCCAACATTGCCTGGAGGTAGACCTACATTCATCTGTTTCTCTACCTCCTTCTGTAGTTCTTTTTCAACTTCTTCTGTTTGCCTGAGTCCTGATTTGGTCACTTTTGGCTCCAGGTACCCAATGGTGCTAACCCCCAGGTCAGCTTCATCAGTTTTGATTGCTGTTGCTTATCTTACCTGGAAGTGGACTACAAAGTCAGGCCTAGGGTCTAGTAGGGGGATGACTTAGCTCCTCTTCTATTTCTGGGGCTCTATCAGCAGTTTTTTCGGTTTTAATCCCTCAGAATTTAGGCAACTGCCTTAGTCCCTGTGATACTCTGAGCCTCCTTGCCTCCAGTCCAGAATCCATACTGCTGTAATGCCAGCCCTGTTGAGAAGGTATTTTTATCCACATACAACTGAGAAAACTGAGATTCATAGAGTTTAAGTTACTTACACAGGGACATGCAGCTTAAAAATCAGAGATGATATTTAAACATCTTTTGATGCCACAGCTTGTGCTCTCTTAAACACTCTATGTCATACTACATTAATTGAAAGTCTTGTCCACCTTGGATTCTGAATAGCTTTGCTCCAACACTATGGTAGTGGCTTTAGGCCCACAGAATCTATCATTCATTTGGCAAAAGAATACATTTTGGCTTCATTAGTTTTCTGCCTCTGTCAGTGAGAATCATTAATGCAAATTCAAGACCCCCCCATCTTGGACTGAGACAACAAAGTTTATGAAGAATCCAAAACAATATGCCTTTGGATAGACTTTAGCTTTAATATTGACCCTTGATAAATATTTGCATTGCTGTGTACCTCATTTTCTACAGGTCTTTTAACCAGGTAAATAGCACCTAGATTGCAGTTCTATTATTAGAAAATTAAACATGAACAAGTAATAATGTAAGTAAATGCAATAAATTACCTGTAAAATATTAGGATTGCATGAAAATGAAAGCTCATTAATGACTTGTTTTTGGTTTTGGTAAGTATGGGGTTTATTAGTTGGGAGTCTTAGTGGCAAGTAGTAGAAGTTCAGTGAAGTTCACTTGAGCAAAAAGAGAAATTTATTAACTTGGCTTACAGAGCTACTTACAATTAAGCCTACAGGAATATCTCACAGAACCTGAATTTTGCTGGGCCTCAAAAAAAATTAGAATGAGGGACTCAATTCTTTCATGATTCTCATTCTCCTTATTCTACCTCTGCTTTTCTTCTCTTGCTATGTATGTTCCTTTTCTCTAAGGAGCACTTTCTTCATTCTGAGTCCACATTGGAGAAAATGGCCACTGCCAAGATCGTTACAGTTCAGGTTTCAGATTTCAACTGAACTGAAATCCGTGGATCAAAAAGTTTAGGTAAGGACCTTGAGTATTCTTTCTTGGATCAGATGTTCATCCTTCAACAATTTCATGGCCACTAAAAGCAAGATCTCATTGTAGGGAAATCTGAGCTATCAGTAATCATATAAAAAGGAGAAGATCCCTTCTGAAAAACAGTGAGGGACCATTCCCTTCAAAGGGAGTCTCCAGAAAGGTAATGAAATAAATAGTTTATTAAACCAAGGGAGAAAGTATAATGGATTTTTGTCATTCTGAGGACCTTATAAGTGAGATTTGGAGATGGATTTCTCTGAATGTACCAGCACACCTGTGCTCTACCCTAACCTTAACTATGTTCTATAAAGGTTTATGCTTTGAGGCCACTAAACAAGATTTCCACAATACTAACCATCACTTTTCCATCCTCCTCCTTCGCAGAAGAATAGATGAATGACTAGTGTTCAAGAAAACATAATTTGAGAAGTATTTTAGTTCTGACACTTTATGTTTTTTATTACTAATACATTTATTATAGTGGCACCAGTCTTCATCTTGCTGGTATGATTTCACAGAAACTCAACATTTGTTGATATTTCCTCAGAATTTGACCATTAGTTTTTTTTGATTTTTTGTCTTAAGGCTAATCTTTCAGCTCAATGTGCCTTTACTTTGGAGTGTCATCTATGAAGCCATTTCAGGCATTGAAAAATCAATACAAATGAATTGATCAGATCACTTCTTTATGGAGAGGTCCCTTAGAAGATGGAGAAAGGAAAAATATGGAAAGCAATGGGAATATGGGCTTCCTGGTAGGGAAAACATGAAAGTTAAGCACAAGAATGAAAGACTGGAGTCCCAAAAGATGAATGCTTTCTCTTTCACTATTACAGAGAGTTGGACCTTTGTCTGTACAAAGTGCCTAGATACTAGCAACTGAGCTAATGATGTTGATGACATTCTCATATTCACTCCAAATTGGTAAGGTTCCTTTTCAGGATCCTGTAATAAGATGCTCTCTGGGACCTACAGCTAGAAATCCATGTCTATTAATCTTCCTTGAGATCAAATAGGGACACAATTAGTAATTCATCAGCAAAATTATTTGCAGTACATAAAAATCTATGTATGTGCATTATCTAATCTTATCTTCACAAATTCTCTATAAAGCATGTTGAGCAATGATTATTATTGTACTTAACAAAATGAGCCTAAGTGGAATTAAGTATTACAGGTACACAGCTTGTTATGTCAAAGAGAACTGCCATGTGCATGCTACAAATAAGGACTTTGTTTGGTTTGTTTACTACTCCATCTCTGGTCCCTTGCACTGAGCCTGATATTGAGGAAGAACTCAATTGCAAATTGTTGAATGAATGAATGGATTCTCTTTTTTTGGATTCACATCTTCTCTGATTCTCAAATCTGTATTCTATAATGTCAGGGAAGCACATAAAAACTCATATTGGAAGAGCACATGAGGCTCTGTGTCTACATATTTTGTTTAAACCTCGTGAGAATTCTGCAAAGCAGGGATGATTCTTTCTTTGTGAGGTTCAGAAAATTGTTAATTTCTCACAAGTAGGAAGTAGCAGGGCTGAATTTTAACCCAAGCAGCTTGGCTCCATAACCCTCAAAACTGCTGCCATGTAGAAATTGCAATATTAAATATCAGTTCTCATTTCTAAGAGTCAGAGCAAGAGGATAATGAGTCCATGCAAGTCATCAAAGGGATCAAATTGTTGTGCAAAGTGAGACTCCCATTAATATTGTTGGATTATTCTGCAAAACTTTATTTCTTCTTAATAAAAAATAGTTTTTCCCAAACCCATTTCTTCTGAGAAGCTCACCCTAAGTATGAAGGGCTAACAGTGTCTGAAGTCAATTTTTGGCTCAGGCTTGTCTGAGCTTCCCAAAAGCCTGTAACAAGGTGAGATGATAAAGTTTTTCTGGATTAAAGTTCTACCTTTTGTTTATGGAAAGATCCACCACTCAATGATGAAATTCAGTGGTGGTTAAATCAAACCATTTACTGTATTGCAAAATAGTTATAACAAAAGCAGTGTTAGTCACTCCTATTTGAGTTGTGCTTACAATTTATAACATGATGTCACTTATAGTAACTCATTTCAGGGCCTCAGTCTCCCACTCTCATTCCTCTTTATCCCCTTACTTCAGTCCTCAACATCAGCTGTGTTTTCACTCAATGCATTTTATTCAAAAGTTAGTATCTTACTGTTGGTCTAAACCAGAAATACCTGGCATGGGTTTTTAACACCCTGGGATGCTTTTGCTCATATTATTTCCTCTCCAGAAGACACTTTTTCTCCTTTCCCTTCTCTCTCTCTCTCTCTCTCTCTCTGTCATCAAAATCTTACCAGTCTTTCAAGACTCAGCTCAAAGTTCACCTTTCCTGTGAAACCTGCCAGGTCCACCTCAACTCACAATGCTCTTATCCTCCTTAGAAAGCACAAGACCAATCTTTGAGTCATTCAGCACTTAGCAAACTAAGTTATCATTACTCTATTTGTATCATCTTTCCTATCTAGCAAATAATTGGTGTCCAATAAATGTTTGTTTATCATACTGCTGATATCCCCCAAAACTATAAATTTACCCAAATGTATGGAGATTAAATGTATTTTATTTAAATTAATGTATACTGTTTTTCTTTTTCTTCAGTCTTTTTTGTTGTTGTTGGGACGAATTTTTGTTGTTGTATGGGCTTCACTTAATGTTTCTTTCTTACATTCCTTTAGTCCTTTTTTCTAAACTACTTGCCATGGGACTGGCACTTTCGAGTAGAAGGTTAAACCTCCACCTGCAATGCTGGCATCCCATATGGATGCTGGTTCAGGTCCTGGTTGCTCCACTTACTATCGGGATCCCTGCTAATGCACCAGGGAAAGCAGTGGAAGATGATCCAAGTCCTAGGGCCCCTGAACCCATGTGGGAGACAGGGACGAAGCTCCTGGCATCTGGCTTTGGATTGGCCCAGTTCTGGCCATTGCTGCCAGTTGGGGAGCGAACCAGCATATGGAAGACTTCTCTCTCTCTCCCTCTGCCTCTGCATCCCAGTAACTCTACCTTTCAAAAAAATAAACAAATCTTAAAAAAATAAAAAATAAACTGTGTGCCTTTCTTATTTATCTTTAGGGTGATTTTTTTCCAAAGGCTTGTTCAATATATTTTGAGGTAAGACTTGGTGAATTATTTTTCTGATAAATCAGAGCATTTTATTAACTATTTTAGTCAACTTAATTTTTAGAATATTTGTTAAAGACTAACTCTTTAAGCTATGACATATTATAAATCATAAATTCCATATGACAAATGATAAATCCAACATGGCAATATCTCCTTGTTTATGCAACATTTGTATTAATATTTTTCAGAAAGAAAATTACTACTAAATTGTAAATAGTCAAAACATAACTCAGAAGAACAGATCTTAGAAAAACAGATAAAGTTTATTAATTATAAAAATAAATTAATATATACTGGATAGTTACTCTCAGGAAGATACAGTATGTGCTAGAGAGAACAGAGGATACAGAGTTATAGACTTGATTCAGAGCTCTATGTCAGTCATTCATTAGCTTTGTGAACTTGAACAAGTCCCTTGATCTCAAAAATTTTTTCAGTTTCCTCTTTTGTAGAAAAAGGTTGGACATATCTTCCTTGTACTGTGCCTGGTAAGTAGAAGAACCTCAATAAATATTTTGTGAAATATGGTATCAGTGTTTATTTCAAAGGGTGAATGCTATAGTTTGAATGTTTTGTCTCCTCCAAAATTGTTATTAAAACTTAATCTCTGATGCTATATGTCATGTGTCATGTGTCATGGTCTCTGGGAAATGATTGAATCATGAGGGCTCTGTAATGGTGAGTGGAATCAGTTGCCCTAATAAAAGGGCCTGACACAGAAAGTCCATTTCCTTTTTTTGTCCTTCTGCCATCTGTTGTGTGAGGACATGGTTTTACTACCATCGAGATGGTGCAGCACTCAAGGTGCCATCTTGGAAGCAGAGTTTGAACCCTCATCAGAAAATAAACCTAAAAAAACCTGATCTTGGGCTTCTTAACCTCCAGAAGTATGATAAAATAAATTTAGGTTCTTTATTAACTTATCTAGTATGGAATTTTGTTATAGTACACAACATGGACTAAGATTAGTAGATGTGATTGTCCAATGCTTTGTAAACTGTGTCTGTAAAAACAATATCTATAACAAGAATTATACAAGTGAAGAAAGATTGATACATGGGATGGCCAATCAAGGAGCTGAAAAACTCCTCCAAGGAAATGAAACAAACACAAAAAGTATAATAGTTCAGAGTAGTATAAGATTTCATGAAGTGGTGGGCATGGAAGTAGGAATGGAAGGCAGTCCTCACCATAAAGAAAGGTTTACATAGAGGTTGAAGATGATAATGATATGGTTCTGAGTATACAGTGCGCACCCTGGATGCAGAATGGAGTACATAAAGGAGACCTGACAGAAAAAAATGTTGTCTGAACAGAACAGGAGGAAATTAAGGAGGATCTTGTAGTTTGGGAAGAATAATTTGAAATTGGTGGGGGAAAAGAGAGGAAGCTATGTACGTATTGGAGCTATGGAGTAATGTGGTGTGAGTGATATTTAGAAGGCTGTATTAGATAAGAATTAGAAGGTGCAGGAAAACTGGAGTCAATGAAATCATTTTGGAAGATTTTTATTGAGTCTAGAGCTATGATCATTGCAGCTCCACCATATCACCCTATATACTACTTGTTGATTTTGTAGCCTATGAAAATTGTCTTAGTTTGCCAAGGATTTGTGATATTGGGCGTGGTCCTGAAACAAGCAACCTAAGAGATATTAAACAGAATAGTATTAAGAGCTATTAGGAAGATATTTAATAAAATAAATTAATAAGAATTTAATAGGAAATATTAAACTGAGTATCAGTGTATCTGAAACCTTGTGATCAAGAAGACCCGGGCTCAAATTTCAACTAATGCTTTCTAGATGTACAACCTTGAATAAGTTATTCAATATTTTTGAACTTCATCTGTAACAATGAGAGACATAATACCTTTCTTCAATAAATAAGAATGATACACCTAGTATATGCCTAATATTGTGCTAGGTGCTGGAGAAACAATGGGGAGTGTATAAAACTAACTGTTATAATATACACACAACCAATTTTTGTGATTTAGCATAGATTTGTTGTTCACATGAGAACCCAATGTAAATATTTCTGCCCAGCATACAACATTTCTTCACATAGTGTTCCAGGGATCCTGAAGTCATCCCTAGCCAGTATTTCTCAACTTTAATACTCTAAGGAGTTAAAAAGACTTATGCCTGTGTCCATTTCCAGAGATTTAATGAGCCTGGGGTGCAGCAGAGGTGTCAGAATTATTTTAAAAGTTCCTAAATGATTCTAGCCTGCAGTCAACTTAGAGAACTAGTGCCCTTGGACATCAGACTGAACCCCAAGAAAAAGAATATGGAAGGCACACCTGCTTTTTAACTGTTGCAACTGGGAAGTGATGCACATCACTTTTGTTCATATTGCATTGGTCAGAAATAACCATTGACTGTGTTCCCTCTGCACAAATGGTAAGAGTTATGAGACATAGTATCTGATTAGGTAACCATTTGTCAGTAATAGCTTTATAGTGTGGAGATATAATAAAGCAATCATTCTCATTTGTACAAAATCGCAATTATGATAGCAGAAAAAAGGAAAGGCACTCCTGCTCTGAATGTGTAATAGAGAGACTTGACAGGGGTAGGGAGTTAGGGAATATTTCTGTAATAAAATGACCACTGACCTGAGATCTGAAGCATTAACAGAACTAGGCAAAGATAGCTGGGGAGAGCTGTCAAAGCAGAGAATAGCAGGAACAAAGGCCCTCAAATTTACTATAATATAATTACTTCAAGAATCAAAATAATTTATGCAAATCTATTACAATAGTAAAGCACAAATACTATAATTTTATTATTTATTTTACTATTTTTTAAAGATTTGTTTATTTATTTGAAAGACAGAGTTACATGTAGAGAGAGAAGGAGAGGCAGAGAGAGAGAGAGAGAGAGAGAGAGAGATCCTCCATCAGTTGGTTCACTCCTCAACTGGCCACAATGGCTGGAGCTGCGCGGATCCGAAGCCAGGAGCCAGGAGCCAGGAGCCAGGAGCCTTCTCCATGTTTTCCCATGTGGGTGCAGGGGCCCCAGCACTTGGGCTATCCTCCACTGCTTTCCCAGGCTATAGCAGAGAGCTGGATTGGAAGTGGAGCAGCTGGGACTCGAACCGGCACTCATATGGGATGCTGGCACTGCAGGCAGCAGCCTCATTTGCTATGCCACAGTGCTGGCCCTGAATGCTATAATTTTAAATTGTCATTATTATTTATTTGCACACTCTCTTTTGGAACCCTCACTTTTCTTTTGGGAATGCACTTCCCTGAGCTCAGCTATCCCATTTTTTTCCAATAGTGGATGGCAAGTGGACTACGATTGTAGAACTTCAGGATAGAAACCAGGCAAAAAAGAACATGGGCTCCATTTTTCCCATTAAATGAAAGTATGTAAAGTGATCACTGACGTAGCATATTGATCATAATTTTTGTAGATATTAAACTCTCCCTTTTTGCTTCCAGCCAGATAGGAAAGGTCCTGATAATATATGACTATGCGTTGATTTGATTTTTTTTGCACCAAAATAAACTTATCTCTTAATTCCATTTTCCACAACATTTTGAACTGGCCTTGTATTTAATTCAGATATATCCCTCATCCTTACTTGGCTTGCACCTCTGTAGCTTTGTTTTCATAGCACAATCCAGGGAAACACCTACCTTTTCTAAAATGGACAGTATGATTTGGGGCCTAAAATCTACAAAGGAATGAATTTTTTGTCTATGAAGTTTAGCTTACAAGTTGACTTTGTGGAATTTTTTAAAAGATTTTTTAAAATTTATTTGAAAGGCAGAGTTAGAGAAAGAGAGAGAGAGGGAGAGAGAGGGAGGAAGGGGATAAAGAGAGAGACAGAGAGAGAGAGAATGTCTTCCATTTGCTGGTTTGCTCTACAAACGCCCACAGTAGCCAGGACTAGGCTAGGATGAAGCCAAGATCCAGGAATTCAACCTCACTCCCATATGAGTGGCAGTGGCCCAACCATTTGAACCATCATCTGTGTCCTCCAGGGATGTGATTAGTAAGAAGTTGGAACCAGCAAAAGGACTGGGACACTAACCAAGACACTCTGATCACTCTGATATAGGATGTGGGCATCCTAAGTGACATCTTAACCATCTAGACCAAATGCTCACCTCTTGCCAATTTTTTAATTGATTGTTTATGCTATTGACATTTTTTAAATTCCTTATATGTTCTGGATATTAACTGCCTGTCAGATGCATAGTTTCCAATATTTGCTCCCATGCAGTAAGTAACATTTTCACTGTTAATGGTTTCCTTCACTGTGCAGAAGCTTTTTTGATTCCCTGCTTAAAGCTGTTTACTGGGGGGCTGGCGTCATGGCATAGCTGGTAAAATTGCTGCCTGTAAAACTGGCATCCTGTACAGGCAGTGGTTCGAGTTCCAGCTGCTCCACTTCCAATTCAGCTCCCTGCTAGTGTGCATGGGAAAGCAGCAGAAGATGGCTCAAGTGCGTGGGACCCTGAACCCTTGTAGGAGACCTGGAAGGAATCTGTCTCCTGACAGACCTGGCACAGCCCTGGACATTCCATTGTGGCCATTTGGGGAGTGAGCGAGCAGATAGAAGACCTCTCCCCACCCTTCCCTGTAACTATGAAAAATAAATAAGTGAAAAAAAGCCCTGCTTACTGGTTCAAATTTAGAATATAAGCTAAACTCCTTAATGTAGCACCTGATGCTCCCATGCCTAAGTCTCCACCCACTTGCCTCTACAGCTTCATCTCCACAGCTCCAAACCTTACACTCTAAGTTGTTTGTCCTGATTCCTTATAGTTCCCTGAGCACAGAGTGATGTTAAAATCCCCTTGCCTCTTTCTCCTTGCTGCTCTTTCTTCTGCATATATTTCACCCCATTTTCCCCCTAAATCCTTCGAACACTACCTGGTAACCCCTCACACAGAAAGCCTTCTCTGATGTCCCTAGGCTGAGTTGGGTGCTCCTACTCAGTGCTTTAAAGACACTGAGTTCTCATCTCTAGTCTATCATTAATCACATTCTATTGAAATCATCTGTTTATGCCTCTGGCTTTGTAAATAGGCTTTGAGCTCCCAAAGGATAGGGACGTGGCCTCAGTCTACTTTTTAACCCCACTTCTTATTAGTCTGGCACAGAGTGATTGGCTCAGGAAGTGCATGTTGGATTTAACTGAAAGTTGGCCAGTTTGAAGTCTTGGAAACCTAAGGTTCTTACGGCTCTTTGAAATCAATTCAGATCTCCAATGCACCAGAGTCAAGGGCCAAAGTCAATACAAGACCTCAAGCCATGCCTGAGGAGCTTCTGAAATCAGATAATTTTAAGAGACTCAACTGGTTATGGCTAAGGTAAGGTTGGCAGCTGAATTTTAACAGTATGAAGGCAGGTATCTTGGACACACAGCAAAGAAGCCAGGGGCTAAAGAAACACCTCCTCTCCCTGCCATTTGTGTCCCGATACAAATATAGAGATACCTGGGTTAGCCAGGCCTACAGCCCACACAAGAGGCAGGTTAGGGAGGTGGGACGAGTCATGAGTTTGGCTAGAGATTTTCCCAGACCCAGACTTGTGCTAATGCTGGAGCCCAAAGCCAAGCCCAAGCTGACTCGCACTGTAGAAGCTTCCTATTTTCAAGGTGCTGCTGCAAGGAGGTACACTCTGGATAAGCTGTAGTTACCCCTGATACAGAATTAGAAACATAGACTTCCCATCAGCTATCTTCCAGGAGAGGGGTAGGGCCCTCTCAGAAGCCCAGAGGAAAATAAGCTCAAAACCAACTTCTGTTTTCCACAACCTTCACATCTATCTTGGGCCCTCATACTACTATAATAACAGAATAAAAAAATGGTAACAAAATCAATTATCTGGACCTATAACTAAACGTATGTGTAAAACTACTGTAATTACTGCTTTTCACATGTGTTCTTTTTTCTTTCAGATTTCAATCAAATATGTTCCTGTGCTTAAACAAAGACAAAATTCCAGCCACGGGATGTGCATGCCTTTCTTAATAATACACAGTGCTTCTTTGCTAAGAACCATCTCGGGTATGGTGTGAGAGGGGTGGATGCTGAAGGCCAGAAAGATAAAGCAGCCAACACTTGTGTCTAAGTCATATCAGGCCTTCAGCACTGGAGCTACACAACAATCCTGTCCCACGTCACAGTATCTTTCTCGTCTTTTGTTATTTCACCGAAAGGAAAGTACAGCCAATCAGCTACCAGAAAAATCATGTTGTTTGGTGGCGGCAGTTCTGGAAGGAGGCCCAGACCTCACAATTCCTTGTTCTATCCACATCCAGTGTTTTCTCTACCTCACAAAGATTTGATCTTCAAAGTATTTTTTTGTAAATATTAACCAGTGGAGGCTTTGCCCTAACTGTGTGGGTTGAATGCAGCAGTCACGTACTGATCTAACGAAGAAATGTGAAGCGGCAAGAAGCCAAGATGGGCAGTTAATTTGGGCCAAAAGTGATCTAGAAATTTATCAGGGGAGGTCAATAAGGATCACAGAAACAGCAGCATTTCAAAGCATGAATAAAACTTTAGTCATTCTTCTGTCTCTAGGCAGTCATCATCTAAACTCGTAAAATCCTCTAGTCCTTCTTTAGCGTTGTTAGGTCACGTTGGTTTTCTCTTCTTCCAGCAGTCCACAATATAATCATCGCTTATGGGATTAGAGTGTAAAAACCATTAAATCTATCTGAGTTTTGGTCATGGTGTTGGGACTCGAATCAGTCTGATATGGAATGTCCGCGTCACAGGTTGCAGGCAACTTAACCTGTTGCACCACAACACTGGCCCTTTTGGATTTATTTATTTATTTATGTATTTATTTTTTACGTTTTCATTTTAAAAAAAATTATTTATTTATTTGAAAGGAAGAGGTACAGAGAAAGAGAGAGCGAGCGAGCAAGCGAGCGAGCTTCCATTTACTGGTTCACTCCCAAATGGTGCAACTACCGGGACTTGGCCAGGCAGAAGCCAGGGGCCTCATCCAGGTCTCTCATGTGGGTGGCAGGAGCCCAAGCACTTAGGCCATCTGCTGCTGCTTTCCCAGGCACATTAGCAGGGAAGTGGATTAGAAGCAGAGCAATCAGGACTCCAAATGGTGCTCAATTGGGATGCTGGTATTGCAGGCAGCTTAACCTGGGGCGCCACAATGCTGGCCACAACATTTTCATTTTGAGATGGGTTTCAGGCAAATTATGTGTCTTGTCCAGGCAACGCAGAACTCTCCCTAGCCCTTCACATCTCTACATTTGTCAAAAAGACACTGCCAATTCTGGGCCTACCTAATATAGGAAATAGAAGAAAATGTACACAAGTATCATGAAATTTTAAAGACATGTCTGAGGACATTGCAAATCTGAAATCCTCTTCCAGTCTGGATGTTGCAGAACAAATAGGTGCTGCTGACTGTATTTTAGATACAGCTTAGGAAGTTATGGCCAGAAGTGAGAAGCTGTAAAAAACTACCCAAGTGTCTCATAGTTACCATCTAGCCATTCTGAACCACTAGGAATACACATTGAAACAAGGACAAGTGCCTAATTGCCTAAGGACCCACCTGGCTTGTGAAAGCACAACCGATGCTTTCTCTTTGTACTTTGGTGGGAAAGATTCTTACAACTGGTGCTGGCAGAGCTTTGGAGTGGTGCAGGAAGCAGAATCAAATCCAACTCACTCTTTTCACAGCTGTTCTGGCTCCTGACAGCTGCAAAAATTTGTTTTTGTGAAGCATGCAGCTCTGATTCCAAACAGACCTCAGAAGAAACAGGTCCTAGGGAAGTTGATTGCATAGTGTTTAATTCCTGACCACAAGCCTTCTTGAAGGCTTGTAGCTCTTCATCAGGGAATGTTCATTCTGAACTTGACAATTAAACTGGTGCTGCTTGGCTTATTCGCTAAGCGTAACAAAACAGCAGCATGAATGGGTATGGCTAAGGCACAATTAACTGCCATGAGGGTTTGAAGTCATTATTCCCTTGGAGTGGACTATATAAACTATAGTCCATGCACCACCAGAGAAAGGGAAGGGAGTCATCCAGTGCTTTTACAGCCCTCATTTTTCACTAGTCTTAATTTACAGCTTTTATATTTATAAGCTTGTCTTAGATAACATTGAGAGAATCTTTTCTGGCTAAGTAATGCTGATATTAGCTATAGTAAATGATAATCTTGATAAAATACAGCCTGGTCTGAGGAGTACCGGAATTTATATCCAGTCTTTATGTTTGTTTGTTTGTTTGTTTGGATCCCAAGTTATATTTTCATTGTTTTAGGAATGGGAGTTTACAACCACAGCCCTGAGATAGTCTTGACAAGGGTTATGTTGAAGAGAGAAAGCTTATATTTGTTCAACTTCCAGATATAGGGAAAGGAACAAACGGAAGTGCCAGGTTTGTGTCTGGTGTCCTCTCCATAGTAACTGTGGGAGCCTTCACTTCTCAGAGCCTCAAATTTATTATCTGTCAAATGGAAACATTTTTGTTGTACCAGCCAGACCAGTCGTGAAGATCAACTATGATCATTAATTTTTAAGTAAATATTTATATTTGGTTGTACATTATATCGATTTAGAAGCAAAGGATCTAGGACTAAATAATTGTGCACAGAAAGAGCTGTAAGCCTTCACTCAAAGTAGAACTTGCTTCAGCTGAAGAGATCCAAAGGTTTTATGGATCAAGGGCATATTAGCTGGCATTCTGACACTGATGAATTGTCTCATTGATCCTGGAGGAGATGGGAGCAGGTGAGGACTCGGAAGAACAGACCTAGCCCCTTCAGTAAAGCCAAAAGCTTCATGAAAGCATAGATGCACAAGTGAGTATAAGTGTGTGTGTGTGTGTGTGTGTGTGTGTGCGCCTGTGTTTCTGCATGTGGGAGGTTGTTAGAATGTAGATAGAATGTAGTGAAGAGTCGGACCTGCTCAAAGTCCCATAGCAAACCTTGCAGAACCTCTGAAAATGCCGTTTTTCTTTTTCTGCCTTTCTGACTGACTCTTTGGCTTTTGAGGAAATATGAAGCAGTACTAATCTTCTGTGCTATAATTCCTATTGTTGTCAGGCTTTGTCAGTTTCACTCAGGCCTGGCAGGAGAAGCTGCCTGGGAACCACCTGTTCCTGGCTACTATACCCACAAGGAGGCAAGAAGCCAGGTTGAGTATTAAAATCTGTAGTTTCTTAACATCAAGTGAAAAATGGACATTAACTTGGGAAATTGGTGGATCTCAGAAAGCCACTTGTTTCTTCTTGGAAGGCTTGGATCAAGTGTTATCCATTGGCATTCTCTGCAAATGTACTGTACGGTTAGTACCAGCTCTGCCTCTAATTCTTTGTGAGGTCCTGAGTAGAATATTTTGTCTTGCCGTGTAGCCCACCCACTGCAGCCTTTAGCAGTGAGTGTCCCGATTCTCCCCTGGGCATTACCTGGCTCCCTCCTATAGAAGCTGAGAACAGCACAGTGACCCTTCCACAGCATGGATATGGCATATCCTTGCCTCTGGGGACTCATCACTGCCATTTATTTTTATATTTATGTCTTACTATATTCAACTATCTGCATCCCCCCAAGGTAGGGGAGAGAGGTTCTGGGGGAGGTATAGGGTTCTTCTCTTGGTGCTGGCAGGGCCATTGGAGGAGGATGCATAAGGACCTAGCTTTTGCTTGTCAGCCCCGTTGCCTCAGTGGGCTCCACAGGATAGCAGAGAGAGACTGAGTTTAAGCTTAAAGACTCGATTCCAGCTCATTTATTCTGAGTTCTGTGTCCTTGGACAAACTACCTAACTTTTATGAGTCTCACGGTCCTCATCTGACAAAAATGGGGCTAGCACCTACCTCACAGGATTGGCATAAGGATTAAATGGACTATTGTTAATGACAGCTCCCTGTTTAAGGCCAACCATTACACCCAGCAGGCATTTGTTTCCCTTTAAAACCTTTTTTTGTCTTTCTGGGTCTTTATTTCTCATCTGGAAACTTGTTGCTAAAGTTAGAGAATAATTAAGCAAGACATTCCATTTGATTAACATTTAAATGCAAAGAATCTGTCAATGTATGAGAAATATAGAAAACAGAGTTGAGGACACAGCAGTGGAACCATGCTCAGTTTAGTTCTTTTACTGACTGTTCTGTCTTGAGAAATTCACTTCCCCTCTCTGAGTCTCACCGGCCTCATTGTAACATGGAGTTAGGTGGGGCTTGTTGGATTAAAGAAATTCCGAGGCCCTCACAGCATGGGTATCCTCTAATTTTGTGCAACAGTGTTAAATGAAGAAGGCAGCCATAAAATTCGTATACATGGGGGCATTTCAAAAGTTTGTGAAGAAATGAATTTAAAACACAATTTTACTTTGGCACAAAAAAATTAAGATCCATAGTGTTTCACAGCATGGCATTGCCACAACAATTTTGAAGGCCTCCTCATGCCTGAATAATTCTGTAAAGACATATGTGTGAGCACCCTTCAGAATCACAAGAGAACCCTAGATTGATGTAAATAACTGTGTCCAAAGCACTAGAGGCATTTTTTTCCTGATTAAATATATAGTTATATAAAACATAATAAAATTGAATGTCTGTGGACCCAGTTCTAATATTCTAGTATTTAAACTTCACTTCCTGGTAGGTTTTTTTTTTTTTTTTTTTTTTGACAGGCAGAGAGAGACAGAGAGAAAGGTCTTCCTTTTCCGTTGATTCACCCCCCAAGTGGCCGCTACAGCTGGTGCTTTGAGGCCGGCATACCGCGCTGATCCGAAGGCAGGGGCCAGGTGCTTCCTCCTGGTCTCCCACGCTGCTGCAGGGCCCAAGGACCTGGGCCATCCTCCACTGCACTCCCGGGCCACAGCAGAGAGCTGGACTGGAAGAGGAGCAACCAGGACAAAATCCGGCATCCCGACTGGGACTAGAATCCGGGATACCAGCGCCGCAGGTAGAGGATTAGCCTACTAAGCCATGGCGCCGGCCCTGGTAAGTTTTTAATGCTTTTGATTTTTCTTCTTCCTTGAACCCTTACAGTGGATTGATAATAAAACTTGTAATGAAATAATACGAGGTTGGCAAGTTTTTCTGTAAATGGCTCAAAAATAATTATTTTAAGCTTTGCAGACAATTTAGTCTCTGCTTCAATCATATAAATTTGCCAATGTAATGCAAAGCAGCCAGAAACAATATGTGATGAAATGGATACTAGAGGTTGGGAAGAGTGGAAGGATGGAGGGGAGAGGGTTAGTTAATGGGTACCAAAACAGTCAAGTAGAAGTAGCAGGTTCTTACTGGTCCACAGCACAGTGGGACATCATAGTGCACAATAATACATACTTCAAGAGTGGAGATGGTAGATTCCAAACACAAAGAAAAGATGAGAAATGGAAAAGCTAATTGCTTGATCAGTTTACACTGTATGCATGTATTTAAACAGTGCAGTGTACTTCATAAAAATGTACAAGTGTTACATGTCGGTGCAATGGAATATTTGTTATTCCCACTCTGACTACTGTTCTACTCTGAAGATCTTTTTCTTTATGTATGTAGGCATGTATTATTATCACTGTTAGGATTTTCATTGGTGAAAAGTATTTCTAAAAATCAGTCATTTGCTTTGAGAACCAAGATTTCTACTCTGTTTACCAATATGCTAAGCAAAAATCAACATTTTATTTAAATAGTCACAAATTTTTCTTAAATGAGCAGCAATATCCATAAAAATTTTGGGGGCCTGGCATTGTGGCATAGTAGGTTAAATTGCCACTTGTGATGTTGGCATCTCAATTGGGCACTGGTGCCAGTCCTGGCTCCTCCACTCACTTCTGATCCAGCTCCTTGATAATGTACCTGGAAAACGGCAAAAAATGGGCCAAATGCTTGGGCCCCTGCCACGCACATGAGAGGACTGTATGAAGCTCCTGGCTTTGCCTTGGCCCAGCTCTGGCTGTTGTGGCCATCTGGGGATGGAACAAGAAGATGGAAGAGCTCTCTCTCTCTGAATTTCAAATAAATAAATAAACAAACAAATACATCTTTGTTTAAAAAATGAGTCAATGCTAGAGCACATGGCTTAAACTTTTTGAAAAATTATAAAAAAAATTTAGAATAAGTATGATTGTGCTTCAGGGAGACTCTGTACACAAAAACTTGGAAATAGTAGATGATAAACTCCAAATGGATAGCTTATTTAGTTTAAGGTTCAATATTTGTAAGTGTCATTAATATAGTTGAAGCATATAAAAGAGAAAATACCATAAATGTATTTCTTCTTCTTTTTTTTTGACAGGCAGAGAGGACAGTAAGAGAGAGAGACAGGGAAAGGTCTTCCTTTTCCGTTGGTTCACCCTCCAATGGCCGCCGTGGCCAGAGCACTTCAGCCGGCGCACCGCGCTGATCTGAAGCAGGGAGCCAGGTGCTTCTCCTGGTCTTCTCCTGGTTTGCCCTGGGGTGCAGGGCCCAAGCATTTGGGGCATCCTCCATTGCACTCCCGGGCCACAGCAGAGAGCTGGCCTGGAAGAGGGGCAACTGGGACAGAATCCAGCGCCCCAACTGGGACTAGAACCAGGTGTGCCAGCACTGCAGGCAGAGGATTAGCCTATTTAGCTGTGGTGCCAGCCTAATGTATTTCTTTATATGCAATTCTACCTTGTAATCAACTTATTATTTTTTATTTTTAATTTTTTTATTTTTAAAATTTTAACAGCTTCACTGTAGCTCATAGCTACAATTCTAAGAATATAATGATATTCTCTTAATTCCTCCCTCTCCCTTTCTTCCTTATTTCCTTCACTTTTGAGATAACATATCTTTAATTTACGTTGCAGCCAAGAGCTCAATGCTCCAATAACTAAAGAGTTCTACGAGTAAAAAGCAAAAATTCCCTAGGTCAGTGGAAATATAGACAAGGGGCATAAAGAACAATAAAATGGAAAAATGACTATTTTATCCATGTACAGTAAATTTCATTAAAACTACAGTAGTATAATATTCTTAACCATTA
This sequence comes from Sylvilagus floridanus, assembly GCA_949820135.1. NCBI lineage: Eukaryota > Metazoa > Chordata > Mammalia > Lagomorpha > Leporidae > Sylvilagus > Sylvilagus floridanus. The sequence goes on from OX463223.1 coordinate 82,796,428, forward strand.
GTTTGACAAAAGTATAAAACGAAGTTTGGCAAAATTGTGTTTACAGCAATACTGATACACACAGGAATTTTTTTGTTTGTTTTTGCTTTTCATTTTTTTTTAAATTTAGCTGCTACATCTAAGGGAGAACATGTGGTATTTGTCTTTCTGTGTCCAGATTTCTTCTCTCAAATTGATGTCCTCCAGTTGCATACATATTCTTTGAAATAGCTGAAAAATATTCCGTCATATATAAATGCCACATTTTCTTTATGCATTCATCTGATGATGGACACCTTGGTTGATTCCATATTTTGTGAACAGTGCTGCTATAAAAGTGGTGGAATAAAATATAAAATATAAACAGGTACAGAGTGCAATTTATGGTAATGTTTGCACACTTATACCTGGTGTATCATGACCCTTCTGCCACTTTAGTTTCTAGCATACGTGAGTTTCACAGATTGCCAAGATGATATCAATGATAAAATCTCATAAAGGTCCTTGACATTTCATCATATCCATTCAGGCAAAATGGCGATATTACACATTATGTTTTCTGATTAAATGTTTACCTGAATCAACCCAATAAGTGACTTTTAAACTTACCCCCAACAAGTCAGAGTGGATTTGTTGATGTATTTGATTATTTTTGTGTCATTAAAGCTTTATACCACTGTAGATTTGGAAGAGATACTTGATATATGTTTTTGGAAGGTGTGGTTAGGATGATAAATGATTTGAATTTCTGAGACATTTCCAGGATTTATAGAGACACCAAAACAAACTATTTGCAATGAACATTATCTTGAATATTTTAATGATATTTTAATGATATAATGATTTTTATATGTGTAAGTCATTTCTAATAGACTATATATATTCTTTTAAGGCAAAGATTTTTTCTAATGCTTCTTTTATAGTTAGCACAGTACTGTGATAAGCACCTAGTACATGCTGTCATTATTTTGGAATTTATTGAATTTATAGCATCTATAGCCATACTTTGTGCATGTTACATATGCCTTATCGTAATAATATTTTACAATTGCTTACTGCACTTAGCAATACATCCTGCACATCTTTTTGTGTCAATAGAAATAGATCAGGGTCGCTGCTGTGACTCATTTGGCTAATCCTCCGCCTGCAGCGCTGGCATCCCATATGGGTGCTGGGTTCTAGTCCCAGTTGCTCCTCTTCCAGTCCAGCTCTCTGCTGTGGCCCAGGAAGGCAGTGGAGGATGGCCCAGATGCTTGGGTGGCTGCACCCACATGGGAGACCAGGAGGAGTCACCTGGCTCCTGGCTTCGGATCCGCGTATCTCCGGCCATAGCGGCCATTGGGGGGTGAACCAACGGAAGGAAGCCCTTTCTCTCTGTCTCTCCCTCTCACTGTCTGTAACTACCTGTCAAATAAATAAATAAAAAATCTTTAAAAAAGAAATAGATCAATGGTCTTCCATTTCATGGATTGCAGTATTTTACTATGAAATCAATGCACATGAGGGGCTCTAAAAAGTCATGAATAACTGTCCTTATGAAAAATCTATGCAGGGCAAGCACTGTGGCATAGCTGGTAAAAGCCACTGCCTGCAGTTCAAGTCCTGGCTGCTCCGCTTCCGATCTACTCTCTGTTATGGTCTGAGAAAGCAGTAGAAGATGGCCCAAGTCCTTGGGCCCCTGCACCCACATGGGAGACTCCGAAGAAACTCCTGGCTCCTGGCTTCAGATCAGCTCAGACCAGCCATTGCAACCATTTGGGGAATAAACCAGCAGATGGAAGACTTCTCTCTTTTTCTTTCTCTGCCTCTGCCTCTCTGTAACTCTGCCTTCCAAGAGCTGGGCCTATCCGAAGCCAGGAGTCAGCCTGGACTCAAGCTAACGCCCATATGGGATGCTAGCCCTAATAAATAAATCTTTTTAAAAATCCTAACTTTTTACAAAAAAGATGACTGTTCCATTAAATATCTCTTCATATTATTTTTACTTCTGAAAATGTTTCTGTGGAGACTAATTTTAACTCACAGATTTTTAATTAGTAAAATATTTTAATGAATATTATTGCTTTTAATGTTCCAGTTGCACTTTCTTTTCTGGTTATTCTGTCAGTTGTCAGGCTAGTATTTGGTTTGCCAATATCACTTTATACTTTCATAGGGCTCTTTCATTTACAGAGTATTTACCAAAAGACTCTCATTTGCCTTTGTAGAAAAGCTATTAGCCAAAGAGAAACAAATAGTCATTACTATCTCATCTTGAGTTAAGGAACAAGAAGCATGCAGAATTTAACTGACTTTTCCAATATTGCAGGGCAAGTGAGTATCCAAAAAGGGAATAGAAACCAAGACTCTTAATCCTCCTATGGAACTTCCATATGGAACTGGATCTCATTTTGGTCTTAGTATATTTATGGTTAAAGTAATTTAAAATAAATGGACAAAGAACAGAATTAGAAAGTTGACAGAAGACATGGAAATATCCATTAAATACATGAAGAGAGGTTCACTCATATATCTAAATTCAAATTAGAACAGGACAATTTTTCACTTATCAGATGCATATGTTAAACAATGCAAAAGCATCAAATGTTGACAAGAGATACAGTATGCAGCATTCCCAAGGACTGATTGTGCTGGTTTCTATTGGAATTTGAAATGTACCAATTCTTTGATCCAGTAATTATATAGAAATTTTGTCCTTCAGAAATATCTGGATAATTGCAGAAAGATGTACACATACACACAGTAGGGAGAGACATAGAGTAATGTCTGATTACAAAACTGTTTGGTATCAGGAAAAGTTGGAAGCAATCTCAATGTCAATCAAGAAGGGACTAATTAAATAGAATACTATGCTGCTCTTAAGAGGAGTGAAGTCAAGCTGTATGTACTCAAGTGGAAATGGATTCACGATCTACTAAGATAAAGGGTATAACAAAATATAATCCCACTCTGTAAAACTAAAATGCTCTCTATGAAAATATTTAGGCATATACATATTAATATGTATTAGGAAGTAAATAAATATGAAAGAAATAGTCCAAAATGCTAATTGACTACATGTGGGGAATGGGATTGGAGGTTTGAGCACCATCTTCATTTCTTTTTTTCAAAGATTTTATTTATTTATTTGAGAGGTAGAGAGTTACAGACAGTCAGGGGAGGGGTCTTCCTTCTGCTGGTTCACTCCTCAAATGGCCACAACCTCCAGAGCTGTGCCGATCTGAAGCCAGGAGCCAGGTGCTTCTTGCCAGTCTCCCATGTGGGTGCAGGGACCCAAGCTCCTGGGCCATCTTCTACTGCTTTCCCAGGCCACTGGAGAGAGCTGGATTGAAAGAGGAGCAGCCAGGACTAGAACTGGTGCCCATATGCAATGCCAGCGATGTAGGCAGAGGAATAACCTACAGTGACACAGTGCCGGTCCCACACCTTCTTCATTTCTATATTTGTGATAGAATTGAATTCCTGAGTTCCAGAATCCAAAGTTTTGACACAGGCCGTTCAAAGCAATACCTCAACTTCTATGATCCTTCACAAACACTGGGGATATACACCTCCAATACAGGCCAATAGCTAATGGTGAAATAAAAAAAAACAAAACACAAAAAACAAAAACAACAACAACAAAAACCCAAAACAACAGCTCCTTTAAGCTAAGGAGGAAGAAAGTGTACATGTAATTGGAAGGTAAATCCAAACCATGAAGGCACTTTAACAAATCCTGGGAAATGTCATAAACAACTGGCATTAACACCCTATCTTCAACAAAAATAGCAATCAACATCTGGATTACACTCAGCATACATATACATTTTTGAATTCAGTTTTCCAAAAATTCTGTCAAAAAGCAGGACAGTTATTTCTATCTGCATTTTGCATGTGAGGAAATTGAGACTTCAAGTGCGGACATGAGATGTCCCAATGTCACACAGTTGATTAAGTAATGTCTTCAGTACTAGCGTTCAAGCCTCCTAACAACCAAATTCCATTCTCCCTTTGCTGTTGCACTCTGGGTCAGTGAAATCATTAGGTCATTAATCGCTATGACTTCCTTTGGGAAATGAAAGGAGGCCAATGATGAAAGTTAGAGAAAAAGAACAAACCCATTGGTCCATAGCTCTTAAATAATCAACTGTCTTCTAAATCTTCAGTTTCAGTGGAGAACTATATAGGTCTCAAGACAAGACTGGGCTATATGGATTTCAGACAAGACTGAGCTAGGAGACAAGAAAGTTTAGTTGTACTTATACTAATTCTCTGAGTAACTGAGGCCAAATCTCATTCCATTTGTAAGACTCAATTTCCCATATACCAGAGTTTTCGGGTTCCAGTGTTCAGAGTCTGTAAAATCCAATTCAGGGTAAATATAACATAGTGGACTAAGTCCCTCTAAGATCTGTTACAGCTTGACAATCTATACTTCTATAAAATTTGCTGCTTAATAATAATAATTAGGAGTTATTATGTGCTATGTCCCAGGTACTGTACTCAGTAATTTACATGTATCAACTTATTTCATTGTCATAGCAATCTATGAATTAAAGGGGTGCCATTGGAATCCTCATTAAGTTCATGAGGAGACTGAGACTAAACAACTGATTTGTTCAAAATCGCATAGTTAGGAAGTGGCAGAGACAGATTTCAAACCCAGGTGGTTTGATTTAAGATCCTACAATTTGAAGCCACTGAGATCACTAGAGAGGGCTGCCTCTTCCATTCCATTCATTTGCCAGGAAACTCACAGGAGACATTTTGGTCAGACAAGACAGTTTGGTATCATTAAGTACTTTTGTTTGTTTGCTTTTATATTTTTTAAATTTATTTGACAGGTAGAGTATAGACAGTGAGAGAGAGAGTCAGAGACAGAGAGACAGAGAGAAAGGTCTTCCTTCCGTTGGTGCACTCCCCAAATAGCTGCCACGGCCGGCGCTGCACCTATCCAAAGCCAGGAGCCAGGTGCTTCTTCCTGGTCTCCAATGCGGGTGCAGGGGCCCAAGTACCCGGGCCATCCTCCACTGCCCTCCTGGGCCACAGCAGAGAGCTGGACTGGAAGAGGAGCAACCGGGACGAGAACTGGCACCCATATGGGATGCCGGCGCCACAAGTGGAGGATTAACCAAGTGAGCCAAGGCGCCGGCCCCCTTGCTTTTATATTTGAAGGACATTTTTTTTTGGATCACTGTTTGAAAATAAAAATCTACTCATTCATTTTTGCCTGGAGTTAATGTCTCTATAAATTCCTTTGAGATAAACTCTTCATAGAGAATTTTCTCTGAAAGTACATGTATAATTCCAATAAACTAAGAATTGAATCCTGTGCCCTAAGTGAACCATTAGCAGAACTAATGTAGGGAATTTTTTTCAAGGTTTATTTATTTACTTACTTGAAAGGCAGAGTTAGAGAATCTGAGAGAGAGAAAGAGAAAGTTTCCATATGCTGATTCAGTCCCCCAAATGGCCACTATGGTCATAGTGGGCCTATCTGAAGCCAGGAGCCAAGAGCTTCCTCCAGGTCTCCCACTCAGGTACAGGGACCCAAGGACTTAGGCCATCTTCTACTGCTTTCCTAGGCCACAGCAGAGAGCTGGATCAGAAGTGGAGCATCTGGGACTCGAACCAGCACCCATTTTGGAGGCCAGTACTGCGGGAGGTGGTTTTACCATCTATGCCACAGTGTTGGCCCCTGTAGGAAAGCTTTGACAGAGGCATTACCCTATCTATTGGTGTTTTCTCCTGTCCTTGCAGACAACACTGACCATGTATAGTTTTTCCTTATTTTTCACTACAGATGTGTATCTAAATCTGGTCCTTATTCTAGTCATCCTGTGTGTCCTGGTTTCAAGCTTTATCTCTCCACAAAGATAGAGCACTTTTGCTAATTTGCAGAAAACTATAGTCCATTCATCATACCATTCAATTGCAGAGATGGACCTGCTTTGGGTGAGGATGAGTTGAGAATGTGAACAGTGTGAAAAAGACTTTTGTGAAGGCATTCAAAGGTGGCATGAAGCTAGCACCTGCCTTGTTGATATACCATTCTAGACAATTCTCAGAGCTTTGGCAGACTTGTGTTACACTACCTCACCACACAAGGCACCGTTCTGAGAGATGACTAGCCTTACTGAGACACTAATTTCTACTACTTCCAGTGTTAAATAGAGTGACAAGGAAAATGGTGCTCAGGTCTAAACATTCTAAAATGAACACTGGTTAGAAGTAACTGAAATATGAGTGACATGAAGGGATTGCAAAATAGGATGTAATTGCTTTAAATGAGTTCAAGGCTCTTAATCCAGAAAAAAATCACATAGCAAAAATTGGGAGTAAGGGTCAACCCACTTGGTTTCAGGCAGTCCTGGGGGATGAAGGAGTTGGTTGAAAGCTGAAGACAGTTCCCAGAGTAAGCACTCTGCTTATACAAGTATTTACTTTAGATCCTCAAACTTCCCAAACTTTCTGGATTACAAAATCAGAGAAGACTTAATAATCTTGGACAATGCACTTATGTTTAAGAGCTCTCTTGGCTGGCACCGCGGCTCAATAGGCTAATCCTCTGCCTGCGGCGCCAGCACACCAGGTTCTAGTCCCGGTCGGGGTGCTGGATTCTGTCCCGGTTGCCCCTCTTCCAGGCCAGCTCTCTGCTGTGGCCAGGGAGTGCAGTGGAGGATGGCCCAAGTGCTTGGGCCCTGCACCCCATGGGAGACCAGGAAAAGCACCTGGCTCCTGGCTTCAAATCAGCGCGATGCGCCCGCCGCAGCGGCCATTGGAGGGTGAACCAACAGCAAAAGGAAGACCTTTCTGTCTCTCTCTCACTGTCCACTCTGCCTGTCAAAAGTAAAAAAAAAAAATTAAAAAAGAAAAAAAAGAGCTCTCTTTTGGTCATTGAGGCAGTTATTCAGAAATATGACAAGGAAGATGTCCAGTGTTTGATACTGGTTGACATTCAGTAAGCTGCCCAAAGTCATCTTCTAATGCTCTAGGGAACTGTGGAAAAAATATTAGTTTAAGAGGTCAGGCAGATCCTGGTTCAAATCCTAGATTCAGATTACTCAATTGGGTAATCTTGAGCAAGTTATTTAGCCACTCTAAACTTTGGCTTCCAAATACATAAACTATAACGTAAAATAATGATATTCATCTCATGTAACTGATAAATATTGAATAAGAATACATATAAATAATATGATATATCTGACACATATTAAGAACTCAATAAACTGAAGTTCCATCTCATTTCTTTGTGAATTTGCTTTTCCATCACAGTTCTCTTTTCTCAATAAATGGCCTTGTCATCCATCAAGTAGCTCAAAGTAAAAACTTGCATATAATCCTGAATTCCTACTACTTTCATCACCTTCTTTATCATTGATATACATAAATCATAAAATCCATCAATTTATGTTATTTAACTTTCTCTGCCATTATTATCTCCTAAATATCTCCCAAATTTATCCCCATCTCTTCATTCTTACTCTATGTCTTTAGTCTCAGCCACCAACATCTTTCACTTCCATCTAACCACAGTGTCTTGCTATCTCTATTTCTAGTTTTGTTTATTCTAATCCATTTTTATTTCAAAAAGCAGCCTAAGTGATTTTTTTCTAATACTCAAAGCTTATCATGTCACTCACTTACTTAAAATCTGTAAATGGGTTCTCACTTTTCTTATGAATATCTTTAAAGCAGCTCTCAAGGACCTGGAGTCATAACTCCTACTATTCTTTCAGATCTGTCAACTGTAATGTTCCTTATTCTGAGAAACTTTCCTTGATCCAAGTATTAGCTTGACTGTCACATCCTCAGAAAGGCCTTCTTTAAAAAGCAGGTTTCTCTCCTCCTTTCTTATGTACTATGTGCTTCCAAAGCTCTTCTTTGCTGCTCTTTGTGCACTTATAGTAGTAGCAAACATATAGCACTGGCTATTTTCTAGGAACTAGTCTAAGCAATTTAGATCTATTATCCAATGTAATCCTCACAACAAGCCTGTGAACTAGGTGCTATTTTTATTCCCAGTTTTCAGGTGAGGAAACAAGCACACAGAGAGAAAGCTATTTACCCAGGGTCATATAGAGCTAAGGTTTTGAACATAGATAGTTTTGCCCCAGAATCTATGCTCTTCTCAACCACTATACTTTGTTGTTTCTAACTTCTATAAATTACTTAATGATTCATCTTTAGGGAATCACCCTGGATTATATGACCTGCTTTATGCCTTTGTGATTTATCACTATATCTGCCAGTGCTCAGCATAGTCACAGGAACCTAATTGGCATTTCATAAATGTTCATTAGATATATAAGCCAATATGTATTGAATGAAACTGTAAGAGTATTATTATTGAATTATAATATAAATACTACCTACCTATCATTATCATCCTATAAACCTATCTCTAACATCATCTATTTCATTAAGATTTCTATGACCCATGCCTTACCTTGGCAGATTTATTGGCTCCCATCTTTGTGCTCTCAAGTTGACTATGCTATAATCAGTCTTGCTCAAGAGTTTGGAAGGTTTTGAAGACAGCAAATGTGTAACTTATTCTTGGATTGACAGTGTTAGTTTCAAGAGTACTTGCCATATTTTAATTTAGTTGCTCAATTATTGTTAATGAAAAAGAGGAATAAAGGAAGATATATAAGTGAATGACAGATGACAGAAAGGCAATAGATATTATTATTTCCCCAAATGAAAATATAAAAATAAATTAAAACCTAATACGATGAAACTTAATTAGAACATGCATATAATTCTGTCCAAGATTCCAAATAACTAACACCTGAGAATGCAGGGAGTTGGTGCTTGGCATTCAAAGATGATTCCAGAGCCCACAGCATTTATACTAAACCACCATGTACCTCTGGTAGATATAAAAATAGTCATTTAGAAATCCATTAGGAAAAAGGAGGGAGAGAATATTTGCACCTATCTTTCATCCTTTGAAGGAAAAAAAAAATAACAGCACTTTGAAGAATCACTGCCTAGAATACAAAGACTGCTGAAAAAACAGGAAGTCTTTTGTCTTTTGACCATATGGGAAGACTGCCTTTTGGTCTGCAGCCACAGGTTTCACAGCAGTTACTCATAGAACTGTTTTCAACAGTTGGACTAACCCAGGTCTTTGCTCCAAGAAACACACACACACACACACACACACACACACTTTCCCATTCCTCCCCTCATTTCTGATTAACATGAACCAGGTAGCTCTATCTGACCTGCTGTATCTCAATAGGCTATAGCCCATGTGTTGGAAAAGTAAGTCAGTCCTAAGAAATCCTTGAGCTAAGATACTCTTCTCATTGATGTAATTTAATGTTATTCAAATCATGGACAGTCACTATCATTTTACAGATAATGACTTTTTATATGGTTACTCTCAAATCTACAAGTGCTAGACACTTAAGTTACCACACCTTCATTTATCTTTTAGCAAATATTTTTTATAAAGCTTTTATTTAAAGAACATAAATTTCCAAAGTACAGCTTATGGATTACAATGGCTTCCCCTCGATAACTTCCCTCCCACCCGCTACCCTCCCCTTTTCCCGCTCCCTCTCCCCTTGCATTCACATCAAGATTCATTTTCAATTCTCTTTATACACAGAAGATCAGTTTAGTACATATTACGTAAAGATTTCAACAGTTTGCCCTCACATAGAGACACAAAGTGAAAATACTGTTGGAGTACTAGTTATAGTATTAATTCACAATGTACAGCACATTAAGGACAGAGATCCTACATGATTTTTTTTTAAGAATTGATTAATTATCTATGCAATTTCCAATTTAACACCAAGATTTTTTAATCATTTGCAATTATCTTTATATACAGAAGATCGATTCAATATATACTATGTAAAGATTTCATCAGTTTGCACCCACACAGAAACACAAAGTGTAAAAATACTGTTTCAGTACTAGTTATAGCATTACTTCACATTGGATAACACATTAAGGACAGATCCCTCATGAGACGTAAGTACACAGTGACTCCTGATGTTGATTTAACAATTTGACACTCTTGTTTATGGCGTCAGTAATCTCCCTAGGCTCTGGTCATGAGTTGACAAGGCTATGGAAGCCTTTAGGGTTCGCCGACTTCTATCTTATTCCGACAGGGTCAAGGCAGGCGTGTGCAAACACAAGTTCTCCTGCTGAGAGATAGAGGAAAATTCTAGACATCCATGCTGAAAACATCCATCAAGACGCGCATCTCCTCTGAGCATGGGTTGGATCAGTACAGGTGGTTTGAGAAGACACTGACTGAGAACGATGGAGAGGTGGGCCAGGACGCACGGCTCGGCGGCTTCCCCTGAGCTCCGCTCCAGGCACCACAAGGCCACATAAGGAGGGTGAGGTCCCTGGAGTGGACTACATCTTCATCACCATTGAAGATTTTATGGAATTGGAGAAAAGCGATGCGCTCCTGGAAAGCGGCACTTATGAAGTTAAAAAGAATGCAATGTCGGAGCGGCAAGATGGCGGAATAGGAAGGGAGCACACCGACAGTCCGGGGAGAGACAGTTTAATAAAAGTGGAGATACTGCAGGTTCAAGGAAGAGTAGGGGAAGAAACAGCAGAGGAAACTCTTCCGGAACTAGTGATTCACAGTGGACCTGCATGGAGAGCATGGGAGCCCGCAGTTTGGGACACCAGCAGCAGACTCAACGCACCAGCACTGGAACGCGAGGTGAGCTGAACCTCAATAGCCCAAGACACCGGCAGGGAAGCGGAGAGAGGAGACTAGAGCGAACAAGGCCTGAAACCCTGTGGGGAAAAGTTCACCAGACTAACTAGAAGAGAGAGAGAGAAAGAGAAAAAAGTGACCCATAGGGACAGGAGTTTCTCTCTCTCCGCCCACCTCTCAAAGGTGAGCAAGACAAAGAGCAGGCGCCATTTTGGAATACGTCATAAGCAGGGCGACCTCGGGTCGGCACCGGCCCCGAGCCTAGCAGAAAAACCTGACTCTGGGCGGGAGGGGTGAAATAACAGGAGATTAGAACCTAATGAATGTGTGGTGCCAATGAACAGAGCTCTTTTAGCAAATATTAATAAGAATAGCTAATACATACATCTACTGCATTTTACACAAATATTACTAATTTATTTTCTAAAAAACCCAACGAAACAGATATCATTATCCTTCTTCCAAACATAAGAAAAGTCAAGCACAAGAGAGGCCATTTAATTTGTGTAAGATGACACAGCTAAGAAATAAAGGTAGGGTTAAACACAGGCTTTCTGGCTTCAGAAACTAATTATTCTCTCTAATTAGCATAAGTTGCTGCTTGAGATGTCCTCATCCCATATCCACCTCTGGAGTGCCTGGTTCAGGTCCCAGTTCCTTGGCTTCTGATCCAGCTTCCTGCTAATGAACATCTTAGAAAGCAAAAGATAATGGTTCAAGTACTTGAGCTTCTGCTACCCACATGGAAGACCCAGATGGAATTGTGGGCTCCTAGCTTTGGCCTGTCTCAGCCCTGGCTGTTGTGGGCTTTTGGAGAGTGAAACAAAAGAGAGAAGATCTGCTTCTCTCTCTCTCTCTTCCACATAAAATGAAAATAAACAAAAATTTTAAACATTTTGAATTTCTCCAGTTATAGTCAAAGCAGTAGGCTAGTTTGGGTATTAAATGTGGTATATTATATATCAAAGATGCACATAACATCTAGAACAGGACTTGGAAAACAATAGACCATTGGTCAAATCCAGTCCTGCTACCTGTTTTTGTAAATCAAATATTATTAGAACACAGCCATGATCATTTGTTTACAAATGATCCAACACAGGTTTCATGTTATGACACACAAATCCTGAAATATTTACTATTTGACAGGGAAGTTTTTTAATCCTTGACCTAGAGCAATGTATATTGTACCATTAATAATAGTTATCTTAGGGTAATGAAATTGGGAGAGACATACATCCATTTTCAAAGATACCTTTCTTCAAGGAAACACTGTACCATTCATTCATTTTCCCAACATACTGACATCTTATATATTTAGAGTACAATATCCAACCAATAATTTAGTATTTGTAGAATATGACTAGAGTTTTATGTCATTTAAATGCATGTGTAGATTTGTGTAAACATCACTGTTATCAAGATTTCATCATAGTAAGATCTCTTTTGGCGACTCCTGTACAGTCACCCGTAGTCCTTCCCCCCACTCCTATCATCCCTAAACCTTAGGAACAACTAAGCTGTTCTCCACCTCTGTAATTTTGTTACTTCAGGAATGTTATATAAATGGAGAATGCAGTATGTCATTTTTGAGACTGGCTTCTTCCATTCAGAATTATGCCACTGAGATTCATTCAAGTTGTATATGTGTGTCATTCATTATTTTCTGTTGCTGAGTGACACTCCATTGTATGGATGTAAAACAGTTGCTATGTACTCACACTTTGAAGGGCCATATATGCAATTTCAGTCTACTCAGAATTAATATTTTTACCACTTCAAGAGTAGTGTAGAAACCTTACATAGCACCATATAGGTCCTTTACTCTTCTTTATGCTATAGTTATCACATATGTTACATCTATATAGATTGAAAATTTCACACCATAGTGTTATCATTTTAAAGCACTTAGAAAAGAAAAAAATAATTTACTACATTTAAAAAATATTTATCTTGCTGTTTTCTTATTTCATCCCCAATGTTCCAAGTTACTTCCTGTAATTATTTCCCTTTTGCCTAGAGAACTTCCTTCATCATTTCTTTTAGAGCTGATCTGCTGGTGATGAATTCTTTTATTTTTCATTCTTCTGAGAAATGCTTTTATTTCAGTCTCATTCCTAAAAATTATTGTCACAAAAGTAGAATTCCAGGTTGATGGCTATTTCATCACTTTAAAGATGTCTTCTTTCCTTCACGGTTTCTGATGACACAATTTACAGTCCTTTGAATCTTTGTTTCTGCACAAGGAATGCATTAGCTTTCTCTGATCATTTTCAAGAGTTTTCCCTTACTTTTACTTGTTAGAAGTTTAGTTACTATATATCTAGATGTGGATTTCTTTGTGTGTATCCTTTTGAGAGATGGCAGAGTTTTCTGGCTCTGTGAATATGCCTGTCACTGATTTTGGAGAGCTAGCAAACATTATTTCTTCAAACTTATTTTCCTGCTCATCATTCTTTCTCCTTCCTTTGAGGAACTCCGATGACATGAATATCAGAACTTTTGGTATGGTCCCATAATTATTTGAGCTTCTATTCATCTTTCTTTTCTCTCTCTTTTCTTCACATTAGATGATTTATATTATTCTATCTTCAGATTATTTTTTCCTGTCTTATTTCCAATCTGACATCTGGTGCCTTCAGTGAATGTTTTATTTTACTTGCAATCTTCAAGTAGAAAATTTCTGGTTTATTCTGTTTTATAGTTTCTTATTTCCTGCTATGTCTTTCTAACTTCCCATTTATTTCTAGAGTATTCTTCTCTACTTTTTGGCTATGATAATTGTTTAAAAATTATTTTCAAATAATTGTAAAGTGTAGGTCATCTCAGGATTGGAATATTTTGATTTTTTTCCTTAGTTAGTTGTTGAGCTTTTCCTAATTCTTTGTATGCTGAGTAATTGCATTTTTATTGTAGTCTGGACATTTTAAACGTTATGTCATGAAATGTTAGGTCATGGTCTAGTTCCATTGAGAACGTAAATAAGTTTTGTTTTCAAGGCTTCAGTTCTCAAGTTCCCATATACTTCCTGTGGGTTTCAGTTGTAATATCAGTTTAATTTTTAATGTCTTTCAAAATTATTTTTACAACTTTTGGGGCTGATGCTCTGGCATAGCAGGTAAAGCCACCACCTACAGTGCTGGTGTCCCATATGAGTGCTGGTTCAAGTCCTGGCTGCTCCACATCTGATCCAGCTCTCTTCTATGGCCTGGGAAAGCAGTAGAAGATGGCACAAGTCCTTGGGTGCCAGCACTCGAGTGGGAGACCCAGATGAAGCTCCTGGCTCCTGGCTTCGGATGGGCCCAGTTTCTACCATTGCAGCCATTTGGGAGTGAACCAGCAGATGGAAGACCTCCTTTCTCTCTCTCTCTCTCTCTCTCTCTCTCTCTCTCTCTCTCTCTCTTTCTCTGCCTCTATGTAACTCTGCCTTTCAAATAAATAAATAAGTCTTTAAAAATATTTTGTAACTTTTAAAGCATTTTTCCTCATTAACTTCAAATGTAGACAATATACATACACATATATATCTTTTTTCTTGAAACAGAGATATTAATATCACAGAGTGAAGGCTTCATGACAATAGCCATAATGTGGGGAAAGAAGAATATATTATCATTTGCATGGTATTATTCAGTGAAGCAATATTTATAAATATATGTCAAATGATATGGCACCACTGCGATCTTTATACTTGCTATATACATTGACTTCCACAGACAACAGAAAACATGTGATATTTATCTTCCTGGGTCTGGCTTATTTCATTAGTATAATGATCTCCAGTTCCATCCATTTTGTTGCAAATATCAGGATTTCATTCTTTTTTATGGCTGAGTAATATTCTATCATGTATATATATCATGTGTTCTTTATCCGGTTATCAATTGCTGAACATCTGGGTGGATTCCACATCTTTGCTATTGTGAATTGAGCTGCTATAAATATGGGAAATGTAGGCCTATCTTTCATAGGCTGATTTTATTTCTTTTTGATATATTCCCAAGAGTGGGGCAGCTGTGTCATGTGGTAGATCTCTTATTAGTTTTCTGAGGAATTTTCATACTTTTTTCCAAAATAATGGTATGAATTTGCATTCCCAGCAAAAATATATGAGAGGACATTTTTCTCCACATCCTTGCCAGTATTTGTGATTTTTAAAGAGATTTTTGGATAATAGCTATTCTAACTGGAGTGTGGTGGTATCTTGTTGTATTTTTCTAAGATCATTTATGTTTTTATTGTAGAGGCAGAATTAAGGGGGAGGAGAGCAAGAAAATGAGAGAGAGAGAGAGAGAGAGAGAGAGAGAGGGAGAGGGAGAGGGAGAGGGAGAGGGAGAGGGAGAGGGAGAGGGAGAGGGAGAGAGAGAGAGAGAGAATATCTGCCATCTTCTAGTTCACACCCCAAATGGCTACAATAGCCAGGGATGGGCCAGACTGAAGCTATGAGCCACAAACTTCTTCTAGGTCTTCCATGTGGGTTTAGGGGCCCAAGGACTTGGGCCATCTGCTGCTTTCCCAGGCACATTAGCAGGGAGCTGGATCAGAAGTAGAGCAATAGGGTCTTGAACTGGTGCTCATATAGGATGCTTGTGTTGCAGGCAGCAGCTTTACCTGCTACACAACAATGCTGGCTCCTCATTTTATTTGCATTTCGTTGATGACTAGTAATCATGAGAATTTTTTCATGTGTCTGCTGGCCATTTGTATTGCATTTTTCAAAAAATGCTTGTTCATATCCTTTGTCTATTTCTTAACTGGATTGTTTTGTTGTTGAGTTTCTTGAGTTCCTTACAAATTTCATTATTAATCCTTTATCAGTTGTATAGCTTGCATATATTTTCCCCCATTCTGTTGGGTGCCTCTTAATATTGTTAATTATTTCATTTACTGTGTAGAAGTTTCTTATCTTGATGTCATCCCATTCAGGTATTTTTACTTTAATTACTTGTGCTTCTGGAGTCTCATCTAAGAATATTTTGTCCAGGCCAATGTTTTGCAATGTTTCCCCTAAGTTTTTCTGTAGTAGTTTGATGATTTCAGGTCTTAAGTTTAGATCCTTGGTCATTCATTAGTTGATTTTTGTATCGGGTGTAAGGTAGGGCTCTTGTTTCAAGTTTCTGTATGTGGAAATCCAATTGTCCTAGCACAGTTTGTTGAAGAGACTGTCTTTTCTCCAGGAAATGATATAGTTCATTTGTCAAAGATTAATTGGCTGTAGATGTATGGATTGGTTTCCAGATATCCTATTCTGTTCATTTGGTCCACATATCTATTTTTGTGCTAGTACTAGGATGTTTTGATTGCAACAGCCATGTAGAATGTCTTGAAATCTGGTAATGTGATGCCTCTGTTTTGTTGTTGTTGTTATTGTTTAAGATTGCTTTGATTATTTGGAGTCTTTTGTGTTTCCATATAAATTTTTGGATTTTTTTTCTAGTTCTGTGAATAACATCCTTGGAATTTTGTTTGTGATCATACAGAATCTGTAAATTGCTCTGGGTAGTATGGACATTCTGATGATTTTAATTCTTCCAATTCAGGAACATGAAAGGATTTGCTATTTTTCGTGTGTGTCTTCTTCTATATTTTTCATTAGTATTTTGTAATTTTCATTGTAGAGATTTTTCACATTGTTGTTTAAATTTATCCCTGTGTATTTAATCTTTTGTAGCTATGGTGAATGAGACTGATCTTATAAGTTCTTTGAGAGAACATTGTTGCTATATAGCAATGCTATTGAATTTTGTTTGTTGATTTTATATTTTTCCACTTTCCTAAATTCTCTTATAAGTTCCAATAGTCTCTCAGTGGAGTTTTCTGGTTCCCATATATAAAGGATCATGTCATTTGCAAGTAGCAATAAATTGACTTCCTCCTTTCCAATTTTTATCTCTTTGATTGCATTTTCTTGTCTAATGGCTCTAGTTAAAACATCCAGAGCTATGGTGAATAAGTGTTGCAAGTGGGCATTCTTGTCCGGTTCTGAATCTCAGTGGAAATGATTCCAGCTTTTCCCCATTCAAGATAATGCTGGCTGTGGGTTTCTCCTATATTGCTTTGATTATGCTGTGATATATTCCTACTATTCCCAAAATTTTAAAGTTTTATCATGAAAGGATGTTATATTTTATCAAATGTTTTCTCTGCATCTATTGAGATAATCTTACAGTTTTTAAGCTTAATTTCACTGGTGTGATAACATGCTTATCGATATACATATTTCGAACCATCCCTGCATCTTTGAGATAAATTCCACCTGGTCAGGATAGATGATGTTTGTGATATGTTGTTGGATTTATTGTTTTGTTTAGGATTTTTCATCAAATTTCATCAGGAATACTGGTCTATAGCTCTCTTTTTGTTGTATTTTTGTCTAGTTCTGGAATTGAGGTAATGCATAACTCAGAGAATGAGTTTGGAAGGGTTCTCTCCTTTTCAATTTTTTAAATACTTTAATAATAAGAGATATTAGTTCTTCCTTAAAAGTTTGGTAGAATTCAGCAGTGAAGCCATCCAGTCCTGTGTTTTCTTTGTTGAGAGGCTCTTTATTACTTATTTGATATCACCCTTGGTTATTTGTTCAAGTGTTCTATGTCTTTGTGCTTCAATTTTGGTAAATTATATGTGTCTATTTCTGTCTATTTCTTCTAGATTTTCCAATTTGTTGGCATATAGTTGTCTGTAATAAAATGATTCCTTGTATTTCGATGATACCAGTGGTAACATCTCCTATTTAACCTCTAATTTTATTAATTTAATTCTCCCTTTTTTTTGGTGAGTTAGGTCAATGGTTCATTTATTTTTTTCAGATTTATTTTATTTATTTGAAAGACAGAGTAACAGAGAGAGGTAGAGACAGAGAGAGAAGTCTTCCATCCGCTGGTTCACTCCCCAGATGGCCACAATGGCCAGAGCTGCGTTGATCTGAAGTCAGGAGCCAGGAGCTTCTGGGTCTCCCACGCAGGTGCAGGGGCCCAAGGACATGGGCCATCTTCTACTGCTTTCTCAGGCCATAGCAGAGAGCTGGATTGGAAGTGGAGCAGCCGGGACTAGAACCAGCGCCCATATAGGATGCTGGTGCTTCAGGCCAGGGCTTTAACCCGCTGTGCCACAGTGCTGGCCCCAGTTCATCAAATTATTATAACATCCCTACAAAGGGAGAGAGCCCATAACCTGCTGTGCCACGGTGCTGGCCCCTAGTATTTTTTAAATAGGATTTCTAAGCCATTAATTTTGTCTATACTTTCCAGAACTCTTAAAACTCGCATATTTGGTCGTTTGATGGTATTTCATAGATCCTGAACACTGTGTTATTTTTTTTTTCCTTTCTAATTTGTTTCTTTGTCTGACTGAGATATTTCAGGAGACTTATTTTCTAGGTCAGATATTTTTTCTTTTGCCTCATCAAGTATGTTGTTAAATCTTTCCACTGTGTTTTTTTATTTTTTAAAGATTTATTTATTTATTTATTTATTTGAAAATCAGAGTTACGGAGAGGCAGAGGGAGAGAGGGAGAGAGAGAGAGAGAGAGAGGTCTTCCACCTGTGGCACATTTCTCAAATGGCCCCAATTGCCGGAGCCGGACCAATCCAATTCCAGGAGCCAGGAGCTTCCTCCAGGTCTCCCACGTGGGTGTGGAAGCTCAAGCACTTGGGCCATCTTCCACTGTTTTCCCAGGCCATAGCAGAGAGATGGATAGGACGTGGAGCAGCTGGGACTCCAACCAGGGCCCATATGGGATCCCGGAACTGCAGGTGGTAGCTTTACCTGCTACACTGCAACACCAGCCCCTCCACTGTATTTTTTTCATTTTACTTATTAAAGAATTCATTTCTTTTTTTTAGTATTTCTCCATTTATTTACTGATTTCCTAATTTCATCTGTTTCTGTGTATTTTTGAGTAACCTTTACAATTGTTCTTTTGAATTCTTTTTCAGGCATTCCATAAATCTCCCTTTATTCACAGTCCAATATTAATGCATTATTGTGATCCTTTTGGGGAGCCATATTTCTTTTTTCATGTTATAAGTGTGCCTCTGGCTACAGTCAGCAAGTGGAGGGGATTTTTGAGCTGACTGGTTTGTTCCAAGTCACTATTTTTCTCTGTGCCAGCATAAACTAGCTGATGAACAGCTTAGAGTGCAATCACAGAGCCAGCACACTTCAAACACCAAGTTGTGTGCACCATCCAGAGCACCAACGTACACCATGTGTGTCCCTGACTCTACTATGAGATCCATCCTCAAAATGCAGGGAGCTCTGCAGTGTTTGGGGGGAAGGGAGACCATGAGAAAGAGGATGGCTATTAATTCCATTGGGGCTTATCTGCTAATTTCCAGAGTATAAATGGTTAGCCCAGATGCCCTGCCCCCATTGTCTCCTGCAACACAGACCGCTTTGTGGGCCTTGGCTCTGGGCCCAGCTGGACCCATGAGGCCTGGTCTGCCTTGTTAGAATAAGGGGATATTTCTGGGTCCCTGGAAAGAAAGCAGGCAAGAACTTCTTATGAGCCACTACCCTTTCAAGATGGTGGTTTCCTGCTGCAATCCCTGCTGTAAGCAATGGGGGAAGCTGGGTGGGCTCCCCCTCTGAATTCCAGGATCTCCAAGGTTTTTTTTTTTTAAAGATTTATTTATTTTATTTGAGAGGCAGAATTACAGAGAGAGAGAGAGAGAGAGAGAGAGAGAGAGCTCTTCTGTCTGCTGGTTCACTCCCCAAATGACCACAATGGCTGGGGCTGGGCCAGGATGAAGCCAGCAGCCAGGAGCTTCTTCCTGGTCTTCTAGATGGGTGCAAGGATCCAAGCACTCGGGTCATCTTTTTTCATGGGCATTAGCAGGAAGCTGGATTCAAAGTGGAGCAGTTGGGCCTCAAACTGATGCCCATATGGGATGCCAGCATTGCAGATGGTGGCTTAACCCCTTATACCAGAACACCGGACCCCCAAGGTTTTGAGGCAGCTCTCTTCACTGAGCTGCTGGTCTGTAACAGCAGAATTGCTCAGATGATAGGTCTGCACAAATGGGCTCTGTATATGCTCTCCTATTCACCCTTTCCCCTGCAACAGGGAATCCCCTGGCCCAGGGGGGTCTTCCTTTTTCTACTTTCTCCAAGTCTCTATGTCTTTTATAGATGTCACACTGTGGTTCCTACTTCTCTCTTACTGCCTCTAACACTCTTCCTCGAGCAATGACCTACAAACATAGCTGCTTTGGAGTACCTCGGCGGAGGATGCAGCTAACATTGAACTTTTCTATATGGCCATCTTGAGTTGGCTTTGTACTGCCTTTGTGATACTATTCATATTTGTTCAATATGGCCACTGCTCAGCAGCCTGTCTGGAACCTAGGCAGTTCTCTGAGGTAATTCAATTCACTACGCTTTGGAGGATCAGATCCACACATGTACAGCTTGGGAGTAAGTTTTAAAACTCATAAAGATCTTTGCAGTCTCCCTTTCCCAAGCATCCTCCTCTTTGTGTTCCTTCTGGACCTCTGAATATCCCATGCTCTTTCTCCTGGGCTTTTTAGTCTCCCCACGATGCCATGCAGTTCTTTCAACTGAGGTTTCCTCCAAGATAAGCCAAGGGAAGGCAGAGTAACAGAAAATGCAATACAATTTCCTTCCACATTCTGCAGACCACAATTCTTTTGTTCAAATGGAAATAGTCCCCTCTCTGAGAATTTTAGTTTCCAGCTTGGCTACTATTGCTGTTGCAATCACTGCATTTTTATACCGTATGGACTTGGCTTCCTTGGAAGACAGAGTTAGAAAACAAAACAAAACAAATGCTAGAGATTTTCCCCCAATTTTACTTTCTATAAAGACTCTCATTCCTGGTTCTTGGATCAAAAGGATAGCACTTCTCTTGGTGTTCTTTCTGTCAATACCAATTGTGAAGTTCTGAACGTTTTGTTACTTTTGAGTCCAGGAGAGGACATATACAGAAAAGGAAATAGTACAAGAAATTCTCTGGTGGATTGGTTGCACTTTGATGTTTTATTTCCTTTCACAATTAACCTGCTATTATTTACTTTGCAGAATTCTCAGATAGTTCCCCTATGCATGCTCCACAGGAATTCTAATTGCATTCACCGAGAGAAACAGAGTAATGAAGTGTGTTTCACCATCTATTTATTATTTATTTTAATTTTAATTAGTTTTTAACAGATTCAATATGATTTGTAGAACAATTCTAAGAATATAATGAAATCTCCTTCCTCTTTCCTTCTCTTCTCTCGTTCTCTCCCATCCTCTGTTCTTCCTTTCTTTCTTTTTTGTAGTTTTTGAGATAACATATTTTAAAATTACATTAAGGTAAAAAGCTTAATTCTTGACCAAATAAGAAGTTTCACAAGTAAAAAGCAAAAAGACCCCAGTTTAGTGGGAACATAGACAATGGTTATAAACAATAATTGAATGGAAAAATGACCATTTAACTCAAATACAGTAAATTTTAAAGAATCACAAATCATTAAAACTATTTCAGGATAACATTCTTCACCATTGGTTTGGAAAAGGTCTAAAAGTTTCACAAAACTTTATTTGCAGCAATACTGATACAAACAGACTTTTTTTTTCTTTTTCTTTTTTAATTTTATTTTTGTTTTCAATTTTATTTAAGGCATAGAAATTTCATGTATTTCCTATGACCAGAATTGGGAACATAGTGATTCTTCTTTCCTTACACTCCTTCCTGCCCAGGCTCTCACCCTTCCTCCTCCTCCCTCTCCTATTCCCATTCTTAATTTTTACAAAGGTCTATTTTCAGTTTATTTTATACTCATATGTTAACCTTACACTAAGTAAAGAGTTCAACAAATAGTATGAAGAAAAAATTTTTTTTTCCTTAACAGTAGAGATAAGGGCTGTAAACAATCCTTGAGTCTCAAAATGTCAATTTTACTCCAATACGTTACAATTTAGGTACTCTATTAGTTACCCCTAATTGGGGTAATCATGTGGTATTTGTCTTTTTTGGACTGGATTATTTCACTAAGTATAATGGTTTCCAGTTGAATCCATTTTGTTGCAGAATACAGGATTTCATATTTTATCACCATGTAGTATTCTGTAGTGTAAACCATAATTTGTTTATCATTTTCCTTTTTTATGTTTGTATTTTTTAAAAATTTTAGCTCCCACATATAAGGGATGACATGCAGTACTTGTGTTTCTGGGTCCAGTTTATTTCACTCAACATCATGTCCTCCAGTTGCATCCATTTCGCTGCAGATGGTAGAATTTCATTCTTTTTTAATAGCTGAATAATACTACATTGTGTATATATACCCCATTTTCTTTATCCATTCATCTGATGCTATAGATGTTTGTTGGTTCCAAATGCTGGCTGTTGTTAACAGTGCTGCCATAGACATTGTGGTGCAGGTATCTCTTTGATTCATTGTTTTCAAAGCTTTTGTGTATATACCTAGTTGTGGTATTGTTGGATCATATAGCAAGTCTATTTCTATTTTTTGAAGAAATCTCCAGAGTCAGTGCTGTGGCTTAGTGGGTTAAAGTTCCAGCCTGCAGCTCCAACATCTTATATGAGCATCGATTTAAGTCCCAGTTGCTCCACTTCAAATCCAGCTCTCTGCTATGGCCTGGGAAAGCAGCAGAAAATGGCCCAAGTGCTTGGGCCCTTGCACCCACATGGGGGACCTGAAAGAAGCTCCTGGCTCTTGGCTTCAGCCTGTGCTCAGTCTTCTCTGTTGTGACCATCTGGGGAGTGAACCAATGGATGGAAAATCTCTCTCTCGCCTTCTCTCTCTTTGTAACTCTGCCTTTCAAATAAATAAATAAATAAATAAATAAATAAATAAATGCTTATAAAAAAAGAAATTCCCACACTTTTTTTTCCACAGTGGCTGCACCAACAGTGTCTAAGTGTTCTTTTTTTTCCACATCCTTGCCAGCATTTGTTACTCTGTGTTTTGGATTTTAGCCATTCTGACAGGGATGAGGTGATATCTCATTGTGGTTTTGATTTGCATCTCCCTAATGGCTAGTGATGTTGAGCATTTGTTTCATGTGTTTGTTGGCTATTTGCATTTCTTCTTTTTCAAAACTGTCAATTGAAGTCCTTTGCCTATTTCTCAACTGGATTGATTGTATTTCTTGTTGAGTTTTTTAAGTTGCTTATATATTCTGGTTATTAATCCTTTGTCAGGTAAGTGGTTTGCAAATATTTTTCCCATTCTGTTGAATGTTTCTTCACTCTATTGATAATTACCTTTTCTGTGCCAAGGCTTCTGAGTTTGACATAGTCCCATTTGTTTAGTTTTACTTTTGTTGCCTATTTCTTATCCAAGAAGTCATCCCCTACACCAACGTCTTGGAATGTTTTCCCCAAATTTTCCTCCAGGAACTTCATAGTCTCAGGTCTCATATTTAGGTCTGATCCATTTGAGTTGATTTTTTATATGGTGATAGGTATGGTATTTCAGCATCTTAACCAGAAAAAGAGCTTTATTTTTGGTTACCTCTTTATTACAAGTAGTTAAAAATCAGAATTAGTCAAAATATCTCAGATAAATAACTTATATGATACCAATTCCTAGGAATAATATGCAAACATTACAATTTTAGCTAGGAAGGTTGAAACACTGTGGAAAAATGTTTTTCACATGATATGAAGTTTAGGAAAAAGTGAAGCAGATTATATATAACAAAAATAGATGCACACTAAGATAACTTTGTAAAATAAGTATGGACAAAAATGTAAAATGTATTTGCCCATCATGGGATCATGGCTTTATGTTAATTGTTTTTCCTACAAGGTACACTTTTAGTAGTTAGAATGATAAAAAGTATTATTGTTATATAATATATTAATAATATATATCATGGATCACATAATTCTTAATATATGATTAACTACAAAATGTTTTATTTGAGTCTTTATAAGAATAAGGTGAATTCAGTCATTAGCTGCATTGGAACTTAAGCATATTAATTGTTTTTTAAATCTCAAATATTTAATTTTTTGGAAGTAGTCTAATATCTACATACAGCTTTAGCATAATTGACAAAATCCACACTGTAAATTATGAAATAGACTCTGTAAAATTTTGACAATGTAATTCTTCTCTTCATTGTTCTTCCTCAGTATGAATAAAAAAGTTTGCGAACTGGGTCAAGGGCTCTTCAGGGTCAAAACTGATAAGTAATCCAGGTAGCTCAATTTGATAAAATGGAAGGGGTGTTTTTGATGCTACTGTTTTCTCTGAGTATCATAGAGTAGAGAATCAGACTAGAGAATAGAATAGAGAATCTAGAATAGAGAATCAGAATCTAGGTTTCCCATCTCTTCTGCCCAGAATGCTTCTGAACCATGATATTTGGCTTAACTAAGACCTTACTTTCTCAAGGATACTTCTTCCCCACAAAGCTTTCTGGACTAAGCTCTTAGCAATGGATTCCTACAAAACTGCACTGATGGTTTTGTAGACCTTGAATTGTGGGTGCCAACTATTAGTCATCACTTTGGGAATATTTTGCTTCTCCCCTGCACTGCAAAATACTCCATTCAAAGAATATTGCTTTAATAATTAACATGATTAAGACAAACACTACTAATAGATATTGTAAAGACATGCTACAGTCACTTTGCAAAAGCAAAGTGTTTCCTACTTAATTTTTACTTTACAAGAATAGGTTTTTACTAGTTTTGTTTTATCAGTTACCTGATTTTATTTGTGCCTTGTGCAAAATGCTAATGTAATTCTGTTTTCCAGAGATATAGACATTTTCAAATTAAACATATTCCAAATTACTCTCATATTTTCTCTCAAACATTCAGGGTATCAGAACTTGTCATAATATGCCTCAAACTATTTCCATGTTAACTAGCCCATTTCATTAAGGACTCCTTTAGAATAACTTCTATAGCTTACTGTCCTCGGTAATACCAGGCATTTCATATGTGCTTTCTTAGGAGTCCTTTGTAGCTTGAGATTAACTTAAAAATTAATATCAACTCTATTTAGAATTACTGAGTGATGAGAAAATAGCACAGAGAATTCCTAGTATAGAGAAACACCCAGTGTCTCCTATTATTAACAACATATTACTATATTACATTTATTGCAATTAATGATATAATATTGATAGATTATTATTAATTAAGTTCAACAGTTTATTATATTTCCTTAGTTTTTTTTCCTTTTATTTATTTATTTATTTGACAGGCAGAGTGGACAGTGAGAGAGAGAGACAGAAAGAAAGGTCTTCCTTTTCCGTTGGTTCACCCTCCTATGGCCGCTGCAGCCAGCGCACAGTGCTGATCAGAAGCCAGGAGCCAGGTGCTTCTCCTGGTGAAGAGTGGTGGGGGTGCAGGGCCCAAGCACTTGGGCCATCCTCCACTGCACTCCTGGGCCACAGCAGAGAGCTGGACTGGAAGAAGGGCAACCGGGATAGAATCTGGCATCCCGACCAGGACTAGAACCTGGTGTGCTGGCGCCGCAGGCAGAGGATTAGTCTATTGAGCCACAGCGCCGGCCCTAATTTTCTTTTAATTTTTTAAAGATTTTTTTTTTCAAAGGCAGAGTTACAGAGAGGCAAAGGCAGAAAGAGAGAGAGGTCTTCCGCCTGCTGCTTCACTGCCCAGATGGCTGCAACAGGCAGAGCTGCTCCAATCCGAAGCCAGGAACAGGAGCTTTCTCCAGTTCTCCCACGTGGAAGCAGGATCCCAAGGAGTTGAGCCATCTTCTACTGCTTTCTCAGACCATAACAGAGAGCCGGATTGGAAGTGGAGCAGCCAAGACTCAAATCAGCATCCATATGGGATGCTGGCACTGTAGGCAGTGGCTTTACCCGCTATGCCACAGTGCCAGCCCCTTTCCTTAGCTTTAAATGCAATATCTTTTTATCTTTTAAGATCACATCCAGGAGGCTGCATTACATTCAACGTCATGTCTCCTTAAGCTGACTTTGGGAAAATGTCAAATTTTGTTTTTGATGATTTTTACAGTTTTGAAGACTAGTGGTTGAGCATTTTGTATAACTTCTCTGAATATAGATTTGAAAAACCAAGTAGTCTTTAATATGTTATCTAATGTGAAGTAACGCTATAACTAGTGCTGAAACAGTATTTTTACACTTTGTGTTTCTGTGTAGATGCAAACTGATGAAATCTTTACTTAATACATACTGAACCGATCTTCTCTATATAAAGATAACCGAAAAAAAAAAAAAACCTCAGTGTTACGTTAGAAATTGCAAAAAAAAAATAATAATCAATTTCAAATATATATATATATATATCATGTAGAATCTCTGTCCTTAATGTGCTGTACAATGTGATTCAATGCTAGAACGAGTACCCAAATAGCATATTTCACTTTGTGTTACTATATGAGGGCAAATGGACGAAGTCTTTACTTAACACATGCTAAATTGATCTCCTGTATACAAAGAGAAGTGAAAATGAATCTGGATGTGAACGAAAGGGTGGAGGGAGTGGGCAAGGGGGGAGGGTGGCGGGGGGAGAGGGAAAGTAAGGGGGGAAAACCATTGTAATCCATAAGTTGTACCTTGGAAATTTATAATCTAAATAAAAGAAAAAAAAAACCAAGTAGTTTTTCTCAAAGTCAAACTAGGACATGAGTGGTGTAAAAAAGGGCATAGATGAGAAGTGCTCTGTGCAGCACATTGTATCAATGGTACATACTAAAAACTAATGATATCAGCTTTGATCACCTGGCTGAGGTAATGTTTGTCAGTTTTCTCAAGTTTACATTTTCTCCCTTTTCCATACATTCTTTTTTTATGATTTACTTGAAAGTCAAAGTTACAGAGAGAGAGAGAGGAGAGAGAGAAAATCTTCCCTCTAGCAGTTTACTCCTCCAGTGGGAACAATGGCCAGGGCTGGGGCAGGCCAAAGCCAGGAGGCAGGAGCTTCATCTGGGTGACCTACATGCATGGCAGGGGCCCAAATACTTGAGGCATCTTCTGCTACTTTCCTATGACATTCTCAGCGAGCTGGATTGGAATTGGAGCAGCTAGGGCATGAATCAGCACTCACATGGGATGCTGGCGTGGCAAGTGGTGGCTTTACCTACTACCCCACCTTGCTAGCCCCCATACTATATTCAATGAAAAGAATTCAATATGCTTAGCCCTTGCTTAGGAATTGGAGAGTTATATTCTATTTCTTGCAGGAGGAGGATATACTGGATTTTAACCCATAGAATAAAACAAAAATACATTAGTACATAATGATATAAATAAAGAATTGAATAATTGGATAAATAAATAGGGAAGATAAGACAGATCTTCCTTATAGTAAAACTTCAATTAATAAATGTAGAAAGGAAAAGGGAAATAGAATATAATTCTTTGGAAAGTACCATAATGTTAATTATTACAGATAATTTCACCATTGGATGGTATAATTGGTAAGTGAACATTTGAGAAGAAACAGGGCTTGGAGAGTCTCAAAGTGTTTCCCTCAAGGCATTATCAATTGCAAGTGGAACTAATGTAATCTTATAATAAACTCTGCAGATATCAATGGAATCAAGTGATAAGATAAACACTAGCAGTAATAAGGCAAACTGCCATTGTAGATCTGTTAATTTAATTCCCTGGGAAGGGATTTTGGGGATTATTTCCTTTTTTTTTTAATGTTAGGGATTTTATACCTAGACAGTCATAACATCTGCAAAGACAGTTTTATTGTTTCCTTCCCAATCTGTATACCAGTTCTTCTCTTCATTTATCTTCTCTTTTCTATTCTTTTCTTTTCATCCCCTCCCCTCCCCTCCCCTCCTCTCCCCTCCTCTCCTCTCCCCTCCTTTCTTTATTATCCTACTAGCTAGGATGTGAACAGGAGTGGTGAGAGAATAGCCTTGCCTTTTTCCTGCTCTTAAAAGGAAAGTATTCTCTTCCTCACTATTAAGCAGGATGTTAGTTGTAGTTTTTATTTAGATATTATTTATTAGATGAAGGAACTTCCTAGTTTGGTGAGAGTTTTATTTTTTCATGAACTAACATTGGATTTTGTCAAATATTTTTCCAGCAGCAATTTATATGTCCATAGGATTTTTCTTCAGCCTATTGGTAATGGAAAATTCATTGATTAATTGGTTTTCAAATGGTGATATAGTCTTGCATATGTGAAACAAACCCCATTTAGTCATGCTGTATAATTCGTTTTATGCATTGTTGGATTCAATTTTGCTAATATTTTGTTGAGGATTTTTGTCTCCATGTTTGTGATAGAAACTGTTATGTAGCTTTCCTTTCTTGCAATGTATTTATCTGCTTTAGATATTATAATAATGTTGTCTTCATGGAATGAATTAGGAATCATTTCTCTGTTTATATTTTCTGGAATAGATATCACAGACTTGGCATCATGTTTTTCTTAGATATTTGATGAAATTCACCAGTGAAACCACCTTTGCTTGGTGCCTTGTTTTTTTGTGAAACATTATTAGCTATTCATTCAATTTCTTCAATACATTTGTACCTGTCCTGACTATTTTTCCTTGGGTAAGTTTTGATTGAGTCTTTAAATGAATCAGTGTTTCTCACCTGAGTTATCCAAGGTGTGGACATAGACTTGTTCATGACATCTCTTTTGTTATCTTTTTAGTATCCATGGGATCAGTGCTTATGGCCCTGCTTCGTGTTTAGTATTAACAACTTGTATTTTCTCTCTCTTTGCTTAGCTTCACTAGAAGTGACAATTTTATTGATCCTTTCTCTATGTTTTCCTGCTTTCAGTTCTCTTGGTTTCTGCCTTAAGTTTTATTGTTTTTTTTTCTCCTGCTTACATTTTGCTTAAATAGCCCTTTGTTCCTAAGTTTCATAGGTGGAAGGTTAGATTATTGATTTTAGATTTTTCTTTTGTAATATATGTGTTTTTGCTGTAAACTATTCATGTGTCATCACAACAATATTCATAAGTTACACTTGTATTTTAATTTAGTTCAAAATACTTAAAAGTATTTGGAGATTTATTCTTTGGTTTATATATTATTATTTATATATTATTTAGGAATATGTTGGTTATTCTCCAAATATTTGGGGGGTTTCCAGTTGTCTTTCTGTTATTGACATCTAGTTTAATTGTACTGTGGTTCAACAGATAATTTGCATTTGCTTAAATTTGTTCAGGTATGTTTTGTTAACCAGAATCTGGTCCATTTTGATGAATATTCTGTGTGAGCATGAGAAGAATGTATATTCTGCTGCTGCTGGATATGTGAGGTGTATATTCAATCAGATCCCTTTGATTTATGGAACTATCAAAATGAACTATATTCTTATTGATTTTCTGCCTGCTTCATTTATCAATTACTGAAAGAGAAGTGTTAATATCCTGAATATAATAGTGACTTTGTATATTTTTCCTTCAAGTTCTACCAGCTTATGCCTCAAGTACTTTGATGCTCTTTCGGTAGTTGCATGTATATGAAGATTTTTATGCCGTCTTGGAGACTTGACCTTTTATCATTATGTAGTTCCCCTTGAAATTCTTGGTAATTTTCCTCATTTTGAAGTCATCTCTTTCTGAAATTCATTTAGGTACTTCAGGTTTTGTTTGATCAGCGTTAGCATGCTAATATGTTTCTGTATCTTTTACTTGTTGAAAATTATGGTCATATGCTTGCAACCTAAAATCACCATTTAAACTATTTTAAAGTGTACAATTCTGTGGTTGTTAGTTTATTTAGGATGTTGTTCAATCAGTACTACTACTGAGTTCCAGAACATTTTCATCACCCAAAAGGGAGGCTCTGTACTCATTAAGCAGTCACTCCCCATTCTACCCTCTTCCTAGCCCCTGGAAACAACTAATCCTCTGTGGATTTGCCTGTTCTCGACATTTCATATAAATGGAATTATACAACATGTGGCCTTTTGTGCTTGTCTTTTCCCTTAAGTGTAAGATTATCAAGATTCATCTATATTTATCAAGATATCATTACTTGTTATTGTCAAATCAGTGACATAGCCTATATATATCTCATTTGGTTTATGTCTTTGTCAGTTGATAAACATAAGGTATTCACACCTTATATTGTGAATAATGTTGCTGTGAATATTTGTCTATGAATTTTTGCTTGAGCATCTTTGGAGTTGCTGAAACATATTCTGGGTTTAGCTTATTGAAGAACCACTAAACTTTTCCCCAACAGTTGTACCATTTTTGACTCACACTAGTAATGTATGCAGATGCTCCCTTCTTCAAACTGTAGCCAATGCTCATTTTCTATTTTTCAGAGTATAGACATCCTAAGAGTATGAAATACATTTCATTGTGATTTTGATTTGAGTTTCTTTCTTGATAATGAAGTTGAGCATTTTTTTTCTTGTGCTTGTTGACAATTTGTACCTTCTTTTTTTTTTTTTTTTTTTTTTTTTTTTTTGACAGGCAGTGTTAGACGGTTAGAGAGAGAAAGAGAGAAAGAGAGAAAGGTCTTCCTTTTTCCGTTGGTTCATCCCCCAAGTGGCCGCTAAGGCAGGCCGTTGCGGCCCGCGCACTGCGCTGATCCGAAGCCAGGAGCCAGGTGCTCTCCTGGTCTCCCACGTGGGTGCAGGGCCCAAGGACCTGGGCCATCCTCTACTGCATTCCTGGGCCACAGCAGAGAGATGTTAAATGATGCAACCCCCATGAAAAAAACAGTATGATAGGTTCTCAAAATTTAAAAATCATACAATTATTGTGTGATACAGCAACATCACTTCTAAGTATAAATGAAAAGCTTTGAAAGTAGGATTTTTTTGTAAAGATTTATTTATTTATTTTAAATGCAGAGTTACAGAGAGTTAGAGACAGAAAGAGAAATATTCCATCTGCTGGTTTATTCCCTAAATGGCCACAATAGCCAGCCAGTACTGGACCAAGCCAGAGCAAGGAGCTTCATCTGGGTCTCCCACATGGGTGGCAGGGGCCCAAGCACTTGTTCACACATTTGGTAAGGCTGTTGCCATCCCATGCTGGCATCCCATATGGGCACCAATTAGAGTCCTGGCTGCTCCACTTCCGATCCAGCTCTCTGCTATGGCCTGGGATAGCAACAAACTTATCACCTCATGTTCAATAGAATGGTTACTATAAAAAATCAGAAATTAAACGGCTGGTGACATTATGGGTTGTTCTATTAGAGGAGATGTTAGATTGACAGTATTCACTGATTTGTTAATACAGATAATCCTGAAAGCTGGAGCAATCTTGAAAAATAAGAAATCAAGTTGAATATCTAACATGTCCTGATTTCAAAACATTACAAAATTACAGCAATCACAGTAGTGTAACGATGACATAAAAATAAATTTAGAGGGGTTGGCACTGTGGAGTAGCGGGTAAAGCTGCCACCGGCAGTGCTGACATCCCATATGGGAGCCAGTTTGAGATCCAGCTGCTCCACTTCCAATCAAGCTCTCTGCTATGGCCTGGGAAAGCAGAAGATGGCCCAAGTCCTGGGACCCCTGCACCCATGTGGGAGCCTTGGAAGAAGCTTCTGGCTCCTGGCTTCAGATTGGCACAGCTCCAGCCATTGCCACCAATTGGGGAGTGAACCAGCAGATGGAAGACCTCTCTCTCTGCCTCTCCTTCTCTCTGTGTGTAACTCTTTCAAATAAATAAATAAATCTTAAAAAAAATCCTGAAAGCCTTTCAGATGGATAAGGTGCCATGCTTTTTTTTAAAAAAGTATTTATTGATATAGTTGCACTAGTATCTTCTGTATTTGTAACTTATTTATATTTATTGCATTTGTTCTTCCTCTATTCTAGTAGTTGCGTGGTTGTATCATAGTTTATTTATTTATTTCAGATTAAATTTATTATTGTTGGGATTTTATGGTCAGTTCCTGGGAATGGCAAATTATTTGAATCTCTCTGATGTCTTCAAAGTTGTAATTTGTATAGATATCATTCCACTATTCTGCATTTTTAAGATAGGCACATTCCCTTCCGATCAATACGCAGAGCAAGAATTATTAGTCACACTTAGAAATTAGAAAATTGTGGCCTAAAATTAAACAACCTGCACCATCATAATGTAGCAAGTTAGGAGAAGAGCCAGGATTTTAATAAAACATTTTTCTGACTCTCAGTCCAATATTAGAAAGCATGTGGGGCAGAAAATAAATATGACCAAAAGGCTGGAAAATAGGACTTAGGGAGACTAAGTGGCCAGCGCCGCGGCTCAATAGGCTAATCCTCCTCCTAGCGGCGCCGGCACACCGGGTTCTAGTCCAAGTTGGGGCGCCGGATTCTGTCCTGGTTGCACCTCTTCCAGGCCAGCTCTCTGCTGTGGCCCGGGAGTGCAGTGGAGGATGGCCCAGGTGCTTGGGCCCTGCACCCCATGGGAAACCAAGAGAAGCACCTGGCTCCTGGCTTCGGATCAGCACGGTGTGCCGGTCACAGTGCACTGGCCACAGCGGCCATTGGAGGGTGAACCAATGGCAAAGGAAGACCTTTCTCTCTGTCTCTCTCTCTCTCACTGTCCACTCTGCCTGTAAAAAAAATAGTCTGGAAACTTTCTGAATCTTATAAAGGGCTTGCAACTGATGTACTAGTCCCGGTTGTTCCTCTTCCAGTCCAGCTCTCTGCTGTGGCCCAGGAGTGCAGTGGAGGATGGCCCAGGTCCTTGGGACCTGCACCCGCATTGGAGACCAGGAGAA
The DNA here is from genome assembly GCA_949820135.1 of Sylvilagus floridanus. Classification (NCBI taxonomy): domain Eukaryota; kingdom Metazoa; phylum Chordata; class Mammalia; order Lagomorpha; family Leporidae; genus Sylvilagus; species Sylvilagus floridanus. The sequence goes on from OX463223.1 coordinate 82,828,741, forward strand.
GCACCTGGCTCCTGGTTTCGGATCAGTGCAGCACCGTTCGTAGTGGCCATTAGGGAGTGAACCAACGGAAAGAAGACATTTCTGTCTGTCTCTCTCTTTCACTGTCTATAACTCTCTCTCGGTCTCTCTCACTGTCTAACTCTGCCTGTAAAAAAAAAAAAAAAAAAAAAGAAGAAGGCTAGATAGTCTGTAAGCAACAGCAGGAAAGAGTGCTCAATTAAACCTAAGATGTGAAATGCAAGGCCTTTACAAGGTAGGTTGGAACCAAGGAAGAATATGTTACAGAAAACTGTTTTCCTTCAGGCTGTGGACCAGGGACAAGAAGAGTCCCCAGGACCAGGGCATGTTTCACCATTTGTGGTATACTGGAAAAGTTCTAGAAAAGAAATGAAAGCTTTTCCTGAACCACAACTGTGTGTAAACTCTTAGATACCTAGAATGTCCAAGGTAGAGAGAATATTAAAATCATCTAGTGTAATCTCCCTACTTCAAGTAGGAGACAACTGAGGCCAATTGAAGGGAGGTGATTTCCACCAGGTCAAAGAGGGCAAGGTCTCTTAACTCTCAAGTACTCCCAGTGATTTATTCTGAAGGTCATGACGTGGAGGACCTATTCATTTGAGCATCACTTCCTTTGACAAATGTTTGCTGACTAATTTCTGCTAGTGTAGTAGATTTCTTCAGGCTTCACCAACTTGTATCAAATATGGGTATGCAAATAATATTGCAATCTTCCAAGTTTGACTGGTTATTGCTCTCACATACTAAATAAAGACTCCACATCTTGGAATCCTATTTTTTTTTACATATTTCCTTGGTTTTCATATATCTTGCTTATATTTATGCCCACTTCTCCTCTTTGCCACTCCTGTTATGCCTAACTCTGCAACCTTTCTTTCCTAACACCACCAGGGCCCTCATTATGCCAAAGCTTCCAGTTGGTCTGTGTTAAAGAAGGAAAAAATGCTTTTCTTTCTTTCACATTCCACCCTGCCAGAGCTATTAAAAAGTTATCCATAATCAGTACTACTTGAGTTCTTAATATTCTTTTTTCTTTTTTAGCAAAGGAGCTATTTTACAAGCTCCTCAAATTTATCAACTTCTTCCAGAATGAGTCTGATATGAGAAAGTTCCTTAATGTGTTTGGAAAAAGATTTGCCTCCAGACTCATGCAGATTTCTAAACCCCAAAGTTGTGGGTTGGTGGTGCTAGAAGGGTAGAGACTTAATGCAAACATGGTGTTTCATAGGTGGATATAATGGAAAGTCTTTAGGTAATTAGGAGTGTGCCATTGAACAAGACCCCAGCAGAAGGAACAGTCCATCAAGGAGGGAGGCGCCTTTCTCTGAAGGGAGGAAGGAACCTCCACTGTGATACGGCCTTGACTAAACAAGTTCAGAGTCGGTGAACTCAAGGGGCTTCCATAGCCTAGACAGCTCATAGCAAGAGTCTCGGGTGATTGCTGACGTCATAAATAAGAGTGCCAATTGTTAAATCAACCACGGGAGTCACTGGGTACATGCTCCCCACGTAGGATCTCTGTCCTTAATGTGTTTTACTATGAAACTTAAAAACAGCACTACTAGTCGAACGATATCCTATACCTTGTGCGGTTGTGTGAGTGCAGCCTGTTGAAATCCTTGCCTAGTATATACTAAGTTGATCTTCAGTATATGAAGGAAATTGAAAATGAAACTCGATGAAGGGTGGGATGGGAGAGGGAGTGGGAGAGGGGAGAGCCGCGGGAGGGAGGGAGGTGGGGGGGAAGCCACAATACAAAAGTTGCACTTTGTAAATTCACACTTATTAAATAAAAAATAAATATTAAATAAAAAATAAATAACTATAACAAACAAAAAAATGGAGTGTGCCATTGAAAGGTAGATCTCATGAGAGAGCTTTTGTTTTTTTCTTTTTTTAAATTTTTTATTTTATTTTATTTTATTTGACAGATAGAGTTAGAAAGTGAGAGAGAGAGAGACAAAGAGAAAGGGCTTCCTTCCATTGGTTCACCCCCTAAATGGCTGCTACGGTCAGAGCTACGCTGATCCGAAGCCAGGAGCCAGGTGCCTCCTCCCGGTCTCCCATGTGGGTACAGGGGCCCAAGCACCTGGGCTATCCTCCACTGCCTTCCCGTGCCACAGCAGAGAGCTGGACTGGAAAAGGAGCAACCGGGACTAGAACCCAGCGCCCATATGGGATGCCGGCACCGCAGGCAGAGGATGAACCAAGTGAGCCACAGTGCCGGCCCCATGAAAGAACTTTTAAAACTTAATTTGGCCTAGTCACCTAGTCACTCTCTTCTTCCTGGATGACCATGTGATTTTTTGACGATTTATTTATTTATTTATTTATTTGAAAGGCAGAGTTACAGAGAGGCAGAGGCGGAGGCAGGTAGAGAGAGAGAGAGGGAGAGAGAGAGAGAGAGAGAGAGAGAGAAAATCTTCCATCCACTGGTTCACTCCCCAAATGTCTGCAATGGCAAGGGTTAGGCCAGGGCAAAGCCAAGAACCAAGAGCTACTTCTGGGGCTCTCACATGGGTGCAGGGGCCCAAGTACTTGGGCCATCCTCTTATGCTTTCCCAGGAGCATTAGCAGGCAGCTGGATTGGAAATGGAGCAGACAAGAGTTGAACAGGTGCCCACATAGGATGCCAGCACTGCAGGTGGCAGCTTTACCTGCTATGCCATAGTGCTGGCCCACATGATCATTTGTTTCTCCCTTGTATGTGGGAGCTATATGGGAGTTAAAATTAAAAAAATATATAAAAAAGATATGTACATATGTATTAGTATTGCTGTAAATATTGTTTTGTTTTATACCTTTATCAAACCAGTGGTTAAGAATGTTATACTACTAAACTTTCAGTGATCTATGATTACTTTAAAATGTACTGTATACGGGTGAAATGGTCATTTTTCCATTCAATTATTGTTTATAGCCATTGTCTATATTCACACTAAACTAGGGTCTTTTTTGTTCTTAACTTGTTAAACTTATTTGGTGAAGTATTAAGCTTTTTTACTGTAATGTAAATTTAAAATGTTATCTCAAAAACTAAAAAAAAAAAAAGGACAGAAAGAAAGGGAGAAGGAAGGAAATTGGGAAGGAGAGAGGGAGTATCATTATGTTCTTAGAATTGTATCTACAATTAACAATGAATCTGTATAAAACTAATTAAAATTAAAAAATTAAGTTGAAGAAAACAAAATGTTATTGAGTTGTTTATTCTTTGGAAATAAACCATTTATTAGATTTGAAAATAATTTGTTCTTTTTTATATGCTGTCTCTTCACTCTGCTGATTGTTTCCTTTGCTGTGCCGAAATTTTTCAGTTTGATGTAATCCTTCTTGTCTAGTCTTGCTTTTGTCACATGTGTTTTGGGGGTCATATGTGTAAAAAAGTCTTTGCCAATACCAATATTCAAGGTTTCTTTTTCAAACTGTAGTATGTATAATATTATGTTATTCTATTCTTATACTACTATAATTTGTTAATGTTTTATGTATTATAATATGAAAAACTCTTTTCCATGGAGTTTATCCATTTCATTTAAACTCTCAAATTTGGGGCCATAACTTTATTTAATAGAGTTCTATCATGATTGTTTTAACTTTATACACTACTGTATTTATTGTTTCATTTAGATTCCCAATATAACTTTTTATAAAGATTTATTTAAATATTTGCCAGGCAGAGAGATAGAGAGAATGAGAGACGGAGAGAGAGAGAGAGAGAGAGAGAGAGAGAGAGAGAGAGAGAGAGAAAGAATTTTTCATCCTCTGGTTCACTCCCCAAATGGCTGCAATGGCCAGTGCTGGTGAATCTGAAGCTGGGAGACTGAAACTCCAGGGGCCTGAAAACTTGGGCCATTTTGCTGCTTTACAAGAGGTATTAGCATGGGCATGGATCAGAAGCAGAGTAGCTGGGACTTGAACTGACATTCCTGTATGGGATGCTGGTACAATGCTTGGCTCTCTAGTACTATTTATTTGTGTCTTCTCTTTGCTTCGTGTATAATTTCATATGGCCTGTCAACTTTCAGTAGTTCAAAAACATTTCTAATAAAAGCATTTATGGCTATAAATTACCATCCAAGGGCACAGTTAGCTACAATCCACACAATGTAGATAATTATTATTTTATCAGTACGTGCCAAATCTATTATATCTATGTGTCTATGTCTTCAGCTTATTATTTCTACTGAATTTCTCATGGAGAGCTTGTCTGCCTCTGTGAGGGAGCCAAAAAACTTTCTTTTCTGTGTAAATTCTTTGAGAGATGTCTTTAAAGTATATTTTTTCCAACAAAATTGACATTTGCCCCTGTGGATACAACTCACCAAAAATAAGAAGGAGGAAGCATGGTTTAAGATCTTTAACTTGCCAATGAAGATTTTTGGTTTTACTCATGTAAGCACAAATTTGTCCTCACAAGGATACTGTGTATGAGAGTGTGGTCAACACAGAAAAAGTTCCATTTAAATAGTGAGAATTGGCTGAGATGCAGCCACAGTAATAACCTGGATAATTCTTTTTCTGTTTTCAATATCATGTATCTATAAATTTAGAATACAAACTTTTCCAACATTAAACTAAGGAAGAATATAGTTAATTTTTATATCAAATGAGAATGAATGTGGCATTTAAAAGAGTCAAGTATTTATCTGAAAGGCAGAATTACAGAGGGAGAGGCACACACACACACACACACATCTACCATTTGCTGGTTTGCTCCCTAAATTTCAGCAATGGCCCAGGCTGTGCCAGGCCTAAGCCCAGAGCCAGAAATTCCATCCAGGTTTCTCACTAGGTGGCAGGAACCCAAGCATTTGGGCCATCTTCTGCTGCTTTCTCAGGCACATTATCAGAGAGCTGGATCAGAAGTAGAGCATCCAGGACTTGAATCAGCACTCATATGGGATGACAATGTAACAGGCAATGGCTTAAACCACTGTGCCCCTCGAAATGGCTTTATCCACTGTTCTCTCAATGGTTAAAGTAACAACAACAACAACAAAGCTAGGTTCAAGAGTCATGTTAAAATTAAAATGCGTAATTACTGTTTGAAATTGTTATTTTTACATATGACTATTACTTTTAAAATAAAAATATCAATAATTATATATAAAATATGTGTCTTCATGCACATTACAAATTGAACATCTTTTTCTATTAAAAAATTGTCCATATAATGGTTGTGTTCATCTTCAGTCTTTCAAGTGTACCACATAAAATTCTATTATTTTTAGAAGTGTGCAACAGATACCATATATTTGAGGACCATTATCTTAAAGGATAATGGTTGCAGACATTCATCATGATTTGTATTCAATTTTTGTGAGAAGGAGCAGGAGAGGATATGGACAAAGGAGGTAATCACTTTTTATCTCTTCCTGGTGTCATTGCCATTTAGTGTTCACTATGAGGAAGGTATAATTACTAACATTCTGTAGATTCAGAATCAGAATCAGATAGAAGGAGTAGAGTCCGTATTTAAACTAGGCTTTAGAATTCTGAAAACTATGTGTTGAGGGTAGAGGAATGGATATAATAGCCAATTTCATATATTACCAAAGTATGTGGGCAGTAGTCTAAATTGCTCTCATCTTTCTGCTAAGAATTTCAAAATAAAACAAAAAATGAAAAAGCTCTGTAAGTGTCCAGAAGAATTAGCAACTTATTGTTTATTTCCAAACTGACAACCTAGATAGGATACTATACCTTAGTCAGAATCATTTCCTTTCAGGTGCCAGCATTATGCGGTGTTACTTAGAGTGGCGACTTAAGAATAAACAGTTATGGGTTATAATTCCTGCTCTGCCTGTTATCCAGCATGAACAGCCTTGAACAAATTCCACAATCTCTGAAGGCCACTGTTTCCTTTATATAAATATATATTTAAAGAATATAAATTTCCAAAGTACAGCTTATGGATTACAATGGCTCCCCCCCCCCACAACTTCCCTCCCACCCGCTACCCTCCCCTTTCCTGCTCCCTCTCCCCTTGCATTCACTTCAAGATTCATTTTCAATTCTCTTTATACACAGAAGATCAGTTTAGTACATATTATGTAAAGATTTCAACAGTTTGCCCTCACATAGCAACACAAAGTGAAAATACTGTTGGAGTACTAGTTACAGTATTAATTCACAATGTACAGCACATTAAGGACAGAGATCCTACATGATTTTTTTTAAAGAATTGATTAATTATCTATGCAATTTCCAATTTAACACCAAGATTTTTTAATCATTTTCAATTATCTTTATATACAGAAGATCAATTCCGTATATACTATGTATAGATTTCATCAGTTTGCACCCACACAGAAACACAAAGTGTAAAAATACTGTTTCAGTACTAGTTATAGCATTACTTCACATTGGATAACACATTAAGGACAGATCCCTCATGAGATGTAAGTACACAGTGACTCCTGATGTTGATTTAACAATTTGACACTCTTGTTTATGGCGTCAGTAATCTCCCTAGGCTCTAGTCATGAGTTGCCGAGGCTATGGAAGCCTTTAGGGTTCGCCGACTTCGATCTTATTCCAACAGGATCATAGTCAAAGTGGAAGTTCTCTCCTCCTGAAGGCCACTGTTTTCATCTGTCAAATAGTGCCAATAAAATAACTACCTCACAATGTTGTGAAATCAAATGAGATAACGCATTCAAAGCACAATACATGATATATTGTGAGTATTGACTCTATATAATCTACTATTCTTATGAAACAGATGATGATAATGATGATTATGATTATAAAAAAATCCATTTCTGATGAAATTTTAATGTTTATGTTAAAAACAACCACTTGCCCTCCTCCCTCCCCCCCAAATGCAGAGGGAAGTCAGGATATAGAGAGTGATGTAAGGGAAAAACGATGGAATTTAGTGTCAGGAGTCCAGAGTTTGATTCCTGAATCTTCCACAAGCTAGTTGTCTTGTTACATTTCTGAACCTCCATTTCCTTTGTTTGTGTAATGGGCATCTTAGAATAGAATGAGAACATAGGTGTGTAAACACTTTGCCAAGTGATAATAAAAAACAGTTATTATTAAAATGCATCAGGACTGGACTATGTGAGATAAGATCTGAAATTCTCTCTCTTCATTTCTTTCGTTTCACAAGTATCCCTAGCTTGGCAAAGTCATGGTCCCTGGTATTGAAAGGACCAAGACCCAAAGGGGAGAGATCTGGCTAGTGTACCTGGATTTGGGGTACACTGCTGAGAAGTTAGATATGGAAAAACAGAAACAGAGGCAAATGTCCTGTGTACAAAGTACTTGTTTGTTCATGACATTACCAAATTCAATCTTCCTCAAACTTTGGTATTATAGAGATTAAGATAGACATTTTATTCTTCTGGAAACATTCTTGTTGTTCCTTTTATTTGCACAATATATACCTCAAGGGCATGTGCATTCTACTTCCAAACTAGGGACATTTTCTGCTTCTCTATTCCTCTGGGGATATTGACATTCTTCTGACATAACTATCAGTAATAGGTGCTTTGATGAGAAGATCACAGAAAAAGATGAAAATAGAAGGGAAGTTGCACAGATTCCATCATATCATCATGATTGCTGTTAGCACAGAGAAGATTTTCTCTCCAAGCCTTTTTGACTGAGTATTTTCATAGAGTTTCAGTCATAAATACCTTTTTAAGTCCCACCATAAAATTAAGCATTGCAAGAATTTTCCCATGTTGATACATAGTTTTCATCTTCATCATATTATTGGCTGAAAAAAATTTCAACAGGCGATTTAGTAATTTTTTAATCCTTTCTTTATTGTTTATTAGCCTCACTTGCTGTACAAATGAGAACAATAAAGCTCAGAAAGGTCAAACAATGTGCCAAGGAGCACATAGTTACTGACAAGTCACAACTGAAAGCCAGATGTTTGGTTTCAAAACCTGCTGCTTGGTTCCTCGCAAAACTACAGGATGAGAAACTGTGGGAGAAATATTCATGTTATCCTACAGAGAAGGCCAGAGAAAAGGTGGTAGTGGTGGTGGTAGGATGTGGGGGCGCTTAAGAAGTTTACTCAAGGTATGAACCTTGCCAAGAGGTTTGGACTTCCATACACAGGAAGGCTTGCATCCTTAAAATGCCAAAATATTTCATTTTTATCCTGATATGATGGACATGGATTATAAAAACATTTTCATATCCAATCCATGTACTCCAAAGTGCTTTTATTCACTCCTTTTATGGGAAGACTGTGGTGGTCTTCTTGTCATCGACTGTCTGGACAACTCTATTTGACTATGCCCAACTTGTCCCTTCGATTTTATGGACTAGTTTTCTTGGAATCCTGGAATGGATAGAATTAGAGAGTAGCAAAGACCTAAGATTCGAGGATTCTCATTCTTTGTGAGGATTGGGATAAGCTGGGAGGTGCCATCAATGGTCAGGCCCTGCTTCCAATTTCTTGAGTGAAGCTGCTAGGCCAAGTGCTTACTGCTTCTGGGGGCAGTTGGAATTTTGGCAGAGAAAGAATCTTGGATCTCCTATCTCATGTTTTGTTTTTAACAAATATAATGCAGCTAGGCAAATATCTACTTGCTCTTTGCCCAGTAAACCAAAGCATGTTCCAACTTTAAGGTGAAAAAAAAAAAAGTTAAAGTTTGCTTTCTTCCTTATACGGATCCTAAAACATGGGAGCTTACTGAGCCCTTTAACACCATGTGGTTTCTACCTTTCTTGTTATATGGGCTTGGTTGAGGGCAGAGTGGTTAGCTGGGACTAGACTGGGAAATTACTGATCTGACCTCACAGAAAATATTAGTCACAGAGTTAAGAATAGACTTTAAATGTCCTCAATTCTATTTCAGTTTTTTACATTGCATTACAGGCCCATTCTTTACAGATCTAAGTTGGAGGAGTAGATGGATAGGTGAGAAAGACACAACACTTACTCTTGTTCCACAGTGCTGAGAAATTTTCACAGATGACCTCACCTCTGTGCTACAACCTATCATCTTTAAATGGAATGATAATAATATCTATCTCAGAGACACTGGGTGGGTTAAATGACTTAATATTTGAAAAACATTTAAGAAGATAGTTTGGTGAGTGACAATAGCAAACTGGTTATCTAAAAATTCCAAACTTTTTCCTCAAAAGAAAAGTTGAAAACAAAACAAAAAATGATAGCTATTAGAATCAGCATTATAGGAGCTCTAGAAAATGGTAAGTGGCTTACATGAATCATGCAATTAGACATAATTATCATTAACTCTATAAACAAGCTTGGCAACCCAGAAGAGGCCATCTGAACTTGGCTAGGAAAGTTTTTGCTTTGATTTTACTCATTTTTGTTGCACCCCCTTCCTAGTGCAGTGTTCTTGATCTTGAAAAGATAAAAGCCCGGTTCCCAGTTCCTCCCCCACCAAACCAAAGTGTGCAAACATTATTTGCAAATGATTTTGTTCATCTGTTTTAATCTCTCTAACAAATACCCAAAGGACTAATGTGAAGGGTTCTTACTTACCTCTTTTGAATAACTCAGAATACCAGTAGCAAAAGTATGGCTTCAGAAAGCTTATAGAAGTATGGGCTTGAGGAATTATGTGAATTTTCCGTAACATTTTTGAAGTTCCCTTTTAGATGACAAGGTTATAAAAGCCATAAGAAAGACTAAAAACCTATAAACGGCTGGGGCAACCTTGGAGGCATGCGATACGCTCTTTAATGCCCTGAGGACAACCTGGAGTTGAGACAATTTGGGAAATTAGGATATTCAAAAGCAGTTGTATACATGGGGGATTCAGAAATTCATGAGCACGATTAGTAAAGAAACATGCCCAGAATAGGCTTGAGAAAATAACTTCTTACTTCAGCCTGATCCCTAGGCTCAATAGAGGTTTTCTTTCATAGTAAAGAAATGCCCCTTCAGAGAGCCAGCCTGCAAAATCCGGAAGAGGTTTTCTCCATTTTGTTTTTTGTTTCTTTCTTTCAGTTTCTGAATTTCAAGTGGATCTCTGTCAAAATGCTAGATAATTATATAGTAAAGGAGTAAAAATTTCATTGATCATAGATAACAAAGAATAATCTTTGCAAGCATAGTTTGGGAAAAAAAATCTCAAGGCAAGTTGATTAGTATAGCTTTCAAAAATTAAGAAATACAGCAAATACTTGGGATGTATGAGAAACTGATTTTGAGACAGCATATTTAAAAAGTTCAGTTTCAACAATAACAAATACTACAAGTCATGCAAAGAAACAGGAAAACATAGTTCAAATAAACAAATGAAATTGACAAAAAGTTTCAATAAGAAAATCCAGCTAACAAACTTAGCAGTTAAAGATTTTAAAAATTATCTTCAATACACCTAAAGATCTAAGGGAAATATGAACAGAGATCTAAAGAAAATCAGGAAAAATATATAAGCAACAAAAGAAGAATATCAGCAAAGACTTCGTGCTACCCTCTTTTAAGGAAAGAAGGACCCAAATATGGGGTTCTTTGTTAGTTTAGTGTCTTGAAGCCAATATCGAAATTGAAGCTGAGCAGGAACAGCACAAGCTTTACTCAGTGGCCAAAGAATGGAGAAATGCGAGCCTAGCTCACAATTAAATTTCTCAGTTTACTGGGGGCTTAGGCATCATAGATACAGGACAGCAGATAGGAGGGGGATAAATAGGCTAATACGTAGGAGAAATAGTCACAGATTTTATGGAAAAGGAGCAACATAGTTTCAGAATTGGGGCACTTCCCTCTTTTTTATTTCTCATGGTCTCTTTCCCCTGGTTGAAATGAAAAATGCCAATGGTCATGGCACTGGTGAATTTTTACCGTGCAAATGAGATTATAATGAGACTTGATGTCAGTTTGAGGTCACACTGGCAACCATTCTGTACCTTACTGATTTAAACCAATTGGCCTTGGGGAAATTCTGCCCTTAAGACAACCTGTTCTCAGAAGAAAACAATGGAGCAGAAACTTAACTAGGCTTAGGTATATATTGTCCTAGGTAAAAATAGAAATTATAAAAAGAAGCAAATAGAAATTCTGAAGTGAACAAGTATAGCTGAAGTAAAAAAAAATCAGTAGAGATATTCAATAGCAGATTTGAGCATGCAAAAGAAATTAGCAGAGTTAAATTTGGGACAATTAAAATTATTGAGTCCAAGGAGCAAAAACAAAGAATGATGGAAAGTGAACACTGGCTAAGAAACTTGTGGGAAATCATGAAACAGAATGATATACATACTATGGGAATCACAAAATGAGAGATAAAGATAAGTGGGAAAAGTATTACTTGAACAAATAAGAACCAAAATCTTCCCAAAATAGATGAAATTTGTCAAATTAAGTCCAGGAAGCTCAACATAATCTAAAACGAAGAATACTGATAGAATAGTAAAAGTAGCTAGAGGGGGGGGCACTGTGGCAAGGCGGATTAAAGCCCTGTCCTGACACTCAGGCATGCCATGTGAGTGCCAGTTCTAGTCCTGGCTGCTCCTCTTCTGATACAGCTCTCTGCTAGGGCCTGGGAAGTCAGTGGAAGATGGCCCAAGACATTGGGCCCTTGCACCCACATGGGAGACCTGGAGGAACCTCCTGGCTCCTGGCTTCGGATTGGCACAGCTCTGGCCATTGTGGCTGTCTGGGGAGTGAACCAGCGAATGGAAGACCTCCCTCTGTCTCTACCTCTCTCTGTAACTCTGTCTTTCAAATAATTAAAATAAATCTTTAAAAAAAAGTAACAAGAGAGAAGTGACTCATTTATCAGTGATCTTCAAAAAGTTTAATTGAAATGTACATGTACATTACATAAAAATATGCATGGACTTTAGAATATGTTTGCACCAATTTGCCATGAACTTTCTGAGGCACCTTCAGGTAATGGATCACTAATAAGATTATCATCCAATTTCTCATCAGAAGCAACAGACACCAGCCAGTAAGAGCAAAGCAAACATTTCCTGCCAATGCATATGGATTAGCCTATTGAGCCACGGCACTGGCTTCCACCAATACATATGGAACATTCCCCATCATACACAATATTTTAGGCCACAACACGTCCTAACACATTTTCAAAGACTGAAATATTGCATATTATCTTTGATCACAGGTGAATGAAGGTAGAAATCAATAATAGAAGGAAAACTGGAAATCTCACAAATATGTGCAATTAAACAATGTGCCTTTAAACAATCAATGGGTCACTAAAACAATCTTGTACAACAAAAACAAAGCCCGAGGCAACACAATACCAGATTTCAGGATATACTACAGGGTGGGGGTAATCAAAACACATGGTACTGGTAGAGAAACAGAAGGATAGACAAATGGAATAGAATAGAAACACCATAAACCAATACAATCATCTATAGCCAACGTATATTTGATCAAGGATCCAAAACCAATTCCTGGAACAAGGACAGTCTATTGAACAAATGGTGCTGGGAAAACTGGATTTCCACATGCAAAAGCATGAAGCAAGACCCCTAACATTCACCTTACACAAAAATCCACTCAATATGGATTAAAGAACTAAATCTATGACACAACACCATCAAATTATTAGAGAACATTGGAGAACCATGCAAGATATAGGCACAGGCAAAGACTTCTTGGAGAAAACCCCAGAAGCACAGGCAGTCAAAGCCAAAATTAACTATTGGGATTACATCAAATTGAGAAGTTTCTGTATGGCAAAAGAAACAGTCAGGAAAGTGAAGAGGCAACCAACAGAATGGGAAAAAATATTTGCAAACTATGCAACAGATAAAGGATTAATCACCATAATCTACAAAGAGATCAAGAAACTTTACAACAATAATACAAACAACCCACTTAAGAGATGGGCCAAGGACCTCAATAGACATTTTTCAAAAGAGGAAATCCAAATGGCCAACAGACACATGAAAACATGTTCAAGATCACTAGCAATCAGGGACATGTAAATCAAAACCACAATGCGGTTTCACCTCACCCCGGTTAGAATGGCTCACATTCAGAAATCTACAGACAACTGATGCTGGCAAGGATGTGGGGGAAAAGTTGCACTAACCCACTGTTGGTGGGAATGCAAACTGGTGAAGCCACTTTGGAAGTCAGTTTGGAGATTCCTCAGACACCTGAATATAACCCTACCATACAACCCAGCCAACCCACTCCTTGGAATTTACCCAAAGGAAATTAAATTGGCAAATGAAAGAGCTGTCTGCACCTCAATGTTTTTTGCAGCTCAATTCACAATAGCTAAGACCTGGAATCAACCTAAATGCCCATCAACAGTGGACTGGACAAAGAAATTATGGGATATGTACTCTATAGAATACTATACAGCAGTGAAAAGCAATGAAATCCGGTCATTTGCAACAAAATGGAGGAATCTGGAAAACATCACGCTGAGTGAAATAAGTCAGTCCCAAAGGGACAAATATCATATGTTCTCCCTGATCGGCGACAACTAACTGAGCACCAAAAAGGAAAACTGTTAAAGTGTAATGGACACTATGAGAAATGGTGACTTCATCAGCCCTTGCCCTGACTGTTGATGAACAACTTAATACGCTATCCCTCTTTGTATTTTTTGTCTGTTCTACTTAGTACTATTTTTTAATTTTGTAATTAATACACAGTAATTCTTAGGTGTTGAAACTTAACTGAAAAGTGATCCCTGTTAAATATAAGAGTGGGAATAAGAGAGGGAAGTGATGTACAATTAGGGACATGCTCAAGCTGACTTGCCCCAAATGGCAGAGTTAGAAACATACCATGGGATTCCAATTCAATTCCATCAAGGAGGCATGTACCAATTCCATCTCACTAGTCCAAGTGATCAATTGCAGTACACAATTGATCATATTGATAGGACTAAGAATCAAAGGGATCACATAAACAAGACTAGTGTCTGAAAATACTAACCAATAGAACAAAAGAGGGAGAGAACAATCCAACATGGGAAGTGGGATACACAGCAGACTCATAGAATGGCAGATGTCCTAAACAGCATTCTGGCCTCAGAATCAGCCCTTAGGGCATTCAGATCCGGCTGAAAATCCCATGAGAGTATTTCAGGCATGGAAAGCCAAAACACTCTGGCAAAAAAAAAATGACCTAAATGAAGGATCTCCACGAGTGAGATCCCAGTGGAAAGAACGGGTCCTCAAAGAAGGAGGTACATTTCTCTGAAGGGAGGAGAGAACTTCCACTTTGACTATGACCTTGTCTAAACATGATAAGAGTCAGTGAACTCAAAAGGCTTCCATAGCTTTGGCAACTCATGAATGGAGCCTAGGGAGATTACTGAGGCCATAAACAAGAGTATAAAATTGTTAAATCAACAACAGGAGTCACTGTGAACTTATTCCTCATGTAGGATCTCTGTCCTTAACGTGCTGTACATTGTGATTTAATGCTATAACTAGTACTCAAACACTATTTTTCACTTTGTGTTTCTATGTGGGTGCAAACTGTTGAAATCTTTACTTAATATATACTAAACTGATCTTCTGTATAAGAGAAATGAAAATGAATCTCTATGTGAATGGAAGGGGAGAAGGAGCGAGAAAGGGGAGGGTTGTGGGTAGGAGGGAAGTTATGGGGGGGAGCCATTGTAATCCATAAGCTGTACTTTGGAAATTTATATTCATTAAATAAAAGTTTAAAAAAAAGAAAAAAAGAAAAAAGAAACAAGCCAGGGGATTCCAATTCAATCCCATCAATGTGGCATGTACCAATGCCATCTCACTAATGAAAGTGATCAGTGTCAGTTCAAAATTGAGCATAATGGAAGGATTAAGAGTCAAAGGGATCATGTAAAAAAGACTAGTGTGTTAACACTAACCAATAGAACAAAAAAGGGGGAGAACAATCCAAGATGGGAAGTGGGATACACAGCAGACTCATAGAATGGTAGATATTCTAAACAGCACTCTGGCCTCAGAATCAGCCCTTAAGGCATTCGGATCCGGCTGAAAATCCCATGAGAGTATTTCAGGCATGGAAATCCAAGCCACTCTGGCAAAAAAAAAGACCTAAATGAAGGATCTCCACGAGTGAGATCCCAATGGAAAGAACGGGCCATCATAGAAGGAAGTACCTTTCTCTGAAGGGAGGAGAGAACTTCCACTTTGACTATGACCTTGTCTAAATAAGATCGAAGTTGGTGAACTCAACAGACTTCCATAGGCTTGGCAGCTCATGACAAGAGCGTTGGTTGATTACTGACGTCATAAATAAGAGTGTCAGTTGTTAAACCAACAGCAAGAGTCACTGTGCACTTACTCCCCATGTAGGATCTCCGTCCTTAATGTGTTGTACTATGTGAATTAATGGTATAACCTTACTCAAACAGTACTTTATACTTTGTGTTTCTGTGTGGGTGCAAACTGATGAAATCTTTACTTAGTATATATTAAATTGATCTTCTGTATATAAAGATAATTGAAAATGAATCTCGATTTGAATGGGATGGGAGAGGGAGTGGAAGATGCCATAGTTGTGGATGGGAGGGAGGTTTTTTTTGGGAAAAAGCCATTGTAATCCAAAACTTGTACTTTGCAAATTTATATTTACTAAATAAAAGTTAAAAAAGAACAATCAATGCATCAAAGAAAAACTCACAAGGAAAATTAGTGAGTGCCTTAATCTTTTATACAGGGGAAACAAAACACTCTACTAGGGAAATAGTAGAACTACTAAGAGAATTCAGCAAAGTACCAGGATATAAAATTTGCATACGAAATTCAACATTGTTATTTCACACCAACAATGCTCTTGCCAAGAAAGAACTTATAAGATCATTCCCTTTAACTATAACTACAGATATAAGTACCTTCAAATAAATTTAACCAAGAATGTGACAGATCCATACAATGAAAATTGAAACTAATAGAAGACATGGAAAATGGAAAAAATCTTCCATATTTATAGAAAAATAGCATTAATATTACAAAAATGTACATATTTCTGAATGTAATTTAGGAATTCAATTCAATCCCAATCATAATACCAAGGACATTCTTTACAGTCTTAGTAAAAGCAATCTGAAAATTCATATGAAAAAACAGGAGACCCCAAATAGACAAAGAAATCTTAAACAGTAAAAACAAAGCCAGAGGCAACACAATATTATATTTCAAGACATATTACAGGACTGTTACTATAAAAAAATACCTGACCCTGGCACACAAAATTAGACATATGGACCAATGGAACAGAATAGAAACCCCAGAAAAAAATCCTTGCATCTACATCCGATTAACATTTGACAAAGTACCTAAAGTCATTCCTTGGAGAAAGAACAGTCTCTTCAACAAAGGATATTTAGAAAATGGGATTCCCACATGCATAAATTTGAAACAAGACCCCTACCTTACACCCTATAAAACAATCAAATTAGAAGTGATCAAGGATCTAAACTTAAAATGTACAACCATCAATTTACTAGAGGAAAATGGGAAATTCTGCAAGATATTGGCCTAGGCAAGGACTTCTTGAATAAGACCCTGGAAGCACACACAATAAACACAAAAATAGACAAATGGGATTACATCAAGCTTGTTGTTTGCTAATTGCACAACAAAGGAAACAATTAACAAAGTGAAGAGGCAACTGACAGACTGGGAGAAAATATTTGCAAAGTATGCATCTGAGAAAGGATTAATATCCAGATTATATGAGGAGCTCAAGAAACTCAACAACAACAAAACAAACAATGTAGTTAAGAAATAGAGGAAGAATATGAACAGGCATTTTTCAAAGGATGAAATACAAATGTCCATTAGAGACATGAAAAATGCTCAGAATCACTGGCTATAAGGGAAATGCAAATAAAAACCACAAGGAGTTATACCCTTACCCCAGTAGAATGGCTATCATCAAAACAAAACAAACAACCCAACAATAAATGCTGGTCAGGATGTGGACGAACAAGTACCCTAATACACTGTTGATGGGAGTGCAAACTGGGACCACTCTTATATGAGACAGTACGGACATTCTTAAGAAGACAGAACACAAGTATATCATTTGACCCAGCTATCCCCCTCCTGGGAATGTATTCAAAGGAAATGAAGTCAGCATGTTAAAGAGTTACCTGCACTCCCATGTTTATGGCAGCTCAATTTAAGATGGTTAAATATATATATATATATATATATATATATAATAGAATATTAACTCAGCCATGCAACCAAAGAATATTACACTAAGTTAAATAAGCCAGATCCAGAAGGGGAAATAGCACCTTTTCTCATATTTGTGGTAGTTAATATATATAGTATAGAATTGTGTGAATGTCATATCATTATACATATATATATATATATATATAGACATTCAGTACTTCACTGAATCATTCCATGTATATAACAACATAATATTATTTTACACTTTGAAAAAAATGGAGGGAGTGAATAGTGAGGACTCTTGGGGTACTAGTAATGTTTTGTTCTTAATTTGGGTGTTGGTTATGAGTGTGATTAAATGACAAAAATGTTCATTTATCTGTACATGTATATGTATTTATTGGTATATACACCACATTTCAATAAAATGTTTAAAAATATAAAATATATTTCCCCTCCTTGAAAAAAATTGCCGTTATCCAAAAATCAAAAGTAATAAATACTGACAAGGATTTGGAGAAAAAGATACCTTAATACACTGTTGGTGGGAATGTAAATGGGTACAATCATTATGGAAAACAGTATGCAGAGACTTCAGAAAACTAAAAATAGACCTACCATATTACCCAGCTACTCCACTCCTCAGAATATATCAAAAGGAAATGAAACCAGAATATGAATGAGTTACCTGCACTCCCATGTTTATTTATTTATTTATTGACAGGCAGAGTGGACAGTGAGAGAGAGAGACAGAGAGAAAGGTCTTCGTTTTCCGTTGATTCACCCCTCAGTGGCCACTGCGGCCAGCGCGCTGCGGCTGGCACACTGTGCGGATCTGAAGCCAGGAGCCAGGTGCCTGTCCTGGTCTCCCATGCGGGTGCAGGGCCCAAGCACTTGGGCCATCCTCCACTGCACTCCCGGGCCACAGCAGAGAGCTGGCCTGGAAGAGAGGCAACCGGGACAGAATCCAGCACCCCGACCAGGACTAGAACCTGGTGTGCTAGCACTGTAGGTGGAGGATTAGCCTAGTAAGCTGTGGGTCTGGCCTTGCTCTCCCATGGTTAAAGCTGCTCAACTGACAATAACTAAGATATAGAATCAACATGGATGTACAGAAAGTAGTGATTGGATAAAGAAAATGTGGTATATACACATGATGAAATAAATAATAAATAAATAATATTCAGTCATTAAAAATTATGAAATATTGACATTTGCAGCAAAATGGATGCAAATGGAAATCATTGTGGTCAACTAAATAAACTAGAACCAAAAAGACAAATACCACACATTTTCTGTTTTGTGGTAGTTAATATATAGAAATAATATAAAAATTATGTGTATGTTACATCATTCAGTATATATTTTAAATATTGCTTCCCTGAATCATAATAGTAGAAGACAACATACTCATCCTTCCCTTTTAAAAAAAAATAAAGGAAGAGGAGGGGAATAGTGAGAATTCTTTGAAACTGTAATGCGTTGTTAATTTGGAGGTTGGTTATGAGTGTGATCAGAGTTCCGACTAGTTATTTATCTATATACTTATATATATTTCTTGGCATGTGTGCTGTATTGCAATAAAATCCTCAAAAGAAAGAAAAGAGAATGCATTGCGATGAATCAAAAGGAAGCCACAACATAGCAAAACTTATGGGAAATGCAGTTAGGCTAGATGGAAATTTAAAGCTTTAAATGTATACATTAAAACATCTGAAAGATATCAAATCAGTAAACTAACCTTAGAAAAGGAAGAATAAACTAAGCCAAAACTGTAAGAAGGACAGAAATATTAACGATTGTAATGGAGGTAAGTAAAGTAGGGAATGGAAAAGCAATAGATAAAAATCAATGAAACTAAAAATGGAGTCTTTGAAAAGATAACAAAACTTTAACTAGATTAGCTAAAACAGAGAGAAGACTCATATTATCCAAATCAGTAACAAATTTGGCAATATTTCAACCAATATTATAAACATAATAAAATAATTGTAATAAAATGAAATGGACATTTGTATACAAACTTGATAACATGGATGAAATGAACAAATTCCTTGAATCTAGGAAAACTGAGATATGAAAAAACTGGAAAATTGGGATTGATCACTAGGGAAATTGAATGATTTATCAAAAATTTCCTGCTGTAGTTTGGATACGGGTGAAACCTCCAAGGTTTCGTGTGTTGTATTTTAATCTCTATTGTGAGGTATTAAAAGAGTGGAAACAATCCAACTGTGATGTTTAGAGGCAAGGCATTTGGGAAGTGATGAGGATTAGATAACATCATTTAGTGTGCAGCTCCATGATTAAATCCTGATGGTATTAAAAGAAGAGAGTGAGAGAGACCAGACAGAAACAGAGGCATGTGCTTGCTTCCTGTCTCTTTCAGTGTGATGCTCTGGGGGGGGGGGGCTGACTCAGCACTCTGCCAAACAAAGTCACCAAACAAAGTCCCCTAGATCTTAAACCTCCAAAATTCTGAGCCAAAATAAACTTTGTTTCTTTTTTTAAACATTGTTTCTATATAAAATAGCTTGTCTCAGGTATTTCCCTCCGGCAATCGAGAGCTGAGTAATACACTTCCCAACAAATAAGCACCATGGAAGTCATTGTAAAAAGCTTGCCTTACTCTGATGACAAAGGGAGAGAAAGATACTACATGAAAAGTACAGCCAAATATCCCAGATCAATATTGATGCAGAAATCCTCAACTAGATACTAACACAACAAATTTAGCATAATGTTAATTAGATTATACACTATGACTAATTGGGATTCATTCTCATAATACAAAGATGTTTCAACATACAAAAACCAATCAGTGTAACACATTACATTAATAGAATGAAGTAGAGAAAACTCACATGATTATCCCATGGGTACACAAAATGCGTTTGACAAAATTAGAAACTGTTTTACTTTAAAAGTTCTCAATAAAATAGCAACAGAATAAAACATCTTCAACATAATAAAGACCACAATGAAAAGTCCAAAGCTAACATCATATATGCAACACTGTAGACTGAAAGCTTTCCTTCTAAAGGTAGGAAAAACTCATAGAAATAGAGAGTGGAATGGTGGTTGTCAGGGGATGCAATAGGGAGATGTTGATCAAAGGATACAAAGTTTCCAGTAAGCAGGATGATTAAGTTCTAGAAATCTAATGTATAGCATCTTTATTATAGTTTACAACATTGTATGATATATTTCAAATTTTCCAAGATAGTAGATCTTAATGATTTGTTTTTGTCATAAAAAAGATACCTATGTGAGGTCATGGATATGTTAGTTAGTTCGATTTTGATAATCATTTAATAATGTATACAAATGTCAAAATATCACCCAATAAAGCAAAAAAAAACATAAAATTTTATTGGCCAATTATACCTCAATAAATCAGAAAAAAGGGTACTCTCACAAGGACAGATATGTAGATGAATGGAATAAAATAGAGAGCCCAGAAAACTGCACATCTGGTTAATAGACTTCTGGCAAAGGTGCCAAGACCACTCGATGAGAGTAGCATAGTCTTTCAAACAGTTTTGAGAACACTGAATAACCCACATGCAAGAGAATGAATTTGAAGTCTTAAATTGTACCATATGGGGGTCAGCGCAGTGGCATAACAGGTAAAGCCGTCACCTGCAGTGCCAGCATCCCATATGGGCGCCAGTTCGAGACCCGGCTGCTCCTCTTCCGATCCAGCTCTCTGCTATGGCCTGGGAAAGCAACAGAAGATGACCCAAGCCATTGGGCCGCTGCACCCATGTGGGTGATCCAGAAGAAGCTCCTGGCTCTTGGCTTTAGATAGGTACAGCTCTGGTCATTTGGATCGGTGCAGCTGCGGCCATCTGGGGAGTGAACCAGTGGATGGAAGACCTTTCTCTCTCTGTCTCTCTCTCTGCCTCTCCTTCTTTATGTGTAACTCTTTCAAATAAATAATTTTTTTTAAAAAAAATCTCACCATATGAAAAATTAATGAGAAATGGGTCAAAGATCTAAATGTTACAGCTAAAATTCTAAAACTCTTGGGAATAAAACAGGATAAAATCTTCATGAAAGTTGATTTAGCAAGGATTGCATGATTGTGATACCAAAAGTGCATGGAACAAAAGAAGAAAATACATAAAATAGACTTCATTTCCTTAAAAATATTTCTGAGTATTAGAGATCATTAGTAAAAGATCAAAAAAGACACCAATAGAATAGGAGAGAAATTGCAAGTCAGATGTAAGAGATTAATATCCATAATATATAAAGAATTCCTACAAATCTGTCATGTGAACAAATAACCCATTCATAAATTTGCAAGTGACTTTAGTTGGCATTTCTCCAAAGAGACAAATGTTCAAAAATAGTGCAGAGATGCTCATAATCATTTGTCATTTGGGAGATGAAAATCAAAACCACAGCAAAATGCCATTTTGTATCCATTATGATTACCACTATAGGGAAAAGGAAAATTGCAGGCATTGGTGAGGAGGTGGACAAATTGCTATTCGGGATGCATTCCTGGTGGGAACATAAAATGTTCAGCCACTGTGGAAAATAGTTAGGTGGTCTTCAAAAAGTTAGAATTACTGCATGATCCAGGATATCTACTTTCAGTTATATGTCCCGTAGAATCAAAAGCAATAACTGGACCATCTTCTATCTGCAGGTTTATTTCCCAAATGGCAGCAAGGGCTAGGGCTGGGCCAGGCTGAAGCCAGGGGCCTGGAAGTCCATCTGGGAAGCACTTGGGCCATCTTTCTGCTGCTTTCAAAGCAGCATTAGCAAGGAGCTGGATCAGAAGTGGAGCAGCCATACTTGATCCAGTGCTCTTATCGGATGCTGGCATCACAAACATTAGCTTAACCCACTGCATCACAACACTAGCCCTGACAGCGTGTATTTTCAATGAACTTTTTCAAGTACTCCTATATATCAGTCTTAATTCCTTCTTGTGTTTAAATAACATTTCATTGTTTTATTTTTATCCATTCAGCAATGGAAGAACATTTGCTTTTCTTCTTCCATTTAATGATTAAAAACGCTACTATGAACATTTGAGATCAATTTTTTTGTGTGTGAGCACATATTTTTAATTCTTTCCAATATATAGTAGGAGAGGAATTTCTGGGTCATATGATAACTCTGTTTAACCATTTGAGGAATTTCCAAGCTGTTTTCAAAGTGGCTGCAACACCATACATTTCCAGAAGAAGTATGTGAAGTTTCCAATTTCTCCATCTCCTCATTGACACTTGTTATTATCTCTATTTTGTTTTTTTTTATATAACGCTTTTATTTAAAGAATATAAATTTCCAAAATACAGCTTATAGATTACAATGGCTTCCCCCCCCATAACTTCCCCCCCACCCACAACCCTCCCCTTTCCCACTCCCTCTTCCCTTGCTTCACATCAAGATTCATTTTCAATTCTCTTTATATACAGAAGATCAGTTTACTATATAATAAGTAAAGATTTCAACAGTTTGCCCTCACATAGCAACACAAAGTGAAAAATACTGTTGGAGTACTAGTTATAGTATTAATTCACAATGTATAGCACATTAAGGACAGAGATCCTACATGATATATTTTTTTAAAAAAATTGATTAATTTTCTAGGCAATTAGTATTAGCAGACACTAGTCTTGTTTGTGTGATCCCTTTGACTCTTAGACCTATCAGTGTGATCAATTGTGAGCTGAAATTGATCACTTGGACTAGTGAGATGGCCGTGGTACATGCCACCTTGATGGGATTGTATTGGAATTCCCTGGCACAATTCTAACTCCATCATTTGGGGCAGTTCCGATTGAGCATGTCCCAAATTGTACATCTCCTCCCTCTCTTATTCCCACTCTTATATTTCACAGGGATCACATTTCAGTTAAAATTTAAACACCTAAGAATAATTGTTTGTTAATCACAGAGTTCAACCAATAGTACTAGAATAAAAAAAATTACTAAAATGGATAAAGTATTACATTGTACAACAACAGTCAGCACAAGAGCTGATCAAGTTACTGTTTCTCATAGTGTCCATTTCACTTCAATAGTTTTCACCTTTGGTGCTCAATTAGTTGTCACCGATCGGGAGAACATATGATATTTGTCCCTTTGGGACTGGCTTAATTCACTCAGAATGATGTTTTCCAGATTCCTCCATCTTATTGCAAATGACCGGATTTCATTGTTTTTAACTGCTGTATAGTATTCTATAGAGTACATGTCCCATAATTCCTTTATCCAAATGTATGCTTTGAATTCCCTGTGATCTTTTGCTGTGAGGTTCCCTTGGTTTACCTTCTTTCATGTTGATGGCCGTGTTTCTGTGTTTCTGTGTGTAACACATCTTTAAGTATCTTTTGCAGGGCTGGACGAGTGGCAACAAATTCTTTCAATTTTTGTTTGTTATGAAAGGTCTTTATTTCACCTTCATTCACAAATGAGAGCTTGGCAGGATATAATATTCTGGGCTGGCAGTTTTTCTCTCTAAGTACCTGGGCTATGTCTCGCCATTCCCTTCTAGCTTGTAGGGTTTCTGATGAGAAGTCTGCCGTGAGTCTAATTGGAGATCCTCTGAGTGTAATTTGACGTTTCTCTCTTGCGCATTTTAGGATCTTTTCTTTCTGTTTCACTGTGGTGAGTTTAATTACAACGTGTCATGGTCAGGACCTCTTTTGGTCATGTTTACTAGGGATTCTATGTGCTTCCTGTACTAGGATGTCTCTGTCCTTCTCCAAAACCGGGAAATTTTCTGCTATTATCTCACTAAAAAGGCATTCTAATCCTTTCTCCCTCTCCATGCCTTCAGGAACTCCTAGAACTCGAATGTTGGGTTTTTTAATACTATCCTGTAGATTCCCAACAATATGTTTTAGATTTCTAATTTCCTCTTCTTGTCTTTGGTTTGACTGTATAGTTTCCTGTGCTCTGTCTTCTAAGTCCGATATTCTCTCTTCTGCCTCACCCATTCTGTTTGTAAGGCTCTCTAATGTGTTTTTCATTTGATCTATTGAATTCTTCACTTCATTATGATTTCTCGTCACTATCACAGTTTCATGTTCTACTAGTTGTTTCATTTCAGCTTGATTTCTCCTTAATATTTCATTTTCACGAGAGAGATTTTCTACCTTGTCCATTAAGGATTTCTGTAGTTCAAGAATTTGTTTTTGAGTACTTCTTAGTGTTCTTATCAATTTTTTGAGATCTGCTTCTTGCATCTCTTCTATCTCATCATCTTTGTAATCTTGAATTGGGGTGTCTTTTTCATTTGGGGATGCCATAGTGTCTTCCTTGTTCTTATTACCTCGGTTTTTGCGTTTGTTGTTTGGCATATTGGTTTCTTCACTGTGGTGTTTTTTTCTTGTTATACTATGACTCTAGATTAAGTGGACTGTCTGCTTTTGATGGAGCCTTAGAGGCTTGAGATGGGTGTGGCCTGAGAGCTCTGTTTGGTTCCTCAGGGTTGAGGGTGTGTCAAAGGAGACACTCCCAGGTTAGGCGTGGTAAATCTCTCTCTGTTACTTTTTTTTTTTTTTTTGGTTCAAAAGGGAAGTAATTCCACACAGCTGAATGGAATTGGGGGTGGTTAGCAGGTGAAGGATATGCCCACAGGAGCCAGAGATCGGAAACTCTTTCCCAAGGACCAGAGAAGGAATCTTTGTGGCCCTTAGTGTGGGCTGAGATTCTCCTGTAGTCTCCCACTGGGCTGCCAAGGCTACTGAACTGTAGCGTCTCTGGAGAGTACTCACATGAATTCGTGATTTCCGTGAGTTCTCTCCCCCACCGTCTCTTTTTTCACAGTCTCAGTTCATTAGCACCACACATTCATTAGGTTCTAATCTCCTGTTATTTCAGCCCTCTCACCCAGAGTCAGGTTTTTCTGCTAGGCTCGGGGCCGGTGCCGACCCGAGGTCGCCCTGCTTATGACGTATTCCAAAATGGCGCCTGCTCTTTGTCTTGCTCGCCTTTGAGAGGTGAGTGGAGAGAGAGAAACTCGTGTCCGTATGGGTCACTTTTTTTTTTCCCTCTCTCTCTCTCTCTCTCTCTCTCTCTCTCTCTCTCTCTCTCTTCTAGTTAGCCTGGTGAACATTTCCCCGCAGGGTTTCAAGCCTTGTTCGCTCTAGTCTCCTCTTTCCGCTTCCCTGCTGGTAATTCGGGCTATTGATGTTCTGCTCACCTCGCGTTCCAGCGCTGGTGTGTTGAATCTGCTGCTGGTGTCCCAAACTGCGGGCTCCCACGCTCTCCACGCAGGTCCACTGTGAATCTCCAGTTCCGGATGGGTTTCCTCTGCTGTATCTTCCCCTACTCTTCCTTGAACCTGCAGTATCTCCACTTTTATTAAACTGTCTCTCCCCGGACTGTCGGTGTGCTCCCTTCCTATTCCGCCATCTTGCCGCTCTCCCCTATTTTGTTTTTATTATAGTCATCCTAGTGCATTTGAAATGGTATCTCATCGTGGTTCAGATTGCATTTAACTAGTAGCTCATTTTGTTGAGTTATTTACATCTGCTTATTGGCTATTTGTGTATCTACTTTGTACAAATGTCTATTCATAGCCTTGCTCCTAAAAATCAGAATGTTTGTCTTTTATTATTGAATACTATAGTGGCTTGTGTATTTAGATACAAGTCATCTATCTGATATGTAATTTGCAAAATTGTTTTCATTCTATGGGAATTCTTTTCACTTTCTTGGTGGTGGCCTTTGAAGTACAAAATCCTTTTTTTCTAATTTTGATGATTTCCAGTTTAACTGTTTTTCTCCTTTTGTTGCTGGAGGTTTGGTGCCATATGTAAGAAATGACGGTTTAACTTCAGGTCATGTATACTTGCTCCTGTGTTCTCTTCTAAGAGTTCAATAGTTTTAGCTGTTGCAACTAGGTCTTTGACACATTTTCAAATAATTTTGTTTGTGGTAAAATGTAAGAGTCCAACTTCACTCTTTTACATGTGGCTATCCAGTTGTCATAGCCCTGAATATTGAAAAATTCTGTCTCCTTTGTATTTGTGCCATTTTTGAAAATCAGTTGATTATTACCATTAGGGTTTGTTGCTGGGTTCTGAGTTCTAGTCCATTAATCTATATATGCTCCAGTACCACATGGTCTTGATTAGGTATACTTTGCAATGTGTTCAGTAAGTTTTATGAAGTTTGAAATCTGGAAGTGTGAATCCTCTAAATTTTGATGATCCTGTTTGCCTTTCATTGATGTATAAATTTTGGTACCAGATTTTCAATTTCTGCAAATAAATAAGCTGGGGTTTTGATTAGAATTGCCTTAATTTTTATATGAATTTTCAGAATATTGCTATCTTAGCAACAGTTTCTTAAAATCCTTGGACATAGAATGGTTTCCCTATAATTTTCTATTTGCTTAGCTCTTCTCTGATTTGTTTCTGCAGAATTTTGTAGTTTCCAGAGTAATATTTTATACTGATTATAATAAATATACTCTGATTTACTTTATTATTTCTGATATGATAGTAATGGAATTATTTTCTTTTTTAAAAAGATATATTTATATTTGAAAAGAACAGTTAGAAAGTAAGAGAGAGAGACAGAAAAAAAAGAGCAGAATCTTCCATCAGCTGGTTCAGTCCCCAAATGGCCACAATGGCCAGTGCTGGTCCAATATAAAAACAGGAGTCAAGAGCTTCTTCTGAGTCTTCCATGTCAGTGCAGGGGCCCAAAAACTTAGGTCATCTGCTGTTTTCCCAGACGTATTAGCAGGAAGCTGGATTGGCAGAGGAGCAGCCAGGACTCAAACTGGTGTCCATATGGGATGCTGGCACCGCAGCTGGTGGCTTTACCCACTACACCACATTGGACTTGCTTTTTTAACTTAAATTTTGGTTGTCATTAATACTGTAGACAAAAACAAATGAGAGGTTTTTAAAAGCTTCAGTACCACTTTATTTCATAGTTTTTATTAAAAATAATGCTACAAAAATATTGGACTGCAGATATCCCTTTGCCAGGCCCTATTTTCTGAGACATCTCCATGCAGTTCACTACAATGACTTTATGTTCCCAACAACAATGCATTTGTTTCTCTTATGCGTCCTTACCAGTGCCTGTGACTTTTTTTCTTTTTTTAAAAGATTTTATTTATTTATTTGAAAGTCAGAGTTACACAGAAAGAGAAGGAGAGGCAGAGAGAGAGAGAGAGAAGAGGCCTTCCATCTGCTGGTTCACTCTGCAACTGGCCGCAACGGCTGGAGCTGCACCGATCTGAAGCCAGGAGCCAGGATCTTCCTCTGGGTCTCCCACACGAGTGCAGGGGCCCAAGGACTTGGACCATCTTCTACTGCTTTCCCAGGCCATAGCAGAGAGCTGGACTGGAAGAGGAGCAGCCAGGACAAGAACTAGTGCCCATATGGGATGCCGGCTCTGCAGGCCAAGGCTTAGTCCACTAGGCCACAACACTGTCCTTGACTTTATTTTTTTTTTTATTTTGATGATAGCCATTCTTACTGGAGTGAGAAGATATCTCATTGTGCTTTAAATTTGTGTTTTCCTGTTTTCTAATAATGTTGATGTTTTGAAATATATTTATTGAGCATTTGTGTTTCTTCTATGTAATGTCTGTTCAGGATCTGCCCATTTCTTAACTGGATTATTTGATTTTCTTGTTGTTACTGAGTTTTATGAATTTCTTAAGTATGCTGGATGTTAATCCTTTTTCAGATGAATAGCTTGCAAATATTTTCTCCCATTCTGGGAATTGTCTCTTTACCCTGTTGATTCCCTTTTGTGCAGAAACTTCTTAGTTCAGTTCAATCCCATTTATGCAGTTTTGTTTTCTTGCCTGTGCTTTTGTAGTATTATCCAAAAAATGGTTGCTTGTACCCATGTGTGGAAGTGTTTCCTCTAAATGTTCTCCTGGTATTCTCCGAGGTCCCTATGTCACATGTATATCCTGAGCCATTTTGTGTTGATTTTGCATAGGATGAGTGATAGGGATCAACTTTCAGTCTTCTGCACAGGAATAAATGGTTGTCCCAGCACCATTTATAGAAGAAGGTGTTCTTTCTCCAGTGTGTTTTTGAAATCCTGTCAAGAGTCAATTGGTTGTAGATGTACGGAGTCACTTCTAGGGTCTATTTGGTTCAATTTTTCTTCGTTTTCAATGCCAGTCTCATGCTGTTTTTAGTTACAATAGTTCTATAGATGTGAAAGTTTATTTCTGGGAGCTCTATTCTGTATCATTGGCTTATATGTCTGTTTTTAATACCATTACTATGCTGATTATTTAGTTATTATAGATCTATAGTATGTCAAGAACTCAAATATCATGATACCTTAAGCTTTATAATTGACTTTTTGATTTCTACTGATCCTGTATCTTTCAGTCTTTCTAGATTCAATCATTAGTCCTTGTATATTTTACTTGATTCATTAGGTTTTTCTATATAGAAGCGAATATCATCTGCAAATAGAGAATCATTTTCTTGACTAACTACCCTGGCTAGAACTGCCAATACAATGCTGAATAGAAGTGAAAAGGGGAGATATTCATGTGTTTTCCCTGAACCCTTTGGAGGAAAGTTTCAAGGTTGTGCCATTGAGTAAACTATGTTAGTTGCAGTTTTCTTCATAGGCGCATTTTATGAAATTGAAAAAATCACTTTCTACATAGAGTTTATAAACTACTTATAGTACATAAAACATTTTTTAAATCATGAAGGGGCATTGAATTTGGTCAATTGTTTTCCTGTGTCTATTGGGATGGTCATATGGTTTTATCCTTTATTCTATTGGTGTGGTATATTGCATCAATTAATTTTGGTGTTAAGCCAACTTTGCCTTCTTAAGATAAACTCCACTGGGTAATGGTGTATAATTTTTAAATATCTGTGTGTGTGTGTGTGTGTGTGTGTGTGTGTGTGTGTGATTGGTTGATTTGAAAGGCAGAGAGAGAGAGAGAGAGAGAGGGAGAGAGAGAGAGGGAGGGAGGGAGATTGGGATCTTCCATCCTCTGGATTACTCCCCAAATCACTGCAATGGCTGGGTCTGGGCTAAGCCTAAGCCAGGAACCAGGAACTCTATCTGGTTCTCATATGTGGGTGACAGGGACCCAAGTAGTTGGGGCATTATCTACTACCTTCCCAAGTGCATTAGCAGGGAGCTGGATAGGAAGCAGGGCAGCAGGAACTTGAACCAGTGCTCTGATATGTGATATCATTGTTGAAAGCAGTAGCTTAACCCACTGCAAAACAAAGCCTCCCCCTAAAATATATTGATGGATTCAGTTTACTGGTATTTTTTGTTGAGGATTTCAGTGTCTATATTCATAAAAGATGCCAGTGTATAGTTTTGTTTCTTGGGATTTCTTTGGTTAGTTTGGTGTGAGGGTGATATTAATCTCATAATAAGGCTGGGTAGTGTTCCACTCTCTTTTATGTTTTGAAGAGTTTGTGAAAATTGGTATTATTTTTTCAAATGCTTGGTATAATTTGTCACTGAATCCATTCTGGCTTGAGCTTTCCTAAGGAAGAAGTTTTCTGGGTAAAGATGAAATCTCTCAGTTTGTTTCAACTCTAGATTGTCGATTTGTTCTTAGGTAACTTTTGATGTTTTGTGACTTCTAGAATTTGATAGTTTTGTTTATTTAATTTGCTGACAGTTTTTCTTAGTATCACTTATCTATATTTTTATTTCTTTAAAATGAATGTGTTAGGGAACCATACACAGAGAAAATAACTGTAGCGCCATTTGAAAGAAAGTAACTGCGCAGTAGAAAGGTAACCACGCTAGCTGGTAAGATTTGAAAAGGGACGGCCAAACTAGATGCCCTAACCACAAACCACAAACTGTCATTGCCATGACTACGGGACTCTGGGAGGTTGGCGTGTGGGCGGGGCTAGCCTCTAGAAACCTTATATAAGGGGACCCAAAGACACTGTAAAGCAGAGGTTGCTCAGCCTCTCTCCATGGTCCGAAGTGCTTAGTGCCTGCGGGGAGAAGCTCCTGGTCCGTAGCGCCTTGTGCCGACAGGAGTAGGCTTGATCGATCTCTCGTCCTAGTCACGTAGAGTACCAATAAAGTGTTTAGCTTGATTTTCCTCAGTCTCCTTGACTCTCCTTTCATGGCAACCTGGCCAGTTCCCGAAGGGGGAGATCCTGACAGAATGTTATGTTAGTTCGTTCTTTTAGGATTTTAATACTTCGACTCTTGTATCTTTTTTGTTTTTTTCCCTCAAATTTCATTTTTTTCTCTCTCTCTTTATTGCTCTCTCTCTTACTTTTTAAAGCAGTTTATTTAGAATAGCTTTAAACTTATCAAACATTTATTTTTTAAAATTTTTTTCAGGAGGGTCAGTTGAGCGAATGGTTGCCAATATTGTCGCTCTTTTGAAGAACCAACTTTTGGTTTCATTAACTTTTATTTTAATTTTTTAATTATCTGTTTCTTGTTTTAAAAATGATTTCATTTTATTTGAAGGACAGAAAGACACACACACACACACACACAGACACAGACAGGATGAGATTTTCACCCACTGGTATACTTCTCAAATGCCTGCAACAGTCAGGGAACTCAATCTGTCTCCCACAGTGCACATTAGCAGGAAACCAAAATCAGAAGTAGATCTAGGACTTGCACTAGGCACTCCCATGTGCGATGTAGGAGTCCCAAGTAGTAACTTAACCTCTGTGCCAAACATCTACCCCTATTGTCTACTTCATTATCTATCATTATAATCTTTATGAGCTGATTCTTTGGGTTTGGGATTTAGTTTTCTTGCTAGTAACTTCAAGTAAAAGTTCAGGTTACAGACTTGGAAAACATTCTTTTTTTTTTTTTTCTTAAAGTAGGTTTTCACCTTCATAGGTTGTGCTTCCAATTTTGTCTTCCAATTTTGCAAATTTCTAATTCATTCTCCATTTTTTAACTCTCTTCTTTTTTTGAATTATTTGAATATATTACAGTGCAACATAGTCACTACTTTAGTGAAATTAGACTGACAACAACCAATCTGAAAAAAAAAAATAAAATGGAGGCAGACTTTTGGCACAACTGCTAAGATACTACTTGAAGCACACAGTCCATTTCGGAGTGTCTGGGGTTGAGTCCTGACTCTGCTTTTGATTATAATTTCCTGATAATGTTGCACCTTGCGAGGCAACAAATAATGGCTCAAGTAGCTGTTTCCCTGCCAGCCAGCCACGTTGGAGACAACAGAGCTAGTTTTGGAATCCAGGCATTTTGCTGGTTCAGGCTTGGCATCTGGGGAGTGAACCAGCAGATTGAAGATGCCTCTGACTTTCTCTGTTCCTTTCTATATATCTGTCTTTCAAAAAAGTAAATAGCAGATAATAAAACAATAAATAATATAAATAAGAACATAATAAATAAAACAATACAACAAACACTGTTTCAGGAACTTGTGGGATAATAACAAATAATTTAGCATTTATGAAATTGAAGTCCCAGAAAGAGAAAAAAATGGGCTGAAAAAATATTTGAAAATATGAAGACAGAAAATTCTCTAAATTTGGCCAAAGCCCTTGACCTATATATTCAAGATACTGAGTAAATATCAAACAGGATAAACTAAAGAAATATATTGCTGGCCAATGCCGCAGCTCAATAGGCTAATCCTCTGCCTGTGGCACTGTACACTGGGTTCTAGTCTTGGTCGGGATGCCAGATTCTGTCCTGGTTGCCCCTCTTCCAGGCCAGCTCTCTGCTGTAGCCCAGGAGTGCAGTGGAGGATGGCCCAAGTCCTTGGGCCCTGCACCCGCACCACTACTCACCAGGAGAAGCACCTGGCTCCTGGCTTCGGATCAGCACAGTGTGCTG
Organism: Sylvilagus floridanus; assembly: GCA_949820135.1. Classification (NCBI taxonomy): domain Eukaryota; kingdom Metazoa; phylum Chordata; class Mammalia; order Lagomorpha; family Leporidae; genus Sylvilagus; species Sylvilagus floridanus. The sequence continues at coordinate 82,860,646 of OX463223.1, forward strand.
GCTGCAGCGTGCCGGCCACAGCGACCATTGGAGGATGAACCGATGAAAAAGGAAGCCCTTTCTCTCTGTCTCTCTCTCTCTCTCACTGTCCACTCTGCCTGTCAAAAAAAAAAAAAAGAATTGTATTGCAAAACAAATCACAAACTTCTGCAAATTAAAGAAAAAAAAACTTGAAAACAACAAGAAGGAAAAGGTCTGTCTATAAGGACTTATGTAAAAAAGGACATTAGATTTCTCATTAGAAACCATGGAGACCAGATGGAATTGACAAAATATGTTTTAATATTTTATGTATTTAATTATCTTGTGTGAAAAGTGCAGAAACAGATGGAGATAGAGAGAGAAATATCTTTCCTCTACTGGTTCACTTCCAAAATTTCTCCAAGAGCAGAGAGTGAACCAGACTGAAGCCAGGAAACTGGAACTCAAATTGGATCTCCAGTGTGAAAAAGAACCCCCCACTTGAGCTTGCAACTACTGCCTATGGAATGAAAATACCCCAAGTGGCAACTTAACTTCTGGGCCAATCCCTATCCCCATAATGTTTTTAGGTACTGAAAGAAAGTAGTTGTCAACTCAGACTTCTGTAACCAGCAAAAAATGTCATTAAATGGAAATCAAAACATTCTAAAGTGCCAAAGAAAGTTATGAGAATTTTTAACCAACATGTCTGTACTAAAATACTGCTTAAATGAACCACTTTAAACAGAAAATAAGAAAAAATCTTGGGACGTCAAGAAGGAATAAAGAACAAGAGGAAGAGTGAAAAATCTGAGTAAACAAAACGTATTATTAACCATTCCAGTTTTCTTTTTTTAAAGATTATTTAATTGAAATGCAGAGTTATAGAGAGGGGTGGGAGAAGTCTTCCTGCTGCTAGTTCACTCCCCAAATAGCCACAATGGCCAGAGCTGCACTGATCTGAAACCAGGAGCCTGGAGCTTCTTTTGAGTCTCTCACCTGGGTACAGGGGCCCACACTGCTTTCCCAGGCCAGGCCATAGCAGAGGGCTGGATCAAAGTGGAGTAGCCAGGACTCGAACCGGTGCCCATATGATATGCAGAAACTGTAGGCAGAGGCTTTACCTGCTATGCCACAGCGCCGGCCACTCCTCCCAAGTTTTCTAAATTGTGTTTTACAAGTGAAGCAAAAATTTTCTGATGTTATTTTCAATGTATGAAAAGGAAATGTTTAATGCAATTATACTATAAAAAGAGTGGAGGGCAAAGGGACTAATGTAGAGAAAAGATTTCTACATTTTCCTTGAGGTATTAAAAGGTTGATGCCAGTGGACTGTGATAAGCTATGTATGCATAATACAATGCTTATAACAACCCCAAAATAAAAAATATGATAAGAAATACACTAAATATACTAAATATAAAAAAATGTTTAAGTAACACACCTTAAGGCAGGAAAAGGGAAAGAGAAGAACAGAAACAGAGGGAGCAATCATAAGACAAATAACAAAATATTAGACTCAAACCTAATATGAAAGTTTTTCAAAATTTCATTGAAAATGAATATTACCTTTTAATTTCATTTTATGAACTTTTATAAGCACTCTCATTTATCAATAATGGAATTAATTGTGAATAATTTAAACATGGCAGTTAAGAAAGATTATCTATGTATATACTGTGTAAAAGAAATTTATTTCAAATACAATGGCATGTGTAGGTAGAAAGTAAAAGTTGAGAAAATGATGCATCATACAAATATTAATTGAAAGAAAGCAAGATTGATCATCTTAATATCAATAAAGTAGACATCACAGCAAGGGCAACAAATAAAGACAAACTTGAAATAATGTTAAGAGTTAGTCCTCTAAGGCAGCACAAGTAAATGTGTATGCACCAAATAATAGCACTGTTAACAAATTAAGCAAAACTGACAGATAACTTCAACACCACTGCAAGGATTCAGAACTCATTACCACTGTCAACAAACAGTATTCAATTGACATTTACAGTAAACTCCATGCCGCAACAGTAGAATACCCATCCATTCCAATTGTTCAGGGAACATTCACTATAGATAGACCATCTACTAAGTCATAATGGACCATCAAACAAAGCTCAACGAATTTATTTATTATTATTGTGCCAAAGAATTCATGATTGCTAAGTACATTAATGTAGAACTGCCATTTGAATCTGTGTTTTCATTTCTTTTGGGTTATGCTCCTAGAAGTGGAATTAAAGATAATATGGTAATCTCCTTTATAGTAATTGTCCCATTTTACACTCCCACCAGCAAGGCACATGAATTCTAATGTATCCACATCTTCAGCAACATTTCCTATTTTCCTTTTGTTTTGTATTTTTGATAATAATGATATTAATGGATGTGAAATATCATCTCATTTGATTTGCATATCTTCAATGACTAGAAATGTAAGTAACTTTTATTTTGTTTATCTAATATTTTATTTCTAGAAGAAATCTCCTTTGCCTATTTTTAATCTTTAGTTTTAGAAGTATTTTCTACATTTTGTTAATATTAATTTCTTAAGTCACAGGTGATTTGCATTTATTTTCTCAAATTCTACAGATTGCCTTTCACTCTGTTAATAGTTTCATTTCACGTAACAAAAGTTTCAAAATTTGATAAAGGTCAGCTTCTCTATTTTTTCTTCTGTTGCTTGTGGTTTTGGTGTGATATTGAAGAAGTCCTTGCCAAATCCAATGTCATGAAGATTTCTCCCTGTGTATTCCACTGGGATATTGTAGCTTTGTGTCTTACGTTTAGGCATTTCATAAACTCTGAGATAAGTTTTATACATTGAGTAAAGTAAAGGTCACACTTCATTATATTTTGCATGATATCCAATTTACATCCACCATTTGTTGGAAGGACTGTCCTTTCCTCATATGGTCTTGGCACCTTTGATTAAAATCAACTGACCACCTATGTGAGGGGCCGCTTTTAGAATTTCCATTTTATTGCATTGGCCTTTTTGTCTTATGCCATTACCACACTGTTTTTTCACTTGACCTCTATGGTAAGACTTGAAATCAGGAAGCATGGGTTCCCCAAATTTGTTTTCATTTTTCAAGAATATTTTGGCTGCTTTCAAAAGTTTTTGTTGAGATGAAGAGAGAGAGAGAGAGAGAGAGAGAGAGAGAGAGCATGTGCGTGCGAGAGAGAGCACTTCCATTTGCTGATTCACTCTCCAGATGTCTGGTAACCAGGAACTCAGTCTAGGTCTCTCCCACATGAGTGGCAGGGATCCAACTACATGAGTCAGCACCTGCTGCTTATCAAACTGGGCATTAGCAGGAAGCTGGGACCTGAACGTAAGGGGCTCTGATATGGGATGCGGATGACGCAAGTGGCATCTTAACCACTATGCCAAACAGTTTCCCTGGACGGGCTTTTTACAATTCTGTTGAGAGTCCACGGAAATATTACAATATACTTTTCTATTTCTACATAAATCCCAATGAGATTTTGATGAGGATTGCTTTAAACCTACAGATATAATCCTATACATAGTATTACCATCTTAACAATGTTGCTTTCTAATAATAATCATAAGGTGTCTTTCCATTTATTTATATATTTTTAAATCTCTCAGAAATATTTTGTAGTTTATCATTGTACAAGTCTTACCTGTTTAATTTGGTTTGTTACTAAGGAGTCTATTCTTTCTAATGTTGTTATAAATTGAATTGTTCTCTTAAATTCCTTTTTATATTTTTCACTGTACAAACAGAAATGCAATTGATTTTTGTGTCCTACAAGTTACTGAATTTGCTTATTAGGTCTAGGCATTGTTTTTATCTTTTAGATTCTGATATGAAATGTCTTGTGTTTGCAGATCCTGTCTTCTAGGAACAAGTTGAATGCATTTTCTTTCTTTTTCTTCCTGACTACTATGGACAGAGCTTCCAGGAATATCTTGAATAAAAGCATTGTAAGCAGACATACTTGCTTTATTCCTGATCACAGAGAAAAACTTTATAGTCCTTCATCATTGACTATGAGGTTAGCTGTGCACTTTTCATGATAAGGATGTTTTCTTTGATTTTTAAAATTTTTATTTTAGGGGCCGGCGCTGTGGCATAGTGGGTAAAGCCACTGCCTGCTGTGCTGGCATCCCCTATGGGCGCTGTTTTGAGTCCCGGCTGCTCCACTTCTGATCCAACTCTCTACTATGGCCTGGGAAAGCAGTGGAAAATGGCCCAAATGCTTAAGCTTCTGAACTCCCATGGGATACCTGGAAGAAGCTTCTGGCTCTTCGCTTCAGATTGGCCCAGCTCCAGCCATGGCAGCTATTTGGGGAGTGAACCGGCAGATAGAAGACCTTTCTCTATGTTTTTCCTTCTCCGTGTCTGTAACTCTCTCTCTCAAATAAATAAAAATATTTTTAAAAGATGTATTTATTCATTTGAAAGGCAGAGTTACAGAGGAGCAGAGGCAGAGAGAGAGAGATAAAGGTCTTCCATCTGCATTCCCCAGATGACAGCAATGGCCAGAGCTGCTGTTGATCTGAAGCCAAGAGCCAGGAGCTTCTTGCAGGTCTCCCAAGAGGGTGAAGGGGCCCAATGACTTAAAGCATCTTCTGCTGCTTTCCCAGACCAAAACAGAGAGCTGGATTGTGAGTGGAGCAGCTGGGACTTGAATTAGCACCCACATGGGATGCTGGCACTGCACACAGTGGCTTTACCCACTATGACACAGCCCCGGACTCTAAATAAAATACCTTAAAATTTATTATATCTTTAATTGGCAAATAATTGTATATTGTATATTTTTAGGGATATAATATGATGGTATGACATATGTATACATTCTGAAATGATGACATCAGATAATTAACATATTCATTGCTTAACACCCTTACCATTTCTTTCTGGTGAGAATACTTAGAATCTACTGTTTCAGAAACTATAAAATGCACATCATTATTACCTATATACAATATTATGTACAATAAGAAGATCACTAGAACTTTTTTAAGATTCTACGTGTAAGTAAGATAGTGCAATATTTGTGTCTGGCTTATTTCACTTAGCACAACTAATCTTCTGTATTCATCCATATAGCTGCAAATAACAGAATTTTGTTTATTTTTTAAGGCTGAATAATACTCCATTATGTATAACACCATATTTTCTTAATCCATCTATTGTTGGACACTTAGATTGTTTCCTTACTTTGGTTTTGTAAATAAAGTTTCAAGGAACATGAGAATGCAAATACGGCTTCTATATATTTCCTTCAATTCATTTGGCTATATAAAGAGGAGAAGAATTGCTGAGTCATGTGGTGGTTCTATTTTGAGTAATTTCAGGAGGCGCATTACTATTTTTAAAATGGCTGTACACATTTACACTGCTCCCAACAGTACATGGATTTTCCCTTTCCTTCACAGCCCTTACCAGCACTTCTTATGGTTCGTCAATTTTATAATAGCAATTCCAATAGATGTGATATAGTATCTCACTGTGGTTTTAGTTTAACATTTTATTCATTATTAAGGCCATAGCACAGATTTTTCATATATATGTTGGCCATTTGCTTTTAAAAAACTATATTCAGATTTCTGAGGAATCTCCAGAATGACTACGATAGTGGCTTTAGCAGTTTGCATTCCCACCAACAGTGGGTTAGTGTCCCTTTTTCCCCACATCCTCTCCAGCATCTGTTGTTGTTAGATTTCTGTATGTGGGTCATTCTAACTGGGGTGAGGTGAAACCTCATTGTGCTTTTGATTTGCATGTTCCTGATTGCTAGTGATCCTGAACATGTTTTCATGTGTCTGTTGGCCACTTGTATTTCCTCTTTTGAAAAATTTCTATTGAGGTCCTTGGCCCATCTCTTAAGTGGGTTGTTTGTATTATTGTTGTGAAGTTTCTTGATCTCTTTGTAGATTCTGGTTATTAATCCTTTATCTGTTGCATAGTTTGCAAATATTTTTTCCCATTCTGTTGGTTGACTTTTCACTTTCCTAACTGTTTCTTTTGCATTACAGAAACTTCTCAATTTGATGCAATTCCAATAGTTAATTTTGGCTTTGACTGCCTGTGCTTCCAGGGTCTTCTCCAAGAAGTCTTTGCCTGTGCCTATATCTTGCAGGGTTTCTCCAATGTTCTCTAATAATTTGATGGTGTTGGGTCATAGATATAGGTCTTTAATCCATTTTGAGTGGATTTTTGTGTAAGGTGAAAGGTAGGGTTCTTGCTTCATGCTTTTGCATGTGGAAATCCAGTTTTCCCAGTACCATTTATTGAATAGACTGTCCTTACTCCAGGAATTGGTTTTGGATCCTTGATCAAATATAAGTTGGCTGTAGATGTTTGGCTTTGTAATAGGGTAATACTAGATTAGATAATGAATTTGAAAGTATGCAGTTCAAAATTTTGGAATAGTTTTAAGAGGATTGGTGTTAATTCTTCACTAAATTCACCAGGGAAGCTATTTGACCCTATTTTCTGGAGGTGGGGAGGATGTAGGAGAGTGTGTTCATTACTGATTTGATCTTCTAATTAATTACAGAACAATTCTGATTTTCAAATTTTGCTCACTCAGTTTTGGTAGGTTTTGTGTTTTTAAAAATTTGACCATTTCCGTTGGTTTATCCAATCTGTTCGTTTGTAATTATTTTACCTTCTTTCATTATACATTTTATCTCTATAATATCAGAAGAGTCCACAATTTCATTTCTGATTTTAGCAACTTAAGATTTTTCTTTTTTCTTAGTCTGTGTTGCGAAAGACTTGCCCATTGTGTTAAAACTTTTAAACATTTTAATTGATTTTCTCTATTATGCTCTATTTTATACAGTTCTATCTCCTTTCCAAACTTTGGTTTTCCTTTCTGCTGCAAGTTTTGGTTTAGTTTTCTCTTTTGGTGGGGGGCTATTTTATTTATTTAATTGAGAGGGAGAGAGAGTTCACTCCCCAGATGCCAGTATATATGGGCCAGGCCAAAACTGGAACCTAGAAACTCAGTCCAGGTCCCCCATGTGGATGGCAGCAACCCAACTACTTGACCTATCACCACTGCATCCCAGGGTCTGCAATAAACAGAAATGTAGGATTGGGAGTTCATCTTGGACTTGGGCTCCTTCATATGCATGGTTACCTTCAAACATCTTAAATTTCCAAGCAATCTCACCCCAGTTTCTCCTTCAGGACTTAGTCTATTGTGTGTCTCTATCTGTACATTCTAGGGACATCTATGACTTTGTAGCACTTTTTTCCTATTTACATCCAATACCTACAACTTTCTCCATCTATGTTACAAGTATTTTTTTTCAGATATAGACCAATGATTTAGTCCTTAATGTCTCTATCAACATGCAGGTCAAAAATTAAATGTGCAATCATTTTCAAATAAGGTCTGTTATTTTCTGAGGGAGAAAACTGGAAACTGGGCTGGTGCTACTCAAGAACAAGACAATTGCCCAATCCAAGGAAGGATGTGAGACAAGCCCTTCCCTCCTCCCAAAAGACAACATTTCTCCCGTTTTGATTGGGCATTTGCTTAGTTGCTATAAACCTTTGTTTTCCAGAATTCCAACAAAATTGGTTTTGATGGCTTCTGTTTTGTTTATTTCTATAAGGAATGATAATTTGGAGCTTCCAAGTTCCCCCATTTATATTTCTAGAGTGTTTTGGACTGCATAATTCCTGCCAGAATTGTGGAAGCAAGGCCAGCCCCAAATTATTGTGTAATTTAAATATTTTACAATCGCCTTTCTATTTATGCACCTTCATCAGTTCAATTTCATCGTCGGCAATTCACATTCCACATGAACTATCCTATTTGTTAGAGTCATGAGAAAATCATGTCAGTTATGCAGCACTTGCTTCCAATTACAATGTGTTTGATTTTGGAGAGCATGTTTTATTTTCATGTGACTTCTCAACATCTTCTGGAATACACCATTTGCCTATGAACGACAGCTCCAGGAAGATCCAGGTTTTTTTTGGTTTGGCAGCAGCAGTATCACTGGAGGCCTTTCTGAATCATCCTCAGTATTTTATTTCGTTTAGGTGTTTAGTAAATATTTGTAGAATTAATGCAAATAAATATTCACCTATGGAATTCATATAGAAAGAGCTAGAAAAATGGTATTTGCCATGGAAAATAAACCTCCTACCCACCCTTTAATGCCTAACTTAAATTATGTCTCCTTCATAATGACTTCTTTGTTACCTAAATGGAAAACAGATTTTCCCCCAATTAAGTTAGATAAAACAACAAACCATTCAAATAATACCTAGCAGTATCTTCTAGAAAGAATTTGAGTTTTGAAGTCAGATAGATTTCAATTTAGCTCCAGTTTTGCCACTTATTGTGGATCCCAGCCAAGTTTCCAAACCCCTCTGTGCCTTGGTTTCCTTATCTGTAAAATGACTACTCTTATCCGAAGATAGCTCACAGAACTTTTGGAAGGACTAAATAGATTGTATAGCTGATAGAATCTAACTCGGTATCTGGCTAATTACTTAGTTACTTATTTTTAATTTGTTAGATATATACTTGAGCAGTAGAAAAATTTTAAGTAGAAGTAAGACATACTTAGTTGTTTTTTGTTTGTTTGCTTTTTACATTTGCATTGGTGCACATGTTGAGTATGCCTTGTAGGTTCCTAAGTGGAGAGCTAAATACTGACACTGGTTTTCTGAAAGTGGACTTAGTTCTCCTTGGTAACTCCTTTCCTTGCAATTTCCCCTCAGTGAAGCTACCGAGGGTTAGGTTTGGGTTGGGGCTTTATATGGAGTTTACCTCACCTTAATAACATCTTCCTTCCCCTGCTGTGGTACATAAACTGAAATACAATATGCTGTATTAATTCATGCAAGTCAAAAAATTTGTAAGTTACAGATCTAGGATTCAATCTATATATAAATATATCTATAAATATCTCTATATAAATATACATAATGTGTATATATGTAGTAAATATACATTTAAGTATAGGTATAGATAAAGGTGTAAAGTAAAAAGTAAAGATGTAGGTGCTGGCATTGTGGTGCAGTGGGTTAAGCCATTGCTTGCCATGTCAGCATCTCATCTTGGAGGGCTAGTTTGAGCCCAAGCTATTCTCTTCTGATCCAGCTTCCTGCTAATAAGCCTAGGAAGGAAGTGTGAAGGTAGCACAGGTAATTGGACCCCATGATCCACCTGGGAGACCTAGATGAAGTTCTTGGCTCCTGGCTTTGGCCTGGTCCAGACCTGGCTCTGTTGTGGCTTTTAGGGGAGAGAATCAGTGGACAGAAGATCTCACTCTCTCTCCCTCTCTTTCTCTCTCCCTTTCAAATAAATAAATAAATAGATAGATCTTTCAAATAATATGTAAACAAGTCTTACTGCACTTTATATGGCAAATAGCTCTAGTCTTTGTGTCTAATAGCCAATGTGGCAGGGTGGTAATAGAAAACCTCCTACTGTTACTACTATGGCATTCACCAAGATCTGTGTTTCCAGAAATAGGAGCTAAGTCTATCGAGTTCATATCACATCTGCCCAGTCCATCTTATGGTTCATATTTCTGTAGCATGGCTTGATGGACAGAGATCTTAAGTTCTCAGATGGGGGTTGGAGGGGAACTGCTGGATAAAAGGAGTTAATGAGTGACAAAACTCACCATTGTAGTTTCATTGACAACAATGCTTAAATAAATTAAACCCTCTTCCATGACTTTTTCTGTTGCTTGACACTAGTGGAATAATCATGAGAATAAATTTTGTTGTTGGGTGGTACTGAGTCTCAATACAAATTCTTCTGCTTACCAATGATGTGTCCTCAGGGAAGTTACTTAATCTTGATCTTCATTGTCCCCATTCTTCAAGTGGGGACCATGATGGCTATCTTGAAAAGCATTTCTGAGAAATAAGAGAACATAAGCAAAACTCTTGGCACATTACCAGGCACTTAGTAAATAGTCAATGGGAATTTCTATTTATATTAACAACTGGAACTAAGGGACTGAGTTCTGCTTGATAGTAAATTTTAATACACTGCTTTGTAATTCAAGGCTATATCTCTTCCCTTACCATGGAGGTTCAATGGAAAGATGAAATTTTCTGTCTCAGTAATAATGATCACATCATATTTGAATATTTTTACCAAGGTTCTCTCTTTTTTGGAAGCAGTTCTAACTGTCATTTTCCATTTCATTAAACCCCTTATAGATGACAACTAAGACAAAGGCAAGTGATACTTTCATAAGTAAGCTCCTCAGAATTTCCAGGCAATTGTCTCCTTGGTATCAGCAGAGTCTTGTTGTGGACTAAATAAGAAGTTTAGAGAAGTTACCAACCGAAAGCCACAAGTCCTCCTGCAAGAAACATTGGCTTTTTATTTGCTCATTTGGAGCTTTGTGCTCCACAAGTATAGACCTGTGTGAACTTGGGTCAATTACTTCACCTCTCTAAGCCTCAGGGTTTTTTTTTTTAATTTATAATATTGAGGGTGCAGGAAACAGATAGTTCACTCAAACTGGATAGTTCAGACGCGTTTATTGCAAGCTATATTTCTAAAGTCATGGGAAGAGTTAAGGGAACCAACAGAGGCTGGTGAAGTCCTCTCAGGTTAGAGTTTGCTGTTTTTACCACCCCAAGAGAAAGTGATAGGACAGTTACTATGGCAAAAAGAAACAGGTAAACAGACATAGAGATGAACACACACACAAACACACACACACACACACACACACACACACACACAGAGAGAGAGAGAGAGAGAGAGAGAGAGAAGCTATAGGAGAAGACTTTGTTACTCACCATAGCCATGTCTATCTTAGAGGAATGCAGCCACCGCCAACATGCAGTCTTTCGCTATGACCTTCCATGAATAAATGCTCAAAGAAGCCTAAAGTCAAGGAACTTAGGTGACCTAGTCTATATGGGTCAGTTTGAAAGGGCAAGAGGTGGGTGGAGAATTGTAAGGAGTGACTTGAGATGGGTAAACAGAGATTAGACAGCATGAGAGTTATCATTACTTGAGTGGCTGTTTTGTGCCTAAAACTGGACTAGGCTGTTTATGATAATAATAGTACTGGGTCTTTATGGCACCCTGGCAAGTTGAGGGTTATTGTCCTCATTTCATACATGAGGAAGTTTAGCCTCAGAAATTAAAATTTCTGTATTAGATTATTGCATAAAGCACATGCCATCTCCGATCTTTACATTTGCTTATGCATTCATTTATTCAGCATTCTCAGCAATAAATGCAGAGGTGAATAAGAATCTGTACCTGCCCTCAAGAACTTCAGATCAGAAACTGAACAGAGAAACTGTGAAACAGCAAGAATAAAAGAAAGAAAACAGAATATTTTGCAGCAAAATATTTTGGAAGAACTCAGTGAGAACGTTTTCTCACATAATAAACTGATATAATTGCCATACTTTACCATGTGCCACACACATTACAGCCAGTACTTACTCTCAATGAATCTTTGGGAAACAGGTCCCATTTTGCTGATGAGAAAACCGGGGTTTGAGGGATTGATTTGCTTATTATCTCAAAGCAATTGAGAGGTAGAGCCAAGCTACAAAGCCAAATGTTCAATGACTGCTTGCATCTCTCATTTCTAACTTTACAGGTGTCTGGTGCTAAATATGAGAAAATTTCAAAATATTTTTAGGAAAGAGAATTAAAAGGCAAGTTAATTTTGCTTCAAAAATTTTGAAATTTAGGCATAATTTTTCTTAATATGCATTTTTCATGAGCCTTTTGAAGAACCCATGTATATATCATGGCTTTCACGCTGCCTCATACTTGGAATTTTTTACTTTAGAAAAATATTTGCTCCTAAGAAGCAATCACATTAGGTTCAGGGAAAAGGGCTTTACAGAGCCTTATAGCACAGTTTTTTGTTTCAAAAATAAACTAAAGTTTTTAAGGTTGTTTTGCTTTTATAAAACCTTAAATAATTCGTACACATACTACATGCACAGACACACCCCACTCTTCTATCTACCTAAGCTTGGGCTCGCCTTATTTTGTTTCCCTTTGATGACAAAAGTTTAGATGAGAATTGACTGAAAGAATGAAGTGAAATAGTCTCAGATAACAGAAACGCAGAGAGAAATGGCATACTTTTCTTTCATAGGGTGTCAGTTGGAAGGGTTGGAGTCATGGAAGGCTTGAATCTCCTTACTGGACCACCTCCAGATGAATAGCATGCCTGGTTCTCCTATCATTTTTCCTTCCTTCCTTCCTTCCTTCCTTCCTTCCTTCCCTCCCTCCCTCCCTCCCTCCCTCCCTCCCTCCTTCCTTCCTTCCTTCCTTCCTTCCTTCCTTCCTTCCTTCCTTCCCTCCCTCCCTTACCTCCCTCCTTTCCTCCCTCCCTGCCTGCCTCCCACCCTCCCCCTTCCTTCTTTCTCTTTTACTTTTCCATTCTTTTGTCTTCTCTTTTTCTCTTTTTCTCTCTTTTCAAGAGGCAGGGAGATGGAGAAAGAGACACAGGGCTACCATCCGATGGTTCGTTACTCAAATGCCTGTAATAGCCAGGACTGGGCCAGCCTGAAGCTTGAAGCCAGAAAATCAATCTGGGCCTCCCACGTGTGTGGCAGGGACCCAGCCTCTTGAGCCATTATCTGCTGCTTTCCAGGGTGCACATTATAAGGAAGTTGGAATCAGGGAGTAGGTTCAGGAATTGAACTAAGACAGTCTTATATAGGATGTGGACATTTTAACTGCTAGAACAAACATCCACTCAACTTCTCTTAAAATATATTAATTTTCTTACAAAATATATAATAGGTTACTGTGAACTGTAGTAACTGCCACTTATTCCTTCTATCTAACTCTGATTTGGTACCTCTTAGCCAAACTTTCTCCATTTAATCCTGCTCTCCCAGCCTGTAACAATTACTATTCTAATTTCAGAGAGATCCAATCATAATGTAATGAAAAAGAGAAGGGAATGTTAATTGTCTTGATTTGATCATGTGTATTGAAATGTCACTCAGTACCTCATAAATGTGCGTAATTATTGCTAATCAAAAATATTTTAACAGCTTTCAGAATAAACAGAAAAAAAATTAATTGACATTAATTGTATATATATATATATATAAAGATTTTTTAAAATTTATTTGAAAGACAACATCACAGAGAGAGGTAGAGGCAGAGAGAGAGGTCTTCCATCCTCTGGTTCACTCTCCAAGTGGCCGCAACGGCTGGAGCTACACCCATCTGAAACCAGGAGCCAAGAGCTTCTTCTGAGTCTCCCATGTGGGTGCAGGGACCCAAGGACTTGGGCCGTCTTCTACTGCTTTCCCAGGCCATAACAGAGAGTTGGATCAGAAGAGGACCAGCTGGGACTTGTACTGGCGACCATATGGGATGTGTGCACTGCAGGCAGTGGCTTTACCCGCTATGCCACAACGTTGGCCCTTAATTGTGTATATTTGTAGGGTACAATATGATGCTTTGATCTGGGTCAAAAGATTTAAACAAGCTAATTAGTACAATTATCACCTTCCCAATTTATCATTTGTTATGATAAGAACATTACAATTTATTAACAATTTCAAAGTACACATTATTTTTAACTGTGGTCATTACTCAATGCAATAGATCATTAAAACTTACTATTCAGTCTGACTGAAACTTCATATTCTTTGATAAACATGCTACTTTCCCCTAATCCTTTCCCTCTACCCACCCTGACCCAGCCTCTAATAACCACCATTTTACTCTCAGTTTCTATGAGATTGACTTTTGTATATTTCACATGTAAGGTGTATCATACATCATATAGATTTCTCTGTTTGGCTAATTTCACTTAGCGTAATGTTCTTCAACTCCATCCACACTGTTGCAAATGACAGAACATTCTTCTTTTTAAAGGATGTATAGTATTCCCTTGCATCATTTCTTGACGTGATTTCTACCATTTTTGGAGAATTGATTCCTCAGAACTTCTTTGTGTTAGAGTGAAATTTGTTTTTCTGTGGCTTCTATCCACTGTTCCCAGCTCTCCTGCCAAGGACCACAGAATAGTCGTTTGCAGTTCTGCTATGTGATAACATTCAGAGATCTGGAGACATATACTAGTTTACAATTTAGTATACTCTTCTTCAGCTGACAAATATACCATTATCATAAAAAGGGAAACTAGCAAAAGCTTAGATTCTCTGTGTAGATCCATCTAAATTCAGACCCCAAGCCCAAGATCAGAACTGCATTTTAAGCTAATCATTCCCAATCTAATCATCAACTACCATATGGTGGTTGGGTCACTCACCCAGAATAGTGATCCTCAGTTTGTATTGAATGGTAGTAAATTAGAAGTAACCATCATGAAAACACATGACAATGCAAAATTCACTAACAGAGCAGATATAATCAGTAAACAATAAAATTACAGGAGTCAATCTATTGATTCATTTCAAGGACTTAGAAAAACAAGAACAAACAAAATCCAAAATAAGGAGGAGTAAAAAATAATAAGATTCGGAGTATAAATAAACAAAATTGAAGCTAAAACTGTTCAAAAGACTAACGAAATGGAAAGCTGCTTTTTTCAAGAGTCAAAATAGACAAACATTTCACGAGATTAAGACAAAAGAGAGAAAATCAAATAAATAAAATTAGAGATGAAAAAGGAGACATTATCACTGATACTATAGAAAAACAAGGGATCATAAAAACAACTAAGGACAACTATATGCTAAGAAATTGTGAAGCCTTGAAGAAATGGATAAATTTCTGGACACATATAACCTACCATGATTAAATCAAGAAGATCAAGGAAATCTAAATAGACACATAGCAAGTATCTATATTGAAACAGTGATTAAAAGTGTCTCAACAAATAAAATGCGGGATCTGATGGCTTTATGGCTGAATCCTACAAAATATTAAAAAAAAATAAATTCGGCACTCTTGAAACTATTTCAAAACATTGAAGCTCTGTTTATGAGGCCAGCAATACTCTGATACCAGAACCAAACAAGGATACAACACAAAAAGAAAATTACAACCCAGTTATCCTTGATGACCATAGATGCAAACATTCTCAACAAGATATTAGCAAACCAAATCAATCACTACATCAAAAAGATTATACAACAGTATCAAGTGGGAATTATTCTTGGAATCTATGGGTGATTCAACATTCACAAATCAATAAACATAAAAAATGACATCAACAAAATGAATGACAAAAGCCATATGATCATCTTTATAGCTCCAGAGAAAGAATTTGAGAAGATTCAAAATCCTTCATGATGACAATCCTCAAAAATTTAGGTTTAGAAGAAACATACTTAAAAATTATAAGGGCTATGTAGGGCATATCCATCACCAGTATCATCTCAAATGGGGAAAAGCTAAAAAGATTTCCTCAGAGGTTTGGAATAAGACAAGGAAGTCTACTTTCACCACTACTGTTCAATGTAGTACTGGGAGTATTAGCAAGAGCAGTTTGATTTTGAGAAGCCCTCATCTTGACTGTTGAGGAATAATGTGGGTTTTTTTTGTTTGTTTGTTCTGTTTTTTTCTTAATACTATTTGTTAAACTCTCTACTTAGTGTAGAGTTAATCTTATGAAAATAAAGTTAACTGGAAATAGATTTTTATAAAAAATAAGAATGAGAATGGGAGAGGGAGGAGAAAGAAAGGTAGGAGTATGGGCAGGAGGGAGGTAGGATGGGAAGAATCTTCATGTTCCCAAATTTGTAAATATGAAATGCATAAAGTTGTATTCCTTAAATAAAATTTTAAAAATAAATAAAATAGCTATGTTTTTCCAAAAGGAGCAATTATGAAAGAAAAAGAAATAAAGAGCAGCAAAATTGGAAAAGTGGTATTCAAGATACTTATGTTTTCAGATAACATGATTTTGTACATAGAAAAAAAGTTTCCCCAATAGTACTGCTAGAATTGATAAAACAATTCAGCAAACTCACAGGATACAGAATCAACATACAAAAAAGTAGCAGTTTATTATTATTATTATAATTATTATTATTATTATAATTATTATTGTCTCATTGTTATTATTATCTTATTATTATAATTATAATTATTATTATCATTATCATTATTATTATTATTATCTTATTTAAAGAGAAATAAAGAAATGCCATTAACAATAGTTGAAAAGTTAAAATATTTTGGAACAAATTTAACAAAAAAGTGAAAGATTTTCTCAAAGCTATGAAACATTGATGAAAGAAATCATCAAGGACACAAAAATGAAAACATTCCCTGCTCATGGATTCGAAGATTGAGTATCATTAATATGTCCATACTACCTAAAGCAATCTACAGATTCAATGCAGTATCTATCAAAATATCAATGGTAGTCTTTACAGAATTAGGAAAAAATAATAAAAATTATACTTAGTGAAATAAGCTAGTCCCTAAAAGAAAAACATCATGTGCTTTCCCTAATTTGTGGTAATTAATATACAAAGCACAAAAACGTAATGTATATGAATGAAATTGACATTTTGAGATTTGATTATTGTCAATACTCTTGAGGAACAAAAATTTTTCTACTTATTCATTGTTTAATTCTTTATTTGGTGGAGGGTTAAGCTTGCAATTATAGAATAAACTAAAAGTATGTCATTAAAAATTTCAATGAAAAAATAAAAAGGGAAGGAGGACAGAGAGTGGGGGCATAGGTATGAGGGAGGATATGGTGGAAAGTATCATTAGGCTCTTACATCTGTATATATGAAATACATGAAATTGGTTCACTTTATATAAATAAATAAATTTAAAATAAAAAAATTCACATTGAACCACAAAAGACCCAGAATTCGAAAAGCAATCATGAACAAAACAACAACAACAAAACACCAAAAGCAATCAAACTGGAGGCATCACTATACCTGATTTCAAAGTATATTACCAAGCTTTAATAATCAAATAGCACGGTATGGGTATAAAAATGACACATCAATAATGGAACACGCGTAAATCAATTAATCCACATCCATGCAGCCAACTGATTTTTGACAAAGGTGTCAACAACATACATTGGAAAAAGGGCAGCCCTTTCAGTAAATGGTGCTGGAAAAACAGGACATACATTTGTAGAGTAATAATATTGTATCCTTACCTCTCATCATATACAAAAATCAACTCATGATGGATCAAAGTCAAAAATGCAAGATCTGAAACCATAAAATTACTAGAAGAAAGCCCATGGGAAACCTTGAAAGACATTGATTTCTTGAAGACCTCAAATGCATAGGCAATAAAAGCAAAATAAGACAAATGGAATTATATAAAATTCATAAGCTTCTACACAGCAAGTGGAACGATCAATAAAGTGAAGGCATATACAACAGATTGGGAGAAAATACATACAAGTTACTTATGTGACAAAGGATTAATATCCAGAATACATCAGGAACTCAAAATATCCAACAAACAAAAAACTCGATCCAATTAAGAAATTGAGAAAGGATGTGAATAAAATCATCAATAGAATAAATACAAATGGCAAACAAATATATGAAAAAATGCTCAATATTACTAGCATTCAGGGAAATGCAAATCAAACCATAATGAAATGTCACCCCCCACTTTGTTAAAACGGTAATACTGAAAAGACAAGAAGTGACAGATGCTGATGAGAATGTGGAGAAAGGAAAACTCTTATATATTGTTGGTATAAACGTGAATTGGTACAGCCACTGTGAAAAACATTATGTTGATTTCTTAAGAGAAAAGGAACTGGGACTACCATATAATCCAGCAATCCTATTACTGGGTATATATTCAAGAGACATATCATTGCATCTGTGAGATACCTGCTCCACCATGTTTATTGCAGCACAATTCACTATAGCCAAGATATGGACAACCAAAGGAGTCCATCATTCAATGGATACTTTTTTTGTGTTTATTATGTGACTTACTTTAATTAGTCTATTTCTGTTTTTTTAACTTTTATTTAATAAATATAAATTTCCAAAGTACAGCTTTTGGATTACAGTGGCTTCCCCCCCAAAACCTCCCTCCTACCCACAACTGTCCCATCTCCCGCTCCCTCTCCCATCCCATTCACATCAAGATTCATTTTCAATTATCTTTATATACAGAAGGTCAATTTAGTATATACTAAGTAAAGATTTCATCAGTTTGCACCCACACAGAAACACAAAGTGTAAAATACTGTTTGAGTACTAGTTATACCGTTAATTCACGTAGTATAACATATTAAGGACAGAGATCCTATATGGCGAGTAAGTGCACAGTGACTCTTATTCTTGATTTAACAACTGACACTCTTGTTTATGTCATCAGTAATCAACCGAGGCTCTTGTCATGAGTTGCCAAGGCTATGTAAGCCTTTTAAGTTCATCAACTCTGATCTTATTTAGACAAGGTCATAGTCAAAGTGGAAGTTCTCTCCTCCTTTCAGAGAAAGGTACCTCCTTCTTTGATGGGCGGTCTTTCCGTTGGGGTCTCACTCACAGAGATCTTTAATTTAGGTCATTTTTTTTGCCAGAGTGTCTTCGCTTTCCATGCCTGAAATAGTCTCATGGGCTTTTTAGCCAGATCTGAATGCTGTAAGGGCTGATAATGAGGGCAGAGTGCTGTTTAGGACATCTACCATTCTATGAGTCTGCTGAGTATCCCACTTCCCATGTTGGATCGTTCTCTCCTTTTTAATTCTATCAGTTACTATTAGCAAACACTAGTCTTGTTTATGTGATCCCTTTGACTCTCATGCTATCATTATGCTATCCTATCATTATGTTCAATTATGAACTGACACTAATCACTTTGATTAGTGAGATGGCATTGGTACATGCCAGCTTGCTGGGATTGAATTGGAATCCCCTAGCTTGTATCTAACTCTACCATTTGAGGCAAGTACGATTAAGTATGTGCTGAATTGTACTTCTCCCTCTCTTATTCCTACTCTTATATTTAACAGGGACCACTTTTCAGTTAAATTTAAAGACCTAAGAATAATTGTGTGTCAATTGCAGAGTTCAAACAATGGTATTAAGTAGAACAAAAAATAATAAAAGGGATAAAGTATTAAGTTGGCCCTTGGTAGTCAGGACAAGGGCTGATCAAACCATTGTTTCTCATAGTGTCCATTTCGCTTAAACAGGTTTCCTTTTGGTGCTCAGTTAGTTGTAACTGATCAGAGAGAACGTATGGTATTAGTGCTTTGGGACTGGCTTAATTCAATCAGCATGATGTTATCCAGATTCCTCCATTTTGTTGCAAATGACCGGATTTCATTGCTTTTTATTGCTGTATAGTATTCTTTTTTTTTTTTTTGACAGGCAGAGTGGACAGTGTGAGAGAGAGACAGAGAGAAAGCACTTCCTTTTGCCATTGGTTCACCCTCCAATGGCCGCCACGGACAGTGCACCATGCTGATCCGAAACCAGGAGCCAGGTACTTCTCCTGGTCTCCCATGGGGTGCAGGGCCCAAGCACTTGGGCCATCCTCCACTGCACTCCTGGGCCACAGCAGAGAGCTGGCCTGGAAGAGGGGCAACAGGGACAGAATCCGGTGCCCCAACTGGGACTAGAACCCGGTGTGCCGGCGCTGCAAGGTGGAGGATTAGCCTATTGAGCAGCGCTATAGAGTACATATCCCATAATTCCTTTATCCAGTACACACTTTATGAGCATTTAGTTTGATTCCAGCTCTTAGCTATTGTGAATTGAGCTGCAATAAACAGTGAGGTGCAGACATCTCTTTTATTTTCCAATTTAATTTCCTTTGGGTAAATTACAAGAAGTGTGAAGGCTGGGTTGTATGGTAGGGTTATATTCAGGTCTCTGAGGAATCTCCAAACTGACTTCCATAGTGGCTTGACCAGTTTGCATTCCCACCAACATTGGGTTAGTGTCCCTTTTTTCCCACATCCTCTCCAGCATCTGTTGTTGTTAGATTTCTGTATGTGGGTCCTTGTAACCGGGGTGAGGTGAAACCTCATTGTGGTTTTGATTTGCATGTTCCTGATTGCTAGTGATCCTGAACATGTTTTCATGTGTCTGTTGGCCACTTGTATTTCCTCTTTTGAAAAATTTCTATTGAGGTCCTTGGCCCATCTCTTAAGTGGGTTGTTTGTTTTGTTGTTGTGGAGTTTCTTGATCTCTTTGTAGATTCTGGTTATCAGCCCTTTGTCTGTTGCATAGTTTGCAAATATTTTTTCCCATTCTGTTGGTTGACTTTTCACTTTCCTGACTGTTTCTTTTGCATTACAGAAACTTCTCAATTTGATGTAATCCCAATAGTTAATTTTGGCTTTGACTGCCTGTGCTTCCAGGGTCTTTTCCAAGAAGTCTTTGCCTGTGCCTATATCTTGCAGGGTTTCTCCAATATTCTCTAATAATTTGATGGTGTTGGGTCATAGATATAGGTCTTTAATCCATTTTGAGTGGATTTTTGTGTAAGGTGAAAGGTAGGGTTCTTGCTTCATGCTTTTGCATGTGGAAATCCAGTTTTCCCAGCACCATTTGTTGAATAGACTGTCCTTAATTCAGGAATTGGTTTTGGATCCTTGATCAAATATAAGTTGGCTGTAGATAATTGGATTAGTTTCTGGTGTTTCTATTCTGTTCCATTGGTCTATCCTTCTGTTTCTGTACCAGTACCATGCTGTTTTGATTACAACTGCCCTGTAGTATGTCCTGACATCTGGTATTGTGATGCCTCTGGATTTGTTTTTGTTGTACAAGATTGCTTTAGCTATTCGCGGTCTACTGTGTCTGCATATGAATCTCAGAAACATTTTTTCCAGATCTGAGAAGAATGTCTTTGGTATTTTGATTGGTATCACAGTGAATCTATAAATTGCTTTTGGGAGAATGGATATTTTCATGATATTGATTCTTGTAATCCATGAGCATGGAAGATTTTACCATTTTTTGGTATCCTCTTCTATTTCTTTCTTTAAGATTTTGTAATTCTCATCATAGAGATCTTTGACAACTTTGGTTAAGTTTATTCCAAGGTATTTGATTGTTTTTATTGTTATTTTGAATGGGATTGATCTAAGCAGTTCTTTCTCAGGCATGGCATTGCCTGTGTATACAAAGGCTGTTGATTTTTGTGCATTGGTTTTATATTCTGCTGCTTTGCCAAACTCTTGTATGAGTTCCAATAGTCTCTTAGTGGAGTTCTTTGGATCCCCTAAATAAAGAATCATATCATCTGCAAAGATGGATAGTTTGAGTTTTTCCTTCCCAATTTGTATCCATTTAATTTCTTTTTTAGCCTAATAGCTCTGGCTAAAACTTCCAGAAATATATTGAATAGCAGTGATGAGAATGGGCATCCCTGTCTGGTACCAGATCTCAGTGGAAGTGCTTCCAACTTTTCCCCATTCAATAGGATGCTGGCTGTGGGTTTTTCGTAAATTACTTTGATTGTATTGAGGAATGTTCCTTCCATACGCAGCTTGCTTAGAGGTTTCATCATGAAAGAGTATGGTTTTTATCAAATGCTTTCTCTGCATCTCTTGAGATAATCATGGGTTTTTTTCTGCAGTTTGTTAATGTGGTGTATCACATTGATTGTTTTGCGCACATTGAACCATCCCTGCATACCAGGGATAAATCCCACTTGGTCTGGGTGGATGATCTTTCTGATATGTTGTTGCATTCTATTTGACAAAATTTTATTGAGGATTTTTGCGTCTATGTTCATCAGGAAAATTGGTCTGTAATTCTCTTTCAATGCTGCATCATTTTCAGACTTAGTGATTAAGGTGATGCTGGCTTCATAGAAAGAATTTGGGAGGATTCCCTCTCTTTCGATTGTTCTGAATAGTTTGAGAAGAATTGGAGTTAGTTCTTTAAACGTCTGGTAGAATTCAGCAGTGAATCCATCCCAGTCCTGGGCTTTTCTTTTTTGGGAGGGCCTTTATTACTGTTTCAATTTCTATCTCAGTTATGGGTCTGTTTAGGTTTTCTATGTCTTCCTGGTTCAATTTAGGTAGGTTGCATGTGTCCAGGAATCTATCCATTTCTGATAGGTTTCCCTGTTTGCTGGCATACAAGTCCCTGTAGTAATTTCTGATGACTCTTTTTATTTCTGTGGTGTCTGTTGTTATGTTTTCTTTTTCATCTCTGATTTTATTTATTTGGGTCTTTTCTCTGCCTTTTTTAGTTAGTTGGGCTAATGGTGTGTTGATTTTCTTTATTTTTTTTCCAAAAAACTGCTCTTCATTTTATGATATTTAGTATAGTTTTTTGTATTCAATTCTTTTGATTTCTTCTCTAATTTTAATTATTTCTCCCCTGCTACTAGTTTTGGGTCTGGTTTGCTGCAGTGTTTCTAGAGAAACACATCCTTGAGATGTGTTTAAAACTCATTTATTTGGTGGCTTTTCAATTTCTTGATGTAGGCACCCATTGCTATAAACTTTCCTCTTAACACTGCTTTTGCTGTATCCTATAAGTTTTGGTATGTTGTGTTGTTATCTCATTTACTTCCAGAAAGTTTTTGATTTCTCTTTTGATTTCTTCTATGACCCACTATTCATTCAGGAGCATGTTTTTCAGTCTCCATATATTTGCATATGCTCTAGGGATTCTGAGTTGCTAATTTCCAACTTCATTCCCTTATGGTCTGAGAAGCTGCATCATATGATTCTAATTCTTTTGAAGTTGCTGAGACTTGCTTTATGGCCTAGTATATGGTCAATCCTAGAGTAGGTTCCATGTACTGCTGAGAAGAATGTAAAATCTTTAGATGTAGGATGAAAAGCTCTGTAGATATATGTTAGATCCATTTGGGATATAGTGTCATTTAAATCTACTGTCTCCTTGTTGATCTTCTGTTCTCTTGATCTGTCTACTTCTGAGAGTGGAGTATTGAAGTCCCCTAGTACTATTGTTTTGGAGTCTAAGTTTCCCTTCAAGTCCCTTAACATATCTTTTATATAAACTGGTGCCCTATAATTAGGTGTATATACATTTATAATCGTTATATCTTCCTGTTGAATTGATCCCTTAATCATTATATAGTGCCCCTCTTTGTCTCTCTTAACAGTTTTTGTGTTAAAGTTTATTTTGTCTGATATTAAGATGGCTACACCAGCTCTTTGTTCATTTCTGTTAGCATGGAATATCTTTTTCCAACCTTTCACTTTCAGTCTGCATGCATTTTTGTTGGAAAAATGTGTTTCTTGTATGCAGCAAATAGATGGGTTTTGTCCCTTAATCCAATTAGCCAGTCTGTGTCTTTTAACTGGAGAGTTGAGGCCATTTGCATTCAATGTGACTATTGATATGTAGTAACTTTGCCCTGCCATTTTCCCAAAGATATTTTCTAGTATATGCTTTGAACTTCCTGTGGTCTTTTACTAGGAGGTTTTCTTCCTTTACCTTCTTTCATATTGATGTTCGTGTTTCTGTGTTTCTGTGTGTAACACATCTTTAAGCATCTTTTTCAGGGCTGGATGAGTGGTGACAAATTCTTTCAATTTCTGTTTGCTATGAAAGGTTTTTATTCCACCTTCATTCACAAATCATAGCTTTGCAGGCTATAATATTCTGGGCTGGCAGTTTTTTTTTTCTCTTAATACCTGTGCTATATCTCGCCATTCCCTCCTAACCTGTAGGGTCTCTGATGAGAAGTCTACTGTGAGTCTAATTGGACATCCTCTGAGAGTAATCTGCCGTTTCTCTTTTGCACATTTTAGAATCTGTTTCACTGTGTTGAGTTTAATTACAACGTGTCATGCTGAGGATCTCTTTTGATAACGTTTGTTGGGTGTCCTATGTGCTTCCTGTACTTGAAAGTCTCTGTTAAATGGATAAATTTTTTTAAAACAATGTGGTATGTGTACTCAGTGGAATACTCTTCACCCATAAAAGGATTGAAATCACATAGAACAAGTCTGGGTTATAAAAGTAAGGGAAGCTGAATGTGATTCATTAATTGTGAGAAAAATACTAAAATGAGATTTCAGTAATATTGGAAACTATTGTTTTTTATAGATTGTGTCAAATATACTAATATGCTAACACTACAGGAAGTTGGTTATGGGATATATGAAAACTCTGTACAATTTCACAATTTTTTGTGAATTTGAAACTATTCTGAAGTGAATATGTTTTAAAAATAAAACATTATGCATGTATAACATATAGAGCACTACAATGGATATCATTTTGTGCTGATGTTCATTTATTATATTATACAAAACCAAAATCATGATATGAAAACACATGTCTTTATTAAAATACTAAATCATAGGATCTAATAGCAGGTTTAGTAACAATCATAATTTCAAAATAATGGCGAGCATAAATGATAGTCTATGCAACAACAGTAGTGTGACACAAAGCATTTTTTAATTTCTACTGCCTGCAAGATTCAGTTACTGTCAAAAATCATTTGTTGCTTACAATTTACAATTACACTTACAATTGAGAGAAAGATAAATTTCTATTAGAGTCTATTAAAAATAAAAATGAGGCCTGGCATTGTAGCACAGTGAATTAAGCCACTGCCTGTGATACTAGCATCCCATATGGGCGTGGTTTAAAGTCCTGTCTGCTCTGCTTCCGATCCAGCTGCCTGTTAATGTGCCCAGGAAAGCCGTGGATGGGCCCCAGGTACACACAAGGGAGACCTAGATGGAGTTCCAGGCTCTTGGCTTCAGCCTGGCCAGCATTGGCTGTTGCAGCCATTTGCAGAATGAACCAGTAACTCGAAGATTCTCTCTCTCTCTCTCTCTCTCTCTCTCTTCATTCTCCTCTCTGTAATTCTTCCTTTTAAATAAATAGGTAAATTTGGGGTGATGGGGGAGCAGTGCTATGGCATGGTGGGTTAAACTGCCGCCTGCAGCACAGGCATCCCATACAGATTCCAGTTAGAGTCCTGGCTGCTCTACTTCCAATATAGCTTCCTGATAATGGGCTTGGGAAAGTATGGAAAATGGCTCAATTGCTTGGGCCCCTGCACCCACGTGGGAGACCTGGAAGAAGCTTCAGACTTCTTTTTCTGGCCTGGCCCGTCCCCAGCCATGACATCTACTTGGGGCATGAAACAGCAGATGGAAGACCTCTTTTTCTGTCTCTGTTTCTGTTTCTCTCTCTCTCTCTCTCTCTCTCTCTCTCTCTCTCTCTCTTTCAAATAAATAAATAAAAATACAAATAAAAAAGATAAGTTATAATGAAAAGTAAAAATACAAACCTTTTTCATCTGTGTTCACAAACACACCTTAGACCCAATATGAAATATCAACTTTAATAAAGATTTTATGATACAGAATCATACCATTGATAGGTAGAATTATTTGAAAAAACCCTCAAGACAATATGGTGCTACATACATAAATTAATTGATTGAAATCAGACTCAAAGTTGCAAGAAATCTTAAAAGTTGACTCTTCTATCCATCACATTCTGCAGCTTGAGGAAACAGAGGTGAAATGACTTGTTCAAAGTTACACAGGTAGGGGAGACAAAAAGCCAAACCTGGATTTCTTGGGGTCCCATCAGTGCTTTAATTCAGCCAAGTTAATTTTTAAATACAGACATGTGAAAGCTTTAGAAGCTTAAAAAGCTAAGTGATCTGTGCTAAGGCTCAGTACAGTCTCTCTTTGCATGTCATGCTGTACTTAACTCCCTAATTTTATTACTAAGATTATCAAATTGAAAGTTTAATTCTTTAGCCAGACAGTGTATCAATTTAGCTCTGGCATCTGACAGTGTATCTGTGAATATCTATATGGATATCAGCAAGAAATGAAGAACATGTAGTAAAAGACATTTGTAAATGACTAGAACCTCAAAACCAAGTGGAATCCCTCAGGTCAAAATCTAGGTATAGTTCTCTAAATTATGCCAAGGTTTTTGGTCCTTACCTCTTTTTCAGTATCTTCATTAGTGTTTCTAAGGAGGACTTTGATAGTATGTCATAATTGCAGAAGGCAAATAACTTCAGTGTGGAGGCTAGAATGACTGTATTAGAAGATAAAGCCAGGATCCTATCAGTTGTCCACAAACAAAAGCGATGAGTTGGACAGATCAAGATGGAACTGAAGAGAGATTTATGTGAAGCCTTCCTTTAGTCTTGAAAATTGAACAGACAGAGAATGGGAAATCCTGGGGTTTGATGGTGGCATGTGGGGAAGAGAAAGGAGGGAAAATATTTCAGTGACTCTCAACAGTGGAAGGTATGGTTACAAAATCTGTAGTCTATTTTAGCTAATGTGAACCAACTCCTGTGAATAATAATATCTAAAATTTGAGTTGCTTAATACAGTGGAGTTTTTTTCACAAACAGAAAGTTTCATCAGTGGTCACCGAGAGAAGCACTGATCTCCACACAATCATTGAAGAACTCAGGCTGGTGGAAGCTCTGGCATGCTCTAAGTCTGGCTTTCAAGATCTTCAAAGGGTTTGATAAAGAGCTGATGAAGGAGCCATATGAAGGTATTTACATGTCAGGCATCGAAGTAGTGCATATATACAATAGCAAGAGAGAGTAGCAAATGTAAACTAGATTTGCAACAGCAAAAAGTAAAGCTTGTTAAATGCCCATTTAGGTGGTTTTTTTTAGATACCTATGTAGGTAGCCTTAGGCCAAAATGGCTGTAAGAGGGAGGGGATGGTAATTCTGTTCTGTTTTACCCTGAAATTTAAAAGAGAAAGAGAATAATTGGAGGGGGTTGAGTATGCCAGGGAGGGATCTGGCATCCAGGTCTCAGAAAGAGTGATTGGAAGCAACTGCAGCTGCCTGGCTTGGAGAATAGATGGCTCAAGGAATTGGTTTCTGTCTTTAGGTTTCTGAGGAACTGTGATGGTGGAGATTGAGTTTGCTTTGGTCTGAATGCCACCCCCTCAACAACTTCCATATATTGAAACAGAATGGAAAGAGAGATAGTATTAAGATACGGGGCCCTTAGGAGGTGATTAAGTCATTAGGGTTAAGCCTTCATGCATGGAATTAAGGCTCCCATTAAAGTGCTTCAGTAAGTGGCATTGTTATCTTCACTCTTGTGCTATGTAAGGACATGATGTTTATTGCCTTTTTGATCCTTTCCACCATGTGAGGATGAAGCCAGTGGGCCCTCTCCAGACACTGAATACTGGCATCATTATCTTAAATTTCTCACTCTCTATAACTGAAAGAAAAAAATAACCTCCTATGTTTCTAAAGCACTCAGTCTATGACACAGTTTTATAGTAACTATAGCAGAGTAGACAGGGTCTTTTTGTGGCTCCACAGAGTAGACTTGGGAACCAATGGATAAAAGCCACAGGGAGGCTGGTTTCAGCTCAATAGAAGGATAACCCTCATTAGATGGAATAAGCTGCTTTTGGACACAGCAAGCTGTTCGTCACCAGAGGGGTGAAAAGGATGTCTTATAACCCAACTCTGAATGATAATGATGAAGTAATTCTTCTGTTGTGTGGAGGATTATATACCAGATATTATTAGGCCCTAGAGACCCAGCTTGTCCTTGTTCTTGTGGAGTTTACATTTCTAGTGAGGAAAAATGTGAATAAAGAACTAAAAAACCTGAAATTTCAATGGTAATAAATGTTTTGAAGAAAGTAAAATATAATGGGTAGGGGGCTGCATTAGGTAGGATTTTGTAGGCCTTTGAAAAGAACTTGGTTAGTTCTTTAATTATTGTAGAGAGCAACTGCAATGTTTTAAAAAGATTACCCTTGCTACTCTTTGTAAATTATTGGGATGAGAACATTAGTGACCTCCCTCAAAAAACTCATTAGCCTTTCATTATTGTTTAATTACTTGGTATTTTTCCTACTTCACTTGGGGGAACATGTGGACTTCTCACTTCTCTTGAATTCTGATACCACGTTATTCACATGTACATTCCCAGAGGCCACATGATCTGGAGCAGATAAGGCACTTAGTATTTGTTGTATACTCTCCCACTCTGCTGAGATACATCTGATATTCATCTCCATTTTCTCCAGTATCTTCACCTTTTCCCCTCTCAGTGACTCTAGATTCTCTGATTTCAACATGATTTGGTTTCTTCTGTGATGGACAGAAATAATTTTTCCTGTTATATGATCTAGTGCTTTAAAGTTTTTTTTTTTAACTTATGGTGGGGGGTGGGTAGAGAGAGAAGAGAGACAGAGAAAGAGACAGAGAGAGACAGAGAGATGTCCCATCTATTAGTTGACTTCCCAAATTCTTCTTGGTCTCTCCTGTGGGTGCAGGGGCCCAAGCAGTTGAGCTATCTTCTACTGCTTTCTCAGGCTAGCAGAGAGTTGGATCAGAAGTGGAGCACCTGGGACTCGAGTTGGCACGCATATGGGATGCTAGCGCTGCAGGATGGGGCATTAACCCACTGCACCACAGAGCTTGCCCCTGCTTATTTTTTTCATCTACTTGAAAGGTAAAGAGGGAGACAGGAGAGAGAGACAGGAGATTGAGAGAGGGAGAGAGGGAGAGAGGGAGAGAGGGAGAGAGGGAGAGAGGGAGAGAGAGAGAGAGAGAGAGATCTTTCATCCATTAGTTCACTCCCTGAAAACTCTCAAAAGCAAGTACTGGGCCAGGCCAAAGCCAAAAGTCTATAACTCCCTCTGGGTCTCCCATGTGGGTGGTAGGGGGCCCAAACACTTGCCAGATCTCGACGCCACATTCTGGTATGGGACGTACACATTGCAAACAGCAGCTTTATCCACTGCTCCACAATGCTTGCCTCTAGCCAGGATTATTTTGATAGGTGTAGTCAGCATTGTAAGCTTATTTTGCATCTCTTCCACTTGACTGGGAACCCCTTGAGATCTAGGAACACATCATTGATGTCTATCCTCAGAGGTTTATCTGATCAGTGTTAGCTTATTTGTGTATATTCCAGCATTTTTGGTGTGTTGATGGGGTGACTAGATTGGGGTCTTGCTCCATGCAAATCAAGGAGTTTTAAGGAAAAGAAAAATAACAGGTTATTTCTGGAGCTGACAAATCAGATTTTATGATTGAGAACCCTAAAACATAAAAGAGCCCTCCTTAACTCTTCTCTTGTCTCCATGTTCCTTCTTCATCTAAGACCTGCACAAAAGCTAATTTACCTTTCTGAGAAAGTGAAGTGCATTGCTAGGATTGGAAGACCATGCTCTGCAATAGAAGGAATTGGCTGTTTCATGAGGAACTTCTTTCTTTGAACCAGTGCCAGTTCCCTTGAATAAGAAGGCACTGATGATCACCAAGTCACTTAAAATATGTCTCTTGATTATCAAGATAAAACAAAAAGGATATCGTTCTTGTTTCAATGTTTATCCCCTTAAATTTTTGTTGAAATGTAATCACTATTGTAAAAATATTTAAAAAACGGAACCTGGGACAGGCTTTGTGGTAGTGTGTTAAGCCGCCACTTGGGACACCTATATACTACACCTTGTTCCCTGGGTTCAAGTCCACCTCTGCTTCTAATCCAGCTTCCTGCTAATGAGAACTCTGGGAAGCAGCAGATAATGGCTCAAGTACTTGGGTCCCTGCCACCCATGTGAGAGACTGAATGGAGTCCCAGGTTCTTGGCTTCCGCCTGGCCCAGTCCCAGCTCTTCTAGGTATTTGGGGAGTAAAACAGCAGAGGGAAGATCCCTGGACCAGTCCCAGCTGTTGTAGGCATTTGGGGCATAAAACAGCAGATGGAACATCTCTGTCTCTCTCCTCTCTCTCTCAGTCTCTCTCTCATTCTCTCTCTTTCCTTTGCAAATAAACATAAATAAACAAATAAACAAAAAAAACCAAGAAGGGGACCTTTCTGAGGAGATTAGGTCTTGACTGCTTTTATGAAACTAATGCTACCATGAAGGGTGAATTCAGACTTCTTTTACCTATTTCTCACCCTATTTTGCCCTTTTCCCTCCAAGTGATAACATCAAAAGGCAGCTTTTATCAGACACTTAATCTGCTGGTGCATTGATCTTGGACTTTCCAGTCCCAAGAACTGTGAGATAGAAATTTCGATGATTTCTGAATTCTCTAATCTCAGATATTCTGTTACAGTAGCAAAAATGGATTAAGATAGGTGCCAAACATGGTTTTATGGTTGGATGTTAAAGGTTCAACTTATGGAGAAAAGTGTATTCCTCCTCTTCAATTACCGTGGTGTTGTGTAGGAATGGAAAGGGAGACCTGTGAAGTGGACAGAGAGAGAACATCTTGCCATATTAACTGGTTTCCTTGGGTCCTGGAGCTGGTGCCAGGTTGGCAACAACAGTGGCACGTTATGCTGCTGGACACCTAAATGGCTAGAGGCTATATCAGAACCTAGAGAAAGGAAGTGACTTGTCGGACTGTCTGTGAAAATGCTTGGGCTACAAGTAGTGGAAAACAGATTCAAAGAAGTTTAACTAAGGACATCTATTGGTTTGCATAAATTTAAGCAGAGAGAGATAATAGGGTTGGCGTTACCTTATGTATTGTCTTTAAACAGTACACTAAATTAATTTTGATAACTATTATTTACTTACATTTAACATATCCCAAATCCAATTGATCATCTTTCCTTCAAACATCCCACTCCCACTTTTTCCATTCTTGTCAGTGGAAATACCAAACCATTGAATTGCTTATTTAGTGGAGCATTAAATCGTTGACTATCATGTAAATTCATTATCTCAAAAATTATTTAAAAGGGCTCATAGGACTGTAGAAAAAGACAAAAATGAATTCATAAAAACATTCTAGTCTAGGATGGGAAGAGGGTAGTCAAGAAAACTTCACAGCTCTCCCCTCCCCCAATGTTTCCACTTTCTAGTATTCATACCCTCCCCCATTGTACCAGGGCTGTCTGCATGTCCAAAAACATAAGGCAGACACAGTACTTATGATGACCAATGGAGTCATGGAGAGCCAAGTGCTCAAGAGCATCCTGCACTTGATATTTTATAGTCTGCAGTTACCACCATAAAATCACTCATAATTTATGAATTTATGTTTTGTAACTGAAGTCCAGTGAGGAACTGTCCAGGGAGAAGTCTCATCCCCTGCTTTCTTCTTGTTTTATAGGATAGATTCATGGCCTCTCAATTCACCCACCACTTGAATCTCAGTCTTAGTTGAACTCCCTCTCCCTGCCTCCTATTAGCATTTGCTAGTACATCAATAGCGACCTGGAGGCAGGTGTGGAGAAGAATAGGATTGGATTTGCAAGGTCCATGGCATTTATAAGTCATGCATGGTAGTGTCACCCCCAACCTGGGTTACAAGCACTGTGATATTTCTGGTTGGTGGCTGGCCAGAGATAACACCTCAACCAGAGTAAGCCTCCTTGCCCACCCTTGCTATAGGTACCTAGCATGTCGTTGTTGGGAAGCTACAATAACCCTGGGTATTGCCATCTACTGTGGATCTGTGGGAAGGGGAAAGTGCCTGGCTTACCTTCCCCAGTGTCTTCAGTGTACTGGTTTTTCCTTGAAGAGAATACCCATAACCAACAAGCCTGAGTGTGTGTGCCCCTTGGTCAAAGGTTTGCATTCTGCACATGCCCTACAAGTATTTCTGTGCCCAAGGGTGCACTCCCTTGAGGACTGTCTGTGTCTGGGCAAACCTCTCTTCCTTTTCCCAACATTCCAGAGTCTGGCTTTTGTTGATCTCTTCTGGCCAGTGCAAGCCATCCTCAAGATACAAATTGTGTAACATTTGAGAGTACATGTATGTTTTAAATATTCTGATATTTGCATTTTAAACTAGCAGTTCAGAATGCAGAGCACATCAAACATTTTGTGGAGAAAGTAATGGTTGCAAAATTTCGAAGTTGTTCATATAAAGATGTTTCAAAAAGTTCATAGAAAATGTATATTGTGAAAAAAATTGTATGGCTTTAAAAATTTTGTGGTCTAATAAACTTCTCTTTTAATTCTGTTTTCCCACAAACTTTCTAAACAATCCACATATAAAGGTGAATAAAAAAAATCATGCTAAAATTTACATTTTAGATTTCTTTCTTTAAAACACTAAATAGTAAACAAAAAAAATCCACCATAACAAGTTGAAAAAGAGATCAAGAAAGAAAGGAAAATGCTTACAAATTCAGGCCAGAAGTGGCCATGAAAACGTAAATTCCCTGCAAGACACTGGAATCTAGAGAAGGGTAACGGATTGCCATAGAAGAGCACAGAACTATGATTGCATACTTCCTACTTAGGGCTTAAACGCCAGAAGTATAGATACAAACTTTCTCTTTGACTTGTAGACCATGTTAACCCTTTGCTGCCTATTTACATATTGGTTGCTATTTATTCTTTGGCATCTTGATAATTGTTTTGTCAGTACATGCCTCAAAAGTTGGATCAAAACATATTTGGTTGTGTTGTTGCTTTCATTGTTTTGCACAAAGCCCAGCAGAGCACCATGTGCAATTTGAAAACTAATCAGTGTTGTTTGGTGGTATTCTTCTGTTACAGACTATGGAAACAGCCATCTACCCATATTTCCAAGCATTTATTGAACTTCAATTTCATGCCAGACGATTAGATTTGGTGTGTTTATGGCATATTTAACTATAATTTTCTATTTCCTTCTTCTACTGCAAAAAATTTCTATCTTTTCAATGATGAATGATATAAGTATACATTCTAGCTTGTCTTTAATATGGAATTTCAGCACAATGATTTTTACCACAATTGCATTTAAATTTTCACTTGAACACTCCCAGAGGTATTTACCAAAAGTAGCTCTTAGACACAATACAATAAAATCTTAGTAATTTCGTTTCTGTTAATTCTTTTAAAAGGTAGAGTTATAGAGAGAAAAGGAGAGACACAGAGATCTTCCATCTGCTGGTCCACTTCCCAAATGGCTGCAATGAATGACCAGGGCTGAGACAGGCCAACGCCAGGTGCCAGGAGTTTCATTGTGAACTCCCACGTAGGTTTAGGAGACCTGGGCATCCTCTGCTGCCTTCCCAGGTGCATTAGTAGGGAGCTGGATCAGAAGACGAGCTGCCCGAACTCTATCCAGTGCTGATATGGGATGGTGGCATCCCAGGCAATGGCTTTATCTGCTATACCACAACAACGATCCCTGGTTCTGTTAATTTTTAAAGGTGCTTTTTTGTGGTGACTCAAGATGATAATAAGTAGCAAATTATGTGGACAACACAAATTTGAGAAGGCTAGCAGTCATTCTGGATGTCAGAATCAGATTAGAGGTATGGAATAATTTTAACAATAAAATAAACTTTATTTTAATATTTCATGGGTTACTAAAATCATAACATGTCTGCGACCATTCCACCCTGAAAGCGCACACTCTCGTCTTATCTCAGAAACTAAAATCATAACAGAAAATATAGAAGATGTGAATCAAAAGTAACAGAAAAAAAAACACGCTTTTGGAGGTGGGGAAATTATTTAATTATCCATGTCAAAAGTGATGAAGATGAAAAAATAAAAATTTAGTGTAGCTCTAAACTATTAATATAAGTATAGTTTGCAACTGTGCAATCTATATTTTAAGAAGGATAAAGAATCAGGTATGTGAAACAAGCCAGACACAGAAAGATAACTGCTGTTTTCTGCCATATATATGGGAACTAAATTTTTTTTCAAAAAGTACCCTCAATTTGAATACAGAATGTTGAATACTAGAGGCTCAGATGGGTGGGAGAGGCCAAAGAAGTTCGGTTTAAAAAAATTGGGAGAGGCTGGCACTGAGGCATAGAAGGTAAAGCTGCAACCTACAGTGCAGGCAACCCACATGTGTGCCGGTTTAAGTCCCGGCTGATCCACTTCTGATCCAGCTCTCTGCTATGGCCTGAGAAAGCTGTGGAAGATGGCCCAAGTCCTTGGGCCCCTGCCACCACGTGGGAGACCTGGAAGAAGCTCCTGGCTCCTGGCTTCGGATCGGCGCAGCTCTAGCTCTTGTGGCCAGTTGGGGAGTGAACCAGCTGATGGAAGACCTCTCTCATTCTGCCTCTCCTCTCTCTGTGTGACTCTGACTTTCAAATAAATAAATAAATACATCTTTAAAAAATAGGGGAAACTGTATGTGGTTGATTAATTGTGACAAAGATAGGAATATGGGATGTTAATAGGAGAAAAGGCATGAGGGATATATGGGAACTCCTTGTTATTACTACCCCGCAATTTTTGTTTTATAAATTTAAAACCATTCTGAGATAAAATGTTAAAAAATAAGTATGGAATGGAATGGTGGCTACCAGGGGCTTAGAGCAGGGGACAAATGGAGAGTGGTTAATCAAAAGAAAAAAATTTTAGTTAGATAGAAGGGATAAATTCTGAATTTCTCTTGTACAGCATGGAGACTATGTAGTTCATAATAATGCGTGACGTATTTTAAAATTTCTAAGGAAGTAAATTTTAAATGTTCTCATCACAAAAAATAAATATGTGAAGTAATGGATATGCTAATTACTTTTATTTAATTATTTCACATTTTGTACATATATCAAAACATTAGATTGTATCCCATAAGGAAATACAATGCTATTTGTCAATCGAGGTAAATAAATAATTTTTAAAAAATAAGTAAAAATAAAATTATGTATTTTACATAAATGAATGGGTCAATTGGAGCATATATGGGAGGAGTTAACAATTTGGGAAGAACTCTGGATTCAAAATCCTAGGAA
Source organism: Sylvilagus floridanus (assembly GCA_949820135.1). Classification (NCBI taxonomy): domain Eukaryota; kingdom Metazoa; phylum Chordata; class Mammalia; order Lagomorpha; family Leporidae; genus Sylvilagus; species Sylvilagus floridanus. The sequence goes on from OX463223.1 coordinate 82,895,149, forward strand.
TGAGGAATGGTGGTTAGAGAAAGAGCTATTTTAAGATAGTATTCAAGGAGACAGGCTTTCTATTTTTAAGCACTTCAAAATCTATCATGCATGAGCAGAGAGGTATGGAGGCTAGAAGTTGTTGGATCTATATGAGGAACAGTGATATTCCAACTTATCCAAAGTATCAAGTACACAAAAGGGAATAGTTGGACAATAGCTTTAGAAGGCCTTTCAGTGCCAGATTATGACTTCCTTAAGAAGAGAAGCCAAAGAACATGGTCCTCAATCATAAAGTTGGTGGAATTCATTGCCAGTTTTTATTATCTATTTTTTGACAAGATGACATATTTCTGATAATAAATTTAAATAAAGAAAATCATGTCCAGCAAACTTATCCTTGTTGCCAATTCCTTTCCTAATAATACTTCTATCTGAATGTCACCCGTTGTTTAAAATATGCTTTTGTACACTTTATTCTTTATTTTTTTTGACAGGCAGAGTGGATAGTGAGAGAGAGAGAGAGACAGAGACAAAGGTCTTCCTTTGCCATTGGTTCACCCTCCAATGGCCTCCGCGGCCAGCGCATCGCACTGATCCGATGGCAGGAGCCAGGTGCTTCTCCTGGTCTCCCATGGGGTGCATGGCCCAAGCACTTGGGCCATCCTCCACTGCACTCCCTGGCCACAGCAGAGAGCTGGCCTGGAAGAGGGGCAACAGGGACAGAATCCGGTGCCCCAACCGGGACTAGAACCCGGTGTGCCGGTGCCGCAAGGCGTAGGATTAGCCTAGTGAGAGTGGCGCCGGCTTCACTTTATTCTTAATTATATAGCTTTTATTATTAATTTTTTGAGATTTATTTATTTATTTGAAAGGAAGAGTTACAGAGAGGCAGAGGCAGAGAGAGAGAGAGAGAGAGAGAGAGAGAGAGAGAGAGAGAGAGAGAAGTCTTCCATATGCTGGTTTATTCCCCAAATGGCTGCAACAGCCAGAGCTGAGCCAATCTGAAGCCAGGAACCTGGAGCTTCTTCTGGGTCTTCCATGCTGGTACAAGGGCCCAAGCACTTGGGCCACCTTCCACTGCTTTCCCAGGCCATAGCAGGGAGGTGGAATGGAAGTGGAGCAGCCGGGACTTGAACTAGTGCCCATATAGGATGCCGGCACTGCAGGCTTTACACAGTATGACACAGTATCGGCTCCATTAATTTTTTAAAGATATTTATTTATTTGAAAGCAATAGTTTCAGAAGGAGGCAGAGAGGATCTTCCATCCATTCATCCACTCCTCAAGCTGAAGCTAGGAGCCAGGAGCTTCATCCGGGTCTCCCACATGGGTAGCAGGGGCCCAAGCACTTGGGCCATCTTTTGCTACTTTCTCAGGCCAATAGCAGAGAGCTGGATCAGAAGTGAAGCAGCCAAGACTTGAACTGGCACCCATATGGGATACTGTCATCACAGGCTGTAGCTTTACTGGCTATACCACAATGTCAACCGCATTAATGTTTTACATAACATGTTTTGAAGATTGTTCCACATCAATTCATATAAAACTTCTTAATTTTTTTTCATGGATGCATGTATTTTATTGCTATGAATATCCCATTAGTTACTTACTTAGAAGTAGGTAGTTCTTGAACTGTGTAGAATGTGGATAAGACATGAACACAGGGCAACTCCACATAGCTTTGCCATTTGTAGTTGTGGTAATTCTGACAATTAAGACCGCTACAGAGCTTTACTGCTTTATGAGAACTTGGTATTCAGTACCTTTTCCTCTTCCTAACATCCCGGTGAAGTAGGCCTTACTCCTGATATCTGTTTGCTGAAATGACAGTTGAAGCTGGTATACAAAATCAGTTCATTAAAGGATTAAAACAAAAATCCAGGAACTTGGTAAACAGACACCATCATGGGACTATCAGGAGAAAGTAGAAATAAAATCAGAAGACATAGAAAAGGAATGGCCTTAAAAGTGGTGAGAAAAGCAAAGGAACTTCCTGTCAAAGGGTCACAGCCATGTAGTATTTCTGTTGTCCTTAGCTAACCCTTATAATTTACAAAGTGCTTTCCAATTGGAAAATCAAACTCACCCTCAAAAAAGACAACTTTGGTTCATGCTTTGCTCACAATGTAATATAAATATATATTAGGGGAAGGAGGGCTGGAGGTTTCTGAATTATTTGTAACACCTCTGTTATGTTCTAGCATCCATATTAGGAACTCTTTGATCACTTCTGTGAGGTAAACACTGCACCCTAGTTTTGTAGAGAAGGAGATTGAAACTTTGGGTGGTTAAATGACTTGCCTAATGTGACACAGTTGATAAGTGGGCAGAACTGGGAATCTGATTCCTGTTTGTTTTTGTTTTTCTTGATTCCAAAGCTTCATAATCTTTCCACTGCATCACAACATCATTGGAAAAGGATATCGTGGGAAGTGAAAACATGTTATGAGAAGCTTACACAAGTGAAACCTCACTTATTCTTGGAGAAGGGAAAATAAGATGATAAAACTACAGGAAAAATGAGAGAGGTTCAGGTGACTAAGCACAGACTGAATTCGACTTTGAACTTTGGCATTTTCTTTTTTTTTAATTTATTTGACAGATAGAGTTAGACAGTGAGAGAGAGAGACAGAGAGAAAGGTCTTCCTTCCATTGATTCTCCCCCCAAATGGCCACTACAGCCAGAGCTACGCCGATCTGAAGCCAGGAGCCAGGTGCTTCTCCTGGTCTCCCATGTGGGTGCAGGAACTCAAGCACTTGGGTCATCCTCCACTGCACTCCTAGGCCACACCAGAGAGCTGGACTGGAAGAGGAGCAACCGGGACTAGAGCCCGGTACCCATATGGGATGCTGGCACCACAGACGGAAGATTAACCAAGTGAGCCACGGCGCCGGCTCCCAAACTTTGGCATTTTCAAGGGCTGCTGTATATCACAGCCTTTAGTAAGCAGGCAGCATGGCTGGGAGAGGGACAGCAGGTCCAAGCACACCATCTCAAAGGAGAAATTCCAAGGGCATTCTATTAGACAATTTGAGGGTTGAGGTTATGCCCTTTTTAGCTTCGTCCTTTTCAAAGTGCATATTGAAGTGCCTGGCACATGATAAGTGCTTAGTAATTTAAGGATATTTTGGTTCAGCTGGAGAGTGGAAGAATAAGAATTTGAGTTTTTTTCCCCTTCTCTTCCCTCTTCCATTAATTTTGTGTGGAGTCAGTCTTTGTCAACATCGTCTCTATTCGCATCATCTCTGCAATAGTCCTACTTCCCTTGTTCTAGCAAACACAATGAAACCCTTCCCATCCCCCGGGGGTCAAGTGTCCTGCAGCTTGTACTACATCAGCTGTAGAAACACTGTAAAGCCAGCTTTACCACTCTGAATGCAGACACTGGAGGCACAGGAAACCCATACAGCTAAAGTGCAGTTTCCAAGCCAGTCCCAAGTGCCTTGGAGCTGCTCTAGGCACAAATCTTACTCCGAACTCAGACCACGTTTATTTTTCTTGTGGAAAAGTAGCCCAGTTTAGGCAGGTAGGAGCTTGGTTGTTTGGGCCTAAAGTAAACAATTATAAACAGGGGCAGGCATGAAGTATCTGTTTCTCACTTCAGAGGACCAGGTGAAACAGGAACATAGACATGAGCAGCTCCTCAGTTGGAGAGCAGGGGATATGCTGCCTTTGTCAGCTAAACCCTGTCAGTTCGTGAGCTAGGAACATGGCAATTTTACAGAAGGCTCTCCTGGGGCTCCTTTGAATAAATCCGGATTAACTGAGTTGGTCATCCGCCTGACATTGTGTTACTCACTGTGGTGGGGAAGCTGAGAGGGTAAAGATACTGTACCTGAGGGAGCTCACATCAAGGGTGTATAAGAGTCAAATTATGGCTGAGTTTGGGAAAAGAATGACTGGGGGACGGGGAAGGACATCAGGGATTCATGCAAGAGGTGGTATTTGACCTTGATCTTTTTTCTAAGAGACATTTATTAATACACTAGATCCTTGGGATCACAGAAAATGCTTGATAATCACTGCAATGCTGTTTATAAATTTCAGGAAATAACTGCAAGGAGAGGAGATACTCATGAAAAAAATGGGCATTGTTCACTGCAGGCAGAAGTGCTAGGCCCAGGTGGCCTAGGTCTGTGCAGAACAGGGAATAGTTTTCATTTTTGGAGGACTGATTGGGCTGTAGCTGTCTCCTTTGGTCTGAGAGCACCCTTGGCCAAATGGTTAATGCTTAAGAGAGGCCATGGGGAAGAGAACTCTATTTTCCAGACTAAGTACACATAAACTTATCAATCATGTGAAGAGCTTCAGGAAGTTACACACCATCTGATTCAGCCTTTTCACTTGGCAGGTGACAAAACAGAGGCTGTAGGAGGGAAACAGAATTGCCCAAGGTAACACAGCAACTCTGGATCAGAACCAGCGCTAGAACCCAAGTCTTCTGAATCTTGGGCAAGTAGACCTTCAGGCTTGGAGATTCTATGATGAACACTTTAATAATCATATTATCATTAGGGATTTTTATGACAATATTCTAACAGATCCTACTATGTAGACAAATGATATAGCATATTGGTTGCAAGCACAGATCCTGAAGCCAAGTTGTTTGAATTTGTATCCTCATACTATCACTTTCTATCTCAATTTTGAATGTTGTCATAAGGATTAAGTGAATTAATATTTGCAAGGTGCTTAGAGCTGTGTCTGACACAATAAAATACTATGTAAATATCTAATAAGTGAATATATTTCTGTAACTTTCCTTTTGCCACTATTGCTACCATTCAGGGGGTAAGTTCAGAAGGAAATCAGAGAAGTTCTGCCTCATCTCTGCTTCCAACAACTTCTGCCTTTATTATTTTTTTTAAAACATTTATTAATTTATTTATTTGAAAGTCAGAGTTACACACACACACACACACACACACATACATACTCAGAGTCGGAGGGGGTGGTGGTCTTCCATCCGCTGGTTCACTCCCCAATTGGCTGCAACTGCAGGAGCTGAAGCCAGGAGCCAGGAGCTTCTTCCGGGTCTCTCACATTGGTGCAGGAGCCCAAGAACTTGGGCCATCTTCCACTGTTTACCCAGGCCACAGCGGAGAGCTGAATTGGAAGTGGAGCAACCAGGACTCAAACCGGCACCCATATGGGATGCCAGCACTGTAGGTGGCAGCCTTACCCACTACGCCACAGCGCCGGCCCCTGCCTTTATTCTTGAATAAAGATGAGCATAACTCAGGGTACTGGAGCTACAAGTACCCTTACGAACCCATTCAGTCTCTCCTTGTTCTGAGAATGAAAAGGTGGTATCATAGAGACCTAAGGCAAAAAGGTTTCTATTAAAATGTCCAAGGTTCATATTTCAGCTCTTCTATATTCTGAGTGACTTCTCTGGGCCTTGGTTTCCTCATTTATAAAAAGGAGGATTTAAAATAGTGCTTCTCTCATAGTGTGTTCTCAGGATTACATGCTAGAATGCACGTAATAAAGAACTTAGCTCATACTTGCCCTATAAATATCTTTCAGTAAATTGTAGCTTCTATTATTTTGTATAATTGATACTATGCTCAAGGTTATATAGTGGCCTGGCTACAGACTCACAAACACATGACTTCTAATTCCTGGTGCAAATGTATTTATCCCGAGGACTACCCCAGGTCACATATACAGAATTCCTCCCTGGTGATTCATTTTCTGGCTGAAGGTGGAGAAGGTTGTTCTCAATGTCTACTTAGATGATTGTTGTCATGGTCCCACTCTGACAGGAAACATGACGAGGGTTTCTTAATCCATCTATTAAACTTCAGCTCCTAATAATTTTAATTTCCAAAGTTTTGCATTTTTGTAAAACCCCTTTGTCTCTATGCTCTCATATGACTTTTAAAATCTAGCCCATGGGATGGCCAGGGACAGGTACTCCTACTTAACAAATAAGAAACAAAGTCTCAGAGAAACCGAGTGATTTGCTGAAGGTCACACAGTACAGCCGATTCTAATGATTCTAATTTAGATCTTTTGATTCTATTTCAGTGTTATTTCCCAAACAGGACCCTGCCTAAATCTTCCAAGTTTAAACGAAGACTCAAATTTGGCGCTTAGCCGATCGGGTTGGCCTGGGAATGTGTATATAAGGAAATGGAGTTTGTTGGAGAAAAGAACTGGGATTCTGGTCTGGACTTTAATGTGAGGAAGATTTAAACTAGCTGTGTAGATAGGAACCAAACCAAAAAAGCCAAGTTAATTCATTTTATTTCTATTTTGTGCAGAGCAAAGAGGACTGGGGTGAAGAGAGCAGTATGCAATATAGCTCTGCAGAACGGAAGATTCAGGATATGAACGATGTCAAATCTTGGGGAAGCTTCAAATGATTCCTGACCCTTTAAGGAGGCTATAGACGGGTGTTTGGGATTTTTTGTGTGACACTGCAAAAGCACAATCTCCTTCCTATCTCAGCCTCTGCTTTCTTAGCTGTAGGAACATGTATCTACACATAATTATTGTATCAGTACTGGGAGCTCAGTGGTCCTGGCTTCAGTGGTGGGGTTTAGCTGGTGCCTCTAAATGATTAAGATACTTAGGAAGATTAAGAACAAGAAGAAGCCCCTATTCATTTATTTGACAGAGACTTCAAAGCCTAAACAAGTCAGGTCTCCCTTCTTACAAAGGTCTTCTTGTCAAATGGTGCCTGTCTCTAACAGATCAGGACATAAAAAAAAATAATTGGCACATTGGAAGATGTTTCCTCTTGTGCAAGCATGGTTTTGTCACATACCAGGCTTCTGCTTCCTCAGAAGAAACCACTTCATGGAGTGGAGTCCTGACTTGATGGTTCATGTTCCATCTGATGGGGAGCATGAAACTCCATATGCAGGAAGGAAAGACCTGAGCGTTGGTTTTAGCCTGACATTCACACAGAATTCAGGCAGTCCCCAGTGTCTTGGCCTGGCCATACTGGCAAAGGCAATCTATTGGGAAACATTTGCTGTCTTCATATGAATTACTATTTTATAATAAATACGTAAGAACAGGAGGGCTCAGCTGATCTTTTAATGACAGCCTTATGGTTTTCCACACACCTTCACTATCCTTCTTTTCAGCATAAACTCTTGTTTATAAGTCTGCCAAAGGGTTGACAGAATCAGGAAGAGCCAATCTTTCTAACATCCTTCCTTACAGTGCTCAGTCAAGGGTAGGAATAATCATCCCACTAAGGCCTACTAGAAAGATAACACTTGTTCTAAATCTTCCAAATTGCCTTGTTATATTGTCAGATGGATGTTGCTCTTATTAATAGGTAAAGTTGCTCAAAATTCTTCAGAAAGGTATCTGTATAATGGTTTCAATTGATTGATGAGAAAAGAGTTCTGATGTATCATGATTCTAACCTCAATTCCCTGTGTCAACTGGGCTAATCTGAAATCTCTGACCCCAATAGAGCAAAATCATATGCTCTACCATGGGCAAAGTCAATAATAAAGGCTTAAATATCTAGGTCTCTCAATGTTTTTAGCAACTATTTTTCATAAAAACACACCATGGCTTTTTCCAAGTAGTGACTACAAAATACGTTCTGGAGGGTCTCTGTGTAGGAAGGGACAATTGTTCTAGCATCCTGAATGCTGATTTGGGGGGAATTGTCTCTATCATTTTAACTGTTCATCCTGCGATATTCTATGCTGAAACATGAAAGATGTCCAGGCTTCTATCCTTAAAAAGTCACTTTTCCTATTATCAGAAAAGGAGTAACGATGAGTTATTGGGAAATTCTTTCAAGAGAGAAGAATGGAAAAAAATCCAATAACAGAAGAATGGATAAAAAACACGCACAAGCGTGAGCATCTGATGCAGCCAGCATCTACACCCCATATCAGAGTGCCTGGTTCTAGTCTCAGCTCTGATTCTGATTCTAAATTCCTGCTAATGCACCTGCCACCCACATGGGAGACCTGGATTGAGTCCCCAGCTCCTGCCTCAACCTGGCCCCATCCTCTCTGTTGTGGGTGTTTGGGAAGTAAACTAGTGAATTGAAAATCAGTCTCTCTCTCTCTCTCTCTCTCTCTCTCTCTCTCTCTCTCCAATGAAAATTAAACTTTACACTTATCTTTTTAAAAAATAAAATGTGATATATATATGCAAATATACACAATTGGTTATAATTCTGTCATAAAAAGAATGAAATCCTGTCACTTGTTACAATATAGATGGACATGAAGGATATTATGTTAAGAAAAATGAACCAGACACAGAAAGTTATATATCGTATGATCTCACCCATATGTGGAATCTAAAAAATGATGACTATGTAGGAGAAGAGTGTTGAATAGTGCCTAATAGAGCCCATACAGGGGAGGGGGAGATGGGCAGAGGCTGATTAATGGGTACAAAATTACAAATGGATAAAAGGAGTAAATGCTGGTGTTCTAATTGCATCATTGGGTGGCCATTGTTAACAATAATGCATTTTATATCCCCAAACAGCTGGATGACACATTTTTGAATGCTCTTACCATAATAAATTAATGAATGTACCATGTGACAGATATGCTATTTACCCTTATTCATTCACTACATGATATATAGATGTATTAAATCATTAAAAAATGAAAAGAAGTAACAAAAGAATCTGCCTTCACAACTTCTCTGCTCCCTTATTACAGGTCAGAGTCCTGGCCAACACCAGCATTCTAATCATGCCAGGCATGACTTGTCCAACTCAGGACATGAGAACAGGAAGGTCACATGATTGCTCTGAATCACTCTGTGACTCACTCATCTTTATATTCCAAGTGCGTAGAACAGTCCCTGGCACATAGTAGGTGTTTATGAAATATTTATTGAGTAAATGAATGCTTAAATATTTTTCAGTATTGCTCCTGCCAAGGACAAAAAAATTATTATTTTTTATTTCCTCAGAGTACCTTCCCACCTCTGTCCTCAATGGTTCATTTGCCAAATCAGTCTCTTTTGCGATCTCATGGATAAAGATGAAATTAGACTTGCATGGGCCATAATAGAGTCCAACTCAGAAATAATTCAGCTAGTTCATTAGGTCATTTGTATGTCTAAATTTCTCACCAGTGAGAAAAAAACCTGACATTTCTAATTCAATTTTCACTTTATTTTTAAGGAAAGATTTATATCTTTATTTTGAAATTCAGAGTTACAGAGAGAGAAGGAGAGACAGAGAGCTCTTCCATCTGCTAGTTCAATCCCCAGATGGCCTCAGTGGCAGCACTAGGCCCTGCTGAAGCCAGTAGCCAGGAGCTTCATCCAGATCTCCCACGTGGGTGGCAAGGGACAAACACGAGGGCCATCTTCTGCTGCTTTTCCCAAGCTATTAGTGGAGCAGCTGGGTCATGAACTGGCACCCACTTGGGATGCCAGCTTTGCAGACAGCGACTTAACTTGCCATGCCACAATGCCAGACACAATTTCCACTTTCTTTGTTTTGTCTTGAGATATAAAACAGAAAGAAAATACCTTTAAAATTGAATTAGTCTTGAAGTTTTGCCAAAGTATCCCACATTCACCAGATTTCCCTCTCAAATATGAATAATACAGACTTGGAATATCTTCAATTCACTGATCAAATCATGCAGTGATCCAAAAATTCTAAAAAGAGTTGATTTCACAGAATGATGAGGTCATAGTCAAAATGGAAGTGTCCATTTCACTTCAACAGGTTTCCTTTTTGGTGAATGTCTTTTAGACATTTTAGAATATTTTCTTTATGTTTCACTGTGATGAGTTTGATTACAACATGCCATGGTGAGGCTCTCTTTTGGTCATGTTTATTAGGGGTTCTATGAGCTTCCTTTACTAGGATGTCTCTGTCCTTCTCCAAACCCAGGAAGTTCTCTGCTAGTATCTCACTGAAAAGGCCTTCTAATCCTTTCTCTCTCTCCATGCCTTCAGGAACTCCTAGAACATCTCAAAGTTGGAAAAGACTTCAGGCATGGCAAAGCTTACTCCTTTGTTTTAGATGTAGGGACACTGGGACCTAGAGAGTGGCAAAAATAGCAAGTGTTGTCTGTTTACTTCTAGCCTAGTTTTCCTCCACACCTCCCACATGCAATGATTTTCCAGTGTTGGTCAATCTTACAAAAGACTCCCATAGCCACACCCATAGGGTTATAGAATGCAAGTTTCTGAATTGGAAACAACACATGGGAAGGAAATAAAGGACCTGTGTCACATTCAAGAAGTATATTGCATGCAAAGGATAGGTTCATTTTGCCCAGTATGTGCTGCTGATGTGTTCTCACAGGAGAGCCAGAATCTTCAATCTGTCTCCCTCCTTGACTTAGGTGAGTCAAGTGTGCCAGGGTATGTTTTCACTACACCCTCTCCTATGCATTTTGTTAGAGCACAGGCCAAGTGCATATTAGTGTAGCTACACAGAGTATCCAGGGTTCAGAGTTCCTTCACCGGGAAGAAATGAAGTCAAGCTAAAAAGAAACCAGGCTGTGGGGGGAAGAAGACTCATAATGAAAAATTACAAAAAAATCTTTAATGCACTGAACATCTAGGTTTCACATTTCTGATCTTGGCTGGTCTTTGTCAAGTTATTTAATCTCGCTCATCTCAGTTTTCTCATCTGTAAAGTGGGAATAATTAGTAGCCAGCATTGTGGTACAGCAGGTAAAGCCACCACCTGCAATACCAGCTTCCCATATGGGCACTGACTCATGTCCCAGATTCTCCACCGCTAATGAGCCTAGGAAAAACAGCAGAAGATGGTCCAAGTGTTTGGGTCCTTGCCACCCATGTAGGAAACCTGGATGATAGTCTTGGCTTAGGCCTGGCCAAGCCCTGGCCGTGGCAGCCATCTGTGGAGTGAACAAACAGGTGGAAGATCTCTCTCTCTCTCTGTATCTGTCAGTTTCCCTGTCTTTATCTCTCTCTGTAACTCTTTCAAATAAATAAATAAAATTTTAAATAGAAAAAAGGGGGTATAATTATATGTAGTTCCAGTATCTTAATGGAACTATGAGAGTCGTTAAAGTGATATCATGCAAAGGCTCTATCTAGATCTTTTCAATTCACTGCATCAAGTAACTACAGTAGATGGTATCACTGCCTTTATTCAGATGAATGTAGGAAAGGAGAGCATGGAATGGTTAAGAAGCAATTGTGAGCTTCTGTTACATTAAAAAAAAAACTAGTCTAAAGCATTTTGTTTTCAAGCACGCTAGTCTTCATTATAAACTAATAATCACTAGTGAAGCATTTAAAAAAATCCAGATGCTTAAGCTTTCACTCCAATCTGAGGCTCTGGATTAAATGGATAGGGGAGTATCAGTTGAACTAGGAAAGCTTTAAATAATCCCTGAAATGTTGTTATGATCAGCTAAGTTTGGAAACGACGGATTTGATCCAGTAAACCGATCAAAGTAGTGAGGTGTAGTAGAAAGATTCCAGGCTCTGGCTTCAAGTGGACTAAATTCAAGTCTTGACCTAGATTAAATCACTTCCATTCTCAGAGACTTCATTTTCCCATCTACATATAACATGGAACTACCTACCTCTTGAGGTTACCATAAGGATTAAAGGAGAGATGAAGGCAATAACTCACCACAAGTAGCAGACATTTAAACATGCTTTAATGTGAAGCAGAGACTTTAAAGTGGAGTTTAGCTATCACAAGGCTATAGCATTCCTCACAAGGAAGAATTGAATCTAAGAAGCTATAGAGAACTCAATGACCAGAGTTCACAGATGGACCTCCAGTAATGTGATCAGGCTAACCTCCATTTCTTTCAATAGCCTTACCAACTGGATCTTACACAACTTCAGCTCGAACACAGTACAAGAAGTTTTCCTGCTTAAACTCAGTGTGGTGACTTAGCTTCAGCATCTACTAGTAGTTGATATTTTTTTTCATATGTTCTAGTTCAAATACAAGAGTCAGAGAGAGAATGTGAATGGTTCAACTCATCTTTTTCTGTGACAAAGCAAACAGGTCATAGGTTACAGATCAGCTTATAGATAGGTTGCCCTTAGGTCAGATTCAATCAAGATGAGATCATTTGGTGCAAAACATGGCAGCCTAGGATTTAGAGACAGCTTATCTTGGAAGGAGATATGGTTTTTTCAGGGACCATAACATAGGACTGGCATGACTTTGCAGATCTGAGCTGGGGTTTGGCAGTGGATGTGTACTGATTAGGTAATGACGCGGTGTCTCTGCTTTGGACAGTAGTATAAGTTACCTTCCTCTGGGAAGTAGCAAGGCTACCTATTTTTTTTTTTTTTGACAGGCAGAGTTAATGAGAGCGAGAGAGAGAGAGAGAGAGAGAGAGAGAGAGAGAGAGAAAGGTCTTCTTTTTTCCGTTGGTTCCCCCCCCAAGTGGCCACTATGGCTGGCACGCTGCGCCTATCCGAAGCCAGGAGCCAGGTGCTTCCTTCTGGTCTCCCATGCGGGTGCAGGGCCCAAGCACTTGGGCCATCCTCCACTGCCTTCCCGGGCCACAGAAGAGAGCTGGACTGGAAGAGGAGCAACCGGGACAGAACTGGTGTCCCAACCAGGACTAGAACCCAGGGTACCGGCGCCACAGGCGGAGGATTAGCCTAGTGAGTCACGGCGCCGGCCAAGGCTACCTATTTCCTGGACATGGTATAACCACTCATTTTTCTGGGATATGTGTCTCAATCAGCAGCAGTAATGATGAGCAGAATATCTACATAGTGGAATCTGATTTTCTGACTGCATTGCATAATAACCCACTGATGTTTAAGACAATTTACTGGGGCCAGCGCTGTGGCACAGTGGGTTAAAGCCCTGGACTGAAACGCCGGCATCCTATATGGGAGAGAGTTTGAGACCCGGCTGCTCCACTTCCAATCCAGCTCCCTGCTATGGCCTGGGAAAGCAGTAGAAGATGTTCCAAGTCTTTGGGCCCCTGCACCAGCGTGGGAAACCTGGAAGAAGCTCCTGGCTCCTGGCTTTGGATCGGCACAGCTCCGGCCATTGAGGCCAATTGGGGAGCGAACCATCAGATGGAAGATCTCTCTCTCTCTCTCTCTCTCTCTCTCTCTTTGCTTCTCCTCTTTCTGTATAATTTTGGCTTTTAAATAAAAATAAATAAATCTTTAAAAATGACAATTTACTTCCATTATCTTGTCTGAGCTTAGAAACAGCCTGGTGAGAAGGGTAAATTTTACCCTATTACAAGCTAAAGAAGAAGAAAACAAAAACCAAACCAAGATAAATCAAAACAAACAAACAAACAAAAAAAGGTACAAAAGAAAAGAAGCAGCAGCATCTCATTGGAACAAATTAGGAATCAAACATGGATGGTTTTCCTCTCTATTCCATCATCTTCCCAATACTTTGACCTTGTTCATTGTCAATCCAAGAAGCTGCAATGAATTATGCCACTTCCCATTTATCTGTCGAGAAACTAGGGCATAAAAAGACAACTGGATTGGATTTGTACTGAGGAATTCATTTCAGGTAGAGAGCTAAGCATGTTTTGGAGAAAATCCCCACTTTCACTAGATTTATTCTAAGACACACGAGGCCTCCCTGGAGTATCTTTTCAATGCAGATGTGTGGGTTCTATGATTCAGTAGTTTTAGGAAGAGGCAGGGTATCTGCACTTTACTAAGTTTCCGAGTAACACTGGTGCTGCTGGTACAGACGTTTTACTTTTAAAATCGCCATTATAAATAAAATGTTTGTTTAAATAATCAGCTATTGCATCAAGTTTTCAGACACAAGCCACTAGGGTAGTGTAGGTAAAGAAATATTCAAATTCAATGTCCCAGGTAGTTTGTCTGAAGAGCAACTTATAGTATAGTCTGCCTTCATCTCCTCCATAGGCCTTCAAAAAGGCAGCAGTGGGTATATAAGCCTTGAAGTCAGGATGGTACAACTTCCTAGGTATGTAACTTCAAGAAAGTCATATGGTCTCTATGAGCCTCAGTTTCTTCATGTATAAAATCATAGCATGTATCACAAGAATAGCATGCTGTGAAGATCATGTAAACCAACACATGCAAAAGCCCTTTTAAGAATAGATATTTTGTTGGTTGAAAGACATTTTTAAAAAGAGTAGCAATGTTCTAATGAACTGCCTCTCCTTCTTGGCATTCTAAGACCTCTTGGATGTCTGGTCTTTTGTTGCAAAATGTGGCAGGCAGATAGGTCTGCAAGTGGCTGTAAAGAAGCCAACCTGGACTCTGAAGATGTTTATTCGCCCCTATTGACACTGGCAAAAATTCAGGTCCCTCATGTTCTTAGCCCTGGATCCTTTTAATCTGATACCTTCAACAGCCAAGCTACTCTCATTCCTAGAGCCTGAGAAATGCAGTTATTGCAACCCTTCCTTCATCCATAGAGAATTGGGTCTTTGGTGGAAGTTGGATCTTCCTTAAGAGGCAGACAGAAGATAACTTTTATGACTGTGCCAAATTGTTCTCTGTAGAGGGTACAGTAGTGAAAAGGCTACCAAACTAGGAGCCAGGAAAGCTGGATCTTAGAGCATGTTCTGAAAATTGTTCACAGGACGGATTTATAAAAAACCCTCCCACTCTCTAGGCTTCAATATTGTCTGTAACATTAGGTGGGCAGATTGAAAGGCCCTCAAAGTTTGAATTCTAAGGTCAGAAAGACAGCAGACTTGCTCCTAGCATTGGCTATATGTCTGGAGTCACCAGGTGACATTAGGGCATCACTTATTATCTATGAAGAGTAGTTTTCTTATCTATAACCTTGTAAATAATTAAAATACCATGCCTTGGTTTCTTTCCAATGTTTGTGGTAAGTGTTAAATATATACTATTCAAAATTTCTCTGGTTGTCCAACAAGAGAGTATTCAAAATATGTAAATAATTCATACAACTCAAAAAAAACACAAAGTAAAAATTGAGCATAGGACTTGGAATGACATTTTTCCAAAGAGGATATATAAGTGGCTAATAAGCTCATGGAAAAATGCTCAATATCACCAATCATTAGGGAATTGTAAATGAACACCATATGATGAGATACTACCTCGAACCCATAAGGATGGCTACCATAAACACACACACACACACACACACACACAAACAGAGAGAAAGAGAGAGAGAGAGAGAGAGCGAGAGCGAGAGAATTATAAATGTTAGCAAGGATTTGGAGAAATTAGAGCACGTGTGCATTATTGATAGGGTTGTAAAAGAATGCAGATATTATGGAAAGCATTGATTCCACAAGAACCGTAAAACAGAGGGGCCGGCACTGTGGTAGAGGAGGTTAAGCTATCTCTTGCAATGCTGGCATCCCGTTTGGGAGCACCAGCTTCACATCCACTCCCGCTCCTTGCTCATGTGCCTGGGAAAGTTGCAGAAAATGGCCTAGGTACTTGGGCCCCTGACACCCACGTGGGAGACCCAGATGGAATTCTTGGCTTCTCACTTCTGCTTGGCACAGCCCTGGAAGTTGTGGCTATTTGTGGAGTGAATCAGTGTATGGAATATTTCTTTCTGTCTCTGTCTCTGTCTATGTCTGTCCTTCTGCCTTTCAAAAAAATAAAATAAATCTATTAAGGAAAAATAGAGTTACTATGAGGTCCATAAACTGTATTTCTGGATATGTAGTTCAAATAATTGGGAGCAGACTCTCAGAGATATTTATATACCTATGTTCATGGTGACATTATTCTCAACAACTAAAAGGGGGAAAAACAAATGTCCACTGACATATAAATGGATAAACAAAATGTGATATGTACACACAATGGAATATTATTAGGTGTTAAAAAGGGAGGAAATTCTGACACATGTTAGAAAACGTCAATGAAACTTGAGGGTATTATTCTAAATGAAATAAGTCAGAAAAAAGAAATACAGCATGATCCCACTCCTATGAGGGTTCTGGAGTAGTCAAATTCACCAGGGATGGGTGTTTATTAATAGAGTTTCAGTTTTACAAAATGAAAGAGTTCTAGAGATGGACAGTGGTGATGTACTTAACACCATATAGTAAAAATTATTAAGTTGGTAACTTCTGTGTTATGTGCACTTTACCACAGTTAAAAATACTACATTTCTTTGAAAACTGAAAAAGGACTCCACAAATATGAGAATATAATTTGGTTTTCAAGTTGCAACATTTTTACATTTTGGGAAATGCAGATCTACATTCATTATTTAAAATTTTAAGTATGACTGACATAGAAAAGAAACTGTACATATTTAATGCAACTGTGATGAGTTTAAACATTTTTCCCATGAAACTATGACCATGAGCTATGTCATAAAGATATCTACCACATCTAATGTTTCCTTCTTGCCTCTTTTCTGTGACAAGAACATTTAACATATTTTTTTAAATTTATAATGCAAAATACAGTATTGTTAACCGGATGCACTATGTTTTCTAGTAGATCACTAGGACTTATTCATCTTGCAGAGCTTAAATTAAGTACCATTCACTGTCATCTCCCTTTTTCCTCCAACCATCAACCTGGACACTATCAATTAATTCATTGTTTCTGGGAGAATGATCATTTCAGATTCCTCATATAAGAATTATGCACCATTTGTTCTTCTGTGTCTAGCTTAGTTTATTTGACATAATGTTCTCCAAATTCATCAATGTTGATACAAATTGCAAGATTTCCATTTTTTGGCTTAATTTTATACACACACACATATACACACTTATAGATATAGACAGATAGATACAGGTCATGTTTTCTTTATTCATTCATCCGTCAGTGGGTATTTAGGTTGCTTCCAAGTCTTTGTTATTGGCTGAAATGAACATGAGAGTGCAGGCATCACCTCAATCTACCACATTAATTTCTTTCGTGGCTATGCCCAGAAGTGGGATTTCTGGATGATATGGTAGTTCTCTTTGTAGTTTTTGAGGAACCTCCATATTGTTTTCCATAATAGCTTTACCAATTTACAGTCCCTCAACAGTGTACTAAAGTTCCCTTTTCTCCACATCAACACTTATATTTTGTATTTTTATAATGGTTTTTCTAACAAGTGTGAGGTGATATCTCATTGTGGTTTTCATTTGCCCTTCTCTGATTTGTGATGCTGAACACATTATCATGTATCTGTTGGATACTTGCATTTCTCCTTTGGGGAAATATTCATCCAAATCTTTTGTCTGTTTTAAAATCAGGTTGTGGGGGCCAGCACTATGGTATAGTGGGTAAAGTTGCTATGGACGCCAGTTCTAGTCCTGGCTGCTCCACTACCGATCCATCTCTCTACTACGGCCTGGGAAAGCAGTAGAAGATGCCCAAGTCCTTTGGCCCCTGCAGCCATGTGGGAGACTTGGAAGAAGCTCCTGGCTCCTGGCTTCGGATTGGCACAGCTCTGGCCATTGTGGCCACCTGGGGAGTGAACCAGCAGATGGAAGACCTCTCTCTCTTTCCCTCTCTCTCTCTCTCTCTTTTTCTCTCTCTCTCCCCCACTACCTCTCTGTAATTCTGTCTTTCAAATTAATAAATAAATATTAAAAAATAAAATTGAGTTGTGCTATTTTGCTACTTAGTTCCTATATATTTTGTATATTAACTTTTCTTCAACGATATGATTGGCAAATGTTGTCCCCTATTCAGTATGTTGCATTTTCATTTTCCTGATTACTTTCTTTGCTGGGAAGAAGATTTTTATTTTGATGTAATGTCATTTGTCTATTTATGCTTTTGTTGTCTATGCTTTTGGTATCCTATCCAAAAAAGTTATTGCCAAGGCCAATGTCAAGACAATTTTTCTCTATTTTTTTCTAGAATGTTTTGGTTCTGGTCTCATGCTTAAATTTTTAATTCATTTTTGTTAATTTTTGTATAGAGTGTAAGTTAATGATCAAATTTCATTCTTTTCCACATGAATATCCAGATTTGCCTGCACAAATTATTGAAGAAACTATCTTTTATTCATTGTGTGTTCTTGATCCCATTGTCAAAGAAATTGGAAAGGAATAAGTAAACTTATCTCTGTTTGAAGATGGCATGATCTTAAATGTAAAAAATTCTAAAGATTCCACAAAAAAAAACACTAAGTACTAATAAATGAATTCAGTAAAGTTGCAGTATACAAAAATCAGTGAACAACACTCAGCATTATTTCTTCACAGTGACAGTGGAATATTCAAAAAGGAAATCAAGAATCTCATTTACAGTAGTGTCAAATAGAATAAAATATGTGGAAGAACATACAGTACTTGTCTTTCTATGTCTGACTTATTACATTTAACTTTATGTCCTCCAGCTCTACCCATGATGCTCCAAATGACAGAATTTCTTTCTTTTTATGACTAAATAATAATCTTCTGTGTATATATATCATATTTTCTTTATCAGTTCATCTGATTATGGTTAATTTCATGTCCTGGTTATTGTGAATAGTGCCATAATAAACATAGTGGAATAGGTATTTCTCTAATGCAATGATTTAAAATCTCATATATATATATATATATATTTATATATATGCCAAAAATCTCAATATGAATACATAATAACGATTTACTAAAGCCTTGGAGGAATAGGAAGAATAAAGGAAGTCTGTATAAAGGGCACCAAATCAGAGTTAGAGTGGAGACATAAGTTCCCAGTGAAATACAGCGTAGTTGGGTGACTGTGGTCCACTATTACCTATTATATAGTTTATAAACAACTAGAAGAAAGAAGCTTCAAGCCTCAAAACTCAGAGTAATGTCAAAGAAGGGTAAATGTTGATTTCCCTGATTTGATCAGTACACATTTTATACATGTATAGAAATGTTACACCACAGCCCGTAAATATGTACAATTATTGATAATAAAATTTTAAAAATGAACACAATGATTAGGAGTAAACAAAACTAAGGAGCTGAAAGACTTGGACACTGAAAACTCTGAAACACTGATGATAGGTATTGAAAAGGGCACAATTAAAAGTTAAGATATCCTGTGATCCCAGAATAGAAAATTCGACATTGTCAGAAATTTCTAGTCCATAAAATAATACTCATATTGGCCTATAGATTCAATACACTCTCTATCAAATACCAATGAAATACTTTTTGAAAAATAAAAATCATAAAATTTATATGGACCTATAAGATCCCAAATAGCCAATCTTGAGCAAGAAGAACAAAGGAGTCATCACAATTCCTGATCTCAAAATATATTACAAAGGTACAGAAATCAAACTAGCATGTCAGTGATATAAAAACAGACATATCACACAACGGAATAGAATAGAGAGCCCAGAAATAAGGTCACATGTTTATAGGAAATAGATAATTTATTTTATGATGAAATCTATTGAGCTTAAAGAAAGACTCAGTGCCTCTTCCTGGTCGTTGCTATTCCTTTGCCTCAAGATCACACACTCTTTTTAATCCTTTCAGCTTTTTAAAGTGATAAATGGAAGTGTTGTGCTGGAAACCAAGGAATTGTCAGGTGGAAACTAAGTCCTGAATTTCCAGATCTGAGAAGTCTCATGGTCTTATTTAAAGATAAGCTAGAAAGAGTATTAGCCCTCATATTGTTGTAACAGTTTTGCTATGATAGAAAACAGAGATGGATGTTAAGGTATTATTCTTTATTCTTACACCCCCTATTCTGAGTTCCACATTTTTCTTCCCCATAGCTAAAGCTGTTGTCTCTTGGCTCAAATTCATCCAAATGAACTTGGGCATTTTTGCATATTGAGGTTTCCCTAGGACAGCCTGGGACATTGACTTGGCCTGATTTTGTCCCAGGAAATTTGAACCTGTAGTTATTGCAATGGTTTTGCAACTTTAGTGGGCTTCAGAATCATGTGGAAGGCTTGTTAAAAAATAGATGGCTGGGTCCCAGATCCTAGAGTTTCTGATTATGTAGGTCTAGGCTGAGACTAAGAACTTACATTTCTCACAATTTCCCAGGTGATGCTGACGCTGTGGCTGGGCATCACCTTGAGAATTACCATCTTAGAGGATTATAAATTCAGCAGAGTATCACTTTGCACCATAAATGAGTTTCCTTGATCCCCTGCTGCAGAATTAGCTCTGCTTCAGAAACTAAGACCAACCTCAACCTAAGCTTTCAGCAGGAACCCTCTAGGCCTTTCAATGCTGCCCCAGTTCTGCTTGAGGTTCCTGTTTCCTTATTGCATGTTCTCAATGCTCCTTGGAATTCCATGCCATGATATATTGTTTGCTAGAAGTAGCTCACATTGGCTGGTGAGAACCAATCGTGCATGTCTGGTTATAAAAGTGTTTACACCACAAGAATTGGCAAACACTGTAAGTTAGGGCTTTTAGCCCCCTGGAGAGCTGGTTGTTAAACCACATTCTATTAGCATCATTATCAACTGACTTCCTGTATTGTAACTTTCTTCCAGACTCAACCTATCTTGGCCAACTCTGTGATGGAACATTTCCTGGGGTATATTGTTTCAGGTTCTATCCTCGCTTAGTTTAAAAACACAACTTAGAATCATACCAGGGGATTCCAATACAACCCCATCAAGGTGGCATGTACCAAGGCCATCTCACTAGTCCAAGTGATCAATTTCAATTCACAATTGATCACACTGATAGGTCTAAGAGTCAAAGGGATCACACAAACTAGACTAGTGTCTGCTAATACTAACTGATAGAATCGAAAAGGGAGAGAATGATCCAACATGGGAAGCGAGATACACAGCAGACTCATAGAATGGCAGATGTCCTAAATAGCACTCTGGCCTCAGAATCAGCCCTTAGGGCATTCGGATCTGGCTCAAGAGCCCATGAGAATATTTTAGGCATGGAAAGCCAAGACACTCTGGAAAAAAAAAAAGAAGACCTAAATGAAAGATCTCTGCGAGTGGGATCCCAGTGGAAAGAATGGGCCATCAAAGAAGGAGGTACCTTTCTCTGAAGGGAGGAGAGAACCTCCACTTTGACTATGACCCTGGTGGAATAAGATTGAAGTCAGCAAACCCTAAAGGCTTCCATAGCCTCGGCAACTCATGACTAAAGCCTAGGGAGATTACTGATGCCATAAACAAGAGTGTCAAATTGTTAAATCAACATCAGGAGTCACTGTGTACTTACGTCTCATGTGGGATCTGTCCTTAATGTGTTGTCCAATGTGAATTAATGCTATAACTAGTACTGAAACAGTATTTTTACACTTTGTTTATCTGTGTGGGTGCAAACTGATGAAATCTTTACTTAGTATATACTGAATCGATCTTCTGTATATAAAGATAATTAAAAATGAAAAAAAAACTTGGTGTTAAATTGGAAATTGCATAGAAAATTAATCAATTTTAAAAAATATATATCATGTAGGATCTCTGTCCTTAATGTGCTATGCATTGTGAATTAATACTATAACCAGTACTCCGATAGTATTTTTCACTTTGTGTTGCTATGTGAGTGCAAACTGTTGAAATCTTTACGTAATATTTACTAAACTGATCTTCTGTATATAAAGAGAATTTAAAATGAATCTTGATGTGAATGCAAGGGTAGAGGGAGTGGGAAAGAAGAGGGTTGCGGCTGGGAGGGAAATTATGTGGGGGGAAGCCATTGTAATCCATAAGCTGTATTTTGGAAATTTATATTCTTTAAATAAAAGCTTTATAAAAAAAAAAAACACAACTATGGGGAGAAAACAGTAAGGTCCCAAGTATCCTGGGCTCTTGATGCTAGATATGCGCCAAGTTCATAGTATAGAGCAGACACATCATAATCTACAAGGAGGAAATTAACTTTTATTGTAGAGAGTGGTAGGCATTTTCATACCTATTGTCCCAATTATGTCATTGAATCTTTATTTCAGATTTTGGTCACTGGGCAACAAAACCAAATGTTTAAAAATTACAAGGGCAAAACCCAGCCATTTGCTTGTTTTTATTTTAATTGCAGATTGTAGTTGTTCACCGGTATATATGACAACAACTCACTTGTACATTAACATTGTACAAGGGGGGGGGGGTTCAAAAAGTTAATGGATAGTGTGTATTACAAATTCTGCATAGATTTTTAAAAAGGTTTATTGCACAAAAATAAATTTATTTTTAATTCCATTTTCCCATAAACTTTTTACATGCCCTCATATATTGAAATCATGCTATAGTTGTTAAATATGGGAGCTGGATGGCTGATTTTCTTTACAGTCATGTCATGTCATCTGCCAACAAGGACCATATCGCTTTTTTCTCCTCACTCTGTGTATCCTTTATTATCTTTTCTTGTGTTACTGCTTTAGATTAAGGCTTCCAGTACAAGATTGAACAGTGGTGAAAGAACATATTTGACGTGTCCCTAGTATTAACATAAAAGCAACTAGTTTCTTTTCATTAAGTGTGCCATCAGCTGCATTTTTTGTAGACATTTTGTCAAGTTGAAGAAATTCTCTCTTCTTAGTTTGCTGAAAAGTGTTTTCATGAGTGCATGTTGGATTTTTTCAAATATTTTTTCTATATTTATTGATATGGTCATGTTTTTTCCTTTTTAGTCTATTGATGTGATGGCTCACATTAATTGATTTTCAAGTTTTAAACCAGTCTTGTATAACTGTGATAAAATTCCACTTGATCATCGTGTGTAATGCTTTATAAATATTTTTGTATTCATATACTGATATTTTAAAGGATTTTGCATCTCTGCTTTGAGAAATATCTGTCTTCAATCTTCCTTTATTGTAATGTCTTTAATTTTTGATATTAGGATTGCTAGCATCACAGACCAGTTGGGAAGTGTTACATCTGCTTCTGTTTTCTATAGAGAATTGGTATCTTTCCTCCTTAAATATTTGGTAGATTGTAGCAGGGAGCTCAACTAAACCTGACGATTTTTGTTTTGGGAAGTAATTAATTATTGACAATTTCTTTAGTAGATTTATGCCTATTTAATATTTTATTTCTCCTTTGTGAGTTTTGACAAGTTGTATCTTTCAATTAATTTGCCTATTTCATATGTTATCAAATCGTGTGCAGAGCATATGTTGATTATGCTCTTTCTTTCTTTCTTTCTTTCTTTCTTTCTTTCTTTCTTTCTTTCTTTCTTTCTTTCTTTCTTTCTTTCTTTCTTTCTTTTTGATAGGGAGAGTAGACAGTGAGAGAGAGAGCCAGAGAGAAAGGTTTTCCTTTTCTGTTGGTTCACCGCTCAATGGTCTCTGTGGCTGGCGCACCGCACTGATCCGAAGCCAGGAGCTAGGTGCTTCTCCTGGTCTCCCATGGGGTGCAGGGCCCAAGCACTTGGGCCATGCGCCACTGTCTTCCCAGGCCACAGCAGAGCGCTGGACAGGAAAGAGGAGCAACTGGGACAGAACCCAGCGCCCCGACCGGGACTAGAACCCGGTGTACCGGCACCGCAGGCGGAGGATTAGCCAAGTGAGCTGTGGCGCCAGCAATTTTACGCTTTTTCTTAATGTCCATTCTTTTCCATAATTTTGGTTTCTCTCTTTTGTTCTTAATCTGGCTAGAATTTTTTCAAATTGTATTGATTGTGTCAAAGAATCAGCTTTGAGTTGTTTTCTCTATTAATTTTGTTTTCAATTTCTTTAATTTCTCCTCCAACATTTTCTTTTCTTTAATGTTATCATGGTGTAACTTTCTACACCTTTTAATCTACCGGTGCCTTTATATATAAGGGTATTTCTTATAACAACCTATAGTGAGTTATTTTTCTTTTTGGAGTTATGGAGGTGGGGGGAGATCTCTTCCATCTGCTGGCTCACTTCCCAAAGTAGCTGCAATGACCAAGGCTGAGATAGGCTGAAGCCAGGATCAGGAGCTTCATCTAAGTCTTTCACATGGTGGCAGGGACTCAAATACTTGTACCATCCTACACTGTTTCCCAGGCCATTAGCTAGGAGCTGGTTTGGAAGTAGAGCAGCTGGGACACAAACCAGAGCCCATATACGATGCCAATGTCACAGGCACTGGCTTTACCTGCCAAGCTACAATGCCAGCCCCATGAGTCTTATCTTTTTATCCAAGCAGAGTCTTTGATATTTGCTTCATATATTTATATTTTTAAAGATTTATTTATTTATTTGAAAGGTCGATTGAGAGAGAGAGAGAGAGAGAGAGAGAGAGAGAGATCTTCCACTTCCCAAATACTGAAATGGCAGGGACTGGGCCAGGCTAAAGCCAGGAGCCTGGAACTCCATCCTGGTCTCCCACATGTGTGGCAATGGCCCAAGCACTTGGGTCATCTTTTGCTGCTGTCCCATGTGAATTAGTTGGGAGCTGCATCAGAAGTGGAGCTGCCAGGATTTAAACTGATGTTTATAAGGGATACTGGCATCACAGGGAGTGTCTGAACCCACTGCAGCATAACTCAGGCTCCTTCTTGCAAATGATTGTTTACATTACTGGACTAATATTTACCCTATTCATTACTTTTTTCAGCTCATTGTCCCTTTTTTAACCTTTTACTCCATACTCTCTGGTTTTAATCAAGTATTTTATGCAATTCTATTCTCTCTCCTCTTTTAACATGTCAGCTATACATTTTTTTTTACTTCTTTAATGATTGTCCTAAAATTTGCACCATACGTTTATGACTAAACCAAATCCACTTTAAAATGATACTATACATCAGCACACAGGGCTGTCTTATAATAAAGTATTCCCAACTTCTCTGTCATGTCTTTTATAACATTGCTACTGTTCATTTCATTTATCTATAGACTATAACAGAAATATATTAGGGGAAGATGTCTGGTACAGCTGTGAAGATGCTGTGTGGGATACCTATGTCTCATATCAGAGTGCCTGGTTCCAGTTCCAGTGCCAGCTACTTTGGCTCTGTTCCAGCATCCTGTTAATGAACACCCTGGGAAACAGAAGATGATGACAAAAGCATTTAAGTCCTTGCCATCGATGTGGGAAGACTCGGATTGGATTCTAGGATCCTCGATTTGATCTGGTGCAGCCCTGGTTATTGCAGGTGTCTGAGAAGTGAAATGGGGATAGAAGATTCTCTCGCTCTCTTTCTGTATCTGTCTCTATACCTTTCAAAGAAAATGAAAATAAATAAATTAAAAAGGACATCATTGCTAGTATTATTTTTAACAAACATTTATGTTAGATCAATTAAGAATAGCATTAAGAAGAGTTTATCTTAACTTATTCCTCCTGAATATTTTCCCTTTCTTTGTGCAGATTTGAATTTTCAGTCTTTATAATGTTTCTTCTGTCAGAAGAACTTTTTTTTTTTTTAACATTTCTTGCAAGGCAGGTTTACTGGCAAAATATTCAGTTAATTTTTTGTTTGTCATGGAGAGATTTATTTCTCCATAACTTTTGAAGGATAATTTCATTGTACACATAATTCTATTTTGACACTTTTTTCTCTTGTCACTCAAATATTTTCTCCATTCTTTTTTTGCTCATATCATTTCAAATGAGGAGTCTGATGTAATTATTAATCTTTCTCCTATGTAGGTAAGGTGTTTCTAACCAAAAGGCTTTCTTTGGATACTAACTCTTTGACTATTATTTTCTTAAGTTTGAATATGAATAGCTAAGCATTGATTTTAATGGTTAGTTATCTTGTTTTATGTTCTTTGAGTATCTTGGATCTGTGGCTTTGTGTTAGTCAATAATTTTGGAAAATTCTCAGCCATTTTTGCTCCAATCATTTCCTGTATTCATTTATGTCTCCTTGTGTTTCCATTAATTGTATGTTACACTTTTTGTAATTATTAGAGTTCTTGGATATTCCGTTTTAAAGATTTGTTTGTTTGTTTATTTATTTATTTATTTAAAAATCCGAGTTGCACAGGGAGAAGGAAAGGCAGAGACAGGGAGAGAGAGAGGTCTTCCATCCACTGATTCACTCCCCAGTTGGCTGCAAAGGCCGGAGATGCGCCAATCCAAAGCCAGGAGCCAGGAACTTCTTCTGGATCTCCCACGCGGGTGCAGGGGCCCAAGGACTTGAGCCATCTTCTACTGCTATCCCAGGACATAGCAGAGAGCTGATTGGAAGAAGAGCAGCTGGGACTTGAACCAGCGCCCAAATGGGATGCCGGGACTGCAGGCGGTGGCTTTACCTGCTTTGCCACAGCGCTGGCCCCCGATATTCTATTTTATAATTTTTATTCTTTTTTGTCTATGTATTTCAGTTTGGAAGTTCTTATTAACATTTTTCTCAAGCCCCTTGATGATTTCCTAAGCTGTGTCAAATCTATCAATGAAACTCATGAAAGGCATTTTTTCTTTTTTAAATTGTATTTAATCATTTTCATTGTATTTTGAAAAGGAGTGAGTGTAAAAGTGAGAGTAAATATAGAGAGGTGGAGAAAGAGAAAGAGAGAGAGAGAGAGAGAGAGAGAGAGAGAGAGAGAGAATTTTCCATCCCCTGATTCACTCCCAAAATACTCTATGCACTAGGTGGGACTGGGCTAGGCTGAAGCTGCAGAATGCAGTCTAGTTATTCCATGTGAAAGGGACTCAAATACTTGAGACATCACCTGCTCCCTCTCAGAGTGTATATTAGTAGAAAGTTGGACTCAGAAGTAGAGCTAGACTTGAACCTAGGTACTTTGATATGGAATGTGGATATCCCAACTGGTATAACTGCTGTACCAAATGTCCACCCCAGCATTATTTATATCACAGTTTTTTTTATAATGTTTCTTTCTCATTCTTCCTCAAAAATTTCATCTTGCTGCTTGTATTACCCATTTATACTTACAAATTGTCTACTTTTTTCTATTACAACCATTAGTATTTAATCCTCGTTATTTTAAATTTCTAGTTTGATAGATCCCACCTCTCTTAATATCCAAGTGCATTTCTGATGATTTCTCTGTCTCTTCAAACTGTGGGTTTCTTGGAGTTTATTTTTAATACGTCATAATTTTTGTTAATATCTATATGTCATTTACTGCATAAAAAGGGCTGAGGGAAATAGGCCATCAATATGAAACACCATAATTTTTTTCTGGCTAAGAAGTTTGGCTATGTTTACCACTTGCTGTAGTTAACTGTAAGTGTCAGAGGCTAAATTTTCCTTTGATAACCTTGTTTTTTGTATCTTTTGTCATCCTTGAGTTTCCATAGATATTTCTTATTCTGTAAGTTTTTAGACATAGAAGTCAATCAGTTTTAAGCCACTGTTTTTACAGTAGTACAAACAATGTGGTAGTAAGGTGTGGGAGCAAAGAAAGGATTCTGTGATTCTATAAGAATACTTCAGCCTTTTACTGAACTGTGACTCCAAGCTGTGACTTTCCCAAGTGCTTCTCAGTCCTTCCTCCCCCTTAGATGGGTTAGGAAGACTAGATGACGTACATAGTTGACTATGTACCTTCTCTGTGGTAAAAGACTAGAGAGGGTTGGGGTTGCGTTTTCCTTTTCATCTACATGGAAAGCTGCAGCATGCCAGAGTTGAATATTTACCTTGTGATAATTCAGTTTAGCTCCGGCACAATTTTTTTTTTTTTTGAGAAAGTCCCAAAACAGATTGCTCTAGGTTTTGTTCAAAATGGCTACTTTTATCCTCTTACTGTTAAAAACAAAAAGGGTTTTCTTAACTGTGAGAATCTGGTAGGGCTTGTGGAGATAAAATTAATGAAAGGGAAGAGAACTTGTAAGAATGGGCCTCCTAAAGTTTTTAACTTTCAAGCTTGTCCTCATGAGCTTCCAGAAAATGTACAGAATGTGCAAATTAGGGTTTCCTACCCAGTATCTGTTCTCATGGATATTTATGCTCCTGAGCTTTTTCTCTGATAAGCTGTGATTCTTTGTATCTTCCTGCCTGTATCTTAGATTTTGAGTGCAGCGGTTTTCTCAATGTTCTTAATTCTCTGATGGACTAAAGATTTTGCTTAGCATTCTTTCTTGTTGAGAGTTGGGGTGATAACTGCCTAGCTTATTTCTACAACTAGACTTGGTCAGCTATATTCTTGTGCAAGAGATAGGAGCTATAGTTGAGTATGTACATATAGTGAGATTTGGCTTCTTCCAAAACCAAGGTGGCCTTAAACTGCATTAGTACACATGTAGCACATAGAGAGAAGAAATCATTTGTCATCTTCAAATTATTGGATGAATATACTCAGCTTCAGGAATTGTTTCTACTCTAAAAAATGACAACAGAAAAATGTGAGTATATCCAAAGAATAACTAGCAGACAGAGAAAGTTATGGAATCTGTCTCATAAAAAAAATTAAAAACAAAGAGTTGATTAAATTGAACTGAAGAAAACTCAAGGGTGATAGCACTGATTTTCTCATATCTCTAAAGAGCTGTCTAGGCAGAAGAAACAGATGGGGGTCCATGTGGATTCCAGGATTAGAATCTATACATCTGAGTGGACATCACAGAAAAAGTCTGAATAGCAAGATAAGTCATTTTTTTTTATAAATTTCACAGCTCTGTATGTAATGAATGGGCTAACGAGATAGAAGGATCTTCTTTCACTGGGGTTATCCACAGAGAGGTGAGATCATTTGTTCATGGTGATTCAAACTTCAAATGGACAAGGAGAGCTTGGACTTGATTAGTCAGTCACCTCCAACCCTAGATTTCTTTGATATCAATGGAAAGGGCATTTGAAGGATGGTGGTGGTGGGGAGACCATGTATGGCTTTAGTAAAAGTACTACCTTTTCTTGGCTGAATGACTTTGGGGTGAGCCCCTTTTCCTTGCTTGGCTGTAGTCTATTCTTCGTCAAAGGACATTGATAGACTAGATAATCTTAGAGGAGTCTTTCTAGATCTTTAAACCTATGAGTTTTTTATTATATCAAGGCATTTTTGAAGTGGTTTAGAAACCACAGAAGACAATATATTTACAAAGGAGATTTAAAGGCAAGTCTCAGTCGCAGCTTCGCTGAAGTTGGCCTTGTACAGCTGTTGCCTTGAGGCCCTTGCACGGTTAGACCTAGGAGATTCCTTTGGGTTCCAACTCCTCATCTAGCTTTTCTACCTACATCTTTCACCTTCTCATCCAGAAACCTTAAGGCCAGTACTTTCCTGGAGGCGCTATTGTTGATTTAGTTTCAGTTTCCTGAAGTGTCTTATTTGACTTACTTGCCTCCAGTCTGGCTCAACTTGTCCTCTGCTTTGAAGCCTTGGGCTCCTGGTTTCCATTTTATTTTATTAAAAGCTTAGGTATTTATTCATTTGAAATACAGAGTGAACAGAGAAAATGGGGAGACAAGAAAGGGAGAGAGAGGGAGAGAATATTCCATATGCTGATTCACTCCCCAAAGTACTGCAACAGCAAAAACTGGACCAGACTGAAACCAAGAATTAGGTACTTCATCCAGGTCTCCCACATAGGTGGCAGGGACCCAGGAGCTTGGAACATCCTCCACTGCCTTTCCAGGTATGTTATCAGGAAGGTGGATAGGAAACATTAAACATTAGATGGGATGCTAAGATCACAAGCAGTGGCTTACCTTACTGTGCTACAACGCTTGCCCTGCCTGTTTTTTATTATTTTTGTTGTTGCTGTTTGCCTTTTATTTTTAAACAGGAGATAGTGGAAGTAAGCTGTGCAAAGGAAATATGTACTGGGCTTGTAAAAGACAGAGAAAGAAGCTTGTTCTTTCCCTATGAGGACTTCGTGAGAATCGCCTATCTGGACCTCACTTTGTAATCTGAATTACGAAAAAAATTGGGGCTTGATGAATAGTCTTTTAAACTACATTAAGCAGGCCTATTCATTATGTTGAAAGGAAATATTAACTGGAGTATTAATGCCCATAGACACAAGTGCTATTTAATTAGTTTAAATATATTTTATTAGATGATTGATTCATTTGTTCAACAAATATGTGCTGAGGAACTACTGTATACTGGCCATTGTTCTAGGTATTGGGATGAACCTGACAAATATCCCATGTTCTTATGGAAATTAAATTCAAGTAAGGAGATAACAGACAGCAAAATGTATTAGTATTTCAAGCAGTGATAAATGCTATGCACACTTTTAAGAAGGAGGGAAGGGAGGAGAGTGCAGAGGTGTAAGAGGGACTACCAGTGTGATCAGGAAACTCCTGAGAGGAGACTTTATAGGTTAAACTTTTAAAGAGGTTAAGAATGCAGATAACTGGGAGCAAAGTATTCCAGAAGGAAGAACAATCAATGCAGAGGCCCTGAGACAGGAACATGTGTCCTGCCTTCTAGGAATATTGAGGAGGCGGCCACTGTGATTGGAGAACAAAGAGTGAAGAGAAGAGGGGTTGGAAAGGAAGTCAGAAAGGAGCATGTTTGTAGGTCATAATGACATGGCCTTCTGTTCTAAGTGAAATAGAAAATTGTTGGAGGGCTTTTAACAGACTGCTGCTGTGACCTGACCTATATTTTATTACAAGATCAATCAACATGAACAATGAAGCCATTTTGACAAAGCTTCATTTTTAAGTAGGCTTAGAGATATCAGATCCTGCATCCAACTTTGGTTGCATAGCTTCATAAGAAGTCCTAACAAACACTGATAAGCAGTGGGTATATTTATTAGAATTTTCCTGGCCGGCGCCGTGGCTCAACAGGCTAATCCTCCGCCTTGCGGCGCCGGCACACCGGGTTCTAGTCCCGGCCGGGGTGCCGGATTCTGTCCCGGTTGCCCCTCTTCCAGGCCAGCCCTCGGCTGTGGCCCAGGAGTGCAGTGGAGGATGGCCCAAGTGCTTGGGCCCTGCACCCCATGGGAGACCGGGAAAAAGCACCTAGCACCTGGCTCCTGCCATCGGATAAGCGCAGTGCGCCGGCCGCAGCGCGCTGTCCGCGGCAGCCATTGGAGGGTGAACCAACGGCAAAGGAAGACCTTTCTCTCTGTCTCTCTCTCTCACTGTCCACTCTGCCTGTCACAAAAAAAAAAAAAAAGAATTTTCCGTGAACTGACATGCATACTTCTGAATTTAAAAAGGCCAAAATAAAGAGCCCAACCATATGAATAAATGCAACAATTAAAAATGTTTCAAATATGTAGAAACTAAGTGGATTATAATAGATCTGCAAAAAAAGTGAGGTTACCCAGCAGTCCATGTTTACGTGTTAGCATCTCAAATAAATTTAAACTTGGCCTAGAACACATGTGAACTTGCATATTTTTTCATGAAATATTTTAAATATATTTTAAAAATTTCAATAAAATTTGAGCAAGCAATTCTTGGCAAGGGTAACACAGTTTAAAACTGTAGTACCAGATGATTATTAAGGGCTTTACAGGTACTGGAAGCACGTAAATCTAAGTCATATTACCATTCTGTACTTCAATTTTCTTATTTGCAAAAGAGGAAAACTTCGGAGGTGATAGATGTTTCTTTTATTTATCATGGTAAGGATTTCATGGATGCATACTTATGTTCAAAGTCATCAAATTTTGTACATTAAATATGTGTGATTTTGTGCATCAGTTATACCTCAAAAACTGTTAAAATTAAATGAGTAAATAAATAGACTAGCAAAAATATGATAACATGAGTTAAAGCATCTATCTCATTGTAGTTGCTTAGGAGACAGTGTCTTGTTTCCTTTTTCTAGTAATTTCTATCTTCTAAGCCTGATAGATCTGCCTTTGAACGGTGGAAAGAAAGCAAGAGACATAAACCACTGACTTTTGACAAGAAAAATTTCCTGTCTCTCCACCTGAACAGCAGAGTCTCATGCCCTGCACCTCCACAGTAATGACAGTTCTACTTTGTTCACAAATGAAATCTGTGTAACTAAAAATTGAGTGTGCTATATCCTTTGGGTGGCCAGACTTTCCACTTTTGGGCTCATCCACCAGGTCGATACAGAGGGAGGAATTTATTTGCCCAAAGCAGTATAGCTAGAACAGAAGAACTAGGACTAAAACTGAGTTTGCTAAGCTTTTCACCGTCCACATTCTTCTTACTATGCTGTGCTTTCTCCCTTCATAGGAACTCTTCTCTCATGTCATTTCAGTAACTCAACAATTTGGAAGGATGGCTGGAGGGAATCTAGTGAGAAACCCCCAAGCCAGGATTAGTAAACACCACCCTAAACAATCATACATATCAATAAGGAATTGAATTTGCAAGGTCTTCTGAGGTACTTTTGTGTTATGTACTGAGACTGAACAGAAGAAAAAAAGAACTTGCTCAACACAATATGCCAGTTATTGGCAGAGCTAAAATACGTTTCCTAATGTCCTAGTACTTTTTCCTAGAACACTATTAACTCATCCACCTATCCATTTATCTATTCATCGATCCATGCATCCATTCCTCCAACATTTATTTTTAGTGTTCACTTCAGGGAAGATAAGCAATAAGGCAAATGTAGCCGTAATACTCATGGCGCCCCCCAAGTCCACTTATTGAATAGGAATCACCAGTAACTTGCTAAATGAATGAACTTGCTGGTAAATATCCAATCCCCTTTTCCTACTTTCCTCATCCCATTATGGCTCAATCTAGGGTGAATGTCAATAAGGCATTAGAAAAGTTTGGCTTCATTATACTCAGAACTTTATGGTGCTATGGAGGGATTTTGATCATTCTGATAAACTGGTAGCCCAGATAAGCTTTCAAGGGGTTGACAGAAGCCTATGGTAATTAAGGAATATTTGGCTTTTAATTTCATAATCCTGTATTTTCTGCCTTATGAAGTACTTTATCTTTGTTGAACCATTTGTGTATTTTCTGGATACTAAGGATCTCTTGCTTAACACTTCAGTTACTGGTGGCTTGAAAGTTCCCCCTAGTAATCTACTCTTTGAGTATTGAAAACTCTACTGCCAACACCTAGAGTGAGGTTGTGGAAAGAGGGAACTTTCAAGGAGTTGCAAATCCGCCTGAGTTTTTGCAGAGGCTGTGTCCAAAATATCATTCAGGGTGTTACTGTTTTTAACCAGTCCATTGAAGAGAGAGACATGAGTCAAATAAAAATTCTGGCTCCAAAAGCAAGCCTCTTCTTAAAAAATCTCAGAGATATTCTCAGTGGCAATTCTGATCTTTCTTAGTAAGGATGTTGCTCCTGTTTTACATGGTGGAGGTGTGGATGAAGCCAAATTTAGTGCTCCTTTCCTGGGTGCTTAGCTGTTTTCTTCTGTTGACATGCTTCATGAAGGCAAATCAAAGAGCTACCAGCATTCACCAAACTATACAGGCTACTATACTCTTTCCATGGAGAATGCAAAGCTGAACACCTATTCACCTGTTATATTGCGGGTATTTTATCACTGTTATCTTATTTAATGCTCCCAAATTTCTGAGTCTCACTTTTCCTAGCTCATTCAACCATGCACTTATACCTTAGTTCCTATATCTACTAAACAAACATTTATTTACTGTACACTTTCTGGAAGACAGAGAATAAGACACGTGTGGACCTTTGGAATTCCAGAAAATATGAAAATATTTCAGAAAATTCATGGAAATACATATTATCTTTTAATTCCATTTCTGTGAACATTTTGAAATCTTCTCCTGTTATTTTGGTTACCATTTCACAGATGAAATTCAAACACACAAAATAAATTTCCCAAAGCTATTTAATTATAAAATGGTGGAATGAGGATTTGAACTCAGGTCAGTCTGGCATCAGTGTTTACCAAGTATCCTTAGATACTTAGTTTTAGTACCATATTGGCCAACTTTTTATTTTTTAGCATTCAAGTCGTAAGTTTATTTACAAACACATCTAGTATGCTATGAATTCAAGAGTTTGATCCATTTTCCAGAGACTGCACCTCTTGAAATGCTGTTATCTGTTAAATGGATGACCTAAAACATCCTTATTTCTTAAGCAGTTGGTGCCGTACTATAAAGAAAGGGGCAGCAAATCCAGATCCAAGATACAAGGTCATCATAGCTAGCAACCTCCACTTGTTTTCCACTGAAAATGGCAAATTCTTCCCTGGGCCCTCCTCATAGTGGCTCCTAGGGACCACAGAGGTTGTGAACCTCCGGATGCTCTGTCCCAACATGGCGCGGCTGGAAGCTCTGTGTGAGGAACAGAGACGGAAGAAGGAGAAATGGCGGAACCACATGAAACCTCGCTCCTTGCACGACCTTGTTCCCCTGTCCATATTGGCCAACTCTTTAGGGATCTCTGGTACTGGTGATTACCAACAAAGAGAGGAAGTAATGCGATCTGGATAATAATCATTTTTAAGATGGAGACCAGAGGCAGTGATCATATGTGTATTCGTCTCTCAATTCTCTACACAGATACTTTTGGTCATCCACATGATACCCTGCCGAACCCCATCTGTGGCTGCTTCTGTAACTGTTCAGGAACAGAACAAGAGAATCAAATAATAGAAATATGTCATCTATGTTCTGCAGTAGATTGAATTTTACTCACATTACAGGATAGGAAAATGAGGTGCAGAAAATATGTCTTGCTGTCGAATATGGGCTTTGTAATTCAAGTTCAATGACCTTTTTATTATATCATGGACAGTTATGGGAAAGTTAAAACTTTTGTTCAAATCTTTATTTTCATATCAAAACTATTTTCAGTACATTGCATTAGGCCTCGTGCTTCTAGATTTTAGAGTCATTTGTTGTGGTTGTTTGGCCTAGCAGTAAAGATCTCAACATACCAAATTAGAGTACCCAAGTTTATTTCTGAGCTCTCGTTTCTGACTCTGGCTTCCTGCCAATGTAGACCTTGGGAGGTAGCTTCCTACATACCCAAGTGTGACACTGCAGTTGCATACCCAGCTTCTGACTTCAGCCCATCCCAGCCCTGCCCACTGTTGGCATTTGGGGAGTCAAACAGTGGATAAGAGCTGTTTCTCTATCTCTCTGCCTCAAATACATAAAATCAAAACAAAATGGAAGTGGAGCATAGAATGATGGCTACCAGAGTCCAAATAGTGCATAAGAGCATGCACTCTGTCTCTCAAATACATAAATTAAACAAAAACCAAAAATAAGTGGAGCACAGAATAATGGTTACTAGAGCCCAAGAAGGATGTGGGGAAGCAAGGGAGGAAAGAAAACATTTAATGCTATAGAGGATCGGTATGATAGGACAGATAGCTTCTAATGTTCCATAGTACAATAAGATAACATGGTTGAGAAAAATTAATTGAATATTTCAAAATAGCAAAAGAGATAACACTAAGAAATTGTATATGTGAATGTGATAATCACAAGTGATAGATATGGCAATTACACTGTGATCATTACACCTTGTATACAACTTGTATTGAAATGCCATACAACACCCCATAAATATGCATACATTTAAAATAAATTAATTAAAACTTAGGAATAAGTTCAATAGAAAATTGTGAGTCAGAGGAAAGAATTAGTGAATTTGAGGATACAGTGGTAGAAGTTATCAAATCTGAGCAAAAAAGAGATAATATACTCTAAAAGATGAACAGAAACTTAGAGATCTGTGTGTGGATCAATAACAAAAGATCTAGTACTTGCATAATCCCAGTGCCAAAGGGATAGTAAAAGGAGGATGGATCCACTGCTGAATTCTACCTGACATTTAAAGAACTAACTCCAATTCTTCTCAAACTATTCAGAACAATCGAAAGAGAGGGAATCCTCACAAATCCTTTCTATGAAACAAGCATCACCTTAAACACTAAGCTGGAGAAAGATGAAGTATTGAAAGAAAATTACAGACCAATATTTCTGATGAACATAGACGCAAAAAATTTCTCGCCAATAGAATACAACAGCACAAAAGAATGATATCCACCCAGACCAAGAGGGATTTATCCCTGGTATGCAGGGATGGTTCAATGTTCACAAATCAATCAATGTGATACACCACATTAACAAACTGCAGAAGAAAAAACATATGATTATCTCAAGAGATGCAGAGAAAGCATTTGATAAAACACAACACCCTTTCATGATGAAAACTCTAAGTAAATTGGGTATAGAAGGAATATTTCTCAATACAATCAAAGCAATTTATGAAAAACCCACAGCCAGCATCCTATTGAATGGGGAAAAGTTGGAAGCATTTCCACTGAGATCTGGCAACGGACAGGAATGTCCACTCTCACCAGTTCCATAAAATATAGTTCTGGAAATTTTATCCAGAGCCATAATGCAAGAAAAAGAAATTAAAGGAATACAAATTGGGAAGGAAGTAGTCAAATTATCCCTCTTTGCAGATGATATGATTCTTTATTTAGGGGATCCAAAGAACTCCACTAAGAGACTATTGGAACTCATACAAGAGTTTGGAAAAGTAGCAGGATATAAAATCAATGCACAAAAATCAACAGCCTTTGTATACACAGGCAATGTCATGCCTGAGAAAGAACTGCTAAGATCAATCCCATTCAAAATAACCACAAAACAATCAAATACCTTGGAATAAACTTAACCAATGATGTCAAAGATCTCTATGATGAGAATTACAAAATCTTAAAGAAAGAAATAGAAGAGGATACCATAAAATGGTAAAATCTTCCATGCTCATGGATTACAAGAATCAATATCATCAAAATGTCCATTCTCCCAAAAGCAATTTATAGATTCAATGTGATACCAATCAAAATACCAAAGACATTCTTCTCAGATCTGGAAAAATGATGCTGAAATTCATATGGAGACAAAGGAGACCTCAAATAGCTAAAACAATCTTGTACAACAAAAACAAAGCCGGAGGCACCACAATACCAGATTTCAGGACATTCTACAAGGCAGTTGTAATCAAAACAGCATGGTACTGGTACAGAAACAGATGGATAGACAAACAAAACAGAATAGAAACACCTGAAACCAATCCAAACATTTACAGCCAACTTATATTTGATCAAGGATCTAAAACCAATTCCTGGGTTAAGGACAGTCTATTCAATAAATGGTGCTGGGAAAACTGGATTTCCATGTGCAGAAGCATGAAGCAAGACCTTTCACCTTACACAAAAATCCACTCAACATGGATTAAAGACCTAAATCTATGACCCAACACCCTCAAATTATTAGAGAACATTGGAGAAACCCTGCAAGATATAGGCACAGGCAAAGACTTCTTGGAAAAAACCCCAGAAGCACAGGCAGTCAAAGCCAAAATTAACAATAGGGATTGCATCAAATTGAGAAGTTCCTGTACTGCAAAAGAAACAGGAAAGTGAAGAGGCAACCAACAGAATGGGAAAGAATATTTGCAAACTATGGAACAGATAAAGGATTAATAACCAGAATCTAGAAAGAGATCAAGAAACTCCACAACAGCCAAACAAACAACCCACTTAAGAGATGGGCCAAGGACCTCAATAGATATTTTTCAAAAGAGGAAATTCAAATGGCCAACAGACATATGAAAACATGTTCAGGATCACTAGCCATCAGGGAAATGCAAATCAAAACCACAATGAGGTTTCACCTCACCCCAGTTAGAATGGCTCACATACAGCACCCCATGGGAGACCAGGAGAAGCACCTGGCTCCTGCCTTCAGAGCAGCGCGGTGTGCTGGCCGCAACACGCCAGCCACGGCGACCATTGGAGGGTGAACTAAGGGCAAAGGAAGACCTTTCTTTCTCTCTCTTTCACTGTCCACTCTGCCTGTCAAAAAAAAAAAGAAATCTACCAACAAAAGATGCTGGAGAGGATGTGGGGATGTGAAGATGTGGGTAGCCCAGGACATTGGTGGGAAACAGAAGAAAGAGCCTAGATGGAACGAGGCTTGAATCCCCGCTGGGGAAAGTTCACCAGGTTGACTGGAGGAGAGATAAAAACGAATAAATAAGGGGAACCGGCAGGGACGGGAGCCTCTCTCCACTCACCTTACAAAGCTGAGCAAGACAAAGAGAAGGCACCATTTTGGACATACGTAAAGTGGTGCTTGCCACCAGCAAGGAGAAAAACCTGACTCTGGTGGGGAGGAATAACAGGAGGTTTGGACCTATTGAAGGGGTGGAGCTAATGAACTGAGACTGTGAAAATCTGAGGGTGGGCGAGAGAACTCACGGAGTACACAAACTCAGTAACTTTGGCAACCTGGTGGTAGACTGCAGAGAAATTTGAGACCACACTGAGGGCTGCATAGACCCTTTGTGTGGTCGTTGGGGTAGAGCAGACAAATACCCACAGGGGCCAGATTACATACATCCACTACCTTCAATTCTGCTCGCCTGTGCGGAATTACTTCCCTTATGAGTCAAGAGAGAGAGAGAGAGAGAGAGAGAGAGAGAGAGAGAGAGAGAGAGAGAGAGCAACCTGGGTGAGTCATTTTGGCACACCCTTAACCCTGAAGAACCACAAAGAGCTCTCATACACACCAACCACAGCCTCTAAGGATCCATCAAAGGCAGACAGTCCTCTTAATTTAGAGTCATAGTATAATGAGAAAAACCACTACAGCAAAGAAACCAAAGAATATCTCCACAATGCCAAACAACAAAAGCAGAAACCGAGGAAACAAGAATAAGGAAGACATTAAGACGCCTCCAAATGAACAAGACACCCCAATTCAAGATTATTAAGTTGATGAGATAGAAGAAATGCAAGAAACGGATCTCAAAAAATTGATAAGAACATTAAGAAGATCTCAGAAACAAATTCTTGAACTACAGAACTCCTTACTGGACAGGATAGAAAATCTCTCTCATGAAAATGAAATATTAAGGAGGAATCAAAATGAAATGAAGCAACTAGTAGAACATGAAAGTGTGATAGTGAAGAGAAATCATAATGAAATGAAGAATTCAATAGATCAAATGACAAACACTTTAGAGAGCCTTAAAAACAGAATGAGCAAAGCAGAAGAGAGAATATCAGATTTAGAAGACAGAGAACAGGAAAGTATACAGTCAAACCAAAGGAAAAAAAAAGGAAATTAGAAATCTAATAAATATTGTCAGGAATCTACAGGATACTATTAAAAAACCCAAATTCTGGTTCTAGGAGTTCCTAAAGACATGGAGAGGGAGAAAGGATTAGAAGGCCTTTTTAGTGAGATACTAGCATAAAACTTCCCGGGTTTGGAAAAGGACAGAGACATCCTAGTTCAGGAAGCTCATAGAACCCCTAATAAACATGACCAAAAGAGGTCCTCATGACCACACGTTGTAATCAAACTCACCACAATGAGACATAAAGAAAAGATCCTAAAAAGTGCAAGAGAGAAACGTCAGATTATTCTCAGAGGATCTCCAATCAGACTCACAGCTGACTTCTCATCAGAAACCCTACAGGCTAGGAGGGAATGGCGAGATATAGCCCAGGTATTAAGAGAAAAAAACCTGCCAGCCCAGAATATTATAGCCTGCAAAGCTATGATTTGTGAATGAAGGTGGAATAAAAACCTTTCATAGCAAACAGAAATTTAAAGAATTTGTCACCACTCGTCCAGCC
This sequence comes from Sylvilagus floridanus, assembly GCA_949820135.1. Taxonomy (NCBI): domain Eukaryota; kingdom Metazoa; phylum Chordata; class Mammalia; order Lagomorpha; family Leporidae; genus Sylvilagus; species Sylvilagus floridanus. The sequence goes on from OX463223.1 coordinate 82,934,319, forward strand.
CCACAAAAGATGTTTAAAGATGTGCTACACACAGAAACACAGAAACATGGCCATTAATATGAAAGAAGGTAAAGGAAGAAAACCTACCAGTAAAACATCATAGGAAGCTCCAAGCATATACTAGAAAATATCTTTGGGAAAATGGCATGGCAAAATTACTGCTTATCAATAGTCACATTGAACGTTAATGGACTCAGCACTCCAGTTAAAAGGCACAGACTGGCTGAATGGATTAAGGGACAAAACCCATCTATTTGCTGCCTAAAGAAACACATCTTTCCAAAAAAGATGCATGCAGACTTAAAGTGAAAGGTTGGAAAAAGATATTCCATGCCAACAGAAACAAAATAAAAAGCAGGTGTAGCCATCTTAATAGCAGACAAAATAAACTTTAACACAAAAACTGTTAAGAGAGACAAAGAGGGGCACTATATAATGATTAAGGGTTCAATTCAACAAGAAGATGTAACTATTATAAATGTTTATGCACCTAATTACAGAGCACCGGCTTATTTAAAATATATTTTAAGGGACTTAAAGGCAGAAGCCAGTACCAAAGGGACAAATATCATTTGGTCTCCCTGATCGGTGACAGCTAACCGAGCACCAAAATGGAAACCTGTTAAAGTGAAATGGACACTACAAGAAACAATGACATGATCAGCCCTTGCACTGACTGTTGATGAACAACTTAATATTTTATCACTTTTAGTATTTTTTGTTCTACTTAATACTATTTGTTGAACTCTGTAATTAATACACAATTTTTCTTAAGTGTTGAAATTTAACTTTAAAGTGATCCCTGTTAAATATAAGTGTGGGAATAAGAGAGAGAGGAGATGTACAATTTGGGACATTCTCAAGTTGACTTGCCCCAAATGGCAGAGTTAGAAACATACCAGGGGATTCCAATTCAATCCCATCAAGGTGGCATGCACCAATACCATTTCACTAGTCCAAATGATCAAATTCTGTTCACAATTGATCATAATGATAGGACTAAGAGTCAAAGGGATCACATAAACAAGACTAGTGTCTGCAAATACTAACTGATAGAATAAAAAAGGGAGAGAATGATCCAACATGGGAAGCGGGATACACAGCAGACTCATAGAATGGCAGCGTGCTAAACAGCACTCTGGCCTCAGAATCAGCCCTTAAGGCACTCAGATCTGGCTGAAGAGCCCATGAGAGTATTTTAGGCATGGAAAGCCAAGAAACTTTGGAAAAAAAGATCTATATTAAAGATCTCTGCAAGTGAGATCCCAGTGGAAAGAACAGGTCATCAAAGAAGGAGGTACCTTTCTCTGAAGGGAGGAGAGAACTTCCACTTTGACTATGACCTTGTCTAAATAAGATCAGAGTCGGTGAACTAAAAGGGCCTCTATAGCCTTGGCAACTCATGACTAGAGCCTAGTTTGATTACTGACGGCATAAACAAGAGTGTGAATTTTTTAAGTCAACAACAGGAGTCACTGTGCACTTACTCCTCATGTAGGATCTCTGTCCTTAATGTGTTGTACATTGTGAATTAATGCTATAACTAGTACTCCAACAGTATTTTGCACTTTGTGTTTCTGTGTGGGTGCAAACTGTTGAAATCTTTACTTAATACACGCTAAATTGATCTGTATATAAAGATAATTGAAAATGATCTTGATGTGAATGGAAGGGGAGCAGGAGTGCGAGAGGCGAGGTTTGTGGGTGGGAGGGAAGTTATTTGAGGGAAAGCCATTGTAATCCATAAGCTGTGCTTTCGAAATTTATATTCATCAAATAAAAGTTAAAAAAAGAGAAAAAAAAGCATGATGGTAGTGGTGGATTATTATATATGAACTTTATTTTTGGGTCTGTGCTTTCCATACCTAATATGCAGAGTTTTTTTTTTATGATGGGATGGTAAATTTTATCAAATATTCATTCTGCATCTATTTAGATGGTCATATGATTTCTATCCCTTCTGCTAATATGGTATATAACATTTATTGGTTTGTATAAGTTGACCCATCTATAGGATGAATGCTTTTTATTATGATGAATAATTTTAATGGTATTATTTTAATGTTGGATATTTGATTCAATTTTCTTGTATTCTGAGAATTTTTTCATGTATAATATTGACTTATTTTTTATGTCCTTTTCTGGTTTTGCTATCAAGGTAATTGTGTCTTCATAGAATGAGTTAGGAAGAATTCCTTGCTCACTTATTTTTGAAATACATTTTAAAAAAGGATGTATATTTTTTCTTTAAACATTTTTTGAATTCAGCAGTTCATCAGGTTATGGATATTCGCTGATGAGGGACTTTCATCACCGATTCAGCCTCACTAATATTTATTAGATATCCATTTATTCTCATTTCAATTTTTGGTAAGTTGCGAATGTCCAAGAATTTGTGTATTTATTCTAGGCTATCACATTTGTTGCAAAGTAATTGTTCCTAAAATCACTAATCTTTTGTATTTTTCTGCTGTCAGAGTTAATGTCTCCACATAATCTCTGATTTTTATGTAATTCAATCTTCTCTCTTTTTTCTTATTCTAACTAAGGATTATCAATTAATTATTTTGAAGAAACAATTTGTAGTTTTATTTTTAAATTTTATTTAAGGAATACAAATTCACGCATTTCATATACACAAATTTAGGTAAATGGTAATTCTTCTCACCCTGCCTTCCTATCGCCCATTATCCCACCCTTCTTCCTCCTCCCTCTCCCATTCCCATTCTTATTTTTTACCAAGATCTCTTTTCAGTTAACTTTATACTCATGAGATTAACCCTACACTATGATAGTTCAACAAATAGTATGAGTGAAAAACAAAACAAAACAAAACAAAAAACATTGTTCCCCAACAGTCAAGCAAAGGCTGTTTAAAATAATCCCATCACAAAGTGTCAATTTCACTTCTATAGATTATCTTTTTACCTACCCTGTTACTACAGATCAGGGAGTCACATGGTATTTGTCTTTTTGGGACTTGTTTATTTCACTAAGTATAATGGTCTCCAATTGTATCCTTTTTTTGCAAATGACAGGATTTCATTTTTTTTTACTTCTATATAGTATTCCATAGTGGTTAGACACCATAATTTCTTTATCCAGTATTCAGTCGATAGACATCTGGGTTGATTCCGTATCTTAGCTTTTGTGAATTGAGCACCAATGAACATGGGGGTGCAGATACAATGAGCAATATGGTGCAGTGTTCATTTCAGTGACACAGTTATGACTTAATTTAACCTCACTCATTGTAACACAGCATATTAACAGACTAAAAAAGACAAATGTTATGATTATGTCAATTGATACCAAAAAGCACTTGGCAAAATCCAAAACCCAATCATGAAATTAACCCTGACCTAAACCTTATACATTACATAAAAATTAACTGTAAGTACATCACAAAATTAAATGTAAAATATAACTTAACTAAACCGTTAGAATAAAGCAGATGAGAGAAATGTAGGCTATAAAGTTAGGCAAAGAGTTCTTAAGTTGACATTACAGCATAATCAATAAAAAGAAAAATAAATGAGATTTCATCAACAGCTCTGAAAATGCGCTGTTAGAAGTAATCACACAGTTATGGTATATAAGGCAACAAAATTTTCACAAACCACACCTCTTACAAAAGTCTCATATCTAGAACATATAGAGAGATCTTTAAAAATTCAACAGGAAAAATGAACATCCCAAAAATCTAATTAGAAAACTGACAAATATCATGAAGAGACATTTTACTGAAGAAGCTTTATGGATGGTAAGAAAACATATGAAAAGTTACTTCATACCTTTAGCCATTAAGAACATTTGAGGGCCGGTGCCATGGCATAGCAGGTAAAGCTGCCGCCTGCTGTGCCGGTGTCCCATATGTGCACCGCTTCCAGTCCCGGCTGTTCCACTTCTGATCCAGCTCTCTACTGTGGCCTGGGAAAGCAGTAGAAGATGGCCTAAGTCCTTGGGTCCCTGCACCCATGTGGGATATGTGGAAGAAGCTCCTGGCTCCTGGCTTCAGATCCACATAGCTCCGGGCGTTGCAGCCAATTGGGAGTGAACCAGCAGATGCAAGACCTCTCTCTTTCTGCCTCTCCTTCTCTATGTGTAACTCTGCCTTTCAAATAAACAAACAAATATTTAAAAAAACGAACACTTATACATTAGGAAACACTATGGGATATTGTGATGCACTTAGTAAAACAACTATAATAGTATTGTTGATTATCAAATGCTGGTAAAAATGAACACCAGTTGGATCACTCATGCATTGGTGCTGCATATGTAAAATGGTGTAGCCACTCTGGAAAAGAACTTGGAAGTTTCTTTAAAAAAACTTTTATTTATTTGAAAGGCAGGGTTACAGAGAAGAAGAGGCAGGGAGAGTCTTCCATCCACTGGTTCAGTCTCCAGACGGCTGCAATGGCCAGAGCTGTACTGATCTAAAGCCAGGAACCAGGAGCTTCTTCTGAGTTTCCCATGCCGGTGTAGGGGCCCAAGCACTTGGGCCATCTTATACTGCTTTTCCAGGCCATAGCAGAGAGCTGGATTGTAAGTGGAGCAGCCAGGACTGTAATGGGGCACCCATATGGGATGCTGGCACTGCAGGCAGAGGCTTAGCCTTCTAAATCATGGCGCTGACCCCTTGGAAGTTTCTAACAAAACTGAACATAAGATTCATCAACAATTGCACTTAGGGATTTATCCCCAATAAATGATAATACATGTACATATATATTTTTTTCATAGCAGCTTTACTTGAAATGTTTCAAAACTGTAAAGAACCCAAGCATCCTATAATAGATGAGAAATCTCCACATGGGGGGGGTACTTGTGGTTATGGAAAATTTGGTATCTTGATTCAGTGGTGGTTATAGGAACCTACATATGTGATAATTTGGCATAAAACTCTACATAATTATTGTACCAACATCAATTTCCTAGGTCTGATGTTGTGCAGAAGGATACACAGGGCTCTTCTGCATAAATCTTTAGAATTTCCTGTGAATCTATAGGTACTGCAAAACAAAAAGTTAAAAAAAATTGTTGGATTTGGACATGTGGCACAGCAGTTTAAACACTGCTTGGGAGGCCAGCGCTATGGTATAGTAGATTAAGTATTTGTCTGTAGTTTCCTCATTCCTTATGGGCACTGGTTCGAGTTCTCCACTTCCAATTCAGCACCTTGCTGATGGCCTTGGAAAACAGAAGATGGTCCATGTCCTTGGGCCCCAACACCCACATGGGGACCTTAAAGAAGCTCCTGGATCCTGGCTTCACATTGGCCCAGCTCCTGCCATTGTGGCCATTTGGAGAGTGAACCAGCAGATGGAAGACCTCTCCATCTCTTTGTCTGTAACTCTGCCTCTCAAGTAAATAAAAAAATCTGAAGGAAAAGAAGCACTGCTTAGGATGTCTGTATCCCATAGGAATACATGGATTCAAGACCTGGCTCTACTGGTTTCCAACTTCCTGCACCCAGGGAGGGAATGGTAATAGCTCAAGTAGTTGAGTCTCTATCACCTATGTGGGAGTCCTGGATTGAGTTTCAAGCTTCTGACTTTGGCTTGGTCTAGTCCTGCCTATTGTGGATATTTAGGGAATGAGCTAGCAGATGGAAGACCACTGTCTCTCTCCCTTTCTAATAATCAAAATAAATAAAATATAAATTTAAAATAAAAATTTTAGAAGGTCCTTTACTGGAAAATAAAAGTATTTTGACTTTCAGGGATAGTGAAGGGAAGATGGATGAGAGAGGGGAAGATTCTTCTAGTCAAAGAGGATCCTTTTTTCTTTATGAACAGTGAAGACTTTTGAATGGTATAAATGGGAGGTCTGAGATTCTCAGCTTCAGTGAAGTTTTTTCTGCTTCTGGAATGATGTAGAAACTCCAGGAGCATTTGGTCAGAATGAAATATGTGAGTAGGAATCATAGGTGCATCAGCTGTAACTAATATAGACCAAAGACCTGAGGGCTTTCCTTATATTTTGCCATGGTATAAAGCCTGCCTCTCTCACCCCAACGAAAACTGTGTACCACCTAGAACTGGTTCCAGATATGACTCAGTTGAATTCTCAGTACTAATTGAAGAACAAAATTATGTTTAATTTGATTTAAAGGAAATAAACAACCCCATTCATTCAAATCAACGACTATTTATTAGACATCCAATGGGCTCCTGACACTGAGATAGGTGTACTGTTTCTCTTAGTTTTCTACTGTAGGGTTTCACCTTCAACATCTCCAAGAGCATTCATGAGTCAGCAGATAGTCCAGATATCCTGAAAGATACAGCTGGCAGTGACATCACAGGCTATTGAAGAAAAAGGAGGAATAATTGCCCCTGAATTCCAAGAACTCAGATCTGCACATCCTTTCATAGGCAGTTCAGCTGCTCACACCTGTCCAATTGCTCAATTTGAGACATAAAATAAAAAAAAAATTCCCAGGTTCTTGGTCTTTGATTTTAGTCTTTTTCCTTCCAAAGTCAACTTTACTTCTGGTACTTGGATTCACACTTGATAAAGATGTGAATCAAATGGATTTCACACAGTAGTAGCTGTCTTGATAAGTTGGTAGAAGAAATAGTTGTAGGGCAACCAGTAAGGTGATATTTTGAAATCTGAACTGACAGTTGACATCAGGGAGCAGGCTCTCAAGCCTTGGTCAAAAGGTCTGGAGATTAGGCTCTCAAGTGGGAAGCAGAAACTGACAGGAGATCCTAGGATCTTAGCATGTTTATGAGGGGTACTCATACACAAGGAACCTGGCAGTGTTAGTGAACAGGACAGACATAAGAGGGCAATGCCAGAGCAAAAGTAAAGGGGCCAGTAGTAAGAAATGATATGTTCTAGTTGGTGGAATAGGGTGTGTTTAAGTTTCTCCTGTCTCAAGTCAGGATGCTTGGTTGATGTCCAGATATGTCAGATCTTAAAATGGGAAAAGAAGCTCCAACCACAGTGATGATGAGAATGATTTAAAGACACAATCTCAGACAAGGCCTGGCATCTGTCTCTATTTTGTGTTTCCACCACCTAGAATAAAGCTCATTTGAATTAATTCATAGAAACATGTATAAAGTATACTTGGGTAGAAGGATTAGTCAGATATAGTTCTCCATTATCCCAGCCTCAGAATTTCACACATTTTTTTCTTGTTACCCTATTTGATAGGCTTGCTATGTTTAGAGTTTCTGAGCTGAAGAATAAAAAGAAAATACACAAGACAGTATGAATATAAGAATCCTGCTAATTTTTCAGTAGACTTCCTTTTGAGTGGGCATATTGGTGCCTTAGCAACTGAGACAGTTTAGGTTGAAGAATCCCCCAAAGATAAAATCCTTCCAGAAGGCTTGCAAAACAGGAAGCTCCATATCCTGACCATTGTTCTGTTCATCAAAGGAGCAAGTGCTCACTTAGGGCTGGCAGGGTGATGACAGAAGAAGTGACAAGAAGCAGCAGTGGTGAAAGGGTTTCAGTTGTCAAAGAGGATGGCCATTCGCATGGCCCAATAAGCTTAGGAAAGAGAACTAGAATAACTTAAAAAACCCTTTCTTTTCCCGAGCACTTGCTGGCTTGGGTACGAATGTAGAATTGAATCAGACATACTCCTTGCCCTCAAGTAGCTCTTAGAACTGTGAGGGGAATTAGACATGAAAATAATTGTTAGAAAGTATGAATTATGGCCGGTGCCGCAGTTCAATAGGCTAATCCTCCGCCTTGTGGCGCTGGCACACCAGGTTCTAGTCCCAGTCAGGGTGCCGGATTCTGTCCCAGTTGCCCCTCTTCCAGGCCAGCTTTCTGTTGTGGCCAGGGAGTGCAATGGAGGATGGCCCAAGTGCTTGGGCCCTGCACCCCATGGGAGACCAGGAGAAGCACCTGGCTCCTGCCAGCGGATCAGCGTGGTGCGCCGGCCATGGCGGCCATTGGAGGGTGAACCAACGGCAAAGGAAGACCTTTCTCTCTGTCTCTCTCTCTCTCACTATCCACTCTGCCTGTCAAAAAAATAAATAAAAATTAAAAAAAGAAAGTATGAATTATGCCATTACAGAATGGTGAAAGACAGTAGAGTGAAGTGGTTAAGAATACACACTTTGAAAGCTCACTGCCTCACTTCAAATCCTATCCTTGTTTCCAATTGGATTGTGACCTCAGGCAAAACATTTAACCTCTTAGTATTCCATTTCTTCACAGTAAACTGGGGGAAAAGCACTATTCAAGCTCACGTCATCACATGTTGGACAAATCTTGGGTTAACTAGAAAAGTAGATCACTGGTCCAATACTCCTTTCTTCCCCAGGGAACTGTTTGAGCTATGTATTAACACGTGATGAAGGACAAGAAAAAACTTGGTCATTTTCAGGCTGGCTAAGGAGCTGATCACCAGCTGCCATGAAGAATGTTTGAAGGTATGGAGGAGGTAGTTTATCTTGGACAAGATTCAGAGAAGTATAGCCTCTGACTTTAGACTTCTGAGAGATTCTCACAGCACAAAGGGTAGGGGCAGAGCTGTGATTTGTTGGAACTACCAGCAAAATAATATTGTCCCAACTCAGTTCTTGGGGCTGATGTTTAGCCTAGCATCCAAGACACTGACTAAGACACTTTCATCCCACAGCAAAGTGTCTGTGTTCCAAGTCCCAGTCATTCTCCCCATTTCAGCTTCCTACTAGTGCACATCCTTGAAGGTAGCAATGATCATTCAAGTCTTTGGATTCCTGCTACCCATGTGGAAGTCCTGGGTTGAGCTCCTACATCACAGCTTTAACCAGCCCAGGCTCAGCTGCATATCTCTCTCTCTCTCTCTCTCTCTCTCTCTCTCTCTCTGTGTGTGTGTATACCCTCTAATAAACAACCAAAAAGAATTTTTAATGATCTGTTTCAAACCTACAGAATAGACTCAAAATTGCTTATTGCAGTAGCCACATGGATAGGGCAGGTGTTGCATCATAATGGGTTGAGCTGCCCCCTGCAACACTGGCATCCCATATGGGCACTGGTTCATGTCCTGGCTTCTCTACTTCCAATCCAGCTCCCTGCTGGTGCACCTGGAAAGGCACCCACTTGGGAGACCCGAATGAATCTTCTGGCTCCTGGCTTTGGCCTGGACCAGCCCTGACCATTATTGTAGTCATTTGGAAAGTGGGAAGTGGGTCCGTGGATAGAAGATTCTATCTCTCTCTCTCTCTCTCTCTCTCTCTCTCTGTGTGTGTGTGTGTGTGTGTGTGACTCTGCCTTTCAAATAAATAAATAAATCTTTTTAAAAATAGCCACACTGAGTGGACTTTGAATCTGGGCTAATTTTTCATGGTCATACTGTCATTCCCTCTCCAGCCTTCCTCAGCCTCCACTCTTTTTTTTTAATTTATTTTATTTATTTGAAAGACAGAGTTAAGGGGAGAAATAGAGACAGAAAGAGAGAGGTCCTCCATCTGCTGGTTCACTCCCCAAATGCTGGCAATGGCTGGAGCTGAGCTGATCCGAAGCCAGGAGCCAGGAGCATCTTCTGGGTCTCCCACACATATACAGGGACCCAAGGATTTGGGCCACCCTCTGCTGCTTTCCCAGGAACATTATCAGTAAGCAGCCAGAACTTAAACTAGCATCCGTATGGCATGCCGGCACTGCAGGTTGGGGCCTTATCCCAATGCACCACAGCACTACCCCCAAGCCTCTGCTCATTACATCACCACATTGGAGATCTGACTGTTACTTGCTCTTCCCTGTGTGTGCTTTCCTATGTATTGTTCCCTTCATTTGGAATACCTTGTAGCCACCCCAACTCTGCCAAGTGAACAAATGAACTCCTATTTATCCTTTAAGCTCATGATGAACTATTTCCTTGGGTTTTGCTGAAATTCCTGTCTTCCTCTCATGTCCATGAAGTATTTATTTCCCTTCTTTCTATGCTATAAATACCAAAAAACTCACCCTGCATATGTAATAAATCACCTTTCTTAGTCTATAGTGATCATATATCTAGTCCCTCCAAAAGGGTAGTTCTCATAAAGGCTTGCAGAAGCAAAGGTAGAACTGTGTAGCAGTCCAAAACCATGGGGGAATGTGCGGCTCATGGGCTATATAAAATCATTTGATATGGCCCTCTAAATTCAATAAATCTATACCAGGATAATTTTTAAGCCCATAATCTTGCATGGCCCATGAATTATGTTAAAAATACCCAAATAGCTCTTGGCAGAAGAAAAAGTTCCCCACCCCTGTACTTGAGTGATTCAAATGAAGGCTAAATGATTATTTACCAACGAAGTTGCAAGGGGATTCTTGCACTGACTGACATATTAGATACAATGAGATCTGAGGACCTCATTTACTCTTACAATTTGATGAGGGAATTGTGACTTCATGACCTGTGCTAATAGAGACACCAGCATCCTGTTTTCAAATAATATAAACTTGGAATTTGTCTATGATTTATCACTAACTTACTGTGTGACCTTGGGCAAAGTCCCTTCCCTCTCTGGCTTGTGATTCTTTTATCTGCAAAAGAAGAGTGCTGGCCTTGTGGAAAACAGGATTTCCAAAATGTTCTTTTCTGGGGTGCTTTGGAGCATAGTCTACTGCTGGGGGAGAGAGTGATACAAGACAGAAATAAAGGAAAGTAATACAGATAGCTCTGCCAAAGGCCTCTTTCAAAATGAGCCTTCAACCAAAATCATTATTTGATTATTTTTATTTGATGCTGTCAGATTTACTTTCTTACTTTGTTTTTACAATTTTTTAGTTAACTTATTTCAGTCATGAAGATTTTTCCCTAAGCTTATTAACAGTTACATGTAAAAATCACATTTAAAATATACAAAATGATAATTTGATATATGATTAGCACAATCAAATTAATTAACTTATCCATCACATCACCACATTACCATTTTTGGATGTGAAATAAAGATAAATTGTTTTTCAAGTGGACAATATATTATTGTGAACAAAATCAGTATGCTATAACATTAGGTTCCCCAGAATTCATTCATCTTATACCTGAGACTTTCCTCTCCTTTACATTCTGCTCTCCGTTACTCCACATTTCCAAACCCTAAAACCTGGCAATCACCCTACTACTCCAGACTACATGTTTCTTTGTTTGATCATTTTAGATTCCACATAAAAGAAATCATATGATATCTGTTTTTTAATTTCTAAAAGCTTTTAAATTAGCTTTTTAACAGATTCAATGTGCTTTGTAAATACAATTATAAGAACATGACATTCCCTCCCTCCCTCCCTCCTTTCCTGCCTACCTACCTCTTCCTCTCTTCCTCCTACCCTCCTTCCTTCTCCCTTTCTTTTTTTTTTAGCTTTTGATATAGCATATTTTAAATTTACATGACAGTAAAAAGGTATAATACTTCACCAAATAAGTTTAACAAGTAAAAAGCAAGAAGACCCCAGTTTAGTGGGAATACAGACAATGGCTATAAACAATAATTGAATGGAAAAATGACCATTTCACCCATATACAGCACATTTTAAAATAATCACAGATCATTAAAACTATAGTAAGTATGACATTCTTAAGCACTTGTTTTACAGGGGTATAAAACAAAGTTTTACAAAACTATATTTGCAGCAAAACTGATGCACACAGATATTACTTACTTTTTTAAAAAAAAAATTAGCTCCTCCGTATAGGAGAAAACATGTGGCATTTATCTTTCTGGGCCTGACTTATTTCACTCAGCATGATATCCTCCAGTTGTGTCCGTTTTGTGGAAAATGGTAAAATTTCACTTTTTTATAGCTGATTAATATTCAATTGTGTATATATACCATAATTTCTTTGTCTATTCATCTGATGATGGGCACCTTGGTTGGTTCCAAATTTTGGCTGTTGTGAACAGTGCTGCTATAAATATGGTGCTGTGGGTATCTCTAATACATTGTGTTCAAGTCTTTCAGATAAATACCAGTAAAGAGATTGCTGGATCATATGACAAATTTGTTTCCAGTTTTTTTTTTTTTTTTTGAGAGATCTCCACACTATTTTCCACAGTGGCTGCACTCATTTACATTCCCCAAAAAATGTGTAAGTGTTCCCCTTTTCCCATATTCTTGTCAGCATTTGTGACCCTGTGTTTTGGGTTGTAGCCATTTTGACAGGGCTGAGATGATATCTCATTGTGGTTTTGATTTGTGTTTCCCTGATGTCTAATGATCTGGAGCATTCTTTCATATATTTGTTGGCCATTTGTATTTCTTATTTTGAGAACTGTCTATCAAAGTCATTTGCCCATTTCTCAGTTGGATTGGTTATTTGTTGTGGTTGTTGCTGTTGAGTTTTTTTAAGTTGCTGATATATTTGGGATATTAATCATTTGTCAGATAGGTGGTTTGGAAATACTTTTCCCATTATGTTGTGTGTTTCTTCACTCTTGATCATTTCGTTTTTTTTAAAGATTGATTTATTTATTTGAAAGTCCAAGTTACACAAAGAGAGAAGGAGAGGCAGAAAGAGAGGTCTTCCATCCACTGGTACACTCCGCAGATGGCCACCTTGGCTGGAGCTGCGCCTATCCGAAGTCAGGAGCCAGGACCTTCTTCTGGGTCTCCCATGAGGGTGCAGAGGCCTAAGGATTTGGGTCATCTTTTACTGCTTTCCCAGGCCATATCAGAGAGCTGGATAGAAAGTGGAGCAGCCGGGACTCAAACTGGCGCCCATATGGGATGCCAGCACTGCAGGTGGTGGCTTTACCTGCTACATGACAGCGCCGGCCCCGATCATTTCATTTTCTGTGCAAAATTTCTGAGTTTGATATAGTGCCATTTATTTAGTGTTGCCTTTGTTGCCTGTGCTTTGGAGGACTTGTTGAAGAGGTCTTTTCCTATATCAACGTTTTGGAGTGTTTACCCTACATTTTCCTCCAGCAACATCATAGTCTCGGGTCTTAAATTAGGTTTTTGATACAGCTTAAGTTGATTTTTGTATATGGTGAGAGGTATGGATCTAATTTCATTTTACATACATACATCTGGTTTTGCCAACACCAGTTGTTGAACACACTATATTTACTTCATTGTATGGTCTGAGCATTTTTTGTCAAAAATCTGTTGGCTGCACATATGTAGATTAAGTTCTGGGCTCTCTATTCTGTACCATTGATCTATATATTCGTTTTTATGCCAGCATTATGCTGTTTTAATTACTATAACTTTGTAGCATGCTTTGAAGTCAGATATTCTGATTCCCCAGCTTGATTTTTCTTGTTCAAGATTGCTTTGGCCACTCCGGGTCTTGTGATTCCATGTGAATTTTAGGATTGCCTTTTCTAGTCCTGTAAATAATGTCATTAGTATTTTTATAGTGTTTACATTGAATCTGTAGATTGCTTTCGGTAGTATAGACATTTTAATGATATTGATTATTCTGAACCATGAGCAAATAATATCATTCTATTTTGTATCCTTGATGATTTGTATCAATGTTTAATAATTTTCATTGCAGAGGTATTTCAAGTTTATTTCTAAATATTTGATTTTTGTGGATCTTGTGAATGGTAATTCTTTCTTGATTTCTCTTTCTGTGAGTTCATCATTAGCATACAAAAAAGCTACTGTTTTTTGTCTGTTTGTACTGTAACCTGAAACTTTGCTGAAATGGTTTATCAATTCTAACATCTTTTTGGTAGAGTGTTCGAGTTTTTCCATGTACAACATCATGTCATCTGCAAACGTGTATAGTTTCATTTCCTCTTTTACCATTTTGATGCTCTTTATTTCTTTCTCCTCCCTAACTGCTCAAGTTAAAACTTCCAGCACTATGCTGAATAACAGTGGCAAACATAGACATCCTTGTCTTGTTTCAGATCTGAGGGCAAGCGCTTTCAGCTTTTCCTTATTTGGTGTTATACTGGCTATTGGTTTATGATATATGGCCTTAATAGTTTTGAAAAATGTTCCGCTTATACCTAATTTTTGGAGGGTTTTTATCATGAAAGGGTGTTAAATCTTATCAAATACTTTCTCTGTATCTATTGAGATGACCACACAGCTTTTGTTCTTTGTACTATTGTTGTGATTTATGATGTTTATTGATTTGTGAATGTTGAACCAGCCTTGCATTTGAGACAAATCCCATTTGATCCTGATACATGATGCTTTGGCATGGTTTTGGATTCGTTTTGCTAGAATTTTGTTGAGTTTTGCATCTATGTTCATTAAGGATATAGATCTATAGTTTTCTTTTTGTGTTGTGTCTTTGCTTTTGGTATCAAAGCAATGTTGGCCTCATAAAAAGAATTTGGCAGCATTCCATCCTGTTCAATATTTTAGAATGATTTCAAAAGTAGTAGAATTACTTGGTCTTTGAATGTTTTGTAGGATTCAGTACTAAGACAATCGAGTTCCCAACTTTCTTGATGGAAGACTTGTTTACTGCTTCTATCTCATTGCCTATTATTGATCTGTTTAAGTTGTTTATATATTCTTGATTTAATCTTGGTAAGTTATATGAATTCAGGAATTTATCCATTGCTTCACGGTTTTCCAGGTTATGAGTATATAGCTCTTAATAGTAGTTTCTTATGATTCTTTGTATTTTAGTGGTGCTGGTTATAATATATTTTTCTTCATCTCTAATTTTATTTATTTCAATTTTTCTCTTTTTTCTGTTAGTTGGCTATTTTATTTTCTTAAAAAAACTTTTTATTGTTGTCTTTTTTTAGTTTCAATTTAATTTATATTTATTCTGATCTTTATTTCTCACCTCTTGCTGATTTGGGGTTTGGTTTGCTCTTGTTTTTCTAAGTCTTCAATATGCATCATGAGATCTTTAATTTGAGACATTTCTCTTTTTTATTGTAAGCATTTAATGCTATAAACTTCCCCCTTAATACTGATTTTGCTGTATCTCAGGGGTTTTTATATGTTGTGTTTTCATTTTCACTTATTTTAAGAGAGTTTTCTGGCCGGCGCCGTGGCTCAACAGGCTAATCCTCCACCTTGCGGCACCGGCACACTGGGTTCTAGTCCCGGTCGGGGCGCCGGATTCTGTCCCGGTTGCCCCTCTTCCAGGCCAGCCCTCTGCTGTGGCCCAGGAGTGCAGTGGAGGATGGCCCAAGTGCTTGGGCCCTGCACCCCATGGGAGACCAGGAAAAAGCACCTAGCACCTGGCTCCTGCCATCGGATGAGCGCGGTGCGCCAGCCGCAGCGCGCCGACCGCGGCAGCCATTGGAGGGTGAACCAACGGCAAAGGAAGACCTTTCTCTCTGTCTCTCTCTCTCACTGTCCACTCTGCCTGTCAAAAAAAAAAAAAGAGTTTTCTAGTTTCCTTTTTAATTTCTTCAATCACTCATTGGTCATTCAGTAGCATGCTCTTTCATTTCATTTATGAGGTTGTATTGTTCTTATTGATATTGATATCTAGTTTTATTTATTTACGGTCTGAGAAGACACATGGTATGATTTCAATCTTTTTAAATTTGCTGAGACTTGGTTTGTGGCCTAGAAAATGTTCCATGTGCTGCTAAGAAGAATGAGTATTGTGCATCTGTTGGATGAAGTGGCCTGTAAATGTCTGTAAGATGCATCTTCTAGATAATATACTTCAACTCTGATGTATGTTAGTTGCTTTTGTCTGGATGATCTGTCCATTGCTGAGAGTGGGGTGTTGAAGTCACCCATTATTATTGTATTGGAGTCTATCTCTCACTATAGGTCTAATAGTATTTGCTGTTTATATCTGGATGGCCTTGTGTTTGATGTATATATAATTATGATTGTTATGTCTTCTTACTAAGTAAAACAGTTATCAAAACATAATGTCCTTCATAAGCTCTTTTTATAGTTTTTGATTTAAAATCTGTTTTTTTTTTTTTAATATTGGGATAGCTATGTATACTTGCTTTTGGTTTCCATTTGCCTGGCATTTCTTTTTCCACCCCTTCAAATTCAGTTTTGTGTATCTTTGTTTGTCAAGTGAGTTTCTTGTCGGCCTACAATAGGGTCATTTTTTTTATCCATTTAGCCAACATAAATGTTTGATTGGTCAATTTAATCCACTTACACTGAAGTTTAGTATTGATAGATGAGAACTAAGATCCATCATTCTGTTGATTGGATAATGATTCTCCATGCTCTGTTAATGAATTTCATGGTGACATATGGTTCATGTTTAGTTCTTTTTTTAAAAGATTTATTTATTTAAAAGTCAGAGTTATGCGGAGCAAGGAGAGGCAGAGAGAGAGAGAGAGAGAGAGAGAGAGAGAGAGAGAGGTCTTCCATCCGATGGTTCACTCCCCAATTGGCCGCAATGGCCGGAGCTGTGCCGATCTGAGGCCAAGAGCTAGGAGTTTCTTCTGGGTCTCCCACGCGGGTGCAGGGGCCCAAGTCCTTGGGCCATCTTCCACTGCTTTCCCAGGCCACAGTAGAGAGCTGGCTCGGAAGAGGAGCAGCCGGGTCTTGAACCGGCACCTGTATGGGATACACAGCTAAAACTTAAATTGGTAGATTTGCTACCCAAGCTACAGATGGGAATCATTCCTCTGGGGTCCCTTGGCAGAGAATGCAGATGGAAGGACCAAATTCAAACAGGGCTGTAGCCCAGTCTGTAGGCAGGATCCTGGTTAGTTAGCCTACCAGCTGACTAACCTGCCTTCTCAAAACTACTCTCCTTGGTCTTGGGTTCCACTAGTACTTAATCATCTCTTACCTAGAGCTCAAAGTTCTCAGAAAGGCACGTTTGTTTGTGGATGGCTGTCAAATTACTGTTTTTTTTTATGTTTTAGTTTATTTATTTGAAATGCAGAATTACTGAGAAAGGGAAAGGAAGATTAAGGGGAGGGGGAGGGGAAGGAGGAGAGGGAGAGAGAGAAGGGATCTTCTATCTGCTGGTTCGCTTGGCCGCAACAGCCAAGGCTAGGCCAGGCTGAAACCAGGAGCCAGGAGCTTCATCCAGATATCCCACATGGGTGCATGGGCCCAAGCACTTAGGCCACCTTCTGCTGCTTCCCCAGGGGCAATAGCAGGGTAGTGGATCAAAGTGGAGCAGTGGGGACTTGAACTAGTGCCCATATGGGATGCCAGCATCTCAGTCAGTGGTTTAACCCACTATACCACAGTGCCGGCCCCCCAAATTTTTGTTGATGTTGGGGATACATATAATCAACTTCCTAGTCTGCCATTTTGCTGATGTCATTCCTCTCATGTCTGTTTTTAACTATAAAAATATTGTTTGCACACTATAGAAATTGCAAGCTATATATACAAATAATAGTAGTACATATGAATATAAATAGTTCTTATTTTGTGTTAATCCTTTTAAGCACTTTATAAATATTAACAGTTAAATACAGGGCTAAAGAGTTAAAAAGCTCTTAAGAGCCTTCATTAACCTTTCTCTACACCAATTCTATTCCTCTTCTCAGAAGTAACCACTGCTTTCCAATAGATTGGTATCCTTACTGGCTTTTTCATACACATTAAGTATTTTATATTTGTAGATAGCTATACTTTTTATAGAATAGAGTCACACTTTTTATATTGTTCAGCACTTTTCTCTCATCTTGGACATTGTTCCCTTAGGATGTATTGAGTTGTTTCACTCTCCTAATTAGGCAGTGTTTGTTTTTTTTTTTGTTTTTGTTTTTTTTTTTTTTTATAAAATTTGGCTTTCCCATAATGTGTAGAGCAGGCACTCAATTGATGACTATTTAAGTTGCTTAAACTAATTTTTAATTACAGTATTGTAGGGAAAAGCCTAGGACATACATTTATACACATATGCAAATATTTCCATAGGATACATTTCTAGAGGGAAAAAAATAAGACATAAAGTATGAGCGTTTTGAATTTAATTTTTTTAAATAAAACCATTTTAATTGACATGTTATAATTGTACCTGTTTATCGGGTACAGTGTGATACATCAATACATACCTACAAAATGCTATAATCAAATTTGAAACTTGTGTCACCTCCAACATTTATCATTTCTTTGAGGTAAGTCTCTTCAGAATTCAATTTCCTTGCTATTTTTAAACAATGTGTTTTTGTCAGCTATAGTCACTTTGATGTACAATAGAACACTATGACTAATCCTAGGTTCTGTAACTTTGCTCCCATTGTCCAAACTCTCCCCATCACACATTCACCTTACCTTTCCCAGCCTCTAACCATCATTCTACTATTTACTTCTATGAGATCATGTGTTTTACATTCCACCAATGAGGAGGCTTTGAAAAGTTGTAGGAGATTTGCACTATCTTTTAATTCTATTTTAACATGAAATTTTCAAAACCCCTTCCTATGAGCGGGATCATGTATCTATGATTATTTCTGCACCTGGTTATTTTACTGACAAATTCATCCGTTTTGCCACAAATGAAAAGATTTCATTAGTTTTTTGACTGGATAGTATTCCATTGTGTAATTATTCTCCATTTTATTTATCTGTTCATTTGCCAAAGGGCATTTAAGTTGATTCCTTATCTCGGTAACTGTGGATAATGCTATGATAAACATGAGAGTTATCTCTTCAATGCACTGATTTCATAAGGTGGTTGTATTTTTTAGCTTTTGAGGCACTTCCATACTGTTCTCTATAATGACTGTACTAATTTACTTTCCCACCAAAAATGTATGAGTTATCTTTTCTTTAAAATCTCACTAGCATTATTTGCTGTTTGATAACAGCCATTCTAACAAGGGTAATATGATGTCTCCCTGTGTTTTCGATTTGCGTTTCTCTGATGATCACCAGTGATGAACACTTTTTATACACCTGTTGATTATTTGGATGTCTTCTTTTGAGTGATGTTCATTCCAACCTTCGTCAACTTTTAAATTAGATTATTGTAGGTTTTTCCTTTTTTTTGCCATTAAGTTGCTTAATTTCCTTCTCTATTCTGGATATTTACTCCTTGCAGATGCATGGTTTATAAATACTTTTGTCCATTCTGTAGTTGTCTGTTTATTTTTTTGATTGTATTCTTGGCTGTGCTTTTTTTTCTGGCTGAAGCTTTTCAATTTGATGTAATCCCATTTGTCCATTTTCATTTTTGCTGCCTGTGCTTTTGAGGTGTTATCCAAAGAAGTCTTTATCCAGATAAGTGTCATGAAGCATTTTCCCTACGTTTTCTTGCCATTTAATAATTTTGTCATTCTTCCAAAAATGACATCCAAAATAGATGTACCAGTTTACACTCCTGTTAACAGGCTTTCCTATTCCTTTGCCAACACTAGATAATTTTATTTGTTAAATCTTTGGCAACCTGATGAATTAAAATAATAACTCATTGTTGTTTTAATTTCCATTTCCTATGTTAATTGACCACTTGTAACTGTTCTTCTGTGAACTGCTTTTTTTTTTCTCATATTTTTGGTTCTTGCTTTTTTCATTCCTAGGATCTCTGGCTATTACAGCTTCAAAATTTTATTCTGTTAATAACATTGAAAGTTGAATCTTCCAGTTTGTTGTTTATTTTTAAATTATGTTTTTGAATTTCATATTGTCAAATCTGTTACTTCAAAAAATTTATGCCGGGGTGGGCATTTGGTGGGGCAGTTAGGATACTGCATGGGATGCTTACATCCCATATCAGAATGCCTGATTTCCTGACCCAGTTCTGTTCTCCATTCCAGATTCTTGATAATATTCACCCTCAGAAGCAAAAGGTGATGACTCAAATAGTCGGTTTTCTGCCACCCACGTGGGGCATCCAGATTATGTTCCTGGCTCCTGTCCTTGGCCTGGCCCAATGTCAGCTGTTGTAGGTATTTGGGAAGTGAAACAGCAGATGGAAGATCTTTCTCTTTCTGTCTCTGTCTCTCCCTACCTCTCTGCCTTTCAGATAAATAGATATAAAATTAAAATAAAAATATTATGCCTACTGGGTTTATTATATCGCTGTTATTATATTAGAGCTTTCCCACTCCAAGATGAAAATACACATCTCCTTTATTTTCTTCCTAATATTTTTTATTCTTTGTAAGTGATGTCAGTGCCTAGGTAAATGTTTAAACTTCATTTATTGAATCATTTTTATATCCTTCTTCACACTTATATTACCTTCATCACAAAGTAAATTCCACCATGTTCATTAACTTGTTTCTGGTCTTTATTCTGCTCTATTGATATTGCTCTATCTCTGATTTATTGTTTCTGTATTGGAAGGAAGCCTCTGTCTCTGAATTTTTGGAGGATCAGTAGTGAATACTTCAGAACTCCCTGAGAAGTTCCCAAGCTTAATTAATCATCAAAATCAACCATGATATTTTCCAAAAAAAGTGTTAATTCTCATGTGCCACACTTTTAGGTGGAGCCTATGATTCTGGCACAGTCAGTTTTGGGGATTCTTGGCTTACATGATTGCTATAGTCCTTTTTTATATCACTACATTCTCTGTTTTTCTTTAGCTATCACTTGCCTAAGGTGATGATGGTGGTAGTTGTTTTTAAGAAGTGTTGTGAAGTAGAATTAAAACAGGCTGCAGTCTCTTCCTAGTCTTGTTCATCGGAGCATCATGCCATGATGTCTAGGCCACTTGTGAATTGCCTGATAACAGGCAACCACTAGACAATTCTTCAACTTCTACCACTCACTTGTCCTTCCAGCTATCTTTTGATGAATTTCAGTGAAAGCATGTGTCTCCTTCTCTTTACCATGTGCTGCAAGGAAGCTGATGTTTTTAGTGTAATCATCATGTGACAGAGCTGTCCACAGCCAGGTTACAATCCACACCCAGGCCCGTGCTTCTCAGTCTTCATCATGACCTACTTTTCTAGGCAGGGTGGTGGCTCTTTAATTGCTCACAATCTTAATTTTCCAGAACTGCCATGAGATGTTCCAACTGGTCCTGAGATAACCTTGAAATCTCCTATGCAGAAAGGAAGTATGGAGATTGGTAGGTCTCCTGTCTAACATTGTAAGAAATGTATGAGACTGTGACTATATCTGTTTATACAGTTAAAATTTAATAGTAATCCAATAATATGGTTAGAATTTTCTGAACACCTAATGTGCTGAAGCACTTTATACATATTTTTCTTGTTCTCAAACTAGTCCTGTGAGATGTAAATTACTATCCTTAATTTAGAAATTAGAGAAATAGTATTCAGAGAGGTGAACTTACTTTACTAAGGTCACACACTTTGATGCCCAAATAAAGGATAAATGCAGTGTGGCCCAAATACAAAAAAATAAGGTCTTGAGGGACAGGCATATTAATTTTAGTACTCTCTACTTACTAAATTCTAGCTCTGCAGCTAGCTAGATGATTGACTGCGAGTAAATCACATATTTTATTCTGAGTTTCTGATTCCTTATCTGTTAAATGGGAATCTCTAACTTACCTCTCCCTAAGCAATTGTACAAATTCAGTGTAATGATAACAAATGTGAAGTACCCTGTCCAGAGTAGGTGTTCAGGAGATGATAAATAACTCTTTATCATTTGTTTTCAATCTTCTCCTCTACACACACAAGCACACACAAATATCAAGTTCAAGAAACCTTCTCTGTCTACCCGACAAAACAGCCTGTTTATGATCTCTAATCCTCTGTTTATCCATCATTGTGTTTGGGGCCCTCCACTGGGGCATGGTTTAGAGTGTGTAGTGTCTTTGTGTGATCAGAGCTGGGGATGCTTAAAGGCAGACATATCTGAGTTTGAATTCTAGCTCAGTCACTTCTTTTATGTAGGACTTAAAACAAATGGACTTTTGAATCTAACATTTTTTGTGTATTTATAATGTTACAGGCCTAGGCCCTTCTGACTATTCACCCCTCTGCTGACAGCTCTGCAGGCATGCGGCTGTTCTTTCTGTTCTTCAAAAACAGCAGGCTCATTCCAACCTCAGGATCTTTACATTTTAATTCCCATTTCTGGAACCCTTAACATGACTGGCTTTGTCTTCTGTGTTCAGGTCTCAGCTTCAACATCTCATTAGAGAGGCCTTCCCCAACCAAAGTATCTGATCCTCCCCTGGCCTCCATCCCATTACTTCATGTTCATTACTTCATTGTTTTCTCCGTAGTGTTTACTGCTATTTGACATTTTATTATCTGCTTATGTGTTTAGTTATTTATTTTCTGTTTCAGTTGCATGTTTTTGACAGCAGGAACTTTCTGAGTCATTCACTGTTATATTCTCAGCACTCCAAACAGTGTCTGGCCCCAGACAAATGCTGAATACAAAGCAATTGAATAAATGAATGGATGAATTTATTCTCTAAATCTGGTCTATGAAATAAGATAATTATAACTTGGTTTATGTGAAGCACTTAGTGCAGAGTCAGGGCCGCATACACAGAACTTTCCACTGCTCTGTACTCATCAGCTCCTAGTATGCTAACTCAGCCTTCCTGAACTGACTTGTGCTGGGTGCCATAGTTCCTTGAGGTTTTCTGACAGGCCCTAGTCTCTGAGTTCTGATGGGCTAGAGTTCCGATAAAGTGGCCTTCTCTGCAAAGAAGTTGCTTTCTTATCCTCTTCTCTCCTTTCTAGTCTTGCTATGTATGGGGGAGCCTTCTCTACTACAGGGCTCACTGACTGGTCGCAGTATCAAACAATTTGCATTTGCTTGTAGATTCCCAAGCAGTGGCCAATCATAGAAGGATGCTACTCTCATTCAGCACAAACACACACCTTAACATTTCCACAGTAACAGCTGCTGCCCTTGGTCAATCACCATACCAGAGAGGCCTTCACCAAGTGGCAGTGCTGGGAAGAACATAAGACGTTATACAGGATACAACATCCCTCATTTAGATGTGGAGCAAATGAATCTCAGGAGTACCAAGGTTTGAATTATGATTCTTCACCTCTGTCCCCTGGTCAGGGGTTATTTTCTATTTTCTCCAAACATAGTCCTCATGCTCTCAGGATTTCCATAAAATGTGTGTGCAGAGAAGTGAATCTGAAGTGAGCAATGGACAGGTGGTGTGTAGCTTAAGGAAATACTAAAAGGAAATTTGGGCAAAAAATGTCTGGAGGTGGAAAAAATCCAGAAGCTAGAATGAAGATGTATATAAAATCAATCTGTTGAAATACTCGGTGACTCAACTCTCCCTTCATACTTCTGATAGCTATACATAATAGAATAATTTTGATTTGTCTAGTGATGTCTATTAGAAGTTTCTAATTTGATCATCAAACCAGTACTATGCCCTTTGCCATATACTGCCATTTCTTATCATAACCCTCTTCTGTGACTTCTCTGTTTTCAACACTGTTGCTCTTTATTTTTTGTCACTGTCTCTACGACACTTAGCACAATATCTGACACATAATAAGTGCATTACCAATTGTTGAGTTACCAATAAATTGCTGTGTTACAGATGTGAGAGAAGTGGAGGAATGTATTGCCTAACATCAAATAAGCACACAAGTAGAAGAGCCAAGACTCCAGCCTAGGTTTCCTGATTTCCAACTCTTCCTGCCACTGGCGATGTAGAAGTAGGAACATAGTAATAATTGCTACCAGTTGATGGTAGTTGCCAGGCCCAATTTATTGGCCAGTGAGACTATGTAACATCTTTAGAACTTTACAGCTTATCTCTCTGCCTAGGACACCTCCCTATTTCTGTCTTGTATTCCTCCTAGTCATTCTTTAAGACAGTCTCAAATATCTTCTTTGCTCTTCCAACCTTGTCTATGCAGGGTTAGATCATTTTGACTTTGCACAAAACTTTATCCAAGTATTTATACCATTACATTCTCTTTATCCATCCCATCCATCCACTTAGACTGTGAGTCCATTGAGAGAAGGGATCATGTCTTGTTTATCTCACAAAACCTAGCTGATGCTCTCATCCCATATTTAATATACCAATACATGTTTGAATTTCCATTTGGTTTCCATAGCCACTTCTTAGGAAAGGTAGTAGGGGTTATTTTCCTGAGGCAATGGTCCTTACAGCTTACTATTTGTTAGAGTACTTGGTATATTTATTAAGTACACAGATGTCCAGTCTCTCCCTCCTCCTCATCAACCCTAAGGAGATTAATGTATAGTAGGTATAGGTGAAAATGGTTTTTTGTGTGTTCAATTGGCCTTCCAAATTATTCTCATGCAGTCGGTCCTTGGAACATACTTGAATGATAACTGGACTAGGGTGTAAGTGTGAATTGTGTTAACCATCAAAACGGTTCTGGCAGGCTGCTGGACTTGCACATATGAGGGAAAGTGCCATGACCACCCCGCCCAGTGGTGTAGTTTATGATTGTGAATTTTGGGGGCTACGTAGAAGACTGGCCTCTTCAAATGCCCATGAAAAAGACTTCCTGGTTACCACCTCAATATTTTTCCCTCCTTGAGACATTGTGGTTTGGAATTGAGCAAACTGCTGTGGAAATAAGGTGAGCTGGGTAATGGCTGGATGACCTAAGGTGTTTCTGTCACTGTATTTGAGTATTAGTTGTTTCTCTGTAAGACAGAGATCTATTTTATTTTTTTCTGATTTGTACCTACCTCACAGGAAAGTATTAAAATAGGGAAAACAGATGTGGTTCATTAATTATGACAAATATATTAATCAGAGTTTTATAATGGGGAAGTTGGGTATGGTTTATTGATTGTGAAAAATATGCCAATTAGCAATAGGGGAAGCTGGGTGTGGGCTATATGGGAAATCTTTGTACTATTTTTGTTTTGTAAATTTAAAACTATTCTGAAATTAAAAGTTAAAAGTAAAATTTAAATGAGATAAAATAGATCAATAAACTCACCCAGTGGCAGCCACAGCATGAACATTCAATAAGCCAAAGTGAAATATATAAAACACTAGTCATTCCTGCTCTGCTACTCAATCACGAGGCCTCTTCTGTGGGCTCTGGTTTCTCTGTTTGTCAACTGAAGTAAGGAGGCATTAACAGGATAATTTCCAAGGTGTGTTTCAGCCCAACACTGATTCTAATCTCAGTTCTGTGCTGTGGGCTGTGGGACAAGGTTCAATGTCAGGTTTGACGTAAGATTTCTTGACGTAGGACATCATCTTGTCACTGTGTAGTGTTGCCAAGCAGTCCTGATTTGATGTATTGCCCTCCCCCTTTCCTGTTTCATTGCTCTTTGACCTTGCTCTCCATTCTGTCTGAGGATGACACTTTTTTGAGAGTGGCCAGAAAGAGGGAGCATTGCAAGGCAGGAAAAAGAGTGACACACAACCAATAAGATGTGGAGTATTTTCTTTAATGTGGTTTTGATTACATTCTGAGCATGTTTTTTTGTAGAAGATGAATTAGCTAGTGTTTCACAGCCTCCCAGGAGGTTTGCTTTGTTAGTTTCATTGAATACAGACTTTCATATTAACTCAAGGCAAATGAGAAAGGAGAGAGATCAGGAAAGAGTGGGTGGTTTGTTTGTAAAGTTGTTTGCTTTGTAACTGCAAACAAGTAGTGGCTTAGGAAGTCTCTGCAGAGTTGATGAACTAGAACTTTGTGGAACAATGCTCATTCAAAGGACTTTCAGGGGCTCAAGAGAGCAGAATCTAAGAAAAGGGTCATCATTCCCGCACTGCACTTGTAGAAAAGAAGGCATTGCCACTTAGTATTAATAATAGCCAAAACTGAATTTCTGTGATGCTTGCATTGAGCGCAAGTGTAAATGTATATTTCAAATCCACATCTTAACTCTTTTAAACTCATAGCAACCTATGGGGTAGGTACTGTTATTATCACTTGCATTTTCAGATGAAGAAACTGAGAGATCTAGTGACTTGCTCAAGATCACACATAAGGTATATGAAAGAACCTAGGTTTGAACATAAGGTGTTCAGCTTTAGAATATGTACTATTACCACTGTACTACATTGCCTCTCACATTTGGGTAAAACTCCTCAGAAGACATGCGTTTGGTGTGTCTGTTTCAGGGTGCTTATAAATAGATTTATTTTTATTTATTTGAGAGGCAGAGCAATAGGGAGAGACAGAGAGAGATGGGGGTGGGGCAGTGGGGACGAGGAACAGAGATTTTCTATCTGTTGGTTCACTGCCCAAATGGCTGCAATGGCCAGGGCTGGGCTTAGCCAAAGCCAGGAGCCAGAAACTCTATTTGGGTGTTCCATATAGGTGGCATGCGCCCAACTACTTGGGTCATCTTTTGTTGCCTTCCCAGGTGAATTAGCAGTGAGCTGGAATGGAAGTGGAGCAGCCGGTCTTGGACTGGCTCTCCAAAATGGGATGCTGACATCTCAAATGTTGGCTTAAACAGCTGTGCCACAACACTGAACCTTCGGGGTGCTTTTTAATCCCTGATACAGTCCAAGCCTCCCCTATCACCTTCTGGACAAAATTGATGAAACTTCAGACCATCCATTGATTAGCTTTTTCTTACTGTCCCTCCCTCCTATCCTCCCTACATATAACCTGGATTAAACCAGTAAATATGAAATCTACAACAACCTTTGGAAAATTTCTTTGTTTTATACTCTGTAACTACAACAATGATTACCTCTGACAGGTGCACAGCACTTCCATATGCATTCTTTGATGTGTTTCTCAAAAATTTTGTGGATTAAGATTGGCAGGGATCATTGTAATCATTTTATATATAGGACAGCTGAGGTACATAAAGTGTTAAATGACCAGCCCAAGATTACACAGCTAATAGCTGAACCTAGGCCAGTCAATCAGCCTATGTGTAACTGTTGAACAGGTACCTGATGTTATTCTAAGGCATAGTTCTAGGACTGTCTGACTGCTATTCTAGAAAATATACCGCTGTCTGCTTTCTTGGAAGCCATAAAATATGAAATGTTGACTTAGATTCTGTGAGTAGAAGAGAGAACACACATTTGCTGAGCCCTCATCCTGTGCCAGGCTAGGAAACATTTACTTTTGTTACCTTGTTGAATCTTTCTATCAATCCTGAGAGTTTGGGATTGCTATCTCCTCTTCCCAATGAGAAATATGAGAAGTAAGGCAGATCCCAGTTTGAGCTGGCTCCCTCTTTCCACTCTACAGCTCCATGTTGGGCTTTGGCTGCAGCACTAGAACATCCTTCTGGCAGACTCTACTGAAAGCATTCCTAGGAATGCTGAGCCCAACATGAACACATCTTTTCATTTACCCCTTGCAGCTTGCTTACTTCTCTCAGGAGAACCACAAATAAGCAAGTAGAAAGCAGTCAGGTTAATGGTAGGAAAAAGAAGTGAGGCCTAGCTTTCAGGCTATGTTCTGGGTCTCCAGTCCCACTAACGACCAGTGTGCCCTGTCAGCCCAGGTCACAGATGTATGGAAAGGGTCTCCTGTACCAGTCCTCTGAGGCCTGGCTTAGTTCTGCTGATCAAGACTCTGCTGGCTGTTCCAGCTGCTGCTTCTCATTCAATGCCGGCTGGCCGGCATTGTTCAGAGGAGTGGTTGAGAAAGACAAGACAGTGTATGAAGGAAGCTTTGCTCAGAACCAGATCATGCCTCTTAAAGGCATGAAATTCACTTCCATCTAGACAACTTCCCTGGTTTCCTTGTGGCGAGGGACTGAGGGTCAGTGTCCTGGTGACATTTTTTTCTGGTGCTGGTCAAGCCTCTGGGGATAATAGATTATAGTATTTAGGTAATGGTGCATCTCAGGTTAACCTGCTTACTTACCTTCACCTGTAAGCATGAGGACTTCCAATCTCTGGGCCATTTCTTACCTATCATTATGTAGGACTTACTACCTTTTACTTTGAGGAAAATGGTGGAACGATGTAGTCCTTTGGCCAGAAGGCTCTCTCAGGTCACATTGTCTACAGCTTATTTCAGAGCATGATCCCCACTGACTGTTCAGATACATGTGTCTTTATTCTATTCATAACCATCTTGTGAGAAGGAAATTCTCTAGCTCCTTTTGATGTGTCTTACAAACCTCTACACTTTGACTATTTTCCTCGCTTGTATCTTGACTCCTCTTACCCTCATTTGGTCTCATTTCTGTTTAGGATCATAGAAAGTTAGATATTAGTATCAGATGAGAGGCTTTTCTATCTGTAAAGTACTAAACAGATATAATTGATTACTATCGCAATCTTGTTCAAGGTTCATATTTGAAAAATGAGGTAACTTAGGCCCTTTGCGATAAAATGATTTGCTAAAAGTTATGTGCTTAAAAGAGACAGCTCTAGGTTGCATACCCAGGTCTTCTGAACCAATTAGCGTGTCCTTTTGATTGTGCTCATTGACTCTTTTCCTCCCCAGAACTTGGTGAAGAGCTTGCCACTGCTTCCTAAATAGTTATACTTATATGATACTATGATGTCACTTCTTGACCTCTTCCTTAGGGTAAATCAAGGGATTAGAATTATTTTTATCCCAGTGACTTGCTTACAACTCTTCAGACCATCCAGTTCTCTGAGTAGAGCTGTGTTCTTTCATAGCAGACAGGTTGTTATTGGGTTAACCTAGAGGTGACTTGGTACTATTTCCCTTTTCCTAGGCTGAATATACTGTTCTTTAGAGAAGTAGGGACTGTCATCTTCAGGTACCAGGAATCAAGCATACTGAAACTCCCATTTGGTTTGGTTAGGCATACTAAACTACTGTCAGGGATAAAATGATAGCTGCCGTTTATTGAGTGCCATGCTAGATCCTTTATAAATATCATCTTATTTGATCCTTATAATGTCTTACAAAGAAGTAACTATTATTAGCATAATTTTTTAAATTTATTTTTATTTTTTTGACAGGCAGAGTGGACAGTGAGAGAGAGAGACAGAGAGAAAGGTCTTCCTTTTACCGTTGATTCACCCTCCAATGGTTGCTGCGGCTGGCGCGCTGCGACCTGCGCACCGCACTGATCCGAAGCCAGGAGCCAGGTGCTTCTCCCATGGGGTGCAGGGCCCAAGCACTTGGGCCATCCTCCACTGAACTCCTGGGACACAGCAGAGAGCTGGCCTGGAAGAGGGGCAACTGGGACAGAATCCGCCTCCCCGACTGGGGCTAGAACCTGGTGTGCCGGCACCGCAGGCTGAGGATTAGCCTATTGAGCCATGGTGTTGGTCAGCATCATTTTTATTTTTTTTATTTTAAATTTTTTTATTTATATAAGGTGAATAAATTTTGTATATTTCTTTTTAAAAAAAAAACAAAGTATTTTAACATTTTATTTCAGAATATTTTTTCTTTTTTTTATTTAGCAAATATAAATTTCCAAAGTACAGTTTATGGATTACAATGGCTTTCCCCCCACCATAATTACCCTCCCAAGCATCATTTTTAAAAGATTTATTTTTATTTGTTTGAATGAGAGAACTGGGAGAGAGAGAGAGAATCTTCCATCCAAATGTCCACAAAGGCCAGGGTTGGGCCAGACTGAAACCAGGAACCCAGAGCTTCTTTTGGGTTTCCCACATGGGTTCGAGGGCCCAAGCAGTTGGGCCATGTTCCAGTGCTTTTCCAGGTGCATTAGTAAGGAGCTGGATTGGAACTGATGCCCAAACTGGATGGTGGCATCACAGGTGGCAGCTTTTTGTCACAATGCAGGCTCCCAGCATCATTTTATAAATGAAGAATTCAAAGTTCAAAGAGCTTATGTATCTGTCCACATTTAGATAGCTACTAAATACTTGACAAAGCATTTGAATCTTGGTCTTTATGACCTAATGTTGATTTTCACTACAGTAAGTTGCTTCTGTGAATACTAGTCTTCTTTTACTCTGATGTGGTGTGAGAGGTGTCAGAAAGCATTTGTTATCCATCACCTAAAAAGATCCCAATAACATGGTGTCATTTTCTAGTGAAAATTGCACTGATCTAAGATTTAGGTAATCCTGAGTTTTAGTATCATTATGTTCAATCCCAAAACTTAATAAAGGACGGAGGTTTTCCCGATTCCACACTGTAATCAAAATAAGGATTGACCATAAAATTTCATATCTGAAAGATTATCTAACTGACTTCCCAGTGGAAGTATCATCATGCACAAAGCATATGAAAAAATTCTATGTACTTTAGTTCCATTCATGACTTCTTACAAACTTTGATCTGCCAAATGCCTTTGCTCTTTGAGGCTGATGAGTACATGTACCTAAATGTTGTATGACCTTTATAGAACTCCTATTCCAACTCTCATATTTTATAGATGAGAAGAGAGAGGAAGGCATTTTACCTTTTGTTAATTGATTTCAAGAGTCTGACAAGCTGTAATAAGCAGAGAACTTTCTCATTTTCCTTTTATAGTTAATCAAGGTTAGATCTTATCAAAGATTTGAGGTCCTAATGATCTGGGAGTGAAGTCAGAAGTTATTTAGTCCAGCAGAGTAAACCAAAACCACCTAAGTAAACATTAGTCAGCCATGTTCAAGATCTTCAGAACTGACCCGGTTTTAATGTTCTTGCTACGCTATTCTGTTATTCTCCCACGTGGTCTTGTGCCTAGTATAGTGCTTGGCATATGGTAAACATATACAATAAATATTTGCTTTGCATGTTTTTGGAGTGGTTCTTATCACCTTGTCTTTCATCATAATTTGCAAACTCAACATATATTTACCATTGCAATTCTCTAATAACTATTTGCAATTGCATAAATACAAAAAAGAAGAAAATTTACACATAGTTCTACTACCTCAACATTAACATTGCTGGGATTTGAGTGTCTCTTAACCTAGATTTTTGAAACATATTTCTATGTGCAGATTTCTTAATGAAATTACACTTTTTTTATAACGCTTTTATTTAAAGAATATAAATTTCCAAAATACATCTTATAGATTACAATGGCTTCCCCCCCCATAACTTCCCTCCCACCCGCAACCCTCCCCTTTCCCACTCCCCCTCCCCTTGCTTCACATCAAGATTCATTTTCAATTCTCTTTATATACAGAAGATCAGTTTACTATATATTAAGTAAAGATTTCAACAGTTTGCCCTCACATAGCAACACAAAGTGAAAAATACTGTTGGAGTACTAGTTATAGTATTAATTCACAATGTATAGCACATTAAGGACAGAGATCCTACATGATATATTTTTTTAAATTGATTAATTTTCTATGCAATTTCCAATTTAACACCAAGATTTTTTTTCATTTTTAATTATCTATATACAGAAGATTGATTCAGTATATACTATGTAAAGATTTCATCAGTTTGCACCCACACAGAAACACAAAGTGTAAAATACTGTTTCAGTGCTAGTTATAGCATTACTTCACATTGGACAACACATTAAGGACAGATCCCGCATGAGATGTAAGTACACAGTGACTCCTGAAGTTGATTTAACAATTTGACACTCTTGTTTATGGCGTCAGTAATCTCCCTAGGCTCTAGTCATGAGTTGCCGAGGCTATGGAAGCCTTTAGGGTTCGCCAACTTCAATCTTATTCTGACAGGGTCATAGTCAAAGTGGAAGTTCTCTCCTCCCTTCAGAGAAAGGTACCTCCTTCTTTGATGGCCCCATTCGTTCCACTGGGATCTTACTCACAGAGATCTTTCATTTAGGTCTTCTTTTTTTTTCCAGAGTGTCTTGGCTTTCCATGCCTAAAATATTCTCATGGGCTCTTGAGCCAGATCTGAATGCCTTAAGGGCTGATTCTGAGGCCAGAGTGCTATTTAGGACATCTGCCATTCTATGAGTCTGCTGTGTATCTCACTTCCCATGTTGGATCATTCTCTCCCTTTTTGATTCTATCAGTTAGTATTAGTAGACACTAGTCTTGTTTGTGTGATCCCTTTGACTCTTAGACCTATCAGTGTGATCAATTGTGAACTGAAATTGATCACTTGGACTAGTGAGATGGCCTTGGTACATGCCACCTTGATGGGATTGTATTGGAATTCCCTGGCACATTTCTAACTCCATCATTTGGGGCACGACTGATTGAGCATGTCCCAAATTGTACATCTCTTCCCTCTCTTATTCCCACTCTTATATTTCACAGGGATCACTTTTCAGTTAAATTTTAAACACCTAAAAACATCATGCTGAGTGAATTAAGCCAGTCCCAAAGGGACAAATATCATATGTTCTCCCTGAATGGTGACAACTAATTGAGCACCAAAGGTGAAACCTATTGAAGTGAAATGGACACTATGAGAAACAGTAACTTGATCAGCTCTTGTGCTGACTGTTGTTGTACAATGTAATACTTTATCCATTTTAGTATTTTTGTTTATTCTAGTACTATTGGTTGAAATTACACTTTTAAAAACATTTTCTTGCCTAACATTCTCTTACATCATTTTCTGTTAGTATCTATTATTAATAACTATTATCTTATGGCCATATTACACTATTAATTTCCTTATTTGAGAGCATTGCTATGAAGTTGTTGTGTCTTGTGATTTATTGTATCTTCATTCTCCAATCTTACAAACAAGCACTAATGAATACCAGACCATGTGGCTGTTTTGACTACCACAAAGACTCTCTTCCGAACTTTTCTGACTTTATTCATGATTAAGTATATCATTGATACTAATCGTTACATTTCCTTATCTTGAAAGATCGATAATCATAAACAGGTTTTTAATGTTGGTCTACAAAGACTATCATACATATTAGTTTCCCGTCCTCATATTTAAATGAAATTAACAAGAACCCTGAAGTAGCAGATATTTAAGCAAACTTCAACATGGAGAAGATTCATGAATAGGAAAGTATTTACTTCATACACAATTAAGAACATCATACTAAGGGTGGCAGTGCATCTGCATTTGTGACTATACAATGATTGGAGGACTGAGAAAAAAGATAATTGTAATTCACTCTCACTCAGAGCTAGATAAAGTGGTCAGCTCTCCTCTGGTCAATTTGCCTATATTTACTGGAAGTATTATCACTGTCCAATATCATATAGTGTTTTTGGCCTCAGACATGTGAACATGTGGTTCCCTGTGAAATCAGATAACAGAGTGTGTGTGAGGATGAGCTTTTCTCATATTAGATATGGTTCTGCAATAAGATCAGGTTAACTGAAAAGGGTCAGTGTTACTTCCAGCAGTATTCTGAGAGACAATATCTCATGGGAACGACGTGACTTTGATGAGATGGCAATTATGATATCTGAGTCAGTGTGGGGCCATCAGAGGCTCCAGATGATGAGGACACAGAGATGGAAGTCAGAGAGAAGTTGTAAACATGATTTATTAAGTGGAAAGATCTGATTGGAAGGGGAAGATTAAAGGAGGTATGTCTCTTCAGGCATACTTGATGAGGAGGCACAGAGAATAGAGCACATGACCTTCTATAAATATCTGGACAACATTAACTTCAGTAGAAGGGAAGGTATTTTCTGAGTTGAAATAGATATGAGAACTAGGATTCTTAGATGGAGGCAAAGGAAATATTTAAGAAAAGCTAGTTTCCTCTAAGGATGCTTAAAAGTGATGTTAAAATATGTCTATATATATATATATATATATATATATATATATAATAGAGCATGGATTCAGCATGGCCCATGGAATTGGAGTATGATTTAGATTCCTAGTGGATATTTGGCATGATCTGCAGAGGTTTTGGATTATTATGTCTGGGGAAGTGTTACTGGCATCTAGCAGGTAGAGGCCAGGAATACTGTTAAACATCTTATAATGCAAGGACAGGCCTCTCACCCCACTCTGCTGCTTCCACCCCTTTCAAACATAACAAAGAATTATCTGACTCTAAATGCCAGTAATTCTGCAGTTGAAAAACTCTGACCATGCAGGTATTGACCAGCTGAATACTAATCTGAGGGATGACTATCATTGCACAGGCTAAATTGATATGAAAGTTCCACAGTTTAAATGACCGGTAGGCCTTTCCCCATTCCTTTCTCTCAGATTCACCTGGCATCAATGTCTCCCCAGGATGCTCAACTGGAAACTTTCTATCTCATTACTCCTTCTTTCCTCTCCATTCCCACATTCAACAGCTCCTCTGAATTTGGTCTTCTAATTCTCTTTGTAATGCAGCTATTCTTCTTCATCTTCATCCCCATTTTTGTTGCCATAAAATGGGCCTTTACAATTATCTCTTTTTCTATCTGGTATCATTTCCCAGAAATATTTCAATGATTTCTGAATGAGTCTTCCACAATCCATTCTTCATATGTTTACCATAGTAGCCCTGTGTATATCATACCCAGAACAGGAACTGAATATATATTTAATTAAATTAATTGATAAATAAATTTTGTTATATCATAGCTTCAAAATTCTCAGTGGCTCCTGGATGCCTACAGAATAAATACAAAATCACTTGCAAAACTATTCAAAATATTATACTCAATTATCTTTTCATTTTAATTTTCTACATGCACAATTTTCATCCCAAATCTCATGCTACCACTATGGACTTTATATTATAACACAATGAACTTATCCACAGTCCCTTTGTCACATCTTTTCCAGTCCATGTTTCTCAAAGATACTATTATAAAATGCTGCTGGCACTTAGTCATCTTTGACATCTTCTCTCAATGGTTCTCAATGTGGGGTGAGGATGGAAGGCTCACCAGAGGACTTTTCTAGATAAAAAGTTCTGACATCATCCCACATCTGTTTAATCAAAACTGAAAGGGATAGGCAGACAGACATACATTTTATCATAGTCAAAATATTTTCAAAGCTCAATTGCCTTATTTATGTCAGTCTATTTGTGTATTCAATTTTTTTCTCTTTTGTACATGCCTATTCTTTCATCAGCAGCACAATGGAAATATTATTAATCTTTTCAAAGAACCAGCTTTTAATTTCACTGAATTTTTCTTTCTTCAGATTCATTGACTCCTTCCTCTGTTATCTCCATTCTGCAATTTATCCCATTTAGCAATTTGAAAAAAATTTGCTTTGTGTTGTTCAGTTATAAAATTTCCATTTTATTCTTCTTTATACATCCTATTTATTTGCTGAATGCTCATAGCACTCCATTTCTATCCAATATGTTCACCCTTAATTCTTGGAGTATTGTTGTTTAGTTACTTTAAACTTTTTATCTGATAATCCCAACATTTGTGTCTTTTCAAAGTTGGCATTTGTTAATTATCCTTTTCCTTAGGAGTTGAGATTTTTTTAACTTTTTGTATGCCAAGTAATTTTGCATTGTGTTCTCAACATTATGAATATTATGTCATGAGACTCTGAGTCTTGTTCAAATTTAAGGATAACATTGACTTTTTTCACAATTTTTCTAACAGGTAACTGACAATGTTCAGTCAAACTACAAATTCGGGTCTGCATTCTGTGTGCTATGATTCCAATATTTGTTCAGCGTGTATTAAAAATGTCAAGTTGTCTGAAGTTGTATTTGAAACAGTCTAGTATGGAACCTGGATGATAGTTTACCCTGTATTTAGTTCAGATCTCTATATGCTGTTATAGTCAGACATAACCATGCACATTTGGGAAGTAACCTAAGAATTCATGCATAAATTTACAGCATTATTCTCTTATTTCCCTCATCTAGGTAATTAATCTTTCCAACTCCCTGTCCCAATTCCATTTCACATCCTTCCTGAGACTGATTTTGTATTTAAGGCCAAGCAGTGGGAGGACAGAAAGAGAAAGAAAGAGAGAAAAAGGCTATGATGTTGTGTCCTATGGTCCTAGGATCACAGCTCCTCTACTCAGAAACATTAGTTTTCATTTCCTGGAGTTTTATACACTCTCTCAACCACCACTGCTTGTTGCTATGCCACTTCAGCTGCATGGAGACCTTGAGTGAAACAGATGAGATAAATACAGAAAAGCAACCTAAGCATTTCCCCCACTGTCTATAATCCTTAGAAGTCCTTTTTTTTTTTTTTTGTCTTCCTCATCAACACACTAAAGGAGAACTTCATTTGGTGCTCCTGTTTTTAAAGATTTATTTGAAAGATAAAGTTACAGAGGGAGAGGCGGAGAGACACAAAGAGAGGTATTCTATCCATTGGTTCACTCCGCAAATGGATGCAATGTGCCAGGTCAAAGCCTGGAGCCAGGAGTTTCTTCTGTGTCTCACACGTGGGTGCAGGGGCCTAAACATTTGCATTTTCCGCCTCTGCTTTCCCGGGTACATTAGCAGGGAACTAGATCAGATGTGGAGCAGCCGGGAATCAAAACAATGCCCACATAGGATGCTAGCATTGTAGGTGTTGGCTTAACTTGCTACATTGCCTCACCAGCCCAGTGCTCTTTCTGTGTATACTTTGTATGCACTTCCAGATTTTTGACAACCTTTGAATCCGGATCGGTAATATCAGATGAAAAAAAAAAGAAACTCATCACTAATTTAGTGGTATTTCTGGTGTCATTCTGGAATCTGTATGCTACTGTTAATGTTTTCATGTACTCAGATGACTGCTGTATGCATTCTCTTCAGGATTTACAGTTGTGGTCACACAAAAAGACCATATTTTCTAGACCAAAATCCCATTTGACTCATGATATCCATTTATTTGCTGAAATTCCACATGTGTTCATGTATGTAGTCTGCCTTTTTCACTAGGTTCCTTAACATGTTACATACATGAAAATGGTATATTTCTTCTCCTATTGACTTGTTAGTGTATAGTCTTGATTAAATTTGCTCAGGAATTGAGATAGGTTTCATTTTTTTTTTTGTTGGTGGTGGTGCCAATACTTTCAGAGAAGTTCAGGTTTCGCTGGCGCCATGGCTCAACAGGCTAATCTTCCGCCTTGCGGTGCCTGCACACCGGGTTCTAGTCCCGGTTGGGGCGCCGGATTCTGTCCTGGTTGCCCCTCTTCCAGGCCAGCTCTCTGCTGTGGCCCAGGAGTGCAGTGGAAGATGGCCCAAGTCCTTGGGCCCTGCACCCTATGGGAGACCAGGAAAAGCATCTGGCACCTGGCTCCTGCCATCGGATCAGCGCGGTGCGCTGGCTGCAGTGCGCCGACCGCGGCGGCCATTGGAGGGTGAACCAACAGCAAAAGGAAGACCTTTCTTTCTCTCTATCTCTCTCTCTGTCCACTCTGCCTGTCAATAAAAAAAAAAAAAGTTCAGGTTTCAAATTCTTCTAGAAGCAGAATCATATTTTCTTGTGCTTAAAGAGTGGCTTGAATGCCAATTTTTTTCGTTTCCTACTTCCCATACATCTTTGATTCATCCTCGTATGTGATACTTTAAAAATTTCATAAATAATGGAAACGATAGATAAGGAGTATTTTGTTGCAAAGAACTTGAAATATATACATAGTTTTTTCTTTCATAATAAGAATTTTCATAGAATGTTTTGAAGACTTCTCATAGGGTTTGTCCCTGTTCCTGTCCCTTGCCTAGTGGTAGACTGTTGTCGCTTATTACTGGGTGTTGAGTGTTGGCATTGTGGTTGAAAACAGAAGAGCCATCTCTTATCCTGGCAAAGCCTTAGTGTAGGGCAGACCTCATGTGTCGGGGTGTATACAGGGTTATTCTCTTCATTCCCAGCTGTCTTCCTTGTGGCAGCCATATTCTGCTTTACATCTGTGGTTATTCTTAGGTGGAAATTTCATGTCCTCTCCCAGAGTAGTGGCAGCCCTCTATTCGGTATTGGTATGACATCTTGGCCTAAAAGAATTTTTTTTCTTTTCTTGTAGGAGCATAAAATTTTATCTTTTAACTCTCCCTCCAGGAAAATGGATGTTTTACTGTATTTGGAGAAAGAGAATTTCCTACTCAAGAAGAGAAATTGTTTTACTTTGAACACACTTGAAGGAGCAATGGCTCTTTTGCTCTCCCCCAGAGAAAATCCCATCTCCTACCTCTCCTCCAGTGGCTTAAGGATTTTGGCTTTCAATAGATAAGTATCAGGAAAGAAAGAGTTTTTCACTTTTTTCTCTGTGAAACACAACTTCTGCATGCCCAGGTCACTAAAAAGTGATCTCGTTGATCTCTTGACCTACCCACATTTTTTATCATGAACACTTGATGGAAATCCATGGACAAACAACTTGTGTCTTGGTTCTCTGCTGTTCTGTATTGATTATGTCCAGACTGACATTCTAGCTCACATTTGACCTTTAAGAATATGTTAAAATTTTAGTGTGCCTAGTGTATAGTGACCATTTGTTTCTCCTGTACTATGTCATAAAGGTTATGTTGGCTTCATAAAATCAGCTAGAGGGAT
This sequence comes from Sylvilagus floridanus, assembly GCA_949820135.1. Taxonomy (NCBI): domain Eukaryota; kingdom Metazoa; phylum Chordata; class Mammalia; order Lagomorpha; family Leporidae; genus Sylvilagus; species Sylvilagus floridanus. The sequence continues at coordinate 82,972,267 of OX463223.1, forward strand.
GGACATTTGGTAAAGCAGTTAAGGTGCTTTTTGGGATGGCTGCACCCATAGCAGAGTGCTGGGTTCAAGTCCCAGATTAGCTTCAGATTGTAGCCTCATGCTAATGTGCACCCTGGAGGGTGCAAGTTGATGGCTCAAGTAGTTGGGTTCCTGCCACTCACATGGGAAATCTGGTCTGAATTCCAGGCTTCCAGGTTCAGTCTGGCCCAGCTTCAGTTATTACAGGCATTTGGGGTGTGAACTACTGGATGTGAGTTCCCTTCCTCTCTTTGTTTCTCTCTGTTTCTCTCTGTTTCTCCCTGTTTCTCTCTCACTCTGTGTGTGTGTGTGTGTGTGTGTGTGTGCGCGCACACACACACACATCTCAAATGAATAAATGAATAAATATATTTTTTAATGAGCTGGAGAGTATTTCTTTTTTCTTGTTTTCTGGAAAAACTTGGATAAAATTGGAATTTTCTGTCCCCATTAAAAAAACACTTATTTTTTATTATCTTTTCTGTTTTGGATTTGGTTGTAGATTTTTTAGCAACCAACTCAATGTTTTAATAAGTTTAATCTGGTTTTATTTCTCCTTGAGTCATCTTTGTAAGTGAAAATTTCCTGTCAATTTTGACTGTTTTTAAATTTGTTGATGTAAAGTGACTTGTAATATTCTCTTATTTCAAAAATCTTTACATCATATGTAGTTATGCACTTTTTCTTTCCTAGAATTGCTTATTTGTGCTTTTTTTTCCTGATAAGTCTTACCATATTCTTGTCTATTCAAAGGATTATTGATTGTGTATGTTTATCTATTTACTTTCCTATCTGAAACTTTTTATTTTTGTATTTATAATTTCTTTTATTTTTTAAAAGATTTATTTATTTATCTGAAAGGCAGGAGAGAGAGAGAAATATCGTCCATATGCTATTTCACTCTCCAAATGGACACAATGGTTGGGGCTGGGTCAGGCCAAAGCCAGGAGTCAGGAGTTTCTTCCAAGTCTCCCACATGTGTGCAGGGGCCCAAGCACGTGGACCATCTGTTACTGCTTTCCCAGGCACATTAGCAGGGAGCTGGATTGGAAGTGGAGCAGCCTGGACATGATCCAGCACCCATATGGGATGCTGCTTCCACAGGTGTTGGCTTTACCTACTATTCCACAGCGCCAGCCCAAGCTGTGTATGTTCTTAAAATTGTATATATGAAATTTTTTCCTGTTTATAAGTTTTAAAATCCAATCTTTAGTATTTTTCTATTTGTATATTTTTTGAAAAGTGAAATATTGAATGTGTATTTAAATATCTAAATATACTTTAAAACTTCTTTATTATTAATTTGTAAATTATGTCACAGTCACAGACTATATCCTGTGTTATACATATTCTTTGACATTTGTTGATCCTTGCTTTAGTGCTTTATATGTAGTCAATCTTGTAAATGCTACATTTGTAATTGATGAGAAGTCTAGATGTGTTCTTAATATGTCTGTTACATCAGGATTGTTATTTGCGATATCTATCTTCCTTATAATCATACTAACTTTAGAAATATTTGAGCTGTGAAGTTGTTTTAAAGTCTTTCTATATTCCAAAGGCAGGGTTACAGAGAGAGAGAGAGAGAGAGAGAGAGAGAGAGAGCGAGCATGTGATCTTCCATCCATAGGTTCACTCCTCAAATGGCCACAACAGCTGGGGCTCTGTCAGGCCAAAGCCAGGAACCAGGAGCCAGGAGCTTCTTCTGGGTCTCTCATGTAGGTGTAGGGACAGAAGTACTTGGACCATCTTCCACTGCTTTCCCAGGTGCATTAGCAGGGAGCTGGATTGGAAGTGGAGCAGCCTGGACATGATCCATCACCCATATGGGATGCTGCCTCCACAGGTGTTGGCTTTACCTGCTATGCCACAGCGCCAGCCCAAGCTGTATATGTTCAAGGAAGATGTGCTGACCTATCTTATATTGATGGTCTCCCATTATATTTGTTTGCAGTTTTTCTGGCATATTTATTTTCTACTCTTTTTGCTTTCAAACTTTCTCTATCTTTTAAAAAAAAAGGTTTATATGGAGGCTGGCAGGTTAAGCCACTGCCTGTGGTACAGGCATCCCATATGGGTGCTGCTTCAAGTCCCAGCTGCTGCACTTCTGATCCAGCTTCTTGCTAACGTACCTGGGAAAGCAGCGGAAGATGGCTCAAATGCCTGGGCCCCTGCACCCATGTGGAAGACCCACATGAAGCTCCTGGCTCCTGGCTTCAGCCTGGCTCAGCCCTAGCCATTGTGGTCATTTGGTAGAGTGAAATAGAGGATAAAAGATCTTTCTTTCTGCCTCTGCCTCTCTCTCTCTCTTGGTAACTCCACCATTCAAATACATAAACTTCTTTTAAAAATTATTTATTTATTTGAAAGAGTGTCACAGAGAGGGGCAGAGAGAGAGATAGGGAGGGAGAGAGTGCTTCCATCCACTGGTTCACTCTCCAAATGACCACACCAACCAGTTCTGGGCCAGGCCAAAGCAGGACTAGCAACTCAGTGTGGGTCAACCACATGGGTGCAGGGGCCAAAACACTTGAGCCACCTTCTGATGCCTTCCAAGGCTCATTAGCATGGGGCTGGATCAGAAGTGGAGCAGGTGAGACTCAAACTGGTGCTCAATATTGCATATTGGTGTTACAAGCTACAGCTTAACGTGCTATGTCACAATGACAGCCCAATTTTCTGTATCTCAAAAATAAGTTGTGACTTTTATATCATATGTCTTCACTATTAAAAATTCTATTTGCATAATATGCCATATAAATGTTTAACTCGTTTATCTTGATCTGTGATTACAAATACATTTGGATTTATTTCATATACATTTAGTTTCCTGCTTTTTCTATTGTCCTTTTCTCTACACTATTTTTATTCTGTGATTTCCTTTTGATTGCTGGAATTTACTTTATTTCAATTATTTTCTTGCATGTACTTGTTTGTAAATTTTACACTCCATGAATTCCTTTAAAGTGCCCATATCTAAATTGCCCATATATATATATATATATATATATATTTAACTTAATAAACTCTAAAGTTAATAAATAACTCCATTCTCTCTAGTGTTGTGATAGAGTATAGCATAGTGGTTAAGATTATCAGCTCTAGAGACAAACTCTTCAAGCTTGAAAACATGATTTTTTATAAGGTGTTTTTTTTTTCCTACTTCAAGCCTCATTTTCCTCACTGATACAATGACTTATGCTGGGGCCAGGTTAAGCTGCTACATGCAATGCCAGCAGCCCATGTCAGAGGTCAGAGAGCCTTTTTGAATATCAGCTGTTCCACTTCAAATCCAGCTGTTTGATAATGCACCTGGCAAAGCAGAGAATGATGGTCCAAGTGCCTGGGCTCCTGCAACCCATGTGGAGAACCTGGGTGGAACTCCAGGCTCCTGGCTTTAGTCTGGCCTAGCTCCTACTATTGTGGCCGTCTGGGGGAGTGAATCAGTGGTTGCAAATCATGCTCTCTCTCTGTCATTCTGCCTTTAATATAAAAGAATCTTAAAAAAAATTGTTCATACCTCCTAGGATTGTCAGGGGGAAAATAAAATGAGATAATATAGATAAAGTACTTAATATGTTTGGGCTCAATAAATGTTAGTTTATTAGATACTTACTTATTCATTGCTCTTATAACTTAGGAGATTTCCCTAATAGCCTCTTCCAGTCATTGATTCTCTATGTGATTTTTCAATTTTTCCCATCACCTGTGATCATTTTAGTTGCCTCTAAAGGCATCTTCTCCAGCTTTTTATTTTCCGTAATGTATGGCAAACTGGTTTCATGTTTGATCTTGACACAAATACATATAGTTTGGGATATGAACAGGATCAGTGTATTTTATTGTGAATATAGATCATAGGCCTTCATGGGGCCCACCTCTTTAGGGAGTTCTCTGTAGGAATCTGTTAAAGTTTCAAAGAGGGGGGAGAAACAGAGACAGAGACAGAGAGCTAGAGAAAGAGAGACAGTGCAGTCTTCCATTAACTGGTTCACTCCCCAAATTCTCACAAACCAGACAGGGAAAGATGAAGTCAAGAGCTAGAAATTCCATCCAGTCTCCTAAGAGGAAGGGCCCAGTACTTGGGAAGGGACCCAAGCACTTGAGCTATCACCTGCTATATCCCAGGGTGTGCTTAAGCAGGAAGGCTGGAATGGAAAGCACAGCTGTAACTGAAATCCAAGTACTCCAGTATGGCATGTGCTAGGCTTCCCACATGCCACGTTAACCACTGTGGCAAATATCTGCCTATCTGTAGTGATTTTTTTTAAAAAATCCTTGAGTAGTGAAAAAGAGTTTGGAGCGCATACTCGAAACATATTAGATTGGTTTAAACTTACTTGTCAGTGTTTTTTGCCTAGTATATCATAGATCTCTCTCACATATGTGTCATCCTCCATCACATATGAGTTGAAGCCTTGTAACATTTAATTTTTGCACCAATTAACACTGTTGGTATGTTGAAGTGAGTAAGTCATTCACTTGAGTATAGAGTGGTGTTACAATCAGAAGTAAGTAGGCAAGGCATCATCTTGTCAGCTGGATGACAGGAAAAGACTACAAATTTCACTAGAACATATGACAATTTTGGGAACATTGTTAGGGGAGCAAAAACACTGTACTTAAATGGTGACATAGTGCTTACAAGTAACCACTAATACTAGCAGTTTACATTTATGGCCTGTTTGCTATGTGTCAGGCATTTCATGCACTAAAGCAAGTAATCAACATGCAAACCCTGTGAATTATTATCTGCATTTACAGATGAAAAAACTGAGCAGTATTAGGATTAAGGAACTTTCCTGATGTGGTAGGCCTGGGATTTGCATCTAGATAAAATAACTGTGGTGTTGGTATACTTATTTGTGACATTCTATCGCTTCCAAATGAATGATGAAGACTTACCTACAGCTGTTTTTGTAGTCAGAGCCCTGTCATATAGTAGTGATTTTAAAGATGACATTAGAGTTGTTTTTGCATCTAGCAGCTTCCCTTCAGATGTGGTTGTGAAGGGAAGCTGAATTTTTATTTTTTTTTTCATTTTGCTGTGGGGAGAACACTTAACATGAGATCCCTCTTAACTGATACCTAGTTTAAGGTACAGTATTGTGAATCATAGGTGCAATGTATATCAGATGGGTAGAATTTATTCATCTGGTAAAACTGAAACATTTTATTCATTGATTGCCTGTTCCCCATAACTTCTGTCTCTGGCTCCTGGCAACTGCCCCTCTACTCTTTCTTTGAGTTTGCCTATTTTATATACTTCATATTAATGGAGCAATGCAGTGTATTTCCCTCTGTGACTGGCTTGTTTTTCTTAGCATAATGTTCTCAAGATGCATCTATATTGCACATTGTAGGATTTCCTTCTTTTTTAAGGCTATATTTCATGGCATGTAGATACCACGTTTTATTTATCTGTATTCATTCATCTGTCAACGGGCACTTAGGACAATGTTTTCATATCTTGGCTATTATGATCAGTGCTGCACTGAACATGACTGTGATGCTATATTTTCAAGATCCTGATTTCAAATCTTCTAGATAAATACCCAGAGTAAGGTGGCTGGAAAAGATGGTATATCTCTTTCTTTCTTTTAAAGATTTATTTATTTATTTGAAAGTCAGAGTTACACAGAGAGAGAAGGAGAGACAGAGAGAGAGAGAGAGAGAGGTCTTCCACCCACTGGTTCACTCCCCAGTTGGCTGTAACTGCCATAGCTGCACAGATCTGAAGTCAGGAGCTGGGAGCTTCTTCCGGGTTTCCCACGTGTATGCAGGGGCCCAAGGACTTGGGCCATCTTCCACTGTTTTCTCAGGCCATAGCAGAGAGCTGGATCGGATGTGGAGCAGCCAGGACTCGAACCAGTCCATATGGGATACCGGCACTGCAGGCGGCAGCTTTACCCACTATACCACAGCGCTGGCCCCGGTATATCTCTTTTAAAATTAATATATACATATTTACTTGGAAAAATGATATATCCTCATGGTTTGAATCATGACATTTTGATAAATGATGGAACTTCAAAAAGTTCTTGTTGGAGGCAGGCATTTGGCTTGGTGGTTAAAAATGCCCATATCCATTGCTGGAGTGCCTGGATTTGCTATCTGGCTCTGGCACCTGATTCCAGATTCCTATTCATGGACATTTAGGGAGGGAATGGATATGTTTCAAGTAATTGGGTTCCTACCACCCAATTACTTGAGACATATCCATGGGGGACACAGATACTTTATGATGTTTTGCTATATGTATATATTATGCCATGTACGGTCAGGGTAAATATGCTGATTTTTTTTTTCAAGCCTGTAAATTTTTTACAGTGAAACACTAAAAAATTCTACTTTTTTAGTTTTTTTGAAAAATTACTATTCCGTGGGGGACATGGATTGAACTCTCAGGTTTGAGGAGTGAACCAGTGGATAGGAGCACTCTCTCTTTGTCTACCTCACGAATGAGAAATTAAAAAGTTCATGGAAAAATGGAATTAAAAGATAAGTTTATCTTGGTGTAAAAAATAGAATTTTTGCAGAATTTTTTTTTAGTAATGCACATTCTCCAAGAACTTTTTGAAGTACCCCTGTTTGTATTTCTGTGTCTGGATTATTTTACTTTATATGATGTCACAAATGACAGGATTTCTTATTTTTTATTTAACAGTGTTCCATTGTGTACACATACTACATTTTAAAAATATTTATTCATTTATTTTTGTTTAAAGGCAGAATTATAGAGAGGGAGAGACAGAGAGACAGAGCTTCCATTTGCTGGTTCACTTCACAAATGCCTACAAAAGCTGGGGTAGGGTCAGGATCCTGGAATTCCATCCAGGTTTCCCAGTGAGAGGCAGGGACTCAAGCAACTGGCCATCTTCTGCCACTTTCCTAGTTGCATCATCAGGAAGCTGGCCAGGACATGAATTAGTGTTCATTTGGGATGCAAGGTGGAAGCTTAACCAGTTGCACCAGAGCGCCGGCCCCCATACTGCATTTTTAAAAATCTACTCAGCTGTTAATTGAAGTGTAGGTTGATTTCATGTCATGACTACTGTGAAAAATACAGTAGTGAACACAGGAGTGCAGATATATTTTCAAAATATTGATTTTATTTTCTTTGTATATATACACAGAAGTAGAATCGCTGGGTCATATGTTCTATTGTTTTTAATTTTTTGGAAAACCGCCATGCTGCTTTCCATAATGGTTCTACCAATATACATTTCTGCCAACAGTGTACAAGAGTTCCTTTTCTCCATACTCTTTCCATCATTTATCTCTTCACTTTATAATAATAGCCAATCTAATAAGTATGAGATGATAACTCATAGTGATTTTGATTTGCATTTTCCTAATAATGAGTGATGTTGGGAACCCTTTTACATACCTATTGATATTTGAATATCTTCTTTGGAAAACTCTCTATTCAAGTTCTTTGCTCACAGTTTTTTTTTTAATAGATTTATTTATATGAAAGGCAAATAGAGAGAGAGAGAGTGAGAGAGAGAGAGAGATAATCTTCCATCTGCTGGTTTACTTCCCAAATGTCTGAAAGCCCAGAATTGCATCCTGGTTTCCTACATGGGTGCTATTGTGAATAGTAACTGTAACAAACAGAGTGGAACAGCTATCTCATGCAGTAGCTTCATGTATTTTGGATATATATCCAGTAGTGGAATTTCTGGGTCATGTGGTCGTTACATATAGTGGATGTACTAATTTGTATTTCTGCTAACAGTGTATGAGAGTTCCCCTTTCCACACCTTCTCTCTGGCATTAGTTAGTTTCTGTCTTTTTGACCTTAGCCATTCTAATAGGGGAAAGTTGATACCTTACTGTGGTTTTGATTTACATTTCCTTGATGGCTAGTGATGATGAGCATTTTTCAAATATATGATATGTGTTGGCCATTTGTATTTCTTTGAAGAACTGTCTTTTGAGGTCCATTGTTCATTTCCTAAATGGATTGGTTGCTTTTATTGTTGAGTTTTTAGAGTTACTGAAATATTCTGGATATTAATTGATTGCCAAATAAGTAGATTGAAAATATGCTCTCCTGTTAGATGTCTCTTCTAGATATTGTTTCTTTTGCTGTGAAGAAGCTTTGTATAGTTTTGCTTTTGTTGCCTGCACTTTAGAGGGTCTTCAAAAAACATTACCTATACAAATGTTGTGAAGTATTTTCCTTATGCTTTCTTCTAGATAGTTCATAGTTTTATTTCCTTTTTATGATGTTATTTACTTTTTATTTAAATAATTAACAAGCATATAAAATTACACATATTTATCAAGTACTTTATGATGTTTTGCTATATGTATATATTATGTATATATTATACCATGTCTAGTTAGGGTAAATATGTTGATTTTTTCAAGACTGTAAATTTTTTATAGTGAAACATTAAAAAATTCTACTTTTTTAGTTTTTTTGAAAGAAATACACAGAAATTTAGCATTATGTTCACCCTGCTATCAATAGAACCAAATAACTTCTTACTCCCATCTAGCTATAACCTGGTATCCATCAATCAACCTTCCCCAATCACTTTCACACTTCCCATCCCAGCTTCTGGTAACCATCATTACACTTTTTCCATTTTTATTGATATAAAGAGAACAGATTTAATGTAGTTCATAAATGTATTCTAATATGATACTTCCCTCACTCCTCCCATCCTCTCTCCTTGCTTCCATTCTTTTTTCTTGTAATTTTTGTGTGATGAAATATTTTAATTTACTTTTATTTTTTAATTAATTAATTAATTAATTAATTTTTTGACAGGCAGAGTTAGAAAGTGAGAGAGAGAGACAGAGAGAAAGGTCTTCCTTCTGTTGGTTCACCCCCAAAATGGGCACCACGGCTGGCATGCTGCACCGATCCAAAACCAGGAGCCAGGTGCTTCCTCCTGGTCTCCCACGCAGGTGCAGGGCCCAAGCACTTGGGCCATCTTCCACTGCCTTCCCGGCCACAGCAGAGAGCTGGGCTGGAAGAGGAGCAACCAGGACAGAATCCGGTGCCCTAACCAGGACTAGAACCAGGGGTGCCGGCGCCTCAGGCAGAGGATTAACCTAGTGAACCGCAGTGCAGGCTTAATTTGCTTTATAATACAAGCCTAATCCCCACTAAATAAAGAGTTCAACAAGTAAAACATAGAAAGACCACTATTCCTCAGGAGTATAGACAAGGGCTATAAACAAGTTTTTTTGTTTGTTTTTTGTTGTTTTTTTTTTTTTTTTGAGAAGTAGAGTTACAGATAGTGAGAGGGAGAGACAGAGAGAAAGTTCTTCCCCAAGATTGCTTGTCACTTGATCTATTGAATTCTTCAATTCATTAAGATTTTTTGTCACTATCAATGGAACAGAATAGAAACTCCAGAAATCAATCCAAACACCTACAGCCAACTTATATTTGATCAACGATCCAAAACCAGTCCCTGGAGTAAGGTCAGTCTGTTTAATAAATGGTGCTGGGAAAACTGGATTTCCACGTGCAGAACCATGAAGCAAGACCCCTACCTTTCACCTTACACAAAAATCCATTCAACATGGATTAAAAATTTAAACCTACGACCCGACACCATCAAATTACTAGAGAGCATAGGAGAAACCCTGCAAGACATAGGTACTGGCAAAGACTTCTTGGAAAAGACCCCAGAAGCACAGGCACTGAAAACCAAAATTAACTACTGGGATTGCATCAAATTGAAAAGTTTCTGTACTGCAAAAGAAACAGTCAGGAAAGTGAATAGGAAACCGACAGAATGGGAAAATATATTTGCAAACTATGCAACAGATAAAGGGTTGATAACCAGAATCTACAAAGAAATTAAGAAACTCCACAACATCAAAACAAACAACCCACTTAAGAGATGGGCCAAGGACCTCAATAGACATTTTTCAAAAGAGGAAATCCAAATGGCCAACAGACACATGAAAAAATGTTCAAGATCACTAGCAATCAAGGAAATGCAAATCAAAACCACAATGAGGTTTCACCGCACCCCGGTTAGAATGGCTCACATTCAGAAATCCACCAACAATAGATGCTGGAGAGGATGTGGGGAAAAAGGGACACTAATCCACTGTTGGTGGGAATGCAAACTGGTGAAGCCACTATGGAAGTCAGTCTGGAGATTCCTCAGAAACATGAATATAACCCTACCATTCAACCCAGCCATCCCACTCCTTGGAATTTACCCAAAGGAAATTAAATTGGCAAACAAAAAAGCCGTCTGCACAGCAATGTTTATTGCGGCTCAATTCACAATAGCTAAGACTTGGAACCAACCCAAATGCCCATCAACAGTAGACTGGATTAGGAAATTATGGGACATGTACTCTACAGAATACTATACAGCAGTCAAAAACAATGAAATCCGGTCACTTGCAACAAAATGGAGGAATCTGGAAAACATCATGCTGAGTGAATTAAGTCAGTCCCAAAGAGACAAATATCATTTGTTTCCCTTGATTGGCGATGACTAACTGAGCACCAAAGGGGAAACCTGTAGAAGTGAAATGGACACTATGAGAAACAGTGACTCGATCAGCTCTTGTGCTGACTGTTGTTGTACAATGTAATACTTTATCCATGGTAGTATTTTTTTTTTCTTTATCTTAGTACTAGTGGTTGAACTCTGTAATTAACACACAATTATTCTTAGGTGTTTAAATTTTAACTGAAAAGTGATCTCTGTGAAATATAAGAGTGGGAATAAGAGAGGGAGGAGATGTAAAACTTGGGACATGCTCAATCGGAACTGCCCCAAATGATGGAGTTAGAATTGTGCCAGGGGTTTCCAATACAATCCCATCAAGGTGGCATGTACCAAGGCCATCTCATTAGTCCAAGTGATCAATTTCAGCTCACAATTGATCACACTGATAGGTCTAAGAGTCAAAGGGATCACACAAACAAGACTAGTGTCTGCTAATACTAACTGATAGAATGAAAAAGGGAGAGAATGATCCAACATGGGAAGCAGGATACACAGCAGACTCATAGAATGGCAGATGTCCTAAATAGCACTCTGGCCTCAGAATCAGCCCTTAAGGCATTCGGATCTGGCTCAAGAGCCCATGAGAATATTTTAGGCATGGAAAGCTAAGACACTCTGGAAAAAACAGAAGACCTAAATGAAAGATCTCTGCGAGTGAGATCCCAGTGGAAAGAACGGGGCCATCAAAGAAGGAGGTACCTTTCTCTGAAGGGAGGAGAGAACTTCCACTTTGACTATGGCCCTGTGGGAATAAGATCGAAGTAGGCTAACCCTAAAGGCTTCCATAGCCTTGGCAACCCATGACCAGAGCCTAGGGAGATTACTGACGCCATAAACAAGAGTGTCAAATTGTTAAATCAACATCAGGAGTCACTGTGTACTTACGTCTCATGAGGGATCTGTCCTTAATGTGTTATCCAATGTGAAGTGATGCTATTACTAGTACTGAAACAGTATTTTTACACTTTGTGTTTCTGAGTGGGTGCAAACTGATGAAATCCTTACATAGTATATATTGAATCGATCTTCTTTATATAAAGATAATTGCAAATGATTAAAAAATCTTGGTGTTAAACTGGAAATTGCATAGACAATTAATCAATTTTTAAAAAAAAAAATCATGTAGGATCTCTGTCCTTAATGTGCTGTACATTGTGAATTAATACTATAACTAGTACTCCAACAGTATTATCATTTTGTGTCTCTATGCGAGGGCAAACCGTTGAAATCTTTACGTAATATGTACTAAATTGATCTTCTGTGTATAAAGAGAATTGAAAATGAATCTTGATGTGAACAGAAGGGGAGAGGGAGCGGGAAAGGGGAGGGTGGGGGGGAGGGAGGGAAGTTGTGGGGGGGGGAGCCATTGTGGTCCATGAGCTGTTCTTTGGAAATTTATATTCTTTAAATAAAAGCTTTATATAAAAAAAAAAGAAAATGAAAAAAAACTTGGTGTTAAATTGGAAATTGAATAGAAAATTAATCAATTAAAAAAAAAAATCCTGTAGGATCTCTGTCCTTAATGTGCTGTACATTGTAATTTAATGCTATAACTAGTACTCCTTTCACCTTGTGTTGCTATGTGAGGGCAAACTGTTGAAATCTTTACTTTATATACAGAAGATCAGTTTAGTATATATTAAGAGAATTGAAAATGAATCTTGATGTGAATGAAAGGGGAGAGGGAGCTGGAAAGGGGAGGGTTGTGGGTGGGAGGGAAGTTATGGTGGGGGGAAGCCATTGTAATCCATAAGCTGTACTTTGGAAATTTATATTCATTAAATAAAAGTTTAAAAAAAAGAAAAAAAAAAGAAAAAATAGAAAAACTGAAAAAAAAAAAAAAGAAAGTTCTTCCTTCCATTGGTTCACTTCCTAAATGGCCGCAACAGCCAAAGCTGCACGGATCCAAAGCCAGGAGCAAAGAGCTTCTTCCAGATCTCCCACGTGGATGCAGGGGCACAAGGACTTAGGCCATCTTCTACTGTTTTCCCTGGCCACAGCACAGAGCTGGATTGGAAGAGGAGCAGCCAGGACTAGAGCCAGTGCCCATATGGAATGCCAGCGCCACAGGCAGAGAATTAACCTACTGTGCCACAGCGCTATCCTTATCAACAAGTTTTAGGTCTTACATTTAGGTCTTTGATCCGTTTTGAGTTGATTTTTGCATGTGGTGAGAGGTAGAGGTCTAATTTTCATTTTCCCACATATATATGTCTGGTTCTGCCAGGGCTATTTATTGGAAAGACTATTATCTAATGTATATTTTAGCATCTTTGTCAAAAAATCAGCTGTATACATGTAAATTAATTTCTGGGCTCTCTATTCCAATCTACTGATCCATGTGTCAGTTTTTATGCCAATATCAAACTGTTTTAATTACTAAAGCTTTTGGCATGTTTTGAAATGAGGTACAGTGATGCCTCCAGCTATTTTTCTTTTTTTGCTGTAGTTTTGTTTTGTTTTTATCAGCATTGCTTTGGCCCTTCTGGGTCTTTGTTCCATGCAAATTTTAGTATTATGCTTATTTAACTCTGTATTGATATTTTGGTAGGGATTGCCTTGAATCTGTAGAATGCTTTAGGTAATATGGACAATCTAATGATATTAATCTAATGATGTTAATTCTTCCAATCCATGAGTGAGGGAGATCTTTCCATTTTTTCTATGTCCTTGTTCATTAGTGTCATATAATTTTAATTTTATAAGTCTTTTATTTCTTTGGTTAAATTTATTTGCAAATATTTAAATTTTGTGGCTATTGTAAATGTGGTTTCTTTCTTGATTGCTCTTTCACCAAGATTACTACTGCTGTACAAAAAAAATACTTTTCTGTATGTTGATTTTTTATCCTGCAACTTCACTGAGTTGGTTTATCAGTTTTAATAGCTTTTAGGTGAAGTGCATTATGTTTTTATGTGTACAAGAAAAGTTGAAAACATGTCCCCCTCTCAGTACAATATTGACTGTTTTATTCATATGTGGCCTTGTGTAATGCATGGTACGTCCCTTTTATACTTAATTTGTTGAGAGTTTTTAATTATAAATGGGTGTTGAGACTTACCAAATACTTTTTATGTATCTATTGAGATGATCATATGGTTTTTGTTCTTCATTCCGTTGGTATGATCTATGATGTTTATTTATTTGTAAATGTTATACCATTCTAGAATCCCTGGAATAAATCCCACTTGATCATGATGTTTGATGCTTTTAAATGTATTGTTGAATTTGGTTCTCCAATACTTTGTTAAGAATTTTTACATATTTCTTCATCAAGGATATAACTAGTCTGTAGTTACCTTTTCTGTTACATCTTTGGTCTTGGTATGAAAGTAGTGGCTGACTTAATAAAGAGAGCTTGGCTGAGTTACATTACTTTTAATATTTTGGAATAATTTCAAAAGCATTGGAGTTAATTGCATTTTAAATATTTACAATTTGGGACATGCTCAATTGGACTTGCCTCAAATGGTGGAGTTAGAAACATCCAGGGGATTCCAATACAATCCCATCAAGATTGCATGTACCAGTGCCATCTCACTAGTCCAAGTGATCAATTTCAGTTCACAATTGATCACACTGATAGGTCTAAGAGTCAAAGGGATCACACAAACAAGACTAGTGTCTGTTAATACTAACTGATAGAATAAAAAAGAGAGAGACCAATTCAGCATGGGAAGCAGAATACACAGCAGACTCATGGAATGGCAGATGTCCTAAACAGCACTCTGGCCTCAGACTCAGCCCTTAAGGCATTCGGATCTGGCTGAAGAGCCCATGAGAGTATTTTAGGCATGGAAAGCCAACACACTCTGGCAAAAACAAAAAAAGGACCTAAATGAAAGATCTCTGTGAGTGGGATCCCAGTGGAAAGAATGGGTCATCAAAGAAAGAGGTACCTTTCTCTGAAGGGAGGAGAGAACTTCTACTTTGACTATGACCTTGTCTAAATAAGATAGAAGTCAGCACACTCAAGAGGCTTCCATAGCCTTGGAAACTCATGACTAGAGCCTAGGGAGATTTCTGACGCCATAAACAAAGTGTCAAATTGTTAAGTCAACAACAGGAGTCACTGTGTACTTACTCCTCATGTGGGATCTCTGTCCTTAATGTGTTGTCCAATGTGAATTAATGCTATAACTAGTACTGAAACAGTATTTTACACTTTATGTTCCATGTGGGTGCAAACTGATGAAATCTTTACTTAATGTATACTAAATTGATCTTCTGTATATAAAGATAATTGACAATGAATCTTGTTGTGAATGGAATGGGAGAGGGAGCGGGAGACGGGAGGGGTGCGGGTGGGAGGGAAGTTATGGGGGGGAAAGCCATTGTAATCCATAAACTGTACTTTGGAAAATTATATTTACTAAATAAGAGTTTAAAAAAATAAAAAAATATTTTGTATTCAGTTGTAAATCAACAGGTCCCAGACATTTTTGATTGTACATACTTTTAATTTCTGCTTCAATCCTGTTACTTGTTATGGATCTGTTTAGCATTTCTGTACCTTCTTGATTTAATCTTAGCAGGTTGTATGCATCCAGGAACTTACCCATTTCTTCAAGGTTTTTAAATATGCTGCCATATAATTGTTCATAGTACTTCCTTATGATCTTTTGTATTTCTGTGTTAGCAGTTATAATGACTCATTTTTCATCTCTAGTTTTATTACTTTGAGTTTTTCTGTGATTTTCTTTGTTAAGTTAAAAGTTTGTCTATATTATGCATCTCTTCAAATGACAAGTTTTTGTTGTGCCCATCGATTGTATATTTGTCAGCTTCAATTTAATGTATGTATGCTCTTATCCTTATTATTTTTCACCTCCTGCTAATTTGGGGTCTACTTTTTTTCTTGTCTTTCTAAGTCATTGAGATGCATTATTAGACTCTTTATCTGAGAATTTTATATTTTTATTTTATGCATTATTGCCATAAAATTGCCCCTCAATACTGTTTTGGCTATATCCCACAGATTTTTTGCTGTTATGGCAAATAGTTCATTTTATCTTCACGTCTAAAGGGTAGCTTTGCTGTTTATAATATTCTTGGTTGGAAAATTTTTTCTTTCTGGGCTGGTGCTGTGGCATAGTTTGTAAAGCTGCTGCCTGCAATGCCAGCATCCCATAGGAGCATTGGTTCAAGTCACGGTTGCTCCACTTCCAATCAAGCTCTCTGCTCTGTCCTGGGAAAGGAGTATAAGATGGCCCAAGTCCTTGGGCCCCTGCACCCACGTGGTAAACATGGAAAAAGCTCTTGGTTACTGACTTTGGATGGGCCTAGCTCTGGCTGTTGTAGCCACTTGGGGAGTGAACCAGTGGATGGAAGACCTCTCTCTCTCTCTCTCTCTCTCTCTCTCTCTGCCTCTGCCTCTCTATAAATCTATCTTTCAAATAAATTAATAAACCTTTTAAAAGTTTTTTTTATCTTTTAAGATCTGGACTATATTATTCCATTCTCTTTTAGCCAGTAAGGTTTCTAGTAAAAAGTATGCTATTAGTTTAATGGGTTGTCCTTTATAAGTAACTTGACATTTTTATCTTGCTATCTTCTGGATTATGACCTTGTTGTTAATTTTGAGAGAATTTAGCTATAACAAGCTAAATTAATTTAGCTAATTAAGATAAATGTTTTTGATTGACTTTGTTGGAGATCCTTTTAGCTTCCTGCATCCCAAAGCCCATACCTGTTTTCAGATGCGGGAAGTTTTCAACTATTATTTCATTCAATAGATTCTCAGTGCTTTTTTCCTTAATTTATATTTGATGTATATTTATAATATAATTTTTGTTTCTTTAATGATGCCTTATTTGTTAAATAGACTTAATTCATCTAAGTTCTTTTTATTTTGTCTGGCCGTGTCACTTCAAAAGTCTTGCCCTTGAGATCAGAAATTCTTCTGCTTTGCCTATCCTGTTGTTGAAGCTTTCCATTACAATGCTTATTTCATGGATTGAAGTTTTCATCTCTAAAATTTCTGATTGGCTCTTTTTAATTATTTTTATGTCTTTGTTGAATTCATCATACATTATATTTTATCATGCATTATTTTTCTAATTTTCTTAAATTATCTGTTTTCTCTTTCGTCTCATTTTGGGGGTGCTATGTCCCTACAATGACATCTGCAAGTATGTTGTAATCATTTCTTTTTATTTATAGAGTATTTTTCATTGGAAAGTGCTTTATTGTTTAGATTGAGTGTGGGATGTGAGTTGAGTGGTTGTATTGGCTTTGGTTCTAAATGAGCCCAGAAATGTAACCTCTGAGGGATTTCTTCTGCTCTAATCAATGTCAAGAGCTCTAATCAATGTCAACAGTGTCTATGAGTGCCATAGTTATCTAGTATGCAGCAAATTGTGGATGTAGTACTATGACTTCGAAATGTACACGGGCTTCCAAGTGTGTGTATCTTCAGGTCCCAGAGAGTTGGGTGTCAATTAACTCACATTTTCTATCACTGTAATCACATTCTGGGTGCTATGGGAAGCATAATGGCATGCCTCCTTGCTCTACCACATAAGCCTGAGTGATACTTATGCTTATAGCACCATAATTGTGGCACTGGAACTGTTTGATGTGTATTAAACTTTCTCCATACTCTGCTACATGGGCTTGGATGATGCTAGGATTTATAGTACCAAGCCAAAGTTCTAGCACTGGGGGATATAATAGGGACCTTTCCCTGGTCCAATAAGTTGAATACAGCTTATGCTGGGAATTATGCACTCCCAGGTATGTGCCTGAAGCAGTGCAATGCAGGTAGGGTCTTCCCTAGGTTCCGTTAGTGAAGCTCCAATGAATCTGTGTAATATAGGACTAACAGTATCAGTCTTTGAGCAGGAAGGGTACCTTTTGGAAGTGTCATGAAAAACATATGGGTTATGGTGGAGATTGTGTAATGACATCTAGGAACCTGCAGTGGTGAAATGCAGGTAGAGTTTCCATAGGTCCCATAGGGTAAGTGCAAGTTTTTCTAGAAATTACAGAGTTGACAGTCATAGTCTCAGTGTTGCAGAATACATTCGAGACTTCGCCCAGGTCTCTCATTTCAGGCACAGGTTATGCTTGTGTTTTTAAATCTGGAGCAGTGGAATGCAAATACAGTCCTCTCCTGGTCTTATCGGGAGAATTCGGATGATTCTGTGAACTATAGCTCAAACAGTCCCCATTTCAGAGTTGCAGGACTCAGAGGATACCTACCCACGTCTCATAGATTTATCACAGGTTATGCCAGAGATTGTCCAGTATGTGAAAATGTGGATCAGTGGGATGCAGACAGGGACTTTTTCAAGCCCCATAGGCTAGTGTAGGTATGCATGGCACTTGTAAAACAGTCACAGACTCAGAGCTGCGGGCTGCCGTGGTGTCCTTTCCTAAGTCCATTTGGTCAGACTCAAGTAACTGTGGAATATAGCTCCAACCATCACAGTGTCAGAGCTGCAGGATTCAGAGGGTACCTTATTCAGGTCCCATACTGTGGTCACACATTAGACTAGGGATTTTGCACTCTCTGATGCAGGCCCAAAGTAAACGAGGGCAGATAGGGCCTTTCCCAGGCCTTACAGGGGAGCCCAGTTGACCCTTGGATTTACAGCACCAACAATCACAATCACAGAGATGCAGAATGTAGTGAGATCTTTACCCTGCTCTCACAGGGTTTGTTATGAGGAGAATTGTGGACTGGTAGCCATCAGCCAGAAGCATAGGAATGTAACTAGGACCCTACAGGTTCTACAGTTGAGTACAAGTTACTTCAGGGACCTTAGCCCTGGAAGCCATAGTCCCAAGAGTTGCATGACAGAGAAAGGATTGTTTCCTGTTCTTACAAGGCATGAAAGTATAATTCTAGGGTTTTTGCTCTATCCACTCAGCACCCTCTGCTAAGAGATTCCGAAGGAAATTTTCTGAGATTGCTTCCTCTGGGCATCTATATGGACTGCTGGAGCTAAGCCCCAAGAAACAGATGGGAAACTTTCCTAGTTTGCACAGTTAGTGGCTCTGGTTCTTGTGCTCAGAAATTCCACAGCAGCAGTATACAGAGGGGCCTGCTCTCTGCATGATAATGTGCCCTGGCTCTGGCTCTTGGGGCTTCTGGTAGTGATGGGACTGACTGATGTCACCTAAGACAGAATGGGGTTCAGCAGCAGCTGTATCTTAGCAGCTCATATCCTGGGTTTTGGTGATGAAAAGAGAAATATGGATTCTTTATTTTTTTTGGAGTAAAGTTGTTATTGTAACCTCACTTACTTTTCTAAATTGTATTTAAAGCCTGTGAGCGCTATGGAATTGTCCTATAGTTATGGCTGCTGATGTGTAGCAATGGCAGGTATTGTGGAGCTTCCCATTGATCTCTTCCTGGCAACATGGCATCTTGCAGTGTGCCTAATCCCCTCTTTATCTCTGCTGGATTTCAGAGTCTCTGTGCTGTTTACAGTCACTATCACTTCTTTTTTAACAAAATATTTACTTATTTATTTGAAAGTCAGAGTCACGGAGACAGCAAAAGTGATACAGATAAAGAGATCTTCCATCTGCTGGTTCACTCCTTGGATGGCTGCAACAACCAGGGTTGGGCCAAGAGGAAGCCAGGATCCAGAAACTTCATTTGGCCTTGCTATGTGGGTGGCGGGATGCCAATCACTTGGATTATCCCCCCCAAACACTTGGACCATCCTCTGCTGCTTTTTCAATGCCATTAGCAGAGAGCTGGATCAGAAGTGAAGCAGCTGGGAGACGAATTGGTGCCCATATGGAATGCCAGTGTCTCAGATGGTGGCTTTACCCTCTGAACCACAATGTTGGTGCTGACTATCACATCTTTACTGAAATTTTCCCCCAATCTTCTGGGAACACAGGAGATCCTTTTCAGTCTTGGCTCTTCTCTGATACCAAGGCAAATGCAGGTCCTCTCGATTCATCCACCTTGATTTACTTGTTCCCCCACCATGCCTTGATTCACTTTTGATGAGTTATATGTTTCTAGGAACTCATCCATTTATTCTAGACTTTATAGTTTATTGGCATATATTTGGTCATAATACTCCTTTTTATCCTTATCGTTTCAGAGGCCTATCTTCTAATATCAGTGCTTTCATTAATGAATTGACTTATTTGAATATTTTCTCTTTTAAATAGTCTAAGGCTTTGCTAATTTATTTTTATTTTTTCAACAGACCACCTCTGAATTTGTTGATATTTTCCGTTGTTTACTAGTTTATTCCCTGTATTACTATTCTAATTTTTATTATTTTCTTGTTTATGCTAACTTTGGACTCAGTTTAATTTTATTTTTCTAGTTCCTTCAGGAAAAAGTTAGGATGTCTCCTTGACATCCTTCTTTTCTGAAGTATTTTTATCACTATAAACTCTTCTCTGTACTGCCTTTTCCATTAATTGTTTTCTTTTTCTTGAGATATATATATTCCATTTTTATTCTGCTTTAATTTTCTAGTTCTACAACATTGACATCAAAACAGATGCTTGATTGATCAATTTCTGGCAATCTTCCAATGCTGAAACAAAGGGAGAGAGAGAAAGAGTAAGAGAAATACAGACAGACAGACACATATTTTCTACCTGCTTGTTCACTCTCCAAATGCCTGCAACAGCAAATGGGTGCAATGGCTAGGGCTGGTGCAGGCTGAAGCCAGGAGCCAGGAACTCTATCTGGTTGGTGTAACGCTTCTGTAAATCAAGGAATGCCATAGATTGGCAACACATCTCCAGAAGCTAAGAGAGAGTCATGGAAAAGATTTTCCTTCACAGATCAAAGAAGGAACCAACCATACCAACATTCTCATTGCAGACTTCTAGGTTCCTAGTCTGAGAAACAGTACATTTTTTTTTATTTTAAGGCACTGCACTTGTGGTCATTTTTTTCTTTTATAGAAGCCCTTGGAAAGTACAACAAGCTTTTTCCATTGTGGGACTTTTATGTGCATTCATATACAGGTTGTTGTGTGGATATATGTTTCCAGTACTCTGGGTTAAATACTCATGCATTTAGGCAGTGAAACTTCCTCTAAGACACTAGATCATTTTGCAGTGATTTGATAATTCTGAACACATTATCTCTCCTCAAAATGAGAATTTCACTAACTCCCCTTTACCCAAAGAGTAGAAGAACTCTCCCCATCGTTAAATATGTTAATAATTTCTGAGGATATATAACTCAGCATCCCAGTGATGACAGCATTTACCATTGGGCAATATAAGTATGTCCATTGAATGAGGTGGGTGATTTTATTAGGCTTGTTGAAGCTCAAACTCCCAAAGTCCTCAAGTAATGAAAATAAGGGACTCAGGGAGGAGGGAGGCCACAGGTACCTTGTGAGACCTGTGTAGGTCATAAATTCTGTGGGCTTACAAGGTCACCCTTCATAATGAGAACAAACATGGCTGCTTGTTAACTCTGTTGCTGTTTTGAGTAAGAACCTTCTCCATGCAATAAATCTCACCCTCGCTTATCAGGTGTGTGCCATGAAGTAATCATAATCCTCAGACCGAGCTAACACAGGGGTTACTATGGAGATGAGTGTATTGGCTAGAACACTCTGGACAAGCACATTATTGGAGAATACTGGGGTCTGTTATTCTTGCACAGACACATTCTATGCATCAGACTTGATTTTGAGAATTCTTGAGGGGGTTTGGAGTGTGGATATACTATGAGTATGCTGGGGTATATGGACAAGGTGCCTCATGCAGATATTCATCATTTAAAATCTGTAACTGGACTGCTTAAAATACTTTATTGTTTAAAGATTTATTTATTTATTTGAAAGTCAGAGTTCCACAGAGAGAGAAGGAGAGGCAGACAGAGAGAGAGGTCTTCCATCCGCTGGTTCACTCCCCAGATAGCCAAAATGGCCAGATCTGAGCCAATCCAAAGCCAGGAGCCAGGAGCTTCTTCTGGGTCTCCCACGTGTGTGAGGGGCCCAAGGACTTGGGCCATCTTCTACTGCTTTCCCAGGCCACATCACAGAGCTGGATCGGAAGTGGAGCAGCTGGAATGCTGGCACTGCGGGTGGCAGCTTTACCTGTTATGCCACAGTGCTGGCTCCCAAAGTAAGTTTTAAATAGAAAGAACTTTTAGAAATTACAATGATGACTATATTTCTCCTTCTGAAAATAGTATTTGTGAATTTGAGAAATTCACATTCATTTTCTAAACCTCATTTATTCTTTATACAAGATGGGAGAAAAAGAGTGGACTGATTAAATTGCTGTCAAACTTTGTAGTACATCAGAATCACTGCAGGAACATGTTAAAAATACACTTGCCTGGAACAAGTGTTAGGCTGGCAGTTAAGATACCCATGTCTCACATCAGAGAACCTGGATTCGATGCTTGAATCCAATTCCGGACTCTATTTTCTACTAAGGCAGACCTTTAGAGGTTCCAGTGATGCCTCAAGTAATTGTGTCCCTAACACCCATATGAGAGACCTGGATTTTGTACACAGTTCCCAGCTTCAACTTCTGTCCAGCCTCAACTGTTGTGAGCATTTGTGGAATGAGTAAATGGATGGGAGCTCTCCTTCTGTCCCTCTATATGTCTTTCTTACTCTAAATAAATAAATAACTTTTTTTTAGGACTACACATGTCTAGGCATGAGCCATACTGGTTTTGATTTAATAAGCTTGGAGTAGATCTCTGGAGTTAATTTTTAATAAACTCCTCAGGAGACTTTGATGGATGCTCCTGAACTTAACACTCTGTAAACTGCCATCCATTCCTGAAATCAAGAAATTAGAGTCTCCTAAAGAAATTTTGCATATAACCAGGCCATTCAGTTTCCTAATAGCCTCAGTGCCATTACTCAATGAATTAAAATTGTCTATAGACAATTTTAGGACAATAAAATTTTAGGACAATTTAGGACAATAAAATTGTCCTAAAAAGTCCTGGTTGATAATGGGGACAGTGACAAAAACAGAATGAAGATTTTTAAAATTCAGTGATGAAATGTAGAGCTGAACATATGAGAAAAATCAGGAAATGATATTAGTTAGGCTCTTCTCCAACAGTATTTAAACACCATGCAAAATCTCACCAACTTAAAAGTAGGAGAACACGTGGCATTTTCAATAATTGTAAAGGAACTTAACTGAAGGTCACCTGTAGGACAGAAGCAAGTTTAAAATATTTCAATGGGGCTGGCACTGTGATGTAGCAGGTAAAGCCGCTGCCTGCAGTGTCAGCATCCCATATGGGAGCCAGTTCAAAACCCAGCTGCTCCTCTTCCGATCCAGCTTTCTGCTATGGCCTGCGAAAGCAGTAGAAGATGGCCCAAGTGCTTGGGACCTTGCACACACGTGGGAGACCTGGAAGAAGTTCCTGGCTCCTGGCTTCGGATGGGGTCAGCTCTGGCCATTGTGGCCATCTGGGGAGTGAACCAGTGGATGGAAGATCTCTCTCTCTCTCTCTTTCTCTGTAGTCTGCCTTTCAAATAAATAAATAAATCTTTAAATATTCCTTTGCATCATGCAAAAATAATATTTACCTACAGTAGCCAGTTTAGGTAGTTAAGACTTTTGGAAGGCTAAAAAATCAGATTTTGATAATGCCTATGCTTTCATAAATACTAAAGGAAAGGCAGCAGTTAAGATGCTGCTTGGGACAACCACATCCCTATCAGGGTGTCTGAGTATGAGTCCCAACTCTGCTTCCAGTTCGAATTTCTTCTTAATGTGCACCCTGAGAGATAGCAGGTAATGGTTTAAGTCCCTGGATCCCTGCCACCCACATGAGAGACCCAGATTAAGTTTCAGCCTCCAGGCTTTTGGCCTGGACCAGTCCTGGCTGTTGTGGGTATTTGGGGAATGAACCAGCAGATATAAGATCTCTTTCTTTATATCTAACTTTCAAATAAATAAAAAAAGAACATTTAAAATGGACATGGAAAATTCTGTGGATTGAGCCTTAAAGTTGAAGCCATAAAGTACTTTAACAAAACTAAAGAAAGATAGGGAGCATAGAATGAGGACGTCCAAAGACCTTTGAGCTTTCCTCAAGGTAAGCCCTGAAGCCATAGGCCAGTTAATGGCTGTGGGGGTTAACTGAGCTAAAAATAAAACATAAATTGTACTTGAGGTGCTTTTTACCCTTTCTATTTACGCAGAATTTGATTAAGAGATGCAATTCATGAAGGATGAGATTAGATCTGCGTGGGATTAGATAAAAATGAACAAGAATTTTTTATTTTCCCTGTAGCTCTCCAACTGCCTCTGCAGAAGACATCTCCCAGGGCTTGGGCCCTGAACTCATGTTTTTTTTTTTTTTTTTCAAAATTTTGAGTGGGTTCAGATATTTCTGAGATGGGACCTTTCATCCATGTCAGAAGAACAGCCTGATTCCTTGGTTCCTCTCCAAGTTAAGGACGGGTTCTATGAAGCCATTTTAATTTTCTTATTTGGAAACTTCAATCAGTGGTTTAGAAGTGAGATTTTGGGTCAATATATAGTCAATACACACACATGCACACACACGCGCACGTACACACACAGACAGTACCCATAGTTAAATTCCTGATAGTGTTGCCCACTAAACTCTAATGACTTATCTACGACTGTAGTTTTCTAACAATGGGGGCATCAGTGAATGAACTGGGAATGGGGAAATAAGGAGAGTGAAGGGAAAAAGAAAGGGAGCAGATCTAGGGAAATAAACCAGAAAGCAAGTGAGCAATACACAAAGATGACTCTCAGAACTTCAAGAGTGATTTACCCACAAAAAATGAGGTTTTCCTCATTTTTAGAACTGACATTTATTTTAAAAGCCATCAAGGCAAATTGTGGCCTTAGGAGAAGAAGGAGAAAATGTTCTGAGTTGATACCAACTCTATTTTTCCAAGTCTATGTCTTGTTTTCTCCTGGGAACTCCCTACCATCTACTGAATCTAAGTGTTGAAAATAAAATGTAATGTCTTGATTGTATATTGTTCTGAGGAAGATCTAGGGAAATAGTGCTGATCTACAACCTACTAATGCCTTCAAAGAAGGAAAGGTTAAGATTACTGGGGAAGTGCTTTGAAGAGCCTTGATAGTGAAAAAAATAATCTCTCCACACAGCCTGGAATTTATCACAAATCATTGCTTACTATTGTTCCTAAAATAGGGAAGCCTTTAGATGCCGAATCCTCTTGGAAAGGATACTAATCAAAAAGACAGATGCCAAGGCCAAACTTTGGTCTGTCATGGACACATAGTTTATGTTGTTTCTGTAATTTCCATGACCCTTACATTGCCCATGGACACCTTCGTCAAAGGGAAATTGAATGCTATAGTCTCTTAGAAGGTAAATAACCTGTCATTCCGAGCCTTCTACCATTCAGACTCTCCCAAACAAATAAATGTTTCCCTGTCAAATCATCTGGCCCCAACCAAGTCTGCTTACTCTCTCCTTAAGCATGCCTTAAGCATCCTCTTCCTCCTTACAAAACATTCTTCCCATTTGGAAGGGCTATTTCCTTACTCACATATCATGTAAATCCTTCTCAAGGACAAATGAAAATCCTTTCTCCTCAAAAGAGTAATAAGTAATAAGCCTCATATGGATGCCTGTTCGAGTCCTGGCTGCTCCTCTTCCTACCCAGCTCTTGGCTTATGGCCTGGGGAAGCAGTGGAGGTTGGCCCAAGTGCTTGGGCCCCTGCACACTGATGGAAGACCTGGAAGCCTGGCTCCGGATCGGCTCAGCTTTGGTCGTTACAGCCATTTGGAGAGTGAACCAGCAGATGGAAGGTCTCTATCTCTAACTCTTCTCTGTCTGTAATTCTGCATCTCAAATAATAAGTAAATCTTTTTTGTAAAAAAAAAAAAGAGCAATTCTCTTGTTTGCTTTCAGAGCTCTTTACCTCTCCTCTATCCTGATTGCTTATATCACTCATTTCATATTTTCCATCTGTAAGTTTATGTTTGGCTTTCCCAACTAGACCAAGTTTTTTGAAGGTAGGGTCAGTATCCTCCTCAATAAATTCAGTTAATGGGTACAAAAGCTCTCTAAAACTGACTGAATATGACAATTATTTAGTGTCAATTATTTTAAGAGTCAGCTATAGTATAGAGACTTTGATATTGACAGATTTGAATGTTTGTGTTGGTTACTTCACTTAGTAACTGTGTAACTTTGGGTATATGATGCAATCACTTCACATTTAATGTGCTCATATGTAAAATGAGGATAACAATGAGTATCACCCTCAATGAATTGTTATGGGAATGCGATGATAATGCGTGTCAATATTTCATCAATTCTTGTGAGTTGTGAGAATTCAATAAATTACTATGTAGTTATCACAACCGTATTGTTACCCAAAAGTAAATCTTCCACTGCATAACTCACACATAACTTCCCCCTAGAATTGTTTCTGGAGGACTCTGATGGTGGAAATGCACTATTGACTCTTTCCTAGACCCAAGAAGGAAACAACAATGGTGAAAACTCCCACAACTGGCACTAGCTTCTTTATGGAGAACAATTTACCTGATTTATCCAACAATTTTTCAGAGTACCAGAGTGGAAGGGCCATTTAGAGAATATCCAGTCAAACTTCTTCATGTTACCACTGACAAGAACAATGGTATTCATAAACAGAGAGGGGTTGCCTAATGTCAGGGCAGGTCAGATATAGGGCCAGGAACAATATGGATTCTGACATAGATCCAAGTGACAGTACTTCTTGACAGGTTCCTGAATTTTTTTAAATTTCCACCTTAATATTCTAGCCTAATGATTGAGGCTTAGCAGATGCCCAAGATCACATAGCCAGGAAATAAAGCAGCTACAACTTGAGCCCTGTTCTATCTGTCTCCCAAGGCCCAGTGCTGCTTCCTTCCCTAAATCATAATTCTTTAAAAAATTTTCCATAATGTTCCTGTCCATTATATACATGGAGGTCAGACGCCAATCTTCTACTACTAGTCTCCTAATAGTAAGTGATGATGTGAGAATTTTTGAGGTATGGTTGGCGTAAGTACTAATTGCTCCATACCTAGGTGACATAGTCAAGACAGAAAGTAGGAGACCAGTAAAAGTGACCATCCTTAGCACACACAGATCCTTTTATTTATCAATTAATTATTGAGAAAATTACTGAATTACTTAGTGTGTAATTGAGAAAATCTTTTTTTTTTTTTTTTGACAGGCATTGGTTCACCCCCCAATGGCCGCTGTGGCCAGTGAGCTGCGGCCAGCACACCGCGCTGATCTGAAGGCAGGAACCAGGTGCTGCTCCTGGTCTCCCATGCGGGTGCAGGGCCCAAACACTTGGGACATCCTCACTGCACTTCCGGGCCATAGCAGAGAGCTGGACAGGAAGAGGAGCGACTGGGACAGAATCCGGTGCCCTGACCGGGACTAGAACCCAGTGTGCCGGCGCCATAGGCGGAGGATTAGCCTAGTGAGTTGGGGTGCCAGCCGAGAAAATCTTCAACATTTCCAATTCTTAAATTCCTTATTGTCACATGCAGATAATAACAGTATTGCATGAGCTGCTTGTAAGGACATATATGAAATAATATCTGTAAAATACTGATAATATTAGATATATTAAGCATTCAATAAATGTTAATTTTATTGTTATTATATAAGCTGAAAATCATAAATTATAGTGACTAGGCAGGAATTGACAGATTAAAAAAAAAAGCAAACCCAAGTATATGCTATCTAGAAGAAATAGTCTGTACAGATTAAAAACATATGATTTGTCATAGAATAAATTTTTTGTAAAGATACACATTTCAAGAACTAGTCAAAAATACCAGTAGAATTTAGAGAGGAAAAATCTTCCAGAAATTTATGGATTCAAGCAAGAGCTATATTGAGACTTGTAGAGGATGCCAATTTTTCAGCTGGCACTTGAATGAGATAATGCTATAGATAATCAGAGACCAAAGAAATGAAAACATGAACCATATGGATAGTTCTAGGAGCAGTCAATATTGTAGTTTGACTGCATCAGCGTTATTATGCAGAGAAGTAAGAGATGAAAGTAGGTCATACCTGATTTTTAGGACCTTTGAATGGTTGCGTAAGAAGTTTGCTTTTACCTAATAGTAGTGTGATGCAATTCAAAACTTTTGAACAAGGGAGGAATATAACAAAAAAGGGACTTTAGGATTATTATTTTGATAGCTGTGGCTAGGAGTCAGAGTCTGTTCCAATGATCCATAGGAGAGCTAAAGAAAATTTACATGAGAACAAGGTCAAGAAATGAAGTGATGATGTGAAGATAGAATCTGTAGAACCTGAGAACTGATTGAACTTAGATAAGGTGATGAAAGATATAGGAGTCTTTTTTTTTTTTTCAGGATGCTAATGATAGTTATAATACCATCAACAAAGTTAAAGGCAGCTAGATAAGGAGACATCTTGAGGGAAGAAAATGACGATTCTGTGCCATTCCATTTTGCTTTAATGAACATATTCTGTTATCCAGGCTAACCCTCTCATACGATGGCTTAAATTTCTTCTACAATGTTTTCTGCAAGTGGCTATCCACTTATTTCTCACACATATCAGTACAAGAAAATCTCTACTCAGAGAAGTTTATTTCCCCTTTGGCACTCCTAATAACTCTTCTTTCTCTTAAATTCAAATGACTCCCAATAACTTCTCATCTCTTACATGGCTTTTCTAACCATAGAGATTCATGAGATCTTATTCATCCTCTACATGGAAAGTCTTCAGATATTTGAAAGTGGTCACGATATCTTCAACCCAATGATGTCTTCGGAGATGTGAGTGAAGCCTTAGAGAATATATTTAGGCTGGTGCCGCGGCTCAATAGGCTAATCCTCAGCCTGCGGTGCCGGCACACCGGGTTCTAGTCCCGGTCGGGGAGCCGGATTCTGTCCCGGTTGCTCCTCTTCCAGTCCAGCTCTCTGCTGTGGTACGGGAGTGCAGTGGAGGATGGCCCAAGTGCTTGGGCCCTGCACCCACATGGGAGACCAGGAGAAGCACCTGGCCCCTGGCTTGGGATAGGTGCAGCATGCTGGCAGTGGCGCGCCAGCCATGGCGGCCATTTGAGGGGGTGAACCAACGGAAAAGGAAGGCCTTTCTCTCTGTTCCTCTCTCTCTCTCTCTCTCTCTCTGTCTCTCTCTCTCACTGTCTAACTCTGCCTGTCAAAAAAAAGAGAAAAAAATATAGAATATATAGAATATATATATATATATATATTATATAGGGCCTCCAAACTTAGACTCATTCTCTTCCAGAAAAGTAAATGAACATTCAATTCAACAAATACTTACTGTCTTTTGCTCTAGGGACACAGACATGTCCACTACCCTGGAGGAGCTCTGAGTCTGTAGGAAAGGCACACTATAACTGAACAAATTACAATACAGAATGTTAATCCACAAGGATATGGGGATAAGATTTATAAATATCCGTAGGAAAGAGGAAATGTATCCATGGTTGGGAGAAGGGTCACTAAATCAAGAAAAGCTTTTCAGAGGAGGTGAGCTGTAGATTAAATTTTGAAGGACTGAAGAAAGACTGGATGCTGACAGGTAAAAATGGGAGTAAAGAACACTTTGCAAGAAGAGTGAATTTACTAAATTTTAAGGAAAGAAAACAGTTGAGGATAACTTCAGAATTTCTGGTTAGAGTGGCTACATATGTGGTGGTGTCATTGACCAAAATGATGAACACAAGAGGAGTGGGCATGATGGATGGGGACAGGAGGTAAATGGCACAGAAATTTCATTGCAAACATTTCAGGCCTGAAGGGCAAACAAAACCAAGGATAATCATAATGAAATATACATAGACCTTCTGTGTGTGTGTGTGCGCGCGTGCATGTGCACACGTGCGTGTGTGTGCATAAGTGGCTACTGTCAAGTCCACGTAATTCCCTTCCCTCACGTGTACTCAAACTGGAGATCTAGACCTTTAAGCCATGTTTCCTAATATGTGGTCAACATATCATCTGTATCAGAAACCCAGATTACTTTTTTATTATTTTATTTTGTTTAAGGAATACAACTTCATGCATTTAACATATACAGATTTGGGAACATGATGATTTTCACCCCCACTTCCTTCCCACCCATACTCCTGCCTTTCTTCCTCCTCTCTCTTCCTTTCCCATTCTTATTTTTTACAGAGATCAATTTTTAACTTAATTTTCAAACTCATAAAATTAATCCTACAGATTAATTTTTTAAATTGCAGAGTTCTAAGCAACTGCTTTACAGATGTTAAGAATAATTGCCTTAAAGGGCAAGAGTTGTTATCTTTGACATGACACTGCTATATTAAGAAATTTTTGAAGCCTCTTGTTTATCTACAGAATAATGTCATAGACTTCTAGAATTGGGATAGAACCTCTGATATTGGTCTCATCTAATTCTTTCTTATTTATATGTGGAAACTGAGGCAGACAGAGGGAAGTGACTCACTCATGATTATTTGAACAGGAAATGGAAGAGTCTATACTAGAGATTAGGTCTCCCAGCCCCTAGACCAGTGCTCTTGCAAGTGTGTAAATACTATGTGTAAGCATCTATTTTGATTGCTGAATGAATTTGTTAGTCTGCTTTGTAACAAACATTTGTCATAGGCAAAAAAAAAATCCAGAATAAGAGCCAATTTGAGTTCATGATGGTTCTACCTGTTCAGTACCTCACCCTGTCCTTTTTCTGAGGTACGTGGGATGTGCTCCTTGAGATTTATTGACTATGGATTGTCTCTGGTACTCCACTTCAAATCCTGCTTTAAGATCAAAAACACACAGTATCAATTATAGAGATAGATAGATACACAGATAGATAAATACATCATGAAATAGGATATGATACAGGCTGTATCATTTTCCCTACCAGCTTTCATTTATATCTGCAGATTTTCTGCTTATCACCATCAGGGGTCTGCCTTGTGGACTCCCCGCTGTTTTCTCATGAACTTTTCTTTATACATCAGACACTTATCATTGCACCTGCTCAGTTTACAAACATTTTGCTTTGCAATGCACACAAACCATGAAACAAAACTAACTAAATTTACACATTCCCTCCCTGCACAATAAGCATTTATTCTACTCAAAAATGGGATTTTGTGCATTTGGTTGTTCCAAGTATTGAGTATCAGATTAGATCATCTTCAAATTATGTCCAAATTACACTGACATAAATATCAGGAAAATAACCTGAAAAGTTTCATGTCCAGACACGCAATATTTCCCTCTCATTATTAAATCTAGCCAAATATTTAGTGTGAATCCTATATTTTTTTAATAACTAGCTGCAGTTCTGTTGATGGATGAGCAACAATTTCTCCCTTGCTTCTTACTTTCCTTCCTTCTTTCCAAGAGGTGGTGGTGTAGGAAAAGAGACAAAATATCAAGTGATCAAGCCTAGTGGAATCAAAATCACAGCTTGACCCTGAGTGATTCAAGACCCTAATCAAAATCCTCACAATTTTTATTCACCATGGTGCATCCACAATCATCTTTTGAAAAGATCTGAATTTATAATTCAAGAAGTATGGAGAATATATACCTTTTCCCATTCTCCCTACTGTGCAAAATTAAATGCCCATGACATTATATAAGAAACAGATACAGAAACATAGGAGAGCTGGAGAGAATTAAGCACACTGGATAGTAACTGTAGGACTTAAGGAATAACATCTTGGGGAGTTTCCCAATGCCTTGTGCATCCAAATTTGATACTAAATTCGCACATACCCCAGAAATTTCCACAAATATAGACCAAAAAAGCCCCCATGTATCTGCCCTCTCTAGCTAAATGACTAGGAAGAGGCATAATACTTTTAGACAATAACCACTTTCCTCCAAGCAAATGCCACAGATAAAACCTGCAGCCACCATGCCAGCAAAGACTGAGTAGCCTAGAATTTCACCTTCAGCAGGCTATAACAAGCACTTAAGCACCTTCTACCAAGGAGGTATCAGAGAAGGCCAAGTGAGAAACTAGTACTTTCATCAGCAATGAGCAATATTGAGAACATCCTCACGTGTTGAAGAAGACCTCTAACTTCATCTGTCAGTAACAGAGCATTCCTTCTTCCCCTCATTAAGGTAAAATCAGAGACGCAGGTGGAGAGACAAGACATTCACCACTGCTCAGTAGTCATAAGGACAACTCTTCTGTCGCATCAGTGGAGACGATGTGAAGAGCAGTACAAGACATTCTTAACTCAGCCAGGGAGATATCAGTTGGGGCCTAGTGGGGGGGGTCAGAACTCTACCTTCTGCCAAGCAGTTAACAAAAGTTCTCCTTAGTGGTGGACTTGGGTTTCTACTCTCACAAGGAATTAATGAAGTGGTGCACCCTCTGGATCCTTCTAAAGCAGAATGAGGGGAAGCCAGCTAAAATAGAATGTTTGAATAAGATTCTAAGCCTCATAGTTCCACAAAAATGTTCAAGTTCCAATAAGAATCATTGCACTAAGGAACAGAAAGATCTCAAACTAAATTTAAAAAGACAATGAATAGATTCTAGCACTAAGATAACAGAAATGTTAGAATTATCTGACACTTTTAAAGCAACTATCATAAAAATGTTTCAATGACCTGCTGTAAACACACTTGAAAAAATGTAGGAAAGGTAGTTTTAACAAATAAAAATTTTCGATCTTATTCCGACAGGGTCATAGACAAAGTGGAAGTTCTCTCCTCCCTTCAGAGAAAGGTACCTCCTTCTTTGATGGCCCCGTTCTTTCCACTGGGATCTCACTCGCAGAGATCTTTCATTGGGTCTTCTTTTTTTTCAGAGTGTCTTGGCTTTCCATGCCTAAAATATTCTCATGGGCTCTTGAGCCAGATCCGAATGCCTTAAGGGCTGATTCTGAGGCCAGAGTGCTATTTAGGACATCTGCCATTCTATGAGTCTGCTATGTATCCCACTTCCCATGTTGGATCATTCTCTCCCTTTTTGATTCTATCAGTTAGTATTAGCAGACACTAGTCTTGTTTGTGTGATCCCTTTGACTCTTAGACCTATCAGTGTGATCAATTGTGAGCTGAAATTGATCACTTGGACTAGTGAGATGGCCTTGGTACATGCCACCTTGATGGGATTGTATTGGAATCCCCTGGCACAATTCTAACTCCATCATTTGGGGCAGTTCCGATTGAGCATGTCCCAAATTGTACATCTCCTCCCTCTCTTATTCCCACTCTTATATTTAACAGGGATCACTTTTCAGTTAAATTTAAACGCCTAAGAATAATTGTGTGTTAATTACAGAGTTCAACCACTAGTACTAGGATAAAAAAGAATACTACAATGGATAAAGTATTACATTGTACAACAACAGTCAGCACAAGAGCTGATCAAGTCACTGTTTCTCATAGTGTCCATTTCACTTCAACAGGTTTCCCCTTTGGTGCTCAGTTAGTCGTCGCCAATCAAGGGAAACAAATGATATTTGTCTCTTTGGGACTGGCTTAATTCACTCAGCATGATGTTTTCCAGATTCCTCCATTTTGTTGCAAATGACCGGATTTCATTGTTTTTGACTGCTGTATAGTATTCTGTAGAGTACATGTCCCATAATTTCCTAATCCAGTCTACTGTTGATGGGCATTTGGGTTGGTTCCAAGTCTTAGCTATTGTGAATTGAGCCGCAATAAACATTGCTGTGCAGACGGCTTTTTTGTTTGCCAATTTAATTTCCTTTGGGTAAATTCCAAGGAGTGGGATGGCTGGGTTGAATGGTAGGGTTATATTCATGTTTCTGAGGAATCTCCAGACTGACTTCCATAGTGGCTTCACCAGTTTGCATTCCCACCAACAGTGGATTAGTGTCCCTTTTTCCCCACATCCTCTCCAGCATCTATTGTTGGTGGATTTCTGAATGTGAGCCATTCTAACCGGGGTGCGGTGAAACCTCATTGTGGTTTTGATTTGCATTTCCTTGATTGCTAGTGATCTTGAACATTTTTTCATGTGTCTGTTGGCCATTTGGATTTCCTCTTTTGAAAAATGTCTATTGAGGTCCTTGGCCCATCTCTTAAGTGGGTTGTTTGTTTTGATGTTGTGGAGTTTCTTAATTTCTTTGTAGATTCTGGTTATCAACCCTTTATCTGTTGCATAGTTTGCAAATATATTTTCCCATTCTGTCGGTTTCCTATTCACTTTCCTGACTGTTTCTTTTGCAGTACAGAAACTTTTCAATTTGATGCAATCCCAGTAGTTAATTTTGGGTTTGACTGCCTGTGCTTCTGGAGTATTTTCCAAGAAGTCTTTGCCAGTACCTATGTCTTGCAGGGTTTCTCCTATGCTCTCTAATAATTTGATGGTGTCGGGTCGTAGGTTTAAATTTTTAATCCATGTTGAATGAATTTTTGTGTAAGGTGAAATGTAGGGATCTTGCTTCATGATTCTGCATGTGGAAATCCAGTTTTCCCAGCACCATTTATTTATTTTTATTTTTTTAATAATGCTTTTATTTAAAGAATATGAATTTCCAAAATACAGCTTATAGATTACAATGGCCCCCCCATAACTTCCCCCCCACCCGCAACCCTCCCCTTTCCCACTCCCTCTCCCCTTGCATTCACATCAAGATTCATTTTCAATTCTCTTTATATACAGAAGGTCAGTTTAGTATATATTAAGTAAAGATTTCAACAGTTTGCCCTCACATAGCAACACAAAGTGAAAAATACTGTTGGAGTACTAGTTATAGTATTAATTCACAATGTATAGCACATTAAGGACAGAGATCCTACATGATATATATTTTTTAAAATTGATTAATTTTCTATGCAATTTCCAATTTAACACCAAGGTTTTTTTTCATTTTTAATTATCTTTACATACAGAAGATTGATTCAGTATGTACTAAGTAAAGATTTCATCAGTTTGCATCCACACAGAAACACAAAGTGTAAAATACTGTTTCAGTACTAGTTATAGCATTACTTCACATTGGACAACATATTAAGGACAGATCCCGCATGAGACGTAAGTACACAGTGACTCCTGAAGTTGATTTAACAATTTGACACTCTTGTTTATGGCGTCAGTAATCTCCCTAGGCTCTAGTCATGAGTTGCCGAGGCTATGGAAGCCTTTAGAGTTCGCCGACTTCAATCTTATTCCGACAGGGTCATAGTCAAAGTGCAGGTTCTCTCCTCCCTTCAGAGAAAGGTACCTCCTTCTTTGATGGCCCCATTCGTTCCACTGGGATCTCACTCACAGAGATCTTTCATTTAGGTCTTCTTTTTTTTCCAGAGTGTCTTGGCTTTTCATGCCTAAAATACTCTCATGGGCTCTTGAGCCAGATCCGAATGCCTTAAGGGCTGATTCTGAAGCCAGAGCCCAGCACCATTTATTAAACAGACTGTCCTTACTCCAGGGATTGGTTTTGGATCCTTGATCAAATATAAGTTGGCTGTAGATGTTTGGATTGATTTCTGGTGTTTCTATTCTGTTCCATTGGTCTATCCATCTGTTTCTGTACCAGTACCATGCTGTTTTGATAACTACTGCCCTGTAGTATGTCCTGAAATCTGGTGTTGTGATGCCTCTGGCTTTGTTTTTGTTGTACAAGATTGCTTTAGCTATTCGAGGTCTCCTGTGTCTCCATATGAATTTCAGCATCATTTTTTCCAGATCTGAGAAGAAAGCCTTTGGTATCTTGATTGGGATTGCATTGACCTAAATGGAAGATCTCTGCTAGTGAGATCCCAGTGGAAAGAACGGGGCCATCAAAGAAGGAGGTACCTTTCTCTGAAGGGAGGAGAGAACTTCCACTTTGACTATGACCCTGTCGGAATAAGATTGAAGTCGGCGAACCCTAAAGGCTTCCATAGCCTCGGCAACTCATGACTAGACCCTAGGGAGATTATTGACGCCATAAACAAGAGTGTCAAATTGTTAAATCAACTTCAGGAGTCACTGTGTACTTACGTCTCATGAGGGATCTGTCCTTAATGTGTTATCCAATGTGAAATAATGCTATTACTAGTACTGAAACAGTACTTTTACACTTTGTGTTTCTGTGTGGGTGCAAACTGATGAAATCTTTACATAGTATATCTGAATTGATCTTCTGTATATAAAGATAATTGCAAGTGATTAAAAAATCTTGGTGTTAAATTGGAAATTGCATAGAAAATTAATCAATTTAAAAATATATATATCATGTAGGATCTCTGTCCTTAACGTGCTATACATTGTGAATTAGTACTATAACTGGTACTCCAACAGTATTTTTCACTTTGTGTTGCTATGTGAGGGCAAACTGTTGAAATCTTTACTTAATATATACTAAACTGACCTTCTGTATATAAAGAGAATTGAAAATGAATCTTGATGTGAATGCAAGGGGAGAGGGAGTAGGAAAGGGGAGGGTTGCGGGTGGGAGGGAAGTTATGGGGGGGAAGCCATTGTAATCTATAAGCTGTATTTTGGAAATTCATATTCTTTAAATAAATGCGTTATTAAAAAAAACAAATAAAAATTTTCAACACAGAACAGAAACTGTGAAGAAGAAAAAATAAAAATTTTTAGCACTGAAACAATGTGAGGAGTGCAGGGAATAGGCTCAATAACAGAACAGAGGATAAAGACGAACTAATCAATGAAGTGGAAGATATAAAGATAGAATCCAAATTGAAGAACAATTTGAAATTACACTGAAAAAAATGAAAAGAACTTCAGGGACCTCTGTAACTGTAAAATATTAGCATTCATATCCTTGGAGTTCTAAAAGAGGGAAAAAAGGTGGCATCACAGAAAATTAACTGAAAAAAATAATGACAGAAAACTTTCCAGATTTGACAAAAGACATAAACCTGCAAATTAAAGCAGGTGAGGAAACCCCAGCTGAGACATACTCTAAAAATCTACACCAAGACTCTTAGGCACAATTTCTAAAACTAAAGATGATGAAAAATGCTGAAACAGTGAAAGAGAAATTATAACTTAAATATAGGTGAAGAAGCAATTCAGGCCAGCGCAGCGGCTCACTAGGCTAATCCTCTGCCTGTGGTGCCAGCACCCCGGGTTCTAGTCATGGTCGGGGCGCTGGATTCTGTCCTGGTTGCCCCTCTTCCAGGCCAGCTCTCTGCTGTGGCCCGGGAGTGCAGTGGAGGATGGCCCAAGTGCTTGGGCCCTGCACTCCATGGGAGACCAGGAGAAGCACCTGGCTCCTGGCTTGGGATAGGCACAGCGCCAGCCGAGGCGGCCATTTGGGGGGATGAACCAACGGAATTAGAAATCATGATTGTCATAAAGAAGTGACACAACATTTTTCAGAGACTGATGAATAGAAGAACTGACAATCTGGAATTCTCTAGTCAGTGAAAAAATATTTTGGTGGTAAACGGGAAATCAAGACATTCTGAGATGAAGACTAAAAAAAAGAATTTGCCAACAATCCAACTCTAAAAGTTCAGTAAAGAGAAAAGAAATGATTAAAGAAAAAAAAAAACCTCAGAATATCAGGAAGAAGGAAAAAATGGAAATTAAAAATATGAGTAAATATAATAGGCTATCGTCTTCTGATTTAAAAATAATGTTTAATGGCTTACACAAAAATTATTACACAGTCTGATGTAGCTCTGAATGTGTGTTGAGGAAATAATATAATTAAAGGAGAAATAGACAAATAAAAAATTATAGTTTGGAACCTGAATAACCCCCTCACAAATTGACAGGACAACTACACAGAAAATAAGCAAATACACAGAGAAATTCAACAACATCATCAAATAACTTGACCTAATCAGAATTTATAGAAAACTACTCAACAACAGAATACACATGATTAATTTATAAGTGTCAAAGGCTTATACACTTAGATATACCATAGCCTGGGCCCAAAGCAAACCTCAAAACATTTAAACGATTTGAAATAATGCAGAATGTGATTTCTGATAACATTGGAATCAAACAGGAAATCAATAAGATGACAGGAAAATTTCTAAACATTGATACTAAGCAAGACATTTCTAACAATACATGGGTCAGAGAGGAATTCTTGAGAGAAATTAAACAGTACATTGAACAGAATGTAAAATAAAATACAGGGCAAGTGTTGCTGTGCAGTGTGTTACAATTCCGTTTGCAATACTGGCAACCCTTATGGAAGTGTCAGTTCAAACCCCAGCCTCTCTGCTTCAGATTCAGCATTCTGCTGGGGTGCCTGAGAAAGCAGTGGATGAGGGCCCAAGTGCTTATGTATCGACCACCCATGTGGGAGACCAGGATGGAGTTTCTGGCTCCTGGCTTCTGCCTGGTCGAGCCCTGCCTGTTATGGTTCTTTGGAAGGAATACTCCTCTCCTCTCCTCTCCTCTCCTCTCCTCTCCTCTCCTCTCCTCTCCTCTCCTCTCCTCTCCTCTCCTCTCCTCTTTCTCCCCCCTCTCTGCCTTTCAAATAAATAAATCTTAAATAAAATACAATAGATCAAAAATTGGTAAAGTGGGGCCGGTGCTGTGGCATACAGGCATCCCATATGGGTGTTGGTTCAAGTACCAGGTATTCCACTTATGATCCAGTTCTCTATTATGGCCTGGGAAAGCACTGGAAGATGGCCCAAGTCCTTGGGCCCTTACACCTGCATGGGAGACCCAGAAGAAGCTACTGGTCGCTGGCTTTGGATCGGCCCAGCTCCAGCAATTATGGCCATCTGGGGAGTGAACTATCAGATGGAGGACCTCGCTCTCTCTCTGCCTCTGCCTTTGTCTCTCTGTAACTCTGACTTTCAAATAAATATAAACTAATCTTTAAAAAAAAAAACTGGTAAAGTGCAAGACATCTTAGACTTAGTGCATTCATCTTGGCCTCCGAGTACAAGATCAACATAAAAACATACATTACATTTCTATTTACTACCAATGAGTACATGGGCACTAAAAATTAGTCATTCAAAAATTGAAATACTTAAGTATAAAGTTATCAAAAATGTGTTGAAAAGTACAAATTCTGAGAACACAAATCAAAAGCATATCATGCTAATGAATTTGAAGACTTTGCATAAAAATGTGAATTCTCACCAAATTGATCTAAAGGTTTATTGCAATTTCTATCAAAATATAAAGAGGATTCTGATATGTGTAGGCAAGATAATTCTAAAGTTCATATGGGAAGCCCAAGGAAGTAGAATAGTTAAACTGATTTTTTTTTTTTTTGAGAGAGAGAGAGAGAGAGAGAGAGAGAGAGAGAGAGAGAGAAACTGAGAATCTTCTATTTGCTGGTCCACTCCTCCTCAGCTATTTGTCCGCAATGGCTGGGACTGGGCCAGACTGAAGCCAGGAGCTTCTTCTGGGGCTCCTACACGGGTGCAGGAGCCCAAGCACCTGAGCACCTGGGCCATCTTCTGCTGATTTCCCAGGTGCATTAGCAGGGAGCTGGATCAGCAATGAAGCATCCAGAACTCGAACTGGTGACCATATAGGGTACTAGCACAGCAGGAGGACGCTTAACCTTTTATGCCACAGTGCCAGCTCCAGTTAAACTGATTTTTAAGAAGGAGAAAAAAGTGAAAGAAATCAATGTACGTAATTTGAAAACTTAAATAGTAACTCACTAGCAAGATTGCATGATACATGACAAAGAATGGGGAACCCAGAAATAGACCCAGACAAATATGCCTTTCTTATTTTTTTATAAAGATGCCACAGAAATTCAATGAAGGAAGGGTAGTCTTTTCTATAAATGGTGCAGGAAAAATTGGACATTAATAAGTATACAAATGAACCTTTACTAAAATCTCACATTGTATACAAAGGCTAACTTAAAATGGATCACTGAAATATAAAGCATAAAACTTTAAAGCTTTTTAATTTTTAAGAGCATTTATTTTATTTGAGATGCAGAGAGAGAGAGAGAGAGAGTTCAATCCACTGGTTCACTCACCAGATGCCTGTAGCAGCCAGGACTGACTGGGCTGGGTCACACTGAAGCTGGGTGTCAGGAACTCATTATAGCTCTACCATGTGGGTGGCAGGAATATAACTGCCTGAGTCACTACCTGCTGCCTCCCAGGGTGTGAATCAGCAGACAGCTAAGAT
Source organism: Sylvilagus floridanus (assembly GCA_949820135.1). Taxonomy (NCBI): domain Eukaryota; kingdom Metazoa; phylum Chordata; class Mammalia; order Lagomorpha; family Leporidae; genus Sylvilagus; species Sylvilagus floridanus. The sequence continues at coordinate 83,011,784 of OX463223.1, forward strand.
CGAGAGTGAATCCAGAACCGTAATTCAGACACTCCAATATGGTGTCCTAAGGGGTGTCATAACTGCCACACCAAATGTCTGCTGTGTAAAACTTTTACAGGATAGCATCAGAGAAAATCCCTGAGATCTAAGCTTTATTGAAGTCTTAGACATGACATCAAATTATACCCCATAAAAGAAAAAAATAATATATGGGACTTCATCAATATTAAAATTCAAAGAAAAATCATTTTGCTAAACTGAAGACTTTCGTTAAGTGTATAAAGACCAAGGTGTATACTGAAAGAAAATATTTTTAAACCACATATCTGACAAAGACTTCTTGCTATGAACTGAATGTGTGTGTCACTTAAAATTCATATGTTGAAATCCTAACTCCAAATGTGATGATAATTGGAGCTATATTTTTGGTAGTTAGTTAGGTCATGGAGGGGAATTCGCATGTTGAGGTTTATGCCATTTATAAGAGAGGAAAGGCTCTGCTCAACTAGCCTCTTTGTTCAACTAACCTCACTTCCCGTAAGTGCATCCTTATTGTTGCTTCCTGTTCTTATCTTATGAAAGGTCCAGAAAAACTGGAAAATCTCTATAGAGCCTGTGAATATTCTAGAATATGATTTAACATCTTTATGCAATTTAAACTAAAGATGTCCCTGCCTCAGCTAGAGGCAGCTTTATGCTGGGGCTCCTGACTAATTGGACAGAGAGTAGACTATATTTCCATCAGTTCATGAACATTGACTTGTCCTAACCTGGTTTGTAGAAATAGCTTCCTAACTGGTTTTCCAAACTGGTTCCAAGCCCTGGCAATGATTTCCCTTGAATCTTTTTTTTTTATTTTGAGGGAAAACAAAGTTGAAGGAAAGAGGGAGAGAGACAGAAAGACACACACACACACACACACACAGAGAATCATCTACTAATGATTGACTCTCCAAATGCCCTCATTAGCCAAGGGCAGAAGCCAGGAGTTGGGAACTCAAACTAGGTTCCCCACATGGGTGGCAAGAACCCTATTACTTCCGCCACAATTGTTGCCTTCCAGAGTCTGAAGTAGCAGGAAGCTGTGGTCAGGAACTGGAGCTTTGTATTCAAATCAGGTACTCTGATACTGATCACAGATGTCTTAAAAATTAGGCTAAATGTCTGGCCCTATCTCCTGAATCCTGGTCCTGTATTTTCACTTTCAATAGAAATCCTCCCAACACACATAACATACAAAACACAGTATTATAAATGGTCTTCTTTTCTAACAGTCCTCCCTACCAGATTGGAGCTGTTAAGGGAAAGGGGATGTATCTGTTTTATCGGTCTTTCCAGAGCCCAACACAGGGTTTGGCCCAGAGTAGGTCCTAAGGAAGACTTTGTTGAATTGAATAAATTTTGCTGAACCTCTCATCTAAGCCTATGGCTACTCCCAGGCTCTCCTGTCTCTCAGTAGTTGAAGGGCCGAAAGGTCGCTTTATGGATCAAGGTGGGTGGAAAACAGAACTTTGTTCAAACCATAAAAGTGCTTGGATCATTGTACTGTAGCTAGCACAGCTACTTCTTAAGGTGCCCTGGATTTAAGGCCACAATGTGGGCAGGCAAGACTACTGCTAAGGGCTTTTGATAAGAGGAACTGAGATGGAACCATCTGTGCATGAGGCCTTCCCTCCCAGTTGTCAACCATAATGAGCTGGCCCATTTCCTGCTTTGAGTTTGGATTTCTGTTCTTTCATCTGAGTATCACTTTACCACTCAGCCCTTTATTTATTATTTAGCTCTTCTTTGATTTTTAGAAACATGTCCTCTGCCTTAAAAGCTTGGGGGCAGAAGTCCAATAAAACGTATCATTAATTAAAGACAATTAAAATGACGGACAGAAATCATAATAAAGATGAAAAACAAGTTAGACAAAAATAGCTACCTCATCTGTTGCATGTTTTTCCCCAATACATTCAAAATGGTTCCCAGATTCCTTGGCATACAGGCTTTTATTGATCGTCCCCTGTTTACCTGGTTCTTGAGGAACTTCTGATAGGTTCAACAAGAATGACTGCAGGTACACAAAAGAGATAATCTAACAACCAGTGGCATATCTGTAGTGATCTTTAACAAGTAGAATAGTCTTCCTACAGGAATGGATGAAGAATTTCTTCACTTGCTGGCAGTAATAGTGGAATATGGACCTCAGCTATCAGCCTCTTTCAGAGATCTTGCCAGGGAAACTGAGCTACCTTGCATAGGGCCATGTCCTCTTGCCAAGGCCAGGGTTAGGATATGTAAAAGCCTTACCATGTTACTCCAACTGGGGATATTCTAATGAATATTCCATACTCATGTCCATCTCAGTTCTCTCTGCCCTGTCCTGCTTTCTTGCCTTCCTTTTTACAAGTGATGATTTCAAGTGGAGCTTGTTAAGTGCACTAAGGAATAGATGAGGAATTCTTTTTAAAAAAAATATTTATTTATGGGGCCAGTGCTCTGATGTAGTAGGCTAAGCCTCCGCCTGTGATGCTGGCATCCCATATGGGCGCTGGTTTGAGTCTCAGCTGCTCCTCTTCCTATCTAGTTCTCTGCTATGGCCTGGGAAAGCAGTAGAGATGGCCTAAGTGCTTGAGTCCTTGTACCTACATGAGAGACCTGCAGGAAGTTCCTGGCTCCTGGCTTTGGATCGGCACAGCTCCAGCCGTTGAAGACATTTGGGGACTGAACCAGTGAGGGGAAGATCTTTCTCTCTGTCTCTCCCTGTCTGTAACCTTGCCTCTCAAATAAATATAGAAATCTTTGAAATGTATTTATTTATTTATTTATTTATTTATTTATTTTAAGACAGACTGACAGAGAGGGAGACACACACAGAAGGAGAGAGAGAGAGAGAGAGAGAGAAGAGAGAGAGATATTTTCCATCCACTGGTTCATTCCCCAAATGGCTGTGAATGCTGTGGCTAATCCAAGGCAAAGCCAGGCGCCTAGAACTCCATCCTGGTCTCCTCTGTAGGTGGCAGGGGACTAAGCACTCAGGCCATTAGCAAGGAGCTGGATCAGAAGCTGACCAGCCAGAACCAAAACTGGGGATCATATGGGATGCCAGTGTCATAGGCAGAGACTTAACCCATTGTTCCCTAATGCCATCCCAGGAACGGTTTTTTTTTTTTTTTTTTGTATTTTGGTTTGTTAGGATCGCTTTTTTAAACCATCAGTTATTGTTTCAAAAGTCTATTTCTGGGGCTGGTGCTGTGGCATAGTGGCATAGTAAGTAAAGCCGCCACCTGAAGTGCCGGCATCTCATATGGGTGGTGGTTCGAGTCCCAGCACTCTCTCTCTCTCTCTCTCTCTCTCTCTCTCTCGCTGTCGCTCTCAGTCTCTCTCTCTGCCTCTTTCTCTTTCTGTGTAACTCTGACTTTCAAATAAATAAATGAATCTTTAAAAAATGTCTATTTATTTGAAAGGAAGAATAACAGAGAGGGAGACCCCTCCACCTATGTGTGTGTGTGTGTGTGTGTATATATATATGTGTGTGTGTGTGTGTATACATATATACATATACATATATATACATACATATATACTTGATTTTCATATATATGTGTGTGCATATATACATATACATGTATACACACATATATATGAAAAACAAGTTCAGTGCACCTTTTTTGTGAATAGCTTTATTGAAGCATACTCATACTCATTGATTTATAATAGAATCAGCAGCGGCGTATATACTACAACCATATGGATGAGTAGTTGCCACAGTTTCTGTATAGTGTACAAAGCTTAAATGATTTACTACATCGTTCTATATAAAAAAAAGTTTGCTGATCCCTGATATGGACTCTATATGAAGAGAATCACAAAATATATATCTTTATTGTAACTTACTTTTCTAGCTAAATTTTATACAAGTATCTAAGCATCATCCACAATGAATCCTTATTCATTTCTAGCCATCTGCTGCTAACATATAATGATTAACTGTGAATTTTATTATTCCTATTTCAGTTTCTTTTATTAAAGCAGATTATTTCAGCTATGTATAAAAATGCACACACTATAGAAAATATGGAAAAATAGGAAAGCAGAAATAAGGAAAGTGGTTTTCCTGCAAGTAAATTACCCACATTTCCATCAGTGGGAGACTTCAACTTATGGCCTTTTTTATGCAAAAACTTGATTTTATCACTTTAGAAAAAATTAATACTGGCTCTTTCCAAGACGAAAAGAAAATATAATAAATACAAAAAATCTATCATTTCAGAATGAAGCTATTTTAATACTTTAGTTTTTTAGTCTTTAACTCCTTCATTTATTAGACATTACAATAAATGCATTTCATATCAAGATCTGTGTGATTAAGCAAAGTAATACTGAGAAATAGCTTCAGCCTTAGCTATATCAGGAAAAAGAAGAAAGTGAATTATAAATTAGTCTTGAAAATATATTAGCTTAGATTTTTAAGTTAGGAAGCTGAAAAAAGAATCGCAAAGTAGATATTTAGTTTGTGATTATATGAACACCTATGTGTGTGTGGCCCTTTGATATTCACTCCTCATTTCATCATGCTGTAGTCCTTTAATATCTGTAATGAACTTTTACCACCACTTCCCCATGTCTGAATCATCATCTCATTGTTACTTGCATTTCTAACAGCTTTGCTTATAGATTTCAGAACTACCATTAAGTGAATAGAGAATCATATCTATCATAACTTTGAAAACATAAAATTTCGCCTTTTCTTGTGTATCTTTCTTTATATATATATATATATATATATATATATATATATATATATATAGACAAGCAGAGTGGACAGTGAGAGAGAGAGAGAGAGAGAGACAGAGGGAAAGGTCTTCCTTTTTGCCATTGGTTCACCTTCCAGTGGCCGCTGAGGCCGGTGCGCTGCGGCAGGCGCACCGCGCTGATTCGATGGCAGGAGCCAGGTGCTTCTCCTGGTCTCCCATGGGGTGCAGGGCCCAAGCACTTGGGCCATCCTCCACTGCACTCCCGGGCCACAGCAGAGGGCTGGCCTGGAAGAGGGGCAACCGGGACAGAATCCGGCGCCCCGACTGGGACTAGAACCCGGTGTACCGGCGCTGCAAGGCGGAGGATTAGCCGTATCTTTCTTTAAATTCTGCTGTTTGTGTATTAATATTGTCTGATCTTAACAGTCCTTACATACTTGATCTTTTCTTGTTCTTCATTCTAATATTCATCTGTTACATGTATTTTAAGTCTGTATCTTCAAACTTTTTATATCTTTTTACAGAGCCTATCTTTTATTCTGCTTTCTATTTATTGTGTTCTCTTTACTTTTCTTCATGTAATAGCACTTGAACATATGTACTTTTTTGAATTACGAATTACTTGTTCTTTGTCTTCTAGTCAATTGGGAGCTTTAAACTTTAATAGTTATTAAATATTTATTATGTATTTAAATTTGCATTTTCTATCAAAACCTAGAATTTTAAAAAGTGATGTGTTTGTATTTCCTCTCCATATCTCTCATATTGTAATTATCTGGGACTTAAATTTGGAGTTGTTACAGACATTTCAACATTGTTAAAATTGCTATAATTTAATTAGCTGTGTATTTACTATCATTTTTGTATTCACATTTTCCTCTTTCTTTGATTTTTTTTTCCAAGGGATTATTTCACTCCAAAGCTCTAGTATTTGAAATTTTTATTCTATGTAGCCAGCACTATGGCTCACTTCGTTAATCCTCAGCCTGCGGTGCCAGCATCCCATGTGGGCGCCAGGTTCTAGTCCCGGTTGCTCATCTTCCAGTCCAGCTCTCTGCTGTGACCCGGGAGTGCAGTGGAGGATGGTCCAAATGCTTGGACCCCTACACCCCCATGGGAGACCAGAAAAAAGCACCTGGCTTCTGGCTTTGGATCATTGCAGCTCGGGTCATAGCGGCCATTTGGGGAGTGAACCAACGGAAGGAAGACCTTTCTCTCTGTCTCTCTCACTGTCTATAAACTCTACCTGTCAAATAATTTTAAAAAAAGAAAATTTTATTCTACCCTCATGCTTCATTATTAGATTGGGTGAGGATGAATGTATTAGTCCAAATAAATTTTTCCACATACAAAAAAAAAAAATAAAGTTGTAATGTCATTGCCTTGGAGCATCAGTGTTAGTTGAGAAAACTTAGATGCCAGTTTAGTTTTTCTTTATTAGAAAAGCTGTTTATCTTATCCCTAATCTGGAATAAATTTTTTACTAATTATTTTATTTTTAAAAAAATTTTGATTAATATGTCAAACTCATACTTTTTTATGGGGTACAGGATAATATTTCAATACATATGTGCAATGTAATCTGATCAGGCAACTAGCCTTTCCATTTCCTTATCTTTTCTTTGTGTTTAGAACCTACCAGTCCCTCTCTTGCAGTTCTTGAAGCAGTATGTAATACATTATTATGAACTATCATCACCCCGCTCTGCTGTTCTCGGTATAATACTAGAACTTGTTATATCTACCAGAAACTTTGAGATTTTTTATGATACTTTTAAATTTAACAAAGAAATATTTAGGCATAAATTTGGGTTTATTTTATTATTATTATTCTACTTGATTCTTCTTGGTCAGTTTGCATCAGCAAATTCATTTGAGACAGCATGGGGAAACTGTCCTTTGTTATTTCTTAGTTTATTTACTCTGCTTTATTTCATTTGTTCTCTATCATTAGATAGAAATTCACTTACACAAATGTTTAATCTTCTGGCTTACCAATTAATTTTTGTTTCATGGTGTTTATACTTTTTCTTTTTTCTGTTGTATGTTTGATTTCCTCCACTCTAAAATCATATATTTGATCTGCACCCACATCATTGTATTGTCAAGCCTTTCTAATGATTTTTGTTTTAATTTATATGATCTAATTTTTCATTTGAAGGCATACTTTATTTTTAAATTTTTGTGTATTTTCATTTTATTTGAGAGAGAGAAATAGAGAGATATCTTTCAATTGCTGGTTCAAAGCTGGGAGCATGGAACTCAATCCAAGTCTCCCACATGGATAACAGGGATTCAAGAACATAAGACCTCATCAACTGCTTCCCAGGGTATGCATTAGCCAGAAGCTGTGTTGAAAGCAAGTTAGCTGGGACTTGAACCGGGCATTATAATATGAGATACAGGTGCCACAAGCAGCGACTTAACCACTACACCAAATGCCTGCTCTTAAAGGTGCAGATTCTCTTTCTTTAGCTGTTCTTTTTCCAGAACTATCTGCTTTGGTTTTGTAGATGTGGTAATTTCTTGACATCTCTCAGGATACCAATTATAATATAGTTTTAAACCACCCTATTTTTAAAAATTAACCTACAGCCATCTTTGGTTTTTAGAATCTTGTCATTCTACATGATCATTTTGAATCTTCTATGCTATTGATTTGTCTTAAATTATTGCATGATTGCTTGCCCATCTATATTTATAAAAGTAACAATGTCTTGCTTAGTGTGGGAGGAGCTGCCAGGTCCTCTGGTCTTCTGTATTTGGTAATTCTGTTTCCTTGGTAATTATTTCCAATGAATTTTAGAGTTGACAACAGACCCAGTGTTGCAAGATGGAGTCACATCTATTGATTAACTCCACTTTAATGATCTTGGGGATAATAATAGGAATGCAAATAAACATGTTGGTCAACCTAATTCTATCTGGTTCTTTCAAGAATTCTAACAAATATCTAGTGTCCATTGGCAGTACTGTATCTTTTCCAGTATTGTTATAGATTTATTCTCAATTGTAATAAATTATAAAATGTATTGAGCTTCCTTTGTGGCTTTATATGTGATTTTTTTAAATGACATCATTGATATTACTATTTATTTATTTACATTATTGTTTATTTGAAAGACAGAGAGACAGAAGGATATTCCAACTCCTGATTGTCTCCTCAAAAGTCCACAAAAGTTGTGTCTGAGCTGGCACACTGCGCTGATCCGAAGCCAGGAGCCAGGTGCTTCTCCTGGTCTCCCATGGAGTGCAGGGCCCAAGCACTTGGGCCATCCTCCACTGCACTCCCGGGCCACAGCAGAGAGCTGGACTGGAAGAAGAGCAACCGGGACAGAATCCAGCGCCCCGGGACTAGAACCCGGTGTGCCGGCGCCGCAGGTGGAGGATTAGCCTAGTGAGTTGCGGCGCCGGCCGATAGGCAGCATCTTAACACTCTAGGCCATGACATCAACCCCAGTGTTCATTTTTGTAATGGTACTTCATTGTATGATTTTATCACAGTATGTATAGTAGTTCATGTATTCTGTAAATTTAGATTGTTTCTAGTTTTTGGCTATTGCAAAGAAGTGTACTAAAGACATTTTCTACAAGTCTTTGCACAGATATACACTTCTAATTCTCTTTGATAAAACTTTGGAGGGCAGCAGTTGAATGGCTGACTCATTTGATGGTAGGTGTATATTTAACCATTAAAGAAACTGCCAAACAGTTTTCTAGGGTGGCTGTAGTATTTTGCATTCCCACTAGCATTAGAGTTCTTCCACATTCTTACTAAACATGCTGTGACAGGCCTAAATCCCTCTAACCATTTTAATGGGTAAGTAGTAGCTTCTATTTTTGGTAGGGGGAGGCAATATTTAATTGTTTATTTATGTAAGGTGAACAAATTCATGTATTTCAACATACAGATTTAAGAGCACAATGATAGTTTCCATCCCATCCCCCCTCCTCCTTCCTTTCTTATTTTTCTTTTAATGTTTACAATGACATACTTTCAGATTATTTTATAATAACTACCTTAATCCTCCACTAAAAAAAGAATTCAACAATTAGTAAGTGGAAAAACCATTGTTCCTTAAGAGAATATACAAAGGCTGTAAACAATAATCAAACCTCAAAATGTCTATTTTACACATATACATTACATTTTTTGTACTCTGTATATTAGTTACCACAAATCAGGGAAAACATATGATATTTGTCTTTTGGGGACTGGTTTATTTCACTAAGCAGAATGGTTTCCAATTGCATGCATTTTGTTGCAAAAGACAGGATTTAATTCTTTTTATGGCTGTGTAGTATTTCATAGTGAATATATACCACATTTTCTTTATCCAGTCATCAGCTGATAGACATCTGGGTTGATTCCATATATTAGCTATTGTTAATTCAGCTGCAATAAATATAAGTGTACTGATATCTCTTTCATATGCTGATTTCATTTCATCTGGGTAAATTCCCAGGAGTGGGATGGCTGGGTCATATGATGTATCTAATTTCATATTTCGGAGGAACCTCCATACTGTCTTTCTTAAAGATTGTACCAGTTTACATTCCCACCATTAGTGTATTAGGGTACCTTTTCCCTCACTTCCTTGCCAATATTTATTGTTTGATTTCTGTATGAAAGTCATTCTAATGGGGGTAAGGGAAACTTCATCATAATTTTTATTTTCATTTCTCTAATGGCTAGTGATTCCGAGCCTCCTTTCATGTGTGTGTTGGCCATTTGAATTTCATCCTTTGAAGAATTGGAATTTCTATAATGAGTAATCATGTAGAATATGTTTAATATGTTTACTTGTCATTGGTAAACCTTCATTGGTTAAGTGTTCAAGCCTTTTCCCCATTTATATTGGGTTGCTTATCTTTGGTTATTTGTGAAGTTTCTGCTTATATTCTAGACACATATACTTTATCATGTAGTGGATTGGCAAATTGTCCAAGTCTGTGTCCTGTCTTATAATTTTCCAATTACATTTTCTGAGGAATATATTTTTTTAAATTTTGTGAATTCTAGTTCCTCAATATTTCTTTGGAAATTTATTGTTGTTCTGAATTCAATATAAAATATTTCTAAATGTTAACATGACTTTTCTCCCAAGTTTCATTCTAGAGTTTTTAATAATTTTATCTCTCATTTTCAGGACTGGTCCCTTCAAGTAACTTCTGCAAGAGTTTGAATTTTATTTTCTGCATTATTATCCAATTTTCTCAGGAGAATTTTTTGAAAAGTTCATTTTTATCCATTATATTTCCTTAACACTTTTATAAAAAAAAAGCAGTTTACCATATGGATAGGTGTTTTTCCATACCCTTATGTTTCTTTGACCCAAGTACCCATCTTTATTTCAACAGAACACTTTTTAGATTATCATAGATTTGTAATAATTGAAGCCTTGAAAATTCTTTTTTTTCCAAAATATTTTATCTAGTCTGGATCCTTTTTTTTTTCCATATGAATTTTAGAATAAGTGTATCAGTTTCTACATGCTTCCTGCCAGAAATGGTTCCTTTTATTTTTTATATTGATAAATAGTTTACATAAGATAGAATGCAGCATTTGAGAGTGCAACTTGGTGAGTTTCAGGGTAGTCACAGATTTGTGTAAAATAATATTGTACAAAACAGTTCTCCCATGCAAGATAGAATTTCAGAACATTTTCAACACACCAAAAATAAACTCTATGCTCATTAGCAATCACTTCCTATTTCCTCACACCTCAGTCTCTGGAAAATACCAATCTACTTTGTGTCTGTGTGAGTCTGCCTTTTATAGACATTTCAGATAAATGGAATTGTACACCAGATCCCAAGAATATAATTTCTATTTCATGTATCTTGTTATAACACTGCGTTTCATTTTGATGAACTACATGCTGTCTTCCAAAGTGGCTGCCTCTTTTGTGTTCCCACCAGCAATGTATGAGAGTTACAAATTCGCCAGCACTTGTTTCTGAATTTTTATTATACCTGTGATAATAGATATGAAGCAATATTTTATTGTTATTTTTGACTCTCAATTCACTAATGACTAATAATCTTTTTGAGTTTTATTGACCAGTTGTATACCTTATTTGGAGAATTTATAGTCTTTTCTCATACCGAATATCTATCTGTGGTTTTGTATTTTTTATTTATGTATATTTTATTCTTGAGGGTTGCAGGGGAGAGAGAGAGCTAGAGCAAGCCCACGTGTCTTGGTTCACTCTGCAAATATCCAGGGACCAGGGATTCAATCAACATTTCCCACATGAAGGGCAGGGACCTAACTTCTCAAGCTATCCCCTGCTGCCTCCCTGGGTACAGGCTAGCAGAAACTGGAATTCAAAAAAGAGCTGGGATTCAAACCCAGGCACCCCAATATGGGCATCCCAAGTGTTGGTTTAAACACTGTACCACATGACTGGCTTAGTTTTCCGTACTTTCAATGTCTATATCGTTTTGAAACCAGGGTACAACTGATGTCACAGAATAAGTGAGGAAGTATTCCTTTTCTCTAGATTTTGGAAGATTTTGTGAAATATTGGTATTATTTCTCTGTTTGTCTTTGGCAGAGGGCACAAATGAAAATACCTTAATCTGGAATTTTTGTTCTGGGAAGTTTTTTGGAGTTTTAAATGAATTTCTTATCCTTTGTATTCAGTAAATCTTGCCAGTCTCCTTTGGCTATAATAACTTTATTAAAATTTCTATTTATTTTTATCCAATTTTGATAGTATATGTCATTTGAAGAGTTTATCCATTTGGATTATTTAATGTTTTGATATATATTTTTATTTAATATAGCTTTTGTATGTATATATAATACTATGTGTAAGTATTTCTATGAGATGAGTAGTAATGTGCATATTTAGTTCATTTTTTAGTAATTTGATTCGTCTCTTTTTCTTTATCAGTCTAGCCAAATGTTTGCTAGCTTTGCTTATCTTTTCAAATAAGTCACTTTTGGTGTCCTCAAGTTTCTATTCTCTATTTTACCTGTGGTTTCTTAAATTTTTTCTACTGTGTTCTTTTCTCTGTTCCACTTATTTTCACTTAATCTTATGATTTATTTCTTTCTTCTTGCTTTGGGTTTAGTTGCTCACTCTTTTTCTAGATTCTTAAGGTGGAATTCCATGTTATTGTTTTGAGGTTTATTTCATTTTTTTGTAATGTAGGAACATATAGCTGTAAATTTTTATCATATGACAACTTTTAAAATGATTTTCACAAATTTCTGTAAATTGTGTCTTCATTTTCATTCATTTAATATTAATTATTGAATTTCCTTTGTGATTTTTTCTTTTATCCATTGGTTACTTGGGATCGTGTTGTTGATACTTGTGTAATTCCGTTTTGTCATTGATTTCTAAATTTATTCCATTGTAACAAGAAAATAAACTTGGTATGATTTTAATACTTATAATCTTCTGGAAACTTGCTTTGTATCCTAATGTAGTTTATTCAGGATAATGTTCCATGTACATTTGAGAATAATGTGCATTCTGGTTTTAGTACCAGCATTGTTATATCGAGTGTTCAACAGACGTCTGTTTGGCCTACCTGGTTTATTGTATGAACAAAATCTTCTATTTCTTTACTGAAATTCTATTTATTTTCATCTATTATGATAAATTTAGCATTGAAATATTTCATTCCTATTTTGTTGTCTATTTCTTATTTCATTTCTTTTAGTTTTACCTCATGTATGAATATTTGGTTAGTCTATTTTGTTATGTGTGTATGTACTAGTGATATATTATTTTCCTTTTTAAAGATTTATTTATTTGAAAGAGTTACAGATGGAGGGAGGGAAGGATGGAGGGAGATAGAGATAGAGATAGAGAGACAGAGAGAGAGAGAGAGAGAGAGAGAGAGAGAGAGAGAGAGAGAGAGAAATCTTCCAATTGCTGATGGACATAATGGCCAGCTCTGGGCTAGGTCAAAGCCAGGAGCCAGGAACTTCTTTCAAGTCTCCACGTGGGTGGCAGAGTACTTGGTCCATCTTCTGCTGCTTTTCCCAGGGCATTAAAAGGGATCTAGATCAGAAGTGGTGCAGCCAAGTCACAAACTGGAGCCTATATTGGATACCAAGGTTGCAGGTGGCAGCTTGACCTGTTGTACCATAATGCCAGTCCTGTGATATATTCTTTTGCATTGAAGTTTTATACTTTTAGAATTACATGTGTCTTGCTTTATCTCTAATAATTTTTTTTCTTAAAGTATATTTTGTGGCTTCTAAAACGGCTGAACAGAAAAAAGATGTGTAGATTCTCATCAGGGGAAGATAACAAGAAAAGCAGGGGAAGTGTACTCCAAAGGGAGAGTTGGAGAGAGATTTGCAGTGGAAATTCTAGAGAAAGAAGAGTGATGTTGTGGAGCAGTGTGGAAAGTGTGGATGTGCAGCAGCAAGCAGAGATACCACACCCGCATCCCGCAGGCAGGGACTGGAGGGGATGGCAGGTTCTGAGAGCAAGGTGAGGACAGACTGTGACAGCCTCTGCCATTGGTGATATTGTATGAAGGAGAACCTTGCAGACCACACTGACTTTGAGTCTGGCTTGAATCCATAGTATGAGACAGGCTACTCACCTAATACAGTGAAGGAAAAACACATTTCTTTCTCCCCATCACCCCACAAGTCACCAGGCAAGCAGCAGGAAAAAGGCACCATCTTGGCACCAGTAGTGTCTGCAGTGACTCTCAGGAGCTCAACCAGGGGAATTTACCATGGGGAGAAAATCCACCTTTCCCTCTTACTTGATGTCTCAGGGCTGACCAGTTGCTGGATACCCACTTAGGATTGAGAGGTGTCCCCATCCTCTCAACCTATCACAGGCTCCAGGGCTAAAAATTCCAAGGCAGAGTATGCACTGGAAGCTGGCCCTGGAAATGACTCTACTTTCTCCATGGACAGGGCAGGCTCATGGAGCAGAGAAGGGATCCTATGTATCCTGTGACTATGGCAGCCTTGCATGCCATTACTGTGGGAATCCTGTGACTGCATGATAGGGTGTGGGTGTAACTGTGCCTCAAAGCAATCATCATGTCTGGCAACAGAGGCTCAGAGCTCCCTGACTGCCTGGAGTGGTCATTGATGAGGGTTCTGTGTTCACACTGAGGACTGCACAGATCCTTTGTGTGATTCATGCGCCAGTGTGGGTGAGGGTTGTATCTGCTGAGGGTTAATGCTGATCATTGATCTCCCTGGAAGAGAGGATGTGAGATGGTGATTACACCAAGAGATGTGATCATACCCTCCCCTCATTGCTGACAATAGAGGAGACCTAACACACCCATCTTTGGTGTCACCCTGGACTTTCACCCCACCCTTGATATTGCCTAGAGCTCACTGGTCACACCTAACACACGCTTCTGGGTATTCACTGAAGAAGCAGACACATCACATTCCATTAAGCCACAGAGGCATAGTTCAAAGATAAAACACATTAGAGGAGAAAACCAACAAATGTTTCCACAATTGCGTAAAAATAAACACAGAAATACAAGAAACAAGAACCAGGGAGACAATATGACTCTCCAAAAGGAACACAAAAATACTTCAATATTAGAATGTGAAGACAAAGAAATTGATGAAATACTTGAAAAGGAATTCAAAAGAATGATCATAAGATTACTCAGAAGCAATGAGAAGTAACATACATGACATGGATGAAAATTTTTCATCCAATCAAATTACTTAGAGAATAACATTGGGGAAACTGTACAAGTCATTGGCATAGGCAAAAATTACTTGGAAGAGATCCCAGAAGCATAGGCAATAAAAGCCAAAATAGACAAATGTGATTACATCAAGCTGCGAAGCTTCTGTGCTGCAAAGGAAACACTCAGCAACACAAAGTCTACTGACAGAATGGATGACAGTATTTGCAAGCTATGCAATTGAAAAAAGATTAATATCCAGAATCTATAAAGAGCTCAAGATGCTCAACATCAACAAAACAAACGATCCAGTTAAGAAATGGGCAAAGGACTGGAACAGGCATTTTCCAAAAGATGAAAGTCAATTTGCCAACAGGCACATGAAAAACATGCTTAGGGTCACTAGCCTTCAGAGAAGTGCAAATGAAAACTACAATGAGGTTTCACCTCACCCTAGTTAGAATGGCTGTCATATAGAAATCACAAAACAATAAATGCTGATTAAAATATGGGGAAAAAGGTTGCATTATCCATTGTTGGTGGGAATGCAAACTAGTATAGCCATTGTGGAAGACAATATGGAGATTTTTCAGAAATATGAAAATAGATCTACTATTACACCCAGATATCCTATTCCTGGGAATTTACCCAAATTAAATGAAATCAGCATATGAAAGAGATGTCTGTAGATCCATGCTTATTGCAGCTGAATTCACAATAGCTAAGATATGGAATCAATCCAGATGCTAATCAACTGATGACTGGGTAAAGAAAATGTGATATATATATCTATATATCTCTCTATATATAGATACATATATACATACATAGATATACAAATGCACAAACACACACACTATAGAATATTACTCAACTGCAAAAAAGATTGAAATTCTGCCTTTCACAACAGAATGGATGGGCCGGGAAATCATTATACTTAGTGAAATAAGCCAACCCCTAAAAGGCAAGGACTATATATTTTCCCTGATCTTTGGTAGCTAATAGAGTACAAAAAGTAATATACTATTACTTGCATATCAATATGCATATAAATTATTATTTCTGTGCATGAACTATCGAGAGGAAATGGCTTAAATACTAAATAATCTTAATTATTATCTTTTTACCACACAGGAAATATTTAGATGCTACATTGTCATTATTTTTATTTCATTGAAAGAAATTATGAATATAATTGACAAAAAAACTGTATGTGGGTGCAATGGTCATTTTTTTTCATTCAATTATTGCTTCTAGACATTGTTTATATTTCCATAAAGCTAGAGTCTTTTTACTTGTTAAAATTCTTATTCTGTGAAATATTAAGACATTTTATTGTAATGTAAATTTAAAATTAAAAAAGGAAAATATACTTTGTATATTAATATAGGCACTTCTGCTTTTTAAAAATTGCTTTTTGTATGTCACTTTTTTCAATCTTTTTATGTGGAACTATGTTTTTTAAAGGAATTTAATAATGCATTGGACTATCAAGGTCACAGTGAATACATGATAATTATTGCAGCAAAATTCTCATCAATTCTCATTTTAATGTGATATTAATACAAAGAGAACAGAGTCAATATAGTTCACAGTTACAATTTCAAGAATATAATCATGCTTCTCTTTCTCCCTCCCTCCCCTTTCTTTTTCTTTCTTTTTTTTTCAAAGTTGACGTAACATATTTTTGATTTTCATTATAGTCAAAGGTTTAACACTCCACTAAATAGAGTTCAACAAATAGAAATGTAGAAAGATCATAGTTCATAAGGAATATAGCCAAAGTCTGTAAACAATAATAAAATAAAAAGATGTCCATTTCACTAATATGCATTAAATTTTAAAATAATCATGTATCTTAGAAACTATAGTTGTATATCTCTATGTATTAACTATCACAAATAAGAGAAAAATCTGCTCACTTTGGCAGCACTTATACTAAAATTGGAACGATACAGAGAAAATGTGATGTTTTTCTTTCTGAGTTTGGCTTATTTCACTTAGTATAATGATCTCTAGTTGTATCCATTTTGTTGCAAGTGTCAGTATTTCTTTCTTCTGTGGTTGAGTAATATATATACTACTTTTTTTTTATACAGAGATCAGTTGTATACATCTATGTTGGTTTCATATCTTAGCTAATGTGATTTGAGCTGCTATAAAAATGTGATTGCAGGTTATTCTTTCATATGCTGCTTTCATTTCCTTTGGGTATATACCCAGGAGTGGGATAGCTGGGTCAAACCGTAGATCTTAGTTTTAGTTTTCAGAGGAGTCTCCATAGTGTTTTCCATAATGGTTGTATCAATTTACATCAATATGATTCCAATCAAAATACCGATGATATTCTCCACAGATAACAATACTAAAATTCATGTGGAAGCAAGCAAAAAAAAAAAAAAAAAAAAACCTTGAATATCCAAAGCAATCTAAAACAATAAAAACAATGCTGGAGGCAAATCAATAACAGATTTCAAAACATACTACAGAGCTGTTATAATCAAAGCATCTGGTACTGGCACAAAACAGATATATAAACCAGTGGAATGGAATATGAACCCAAGAAATTAAACTATGAATCTACAACTGACTAACCTTTGCTAAAGTCACTCCCTGGAGAAAGGACAGTCTCTTCAACAAATGGTGTTGGGAAAATTGGATTGCCACATGCAGAAGTCAGAGACAAGACCTCTACCTTACACCCTATGCAAAAGCAACTAACACTGGATCAAGGAGCTGAACCTAAGATGTGAAGCTATCAAATTGCTAGAGGAAATTCTAGGAGAAATGCTACAAAACATTGGCATAGGCAAAAGCTTCTTGAATAAGACTTCAGAAGCACAGGAAGAACCCAAAAATGGACAAATAGGGTTACATCAAGCTAAGAAACTCTGCAAAGCAAAGCAAACAATCAACAAAGTGAAGAGGTAACCTACAGAATGGGAGAAAATATTTGCAAACTATGCATATGATAAAGGATTAATATCCAGATTTGTAAGGAACTCAATAAATCCAACAACAAAACAACTCAGTTAACAAATGGACAAAGGATATTAACAGACATTTTTCAAAGGATGAAATACAAATGGCAGACACATGAAATATGATGAAATAAATGCAGACACATGAAATAAATGCTCTGGATCACTAGCCATCAGAGAAATACAAATAAGAACTCAAGATTTCTTTTTTTTTTATGTGAAGCATGTCTTGATTGGAATCAATTGCTTGGCTACTTCTCAAATTTGTTTCTTTAAAAATTTTATTAACAATAATTATACAAATTTTGCGGCTGCAGTGCGACATTTCAATACCTGTATACGATATGTACTGATCAAAACAGAGTAGTCAACATTTCCCCTTTATTGACATTACTTTATGATTGGAGACTTGGGTCTCTTTTCTCCTATTTGTTCATACAGTATAGAATATGTTATTGTGAATTATATCTTTACCTCATTATGCCATGTATCACTAGAAAATTATTTCTTTGATCTAACTCTAATGTGCTGTTATCCAAATTACCTCTAACCCCTACCACTCCCAGCTTCTATTAATCACCTTTCTGTGCTCAGATTGAGTTTACTTCAGTTTATGCATATGAAAGAGACCATGTGGTACTTGTCCTTTTGAAGCTGTTTTCTCTGTAAGCATAAACTTTTTAACATTTATCCAACTTGTAGCATATACGAATTCCTTTAAAATGGATCAGCAAATGGACACTTAAGTTGTTTCTATATTTGGTCTATTATTACTAACATTGTTGTGAACAGTCACAATTTTTTGTGGACATATAATTTAAATGCTCTTGGATATGCCCATAGGTGTACAATTCTCTGGTAGCATAGTCACTATTATGTTTGATATTTTGAGGAGCTGACAATATGTTTCCCACAGTGGCTGCACTATTTTCATTGCCACCAGAAAAGTATGAGGGTTCCGAATTCAACATATCCTTACCAATACTTATTTACTGCTTTTATGTTTCTCTTGTATGCTTTTTGTTGTTTCTTTTCTCTTAATGGGCACACAGTGAATTTTACTTGCATTTCCCTAAAGACCTGAACATTTTTCGTACAATGTAGACTATTCATATCTCTTTTGGAAAAATTTCTGTTTGAATCTTGTGCCCCTTTTAATTATGCTTTAGTGTTTTATTGTTGAGTTGATCTTTATGTATTTTGCATACAAACCCCTTATCAGATAAATCATTGGCAAGTATTTTCTTTCATTTGATGATGGCTTCATAAAAATGAGAGTTTAATTTTGATTAAGTATAACTTAAATTGTCCTTCTGTTGTTTCTGCTTTTAGAATTCAATCTAAACATAAATACTTAAATAAACTCCATAAACATTTGCTCAATTGTTTAATTTTAATATTCCCATCCCTTTAATTCTCACATTTGGATCTATGTTTTTGAGTTAAAATCTGTGTATGTTTTGAGATTGAGGCCACATACATTCTTTGTGAGTATCCAGCTTTCTTAGAAAGATTGTTGAGAAGACTGTTCATTTCCCATTGAATTGTTTTAACATCCTCATCAAAAATGATTTGTTTGGGGCCAGTGCTGTGGAGCAGCAGGTTAAAGCCTCAGGATGCATCAGCATCTCATATGGGTGATGGCTCAAGTTCCAGCTACTCCACTTCCAACCAAGCTCTCTATTATGGCCTGGGAAAGCAGTAGAAGATGGCCCAAGTCCTGAGGCCTGTGCACCATGTGGGAGACCAGGAAGAAGCTCCTGGCTCCTGGCGTCGGAGTGACCCAACTCTGGCTGTTAAAGCCAACTGGGGAGTGAACCAGTGGATGGAAGACCTCTCTCTCTCTCTCTCTCTCTCTCTCTCTCTCTCTCTCTCTCTCCTTCTCTCTGTAACTCTGTCTTTCAAATAAATCTTTAAAAAATTTGTTTGAGCAGGCATTGTGGTTTAGTGTTTGGTTAAGGTGTACCTTGGAATGTCTGCATCTCGTATCAGAATGCCAGTTCATGTCCTGGCTACTCCACTTCTAATCTTTCTTCTTTTTTTTAAAAAAAAAGTTTATTTATTTATTTGAGAGGTAGAGTTACAGAGAGAGAGAGAGAGAGAGAGAGAGAGAGGTCCTCTATCTGCTGGTTCATTCCCCAGATGGTCACAATGGCCACAGCTATGCTGATCCGAAGCTAGGAGCCAGGAACTTCTTTTGGTTCTCCCACGTGGGTGCAGGGCCCCAAGGACTTGGGCCATCTTCCACTGCTTTCCCAGGCCATAGCAGAGAGCTGGATTGGAAGTGGAGCAGCCGGGACTTGAACCAGTGCCCATATCGGATGCCAATACTGCATCTGATACTGCGGCTTTACCTGCTACACCACAGTGCTGGCCCCCTGCTATCATCTTTAATTGTTATGTAAAAATTATGGATATTTATAGTGTACAATATGGTGTTTTATAGATGCCTACATTGTGGAAGGGTTAAATCAAGCTTATTAATATTTGTATTACTTCACATATTTATCATTTTTGTGGTGAGACTACTTAAAATATACTCTTTCAGGCAATTATCAAGTGTACAATTTATTAACTATAATCACCATGTTATAAAGTAGATGTCTTGAACTCCTTCCTCCTGCCTAACTGAAATTTTGTATCCTATAACCAATATATCCCCAGTCTCTTCACTGTTCCTCCTTACCAATCCCTTCCAGCCCTTTCTTTGGAGTTTCACGCCATCTAGGAATAGAGACACTTTTCTTCATTTTTATGATGTCCCCTCCCTTTTCTCTCTTTCTCTTGCCACATTATCCTGGCTAAAGTCTCCAGGACAACGTTGAATAGAAATGGTGAAAGTACATATCATTGTTATTTCTCTGATTTTAGGAGGAAGCATTCATCTTTCACTATTAAGTAAGATGTTAACTGAAGGTGTTATGTAGATACACTGTATCAGGTTGAGGAATTTCTCTTGGAATCTTAGTGTGCTATGTGGTCTTTAATCATGTTAAGTGCTTTTTCTGTATCTACTGAGATGATCAAGTTTATTCTCTTAATATGTTGTTTATATTGACTACTTTCATGTGCTGAATCAACCCTGCATTTCTGCGATGAATTCTATTTACATTTATATTTAATCATATTTATATGCTGCTGTATTCAATTTGTAAGTATTTTGTTAAAGGCATTTACATAATTTTGCTATCAGGGTAATAAACTTCCCATGCCAATGATTTTTAAACTGTTATCTGCTTTTTATAATTTATTTTGATTTACTTTTTTTTTTTATAGGAAAGGAACAATTACAGAAACCACAATGGCTGGGGCTGGGCCAGGCTGCAGCTAGTAGCCTAGAATGCTATACAGGTCTCCCACGTGGGTGGCTGAAGACCAAGTATTTAACCCATCCTCCTCTGCTTTCCCAGGCACAATACCAGGGAGATGATCTGGAAGTGGAGCAGCTGGGACTCAAACTGGTGCTCAGATATGAAATGTTGGCATTGCAAGCCATGGTAAAACCCACTATTTCAGAATGTTGGCCCCTTTTATACCCTTTTCAGTTTTCTGACATATTCATTATGGATTGGGTATTAATTTTTCTTTAAATATTTGTTGGAATTCACCAGTGAAGTTATTTAAGCGAGGTTTGTGAATAGATATACATATATATATATATATATATATATATATATATTTGGAGATATATACCTATATGTGTATATATATGAATTATTTGTTTTACTGTTTTTTGAAAGAGAGAGAGAGAGAAAGAGAGAGATCTTCCACCCGCTGGTTCACTCCCCAAATGACTGCAACAGCTGGGGCTGGGCTAGGCTGAAGCCAGGTGCCTAGAACTCTATCAGGGCTGCCTACCTTCCACTGCTTTCCTAAGCACATTCTCAGGGAGTTGGATCAGAAATGGAGCAACTAAGATTTGAACTTGTACTCATATAGGATGCCACTGTCACAAACGATGGCTTAACCCACTGCACCACAAGTCAGCCACTGTGGATATATATTTTGATGTAAAAAAGCAAATTTATTTGGTAGAAGTTTATTCTATCTTTTGTTTCAACATTTTTGTGTTAATTATTAGTTTTATTTAAGTCACCTAATTTCTTTTGTATCAGAATTTACAGCATTCTGTTTTATTTATTTTTTAAAGATTGATAGTATTATCCCTTTTTTCATTCCACCCCTTAGTAGGTTGAACATCCTCTATCTTTTGTTTAGTCTATTTAAAGTCCTCTTCAATACTGTCAATCTTTTCAAAGAACCAATTTTTGGTTTTGCTAATTTTATCTATTTTTTTTTGACAGGCAGAGTGGACAGGGAGAGAGAGAGAGACAGAGAGAAAGGTCTTCCTTTTGCCGTTGGTTCACCCTCCAATGGCTGCCGCGGTCGGCGCGCTGCGGCCGGCGCACCGCGCTGAACCGATGGCAGGAGCCAGGTGCTAGGTGCTTTTTCCTGGTCTCCCATGGGGTGCAGGGCCCAAGCACTTGGGCCATCCTCCACTGCACTCCTGGGCCACAGCAGAGGGCTGGCCTGGAAGAGGGGCAACCGGGACAGAATCCGGCGCCCCGACCGGGACTAGAACCCGGTGTGCTGGCGCCGCAAGGCGGAGGATTAGCCTGTTGAGCCACGGTGCCGGCCAATTTTATCTATTTTTAAATATTTATTTCATGTATAGCAACTCTCAGTTTCTTCCTTTATTCTTCTAGTTTTGGATATAGTTTATGTTGTAAAATTAATATAATTTTAATATAAGTAATTTAGTTATAATCTTACCTTTAAGCACTACCTTGGCTGCATTCTAAAAGTCTTGATATGTTGTCATTTTGTTTTCATTCATCTCAAAGTATTACTTATATTCTTCATGATTGCTTCTTTGGCTCATTGGTTATTTAAGCTATATTAATTTATCCACATTTGTATAGTTCACTAATTCTCTTCTTTTATTGATTTCTTATACAAGAATGATTGGAATATGCCATAAATATGACTCAAATCACTTTAAATTTATTGAGGATATTTTACTGGTCTAGGATATGAGTTCCATTTGTCTAGAGAGATTTTATATTTTGTTTTTTTGTTGTGTCAAATATTCTAAATATGAGTTTAAGTCTAGTTGGTATGATATTCATCAAGAATACTATTTACTTATTAATCACTAGTTCTTATTATCCATTATTGAAAATGGGGTAGTGAAATCTCTAACAACTGTTATCAAATTATTTATTTCTTCTTTCAATCTATGTTTTTGTTCTGTGTAATTTAAGATTCTTTCTAGAAAGATTTATTTATTCACTTATTTGAAAAGTAGAGTGATAGAGGAGAGAGGGAGAGAGAGAGAGGGAAGGAGGAAGGGAGGGAGGGAGAGAGAGGGAGAAGGAATACATTTACCCATTCACTCCCCAAATGCCTGCAAAAGCTGGTGGTGAGCAAGGCTGAAGCCACAAGCCAGGAACTGCACCTGGATCTCTCACATGGGTCAGAAGGGGCCCAAGCACTTGAGCCGTTGTTCACTGCCTCCCAGGTAGCATTAGCAGGATGTTAATTTGGAATTGGAATAAGTAGGTCTTGAACTGGCACAATGATATGGAATGCGGACATCTCATAAGTGTTGGTTTAATCGGCTACACCACAATGTTCACCATAAGACTATGATGTTAGGTGCATGTGTGTTTAAAATTTCCACACGTTGATAAAATTTTTCTCTTAGCATTGTAAAATCTCTCTTTATATCTGTAATTAAGTATCTTTGTCTTAAAGCCTATTTTGTTTGCTATTATTATTGCCACTCCAGCTTTCTTTGGCTTAATGTTGCCAGAGTATTACTTTCCCCCTGCTTAGTCTTATGTCTAAATTATATTTCTTCAAATCTAAACTTTTTCATGTAGACGACATATGAGTGGATGTTTTTTAACCCCAGTATGTCAACCTCTGCCATTAAATTCGAGAGTTGAATTCAGTCATATTTCACTAAGTTACTGATAGACCTGGCTTTATGTTTTTTATCTTGCATCTGTTTTGTACAAAGATACTTCAAAAAGCTCATGGAAATGGCCTTTTAAAAGATAAATTTATTTTGCTCCATAAAATGAATCCATGCATATGAGATATCTTTCAAAAACGTCATGATTAAATAGATATTTTCTACTGTAAAAATTTTTAGTATATTTTTTGTTGTTTTCTTAGTGGATGGTGTGGTCAAACTGTTAGGTCATAAAATCTAGTTCATTTAAATTAGTTATATTTCAATCTTACGACAGAAAATTTATTCCAATACACCTCCATTCCCCTCATTCTTATTATATTATTATAATAAAATCAAACATTAAATAAGCCAAAACACTGTGTTTGTGTTTCTTTTTTTTGTTTGTATAAAAATTTTATTAGCAATAATTGTACATTTTTATGGACTTCTGTGTGACATGTTGATGCTATATACAATGTGTACTGATCAAATCAGGGCAATCAACACTTCCTCTTCTTTGAAATTACTTTATAATTGCAGGTTTGGAGGATCTTTTTCTATCTGCCCTATCTGACCTGTACTAGGTTACTATGAGCTACTGTCTGTCTGCTTACTGTGCTGTGTAACACTAGGAACTATCTCTGATTTGGTACCGGTTATCCAAACTCCCTCTATTCCCTCTACTCCTCCTAGTCTTTAGCAATCATCATTTTGAATTCAGATTGTTTTTTAGCTCTACATATAAAGCAAACATGCAGTATATGTCTTTCTGTGTCTGTCTCATTTTATTTAACATGATGTCATCCAGTTCCATCCATTTTGCTGCAAATGATAGAATTCCATTCTTTTATGGCTAAATAGTATTCCATGGTATTCCATTTTCTTTATCCAAACTGTTGATAGGCACCATGACTGATTACATATTTTGGCTACTGTGAACAGTGCTGCAAAAAATATGATATAGCAGATAATTCTTTACAACAATGATTTTATGTCTTTTGCATATATACCAAATAGTGGGATTGCTGGATCATATGGCAATCCCATGTATGGTTTTAAAGAAATCTCCATACCATTTTCCATAGTAGCTGTACTAAATTATATTCCAACCAACAGTGAGAAAGTGTTTCCCTTTCTCCGTATCCTCTCCAGCATTTCTTATTTTACGTCATTTTTATGAAAGCCATTCTAACATGGGTGAAGTGAATTGTCATCTGTGCTTTTGATTTGCATTTCACAAGTAGCTAGTGATATTGACCATTTTTTCATATGTGTGTTGGCCATTTGTATCTCTTCATTTGAGAAGTCTCTGTTCAGGTTCTTTGCCCATTTCATAACCGAATTTGTTGTTTTGTTTAATAATATACTTTTTTTAGTTGCAAGCCAGAATGATAGGGAGAAAGGGATAGATTTTCCATCCACTGGTTCACTTACCAAATGGCCTCAACAACCAGGTTGGGCCAGGCTGAGGCCAGGAGCCAGAAACTGCATCCTGGCTTCCTACATGAGTTAAAAGGATCCAAGTACTTGGGAAATCCTCCACTGCTTACCAGGTGCATTAGCAGGAACCTGGATTAGAAACACAGCAACTGCAACTCGAACCAGCACTAAGATATGGGATGCTGGCATGTAAGTGATGGCTTAACCTGCTGTTGGCCCTTGGATGAATTGTTTTTCATTGTTGCTGTTGAATTTTTTGAGTTCCTCATTTATTGTGGATATTAATCCTTTGTCAAATAAGTAGTTTTAAAACGTCTTTCCCATTCCTTTAGATGTCTATTCCTTTTATTGATTGTTTTTCTCTGCTGTGCAAAAGTTTCTGAGTTTTATATAATCCCATTTGTATAATTTTGGTTTTGTTGCCTGTGTGTTTGGGTATTACAAACAAAAAAATCACAGTATCTTGAAGCACTTCCCTTATGCTTTCTTCTAGCAATTTCTTAGTCTCAGGTCTTAGACTTAGGTCTTTGATCCATATTGAACTGACTTTTATATGTGCTGATAGGTTGGTTTCTAACATCATTCATAAAAACACATATGCATATACATGTACATATATATATATATATATATAGAGAGAGAGAGAGAGAGAGAGAGAGAAATAGGTAGATACATCAGCATCATTTACTGAAAAGTCTCTCCCTTTGACAATGTATGTTCTTGGCACCTTTGTCAAAAAAGTAGTTGGCTGTAGGTATATGGATTAATATGTGGATTATACACTCTGTTCTGTTGATCTATGTGCATAATTTTATGCCAGTATCATGCTGCTTAAATTTCTACAGCTTTGTAGTATGCTTTGAAATCAGATATTTTGATGAGTCCAACTTGATTCTTTTTTATTTTCTGCAAGCGTCTTTGGCTATTCTGGGTCTTTTATGATTCCATAGGAATTTTAAAAGTATGTTTTATATTTCTGTAAAGAATATACCTGGCCGGCGCCACGGCTCACTAGGCTAATCCTGCGGCGCCGGCACCCTGGATTCTAGTCCCGGTCAGGGCGCTGGATTCTGTCCCAGTTGCTCCTCTTCCAGTCCAGGTCTCTGCTGTGGCCCGGGAGTGCAGTGGAGGATGTCCCAGGTCCTTGGGCCATGCACCTGCATGGGAGATCAGAAGAGGCACCTGGCTCCTGGCTTCGGATCGTCGCAGTGCCGGCCACATCAGCCATTGTGGGGTGAACCAACGGAAAGGAAAAGTAAGACCTTTCTCTCTGTCTCTCTCTCTCTCTCACTGTCTAACTCTGCGTGTCAAAAAAAAAAAAAAAAGAATATCCCTGATATTTTGATAGGGATTTTATTAAATATATAGATTGCTTTAACTAGTGTGAACAATTTAATGATATTAATTTTTAAATCCGTGAACACAGACACAGAATATGTATGTTTTTGTGTCCTTAATGATTTCTTTCAATAGTGGAAAACCAGTTTTAAATTTTTAGTGCTTTTGCTTTTTAAACTTGTAGAAAAATAATCGTTACAATTAAAATTATTTTATATTCTTTTGTCATATTTACCAATATAGTTACTTTACAAATGTACTTTATTTTTTCAAGCGGATTTTATTTCTGACAAGGTGTACTTTTCATTCAACCTGAAAGATTTTTTGCAGCAATTCCTGTAGATGAAAATTTCCTGTGATAAATTATCAAAGATTTACAACATGTTTCAGTGTCTTCCTTTGTGCTACATTTTATTTGTTATTTCTATTAATATGTAATGGTTGCACAGTGCAGTATTTTAGCACATAGTATGATGGAAACTGATCAAATCTATAGTTAATATTTCCATTCCTTCTTCTTTTCTTTATGTTTGACATTTATCCTGTGAAGCACAATATAAGAACTTATTACTTCTATCAAATTATATTTTCTTCTTTTTAAAAGATTTATTTATTTATTTGAGAGACACAGTTACATAGAGAGAAAGAGGGAAACACACACACACACACACAGATTTTCTTTTTTTTTTTATAACGCTTTTATTTAAAGAATATAAATTTCCAAAATACAGCTTATAGATTACAATGGCTTCCCCCCCATAACTTCCCCCCCACCCGCAACCCTCCCCTTTCCCACTCCCTCTCCCCTTGCTTCGCATCAAGATTCATTTTCAATTCTCTTTATATACAGAAGATCAGTTTAGTATATATTAAGTAAAGATTTCAACAGTTTGCCCTCACATAGCAACACAAAGTGAAAAATACTGTTGGAGTACTAGTTATAGTATTAATTCACAATGTATAGCACATTAAGGACAGAGATCCTACATGATATATTTTTTTAAAAAATTGATTAATTTTCTAGGCAATTTCCAATTTAACACCAAGATTTTTTTTTCATTTTTAATTATCTATATACAGAAGATTGATTCAGTATATACTAAGTAAAGATTTCATCAGTTTGCACCCACACAGAAACACAAAGTGTAAAAATACTGTTTCAGTGCTAGTTATAGCATTACTTCACATTGGACAACACATTAAGGACAGATCCCACATGAGACGTAAGTACACAGTGACACCTGAAGTTGATTTAACAATTTGACACTCTTGTTTATGGCGTCAGGAATCTCCCTAGGCTCTAGTCATGAGTTGCCAAGGCTATGGAAGCCTTTAGGGTTCTCCGACTTTGATTTTATTCAGACAGGGTCATAGTCAAAGTGGATGTTCTCTCCTCCCTTCAGAGAAAGGTACCTCCTTCTTTGATGGCCCCGTTCTTTCCACTGGGATCTCACTCGCAGAGATCTTTCATTGGGTCTTCTTTTTTTTCAGAGTGTCTTGGCTTTCCATGCCTAAAATATTCTCATGGGCTCTTGAGCCAGATCCGAATGCCTTAAGGGCTGATTCTGAGGCCAGAGTGCTATTTAGGACATCTGCCATTCTATGAGTCTGCTGTGTATCTCGCTTCCCATGTTGGATCATTCTCTCCCTTTTTGATTCTATCAGTTAGTATTAGCAGACACTAGTCTTGTTTGTGTGATCCCTTTGACTCTTAGACCTATCAGTGTGATCAATTGTGAACTGAAATTGATCACTTGGACTAGTGAGATGGCCTTGGTACATGCCACCTTGATGGGATTGTACTGGAATTCCCTGGCACAATTCTAACTCCATCATTTGGGGCAGTTCTGATTGAGCATGTCCCAAATTGTACATCTCCTCCCTCTCTTATTCCCACTCTTATATTTCACAGGGATCACTTTTCAGTTAAAATTTAAACACCTAAGAATAATTGTTTGTTAATTACAGAGTTCAACCAATAGTACTAGAATAAAAAAATTACTAAAATGGATAAAGTATTACATTGTACAGCAACAGTCAGCACAAGAGCACAGATTTTCTATCTCTGGTTCAATCCCCAAATGGCTGCAACAGCCAGAGTTGGGCCAATTCAAAGCCAGGAACCAAGAGCTTCTTCTGGGCCTCCCATGTGGATGGGAGTACTTGGGCCATTCTCTGCTGCATTCCCAGGCACATTTGCAGGGAGCTGGATCACAAGTGGAGCAGCTGGGACTTGAACCGGTGTCCATATCGGATGCTGGCATCAGAGGTGGTGGTTTTACCTGTTACGCCATAGCAGCGGCCCCAAATTTTATTTTCATATTCATATATAACCTCCTCCTATTTCTCCGCTTCCTCCCCTCTCCCACGTCTCTAGTAATCACTAAGTAGTTACTATTCTAGGTTCAGATTTTTTTGTTTTTTTTTAGCTTCTGGAAATGAGTGAAAACATGCAGTATTTCCCTTGTGTCCTGGATTATTTAATTAAGATGATTGCATGTCCCACTCTTCCTAGTTCCATCCATTGTGCTGCAAATGTCAGAATTTCACTCTTTTTATGGCTGAATAATATTCAATTGATAGATTACTAGATTGATTGGCTATTATTAATATTATTTCTTCAACTATTCTTTTTCTCTCTCCTCTTCTTATTAGATTCCATTTTTCTTGAAAATTCTCCTGTTGCAAGCATTTACTTAATCTCAGTTACAACAAAGTTAATTTGTACACCTTTTTTAGCTGCCCTCATTGTTTTTTTAGAAGAGATTTTCAGAGATCCTTTCTCTGCCGTTCCAGAGTTCTCATATTGATCTTTATTGTTTTGAATGTATTTTCCTGTTTGTTTTACCATGTTCATACAAAATATTAGTATGGACATGATTGTGTAATGCAGATAATACTTTTTTAATTTTTTAAATATTTGTTTATTTATTTGAAAGGCAGCGTTATAGAGACAAGGAGAGACAGAGAAAGAAAATGATCTCATATCACTGGTTCACTCCCCAAATGGCACAATGGCCAGGGCTGGGCCAGGTTGAAATCAGAGTTTCATTTGGGTCTCCCACATGGGCACATGGGCCCAAGGACTTGGGCCATCCTCCACTTCCTACTCAGGCACACCAATAGGGAACTGGATCAGAAGTGGAGCAGCTGGGCCAGTGCTGTGGCTCACTTGGTTAATCCTCTACCTGGGGTGCCGGCACCCCAGGTTCTAGTCCCAGTTGGGGTGCCAGGTACTAGTTCCGGTTGCTCCTCTTCCAGTCCAGTTCTCTGCTGTGGCCTGGGAGGGCAGAGGAGGATGGCCCAAGTGCTTGGGTCCCTGCACCCGAATGGGTGACAAGGAGGACGTACCAGGCTCCTGGCTTCGAATGGGCACAGCGCCGGCCGTAGCGGCCATTAGGAGAATGAACCAACAGAAGGAAGACCTTTCTCTCTGTCTCTCTCTCTCACTGTCTATAACTCTGTCTCTCTCTCTCTCTCTCTCTCACTAACTCTGCCTGGCAAAAAAAGAAAAAAACGAAGTGGAGCAGCTGGTTCTCAAACAGGTGCGCATATGGGATGCGACTTTGCAAGTGGCAGCTTAACCCACTACACCACAACACCACTCCTATTTATTTATTATTATATAAGAATTATACGTGAGCCTGGCATTGTGGCATGATGGGCTTTGCTACCGCCTGGGACACTGGCATCCTGTGTGACTGCCAGTTCCAGTCCTGGCTCCTCCACTTCCAATCCAACTCCCTGCTGGTGCCCCTGGCAGGGAGCAGAGGATGGCCTGAGTTCTTGGGACTCTGCACCCATGTGGGAGACCCAAAAGAATCTCCTGTCTCCTGGGTTCGGACAAAGCCCAGCTTTGGCCTCTGTGGCCATTGGGGAGTGAACTAGCAGATGGAAGATCTCCTCTATGTGTCTTTCCTTCTCTCTGTAACTCTTCATTTTAATTAAATAAAATAAATCTTTAAACATAAGTAAATAAATAGCATTATCTGCATTATGCAATGATGTCCAAATTAATATTTTGCATGAACATGGTTAAAAAAACATGAAAATACATTGAAAACAATCAGATGAACATGAGAACTCTGGAATGGCAGAGAAGGGATCTCAGAAAATCTCTTCTAAAAAATAATGAAAGCACCTAAAACCGGTGTACAAATCAACTTTGTTAGAACTCTATGATTAAGTAAGTGCTTGAAACAGTAGAATTTTCTAGAAAATGGCATCTCAAAGGAAGTGGAGAGAGAGAAAGAGACAGAAAAAATACTTGAAGAAATAATTGCCAGAAGCTTTCCAATTTAAGGAAAAGCATTAAGCTGCACGTGCAAGCAGTTCAGGGAACTGCAAGTGGCTCCTGGCTTCAGCTTGACCCAGCCCTGGCTATTGCAGCCATTTTGGGAGTGAACCAGTGGATGGAGGATCTCTCTCTCTCTCTCTCTCTCTCTCTCTCTCTCTCTGTATTCCCCACCACCACCATCCTGTGCCTCCAGCTTCCAATAAATAGGATAAATCTTTTAAAAAAATAAGGCTTAAACAATTTTAAGAAATCAATAATTTAAAAACTACAGAATAGCCCTTTAGGAATTATTAGAATGCTTTTTTATGGTCTTACAATCTGGGGTCATAAATGAAGCTTGTTTGACTACTTTTACTTTTAATATCCAAATAATGAAACATTTATGGAAGAACATTTTAAAAACAAAACAAACTTAACTCTCAGTTTGACGTTCTGACAAATCAGACTTCCATTTTTCCATGTTGTTGTAGATACTTAAGCACAGAAAACGTTATTCTTTTTTAAAAAAATTTATTTGCCAGATGTCTTTACAGCTCTGCCCTCAGTCATTCACCCCTCAGCGGTCTGTTGGGATGTGATTCAGTGCCAAGGGGCTTCTGGGATGTGCGGGACATTAGGGAGCGCAGCGAGACACTGCTTGAGATAAAACTGCATGGAGGGAGCTTGGAGCAGACCAAAGCAGGCTGGCTGAGAGACCTCGCCACTTCCCGCGGGGGGGCGGGGGCGGGGGGGGGTTGGGCTGATGCGCGGCTTCTCCTTGCTGGCCTGGCTGCGGTGAGAGTCACCCACAGCTGCAGACTTGGGCCTCTTGTGCCTGTCAGCAGCTGGATGTGTGTGCACGCCAAGCACGGCAGGGAGAGCCCGCAGCTGCTAAGACAGGGCACAGACACGACTTGAAAACGTTATTCTTAAATAGTTGTAATCACAGAAAATATTATGTTATATGACACTTCAATTAATGAATTTCCTAAGGATTTTTCATGCTTCCTCCAGTCTTACTTATAAATTGAATGGGTTATTGATATTTTAGGATATATATTATAGTTTACTGTTTCAATTGCTACACATTGTTTGAGATAATTCCATAATGATCAACTTCAATCATGCAGGTTTTGTTTTTCCATTGGCTTACTTACTTTTCATAATCTTGTTCTATAACTTTGGTTATTGGATGAAAGAGTAAGAATTTTCTTCTTTTCTTTAATTGTTGCCTTATTATTTTCCAAAAAATTTCAAGGAACCATTGGAATTAATGGATTTATTAATTTTAAACCAAAACAATTACAGATCATAATGTTTGGTCTAATTTAATACAAATGTAATTATAGTTAAAGAAAATATTGTATTTTTTAAGATTTATTTATTTGTTTGAAAGAGTTGCATAGAGAGAGAGAAGGAGAGGCAGAGAGAGAGAGAGGTCTTTCATCTGCTAGTTCACTCCCTAATTAGCTGCAACAGCCAGAGCTACCCCGATCCGAGGCCAGGAGCCAGGAGCTTCTTTCCGGTCTCCCACGTGGGTGCAGGGGCCCACAGACTTGGGCCATCTTCTACTACTTTCCCAGGCCATAGCAGAGAGCTGTATTGGAAGTGGAGCAGCTGGGTCTCGAACTGGCGCCCATATGGGATGCCAGCACTGCAGGTGGTGGCTATACCCGCTATGCCACAGTGCTGGCCCCGAAGATATCATTTTAAATGTTCTAATTACAAGCAAAGTCATACATGCATCTATACCTTTGTACCAACTTATAATTTCCTATTAATGTGGATATCCTGTTTATGATGATTTTTGCTATTATAGCTATTTTAAAGAAGTCTAAATAATTAAGTTAATATCTTTATATTTACATTCCCTTGAAAAAATTTTTATTAATATAAAGAGAACTGATTTCATGTATTTCATAGATACAATTCTTTTGGATAGATGTATGTTTCTATCTGGTACCATACTTCTGGTTGAGGGAATTAATTTAACATTTTAAAAAAGATTTATTTTATTTATTTGAGATTACAAAGAGAGATAGAAAGAGAAAGATTTTCCATTCACTGGTGAATTTGTCAAATTGCCACAGTGGCTGGTGTTGTGCAAGTCTGAAGACAGGAGCCTGCAACTGCATCCAAATCTCCCATGTGGGTGCAAGGACCCAAGCACTTGGGCCATCCTCCACTGTTTTCCCAGACACATTAACATGGAACTGGATTGGAATTGGAGCAACCTGGAGTCACGGTGCTCATATGGGATGCCCACATCCCAGGCTACAGCTTACATAATCCACTGTGCCACAACACAGGGCCATAATTTAACTTTTTTTTTTTTTTACAAAGCAAGTCTATTGATCATGAATTACTTGCTTTCTTGTATGTCTGAAAGGATCTTTGTTGAACCTTTGTTTTGTGCATATTTTCAGTGTGAATAAATACTTCTATATGACTTTTATTTCTGTACTTTAAAAGTTTTTCGTCATATTCTCACTTGCATTATTTCTTATATTAATCTCATGCCAGCCTTCCATTTCTTCCTTTGCACATAGCTTCTTGCTATG
Organism: Sylvilagus floridanus; assembly: GCA_949820135.1. Lineage (NCBI taxonomy): Eukaryota > Metazoa > Chordata > Mammalia > Lagomorpha > Leporidae > Sylvilagus > Sylvilagus floridanus. The sequence continues at coordinate 83,044,714 of OX463223.1, forward strand.
ATCTGAATGTTTATGTTCCTAAAATTCATATGTTAAAATCTAATCTACATGATGATGGTATTAGGAGGTGGGACATTGGAGAGATGACTAAGTCGTGACAGCAGAACCCTCATGCTATTATTAGTACCCTCCTAAGGAAAACCACAGAGAGCTAGCTATTCCCCTACACCATGTGAAGGCACAGGTATAAGGCACCATGTTTGTACCACAAAGCAAGCCTTCATCAGATTGGTGCCTTGATCTTTGACTTCCAGCTTCCAGAACTGTAAGAAATAAGTGTCTCTGGTTTCTTAGGCACACAGCCTATGATATTTAGCTATAGAAGACAGAATGGACTAAGACACATATCTTACTTCTTCTGGAAGCTTTAGAGATGTTCTACTTGTCGTTAAGCAGTTTAACTCTGATGTGCCTTGGCATAATTTATTTTTATTTCTTGTAGTTGGGGTTCACTGGATTTCTTCAATGTGAAGATTTATATATTTCATAGATTTTGGAAATTTCGGCCTTTATTTACTTCAATATTATTTTTCTGTAGGCGCCAACCCTCCTCTCCTTTAATGGCTCCAATTTCATCAATTTTAATTACTTGAATTTAACCCACAGTTCCCCTAATGTTTTGTTCAGTTTGTGAAGTCTTTTTATATTTTCTTTTCTATAGTTTCTTCCTATGCCCATTTTACAGACAATATTTAAAGGTAATAATTAAGTGTCACTGACATTTAATTATTATTTTTATAAAGCTTTTATTTAAAGAATATAAATTTCCAATGTACAGCTTATGGATTACAATGGCTCCCCCCCCCGCCACTCGCAACCCTCCCCTTTCCCACTCCCTCTCCCCTTCCATTCACATCAAGATTCATTTTCCATTCTCTTTATATACAGAAGATCAGTTTAGTATATATTAAGTAAAGATTTCAATAGTTTGCCCTAACATAGCAACACAAAGTGAAAAATACTGTTGGAGCACTAGTTATAGTATTAATTTACAATGTACAGCACATTAAGGACAGAGATCCTACATGATTTTTTTAAAATTTTTTAAAAAATTGATTAATTTTCTATGCAACTTCCAATTTAACACCAAGTTTTTTTTTCATTTTCAATTATCTTTATACACAGAAGATCAATTCAGTATATACTAAGTAAAGATTTCATCAGTTTGCACCCACACAGAAACACAAAGTGTAAAAATACTGCTTCAGTGCTAGTTGTAGCATTACTTCACGTTGGACAACACATTAAGGACAGATCCCTCATGAGACGTAAGTACACAGTGACTCCTGATGTTGATTTAACAATTTGACACTCTTGTTTATGGTGTCAGTAATCTCCCTGGCTCTAGTCATGAGTTGCCAAGGCTATGGAAGCCTTTAGGGTTCTCCGACTTTGATTTTATTCCGACAGGGTCATAGTCAAAGTGGAAGTTCTCTCCTCCCTTCAGAGAAAGGTACCTCCTTCTTTGATGGCCCCGTTCTTTCCACTGGGATCTCACTCGCAGAGATCTTTCATTTAGGTCTTCTTTTTTTTTGTTTTTCAGAGTGTCTTAGCTTTCCATGCCTAAAATATTCTCATGGGCTCTTGAGCCAGATCCGAATGCCTTAAGGGCTGATTCTGAGGCCAGAGTGCTATTTAGGACATCTGCCATTCTATGAGTCTGCTGTGTATCCAGCTTCCCATGTTGGATCATTCTCTCCATTTTTGGTTCTATCAGTTAGTATTAGCAGACACTAGTCTTGTTTGTGTGATCCCTTTGACTCTTAGACCTATCAGTGTGATCAATTGTGAACTGAAATTGATCACTTGGACTAGTGAGATGGCCTTGGTACATGCCACCTTGATGGGATTGTATTGGAATCCCCTGGCACGATTCTAACGTGACATTTAATTATTAATTGTAGTCCATTTATCCTGGACTCCAGGCCAGTACCTTTTATTTTTAACTGAAGTCAGAATATGAACTTAAAGGATCAAAATATCATCCATATAATAATAAAAGTTAAACTGACTTCCTTATTTAAATGTACACTTTTTTTATTTTTCAAACTAATTCTTTGTCAGTGTTGGAAAGATCTATATAAACACATTGGCCTTAGCCCTATTTTATTTGCTTTTAGGATTTTAGGTGGCAGCACCCAAATACAATTCCTGTAAAAATCATTCAATCAACTTGGTTCCACATTTCAAATCTACAGGAAGCAGGGAAGTCCTAGCACTCTATGATCCAAAACCATGCAAATACGTCACTTTCCTCGATCAAGAGACAAGGCAAGGAACTCCAACATGTGACCTACACATATATAGGACTTACATAAAAAATTCATATTTGCTGGTTTTGTGTTTTAGGACACATGTCAAAATGTCCATAAAAAATAACCTTGAGAAAGCAACTCTAATTTACAGATCCAGGCCTCTTCTGTCTAAGGTTCTCAGTTTCCTTTGGACTTACGGGGCGAAAGACATATCATTCATCCATTCAACAAAAACTTAAGTAAATGTTACTATGCCCCTGGAATTGTGCTAGCTACTTTAAGTCAAGAGTTAAATGCCATCACTTACCTTCAGAGAGCTTCAAATCCAATTGTGAGATAGACCATAAAGAAATACATCCACAGATAAACACATAGTTATACATTGTATAGGTACTTCAAATATATATATATATATATATATATATATACACATATACTTCAATATACATTGTATAGATACTTAATATAGGGTTTGTAGAGAATATACTGATGATAAAAGAGGTGGTGGTACTTGTGAGAAACTAGGGGAAGTGTTTAAAATTTTGAGTCATCTGGGATCTAAAGCGTTTATCACAGACAGAATCCCTCACATTTTCCCTCTCGCCTTGTACTCTATCTTGTCAATGTATCCTGCATTGACAGATGCTTATGGGGCCTATCAACTCTGCCTAATTTTTTTTGCACTGATATACTCTCTACCCTGTCTTTCTTATTTCTTGCAACTCAGCCTCAAATTCTCGCAGCTCAAACATATTTAACATGGTTGTTATTTCTTCTAACATCTTAATTCCCATACCACCTTCTGTTCTTGGTACTGAGCCTCCCTAAGCATTCTGGCTTTCATTTAATTTCCTTCTTCCTGTGGGCCTTTGTCAGGGTTCCTGGGGGGCCAAATTCACTGTTGTATTTTCTTCCTGAGAAAAGCTTAGTTAATCCCAGAGCCATGTCAACAAACCCTAGGGAGGCTCAACCTATCTACAGTTTTTCTGCCACTCTGTCTTCTTTGAACCCTTCCCTCTGTGCCCTATTCATATTCTCCTCACAACAATGATTATACTGTACTACAAGTGTCTGCTTACTCAGGATTTTCCTTCCTGGTCTGAGAGTTTCCAAGTCTCTCGCAAAAGGCTTGGTGAATAAAGGATATATGAAACTGAATACCAATACTCTTAGTTTCTGCAATTTAAAAGTATTCACTCCGTTTTAACCCAGTAAGGACACAATCAGAGCTGCAAACAGATTTATGTACAAAACTTATCACTGTGTTGGCATTTATAATTGTGGAAAATGGTAAGCAATTTAAATAACCAATAGTAGAAGAACTGCTAAATATGTGGGTGGTATGAAGCCATTAAAATCATAATTTTGAAGACTGTCAATATGCAGAAATACCTAACATATGTTAAATGAAAAAATAGTGTAAAGCTGTTGCAAATATTTAATGTGCTCTATAACCTCAAGTTTGTAAAACATCCACACATACACACACGACTACACACACACATACATACACATACATTCATCAGGAAAAAAAAAATACTCCACCATTTTTACAGTGATATCTCAGTAATCATGCATTTATTTTTCTTTTTATTCTTTTATGTTAGTTCGAAATTATTTTTATGAATATATTTTTATTTTAATAAGTAGAAGAAAACATTTTAAATATATAGATCTCAGAACTGATTGTGTATTACTGAGTAAAATCTAATCCAAGAGAGGAAAACACCATGATCATTCCCATTGCTCTGGGCCTCACACATCTACAAACTGTCTTCCTAAAGTTTGTGGAAAAATACATATTATTAAAAAACAGGTGTGATTTTTAAAATTTTTGTGCCAAAATAAATATATGACAGGGAGGAATGGAAGTTCATTCTATTCTTAGAATTGTATATATTAACTACATTGGATTTTATCTCTTTGTATTAATGTTTCATTGACATGATAATTGATGAGAAAAAATAAAGAAGCAAGATTCAAGAAAAAAGAATTAAAACCAGAATACTTCATAAATTGAAAAAAATTAAATTTAAAAGAAAACATCACACACTAAAATTAATTTAAAAAACATTGTCATTAAAAGACATCAAGAGCATGAAAAAACACTCATAATTTGAAAATCATAAATTTATGTAATATATACTATCTTGAATTAATTTTGTGAATTAATCATGTGTGGTTAGAGTCAAAATTTTTGTTTGTTTAATGCAGAAAGACAATTACCAAATATCATAAAAATTTAAAAAGTTTATAATTCCTCATTACATGAACTTTTTTTAGTACATTTGTATTCATGTAGCCTAAGGGTAGATGGTGTTGGCAGGATGCCGCATGCTACTGCTCACACTAACTCCAGCCTGCCAATAATTATTTTCTGAATCCTCTAGGCCGTTTATATCTGTTTTTCCATAATGTGCTTGTGCAGAAAATGCCTTTCTTCTTTTCTTCAGGTGTCAACTCCGTTTGTATTCATTTTCTTTTTTCCTACTTTTTGAGCCAAGGAGTCTCTCCTTTTTTCAGATTCAACCTGCCTATTAGCAGGCAGCTATGACACTGAATTGTCCTGCTTTAAGCTAAGCTTTTGTGCAGGAAAAGTAAGCACATGTAGACTAATTACAGCAAATGAATAAGATGCAGAAAGAATGTGGAATTTAGACAAAAATAATCCAATCAACTTTTATATCTGATTAAAACAGGATTGTTAAACTCTGTCTCCAAACCCCTTTAATGAAAGTAAACTGGGACTAACACGAGAGCAGAACAAAACGTTTTTGACCCAAGCATAGATGTCTCATGACTTCAGAAATTTGCGAGTGATCTCTGGAGACAGAAGATTAAAGAACACAAGCTTCTAGCAGCTCCTGTGGGCTGGCATTGTGATGCAGCTGGTTAAGCCACTGCTAGCAATGCTACCACCAGTTTGAGTCCTGGCTGCTCCATTTCTGATCCAGCTTCCCGTTGATGTGCTTGTGGAAGCAATGGAAGATGGCCGAAGTACTTGGGTCACTGCCACCCCCGTGGGAGACCCAGATAGAGTTCCTGGTTCCTGGCTTCAGCCTAGTTCATCTCTGGCTATTGTAGCCATTTGGGGCGTGAACCAACAGGTGGAAGATATTCTCTCTCTCTCTCTCTCTCTCTCTCTCTCTCTCTCTTTCTGTCTTTCCTCTCTTTCCCTCATCCTCTCTGTCACTCTGCCTTTTGAATAAATAAATCTTTTTTAAAGATTTATTTATTTGAAAGTCAGAGTTACACAGAGAGAAGAGAGGCAGAGAGAGAGAGAGAGAGATCTTCCATCCGATGATTCACTCCCCGATAGACCGCAATGGCTGGAATTGCACCGAACTGGTCTTGAACCAGCGCCCATATGGGATGCTGGCACTTCAGGCCAGGGCCCTAACCCACTGTGCCACAGCTCTAGTCCCATGAATAAATTTAAAAAACAAACAATAGAAACAGCTTCTGGCACAGTCACAAATTGTCTAGCTAAATACCACAGTAGCTCAATTCCTGCCGGCTTACACATCTTACAAATCTTCTAAGAGTAAAATATAATGCTAGATTTGCCACAGAGAACTGTGTATGACAAATCACAGGTAGAAAGGCCATTATCAGTCAATTACCCCCACCTCCCTTTGCTCAGGTGGGGACATAGAGGCAGAGGCAGGAAATGAGGAAGGATGTGTCCCACAGTCTCTCAGTCAGACAGTATAAGAGCTAGATATGAGATTCAAATTCAGTCTGTTTCCCTGGGAAAAACCTTTATTAGTGAAATAGTCTGTTATAATCTGTAAAACAATTGAATGGGCTCTACACATTGGCCTAACAAGGATTTCATAAAGGCTATTATTTTGGCAGCAAATTGCTTCCTAGGCCTCTTCTAGGGGTCTCTCTTGCTGCTGCTGTCAGAGGAGGTACAAGACCTCTTTTACAGCACAGCCACCCTAATCCAACTCCAGGCCACTTTCAGTAGACTCCCTTCTAGTTAAGCCTGTATTATCTCCACCTCCTCCATTTCTTTATGATGCCCCCGCCTTTCTTCTCTTGTTATTATTGTGGGATGCACTTCCTAAATCAAATTTGCTAACCCACTAATGCCTGCCTCACTGCCTCCCCATGTGTAGCTGATTATGGTCATTGGTTCTGGCCTTTGAAGGCAGCCTACAGTTGCACTTTATTGCTCAGTTTTATACTTCCTGGAAGACTGCATGGGGAAGATGTTTAAGTGCACATCCCATATTAAAGGGATCTGATGAGCTTCCTTGGCACAGGCCTTCTAAGAAACCAGTTGACCAGCTTCGAAGACAGCAGGATGTATGTGTGTGGGGGGAGGGGGAATGGTGTGGGGAGGGCAGGTATGAAAGCCATGGTAGGAGGCTGTTTCACCTCCACAAGGCTCGTATCATTTTATTCTCCTCTGCAATGAGGACTTCCCTTTGGTGGGTCATGCAGCATCTTCAGCCTGGGCTATGAGACATTACACACAAAAAATGCCTCCTTGCTTATTTTTTTGTTTGCTTTTTACTTGCCCTTTTAGTGATCAAGGGAGGTGTGTTGGCTTCATAATTGTTCTCTTTCCCTTCCTTCTTAGTCTATTCCTGTCCTATGTTGGATAGAAATATTTCAGGTAAGGCCGGCGCCGTAGCTCAACAGGCTAATCCTCAGCTTTGCGGCGCCGGCACACCTGGTTCTAGTCCTGGTCGGGGCGCCAGATTCTGTCCCTGTTGCCCCTCTTCCAGTCCAGCTCTCTGCTGTGGCCCGGGAGTGCAGTGGAGGATGGCCCAAGTGCTTGGGCCCTGCACTCCATGGGAGACCAGGAAAAGCACCTGGCTCCTGGCTTCGGATCAGCGCGGTGCTCCGGCCACAGCGGCCACTGGGGGGTGAACCAACGGCAAAGGAAGACCTTTCTCTCTGTCTCTCTCTCTCTCACTGTCCACTCTGCCTGTCAAAAAAAAAAAAAAAAAGAAAGAAAGAAAAGAAAACTGAATGAAGACAGTAGTTCGTGATGTTTTTAAGCATGGCAGGAGTGAAAGCAGTATGAAATAAAATATTTGCCTGTAGGAAAACTTTTGTGGGGAAACAGGGGCCATAAGTAGCAAAGACGCAGCAAAGGAAATGACTTTAGTTTAAACTTGGTTTGGTGTGAATTCTGTTGGATTGGAGGTTGGAAGTTTTGTGTTATAATATAGGCTCTGTTTGCATTTGAGGGGGTCTGTATCCCTGATACCCACTATGATAATCTCTCCATATTTAAGCCCTATATCTTTCACATGAATTTGTTGAAATAAATGGTTTATCAATAGCACTCCCAGCTTTGATCTTTGACGAGTCCTGGAATAATAAGAGCAGGCCTGGCCCTGCCAGTGTGTTTGGCCTAGGAAACCCAACCTTTCAGATAGTAACTGCCAAACCTTGAGCAACAGCAGAGAGATAAATATATCAAATACTGTATGGAATTTCCAGTAACTAAAAATGCTGGAGAGTTCAGTGAGACAGTCCCAAAGAAATTAAGGGAAGCTGTGGAAGGGAGGGGAGAGAACACTCACAGGCAGAAGAGAGTCAATGAAAATAGACTGGTAAAGATTATTGTGCTCAGATGTGTGAAAGAGGCAGTCCTGTGTACAAACTTTTAGCCTTGGCTGGTAGCAGTTGTTACTCAAAGTTCATGGCATGTGGCCAGAGTGGGGAAGTCATTGCATTTAAGAGTTGTGAATATAATCCTAACTTTGTATTACGAATCATAATGAACAATGAAGTCAAAAGAACAGGGCTGCCAAATATTCTAACTGAAAAAGCAACCTAAGGCAACTGGAAGCAGGACCAGAGGGAGTCCAGAGACTACCCAACCAGTCATGTCCTGTGACAGAAGCTGAAGTTTCCAGAAAGCAGGCTCTGGGGAAGACAAAGAGAACTAGAACCAAACTGCTGAATTGGAAGCCTTCAGAAATATATCTGAAGAGCAGAATCACAAATTAGAAGACATATAGAGCAAAAACTGTGTGAACAACCTTCAAGGGAGCCAGGTGAGGATGGAGCACAGTGTGAGCTCACTGAACCCAAAGAGAAGTCCCAGACCTATGCAGCATGGAATGGTGACCCTGACCCGAGGACTTCATTGGTTGGCGGTGAGGAGACCTCCCAGATGAACCAATGCACACACGATATCCAGTGACAAGTGACAAGGTCAGAGACTGATATCTCTGAAAGCCACAGGAGAAGATGACAGACAACCATCCGGGGAGAGAGGCCTCATTGTTGATACAGACACTGAGCATGCTGAGTACCCCAGAGGAAAAGTTGTCAGCTCTGTGCTAGAGGTGCTCTGAGCTTCTGTTTAGAGCACTGGAACTTGCAGAAGCAGATGGAGCTCCTACAGTAAAAGCAGAGCTGGTACAGGAGTAGGACTGAGCACCTGTGTTGTGAGCACAACAGAGCCATCCAGACCTACAACATGCTTGAGAACCTGTGTCACAAGCTCCCGTACACAACCATTCCCTTAAGGAAGAAGGAATTCAGTGCATCAGGAGAAGGAGAGGAAGCACAAGGCGGTGACTTGTCCAGATGATGCTGAATGACATTCAGCTGCAGGTGAAACACCACAACAAACACAAATCCAAGTAGCACCAAGAGAATGTGGAACTGTCTATGGATCAAGAGGCTGACTGAGCAATATGATCTGTGAGAGGAGCATATCAATAGTCTTCCAATGCAAGGACCTGTTACAGCAACTTGTAGATACCACATTCCATTAAACATAGGAGATGCTGAAGAAGGCGGAGGAGTGAGCAACAATGAGGCTGAGATTGAGATGGCTGAGGAGAAAATACTCCAGGGCAAAGAGCTGGAAAGCTTGACTGTGAAACTACAGTAGCTGGAGAAGTTGTGCCAATCACTGAAGACAGAGAGCAATGACCTGACTACTAGGGTACAGGACCTGAGTGCTGGTGGCTAGTACTAGGCTTCCAGTAGCCCTGGGCAGAGGCCAGAGGTTTCCACTGCCTTCAAGAAGTAGGCTGGTGAAGGGCCCATGACTCAAGCACTCAGCTCCCTAAGGGTTACAGAAGGTCCTTGCTGCCCAGGAGGAGAGCACAGGAGGAAAGAAGCATCAGACCAAATAGGGTCCCAGGAGTCCACCTCTGATACTATCTAGAGAGCTATGTGCTTGGGGCATACTGATAGGGAGCAATCTTCCCTAGCCATGAATGACCTAGTCAACATTCTTACAATAAGCAGCCCAGTGAGGATGTTCTGACCTGCTTGGCACAGGCACTTTGCAATTTTGGATTTTGTGGGTCAGTTTTACATATGCATGACATATGCGCAAGGCCCCATACATTTATATCTATAAGTGTACAGTAGGCTTGCAATGAGGGTGGGGATATACACAGATGAAGTCAGCAGCTCCTCTCCTCTACTCCAGAGTGTTAAAGAGTATGTGTCATCTATATCTGTAGCTGCCATCACAGTGAACTGGCAGGACAAGTTACTGGAACCTTTACTTTCATGATTTGAAGTTTGGAGTGCATCACCATTGACATGCATCCATGCTTTGACTGCATTTCTCTGGCAAGCCAGCTTGGGCAGCTTGGACTCCTCCTAGTTTTACCTGGAGACTTCATTGCTTGTCTTGACCTGAAACTTTGAGAGCCTTGTCAGAACACTTGGAGTTGGTGATTGATCTGCTTTCCAGTCTGAGTCAAGAGACCTGGGGGATATTTCTCTATGAAATGATGCATTTGTGTGTTTCTCCATCATTTATTTTCATTCTGTCACTTAACAACTCATGACTGATAATCTTCATTGTTTATTTTAAAAAGATTTATCTATTTATTTGAAAGGCAGAATAACAGAGAGAGAGAAGGGAAGAGAGAGACAGACACACACACAAATGAGAGAGGGGCGAGAGAGAGAGAAAAAGAAAGAGAAAGAGAGAGAGAGAGAGAGAGAGAGAGAGATTCTTCCATCTGTTGGTTCACTCTCCAAATTCCCACAATAGCTAGACAGAAGCCAGGAGTCAGGAACTTGATCCAGGTCTCCCTGGTGGAAGAGACCCAAGTATTTTAGCCACTATCTGCCACCTACCAGAACGTACATCAGAAGGAAACTGGGTTGGAAGGAGAGTTGCTGTGACCCAAACAGGCACTGCGATATGGGGTGCAGGCATCCCAAACAGAATCATCCACCATGCCACAAGGCCTGCCCCTCTCATTCACTTTTATTTCCTAGTCCTTTGAATAAGATGACTGCTGTTCTTAACACTGGATTAGGGCCGGCACCACAGCTCACTAGGCTAATCCTCCGCCTGCGGCGCCAGTACTCAGGGTTCTAGTCCCAGTTGGGGCACCGGTTCTGTCCCAGTTGCTCCTCTTCCAGTCCAGCTCTCTGCTGTGGCCCGGGAAGGCAGTGGAGGATGGCCCAAGTGGGAGACCAGGGGAAAGCACCCGGCTCCTGGCTTTGGATCAGCGCAGTGCACTGGCCGTAGCAGCCATTTGGGGGTGAATCAACGGAAGGAAGACATTTCTGTCTGTCTGTCTGTCTCTCTCACTAACTCTGCCTGTCAAAAAACAAAAAAACACTGGATTAGAAATCAGAAAATCTGGGTTGTGGTGCTGGTGCTGTCACCCAAGGATGTGGAATCGAGAAAAATGTGTTCAGTATACCTATTATATGTCAGAAACCAGTGCCTATCCTTTTCATAGATGCATTCTCATTGAATGATCATAAAAACCTTTTGAGTAAATTGTGGTATTCTTTGAATTACAGTTGAGGAAATTGATGCCGAGAGAAAAGAAAGGTCTTAGCCTTCATCATTCAGGGGTTCTTTTGGCAAAGCAAAACTCTTTTAAATACATCCTTCCTCTCTTCTGATAAAGCAAGAATTAATGGTGTCTTTCAATAAAGAGTAAATGGAAATAGGCTTAAATTGAAGCAAGATAAACTAAGTTAGACTTATATAAGAACTTCCTGATAGTGAGGACTCTTGGACACTGGAACCATCTGCCAAGTGAGAGTCTTATACTGCTTTTGGTTTCAAAAAATGAACAAACCAGCTAGGGTCCCTATACCCATTTAAAATAGTTTATTCAAATCCTGGCATTGGAATAGAGTATAATAACCTAAAATAGCAACAGAAGTCACCTTTTCCTTGATTTTAAGGGAGGCAATGGAAGGACAAAATATATTGTTGAAGTCCCTTTTCTCACAATGAATGTTTGCTTGTAGCAGGCATGTGAATAAATGTTAGGCTGATGAACTTGGTAAAATTATTATTGGGCTGTGCATGGAAGGAGAGCAATGGGGCATCTGCATTTCCACAGTAGATTAGATTGAGACACATAAAATAGGAGGTGGGGAAAGCAAAACAACAAGCAGATGATGTATTATCTGTAATAATTATCTATTAAGATCATGGTAAGACATGTAGGGACCCCAAGCACAAGTAAGATTGCCAGAGATCCTCCTTCAACAGATAAAAGTATCAAGCCATAAAATAAGTGAAAGGATTTCATCATTTACTCATTATGACTAATTTGAAAAAGAATTTTATTATTTTTTAAATATCAAGTGCCATGTGGTTTTAAAAATGCTTCCATTTGTTTAATGAGTATTCATTTGCTGGTACTCTAAGTACAAACTTGGTCTGCCTATTGGTTGACCCAGCACTAAGCTCTGTTTGGATTTCTCTCTTTTCAAACACATAAAATCTTCTCTCTCTTGCACAAACTCTGGAGTACAAGTCCCATGACTGTCTACAGGAGACTTTTCCAGTCTGTTTATTGTATCTCCAAATAGGATACATTCTTGTTCTCTGAGAAATTCCTTTCTTTGGGTATCTGATAAAATTATTTTGAATGCACCTGGTATCATTTGGATGAATATTATAAAGTGCTTCTGCATTCATCAACAGGAGATATGAAAGAGTGTTTTCCAAGTGAAGAAACAGGGCCAGAACTTCTAGGCTGACAATTCAATGAAAGTACTCTGTTAAAGTTAAGATTCAAATTAAGGCCCTGTCTGTCAACTCTGAACTCTCAAGTAGCTCCATGTCTTAGAATATTTTCCATTTGGCTTAGGTAGGAGAAACAAACAAACAAAATTTAAGAGCCTGACTGTCCATCTTAAATGGATACTTTTCTAGCTATAGCTGTTTCTGTTTCAAGTTTTTAATCAATAGAGACCACACTTTTGTGTTTTAAAGAGGTTTCTAGTTGCTTGTGTCCCAGCCTTAAGGGCATAGGATATCTGCTGTAACAATGCCTCAACTACAAGCTGTCAGGCTGAATCGTCTCCTTCAGGAACACTCATAAACCATGGGGCACAGGGCTAAGGTATTATTTGATGCTTCAAAGAGTGCATTCTGCTCTGACCTTTTAAAAGCTTGTTTGTATTTTAATTTAAACTCTTGGCTGGAGATTGTACTATTTTCATGGGGGAGCCAGAGCAAACAATTTCCTTGTTTGCTCTAGACACAAGTGGCTGGCTGCAAGAAAGTGGGAGCAAGCGCTTTTTCTATCTGCTTACAGTTCTTCCACAGGCTTTGCCTCCGAATAAGGTTGCACCTACTTGCTGTGTGACTTTGGGTAGTCGCTCCACATCTCTGAGCCCCCATTTATTAATCTGTAACATTGAGGAAATGAACAATGGCTTATACACCTCCCAAGTGAGTGGTGTAAATTGAAACTAAAAAATATGTGTGGGAGTTGTGGCACAGCTGGTTAAGCTGCCACTTGGGATATCTGCATCCTGTATCAGAATGCCTGGGATCAAATCCAACCTCTGCTTCTAATCCAAAATCCTGCTAATGGCACACCCTGGGAGGCGGCATGTAGGCTCAAGTAGTTCAGTCACTGCCACCCCCTTGGGAGACTCCGATGGAGGTCTTGGCTCTGACTTCATTCTGGTCCAGATCTGGCTGTTGTGCATATTTGGGCAATGAAACAATGCATACAAGATATGTTCTCTCTCTCTCTCTCTCTCTCTCTCTCTCTATCATACAATTTCAAATAAATAAAAATAAATAAGTTTTTAAAAATATAACAAAAATATATCACAAAAGGAAGATGTTGACATCTATGTTCAAAGCCTTAAAAACTGAGCTTGTTTCTAAGAAGTGAAATAAACCCAGAATAGTTTTCTTAGATCCCTCCTGCACTTCCAGTGAGAAAGCCTTGTCCAAGGTCTAGTTATCTGACTCTATTTCTTTATATCTGTGCTAAGAAACAGCCGTGTTTCATCTTCAGAATCTTCTCTCTCCTCGTACCTGACTCCACACCTTGCTTCTGTCCAGCCCAGCAGTGTGTGCTTTTAAGTGGATAAGTGACCAAGACGTTATGGTAATTTGGCAGTTAGACATGCGGTCTGGGAGAAAGAAGTGCAACTTTCGTTGAACGGGCCAAAGGGGAAGAAGGGTGATGGGAGTACTGATTGTTGGGAGGCTCTAAAGGTAGCCAAATCTTCGTGAAGATGAATACACAGAAGAGGGAGATTAAAATGGGATGAGATTGTAGAGGAGGCTCCCTGCCTTGACACTGGAAGGAAGGATAGGTTTAGAAGATGTGACAGAGAACAAGGCTGTGAACAAAGAAGACATGGATTACACAGAGATATTGTGGGATACCTCAATATGGTAATGAAGTATCTGGCTGCATTTGTTTGTACAGACAGTGGAAAGAAGGAGGAAATAGGTTTGTACTACCTGGTTCAGTCAGTTCTCACAAGTCAGCCCATTTGTACCTTTGAGTGTTACATTTTTTAAAAAAGATTTATTGATTTATTTGAAAGTCAGAGTTACACAGAGAAAGGAGAAGGAGAGAGAGTGAGAGAGAGGTCTTCCATCCACTGGTTCACTCTCCAATTGGGCGCAATGGCCAGAGCTGCGCGGATCCGAAGCCAGGAGCCAGGAGCTTCTTCTGGGTCTCCCATACGGGTGCAGGGCCCCAAGGACTTGGGCCATCTTCCAGTGCTTTCCCAGGCCATAGCAGAGAGCTATGAGAGAGAGCTGGATCAGAAGTGGAGCAGCCGGGTCTCAAATCAGTACCCATATGGGATGCTGGCACTTCAGGCCAGGGCATTAACCTGCTGCACCACAGTGCTGGCCCCAAGGGTTACATTTTTAAAGGAATTGGAGCATGCTCTTAGGGAGTGAGAGGAATGAGAGGAATGAGAGGAAGAACTCAGCTATCTGGAGGAATAGCTGAAAGAGTGGGCCTCCCTCCCTCTTTCTTTCTTTCTTTCTTTCTTTCTTTCTTTCTTTCTTTCTTTCTTTCTTTCTTTCTTTCTTTCTTTCTTTCTTTCTTCTTTGTTCAGTCTGGAGACCCTAAGTTGTAGGGTTTGCTACAGGAAAAATGCAGTAGACAAATAGATGTATTAATTGTGGCCCTTAAGTCAGAGCCAGGACCCATGAGTAAGAGCTACATGGAGAAGTGGATTTGGGGGCAGGCACTGAGGCATAGCTAAAGCCCCCATCTGCAAAGCCGGGATCCCATATGGATGCCAGTTTGAGTCCTCGCTGCTCCCTGATAATAGCATGGGAAAACAGCAGAAGATGGCCCACGTATTTGGACCCCTGCACACACATGGGAGACCTGGAAGAAGCTCCTGCCCCTAGCTTCAGATTGGCACAGCTCTGGCCATTGCAGCCATTTGGAGAGTGTACCAGTGGATGGAAGGCTTCCTTTCCTTTCCTTTCCTTTCCTTTCCTTTCCTTTCCTTTCCTTTCCTTTCCTTTCCTTTCCTTTCCTTTCCTTTCCTTTCCTTTCCTTTCTTTTCTTTTCTTTTCTTTTCTTTTCTTTTTTCTTGCTCTTGCTCTTGCTCTCGCTCTCTGTGTGTGTCTCTCTAACTCTGCTTTTCAAATAAATGCATAAATCTTAGAAAAAAGAGGTGGATTTGAACACAAAACAAGGAGAAACTGCCTTATTGAATTGCTGAGATGTAGAATGGGCTCAAGAAAAAATGAGCTCACAGTCACTGAAAATGAATACCCAAATGATAGAAGGCCACTGTGCAGACACACTTTAATAAGTTGGACTAAATGAAGCTGGTGCTTTCTTCCAGCACTGAAATAAATATGTTTCTATGAGAAAATCAGCTTGAAGAAGCAGATCTTGACATACAAGGTGGAGCTATTTTATGACTTTTTTTCATGCCACTTTTATCTTCTTTTCTTTTCTTAGAAGATACAGCCTGCTTTTTAAAAGATTTATTATGCTATTTATTTGAAAGGAAGAGTTACAGAGAGAAGGAGAGACAGAAAGAGAATATATGACTCTTGTTCATCTCATTTTTATCTTCTTTTCTTCTCTTGGAATATAGTCTGATTTTTAATGATTTATTATGCTATTTATTTGAAAGCCAGAGTCACAGAGAGGGAAGGAGGGAGGGAAGGAAGGAGGAAAGGAGGGAGGGAGGGAGAGGGAGAGGGAGAGGGAGAGAGAGAGATCTTCTCCATCTGCTGCTTAATCTGGATCTCCCACATGGGACGAATTTTCTGATGTGCCCCCAGGTGCATTAACAGGGAGCTGGATTAGAAATGGAGCAGCCAGGACATGAACCAATGCTCATGTGGGATACTGGCGTCAAAGGTGGTGACTTAACTTGCTATGTAATAATTCAGATCCCAGGGCAGTCTGTTTTTTGACAATGTATTTCCTAAGAGATAGCTGAAAAAACTGATTCTTGCTTATTTCTTCAGATTCTCCCTGAAATTATTCTACATAGCTCCAAGATTCACTCTGGGGTATCTTAGCCTTAAGAAGAAATAAAATTATCTTGGGAGATGCAAAATACAGATGTAAAGAAGGCACTTTGCAAATGTAACTGCAAGTTATTACCAGTGAGAGAGATGTCCCGTGGGTGGAAGTATCCCCATGTACTCTTAGGAGTGCTTGACTCTTAGCCAACGCTATACTCACTGGCATGAGGGCTGAGCTGTGTGCATATGTGTGCATATGCTTGGGAAAGTTGCACCTGATCTTTCTGGAAAAGTCAGAGACAAAAAGGGCCTTTTAAATTTTGTATAGACTTCGCTAGTGGTACTGAAAAGAGACTTGGAGGTGGATCTTGTTGGTGGGTGGAAGTTACAATGCCAAATTCTCCTAAAAACCAATGGTGGCATTTCTACTATTCTCTTCCCTCTTTTCAGCATCTGGTCCCTGGCCCTGGCTAAGCAGGCAACAAGCAGGAGTCTTTTGTAAAGGAAGCCAGACTTAAGTGGAAAAAAAATGAGGGGGCTTGGCTAGTTCTTTCCCTCAAGGCAATGGGTGGTCATTGCAGAAGGTGGAAGGTCACCATGACAACACTCTGAGAGCCTGAACTTGGCAGTTGGGTCACATTTAAGTCTACTGCCTACCCCCCTCCCAATAAAGAGTGGGAAGGGCAGGGAGAATGGGAAATTCCTGGAAGATTAGAAGGAGAGTTTCTCAGATACAAAAGAGGCTGCCCTAGGACGCAAGCCACAAGCAGGACTCAGTGCTCATATCTTGAATTTGGTGCTGGTGTTGCACAAAAGGCATCAATCCCACCTATTACATTCAGGGTATAAACATTTTATTGTGTGGATTGGGCTCTTTCCAAGGAACACAAAGTACCCCTTCAACTAACTCCTTTGTCTCCATGGGGATCCCAACTAAAATATGGTAGTAGTTGAGACTAAAATCTTTTGTGTTTAGGCTCTAGGGAAGAAATGAGATCAAGGCAAGAGCAATCTGGTTCTTCCTATTTTCCTCCTCCATCCCCTCACTGCTTACTAACAGACATAGGGGTAGACCAGAGGCCACTTTCAGGGACCTACAAGTTCCCTCAGCTAATTTCCTCTAGGAAAAAAAGATATTTTCAGAGATATTCATCAATTATTAAAAAATGTCAAGGAAGAAGTACCCACACATGGTGTAAAGTCGTTCAGCTATGTGACTACACCTCCTCTTGGTATTTACCACCATCATTGGCTCTCTATTGCTATGAATAATATAATAGAGAGGTTTGAAAATTAAGCCAGAGATGAACAATATCTCTAAATGCAACTCCACTGATCTCACATACTTCATGGCATACTTATTTTCTCCCAGGTCTTTGGATGAGCTGATTCTTCATAGTAAGCCATTTCCAACTCTTCTCTTCATGATGACTTCTTATTCATGCTTTGAGATCGATTTCAGTTTGTTACTCTTCTATGAAACTGTTTAAGCCCTACCACTGATTTCTTTGTTCCCCTTTTCTTTTCTAGTAGCTTTCCTTGGGCCTGGAATTAGGAGTGCTTGTAGTACTTGTTGAAGAGGATATGCTAACAGATCCCTGGCAGGTGGAATGTATGGATCAAACATAGTCCTAGTATTAAGCAAAACAATATGATATAGTAGAAAATATATAGCTTCAAGAGCCAGACAGATCTAGATTTAGTGCCAGGTTCTAGCTTTGACTAACTATATGACTATCCCTTAACTTTTCTAAGCCTGAACTTACTCATCTTTAAAATGTAACTTAACAGTGAAAAGAATAAAATGCTTAAGAATGAACTTAACTGAGGAGGTATGACATTTGTATACCACATGATACAGTTATCCCACTTTTGGGTATATACACAAATGAAATGAAATCAGTGTCAAAGAGACCTCTGTGCTCCCATATTTATTGCAGTAAAATTAATGATAGCCACAATATAAAATCAACCTAGATGTTCAGTGACACACAAATACATAAAGAAAACATGGCATATAAATACAGTGGAATAGCATTCAGCCTTAAAGAATGAAACTTGACATTTACAGAAAAATGGATGGAACTGGACAACCCTGTGTTAAGCAAAATCAGCCAAAAAAGATAGAAAATACCCCCATGTTTTCTCTCATATGAGAAAGTTAAAAGAAAAACTTGATCTAAAATTTTAATGGCAATTATTAGAGACTGAGAAGGATTAGGAGAAGGGAGAGAGAGAGTGGTTGAATAACAGACAACAAAACATAGTTGAGAGTAATAAGTGTTGTAGCATTTCACAGCACAGTGAGGCTACTATAATCACAGTAATGTATGATATTCTGTAAGAGGAACTAGAAAAGAGAATCTCATAGGCTCCAAACATAAAGAAAAGACAAGGAAATAAAAATTCTAATGATCTGATTTGATCCATTTATGTTGCATACATGAGCTGAAATAGTATACTCTATCACGTAATGTGCAAATCTTAAATGTTAACAAATACAATGATGATGATGATAATAATAATAATAATAATAATATATGCTACTTTACTGGGAACTGACCACATGTGAAAAAAATAAAGTCATATTTTAGGTCAATTAAGACTAAGAAAAGTAGAGATGGGCTTTTGGCTTAGTGGTTAAGCACTGCTTGGGATATCCACATTTCATATCCGAATGTCTTGGTTTGAATCCTGGATCCACTCCAGATTCCATCATTCTGTGAATGGACCCCCGAGGCATCAGGTAATTGCTCAACTACTTGGATCCTTGCAACCCATGTGAAGGACTTGGACTCAGTTTCTGGCTCCTTCCTGGCTTTGGCCTGGCCCATCGTTAGCCAATGGATATCTGGGTAATGAACCAGCAGATGGGAGTGCTTTCTCCCCCCCCCCCCATATCTCTCTCCCCAATTCTCAAAAAGCAAATAAAAAATTTTAAATGCGTACGATGAAAAATCTTTCATGAATTTCAAAAACTGTACCAAAATAAACATCTTTTAATTCCATTTCCCCACAAACTTTTTGAAGTATCCTTATGAGTATGTGTGCATTTTTTTAAAGCAGAAAATTACAAGGGTTGGCAGAGACAAATTGTAACCCTTATGCACTATTGAGATTGTAAAATGGTGCAACTGTCATGGAAAATAGTATGGTAGCTGCTTAAGGAAACCAAAAGTAGTATTGCCATACGATCCAACAATTCTACTTTGGGGTATCTACTCAAAAGAGTTGAAAGCAGAGTCTTGAACAGATCTTTCTATACCCATATTCATAACAGCACTATTTACAATGGCCAGAAGTTTCAAGCTAGGTGTCCAATGGTGCTGGATGAATGAAAAAAACAAAATGTGATACACACACACACACATATGTATGTGTGTTTGTATAATGGAATGCTATTCAGCCTTAAAATTCCTATGCTACATGAATGAACCCTTAAGAGACTATGCTAAATGAAACAATCTAGTTACTGAAGGACAAACACAGCATGAGTTTGTGTGTATGAAGTAACTAGAATAGACGAAGTCATACAGACAGGAAGTAGAATGGTGGGTAAGGGCTGAGTGTAAAGAGGAATGGGCAGTTATTGTTTCCTAAGCACAGACTTTAAATTTTGCAATATGAAAAGAGTTATAGAGATAGATGCTGGCGATGGTTGCACAACAATGTGCATGTACTTAATAGCAATGAAATGTACATTTTATATTTGTTAAGATATTCAATTTTTGTGTCTTTGTCCCAATAAAATGTGGGTAAGATAGCAAATTTTAGTATTTCATCATAGTTAAAACATAAAATCATCACATGATTGCGAGATGTAGTGATATGACACATGTAAAATACCTAATGCTGGACTTCTAGTAGTTGCTCAATTATTCTTTGCTCCTTCCATCTTTTCTTCTACCCATCTCCCCCTTCTTCCTGTGTATCTTAGTCTTTGCCTGAGGCACTGTCAAAACCCCTTTTTCAAAAGACTCCTTTCTCCTTCTTTCCTTACTTCCTCCCTTTCTTTTTTCCTTGTTTCATTTAGTTTTTACAGAGAACATCCAATACTTCTTGGAAGAATGCCTCACCTCTTGCCAGGTGACAAAACCACATCGTTCTTTTCCAAATTCCCCCGCAAGTGCACATTCACATATTATGTATGCCAATCAGTATTAGTGGTTCCACTAAGCTGCTGCATACAATTGTGCAGATTGTTCACTGTACAATAATATCTGACTGAGAAGATGAATTGGGTCAGTGTGCCCTGGTGTTGGGCTGAATTCAAGGAGTGCCAATTTCTAAATCACAGAAAGTCATTATAAGGGCTAATGCCAGCAAAGTGCATGTGTAATTAAGGCATTGTAATGCTTTTGAGGTTAAACTTGGGGTACTCGATGTCCAGAAAAGGAGGAAGTACCACTTGAGCAAGAAATAAGAATCTTTCTTATATTTATGAAACAAAAACCCTGAGCTAGGGAGCAATCAAGTCAGTGTGTGTGTGTGTGTGTGTGTGTATGGATGTTATGTGCTGTGATAATGGATTGAAAGGGGGAAGAGCTCAGACAGCAGTCTCCTGAGTATCTATTAATTGATCTCATTCAGATCATCCTCCAAAGAGAGTCCAATGGGCTGTTGCTTTCTACCTTGTATATGAGCTTTTCACACGAACAACAAGACCTAGAGAAAGAAGTCGAAGTGGTATTACAGTTTGTCACGACACTTGTGTTTTGATCCTGGGAAAAACACTTCTTTTTGAATTTTCTTGGCCAAAGATACTCTGACAGTATTGCCATTCTTAAGATTTAGGAATTAAAATTATATATCCTTGCAACAGCCTAAAACCATTTGCAAGCTTCGGAGATAATGGGGGATGATGGCTCTTGAACTGCAGCAAGAAAGTGACCTTTCCCATCCAGGGCTCCAGGCCATGTATAAGAGCAGAGTTGTATAAACCAGCATAAAATTTGCAAAGAGCAGGATTAACCTATTAGCACCCATTTTAGCAACTTGTCACATGACAATTTGAGTAATGTGGCATTTCTCCAAGGTAAGGCAGAATATAGTCTGTTGAAGCTAGAAAATCTATATCAAGTAATTCTTCTAGATTTAAATACTTGGGTGTGGAAATATATATCAGGATTACAATCATGTATTCTTGTGTTTTTTTTTCTTTTCCCATTATCTTAGCTATTTTATAAAGCACTTCTCAAAATTACATGGCCACATGTATGCCAAATTAGCTGATGTGAGGATGAGGTGCATGCAGAGGTGAAGTGGATATACCTACCTCCTCAAAGACACAATGGAATTTTAACCTTTTCCAACTACAAAATAGAGTAAGGCTCAAAATGTTGGAGAAGTATGAACCCTATCCTATTTGGAAATGGAGTTAGTTAGAGAAACCCTAACGTCTTTCTATCCTCAATAGTCTGAAGTTCAGTGAGTAGCGTGAGTAGTGTCAAAGAGTCAGTTCTCCTAGAATTCCAGGCAAAAGCCAAGCCACTTGAGTGAATATTTGAGCAATCACAACTGTGTATACAAAGTTCTTTAACAGGAAATGGTATGGGTGGAGTGAACAACTTTCAAATTTTAAATGAGCAAAAGCCTGGCTTATCTGATTTGGAAGCAGAAGATTATCTGTCAGCTTCCCTCCCTCGCTCCAGTATCTCTCTTCTCATTAGAGGCTGGGTAGTGATAGTTGTAGTGGGGAGAGCCTTAAAATAGTTACCCTGCCTCTCTTTGCTTTTGCCCTCATAGGAAGTTACTAAGCCAGAGAGTGAGCCAGCCAAAGGTTGTATTCCGCATTGCTATTCCACATTCCTCTTTTACCACAGTTTTGAACGATGAGAAGTATTTTCTCTACTACCTGCTGCCTTGCAGCACTATCTTCATCCCACAGAATCTTCTCAACTGATTATGTTACCCAAATGTGTACTGATAAAGGCTTTGTCACTTATTTCCGAAAACTGAAGAGACCTGAAAAAATCTTCCAGAAAAGGAAAAATAAACTGATTTAGAGACCCGTCATCTGTCTATGCCACGTCAAATCTTTCAATGAGTCAGTTCAGAAAAAAAAAAGTAGTAGCTCTCCAGTTTAATGTAAAACCCATGTAATCACCCCATGTAGACACAGGCTGAGTGACAGAACCAATCCTCCATTCTCCTCTTTTTGTTTCATGGGGCTTTAGTGGATAAAGGGGAAAAAAGAAAAGCAATAAACGCAGCTATTGAGAAAATCCTGAACAATGTCTTACCAGACCTCATTTATATAAATTGGGCTTGGAGAGTCATCCCAAGAGTATGGCAAATCAGAGCAATTCCTTCTTACAAACTCAGATGTTTAGCGCTCTAAAGGCCCTTTGAGATCATGTAATTCTGGTTCTTTATTTTACGTATCTGTAACCTGAGGCGCAAAGGATCTCATACAGCAAGGTTGTGCCAGAGCTCAGTCTAAAAACTGAAACTCCCATAATTCATCCAGTGTTTCATGCAAAGTACCTGGCTCTCTGGATTTTTAGAAAAGCATCTTTACTGGTATTCTGAGGAAGCTAGTGCTTTGTGCTTTGAATCTGAGGATGACTGTGGACCTTCTTCCCACCCTCATATGTAAAAGGCAGATATGCATTGTAAATGCAATTTGGTATACATTTTTAGGGCCTAAAGACCACAGGTTAAGAACCTGTGTCGAGTAACATAGCCATGATTCAAATCAAGTATCCAGACCTGCACTCTTAGCCACCATCCTCCTCATAGAGCTTACATTTTATCTGTGGAGTTATTGTAAGTGTGTTAATAAAGCATAGTAAATCCTTTGTGATGATATTTAGGGCCATATGAAATAAAGCAGAGTAAAGGGGGGAAGCATGACAAAAAAATTTGGTGTTTATCTTTTAAGATTTATTTTTTTTTATTTGAAGAGAGAGCGAGAGATCAAGAGAGTGAGAAAGAGAGAGAGCGAGAGAGAGAGAGACTCTTCTATCCACTGGTTCACTCCTCAATCCCTAAATGGCTGCAATGGCCAGGGCTGGCTCTAGGGTGAAACCAAGAGCTTGCAACTCCATATGGGTCTCCCACATGGGTGGCAAGGGCTCAAGTAATTGGGCCATATTCTGTTGCATTCCCAGGCACATTAGAAAAATTTGAATTCAAGTGGAGTAACCAAAACTGGAACCCACACTCCAAAATGGGATGCCAGCAAAGCAGGTGGTGGCATAATCCACTGTGCCATAACATTGGGCCCAGCATTTGGTATTTCTAATAGCATGGTAATGGAAGTTCTCTCTGAGGAGATGACGTTTCAGGAGACATCTAAATACAGTTAGGAAGCTAGTCTGGCATTATGGGTAGAAGAGACATCAAGTATAAAGGTCCTAAGACAGGAATGAATGGAGAAGATTCTAAGTTTATTACGAAAGTTTGTGTGACTGGGATGTGATGAGAAAGAAGAATATAGTAGGAGACAGAATCCAAGAGGTGGGTATTGACTGGATCATAGAGAGCCTTTCCAGCCATTGGTTGGGTTTTATTCTAAGTCTAGTGGCACTAGTGCCTTGGAATAGAAGAAATGTATAATCTGGCATGTATTTTATAAAAGATAATTCTGGCTTCTGTGAAAACAGATGTAGAAGGGTACAATGGAAACAGAGAGATCATTAAGGAGCCTGTTATTACAGTTGTCCAACCAAAGATGGCACTTTGACCTCGGTCTAGGTGGTGGAGGTGATCAACAGTTGTCAGATTCAGGAATATATTTTGAAAAGTAGAGATTGAGTTTGCTTGCTCTCTGGCTCCTGGTTTCTGATCAGCTTGGCTCTGGCTGTTGTGGTCATTTGGGGAGTGAACCAGTGGATGGAAGACCTCTCCACCTCTCCCTCTCTCTGTAACTCTGCCTCTCAACTAAATAAATTTTTAAAGAATAAATACACAAATTAAATTGATGCTAATTGAAATAATACACTTTAAATTAATTCATTTAAAACATATTTTGTAAGATTTATCTATCTGAAAGGCACAGTGAAACAGAAAGTGGAAGAGACAGAAGGAGATCTGTCTGCTAGATAACTCCCAAATGGCCATAACAACCAGGTCTGGGCCAGGCCAGAACCAAGAGCCAAGAACTTCATCCTAGTCTCCCACAAGGTGGTGGTGGCCCAGGTACTTGGATCATTCTCTGCTGCCTTCCCAGGAGCATTAGTAGAAAGTTGTAATGGAATCAGCACAGCCTGGAGTTGAACCTACACTGATATAGCATGTCAGCATCACAAGCAGCAGTTCAACCTGCTGAGTGACAATAGTGGCCTCCAGAACATATTTTCATAGTTCCTATTTATGTGTGAGTTCTAGTTGTAGGGGCTCAGGATTCAATGAACAAGAAAGTAGTCATGGTTTCTGACCTCATAAAGCTCACTATTCGGTCAAGCTCAAGGATGGTTATTTTACACATTGTGTCATGTAATCCTTACTGAGCACTCTTCCCCTTCTGCATGTGTGTGCACACATTTTAGGGAAAGCTAACAGTTACTGTCAAGTTATATGCTTAACACTTTACATTGACCATCTCTATTCATTGTAAGAACATTTTAAAGTCGCTATCATTATTGCCACTTTACAGATGAGATTTTGATATGCCTAAGGATGCACAGATAGTAACAGACAACCTGCATTTTAATTTTAATCCTTGAGAAGCAGTATAGTTCTGTGGTTGACAGTATTGGCTCTATAGTTAGCCACATCTGGGTTTTAAATCTAGTCCAACCACTTATCACTTATTTGACTTTGAATAGCTCGTAATCTAAACACTGGTTTCTTCAAACTATAAAAAGGAGTTGGGGTAAAAATAACTTCTGATTCTCCTACACATCTGTTGTGGATGTTAAATGAGTGAATGTGTGAAGCACTGTATCTCTTAGTGTCTCTATTGCCATTGCCCAAGTTCTTTTAGCTAACAATTCACTCACTGTCTTTCTTTTACTTTTAAAAATACTTTATTTTGAAATATAGATACAGAAAATTATTTTTTCAAACAGCTTTTTGAGAACAAATGACATCACATTACTTTCTAACTAGTATGCAGGAAGACAACAAAAGAGATATCTACCCCCACACTGTGTGTACAAAAAACTGGTTTCTGTGGATATTTTTGTATATAAAAAATCAGCTCATGTGTATATATATATATATAGATAGATAGATAGATAGTATATAAAAATCAGACTTTTATAAATACTATTTTTGATACAATTCTATATTTGTAAATTAGTTTAGAATGTGAATGAGAGTTGCAATGATGGTTATTTTTTCTCAAGAAAATGTTGAGAAGAATCGTGTGAAATAACTTTCAGTGGATGAAAAGCATACCAATAGACTTTTCAAATCTGTGAAGGAAAGAAGAAAAAGGGTAAAGACTCAGAATCTTTTAAAAGTTTTATTTACCTTTAGTTTTTAAAAAATTTTAATAGATTTAATATAGTTCATGGACACAATTCTAAGAATATAATGATATTCCCTTCTTTTTAAAAAAGTTTTTGAGATAATATATTTTAACTTACAATGCAGTCAAGGGCTTGACGCTCCACTAAATAAAATGTTTAACAAGTAAAAAGCCAAAAGCTCCTAGTTCAGCAGGAAGATAGGCAAATGTATAAGCAATAATCAAAAGGAAAGATGACCATTTCACCTATATAGAGTAAATTATAGAGTGATCACAGATCATTAAAACTATAGTAATATAACACCCATAACCATTGTTTGGACAAAAGTATAAAACGAAGACTGATAAAGCTACATTTACAGCAATGCTTATGCACACAGGCACTACTTTCTTGCTTGCTTTTTAATTTTTTTTCTTTTTTTAATTATAGCTTCCTCATATAACAGAGAACATGTGGCATTTGTCTTACTGGGTCCAAATTATTTCCCTCAACATAACGTGCTCCAGTTACATCCATTTTGTTGCAAATGGTAGAACTTCATTATTTTACAGCTGAATAATATTATATTATGTAGATATAGCACTTTTTTGTCCATTCATCTGATGGACATCTTGGGTGATTCCATATTTTGGAATAATAAACATACAAAAACAGTAGCTTTTTATATTCTCTGTCCTAAACTCAATGAAAGAGAAATCAAAGAAGAAATCCCATTTCCAATAGCCACTCAACTCTATTCTAAAGTTTACTCTGGTAGGTTTATCTGTGGTATCTTTCTTTTATTATAGTCTTCCTCCTCCATAGGTTCTGATACATTATTTAATATTCCTCCATAGGCTGATTTTGCCAAGTGATCAACTCCGATGACATATTGCTGTAGAGGAAGCTGCCAGTTGGAGACACTTTAATTATGATGCCTCTGTGGCTTTCTTTACAATCAGGACAGAATTTGTACTTTATTTACTCTATCCTAAACTCCATGTGATTGTTTTGTTTTCTCCAAAGTCTTTCTCAAGGCCCTTGACCTTAAATGGCAGCATATTGGAGATCTAATCACAATAGTTTTTATATCTCAGATTAGTTTCTGCCTATCAGCCATTTTAGTTCCTTAGAATCTAGAATCTGAGGTTTGGACAGAACTTTTGAGGGCATCGAGCCAACTCTCTAAGCTACCAAATCTTAAATGTGCTTTACACCTTGAGTCCCCCTTGCCCTTTTTTGGAACAATATTTGCAAATATATAAAACACCAGAATTGTAAAGGACCAATTATAGTCAAACATTTAAAAAATGGCACTGAATTTTCTTATTAACAAAATAAAAAATAGAGATCTGGTGGCAGGTCAAATAAGTACTATAATTTCAAAGTAGGTATTAACACACTATATGTCAAGAATCTAAAACAAATTCAGTGTTATATAAAGTTGTCTGTGGTTTATACTGGTTATAAAGTTATAAGTATTTTTTTTCAGTGATAGAAGAGACAACAAGCTATATTTCAGTACTTAGTTTTCAACAGGAAGAAGAGGAAAGATTTTAGCAAAATGAAGGGCTAACACACTTCTTAATGAAGGCAACTTAAAGCCGGGGAGGGCCTGTGCTTGCTATGTAAAACTGCACTCCCCAACAACAGGGAGCAAACAACTGCGCTGGCGTGCGTTTCGGTCTAGTCTAGGTTCCCTTAAGAATCACTACTCTACAACGAAACACTTCACAACTCCTCACCTTCCCACAATCCCCCGAACCGGAAATAACCCAGGCTGTTCCATCAGTGCTTAAAATCCCCAGGAAAACAACTCCAAAAGATAATCTTGACCTTTTTCTTGGCTGTTCCAAAGCCACCGGGCTCTGCAAAGCAAGCTCGGGCTCCGTGAAGTCCGCCTGCATCTCCTGCATTCCCAGGCAGCCAGGCTGGAGGTCACTGATGTCCACGGGTGATGGGACCTTGGGTTTCAAGAGGGCCATGCACTGGACACGGAGGCGCCCTTTACTTTAAAAAAAAAAAAAAGCTATGAAGATTCTGAAATTTGATCCTTTTTAAAACCTGAATACCACGTGCCAGATAATGTCTTCACTTCAGATATAAAATCTTAGGCTTATAATTGTAAAATGGGCTTCCAGCCATGGGATACTGTGCATACTTTGTGTCTACCAGCAACCCAGAAGTAGGCTGCAAGTGTGCAGCTATCACACCTATGTTCCAGGTCAGCTGATCACCTGTGACTGCTCTGGCCCCAGGTAAAGTTATAAGTATTATAATTACAATTGCAACTTGTTATCCAAATTCATAATAGAAAGATGGGGTAAATTTCAATCAGAAGTACGTGCAAATAAAAATACAAATTTCCCATTAAAATTCAAAGATCCCCTAAATTCTAAGATACCAGATTAAGAACCACAGTATCTGATATGTGAGTTATCTTGGTATATAATGATTGAGTTTTGACTGGATTTCTCCAGGGTCAGAGAAATCACCACCTAATAAGTAGAAACTTTTTCATTATTTTGTTATCCAATAATTCAATTAGGTTGTTCTTCCAGGTAGCTGTGCACTACCTTCCTGTAGATTCCTACCATTATCCCTCATTCTCTCAAGGGCTCAGAATTAAATCAGGATTCACTTTCATAGGAAGAATGTCCAGCTGTTGGGTGATAATAATCCTTATCCTCCTGCACTCGTCTTCTCTCTATTCTGTCTAACCACAGTTCTTTCATCTCTTTTTTGTGTGCTGTGGATTTGGAACATTTCCCCCTCTGGCTGATCTTTGAATATACTTCTAAATTGCAATATCCCTTCAGATTAAGCTAGAAACTCCCAGAGAGGGTGAAGAAGGTAGAATGAGAAGCTATCACTGTTCTCTCTAGTGCAGAAGCTACATACTTTAATTCAGCTCACATCTATGTAAATTTGGACAGGGAAAACCATCATCTCAAAAAACAAAAAAGTAAAAAATCATCCACTGTTTGTATTTACTACCAAGTTAAATTTATACATAACCTGTATTTGAATAAAATTGATCACTATATTTAACCACAACTACCTAATATATTCAAAGCTGCATATAAACAGTTATTCAATCATGGATACAACTCCTACTACAAATTCATTTGGGGAAACTTTGAATAGGCTATTTTGTAGCAACATAATTGGACTTCACCAATGATGAACAATCAGATTGTGTTTATATGACTATGTGATTTTGGAACAATAATCAAGAAGCTATTGGAAATTGCGTAGTTTTCAGTGGCATATGGCTGCCTCTGCTTTCTCATCTAGCAGTCAAAAATCTGGCTGCCACCTCCCTTATCCAAGAAATTTACTATTATGAATCTCCAGCACTCTTCTGGCAACTTTCTTGAGAAAAGTGATAGAATTTTCACTTCTCCACCACCTCTGGTAGGACCCAACTCCTTAAAATCTGCAATACTGACAGTTAAGATCTATTGAGAACTACCATATTTTATGAACTGTTTTAGCTGTTTTATATAGATCCTCTCATTTAATTCTCACAATAGTCTTAAGAAGTATTATTAATTAACCACTTTGTAGCTGAATAAGCTGAAGTAGAGAGACTTTAAGTAGCTTGCTCAAGATTACATAGTCAGTAAATCCACGAATTGTGATTTAAATTTAGGCAATCTGGTTGCAGAGAGCTTATTCCTACCATTTTTACCTGCATGCCTCCTACTATATTACTCCCACAATGCCCTTCCTTTAAAACCTAGGACAGTAGTGAGACACCTGGAAAATTGAAAAAAAAAGTAACTTACTAAGATGGACATCCAAAGGCTCTGATTCAGTATATCTGGAATTGGGCATAGAAATATGCATTCTTAATAAGTTTCCAGACAATTCTGATGCACCTGAAAGAAATCTTATAACCTTTCACCGAGAGAAACATGGTATTGGGAAAAATGTAACTGCTGTGTATCCATCTGAGCTTAGACTTCCTTGCAGGTGGCTGCCCTTTCACTGTTGAACCTTTATATGGACCCAAGCTAAATTTGAGGAAGACTGGAAACTACCTTGTTCTCTCCAGCATCCCCTATCCCTTATACACCAGGTAAGCTGTACAATGAGGAGAGGATTATGCCAAAGTTGAGATGTGATGAAGAGGAACAGGAATGCATTTTCTTCTCATTCTTCCTCCATAGCCCTCTTCGCCCTCTTGAGGAAAAGGAGATGATTAGATGGAGAGTATTTGAGATTAGCAGCAAAAATTAAATTAAAGCTTATACCAAAACGGGAATTTCTCCCCTTTGATATTCCAAGAGCAGCATTTTTCAATATTTACCTCATTCTACTCACATTTCTAAGTACTTCATGCATGTTAACCACAACCTACATTTTAACTCTCACAAATTCCTGGTGAGGAGAAGAGTAAGTACTATTACTCTTCCTGTTTCCAGATGAGAAAATGGGCACAGAGAAGTTTAAGGAAAGTGCCCAAGGATGGCAGAGCTACTCTTTTTGTTTTCTTTTCGTTTGTAACTTCTCATGATTGTGGAAAGACAAGAATCTTAAAATATAGAAAATATAATGAACCTTAAGAAAGGATAATCAACAAAAAAATCAATGGCTAAACAAGCGATAGGGAAACCACAGAACCACAAAACAAAGAAAGTTTTAACTGAGGCAGTTCCAAATCCAAAGTTTAAATCTTTCACTACTATGAAAATCTTCCTTCCTAGCTGGCTTAGCTTATTTGATGTCAGAGCAAGAGGAAACTTAGTGAATAGTTAATCCAGGAGGTTTTGCGTTATTTCCTCATAGAGCTCTTCCTTCAAATGAAAGCTTCTACAGAGAAATCTAAGTTTGCTAGGGTTCCAGGATCTGTGGTTGTGCCTGTTATAACCCAGGAAAGGTTTTCACACTGACATCATTTGCAAATCACAAACTAGTACTTCTTCATTTGGCAGATGAGCAAACTAAAGTTATCTGCCCCTGGGAAAAAATTATCTGTTTTTAAGGACCATATGATTACAGTGTCCCACCTGGATGATTCAGGATGCTCTCTTTTATCTCAAAGTCCTTAACTTAATCACATTTGCAAAGTCCCTTTAGACAAGTAAAGTAATATATTCACAGGTTCCTGCAATTAAGACATGAGTATTTTGTGGAACCAGAACCCTTCAGAATGTTCATACTCCAGCGGATAAGATAAAATTACACAGACAATATTATAACTAATATTCTTAAGTATTAAAATGCATAAAAGGATGAGACATGAGGCAAACATTGTGAAGGTGTTAAACTCTAATTCTTTTTTAAAAACTTTTATTTAATGAATATAAATTTCTAAAGTACAGCTTATACATTACAATGGCTTCCCCCCACCATAACTTCCCTCCCACCCACTACCCTCCCCTTTCCCGCTCCCTCTCCCCTTCCATTCACATCAAGATTCATTTTCCATTCTCTTTATATACAGAAGATCAGTTTAGTATATATTAAGTAAAGATTTCAACAGTTTGCCCTCACATAGCAACACAAAGTGAAAAATACTGTTGAAGTACTAGTTACAGCATTAAATCACAATGTACAGCACATTAAGGACAGAGATCCTACATGATTTTTTTAAAAACTGATTAATTTTCTATGCAATTTCCAATTTAACACCAAGGTTTTTTTTTTTTCATTTTCAATTATCTTTATATACAGAAGATCGATTCAATATATACTATGTAAAGATTTCATCAGTTTGCACCCACACAGAAACACAAAGTATAAAAATACTGTTTCAGTACTAGTTATAGCATTACTTCACATTGGACAACACATTAAGGACAGATCCCTCATGAGACGTAAGTACACAGTGACTCCTGATGTTGATTTAACAATTTGACACTCTTGTTTATGGTGTCAGTAATCTCCCTAGGCTCTAGTCATGAGTTGCCAAGGCTATGGAAGCCTTTAGGGTTCGCTGACTTGGATCTTATTCCAACAGGGTCATAGTCAAAGTGGAAGTTCTCTCCTCCCTTCAGAGAAAGGTACCTCCTTCTTTGATGGCCCCGTTCTTTCCACTGGGATCTCACTCACAGAGATCTTTCATTTAGGTCTTCTTCTTTTTTTTTTTTTTTTTTTTTTTTCAGAGTGTCTTGGCTTTCCATGCCTAAAATACTCTCATGGGCTCTTGAGCCAGATCTGAATGCCTTAAGGGCTCTGGTTCTTTTTCAAATAAATTAAATTAAATTTATTTATACAAAGGGAACATATTTCATGTATGTAATATTTGCAGTTTTAATAACATAATGATACTCCCTTCCCTCACTTCCACCCTCCCTCCTCCTTCCTTTCTTATTTTTCTTTTAATTTTTACAATTACATACTTTCAACTTTCTAATCACAAGTGTAATCCTCCTCTAAGTAAGGAATTCAACAAGTAAAAGTAGAAACACCACTGTTCCTCAGGAGTGTGAACAAGGGCTGTAAAAAATAATCAAATATATTTTTCTCTGCTTTGTGATAACTAGCATATTGAGTTCTAAAAACATGTAATGTATATGAGTGAAATTTAACTGGTTCTTGAAATATGAGAAAAAAGAAGTTAGAAGAGGCAAGTTATAAGGATTAAAATTTTCAGAGGGTGGCCAGCGCCACTGCTCAGTAGGCTAATCATCCGCCTGTGGCGCCATCACTCCAGGTTCTAGTCCTGGTCGGGGCGCCAGATTCTGTCCCGATTGCTCCTATTCCAGGCCAGCTCTCTGCTGTGGCCCAGGAGTGCAGTGGAGGATGGCCCAAGTGCTTGGGCCCTGCACCTGCATGGGAGACCAGGATAAGCACCTGGCTCCTGCCTTCGGATCAGAGCAGCACGCCGGCTGCAACGTGCCAGTCGTAGTGGCAACTTGCGGGGTGAACCAATGGAAATAAAAAGGAAGACCTTTCTCTCTGTCTCTCTCTCTCACTGTCCACTCTGCATGTCAAGAAAAAAGAAAGAAAGAAAGAAAGAAAGAAAGAAAGAAAGAAAGAAAGAAAGAAAGAAAGAAAGAAAAGTTTCAGAGGGTATAAAGAGACTCAAGTCTTCTGGGCAGTAGACAGAGATGATCAAAATCAGATTCTGTGAAATAATTCTGAAAATATTACAGAATATTTATTGGAATGGAGAGCAGAAGATGAGTTAGAAGATAATAGCAATGACTCAGGTAAAAATTATGAAGATGTGGTACAAAAATAGTGAGATTTGGAAATTGTTTAAATGGAGGAATCTGAAAAAGAAATAAGAATTTAAGACATACAGGTTTCTATACAGATTACTAAGAGCATTATTACACTATTAACTGAGATATGTAGGATCTGGTTTTGGAGGAATATGATGAGGTTAGTTCAGGTTAAGTTGAGTTGAAATTGCCCATTGGACTGTTTTCAAATATTCACACTTTCATTTTATCTTTATTTTCTCTGACTTAGTCATGGGCACACCTAAATATTGTGTCAATTCATCCATAAGGAAGACACAGTCCCCGCCCTATTTGATGTGAGTCAGCCTTGAAAATAGCTACTTGCCCAGTATGAGTAACTATCTATGTTTAGAGAATATTGAGGCCTGTGTATCTATTAGGGTAAGAGTCAATGTGATGTGATATAGTATCTCAAATCCTTTTTGAATGAGGCAATTTATAAATAACTATAATAATAATTTACACTTTTTTAGCACTTTACATTATACAAAGTACTTATCTATCTACCTATTATAGTATTCTTGTGAGTAAAACAAGCCAGGCATTATTTTTACTGCTATTTTAGAGAAGAAGTAAATTGAGATTCAGAGAGCTTAGGTGGCTTTTATATCTTCAGAACCAGAACTCAAATTCAATTCTCCTCAATTCACTTCTAATCTAACCAGTCTGTGCCTCAGTTCCTCATTTGTAACATATCAGTAAAAAATAGGGTCCTTTTCATGGAGCTGATTCGAAGAACAAATGATATAATGCACGTAAAGTGTTTGGTACAGAGCCCATTACACCATATTTATTCAATATAGACTATCTTTATCATCACCACCACCACCATCATCGTTAGCCTCCTCCTTATCATCATTTACATCAAATCATACAAGGAATATTTTGGTGGAGTTGATGCAGAGAACAGTAACCTCATGTCCTGTGGACAAAATTTGGTATACAGTTTAGTTTTGCAAATAAAATTTTATGAGAAACATAATATCCATGTGTTTACTTATTTGTCTATGATTGCTTTTATGCTACAATGACAGAGTTGGATGCTTGCAACCAAGATACAAAGGACCTCGTAATGTAAACAATTCATCATCTGACTTGTTATTGGAAGTTTGCCAAACTCAGAGTCAAAGACTTATTAAACAAATACATTTTGTCATTTTTTGATCTGAAGATCTCTTTCTAGACATATATACACACACAAATAATTTTATATGACTGTAGTTGTACTATTTTCAAGAAGTTACATCATATAGCCTGATTTAAATAGGATGAAGGTAGGCATATTTGTTTTTATTTATATTTTGATTGATATTTAAAATTGTACGTACTTATAGAGTGCTGAGTTATGTCTCAATATATGTATACATTGTATAATATTCAACTCAATATAAACATATCTATTTCCTCAAATATTTATTTATGAAGAAAACATTTAAAATCCTTTCTTTTCACTTTTCTTAAATGTACAGTACATTATCATCATCTGTAGCCATTCAATTGTGCAAAAGAACACTAGAACCTATTTCCCTTATTTAATTATAACTTAGTGCTTGTCGACCAATCTTTATCCCCGCTACTCCCATTTTACCAAGCCTCTGGTAACCATTATTTTTTTAAAGATTTTATTTGTTTATATTAGAGGAAGAGTTACAGACAGAGAGAGGGAGAAACAGAGAGCAAATACCCACCTGCTGATTCATTCCCCAAATGGCTACAATGGCTGGAGCTGAGCCAACTAGAACCCAGGAACCAGGAGCTTCTTCCGTGTTTTCCACACAGGTGCAGGGGCCCAAGTACTTGGGCCATCTTCCACTGCTTTCCTAGGCCATAGTAGAGAGCTGGATCAGAAGAAGAGAGTCGGGACATGAACCATTGCCCATATGGGATTCCAGTGCTGTAGATGGAGACTTAGCCCACTACACCACAGCGCCAGCCCCAAGTAACCAGTATTTTGTCTGAAGTTGCGTGAGATCAACTTTCTTAGATTTCATATATCAATAAAATTACTAAGAATTTGGTTTATTTCTCTTATCATAATGACCTCCAGTTCAAGTATGCTGTCACAAATGGCAGGAGTTTATCCTTTTATGACTGAATAGTAATTGCATGGTATTAAGTCACATATTTATTGAATCATCAGTTGATGAACACTTAGTCTGATTCCATTTCTTGGATATTGTGAACAGTGATGAAAAAAACATCGGGAAACAGTTGTTTCTTCAACAAATATACTTTACCTCCTTTGATTATAGATCCAGGAGTAAGATTCTTGGATCATAATGTAAGATCTTCTGTATATGAAGGTAATTGAAAATGAAACTTGATGAAGGGCGGGATGGGAGAGGGAGTGGGAGAAGGGAGGGCCGCGGGAGGGAGGGAGGTTAGGGGGGGAAACCACAACAATACAAAAGTTGCATTTTGTAAATTCACATTTATTAAATAATAAAAATTTAAAAAATTAAAAAAAGAAACAATCAAGAGAGTGAAGTGACAACACACAGAATGGGAGAAAATATCTTAAAAGAGGTAAATATTTAAAATATATAAAAAGAAATATTCTGATTAAAATGAGAAATATACTTAAATATGCAGTTCTCCAAGGAAGACACAAAAAGGGCCAACAGGCATGCAAAAACATGCTCAGCGTTGCTTATCATCAGGAACATGCAAATCATAAACACAATAAGATATTACCCACAGTTATTATCACCATTAAGGAAAAGACAATGGATAATAAGTGATGGGGAGGATGTGCAGAAAAGGGAGTCCTTGAAAAATGTTGGGAATAAAAATTAGCACAGCTATTATTCAAAGCAGTATGGGGGAGGGTATTGTGGCACAGCTGGGAGTTAAGAGATCAGGGATGCTCAGATCCCATATCAGAGTGTCTGGTTTGCATCTTGGCTTTTGGGCTTCCAGTTCAGCCACCGATAACACAGCTCTCCAAACCTCTTATTTTTGAAGTAACAGATATCCTTTTATTTCTCAAACAAATTCTTACATGGAATGTTGGTTTTATAAATTCAACAATGTGTCCTAATCAGAAAGTATGATGGAGCACTAATAACAGAGAGTCAGATTGAAATTATTTGAAGACAGGGTGTTTACAGAAATAATCAAGTTAAGATTAAGTCGTAAGAGTGAGCCCCCTAATCCAATACTAGCGGTGTCCTTATAAAAAGGGGAAATTGGGACACAGAGACAATCATGCAGAGGAAAGACTATGTGGGTAGGCATTGAGACAATGTCATTTGAAGACAAAAGGTAGGAACGATGCATTAACAAGCCAAGGGAAAAGATAGATTGCCAGCAAACTACCAGAAAGTAGGGAGAAGCAAGGGAGGACTCTTCCTTACAAACTTTAGAGGGACTTTTGTCTGCTGACACTTTGATTTTGAACTTCTTATCTCCAAAACTGTAAGATAATAAATCTCTCTTTTAAGGAACCTACCATGATAGTTTGTCATGGTGGCCCTGTGAAATTGAAACACCTGGTGTGTAAAACACAGGAAACAAGAACTCTTCTCCCTGGAACAGAGGTGGGAGACATGGAGTCCTCCTTATCAGGATCTAGTGTTGTTTCTGAGACATCTCTGTAAAATCTTAAGACAAAGAATGAAGTTCTGTCTTTGCAGCAAAATGGATAAAATTGGAGAGCTTTATGTTGAGTGAAATAAGCCAGAAACAGAAAGACAAATACCGCATGGTCTCCCTTATATGTGGAAGCTGAATAAAATGAAATAAACTCCATCTGAACACAGAATGGCAATTACTAGAGGCTAGAAATGGCAGGGGAGGTAGATGAAGTTTGGATGTTTGGAATAAGTTCCTAGTGTCACAGAGTGGGGAGTCTATAGTCCGCAATAACCTAGTATACATTGTATGAACACATAGAAGAAAGAAGTTCTAAGTCTAAAGTAATATCAAAGAGGAAATGTTGGGGCCAGCGCTGCAGTGTAGAAGGTTAATCTACAGCCTGCAGTGCCAGCATCCCATATGAGCACTGGTTTGAGTCCCTGGTACTCCACTTCCGTTCCAGCTCCCTGCTAATGTACTTGTGAAAGCAATAGAAGATGACGCAAGCCCACGGGCCTTTGCACCCATGTGGGAGACCTGGAAGAAGCTCTGGGATCCTGGCTTCAGTCTGGCCCAGCTCTGGCCTTTGCAGCCATTTGTGGAGTGAACCAGTGGATGGAAAATCAATATCTTTTTTTTTTTTTTTGACAGGCAGAGTGGACAGTGAGAGAGAGAGAGACAGAAAGAAAAGTCTTCCTTTTGCCGTTGGTTCACCCTCCAATGGCCACCACGACCGGTGCACCACGCTGATCTGATAGCAGGAGCCAGGTGCTTCTTCTGGTCTCCCATGGGGTGTAGGGCCCAAGGACTTGGGCCATCCTCCACTGCACTCCTGGGCCATAGCAGAGAGCTGGCCTGGAAGAGGGGCAACTGGGACAGAATCCAGTGCCCCGACCGGGTCTAGAACCTGGTATGCTGGTGCCACAAGGCGGAGGATTAGCCTAGTGAGCTGTGGCGCCGGGCCTAAAATCAATATCTTTCTTTCTCTCTCTCTCTCCCGCCTTTCAAATAAATAGAATAAATATTTAAAAAGGGGGATGTATGGATGACTCTGATTTGATCAGTACATATTGAAAACATATGTTTAAATGTCACACTGTAGCCCATAAACATGTACAATCATTGTTAATAAAAATTTTTTTATAACGCTTTTATTTAAATAATATAAATTTCCAAAATATAGCTTATAGATTACAATGGCTTCCCCCCCATAACTTCCTTCCCACCCGCAACCGTCCCCTTTCCAACTCCTTCTCCCCTTCCATTCACATCAAGATTCATTTTCAATTCTCTTTATATACAGAAGGTCAGTTTAGTATATATTAAGTAAAGATTTCAACAATTTGCCCTCACATAGCAACACAAAGTGAAAAATACTGTTGGAGTACCAGTTATAGTATTAATTCACAATGTATAGCAGGATAAGGACAGAGATCCTACATGATATATATATTTTTAAATTGATTAATTTTCTATGCAATTTCCAATTTAACACCAAGATTTTTTAATCATTTGCAGTTATATTTATATACAGAAGATCGATTCAATATATACTATGTAAAGATTTCATCAGTTTGCACCCACACAGAAACACAAAGTGTAAAAATACTGTTTCAGTACTAGTAATAGCATTATTTCACATTGGATAACACATTAAGGACAGATCCCTCATGAGACGTAAGTACACAGTGACTCCTGAAGTTGATTTAACAATTTGACACTCTTGTTTATGGCGTCAGTAATCTCCCTAGGCTCTGGTCATGAGTTGCCGAGGCTATGGAAGTCTTTAGGGTTCGCCAACTTCGATCTTATTCCGACAGGGTCATAGACAAAGTGGAAGTTCTCTCCTCCCTTCAGAGAAAGGTACCTCCTTCTTTGATGGCCCCGTTCTTTCCACTGGGATCTCACTCGCAGAGATCTTTCATTTAGGTCTTCTTTTTTTTTGTTTTTCAGAGTGTCTTAGCTTTCCATGCCTAAAATATTCTCATGGGCTCTTGAGCCAGATCCGAATGCCTTAAGGGCTGATTCCGAGGCCAGAGTGCTATTTAGGACATCTGCCATTCTATGAGTCTGCTGTGTATCTCGCTTCCCATGTTGTATCATCCTCTCCCTTTTTGATTCTATCAGTTAGTATTAGCAGACACTAGTCTTGTTTGTGTGATCCCTTTGACTTAGACCTATCAGTGTGATCAATTGTGAGCTGAAATTGATCACTTGGACTAGTGAGATGGCCTTGGTACATGCCAACTTGATGGGATTGTATTGGAATCCCCTGGCACGAGTCTAACGTGACATTTAATTATTAATTGTAGTCCATTTATCCTGGACAATTTGGGACGTGCTCAATCGGACTTGCCCCAAATGGTGGAGTTAGAATCGTGCCAGGAGATTCTAATACAATCCCATCAAGGTGGCATGTACCAAGGCCATCTTATTAGTCCAAGTGATCAATTTCAGTTCACAATTGATCACACTGATAGGTCTAAGAGTCAAAGGGATCACACAAACAAGACTAGTGTCTGCTAATACTAACTGATAGAATCAAAAAGGGAGAGAATGATCCAACATGGGAAGTGGGATACACAGCAATAAAAATTTTTTTAAAGATTTATTTATTTATTTGAAAGTCAGAGTTACACAGAGAGAGTAGGAGAGGCAGAGAGAGAGAGAGAGAGAGAGAGAGAGAGAGAAAGAGAGGTCTTCCATTTGATGGTTCACTCCCTAATTGGCTGCAACAGCCAGAGCTGTGCCAATCTGAAGCTAGGATCCAGGAGCTTCTTCCTGGTCTCCTACATGGGTGCAGGGGCCCAAGGACTTGGACCATCCTCTACTGCTATCCCAAGCCATAGCAGGAAGCTGGATGGGAAGTGGAGCAGCAGGGCCTCGAACTGGAGCCCATATGGTATGCCGGCACTTCAGGCCACGGCATTAACCCGCTGCACCATAGTGCAAGCCCCCATTAATAAAAAATATTTTAAGAAAACAACCCTTAGCCAACTTGAAAACCACAAATTTATTCCCCTATGTTTTCCTGGAGGGTATACTTTTCAAAGTTGATGGATTGGGATAAATATTCATTTTAGTTTAAAAGACGTTTATTTAATCCTCCCATTTAAAATAATTATTTGGGGAAGAGTGATGAGAGGAGAAAACACATGCTAGCTCACTCCTCAAATGCCCACAATGGCCAGGGCTTCTCTGAGTCAAAGCTGGGAGCTAGAAATTCAATACAGATCTTCCACATAGGTGGCAGGTACTTGAGCCAACACTGCTGCTTCTCAAAGTCTACATTAGCAGGAAGCTAAAGTTGGGAGCTGGAGCCATCTGATATCCAGGCACTCTGATATGGAGCATGGACATTCCAGCTGGACCATTCTCTTAACTGCTAAGCCAAATACCTACCTCTTTCTTCCAAATAATATGGTGCATCTACTGTATCCTAGAGTATGTACCTTTCCTAATGACTATAACTGTTTTTAATTCCTTTCTGAACTCCCTTTAAGTCTCAAAATTTGATTATTATAAATAGTGGTAGAAAATAAATTCCTGGGGATGCATTTGGTTTAGCTGAATGGATTAGGAGCCCCCAATCCAGGAACCAAGCACTCTTTCCAAATATTTCTTCCTCATTCTTTCTGAAGTCCCATGTACTCTGTTCTTATATCCTGGGAACATAAGCCATGATTTTTCAGCAATGTGAAGTAACGAAACACAGTCTCAGAGTACTTGTTAACTGCCATGGAACCTGTATGGACTGTGGCAAGCAGTGCTCTCTGCTTTTTGAAAAAATAATGTAGGAAACGGTCTGTGTTGGTAATTTGGGGGACAGATGAGGAGAGCAACTTAGGCATACCCCCACAGAATTCTGATTAAGTAGGGAATAAAATGAAGCTTATTCAAAGTGGCACATCTTTCTGTACTGGAGGGAGACAAGCAGTAGAGAAAAGAGATCTTAGTTTAAATTAAGATTTTAAAAGTAAGGCTTCAGGGCAGACGCTGTGACCTAGTGGGTAAAGCCACCAC
This sequence comes from Sylvilagus floridanus, assembly GCA_949820135.1. Lineage (NCBI taxonomy): Eukaryota > Metazoa > Chordata > Mammalia > Lagomorpha > Leporidae > Sylvilagus > Sylvilagus floridanus. The sequence continues at coordinate 83,084,855 of OX463223.1, forward strand.
CTGGAGTGCTGGCATCCCGTATGGGCACCGGTTCTAGTCCCGGCTGCTCCACTTCCAATCCAGCTCTCTGCTGTGGCCTGAGAAAGCAGTAGAAGATGGCCCAAGTGCTTGGGCCCCTGCACCTGTGTGGGAAACCTGGAAGAAGCTCCTGGATCCTGGCTTCTGATTGGCCCAGCTCCAGCCGTTGCGGCCAACTGGGGAGTGAACTAGCGGATGGAAGACCTCTCTCTCTCTCTCTCTGTCTCTCTCTGTCTGCCTCTTTTTCTCTCTTTGTAACCCTGACTTTTAAATAAATAGATAAGTCCTTAAAAAAAAGTAAGGCTTCTTGAAAGGGTACCCTGTGAAGGAATGCTCATATGGTCTCTGAACACTTAGGCAAATGTACTCTTCACAGACTGTGGCACTGATAATAGCAATGATGACTACAAGTGTTGTGCTGTATAGTCTCACTAACACAATAGGTATTACATAGTTTAAGTCTCACAATTATCCCCTCATTTAAGATGATAAATATGACATTGGCTGAAGATGAGTAACTTAGCCAATGTCACAGAGATGGATAGTTAGGCAGTCTGATTCAAAGGTCCATTCTTTAAACCATTTTACTATATATGTCCTCACTAAGGAATGTAAAAGAGACATTTGTCTGAACTGTGTTTTTGTTGTTGTCTTTCATAGTGCTTCACTCTGATCCAGAGTTTTCTTTAAGCCACGAGGGGAGGCTCTGTTTGGCCTTGCAGAACACTGTCCTGATGACTACAAAATAAGGCAAAAGATAGTGGAGAATTAAAGCCCAGCATCAGCATTTCTGAATCTTCAGTTCTAAGAATGAGGTTTTTTTGCTGTGTTTTGGGGGATCAAAGTATCTGCCCCTAAGAATCCCTTTGCCTAACACAGATGAGAGAACACACAGCTGACTTGGATGCAAAGGAGAATGTGGTCAACGCAGCAAGTAGTCCAGCATTGAGCGGAGGATTGTGTAAAATGAAATTTAAGAGCTAAAAGAAGTTTCATTTAGGAAAATTTGACAAGTTTGTATTTTCCGTGGGGAACTGTAATTGACGGTGTATTTGGGTTTTTTTGTTTGAGTCTGTTTTGAAGGTTGGTTAGAACACGAGTGAGTATAGAAGGGATGAAGGAGAGAAGAGAGCCAATTAACTGAATGAATTATTTTACTTTTTTTAAAAAATGATTTATTTGAGTGGCAGAGTTAGAGAGATAGAGGGAGAGACAGAGAGAAAGAGATCTTCAATCCACTGGTTTACTCCCCAAATGGTTACAATGGCCAGGGTTCGGCCACGATGAAGCCAGGAGCCTGGAACTCCATCTAAGTCTCCCTCATGGGTGACAGGAACCCAAGTACTTGAGCAACCTTCTGCTGCTTTCCCAGGCACATTATGCAGTTAAATTTCTGATCCAATGTTACGTGCTGGAGAATATTTTTAAAGGACGAACTTCCCAGTGCACTTCAAGCTATGTCATATACCTTCAGAATTAACCCACTCTTGATACTAAACACTGTTCCTCAGCTTCCAATGTTGTAGGACCTTTTGAAAGTACAATAGTGTGATTATTATGTGAATATGACCTTCTCTCTGTCCTGTGGCATGAGGATGTTGAGGTGATTCCCGGTCCATGCTATACCCTATCTGCATAGATACCCAGAGAAGAGCCATAATAAAGCCAGGATTTTTTAGTCCTCATCTCCATTTTGATTATAGCTTTTTGGCTAAGAGGTCTTGGTCGAACTAGAGGCACTTACATGGGACATTTAAGAAGTAGGGAAACTCTCATTTATTGAACACTCTCTATGTGTTGGACACATTTCCAAACATATTTCATATATTATTCTTGAGTATAAATATCTACTCGACTAATTTGCTAATACATTATTCTCTGGTGGCCAGAGGCATATCTGCTTCTAGCAGGGGTCTTCCTTTCTTGCCCTCTTTACCTAACTTCTAATGCATTCTCAGTTGATAACTGATGGAATTAGTGGGTTTTAAAGTCAATAGCAGAAATGAAAAAAAAAGTTGGTGTAAAAAAAAGGAAGAAAACAAAGTATCCAATAAGCTTAATATCTTTTATAAAACTATTATTTAAAAAAAAAATTGTCAGGAGAAACCAGACAACTAAGTTTGTTCTGAAGGAACTTGTGCTTTATAAACAATAATACCACATTTTTACATTTCCTTTAAGGAAACGCTGCTTTCCAGGTGAGCTCATACAGTTCTTATTATTTTTTAAAAGATTTATTAATTTATTTGAAAGGGAGAGCAATGGGATGGGGAGGGGAGAAGAGATCTTCCACCTACTGCCATTCCCCATGTGGATACAACAGGTCAGGATGCACCAGGCTGATGCCAGGGACTCCATCCAGGTCTCCAACATGACAGCAGGGGTACAAGTATTGAGGCCATCTTCCACTGCCTCCTCAGCTACATTTGCAGTGAGGTGCATTGGAAGCAGAACAGCTCAGACTTGAACTGACAGTCTGATATGGGATGTTGTCACAAGCTGGGGCTTATCCTTCTAAGCCACAGTACTGGTCCTCATACAGTTCTTCATGCTGCTCAAGACTTCACGAGGCTTTTCTAGGTATTTGTTACTTAATGCAGAATTTACCAATCACATGTGGCTATTGAGCACCAGAAATAGGTCTGGTCTTAGTTGAAATATACTGTAGGTACAAAATAAACACTAGATATAGAGTAGAGAGAAAGAGAATCTCCTGTTTACTGGTTCACTCTGGAGATGGCCTCAATGACAGGAGAAGAGGGGTTGGATTAGAGGGAAGCTCAGAGCCAGGGATTCAGTCCAAGTCTTCCACATGGGTGGCAAGAATTGAGAAATCATCACTGCTTCCCAGGTTCACATTAGCAAAGAGCTGACATCAGGAGTCAGAGCTGGGGGTAGCGCATAGGCACTCCAATATGGTATGTGGGTAACCTAAGAGGCAGCCTGTCCACCAGACCAAATGCCTATCCCCACCATCTTCTTGGATGTGTTGGGAATTTATCATCTCCTGGGACAATTTGTTATTTAGAATGACCCTAACACTCTTCCTTGTCCGTTATGATATTATTTTTATCACCTGAAAATACATACAGGGGCAATAATCTCTCTTTCACATAACTATACTGAAGTTATTTGAAAACCATTTTTTCCCATTAAATATTTCCTATCCTATCTAGTTCTAGCTCCTGCAGCTATTCCTCATGTTATAATTTCTAGCACCTTATTCACTATATGTGTTTTCTCAACACCCTTCTAATTATCATAGAACTGCTTCAAATAGGGCACCTAGAATTATATTCCTTACTTACTTTGAGCTTACCTTCTTCACTTTGAGCATTATGCTTGTATTTCTGCATCCCAACCTCAATGAAATTAGCTTTCTGGGAAACCATATATTTCATGTTCTGACATACTGAGCTGAAACTCCCAAGTTTGTTGATTCTTGTATGTCCAACTGTTAGACATTCTCATCAATTCTATAATCCCATAGTTGGTTTTCCTGTAATCAAGTATAGGAGTGATTGAATTCTTCTCAGTGTAATGTCATTTTGTCAGTTTAAATCTATCACCTGAGTCTTAAGTGCATTTTTGGATCCTTACTCTCATCTGATTAATTTTCTCTCTTGTTTTAACATGATTTACAGATCAGAGTAGCATCTGGTGCTATTTATTTGTCTCTAGGATCTTCCTACTGCCTGCTCTCCTTTTATTCTTGCTGAGAGCTTCTTCCTGGCTACTGAATGCTTATGGTCTGTATGCTATTATTTGGTGGCACCATACTGCAGGAGACTATATATATATATATATATATATATATTTGGTGTTGTATATATTTATATTTATATATATATATATATATATATATATATTTGGTGTTGAACATCAGCAAACCCTTATGCTCTTCCTTCTGTCTCACATTCACTGCTACTTTCCATCTTGTATTTCTGTGAGAATCTGTTTTTTTTTTTTTTACATATCCAGTTCAGCAAATCATGGGTTATCATGAGCCCTATTTCCTTACGTAGTGGTCAATTAGCTTTAGTGAGCCTGCCCTGTCACTGGTGAAGTATTTCTAGAAGCTGATGGTAAGACCAGCTCTCATAATCATGCAGAGTATTGGCATGAGACACTTGTTGCTTTGGTGCTCATCTCCCATAAAATTTACTTTCTCAATCATGAGCAGTGAGATGTCTAGGTAGCAAATTATTGGGACAATTTCTTATGCTAGTTCCTCAACAGACGGTTAAGACTTTGAGATATTATGGAGCTTCTGAATGCTAGGAATGATTCTTCACCTAGCCTCTGGCCCCTCAATATCTTTCTCAACACACCTTGAAAGTAAAGCCATCTACTATAGTAGCTGCTGGCTAATTCCTTCTGCAAGTTCAGATAAAGTTTGGAAGATTGGTTCTCATGGAATACTTTTCTCATATACTCAGAAGTAGATCCTGAATTCAGGTTCTTTTCCCTTAAAAGAGATTTACTAGGCAATATACCTTCACATTACCTCAGAATGACTCTAAGGACACACATTTCTCATTGACTTAGTCAAACATGACACTGTGCATATTAAGGATGATATAGAGTTTCTTGAGAGGAATAAGCATATAACCATACTAAGGCCCAAACAATTATAATGTGTTTATATAGACATAATGCGAAGGCCATTTCCAGAATGACTCTAGGAACTAAAGCCAGAATTCCATAATAAGAATTGGAGGCAATTATAGGCAACTATATTTACAAAACAACTGATGGTTGATACCTATTTCTCAAGCATTATGCTAAGCACTTTACATACTTTATGTCATGTAGCTCTGAGATCAATACTATCAGATAAGTGGCATTATCCTCATTTGACAAATATAGCATCTAAGACTCCCAGAAATGATTTAGTCAAAGTGATTTAGTGGGAAGCTGAGAAGCTGAGTTGCAATTGGAGTCTTCCTATGATAAGATCCACAGCTCTTTGCTTTGCACAACACTGCCTCCCAGGGGAGGGGCAGGGCTTGACACAAGTAGAAGGCATTCAAGGAAGAGAGGAGAGCATGTAAGAATACTTCAAGAGATGGAGTTGAATGCTGAGTAGATTCCTCAACATTTCACAGGTGAAAATACCATTCAAATTTCCACTTCTTTTATCTGAAGTGGAATATGTGAGTTAAGAGAAGTGAAATGGCAGAGAAACTATTGATGCCTCTTCTCTTATAATCTGAACTTTGTCTTGGAAAAAGAGGTGAAAATGTCATCTGAGGTCTGTAGGAAGAATGAGCCAGTGGGTCTAGTTTCAAAAGCCTTGCTACCTTGGAGGTAGGTGCTTGGTATAGTGGGTAAGACTCCATTTGAGCCAGCCACATCCCTTATCAGAGTGCATGAGTTCAATTCCCAGCTCTGTTTCTGATTCCAGCTTCCTGCTAGCACACACCCAAGTTCTTAGGTCTTTATTCCCCATGATTGATTTCTGGACTCCAGGTTGCAGCTTGCCCAAGCCTTGGCTGGCATTTAGGGAGTGAATCAGTGGGTAGAAGCTCATTCTCTCCCACTTTCCCTCTCCCTCTCTCTCTCAAATAAAATGAAAACAGTTAAAATTAATTGAAAAATAAATCCTTGCTCCCTCTAATGAAGACTTGGGCATGTTTGCTCCTAATTCTTTAATCTCACTACGAAAATCTTTTCTCTATTCCTCTAAACCCTTCACAGGGCACAGGTTAGTAGATAGGGGCTCTCCAACTAAGTTTTATATGGTCCCACCTCTTCTAAGAATGTTTAAAAAGGGTGGGGTCACTCAAGGCTTCTGCCTGGCTTAATTTTCACTTATTGTCTCCCTTTTCACTCCCATACAGTCTGCCTCATTGTTACCAGATACAGACTTAGAGGTCATGAATATCTACAAGCAATAATCTATAAGTCTTTTACAAAAAAAAGTCTTTTGTTCCTTTATCTCTTTCTATCTAGGTCATAGCTTAACTTGTGGCTTAAATTTCTCTGGACAAGCTCCAATTTCCAATATCTTTAATAATCACAAATCCCATAACCAATTGCAAGACTCCCAGGGAATACAGTGTTGACCTATCCAAAGTAGAGAGAGAACCTCCTGGAAAGAATGCAGGGACTATCAACTTTTCATAGTTACCTATGTTACTATTTAAGAATTCACATCAATAGAAACATTTGTTTCATCTGGCCTACAGCCATCATCTTACCTTTTTGATCTCTGTTTACTTCCATTAAGATGCATATGAACTCCCCTTTTTCAGAGATTTTATCTCTCTCCACTATGATCTAATTATGTCCAGGATAAGCAATTCTTAAATCCTTCATACCAGGCCTCCTTGTTTCTAGTTGGGGCCTTGGTTCAGGATAGCATGCGTCACCTGCATGGCAATAGCCTGGGATAACAGATACAGGCAGAGCCCTAGACCTGAGCATTACTGCTCATGGGAACAGGTAGACAGAAGAAGATTCTATGGTTCTGAGAGTGTGGATATGGATTTATGTATTTGAATTCAGCAAGGACTTTGCTGCCTTCATATTTTTGCTACCTCATAAATTTCTCAAAGAAGCATAACAATAAAGTGCCAAGAGAGTGATTCAGAGGTAGCCTGAGGGACCTGGGAGGGGCTCCATAGAAGGCTGGCAAGAAATAATGATAGGCAAAAGAGAAGGGACGCAAACCATGGCCTGAGCAGTGGTAATAGTGGTGGTCATGGTGATGGTGGAGAGACAGTGGGTTAATGTGGGCAAAAAATAGAATACAGGAGGATTAACAGGATGGAATCATCCTGGGAATCATGTGGACTAGGCCGTGCCAAAGCCTCTCAGACTTCCGAATTTGGTCTCCTTTGCCCTCAAGAAATCTACTTTGGAGTTGTCACTTTTTGACACCCTTCACACAACTTCAGTCTTTCCCCTGGTGAGACCACCCTCTACATGGTGGTTCCCCCTCATGCTCTCCCCAGCTATTCTCGCAGTTCAGCATTCCACAAAGACCTCACCAACCATTCAACTTTAGTTCTACTTGGAGGATGAAAACAGTACTCTTCTGTCTTTCCTACCTGCTGTCTCCCTAGACCACCACGGCCAGATATGTTTCACTGGTCACAGGAAGTGCTTTCAGGTCAGCACAAGAAAGGGAAAAACCTGGTAAAGGGATGCATAGGGAAAAGAAAAGAGAAACTGCAAAGAGTGGAAGGAGGACTAAGAAAGAATATAGATACCATTAGTGTAAATGAACGAAAAGAGTGGGAATAAGAAAAGCAGAAAAGGAAAAAGAAGGAAGGAATGGAAAGTAAAATGGGCTGGAATTGAGTGGTTTTTTTACAGTGCTGAAGTACAGTAGAACAGTGTGTCCCTGGCAAAGCTGAAACATTGGGCTCTGGCCAAATGGTTCCATGCTAGTGACCTTTAGATAGCTAACCATGTCTGCTCAGCAGAGACTAAATTGGTAAATAAATAAATAAATTTTAAAGACAAAAAAAGAAGGAGAAAAAATAAAAAGGACATGAGGAAAACAGCTCAGTAACGGGGAGCTGATCAAAGGCCCCTTGTCCCTCACTATGGCCTGCGGGTAGCTCTCTGTTCCAACCTACAACAACCCCCACCACCACCACTTCCTCGCCCCAGCTTCCTAGAGGGAGGGAGTAGGGATGATGATACAGACTGATAACTCCAGAACCTTCCCTCCTCTCTGCCACCAGCAAGGCTCAATGAAACAGGAGAAAGAAACCAGCAGGTCTGATGAGGAGAGGACCTCAGGAACAGGAGATGGACCCCAGACTATAACCAAGAAATCCTATATCAACTCACAGAATGGCCTGGGTTGCCAGATGGTAGGTGACTCTAAGGTGGCAGAAGAAACCCAGGGGTCACTCACTGATTTCCACACCTCTTTCCAAGACTCACTGGTGAGTGTTTATACTTACCATAAATCTTTTCTGCTGTTCTTTGACACCTATAATTCCAAACTTCTCTGCGTTTCTTCTTAGGTTGTTTCCAAACCACCACTTCACCAAGTGGTTATTGTTCTTCTGGGACATCTGTTCCCTCAGAGTAGTTGAAGTTTCCTTCCTTCATCCTTCAAGGTGCAGACAGCACCAGACTGTGACAACTTAGAAACTTTGTTAAAAGGAATTACAACATGGAAGAGAGAAATCTTTCAACTGGACTACTCCTAGAGTCCATATCCCATTTCCATTTCCCCAGATCATCTTCAGCTTGTCAGTTCTGAACAGAAACCAAGACTCTAAAGCTCCAGGCAGAGGAAGTCACAAACAAAGATTCAAGTTTGGTTTCTCATGTTTTGTTCCTGGTTAAGATTATGGCTTTGAATTTTTGTAATTGTGGAGCCTATGGGGCATTTCTTATTTAAAGAAGAGTCCACATTCTTAAATATTACTTAAAATCTCTGTTTTAAGGAGCATCAAAATTCAAGAAAGAGTGAAAGTTATTTTCTGTCCTCTCTCCACCAGCAGCTCCCATAAAGCTGTTAATTTCTAGAACAAGTTGCCCTTCATCTCTAGTAGTAGCCATAGCACATTATGAGCAATGAGTAGACTGTTACAGAGGTCTACTCTATTTCTTCAACCCTTACCTTGTCCAAGTAAAACACAGAGGCCTTTTTCCTACTGCATATCCATCACAGTCCAATCCTCTTTCTCATTATTTAAGTCATCTCAAAACTTTTAAAACTTTAGGACTAGGGGGACAGAATGGGACACAATATTTTGATGTCTTTCAAGCAGGAGAGGACTATTAATGGAAATTATTACAGAAGTCACAAAGCTCTGGGTTCCAATATGAATTGCTCTATTTTCTGGTTTATGAAACTGGGCCTCTGTTTCTCCATGTATAAAGTGAGAATAATACAACTTAATAAACATGCTTATTTTGAGGATTAGGTGGCTATTGTAAATTTAACACAGGAACTAGCACACAGAGGAAGCTTTATGTTTTCTGTATGCTGATGTTTTTCCTCTACCAAAGTTAGGGAATCTTTTCTCCATCAAGGGCCAATTGGATATTTATGACACCATTAATGGGTATACAAAATGATTAACTCAAAGTTAGCCTGCCATAGATTTATTGAATTTTCAATCCCACCTGTGGGTGCTTTGGCAGAGTCAGACCAAATGATTTTTCAGACTTTATATGGCCCAGGGACCAGAAATTCTCCACCCCTGCTGGTAAGCAATGAACTTTAGCTTCAGATGTGACCATAGAGTTAACACCACAAGTGAAGGTCTCTTGATTTTATGTTGTCTTCCTTAAGAGTACAGTGTTTCTAACTGGGGTAATCCCAAAACCTATCAACAAACTTTAACTTGCCATGACTTCAAATTTTAAACTCTTTGATGAGTAATTCCATTTAAATTTTCCCTTTAACCACGCCAGTTGAACTCTATAGTCACCCATATTCAATACCTTAGCATTGTCATTGCCATGGTTTTCATCTTCAACTATATTCCATTGTCAAATAGCTTTGTTAATTCTACTTTCATGACAACCCCACCCATTCTGCATGCTCCAGGTAATTTCTCTTTCTCCTGGTTCCTATAATCTGACTCATAGAGGTTCCTATTCTTTCTCTGAGTATATCCTGCACAATGTTGCTAGAACAAGGTTACAGAAGTATTATTTTTAGAAAAAATATTGTGGCCAGTATTTGGCCTAGTGGGTAATAGGCCACTTGGGCACCTACATTGGATGCATCAGTTCAAGTTCCAGCCCTGCTGCCAATCCCACCTTCCCGCAATACAGACCATGGGAGAAAGAAGTGGTGGCTCAATTGCTTGAGTCCCTACCACCCATATAGGAGACCTGGGTTGAATTCCCACCCTCTGCCTTTGACCTTTCCAAGCCCCAGCGTTTGTGAGCATTTAGGGAGTGAACCAGCAGGTGGGAGCTCTCTATCTGTCTCTTTCTCTGTCTCTTCCTCTCTCTCTGTCTCTCATAAATAACATTTTCAAAAGGCAAAATATTATTATTTTTTTTTTTACAGGCAGAGTGGACAGTGAAAGAGAGAGACAGAGAGAAAGGTCTTCCTTTGCCGTTGGTTCACCCTCCAATGGCTGCCGCGGATGGCGCGCTGCGGCCGGCGCACCGCGCTGATCCGATGGCAGGAGCCAGGAGCTAGGTGCTTTTCCTGGTCTCCCCATGGGGTGCAGGGCCCAAGCACCTGGGCCATCCTCCACTGCACTCCCGGGCCACAGCAGAGGGCTGGCCTGGAAGAGGGGCAACCGGGACAGAATCCGGTGCCCCGACCGGGACTAGTACCCGGTGTGCCGGCGCCGCAAGGCGGAGGATTAGCCTGTTGAGCCACGGCGCCGGCAAAAGGCAAAATATTATTAAGAATAATTATTTTCAATGACTTTGAAATTAACAAGATGAAGCCTAAATAGCCTTATGTGGCATTCAGTGGCTGTCTAGATCTGGACCCACTTACTTTGTCCAGAGAGAAATAATCTGATTAGTGTTGTAATAAGAGAAAGCACAGGGAGCTGGGGAAGGCCAGAGGAAGGGTGCCTAATATAGCTGAGTGTTGCAAAGAAGTTGCAATCTGAAGATGAAATGGACATAACCCAGGAAAAGGTTGGAAATGTAGGAAGGAAAAAAATTTTGAAACAGAAGGAAGAGTGTCCATGCACTCATTTAACTAATATTTATTGAGTGCCTGGCTCTGTACTGACACTAGGAATGTCTCAATAAATAAAACAGATGAAGTTTCTGCTTTCATAGGGCAAATATTCTGAGAAATATATATATATATATATATGAACAAAAATATAAAGAGTAGAGATGGAGTGTGGTGGATTATAGATAGATTATAGATAGAATTTTGATGATGTTTGGACAGAGATGCAAAGGAAGTGGAGGGATCAATGTATCTCTGTTGAAGAATATCAATTTAGGCAGAGAGACCAGCAAATCAAATGGCCAGAAAGTGATAGTGTGTTCAATGTGTTCAGAAAACATCAGGGAAGCCACTGGCTAAGCAAAGACATGCAGGAACCTTTATGCTACTGTAAGGTATTGCATTGGAGCATGTACAAAGGGAGAGAGAGAGAGAGGGAGAAGGAGAGGGAATATGAGAATAGTGGTCAGTAGAATTTCAAGTAGCTCAGTTTTACAGAAGCATAGAATTTGTGTGTGAGAAGTAGCCAGACATGAAACTGAAGAGAAAGATGGATTAAACATAATTGAGGCCGGCGCCGTGGCTCAACAGGCTAATCCTCCGCCTTGCGGCGCCGGCACACCGGGTTCTAGTCCCGGTCGGGGCGCCGGATTCTGTCCCGGTTGCCCCTCTTCCAGGCCAGCCCTCTGCTGTGGCCCAGGAGTGCAGTGGAGGATGGCCCCAGTGCTTGGGCCCTGCACCCCATGGGAGACCAGGAAAAAGCACCTGGCACCTGGCTCCTGCCATCGGATGAGCGCGGTGCGCCGGCCGCAGCGCGCTGTCCGCGGCAGCCATTGGAGGGTGAACGAACGGCAAAGGAAGACCTTTCTCTCTGTCTCTCTCTCTCACTGTCCACTCTGCCTGTCAAAAAAAAAAAAAATAAAAAAAATAAACATAATTGAATAGCCAGTCATATTAAGGAGTTTTCCCTTTGTCATACCATAAGCAGAATTAGGAACAACTGAATGCTTTTACCTAGAGTGACATGATAAGATTTGCACTTCAGAAAGAGCACTCTGGCAACAGTGTGGATACTGGATTGAAGTGGCCAAGACCAAAGAGAGACAAATTTGGAGACTATTGCAGCCATCTGGATGGCAGATAGTGGGGTTTACAAATGATGGGACATACTAGACATACTTAGGAGACAGAATAAACTAGACTTTGTTTTCTATTTATTGTGCAGATTTAATGGCGAGGAATATGCAATGATAGCTTTCAGATTTCAGGAGAGAAATCATACACTGTATTACTGTTTAACATTCTATAAGGAACAATTGTGCCCTCCCAAAGCCACTTGCCAGCACCTATATATCCCAGCATGTATTATAATCCTCTACCACATTTAGCTCCATGTCAGGAATTTATAATCTCACTGATAGGGTAGGATGGGATGAAAACTAATATATTTGGGGCCTCTAATAGATGCCAAAAACTGTTATGAAATATATATGTATATATAGATATTATAGATAGATAGATAGATAGATAGATATTCAAATCCTACAACAACCTTTTGAGGTGTTTATCTCCATAATACAGATGGGGGAAGCAAAGCTCAGACAATCTACTCAGTATCAAATAACTAATAAATTATAAGTGATAAAACAAATGATACATGTAACAGTAAAATTCCAGTATAGTGGATTTATAAATTTCCTTGTAGTTTTAGAGCTTTTAACTTTAAAACCTGTAGGAGTAGAAACCATTGTAATCTTCATGAAGCAATAAACAGTGAATTGTATTCTCACACTGATAGGGACTTAGATTATGCGAATCACAGGACACAGTTTTCTTTCTTATCTCCAGTTGTATTTTTCGATTTGCCACGGGATCTGATAGAAAATGCATTGTGTGCAATTTTAATGTAGTTTCCCTGAAGTTTATTAAATTTATTTTTAAGTGCTGCTTACAATTTTATCATACCAGCAAGGTAGGATCTTGATTCAACACACATTAACTGGATAGGCCTACTACATGCAAATCTCAGTAGAAGACACAAAGGTATAGGAAAGAGACCTTCAACCATCCTCCCCCTCAGTAAGCAAGTGCCATAATGCAAGAAGTATATGAGAGGCAGTAGAGTGTAGTGGTTAAATGCACAGACACTGAAGCCAGACTACCTACCTGAGATTGAATTCTGGCTCCAACATTAGGCCTTTATATGAAAACACTGTGGTTTGGTGTGAGCAGAGGGCAGTGATAAAAACCATATGCTTAGAGCACTTGATATGGGAAGGGTACTCACAAAAGTTTAGTGCTAGAGTACAACCATGCCAGAAGGCCAGCCAAAAGGTCTTGGACTTTATTCAGAAGATCAAACCTAGTGTTGCAACCCACTGATGTGTCAAAAATAATCTGTTACCCATGAGAGTTAAAGTACCAATGTTCGCAAATGATTTACCTAGAAAGAAAATCAAGTAGACTCAGGGTTGTCCTCTAATAAGACCACCTTTGTTAACCAGTTTTCTGATGTGCTTTCTTAAGTAGAAAAGTGAGTGGAGTTATAAGCTGGCTCAATGAGAGCACATAAAATGCTCACCCTTATCTAGTCTTATACTTTTTTTTTTTAAATTCAATAATGGGTGACCATTATTTTAAGGACTTGGAAGTTGTAGGATTTATTAGCTGTGACTTTGCAGTCCCCTGTGATTTTATTTTTCATTTTACACTTAGGTACATTCATTCTTAGAAAAAAGGCAAATGTAGATAAATAAATGAAGTCTTGCCCTTCTACATTTACTTTCTACCTGAGTAAGAATGAGACTATGAATGTTTCTATTAATAATATCAGAAAAGAACATGGTGCCATTTCATAGAAAATGCTCAAAGAATGAATATGTGCTGCATAGATTTTTTAAAATAAATTCCATGATCAGTTGGACTGGTGAGAAGAAGATTGCAAACCACAATGCCTTGTCGGGTGTAGTATCTGGTCCTGGTTGACTTCATCAGTGGTTTCAAATAAGTTAAAGAGACATTTTGAATCAAATCCTGATAATATTGCACAGAAGCTGACAGCTTACTTCTTTTTTTGAGATTTATTTTATTTGTTTGAAAGGCAGAGTTACAGAGAGAAAAAGAAAGAGACACAGAGAGAAAGATTTTCTATCTGCTCATCTGCTGGTTCACTCACCAGATGGCCACAACTGCCTGGGCTGGGCCAGGCCAAAGTCAGGAGCCTAGAATTCCATCCAGGTCTCCCAAATTGGTAGCAGGGGTCCAAGCACTTGGACCATCTTCTATTGCTTTCCTAGGCACATCAGCAAGAAGTTGGATCAACAATGGAGTAATGGGGACTCAAACCAGCACCTATACGGGATGCCCGTGCTGCAGACAGTGGCTTAACCCATTGTGCCACAGTGCTTGCCCCACTGCACTTCACTTCTGTCAGCTTTCCCTCCCTCACTTAAAAAAAAAGGAATCATCACTGGGAATGATTTTAAAACTCTTAAAGTAATTACATAAATGCCTGTTGGCATCATTCAAAATATTCAAGTCAGTTAAAATGTTTGATTTCATTAATCACAGTCTTATAAAATACTCTGTATAATATGTTTAAAAACTACAGCGAATATGCTTCACATACTGGGATAATTTGTTTTGGGGTAGCAAGAATCTGTGTATGTCTATTAGAAGATATCACACATGTGACTACTACCTATTTACATGTAACGTGTCAGAAAAAGGGCTGACAACTGCTCTTATGATCAGTAGGAAGTCATTAGTGGCCTGTAAGCAGATTGAAGTGTGATCAGTAGGTTTAGGATGATGATTCCATCAGAGTATGTGTACAAGTCAGATTAGTGTAGGTAGAAAACCAGGAATTAGGGAGTCCAGTTAGGAGACTGAGTGCTGTAACAGTCCAAGTATAATGGTCTAATTTAGGAAAATAATAAAGAAATTTGTGAAATTTGGGGTGGTATTAAGTTGAACTATATGAAATGACTGTAGACAGACAATTCTTTTTGTTTTACAGAAATGAGGATTGTTTGTGGCTTAACCTAACAGGATTCAGGACTGGACAATTGACCTATTGTGAGGAGAAAGGGAAGGGAATGTGTTAAGAATGATGAGTATTTCAAGTCTTGGTGACTGAGAGGGTAAGACTGATTATAAGATAATAATAATTATAACTGCTACTGATACCTTTCAAATTTTTATTATATGCCAATCACGATTTAAGTGCTTTGCATGTATAAGCCATTTAATCCTCAGAACAACTACATAACTTAAGTACTGTGTTTGCACCCATTTCACAGAGGACGAAACTGACATATAAATACATGAAGTAACTTCAACAAGGTCATGTGTGACTAAATCTAAGAGAATGGATTCAAACCCAGGTAGACTGGCACCAGCTCCCCAAGTCAACTCTTTGTTACTCCTGCCTTTATATAGATTCTCTAGAGGTGACTGTCGTAATGAACAAGAGAGTAGGGAACATGGAACATTGGGGCTTCCTTAGCCACCTTTCATGTTTTTCTTTTTTTAAGATTTATTTATTTTATTTGAAAGGCAGAGTTACAGAGAGGCAGAGGCAGAGAGAGTCAGGTTTTCCATCCGCTGGTTCACTCCCCAATTGAACACAACAGCCAGAGCTGTGCCAATCCAAAGCCAGGAGCCAGGAGCTTCTTCCTGGTCTCCCACATGGGTGCAGGGACCCAAGGACTTGGGCCATCTTCCACTGCTTTCCCAGGCCGTAGCAGAGAGCTAGATCTGAAGTGGAACAGCAAGGACTCAAACCCACAACCATATGAGATGCCGGCACTGCAGGTGACAGATTTACCTGCTACGGCATAGCACTGGCCCCCAAACTTTTTGTTTTATAATAATTATTTTAATTTGCAAAAGTGATCATGGTCATTGAATTCAGTATAGAAATTTAAAAGAAAAGAATGAAAGCCAGCTTAAGTCCACTTCTTAGAGATAATTTGTTTATCTTTTCAGATGTTTGCTATATCTATAAAATTTATGCCTCCGTATAAATACACCACATATAGTTTGTGGTTTTTTTTACAAAATTGAAATCATACAATGCATATTAACTTTCAACTTACTTTTTTCATTTAATGCACTTTGGGCATATCTCCATATTATTACATAGATCTTCCGTCATCAGTGCTGGCACTTCTTTTCATAGTATGATGATAGCATTTTTCAAAATCAATGTTGCTTTAGTGGGCGCTTACGTTTTTCCAATTATCTGCTGTGATAAGCAATACCATTTTTATCTATCTGCCTACCTACCTACCTATTTATCTCTGTCTATCCACTCATGCTGATGTTTCTGTAGGATCGAGTCTTAGCAGTAGAGTTTCTCAGTTAAACATATTTAAAATATTCATAAATTTGTCAAATTATACTATCAAAAATATCTGCCATTTAACATTTCCACTAGCAGTATATGAAAGAGTATCTTTTCCCCATATTCTCTTCCTGATCCTAACTGAGAACATGTCCAGAGGATCAAAATCAAGCAAGAAGGAAAGAGCTAGAATCTGGGTCCCATGAAGAACAACTGAAAGATGTGAGATTATTTAGCCTGAGAAAGAAAGCTCAAGATAGCATAATTGTCATTTCCACATCGCTAAAAGGCAGAGAAGACAAACCTAATGAAAATGTTCCCAAAGGGAGAAACTTTACTGAAGCAGATGTCCATCTATTCATCAAAAGAAATCACTTTTTAACAAATGTATCCTGGGATATAATGCTCTATCTCTGAGAAAAGCAATCTCCCTGTTATTGGAAGAACACCAGAAGCAATCAAATTATTACCTAACAGGATTATGAAAATGTAAGTAGAATTAGAGAAACTTGTCTATCTTTGTCCTACTGAGAGGATTAGAGACCACAACTTTGAAGTGGGAAATAGAAAGGGACCCAAGAGGTTTCCTTCACAACCATAATTCCACTACTTCTTGGGTAAACCTGGACCCCTAATACTGTTATTAGTGGATGACAAATTTCTATGTAAACCTATTCATGTGGAGCCTATCATCCTGAGAGAAAAGACACACAAAGTTAGATCTGCTCTGCTTCTCCAAGAGACAAATAGGCATGTCCTCCACAGTGCAGAAACCCCTCACCAACTTCTCCTAGGTGTTTCCTTAGGCTGGGGATCCTGGGATCATTTACAGGCCAAAGGACCATATTGAAGGAGTATAAAATTCATAATCTCTACAGAACAGAAGAGAGATGACAGCCCAATTCTTTAAATGAGGAGTGCAGCTTTATAAATGGTTAGCTCTGTGACCTTGGACAAAGTGCCTTCATTACTCTAGACTTTATTTCTTCCATCTATACAGAGAAGGGATTGGACTGCATATTCTCTACTTCTTTCTTTCTAATGATGAGATTCTATGAAGCTATGTGCCTTTGTGTCAAGTGATCCTCCTTTATCCTTATGTGACCTGCTGTTCCAACCACTATTGGTCCATTCACTTCATTGTGTTGGATTTCTCCTTACTCTTTCCACCATTAGGCTATAGGCTTTTTGGTCTAGCACATGGTATGACACTTAGCTGGCACTCCAGTTAATGTGTTGAAATGAACTCCAATTCATTATAACATTACGTCTACAATTCTTGTTCTTTGAACAAACTCAAAAATTGATGTTAAAGAGCACAAGAGGATTCTAATCTTAGCCTCCATTCCTTTTCTCCCTGAGCCCCTCGTAAATGAATAAGGAGGATACAGGGGACATCAGTGAGACAGTGCAGCAGCTCTGACAAAGAAAGGACTCCTTACCTCCTCTGACATATTTGCTGCTTCTTTTCCTGACTTCCTCTGGCAGTTTGAGCCCTGATTATTTTTCCATTCTAAGCTTCCTGGGGAGTCATCTGGGAGCTAATTTCTGGGGGGTTCTTATTAGTGTCTTTCTCGGGCCTGCCCTGTGAACTGCATTCCTGCCAAACAATCCATGTCTTCTATGAAGACCAATCTTTTCTACACAACTTTCCTTGCTAAAACCAAGAGTATTCTGTCTGCATTATCTTTCCTGGCTCAGTATCCACAAAGTCTAGCCTCAGGATTCTTAGCAGATATTGGCCAAAACACGTCCTTGCCCCCTTAATTTTCTTGAGACTCCAGATGTGAAGCAAATGGTAACAGTAACATGGTTCCCTATACTTTGGTATCTGGCTGGAGAGATTGGCCAGCTGGGGGAGATTTCAATTTATATATAGACTTGTTCCAACCACAAAATTAACAGAAGAATAAATAAAGATGGAAGGGAAGAGATTAGAGAGCACAATTTGGTGAGAGAAACATTTCAAGTTTGTTTGCTTTCCAATTTTGGAGTCTGGCCCATCTTACCTAAATAGTAACCCTCTCCCACGTAGCTCTGAATAATGCACAGTGGGAGGAGGACCAAAAGCACATCATAATAAAGTCTAGGCTCCACCTTTCTCCCACTGCGAAACTGGAGGTAGGGGCTTAAGACAGAGTAAGGCAGCACCAGGACCAGGAGACGGAGATCATTCAACTGTGACCTTCCTCTGCCTGCATAGCATTTAAATCTTTGAGCAAGAAGGAGGATCTTACAGAATAGGCTTCTTAAGGGAAGATATTATTATTTGTGCCATCATATTTAAATTCCTAGATAGTCAGCTCTAGAAGATATTTCAAAAATCATCTAGTCTGGAGTTGTTGGTTGGTTGAGTTTGAGCAGTGTTTCATTCACATGAAATCTTACATGGTATCAAAAATCTACAAGAGAAAAGCAAAGCTGCTTTGCAAGAGGGAGCATATGAACAAAAGAGCCACCTTCTCAGTCTCACTTTGCTTCCTTAAAGGCCTCAAGGAATATATTTTGAAAAATAGCAATGTAGTCCAACTCTTTGATGTTGTAGATGAGAAAAAAGTCAAATTTGGTTGATTTTCAGCTTTAAAACCCAGATCTCCTGATTGCTAATGCAGGAATCTTTTATGATTCCACGGTGCATCTTTTTAAACGTACCTTTAAATTCTTATAGTGTAGGATATTTTTCCCATTATTGCAAGAATGAAAACTGAGTTGGCCCCAGGTAACTGACTTTTCAGGTAACACTGCAGTGATGCGTTTTATGGTCTATACAAAGGCAGTGGAACAATGTCAGATCACAAAAATTCGTCAATAAAATCAATATGTATTGTCAAGAGAAAGTATATTTCTAACCTTGAATCAGAAAAAAATTGGTTAATTATCAATTAATTGGTTTAACAAATCCTCTAGAGGGAGGTTATGTTAAACAGGAAGCCTGGAGAATCATTATGACACAGGAAAAAGCAGAGGGTCTAACAAAATCTAAGCAGCACTACAACTTAAAGTACTCCCAAACTGAACTCATTAGAAAAAAAAATGCTTCTAATAAGCAGAGATGGTCTGAATAAAATGTATATATTAAATTATTGACCTCATTTTTGATAGGGTCATTACTCAGTTAACTTCTTATTAATAATCTGGCTTTACAAGAAGCGTTATTCCCTCTTTGCATGCTGTCTTCTGTGTTAAGTTCTCACTTCGCTCTATTCTTTCACTGGACAATTATATCTTCTGCTATAGCTTCAACTCTCCCTCATAGCCAATGATTCTCAGTTCTCTAGCACTAGTTTAGGCTTCTTTTCTTCTTTTGCTCAAGATCTAAAGATCTTATTTTCTACTATTTTGTATCTTCACCTGGAGACCCCACATGAACATCAAACTCAACTTGCTGAAAACAGTGGAATATTTAAGTGTTCCAACCAGAAGCAGATGGCACACTCAAAACAGTATAATTTGAGCCAGACTACTTTAAATGAAGCTTTTTACAGAGGTGTTATTTGCAAAGCTGATAGATGGGAACAATAATGGATAGTGCAGTGTGTCAAGATAATAGTCCATGTACTTTATTACCCCCAGGGGAGGAGTAGGAGAAGGAGCAGTTGTTAAAATCTCGATAGAGAGACAGTTCTGTAGAATTGGCCACCTGGAAAAGAGTAGTGGTTTTCACTCAAGAGGTTCAAAAAGTAAAAGATAAGTTCTTAGAGAGGAATCCAATGGAATAATAATGTTTACTTCACTGCCTTTACCCAGTTTTGTGATGGTGCCTCCTGTTGGCTGAACCCAGAAGGCACAAGAGCCTTGAAGATGAAGTTCATTATTGGTCTCCTGAGAATAGATTTTGAGGAACAAATGAAAGATATCTGGCCCATGTGTGTTTGCAGGTATGTGTATGTGCACATGTTTATATATGTAAAAAATATATGTGTTTGTGCACATGTGTGTGTGTTGTTCCCTCTGATACACATTCTTGCCCCTAAACCTACATCAAAAAGACATTATAGGGCCTGTCACTGTGGCATAGTGGGTTAAGCCTCCATCTGTGTTGCTGGTTTGATTCTGGGCACTGGTTTGATTCTGGGCTATTCCACTTCTGATCCAGCTCTCTGATAATGTGAATGGGAAAGCAGTAGAAGATGGCCCAAGTACTTGGGTCCCTGCACCACATGGGAGACGTGGAAGAAGCTCCCGGGTCTTGGATTCGATCTGGCCCAGCTCTGGCTATTGTGGCCATTTGGGGAGTAAGCCAGTAGACAGAAGATCTTTCTCTCTCTGTCTCTCCCTCTCTCTCTGTAATTCTGCCTTTCAAGAAAAATAAATAAGTATTTTTTAAAAAAAAAAGAAAACATTATAGCATGGAATAAATGTCAGGCATGGCATTACCTGTATCAAGGCACTCAAAGGAAATATACAGTTATCCAAAAGGAGTTTCCATGAAATAGTATTCCTACATTATGTTAATATGCATTCTATGAAAAAAGCATGCTGTAATTATATGTTTGAAAATTTATTCAATGAAATAAAGTTTAAGAGTGTACTGTGCTTATGACTTCTGAGAATTGTTACTATTCTCATGTGTATTATAAATTTCTAAGAGAAAAGTATAATATTAAAAATGTGTTGAAATCATTTGGCTTCAAAATCCCTTTTTGCAGATGATTTCATGGAACTAATGTTCTGAAGAACACACTTTGAAAAATACTTGCAAGTCTAATCCTCCTTTTTGACAACAAAATTTGAGGTGAGCAGAAGAGAAAGAAGTTTCTTTAAGGTTCCAGGTTGTCGCAGTAGCAGGGCCAATTTGTAGGTCTGGAACTCAGAAATTTGTGGTTCACTGCTATTTGCACCACATCACAATAACATAGCACTAATTTATGTCTGTGACTATCTAAACTTTTTTGGATGCTGTTTCAATTTGGGCTTTATGCTATCTCTTGAGATAACAATTACATACTATCACTATTTGCTGTGTAAAAAAAAAAAACATTTTATTTCCTTTCCCTTAAAATGATCTCATTTGAGGTTTAAGAAAAGATATTTGAAGTTCTTATATTGGATTTGGTGAACAAGCCTATTTTCTCCCTCTTCATGTCTTTTGTAAGAACAGCCTTTGGTCTTCACTTCTTCGTAGACTCTGTCTTTTCAACACGAAAGCACATGGAACAAAGGTTTAGGAGACTCTGATCTAGTCTGAGTTCTGCAAATAAAAAGCAGATTGATCATGAGAAAGTTGCATTTTTGGCTTTCAATTTCTTGATCTGAAAAATTACTGAGGCAGAACCAGAAAATAGCAGAGACTACGCTCAGATGCTTTCTAAGAATATGTGGTTTAGGCTTATTTATTAGATTACATATAATATTCTCAATGTAGTTGTTCCTTTTCTTCACAAAACAGCAGCATAGTGATGGGAAGTGGAGGTCATATGTTGTTTACTTCCAATCATCATCTTTGAAAACAACTAAAGATGACTCATTTCAAACCCATCATTGTACAAATACAATGTCTGGGGCTTTTTAAAGTTTATTTGGTTTTCCTGGAAATGGCATGCATGAGAGAGAGAGAGAGAGAGAGAGAGAGAGAGAGAGATCTTTCATTCTCTGATACACTCCCCCAAATCCCTAAATACCTGCAACACTTGGGGCTGTACCAGACAAAAGGCAGGATCCTGAAACTCAATCCAAGTCTCCTATGTAAGTATCCAGGATACAGGTATCTGAGCCATTACCTGCTGCCTTCAATGCGCATATCAGTAGGAAGCTAGAATCAGAAGCAGATCCAGGACTTGAACCTGAACACTCTGATATGAGATGCAGGCATCCCAATAATTGCATGAAATACTCATTCCAAAAAAGCTTCTAAAGAATTGTCTTTTACTTGTTGCTGTGAATGCTCATCTGCCATCTTTCTGTGCGTTCACATAGAAGCCTCACAATTTATACTTGTAAACTGACTATTTTGCTACTTCAAAGAGTTGGTTTTAAGGAGCAAATCTTATTCCACATAATTAATAGGGATAGTAGGATGAGCTCCAAACAACACAATAATGAGAATAGTTTTTATATAAAATGTGAAATAATATTTCTTTTTTTATAAAGCTTTTATTTAAAGAATATAAATTTCCAAAGTACAGCTTATGGATTGCAATGGCTCCCCCCCCCCCCATAACTTACCTCCCACCCGCTACCCTCCGCTTTCCTGCTCCCTCTCCCCTTCCATTCACATCAAGATTCATTTTCAATTCTCTTTATACACAGAAGATCAGTTTAGTACATATTACGTAAAGATTTCAACAGTTTGCCCTCACATAGAGACACAAGTGAAAATACTGTTGGAGTACTAGTTATAGTATTAATTCACAATGTACAGCACATTAAGGACACAGATTCTACATGATTTTTTTTAAAGAATTGATTAATTATCTATGCAATTTCCAATTTAACACCAAGATTTTTTAATCATTTTCGATTATCTTTATATACAGAAGATCGATTCAGTATATACTATGTAAAGATTTTATCAGTTTGCACCCACACAGAAACACAAAGTGTAAAAATACTGTTTCAGTACTAGCTATAGCATTACTTCACATTGGATAACACATTAAGGACAGATCCCTCATGAGACGTAAGTACACAGTGACTCCTGATGTTGATTTAACAATTTGACACTCTTGTTTATGGCGTCAGTAATCTCCCTAGGCTCTAGTCATGAGTTGCTGAGGCTATGGAAGCCTTTAGGGTTCGCCAACTTCGATCTTATTCTGACAGGGTCATAGTCAAAGTGGAAGTTCTCTCCTCCCTTCAGAGAAAGGTACCTTCTTCTTTGATGGCCCCGTTCTTTCCACTGGGATCTCACTTGCAGAGATCTTTCATTTAGGTCTTCTTCTTTTTTTTTTTTCCAGAGTGTCTTGGCTTTCCATGCCTAAAATATTCTCATGGGCTCTTGAGCCAGATCCGAATGCCTTAAGGGCTGATTCTGAGGCCAGAGTGCTATTTAGGACATCTGCCATTCTATGAGTCTGCTGTGTATCTCGCTTCCCATGTTGGATCATTCTCTCTCTTTTTCATTCTATCAGTTAGTATTAGCAGACACTAGTCTTGTTTGTGTGATCCCTTTGTCTCATAGACCTATCAGTGTGATCAACTGTGAACTGAAATTGATCACTTGGACTAGTGAGATGGCATTGGTACATGCCACCTTGATGGGATTGTATTGGAATCCCCTGGCACGATTCTAACTCCATCATTTGGGGCAGGTCTGATTGAGCATGTCCCAAATTGTAATATTTCTACTAATTTTTATTCTGAAAATTTTCAAATGTACAGAAAAATGAAAAGCCACTGAACATCTCAAACGTTTCACTCAGATTAGTCAATTTCCAACATTTTAGGTACTTTTGTGCTCGCTCTCTTGCTGTCCATGGATATGTAAAATACAGTTACATGCATAGATGCAAATATTTAGCGTTTTTCTGAATGATTTTTTTTATTTTTTTAAGAATTATTTTATTTATTTGAAAGACAGAGTTACTGAGAGGTAGAGCCAGAAAGAGAGGTCTTCCATTCTGCTGGCTCACTCTCCAAATGATCGCAATGGCCAGAGCTGAGCTGATCTGAAGCCAGGAGTCAGGAATTTCTTCCTGGTCTCTCACGCAGGTGCAGGGGCCCAAAGAGTTGGACCATCTTATACTGCTTTCCTAGGCCATAGCAGAGAGCTGGATAAGAAGAGGAAAAACCGGGACATGAACTGGTCCCCATATGGGATGCTGGAATTGCAGGCTGGGTCTTTAACCCACTGCACCACAGTGCAGGCCTGAACAATTTTTAAAGATTTATTCATATATTTGATACACAGAGTTACAGAGAGGCAGAGGCAGACGCAGAGAGAGAATCTTCCATCTACTGGTTCTATCCCAAATGGCTACAAGGACCGGCGCTGTGCCGAACTGAAGCCAAAAGCCAGGAGCTTCCTCTGGGTGTCCCATGTGGGTGCAAGGGCCCAAGCACTCAGGTCATCCCAGTCCATACAGAAAGCTCAATTGGAAATGAAGCAGCTGGGGCTGGCGCCTTGGCTCACTTGGCTAATCCTCCCTATGCAGTACCAGCACCCCAGGTTCTAGTCCCGGTTGGGGCACCAGATTCTGTCCCAGTTGCCCCTCTTCCAGTCCAGCTCTCTGCTGTGGCCTGGGAGTGCAGTGGAGGATGGGCCAAGTGCTTGGGCCCTGCACCCCATGGGAGACCAGGAGAAGCACCTGGCTCCTGGCTTCAGATCGGCACAGGGGGCCAGTCATAGTGGCCATTTGGGGGTTGAACCAGCGGAAAGGAAGACCTTTCTCTCTCTCTCTCTCTGTCTAAATCTGTCTGTCAAAAAAAAAAAAAAGGAAATGAAGCAGCTGGGACTCAAACCAGCACCCATATGGGATGCTGGCACTGCAGGCAGTGGTTTTACCCTATGCCACAGTGCCGGCCTCACACTTTGCATTTTCATCGGCAAGGTTTGAATGCTCCAGGTGCTCCTTCACATCCTTGCATTTGTTGTTATTTTATTTTTTTAATTTTAGCTTTTCTAGTAGTTTGTCTTGATATTTCATTGTGGATTTACTTTATTTAAAATTTATAATGATTGGCCGGTGCCAATAGGCTAATCCTCCACCTTGCGGCACTGGCACAGCGGGTTCTAATCCCGGTCGGGGCACCAGATTCTGTCCCGGTTGTCCCTCTTACAGGTCAGCTCTCTGCTGTGGCCCGGGAGTGCAGTGGAGGATGGCCCAGGTGCTTGGGCCCTGCACCCCATGGGAGACCAGGAGAAGCACCTGGCTCCTGGCTTCGGATCAGCGTGATGTGCCGGCCGCGGCGGCCATTGGAGGGTGAACCAATGGCAAAAGGAAGACCTTCCTCTCTGTCTCTCTCTCTCACTATTCACTCTGCCTGTCAAAAAAAATGTATAGTGATTAATTATGTTGAACAATTTTTTCTGCACTTATTGATCATTTGTATATGTGTTCTCTGAAGTGTCTTTTATAATCTGTGGCCTATGTGGCTGTTTTGTGTTGTCATTGAATTGTGAAAGTTTTATATATATATTCTGTGTGCTACTTAGCAACTATAGTTACTGTAAATATATTCTCTCAATCTCTGGCTTGATTTTGCATTTTTTTATTTAAACATTTTTTACATTTTGTACATGCATACAAGTGGATTAGTAAACCATCTGTTTACCATCATAAGAATCTTTTGTTTCTTTTTATCTGCTTGATGTTTCTTTTAAACTAACTTAGTAATTGCATATATTTATAGAATATAATGTAACAATCCAATACATGTATACAATGTGTAATGACCAAATAAGACTGTTATTTCCATTTCCTTATCATTTCTTTGTGTTTTGAGCATAGAACTCATTTATTCTCGTTCTTCATAAAATATATCATAGCCTTGCAAGTAATGGTCATCCTGCTGTGTGTAGAACACTAGAATTTATTCCCCCTCCCTAACTGTGTTTTCATACATACCTGTTATTCAATCTCCCTCTATCAAGTTTCTCTCTACCTTCTTAGCCTGTAGTAATGACTTTTCTATCTTGTCCTTTGAAATCAACATTTTTAACTATATGAGTAAGAACATGTGGAATTTTTGCATCTGGCTTATTTAGTATAACACAGTGTTCTCTAGTTCCATCCACTTTCCTGCAAATATTAAGACTGAATAATATTCCATAAAAGCAAAACTTCTTGATTTGGGTCAAGTTAAAATTTATTTTTTTTCCTTTGTGCCTTATTTAAAAGTCTCTTGCTTGACCAAAGTTCAGTGTATTTTTTCTCCTTTAATATCTTCTGGAAGCTTTTTTTTTTTTTAGCTATTTATCTTGCATTTAGGAGTATGATCCATTTCTGGTTAAACTTTGTATATGGGGTAAAGTAAGGGCTAGTATTCTTTTTTACATAGGAACATACCATTTTCCTATTACAATTTGCTTGAAATATTATTTCCTTGCTCCAGTGAATTGTCTTGGCATCTCACTCAAAAATCAATTTATCATTTAATTGTGGATGCGTCTTTGAACTCTCTATTCTGTTCCATTGATCAGTATGTCCATCTTAATGTTAATACTAGATTCTTGATTAAAAAAAAAAAAACTTGCCATGTGTCCAGGTCAGTTCAACTCCTTTTACTACTTTTTAAAAATTCATATAAATGGAACAAATGATACTTCCCACCATATTCTCTGTCCCTCCCTCACATCCATCCTCCTTCTTCTTTTCTTATTTTTTTAATTTTTACAATGATGTACCTTCAATTAAATCTATTTTAATTTAATCAATATTTAATTTAATGATTGACCCTCCACTAAATATAGACTTCAGTAACAGTATTTGGTATTTTTTGCCTTTTGGATGATAGCTATTTTAACTGGGGTGAGGTAAAACCTCATTGTGTATTTTATTTGCATTTCCATGATGGCTAATGATCTAGAGTTATAGAGAGAGGAGGAGGAGGAGGAGGAGGAGGAGGAGGAGGAGGAGGAGGGAGAGAGACCTTCTATTTGCTGGTTCACTCCCTAAATGGCCACAATTGCTGGGGCTGGATCAGGCCAAACCCAGGAGCCAAGAGCTTCTTCCCACATGGGTGCTGGGGCCCAAGGATTTGGACTATCCTCTACTGCTTCCCAGGAGCATTAGCAGAGAGCTGGATCAGAAGTGGAGCAGCTGGGTCTTGAACCTAACTCATATAGGATACTGGTATTACAGGTGGAGGCTTAACCTGCTCTGCCACAATGCCAGCTCCTCCAAACATCTTTTATGTGTCTGTTGGTCATTTGTATTTCATCCTTTGGAAAATGTCTGCCTTAACCCGTTTCATAACTAGATTGCTTGCTTTGTTGTTGTTGAGTTTCTTGAATTCATTTTATATGGTGAATATTAATCCTTTACCAGATGTATAATTTGCTAATATTTTTCTCCCATCTGTCAGGTTGCCTCTTTACATTGTTGAGTGTTTCCTTCACTGTGCAGACACTCCTTAGCTTGATGCAATCCCATTTGTCTGTTTTTGCCTTTGTTGTCTGTGCTTCTGGGGTTTTATTCAAGAATTCTTTGCCTATGCCAATGTTTTGTAGTGTTCCCTTATGTTTTTTTTTCTAGTAGCTTGGTGGTTTTGAGTCTTAGATTTAGATCTCAGATTCACTATGAGTGATTTTTGTATACACTGTAAGATAGGAGTGATTAATGTTGCTTCATAATAAGTCTTAAAATGAAGGCATTCTAACATTTTTTAAAAGTTACAGAAAGAGAGGGAGAGACAGAAAGAGGGATATATATATATATATATAGAGAGAGAGAGAGAGAGAGAGAGAGAGAGAGAACTATGCCACAACAGTTTTGTCCAAATTAGTTTTTGGTTATTCTATGTCCCTTTCATTTTTATGTAAATTTTTGAATTAGTTTGTAATTTCTATCCACCTGAAAAAAAAAGCCTGTTAATATATTTTTATAGAGATTGTGTTATGTCTACATGTTAATTTTGGAAAAATAAATATCTTGATAATATTAAACTATGAATATGAGATAGCTCTCACTGAATATAGCTTTCCTTAACTTCTCTAAACAATGTATTGCAGTCTGTGTATTTTTTCATATATTTTGCTAAATTTTCCCTAAGTATTTCATTTGGTCACATATTGTAAATTATCCTATTTTAATTTTAGTTTCCAGTCTTTTGTTGGTAACTTATAGAAATACAATTGATTTCTATATATTTATGATGTAACATGTCCTAAAGTCATTTATCAATTCTAATAGTTATGGCTTTTTTTAAGGAGATCCATAGGATTTGTTTGAAGATTATGTTATCTGTGAGGAAATATAGTTTACATTTACTTTTCTAATCAGTATAAATTTTTATTTCTTTTAACAGATGCTATTTGTTTGGATTTTCAGAACAAAATTAAATAGAAGTGGTGATGAGAAACCCTTGAATCGTTGCTTAGTATAATGAGGAAAACATTGTGGTTTTCAAAATTAAGTGGGATATTAGATCAAGATATTTGTAGTTCCCATTTATTAGGTTAAATAAGTTCTCTTGTATTCCTAATATTTTAATCATGAAAATTTTTATCTTCAATGGATGAACATTCTATTTATCAAACCATGCCATTCATGTCATTATGAATGAGTTTTGGATAATTATTTTTCAGCATCTATTGAAATGATCAAGTGATTGTCTTTTCTATTAGTTTAGTCAATTATAGTAAGTTCAAGAAACATTTATTGATATATAATTCATATACCACAAAATCTACTCTTCCAAATTATAAAATTAATTGCTTTTTCAGTATATTCACAGAAATGTGGAACCATCACCACTGTCTAATTTTAAACATTTTCATTACTGTGCAAAGAAGCCCTAAATTATTAGCAGTCATTTCCAGTCAACCTTAATTCCCTAGCCCTAGGAAACTGCCAATTTGTTTTCTGTCTCTATGGATTTGTCTATAACAGATTATTAAAATGAATGGAGTAATGTAATATGTGATGTTTTGTGACTTATCTCTATCACTTAGCATATGATTTTCATCCATGTTATAGTATATATAAGTTTTTCTTTAACATTCCAGGTCAGATGTCTTAGTCTTCTTTGAATGTCATAACAAAATACCATAGTTTGGGTGGCTTAGGCAGTAGACATGCATTTCTCCAAGTATGAGAGACTGAGAAATTGAAGATCAAGCTTCTGACAGTTCGTAGAGTGAGCCCTGTTGCTTCTTTTTAGCTGGCTGTTTTCTCTCTGGTCTCTCTTCCCCTTTTTATAAGAACATTAATCCATCATGGTGGTCCAACCCTCAACCCTCCTGAGCTCATCTAAACTTTATTAACTTCCAAAGTTCCTATCTGCAAATTCCCTCACTTTTGGTGTTAGAGTTTCGACATATGAATGTGAGGGAACACATTCAGTCTATGACAAGAGATAATGTTAAATTATATGTGTATATTATATGTGCTTACCCATTCAGCAACTGATGGGTATTTGGGTTGGTTCCACATTTGAATTACTATGAATACTGTTGATATGAAACTCAATGTACAAATTTTTGTATGGATGCATATTTTATTTCTCTTATCTCTAAGATTAGATTTGTTGGATCATATATTAAACTGATACTCAAATTTTCAAGAAATTCCAAAATGTTTTCCAAAATGATTATACCATTTCATATTCACACTAGCAGTGTATGATGATCACAATTTTACTTTTGTTAAAAAAAAAAGATTTATTTATTTATTTCAAAGTCAGAGTTAGAGAGAGAGAGAGAGAGAGAGAGAGAGAGAGAGAGAGAGAGAGAATATCTCTGCAATGTCTGGGGCTGGGCCAGACCAAACCTGGAAGCCAGGAGCCTCTGTGAATAAAGATAGCTTCAATTCTTTCTCATCAAGCTGCACATCTTTCACTAATTTCTTTTTGCTTATTTTATCTGGCTAGAACATTTATTACGATGTTCAATAGTAGTGCCGAGAATGGCTATCTTTTTCTTGCCTTTGATATTGGAGAGAAAGCATTCAGTGTGCCACTCTTAAGTATTGTGTTAGATATGTATTTCATAGATGTCTTTAGTAAAGTTGAGGAAGCTCCTTATTATTTCTAGATTTTTTTCAATGATTTTATCTTGAAGGAGTAATATATTTTGTCAAATTATTTTCTGAGTCTTTTGGACCTAATATTTTTCCTTTATTCAATTATTATGGTATATTATATTAATTGATTTTCATCTGTTAATCCCATCTTGGAATCCTGGAATAAATTCTACTTTGTCATGGTTTATAGTACTTTTTAGACATTGCTAAGTTTGCTTTTCTAGGTTTTTTTTTTTTTTTTGCATCTTTGTGTCTGTGATCACAACAGATATGGACCTCTAGTTTTCTTCCCTTATGATGCCATTTTCTGGTTTTGATGCCAGGGCAATACTTATTCATAAAATGAGTGGAGATGTGATCACTTACATTCATTTTTCAGAGGAATTAATGTCGTTTAGTTTGTTAAAGATATTAGTGTTGCTTCTATTTAAATATTTTATAGAATTCACCAGTAAAGCCATCTGGGTCTGTGATTTTCTTTGCAAAAACTTTTAAAATTTTAATTATTATTCAATCTATTCAGATAATCTATCCTTCTTTCATGTATTTTACTTGAATGGTTCTAAAATTTTTTTCCATTTTGTCTAAGTTCTCTGATTTGTGGGCTCACAGTTCTTCATAGTATTCTCTTAATAATCCTTTTTATTTTTTATAACATTGGTGATGTCTCTTATTTCATTCTTTATTTTAGTAATGCTAGTTTTTTTCTCTTACAAAATACCTTATCTATGACCATGGTATTACATTCAGAATTGTTTCTGATCAAGGAACTCACTTTACAGCAAATGAATGAGCAATGGAGCCCTGCTGATTTAATTCACTGGACTTAATCATATTCCCACCATCTTCAAAGTAACTGGCTTAATAGAGTGGTTTAGTGATAATTTGAAGATGCAGTTACAGCTCCACCTAGGTTATATTACCTTGTAGATCTGGGGCAAGATTCTCCAGAAGGCTGTAAATACCCTGAATCAGCATTCACTATGCAATGCTATTTCTCCCATAACCAGAATTCATGTGTACAGGAATCAAAGGTCAGAAATGGGAGTAGCCCCATTCACTATTACCCCAATGAACACTAGCAAAATATTTGCTTCCTGGTCCCACAACCTCATTTTCTACTTGCATAGAGATCTTAGTTCTCAAAGGAAGAATGCATCTACCAAGAGACAATGATTCCATTTAAATGGAATTTAAGACTGTCACCTGCCCATTTTGGGCCCCGTATACCTCTAAATCAAAAAGTAAAGAAAAGAATTACTGTGCTGGCTGAGGTGATTGAAATTGATCACCAAGGAGAGATTAGGCTACTACACCACAATGGAGGTAAGAAAGAACATGTCTGGAATACAGGACATTCTTTAAGTATCACTATGCCCTGTGAATGGAAACCCAATCATAGTAGGATTATGTCCTAAGGCCTAGACCCTTCAGGAATGTTGATTTAGATTACTCTACAAGGTAAAGATCTATGAAGATCTGATGTACTTGATGATGCAAAGGGAATACAGAATGGGTAGTAGAAGAAGATAGCTATAAATAGCAGTGATGACCATATGACTAGTTACAAAAACAACTAACTTTCATGATTATTTCCATGTTATTTTGTTATGAATAAATTTGTGTGTGTATTAAGCCAATATCTTTGGTTTTATTTTATTCATGTAATATAAGAATATTGACCTTATACCATAGTATTTAACGTGGTTAAATTTGTATGATAATATTTACATTATGGGATATCAAAGAAAATAGTAAACAACACTTAAGAACTTTACCTCTTTTACTGGGGAAGGGATTAGTGCATTTTTACTGTATCAATATATTTATACCAAGTTAAACAGAATATTGCAGAATTTGGCTCCTGAACTCACGCAGATATTTAAACCCCTAAGTTATGGGTTGATGATGTAGACTTAATCCAATTATATTGTTTAGGAGGTGAGCCTGGTGGGAGGTCCTTAACTCAATGGGGGCATGTTTTTGGAAGGTAGATCTTCTGAGAAGATTGGGTATATACTTCTGGGTCAGGCCCTCATGCTCTTCATCTATTTTCTTTTTTAAAATATTTATTTGAAAGTCAGAGTTACATAGAGAGAGAAGGAGAGGCAGAGAGAGAGAGAGAGAGAGAGAGAGGTCTTCCATCCACTGGTTCACTCTTCAGTTGGCTGCAATGGCTGGAGCTGTGCCGATCTGAAGTCAGGAGTCAGGAGCTTCTTCCAGGTCTCAAATGCGGGTGCAGGGGCCCAAGGACTAGGGCCATCTTCTGCTTTCCCAGGCCATAGCAGAAAGCTGGATCAGAAGTGGAGCAGCCAGGACTCAAATCGGAGCCCACATGGGATGCCGGCACTGCAGGTGGCAGCCTTACCTGCTATGCAGCAGCACCAGCCCCCTCTTCCTCTATTTTCTGGCTCATCATATGATCACTCCTCTTCATGTTGCCCACTGTTCCCATCCTCTGGCCCTACCAGATGGCCAAACCAATGACACCTGCCCAATCTTGAACTGTAAACTTCCAAATCCATGTGCCAAAATAAATATCCTTTTTTATGTGCACATTCTTTAAGCTGCTTTGTTATAATGACAAAAAGCTAATTCTCATGACCTTATTTTGTCTTTAT
The DNA here is from genome assembly GCA_949820135.1 of Sylvilagus floridanus. Classification (NCBI taxonomy): domain Eukaryota; kingdom Metazoa; phylum Chordata; class Mammalia; order Lagomorpha; family Leporidae; genus Sylvilagus; species Sylvilagus floridanus. The sequence goes on from OX463223.1 coordinate 83,117,093, forward strand.
TTTGATATTCAATAAGGTTTGAGATTGTTTTTATGAGTGTTAGATTGACAAAGCATGGATTTGTGATAGTTAATTTTATGCGTCAATTTCACTGGGTCATGGAGTGCCCAGATATTTGGCCCAAAATTATTGTTTGTGTCTGTGAGGATGTTTCTGGATGAGATTAACATTTGAATTGCTAGAATACGTAAGACAGATTACCCTTCCTAATATCGGTGAGCCTCATCCAATCAGTTGAAGGCCTGAATAGAATAAAATGGCTGAGTAAAAGGGAACTCTTTCTGTGTGACTCCTTTAAAATGCAACCACAGCCACAGGCTCTCCTAGGTCTGCAGAGTGCTGACTGCAGATCTTGGAAATTATCAGCTTCCATAATTGTGTAAACCAATTTTCTTACCTTTCTCTCTTTCTCTCACTCTTGCTCTCGCTCTCACCCTCATTCATCTATCTATCTATCTATCTAGTAATCCACCCTGCTAGTTAAGTTTTTTAAGAGAATCCTGATACAGTTGGTATGGTTTTTTCTTTACATATTTGGAAAAATTCATCATTACAACTTAAAACTTTCTTTATGTGTAGTTGATTTGATTACTAATATAATCACTTCACTGTTATGGGTCTATCCCATTTTTTATCACTTCTTTTGTCAATTATAGTAGTTTTGTCTTCTAGATGTTATTCCATTTCATCTAATTTATTTAATTTCGTGGCATGTGATTGTTCATAGTGTTCATTTATAATCATTATTTCTACAAGATCAATACTTATTTCATTTATTTATTTTTGTTGTTGAGTCTCCTGTTTTTCTTGTTCATTCTAACAAAAAAAGTCTATCAATTTTGCTGATCTTCTCAAAAACCAGTTTTTGGTCATTGATTTTCTCTATAAATTTTCTATTCTCTTTTCATTTATTTCCACTCCTGTCTTCATTATTTTCTCCCTTTAGCTTCCTTTGGATTAGTTTTCTTTTCTTTTTCCAGGTTTTCAAAAATACTCATTTATTTTTGGATGGAGAGAGAAACAGAGGGAGAGGTAGGGAGGGAGTTGGAGAGAGAGAGAGAGAAAGAGAGAGAGAGAGACAGAGTGAGCAAGCACTCTCATCTCATCTGCTTGTTCACAATTCCTACAACAGGCAACAGCTGGAGTTGGGCTAGGCCAAACCTGGTGAACTGGGAAACCAATCTGGGTCTCCCACATGTGCACTCAATATGAACATTAGCAGGAAGCTAGAATTAAAAGTGGAGCCAGATTTTGAATATAGGTACTTGGGTATGGGATGCTGATGTCTTAAGTAATGTCTTAACCAGTAAAGCAAATGCCTACTCTCCTGTCATTTTTTAAGTTGTAAAGTTAAGTCACTGACTTGAGATCTTTAGTCTTTGTTTTTAGTATAAGTATTTATAGTTTTACCTTTCTCTGTAAGCACTGATTTATCTGCATTCCATATATTTTTAAATGTTTTTCATATTTCTAAACATATTTTTCTATTTTCCCTTGTAGTTTTTCTTTGGGTATGTTGTTTATTTTTTAAGATTTATTTTATTCATTTGAAAGAATTATGCCAAATGAGAAGGAGAGACAAAGACAGGGGTCTTTCATCTTCTAGTTCACTCCCCAAATGGCTGCAACCTTTGGGGCTGGGCCAGGCTGAAGCCAGGAACCAGACGATTCTTCTGGGTCTCCCTTGTGAGTGCAGGGGCCCAAACACTTGAGCCATCCTCTGCTGCTTTGCATTAGCAGGGAGCTGGATCAGAAGTGGAGCAGCTGGGACTCGAACTAGTGCCCATATGGGAGGCTGGTGTCACAGGGAGCAGCTTTACCTGCTATGGCACAATACCTGCTTGGAGTGTGTGGCTTAATTTCAGTGGATAGCCTGAAGCAATATTACATGTTTATTCTTCTTTTTAACTTTTATTTAATAAATATAAATTTCCAAAGTACAACTTTCAGATTACAGTGGCTTTTCCCCCCATAACCTCCCTCCCACCTGCAACCATCCCATCTCCCACACCCTCTCCCATCCCATTCACATCAAGATTCATTCTCAGTTATCTTTATATACAGAAGATCAATTTAGTGTATATACTAAGTAAAGATTTCAACAGCTTGCACCCTCACAGAAACACAAAGTATATAAGTACTATTTGAGTACTAGTTATACTGTTAATTCACATAGTAAAACACATTAAGGACAGAGATCCTACATGGGGAGTAACTGCACAGTGACTCCTGTTGTTGACTTAACAATTGACACTCTTGTTTACGGCGTCAGTAATCACCCGAGCCTCTTGTCATGAGTTGCCAAGGCTATGGAAGCCTCTCGAGTTCACAAACTCCGATCTTATTTTGACAAGACCATAGTCAAAGTGGAAGTTCTCTCCTCCCTTCAGAGAAAGGTACCTCCTCTTTGATGGCCCCTTTTTTCCACTGGGATCTCACTGACATGTTTATTCTTTTAAAAGGTGTTTTTACATTCATATTTTATTGGTCATTCTTCAATGACTTTTTAAGGGGAAATCTAAAGAATGAGGAAAATTCCAGTTTTATTTTTTTTCCAAATTGTTAGCCATTTACACAAGTACCATTTGTGCATTTTCTTGAATGCTTTGAAATAACACTTTTAGAAAATATGAGATCCCTCAGTGTACTGAGGTCTACTTATTGACTTCAATTTGTTTATTTTTTTTTTGCTATCTGTGTATCTCTTATTCATCTTCAGAGAATTTCAATTCCTTTACCATCTGATATATTTAAGTATCTACCTAAAGTCATCTCTTCATATTATTTTCTTTTTTAATTTTTCTTGACTACTTTCACATAGTTATTTTCCTGAGCGAATTTTAAAATTTTGTCATATCCTCAAGAAAAACTTGTGAGAATTTTGATTGGAATCACATTGAATTTATACATACATTGCTGAATGTGGGCATTTTTACAATGTTATCTTCTTATCGAAAAACATGTTATGTATTTTCATTTATTCACATTCTTTTATGTCCACAATGGTTTTTAAAAATATTTATTTATTTATTTATTTGAGAGGTAGAGCTACAGACAGAGAGAGGCAGAGACAGAGATAGAGGGCTCCCATCCTCTGGTTCACTCCCCAAATGGCTGCAATGGCCAGAGCTGATCTGAACTGAAGCCAGTAGCCAGGAGCTTCTTCCAGGTCTCCCACATGGGTGCAGGGGCCCAAGCACTTGGGCCATCTTTTACTGCTTTCCCAGGCCATAGCAGAGAGCTAGATCGCAAGAGGAGCAGCCAGTACTAGAACCTGCGCCCATATGGGATGCTGGCACCGCAGGGAGAGGCTTAGCCTGCTATTCCATAACACCAGCCTCTAACTCATTCTTTAAGGGAAATAGCTAGGCACAGAAAGACAAAAACTGCATAATTTCATCTGTATGTGAAGCTTTAAAAGTTGAGCTCATAGGAATTGAAGTACAATAAGGTTTATCAGAGGCTGGGGATAGTAGTGAGGAGCAAGGTGCTTTAATAGGTTCAACTTTCCAGTGTGGTAGAATGAATAAGTTCCAGTGTTCAACTGTGCAGTAGGGTCGTGAATATAACAGTAACCCATTATAAATTTCAAAATAGCTAGAAGAGGATATTTTGAATGCCCTCACCACAAAGAAAAGATAAATATTTTTGTGATGAGTATGTTTATTGCCCTAATTTGATCATTGTACAATATGTACTGATTTGAAGCATCACTTTGTACTCCATACAATCACTATGTGATAATAAAAAATTCAACAAAAGAAGAAAATCTATTTTTATGTTAATCTTGTAAGTGACCAACTTTGCCAATACTTTTCCTTTACATTCTTCAGTTTCTTATAAGATTCTTTAAGTGTATAATCATATAATCAGTAAGTATGACTTTTGCCTAATATTTTAATAATTAACTTTTAATTTTTACTCTAGTTAAATGCAGTTGCCGAAAACTTACAAAGTAATGCAAGTAAAAATATCATGGTGGGACACATCTTATTATTACTGATTGTCATTTTAAGCATCCTTATATTTTAGCCTTAAATAATATCTTGACTTTAGCTTGAGGAAATGTTTATTATTTTAGGGAAGTATCCATATGTTCCACTATTGAGTGGCAAGGAAAATAACAGCCTCAAATCAAGAAATGTGTATTGTACTTTTCAAATTCCTTCTTGACACTAATTGAGATGACTACATTTTTCTCGTTGGTCATTTAATATGATATATTATTTTAATAGACTTACAATATTGAAACACTTTTGCATTCATTTAACGTACAGCCTTATTCCATTAGCCAATAGTTTACTTAAGTGTTTGCATCTTTAATAAATGTTCTATAAAAATGCTCTTTAGGACCAAGATGTTTAGAACTTGATTGATTTCTTACATATTTGGTCTACATAATTTGTAATTTTTTTCTGGTGTTTATTTTATTAACTTGCATTTTCTGGAAAAACAATTATCTAATATAGTTATCAAGGTAATTGATATAGACTTTTGCAAAAGTACTCTTTTTTAAAAATTATTTGTTTATTTGAAATGCCAAGTTACAGAGAGAGAGAGAGAGAGAGAATCTTCCATCCTTTGGTTCACCCCCCAAATGGTGGCAGCACCCAGAGCTGCGCCAGGCCAAAGTCAGGAGCCAGGAGCCAGGAGCCAGGATCCTCTTCCAGGTCTCCCACATAGGTGCAGGGTCCCAAGCACTTGGGCCATTCCCCAGTGCATTCCCAGGCACATTAGCAGGGAGCTGGACTGGAAGTGGAGGAGCCAGGACTTGAACCAGCGCTTATTGGAATGGCGATGCTGTAGGCAGTGGTTTAACCTGCTGTGCCACAGTGTTGGCCCTGGAAAGGTACTCTTTTACAAGTCTTTCATATGTAATTTGTACTCAATTTTAGCTATTTTTTTCTAATTTTACATATATTGCTTCCTTCCTAATATTGATATAGAGAGTACTTTTTACATTTCACAAATTTTACAATAATCAATTGTCAAATTATTTCTCAATTCTATTCATTTGATAGAGTTTATAAATTTTGAAACTGTCAGTTTCTGTATTCTATTTAGAAATTGATTTTTAGTTTTATTCCATTTTGATCAGAGAATATGCTCTATACTACACTTACTCTTATTTTCTTTATAGCCTTATATATGGGCAATTCTTGTAAATGTTCCATAGAGCATAGAAATAAGTTGTACTCTCTGCACTCATGGTAATGCATTGTATATATATTTATTAGGCCAATTTTGTTAGTTGTGCTTGCTATCCAGAACCTGTCAGCCTTTATGGGTTTTTTGGTTTACTTTTTCAGTGGATGAGTTAACATCTCCTGCTACTTGTGTCTTCTGTCCTATAGTTTATGGTTTGCAAGTTATGATTATATTTTGTGTATACAGGTATATAATTATTGTGGATTCTATCTTTTGTACTGTAAACTATCTCTTTTATATCCTTTTACAATATTTATGTTTAATTCAAACCAGTCTGACATTAATAGCACCACACCAGCTGTCTTTTTTGGAATCCAATTGTCCTTCCTTTTACTTTGGCATTCCTGGCTTTAAAAAAAAAACAATTTACTTATTTATTTATTCGCTTATTTAAAAAGCAGTGTGACAGAGAGAGGGAGAGAGGGAGAGAGGTGGGGGAGAGGAAGAGAGAGAGAAAGAGAGCGAGAGAGAGAGAGAGAGAGAGAGAGAGACTGGCAAGCTGAAGCCAAGAAGTAGGAACTTCATCTTGGTCTCCCACATCAGTGAAAGGGGCCCAATTACTTGGACCATCTTATGCTGCCTTCTCAGTTCAGACAAGACTCAAGCACTCTGTTATGGGATGTCAACATTGCAAGCTGTGGCTTAACCCACTGTGCCACAGTGTCAACCCTGGGTTGTTTTTTCTATATTCATTCCTTGAATATAATATGGAGTAGTGATATCTGTGTTATCTTGATCAGGAAGCTTTTTGGAAAGGTAGATTTGTTTCCATTTCCATGTTTTCATAGACCATATTTCATATGACTTCCATCATACTTGTTGCTTTTTACTTTAAATTCTTTATTTAAGAATAGTTGGAAATTTACAAAACAAAATTGTGAAATACTACCAAGAGTTTCCATAAATCCCACACCCAACTTCCCCTATAATTAACATCTTATTAAACTAATATGATATGGGACCGATGCTGTGTCTTCATGGGTAAAGCTGTTGCCTTCAGTGCCGGCATCCCAGGGTGCTGGTTCAAGTCCTGGCTACTCCACTTCCAATCCAGCTCCTTGCTATGGCCTGGGAAAGCAGTAGATGACCCACGTCCTTGGGCCCCTGCACCAGTGTGGGAGACCTGGAAGAAGCTCTTGGCTCCTGGCTTCAGATCTGAACAGCTCTGGCTGTTGCAGCCAATTGAGGAGTGAACCAGCAGATGGAAGACCTCTCTCTCTCTCTCTCTCTCTCTCTCTCTCTGCCTCTCCTTCTCTCTGTGTAACTCTGATTTTCAAAAAAATAAATAAATCTTTAAAAAATTAGCATGATATATTTGTCACAATCTGTAAGCCATAGTCATATCACCCTTTTATTAACACCCCATATTTTCTCTCTTATCTTGATTTATGGCTTATCTTTTCTTGTCATTTGTTGTTTCTTTTCATTTCAGTGATTTGGAAAAATCATAATCTGTTTCTACTTCTTCTAGTAGATATATTTATAACTTCAGATAACATACATCAACCTATTTTTCTTGATTTATAACAGTAGATAATATTCCCTTAATCCTTTCATGTAAGATGGGTCTATTGATATACTTCTTACTTCTTGCTTTTACGTTCAATTAAATGATGATGTTATTTATTATGATGATTAGGAAAAGTTCCAAGGCATAAAATTGGTTGTTCTTTGTGACTTGTTTCTACTGATAAAATGCTCAAACTATACTTTTTTATCCTGAACTTCTTAAATGTTTTTGATAGTGTGAATAAATGTTTATATGTCTGTCTCTTTTTCCCCTAGAATACGCTATGTTTTTATGCCTATAGAAACAGTTCTTTCTTCAATCAGGAAACCCTTCCTCTGTCTTTATTTTCCCTTTGCATCTTTTTGGTGCTCTACCTCAGGGACAATTGGTCTCTTTGTGGTGACTCATATGTTTTGGGGTTGTGTTTGTTTGTTTTTAAGATTTATTTATTTATTTGAAAGGCAGAGGGGGGAGAGAGAGAGAGAGAGAGAGAGAGAGAGAGAGAAAGTCTTCGATCCCCTAGTTCAATCCCCGAATGGCTGCAACGGGAACTGTTGGAGCTGGGCCTATCAGAAGGCAGGAGCCAGGAGCTTCTTCCAGGTCTCCCACACAGGTGCAAAGGCCCAAGGACTTGGGTCATCTTTTACTGCTTTCCCAGGCCATAGCAGAGCGCTGGACTGGAAGTAGAGGAGCCAGGACTCAAACCAGCACCCATATGGGATGCCGGCACTGCAGGCAATGGCTTTACCTGCTACACCACAGCGCCGTTCACATGGCCATTCATTGATGACCCTCTTGGCTTACTATCTTTTCACTAATTTTGTTAATGACTGTACGTATTATTTTGCATTCATTTTGGTTATGTAAAGCTCCTTTCTTCTAAGTTCTCTGTTTTATGTTTTGTTTTTTTCCTAGGATATTTGGGAGGTTCTAATTTATTTCTTCTGCAATGTTATTGCTTTAGTCATTTAATTAGCTTTACAACCTCCATTTTTCATCACATTTAGATTTTATCACGTAGTTTTTGATATTTTGTCTTATTAAATTAATACTCTCTGTAATTCTGAAATTTGGAACAATAGAACTTTTCTTTCAGTTTTTGCACCATGCTTTCTTGACGAATGTATTCTTCATATCTTCTTGTAGCATCTTTCCTTCCTTCCTTCTTTCCTTCCTGCATGAATGTAGTATTTTTGCACACCTGCCAAAAATATTTCTTTGAATTATTCACATATTCAAAGTGGGTGGCCTAATCAAACCTTGTATTTGTTCAGATATAAGATGGATAAATTCTTGACTTTTGCCCCATTTCATCTGGGTCTGTTTTTCCTCAAAACTTTCATTTCACGATTGGGTATGCTTATTTCATCTGCTTTTCTGTGTTCTTAGGGTTTGAGTAGCAGAACTCAGCTTTTTTTGAAGATTTATTTATTTGAAAGTCAGAGTTACACACAGAGAGAAGGAGAGGCAGAGAAAAAGAGGTCTTCCACCTGCTGGTTCACTCTGCAGTTGGCCGCAATAGCCGGAGCTGTGCCGATCCAAAGCCAGGAACCAGGAGCTTCTTCCAGGTCTTCCACGTGGGTGCAGGGGCCCAAGGACTTGAGCCATCTTCTACCGCTATCCCAGGCCATAGTAGAGAGCTGGATTGGAAGTGGAGCAGCTGGGACTCAAACTGGCACACATTTGGGATGCCAGCACTGCAGGAGATGGCTTTACCAACTGCCACAGTGCCGGCCCCTCAGCTATATTTTTTCTTTTTAAAGATGTATTTATTTATTTACTTGAGAGGCAGAATTGCAGACAGAGCAAGGGAGAATCAGAGAGAGAGAGAGTTCTTCCATCCTCTGGTTCACTCCACAAATAGCTGGAACGGCAGAAGCTGAGTTGTTCTGAAGCCAGGAGCCAGGAGCTTCTTCCAGGTCTCCCACGTGGGTGCAGGGCCCAAGCACTTGGGCCATCCTCTACTGATTTCCCAGGCCACAGAGAGATCAGCTATTTCTTTAAACAATTTAAACTCAATAACCTGGACTCTGCTTTCCCTTATGTAATTTTGATATATATCCTATACCCAACTTCACACTATCTGGGCAAAGATGTACCCTAATCCTCTATGTGGAGAGTATCATTTGACTTTTCTTCACTTCTCTGATTCAGGATACAGGATTAGATATTTAGGTTGTTTACTTCTTTTCCCTCAACCTTATCTCCCTAACAACCATGTTTACTACCCTCTCAAAAAGTGGCTAGGCAAGGTAAGTAGACGTTTTTGCATATGCATTACAGGACCAGAAGAGTTTGTTATTCTCCCCCTGAATCCTATCCCTTGTGTGTCAAATTACTTAAATAACCTCCTCCAATTTAGATTTTCTTTTCTCTTCCAATCTGCTAAATTATCAAATATTTCTGGAATTAATTACCTTTTAGTGATCATAATCACTATCTTTATCTTTACCTTCAACTAGGAAAAATGTAAATGGCAGACCTTTGCTAGGATAAGATTTGTACCTACACAACCCTCTTTGTTTTTTCATCTCCAGATGTTTATTAAAGATTCTTCATGACATTATTTATTTTATTTTCTCTCACCGCCAATAGCTTTTTTAAGTTTATTTACTATACGCCAGACAGGTGCGATGCACAACCTAGTGCCTTCTAAATGACTAAAAGTCAGTGAAATATTTAGTCTTAAGTTTTGTTTAGTTTTTTCTATGGAAAACTGTATAGAATACATAGAATTATGCATTTTTGAAAAACTTAAAATACTTAAATACATTATATATTAATACAAATTATCCAAAATTATAAACGGGAGTACTTAAAAAAGATTTGTGGAAAAATGAATTTAAAAGATAAGTTATTTTGGTGCAAATATTTGTGAAGTCCATGCAAATGAGAGTTTGTCAAAAAGTTATGGAAGGGGCAGGTGTTGTGGCACAATGTGATAAGCCATTTCCTGCAACATTCACATCCCATATCAGAGTGGCAGCTCGAGTCCCTCTTACTCCACTTCCAATCCAACTCCCTGCTAATGTGCATGGGAAGCAGCAAGTAATACCTCAAGTACTTGAGACCCTGATGCCCATATGGGAGACCCAGATGGAGTTCCTGGCTCCTGGCTTTAGCTTGGCTCAGTCCCATCTGTTGCCTGGAGGAAGATACTCTCTTTCTTTATCATCCTCCCACCCTCCCTCCATCTCTCCTTTTTCTTTTGCTCACTCCTTGTTTCAAATGAATGAATGAATGAATGAATGAATAAATAAACTTTCTAAAAAGTAAGAGAAATATATATTATAAAAATACTAAGCATGGATTTCAAATGAAATTTTCAAAGTATTGCAATTAATACTATCATCTTTGGAATAAAGATGAAACTCATAGAAGACATTTCCTTTATATTTTATACATTTTTGCATCATTTACCTTTATTCTTACAAGGAGTAAATATTATCTTTATACTAAGAATAAATTGAAGATGTCACTTAAAAAAACAAATAACTTAATGAGATTGACCTGTAGCAAAATAGCCTTTTTTGCTTTAAATATTGCTCTCAGTTATATCATTTTGAAAATAGCACGTGAATAATTGTGCTCAGTTGTTTTAGGAAACTTCCATTTTTTTCAGAAACAATATAAGTAAATTGAAGACATGCTACTTTTGTCAAACATACTGAGAGGAAGGCTAGCTTGTTGTAAACTGAACCTACTAAATTATATTCTGTTCCCCTTGACACAGCACAAAAGATTATCCATCTCTGATCCCAACCTACTTTTTAAATCATACCACGCTATTTAATGCTTATACTTTTAAAATATTAGCTACATGAGTCCAGGGATTAGCAGATTTTTTTCACTGATGTATAACTAACACCTAGAATAGCACTTGGCACATAATCACCCTTTGATAAATATTTTTAATGGGCAAATGAGTAAATGTGGTGCATCTGAGCAAATTCAATGGGGATGATACCTTACTCATAGGGTATTGAGAAGTAAATAATGCCTTGTATTGGGCACATAATAGAGACTTAACATATGCCCATTTCTTTCTTCTTTTGTATAAAGTAAAATCTTCATAAAGATATATACTTTATACATCGTGGGATTTCTTATGGAATTATAGTTTAACTATGTCTTTAATCATTTTCAAAATCTTAAATTGCCTAAAGAATTAGCCACGGATGTGTCGAATTCTCCTATCTCTGCACTGAGTGTAAGGCTGCTATTCTGGACACCAGTATGTCACATACTAAAACTGACCAGAAAAATAAATCAACACAAAGATAGGAAAGAATTCCACTCCTGATAGAATGGTAATTTGCATTCATTAGTAAAATGCCCTGTATCCTACCCTCTTTGTTTCTGCTGGTAGGGTACTCAGAACAATTTTAAGGTTTCTACTATAGTTTCCTCTCTTTTCTCTTCTTGCTATCTATTCTTTCTTTTATGTTCATAATAAACATTTGTTTTATGTGTGTATTTTCTTGTACATTACCTACCATCATTTTTGGAATGGAAAGGTTTTAAACAAGCAGATGAACAATACTGATGGTTTGAATTCTTTGATCAACTTAACCAGCAGTCTGAACACCATAATTCTGTGGCAATAGAAAACTATAAGTATGGAAGAAGATTTAGTCCCACCACCCAAGCAAAAATCCTTCTTGGTTTTGTAGTCACATTCCATGAAAAGAGGTTAGGGCACAAAGGACAAATCTTGATCTTGGAAAAATTCCCAAACTTTCGAATACTGGTCCTCAGTTAGGATTCCCTTGATCATGGAAGGTTGGAGCAGTGGTGTGTATTGAAGCAATAAATGTTTCAAAGGATAGACTTGTAAGGTATGAGCCCCAAGGGTACCTCATTCCCTAGGGAATGGTTTTAAAAGCATTTCTCACAATTATTTTAGTGGATTGACACAATAAATGAATGAGCAAAGTACAAGCATGATGTTCATTTTTTCAGATGAGAAAAACTCAACCCAGACAGATTAATTGCCGAAAGTCACACAGCTGGTACAAACAACAACCAAGATATAAGCCCGGGGGCTAGCATTATGGTGCAGCTGGTTAAGCCACCACCTGCAATGCTGGCACCCCATACAGGCATCCATTTTAGTCCCAGCTGCTCCATTTCTGATCCAACTGCCTGTTAATGCACCTGGGAAAGCAGTGGAAGATTACTCAAGTCCTTAAACACCCTGGTTGTATAGATTAGTTCCTTTCTTAACTACCAGGAAACTGAAGAAAAAAGAAATTTGAAATTTTGCCAAAGTCAAAAGCTAACATCATTTAACTACCTCCAAATTTTATAGTCTTCTTTTGTTAACACTATGTTGCATAAAATCATGAAAGAAGGGGTCAAAACAAATTTATAATAAATATGGAAGGAATGTGAAGTCTTCAAAAAGACAAAAAGAAAGAGTAGAGAATTGGCTTATTATTTAAAATTCTAGTGCAGTGTGACCTAGATAAACATGAATTAATTTGGAAATTATCCATTTAATGGTAACTGCAATAAACTGTGATAGCATCACCATGTTTTTGCAAAGGATATTATCTAAACACATGGAAAATAATTAGCTGCTCTTATCTGAAATGAGAAATAGCAAGAAATAAGCACTAGAATATAACCCATTTCAAAATAGACAAACAAATACTTGAGATTTTAATTTAAGGGGATATTTTTACCTAGGGACAGATGTAGTTATTGACAAACACTCAGAGTCCAGTCAATACGCACAATATTTATTCTAATATATCGACCAAGAGGAGGAGTTAAATTTCAGATATTTTTAAATTTCCGTTATCTGCAGCACTTGGAGTTTTAATGGTTAAATGGAAATTTAAGTTTTCTTTATATATGTGATTTGAAAAATCTTTCTGTTTTTGGAAATACAAGTTTTTGAAATTGTTTAAGACATAATATTTAGGGGCTGGCCCCATAGTGTAGTAGGTTAAACCCCTGACCTGCAGTGCTGGCATTCCTTGCAGGCGCCAGTTTGAGACCCGGCTGCTCCACTTCCGAACCAGGTCCCTGCTAATGTGCCTAGAAAAGCAGCAGAAAATGATCCAAGTCCTTGGGCCCCTGCACTCACGTGGGAGACCCGGAAGAAATTCCTGGCTCCTGGCTTTGGATTGGCACAGCTCCAGCCCTTGTGGCCATTTGAGAAGTGAAACAGCAGATGGAAAACCTCTCTCTCTCTCTCTCTCTCTCTCTTACTCTGTAATTCTGTCTTTCAAATATATAAAATTAATTGAAAAAAGACATAATATTTATGGTTTTTACCTTCTGTTGATAATTTTATTTTATTTGTGGAGTTATATTTATTAGTGAGTGTTTCGAAATTCTATTTTTGAATAACACTTATTAAATGCTCACTTGTGGCCGGCGCCGAGACTCACTTGGCTAATCCTCCGCCAGCACTCTGGGTTCTAATCCCAGTTGGGGTGCCAGATTCTGTCCCAGTTGCCCCTCTTCCAGTCCAGCTCTCTGCTGTGGCCCAGGAAGGCAGTGGAGGATGGCCCAAGTGCTTGGGCCCTGCACCCCATGGGAGACCACGAGGAAGCACCTGGCTCCTGGCTTCAGATCAGCTCAGTGTGCCAGCGGTAGCAACGATTTGGGGGGTGAACCAATGGAAAAGGAAGACCTTTCACTCTGTCTCTCTCTCTCTCACTGTCTAATTCTGCCTGTCAAAAAAAAAAAAAAAAAGAAAGAAAGAAAAATGCTCACTTGTTACTTTTATTACCGAGTTGGCACCTGAAAACCAACAGCTTATAAAAACATTTGCAATTATTTGTTATAATTTAACTGTAGGGTACAATTTGGCATATGACCATGTTTTTCCATCAGAAAACATACTTTTAAAAATTTATTAATTTGAAAGACTTACAGAGATAAAGGGAGAGATAGAGAGAAATTTTTCATCTGCCGGTTCACTCTCCATGTGGCTGTGACGGCCGAGGCTAAACCAAGCCAATGCCAGGAGCCTGGAGTTCCAAGTACATGAACCATCTTCTTCTGCTTTCCCAGGTACGTTAGCAGGGAGCTGGATCAGATATGGAGCAGTCGGGACATAAACTGCTGCCTTTATGGGATTCTGGCATCATAGGTGGTGGATTAACCCACCACACCATGATGCCAGCCCCAGAAAATATACATTCTTTAAAGCAAAGAATCCTTTTATCATCTGTTTTTGTCTTTATAGTCTTTGGGTTTATTTACTACTGAAAGAACAAGCAATCCCTGAAAAATATCATAAAAGTGCGGATCCGAAGCCAGGAACCAGGAGCTTCTGGGTCTCCCATGTGGATGCAGGAGCCCACAGGCTTGTGCCATCCTCTACTGCTTTCCCAGGCCATGGCATAATGCTGGATTGGAAGTGGAGCAGCGAGGTCTAGAACCGGCTCCCATATGGGATGCTGGCACTGCAGGCAACAACTTTACCAGCTATGCCACAGTGCTGGCCCCAGGATTTGAGTCTTGATTGGCAAGATTATTAGAAACAATTTAGGCCAATATTTTCAAATGATGGAGCATAAGGGTATATGGCTATATTTGCATTGGCCCATAGTGTATTGAGAAAAGTAGGGCTTTGCATTAAATCTAAATTTGACTAATAAAAATATGGTTATACTGAGATTAATCATATTTAAATCTTTGATGATGAAATGCCCATTATCTTCAGAAATGTTGAAATTAGTAAGGAGTAGTTTTGTTATTGTTTTAATGTCCTTAATTGGCAAAGCAGGAAGGTGATAACCTTATGAAGAACCTCTTAAATAAAATATTTTGGTATATGAAATTTGTAAACCTGAGAAGTACTGCAAAAGACTGCCATAGTTCTAGAGCTTTCAATTGAGTTCTGAAGTACGGAGCTAGTTGGGACGCACTGTTAGTAATTAGTTTCCTTTGCCTTCCTCTTCTGAGTCTAAAAACTCTGGGGCTAAAAACACAGTACGTATGAATCACAGCTTCTGCCTTGTTAACAAGTGTCTATGATTTCTAAGTATATCTTGATTTCCAGGTATAGGAGCAGTGGGAGATTTTTATTTTTAGTTTATTTTTTTTATTTATAATGTGAAATATGAAAGGAGTGTTTCACACCCTTTTATTAATGTTCTTCTAAGCCTCAGCAGGAACCACAAAATTTTCAGGGTTCAAATTGTCTTCTTTTCTTTTCATGACTAAATTCCCCCTTTTCTCCCTGAATATAGATTTTCTTTAATCAGTCTCCTGGTGGACTTTGAGCTGTTGGCATCCTCCACTCCATCTTGATCCTGCTCCCTTTTTTCTTTCTCCTAACAGCCTGGCCCACACGCAAGGCTGTTCCTGAACAAAAGAGGAGTTTTACCTGTGTCTAAGGACAGCTCATCATGTTTATTAGCAAAAGGGAACCCATCAGGTCCCATCGTTATCTACCATCCTATAGAAAGCCATATAATTAATGTGTAAAGGCCACTTTGCATCATAGGCTTCCATTCTTGGGGTCATGGCACCCTAGAAGTATGCTAAGGGGCTTAATACATAGGTAAATCTCTAGGATAAATAATTTATGTCAGACAATTTTTTCAAAGATTTTTAGACGTAGCTATGATACATTCGGTATATTTTTGTATATAATATTTTCTCAATTACTTTATACTGAAATGTTGGCATTGATCTTAATAATTACCTGAACATTTTTGAAACTAAAAGAGAGAGAACTTGCAAGAAAAGACTCCCATGGTTTTTTTGTGAACTGAAAAGGGCAGGTTATAGAGCATTATACTATAAACTCATACAAGAAAACTGGTTTTCAGGGCTGGCATTAAGCCAATGGGTTAAGCTACTGTCTGCAATGCGAGCATCCCATATCAGAGTGCTGGTTCAAGTCCCAGCTGTTCTTTTTCCAACCCAGCTCCTTGCTAACACACCTGGGAAAGCAGCAGAAGATGAGTCAAGTCCTCAGACTCTTGCCAGCCACGTACATGGGAAACCCAGATAGAGCTCCTGGCTCCTGGCTTTGTCGTGGCCCATTCCTGGCTGTTGCTACCATTTGCAAAGTGAACCAGGAGATAAAAAACATCTCTCTCTCTCTAACTCTCTCTCATAAATAAATAATAAATATTTTCTAAAAAAGTAAATTCACTCTTCATTTTCTTCATGCACTACTGTTTGGGATTTTTATGATGTATACTATTTTAATTGCATATGTTCCAAGGCAAGTTTGGGTATGTGCTAAAAACTGATAACAGATGAGGGCAGTGCACTGTGACTAGCACTGACACGTTGGTAATAAAATCAAACTTTCTGGGGCCGGCACTGTGACACAGCGAGTTAAGCCACTGCATGCAGGGTTGGCATCACATACAGATGCCAGTTTGGGTCCTAACTGCTCTGTTCTGATCCAGCTCCCTGGAAAGGAGACAGAAGATGACCCAAGTCATTGGGGTGCTGTCAAAATACTGGCCCCTGGCTTCAACCTCAAGGCCATTGCAGCCATTTGGGGAATGAATCTCTCTCTCTCTCTCTCTCTCTCTCTCTCTCTCTCTCTTTCTCTCTCTCTCTCTGTAATTCTGCCTTTCAAATAAATAAATAAATCTTTTAAAATATTTACATGTAAACAAATTTCGTCGTACTTTTAATGCAAGAAGCATTGACATATATTGAAGTATATCTAAGTGATTTAAGTGTATTTATGTCTTTATTATGTACCTTGTACATACTGAGGCCTGAGAAGTTAAGTCATTTGCACAAGGCCTCATAGCTAGAAAAAGGTGCACTATAATTGGACCCAATCAATCAGCCTGATTTCTAAATCCATGCCATTTACTATCAGGACCTGAGAAAGAAGTACTGAGGGTTCAGAATGCTCAAATATAGTTGAGTAAATACTGTCTCATCTGGCCCTGTGGGATGAGAATACAGGGTGCATTACCACAAGGGAGTAAATATCCTCGTCTGTTACTTCTGTAACACTTGGGCCTCTGTATACTTTGCTCTAATCGGGAAATTTCCTGTCTACAGAGGCTGTTATTAGACAAGCAAACAAATCTATTGCTTCCATACCCATCATTTCATTCAGACCTAACTATATAACCTTATAGGATTTTTTTAATATTCCCAATTTAGAGACAGAGAATTTGAGGCTCATAGAGGTAAAATTTCTTGCCTAAATTGACACAGCTAGGAAGTATTCTGATTTGAAACAGGCATTATGGCTCTGGAGTTCCTCTGCTACAACATGATGGTATTGGGGAGGGGAGATTTACTGGCAGTGGATTGGACTCCCTCTCCTCTCTTGCACAGTATGCTGCTGTTCCAGGGCTCTCCTGGTGTAACTTAGCTCCACTTGTCCTCCCATCCCTTCCCTTCCAGCATCCATCCCTTATCCGACTGTGATCAAGGTTCTAGTTTGAAAGATAGAGCTCAGTGAAGAGTAGCATTTCCCTCCTTCTAAATGAGTGGCCCTTTCTACAAAAAGTGCAGCTCAGACAAAAGTGAACATATGCAAGTTTTATAGTGACTCCTCATCTAAAACAGAGGTGAGAAAATGATTAGAGTTGCTCCTATTTGGACAGACTGTGGAAAAGCAAGATGAACATTGTTTGCAGCAGCTTGAGGGTCTCCAGATGGCTCTGTCTCTCTTTTTTTGCTTATTCAAAATAATTCGTACTGAATGCTCTAGCAGTGATAACAATATCTGACTGAAAATGCACCCTGTGATTGCTGACGTCATAAATAAGAGTGCCAATTGTTAAATCAACAACGGGAGTCACTGGGTACATGCTCCCCATGTAGGATCTCTGTCCTTAATGTGTTTTACTATGAAACTTAAAAACAACACTACTAGTCGAACAATACCCTATACCTTGTGCAGTTGTGTGAGTGCAGCCTGTTAAAATCCTTGCTTAGTATATACTAAGTTGATCTTCTGTATATGAAGGAAATTGAAAATGAAACTCGATGAAGGGTGGGATGGGAGAGGGAGTGGGAGAGGGGAGGGACACGGGAGGGAGGGAGGTTGGGGGGGAGCCACAACAATACAAAAGTTGCACTTTGTAAATTCACATTTATTAAATAAAAAAAAACTATATAACAAACAAAAAAGAACTTAATACTTTACCCTTTTAGTATTTTTTTATGTTCTACTTAAAACTATTGGTTGAACTCTGTAATTAATACACAATTATTCTTAGGTGTTTAATTAATGCTATAGCTAGTACTCAAATAGTATTTTATACTTTGTGTTTCCGTGTAGGTGCAAACTGTTGAAATCTTTAGTTAACATATGCTAAATTGATCTTCCGTATATAAAGAGAATTGAAAATGAATCTTGATGTGAATGGAAGGGGAGAGGGAGTGGGAGAGGGGAGTGTTGTGGGTGGGAGGGAAGTTATGGGGGGGGATGAGGTATTGTAATCCATAAGCTGTACTTTGGAAATTTATGTTCATTAAATAAAATATAAAAAAAAGTAAAGAAAATGCACCCTGTTACTTCAGGCTACCCCGAACAGAAGGCCCTAGGAATAATCGCAGCCCTTATCAAGAGCAGCCAGTTATCCAGAACTCCAGTTTTGCAGGCTCTACCAATTAATCAGCCCTATGCAGCCATCAGTATAAGCCACTCTTACATTTGAAATACAGTATTTGAGGCCCAATGAAACTGTTGATTGAAAATCAAGTCATTTTGGTTTGCTTTTCATTTAAGGCCCAACGGCTTCCCATCATTAAAGGAGCAGCTGGCATTGCTGCTCAGTGAGCCAAGCTGCCGCTTGCCATATGGCATCCCATATTGAAGGGCTGGTTCTAGTCCTTCCTGCTGTTTCCAATCCAGTTCCCTACTAACATGCCTGGGAAGGCAGTGGATGATGGCCCAAGTGCTTTGGGTCTCTGATACCCATGTGGGAAACCCTGGATGGAGTTCCAAGGCTCCTGGCTTCAGTGTGGATCGACCTTAGCCCCAGCAACAGCAGTTGCAGCCATTTGGGGAATGCACCAGTGGATGGAAGGACTCTTTATCACATTGCCTTTCCAATAAATAAATAATTCTCTTTTTAATATATAAAGCTTTTATTTAAAGAATATAAATTTCCAAAGTACAGCTTATGGATTACAATGGCTTCCTGCCCCCCATAACTTCCCTCCCACCCGTGACCCTCCCCTTTCCCGCTCCCTCTCTCCTTCCACTCACATCAAGATTCATTTTCAATTCTCTTTATATACAGAAGATCAGTTTACTATATATTACGTAAAGATTTCAACAGTTTGCCCTCACATAGGGACACAAAGTGAAAAATACTGTTGGAGTACTGGTTATAGTATTAATTCACAATGTACAGTACATTAAGGACAGATCCTACATGATATTTTTTTAATAAATAATTCTTTTTTTTTTATTTTATTTTTTTTTTTGACAGGCAGAGTGGACAGTGAGAGAGAGAGACAGAGAGAAAGGTCTTCCATTGCCGTTGGTTCACCCTCCAATGGCCGCCGCAGACGGCGCGCTGCGGCCGGCGCACCGCGCTCGTCCGATGGCAGGAGCCAGGAGCCAGGTGCTTTTCCTGGTCTCCCCATGGGGTGCAGGGCCCAAGCACCTGGGCCATCCTCCACTGCACTCCTGGGCCACAGCAGAGGGCTGGCCTGGAAGAGGGGCAACCGGGACAGAATCCGGCGCCCCGACCGGGACTAGAACCCGGTGTGCCGGCGCCGCAAGGCGGAGGATTAGCCTGTTGAGCCACGGCGCCGGCCTAATAAATAATTCTTTTAAAAAATAAAAACTGTGGTGGAGCAGATTAAGCTGCTGCCTGTGGTGCTGGTATTCATATCAGCACTGGTTTGAGTTCCAGCTGCTCCGCTTCTGATTCAGCTCCCTGCTAATGCGCTTAGGAAAGCAGTAGAACATGACTCAAGTACATTGTTCCCAGTCACCCATGTTGGAGACTTGGATGGAGTTCCAGGCTCCTGGCTTCAGCCTGGTCCAGCCCCAGCCATCATGGTCATTTGGGGAGTGAATCAGTGGACTGGAGATCTCTTTCTCTCTTTGTCTCTACCCTGCTATCTGTAACTCTGCCTTCCAAAGAAATAATAAAATAAATAGTTTTAATTTAAATAATAAAAGTATTTTTATTATTTAAAATAAATAATAAAATATTTTTTTAAAAAAATGGAACACTGTGGTGGCCAAAGGGAAAGTCTATTTTAAAATGCCATGTGTATGCCGGTGCTACAGCTCAATAGGCTAATCCTTCGCCTTTGGCGCCGGCACCCCGGGTTCTAGTCCCAGTTGGGCACCAGATTCTGTCCCGGTTGCTCCTCTTCCAGTCCAGCTCTCTGCTATGGCCCGGGAGTGCAGTGGAGGATGGCCCAAGTGCTTGGGCCCTTGAACCCGCATGGGAGATCAGGAGAAGCACCTGGCTCCTGGCTTCGGATCAGCATGGTGCGCTGGCTGCAGCGTGCCAGACGCAGCAGCCATTGGGGAGTGAACCAACAGAAAAGGAAGATCTTTCTCTCTGTCTCTCTCTCACTGTCCACTCTGCCTGTCAAAAATAAAATAAAATAAAATAAAATAAAATAAAATAAAATAAAATAAAATAAAAACACCATGTGTATAGGTGTTCAAAGCCACCAAAGAGATTCCCCCCAAACCTTTACAATTACATGCCTTCCTACAAAAAAATAAGCTAGGAAAATCCCTGTTGTATCCACATACTCTACCTCTACTGTTGACTATTAGACCTAGCCATTGCTTAACTTTAAGCTGAGCAGCCTTATAGTAAGCAATGACTGACAAACCATGGCCATAGTGGCTTTGCCTAGGCGACCTTGCTTAGTCTGAGGAGGAACTTCATTTGGAAATATGAGGTCAAAGAATAGGTTGGGAGATAGGTAAGAGGGGAGGAATGAGAATTCAGTTCCTTCTTTTTGAAAACTTCATAAATAAGATTGCATTATAATTGGAACCTATTTACATAATAAAGGAATTACCTGGTAGTAACTGAAAGGTAATCTGAAAATATTGTATGATAATAACTGGATGTTTGAATTTAATTATCCAAGAGTAGAACATCCAAGCATGTGGTGATCATGGGGATATGGAGGTTTTATTGCCCTGCTTTGTCCATTGTCTAGTGGCACATGTAATAAAATGTCACATTGTACCCCAGAAGAATGCACTGTTATTGCAAGTTAATCAAAATGTGCAAAAAAATGTAAATGGAAATGTCAACCATCCTGTTTAATCATTACATATTTGTATACATATAATGAAGCATTGCACTGTACCTCACCAAAATATACACTTAAATATATGAAATTTGAATGATCTACAAAAAAAAGAATGTATGTATCTGTGCTTTGTTGAATCAGAGGTAAAGTGATTTTTTTCTCTTTTAGGAATTCTGTGAAAAATCAAATAATCATCAGATTAACCAGAAAGAGAAAATAAGAGTGGAGCAGTTCCACGTGATGACAACAGTTGGGGGAGCTGAGGAGAGACAGAGTACAAAATCACTGCAAATGAGGAAGTTAAAAGACCCAAGGGATCCAGATGTCAGCTGCGTTATCTCTTACAACCTTGAAGTCACCCAGGATGATGACAGACAAGGAAAAAATGATCGAAGTGCCAATCTCCACATGAAATGAGAGACATGGGCCAGGAAATTAAGGAAGCAGTAATATAAAAGAGTAACAGGCAATATTCTCAGATGAAATGAGTCTACATATGAGAGGATTTTTTTTCTTTTTATTTCATGGGGATGAAGATCAAATTAGTACAAATGGTTCAATAAATAATAGTTGTTCTACTGAGCTCATCTCCAATGTTTGGGAATTGAAGCATTAGAAATGCCACTGTTATCAGTTCAGGTTTCCTCTCCTGCTCACCCTACCTAGCCATACTCCCCACTGCCCCCCCCCAAAAAAAAAACACATCAGAGCAGTGTCCGTTCTGTAAAAGTCATGTGCAATTCCTCATAGAGGCATAAGGGTCCGCATTACTTGTGGTTAAGTGAGGGAGTGTGTGTGGTGGTGGGAGGAGGAAGGTCTGGATGAAACCAGAAAGGGTAACTTAGAAGCTACTCTGGATGCCAGAAATCTGAAGCATCCTGTGTAATGACTTGGGGGCACATGGAGTCCTGAGTCAATGTGTGTATCAATCTCAAAAACTTAGAAAGGCACCTCATCCCCATATCCACTAGAAGGGAAGTCTGCAGGTGGGTAACAACTACTAACTAGAGGGTGGCTTTTTTGAACTAACCCTATTTTAGCCACCCCCACGGGCAGGGCTTTTGTTCACCCACACGGAAAATATTAACACAAAATAAAAGTGTCTGCAAAGAGGAGATGAAAGCCTTGACTGCCTTAACTTCATAGTGAAGCTTCCATCAGCTTGTTCCAGGCTGCAGCTGGCACTGCTAGGAATAACAAGAAAAGGATGAGTACAATTCAATAGCAATTTATTGCACTTAGAAGTCATACGCTGGGCCGGCACTGTGGTGTAGTGGGTAAAGCTGCAGCCTGCAGTGCCGGCATCCCATATAGGAGCCAGTTATAGTCCTGGCTGCTCCACTTCCAGTCCAGCTCTCTGCTATGGCCTGGGAAAGCAGAATAAGATGGCCCAAGTCCTTAGGCCCCTGCACATGCGTGGGAGATGGGGAAGAAGCTCCTGGCTTTGGATTCGCACAGCTCCTGCTGTTGTGGCCATCTGGGGAGTGAACCAGTGGATGGAAGACTCCTCACCTCTCTGCACCTCTGCCTCTCTGTAACTCTGCCTTTAAAATAAATAAATAAATCCTTTTTAAAAAGTCATGTACCATGTAATGTGCTGCACACTGTAAGCAACACATAAAGGAATAAGTTGCTGTACTTGAACATGAGAAGTTGTGAAAGAGACAGATACTTACACAAGTTATCAAGGGCAAAAATTGATAAGAACTATAGGAGAAAGATAGACATAAATTACTTAGAATACTGGAGAAGGAAGGTTGACTTCTAGTTAGAGGAATTCAAAAAGGTTATACAAAGGAGGTGACATTTAATCTAGTCTGGGAAGAATGAATTTGGCATTAGAGGACAGAATGGACAAATGGACAGAAGAAAGCTAAAGCAGAATAAAGGATGTGTAGTAATGGGAGTGAAAGAAAATAATAGTTAAACTAATAGTTAATTTTTCTGCATCATATGCTATATGTCAGGAACCATGCTAAGTTTAACATATCTTATTATTCTAATGTATTTGTTTAATTTATTTTAAATGCAGAAAGAAAGAGACAGACCAAGATCTCCTATCTCCTGGTTCATTCTCCAGATATCTACAACAGTCCACAACAGAAGGAGCTGAAATTCCATCCAGGTCTCCCACATGGATGGCATGGACTCAAGCACTCAAATCAGCACCTGCTCCTTCCCAGGTTATGCATTAGCAGGAAGATGGAGTTGATAGCAGAGCTGGAGATGAAACCCTGGCACTCCAATATGGGAGAGAGGTGTCCCAAGCAAGCAGCACCGTAACTGTTATATCAAAGTGCTCGCCTCGTGTTAAGTTATTTGATATTCACAACAATCCTAGCATATAGGTTAATATAATTATCATCATTGGCTCCATTTTACAGCTAAGAAACTGAGGCCTAAGGAAGTTAAGCAGCTTGCCAAAGATAACACAAAGAGCAAGTGATAGAGTAAAAATTCAAACCAAGAAGTTTGGATCCAGATAGACCCCATACTCCCAATTTCTGTGGTACTTTACTTGTTTGTCAAAGGCTACAAGAAGATCATGAAGGACATTGAATCACAGGGGCTAGGATTTGGGGCTCTATCTTGTAGACTTTTGTTTTATTCTTGACTCTAGAACTCACCAGCTGAGTCACCTTGGGCAAGTTACTTAATTTATATGAAATTTTATTTCCAAGTGTGTAGAAATAGATATGATAAAATATTTTGACAACATGATATGATATAAAGCTCCTATCCCAAAGATTGGTAAGAAATACAAGTAAGTTTTGCTGTCATCATTCATAGTAGAATTAGCATGAGATGGGCGGATATTTCAGGTAGAAGGAAAAGACTAAAGTTTTCTGGCACTATTTGGATATGTGGTGATATGGTGATGAAAGGATTGTGAGGATCAGATTATGAAAAATTTTGCAAGGGATTGTGAAGAACCTGGCTTCTATTCTACAAGTTACAAGAGACCCATTAAGCAGAATGAATTTTAAAAGGCATGGGTAAAAAGCGGAAGGAAAAACAGATAGCCATATATGACACCAACAAGTACCTGCTTATGCTCAATTCTGGACTAGGTTCTGTACTACGTTCAGAGATGAAGCCTCTGGAGTGATCGATAAAACAGGAACACAGCCTATTTCACAAAAGCAAGTGAAGTTGTTGGCAGTAAAATAGTACAACCACTTGGAAGACAACTTGACAGTTTCTTACTAAGTTTAAAATGAGCTTACTATATGACTGAGAAATGCTACTTCTAAGTATTACCTAGAGAATAAAAAAAGTGTTGACAAAAACCTGTACTTGAATGTTTCTAACAGCTTTATTACCCACCCCCCAAACTAAAAGCAACCAAAATGCTTACCAATAATTGAGTGGGTAAACAAAATGTAATACATCCATTCTATTGGATATTACTCAGGAACAGAAAAGAATCAAGTCCTGATAAATGTGACAGCATAGATGAATGTGCAAATATGGGCACATTATGCTATAAGTAAAGGAAATGAGAGACAAAAAGCTACCTACTATGTGATTGCATTTACACACTGTATGATCACATTTACATGATACTCTAGTAAAAGCAAACTGTAGGACCAGGGGAAAGATTAATGGTAGCCAAAGGATAGCGGTGGGGGAAGATATGGCTACAAAGGGGAAGTGCAAGGAAATAATTTTGAAGTCATTGAAACCATATGGGTTGTGGTGATGGGTATACGAATCTGCATAATTGTAGGAACTCTGAACTGTTGCCAAAATGTAATGTATTTAAATATAGAATGCAATATTACATTATGGAAAACATGGAAATTCTGGAAAATTTTTACATTTTCAGAAGTCCATGCAAATAAAGCAAATAAAACTTCCTATGAGAATCACAGAAAAGTGACTTACATTAATCTTATTTTTGTCTTTGAAAGGGTTACTAGATTTCATGTAAGCAGATATTGCCTAACATGTAACTGATGTCAAATTATTCAGAGTTGTGACATCTTTGTGGATTATTGTGAGTTTGTGACTGAACAACTGATATCAATGAGGGCTATTAATTGGTGAAGGTCTGTATTGGGGTGTCAGAATGTTCCATCTGGAGATCTGCACTACTTGCTATTTGCATCAGTGACTTAGAAAATGATTTCTGTAATTAGAAGATATCATCTGTGAAATTTATGGATGATATTAAGCTGAATGGAATAATAATAAGGATTTCAAATATCTACATACGCATTGGTGCAGGCTGGAATTAAGTGACATTTAGTGGCAAAATATTAAGCTTCCGTATAAGCATAGGGTGGATTACACAAGTACAGGGGAGAGGTAGAATATATGACTTAGATTGGGAGGATATTTTTATGGATATCTTAGTGTCAAGGAGCATTCAGAACCTGTCTTTATTGAATAGACCCTCCCTATATATATTATATATTATATATATTATATACTATATAATTATATTACATATAATATATAATACACACATATATAATATATGTTATATAAAGCCTAGAGTCCCAAATAATAAGATGACAGGCACACTGGAGTGTACCCAGAGGATAGTGAAGAGATTGGGGAAGGATCTTGAGCACAGGCCATAAAAAGAGGAGTTGGGGATGGAACTTTTTAGCCTGGAGATGATTCAGAGGGACAAAATCTCTGTCTTCAAGCCTTTGAAGTACTCTCACACAGTAGAAGTAGATAGAGACTGAGAGACCCATGTGGTCACCTCAGAGCAAGAAGAAAATCCAGCTTTTATAAGAAAGAACTTGAAGCCAAAGATGTTCCTAGATAGTGTGAGTGCCCTCAAGGAGTAGCAAATTTCTTGCCAGCAGAGTTGTTCAAAGAGATACTGCCTACTAGTTAGTGTGAAATCAGATTTCAAAACTGAATGGAATGCCAGTTCTCAAATTTGAGTGTGCAATGTATCATTATCACCTAGGGGAATGGAATAAAGGTTCAGATTCCTAGGCTTTCAGCCCAAGGTTTGAATTTAGGGCATATGGGGCCCTGGAAAGTATATCTCAAACAAATGCCTCCAAAATGATTCTAATCCAAATTTTGGGCAACAGCCTGGTGAAGGTTGGCTGATTAATACTTAGTGATACCAGCAGTGAGGAGGGCAAAGAGCACTGGACTGGTAGTAAGATGCACTGGACTCCTGTCCTGGCTCTGAACCTTGCCCCATGGTCCCTTCCCTGCTTAGGTTCCAGGCTTCTCTGTTCCCAGTGTGTATCACAGTGAATTTGTTCAAACATTTTCATTTTAATCAGTGGAAATTTTTCTCCAAACAAAGTCTTACAAAAGCACGACTATTAAAATTTTTTGATTCATTTTTAATGAGAGAGAGAGAGAGAATGAGAATGAACCCATCCTCTGGTTCACATCTCAAATGCATGCAATGGATGGGACTAGGCCAAACTGAAGCCAGGAGCCAGAAACTCAGTCCAGGATGTCAGGAATCCAACTACTTGAAACATTACCACTGCCTACCAGGGTCTACTTTGGTAGAAGCTGGAATAAGGAGTAGAGCCAGGACTCATATCCAGGCACTCTAGTATGGGATACAATCATTTCACCTGGCATCTTAAGTGCTAGGCCACGTGCCTGCCCCCAAATGCCAATAACTGAAGCAAACGCTGAGCTGTTATGTGTGTTTTGTGTGTTGTGTGTGTGTGTGTGTCTGTGTGTGTGTGTCTGTGTAGGAGGAATGCCTTGCTGATTCTCCATACTCCACCTAAACCCTAGAGACTCCGCTGTGAGGTTTGAAACCAGCTGCTTTGAGATCTGCCAGACTCCTTGTTTCTGATGACCAAGGGCACTTTGGTCTTGCTGGCACCTCCCTTGAATCTTATACCCATGTCTCTTTCTATACTGACCATACTACCACTGGGCAAACACCAAGTTCCAGTCAACTCCCTAAAAAAAGCTATTCCCTACCTCTGTCCAGGTTACCTGCTCCTTTCACTCCACAGCAACCATTCCCATAACACCCCTATCCCAGTCAGCCTACCTGGGACCACGGCAGGATGGGGGCTGGAAACATCTTTGAACAGAACTTTGAGAAGTCTCCCCCAACTCTTCTGATCTAGGCTTCAGTTCCCCCAACTGTTTTTCCAAGCTATGCTATCATTCCATTGCTTCATATGCAGAGCACATTAATATCCCTTGATGATTGGTCTCTGCTTATATCTCCATCCTTATCTCCAGCCTCCTTTAGGTAGATTTTGATGATATAGGAAGACTGGCTGTACAGACTTTTGATCCATTCAACCCTCATAGAATCCAATAAAAAGTCATCTGTACCTTGGAGTTGTCTGTTGATTCTAGGTGATAAAATAACAGTTGAATGCCATTTGGAGCCAGAGACCATAAGAATCAAAACAACAACCATAATTTATTGAACTTCTCCTATATGACAGCAAATTTCCTGTTCATTATCTTACTTATTCCTCACATCACCCTGTGAGTTCAGTACCATTAGTAACCCATTTTCTAGATGAGGAAACTCAGCCTCAGTGCAGTTAATCTACTAATTTACATATACAGAAACTGGGATTATGGGCCCATTTTCTAGTGATGATGGAGGCAGTATTTTTGAGCTTCATGACATGTAGCCATAGATGAAAATTATTCTAGTATTTCTAGGGAGACAGGCAAAAAGCCCTGAGGTTTCCCATAGTGAGTTCCTATAGTGAGTATCAAAATTCAACTCTTAGACCATACAAATCAGCAAGATGGGAACCTGTACTGGCCAGTTGGATTTTGCTAGAAAAAATAGGATGTGGTACCAATGGAAATAGTGACCCTGGTCATTTGCCATGAAACATGAAAAGTCACAGTCTCTGGGCTTGCTAGTAGGTCTAATAAGACCTTCAGTTATCTACTTGATTGGACATGATATCCTCCAAAGAATGATGGACACAAAGATTTCCTGGTCTCACCCCTGAGATTCTGATCCAGGAGGTATGGGCACAGAAATCTGCATGTAGGATACACTGCCCAATAATTTGGATGAAGATTGTTCTGGGGTACATCACCCTCCATAGAACAAGTAGATTTTTAAGTTTCCTCTAATTTTGAGATTCCCTACTGTTCTTCAAGTATTGAAGTATCTGCATGGAGAAGAGGTGTCATGGTCAAATCAGAAAGAGAAATGCTGCTGCCAATAGTTAGAAATGTATGGTCAGAGATAGCTTCATGGAAGTTATAAAACTTATAGTGGGTCATGAAATAGGGATGGAAATTATATAGGTACAGAGAAAGTAAATGACATTCTAAGCAATAGAATGGGGGAGGAGCAAAGCCTCAAAGACAGAAATAACTTTCATCAAATCAGACAACTTTGGTTAAAAAGTAGTCAAAAGAAAAATGGGTGATAGGTGAAATCCAAAGATTTTAGGCTTGACAAATAAATAGAGGCCTTTGTAACTTCTAGTGCATGGAAAAAAAGGGCATTCAAAGTATTTTTTTGTATTTTTTGCCTGAGATCTGTATTATACATACATACATATATAAGCATACATTTGAGTGTATGGGTGATGTATGACAGAAATCACTTTCCTGAAAATGTTTATCACAGACAAATTATGATGAAATCTGATGTGATATGTCACATATGTATGACAAATTGACAGATGATAGAATACACACAAATATACACATATGAATTAAATACATATACATCAGAGAGAGAGCGAGAGAGAGATCCTAATCTATGCACTAAATTGGTTTCATGCCTTCCTGATGAATTATAAACCAGTTTGAAAAACACTGGTTTAAAAGAAATGAGATAATTTCTTTCCTTGCTGTTTACACTTTCAGCTAGTGGGCAACAATTAACTGATTTAAAAGAAGTATTTCAGGAAATCCAGACTTTTTGTACTTACATTTTAATTATTTACTTATATTTTTGAAATGTATCTTACGGATAATTTTAACAATTGTATACAAAACAGAACACACACACACTTTTTGAAATATGTAATCCAGTACATGTGTATTTTTTTGGACACCAGTTAGACATTAACTTGGTTAATTTTTCATGTAGACATTGAAATAAGGCTCCTGGGATGTCTGAACTTTATATTTAACCTATTTAATCTTCTTCTAAGTGCCTAATAGTTCAGAGAAGTGTGAATTTTTTCCTAGTCTTTCTCTGATTTCAGTCTGTATGTTCCCACTCAAGCAGACAACCAAGATTCAGGTCCATTGGTTTAGCACATGCATTCCTCTGGACATGATAGGCAGCTAGTTGCACCATATGAGAATATGAAAGAAAGAATATGCAACCCGTTGACTTATGATAATTATCTATTATAGATAGTGTAAATGCTTGTGCTAAGTTTTAGGTGTGTTGTGTCTAAATTTCATATTTATTTACTAGCTCTCTTAAACAAAGTTGCTCAGAAGTATTAAGAACCTTATTAAATATAATTTAATAGAATCAACAAAACAACTACTCTTGGATATGCATTATTGATTTTACTTGTAATGTTTAATATGGAACTATGATAATTTTCAGCTTCAAAATAAAGTTCTTTGTAGACCACTTTTCTTGTTCCACTGTAAATTTCTGAAACTCCTCACCCTGGAGCTAGCTACATGGAGTTTCCCAGTTGAGAAGTAGCTCCCTCACAAATCAGTGTCTGTTGTTTGGCACTTCTGCTACTGTGACTTATAATGGTGATTTACAACAAAGCAAATGCTTCTCAGTAACTACAGATATTGAAAGCAGTAAGGTCATTCAAGGGTAGCAGGAGATTTTATACTTACACCCTTTACCACACCATTTTGAAACACACTGTTGAAGCCCCTGCTGTTAACTTTTTAATTGAATTCCAAATGTATTCCATGAATTCAGTTTTCTGTGCTTTGAGATCTCAGAAGCTGGCTCCATCATGATCTAACCATTGGAACAGAGTGTACTTTTAGGCCCACCTTTCCATTTCAGGGAACTGAAGCAATGTTAGATTACTTAGCAGCGTTGACTTGAGTTCACTTAATACCTCTGTTTTCTCTCTCCAAAGAATGCCTCCTTCCAAGTGGCTGCCAAAAGTCCTCTTTGCTGGACTTTTCAATTTCCTGGAAAAGAGCCTCTGATGTTGACAGTTATGGGAATCAGGCATTGTAACTTAGCTTCAGCTATCCTGGAGTGTAAATGCTTCTTGTGTGGCACTCAGCTATTCATATTGGGCCTCAAAGTATCTGCTCAAGGGAATGGGTACCTATAGGATAGAATGGTTAGTTAGGAAAATGTAAGTGGAAAATGGGGACAAAATGGAAAAATAAATGGATGAATAAATGAACAGAAACAAGAGAGGAGCTTTGCACGGACCAATGATAATAAATGTGAGAAACTGAGAAATATGTTTAACTCAACCCTTGTCATAAAGAATTTTTAACAAAAGTTTTATCATTCCTGGCAAAAGAGGAAACTCTATTCATACCACAAAGTGTGTCCTTGATTGTATCCTGCTTTACATTTCTTTTTTTTTTAACAAATAATCACCTTATTTTCTCAACTAATTTCGAGAATCTTGAGGTAGGATGACCAATCATGATTATTTTCTTGTTCTCCATAATGCCAAGCATTATAAAATCCTTGCCACATTGAATCTGAACTCTTCAAATGCAAGGCATTTTATCTGTTCTGTTCATTAAAATATTTTAAGCACCCAAAACAGTAAGCTAGCACACAGTATAGAATATACTCTTGATTAATAAAAAAATTGGGGGTTGGCACCGTGGCATAGCTGATAAAGCCACCACCACCGCCTGCAGTGCCATCATCCCAAATGGGTGCCAGTTCTGTGTCCTGGCTGCTCCACTTCTGATCCAGCTCTCTGCTACAGCCTGGGATAGCAGTAGAAGATGACCTAAGTGTCTGGGCCCCTGCATCCACGTGGAAGACCTGGAAGAAGCTCCTGGCTCCTTGCTCCAGATAGTTGCAGTTCTGGCCGTTGAGCCATCTGGGGAGTGAACCAGTGGATGGATGATTCTCTCTCTCTCTCTCTCTCTCTCTCTCTCTCTCTCTCTCTCTCTCTCTGTAACTCTACCTTTCAAATAAATAAATACATCTTTAAAAAAATAAAATTAATTAATTTAGCTCTTTGAAGTCAAGATTAACATCAGATTCAATTCTCTTCCTTCAAAACTCACTACAGTGTCTGGCACATTATATATGGATTACTTTCCTCTGTCTTAATATCTTTTTCTTCTATTGACCATCTTATTTTTTTCATTTTTAAAAGATTGATCATCCCCATTTGGAGAAAGCTCAGATGTACAGAGCTGTGCCAGATATTCTGGAATTTAGTTTCAGCTAAGAACTGCTTGTGTTTCCAGCCTGGGACTATTTTTCATTGACCTGCTCTAAGTTGTCATAGATTTTCTCACCATAGCTGACCTGCAGCTCATACAGAGCTAATGGATGATCTCCTATCTCTTATTTGAACTTAAAGTATGACACTGTTTATTTTTGATAACACAATCAACACGAGAGAAGCTTACTAGAGGTTTTATGATACACCCTAAGTTAGTAAGTGTAATTCTGAAAATAATTAATTGTTATGATCCCATGTTCTCCCATCTCCTGAGATTACAGACGGAGGGATAGATAGACAATAGGATTGCTCTGAGTTTACGTGGTCACAGTAACAGAACTAAGATTAGTGCTTATGTATCCTGACAATGGTAAAATTTTTCTATGCTACTATCTCCATTAATGCTCTATCTTCTATATATCTCAAAATATAAGTTACACAAGGGTATGTTTGCAAAACCATTAGGATAATGTCACTTAATCTCAAAGGTCCTTTTCAGTTGTATATCATTCTTATTTCTTCTCTGGACTTCCTAAGAGCAGGTCCTATAATCTGACTCATTTCTGTATTTCTAGAAGGTACTAAATTATTTTTGTCAAATAAATGAGTGAATATTCAAATGATCAGATTTAGTAACTCATTTTCCAAAAGAAATGTTTTCAGAATCTAAGGCACTTTATAAACCAATTTAAGAGCTCTTTAAATGCATCACCAAAGTTATGATATTCTTGGGCTCAGATATTTTGATGGTCCATTCTTTCAACTGTTTATTAGTTCTGGGAGGAGTTTAAATGAGGAAAGGGCATACCCAGGGAGCATCTCGTGCAGGGCTTCAAAGGGCCTGAAACTGGAAGTTGGCCACTGTTCTCCAAGAGTAGGTCAGTCCAAGAACATTCCTATTAATCCTTGAGGGCTAGTGATTGGCAAGTGTACTGATTTTCTTAAAAAGAAATAAATAGATAAAGGTTAGATCCTGGAAACAGGGAACCAGGAAACTTGAAACAAATCAAAATTCTAGAAAAGAATATGAAACTGTGTAACCCAGAAAAGAAAGAAGAGATCACCAGGAACCATCTTGGGTTCAATAACATTAATTTATTCAAAACTGCTTTACTCTTATTTTGTGACAGCATTTCTAGTTTGGTAAATCAGGAAAGTATCATTTTGATTTCAAATAAATACATCACAAGGCTCCCCATAACCCTTTCAATGGGTAAGATGCAGAAATAAGGACAGAATAAGATTATTGTTTGATAGATTCTCCAATTGGGACAGGACTATTAAGACAGTGTACTGAGAATTAGTTCTATGTCAATGTGGAAGGACTGACTAAGCCATGTCCTGCTTACCATTTTTAAAAATTAAAGATAAAGGAAGATTGAAAAGGAATGTATATTCACTTTTGCAGATGACCCAAAGCTATTGCCATGGAGGGAAGCATCATGATTTGAAAATGATCTCAAACATCAGGAAAGCTAGGCCAAAATGAACAGGACAAAATTTAAGAGACTTGAATGTCAACTCCTGAATGTAGTTTCAATAGTCATTTGCTCAAATTTCCAGGACATTGTAAGAATAGTGGAGTTGGAAAGAACTTTACAAAACAACATGTTAAACCATTCCTTTTACAGATAAGGAAAACTGAAGTCAGGAGAGGGTTATGAATTGCCAGAGGTTACGTTGAATTAGTAGGGGATTTGGGATTAAGATTCAGGTATCCAAGTTACTATGTCAGTTCTCCCCTCACAATCCCCATCTCAATCTACTTTTGTACTTTGAATTTGTTATGCATCTTAACAGGGTACTTTATGTATTTTGTGCATATATTCTTTTTTTTTTTTTTTTTGGACACGCTGAGTAGACAGAGAGAGAGAAAGAGAGAGAGAGAGAGAGAGAGAGAGAGAAATGTCTACCTTTTTCGCTGGTTCACTCCCCAATGGCCGCTGTGGCCAGTGTGTTGCAGCCGGCGCACCGCGCTGATCCAAAGCCAGGAGCCAGGTGCTTCTCCTGGTCTCCCATGCTGGCGCAGGGCCCAAGGACTTGGACCATCCTCCACTGCACTCCCGGGCCATAGCAGAGAGCTGGATTGGAAGAGGAGCAACCAGGACAGAATCCGGTGCCCCGACTGGGTCTAGAACCCAGGGTGCCGGCACCACAGGCAGAGGATTAGCCTAGTGAGCTGCAGTGCCAACCTTTGTGCATATATTCTTATATACTACTTCGACCTAAATGTGGACTATAATTGGAGCCATATTTTGTGTATTCTGTTCTGATATGGTATGTTCACTTACACATATAACAGAGTACGATTCATGGCAGTAAATACATAAGCTGCTTCAGTCCTTTCAAAGGTTGTATAATAATTTTGAGAAGGACTGTTTTCTCAGTTATTTAACCCTTTCCCATGTCAGTGAATTTTCAGAGCTCTTTGTATTCTATCAAGCTGTTATTTTGGCTTTCTTCTTTTAACTGCACACAGTCCTTAGTTTTTTTCCATGAAATATATTCTGCCTTTCAGACTTGGGAAACTAGTGAGAAACTCTACCAAAAAGTGGTGGTGAACTTTTCCGTCTCTGGAGTTGTTCAAGATATCAGAGAACCACTGAGCAATGATACTGCAGCAGTGAATGATACATAGCCTCATGATAATTTCTAGTCCTATCATACCTGGTAGTTTTCTGCTTCCTCATTTATATACTTTAGTAGATTTTCATCTCTGAAAGTAGGAATCATGTCTTATTCAATATTGTCCCTAGCATCCAACAATATCTGATACTAAGCCAATTCCCCATACATGTTTGTAAATTCATATATCATGTAACACTGAGATTTTGGTTATCTTGTCAGCGTGTATACCAGAAAGAAACCAGTTCTACAGCTTCATTTGAATTAATCCCCTTCAAGTGTCATGAATATGTGATCAGACATCCAAGTACATTTACCTATGTGCTCTTTTGGGGTTGAAGAGTAAGGAATTATGTATGTGTATATCCTAGGGCTAGAGGGCATCTCTCCAACTGTTTTTTTGAGTCCTTGAGCACTTTGCTATGAGTTTAACTCTGGATCTGTAGGTCTTAGATTGACACCAGCTACATTTTCCACTGATTTCCTCTGAGTCCTCAGAAGAGCACAGTTTCCATCTTCCATATCCTCCACCAGGACACATTTGATTTGGATATATCCAGAGGATAGAAAAAGGAGATGACCTGACAAAGATAAGACTTGATTCAGCATGTTAGTACTGTCACCAGCTCACCATATAACTTTGGGCAAGTCTCTCCTTTCAATTCTCTGGCCACAGATTCCCATTCTTTTTTAATGTAAAGGTTTTATTCAATCAGTGTTCCTAAACATTTTTAAATCTTTTGATGCTTTTATTCAAACAAATCTGCATATAAAAAGTGTATGATAAAAATGAATGGTATTCAGTTTAATGTGTTTTATAAATTAAAAGGCAGGGTTTAATTACAAATTTGATAATAAGGGCTTAGATTATTTATATGGTCACAAACATTTAAAAATAGGGTTTGATGGGGGTGGGCATTTTGGTGCAGTGGTGGTTTACCCCTTTATACCATGACACTGGCCCCCATTACTTTTTATATTCTATATATTAGCCTTCACAAATCAGAGAAAATATATAAAATCTGCATTTTTGAGATTGTCTTTTTTATAAGAATAATGGTCACCAATTGCATACATTGCTGCAAAAGACAGGATTTCATTTTTTAATGACAGGATAGTATACCACAATTTATTTATCCAGTCATCAGTTGATGGATATCTGGGTTAATTCCATGCCTTAGCTATTATGAATTAAACTGATGTAAACATGGGGGTACAAATAACTCTTTAATATGCTGATTTGGTTTTCTTTGGGTAAATTCCCAGGAGAGGAATGGCTGGGTCATATGGTAGACCTATTTTCAGATTTCTGAGGAACCTCCATATTGTCTTTCATAATTGTTGTGCTAGTTTATATTCCTACCAACAGTGGATTAGGGTGTCCCCCACATCCTCACCAGCATTTGTTATTTTTTGATTTTTGGATGATAGCCATTCTAACTGGGTTGAAGTGAAACATTGTGGGTTTTATTTGCATTTCTCTGATTGCTAGTGATCCTGAGCATTTTTTCATGTGTTTGTTGGCTATTTGAATTTCCTCTTTTAAAAATGCCTGTTCAAATCCTTTGCCCATTCCTTAACTGGATTTTTTTGTTTTGTTGCTGTTCAATTACTTGAGTTATTCATAGATGCTTGATGCTAATCCTTTATCAATTTCATAGTTTGCAAATATTTTCTCCCATTCTGTTGGTTGACTCTTCACTTTACTGAGGGTTTCCTTTGCAGCACAGAAACTTCTTAGATGATGTAATCCCGTTTGTCTATTTTGGCTTTGATTGTACTTCTGAGGTCTTTTCCAAGAAGTCTTTTCCTATGCCAATGTCTTGCAGAGTTTCCCCTATATTCTCCTCTAAATCTGATGGTATCAGGTCACAGATTTAGACTCTTGGTCCATTTTGTGTTGATATTTGTATAAGGTCTAAGGTAGGGGTCTTGTTTCATACTTCTGCACACAGAGATCCAGTTTTCCCAACACTATTTATTGAAGAGACAGTCCTTGCTCAAGGGATTGATTTTAGCTCCTTTGTCAAAGATTAGTTGGTTGTAGATGCATAGATTGATTTCTGGAGTTTCTATTATATTCCATTTGCCTACCATCTACTTTTGTACCAGTACCAGGCTGTTTTGATTATAATTGCCCTATAGTATGTCTTGAAATTTGGTGTTGTGATGCCTTTGTTTTTTTTTTTTCATTGTTTATGATTGCTTTAGATATTCTGGGTCTCTTGTGTTTCCATGTGAATTTTAGCATCATTTTTTCTATATTTGAGAAGAGTGCCATTGGCACTTTGATTGGATATTGCATTGAATCTGTAAATTGCTTTTGGTAGTATGGACATTTTGATGATATTAATTCTTAAAATCCATGAACATGGAAGATTTTTCTATTTTTGTGCCTTCTATTTCCTTAATGTTTTATATTTTCATAATAGAGATCTTTCAAAGCTTGGTTAAATTTATTCAAAGGTTTTTAATATTTTGTAAATATTGTGAGGAGACTCCTCTTACAAGTTCTTTCTCAGTCATGGCATTGTCTGTGTATACAAAGGCTATTGATTTTTATCTGTTAATTCTATAACCTGCAAATTTACCAAACCCCTTTATGAGTTACAATAGTCTCTTAGGGAAGTCTTTTGGTTCCCCAAAATACAGAATCCTATCATCTGCAAATAGGGATAATTTGACTTCTTCCTTTTCAATTTGGATACCTTTATTCCTATTTCCTGCCTAATGGCTCTGGTGAAAATTACCAAGACTATATTGAATAGCAATGATGAAAGTTGGCATACCTGTCTAGTTCTAGATACTAGTGGAAATGCTTCCAATTTTTCCCTATTGTAAGATGTTGCCTGTGAGTTTGTCATAAATCACTGTGATTATGTTGAAGAACATTTCTTCTATACCCAATTAGCTCAAGGTTTTTATAATGAAAGAATGTTGCATTTTAGAAAATGTATTCTCTACATCTATTGAGAAAAATATATGGTTTTTATTCTTCAATTTGTTAATGTGGTGTATCACATGCATTGATTTGCAAGTGTTG
Source organism: Sylvilagus floridanus (assembly GCA_949820135.1). Taxonomy (NCBI): domain Eukaryota; kingdom Metazoa; phylum Chordata; class Mammalia; order Lagomorpha; family Leporidae; genus Sylvilagus; species Sylvilagus floridanus. The sequence goes on from OX463223.1 coordinate 83,153,997, forward strand.
TATCATCCCTGCATACTAGGGCTAAATCTCATTTGGTCCAGATGAATAATCTTTCTGATATGTTGTTGGATTCAATTGGCTAGAATCTTGTTGAGGATTTTTTCTTCCATGTTTAATAGGGATATTGGTCCATAGTTATTTTTCTCTGTTGTATCTTTTTCTGATTTTGGAATTAAGATGATGCAAGCCTCATAGAACCAGTTTTGGAGGATTCCTTCCCTTTCAACTGTTTTGAATTGTTTGAAGAGAATTGGAATTAGTTCTTGTAGTCATGTAGAATTCAGCAGTGAAGCAATTTGGTCCTGGGCTTTATTTGTTGGGAAGATTTTTCTTAATGATTCATTCTCTGTCTTGGTTATTAATGTGTTTAAGTTTTCTCATTACCAGGATCATGTACAAGTTGTGTCCATGCTCATTGCTGGATGTTTACACCTTCCACACTGATACATTCCATCAATCTTCCTTCTGTAGAATTTCCAGTGCAGATTTCTTTCCAACTCTCCCCTGGGAGTGCACTTCCTAAACGTTTTTCTGCTATTTTCCCCTCATCTTAAGCAGTGTATCTTTTCACTATTCAGCCATCTTGAAATTTCCCCAAGAAGTCTTTGCCTATTCCAGTGCCTTTCAATATTTCCCCCTAACAATTTGATGGGCTCAGATCTTTCATTTAGATCCTTGATCCATTTTGAGTAAATTTTTGTATAAGGTATAAGGTAGGGTCTTGCTTCATATTTCTGTATGTGGAGATTCAATGTTCCTAACATCATTTTGTTGAAAAAAATGCCCTTTATCCAGCAAATGATTTTAGCTAGTTTGTCAAAGATCAATTGGTTGTAGATCCATGGATTAACTTCTGGGGTTTCTAATCTATTCCATTTGTCCACATGTCTATTTTTTTGCCAGTACCAGGCCATTTAACTGGTACTGATGTGTAATACATCTTGAAATCTGGTACAGTAATGCCTCCAGAATTGTTTTTACTATTTATAATTGCTTTATTTATTCAGAGGTCTCCTGTGTAAACATATGAATTATTGGTTCATTTTTCTAGATCTGAGAAGAATGTCCTTGGTATTTTGATTGGATTCACAAAAGGTTAAGTCATAGCATGCAGTGCCTGCATCCCATACGGAAGCAAGTTTGATTATGGCTGCTCAGCTTCCAACTCAGCTCCCTGCTAATGTGCCTAGAAAAGCAGCAGAAGATGGCCTAAGTGTTTGGGTCGCTGCCACACACCTGGGAGACCTGCATGAATTTCCAGGTTTCTAGCTTTAGCTTAGACCAGCTCTGGCCAATGCAGTCATTTGGGTAATGGGGATGGAAGATCTCTCTCTTTCTCTCGCTCTCTCTAACTCTGCCTTTCAAATAAACAAGTAAATCTTTTTTTAAAAGAAAGAAAAAGGCTGTCTTCTTTTATCTAATCAGTGTAATGTTAGCTATTGACTTACTGTCATTATGTTGATGCATGATCCTTCTACGCCTACTTTTTTCAGTTTTTAATCATGTAGGGATGTTAAATTTTATTAAATATCTTGTCTGAATCTGTTGAGATAATCATATGCTTTTTTTTCCCTTCACTCTGTCAATGTGATGTATTTATTATTTTTACAAATTGAACTATGCTGGAATCCTTGGGATGAATTCCATTTCATCATGGTAAATAATCTTTTCAACATGCTGTTGGATTCAGTTTGTTTGTACTTTGTTTAGGGCTTTTGTATCGATGGTCATCAATGATATTGACATATACCTTTCTTTCCTTGTTAGATCCTTGTCTGGTGTAGGGGCCAGGGTAATCGTGACCAGATAGAATTAACTTGGGTTAATATTCTTGTATTTTAAGAATAATTTAAGAAAAATGGTGTTAGTTCTTCTTTAAATGTTAAGTATATTTTAGCAGTGAAGTCCTCTAGTCCTAGGCTTTATTTGACAAGTTAGTTTTTATTGCTGATTCAAAGCACAAGAAGTATTTGTTATGTTATTGCTGGCTTAAAGGTGGAGGGAGCAGAGTGGCAACAGATAGATGGCCAGGAATTAAACAGCTCTAAAATTATAAAGAACTAAATTCTGCCAAAACTAAGAATGATGTTGTAAGAAAAATTTTCACCAGAGCTTTCAAATGAGAACTCAATACAAGCTGCTACCTTGATGTCATTCTTGTGATAGCCCAAGCAGAGAACCATAATGTACTGTGACTATACTTCTGACATACAGAATTTTGAGCTAATAAATGGGTGCTGTATTAGATTTCTCAGGTTCTGGTGATTTGTTATACAGCATTAAAAAGAAATACAGCACTCAGTAACTTTTTGTAACAGAATGAATGAGTTTATTATGAAGGCAATGGGAAGTCACTGAAGGGATTAAGCAAGGATGTAACATGAATAAATATTTTCCAAAAACTTCACTTTGCAGGAGTGATTTCAGCAAGATGGCAGAATAGAAAGTTTTCCACTCCTATTCCCCAGTGCAGCAGCACTAATGTTGCCGGAGTCTACTGACAAAAGTACCTTTAAAGGAGATTATAACTCCATTCAGCTTTGGACCTTTCTCCAGAGCCATCCTCCAAGGGATATAATAGTAGTCACATCCACTCATTCTCAGGTGATGGACCTGCTGAACTTAGTACTGGATATGGACCCTAGAAAAATCTCTGCAGCTTTCTCTAGCTCCTCTTAGCTATTGTTTGAGAGAATTCCTGTCTGCACAGGGACCTTCCAGGAGACCTGCCCATCAGTATCCCCAAGGCAAAATTCCCAACCTTAGTCTAATAGAAGATTTTCAAATGGTCTTATAAATTGTACATAACCTCTCCAGTCTACATTATAGGAGAATTCCTTCCAGTACTGGGACCCAGAGGTGGACATTCCCACCTATGCTCCAAAAGGCATACATACAGTATTTCATATTTCTCTGAACCCTGAAGCAGCCCTATTACTCAGTTCCAGTTCTCAGTTTTAGTTCAAATGCAGTACTGCCCAGGAAACCACACATGGACACAGCAGTAGACCTGCCAGGGATCCAGAGCAAGCCAAACACCTCTGTACCTTAGTATCAAGCCCAATGTCAGTGGACTCTGAAGCAGATCTCTGGTCAAATGCCAGCCATACTGCGTAAGATCCTAGATCCAGTTAGGTCCGTCTGGGCAACAGACAGGATCTAAAGTTGCCCAAGTCACTGGTAACCATCCTGACAACCACAAACCACTCTGAGGATGCAGCAGAAGTCACATGATGCGGCTCAAATCTCATTTTTCTGTGATCCTGAAGGCAAACACATAAGCTTGGAGCCCCAAAAGTTATGATAAGGTCCTTCTTTCTACAACCTGTCTATAAATACTGGAAGAGATGTTTGTTCTTTCAAATACACAAGATCTGTTTGTTTCTTAGGCAGATTTATATCCTGTCTGCTCCCTAGAAGGACCTGACTGCCTTTAGAATCTTGGTTGATACAGTTGGCACTGGGACATTGGTCTGCATCAGAGCCCACAGCAGGAGAAAATACCGCTTCCAGTCTTTATAGCTCGGTTGTGGAAAAGACTTTATCTTTCATGAAAAAGAAATAATTAAAAATCCTGGAGGTAAAGAAAAAAATTACAAAATTGAAAAATGCAATGGAGAATTTCAACTACAAACTTGATCCTGTGGAAGAAGTAATAAGTGAAGTAGAATTTCAAAAAACTTGACAGGACATTTGAAATTAGAAACAAAAAGAAAAGAATAAAGAAAGCAAAAGGAACTCATGTGACACCATCAATCATCAGGTAGGTCAAAGTATGGAGGTCTCAGAAGAAATAGAAAAAGGAAAAAATTTGTTTAAAGAATAGTTCCCTCAAATATTTTTCTAAATATTGAGAGGCACATGGATATTGAGACCCATGAAGCTCAAAAGATCCCAAGCAAGATGAACCCAAAGATAAATATTCTAAGAAACACTGTAATTAAACTGTAGAAAGGAAAAGACAAAAGGAGAATCTTAAAGGCAACATAGTAAAATACACATGCAAGATAATCTCTAAAATGCTATCAGAAAAATTCTCAACAGAAATCTTGCAGGACAGGAGTAAAATGGAATGATATGCTCAAAGTGCTAAAAGAAAGAAAAAGTAAATCAAGCACTATATTTGGCAAAATTATCCTTCAGAAATAAAAGAGCATGGCCAGAATTTGTGATACAGTGGATTAAGCCACCGCTTACGATGCCAGCATCACATATCTGAGTGCTGATTTGAGTCCCAGCTGCTTTGCTTCTCATGCAGCTCCCTGCTAATGCACCTGGGAAGGCAGTAGATCATGGAACAAGTACTTGTTCCCCTGCCACCCATGTGGGAGACCAGGATGGAGTTCCTGGCTTAAAGTAAACTATAGTCAAATTTGAAATACTCTAATAGTGGGGGTAAATCACTTTTAACTCTAGACAAATGTCGAAGATAAAAGTATTAAAAAGAATCACAAGGAGTCATCAAAAAGTTCATGGAAATGCATATTATGAAGATATTATGCATGCATTTCAAAAATATTTTCACCTGGCCCTCGCCGTGGCTCAACAGGCTAATCCTCCGCCTTGCGGCGCCGGCACACCAGGTTCTAGTCCCGGTCGGGGCGCCAGATTCTGTCCCGGTTGCCCCTCTTCCAGGCCAGCCCTCTGCTGTGGCCCGGGAGTGCAGTGGAGGATGGCCCAAGTGCTTGGGCCCTGCACCCCATGGGAGACCAGGAAAAGCACCTGGCTCCTGCCATCGGATGAGCGCGGTGCGCCGGCCGCAGCGCGCCGACCGCAGCAGCCATTGGAGGGTGAACCAACGACAAAGGAAGACCTTTCTCTCTGTCTCTCTCTCTCATTGTTCACTCTGCCTGTCAAAAAAAATATTTTCACCAAAATAAATCTTTTAATACTGTTATTCACTTTAAAAAAATCTTTTTATTCATTTAAGAAGCAAAGAGACAGAGAGAAGAGATGCAGACAGAGAGCTCTTTTCCATATATAAACGAAATATTAATAGAACTGAAGAGAAAAATAACAGCAATACAACTGTAGTAGGAGACTTCAGGATCCTACTTTCAACAACAGATCCTCCAGACAGAAAATCAATAAGAAAACATTGGATTGAACTACAGTTTATACTGACATGTATAGAACATTCCTTCCAACAGCAGCAGAATATATATTCTTCTCAAGTGCACACAAAACATTCTTTACAATATACTATATGGAGGACCACAAAACAAATATTTACTTTATTTTACTTATTCTTTTATTAATGTAAAATATTTATGAATACTGGAACTGGAGATCACTATGCTAAGTGAAATAATCCAAGCTCTCAGAAGGATGAATATATAGAGAATATAAAATGTTTAAGGATGTCACATCATTCACTATATAGTTATAACTATTTCTTCATTTAATAATACCATGTGCATGACAATATAGTCTTCTTTCCCCCACGTTGCGATGTTATGAATGAAATAATTTGTGATATTAATAGTCCTGTTTTAAAGGAAAAGAAAAAATAAATTACATAAAGTATCCTGTCCAACCACAGTGATATGAAACTAGAAATTATTAACAATAAGACTCTGAACTAATTCAGAAATACATGAAAATTAAACAGCAGTTTTTTGCAAAACCAACTAACCAAAGATGAAATCAAAAGAAAATAAAAAAAATCATCTTTAAAGACAGTGCTGTGGTGTAGAATGTTGGACAGCTGCCTTTGGTGCTGGCATTCCATATGGGCACTGGTTCATGTTATAGCTGCTCCACTTCTGATTCAGTTCCCTGATGATGTGCCTGGGAGAGCACCCACCATGTGGGAGACCCAAAGCAGGCTCCTGGCTTCTGGACTCAGCCCAGTCCAGCCCATGGGGAATGAACCAGTAGATGGAAGATATATATATCTCTCTCTCTCTCCCTCTCTTCTCTCTCTCTCTCTCTCTCTCTCTCTCTCTCTCAATGCTTTTCAAATATATAAAAAGTATCTTTAGAAAAAATTTTAAAATGGAAGCACAACATAACAATAGAAAATATGTTGGGTCTCTATATAGTAACAGTAAAATTCCTGGGCATATATGCCTTACCAAGATTGAATAAAGAGGTTAAAGAATACCTAAACAGACCAATAATAAGTGTCAAGATTGAATCAGTAATTTAAAGAAATATCCCATCAAATAAAAACACAGAACCAGATGGCTTCACTGCTGAATTATACAAAACTTTAAAGAAGAATGAACACCAGGCCATGGCACCCTGACCCTGACCAAAAGTCTCCAGACTTGTCTGGCAGCACAGTCCTCCTCCCTCATACTGGTGTCGGCTGTGAAAGGTCCTGTATAAGTCTGAAATTAGGTCTCACTGAAAACATTCACACAAAGGGTGAACAACTGCTTTTCCAGAGCAGAGAGGAAACTCTTGTATCAAAAAGGGTAACTTAGGAATTTGTGAATGGTAGAAGTCAGCTGGATTGTCAACGATGGTTCCAACCTGAAATACTTGGGAAAGCCATCTCTATCATTTTTCTTATAAAACCTTTTTGGGTCTATGCTTGCTCTCACTTTCAGAGCTTTGAGACAATTTTTCAGTTCATCTGTCAATTCTGGAGCTTTCATACAAAACCAGCCATCACCCGCAGTTTTTTGTCACTCTTGTGTTTTTTCTGAAGCTGATGCTTTGATTCACTATATGGTGGGACACAGTATTTTTTTTTTCAAATTCAGGTGTAAGGATGGCTTTCTGTAGAAGCTCATTTTTCTTTTTCTCCTTGATCTAGGTTAGGGTTCTATTTGGGGCGAATAGGCTTGAGAGCCTTGACCCATGTGCTCCTTGGAATAAAAAAATAGAGGTGTTTACAAGGGACCCATCCCAGCCTTGACTCTTTAAAGGCAAAAAGGAAGAACCTTAGTCTCTTTAACCGAATTAATGTTTTTGTAAAGTTTTCAATGTTAAAGATTTTTTTTTAAGTTTTATTTATTTATTTATTTGAACGGCAAAGTTAGAGAGTGGGCTTCTGTCCACCGGTTCAGTTCCCAAAAGGTCACAGCGGCTAGGGCTGGGCCAGGCCAAAGCCAGGAGCTTCTTCAGAGTCTCCCATGTGGGTGCAGGATCCCAAGCACTTGGGCCATCCTCCACTGCTTTCCCAGGCACGTTGTCAGGGAACTGGATTGGAAGTGGAGCACCAAGGACATGAACTGGCACACAAATGGGATACCTGCATCCCAGGTGGCAGCTTAACCATCTGTGCTAAACACTGGCCTCTTAAATATTTAATTTAAAAATATTTAGGATGTATAAAGTTTACTGGCATATTGGAAGAATTTTAAAAATTACGCATTTGGTGCAGAGTTAAGTTTGCTGCTTGGGATATCCACAATCCGAATCTGAGTGCCTGGTTTGAGTCATGGCTATTCCAATTACAATCCAGCTTCCTGTTAGTATCTTGGGATGAACAAATGATGGCTTAAGTAGTTGGATTACTGCCAACCATGTGAGGGACCTGGACTGGGTTCCAGTTTCCTGGCTTTGACCTGGCCCAACCTGGCTGTAGCAGACATTTTGGAAATGAACTAGTGGATGGGAGATCTCTCTCTCTCTTCTCTCTCTCTCTCTCTCTCTCTCTCTCTCTCTCTCTCTCTCTCTCTCTCTTCTGCCTTTCAAATAAAAGGAAAAAAATTAAAAATTATCAGTGTTATATAAACAGTTATGTAATTATTATGTAGCTATGTATGTATGTATATATGTATGGGTAGGAGGGAAATGGTAGACAGATAGTGCCTATAGTTAATTACAAATTCGGATACACAAAGTTAGTGAGGTCAGTATACAGAGAGATCTGTTTGTTTTCAATATAAAAATCAAGGTTGAAAACAATGATAAAAACATTCCTGAAGCAAATATATATTAGCATAAAACCAAGGAACTAAGTGAAGCTACAAATAGGGCTGTAGAGATAGTTTCTTTAGCTTAACTGTGAGAAGATCCAGTTGTTGATCATTCACTAAATGTTTCTCTATATAGAAAAAAGGGTAACTATTAAGAATATGAAAAGAATATAGAAGGAGTAATAGCAGAATCTGATCATATAAAACAGTTTAATGAATTTCTTAGAACCTACAATAAACTTAGAGAAACCTGGTTTTTGGACGTTGTTAAAGATTTCACAATAAGAGAAGTAAGGTCTGAAGAGATCACCTGTTCAGAAAATTATTTATAAGAATACTTAAAATGAAAAAAGAATACCCATGGGATTTCAGGAATATCATATTCAACAGAATGTAACACTGGCGACCAAAGCAGGACTCCTGAACCAACCACGATAGAGAAGTCCTCATGGACAGACATTTGATGAAAGATTGCCAATGGTGTTGCACTGAACAATGAGGATTCATCTGATAAAATACCTTGAAAGCAGTAGGTATCATGATAAGCTATCACTCATGATTGTTTGTCAAATGTAAATTGCTCAAGAAACCAAAATTGCTATTCACCAGGCATAACTGCAATAGAAAATCTTATTGTTCAATGAAAATAATATGATGCAACACTTTGGTGAGGCCTTACAATTCAGCAGCATGATCACTTGGCTAGAAAAATAAACCATTGTTTCTTCAATTGTGACTGTTAATTTTAAAGCAAAGTATGTGTTCAATCATGTAAAAGATACAGAAAAGCATTACTGAAAGTAAATAAATGGAAATATCACTGAAAAAAGAATGAAAACCAATGCTTCTTAAATTATTTTTAAAAATAGAAGAAAAAGGCATACTTTCAAATTCATTTTATGAAGCCAGGGTTATCTTGATACCAAAACTACACAATGACACAATGCAAATAGAAAGTTACAGGACAATAACCTTGATGAGGTTAATACCAGCAAATTAAATTCAACAGTACATTAAAAAGATCATTCAAGTGGGATTCACCACAGCTATGCAAGGAGGGTAAACATAGGAATATCAATAAATATGATATGGGGCCAGCGCTGTGGTGCAGCAAGTTAATGCCCTGGCCTGAAGCGCCAGCATCCCATATGGGTGCCGATTTGAGACCCAGCTGCTCCACTTTCAATCCAGCTCTCTGTTATGGCCTGGAAAAGCAGTGGAAGATGGTGCAAGTCCTTGGGCCCCTGCACCCACGTGGAAGGCCTAGAGGAAGTTCTTGGCTCCTGGCTTCAGATCAGCGCAGTTCCGGCCCTTGTGGCCAATTTGGGAGTGAACCATCAGATGGAAGACTCTCTCTCTCTCTCTCTCTCTCTCTCCCTGTGTGTGTGTGTGTGTGTGTGTGTGTCTCCTCTCTCTGTGTAAATCTGACTTTCAAGTAAAATAAATAAATCTTAAAAAATAAATAAATAAACTGGCCGGCGCTGTGGCTCACTTGGCTAATCCTCTGACTGCGGCGCCAGCACCTTGGGTTCTAGTCCTGGTTGGGGTGCTAGATTCTGTCCTGGTTGTTCCTCTTCCAATCCAGCTCTCTGCTGTGGCCCGGGAAGGCAGTGGAGGATGGCGCAAGTGCTTGGGCCCTGCACCCCATGGGAGACCAGGAGGAAGCACCTGGCTCCTGGCTTCAGATCGGCACAGCGCCAGCTGTGGCAGCCATTTGGGGGGGGGGGGTGAACCAACAGAAGGAATGCCTTTCTCTCTGTCTCTCTCTCTCTCACTGTCTAACTTTGCCTGTCAAAAAATAAATAAATAAATAAACTTAGCTATGGAGGTAAAAAATCTGAATACTGAAAACTACAAAACATTGATGAAAGAAACTGAGGAAAATACATATCAATATATGTCAATGAAATATATATCAATGTTCATGGATTAGAACAATTAATATTGTTAAAATATATGTGCTACCCAAAGTGATCTACAGATTCAAGGCGACCCCTCAAAATTTCAATGGCACTTTTCACAATAAAAAATACAATCCCGATACATACATGGAACCAAAACAGATCTCTAATAACGAGCAATCTTGGAAAAGAACAAAGAATGAAGCATCACACTTCCTGATTTCAAACTATATTACAAACCTATAGTAATCAAAACAGTATGCTAATGTATAAAAGTAGTCACATGAACCTATAAGACAGAATTGAGAGCCCAGAAATAATTCCATGCATATATAATCAGCCAATCTTTGCCCAGGACACTAAGTATATATAACGGGGAAAGGATAGACTCTTTCATTAATTATGTTGAGAAAACTGGACTTTCATATAAAAAAAGAAATTAGAAGTTTATTTCAGGTCACCCTCACAAATAATCTATAATTGGATTAAATCTAAGACTTGAAATCATAAGACTTCTGGAATAAAACATAGCTACACATCTTGGCCAAAGTCTTGACAATTATTACTTTTTGTTTTTACATGACACAAAAGCCCAGGCATCAAAAGCATAAGTAAACAAATGGAACTATATCAAGTTAAAAAAATTCTTCCGCATGCCAAAATAGACAATTAAATAAATGACCAAATGAGAGAAAATATTTGCAAACTGCATATCTGGTAAGGAGTTAATATATAAAATGTCTAAGGAATAAAAATATCTCAATAACAAAATAAAAACACAAAGTAAGCAAAGGATTTGAATAAAAAATGTTCCAAAAAGAAATACAAAATGTAACAAGTATCTGAAAAAGTGTACCACCCATCATCAGGGAAATATAAATCAAAATTGCAACGATACGTCACCTCATATCTGTTAAGATTGCTTTTCATGATTCTGCATGTGGAAATCCAGTTTTCCCAGCACCATTTATTGAATAGACTGTCCTTACTCCAGGAATTGGTTTTGGATCCTTGATCAAATATAAGTTGGCTGTAGATGTTTGGATTGATTTCTGGTGTTTCTATTCTGTTCCATTGGTCTATCCATTTGTTTCTGTACCAGTAACATGCTGTTTTGATAACTACTGCCCTGTAGTATGTCCTGAAATCTGGTATTGTGATGCCTCTGGCTTTGTTTTTGTTGTACAAGATTGCTTTAGCTATTCGAGGTCTCCTGTGTCTCCATATGAATTCCAGCATCATTTTTTCCAGATCTAAGAAGAATGTCTTTGGTATTTTGATTGGTATTGCATTGAATGTATAAATTGCTTTTGGGAGAATGGACACTTTGATGATATTGATTCTTCCAATCCATGAGCATGGAAGATTTCTCCATTTTTTGGTATCCTCTTCTATTTCTTTCTTTAAGGTTTTGTAATTTTCATCCTAGAGATCTTTAATGTCCTTGGTTAAGTTTATTCCAAGGTGTTTGATTGTTTTTGTAGATATTGTGAACGGGATTGATCTTAGAAGTTCTTCCTCAGCCGTGGCATTGCCTGTGTATACAAAGGCTGTTGATTTTTGTGCATTGATTTTATATCCTGCTACTTTGCCAAACTCTTCTATGAGTTCCAGTAGAGAGAAAGGAGATGTACAATTTGGGACATACTCAGTCGGACCTGCCCCAAATGATGGAGTTAGAATCGTGCCAGGGGATTCCAATACAATCCCATCAAGATTGCATGTACCAATGCCATCTCACTAGTCCAAGTGATCAATTTCAGTTCACAATTGATCACACTGATAGGTCTAAGAGTCAAAGGGATCACACAAATAAGACTAGTGTCTGCTAATACTAGCTGATAGAATCAAAAAGGGAGAGAACGATCCAACATGGGAAGCGAGATACACAGCAGACTCATAGAATGGCGGATGTCCTACATAGCACTCTGGCCTCGGAATCAGCCCTTAAGGCATTCGGATCTGGCTCAAGAGCCCATGAGAATATTTTAGGCATGGAAAGCCAAGACACTCTGAAAAAAAAAAAAAAAAGAAGACCTAAATGAAAGATCTCTGCGAGTGAGATCCCAGTGGAATGAATGGGGCCATCAAAGAAGGAGGTACCTTTCTCTGAAGGGAGGAGAGAACTTCCACTTTGACTATGACCTTGTCTAAATAAGATCGAAGTCAGCGAACTCAAAAGGCTTCCATAGCCTCAGCAACTCATGACTAGAGCCTAGGGAGATTACTGATGCCATATACAAGAGTGTCAAATTGTTAAGTCAACAACAGGAGTCACTGTGTACTTACTTCTCATGTGAGATCTCTGTCCTTAATGTGTTGTCCAAGGTGAAGTAATGCTATAACTAGTACTGAAACAGTATTTTACACTTTATGTTCTGTGTGGGTGCAAACTGATGAAATCTTTAGTTAATATATACTAAATTGCTCTTCTGTATATAAAGAGAATTGAAAATGAATCTTGATGCGAATAGAATGGGAGAGGGAGCAAGAGATGCGAGGGGTGCAAATGGGAGAGAAATTATGTGGGGGGAAAGCCATTGTAATCCATAAACTGTACTTTGGAAATTTATATCTACTAAATAAAAAAATAAAATAAAGCTTGAAATTGTAATAGAAGAGCTATCGAAGTAGGGGAACAACCTAGTAGTGTTAGGGACCACAAAGACACATGAGCTTGATAGAACCAATGGATGAAATTTAAAGAAAACTGCACGTGGAGAGAGAGCAGTATGAAATGTAGTTGCAAATGTGGTCAGGGTCCAGATGATACAGTGTTATGATGGTAATGACAAAAGATGTTGGACATAAAGTATTATTCCAAACACAGGAATGTAAATGTAAAAAATGCACTGTGTGTTTAAAATGTAGCAAACATTTGGTTATTTCTGGAACATAGCATAGAAATCTGAATGTTAGATGACCATACTCTTTTTGTCCTTTTCCTTAAAGAACATAAATAATACAATCAGAAGATATTTTCCTTGTTTGGCATAATGGTACTCTCAGGGAAGGTTCAGTCGTGCAAGAGGCATCCTTAAAAGCTCACAGGTGAGCGGAAGCATCATGAGAAGACTCAAAGCTAACAGTAACTGGGGACTATAGCTCATGGCATATGCATATTTACAGGACCTCAAGAGTTCTGGACTTGGAAGATCCTGCTCCTTAAGAGTCACAAAAAAAAAAGCAGGATGCTTAAGGAACATCTTGGCTTAATTAGAGAACATCAGGCATTAAAAGAGCACTACAGATCAAGATTCTTATGAAAACTGGGGCTAAAATCAGCAGACTTTACCAAGAGAAAGTCCAGTTAGGACTACTTTCCCAAAGACTAAGTGGAAGGGATTAATAACCCTCTCTTCTACACGATAATACAGGCCTTTTGTGCAAAGGTAGTCTCCCAAGATGTCTTCCACTTTCAGATGGGTTTTCCTCCTCTACAAAGTTGCGGTTTAAGGAATACACACACACACACACATACATATACACACATACCCAGTGCTGAAAAAGTTATACCATAGGCTTTTCATCTGTAACCAGGAAACAAAATCTTGTTTCCTGAGATTTACTTTGGGAGACAGAAGTAGCTCTGGTTTTTGCCCACATCAGTGTTGGGCCCACAATGCAATGTTGTAAGTTTGAGGAAGCAACCTCTGCTTATAAAGGCTCCTGGGAAAATGAGAGTCCCATGTTCTCTCACTTTTATTACCACTGAAGACGATAACTATGGAACCTTTAAGACCTTGAAAAAATGTCATAGATGTTTAAGTTGGGCTGTAGGTTTGCATTCATCCTTGAATGTGGAGGTGAGAAGTGGGAGGTGGGGACTGACAGCAATGTGGCAGAAATCTGCAGCATCCCGAAGAAAGCAATTACGAAGGAAGAAGAGGGGAGTAGTGCTGTGGTGTAGCAGGTTATGCTGCTGCCTGACACCACTATCCCATATGGGTGCTGGTTCAAGTCCTGTCTATTCCACTTCAGATCCAGCTCCCTGCTAGTGCACATGGGAAAACACTACATGAAGGCCCAAGTGCTTAATGTCCCTGCCATCCATGTGGGAGACCCAGAAGCAGCTCCTGGCTCTGGCCTGGCCCAACTCCAGCCCCTGCAGCCTTTTGGGGAGTAAACTAGTGGATGAAAGATCTCTCTCTCTCTCTCTCTCTCTCTCTCTGCTTTTCAAATAATAAATACATCTTTAAATAAAAGAAATGACAAGAAAAGACCAGCATGCTAATATAACATGTATTCATTCCTTGGAAACTCCCACAAATATTCTGGGGAAGAAAACCTCTAGAAATGTGACTTCTTGTGTTAACTGAGTATGAGAGCTCTTTTGTCTCCATCCTTCTTTAAAAAACTCATGAAGTAGGTTGAGGAAACTGAGGTTCAGTGTCTTCACTAACTTGCCTAAGGCCATAAGCTATATGGCTCAGGTGATGGGGCTGGGATTTGAACCAAAGCCTATATAGCTACAAAGCACAACGTCATTGCTCTAGTGTGTTGGTACTAGACTATAATAACTACAGATAAATCTGAAATATCAAAGACTGTGGCAGAATAGTACAGACGAATGGGGAAACAGCATTATCAGGAAGCCTGAAGAGGAAGCCTGAAGAGGAAGCCACTTTCTGTACTCTTACCACCATCTGCAGGACATTAGGCAGTGGTTCTCATTGATTACCAGGTGATTTCTATCCACCTGCCATCTTAGTATCTTATTCTTGCCCTGAAGGTCCTGAGAAATTCATATTTAGTTTATTCCAGATTCAACAGAATTGAAAAAATTAAATAAGCTTCACAGTCAAAGCAGCTAAACCACTTGAAGGTTAACAGGAAAAAGAAATGTTGTTTTGCTTCAGAATGAAACTTCAGAATATGATAACTTTTTCCACTCCCACTCACCCAACCTCAGTACTGGGCCCCAAGTGAAGATAATTTCCTATTTACATGGAAAGAGAAAAGAAACTCAGAAAACTTATTTAAAAAGTTCAAAATCTCTCTGAACCCTAAAATCATTCTTCAAAAAGCACATCTCAATTATTTAAATGCACATGCATTGAACAACACAAGACTGTATTTTCTTTAAAATACACATGAATGATTTTTCCCTAACTGCAGAGGAAAAGACCGAGTAAAACAGAGGTTGGCGTACATTGAACCCCAAACATTTGGTAAAATAGGTCAAGATGTTCCATAAACACCAAAACTGGCCCGGGGTGTGTCTCCCTAATTAATTTATTGTAATTTTATTAATGATAACAATAGCAACATTTTGTGTTAGAGCTGCCATCCCAGAAGACTTGGAGGCTTTTATGAGAAAACTCTACTGAGCTTCATGCTCCCTTTATTATCATGAATTTCTCTAAGCCTCCAGCTCCAAAGCGTTTTTGTGACTGTTGCAGCATTCTGGCAACTGGCCCTCAGTTTGCAGCCCAGCTAAAATTCCAGACTCCTTGGGGGAGGGGGGTTAGGGAAAGCTTTGAATCTCTCAAGTATGGGAAGAGCTCTGTTATGGGTGGGTTCTGATGTAGGAGTATCGCAACCCTGTGTCTGAGACTGAGCCCTGCCAAGGATTATTTTGTTCCTTGCCAAGAGGCAAGAAAACAGCTTTTCATTATCTGTTCCCTCCCACTAGAATAAAAGCTTAGCAGAGCAGGAAAGTGTCTGCCTTATTCAGGGCTCTATCTGCAGTGCCCAGAGCACTGCCTGGCACACAGTAGTAATATTTCTTGTGTAAATAGTATAGTAAATATTTATTAAATACATTGATAGAGTAGGAGTAATGCAGAGCAAGTGTTGACTAGCTGCCTCAGAAACCAGTGCTCTGGGGAGTGGAGTGTGTCTGTGTCTGTGCCCATTAAGGGCAGACATGCTGGGTTGGGTCAGCAAATCTGTGAAGTAAGCATCAACAAAATTCCAGTGAGGGTTAATTACCAAAATTGATCATCTGGCCATCTTTTCTCCTAACCAGGCCCACAGCAGAGGAATAGGTCTAGATCTTGCCCAGAAAGAGAGATACAAACTGAGGCCTGCACAGAGGAAATCAAGTAGTCCAGTGTCATTACTGGGCTGCCATAAACAGCATACCACAGAGTGAGTGCTTAAGCAACAGAACTTTATTTTCTTGTGGTTCTAGAGTCTAGAGGTTCATGGTCAAGGTGCCAGGATTAGTTTCCTGATGAGGACTCCCTTCTCAGCTTGTATATGGCCACCTTCTCATAATGTTCTCACATGGCCTTTCCTTAGTGTATGTTGGCATGGGGGAGGGTTGTGGAGATGTGGTTTGAATGTTCCCTGGACAACTCATGCTGAAATTTAATTTCTATTTTAGCAGTATTAAAAAGTGAGGTATTTAACAGGTGCTTATGTAAGAGGGTACATCCGCATGGCTGGATCAATGCCATTATTGCAGAAGTGTGCTCCTGATAAAAGGGTAAACACCATCCCTTGTTCCTCCCCTGCTCTACTTGGTGTGTACTCTCCCTTTTGTTTCTGTCATGGGGTGACACAGCCAGAAGCTCCTTGCCTAATGCTTGTGTTATGCTCTTAGACTTCCCAGTCTCCAGAAAAATAAGAAACTTATTCCTTTTCCTTAGAAATCACCAGTCTGTGTTATTCTGTTACATCATCAGAAAACAACCTACGGCAGGGGGTGTGAGGGAGTGAGATTTCTGATGTCTCTTTAAAAATATTTTTTCATTTTATTTCAAAGCCAGTGATACAGAAAGACTCAACTCAATTATACATCTTTAATCTACTGGTTCACTCCCCCGAAGGCCTATAATGGTCAGGGCTTGGCCAGGTCCAAGTCAGGAGTTCAAAACTCAATCTGTGTATTCCTCTTGGGTGGCAGGGGCCCAATTAATTGTTCTCTCCCTGGGTACACATGAATAGGAAACTGGAATCAGAAAATGAGGTGGGACTCGAGTCTAGGCACTGCAATATGGGATGTGAGTGTCCCAAGTAGAAACTTAACTGCTGTGACAAATGCCCACCCCCTGATGTCTCTTCTAATAAAGAAACTAATCTTATGAGGTCAAGGCCCTAAGCTTATGACTTCATTTAACTGTAATTACTTCTTTATTCTTCAAAATACAGCCACACTGCGGGGCCGAGATGTCAACATATGAATTCTGGGGAGACACAAATGTTCAGTTCATTACAGGAAGGATGTAGAAAACAAGTTTGATGCGAAATAGTTGGAGTCACTGAGGCTGTTTGGTCTGCAGAAGAGATTCAGGGGGTCATGGACTCAAAAATCAAATAACTAAAAGGCTATCACAGAACAGAATGTGTAAATATTCTCAGGCCGTCCTCATAAGATTTTAAGACGCCATAGGGAGAATAGATTTTATCAGCTCAAACAGGTAGAATTTTCTATCGATTAGAGCTGTAGCTGTCATTGGATAGAGTGGAGTGATCACGCTATCAGCTGGGGCAGGAAAGCTGGTTCTGGCACACTATTTGGGAGGGATGGAGTATAAATTGGGCTTGAATGAGTGATCTAAAATATTACTTACAGCGCCCAAATGCCAGAATAGCAGTTATGAGAACACTTGTAAACTTTGACTCAACTTTGCTTAACATCTGATTTATCTGTACGCAGGATCCCTCTTGTATCCCTCCTTTCCCTACATTCTCCAAACAGAGCTTCAGGCAAGCTAAGCCTGGCTTAGGGTACATAGGAGTTAAATGAATTATTATCTGAGTTTCGTGAGTCTAAATAAATGGAGTAACAAACCTCAGAGAAACAGCTTCTACTCCTCCTTATATTCTGTTTTCATTACGCTAAGTTCTTGTGAGAATCTAGGTTCCAGAGTTAGGTGAAGACTGTGGATACAACAGTCAAGCATGTTAACAGAGTGAACTAGGAAACAGGCAATGTGACGCCTGGGGTTTCACAGGTTTTTTCCTTCAGGACTGGGTTAAAAATAACACTAGCTTTCCCCTGTTCAGAAAGCTTGTAGAGGGGACAGTGCTGTGGCGCAGCGCGTTAACGCCCTGGCCTGAAGCGCCAGCATCCCTGGCACTGGCCCAAGTCCCGGCTTCTCCACTTCTGATCTAGCTCTCTTCTATGGCCTGGGAGAGCAGTGGAAGATGGCCCAAGTCCTTGGGCCCCTGCACCCATGTGGGAGACCCAGAAGAAGCTCCTCGCTCATGGCTTTGGGTCGGCGCAGCCCCAGCTGTTGCAGCCAATTGGGGAGTGAACCAGAGGATGGAAGACACCTCCCCCCACCGCCTCTCCTCTCTCTGTGTAACTCTGACTTTCAAATAAGTAAATAAATCTTTAAAAAAAAAAGAAAGCTTGTAGGTCTGATCAGCTGTAGGAACAAGAGCCTGAAGAGAGAAGACTGGTTCAATAACACAAACTGGACCCATAAATGTCTTAGATCAGCTCTGAAATGAGCAAGGACACTTGATAGCAGAATAAGACTTGCTGAAAGTGTTTCTGTCATGGGGTGACACAGCCAGAAGGTCCTTGCCTAATGCTTGTGTTATGCTCTTAGACTTCCCAGTCTCCAGAAAAATAAGAAACTTCTCACACCTACTGAATCTGCATCTCTGGGCATCTGATGTTTTACAAGCTTCTTAAGTGGTGTAGATGCACAAATTGGAGAATCTCAGAATGAATATTGGAATTATTAGACAGCATTTACATGCTGGAAGAGAAGAAAAGTCCTTATTTGGCATGTATTATGTCTACCCATCAATTTTTTTTGGAATACCATTAAACAGATTAATACAAAAAGCCTCACATTTTAATTTATTTTTCAAAGTAAAAGCAATGTTTGAAAAAATAAAACTCAAATACAATCTCTATGTATTCCCATGCATAACTAAATACATTTATGGCACTTGATGTTGTTCTTTTTGTTTCTTAAATGGACAAACTTGACAAAATATTGTATATATTTATTATGTACAGTATAGTTTCAAATGTGCATATATTGTAAAATGGCTAAATTTGAGAGCTAATTAGCACATGTATTGCCTCATATATTTATCATTTCGTGGTAAAAACACTTAAAATGTACTCTCTTAGCAACTTTTTTTTTATATAAAGCTTTTATTTAAAGAATATAAATTTCCAAAGTACAGCTTATGGATTACAATGGCTCCCCCCACACACAACTTCTCTCCCTCCCCTATCCTCCCCTTTCCCGCTCCCTCTCCCCTTCTGTTCACATCAAGATTGATTTTCAAATCTCTTCATACACAGAAGATCAATTTAGTACATATTACGTAAAGATTTCAACGGTTTGCCCTCACACAGAGACACAAAATGATAATACTGTTGGAGTATTAGTTATAGTATTAATTCACAATGTGCAGCACATTAAGGACAGAGATCCTACATGATTTTTTTTAAAAAATTGATTAATTATCTATGCAATTTGATTTTTTAATCATTTGCAAATATCTTTATATAAAGAAGATCGATTCAACATATACTATGTAAAGATTTCATCAGTTTGCACCCACTCAGAAACACAAAGTGTAAAAATACTGTTTCAGTACTAGTAATAGCATTATTTCACATTGGATAACATATTGAGGACAGATCCCTCATGAGACGTAAGTACACAGTGACTCCTGATGTTGATTTAACAATTTGACACTCTTGTTTATGGCGTCAGTAATCTCCCTAGGCTCTGGTCATGAGTTGCCGAGGCTATGGAAGCCTTTAGGGTTCACCGACTTCAATCTTATTCCGACAGGGTCATAGTCAAAGTGGAAGTTCTCTCCTCCCTTCAGAGAAAGATACCTCCTTCTTTGATGGCCCCGTTCTTTCCACTGGGATCTCACTCGCAGAGATCTTTCATTTAGGTCTTCTTCTTTTTTTTTTTTTTTTTTTTGGTTTTTCAGAGTGTCTTGGCTTTCCATGCCTAAAATATCCTCATGGGCTCTTGAGCCAGATCCGAATGCCTTAAGGGCTGATTCCGAGGCCAGAGTGCTATTTAGGACATCTGCCATTCTATGAGTCTTCTGTGTATCCCACTGCCCATGTTGGATCATTCTCTCCCTTTTTGATTCTATCAGCTAGTATTAGCAGACACTAGTCTTATTTGTGTGATCCCTTTGGCTCTTAGACCTATCAGTGTGATCAATTGTGAACTGAAATTGATCACTTGGACTAGTGAGATGGCATTGGTACATGCAATCTTGATAGGATTGTGTTGGAATCCCCTGGCACATTTCTAATTCCACCATTTGGGGCAAGTCCGACTGAGTATGTCCCAAATTGTACATCTCCTCCCTCTCTTATTCCCACTCTTATATTTAACAGGGATTACTTTTCAGTTAAATTTAAACACCTAAGAATAATTGTGTGTTCATTACAGAGTTCAACCAATAGTATTAAATAGAACAAAGAATACTAAAAGGGATAAAGTATTAAATTGTACATCAACAGTCAGGACAAGGGCTGATCAAGTCACTGTTTCTCACAATGTCCCTTTCACTTCAACAGCTTTCCTTTTTTGTGCTTGGATAGTTGTCACCGATCAGGGAGAACATATGATATTTTCCCTTTGGGACTGGCTTAATTCACTCAGCATGATGTTTTCCAGATTCTTGCATTTTGTTGCAAATGACCGGATTTCATTGTTTCTTACTGCTGTATAGTATTCTATAGAAATATCCCATAATTTCTTTATCCAGTTTTCCATTGTTGGACATTTAGGTTGATTCCAGGTCTTAGCTATTGTGAATTGAGCTGCAATAAACATTAAGGTGCAGACATCTTTTTTGTTTGCAAATTTGATTTCCTTTGGGTAAATTCCAAGGAGTGGGATGGCTGGTTTGTAAGGTAGGGTTATATTCAGGTTTCTGAGGAATCTCCAAACTGACTTCCATAGTGGCTTTAGCAGTTTGCATTCCCACCAACAGTGGGTTAGTGTCCTTTTTTCCCCCACATCCTCGCCAGCATCTGTTGTTGGTAGATTTCTGAATATGAGCCATTCTTACCAGGGTGATGTGAAACCTCATTGTGGTTTTGATTTGCATGTCCTTGATTGCTAGTGATCCTGAACATTTTTTCATGTGTCTGTTGGCCATTCGGATTTTCTCTTTTGAAAAATATCTAAGGCCGACGCCCGGCTCAATAGGCTAATCCTCAAGCTTGTGGCGCCAGCATATCGGGTTCTAGTCCCTGTTGGGGCACCGGATTCTGTCCCGGTTGCTCCTCTTCCAGGCAAGCTCTCTGCTGTGGCCAGGGAGTGCAACGGAGAATGGCCCAAGTCCTTTGGCCCTGCACCCCATGGGAGACCAAGAGAAGCACCTGGCTCCTGCCTTCGGATCACTGTGGTGTGCTGGCCCCAGCGCGCCAGCAGCGGCGGCCATTGGAGGGTGAACCAACGGTAAAAGGAAGACCTTTCTCTCTGTTTCTCTCTCACTGTCCACTCTGCCTGTCAAAAAAAAAGTCTATTGAGGTCCTTGGCCTATCTCTTAAGTGGGTTGTTTGTTTTGATGTTGTGGAGTTTCTTGATCTCTTTGTAGATTCTGATTATTTACCCTTTATCTGTTGCATAGTTGCAAATATTTTTTCCCATTTTGTCGGTTGCCTCTTCACTTTCCTGACTGTTTCTTTTGCAGTACAAAAACTTCTCAATTTGATGTAATCCCAATTGTTAATTTTGGCTTTGACTGCTTGTGCTTCCAGGGTCTTTTCCAAGAATTTTGCCGGTACCTATATCTTGCAGGGTTTCTCCAATGTTCTCTAATAATTTGATGGTGTCGGGTCATAGATTTAAGTCTTTAATCCATGTTGAGTGGACTTTTGTGTAAGGTGAAAGGTAGGAGTCTTGCTTCAGGCTTCTGCACGTGGAAATCCAATTTTCCCAGCACTATTATTGAATAGACTGTCCTTACTCCAGGAATTGGTTTTGGATCCTTGATCAAATATAAGTTGGCTGCAGATGTTTGGATTGATTTCTGGTGTTTCTATTCTGTTCCATTGGTCTATCCATCTGTTTCTGTACCAGTACCATGCTATTTTGTTAACAACTGCCCTGTAGTATGTCCTGAAATCTGGTATTGTGATGCCTCCGGCTTTGTTTTTGTTGTAAAAATTTTATTTAAGATAAACAAATTTCATGTATTTCTTTTATACACATTCAAGAACATAATGATACTTCCCTTCCTATCCTCACTCCCTTTCCTTTTCCCATTCTTAATTTTTACAAAGATATATTTTCAGTTAACTTTATACTCATAAGACTAATCCTACACTGAGTGAAGAGTTCCACAAATAGTATTAAAAATCCGCTGTTCCTCAACAGAAGAGACAAGGGTTGTAAACAATCAAGTCTCAAAATGTCCACTTCACTCCCTACATACCTTTAGGTAATCTATTAGTTACCACAGATTAGAAAAAACATAGTATTTGTCTTTTTAGGACAGTTTTATTTCACTAAGTATAATAGTTTCCAGTTGTATCTATTTTGTTGCAAAATACAGGATTTTTTTTTTACCACTGTGTAGTATTCCACAGACTTTACCCAGTCTTCAGTTGAATGTACAGCTGGGTTGACTCCATATCTTAATTATTGTGAATTGAGCTGCAATAAACATGGGGGTGCAGATCATGCTTTCATATTCTGATTTCATTTAGTTTGGGTAAATGTCCAGGAGTGGCATGGCTGGGTCATATTGTAGGTCTATATTTAGATTTCTGAGGTTTCTCCACACTGTCTTCCACAACGCTGCACTAGTTTGCATTCCCACCAATAGTGGGTACCTTTTTCCCCACTTTCAAGAATATGATATGTTGCAATTAAGTATACTCATTCATGCTGTAAAATAGATCTCCAGTGGTAGGTGTGATACAGTGCGTTAAACTGTCATCTGTCATTTGGGGCATCCATGTCCCATATGGGAGTGTCTGGTTCAACTATCAGCTACTACACACTTCCCATCCAACTTCCTGCTAAGGTACTTGAAAGGCAGTGAATGACAGGCCCAGTACTAGATTTCCTGCCACTTCTGTGAGAAACCCATAGGAGTTTGTGGCCTAGCCCTGGCATTGTGGGTAGTGAACCAAATACAGAATAAAAGATCTCCCTCTCTCTCTCCCCCTCGCTCTCTCTTTTTCTCTCTCCCTCACTTGGTCTTTCAAATAATTAAATTCTTCTTTAAAAAATTTCTAAAATACATATCCAGAATCCATTCACTGTATATAACTAAAATTTGTATATTTTCACCAACATTTTCTTTGTTTAAGCTTTATTTATTTATTGTGAAAGTCAGTGTTACACACACACACACACACACACACGGAGAGAGAGAGAGAGAGAGAGAGAGAGAGAGAGAAAGTCTTCCATATTCATATCATGATTTGTATGTCCTTTTTTTATTTTTTTGGAG
Organism: Sylvilagus floridanus; assembly: GCA_949820135.1. Lineage (NCBI taxonomy): Eukaryota > Metazoa > Chordata > Mammalia > Lagomorpha > Leporidae > Sylvilagus > Sylvilagus floridanus. The sequence continues at coordinate 83,177,137 of OX463223.1, forward strand.
AAATGTCCATTCAGATCATTTACCCAATTTTTAAACATGATAGTGTGGCCAACATTGTGGCACAGCAGATTAAGCAACCACTTGTAACACCGGCATCTCATGTCAGTGTGCCAACTTGGGTCCTTGCTACTCAGCTTCTGATCCAGCTTTCTGCCAAAACATCCAGGAAGGCAGTGAAAGATGGCCCAGGTGGGAGTCCCATATGGAGTTCCTGGCTCCTGGCTTTGGCCTGGTCCAGACCTGGTTGTTGAAGCCATTTGGGGAGTGAACCAGCAGAGAGAAAAGATCTTTCTCTATCCCTCCTTGTCTTCCTATCACTCCACCTTTTAAATAATTAAATAAATAGGGGCCGGCGCTGTGGCGCAGCAGGTTAAAGCCACCGCCTGCAGTGCCGGCATCCCATATGGGTGCCAGTTCTAGTCCCAGCTGCTCCACTTCTGATCCAGCTCTCTGCTTTGGCCTGGGAAAACATAGAAGATGGGCCAAGTTCTTGGGCCCCTGCACCGACATGGGAGACCCAGAAGAAGCTCCTGGCTCCTGGCTTCAGATTAGCACAGCTCTGGCCATTGTGGCCATCTGGGGAGTGAACCAGCGAATGGAAGACCTTTCTCTCTGTCTCTACCTCTCTCTGTAACTCTGATTTTCAAATAATTAAAATAAACTTTGAAAAAATAATTAATAATTAAATAAATCTTTAAAAAAATAAACATGGTAGCCAACTTTGTTCCATGGTACAATTGCATGTGTAATTGTGATTACAGAGCTACAATTTGTAAAATTTTCTTAATTGTAAATGCCAATAATATTGGAATTATTAGACAGCATTTACATGCTGGAAGAGAAGAAAAGTCCTTATTTGGCATGTATTATGTCTACTGATCTTTTTTTTTTTTTTTTTTTTACTTTTGGAATACCATTAAAAAGACTAATACAAAAAGCCTCACTTTTTAATTTATTTTTCAAAAACATTTATTTTACTTATTTGGAAGGCAGAGTGACAGAGGGAGAATGGGAGAAACAGAGAGGAAAAAAATCTTCCATCCATTGGTTCATTCCCCAGATACCTGCCATAGGCAAAGCTGGGCCGGGCCAAAGTCAGGTGCCAGGAAGTCCATCTATTTTTGTATTTCAGTCTACTTCTCTTTTCAAATCATTTAATATTTGCCTAGTTTTTGATGCATACATATTTACTTCTCCTTCACTTCTTTTTTCTAGCATGTTATTTATTTTTACTTACTTGAAAGAGGAGAGAGAGAGAGAAAAAGAGAGAGATCCCTCATTTCCCCCATATGCTCACAACAGCCAGGGCTGGGGTAGGCTTAAAAAACCAGGAACTGGGAATTCAATCCAATTCTCTGCCATTGGTTGCAGGAACCTATATACTTGAGCATAATCGTTTGCACCCCGGGGTACGCATTAGCAGGAGACCGGAAGTTGAAGCAGAGCTAGGACTCATACCCAGGGATTTGAACATAGCATATGGGTGTTACAAAGTGTCTTCTTGACTGCAGCACCAACTTCTTGCCCCTCTCCTTCATTTCTATGGTTTTGCAGTGATGGTATTCTTTTTATCAAAAGATTTATTTATTAAAAAAGCAGAATTACAGAGCGAACAGTAGAGACACACAGAGAGATTTCCCATTGCTTGGGCTGCTCTAGGTTGAAGCCGGGAACCAGGAGCCAGAAGCTTCATTCAGGTCTCCTGTGTGGGTGCAGGGGCCCAAGCACTTGAGTGCAGTCTTCTGCTACTTTCCCAGGCACAACAGCAGGGAGCTGGATTGGAACTGGGGCAGCCAGGACTCAAACCAGTGCTAATATAGGATTGCTGGCATTGTATAAGTGGCAGCTTAACCTGCTGCATCACAATGCCGATCCCATCCAGGCATAGTTCACAGTTTTCCAACTCTCTATTGGCATATAACGTGTCTGCTAAGAAATAAACTTCTAGCCTTTTTGAAATTTCCTGATTTGCTATTTGCTTCTTTTCTTTTGCTGACTTCAGGATTCTCTCACTTAGCAGGTTAAGTACAGCATATCTTGGTGTAGTCTTATTCGCATTGAATTTTATTGAAAATCTTTTGCATTCCTATACCTGAATATTTATGTATTTCTCGAAATTTGGAAAGTTTTCTAATATTATCTCTCTCGATCTTGGTCTCCCTCTCACTCCCTCTCACTCTCTCTCTCTCCCTCCTCTTCTAAATAATGTCAGCAGGTTTTCTTTTTTTTTTAAGTTTTATTTATTTATTTGAAAGAAGAAGGTACAAAGACAGTGAGAGCAAGAGCAAGAAAGAGAGATCTTCCATCTGCTGGTTCACGCCTCAAATGGCTTCAGTGGCTGGGGTTGGGACATATGGAAGCCAGGAGTCAAGAACTTCATCCAGGTCTCCACGTGGGTGGCAGGGGGCCCAAGCGCTTGGGAAATCTTCTGCTGCTTTCCTAGGCACATTAGCAGGGATCAGAATAGGAGCAGACTGGACACAAACTAGCACCCATATGAGATGCTGGAGTTGCAGGTGGCAGCTTTACCCACCCCTTAAACTCTTTCTTTTTTTGACAGGCAGAGTGGACAGTGAGAGAGAGAGACAAAGAGAAAGGTCTTCCTTTTGCCGTTGGTTCACCCTCCAAGGGCCGTTGCGGCCAGCACAGTGCGGCCGGTGCACCGCGCTGATCCGAAGCCAGGTGCCAGGTGCTTCTCCTGGTCTCCCATGCGGTGCAGGGCCCAAGCACTTGGGCCATCCTCCTCTGCACTCGTGGGCCACAGCAGAGAGCTGGCCTGGAAGAGGAGCAACCGGGACAGAATCAGCACTCCAACCGGGACTAGAACCCGGTGTGCTGGCGCCGCAGGCAGAGGATTAGCCTATTGCACCACGGCGCCGGCCTCTCCTTAAACTCTTAAAACTAGGATATTTCCATTTTATATTCTATCCCATAAGCCCCACAATAATTCTTCATTTTCTTTGTCTTTTATTCTTATTTCTCCTCTGCCTGCATATTTTCTAATGGTCTTTGAGTTCACATATTCTATCTTCCTCTGTATCGGTTCTGCTGTTGATATACACTATTGCATTTTTTATTATTCAGTATATTTTTTGGTTCCAGAATTTTTATTTGTTTACTTCAATCTCCATTAAACTTCTGGTATTAGTCATTTTTTGCTTTTCTGACTTTATTGAATTATTTCTTCATGTAAAGGTACATCCAAAAGTTGTGTCAATTGCATATTATGAGAACCTATGCTTATTTTCAGAATTTTTGCACCAAAATAAACCAATTTTTAAGTTTCATTTTCCCATTTTCCCACATTCTAAAGTACCCTTTCATTTTCTGAAGTTCATTGAGTTTCTTTAAAGTAATCTTTTTTTTTTTTTTTTTTTGACAGGCAGAGTGGACAGTGAGAGAGAGAGACAGAGAGAAAGGTCTTCCTTTTGCCGTTGGTTCACCCTCCAAGGGCCGTTGCGGCCAGCACAGTGCGGCCGGCGCACCGCGCTGATCCGATGGCAGGAGCCAGGTGCTTCTCCTGGTCTCCCATGCGGTGCAGGACCCAAGCACTTGGGCCATCCTCCACTGCACTCCCTGGCCACAGCAGAGAGCTGGCCTGGAAGAGGGGCAACCGGGACAGAATCCGGCGCCCCGACCGGGACTAGAACCCGGTGTGCCGGCGCTGCAGGCGGGGAATTAGCTTAGTGAGCTGCAGCGCTGGCCAAAGTAATCATTTTTAATACTTTGTTATGTTAGGTAGCAAGTCAGAAATTTAGCCTACGTGTGAGTGGAGACAAACTTGAAGACCAGCACCTACTGTGGAAGCTCCAGAAGCCCAGCATTTTGCACTTCAAAGTCTTGCTCAGACCCTGATAACCTCCCAGGTGGCCCCAGCCCTTCCCCCAAGGTAAGCTCCCAGGAGAATTCTCTCCTCAGGACCAAAGGGGTTACCTGATAACATGGGACAATAAAACCTTCTCAGCTGCCCTGAGGGAAGCCCCCCTACTTTGCCCAGACCAACAAATCTGGGGAGGAATTTGCTAATTTTCACCCAACAAACCCTTCTGCCAGGACTCTCTATCCTTTGTCCTGGAGGAGAGGGGGAGGTAGGTAAACAGACTCCATTAAAAATCTACCTCTCTGCTTAGCCACCCGCCTGGCCTGCCCAGGTGTATTCTCTGCACTCAAACCATTTAACCTCACTCTCCCCAGTCCGAGTGACTGGGGGCTCTCACTCTGTCCCTCCTGTCCTGATGGATGCCCTATCCCCAATAAAGCCTTATCACTCGGCTCTCTGTCTCATGTCTGAATTCTTTATAGCGTGAAGACAAGAACCCCACAGCTTCCTCCGGTGACAATTACACAGTTTGTATATCTCCCTTTCTTTGTGGTGACTAGAAGATGTTCTTTTGGTGGTGTTATATATCTTTGGCTTTTCATATTTCTTTTAGCTGTATGTTAAAGTCTGTACATTTCATGAAGAAATTATTCCAGTCTCGGAATAATTTGTCTGGGAAACGTTCCACCAGTCTGTCTAAAGACTCTGACAGCTCACCTGGCATGATTAAAGGGCAAGTTTGCTTCTGGAACCATTGGGGAAGCTGACCTGGTGTCAGCAGGTGAGCAGGCCTGGTATATAGATCCATCTGGCTGGGCCTGCACCCAGGAACTACCTGGGTGGTGTGGGGTGGGTGCACATCAACTGGTGTTGATGGGGTGCACATGGATGGGCCTGGAGCCTGGGCCCAGTTTAGCCTAGAACCCATTCTTTCATGGCTAGCCAGAAGCCTGAATCCGAAGAGGCAGACTTGGCAATTGAGTGGGCCTTGACCAACGTGTCTGAAGGGGCTGTCTATGTGTTGATATGGTTCTGGTGCCTGGAACCGCTGAGATAGACCTGGAACCTTAGTCTATGTGGACTGTCCTGGTGCTGGGGTGGGCCTCATGCTTTAGTCCTTGGTGCTAAATCTTGGTCCTGGATCCAGAGAGCTTGCCTGAAACCTGGGTTTGCACAATGCATCTACGAGGCTGTGTTTGGAGCCTCAGTACATGGGATATGGCCTGCCAAAGGAATCTACTGGAGTGAGCCTTGACCCTGTGTTTGCTGAAAGGCCTTGTCCCCGTGTCTTCTGAAGTGTGGGACCACCTCTAGCAGGCTAGAACTTGAATCCATCATGGTACAGATACTTAAGTGATGCTTGGACATATAAGGGCATGTCTAGTGCCTATAACCTTGGATCCTAAACTGGTATCTAGAGGTACTGGGGATCCTTGAGTCAAAGGTCATAGTGTCAGTCCTGGAGCCTGTGTCTATTGATGCCACTCTGGAGTTTGGATGCTCAGGTGCTGGCCTAGAATCTAGGCCCATGAATGCTCACCTGGATTCTGTGCCCACAAAGGCTGACTTGGGACCTGAGTACAGAAGAGTGAGCCTGAAGCCTGAGACCATGGGGTCCAACTTTGCATTGTAGTCTACTGGAATATGCCTAGAACCAGGGTCAAATGAAGAGAGCAAGAATCTTGGATCTGGAAACCATGTCAGTGCTATTTCATAAAATTATTCAATAAGCTCCTGACACCTCATATAACATCATATACATCATTCTCAGGATTCCTTAGCAGTCATTCAATCTATGTGAACAATGATTTGTCCACCAAATGAAGACCACAATATAATACCCTCTTATATAAATTAGTTTGACAAAAATTAAAAAGTTGAATAATACTAAATAGTGGAGACATTAATTGGTTTATCTTCACACTAAAATCTGAAAATGAGTGTAATAATCATGTATAAAACATCAATAAAATGTAGTAATAAGGTTATGGTTAAAAGAACCTCCATGAAAACAAAATATAATATGGTCCTTATATGTATGACCTTTATATAAAGTTCAACAAGTAAAATAATATGTCATTTAGGAGGACTTCTGGAATGAAGGAGTGAGAAGTTTGCAGACTCTCCCCACAGTAAACCAATGACTTAACTGGTGAAAAACTCTATCATATAGAGTCTCTGGAAATAGTCCTAAAGACATACAACAAATGGAGAAACATTAGTTCAAGAAAATTTGCCGAATTTCTCTAAGAAAAAGAGTCTAGCATTTGAGTCACAATCTGTCCCTTACTCAGCCCCTCATCCATTCCTCCTGTTTTATAGGTGATGCTATCCTCTCTGAGCATGTGCTGACTAGAAGCTGGGGATTTCCTCTCCTCCCAGTTCCCATTCTGAGGCTTTATTTTCACCTTTGGAGGGGTAGATGATAGTTGATGTGTCTCAGTTCCCATGGCTCTGGGTCTCTAAAGCTCTTTTCCAGACTTGCATGGTTGAGAGGATCAGGCCTCTCTTTCCCTATCTTGTCTTCACTCTTAAGTTGCAAAGTCTAACCTAAGAGGAGTAGCTTGAGAATACTGAGGCCTCAATCATCCCCCCCACCTTATCTTGTTCATAAGATAGAAGTTCTATATTTAGAGGGGCAAGCTGAGAAAACCATTGTTACCACCCTGCCACACCAATGCCTACTTCTAGAGTGCAGATGTCACTCTGGGAGAAAGGACTCACCATATCTAGCCCTAATGTATAGTATAAGAGTTCTTCTCAGAGGTAAAATCTGACATTAAGGGCAAATTGCTCACCAGATCTGTCTGAGGGTTCTAATTTTATCTGAAACAGACAATGGGAAACTGCATGTCTATAGATGTTGCCAAAAACCAATGGAGAAGTTAGTGAAGAACAACTAAGGGGATGGATGGTAGCTCTCTAATAAAACCAAAATAGTACAGCAGTCAGAAGTTTAATAGATTTGCAGAAAAAAGATAGCCAGAAAGAACTCTTCTGGGAGCCAAGTCAACTAGGCCTGCTAAAAATGGTTATGTGTATGCTCCAGGCTACACCACTTAGGAGCAATTAGAGAGGGTAATGAGAACATCTTGAAAGCATTTCCCAAGCCACACAAAGACACACCAACACAGGGAAAAATCTTCATTGGCACCAGGGGATTAAGTGTAACCTCTAATCAAACACTGAATGACTAATAAACTACTCTGGCCCAGGAAGGATACCTGGGAATCCAGGCATAAAAATAAAAATAATATTACTCATCCATGATAGTCTGAAAGACTGTGTGTAAAGCTAAGGCTATGCCATTTTTGGAGCCATCTGGAAAGAACCTCTATGCTAAAATTCTTTGTCTGGACTTGGGGCAAAAAGAGAAGAGACACATAAACTTCTTAGCTATGAAGGCAGCCTCCAGGCAGCAAACACACATCTAATGGGAAAGGATAGAAATTTAACTAAGCGCTAAGTAACCAAACAGCGTCAATAATTGAAGGAGTATAGAGGGTGTGGTCAGCATCCAGAATTGCTTATATATAGAATCCGATATGTTGAGGTTTAAACAGTAACAAAAATTAAAGAAAAAATGTTAGAGTGTCACCATATACAAAGAAACAAGGCAGACAATAAAACTGCATTTGAAGGGGCCTAGATGATAGACTTATCAAAGAATTCCAAGTAGGAATAATGGATATTTCCAAAGAACTGAAGGAAAAACCATGCTTAAAGAATTAAAATAAGGTTTGGGGCCTGCACTGTGGCATAGTGGATAAAGCCGCCGCCTGCAGTGCCAGCATCCCATATGGGCTCCAGTTTGAGACTCAGCTGCTCCACTTCTGATCCAGCTCTCTGCTATAGCCTAGGAAAACAGTGGAGGATGGCCCAAGTCCTTGGGCCCCTGTGCCTGTGTGGGAGACCCGGAGGAAGCTCCTGGCTCCTGGCTTTGGATTGGCACAGCTCCAGCCATTGTGGTTAGCTGGGGAGTGGACCAGTGGATGGAAGACCACTCTCTCTCTGCCTCTCCTTCTCTCTGTGTGTAACTCTGACTTTCAAATAAATAAATACATAAGTCTTTAAAAAAATAATGTATTGTGCTACTTTATAACATACAAACTATTCTTGAAGAGAAAAAAATACAATAAACTAAAATAGAAATTCTGTAGTTCATAAACATAATGACCAAAATGAAAAACTCACTGGAAATTGTACTAGCTAATTCAATCTAGGAACACATAAAAATATTACACACTATGACCAAGTGGAAATTAACCCAGAAATACAAAATTGGTTTTATATCTGAAAACCAATTGATGTAAAACATATCAATAGAAGAAAAGCTAAAAATTGCATATACGCTTTCATTATAAAAACATTCAACAAACTAGGAATAGATGGGAATTTCCTCAACCTGTTAAGGACATTTATGAAAATTTCTAACATTATATTTTATGGTGAATGACTGATTGTGTTCCTCCTAAAATCAATACCAAGATTGGAATTTCTACTCTCATTGCCCCATTTAACATTATAGCAGAGGTGAAATTGGGTATTTTAACAAAATAAATAAAGAAAAAGCATCATCTTAATTCCTAAACCTGAAAAAGATGCAGCAGAGAAAGAGACTTACAGACCAATTTCTCTGATGAACATAGACACAAAAATCCTCAATAAAATTCTGGCCAATAGAATTCAACAACACAACAGAAAGATCATCCACCCAGACCAAGTGGGATTTATCCCTGGTATTCAGGGATGGTTCAATGTTCACAAATAAATCAATGTGATACACCACATTAACAGACTGCAGAAGAAAAACCATATGATTATCTCAATAGATGCAGAGAAAGCATTTGATAAAATACAACACTCTTTCATGATGAAAACTCTAAGCAAACTGGGTATAGAAGGAATGTTCGTCAATACAATTAAAGCAATTTATGAAAAAACCAAAGCCAGCATCTTAGTGAATGGGGGAAAAGTTGGAAGCATTTCCACTGAGATCTGGTACCAGACAGGGATGCCCACTCTCACCACTGCTATTCAATATAGTGCTGGAAGTTTTATCCAGAGCCATTAGGAAAGAAAAAGAAATTAAAGGGATACAAATTGGGAAGGAAGAACTCAAACTATCCCTCTGTGCAGATGATATGATTCTTTACCTAGGGGATCCAAAGAACTCTACTAAGAGACTATAGGAACTCAGAAGAGTTTGGCAAAGTAGCAGGATATAAAATCAATGCACAAAAATCAACAACCTTTGTATACACAGGCAATTCCTCAGCTGAGAAAGAAGTGCTAAGATCAATCCCATTCACAATAGCTACAAAAACAATCAAATACCTTGGAATAAACTTAACCAATGATGTCAAAGATCTCTAAGATGAGAATTACAAAATCTTAAAAAAAGAAATAGAAGAGGATACCAAAAAATGTAAAAATCTTCCATGCTCATGGACTGGAAGAATCAATATCATCAAAATGTCCATTCTCTGGCCGGCGCCACGGCTCACTTGGCTAATCCTCTGCCTGCGGCGCCAACACCCCGGGTTCTAGTCCCGGTTGGGGTGCCAGATTCTGTCCTGGTTGCTCCCCTTCCAGTCCAGCTCTCTGCTGTGGCCCAGGACTGCAGTGGAGGATGGCCCAGGTCCTTGGGCCCTGCAGCAGCGTGGGAGACCAGGAGGAAGCACCTGGCTCTTTGCTTTGGATTGGCGCAGTGTGCCGGCTGCAACATGCCAACTGTAGCAGTCATTTGGGGGTGAACCAACGGAAAAAGGAAGACCTTTCTCTCTGTCTCTTTCTCTCTCACTGTCTAACTCTGCCTGTCAAAAAAAAGACAAAAAAGTCCATTCTCCCAAAAGAAATAAAACAATATTTACTCAAGGATGACTTGATTTTTATATAAAAATCCTAAGAAATACACTAAAAAGCTATTTGAACTAATAAAAATCTTCAGTAAAATTATGGAACAAAAGACAAATATACAAAATCAATTGTACTTTTATACACTTGCAATGAACTTTTCAAAAACAAAGGAAGCAATCCCATGTATAATAGCATCAAAAATAAACTGAGGCATAAATTTAACAAAAGAACACACTTCTTGATACTCTTAAAACTGCAAAACATTGTTGAAAGAAATTAAAGAAGATCGATATAAATTTATTAGAAGATATAATAAATCCTAAATTTGTGACTTGGAGACTTAGCATTTGTTAATATGTCATCATTCCCCAAACTGATCTACAGATTGAACACAATCAGGATCAGAATCACATCTGACTTCTTTGTAACAACTGAAACGCTGAGTCTAAACTTCATATGAAATTGCAAGGGCCCCAGAATAGCTTGAAATTACTTTGAAAACAAAGAACAAATGTGGATAATTAACAGTATCTATTTTCAAAAGTTTCTGCAAATCAATGTTATCTAATATAGTGTGGTTCTATTACAAAAACAATCATACGGATCAGTGGAATGGAATTAAAAATCCAGAAAAGCAAATCAAAACAAAACATAACATCTATGGTGGTAGACTGATTTTCAACAAAGGTGCCAAGAATATCCATATAGGGTAATAACAGTCTTTTCAACAAATGGTGGCTGAAGAACTGCACAGTCACATGCGAAAGAATAAAATGCAGCTCTTACTTAATGTCTTACATAAAATTACATAAAATATAACCAACTCTTAAATATGAGATTAAGAGGCTGGAATTGTGACATGGCAGGTAAAGCCACCACCTGCAATGCCAAGCATCCCATATGAGCTCTGATTCATATCTTGGCTGGTCCACTTCTGATCCAGCTCCCAGTAAATGTACCTGAGAAAGCAATGGAAGATGGCTCACGTGCTTTGGCCCCTGCTGCCCACATGGGAGATCTGTATGTAGCTTCTGGCTTCAGCCTGGCCCAGACCTGGCCATTGCAGTCATCTGGGGAGTGAACCAGCAGATGGAAAATCTCTCTCTCTCTCTCTTTCTCTCTCTCTCTCTCTCTCTCTCTCTCTCTCTCTCTCCCCCCTCCCTCTCTCTGTAACTCTGACTATCAAATAAATAAATAACTCTTTTAAAAAAATAAGTAACTATGAGATTAAAACTGTAAAACTCTAAGAATCAAAAAGTGGTAAATTTTCATGACTTTGGATTTGGAAAATGATTCTTAGCTATTACAATGAAAGTATGATGAATAAAAGGAAAAAATAGATCAATTAGACTTCATCAAAATTGAAAATTTGAACCTATCTGGCTGAAAAGCCCATGAGAGTTTCAGGCATGGAAAGCCAAGACATTCTGGGAAAAAAAAATGATCTAAATGAAGGATCTCCACGAGTAAGATCCCAGTGGAAAGAACAGGTCATCAAAGAAGGAGGTACCTTTCTCTGAAGGGAGGAGACAACTTCCACTTTGACTACGACCTTGTCTAAATATGATCAGAATCGGTGAACTCAAAAGGCTTCCATAGCCTTGGCAACTCATGACTGGAGCCTAGGGTGATTACTGAGGCCATAAACAAGAGTGTCAAATTGTTAAGTCAACAACAGGAGTCACTGTGCACTTACTCTTCATGTAGGATCTCGGTCCTTAATGTGCTGTACATTGTGATTTAATGCTATAACTAGTACTCAAACAGTATTTTTCACTTTGTGTTTCTATGTGGGTGCAAATTGTTGAAATCTTTACTTAATATATACTAAATTGATCTTCTGTATATAAGAGAAATGAAAATGAATCTCGATGTGAATAGAAGGGGAGAAGGAGCGAGAAAGGGGAGGGTTGCGGGTGGGAGGGAAGTTATGGGGGGAGAAGCCATTGTAATACATAAGCTGTACTTTGGAAATTTATATTAATTAAATAAAAGTTTAAAAAAAAAGAAAATTTGATCCAAAGACTCCATTAAGAAAATGAAAAGCAGCCAACAGAATTGGAGGAAATATTTGCTAATCATAAATTTTATTAAAAAAGTATTCCCAAATATATAAAAAAAATTACGACTCAATAATGGAAAAAAAAAAAAACAGGGGACAGCGTTATGGCTCAGTGAGCTAAGCTGTCACCTGTGAGTGCCAATTTGAGTCCCAGCTGCTCTGCTTCCCATGTAACTCCCTGCTAATGTGCCTGGAAGACAGAAGAAGATATCACAAGTACTTGGTCCACTACCACCCATGTGAGAGGCTTGGATGGAGTTCTTGGCTCCCGAATTCAACCTGGTCCAACTCTGGTATTTGCAGCCATTTGGGGAATGAATCAGAGGATAGAAGATCTCTCTCTCTCTCTTTAAATATATATATATATATATATATATATATACATATATATATAATAGTAATAATAAAACGACAAATATTCCAACTAAAAACAAAGTTTCTGAATAGATATATCTTAAAGTAAGATTTCAAGTAAGATATGTACATATCCAACAAGTGCATAAAAAGGTGTATAGCGTCATTAGTCAATGGGGAAATGGAAATCAAAACTACAATTAATAAACTTCACTTCTACTAAGATGCATTCAAAAAGAGGAATTAGAACAAATGTCAGGAAGAGTGTGGAGACATTCAAACTTCCATACAGGGCTGATAGTAATTAAAATGGTATAGCCACTTTTGAAAATAGTCTGACACTTTAAATTACAGTTTAAATACATATACAGTTACTATCTGAATCAGGATTTATCCCTGGGATGCAGAGATGGCTCAAAAAACACAAATCAATACATTCGGTATATCACATTAATCAGTTGAAGAATAAAAACCATATGATTATCTCAATTGATGCAGAGAAAACATTTGATAAATTACAACATCATTTCATTATAAAAACCTTAAGGAAATTAGGTACAGAAGGAACATTCCTCAACACAATTAAGGTGGTATATGACAACCCACAGCCAGCATCATTTTGGATGAGGGAAAAACACTTGGAAGTATTTCCATTAACATTTGAAGCCAAAGATACCTACTTTCACCACTGCTATTCAATATAGTTCTTGAAGTTTTAGTTACAGCCATTAGGCAAGAAAACTCTTGTGGAACAGTGTTTTTTTGTTTGTTTGTTTGTTTGTTTTGTTTTGTTTTTTATTGTTTGTTGAACTTTTTAGGTGGTGGAGTGTTAAGATTATGATTACAAATAGACTGAAAGTATGCTATTGTAAAAATTTAAATAAATAATAAGAAAAGAAGAAAAAGGGTAGGTGGGAGCATGGGAGGGATGGAGCCTCTAAATCTCTATATATGAAATACATGAAGTTTGTTCACTTCTATAAATGGGAAATTATTTTTCAAAAAAAAACAAATAAAGAAATACATGCATATAATGCTAACACAAGTTAGTGTGTTACATCTTGTCAGTGTAGTTTAGGTAGTAGCTAATAGAATTATCAGACTTAAAATTCCTCCTATATATCTCAGTGCTGGTGAGACTTCCACTAGAACCATAGTCTCAAAGATGACCAGATCTGTAACTTAATCTATTCCAAATTTGCAATCTAAAAAAGGATTACTCCCCCCTAAACATCGCAGGAATTCTTAGGATAATATCTGTTTAAGCAGAATGAAAAGTAATGCATTCTACTTTGGACTGGTGTGAAATGCATTCCTGAAAATCTGTTTCCATGCATATGTAAACCATTGATCTTCTTTCCCGTGGATTATTGTAAATCTAATTCCTCTTATATATGTTTCATAGTTTAAAATTTCAGAATATGTAAGGCTATACATATAGAAAATGAGATGTGTTCGAGTGTTTACTTATGATTCAGTGACTGCTGGTGAAGTTCAGTAGTTCAAATGGTTACCTTGCTATGGGTTAAGCAGCTATTTGCAACTTTGGCCTTCCATATCAGTTTGAGTCCCATTTGATTCACTTCGGATCTAGCTCCCTGCTAATGCATCTGGGAAAGCAGCAGAAGATGGCCTACTTCCTCAAGTCACTGCCAAAATGTTGCAGACCTGGATAGAGTTCCTGGCTCCTGACTTTGGTCTAGTCCAGCACTCACTATTTCAGACATTTGGAGAGTAAACCAGCAGATGGAAGAACTCCTCTCTGTATGTTCTTCTGTGTTGCTCAGCCTTTCAAACAAATAAACAAATCTTTTTAAAAAGCTATCACTTCATAAAATCAACAAGAACATTGATAAAAATTGTGAAAACCAACTTCCTCAGAATATGGAAAATTCATCAGTACTATTCTAGTACTATTGGTTGAACTCTGTAATTAACACACAATTATCCTTAGGTGTTTAAATTTTAACTGAAAAGTGATCCCTGTGAAATATAAGAGTGGGAATAAGAGAGGGAGGAGATGTACAATTTGGGACATGCTCAATCAGTCGTGCCCCAAATGATGGAGTTAGAAATGTGCCAGGGAATTCCAATACAATCCCATCAAGGTGGCATGTACCAAGGCCATCTCACTAGTCCAAGTGATCAATTTCAGTTCACAATTGATCACACTGATAGGTCTAAGAGTCAAAGGGATCACACAAACAAGACTAGTGTCTGCTAATACTAGCTGATAGAATCAAAAAGGGAGAGAATGATCCAACATGGGAAGCGAGATACACAGCAGACTCATAAAATGGCAGATGTCCTAAATAGCACTCTGGCCTCAGAATCAGCCCTTAAGGCATTCAGATCTGGCTCAAGAGTCCATGAGAATATTCTAGGCATGGAAAGCCAAGACACTCTGGAAAAAAAAGAAGACCTAAATGAAAGATCTCTGAGAGTGAGATCCCAGTGGAAAGAATGGGGCCATCAAAGAAGGAGGTACCTTTCTCTGAAGGGAGGAGAGAACCTCCACTTTGACTATGACCCTGTCAGAATAAGATTGAAGTCGGCGAACCCTAAAGGCTTCCATAGCCTCGGCAACTCATGACTAGACCCTAGGGAGATTACTGACGCCATAAACAAGAGTGTCAAATTGTTAAATCAACTTCAGGAGTCACTGTGTACTTACGTCTCATGTGGGATCTGTCCTTAATGTGTTGTCCAAGGTGAAGTAATGCTATAACTAGCACTGAAACAGTATTTTACACTTTATGTTTCTGTGTGGGTGCAAACTGATGAAATCTTTACTTAGTATATACTGAATCAATCTGCTGTATATAGATAATTAAAAATGAAAAAAAAATCTTGGTGTTAAATTGGAAATTGCATAGAAAATTAATCAATTTAAAAAAATATATCATGTAGGATCTCTGTCCTTAATGTGCTATACATTGTGAATTAATACTATAACTAGTACTCCAACAGTATTTTTCACTTTGTGTTGCTATGTGAGGGCAAACTGTTGAAATCTTTACTTAATATATAGTAAACTGATCTTCTGTATATAAAGAGAATTGAAAATGAATCTTGATGTGAAGCAAGGGGAGAGGGAGTGGGAAAGGGGAGGGTTGCGGGTGGGAGGGAAGTTATGGGGGGGGAAGCCATTGTAATGTATAAGCTGTATTTTGGAAATTTATATTCTTTAAATAAAAGCGTTATTAAAAAAATTGTGAAAACCAACTTTCTCAGAATATGGAAAATTCATCAGACTTGAAAAAAATTGTTCATATCAAGTTATAATAAGGTCCTTAGAAGCATGCCAAAATATTCTTTCTTATTTTTTCTTTACATTGAAGCTTCCTGATAATGGACACCCTGGAAGGTAGCAGATGACAGCTCTAGCACGTAGTCCTTATCACCCACATGGAGACATACATGGAATTCATGTATCATCAAAATGTCCATACTGCCTTAAAGCAATTTACACATTCAATGTGATCCCAATCAAAATATAAAGGACATTAGGGCCAGAACTGTGGCAAAGCAGGTAAAGCCACTGCCTGCAGTGCTGATATCCCAAATAGGCACCCTTTGAGTCCTGGCTGCTCCACTCTGATCCAACTCTCTGCTAATGGCCTGGGAAAACAGTAGAGGATGGCCCAAGTTCTTGGGCCTCTGCACCCACATGGGAGGCCTGAAGGAAGCTCCTGGCTCCTGGCTTCCAGCATAGCTCTGGCAATTGCAGCCATTTGGAGAGTGAACCAACAGGTGAAAGTTTCTCTCTCTCTCTCTCTCTCTCTCTCTCTCTCTCTCTCTCTGCCTCTACCTCTCTGCAACTCTGCCTTTCAAATAAATAAATCTTTAAAAATCTATAAATGACGTTCTTCTCAGATCTAGGGAAAAATGATAACAAAATTCATAGGGAAACAATAGACCCGCAATAGATAAAGCAATGTTAAATAACAGAAACAAAGCTGGAGGCATCACAATACCAGACTTCAAGACATACTACACAAGGCACTTATAATCAAAACAACCTGGTACTGGCACAAAGGTAGAAATGTAGACCAATGTAACAAGAATAGAAACATGAGGAAATAATCCACACATCTACAACCAACTGATCTTTGACAAATGAGTTAAAATCAATCCCTGGAGAAAGGAAACTCTCTTAAAAAATGTTGCCTGGAAAATTGGATCTCCGTATGTGGAAGTATGAAACTAGGTCGCTACCTTACATCTTAAAAAAATATCAACACAAAATGGACCAAGGATCTAAATCTATGACCTGATACCATCAATTTACTAGAAGAAAACATCAAGGAAACTCTGCAAGACATTGGCATAGGCAAAGACTTCTTGGAATAGACCCCAGAAGCACAGACACAAAAACAAAAACAGACTACTGGGATTGCATCAAGCAAAGAAACTTCTGTGCTGCAAAGGAAACACTCAACAAAATAAAGAGGCAACCGATGGAATGGGAGAATATATTTGCAAACTATGTAACTGATAAAGGATTAATATCCAGGATCTATAAAGATCTCAAGAAATTCAAATGCAACAAAACAAAGCATCCAGTTAAGAAATGGGTGAAGGACACAAATAGGCATTTTTCAAAGGATCAAATACAAATGGCCAACAAATGCCTGAAAACTACTTAGGATCATTAGCTATCAGGGAAATGCAAGTAAAAACAACAATAAGGTTTCATCTCACCCCAGTTAAAATGGCTATCATCCAAAAATAAAATAAGTTCGTCAACTGATGACTAGATAAAGAAATTATGGTATATTTTACACTGTGGAGTACCACCCAGCTGTAAGAAAAAATGAAGTCCTGTCTTTTGCAACAAAATGGTCACAACTGGAAACCATTATGCTGAGTTAAAGCCAGTCCCAAAATGACAGATATCATATGTTTTCAATGATCAGAGGTAATCAATAGAGTACCTGAAATATAATGTAATGAAATAGATATTTCGATGATTGATGAGGGTTTATAGCCCTTGTCTCTTTCATTGAGGAGTAGTGTTTTGTTTTGCTTTGTTTTCTCTAGGTATTATTTGTTGAACTCTTTTACTTAGGGTAGCATTAACTATATGAGCGTTAAGTGTACTAAAAAGATCATTGTGGAAATTGAGAGTAGGAATATGAGGGGAAGGAGAAGAAAGGTTTGGAGCATGGGTAGGAGGGAGGGTGGAGGGGAGTACCACTATATCCCTGTAATGGTATGAAGGAAATACATGAAAGTTGTATAACTTAAATAATATATATATATACACACACCCAATAAATGCTGGAAAGGATGTGGGGGAAGGGTACACTAATCCACTGCTGGTGGGAATGTAAACCAGTGTAACCATTTTGAAAGACAGTATGGATATTCCTTAGAAATCAGAAAATAGATATACCATATGACCCAGCCTTCCCACTCCTGGAAGCTTACACAAAGGAAATGAAATCAGCATATGAGAGATTTATCTGTATCCCCATGTTTATTGCAGCTCAATTAACAATAGCTAAGGTATGGAATCTACTCAGGTGTCTATCAACTGATGACTGGATAAAGAAATTGTGGTATATTTACACTATGGAATACCACCCGGCCTTAAAAAAGAAAGAAATCCTATCTTTTGCAACAAAATGGATGTAACTGGAAACCACTATGCTTTGGGAAATAAGCCACTCTAAAAAAGAAAAAAGAAAAAGAAAAATATCATATGTTTTCTCTGATATGTGGCAGTTAATATAGAATACAAAAGATATATAAAATGAAATGGACATCCCATGATTGTTGCTTTTAGCCCTTGTTTTTAATTCTGTGGAACTGTGGTCTTCCAACTTATTACTTCTTGAATAGTCTGGTTAGCTGTGAATTAAGCCTGTGTTATAGAGTGTATTGAAAGTGTTTCTTTGCAAAAATTAGGAAAAGAAGGAAGGAGGGGATTGAGGGCAGGAGAAAGGGGAAGAGTGTGGTTATCTTATTAGAACAGTACCTATGATACACATGAAATCTGTTCTCTTTATATTGATAAAAATGAAATAAAACAAAACAAAAAGTGAAGGAGAAATATTTTTCAGGCAAGTAAAACAGAGAATAATACCACCAGCAGACCAGCCTTACAAGAAACTCTGAAAGGCATCCTGCATTAGAAATAAACATGAAGCCACATGACACCACCAAATTCACTAACAGAACAGGTAGAATCAACAAAATGGCAGATCTTAGTACTTATCTATTAATACTTACCTTGAATGTAAATGGATAAAATTCTCCAACTGAAAGGCTTAAGTTGTCTCAATGACTAAAAAATAAAAAATAAAAAATAAAAAAAAAGGTACCCACTATATGATGCCTGTAAGAAACTCACTATACAAACAAAGATGCACACTGACTGAAAGTGAATGGCTGGAAGAAAAGACACACCAGGCAAGTGGAAGCCAAAAAAAAAGATATCAAATAAAACAGACTTTAAGTCAAAAACTGGGGGCCAGGGCTGTGACATAGTAAGCTAAATCTGCCTGTGGCACTGGTATCCCAAAAGGACACCAGTTTGTGTCCTGGCTGCTCCCCTTCTGATCCAGCTCTGCACTTGTGGCCTGGGAAAGCAGTAGATGTTCCAAGTGCTTGGGCCCCTGCACCCATGTGGGAGTCCCAGAAGAAGCT
Organism: Sylvilagus floridanus; assembly: GCA_949820135.1. Classification (NCBI taxonomy): domain Eukaryota; kingdom Metazoa; phylum Chordata; class Mammalia; order Lagomorpha; family Leporidae; genus Sylvilagus; species Sylvilagus floridanus. The sequence continues at coordinate 83,195,886 of OX463223.1, forward strand.
CCTGACACCTGGCTTTGGATCAGCTCAGCTCCAGCTGTTGTGATCATGTGGGAAGAGAATCAGAGGATGGAAGACCTCTCTCTCTGTCTCTCCCTTCTCTATCTGTAACTCTGCTTCTCAAATAAAAAAATAAATCTTAAAAATCAAAAACTGTAAAAATAGATAAGGAACATTATATTTTAATGAAATATTCAATTCAGCAAGAAGACATAACAATCATAAGTATATATGCACCTGACACAAGACCAAGTACTGTAAGACCTAAAGAGAGAGATGGACTCCAGTACACTATAGTGGGTGACTTCCACACAGATTGGACAGAAAATCAGTAAAGATACATCAAAGTTGAAACATACTATCAAGCAAATGGACCTAAGAGAAATTTATAGGACATTTCACCCAACAGCACATAGAACAGACCATATATTAGGCCACACAGCAAATCTTAGCAAATTTTAAAAAGATTGAAATCATACTGTGTATCTTCTCAGACCTTAAAGGAATAAAACTAGAAATGAACAACAACAAGAAAACCAATAGAACATTCATTAAGTACTTGGAAATTAAACAACATATTACTAAATGATCAATGGGTCATTAAAGAAATTAAAAAGGAAATTAAAAAATTTCTTGAAATAAATGAAAATGAAAACAAGATATATGAAAACTTGTGGAAAACAGCAAAAGCAGTACTAAGAGAGAAGTTTATAGCATTAAATGCTTATATTAAAAAAAGAGAAATGTCTCAAATTAGAGAGGTAATTATGCATATAGAGGAAAGAAAAACAAGAACAAACCAAACCCCAAATCAGCAGGAAGCTATAAATAAGGATCAGAGCAGAAATAAGTGAAATTGAAGCTAAAAAAAAATACAAAAGATCACTAAAACAAAAAGTTGATTTTTGAGGAGATAAACAAAATAGGTAAACCTCTAGCTAGAATAACTAAGAAAAAAGAGAAAAAATTCAAATAAATAAAATCAAGGTAGAAAAAGGCACATTACAACTGATACCACTGAAGGAAAAAGAAAGAATTGCAAGAAATTACTATGAAGAACTACATGCTAATAAATTGGAAAACTCTGAAGAAATGATTAAATATCTGGATACATACAGCCTACCAAGGTTAAATCAAGAAGATGTAGACAATCTAAACAGGCTCATAGCAAACAATGAGACTGAAGAAGTAATCCAAAGTGTTCCCTTAAAGAAAAGTCCAAGACCTAATGGCTATGACTACTGATTTTTTTTTAAAAAATTCAAAGATGAAGTAACTCCAATACTTTTCAAACTTTTCCAAAATATTGAACAGGATGGAATTCTGCCAAAATGTTTTTATGAAGCCAGCATTACTTTGATACCAAAAGCAAAGACACAACACAAAAAGAAAAATATAGAACTATATCCTTAATGAATATAGATGCAAAGATCCTCAACAAAATACTAACAAATTGAATCCAAAAATACGTCAAAAAGATCATACATTACAATCAAGTAGGATTTATCCCAGAAATGCAAGGATTGTTAAACATCCCCAAACCAATAAATGTCATAAATCACATCAATAGAATGAAGAACAAACACCATGTGGTCATTTCAACAGATGCAGAGAAAGCATTTGGTGAGATTCAATACCCCCTTCATGATAAAACTCTCTACAAATTAGGTATAAAAGGAATATTCTTCAAATTTCTAAAAGTTATACATGACAAAATAACAGCCAATATCACACTGAATGGGGAAAACTGAAAGCATTTCCCCTCAGATCTGGAACAAGTCAAGGATGTCCACTTTCACCACTTTTATTCATTATATATAGTACTGGAAGTATTAGCGATAGAAATTAGGGAGGAGAAGGAGATCAAGGGCATCAAAATTAAAAAAGAGGAAATCAGCTTATCCATATTTGCGATGGCGTGAATACATAGAAAAACCTAAACACTTCACTAAAAAGCTGTTAGAATTGATAAACCAATTCAGTAAAGTTGCAGGTTACAAAATAAACATATAAAAAAGTAGATTTTTGTATGTTAATGATGAGCTCACAGAAAGAGAAATCAAGAAAGAAATCCCACTCACACTAGCCACAAAAAATCAAATATTTAGGAATAAATCTAACCAAAGAAGAGAAAGATCTCCAAAATGAAAATTATCAAACACTGATGAAAGAAATCATCAAGCACACAAATACAAAATGGAAAGCTATTCCTTGCTCATGGATTGGAAGAATCATTATCAGTAAAATGTCTATACTACCTCAAGCAATCTACAGATTCAATGTAACTCCTAGCAAAATACCAATGAAATTCTTAGAAAAGTAGAAAAAACAATCCTGAAATCCATATAGAATCACAAAGACCCAGAGTAGCCAAAGTGATACTGAACAAGAAAAATCAATCAATTTAAAAAAAAAATATATCATGTAGGATCTCTGTCCTTAATGTGCTGTACAATGTGATTTAATGCTATAACAAGTACTCAAAGAGTATGTTTCACTCTGTGATGCTATGTGAGGGCAAATGGTTTAAAATCTTTACTTAACACATACTAAACTGAGCTCCTGTATACAAAGAGAATTGAAAATGAATCTGGATGTGAATGAAAGGGGAGAGGGAGTGGGTAAGGGGGGAGGGTAGCGGGGGGGGGAGGGAGGGTATGGGTGGGGAAGCCATTGTAATCCACAAGTTGTACCTTGGAAATTTATATTCTAAATAAAAGTTAAAAAAAAAAAAGAAAAATCAAGCTGCATGCATCACAATATCTGACTTCAAATCATCTTACCAAGCTATAGTAAAAAATAGTACTTTTCAAGGTACTGGCATAAAAATGATACAAAGGTCAATGGAGGGGCTGGTGCTGCAGCGTAGAGGGTAAAACCATCGCCTGCAGAGCCAGTATCCCATGTGGGTGCTGGTTTGCATTCTGGCTGCTCTGCTTCCAATCCAGCTCTCTGCTATGGCCTGGGAAAGCAGTAGAAGATGGCCCAAGTCCTTGGGCCCCTGCACCCGCGTGGGCAACCAGGAAGAAGCTTCAGGCTCCTCGCTTTGAATCGGCCCAGCTCCCATCTTTGCGGCCACCTGGAGAGTGAACCAGAGGATGGAAGACCTCTCTCTCTCTCTGTCTCTGCTTCTGTAACTCCGCCTTTCAAATAAATAAATAAATAAATAAATCTATCTTTAAAAATTAAAAAAAAATCAATGGAACAGAATACAGAGCCCAGAAAATCAATGTAGATATTACAACTGATTTTTGGAAAAAGTGCTCAGACTATATAGTGGAGTAAGGAAAATATCTTAACAAATGGTGCGGGAAAAGCTGAATATATATATATATATATATATATATATATATATATATGAAATTAGTTCCATACCATTTACAATATACAAAAATCAACTCAAGATGGATGAAAAGACCTAAATTTATGACCTGAGACTATATATGGCATAGCGGATAACCTACCACCTCCAATGCCAGCATCCCATATGGGCACCAGTTTGAGTCCCAGCTGTTCCACTTCTGATTCAGCTCCCTGCTCTTGCCTGGGAAAGCAGTAGAAGATGGCCTAGGGGCCAGTGCTGTGGTGCAGCAGGTTAAAGCCCTGGCCTGAAGTGCTGGCACCCCGTATGGATGCTGGTTCTAGTCCCGGCTACTCCACTTCCGATCCCGCTCTCTGCTATGGCCTGGGAAAGCAGTTAAAGATGGCTCAAGTCCTTGGGCCCCTGCACCCGCATGGGAGACCCGAAAGAAGATCCTGGCTCCTGGCTTCAGATTGGAGCAGCTCCGGTCAATTTGGCAAATTGGGGAGTGCACCAACAGATGGAAGACCTCTCTCTCTGTCTCTACCTCTCTCTGTAACTCTTTCAAATAAATAAAATAAATCTTAAAAAAAAAAAAAAAAGAAGATGGCCTAAAGTGCTTTGGCCCCTGTACCCATGTGGGAGACCCAAAGGAAGCTCCTAGACCCTGCCTTCAGATCAGCACAGCTCCAGTCGTTGTGCCCATTTAGGGAGTGAATCAGCACATGGAAGACCTCTCTCTCTTTCTCTTTCTCTCTTTCTCTTCCTTTGCCTCTCTGTAAATATGCCTTTCAAATAAATAAATCTGTTTTCTTTTTTAAAGAAAATGTAGGGAAAACACTCCAAGACATTGGAGTAGGAGACAACTCCTTGGCCAAGACCCCCAAAGCACAATGCAACAAAAGCAAAACTAAACAAATGGGACTATTTCAAACTCAGAAGCATTTGTGCAGCAAAGAAAATGATCGCTGGAGTGAAGTCACCCAAAAGAATGGAAAAAATATTTGCAAGCTACCTATCTGACAAAAGATTAATATTCAAAATGTATCAGCATCTTTAAAAACTCAACAAAAACAAAATAATCAGTCCAGTTAAGAAATGTGCAAATAACCTCAACAGACAGGTCTGTCAGGAAGAAATATAAATGGCCAACAAATATATGAAAAAATTACTCAGCATCACTAGCCATCAGGGAAATGCAAAACAAAACCACGATGGGATATTGCTTCACCCTTGTCAGAATGGCTAAAATTCAAAACACAAAGAGTAACACATGTTGGCAAGGATGTGAAGAAAGGGGAACACTTCTACACTGTTGGTGGGAATGTAAATTAGTGTAGCCACTGTGGAAACCAGTGTGGAGATCTCTTCAAAAAGCAGGCATAGACTTGCTATACGATCCAGCAATCCCACCACTAGGTATTTACACCCTGGCCATGAATAATCCAGAAATTATATTAAGAAAACAATTCCATTCCCAATAGCATCAACATTAACAAATTACTTAAGAATGAAGTTACCCAAAAAAATGCAAGACTAGTAGACAGAAAATTAAATAACATTGGGAGAAATAAAAGATCAAAAAACAAATAGAATCAAACCTTACATTCATAGATCAAAAGAATTAAAACAGTTAAAATGCCAATATTTCTCAAATTAACCTATAGATTCAATGCAATTCTTGTCATAATCCCAGCTGGCTTCTTTATAAGAATTGAAAAGCTGGTCATTAAATTTATATGAAAAATCAAGGGACACAAAATAGCTAAAATAGTCATGAAAAAGAAGAAAGTTGGAATCAAAACAGTGTGAAACTAGTGTAAGGATAAACAGCAGAATAGAATTTTAACTCTGGTAAGAAATCCTCATATTAATAGTTAATTGATTTTTGACAAAGGTTTTAGGACAATTCATGATGGTGAAGAATATGAGTACTCTTTCAACAGACACTGCTTCAACAACTTAATACCCACACTCAAAAGAAGAAATTTGGACCCCTATGTTACATGATACAGAAAAATTTAATACAATGAATCAAACAATTAAATTAAGTGTTAAAGTTAAATGTACAAATTTCTCAGAAAAGAACATGGAAGTGAATTCTTGTTACCTTGAGCTAGGCCATAGTTTCTTAGACATAACATCCAGAACACATAGAAAAAAAGGAAAAATCTTACATCACCAACAGTTAAAGCTTATGTTCTTGGGCCAGTGTTGTGGAGCAGTGGATAAAATAGCCGCCTGTGATCCAGCTTCCCATATGGGTACCAGGTTCATGCTCTGGATGTTCCACTGCTGATCCAGCTCCCTGCTAATGGCCTGGAAAATGCAACAAAAGATGACCCAATTCCTTGGGCCCCTTCCGCCCACATGGGAGACCTGGATAAAGCTCCTAGCTCCTGGCTTTGGCCTGGCTCAGCCCTGGCCATTGTGGCCACTTGGGGAGTGACTCCTCCCCCTCTCTTTCTGTCTTTCTGTCTCTCTTTGTAACTCTGACATTCAAATAAACAAAATCTTTAAAAAAAGTATGTTCTTCAAAGTATACCATCAATAAAGTTAAAAAGCATCTCAAAGATTTGGATAAAATATTTCAAAAGTACAATTCTGATCAAAGATTTACATAGAGAATATACAAACACCTCTTAAAACTCAACAATAAAAAGCCAAATAACCCATTTATAATGCAAAATGGACTTGAATAAACATTTATCCAAGAAAATATAAAAGTGGCCAATGAACACATGAAAAGAGGCTAGGCATCATAGTCACTATAGAAAAGTAAATAATAAACTATAATGAAGCACCTTTCATATCACTAACAGGGCTATAATCAAAAAGGGGAACAACTTTTGGGCCAGTATTGCAGCATAGTGGTTAAAGCCATCCCCTGCAGTGCAGGCATCCCATATAGGCTCCAGTTCAAGTCCTGGCTGCTCCACTTTCTTTTTTCTTAATTTTTATTTTTTGACAGGCAGAGTGGACAGTGAGAGAGAGAGACAGAGAGAAAGGTCTTTCTTTGCCGTTGGTTCACCCTCCAATGGCCACCTCGGCCTGCGTGCTGCACTGATCCGAAGGCAGGAGCCAGATGCTTCTCCTGGTCTCCCATGGGGTGCAGGGCCCAAGCACTTGGGCCATCCTCCACTGCACTCCCGGGCCACAGCAGAGAGCTGGACTGGAAGAGGGGCAACCGGGACAGAATCCGGCGCCCCGACCGGGACTAGAACCAGGTGTGCCGGCGCCACAAAGCTGAGGATTAGCCTGTTGAGCCGCGGCGCCAGCAACTGCTCCACTTTCAATTCTGCTCTCTACTTATGACCCAGGAAAGCAGCAGTAAATGGCCCAAGTCCTTGGGCCCCTGCACCCGTGTGGGAGACCCGGAGAAAGCAGCTGGCTTCTGGCTTCAGTTCAGCCCAGCTCCGGCCATTGTAGCCATTTGGGGAGTAAACAAGCAGATGGAAGACTTTATCTCTCTCTCTCTGTCTCTCTGTCTCTCTCTCTCTCAGTGTGTGTGTGTGTGTGTGTCTGTGTGTGTGTGTGTGTGTGTGTGTGTGTCTCTCTCTGCCTCTGCCACTCTGTAGCTCTGTCTTTCATATAAATAAATCTTAAAGGGGGGGGGGCGTTGTAAGTGTTGCTGAGAATGTGAGGAAATTGGAGCAATCATATAAGATAGAGGGGAGTATGGAGTATTAGAGACATGTTGGAAAACAGCCTGAAACTTCCTGAAATATTTCAATTTAAAGATACCATGTGGTCCCCAAATTCCACTCCAAGAAACATCTCACAAGAAGTGAAACCATGCATCCACACAAAATCTTGCACATGACTATTCATAGCAGCATTGTTTATAACAAAAAGTGGAAATAACCCAGATGGTCATCAACTGATGAATGTGTGAATAAAAAGGGATATAGCCAAACAATGAAATAAAACTAACATATGTTAAAATGTGAAATAATTTAAAACAAACTACATCAAGTAAAAGATGAATGTTATATGTTATATGATTCCATTTATATGAAATGTCCAAGAAAGGTACATTTGGTGGGCGCCATGGCTCACTAGGATAATCCTCTGCCTGCGCCGGCACCCTGGGTTCTAGTCACAGTTGGGGTGCTGGATTCTGTCCCGGTTGCCCCTCTTCCATTACAGCTCTCTGCTGTGGCCCGGGAAGGCAGTGGAGGATGGCTCAGGTCCTTGGGCCCCGGCACCTGCGTGGGAGACCAGGAGGAGGCTCCTGGCTCCTGGCTTTGGATCGGCGCAGTGTCAGCCGTTGCGGCCAACTGGGGAGTGAACCATCAGATAAAAGACCTCTCCCACTCTCTGCCTCTCTTTCTGTCTGTGTAACTCTGACTTTCAAATAAATAAATAAATCTGTAAAAAAAGAGTAGGAAATCAAAGTTTTCTCATATTAGTTTTAGGTAATGGCTGTGAATATACTAAAAACTTTTGCATTTTTTATCATATACTTTAATTAGGTCTATTTTGTAGTGTGTGAATTACATCTCAATAAAGTAAAACAAAATATTTTTTACAGCTTATATGTAAGGCTGATTAAATACTTTTAATGATGAGGAAATAATAAACAAAATTTAGAATAATTGTTTTATCCAAATTAAAAATAGGAGTACTTGATAGTGGAAGATTTTATCAATTTATTTATTTATTTATTTTAAAGATTTATTTTGTTTGAAAGACAGAGTTACAGAGAGAGGTAGAGACAGAGAGATAAGTCTTCCATCCACTGGTTCACTCCCCCAGATGGCTGCAACGGCCGGAGCTGCACTGATCCGAAGCCAGGAGCCAGGAGTTTCTTCCAGGTCTCCCACAGGGATGCAGGGGCCCAAGGACTTGGGCCATCTTCTACTGTTATCCCAGGTCATAGCAGAGAGCTGGATCGGAAGTGGAGCAGCCAGGACTAGAACCTGCGCCCATATGGGTATTTCAGGCCAGGGCTTTAACCCGCTGTGCCACAGCACTGGCCTCCAGATTTTATCAATTTAAATTGTAATTCATGTTGTGTTTTGTTTGCAGTGTGGTGGTTTTATGGGTGTTTATTTTTGTTATTATGTTAATACTTTAAAAATTTTTTTCTGTAACTAAAATCATCCAAAAGTCTTGCTCAAAATTCAGATGCCCTTAGCCCCACGCAATACTTACTCTCAAAATCTTGGAGATTATTATATCTTTGTCATAAAGGAACACATTTTTCTGATGAACTATGGTTTATCAGAAACAACAGTCATTAGGGTGGATAAATGTTGGGGATATAAATATAAATGCATTGAGTGTTCTACAAAATAAGTGATGAGTCAACTTACTCTGATTAATGTATATTAGAAACAAAATTTAAAAACTGCTGTTTTGTATTGTGTATATTATTTCCCAGATGGGACAGCATATAGGACCAATTTCTTCATCATGATTAGCATTCTTTTCATCTTCCTCAAATCTTTCTTTTTCCCTTTACCCTGAGATACCACTGCTGTCCCTAGTCAATACCTTCATTATCTCAATTTCATCACCTTGATAACTGTAACAGCATCCTTGTTTGGGGCTCTTGAATTTATCTTCCACACTATGTACTCAAACACAATTCAGATATTACTATAGTTCTTAAGTTTCAAATGTTGTCCTCTTTTATTTTTAGGATAAATCCCAAGTTTTCAATATGATCTGTAGGAGCCTTCATGACCTGAGCCTACTGGTAGAGTCACAAATTTCCAAAGTTCACACAGTGAATTCTAAGAGTGAGTAAATGTATTATTTATTCAGAATGTCTCCTGATTTTTCCACCCATTCTCAATACATAGCAACTGGAGTAGACTCAATCAGCACTTTTTAAAATTATTCAGTGCATTTTTAATTGCTTGTTCAATGCCTATCTCTCCTAATAACTATAAACTATAACACAACATGCCATCTTCATTACCGCAGATTTAACATTTTGAGTTTTCAGCAACTACATTTATAGCATGTGTTAAGAAACTACTCTACTTTATGTCATAAACATACACATGATTGTAATTTGGTCTGTCTTATCCTCCATTTTGAGAATCTGAAGAGCAAGGAAAATTTTTATATCAATTAGCATTCCTTTTTACTACCTAAAACTGACAGGCTTCAATATAGTGAATCTATCTATTGAAAGAAGTATTAAATTTACAGACATGAAAAAAAGCTTTAAAAATTATATATATATATATATAGAGAGAGAGAGAGAGAGAGAGAGAGAGAGAGTGTGTGTGTGTGTGTGTGTCTGTGCAGGTGCAATCTGTTGAAATCTTTACTTATTATATACTAAGTTGATCTTCTGTATATAAAGATAACTGAAAATGAATTGTGATGAAGAATGGGATGGGAGAGGGAGTGGGAGATGTGATGGTTGCGGGTGGGAGGGAGGTTATAGGGGGGAAAGCCGCTATAATTCAAAAGTTTTACTTTGGAAATTTATATTTATTAAATAAAAGTTTTAAAAAATCATATAGTCTGGTGTTTATAAAATTTTCACATAAAATATGCTTTTGGTGCCAACAGATTACATTTTTAAAAAAATTTGGAAGGCATTTTAAAAATTAAGAATAAGTAAAATAAATTTTAAAAGGGTGAGATTGTTTATAGTCTTAAGCCAAAGTACATATAACTGATTTGATGATGGATAGCTTGATTCATATACTTTATTCTTCATTTTTGTCAAATTAGAAAATATAAACTCAGGCCAGTGCTGTGGCACAGAGCAGCTGTCTGCAGTGCCAGTGTCCCATATGGGTGCTGGATTAAGTCTCAGCTGCTCCGCTTCCAGTCTAGCTCCCTGATAATGAACCTGGGAAAGCAATGAAGGATGACCCAAGTGCTTGGGCTCCTGAACCCCCATGGGAGACCCAGATGAAGCTCCTGGCTCCTGGTTCCTGGCTTAAGCCTGGCCATTGCAGTCATTTGGGTAGTGAACCAGCAGGCAGAAGATCTCTTTTTCTCTCTGCAATTCTTTCAAATAAAAAAATCTTTAAAAAAAATACAAACGGCTGGTGCTGCGGCTCAATAGGCTAATCCTCCGCCTGAAGCGCTGCCACATCAGGTTCTAGTTCCGGTCAGGGCACCGGATTCTGTCCCGGTTGCCCCTCTTCCAGTCCAGCTCTCTGCTGTGGCCCGGGAGTGCAGTGGAGGATGGCCCAAGTGCTTGGGCCCTGCACCCCATGGGAGACCAGGAGAAGCACATGGCTCCTGCCATCGGATCAGCGTGGTGTGCTGGCCGCAGCGGGCCGGCCGCAGGGGCCATTGGAGGGTGAACCAATGGTAAAAAGGAAGACCTTTCTCTCTGTCTCTCTCTCTCACTGTCCACTCTGCCTGTCCAAAAAAAAAAAAAAATACAAACTCACAGTAATAAATTACCAATAAAATAGCAACAATTATTTAGTGAAAAATGTAGACATTTCTGAAGATTTTATTGAATATATATAACCCAAACTTTATGTAGAGATTCCACACTGTCAGAGACCCATCAGACGAAATTTGAAAATTTTAACATAAGTGATAGAGGTGAATAGAGTAATTTATTCTTTTTGTAATTAATTCCTTAATTGTCTGTTGTAGCATTTGAAGTAATTTTATCACATCTACTTCTTTCTGTAATAAGAAATAAAAACCACCAAATATTATATATAAGAAAATATATTGGAGATAAGGCTACTTGGACATCAGTTTAGGCTTGTTAGAAATTCTTATTGTCTTAAAAAGTATTGAAAATATCCATCTTTTGGCACTGGAGTGATATATTTGGGCTATTTAAAATACTGAATATATATCTGAGCTGAAATTTGATTTATTTAACTTATAATTATTTGAACTGAAATTATTAAATTTAACCTTATCAGTGTCATGCTTTGTTTTCTTTTTTAAGATGTGTTTATTTATTTGAAAGGCAAAATTGCAGTCAGACAGAGAGAGAGAGAGAGAGAGGTCTTCCATCTATGAATTCACTCATCAAATGGCCACAATGGCCAGAGCTGGGCCAATATGAAGCCGTCTTCTACTGCTTTCCCAGGTCATAGCAGAGAGCTGGATGGGAAGAAGGGCACCTGGGACTCAAACTGGCACCCACATGGGATGCTGGCACTGCAGGCAGTGGCTTTACCTGCTACACCACAGCACCAGCCCTCTTTTTTCCTTGTTTAATTTTATTTAATTTTAATTGAAAGTCATAGTTGCAGAGAGAGAGAGAGATATTTTCATCCTCTGGTTCACTCCTCAAATAATAACAACAGCCCAGGCTAGGTAAGGCTGAAGCTAGGAGTACACTCTGGATCCCCCACGTGGGTGCAGGGGTCCAAGAATTTGGGCCAACTTCCTCTGCTTGCCAGGGACATTAGAAGGAAGCTAGGTCAGAAGTAGAGTAGCCTGGACCCAAACTGGCACCCATGTAGGATGCCAGCACTGCATTTGGTGGTTTTACCCACCTCGCTACAAGACTGGACCCCTGTCTTGTTTTTAATCTCACCATTTTTTAAAAAAGTTTGTGGGAACACCTTTTTTCCTCAACATCTATCATACTTCAATGTGGAAAATAAAATTATTTTAACCGATATACATTTCTTCAAACAGTATTTGGAGAAAAAATATACAATGGTCATAATTTGATCACACTTACCATTTTCATTATGCCATATGTTATTCAAAGCTGAATCACAATTTAAGGTATATAATTGACTACCACTTGCTCTCTGTGAATAAAGCAGTGTGTTTACTGGCATCTAAAGTAACCCCCTCTTATTTGTGTAGCAATGCCCTTCCTTGACACAAAACTTCATTTTCTATATGCTCTCCTACAAGCAACTTTTTCTGTGTGTACCAAAGTTCACTAAAAACAAAACATATCCATAAAATAAAATAACATTGAATTCCTAACAGAATAAAACAATAAAAACAGAATAAAATAGTTTTCTTTCAGAAAAGAACACACCACATTTCCCCATCATATATGTATAATCATATTCTAATAATTGATCCAGTTGCTGTAGATCATTTAATTTTTCTAACTATGAAGGAAATTAATGCTAAAACATGTAGATGCCACTGTAAACAATGACTTGTAGCTTTAAAACATTTTTTTTTTCACTTTGCATTTGTTGAACTGTTTATTTAGTGGAGCAATCCAATAAGCCTTTGACTATAACATTCTAATACTACTCTGCTGTAAAAAAGAATGAAATCCTGTTTTTGCAACAAAAAGGATGCAACAGAAAACTATTTTGCTTAGTGAAATAAATCAGTCCCCAAAAGACAAATATATGTTTTCCCTGATTTGTGGTAACCATACACAGAGTACAAAAAATATAATGTATGTGAGCAAAATTGACTTTTTGCAATTTGATTATGGTTTATAGCCCTTGTCTATACTCTTGAGGAACACTGGTTTTTCTACTTATTACTTGTTGAATTCTTTATTTAGTGGAGGGTTATCTTTTGATTGTAAAGTAAATCAAAAGTATATCATTGTAAAACATAAAAGAAAAATTAAAAAGGATGAGGGAAGGTGGGAAGGAGAGTAGGGAGAGGAAGCATCATTATGCTTTTAAAATCGTATATATGAAAACCATGAAATTTGTTTCCTATATAAACATTTGAAAAGTACTAGAAGGGGCCTTCACTCTGGCACAGAAGATTAAAGCCCTGGCCTGTAGCGCTGGCATCCCCTATGGGTGTCGTTTTGAGTTCTGGCTGCTCCACTTCCAATCTAGCTCTCTGCTAATGGGCCAGGGAAAGCAGCAGAAGATGGCCCAAGTCCATGGGTCTCCGCACCCATGTGGGAGATGCAGAAGAAGCTCCTGGTTCCAGGTTTTGAATCTAATCAGCTCTGGCAGCTGGGGCCATTTGGGGAGTGAACCAGCAGATGGAAGACCCCTCACTCTCTCTGTCTCTACCTCTCTCTAGGTACCTCGTTCAAAGGAATAGAATAAATCTTTTTAAAAAGTAAAAAAAAAAAAACTCTCAGACAATATAATATTAGAACAGTTTTCCAGTAATTCATTTTTGTTTTCTCTTTGAGACTAACATTTGATACTAATACTATAGTGAATTGTACGAGATCCTTAGTAATAGTATCACCGTTTTAAAATTTTTTTCTTGACAGAGTTAGACAGTGAGAGAGAAAGACAGTAAGAAAGGTCTTCCTTCTGTTGGTTCACCCCCCAAATGGCTGCCACGGCCGGCGCTGTGCTGAACTGAAGCCAGGAGCCAGGTGCTTCCTCCTGGTCTCCCATGCAGGTGCAGGCACCCAAGTACTTGGGCCATCCTCCACTGCACTCCCGGGTCACAGCAGAGAGCTGGACTGGAAGAGGAGCAACCGGAACTAGAACCCGGCGCCCTTATGGGATGCTGGCACCACAGGCAGAGGATTAACCAAGTGAGCCACGCTGCCGGCCCCGTATCACCTATTATTATTATGTGGATGTCATCTTTGCATAGTGTCTATTTTACTTATTATTTCTTCTCCAAATTTTCGGAATAAAATTGTTCATCCAGATACCAATTTTATTAGTTTAATGTAGATATTATTGTGCTTATCTGGAAATTATGGAGAAGCTTTTCCCACTTCATGTCACCAGTTGACAAAATTTTGTAACAATACACTGAGAAATACAAGCGAATACATTACAAGTCAAATAAAATACCATGTTAAGATATTTGTATGATTTTCTGATCACACTTTCTTTTCTGCTTGAATGATATCAATACATATGCAAATTCACCTGTTTCAATCTATATGATTTTCAATATTAAATTCACATTGTAGTCCTACTTATTACTTACAAAGATGAAATCATCTGAGTTGAAAAATTCTAAGTTACTATTCACATTAGTATTGGTATTCGTTTTCTGTTGCCATTATAGACAGTAGCATGCACTTAGTGGCATAAGACAACAAGATGTATTATCTTTTTTTAAAGATTTTTATTTATGTATTTGACAGGCAGAATTATAGACAGTGAGAGAGAGAAACGGAGAAAAATCTTCCCTCTATTGGTTCACTCCCCAAATGGCCACAATGGATGGAGCTGCACTGATCTGAAGCCAGGAGCCAGGAGCTTCTTCCAGGTCTCCCACGTGGGTGCAGGGGCCCAGGAACCGGGGTCACCTTCCACTGCTTTCCCAGGCCATAGCAGAGAGCTGGACTGGAAGAGGAGCAACCAGGACTAGAAGCAGTGCCCATATGGGGTGCCGATGCTGCAGGCAGAGGATTAACCTACTGTGCCACGGTGCTTTCCCCAAGATGTATTCTCTTAAAATGCTAAATATCAGAAGCCTGATGTTTTCTGTACATAAACTTTTTTAAAAATTTTTTTGACAGGCAGAGTGGACAGGGAGAAAGAAAGAGACAGAGAGAAAGGTCTTCCTTTACCATTGGTTCACCCTCCAATGGCCGCTGCGGCCGGCACGCTGCAGCCGGCACTCCGCGCTGATCCGAGGCCAGAAGCCAGGTGCTTCTCCTGGTCTCCCATGCTGGTGCAGGGCCCAAGGACTTGGGCCATCCTCCACTGCACTCCCGGGCCACAGCAGAAAGTTGGCCTGGAAGAGGGGCAACCGGGACAGAATCCGGCGCCCCGACCGGGACTAGAACCTGATGTGCCGGCACTTCAGGTGGAGGATTAGCCTATTGAGCCACGGCGCCGGCCTCTGTACATAAACTTTTTATTTCAGAATAGTTTTAAATTTACAAAACAAAAATTGTGTAGTACAAAGAGCTCCCATATATCCCACACCAATATTCCCATTATTAATATTTTATATTAGTATGATGTATTTGTTAAAATTAATGAACCATGCCCAGATACCCCTAATTTTATCCCTCCCACCTCTTCCAGCCTTTAGTAATCACCATTCTCTGTGTTCAAATTAAGGGTTTTTTTTATTGGGGCTTTTGTTTGTTTTCTGTTTTAGCTCCCACACATGGGAGCTTTCTGTGTCTGGCTTATTTCACTTAACAGGATGTCCTTCTGTTGCTGCAAATTACAGAATTCCTTTTTTTAAAAGATAAGTTTATTTGTTTATTTGAAAATCAGAGCACCGACTAGGCCAAACCCAGAAGCCAAAAACTCCATCCAGGTCTCCCACAGGGATGACAGAGGTCTGAACACCTTGGTCATCTTTTTGTTGTTGTTGTTAAAGCATCATAGCACTATTTTTTAATTTATTTTCTCCTCAAAAAAACCTTTTATTTAAGGAATACAGACTTGATGCATTTCATAAGAACAACTTTAGGAATATAGTGATTCTTCCCACCATACTTGCCCTCCCACCCACTCTCCCACCCCTTCGCCTCCCTTTCCCAGTCCCAGTCCCATTCTCCACTAAGATCCATTTTCGATTTATTTCATACTCAGACCAACTCTATACTAAGAGTTCAACAATTTGCAATGTAAAAACAAAACAAAATAAAAACAAGAACAAAAACAAAACAAAATAACTGTTCCTCAATAGTCAAGACAAGGGCTGTTCAAAGTCATTGCATCTTGAAGTTAATTTCATTTATTTTTTTAGAAAGTTAATTAACATTAACTTTTATGAAGCACCCAAGAATGATACATATTTTGGGAGCACTTAGACATAGTTATAATACAACTCTTTGAGGACAGAGGTCCTGCATGGGAAGTTAGTGCACAGTGACTCTTGTTGTTAACAATTAACACTCTTATGTATAATGTCAGTGATCACCCAAGGCTCTTGTCATGAGCTGTCCAGCCAATGGAAGCCTTTTGAATCCACAAACTCCATCAGTATTTAGACAAGGCCATAAGCAAAGTGGAAGTTCTCTTCTCCCTTCAGAGAAAAGTATCTCCTTCGAAGACCACTTCTTTCCACTGGGGTCTCATCCACTGAGACCCTTCACGTAGGGCATTTTTTGCCTCAGTGTCTTGGCTTTCCATGCCTGAAATGCTCTCGTGGGTTTTTCAGCCAGACCAGAATGACTTAATGGCTGCTTCTGAGGCCAAAGTGCTATTTAAAGCAATTGTCATTCTATGAGTCGGCTGTGTGGACTGCTTCCCATGTTGACCATTTTTTACTACCTTCCCAGGTGCATTAACAGGAAGCTGGATTAGATGCAGAGTATCCACGACTTAACCTGTTACACAACAATGCCCACCACATGACCGGCTTTCCTTCTTTTACATAGGTAAACAGTATTCCATTTATTTATTTTTATATGCCACATTTTCTTTATCAAGTCATCTGATGATAACACCTTGTTTAATACTGTCTTAGATATTATGAACACTGCTGCAATGAATATGATGGAGCAGGTGTCACTTTAATACTAAGATTTCATCTCTTTTGGATCTATTAGCATGGGTCATACCAGGCTAAATATAAGATATCAGCAAGGTGAGTTTCTTTCTGGAACCCCTAGAAAAGAATTCATTTCCTTACCCTTTCCAGCTTTAAGACACTACTCCCATTCCTTTATTCATGGTTTTCCTCCATCTCTGAAGCCAACAGCATGAGGACAAGTCCTTCTTAAGCTACAATCTCGCTTGTTCTCTCTCTTTCCTGCATCCGTCTTCAACTTTTAAGAACACTCGAAATTCAATTGCACCCACCCAGATGATCCAGGATCTTCTTTCCATCTCAATGCCAGTTCATTAACAATTTTTTTTCTTTTTTTTTAGATTTGTTTTATTTATTTGAAAGAGCTACAGAGAGAAATAGAAACAGAGAGGTCTTCCATCCTCTGGTTCACTCCCCAAATGGCTGCAATGGCCAGAGTTGGGCTGATTCAAAGCCAAGAGCCAGGGGCTTCTTCTGGGTCTCCCATGTGGATGCCGGGGGCCAAGGACTTGGGCCTTTTTCCACTGCTTTCCCAGGCACATTATCAAGAAGCCGGATCAAAAGTGGAAAAGCCAGGACTCGAACCAGTGCCCCTATGGGATGCCTGCATTGCAAGCCAGAGCTGTAACCTGTTGCACCACAGCGCTGGTTCCTGATCAGCAATTTTTCTTCCATATGCAAATTTAATGTCCCCATTGCCATGTAACAAAACATATCCATGGGTATGCTGGATTTGACTGCAGGCATTTTTGGAGGACTGTTACTCTGTCTACTGGGTATCTTTTACATTTTAATAAAAAAATTTCAAGACATTGATCCATTTTTTTCTCTCATAGCAGTAGAGGGAAGAGTCAAGAAAGGCGTTATTTGACAACTTCATAAATGTATCACTCTAGCATTGATTTCTTCTACCATGTTTCTGCTTTCTTTCTTTCATAGATTTTTCTCTCGCGGGCTTCTCATGCAGTGATGCATCCAGCTTTGCTACCACTGTCATTCAGTAATACATCTTTCACCTCTTTCGACTTTTGCCTTTCCCTCTTGGGGCCAGGCATTTGGTGCAGCACTTAAGATGCTGCTTGGGTTGCTACATTCCACACTTGGGCACCTGGATTTGAGTCTCAGCTCTACATCCAATTTCAGCTTTCTCTAATGCACCCCTTGGGAGGTGGCAGGTGATGGATCATGTACTTGGGTCTGTGCTGCTCACTATGGAGTGTCGAATTGAGTTCCAAGCTCCTGGTTTTGGCCTGGCCCAGCCTTAGCTACTGTGGGCTTTTGGAGAGCAAACTAGCAGCTAGAACATCTCTCTCTCTCTCTCTCTCCCCCCCCCTTTCTCTCTCTCTCTTTCTCTCTATCCCTCTCTCTCTCTCTCCCTTTTAAATAATTCAAAAATAAAAAGTTTAAAAACTCTCTTGAAAGAATCACTTTTATAAATTGCCTCAGGCCAACATTTCTATAATGAATTAAGCATTTAGTCTATAAATAATTTATTTATATATGTATGCATTATACTATTTAATTTGTAAATTATTCAGTATGCATCTCCAAATGCAACTACATTTATAAAAAACACAATCTACATATAATTACCACAAAGATTGATAATGTATTCTTTTCATCAAATGTCCATATAGTTTTCAAATTCCCTTGATTGTGCCAAATTTTAAATCGTTTACCTCTGACCTGCTGGTTGATGTAACAGCAGTTGCTACCAGACACATTCCTCTGCTCTTCCATCATAGACTATTTTGGTCAGTCTTTCAACTATCAACAGTGTCTTTAAAATATCAGAGAGTCAAATATTAAATTTATTTAGGTGGCCTCTCTGAAGCTCTTCTTACTAGGCTTGGGAGGGCAGAAAGTGTACCCCAAGATAGTCAGCCTTAAACACTTGCCCTGAAAAGAGAAAACAAATTCCAGATTAGTTCTCTGACCATCATGTCAAGTCTTTCCAATCCCAAACCAGGATGGTCATACATTGTGGGGTGAATTTTATAATGCAAAATCTGCACAACCACACACATTATTTTTTTAAACAAATTATCTTTTCTATCCACTTCCTTCCCTCACCTTGGAGAAACTGTCATGAGTCTAATGAGGGCAGAGATGGGTGATAAAGACATGATGAGAACCTGGAGATGATAATCTCCACTATAAGCAATCAGCCTAAAGCAGATCAGAGCTGGGTAAAGGGAGACTGTGTGTTAATTTTGAATGAAGTCAGAGTTTTTTATTATTATACTGGAATGGGCACATTAATTATTAAACGAGATTATTCTTGTGAGTCAAAGTGGACGAAGTTTTTTATTACCAAAGTATTAGAGTAGATAAGCTATGGAGTCTTCTCAAGATTTCTTTCAATAACAGGGAAATAAATTCACTTACACAATAAATTCAAGAAGGCAGAGGGGGAAGGTAATTAGGCTGTTTTCTGATTGTGCCTTGAACATTCTATTTGTCTGATAAAACAGACACAGTTTTTTATGTGAATCATGGATATAAGGAAACAAAAAAATAACAAAAATGTAAATGTAACTAACATAAACAACAAAATAGATTATGATATTAACAAATGTTTTGATACCTCTACCACAAAGAAATTGGGTCTACAGGCTCTCTTCTTGAATCTGAGTAGGAACTCCTAACTACCATGACCAATGGAATATGTTGAAAGTGACACTGCAAAAGTATCCACCTCTTGCCTTTAAGAGACTTGCAGATTTCCCTTACTATCTCTAGGATCACTTGGTCTTGGGATTCTGAAGTGCCATGCGGATTGGTTTCCTAGGGCTACCATAAAAAAAGACCACAAACTAGTTAATTTTAATAAAAATAATTATCTCACAAATCTAGAGGATAGAAGTCTCAAATAGTGCTGACAGGGCTATGCTCTGTCTCTTCTCCTTTCTAAAGATTCTAGAGCAGAATCTGTTCCGTGACTTTCTCTTAGCTTTTGTTGTTGTCAGCAATCCTTAGCAATTGTTGGCTTACAGATGCATCACTCCAATCTGTGCCTGTTTCATCACATGTAGTTCTTCCTGTGTATCTATGTTTCTGTTGTCTCTCCTCTTCTTATAAGGATACCATTGATCTTAGAATAGAGCTCACGCTGCTTCAGTATGACTTTATCTTAACTAATTAAATCTGTAATGACCTTATTTCCAAATAAAGTTACATTCTGAGGCTCCTGGGATTAGGACTTCAACATGACTTTTATGGGTATGCAATTCAACTTGTAACATCATATAAAAAGTCCAAGTATTCTAATGGGTAGATCATGTGAAGAAGCCCTAAGACAACACGGAAAAGGAAAGTGGTTCATTTAAACTCAGCTTCTCATATGTTGCCACTAAGGCTCTGGACATGTGAATGAAGTAATCTTGGGATTTTCAGACCAGCCCAGATGTCAGCTTAATAATATTGAGTGACCCCAAATCTACGTAATAAGGAACAGAAAATTGATCAGCTTAACCCCAACAAAATTCTTGACCCACAAAAATGTGAGATATAATAAATTGGGTTTTGATTTAGTCCACTAAATTTTAGACTGTTTTTTATACTGATAACTAGGACAAACAATAACATTCAGATAATATGAAAACATTTTAGAAAAAAATGCAATCTGCTCATTACCACCCTTATATTACCTTTACAATTTTATACCTTTAAGAACTTTGTCTATAGTAAGAAAATAATTATATTTCTATGAAAGTCACAATTATAAACAGGACAGATTATCAGAAGCTAGACATTTCAAGGATGGAGTTGTGGTACAGCAGGTTAAGCTGCTACTTGGGACACCTGCATCCAACATGTGAGTGCTGTTTGAAGTTCTGGCTACTCTGATTTTGATCCAGCTTCCTGCTAAAGTGACTGGAAACGCAGCAGATGATGGCCCAGATCAAGTTCTGGGCTCCTGGCTTTGGTTTGGCCAATCCTGGCTGTTCAGAGCATTTGGGAAGTGAACCAGCAGATCCAGGATCTCACATTCTCTCAGTCACTCTGCCTTTCAAATGAACGAACAAGTAAATCTTTAAAAAATGAAACTTATCTTTCATCAAATTTGACCCTCCTCTAGCATTCGTTATCTCTCTGTATGGTAGGACTGAAACCATGCACTCCTCATCCTTGCCAATCTTTCACTTCATGAAGTTGTCTTCTTAAGTTTATCCTGTATACATCCACCTAATATCAGCTATTCTTTCTATCTCTTACCATTTTATTTTCAGCTTCCTACATCCAACCTATTGTCATATCTTGTATGGTCTTCTTGCTACTGCTTTTATCCTTGTGAGCCATATATATATATATATATATATATATATATATACACACACAAATATAACTATGTATAGTTATATTATATTATATATACAAACATATATACAAATATAACTAAAGCATATATATTTATATAAATGGATTGTCCCTTGTTCCTGGCACAGAGCTCCTGAAGTACTTGGAATCTTCTTGGTGATAGGTGTTGTGTCTTATGCTTTTCATAATGAGCTCCTTTTGATCACACCTGGGTTTATGATAATGAGGTAACTTAGGGTGAGACCCTTAGATAGACTCAATGTAGGACAGTCACCAGAAATATCAAGAGACTAGAAGGCTGGGATTTACAATCCCATCCACCAATCTCTGGAAAGTGGGGGTGGCAGGAGATTATATAAAAACACTTGAGCAAGGTTTGACGAGCTCCCAGGTTGGTGAACATATCCACATGCTCAAATATGCCCCAACATCATAAGGATAAAAGCTCCTGCTCTCATAACCCTTCTGAACCTTGCTCTTTGTGCTTTTTAATATGGCTGTTCATTTGTAATCTCTATGATATCCTTTATAATACATTGGCAAGTGTAAGTAAAGTATTTCTCTGAGTTCTGTGATTCATTCTAGCAAATTATCAAACCCAAGGAGTGAGCTGTGGGAACTCCCAATGCATCAAATAATTACTTGATCTTGGAAATACCCCCACACATCAAGTGTCAGAATTGTTCTGCGTAAGAGTGTAAAGAAATAATGAGTGTTTTTCAAAGCTACCTTCCAAAACATTCTCTACAGTGGTGCAGAAAGACATTTACATAAGACAAAGATAGTCATATCATCTCTGTTAAAATCTCTTAAATGGTTTTCCCATTGATGGTCCTCAGACAGCAACAGCTGTTGCTTACGCCTGGAATGCACTTCCCTCAAAAGTACTTTCTATTCTTTTTGATAATTCACTATTTCTTTCATGGCTTTCTTGATTAGGTCACATGAAATTTTATGTACTCTTATGGTACCACATTCATTTGTTGCGCTTGTCACATATGTAATCTTACATGTTTTTGTGTGATCACTTGATGAATGTCTCCCTAGAATTCTCCTGAAGATGGCAACTATATTTGGTTTATTCATCCATGTATACTTATCTTAGTACGGTAAGGCTGCCATAGAAAAATACCAAAGACTGGTTAAAACAATAGTAATTTATGTATCATTTTCTTGAGGTTGACAAGTTCAAGATGAAGGAGTTGCCAAAGTAGGTTTTATTCAAAGGCCTGTATTGTTTTGGAAATGACTACCAGCACACTGTGTATTCATATGTCACCTTCCTTCTGCATACAAGAGTCGAGGCAGAGAAAGGAAAAGAGAAACAAAGAGTGGGAGAAATTTAATAAGGACAGTAATCCCTTCATGAGAGCTCAACATTCATGAACTCATATATCCCTATTTACCTCTTGTCTTAACCTATTTACTCTTCCTTATAACACAATACCACAGATTGGGTAGAACTTTAAAAAGTTTGTTTTGGCTCAGTTATTTTTAAAAATATATTTATTTATTTACTTACTTATTTGAAAAGCATAACAGTAGAGAAAGAGGGAAAGGGAGGAGGTCAGGAAGAACAAGAGGGAGAAGGAGGGATGAAGGGAGGGAGAGAAAAAGAGATCTTTAATTCACTGTTTCACTCCATAAATGGACACAATGGCCAGGACTGGGTCAGTCCAAAGCCAGGAGCCAGGGACTCCATCTGGATCTCCCACATGGGTGGCAGGATCCCAAGTACGTGGGCAATTTTCTGCTACTTTCCCAGGCCATTCGCAAGCACCTGGATCTATAGTGGAGCTGCTAGGACACAGACCAGTGCACACATGGGATGCCAGCCAGCATCATAGGCAGCAGCTTTACCTACTATGCCGCAACACCAACCCCTAGGCCAAACTTTTAATACTTCATAATAAGGATTAAATTTCAACATGAGTTTCAGAGTGGAAAAAACATGTTCAATCATAGCAAGTCCCCAGGTCCCTATCTACAAATATAACATTGATTATAAGGGCTTCAAATATGAATTGTGGGAGTACACACAAATTCAGCCCATAGCAATACTTATTAGCCATCATAGTGTCTGACACACATAAAATTTTGATAACTTTTGCAAGAATGAGCAAATGTGAATTTTTTTTTGCAGGACAGCATGGGGTTTTGTCAACTTGCTGCTCAGTAGAACTGATGAAAATAATTTTAAAGCATTCATTTAAAGTTTCTGGAAATAGTCCAAAGATCAAGAAGAAAATGATAAAACATCTATTAAGAAAATCTATGAAAATTCTGTAACAAAGATGAGGGCCTCTGGCATTTGAACCAAGATAACTCCTTCCCTTCCGATTCTCAAATTGGTGAGACTCTGACTCCACTCCAGACAGCCCTAGCCAAAAACACTGGGCTCCTTTTTTCACAACTCAGCTAAATGACTTCTTCTTAAGAGAAGTTGATCCTCATCATTTTTCATTCTGACCCGGTAGCCTGTTGGTGATGCTAAGTCTCAGGTGAGTATGATTGAGAGATATGGGTCTCTCATCATCTATTTGATCTCATTTTTTTGAATGGAGGCTCTACCCTAGATGTAGCATAATAAGAATACCAGGGCCTTGATATCCATATTCCCAGTTTTATGAAGTAATGATGATTCTATCCAGGGATATGATCACTCAATCACTCCAGTCTTCTGATGTCTCTATACACCTTTTTCTTTTACAGGCAGAGTTAGACAGTGAGAGAGAGAAAGAGAAAGGTCTTCCTTTTTCTGTTGGTTCACCCCCCAAAGTGGCTGCTATGACCAACGTGCTGCGCTGATCCGAAGCCAGGAGCCAGGTGCTTCCTCCTGGTCTCCCATACCGGTGCAGGGCCCAAGGACCTGGGGCATCCTCCACTACCTTCCCGGGCCACAGCAGAGAAGTTGGACTGGAAGAGGAGCAACTGGGACAGAATCTGGTGCCCCAACCGGGACTAGAACCCAGGGTGCCGGCACCACAGGCAGAGGATTAGCTTAATGAGCCGCAGCACCCGCCCTTGAACTTCTTAATGTGCACTCTGAGAGACAGCAGGTAATGGTTTAAGTCCCTGTGGCACCAGCCTCTATATACCTTTAGTGAGTGTTCAGTTCCTACAGCACTTAAAAAAGAAGCTTGACATTGCCCCTACCTTCAGTTTCAGAGCCCTGATGGAGAAATTATGCCTCACTGGAGAAGCAGAACATAAAATATCTCCTAATCTTTTCCCAAAGGAAATTACTTCATTTGGAACAAGGAAGGGTAACTTTAATCTTGAGGGCACTCATAAGAATAGAGTAGGTTTTGGTGAAAAGCAACTGAGGAGAGATTCAGAAGCCTTATGATGATACAGGCTAGAATATAGGCCAGCTAGTTTGGCATAGAGAACCTGAGAATAGGACAGCTTTTCCCCATTCTATTGGATGGGGCCATGGGTTTGTCATAAATTGCCTTGATTGTATTGAGAAATATTTCTCCTATACCCAAATTGCTAAAGGTTTTCCTCATGAAAAAAAAATGTGTTTTATCAAATGCTTTCTCTACATCTATTGAGATAACCATATGGTTTTTGTTCTTCAGTTTGTTAATGTGATGTATCACATTTACTGATTTGTGAAGGTTGAACCATCCCTACATAGCAGGGACAAATCCCACTTGATCCGGGTGACTGACCTTGCTGATGTGTTGTTGGATTCTATTAATTAATATTTTGTTGAGGATTTTTGCATCTATGGTCATCAGGGATTTTGATCTATAGTTCTCTTTCTCTGTGGTATCTTTTTCTGGTATAGGAATTAAGGTGATTCTGTCCTCTTTGAAGGAGTTTGGGAGGATTCCCTCCCTTTCAATTGTTTTGAATAGCTTGAAAATAATTGTAATCGGTTCTTCTTTAAAATGTCTGGTAGAATTCAGCAGTGAAACCATCTAGTCCTGGGTTTTTCTTTGCTGGGAGGGTCTTTATAACTGATTCAATTTCCATCTTTGTTACTGGTCTGTTTAGGTTTTCCATATCTTCATGACTCAATTTTGGTAGATTGTATGTGTCTACTAATCTATCCATTTCTTCTAGGTTTTTCAATTTGTTGGAAAACAGCTCACTATAGTAATTCCTGATGATTCTTTTTATTTCTTCGGTGTCTGTTGTTGCATTTCCTTTTTCATCTCTGATTTTATTGATTTGGGTATTCTCCTTCCTTTCTTGGATGTTGGGCCAATGGTGTGTCAATTTTGTTTATTAAAAAAAAAAAGCTCTTTATTTCACTGGTCTTTTGTATTGTTTCAATTTTGTTTTTTTTTCTCAAATTTTAAATATTTCTTTCCTCCTATTGATTCTGGGTTTGGTTTGTTGTTGTTTTTCTAGGTCCTTGAGATGCATTAGAGCTCGTTTATTTGGTATCTTTCCCATTTCTTAATGTAGGCACTGATGGCTATGAACTTTCCTCTTAACACTGCATTTTCTGTATCCTATAAGTTTTGTCTTTAATTTATTTGACAGAGAGAGTTAGATAGTGAAAGAGAGACAGAGAGAAAGATCTTCCTTCTATTGATTCACCTCCCAAATGTCCACCATGGCCGGCGTTGTGCCAAGCCTAAGCCAGGAGCCAGGTGCTTCCTCCTGGTCTCCCATGCAGGTGCCATCCTCCACTGCCCTCCCGGGCCACAGCAGAGAGCTGGACTGGAAGAGGAGCAACTGGGACTAGAACCCAGCACCCATATGAGATGCCAGCACCACAGGCGGAATATTAACCAAGTTAGCCATGGCGCTGGCAAATTGCATAAGTTTTGATATGATGTATTGTCATCTTGATTTGCTTCCATAAATTTTTTTATTTCTCTTCTGATTTCTTCTATGACCCACTGTTCATTCAGGAGCGTGTTGTTCATTCTCCATGTGTTTTCATATTTTCTAGAGATCATTGAGTTGTTGATTTCTAGCTTCATTCCACTGTGATCAGAAGAGACCCATGGTACAATTTCAATTTTTTTGAATTCAGAGACTTGCTTTATGGCCTAGCATACATTCTATCCTAGAGAAAATTCATGCACTGATGAGAAGAATGTGTGTTCTGCAACTGTGGGTTGAAATGTTCTTTAGATATCAGTTAGATCCATTTGGTCTATAGTGTTGATTAAATCTGTTGTTTCCTTGCTGATTTTCTGTCTAGTTGATCTGTCCATTGATGAAAGTGAGGTGTTGAATTCCCCCATTACTGCTGTACTCGAGTCTATGTGTCCCTTTAGATACGTTGACATTTCTTTTAAATAGCCAGTCACCCTCTAATTGGGTGCATATATATTTATTATAGTCACATCTTCCTGTTAAATTGATACCTTAATCATTACATAGTACGATTCTTCATCTCTTTTAACAGTTTTATGTTAAAGTCTATTTTGTCTGATATTAGTATGGAAACACCTGCCTTTTATTGTTTTCCATTAGCATTAAATATCTTTTTCATCCTTTCATTGTCAATTTGTGTGTATCTTGTTGGTGAGATGTGTTTCTTGTAGTCAGCAAATAGATGTGTCTTGTTTTTTAATCCTTTCAGATAGTCTGTATCTTTTAACTGAAGAGTTGAGGCCATTTACATTCAAGGTGACTATTGATAAATAACAAATCGGCCCTAAAATTTTTCCATATATATTCCTTTGTTTACTTTGGATTTCTTTTTTACTTTTACTGGGGGTTTTCTGCCTTCACATCCTCTCTGTTGTTTTGTCTGTGTGTAACACATCTTTGAGCATCTTTTGTAAGGTTGGATGAGTGGTCAAAAATTCTTTCAATTTCTGTTTTTTTATGGAAAGTGTTTATTTCACCTTCATTCATAAATGAGAGGTTTGCAGGGTACAGTATTCTGGGGTGACAGTTTTTTCTTTTAAGCCTTGAATTATATCTCACTACTCCCTTCTATTCTGAAGAGTTTCTGATGAAAAGTCTGCTGTAAGTCTAATTGGAGATCCTCTGAAAGTAATCTGGTGTTTTTCTCGTGCACATTTTAGGATCTTTTCTTTATGCTCTACTGTGGAAAGTTTGACTACAATGTGTCATGGTGAAGATCTTTTCTTGTCATGTCTGTTAGGAGTTCTATGTGTTTCCTCTACTTGGACGTCCCTTTCTTTCTCCAAATTGGGGAAAGTTTCTATAATCATTTCACTAAATAGGCGTTCTAGTCCAATTTCTCTTTCCACGCCTTCAGGAACTCCTAAGACCTGTATGGTGGATCCTTTGATAGTATCCCATAAATCCCCAACACTCTTTTTCAGTTTTCTATTTTTTTCTCTCTTTTTTGTTTGCTTCTAATATTTTCAAAGATTTGTCTTCTAATTTGGGTATTATTTCTTCTGCCTCACCAAGTCTGCTGTTAAGACTTTCCACTGAGTTTATTATTTGATCTATTAAATTCTTCATTTCTAATATTTCATTTTCAATTCTTTTTAAATCTCAGTTCATGGGAAAATTTTCATTCATACCATGTATGGTTTTCTTTAGTTTATGGATTTGCTTCTGATTGCTTTTGAGTAAATCTATGATTCAATTTTAATTCGATTTCTCAATATCTGCCTCTTCACATCCTAATATTGAAATGTTATTATGTTCCTTTGGGATTCATTGTGTCTTCCTTATTCTTGTTTATTTAATTGCTGCATTTGTTTTTAAGCATTTGTAGAATGCTGTTTTTTTTTCTTCTGATGGCTTTTATCTTTGGACTATCCCTCTGTAGCTTAGTTTAATGTCTGCACTTTCAGTGAATACGAAGAAATGTGTGATGGGTATGGCCAGGGAGCCCTGGTCAGTGCTCCAGGGTGTGGTGAATATTTGGGGTAACACCCAAGTTGGGCATGGTAGATCACAATGCCTGGGTATTAACCCCTAGTGTGTTCCACAACATCACATAAACCCCACAAATGATCTGTGCAGTCCTCACTGTGAGCACAGTCCCCAGTGCAAGGACCTACTATGAGCAATCAAGGAGCTCTGAGTGTGTGGAACCATACCCAGTGATTGCCTAGAGATTCAGCTACATTTTGTGCTAAATAACTAGATAAAAGTGGGAGAAGTCCCAAATCAACAAAATCAAATATGAAAAAGGAGATGGAACAATAGATACCACAGAAATGAAAAAGAACCATTAGAAATGACTACAAACAGCTATATGCCAACAAATTGGAAAATACAGAAGAAATGGATAGATATCTGGACACATAAAAACTACCAAAATTGAGTCATGAACACATATAAAACCTAAATTCACTGCTGAATTCTAACAAACTTTTAAAGAACTGATTCTAATTCTTGTCAAACTATTCAAAACAACTGAAAGGGAGGGAATTCTCTTAAACATCCTCTATGATGCCAGCATCACTTTAATTCCAAAACCATAATAAGATACAACAAAAAAGAGAACTATAGGCCAATATCACTGAAGAACTTAAGTGCAAAAATCCTCAACAAACACAGCTAATCGAATCCAACAACACATGAGAATGATCATTCACCTGGTCCAAGTGGGATTTATCCCTAGTATACAGCAACGGTTCAATATATGAAAATCGATAAATGTCATATATCACATTAACCAGTTGAAAAGTAAAAACCATATGATCACCTCAACATATGTAGAGAAAGCATTTGATAAAATACAATATTCTTTCATGATAAAAATCTTACACAAATTGGGTATAGAAGTAACATTCCTCAACACAAGCAAGAAATATATGAAAAACCCACAGCCAGTATCTTTTTGAATGTGGAAAAGTTGGAAGTATTCCTACAAAAATCTAGAAGCAGACAAGGATGCCCACTTTCACCACTGCTATTCAATATAGTCCTGAAAGTTTTACCCAGAGCCATTGGGCCAGAAAAAGAAATCAGAGGTCCACAAAATTGAAAGGAGGATGTCAAATTATCCCTGTTTGTAAATGACATGATTTTATATATAGGAGGACCAGAAGACTCTTCTAAGAGTCTATTGGATCTTATCAGAGAGTTTGATAAAGTAGCAGGATATAAAATCACTGCACAAAAATCAATAGTCTTTGTATACATAGACAATGCAATGCATAAGAAAGAACCTGTTATATCAATCACATTCACAATAGCTACAGAAGAAAATTAACTACATTGGAATAAATTTAACCAAGGAGATGAAAGAGCGATGAAAATTACAAAACATTAAAGAAAGAAATAAAAGAAGACGGCCAGCACCGTGGCTCACTAGGCTAATCCTCCACCTGCGGTGCCGGCACACCGGGTTCTAGTCCTGGTCAGGGCACCGGATGCTGTCCCGGTTGCCCCTCTTCCAGTCCAGCTCTCTGCTGTGGCCCGAGAGTGCAGTGTAGATGGCCCAAGTCCTTGGGCCCTGCATCCGCATGGGAGACCACAAGCACCTGGCTTCTGGCTTCAGATCAGTGCGGTGCACTGGCCGCAGTGCACCAGCCGCAGTGGCCATTGGGGGGTGAACTAATGGAAAAGGAAGACCTTTCTCTCTGTCTCTCTCTCTCACTGTCTACTCTGCCTGTCAAAAAAAATAAGAAAGAGAAGAAGACACAAAAAAATGGAAAAATTAAAAATTTCCCATGTTCATGAATTGGAAGAATTAATATCAAAATGTCCATACTACTGAAACTAATTTACAGATTCAGTGTGATCCTAATCAAAATAGCAATGACATGCTTCCAATATTTAGAAAAAACAAAGCTAAAATTCATACAGAAACACAAGAGATCCCAAATAGCAAAAACATCCTTAAACAACAAAAACAAAGCTAGAAGCATCACAATACCAGATTTGGACATGCTACAGGACAATCATAATCAAAACAGCCTGGTACTTGCACAAAAATAGACATGTAGATCAATAATAGAAACTCCAGAAATCAGTCCACACATCTACAACCAACTAATCTTTGACAAAGGACCTAAAATCAATTTCTGGAGAAAGGATAGTCTCTTCAACAAATGGTGCTGGGAAAATTCGATCTTTGCATGCATAAGTATGAAACAAGACCCCTACCTTACAATTTACGCAAAAATACACTCAAAATGGATCAAAGATCTAAATCTATGACCTGATATCATCAAATTACTTGAAGAAAACATTGTGGAAACTCCGCAAGACATTGACATAGACAAAGACTTCTTGGAAAAGACCCCAGAAGCACAGGCAATCAAAGCCAAAATTGACAAATGAGATTATGTCAAGATGAGAAGCCTCTTCACTGCAAAGGAAACACTCAGCAAAGTGAAGAGGCAACCGACAGAATGGGCAAAAATGTTTGAAAACTATGCAATTGATACAAGATTAATATCAAGAATCTACTAAGAGCTCAGGAAACTCGATATCAAATAACCAAACAATACAGTTAAGAAATGGGCAAAGGACTTGAACCAGCAATTTTCAAAAAAAGAAGTTCAAATGGACAACAGAAACATGAAAAAAGGGTTAAGATCACTAGCCATCAAGGAAATGCAAATCAAAAACACAAAAGGTTTCACCTCACCCTGGTGAGACTGGCTTTCATACAGAAATCCAAAAACAATAAATGCTGCTGAGGCTGTAGGGAAAAACGTACCTCAATTCACTGTTGGTGGAAATGTAAACTAGTACAACCATTGTGCAAGACAGTATGGAGATACTTCAGAAATCTGAAAATAGTCCTACCATATGACCTAGCAATCCCACTCCTTGGAATTTATTAAAAGAAAATGAAATCAGTATATAAAAGAGCATTCTGTACCTCCATGTTTATTGCATCCTAATTCACAATAGCTCAAATATGGAATCAGCACAGATGTCCATCAACTGATGACTGGATAAAGAAATTGTGGTATATATACATACACACACACACACACATATATATATATATATAAAATGGATTACTACTCACAAGTAAAAAATAATGAAATGCTGTATTTCAGAACAAAATTGTTGCAATTATAGATCATTAGGTTTAGTGAAATAATCCTGTCCAAAAATATAAATACCACAGATTTTCCCTGATCTGTGGTAACTAACAGGGTTCAAAAAATGTAATGTATAAGAGCAAAATTGACATTTTGAGATTCAACTATTGCTTACAGCCCTTTTCTATACTGTTGAGGAATAGTGTTTTTCTTCTTGATGTTTTTTAAAATTCTTTACTAAGCATAGTAAAGGAGTATAAAATAAACTGGAAGTAAATCATTGCACAAATTAAAAGAGACAATAAGAAAGGAAAGAGGAGGGAAGGTGAGAGCCTGGCCAGGAGGGAGAGTAGGATGGGAAGTTTCACAATGCTCCTAAATCTGTATATATGAAGTAAAGGAAATTTGTTTGCCTTAAAAAATCTTTTAGATTTTTTAAAATTAAAATCAATCAATAAAAATCAATTGCAGGGCCAGCGCCGCGGCTCACTAGGTTAATCCTCCGCCTGCGGCGCTGGCACCCTGGGTTCTAGTCCCGGTTGGGGTGCCAGGTACTAGTCCTGGTTGCTCCTCTTCCAGTCCAGCTCTCTGCTGTGGCCCGGGAGGGCAGTGGAGAATGGCCCAAGTGCTTGGGTCCCTACACCGGCATGGGAGACCAGGAGGAAGTACCCGGCTCCTGGCTTCGGATCAGCACAGCGCCAGCTGTAGCAGCCATTAGCGGAATGAACCAACGGAAGGAAGACCTTTCTCTCTGTCTCTCTCTCACTGTCTATAACTCTCTCTGTCTCTCTCTCTCTCACTGTCTCTGTCGAAAAAATTTAAAAAAAATCAATTGCATAAAATCATGAAAATAGGAAGTACTTTGTTTCCTATAACTTAGAAATGTAATATATGAATAACATATTTGCAAATTATAGCACAGGGAAAGTAGATGTAACCAAAGTTGTAATGGACTAAGAAAATAACAAGAAACAATAAAGTAATAATTATAACAATATACTGTTAAGGTATACACATTATAGATGCAGTGTGTACAACAATAATACTAAAAATGAGTAAAAAAAAAAGCAAGATGTATGTATTATGTATTACTATGTATTACTACAGTTAACAGTAAAAGTCTAAAGTTTATTTTGATAAGTTACAATATGTTGAAAATTTCTAGAGTAACCACTAAAATTAAGCTTGAAAATACACTAAAAAATCACAAGTGAAATTAAGATATTACATTAAAAATATTTGTTCAATGTAAGAGAAAGAACTAAAGGAAGAATAGATGAACAAAATAACATGAGACATACAGAAAATGAAAGGTGAAATGTCAGATATATTTCCAAATATACTAACAAGAATTTTGAATACATTAAATAATACAAACAAAAGACATTGACTATATAAAACAGAAGCTTCAACTATATGGCAGAAGATATACTTTAAATTCAGACAGAAGCGGTTTAAATTTAACTCAATGGGAAATTGCATGCATGCAAATTGGAACTTTAGGTAAGTTGGAGTGGCTATACTAACATCACACAAAATTAAATTTAAAACAAAAATTATTATAAAGAGAATTGAAAATGAATCTTGATGTGAAGCAAGGGGAGAGGGAGTGGGAAAGGGGAGGGTTGCGGGTGGGAGGGAAGTTATGGGGGGGGGAAGCCATTGTAATCTATAAGCTGTATTTTGGAAATTTATATTCTTTAAATAAAAGCGTTATAAAAAATTATTTTACTTTATAATAAAGGCTTCCATTCATCAAGATGTACAGTTATAAACATATTTGTATTTAATAACAGCACCAAAATAGATAAAGCAAAAGTGACATAAATGAAGGAGGGGACAACAATCTAACAATAATAGCTGGAAATTTCAGTACTCTACTTTCAACAATAGATTAAAAAACAAAATAGAAGGTCAACAAAAAATTAGAAAATTTGTACAATGCTGCCAACCAAGTAGACCTAATAGAAATTTTACTCCACTCAGAAACAGAAGATGTATTCTTCCCAAGTACACATAGAATATTCTCCAAAGTAGAACACATGGTAGGTCATAAAAAAACTCAATAAATTTAAAAACATAATACAAAATATGCTCTGTGATCAAACTGGAATAAAATCAAAAATTGGGAAGTAGTTGAGAAAATTCACAAATATGTAGAAATTAAAAAACACATCCATAAATAAATAATGATTTAAGAACAAGTCAAAAAGAAAATTAGAAAATACTTTGAAATGAATGAAAATTAAAACATTGTGTACCAAAACTTAAGGCATATGGTCAAAACAATGTTTTTAAAGAAATTTATAGTTGTAAATGACTATATTAAAAGAGAAATTTCTCAAGTTAAAAACCTAATCTTCTAAACTTAAGACATTAGAGAAAGAATACCCAATTAAATCAAAGAAATCAAAAAGAAGGAAATGTTAGTAAGTTGAAATTAATGAAAGATAATAGAAAACAGTAGAGAAAAATCAATTAAACCAAAAAGTACATTTTTGAAAATATCAACAAAATAAGATAGCTTGGAAAACAAAATTTATAGACAATCCAAATTTCTGAAATGTGAAATGAAAACTGAACATTATTAACCTTACATGATTCTTTATTTTTTTAAGATTTGTTTTATTTATTTGAAAGGCAGAGTTACAGAGAGGAAGAGGCAGAGAGAGAGAGAGCCAGAGAGAGAGAGAGAGAGAGAGAGAGAGAGAGAGTCTTCCATTAGCTGGTTCACTCCCCAGATGGCTGCAATGGCTGGAGTTGCACCAAACCAAAGCCAGGAGCCAGGAGCTTCGTATGGGTCTCCAACATGGGTACAGGGGCCCAAAGACTTGGGCCATCTTCTACTGCTTTTCCAGGCCATAGCTGAGAGCTGGATTGGAAGTGGAGCAGCTGGGGCTCGAACCAGCGCCCATATGGGTTGCTAGCACTTCAGGTGGTGGCTTTTCCTGCTACTCCACAGCACCAATCCCTACAGTGGTTCTAACCAGAGTAATTAGGCAAAAGAAATAAATAAAATCATCCAAATTAGAAAAAGAAAAAGCCCTATCTCTATTCCCAGATGTCAGATCTATTTGTAGAAAAATTCTAGGGAATCCACTAGAAAAATTATAAATAATAAAAGAGTTCATCAAGGTTGCAGGATACAAGATCTATATACATAAGTCAATTGTGTTTCTATATAAATTCAATGAACTATCCAAAAATTAAATGAAAACAGTCAATTCACAATGGTATCAAAATAAATAAAATACTTAGGAATAAATCTAAGAATTGAAGTTAAAAACAGTCTGGGGACCGACATTGTGGCATAGCGGGTAAAGCTGCCAGCTGCAGTGCTGGCATCCCATATGGGTGCTGGTTTGAGTCCCGGCTACTCCACTTCTGATCCAGCTCTCTGCTATGGCCTGGGAAAGCAGTAGAAGATGACTCAAGCTCTTGGTCCCCTACACCTGTGTGGGAGACCCAAAAGAAGTTCCTGCCTCCTGGCTTAGAATCAGCCCAGCTCCAGTTATTGTGTTCATTTGAAGAGTGAACCAACAGATGGAAGACCTCTCTCACTCTCTCTGCCTCTGCCTCTCTGTAACTCTGCCTTTCAAATAATAAATTTATTTATTTCAAATTATTTATTTGAAAGAGAGACACAGAGAGAGGCCTTCCATCTGCGGTTCACTCCCCAAATGGCCACAATGGCCAGAACTGAGCCAATCCAAAGCCAGGAGCTTCTTCCAGGTCTCCCACATGGGTTCAGGGGCCCATGCACTTGGGCCATCTTCCACTGCTTTTCCAGGCCATAGCAGGGAGCTGGATTGGAAGTGGAACAGCCAGGGCTTGAACCGGTACCCATATGGGATGCCAGTGTTACAGGCCAGGGTTTTAACCTGCTGTTCCACAGGGCCAGTCCCTAAATGAATCTAAAAAAAAAAAAAAAAA
This sequence comes from Sylvilagus floridanus, assembly GCA_949820135.1. Lineage (NCBI taxonomy): Eukaryota > Metazoa > Chordata > Mammalia > Lagomorpha > Leporidae > Sylvilagus > Sylvilagus floridanus. Next base: position 83,230,665 of record OX463223.1, read on the forward strand.
AAAAAAAAACTTACACTCTCTGGAGGACAAAATTGTTGAAATAAATGAAAGAATATCTCTTAAAATGGAAAAATATTGCATGTTCCTAGATCAGTAAACTTAGCACTGCTAAGATGGCAATACTCCCCGTACTAAATTATAGTTTCAACAAAATTTATTGGAATCTCAATTATTTGTAGCAATTGACAAAATGATTCTAAAATTCCTATGGAATTTCAGGGATTCTGGATAGTAAAAACATCTTGAAAGTGAAGGAATAAAATAGAAGAACTCGCACTTCCCAGTTTTTCAACTATCTACAAAACAATAATCAATACAATAGTATAGTGGCAGAATGATGATATAAAGAAAAATGTAATGGGCTTCAAAGTCAAGAAATAACACATCTAAGATCCAACGAATTTTGACAAGGGTGCCAGGACCATTCAATAGAGAAGCATCTTTTCATCAAATGATGCTGGGACAAATGAAGATGAACACAAAAGTACAATGTTTGAATTCAAAATGGATCAAAGCCCTAAATATAAAAACAAAACATATAAAACTTTTAGAAGGCAACATGGAGGTAAATCTATATGATCTTGAATTTGGCAAAAGAATCTCAGATATGATGCCAAATACATGATGAACAAAGGACAAAATAAACTAGACTTTAACAGAATTTAAAAATTGTTGTGTTCGAAGAATTCTGTAAAGAAAGTGAAAAGACCACCCAAAGAATGGCAAAAAAAATTTCAAACCATACATCTGATAACAAACTTTAATTTAAAACTCTTGCAACTCAACAATAAAAAGATAAATAATTCAATTCTAAAAACAGGATAAGAATCTGAGAAGACATTTCTCAAAATATATATAAGAGAATGGCCAACAGGCACATGGAAAAATATTCAATATTCTAGTTATCTGAGAAATGCAAATGAGAATTACAATGAGATGCCTCTTTCCACCCACTAGAACAGGTAAAATTAAAAATTTTTATTATAAAGAAGTGTTAACAAGGATGTGGAGAAATCAGAACTTCTATATACTGTTGGTGGCAATATAAAATTATGCAGTCCATTGGAAAACAGTGTGGCAACTCCTCAAATCACTAAAACACAGAATTGCCATATGACTCAGTAATTCCAACCCTAGGCATATACCTGAGAATAATGAAACTATATTAGGGCACTTCAAAAATAGAATCAAAAAGAAATAGAATCAAAAGAGTGAGCTTATTTTCATGGAAATTTTAAAAAATCTATACATAGACTTTTCAAAATACACATTGTCTACATATTATAAAAAGAAATTTTTCATTAATCTTTTGCATTAAAACTCAGGTGTCATTTTTAAAAATTTTTAATTTTTAAAATTTAATTGAGAGACACAGAGAGAAAGACAGAGATCTCCCATCAATTGTTTCACTTCCCAAATACCCACAATGTCAAGGGCTGGGACAAATCCAGGAGACAAGAACACAATCCAGGTCTCACATGTGGGTATCAGGAAGCCAATTACTGGACTCATCACTCTTGCCTCCCCAGGTCTCTGTTACCAGGAAGCTGGAGTCAGGAGCAGTCAATTATCAAACTCAGGCAGGTGTCTCTTAACAGCTAATGCAAATGCTGCCCCAACTGATATTATTAGTTCCATTTTCCCACAGATTTTTTGAGGTACTTTTGTATTTCCAGGAACAAATTTTTCTTTAAGATTTATTTATTTATTTGAAATACAGAGTTACAGAGAGGCAGAAGCTGAGAGAGGGAGAGAAGTCTTCCATCTGCTGGTTCATTCCCTAAATGGCCAAAACGGCCAGAACTGGGCTGATCTGAAGCCAGGAGCTTCTTCCTAGGTCTCCCCTATGGATACAGGAACCCAAGGACTTGGGCCATCTTCTACTGCTTTCCTAAGCCATAGCAGAGAACTGGATTCGAAGTGTAGCAGCTGAGGCCGGCGCCGTGGCTCACTAGGCTAATCCTCCGCCTTGCGGTGCCGGCACACCAGGTTCTAGTCCCCGTCGGGGCAGCGGATTCTGTCCCGGTTGCCCCTCTTCCAGGCCAGCTCTCTGCTGTGGCCCGGGAGGGCAGTGGAGGATGGCCCAAGTGCTTGGGCCCTGCACCCCATGGGAGACCAGGAGAAGCACCTGGCTCCTGGCTTCGGATCAGTGTGATGCACTGGCTGCAGCGCGCTGGCTGCAGCGGCCATTGGAGGGTGAACCAACGGCAAAAGGAAGACCTTTCTCTCTGTCTCTCTCTCTCACTGTCCACTCTGCCTGTCAAAAAAAAAAAAAAAAGTGTAGCAGCTGGGACTTGAACTAGCTCCTATAAGGGATTCTGGCACTGCAGGCGGAGGCTTTACCTGCTATGCCACAGTGCCGTGCCCCAGACACAACCTTTTTAAAAAATTTTTAACAGCATTATTGAAACAATCCAAATATTTATCAGTTGATAAACATATATAAAAATGTGACATATCCCTAAAATGGAATATATTTTAGCAATATAAACCAAAATAAAGTATTGATACATGCTACAACATGAATGTTCCCTGAAAAACATTACACTAAGTAAAAGAAGTCAGTAACAAAAGATGTCATACTGTAGCATCCCATTCACATGGAACTCCAGAACAGGGAAATATGTAGATATGGAAAGTAGATTAGTGATTACTTATGGATGTGAAGAGGTGTTGCAGTGGTTATGTGGGTGATAGTTAAAAGATATGGGGTTTCTTTATGGCATGATGAAAATTTTTAAAAGTTGACTATGATGGTGATGGTATATATCTGTGAATATATCCATCCTATGAAACTTCACACTTTAAATGGTTGAGCTGTGTGGCTTAAAAACTATAAAACTATTTTAAAAAGAAATAATGAGTGAATAGCTGAATAAATTAAGATAGTTGGAGATAATTATAAGTTCAACTCCTAATAAAATACCACAAAATCTGAATTAATATGGTATTTATGAATGAGATTTTTTATCATTACAAAATTATAAACCAACAAGTACAAAATAATTTAATATCAATTATCTAAGTACATACAGATAACAATGGATGTTTTAATCTTTAGTAAAATGTGAAAGATTTATATGATCTGAAGAGAAACCAGAGTATTAACAATGAATGTTAACTTGGTTGGAGTCATTAGGAAACTTAATTTGAAGAGTGAACCAGTTTGAAAATAATAAGCCCATGAAAAGAAATGCATTAGAAGTGTGTGATTTGTGAATGGTCAAAGGACCACTGAGCAAATCTGAAAATAATAAACAAGGCAAGAAATTTACATGAGTCTATCAGTTAGTCCAAGTCAGAGTTCTCTACCCTGGCTGTATACTAGGATCATCACAGAAACTATTAAGTCAAAATCTCCAGGGATGGTGCCTGAATTTTGGCATTTTTAGGTTCCTGTGTGGGTACAATGGACTGCCAGAGCGGAAAACTACTGGAATAGGACAAGCAAAACTGGATCCTACCAAGAGAGAAAGGACTAAGGGAGGAATGCCCACTTGGAATGCTGGTCCAGTTAAGTCCTTCCATGGGCTCTGGAGGCTGTAGGGAACCAAACACCTAGATGTGGAAGAGTTATAATGAAGCCTAAGATGTCAGATATGGAAGGGCCCTTAGTGATTCCCAAGTCTAACTCCTTCTCCCCACCACAACCCTTTACCCAGTCTGTATGGAACACTTATGTCCAGGGAAGGGGAAAGATTTGCCAGAGATTACAGTGAGACATTGGCAGAGTGTAGATCTGCTGACTCCAAATCAGTGCCCTTTACCATGCCCTACTGCTTTCCCACTTCACAGTCTGAAACTGAGTTTAAGAGGCAAGCAGTTCTTAAATGGACTATTAATGCATTCAGGCCTTTACCCAACTTTCTTTCCAAACCTGCCTGAGGGCTTCAAATCTTTATCTTAAATACTGTTCTTTCGAAGCTACATTACATAATCAGTTCAGCAATAAACCTTTCAAGTTATACGACTTTTAGTCAAAGCAAATCTTTTGGCCTTGTTTTCCTGCCAAGACTCATGACTCCTGCCTGTCTCATCCGATGAACATAATAATAAATCTTTTCTGCTGAATGCCAACAGTATGCTGGGCAGTGTAAAGCACTTGGGACTTGGGAGTTGGTGGAGAAGTTGTAGCTTAAGCCTAGTGTCATCCTTTCCTTATCCTGACCTTTCACTCTTCCGAAGACCATAAACACCCATCACTCACACCTAACTATCCCCACAAACTCTCCAATCACCCTGTTTAGTATAGAGAGTATGTTCCAACTGTTTTATCAGCCAGCTGAAATTCTCTCCTTGCTTGCCTGAACTTCTTCCCTGCTGTCCCATAACATAGCCATTTATGCTGTGTTATGCGTATATAATGATGCTCATTATAAGTTTAACTCTTTGGTGATCTGGTCAAAAGCATACTGCTTGTGTGACAACTTCTTCATTATCCATGTCACTGCCTACCCTGGCCTAAATGATTGTTTCCTGGTTTGCAATTGCCTCCATCAGTCCAATTCACAATTTCCTCTCCTATCCCATGAACTGAGCCTGACAAAGAGTAGCATGTCTGCTTATCTTGACCCCATGTTTTTCCCACAAAAACAGAAACAGAGCCCATATTTCAAATTACAGGCAGAACTTTATAGTTAGCCATGTGTTCTCTCACATCTAGCAGTAGTATTCTAGAGTAGAATGGGCAAGGTGAAACTGAAACGACTCTCCCACTATGTTAGCTCTGGTGTTATCAGATCATATCTACCAATACTTTCCCTGGCTCTACCTTGGTTGCTTTTCTTGGGTTATGTATTGGTACCCAATTGCCCAGTGAAGCTTCAGAGAAATCATCTCTGACTGCTGAGAATGTCCTAGGCGCACTGCCCACAGGCACACTTCAGAGAGGAGTTATAAATGATCGTCCCAGATTCTTCATTCCTGGATGCTCCGAAGACAGAAAATAATAAAATGGAAATGATCATTAAACCCCTTTTGGAGGAGGCCAAAATAGTTTAGATACCAAAACAAGATGCTAGAGATTCCCATCACCTTCTTTTTGTTTTTGAAGATTTCTCAGTTTTCTGAGGCACAGCCAAAGTGCTACCACTTCTAATTCATTTCTTTCACCTCTCCAACAATAACTTTTCCCCTGGAGCTCCCTATGAATTACCTGGATGTAAGTAGGCCTGCTCCACCATGTTTATAGTACCACTATTCACAATAACCAAGATATGGGATCAACAAAGGGGTCCATCATCAAATGAATAGATAAAGGAAATGTGGTGCATATGCACAGTGAAACATTATTCAGCAACACAAACAATTAAATTTTGTGATTTATAGCAAAATGGATGCAACTGGGGGGGGCATCATGTTGAATCAAATAAGTCAGACACAAGAAAATACTATATGTTATTCCTTATCTGTAGAAGGTAAAAATTTTTTAATGAAATTCAATCTAAACACAGAATCTTGATTACTGGAGTGTCAGAGAGATGAGAAGGATAACAGGTTTTTGAATTAAAAAAATAGGGAAAGCTGGGTGTGGTTCATTAACTCTGACAAAGATACTTTATATAAGATGTAAAGAGGGAATATGGGATAAGGGGTATATGGGAATTCTTAGTATAATTACACCTCAATTTTTGTTTTGTAAGTTTAAAACTATTCTGAAATAAAATGTAAAAAAGGAGATGTGCAGCTATGAATTCTGTGTAAACTTTTGAAAATTACTTAAACTTTCTCAGCCACAATTTCCTCACATGGTAAAAGTGGAATGTTATAAAGATACAACTTTCATGGAATAATAAAATATCCCCTATAGAACGAGGACTAGACAAATGATAACTTCCTTATCTTTGCCTTCCATTCCCGCCTACTTATGTGGCATTCTGTTTCTTGAGTACATCCTAAATTGACTTGGTCCTGCCCTCTAGGACTCCAGATTGGCTCTTAGAACTGAGAAAATAGTAATGACAATAGCTAACTCTTAAACAGCACTTACTATGGGCCCAATCGCTGAACTAAATGTTTTACATTTATTATCTCATTTAATCCTCACAGCATTCCTGTAATATAGTTTATTATCTCCACTCTACATATAAGATAACTGAGATATAAAAGGCTCTATAATTTGTACCCAGTATGTTGCTAGTAAGTGATAGATCCAGGATTTGAACCAAAGCAATCTGCCACTTTAGAGACTTTGCTCTTGACTGCTACATCAAATGTTCGGTAACACTAGGTTTGAGTTGAGTGGAGCAAATGGCAACTTAAAACTCTCAATTTTTTTACTTCAGGGCCTTGTCCAGAGAATCAGAGGCCAAAGCCTTCCTTGCCAGAGTCCCCAAGGCCACTGCTGTAACTCTTTGCCTCACATTTGTGTCCAATGACTTAGATCTGAAAAGAGAGCAACATTTTGGAATTCTGTGGCTGTGGACCATGTTCCATGAGAATTTTCCAAATGTACTCTTCCCCAAACTCAGCTATTGCCACCACTTTACTACTACAACAGCTAAAACAGTTCTCTGGCCTGAAAGACAGTCAGTACCATTTCTGTAGCTGTCACCCTCTGTTAAAGCTTGTGATCTAAGTTGAAAATTATTTGACAGGATGGAAGCCCTGTGGCCAACTTGGTCAACTAAGGTACTTGGATTCAGTTGAGGAGGCTGCCAGGCAAGAAGTGGTGCTCTTTGCACAGTCTAATCCTAAGCATTCCAAGAAGCTGCCTGGGATGGGACCTGTTAGGCACCATGAACATCCAGATAGCAGCTGTCTTTTTAGAACTGTATCCTCTAGCACTTGGGATATAATATGTTAGTTCTTGCCCCTATATACCACAAGGCCAATGCAGAGAAGGCTATATGGTTAATGCCAACTGATAGTTGGGCTAGGGTCATAGAGAATCTTCATTATGTCTTGTCTGACTGGATCTTCTACTTACCAATTTCCTGTGTGGATATTTTTAAGATTTGAGTCAGAATTACAAATAGATGAGAGAGAGAAAGAGAGAGAGAGAGAGAACACCCATCCATGGTTCACTCCCTAAATGGCCGCAATGGCCAGAGCTGAGCCAGTCTGAAGCCAGGAGCCAGGAGTTTATTCCAGGTCTACCTCCTAGATGCAGGGGTCCAATTACTTGGGTCATATTCTGCTCCTTTCCCAGGCAAATTAGCAGGAAGCTGGATCAGAAGTGGAGCAGTCAGGACTCAAACTGGTGCCTATATGGGATGCTGGTGCTGCAGATGGTGGCTTAACCTGCTGTACCACAGTACTGGTCCTTAATGTGTGATCTTGAGCAAATCCATTTTCTTTCTGAGCTTAAGTTTTCATCTGTGCAACAAAGAAATTGGAGTAAATCAATGGTTTTCTAATTATTTCAGGCAGAAATTACTTTTTTAAATGAAATCTTAAACTATTACACAAGATATAAAAATTGAGTTGATAATAGCAGGAATGGTAATGGTTAGAGGACACGGATGTCTACATGCTTATAGTCTCCTTCACACTGCCAGGGTAGTCCTGAAACACCTTGAGGGAACACAGTCTGAAGCCTTCTCATCCAAATAGTCTCAAGGTTCTCATCTAAATTGTGTTTTTATCATCAATGGTGGTAGGGAAAATCGGGTTCCTGGGAAAAGAAAAAAAGAAAAAGGGCCAAGGTAAGGTAACTAAAACTGCCCTTCTCAACATCTCATGGAAAAATTAGAAAGAAGAATATTGGTGGACAGCTTGGTAGTGAGTGAGGTTGAGAAAGTGATGCCCCTCCTCGTCCATACTTCTAAGTGTAAGAATGAAGCAGGAGAGTGAGGAATTCATGAGCTGTAATCTGGAATGGTGTAGCCAGCATCAGGAATCAAGGGTTCCTGAGTCTTCAAATGATTTCAGCCCCAAATTGCTCTGCAACTTTTCTCAAGTAAATAACTCTCATTTTCTAGGTCTGTTTCTACCTTCCTGACACTAGGAAGGGCAACATCAATCAATGTCATGGGTAGGCTCAGGTAACTCAGGAAATGTTGGCTGTTGGAGCTGAAAGCCCTTTCCTTTGTGCTTGCTCCCTACCCCATCATAACATTCCTCAGCATTTTTCCTCCCTCAGTCTTTCCAAGTGTTGTCAATGGCTTGTTTGTTTGTTTGTTTGTTTGTTTTAGTTTCTGGGCCCTACCCAGAACTGACAGTTTACATGTATGCAACTTGGAAGCCAGACCTTGGGTCCTGCTCAGCAAAGACGTGAAGTAGAATGCAAGCTTAAATGAGAGAAACGACACCTTTTCACAACGAGTGGGATTATGACTCCTTAAAATGGGTCTGTGGCTTAGAAATTCCCCACCTACAGGGTCGGTGTTGTGGTGCAGCACGTTAAGTCACACTGCCTGCAACTCCTGCATCCCATATGAGCACCAGTTCAAGTCCCAGCTGCTCCACTTATTTTTTCAAATATTTATTTATTTATTTGATAGGCAGCATTACAGACAGAGAGAGAAAAAGATCCTCCATCTGCTGGTTCACTCCCCAAATGGCTGCAATGCCCAGAGCTTGGCCAATCTGAAGCAAGCATCCAAGAGCTGCTTCTGGGCCTCCTATATATGGCTCAGGGGCCCTAGGACTTGGGCCATCTTCTACTGCTTTCCCAGGCCATTAGCAGAGAAATGGATGTGAAAAGGAGCATCCAGGACACGAGCCAGCATGCATATTTAATGCTGCATTGTAGGCAGAGGCTTAACCTACTATACCACAGCACCAGCCATTATTCCATTTCAGATCCAGTTCCCTGCTAGTGCACCTGGGAAAGGCAGTGGAAGACAACTCCAGCACTTAGGCCTCTACCACCCATTATGAAGACCCAGATGGAGTTTCAGGCTCCTGGATTTGATCTGGCCCAGCCCCAGCCATTGCAGCCATTTGGGGAGTGAACCAATGGATGGAAGATGTCTCTCTCTGTGTGTGTGGTGTGTCCTTCTCTCTTTGTAACTCAAATAAGCAAATAAATGCTAAAACAAAAGAAAAGAAATGCACTCACATACATATGTTGAGTATGGCTTAGAGGTCACTGTTGGAGAATCCCTATGGTAACAAAGAAGAGGTATTTTAGGACACCATGACTAACACAGAAAAATCTAACCAAGATCCTCTTCTCGATAACTTGTATCTAGAAATCAGAGGAACAGTAACAGACGTGTTCCCTACAAGTTTCCCTTGCACTGTAGTCTCACAAGAAAACAGACAGCATGTGTTAATTAGGTGTTCAAAAAAGAAACCATTCACAAAGTAGGAGAGGACTGGAGGGGAGCCACAAGGCATAGTACAGTACTTATAGAGGGGCTGTGTCAGCTCACTTAAGCCTGAAGGTGTGGGAAGAGGGAGCTACTAAAATTTAGAAAGCAAGAATCCTGTAAAGAGGTCTACTTCGGGGGCTGGCGCTGTGGTTAATCACTTGGTTAATCACTTGGTTAATCCTCCGCCTGTGGCGCCAGCATCCCATGTGGGCACCAGGTTCTAGTCCTGGTTGCTCCTCTTCCACTCCAGTTCTCTGGTGTGGCCTGGGAGGGCAGTGGAGAGTGGCCCAGATGCTTGGGCCCCTGCACTTACATGGAAGACCAGGATCAGCTTTGGATCAGCGTAGCTCCGGCCATAGTGGCCATTTGGGGGGTGAACCAACAGAAGGAAGACCTTTCTCTCTATTTCTCGCTCTCATTGTCTGTGGCTCTACCTGTCAAATAAATAAAAAAGAGGTATATTTTGAGAGGAAATGTGGTCTTTGGTTGAGAGGGACAGCCAGCTCAAGGTAACACTGCAGGGAGGAAGCTCAGAAAGTAAAGACCTTGACTCCATTCTCTTCCGTTCCTTCTAACTTCTGCCAGGTGTTCCCATGAGCAAGACCACTTAGCAGCCAGAGGGCACTGGAACCTGTTGAGGTCCAAGTCAGCCTCCTGAGTCAGACAGCTGGTAGTAGGGAGGTGAAGAGCAGATTTAGTCATGCAGATGAAAGCTAGCCTGCCTAGGTTGGTTGGTGAAGGCAACTCCTCACACCACCTTACCTCTACAACAAAATATTCCTGTGCTCTCTCATTATTTCTTTCTTTGTTTTATTTATTTGACAGGCAGAGTTAGATAGTGAGAGAGAGACAGAAAGAAAGGTCTTCCTTCCGTTGGTTCTCCCCCCAAATGGCCGCTACAGCCGGAGCTACGCCGATCTGAAACCAGAAGCCAAGTGTTTCTTTCTGGTCTTCCATGCAGGTGCAGGGGCCCAATCACTTGGGCCATCCTCCACTGCCCTCCTGGGCCACAGCAGAGAGCTGGAGTGGAAGAGGAGCAACAAGGACTAGAACCCTGCGCCCTATTGGATACTGGCACCGCAGGCGGAGGATTAACCAAGTCAGCCGTGGCGCTGGCCCCTCATTATTTCTTTCTAACATCCTTTCATATCTAAATACTCTGATTCCAGAGACTTCTGGCTCTAGCATTCAATCTCAAATATTCTACTTTCAGAAGCATCTAGGGTCAGCAATTTCTGAATAGTTTTGACTTCAGAAATCTACTACCACAAAAAACTTTCTGAAGTTTTTGTTTCTGAATGTCCAATTGACCCTGAGAAATGATTTCCCCATCAATTTTTCTGGAGAACAAGCAGCATAGTTAAGTTGCTTCATCCTCAGGACAAATATTGGATTCCCCTGATCCTCTGGACACCATACAGGTGAGTTGTTTTCACTCTGTAAGTAATCTGAAAGATGAGTATCATAAAGCAAAGGCTGGCATCGCACACTGACAAGACTAACAAGGCAGGATGGGAGAGAATTAAAGGATTAAGAAAGCAAAAGGGACACCAAATGCAAGGAAAATATTGACCCAGTTAATTGGAATGACCTCTCTCCCAGTATTAGGTAACATAGAAAAGGTGCCACAGATATCACCTTAAAGCCTATCATTGACCTCCCACAGGGTTCTTCAGAGGCAGAGATTTACGATATCAAGCCCTCATGTAGAGTGTTTTCAACCAAAATGTCTCTACCCATGACAGGCAGGTGCCATAGGTGCAGTAGCTGTATATATAGCATCAAAACATCTGGGTTCCAATCTCTTCTTAATCCTTTGAGAATTTGGGCTATTCATTGCTCTCTCTGTGTTAGTTCACCTAATAGGAATAGTCCTATTCCTGCATCCTTCCCCAAGTTGGCTTTTGAGGACGTAATGAGATCACAGATGGAAACCAAGCAGTTTATGTAAAATTCTGAGTCCAGAATGCTTCTGTGGTGAGCGTATGAGTGATTGAGTGAATGATGTAATGTATATAGATGTTCAAATTTCAGCGTGTCAGTGTGTGTAACTGAGTATGTGTGATTAGGTCTGACAAAATGGAGGAATGTTTGAAAATGTATGTAGGAGAGGATAGATGTGAAAATGGGGATGTGGAAAATAAATGTGCATTTGAAAGTGCATAAGAGGCCAGCGCTGCAGCTCAATAGGCTAATCCTCCACCTGCAGCGCCGGCACCCCGGGTTCTAGTCCCAGTCAGGGCGCCGGATTCTGTCCCAGTTGTTCCTCTTCCAGGCCAGCTCTCTGCTGTGGCCCCAGGAGTGCAGTGGAGGATGGCCCAAGTGCTTGGGCCCTGCACCCGCATGGGAGACCAGGAGAAGCATCTGGCTCCTGCCTTCGGATCAGCGTGGTGCGCCGGCCTCAGCGCGCCAGCCGTGGAGGCCATTGGAGGGTGAACCAACGGTAAAAGGAAGACCTTTCTCTCTGTCTCTCTCTCTCTCACTGTCCACTCTGCCTGTCAAAAAAAAAGAAAAGAAAAGAAAGTACATAAGAAGAAATATGAAAGAGGAAATACAGATATGTGTGGGCTTATGAAATTCAGAGAATCCTTAAGACAGTAAATGTGGCTGATAGTGTGTGTGTTTGTGTGGATGTGTATGAATGAATGTAAATGTATAGGTTGAATTGTATGAAATTTCCACAACACTCTAACACTGGCTGTTTCCTATGGTTCATCCTACTATCCATTAAAGATGTCTACAGGAATGTATGAGTGAATTGTGTGTGAGTAAGCCAAGGCACATGTGTGAATGTGTAAATGTATATGTTCAAGCAAACATGTATTTTTCATGAGAATGAATTTTGTGCCCAATCAAAGGTGTATGTTGCTGGTAGAGCATGTAGAAGTATGAATTTATACAAGCATGCATGCAAATGCAAGTGTTTAGAAGGAAAGACACGATTGAGCATGGGCGTGCATGTGCATGCATGCAGGTTCAAATGTGTGTATGTGTTGGAGAGAAAGCAAGATTGAAAGCAAGAGAAAGCAAAGGACATACCCTAGCCTTTGAACTCTGTGCTAGTGAATAGATGCCTTCCTTTCAGCTCTTTACTTTCTCCGAAAATAGGCTTTCCAACCTGAAATTTTTCCACACAGTCTTTCCACCCCAAAAGGGGCCTTTTTATTTATTTATTTACTTCCTTTTCATTTTGCTTTGAGCCTCATGCCTAGCCATTCTGGGCTGAGGAGAGGAGTAAATGCCCAGCTCCACTCAGAGAATAATTGGGAACACTTTGCTACACACAGAAAACTGGAAAACGACTGGCATGTGGGACTGAAACTTAGTGCGGGTTGTAGCCAGCAAGACAAAGGGCCCCTCAGCTACTTTATTTGTTCTCTTTAAAAGTAGCCCTAAGTGACTGAAATATCGTTCACCACCACAAGCAGTATGAAATTTCACCACCAGTTGGAGTTATGTAACTGTCTCCATGGCAACTGAAGTCCATAAACATGCAGTATCACTGTTGGCTGGTTACATAGCAGAGGTTTTAGTGCCCCCACTACCCGACACACATCCTTCAGCCCTTTCTGGGTTGTTTTCTCCTTTTATCCCCCTCCTCATATTTTTCTTGCCCGTCAAAATCAAGAAAATTAAATGGTGAGTAAAATGAGTGGAAACTGAAGCTTTTTAAGCAATGAGTGCACTTGAGGTAAGTTCTCGTCTCTGAGGAGCAGTGGAGGTGTTCAGCTTGCCTGCAGGCCAGCTTTCATAAGGGAAATTACTGCCTCCCACCACTAGACCACAACCCACAGGTACACATACTCTGTAGTGGCTCCTAGTGAAAGGAAATAAGGCAGGCTACAGGAAAAGGAGGTAGAGAGTTCAAAAGAAACCCTGAAAATTCAGACTCTCATGGCTTCTTCATTTGAATATCTCCAGGAGTCCTGGGGCAGGGACAGTATGGTGGAAATTATGGTAGATCTTTATGAGTTGAAAGAATGAGGTTTGCCAAAGTGGGCATGAAATATTCCACAGACAGTATTGGCACTTTTTTTAAGAGTTTGAGGCTGGACTGTATTCCCACATTGGTCAAGAGGCAGGATCTGAGATCCAAAGAACATTGCAAGGCATCAGGATTCATGAATCTCAAGCCCTTGATTCATCTCTTGGTAGCTGACCACAAACAACAACAGAATCTCAGAGATATGGAGTACCTGAAATGATATGCTTTGATTTCCTGATCAAATCCAGCAATGGAGAGATCTCTGCTCCCAGAAATGGCTCATTTCCTTGGGCTAAACTTTGAACTCTGGACCTCTGTGGAGTCTATCCACAGATCTGTTCTTTGTTCCCTTGGTATCCCCACACTACAGCCATTTGTTTTACCCTATGGAAAGCCTCCAGATACCATATCTCCACAAGTCTTCTTTTCTTCCAGCCAAACAGCCTCATTTCCTTCAACTGTTCCCCATGGGTCTTGAGGATCTCGCTCATCAGCCTGCTCACTCTCTTCTGTAAAAGTTCCTGATTTAATGTATCCCCATCAAAGTGTGGGTCCCATAACATGAAACAGTTTTTCATGTGAGATCTGAGCAATTAGAAACTTGGTAAATTCCAGGAATGGAACTGTAGTCAAGGATGGGAATGGCTGTGGACTATAAAAAAGGTGAATGGGGTTTGGCAATGTTTCTTTTCAAGGCCCAGTTTCCCTACCCTGGAAAATTAGACATTTACATACATTATTTCACCATTCCAACTCTAACCTGCAGCCCTCAAGTCCAGGGAACAGCTGCTTCTGCACAATTCCAAGTCTACCAGTGCCTCAATCTTGTCATAACTAGCACCTAGGTATGGGAAGCTCATAGGTAGTCTCCATGGCAACTCTCCTTGTTCCTACTTTGATCTCCAAAACTCTGGTGCTGTGGAGAGCATGGCCATGGTCTTCCTGGGTTCCTTATGTATTCTGCTGACAGCTACAACTGTCCTCTTGACCTGGGAATTGCAGAGCAGGCACATAGCTCCTGGCTGTGCTTCTCTGAAGCTGTGTTCAGAGTTCACTTAGAAACTGCCATTCTTCCAGTGACAATGTCAGAGTCAGTGGGTAGTGCCAAGGTGCCATGTCTAGTGAAAGAGGGGGAAAGGGAGTAAGCTTTGAGCTCTACCCACTCTAAATGGAGTACCTTCATCATTTTGAACAGTGAACTTCTCTTGAGTCTGAGCAATGGTTCCAAGCTCCACCCCTCACATCTTAAAGTCATCTTGCTAATGTTACATTGAGCATGAGAGCTGATGCTGGGATGGCAGGAGGGTAAATTCCATCCCCATTGATGCAGTCCACGGTATCAGCAACACACATCACCTTTGACAAACTGTGTGGTGGCGGCAAATTCTTTCTGATTCTCACTCTCTGGGCATTAGTTTTGTCACCTAATCTGCAAAGGTGGTTGTGCTAAAGGTTAAAATAGATCATTTAGCACCATGTCTGGCACATGCTAGGAGTCTAACAGGCAGCAGCTTAGGAGAAGGTTGGGCTGAATGGTATTCCCATTTGAATAATTTCTGAATTTGTGACTCTTAACTGCTGGCCATGAAGGGAGGGTAACCTGAATTGATCATCACAATCTATCATTTCTTTGAATATTTATTTGTTTATTTGAAAGGCAAAGAGAGAGAGATCAATCTTATATCCAGTGGTTAACACTCCAAAAGGCTCAACATCCAGGGCTGAGCTAGGCTGAAGCCAGGAGCTCAGAACTTCATACTTGTCGGTGCAGGGGCCCAAGCACTTGGTCCATTATCTGCTGCCTTTCCAGGTGCATTAGCAGGAAGCTGGATTGAAAGCAGAGCACCTAAGACTTGAACTGGCACTTAGCTTGAACAAGCAGCAGCTTAACCCACTGCACCACAACACTCACCCGACAACATATCATTTTAGAGCATTGTCAATTCATAAGGCCCAGAGAGGCAGGCTTGAGGTAGGAAAATCAACAAAATTCAGCTAAATGATTCCTATCAGTCATATACTTTATGGGGACTTCAGCAATGCAAAAATGTATAGGCCTTGCTTTGTGGGGACCTCTGAAAGAATGAGCATGAGGAAAACATATAAGAATCATGCAGGAAGGCAAGGCAGTAGCAGCAGTCTTGATCACCCCAGGAGTTCAGTGACTGAATCAGGGCCCAGTTGAAGAAAATGAAGGCAGCTTGAAGAGACATCAGAAATGGCTGAAGGAAACCAGAGGTAGTTTAAAGAGTACCAGTGATAATGACACTAAGAATTCCTTAAAGTGAACCACAAGACCCTTTAAGATCTCCCCACCACCTATCTGGCTCATCTCCCACTATTCTTTGCCCTGATCACTCAATTCAACTTCTCAAACTTCTTTGCTGTTCCTTGAACATTCCATATACATAAAGACCTTTGCAGCTGCCACTCTGTATTCCCTCATTTGCTCACATGGCTCACTCTCAGCTACCTCCAGTCTTCCTTGGCCATACTTGACAGTCTGCTCTGCTTTACTTTTCTCCTGCTTAGCAATTAACACTACCTGACATAATTGCTCTACCTATTCTCCTTGTTGCTATCTTCCTAACTAGAATGTAAGTAATAAGAAAGATAGGAGCTCAAAGGTAGTTTTTGAATGAATGAGAATTCATGTGTATTAAATGTGGAAAGAATCAATAAATTAATCATTGATTCCCTTTTAAGGAAAAAATGTTCCTTTGAAACTGATAAAATATATAGGCCCTCTCTGAAAAATAAGGCACGTAGCTGTGCATAACACATCATTGGTTTCTCTTTCCAATGGACTCCATCCATGAAATTTAAGATTCTCTGACATCTGGGACTGGCCCAAATGGATGCTGGCTTGAGTCCTGGCTGCTCCATTTCTGATCCAGCTCTCTGCTAAAGCACCTGGAAAAGCAGTGGAGGATGGTCCAAGTACTCGGCATCCTGCATCCACATGGGAGACTCAGATGAGACTTCTGGCCCCTGGCATTGGCTTGGTCCAGCCCTGGACATTGCATCCATTAGGTAAGTGAACCAGTAGATGGACAATCTCTGTGTCTCTCTTCTCTCTCTGTAGCTCTGCCCTCAAAAGAAATAAACCATTTTTTTAAAATTTGGAAAATATATTGAACTCAACAATGCCATAAAAAGCAAGAGCATCTACTTGACATTTATAGAACACAGTAGTGGTAAAATACACATAGGAAGGAAGGAAGGAAGGAAGGAAGGAAGGAAGGAAGGAAGGAAGGAAGGAAGGGAGGAAGGAAGGAAGGAAGGGAAAGGAAGAGAAAGAAAGAGAGAGAAAGAGAGAGAGAAGAAAGAGAGAGAGAAAGAGAGAAAGAGATGAAGGAAGGAAGGAAGGGAGGGAGGAAGGAAGGAAGGAAGGTAGGTTGATTTCTGACATTGTACAAATTCCTACATCTATGAATAAGAAAACAGGGGTCCAGAAAGAAGCACTGTGCATCTCAAGTCTTCAGTAGTTAGGGATTCAGCAGAGACACTTTTCTATGGAAGGAAGAATCCCTTAAAGACCCAAAGTCTGATTATACGGTGATTTTAAACATACTGTGCTCCAGAACAAGCAAGCAGTTAACATAAAAAAGGAAAGACACTTTTACTAGTTTAAAAACATTATATATTAATTTATTCTGGGTAGCGAGGAGAGATTGAGGGAAAAATATAGAGAGGGGCGAGCACTGCAGCATAGTAATTAAAGCTGCTGCCTGCAGTGCTGGTATCACATATGGATGCTGGTTTGAGTCATGGATGCTTTACTTTCGATATAGCTCTCTGTTAATCTGTCTGGGAAAGTAGCAGAAAATGTCCCAAGTGCTTGGGTCCCTGCACCCACATAGGAGATGCAGAAGAAGCTCCTGGCTCCTGGCTTTGGATCAGCCCAGCTCTGGCCTTTGTGACCATTTGGGGAGAGACCCATCATATGGAAGATCTCTCTCTCTCTCTCTCTTCTCTGTAACTCCGCCTTTTAAATAAATAAATAAATTTTAAAAAGAGATACACACACAGAGAGCAACAGGGTCTTTCTCAATTGCCCATTGTTTTTACTCCTAAAATGACTGAAATGGCTGGGGCTAAAGCTGGGAACTGAGAACTCAATCCAGATCTCCCACACGGGTGGCAGGAACCCAATTACTGGAGCCAGTCACTACTGCTTCCAAGGTCTGCATTAGCCAGAACCTGGAATCGGGAGCAGGAGCCAGGTATCAGACTCAGGCTCTGATACAGCATGTGGGCATCTAAATTGGTGTCTTAACCACTAGACAAAACCTCATTCCTGTTATTTCTTTTATCAACCCAACATTATGAAAATAATATCAAATCCAACCAGATTCTAGTGTTTTAAGCTTTATTATCTGTCTTTCTCTTCAAGGTCTACTCCATAGGCCTTACTGCCACCTTACACCCTAAGACATACTATTTAAATCTTCCTGGCTGATCAGAGGATCAGAGTAAATAACATAATATACCATGAATGACACAATTAGAAAAGCCATCTCTCACTCTCTTCTCCTTGTGCCTTTATGCCTGCTCTCTCCAGGAAATCTATCCTCTTTCACCACCAAATGCTGTACATAGGAAAGTTTCAGAAACACCCTGAGGTGTCAATGACTGACAGGGGCCCTTGTGTTGCCTCTGTATGTCCCAAGAGATGCTAATATTTTCCTGAAGGACTAATGGGGAGCAAAATATTACCAAGTGAATACTACCTGCAATCCCTATAGTGATTGGGAAAGTGAAGTTTGTAATGAGAGCAGGCTGAATATAAAATGATACCTGTGTATTTTGGTGAGTGGCAGGGACTATGGCAAGCTTGTAAGCATATACTTACTTCATCTAAGTCCACACATTGCTACTGTGCTCACTCAAGGTTATCAGGTCTTCCAATTTTTCTTATACACTGAAAATCATGGGTTCTAATAAATCTTCCAATTCTAAAATGCATTTAAAGCATTTAATAAACTAAAGAAAACATCGCTGTAGGCCACATGAGTTTCCAGGGTTTCCATTGTCCAATCCTGCCTTAAACAAAAGCAGTTACGCACTAATAATGGAATTGCAGACAACAGTCTGCCAGAGCACTTCCTGCTCACTTCCTTCATTGCACTTCTGATGGTCACCATTTATATAACCTACATGAGGATAATGTCTCTGGAAACCAACCACAAAAATCTCTATGTGTGTAATACTTCCTTACCCCATGCAACATAAGTTAGTACTGCTGTAGCTGCTGTGAGGATAAATATCATCTCCTCTTTGCTAGATTATCAGATCTTTGGAATCCATGATCTTATTGCATTCCCACAACTACTCTCTAAGGGTAGGTTCCTTGTCTCTGTTTTGTTTGTGAGGACAGTGAATATGGGAAAGGAAAGTCAAGTCACCAAAGACAATGCAATAAGTAGTGGGAGGAGTGACTACAACAGACTTCTCCAATGTTCTGACCACTGCCATTCACTGCCCCTAAGAACATGTAGTTCTTATCTTGTGTGAAGCTAAGGCTGGGGCTGGGAAAATCCAATGTTATAGATAGTTTCTTAGACAGTATGCATTGATACCTACCTCCCATATTCATATCCCTGCATAATTCTCTCCCCTTGAGTATGGACGGAAACTAGTGACTTGCTTCTAATGGATAAAATGTGGCAAAAGTGATAGGATGTCACTTCTGCAATTATATTATAAAAGACTGTAACTTCTTGCTTACCCTGTCTTGCACTTTCATTTTGTTGGTCTAATGATGCATGTTGCTATTTCACAAACTGGCCCACGTGGCAGGAAACTGAAGGATGCCTCTTTTCAACACCTAGTGAGGAACTAAGGCCCTGAGTCCAAATGTCAGTACAGAACTAAATCATGTCAGCGGCCAATTGAGCAAGCCTCAAAGCTCATCCTACACTAGCCAAACTTCGTGATGACTGCAATCCCAGCTGACACCTTAATTGTAGCCTTGAGAGACCCTGTTCCAGAGGCACCCAGTTATGTCATGCTTGATTTCCTGACCCCCCAAGATTGTGAAAAATAAATGTGCATTGTTTTAATATTCTAAGTCTTGTATAATTTGTTGTGTAACAATAGATAATAAAACTAGAAAAACAAAATGGGTAACAGTACACTGGACTGGCTATATCAACTGCCACTCTTCCTTAAGTCTTCACTCCCAAAGTCTTTCTCTCATCTACCTTGTTGCACAACATAGCCTATTTGGGACTATAAGGAGCTGGAGCATGAAGACCAGCACTGAGATTGTGAGGATTACAGTGGGTGGGAGAGTTTGTTATTTTTTTTCCCAAAAGAAAAATTGTCTCATTCACAGCTTCATTTCTTTCAGGCCATGTGATTTGTAAGGCTCCTTAAAACTATTGTTAAATGACAAGACCTCTCAACCCAAAGTCAGGAGTCCTGGATTGTGTCAGTTGGTCCATGATAGTTTTCAACTATCATTTTTTGAGTCTGGAGTTATATTCAATATTGAAGAGACTGTGGCAAATAGATTAGATCCAATGCCTGTCTTTACAAGCTACTCATAGTGGGCTTATGAGCAATTCTCTTTTTCTCTGCCCTTGGGTTCCTTAAACATAAAATAGATGGCAGCTGCTATATGTAAGAGGTCCATTTCATCCCCCCACAACACTGTACTTTTGTTTAACGGTTAGGCCAGTGCTCAGGTTATTAAGGGGTCTCCTTCCTGGCTGGTTGGTTACTCAGGATGACCAAGGTTAAATAATGATAGTCCCAAGGTCATGTGGGAAAATTGTGACAATGTCTTGAGCTACTACTCAAAATTAAATTAACATTTATAGCACAAAGACAAAAATATGTTCAATAATGCTTACTTAATCACATTCTGTTCCCAAATAGACAGTAAACAAACATGATGAAAGGAAAGAAATTGTTAATGCTTTTAATAACCCAATAACATTTAAATAACAGACAGTAATTACCTTATTAAATCTAAATGAACAACAACAAAGTGAAATTTCATGGAACCGTACTCTCACTGAGGCATCTAGAGGCTTTAAAAGCAGAAGATCATCTGCTCTAGTGGAACCCTCTCGTGGCTGAAAGAGCATTGTTCCCCGGAGGTGATCAATCAGCTTGCTCTAGGAGTATGGCTGAGGGAAGCAAACCACAACTGCTGCTTAAGAAAATGTCTCTGGAGTACAAAAAGGAATTCTGGGATATTACAGGACCAGAAGAAGGCAAGACAATAGGAAGTCTCTTTATAAAGATAGGAAAATACACACAGAACTGACCTGAGATTACTAAGCTCTTTTTAGTGTCAAAGCATATATTAGAATCTAGGGCTTTACATGATACCACCTTGCACACAACTCATTTCACCTGGTTAGATGATATCTGTTAGGAGCATTGACGCCTGAGAAAGATGACATTGGTTCAAATATGTTCTCTGCCGTATAGTAGCTATGTGATCCTGAGGAAGTTACTTTGCTTCTCTGTACCTCCATTCCTCCATATGTAAAATTGAGATGACACTGTAACTTATGTCACAAGGTTATCAAAAGTGTTACCGTAGTTAATATTTGCAAACCACTCAAAGCAATGCTTCTCATAAACTGAACACTATATAAGTATTTGATAAACCAAATAGGCAAGTTTTGATTTAATTATAAACAAACCAAACTGTTCAAATCAAGGGGAAGTTTACATTAAGAGATCCCCAGCTCTCCTTTTTGAAGTTGTCCTCTGTCTCAATCCATTTTAAGCCCCCGCACCTCAGACAGCCTTCTTCAGGTTTCTAGTGTTTTAATACTTCTTTCCTTACTTCTACAATCACAAGAAGTGATCATTCCAAACAACTCTCACATTTATTGCCTCTTCAGATCAGCAATAACAACTCAGGGATAGAGAAATGACTTTTCTTTTTATTTTAGAAATGAGAGGACAGACCTAGGAGCTTAATATGACTGGTATGAGTCTCTGAGTTTAACAAGGTACTACGGATCTAGTCCAAACCTCACTATTTACTTATTGTGATCTCAGGCAAAGGTCTTTCTGTCTCTTTGCCTCAATTTCCTCATCCACCCATTGAGGTTGTTGAGTGACAAGATCTTAGAAACAACGTAAGGCGGCCAGCACCATGACACAGCAGGTAAAGCTACCACCTGCAGCGCCGGCATCTCATATGGGTGCGGATTCAAGTCCCGACTGGTCTACTTCCGATCCACCTCTCTGCTTGTGGCCTGAGAAAGCAGCAGCAGATGTTCCAAGTGCTTGGGCCAGGAGGCGTTGGTGGTATAGTGGTGAGCATAGCGGCCTTCCAAGTGCTTGGGCCCCAGCACCCATGTGGGAGACCCAGAAGTTTCTGGCTCCTGGCTTTGGATGGACTCAGCTCTGGCCATTTCATCCATTTTGGGAATGAACCAGTGCATGGAAGACCTCTTTCTCGTTCTCTCTCTCTCTCTCTCTCTCTCTCTCTCTGCCTCTCCTTTTGTGTGATTCTTTCAAATAAATAAATAAATCTTTAAAAAAAAGAAACAATGTATGAGCAGAAACTGATTTTAGTTTGCTCTAAATTTACTGATTCTTTTCTTTTCCCCAATGAGCAAGGAGCCTTAGAGAATACATAGAATATACTCAACCCATTTTTCCTCTATCATTGTTTATTTTTCTTTCCCCAGCACTATAGAGTTAAGCAGTAGCTAAGACAGAATACTGGTTCTGTGGCATTGAAGAGAATGAGGCTGAAACTAAAATGTCAGAGCGAAGACCTTTGGTGACATCTATAAAATCAGTGGCTCTGGAACTGGAGTAAATATATCTCAGCTGTCCCTCCCCCAGTGCACTGAAAACACATGGATAAAGGAGTACTCTCTGCTGGGGAGCTGATTTTACAAGAACATTGGGAAAAATTATATTAAATGAAGACATATGTGCTATATAATCAAATACAAAAATACAGATGAGTTTTTTAAAGTAAATCAAGTCTATCAAGAAGTTATACTCTGATTTGGACTGGAAAAGGCATGAGATGTAGTCTTTTGCATCTTCATATTTCAGTTGGGGAAACTGAGACCCCGAGAGAGAAAGAATTTTCCTCCCCAGAGTCACAGAGATATTTAATAACAAAGAAAGGATTTGAATGCAAACCAATATCCTTACAGACAATTCTTTCTACCAACTGGCTACACGTTGGCTCAGGCACTAGAAAGCAGGAGAAAGTTAATAAGGGGCTTAAGACTGACTGTTTTCTGGTGGGTGGAGAAGCACCTCACTGACATGGGCAATTTGCTTCGTTTCTCAAGGCCTCAGTTTCTTCTGTAAGAAGCTGCCATGATGGGGCCGTAGCTGTGGCTCAGTGAGTAAAGCCGCCACCTGCAGTGCCAGTATCCCATATGAGTGCCAGTTCGAGTCCTGGATGCTCCAATTCTGATCCAGCTCTCTGCTGTGGCCTGGGAAAGCAGTGGAAGATGACCCAAGTGCGTGGGCCCCTGCACCAATGTGGGATATCTGGAAGAGGCTCTGCCTCCTGGCTCCTGGCTTCAGATAGGTCCATCTCCAGCCATTGCAGCCATTTGGGTAGTGAGCCAGCAGATGGAAGACCTCTCTATCTCTGCCTCTCTTAAACTCTGCCTTTCAAATAAATAAATCCTTAAAAATATGTTATTAAGAAAAAGAAGCTGAGATGAGACTACAATGCATAAATAATAACTCATGCTCTGGATTCAGAATGCCTAGGATTAAATCGTAGTCGTGTAAGTACTTACTTGTCTGGTCTTGGGCATGTTTTTCTTAACTTCTCGGTGCCTCAGTATCATGGAAAATGAAAACAATATCTATCTCCTAGGATTATTGTAGGAATTAAATATGTTAATACAGACATAACACTTAAAAAGAGTACTGGTTAGCTAATTATTAAAATTCAGAATCTGTAGGGCTAGCCTTACAGCGAGATTCCCCTTGAAACATCTTTGTGGACCTAAATTGTGGAGAGTATAGTTTGTAACTTACAAGTCATCCCAAATGTGGTGCATTTTTGTGTTGGTGAAACTGAGATGTGTGACAAGCTGAGAATCTCTCAGAAAAAAAAAATCATGCTGATTATCCTACCCTCTGAATAGATGTAGACTTTTATATGAGTTCCCTGAAAGGACCAAAGTGGTATCTTACATGGGTACTAAAATATGTGCTCATATTTCTTTAAAAGGACTGAATTCCCTCAGGGAAAATGTCTGACTCTTTGGATGCCAGACACAGAGAAAAACACAGTAATATGATTATTGGAAATAGTTTTGAATCATAGAAAATTGACATTGAGAGAAGCAGGTTCTCAGACAAGAGGATTTGTTACCCTTGGCAGTGGAGAGACTTAAACACAGTAGTAGGGAGTTTCTGAAGGAAGGTACTAGGACTTTGACCTTCCCTAGGCAGGAAAGGTCCTTACCAGGTGCCAAAGGCCTTGGGATATTTCCTTGTTTCTCTCTTGGGGTGATTATTGTTAACTCCTAGTCCTTATTATGAAACTAACTTTGAATAGCTTGCCCAAGCCATAGCCACGTAACATTCCTAAAGTCCCTTGGGTCTCTGAGTTAGGATAGTGCCCCGTCATCAGTCACCAAGTATGCATCTTGATTTTAACATATTCTTGCTTACTGGTATTTTGAGACAGGTGTTGTAAAACTACTTTATGGAATCCTAAAGTATTGCATGGAAATAACCTAAGAATTATCTAGAAGGGGTGGTTTCTCATTTCACCCAGAACAGTTCTACTTTTATCTTTTTCTCATGCTGTGGGTCCCAAGTGAATTGCATTTTTGGAAAAAGTTTATATTGTTAAAAGCAGGTTGAAAAACCCCTACCATATGTAGCTGAAATTATTTCAACATTCCCAAAATATTAGTATGTTGGCAACCAAAGGACATCTCTTTGAGTTGCATTCAACTAGTGTGCGACTACAGGTACTGATCATTGAAGCAAAAAAAAAAAAAAATCCGTAATTATTGACTTTCAAATTAAGGGACAAACAGCCTGAAATAACCTCAGCTTTTAATAGTTAAAAGAAAAACTATGTGAACTGGGTGTTCAGAGGAGACAGATCCTGAGGAAGAAGAAGAGTTTTAGCTAAGACTCAAAGGATGAGAAAGTTGGCTTGTAATAGGCAAATAAATGGAGATAAGAGTAGAAGCAGACATGGGAAGGAGGATGGTGCGGAGAGTGGAAGATATCATGAGGGGCTTGAGCTCTGTTAGGAACCAAGGCCTAAGGATCATGGGTAGTGGATTCTGGAGACTGGTGAAAGAAATGATCATTGGAGAAGAATGGGGAGATCCTGGAAGGTCAAGCAGAAAAGTTTGGACTTGATATACTTTCTGATTACATGCATTATGGGTAGGGAAGAGGCATTGGGAAGGGTATGCTGAAGGATGGCAGCACTAATTGTGAAAACATGAGAGTGGGTGACATGGGACTCACTCCTAGGTTGCTTTAGAGGCAAAGGCTCCCCTACCACTGGTCCTCGGCACATTATTTATATCTCTAGGGATCCTTAATTTGTGTTTTCTTATTGTTTGTTGGTTGTTTAACCAGAAGCCTTCTGCCCTTGTCAAGACCTATGTCTCCATCTCCCATTAAATCTGGCATGAATTTTACACATAATATCTGTGCAAGAAATGTTTCTGAACACAAAATGAAAACAATATAAAGAAGAAAACCAAAAGCCTTTGGAGGCTGGTGAATGATGCGAAAATAATGCAAGTAGTCTGTGATCCATGGTTCTGACCATCTCTCCAGAACTTTTCCATAACTTAGGCATTCTATACAACACGTCTGCACCTAGGCAGATTTTATTATTCTCATTTTACAGATGTTAAAACTGATTGCCCTGGAAAGCCAAGACACTGTGGCAAAAAAAAATATATCCTACATGAAGGATCTCTGTGAGTGAGACCCCAGTGGAAAGAAGTGTCCATCAAAGAAGGATGTACTTTTCTCTGAAGGGAGGAGAGAACTTCCACTTTGCTTATGGCCTTGTGTAAATACTGATTGAGTTTGTGGACTCAAAATGCTTCCATAGCTTTGGCAGCTCATAACAAGAGCCTCGGGTGATCACTGACATCATAAATAAGAGTTTTAATTGTTAAATTAACAACAGGGGTCATTGTGCACTAACTCCCCATGTAGGACCTTTGCCCTTAATGAGCTCTACTATGAGAATTAACTTTAAAATTTGTTTTCAGTGTTGTGTGTATGTGTGTGTGTGTGCAAATTGTCAAAATCTTTACTTAGTTTAGAGTTAGTCTTCTGTGTATAAAGTTAATAGAAAATGAATCATAATGGAGAATGGGACTGGAAATGGGAGAGGAAGGAGGAGGGGTGAGAATGGGGATGGGAGGGTGGGTATGGTGGGAAGAATCACTATATTTCTAAAGTTGTACTTATGAAATTTGTACTCATTAAATAAAGGGTTTCTTTGGGAAAAATATATATTACTAACTTTCATAAATTAAAAACCATATGTATTTTCTGATGTTCATTTAGCCTGCAACATGAAGAACAACAAATGTATAATAATAGAATTGTTTACTAAAACAATTAGTAAAATTGTGTGTATGTGTGTGTTGGGGGGGGGGGAGAAAGAGAGAAAGGAAACTGAATTTCTTTTATAGAGAACAAAATACATGCCTGACAATGTAGTTAGAGAAAAAAACTTCAATTTCAGTTTGCTTTGGTTATGATTTTGAATTAAGCTGCCATGCATTATCACTGTTGTGTTGTTTGGCTAAAATTAGCCAAATATATGAACTATTTGAAGCAGTTTTAAAATTTTTACTTCTGAGATTCGGAAAAAGATAGTGACCAAGAAAACCTTAACATTCTCCTCAGTTTCACTAAACTTTATGCAAGTTTCATCTTGATGATTGGCCCCTAACCTTTTTTTTTAGAGCATTTACTTTATTTTTTTAAAGACAGAGTTACAGAGAGAGGTAGAGACAAAGAGAGAGGTCTTCCATCTGCTGGTTCACTCCCCAGACGGCCGCAACGGCCAGAGCTGCACTGATCTGAAACCAGGAACCAGGTGCTTCTTCCAGGTCTCCCAGGTGCGTGCAGGGGCCCAAGGACTTGGGCCATCTTATAGCCATTGCTCTTATAGCCATTGCTCTTGTAGCCATTGCATCTTACAGCCATTGCTCTTTCATTATTTTGGTCTATTTGGAAACACTGGTGCTAAGCAGCACCTCCCAAATATCTAAATTCTCTCTCCACTCAACCTCAGAGATCACTGCTAAGTAGAACTAGCTAAGGTAAATTGGTAGGAACCACTGGACCGATAGTCAAAAGTTCTGGGTTCTTGTCAGTCCTATTATGACCTCAGTTTCCCAATCTGTAAATTGAGCACCCTGGAGAGCTCTCCTGCATTACCCATGTTCTTAGGCCAAGAAACATGCATCTACATTCTAAGCTTATTTAGGAAACTTAACATTGCAATGCCCTGCAGCCTGATTATTTCAACACATTCCCCTGTCTTTCTATAAGATAGATCATCTTGTGAGTTGGAGACCTGAAACTATGACCATGACACCATTTTTAATGAATGAGATGCCCCTTGAATCACCAGGCTTGGCTGGCTCTGATGTATGCACTCAAGTACAACACTTCTATCAAAGGGGTCTCTTTGTTTGCTCAGAAAATACTCTCCCAACTAAGAAGATTCTAAATCCTGCTCATTGCCTTGCTGCTTTCCTATGTTTATGCATTATTCTTAGACACCCAGAGGCAATTGCAATTGGCAAATTGTTGCTCATAAATCTAGGAGATCAGATGATGTATCTTATTTATTATCTTATCACTGCCAAACCAAAGATGGGTGACTTCCAATGACTACATCAAATAAATAAATTGAAAATTATGAACTCCCCTGTCCTTTCCTAAGAAGATTATCACCACACAAGCAGAAGCTGAAAACCTCTCCTTGCTGAAAGCTTGCGTGGTTGTGACCTCATTTCAGCAAATTGCTTTCTCCCAATATCATTGTCCATTGTGTTTTCCTCTATTTTCTCATCAGGATAAGAAACATGTGCTTAGTGCAAGCCCCTGAGGACAGGAAACAGGTCTCTCTCATATCCCTTCCAGAAATCCACACCACAAGGAATCACATTCCCCACATCCCAGGCTGGGGAGCTAAACTCCCAACTCCCCAGGAACACCATTCCCAAACAGAGCTCTTTTTTTTGACCCCTGGTGCTGACACAGATTGTGATGGATAGAACAAATCTTCAGAATCAGGATCTAGGTTCCAAAACCGATTTGCTAATACTAGAATACTGAGAAAATAATTTTTCTTTAAATTTAACTGAGAATCAATAGAGTATTATAGCTTAAAGACTCTTAGTATAATGTTATGCTGGGTTCATGGTTCAAATTCTGTGTGAGTTTGAGCAAGTTGCTCTACCTCTCTGTGTCTCAATTCCCTCATTTATAAGTGGGCACCTTAATGAGGAGTAAATCATATAGAATTGTTAAGGAGATTAAGTGAGATAATGGGTTTAGCTCAGTGCTTGGAGTAGAGCAAGTACTCAATAAATGCTAACCATTATTATTTGTAATAAAACTTGGCAGACAACATAAGGGTTGTCATGGAAAAAAAAATCCACCATGTTTAGAGTAAGAAGACTTGGGATTAAGTCCTAACTCTGTTACTTATTAGCTGAGTGAGACCTTGATGCGCCCTTAACTTCCATTAATCTGCAGTCCCTCATCCATAAAATGATAGTGATAGTAGTGTCTCTTATGATAAGTTCTTGCAAAGATGGCACGAAATTAGTAGTTATCATAAATGCTTTACATTTGGGTCTTATAAGTGAACACTCTTGGGCTCCTGCTGCGTGTTAAGCTGTGGGATCAGGGTCAGGTACCTATGCCACTCACTCACCCTCAACTACTCTGGTTGGAATTATATAACATGTTCATGAGGTTATGTTCTGCATAACCCCTGAGAGCTCAGACCCTTTTGATGGTATACACTGGAACGTCCTAGAGCTCCAAGGATTGGTGTCTTCCTTACCTTAGATAACATACCAAAGATAACATAACATACTGTCTTTGGAGCTTTCTGATCTGAATTTAAAATTGTCTAGTGAGCCTATCTAATTAGTAGACATAACCTCACTGCATGCCATCAGAATCTGTGCTCCATGATTGCATGGATGAAATGCATGGTACTAGGAGACCACCTAGCCATATAACACACGGCCTCTCCTCTCTTTACCAAAATGGTCTGCAGATGCCAAGGGTAGGGCAAAGCTACTGCTTGGCATGCCTGTTTTACTTCAGGCTGTTTATCTGCCTAAGCTGTCATCAGAGTGATAAGCAATATTTTTATTGGCCCTTGCATTTCCTAAAGGCCTTTCACACACATCTGATTTAATCTTCTTGAAAACCTTCGACGTCAGTATTAACCTTTTTTCTTGTTCAAACATGAAACTGAAACTCAGAGATAGAAAGTGATTCACCCAAGGTCACACAGTGAGTGATTACCAGGCATGTACTGCATAATCTCACTGTGAGGGTCCAAAGACTTCTGCTCGCACAACTGCCAAAGCTATTACAAAAATTTTGTGGACTAAGGGCAGTTGATCCAGGAGCCTGAGAGCTCAGGTGAAACTTTGGTGGACACTGTGAGGCACTTAGGGGTTTTGTAAAGTTTCCACCCACTGAGGAAACTCTCAGAGGCCGTCTACCTTAAAAATGATCTTACTGGCAGTGTTGTGGCCTCAGGGATATCTGATGGTCTGGATTACCACCAACACCACCACCACTATTAATACTTCAGTCAAATAGATGAAGATTTGATTTCTCTGGGAAAAAAAGTCATTTTTCCAGCCTTTAATTTTCATTTATAAAATTAGTCACTATCAACATAGTCCCCCACTGGCTCTTTTTCATCTCCTGTTGGTTGTTAAGTACAAACTCTCAGGTTTGGGTCAAACTGTTCTCCTTGTAGCTGTTTCTATTTCTTCACCTGGATTCTGGCTTTCTTCTATAAACTTCCACATATAACCATTTCCTCTTCCTGGAGAGAGTCCCTTTAAAAGCCTTATCTTTTTCCTAATATGTTTTCAATCATGCCTATATTGTCCCTCAAGTCATCTGGGTTTTCTGTCTTATTCAAGAAGGTGTCCTTCACTACAAGATGATACAAACATTTTCTCTGACAAAGGCAGCAAAATGAAGGTCAAGACAAAGAACAATCTTGGGAAATTTTTTGCAAATGATATGCCACATAAAAGGTTAGTGTCCTTATTAGATTTATTTTTTCATCTAGAAGATTTTTATTTTCATATACTCAAGTCTGTTGGTCTTTTCCCAATGGTTATTGACCTAGAATAAAAACCATAATCTTCATAATGTTAGATAAACAAGGCAAGTTTTTGTTTTCAATATGAGGGTGAAATAAGATGGTGTTGTAAAAATACATGCATAACATGATCCTTTTTGCCTAAAAGCAACAAAATTCTACAGATATGTATATTTGTTTTAAAACATTTTTGGAAGTATGGAAAAAGATTTGTCATTATATACGGAATAGTTACCTCCTGAAAATAGAATGACCAGGGACTTAAGGGAAATACCTAACTTTTCCATTCCCTATCTCTGTGTTGATTTGTTACAGTAAGCTAGAACTACTTGTTGTTAAAAAATAACCTATACCAACCTTCTATACTTCTTTTGAGTTGTTTCAGACCCAAATATTGTGGGGTGGGTGTTTTGGTGTAGAGAACTGAGGAGGAACAACTGGATTCTAAAAGTTCAGGGGAGCTAAAGCAGTTGTACATCTAATAAGTAGAGCTAGAATAAGACCTAAAGAGACTTAAATAAAACAGGGAAATAAGATCAGACCTCTGGAAGCTTCTAAAGGCCAAGTAATTTGGCAGTCAGCCTTCAGGCAACTATAGCAAGTTTACCTGGAACTTTTCCTAAAATTCAAAACCCTGTGCCCTCTTCCCATGCCAGCACCTCCCAAAGACTGGCTGCATGACCTCAAGAAAGGTCATGGGCCACAAGAAAGCCCAGCTTGCGACACCATGTGATCTTGGTTGGATCACACAAACCACTGCAGGAAAGACACAGTCGATTGGTCTGAAAGTTCTGCCTCTTCTCTCTAGAAAGCACCAAAACACCACTTTTCGCGAAGCACCACTTTTTTTTAAAAGATTTATTGATTTATTTGAAAGTCAAAGTTATACAGAGAGAGAAGGAGAGACAGAGAGAGAGAAAGAGAGAGAGAGAGAGGAAGAGAGAGAGAGAGAAAGAGAAAGTCTTCCATCTTCTGGTTCACACCCCAATTGGCCACATCGGCCGGAGCTGGGCCGATCAAAAGCCAGAAGCCAGGAGCTTCTTCCAAGTCTCCCAATGAGTGCAGGGGCCCAAGGACTTGGGCCATCTTCTACTGCTTTCCCAGGCATAGCAGAGAGCTAGATTGGAAGTGGAGCAGCTGGGACTCAAACTGGTGCCCATATGGGATGCTGGCACTGCTAGCAGCAACTTTACCTGCTACACCACAGCACTGGCCCCAAAAGCACCACTTTTTAGAACTCTCCCTCTTAAGAAATGTTCATGGCTCCCAAGCCCTTCCATATTAATTCTAAACTCCTCAATAAGTAATTGACATCCTCAATAAGATACTCTAGTTATACTTAACCTTGAATAGCAGATTGGTTTGAATCTAGAAGAATATAGTGGTTATTAAGTAGGGATCCAACACGTCAGAATCCTGGGTTGAAATCCTGGCTTCTTGGGGTTGGTGCTGTGGTGCATCTGGTTAATGCCCTGGCCTGAGGCATCGGCATCCTATATGGGCGCTGGTTCTGGACTCAGCTGCTCCACTTCCAATCCAGCTCTCTGCTATGGCCTGGGAAGGCAGCAGGGGATGGCCCAGGTCCTTGGGCTCCTGCCCCCTTGTGAGAGTCCCAAAAAAAGCTCCTGGCTCCTGGCTTCAGATTGGCACAGCTCCTGCTGTTGTGGCCAGTTGGGGAGTGAACCATAGGATGGAAGACCGCTCTCTCTCTCTCTGCCTCTCCACTCTCTGTGTAACTCTGACTTTCAAATTAATAAATAAATATTTAAGAAAAAAAAAGAAATTCTGGCTTCTCTACGTCTGAGCTGCTCAATATTGAATAAATGACTTAATCTTCATGGCTTCAGTTTCTGCATACACGAAATGGTGAGTGAATAGTGCCCCTCCTAAAGGATTATTTTGAAAAATGAAATGAGATAATCTGTAGAGTTTACCATAACATCTGGTTCAATTATGCTAAACATAATTATTTTCACTTCTTATTAATCCATTTGTCAGAAGGTCATTTATAAAAGTAGCATAATAAAAATAGAACCATTGGGGGCCAGTATTGTAGTGCAGGGGGTTAAACAACCACCTGTGATGCCTCTATCTCATATGGGCACCGGTTCGAAACCTGGCTGCTGCACCTCTAATTTAGCTCCCTGCTGATGGCCTGGGGAAGCAGCAGAAGATGGCTCTAGTGCTTTGGCCCTTGCAGCCACCTTGGAGACGTGGAAGAAGCTCCAGGCTCCTGGCTTTTGGTCTGGTACAGACCAGGTCATTGTGGGCATTTGAGGAGTGATGCAGCTGATTAAAGATCTCTCTCTCCCTCAACTCTGACTTTCAAATAAAATGAAAACAGGCTGGCACTGTGGCATAGCAGGTAAAAAACCAGCCGCCTACAGTGCCAGCATCCCATATGGGCACTGGTTCGAGCCCTGGCTGCTCCACTTTCGATCCAGCTCTCTGCTATGGCCTGGGAAAGCAGTAGAAGATGGCCCAAGTCCTTGGGCCAGCCATTGCGGCCAACTGGGGAGTATACAAGAGAGTGGGACTCTCTCTCTCTCTCTGCCTCTCCTCTCTCTGTGTAACTCTGACTTTCAAAAAATTAATATATATTTAAAAAAAATAAATAAAAATAAAATACTCTGGCCAAGTGAAGGTGAGTGGCCTGGGGTCTGCACCAAGATAGTGGGGACAGAGAGGTTAGAAGCAATAAAAAAAAGATTCATCTCGACTGGAAACAGTCATTCATGACCTCTTTATCTGTGAAGTTAAAGGAAAGATAATATTATGGATCTCAGCCCTTAGGGAAATTCGCAAGAACTTTGGCACACATCTAAGCCAGTCTATGTTCACACACACACACACACACACATACACACACACACACACACACAGAGAGAGAGAGAGAGAGAGAGCGAGAGAGAGAGAGAAATGCTTATAAGCATACACAGTTTTCTTTATGCACTCATGTACAGAATTCGTCTCTTCCTCACATATCCATCTACATATACATAGGGACACATTCTCCTAAGGATTAGAATATTTTGTCAAAAAATCTATAAATTCTGTTCTGGATATAAAAACTCTCATTGCTGTACTGATCAGACAGACTCTCAGACACTGCTTATGCTCTTGTAATAAATATGAATTTAATGAAAGGATAGAAAAATGCTGCAGACAAAACTTCCGGGCAAGAGCTGTCTGAAGGTACTCCCCGTGGAGACAATGAGACAGGCACTGCAGTGAGATGCCAGGGCTTTCCTTGTTACTTGGGCATTTTGCAAAAATGTTTTTGTAATACAAACCAGGTAGGCGGTTGTATCTATTGCCTGGGAGAGGAGAATTAAAGAGTGAGACTTCTGGCGCTGAATGCTCTGAGCTACATGCGGACAGAAAGACCCTCAACTTCGAATAAAGCCTAAGCAAAATCCTTAACTGTGGGCTTGGTGGGGCCAACGGAGGTGAGTGAAGGTCCTGGCTCCTTAGAAAAGGCAAGCCTGGGGTAGTTTCTTGTAAATATCTGAGGGGTAGCAATTACCCAAAGGAACACCTTCTGAATGACTTCTTAATGACTCCCCATGCCACCCTCCAAGCTGAGATTCCATAGGCTCTGTATTCACATCTACTGTGGCACTTGTCACCCTGCCCTCTAACACTCTGTTTTCTTTGTTTTCTAACCTCAGTGCTTAGCACGGTAGGCATGCAGTAGGCACTAATAACTGTAGATAAAACTGGTGGTGACTATATGTTTATTTTTCTGCCACTCCATCTGACTGAAATTATGTATTTCCGTGGTGCTCTGTATTCCCAGGACCAACAAAAGGATCAATATGACTTAGTTCCCTTGCTGTCTCCTGAGGTCTTCTTTATGTATTAGTTTCCTTTTTTGAAAAATTTAGATAATGCTATACCTTTTTACATAAAATATCTGTAAGGTTAAATGAATCTGTAACATGAAGATGCTTGGCTCAGTGCCAAGCACAAATCTTGTTATTGTTGTCATTATTGTTGCTGTTATTTCTTCCAGACATGTTGATGGGGACAGGCCCCTGAAAATTTACAGATCTTGGTCAGACTAGGTCCTAGGGATGGTGATGGCCTCTGCACCTTTAGGTTTCTTTCTCACCTGTCTCACTCCTTTGCCCCTGCAGTTCTTCCATACTACATGCAATATTAAAGCTGAAGTTTACCTTGGAAGTCATGCATACCAGACTAGAAGCTCCCTGAGGACACTGTCAGTTAATATTCATCTCTGGGCCCTTATGGGATCTGACCCAGAGGGAGCTCTTCAAGGATATTAGCCAAGCTGACTTTAATAGCAACCATGGTGAACTGATCATGATCCAGAAGCTTCCTTTCTTTGCTGGCATGACTTGTTTCCTCATGCCCTACATCCTCAGCTCTCCTGTTGCTGCGGTCCATAACAGAAGGCAGACATGAGAAGTCCTTCGTGAGCAAGTGAGAAGGACACAGGAATCTGCTTTCTTGGAAAGGGGGTGAAATGCTTATTCTGCCAGGTCAAGCTACTTCTATCTTCTTTCTTTTCTCACCTAACAGTGTAGTGTCATTGGTTGTGGAGCTTACTGCTTACAGTCCAGTACTGACAGGAGTACTGGACTGAAGAGCAGCAACATGAAGGAATTGGGCATGGCTCTGGCAAAGACCCATTTTGAAACATAAAGCCTAACCCTTCTCTTTTACTGGGACTCAGTCTTCTTTCTGTGATGTTGATCTCTGTATGATATGAATCTCTGCTCTGCACTCCTCAATGACCTGTATGGAGCATTAAAATTAGATAGTTGTTGAATAGCAAGTTATAGACAGTAAAGAGCTATATTAATGTGAAGATACTTATATTCTTTACCTACATGATTCTCAGGATCTATTAGTCCTCCTCATATCCCAAGGCTATCAAACAACAACTATCACAACTATTTCTGTTTCTAGAAGGCTATCTCATCTTTGGCTTGACATCTGCAGATTCTCCAGTTCAAATACATCCTGAGAATGAAGAGCATGGAACTCTGGATCACTGTTCCCTCCACCCTAATCTTAGCTTCCCAAGCATTTTCCTTAACTATTTATGGAAGGACATAGGCTTGAGTCAATTACTGTGATAGAACTCAGA
Organism: Sylvilagus floridanus; assembly: GCA_949820135.1. NCBI lineage: Eukaryota > Metazoa > Chordata > Mammalia > Lagomorpha > Leporidae > Sylvilagus > Sylvilagus floridanus. Next base: position 83,265,365 of record OX463223.1, read on the forward strand.
GCTTCAGTGTCTTCATTTGTAGAATAGGGGATAAATTTGCTGTTACAGACATATCTGAAGATTAGAGAGAAGAAAGTATAGTATCTAATAAAATTCTGGTTGATGTGTAGTAACTACTTAATAAAAGAGAAAAATTATGATCATTATACAATAGTCAAGGTACCCTATAGACCCATGAATATAAATAAACTAGGAAAAGAGGCACTTGAACAAGAAAAGAGTCTATTTTGGGCATTTATTCACTACAAGCCAAATCAATAAGCATCTGTGTATTGAGTTTTCACTGTGGGCCTACTGGGATGCTCCACTGGTAGAAGCTATCATAGTACTAAAAAGAAATGGTTAAGAAAAGGAGACAAAATTTGACATCACTTGGATTATTATCCTCAGATTTATGAACACTCATCCATTTACATAGACAAATAAAGGGGAAAGGAAAGCTATACCCACACTGAGTGTCTGATACATTATCCAATTTGACCCTTGTAATGACTACAGGCTACAGAGCTGAGGTAACTGCTTTGGGCAAGACTCCAGGCTTTTTACTCCAGAGCCTCATTCCAGTAGTACACCTTGATTTTCCCTGTCTTAGGCAAGGAGAGCATGGCTTGCCCTACAGATCAGTGGTCAGCAACCTTTTTCTTCATAGGATCAGATAGGAAATACTTTAGGATTTGCAGGGCTACAGGTGATGGCTAGTACTGCTGCTGCTGTTGCTGCTGCTGTTCCTCATCCTCCTTCTCAGCCTCTTGTTGCTTAAACAAAATTAAAAACCATTCTTCGCCTATGGGCTTTGTCCTGTGGGCTGCAGTTTAGCAAACCCTGCTTTTCCTTTGAAGGAGACCTGCAACCTGAGTGGCTCTGTTTCCTTCTCATTGGGTTGAATTGCCACTGGCCTTGCCTCTGATTCCAGAAATGAGGAGTAACAAAAGAGTACCACGGAATTCTGGATGGGTATGTTTACTTTTTCCTATATCTTGGAGAAGAAACAAGGAGAGAACCCATATACATGTATAGCTTGTATGCCAACCAATCACTAAGTGCTTCAGACATCCCAGACACTACACTATCTTATTCAATTTTTATATCAGTTTGTGGTACAAATTTTTGTAACTGCTTTATGATGGAAAAAAATAATTATCAAAGGAATGAAATAACTTTTCCAATGTTATCCCTTCAGGAAATAGCCTATCCAGGACTCGAATTTGCTGTGATTGACCCAATCACAGTAGCGATTATGACCCCAAGTACATAATCGCTACTCAGTTCCACAAAGCATCCTCTGTATCCTATACACAAAAGCACTTTGCTACACATAGTGTGCTGTGAACGAGAAAAATAAAAAATAAATCCAAGGAAAGGGTGATCCGGACTAGCATGGCAACCATTATTGCTATGTCTTGAGCTTCCTGGCAGCCAGGAGAAAATGAGCAGTGCTAGTAGTTTCAGTACAGAAACAACAGTTTATTATAGAAATTAATTACAAAATGAAAATAGTATTACTGATTCTGACTTTCAGCTCTGTATGAGTTAACTGTGTTGTTGCAGGGTGGCTTTGTGCTTGCTCTGTGCCAGGCAGTGCCCTTGGAGCCAAAGATACTGACATAACTAAAGTAGAGTCTGGAAACTCCAGAAGGTCACAGCCGGAAGAGGGAGACAGACAGGTCAATATCTGACTCTAAAATATAGCAGGCAAAGAGTGGCTCCCCAGAGGTGTAAGCAAAGTGGAACAAAAGTTCATTTGCTAATTTCTCCTATGTGCACTGCCCTCCATGGATTACAAAGTGCTGACACATTTATTCTATCACTTAATCCTTACAACAGTCCCCAAAAACACATGCTATCGACTTTGTTTTACCAGTGAGAATTCGAGGCTCTAAGAAATGAAGTCATTTACCTAAAATCTCGGTGTGCAGTCAGTTCTAATGTGCATGCCCCATTTTCTGCCTTTTTTTTACAAAAAAGATTTATTTATCCATTGAAAGTCAGAGTCACACAGAGAGAGGAGAGGCAGAGAGAGAGAGACACAGGTCTTCCATCTGATGGTCCACTCCCCAGCTGGCCACAACAGCCAGAGCTGCGCCAATCTGAAGCCAGGAGCCAGGAGCTTCCTCCAGGTCTGCCACATGGAAGCAGGGGCCCAAGGACTTGGGCCATCTTCCACTGCTATCCCAGGCCATAGCAGAGAGCAGGACAGGAAGTGGAGCAGCTGGGTCTCAAACCAACATCCATATGGGATGCCGGCACTGCGAGCCAGGGCGTTAACCCACTGCACCACAGTGCTGGCCCCAATTTTCTGCCTTAAAAAAATAAAAAGGCTGCCACAAAAAGAGAGACTGTTGGGGTGGACCTTGTGGCTTAATAGATTAAACCACAGCTTGGGATACCCGCATCTCACATCATAGTGCCTAGGTTCAAGTCCTGACATCAGTTCCTATTCAGCATCTTGTTAATGCACATCTAGGGAGGCAGAAGATGATGACTCAAGTGCCTGGGTCCTTGCCACCCATGTGGGAGACTCAGATTAAGTTCCAGGCTCCTGTCTTCAGCCTGATCCAGTCCTGCTAGCATTTGGGGAATGAACCAGCAGGTGGAAAATACATTTCATTTTTTTAGATTTATTATTTATTTCAAAGTCATAGTACAGAGAGAAGAGAGATGGTTAGAGAGATATCTTCTATCCACTGGTTCACTCTCCAAATGACCACCAGGGCTGGGCCAGGCCAAAGCCAGGAGCCAGGAGCTTCTGCTCGGTCTCAGACATGGGTGCAGGGGCCCAAGGACTCGGGCTACCTTCTACTGCTCTCCCAGGCCATAGCAGGGAGCTGGATCAGAAGTGGAGTTGCTGGGACTCGAATCGGTGCCCATATGGGATGCCAGCACTGCAGATGCTGGCTTAACCCGCTGTGACACAGTGCCGGCCCCTGGAAGATATCTTCCTGTCCTTCTTACCCCCTCCCACCTGCCTTCAAGATCAACAAAAATAAACTTTTTTTAAAAAAGAGACTTGTCAATTTTGTCTAGTGGATGAGGCAAGGAGATGGCTGTCTAGGCAGTCCTGGCAGAATGAGTAGGTTTTGGATAAGAAAAAAGTAGGAGAAGGGCTTTATGAAAACTTCACAACTGAGTTTCTAAGAGGGTTGGAGAGGAGAGTCTGCTGGTAGGGAGAGATCTAAGGTCTACTCTGAGACCAGATGGTAGGGGTAGGCCCTGAGAATCAAGGAAGCTGCTACTCTTATGAGTGCAACAGGCTGAGTTCCCTGGGAGATGAGAAGAACTTTAGAGGTTCTTTAATTTAGGGACAGCATCCCCCAGTTAATACTAGATGCTACAACTTCATTTTGTGGATGATAAATCTGAGCCTTAGAGAAAGTAAGGGACTGGTAGAGCAGGGGTTAGAACTCAAATCTCCGACCTCTTAATCCCAAGTCCTTGACAGGCCTCAATCCTTGGCTTCCTTTTGCTCCAGAGCTTTCCTGTAGTGTAGGCCTGCCTCGAATCTTGATTTGTTGGCTTGGTCTCCACTTCTAATACTCCATCTCCACTTGCCTATCACCTTGTGCCCTTTTGTTTTCTGGAGAGTGCTTTCCCCTGAGGCCACTTTTGTAGCTACTGGTACACCATGCCCTGGCTCACCGATGGCCTTTGATAAAAGGATGAGGGGGTGTGGAAAGCAGAATTCACAGACCCTGAGCATAGTCCCACATCAGGCCCTGTGCTGAACAATCTCATATGGTTTAGCCTCAAAGTCATATGAAGCTAGGCACCTGTATAGGTGAAGAAACTAAGTTTCCAAGTTATTATGGGATTTGCTTAAGGGCAGACAGCTAATGAGTAACATAGCCAAGATTTGAAATAAAATCCATCTGACCCCAAAAGGGTCAGAAGAACTCTGTCATCTCCATTCTTACCAGTTATAGAAGGAAAAAAAGGCAGAGATCATTGCTTCCATTGTATAGCTCTGTTTCCCAATATGGTTGGCAGTATCCAGTGTTGCTCTTTGAACTGGAATGAAATGAAATTAAGTTCAACTTAAAATTTAGCTCCTGAATCACATTAGCCAGAGTTCAATTCTTCAGAAGCCACATAATAATGGCTAATGCCTACCATGTTGGATAGGGCAGAGATAGATCTCAAAAAAAGTTCTATGAGAAATTTCTGGTCCAGAGAAATGGATGAGGGTTCTGTTTTTATAGATTATCAATTGAGCAGCTGCATATGGTAAAAGTAACAAACTTGGATCATAAGGTAATAGCAAATCAAGGTCTCTGTAGTTCATGGGTCAATTCTCTGTAATACATGAGTCATTTACTTAGCAGTAGTCAAGAAGAGAAAAAGGAAACTGTACTGGTCTTGAAGGTTCAAGCCCCAGCTTAATCTCTGATTCTGTGACCTCAGCAATGATCCTCCTCTCTTGTTCAGCACAACGAAGTAGTCAAGTAGTTGAAGCCAAGAGCATCCTGTGGGCTGTGAATCAACACATTTTTCACTAAATTAATTTGCACATCTGTGTGAAAAGAAATGTGTGGAAAATGCTACCAGGCATTTGGATTACAAAAGGCCAACTTCTCTGTACTAAGTTATCAAAAGGAGAGTGAAAGCTAATAAATAGGTACTTTTTCCCTGACTTGCACTGAACTCTTTAAAAATAAAGATTTATTTTTATTTATTTGACAGAGTTATAGAGAGAGGTAGAAAGAGAGAGAAAGGTCTTCCATCTGCTGTTTCACTCCCCAGGTGGCCGCAACGGCCAGAACCGAGCCAATCCAAAGCCAGGAGCCAGGAGCTTCTTCCAGGTCTCCCATGTGGGTGCACGGGCCAAAGCATTTGGGCCATCTTCCGCTGCTTTCCCAGGTGCATTAGCAGGGAGCTGGATTGTAAGTGGAGCAGCTGGGACTCGAACCAGTACCCATACGGGATGCCAGTGCTGTAAGCCAGGGCTTTAACCTGCTGCACCACAGCGCCGGCCCTACACTGAACTCTTAACATGTATTTTTGTTCAATGTTAATTTATGTGTCTGGCAATCTGTTTGCCTTCTCTCTCTGGCTCCAAGCAGGTAAAGCTGGTGGTTGTAGCTATATAATACCAACTGAAATAGTTTTTAAAAGATAATTTTCTCCCTTTTTTGTTTTGTTTTTTAAAGATTTATTTATTTTGAAAGTCAGAGTTACACACACAAACACACATACACACACACACACACACACACACACGTCTTTCATCCACTGGTTCACTCCCCAATTGGCTGCAACAGCCGGAGCTGCACTGATCTGAAGCCAGGAGCCAGGAGCCTCTTCTGGGTCTCCCTCACAGGTACAGGGGTTTAAGCACTTGGGCCATCTTCCATTGCTTTCCCAGGCCACAGCAGAGAGCTGGAATGTAAGTGGAGCAACCAGGACTAGAATCAGCATCCATATAGAATGCTGGCACTGTAGGCAGCAGTCTTACCTGCTATGCCACAGTGCCAGAATTTTCTTCTTTTGAAAAAAATAAGTAATAATTTGATCTATTCAATAAATATTTATGGGTTCCTAGTGTGCCAGACACTGTAATGGCAAGAAAAATTGATCTAGTACTAAACCTTCCCTGTCCAAAGGAAAGACATTTGGCTTCTTGAAATTCCTCCCAACTAGAAATGTATTGGATCTCTGGATTTTGTGATGCCAATACAGATATTTCAGACAAGAGGGGGACAAGAGGGGACCTTTAGATCATTTGGCTACCCAAGCAGTCCATGGAACAAAAGAAAATTTGAGAAGTACCAATACATTGATGAGATTTTTGGCCTGTTGAAGACCAGCTTGTGAGAAACTTCTGAGAAACTCAGTGGTTACAATACTGGAAAGCATTGCGTCCCATTCCTTTCTCTATTTCCGCAAGACCACAAACCATGATTCTTTAGCTCTCTTATTTCTCCCTACACTATTGGGCCCTCCCCATTTGCACTGGCTGATCACACTTTCTCAGGTCTTTGTGTTTCCAATATCCAGGGGAAAAAAAAAGAAAACTTGTGGCTCCGTATTAGGCTTCTTATCTGTCAAGCACAGCACAAGAAGCTTTTACTTTTGCCATTTCATTATGTGCACCATAATACCAAGAGGTTTCAGTTACTCATCTCGCCTGATACCTGAGGACATGGAAGCTCAGAGAGAATAACTACTTACCCAAGATTCACAAAGCTAGTGCACTTAAGAACTGGGAGTTAAATTCATTTCTTCTACACTAATGGTTCATTCTTTTGTTGAAGCTTCAGGTAACATAAAAATATTTTCTTACCTAATGAAGTCTCAATATGGCCAGGGCACGAAATGCCTTAACTAATTACCAATAAAATCTGCTTAATTCCGGAAATATTTATAGGACACATACTGAGTAGCAGCTTTGTGTGTGTGGCAATCAAGTGTAGCTATTTAAAAGCCCGGATTCTGGAGCCAGACAGCCTGGATTTGAGTCCAAGCTCTTCCAATTACTTACTATGTGACCTTATGATGAACCTCAAAGGCATAATAAAGAGGAATCAGACAGGGACCTTGCTTTGTAGCTCTTTCAATGAGAATTACAGCTCCAGCCGGGCACACAGTAAGTGCTCATTAAGTGTTAACTACTGTTTTTTTTTTTTTATTTAACTCATCTAAGAAGCATTTTATTGTTAAAGAAAAAATTTAGAATACATATAAATTTTACATATTTATAGGTGTTATGTAATGTTTTGCATAATTTCATTGTTTGATTCCAATCAGGGTAAATATATCTATGTCCTCAAACATTTGGCATTTCTTTATGGTGAAAACACCCAAAATCTTATCTTCTAGTTTTCCTTACACACTTACCTTACCGTACAGTGTGACCCCAGAACTCCTTACCCCTATTTAGGTATGACTTAGTACCCATTAATCAACCTTCCCCCACTCCTCACTCCATGGTTCTCTCCTGAGACTCTAGTTACCATGATTTTACTTGTAACCCAAGAAGCATTTATTGATGCCCACCATATATCAGGCTCTGCTTTTGTGACCCCTGGAGACCACTGTTTTTTTCTGAATATCAAAGAGTAAATGAAGAAGAATCACTCAAAGGGTCCTAAAATGAGGACCTGTCAGAACTGAAGAGGTCCTTGGTTTTCAGCTAGTTTCAAATTTTCTGAGTATACAGAGGAAGTCACTGATGCCCAAGGAGAGGTAAGGATACATGGCTAACCAACATCAGAGTTAGGGCTGATTGCCTTCCTGTAGAAATAGAAGACCAGATGGTCAAATAGCAATCAAGAAACTGTGGGGGCCGGCGCTGTGGCTCACTTGGTTAATCCTCTGCCTGCAGTGCCAGCATCCCATTCGGGCACTGGGTTCTAGTCCCGGTTGCTCCTCTTCCGGTCCAGCTCTCTGCTGTGGCCTGGGAGGGCAGTGGAGGATGGCCCAAGTGCTTGGGCCCTTGCACCCACATGGGAGACCAGGAAGAAGCACCTGGCTTCTGGCTTTGGATTGGCATAGTTCCGGCCATAGCAGCCATTTGGGGGGTGAACCAACGGACGGAAGACCTTTCTGTCTCTCTCTCTCACTGTCTGTAACTCTACCTGTCAAATAATAATAATAAAAAAGAAACTCTGGACTTCCATTCAGAGGCCTCTGCCTTCATTTGTGCTAACTTGCTGAGTCCACTGCCCAATTCACATCTTCCCACCTACCACAGGCCTGGTTTAAAACCACAAGATTTGCCCTTAATCAGGGAGCTACTCATGCTCACCACCCAGAACAAAAAGAAAAAAAAAATCCAATGAAACAAATAACACCTGTGGGAGGGCACAACTCTAGGTACATTAGTGCATTCAGTTAGCTTTTCAGGAGTTAACTACATGAGAAGAACTTCTTAGGAAGGAAGATTTATATTGACTTACAGTTTAGGAGGCCCAAGATTGGGCAGCCCTATTCATCTGGCATCTGATGAAGTCAGTGTGCACAAGGAGGATCACATGGAAAGCCAGGAAGCAGAGAGACACAGGGAACACACAGGCATGATTCTTGGCGTAGGGGGTGCATAATTGTTCCAATCTGTGTGTGTATGAAGCATAATTGTTCCAACTTGTGTGTTTATGAAGCAATTATTCATGTATGTGATGTGGGGCCTGGAGTAGGATGTCAAATTTGGCATGCAAGTGCATATTTTCATGTAGAGAGATGTCACAACATTTAACATTCTGAAAAAGATACACACTCCAAAAAAGTTAATATTTATCCCACCCTAGTTCTTTTTTTGCATTTATGCATTTATTTTCATGAACTGAGAGAAAGAGAGAGGAGAGAGAGAGAGAGAGAGAGAGAGACAGAGAGAATCTTCCATCCACTGTTTCATTGCCCAAATGGCTACAATAATTCCAAAACCAGGAACTCAGAACGCCACCTGGGTTTCCTATATGGAGGGTGGAGGGGGGGATGGGAACTCAAGCACTTGAGACATCATCTGCTGCCTGACAGGGTACATTAGCAGGAGGAAAGCAGATCGGAAGTGGTGTCGGGACCCAAAAAGGCATGCCAATATGGGATGCAGGCATCTCAAGAGATGGCTAAATCTACTGTGCCACAACACCTGCCCCAGATTCACCCTAGTTCCACTTGTTACATTTTTTAAGAAGGAAAAACTAAAATTTGGGGGAAATTTTGCCAAAGGATACTCAGTTACGAGAGGTACAATGAGAACTAGAAACCAGGTTGTTTGAATATCAAACTAGTTCTTTCCTTTCTGCTGAGACAGAGAATTAACCAAAAGCCTTTATTATATGAATCCTGAAATATTGTATTTAGCTGCTCTACTAACTACCCAGCCCTCCCCCAGATGGCGCTATTGGGCCTGCCCTCTCCATCATTCTGTATTTCAGATATCTCATATACTTTTCCTGTCTTATGTTCAAACTTTTCATGCTCTTGCTAACTAACATACTAGGTCTGACAGACAGATTTATGTTACTACATTAATGATAAATATGATAAATTTTATAAGTAATGATAAAGTCAGTCTTCCCCTCAAAATGTCTTTGAACAGGGGTTCTCCACATATAATGCCATATTATTATCATTCTTAATTTTCATCATGCTATGGAAATCCTCCTGGGATAATAATCAGGACACTGGAGTTCAAGCCCTGGTTAGTCTCACGCCTATGTCATCTAGGACAAGTTATTTATGTTACTTACTACCTCACATTGTATATAAAATTCCTGAAATATATTAGGCACTCAATAAATGAAGTTCCCAATGAGCTGTTTTTTTAAGGATTTAATTATTTACTTACTTGAAGTGACAAATAGAGGAGGGAGACAGATTTTGCCATCCCCTCATTCACCCCCCAAATAGTCACAACATCCAGGGCAGGCCAGGTGAAACCAGGAGCCAGAAACTCCATCTATTTTTCCCAGATGGGTGAAAGAGGTGCAAGTACTTGGGCCATCATCACGTGCTTTTCCAGGTGCATTAGCAGGGAACTGAACGGTAAGCAGAGCAGCTGGGATATGGGATGCCGACATCACAAGCTTACCAGCTATGCCACAACACTGGCCTAGAATGACGGTATTTCTGATTTCAGGTTTGTAGCTCCATTCTTTGGCCCGTTTATCTAAAAGTCCTTCATTGAGTATAAAATACAAATAACATAACATCTACCATTTTAATGAGCTTAAAATGTAAAATTTGTTAGCATTAAGTATCTGTGATCACCTTTTAAAATACACAGAAAATGGCGACCAAAAAACTCAGCCACTTTTACAATGTCAATTTCCAGAATATGGCTTGAGTCACTCTCAGCACATATTCAGCTTAGCCTATCACATCCTTCCCAGTTTCATTCCCAGTCCTATGTTGGAACAGCAAAGATTCAGAACAGGCCTGTGAAATCCCAGTCATCACAGAAAAAACAGTGGCCTGGGAATCTAAGGTTGAATTTGGGCAAGTTCTTGGGACTTACACTCTCTCCTCCAAGCCACTCTCAGTATTCCCATATGTATTATAATAGGATTGGACTACATTATCAGTGAAATTCCCTCCAGACTAATATTCATGTGGTAGACTGAAAAGATAGGCTCCAGAATCACAGAGACCTAGATTCGAGTTCTAGTACTATCATTTACTTAACCATATGACCTTGAATACTATGATGGTTCATTTTATATGTTAACATGCTTAGGGGATAGTACCTAGTCATTTAATCACACACTAATCTAGGTGTTACTAGTGAAGGTATTTGCAGATGTGGCTACCATCTACAATCAGTTGACTCTACATAAAAGAGATTGCCCTCAATAATGTTATTATTATTATTATGAATAATTATTTGAAGGCCTTAAGGGTGAAAATTGAGGTTTCCTGAAGAAGAAATTCTATCTCAGGACTACAATGGCAACTGCTGCCTGAGTTTCCAGTTTGCCAGGCTGCCCTACAAATTTTAAAAGATCTCAGTGCCTGCAATCACATGGGCTGTTACTCAAGTAAGTTATGCATCTGCTATTAGTTTTGCTTCTCTGGTGAACTATGACTGATAGAAGCCCTCATATACTTACCTTTAAGATTTATTTATTTATTTATTTAAAAGGCAGAGTTACAGAGAGAAAGAGGGAGACACAGAGAGAGAGAGAGAGGAGAGAGGAGGAGAGGGGAGGAAGGAGGAGGAGAGAGGAGAAGAGAGGGGAGAGATCCTCCATCTGCTGGTTCACTCCCCAAATAGCCTCAATGGCCAGCACTGGGCTGAGCTGAAGCCAGGAGCCAGGAGCTTCTTTCGAGGTCTCACATGTGTTGCCCAAGCCCTTGGGACATCTTCTGCTACTTTTCCAGTGCATTAGCAGAAAGCTGGATTGGAAGTGGAGCAACCAGGACAAGAACTGGCTCCCATATGGAATGTCTGCATTGCAGACGATGGCTTAACCAGCCGTGCTGCAACACCGGCCTGCACTCGTATATATTAAAAAAATAAAACTTTTTTTTAACTAAAATACTATATGCTTGGAAATGTTCTAGGAACTGGGAATACTTGTCTTCAAGGAATTTATAATCTACCAATTTACTGCATAGATATAGGCAATACAAATAGACACAAACAATAAATTATATCATGTTAATCATTCTGAACTATCAGAAATAATAACTATACAAATAATAACTATACAAAATAATGCACGTAAAAGACTTAGAATATAAGAATTAAGTGTCGGGGGCCAGCCCTGTGGCATAGCAGGTAAAGCAGCCGCCTGTAGTGCCGGCATCCCATGTGGTGCTGGTTCGAGACCCGGCTGCTCCACTTCAGATCCAGCTCTTTTCTATAGCCTGGGAAAGCAGTAGAAGATGGCCTAAGTCCTTGGGCCCCTGCATCCATGTGAAAGACCCTGAAGAAGCTTCTGGCTCCTGGCTTTGGATCGGTGCAGCTCCAGCCATTGCGGCCAATTGAGGAGTGAACCAGTGGATGGAAGACCTCTCTCTCTCTCTCTCACTGCCTCTACTTCTCTCTGTGTGTAACTCTGAGTTTCAAATAAATAAATAACCCTTAAAAATAGAATTAAGTGTTGGCCCATAATCATGAGTCCATCCTTTTACTATGATTCTGACAATTTTATTTTTAAGCGCATTTTCTTATATTCTGATTTTTCCATTTCTTGTATAGCAAATATATTCTAGAGGAGCACTGATATAGCTGATTCAGAAACAACAATAACATTTGGATTTGGAGTCAAAAGACTGGCTTTGAGTCTCAGTTTAGTCATTTAGCCTCTCTAAGCCTTAAGTTTTCTAACTATAGAAAATAAATAATAATACTCCTTTATAGTGTTCCAGAAGGAGTAAATAAGATCATAACTTTCAATGAATCAAGAAAGGTGGAAAATGTGCTTTGAAAACTCTTTATTACCTAGAATGTTTAGTTACCCAAAAGAAATTGTTTCCTGTCCCCCTTAAACACCTCCCAACACACATCTTTGTTCTTTATTAAATGATTGTTCATTTTTCCTCTTTTTTATTGAAGACAAAGAGAGGGAGAGAGACCTTTCATCTGCTAGCTCGCTCGTCAAATACCTGCAAGAGCTGGGTCTGGGCCAGGTGGAAGCCAGGAGCCAAGAATTCCATCTGGGCCTCCCACATGGGCGGCAGGGGCCCAAGCACTTGAGCTAATCAGAAGTGGAGCAGCAGGACGCAAAGCAGAACTCCAATATAGGATGTGGGTGTCCCAAGCAGTGGCTTAACCCACTGTGCCACAAAACTCACCTTAAACAATTATTCTGGTATTAGTTATTAACTCAAGACTGGTTTTTGACCTTAAAGCCACCCAACTTGTAACTATCAATTGGTGGCAAATATCAAAGAAAACCTGGTTTGGACATCCATGGGCATGATTCCCATAGGCCACAGATGCCAAAATTGTTAGGCTTTTTTCCCATAGCTATTCCAAATGTCATTTTTCATCCTTGCTTCCTGGGCTTCCAACCCCTATACCCACATACTCTCTGTACCTCCCCACGGGAAGTTCTTTAAAGGTCCTTCTGATGGGCCAGTACCACAGCTCACTAGGCTAATCCTCCCTCTGTGGCATCGGCACCCCGGGTTCTAGTCCCGGTTGGGGCGCCGGATTCTGTCCTGGTTGCTCCTCTTCTAGGCCAGTTCTCTGCTGTGGCCTGGGAAGGCAGTGGAGGATGGCCCAATTGCTTGGGCCCTGCACCCCATGGGAGACCAGGAGAAGCACCTGGTTCCTGGCTTCGGATCAGTGCAGTGCGCCGGCCATATCGGCCATTTGGGGGGTGAACCAATGGAAGGAAGACCTTTCTCTCTGTCTCTCTCACTAACTCTGCCTGTCCAAAAAAAAAAAAAAAAAAAAAAAAAAAAAAAAAAAAAAAGATCCTTCTGATGAAGTAGCACTACTTCTGACTTCAGGGAAGTGGACAAAGGAGAAAAGTTTGGAGGAATTGTTTTGAAGCAGACAATTACAGGGAGCCAAGATTATCCTTTTTTTGCTCAGTGAGGAAAAGAGAACAAATATAATTGTGGAATTCTGTGGGATGGAGAGTGAAGACTTCAATGCAAATAGATCCACATCCATGACAGGGAACTCAATGGTTGAGGGTGGGTGTAGTCATGACCAGCAGCAGGGTGTAAAAGTATCTCTCTTTTATTGGCCTTGTTATTCTTCAACAAAAACAAAGTTGAGCCAATGCAGCTGATGTGTTTTGTGACCCCCGCAAAGGCTATGAAGATTTTCAGCTATGTGGGTGCTGAAAATGAGACCTCTGACCAAAGATAAAAACATTAGTTTATGGGCATAAGAATTTTTTCAGCTATTTCTTGTGTTGGCACAGAGGCCCTGTAATCATGCTCTATAGATATTTCCAGGGCTTTGTCAAATTTCAGTAACAGTGTTGAAACATTTGCCTTCCCATCCCTGCAAAGATTTCTCCCACAATCCGCAGTTAAGAAACACAAAAACAAATACTCTCACCAATTCTGTTGCACTATTGTATTAAGCTACTTGTTGTTACTTTAACTAAAATACCCAGGAGGAGCTTCTTGGGGTAAAAAAAAAAAAGTTTGTTTGAGCTTACAGTTTGAGGTTATAGGATCCAGCAGCCCCATGGTCTGGCATCTAAGGGAGGCTGGTTATGGTGTTTGTGGAGGCAAAATCACATGGTGAGTGAGGAAAGAGAGAAAGAGCGCCTATGCCAAACGTGAACTCCAAATGATGAAATATCTTCTGCCATCTACCCTCCAAGGGAATGCTCCTAATGACCCAAAGACCTCCCATCAGTCCCACCTCCTAGCCACCACAATTAGATCGAATCTCTACCCTCATTCCATCACCTATAACATGAAGACTTAAGAGTTTAAACAGCTGTATGAGTTTTAGAGCGCCATCCTACTCAACTCATAACAACTATCATCTGCTGCCACAATCCCACTCTCACTCCCTCTATTATTAGAGGGGTCAGTAGGGCCTCTCACTTCTTCTCATGTGATGAGCATCTACATGATCATGTGTTTTCGTTTGATTCCAATCATTCCTCCCTGGCCTTATTTTCTCCTGACCATGCCTTCAGACTTGTGTATCCTTCTACCAATGCTGACTTCTTGCAGAGGAAGGAGGTGAGTGTGAATATTCCAATTCAAATTTTGTCTTTATTTTCCCAGAAATGAAAGATGTAGGTCTGCTGATTTAAGATATGAGTTTTGTTTACTCAGACCCAATGTGGTCTAAATTCAAATTAGGGAGTGAAGGGCATGAGACCAGACCTGCCATTAAATTGGAGTCTCCACTATGGTACATTTATTTTATTCCTTTCATGATTAATCCTAAGGATCTGCATGATTAACAAAATAATTCTCTTCTACCTTTAGTAGCTACTTTTGGAGGTGGTGAGGTCTCTGACAAAAAATGCTTATTATTCCTACTAAGTTTCTTGGTCAAGTCCATTTCTTCTACCTTCTGGAGAAAAGAGAGGAACTCTTTGGGTTGGTTTTTAAACAGAAATACCATGTTATACATAAGATCCAGTTCGTATTAACTGTTTATAATCTGTACCCAGGCCATTTATGAATGTTTGGTGCATAGCAAAGACTGCAGAGAATGGCCTGGGAATTCTCTGGCCCTCAACATAAGTGAGGGCCATTTGCTCTGCAGTGTTCAAAACACAGAGTAAGGGGCCATGTTGTGGTGCAATGGGTTAAGCAGCAGCCAGCAATGCCAACATCCAATATTGAAGTGCAGGCATGAGTCCTGGCTGCTCCACTTATGATCCAGCTCCTTGCTGATGCAAATAGGAAGACAGCGGGAAATGACCCAACTACTTAGGCCCTCGCCACTTACTTGTGGGACCTGGATGGAGTTCCTGGCTCATGGCTTCAGTTTGGCCCATCCCGGGCAATCATGGCCATTCGTGGAGTGAACCAACATGTAGAAGATATTCTCTCTCTCCTTCCCTTCCTTTTAAATAAAATAAATCTTAACAGCAAACAAAAGCAGAGTGTTAGGGATTGGGGAGATTTTGAGCAGAGGAGAGAGGAAAACAGGCAACAAGAGACATTCAAAGCAGAATAAATCTTCATTCAACTACAAATACTTATTACACATCTACTCTTCTTCACCAAGAACTATTCTAGGTTCCTAGGATACAGAAGAGAACAAAACAAAACTATCTGTCTTTCTGGAGTTTACATACAAATGAGGGAGAAAGACAATAAGCAGCAAGCCGAAAAATAAAGTACTCTCTTATCATATGGTAGAAGGTGTTAAGTTAGATGGAGACGGTAGAAGGCAAACAGGTTAAAGAGCATCAGGAGTTCTGAATGTGGAGGCAATCTGCATGATTAAATCAGGTGATTGGATCTGAATGCCTTTTATTTGAACAAATATTTGAAGTTAGGGGAAACTAGTGAGCCATAAAGTTGTCTGAGGAAATAGCATTTCAGACAGAAAGAACTTTCCTGGCTAATTTAGGAGCATGCTGTTATTCTCAAGAAACAGCAAACAGGGTCGTGTACCTGGAATGACAAGACCAGGGGTGAGAATAGTAGGGAAAGAAGTCAGAGAAGCAATGCCAAGATGAGGAGTCTGGGTTTTGAGAATTATTCTGAGCGACAATGGAGCCCTTGCAGAATTTTGAGCTCAGGACATCTCCAATCTGGTTTCTGGCACCAAAGCATTATATGACGTTCAGTCAGACCCATCTCATAAATGAGACTCTCTCTTCATCTGTGTGAGTAGGTTGGATAAAAACAGTCATTGTCAAACTCTTTGAAGCCCAGGAATGTTGTTTTGTAACAGAGTTCCCCCCTTACTCCCTTATCACTATGTAATGATATACTATATTGATGTTAACAGAGACAAACTATACCTATCAAAAATCAGTGAAAATCTAGCAAATAAAATAGACAAATGGGGTGAACATTGTGGCATAGCAGCTAAAGCTTCTGCCTGCAAAACAAGCATCCCACATGGGTGTTAGTTTGAATTCCCAGCTGCTCCACTTCCCATCCAGATCCTGCCAATGGTGTGGAAAAAGCAGTGGAAGATATCCCAAGTCCTTGGGCCCTGCACCTACATGGAAGACCCAGAGGAAGCTCCAGGCTCCTGGCTTTGGATTGACTCAGCTGGGGCCACTGTGGCCATGTGGAGAGTGAACCAGCAGGTGGAAGATCTCTCTCCTTCTTCTCCTTCTCCTCCTCCTCTCCCCCTCCCCCTCCACCCCTTGCCCCCTCTTCCTTCTTTTTCTCTTTGTGTGTATCTCCCCCCTCCCTGCAACTATGCCTTTCAAATAAATAAGTAAATTTTCAAAAAAATGGGCAAATGTACATCTGCTCTGGATGAAGCAAGGTGGAGCAGTGGAAATGAATATCAACTGCTCTTCAGCCCAGATATGCCCTGAGAGTATTCCTCACAAATCTTAAGATGTGAGCAATATAATGTTTAAAGTCTTATCCCACATGGTGGTTTCTAAACTCTCTTCTTAAAAACTTTATATGCAAGATCTTTACAAATACTTGATTTGGAATATTTTTATTTTTAAACAGGCAAGGAAGAGTTTATTTGTAAAGATTTATTTATTATTTGAAAGGCAGAGTTAGAGATGCAGAGGCAGAGAAGGAGAGGTCTTCCATCTGATGGTTCACTCCCCAGATGGCCGATCCAAAGGCAGGAGCCAGGAGCTTTTTCTTGGTCTCCATGTGGGTGCAGGGGCCCAAAGACTTGGGCCATCTTCTACTGCTTTCCCAGGCCACAGCAGAGAGCCGGATTGGAAGGTCTTGACCCGGCGCCTATATGGGATACCGGCACTACAGGCGGCAGCTTTACCAGTTACACCACAGCGACAGCCCCAGAAAGTTTATTTTTTTACTTGGAAAATAATAGTTGCATATACATTTATTTTATAATATTCTCTTCTCCTTCCCACCCATCTGCCTTCCCTCCTTCCCCATTTCTTTCTTTGCTTCTTTCCTTCTTTTTTTTTTTTTTAGCTCCTGAGATAACATATTTAACTAACATTACACACATTCAAGGGCTTAATTCTCCACTAAAGTGATCAACTGGAGGACATCAGGTTGAGTGACATAAGCCAGATACAGAATGACAAATACTGCATGTTCTTTATATATGATAGCTAAAATTAAAAAAAATCAAAAAAACAAAATTAAATTGAAAAAGAATGTGATTGGGACTGGTGTTGTGGCATAGTGGGCTAAGTGTCCACCTAGGATGCCAGTATCCCATATGGGTTCTAGTCCCGGCTCCTCCTCCTCCTCCTTTCCAGCTCTCTGCTATGGCCTGGGAAACCAGTAAAAGATGGTCCATGTGTTTGGACCCCTGCACCCATGTGGGAGACCAGGAAGAAGCTCCTAGCCCTGGCTTTAGATTGGCTCAGCTCTGGCCATTGTAGCCATTTTGGGAGTGAACCAGAAGATAGAAGACTTCTCTCCCCTCTCTCTCTCTGAAATAAATAAAATATTTTTAAAAGAATATAATTGTATATATTTATGGAGTACCATGTGATGTGTCAATAGATGCATGCATTGTGTAGTAATCATGACTATTGCAATAGCAGAGGGAAATTAAACTTAATTCCACTGAAACAAATGGAAGAGGAGTATTTTTATTAGATTAGAATTTTTTATTTTAGTACTTTAATTTTTGAGTTATATAAAATTTGTACATGTTTATGGGGTATGGTGAAATATTTCATCACATATGCACTGTATAATGATTAAACCAGGTAACCATTTTCTTATTTTTTTCTTTGTGTTTTCAACCTAATAGCTCCTCTCTTTATACAGAATATAATTCATTATTGTGAATTACCCCATTTTGCTGTGGAACACTAGAAGTTGTTACTTCAATGTGACTAAAATTCTTTTTAAAAAGTTTTGTTTAAATTTACAAAACAAATAATTGTAAAGTAGCACATGATTTGCATTTTCCACATCTCATTTCCTCTATTATTAACTTCTTCTATTAAGATACTTAAAATAAATAAACCACATCCAGGTTCCCCCATTAATATTCATACTAGTATGATATATTTGTCACAATTAACCATACCCAGACTCCCCTATTTTTTAATCCAGGCTACTTCTGTGCTCGTTTCAGCAGCACATATACTAACCCAATCTACTTCTGTCACTCTCATCCCTCTCAACATCTATTAATTGCCAATTTGAGTTCAGATTGAATTTTTTTTGTTCCCAATATGACAGAGGGCATACAATGCTTGTTTTTCTGAGTTTGGCTTATTTCACTTAACATCATGTTCTCTAGTTCCATCCAATTTGCTGTAAATGACAAGATTTCATTCTTTTATATGGCTGAATAATATTTCATTGTGCATATATACTACATTTTCTTTATGCATTTATCTGATGATTGACAATTTGGTTAATTCCGTATCTTGACTATTGTGACAGTGCTTTAATAAGCATGGTGGAGTAGGTATCTCTTTGATACAATGATTTCATGTCTTTTTGATATTTACCCAGTAGTAGGATTACTGGATCGTATGGTAGTACTGTTTCTAGTTGTTCAGGATACCCCCATACTGTTTTCCATGGTGGCTGAATTAATTTACATTCCAACCAAAAGTATATAAGCATTCCCCTTTCTCTACATAGTCACCAGCATTTGTTACTTTCTTTTTGATAATAACCATTCTTTTTTTATAACGCTTTTATTTAAAGAATATAAATTTTCAAAATACAGCTTATATATTACAATGGCTTCCCCCCCATAACTTCCCTCCCACCCACAGCCCTCCCCTTTCCCACTACCTCTCCCCTTGTATTCACATCAAGATTCATTTTCAATTCTCTTTATATACAGAAGATCAGTTTAGTATATATTATGTGAAGATTTCAACAGTTTGCCCTCACATAGCAACACAAAGTGAAAAATACTGTTTGAGTACTAGTTATAGTATTAATTCACAATGTATAGCACATTAAGGACAGAGATCCTACATGATATATCATTTTTTAAATTGATTAATTTTCTATGCAATTTCCAATTTAACACCAAGATTTTTTTTTCATTTTTAATTATCTTTATATACAGAAGATTGATTCAGTATATACTAAGTAAAGATTTCATCAGTTTGCACCCACACAGAAACACAAAGTGTAAATACTGTTTCAGTGCTAGTTATAGCATTACTTCACATTGGACAACACATTAAGGACAGATCCCACATGAGACGTAAGCACACAGTGACTCCTGAAGTTGATCTAACAATTTGACACTCTTGTTTATGGCGTCAGGAATCTCCCTAGGCTCTAGTCATGAGTTGCCGAGGCTATGGAAGCCTTTAGGGTTCACCGACTTCAATCTTATTCCGACAGGGTCATAGTCAAAGAGGAGGTTCTCTCCTCCCTTCAGAGAAAGGTACCTCCTTCTTTGATGGCCCCATTCTTTCCACTGGGATCTCACTCGCAGAGATCTTTCATTTAGGTCTTCTTTTTTTTCCAGAGTGTCTTGGCTTTCCATGCCTAAAATACTCTAATGGGCTCTTGAGCCAGATCTGAATGCCTTAAGGGCTGATTCTGAGGCCAGAGTGCTGCCATTCTGAGTCTGCTGTGTCTCCTGCTTCCCATGTTGGATCATTCTCTCCCTTTTCGATTCTATCAGTTAGTGTTAGCAGACACTAGTCTTGTTTGTGTCATCCCTTTGACTCTTAGAACTATCAGTGTGATCAATTGTGAACTGAAATTGATCACTTGGACTAGTGAGATGGCCTTGGTACATGCCACCTTGATGGGATTGTATTGAAATTCCCTGGAACGTTTCTAACTCCATCATTTGGTAATAACCATTCTAACAAGGGTTGAGGTGATATTGTTTTTAGGTTTTGATTTGCATTTCCCTGATGATTAGTGAAATTGAACATTTATTCACATTTGCTGTTAGCCATTATATTTCTTCTTTTGAGAACTACCTCTTCTCGTCTTTTGCCCATTTCTTACATAAATCAGGTGGTTTTGTTGTTGAGTTGTTGAGTTCCTGAGAGAGCCTGTATATTAATTCTTTTTAAGACAAATAGGTTGCAAACATTTTCCTCCATTCTGTTGGATGTCTCCTCTCTGTATTCATTGTTTCCTTTGCTGTATGGAAGCATCTGAGTTTGATATAATCCCATTTGTCTAGTTTTGCTTTTGCTGCCTGTACTTTTGGAGTCTTATCCAAGAAATCATTGCCTATGAAAACATTTTTGAAGCATTCCCCCACTCCTTGTTTTCTTCTAGAAGTTTTGCAGTTTCAGGTCTTATATTTAGGTCATCAATTCATGTTGAGTTGATTTTTGTATACGAAGAAAGTTAGGGATCTAATTTATTTTTCTCTATATGTATATCCAGTTTGTCCAGTGCCATTCATTGAAAACTATCATTTCCCCAATGTATGCTATTGGCACCTTTATCAGAAATCAGTTGGCTTCATAGACATATATTAATTTCTGGGCTAAGTGGTGGTTGGTTTCGGTGACTTTATAGACCCCTCAAGGTGTAATCCTTCCTGCTTATATATTCTCGTAGGAAGATATGACTATTAATGACCTTTTATCTCACTCAGAGTAAAACTAAAGGTCCTCCACTGACTCCCTAAACCATCTCTCTGACTTTATCTTCTGCTTCTCTTTTTTTAAAAAAATTTTATCTAAGTTATGCAAGTTTCATGTATTTCTGTATATATAGATCCTCTCTTCTTCCTCACTTTTCTATCACTACTGGTTTCCTTGTTCCTCAAACATACCAGACATGTTCCCCGTGCCTGGCAGGATCAGGCTCTTCCCCCAGAAATCAACATTGTTCTTTACCTTACTTCCTTCAGATATTTGCTCAAATGCTACTTTCTAGGTGATATGTTTTTTTAACCATCTTCCTCATTAGCAGGGAGCTAGGTTGGAACTGGAGCAGCCAGGACTCAAACCAGTATTCATATAGGATGCTAGTGTTGCCAGTAGTGGCTTAACCTGCTGCACCACAACACCTGCCCATAGGTGATATATTGACCACTCTACATCATCGCATTAAAACTCACCATCCCTACTGGCATGTCTAATCCTTTCCTATTGTTTTTATTGTATGTATCTCCAATTGACACATTCACTTATTTCTCTCCTTCCACTAGCAGGTAGGCTCCATGTGGTCATAGTATTTGTTTTAGTCACTGTTATATCCCTGGTATTTAGAATACTGTCTGAAACATGGTAGATGCTAAATACATACTTACTTGATGAATGAATACTATTCAGATTTGAAAGTTATTCAGATGTCTACTCAATGAACCCTCAAGTCTAGGTCAGCGAAAAGAGCTTAGGTTTGAGTGTCAGAAGATTTGAATTCAAATTATGACTATCATTCACTACCTAAATTAAGATAAGTCATTGTAGTGGTTATGGATCTCCATTTTTTTCATATTGATATGGTAATTGTTGTAATATCTGTATGTCGGGGTCTCAAGCCCAATGCTAGCCCCTGACCAGCAGGGGCAGTGCAAGCACTCCCTAACAAGGCGAACTGGAAGGGTAAGGTCGACAAGTCAAGAACACACCACAAGCACCCATGAGTTCTGTCGAAGCAGGAACCGCTTTATTGAAGAAGTGTGCAGGCTCATAAAGCTTACGGAAGACATGCGCAGTAGGGGAGCCAATCAGCGAAAAGGCCATGCAGGCGTGGGTGGAGCACGCACAGGGGCATCTTAAGCAAAGTATAGGGATCACGCACTGTCCACGTGTGCAGAACTAAAGCGGACCTATCTGCCAGTGGTCTGATCTTACATAGCTTAACCGGGGCAGCCGCAGACACGCCCCCTCGAACATCTGCCAGGCACCATATTGTAATGGAGATTTTAGGCAATGCCCAACATCTGTATAAGCCATGTTTCTCTGGAGATACATAATTGGTAGAATATGTATATAAGTAAATGAAGGCTCATACAATTGTGGCAACGGAAAAGTCCCATCACAGGTTGTCTGTAGGCTATAGAGTCTGAGATGGTAGTATACAACCTCATTTCAAGTACAAGGCCTCAGTACCAGAGAAACCAAGGATGTAAGTCTCAATTCCAGGCCTAAATGCCTTAGTGTTAGCAGGCAGACTGTCGGGATTGTAGAGTCCAAAATCCACCAAATGACATCTCAGAGAGGAGCTGAGCCGATATCCGCTCTCTGTGACAGCCACAAACGACATTCCCACTTCGCCTCTCCAGGCCCTAGTCCATTGATGTTGCCTGCCCACATTCAGGTAGTTTTCTTACCTAATGCACTCAGACTCACAGACATGCTCAAAATAATGTTTTTCCAGGTTTCTATATATTCTTTAATCCAGTCAAGTCGATACCATGAAATCAAACATCACGGTGACTGAAACCATAAAGCTATATATAATCATTGGATTCTATTGTTACATAACACTTCAATGCCCTTCCATGATAAGTGACTACCCAAGTCTAAAGAGCTTCAGGAGTAAAAGAATATCAGTTTGCTCATACTCTAAATGGTACTGAACATTGTCACTCTTTTTTTTTTTTCCTTGTTTGAGAAGTAAAAGTTATATCTCTTCTTGTTTTGTTTTGTGTGTAGTTATAAACACTAGAGCATCTTTTCCAACATTTTATTGTTTAATTTCCCTTGCCATGAATTTTCTATCTGTGCTTTTCATCAATTTTTGTTGTTAGACTGATTACCATTTTGTTATTAATGTATTAATTCTTTGTAGAGTATGAAAATTAGACCTTTTTCTATCATGCATATTGGCAAATACTCTCCCCATTTCATCATCTTTATTTTGTCAGTTCATCATTTATATATTACATATTTTCCATTAACATTTTGAAGACCAAATGCATATATATATATATATATATAAATCAGCAAAGAAAATATTATGGTTTGAATCTGTACTCCAAAGTTCATATATTAGAATCATAATTTTCAATCCAATACTGGTAAAAGGTAAGACCCTTAAGAGGTAATTAGACGATAAAAACTCATGAATCGATAAAGTCATTATAATGGTAGTGGGTTAGTTGTTGTGGGAGTAGGCTCCTGATAAAAAGAATTCACCTCTCTCTCTCCTTTCCTCCATTCTTTCCTCCATTTTTCTCCCTCCTTCCCTTCCTCCCTCACTCACACTCTCTTGCTCTTTCATTTTCTACCATAGGATGATACAACATTAAGACCCTTACTACATGTAAATGCTATGCTCTTAGACTTTCCAGTCTTCAGAACCATAAGCCAAATAAACTTCTGTTCATTAGGTCACCCAGTCTGTGGTACTCTGTAACAGCAGCATAAAGTGTGCTAATACAAAGAATAAAGATTATTTTCTAATATTTATAACTTTTGTTTATTTCGCTTGTCTGATTGCATACTTCTGAAACACCAGTAAACAATTATGGGCACAATTTACATTCATATCCTGTTCAGTTCATGGGAATATTTCTAGTGTTCATTATGGATAATCTAGGAATATATATGGTATAGACCAATATATTCCCTTTCTTATAAATCAATAATGCCCATTGAAATTTTTCAAATGCTTTTTAAAGACTGTTGACACATAGTTTTCTTTGACTACTAATATGATATATTCTATTAATATGTCCATTAATGTTAAAGATTTCTTGCATCTGTCATATAAATTCTGCTTTGCCATGATATTTATTCCAGCAATACAAGTCTTTGATTCTTTGTTCACAATTACAAAATTCATAGCTCTATGAAAGCCTCCATATCTCATCTGGCTTATTTTAGATTGCTTAATCTAACCTGATAGAATATTATATATTCTAATTACTGTTGTTTTTTCATGTTTTATAGCTGAAATATTCAAATACTTGAATATTTCCCCAGATAACAGTGAGAGTGTTGCATAATAAGCAATGAAGACACTATACTACATTTCTAAAATTCAAAACACTAATTTTTAACATTTATGACCCAAATAGTGGCATATAAGGATTTGTAGGTATTTAATACATGATGAAGTACAGGAGGAAGAGACCAGAGAAATGTATTTTCATCTATGAGTTCAGTCTTTAATGATGAGTAGGAGATTTCATGAGAAAGAAAGGAATAGAATTCCTAGCAGAGGCATGAAAAGACTTGATACAGTAGGAGAACAATGAAAAATTCAGTGTGAGTGTAGGGCAGGGTATATTGAGAGAAGGAGTAATAGAATAAAAGGCTAGACAAATCAGCTTGGACCAAATTATGAAAGGCCTGCCATGCTAAGCAGTCTGAACTAGACCCTCTTATGAATGAGACATTTCTACAATAATCAAGGCTACAGACTGAAGAAAGAGTTATCATAGGTGGGGCAAAGACAGGAATTCGAACTTGAGATAGGAGGTAGGTAAGGGGCCAGCGCTGTGGCTCAACAGGTTAAGCCACTACCTGCAGCACCGATATTCCATATGGGTGCCAGTCTGAGTACTGGCTGCCCCACTTCTGATCCAACTCCCTGCTGATGTGCCTGAGAATACAGCAGTGGATGGCCCAAGTATTTGGGCCCCTGCATCCAAGTGGGAGACCCAGATGAAGCTCCTGACTCTTGGCTCCTGGCTCCTGGCTTCAGCCTGGCCCAGCCCTGGCTGTTGTGTCCATTTGTGGAGTGAACCAGAGGGTGGAAGTTAAATCAATCTCTCTGTCTCTGTCTCTCTCTCTCTGGCTTTCCCTCTCTCTAATTCTTCCTTTCAAATAAATAAATAAATCTTTACAAAGGAAAGCAGGTAAAAATAATCTCTCAATACCCAAAAGAATAAAAGTGGCACATATCATATCAATAAAGAGAAGGCATCTCTTAAGGTTCAGCATTAACAGCCCTCTACAAACGTTTAAAACCATAAAGACTACAGTCTCAATGTTAAATGTCAACCTGTTGTTATTTAGATGGAGCAAGCCTTATTTAATGGGACAAGGAAATAAGGGGATGCCATAAAAAAGGATTAGGGCTGAGTAAGAACTTCAAGTAGCTGAACTTTGAATAAACTCCAGGATGGCAAACATGTGTGGTACTGAAGATCATTGATTCAGAATTAATATCTACCAAAGTTTAAATTCTGTCCTTTTACCTCTAAGTTCTTTCATGTGTAAAAACCAGATCACAAAAATATTTTATATACTTGTTGTGAGAATTAAATCTATACAAATGAGATGTTTAAATATTTTGTGTTCGCAACCATGGTTGGAGAAAATATTGCTAGCCTGAATTTCAATGTTTGTAGAGTTCAGGGGTATTCCTCAAAATCCAAACTCTACAACATGCTTGAAATTCTCTTTGGTGGACCTAGAAGCACTTCAAAAACAGGCAGCCATTTACCAGATTAATTAAAATCAATGATGGATTTTAATACAACATGGAGAATGATTTTAAATATTTTTACATTTTATAAAGCAATATATTAAGTAGTCTATAAGTTTATATAATTTATACATATTTATAGAAATAGAAAATATGTTTATATAAGAGTGCTTTAAATATTCTACATGTATGTCTTATTATAAAAAATGAAAAGATGTACTTAAAATTTACTGTTACCTCCACTTTTACATGACACATGCTGTGTTGGTTTATCCCTTTTCCAGCAGGTTTATAGATCTGAAATATGATCTTCTCCATCAGACACAGCCTCCTGGGATACCTACTCACATAACCTCCACTCTGATTATTCCTCTCTCTGGGAATAGTCCTGTTAAGCCAGTCTGCCTTCCATAACCTCTTTGGAATGCTGGTGAACATAGTGTTTTACTTCTCACTACAAAATTTATCATTTTCTCTCCCTCTAACAAAGAGAAATTTGATAGTCCCATTGATGCACCAGGCATTGATTAAATGTAAACAGGTGATGGTAGACTAGGGGCCTATTGGTATCAAGAGAGATGAGCAGAAGATTTTCCTGCTGATTCAAGCCACTCATCAATCCTCCTATGCCCTTGCTCTCAGTCTAGTGAAGAAATTACAGTTATTGAGACACATATTGAAGAAAAATACTCCATATGGTGTGACAAGTACAGAAATGAAGATAAACATAGAATAGTATGGGGACATACTTAAGGGCAACCTGTCCTGAGGGAGTGAGAGAAGAGAGAAGTGGTGAGGGAAAGTTTCAGGAAAGACAAACCACTTGAAGGATGAACAAAAGTTATCAAGTCACGAGGGATAATTCAGATGAAGGTAAGTTGGTGACACCTCAAGCATTGGATCAGCCTAACAAAGGCACAAATCAAATGGATATACTAGAGCTAAAATATCTGGGGAGATAAAGTAAGAAGAGATCTGGAGGAAAGTGAAGTACAGATAAGATATGCTTGTAAGACATTCCAAGAAGCCCAAAGAGCAAAGCAGAGCCATCTGAACAGGAGAATAATGTAGTCAGAGCTAGGGTGGACAAATACAACATATATAAGTAGAATTTATGTGTTTGTGGGAGGTAAGTGGACAGCAAGCGGACTAGTTAGTAGTTCAGGTAAGAAACTATGTGGGCCTGAACTAAACCTTAGCATAAGAAGCTGGAAAAGTGAGTTGTTCCCTGTACTATCTAAAGCCAAATATGTGTCACTGAAACACTTACTCTACCCATTACATTTCAGATTTTTTATGTTAGGCAATTTCATAATTCCATCCATACAGTTTTCTTATTTTGGATTCTGATGTTATTCATCAGTAGAAGGCTTCTGGAACTTTCCTCAGAACAGTGCTCATATGTCCATATCCCTTCAGTCTTAGATGCTCCTTTCAAGAGAATCAGTTGATCTCACACTGAACTTGACTATACAATTGAATTAAAATTATTGCATTAGTTGGTTTTGGGGTCTGCTCCTCTTGTTAAGTTCTGTTATCCATGACTTACTTGGCATAATTTCCTGATCACCATTTCTTGGCTCTATTCACCCAACTATTGAAATTATCAGGGACTTTTAACCTGATTGACCCTTATTTGGATTCATGCATCCAATATAATTTTTAACTTATTTTATTTATTTGGAAGTCAGAGTTACACAAAGAGAGAAGGAGAGGCAGAGCGAGAAAGAGAGGTCCTCCTCCTGCTGGTTTACTCCCCAACTGGCCGCAACAGCTGGAGTTGCACTGATCTGAAACCAGGAGCCAAGAGCTTCTTCCAGGTCTCCCACATGGGTACAGGGGCCCAAGGACTTGGGTCATCTTCTACTGCTATCCCAGGCCACAGCAGAGAGCTGCATCGGAAGTGGAGCAGCCAGGACTCGAACCAGCACCCATATGAGATGCCGGCACTGCAGGCAGTGGCTTTACCCGCTACGCCACAGCGCCGGCCCTTGATCCAATACACTCTTGAAACTCTGGGAACACCTTCCCTGCCCACCTTCACAGTGCCCAACAGCTGAGAAATAACATTATTCACTTGAATTTTCTTAGCAAATCTGAAGACGGTTGTTTGGAGCAGTGCTTCCCAATTTTCAGTCAGTAGAACATTCACATTCTATAAAGTGTCAAAAAATGCTCCATGAATAGAAGTTCCTACAGTCAAAACAAACACATTTAGGAAAGTCTGCATTATCTAGTCCTGCTATGGAGATTCATAACAAACCATTTTAATGGTTCAGAGGAATATTTTTCATTAAAAATGTGTTTAATACTTAACCCAGTACCTTCAAGCTTATTTGCCAAAGGAATATTTTGTTTCTTTTGGAATACCTATGAAAATCTTGTAGTATATTACATTTATGGAAATACTAATTCCACATTTGAATCACTACAGTGTCTTCTAAAATACCCTAAGAAAATGATGCAGAAAGAAGTGAGGTTTGGATTAACTCAGAGGCCCTGGACCCCATCTCTTGCTCCCCAATTCACTGCTTGTAATTATATGACCTTGAAGTCACTGTACATCTCTGAGATACCTCCACCCCATCTGTAAGAATGATAAATATTAACAGCAATCATAAAATTGTTAACTTGAGACTAACTACATGATAATTAATGGTCTTGATCTATAAAACTCTGAAACCTCAGATGTTTTTGTAAACAACACCAATGGTTTCTACTTATGGTTCCAATTCATTAACCCCACTGCTCTTGCTTTAGATAACTAAGGCTTTGTGGTGATTTATCTTAGTAACCTCATTCCTTAATTTGAATGACAACGGCAGACTTTGATTTTTCCAAGACCAGTGTTTCTGCCACCTCGACCATTCAGAACTTCTCTTCCACCTTTTCTTTCTGCTCATTTCAAACTGGGAACTCTGGGACTGTTCAAGTGCCATTGCTTTCTTGGTTTTGTTGCCAGGTCTGATATTTTATTGTGGCAGTAGGTACTGAAGTGGAATCTCTCCAATTGCACGTTGCTTATACTGAGCAGAACGATGTCTTCAGAAGTGGCAGCAGCAGGGTTGAGGGACAACTTTGGAATATATATTTCAGAATACATCGGATACATTCAGGGTGATATGGCCATAGATTGTAATATAGATTCCTAATTTTGGTTATTTTTCTGGTGACATTAGAGAGTATTTATTTTACTCCAGACATTTTTGTTAAATTTAACATAAATATCAAGTCATTCAACTCCCATCAAAACCCTGCAAAGTAGGTATCACTATGATTCCCATTGTAATAGCTAATGAGACTGAGATAGGTTAATTAGCCTGACCATGTAAGTATCAAGTAGCAGAAATAAGAATTGAGCCAAGGAAATTACTGGCTTATGCAATTATCCTCTCAATCACTATGCTATATTGTTGCTTACAAGATTTTGTGATGCAGGGAATTCTTACTCATTTCATCAGGCCCACTTCAAGTAGTTCCTCCTAAGTCCTCAACCCTCCTTTGTCTGGAGTTCTAAGGCTTTCTGATAGGCAGTTGGAGGGTTTTGAACTCACATAGACCTAAATTATAAGTCTGGCTCTGTTACCTCGTTACCTGACTCTGTTATCTGTGTAACATTTGATAAATCATTTTAGGTCTTTGAGTCTTTTTTTCATCTATAAAATACATGTCTAGTTTGTTGTAAGGATTCAAGAAAATTATACCCAGTCCAGCATAGGTCTTTAAATATTTGTTCTTCATCCTATATAATGTTTGGTGTATGTCTTCAGGGCAGGGGAGAAGAGATACTAATGCCTCAGCCTAGCCTCAGACCAATTGAATATTTCTGGTGATGGACTTCAAACATTTGTATTTTTAAAAATGCATTCATGCTTTTAAAAGGACTTTAGATGATTCTAAAGAACGTTTAGTATTGAATGGTACTGACTTAATATATGTATATGAGATTGATTTCAACAATGCAACATTAACTATGGCTGAAACCCTGAACTCACAACCTTTATTTTGTTTTGTTTGTCAAATGCCAATGGATCAGTTTTTGAACCTCATGCTTTCTACCTTAAGTTGCCATAGTTTGCTGATGGTGGTGACTAGCTTAGGGTCTAAACAGGCAAAGGCTGCATGTAGGAAAGACAGGCTACATTTTTACATTTGCTTGGCATTCTCATCCTAAATTTCACATTTAAGTTTCCATCACAGCTGCACCTCAGCCCAGACCTTCAATGGGAATAAAAGTTGTGACTTCCACTCCTTAGGTGGAAATTATCAGGTATTACCATCCCTTTCTAAGAAAGGAAGGCTGAGAATTAGGCAGGTTAAGCAGCTTGTCAACCCATGCTGCAATGAAATAGCAGAGCTCAGCTATGTGACTACAAGACACATGAATTCCTTCCATTTGTGACACTGTACTGTTTCATGAAAATAAAACCTGGAAACTATCCAGTCAACAAACATTTATTAAGTACCTAATATATTCCTTGTACTTGAACTAAAGCTTTATTTATTTTTTTATATCCAGTGAAGCTATTCTTTAAAAATGTTATTTAAGTTGTACAGATTTCATGTATTTCATATATTCAGATTTAGGAACATAGTGATACTTCCCACCCTACTCTCCCTCCCACCAGTGCTCCAACACTTCTTCCTCCTTCCTCTCCTATTCCCACTCTTAATTTTTACAAAGATCTATTTTCCAGTTTACTTAATGATCATAAGGTTAACCTTGTAAAAGTAAAGGGTTCAACAAATAGTATGAAGAAAAAAAAATGTTCCTCAACATAAGAGATAAGGGCTGTGAACAATCATCAAATCTCAACATGTTCATTTCACTCCAATACATTGCATTTTAGGTACTCTATCAGTTACCCCAATCAGGGAGAAGATATATCTGTCTTTTGGGGACTGGCTTATTTCACTAAGTATAATGGTTTCCAATTGTGTCTATTTTGTTGCAAAAGACAGGACTTCATTTTGTTTTATAGCTGAGTAGTACTACATATTGTATATATACTATAATTTCTTTATCCAGTCATCAGTTGATGGACATCTGGGTTGATTCCATAGCTTAGCTATTGTGAATTGAGCTGCAATGAACATGGAGGTAGGTAACTCATTTCTTTTGGTTTGAGTAAATTCCCAGGAGTGGGATGGCTGGGTCATATGGTAGGTCTACATTCATATTCCTGAGGTATCTCCATACTGTCCTCCACAATGGCTGTACCACTTTACATCCCCACCAACAGTGGATTAGGGTACCTTTTTCCCCACAGCCTCATCAGCATTTGTGGTTTGTTGATTTCTGTATGAGAGCCATTCTAACTGGGGTGAGGTGAAACCTCATTGTGGTTTTGATTTACATTTCCCTGATGGCTAGTGATTCTCAGCACTTTTTCAAGTGTCTGTTGGCCATTTGAATTTTCTCTCTTGAAAAATGCCTGTTTAAGTCCTATGCCCATTTCATAACTGGATTGTTTTATTGTTGAATTTCTTGAGCTCTTTATAGCTTATGGATAATAACATTTTATCAGTTGCATAGTTTGTTTTAAATATTCATGACAACTGTATGAGGTATCATTATCTTCCTTTAGCAGGTAAGGGAACTGAACCTAGAATGTTTATTCCAATCTCAAGCTGCTTATAGACAAGGCTACTAAAAATTAATATCCTCATCAATGAAAGTAATAAACCAACCAATAGCTTAGAAGTATTACCAAAGGGCAATCTCACCTTCTCTCTGCTGCTTAAAATCCTTTAGTGGCTCAACATTTGCCTTTAGGATTAAGTCTATATTCCTTAATGTGGCTTTACGTGCCCTTCAGTATTTGATCCCTGTCTCATTGTTCTCTTATTTTCACATTAATAAGCACCAGCCAGCCTGAGCTCTCTGTAGTTTGCTCAATATTCTCTTTTTATCTGTGGGCCTATGCAACCGTTCTTGCTGCTTGAGGCATTTTCTCCAACTCCTTCTTCTCATGTCTGACAGTCTCCACCAGCTCCATCATACCCAAATTCATTCATTCATTCACTTGACAAATAATTAATGAACACCAACTATGTGTCAGGTTCTAGAGATTCAGTTGTGACACACACAGAAACATCTGTTACAGCGGATAGATTTTATATAAAGGGAAACATACTGCAAAAATATTTTACATTAAATATATAGTATGTTAATTAATAATGCTATGCAGTGAAGTGAATTAGAATTATGTATATGAAATAACTTTGTAATTTTAGATAGAATATCCAGGAAAAACCTTAATTCATAAAATTATGTTTTTGTAAACAAATGAAATTGAGGGAGCAAAAACTTACAGATATCTAAAGACAAGCATTCCATGTAGAGGGAACAATCCAGTGCTTTAAGGTAGGAATGCAACTGGTGTGTTATAGAAATACCCAGGGCTAAAGTGGAAGAGTGTTAGAAGGAAAGGTTGAAGAGGCAAAAGAGGGCTAAAAGCTTACAAGAATGCCTTTAAGAATATAATGAATTTAGATTTTAATTCTGTGTAAAATGACAAACCACTTCAGGGTTGAAAGAATAATGTGACATGATATTTCAGCTTAATAAGATTCCTTTGGTTGCTACATTTAGAATGGATTCATTGCTGGTGGTTGGTGGTGGGGTTGGGGGAATGGAGGCAGGGATACCAGGCAGGAGGCATAGTATCCAGGTGGTAGCAGTAGTGGCTATAACAAGTAATCAGAGTAAATATCACCTCTTCCAGAATACAGAAAGCCTTCTCTGATTCACCAAAGATAGAATAAATACCCCTCCCCCAGTTTTGACATTCTATAGGTACTATCTGTACCTATCTCTCTATTTTAAATCACTGGGCTTATAGATCTGTCTCCTTATTCAAGTCTATCTACTATCAGGTGAGATCCTTGGGATCAGTAACTGGTATTTTGCTAAATTTTTTTTCTTTTCACCATTGTCCCCTCAGTAACTTGAAAAATATGTGATTCTAAAAGTTCTCAGTAAGTTTTTATTGAATGAATAAATGAATTCCCAAAATAAGCAGTAAGGTTTGGCCAGCACCACGGCTCATTAGGCTAATCTTCCACCTGTGGCGCCGGCACCCCGGGTTCTAGTCCCAGTCGGGGCGCTGATTCTGTCCCGGTTGCTCCTCTTCTAGTCCAGCTCTCTGCTGTGGCCCAGGAGTGCAGTGGAGGATGGCCCAAGTGCTTGGTCCCTGCACCTGCATGGGAGACCAGGAGGAAGCACCTGGCTCCTGGCTTTGGATTGGCACAGCGAGCTGGCCATAGTGGCCATTTAGGGGGTGAACCAACGGAAGGAAGACCTTTCTCTTTCTGTCTCTCACTGTCTACCTCTGCCTGTCCAAAAATAAAAAATAAAAAAAGCAGTAAGGGCTGAAACATGTTAAAGGAATGGAATCCATGTAAAATCCGCTCTTTACCATCATTGGCTATTTTAACAGAGCCAGCCAACCATCCCACCAGCTTCTGTAGTGATATAAATGGCTCTGGGCCCTGTTTCACTTATTAGCCTCCATCCTGACATTGGATACTTTATAGGATGAAGCTAGCTTCATTTTTCTAACCCTATATTTATAGCTTTGAGTTGTTTGATGTCATCCTTGGTGCTACCAATGCCTACAGTCTCCCTCACCCCACCATCATGCAACACTTGGTCTGAGGTTTGGTTGATAATATTTGTATGCAAGCTCAACTCATGGTAGAGGGTAGGTGTCTGTCTACCATCCCAAACCAAGAACTCCAGAAAGGAATTATCTCTTTTTTTATTCATTGTAACATTTTAATGCACTGATTTAAAAAATACATTAGTCATGAAGTTGATACAAAAAGTTCATAATACACAAAATATTAAAATTGCATACAGAACCAGGCTCCTATTCTGTGCTTGCACATCCCAGCCTCACTGGACTCACTCTAACCCCTTCCTGCTGACCAGAGCTCCTGGGTAATCAGTACTCCTGGCTGGATGGTTCTCTTGGTTGTGGAATCATATTCGTAGGGAGGAAACAAAGCTTCCCCAATCAATATTCACTTTTGCCACGTGAGATACATATTTTCCTTCTTTTATTAAATCCTGGTGACAACTCCCTAAATGGATGCCATGAACTATCAGTTCATGTTGATCTGCAAGGAATTATCTCTTACGTGACATTTGTCCCACCTTAGGTACATACTACCCTCTCAAAAAGTGGTCCAGTGATCTGTTAGGGAATTACAGTGTACATTAACATATTGAAAGCTCTGAATAGTATCTTTAAATATTTATTAAAATAGGATACACCACCAAAAAGTACACAAATAATGAGAATGCAGCCCTAAAAATGTTCATGAAGTGAACACACCCATATAATCAACACCTATATCAAGAAACAAAAATTATCATAATATCCTAAAGCTCTCTTTGAGTAACTTTCCAATTATAACTCCTATGCCTTTCGAAAGTAACCACTATCTCAACTTCTCACACTTTTACAAATGGAAATATACAGGTTGTACTTTTTTATGGTTTCATCCACATAACATTTTGCATATGAGATTCATCAGTGTTCCTATGTATCATAATGCTCACTCATTCTCATTGCCAGTAGTATAGTATTCCATTGTATTAAAATATTGTGATTTATATATCCATTATATCCTTTATTTTTAATTTACCTTAGAATTTGCTAGCATTACTCATTTAATCCTACCAATAACTAAACAAAATAGATATTTTTATTATCTTCATTTTGGAATTGAGGAAACAGCACAAAGAAGTTAAGCAATTTGCTTAAGGAAAGTTAGCAGAATCTGGAAGAAAATGCACTTCATCTTGGCTAGATATTTGTTTAACTTTGAATTTCAAAAACTTAGCAAAGAACTTTTTTTTATTGGCCAGGACACTCACGAGATCTATGTAACACAGTTTTAGGAATGATCAACTCAATGGTTTGACATCCCTTTCATTTCTAACAAGTCAGAAAGGCAACTAAGCTAGAGGGTAAAGAGGACTGGGATGAGCAGCCAGACCTTGTTATTTCTGACTCTGGGGTATGAAAACTGCCTTGTGAATTTGAACAAGTCACCCTCCCTCTCTGGGCCTCAGCATTCCCACCTATGCAAGAATAATTAAATGAGGTTTGAGATTTTGAAAATCAGAGCACAAAACAGAATCGCCATCTGGAAAGAAAGCAGTTAATAAATCTGGACTTGGAAGAAATATTAAGGGTATCATCAATGAGAAATTCCCTTTGATTACCTCCACCTACCCAATCCCGAAGCCCTGCAAATTATCTTGGACTTGTGAATAACAACTGATGAGGATAAGAGAATCAGTTAGATAAATTTTGAGCTCAGTCACATAATAGCTAGACTGCCTTTGTTAAATCACTTCTCTTCTGCAAAACTGAAATAATAATTTCAAGGAAAACTAGAAAATGTAGTCTCTCAGTGTGTGGTAGTATGCCCACGCAAAATTTAGGCTTTCTTTTCTTGAAGGAAGGAGGGGGACATAGAGATTGTCTGACAATCAGCAGACTCCTTAACAGTCTGCCCCCCATCCCAGTGGCTGACTGGTATGTACTTCTTCACTCATATAGAACATATTCATCTGCTTCCCCAGATAGAAATCTCAGAGCTCCATTCAATTGTTGCATCCATCTCAAAATCCAGGATCTCTGGATACCTTGCAGTCATCTTCAGTCATCTTCATCAACTCCAGATATGACTTCTCATGATCCAGTCATTTATTAACTACAGGATAAGTTTTGTGTCCCTTGCCAACACCTTTAAAGATAATGATGAAATAGAAACAGAAAAATGACAATAAAATTGTCCCTTCACGAAATGAAAGCATAGCAAATAAACAACAGACATAGGTCTACAGTGATAAGTGAGTCTTGGTGGGCAAGAATTGCAAGGCTCTTTGCCCTGATAGTGGAATTACTTCCTTGATTAGACACACGTTCTCCTTGTAAAGATGAACTCTTTTGTTCATTTTTTTTCTTTTGTTTAAAATTTCTTTTTTTGTTTAAAGGAAGTTATTAATACATTAGATTCTCAGGGTCACAGCAAATGTATGATAATTACCACAATAGAATTCTCAGCAATTCTCATATTAATGTAATATGAATACAAAGGGCAGATTGCAGGTCCTAAATATAATTCTAATAATATAATGATAGTGATACCTCCCTCCCTCTCTCCCTTCCCTTCCTTTCTTCCTTTCTTTTCAAATTTGAGATAAAATATTTTAATTTACATTATAGTCAAAGGCTTAATAATCTAAACAAAGTATTCAAGTAAAAAGCAAAAAGACCATAGTTCAACAGGAATATAGGCAAGAGCTATAAACGGTAATCAAGTAAAAAGATGTCCATTTCACTCATATACAGTACATTGTAAAATAATCAGATCATCAAAATTGTAGTAGTAGGTTTCTCCTAACCATTCGTTTGACAAAGACGTAAAACAAAGCTTATTAAAAACTATGCTTGCAGCAATACTGCCATACACAGGCATTTTTAAATTTTTTTTGATTTTTAAAAAATTTTAGCTCCCATATGTAAGGGATTACATGCGATATTTTTCTGGGTCTGGCTTACTCAATGTAATACCCTCCAGTTGCAATCTTGCAATCATTTTGCTCTAAATGGTAGAATTTCATTTTTTATAGTTGAATAATATTCCATTGTGTATATATACCACATTATCTTTATTTGTTCATCTAATGTTGAACACCTTGGTTGATTCCATATTTTGGCTATTGTGAAGGGTGCTGTTATACACATGATGGTGCAGGCATCTCTTTGATGCAATGTGTTCATGTCTTTTGGATTTATGCCCAGAAGTGAAATTGCTGGTAAGCCTATTTCTAGTATTTTTTTAAAGAAATCTGCACACTGTTTTCCACAGTGGATTCACTAATTTACACACCCATCAACAGTTTACAAGAGTTCCCTTTTCTCCACATTCTTGCCAGCATTTGTTAATCTCTGTCTGATGATTGTTTTCTATCACCCCTGAGATTCCCCTCTGCAAAGCTTTTCATTGTGAACCTCCACGATCACATCTGTAATAATTGAAACAGTATCAGAAATTCAGGTCTTCTATAGCTTTCCAGTGTGGATTCCATATGCCATGTTCTACTCCCTTGACTTTCAACTCTGAAAAGAGAGGAAGGAAAGAGTACAGGAGGAAACCCTAAGAAAGGAGAGAAAATTCTAGTTGGTCAAAGAATTCTTCAAGAGCAGAGTGAGAATCTTGTACTTAATGTTTACAGAGTCTGGGGGAAGGGGTCTAAGGACCTGGCACTCTGGCAGAGTACGCAAAGGCATGATCAAGAATACCTAGTGGGGCCAGCGCTGTGGCATAGTGGGTAAAGCTGCCACCTGCAGTGCCGGCATCCCATATGGGTGCAAGTTCGAGACCCGGCTGCTCCACTTCTGATCCAGCTCTCTGCTATGACCTATGAAAGCAGTGGAGGATGGCCCAAGTACTTGGGCTCCTGCACCCATGTGGGAGACCTGGAAGAAGCTCCTGGTTCCTGGCTTCAGATAGACGCAGCTCCAGCCCTTGTGGTCATTTAGGGAGGGAACCAGCAGATGGAAGACCTCTTTTTCTCGCCTCTACCTCTCTGTAAATCTGCCTTTCAAATAAATAAATAAATCTTTTTTAAAAAGAATATCTGGTAACAGAGGTAAGAGATGCCCATGCTCCTGCATAATGATTGGTTTATATCTGAAAATGGGCCACATAAATTCCCTGTTTTAAAATATTTTCTGTTGAGCTTCAACCTAAACTCTATGCTCCTTGTTATTTTTTAAGATTTATTTTATTATTTATTTGAAAGGCAGAGTTACAGAGAAAGAAAGACAGAATGAGAGAGAAATGTCTTCCATCTGCTGGTTCAAACTCCTCAAATGGCTGTAATGGCTGGGGCTAGGCCAGGCCGAAGCCAGGAACTTCATCAGCATCTTCCATGTGGATGTAGAGGCCCAAGTGCTTGGGCCATCTTCCACTACTTTCAGGGGCACATTGGCAGAGAGCTGGATCAGAAGAGGAGCAGCTAGGACTCAAACCAGCACTCAAATGGGATACCAGCATCATAGGCAGTGACTCACCCTATTATGCCACAATACAGCCCCTTTAGTCTGTTATTGAACGCCCAGAGTAATTTGACTCTGTTATCTGCCCTTTAAAAAATTCTTCCATCTTTTTCCACAGACTTATGTGCCAGCCATGCATTACTACCTCACGTTTTCCAAAGCTGTCCTTGCATTGTACATGCCAGGCTTTCTCCCTTAAACGTTCCTTCTCACCATATATTCCTGGTAGCCTCATCTGGCTGCTGTGACACCTGCTTCCATACTTTCCTGTGAGTCTTGGAGTAGTCCTGGCTATACTGGTAGGCCCCTTTCTTGAGGTCCAACCAGGTCTTCCAGAAAATCAGTGAAAATGTCTGGGCAATGGACCCAAATTTTCTAGAAGCCAGGAAATGTTCTAAATGAGTGATCAGCTGCAAAAAGCAGGATTAATTAATAAGGAAGTGAATTAATCAAAGAAAGTTTGTTCTTGATGACCAAATCTATTCTTTTCTCTCTTCCTCTTTCTCTCTGTAACTCTTTTAAATAAGTCAATCTTTAAAAATCCAATATTTCCTATACAGTTTTGAGCAAATAATTTCATCTCTCTGAGTCTCAGTTTGGAATTACATGTGTGTATTTACTGATGAGCTTTTTTGCAAACAATATTTTTTAAATTTATTAATATAAAGATGGCATATTTCATGTATTTTATAGGTACAATTCTAAGAAAGCCTTCCCTCCCACTCTTCCTCCCTCAATCTCCCTCCTTCCTTCCTTTTCTTTTTATTCTTTAATTTTTGCTAGTTAATATAGAATAGAAAAATAACAGTTTTTATAAATAATCCCAGTATGAATCAACAATAGGGGTCTAAAATGTTTCTAAAAAACCAGATGGTAAATATTTTTTTTAATTTTAATGTTTTATTTATTTATTTATTTATTTGAAAGGCAGAGTGAGAGAGAGAAAAAGAGGGAGAGAGAGAGATCTTCTATTCACTGGTTTATTCTTTTTTTTATTTTTATTTATTTTTACAGGCAGAGTGGACAGTGAGAGAGAGACAGAGAGAAAGGTCTTCCTTTTCCATTGGTTCACCCCCTAATGGCTGCTGCAGCCAGTGCACCGCACTGATCCGTAGCCAGGAGCCAGGTGCTTCTCCTGGTCTCCAATGCGGGTTCAGGGCCCAAGGATGTGGGCCATCCTCCACTGCACTCCCAGGCCACAGCAGAGAGCTGGACTGAAAGAGGAGCAACCAGGACAGAATCAGCACCCCGACTGGGACCAGAACCCGAGGTGCCAGCGCTGCAGGCAGAGGATTAGCCTATTGAGCTGCGGTGCCGGCCCAATTGTTTATTCTTAAAATGCCTGCAGTACCAGGGCTGGGCCAGGCCAAAGCCAGGAGCCAAGAACTCCATCTAGATTTTCCATGTGGAACGCAGAACCCAACAACTTGGGCTATTATCTGCTGCCTCTTAGGTGAGTTAGCAGGTAGCTGAATAGAAAGCAGAATAGCTAGGACTTGAACCAGCATTCTCAAGTGACCACTTACCCTGCTGCACCCTGCCATGTCTGCCCCATAACTATTTTAACTATTACAAAGCATAGAGTCAGTGTAAAAACTACTCAGTTCTACCCCTATTGTACTATGAAAGCAGCCACAGTCACTAGATGAATGAATGGGCATGGCTGTGTTCCCAAATAACCTCATTTACAAAAACAGTTCGTGGACCATATTTGGTCCACAGGCCAAGTTTGTAGATCACTGATCGAGAAAGTGAAGTAGCTCCTAAAATAAATAAATTTCATTTTCTATTGCATCAATAGATACATTGTTTTTCAGCACAGAGGAAACAACATTTTTCACTCTTCTGTGCTGCTTAGTACTTAGTAACTAGCTCTGTTTCCAAGTCTGTCCACATTCTTTAAAATGACATGGAAAAACTAGAGTGAGAGGAGTCGTCAGTAGAATTATGAAACAGCAAGAGCCGAGATTCCATGTGGAAACAGTCGACATATATCTATTAATTGGAGAAATGCAAATCAAAACCACAATGAGCTATCACTTCAATTAGTTTGGCACTCATCAAAAAAGATAAAAATGACAAATTCTGGCAATGATGGGAAAAGCTAACTGTTAATATCCGTTGATAAGAATATAATTTAGGGCCGGTGCCCCAGCTCACAGGCTAATCCTCCGCCTACGGCACTGGCACCCCGGGTTCTAGTCCCGGTTGGGGTGCCGGATTCAGTCCCGGTTGCTCCTCTTCCAGTCCAGCTCTCTGCTGTGGCCTGGGAGTGCAGTGGAGGATGGCCCACATCCTTGGGCCCTGAACCCGCATGGGAGGCCAGGAGAAGCACCTGGCTGCTGGCTTCAGATCAGCGCACCGGGCTGGCTGCAATGTGCCAGCCACAGCAGCCAATTGAAGGGTGAACCAATGGAAAAGGAAGACCTTTCTCTCTGTCTCTCTCACTGTCCACTCTGCCTGTCAAAAAAACAAACAAAAAAACAAAAACAAAAAAATGTAACTTAGTACAGCCCCTATGGAGAGCAGTATATGGGTTTCTCAAAAAACTGAAAATTAGATCTATCATGTACATGATCTACTTCTGAGCATACATACAAAGGCAAGGAAATGGGCATTTCAACGAGACATCTGCACTCCTATATTTATTGTGGCACCATTCACAATAGCCAAGATGTGAAACCAACCTAGGTGCCCATTGACAGAAGAATGGATTGAGAAAATGTGGTATATATAGAAAATGGTATGTTACTCAGCCAGAAAAATTTGAAATCCTGTCATTTACAGGAAAATGGATGGGAATAGAGGACATTATGTTAAACAAAATAATCCAGATGCAGATAGACAAATACTCCAGCTCTGTCTCATGTGAAAGCTAAAAACAAGTCAATCTGAATGTAGAATAGTGATTACTAGAGGTATGGAAGTGTGGAAGGAATGAGGGATAGAGGGAAGTTGGTTAATATGTGCCAAAACACAGTGAAATAAAAGGGATAAATTCTAGTGTTCCACAGCACAGTGGGGTGACTATAGTTTACCATAACTTATTATATATGTTATGAAGAACTAGAGGAGAAGAGCTTGAAGGCTCCACATGCAAACAATAAGGAGGTGCAAATACTGATTCCTTAATTTGATCAGTACATGCTGTATACATATGTTGAAATATCACATTGTACTCCATAACTATGTGTAATTATTACAGGCTAAACAAAAATAAAAAGTAAAATGGAAAGAGAATATCCCTATTAAAAGTTATGGAATCTTATTTAGTCCCCTACTCACTGTATTGGCTGCCAGAGGTCTCCACAGACAGCTGGGTGGAGACACTGCATTCCCCTGATCCCACAGATGGCAACCTGCAGCTTTATTGAGCTAAGTCTGGTCAGTAATGTCACAGTGTACTAGGGACTTCTGGGAGACAGCTGGCCCATAGAAACCTCTGTGAGCCAATACAGTGAGTAGGGGCCAGATAATATTCCATAACTTCTAATAGATAAATCCTCCTTTATTTTTATTTTTGATTAACACATAAGTATGCATATTTACCTGGTGCCATGTGATATTTCAGCAAGTTCATACAGCATGTACTGAATATCATTTCCTTTGTCCTTATGTTTCCCCACACCAGGAAATGACAGGATTCCCGGGAGTTAGGAGAGGCCAGGAGGAAACCAAAGCTGATAAAGGGCTTTGCCACTTACCTGTCAATGAGTATTTAACCAGTTTAAGAATTTGAGAGTTAAGGACTTTGGTCTCTGGTTTGGTCTGTCACCAACTAATTAGGTGACCTTGGATAAGTCTATTCCTTCTTCTGACTAGAAATGGTTTCTCTGGCTCAAGACTCTTCTAGCTCTGACACTCTGAGTCAGAGTAAGGGCTGACCTTATAGGAAAACAACTTAGATAGGAGCAACCAATGTTCTTGGTTGCATTCAGAGAAAATTTTTATATCCAGAGAAATTTGTGGAAGGCATCACACCTTTCTAAAGGTACAGGAATCTTTTCTATAATCCTAGAAATGGGAGAATCTATAACTCAAGCTGCTGAGAGCATTTCAATGTGAGTCAGATAAAAGTCTGATAAGCATTTTGGGAAACCTGGGGCTGCCCAGGATGATCCCCACATAAGGAAGATTGAGGATAAAGCATCAGCTAGCAAGATGCCTGCGCAACACTCTGGATCACTGTTTCAGGAGAGTGATCTGGGCTTTTGCCCAAGAATGGCTTCTGAACTTCATTTAACGCCTTATATTATATGTTTAAACTTCTGGATCTTCATTTCATTTCCTAGCCTAGTGATCTTGGGCACTGGTTAGCAAGCTATCTGAGAACTATGAATGGAAGGAAGTGAGACTGTCATCATAAAACTTCAAGCTGTCTGTTTTTTTAAAAAGCCTTTTTTAGGGGACAGCATCATAGCATAGTGGGTAAAGCTGCCACCTGTAATGCTGGCTGCTCCACTTCTGATCCAGCTTCCTGCTAATGTGCATGGTAAAGCAGCAGAAGGCAGCCAAAATACTTATGTCCCTGCACCCACGTGAAAGACCAGGAAGAAGCTCCTGGCTTCGGTCTGCTACAGCCCTGGCTGTTATGGCCACTTGGGGAGTTAACCAGCAGATGGAAGATTTATGTGTTTTTGTTTTCTTTCCCTCTGTAACTCTGACTTTCAAGTAAACAAAAAAAAATCTTAAAAGGACAGCTCTTCCAAAAACAAAAAAATTTATTTATTATTTATTTGAAATTATTGTTTATTTGAATAAAAATTTTTCTAGTATTTATTGGAAAGGCAGAGTGGCAAAAGGAGGAGAACTAGAGGAAGGGAGAGCAAGCAAGTGAGAGACAGATCTTCCAGCTGCTAGTTTATTCCCCAAATGGCTGAATAGCGAGGGTTGGAACAGGATGGAGCCAGGAGCCAGGAACTCTATTCTGGTCTTCCACATAGGTGGCAGGGGCCTAATTACTTGAGTCATCATCTGGAGCCTTCCCCGGCACATTAGCATGGAGCTGGATGGGAAGCAGATTTGCTAAGACTCCAATCACTATTGTGATATGGGATACCAGTGTCACAAAAGATGGCTTAACCTACTATACCACATCATTTGTCCCTCACGTCATCGTAAAACTGCTGGATCTTCAATGCAGAGAGATAGGAGTAAGGGCTGAGTCCTCAGACTCTACAGTTTATGAGTTGAGACAATGAGAAAGAAACAAGACCAAAATAAACTGAAAATGAATGGCCAGGGAATCAGAAGCCAGGAAACCGAGGGAAAGGGTGCTCAGAGAGGAGACAGTGATTAACTACGGTACAAAAAGCAAGAAGTGATCAACAGGGTGGGTAATGGGAGGAAGCTAAGAGAAGAGGGTTTTCAGACCTAAGTTATGCATCTTATACTAAAGACTTTTCACTATTTTTAGTGTTGACATGTATCAGCCATGCATTAGTGCTAATACTTTGAAATAAGAACTAGATCATCACTTGGAAATTAAAAACTGATGATTCTTAAAACTTTTGTATCACCTTCTTAAATCTTCAGAGACCTCTTTGAGTTAGGCAAAAGGTAGTCATATTTCCTAGAAAAATGCTGATTCGTTAAAAAAAGAAATTGTGCATATGTTTCCATCATGTGGCATAGTTTAAGTATAATTTAGTGAGTAAAAGAAGGACAACTAAATGTATGCATGTACCTGAAGAATGTGTCCATTAAAAAGGGCCACATTGAGGCTGTGTTGGGAAGTGTGTGTGCGTGTGTGTGGAAAGGGGATTGCTGGTTACAGAAGCTAAGAAGAGACACAGAGAATGATAATGAGCACTGAATAGGGAGAGGATGCACAGGCCTAACAGTATTACATATTTTGTTTTAATTTGTAAAAGCATTTTCAATTTCTCGGTGGCCACTTCAGGAATATTTCATAAATGCATGCAGCTTCCCCAGCCCTGATTCCATGTTCAGTGGGCAAAATTATGCCTATAGGGTATTTACTTGCAGTTCCAAAGGAACAGGTCCAGAAACCTTTAGGAACTCCCAAATCTAAGGACATTACTAATGAGCTGTAAAGGCATGGAAAACAACTGGGCTCACTTATCATTCTGAGATATGCACCAAGGTTCTAGTCAGACCATTTACGTAATTCCAGTTCCTTCCCACTATTGTATGACTCAGCTTCTTCCTGATCACTGCTTTCTTATAGCCCCGTTATACAGTTTGCTTCTTCAGCTGTGGACACTTGCAGAGCACTTTCATCCCAATTCAACCTCAAAACAGCCTTCAAAACCATAGAATATTATGTGGGCCTCTTCTCAGGCTACATTGCAGATCACAAAGTGACAGTGTCCATCATATGTGAATCTGTGAGTTCCTCCTGTTTGCTCTGCGTAAACGCAAAGAAGGGGATCCTCTTTAAAGCCATATTCTAATTCTGCCAAATCCTCTCTTTGAGACCAGGACTCCTCAGAAACCTTCATAGAAGCACAAATGCAAAGGTCTCCAGGATCACAACCCAGGGCTCTTTAGCCATGATTGCATATCAAAACCTCCTGATAATGGAATGAGGGCTACTAACTAGCAAACCTCTAACTCCCACCCTGTCATAGAAAAGGAAGCCTCTTTTCCTCATAGGCATTACCAGGAAAGCCAAGCATAACTAGCAAGCAGGACTTTACCACAACACTCAGCCTGGAAAACACAATCAGATTCCCCAGGCAGGGGTTTTCTAGTACATAAAGGCCTCATGGCCAGGAAAGCCTTTTGTTCCTGACACTTCCTGTTCCTGAGATCCCCCCACCCCCCACCTTCTTCCAAAGACAGACTCCAAATGACCCTGCCAGGGAAAACACATTCTGTCACCTTGGGCAGCATCAGCACCAGGGACCAAATGGAGCTCTAAGGGCACCAAAATAAAACTACAAAGGCTCTGAAAATTAAATGCCATTGAAACTGTAGACACAAAAGTCCACCAGAATCTGTGAGTTAAATCTGAATTGGGGCCGGCGCCACGGCTCAGTAGGCTAATCCTCCACCTGTAGCGCCGGCGTTCTAGTCCCAGTCGGGGTGCCGGATTCTGTCCCGGTTGCCCCTCTTCCAGGCCAGCTCTCTGCTGTGGCCCAGGAGTGCAGTGGAGGATGGCCCAAGTGCTTGGGCCCCTGCACCCCATGGGAGACCAGGAGAAGCACCTGGCTCTGGCCACCGGATGAGCGCAGTGCGCCAAAAGCAGCACGCCGGCCGCGGCGGCCATTGGAGGGTGAACCAATGGCGAAGGAAGACCTTTCTTTCTGTCTCTCTCTCTCTCCCTGTCCACTCTGCCTGTCAAAAAGAAAATTTAAAAAAAAAAAAAACCTGAATTGGGTGACTTCCTGCTAAAATGTAGGATTTAAATAGGGCCATGAATCCCCTAAAATAATAAAATATGTATACAATACAGTGAAAAAATCACCAATGATAACAATACTGAAGAAAAATCACAACGTGGATGAAAAAATAGAACTGATGCTAACACCAAGATGAATCAGATGTTGAAATTATTTAACAAGGATTTTAAAGCAGCCA
Organism: Sylvilagus floridanus; assembly: GCA_949820135.1. Taxonomy (NCBI): domain Eukaryota; kingdom Metazoa; phylum Chordata; class Mammalia; order Lagomorpha; family Leporidae; genus Sylvilagus; species Sylvilagus floridanus. The sequence continues at coordinate 83,310,289 of OX463223.1, forward strand.
ATGTTAAAAAACATTCCAGCACAAAAATTAAAGTTATCTTAAAGCAATGAAAATGTAAACCATTTCAATGTAGAAATAAGAAACAAGAAATAAATAATAAAACAACAGACTCATGCTCAAGAAACATATGGAAATTAAATAAAAAAAGAAAAAATAATAGAAATAAAAAGCTTCCTGGATGGGCTTAATAGTAGAATGGCAGTGCCAGAAGACTGAACTAAAGAATATGAGGAAAGATTAGTTGAAAGTCCCTAATCTAAATAACAGAGAGAAAATAGACCAAAAAATGAACAGAGCTTCAGGGACTTGTCAACCAATAAGGAAGCATACAACATTTGTATTACTGGAGTCCTGGAAAGAGAAGAAAAATGGAGTGAACCTGAAAGAGTTCTGAATAAATCATGTAGTATCCATCAGTGAAGTCTTTAGATCCTAGATGTTTCTTTGATGAAAGACATTTTAAAATTACCACTTCAATCTTCTTACTTTTTATGAGGCTGTTTAGATTGTTCTTTTTTTTCCCTTGATTCAATTGTGTTTGAATGTATGTGTTCATAAATTTACATATTTCATTTAGATTTTCCAATTTTTGGCATATAATTTGTCATTGTGATTTCTTATGATTAGTTTACCCCAGTTAAAATGGCTATTATCAAAAAGACCAAAAAAAAATGCCAGAGTGGATGTGAATAAAAGGGTATCCTAGTGTACTATTGGTTGGAATGCAAATTAGTATAGTCACCATGGAGAACACAGTGGAGGTTTCTCAAGAAACTAAAAAAATATATATCTACCATATGACCCAGCTATCAGACTTTTGGATATATACCCAAAGGAAATGAAAACAGCATATGAAAGAGATATCTACAGAGCTATTCACAACATCCAAGATATGGAATCAACTTAGGTGTCTGTCCATTGAAAGATCACTAGATAAACAAAATGTAGTATATATATACAATGGAATATTTTTCAGACATAAAAAAGAATGAAATGCATTTGTAACCAAATGGATAGAATCGGAGATAATTATATTGAGTGAAGTAAGTCAGAAACAGAAAGAGAAATACCACGTTTTCTCTTTTACATGTAGAAGTCAAAAATATAGTTGATCTGAATGAAGGATACCAATTACTAGAGGCTGGGAAGGGAAAGTGCATGAGAATAGAGGGAGGTTGGGTAATAGTTACCAAAACAAGAGTCATATAGAAGTTCTAAGTTCTCATGTCCCACAAGTCAATGAGGGTGACAATAGTTTACAATAATATATTATGTATTGTATAAGAAACTGGAAGAGAGAAGGTGGTAGTTCCCAAAGATAAAGAAAGCATAAGGAAATGGAAAAACTTAATTGCCTGGTTTGATCAGTTTATGCTGTATATATGTGTGAAATATTGCATTGTATCCTATAAAATGTACAGTATTATACTAATAACAAATATAAAAGAAAATATATAAATAAGTATATTTGTGTGTAAAAAATTTTGAAGATCATGCAGAGTTTTTTAACGATCTGTGTTTTCCATGAAATTTCTGAAAACTCCCCATTTGCATGGATTTCAAAAGTTTTGCTATCCAAATAAACTTATCTTCATTTTTCCACAAACTTCTTTTAAAATAATTTTTTATTTATTCGAAAGGCAGAACTACAGAGAAAGGAGGGGAGACAGGGTGAGAGAGAGACAGAGAGAAACAGAGACAGAGACTCCATCTGCTGGTTACTCTCCAAGTGGCCACAATAACCGGGGCTTGGCCAGGCCAAAGCCAAGAGCCGGGAGCTTTCTCCAGGTCTCCCATGTGGGTGCAGGGGTCCAAGCACTTGGGCAATCATCCACTGCCTTCCCAGGTGCACTACAATGGAATTGGATCAGAAGTGGTGCAGCCTGGTCTGGATCCGGCACCCATATGGGATGTTGGCATTGCAAGCAGAGGCTTAACCTGCTATGCCACAATGCCAGCCCTCTCCACAAACTGCTTGAAGTATTTCTTATATTAGAAAAGGAAAAGATAAAACTATCTTTATGTATAGATGACCTATTGTTTAGTTAGAAAATCCCAATGAAATGACTAAATGAGAAATAATAAGCTAGTTCAACAGTCTCAGGATGTAATATGAACATTCAGAAATCAGTTACATTTTTTCATACTAAAAATGAAAATCAAGATATTGTTATCAAAAGGCATCATTATCTAAAAGCATTTTCAGTCTCTCGAAAGAAAATAAAATACTTTTTACTTAAAATATGCATGGCATATGTATTCTGTTAGGAAAATTAAGTCATAAATAAATGGAGAGTCATACTCTATGGGTTGGATGACTCAACATAGTAAACATCTCAATTCTCTCTAAATTGATCTGCAGGTTTAATGCAATTTCAATTGAAACCCTAGAAAGGATTTTTGCAGACATACACAAGCTTATTCTGTAGAGTTGCAATTGACCTTGTCTTAAATCCCAAGTTGTCACAGACTAGCTGGTTGATCTTAATCAAATAGCTCTGGACTGTCTCAGTTTCATCACCTATAAAATGGAAACAATAATAGTAGTCACCTAAAAAGCATTATTCGAGGGTTAATTTAGGTAGTACCTGTTAAGTATTGACAATGATGCTATAGCCGAGCCTAGCTAGCTGTTCATCAAGCCAATTTCCTTTTCTTTTTTTTAAGATTTATTTATTTATTTATTTGAAAGTCAGAGTTACACAGAGACACAGAAAGAGGAGAGGCAGAGAGAAAGAGAGAGAGAGAGAGAGAGAGAATCTTCCACCAGCTGGTTCACTCCCCAAATGGCCACAAAGGCCAGAGCTGTGCTGATACGAAGCCAGGAGCCAAGAGCTTCTTCTGGTCTCCCATGCAGGTGCAGGAGCCCAAGGACTTGGGCCATCTTCTACTGCTTTCCCAGGCCATACCAGAGAGCTAGATTGGAAGTGGAGCAGCCAGGACTCGAACCGGCGCCCATATGGATGCCAGCACTTCAGGTAGCAGCTTTACCCACTATGCCACAGTGCCAGCCATAGCCTATTTTATTTTCCTCCTAATCACACACCTATTCTACATTTGGTAGCCTCCCTTGTAGCTACATGTATTCATATGAGTGATATCTGGCCAAAAGAATGTACATGGGAGTGATATGCATCATTTCCAAGTATGGCTCATAAAAACCTCCTATTAACTAGCTTCTCTTTCTCTTCCTCCATTTTGGACCAAATAAATCATGAGTCCAGGGCAGAAAGAGCTTGCACCTCAGCTATGCTTATTAGTCTCCATTAGCTCTCCTAGATCTCCTCTCTGTTCTTCTCTATCCTGCTGTGTGCGTTGGTAAGCTTATCTCTACTGATACAACCATCTGGGTTCCTAATCCTTTTTACTACATTGTCCACTCCTCATATACACATCGAATGTTGGAATACTTCCATACCAATTTATAAATAGTTTCCTCCTCCACCTTCTAACCTCGTGAGGCTTACCATTTTTCTTCTCTGCTATTCTAACCTCTTTGAGTAAAGTCACCTAACTAAGCATATTATCTGACAATACTTCAATGTTGATTCCATGGTTCTCTAGGTTGTATTGATAGAACAACACTATTAAGAAATTCTCTCTCTAGACACTGCAACACTCTGCGAGAGTCCTTAAGGAAGGGCTTGGCTTGGAAGACAGAACCAAACAACAATTGCCACACAATATTTGTAACTTTTGCTCTCTTCAAGCACAGTAAGCATTATGAATGAACAAAACTAGTGTTATTGATAATTTTTCCCTTGTAATGGCCTTTTTTTCCCTTGAGATGCTCTTCTAAGCCTTTCAAACAGAATTCTAGCAGATCCACCTTACAGAGTGGCCATATGATTTTCACTCCTGTAATGGACACATTTGAGCTGAAGCTATATACTGAGTTATAGTTAACAGCCTATTTGTTTCTTGCCAATCTGTTTAATTCCTGGTTCTAGAACTTCCTGGTTTTGTGACCTTTAACTTCTATATGTCCCTGTTTCATCATTTGTAAAATGGCATGATTTTTTTTACCTATAAAATGGATTATTGTGTAGATTCAATGAGAGAATTATGAAAGTGACTCAGAATAGCACATAGTAAGTATTCAATAAATGATAGCTCTTACATTCACATGTCATCAAGGGAATTAAAAGTCTGAGAGGTAGAATAACTTAGCTGGAGTACAGCTCCCAAAGCCATGGTCTCCAAATTCCCTTGGACTCTGGGGTCTCTGGTTCTCTAGTCTGGAGAAATCCACATCATTCCACTGCCTCTCACACTGGAAAGGAGTCTGGCTCCATTTATAGAGCCCGCCATGGCTAAGTCTCTCCATCAAGGGGCTTCATTTGCACAAAAATGTTGAAGCAAAACAATTACATCCTGGTGGTTTATGTCTGTCCCCTTGCTTTTGAAATGATGCTTCCATTCTGCCCTGCACTTTGCATCTACTGGAAAATCCTCTCTTAATGATATTGACCAAAAAAAAAAAAAAGTATGAGCTCTGAAGCCACAGCTGTATCCTCTGTTCTCACGTTCCTCTCTTACAGAGTCAGAGGGAGTACCCAGAGGCATGGGGAGAAAGAAATCACTTACTAACAGCTGTTGAGACAGGAAAATCTCTGATTGAGCTTTGGGTTGCAGTTGAGAAATCAGAGAACTTACATGGATCCCCAGGAGGGCCACCACCAGTTCTGCATACCATATTCTAACCCACATCATTCTGTCTTGATAATGGGAATACTTTTCCCTCTCTACACTCCTGACCACCCTCTTCCAGGAGGCCTATGCTTATTCTTCAAGGTCCAGTTCAAAGCTGTATCCAGGGCAAATGAAGCTCTCCTCTATTCTCCCAAAGCCTTACAGTGGGCCTGCATTCTAGTACTTGTGGTCCACTTTGTATTCTTTCTGTTCATCTGAGTATAGTACTGTTACATATGCTAATAAAACATGACTTATAAATGAGTTCATTAGGATCCCCTAGGGAAAAAATCTTCAAAAGTTTGGATCCAATAAATGTAAAAATACATTTTATATCTGACCTACCACAAACACACCCATTCCATTTGTGTTGCATTCTGATATTCTACTTTCTTTTTCATTTACTGTATTTTATTTATTCAGTGTTGATATTGACCCATGAAAGTTATTTTTTAAGCTCATTATTGGGTTGAAAAGCACGAAGCACTGTCTGTAGTGTTTGCTATTTGAAACTATGTAGAGTAGATCCTAGAGTTTCCACCCTACTTTGATCAGAGCTGCTTTGCTTTTACACAACAGGATTGCAGATAAGGTTTTTATGTAAAGGACATGTTCCAAGACAAAAAAGAGGAGAAAAACTAGAAAATCACTAGATTCCAAGTCTGTGGAAGGTTGCTGAATGCCAGAGGCTCAGAACCAGTCTTTGTCTTTCTCTCTAGTGATCTTAATCACACTGCTGTGTTTCCCAATTTGGGCTTTGTATAAGGCATCGTGTATATTTTTAAAAAGATTTATTTTATTTTATTTGGAAATCAGAATTACAGAGTGGCAGAGGCAGAGAGAGAGAGAAGTCTTCCATCTGCTGATTCACTGCCTAAATGGCCACAATGGCTGGAGCTGAGCCAATCCAAAGCCAGGAGCCAGAAGCTTCTTCCAGGTCTCCCATGCTGGGGCAGGGGCCCAAGCATTGGGCCATCTTGTACTGCTTCCCTAGGCCAAAGCAAAGAACTGGATCAGAAGACGAACAACCGGGACTTGAACTGATACTCATAGGGGATGCCAGCACTGCAGACTGTGGCTTTACCCACTAAGCCACAGCACTGGCCCCCATGTATATGTTTTGTCTTCCTTGATCTTTAGCTTACAGCAAGCCATTCAAATAGATAGCATTCTGACTTTTTAGTTGAGGACAATGAAGCTTAGGGTATTAGAATGACATGTTCAAGAAAACAGGAAATTCTGGAGTTCAGAATTCCTGACTCCTATTTGTATTATATTCCATATTTAGATAACTGCTTTTCTGTCTAAGATAGTAGAAAGTGTGTGACCTTTAAGAGTAATTTAAATTAGGTTTAAAATCCATTTTAGTCACTTCATCCATTTTGTGTTGAGATAACAGAATACTACAAACCAAATAATTTATAATGAAAAGAAGTTTATTTCTCAAAGTTATGGAGGCTGGGTAGTCCAATATTAAGGTGCCAATATCTGATTAGGGCTTTCTCTCTGTGTCATCTCTCTGAAGGTAAGAGGGTGAGAGAGGGCAAGAAAGAACATGAAAGAGGGTCAAATATTCTTTTAGAACAATTCCACTAAACTAATCAGAATCATCAATAACCAATAACTGTTTAACCTCTTAAGGACTCTCTCAAAAGTCCCATGTCTCAACACTATTGCATTGTGTATTAAGTCCCCAACATATGAAATATGGGGGAACACATTCCAACCAAACTAGTCACTTTCTAGCTGGGAGACCTTGGGAATAGCATCTTACCTGTCTGAGAGTTCACTCACTCACACAATAGTTAATAATATTTACTCCATAGGAATCTTTGTGGTAATTAATGTGACAATTGATGTAAAGCATTTAGTTAATAATTAGATTATACTAAATGCTTAATAGATGATATCAAATATTATCATATTGCATCCCTAATGTATGACATGTCAAGTGTGTCCAAACCCAAAATGAGAGGGCAAGGGAACACAGGTGAAGGAGTCCATAGAAGTAAGATTCACAGGGCACAGTACCAGGTATAGGAGGAATCAGAGTGCGTGTAGTAGAGTCAGTGGAAAAGATGATTCCAAGGATGGAGGTTTTGGAAAATTCAACTGTTCTGGACTTGCAATATTAAAGTTACATTTTTCATTCAAACCTGAATGAATCCACAGCTCTTACAGACCCATCTATGTTTATCCATCTTCTATGACACCTGATAGTCTAAAATGCCAACATTACCACAGTCTCCTAATGGTCAACTTGCTTTTCCTATCTCTCTCCAATGCATCTTCCATCTACTTACCAGGGAGAGCTACCAAAATGCTAACGTAGTTTAAATCAATTCATTGTTTAACATGCTCATTGGTTTCTCTTGCAGAAAAATACAAACTCTCATCTGTTGAGCACATGAGCTTCTAGAACCATCTTACTTAGTTCAGATCCTAGCTTCACCATTCTTGACCTGTGAGACAATTAAGAAAATAAGTAACCTCTTTGAGTCCCAATTTCCTCATCTGTAAAATAGATGACAGTACCTATCTCAAAGTATTTTCATAAGGATTATAAGTTCATATATAGATTTTAGCTATTATTTGTTGCATTTTTATCCCATGCTTCCCCCAGATTCAATTGCCTTGCATTCCAATTTCATGCTCCATTTTCTTCCTTGCTTTAATTAATGTTATATCCCCTGCCTAGGATGCCCTTTACTTTGTTACAACCCTACTCATCCATTAAAATCCAGCTCAGATAGCATCTCCACTCTGAAGACTTTTCTGATCATGCCACATCTGCAAATTAAACTCCCACAGTACCTTAAGGCATGATCACTGACATATCTACAATATCACTGTTGTGTAGAGGGTTTGCTTGGTCTTATGTGAATATATTATATGCTCCAAGGGGCTAGAATTCATTTCTGGTTTCTATCTATGTCTTTCATGACACAAGATAATGTTTGCATGAAGTTACAGTCTCAGCAAATGCTTACTGAATATATGAGGGGTTGAATGGATAAATTTTGTGTTTTACTTGACCATTCCCATCTAGATAGCAGTAATTCTATCAATACCCCAATATTTGTGTTGACTGTCTTTAGCCCAGTAACACCATAGCCCCCAGCTTAAACCTAGGTCTTCTCAAAGAATAGGTGTCTCTTAGTCCTCAGCTACTATGGACAGTCTTTCCTTCTATACTCCCACTAATTCCTTGGGTATCTTTTTTCTGCAGCACAGAGACAAGAGCATGGACTCTAGAGCCAAACTGCTAACATTTTCTCACTTTCTTAAGTGACTTTGGGCAAATTACCTACTCCTTATATGTCTCTAATTTTTTCTTATCTGCAAAATGAGGATGATTATGATAATAATAGTATCTTCCCCATGGGATTGATATGAGGATAAAATAAGATCTCCATAAAGTTCTTAGAACACCACCTGGTACAGGATAGATCTCAATAAATGTTAGCCACTGCTACTATTGTCTTCTTTGATTTACTCTCCTTAGCTTCCACTCAGATACCTGGGTTCCAAATTACTCATTCTTTAGCCAGTGCCTCTCCTAGTCTCTCTGCCAATATGCCCTGATAAAAGCCTGACTGTTAAGCAAAGTGCGTAAAAGGAAGAAGTCTGTCCTTTTGGTTGACCTTCAGAGATTTGATGGCCTACAGTGCTAAGAAACTAGAACACTCAATGGCAGAAAGTTCCCCCCTCAATTTACTCTGGGCTGAGCACTGGGAAAGAAGTAACATTTATTCAGCTCTCATAAGATTCTCATTCAAAATGATTCCAGGCCTACAAGTGTGCTGGTCTAGGAGAAAGGAGACTTAGGTGTTTTCTACTCCTGTCACCAAGAATAATCTTAGACAAATCACTTTTCATATTTTGTCTCATTTCCCTTGTATGAGGAAGGCATGCAATTAGTCTCCAAAGGCCCCTCTATATTTAAGAGATTGTGATTCTGTGAGTCTTCTCCTTCCATAGAGGTAGACACAAAAAGCAATGGAAGTTTAGCTTCATTGTCAAGAAAACAAGTCTCTGCTCACAATACCAAGGCATGTTTCTCAATGCTAGTAAATCAGTTGTATACTCACCAGAAAGAATTCAGTCTTTAAAGTAGAATCCCGGAAGGGCACAAAAATTGGGCTTTTCCTGGAAGTAGCTGGACAAATGCCAATGGACCTGTCTAAATTTGTTATGATTACTAAAATAAAATGCCATAGGGTGAATGACTTATGAACAACACAAATGTATTTCTCACAGTTCTGGAGGCTGGGGAAGTCCAAAATCAAGGCTCTGATAAATTCACTGTGTGGTGAGGTCCCACTTACTGTTTTGTGGAAGGTTATCTTTTTGTTGTGTCTGCACATAGCAGAAGCAGTGAACTAGAACTCTAGGGTCTCCTGTATAGTAATGTTAGTCTTAATTATGAAGTCTGTGCTCTCATGATCTAATAATCTCCCTCCTAAAATCACTACCTTGGGGGTCAGGATTTTAAAATATGGATGTAAGGGGAAAACAAACATTCAGATAATAGTAGAATCTGAGAAATATAAAGGCTGCAACTCAACTCCAGTCTATACTTTTGAGATTTTTAAAATTTATTTTGTTTCAAATTCAAGGTCACACAGGGAGGGAGTACGGAGTGAGGGAGAGAAAGAGAGAGAAAGAGAGAGAATCTTCCATCCCCTGGTTTATTCTCCAAAAGGCTGCAACAGCTGGGGTTGGGCCAGGCCAAAGTTAGGAGCCAGGAGCTTCATCCAGGTTTCCCCTGTGGATGCAAGGGCCCAAACACTTGAGCCATCTTCTGCTGCTTTTCCCAGGCCATTAGCAGGGGGTTGGATCAGAAGTGGAGCAACTAGGACTCAATCCATTGTTCATGTGGTATGCTGGTGTTGCAGGCAGCAGCTTATCCCAGTGTAACACAACTATGGCCCCTATATTTGGTTTCTATTTGCAGCAGTTGTTTAAGTAAGGTTGGGTGATTTTCTGTAACTAATCTGAGCTGTTATGGTCAAGGTAGGGCTTAGACTGAGGCCATGTTCCTGGACAGAAATCCAAAAGAAACAAACCCAACAATACCCAATATGCTCTGATTTTCACAAATGCCCTTATCATTTAGGCCATATATGCAAGGTGATGAATACTCAGAATATCAAGAGGCCTAGGCCAGCAATGCAGATCTTTTTTAAACATAACCGTGGTTCAGCTGGGGGATAGCCTATTACAGAATCCTACACACAGCCATAAGAAGAAGCAAGATAATTACAGATGCAGAAATAGGGAAGATTGTTAAATTCAAAATGTTCAGTTGTCACCATTAGAATGTGTAAGATTAAAAAGATTGATCAAGTGTTATCAGGAATTAGAACAACCATAACTATGGCCTGCATTTTCAACTAACCTTCCTAGGTCTTGGGCTCTTCCAGGGTTTCACAACCCTCTTCCTGAATCCCAAGACTGTACAGAGAGATTTCTGTATAGGATAAATGTAGAATTCTTATTGTGGGAGTATATGAGCAGGTTTGCTCTTATTCTGTGCTATTGCTGATGTCATTCTCCTGGAACAACTCTAATTCTCATAGTTGTTAATAGAAATGTAAAATGGTAGTACAATCACTTAAAAGCATAGTTTGGTAGTTTATTTTTTTTTCAAACTTTTATTTAGAATATAAATTTCCAAGGTACAACTTAAGGATTACAATGGCTTCCCCCCCCACTTTCCCTCTCCCCTCACAACCCTCCCCCCTTACCCGCTCCCTCTCCCCTTTCATTCACATCCAGATTCCTTTTTCAATTCTCTTTGTATACAGGAGATCAGTTCAGTATGTGTTAAGTAAAGATTTTGACCATTTGCCCTCATATAGCACCACGAAGTGAAATATACTATTTGAGTACACGTTATAGCATTGAATCACATTGTACAGCAAATTAAGGACAGAGATCCTACATGATATATTTTTTTGAATTTGATTAATTTTTATGCAATTTCTAATATAACAATGAGGTTTTTTTTTCTTTTTCGATTATCTTTATATACAGAAGATTGATTTAGTATGTATTAAGTAACAATTACATCAGTTTGTACCCACACAGAAACACAAAGTGTAAAAATTACGTTTCAGTGCTAGTTATAGCATTACTTCACATTGGACAACACATTAAGGACAGATACCACATGGGACATAAGTACACAGTGACTCCTGATGTTGATTTAACAATTTGACACTCTTGTTTATGGCGTCAGGAATCTCCCTAGGCTCTAGTTATGAGTTGCCGAGGCTATGGAAGCCTTTAGGGTTTGCCGTCTTCGATCTAATTCTGACAGGGTCATAGTCAAAGTGGAGGTCCTCTCCTCCCTTCGGAGAAAGGCACCTCCTTCTTTGGTGGCCCAGTTCCCTCCACTGGGATCTCACCTGTGGAGATCTTTCATTTAGGTCTTCTTTTTTTTTTTTTTTTTTTTTTTTCCTTTCCAGAGTGTCTTGGCTTTCCATGTCTAAAATACTCTCATGGGCTCTTGAGCCAGATCCGAATGCCTCAAGGGCTGATTCTGAGGCCAGAGTGTCATTTAGGACATCTGTCATTCTATGAGTCTGCTGTGACTCTGCTTCCCCTGCTGGATCATTCTTTCCTTTTCTTGGTTCTATCTGTTTGTATTGGCAGACACTAGTCTTGTCTGTGTGTTCCCTTTGACTCTTATACCTATCAGTGTGGTCAATTGTGAACTGAAATTGATCACTTGGACAATTGGGATGGCATTGGTACATGCCACCTTGATGGGGTTGTATTGGGATCCCCTGGCATGTTTGCAACTCCTTCATTTGGAGCACATCCGATTGAGCTTCTCCCAAATTGTACATATCCTCCCTTTCTTTTTCCCTCTATGATAGAGTTTGGTAGTTTAAAAGTGAAACTACACAACCAACCCTTACCACTACTAGGTATTTATTCAAGAAAAATAAGAACGTATGATCATGAGAAAGCTTGCAGATGAATATATATATATATATATATATATATATATATATATAACAGCTTTATTTGTGATAATTTTTGGTAGAGTACAGAAAGAAATTGGGGAACATCCACAAAGTGGAATACTATTGAGAAATTAAAAGGAAGAAGCTGGGGCCAGCATTGTGGCCCAGCAGGTTGGGCTACCACTTGAGGCACTGTCATTCCATATTTGACTGCTGGTTCAAGTACTAGATACTCCACTTTTGATCCAAATTCTTGCTAATAGCCCAAGTACATGGGCTCCTGCCACACCCATGTGGGTTAGCAGCATGGAGTTCCTGTCTCCTGGCTTCAGCATGGCTCAGTCCTGGCTATTGTGGCAATCTGAGGAGTGAGTTAGTAGATGAAAGAGCCTCCTATTTCTCTCTCCTCCCCTCTCCTCTCTCCCCTCTCCCCTCCTTCTTCGTCCCTTCTCCCACCTCTGGACTCATATGAGTGCTTAATTAAGTCCAGAGTTCAAAGGACAAACCAGGAAAAGGAGTAAGTGAATGTAGAAAGAGAGCAAACAAAGTGTGGCATCATGGATACCAAAAGAATAAATGATTTAAAGAGAATGAAGTTGTTCTTTCTCAAGAACAATTTAGCTAACTATGGTATTTTACAGCTCCACATGAATTTATGAATTGTTCTTTCTATTTCTATAAAACGCTTCTGGGAATTTGATAGTGATGGCATTGAATCTGTAGATCTCTTAGGATAGTATGGACATTTAAACAATATTAACCCTTCTAATACAGGAACATTGGCTGTCTCCTCATTTGTTTCTGTTATCTTTAATTTTTCATTATTGTTTTGTAGTTTTCTATATATAAGAATTTCACCTCCTTAATTTTATTCTTAAGTATTTTGTTATTTTAATGATATTATAAATGGTACTCTTTTCCTACAATTCTTTCATATTTTTGTCATTAGTGAGGAAATACAACTCAGTTTTCTTATGTTGATTTTGTGTACTACAACTTTACTGAATTTGTTTATTAGTTCCTACAGTTTTTCTGGTGGAGTATTTAGAGTATTCTACAGATAAGAAAGTGTCATCTGTAAACAGAGATAATTTTACTTCTTTTCTGATATGGATGTCTTTCATCTTATTTTCTTGCCTAATTTTTCTGGCTTGGACTTCTAGCACTAGAAGGGGCAAGAGTAGGCACGCTTACCTTGTTCCTATTCTTAGAAGGAAAGCTTTAAGTTTTTAATCATTGATCATGATAGCTGTGGGATTTTCATATGCTGCCTTTATTATGTTAAGGTAATTATGTTCTATTCCTCATTTATATGGAGTTGTGTCATAAAAGTTGTTGAATTCTGTCAAATGATTTTTTCTGTATATTTTAAGATTACTATGTGAAGCCGGCGCTGTGTCTCAACAGGATAATCCTCCGCCTTGCAGCGCTGGCACACCGGGGTCTAGTCCTGGTTGGGGTGCCGGATTCTGTCCCAGTTGCCCCTCTTCCAGGCCAGCTCTCTGCTGTGGCCCGGGAGTGCAGTGGAGGATGGCCCAAGTGCTTGGGCTCTGCACCCCATGGGAGACCAGGAGAAGCACCTGGCTCCTGGCTTCGGATCAGTGCAGCGCGCCGGCCGCAGCGGCCATTGGAGGGTGAACCAATGGCAAAGGAAGACCTTTCTCTCTGTCTCTCTATCACTGTCTACTCTGCCTGTCAAAAATTAAAAAAAAGATTACTATGTGATTCTTATCCCTTATTCTGTTAATGTAGTATGTCACATTAATGGATCTTTGTATGTTGAACAATTCTTGTTTGCCAGGGATAAATCCCACTTTGCCATGGTACATGAACATTTTAATGTGCTATTGAATTCAATTTGCTAGTGTTTTGTTGATTAATTTTTGCAGGATTCTTTTTCTGGTGATATCTTTGTCTGGCTTTGATATCAGGAAATGCTTGCCTCATAAAAATGAGTTAGGAGTATTCACTTCCTAATATCAAAATATTTTATAAAGCTATAGAAGTCAAAACCATATGATACTAGCAAAATGACAGTTATATAGATGAATGCAATAGAATAGAGCCTAAAAATAAATCCATGCATATGTAGTCAGTGATGGACCTTCAAAATGGGTACTAAGAAAGCACAATGAGGAATGGATAGTCATTTCAATAAATGGTAGAAAACTGGATACTCATATGCAAAAGAGTGAAATTGGATAGTAAAAGCATTATGGAAGACAGCAATAAGGTTCTGAAAAAAGTAAAAATAGAACCACTATATGATCCAGTAATCTCACTACTGGGTGTATATCCAAAGGATTTGAAATCAGTATGTTGAAGAGACATCTGAAGTCCTATCTTAATTGCAGAATTATTTTAACAGACACATAGTGGAATCTATTTAAGTGTCTACCAATGAATGAACAGATAAAATATGATGTATAAAGTAATGATATTCAGTCTAAAATATAAGGAAATCCTGCCATTTGTGACAATACATATAAATATGGAAGATATTATAAATTAAATAAACCAGACACAGAAAGATAAATACTGTGCAATCTCACACGTGAAATCTAAAAATGTTGAACTTATAGAAGCAGAGAATAAAATAGTTTCTAGGGGTCAGCGTTTTGGCATAGTTGGTTAAGCCACCATCTGCAGAGCCATCATTCCATATGGGTGCCAGTTCAAGTCCCAGTTGTTCCACCTTTGATCCAGTTCCCTGCTAATGTGCCTGGGAAAGCAATGGAAGATGGTCCAAGTTTGTGGGTCCCTTCACCCACATGGGAGACCCAGATGAAGCTCCTGACTTAGGCCTGGCTCAGCCTTGGCTGTTGTGGCCATTTGGGGAGGGAACCAGCCAATGGAAGATCCCTCTCTCTGTCAATCCCACTCTCCGTTTCTCCCTGTAACTATTTCAAATAAATAATTAAATCTTAAAAGATAATAGTAGTTTCTAGGAGATAGAGGGAAAAGAGCTTGGGGAGATGTTAGTTAAAGGATATGAAATTTCATTTAGACCGGGTAAATAAATTCTGGAGATCTATTGTACAGCATGGTGACTATAGTTAGTAACAATGTATTGTATACATGAAAATTACTAAGAGATTAGATCTTAAATGTTATCACCACAAAAAATAAGTATATGAGGTGATGGATACATTAATTAGCTTTATTTAGTCATTTCAAAATATATACTATACCTATATCAAAACACTTTATGCTATAAATGTATGATTCTTACTTGTCAATTCTTTTACTTCATAAAAGAAAAAAAAAGAATAAATCGGACCCTTATCTTGCATTCTGCACAAAAATCAACTCAAAACAGATTAAAAGTAGGATCTGACACTATAAAATTCCTAGAAAAAAATCATAGGGGAAAGCTTCATAACATTGGTTTTAGCAATGCTTTCATGAATATATAATGCCAAAAGAACAAGCAGTAAAAACAAAAAACAAGTGGAACTATATCCAAAGAAAAATCTACTTCAAAAGAAAAATTCAGTAGAGCAAAAAAATAGCTTACTGAATAGAATATTCCCAATCCTTATATATGATCAGAGGTTAATCTCCAAAATACATAAGGAGCTCCTACAACTCGATAGTAACATGATAACTATTGTAGCTCAATTTAAACATGCCTAAGTGCTTCAACAGACTTTTTTGCAGAGAAAACATATAAATGGTTAACAAGTATGTGAAAAATGTTCAGTGTCACTAATTATCAGAAAAATGTATCAGACAATGAGATATTACCTGTCTGGATGGATATTATCAAAAAATAAATGACAACTATTAGGCTGTGAAGAAATTGGAATCTTTGCATACCTTTGTTGGAATGCATAATGATCTAGCCACTATGGAAAACAGTATGAAGCTTCTTCAAAAAATTAAAAATATAACTTCCATTTGATCAACCAATCCAGATTCTGTACATTTATCAAAAGCAATTGAAAGTAGGCTCTTGAAGAGATACCAGCATTCCTATTTCATTTCATCACTATTCACAGCATAAATATCTATTGACAGATGAATGGATACAGCAAAGGTGGTATATACATACATTGAAACATTATTCAGCCTTAAAAAGCACATCCTGAAATATGCAACAACATGAATGAAACTGGAGAATATTTTAAGTGAAATAAACCAGTCACAGAAAAATACTATATGATTGTACTTGTCTGAGGAATCTATTATAATCAGAGTGAATGGAATGGTAGTTTTCATGAGTTGTAAGGAGAGATAAATGAGTAATTAATAACCAGCAGGCATAAAGTCTCAGTTAAATAATATGTATAAGTTCTAGAGATCTGCTGTACAACATTTTACCTATAGTCAACAATTATATATTATAAATGTTAAAGATTGTTAAGAAGGTAAAACTCATGGTAAATGTTTTTATCACAATCTTATTTTTAGAAAAAAAGGGCAGATACAGTAATATATTAAAAGCGTCAAGGAAAAGGTATTTGGCCTGGCAGCTGAGACTGTAGTTTAAGAGGTCCAAGTTCCACATTAGCAAGCCTGGGTTTAATATCCAGCTCCAGTTCATGACTCCAGCTTTTTGCTAATGTGCACCCTAGGAGGCAAGAGGTGATGGCTCAAGTATTTAGGTCCCTGCCACTCACAAGTGAGATATGAATTGTTTTCAGCTACTGGCTCCATCCAACTCCATGGCCATTGTGAGCATTTTGGGAGTTAATCAGTAGATGGGAGTGTCTCCCCCTCCCCCTCCCTCTCTCCCCATCTCTCCCCCTCCCTCCTCCCCTCCCTCCTCTCTGTCTCTCAAATGAATAAAATATTTTAGAGAAAGTTGCGGTGTTAGTCATTTGAAGTTAGAGAATATCTAATAGATTTGGCAACATGAACATCACTGTGATCGGAAACCAGGGTAGTTTTATATAACCCAGTTTGGAATGAGTAACAGGTGAAGACGCAGCACTTTTAAATGACTCTCTTGAGAAGTTTTGCTAAGTGAAATAGGGAGATAGCAAGGGATGATACATAAGGAGAGATGAGATCAAGGAAGAATGTTTTATAAATGAAAGATAGACACTAGAGCAAGATTGTAGGATAATGATAAGGATTCAATAGGGAAGGAGACGTGGGAAGGGAGCATGAGTAGAAACTGAAGTAGAGTTTTTGATGAGAGGGAATGGGATCCAAATCACAGATAGAGAAACTGACTCATGATAGGAGAAAATATTTTTCCTCTATTATAATAGGAGGAAAAGTAAATGTTACAAAAAGAATAAGATTACTTTGAAAAATTAAAAACATCTCACTTACAAATACACATATATTTAAATATAGTAATACAAAAATGGGTAAATCTTTTCTGATGCCTTCTATTTTATGAGTCTAATTTCTCTACATCTCTCTATTTCTCTACAGATATTAGAGGTTTTAGAAAATCTCTAGAGGCTCCTGGAATACATAAGTAGTTTTAGCAGGAAGTTAGCAGCAGCCAATGAGAACCTGGGAGTCTTTGGTTTTGCCCAACTCTACTTATCAGATATCTTCCTTGTTCCAAGGAGACCTGTTCTAACTTGTGAGCCCTCGGGGTTGGGTATACAGAGAGAGGTTACAAAGGGCCACAGAAAAGGCAAGTGAGGGCTTTAAGTGTGCACTTTGCTGACTTCACTTTTGTTGATTCCTTGCTTTGTGATCCATTCCTCTGTGAAAGAGGACCAGAAAAGTTGGAAATGTCTTTAGGAATGACCTTTAGAACCTTCATTGCTGAGCAGTAGCCATAAAATCCGTTGGTTTTGTCAAAAAATTACTTAGCAAACACAGTCTCTTTTCCTATGCAGGCCCTAGATGAAATTTAAACAGGCTGCACTTCCAAACACACTCATAAAATCATATTTTCCCTACACCCCCCCAACACACACATGGAGAGAGAGAAAGAGAGAGAGACAGAGAGACAGAGCTGCACATTTTCTAATACACATGAATAGATATTTATCTGCATTGATCCCCATACCCACACAAACACATCCATACACATGCAGGCCTGTACATACTCACTGATCCTCCCTCTACACATATTCACCACTTATGGAAAGATCACCCAGTCCTGTACCAGACACTGGAACAAGACACTGGACAGAAAGATGAATAAGACATATTTCAGCTTTTGAGATGCTAGTAGTATAGTGAAATGTGGAGAATAATAAGCTGAAAGTTTAGAAGAAAAACACATGGATAGCTGTAAAACAAAAGGAAAATGTTACACATGTTGCACAAGATGCCTGAGCAAACTTTCCATGAGGTTCTAATAGAGCAAGAGATAACTTTCAGCGGGAGGGCAACTGGAGCACTTCCTTGATGGAAAGCCCATCATAGTTGCTTTCTGGACTCTCAGCAACCCAAGCTTGTTGAATTGCCACATCTTCTTTCTCCAATCCTGGTGCAACCTGAAATTACTTAAAAGTAATACCTCATTTTTCTGTAGGAAAGTTCACCTACTCTGAATCTCAATCAGTTTCTCTGGAAAATGAAGCTGGTTATCCCTAGGCCACAGAGCTGTGAGAGGATTGAGAGGAAGACTGTGACTAACTATTCTGAAAACTGGCAGGCACTTGTTCAAAAGTAGAATTTTTCTCTGCCTAATTTTGTCTTGTAGGAATATGTTGTCTTATAGCCCCATTTTCTCAGTTAAGGGACAGAAGTCTTAGGGCTTTGGGGCACTGGGCCAAAAGGTAGAATGAATGCTTCCTGCTACCCTTTCACCCAGATCATCCTAGATTTATCATTTATTCCATCCCCCTGGGATTCATTATTGCCAATTCTAGAAGAATGCATTTGGGCCTTTGAGCTTCATGATTTCTGACTCTTGAACCAAACACGACCCCTTTGAGGTTAGAAATCCATTTACTCTTGGCAAAGTCGCAACTTGTTTCAAAGAAAAGGGGAGTTTTAAAAAAAAGTCTAGCTCACAAAATCTTAGGGAGTTTTATAACCAAAGCTTATAAGACATTTTTGGAGCTGAGTTCACTCTTACAACAGAGCCTTTGGATGATTTAAGTGTAAATGAATCAGAAGGGTCCAGATCAGATTTCCCTTGAAATACACAAAGTTTAGAAATGGAAGGAGCAGAGGCTCAGCCAAGAGCACTCTCTGGGCAAAGCCCCCGGGGTGGCTGTACTCACAGTATTTGCAGAGATTTCCCACGGAGACACAGAAGTGAATCCCAGAGGATGGTGTCATTAGGCAGCAGAGGGCTCTAAGCACCTTCCTCTATTCTTATGCCCATGTCTAGACCACCCAAGGACCATAGAATCTCCTGGAAAGGGAATGGCTGACCTCCAGGAATAATTCTATAAATGAGAATCTCTAGACATAAAGAGGGAAGTTGCGCTCCCAGTTTAGGGCTCCTTAGTATAATAATGGAGACAAGCAGGATACACAGGATATTCCACTGAAAAAAATAGTCCCCTTTGCCATGGAAGACGTCCAGCGCAGGCTAATGGCAGCAGCAGGAAAAAGTAAACAGCTTAGAGAAATGGTAAGAGCATTGGATGAGAGAAAAGAGACTTCTAGATCCTAGTTCTGAACTTCCACTCTTCCTTCACACTCTTCTAACTCCATTTATGCCCAATTAATCAATAATCATCAAGTTTTGTGGCTTGTGATTCCTTCACAAATCCATAGTTTATCTGATACTCTATCTGCCACTGTGTGAAGTTAGGTACTATCACTTCTATCCTGGATCTCTTCAACCCCCACTTCCCACTTGGTTTCCCTATATTCAGTCTTTCCTCTTCATTCCATCTTCCACACTAGAATCAGAATAGTCTTAAAACAAAAATTTGATCATCCCACTCCTCTGTTTAAGATCCATCTATGGCTTCCAAAATCGGAACTCCTTATATCTGATAAAAATACAATGATATTTGTGATTTAAATTTGGCCCCACCTTTCCACTTCATACACTCAACTCAAGCTTTGGTAAAACTGATATCTTAGTTTCCCTCAATTTCCTTTCTCTCTTTCTCTCTCTCTCCCTCTCCCTCTCTCCCTTCCTACCCTACCTCCCTCCATCTCAAATAAATTAGATAAATATATAAAAATTTTAAATCCCAATGCATGTCAAGACTTGACTCAAAGCCTACCTGCTTCTTGAAGACTTTCCTGACTCTTCTTCCTTTCTCTTTCACTAACCGTTGTTATTTGGTCCAAAATTTTTATATATTGATTGTGCTGCATGAGAGATGATTGTTTGCTTGTGTCTTCTATTAGCCTATGAGATTCCTGAGAATTCAAATGTGATCTTTTTAAATCTTTTAATCCCCACTACTTAGCTCAGTGCTGGCAGAGTGGACTATCAACATAAATGTTGATTATTCAACCCTTACCTTTTGATGAAGCAGTTCTTTGTTGGATGGATGAATGCTGTGAATATTTAGTCTCATTGATTCCCATCTTCTAAATGTCAGAAGTATTCCAACATTTTAATGGCATCAATACCCCTCAACATCTTTAGAGATCCTTATGCTGGTTGACAGCCACTGGGATAAACTCTTAGGAGACAGAAAAGCACAGTCTTTGAAATCACCTATATCTATATTGGAATTATGCTAATTATCTATGTGATACAAACAAATTCATTCAAACTCTCAGTTTAAGTTTACTTATCTGTGAACAAGAGTTAATAAT
Source organism: Sylvilagus floridanus (assembly GCA_949820135.1). Classification (NCBI taxonomy): domain Eukaryota; kingdom Metazoa; phylum Chordata; class Mammalia; order Lagomorpha; family Leporidae; genus Sylvilagus; species Sylvilagus floridanus. The sequence continues at coordinate 83,330,613 of OX463223.1, forward strand.
ATATTACCCCCAAATATTTGAACATTTGAAAGTGTCTGATATTTGAAAGCATCCTACAGTCCATGTGCATATTTACTGTGGGAATTTGTCTGTCCTTCCTGAATATTCAAATTTTTTTAAATTTTGGGGCCAGTGCTGTGGCATAGTGGGTAAAACCACTGCCTGAAGTGCCGGCTGCTCTACTTCTGATCCAGATCTCTGCTATGGCCTAGGAAAGCAGTAGAAGATGGCCCAAATCTTTGGGCCCCTGCACCCAACTGAAAGACCCAGAAGTTCCTGGCTCCTGCCTTCAGATTGGCGCAACTCCAGCCATTGTGGCCAACTGAGGAGTGAACCAGCAGATGGAAGACCTGTCTCTTTCTGCCTCTCCTTCTCTCTCTGTGTAACTCTTAACTTTCAAGTAAATAAATAAATCTTTAAAAAAATTTCCTTTTAATCTATTTGAACAGATTCAATATAGTTCATAAATATAATTCTTTTTTTAAAATTTATTTGACAGAGTTAGACAGTGAGGGAGAGAGACAGAGAAAGGTCTTCATTCTGTTGGTTCAATCCCCAAATGGCTGCTAGAGCCAGCGCTGCACAGATCTGAAGCCAGGAGCCAGGTGCTTCCTCCTGGTCTCCCATATGGGTGCAGGAGCCTAAAGACTTGGGCCATCCTCCACTGCCCTCCCAGACCACAGCAGAGAGCTGGACTGGAAGAGAAGCAACTGGGACTAGAACCCAATGCCCATATGGGATGCTGGTGCCACAGGCAGAGGATTAACCAAGTGAGCCACGGTGCCGGCCCCATAAATATAATTCTAATAAGATAATAATATTCCCTTCCTCCTTCCCTCCCTCCCTCCCCTCTTTCCTGCCCACCGTCTTCCCTCTCCTTTTGTTTTGTTTTTTAGTTTTTCAGATAACATATTTTACATTTACATTATAGTAAAAAGTTTTAATATTCACAGAACAAGAGGTTTAACAAGTAAAAAGCAGAAAGACTCTAGTGGGAATATAGCAAAATGCTATATCCAATTGAATGGAAAAATGACCATTTCAAGTATGTACAGTAAATTTTAAAGTAAACACAGATCATTAAAACTATAGTAGTATAACATTCTTTTTGTTTGTTTTTGAGTAAAGTTATCTTTTAGTTCCATTTTTCTATGACTTTTTTTTTAAAGATTTACTTATTTATTGGAAAGGCAGAGTTACAGAGAGGCAGAGGCAGAGGCAGAGGCAGAGAGACAGAGACAGAGAGAGGTCTTCCATCCACTGGTTCAATCCCCAAATGACCACAGCAGCCGGAGCTGCGCCAATCTGAAGCCAGGAGCCAGAAGCTTCTTCCAGGTCTCCCATGCAGGTTCAGGGGCCCAAGGACTTGGGCCATCTTCTACTGCTTTCCCAGGCCATAGCAGAGAGCTGGATTGGAAGAGGAGCAGCCAGGACTCAAACTGGTGCACATATGGGATGCCGGCAAGGCAGGCAGTGGCTTTACACACTATGCCACAGTGCCAGCCTCAAGTATAACATTCTTTTTTTTTAAACTTTTATTTAATGAATATAAATTTCCAAAGTACAGCTTATGGATTACAATAGCTTTTTCCCCCCATAACTTCCCTCAACCCGCAACCCTTCCCTCTCCCCTTCCATTCACACCAAGATTCATTTTCATTTATCTTTATATACAGAAGATTTAGCATATATTAAGTAAAGCTTTCAACAGAACATTCTTAACCATTGGTTTGAAAAAGGTGTGAAACAAAGTTTCACAAAACTGTATGTACAGCAGTACTGATACAGGCATTTCTTTCTTCCTGCATGTCTGTCTTTTTAAATTTAGCTCCCACATATAAGGGTGAACATGCAGTATTTGCCTATCTGTGTTTGGCTTATTTCTCTCAACATATCCTTCCTGTCTTTTTTAAATACCTTTTTCTTTCTTCTCCAAAAAGGCCATTATGAAATTTATAGTGCATTTTTCATCATTGTAGCATCTTAGAATAAAATAATGACAATGCTTTTTTCAAAAGTTTTTTATAAGTATTAACAGAATTTCTTCTATAGAGGTACACATATTGTAGGGGTTCAATAAATAGATGATGAACTCAGTAGAATAGAAAAAATATTCATTAGGTGGTTTATATATGTGTATTGCACATTTATAATTATATATTTATATTATATTCTCTCTTTTTGTTCCCCCTAGACTCTGATTTCTCTCTCAGCCTGAGAGGCAACATGCATGCTGTTCCAAATGTGGCAGTAAGTCATTGTCATTCCTAGAGTCTCCAAGAGAGTAAAGTGTTGAATTTGTTAATTATCTCATCATTCATTCAAACACAAATCTCTACTATGTGTCACACACTGTTTTAGGCACACAAGTGGAGAAAAAAGACTATACAACCCTACATTCATGGAACCAACATTCTTGCAAGGAAATCAATAAAGCAAGAAATGGGAGTACTGAGGATAGGTGGTCATTTTTAATGAATATTATTAGGGAAAGCCTTAGTAGGTAACTTTTGATCAAAGATCACATAGATGTTTGAAGGAAGAACATTCTTTTTTTTTTTTTTTTTTGACAGAGTTAGACAGTGAGAGATTGAGACAGAGAGGAAGGTCTTCCTTCGTTGGTTCACTCCCCAAATGACCACTACAGCCGGCGCTGTGCTGATCCGAAGCCAGGATCCAGATGCCGCCTCCTGATCTCCCATGCAGGTGCAGGGACCAAGCACTTAGGCCATCCTCCACTGCCTTCCCAGGCCACAGCAGAGAGTTGGACTGGAAGAGGAGCAACCTGGACTAGAACCCGGCACCCATATGGGATGCTGGTGCCACAGGCGGAGAATTAACCAAATGAGCCATGGCTCCAGCCCCAAAGGAAGAACATTCTGAGAGTAAAAGATTGTGAGTACCACCAGAGCCTTAAGTATGAACATTCCTGATGTATTTGACAAACAGCCTGTAGACCAAAACAATAGCAAGAAATGTCACAACAACAATGGAGCTAGGGTTCAAAGTTGTGTGGGGCCGTGAGAATCGGATGGTATTACAAATTTGCTTTCAATAATCAAATATGTTTTATAAAATTCATGAAGAAAAAGATTGTTTATTGTTTGTACCCACATTTATGTTCTTTCCATTGTCCTTTATTCCTTACTGGTGGTCTCATATTCCTTCTTTTATCATTTACCATTTCCTTTCCATTTGAAGAACTTCCTTTAAACATTATTTAAGGGTAAATCTACTAGCCATAAACTCTTTTAGATTTTCCTTGTCTGAAAATGTCTTTATTCCCCCCATATTCCTGAAAATTTGGTCAGGTATAGAATGTCCTTTTGACAGATATTTTCCTTCAGAGCTGTTTATGTCACATCCTTCTGGTTTCCATGGTTTCTGATGAGAAATCTTATTATTCTAATTGGGGGTCCCCTACACATCAGGTGTTGCTTCTCTTACTAATTCCAAGACATTTTACTTGCCTTTCCTTTTCAGAAGTTTAATTATGGTGTGACTTGGTGTACATTTCTTTGAGGTTGCTTGAGTTTTTTAAATCTAATGGTCTGGGGCAGATGTGTGGTATAGGTCCTGGCTTAGCTCTTGACTTCAGTTTTCTGCCAATGCACACCCTGATAGGCAATAGTAACAGTTCAAGTGCCTGGGTCCCTGGCACTCCCTTAAGAGATTTCTATTGAGTTCCTGATTCCTGGCTATAGCCTTGCCTAACCTTGGCCATCGAGAGCATTTGGGGAGGGAACCAGTGAATGGGAGCTCTGTCTCTCTGTGTGACAGACTCCAAAAAATTATCAGATAGCCTTCTCCAATTTCCATCCACTATTACCTTAAATACTTTTTCAGTCCCACTCTTTTATTTTCTTCCTCTTTTTTGGACCCTGATGATAGAAATGTGGTATTTTCCCACATGTTCCTGACACTTTTAAATTTTTTCAGCCTTGGGTTTTCTCTCTGTTGTTTAGATTGGATAAATTCTACTAACCTTTTATAAAGTTCACTGATTCTGTTCTCTTGTTATCTCCATTTTACTAGAAATCCATTTAGCTAATTTTTTCAGGCTTAAAATAACTAAATAAATTTTTAATATTCCTAATGACAAATGTACAGAAATTACACAGCCACTGAGTCTTTTTTTTAAAAAAGATTTATTTATTTGAGAGGCAGAGTTACAGAGAGAGAGAGAGAGAGAAAGAGAGATCTTTCATCCACTGGTTCAGTCCCTAAATGACCACAACAGCTGGAGCTGTGCAGATCTAAAGCCAGGAGCCAGGGACTTCTGGGTCTCCCACGCGGGTGCAGGGTCCAGGTACTTGGGCCATCTTCTGCCGCTTTCTCTGGCCATACTGGGGAGCTAGATCTGAAGCGAAACTATGGGACTCTAACCAGTGCCCATATGGAATGTGGCTTTATGGGCGGAGTCTTAACCTACTACCCTACAGCGCCACTGCTCCTTCCTTTTTTTTTTTTTTTTTAGCTACTTACTCTTAGAACACAAGTTTCTCCATACATTGTTACAAGGTCAAAACACAGCTGTAGCGAAGGGCTCCCGCTACAACCCCAATGTTTGCACTGATTTATTTTCACACTTAGACACCTGGGTGCAGCGATGTGGTGTAGGGACTGGGGGTAGCTTGGTGGCCCGAGTAAGTAGAAAAGAGGGCCCCCACGGGTCACAGGTGGGAGGGCCAGGTTTCCCTCCGGAAAATGCTCTGAGGGGAGGGCACGTGAGGAGCTCTGATCTTGGATCCCAACCCCTTCCCCCCCCTCCACATTCTGGGCAGTCAGAAAAAGTGTTTACTTACAGAAAATTTGAAAGTTTCCTTTACCTTCTCTTTCAGCTGGATCACGGTGGTTGGTGTTCGCGGAGTTTAGGGAGGCGATGCGCTTCTCCAGGGCACAGATGATCTTTAGTTTAGAGTTGATCGCCGTCTGCATCTCTGTGTATTTTTTCTACAGCTCCTCCTCCAAGCCTGACGTCATCCTTCATCTGGATGTTCTTTCCCTATCGCTCGCTGCGCAATCTCTGCTCACATTCCTTTAGCGAACTTAGTACTCGAACACCAGCTTTTGCGGTGTCTCCTCCTGGAACAAGAACAGGTTCTCATACTCTTCCTGCTTCTTGGAGATTTGTGCCTTTCCATGCTTGGCTGAGCTCTTCCTTATTCCTTAGCCTCACTGTGGGGGAGGGGAAGATATAAGCCCAGACCCACATTTTCTTTGTTTTTTTTTTTTTTGTTTTTTTTTGTTTTTTGTTTTTTTTTGTTTTGTTTTTTTGACAAGCAGAGTGGACAGTGAGAGAGAGACAGAGAGAAAGGTCTTCCTTTGCCGTTGGTTCACCCTCCAATGGCTGCCGTGGTCGGCGCGCTGCGGCCGGCGCACCGCGCTCGTCCGATGGCAGGAGCCAGGTGCTAGGTGCTTTTCCTGCAGACCCACATTTTCTAACAACTGCGCATTCATGGTCAAGAGGCAAGCGGCGCCGGTGCGGTTCCAGGACATTGAGACTCAACAATGGCGTTTCTCGTACATTGCCCACGACTTCAGCTCCGGACTTTTTCCCAAGCCAGAGTACTGCAGCGTACTCCGCAGCGTGTGGACCGTCCAGCTCTGGGAGGTAGGAAGAGACAGGGGCTGGTGGTGGAGGCTGGTCAATTTTCCGCTGGGAGCCGGCTCTGTTCGGTGGCACCATGGGCCGTCTTCTCATTTCAGTCAGCGGCAATTGCCGCCGCGTCAGCTCGCCAGGCTGCTGCACCAACTTTTCTGTGGTAGCTCTGAAAATTCCCAGTGTGGCAGTGACTGCCAGCTCCTCACTGTTGCTTTGTGAGCTCACAGAGCTACGGCCCGGCCCTCAGAGCCTGAGTTACCAAAGCCACAGGGTGACAGCGACAGGCTGACCGCCATGTGGCACACGGGGTTCTGGAAAGAGAGTGACACCAACAGCTGGAGCAGCCTGGAACGTCCTCAGGGATTCCTGGTGTGGTCAGCATCTAGCCACAATGGGAAAAACAACAAGGCCCCTGGAAAGCCCGCCTTCCTATCCAGCGTGTGAGAATATTGGAAGTCTCTAGCCAAGCTCTTGCCACTGGTTGCCATCTGGAGATCAAGCTCATTGGCTTCCATGCAGGTGAGGGTTTTGTGACAAAAATACAAGACCTTGTTTCAGGGGTTCCATCCAGCTAATATTTAATCCATTTTATTTTTCGTTTCTCAATTTCTATTTGGTTCATGTTTGTAACTTCTGTTTCTTTGTTATTTTCATGCATTCTAAGAAATTTTGCATTTGATGGATGGAGCACTTTTGTGACAGCAGCTTCAAAATCTTTGTAAGATAATTCCTCAGTCTTGTTTATCTTGATATTGGTATCAGTTGGTTCTTTTTCTCATTCAAATTGTAATTTTCCTGGTCATTGGTATGAAGATGGTTTTCTGTTACATCCTGTATTTATTACGTGAGGACATTCTGGGTTCTATTTAAATCTTTATTTTAGCAGGCTGTCACTGTACTTAGGTCTAGCTCCCAGGTCCTGGACTGTGGGCTCTAGCTCCAGTGATATTTTAATTTCCAGAATCTTTTGAAGTATCTGGTACTGCTGAAGCTCACAGTGATCTCTTGGTCCTGCCTGAAGGTCACAAGATGCTCCCCAGGCCAAGCCACCTGGGACATCGAGAGGTAAAGGAGTCTTTTTGGCTTGCAAGGAGGAAAATAATTTCACATGCTGGACCAGTGCTGTTCACCTGCCCTGTGTCTCTTAGTGGAGGAGGAACTGTTCTCTTGGCCATTCATTGTCAGTGGAGCTCCTGATTAACCACCCTTGCTAGTACTGCCAGACTCCAGGTTACTGGTGGGGTCCCTGTTTGATGTGGGGGGGAAGAAACTGAGGAGCGGGGATGCCTCCTGCTACTAGATTGGAGTTTGAAACATAGGACTTGGGTTTCCTTCTTCTGCTGGAACAAAGGAAGGAGAAAAGACACCATGCTTCTACATATTGTCTCTCCATTCCTAGGGCTTCAAATCAGATGGCCTTCCTCTTTCTACCTTCCAAAGTTCTCTTTTGGTTGTCTCTTGCATTATTTCTAGAATTTGTCATTGTACTTAGCTGGAAGGAACAAGGACAATATTTTAAGCCATCATGTCTTCTCTGTGATGTTAAAAGAATAAAGCTATAAAAAAGTGTGGAAGTATGGTGATTAATAAGGAAGATAATGCACAAATTCATGTGGAAGATGATGGTGGCTGGGACCAAGTTGGTAGCAGTGGAGAGGGTGACATGTGATCACATTCTGGATATATTTTGAAAGTAAAGCAAACAGAACTCTCTGGTGGATTGGATGTGGTACTGTGAACGGAGTCATGGCATCAAAGCTTTTGTTCTGAATAACTAGATGGATATACTTTCCATTAATTAAGATGAGGAAAGTTGGGGTGGGAACCATTTTGGGTGGACAATATTTGGAAGTTGGTATGAGACATAGGAAGTTAGAGATACTTATTGGATATAAGAGTCAAGTTGTGAAGTAGTTGGTTATACATAAAGTCTTTAGTTAAGGCCGGCGCCGTGGCTCAACAGGCTAATCCTCCGCCTTGCGGCGCCAGCACACCGGGTTCTAGTCCCGGTCGGGGCACCGGATTCTGTCCCGGTTGCCCCTCTTCCAGGCCAGCCCTCTGCTGTGGCCCGGGAGTGCAGTGGAGGATGGCCCAAGTGCTTGGGCCCTGCACGCCATGGGAGACCAGGAAAAAGCACCTAGCACCTGGCTCCTGCCATCGGATGAGCACGGTGTGCCGGCCGCAGCGTGCCATCCGCGGCAGCCATTGGAGGGTGAACCAACGGCAAAAGAAGACCTTTCTCTCTGTCCCTCTCTCTCTCACTGTCCACTCTGCCTGTCACAAAAAAAAAAAAAAAAAGTCTTTAGTTAAGAGAAGAGGTGCTGCCTAGAGATAAATTTTGGGAGTTAGCATATGACATGTGGAGTGCATAAAGCATATCATATCATTGCTTTTCCCATTCACACTCATTACATTTTCAGGGAAGAATTTTATAGAAATAATCCTGTTTCCACTACATAATTAGAGTCCAAGTTAAAAATCCAGCTTTCCATCTAAAGATCATGTTGCTTTGTTAAATGCTCTAATGAATGTTTTACTAGTTGTTTTGGTTAGCAAGGCATAGAGGCAAGCTCACCTTACTTCAGGTAATGGAAAACCATTTTAAGGATATAAGGAGAAATTAAGTAAAATAAGAACCACTGAGTTATTCAGGATAGAAAGTCACTCAGTGATACCCATTGTTCTGATCCTGTATTTTGCCACACAGGAACTCTGTTTCTACTGCTACTGATCTCACTGCTATTGCCTGATTCTCCATGTGATTTGGGTTTAGACATCCCAAGAATAAGATCTCTGTGGGTTGGCATCTGCAAATTGGGTTTAGAATATTTGGCTTAGATGGGGTTCTCCTCTCATATTATGTCTTTGCCTGAAAAGCATACAAATGGCTGTTGTTGCTTCAGATGGCTGTAATGCTGGTCCTAATTAGCCATGGCTGTGATGCCAGGGTCAAAGACTCCTCTCTGCCTTTCCAAAAAGGAGGCTGAGGCCAAGGAAACTTCTTATAAAAGGCTCAAGATGAGCAAACAAAGACTGAAGTGGAGTGCTCATTAGAAAACACATTTCATTATTTATCCATGTCTCATTTCTAATTTATTTTTACTTGTCTCACATTTCCTCCATTCCTTGACTTCTTCCTTCCTTCTTTCTTATTCTCCTTTAATTGATCTTAACATATAATTTAAATATATTCAAGTTTCTTTCTCCAGATATTAAATGAAGTTAAATTTTTCCCACTCCAAATCCTCTTAACCCAACTCCTTTCTCTTTCTTAACTCTCTTCTTACTTCCTCATCACTTTTGGTTCTAGTACCAGGCAAATTCATTGAATCATCTTTCATCTAAAAGTCTATCAATTCAACTATCCATTCATCATTTGAAGTAGTGTATTAATTTCTTGCTACGTTTTGGCATTGTAAATTTTTTTAATTATTTGTGGCAGAGTTATGGGGGATGTGGGTAGGAAGGGAGGGAGGGAGAGAGGGAGAGAGGGAGAGGGAGGGAGGGAGGGAGAGAGAGAGAGAGAGAGAGAGAGAGAGAGAGAGAGAGAGAATCTCCCATCAGCTGGTTCATTCCCTCAAAAAGCCGCAATAGCTGGGACTGGGCCAGACCAAAGTGAGGAGCCAGGAGCTTCATCTGAGTCTCCCACAGGGGTAGCAGGGGCCCAAGCACTTGGGCCATCTTCTGCTCATTTCCCAGGCACACTAGCAAGAAAATAGATTGGAAGTGGAGCAGCTGGGACTTGAACTCATGCCCATATGGGATGCCACCATCTCAGGGTACAGCTCAACCAACTGCATCACAAGTCCAACCCCAAACATTGTAAAGATTTTTAATGCATTTCATTGAAAGACATGCATGAGTTAAGGTAACACTATCTACTTCAAACTATTTACAAATAAACCCCCAAATTTTTAATGGCTCAAACATGATAAAATTTTATATCTGATCCCTCAAACATGCAAAAAGAACATTGTTATAAATGGATGGCCTTCCTCTATTGATAATTTACAGGCCTAAATTCCTCCTATATGTGACTGTTCCATCTTCAATACATAGTTTCCCAAGTCACTATGATAATCTATGCCAAGCTAATTGAAAAAGAAAATGTGGAGGGTCATGTGTGGAAGGCATGAATGTGGTAAAAATCACTTTCATTCACATTCTCTTAAAGTTCAGTCTTTTGACCACAGTTTACGGCAAGAGAAACTTGGAAGTGATCTAGATGTGTTCTCAAGAATAGGAGAGGGGCCAGTGCTGTGGCATGGAAAGTTAAGCTTCTGCCTGCCATGCTGGCATCCAATTTGGGCTCTGATTTGAGTCCCGGTTGCACCACTTTGAATCCAGCTCCCTGCTAATGTACCTGGGGAAGCAGTAGAAGATGGTCCAAGTACTTGGGCCATTGCATCCATGTGGGAGACCCGGCAGAAGCTCCTGGCTCATGGCTTCAGCCTGGCCCAGCCCTAGTGGTTGTGGTCATCTAGGGAGTGAACCAACGAATGGAAGATAGCTCTCTATATATCCCTCCCTTTCTCTCTCTGTAGTTAAAAAAAAAAGAGGAGGGGAAGAACACAGATTTAGTTGTAAACAATTATCCAGGTACAGCCACTGAGTTTAATTTTGTATTTCTAAAATATACCATATTTGCATCATTTAATGAATAATTGGATTATTTGGAATCCTTGTGAATATATTTTCCACTGAATGTATTTTTTTAAAGTAGTGCATAGTTTTTGGCATATTGCCTATGGGCAATTTCTTTATATGTTTATGTTTTAGCACAAGTTCTTATCCTTACCAATTAGGAAATCAATTATAGTATATTGAAGCCATTTTGCAGTGACAAACCCTTTACCACAGTTGGGTCAATCTCAGAAGATAAACTACACGTTTGCATGTCATTTAGAATTGCATAATTAATTCTTAGAGAATAATAAATATGTATGAAAGTCTATAGATTTTGTAACTGCAAAAAGAATCCACTGAAGCATTATTTAATAAGCAGGGAAATAGGAGACAATGCAATATTGTATTACCATTTGAAACAAAACGTATGGCATAATGACATGTTTATAAGAAAAGCATGGTAGTGATGATAAATAAAATTAACAGTGCATATTTTAAACAGGGAGTCAGTCTGCCCAGATGCTAATAGTAGTTTGTTTTGTTTTTGAATGGTAGAATTTGGGCCTTTTTACTTTTATTTCCATTTTTTGAAATGTCTTCTTCACTTTTATAGTGGAGTAATTCCCACTCACCCCTCCTTAGAACATTTCATTCGTCAGATTGTCTGGTAAGAGTTTCACACTTCCTTTAATGTCTGTTGTCTCTTAAGTAAATTCTAAAAATATATAAATTTTTTAAAAGACTGGAAGAAAATATGTCATAGTAGTGCATGATTCTGGATGGTGTATTAGTATATATCATTTTTTTAATTAAAAAGTTAAAAACTGACACAAACTTTAATTTTTATTTACCTTGTTTTTGTGAAAGATAAAGAGTCAGATTTGTCATCGATTCTTTTGCTCTGCAAATGTCCACAAACAGCCATGGCTGGCCTGGGCGGAAACCCAGAGCAGCAATGCAATGTGAGTCTCCCATGTATGCAGAAGGGACTCGTCTACTTGAGCCATCACCTGCTGCTTTCTAGGATGTGCATTAGCAGGAAGCTGAAATCAGGAGCAGAGTTGGGACTTGAAACTGAGCACTCCCATATAGGACGCTAGCATCCCAGATGGAGCTTTAAGTGCTGGGCCAGATGCCCTCCCAATAAACAAAGTTTAGAGTCAGAAAAAATGAGCCTCAAATCCAAACTCTACCAAGTATTAGTTGTGGGAACTTGAGTAAAACACCAGGAATCCCACTTTTCCCACTTGCAAATGGTGACCATAAACGTATCTAATTCACAGGACTGTTATGAAGTTACACTAGATAATGCATGCAATATGTTTAGCACAGTGCCTGTGACTCAGTGTTGGCATTCAATAAATTTTGTTACAAATGTTTGGCATTCTGTACTTTATAAAATTTTCCACGATGAAACTGCATTTCTTTAATAACCAAGAACAATGTTTAAATCTTACTTTTCTTGGATTTTAAAACATGTTGCTATAGTATAGCCCTGAAATAGAGCACAATTAACAGTAAATTGCTGGTGACAAATGGGTCTAGGTGTTCATTAGCATAGGGTTTGAAATCCTGCTCACTACCCCCACCCTCCAATACCTGGTACCAACCACACACACGTTGATCTTCATCAAAAAACCTGATTTTGAATTGTACTGCTTTGGGGCGTCCTCTGAGGAATAGCCAGATGATAGCTGGCAGCAAGCTGAAGGGCTCCCTGCTTTTCACACTCCTGAGACCAGACCTCCCAGTGTGTGTCACACCATTTTTGAAATGTGTAAAAGTGACGTGGTACTATATAGAGATATATACAATGAGGTCAGTCCATTCCAAAAATACCTCTTAGGAGAATCAGCCATGTGATCCAGTGCTGCCATGATTCAAGGAGTTTACACAGTTGTTAGCAGGCAATTTTGTGGTCCTGCTCCTGCCCTAATTTGAGTCCCTTAACATTACTGGCATGGAATATCATACCGAATTCCTGAATGACCTCTATATTCCCTTTCCACCCCTTCCAGGCCATTCTCCACATTTACCAGAATGGTCTATCTAGGAAATATGAATTTCACTGACCTGTCAAAGAGCTTCTTACTGAATATACATTCTCAGCTAGGTGTGCTATCAGTTCTTAGATGTGCTAGAATGAATATGTGAGTGAATAAATTAACATCAAATCTGTCTTCCTCCCATTTGGTAGATGAGGATATTAAAACCTAACGAAGGTAGTAAATAATTGGGTCCTGGCATTTAAAAATATTTAATTGTTTATGAGAGGGTGAGAGACAGAGAGACAGAGGTCTCCTATCCTCTGGTCCACTCCCCGAAATGCCCACAACAGCTGGGGCTAGGTCAGACCAAAATCAGGAGCTGGGAAATCAATCTAATTTTCCCACATGGTGAGGAACCCAAGTATCTTGGCCATCACCTGCTACTTCCTGGAGTATGTACAGTTAAGGAGTTTGAATCAGAAGTGGATCTGGGATTAGAACTCAGGTACTTCAATATGAGATCCGGCCATCCCAAGAAGTGTTTTAACTGCTTTACTAAATGCCCACTTGAGTCATGATCATTGAGCAAGGAAGTGACAAATATGATACTAGAATCAAAAGTTTCTAGTTCTCAGGCCAGAGTTCTGTCTATTGTACTTTTTGGCTCTGGGCTGATTGAGCACTGAGCATGATAAAAACTGAATCTAGGAAAATAATTACGCAACTTCCTTTGCCTCCTTAGCTCACATTGGATTTTCCAGACTTTGTTATTCCTGCAGCATGGAAACAATAATATGTAATTCATAAGAGTACCATTTCTTGATTGCATACTAGGTCCCAACTGTGCTCCTAATCCTTTTATGTGCAATATCTTAATTTATGCTCCCAACAACTATAAAGGTAAATGCCATTGCTGTTCCCAACATACAAATGAGGAAAGTCATATAGAGGTGAAGTGACTTGCTAAAGTTGACACATTTAATAAATCATGGATTAGGATATGAGTCTAGGAATATCTGATTCTAAGGACCATGATAAAATCTTCCAGAGATACCTATCAGTCTTGCCCTCTTGATCCATCTTTATATTATTTGAACATGCTCATTAATGCCCCTACTTTTGGTTCCTCTGTGCTCCCAATGAGCCAGTAGCTTAGAAAAGGAGAAAATCAGGGTCAACACTGTGGCGTAGCAGGTAAAGTTGCTGCTTGCAGTTCTGGCATCCCATATGGGTGCTGGTTTGAGGTCCGGCTGTTCCACTTCCAATCCAGCTTCCTGATGATGTGCCTGGGAAAGTAGCAGAGCTTGGGCCCTTCTACCCATCTGGGAGACCTGGAGGAAGCTCCTGGCTCCTTGCTTCTGGTCAGTGCAGCTCCAGCCATTGCAGGAGTGAACCAACAGATGGAAGATCTTCTCTTTCAGTCTCTCCCTCTCTTTCTGTGTAACTCTGCCTTTCAAATAATTAAATAAATCTTTAAAAAAGTTAAAAAGAAAAGGAGTAAATAACAACATTATTTGCGTGCATTCTTTACGGGCAAAATGTGTTAAAAAACACTTCAGAGTTCTTTAACTTTTATTTTCCTATTAAAACTAACACCATATATACTTTTACAGTGGTTGCCTACAAAGTGAAGTATTTCCAGGTGTCAAATGCACTGTGGAAAATGTGTGTTGGCACAAGTGAATTGTTTTTACCCTCGCTCTTCCTCAGCTCTTAACACTAACACTCAGAGCTATATAGGTAAGTAGAGTGACAGGGGGGAAATGGCTGCAAAGAGTTCAAGGGAATAAGACATGCATGTCTAAAGACAGGTGACAGGCAATGTGATGCAATGGAAAGACTCAAGAATCTAGAGAACTGGGTCACAGCCTTTGTTCTGGTTCTGACTCACTCTGGCACCTCAGGCTGGTTCCATTTAATCCCTTTACCACTGTTTCATGCTTGAGAGTGTTGGATTCTCAACCTCATAATTCCCTCTAAGAGCCCTTTGAGCTCAATCTTATTCTGAAAGGATAACTATTGAAGGGGAGGATCCCCACTCAAAAGGCAAAAGACTTGGATTCTAATCCAAGGCCTATCAATAACTTGCTGTATGGTTTTAGATAAATATCTTTCCCTATCTGAGCCTCTGTTTCTGCTGTTTGGTCTAGATGCTCCACTGTTTCAACTATGTCATTGGAAAGTTCTTACAAAATAGCTGATTTGTATTAATTTCCTATTGGTGCTGTAAGGAATTACTGCAAACTTAATGGATTCAAACAATAAAAGTATATATCTTCTCATTGTACTAAACACTAAAAATATGAAAGGGATCTTACTGGACTACACCCAAGGTGTTGGCAGGGCTCAATTATTTTTTGGAGGTTCTAGGAGAGGCTCTGTTTCCTTCCTTTTCTAGCTTCAAAAGGTCATCTGCATTTCTGGGCTCATACTCTTTTCCTCCGTTGTTAAAGACAACAAAGTAAAATCTTCAAATATCTTTCACTATGAACCCTCCTGCTGATTTCTTATGAGGACATTTGTGAAGATATTGAGGCTACCAAGGTAATCCAGAATAATCTTTCCATTTTAAGATCCTTAATCACATTTATAAAGTGACATGTATACCATGTAAGGCAGCATATTCACGAGTTTAGGAAATTAGGATGTGGACTTCTTTGAGGGGCTATTATTCACCCTACGCAACATTTTTAACATAAGGTGACACTCATGTCTTAGTGTGAAAGAGACTTAAATGAGGGGGTAGATGTTTGTAAGCCTTCTGAGTACAGAGGGTGATTGGCTACTCCAAGCATTAACACCACTTAGACTTTAGTAATAGATGTAGAATACATGGAATGTGGGTGGAGACAGTTGTTAGGAATGGTCAGACCATATCTAAATTACTATGTACCCATCAGAATATATCATAAATAGCATCAAACTATACAGTGGAAGAAAACAGTGAGAAGGAGGCAGGGAGTCAAAACTGTAATACAAGAAGCAATAAATGAACCAAAGGTGTTTACTGCAAATAAGAGAACACTTAGAGGTAGTTTGCTAGCACTCCTCAAATATATAGAGTACTATTTAATTGAAGACATATTGGACATTAAATTTGACTTCTGCTGGCAGAACCAGGACTTGCAGGTGGAAGCTGTAAAGATGAGGATTTGAGGGCAACATAAACAGGAATAACCCTGCTGGCATTGCTAATCTGAGATTAAACTGACCTGTGGTATGTAAAAACATGTATGTGTTGGTGAGAATGGGGAAGGGAGAAGGAAGATGATACAAAACAGGGGCTGAAAGAATACACAGGAGAAATATTTAAAGGAGATTATAATGAAGAGTGTTGAAGTAGGTAATTTCTTAAGCCCGGTCATCAGAATAACCTGTTCCCCATCCTTATCTACTATGATTTCCATTCAGTAGGTATAGGGTGCTGTCCAAGAAGCAGTATTTTAAACTGTTCCCTGGTCACTGTAATAATCACAGAAGCTTGGGGCCAGCGCTGTGGCATAGAGGCTAAAGCCACCGCCTATAGTGCCGGCATCCCATATGGGCGCCGGTTCATGTCCCAGCTGCACCTCTTCCAATCCAGCTCTCTGCTATGGCCTGGGAAGGCAGTAGAAGATGCCCCAAGTGCTTGGGGCCCTGCACCTGTGTGGGAGACCCAGAGGAAGCTCTTGGCTCCTGGCTTCAGATGGACGCAGCTCCAGACAATGCGACCAATTGGGGAGTGAACCAGTGGATGGAAGACCTCTCTCCCTCTCTCTTTCTGCCTCTCTTTCTCTGTGTAATTCTGACTTTCAAGTAAATAAATAAATCTTTAAAAAAAATCATACAGGCTTGGAACCACTGGATTAGATGACTCTATCAATAACTCATTTTAGTAGTTCTAGCAGGTAGAAATGCCTTAGCAATCTATCCAGGTGCTGTGGAGAGTCTCTATGGCCTGTAAGTTATTCCTAAGAATGGAAGCTGGTGGAATAAAGCTGATGGAAACAGTGAAACCTGATTAGATCCTTTGGAGATAAAACTTCATGAAAAGTTGGCCTCTGAAATCACTAAAAGCTCATGATAATAATCCATAGCACAGAATTATGAGTCTTGTCACCTGAATCCAAATTCCAATTTTCCCATTTACTAACTCTAACTATAGATCACTACTCTGTTTTTCTGTGCCTCAATTTCCTAAGTTGAAAAAATCCTGGAGTGACGAGAATGCATGTATCATAGGACTTTTATAAGTGTTAGGTGAATTCAAAAGCATTCAGAAGACTGTCTACCACATAGTGAATAAGTGAAGATTGTTAATTATATTTATTCATACAATAATATTCTCTACAATCCCCCAAATAAGAAGGCTCAGCAAATAAGAAAACTGACATTCAAAATAGAATACTAATTACATGTGTTGCCACAGCTTGGGTTAACAGAAGAAAACCACATTTCTCCTTGGATGGAGGCTACAACCTTATACTTTGACGACAAAATTGCAGTCATATCTATAAACAAAGATAAATGAAATGACTTCTTTATTTTCACAGAAAATATCTCAGGTGCCTCAGTTTGAGTCTTTGTTGTGGAACAGGCCAAAGAAGTGATCAGTTGGCCTACATGTCCATCTAAAATGTTGATTTTCGAAAGCTAAGTCACAGAAGAAGTCACGTTAAGAAAATACAAACTTGGTCAATAATTTTTTTTCTGCTAATGAGATCCTTCTAAAACATCCCACCCATTATGTATCCAAAACTTTCTGGTACCTTTCTAATGATAAAATTGCTCATCACCTCCAGAGGCAGCCCCTGCATACCTTTGACTATTCTGGTTAAAAGTACAACCATTTTGTTAAACATTATGAGATTTATTGGTTAGAATCTCAAGTAGGGTCTGACTGGTGTTGACTGAGGTCACTTGGTAATATTCAGCTGAGAAATAGGCTTATCTTGAGAGACTGAGATAGCTTTACTCACATGCCAATTCCTTGGCTGGAAGAGCTGGAAAGCTAATGCCTTAGCTAAGACTGAAGACTAGACTGTGTGTGTGTGTGTGTGTGTGTGTGTGTATAGCCTTTTCAGCATGAGGATCTCAGGCTACACAGACTTCTTATATAACTACCTAAGGTCCAGAGGCAGTATTCAAGGTGCATGAATTAGAAGTTGCTAGACTATTAGAGCCTGGGCCTTGAAACTGGCACGGGGATAATTTCACAAAAGTCTATTGATTGGCGCAATCACAGAGCTTACCCCAATTCATTGAAAGGTGACATGTACTCCATCACCAGTGGAAAGAGTATCAAAGAATTTGTAGCCTTCTTTAATCTCCCACATTGACTTTAAAATTTATGTATTTTTAATTAATTATTTATCCATTTGAGGGACAGATACAGAGAAAGGGAGAGACAGAGGGGTCCTACATCTGCTGGTTCACTCCCCAAACAGCCACAACAGCCAGAGCTGTGCCAATCCGAAGCCAGGAGCCAAGTTCTTCCTCCAGATCTCCCACATGGGTGCAGGGGCCCAAGCACTTGGGCCATCTTCCACTGCTTTCCCAGGCCATAGCAGAGAGCTGGATTGGAAGTGGAGTAGCTGGAACTTGAAGCAGCACCCATATGGGATGCCAGTGCCACAGGTGAAGGCTCACCTTACTAAACCACAACACTGACCCTGAAGTTTATCTCTTATATGTCTCCCTGAACTCTTGGAAGCCAAAATCTATTCACACTCAAACCAGATGCAGGAAAAGTCACACGTGTATACTTCAGGAAAAGTTGTTTTCCCATAGGCATTATATTATCTAGGATCTAGCCCCTGCCCCTTACTGGCCAGCAAACAGACTCTGATCATTCTTTTTTTAAAGATTTATTTATTTAAAAGGCAGAGTGACAGAGACAGAGATTTTCAATATGGTAGTTCATTCCCCCAAAGTAGTTGTAATAGCCAAGACTGGGCCAGGCAAAAGCCAGGAGCCAGAAACTCCTTGTCTCCTACATGAGTGCCAGGGGTACATCTGCTACCTTCCAAGTTGTATTAGCAGGAAGCTGGATCAGAAGTGGAGCAGTTGGGCTCCAACTGGTACTCCAATATGGGATGCCAGTGTCATAACTGGTAGCTTATCCTACTGTATCACAACCCTGGCCCCAGACTCTGCTCATTCTGTACAAAATGACCCCCTCAAAATTGAGCTAGCCAGTGTCTGTAAGAGGGGACCTATAGAGATATGTTAGGACTAACAGTGTGAATTTTAGGCATAGTGGTTTGGGAATAGAAGTTTTGAGAAACTTTAGGAGCCTATAGCTTTCTGGTATCTTCTGAACCATGCTATATAGGCCACAGACTTATTATCTCAACATTGGACACTCAGTAACCTTCCTTAACACTTTTCAGAGTAGACTTACATTCACCAGAAAGCCTAATATCAGTCCTATTTCCAACATCACCATCCCTTCAGCAAAGTATGAAAGCAATGGATTTCCTGTTGTATCCAGGTTCAAGCCCCATTACCATGTTTCTTCCCATTGTCAAAATGAGGGACAATCACTGACTTTAAATTTTGTGCCTCCAGGCTGGCGCCGTGGCTCAACAGGCTAATCCTCCACCTTGCGGCGCCGGCACACCGGGTTCTAGTCCCGGTTGGGGCGCCGGATTCTGTCCCGGTTGCCCCTCTTCCAGGCCAGCTCTCTGCTGTGGCCAGGGAGTGCAGTGGAGGGTGGCCCAAGTGCTTGGGCCCTGCACCCCATGGGAGACCAGGAAAAGCACCTGGCACCTGGCTCCTGCCATCGGATCAGCGCGGTGCGCCGGCTGCAGCGCGCCGGCCGTGGAGGCCATTGGAGGGTGAACCAACGGCAAAGGAAGAGCTTTCTCCCTGTCTCTCTCTCTCACTGTCCACTCTGCCTGTCAAAGAAAAAATTTGTGCCTCCGGAAAAGCTTTGTAAATATATATGTGTATATTTTGGATAAAGTCAGGCCTTGCACTGCCAGTGAAGGAAATTCAACTAGACTATGTTTTTCAAAACTCAACTAATCTATATTTTTTTCTGATTTCCAGATGTAAGTGAGGTTCTGTTATTAGGCAGAGTCAAGAGAGAAACAAAAGTTGTTCCCTTTTATGGCATTTGTTGGTGATTCAGGCTTCCCCATACTAAGGAGAGCATGCCTAAGTCTCATTAATGTTCTTTTTCCCTCCTTCCAACCTTTCCCAAGACTTCTATATAATTCATTCAGGTGTACATACGGGGAAATAACATCAATAATACTCCAAGTCACACAAAATATAGATAAAGGTCCCCCTCCAGTGGATTAAATTTAAATTCCAGGCACACCAGCAAAAATTTGAAAGACAGCTATTTGGGCTATTACTGCTGCAGAAATTACTCACTACCACTACATCAAAGCTTCATCAATTTATCTACGTGGACATCTTCTGTTTACAATGATATTATGGAAGATAAAAAGTAGTCACAAGTAGGCAACATGGGGACAAGAAGAAAGAAGAGACGACTTTAATAAACCAATGTACTGAGAGTTCCAGTGACACTTATGGGTAGGGAAGTGGAACATGTTTTACATAAGCAAACCACTAGTCAGTATTAGCACCAGGTTTTAGGGCCACAGTCATAGGGCTTAAAAGTCATTGTTTAGGAGTTATGCAGACCTGAGTTTGAATCCTACCTCTATGACTTACCAGTTTTGTGATTTGGGAAAAATTGTTTTACCCCGATATGTAGATTTCCTTATCCTTAAAATGATGATAATACCTCATAGATTCAGTGTGGGTATTAAATGTGAAAATTCATTGGGGGTCTGACATCATAGTACAGGGGGTTTATGCTGCTGCTTCTGATGCTGGTACAAAACAGAGTACTGGTTCAAGTCCTGCCTACTCTACTTCTGATCAAACTTCCTGCTAATGCACCTGGGAAGGCAGTGGGAGATGGCCGAAGTACTAGAGCCCCTGCAACCCATGTGGAGACCCAGATGGAATTCCAGGCTCCTAGCTTCAGCCTGGCCCAACCTTGGATGTTTGGGACATTTGGAGAGTGAACCAACAGGTAGAAAATCTCACTCTGTCATTCTGCCTTTTGAATAATGTACCATTTTTTAATGTGGCAATGCATTGAACAATATAGCCAAGGTTCCTATTCATTGTGTAAGGAAAGATAGACAACAGACAAGACATATGAATATATAATATCAGATAGTGATAAGTGCTATGAAGAGAAATATGTGTGGAGCAATTGACATACTCCCTGACATGAATAAGAAGTGAAGAGTAACCACCACCCATTCAACTCTCCTAACAACCTAACATCTCTGATTTATAGATGAGAAAAGATCAATGAGTTAAAAAACTTGCTTCAAAGTGCACAGCTAATAGTCCCAGTGTTAAGCTTGGTAGATACTGTTGCCCATATTCTTTCTATTCTGTTGCTACTCAAACTGGATTTTAGGCCATAAAATAATAAAGGATTGATGTTGAAAATGAATTTTAAATAGTTTGGAGATTTTGTTATTTTCAAGCAGTGGAAACCCCCCCCCCCATTATAAAAGAGATTTTAAAAATCATTGCTGCTTCAAGTGGGTAAAGGGAGGGCTTAGAATTTTGCCTCCTCTGTCCCCCTCTTCCTAAAACTAACACCATGAAAATCCATGGTCCTATGGCTAGTCCAAGTCCCTCTGCTTCAACCTCCAATAATATGAATGCAGAAACAGAAGGCTGAAATAGTGAAAATACCCACTCAGATTTATATGGGGCTTTTGTCTGGAATTCACACTAATGATGAATGTACAATAAAGGATACAAACTCTTGTATTAATGAATATGGACTGGGAGAGGTGGTGCAAGTGAATGCAGTCAGTCTCAAAAGTTGTACCAAGTAGTCACTATACAATTTTTAAAAAATGCTTAATTGAAACAGATGTGATGTTAGCAACTATTACATTATACCCATATGAGGGCACATCAGAAAGTATGGGAAAAATGCATACTATGGGAAACTGCATGGATTTTTTAAAATTGCCCCTAAATAACGATATTTTTAAATTTCATCTGTATGTGAACTTGCAGAGATACCCTTGTATGTGGTATGGTTGAATGGGTCCTATAGAAAAGCAGAGGTTTGATCCAAATAACCCACAGTGGATTCTTGTAATGTGAGTATTCTAGAGGAAGAAGTAGTACTCAGTGTTCAATCCAATCATAAAATATCCTGCCTGTTGCACTGGTTGTTCTTAGAATCAAATTAGAAATCAATTTGAAAGTGCTTTGAAAATTGTAAAGTGTCGTGCAAATGTAAGGGCCTGGAATATTATTGTTATTACCATTATTCTAGGTCACGGCTTCAATCTTACAGAATCCTTGACATGAGTCTTTAGAGGTTTGCTATTTCTACCTTCCAGGCTCCAGAAAGTTTTTCACTAACCAGCTCTCATCTGTACTTGATGGTTGTTATCAGCATCCCCAAAGATCGAATGTACCCAACAAAGGAGTTTGCTGAATTCATCTCAGCTGTCACAGGACTGAAACCCTTCCCTATACCAGCAGAGCTCAGTCAGTTAAACCACATTTATTAAGCACCCACTCCACAGAGCCCATCATGGAACAAGGGTTTTGCATAGGATAAAACAGCCAAAAAATGTCTGGAGAGGCTGGAATGATGCATTCAAACCAAGAAGTTGTTTAATTGGGACATGCATGTAATGCTATGCACTTGTTTCTTTTTTTAACTTTTATTTAATAAATATAAATTTCCAAAGCACAACTTTTGGATTATAGCAGCTTTTTCCCCCATAACCTCCTACCCACCTGCAACCATCCGATCGCCCACTCCATCTCCCATCCCGTTCTTCATCAAGATTCATTTTCAAATATCTTTATATACAGAAGATCAATTTAGGATATACTAAGTAAAGATTTCAACAGTTTGCACCCACACAGAAACACAAAGTATAAAGTACTGTTTGAGTACTAGTGATACCGTTAATTCTCATAGTACAACACATTAAGGACAGATATCCTACATGGGGAGTAAGTGCACAGTGACTCCTGTTGTTGACTTAACAATTGACACTCTTATTTATGACGTCAGTAATCACTTGAGGTTCTTGTCATGATATGCACTTGTTTCTAAAAACAAAAACAAAAAAAAAACTATAAGAAAGCACTATTGACACCAAAGAAATGAAATGAAGCTTAGCATTAGCATCTGTAAACAAAACTGAGGTCCTTAATTACCCACAAACTCATTATTATCTGATAGAAAGATGTGGTTAATAAAAAATACGTATTTTAAGGAATATAAATTAAACATTATGTAATATCTGAATATCTATAGTACTCAGTCTAGTAAAGCAATTCATAGGGCCAGTGCTCTGTACAGTAGGTTAATCCTCTAACTGTGGTACCTGCATCCTATATGGGTGCCGGTTTGAGACCTAGCTGCTCCACTTCCAATCCAGTTCTCTGTTGTGGTCTGGGAAAGCACTAGTGGAAGATGGTCCAGGTCCTTGGGCCTCTGCACCCGCATGAGAGACTCGGAGGGGACTCTTGGCTCCTGGCTTCAGATTGGCTCAGCTCCAGCTGTTGCAGCCATTTGGGGAGTGAGCCAGCGGCTGGAAGACCTTTCCCTCCATCTCTTCCTCTCTCTGTCTTTAAATCTACCTCTCAAATAAAATAATAAAATCTTTTAAAAATAAAATAAATAAAATAAAGCAATCCATATATTTGAAAGAAGTAATTTTAAAATCATACCTCATATATATACATATGAAATTTTTCAAAGAAAATCCCTATCTTGAATTAATGAGTCAGTGTAGGAAAAAAGCTCTGAGTCAATACATTTAGGAAATGATGAGTGGAAGGAAATTAAAATACATGCTTTACAGATGGATTTCTAAATTCTCCAAGATACTATTATTCCACAAAAGTGAATAACAGCGTGCAGTGTTTCCCAAACTTATACAAACATGAGATTTTTTTCTTTACAGAATACTTATGTGACCAATGTTCAGTGAAGTACAGCCAGAACCAAAAAGTGATACTCTATTGGTTCAGATTCTACTTAAGTCTCATACTTTAAAAGAGGTCCATAGAAATGGAAATATGTGCACAAGGACACCACTGGGCTGAGGAATAGATAAAAATAAGGTCATTTTTATGAGCTGGAACTGGGGCTATTTGGCTTAGAGAATCCTCAGGAACACTTAGCCTCTATCTTCTAAGCTCTATGACACCTGGCAAAGGATCAGAACTTGGATGCATGGATATAAGCAATGACAAAGTTTTTAGCTCATAACAAAGCAGAAATTTCTAAGAGTTGGTTGGTCAAAGAGAGAATTGATTCTCTTGGTAGCAAGTGAATTTCATATCATTGGATGTATCTAGGAAGCCTTAGGATCACTTGTTAGGATTCCAAAGATCAGATAGGGAGAAAATGTACAGTTTCACCTACCACTGAGATTCCATGGTTCTAAATCAAACTGTAATTGTCATCGTGTGGGGAGGGACAGACAGGAGAGGTTATGCAAAACTCATGGTTTGCAAACTTAGGCATACATTATTTTCACCAAGAGGGCTTGTTAAAACACAGATTTCTAACTTCAATTTCAGATCAAGATGGAATCGTTACCCATTCCCTCAATAACTAAGAAAATCCTGGGTATAATATAAGAAACAAATACAGAAATATTCTAAAAAGTGGAAAGAAGGCATCAAGCTACCTATGGCCTTCAGGACTTGAGGAACAATATGATGGAGAGTTCTCTAGGTTTCTTTGTAGGCTCTCATATGTTCCCGATGAAGCACTGGATTAGCCTGAAAGCTGGAACATATAACTGTGTTTCAGAAAGTTGGGAAAAAACTAGTACAAAAATATTTTACAATCCACGTTATTTTATAATATACATTTTTAGAGATGTATTTGATTATTTGAAGGGAAGAGTTAGAGAGAGAGAGAGAGAGAGTGCTTCCATCCATTCGTTCACTTCCCAAATGGCTGAAACGGCTGGGGCTGAGCCAGACCGAAGCCAGGAGACTGGAATTCCATCTGGGTCTCCCACACGAGTAGCAGGGACCTAAGCACTTGGGCCATTTTCCACTGCTTTAACGGTCACATTAATAAGGAGCTGGATCAGAAATGGACCAGCCAGGACTTGAACTGATGCTCAGAATTGATGCACGTGTTGCAGGCAAAGGCTTAATCCGTTGTACCACAATGTCAGCCTCCATAATATATATTTTCATGAAATTTTTGAAGAATCCTCATATGCATGGATTTCAAAGATCTTTGTACTAAATTAAATATTTTAAAATTCCTTTTTCCATGAAATTTTTAAAAAAGTTTTATTTTGCTCATTTAAAAGGCAGAGAGAGAAGGAGAGAGAGAGAGAGAATCTTCCATCCACTGGTTCACTCCTCAAATGGCTGAAAGAGCTAGGGCTGGGCCAGGCCGAAGTCAGGAGCCAGGAACTCCATCCAGGTCTCCCACGTGAGTGGCAGAAACCTAAATACTTGGGCCATGTTCCACTGCCTTTCCACATGCATTAGCAGGGAGGTGGGTTGCAAGCAGAGCAGCAAGGACTCATACAAGTGCTCCAATATGAGATGCTGGCACTACAATGTGGCAAATTAGTCAAATGCACCACAGCACCAGCCCCTCTATGAACTTTTTAAAATACCTTGTACAATAAGTACGATTTTAAAAAGCTTTAAGAAAATGCCTCTACCTATAGCCAAAGTATTGACAAGGATGATATAAAGGAATAGAAAACTTTTTTGGCAATATCTATTCTCTCCAACCAAAAAAAAAAAAAAAAAGAAGAAGAAGAAGAACAGAAGACAAAATAGTGCTTTCACACACTCACTTCTCCAATATCATCAGCAGGCCTAGAGCAGGAAGGTGAACATTTGGAACCTTTTAGTGGCCATGGGGCAGAACATGGTGGTACAAGGCAGTGCTAGTCAATACTCCACTTCCCCTCCAACAGAGTATGAGCAGGACTAGGTAGCAAGCTAAACTTCTAACCTGTGCAAAGTAGTGTGAATTGGCACTCTGCTTCTTCTACAATGGTTCCAGCAGAGCTCAGGCAGGCATGGTTCAGAACTTCAATCTCACTCAGCAGCAGTGAAACAACATAGTGATGTGCGGCAGGACTGGCCACTTGTTCTCCACCCAGGATCAGCAGGACGCAGGGGAATGTTGATTTTCTCTCTCCACCAGGCAGCAGCAGGGAACAATGAGGCGATGGAAGGTAGTGAGACGTGGTACTCTTTGACACTCTGTGGCAGCAAGGCCCAGGGGGAAGCTGAACTGCCATTCCCCTCTGGCAACACAGCAGAGCGAGCCAGTGCTAGGCAGTGTTAGCACTGCACTTCCTGCTCATCCCTGCCAGGGTCAGTGGGGCACAGAAGGGAGGTGGTATTACACTCCAACCCAGTAGCAATACAGCAGAAATAAGCAGAGCAAAGTGGTGGTTGTTAGTACTTCTCTTCTGTTTCCCGCCTACCTTCCTCTGCCCTGTCAGTAGGCCACATTGGAGAGCTGAATTTCCAGCTCTCAAACAGAAACATTGAGCAATGTAAATCAATGCTGTAATCTGTTAATGCTGTAAGCGATGTTAAGTAGGACCAAACAGGAAGCAGAACTTTTAACTCCAATACCCTGACAATGAGGCAGGGCAAGCCAGTGGGAGTCCCAGTTCTGCATTTGCTAGCGGTTGGGTCCAGCAGAAAGGTTACTATCCACTTCCCCTTGAACCCATGTTCTATACATAAACAAACTGAATGGCCAAAATTTAAAAAAAGGATGATTAAATACAATCAGGAGCTTCACATAACAGCAAAAAAGTACAAAATACAATGAAAAATCACTTATAATAACCCAGAATATGCCAAATTTCAAACTTGAGAATAATTTTAATTAATTCTATTATCATAGTCGCAAACCAAAGATATTATAAGAAAATTAAAGACTAATATCACTTATAAATATTAAAAATAATCATCAAAATAGTAGTAAGTCACATCTAGAAATATATAAAAAGGATCATACACCATGACCAAGTACTATTTATTTTAAGAATGCAAGTTTGATCCAAAAATCAATTAATGGAATGTGTTACAACAATAAAGTAAAGGATTAAAATGACATGATTTTCACAATACACACAGAAAAAGCATTTGAAAATATTCAATACGCTTTAATGATAAAAGCACTCACAAAACTAAGGACAGAAGGAAATTTCCTCAACCCAATAAAAGGCATTTACAAAAACCCACAACAATTATCATACTTAAAGTGAAAAACTGAATGCTTTTCCACTAAGCTCAGGAGGGACAAAAGTATTTCTATTTTGATACTTCTGTTTTACATTGTACTGAAGTTTCTAACTAGGACAATTAGGCAAAAGAAAGAACAAAACATTTAACTTGGAAAGGATGAAATGAAATAATCTCTATTCCCAGAGTCATGATTCTGTATATAGGAAAAAAAAAAAAAGAAAAAACAACAGGGGGTGCAGTGCTGTGGCGTAGTGGGTAAAGCTGCCACCTGAAGCACCGGCATCCCATATGGGTGCCGGTTCGTGTCCCGGCTGCTCCATTTCCAATCCAGCTCTCTGCTGTGGCCTGGGAAAGCAGTAGAGAATGGCCCAAGTTCTTGAGCCCCTGCACCCGCATGGGAGACCTGGAAGAAGCTCCTGGCTCCTGGCTTCAGAAAAGCGCAGCTCCAGCCGTTGTGGCCATATGGACCAGCGGATGGAAGACCTCTCTCTCTCTCTGCCTCTCCTTCTCTCTCTGTGTAACTATGACTTCCAAAAAAGTAAATCTTTAAAAAAAGGAATTCACTGAAAATACATCAGCAACTTTGCAGGATATAACATCAATGCCAAAAATCAACTGTGTTTCTTTATACTTGCAATGAACCATCCAAAATATGAAAAATATTCATTCAAAACAGTATCTAAAAGAATATTGAAAAACAAAAATTGACAAAAGAAGTGTAAAACTTATATTCCAATAACTACAAAATATTTTGGAAAGAAATTAAGGTGCTAAACAAATGAAAAATCATTCTTTGTCCATACATTTGAATATTTAAAAATTCAAGGTGATAATATTCCCCCAAATGATTTCCAGATTCAATACAATTTTTAGATAAACCCAAGCTAATTTCTGAGAGGAAATTGGCAAGCTTATACTAAATTTCATGTGGATTTGTTAAAAATCCTCATGCTACCTAAAATGATCTAGAGATTCAATGTGAACCGCAACAAAATTCAAAGGTTTTGTTGTTTTCCTTTTTACAAAAATAGGGAAAAATCCTAAAATTCCTGTGGAGTTACAAGCAAATCTGAATAGGCAAATAATCTTAAGAAAAAAAGAGCAATGCTTGAGGCATCACACTTTCTGATTTCAAAATGTGTCACAAAATTATAATGATTAAGATGGTATGGTACTGCACAAAGACAGAAACATAGGCCAATGGAACAGAATAGAGAGAAACAAACCAAATCTGTAAGGTTAACTGACCTTCCAAAAGAGTGTGAAGAACACACAATGGGGGGGGGGCAGTGCTGTAGCCTCAGCGAGTTAAACCACAGCCTGCAGTCTTGGCATCCCATATGGGTACTGGTTCAAGTCCTGGCTGCTCCATTTCTGATCTAGTTCTCTGCTATGGCCTGGGAAAGCAGAAGATGGCTTGAGTCCTTGGGCCCCTGCACCCATGTGGGAGACCCAGAAGAAGCTCCTGGCTCCTGGCTTTGGTTCAGCTCAGCTCCGGCCGTTGCAGCCATTTAAGGAGTGAACCAGCGGATGGAAGATTCTCTCTCTGTAAACCTGCCTTTCAAATAAACAAATCTTAAAAAAAAAAAAAACTCTCAACTTGACCAGATATTAAACAATTTAAAAAGTTTTAAAAGTGTATTGAGTGGCCGGCGCCGCGGCTCACTAGGCTAATCCTCCGCCTTTCGGCGCCAGCACACCGGGTTCTAGTCCCAGTAGGGGCACCGGATTCTGTCTCGGTTGCCCCTCTTCCAGGCCAGCTCTCTGCTGTGGCCCGGGAGTGCAGTGGAGGATGGCCCAAGTGCTTGGGCCCTGCACCCCATGGGAGACCAGGAGAAGCACCTGGCTCCTGCCATCGGATGAGCACGGTGCGCCGGCCGCAGCGCGCCAGCTGCGGCGGCCATTGGAGGGTGAACCAATGGCAAAGGAAGACCTTTCTCTCTGTCTCTCTCTCACTGTCCACTCTGCCTGTAAAAAATAAAAAATAAAAAAGTGTATTGAGAAAAACCATTGGTACTGGTTTGCCATTACCAAGAAGAGACACCCCTAAAGGTGAAACAGTAATAAATGTGTAACAGTAATAAAAATCCCATTCTGCATAGATAATGCAGATAGTTCCAATAATCTGGTCAACTGGCAAAAAGCAAGCACTCAATCATTTGTCTCAATCATTTGTTGCTGGAATTTCATATTCATTTCTTCTTGTTGGACGACCAAATCAGATGATGGTTGAGTTGTTGAACTGGCATTTGCTCAGCCCTGCTCTGGTGGATCGGCTGCTTTTGTCTCTTTGCCTTCTTCTGGTTTAGGGTTATCTGGATGTCTGCATTGGTAATTGAAGTTGTGGTGGTACCAACATTGAGGTGGCTGCTGGCCCTGGGTCTAATCTCCGTGATTTTCCTTATCCTCTTCATTGCTCCCTCTCTAGGCTGTCTTTGGCGAGTACCTCTGCAGAATCCTGACCTATAAAACCCTGATACATATTCTGGCTCACTGGTCCACCTTGTTCTGCACCCTGGTTGGCAGCACCTTCCATCACTTCTCCCTGCATAATGGGTTGGGGATGCTGTGGTGCATGCCCATGGCGTCTGCATGTAGTAAGGTGAAAGCCTACACCTGCGGTAGGGCCAGCATTGTCGGCACTCAGTCTTTTCCCCACTTGTCACTGTTCCAGTAATTCTGCATGGAGGACCCTACCACATGGATGGTGTCTATAATGGTTACAATCTGCTGTATATTTACTTCCTTTCCCTGGAGTTTCACCATTGCATCTCTCCCTGTCTCAAAACATGGCAGATGTGTCCCTTGGACAAGAGAATGGGAGTTTCAAAAGTTTTGGGAATTCCAAAATAGAATTCTTTCATTAAGCTTGTTTCATTATTCATTTAATGACTCGCCCTCCAGTTACTAAATTGTAAATTAAGTAGAAGACTGTCTTTTCTGCTTTTGCCTATTCAGTTTTTGTTCCTGTGGACATAGTGTATTCTGTGTCAAAGTCTAGTTGAATTCTAGAATGGATGTTGTCTTCTGTGTATGAAGAAAAAAAATGAACATGAATGGAGGGGTCCCCTCTTCCAAGGCTGTAAAGCCAGATTTTAAAAGTGAAATATTGATTCATTAGAGCTACAGCAGAGTTATCCTATGAGCACATCTCCTAGTCACAAGGAAATAATCAAGCCAGGGCAGGGTATGGATTCCCTGCCCCCGAGCATGTTGGTCAGCCTTGTCTTCCTGTGCAGCAGCAGCAGGCTGCTGAATGAGGGAAAAATATGGATTCAGAATCCATCAAACCCAACTCTCAGTTCTGGTTCTGTAGCCAGCTACCAACAATAATCTGGGGCAAGACCCTCTGCCCAGAGCTTCCTTCCTCTATACTGTGGATTCATTGTGGTCACAGGAGAGAGGCTTTTAAGATGTGAGATCACTGTGCAAACGTTAATTCTTATTGTGTCCAACATTTTGCCTTTTCAATTAAAAAAAAATTTTAAATTCTAACATGGAACAAATCTTGACACCAAAGCACAATTCATGGAAGGAAAAATTAATTATTTGGACCTCATTAAAATTAAAATCTTTGGCTTGGTGAAAGACCATGCAAAGAGAATATAGAGACAAGCAGGGAGACAATATTTACAAACCACATATACACCAAAGGACTAGCATCTATGAAGAATTCTCAAACTCGACAGTAATCAATCTAATTAGAAAATGAGCAAAAGTTCTGAAAAGATGTTTTTCATTGAAGAGGATATACAGATGAAAAATAAACAGATGAAAGGATATTTAGCATAATTGGCTAACTGGAAAATTCAAATGAAAATCATTATGCAGTATCACTACATACCTAACAGAAAAGCTAAAATCTAAAATGGTGACAAAAACAGATGGGGATAAGGATGCAAATTCCATCACTTAGACATTATTTATAAGAAAGGGAAATGATAAACCCACTCTAGAAAATAGCTAAAGAAATTAAACACTTAACCATATGGCACAACAATCATATTCCTGAGCATTTATCCTACAGAAATAATAATCACGTCGACATAGAAATATAAATATTAATATCAATTTCATGTACAATAACTCCAAACTGGAAAAAATTTATCATCCTAAATATCCTTTGAGGGAGGAATGGTTAAGCAAACTGTGATGCATACATTACATGGAATACTACTCAGAAAAAAAAGAATGAACATTCAACCACAATACAGGGAATTTTCCAGGGAATTATGCTGACTGAAAAATGTCGCTCCTTGATATCCAAGGGAAATATATTATTGCTTAATTAAGATAGAGGCCCATCCATCAAAGAAGGAGGTACCTTTCTCTGAAGTGAGGAGAGAACTTCCACTTTGACTATGGCCTTGTAGAAATAAGATCAAAGTCAGCAAGCTCAGGGGGCTTCCATGGCCTTGGCAACTCATGACTAGAGCCTGGGGAGATTGCTGACGCCTTAAACAAGAGTGTCAATTTGTTAAGTCAACAACAGGAGTCACTGTGCACTTACTCCTCATGTAGGATCTCTGTCCTTAATGTGTAGTTCAATGTGAATTAATACTATGACAAGTGCTCAAACAGTATTTTGCACTTTGTGTTCTGTGTGGGGGCAAACTGATGAAATCTTTACTTAATATATACTAAATCGATCTTCTGTATATACAGATAATTGAAAATGAATCTTGATGTGAATGGAATGGGAGAGGGAGCAGGAGATGGGAGGGTTGTGGGTGGGAGGGAAGTTAGGGGGGGAAAGCCATTGTAATCCATAAACTGTGCTTTGGAAATTTATATCTACTAAATAAAAGTTAAAAAAAAAGATAGAGGTCCATCAGCAAACTCTAAATAATAATTCGCCAAATACTTACTGTGTCCATAATTTAGGCACTGAACTAGGTTGTGAAGGATGTTATGTTTTATAAGAAACATATCCTGTTTTTGAAATGTTGATTTTCTTAAACATCCATTACTATGAAGTGATCTTGTTGAGAGGCTATGAGTTATTGATCTTGCTGCTCTTTTCCACTCTCTTTTTTACTTTATTGAAACTTAGTAGATTTTGACTAAACAGAAAGTTTCCTAAAAGTTAGTCCATCCCAGAATTGGCAAACCCATTCCTTTTATTGAGCTACCTCAAAAATCTTATGAACAACTTGAAAATAGTAAACAAATAAATACAACACAATATGCTAGAATGCAAAAGGATTTTATGGGAGGAGAAACAGATTTTTTAGAATATTTTATTTATTTGAGAGGTAGAGTTACAGAGAGAAGGAGAGACAGAGAGAGAGGTCTTCCATCCACTGGTTCACAACCCAGTAGCTGCAATGGCCAGAGCTGTACCAATCCAAAGCCAGGAGCCAGGCTCCTTCCAGGTCTCCCACGCAGGTGCAGGGGTCTAAGGACTTGGGCCACCTTCCACTGCTTTCCCAGGAGCATTAGCAAGGAGCTGGATGGGAAGAGGAGCAGCCGGGACATGAACCAGTGCTGGCTGGGATGCTGGCACCATAGGCGCCACAGTGCCAGCCGCAAAACAATTTTTTTTTTAAGATTTATTTTATTTATTTGAAAGGCAGAGTCACATGGGTGAGGGACCGGGAGAAAAGAGACATTTTCTATCTGCTGGTTAACTCTCCAAATTGCCTGCAACTGCTGGGTCTAGGCCGGGTTGAAGCCAGGAGCCTGAAACTCTTTCTGGTCTCCTAAGTGGTCACAGTGGCCTAAGGACTTGAGCCATCTTCCACTGCTGTTTCATGTGCATTAGCAGGCAGAGGCAGAGCAGCCTGGACTTGAACCAGCACACATATGAGATGCCAGCATTGCAGGCGGCAGTTCAGTCAGCTGTGCCACAGCTGTAGACCACCAAGAAACAGATTTTGAAGTAAGCAGTAGGCAGTTATGATCACTGAATATATTCAGCAAGCATAAAAAAGAAACAAAAAGGAAAATTTGAGAATGTGAAACATATCAAGGCTAAGATTCAAATCCAGACTTCTATCACTTACTATCTATGTGTGGTTAAGACACTTATTCCCTCTGTCCTGGTTTCTTTATGTAACAGTAAGGTCTAGGAGTCACCTTCAGGGATAAGAGTTAAAACTGATAAAACAAAATCACTACCGTTCATTAAGGTTGTGTGAAATTCAGCCTGTAAACTTCATAATTAACTCATTCCCTAAAATACACAGAAGGGGGCAGTATAGCATTATAAATCAGAGTATTATCTCCTATTTGGGGCTTGTGCTGAAGGAAGATTTAAGAACCTTGGAAAGGGTCAGCAGGTTAAGCAGCATCTGATTTGAGTGCTGGTTCAAGTTCCAGCTACTCCACTTCTGATCCAGCTGCATGCTAATGTCCCTGGGAAGACAGCGGAAAGATGGTCCAAGTCTTGGGACCCTGCCACCCATATGGGAGACCTGGGTGGAGTTCCAGACTCCAGGCTTCAGCCCAGCCTGGTCCCAGCCATTGCAACTATTTGGGGCCGTGAACCAGTAGACTCTCTCTGTAACTCTTCCTTTCAATTTAATAAATAAACCTTGGGGAAAAAAACTTGGTATGGACTGCTTGGGACATGACCAAGGAGCTTCAGAAGGCAGCCTTGATGGAGTGTTGAAAACCAGATGTCCATTTCTGCCCTCCGGTAGTATCAGCATCTAACCATTTGCATTTGTGTTCAGAGTAATATTGGCTAAGCTCTGTGGTGTTTGGGAGTAAAAGGAAAGGGTGCAGGGCCAAGGGGAAAAGGAACTCGATTATGAAAGGCCATGGTGTCACAATAGGGAGTTTCAACTCCTTTTACTGTTGGCATACGAGGGCCCTTACAAGACTGAAACAAGGTTATTAAATCCCAGCTTAATTCACTCTGGGAGCAAAGGTGTGAACGGCCTACATTGTTAAACGGGATGTAAAGAACAGAGTACTTCCATATTCCCATAGATCAAAACGAAAGCTGTTCATATGGATCCTCCCGTAACAACCTTCCAATTTTGTAGAATGAAACCTGGAGAGGTCACCCGAGGAGTCAAATAACTAATGAATTGGCAGAGTTTCAATTTGAAACAATCTCACCTGATTCCGGAGGCCTCTCATTACTACTTCCAGGTTTTAAGCCAGGGGGCAATCAGTAAGAAAGACTACAGGTATGGAGACTTTTTACGTATGAACGCGAAGATTCTGAGAAATTAGAAGAGGCGTTCTTATACTGGGGTCGGGTGCAAAGTTCGTTTTGTTGTGTTGTTTTTTTTTTTTTCCAACTTTCATAACCCCACAGCTTTGCAAGCTTTACAGCTAAAAGCAACCAAAAGAATGTCAGAAAGCCAAGGAATGGTAAGACGTCTGGAGGGGCTGTGTGCTAAAAAAAAAAAAAAAAAAAAAAAAAAAAGTGTATGCAATCTGCAAACGAAACATGCAATTTCAAACCCAAAGAGTCGCTCAGAGAATTGAGATTTCCGCATCTTTGGCTAGGACCACAGCCTCCAACTAGGAAAGATGTGCTCCAGCGCCCTCTGCTGAGTCGCAAAGGCTGTTTACCTAGACTTAGAAGATCTGAGAACAAACTAAAATGGCGGCGACGCCCCCGCACGCTGTACGGCAGAGCATGACGGGAAGGACTCAGGGGCACGGGCAGGAGGTCGGATTCCATGCCCTGGCCGCTGGGGCAAGCTATGACTGCAGCTTGTGAAAGTGCTTCAGAATACGTGAAGAAATCTCTAAACTTTAAGTATGGCCATGTCATTATGGCGTGCCATCCAGCAGGTGGCGGGAGAGGGCAGCATGAGAGCCACAGTCACTCCCTGTTTTTCTAGAACGGGGCTGTTGTGACAAGGGGTTGAAGCAGAGTCAGTTTAGAAATGGTAACATTTAAACCTTAGAGTTAGGACCTTTCATCTGAGCACTCTGGGCGAGCCAGATGACAAAGGGTTTTGGCAGTAGTGAAGATCAGGGAGTGAATTCCTTGAGATAGTCTATAAAGACAGAAATGTATAAATTTCTTTTTATTTTAGGCATAGAGTGGGGAGGAAGGTCCATCTGAGATTTCCCAATAAATTGTTGAGGCCTCGCAGTAAGGTATGGGGCTTTGGGCCAGGGATAACATAGCATAATGAGTATACAGAACTCCAGAACCAGACAATCAGGTTTCACAGCTTAACTCCACTAATCCCTTGGTGGGTGATTTTAGGCAAGCCTTTTAACCTGTCTGTGACTCGGTTTTCTCATCTATAAAGTGGAGATAATATCAGTGCCTATCTCACAGGGTTGTTATAAAATGAGTTTTGTTGTTTTCATTTTCTAAAAATAATGACGTACCACACAGTGTTTACTAACCTTGGCAGCTTTGTAACAGTTTACAACTTTTACAAACATTGTCAGTATCCGTTCTTTCTTTTGATTTTACTTATGATTTGGTGAGGTTGCTTTACACAAAAGGAAAGTTCAGATAGAGACATGCTAAATAGTATGTATGAAGACGGTTAGCTGGTAAGTGACAACGTTGAGATTCTAGAACCTGATCTGCCAGATTCTTGGCCTCATGCTCTTATTTGCTGTGATGGATTGGTGCACAGGGCCTTGTGGAAACTTGAACTAAACCATCCAAACCTGACTCTCATTTTATAGTTGAGAAAAGACATCCTGAGGGTGGTGGTTGTATCCAGCCCAGGCTTAAAACACACGTGGTAGGGAGCAAATTGTATATGGGGACGACTCATTCTCATAGACTGGAAACTTCATTATGCTGTGCCCTACTAACAATCAGACTTACGTTTTTGCATATTAAAAGAAAAGCTTTCCTTGACACTGGTCTCTCTCTCACACACACTCACACACACACACACACACAC
The DNA here is from genome assembly GCA_949820135.1 of Sylvilagus floridanus. Classification (NCBI taxonomy): domain Eukaryota; kingdom Metazoa; phylum Chordata; class Mammalia; order Lagomorpha; family Leporidae; genus Sylvilagus; species Sylvilagus floridanus. The sequence continues at coordinate 83,365,934 of OX463223.1, forward strand.
TCCACCCTTCCCCTTCCCTTCTCAGCATGCTTTGAGGAAGCAGGCTGTTTATTCAGCGTTTGAGAATCTACATCAACTACACCTATCAACTCCTTTCCCTAAGCATTTTATCCCTGCGCTTGTTGGCAAAACCAGTGAGCACTCTTCAGTTCTTGTCTTACCTGACTCTGATACTACTTTTAACCCTGATGGTTTTTGGCCTCTAACCTACCTTACTGTTTTTGTTTTTCTCTAGCTTCTCTGCCCTCTCTTTCTCTGTTTCCCGCTGTGGTTTGTTTTCCCCATCCTATCCCTTAAGTGTTGATGTTCTACAAAGATATGTCCTTGGCCCTCTCTCCTTCTTACGTTACACTCAATCCCAATATGATCTCATCCCCTCACTTAGCTTCAACCAACACCTGGAGCTAATGGCTATTAAATTTATGTCCACAGCTCAGGCCTCTTTCCCCAATTCCAGACCTGCATATCAAACAACATTCTCTATGTCTCATAAGCACCTCCAACTCCTCCTAAAACTGAGTTTATAATTTCCCTTCTGCCTCATATCTAAACTGCTAACACACAAGTTAATCACCAACGCCAGAAACTGACTGTAATTGTTCATTGCTCTTTATCTCTAAAGTCCTACATTGAGTCAATCATCAGCTTTTTTTTCTTTTATTTTTTATTTATTTATTTTTTTGACAGCAGAGTAGACAGTGAGAGAGAGACAGAGAGAAAGGTCTTCCTTTGCCGTTGGTTCATCCCTCAGTGGCCACTGCAGCCGGTGCACTGCGTTGATCAGAACCCAGGAGCCAGGCGCTTCTCCGGGTCTCCCATACGGGTGCAGGGCCCAAGGACTTGGGCCATCCTCCGCTGCACTTCCAGGCCACAGCAGACAGCTGGACTAGAAGAGGAGCAACTGGGACAGAATCTGGCGCCCTGACCAGGGCTAGAACCCTGGGTGCCGGCACCGCAGGCAGAGGATTAGCCTAGTGAGATGCAGTGCTGGCCCTTTTCTTTTATTTAACAAATACTGAGTAATATTTTATTTCCAGAATTATGCTAGGCACTGAGGATACAGCACTTAGTACAGGCCCTGCCTCCATGAAACTTTTATCCCTGTGCCAAACCTAATATTAAGTTGTGATTTATATACCAAATTAATTATATTTTAAAATGATAAATATTTTAAAATTAATGCACTTCATTTTTAAAGCAACTTTAGGTTTACAAAAACATTGAACAATCTTCTGTTGATCGTCATTTAAGTTCATTCCAAGTCTTAGCTATTGTGAATTGAGCTGCAATAAACATTAAGGTGCAGACAGCTCTTTTATTTGCCAATTTAATTTCCTTTAGGAAAATTCCGAGGAGTGGGATGGCTGATTTGTAAGGTAGGGTTATATTCAGGTTTCTGAGGAATCTCCAGACTGACTTCCATAGTGGCTTTAGCAGTTTGCATTCCCACCAACAGTGAGTTAGTGTCATTTTTTTCCTCACATCCTCACCAGCATCTGTTGTTGGTAGATTTCTGTATGTAAGCCATTCTAACCATTCAACAGCATCTGTTGTTGGTAGGTTTCTGTATGTAAGCCATTCTAACCAGGGTGAGGTGAAACCTCATTGTGGTTTTGATTTGCATGTCCTTGATTGCTAGTGATTATGAACATTTTTTCACTTGTCTGTTGGACATTTGGATTTCCTCTTTGGAAAAATGTCTATTTAGGTCCTTGGCCAGTCTCTTAAGTGGGCTGCTTGTTTTGTTGTGGAGTTTCTTGATCTCTTTGTAGATTCTGGTTATTAATTCTTTATCGGTTGCATAGTTTGCAAATATTTTTTCCCATTCTGTTGGTTGCCTCTTCATTTTCCTGACTATTTCTTTTGCAGTACAGAAACTTCTCAATTTGATGCAATCCCAATTGTAAATTTTGGCTTTGACTACCTGTGCCTCCGGGGTCTTTTCCAAGAAGTCTTTGCCTGTGCCTATATCTTGCAGGGTTTCTCCAATATTCTCTAATAATTTGATGGTGTCGGGTCGTAGGTTTAAGTTTTTAATCCATGTTGAATGAATTTTTGTGTAAGGTGAAAGGTAGGGATCTTGCTTCATGCTTCTGCACTTGGAAATCCAGGTTTTCCAGCACCATTTGTTGAATAGACTGTCCTTGCTCCAGGAATTGGTTTTAGATTCTTGATCAAATATAAGTTGGCTGTAGATGTTTGGGTTGATTTCTGGTGTTTCTATTCTGTTCCATTGGTCTATCCATCTGTTTCTGTACCAGTACCATGCTGTTTTGATTACAACTACCCTGTAGTATGTCCTGACATCTGGTATTGTGATGCCTCCGGCTTTGTTTTTGTTGTACAAGATTGCTTTAGCTATTCGAGGTCTCCTGTGTCTCCATATGAATTTCAGCATCATTTTTCCAGATCTGAGAAGAATGTCCTCGGTATCTTGATTGGTATTGCGTTGAATCTGTAAATTGCTTTTGGGAGAATGGACATTTTGATGATATTGATTCTTCCAATCAATGAGCATGGAAGATTTTTGCATGTTTTGGTATCCTCTTCTATTTCTTTCTTTAAGGTTTTGTAATTCTCATCGTAGAGATCTTTAACGTCCTTGGTTAAGTTTATTCCAAAGTATTTGATTGTTTTTGTAGCTATTCTGAATGGGATTGATCTTAGCAGTTCTTTCTCAGCCTTGGCATTGCCTGTGTATACAAAGGCTGTTGATTTTTGTGCATTGATTTTATATCCTGCTACTTTGCCAAACTCTTCCATGAGTTCCAATATTCTCTTAGTAGAGTTCTTTGGGTCCCCTAAATAAAGAATCATATCATCTGCAAAGAGGGATAGTTTGACTTCTTCCTTCCCAACTTGTATCCCTTTAATTTCTTTTTCTTGCCTAATGGCCCTGGATAAAATTTCCAGAACTATATTGAATAGCAGTGGTGAGACTGTGCATCCCTGTCTGGTGTAGGCAGCGCATAAACAAGTCATAGACAAGTCAAGGTCAGTCTTGGCTTGTGGAATTCCTGGGATGAAAAAAAGTCACCTATTCTCAAGCTCTAGGAGAATGAGCAAACAAGAACACTCTGCTAAAATTAACTATGTTGTGACTGTGTTGCAGAAAGCCTGATATGTTGCTTGTGTATGTTGTTAACTTCTGAGTTGCCTTGAGCTGCAGCTGGTTATGCATAAATATCTCTGAGACACTGGAATAAATGAGCTTTGATCAGCCTTGTTGTCTTGGCTCCATTCTCTGCGCCCTTGTCCCTCTTTTCATTCCTACTCCCTTCTTCGGGTTCCGTTCGACAGGTGCGGCTGGCCCGCATCAGTCTGGTACCAGATTTCAGTGGAAATGCTTCCAACTTTTCCCCATTCAATAGGATGCTGGCCGTGGGTTTTTCAGAAGAAATTATGGGATATGTACTCTATAGAATACTATACAGCAGTAAAAAAAAAAAAAAAAAGAAATCTGGTCATTTGCAACAAAATGGAGGAATCTGAAAAACATCATGCTGAGTGAAATAAGCCAGTCTCAAAAGGACAAATATCATATGTTCTCCCTGATCAGTGACAACTAACCGAGCACCTAAAATGAAACCTGTTGAAGTGAAAGGGACACTATGAGAAACAATGATTTGATGAGCCCTTGTCCTGATTGTTGAGGAACAACTTAATATTTTATTCTTTTCAGTATTTTTTGTTCTACTTAATACCATTGGTTTATATTTAACTGAAAAGTGATCCCTGTTAAATATAAGAGTGGGAATAAGAGAGGGAAGAGATGTACAGTTCGGCACATGCTGAATTGGACATACCCCTAATGGTAGAGTTAAAAACGTGCCAGGGGATTCCAATTCAACCCCATCAAGAAGGCATGCCAACTCACTAGTCAAAGTGATCAGTTTCAGTTCATAATTGACCATCATGATAGGATTAAGAGTCAAAGGCATCACATAAACAAGTCTAGTGTCTGCTAACACTAACTGATAGAATTAAAAAGGAGAGAATGATCCAACATGGGAAGCGGGATGGGATACACAGCAGACTTATAGAATGGCAGATGTCCTAAACAGCACTGAGCCTCAGAATCAGCCCTTAAGGCATTCGGATCTGGCTAAAAAGCCCATAAGAATATTTCAGGCAAGACACTGTGGCAAAAAAAAAAAAAATGACCTAAATGAAAGCTCTCTGTGAGTGAGATCCCAGTGGAAAGAACAGGCCATCAAAGAAGGAAGTACCTTTCTCTGAAGGGAGGAGAGAACTTCCACTTTGACTATGACCTTGTCTAAATAACATTGAGTTGGCAAACGCAAGAGGCTTCCATAGCCTTGGCAGCTCAGGTGATTACTGACGTCACAAATAAAAGTTTCAATTGTTAAATCAACAACAGGAGTCACTGTGTAGGATCTCTGTCCTTCATGTGTTGTACTATGTGAATTAACGGTATAGCTAGTACTTAAACAGTACTTTATACTTTGTGTTTCTGTGTGTGTGCAAACTGTTGAAATCTTTACTTAGTTTATACTAAATTGATCTTCTGTATATAAAAGATAATTGAAAATGAATCTTGATGAAGAATGGGTTGTGAGAGGGAGTGGTTGCGGGTAGGAGGGAGGTTATGGGGGTAAAAAGCCACTATAATCCAAAAGTTGTGCTTTGGAAATTTATATGTATTAAATAAAAGTTAAAAAAACATTGAACAGAGATTTCAGAGTTTCCCTATACTACTTCTACTTATATAATGAAGTTACCTTGATGTTAATATATTGCATTTTTGAGGTATATTTGTTACAATGGGTGCCTCAGCATTGATACATTATTTCACCTTTTCTATTTTATATTTATATGGGGTTTTCAAAATGAATAATACTTTTAAAATATAATATAGAAGAGTTTCACTGCCCTAAAAATCCCGTATTCTCCCTATTTATCCCTCTTATCGCAACCCTTGGAAGACACTGATCCTTTTACAGTCTATATAGTTTTTTTTTTTGTCTTTCTCAGAATGTCACATTGTTGGAATCAAACAGTGTGTATCTTCTCAGACTGGGTTCTTCCATTTAGCAATATGCATTTAAGATTTCTTCTTGGATATTTGATACCTCATTTATTTTAATTACTGGATAATATGTATTTCCATGTGTGGATTTATCAGTTTGTTTCTCCATTCACCTATTGAAAGATGTCTTGGTTGCTTCCAATTTCTAACAAATACAAATAAAGCTGCTATAAATATTCCTACATAGGTTTTGATGGGCATAACTTTTCAATTAATTTAGGTAAATATCTAGTAATATGATTTCTGATCATGTGGTAGAACTGTTTAGTTTTATAAGGAGCTGCCAAACTGTCTTCCAAAGTGGGTATGTCATTTTGCATTTTCTCCATGAATGAGTTAAGGGTCATGTTGCTCCACATCCTCATTTGCATTTAGTGTTGTCAATTTATTGGACTTTAGCCATTGTAATAGTTGTGTAGTAGGATCCCATTGTTGTTCATTTGCATTTCTTTAATGCAAATTATAAGTTTTTAAAAAATATTTGAAAAGAAGAGATATGCAGAAAGAGTGTGTGTGCATGTGTGTGAGAGAAGGTATGTGTATGACAGAGATGTCTTCCATCCTCTAGTTTACTCCTCAAGTGCTGCAACAGGCAGGACTGGGCCAAGCTGAAGCAGGGAGTTGAGAACTACACCAGGTATGTCATATGAGTGGCAAGAACGCAACCACTTCAGCCATCACCTGATGCACTTCAACCCCACCCCACCACACACATGCACAGGTTGCATGTTACCAGGAAGGTAAAATTGGGAGTAGAACTGGGACTTGCACCCAGGCATTCCAATATGGGATGTGGGCATCCCAACTGGTATCTTAACAACTAGGCCAAACACATGGCCCAACTAATTATAAGTTTAAAATCTAAAAATGTGAAGACAAATGTGCAATGAAAGTCCATAGTAGAGATGCTGACCTAGTTTGAGATCATGGGACACTTCCCTGAAGAGGTGATGTTTGAGTTGAGGAGTGAAGAGTAAATAAGAATTAAATAGTGAAAAGTTAGAGAGTCCTGGCAGAGAAGAGAGCATGTACACAAGGTCCTGAGGCAGGGAGCAGGACAACACATTTGAGCATCAAATGAAAGATGAATTTTCTGCACTGACAGAGCACAAGACAAGGTGCATGACACAAGGCTGCAGACATGGACAGGCGCTTAGTAGGCCACAAGAATAATTTGGACTTTTTTCCCAAGACTAATAGGAGCTACTGAAGAATTTCCATCAGGGATGTGATCGCTTAATTTGGGTTGGGAAAAGATCACTCAACCTGCTGAATAGTAAGTCAGAAGATTGGAGACACCAGTTAGGATGCATTTGAGATAAACCAAAAAAGGGAGTATGTAGCTTTTATTAGGTCCATGGCAGTAAGGATTGGAGGTGAGTATATTTGGAGATTATTTTGGAGATAAAATCCATGGGATTTAGAGATTGAGTCGCTATAAAAAGTAGGAAGTGGTGAAATAGAGAATGGATGACATTGCAGCTTTCTGGATTCTAGCTTGATTAACTAGGTGGATGGTGATACCATTTTCTGTGTTTGGGAATGCTACAAGGAGGAGCGAGTTTGGGATACAGTTAGATGATTAATATAATTTGGAATATAATAGTTTAGGGGTTTTTTGCTTTCTTAGTAGTACATAATAGTGCTCCTTGAGATGGATGATATAGTAATTTTAGTTAGGGTTGCAGGTTGAAATCAGGCATGCAGACGAGATTACCAAGAGATGGAATATAGAGTCAGAAAAGAAGGAAAGCAATGGCTGAGCTTTGAGGCTTTAAAGCTTTTCTAGTTTTCCTACATGCAGCAGAGGGATATGAACTGAAAAGGGAGGCTGAGCAAAAGCAAGCAGAGACATGTGTGGAAATCTAAGAATACCTAGTATTCCAGAGGCCTAGAGAGGAGAGTACTCTGAGAAACAGGAAGGAAGGAAGGAAGGAAGGAAGGAAGGAAGGAAGGAGGGAGGGAGGGAGGGAGGGAGGGAGGGAGGGAGGGAGGGAGGGAAGGAGGGAAGGAGGGAGGGAGGGAGAAAGGAAGGGGAGAGGATCAGGACACAAACATGTCCATTGTCTTTATTGACATGGAAATTGTTGGGAGGCTTGCAAAAATGAACTTGGGTAAATCTGTGGAGGTGAGGGGCCGGCACTGTGGCATAGCAGGTAAAGATGCTGCCAAGCAGTGCCAGCATCCCATATGGGTGCCGGTTCTAGTCCTGGCTGCTCCACTTCCGATCCAGCTCTCTGCTGTAGCCTGGGAAAACAGTAGAGGATGGCCCAAGTCCTTGAGCCCCAGCACCCACGTGGGAGACCTGGAAGAAGCTCCTGGCTTCGGATCAGCACAGCTCTGGCTGTTGCAGTCTATTGGGGAGTGAACCATCGGATGGAAGATCAATATCTCTCTCTCTCTCTCTCTCTCTCTTGCTCTCTCTCACTGCCTCTCCTTTTCTCTCTGTGTAGCTCTTTCAAGTAAATAAATACATCTTTAAAAAATTTCTGTGGAGGTGGAAGCCAGATTAGAGTAGCTTGAGAACCACATGAAAGGTGGTGAATTGTTGTCAGCCATTGGAGACAGCTCTGTTGAGAAGCTTAACTGTGAAAGACAAGAGAAAGTTGAGGGGTGTTCAGGGGATGTGGAATCTTCTTTTTTTACTTTCTAGTTAGCTGTTACATTTTTACTTTTTCTGGCTACCCATTGCAGCTGCCTACATTCAGGCCCTCATGTCTATTATCTAAACAATTGCAAAAACATTCTCACTGGATTCTGTGAATCTACCCCCTTTTGCTATGTCCCCTACACTGCTGACAGGATGGTCTGTCCAAAACCTGCTTCAGACCATGTAAATTCCTTACTTGAAAATTTTGAATGATTCTGTAACAGGTACAAGATAATGTCTACCTTAGTTTGTTTTCTGTTGCTATAATTGAATACATAGACTTAGTAATTTATAAAAAAATAATGGTTAATTCAGCTCATGGTTCTGGAGGTCCAAGGTCAAGGGCTATACCTAGTGAGGGCCTTTTTGCTTGTGGGAACTCTCCAGAGTCCCAAGGCAGCATGGTGAAAGATTGCAAGGCTGCTAACTCAAATAGCCCTCCCTTTTCTCACAAAGCTACCTATGCAGTCCTGGGAGTTCTACCCTGATGACCTCATCTATTCCTAATTACCTCCCAAAGGCTCCACTGTTAATGCTGTCACAATAACAAGTAAATCTCAAAATGATTATCGAAGGAGACAAAAATCCAATCCAAAGCAATTTCCAGGACCCTTAACCCATGGTCAATCTCTTGACATCATCCCTTGCCGCTTGCAATTCTCTGAAAAAAACCATGATGCTTTATCTTGATGCCTATTACTCTATTTTTTTCTCACTCTAATGTCTCGCCCTCCCCTGGTTTGCCAAGTAAAAGCCTGTTTGTTCTTGTTCAGGCCAACACCTCCTTGTTGAAAATTTTTCTAATACCTTACAAGAGTATTTTTTTTCCTTCCTCTACAATTCTTGCGTTTTGTGTATATTTCTATGATTATATCCAACACATTGTATTGTAACTACATTTGCTGACATGTCTGTCACCCCAAGTAAACTGTGTAAATGAAGGTATTGGTCATGCCTTTTGCATCTTCATCCTTCAACTGTGCCACATGCTGTGCCCAGCCCATAGTCAGTAAACCAATGAGAAAACAATTTTTTTAAAGATTCATCTTTTTTAAAAAGGTTTATTTATTTGAGAGGCAGAGTTCCAGAGAGAGGAAAAGACAGAGGGAGAGGTCTTCTATCTGCTGGTTCACTCCCCAAATGGCTGCAATGGCTGGAGCTGGGCCGATCCAAAGCCAGGAGCCAGAAGCTTCTTCTAGGTCTCCCATGCAGGTCCAGGGGCTCAAGGACTTGGGCCATCTTCTACTGCTTTCTCAGGCCGTAGCAGAGAGCTGGATCGGAAGAGGAGCAGCTAAGACTAGAACCGGCGTCCATATGGGTTACTGGCACTGCATGTGGAGGCTTAACCTACTACGTCACAGCTCTGGCCCCCAAGAAAACAATATTTTTAAGGCACAAATATAATGAGCCTTGAAGGAAATGATTAGAAAATTTGAATATATTCAAAGGAAATGAGGTAAACTGTGTACAGCAAGCCACTCTCAGGGAGGACTTCTATCATTACTCTCATGATATCCTTCACTGTCCCACTAGAGACAGAAACCGCCCTCCCCTCCAATACTTTTCTATTCCCCAAAACACTCCTCTAAGGGCCTAGTAAACCACTATCATCCTAGAGTTTATCCCAATTTTCCTTATTAATTCATAGTCACTGCCTATATTAGAAAGGATTTTTCCAGAGACACAGAACATACATATCTTTATAGACAGATACACATACAGATGTAGATAAATGTGAAGAAATTCATTAGAGGAATTGCCTTAAAGAGTTATGAAGGCTAAAAAGTCCCATGGCAGACCGTATGCAATCGGTAAACCCTGGTATGCCAACAGTGTGGCTAAATCCAAGTTCAAAGCCCCAGTTAATGGTGTAAGTTAGTCTGAGGTGAAGGTCTGAAAAGCTGTGAGGTGGCTGATTTAAGACACCAGCTCAAGTCCTTGGGCCCCTGCACCTGCATGGGAGACCCAGAAGAAGCTCCTGGCTCCTGGCTTCAGATCAGCACAGCTCCGGCCGTTGCGGCCCTCTGGGGAGTGAACCAGCAGATGGAAGAACTCTCTCTCTGCCTCTCCTTCTCTCTCAGTGTAACTCTGACTTTCAAATAAATAAATAAATCTTTAAAAAAAAAAAGTGTGTCCCAGCTCAGGAACCTGATAGACACGTTCACCTTGTCTATTTTTGTTATCTCCAGGCTCCCAGCTGACTGAATCCTACCTGCCCACACTGAAGGTGCATCTTCCCTGCTCAGTACTCTCAGACTCGCCCACTAATCTCTGAGAGTATCTTCAAAGATACAACAACAACAACAAAAACAATGCTTTATCAGGTTTCTAGGTATTCCTTATCTAGTCAGGTTGACATCTAAAATTAACCGTACAAGCTGCCTGCCCAGCTTACTGGGGGGAAACAAGAACATGAGTTTACATCCTGCATGGTAAAGTACTACTTTCCCTTGTTTATCCTAAATCTACCCCCATTCAAGCATTCCTAGCTAACAAATGCTCTGGATCTCAATTGAAGAGGCAGAGTCATGAGAAGGCTGCATTTCCCTTTCAGTGTGTGTTTATTTTTCATTGCCATTTCTATTGCACTCCAAATGTAATTGTGTTTATATAGAGTGTTAGTGTCCAAATTAAATAGCATATGCTGTTTCCTCAATTTACATTCCATGGAACATTGCATCCAAAATGATTCCAGAGGATATTATTACGCTGTGTATAGGAAGAGGAAAAGAGAGAAAGAATATGAATTTTCTAAAGCATTTTCATTAAAGTGGGAATTGGGAAACTTGGGTTATAGTCCTGAACATGTTATCATTAATTCACTCATTCATTTAATCAAAAAACACATCAAGGTTCTGTGATATGCAAAACACAGTACTAGGGTTTTTTTTTTTTAAAGATTTATTTATTTATTTGAAAGGGAGAGAAAAGGATCTTCCCTCTGCTGGCTCACTCCCCCAGATGTCCACAATGGCTAAGACTGAGCCATGCTGAAGCCAACAGCCAGGAGCATCATCTGAGTTTCCCATGGGGGTTGTAGGGCCCCAAACACTTGGGCCATCTTCCACTGCTTTTTCCAAGCGTTGGAAATGGAGTAGCCAGGACATGAATCGGTGCCCATATGGGATGCCATCATTGCAAGAGGTGGCTTTATCCATGACGCCACAACATTAGTCCCCATATTAGGTTGTATAGGGAACATATAGTCCAATAATTTTCCTTCATCAGTTTCCTGTGATTTATCAATGTTAACAAGTATCTCACTTGTTTAGAAAACATCATTCGTTAAGTAGATAATTATTGAAAATCTATTGTGTAGAAGAAAAGATAATAGATACAAGTGACAATCAAGACAGACCAATCACCCTATAGCTTTACTTTACTTGAGAGTAGAAGGAAACAACTCATTTATTGGATGAAGAAGAGGATCCTCCATAGAGGATGTAGTGGCTTCACGGTGTATCTATTGCCTCCATGACCTGCAGCTCCTTGAAATTTCTTTTCCCTTTTCTCTTAACTATGTAGTTTTCCACCATAGAACGTATCATACAGGAGATTTGTGGACTGATAGACTCCACTAGTTCTGATATTAGCTGCATTGGGAATAGGTCCAGGCAATGATTCTTTGCTAAGTAATCTGTCCTTGGAACTCTTGAACCACCTCCTGATCTTTGAGGAGCTATATATAATGCTAGATAATAACTGACTCTTCAAGAATTGGATATATCCTACCAATCACTACAGTCCTATTAATACTGCTAAAAGTGCTATGGATTTTTTAAAGCCTGCTACCTTTGGGAAAAGGTTAGTATTGAACACTTTTACCTTTTATAACAAGGAATTTTGAAAATTGAAAGAGAAAAGAGTAAAAAGAGGGATTTATTAAATTTGGTAGAAAGTAATATAAAATACACATAAACTATGGAATTTATTAATAAACCCAATAACTGGTTTGAATGCTTGTCTATTCCCAAACTCATATTAGAATTTAATTGGCGGGTCTGGCGCTGTGGCTTAGCAGATTAATGCCCTGGCCTCAAGCACCAGCATCCCATACGGCTCTCTGCTATGGCCTGGGAAAGCAGTAAGAAGATGGCCTGGGTCCTTGGGCTCCTGCACCCATGTGGGAGACCTGCAAGAAGCTCCTGGCTCTTGGCTTCAGATCAGCGCAGCTCTGGCCATTGTGGCCTATTGGGGAGTGAACCATCGAATGGAAGCTCGCTCGCTTGCTCTCTCTTTCTCTCTCACTGCCTTTCCTCTCTCTATGTGACTCTGACTTTCAAATAAATAAATAAATCTTTAAAAAAAGAATTTAATTGGCATGGTATTAGTATTAAAAGTTGGGACTATTTTAAGTAAATAAACCAAGAAAAGTAAACCAGGAAAAGTCTCTGCCCTCATGGATGGTTTAGTGCTGCTACACAAGAGTGATTCCTTATAAAAGGATCAGTCCATGACAGAGTTTGTAGTCATAAAAGGCTTCCATAGCCTTGGCAGCTCATGGTAAGAGCCTTGGGTGATTACTGATGCCATAAACAAGAGTGTCAATTGTTAAATCAACAACAGGAGTCACTGTGCACTTACTCCCCATGTAGGACCTCTGTCCTTAGTGAGTTGTACTTTGAGAATTAACTGCAAAACTTGTTCTCAAACTGTACTTTATACAGTGTGTGTGTATGTGGGTGCAAACTGTTGGATCTTAGTATTGAGGGAGTCTTCTGTATATAAAGTTAATTAAAATGAATCTTAATGAAGAATGAGATGGGAAAGGGAGTAGGAGGTGGGATGGGAGTGGGGGTGGGAGGGTGAGCATAGGGGGAAGAATCACTATATTCCTGAAGTTGTACCTATGAAATTTGCATTCATTAAATAAAAGCTTTTAAAAAATAAGCAAAAAACAAAAACCAAAAACAAAAAAATAAAAGAATCAGTTCAATCCCCTATTACATATGTCCATGTGCCATGTTCCTGTCCCTCTTCTTTCTCCGGCTCTCCCTTCCTCCCTCCCCCCCTTCTTCTTTTCTCCATGGGAGAAGCAAGAAGGTCCATACCAGATGCCAGACCATTGCCTGATGTCAGGCCCTTGATCTTAGACTTCCCATCTTCCAGAACTGTGAGAAATAAATTTCTGTTCCTGATAAATTATCCAATCTGTGCTCTTCTGTTATAGCAACAGAAAGTAGTCTAAGACAGATAATTTTTATCACATCAATAAAATAGACAAGACATTGACAAGTATGTTCAAGAAATAAAAAGAGAAGACATAGATAATCAGCATTAGGTAGAAAATAGTAGATGTAGGAGCAGGTGTTTGCCACAGCAATTAAAATGCCAATGAAGATGTCTGTGTCCCTTGTCAGAGTGCCTAGGTTTGAAACCTACCTCTGGTTCCTGACTTCAGCTTCCTACCAATGCAGATGCATGGAGACAGCGGTGATGGCTTAAGTGATTGGGTTCCCACCAATGTAGGAGACATGCATTGAGTTCCTGGTTCCTGGTTCCTGGTTGTTCCTCACTGCTGCAAGCATTTGGGAAGTGAATCAGCAATTGGGAGCTCTTTCTCTATTTAACTCTCTCTCTCTCTCTCTCTCTCTGTGTGTGTGTGTGTGTGTGTGTGTCTCAAATGAACAAAAATTTTAAAAGTAGTACACATAACCTCAGGTATAAAAGGAAAACTTTTTTAAATGGTATTGGGGAACAGAAAAGAGTTTGGGGCCAGTGTTGTAGTGCAGTATGTTAAGCTGCCTGATATGTCAGCATCCCATATGAGCATTGGTTCGAGTCCTGGCTCCTCCACTTCTGATCAAACTCCCGGCTAATGTGCCTGGGAAACCAGCAGAAGATGATGCAAATACTTAGGCCCCTGGCATCCACGTGGGAGACCCAGTTAGAGCTCCAGGCTCCTAGTTTCAGCCTGGCCCAGCCCTGGACATTGTAGCCAGTCGGGGAGTGAATGATCTCTCTCTCTCCCTCCTCTCTCCCTCTATATATATCTCTATATAGAGATATATAGATATAAATATATATACTTATATAGTCTCTCTATATATACAGAGAGATATCCTCCTCTGTAACTGATTTTCAAATAAATAAAACATTTTTTAAAAGAAAGTTCAAAAATAGACTGAACTATACATGATAATTTAGTATAAGCTAATAGTCAAATTGAATGAAGAAAGATTGACTTATTTAAAAATTGGGATTGAGATGTGGGCATTTGGTGCAGAGGTTAAAATGCTGCTTGGGACTTGGGATATGTGCATTCCAAATTGTGCTGCCTGGGTTCAAGCAACAGGTGATGACACCAGTAGTGGAGTCCTTCCACCCATATAGGAGACCTGGGTAGTGTTTCTGGCTCCTAACTCCTGCCTGGCACAGTCATGGTTGTTGTGAACATTTGATGAATAAATCAGATGGGAGCAACCCCTTTCTCTGTCTCAAATAAAAAGGAATAATGATAAAAATTTTAAAATAAAAATGGTATTAAGACAACTGGCTAGCAATATAAAAACAATTGTCCTTGGATACCAAATATAATTAGCAAAACTTATATCAACATTGAAAAAATACATATTATAATGCATTTATAAACTTGGAGTATGGAAGAATCTCTTTTCAGCGCTTATTTAACTGATAGGCAGAGTTACAGAGATGGAGGGAGACAGAGAGAGAGAGAAAGAGATTGATCTTCCATCTGCTGGTTCACTCTCCAAATTGCAACAGCCAGGGCTGGGTCAGGATGAAGCCAGGAACTCTGAACTCCATCCAGGTCTCCTACATGGCAGGAGCTCAATCACTTGGGCCATCTTCTGCTGCTTTCCCAGGCACATTAACAAGGAGCTGGATCAGGAGTGGAGCAGCCAGATCTTGAACCAGTGCTCATATGGGATGACAGCATCTCAGGTAGCAGCTTAACCCACTGTGCCACAACACTGGCCCTGAAAGATTTTCTTGAGGCACAAATGCAAAAGACCATGGAAAAAAAGATTGATTGAAAAATTGATTATATAAATATTTAAGGTTATGTGTGTTAAAAGACAGCATAAATAAAGATTAATGGCAAGTGACTACAGACTAAATATCTTCAACATACATAAAAGGTAGATTAATGTTCAGAATATACATATATCTATGTGTGTTTATAAGGGTATTTTTAAAAGTTCATGGAGGCAGGTGCCGCAGCTCAATAGGCTAATCCTCTGCCTAGCTGGCACACCAGGTTCTAGTCCCGGTCAGGGTGCCAGATTCTGTCCCGGTTGCTCCTCTTCTAGTCCAGCTCTCTGCTGTGGCCCAGGAGTGCAGTGGAGGATGGCCCAAGTGCTTGGGCCCTGCAACCACATGGGAGACCAGGAGAAGCACCTGGCTCCTGGGTTCGGATCAATGCAGTGCACCGGCTGCAGCGGCCCTTGGGGGGGGGGGTGAACCAATGGCAAAGGAAGACCTTTCTCTCTGTCTCTCTCTCTCTCACTGTCCACACAGCCTGTCAGAAAATAAATAAATAAAAGTTCATGGAAAATACAATTAAAATGATATTTCGGTGCAAAAGCATTTGAAATCCATTCACTTTTTTCTTTTTTAAAAAGATTTATTTATTTTACTTGAAGGTCAGAGTTACACGGAGAGAGGAGAGGCAGAGAGAGAGAGAAAGAGAGGTTTTCCATCCGCTGGTTCACTCCCCAATTGGCTGCAATGGCCGGAGCTGTGCCGATCCAAGGCCAGGATCCAGGAGCTTCTTCCAGGTCTCCCATGCAGGTTCAGGGGCTCAAGGACTTGGGCATTCTCCACTGCCTTCCCAGGTACATCAGCAGGGAGCTGAATTGGAAGTAGAGCCAGGACTCGAACTGCTGCTCCTATGGGATGCTGGCATTGCAGGTACAGTACAACCTGCTTCACCACAACACTGGCCCCAGTTTTAAATAGTGGAAAAGCATTGTGTTCAGAATGATATAATTTGTATACAATTATATAAATAGAACCCTATAGGCTCCAAATTTCCATAAATGCATATATATGCAATGTATATAAATGCATAGGGAAAGATCTGGAAGGATACTTGTCATTAAATTTGAATACATTTGTTAAGTATAGCAGTAGTTATTTCTGGAGAGGGAACTGGGATTGAAGATGGTGGTCAAGGAGGATTTATCAAAAATGTTTGAATTGTTGAATAAAGCTTTGATGCATATTACTCATTTAAATAAATATCTATATAATTGAAAACAAAATATGAAGGTGTAGGCAGAGTCATAAATGTTGTAGGAATGTCAGAATCCTAGAGATATGTAAAACTGAAGAAGGCCAGAATCTCGTGTCAGAGCTGAGATATACAACCCAGAATCAGAGGCCAAGAAGAATGACAAAGGAGTATACTTTGAACTCCAGTGCCCCATTTTGTGTTGAGGGGCTAAGCATGGTACTATAGGAGTAAAGGGTAAGACCTCGCTGTGTCAGACAAATCAGGAAATGTTGAAGGCTGGGGTGGCTCTATGTGAACATAGATATTTGGAGCTGGAGTGTCAAAGGCTCAAGGGCTTCTGTAACTTTACATATTTCTTAGCAGGGGATCTCCCACATTCAGCAAAGCAGATGACCTATTCTTGTTAAGTGGAAAGCCTGACAGAGCCTCCTACTGGGATGCTTTCTTCCCCTAATATATACCTATACTGTTCTTTAGACTTCTCAAAGGTAGCTTGCATATCTTCCTTAGGATCTAGCTGGTAACTTTTCAGGTAGCAGGTAGCTAATAATAGTAGTCCAGTGTCAATGGTGGTGAGGAGACTGAGAAACAGTGTATTCTGTTTGGAAAGCAGGAAAATGATTATAGGTGAATCAAAGAGAAATAGTAGAGGGGTCAGTGGAGTTGTCTCTAAGAAACTTAACAGTAGAGATCCTTTTTCTAGCCAAATGTCTTCAGGTGCTACATGATAGGCAAGCAGATCTTGAAATAGACTGATGTGACCACTATTTACTAGAACTGGATGCATACAAACTTGAGGACGATGTTTAGAGACCAAGAGACTGAGTAATCTCTTTAGGTACGGATATTCAGTCAGGTTTTGGAGGTGTGAGGGAAACACAATCTCTCATGCTGCTTAAATTTCTCCTGCCCATCAGGCCATCTAATCTCATGCTAGCCACCTGAGTTTCATTTGAATTGCCCAGGGACCCTCGAATTTGTATGTATGATTAGCTATAATCATACATGAATGTATGATTAGCTATAATGATTAGCCCATGAGTTGAATTATGTCTTCCTCGAACTTCCTAGGAACAAGCTTCAGCCTTCTTCATTAGTAGGGAGAAATTGAAGTAGTACATATACACCTTATCCCAGTGTTTTCCAGTCACTGTAGGTGCCTCTAGGGGGCTCAGTTCTCTATTCATGAGATTGAAGAGCTGCTAAACAGTTCCACTTCAGGTTCCCTTTCCTATGAATGCTCTTTTTCCATTCCAATACAACCCGCTTTAAAAAAGAAAGCCTCTAAGGAAGCACTGTTTTTATAAAAACTCAGGCAAACTTTTTTCCTAATTCAAACATCGCTATATGCTGCCTGTATAAAACTTGAAAAATATAAAAAAGAAAGAAAGAAGTGAAAATTATAATCCTGTTACACAATGATAATCACTGCTAATGTTTAGGTCTGTTTCATTGTAATCTATTTTCCATAGATAAATGTGTTTACATAGTTGAGTTCATAGTATATGTACAGATGTGTGATTTTTAAAAAACTTGGTGTCAGAAGCATAGTTCAACTTTGTTTTGTAAGGTTCTATAACTTTATCACCCTGTGATTTATTTAAACTGTTTACTACTGTACATTGAGATTGTCCATAATGTGTAACTATTATAAGCCTCAGCACTGTAATGAAAAAAATTATGCACAAAGGTATTTCTATACTTTTCTTTAAACTGCTTTATTTAGGTATTATTGACATACAAAAAGCTATACATTTTTAATGCTTATAACTTGGCAATAAGTATATAACTGTGGAACCATCATCACAATCAATGCCAGAAACATGTTCATTACCTCAAAGAGTTTCCTCTAACTCTCTTACCTTTTTTATGGTTCCTTAGGATTAATTCTTAAGATGGGGACTGCTAGATCAAAGTCCATGAATGTTTCTCTAAGAGTTTTGATTATATACTGCAAAAATGCCTTCGAATAAATAAGTGCCAACACCATTGCCTTGTAGCAAAGTGGCATGCCTGTCACACAATCTTTTATGTAAAGATTCATCTTTTAATTTATTTTGAAAGAGTGATGGTCTGGGGAAGCTCTTCCATCCACTGTTTTCACTCCCCCAAAAAGGCTGCAATGGCCATGGCTGGGCCAAGCTAAAGCCAAGAGCCAGGAACTCCATATGGGTCTTCCATGTGGGTGCTCAAGGTCCAGGTATTTGAACCATCTTCTGCTGCCATCCCAGGCAACATTAGCAGGGAACCAGATGGGAAGCAGAACAGCCAGGTCTCTAATTAGTGCTCTCATATGGGAGCCAGCATTGCAACTGAAGGCTTAATCTGCTGTGCCACAATGCCCATCCCGTAACAAAATCTTTTCTCAGATCTGGGAAAGTGACTATTCTCTACAGAGAACCCTAGACATTTTCTGGGAGGAGCAGTGAAAGAGCAGAGTGACAGCATTTTGAGTTGTCCCAAGTGTCAGCTGGTAGGTAATCAGGAATAGTTGCTTTTTAGAAGTTGCTAGACAACTTAGGTTATACTTAATTCCCAAAACCTATTCATTTCTAGCCAGGTCTAACTTCTTACTGGAATTTAAAGTTTGACCTCAATATCAGTTTCCCTCTTTTCTAAGGAAAAAGTTTGTTCTATCATTTCCTGAGCTTCCAGTCCTGGTTCTCTACACAAGATGACATATGGCAGACCCTTTGTCATCATACTGCTGAAAGTTCCATATCAAAGTAAACATTACTTATAAACATCATCAAATAACTTAGCATGCCTCAGTTATACGCGTCAAGCCCATATATAAACAAAACAGCCTAAGAAAGGCGCAGGAAAATAAAAAAGTGAGTTTATGGAAAACATTTTCCTTATTCAAATTCAAAGGACTGTACATTTCCATAGTGTTGTATGATGGACTGGGAATCTGTCAAAATCCCACGTCCACTGATTACTGTTTTCATACAACTGTAAAACCATAAACCATAATTCCTTCCAAGAATTATGTGACTGCTGAATTCTTCTTGTTATTCTGGTTCCTGTCATGATACATACATAAGTTCCAGTCACTCACATGTTAATTTCTTTTTCCAGTGGTTTTAAGCCAAGATCAGACTAATTCTGACTGGAGAGCAGTGAGGGAGTTTGGCCAGAAGTTAGAAACTGAATCCTCTAATTCAAAATACTTTCTCATTATTTATTATTTATGCCTCAGTTAGTTCCATAAAATGGTTGAAATGACCTGTCTCTTGCAGCATTACTCCTGGCTCTGCTGTCCTGACTTTGATACTAGCTCCACCTACTATTTCTCCACATTTAAGCTGACCTTTGCCCTGTAGTGCAGACCAACTCTGCCTTCAGACAAAAAGAAACCTCTTCTTTTACCCTCCTCTTTCCCAAAATAAAAAAAAAATACAGTGGGGGAAATACAGAGGCTTAGAATTGAGTCACCATCCTTGTTAGACGGATTCAAGGACAGAGAGCCTGCAGAGAATAACAAAGTAGTCCTGTGCTAATGACAGGGACCCTAGATGGTTAGATGCCTACATTCTACTCCCTCTCTTTCTTGCCTCGTTATGGAAGGAAAAGTGAGAGAGTAGATTTTTCAGGGCCAGAAAATCCTCATTATCTCCCTGAACAAGAAGATGCCACAAGGGACCAGAGATGCATACAAAATCCAAATGTAGACAAGTCTAGGCCCCAAATGCAGAAGGAGACAGGATGGAAGAATTCTGAATTCTGCTGAGGTCAGAGCCAGTGGGCTAGCATCAGAGTAGAGGGCCATGAATTTAACAAACAAATGAGGGTGAGAACAGAGGATGCCTGAATCATCATGAGTGTCACCTAGCAATTGTGACTTGCATCTCTGGGGGTAGATATGCCAGGGACATCAGAGTTCTCTAGCCCAAGAAGGCCGTTCATGTACCCTAGTTCGTAACAATATACAACTGGGCTTTGTTTTCCATCCTGAGAATGGGAAGAAGCAGGAAGAGGACAATAATACTTTCTGCCCCTCTATATGTGAGCTCTTTCGTATGTAGGTACTTTCATGAATCTTCTCAACTTTATGAGGCTGTTATAGTCCCAGTTTTAGAGATGAGAGGACAAAACTTCCTGACTCTGAGGCTAGTACCCTTCCTCTGCATACCATCATGACTTATTGCTTTTCAGCCCTGTTGCCAAGGAAGCAGTCTTCACCCCCATGCTAAATATCTGTCACTCTATGTGACATCTCTGCCAGTAGAGGATGAGGATTGTGCTTCCTACTTCTGGCTGCCTCATCTCTGCTAATGCTCTTTTTTCTGACTCCTCCACCAAGAGTCTCCTCTTCTGACTCATGCATCTAATTCAGGCTTTGCCACTTGTGTAGCAAAACTAAGGATGATCAACCTGATAATAATAACAATGATGACATGTATCAGTTTCTGAGCACTTACTGTGCTAAGATTTGTAGCAAGGTCTTAGCACACATTATGTCATTTATTCCTTACCCTAGCCCTATAAATAATATTATCATCCCTGTTTTATAGATGAGAAAGAAATTACCTCTTGTTTGCATCACAAATTTCTTCTAGTACAACTCTTTGCCTCCTTCACCTGCTCTTAGGCACTGTGGCTTTCTTGCTGTTCTCCAGGCAGATCAAACTTGTTCCCACCTCAGGGTCTTTACCCTTGCTCTCCCTTCTGCTAGAAACTTCATATTCCCAGGTTTATCCTCATGGCTGACTCCTTCATATCATCTAAATCTCTACCCAAATATCATTTGGAGGCTTTCTCTGACTACTTTATATCAAAAATGGCTTGCAAGTACACACACTGCCATCACTCTTTTTTCTCCTGACCCTAATCTATTTTTTATTCACAGTAGTTATCATTTTTTAAAATATCTTAATTCATTGATTATTTACTCCCTTTCTCCTCCACCAGACTAAAAGGTAGGCATTTAATCAATGCATTGTCCCTAACGTGTTGCAGGAAATTAACATACATGTAATGCTCAGATAGAAAGATGGGTGAGTCATCCAGTGATATCTGACTTCACAGTGTTCTAATTGCGATAGGATGGTACTTTTAGAAATTTGTGGAAAATGGAATTAAAGGCTAAATTTATTTTGGGGCAAAACAGTTTTGAAATTTACACATAGGTTTTTCAGAATATGCCTTTTCCATGAATTTTTGAAGACTCTTTATATGCACACATTTCAAAACAATTTTTGCACCAAAAATTTATCTTTTGATTCCATTTCTACAAATTTTTTCAAGCAGTCTTATACCTGACTCCTAGCTTGGCAAAGATGGGTGGCACTTCCTCTGGGTCAGAGGTAATTTATATATTCATCTTTCCATGACAATTATATTTTTACATTGCAATTAGGGAGGAGTTATCTTTCCAACTAGTCTATGAGCTTTTCAAGCACCCTGTTTTTATTTTCTCTCTAGTGTTATAACAGATAGAGGATGAACTTAAGAGCTAAAAAGAACATGCTTCAAAATCCTGTTCTGCCTTAATTTTCAGTTTTTTTAAATTTATTTAAGTGACAGAGATAGAGATGTGTGTGTGTGAGAGAGAGCGCGTGCACGAGTGCACATGAGAGCAAGATCTCCCCAATCCACTGAGTCACTTCTTAAATTCCCATAAAGGCCAGGAATGGGCTTGGCCTAAGCCAAGAGCTCAGGATTTAATCCAAGGCTCTTTTGTGAGTGGCAGGAATTCAATTACTTGAGCCATTACTGTTGCCTCCCAGGATCTGCATTAGCTAAAAGCTGAAGTCAGGAACCAGAACCAAGACTCTAACCCAGGCACTCAATATGGGACATGGGTATCTTACCCAGATTCTTAAACATTAGACTAAATATTTGTAACTTTAATTAACTTATTTGGTCTCCTGTGAATATTAATTTCCATATCTTCAAACTAGGCATACTATGTCACATGTAGTTATTGTGACAAGTCAAATGATTTATTATAGGTAACCTGACCAATTAACTGCCTAGTGCATAGTAGGCATTCAATAAATTGAAACACATCATCTCTTTGTACTTCTCCCAGAATGCAGCTTACCCCATTAGTTCATTAGTGAACTGAATGTTTCTTTTGAATTTCAGTATCATCTATTATAGGGCTCTTTATATGGAGGGTACTGGGAACTATATTATTAAATTATCTTACTCTATTTTTAACGGCTATTTGGACATGGATGTGGAAGGTGTGTCTGTCCATTGTGGGCATGTTATTAAGCTGAAAGGGACAGCAAGTAAGTTTAATAATAAATCTCCAGAGGCTGAACTAATTAAGAAAATTTGATAATGATTATACATGTAAAGTTCTTCATCTGAGTATAAAAATATAATTAGGCTAAAGGTGGCATGTCATAGCTCAGTATAAGGGTTCTTTTAAATGTTTATGGAAGGGCTGACACTGTGGCTTAGTGGGTAAAGCCACCGCCTGCAGTGCCAGAATCCCAAATGGGTGGGTGCAGGTTCGAGTTCTGGCTACTCCACTTCTGATCCAGCTTTCTGCTATGGCCTGGGAAAGCAGTGGAAGATAACCCAAGTCCTTGGGCCCCTGTACCTGCGTGGGAGACCTGGAAGAAGCTCCTGGCTCCCAGCTTTAGATTGGCCCAGCTCCAGCCATTGTGGCCACCTGGAGAGTAAACCAGCAGATGGAAGGCCTTTTCTCTCTCTCTGTGCCTCTGCTTCTCTGTAATTCTGCCTATCAAATAAGTAAATAAATAAATAAATATTTTTTAAAACATTACTAGGACAATATCTATAAAAATCTATGCATAGATTTCAAAAATTTTACACCAAAATAAACTTATCTTTTAATTCCATTTTCAATGGTATACCTAGGAGCTTTCATCTCATGGAATTGGATCATTTACAGAATCTTAGATTTATCTTATTAGGACCACATTTTTATATTTTTCTGTATTTCTCCTTTAGTTCTACTCAATCCATTTTCTTTCTCTTAGACATCTCTAGTCTGATTATTCTGGTTTTCTCCATAGTCCATCACCCTCACATGTCTCCCTTTCTTTCACTTACGCAGCCTGGACACCACAATACATCATGTTAATTGCAACTTTAATGTCAAATTCCCCTCATATTTTCCTCACACCTACCTTGATAAGTGATTCTCAACCAGTAGCAGGGCAGTGGCCAGGATCAAGGGAGGACTGTTTTAACTCTATGTTCTTCCCAGAGATTCTGTTTCATGTCCACTCCAGCCGAGGTGGATAACCACTGCCCTATAGTTATAGTGTTGTGGTTCTAAGCAAGGACTCATTCAGAGTACCGTATTTGAATCTATCTCCTTACTTTACTAGCAGTGTGGATAAACTCTGCATTTCACTTTTTAGATCTGTAAAATGAGATTGAAAATAGACTCTTAAACTCTGGGATTATTTCATGTACTAAGTATTATTTCATGTATTCCAAACAGTCCCTTGGAGATGGAATTGTTATTTGTTTTTTCTAAAGATTTATTTATTTATTTGAAAGTCAAAGTAACACAGAGAGAGGAGAGGCAGAGAGAGAGAGAGGTCTTCCATCCGATGGTTCACTCCCGTATGGCCACAACGGCCAGAGCTGCGCTGATCCGAAGCCAGGAGCCAGGAGCTTCTTCCGGGTCTCCCACGTGGGTGCAGGGGCCCAAGGACTTGGGCCATCTTCTACTGCTTTCCCAGGCCACAGCAGAGAGCTGGATGGGAAGTGGAGCAGCCAGGTTTTGAACCAGCATCCATATGGGATGACAGAGCTTCAGGCCAGGGTGTTAACTCACTGCACCACAGCACTGGCCTCAAGATTTGAAGTTTATTAAGGACCACCCTGTTAAGTGGAGAAGTGTCAGGCCTGGGTTCTGGAACATAAAAGAGGCACAACAGACAACCCACTCCACTAGGATAAGAAAATCAGTTGAGGGGAATATAAAAGTAGTCCAGGCCTCACCTCCTTAACAGTCATCAGTGCAAATGGAAGTGCTGAAAGGCTGGAGTCCATTTCCCAAAGAAGAAGGGAGAGTGTTGGTGCAATTATTAATAACATCTGGCAAAATCATTTCCGATTGGCCAGCATGTGTTCCTAGGGTAACTGCGTTTATTGTTGGGAATTTCATGTCTGGTTGTCACAGTGAAACAAATACAGCAATAAATACACTTTCCTCACTCAAATCACTCATCGGAACCACTCCACCCAGGGAAAAACTACATCTTGGGAGAGGCTTTTTTTTTTTTTTTTTTTTGGCAGCTTCTACTTCAAAGGGATCCTCTCTCCCATTTCTCTAAGGCAGAGTCTGACTATGAAGCCACAAGAAAGCAACATCACTATTTCTGTCTTAATCACCTCTCTATTTCACCCATCCACCTTATCCCCTCCCTCCCTTGCTACCCTTCCTCTTTTTTCTCTTTCTCCACAGACACACACACACACACACACACAATCCCATTGCTACATCTCTGTGCTGAGTTGGACATTTGATACACTCTCAATACAAGTGTAATTTCTAAACACAATAGCCCAGAATACTTATAATAATAATAACACACCATGTGTCTGCCGTATGCCAGATATTGTACTTTCTAAAATTAATTAATTAATTTGAGAGAGAGAGAGAGAGATCCCTCACTTGCTGGTTTACTCCCCAAAAGCCTGCAATGGCTGTGCTTGGGCCAGGCTGGAGCCATGAACCAGGCATTCAACCCAGGTGTCCCGGATGGCAGAGATCCAACCACTTGAGCTATCATCACCTCCTGCCTCCTAGGGCACACATTAATAGGAAGCTGAAAAATTTTTTTGAGGGGTGTGTAGAGGTGCGGAGACAGGACTTGAACCCAGGCACTCCAGTATGGGCTGCATGCATTCAAAGCAATGTCTTAACCACTAGACCATATGCTTGCCCCATACATTTTTTTTCCTAAAAAATAAAATTTCTTTCATAAAACTTGATTGGAGGTTACTATTTATTTCTATTTTACAGATAAGCAAACTGAGGCCTGAAAAAAAAAAAGACAAGGGAAGCAATGGGACTAGAAATTAATGCCAATTATCTATGGCTCCAAAGCTAAGCTATATTCACTAAGCATTAAAATGTCTTATTATAGAAAAAAAATTAAAAAACAGAACACTGGAGCCGGCACTGTGGCATAGGAGGTAAAGCCACAGCTTGCAGTGCCAGCATCCCACATGACCTCCAATTCGAGTCCCTGCTGCTCTACTTCCAATCCAGCTCTCTGCTATGGCCTGGAAAAGCAGTAGAAGATGGCCCAAGTGTTTATTGCCCTGAATCCACTTGGGAGACCCAAAAGAAGCTCCTGGCTTCAGATCAGCCCAGCTCCTGCCGCTGCAGCTATTTGGAGAGTGAACCAGCAGATGTAAGACCTCTCTCTCTCTCTCTCTCTCTCTGCCTCTCTGTAACTCTACCTTTGAAATAAATGAATAAAATATTTTTTAAAAAAAGAAAAAAAAAACAACACCAACCAGGCACTATGCTTGATAAAATTTTACCTGTCTTATTTAATTCTCACAACAAACTAATGAGTTACTTAGTGCTCTGTTATCTCTACTTTTGAGATGAAGAAATGAAGGAAAACTCATTTCCACAGCACATAATAAAATTGGAGCAATGGATAGATGATTAGCATAGCCTTGAATAAGGACACATAAAATCGTAAGTTAATAAAATGTACTAGTTGTTGTTTAGTTATATAAGAAAATAATGATGTGACATAAATGAATGAATAACTGCTCTACTCAACATCCTAACTAAATCTCATGTATAATATCGAGTGAAAGAAGGAAAAAAGAAAATATAGCATGTGATTCTATTCATATATAACTTAAAACTAGGTAAAACTGAACTATAGTGCTCATATACATAGAAAAGGAAAGAAATTATTATTTATTGTTACATATTATCATTCATATCCCCTCTCTCCTTTTCTTTCTGTTTATTTCCTTTATGGATGTGAAATATCTCCAAATAAAATTTCACTCTTCTAGGTCCTAGGGAAAGGCCCAGGACTTTCCCCAAAGGAATTTTACAGGCTCCACCTTGGGATTCACCACACCCTAAGTTCAGGCATATGGACTCTGAAAGGACCATAATAGGGTAGAGGGGTAGGCTGGGCACAGTTACCCTGAATGGTCTTCAAAATGAGTGTGCCACATGGCAAAAAATTAAAAAATGAAAAAAGTCTCATGGCTCACTGTATTCCAAATTCCTATAATGAAGAATTCCAGGAATCCCAAAGGGGCCAAAATGCTAATGTTGAAACTCCATAAATATAAACTCCTATTCCAGGAGTTGCAGGCACCAGAAACTTTCTGCTGGTCACAAAGTATATTGGAAAAAGAACAGAGTTTGTGCATCTGACTGACTTGCAGGCATATCTTGGCTCTGGCCAAGCTGTTATAAACTTGAGCAAGTTGCTTCCTTTTTCTGATTCTCAGCTTCCTCATACATGCAGATAAGAATCAATGAAATTAAAATGAGAATAATATGACTACTAACTTACAAAGTTGTTTTAGGAAAGCACCTGGCATATAGTAGGTGCACGATTAATAAGTTTCCTTCATTTTCTTCATTTTGTGACCCCTGCCAGACTTCTGCAGATAAAATAGAAAACTGAATGCCGGATGACTTGGGAGGTTATGTGCCATTGTATTTTTGGAAGGACATACTTTCAAGCCTACAAATTCATCAGTGTCAAAAGAATAAATCATTCCTGAAAACCTCACATCAATCTGCCATCACTTCAAGTTTGCTGTTGTATAGGAGACTAGAAAGACAGGAGATATACCTGGCTATAAACCTTCATCAAAACAGTATTCTTCTGGTTCAGAATCTACTTTGGGTTCATTCTCCCTACCTTTACATTGTGTTAGCACACAACCACAGAAGCTTAATGGAATAAAATGCTAGTAACACTGAAGCAAGTACCCTTTGTTAAATATTAAAATAACCTGCTTATCTCCTTTGGCTAACATTGCTTGGTAAAAAAATATCCCATTGCTCTATATTAAAAGTCATTGTAATATAAGAAATTATAAAAATAACAGGTGACTTCATTGAAATACATGTGATGTCCCAAAAGTAATTATGGTCCCTTTCCTTTTGTCATCCTAGGAAAGTATCAGCTTTTATTACTGCTGTGACTGATGGATTGAACCTCCTCTCCCCAAAATACAGAATTTACAATTTACATACTAGAATTAGTGTGAAGGCTTCTGGTTTGGTAGCCAGAGAGACTTGTGTTTGAATTCTGTATATGGTGCTTAATGATTGGGTGGACTTGGGCAAGTCATCTCATCTCTACAAGTCTCAGTGTCCTTGTCTCTCAGGCAGCAATGTCAATAGCATCTACTTCAGCAATTCTTGTGAGGACCCAATGGAAGCATATTATATAAAACTTCCAGTACCATACATTAGGTTCTGCAATATGAGGTCCTGCTTTTCTTGCACACCAAAGCGTCTATTGCATTTTGGTGAATGAACTTAGCTTCGGATTTGAACACTCTCAATGTGAAGTTGACTGGATGTTAAAATACTTAGTACCTTGCTCACTTTCAAAGTTATCTGGGCTTGGATTCTTGTTTAGAAAACTATGGCCAGCCAGGCTGCTTCGCCCATTTTGGTGTGGTCCATGAGCTAAAAATGCTTTTTATGTATTCAAACATTTGTGGCTGGAAGAAAAAGAGGATGAAGAAGAAGTGAAAGGGACAGCATAAGGCCTACAAAGCCGAAAAACACTTGCTATCTGGTCCTCAACAGTAACAGAAAGTTTGCTAAACTCTGCACCAGAACCTACTGTAATGAGAAAAGCACATGTAGTGGCTAGTCTGTGGCAGTTACTTTCTTTTTTTAATCTGCTCTTTCTTTCTTATTCTCTTCATTCTAATAATAAATCCTCCCTAACCTGGGGGAGCACATGATCCAGTCCTGGCCAAATGATTATCCCACTTCTCTAGCAACATTGGTTAGCCCCAAGAAAGGCCAATCTGAGTTCTTCTCTGGGATGGGTGAATTCTAAGAGAAGCTTTTTTTTTTCCATTGAAGTTGCCAAACTGAGTCTCCTGGCAGTCATCAATCTTGCCATTTGGACAAAGCCTACTTAAAATAAGAAAGCATCAAACACATTTGCATAGAGAAAAAGAGAGTTCCTGGTTCCAGTCATCAAAATCTTGGTTCCTGCAGCAATTTCTTCAGTTCCATGAGTTACCCTAAGATTCTTCCTAGATCATCTCAGTACTTCTTTTCCTAGAAGAAAGTCTAGA
The DNA here is from genome assembly GCA_949820135.1 of Sylvilagus floridanus. Lineage (NCBI taxonomy): Eukaryota > Metazoa > Chordata > Mammalia > Lagomorpha > Leporidae > Sylvilagus > Sylvilagus floridanus. The sequence goes on from OX463223.1 coordinate 83,394,092, forward strand.
GATATATATTTTTAAAAAATTTAGTTGGTTTTGCCTAAGGTAGATTGAGCTGGGTTTCTATAACTTATAACTGAAAGAATCCTGCTCCAATAGCCCACAGATTTGAAACCTAATGCAACTGAAATCAAATCAGTTTCCCAATCAGTATCCTGTAACTATATGACAATTTACATCATGTCATCAGGGCCTCAGTTTCCTCCTCTGTAAAATCAGAATAATAATAGGAGTCACAGTGCAGGGTATAACAAGTGTTCAGAAGATGTCAATTTCCTTCCAGGATGACAAGATTTAATAAGTCAGCTGACCTACAGGCAGGAAAAACATCCATGATTTTTAGCTCTTAGACATTTTTAAACAGCTCATGAGCACAATAAACCTGCCAGAGCTTCGCCCTATAAATCAGTCTGTGGACTTCACAGCCAGACTGGCAGGTATAGTTTAGTTGAGTTGGGCTCAACAAGTCACTGAAACTCCTCCAATCCCTTTTGAACCAAGTCAGTCTCCTCTTTCCATATCTATTCAGCCCCCTAAAGTATACTCTGTATGCTCTCAGATCTTCCAATCAGTGAAATGGGTTTCTCTGTTCAGAACTTGGCTTGGAATTCAGCAATAAATGGTATTTTGACCTCCCTGAGTGGGGAAAAAAACAAAGATTAGCAAACCCCTCCAAGGGACAAGATTCATTTAACTTAACAGACAATTCTTAATGGCCTTAAATAAAAGCTAGATAGAGAATAAGCAGGGAACCTCAGATCTCTCACTTGTACCAACTTTGGTTCTATCCATCAGAAGGGAGCTGAGCCTGTCTATCCTGCCCTCAGACCAGGCTCCTTTTTGGCAATGTTGGGTCAGACCTAGGGCCATCTGGCTGGAACCTGACAGTATGACCTTTGCAGGCTGTGAGGGGAAGAAGAATAGGAGATCTTCAAGGGATAAGCTAACACAGCCTCAATCCTGCCTCCCAAAAGTAGATGGGCTCCCCGACACAGAGACAGGACCAAGAAAAGTAGCCCTTTCACTCTCCCTGTACCTATACCGGGGAGCAAATAAACTCAGGCAATTACATAAGGGCCTAGCATCCTCAATGGCCTTCTAAAGGGTAGTGAGAGGAACTGATTAACAAAAAGGACCTCTGGTTAAAATTGCTGGTCTTGAGGTGACATAGATGGGAGCCTAAAGGATGCTTATCAAGTAAGGTCTATCTTACATACTGAAGGACTTGAGGCAAGCTTCCCTGGGATGCACTTCATTGCCACAATTCATTATGCCTTTAGATCAACATGGAAAGCAAAGCAGGAAGGACATTAAAAGAAAGCAAAACCACAGACCAATCTCTTATGAATATATTTAGATTTAACACAATCTGAAGCAAAGGGTTTATTTTGCTTAAAACTGTCAAATTTACTCTAAAAATTGTATAGAATTTCAAAGAGTCAAGAATAGCCATCATATGGAAAAAGAACAACTTGGAGGGTTTATATGACCAGCTATCATAACCTACTAAAAAGCTGTGATATATAAGACACTCTGATGCTGGTACAGAATAAACAGATTGACTGATGGAGCAGAATAGGAAATTCAGAAACTTCTTTTGGTGCCCTCTGTAATAGTTACCACAAATCAGAGAAAATATATAATATTTGTCTTTTTAGAACTGGCTTATTTTGCTAAGTATAATGGCTTCCAATTGCAAAAAAAAAAGTACTTGAGTAAAATTGACATTTTGAGATTTGATTATTGTTTATAGCCTTTGTCTATACTCTTGAGAAAGAGTGGTTTTTCTACTTACTACTTGTTGAATTTCTAATATAGTGGAGGGTTAAGCTTATGATTATAAAATAAACTGAAAGTATGTCATTGTAAAAATTAAAAGAAAAATAAAGGAACGAGAAGAGAGGGTGGAAGTGAGGGATGGAGGGAGAGTAGGGTGGAAAGTTCTTAAAACTGTATATATGAAATACATGAAATTCGTTCCCTTTATATGAATAAAATAAAGTTCAGAAACAGACCCACACATATATAGTCAACTGATTTATGTTGAAGGTAACACTTCAGTGCAGTGAAGAAATTAATATTTTCAATAAATGTTGCTATGGCCGGCACCGCGGCTCAATTGGCTAATCCTCTGCCTAGTGGCGCAGGCACACCGGGTTCTAGTCCCGGTCGGGGTGCCAGATTCTGTCCTGGTAGCTCCTCTTGCAGTACAGCTCTCTGGTGTGGCCCGGGAGTGCAGTGTTGGATGGCCCAAGTGCTTGGATCCTGCACCCACATAGGAGACCAGGAGAAGCACTTGGCTCCTGGCTTTGGATCAGCGCAGTGCGCCGGCCGCAGCGGCCATTGGGGGGTGAATCAATGGAAAAGGAAGACCTGTCTCTCTGTCTCTCTCTCTCACTGTCCAGTCTGCCTGTCAATAAATAAATAAATAAATAAATGTTGCTGTGTCAATTGGATTTATATGGGGGAATATATTTTAACCTTTATCACACTATACCTGGAAATCAACTCTCAATGAACTACAGATCAAAAGGTGAAGGGAAAAACAATAAAGATTTTAAAGAAAAACATAGGACATATTTATAACAAAGATTTCTAAAACAGTACACAAAAGCCCCATCCTTAAAGATGAAACTTGATAACATGAAATAAATTAAAATTAGGAACTTTTGTTTGTTAAAATATGCAATATGCATCAAGTCAAGAGAGAAAAAGCAACTTAAAAAGTTGGAAAAGATAGTCATTCAAGAAAGGACTTATAGCCAGAATATATAAAGAATTTCTATAAATACAAAAAAGTTGAAGGGTCTGTTAAAAAATAGACAATAGACAAAAAAATTGAAGATCCTTGACCAAAAAGATATCTAAATACCCAATAGCCATATGAAGAAGTGCCAGATTTCATTAGTCATAAGGGAAACAAAAATTGAAACCATAATATGGTAACAACAGATAATCACATATGGTAACACTTATCAGAATGACTAAAGTTAAATAGATGCAAACACCATATTTTGGATAGGGTGTGGAACAGTTGACACTATTGATAGGAATATAAATTGGTGTGACCACTTGGGGAAACTGACAAATCATACCACTCAAACTTAATATATGTATACTTCATGACCTAGTGATTCCAGTCCTAGTTACCTAACCACCAGAAACATGCTAATCAGAAGTCATAATCAAGTATTTTCATAACTGTACTATCATAATAGCCAAAATATGCAAACTCCTTATATGCACAAAATACAAAAATAGATAAAATTAATAAATACATCCTTATATAAGGAATACTTCACAACAACACAACTGAAACTTCTGCAGTTACATAGAACGATGTGGAATAATCTCACAATCAAGCTAAACAAAAAACAAATGTAAACTGTATGAACTATATATCAATCATAAAACAGTTAAAACTAATCTATGCTGTTAGAAATCCCAATAATGGGTACATTTGGATGGATAATGACTATAATGGGGCACAGGAGGGACTTCAATGGTGTTGGTATTATTTTTGTATGTTGATCTGAGTGCTAATTACTTGTGAAAATTCAATGAGCTGTATGTGTTTTTATAAGTTTATATGTGTATATATAAAGAACATGATGCAGTATTTCTAGGGCTGACATAAATTGGCACGAATTTCATTAGTTAAAACGGAAATTTGCTTTTTCATAATTATGGAGGTCAACACCTGTCTGAAATCAAGGTGTTAGCAGGGCCGCATTCCCTCTCAAATTTCTAAGGGAGAATACTTTCTTGCTTCTTCCAGCTTCTGGTGGCTCCAGGTGTTGCTTGGCATGTAACCGAATAACTCAAATCTCTGCCTCGGCCTTGTGGCTTTCTCATTCTGCCTCTGTGTCTCTCATAAGTATGCTTGTCATTGGATTTAGGGCCCATCTGAATGATCCAGAATGATTTAATCTCAACAGCCTTAATTACATCTACCAACACACTTTTCTCAATAAGGTCACATTTACAGGTTCTGGAACTTAGGACCTGGGCATAACTTTCAAGGGCCCACCATTTAACACACTATAAGCAGGAAGGGAAAAAAATGTTTAGTAGGAAATGTCCTTCATTATCTGAGATCTGTAAGGACCTCTTGCTCAGAGTTTTGGTATTTATTGTTACTCTTTCTGGCCTTCTGAATTGCAAATGTTTTTAAATGACTCCAGCATTGTGTACTTGGTAACATAATTTTGGGCAAGGGCTTATCTGACACTGGAATCCTAAATGATATTTGGAACCAAGACTAAGTACAAAACAGTCATAGGATCAGCAACTATGGTACTGCCCAACTCCCACACTCCCAATAGGTTTCTCTGGCAAGCAGGGTCCATCTAGCCCCACTGTTTAGTTTGCCTTTTCTCCAGCTGTCACCAGTGACTGTTTCCATACTTTTGTCTTTTCTGAAGCTGAGTCAAGTCTCACAGTGTGGGTGGCAGGGCAATTAAAAAGAACAATGGTTTATATTCAGTTATGTCATTCTCAAGGTGTACTCACGTTAAGATGTGTGAGGACCTCTTAGTGTACTGTTATTTACTATTGCACAGAAGATCTTTTGGTGAGCCCGAATGGATGGAACAAAGCATGACATTACTGAACAGGTCCCTGGAAAGACTGGAATTCAGGGTTGCAGGCTGAATTATATGCTACATGATTATTTCATTACAGATGAATCAGATGCCTATAAAGTTGATACTGTAGCCAAGACAATGACACAAGAATACAATTTCCTTTTGTTATTCTCAGTCAGATATCTCTCATTGGTAGTTAATAGGCACCTAAAACTTACCATGGCCAAAACCCAACTTTGACCCAAATCAGTCCTTCCCTCATTATTGTCCATGTCAGTAGTTGGCATCACTTTCCTACCAGCTGCTCAGGCCAAAAACTTAGCAGTTACCTTCTATTTGTGCTTTACCATATACATCCTATTGGCATATTAAGCGAATTTTGCCACCAAAATTCAGTGTATTCTGAATCATAACTATGTTTACTCTTTACCATCATTGCTACCTGCTTGGTCCAAGCTTCTATTATGTCTCCTATTGGTTATTACAACAGCCCCCTGAATAGTCTCTCTACTTTTACTACCTTTCTACAATGCATCCACCACACAGAACCCAGATTAATATTTTTTAACAAAAATATATTATAAGATGATGAGTATGCATTTTCCTGTTGTCCTGATTTTGATAATGAGGGTCTAAAGACGGAACAAAAAAATAAGGAGCTGGCGCTGTGGTGCAGTGGGTTAATGGCCTGGCCTGAAGCGCCGGCATCCCATATGAGTGATAGTTCAACTCCTGGCTGCTTCTCTTCTGATCCAGCTATCTGCTGTGGCCTGGGAAAGCAGTAGAAGATGGCCCAAGTCCTTGGGCCCCTGTACCCACGTGGGAGACCCAGAGGAGGCTCCTGGCTCCTGGCTTTGGTTCAGCGCAGCTCTGGCTGTTGCAGCCATCTGGGGAGTGAACCAGCAGAGGGAAGACCTCTCTCTCTCTCTGCTTCTCCTCTCTCTCTGTGTAACTCTGACTTCCAAATAAATAAATAAATCTTTTAAAAATAAGAAGTAAAGGAATAAGAGAAAGAAGGAAGAAGAGGAAGAGGGATGTGAAGTGCCTCATTCTAAAAATATATATACATATTTGGGCCAAATATGCTCTCAAGGACTTTCTGGGAGGTGGTAACACCAGCCTTGTCATAATCAGCACAGATAGCCACCTAGAATTAAGTATCATACAAGAGACAGGGAAAAGGACTCTCAGAGTTGTACTTCACTGGCATGGTAGATTATACTGCAGCTTTTTCCTCACGTTCCTGGGTTTGGTTGTGGGGATGTCCTGACTCAAGACAAGTGAGGGGTGCTTGAATACAAGATAATCACTGAAACTGATTGTAGGAGCCTTAAAAATGTAAAAAAATAAAAAGTAACATCTTATCTCCCGGTCTGCAAGGATAAATGAGTTTGCTGTTTATCAAATGGTCACTCCATAGGATAGCTAAACTGAAGCTGCTTTGCTGGGTCCCTACACGAGAGGGCTTGTTACAAAGCAAGTGACCCCCAGCAGCACCAGTCCTGGAGTTTTATAGGTAGGGTTGGCAGCTGAGATTGTTTGGAGGAGGATTAGCTGGAGCTGGATCTCCCACATTAGGAAACTAATAGGAAATCTCCTAATAAATCAGACATGAACCTTTGGAACTCAAAGGACATCAGTATCCAGTCAACATTATCCTGTGAAGGCAAGAAAAAGAACAGAGAGGAACATAAGTGTGAAAGTTGGGAAATATTTGCTTCTACTTCCTAGTTTCTCCTTCATCTCCAAAAGAAGTGGAGAAAGTATTTCGAGAACTTGACAAACCTCCTATACACACACATACACACATGTATACCAATTCCAAATTCCAGAGAGGGAGGAAGAGGAAAAGAATATTCTATATTGTTTTCATGATTTAAGCCCCTGTGATGCTGAAGGCAAAGCTTTGAAGCTGACACGAAATGACAATTTTAGGTTGGGTTGACTCTTATTTATTTATTTATTTATTTATTTATTTATTATTTGACAGATAGAGTTAGACAGTGAGAGAGACAGAGAGAAAGGTCTTCCTTCCGTTGGTTCACTCCCCAAATGGCCACCATGGCCGGCGCTGCGCCGATCCTAAGCCAGGAGCCAGGTGCTTCGCCTGGTCTCCCACGCAGATGCAGGCGCCCAAGCACTTGGGCTATCCTCCACTGCCTTCCCGGGCCACAGCAGAGAGTGGGACTGGAAGAGGAGCAACCAGAACTAGAACCCAGCATCCATATGGTATGCCAGTGCCACAGGCAGAGGATTAACCAAGTGAGCCACAGCGCCAGCCCCCTGGGTTGACTCTTAATAAGAAATGTGACCAGGTCATTATGGAATCTGTCCAGCAGCAGAGAAAGAGAATTTCATATTACACAAAGAGACATTGCAGAAAAACAAGAGTTTCATATATCTAGTCTAGTGAATGACACTATTGGAAAATATTGTGCATATAAATCAAATCATGTAACTTTCTTAAAACTCTCCAAAGGCCCCTCATCACGCTCAGGAGAAAACATCAGCTCAACTATCTCCTCCTGGGAGAGATCTTTGTGGATCACTCTAACTAAAATGGATCTCTCAGTCCCTTTTCCTCATGTACATCTGAGATCATCCTGATTCTTACTTGTTCACTTGTCTGTCTCCCCTCTACCGAATGTAAGTCTTGTGAGAATTGGGAACACTTCTTGTCTTATTCACTGCTCTCTCCTCAACACAATTTTGGGCATATACAAGGGGTTCAATAAGTACTTTTTGATGAAAAGGTGAAATTCCCATAAAATCATAGTCGGTAGAATCTATGGATTAGAAAGAAACTCTGAGATGTTTCAATGCAACTTCCAGTCTTACGCTTACTTTACATCTACAGCATTATTAGCCACTTCAATTATTTCCAACTCTGCTTGAATACCTCCAGGAAAAGGGAATTTGTTACATCTTCAGGCCACCCATTTTTATCTACAATTTTGTGAAAGGGTTAAATGGAGTAGCCATACCTTTCCCTATTCCTCCTGCTAGTACTGAAAGCTGTGCTCATTACACAGAAAAGCAATCATTAGAAGACTCAGAAATTTGTGGAGAATTAGTACATTCCTCTGGCTAGGGTTTTGGAGACCCAAGGAATGACACAGTGGTGAGTTCCTTGGGCTTTCTTTTTGCCTCATATGTTCCAGAGTGAATACTGGAGAAGCTGGCAGGTCATAAACACCAAATGTCACAGGAAAGGTCTCTTGAAAAGCTTGTCCAATTGCCAGGAAAGGAGAGGCTCATCAAAACAGAAACTTTTTAAACAATAACAGCTCTATAAACCAAAATCTATAAACCACATCCAGCTCTCCCAATATAGATTGTGACAAATATACTAATCTAAGAGATTAACAATAGGGGAATCCAGGTGTGGGGTATATGGGAACTCTTCATATGACTTCACAATTTTTGTTTTGTATACTTAAAACTATTCTGAAATAAAAGGTTTTTAATAATAACAGGTCTACTCCAAACAAATACCAAAGGGAAAAAATGTGACTCCAAGCTCACTTAACAGCAGCAAAACCCAGATAGGGAGTGCAGAATTGCACCCTTGCCAGGCTCTAACAAAGTAGTTCCAACGTCCTCCCACTCTGTAAGTATGGTTCAAGAAGGATAGGTTTGCAGCCTGGATTTTCACCATCACTCAGTGCTAATGAGATCCATCAAACCCTCCCCCAACTTCATTGCTAGTGGAAACCAGGTGGTTAGCATTCTGTCTGCACATTTTAAACAAAGGTCCTCATTCTTTTATCTGAGGCAACACTAAACAAATCTAATTCACCCTTTCCTCATGACAGCTTTTGGACACCTAAAGATAGCGATCGATTTGTTTCCTCAACCATCTGCTTCTGAAGTCTTCACTTTTGTAAGTTGAGTGTTACTGCTACTTTAGTGGTTCCTAATAGAACATAATTCAGGTTCCTTCCCCAGTCAGAACTTCCATCTTCTGACACATCTCGCTTTGTATTAGAATTCCTAAGGTATGACATTCCCGATCTGTTACAATACAATTAGCAAATTAGGGAATATTTTGATGTCTTGGGTATATTACTACTGGCATTAGTATTGATTTTGTCTCCTTCCAACATGACTGTTAAGACAGGCTAGCCATTCATATTAATTTCCCAGACTTCTGGATTGGAGAAAGCATAAGGATGAGTGGAGGAAATATGATATGATCAGTGAGGAAGACACATCTATTGGGGAAATGATAGAAAGGGACTGCCATCTGAATTCCTTCAAGTGATGGAAATCAGTGGCTTCAAAAGCCTGGAATAACTGAATCTCATCACTTGAGGTAATCAAGAAGAAGTTGGATTCATTTGGTGACATGGTGGAGATAGGATTCCAGGATCAGATAGTAGGTGGTTATGTGATAACCTTTATGTTTGCTAAAGCCTTAAGATTCTGATTTGGTTGATTTGAGAGTTTTAGATATTTTGTATCATTTTAGTGCCCTCTTTTTCTTATTTTCCCAACTCCTTCTGTGAGAGAGTCAATATCAGTCAACCTCTCATTATTTGTGTGTGTGTGTGTGTGTGTGTGTGTGTGTTTTGTCTCTTTGACAACTATTGCTGTCTGAACCCAGTTCTCAATTAGTATGTGCTAAGCGTTGGAAATATAATACCAGACTAAAATTTAATATGTGTAAAATCATGAACCTTTCCCCACCCTCCACAAAATTTGGTCTTTCTCCAGTCTTCCCATATGAATAAATGGCAACACCATTCACCCACTTGTTCAAGCCTAAAATATAGGAGTCATCCTTGATTACTATCTTCCCTCATATCCATCAAATACAGAATTCAACCATTCTGTGTCACTTTCATCCAAGTCTAAAGCAGCATTATCTGTTGCCTGCATTATTGTATTATTACTAGTATTGCTATACCCCACCCCACCCCAGATTATCTCTTCATACCCTCTCTACTCCTAAAAATATTTTTCACGAAGAAAGCAGAATCAGCTTTAAATTAAAATGGAAGTCTGATTATGTTTCTCTTCTGACAAAAGCCCTACAGTATCTTATCACCACATTTAGAATAAAATGCAAACTCCTTACCATGGCCTATCATGACCTGCAACAACTGCCACCTGCCAACCTCTGACCTCGTAGTCTGGCATTCTTCTTATTCAAGCATCCCACCTCTAAATCTTTGCCCTTAGTGTTCACTCAGTTTGTAACACTCTCACTCCAGACCTTAGCATGGTTTGAGTCCCCAGGTCATTCATGTCTCTGCTCAGGTGGCCCTGACTCAGAGGCCTTCTCTGACAATGTTCTCTGAAACCCCCATCATATATTCTTTTTCCATATTTCATTTTTTCTTCCAAGTGCTTATCAACAATTCAAATTACAATGTATATGTATTAATCACTTGTATATATTTGTGTCAATTCACAAAAATAATAAGCATCTGTTATTCAGTTTCTCCTCTGATGAGAGAGAGATATGAGAGACCAGAGAGAGAGAGAGATCTTAAAATTAATGAGATTAGGTTCCACCTACTTAGCTGTTAAAGGAAAGATACAACAATGAGAAAATAACTGATAAGAGGCAGAGGAGCAAGTCACACTAATATGTATCTGAAGTAGAGATTTTTGCAACTCTTGTAGTGTCAACTAGAAGGACATGGAAATGGGCCGTAATAAATCTCCAGCCCAGATTCCGCCCCTTTTAAATAGTCAATTAAGTCACACCCAGACACCACTCCCTAGGCCTTTAAAATCATGGATGGGGAACCTTTTTATCTGCCAAGCAACATTTGGATATTTATAACATCACTCATGGGTCATAAAAAATTAGCAATTTAAAAATTAGCCCTTGGTAGCCATCATGTGGTACTAGACTCTGTCTTGGGAAAAGTTAATGCTCTAGATAATTAGGGGGGGGGATAGCAATAACAGCAATAATCCAAGCTATGGTTTTAATGTGTCCCTTCCAAAATTCAAGTGTTACCAATATGATAGTACTAAGAGCTGGGGCTTTTAATAGGTGTTAGAACATGGGAACTAGGGGCTTGATGCCCAGAACAGCCTTTAATCACTGCTTCCCACATTCCAGTGAAGTGTTCCTTGGCTGCCCAGCCATGGCTCAAGCCAGCCCAAGATCAGCTTGGGCTACTGCTCTGGAAGGCACAAGCTGTCAACCTTGGTGGCATCCACATGGTGCTAATTCTGCAGGCTCTCAGAGTTCAAAAGCTGTAAAGGCATAACTGCCTCACCTAGATTTCAGAGGATGCCTCAGAGAGTTTCAGGGCCCACAAAGAGAACTGCTGAAGTGACAGAACTTCCATTGGAGAGCCCCTGCTAGAGTAATGCTTAATGAAATGTTGGGGATCAGGGCTACTTCCCCAAACCTCAGAATTGTTGAGCCACCAGCAAGTAATAACAGCCTGAGAAAGCCTCAGATGCTGGACTACAACTGATGAGAGTGCCTGTGTGGGCTGCATCCAGCAAAGTCTTGCATATGGGACTGCCTGGGACCTTGGGGACTCAATTCTCACCCTCATCTGTCTAGAAGGTGGTACATGGAGTAAAAGAAGACCATTATGAAACCTCAGGATATAATGACATTTACCATGTTTGGGACTTACTTGGGACCAATACTGTTATTCTTTCCTATTGTTCCCTTTTGGAATGGAAAAATCAATTGGGGCTGCCTATCCCACCACTGTATTTAGGAAGCATGTAACTTGCTTGATTTCATAGGTTCACAACAGGTCAGAAATTTGCGTAAGGATAAAACATGCCTTGAGTCTCACCAGTATTTAATTTGGATGAGACTCGGGACTTCAAACTTTTGAGTTGATGCTGGAACCATTTAAGACTTGGGCTAGGCTGGCACCGTGGCTCAATAGGCTAATCCTCCTCCTGCGGCGCCGGCACACCGGGTTCTAGTCACGGTCGGGTGCCGGATTCTGTCCTGGTTGCCCCTCTTCCAGGCCAGCTCTCTGCTGTGGCCCGGGAATGCAGTGGAGGATGGCCCAAGTGCTTGGGCCCTGCACCCACATGGGAGACCAGGAGAAGCTTCTGGCTCCTGGCTTCGGATCAGCGCGATGTGCCAGCCATTGGAGGGTGAACCAATGGCAAAAGGAAAACCTTTCTCTCTGTCTCTCTCTCTCTCTCTCACTGTCCACTCTGCCTGTCAACAAAAATAAAAAATAAATAAATAAAGACTTGGGCTATTGTGATGGAATCAATGTACTTTATATGTGAGGATGTGAATTTACTGGGGGAGGGGACAGCCAAGAGTAGAATGCCATGTGTTCCCTCCAAAATTCAGGTATTCCCCATGCGATATATAAGAAGTGTGTCCTTTAAGAGGTGATTGGGCCATAAGAGCACCTCTCTCATGAGTGAGATTAAGGCCCTTACAAAAGAGGCTCTCCATGCATTAAAAGTTAGCTGGTTTTGGGGCTGGTGCTGTGGCGTAGCGGGTAAAGCCTCCGCCTGCAGTGCCAGAATCCCATATGGGGGCCAGTTCGAGTCCCGGCTGCTCCACTTCCAATCCAGCTCTCTGCTATGGCCTGGGAAAGCAGTAGAAGATGGCCCAAGTCCTTGGGCCCCTGCACCCATGTGGGAGACCCGGAGGAGGCTCCTGGCTCCTGACTTCAGATCGGCCCAGCTCCGGCTGTTGCACCCATCTGGAGAGTGGACCAGTGGATGGAAGACCTCTCTCTCTCTCTCTCTCTCTCTCTCTCTCTCTCTCTGCCTCTCCTTCTCTCTCTGTGTAACTCTGACTTTAAAATAAATAAATAAATCTTAAAAAAAAAAAGTTAGCTGGTTTGCACCGGCATCCCATGTGGGTGCTAGCTCAAGTCTCAGCTGCTCCCCTTCCCAGCCACCTCCCAGCTGGTGCGACTGGGAAAGCAGCAGAAAATGGCCTGTTTATTTGGGCTCCCACACCCACATGTGAGACCTGGAACAAGCTCCTGGGTTCCGGCTTCTGGCTTTGGCCTGGCTCAGCCTTGGCTGGTGTGGCTGTTTTAGGGAATAAATTTGCAGATGGAAGATTCTCACTCTCTCTCTCACTCTCTCTCTCTGCCTGTCTGTAATTCTGCCTTTCAAATAAATAAACACAAAAATAAATCTTTTTTAAAAAAGTTAGCCAGTTTGCTTTCCCTTCTATCTTCTGCCATGTGATGATACAGCAAGAAGCCCCTCACTGGACATCAGAAGCTTGGACTTTCCAGCCTTCAGAAGCATGGGAAATAAGTATCTTTTCCTTATCAATTTCCCTGTTTGTGGTATTCTAGTATAGCAACACAAGCAGACTAAGACAGTAACTGCTGCTGAAATTCTCAGTAATTTCACCTAGTGGTGTGAAAGTATTGAAATCATATTATTCACCTGTTGCTCATATGTGGGACCAGAGCTTACCTCTTATCCTTTAACATAGTCTTCAGGCAGAAAGCTTTTTTAACAACCAGCCAAAGTCTAGAGTATTGGAATTAGCAAAACAAAGTAAGAGTAGGAGGTATAGATTGGATGAGAAACCCCAACTAAGGATGTTGAAAAACAGGGCTCTTAAGAGCAACAGCAGGAGGAAACTGGAGAGAAAAAACAATGTCTGGAAACTGGAGAGAAAACAGGAGCTTATGGTATGCTCCTGCAGACCTAAGTGGTAAGGCTTCCTCCTCTCATATGGTCTGAGGAAACTAGAGAACTGTGCAGTAAAAGTGCACTGTAGCCTTTCCATCCTCTATGAAATCCAATGTACTTACCTCCTTCATTTGTAAATGTATTTGGTCGAAGGAGTATGGCAAGGCAGGAGGTAAGGCTTGCTCTAGAAGAGCATACTCGGGTCACTGAGTATTTCCAGCTGTGGTACAAGGAGCCTGTGGATCAGCAGTTGTAGAGAAATAACTACCCAGGTGGTTAGGTGACTAATCCCTACTTACCCACCACCTTCACCAAACAGCTCATCTATTTTTTATTTTTATTTATTTATTTATTTTTGACAGGCAGAGTGGACAGTGAGAGAGAGAGAGAGAGAGAGACAGAGAGAGACAGAGAGAAAGGTCTTCCTTTGCCGTTGGTTCACAAACAACCATCTAAATGGTAGCAAGTAGCATGTAAGGGATCTAAAAGAAGGGACTGACTCCAATAAAAAGATATGAGGTGGAAAGGTGTTAGACTGATATTCGCAGTTGCTAAATACTTACAATCACATTTGATTATCACAAAAGCTCTAGAGGCTTAGTTTTCCATTCATATTTCAGACAAAGAAACTTGCCCAAAGTCACACATAGGTAGAGAACTCAAGATTCTTTCTCAAAAAAGCCTATGTCCTTTCTATGATAGCCTAATACCATTTCACTATTGATTGATGGAGCCAAGATTCTGTTCCAATTTTAGTATATGTGCTGCCGAAGCGAGCACGGAGCCAAGATTCTGTAACTGAAAGAGCAAGACATTTTAAGTTAAAGACAACTGGTTCTATGTCAATTTTTATACGCTTTCTAGCATAGCCACTATAGATCTGTCACTTTCTATGTTTTAATTCATCATTCATAAAGTGGGGATATAGTTAGTATCTGTCTCATGATATGATTGTATTAAACGAATTAACTAACAGAGCTTAATTTAGTGCTGGTCCCATATTAAATCCTGATAAATAGCAGTTGGTGCTGGTTGCTAGTATTTTCAAACTATACCTGGCTTAACACATGGCTCATATTAGTGACTTCATAACAATTAAAGTTATTAAGGGGTTTGATGTCAAAATGGAAGCTTTGCTTAAATCTCAGTGTTGGGAGTTTGAGTAGTGTGAGCGAGCTGAATGGTTGTGATGGTTGAGTCTCGGGAACCAGGTAGAGCTTGCAGCTGACTGAAGAGTAGATTGTAGAAATCAAAGGAACTTTTTTCACTATTAGACAAGGATGATGATGGTACTATAACAACAAAGGATTCGGGAGCTATAATGAAGTGTCATGGGCAGAATCCCACAGAAGCAGAGTTACAGGGCATGACTAATGAAGTAGATACTGATGGTGATAACACAATTGACTTCCCTAAATTTCTGACAATGATGGCAAGAATACTGAAAGGCTGTGTTGAAGGAATTAGAGAAGATTCCATGTGTTTGATAAGGATGGTGATGGAGAGCCTCTCTATGTGATGCCAAACCGTGGAAAGAAGTGAACAGATGACGAGGTTGATGAAATGATCAGGGAAGCAGATATTGATGGTGACAGTCAATTAAACTATGAAGTTTGTAAAAATGATGACATAACAGTGAAGACATTGTACAGAATGGGTTAAATTTCTTGTACAAAATTACTTATTTGCCTTTTCTTAGTTTGTAACTTATCTGTTAAAGGCTCTCCTGTACTCTCAAAAAATGCATATGTAGTTGTCAAGACCTTGTTCCTTCAGGTTTTCTTCCTGTATCTTAATGTTATTGTCCTGAAGCATTATTTTAGAAATTTATCAAGTAACATATTGTATATGGCTTACTCTGGATATATCTAAATCCTTCGGCACATCTAAACCTAGATATTATTAGTCAAGTGAGGGAACATCTGGGTTATGCTTTTTTTGAAGTAGTCTTTCTTTAGGAACTGCCAGCATGTTATTGTTGAAGTATGGAGTTGGAACACTGCGTGGACTATGGAGAATCAACAATACGTACTTAACAGTTGCACTATTATAAAACAAGTGTATTATGCAGGTACTTGTACACTAAATTTTTTTAAAAAATTTTTATTTATTTGAAAGACAGAGTTACAGAGAGAGGCAGAGGGAGAGAGAGAGCGAGAGAGAGAGAAAGAGAAATATCTTCCATTCACCATTCACTGGTTCACTCCCAAAATGACCACAATGGCTAGAGCTTAGCTGATCTGAAGCCAGGAGCCAGGGCCTTCCTCCGGTCTCCCACGTGGGTGCAAGGGCCAAAGGACTTGGGCCATCTTCTACTGCTTTCTCAGGCTATATCAAAGAGCTGGGTCAGAAGCGGAGCAACTGGGACTCGAACCGGCATCCATATGGGATGCTGGCACTGCAGGCAACAGCTTTACCGGCTATGCCACAGGGCCAGCCCAAGCAGTAATTTTTTGTACTGCTGATCCTGTACCACAAATATCTTCTTTTTTGCTACTTGCTTTTAAAACTGTTTTTAGCCACTTAAAGAAAATCTGCTTATGGCTCAATTTGCCACAGATCCAATCCAAGTTGTATATTTATTTTCCAATTAAAATTACAACTTAAAAAAGATCTTGAGGAGATGGCACTACTAACTGCATGGGCTTGGTTAAATCGCTTCACCTCTCTGAGCCTCAGTTTGATTATTTTTAGACAGGCCTGTAGATAAGTACATCTCAAGATTCTTTCAGGGCCAAGATAATTTAGGTAAAGCAGTTAATGCTGCTGTTTTAAGGATGATACGGTGAAAACTTCAGGGTTGATGTCATATGGAGAGGGAAACTGTGATTCAGGTTCCTGTGGATAGTAAGAGGGTGAATGCTTATTCTTGAATCATTTTTAAAATATATAAGACTTTAAAATGTATTTATTTATGAATTTTTATTAAGAATAATTGTACATACTTACTGGCTCCCGTGTGACATTTCAATACATGTGTGCTGATAAAATCAGGACAATCAACGTTTCCCCTTCTTGGACATTACTTTATGATTGGCACCTTGGAGTTATTTTCTTCTGTTTGTTCATAAAATGTATGAGTTATTGGGCAGCATTGTGCAGAGGTTCTCCAGCACTGGAGACATGGCAACTAGGAGTGCTTTAGTGAAGAGTGACTTAGAGATGTTGGACTTCCATAGGTGGAGGAGTAGGGTGAGGGGGATGAGGCTGCCAGAGGGTGATAAAGCAAAGTGTTGGGGTACAGGTAGCCATAGGGCTATTTATGGAGAATTATTATTTCTCAAAATAAACCCAGAGACACAATAATTTAAAAAGAAGTCAAAATAAAGGTAAGGCTAACTTCCCTTCTCAGTGGAAGGAATTTGAACATGCCTGTGGGAAGAAGGGATGAGCACCAGATGAAAGGTAAATGGTACCAAAGAGGATAATTGATAGAACTCAGTCTAGAGGTGACAAAGAGGCTAATAGTTTCCTCTCCTCCAGGATAAAGTGCAGATTAGGTGAAGACAGAAAATTACAGGCCTGAGGCAAGGAAGTAGAGGAACTCAATGCCTAATAGCATCTGTTTTCTTGATGAGAAGGAAAGAGGTCCATCTACTTTCTGGACTGAAAACTGAGTGCTGAAGTTGGGGCCTCTGAAAGGTACAGTTTTCTGGAATTGTGGTGCAGCAGTTTAAGCCACCACCTGTGATGCCAGCACCCACATGAGCATTGGTTCTGAGTCCCAGCTGATCCACTTCCAATGCAGCTCCCTGCTAAAGCACCTGGGAAAGTAGCAGAAGATGGCTCAAGTCCTTGGGCCCCTACACCCATGTGGGAGACCCAGAAGAAGCTCCTGGCTCCTAGCTTCAGCCTGGCCCAATCCCAACTCTTGAGGCCATCTGAGGAGTGAATCAGCAGATGGAAGATCTCTCTCTCTTTCTCTCCATGTCTCTTTCTTTGTGGGATTTCAAATAAATAAATCTTTAAAAAAAATAGCTCTCAAGGGATGACTACAAGAACCTCTGCTCAGAGAGAAAGGAGTTCACTTGGAAACTGTTTCAGGACAATAGTGTTGAAACTTAAGCAGGCATCTGAATCACCCAGAGGGTTTGTTAAAACACAACTTGCTGGGCCCACTCCTGGGGATATCTCATTCGGTTAGGGTGGGACTAGCATTTAAAACAATTTTTCAGGTGCTGATGAAGCTGTTGGTGGAAGACCATGTACTTTTAGAATGTGGGTGTGAAGCACACTGACATTAAGCAGATCTGCATGAGAGTTACAGGTCCACTGCCATTTTTCTGGCTGTTTGACCATGAACAAAGTCTTTGACCTCTATGAGTCTTGGTTTCTCATCTGAAGGATAAGGATGATAATCGTAATATTGATATCAGAAGGCTATTATGGAAAGTTGGTTAAGACATGTAACACATTTACAACAGAACTTTACAGCCATGACCTTGAATAATTGAGTTGGAAATCTGACAGGACACTGGCCAGTTATCTTTTCTCGCAACCTTTCCTCTCTGCCCTATCCCTATTCCCAAGTTCAGACTGCTTTTACCTTATGCCTTTGTGCTGACTGGTATCGAAGGGCATCTCTGGAGAGGTCTGTTTCCCAAAGCTCATTAGCAATTCCACCTGGAGCAATTATAACTGCTCCTGCATCCACTTTCTTGGCTTTGAAGACACCAACTTGCCTGGTGAACTTCAGGCTTTCCCAGGAAAAGCCAACTTGCACTTCACTGAGACATAGCCAAGGTTACAAAGCCCTCCTGGGGAGAGGTTTGAAGTCTTTAAAGCTGGCTGGAGAGGACCCCAAAGCCTAAACCCTTCCCTGGAGAAATGATCCTTAATTCAGACCAGCTGGAGGCAGACGTGGAAGAGAATGACTTTGGTTTCCTAACTCCAGGCTGGCAATGTTATGTTAGTGAAGATAAATGGAAGAGACTGTTATCTGGAGCCCTGGAGACTGACCTATTCCTTAACTCTGTTAGAAAACCGTCCCTACTACTGAACACAAATTTATCTGCTTGTACCTTCTATCCTCGGGTCCTCACTTTGCCCTCTTAAATCACAAGAACTCATCTATTTCTTCTACCCTGTGACAGCTCCTCAGATAGTGACAGAAAGTGACCAAGTCCTCCTGAGTCTTCTCAGACTACACACAGTGGGAGGAGTGCTAATGGGTATCTGATCAATACTAAGCAGAATGAGAATATTAGTATCTGTTAGTTTAAAAGAGATTTTTTTTGTAACTTTTGACATGCTTTGGTAGGAAATGCTGGAACATTTTAACAAGAAATTGATATGGTAATGTTAAAAATGCATATTTTGTTACTATAATAAACATTAACAAATTAAGAAAATAATTTTAGTATCTGCCTTCTGGACACTAGGTAAATCTCTTAACTTGAGTATGTATCTTATATGTAATTATGTATCTCCTAATGTTATCAATCCCCACATCTTTATCCTTTTTTTCTATTTCTTATTTATTTTGTTACTTTTTTTTTGTGCCAGCCAAATCATGTTTCAGCTTTTTTTAAAGATTGAAGTGAGAGGGGCTGGTGTTGTGGTATAGTGGTTTAAGCTACGTACGGCCTGCAATGCCAGCATCCCATATGGGTACCGATTCAAATTGTTGCTGCTCCATTTCTGATCCCGCTCTGTGTTAATGCACTTGGGGAAGCAGCAGAAGATGGCCCAAGTGCTTGGGCCCCTGCCAACCACATGGGGGACCAGGATGAAATGCCAGGCTTCTGGCTTCGGCCTGGCCCAGCCTGACTGTTGTGGCCATTTGGGGAATTAACCTGTGGATGGAAGATCTCTGTCTCCTTCTGATTCTGTAACTCTGCCTTTCAAATAAATAAATCCATGGGTTTTTTTTTAATATTGACACAAGCTAAAAAGAATCCTAAACTTTTGAACAAATGCTGCTGCAGAGCCATATGGCCTTTGGCTTAAAAGTAGTTTTAGAGGGAAGTATCGAAAAGTATTTTTGCATCCCCAGTTAATTGCAAACTTTTATAGGCTGTTTGTAGGGGAGAAGCAGTATGGTACAGTGAAAAGAGCTTTGGGGATTGCCTTAGCAAATTCATGTTCAAATGTCAACACCTCAACTTAGCATACTGTGCATGCTTGGATGTCAGTTAATGGTTTTACTTGATTGTATCAGCTTTATTAAGGTATAATTGACAAATTTGTGTGCTCTTTATGGTATAATCCAGATGTCTTGGTATATGTACACATTACAAAATGATCAAACCAAGCTTATTAGCATACCAATAGCATCATATTTTTCTAATAATTTTGTGGTAAGAACATTTAAGAGCTATCTTTTTATCAATGTTCAAGAATTAAATACATTATTATTAACTATAGTCACCCTGGTGTTCAATCAATCTTCAGAGTTTACTAATCTTATGTAAGTGAAACTTTGTACCTTTTGACCTACATATCTCCATTCATCTGCTTACTCTTACTTAGCCCCTGGCAACCACCAGCCTCTTTCTCTGCTTCTGTGAGTTCAACTTTTCTAGATTCGACATATAGGTGAGATCAGGAAGTGTTTGTCTTTCTTTGCCAGGGCCCACTCTGGTGGTCCTATCAATTAGGTTTACAAGGATGGGACTAGAACCTGGGTCCATTGGGAAGATCTAGTGCCTGAGTCTAAAGGAGCTTTCCTGGAGACCAGATCCGTAGTGAATTACTTGCAGCCTGGGTCCGTGGGTCCTTGGGGCTGGCCTGGTAATAGGGTAGGCTTGAAGGCTGGGGCTATGAGGCAGGCCTGTGTCCTGGAGCTGTGGGATCCATCCTGGAACCTTGATCTGTGTGGTGGCAGTCCCAGACCCTGTGGTCATGGGGTTGGCTTGGCATTGAGATCTAATGAAGAAGGCTTGGTCCCTTAGTATTAGGAATAAGGGACCACAGGGACGAGCTTGGAGTCTGGGTCTTTGAGTGCTGGCCTGACTCTGGGATGGTCCTGAAGCCTGGAGTGATGGGAGCTAACTTGGGGCCATAGGGGCTGTCCTAGCATTGGAGTGGGCCTGAGATCTCAGCCTGGTGCCATGGGGCTGGCAGGACCCCACTTGCACTGGGATGTGCCTATGGTCATTTCACTCTCCTTCTTCCACATAGAGGACGTCTTTCCCCACACTGTGCCACCCAAGCTTAGGAAAGGGCTGTTGTAATTAATGTGAAACTTCCTTTCCTACACTCTTTGATGTGCCCAACCTTATTTCTGTGCTACAAACTGGTGCTGTAATCTCTCGCTTGTATTTCTTGGCTCTTGTAAAGGTATTTTAATGCTTGGATAGTTTTTCAAATTAATGTTTCTGCAAAGGCCTGAGTGCTGGCAAGTCCTATTCCACCATCTTGCTGATCTCACTCCCACTTAATGTTTTATATGTTCATTGTTTTCTTTTTTTTTAAATGGAGCCAATCATGGAAGAGCTCTGGGAGGGTTAGTAAAATAACATCTAAATTGCTTACCAGAGTGACTACATCTGACAAACAGCAATTCTGCCCTTTTCAAGTAATGAATTGGCGTAATAAATAGTAACACAACCTTCTTGTTATTATGAAAATTGAAAGAGATGCACATGTACAGAACTCTAAAAGCCTAGGCCCCACGTTATTTTAAGGTGATAGTATTACAGACAAATTTGTAAGAGCAAGAACTGCAGAACTTTCTGGTCAGTGTGTGCTGAGCTTCTCAATTGGGCCTGATGAGATAGTGGGTAGAAAAAACACAGGGGTTTGGCTACTTTCCTTAATCAAAATTACAGACTCTCAGAGGAGGTCTGAGGCAGGCAAAACCAGGAAATAGTAACAAGGAAGTAGACTGATAAGTTAAAGTTACACTAAGGGTTGAAAAATTAGTTGGGGAGGGTGTTTCAGTTTGGGCTGCTATAACAAAATACCATAAATTGGGTGGTGTCTAAACAGCAGAAATTTAGTTCCTACTGTTCTGGAGACTGCAAAGTCCAAAATCAAGGTGCCCACAGATGTGATGTCTGTTGAGGGCATGTTTCTTATAGATGGCTACCTTCTTGTTGTGTCCTCACATGCTGCAAGGGGTGAAAGATCTGTGTTTGTGTGAATTTTCTTGTAAGAGTACCAATCTCATGAGGCCTTTGCTCTCATTACCTATTCACCTCACCCAGGGATCATCTTCAAATACCCTCCCATTTGGTATTAGATTTCAACATATGAATTTTGGAGAAAACAAACATTTATAGCATAGCAGGTGGCAAAAAAGCTACTACAGTCATCATTATCACCACAATCCTACCAGATCTCAATCATTGAGTTCCTCTGTCTAGAACTGGGTTAAAGAGTCTACAAACATTCCTCTTTCATCCTCCCAGAAACCTTGTTTCTTTCCCTTTTACAGTTGAGGGTGCTGAGGTTCAAAGAGGTATAGTTACTTGCCCATGATCGAAGATCCCAATTCAGAATCCAAAATCACTTTACTCCATGGCCTTAGTCAGGAAAGAAAAACAATGTGATGTGGTATGGTTAGATTCTGATTTTGGCTTTCATTATGGATTGAACTTGTGGTTTCTGTGTGTCCTTAGACGATTCAGTCAAATTATCTGATTCTCTGTTGCTCCTGTGTAGATGGTAAATAATAATGCACTTCAATTGGGTGTTACATGGAATAAATGAGTTCATGTGTATAAAGTGCCATGAGGGCCTCAACTCAACCAGATGTTCAGAGTGAGACCAAAATATCCAGTGCCACAATCTGCAGAGGTTAGGGAAACAGAAGGAAACCAGGAGACTGGGTTTTCTTTTTCCAACACAAGAAAAAAGGAGTCAACAACAGCAGAAAATGCTACAGACAAAGAAAAGGGTCCCCAACATTGGAAAAACCTACAGATAAGTAAGAAAGTAAGTGGAAATGTTCCCTATAATTTGCAGTAAAAACTTCCCTTATGGCTTCAAGGAAAGCACATGGAGCTCGAAGTCAGATTATAAGAGATTTGGAACGAATGGAAAGTTAAAACATGGGAGTGGTGAGTGGAGACTACTCCGGCTAGAAATTTGGCTGAGAAAACGGGATGAGACTGTTAGTTTGGGAGGAGTCAGGGCAGAAGTTGGTTTGGTTTTATTTTACAGTGTGAGGTATTTGAATATGTTTGTACATGGAGGGGCTGAGCACTAGAGAGACAGAAAACAATGACTCCAAACAGAGTGGTGATAATTGTTGGACTTTGGTCCATAGGAGACATAGAAGGGGAAATGGTTTATTCTCTCCTCTTTTCCTCCAAGAGGAAAGACTAGTATGGGTAGAGAAAGAAATAGGTAAAAAGGGAAGAGGTGGAAATGGGACTAAATGCCTAACCACATCTCTTTTCTTTTTGAGGAAAACACCGCTCCATTTTCTTGACAGAGAATTAGGTGCCAGAGTAGACATTTTAGGAAAATTGTGGAGGCTTAGAATGGCTCTCTAGGGAAGATGGAAGAGCTTCTGATTGGGAAGGAAAGAAAGGATTGTACTTGTGAGTGTACCAGTGATAAATTTAGACAGAAGCTATTCTTGAGAATTCTGGGTCAATTGCCATTCGTGGTTGTGGCGAGTTACCATTGAACAAGTTATCTACCATTTCTGTGCCTAAACATTCTCGTCTGTAAAATAGGAGTGATATTATTTACCTCATAGAGTTATCATGATTATTGAATGGGGTATCGGATGTAGAACATTTAACATAGAGCCTGAAATATAGAATTGATCAAGCACAGATCAAGTGTTATAATTACATTGTATGTAGGCTTCGATTTTTGGTTTTTGGCCACTGTTTTTGCATGGTGGCCCACTTAAAGCCTAGGAGATCATTCCAGAAGGATCAATTGAAAGCTGAGCATTTCACACCTTAGACCCACCCATTCAATCATTTGTTAATTCATTTCTTCAACAGACATATTTATACACAGTGTAAATATGTAAAGATATATTGAGTACTTTATATGCTATAGGTGCTGTTTTGCATGTGGAAATTATTCAGTGAGATAATAATTAAGGTCTCTGCCACATAAACCGATAGAGAGAATCTGGAAAACTCCATTTGAGAGACAAGTAGAGAAGAAGAATTTATAAAAATTTTATAGGGAAAGGAATGAAACTAGAGACAGGTGTTCCATGAAAGTCAGAGTCAAGCAGGAATGGAATCAATTTTGGGTGTTTTAAGAGAATTCAAATAAGAAGATAGGAAGAATCCATAGGTTTCATAGCAAGTAATGAGAAACCTTGAGGAGTAACCTTTTGAAGAACATAATATAGTGAGCTTAGAAATGAACCCAAAGAGGTGAGGTTATAGAATCAATGGCCATGGAAAACCTTTTCTAGACTCTTGGCTTGGAATGGAAAGGCAAATCTTAGGGGAATAAGGCAGAGGAAGAGACACTATGACAGTATGAGATAAAGCAAAGTAGAGCAGACAGAAGGAATGAACACAAATATTTATTCTGGGACAGGAAGAAGCTCTGCAAAAAGAGACAAGGGTGAATTTGTAAGTGGAGAGCTCAGAAGTTGCTTAGATATTTCAAACCTAGTACTCTTTTACATTCTGAGCAAAAACAGAGGTGAGGCCGGCACTGCACCGCGGCTCATTAGGCTAATCTTCCGCCTGCGGCACTGGCATCCCGGGTTCTAGTCCCGGTTGGGGTGCTGGATTCTGTCCCGGTTGCTCCTCTTCCAGTCCAGCTCTCTGCTGTGGCCTAGGAAGGCAGTGGAGGATGGCGCAAGTGCTTGGGCCCTGCACCCCATGGGAGACCAGGAGGAAGCACCTGGCTCCTGGCTTTGGATTGGCGCAGCGCAGGCCGTGGTGGCCATTTGGGGGGTGAACCAACAGAAGGAAGACCTTTCTCTCTGTTGCTCTCTCTCTCACTGTCTAACTCTGCCTGTTAAAAAAAAAAAAACACCAGAGGTGAAACAGTCTGCTAGAAATTTGAGAATAGTGTTTGGTGCTTGACTAAGAGGAGTGAGTTTATAACAACCATCTGGGGCAAGAGTAAGGGAAGATGATTAAGGATGAGAGAAAAGATGAACTATGCTAGAACCCAGCTGAAGTTAAAAAAAATCCCAGGACTTGAAGTAACTCTTACATCTTAGCATTCGAATCCAGAAGAACCGAGTCTGTATGTGCCATTGCATCAGACATCCATGGCTAAGGTTATCTACACATATCTTCAGGATGGCTTAAAGGGCTCCAGAAGCTGCTCTTCTAGCTAGGGATATCCCTAGAGATTCTGGAATCCATAGGGGATGCCTCACAGGCCACAGCTCTGGCTTTAATGCTTCTCCATGGCTCAGTCCAGAGGGGGCTATAAAGCCTCCCGTCTTCCTGGATAACTACAAGGCTCTCCCATGAGAGGCCGTGTTGTCTACATGGAACCCTAGAATTAGAGGTTATTCAGATTTCTTTGAGACACAATCAAGGACAGTATTCCCCCTGAGTGACCCTAGATAACCTCCAAAAAACACTGAGAAGAGCAATGGGGAGCCCCCAAATCTCCCACTTGACCATGGAATAACCTGTCTGAGCCCCAGAAATCGGCAGGGATATACTGTCCCTTCCTATCCCACTATCAGATTCAGCTGGTTCCAGTGGTGAAGGGTAGTCAGAGAAACCCTTCACCAGGAAATTTCTAGTTTGGGTCCATAAAATAACTTTGCCTATCATGAGAGGAGGAGTTAGGGAACCCTCCTCCACAATGAGTCCACCTCAGTTCTGCTGCCAAGTACATGGGGCCAGAGTGGTGCCCCCATAGAAAGCACAGCTGACTGAGAGTCTTAACCCTTAACACTGCCACATCATACCTGATAGTTAGAGCTAGTGCTTAACAAAGTCTGTCTACCCAGTGGAGTCTAAAGACCCTGTCACTCCAATAGCTTATATTATATATGGTATTCTGGAAATTCTTCTTTGATAAGGTGTCACTTGAGCAGAGATCTGGAGGAGGTAAGGGAAGGAGCCATGCAGATATCTGGGGGAAGAATTGTACAGGCTGAAGGAATAGAAGTTCAACGACCAGTGTCTGCAACACACTTTGGGTGAAAGAGTCAGGAGGCCAGTGCGGTTGGATGTGGTGGTTTAGATTAGTAGATGAGATCAGAGATATTCGGGCCGGTTTTTGGGTGGGGGTGGGGTGGAGGTAGATTGTGGATTATTATAGATTATAGATGAGGACTTTGACTTTTTCTCTAAATAAGAAGTCAGAGAGTGGAATGGTTTGGGCTGAACTAGACTGATTTACATTTTCACAGGATCACTCTAGATGCAATGCTGAAAATTTATAGGAGTGGGATAAGTACAAAAACAAGGAGGTCTGTTGAAGGCTATGGCAATAACCCGGGTGAAACGTAATGGTGGCTTGCACCAGAGTAGTTGCAGTGAAGGTTCTGAGAAGTGGTGGATTCAGAATATCGTTCAGAGATGAAAATAGATATGCTGATGAACTGGATACAAGGTGCAAAGAAGAGCTGAGGCAAAGTTGTGTGTGGCTTTGTGTGTGTGTGTGTGTGTGTGTGTAACATTTTCTTTATCCATTCATCTGATGAATGGACAACTTGAGTGTTTCCATATCTGGCCTATTGAAACAGTGCAGCTATAAACATGGTGGTGCAGGTATCTCTTTGATACAATGTACTCGTGTCCTTTGGGTATATACCCAGTAGTAGGATTGTGGGATCATATGGCAAGTCTATTTCTAGTTTTTAAAGAAATCTCCATATTGTTTTTGCATAGTGGCTGCATAGAATATTATTCAGCTGTGAATAAGAATGACATTCTATCATTTACACCAAAATGGTTACAACCGGAGGACAATCGGGTTGAGTGAAGTAAGCCAGACACAGAAGGACAAATATCATATGTTCTCCCTTATATGTGACACCTAAAATTTTTTAAAGATTTATTTACTTATTTGAAAGTCAGAGTTACAGAAAGGGAGAAGAATAAAGGCCTAATTTTAAAAAAAGAAAACAAAAACAAATGCCTTTGTGTAACAGTATGCTGCAAATATAATTGTCATATTTTGTTTTATATCTTTGTCAAATTGCTAAGAATAATATACTACTACTATAGTTTTAATGATCTGTGAGTATTTTAAAATTTACTGTATATGTGTGAAAAAACAGAAAAGGAGAATTGAAGATGATTCCAATATTTTTTGCCTCATAAGTTGTTGAGAGAATGAAATTAGTTAATTCATGTAAAATATCTGCAGCAGTGCCCAATGAGGTTCAGCTACTATTATAGTATTACTAGAAAGTTATGGTGAAGGACAGTAGCTTTTCATATGCTTCTTATATAGTCATTTTCCAAAAAAATCATGTAACAGCCTGTGGATGCTGAGGTTTCCCTGGTAGCTTTATCTCAGGTTTTCTTCCGTCTTTCCATGAAATATCACCGAGTGTAAGGAGCTTCTTCATGCGTCAAAGAACAATTGTCAGGTATGAATGGGCACATTGAAATGATTTACAGTTGCTCAGTAAATGTTGTTCCTGCCCAACTTCTAGACCCTTGCTATTGAAAGTACGGTGTGTAGCCCAGCAGCATCAGCCTCGGAATATTGTTAGAAAATCAGAAAATCAGTCTCGGGGCCAGCACTGTGGCGTATGTAGCAGGCTAATCCTCTGCCTGCGGCGTGGGCATCCCGTATGGGAGCTGGTTCATGTCCTGGCTACTCCTCTTCTGATCCAGTTCTGTGCTAATGGCTTGTAAAAGCATGGAAGATGGCCCAAGTATTTGGGCCCCTGCATCCACGTGGAAGACCTGGAAGAAGCTCCTGGCTCCTAGCTTCAGACTGGCCCCACTCTGGACATTACAGCCATTTGAGTAGTGAACCAGTGGATGGAAGACCTCTCTCTTTGTCCCTCCCTCCCTCTCTCTGTCTGTAATTCTGCCTCTCAGATAAATAAATAAAATCTTTTTTTAAAAAAAAGAAAATCAAATTATCAGCCCCACACTATAGTACTAAATCATAATTTGTTTTAACTGGATCTCTAGGTGATTTGTGTGCATATTAACATGAGAGAAGAGTAGATCTATGGTTTCCAGGTCATCTAGTTCAACAACCTCTTCCCTCTTCACATTACAGCTAGAAAGAGAAAGAGACTTATCTTATTTTCTTTTTTGTTTTTAATTTTTTTCATTTTATTTTAATTTTTTTAAGATTTATTTTATTTATTTGAAAGAGTTACAGAGAAAGGTAGAGACACAGAGAGAGAGATCTTCCATCCGATGGTTCACTCCCCAGGTGGCCACAACAGCCGGAGCTGCGCCAATCCGAAGCCAGGAGCCAGGAGCTTCTTTTGGGTCTCCCACATGGGTGCAGGGGCCCAAGGACTTGGCCCATCTTCTACTGCTTTCCCAGGAGCATTAGCAGAGAGCTGGATGAGAAGTGGAGCAGCCAGTACTCGAACCAGCATCCATATGGGATGCCGGCACTTCAGGCCAGGGCTTTTAACCCGCTGTGCCACAGTGCCAGCTCTTTACCTTATTTTTCACATGCATTAGCTTTGCCAAGACTCCTAAATCTCTACCCAGGGTTCTTTCTACTACACAAGAATCACTGTGGGTAACACAGGACAGAGAAAAGGCAGAAGCTTCCTCCTCTGGCTCTTTAGAGAATTAAAAATTGCTAGGGTAGCTATTTTCATTTTAAAATTATAGTTAGCAGAGGGCCCTAAATTGGATCCACCCTTGCATTTCATTATTTATATTTAATAAACACCTGTATCCTATTATGTTCCAGACATTATTCTAAGCCCCTTATACATTTTAATACTATTTGTATATTGTCTCATATAATCCTCCAAAAAAATTCTGTGAGGAAGTAATTATTATTGTTCTGATTTCTTAGATGAGGATACTGAGCTATAGAGTGCTTAAGTAACTTGCCCAAGGTCACACAGTTAGTAATGGGCAGGCCTGGGAGTCCAACTCAAGCTGTTTCCCTTCTATGCTTGAGCCCACAATAGCAGTCTAAATGGTCACATTCTAATTTCACCTCTAACAAGGGGACAGATATGGACTTCATTTAGGACAGTTTCCATGTCATCTCAGGGCTTATTCAGTCCTTGTCCACTACAGATCATTGCAGACTCTGTACTAAGACCTCACCATGAGCTTCCGCCATACAGCTTCTGCCTAGGACAACTGAGACCCCTGGAAGTCTAATGGCATATTGCTTGTTCCCCACCGTTTACCTTGGTTCAAGCTTTCCTTTCCCTGTAGCCATAACGCTATTTGCTTCTCCACCTCTTTTGAGCCTTTCCAATCCACTGAAGATCATTTGCCTTCCACGGCCATATATTCTGTTATTCTTTCTTTCTGCCCCCCACCGCCAACTGCCCTTCTAGCCTGTACTCCAAAGTTTTGTCTTTCATCCTATTCTGGGTGCTATTATCTCCTAACTTCTCTGCAAGTCCTTCAAGGTCAGGGACTAGAAACATTTCAGGACTTCCCCACTGCTGCCTCTGAGATCATAGATTCACAAACTCCCAAAATGGCATTGCTGGGAGGGCCCTTAGAGACAATGTAGTCTAACCTCCTCCTTGTATAGACAAAGATCCAGGGACTCAGAGTCCTGCATCCAGAATTCAGTTTTCTTTCATTTTTTAGTGGCCTTTCCCCTGCTTAATGTCTCCCCTCCTTCATCACAATCCCAGCTCCCTGCTGATTGGAGGGTTATAAAACAGAACAAAACAAAAACAAACAGCAATAACAAAAACAGAGCCAGAGCTGGGAAGTGGCTTTTCCATGTGTTTGAAATTCCTTACCTTTCCAACATTAATTTTTTTTCTCTGTCAAACTACAACTCTGCTAACTCATGCACAAAATTTGGATGAGCTGAGCTGCATTCAACTGTGAACGAGTCACAAGAAATGAAGTTTGCAGAGCGCCTCCAACCACTTGACACTCCCTCTGTTCCCACAGACTGGGCTGGACTCAACTCCCTGGCCCTCTGCCCTCTCGCCCCCGCTTCAGTCCCCAGAGCTTTACAGCTCCTGCCTTACCAGTGGCTTGAACACTGTTAACCCCCCAGACTCTCAGTGTCCCTCTCAGGGGCAGGATTTCTTTGCATAGCCACGCCTAGATACACTGAGTAGACCAATAGCCGCTCCCGGAGCCTCACCGGGGCGGAGAAAGTAGACGTAGCATGAAAGGAATAGAGGGCTGGTTTGGGGGCTGTGGTTGCTACACGTGGATGGATGTGAAATGAGTCAAACGGAGTTCTGATCGCAACGGATTTCATCTATTGTGAGTATGGTATGCAGGCTAGGGGGGCTGAGGGATGAAACCTGGTTGGGATGTCTGATCTGAGCTGAGGTGCTTTTGCTCCGGAATTTAGTTGTGGCAAGACCCACCCAGCCAGCCAGTACGGGGCACGTCTGAGAATACTGCTTAGCGTGGCAAGGAAGCAGAGATCTATGGCACCTCGGTGTGTGTGTACAGGACGGTCAGGATGTTCCTGCTAGTGTGCTACAAAGTCAGGCTGGGAAGGTGCCCCGTGGCCATCCGTCTGTCCATTTGTGTCCAGAGAGCACTGTCTGAGGTGCCAGGAACCTAGGCTAATATTCTCAGTGCCAGGCAAGTTAGCTCCTGCCTGTACAGGCTCTTACTGGACCAGGCGGCATCTGGGAACATGCCCGGACCTGTCCAACTACCTTGAGCATCTGGTGTTGGGAGAAAGAGAAGGAGCCTGAGAGTTAGGAGAGGGAAGTTGGGGGTGGGTCAGACATGTGGAGCATCCCGAGGGAAGCTGAACTGCTGGCCCACCCACGTGGCTCTTGGGCAAGTCAGGGCTTGTATAAAGAGCCTGCTGGCTGGCTCTCTATGGGGGCTTTCAGTCCACCCCCTCACCCGCGGGGCTGGGTTTCACTTGATCCCTCACTCCTGGAAGCTGAGCCCGGGGCAGTGATATTTTGATCCTGCCTCACCCAAACACTGGCCAAAGTCCAGGCAGCTGTGAGAACTGGGGGACAAGAAGAGACCCGCCAGAGACCTGGCTGGGAAAACAGGCTGCAGCGTCTGATTTTGGACAGGTGTTAACAGCATGGGCCAATGTCATGCAGGGTGGCTGGGACAGGAAAGTGTGGAGCATCTCCCCTTGATAACTCCTTCACCCCCACATACCTTCAATTAAACTTAACAGACTCAGTGAGCACCTACTTTTTGCCATCATGTGTGAAACAGTGAGATACTTAAAACACAGGCAGGCTGTGCCCGTTAGAGGGAGACTGTCTCACCGTGGGTATATAAGAATGCAGATAAATATCATACAAAATAGGTTTTATAGGGCAATAAAAATGCTCCAAGGTTGTCAAATAAAAATTATATCAAGTTGAGCAAGAGAAAAATCAGAAAATTTTTTGTTTGTTTGTCTTTTGACATTATAACACTTACCAGGGCTCCAGAGCCAGACTACTTGAGTTCAGAGCCTATTATTAATTTGTATGACCTTGGACAAACAGAATTACTTCCTTCTTGCTGAGCTTCATTTAACTCCCAGCTAAAGTGGAGATAATAATAGCACCTACCTCATCGGGTTGTTGTGAGGATTAAATGAGATAATCCATGTGAAATATTTGCACATGCTTAGCACAGGGGCTGACCCAAAATAAGCACCCAATAAATGTTAACTATTATTATTTAAGATAGACCAAGGAGCACAGCTAAGATTTCAACAGGTGGAGATGGGAAGAGAAGGCACTTTAAGCATAGAAAACAACAGGAACAACTGCGTGAAGGCAGGGAAGCCACAAGCATGTGAAAAGAACACCAGCTGAGCTGGATTTTAGAGTACAATTAGGGGGAAAGGGGAAGTTAAAGTTGCCCTGGTTGATTGGTGGTAAAACCACAGAAGACTCTGGATTCCCCAGTTTTGATTGGATTGGGAAAAAATGAAAGCTATTGGAAGTTTCTGGACTAAAGAAAAGGTCAGTTCTGTACTTTAGGAAGGATAATCTGGTAAGTGTGAGTCAGCCAGATTGGAACAAGAAAACACCAGAAGTGTATAAACTAGATGCAGAGAGGGGACACAGCCCTGAAACTGAGGCATGGCTGTGGGAATAGAAAGGAGGCAGTTAATTTAATAAAACATTACACAAGTTGAATCTGCAGAAGTTAGAACTCGGTAAATTTATTGGAAAAGCGATGAGAGAATCACAATCACCTGGAGTTAACTTAGACTTTAAAAGGTTATGCATTCCCATCCCACTTCTGTAAATGATGCAACAGAAAGCATACTTATCTTCTGAATTAGACATAGCTGTCTTCAAGTCCCAGGTCTGTTACTTACCTGTCTGTAATCCTGAATACGTTGCGCATCTGGTATTCCCAACTAGGATCAGTATTTCCATACAGCATTTAGAAATGAAGATTGAGGTGCTACTGCATTTAGTGTCAGCCAGTTTAAACAACATAGAATTATTCTTTCCACTCACCTATAGTATCAGCAGTAAGTCTGATAAGAAATATTGAATTTCTTTGGACTTCAGTTTTCTATCCTGAAAAATAGGGAGAATAGTACAATATAGTGTTCTTGTGTTCTTGGAGGAATTAAAAGAAATAATCCCTGTAAAGGATCTAGCACAGTGCCTGACATGTAGTAGGCTTTCATGAATCATGTTTGTCTTTTACCCCAATTGATTTTACCTTAAGACATCCTTGCTGGTCTGCCTGAACACTTCGAGTTCTACTTACTGCTCTGAGACAGCCCATTCCCTCAGGGAAAACCTTTACGGTTTAAAAGCTTTTCCTTTCGCTAAACTTAATTTAATGGCTTGCACTCAGATGTCCTTGTCATTTTCCTGGGGCCACCCAGAGCAGTCTACTCTGACTTCCATAGTATTTCTTCAGAGTTCTTAAGACCAGAGAACAGAGACCAGAACTCCCTATACCTTTTGTTCCCAGGTCAAACAACCCGGTTACTTCCATTTCCAATATGACACGCTGTCAAATCCAATACAACTCTGAAGTTTTGAAACTATATAATGTAGGGTGATGGTGGCAACTTCATAGCAGTGGTGACACTGCCAGAGGAACAGGATGGGTGAATGTGAACTCTTTGCTTATACTTTATCTTGTATCATTTTGCCCACCAGGTGCCAAGTATTTCCAAACCCATCATTCCACTGACTCCTCATGCCAACTAGGAAACGTGTAGATCTTTTTGTCTTAATTTGTACAGGTGGCCAAACAGCCCCAGATAAGATGAAATGTGCCAGAGATCATTTAATTAGTAAGTTTCTGAGCCAGAACTGAAAGCCAGATTTCTCTTACTCCAAATTTACTGTAGTTCTTCATTTTCCACAGCTGTTTGGTTTTAAGGTAATGGCTGAGCAATCAGACTAACTCTGGCACTAGAGGAAGAGATAAGAGAAAGATCCATCCTCTGGTTACCTTACACTAGTTAGTCAAATCTTTGAAAGATTTCAATAAGGAAGCTCTTGAGGGGGACCAAGCCCCTAGTTTCAGGAGAGGAATAAATAATACTTTTTCCAAGTACCATCTGGTAGGCCAAAAAGCCCTCCTTTAGATGTCTTCTCTACCTGCTCCACTTGAATGTCTCCTGCAGGGAGCAAGGCATCTTTTGGAGCCTCCAAAGTGGAGCTTGCTTTTTAAAGCAGAAGCTGTTTTTTTCTGCTTTCTCATTGGAGATGGGTACCATCCATGTACTTTTCCCTTGGAAGCTAAGCAGGAAAAATTCAGGATAGTTTCACCTTCCGTCTGTAAAATAAGCCTGTTATTCTTCAGTCTTCGTGGCAGATATCAGGATGGCTAAAGTCAGTCTTGGGATATAATTAACTGTCTATTTTCTGCATTTGATACAAGACTATGATCTCTTAAAGGTGGAGAACAGCTTTTTTCCACTTTGGATTTCCTTCCTGCTACTTTGCCGTAATACAGTGCTTAGCATAGAAGGTATTAATCAAGTGGGCTTTGAGGAACCAAAATCCCATCTTTCTCACCTGGATTGACTACAGTTATGACATCTCTCAGTACCCCAAAGACATCACACCATTCTCAGAAGTAAAGGAGCTGTCGTGTAGTCTGTGGTGTAATAAACAGTAAGACGCCGTTTTCAGGAGGCTGTGAGTCATCATGGTGGAAAAGCCAAAAAGAGTGGGCAGCACTTCTTCCCTTCCATGAGGCATCCCTTCCTGCACCAGCCCAACCTTTGGAATTGTTCCTCTTCAGGGTAAAATGAGCCAATATTGGACTGTGGGTGTGAGGGAAAAAAGACATTGGAGCCTTGGTAGCATAGTCATTGACTCATCAGTCTTGTAGCTCAGCCCACTCCTCGCTTTAAATATGGGAAATAGAGAAGCCACAGCCCTGGAATATGGAGACTTGGATTCCAGTCCCAGCTGTGCCACTGACCAACTATGTGACTTTGAGAAAACTCTATTCCTTTTTTGATCTTCATTTTCCCCATCTAGATCATTGGGGGGGGGGGGGATTCAGTAATTATGAGGAATACTTTTGTGATTTGATGACTATAGATTTCCAATTCTTTAGGTGTTTGAAGTTTTACCAGTTTCCAAAGAGGAGAAAAAATAAACAATAATGTAATGTGCTGTCTTGTGAGTACTAAGGTGCCTACTACAAAAAGGATTCAAGCAGATCCCGACAGTGTATCTTTACTAGGCAACATGCAGCTGGGACTAAGATGACTTTAATGGGCATTTATATGTAAGATCATAGGCAGCCAAACCAAAAAATCCTAGGCAGCTTGTTAATCAGCCTCACCTTCTCTCTACAACCCTTACCAAGTTCTATATCTTTTCTTCCTTTCCATGTGCACTCTAAAAAAG
The DNA here is from genome assembly GCA_949820135.1 of Sylvilagus floridanus. Taxonomy (NCBI): domain Eukaryota; kingdom Metazoa; phylum Chordata; class Mammalia; order Lagomorpha; family Leporidae; genus Sylvilagus; species Sylvilagus floridanus. The sequence continues at coordinate 83,428,106 of OX463223.1, forward strand.
GCAAAAAATATTTTGGCAGTAGTGTCTCATCCTAGACAAACAGGCCTCATTCCCTGGGCTACTTCTCCCAGTCCTATTGTAAAGATATGGCTGTAGGTTTTGCTTGCAAATGCCCATTAGTTTGTATCCATACTCTTTTAGGATAGTTCATTCCCTGGCATAGGAGGAAAGGATGAAGTACTTCATAGAATTTGGATTGCTATGGGAAAAGGGAGATTGTTCTTATTGACATCTTCAGAGAGCTATAGCTATTCCAAATTACTTCATAAACGACGGGATGGAGAAACTGTAGGCAAGACCAAACAAATTAATAGAAATCAGAACACTTGATGGAGTTTTATCCAGTTCCTAGCCCTGAAAAGAAGTCACACCGTGAATTCAATTCCCAGCTGGGGCAATTCAGCCAAAAGCCTCCTTGAGAAGTCAATGAATCTCCACTCCCAGTACTTGCTGGTGGGGTAACTAAGTTTTGATGATGCCATAATTTCATGACATCTTGTGGTGGTCTGTCCATGAACAAGTGATTCACTTTGGCTAGGGAGACAGCAGAGCGAATCAGAGGGCTTGGGTGGCTGGCCTGTGGCTTGTCTCCAGTGCCCTTTGCTCCTCAGCTGTGGGTGGGATAGTAACACTCACAGCAATCCCTCAAATGTGTAGCAGGATCTGGAGTTTCCAGAGCACTCTCACATACATTATCTCATTTTTCCCTTGAACATCATCCAAGGTAGTTTCTGTGTCTTTGCTCCCACTTGGGAAGATTGTTTCAGCAATCATTAAAAGGTTATTTTCCCCTCGTAATCAGCCGAAAGTTTGCTGTTCTTAATTTCATCCTATTTATTTTATTAATTATATCTCTGTATTCTTGGCTACAGAGTTCCTCCCCCCTCCCTTTAACAATTGTTTCTTAGTAGTTGCCAGACACTAACCAAATATTTACAATTTTTAGCTTTTGCTCGCTTTACAGTCTGTTAAGCTGTGTTTGTATTTTGAGGTTTGTGCTTTTATTGTTCTGTGAGTCCATGCACACACATGTTTTGAAGGAGAAAGAATTTGACTCATATGGTTGGTGTTTGCTTTTGGCTGAGTGGAAATAACCCAGTTCATTTGGTTATTAATTTTATCTGTATAGTGACAATGGGTTTAATGTGATTTTTTCCTTATTTTTCTACCCCTGCTGGGGCATTTGATCATGCTTTGTGCACAGAAATGAAGAACAAAATAAATAGATGAGGTTTCTTTCATTTTCCACAGCTTCCTTCATTCTCTTTTGTTGAGGTGCTCATGCTGACATTGGTGGACCAGATGTTGCTATCACTAACAGTTGAGTTCTTCAGCCACTTTGTGAATGGCAAGAGAAGCCTGTTAAAAGTGTGGTAACCACCTGTGGTCTCTGAGTTATTTCTATTCCAGGCACATATTTGAACATACTTGAACATTTTGGACATATTTAGTCATACTCAAACATTTTTGAACAATTTAGTTTTTATCACATACCCATGGAATGAAATAATACTTCACCAGTCCTGGCCCTCCTCTCTCCCTGTACCAATAGCAGACATCCCTTCTTGAAATGTTGTCCTATATTATCCTATCCAGTTTCTATTCTTTCTTTCCTAGCTTTTCTTTCTAGGTTGCTGCTCTCTATTCTTCCTCTTCCAGCTTAAAATATGGGTGTCTTTCAATGTCTTGTTCTTTGTATTCTTTTTTTAAAGTGAATTTCTTTTTTTAACATTTGTTTTATTTATTTGAAAGGCAGAGTTACGGAGAGAGGTAGACTCCCCAAATGGCCACAATGGCTGAAGCCAGGAGCCAAGAGCTTCTTCCTTGTCTCCCACATGGGTGCAGGATCCCAAGCATTTGGGCCATCCTCTTCTGCTTTCCTAGGCCATAGCAGAGAGCTGGATTAGAAGTGGAGCAGCTGGGACTCAAACTGACCTCATGGGATGCCGGTGCTGCAGGCCGGGGTGTTAACCCGCTGCACCACAGCACCATTCCCTATATTCTTTACTCATCCAAGTTTCTGCCATTATTTGCCTGGGCCAGTAGTTCTCAGCTCCCAAGAAGTTTTGATTTGATTAGCCTAGGGCATAGGTGTTTTCTCAGAAGTCTTGCAAATGATTCTAATGTATAGTCGTGGACAAGAGCAGCTGTTCTTTTTTTCAAAAAAGATTAATTTACTGATTTGTTTGAAAAGCAAGGGAGAGAGAGAGAGAGAGAGCACGCGCGAGAGAGATTGTCCACCCTCTAGTTCATTCCCAGATGGCTGTAACACCTAGGTTTGGGTAAGGCCAAAGCCTGGAACTCCATCCTGATTTCCCATTTGGGTGGTATGGACCCAAGTAGTTGGGCCATCTTCCACAGCTTTCCCAGGAGCATTCGAGGAAGCTGGATTAGAAGTGGAACAGCAGCTGGATCTGGAACCAGGGCTCCTGTACGGGATACTGGCATCTCAAGTGGCGGCTTAACCCACTTGAGAGCTGCTATTCTGGCCTTTTTATGCATTTAACTCATTTTTAACTGCAACCTGTGTTATAGATATTTTAATTACCTACTGGCCACAACCACTGAAATAATCCTCTGTCCTCTCCAACTCTACATAATTAACATAGTTGCAAAACCATGCGTTGTCTTTTGTCTGCCAAGCAACTCCCATTGCACGCATTTCATGGTCCTGGGATTCTCCTGGTTTCCCAGGCAGTAACTCTCGGAATGTTCTGTGATTCATATCTTTCTTCCCTTCTCCTATGGCTACCCCCATTGTCCTGGCCCTTATCTCCTATGGCCAGGGCAGTAATTCTATTAAACTGTTATTTTAAAAATAGATTAATTTCAGATGATGCTTTTGCACTCCTCGAATATTATTGAAGCGAAATAAAATTTTAGTGAAGGCTGAAGGGACCTGCATTCCATATTTCAGAGTTCAATACTGCCTTGGCAACCATGCTGGACCCGTGGGCCCTAACTTACCTTTGAGTTCTAGTTTTGTTTCTTACTAAGTAGATAAACTTAGAGGAACCCTTCTTCTCTGTGCTGCAGCTTTTAAAAAATCTGCTAATTGCTGACGACAATCCTTAACTTTTTTCTGGAGTTATTGTTCAGGCTAGAGATTGTTATAATTACTTTGTAACTATTTTGCTATTTGTTTATCCAGCAAATATTAATTTTGTGCCCATTGTGTGTCGGGTACTATTCTAAACACTAAGCTCATATGAAGTGAACATAGAAGGCACCATGATTTCATGGTGTTTAAATTTTAGTTGGAAAAAGAACAGACAACAGGAAAGTGAGATGAATGATATGTCAGAAGGTCATAAGTGCCATGGAAATTAATAATACAAGAAAGGGGGATAAGGAAATATGGTGGGAAGTTGCAATTTTAAAAAAGAGTATTCCTACTTTTTTAAAGGAGCAGAGTCTTGCTAAGAAGATGGTATAAGAACAAAGTACTGAAGAATATGAGGGGGATAGCCATGTGAATATCTTGGGGAAGAACATTGCTGACTTGAGCAGATATGAAGGCCTTAAGGTGAGAGCATTCGTGGTTAGTTTGAAGAACAGCAGAGACCAACATGAGTGGAATGAAGAGAGTAAGGGGAAGAATAGTTGAGCTTAGGGTGAAAGAGCTCATGAGGTAAGCAGATCATCTAGGTGTCATCAACCATCAGAAGGTTTTTTCTTTTATTATGAGTGAAATAGGGAGCCATCAGTGGAGCTTGGGGTTGGAAATGACATGATCTAACATTTCTTAAGGGAACCACTATAAATTCAGTGCTTTTACTTTCTATTCTTCATAGAAAAAAAGTAAATGGGTAGACTCTAGGTTAGTCCTTTACTAGATTCCCTCCGAATATGGGGGACAAAATCCTTTTCCTGACCACACCATATATTCAGACAAGATAGACAAGGTCAGAACCAAAAGAACCCTTAGAGTGGAGATATTTTTATCATTAGTTGTACATGAAAATCAGCTGTGCACTGCATGAATTCCAGATGCTCGGGCCACATGGCTGACTAAATGTGTCAGGATCTCAGGGGTGGTACTCAACATGTATCAGTATTTTTGGAGCTTTCAAGGTGCAGCATAGCCTGAAAACTGCCAGTCTAAGAGATGGACCTCATGGCATAAATGGTACCTTGAATAGAGCACTGGTGGCACAGCTGGACCTGAGAGCACTCACCATATTGAGCTAAAACCAGAAATACAAAATTCACAAGTAGCCGAAAAGGTGGAAACTAACATGTTTCATACTTTGGAAGCGGCTATGGTTAACAGAAAGCTGGGTATAGGAGCAGCCTTGGGCCAGACAAGAAAAGGAAAGGCTGAGAGCCAGCACCAAATGGTGAAGCAACATGTGGATTATCAGCCAAACATCTGGAAATGATGAGGGCACTATACAAATAACGTGCATGATTTTCAAAGGCAGAAGTTTTCTCAAGTCTGTGATGAGCAACTGCATTGGTTTTTGCCAGTTGTGTGCACGTGGGTGGGTGGGCTCATAGTTGAGTAATGGGCAGGGCATGGACCAGTTGTCGCCTTCCTCACCCTTTTTAATCCCAGACCTCCTGCACTGCCCAGGCAAAGCAAATATCCTGAAGGCCTTAGTTCTTAATATAGAACTGTCGTCCTGTCTTGCCTACCCGTCCTAGATAGAGGGAGTGTGCTTCACCCCACAGGCATGTTTGCAAGTTGAGAAGAACAGCAGTCGCAAGCTGTGGCCAGAGGCAGCTGCACCCCCAGCAGCCTGAGTACCTCACATCCAGCAGAAACTTGGCCAACATCAATTATTCAGGGCACAATGAGGTAATGTGGGGATTATTATTAATGTCAGCCTCATGCCTCATGGCTTCTCCTCTTCCTTGTTTGGGAAGAGCATTCTTACTCTTCTAGGTTGCTTTTTGGAAATCAGGACAGGGAGAGCAGCCACATAACAAAGACTTAATAAAGAGACACTAGTATTTTGCTACTTGTCACTCCCTCTAGTTAAGCCCAATCAAAATACATACAGAACTAACTGAATAAATCTGAGTGTAAAGTTAGGTTAAAAAAAAATCACAGTTGGAGGCATATATAATAAAATCCTTAGGAGCTCTGAAAAATAGTATTTTGAAATTAATTTAGGTAACATGTATTAAAAATGTAGGGTAGTTTACTGTATTAATGAGAAAGTTGAAGAACCATCTTCTTAATAAAACACAATTCAAATACCACATAATTCACTTTTTGCTAGTGTACAGTTCGCTGGTTTTTGGTATATTCACAAAGTTGGACAACCCTGACCACTATCTAAGTCTAAACCATTTACATTAGCTCCCTGCAAAATTCATATTCATTATGCAGTCATGCCTCTTCTCTCCCCCCAGCTCCAGGTAACCAGTGAATCTAATTTCTAGTTCTATGGACTGCCTATTCTAGAATTATTATTGTTATCCTGGAATCATACAATGTTTGCCTTTTTATCTCTGGCTTCTCTTGCTTAGTATAATGTTTTCAAGTTTCATCCATATTACAGCATGTAATAAGTACTTCATTGATTTTTCTGGCTGTATGTGTAGGCCACATCTTGTTTATCCAAACACATAGTTGATAGTCACATTTTTCCACTTTTGGCTATTATGAATAGGGACATTCATATACAAATTTTTGTGTGGACATATATTTCCATTTCTCTTGAGTATATATCAAGGAGTAAAATTGCTGTGTCACATGGTAAATATATGTTTAACATTTTGAGAGCCAGAAAACCATTTTCCAAAAGGATTGTGCCTTTTTACATTCCCATTAACAGTATATGAATGTTCTAGTTATTCCACATCCTCCTCAATACTTCAGTATGTTTTTTTATTATAATCACACTAGTTGGTCAAAAGTGATATTTCATTATAGTTTTGATTTGCATTCTTCTTATCACCAGTGATACTGAGCATGTTTTTATGTGCTTATTGGCCATTTGTATATCTTGTTGGAAAGCCAGCTGTTACTGTCCCTGTTTGTAATGGGTTACCTATTCCTAAGTTTATTGATAATTGAGTTTTAGATTTGAATGAATTAAATAATAGTCCTAGTGTTTTCAAATACTTGACCCATTTTCAAATTGGGTTATTTATCATTTTATGTTATTAAGATATCTCTATATATTCTAGGTACAAGTCTTATGAGATGTATAATCTTCAAATGTTTGTCTACCAATTATGTGGATTGTCATTTCATTTTGCTAGTAGTGTTCTTTGAAGCACAAATTTTTTTTATTTCCTAAGTTCTGTATTTAAGTGCAATTTATCTATTTTTTGTTACTTGTACTTTAACATCTAAGAAACTGTTGCTAAATCCAAGATCACAAGTTTTATACCTCTATTTTCTTCTAAGGAAAGAAATAGAACTATAGAATTCTTATGTATTATTTAAAAAAACTCTGGTAAAAAATTTTAAAGTTATAGCCATTTAGTGTTGTGATCCATGGGGCTGACGCTGTGGCGTAGCAGGTACAGGTACTGCAGGCAGCTGAATCCCATATGGGCACCGGTTTGAGTCCTGGCTGCTCTACTTCCAATCCTGCTCTCTGCTATGGTCTGGGAAGGCAGTAGAGGATGGCCCAAGTCTTTGGGTCCCTACACCTATGTGGGAGACCTGGAGGAGGCTTCTGGCTCCGGGTTTCAAATCAGCGCAGCACTGAATGTTGTGTCCATTTGGGGAGTGAAGCACCGGATGAAAGATCTCTCTCTCTCTCTCTGCCTTTGCCTCTCTGTAACTCTGCCTTTCATATAAATAAATCAATCTTTAAAAAATAAAATAATAAAATAATAAAATGAAATATTTAAAAAATGCTCACGGTAGGTATTATTTAAGTCCCTATTTTATTTGTATTTATTTTTTAAAGATTTATTTATTTATTTGAAAGTTGCAGTTATGCAGAGAGAGAAGGAGAGGCAGAGACAGAGAGAGAGAGAGAGAGAGAGATCTTCCATTGGCTGGTTCACTCCCCAATTGACCACAATGGCTGGAACTGAGCTGCTCTGAAGCCAGGAGTCAGGAGCTTCTTCCAGGTCTCCCATGTGGCTGCAGGTGTCCAAGGACTTGGACCATCTTATGCTGCCTTCCCAGGCCATAGGAGAGAGCTAGATTGAAAGTAGAGCAGCTGGGACTCAAACCAGAGCCCATATGGAGTGCCGATACTGCAGGCAGTGGCTTTACCCACCACGCCACAGTACCGGTCCCTAAATCCCTATTTTAAGAGTGGGTATTTAGCCTAGCTGTTAAGATGCCATTTAAGACCCATGTATTCTACACTGGAGTACCTGGCTTCTATTCTCAGTTCTGGTTACTGACTCCAGCTTCTCGCTAATATAGACCCTGGGGGCCAGTGGTGATAACTCTAGTAGTTGGGTTCCTGTCACTTGTATGGGAGACCTGTATTGCATTCCCAGCTCCTGACTTCAGCCCCAGCCCACCTCTAGCCATAGCCATTGTGGTCATTTGGGAGAGTGAACTAGTGGGTGGAAGCTCTGTCTCTACCTCTGTGTCTCATTACCTCTCAAATAAATATAAATAAATAAAATCTATATTTTATAGATGAGAAAATTGATACTGAGAAAGGTGAAAGTATTTTTTATGAGCACACAACTAGTTAGAGTTGGATTCTTTGCATTTCATATATTTTTCTATTTACATAAAGAGAACAGATTTTTGTGTATTTCATATATACAATTTTAAACCCATCATGATACTTCACACCCTGACTCTTAACCTCCCTCCCTCCACCTTTCTTTCTTTTTTCTTTTAATTTTTGTGATAACATACTTTCTTATTTTTTTAAAAATGTTTTTGAAAGACAGAGTTACAGAGAGAAGTAGAGCCAGAGAGAGAGAGAGGACTTCCATTCCGCTGGTTCACTCCCCAAACGACAGCAACAGCCAGAGCTGAGCTGATCCAAAACCAGGAGCCAGGAGCTCCTTCCAGGTCTCCCACATGGGTGCAGGAGCCCAAGGACTTGGGCCATCTTCTACTGCTTTCCCAAGCCATAGCAGAGAGCTGGATCAGAACTGGAGCAGCTGGGACTCAAACTAGCACCCATATGGGATGCTGGTGCTGCAGGCTGGGGCTTTAACCCACTGCACCACAGTGCCGGCCTCAGCATACTTTTTCTTTTTTAAGATTTATTTATTTGAAAGAGTTATACAGAGAGAGAAGGAGAGGCAAAGACAGAGAGGTCTTCCATCTCCTGGTTCATTTCCCAATTGGCTGCGATGGCTGGAGCTGCGCCAATCCAAAGCCAGAGCCAGGAGCTTCCTCTGCGTCTCCCATGAGGGTGCAGGGGCCCAAGGACTTGAGCCATCCTCCACTGCCCTCCCAGGCCACAGCAGAGAGCTGGATCAGAAGTGGAACAGCCAGGACTCGAACCTCTGCCCATATGGGATGCCCGCACTGCAGCTCTACCCGCTATGCCACAGCACCAGCCCCGATAACATACCTTCGATTCACTTTGTAGTCACAGGCTTAATCCTATACTAAATAAAGAATGCAACAAGTAGAAAACAGAAAGACCACTGTTTCACACTAGTATAGACAGGTCTAAAACAATAAAGAAATCTCAAAATGTCAATTTCACTCATATATATTGAATTTTTTTACTCTAAGTGTTAGCTACCACAAACCAAAAAGCACATGATTTTTGTCTTTTTGTGTCTGGCTTATCCTGAGTCCGTGTGTCTCTAAAACCTTTGCTGTTCCTTGATGTGGGGATACTACCTTGTTGGGAAAGTCATTATGAAAGAGATTTCATAAGCCTGGTGGCTAGACACATGCACAGTTAACCATAGATTAGGCAACATAGCATGTTGACAAGATATACATTGGGAAACTTTTCTGTCAAGGGCCATTTGGATATTTATAACACCATTCACACATCATACAAAATGATCAGCTTAGAAATTAGCGTGCTATAGGTTTTTTAAATTTTGTGTCCCATCCCATGGTTGCTTTGGCAGGGCCAGACCAAATAATTTCACAGGCCTTATGCAGCCGGTGGTCAGATGTTCCTCACCCTGGCAAGCACGGCTGAGGTATCCACTCTGTGTTAGGTACAGGGTTAGCACTGGGCATGCAGTGATCTCTAATTTGGGGAATTTTATACCTCTAGTCACGATGCCATTGTGGAGGACTCAGCCACATTCTCTGTGATACCTTCCAAGAGTTCCTAGGTGTACTTAATGGTATACCTCAGAAAAGCATGGATTTTATTGAAGCCTAATTTTTCTCTCTTGCCATCTCTTAAAATAAGAAGGCTATTGAATCTTCTACAAGTCAAGGCTAACTACAGGGGGAAATTTGAAGTAAGGTCTACCTGTGTCCCTAGATAATGACATTTAATATTTAACCCTTATGAAGCAGTTTTATCCATATGCCTTACCTTGAGTTCCTCAGACTAGTCTAGAGTCTATGTAATTTTATCCTCTTTGAAAAGGCAATTTGTTAAATTTCTCATTTTGATATATTTTGGATAAATGGCTTGACTAAAAAGAGGAGAAAAGAAGCTTTCTGTTCATTCCCAAGGTCCTGATTTAGAACTTTGGCAATAAGCCTGTGTTGTCTAGACAAAGGAACGTGTTAGTGGTAATGCCATATGAGCTTTATTAGGTGGGTGTGGCTCTGCAAACCAAACATAATGGGGTGTCTCACACTTAAGGGCCAGCAGTAGCTGCCATGGAGATTTCAGATGCCTGTGTCAGGAGTTTATCCCAGGAGATGGGCTGCCTTTCGTTACTACCAATCTTTTCCTGTTATGGGAGATTTGTCCAGGCTAGTATGCTGGTCCTGTTCCTATGGTCCATTGTCATGAAAGCTAAGAGACTACTAATGTTTTTTGTTTTCATGACAAAGATAGATAGCAAGGCATGGAGAATTTGCTTACTGAGACTGACACCAGGGGCAGTTATCAAAATAACACAGGAAAAGATATGTTTATCTTCTGAAAAAAATGGATATTGTAGTTCACTTGCCTGGAAATGAATGAATGGAAAAGAAAGGCCCAGATGATGGTGCAAAAATGTTCACTTAAACAAGAATGTCACCCAGGATGAGTTACCCCATCTTTTTTGGGAACTTCTGAGGGAAGAAATAGTAGCCTTGAATTGTACATACATACATCTCTCCTCTCTTGACTACAAGTACACTTTTAGGACTTTGACTACTTTGAGAAAGCACCCAAAATTTGCCCTGATATGGGGTCAGAAGTGAGCAAAAGAATCTCATACCACCATTCTCTCTGAGCAGGACACTCCCCATGTAATGACTACTTGAGCCTCCTTCACTAAAGTTCCTCTCTGCGGAAGACTATCTGGCTTCCCATGTTTAGCTCTTCACAGCCTTCAGAACAGTTTGATGGACCTCACTTCATTTAATCCTCCTAAGAATTATATTAGGTATGTGAGGAACATATGGCCCCTTTTTCTTAGATCAAGTAACTAAAGCCAGAAAAGACTAAGTCATTCATTCATCCAAGATCATAAATTGAAAGTGGAAGAGCCAGATAGGGTGACTAACCATTCCCAGTTTGCCCAAGACTATCTCAGTTTTAGCATTGAAAGTTTCATGCCCTGGGAAACATCTTTGTCATGAGCAAACCAGGATGATTGCTAACCAGAATTAGAATTTATATTGTCCAATTCCCAGTCCAATGCTAATGCTAGTGTCCTTGCCATCCATAGTCCATGAAATTTGACTTATGCCATCTCTTTTTTTTACACCTTAGTGTCCCAGGACATTTCTACATGATAGGTTATCCTTCCATCCCATTCTGCCTAGGAGTGCAACAGAGGCAGCTAGCAGTTCTCAGACATACTAAAAACCCCTGTTGCAAAAGAGAGGCATGCTGATAATCCCTATACTACTTATTCACTGGGGTGTTATGTCGACCAAATAATAATAGATGTGAAAATGCCTCTAAGCCACAAAGAGCAACTCATACATGAGTGATTGTGGTTATTCTATACTTTATGGGCAGAAGCAAACAACTTACCATTGTCTACCAGTTCTGCTTCTGCTGTAGCCACCAGTTGTGTGAATTTGGGCAGATTTCTTGACCTTTGCATCTCATTTTTTTATCTGAAAAATGGAGCTAATAATAATCCCAGATATGGTTGTTTTCAGAATTATATGAGTTATTATATGTAAAGCATTTTAGAAAAGTTCCTAGCATATGATCAAGGCTATGTAAACATTAGCTATTTTGGATTGACTTCCTTGGTCTCTAACTCACAGAGAGACTAGATTAAGATGACCCTGAAGCCAAATGTCATGGAAAGCACTACTTTCTCGGTATCCATTGCAACTAGCTGCCTAGTTTTTGTGTTCTGTACCCACAGCCTTCCCACCATGGATTGCCAAGAAAATGAGTACTGGGACCAATGGGGACGGTGTGTTACCTGCCAACAGTGTGGTCCTGGACAGGAACTCTCCAAGGTAAGACACACTAGTCAATATATTTATTTCCCCCCACAGCTTAGGAACCAACCTGGGAACTGATGGGGGCCAAGTTTACGTCAGTCAGGCTTAGCTATGACTGCTCCATTTTAAGCATGAGATTCAAAGAGTGGATGATAGAAGTCACAGTTCCAGCAAGATTGCAGCTCAGCAGGATCAGGGTCGGGGCAGATTTCATGAGATAATAAGGTATCCCAGAAGGAGATGAGGAAGGTAGATACATGGGAGGGCTGTTTGGCATTAGGAAATATGTTAATTAAAGCAAGGTCCATTTTGAATATCAGGAACCAGATATCAGGTCTTAGGAATGGACTGAGAGAAGAAATGAGAATGCTGAAGTGTGTCCTCTGTCCAGGAAAATGTGGCCTACTGAGGAATCTGTAAAGGAGGAATAGGGAACCATAAAGGGCCTAGAATCCCGATTAGAGGTAAGAATCAGCTGAAAATCACCAGCAAGTTAGAGACAGGAGCAAGGCTGGAACTCCATAATCGCCCCACCTCAGGTACTTTGTTGGTCTCTAAACCTAAAGGTGGTGTTAACTTTGAGCTGCAGCTAGGGCTGGAAGGAAGCTAGCCAGAAGATGGTCCTGCCTATTTGCATCATATTTTATGCAGTCATTCACTCATTAATTACTTATTTCAATACCTGCAAAGTGGTAGGCATGGCTGTAGGCTCCATGGATATGGAGACAACATAGCAGACAAAAATGTTGCCCTTATTGACCTTACCTTTTAATTACTGAAGCAAATAATAAATAAGATACATATATAGATAAGTGAGGACTCTAAATATGATGCTTTCGTAAGAATTTAATTAGAGTGATAATCTATAGAGGATTTGGCAGCTTGATCAGGAAGCAGGAGAAGGCATCCTAAAAGAGATTCCTTCTTGGGGGAGGTTACAGCAAATGCAGAATCCTCATGTGAGAATGAGCTAGGCATGTTCAAGGAAGAGAAAGAAGGTGAGTGCACCTAAGGTTCTGTAAGTGAGAAGGCGAGTGGTACACAGTGAGATCAGAGAGGGAGGTATGGGCCAGCGTATGTGGAGGTATGAAGTGTATGATGGGAAATTTTGTTTCTTTCTTTTTTTAGTTTTTTTCTAAGTATTCTAGGAACACTCTGGAGGGATTTAGGTAAGAGCATGACATGATCCCGTGTCTGGAAAAAATATAGAAATTATTTGGATAAGAACTTCTTACCTCCATATTTCAAAAACATGGAGAATAAAGCTCAGGGATATCAATATTAACTAGCACTAACTCTATACATAACATTCTATCCATCAATGGGGTGCCAACATGGTTGACAAGGGATTCTAGGACCAAGGAAGGCCCAGAAGTTAGGTCATACTAGATACTAAAATAGATCCAGTCGAATAAGCTGCTTAACTTGACAAAATCTTTTTGTAAAAGATTTATTGATTTGCTAGGCAGAGTGACAAAGAGGGACACACACACACACACACACACACACACACACAATCTTCCATCTGCTGATTCACTACCCAAATGGACTCAAAATCCAGGTCTGGGCTAGGCTAAAGCCAGGAGCCAGGAACTCCAGTCTGGTTTCCCACATGGAGTGCAGAGGCTCCCATACTTGGACCATCTTCTGCTTCCTGCCCAGTGCATTAGCAGGAAGCTGGATCTGAAGCAGAATAGCTGGGAATCAAACCCACCCTCCAATACAGGATGCCAACATTATAAGCAGTGACTTAAACTGCGGTGCCACAACACCAGCCCTACAAAATCTATTTTAAATATCACATCAATCTCCATGATAAAAAGCCTTACAAATGTTCATATCATGCACGTGTCTATTATTTTTAAGCTATCCATACTTACAAAGCTGAACTTCTCCAAGGGAGAAAAAAATCAGTCTATTTATCAAACTACTGGTACCAAAACTTAAGAGGAAGCCTGTGATGGAATTCACATTTGGTTCAGTACCTCTTAAACTGCCATTTACTTCAGCACCACTAGAAAGCTCAGAGAAAATAAATGAATTGGAATAGTATACTCCTTCAAAAGCCTTATATAAATTGCTTGTACTAGTCAAATATCTGCTTTTTAAGGAGTTCTCATGCACATTATCTCATTTGACTCTTACAAGAGTCACATTATGAAGGTATTCTGAGGCCCATTTTATGCACAAGACAGCTGAAACTCAAAGAGAATATATGAATTGCTCCAAGTCACAATGGTGCAATAAAAATAAACAAGAAATTTGGAGTCAAATCTACCTGGTTTTCAAGGCAAATTATTTTGCCTCTGAACCAATTTAGCTATATTAAGTTGCAAGTTGCATAGTAACTTCAACCATAACTGAAGTCTCAAGATAAATAACCTATCGGTTTGTTGGGCAGATCAGAAGTGTAATCAAGGACCCAGACTCTTTCATCTATCTTGGCCACCTTCCTGTTTTTTTTTTTTTTTCCGAAACCTCATGCTTATAGCTTCGAAATTGCCACAGCTCAAAGAATCATGTATTCACACTGTTAGCAAAGTCGGGAAGCAGAGACAGGGTTAACATCACTTGTGTTTCTCTAGGGAAAAAGTGTCTCCCCAGAAGCTCCTCAGCAGATTTCCCTATATGTCTTATGCTACAGAACTGGGTGATGTAGCAATCTTACCTAGAAGGGAGGTTGGCAAAAGAATATCTGGCAAACAAAAATGGGATTGCCGTGATTACCCAAGACCAAACAAGAATCCATTCTTGAGGGTGGTCATCATGCTACCTAGAAAGAAATCAATATTCTGTTACTATGGAAGAAGAGGATATTTGGATAAGCAGCTAACAGCATGTGAGACAGCCGTTTTTTTTTTTTTTTTTCTGGTTACCTTTACTTATTTTAAAAGTTTACTCATGAATTAGAAATATAATTGAAAATAAATCATCGCAAAAGAAACACTATTTCCTCAGGACATTTTTCTACAAGTATAATTGCCATGCTAAATAATGGATACAATTTTTAAGATTCTTGAAATATATTAGTAGATAACATTTCTGAAAGTCCTTTACTAATATCCATTGCAATTACATTTATTTTCAGCAGGGCATAAAATTCCCATATCCCAGAAGCGTAACCATGAATGAATAATGCATGTTTCATTATGTATTACTTTTATGCCTTCCTTTGTAATATTAAATTACTAATTTATGAGGGCTTTATGAGGATTTTGTTTTAGCTTTTTCAATTTGATAAGGAAATATACCAGTGTTTTCTGTTTATTTGTTCATTTGGATTCCCAAATTTGTTATTTGTTTCTGATTGTTTTTTCTACTCTGAATATATGTTGCTTATTGTTCATTCTCTACTCTTGTAGGGCACCTGAGTAGACAGACATTACAAAATATAGAATATTGTTTAAAATCATTTATATAAGATATATAAATATAAATTTTATATAATTTAAAATCAGAAATGTTGATTTTATTTTTTAAAAATTCTCTTCAGTCTTTGATATGACATATATATTCTCAGTTTGTCATTTGTCTTCTGTTTTTCATATTTTACTTTGCAAAAATTTCTTTGAATTTTTATGTAATTACATCTATTTTTATTGCTTTTAGATTTTGAGTTATAATTAGAAAAGATTTCTCCACTTCCATATTAATGAGAAATTCACTTATAATTATCTCAGTATTTACAGCATTTCATTTTTTATATTTAAATATCTGATGCATTTGGAATTTATTCTGATGTGCAGTTTGTGAGGAATGAATCAAATTTTATAATTTTTTTTCTCATATGGCAGTTCAGGTATCTAACAGAACATACACAGGACAGTTTTTCCCTGTTCTTTTGACATATTCCCTTTGTTCATTTGATTTTCTGTGGTCTTAAAAATCATATAAGTTAGTCTTATTCCTGAATTAATTGATAAAACTCAGGTCCAGTGAATTGCTCAAGGCCACATGACTTGTTAGTGCTAGAGGTAAGAGTTAAAGTTAGGTCTCCCTGGACCTACATCAGCATTTTTCATCACTCTGCTGTATTTTTTTTATTACTTCGATCCTCAGCTAATCCTGTAAAGCAGATATGGCAATTATCACCATTTTGCTGCTGCACATAGCAGAGGCTCAAAGAAACTCTTTACCTTCCCAAGAAACCCAGAATATAAGTAAAACAGAAAGCACCCATATTAGAACCCTGGTATGTATCAGAATAGGATCTTAGTAGAAAAGATCATTGTGAGTAGAGCTGTGAGGTATTAAGACCAGAACAGGCAAAGAGGAGGACCATGATGGCAGGAATATTTAGAGACTGGCTGAGGTTCACTTAGTCTAACCCCTGTGAAGGCATAACTTGCCTAGTGTATTAATTTAGGTAATGTTAACTGCTATCACAAATACATAATAGATGTGGTGATATGATTAATCCTCATATCATATAATAGATTGTTTATGACTAACACCAATCAGAGTTGGGAAGTGGGAGGATTATTCTCATTCATTTTGGGATCCAAGCTTTTAGATGCTCTGTCACTTTTTAATGATTTTATTGAAATACAATTCACATACCATATAATTCACTCAAAATATAGTGATCAATGGCATTTGGTATATGGCATTATTTTTAAAAATTATTAGCAGTAATTGTGCATATTTAAGGGTACAATGTGACATTTTAATATGTATATATTATACACTGCTAAATTAGGGGAATCAGTATTTCTCCCTGTTTGACATCACTTTATGAGTGAAGCCCTGGTGCTCCTTTCTTCTATTTGTCCTTAAAATACATGTTATTGTCAACAATAGTCACCCACTATGCTGTATACCATTAGAAACTTATTCCTTATATTTAGTTCTGTTTTGGTACCCGTTATCCAGCCTCACTCTATCTCATCAACCCCTCTCAACTTCTAATAAGTGCTATTCTGTGTTCAGATTGAGGGACTTTTTTTTTAAATTTTAGTTTGTTTTGCTTATTTGAAAGGAAGAGTGACAGAAAGAGGGAGAGAAGTAAAAAGAAAGAGAGATCTTCCATTCACTCCCAAATGGCCTCAATGGTGGGTCCTGTCCAGGCCAAAGCCAAAGCCTGGAAATCCATCAGGGTCTCCTACATGGGTGACAAGGACTCAAATATTCAGGCCATCTTCTGCTGCTTTTGTATGCACATTATCAGGGAGCTGGATTGGAAGCAGAGCAATTGCGACTCTAATTTCTGCTCTAACAGAAGATACCAGTGTCACAGGCAGCAGTGTAACTGGATGTTCCAGAACTCTAGTTCTAAGGTTGCGTTTGTTCACTTGTTTTTGTTTGTTTTTTTGTTTGTTTATTTGCAGTATTTCTCTTTCTGTGCCTGGATATGTCACACATTTTCTTCTAGTTTCATCCATTTTGCTGTAAATGGTAGAATTTCCTTCTTTTATTCCATTGTGTGTACATATCACATTTGGCTTATCCATTTCTCTTATGATGGACACCTTGGTTGACTCCTTCTCTTGGCTATTGTGAATAGTGCTTCAGTAAACATGGTGGAGCAGGTGTCTCTTTGATATAATTATTTCATACTTTTTGGATATATACACTGTAGTGTTCATATATCTTATCTGTAAAAACTGTATAAAGGCGATACTGCTGTGGGTAGAGATTATAGCTGTTTGACAGATATTTCCCCATCTTTTGGCATATGGTACAGCTGCACTATCTTGTACCTTTTGAAGTTACTAATGATTAGTTGGTATGTGTGGCAAAGGACATATGAGCATAGTGGAATGAGTCATTTCTGGGGGAAAACTTTAAGAGCCGGCACACAGTTCACAATGTTCTCTTTTCCCTGATGCTGCAATCATTTCAGCACGAAGATGAAGTCTCTGTTACCCTGGGAACCTCATCGAGGATAATGTAAAGCAGAGCCCTCAGAAAAACTCGAGTAGGCAAATTGCGTTTGTGAGAAATAAACTTTTTAAGACACTGGGATTCGGATTTTCTTTTTGCTGTACTATAACCTAGCCTATGCTGACTGGTACCAATACTTGGCTATGCTACATGCTCTGTACTCTAATATTTGATAACATTATCCTATTTTGTTCTATTTCAATTTCCAATGCTGACTATAACCTAGTACATTGATTTTATGACCCAGTAATGGGGTTGCAACTTGCAGTTTGAAAAATACTACTCTATATCATGTTTACTTGTCCCATAGCTTCTTCTTTCTCCAAGCTCCTGGACAAAAGTTAATCACTGTCCCATCTCTTGGCAGGACTGTGGTTATGGAGAGGGGGGAGATGCATACTGCACAGCCTGCCCTCCCCGCAGGTATAAAAGCAGCTGGGGCCACCACAGATGTCAGAGTTGTATCAACTGTGCTGTTATCAATCGTGTCCAGAAAGCCAACTGCACACCTACCTCTAATGCTGTGTGTGGGGACTGTCTGCCCAGGTGAGCCTGTAGGACTGGGCCAAGCTATTCTGGGATGTTTTGATCTATTTAGTGTTGATGTATTTCTTTATTTTTACATTGAAATGCAGAGAGAGAGAGATGGAGATGGAGACCGATAGATATATTCATCCTCTGGTTCACTCCCCAAATTCCTTCCACAGACAGGGCTGAGCCAGGCTGAAGCCAGGAGCCCAGAACTTAATCCAGGTCTGCCATGTGTGTGACAGGACCCAACTATTTGAGCTATCACCTGCTGCCCCCAAGGATGGATGTGCATTAGCAGAAAGCTGGGTGGAATGAGGACTCAAACCCAGGCACTCTGAAATGTGATGTGATCATCCCTAGTGGTTCTTAACCCCTGCACCAAATGCTCATCCCAGGACATTTTTAACCTCTGGAGATGTCTCTCATCCTCACTTCTCAAACCCTAGTTGAAGTATTCTCTCTGTTCATATCATATTTTTTTGAACTCCTAGAGGGGAGAACAGCATCTTCCCAAGATCCCTCTGTGATGTTCCTAGCTCATTGTCAGCCATATATGAGTACCTAACAGCCTTTTTGTGATATTGACACCATTAGTACAGGACCAAAATTCAAGGTAAATTTTACTGTGGCCCTAGAAACGTATGAAGTGGTGGGTATCAAAGCAATAATTCTCTTTTGGGACTAGCTCCCCATTTTGCTGTAAGGGATGGTGAATGGGGATAGAGGTGGAATATCTGGGCCTCTGAGTCAGAATCAGAGCAGATGCCAAAGAGCTCATAAGAAGAGATAGTTGCTGGTTTCCTGGAGGGTGAGATTCTTAAAAGCTGCCTATTGGTGATCCCAGGAAAGATTGGTCCAAGTGCATTGCTTATTTGTTCACCTTTCCGTTCCTTATTGCTTTGACCACAGGTTCTACCGAAAGACACGTATTGGAGGCCTGCAGGACCAAGAGTGCATCCCCTGCACGAAGCAGACCCCCACCTCTGAGGTTCAGTGTGTGTATCCAGTTCTCTTTTCCCACTTCCTCCCTGACCCACTAGGTGGCAGCAAGATAGTCTAGTAAAGACTTCCCCTCTATTGAATGAAGTTCCCCTCAGATTTGAACTCTGGTTTCACAACGTAATATTCATGTAACTAACCTTTTGCAAATCATTCAAAATCACCCAACCTTGTTCCCCTCATCTGAAAAAAATGTGACATAATAATTTTTTTCATACTTTATGTGATAGTTAACTAGGTCTAATAAAATAAAGGATGCTTAAAAACACTTCTAAATTACATTTGAATAGTTCTTAATTATTATTATTATTATATGAAGTCTATAGGAATCCCTAGGGCTTAGGACTCATGAAAGGCTGAATGAAGAACTAGGGTTTAGTAAATGCTTTGTCACTATCTGTTTATCTATTTGCCTGTCATCTTTTTCTAGTATCTATCTAATTTTTTAAAAGTTACTGATATATTTTTAAAAGTTACTCATATATTTTTAAAATGATGAGTTATTTAAAAACAATAGAAATATTTTAAAATGCAGAAGTGTAAAATATTCAGGTACTAAAATGAAGTTACTAAATCTTACCATTTTTTTTTTCAGTTTTTGTAAGGATTTTATTTATTTACTTGAGAGGCAGAGTTACAGACAGTGAGAGGGCAAGACAGAGAGAAAGGTCTTCTGTCCACTGGTTCACTCCCCAAATGGCCGCAATGGCCAGAGCTAGGCTGATCCAAAGCCAGGAGCCAGGAGTTTCTTCCAGGTCTCCCACATGGATGCAGGTGCCCAAGGACTTGGACCATCTTCTACTGCTTTCTCAGGCCACAGCAGAGAGCTGGATTGGAAGAGGAGCAGCCGGGACTAGAACCGGCATCCGTATGGGATGCCTGAGCTTCAGGCCAGGGCATTAACCCGCTGCGCCACAACACTGGCCCCAGAATTCTCTTCTTGATCCTTTCTGAGTCCCATTCTGTATCTCCTCAGATACCCCTACTGTTGGTAGGCTATGCTACAGTAGCAAACCCGACCTTTGTGACATAATACAATACAAATTTGCTTTTCACCATATGAAGACCTTTCTCTATATGGCTTCAAGTTGCCAGTGAAGGGAAAGAGGTGGAGGAGATACACTGAGTCTTAACTACCTCAGTGTGGAAGTGATGCTTGCTGTTTATGCTCACAGTCCGCTGAGCAGAGCTATTCTGCTGGCCTTACTGCAAGGGTGTGAAGAGGAACAAAAGGCAGTGTGGGGGTGATTGGTGATCTCTGTAGGTCTGCCATACACTGAGGTTTTAGTACTTGCATTCTTCTGTGGAATTTGTGGATATTCATGAGAAATCCACATTACTAGTGTGCATTTTATAATGTTTATGAACATAATGTCAGACTATATGCTTTCTACAATTTTATTTTTCCCTCTGGATTATTTATATTGATCTATAAAAATCTTACTTTGACTGCTGTATAATAACATTAGACCTTAGGGTCATATCATGATTTATTTATCTTCAGCTCTACTGACAAACATTGTAGTTCGTTTCCATTTTCTAGATTATATAACTAGTTATGGCATGGAAAAACCATAGGATATGTACATATTTTATTAACTATACTAATTTATACCATATCAGCAATATAGGCAAGTACCACTGCTTTATTCTTTATAGTTTTGCCTATTCTACAAAAACCTGAAACCAGCATAGTGGCCCTAATTGAGAAAGGCCCCACAGGGAGGGTGATGGCCTGAGAAAATCCAGGCCCAGTAGCACAGTAGCTGTTGACTGCTCACACTGACTATCTCCTCTACTCTTTTCTCTCACAGGTGCCTTCCAGTTGAGCTTAGTGAAGGCAGATGCACCCACAGTGCCCCCTCAGGAGGCCACACTTGTTGCACTGGTGAGCAGTCTGCTAGTGGTGTTTACCCTGGCCTTCCTGGGGCTCTTCTTCCTCTACTGCAAGCAATTCTTCAACAGACATTGCCAGCGTGGTAAGGGTGGCTGCTTCACATTTCACATGAATGAGGAGCAATGCTCTTAATGGCAGAAAAGAGGCATTTTCTGGGAGAATTAATGGGCCTTTTCTATCATATTGAAAATCCAAGTGGGGTCCTCAGGAAATACGTGGAGTGGCAAAAAAAAAAAAAATAGAAAGTATGGGACTTCAAACATGGCTGAGGCCAACTTTGAGAGTTTAGGGCATTTGGTTCTTTTTTTTTTTTTTTTTTTTTTCCAAATTTTTTTTTCTTTTTTTTCTTTTTTCTTTTTATTTTTTTTTATTTATTATTTTTTTTTTATTTTTGACAGGCAGAGTGGACAGTGAGAGAGAGACAGAGAGAAAGGTCTTCCTTTGCCGTTGGTTCACCCTCCAATGGCTGCCGCGGACAGCGCGCTGTGGCCGGCGCACCACGCTCATCCGAAGCCAGGAGCCAGGTGCTTCTCCTGGTCTCCCATGGGGTGCAGGGCCCAAGCACTTGGGCCATCCTCCACTGCACTCCCTGGCCACAGCAGAGGGCTGGCCTGGAAGAGGGGCAACCGGGACAGAATCCGGCGCCCTGACCGGGACTAGAACCCGGTGTGCCGGCGCCACAAGGCAGAGGATTAGCCTGTTGAGCCATGGCGCCGGCCCCGGCATTTGGTTTTTTAGGTCTCAGGGGTTTGTAAAGAAACAGCATGGAGGAAAGCTCTTGAGGGAGGACTCAGGAGACATGAGATCTAAAATCTATCTATAAACCACTGTGTGAATGTAGACAAGTCAGTTAGCACTTCGAGCCTCTTTCTCTCTAACCTTTAAAATGAGAGAGAGGACTGGATTGGTTGGTTTCTAAGCTGTTTTCCAGTCTTCATATCTATACCAATAGGAATAGATTCTACAATATGTCAAGAATAAGAGAAGTCTTGGCTATATCTGAGATATAACTGTAATAAAAATGCATGAGTTCTAGGGAAACTGATCTCTGTATAGTTATTTCTCGAATGAGAGTAACTGAAAGCCCTGGGTCCAGAGGAGTTAACAAGCTTAGACCTTTTTCCACAAGCACTATTGATGCAGTGGAAAAAAGCAGTGCAGAGGAAGTGACCAAGTGAAATTCCACATGGATGGTCACATTTAAAATTGCAATATCATTGTGATCTGTTTTCAACACAACTTCATTGAGTAGCCAAGTATACGGGAAAGAAAGATTAGTTCACTGACAGAAAAGATGGAGGAGGTGGGACAGTGGCTGATCAGGACCAGGCAGAGTTAGAACCCCAGCCAAGGGTACCAAGATTCAGTGTAGCACCAGTGAGAGCTAGGCAATGACATCAATTAATCCAGCAAGAAGATAAAGTTTTCTAGATGCAAGATTGCTCAGGATTCCTCCTCAGCCTACTGAGTTCAAAGCAACACTACTTTTTAAAAGATTTATTTGTGTATTTATTTGAAATGCAGAATGACAGAGAGGGAGAGATAGAGATGTCTTCCATCTGCTGGTTCACCCACCAAATGGCTGCAACAGCTAGGTTTGGGCCAGGCCAAAGCCAGAGCCAAGAACTCCATCTGAATCCCCCGTGTGGGTTGCAAGAACCAAACTACTAGGGCCAGCATCTGCTGCTGCCCAGGCACTTTAGTAGGAAGCTAGATTGGAAGTAAAGTAGCCAGGCCTCAATGGCATTCTGATATAGGATGCTGGTGTTAGAAGCTGAGACATAACCTGCTGCATTGTAATGCTGGCCCCACAACACTACTTTTTTTTATTTTTTTTTGACAGGCAGCCAACACTACTTTTTAAAGCCTTAAAGCCTCATTCCATTTGTATGGGAAAATCCCTCTTATATAGATCTGCCTCCTGGGGCCTCCCAGGTGATTTTGAAAAAAGTTATTAGGTGTATTTGGCTATGCCCCTGGCTTAAGCAGAGATGAATCTAGCGTATCATGGGATGTAGGATACAAAGGAAACAATGTTGTCCCCTTATGGCACTTCTTAAACTCTGTTTCCCTCTACTTTACTCTTGGGTAGCTCCTGGGACATTGTGGCTCTGGGTGGGCCACCCAGTCTCTGACTTAAATAAGAAGTGTTGCCGAGTACATAGGCATGGATATGCAACACAGACAATGAAGCATCTGAGACCTAGGGCTCAGCAAGATGAATTTGAGAGAATATCTGGGAGATACCTGTCTTCTTCCTCCTCCCTCAGCAAAGTAGGTATGAGTAACCCACCTTGTGTCATTAAGATAATAATGTGGTACCTATCTGTGGGAATATGAGGACTGCCAACTTCCTCACAGTCTCCACAGAGTGAAGGAGGGCTAGACATGTCCTCACTTGGGGAAGGTGCTATGTAGGTGAGATTAATATGCAAGTTAGAGCCAGTGAAAAGTGCAAGAGAGAGAAGTAGGGTCTGTTTACAAACTAGAGGGCATATACCTTGTCTAAACAAAAACCCACTGCTTATCTCCAGCTCTTTGTTACCATGTGGGAATTTTTCAAGAGAACCCAGAAATCTGGATTGTTATATGAAATAATGTGAAACACTGGCAAAGAGTCTGATTAAACAACAAAGCTGCAATAACAACAGGGGAAGTCAAACAAACACTCACCCAATAGGCTCTCAGTCTGTAACCTGCTGTTGAATCAGACTCATGCGTTAATGTGTATTATTTTTCTGTCATTGCTGTAATAAATTGTTATACATTTAATAGCTTATCTTACAAATTCCATAGTTCAGAAGTTCAGCAGGCTCAGCTGGGTGTCTGAATGTAGACAGAGTAGAGTCTCACAAGGCTGAAATCAAGATGCTGGTAGAACCACATTCCTCTTGGGAGGCCCTAGGGGATACTCTCTTTACATGATCATTCAGGCAGATGGCAGAATTAAGTCCCACTGGGTTGTAGAACTGCAGTCTCAGTTTCTTGAAAGCCATTCCCAGCTTCTAGAAGCACCAACATTCTTTGGCTCATGGACTCTTTCTGTTTTCAAAAGTATCTATGGCAGGTTGAATCCTTCTCATGCCACATCTCTGCCACTTTCTCTTTGTCTCATGTGTCCTCATTTTCCATTTTTAAAACATGTTTATTTATGTTCATCTCCTTGAAAGGAAGAGTGACACAGAGAGAGTGACAGACACAAAATTGAGGGGATGGGGAAGGAGAGAGAGAGAGAGAGAGAGAGAGAGAGAGAATCTTCCATCTACTGGCTCACTCCCCAAATGACCACAATACCCATGACTGGGCCAGGTTGAAGCCAGGAGCCAGGAACTCCATCCACATCTCACATATGGGTGTTCCCGGGGCCCAAGAAGTTGGCCCATCTTCCATGGCCTTCTTAGGTGCGTTAGCAGGAACCTAGAATGGAAGCATAGATGTCAGGACCCAACCTGGTACTCTGGTATGGGATACTGCCTTGACAAGTAGCAGCTTAACCTGCTGTGCCACAATGCCCATCTCCCTTTTCCACTTTCAAGGATGTGCAATCACATTGGGCTCACCTGGATAAACCAATATAATAATTTTGCTATTTTAGGGTCCTTCGCCTTTATTCCGTCTGCAACGTCCTTTTCACCATTTAATGTAACATACTCAGACATAACACCAGGGAATGAAGATCATGGTAGCAGTGGGAGTGTCAAAATCCTATTTCCCACAAAGGATTTCTCTTTCTCTGGAAAAATTAACTCTTCTTGGGCCAGAACTAGGTAGCCTCAGTCTGATGCTGTAATGTAAGTATGTTTTCTCAAACATGTTATCTCAGCCTGGTGCTAGGTACTTTGGTCCCTACAAAGGGGAAGGGGAGCAATAGCTTGAAAACCAGGTGTCCTGCTGAGAAAAGCCCCTGCCTTTGGGTGACCCAGTGGCTTTCTGCTTCGAGTTGCAGGAGGTTCGGTGCAGTTTGAGGCTGACGAGGCCGCAGAGGAGGAATCTCTCTTCCCCAAGCCACCTGGCCAGGAGACCAGCCCAGAGTCCCCAGTGAGTGAAAGCATCTTTGAGATCCAGCCACTTAACCCCATCCTGGATGACGACTGCAGCTCGACTCGTGGCTTTCCCACACAGGAGTCCTTTACCATGGCCTCTTGCGCCTCAGAGAGCCACTCCCACTGGGTCCACACCCCCATCGAATGCACAGAGTTGGACCTGCAAAAGTTTTCCAGCTCTGCCTCCTATACTGGAGCTGAGACGTTGGGGGGGAACGCAGACGAAAGCTCTGGAGACAGGCTGGAGCCCAGTGTGCCCTTTGAAGTTGCCAGCCCTTAACTCTACTGAGGTGAGCTGGAGAGGTGGGGCAGAAAGACCAGAAATTAGGGAATGGCCCTTCAGGAATTTCCCTCTGAAGTCCTATTGTTCAGTATGGCTGGGGATGGAGGAAAAAGAGCAGGCTAAGAACACTGGTGGTGGGTAGAGGGGCAAGAGTGGTAATGCTAATCTTTTGATCGAGTCAGACATCACACTTAGGGGCTGAACAATTGTCAGGGAACTGACCAAGCTGCCATGACATAAGTCTCTCCATCCTGGCCTTTTGCAAACTCATTCAGGGTGTAATAGAAAGATTCAGTTTATATCCTCTCATGTGTACAAGCAGCATAGCACAGAAGGAAAAATAGAAAGCTTTGTCATTTAACAACCCCATATATCAAATCAACCTCCATTACCTAATAGCTATTGAACCTTGTGTAAATCTCTTTACCTCTCTGAGCCTCAGAGCCTTCACCTATAAAAATAAACAGTACTACCCTCCTCATAAGATCTTCGGAAGATTGAATGGAAAACATTTGTGCAGGTACCTTTTGCAATGTCTGATGTATTAGAAGTCTTTAAACCATGCTAGATTTTCTGTCCCCCCCCAACCTCCAGTCACATTTTAATATATCCTTTCCACATCTACTACACTCATATGACCTTCGTAACAGCCTTGATGGTAAGCAGGTACATTAACCTCATTTTACAGTTTCAGAAACTGAAAAGCAGAGAGGAAAAGAGATTTGCTCAAAGTCATAAAGAAAATCAGTGGCAGAACTGGGCTAAAGCCCAGGCATGGAGTTTTCATTCTAGAGCTCATCCAATCCCACCGTTGTAATTATTCCATAGCCAACACTACTTTCTCAAGAATTCAGTAGTGTGTAGCAGTATGAAGCAGAGTGGGAAGAGTCCTAACTTTCAACTAACCAACTATTTTTCACCACCTATTTCCATATAATTTTTCATTAGGATATTGCCATGTACCCCAGTAGTTTTCCCCTTTCTACATCCTACCTAAAAAAATATGACTAATGTCAAACCAGCTAGTCTAGATACCTTCCAGGTCATCTGATCTAATTCCTCCTACAAGGCCTTTAATTCATGGATGGATCCCTTTTATTATACAGGCTGAGTATCCCTTATCTGAAATGCTTGGGACCAGAAGTGTTTCAATTTTCAGATTTTGGAATATTTCAATAAACATAGAGAAATGTCTTGGGATAAGACCCAAACCTAAATACAAAATTAATGTATTCCTTATACACATAGCCTGAAGGTAATTTCATGCAATATTTTAATGCACCTTTATATTGATTGCAACCCATCACATGAGGTCAAGTGTGGAGTTTTCCATCTGTGGCATCATGTCAATGCTAAAGAATTTCAGATTTTTGGAGCATTTTAGATCCTTAGATTTGGGATATTCCACCTGTTTCCTCACCATAGTCTGTATAGTGTACAGTCCTTACTCACATACTTGCAGAGGTAGAGAGCTCACTGTTGCCTACTGTATAGTATATGATTGGTAAATTTGAGCTCAACATAAATAAAAAAACTTTGACTGTCAACAGTACCCATCTGTGAGTCCTGGATTTGTTCCTTGGACCACACAGACCTCATTTGCTTACTCTGCCTTGTGATATCCCTGAGCAGGCCTGAAAACAGCATCTCCCCTCTAGAAAGTATTAGATTCCTCTAAAGTATGGAGGGCTTAGAACTAGATCCAATTTCATGAAGAATGTTCACACCAGTTTAGAATAGGGTGAAATTGTCATTTCCCTAGCTAGCTAGGTGGCCAAATTCTGATCTTGGCATCCTAAACCATTGGCCTAACCCGTGTATTCAGTGTGGAGCAGGGTGGGGCGGGGGGGAGGAGGGAGTTGCATCAAATTAGGAGAGGAGGGAGCTGTTGAGATTGCCTTCATGTTTCTAACTTGCTCTGCTCCCTCTCTAGGTCTCTTGGGCTCCTGGAAGCCTTGTCCCATCATTCTCTCTGGACTCTCCTGCCTTGTTCCTATAGCACAAGAACAGCAGGGGCCTGGGATTTGGTGTGTGCAACAGACAGTACACTATGGATGGGATACATCATATCCCATCCCACCAAGGGATTAATTCTCCGCCATTTCCCCAGGACTGATCTGCAGCATTTCTTGCTTCCCTGCACTAGCCTGGAGAGCCAGAGTCACCCACCATGGGACTGCCAGACATGTTCCTACCTCGACTTCATTATAAGACAAGGGGAGGGAACAACAATGAATGGGGTAAGATCTTCTGGCCTGCATTTTTGTCAGGTGGGCCTGAAGGACAGCCTCTCAGAACTCTGTTGATAACATCTGTCTAGCACTTCAGGGAAAAAATTATACTCTTGCCCTTTTAGCTCCTCTGCACTGCCTCTTTCCTCACCACACACACACACACACACACACACACACACACACACACACAAGCATCTCTTGGGGTAGGCCTGGTGCCATGATTCCCCAACTCACGTCCTAGACTTTCATGGCTGTGACAGCTCTGGAGCCACTGCAATTGCAATGTCTTACTCCCCACAAATAGGTCTCTAATTTTCTTTAGTGGGGATTCAAATCAATGTCTTTTTACCTTTAATATGGTACTTCCTAAAGTTCCTTTAATTTTGATTTCTCTTCTATTCTTGCCTCTTTTGTCCCTTTCTATTGCCTAGAATTTTAAAGCTCCAAACTCAGTCTGTAAATCCCCAGGGCCAAAACAGAGCTCAGAGCATTTGTCTTTGGGGTGACAGTGAAGACCATGAGGTATGGGACTAGGGGCACTGAGAAACTAGAGTTCTCACCGGGGCCTGGCCCTACAGCAGCTCAGGGACCATTTGGTGCTTTCTTGGTTTAAAGGAAAACCAATCCATTTCTCCTGAGCTCTTACCACTAATTTTACATGCTTCTCAGCATGAAATGGAACTGCTCTCTTTGTGCTTCTCTGAACATGACAGATGAAACCCTCAGGGCTCAGGTATGAGCTTCATGGGTTGTTTTTTTAAGTCTCCACTTCAGTCCATAATGGGCCACTTGGGCTGATGCCCATTCCCTCATAATGGGTCAAGTTAGAAAAAAAAAAAAAGCCAACGTTCAGAAAAATAGAGCAACCAGCTTCTTTGGGAGCAGTTTATCTAATTCCGGATGTTGGATATGACTCAGTTTGTAAAAATCAAGAATGTAAATAGGGTCCAGTTTTCCTGGATTAAGAATGCTGGAATTTATGGTATGTGTATGCACACACACGCACACATATACACCACACTTTACATTTTTCCATGTGCTTTCACAGCCATCATCTCCTTGGATTTTTACATAGACCCTGAAGTGGGCAACATAGTGATTGTCATCCCCAATTTGCAGATGAGGAAACAGTCCCACAGATGGAAAGTGAGGATTGGTCTAAAGTTAATGATATAGTAGTGACCAGCAAGGCTAGGACCTTCACAGACTTTTGAATATCGTGGAATGTTCCGGAAGACAGTGTTGTGGGGTAGGAGGTTGATATCTGCTCCAGAACAACTCACTTTTGAAGGAAAAAGGTTGGAAGGAAAAATAAGACCCTTATTCTTGCCACTCAATGAGGTAATGTCCTTGCCCATCATACCAAATCTATCCTCTCTCTTTACTGTTCAGTTCCCCTCCCCCAGACTACCAGCCTGGCACATCCTCTGCCAGGTCTAACGCTATTGGGAAGCTAAGAGACTTTCCATTCAACATTGTTTCACTAGAGGTCAGAAAATGAGAGGGGTTACAAGGCCAGACAGCCTTTTTCTTTTTCTTCCTGTATATCTTCTTTTGCACCTAGCTTGAGAAATAGGCAATGAAGGCTGGTTGTCAGTAAGAGCATCCGTCCTGCTTGTCCCCCACATTCCTCCTTTGTACGATTTAAGAACCTCTGCTTTTAGTATGGATAACTTGAGTCTCTAACTTGAATTCAAAGGTGAGAGAGACCTATTCTCCCATCTTTAAAATCTATAGGTACATTGTAGATATTCGAGCAAAAACTCAATATCGCTTCAGTGCATTACAGTTTAAAAGGTTCATTCATACATTATACCTATTTCAAAGATGAGGAAACAGAGGCCAAACAGTAGTATCTATCTTGCCCAGAGCAATTAACATTTAAGGAAAACTTCCTTATCTTACACATCCACCCCTAGACCCATGTGTGGATCCCATGACTTACAGTAGAGATCAAGGAAGCAGACATAGAGCAGAAACTGCTCTTTCCTATGGTATAGGGACAGGGGGGAGTGTTGATGGCTCTCTTCAGTCATTTGTCTTCACTAGACACTGCCTCGATGACCCTTAAAATGAGCATAGGAAGAAATTTAGGAGATTAAATCAACCCTCCCCCACCACCAGCTAAAAGCAGCTAGCCCCATAGTCTAGCTGAGGCTTCAGTGTAGTGTTCTTTTTAAATGTTGCCATGATTGCATTTGTATCTTAATGTAACTGGGGCAGGATGGAGGGGCGTTTTGCTTTTCTCTTCCTGTAACTCCTGCTTTCTATGGTCTATAAGGTTTTCAGGTTTCCCTAGGTGCTCCACACTCCTTTGCTCAGCCAGAGGGTCTTGGGCATGTATAAAAAGCAATGGTTTTGTGTTGCAGCATACTGCAGGGCAAGCAATTTCTCTCTGAATATCTTGGGCTCACCCTATATTTGATGTGCTGTAACTCTACCCCTCCAGCAGGTAGCACCTGGAGTTTGCCTTCTTGGAACCTTGCAGAACATTTCTGAGCCAAGATGACCTTCCCTTGGAGGCTTGGGTTCCCCAAGCTACCTCACAGAGTCCTCCCAAAACAGCCCTCACTCTCCCACAATCCATTTAGGAGTAGCTAAGTGAGGGGAAGGAAGGGCCCCACTGCTTCTTTTATTGACATGTCAGTTTGATCCTAGCTCTCCCACCACCTCTTCCCCTTTGATTCTTTCTGAAGTGTCTTTTTGCCTTTTTGATCCCACCTATATAACTTAAGACCAGTAAAGTCCCAACTTCCTTTGAGACTGCATTACTCTTTATTATTTGAGGATCTTTCTGAAGTTTGTACAGCAAGTCCTCTCTCACAGGACTAGTCTAACTAGTGTTTAATTAAGTACCTTAGGCAGAATATGTCCTTCACCATTAGGTCTTACTACTATAAAAGGAGGGTTCTTTATAGAAAGACTTTGGCTTATAGAATTTTATTAATGATAACTTAGGCAATAATCTATCTACAAACGCACATAAAGTGCCACTGGGGCAACCCATTGATCAGGGTGCTTCAAGCACCTGGGAAAAAGCAAAATGATCCCATTGTACTAGACTAGGGATTAGAAGCAATTGGATTACAAGCCTGCATCATCCAGCCTGGTCTCACACAGGTATTAGCAACTATGTGTGAGCCAAGGTTTAGGCCTTGGCCTTGAGGGTCTCTGTTCTTTTCCCTTTGGGACAGTTTATTCTTATCTCACTCACTTTAATTAATCATGTCTACACCTTCTGGTAGCAGAAGAACTAGTACCCAAACAGAGGATGGATGATTGAGCTGGAGCAAGCCCCAGGTACTTAAAGGTCACCATGTGCCTGGCAATGGTTCAAACCCACGTTACATCTCATGCTGCTGCTCTGTGGGAAAGATAGTGATTGTAACACAATCATAATAACATGATAACATTACATCCAGCCCCTTTCACTGCACCTTGTTTATAGCATGAACATTGTGTGATTATCCCAAGTCGTACTCAGAATCATCTTGGTTACCATTTTCTAAAGTTCAAAGCCATTTTAATAGGGCAAATAAGTTTTGTTTTTCTTTGCTTTGCTTTTTAAGGTATAAGATAGAGGTGAAGTGAAGGACGCTTTTCTTTTTAATAATTGCTGTTTGGCCATGGCCAATGTCATATTTGAATGTCTTCTCCAGGACAGTCCTTGTAAAGATCTCTTTTTTATTGCTTTTAAAGCAGGGACATTTTTGTTTGAGCACTGTACTTTTTGTGGTTTTTTTTTCCCTTGGAGGTTTTTGGTCAGTTGAAGCATAAAAATACATTTGATAGAAACGTTTTCCATATATCTTTGAGCCTAGAAAATAGTTGACTTGTCCATATTTGAATTAGCAAAAGAAAGTTGTTTTGTTTGTCAGGGAAAGGATGTGTTTGCTGGAGATGAATTGATTTTTATGATCCATTATTTTCCCGTCCACACACCTTGACTTGGTTCTTGACAGGAGTCTAGGAGAGCAACTTTCCCCTTCAAGGTTCTCAGATCCAGGCTAGGTAAGGGTGTTGATACTAAAGCACCCCTGCCTTCCCCCTCATACAACACACAGCCCTGCCACATTGAGATATTCATCTCTCCTGTCTCCCACCTATCCCCTCTTCTGCTATCAAGGCAATTGATGTTTTACATTTAATCACCTTTTTTCTCATAAATGAGTTATTTATAGAGATTTTGTTAAATCTTGAGCCATATGCATGTGTGGATACTGGCAGGGTTGTGTTCAGTCTATGATGCTCTGCAAACATTTCATATTAGTCAATAAACAGAATTACACTCAAATATATCTTGTTTATTCCTCTGATTTCAGAGAACCAGGGTTCTTCCTTTGGCTGATGTGTCTTTTATCATTGAGCATAGATCAGATCACTGGATGTATGTGCTGAGGTTCACTGACTTATCACCCAGGAGACCTTGGTTATAGCTTTTGCTCTCCTAGTTTTTAAAAATTTTTATGACATTTATATTCTCATTTGGGCTATAGATCCTTGTCAAGGCTCCTATAGCTCTAAGAGGAGAGAATAATTTTTCTGAGGTCTGTAAAATCTCTAAGAATTTGTGTGTGTGTGTGCATTTTCATTTTGTTCTGAAATTTTTTTTAAATGCAAGCATTTTCTAGCTAGAACATCGGGATGATTAAATCTCAAGAGTACTTTCTTGCCATTGCAGGGCTTATAATTATGTTTACAATCTCATTGGATTCAAGGGACCACCTAAAGAGACATCATTTAACTTTGAGCATTGTTCTTCTCTTTAATTTTATTTAAACAGTAGGGAAATCTAGTTTTCCCCATTTTTAGTTTTCTGTGAGCATGACAGCAACATATGTTGGCAAGGATTGTAGAAATGAGAACCCTCATAAATTGTTGGTGGGATTGTAAAGTGGTGTAGCCACTTTTGAAAACAATCTGGTGCTTCCTCTAAAATTTGAAGTAACCATATGATCCAGTAATTCTACTCATAATTATATACTAAAAATAATTTTTTGAAAAATCTGTCAACACAATATTTTCAAAGAAATATTCATAGAAACATTATTTAAAATGGTACAAACTGGAAACAACCCAAATATCCATTAACTGATAAATGGATAAATAAATTATAGTATATACACATAAAGGAATACTGTTAGACAAAAATAAAGAATTGAACTTCTGGCACATGGTGCATTGTAGATGAACCTCAGCATATGCTGGGTATAAAAGAAGGCAGATATAAAAGACTACATGTTTATGATTCCATTTATATAAAATATCTGTAAAAGACAAACTAATAGAACCAGAAGGTAGTTTGGTGGTGTCCTGGAATTGGGAATAAGAAAAGATGATGAAATGTAAACAGGAATGATGGATCTTATTTATAGAATGAAAATGTTTTAAAATTGTTAATGATGGTTGCACCACTCAGTAAAGTTGGTAAAATCTTTTGCTTGTACATTTGAAATGGTTGAATTTTACAATATATAAAATATAACTCAATAAAACCTTTATAAAAATTCTTTGGTCACCAATCTCTGAGTAGACTGTTGTTGGTTTACCAATTTAATTATTTTCCAAACACTTGTGTTGTCAGCACTGATTCCATACACAATCGAAATCCCTCTCTTTCTTTGTCTGTCTCTTGCACACATGCACACACACATTCGCCACACAATTCAGTGTAAAAGTAATAGAACCTGAGACCTATTCAGTTACTTCTCTTTGAGCTCTTGACATAGCATGGAGGAAATAGAAGAAGCATCTAGAAAGAACATAGAGGAGGAAGACTTAAGTAGTATCACTCAGACCAAAAGAGGAAAGACAGAAACTACTACAGCCTCAGTGGTAGGTGTAGGAAAAGTGATATTGGGAAGAGGAAGTGCCAGCGCAGCTACAAAAGGACATGTTGAGGCAGCTAAAACAGAGTGGGAAAAAAAGTAATTGAGATTACCCACAGGTAAGAGGCCAGAGCTTATGGTGTGTTTGTACTGCCTCTGTATGAAAAATGGCCTTTTATAAAGTCCAACAAGGCTTTTCCATTTTCATTCATAATTACAAATACTAGTGCAGTAGGAGAGGTTGAATCCTCTAATCTGTGGATGATAATGATGCCAGAGGGGGGGCTAATATGTGAATAGCTCCTATTTTGTTTTTTAAAGGATTTATTTATTTTTTTATTATTTGAAAGGCAGAGTTACAGAAAGGCAGAGAGGGAGAGAGAGAGGTCTTCCATCTGCTGGTTCACTCCCCAGTGTCTGCAACTGCTGGAGATGGGCAGATCCAAAGCCAGGAGCCAGGAGCTTCTTCCAGGTCTACCACGCGGGTGCAGGGGCCCAAGCACTTGGGCCATCTTCTACTGCTTTCCCAGGCCACAGCAGAGAGCTGGATCGGAAGTGGAGCAGCTGGGGCTCGAACCAGCACCCATATGGGATGCCGGTGCTTTACCCACTATACCACAGCACCGGCCCTGCTCCTATCTACTTTGGAGTCAGTGTGTGCCTGTACCTGTCTCTGTCAGTAAATTCCCACTCTGTATGCTAGGAGGATGTGGAGAAACCAGATCTTTATGAAAAGATGGATCAAAACAGCAGACAAGTCATCAAACTATCAAGTAGGGCATTCTTAGTTGATTGTTAATATTTTTATTAGGGATTAGGAACACTTGCATATTTCTGGGTTGATATGACATTATTTCACTTTATGTTCATAGTGTGAGTGACAAATTTCTGTGTACCTATCAATTATCCTTTTAAGGTCTCAGAAGTTGTTCACATGAATACTGGGAGTTCAGCTGCTGCCTGACAAAATGGATCTCCATTGAGGGTAGCTGTGCAGCCATGTGGCTGTCATCCAGAAAGCCTTTTCTTCAGTTTCTAGTGGCAAAATATTTCATTCTTAACAACATTTCTAAGGAATAGTACAGTTAAGACAAAGTAAATGAAAAGTTAATATTTTGCGATGACCTCTCCCATGCTTTTCTATTTCCATTTTCTGTCTTATTCTATTCTCATGATGTCCATAGGTGGTAGGTGCTCTGTCTAATCTTAATTTTAAAAGAGAATAAGTGCAGTTAGACAGGTTTAATGATTTTTCTATGGTTTTACAGGAATAAGTGATGCACGGAAATTGCAGCCCAGGTCTGACTCTGAGGCCCAAGAACTTTCTGTGATTGCCACAGCTGCCACCTTAATAGAGGAAAGAGAATGCTTACCCCCCTGAGTCCCTCACAGTGGCATCTGGAAGGCTCCGCCAGTGCGTCTCAGGAGTTCCCAAGCTTTACTCACCAGTGTAATATCATCCGCTTCTAATATACTAATCATTCTCATATAGTCTCAGTGACTACATTGATTATACTTTCTCCTTGGCCCAAAAAGAAAGAGCATGCAAAAACTCTGAATTCTTATTTCATCTCCACTGTTCCCTTGCTGGAGTAAGTAAGGTCCTTTCTCTTTTACCTGGGCCTCAGTTTCTCAGTTGGTAAACAAAGGATATTGGGTTCATGAACTCTACTAGTCTTTCCAACATGAACGCACAATGAATGAGACCTAGCTTTACTGTGGATTCACTCTCTGTGACTGAGACCCCAAAGAGGAGGAAGACAGAAGACAACTGGAAATTGTGGCTTGAAGACAACTGAGTGAATAACAAGTCTTTATTTTTTTTTAATCTATGAACTTGACTAATATTTTCCATCCTCTTTTGGAATAAGCTCTTTTTTCTCTTTTTTTCTTTTCTTTCTTTCTTTCTTTCTTTCTTTTTTTTTGACAAGCAGAGTTAGACAGTGAGAGAGAGAGACAGAGAGAATGGTCTTCCT
Source organism: Sylvilagus floridanus (assembly GCA_949820135.1). Taxonomy (NCBI): domain Eukaryota; kingdom Metazoa; phylum Chordata; class Mammalia; order Lagomorpha; family Leporidae; genus Sylvilagus; species Sylvilagus floridanus. The sequence continues at coordinate 83,463,220 of OX463223.1, forward strand.
TCCGTTGGTTCACCTCCTAAATGGCCACTGCGGCCTGCGTGCTGCGCAGATCCAAAGCCAGGAGCCAGGTGCTTCCTCCTGGTCTCCCATGCGGGTGCAGGGCCCAAGCACTTGGGCCATCCTCCACTGCCTTCCTGGGCCACAGCAGAGAGCTGGACTGGAAGAGGAGCAACTGGGACAGAATCTGGTGCCCCAACCGGGACTAGAACCCGGGGTGCCGGCGCTGCAGGCGGAGGATTAGCCTAGTGAGCCGCAGCACCGGCCAAAATAAGCTCTTTTAAATCCTGATATATTGATAAAATTTGATTAAGATTACCCTTGGGGATTATTTTCCTATTTTCAAAATGTATTTCAGAAATCGAGCTTCTTGTAATTGTGGACAACCAAGAACATAGATTGTGGTATGTTTTTCTACTCAATTATATGTAGTCTATAAAACCAGATCTCATGGTTAAAGCAGTAAATCAGTAATACTATTATATACGGTACTAGTGTTTAATGTTATACTGAGCAGTATAACATTGTAGGAACCAGCCTTTTATCTAACAGGGATGCAATCCAAGATCCCCAGTGGATGCCTTGAAACTATGCATAGTACTAAACATTATATATTCTTACACTATTTATTTTCCTGTACTTATCACCTGCTATGGCCATAAATGTTGCAGTCTGAGGTACAACAGCAAAATTAGCAGCAATTTCTTTTTCCTTCATAATTTTATGGATAGAAGTCTTTTAAAGATTTATTTTATTTATTTGAAAGAGTTACAGAGAGATAAAGACAGGTCTTCCATTGGCTGGTTTGCTCCCCAAATGGCTGCAACGGCTAGAGCTGAGCTGATCTGAAGCCAGGAGCTGGGAGCTTCTTGCAGGTCTCCCACATGTGTGCAGGGGCCTGAGCACTTGGGCCATCTTCTGCTGGTTTCCCAGGCCATAGCAGAGAACTGGAATGGAAGTGGAGCAGCTGGGTCTCGATCCAGCGGCCATATGGGAAGCAGTCACTACAGGAGGTGGCTTTACCCACTAAGCCACAGCGCTAGCTCCTGGTAGGCTGGGGATTTAACTCACTGTGCCACAGTGCCAGCCCCTTGAAGTTTGTTTTTACTAAGTTGAGTAACCTTAAGTTTACTTAAGTTGAGAACTCTCATCTTTTCACTTAAAGGAAGCACTTTCCAGCTTCATTTTGGCATATCCACATCACCAGCATACTACTCTGGTGTTTTGCTTACTTGAAAGCAAGCATTGCCATACTGTCAATCTGATAACCTGGAGGGCTACTGACTAACTAGTGGGTAGCATGTGCGAAACGAATATGCAGGATAAAAGATGCTTCACTTCCTGGGGGGGGGATGGTATGGGATTTTATCATGCCAGAATGGCATGTAATTTAAAACTCAAAAATTTTCTATTTAATGTTTTCAGATTCCAGTTAACTTTAGGCAACTGACACTGGAAAGTGAGACCACTGTGCATTGAATAAAATCAGTAACAATATGATATTGAACAGTGTGTATAAATATTGGAAGATCTGTCTTTTGTGAAAAATTTTTCAATGAAGCTTTAGTTGCCAGTCACCAATTAATATTTACTTGATTCTATCTCTCCACCATCTTTTTTTAAAGATTTATTTATCTGAAAGGCAGAGTTAAAAGAGAGAGAAAGAGAGAGAGAGAGAGAGAGAGAGAGAGAGAGAGAGAGAGAGAGTTCTATCTGCTGGTTTACTCCACAAATGGCCACAATAGCTGGAGCAGTCCAAAGTCAGGAGCCATGAACCTTCTCCAGGTCTCTCGCGTGGGTGCAGGGGCCCAAGGACTTGGGCTGTCTTCTGCTGCTTTCCCAGGCACATTAGCAGGGAGCTGGATCAGTAGTGGAACAGCCAGGACTTGAACCGGTGCCCATATGGGATGCCAGCATTGCAGGCAACAACTTTTCCAATTACACCACAACACTGCCCTCTGACCACCATCTTTTATAGGATAGATTTCTAATCCATATTCATTGAACCTTCCGAACTCTTGTCAAAAACCCATGTAGAAATTATTCTTTTGTAAAATTTATTTGAAAGAGAGACAGCGAGAAAGAAATCTTCAATTCCTTGGTTCACCTCTCAAATGCCTACAGCAGGCAGTTCAGGCTTATGCAAGGTGCCAGGAACTCAATCCAGATCTCCTACATGGGTGGCAGGGAAGCAACTATTTGAGCCATCACTGCTGCTGCTCAGGGTATGCATTGGCAGCAAGATTGAATGGAGAATAGAGCCAGGATGCAAACCAGGCACTCCAATATGGGATGTGGACATCACAACTGCCAGATCAACACCCTAGCCCAGAAGTGATTCTTAACCTTGGATTTATACTGGAACAATCTGGTGTATTTTTAAAATAGTGAAGCCTAGGCTTCACTTCTAGAGGTCCCGACTTACCTTTTTGGAATGTAGGCTGGATCTAATTTTTTTTTTAATCTCCCTAGGTTGTTCTAATTAATAGCCAGTACTAAGAACCTCTTCCATATAGGAAACATTTCTCTTACTAATGGATTTCCTTACTATGCTACAGGTAATCTATCTACTCTGCCAAACATCTCCTAAATTTTTTCCAACTGTCTTTTTCCTGCTTCCCCATTTGCAAGAAGAAGCTGAGGAATGAGCCTCTAAAGACTATTGGTTTTCATTCTCTTCAATTTATTGCTTTGCCTTTTGAGGATGGAACCTGTATTCGTCCTAGTCTGTATCAAATCCTCCCTTATAAATAACCCAAATTATTGGATCAGGTATAAATTTGAGCACAAATACGTATGGCTTCTTCTATGTCAGCTTCCTGCAGAGTCTGCAGGCTGTCAAATCAAGCTACATCCAAATTTACCTCATAGCAAAGCCATCGAAGTTTTCAGGTCCCAGACCAAAAAAGATAGAGGCACTTCTATTCTTCCTGCTAAGGTGCAACTAAAATTCCTGGGTATTATATGCAAAACAAATATGAGGAAGGTCCTGAAAGAGAGGGAGTAGGTATATTGTAGCCATACAATCTGATGAATAACAAACATTCCCTGGACTTTGTTTTAGCCCCATGTATCCTAGGTTGGGTACGAGAAATTCCAGCCAACTAAAAAATGACAAAGAGGAGCATAGATGAAGAAAGTCCCCAAAGAAACCTGATTCCCTCCAATCAAACTGCAAGGAAAGGGGCAACCTAGCAAGATGCAAACCTTTTAGACAATAACTGAATAATTGACCTAACCCAGCCAAACATTAGGAAAAAGAAAACAAAGATAAAAGTACATTTTTCTCCACCTTTGTTAGTAAAGATAGTATGGGGAGCCAAGACTTCCACCTTTGTCCCACTGTAATTAGGTGTGCCCAAAAAATCGGTAAATACAATACTTTATTTCCCTTTAGTTTTTTTTTTTTCAATTTTTTAAAAAATGTATTCGAGAGGCAAAGAAAGACAGAAAGCGAGAGACAGAGACAGTGTGTAAGCTCCGATTTGTTGGTTCACTTAAATACCTGTAATGACTAGGGTGGGGATGGGGTGACTAAAGCCAGGAGCTAGGAACTCAATCCTTGTCTCACATATGGTGGTAAGAATACAATCACTTGAGCCATCAACTCTGCCTCCCAGAATCTGTATAAACAGGAAGCTGGAATCAGAAGCCAGAGCTGGCAATCAAACTCAGGCACTCTGGTGTGGGTTGCCAGCGTCCTAATCAGTGTCTTAACTGCTAAACCAAACACCTGCCCTTCCATTATTTTTATAATTAAAACAGAAAGTAGGATGCAGCTCCCATTGTATGTTTAGGACATATTTAAGACAATTCTTGAAAATTTGAGGATGGGCAGGCATTTGGTCTGGTGGTTAAGATGCTAGTTAAAATACCTACATCCCACACTGGAGTGTCTGGATTGAGTCCTGTCTCCACTCCTGATTGCGGCTTCCTGCTAATGCGGACTCTGGAAGGCAGCTGTCACAGCTTAAGTAATGGGTTCCTGCTATCCATGTGAGAGAGCTTCAGCCTTGGCTCAGCCTTAGCTGTCAGGTTTGGGGCATGAAACAGTCAATGGAAGCTCTGCCTCCCTGCCTAGTTAATCAATTAAAAAATGCATACTTGAAAACAGAATGAAGAGACCTATACAATAGCGTGATGGGGTGTTCAGTGACCTTCCCCCTAGCAAAGCAACCATTAAAAATACAAAACAATCAATCTCTCAAAAACATCATAGGATTTTTAAAATAAATCTACTTTCTGCAAAAACAATGAGAATCTATGACATTTAAGCCATACTCTTTCTTTACCTCACTTCCAAGCTCAGTGTGTTTAAGCTCTATTACAGGCAGATGTACCCAAGAGAAGAGGACTCCCTTTCCCTCTAGCTCTCACTCTAGAGCTCTCATTTAACCCTGGGAGGGATAGTTCAGTGGCATTTATGAGCCTCCAGCTCTGTCTTACAGAAGGATTCCAGGCAACCATAGCCAAGAAGTCTATGGTTCCCTTCCTTTGACCAAGTTCTCCCACTCAGGGTAGAATGCCTGTTTCAAGGACAGCCCGTAAAGACTGTTGTGCTCTGATTTCCCCCATCCCAAGGTACTCTTAAGGGGAATGATTCATGATAGAGGCAAGCCAAGAAGGCCAGAGGCTGCCTGCCTTCTCGGGTACCTTGGTCATAGAGAAGAGCGTCACTCCAAAAAATGGTGCTCCACTGTTTCCACCCACAGCAAAAGTATAGTGGTGTAGACATCTACCCAAACAGAAAGGTATATTATAAAACAGACTTCCACCTATCTCCCTAAGTTGGATTGACTTTATTTGCAGACACTGTCAAAATAATCAAGATCTTCATGGTCATCTATTCAGATGTTAGTAGTTCCACAATAGTTACAAGCAAAATGGTGGACCAAGTAGAAGTTCAGTAGAGGGCCGGCACCGCAGCTCACATGGCTAATCCTCCGCCTGCAGCACCGGCACCCCGGGTTCTAGTCCTGGTCGGGGCGCCAGATTCTGTCCCGGTTGCTCCTCTCCCAGTCCAGCTCTCTGCTGTGGCCCGGGAAGGTAGCGGAGGATGGCCCAAGTGCTTGGCCGCCTGCACTCACATGGGAGACCAGGAGGAAGCACCTGGCTCCTGGCTTCGGATTGGCGCAGCGTGCCGGCCATAGCAGCCATTTGGGGGGTGAACCAACGGAAGGAAGACCTTTCTCTGTCTCTCTCTCTCTTACTGTCTGACTCTGCCTGTCAAAAAAATTTAAAAAAAGAAGTTTAGTAGAGAGAGCCACAGAAAAATACAGCTCAGCAGAACACTCCTGGAGACAGGCATTTCATTCAGTGGTTAAAATGTTGCACAGGGTACCTGTACCCACAAAGGCGTGCCCAGATTCAAGTCCTGACTGCTTCCAATTCCAGCTTCCTGCTAATGCACACTATGACAAGCAGCCGGTGAAGGCTCAAGGGCTTCTATTGCTGCCACCCAAATAGGAAACCTGGATTGAGTTCCTGGCTCCTGGCTTCAGCCTGTCCAACTCCAGTTGTTTCTGGCATCTGCGAAGTGAATCACCATATGGAGAATTTATGTCTGCCTTTCTGCTTTTTAAATAAATAAGTTTTCAAAAATGATAAACCTTCCTGAAGTAGAAGAAACTCAAATGCTAATCTCAAAGTCTCCATCTGTAAAAGAACCCAGAGTAACACTATGTTAGTCCACGTTTCATTACTTAACAGTACCCAAGAGGAGCTTTTTGAGAAAGAAAAGCTTTTTGAGGTTACAGGATCAGGTGGGCCTATAAGTCCAGGGTCTGTTGGAGCCTGGTCATGTGGGTGCACAGGCTTGTGTGGTGAGCCAGGAAGCAGAGACAGAGGAAACCTAGTTCAAACTTGAACTCAAATAATTAAGCTTTTTGTGAGAACTACCCTTTGAGGGAGTGCCCCCAAAGGCCGAAAGACCTTCCAAAAGCCCCACCTCTCGGATTCCATCATTTGGGGCCAACACTGTGGCATAGCGGGTAAAGCTGCTGCTTGCAGTGCCAGTATCCCATATGGGCACTGGTTCGAGTCCCGGCTGCTCCCATATGGGCGCTGGTTCGAGTCCCAGCTGCTCCACTTCTGATCCAGCTCTCTGCTGTGGCCTGGGAAAGCAGTAGAGGATGGCCCAAGTCCTTGGGCCCCTGCACCCAAGTGGGAGACCCGGAAGAAGCTCCTGGCTCCTGGCTTCAGATCGGCCCAGCTCCGGCCATTGTGACCATCTGGGGAGTGAACCAGCGGATGGAAAATCTCTCTCTCTCTCTGTCTCTGCCTCTGCCTCTCTGTAACTCTACCTTTTAAATAAATAAATAAATCTTTAAAAAAAAGATTCCATCATCAGATCTAGTCACCATCAATCAATCAATCATTAACATGAATACATCAGAGTTTAAACATTTGCATAAATTTTGGGGAGAAAAGTCCTGCTGTGCCCGTAACAGACATCAACAGAAGCAAATTTGCCAGAAGCTTAACAGAAAGATCAGACAAACAGGCAGTCAACAAAGCCTGACTAGGGGCTGGCAATGTGGAACAGTAAGTTAAAGCACCTGCCTACAGCATCGGCATCCCATATGGGCACAGGTTCAAGTCCCGGCTGCTCCACTTCCCATCCAGTTCCCTGCTAAGGCACCTGGGAAAGCAGTGGAAGATGACCCAAGTCCTTGGGCCCCTGCACCCACCTGGGATACCTGGAAGAAGCTCCTGGCTCCTGGCTTAGGCCGGGCCCACCCCAGTCATTACAGCCATTAGGGGAGTGAACAAGTGGATGGAAAATACCTCTCTCTTTCTCTCTCTCTCTCTCTCTCTCTCTGTATCCATTTCTGTAACTCTGCCTTTCAAATAAACAAAGTAATTTTTTTTTAAAAAAAAAAGCCTAATAGCAAAACCATCCATGATGATGGAGGAAAGACACTATTTTATAAAGTATTTTGTTTATTTTTATTTATTTGAAAGAAGATGAAATAGAACAATAGAGAGAGAAGAGATCTCCCATCTGCTGCTTCACTCCCAAAAGCTAGGAGCCAGGAACACAACCTGGTTCTTACCTTTGGGTGGCAGGAACCCACACACTCGAGCTTCCCAGGCTGCACGCTAACAAGAAGCTGGAATTCAGAGTAGAGGCAAGACTTGAACTCAGGCACTCCAATGTGGGATTTGGATATCCCAAGCAATGTCTTCACCATTGTGTGCAACACCTTCCCCTGCATTTTCTGCTTTTATTTAATGATTTATTCACTTGAGTGGCAGAGCTAGAGAGAGAGACAGGGGATTGAGAGATAGAGATGGATAGTTGATAGATGATAGAAGATAGATAGATAGATAGATAGATATCTTCCATCTGTTGATTCACTTTCCAAATGGCCTCAGCAGACAGGCCAAAGCCAGAATCCTGGAACTCCATGCTGGTCTCCTATGTGGGTGTCATGGTCTCAAGTACTTCCACCATCTTGTTCTACCTTCCTAGGTAGAGGAGCTGAATTCAAAACAGAGTACGCAGGGCTCAAACCGGAATTCCAGCTTGAGATGCCAGCATTGCAAGCGGCAGCTTCACCATACACACCACAATGCTGACTCCTCCATTTTCTGCTTTAAGTCATAGCCTATCTTGTATTGTATTTCAGATTGTTCTAATGCCCATTTCGTTCCATTTGATAATCTATACTGTATTTCTTGTCTTGTTTCAGTTTCTACATCATTCCATCCAATTTGTATAACACTTTTTATTTTTTTAAAGATTTTATTTATTTGAAAGAGTTACACAGAGAGAGAAGAAGAGGCAAAAAGAAAGAGAGAGAGAGAGAGAGGTCTTCCATCACTGGTTCACTCCCCAATTGGCTGCAACAGCCAGAGCTGCGCCGATCCGAAGCCAGGAGCCAGGAGATTTTCCTGGTCTCCCACGCGGGTGCAAGGGCCCAAGGGCTTGGGCCATCTTCTACTGCTTTCCCAGGCCATATCAGAGAGCTGGATTGGAAGTGGAGCAGCCAGGTCTCGAACCGGCGCCCATATGGGATGCCTTCACTGGTAGGCAGTGTCTACCCGCTACGCCACAGCACCGGCCCTTGTATTCCACTTTATTAAATTCATTTTCTGATTTTATTTTTCATTTAATTTCCTTTTCCTTGAATTACACTTCTCAAACATGTTCCATTTGTCTCATACAACATTCTATCCCACATAGAAGTTTTAAACCAGTGCATAGTTTCCATGTACACTTCAACCCACATTTCGCCAGTGTTTTACATTCTCTACTCTGCCTTATGTATGTGTGTGTGTTTATCAACTTTTATCAAATTTGTAGAAAGATCTTCATAAGCACCACCACAATCTGGATATAGAATTGTTCAAAGAACTTCCTAATAGTGCCCTTTATAGTAGTATGCTCCATCCAGCATTTTATATTTAGAACCACAGTATATATTGAGTTAATTTTTATATAAAGTATGAGATTGAGATCAAAGTTTCTATGTGGGGGGGGGGAGTGAGTGTGGATGTCCTATCACTGTTGAATTCAATAGCTATCTGTTATCTGTTGACTTATTTTTACATTTTTAGTCAAAATGTGGTTGGCTGTGCTTGTCTGAGTCTACTTTGGGACTCTCTCTTCTTTTCTATTGACCTATGTGTCTCCAAATCCCCAGCGATAATGCCCTAATTGATTAATGTAGATCTACAATAAGCACTAACATAGGTAGAGTGAGTTATCCTACATTCTTCTTCTTTTTTCAAAATTGTTATACCTATTTTAGTTCCTTTGATGTACCATATAATTTTAGATTAAGAATGTCAGTACATAACATGGAATAAAGCTGAGATTTTTGTAGGAAGGAATGATGTGAGCATATCAATCAATTCAGGGAGAATTTATTTCTTTGACTTTTCCAATACACGAATAATATTTTCTTTTTCTTTCCATTTATTTGGTTTTAATGATGTCTTTCACCAGGATTTGGTAGTTGTCAGCATATGGATCCTGTACATATTTTATTAGATTCACATTTAAGTATCTTATTTTATTTGAAGCTATTGACAAATGATATGATGTTCTAATTGTTCATAAAAATGCAGTTAATTTGTCTCATATTGACTTTATCTTTTTAAGATTATTTATTTATTTGTTTGAGAGATAGAGTTACAGACAGTGAGAGGTAGAGACAGAGAGAAAGGTCTTCCATCCGCTGGTTCCTCCCCAAATGGCCAAAATGGCCGGAGCTGCGCTGATCCGAAGCCAGGAGCCAGGAGTTTCTTCCAGGTCTCCCACATGGGTGCAGGGGCCCAAGGACTTGGGCCATCTTCTACTGCTTTCCCAGGCCATAGCAGAGAGCTGGATTGGAGGAGGAACAGCCAGGACTAAATCTGGCACCCATATGGGATACCGGCACCACAGGCAGAGGATTAACCTACTGTGCCGCAGCACTGGCCCCTTGCATTGACTTTATATACTATAATATTGCTAAACTCTCTTATTAGTTCTAGCATACCTCCAACTCCATAGATTGAGATTTTTCTATATAGACTGTCATGCCTCCAAAAATAGTGGCAAAACAATTTATTTCTGACCAGTTTGTATGTATTTTCTTTTCTTGCCTTATTTCACTGGCTAGAAAGAGATTATGTAAAATTGATATAATTGATAGAATTTGTCAATGAAAACTTTTTCAAAAGATTTCATACTATGAATTCATTTTTAATCATAATAAGGCTATCCATATTATCTAATTGGTTTTGTATGAATTTTGTAATTTGTGATTTTTGAGGAATTTTTTATTTCATCACCGTATTGTTGACTGTGTGTATAGAATTATTGAAATATATTGCTATATCATCTTAAATAAGATAATCTTTAGACCTGCAGTCATATGCCATTACACAATCTTGTTACCAGAAATTTCTATCTTCTCTTTTTTTCTGAGTCAGTATTGCTAGAGGTTTACCAATTATGTTAATATTTTTGAAGTACTGGCTTTGGGTTATATCAATTTTTAATTTTCAGTATCACTGCTTTTGCTTTAATTTGTTTATTTTTTCTCCCTTTTCTAGTTTGTTACGCTGTGAACTTAGATTATTTAATGTGTCTATTAATTTTTAAAGATTTATTTGTATTTATTTGTTTGAAAGACAGAGTTAGAGAGAGGGACAGACATTTGGTTCATTCCCCAAATGGCTACAATGGCAGGGCCTAAGCCAGGCTGAAACCAAGAGCCAGGAACTCCAACCAGGTCTCCCATGTGTGTGGCAGGGGCCCAAGTCCTTGGGTCATTTTCTGCTGCTTTTCCCAGGTGCATTAACAGGGACCTGGATCAGAAGTGGAACAGCTGGAACTCAATCACTGCTCATAGGGGATGCTGGCCTTGCAAGTGAGGCTTAATCCACTGTGCCACAACATCAGCCACTCACTATTTGTGTTTTTCTTTAAATATTTATTTATTTATTTGAAAGTCAGAGTTAGAGAGAAATCTTATATCTGCTGGTTCACTCCCCAAATGGCCATAATAGTTAGGGCTGGGCCAGGCCAAAGCCAGCAGTCAGGATCTTCTCCCAGATCTTCCACATGGGTGTCAGGGGTCCAAACACTTGGACCATCTTCTGCTTTTCCCAGGCCATTAGCAGGGAGCTGGATCAGAAGTAGAGCAGACAGGACATGAATCAGCACCCATATGTGGCACCCATACACCTCAATATTGGCCCCTCATTATTTGTTTCTAATGTAAACATTTGGAGACACAAATTTCCCTTTTGGTATAGATCTAGATGTTTGACAGTTATGAATAAGATGTTGCAAGTATACATACTGAGTTTTTTGTGTGACATAAGTTTACACTAATTTGGATAAACATATGAAGAACAGTATGGCTGAGTCATATGGTAAGGCTATGTTCAGTTTTCTAAAAATCTGCCAAATTGTCTTTCAAAGTGCCTTTACCATTTTGCACTCCCACTAGTGATAAAAGAGAGCTTCTGATATTTCATATCCTTGCCAGTATCTGGTGTTGTTAGTGTTTTGGGTTTTAGCCATTCTAATTGATATATAGTGGTAACTTGTTTTAATCTGCAGAACCAAATACCAATGATTTTCATGTGCTTCCGCATGCTTATTTGATATCTGTATATCCTCTTTGATGTCATATCTCTTCAGAAGTTTGCTCCATTTTTAAAGATTTATTTACTTGTTTGGCAATTAGAAAGAGAGAGAGAAAGAGAGAGAAATATCTTCCATCTGTTTGTTCACTCTCCAAATGGCTGCAATGGCAGGGACTGGGCAAATCCGAAGCTGAAGCCAGAATTCAGAATCTCCATCCAAGTGTCCCATGTGCGTAGCAGTTGCCCAAGCACTTGTGCCATATTCCTCTGCCTTACCTGGTGCATTAGCATTGGAAGCAGAGCAGCCAGTACTCAAACAGGTGCTCCAATGTGGTATGCCTGCATTGCAGGATACAGCTTAACCTGCTTCACCACAACACTGACCCCGTCTTTGCCCTCTTTTTAAATTGGTTGTTTACTTATTTATTTATTGTTGAATGTATATTTGAGAGGCAGAGAGATAGAAGTAGAGAGAGAGAGCACTCCTATTCACTGCTTCATTCCCCAAATGCCTGTAATGGCTGGTGTGGAAGCCAGGAGCTGGGAATGCAGTCCTTGTCTTCAATGTGGCTGGCAGAAACTCAATTGTTTGTGTTATTACCAGAGACTCCGAGAGGCTGCCTTGGCAGGAAACTGGAACTGCGAGCCAGAGCCAAGAATCAAACCCAAGTATTCTAATAATGGAACAAGAAGATCTTTAACCACTTGTCTAAACACCCACTCCTTATGTTTGAGTTGTCAGACTTATTTGCTTGTTTTGGGTACAAGTCCTTTTTTGAGATATGGATTTTGCAATTATTTTCTCATGATCTGTTAGCTCGTTTTTTCATTTTTTACACTATATAATTTTTAATTTCCTTCAAGACTTCTTTGAGTCATGGATTACTTTGAAGTACATGCATTAGTTTTCAAATGTTGGAAATTTTCTTAATATTTTAATTTTATTGATTTCTACTTTGACCCTATGATTACCAAAAAGCATGCTTTATGTCATTTCAATTATTTTAAATTTGTGAAGTATTTTCTGTGGTTTAGGATAATAGTATAATAGTCCATGGCCAAATGTGGAGGGAAATGTGCATTCTGCTTTGTTGGGTGAAGGGTTTGAAATATGGTCAGTAGACCTGTTGGTTAAATATGTTATTCATATTATTAAATATTTCATATTTTTTCTATTAATTATGTTAGTTACTGGGAGGAAGATATTGAAGAATCCTATTATAATTCTGGATGTATCTATTTTTCTTTTCAGTGCCTCATTTATTGCTTCATACGTTTAGAAGCTCTGTTGCTTGGTGTGTACACATTTAACATCACTATATTTTCCTGGTGTATTAATCCTTTGATCATTATGTAATATCTTTGTTTCTAGTAATTTTTAAAAATATTTATTTATTTATTTATTTATTTGAAAGGCAGAGTTAGAGAGCTAGAGCTAGAGCTAGAGCTAGGGCAAGATGTCTTCCATCCACTGGTTCACTCTCTCAATGGTCACAACATCCTGGATTGGGCCAGGACAAAGCCTGCAAATCCATCCCGGCCTCCCATATGACTGGCAGGGTTCCAAGTACTTGGACCATATTCTATTGCTTTCCCAGGCATAATAGCAGGGAGTTGGATCAGAAGAGGAGCAGCTGGGACTCAAACTGGTGCTCATATGGGATGTGGGTGTTGTAGATGGCAGCTTAACCTGCTGTGCCACAATCCTGGCCTCTCTAGTCACTTCATTTGTTCTGAAGTTTATTTTATCTAATATCAATGCAGATATACTCACTATTTTTTGCATATTTGTTCAATCTGTGTTATTGTATTTGAAATGAGTTTCCTGCAGATTGCATATTATATTGTTGGATCAAATTTTTTTTAAAAAAATCTATTCTACTAAACTGTCTTTTAATTGATGCTCTTAGACCATTTATGTTTAAGGTAATAATTGATATGTTAAGATTCAGGTTTGCTATTTGGTATTTTGTTTTCTTTTTTCTTCTATTTTTCATTCATGCTTCTATTTTCATACCTTCCTGTTGGATAGAAGAACACTTTAATAGAACTTTATTTTTTTAGTTTGGAAGGCAAAGACACCGAAACACGGATGAGTGGAAATCTTCCACCTGTTGGTTCACTCCTCAAATGCCTGCAACAGCCAGGCCTGGGTCTGGCTAAAATCAGGGGCCTAGATCCCTGTTAAATGTAAGAGTGGGAATAAGAGAGGGAAGAGATGTACATTTCGGCACATGCTCACTCGGACTTACCCCTAATAGTAGAGCTAGAAACGTACCAGGGGGGTCCAATTCAATCCCATCAAGGTGGCATGTACCAATGCCATCTTCCTTGTTAAAGTGATCAGTTTAAGATCATAATTGATTAAAAATATAGGATTAAGTGTCAAAGGAATTACATAAATAAGACCAGTGTCTGCAAATAATTGATAGAATTAAAAAAGAGAGAATGATCCTACATGGGAAGCAGGATACACAGCAGACTCATAAAATGGCAAAAGCCCTAAACAGCACTCTGGCCTCAGAATATGCCCTTAAGGCATTCAGATCTGGCTGAAGAGCCCATGAGAGTATTTTAGGCATGGAAAGCCAAGGCACTGTGGCAAAAAAAACAAAAAAACAAAAACCTAAATGAAAGATCTATGCTAGTGAGATCCCAGTGGAAAGAACGGGCCATCAAAGAAGGAGGCACCTTTCCTTGAAGGGAGGAGAGAACTTCCACTTTGACTATGGCCTTGTGTAAATAAGATTGGAGTTGGTGAACTCAAGAGGCTTCCATAGCCTTGGCAGCTCATGACAAGAGCCTCGGGTGATTACTGACGTCATAAATAAGAGTTTCAATAAATTAGAGTTTCAATCCATTATTTTATGAGGGTTTTTCTAGGGTATGTTCAGTGTGTTCTGTGCTTTATACAACGTCTTATTTATGACGTCATAAATAAGAGTTCATTCAACAATGGGGGTCACTGTGCACCTGCTCCCCATGTAGGACTTCTGCCCTTAATGTGTTGTACTATGAGAATTAACGGTAAAACTACTATTCAAACAGTACTTTATACTTTGTGTTTCTGTGTGGGTGCAAACTGTTGAAATCTTTACTTAGTATATACTAAGTTGATCTTCTGTATATAAAGATAATTGAAAATGAATCTTGATGTGAATGGGATGGGAGAGGAGTGGGAGATGGGAGGATTGAGGTGGGAGAAAAGCTGCTATAATCCAAAAGCTGTACTTTGGAAATTTATATTTATTAAATAAAAGTTGAAAAGAAAAGAAAAGGCCCTTGCTTATACAAAAGAAGTATTCTGGAACTGTTGTGTGTAAACATATTACTGTAATTTGAATCCTTTCAAACACATTAAAGGAGAAACCACTGAAAGCAGCTCCCCCCTTTTTTATTGAAATGGAAGCACACACCCTTCATTTACATGGATTATAAATTAATAATCATCCTCCACATTTAGGTGGCACATCACCTGTTACTAAGAACTCTCCTCCACATAATCTCATTGCAGTGCCTCTCAACCTTGTGAGAGTTGCCCCACTGTCCAGATAAAAACATACCAAATGTGGATTGGTGCCCTGCATTTCTCTATTTCTCCTATTGCCATACTTTTTTTTTTTTTTTTGTAGATTTGGCTACCTTAGTAGCTGCCTACCTTTTCCTTATCCCTCTCAGGCCCCAAGGACTGCTTTGGATCTTTTGGTTCTTTTCCTTCCAGGGAATGACTTTGGGCAAAGTCTCTATCAAATTTCTCATTTGTTTCATTGAGAAAGGAGAGGAGAACTTGAGATTTTTGGCATCTGGAAACTTTTTTGTTATTCTTTCTAGACTCTACAACTTTATCCCCAGTCTCATTCTGATATAAGAATGTGATTATAAAAAAGCTCATCAAAATCCAATTTTGACTCATGACTGTTCCCCAAAATGTCTTCACCACCTCCTTCTTTCTTCCCCAGTAAGACAGACAACCTGGAAATGAGACTCAGAAAGATTGGGATGCTTTCTGGGGCTATCCACATATGACATTAATTTAGATTAGTGGTTTCCTGAATTAAAAGATCTTCCCATTAAGGGGATAAAATCAAAACAAAAATCTGGAGAGCCACTGCGGCTCCTAGATCAATACTGTCTTTATTTCCACAGCTTTTTACCTTTACATTGTTAGGCTTAATGTGCAGAGTTATGTAGTTTCTAACAACGGGGAAAGTAAGAGGGTGAGATTACTTTTACAAAAAAAAAAGAAAACTCCAGAAATGTTTATTTGCAATTTAATGGTATCTTAAATGTGTACATATGCATGTATATATGTATGTTTGTATTATCACCAATCACCCCTCAGGTATTTCTGCAATTACCAGGCATTGTGTTGGATGCTAATAGGAAGATGGATGGTAGTAGATAGAAATCATACAGAGCAAGGAAAAAAACCATTATTTTATGAGGATTTTTCTAGGGTATGTTCAGTGTGTTCTGTGCTTTATACAAATTAGAGACTTGCAATGCTGAAATTCATATCACTATTATTTTACATATGAATAAACTTAGATTCAGAAAAGTAAATTGGCATGATAGAGTCAGAATGGATTGCATATTTGACCAATTTCAAATCCATCATGCTTTCCACTAAAACTTTAATGTTTTCCAAGAGAAAGAGGTAGCCTCTTGTTCTTTTCTACTCATTAGACAGCTCATTGCTGCTCTCAGGTGTCTGTTAAATGCCTGGAAAACCTTCTTTACTTCTTATTCAAATTCTATTCATTAAAATATTTCAACTACCTCGAAACATTTTCCTCCCTACTCAAACACCCTGTAATATTAGTTGTCATTATCATATCTTGGAAGAACCAATTCTTTGCTGTCCAGAGTTTTTCATAGGAAACTAAGCATATTGTATTTGGAAATAATCACAGAATGTCAGAACTACGAAACCACTTACTCCAGACCTCTTACATATCGTATAGGAAAACTAAAGCTCCGAGAAAGAAAGAGATGAGTTCAGGATCCCACAGTGGCTTTGCAACAAAGCCTGGATTAGACCCCAGAATGATGACTCCACAGCCGATAGTAGAGAACGGGTGGCCTAGTGATGGGACAGCAGTGACAGATATTCATAAAAGCAGCCTAAGGAACACAGACTTCAGTACAACATAACACCTGTCTCCTAACCCATATTGGTCAATTTCACCTTATCTCATTTGAAAGTCCAAAATTCTCCCCTATTTTAATTTATATATGACTTCTAGTGAGATTTGACAGTTCTTCATGCAGCAACATCAATTATATAGCTTTATTTTTTATTTTTTAAAGTTGAACACTATGAGAAACAGTGACTTGATCAGCCCTTGTCCTGATTGTTGATGTACAATTTAATACTTTATTCCTTTTAGTATTTTTTTGTTCTGCTTAATACTATGGCTTGAACTCTGTAATTAACACACAATTATTCTTAGGTGTTTAAATTTAACTGAAAAGTGATCCCTGTTAAATATAAGAGTGGGAACAAGAGAGGGAGGAGATGTACAGTTCGGCACATGCTCAATCAGACTTACCCCAAACGGTGGAGTTTGAAATGTGCCTGGGGATTCCAATTCAATCCCATCAAGGTGGCATGTTCCAATGCCATCTCACTAGTCCAAGTGATCAATTTCAGTTCACAGTTGATCATAATGATAGGTCTAAGAATTAAAGGAATCACATAAACAAGACTAGTGTCTGCTAATACTAACTGATAGAATTAAAAAGGAGAGAACACTCCAACATGGGAAGCGGGATACACAGCAGACTCATAGAATGGCAGATGTCCTACATAGCACTCTGGCCTCAGAATCAGCCCTTAAGGCATTCGGATCTGGCTGAAGAGCCCATGAGAGTCTTGGAAAGCCAAGACACTCTGGAAAAAAAAATTAAAAAAAGACCTAAATGAAAGATCTCTGTGAGTGGGATACCAGTGGAAAGAACGGGCCATCTAAGAAGGAGCTACCTTTCTCTGAAGGGAGGAGATAACTTCCACTTTGACTATGACCTTGTCTAAATAAGATCAGAGTCAGCAAACTCAAAAGGCTTCCATAGCCTTGGCAACTCATGACAAGAGCCTAGGGAGATTACTGACATCATAAACAAGAGTATCAATTTGTTAAGTCAACAACAGGAGTCACTGTGCACTTACTCCTCATGTAGGATCTCTGCCATTAATGTATAGTTCAATGTGATTAATGCTATAACTAGTACTAAAACAGTATTTTACACTTTATGTTTCTGGGTGGGTGCAAACTGTTGAAATCTTTACTTAATATATACTAAATTGATCTTCTGTATATAAAGATAATTGAAAATGAATCTTGATGTGAATGGAATGGGAGACGGAGTGGGAGATGGGAGGGTTGCGGGTAGGAGGGAAGTTATGGGGGGGGAAGCCATTGTAATCCATAAGCTATTCTTTGGAAATTTACATTTATTAAATAAAAGTTTTAAAAAAGATTTATGTATTTATTTGAAAGTCAGAGTTACACAGAGAGAAGGAAAGGCAGAGAGAAAGAGAGAGAGGTCTTCCATTCACTGGTTCATCCCCAATTGGCTGTAACAGCCTGTGCTGTGCCGATCTGAAGCCAGGAGCCAGGAGCCTCTTCCGGGTCTCTCACACGGGTGCAGTGGCCCAAGGACTTGGGCCATCTTCTACTGCTTTCCCAGGCCACAGCAAAGAGCTGGATTGGAAGTGGAGCAGCTGGGACTCAAACTGACACTCATATGGGATGCTGGCATTGCAGGTGGCAGCTTTACCTGCTATGCCACAGCACCAGCTCCCCAGTCGTAGAGCTTTTTTACTCATTGCATAAGCAAATTCCATCAAACTCAGACACAATTTTGGCAAATCCTGATAGCCATTTAATTAAAATATATCCTGAATCATAGCACTTTGCTCTAATTTGGCAATCAGCCTACACTAAATTATCATTATCCCACATTTGGACTACACAATAGCCTCATGTCTGGTCTGTTTTTCCACCTTCGCTACTCTAAATATATAGACATACATCAGATCATATCAATCAAAACCTCAAGTGGCTCGCAGTTCCATCAGAAGTAATCTAACCTCTAAGTCTTACTTGATCTGGTTCCTTGCAACCCTTATCGCCCTCATCTCCTTGACTTGCTCCTCATTAACCACCCTGACCTCCTTTGGCCAAGATATGCTATCGCTTCAGGGCCTTTGCCATTACCATCTCCTCTGCAGAGCATGACCCCCCCCCCACCAGCCCCCATTATGCCTAGTGGCATACCTCCTCACTTCTTTCAGGTTTCTGCTCAAGTGTTACCTCCTGAGAGAGGACTTCCCTGACCGTCATACCCAAAACAGCACTCTATTCTTTCTTCTACCTGATTTTTCTTCATAGTACTTACTGCTGCATGTCTTTAAGTTATATACATATGTATATCTGTAGTCCTCTTTCCTTACCCTACCAGTAAACTGTACATCTTGTGAGGTCAAGGTATTTGTCTTATTTTTTCACTGCCACAGCCCCAACAGCTAGAAGAGTGTTTTTTGCGGTAAATATCTGTCAAACAAATGTGTTGAGTGACTGAATCATCAACATCTTTGCTGATGGTGACCACATTAGCCTCATAGCAGTTCAGATGGTACGTGGGCAAAGTTTTCATTAAATCTATTGAATAGATAAATTAAAGGGGGGAGGGAAATTAGATACAATTTGCTTCAAGGCACCCAGTGGATTTTTAATAGGCTGAGCATAGAACTGCTATATCCTGTAACGTACATTAGCATTTGCCACAGAGACAACTCCAAGACAAGCTCGTTACAGTAAAGTGTTTTTGAGAGACATATCTACTTAGAAAACAGGGCTGATTTCTGGAAGTTGAAATGAGCGTGATAAGACATTAAGACCTTTACAATTTTGTCTGCAAACAGTGACAAAACTGTGAAATTATAGAATGCATCATGGTTATTCAACAATTAAATTTGGAAGCTGAGACTGAAAAGAATACAAACACACCTGCATTTATCCACCAGCTCTTTTACAGGTGACAAAAATGGCTATTTTGCATTTCTCAAGACAGGAAAGTGTCTATCTCTGAAATAGAACTACTTTAACATGATTTTTTTATTTTTCTAAAAAATGTATTTATGTATTTGAGAGGTAGAGTTACAGAGAGGGAGGGGGGAGGGAGGGGGAGGAGAAAGGGAGGGGGAGGGAGAGGGAGGTCTTCCATCTGCTAGTTTACTCCCTAAATGGCTGCAACACAACCACATAGGCCATCTTTTACTGCTTTCCCAGACACATAAGTAGGGATCTGGATTGGAAGTAGAGCAGCTGGGACTCAAACCGGTACACATTGTGGGGTGCTGGTGTTGCAGGTGATGGCTTAATTTGCTGCATTGTGCTAGCCCAGGAAAATTTTTTCTTAATGCAAGCAGGTTTGGCAAGGCCCATTCTGGATGTAACTAAATGGCAAAACCACAACACCACAAGGTTAGTCTTGTCTTGCATTATTTATTTAGTGTGTTCCTTTTAAAAAAAATCTAATTTAATCTCCTTAATCACCTCTCCTATTCTCCCTCTAACTTTAGTCCAAGGCAGGTAGAAAGAACTGTTTCCATTATTGAACTAACTCTGAAGTAGAATAGTGAAGCAACTGGGTTTGGGCCACACGGCATACCAAATGCAGTAGCAAAATGACCACCACATGTTTACAATCCACCATTACAAGATTGCTTGTCAGCTATGCTACTCTACCTTCACCATGCTTAGCCCCGGTATACAGCAAAGAGGAACTGTTCATTATCCAGGAAATATTGAGCAGAGTTGCTAAGAGCATAGCTGTGGGAGCCAAATGGCCTGTGTTTGATTCCCCAGCTCTGCCTCCTAGATGTAAACTTGGATTTAGGAGGCACATTCCTCACCAGTAAAATGAGGGTAATAATAGCTGTGGATAAGGTAACAAATGTCCAACACTTAGGACTACAATGCCATATCATGTGAACATATGCTAATTAAAGGTTTTCACAATAAAAATAACTGTGTTTTTTCCTGTTGGAGTATTCACTATGTCCCTTATCTCACATTAAGAGCTGGGCTATAGATAAAGAGGGCATCTGAGTTATTGTTAGGTATAAACAACCACATATCTCTGGTTCCCTCTCCTTTTTTCATTTTCTTCTCTTTTTTCCTCTACCTTGGATAAACTCATCTGTAAGATACAATAAAAGATTTCTTGTCTGCGTGTGGGTGGGAGGGGAGAGTGGGAAATATCATCATGCCCCTAAATCTGTATATATGAAATACATGAAATTTGTTCAACTTATATAAATTAAAAAAAAGGAATTAAAAATGCATATGAATTAAAAAAATTCCCTGACTACTTTGTATAAGGAAGGGAGCTGAAAAAGCCCAGGTTAGCTTGGGGTTGTGGCCTCAGGTTTGCCTTACATCCAGGGCCAGAGTGACGGACTGGTCACTCCCATCCAGTGTCTGACTTCTCCCCAGGTCACCCACTTGGACTTGTTCTGGGATTTTCACTTTCATTTTGTCTAGAATTTCCTCACACTTACCCTTCAACCATCTTCCCCTGTCCTACCTCCTTAAGCCTTCCTTTCCACTCAAGGGCTCCTGAATTTGAGTTTTTGACTGAATTCCCTGTTTTCTTCTTTGCTTCTCGCTGCCTTACATAAGTCTCATTTGCTTCCTGGTCAAAGTCTATGTGAAGGGCTACAGTTTTGGGAATAAGGAGTCTCTGGTGACTTTACAGCTAGGTTGATGACGGGAAAGGTAGGGCCAGTAGGGGCTTCCTTGTAGCAGAAAAGTGCCTTGTGTCCTCTGATATGAGATGAGAAGCCCAGCATATTCAAAATGAAAATCCTTTTGTTAAGAATACTAGTTCTCAAGAGTATAGACAAAGGCTATCAACAATGATCAAATCTAAAGATGTCAATTTCACTCATACACATTACATTTTTTGTACTCTGTATATTAGTTACCACAAATCAGGGCAAACATATGATATGGGTATTTTTTGGACTGGCTTATTTCACTGACTGTCTCCAGTTGCATCATTTTGTTGCAAAAGAGAGGATTTCATTCTTTTTATGGCTGAGTAGTATTCCATTGTGTATACATACCACAATTTCTTTTTCCAGTCATCCAGTATTTTTTCTACTTACTATGTGTTGAATTCTTATTTACTGGAGGGTTAAGGTTGTGATTATAAAGAAAATTGAAAGTGTGTATATGTAAAAATTAAAAGAAAAATAGAAAAGAAGGAGAAGGATGGTGGGAGTGAGGGAGGCAGTGACAGAGGATATGGTGGAAAGTATAATGATGCTCTTAAACCTGTATATATGACACAAAAAACAAAGACGGGAAAGAAAGAAGAAATTTGAGGGAAGGAGAAAAGCAGGCAACTGTTATTATCTTTTTTATAATTTTATATATGAAATTTGTTATCTTTATACTTTTTTACAGGCAGAGTGGACAGTGAGAGAGAGAGACAGAGAGAAAGGTCTTCCTTCCATTGGTTCACCCTCCAATGGCCACTGCAGTCGCACACTGTGGCCGGCGCACCTCGCTGATCCAAAGCCAGGAGCCAGGTGCTTCTCCTGGTCTCCCATGCGGGTGCAGGGCCCAAGGACCTGGGCCATCCTCCACTGCACTCCCGGGCCACACCAGAGAGCTGGACTGGAAGAGGAGCAACCGGGACAGAATCCGACGCCCCAACCGGGACTAGAACCTGGGGTACGGGCACCGCAGGGGGAGGATTAGCCTATTGAGCCGCGGTGCTGGCCATCTTTATATTAATAAAAATTTAAAAAATAAAACAGCTTATAGACCCAAACTGGGTTTTAAATCCATCTTTACTTCTTACTAGTTTGTGATCTTGGACAACTTATTTAGTTGTTTTCTGATTTTTTTAAAGATTTATTTTATTTATTTAAAAGGTAGAGTTAGAGAGAGAGGTAGACAGAGACAGAGGTCTTCCATCCGCTGGTTCACTCCCCAGATGGCCGCAGTGGCCTGAGCTGAGCCGATCCGAAGCCAGGAGCTAGGAGATTCTTCTGGGTCTCCCACGTGGGTGCAGGGGCCCAAGGACTTGGGTCCTCTTCTACTGCTTTTCCAGGCCATAGCAGAGAGCTGTATTGGAAGAGGAGTAGCCGGGTCTCATATGGGATACTGGTGCTTCAGGCCAGGGCTTTAACTCGCTGCGCCACAACACCAGCCCCTCTGGTTGGTTTTCTTATGTATATCATGATAATAATACGCATTTTGTTGCATTATGGTAAGAATTAAATAGAGTGGAACACGAGAAATTCTTGGAATAATGCTTAACACATATTAAGTGCTCAATGAAAGACAATTATCATTTTATTATCTCCATGATACTAGTTTCCTATTGCTATTATAACAAATTTTTACAAACTCAAGGGCTTAAAACAACATAATTTTATCTCAGCCAGAAATCTGGCACAGGTCTCACTAGGATAACATTTAAAACCAGTAGGTTTATTACATTCCCTTCTGGAGGTTCCAAGAGAATGCATTTCCTTGCCGTTTCTGGCTTCTGGAGGCTGCCTGCTTGTGGTCTCTTCCATATTCAAAGCCAAAGAGTTGACGCCTTCTTAAATCTCACCACTTTGATCGCCTCTGATGCATTTGCCTTTTATTTACTCTTTTTTATTCTAACAAAATTACATAACACAAATTTACCTTTTTAAACAAATTTTAATAGCACAGTCTAGTGGCATTAAGTGTACTCACACTGTTGTGCAAACATCATCATGAATTGTACTATTTTGTGTCTAGAAGAATTTATCTAGGTACATCATATAAATGGAATAATAAAATATTTGTTCTTTTGTATTTGGTTTTACTTATCAATTTATTTAGGGTACACTCATGTTGTAATATGTCAGAATTTCTTTTTTTCTTTTTTTTTTAACTTTTATTTAATAAATATAAATTTCCAAAGTACAGTTTTTGGATTACAGTGACTTTTTTTCCACATAACCTACCTCCCACCTGCAGTCATCCCATCTTCCACTCCCTCTCCCATGCCATTCTTCCTCATAATTCATTTTCAATTATCTTTATATACAGAAGATCAATTTAGTATATATTAAGTAAAGATTTCAACAGTTTGCACCCACCCAGAAACATAAAGTGTAAAGTACTGTTTGAGTACTAGTTATACCGTTAATTCTCATAGTACAACACACTAAGGACAGA
The DNA here is from genome assembly GCA_949820135.1 of Sylvilagus floridanus. Taxonomy (NCBI): domain Eukaryota; kingdom Metazoa; phylum Chordata; class Mammalia; order Lagomorpha; family Leporidae; genus Sylvilagus; species Sylvilagus floridanus. The sequence goes on from OX463223.1 coordinate 83,486,541, forward strand.
GATCCTACATGGGGAGTAAGTGCACAGTGACTCCTGTTGTTGATTTAACAATTGACACTCTTGTTTATGACGTCAGTAATCTCCCTAGGCTCTTGTCATGAGTTGCCAAGGCTATGGAAGCCTTTTGAGTTTGCTGACTCTGATCTTATTTAGACATGGCCATAGTCAAAGTGGAAGTTCTCTCCTCCCTTCAGAGAAAGGTGCCTCCTTCTTTGATGGCCTGTTCTTTCCACTGGGATCTCACTCACAGAGATCTTTCATTGGGTCTTCTTTTTTTTCAGAGTGTCTTGGCTTTCCATGCCCAAAATATTCTCATGGGCTCTTGAGCCAGATCCGAATGACTTAAGGGCTGATTCTGAGGCCAGAGTGCTATTTAGGACATCTGCCATTCCATGAGTCTGCTGTGTCTCCTGCTTCCCATGTTGGAGTGTTCTCTCTTTTTTAATTCTATCAGTTAGTATTAGCAGACACTAGTCTTCTTTATGTGATCCCTTTGACTCTTAGGCCTATCATTATGATCAATTATGAACTGAAACTGATCACTTGGACTAGTGAGATGGCATTGGTACATGCCACCTTGATGGGATTGGATTCCCATCATTCCACCAGAGGAATTGGAATCCCTTGGTACATTTCTAACTCCACCGTTTGGGGTAAGTCTGATTGAACATGTGCCGAACTGTACATCTCCTCCCTCTCTTGTTCCCACTCTTATATTTAACAGGGATCACTTTTCAGTTAAATTTAAACACCTAAGAATAATTGTGTGTTCATTACAGAGTTCAACCAATAGTATTAAGTAGAACAACAACAACAAAAAAAACTAAAAGTGATAAAGTATTAAGTTGTTTCTTGACAGGACAAGGGCTGATCAAGTCACTGTTTCTCATAGAGTCCATTTCACTTCAACAGGTTTCCTTTTTGGTGCTCGGTTAGTTGTCACGGATCAGGGAGAACATGATATTTGTCCCTTTGGGACAGACTTAATTCACTCAGCATGATGTTTTCCAGATTCCTCCATTTTGTTACAAATGAACATGTCAGAATTTCAATGACTAATCACTATATATATATATATATATATATATATATATACACACACACACCACATTTTGTTCATTCATTCATTAACGAATGGATATTTGGGTTGTTTCTGCCTTCTGTATATTGTGAATTGCACTACTATGAACATGGGTTACAAATATCTGTTTGATTCTCTGATTTCAATTATTTGGGCTATACACCCGGAAGTTGAATTGCTAGATAATATATTAATTCAGTGCTTAAATGTTTAGGATCAGCCATTCTGTTTCCACAGTGACTGCACTATTTTATATTCCCACCAGCTCTATACAGTGTTTCTAATTTCTTCACATACTTGTCAACACTTATTTTCTATTTTGATAGTAACTATACTTTTAAATATTTATTTACTTGAGAGGTAGAAAGATATAAAGATAGAGACACAGAGAGACAAACAGAAAGAGACAGAGAGCTCTCATCCACTGGTTCACTCTCCAAATGTTTGCAATGGCTGGGGCTGGGCTGTGGTAAGCAGGTAGCTGGGAAGGCAACCCAGGTGTCCCATGTGGGTAGTAGAAATCCAATTACTTCACCAAACATTGCTGCCTCTCAAGATATGCATTATCAAGAAACTGCACTTAGGAGTCAGAGCTGAGACTTGAACCTAGGTACTAAAGTATGGGCATCTTAACAGATAAGCCAAATGTTCACTCCCAGTAATAGCCATCCTAGTGGATATGTGGTGATACGTCACCGTGGTTTTGATGAACACATTTCTGATAGATAATGATGATTGGCATTTTTCATGTGTTTATTGGCTATTTGTGTATGTTTTTAAAGAAATGTCTATTCAAGCCCTTTTTCCATTTTTTAAAAAATATTTTGTTGCTGTTGCTGTTGTCTCCCATATTTAAGGACCCTTGTAATTACACTGGATCCTTCTGGATAATTCAAGATAATCTCCTTATGTTAAGGTAAAATGATTAGTAACCCTAATTCCATCTGCAACCTTAATTTCCTTTCATCATGTTATGTATTATATTGACAATTTGAGAAGATAAAGATGTGGATATCTTTGGCCATTCATTATTGTCCTTAAATAGTGTTCTTTTCCTCACAGAAATTTGTGGGTGAAGTCTTTCTTCATTCTGCTTCTATAGCAAGAAAGTTGAGGATCATCTTGTATCCTTTTATCTCATGATGTCTGATTTCTAAAAAGTTCTCAATTTGGACCTGCTTTACAGGAAATCAGCCTAATACTAGCAGCCTCTTATTGGGTATTCTTGCCTCAGTGCCTCTTCTTATACCAAATCCAACCCCCGTACAGTCCTAAGAATATTACAAAACATATCTAGAACCATAACTTAGTTTCATAAAATCCTAAAGCTTCTTCTCTATGAACAGCATATAAATTGGCTGAATGCATAAGAATCAAGACCCAACTATATATTTCCTACAAGAAACTCATTTGACCAGACAAAGATACACATATAGCCTGAAAGTGAAAGGTTGGGAAAAGATATACCATGGACATGAAAACCAAAAACGAATAGGCTTGGCTATGCTTAGATAAAAGATATTTTAAATCAAAATTTTAAAATGAGATAAAGAAGAACATTATATATTTATAAGAATATTGATTCAGCAAGAAGTTATAACAATAATAAATATGTATGCTCACAATACAACCCACATATATAAAGCAAATATTATTAGACCTAAAAGAAGAGATACACTACAATACAATGATAATTGAAGACTTCAACACCCAACTATCATGAGTAAACTGATTATTCAGACATAAAATAAACTAAGATAGGCCAGATTTGAAATATGCTCTAGAGTAAATGTACCTAACAAACGTTTACAGAACATTTCACCCAACACATAGAGATTATACATTCTTCTCTGCACCTGGAGTATTTTCTAGGATCCACCACATATTAACCTGAAAATCAACTCTACGTAAATTTTTTTTTTTTATTTTACAGATAGAGTTAGACAGTGAGAGAGAGAGACAGAGAGAGAAAGGTCTTCCTTCCGTTGGTTCACTCCCCAAATGGCTGCTACCGCCAGAGCTACAGCAATCCGAAGCCAGGAGCCAGGTGCTTCCTCCTGGTCTCCCATGCAGGTGCAGGTGCCCAAGTACATGGGCCATCCTCCACTGCCTTCTCGGGCCACAGCAGAGAGCTGGCCTGGAAGAGGAGCAACTGGGACATCCCATATGGGATGCCGGCACCACAGACAGAGGATTAACCAAAAGAGCCATGGCGCTGGCCCTCTAAGTAAATTTTTAAAGAATAAAATCATACCATGCATCTTCTTATACAACAGTGGAACAAAGCCAAAAATCAACCACAAGAAGAGCAATAGAAAATTCATAAACACATAGACATGGAACAGCATGCTCCTGAATGACTGATGTAATGAGTCATTGAAAAACATTTTAAAGAAGAAGTAATGTTTTCTTGAAACAAATGAAAATGAAAACATAACATATCAAATTCTGTGGGATACAGCAAAAGCAGCAGTAAGAGGAATGTTTATAACAGCATGTGCACACATTGAAAAAGAGTGATTGCAAAAGAACTAACTATGTTTCTCAAGGACTTAGAAAAGCAAGAACAAACCAAATCCCAAATTAGCAGGAAGCAAGAATTAATAAAGTTCAGAGCAAAAATGGGTATGATTGAAATTGAAAAGAATAATACAAAAGATCTACAAAATGTGAAGCTGTTTTTTGAAAAGATAAATGAAATAGACAAATCTTCAGCCAAACTAACAAATAAAGGATGAAAAATTGCAAATAAATGAAAATTAGAGATGGAAAAGAGGATGTTACAAAAGACACTAGAAAGACAAAGCATCATAGGAAACTACTATGGACAACTATATGCCAACAAATTTGAAAATCTTGAAGAAATGGATAAATTCCTGTATACATGCAATCTACTGATACTAAATCAAGACCATATAGAAAATCTAAACAGATCCATAACATTAACCAGATTGAAACAGTAATTAAAAGTATACCCTCAAAGAAATGTCCAGGAGCTGATGGATTTATAACTGAATTCTACAAAACCTTTGAACAAGAACTGAATCCAATATTTCTCAAACTATTCCAAAATATTTGAAAAAGGTGGAACTCTGCAAACTTTTTATGAGACCAGAATTACTCTGGTAATCAAAATGGAACAAAACATAATCCAAAATGGAAAATACAGATCAATATTCCTTATGAACATAGTTGCAAAAATTCACAACAAAACATTAGCAAACCAAATCCAACACTACATCAAAAAGATCATACACCAGGAACAAGTGGTATTTATCCCAGGAATGCAAAGATCATTCAACATTCACAAATCAGTGAGCATAATAAATTACATTAACAGAATGAAGAACAACCATGTAATCATTTCAAATAAATGCAGGAAAAGCATTTCATAAGATTCACCATAGTTTCATAATAATAAATCTCAATAAATTTAGTATAGAAAAGCATACTTCAAAATTAGCAAGGCTATATATGACAAACTCACAGTCAATACCCTACTGAATGGGAAAAGTTTCCCCTTAGAACAGGAATAAAACAAGGGTGTCCGCTTTCATTACTCTTATTTAATATAGTATAAGAAGTATTAAAAGCAATTAAGAGGCTGGCGCCGCATCTCACTAGGCTCCACCTGCACTCCAGGTTCTAGTCCCAGTCCGGGCGCCGGTTCTGTCCCAGTTGCTCCTCTTCCAGGCCAGCTCTCTGCTGTGGCCCGAGAGTGCAGTGGAGGATGGCCCAGGTCCCTGGGCCCTGCATCCGCATGGGAGACCAGGAGAAGCACCTGGCTCCTGGCTTCGGATTGGCGCAGTGCGCCAGCCGTAGAGGCCATTTGGGGGGTGAACCAATGGAAGGAAGACCTTTCTCTCTGTCTCTCTCTCTGTGTCTAACTCTGCCTGTCCAAAAGAAAAAAAAAAGCAGCAATTAAGGAATAGAAATAAAAGCGCATCAAAAGTGGGGAAAAGTAAAAATATTCATGTTTGCTGATGACATGATTTTGTACATGAAAACATCTAAACACTCCATCAAAAAGCTTTTAGAACTGATAAACCAGTTCAGTAAAATTGCAGGATACAAAATCAACATACAAAAAGAAGGCGCACATTTATACATCAGTAATGATCTTGTTGAAAGAGAAATGAATAAAGCAATGCCATTCATAGTAACTACACAAAATTAACTACTTAGGAATGAATTTAAGCAAGGAAGTGAAATATCTCTATATAAAAATTATAAAACACTGACAAAAGTAATCAAGGACATACCAACAAAATGAAAGAAATTAGATCTCTACTTCTCATCATATACAAAACAGAACTCAAGATGAATCAAGGATCTAAATGTAAGATGGACTTGAAACTATGAAATAACTAGAAGAGAACAGCAGACATTGGTGTAGGCAGTGATATTTTGGTGTAAGACCCCAAGATGTTGCACAGGCACCAAAAGCAAAATTAAACAAATGGGGAGATATCAAACTATAAAGATTTTCTGAACAGCAAAGCGAACAATCAATAGGGTGAATGGTATCCAAAAAATGGGGGAAAATTGCAATCTATTTGTTCAATAATTGATTAATATCCAGAATATACCAAGAAATTAAAAACTCAGCAGTGGAAAAACAACTAATCCAGTTAAGAAATGCACAAAGACTCGGGTGGATATTGCCACAAGAAGAAATACAAATTTCACATCAAATATGTGAAAAAAAAAGCTCAATATTATTATCCCTCAGAGAAATACAAACCAAAGGATAGTAATATTTCACTTATTCCTGTTAGAATGGTTATGATGACAAGGAAAGTAACAAATGTTGACGATGGTGTGGGGAAAGGATAACTCTAATACACTGCTTATGGGAATGTAAATTAGTACAGCCACTGTGGAAAACAGTATTGAGATTCCTTTGAAAACTGGAAATAGAACTGCTCTATGATGCAGCAATTCTGCTACTGACTATGTATCTAATAGACATGAAATCACTGTATCAAAGCGATACCTGCTCTGCAATGTTTGTTGCAGCACTATTCAAACAGCCTATATATGTATTCAGTTTAAGTGTCCATCATCAGATGAATGGACAAAACAAGTGTGGTATGTTACATAATGATGGAATACTACTCAGCCATAAAAAGAATAAATTCCTGCCATTTTCAGCAAAATGGATGGAACTGGAGAACATCATGTTAAGTGCAATAAGTTAGACACAGAAAAATCAGCCGTTGCCATGGCTCACTAGGCTAATCCTCCACCTGCGGCGCCAGCACCCCAGGTTGTAGTCCTGGTCGGGGCGCCGGATTCTGTCCTGGTTGCTCCTCTTGCAGTCCAGCTCTCTGCTGTGGCCCGGGAGTGCAGTGGAGGATGGCCCAAATATTTGGGCCCTGCACCCGCATGGGAGACCAGGAGAAGCACCTGGCTCCTGGTAGCGGCCATTGGGGGGTGAACCAATGGAAAAGGAAGACGTTTCTCTCTGTCTCTCTCTCTCTCACACTGTCCACTCTGCCTGTCAAAAAAAAAAAGTTGAAAAATAAATGCTTCATGTTCTCCCTTATATGCAGAAGCTTAAAAAAAACTTTCAATCTGAACATATAATGGTGATTACTGACTGTTAGAGACTGTATGGTGTAGGGAGAGATAGAGGCAGTTTGGCTAATGGATGCCAAATCAGGGTTGGTGCAAAGGAATACGTTTCTTATATTACATAGCATGGTAGGGAGACTATAGTTTGTGATAAACTGGTATATATTGTAAGAACAAATAGAAGAAAGAAGTTCCAAGTCTTCAGTCATAAAATAGTGTCAAAGAAGGGGAAATGTTGATTATCTTGTTTTGATCTCTGTGTGTTGAAATGTCAGATTGTAGCCCAAAATGTGTATAATTATTTGTAAACAAAAAAAAATTTTAAAATATTCAATAGATTTTGTTCATCTTGAAAAGTTCTGGTGTTCATTTGGGTGCCAAGAACCTTGGCTGGTGTTAACTCCAAAGTCTCCCAAGAACCACAATGCATAAGGGCCAATGTAGTTGAATTACACAATATTGTGTAGATGAGGATCCCAAGCCTCAGCAAAAGACAATAATCCAATCAAGGTCATGAAAGCGTTGAGACTAGAATTTAGGTTATGCATGCAGACCACTCAGAAGATTCACTAACAAGAAAGGGGGGAAGCAAAAGCATTTTCCATCTTTACTAATTGCTAAGTCTCAGAGAGAATGTATGCCATGGGCAAGGGGATAAAGACCTAGGAGTGGTATTGAGAAGGGAACTCAGTGCACTTTTATAAAGCACCAGCACTGAGTTCTTCGTTTCTGAAAACTGCTTGGAAAGGTTCCAGGTATCCCCATTATCCACCAATCATTTCCTATAGTCATTGGGTAAATGCAGAATAGGGGGTGTGGGGAAAGTGAAGAGTGAAAGAGGAGTCCTTCAATTGCACTGTTTTTATCTCTTAATTGTGATGTGTTCACAATAAAAGGTCAACCTATGGACATATGAAGGTATTGCATTTTTTCTGAGAACCAAAACTCTTGTGTGTTTTTGTGAAAACAACACAAATGTCGGTGAAAGTTCCACAGTGTGATACTGAGAGGAGAGATAAGTGTGTTTAGAATCGATCCTTTCTGGGGTAGGTGTTGTGGTGCAGCAGGTTAAGCTACTTCTTGGGATGCTGGCATCCTATGTCAGAGTGCTGATTCAAGTCCCAGAACCTCTGTATGCTTCTTTTTAAATAAAAAAAATTATTTATTTATTTGAAAGCCAGAGTTACACAGAGAGAGAAAGAGAGGCAGAGAGAGAAAGATCTTCCATTCGCTGGTTCACTCCCCAGTTGGCTACAATGGCCAGAGCTGCACCAATCCGAAGCGAAGAGTCAGGAGCTTTTACCGGTTCTCCCACGCAGGTGCAGGGGCCCAAGGACTTGAGCCATCTTCTACTGCTTTCCCAGGCCACAGCAGAGAGCTGGATCAGGAAAGGAGCAGCTGGGACTTGAACCAGTGCCTATATGGGATGCTGGCACTGCAGGTGGTGGCTTTTACTCACTATGCCACAGCGCCGACCCTCTCTGTGTGCCAACTTCCTGCTAATGTGCCTGAGAGGCAGCAGATGATGACTCAAGTGTTTAGGCCCCTGCCACCATATGGGCCACCAAGATGGAGTTCCTGGCTCCTGGTTTTAGCCTGGCCTTGCCCCAGCTGTTATGGGCATTTTTCTCTGTCAATCTACCTCTCAGAAAATAATTCTTGAAAAAAGAATCAGTCCTTTCCATACAAAAATGCAAAGCAATTTAAAAGCCCATATGGAAATTAAATATATTAGGCAGATATTGAGAGCTTCCTGTGGTTATGTTTTCCTTTTCACCTTTGAGCATATGAGCCTATCTCCAGTGAATGTATAAATGTATGATATACTGTATGTCCACTGAGGCCTCAGATAAGAGAGACATCATCAGAATTCCTACTGGTCATCTCAGGACCGTTAGATTCCAGTTTTCACAGTTCTGGTTATCATCCTTCCTGATGGCAGAGGGAAAGACAACTTGGAAATGGGTACCAGAGAAACCATGAAATAGAGTATCGAGGGATTAGTTCTGGTTCTGGTTTTCCTTCCTCCATGACTTTGCTGTAAAAGTTGAACAGTAAAGCTCTTTTCTCTGTGTGTCCTCCTATTTTCTTAATAATTATGACAAGCACATCAAAAATTGTACAATATACCTAGGATAATAAGGGGTACTTTATATTTTCTATCTTATGCATTATAACAGTTCTATGTGGTTGATACTCCTGTTATGCCCAAATTGCAGATCAGGCCATAGGGACATGAAGAGGCTAAGAAATTTGCTAATCACCCAGCTAGGAAATGATAGAGTAGGAATGCATACTAAAATACCCTAGTTAGATAATCTGCTCTTAAAATCACCATGCATCCTGCTTTCTCTAGAAAAAAAAAATGGAAATAAGAGTAATTATCTCATTGGGCTATTGGGAATAGCAAATGTAATATATAGACTAACGTGAGATGCTTTTAATAATAAAAAAGTCATAAAATTATTTGCCTAAATTTAGACCTGTGAAACCTTGGGCCATTGCTTTCACTCTCAGAGACTCAATTTCCATGACTGCAGGTCAAGAGGGTTAGACTCCCTTGAGTACTTGAATTGACAGACCCCTAAACAATGCATGTGAACACAAAGTTTTGGATTGACTTGAAAGTGTTCATGGGCAATTCTTGCAAAGTTTAATTATGGAGCCCAAGTTCAGTACACTTGATATAGCATCAAGCTTTGTTGCTTATGGAGCCAAGAAAGCCTCTCTTCTCAGAATTTCCAGGCTTCCTTTCTCCTCACTGTAATGACAACCCCTTACATGAGCATCAAATGCTATTATATTTAAGTTTGCTTTCTTCCTTAGGAACAAGGGTTCCTAAGACCTTAGCCAACCATTACCTCCATGTTACAGATATAATGAAACTAAGGCCAAAAACATGTGATTGGGTGTGTCGGTAGCAGAACTAGGACTAGAACACCCAACTTCTTTGATGTTTCTTTCTGATCCTTCTAGGAATACTTATGCCACATGGCTGTATGATGCACTGGAGAAATTCCAAGCCAACTTAATTTGTTTCAAAAGGGTTGCTTGAATTTATAGGCAAACTTTACATTTAATACTTTAAAATCCTCATATATCTTGAAAGAATTTGTCTCTACTTCTTAGTAGCAGAGTGGAGGTTTAAATGAAGTGATGACAAGTCAGGGGACCAAGATGAATTTGCTGATTGAGTCACTTGCCTCTAGAGCATGCTGTAAAAATGCCAATGGGTTAAGTCCTCCTTTTGGATCTCAGTCTCATTCATCATCAGTAAAATGAATGGCTAAACTAAATTGGATGATATTACATGTCCTTGTTTTGGCCCAAATTTAGTGAGGGATACTGAAACTCTGGTTACCTAAATTGATTTGGGTGCAAAGAAAGATACACAAACTGCCACTCAGTTGGCAGGGATAGATTCTATAAGGGTCATGAGATTCTTGGTTGATTGCTATTTTTGCATTTCAACATAAGGGTTACTTCTGCTTATGTCACAATTATCTAGAATTTTTGGTTACCCAGTCTCCCAATCATCCAATCTACCTTCATTCAATTATGAACCAGAATTTAGCTTGTTGCACACATATAAATGAAGCTATGGAAATTGACTAGATCTGTTCAAATATCAGAACCAAGCAGGATCTCTTCTATCTAACAGATGCATGAAAAGATCCTGCCCTTTTATACAACATACCCCCTACCCAGGATTCAACATAGAAACTACATACACATAGCTTCTTTGTCCTCTTAAATTCACTTGTCTCATTTCTACAAAAAAGAGGACAATTTTTGTTAATGGTGAACCTGAATATAATCTTTGAAGATGGCCATTCCTATCAGGTTAGCTAGAAATGATAATAGAAAAGGCCTAATTGCTCCCACCATCCCTGGGCTGAGATACTGATCAAGTTTCTAATGTCAAAAACTGCAGTGAGTGATATCACCAAAACAGTGGATGAGCAAGCTGCAAATCCTTGTTCCTCCACAGAGACATGGAGAGAAAGTAGCCAAAAACTACATAATATAACCTTATAGAAGCTGTGGAAAACAATAAACTTCTCCAGTAACCAAGCAAAGACCCAGTGGGCTGATACTAAGACTCAGAGTATATCATATTAATTAGTAAAGGACTTTACTAGCACAGAGCCGGTCTTTTTTTTTAAAGATTATTTATTCATTTGAAAGTGGGAGTTACACACAGAGAGAAGGGGAGACAGATATAAAGAGAGAGAGAGAGAGAGAGAGAGAGAGAGAGAGAGAGAGAGAGAGACCCTCCATCCGCTGGCTTGCTCCCCAGATGGCCGCAATGGCCAGAGCTGTGGCAATCCGAAGCCAGGAGCCAGGAGCTTCTTCCCAATCTCCCACATCGGTGCAGGGGCCCAAGGACTTGGGCCATCTTCTACTGCTTTCCCAGTCCATAGCAGAGAGCTGGACTGGAAGTGGAGCAGACGGGACATGAACCAGCGCCCATATGGGATGTCTGCACTGCAGGCAGCAACCCTACTCACTATGCCACAGCTCTGGCCCCATAGAGTCGATCTTAAAAGACTTTCAGAAGTAGTTGTTCATTCCAATGCCTAATTTTAACCAAAAGTAAAAACATGAAGAAACAAGAAAACATGATCCATTCAAGGGCAAAAAGTAAAGTGGCAAAAACCAGCTTCAAAGGAACAAATGTATCCTAACTAACTAGACAAAGTCTTAAAAATGCTCAAATAGGGGCTGGCATTGTGACAGAGCAGGTTAAGCCACAGCCTATGACACTGGCATCCCTTAAGAGCACTGGTTCAAGTCCTAGCTGTTCTACTTCTGATCCAGTTCCCTGCTAATGTGCCTGGGAAGGCAGCAGAAAATGGCTTAGCTGCTTCAGCCCCTGCACCCATGTGGGAGACCTCGATGGAGTTTCAGGCTTCTAACTTCAACATGATCCAGCCATGCTCTTGCAGGCATTTGAGGAATGAGTCAGGGGATGGGGGATTCTCTCTCTCTCTCTCTCTCTCTCTCTCTCTCTCTCTCTCTCTCTCATACTGCCTTTCAAATAAAATATATCTTTCAAAGAAATTAAAAAAATAACTGCAGTGACTTAAGGTAGGGGAAGAAAATTAAGAGAGAAGGAGAAATAAAGAGAAACAGGAAAAATAAGAGGTGGAAGAAGAAAAGGAGGAAGAAAAACAAGAAAACTTTCCACAAAATCTGAGATTCTTTTGCTAATATAATATTGCTAGAATTCATGCACATTCCTCAGCAGTGTTTTTAATTTATTTATGACAAATTACAGAAAATGGATTGAATTCCAATCAATAGAGCTTTGAAATCATTTTTTCCAATAAACATTTATTTAGTGGTTTTTAGCCACTTTTCTAGGTCCTAGAGATAGGCCTTACTCTTGAGATGTTCAAGGATGTGGAGAGGGGTTCAGAATTTGAAGATGTATAAACAAATAATTATAATTAGTATGATTACTTTGTAATAAGAAGGTACGCTTGAGGAAGAAGGAAATAAATTCTGTCTGGGTGGAGAAAGAATTCTGTTTGAGTGCTTTGGAGCAGAGTGGAAGGTAGACAAATGCACATCAATCAGAAATAGTATCATAGGTGAACTAGCTCATAAAAATTAAATCAAAAGAGAGGGAAAGAGTGGACATATAGTAGAGCAGTTAAGATGCTACTTGGGATTCCCACATCCCATATCAGGGTGCCTGAGTTCAAGTCCCAATTCTGATTTCAATTTCAGTTTCCTGCTAATGTGCCCCCTGGGAGGCAGCAGGTGATGGCTCAGGTATTTGGTTCCCTGACACCCACATGGGAGACCAGGATGGAGTTCCAGTCTCCTGGCTTAGGCTTGGTCCAGACCTGGATTTTGTGGGCATTTTGGGGAGTGAACCAGTGGATCTACTAACTTCAAAGTATGTGCCTTTAAACAACATGCTATAATGCTTACACCCTTGGGACTAGAAAAGGAAACAAAGGGATTAGAAAGCCAAATAATTCAGAATAATAAATTGATGTGAGTCTGAACCAAGGCAATTGGTGTCCCTATTTTTAATAAATATGTCCTATAGACATGCATCCAAGTTCAAATCCAGTATATGTAAGGGCTTCCAGTTTTGCCCAGATCTACTAACCATATTCTACCCAGGTCCTTCCTCTTATAGCTTAAAAACCATACATTTACCAAAACTAATGAAAAAAGGAAGACACTGAAAGGTAGAAGGAAGATAAGGCATGTTACTCAGGGATGTTGGGACTTGAGGAACATACCAGGGTAAGTTTCCTGGGTTTCCTATTCATTTCCCATATAACATAGACAGAGTACTTGAAAAGTCTCCAATTCATAACTGCCAATAGGCATAGGCAAAAAAAAATCTACAAGAAAAACCTCAGGTAGGTCCTTGGAGCCAACACTGTGGTACAGCAGGTTAAGCCACTGTCTGCAGCACAGGCATCCCATGTGGGCACTGGTTCGAGTCCCAGCTGCTCCACTTCCAACCCAGCTCTCTGCTAATGCACCTGGGAAAGCAGTGGAAGGTGGCCCAAGTGCTTGGGCCTCTGCACCCTTGTGGGAGACCCAGATGAAACTTCTGGCGCCTGGCTTCAGTGTAGCCCAGCCCTGGCTGCTGCAGCCATTTGGGAAGTAAACCAGTGGCTAGAAGGTCAATTCTCTCTCTCTCTCTCTCTCTCTCTCTCCCTGCCTCTCCTCTCTCTGTGTAACTCTGACTTTCAAATAAAAAAAATGAACATTAAAAAAATAAAAAGGAAAAACCTGTCCTCCCTATCCAAAGGAGCTGGAAAAGGATATCCCAACAAAACTTTAGATATATACATCATATTCTACTTTAATATCAAATGGAAAATCTTCACTCTATCCTCATGGGGACAAATATGGAGCTGATTTTCCACTCCATTCCCCATTCCCCTCTGCTATACAGAATAAGTCTCTGATTTCTTTTTCCACCTTTCAGCTGTTATTTGAGTGACTAAGTGGGAAGATGATCTTCCATTCCCTGAACCTCAGAAGTATGGGCAGTGATCAGAGTTCTTTGCTGAGTAGTGTTAGCAGGACCGATCAAGGAATTTGTGTTCCATCTATAAGCAGGTAAAAACAAGCATTGATCTGATTTCGCCCTCCATAATAGTGCCAGTGGGACTAAATGAGGAGATTAGCTTCATTTCCCACCTGGATGAAGCAGACCATGCTCTTACCAACTTATCAAGGGTAGCACTAGGCATCCAGTGCCAAATTGAACCACCATTTCTATCTAGCAACAATATTTAATTAAGCAATTCAAGACGAGGCTAGTCATCTGTAGGTTTTACTGCCCTGCCCTTGTGTCAGTGGAACTCACTGGAGAATTGAACTTGTACCTCAACCAGCATCACTCAGACTGAACAAGGCAGTGCAACTGGCTACTTTCCCCACAGTTTTGATGTGAACAAAAATAAATGAGGAATTGCTCTCCATACGTTAAACATTACATAAGTGGGAAAGAGTGTTACCAGCAGGGTAGTTGAAAGTCTGCTTCCTGTTCCCCCTGGAGACAGCAGTGTCCATATGAGAACTGAGCCTCCAACTCTATGCAGTAACAAGGAGAGGAAGAAGATGATTTGCAATTAGGTAGCAAACATTCTGTCACCCTTCTTCCCTGCAGCAGCAAAATAGTGCGAGTTCATTCTCTGCTTCTCCCTCACATATTGTCAGGGAATTCAAGGGGAATTGATTTTACACTCCCCTCACCACAAGAATGCAAGGATAAAGTGCAAAATAGTGGCCTACTTTCTTTTTTTAAGATTTATTTACTTGAAAGTCGGAGTTACACAGAGAGAGGTAGAGGCAGAGAAAGAGAGGTCTTCCATCCACTGGTTCACTCCCCAATTGGCCACAACGGCCGGAACTGTGCCAATCCAAAGCCGGGAGCCAGGAATTTCTTCCAGGTCTCCCATGATGGTGCAGGGGCCCAAACATTTGGGCCATCCTCTACTGCTTTCCTAGGCCATAGCAGAGAGCTAGATCGGAAGTGGAGCATCTGGGACTCAAACTGGTCCCCATATGGGATGCTGGCACTGCAGGTGGCGACTTTATCCACTACGCCACAGCGCCAGCCCTGTGGCCTACTTTCACCAAGAAAGTGTCAGCAGATCTGAAAGCTCAGGTGGACTTCCAATCCACCCTGACACTGACAATCTGAGTCAGTGTCTCACTTTGTCAGAGTGATATTAGCAAATATATGAAAAAAATGCTCAATATCACAAATCATCAGGGAAATGCAAGTCAAAACCACAATGATATATCAATTAACCCCAGTTTTTTAAATAGTTATTTATTTATCTGAAAAGCAGAGTTACAGAGAAGCAGAGGCAGAGAGAGAGCACGCACTTCCATCCACTGGTTCACTCCCTAAATGGTTTCAATGGCCAGAGATGGGTTGATCCGAAGCCAGGAGCCAGGAGTTTTTCCCGGGTCCCACACACGGGTGCAGGGGCACAAGGATTTGGGCCATCTTCTACTGCTTTCCCTGACCATAGAAGAAAGCTTGATCAGAAGCCGAGCAGCCAGGTCTCGAGCTGGTGCCCATATGGGCTTCTGGCACTGCAGGCGATGGCTTTACCTGCTATGCCACAACCCTGACCCCGACTATCCCCAATTAAAGTGGCTATTATCAAAAAGACAAAAAATGACAAATGTTGGCAATGATGTGAAAAAAAGGGAACTCTTACACACAGTTTGTAGGAGAGTTAAGTCAGTACATTCATTATGAAAATACAGAAAGAACTAAAAATAGAACTTCAATATGATCAAAAAGTCCAAGTGAAATCATTGCACCAAAAAGATGATTGTGGTCCCATATTTATTGAAGTATTATTCACAATAGCCAAAACATGAAATCAAGTACAGTGTCTATCAACAGACAAATGGGTAAAGAAAATGTGGTATATATACACAATGGAATATTATTCAGCCATAAAAAGTATGGCTGGAACTGGAGATCATCATGTTAACTAAAATAGGCCGGCACAGACAAATAATGCCTGCTGACTATTTTTTGGCAACTAAAAAACTTCAACACCTAGAGGGATAAGAGGTGAATAGGGGATAATGGAGGCTAGGAAGTATAGGATAGAGGAGGGCAGGAAAGAGACTAGATGATGGGTACCAACTGTTAAATGGGAACTAGTTCTGATGTTCTACAGCACAGAAGAGGACCAGAGTTTGCAGTAGAGTTTTATATATTTCAAAATAACTAGAATAGTATGAAGATTTCCAACGAATAGAAATTATAAATGTTTGAGATGGAAAAACTAATTATGCTGATTTGATCATTATACTATATATATATATATATATATATATATACATACATATCAAACTATCATACTATACCTCACAAATACGTATGAACATTACGAGCTGATTAAAAATAAGCAATACATTAAAAGTGCAGGAGAATACAACAACCAATGAAGAAAAAAATGGAACACACTGTATTTCACATCTAAAATCTGAGTCCAAAAGAAAGTGATAGAGAGAGAAGGAAAAACAGAGAGAGAGAGAGAGAGAGAGAGAGAGAAACTGAGACTCCATCCACTGGTTTACTCCTCAAAGGTCCACAATAGCCAGAGCTGATTCAGGCTGAAGCAACAATAATCCAAGTACTTGGTCCATCATCTGTTGCCTCCCAGATGCAATAGCAGGAAGCAGAAACAGAGGACCAGAAGCAGAGGTAGGACTTGATCCCAAACATCCCATCAGAGATGTAGATGTTGCAGGAATCAACTTAACCCATGGCACTATAACCACTCCATGGAATACCTTTCTTGAAGTATTAAAAGAAAACAACTGGGGGCCGACACTGTGGTGTAGTGGGTAAAGCCACCTCCTGCAGTGCCGGCATCCCATATGGGCGCCAGTTTGAGTCCTGGCTGCTTCACTTCCATTCTAGCTCTCTGTTATGGCCTGGGAAAGCAGGTCCCCCACATGGGTGTAGGGGCCCAAGGACTTGGGCCATCCTCTACTGCTTTTCTAGGCCATAGCAGAGAGCTGGATCGGAAGAGGAGCAACGGGGCCTAGAACTGGGGCCCATATGGGATGTCAGTGCTTCAGGCCAGGGCTTTAACTCACTGTGCCACAGTGCCAGCCCCATACACTAGTCTTCTAATTCCACATTCCATGAACTTTTTGAAATTTTTGCATATCTGGTAAAAATGCTATTCAGTGATGAAGGGGAAATACAGACGTTCTTGACCTTGGATCTCTGCACCCATGTGGGAGACCCCGAGGAAGCTCCTCACTCCTGGCTTCGGATCAGCGCAGCTGTGGCCCGTTGCACCCATTTGGGGAGTGAACCAGTGAGTGGAAGACCTCTCTCTCTCTCTGCCTCTCCTTCTCTCTCTGTATAACTCTTACTTTCAAATAAATAAATAAATCTTTTTTAAAAATTAGTAAATTAGATGAGAACAATATAATCAACCATACAATTCAATTATATATACAGAACATTCCATTCAACAATAGCAGAATGTTATTCCTTTAAAGTGTCCACAGAACACATTTTCCAAGATGGGTCAGATATTGAGCCATAAAACAAACTTCCAACAAATGTAAAAGATTTGAAATAGCACAGAGTATGTCATATGGCTATAATGTAACCACATTAGAAAGAAAATAAGAGAAAAACTGAGAAAATCTCTAAAAATTTGATACTGACACAATAAATTTTAAAAACTGCATAGAATTGAAGGAGCAAGCATTGTGGCATAATAGATTAAGCTGCCGCTTGCAGCGCTGGCATCCCATATGGGGGGTGCCATTCAAGTCCTGGCTGCTCCACTTCTGATGCAGCTCCCTGCTAATGGCCTGGTAGAAGCGGTATAAGATGGCCCAAGTGCTTGGGCTCCTGCACCCACATGGGAGGCCTGGTTGAATCTCCTGGCTCTTGGTTTTGGCCTGGCTAAGCCCCAATCTCTCTCTCTCTCTCTTCTCCCTCTCATTTCCACTCTGCAACTCTCCCTTTAAAATTAAGAAAATACATCTTTTTTTTTTTTTAAAATTACATAGAATTCAGGTCAGCATTGTGGCACAGGTGGTTAAACGATCGCCTGCAATGCTGGCATCCCATTTGGGCCCCCATTGAGGTCTCAGCATTTCCACTTCTGATCCAGCTCCTTGCTAATGTACTTGAGAAAGCAGTAGAGGATGGTTCAAGTGCTTGAGCCTATGTACCCATGTGTAGACCCAGATGATGCTCCAGGCTTCAGCCTGACCCAGCCCTAGCGATTGCAGCTATTTGGGGAGTGAACCAATGGATGGAAAATTCTCTCCCTCTCTCTCTTTCTGTAACTCTGCCTTTCAACTAAATAAAATAAATATTTGATAAATAATTCAATAAATACATAAAATTACATAGAATTGAATGAAAATTAAACTAGAACACTTTAAAGTATTTGTTATACAATTAAAAATGTGCGGAGAATAAATTTATAGAATATACTCTTACTTTATGAGAGAATACATGAAATATATAATTTAAGTTTCTACCTCAAATAGCTATAAAAGTAAGATTAAATGAGGAACCAGCCTCATGATGCAATAGGTTGAGCCGTCATCGGAATGTCAGTGTCATGTATGAGCCCCAGTTTGAGTCCAAGCTGCTCTACTTATGATCTAGCTTATTGATAATGTGCCTGGGAAAGCATCAGAAGATGGCCTAAGTACTTGGGCCTCTATCATCTATGTAGGAGACCTGGATGGAGTTCCAAGATCTTGGATTCGGTCTGATCCAGCCCTGGCTATTGCAGCCATTTGTACAGTGAATCAGTGAATGGAGGATCTCTTTTTCTCTGTCTGTTCCTCACTCTCTGTCATTCTGCCTTTCAAATAAACAAATAAATCTTAAAAAAGAAAACACCAGATGAAATCCAAAGCAAGGAGAACTAATACAAGCAGTAAACGTAATTGAAAATTAGAAAATAATCAGTGAAACCTAAAGCTGATTATTCAAAGCCATTATTAAGTTGATAAAGTCCTACCTAGACTGAGGGAGACTAAAAACAGTAACAACAAAAACAAAACACAAGAATATACAAATTGCCCATGAAACAGGATTTTTCTCTATGGATTCTATAGCGATTTATTTGAGAGGTAGATAGGAGGGAGAGAGAAAGAGAGAGAGAGAGAGAGAGAATAAGTGTGTTCTCACCCACTGGTTCACAAATGTTTTAAATGGATCATCCTGGTCTAAATCGGGAGGCAAGAGCTGGGAACCTGACCCAGGGCTTCCTCATGGGTGACAGAAATTCAATTACTGGAGCCATCACTGCTGCCTCTCAGGGACTATGTTGGCAGGAAACTAAAGCCAGGAGCCAGAGTTGGGAATCCAATGAAGGTACTCTGATGTGCAATGCAAGTGTTTTAACTGCTAAGTTAAATGCTTGCTCTTCTGTAGCCATTTAAAGGATAAGACAATACAGCAGAGGTTTTTATGCTTGTGAATTTGACAATATAGAATAAAGTGATCAGTTCCTAAAAGCAACAATTCACTTAATCTCAAAGAAAGTAAATCATAAAACTTGTACACACCAACAATCACTAAAGAAATCAAATTTTAATTACAATAGTTCTAAAAAAGTAAGCTCCAAGCTCAGATGGTTTTCGTAGAGCAATCTACTAAATATTTAAAGAATAATTACTATCAATTTTGCACAATATCTTCCAGAAAAAGAAGGAACACAACCCAACTCACTTGATGAGTCCAGCATTACCATAACACCAAAACCAAAAAAAAAAAAGATATCATAGGCCAGTTAATTATAAACCTTGCATCTCATGAATACAGATGCAAAAAAGTTAACAAACAGAATCCACAAAATGTAAGATGACAATAAGACCAAGTGCTATTTATTACTTGAAAGTTTATTACTGAAAGGAGTGATTCATATTCAAAAGAAGGAAGGAAGGAAGGAAGGAAGGAAGGAAGGAAGGAAGGAAGGAAGGAAGGAAGGAAGGGAGGGAGGGAGGGAGGAAGGAAGTGTAGCTCCTATGGCCACAAAAGGAACGATACTGCTCGCAGTTAATCGGTCTTCAGTAGACTTTTACTTAGAAAGAGTGGGAAAAAGAGTGGGGGACCAGGAGAAGGGGGAAAGAGATGGCACACACGTTCCCTAAGGGGGAAAGCTGGCGTGCGTGTTCCCTCTCCCGTGGTCCGCTTATATACAGAACTCAACCAATCACAGTCAACCAATCACAGTCCATGCACAGAGTTCTCCAATTAGGCACTTGATCATGCTCAACTGTGGAGTCATGCAGCAGGCAGGGCATCAGCGCCATCTTGTTGTTTTCCACGATCCTCAGCTAGATGGAAAGTTCAATCAGCTGCTACATCCGCATTACTGCTATAAGCATGGGGGGGTCCCATGGCAGGCCTATCCATGGGTCCCCACAGGAAGGAAGAGGGAGGGAGGGAGGAAGGGAAGGAGGAATGGAGGGAGGAAAGGGAGAGAGGAAGATCATGTGATTAATCAATTACAGGGAAAGAACCATTTGATAAATCCAGCACCCACTCATGATTAAAATTTTCAACAAACTTGAAAGAGAGGCAAATTTCCTAAAGTTGATAATAAACATCCACACATGAACTACTGGTAACAACATCCTTAATAATGAAAGAGTGAGTAATTCCGCACCCCCCCCCCCAGGATAAGGAATATAGCTAAGATATCCACTTCCACAAGATTGTATCAAAGTTCTAGTCACTGCACCAAAGCAGAACAAGATCACCTGGAATGAATTCTCACCTCTGCTTCTGATCCAACTTTCTACTAATGCACCAGAGAAGCAGCAGATGATGGCCCAACTAGTCCAGTCCCTGCTACCCATGTGGGAGATCTGAATGAAGTTCCTGAGTCCCAGTTCTCTCTCTCTGCTCACTCTCTCTCTCTCTCTCTCTCTCTCACTCCCATTCAAAATGAATTTTAAAAGATTTTAAATGTATGTAGAAATTTAAAAAATAAAAATAATTCTATTTACAGATGATAGGATTGACTTCCTAATAAATCCCAAGAAATCTACCAAAAAAGTGTTCTCCAAAATCTCCTTGTACTAATAAGTGAAATCAGTAAGGCTTCAGAATGCAAGATTAATGAATAGAAATTGATACTATTTCTTTATAATATTAATGTTCATATGAAAACCAAAACCAAGAATATACAATATTGTAATCTCTTCCCCAAAATCAAATATTTAGATATAAATTTAAGTACATATTAGATTTTATCCTAAAAGCTACAAAATACTGATAAAAGAAATTAAAAAATGAAATGAATGGTTATACCATGCTCATTAATTAAAATACTCAACATAGTAAACATGTCAATTCCTCTAAATTTATATTAATTAAATTACTGTCAAAACCTGACAGAGAAATATTCCTTTTGTAGAAAGAAAAGTTTCTTTGAAAATTTATGTGGAAAGTCATAGGACCTAACATAGCTAAAATAATTTTAATTTCCCATATTTCATTTATTTCTTCATTATTACTGTCCTTATGCTAAATTTTGGCTTTCTTCTTCTTCTTTATCCAGTTCCTTGATGTTTAAAGTTAGATTGTTCTCTTTCTTTTTGATGTAGACATTTATTTTTATAAACTTCCCTCTTAGCATTGCTTTTACAGTATTCTGTAAGCTTCTATATGTTGTGTTTTCATTTTCATTTGTTTTTGATACATTTTCTAACTTCCTTTTTGGTTTCTTCTAATCCATCTTAAAAGCCCTGCGGGTTTTGTTGTTGTTGTTGTTGTTGCTGGTTTGTTTTCAGCTGCAGAGTGTTTCTGGCACAGGTATAGATATATAAATCAAAAGAATGAAATAGAGTCTGGAAATAGATACATACAAATAGCTCAACTGATTTTTAATGGAGGTACAAAACAACTCAATGGAGGAATGAAAGCATTTTTAACAAATGGGGTTAGGGTGGACATTTGGGACAACAGTTAAATTATTACTTGAGTTATTATAAAAGTCAAGTTATCACATCCTATATTGCAGTTTGAACAGAATTGACTGGTTTGAACCTGTTTCTCTGCTCCTGATTCGGTTTCTTGCTAACAAGCAACCTGGTAGGCAGCAGGTGGTGGCTCAAGTACTTGGATACCTGCTCACCACAGAGGAGACCTGGAGGAGTTCTAGGCTCTTGGCTTCAGTCTGCCCTAGCCCTAGCCCTTGTGGGCATTTGGGGAATGAACCAATGTATGAAAGTTATCTGTCTCTCCCTCTATTTCTCTATCTCATGCATTTTCAAATAAAATAATTAATTAATTTTAAATCGTATCAGAGCAGTTTGGACATGTAGACATTCTCTCCTTTAAAAATAACATTGAACTGAACCTCACACTCTATACAAAAATTAAATCAAATAGATTATAGACTTAAATATAAGACTATAAAGCTATTAGAAATTAAACAGGAAAAATCTTTGTGGTATAAGCTAGGAAAAGTTCTTAGGCTTGATATCTGAAACCACATAAAAATAGTGTTTTTTTTTGTCTTAAAACATAATAGTGTTTTTAGTCTTGGTAGCTAAAGCACTTAAGAAGAAGGGTGGGAGCATGGCCGGGAGGGAGGTTAGGGTGGGAAGTATCACTATGTTCTTAAATCTGTATACACAAAGTACATGAAATTGTATGCCTTAAATAAAATTTAAAAACAAATAAATAAGACAAAAAAAGAAAATTTGACAAATTTAGGCTTCATCAAAATTAAAATATCCCTTAGTAGTAATATTCTATATTAGAATATTCCCTAGCAATAAAATGGAATGAACTATTGATACATACAAAACTGTGGATGATCTTCGGAAAATTTGTTCAGTGAATAAAAGTCAATTCCGAAAGTACATATTGTATGATTTCATTTGTATAACATTCTTGAAAAGTAAAAATTATAGAGATGGAAAAACAGACTGATTGCCCTACATCAAGGAAGAGTTGAGGATGAGAGACAGGCAACTATAAAATAGCAATAAGAGGGATCCTTGTAATTATGCAACTATTATATATCTTGACTGCATCGGTATTAATTTGGAAAATGTTACTATCGAGACAATGTTGGTAAAGAATACAGAGATCTCTCCTTATCTTTCTTTCAATTACCTCAAACTAAAAGTTTTTTTTTAAATAAATAAATTGGGGCCAGCACAGTGGCATAGTGGGTAAAGCCTTCGCCTACAGTGCCAGCATCCCATATGGGCACCGGTTCAGGTCCCAGCTGCTCCACTTCTGATCCAGCTCTCTGCTATGGCCTGGGAAAGCAGTAGAAGATGGTCCAAGTGGTTGGACCCCTGCATCCACGTGAGAGACCCAAAAGAAGCTCCTGGCTCCTGGCTTCAGATCAAACCAGCTCTGGCTATTGCTGCCGTTTAGGGAGTAAATCACGGGATGGAAGACCTCTTTCTCTGTCCCTTTCTGTCTCTCTGTAATCTGTCTCTCAAATAAATGAATGAATGAATAAATAAATAAAATCCTTATAAAATAAATTTATGTTGAAAAGGAAAAAAATTATACTCCCAAACTGACTGTCATGTGCTAGAGAAAGTCACACAAGGATGTGAAAGAATTTGACAATGAAAATTACAGAACATTAATTGAAGAAGACATTAAAAAATGGGAAGACCGTCTATGTTCATGGGTTGGAAGAATAATATTATCAACCTATCCATCCTACCCAAAGCAATTTATAGATTCAATCCAATATCTATCAAAATACCGATGACACTCTTCACAGAATTAGACAAAACAATCTTAAAATTCACGTAGTCAAAGCAATCCTGAGCAATAAAAACAAAGTTGGAGACATCACAATGCTAGATTTCAGGACATATTACATGGTTATTGTCATCAAAACAGCAGAGTATTGGCATAAGAATAGACACATAGATCACTGCAACCGAATAGAAACCCCAGAAATGAATCCAGCCATCTACAACCAACTTATCTTTGACAAAGAAGCTGTAAACATCCCCTGGGACAAGGAAGTCTCTTCAAAATGTGGTATTTCAAAAACTGGATTTCCACATACAGAAGTTTGAAATAATATCCCTACCTTATATCTAATACAAAAATAAACATAATAAAAATAATAAAAGTTAGATCTAAAATTATGAAACTACTATAGGAAAAAACACTCTAAGACAGTGGCACAGGCAATGATTTTTTTGGATGAGACAGAAGCACAGGCAATGTAAGTAAAAGTAGACAAATGGGATTTTATCAAATTAAGAAACTTCTACACAGCAGAGGAAACAATCAATAGAGTTAAAAATCATGTGAAAAAATATTTGTAATCTATGCATCAGATAAAGGATTAATATCCAGAATAGTAAGGAGTTAAGAAATTCAATAACAACAAAACAGACAATCCAGATGAGATGGGAAAAGATTCTGAATATGCATGTTTTGAAGAAGAAAATCAATGGCCAAGAAACACATGAAAAAACGCTCAGTACCACTAACCTTCAGGGAATGAAAATAAATACCACAATGATGTATCTCACTTCAGTTAGAATGACTGTTATCAAAAGTCAAAAAATAAAAATATTGGTGAGAATATAGAGAAAAGGAAACCTTTGTACACTGTTGGTGGGAATGCAAATTAGTACAGCCATTATAGAAAACAGTATGGAAATTCCTCAAAAAGCTAAAAATAGATCTACTATAAGACCCACCTATCTGACTTCTATGAATATATTCAAAGGGAGTGAAGTCAGCATATAAAATAAATACCTTCATTTCCATGTTTATTGCGGTACTATTCACAATTGCAAAGAGATTGAATCAACCTAAATGTACAACAATGGGTGAATGGATAAAAAAATATGGTATGCACACACATAAAAAAGAATGAAATCCTGATGTTTGCAACAGAATGGGTGGAACTGCAGGTCATTGTGCTAAGTGAGATAAACCAGACAGAGAAAGACAATTAATGGCCGGCGCCGTGGCTCAACAGGCTAATCCTCCGCCTTGCGGCGCCGGCACACCGGGTTCTAGTCCCGGTCGGGGCGCCGGATTCTGTCCCGGTTGCCCCTCTTCCAGGCCAGCCCTCTGCTGTGGCCCAGGAGTGCAGTGGAGGATGGCCCAAGTGCTTGGGCCCTGCACCCCATGGGAGACCAGGAAAAAGCACCTGTCACCTGGCTCCTGCCATCGGATGAGCGCGGTGCACTGGTCGCAGCACGCCGACCGCGGCAGCCATTGGAGGGTGTACCAACGGCAAAGGAAGACCTTTCTCTCTGTCTCTCTCTCTCTCACTGTCCACTCTGCCTGTCCAAAAAAAAAAAAAAAAAAGAAAGACAATTAACAGATATTTTCTCTCACATGTGAGTGAATATATATATATATATGTTACTATGTATGTATAGTTTATACATACACACATATATAGTTATATATAGTAATATATGTGTGTACTTATGTGTATATATACTGTACATATATAGTAAAATATAGCAATATAAAATATATAACTTTATATGTGCGTATTTATATATACATATATAATAACTTGTGTGCATGCCGTATTATTCAGAATATAGATATTTATAAATATCTTCACTGAATTATACTGAATTTGAATGTATACATTATATGTATGCAATGAATTGTCCTCACTAAATTATACCCCTGGTATAATTATACTCTGCTGGTTTCCCAGGCACACTAGCAGGGAGCTAGATCAGAAGTGGAGCAGCCAGGACTCCATCCAGTGCCCATCTATGATGACAGCCTTGCAGGCCGTGGTTTAACCTGATGCACCAGAATATTGGCCCCTGGAACTTTCTTTGTGCATGTTAGGATCTTTGTCATGAATCCCATGTTAAGTTACATTAATATATCCACCCCTGCTTTAAAAATTACATGTATGTGTACATACACAATGTTTACATATGAAGCAAATATGGTAAAATGTCAAAAATTGCTACATCTTTGTATGTTTATTGAATTATTCTGTATATTTTTCTGTATTATTTGAGATCTTTGAAAATAAAAACTAAAAAATAAAACAAAAAGAGAAAATCGATTCACTTCACAAGCCCAGTGAGGGTAAGGGAAATTACCTCCTACCTGTCATCTTGGCCGTGCTTATTCTGAGCATTACTAACTTTCAGTTTAGTATTAAATGACAAGGATGCTCAGCACTTCTGCCTGATCTTCACCTGGACACAAATGAAAATAAGTACTTTGATCTCAAAACAGAGGGGAGAGGGTTACTTCAGCGGGAGAAGAGGATAAAAGGTCGGAACTCAGAAGCGTTTTTGTGAAGGGACAAAGTGTGTCAATAAGTGTGTAAGCTGCTGCAAATGAGCTCCATTACTTTCCAGCTCCATAGACTCTCTTTGCCTTTGTTTTCTTATCTGTCATGTGGAGGAGATAATATCCAAGTCATCAGGTTGTTGGGAGGGTTAAATGAAGTAAGACATGCAAACACATAAGTCAACATCTCGCACATAAGTTCTGTAGTTGGTGAAGTTGAAAAAATTTTGAAAATAACACGCTGTTAACAAAGATGTGGCAGCTATGGAAAACAGGCACTATCACATAGTTTTGATGAGAGTATAAATTAATGTGCGACCTCAGAGCAGAACAATTTTGTATTTTCCATCAAAATGTTCAGTCGATTCACCAAATCTACTGGTGACAATTTTCTGCTGGTATATTCATTTATACATGTATTAAGAAATATGTACAAATGATATTATTACATAATAAACTAACAGCGAATGGCCATCAATAGAGGACATGCTATATTGATTATGCAACATACAACCAATGGAATACTTAGCAATCATTAAAAGAGAGTGAGGCACCTTTGTATGTGCTGATATTGTTAAATACAAAAAAAATAACAAATTTTTAAAACTATATATAAGATACTTCCATTATTGAAGAAAGGAGCACGAAAATGTTTTATTTGCATATGCATAGAATATTTCTGAAATGATTCATAAGAAGCTTTCAACAGTGTTTGTCTCTGTTTAGGGCTCTGGGAATTTTAGAGTCTAGAGGGAAAAAGCAGCTTAATTTCATTGCATATTATTTGAATATACATTTTGCCAAGTGAAAACATTATTTTTTCAGTAAAAACTGCTTAATGAAAACTATCACAGAACAAATGGAAATGCTTAAGAGATCTTCTCAATTAGACATTTTACATTTAAAAAAGATAATTACTTAAACAAACATGTACTTGGCTTGAGGAGATTTTCAGAAAGAAAACAAAACTTCATTCCTAACCAGATATGAGGCCCTTGTTTCATCTTTTATGGAAATCTGCTGGTCTCCTCGTCACAGTCCCTGGTCCGTCCTTTGGGAGAAGGCAGCTTGATGGGGCAAAGGGCATGACCTCGGCTGCTGAAGGAGCCTGTGTTCCAGTCCTGGTCCTGCAAGATATCAGTGGTGGAACCTTAAGAAAGTCTCATCCTTTCTCAGGTTCTCAGGCTTCCGTATCCAAAAGGAGGAATCACAATATCTATTTCACTGGATTTTAGTAATTCTTAAAACTCGTAAAAGAATAGCTCTCCCCTCCCCAACCTGCCATCCTTCATCACTCTTTCCCACATTTCAGAGAAAAAAAAATTAACAATTGAGAAAACAGTTCATTTTTGGAACTTATCTAACAACCACAATGCTGATGGCAGATAGCCTACATAGAGTTTATGATGTATGAAACACTGTTCTAAGTACTTTATATATATTAACTTAGATTAGAATACTGATGTTCAGAGATATTAAATGCATTGTCCAATGTCATCTATCGGGAAGAGATAGGGTTGGGATTCAAACCTGGGCAACAAGATGCATCTGATATACTACCTGCCAGCTAGCTGCAAAATGTTATCTTACTGTGTTAATTTTATTTTTAATTTAGTGAGATTGAGAATCTTTTCATATGTTTAAAAGGTATTTGCTACTCTTCCTGGGTGAGTTTCTTGTTTTCGTCCTTTGTCTATTTCTCCATTCAGTTATTGATCTTCATACTGATTTTTTAAAAGATTTATTTATTTATTTGAAAGGCAGAGTTAGAGGCAGAGGTAGAGACAAAGATCTTCCTTCCCTGGTTCACTCCCCAAATTTCTACAATAGCTGAGCTGTGCCGATCCGAAGCCAGGAGCCAGGAGCTTCTTGTGGGTCCTTCACACGGGTGCAGGGGCCCAAGCACTTGGACCATCTTCTACTGCTCTCCCAGGCCACAGCAGAGAGCTGGATTGGAAGTGGAGCAGCTGAGTCTTGAACCAGCGCCCATATGGGATGCTGGCACTGCAGGTGGTGACTTGACCCACTACGCCACAGCATTGGTCCTGAGTTTTCTTGTATTTTTTTTTTTTTAACTCCATTTGCCAGCATATATCTACTGACTGGGAAATTAATCCAATAAATTTAATACAATTACATTCAAGACTGATCTTGGTGCATTAACTGTCATTTGGCTGATTGGTTGTTAATTGTAGCTGCTTTATCCACTATGCCCCAGCACTGGCCCCTTTCATATTTGTTACATATGTTTCAAGTATTTTCCTGTTTGCCGTTTGCCATTTTGTTTCCTTTTTTCTGCATAGCAATGTTTAATTTTCTTGTGTTTCACTTATCAATCTCAATCGTTTTCTTTTTTCTTTAGTTTTTACAATTATAATCATAAGACTGACCCTCCAGTAAGTAAGGAATTCAACAAAGAGTAAGAAGAAAAAAACACTGTTCCTCAACAACAGACAAGTGCTGTAAATAATAATCAATTCTCAAAATGTCAATCTTGTTCATATATATGACTTTTTTGTACTCTTAGTTACCACAGATCAAGGAAAACATATGGCATTTGTCTTTTTGGGATTGGCTTATTTCATTTTTTTAACTTTTATTTAATGAATATAAATTTCCAAAGTACAGCTTATGGATTACAATGGATTCCCCTCCCCATAACTTCCCTCCCACCCACAGCCCTCCCCTTTCCCTCTCCCATTCCATTCACATCAAGATTCATTTTCAATTCTCTTTATATACAGAAGATCAGTTTAGTATATATTAAGTAAAGATTTCAACAGTTTGCACCCACATAGAAACACAAAGTGTAAAATACTGTTTGAGTACTAGTTATAGCATTAAATCACAGTGTACAGCACATTAAGGACAGAGATCCTACATGAGGAGTAAGTACACAGTGACTCCTGTTGTTGACTTAACAAATTGACACTCTTGTTTATGGTGTCAGTAATCTCCCTAGGCTCTTGTCATGAGTTGCCAAGGTTATGGAAGCCTTTTGAGTTTACCAACTCTGATCATATTTAGACAAGTTCGTAGTCAAAGTGGAAGTTGTCTCCTCCCTTCAGAGAAAGGTACCTCCTTCTTTGATGACCTGTTCTTTGGGACTGGCTTATTTCGCTAAGTATAATGGTTTCCCATTGCATCCTTCATGCTGTAAAAGGCCTCCATTCATTTTTACAACTGAGCAGGATTCCACAGTGTATATGTACCGCACTTTATTTATCCAGTCATCAGTTGATAGACAACTGGGTTGATTCCACATCTTAGCTGTTGTGCATTGTGGTACAATAAACAGATTGCTCTTTCATATGATGATATCATTTTGTTTGGGTAAATTCCCAGGAGTGGGATGTCTGGGTCATATAATAGATCTATTTTGAGATTTTTATCAATCATTCTCTCACTTCTGGGTTCAGCATCTTGCTCAAAGTTTCAAAATTCTAGGAGGATGAAAAGAGGGTAAGGGAGGGAGGGAGGAAAGAAATATCGTCATCTTCTTAGGATTGTATCTACAAATCACATTGAATCTGTTAAAAACTAGTTAAAAATTAAAATTAAAAAATTCATGATGTATGCCTTTCATTCTTGCCTTGAAGTTCCCTGAATTCACCATGGTTTTTGGTATTGTAATAACTTTGTAAGGCTAATTCCTTCTCTGTCCCCATCATAACTCTATTTTGCAGAATATCTACTTTTTACATATTTTTCAACTTTCAGAGCAAGTATCTGTCACCTCATCTCACTTAAACTATTAGGATTCCTTGAGTCTTGCAGGTAGAGAAGACAATCTCTGCAATGCAACCTCAGTGTCTCATATAGCAACTGTCATGTATTATTGACCTTGCTAACTTCTCTCCCCCCAATATTGAACTCCACCATCCTCTTGTCTCAAAATGCATGTTCATTGAATGTCATCTGTGTATCCCCAGCACCTTGCACTCAATTTAGCAACCATATGATACGTGTTGAATAAATAAATGATTAAATGGCAAAATGATTAAATGACAAAAATGTCAGACTTAGAAGGGACTTGAACACCATCTTATCTAACCCCTTGACTATACAAGATGTATCAGCAACAAGGCCTTCAGAGAAACTTACCCATGATTACATAGAAGTCGGAATAAAACTCTTAATTCCTAAGCTCCCATTTAGGAGGAAAAAGCATAAATGGAAAAGTAGGGTACTGACCTCTGATGTCCATATCTTTCTCTATTCCATCTTCTTCAAAACACTATCATGCAATAATCTAGCATGGATTTGTTGTAAACAATTTTTTTTTATTTGACATGATTAGACAGTGATAGAGAGAGACAGAGAGAAAGGTCTTCCTTCCGTTGGTTCACACCCCAAATGGCTGCTTCGGCCGGATCTACACTGATCCGAAGCCAGGAGCCAGGTCCTTCTCCTGGTCTTCCATGTGGGTGCAGGGCCCCAAGCACTTGGGCCAGCCTCCACTGCCCTCCCGGACCACAGCAGAGAGCTGGACTGGAAGAGGAGCAGCTGGGACTAGAACCAGCGCCCATATGGGATGCAGGCAGAGGATTAACCAAGTGAGCCTGGGCACCAGCCCCTGTTGTAAACAAATTCCTGAGGTTAACACTGCTGTTTCCTAATGCTCTGGCGCCCTCTGGTCTCTAAACCTATCAGTTTCCCATCTCCTGCATTCAGCCACTCCCATTTCTCTCTTGGTCTGTCACTTTTACCCTTGTACTTCCTTCCCTACATTTCCTCCTTCCTGCTTAACATTGTTTCTATCACAAATCCTGCCTCTTGTTTCTCCGGGAAGCCTTTGTAAAATTTCGGAGGCAAATTCATCCTCCAGTTGAGAGATAACGTAAACCCTCAGGTCCTGCCTAGATCACTGAAGTCCAAGAAACAGCCGAAGGACCCTCCTCTGGCTCCAGTGTTGGCTCTAGGCTTACATCAGCTCCTTGAGTCCGGATTCGTAGCACACAAAACTGATCTCTGCAGTGCCTAGAAGGATAACACATTGATGATGGTTGGCGTATGGGCTTTAAAAACTAAAGCTAGAGTTAACACTTCATAGATAGCACTTATTATCTATATTACTACGAAGAAGGTATTGAATTAAAACATGAAATTGCTAACATTCAATCGTTTTTGAATAACATAAATGGAAGCTTCACATAGTTTGACATAATAATCTAAGTTTCAATTTGTTCATTTGTACATTAGAATTATTTCTTTTTATGGAGTTAGCTAAGAGTAACCAGTCCAAAAATGTTTATTATAAACATTATTCTTATTAGTTCTTTTTAATTAATTAATTTTAGCTGAAAGCCAGAGAGACAAAGAGGCAGATGGAGAGAGATCTTCAACCTGCTGGTTCACTCTCCAAATGTGTGTGACAAACAGGCCTGGGTCAGGACAAAGCCAGGAGTCAAGAACTCCATTCATGTTTCCCACTTGAACCATTATCATCTGCTGCCTCCCAGAGTGCACATTAGCAGAGAGCTGGATCAGATGCAGAGTAGCCAGCACTCAACCCAAGCATTCCAATATGGCATGTGGGCATCCCAAGATGTGACTTAACCACTATGCCACACACCCTCCTCCAGTTGTGTTAACTCTCTTAATCTAAAATTAAATTATGTGGGGCTGGCAATGTGGTGCAGCAGGTTAAAGCCGCTGCCTGCAGTTCCAGCATCCCATATGGGCACCGGTTCAAGACCCTGGTTGCTCCACTTCCCATCCAGCTCTCTGCTATGGCCTGCAAAAGCAGTAGAAGATGGCCCAAGTGCTTGGACCCCTGCACTCGCATGGAAGACCCACAAGAAGCTCCTGGCTCCTGGCTTAGGATCAGCACAGCTCCAGCCATTGGGGTCATTTGGGGAGTAAACCAGAAGATGGAAGACCTCTCTCTCTCTCTGCCTCTGGCTCTGCCTCTCTGTAACTCTGCCTTTCAAATAAATAAATAAATCTTTAAATAAAAAAATTAAATTATGGAAGCACCTATTAGAGAAATATAAATCATTCAGCTATATAAATGATTCTTCAAATGCCCTTGATTTATTCTTACCATATGTTTGGAACTATGCTGGGACCAAGAGACCAAATGACAGGGCATCATAAAGATGTGCTAGTCTACTAATTGGGTAATCATTTCTGGACACATATCACAACATCCTAAGGGGTCTCATTCTGTCACATATTCTTACTCTCTTTTCATTTTATACATGATTTCTCCTTACAAGTTCTTGGCATTCTAAACATCTTCAATGTTTTTTCATTTAGCAAAACAAAACAACCATCTCTACCCTCTACAGTAATACACTATCCTTCATCAGTGAAATTTCATTAGTTGTCATTATTTGGTGTCTTCACTTCTGTAGCTCGCATTACAATCATGCAATAGTATCCTATGATTACTCTCTCTGTAATAGCTCTTATATTATACTGTAACCTTTTTTTTTTTTATCTGTCTCTCTTTCTAGACTTTAAGATCCTTGAGTCGGCAACTGGTCAGACTTATTTTCATATCTGCAGAGCCTATCCCAGTGCTTGGAGCTTAGTAAGTGATCAGCACATTTTTATTAAATATATAATGGGTGGCATACTCAGTTCAGTATCTCAAAATAAGTAGCTCTTTCATTTTGTTATCGCTACTTAGAGGTAGTATACAATTTTTTTAAAATTTTGGTAATATAGTACTATAGAAAAGTATCTGCATTGCAGCCATAATTTTGCTATTGGTCCCTTTTCTCTGTGGGGGCCTCATTTGCCTGATGAAGATATTGACTGGTCTAGATGATCCTTGAAGTTTCTTTCAAATATCAACATGAAATAATAAATAATCCTCTTGCAAGAACACTGAAGACTAATACTGGAAATGACTTTCAACATGAATGGCTATCTCAATTACCTTACCCACCAGCATGATGGCATGTGACTTATAGAAACTCAATACTGCATATACTAAATTAACTACCTAGGTAGAAAGTTGATGGTAAGATTATAATTAAACAGATCAATTGAGCTATCATGTAATTCATTCTTGCAGTCTGCCTTAATCATGACAATTCTTTTCCTTTTTGAAATCGGTTTATTTACAATGCTGTTACCTAAGTTATGTATGCTTATATCAATAGCAAGAAGTTAACGCAGATCCATATCCCTCATGAGGGCAGGTTCCACAGCAAAGGAGATTTTTCATCAGTGCTTTTGTAATATCTTTTTTTTTAAAGGAATAGTCTTTTTTAAATATTTTTCATTTATTTATTTGAGAGGGTTACAGGCAGAGAAAGGTCTTCCACGCACTGGTTCATTCCCCAAATGGCTGCAACGGCTGGAGCTGGGCCGATCCGAAGCCAGGAGCCAGGAGCTTCTTCTAGGTCTTCCACGTGGGTGCAGGGGACCAAGGAGTTCGGCCATCCTCTACTGCTTTCCCAGGCCACAGCAGAGAGCTGGATCGGAAGAGGAGCAGCTGGGACACGAACCAGCACCCATATGGGATGCCGGCACTGCAGGCAGAGGCTTAGCCTATCACGCCACAGCACCGGTTCCTTGTAATATCTTTCAATTGAGGAAAAAAAATACTATTTTTTAGAAAAAAATTAGCCTACAATTACATATTTCCCTGCTGTATTGAAAAGAAAGTCAGATGATGTAAGTTACTAAATTAAAAGAGATGGATTGTCATTTAACATTTATTGTCTTCCAACATTTCTCAGGCAGAAACTGAATGAAGAGATTTTTGTCTCTTCCTAGATTCAGGCCTGAAGATCTTGCTTGCTCATCTCTCACATTCAGTCCCAGAAAAAAATCTATGTCCCCTTTCTCCATGCTTCTTCTCCAGTGAGTCACATTCTGGATCTTGGAGCCGCCATTGCTGAGTGCCTATTATTCTACCTGATGGCATGGAGTCTAGAGACTCTATAAGCTTCATCTCTTCTGTTGTCCTTGAAGGCGATTCAGAACATGAGAAAACAGGCCTTCCAATTTCTGGAGAGTGGGTATAGAGAATGACAAGGCTTTTCTTTTGAGAAGACAGGAATTATCCTCTAGGGAAGCTTGGTTGCCAAACAAACCCTCCCACCTTTGCTCCCACACACACACCCAAGTCAATATAGCCCCGTGCTTCTTTGAGAGCACTTTGGTACTGCTTTCTCATTTTAAGGGAAAAGGTCACACGGTCCTGGAGAAAATCTCTTACTTGTTCTACCTTACTCTCTTCTTGAACGGGACAGGACAAAGTGTTCCGATGATGGTGGAATGCCGGTCGAAATCATACAAAAGATATTTAGTTATGACTTCTGTTGTGAGAAAAACCCAAGGGAAGGAGGAAAACACAAAATTTAAGGAACGGAGCCTGAGACAGAAAGGGCTCCCTATCTCATGAGCCAACGAAGTGACCAGTCTGAGGTGAAACTCAGAAATTTCAGAATGTGACAAAGACGTGCTCCAATGAAAGACAGAAAGAAGAGGCTGCCACATCACAAAAGGGCAGTGTCCTAAATGATCACATGGAGCTTGAGAAAAATGATCAGACCTTCAGTGTGTCTGGACTAGTGAAACATTTCCGTGAGTTGTGATTGGTTCCAGGCACTGTGTAAGGGCTGCTTCATTGTCAAAAACTTGCTACCTGGCACTGCAGCCTTCCTCTACTTGAGAACTGCCTCCTCTCTGGCAGGACTGTGATGCATAAGAACAAAAGACCAGTGCATTTTCTAGTCAGCACTTAGCTCAGGTACCATCTTCTGCCCAGCGAACAATGTGAGGGCTTCAGCTAACACCATTTGCTTAATGTTCCACCCTAAGTGGAACTGGCTCTCTTTAGCTCGTTAGATGGAAGCACCAGCAGTGAGCTAATAATCAGTGAGTCAGCCACTTCTGATATTCCATTTCATCTTCGAAAGTTCTAACTAGAACATACTCTGGGGACCTGGTACCTCAGCTTTAACAAGCTTTTCATCTGATAGATTTCATCAAGTCTAACCCTCTTGTTTTTTTTTTTTTTTTTAACACACATTTGTTAAAGTACGAAAGTAAAATATCCATAGTACTGAAAGTTTGGAAGAATACAAAGAAATCAAAAGAATCAAACATCAGAGTAATAGACGCCATTGTTGATCCCTCTGTTCTGTTCTTTTCATTTCAGTCTGCACCCCCCCCATCCCTGTACAAATACTTTAAAAATGTTTTTTAGATAAAGGTACTTCAAAACATTCATGGAAGGGTGGAATTGAAAGGTAAGTTTATTTTGGTGCCAAAAACTTTGAAAGCTATGCATTGTTTTCCATAATATGCATTTTACCTGAACTTTCTAAAGAAACTTATTTGCATGAATTTCTGATTTTTGCAACAAAATAAACATTTCTCCTTCTATTTTCCTGCAAATGTTTTGAAGTACCCACGTATTTTGAGGATTCAGCTAATTATTTTCTTTTTGGCTTTTTTTTTTCACCTTTTTTCCATATTCCTTCTGACTCACCTAAACCATTTTTTTTATTGAAAAAAGATTATGTAACTTCTTAATGTCTGAAATGAAGGAAAATGGCATCCTTCACCAAATCACCCTAACATTGTGCTTCTGCATGCTTCTCTCTAGTAACACCTTACTTATGAACGGTAAGTTGTCTGTACCTATTTGTGCCTATGGGCAGAACCAGTTTGACATAATTGCAACCACCCTTTCAGTGCATCCTGTGAGGTGTCCTAGACAGTCTTCTTAATTACCCCACAACAATGTAATCACATTTTATAATATTTTTGAAATTAAGAATATGGCCAAAAAATTATTTTAATCCACCTCTAAGAACAACAACATGAAACAATTTGGAGTGTATCTTTCCAGACTTTTTTTAATGCATATTTTCAAATACTTCGAATCATGTTTTTAGATACAATTTTCTGTTCTGTTTCTTGCTTAATATTACATCTTTTACATATTCATGTGCTATATAGAATCCATTTTTAAATTTTATAGAGAAGATGATCATGTTGTAAAGAATATAGAAAATGGGGAAAGAGGAGATAATTTTTAATCTCCATAACTTGTTTGGTCACATCAGTAGCAATTCAATATATTTCTCTCTATTTTTTATTTATTTTATTTAAAAATGTATGTACAATTAAAATACGGCATATTTTAATATATTGAATCTAGCTTTAAAATTATTTTTTCTAATTATAAAAAAGCATGATATTTTGTATTTTGTATATTGAAAGGTTTTAAAAACATGTTTCAGGGCCAGTGTTGTGCCACAGTGGATTAAGGTATCACTTCGGGCCATATTCCATATCAGAGTGCCAATTCAAGTCCTGGTATTCTGGCTACTCTGCTTCCTAGCCAACTTCCTACTTATGTATCCTAGAAGGCGGTGGATGACGGTGCAAGTACTTGGGTCTCTGCCACCTGTGTGGGATTCCCAGAAGGAGTTCTTGGTTCCTGCCTTCAGCGTGGCCCATCCTTGCATGTTGCATGTATGTAGAGAGTGAACCAGCAGAGGAAGCTCTTTCCATCTCTCTCTCTCTCTCTCTCTGTTTCTCTCTCTCATTCTATCTTTCAAATAAATAAAAACAAAATAAACTGAAAAAAAAAAAGAAAAATGTGTTTCCATAGTGATGCTACACATAATTTAGCAACCTGAATTCTGCTTGGTTCTGTGTCATAAACATTTGTATCTTTTTTTAAAAAAAAGATTTATGTATTTATTTGGAAGTCAGAGTTACAGAGAGAGGAGAGGCAGAGAGAGTGAGAGAGAGATCTTCCATTCACTGGTTCACTCCCCACAATGGCCGGAGGTGCACAAATCTGAAGCCAGGAGCCAGGAGCTTCTTCCAGGTCTCCCATGTGGGTGCAGGGGCCCAAGGACTTGGGACATCCCCTACTTCCTTCCCAGGCTATAGCAGAGAGCCCGATCGGAAGTGGAGCAGCCGGGTCTCTTGAACCAGTGCCCATATGGGATGCCAGCGCTTCAGGCTAGGGCATTAACTCACTGCTCCACAGTGCCGGCTACAACATTTGAATCTTTTAAAGTCTTTTTTTTTAACCTTATACAACAATAATAGTGGGGACATTTGTGATCTAGTGTAAGTACTATTGCTATTGTATCCAATTTTGTATGCTGCATTTTTATCCACTTTGTAAATACTGTTGCAACATTATCTTCTCATTGCACTTGCTTAACAAACCCTAACATAATGTTCATTGTATGTCAGATACTATTGTAACTATGCTTACATCTAATTCAATCTGGATTGCGACTATATGAGATAGGGTTACAGAAATGGAATCTGAGGCACAGAGGAGTTAAGTAACTTGACAATATCATACAGCTAGTAAATGGCATGGAGTGGAATTAAAACCTATGCATTCAGCTTCTAAAATTCATACTCTTAATCATCATTTCATGTTGTCTTTCCATCATTCTAATGATTTCAAAATATTCCATTTAGTGTCTATGCTATTTTCCTAAAGTTCAGCTTTGTAGTTACCTTCAATTTGTTGCTATTAGAAGAAATAGTACCAATACACATATATACCTTTGAACGCATCATGGTTTATTTTCAACCTTCCTCAATTTGTAGCTAAGGAAACCAGCCTGGGTAGAGAAAAATGATTTACTCAAGGGAAGCTGCCACAAAGCCTCAAGAAGGATGTTTAAAAGTCAGACAAGTAGATCAAAATCAGGCCTGCAGCAATTACAGTGAAGAGTAAGAATTAGGATATCTACAGTGCCTGGGAGAAGGAGAGAATCAAGTACAGATGTAAGAAAAGATGCAAGGCATCCATGAGAAGCTTGGGACTCAGTGACTCACAGTAGAAACTGTGACTTCTACTTCTCTCAAGGCAGGCAGCTTAACAGGTGGCAAAAGCTCCCTCTCAGATTTCAGCAGAATTTGTTTAAACCCCAGGGCCTGGGTAAACAAATTCTTTTGCCTTTTTTGGTGTGAGCTTCTTCAGATGCAAAATACTACTAGTCACTTCATCCTTCTTAAATCTCCTCGGATTCATCATTTGCTGATCAGTCTTTGTGCTTTCTTCTGAGACACAGAGAGAGAGAAAGAAAAAAGTGAGAGAGAGAGATTTCATCCCCTAGTTCACTCCCCAAATGCCCACAACAGCTGGGACTGGACCATGCCCAAGCTTGGAGCTAGGAACCTCATCTGGGTCTCCTACATGGTGGCAGAGGTTCAAGTACTTGGGTCATCCCCTGCTGCCTGCCAGGGTGCACAATAGCAGAAAGCTGGAATTGGGAGCAGGGCTGGGACTTGAACACAGGTACTTTTATATGGGATGCAGGTGCCCCAAGCAGGGTCTTAACACTTGTACTTTCTTCTTGATTTCTCCTGTTTTTCTCTTTAAGAGAAAATGCTGCTAGTTATATCTCTTCAGCCATAATTTCTTATGTGATACAGCTGCATGGTTTCAACTATCATCTACATGATAATGGCTCCCAAATCTACTTCTCCAGTCCCACCTTCCCAGAGCTCTGGACTCTACAATAACAACAGCAAGCACAACAGCAGCCAGCGTTTTTCCAAGACTCATAGTCTAAGCATGCTGAATATTATTCTCACAGTTCCTCTGCAAGGTATTCTTCTTTCTTTTTTTTTTTTACTACTAAGGAAAATGAGGCAGAGATTGCTTATTTCACTCTTTAAATTTTTTTTAATATTTTTTGACAGGCAGAGTGGACAGTGAGAGAGAGAGACAGAGACAAAGGTCTTCCTTTGCCATTGGTTCACCCTCCAATGGCCACCGCAGCCGGCGCGCTGCGACCAGTGCACCGTGCTGATCCGAAGGCAGGAGCCAGGTGCCTTCTCCTGGTCTCCCATGGCGTGCAGGGCCCAAGCACTTGGGCCATCCTCCACTGCACTCCCGGACCATAGCAGAGAGCTGGCCTGGAAGAGGGGCAACCAGGACAGAATGCGGCGCCCCAACCGGGACTAGAAGCCGGTGTGCCGGCGCTGCTAGGTGGAGGATTAGTCTATTGAGCCACGGCACCGGCCTATTTCACTCTTTAAATTGTCAAACACTGATATTTGAACGTTGGGAGTCTGAGTCCAGGGTTCATCCACTCAAACACTGTGCTGTACTCTCTTTATGTGGCTAACTGCCTGTTGGTCATTTCTGGAGTTTTTCTACTGGCCATTGACATTAGCATGTCTTCAACAGTCACCTGAACTCTTGTTTGGAATAAGGTAGTAAGTAAGGAAAAAGAAATATTTTATAGATTGAATTCATCATCTTTTTCTCATGTCTCTGTCTGGCATTATCTTTTTAGGTATTGGCACCATCATCTTTTTACCCACGCTACATTTGAAGATAATCATAGATGCCTACTCTCTTTATTATCTACCCAATCTCGAAAACCAATATTCAAGTCCTGCCTATTTGAGTTCTTAAATATTTCTTGAATCCATTTACTTTTTTCCACTCTAGGAAACTGCCCTAGTTCAGGCTTTCATCATGTCTCAGCTGGCTATTATTATAATAGCCTCTTACCTCTTCATTACACAAAATGTGGCCCAAGGAACAACGACTTCAGCATTCTTTGGGAATTTGTTAGAAATACAGAATCTCAGGCCCCACCACCAGCCTACATGATCAGATACTGTATTCCAATAGGATCACCAAGTGATTAATAGATATTTTAAAGTTCAAGAAACAATGAACTGGTTTTCCTGACTTTTCAATCTCCAATCTATGTTCCACATTACAGCAGTGATGTGTTCATAACTCAAATGTGACCATGGTACTTTCCTTCTTAAAACCTGTCAAAGGTTTCCCACTGTCCACGTGGTCAAGTTCAAGTTCTTTAATATAGTCTTGCTCAGAGTTCCTTCACCCCTCATCATGCAGTTTCTAGATTCTATGCCTCTCTTCTTTTAATATCCTTGCACATCAATCAGCTAATTAATTCCTATTCATTATTGAAGACACAGTTCACATCTCCTCCTCCAGGAATCCTTTCCTAACACTCTCAGGCTGGTTTAGGTAGGTGTCTTTGCTCTGGTTTCCCAGAATACATTAGGCATATCTATGTAATCACTGTTACTAGTTTCTAGGCTTTCTGTTTATAGATTAGATGGAAAGAGATTTCAATCTGAGGGCAGAGACCATTCCATTTGCATCTGTGTTCCCAGTATTTAGTTAAGTACATCACACATAATAGAGTTATTAATATTTGAGAAATGACTAATATATGAATGCACTTAATATATATTTCAATGTACTTCACTGAGTTGTTTAAAGGTTATGTGAGAGGCCAGCACTGTGGCATAGCAAGTAAAACCAGCGCCTGCAGTGCCAGCATCCCATATGGGTGCCAGTTCAAGTCCCAGCTGCTCCTCTTCCGAACCATGTCTCTGCTGTGGCCTGGGAAATCAGTGGAAAATGGTTCAAGTCCTTGGGCCCCTGTACCCATGTGGGAGACTCAGAAGAATATCCTGGCTCCTGGTTTCAGATTGGCTCAGCTCTGGCCATTGTGACGATCTGGAGAGTGAGTCAGTGGATGGAAGACTTCATCTCTCTCTATCTCTACCTATGCCTCTCTGTAACTCTGCCTTTCAAATAAATAAGTAAATCTTTTTTTTAAAGATTATATGAATTAACATAAGGTGGCTGGTAAATAATGAGCATCATATTCATTTGAGTTTTTGTTCTGAAAAAGGGCTTGTTTTGAAAACAGCAAATCTTAATTACTATCAATGTAATATTTATAAGAACAATGTATAGGCAAAGATTTCATGAAGCATAGCAATTCTAAATATAATTATATATCAATTTAATCCTGGAAATTAGAAGCCATCTGGCCCAGTTATTCCCAATGTGTTGTACTTGAACTGCCGACACTATTGCCCAGGGTTGCCGGGCAGAAGGATGGATTAAAATGCAGATTCTGGACCTCATCCCTAGATCTCCAGAACCTCCATCAGTGGTGCTCAGTAATCCGCATCTTAAACAAAGTCTCTGTAGGCATTTTTTGCAATGAATTGTAAGAATCATTGATGTAGTTCCATTACATTATATCTGTCACATTGACGAATGGGAAGATTAAGGTCCAGGGATGAGTGAAACTTATCCAAGGATGTACATACATACACACAGATAAAGAAGTATGGAAATGTACTCAATAGTTTAAACAAAATAGAAATCAGAAGGCAATTCATGGCAATTGTAAGAAACTTTCAAATATAGAGTGAAATATAAATCATCTGAAGTCTTAGCTCTCTATAGCTAGTTTGTACTCTCTCAGCAATAGAAGTCATTTGCACCACCTAGAATTCTACTCATAGAAATCCAATGTTGACAATTTGGTACAATTGCTTTTCATCTAGACCATAAGAAAATATGCATATACATTTTACATTTGGGAGAGAAAGTATGAAGTTACTGTACTTAGTATTTTGTTATTTTTTTCATTAACTACATTAATATTATTTTCTACTGTTTTTAGTGGTGGCAAGTTACTCAATTATATGGATATACTATATTCATAATTAATTATTACTTCATTTTACCTTCTAATCATATCCTATCGAGCTTATATTGTTATGGTCAACACTCAGCCTAGGCTATAAATATCAAATAAATCTTCCTGGAAGAGGTGACAGTAGCTGAATTTCAATAATAAATACGGCCAGCACCGAGGCTCACTAGGCTAATCCTCCACCTGGGATGCCGGCACACCGGGTTCTAATCCCGGTTGGGGCACCGGATTCTGTCCCGGTTGCCCCTCTTCCAGTCCAGCTCTCTGCTGTGGCCTGGGAGTACAGTAGAGGATGACCCAGGCCCTTGGACCCTGCACCGACATGGGAGACCAGGAGAAGCACCTGGCTCCTGGCTTCAGATTGGTGCAGCGTGCCGGCTGCAATGCGCCGGCCTTAGCGGCCACTTGGGGGATGAACCAATGGAAAAAGGAAGACCTTTCTCTCTGTCTCTCTCTCTCTCACTGTCTAATTCTGCCTGTCAAATAAATAAATAAATAAATATGAATTAACTAGATAATGTATGTGAAGAGAGTGTCTCATTAATTTTGAAAAGAGAGCTCAGTACATCTTTTAGGGAGTCATGAGGACTATGAGGCACTTTCTCCAGAGGATAGCTGCCACTTGGCTCCAGCTAATTGTTGCTATGAAGAAATATATGTCAAGAGCTGATAGATTCCTTAAATTTCCAAAATAAACTAGAAACCTGAATTTACAAAAGGAATCGTGTAATTTTTGAACATTAGTCCTTGATTCCTGAATGTTAAGTACCCACCAATCGGTCATATCAAACACGTGGGTGGGTATGTGGGAGGAGATAGCTGTGAAGATTTCTGCAGACGCCCTGGCCTGGCCATTCCTGCACTTAAACATTTGTTCATATGCCCAATTTTTCCCTATGGCGAATTTGTAAAAGTAGAATTATTGAATCAAAGGATATATGCATTTCAAGGCTGTTAATAAGTATTACTAAACTGCTTGCAGAAAGCTTGTACCTCAGGTTCTGTGACAGTGCTATTTCCAAACCATAACCAGCAGTGCATATTATACATAGTGTGAAACCTTTGCTAATTTGCAAAGCAAAAAGAAATAATATCTAGCTTTTATGTACTTGAACTGTTTTTTTTTCATATTCCTATTAACTTTTTATTTCTGTCATCGACTACCTCCACAACTGGTTGGAGGAGTCGCCATAGAACTCCCAAGACTGTGTCCTTGCCTGACATGCAGCATGCCAATTAGTGACATTGGGGTGGTAGAAGAAAGTAGGTATTTATTGCAAAGCACAGAGCAACACGTTGGGCAGTTACCATGTCATTCCCCGTGTCCTCAAGTGATAGCTTTTACAGATTGAAATTGGGCTTGTGAGGTGCATATTCAGCTCATGTCCAATTCCCTGGGTTGGTCTGTGGTTGTTGAGGCCCTCTTTTGATTTCTCAGCGATATCATGTTCTTTTGGCAATTTTGATAATGGCAAAGGGTGATGCCGTCAGTCAAGTGGTATTTACTTCTTCCTCAGAGCTGGAGAATCCTGGAAAAGAAAACCCTTAAGATCAACATGTTATCTATAGAGGAGTTAAATGACCTCATGAATCTTGTGTTCAGGGATGGTGCAGGGCCAGCTGCACCACTCCCTCAATTTAGTGAATTAATTTTAGGAAAAGCAGGGCAAGGGAACTGAGCTAAGGGAGGGAGGCTAGGAGAGTGGGGGAGACTGGCACCTGATAGTATCTAGTATCTGTATCCAAGGCACTACCTAGGGGGATCTGTTTCACTTTTTTGCATTACCATATTAAAAATTCAACAGTCTTCGTTGTCTGCCTAGGGCTTTATCTAGAGAAACTGTGTTTTTCTCACTTAGAAGTTTAACTTTTTTTTTTTAAGATTTATTTATTTTAGGGGCCGGCGCCATGGCTCACTTGGTTAATCCTCCACCTGCGGTACCAGCACCCAGTATGGGCCACGGGTTCTAGTCCCTGCTGCTCCTATTCCAGTCCAGCTCTCTGCTGTGGTCTGGGAGGGCAGTGGAGGATGCCCCAAGTGCTTGGGCCCTTGTACCTGCATGGGAGACCAGGAAGAAGTGCCTGGCTCCTGGCTTCGGATCGGCTCAGCACTGGCCGTAGTAGCCATTTGGGGAGTGAACCACTGGAAGGAGGACCTCTCTCTCTCTCTCTCTCTTTCTCTCTCTCTCTCTCTCACTGTCTATAACTTTACCTGTCAAATAAATTTAAAAAATTAAAAAAAGATTTATTTATTTTACTTGAAAGTCACAGTTACAAACACAGAGAGAAAGGGAGGCGCAGAGAGAGATTGAGAGAGAGAGAGAGAGAGAGAGGTCTCCCATCCGCTGGTTCACTCCCCAGATGGCTGCAATGGCTGGAGCTGCGCCGATCCAAAGCCAGGAGCCAGGAGCTTCTTCCAGGTCTCCCACGTGGGCTCAGGGGCCCAAGGACTTGGGCCATCTTCTACTGTTTTCCCAGGCCATAGCAGAGCGCTGGATTGGAAGTGGAGCAGCCAGGTCTCGAACCGGCGCCTATAGGGGATGCTGGCACTGCAGGCGGTGGCTCTACCCACTACATCACAGCACTGGCCCCTTAGAGGCTTTTCAAAATCCTGGAGGTGCTTACACAGCTCTTTGGAGTCACAGCTCAAATTTTTCAGCTGTGTTGTTCTCCAGTCAGATCTTAGCACGTTTTACTTTTATGCTTCTAGGTTTTCTACTTTTCCTTTT
The DNA here is from genome assembly GCA_949820135.1 of Sylvilagus floridanus. NCBI lineage: Eukaryota > Metazoa > Chordata > Mammalia > Lagomorpha > Leporidae > Sylvilagus > Sylvilagus floridanus. The sequence goes on from OX463223.1 coordinate 83,530,689, forward strand.
CAGGTTTTGGCAGAAAATGAGGAGCCTACTTTTTCCTGGGGAGACATCATTGCCACTGAGTACTTCAGGTGAAAAGATTTTCCCCCATCCATTGAAAACAGAGCTTAAGTGAATCCAATTCGCATCAAAGACTTCAAATGTCCATGAATATGCATGATCTCCTAGAGCAGCAGCGCATCTGAGGGAGGCAACAGCAACTTGTAGTGCCATCCCTGTAAAGCTGCTGCTGATCTGCAGAAAGGGATGGCGCCTTTTCCGGAGCACGCAAGAGATATGCACATTTAACCTACTTCTCCATTTCCGGAAATAGATGAACTTCATGGCCCAGTTCATCACTGACGACACACTTCTAGTGAAATCAGAGATGACCCCCTAAAATTTATATAAAAATGTGGCCCTTTAAAGTTCCCCAGAAGTGTCATCTGGGGTGCCACATATGCTACCAGAATGTGGGGAGCCATACGATTTCACCACGGGCTTATTACTAAATCCCCAATATTAATAAGCCCAAGAAGGTTCTTGCCTAATATTTAGAGAAGAATTCTAAATACCGGCACAGATAAACGAGGCAGCATGGTACATTTTAAGCCTTTATTTAGTGAGAAAGATGCATAGGAGAGTGAGAGCTTTATTAAGAGAGAGATAAATCTGGGTTCATACCGAGCACCAGGAACCGGCCACGTGGAGGAGCTTCTAGGCCAGGAAGCCTGGAGGCGCAGGGCTACAGCAAGCCCTCTCCTGGCAAGAGGCTAGGGAAGAAAAGGGGGGACACACCGTGTCCCAGGCTTTTAACCCACTTCCAAAGGGGAGTGGCTAATTAACCTGATTGGCTGGTGGGCACCCAGGTGTGGCCAGGTAGGGGCATGAGGTCACACAGGAGCATGGTGAAGGCATGGTCTTCCAGCTCACAAACCTAATCGATTTTAACCTGTATGCCTGTCTACTTCATTCCCCCCTCAGAGACTCCATCCCCTTAATCCTAAGGGAAGTTGACAGAGGTTGAATCATCTCTTCTGTAACTGCTTCCTGTTTATGAGGGGCGTAGTGCAGGCCCTGCCTGTCCAGGGTCTGAAAGTCTCTATCTTATCTAACAAATTTGCTTTGTGAGCTGGAGCAGTCTCGGTCATTGCCAATGTCTATGTCCACTGTTGCTCCCAGAAGTTGAGTGGTGAAGGTATCAGGTAGGGTGTGAGGTCACACAGGGGCATGGCGAAGGCATGGTCTTCCAGCTCACAAACCTAATCGATTTTTTTTTCTTTCTTTCTTTTTTTTTATATATAAAGCTTTTATTTAAAGAATATAAATTTCTAAAGTACAGCTTATGGATTACAATGGCTCCCCCCCACACAACTTCCCTCCCTCCCGCTACCCTCCCCTCTCCCGCTCCCTCTCCCCTTCTGTTCACATCAAGATTCATTTTCAATTCTCTTTATACACAGAAGATCAGTTTAGTACATATTACGTAAAGATTTCAACAGTTTGCCCTCACATAGAGACACAAAATGAAAATACTGTTGGAGTACTAGTTATAGTATTAACTCACAATGTAAAGCACATTAAGGACAGAGATCCTACATGATTTTTTTAAAGAATTGATTAATTATCTATGCAATTTCCAATTTAACACCAAGATTTTTTAATCATTTGCAATTATCTTTATATACAGAAGATCGATTCAATATATACTATGTAAAGATTTCTTTTATGCCTGCCTACTTCATTAGGTCTAGGCTAACTGGGAAGCCAGGGAAACTTCTTTACTACAAAACAGAGGCAAAAACCACAATTTCTGTTATGGAAATCCTCAGCACATCAGAAAATGGAAGGAATAGTATAATCAGTTCCTAAATACCTTTTTCTCTCAGCTTTATTTTGCCAAGCTTATTTTTCTATCTATTTATTTGTTCTATCTATCTAATCAATCAGAATGGTTTAAGGAATCTCAAACATCACTACTTTAGGCTTCATTTCTAACTGATTGCTTTTTTTCTCTGAGCAGCCACACTGCCATTATGACACCTAATATAAGCACTTATGATTTCTTTGTTATTAAAAATCCATTCAAACTTTCTCCAATTGTCCGAAAATGTCTTTTTACATGAGTGATTTGTTCAAATTTCAAACAAGGTCCACAAATTACATTTGATGGATTTGTCTCCAAAAAGAGTCTTCTAATTTTTAATCAAAGTGATGGGAGGGTTTTTAAAAAAAGACATGAACATGCAAGACAGTTTTGCTAGACCGAGCAGAGATTGTGAGCTCGGCTTTAATAGGTTGGAAACAGGAGGAATTCCCCAACCCCTAAGCTTCCATATAGTTTTCTTTCTGCTCAAGTCAAACTAGCTCACATACTCCTATGATTCTCCTATGATCTAATTCTGACTTCATTACTGGTCACACGATATTATGATTGTATTTATCTTTTAATATGCTTCTCTATTTTTATATTGGTGTCCTATACATTTATTTTCATATTTTATATTCTCTCTGCTTCTCCAGTGAGAAAACCAGAATGTTTAAGCAACAGGTTTAATCAAGCATTGAAATTTGACATACATTAATGCCTGCCATTCACAAAACTTCTCCGCGTTTATAAACTATCACTGAAAAAAAAACTTCCCAGCTGTGGTAGTCCAACTGCCACAATTTATCAATGAATATACTAAATTCCAGACAGCCTATACAGCTTAAAGTACACATGTGGCCTCGGATCAGACATTTCTAGAACTAAAGCAGGGCTCTCCGGCTTTTATGAGGGCATTTAAGAAAATTTGTGGCAAAAATAAAAATAGAATGACTTTATTTTGGTGCAAAAGAAATTGTAAAAATTTTTAGAATACATGGAAAATGTAAAATATGAAAAAAACTAAGCATGGATTTCACATTTTTTGCATCACAATAAACTCATGCTTTATTAAATTCCATTTTCTTATGAACTTTTTGAAATACGCTACTAAACTGCTATTTTTCTACTTTCATGTAGTATTTGATTGGAAAGAGACTACCTCCAGAAGAGAATCAGCCTTTACATATCAATACCAATTAACTCAACAACAGGCTCCAGTGATTAACATATAAAAGTCTAACTTTTTAGCTTAATTGAGCAGAAGGGGACTACTTCCTGAAAGCCCCCCTCCCACCAAAAAAAAAGTGCTCATAGATCCATTCACACAGATATATGCGTCATTATTATTACCCTTAATTAATTTGTGGAAGCATCTCATCAGTTTGTACACTTGTTATAGTGTTTTCTTTGGGGACAATTCTCAGAAGAGTCTCCTAAGTAGACTAAAATTGAATTTACCAAAACGAACTGGATGAAAGGTTCCTGCTTTTAAATTCTTCCAAAATCTTTTCATCCAAAAATGCCTTATGTGGAATACTTTCAGCCCTGCTAAACATGGCCCCAAATTACGTAGCTCAATCCGGGCATAGGGTTAGTGGCTCTGATGCCAGTTATACTACCCCACTGTCCCCCAAGCCTCTCTTCCATATTCAACAACCTGGGCTCCACTGTAAAGCACTAGCTAACTACTGCTGCCCTCCTGTTGGTAGCCTCAAGGTAGGCTTTTATCTTTTTTGGCATAGAAGAAGGGGAGATGCAGAACATAGAAATGCCAGTGGCCTGTTGGGCAGTTACTATTGAAGCTCTTCATTCTTCCCGTTTAAATTTCATGGCTAATGTCCAAATAATCTAGGAACTGGTGATGTGTGAGAAGTGCAGTAGAGCAGGGTCTGGAGGGCCAGCTGGGCCTGTCTTTCTCAGGTTCTCTTCCTCTATTTGGAGGGCAGACCTAGAGATTAGAATCCCTGGCAGGTTACTGAATGAATTTATCAGGTGAAAAACGGTATTGAAAAATGGGGGAGGAGGGGCAGAGCTGTAGTACAGTAAGTTAACGCTCTGACTTGAAGCACCAGCATCCCATATGGGCACCACTTCTAGTCCTGGCTGCTCCTCTTCTGTCCAGCTCTCTGCTATGGCCTGGGAAAGCAGTGGAAGGTGGCCCAAGTCCTTGGGCCCCTGCACCCACGTGGGAGACCCGGAAGAAGCTCCTGGCTCCTGGCTTCAGATTGGCGCAGCTTCGGCTGTTGCAGGCAATCAGAGAGTGAACCAGCAGAAGGAAGACATCTCTCTCTGTCTCTACCTCTCTCTGTAATCTGTCTTTCAAATTAATAAAATAAATCTTTTTTAAAACTTTTATTTAGTAAATATAAATTTCCAAAGTACGGCTTATGGATTACAGTGGCTTCCCCCCCATAACTTCCCTCCCACCTGCAACCCTCCCCTCTCCCTCTCCCTCTCCCATTCCATTCACATCAAGATTCATTTTTAATTATATCTATATACAGAAGATTGATTTAGTATATATTAAGTAAAGATTTCATCAGTTTGCAGCCACACAGAAACACAAAGTGTAAAATACTGTTTGAGTACTAGTTATAGCATTAAATCACAATGTACGGCACATTTAGGACAGAGATCCTACTTGAGTAGTAAGTACACAGTGACTCCTGTTGAATTAACAAATTGACACTCTTGTTTATGGCGTCAGGAATCTCCCTAGGCTCTTGTCATGAGTTGCCAAGGCTATGGAAGCCTTCTGAGTTCGCCAACTTCAATCTTATTCAGACAGGGTCATAGTCAAAGTGGAAGTTCTCTCTCCGCTTCAGAGAAAGGTACCTCCTTCTGTGATGGCCCGTTCTTTCTACTGGGGTCTCACTTGCAGAGATCTTTCATTTAGGTCATTTTTTTTTTTTTTTGCCAGAGTGTCTTGGTTTTCCATGCCTAAAATACTCTCATGGGCTCTTCAGTCATATCCAAATGCCTTAAGGGCTGATTCTGAGGCCAGAGTGCTGTTTAGGACATCTGCCATTCTATGAGTCTGCTGTGTCTCCTGCTTCCCATGTTGGATCATTCTCTCCCTTTTTGATTCTATCAGTTAGTATTAGCAGACACTAGTCTTGTTTGTGTGATCCCTTTGATTCTTAGTCCTATCATCACGATCAATTGTGAACAGAAATTGATCACTTGGACTAGTGAGATGGCATTGGTACATGCTTCCTTGATGGGATTGAATTGGAATTATCTGGCACGTTTCTTTTTTTTATTTTTTTTTTATTTTTATTTATTTATTTATTTTTTTTGTGACAGGCAGAGTGGACAGTGAGAGAGAGAGACAGAGAGAAAGGTCTTCCTTTGCCGTTGGTTCACCCTCCAATGGCTGCCGCGGATGTGGCGCGCTGCGGCCGGCGCACCGCGCTCATCCGATGGCAGGAGCCAGGTGCTAGGTGCTTTTCCCTGGTCTCCCATGGGGTGCAGGGCCCAAGCACTTGGGCCATCCTCCACTGCACTCCTGGGCCACAGCAGAGGGCTGGCCTGGAAGATTGGCAACCGGGACAGAATCCAGCGCCCAAACCGGGACTAGAACCCGGTGTGCCGGCGCCGCAAGGCGGAGGATTAGCCTGGGGCAAGTCCGATTGAGCATGTCCCAAATTGTACATCTCCTCCCTCTCTTATTCCCACTCTTATATTTAACAGGGATCACTTTTCAGTTAAATTTAAACACCTAAGAATAATTGTGTGTTAATCACAGAGTTCAACCAATAGTATTAAGTAGAACAACAACAACAACAACAACAAAAACTAAAAGTGATAAAGTATTAAGTTGTACATCAACAATCAGGACAAGGGCTGATCAAGTCACCGTTTCTCATAGTGTCCATTTCACTTCAACAGGTTTCCTTTTTGGTGCTCAGTTAGTTGTTACCGATCAGGGAGAACATATATTTGTCCCTTTGGGACTGGCTTAATTCACTCAGCATTTTGTTTTACAGATTCTTCTATTTTTGAAAAGTATGAGGGGCAGATAATGTAGTGCAGAAGTTAAGGTGCTACTTTGGATGCTTTCATTCCTTATTGGAGTTAGTGAGTTTGAATCTTGGCTCTTCTTCCAATTCCATCTGCCTGCTAATGTGCACTCTGGGTGGCAGCTTTCTGACCCAGGCACATTTAAGGAGTGAATCAGAAGATGATGAATTTCTCTGTCTTTATCTCACTCCTTGCCTTTCAAATAAAAATAAATAAATATATTTTTAAAAATCATGAAAACAGGGGCCAGTGCTGTAGTGTGTTGGTTAAAGCCCCAGCATGCAGGGCCATCATCTCATATGGACGCTGGTTTGAGTCTCCCTGCTCCACTTAAGATCCAGCTCTCTGCTATGGCCTGGGAAAGCAGTGGAAGATGGCCCAGGTCCTTGGTCCCCTGCATCTGCATGAGAGACCCAGAAGAAGCTCCTGGCTTTGGATCTGCCCAACTCTGGCCGTTGCAGTCATTTGGGGAGTGAACCAGTGGATAGAAGACCTTTCTCTTTCTCTCTCTGCTTCTACCTCTCTCTTTAACTCTGTTTTTCAAATAAATAAAATAAATTTTTAAAAAAATCATGAAAACAGGATAGAACGGAAAATATCAGAGTGCATCACTTTTAATGGTGTTAAATAAGGAAAAGTAGTAAAACATAGTAGTTAAGCGCATGGCTGATGGAGCTGTACTGCTTAGGGGTGAATCTCAGATTTACCAATTACTCCTTCTTTATATGACCTGTCTGCCTAGGGTTTCCCAGTTGTAAAATGCAATAGTTATTACTATTGTTTCATGCTTGTAATTACTAATTATTATTGCTATCACATATATTTTTATATAGTTCCAAGTACATAGGAATCATCATGGGAATTGTGTGAGTTAACATATTTAAGAGACCCTGAACAATATCAGGCACATGATAAATATATTCAATTGTTCTATGAAACTTTTGTTTCAGATATATGTTTGAATATGAGTACTGATTATTGCTGCCAACTGTATTATAGAGTCCAGATTTTAGCTAAGCTCTTAAGACATTGCTTGAGATGCCAGCATCCTGTCTTAGATTTGATTCCTGACCCTGACTGCTTACTCCAGGTTCTTGCTAATGTGCACCAGGAAGGTATCTATGATGGTTCAAGCGGCTGGATTCGTGCTTCCCAAGTGGGAGCCCTCAATTGAGTTCTTGGCTCTTGTCTTCAGCCTAGCTTGTCCCAGCCTGGGCCATTGCAAGCATTTGGTAAGTGAACCAACAGATGGGAGTGCTCTCTCTATCTCTCAAATTAATATATAATATTTAAAAAATAGAAATGCATTAAATTCTGTGGTTAGAGATTAAAAGATGTTGAGAAACAGCTTCTGTTCCAGGATCTGTGACAGTTATTCACTTCTACTACTCAGGCCCTCCAACTACAGTGCTATGAAAAGCTTATTAATGTGCCAAAAAAATGTTACTTGAAATGGCCTTAGCATCCAGTCATGGTTTAAGTACCATGAAAGTTGACCAGAGGTTTGGGCTACATCCAAAGCCCTCAGTAAACAGCCATAGTAAAAATTAATCCTTTCCTGGTCTCAGGGGCTCTCCTTCCCTACCTCATCTGTACCTCTCAGCTTTCTGCCTGACAAAGGCCCGAGACTAAGTGGTTGTGGACATGTCACTTCCTTCTGCATCTCAATTTCTATATTTTCAAATTAGCGATTGGTTAGAGGACTGACCTGGATTATTTTTGAAAGGCCCTTCCAGCCCCAGATCTACATTTTACCATAATGAGAATAAGTCCACGGTGAGCAAAAAGTTATCCTTAAGCATTTGGGTAGATATTAAATAGAGGATGCAGAGGGACACAGCTATAAGAAAGTGTATTGGAAAGGCTAGCTTACATTCTTTTTTGCCGACTCTGAGCCCTAGCAGCACCATGTCGAACAGAGGCAATTCTAAAACAGATCACTTCTAACTGTTCTTACAGCTCTGAAACCAGGTCTGGGGATTAGTGGATTCAAATATCTGATCCCATATTCCAAGTTGCTTTGAGTAGCCCAAGCAAGATAATGTACACATGAAATAGGAAATCAAGATTCTAACCTTCTGGGGCCAGTGTTGTGGTATAGTAGGTAAAGCTGCTGCCTACAATGCCAGCATCCCCTATGGGTGCCAGTTCAAGTTCCTGCTGCTCCACTTCTGATCCAGCTCTCTGCTAATGCTCCTGGGAAAGCAGTGGAAGATGGCCCAAGTGCTTGGGCTCCTGCACCTACATGGGAGATCTGAAAGAAGCTCCTGGCTCCTGGCTTCAGACCTTCTCAGCTTGGGTCATTGCAGCCATTTGGGTAGAATGAGCAGATGGAAGTCTTCTCTGTGTTTCTGCCTCTCTCTGTAAGCTCTGCCCTTTCAAATAAATAGGTAAATAAATCTTTAAAAAATTCTAACCTTCTGCCCAACTTCAGACAAGGCCCAGCTCTGGGAAGGAGCCATGTTGGGTATGGGCATCAGTGTGACTCTGCAATGTCAGCTTCCCTGCCTACAGTGCTCCCTTTATTAACTGGAACATGTCCAAATCCCTAGATTCATTTTGGAATCACCAAAGACCCAAAATCTCCCAGCAGGCAAACTCAGCAGCTCCGTACACCTATCTTCAATTATAACAGCAAATGTGGTTCATCTGGCCTGCAAAGGTAGTCAGCAAGAGAAAAAAAAAAGGTTCAAAAACTGAGGTCCTGGAGTGGAAGGGCAAGGACTTTCTCAATGTCACACAAGTTAATGGTAGATGTTGAAATACCACATGGGTCTCCTGCCTGCCTATGTTCTTATTGATTCTCCAGTTTGGAGTTAGGAGTTCTATTATTTTCTTATGGCTATAACAAATTACCACAAATTTGGTGGCATAAACAACACAAATTCATTACACAGACACAGGGGATAGAAGTTCAAAATGAGTCTTGGGGGACTAAAACTAAGGTGTAGGAGCAGGACTTCCTTTTGTTGCTCACATCTTTCAGTTTCTGAGACTTCCTGCATTCCTTGGCTAGGAGCTACATAACCCTGACCTCTTGTGACATCACATCACTTCTCTGACCCTCTGTCCATCTCTATCTTCAGGACTTCTGTGATTACATTGGACTCACTTGAATAATCTATGATAAGATCACATCTACAAAAGTCCTTTTTGCCACGTAAGGTAGCATATTCACAGGTTTGAGGATTAGGATGCAGACATCTGTCTAGCTGTATTACTCTCATTGCCATTGGAGTTTTTCCCTCAGGCAAATGAAAGTACGAGTTGAGATGTCTCAACTCTTCAGCAGCATCATTAGGAGACAAAGTATAATTCAAACATGATAGTCAGTAAAAGCCCCATTATACAATGTCTGACTGTCACAGATTAGTTTTCTTATGAGTCAGCCTTTCATGGAGCATGAGGAATGCTACATTTCACTCAGTGTATTATGGAAAACACCCTCCCTGGGGAAATCTGGAGGCCACAAGATTGCATTATTCTTACATAGAAATAAAATTCTCTCTTCTGTCATCCTTATCTTCTATACTCTAATTTCTCATAAATCTTTCCCATTAGGCTGCTCTCTTTCCCCCATTCTCCCCCAGTCACCTCCTCCTACTTGATTACTATGTATGTAATATATATGTAATATATATATATATATATATATATGGATACACACACGCATACACACACACACACACACACACAAACATATTTTCCAGAGCTAGGTTGACTCATCTTGGGGGATGAAAAACAAAATCCGTGGAATTAATAGTAACCTTTACCTGTAGTCAGAGAGGCATATTGCTATCAAACAAGCATGTCTTCCCTTTTTCCAGTTTCTTTCCATCATGGGTGGCTGTTTCAAAATTTTTTTCGGGTCCTATTCATTCAAACTCCTCTTCAGGAAAGCAAGGTTGCTCCGTCATCTACTCTTCAGTCTGAATGAATTTCTTTCACTTGGTCCTCTGAATAGAAGTTATTTAAAAACGCTGTAGGTTAATTCTGCTGTCTTCGATTAACAGGTTTCTGTAATTGGGGAACGCAAATGTTTGCCCCTTTCTTGAACCTCTAGATTCTCAGATGCCCCTCTCTACTTACCGGCTATTAACACATTACCGAAGGTGGTAAGTAAGGGTGCAGCCCCTTAAATATTCTGAGGAGCTGCCAATACATAGTTTCCTTTTAGCTGATCAGGTATTAGCTTGAGAATGAGCTGCCACCAGCTGAGAGGAATTAATGGATTAGAGATTCTTTCCATTGCTAAGTGTTCTCTGTTGCATGCAGATCAAGTTTCCTCAACCTCTTACATCATGGGAGCGGGGAGAAGGAATGAGAGAATGCAAGAAGGTACTTCAAAAAGTTCATGGAAAGTGGGACTAAAAGTATGAGTTTATTGTGGCACAAAAGAACTTTGAAATCTATGCATAAGTTTTTGAAAATATGTACTTTTCATTTATGATGTTTGCACCAAGATAAAAGCATACTTTTAATTCTGTTTTTCCACAGACTTTTAAAAATACCCTCATAGATGAGGTGAGAAAGAGAAGCTGCCCTTATGCCTAACTTCTGCACTGCTGCTATTACCTACATTTCTATTTAGATGTCTTTTCCCCACATTCCTCAGCCATCCTTAATGCAAAGGAAATAAACTAGGTTGTCCCAATTTTCTCTACTCTCTGGAAGAGCTCAAAGACCACAGGGAAAGATATAGGTGTAATGCATGAGGAAACTGCCCACAATACACCACTAATACAATTATTAAAAGGCCAATTCTCCCCACCTTGAAATTGCTGACATTTTTAGAATGAATTAATTTCTCTGCTCCTCCCTTATTCTCCCTGAGGGCACTATGGCCTGTCACAGGGCAAGCTTAGAAAGTGGTGGTGGTAATCAAAGACTCTGAAATATTTAACAACAAGAGTCAGCACATACTGACCTATCACAATGGATACAGACTAACCTTTCTCCATTGACTTATCTTGGCACATTCACCAAACAATTAATTGACCATATTTGTGTGGATAGTTCTGGGAAAAAAAAGTCAAATAGCTAGAAGAGGGTGACTACCTTTGTATTTGAAGCAATGCCCATCATCCTAGTGTGAGTAGATTTTTTTTTTACTCTGACCTTGGGAGCCCTAACTTTCTTACTTCCCATGTGTAGCAAATGTCTTACAGAGGATTGTTTCACGACAAATTTCTACTTTTTCATGCTGTTCCAAAAGACCATCAAAAGCACTTATTTTTCCTTCCCCTAGTAGGGTCAGTAACTCTACAGTATTTTCACAAACTTAACATACAATGGAACCACCAGCCCAATCAAGAAACAGAACAGTCCCATCAACCTAGAAATGACTATCCCAACTTCTAACATCAAAGAACAGTGTTGATAAAGAAGGAGGTACCTTTCTCTGAAGGGAGGAGAAAACTTCCACTTTGACTATGACCCTGTCGGAGTAAGATTGAAGTCGGCAAACCCTAAAGGCTTCCATAGCCTCGGCAACTCGTGACTAGAGCCTAGGGAGATTACTGACGCCATAAACAAGAGTGTCAAATTGTTAAATCAACATCAGGAGTCACTGTGTACTTACGTCTCATGAGGGATCTGTCCTTAATGTGTTGTCCAATGTGAAGTAATGCTATAACTAGTACTGAAACAGTATTTTTACACTTTGTGTTTCTGTGTGGTTGCAAACTGATGAAATCTTTACTTAGTATATACTGAATTGATCTTCTGAATATAAAGATAATTGAAAATGGAAAAAAAAACTTGGTGTTAAACTGGAAATTGCATAGAAAATTAATCAATTTTTTTAAAAAATATCATGTAGGATCTCTGTCCTTAATGTGCTGTGCATTGTGATTTAATACTATAACTAGTACTCCAACAATATTTTTCACTTTATGTTGCTATGTGAGGGCAAACTGTTGAAATCTTTACTTAATATATACTAAACTGATCTTCTGTATATAAAGAGAATTGAAAAGGAATCTTGATGTGAATGGAAGGGGAGAGGGAGCGGGAAAGGGGAGGGTTGCGGGTGGGAGGGAAGTTATGGGGGGGAAGTCATTGTAATCCATAAGCTGTACTTTGGAAATTTATTATTTATTATTCATTATTTATTCATTATTTATTTATTCATTATTATTATTATTTATTATTCATTACCTAAAAGCTTTAAAAAATTTATATCAATAGAACCTTATACTCTATACTTGAATCTCTTATTTTTTAAAATTTTATATTTTTAAAAGATTTAGTTATTTATTTGAAAATCAGAGTTACACAGAGAGAGAATGAGAGGCAGAGAGAGAGAAAAGTCTTCCATTCCCTGGTTCGCTGCAATGGCCAGAGCTGTGCTTATCCAAAGCCAAGATCTAGGAGCTTCTTCTGAGTCTCCCACAGGGGTGAGAGGCCCAAGGACATGGGTCGTGGGTCATCTACTGCTTTCCCAGGCCATAGCAGAGAGCTGGATCAGAAATGTAGCAGATGGGACTCGAACCAGCACCAGCACTGCAAGCGACGGCTTTACTCACTATGCCACAGTGTTGGCCCCCAAATTTTATATATTTAAAATGCAGAGAGAGAGAGAGAGAGAGAGAGAAAGACAGATATATTTCCCATCTCTTTCACTCTCCGAAGGGCCCACAACAACTGGGTCTGGTCCAGACTAAAGGCAGGAGCCTGGAAGTACTGGAAATACATCCAGGTCTCCTGTGGGGCTGGCAGGAATTCAACTATTTGAGTCCTGACCTGCTGCCTCTCAAGATGCATGTAAGCAGGAAACTAGAATTGGGACTTGATTTAGGATTTGCACCCAGACACTCCAATACAGAATGAAGGCATCTAAACTGCTAAGCCAAACACCCACTTGATCCTCTTCAAGCATTTTAAAAAGCAGCAGGATATTTGTAAAACTGGCTTCTTAGAGGAAAATGGTAAAGTTAAGGCCCTCTCTCAATCTTGACACTGTCCTAGCAATCTCTTCCACTGTTACCCTGCAAAATAAAGTCGTGACTTGTGCTGTTTATCGAAGCCCTTTATACAATCGTGGTGAATTCAGGGCTGGCATAAGGAATATGTGGGCTATCTAGGTGGGAGGCACAGCATTGAGTGGGCTGGGCAGGGTGCAATGCACAGAGGAATGACTGTTTTTGGATGTGTTGGTATGTGTCCATCACCACCTTTGGGGAAGGGGAGAGAAGAAAACACTCACCTAATAATAAATCTGGAGTGAAAGATCTCTAGTGAAATCCCAAATACAGACACTTATTTGCTTTTAGAGGGGGTATAGAGGTGGACTGTCTGGGGAAAAGTGAGACAAGCAGAGGGAGAAGGGTGAGGGAAAAGTAGGGATGTAGTGTGTGCGAAAGAAAGCAAAACTATGAAGCGTATTGAGATGGAAGCGTGGAGGGAAGAGGAAGAATCTGAAATGAGAGGTACAAATAATGAGAGGTACAAATAGGGAAGGGGTGAGGTAGTGTACTGGAAAGGCACTGGGTTAAGAACATGCCACAGGATTTCTAGTGCTGATTATAATAATTGTTCTCATCAAAATTATAATGGAAGACAGCTTCTGGACTGAGTGCTTTTCTGTACACTAACTATCTCGTTAAACAGCCCTAATAGGTCTGTGAGGAAGGTTTGATTCTTATTTGCATGTGAGCAAACAGAAATCTTTAACTCAAGCTTTCTTACTCCCATTCTACGGAATTCAGATAGAAGTCAGGAGGTCCGGGGCCAGTGCTGTGGCCTACAAGGCTAAGCCTCCAGCCGCAGCGCCTGCATCCCATGTGGGTGCTGGTTCTAGTCCCGACTGCTCCTTTTCTGATCCAATTCTCTGCTATGGCCTGGGAAAGCAGTGGAAGATGGCCCAAGTCCTTGGGCCCCTGCATCCTCGTGAGAGACCTGGAAGAAGCTCCTGGCTTCGGATCAGCACAGCTCCGGCCATTGCGGCCATTTGGGGAGTGAATCAGCAGACGGAAGATGTCTCTCTCTCTCTGTCTCTCCCTCTCACTGTCTGTAACTCTGCCTCTCAATTAAATGAATAAAAAATTCTTTAAAAAAAGGTCGCAGATTCATTAACTTGGATGGGAGAAATGAAAACCTTAATTAATCTCTAATTGAAATTTAGTGTTCTCTTCAATGAAACTTTACACATGAAACCACAGTAGTGTTAATAGTACCTGAGACTTTGTCAGCAATAGAAATCACAGATGATTTTGCACCACATTAGTTATTGCAGTTATCCCTAAATAATATTAAAGTGCATCACTGTCAAAATAGACTTTATGCTAAATCTCATTATTTATGCCTTATCAAAGGAATATGTTTATCAAGAATTTGGTTTTAAAAAAGCATTTCCCTATTTCAGTTCAGAAGTAATGTTTGTCGATTCATTTAGAAATATTCATAGAGAGATCTATAGGCTTCATGTGTGTGTATCGAATTATACCAGCACCATTTCTTGAAGAGATTACCCTTACTCCACTGACTATATGGCCTGAGTGCTTCCGTCAAAAATCAGTTGGCTGTAGCATATGGATTAACTTCTGGGCTCTCTATTCTGTTCCATTGAGCCACTGGTTTTTATGCCAGCATTATGCTGTTTTAATTACTATAGCTTTGTAGTATGCTTTCAAGTCAAGTATTGTGATGCCTCCAGCTTGATTTTTCTTATTCAGTATTGCTTTGGATATTCTGGGTCTTTTGTCATTCCATATGGATTTTAGGATTATTTTTCTAATTCTGTAAAGAATGTCATTGGTACTTTGACAGGGATTGTATCGAGTCTGTAGACTGCTTTAGGTAGTGTAGCCATTTTAATTTTACTGATTCTTCCAATCCATGAGCAAGGAATATCTTTCCATTTTATATCCTTGATGATTTTTTATCAATGTTTAATAATTTTCATTGCAGATGTATTTCATTTTTTATTAAGTTTATTGCCAAATATTTGATTTTTGTGGATATTGTGAATGGGATTTCTCCCTTGATTTCTCTTTTTGGGAGTTCATCATTAGCACATAAAAAGCTACTTTTTTGTGTGTGTTTATTTTGTAGCCTGCAACTTTACTGAATTGGTTTATCAATTTTCACAGCTTTTGGGGGGGGTGTTTAGGTTTTTCCATGTGCACCATCATATTGCACACTGCACAACTTCTCACTGCTAAGCATGCTGCTGTCTGGCAGTGCGGGAGGGGAAGGAAGCAACACAGTTTCCCTGCTCCAAGCCTGGCAGTTGCTCAGAACACAGTCATCTCCCTAGGCTGAAGTAAAAGTCAGTGGGTGAGTGTGGAGTTCCCTCTCAGCTAAAGCTGCAAGTGATGGGGCGCACGGGGATTTCTTCCTACCTTCACGTGGAAAGATGGCTGCTCGCAGTTGGCAGCTGGCTGTGCCATGCAGCTGACTACAGTGGTGCCTGTCTTCTCTTCCCTTGTCCCACAGAGTATTGTTTTTTGACTTCTTTGCAAAACATTTCCATCAGTCAGGCCCCTGAAAACATGATCCTTGGTTTGTTCTTTTCATACCCCAGAGCAGTTGAAGTTCATGCAAGCTACACCCTATTTAGCCACCTTGGATCTCCCACCAGAGATTTTTCTAGCAGAGTCTTCCCCCAGTCCACAGTACACACGTCACTGCAGGATGCCCACTGAGAAATCTTGTACTTCATTTTGTCCATGTTGAAAACCGAAGCAGAAGCCACTTCAGCCTAGAAGGCCAAACCTGAGAAGTGCAGACATCTGAGAAGTGTCTTTAAGACTCCCAGGAAACCAGCACCTGAGAAAATTGCGGAACCAGGAAGAAGTAATTAATTGCAAAACCCTGTTTTCTCCCCTGTTTCTAATGGTAGTGGCATTGATCGACTATCTAGAAGACTGACAGGGCTCAATTGCCCCTTAGAAAGCCACCTAAATGAAGTATTTTTGTTAGATAAAAAGGGGTCCTTCAGCCCTAGAAGACATGATTTAGCAAAAAGTTTTCTAACAACAATGGAAAATTTTTTCCAAGTTTTCTTTTCTTGCATAAAATATTGGTCTCAAAATTGTGATGTCAGCTCATGGCATGTTTACTGAGCTGGCCAATTGCTGTGCTATTGTGAGGTAGTGCTGGCTTTTTAGTTCAAGTTGGATGTGTGTAGCAAAACAAAGGACAGAGACCAAAAACATATTTTAGCAGTCTTGATATTCATAATAAGCTTCTCTCCATTAAATCACTGCTACAAACCACCAGGTGATATTAGAATCAGCAAATGACCCAGAATCCAGAGAATTAAAAATTGTTTTTTTCACCTGTTATTAGCCAACACAAGATTATTCTTAGTCCATACTCAAAGTGATAACCCTTTAGCTGCCAGATCAGAACAAATTCCTCTCCTTATTGTGTGCTTGGTATTGCAGGCTCTGTGCAGCTTTCTTGAGAGATATCGAAGTGGGAGTGAGCAGACTAAGTGTGGGCTTGCAAGGCAACTGGATCAACATTCAGTGCTACATCCAATCCTTATTTTGCTGTGGGAATTTGGGAAAAATCAACTCTGTGAATCTTAGTTTCCTTATCTATAGTTTGCCTAATAGCCTTCACAAGACAGTAGCAGGAATTCATCAAATGCTATTTCCCCAACTTTCTATGTCCTCTCTTATTTTTTTTAAAGATTTATTTATTTTTGAAAGTCAGAGTTACAGAAGGAGAGATAGAAAGAGATCTTCCATCCACTGGTTCACTACCAAGTTGGCCACAACGGCCAGGGCTGTGTCAATCTAAATTCAAAAGCTTCATCTGGGTCTTCCATGTGGATGCAGGGGCCCAAACACCTGGGCCATCTTCTGTTGCTTCTCCCAGGTCATTAGCAGGGAGCTGGAGAAGAAGTGGAGTAGCAGGGACTGGTACTAACGCCCATATGGGATGCTGGCATCATAGACAGCAGATTTACCTGCTACACCACAATGCTGGCCCTCTATGTTCTCTTGAATATAAGATTCATTCTATACTCTCTCTAACCACACTCTGCCAGTTAAAGCCTCATTTCTTCTAGGGAATATTCTATGCTTGGAATTTTCATCCTCAGAACTAGTCGTTAGAAGATGAATGTCCTGGAGGCAGAACTTCTGTTTGTTTTGTTTTGTTTCTTTATGTCCCTATCATTTACACTCTACCTGACTTATAATAGGTACTTCTAAATATTTTCTGAAATGAATAAATGAATTCCTACAGCCTGTATTTTTCCAAAATTATATTTATATATATACATATATATGGTTGTGTGTGTTAGAGAGAGAGAGAGTGAGAGAGAGAGCTCTTCCATCCACTGGTTAACTCCCCAGATGTCTGCAACAGCCAGGTCTGGGCCAAGCCAAAGCTAGGAACTGGAAATCCCATGAGTCTTCCACATGGATGATGGAGACCCAAGCACTTGAGCCATCATCTACTGTCTTCCTGGGTGCATACATTGGAAACTGAATCTTAAGCAAAGCAGCTGGGATTCAAAGCTGCACTCTAATATGGTATTCTGGCATCCCATGTGGTGACTTAATTTGCTGTACCACAACATCTGTCCCTAGAGCCTGTAATTTGATTATCACACAAACAGTAATTAATCCTGCAAGGTTGGGCATGCACTGTACTCATATTATGGTAGGATTCTGTAGAATATTATGCATAGAGATATACTTTTCTAGGCTTCACAAAGGTAAAATATGGACTAGCAGCTGGGGGTCATTTTTCCTCCCTTGTCCATGTTGCATCAATTCATGCAGAATTAAGTGCACTGTGGATGTGCAAAAAAATGATGTGTTGATGGATGTGGAAAAGGGTTACAGAATGATTTTTACTACTATGACTGCCCACTGCCTTTTGCATCTGATGCAGCTTTCAGAGACAAGGTGAACCAGCAAAGTAGAAAACCAAGCCCAGCTGCTCTCTTCAGAGCTGAGAGAAAGGAAATGACTCCTCACAAGTTTCCAGGATGGCACACACTAGTCAAGCCACCCTAAAAATAACCAGCCTTTTTCTCTACCATGAGTGTCAACTAGTGCATCGGTCATCATAATACCATCTTTAAGGGAGAATCATACAAATACAATTGAAATAAACCATTTAAGTGAACAAAATACAGCATGGTGGATACCCACATGGTTTAATTTCTTCACTTGTCTGGAAAGATAAAGATACTAGAGTCGGTGTTGCAGTGCAGCAGGTTAAGCTACCACCTGTGTTGTTGGCATCCCATGTGTGCTCCAGTTCAAGTTCCAGCTGCTTCACTTATTACCCAGCTCCCTGTTAATACACCTGGGAAAGCAATGGAAGATGGTCAAGTATTTGGGTCTTGCTCCCATGTGGGAGACTTGAATGGATTTCCTGGCTCCTCCACTCAGTCTTGTCCAGCCCCAGCTCTTGGGGGCATTTCAAGAATTAACTACCAGATGGAATCTCTCTCTCTCTCTCTCTCTCTCTCTCTCTCTCAATCCCTCTTTCTGTCACTCTGCCTTTCAAACAAATAATCATTTTGTAAAAAAGAATATGCTGAGAAATAAAAAGTTTTACAAGTGTAAAATGCTGAGAAACAAGTGTTGCTTTTTTTTAAATAAATGAAATTATTTCCAATCCACAATCTGATGAAAGTATTATAGGGTTAAAATATTTTCAATTATTTTATTTATTTGCTTATTTTAACATCAAACTTGAGATGGGGGCGGGGGAGAGAGAGAGATCGATTTTCTTTTTTCTTTCTTTATTTTTTTATTTATTTGACAGAGTTAGACAGTGAGAGAGAGAGAGAGAGACAGAGAGAAAGGTCTTCCTTCTGTTGGTTAACCCCCTAATGGCCGCTACGGCTGGCGCTGCGCCAATCTGAAGCCAGGAGCCAGGTGCTTCCTCCTGGTCTCCCTTGCAGAGGGTGCAAGGGCCCAAGCACTTGGGCCATCCTCCACTGCCCTCCCGGGCCACAGCAGAGAGCTGGACAGGAAGAGGAGCAACTGGGATTAGAACCCGGCGCCCATATGGGATGCCGGCGCCACAGGCGGAGGATTAACCAAGTGAGCCAAGGCGCCGGCCCCTAAGATTGATTTTCAATTCAATGGTTCACTCTCCACAGGGCTGTAATTTCCAGGGTTGAGGCAGACAAAAGTCAGGATCCTGGAACTACATCCAGGTCTCCCACATGGGTGGCAGGGGGCCAAGGATTTTGACCATCTTCAGCTGCTTTTCCAGGCACATTAGCAGGGAGCGTGATCAGATAGTGGAGTAGCCAGGACTCAGTAACCAGCAATCGTATGGGATGCTGGTGATGCAGCGATGCTGGTGGTGGCTTAACCCACTGAGCCACACAACACCAGCCCCCAGAAAATATTTTTGAATAAACCTTAAGAACTTTAAATGCAATCAGTTGTATTTCTCTACCTATCATACCCTTTGAGTTTTGTTTTTAAATTATTTGCTTTTAACTGGAAATGGACATCTGTCTCTAGGGATGACATCTCTTGCAATGTATCTTTAGCCTTAGGCAAAGACATGGATGATTGATAAATATATTTTGCTATTCCTTTGTGGAGTGATGAGCCTGATAGCTATTTCAAGAGATATGAGTCAGTGAGAACTGAAGCTCTCTATCAGTATACCACTCAGTTCACATTTTACTAACTGGAATCAGGGAAGGTAGAGCAAGTGATAACATAAAAATATAGATTTTGGGGTAAAAGTTTTGTGAAATCTGAACTGTAGGTAAAAGAGAATTTCAACTTCAAAGTGCAGCAGTTGAAGACAAATTAAATGTAGAAGACTCAAAGTCAGTAATTCAGAAAGCAGTGAGTCGTGATTCTTCAGTAGGAAAGGCAAATAAATAGAGTTGTTTAGGAAGAAGTCCTCTTGGACTCTATTTATAAAACAGCACATAACTGTGTCATATCCTCAATTAGCCAGTTAGGGAGAGAAAACTTAATAACTGCCTTCAAGTGCATGAAGAATCATAATGTGGACATTTCTCTCCCCCGCAGAGCTTGAGTTCTTGGAACTAAAGGAGAATTTAGAATATTAAAGCTAATCAAAGAGATTATCTTTAGAAGTGGAAGAGATTGAAATAATCTCTTTTTAGAGTATGAGACAGCAAGGGGGAAAGACTTGAGGATAGGGAGGCTGGTGGGAAAAATACAATAGAAAAAGAACCCCAGTCTATGCACAACCAATGAGAACTGCTCTGTAAGCAAAAATTTTCAACTTGCAGAAAATATACC
The DNA here is from genome assembly GCA_949820135.1 of Sylvilagus floridanus. NCBI lineage: Eukaryota > Metazoa > Chordata > Mammalia > Lagomorpha > Leporidae > Sylvilagus > Sylvilagus floridanus. The sequence goes on from OX463223.1 coordinate 83,550,774, forward strand.
TTTATATAATTGCTCAGCCAGAATACTATAGGTTATGGGGTCTTTCAGTAGCATTATCTATAGAGGCATTTATAGTTGGGGAAAGGTTGACAGGGGGTAAGGTCAATATTAATTGGAATAGTAATTGCAAACCAAAAGTACTAAACATTTTGACCTATATTTCCTGATCCAATCCTTACAATAATCCTATGTTGGAGGTATTATTATTAAACTTAGGGACAGAGAGGTTAAGCAACAACTTGCCTAAGGTTTTGCAAGTAGCAGAGGCAGGATTTGAGGTTGTGAAGTCTGACTCCAAAGTTTGTGCTCTAAAACATCTTGTTATATTCCAAGAATCTGTGATAGAAAGAGCCCTAGATTGAAGTCAGAAAAAAACTTGGGTCTTAGACATGACTTTGCCACTAATGGATTATGTGGCCTGGGGAAAGTCCCCACCTCTTGTCTGCGGGATCCAAGTTTCTTATCATGTTCACTTAAAGCTCTAGCAGTCTTTGGTGAACTTGGAACAGTTTGTATTAGTGGCATGTAAGTAAGTGCATAGAAACAGTCATTCAGAGTTTTGCAATCTTCTCTTCCATGGTAAGTTGCCATCACTGAGGAGAGTCCATAGAGGCAGAGATGTGGAGACAGCGTTTTGATGGAGCTGGGAATGTTGGGACTGAAAAAGACTCAGAAGGATCAAGAATTCATGGCTAGAATCCATAGGGGGGTCACATTTCTGAAGGTAATCAATGAAGAGAACTGATATTTACTGAGAACTTACTATCAGGTGCTTCAACACTAGGATGATAAATATGCCCTTTGTTTATTTCAGGAGAAAATTGGCTCATAGTGACAAAGTGACTTACTTTGGGCCACACAGTGACTATGTGATAGAGTTGGGATTCACTTGAACCTAAACAAGATGCTTGGGGCTAGTACTGTGGCATAGCAGATAAAGCTGCCGCCTGCAATGCCCGCATCCCATGTGGGCGCTGGTTCCAGTCCCGGCTGCTCCACTTCCGATCCAGCTTTCTGCTATGGCCTGGGAAAGCAGTAGAAGATGGCCCAAGTGCTTGGGCCCTTGCATCCACGTGGGAGACCTGAAAGAGGCTCCTGGCTCCTGGCTTCGATCTGCCCAGCTCTAGCCATTGCGGCCATCTGGGGAGTGAATCAGTGGATGGAAGACCTCTCTCTCTCTCTTTCTCTCTCTGCCTCTCTTTCTCTCTGTGTGTAACTCTCACTTTCAAATGAATAAATAAATTAAAAAAAACCAAGATGCCTCTTGTACTCTACTGCCTCAGAGCTTTTAAATATTGTACCTAGACAAAGAAAGAATGAGCTAATGGGGGTTAGGAATTGGTAGTGACCTTCTAAGGGCTATGGAAGTTGACTTTGACTGACTGTTCTATGAGTAAGTTGTAGGCAAGATTTGATACCCTTCAGGCCTTTGGATTCCAAGATAGGAAGAAGGATGGGAAGGCTAGAAGTGCAGAGATACTACAGAGGGAAGCACAAGAATTCGTCCTGTGCGTGATACCCATGTTGCATAGCTTCACAGGTCCCATTTATAACTCCTTGCAGTTGTACAACGCAGTGGTCCAGTCCCTTTTCTGAACCATTTCTAAAAGGGTGCCAAGTTACCTTTATCTCCTTAACTCCTCTGCTTTTAATTACAAAATTACAAATGTCTCTAATATTTATTTTGTTGTTGATTTTCACCTTGGGGCTAGGAAATCAATACTTTAAAGTTTCAGCCACAGAATGACCTCGTACTGGTAATTTTTTTTAATAACTTGATTAGTTCTTCTATCTCCATCGTAAATTGTAGTGAATATCTGGCACCTTTTAAGGTTCCCCTAACATCTAAACAACTAAGACAGCTATCCAGAAAGAACCTGTAGAAGGTTTTCAGTGAGGCCTGGTAGAGCGAGGATAGACTCGGAAAGCAGGCATATGTTTTTTTAAAAATCCTAACTATTTTTATTTAACACCTTAAAGCAAGTAACTCCACCATTCAGTTTTTTTCTTCATCTGAGTACTATTATGGGATGAAGAGGATTTGGTTCCCCACACTAATGCAGATGTTTAACACTTAATTCTTATTTGAATGACTTTTGGATGAGGGGGGTTGGAACTGCATTGAAGAAGGGGACCTGGTGGAAAGTCTTTAGGTCATCTGGGACTTGTCCTCAGAAGGTAGCTCTTCTGAGGGGGTTGGTTATGTAAGCCCAGTTTGGCCTAGCTTCTCTTTCTGTTTCCAGGCTCACCATGTGATTATTCCAAGTTCTAGAGCTATACTCAAGAAATATGTAATGTTGGTCTCAATGTTCCTGACATACTTGGTATCACAAGCCACTTGGCCCTTTTTTTTTTTTGCTTTTATTTAAAGAATATAAATTTCCAAAGTATAGCTTATGGATTCCAATGGCTCCCCCCCCCACAACTTCCCTCCCTCCCGCCACCCTCCCCTCTCCCGCTCCCTCTCCCCTTCTGTTCACATCAAGATTCATTTTCAATTCTCTTTATACACAGAAGATCAGTTTAGAACATATTATGTAAAGATTTCAACAGTTTGCCCTCACATAGAGACACAAACTGAAATTATTGTTGGAGTACTAGTTATAGTATTAATTCACAATGTACAGTACATTAAAGACAGAGATACACCAAGATTTTTTAATCATTTGCAATTATCTTTATATAAAGAAGATCGATTTAATATATACTATGTAAAGATTTCATCAGTTTGCACCCACTCAGAAACACAAAGTGTAAAAATACTGTTTCAGTACTAGTAATAGCATTATTTCACATTGGATAACACATTAAGGACAGATCCCTCATGAGACATAAGTACACAGTGACTCCTGATGTTGATTTAACAATTTGATACTCTGGTTTCTCTTCAGATCGTATAAATCTTTCGCCTTTTCACTTGGCCCTTCTTGAAATAGTTTCTTCCCTGAGCCTCTGGGACACTATCAATTTCTCTTGGGGGTTCTCCTACCTAACTGACCATAGTGACAGTCAGAAATATAAAGACAGCTCTTTGGGAGGCCAATGCTCCAGGAAACCAGATTTTACTGCTTGTCTTCTTTCCTTGTTTTGTTTTACTTCCTTCTTTGGACTGGAAGTCTATCTTAAATTTAAACATTGATTTTTAAAAAATATGTTTATTTATTTATTTGAAAGGCAGAATGACAGAGAGAGACAGATCTTCCATCTGCTGCTTCACTTCCCAAATGGCCACAACAGCCAGGGTAGGGCCAGGCTGAAGCCAAGAGCAAGAACTCTATCCTGGTGCCCCATACCCTTGGCAGTAACCCAAGTACTTGGACCACCTTCTGTTGCCTTCTCAAGTATATTAGCACGAAGCTGAGCAATCCACTGTGCCACAGTGCCCTTTAAACATTACTGTAAACCATCACTCTCTACATAGTGTTCCAAAGCATGATTGTTAGTATCCATAGCATCTGTTGCACATACCTTTCTTGCAATCCCATTCAAAAGGAAATTACTCCTATTTGCATGCTTTAAATAGCACTATGGGTTAATGATGGTGGCCTCTTCACCTTTTTTTCAGGTAAATAAATTATTGACAGAGATAAACATAAATGGACTAATTAACCTAAAACTATGCCAGAAAGGATAGTTCAGGACAGGAATCAGCATTCATTGATTTATTGCCTACCTTATGCCAGCTACCTGGCTAGGTACTTTCACATCCCCTATGCCATCAAATACTCCCTGTCAGCTCTACGAATTCTAACTTTATCATCTTTGTTTTATATATGTGAAAACTGAGGATGCGAGATTAATTACTTGCTCCAGGTTATCCAGTTAGGAAGTATGAGGTCCCATGTCAGATCCAGTTTCAAAGAAGATATTTATTTAGAAGGAGGTCATCCCCTCCTTTTTTTTACTCCCTTGGAAAATGAAGCAAAAACAGGAGAAATTAACCAGTTCATAAAAGGGTGATCTTCTTGACTCTTTGGAAATCTGACACAAGCTGACAGAGGATTCCTCATCACACCCCCTGATCATCAAAACTCTAACTCTAGAGTATGCTATTCTCCCTCTTTGTCCTTGTTTCTCCCATCTTCTGTAACTAAAAACAGTATTTCTCCTGCCTTTATCCTCCTCTATCTTTCTGAAGCATTCGTCAATGAAGACCAGCCGCTACTTTCCTTTGGACTCCATTGACCAATTCTCTTCCTCTGTTTTGGCCCCAGTGTCTCCATCTGCATAATATCCTCATCCAGGGTATTGGACCAGATAGGTCAGCTCTAAAACTTAGCTATTCAAATTTCCCTTGAGGATTTTCTACCTCTTCCAATCTCCCTTCTTTGGATTTTTTGTTGTCGTTGTTGTGTTGTTGTTTGCTCATTTCATTCTTCCTGCCCCTTACCTTAGAAATTTATCAGGCTCAGTTACACAGTGTAAGTATTTCTTCATCCATAGGTTTTTTTTTTAAATTATATATTTGAAAGACAGAGTTACAGAGAGAGTCTTCCACCTGCTCATTCACTCCCCAAATGGCCACAACAGCCAAAGTTGAACCAATCTGAAGCCAGGAGTCAGGAGCTTCATCTGGGCCTCCTACATGGGTGCAGGAGCCCAAGGACCTAGGCCATCCTCCACTGCTTTCCCAGGCCATAGCAGAGAGCTGAATTGGAAGTGGGGCAGCCAGGACTCAAACCAGCGGCCATATGAAATACTGGCACTGCAGGCCAGGGCTTTAACCTGCTGCACCACAGTGCCCGGTCCCCATCCATAGTTTTTACTTCATACAATTCATTCATGTTTTTAGTGAAATGATTTGGAAATTGCAAGGGTCTTGCTGTCTTACAGATCTGGGTTTCAATTTTCCTGACCTCGTCTGTAAAAGTGTGCTGGTATGCCTCACAACATACTAATAGGGTTATCAAAAAGATTAAATGCAATAATGTTTGCTTTCCCCTATTAGAATCTCAACAATGTTCTTTCCATCTCTCTCTATTTTAAACTAATGATTACAAATCTATGATCTCAAATCAACTTTCACTCAAAATTCAAGCTCATATTTCTAATGATTTGCTAGTGCCTCAAATTCAGCCCATCCAAACTAGGTGCATTTTACAGATATAGAAATGGTCACTAAGAGAAGGAAAATGGTCTAAAATATTACAGCTGAAATTTCAGCTCACATCTATCCAAATTTTAGACTTTCTCCTATCTATCTGGTTCTCATCACTCCACATTTGTTGTTTGTGGTAAACATGTATGAAAACTGAAAAAATCCATTAGAACATACTGCAATAATAGTGAATGTCAATTTATTTCTTAATAAGCAGTTAAAAGAAGGAAGAAAACTAATTTTGGCGATAGGGCCAACTTATTTAAGGGCTGGTTCCACCACTTAATAACGGTTTTTAACCCAGGGAAGCTATTTATCTGAGTCTTTAGTCTTCATTTATAAAATATTATATAAGGGACCAGCACTGTGGCGCAACGGGTTAAAGCCCTGGCCTGAAGCAATCCCATATGGGCACCGGTTCTAGTCCCGGCTGCTCCTCTTCTGATCCAGCTCTCTGCTATGGACTGGGAAAGCAGTAGAGGATGGCCCAAGCCCCTGCACCATTGTGGGAGACCCGGAAGAAGCTCCTGACTCCTGGCTTCAGATCAGCACAGTTCTGGCCATTACGGCCATCTGGGAAGTGGACCAGCGGATGGAAGACCTCTCTCTCTGTAACTGTCTTTCAAATAAAAAAAATCTTTAAAAAAGAATTAAAAAAATAAAACAGTACATAAAATACCCAAGTTTCAGGGATTTATGAAGATTAAAGCAAAGTAGCCAAAAGGCTCGGCACAATATATGGTATCAGATGCTTGTGTTTCCTCTTGTGTGAGGCACTTTAGAAGTTTCATAGCAGTAGTGATGGTCATGACAATAAATAACAACAATTAGACTCTGATAAAGTACAAAGCGCTAATTTAAACACCTTATTCTTTCTTCACAATAATAGGTAGAGTGTCTTACCCTCACTTTGTAGATGAGCCATAGGGAGGTTCAATAATTTAGTTAAGGGTTGTATTTAGTGGTCCAACTGTGGTATAATCCCTGATCATCACTATACATGCTGAAAAGGAACAAAAGTACAGGACAGCTGCTCCATTCTCATCACACACACTACTAGGACAAACTACTAGGACAAAACTTGGCATTAAACTACTTGGCATTAATTCCAGATGCAAAGGGAGTTTAGAATGCTATTAAGCTCAACGTAAGGGCTAGTACTGTAGTACAGTAGGTTTATCCTCCGCCTGTGGCCCCGGTTTCCCATTTGGGTGCCGGTTCTAGTCCTGGCTGCTCTTCTTCTTCTTTTAAGTTATAAAATATTTTTATTGTAAAAACAGAGTGAATGGAGGTTGACAACGCAAACACTGTCTCAGTACACATCCCCAAGGCTCCTGAATTTGCTAGCTTCCTATGTACCAGCAAGTCTCCTTCAGCTTTTCTCAGGTTTCATGGTCCTTCTTATATTGACTGACTATGTGTATATATTGCTTAAAAACAAAAGTCCATCTGATATTTAACAAAAACAAAACCAACCCTAGTTCTGCTGTGCTTTTCTTTCACATTTCCTAGAGGAAGATATGTGTATCACAGATGCTTTAAAAATTTAGAAATAAAGTAAAATTAGTGCCTTAACCAAATAGTAAAATATCGAAGAATCCTCCACCTCATTACGAATGCAACCTCATGACATTTGCAATATATTCAGATTTTTAAAAGATTTAGAATTTAAAACCAACTTTAGACTGCTTATTTTCCACATTTGAAAGACTGTAGTTATCTGCAGCATACAAATGGAGAGAGTAGAGCAAAACACATCAACTTTTATATGATAAATGGACTTTCAACCTAACAGCTGCCTCAGAAACAAAAAGGGAAAAACTATCATTAAAAACAATTTAAACTGACTTCACAATTTAGAAATATCCATTGCTACTCTATTTCCATAGGTTGCAAAATGATTTCATCAGCAGATTTAACATACAACTGTTTTACAAAAATAGAAATATTGCTTGAGATTTTACAAAACTTTATAAAATATAGTACTACCTTTGTAAATTCAAGATAGTTTCACACTGAAATAGGTAATAATCCCACAGATAAAAAGTCTAGTCAAACTTAAAGTGGTCTGCCTTGCCCATTTTTACACATTATTTCTTCCAGATTTTCAAGCTTAAGTAGATCTGAGCTTTATATCATGGAATTTTTTTAAAAAATTGTTTATTTTCAAGGATTTTATGTGATTTTTCATTCTAGAAGGAACGTTAGCAGATTAACTCATGCCTAAAAATGTCTACTAATCCAGCTGTCTGTTATGGCCTGAGAAAGCAGTAGAGGATGGCTCAAGTGTTTGGGCCCCTGTACCTGTGTGGGAGACAGGAGGAAGATCTTGGCTCCTGGCTTCAGATCGTTGGAGCTCCAGCCATTGCAGCCTTTTGGCGGGTAAACCAGCGGAAGGAAGACCTTTCTCTGTTTCTCCCTCTCTCTGTCTGTAACTTTGATCAAATAAATAAATGAAATCTTTTTTAAAAAGCTCAATATGAGCTATTTTTTATTTATTTGAAAGTCAGAGTTAAACAGAGAGAGGAGAGGCAGAGCGAGAGAAAGAGAGAAAGAGAGAAAGAGAGAGAAAGAGAGAGAGAGAGGTCTTCCATCCTCTGGTTCACTCCCTAATTGGCTGCCCTCATATAGCAACACAAAGTGAAATATACTATTTGAGTACTCGTTATAGCATTGAATCACATTGTACAGCCCATTAAGGACAGAGATCCTACATGATATATATATTTTTTTGGAACTGATTTTTTATGGAATTTCCAATATAACAAAGTTTTTTTTTTATTTCTGATTATCTTTATATATAGAAGATCGATTCAGTATGTATTAAGTAAAGATTTCATCAGTTTGCATCCACACAGAAACACAAAGTGTAAAAATACTGTTTCAGTACTAGTTACAGCATTACTTCACATTGGACAACCAATTAAGGACAGATTCGACATGGGACATAAGTACACAGTGACTCCTGATGTTGATTTAACAATTTGATACTCTTGTTTATGGCGTCAGGAATCTCCCTAGGTTCTAGTTATGAGTTGCTGAGGCTATGGAAGCCTTTAGGGGTTCGCTGTTCTCGATCTTATTCTGACAGGGTCTTAGTCAAAGTGGAGGTCCTCTCCTCCCTTCGGAGAAAGGCACCTCCTTCTTTGGTGGCCCCGTTCTTTCCACTGGGATCTCACTCGCAGAGATCTTTCATTTAGGTCTTCTTTTTTTTTCCAGAGTGTCTTGGCTTTCCATGCCTAAAATACTCTCATGGGCTCTTGAGCCAGATCTGAATGCCTTAAGGGCTGATTCTGAGGCCAGAGTGCTGTTTAGGACATCTGCCATTCTATGAGTCTGCTGTGACTCCGCTTCTCATGTTGGATCATTCTCTCCTTTTTTGGTTCTATCTGTATTGGCAGACACTAGTCTTGTTTGTGTGTTCCTATTGACTCTTAGACCTATCAGTGTGATCAATTATGAACTAAAATTGATCACTTGGACCATTGAGATGGCATTGGTATATGCTACCTTGATGGGGTTGTATTGGGATCCTCTGGCATGTTTCTAACTCCATCGTTTGGGGCAAGTCCGATTGAGCTTGTCTCAAATTGTACATATCCTCTCTTTCTTTTTCCCTCTCTTATAGTTAACCGGGATCACTTTTCAGTTAGAATTTAAACACCTAAGGCTAATTGTGTGTTAGTTGCAGAGTTCAACCAATAGCACTAGAACATTAACAAACAACAAAGAGAGATACTAAAGTGGGTAAAGATTCACATTGTACATCAACAGTCCAGACATGAGCTGATCAAGTCTTATTTTCTCATAGTGTTCATTTCATTTCAACAAGTTTCCCCTTTGGTGTTCAGTTAGTCGTTGCCAATCAGGGAAAACAAATGATATTTGTCTCTTTGGGACTGGCTTAATTCACTCAGCATGATGTTTTCCAGATTCCTCCATTTTGTGGTAAATGACCGGATTTCATTGTTTTTGACTGCTGTATAGTATTCTGTAGAGTACATGTCCCATAATTTCCTAATCCAGTCTACTGTTGATGGGCATTTGGGTTGGTTCCAGGTCTTAGCTATTGTGAATTGGACTGCAATAAACATTAGTGTGCAGATGGCTTTTTTGTTTGCCAATTTAATTTCCTTTGGGTATATTCCAAGGAGTGGGATGGCTGGGTTGTATGGTAGGATTATATTCAGGCTTCTGGGGAATCTCCAGACTGACTTCCATAGTTGTTTAACTAGTTTGCATTCCCACCAACAGTGGGTTAGTGTCCCTTTTTCCCCACATCCTCTCCAGCATCTATTGTTGGTAGATTTCTGAATGTGAGCCATTCTCACCGGGGTGAGGTGAAACCTCATTGTGGTTTTGATTTGCATTTCTCTGATTGCTAGTGATCTTGAACATTTTCTCATGTGTCTGTTGGCCATTTGGATTTCCTCTTTGGAAAAATGTCTATTGAGGTCCTTGGCCCATCTCTTAAGTGGGTTGTTTGTTTTGATGTTGTGTCATTTCTTGATTTCTTTGTACATTCTGGTTATCAGCCCTTTGTCTGTTGCATAGTTTGCAAATATTTTTTCCCATTCTGTCGGTTGCCTCTTCACTTTCCTGACTGTTTCTTTTGCAGTACAGAAACTTCTCAATTTGATGTGATCCCAATAGTTAATTTTGGCTTTGAGTGCCTGTGCTTCTGGAGTATTTTCTAAGAAGTCTTTGCCAGTACCTATATCTTGCAGGGTTTCTCCTATGCTCTCTAATAATTTGATGGTGTTGCGTTGTAGGTTTAAGTTTTTAATCCATGTTGAATGAATTTTTGTGTAAGGTGTAAGGTAGGGATCTTGCTTCATGATTCTGCATGTGGAAATCCAGTTTTCCCAGCACCATTTATTAAATAGACTGTCTTTACTCCAGGGGTTAGTTTTGGATCCTTGATCAAATATCAGTTGGCTGTAGATGTTTGGATTGATTTCAGGTGTTTCTATTCTTTTCCATTGGTCTATCCATCTGTTTCTGTACCAGTACCTTGCTGTTTTGATAACAACTGCCCTGTAGTATGTCCTGAAATCTGGTATTGTGATGCCTCCGGCTTTGTTTTTGTTGTACGAGATTGCTTTAGCTATTCGAGGCCTCTTATTCCTCCATATGAATTTCAGCATCATTTTTTCCAGATCTGAGGAGAATGCCTTTGGTATCTTGATTGGTATTGCATTGAATCTGTAAATTGCTTTTGGGAGAATGGACATTTTGATGATATTGATTCTTCCAATCCATGAGCATGGAAGATTTTTCCATTTTTTGGTATCCTCTTCTATTTCTTTCTTTAATGTTTTGTAATTTTCATCATAGAGATCTTTAATGTCCTTGGTTAAGTTTATTCCAAGGTCTTTGATTGTTTTTGTAGCTACTGTGAATGGGATTGATCTTAGAAGTTCTTCCTCAGCCATGACATTTCTTGTGTATACAAAGGCTGTTGATTTTTGTGCATTGATTTTATGTCCTGCTACTTTGCCAAACTCTTCTATGAGTTCCAATAGTCTCTTAGTAGAGTTCTTTGGATCCCCTAAATAAAGAATCATGTCATCTGCAAAGAGGGATAGTTTGAGTTCCTCCTTCCCAATTTGTATCCCTTTGATTTCTTTTTCTTGCCTAATAGCTCTGGCTAAGACTTCCAGCACTATATTGAATAGCAGTGGTGAGAGTGGGCATCCCTGTCTGGTACCAGATCTCAGTGGGAATGCTTCCAGCTTTTCCCCATTCAATAGGATACTGGCCGTGGGTTTTTCATAAATTGCTTTGATTATATTGAGGAATGTGCCTTCTATACCCAGTTTGATTAGGGTTTTCATCATGAAAGGGTGTTGTATTTTATCAAATGCCTTCTCCGCGTCTAGTGAGATAATCATATGGTTTTTCTTTTGCAGTCTGTTAATGTGGCGTATCACATTGATTGTTTTGCGAACATTGAACCATCCCTGCATACCAGGGATAAATCCCCCTTGGTCTGGGTGGATGATCTTTCTGATTTGTTGTTGCATTCTATTGGCCGGAATTTTATTGAGGATTTTTGCATCTATGTTCATCAGGGATATTGGTCTGTAATTCTCTTTCAATACTGCATCTTTTTCCGGTTTAGGAATTAAGGAGATGCTGGCTTCGTAGAAGGAATTTGGGAGGATTCCCTCTTTTTCGATTGTTCTGAATAGTTTGAGAAGGATTGGGGTTAGTTCTTCTTTAAATGTCTGGTAGAATTCAGCAGTGAATCCATCTGGTCCTGGGCTTTTCTTTGTTGGGAGGGCCTTTATTACTGTTTCAATTTCTGTCTCAGTTATGGGTCTGTTTAGGTTTTCTATGTCTTCCTGGTTCAGTTTAGGTAGGTTGTATGTGTCCAGGAATCTATCCATTTCTGATAGATTTCCCTGTTTGCTGGCATACAAGTCCTTGTAGTAATTTCTGATGATTCTTTTGATTTCTGCGGTGTCTGTTGTTACGTTTCCTTTTTCATCTCTGATTTTATGGATTTGGGCCTTTTCTCTTCTTTTTTTTGTTAGCTGGGCCAATGGGGTGTCAATTTTGTTTATTTTTTCAAAAAAACAGCTCCTCGTTTGGCTGATTTTTTGTAATGTTTTTTTGGATTCAGTCCTGCACCGATCTGAAGCCAGGAGCCAGAAATTTCTTCCGAGTCCCCCACAGGGGTACAGGAACCCAAGAACTTGGGCCATCTTTTACTGCTTTCTCAGGCCACAGCAGAGAGCTGGATCAGGGGTGGAGCAGCTGGGACCTGAACTGGCGTCCACATGGGATGCTGGCACTGCAGACAGTGACCTCACCTGCTACACCCCAGTGCCGGCCCCAACATACAAATTTTTGTTAAAGATTTATTAATTTATTTGAAAGAGTTACACAGAGCGAGGGGAGGCAGAGAGAGAGAGAGAGGTCTTCCATCCGATGGTTCACTCCCCAAGTTGCTGGAGCTGAGCCAATCTGAAGCCAGGAGTCAGGAGCTTATTCCGGGTCTCCCACAAGGTTGCAGGGGCCTGGGCCATCTTCTACTGCTTTCCCAGGCCATAGCAGAGAGCTGGACAGGAAGTGGAGCAGCTGGGTTTCAAACCGGCACCCATATGGGATGCTGGCGCTTCAGGCCAGGGTGTTAACCCACTGCGCCACAGCGCGGCCCCAACATACAATTTTTTGAAGTTCAAAGGTTCTAAAGTAATTCCTTCTCATTTTAAACAAAAGAAAATTGAGGCCCAGAGGAGCAAAAGGCTTTTTTAAGGTCTCAATGGCAAAGCCAGAGTAAAAGTAAGTTTGGCTAATAGGAAAGGTAAACCTTTTGGGAGGGAAGGTAATCCTAAATTTCTTGGGCACCATACAATCAGATACCTACAGGAGAAATCAAAAAACTTCTTTAGCCAAACAAGGAAGATAACTCAGTATAAGTGGTGTATGACAACTAAGTGTATATATTGATAAGTTTAGAGTTATGATTTCCTTGAACATAAATTTGCCAAGTGATGTTTAGTATTACAACTCCTGTTGTCCTGATATTAAGCTAAGAAGTACAACTTGAAGGAGATAAGTGGTTAATTATAAAGAGTAGGGGACCAGGTATATGGAATAGGTAGGCTTATAGAGGTAGAAAAAGTGATTTATTAAATGCAGAGTCTGATACAATCACATCACATGCAGCAAATGATGAGAAGGAAAGTAGGGACAGGTGTAGCCTTAGCAGGGGTTGAAAAATTTGTAATTAAAATATTTACTGGAATATTTTTATAGGTTCATGTGCAATTACGGGGCCAGTGTTTTGGCGGACCATTACTTAATGGAACACTTTGCAAAACTAAAGTACAAAATAAAAAATATTGTGACTATAACAATATTCACATTGAAAACAATCATTTATTTAGATTCCCCCAATAAGTTTTGTGTTTATTACAATAAATAGTTATTATATATGAATATTTTTGTATCTACTGACATAGTTAATAATACACTGAACAGTTCCATCACCGTAAGGATTCCTTGTATTGCCTGTAACACCAACAGTATATATGGTTTCATACTTCACATCTTTATCCATACCTGATTGTATCTAACTTTTGGATTCTGGTCATCCTAGTGAGTGTGAAGGGGTATTTCATTGTACTTTTGATTTGTATTTTCATGATGACTAATTATGCTGATATCTTCATTTGTTTATTGGATATCAATATATTTACTTTGGAGAAATATGTATTAAAACCCTTGGCTTGTTTTTAAGACTGATTTGAGTCTCTTCTGTTGTTGACTTGTAAGCGTTCTTGATATATTCAAAATACAAGATCCTCAATTCTGTTCCATTAATCTATATTTCTATGTTTATGCCAGAACAACACTGTTTAGACTATTGTTGCTTTGTGTTAAAATTTAAATTGGGAAGTGTTCTTCTTTTTCAAGATTTCTTTAGCTATTCTGAGTGCCCTACAAATTTATGTAAATTTCATAATATACATGCCAACTTCTTCTTTTTTTAAAAAGATTCATTTATTTATTTGGAAGGCAGAGTTATATAGAAAGAGGAAGAAACAAAGGGAGAAATTTTCCATTTGCTTGTTCACTCCCCAATGGCTGCAATGGCCAGGGCTGGGCCACGCTGAAGCCAGGAACCAGGAGCTTTTTCTGGGTTTCCCATGTGGGTGCAGGGACTCAAACACTTAGGGCATCTTCCACTGCTTCCTCAGGCCATTAGCAGGGAGCTGAATTGGAAGAAGGGCAGCTGGGGACTCAAACCTGCATACCTATAGGATGCTAGTGTTGCAGGTGGCGGCTTAATCCACTGTGCCATAACACCGGCCCTTACATGTCAATTTCTACAAAGAGTCCAGCTGAGACTCTACCTGGAGCTAGCCAAACTCAAAGGTAACTGCACAATTCCCAGAAGATTGCTCTACTTCAGCCTGGAACTTGAAGTTTGTGGATCCCTAAGACCCCCTAGTGATTCCCTTCCCCCCCTGCATTGATAAATCACTAGAATCGTACACAGGGCTCAGGAATATTTTCTACTTATTATTAGTTATATTATAGTCAAAGAATACAAGTCAAACCATACAAGAGGAGAAATGAGACACATGAAGGAAAGTCTTAGAAGGGCTTAATTTTAAGCTTCTGCCATCTTTAAGGACATATTATAACCTTATTTCATTGATGAGTGATAATATGCAGTCTTGTCAACCAGGAAACTCACCTGAGCTTCAATGTTTGCGTCTTTAATTGATGTCCCATTACATAGGCAGGATTCATTGAATCATCGGTCATGTGACTCTATCTCTAATCTCCTCTCCTCCTGAGATTGGACTCATATATTTGGTATTGTTTTTAATCCTGTCTGAAAGTCTCTACATTTTGACAAGATTATGCAATCCATTTTCCTTTAATATTTTTGACATAACTGGTTTATTTACTTTTTCGAGATTTATTCATTTATTTGAAAGGCAGAGTTATAGAGAGGGAGAAGGAGAGGGACAGGGACAGGGACAGGGAGAGGGAGATAAATGTTCTATTTGCTGGTTCATTCCCCAAATAACTACAAGGCCACAACTGGGCCAGGTTGAAGCTGGGACCAGGAGCTTCATCAGGGTCACCCACACGGGTGCAGGGGCCAAAGCACTTGGTCCATCTTCTGCTATCTTCCCAGGCACGTTAGCAAGGAGCTGAATCAGAAGTGGAACAGCTGGGAACTGGGACCTGAACAAGTACCCATATAGGATGTTGGCATTGTAGATAGCAGGTTAACCTGCCACTCCACAGGCTGTTCCCTTTATAACGGGTTTATGTCTGCTATTTTACATTTACTTCAATTGTCTCATATATTTTACTGTTTACTATTTCCTTTTGTGTTAAATGAATGCTTTAGGAGGTGACATTTAGCCAGCGCCGCAGCTCACTAGGCTAATCCTCCGCCTTGCGGCACTGGCACACCGGGTTCTAGTCCCGGTCCAGGCGCCGGATTCTGTCCAGGTTGCCCCTCTTCCAGGCCAGCTCTCTGCTGTGTCCCCGGAGTGAAGTGGAGGATGGCCCAAGTGCTTGGGCCCTGCACCCCATGGGAGACCAGAATAAGCACCTGGCTCCTGCCATCCTATCAGCGCGGTGCGCCGGCCTCAGTGCGCCGGCCGCGGATGCTATTAAGGGTGAACCAATGGCAAAAGGAAGACCTTTCTGTCTCTATCTCTCACTGTCCACTCTGCCTGTCAAAAAAAAAAAAAAAAAAAGAAGAAGGTGACATTTAATTTCTTTAATGATTTTATCACTGTATATAAAAATAATTTCCTTAGTTGTTCCTTAGGGCTCACCATACACATCTTGACTTAGCAGAATTAGCATAATATTTATATTCACTTAATTCTGTGTTAGAGAGGAATGTTACTCCTCTAATATTATATTATCTTTCTGTGCATGTTGTTAAATGTATTGCATGTATTTATGGTAAAATACTACAATATATTATTTTTATTTATTTCTTATTTAGTAAAATATAAATTTCCAAAGTACAGTTTATGGATTACAATGGCTTCCCCCCATCATTTTCCTCCCACTCACACCCCTCCCATCTCCCACACCCTCTCCCATTCCATTAACATCAAGATTCATTTTCAATTATCTTTATATACAGAAGATCGATTTAGTATATATTAAGTAAAGATTTCATCCGTTTGCACCCACACAGAAACACAAAGTGTAAACATACTGTTTCAGTACTAGTTATAGCATTAAATCACAATGGACAACACACTAAGGACAGATCCCACATGAGAAGTAAGTACACAGTGACTCCTGATGTTGACTTAACAATTTGACACTCATGTTTATGGCGTCAGTAATTTCCCTAGGCTCTAGTCATGAGTTGCCAAGGCTATGGAAGCCTTTAGAGTTCGCCGACTTCGATATTATTTCAACAGGGTCATAGTCAAGGTGGAAGTTCTCTCCTCCCTTCAGAGAAAGGTACCTCCTTCTTTGATGGCCCCGTTCTTTCCACTGGGATCTCACTCACAGAGATCTTTCATTTAGGTCTTCTTCTTCTTTTTTTTTTTTTTTTTCAGAGTGTCTTGGCTTTCCAGGCCTAAAATACTCTCATGGGCTCTTGAGCCAGATCTGAATGCCTTAAGGGCTGATTCTGAGGCCAGAGTGCTGTTTAGGACATCTGCCATTCTATGAGTCTGCTGTGTATCCCGTTTCCCATGATGGATCGTTCTCTCCCTTTTTGATTCTATCAGTTAGTATTAGCAGACACTAGTCTTGTTTGTGTGATCCCTTTGACTCTTAGGCCTATCAATGTGATCAATTGTGAACAGAAATTGATCACTTGGACTAGTGAGATGGCCTTGGTACATGCCACCTTGATGGGATTGAATTGGAATCCCCTGGCATGTTTCTAACTGCATCATTTGGGGCAGGTCCAATTGAGCATGTCCCAAATTGTACATCTCCTCCCTCTCTTATTTCCACTGTTATATTTCACAGGGATCCCTTTTCAGTTAAAATTTAAACACCTAAGAATAATTGTGTGTTAATTACAGAGTTCAACCAATAGTACTAGAACAAAACAAAGAAAAAATACTAAAAGGGATAAAGTATTACATTGTACATCAATAGTCAGCACAAGAGCTGATCAAGTCACTGTTTATCATAGTGTCCATTTCACTTCAACAAGTTTCCCCTTTGGTGCTCAGTTAGTTGTCACTAATCAGGGAGAACAAATGATATTTGTCCCTTTGGGACTGGCTTAACTCACTCAGCATAATGTTTTCCAGATTCCTCCATCTTGTTGCAAATGACTGGATTTCATTGTTTTTGACTGCTGTATAGTATTCTGCAGAGTACATGTCCCATAATTTCCTAATCCAATCTACTGCTGATGGGCATTTGGGTTGGTTCCAGGTCTTAGCTATTGTGAATTGAGCTGCAATAAACATTAAGGTGCAGACAGCTTTTTTGTTTGCCAATTTAATTTCCTTTGGGTAAATTCCAAGGAGTGGGATGGCTGGGTTGTATGGTAGGGTTATATTCACGTTTCTGAGGAATCTCCAAACTGACTTCCATAGTAGCTTAACCAGTTTGCATTCCCACCAACAGAGGATTAGTGTCCCTTTTTCCCCACATCCTCTCCAGCATCTATTGTTGGTAGATTTCTGAATGTGAGCCATTCTACCCGGGGTGAGGTAAAACCTCATTGTGGCTTTGATTTGCATTTCCCTGATTGCTAGTGATTTTGAACATTTTCTCATGTGTCTGTTGGCCGTTTGGATTTCCTCTTTTGAAATATTTCTATTTACGTCCTTGGCCCATCTCTTAAGTGAGTTGCTCGTTTTGTTGTTGTGGAGTTTCTTAATTTCTTTGTACATTCTGTTATCAACCCTGAAGGCGCAGGCAGTCAAAGCCAAAATTAACTATTGGGATTGCATGAAATTGAGAAGTTTCTGTACTGCAAAAGAAACAGTCAGGAATGTGAAGAGGCAGCCTACAGAATGGGAAAAATATTTTCAAACTAGAATATATTATTATAATTATTTATATAATATTTTTATTTTAAAGAAGATAGGGGAAGAAAAAACATAAAGTATACATAATATAATCTATTATATGTATACATTGTGAAATGTCTGATCCAGGTAAATATACTTATTCTTTCAACTATTTAACATTTCTTTCTAGAGAAAACATTCAAAATCTCATCTTTTAGCTTTTTATAGAGAAATATACAGTACATTAACATTATCTATAGTCACCCTATTATACACTACAACTGCAGAACTTCTTACTCCTATCGGGCTGTAACCTAGATCCTGTCAATCAACTTTTCCCAACCTTCTCTGCTTACTTCATATTTTCCTGTGGATTAAAATTATACCTAGATTTGCTTGCTTTTATTCTGATGAACATATATATTTATTTTAAGTGAGCCAGATAGCAACAAATTCTTCTAGCTTTGATCTAGAATCAGCTTTATTTTACCTTCATTTTTGAAAGATAGCTTTGGATACAGTTTTTTTGTATATCACTTTATTTATTTATTTTTGACAGGCAGAGTGGACAGTGAGAGAGAGAGAGAGACAGAGAGAAAGGTCTTCCTTTTTCTGTTGGTTCACCCCCCAAGTGGCTGCCACAGCCGGCACGTTGCGGCAGGCGCACTGCACCAATCTGAAGGATCCGAAGCCAGGAGCCAGGTGCTTCTCCTGGTCTCCCATGCGGGTGCAGGGCCCAAGCACTTGGGCCATTCTCCACTGCACTCCCGGGCCACAGCATAGAGCTGGACTGGAAGAGGGGCAACCGGGACAGAATCCGGCGTCCCAATCAGGACAAGAACCCAGTGTGCCAGCGCCGCAGGCAGAGGATTAGCCTATTGAGCCGCGGAGTCGGCCTGGATACATGGTTTCAGGCTTGCTTGGTAGTTTAAGATATACTGAATTTGATCTGGAGGAGAAATGAAGTTACTTGAGCTGCTTTCTGTTACAGAATTGGGGCTATGCTATTAAATGCCCTGCATTTCCTTAAGTCTAGGGGTCCCAAACAAGTTTTATCTTTTTACTGCCTCTCAGAGTTCTCTTCTGGCTGCCATTTTAGTTATTTTCAGAGTTTAATTGTACTTTGTCTGAATGAACCTTTCCATTTTGGTTAAACGAATTTACACCATCTTTTTCCTACCATAAACGTCCTGATGAAAAGTTGTGAAATATAAAATTGCATGGGTAGAATGTAGTTAGATTATGGAAGAGCTACACATATTGGCGGAACTTAGACCTGAAATACCAAGCAGTTATATGACAGAATTGGTATTTTATGAAAATTCATCTGAGGCAGGCGTTTGGCATAGGTAATTAAGATGTCTCTTGGCATATATGCATCCCATATTGGAGTCATGTCCTGGTTCTACTTCCAATTCCAGCTTCCTACTAATGTTCACTCTGGGAAGCAGCAAGTTATGACTCAAGTAGATGTGTCCATGCTAGCCACATGGGAAACCTGGATTGAGTTCCTGGCTCCTGGTTTCAGCCTATTCCAGCCTAGCACTAGCTATTGCAGGCACCTGGGGGGAATTAACTACCTGGTGAGATCTCTCTCTCTCTCTCTCTCTCTCAAATAAATAAATAAAAATTTTAAAAGAAGAAAGGAAAATTAGTCTGGCACATGTGCAGAACTGATTACAGATTCAAATTGTTTCTATTTGATTATATTCCAGTTGAGTTGTACTGCTCATGACAATATTAAATTGCACAGGCTTTGGCCCAATGAATGCACAATTTATTATGCTGTCTCCCCAAACTAGAACTCTGACTACTAAACATGCCTCTAAACCAAATCTCACCCCAGGCCAATATCAGGCAGTAAGAATTTTGAGTATCTGTATGCCATGTTAATTTTCTTATTGTCAAAAGGTTTGTACCAGATCCCTGAAACAAGATAGAAACCTAAACCCTTACAAGCCTTGGTCATTTGCTATTCTAATCAGCAGCTTCATTAGAATGAAAGAAACCAAGTGACTAACCCCTTATACCCAGTGATATTGTCTCAACAGTGATGAGAGAGCTACTCCAAGAGAAGCAAGGAGATAGCTATCCAGGTCAGGGAGCAGAAGATAGCATGTGCCTCCCAGAAACTGTTGTGCCAGGGTCTTGGGAGAATTTAGAGGGAAATTGTTCCTAATAGGTTATCACTGAGGTCTATGTTTGGCTGGAAAACATAAACCTGGTATCACTGCTAACTTCAGAATTAGAAACTAATTATCCATCTTACAAGAAGTTGAAAACCTACTTATTAATCTGGTAGGGCAAAGAAATGTGGATAATAAGGAGAGGGGATGTCAGTCTCAGTTTATCCATCTTGCCTCACTCTTCTCCAGTTGCTCACAGCAGGGTCATCTACAGACACAGCACCCTACCCCAATTTCTGTGCCAAGTCCTGTTGTTCCTATCTCACTGCATCCCATTTACAACTCCCACTGCAGGATGAACAAAAACACCTACCATTCCTTCTTATCCTTCTCATCACCAAGTAGAATAATTTAAATCCCTTGAAGTTCTCAGAGAATTATTTTCCAACCATTTCATCAGGTCTAACTTTTTTTCTCTGGACCATAGTCACATATGTTTTAGACAACTTGAGGATGAAGATGGGATACACAGACATTCATATAAAATTTTGCATAAATAAAAATATATATTAAAAGAATTACTTGATAAAATGAAATGAACACAGGACAGGGAGCTAAAAAATGCAAGTTCTAGGTTTGATTTTGTTGCTAGGTTACCTTTTCAAACCTTAGCCAAGCAGACTCCCCTTTATAGTCCTCATTTCCCTTATATATCTGTAAATGATCATTTCTAGTTATGTCATTCCATGCTATTGCTTATTGTATGACAAATTATTTTCCAAATCCCAGAATTCTTTTGGCTTTTTTAATGACCAGATTCACATTCTGCTCGTGGTCTGCAATATCTGTGCCCCTACCTTTCTTTATCCTGACTTTCAAATTGTGTTTCTTAGTTTCTTGGGTGCCTATGTAACAAAATAATTATTACTTCTCTTAGATATTAAAATAGTGAACAGTGATTTTCTTCTCTGGACTGTTGCAGTTGATTTCTCAACAATGTTGCAGTGGATTCATTTCTGAGAGGAGGTGTGTGGTAGGGACAAGAGGTGCAGAGTCACCACATAGACCCCAGGAGTCGGGTGAAAGCGGGCTTGAGGCAAGCAGCCCGCAGATTCGTTTATTTCAGCTAGTACAACAGCTTATGTAGTCAAGACCAGCCAATCTGGTCAAGGGACGGTCTATGCCCCAACCAATCACAGCCTGTTGCCAGACAGGCTCTGTTTGCCATGTGGGTTTCAAAGCCATCCAATCACAGCCTGTTGCCAGGCAGGCTCCATTGCCAGGTGGGTTTCAAAGCCATTCCTGAGTAACTGATGCTCACTTGCCAGCGGCCATCTTGGCATGGCCTTCTCATTCAACCACACTGGACAATCTAAAATTTGCTATCCTATGGCCCTTTCACTGACATGCACATGTGAGAGATTGATAATGAGGTTTTGTTCCAGGTCACATTTCTGGTGGAGTTTGGAGAATTGGAAATAAAATGTTATGATCCGTTGAAAAGTAGAGGGAAATTTTAACAATAAGCCAAGTTGGAGCAAGCACTTGGTGCAGGGTGAAGCAGTTGTCACTACTTGGAATGCCCATATCCCATATTTGAGTGACTGGAATTGAGTCCCAACTCAATTTTCCATTGTAGCTTCCTGCTAGTGTACATCCTTGGAAGTAGCAGATGATGGCTCAAGTATTTGGGTCCCTACGGCCCACATGGGAAGTCCAGACTGGGTTCTGAGCTTCCGGGTCAGGCCTGGCCTAGTCTCAACTGTTATGGACATTAAGGAAGTAATCCAGCAGATAGAAGGTCTCTCTCAGTGTCTCTCTGTCTCACTGCCTTTCAAATAAATAAAGACAAATAAATAAATTTTAAAAATAAGTCAAGTTAGCAAGAGTAGTAAATCAAGGATGTCAGTCTAGATGTATTCAACCACACTGGAGAATGTCTGTCCAAGTTTTAGTGCCTCCTAGTTTCATTAAAGCACTCTTCTCTTTCCAAAAGCAGCTGCCTAAGAACTGTGGAGGGGACTATCACTATGAAAAATAAGTGTTTCTGATTAAAATAATGGTAGAAAATTGATTCTGAAGAGTGGTAAGATGTACGTGAGCTACTCACTGTCAGCATCACTTACTTGGCACTTGGTATATCATTTTATGCCTATTTGTCTTTTCTCCTTAGCTAAAAATGTGTTTTCTGAGGGAAGCAAATTCACAGATCTTTAAATCTCATAGCAGAACATGATATCGCACCAGCATATTACCTTGTGCATAGTAGGCACTAACATGGGAATCTAAGGTCCTAATTCCCGTGAGTCCAAACAGTTGAAATCCTGTGGCACAATCTGTGTGTTTAATTCCACTCATTCTCTAGAAAAACTCTGATTCAGGCTAGCATATACCAAGACAATTCCATACCATAACTAGGACTGAAATTAGTCTTGCTGCCCTAAGGAACTGATTCTATCATGTTCGGTGCCTTGCCCTTGCCCATGTACTGGAAATACAAAGATAAACAAATATCGGGACCTATCTTTGAGGAATGCAGAATTCGTAGCACATTTAAGGACTCCATCCACACTTCTGCACTGAGACAAACTCTAGCATGGCTTCCAACAGCATACGTTCATGTCTGTAGGATGATTCTTGTCTCCTCTCAAAACGCCAGCCTGAGAAAGTTTAACACTGATGGGAAAACTTACTGTTCCTTTTAGTCAGGGCCTGTACTATGCCTCTGACTTTTCTTAGAATATTTTCTTAATAGAACTTTTTTCATTTAATTTACTTTTATTTAGCTTTTAACAGATTCAATAATGATGTATAGATACAATTCTAAGAATAAGGTGATATTCCCTTCATCCATCCCTCCCTCTCTCTCTCCCTCCTACCCTACTCGCTTCTACCTTTCTTTCTGTTTTTTTTTCTTTCTGTTTTTTGAGATAACATATCTTAAATTTACATTACAGTAAAAAGGCTTAATTACATCACTGAATAAGAAGTTTAGCAAGGAAAAAGCAAAAAAAAAAAAAATTCATTGGGACTATAGACCAAGGCTATAAACAGTAATTGAATGGAAAAAGAATAGTGAATCCTTCCATGTTCCCTTGATATGGAGGGTACTTCAAATAGTTCATGGAAAATGGAGTTAAAGATAAGTTTATTTTGGTGGAAATAAATTCAAAATACGTGCAAAGTTTTTTCATAATAGGCATTTTCATGAACTTTTGAGATCTCTCATTGAAAAGCTTTGTTATTTAATTCCATTTTACATGAACTTTTTTTAAAAAAAGATTTATTTTATTTATTTGAAAGGCAGAGAAACAGAGAGAAAGAGTATGAGAGAGAGAGAGAGAGAGAGAGAGAGAGAGAGAGAGAGAATCTTCCATATGCAGGTTCATTCCCCAAATGGCCGCAAAGATCAGGGCTGAGCCAAAAGCCAGGAGCTTTATCTGGATCTCCCATGTGGGTGCAGGGGCCCAAGAACTTGGGCAATCTTCCACTGCTTTCCCAGGTGCATTAGCAGGGAGCTGGATTGAAAGTAGAACAGCTGAGACAACCGGCACCCATATGGTATGCTGACCTTGCAGGTGGTGGCTTAAACTGTTAAGCCACAATGCCGGCCCTGTCCATGAACTTTTGGAGTATTTTCATATTGCCAGCAAGTCCGGAGTGTCTTTCTTCAGGATCTTAAAGCCATTCCTTTGCAGTGTGATAATTAAGAAAGATAAGACCTTAGTTTCCCTCTCTGTGAGAAGATAGATCTCTCACTTCCATAATTGCCAGCTAGTAGGCACAGCTGGTCTAATCACCTTTACACTGACCAATCCTTCATAATTTTTCACTTGAACTCCTGCTCTCTCCTTCTCCTTACTCCTCCATTCTCCCTCTAAAATGCTTAGTCACCTCTGCACAAATTGGAATGGATGTGATCTCATTCCTCTACTATCAGTAGTTACTGAATTAAATACATTTTCACTACTTTAGCTAGTGTCAAGTTTTGTTGATATTTGATACTCTCAAAGTGCTTACAGAACAGAAGGGATGACAGAAAAGTAAAAAGTTTTTTTTATTTAGTTTTTAAATATTTATTTATCTGAAAGGCAGAGTTACAGAAAGACAGAGGCAGAGGCAGAGAGAGAGAGAGGTTTTCCATCCACTGGTTCACTCCTGAAATGGCCAGAGTGGCCAGAGCTGTGCTGATCCGAAGCCAGGAGCTAGGATCTTCTTCCAGGTCTCCCAAGCAGGTGCAGGGGCACAAGGACTTGGGCCATCTTCCACTGCTTTCCCAGGTGCATTAGTGGGGAGCTGGATCAGAAGAGGAGCAGCCGGAACTTGAAACAGCACATATATGGGATGCCCACACTGTGGGCAGCAGGGTTACCCGTTGCACCACAGCACCGGCCCTGACAAGTTAACTTCAGCAATTATGATTAGTGTTAAGACAGGAGTGTGCCTAAGGTGCTATGGGAGCATGCAGGAAAGCAATATAATACATAGTTGATTCTACCCATCACAAAGATCTGTTTCACCCAGCGTCCCCCAGCTTCCTCCTGGTCTCTTTCCAGTTTTTCAGTCCAAATATTTGAATTAACTCTTAACCTCCTATTTCCCTTTGCCTTGATTAACACAACAGGATCACAACCAAGTGACTTCAGGTTCATTTACCTCCTGCATTAGTTTCCTAACACTGTTCGTCACAAATTACCATAAACTTGGAAGCTTGAAACCACGCACATTTATTTTCTTACAGTTTTGGAGGTAGAAAATAATGGAATTAACTTCTTGGGGCTGAAATAAAGGTGTTGGTAAGCCACAGTTCCTGCAGAGGGTCCGTAAGAGAATCAGTTTCCCTGCCTGCTCTGGATTTAGAGATGCATTCCTAACCCTTGGTTTGTGACCCCATCTTATTTTTTTCTTTAAGATTTTTTTTTTGACAGGCAGACTGGACAGTGAGAGAGAGAGACAGAGGGAAAGGTCTTCCTTTTCCGTTGGTTCACCCTCCAATGGCCTTTGCGGCCGGCGCACTGAGGCCAGCGCACCGTGCTGATCTGAAGCCAGGAGCCAGGTGCTTCTCCTGGTCTCCCATGGGGTGCAGGGCCCAAGCACTTGGGCCATCCTCCACTGCACTCCGGGCCACAGCAGAGAGCTGGCCTGGAAGAGGGGCAACCGGGACAGAATCCGGCGCCCCGACCGGGACTAGAACCCGGGGTGCCGGCGCCGCAGGCAGAGGATTAGCCTAGTGAGCCGTGGCGCCGGCTTCTTTAAGATTTTTAAAAATTTCTTTGAAAGGCAGAGTGACAGAGAGAGGAAGAGAAACAGAAATCTTCCGTCTGCTGGTTCACTCTCCAAATGGCCACAACAGCCAGGGAGGGATAGGCCAGGCTGAAATCCGGAGCCAGGAAATTTCACACATGGAGGGCAGGGATGCAAGCACTTCAGCAATCTTCTGCTGATTTCCCAGGTACATTAGCATGGATTTGGATGAGAAACAAAGCAACTAGGACTGAAACTCGTGCTCTGATATGGCATGCTGGTGTCACAAGAGATGGCTAAACTCGCTGCGACACAGTGCTGCTTCACGTGACTCTATCTTATGTGTTCATAGCCAGGACCATAGCATCTTGTTTCAGGGGTTGTATACCCTTAAATCTCCCTCTACCTCTCTTCTATAAATAAACTTATGATCTCACTTAGGGTCCACTCAGATAATACAGGACAATCAATATTCTTTTTTAAAGATTTATTTATTTAAAAGGCAGAGTTAATAGAGGGAGAGACAGACAGAGAGAAGGAGATCTTCCATCCACTGGTTCACTCCCCAAATGGCCACAACAGCCAGGGCTGGGCCAATCTAGACAGGAGCCAGGAACTTCTTCCAGGTCTCCCATGTGGGTAACAGGGGCCCACGCACTTGGGCCATCCTCTGCTGCCTTCCCAGGCCATTAACAAGGAGCTGGATTGGAAGTGAAGAAGCCGGGACTAAAACCTGCGCCCATATAGGATGGGGGTTTACCCGCTATGCCATGGCGCCGGCCCTGATAACCAATATTTCTCACAATTCTTAATGAAATCTGCAAAGCCTCTTTAATTTACTGAAACCAGGAGTGGATATATTAATATCACGTAATATGGAATTCATGACAAAGATCAAACATGAGATATGAAGGGTATATTATGGTGGTAATGGGTGTAATTCAGTGAACACAATATTTATAAATATTTATATAACAATAATATGGTACCAAAATGATTTTACTATATATACACGTATATGTTATCTATGTATGATTTATATATGTGTATTAGAGAAAACATGTAGTACTTGTATCTGTCTTATGTCACTTTGCATAATGATCTACAGTTGCATACATTTTTTGATATTGTGAGAATTTCATTCTTTTTATGGCTTAATATTTCATTTTGGTATAACTACACTTTCTTCATCTGTTCATTTATTGATAGACTTCTAGATTGATTCTATATCTTCATTACTGAGAATAGTGCTGCAATAAATATGGGAGTGCAGGCACTTTTCATATGCTGACTTCATTTTCTTTGAATATATTCCCAGAAGTGGGATAACTGGGACACATGGTAGATCTATTTTATGTTCTTTGGAAGTCTCCATACTGGTTTCCATAATGGTTGCACCACTTTGCATTCCCACCAGCAATGTGTTAAAATTCCCTTTTCTATACAACCTCATCAGCATTTGTTATTTTTTAGATAACAATCATTCTAGCTGGAGTGAGATGATGCATCCTTATAATTTTTACTTGAATTTCCTTGATGATGTGTTATCCTGAAAATTTTTCCAGGTGCGCTTGTTAGTAATTTGTATTTTTCTTTTGGAACATGTCCATTCATATCCTTTTTGCATTTCTAAATTGAATTATTTGTTTTGTTGTTTCTGAATTTCTTGAAGTACTTAAATTCTGGATTTAATCCTTTATCAGATGCAAAGTTTGCAAATATTTTCTCCCATTCTGTCAATTGTCTCTTCACTTTGTTAATCCATTTGCTGTGCAGAAATTTCTTAGTTTTATATAATCCCGTTGCCTGTTTTTGCTTTGATTGCCTGTGCTATTGGGTTCTTATCAAAAAGTCATTGCAGATGCCAATGTTTTGGAGTATTTCTCCTGTTTTCCTCTAATAGTTTCATAGTTTCAGGTCTTACGCTTAGATCTTAGATACATCTCTTTTGCTACATTCACAAATTCCAGAGTTTGTGACCTCATATCTTTGGGGACCATTGTGTAGCCCACCATACTCACTTAAAATATACTTGTCTTACACAACAAAAAACTGTTTATGAAACAAATCAGCTCATATCACATACTTGATCAAAAACTCTCCACTTTTCAGTTAAATTTAAACACCTAAGAATAATTGTGTGTTAATTAAAGAGTTCATAATCATAACTATTCTGAACTTGCACTCCAGCTTGCACTCCCAATGTGCCTTGAAGGTAGTGGATGGTGGCCCAAGTATTTGGGTTTCTGCCACCAAAAAGCAGACTCAGGTAGAGTTCCTGGCTTCTTTCTTTGTCCTGCCCAGTCCTGGCTGTTGCAGCCATTTGATGACTTAACCAGAGGATGATGTCTCTCTCTCTCTCTCTCTCTCTCTCTCTCTCTCTTCCTTTCTCTCCCTCTCTTTGTCACTTTGATTTTCAAATAAACAAATACAACTTTTTAAAAAAGAAAACCAAAGTACTTATATTCAACATATATAAATATATATACAAATGTTGTACAAATCAGAAAAAAAGACAAACCACACAATAAAAAAATAGACAAAAGACTTCATTTCACAAAAGGCTTTGGATTTAGAGACTCAGCTGGTGAAAGTATTAACTGGTACAACCATTTAGAAAAACCACTGAATTTCACAAAAGCAAAATATTTGCATGCCTATGATCTATGAATTTTATTCCTGGTGCATACTAAAGAAAAATTTTCATCCAACATAAATGTATAAGAATTTTTTAAAGATTTATTTATTTATTTGAAGGTTAGAATTACACAGAAAGGAGAGGCAGAGAGAGGGCTTCAATCCTTTGGTTCACTCCCCAGTTGGGTGCAACGGCTGGAGCTGAGCCTGTCCAAAGCCAGGAACCAGGAGCTTCTTCCGGGTCTTCCACGTGGGTGCAGGGGCCCAAGGACTTGGGCCATCTTCTATTGCTTTCCCAGGCCATAGCAGAGAGCTGGATAGAAGTGGAGCCACTGGGACTCGAACTGGAGCCCATATGGGATGTCGGCACTGCAGGCGGTGGCTTTACAAGCTACGCCACAGTGCTGGCCCCATTGTACTAGAATTTTTAAAAATCAGGGCTATTTTCAATGGAAAGTAGCCAAATGCCTGATAATAGTAGCTGTTAAGACTGATCTTAAAAGTTCTTTCTCAGCCATGACATTATCTGTGTATGCAAAAGCTGTTGATTTTTCTGTGTTGATTTTTATATCCTGCTGCTTTAGCAAACTCTTTTATGAGTTCCATTAGTCACAATAGTCACTTGGAGGAGTCTTTTGGATCCCCTATATATAGAATCATGTTATCTGCAAATATGGATAGTTTGACTTCCTCCTTCCAAATCTGTATCCCTTTGATTTCTTTTTCTTGCTTAATAGCTCTGTCTAAAACTTCTAAGACTATATTAAATAGCATTGTGAGAGTGGGCATTCTTGTCTGCTTCTGGACCTTAGGGGAAATGCTTCCAGCTTTTCCCCATTCAGTAGGATGCTTGCTGTGGGTTTGTCATAAAGTCTATTGATTGTTTTGAAGAATGTTCCTTCTATACATAATTTGCTTAAGGTTTTCATCATGAAAGCATGTTGTTTTTATCAAATGCTTTCTCTGAATCAATTTAGATAACTGTATTTTTGTTAAAGATTTATTTATTTATTTGAAAGTCAGAGTTACAGAGAGAGAGAGAGAGAGAGGTCTTCCATCCGAAGGTTCACTTCCCAATTGGCCACAACCAGGAGCTTCTTCTGGGTCGCCCACGTGGGTGCAGGGGCCCAAGGACTTGGGCCATCTTCTACTGCTTTCCCAGGCCACAGCAGAGAGCTGGATCAAAAGAGGAGCAGCCAGGTCTCAAACCGGCACCCATATGAGATGCAGGCGTTTCAGGCTAGGGCGTTAACCCACTGCACCACAATGCTGACCCCTAACTGTATTTTTTTTAAATATTTATTTATTTATTTGAAAGGCAGAATTACAGAGAGGCAAAGGCAGAGAGAAAGAGAGGTCTTCCATCTGCTAGTTCACTCCCCAAATGGCTGAATGGCTGAAGCTGAGCCAATCTGAAGCCAGGATCCAGGAGCTTCTTCCAGGTCTGCCATGTTGGTGCAGGGGCCCAAGCACTTGGGCCATCCTATACTGCTTTCCTAAGCCATAGCAGAGAGCTGGATTGGAAGAGGAGCAGCCAGGACTCTAACCAGCACCCATATGGGATGCCAGCACTGCAGCAGTGGTTTTATCTGATATGCCACAGTGCTGGCCCCAACTGTCTGGTTTTTGTTCTTCAGTTTTTTAATGCAATGTGTCACATTATGCAAATGTTGATCCATCCCTGCATACCAGGGATAAATCTCACACTTGTTCCAGGTGAATGATCTTTCTGAGGAGTTGCATTCGACTGATTTCTATATACTGACTTGTTAACCAGCAATGTTACTGAATTCTTCCTGTGGAGATAGAATCAGTGATCAAAAACCCTTCAACAAAGAAAAGAAAAGGACCAGAGGGTTTCAGTGGTTAATTTGACAAAGCATTGAATAAGAATTAACACCAATCTGTCTCAATTTCTTCGAAACTGTTCACAAGGATAGAATATGTCCAAACTCATCTTGTAAAGTCAGCCTTACTAATACCACAGATAGACAAAGATGTTATTTAAAAAAGAAAGAAAGGACATGATATGTCAATACTTCCACTAAATATAGAGGTCAAACTCCTGAAGGGGAAAAAACGTACTTGCAAACTGAATGTGACAGCTGATTAGAAGCATCATCTATGGTGACCAAGTGGTATCAACCCCTGGGGTGCGAGTATGGTTGAACAGAGGAAAATCCATTAATGTGATATACCACATCGAGATAATGAAGAATGTAAACCACATGATCATCTCAACCAATGTAGAAAAAATGTGTTTGATGAAATTCAGCACCCTTTCATGGTAAAAACAAACAAACAAACAAAAAAAAAAACCTCTCATCATGCTAGCAATAATCACATCAACCTGATAAAGGCCCCATGAAAAGCTCAAAGCTAAAATTATACCCAAGTTTGAGAAACTGAAAGTTTTTCCTCTAAAATCAGGAACAAGGTAATTATGCCCAGTCTCAGCATTTCTATTCAATATAGTATTAGAAATCTTAGCCAGAGAAGTTAGACACGAGAAAAAGATAAAAAGCATCCAAATCAGGAACAAAGAAAGAAAATTATCTGCTTACAGATTATGTGATCTTATTTATAGAAAACACAGAAGACTGAAAGAGCTTATTACTCCCTCATCTGCTTTATTTTTTGGAATGCTTTTCACTACCTCTTACTATATAGTATTAATGTGCTTATTTTGTTTGTTTTCTGATTTCTTCTACTGGAATGTAAATTTCACAAGGTGAGTGAGTGTTTTGTTCTTTGGTAAATCTTCAATGTTTTTAACAATATCTGGCATGTGTAAATATTCAAACATGGTAGTTCATAAGGGGCTACCCAAGAAGTAGCTATAGAAGAGAAGTCAATGGTTCATTGAGGGAACACTATGGAACAAAACTATTATGATGTAATTTGTGCAGGAAGAGAAGGACTTCATAAAATATTCTGAAATGAAGTGGCCTGAATGGGAAATATGGGGGTACCAGCAGAGAGCAACCTCATGGAGGTTAAAGAGAGATTTAAGAAGGAATGAAAGGACAATAGTCTCAAGAACAGTTAAATCTATTAAGATGTGAGCACAGATTCAGTAATAAAGGCACAATCAGTAACTAAGAGCAAGAGTAGTAGCTGTTATGTTGTGTTACAAAATCCCTAATTGTGCAAGTTTAGGGGTGAATGGAAGGTGAGGAAATAGATTTAAGGAATATAGACTATCATGATTTATTGAATACCTTTTGTGTACTAACTCTATGGTAAGTGTTGAACGCTAATACTTTCTGTATCCTACAGCAAGGTATTATAATCCCTATTTCATAGACAAACAGACTGAGACTCACAGAACATAAACAGGCTGTATTCTTCCCACTACGGTGTGCTCCTTACTTAGGCTTGTTTTATTTTGTTTTTTGAAAATTTTAATTAGTTTTTAACAGATTCAATGTGCTTTGTAGATACAATTCTAAGAACATAACAATACTCCCTTCCTCTTTGCCTCCCTCCCCCTCTCTCCCTCCCACCCTCTTTTCTACAATTTTTTTTGTATTTGAGATAACATTATAAATTTACATTACAGTAAAAAGGCTTAATATTTCAACAAATAAGTTTAACAAGTAAAAAGCAAAAAGACTTTAGTTTAGTGGAAATATGAACAATGGTCATAAACAATTGAATGGGAAAATGATCATTTTACCCATATACAGTAAGTTTTAAAGTAACCACAGATCATTAAAACTATAGTAGTATGGCATTCTGAACCATTGGTTTCACAAAGATATAAAACAAATTTTACAAAACTATATTTGCAGCACTTTCTTAGGCTTTTGAGCTTTACTTTTGCCCAAACTTTGTCTTTCTTGATTGTCATGTCTACAAGGTGACTGTTTTAGCATTCTTAGTGATATTCCTGTTTCCTTTCTTGTACCCTAGGGTGCCTGATTTTTACTCTTGTTAGTCTTCTCACCACAGGATGGCCCTTCATCTCATGTTCTTAGCCACTAGTAGGCATTCTACTATGAACAAGGAGGACTACCCAAGCTATATATGTATCTGAGAACATCAAGAGTGCCTATAATCTCCTCATGCCATGCTTTTATTCTTCCCATTTCAATTATAAGAAACCTCCTTGGTTAACACAGTAATTCATTAGCTCATTCCATAGAATTTACTAAGTACCTATTCTATGTCAGGCATTGGACCAACCTAAGAGTCCCTCTGTGCTTAAATGATTTATTATTCAATATTTGATAATGATTCTATTTAAGTTGAGGAAGAATGTAAATGTGCATGAACCCTCAACCATACTTAGCACTGCGAATGTTACCAAAGCCCCTGCATCCACCAATTTGCTTTTTTTCTACCCATCTCTATACTTTTCTTTGGAGTGCCATCAAAATAGCACTGGTTTGATATAATTTGACTTGGGCTCAAACCAAAGTTTCCTTTGGAACAGCTGTGTGTGCTAGTATGGAATGCTTTCCCTCCTTGAGCCTGAATTGACTTATCTCTATAGTGAAGATTATGATGAAGCTCATAGATAAGTTATTATTAATTCAAATGTCTAGCAGGCAAACATAATGGAAGTTACAATTAGTTCTAGGCATCTGGACAGGAAGACATAAAGTGATCTGGAAACTAGCGAACAGCCCCATTTTATAGTATATCAGAGAGTTTATTTATTCATTTATTATTAATATAAAGAACAAATTTCATGTAGTTCATAGATACAATTATGACAATATAGTGATGCTCCCTCCTCCTCACTCCTCATTCCTTTATTTCTCTTTTTCTTTTTAAATGATTGCTATAACATATATTCATTTACTTTATAAGCATAGGCTTAACATTCCACTAAATAAAGAGTAAAACAAGTGAAAACAAGAAAGACCATTCGTCAACAGCAGGGATATAGACAAGGGCTATAAATGATAATCAAACCCAAAGATAGCAATTTCAATCACCTTCATGAAATTTTCTCATACTCTCTATATTGGCTACTACAAATCAGAGAAAATATGTAATAGTTTTAAGACTACGAGTGGGACCAAATTGGGGCAAATGTTTTCCTATAGTCTGTGTTTTTTTTTTATTTATTAAGCAATGGACATGAACTGAAAAAAAATTTAAGAGGTCTCAGCAATAATGATCAAAGACATGGAAGACTATAGAATTATTCATGTCATGGGAGACAAGATTTTTTTTTAAAGATTAGAAACATAAACAGTATCAGAGGCTACCAGAAAACAAGGATATGCTATTCATTGAAAGCTTCTGAAGGAAGATACTATCTCAATTTTTTTTTTTGCCCTTACAGCCTTAGGGGCATGTATAGTGATTTTTATGAAGTGCATGTTCTGTGATTATTGGAAAAAATCAATGAATGAATCATTGAATGTGAGAAAGGGAATGGAGAGTGAGGAAAGTACTTTTGCAAGGAGTTTGATAGTAAAAGGCAAGAAGGAAACTGTGTGATAGTCTGAGAAAGAAATAAAAGGTAGAGGGTATTCTAAGGCCAGGCAAAACTTAAGTGTGTTAAGGAAAGGCCTAGGAAAGATACTTAAGGTTCAAGGGTAGGAGTGAGTAATTGATGAATCAGGTCCAAAAGGAGGCCAGAGAAGTAGCTGAGATGGCTCTTACTGAGGACGAGACGATGATGACAGTTTGTTCTGGACCTCCCTGATTTGATAATGAGGAGATGGATGAAGTACTCCTGCACTCAATTCTGGTGAAAGGCAATCTGTGGACTTTTCTATAAAGTAACATGGAACAGGAAAAGGAATTAATTAAAAGTATAACTTTCATGATGGGCATTAACCCTCAGAGAACTCCAGTGAGATAGATATTATTATCCCCAGTAAACCTATCACTAAACAGGCTTAGAAAGAAAAAGTGACTTGGACAAGCTAGAAAATGATAGAAATTTTATGAGTGTTAACATGATTTGTTACGTAGCTAACAGTATATATTAGCATTAATAGCTGGAATTTATTTAGCACTTGTTGTATTCCAGATACTTTTGTAAGTATATTCAGACCAAATATACTTGATATATATTACTGTTGTTATTCCTGTTAAGTATAAGGAAACTGAGACAAGTAAGACTGGGTAACTTGCCTAAAGTCAGAATGCCACTATGCTTATTTCACTAAGCCTAATGGTCTCCAGTTGTATCATTTTGTTGCAAAAGACAGGCTTTCATTATTTTTTTATGACTCACTAGTATTCCATTGTGTATATGTACCACATTTTCTTAATGCAGTCATGAATTGATGGACATCTGGATTGATTCCATATCTCAGCTATTGGGAATTGAGCTGTAATAAGCATAGGAGTAAAAAATAACTGCTTCATACGCTGATTTCATTTCTTTTAGGTAAGTTTCCAAGGAGTGAGATAAGCCAGTCCCAAAAAGACAAATATATGTTTTCTCTGATATATGATAGTTAATATGGAATAAAAAATGTATAAGAATGAAACTGACATCTTATGATTTGATTACTGTTTTTAGCCCTTTGTCTATACTCCTGTGGAACAGTGATTGTTCTGCTTTTTACTTGTTGAACGTTATGGTTGGTGGTGCATTGAGGCTGTGATTATAAAGTGAATTGAAATTATATTGTTGCAAAAATTAAAGGAAAAAAGAAAATAAGGAAGGAGGAAGGAATGAGGGAATGATGGAGACAGGGAAGTATGGTTATCGTTTTAGAATTGTGTCTATGAAATACATGAAATCTATTCTCTTTATATAAATAAAGATATAAACATATAAAATATATATAAATATAAATATAAAAATAAAATATGTTGTATATATTCACATATTTCTATATAATCTATTATAATATATAACATATATATTATACTATACAATAATACACTATATATTAATATATTATAGATTAATATATAATGTATTATTATATAATATTATATATTAATTTATAATATATTATGCATTATATGTTATGTATAATATATTATGCATATTATATATTATAATGCACATTATATAATATATTATATTATATATTGTATATAATTATATACTATGTTATGTATATTATATATTACAGAGCTACACAAGATAAGGTAAGAGTATAAATGTACCAAAAGCAGCAGTTAGATGAGGTGTTTTGTAGAATGCTTCCTGGAGAAAGTACATCTGTAAATTAATCTTGACAGGACTAGGGTAGGTGTGGGACTGAAGAGTACTCCAGACAGCATGAGAAAATGTGTGATTCTTCATTATTTGGGTTACATAAAGCCTTCATAGATAAACTAAAAGCACAGGACCCAAAAATTAGAAAACTATATATATATATATATATATATATAGTTCATTTGAAAATAAAAATATATATGGTATATATTGTTTATTTGAAAGGTATACAGAAAGAGGGAAGAGAGAGAGAGAGAGGGAGGGAGGAAAGGAGGGAGACAGAGAGAAAGAGAATGAGAAAGGAATACCTTCCATTCACTGGTTCACTCACCAAATGGCCTCAATGGCTGAGGCTGGATCAGGTAAAGCCAGGAGCCTGAAACTCCATCCAGGTCTACCACATAGGTGGTAGGGGCTCAAGTACTTGGGCCACCTTCTACTGTTTTCTGAGCTGCATTAGCAGGGATCTGGATTGAAAGGGGACCTGGTCTCTTAACTGGGTCATTTGTTTTGTTGTGGAGTGTCTTGATCACTTTGTATAATCTGGTTACCCATTCTGTCGGTTGCCTCTTCACTGTCCTGTTTTTTGTTTTTTTTTTTTTTTTTTTTTTTGCAGTACAGAAACTTCTCAATTTGATGTAATCCCATTTGTTAATTATGGCTTTGACTGCCTGTGTCTCTGGGGTCTTTTCCAAGAACTTTTTGCCTGTGCTAATATCTTGCAGGGTTTCCCCAGTGTTCTTTAATAATTTGATGGTGTCAGATCATAGATTTAGATCTTTAATCCATGTTGAGTAGGCTTTTGTGTAAAGTGTAAGGTAGGGGTCTTGCTTCATACCTCTGCATGTAGAAATCCAGTTTCCCCAGCACCATTTGTTGAAGAAATTTCCCTGGCTCCAGGGATTCTTCTTAGCTCCTTGGTCAAAGATAAGCTGATTGTAGATGTTTGGATTGATTTCTGGGGTTTCTATTCTGTTCCACTGGTTTTTGTACCAATACCAGGCTGTTTTGATTGTAACTTGTAGTATGTCTTTAAATCTGGTATTGTGATGCCTCCAGCTTTGTTTTTGTTATGTAAGATTGTTTTAGCTATTTGAGGACTCCTGTGCCTCCATATGAATTTCAGCATCATTTTTTCTATATATGAGATTAAACAGACATTTTTCAAAAGAGGAAATCCAAATGGCCAACAGACACATGAAAAAATGTTCAAGATCACTAGCTGTGAGGGAAATGCAAATCAAAACCACAATGAGGTTTCACCTCACCCCAGTTAGAATGGATTTCATACAGAAATCAACAAACAGCAAATGCTGGTGCAGATGTGGAGAAAAAGGTGCCCTAACCTACTGTTGGTGGGAATGTAAACAGTTACAATCATTATGGAAGACAGTATAGAGATACCTAAAAAATCTGAATATAGCTCTACAATATGACCCAGTCATCCCACTTCTAGGAATTTAGCCAAGGGAAGTTAAATCAGCACCTCCATGTTTATTGCAGCTAAATTCATAACAGCCAAGACATGGAATCAACCTGAAGGCCCATCAACCAAAGGCTGGATAAAGAAATTTGGGGATATGTACACTATGGAATACTACACAGCAGTAAAAAAAAAAATGAAATCTGATTATTTGCCAAAAAATGGATGAATCTGGCAAACATTACACATAGTGAGATAAACCAGTCCCAAAGGGACAAATATCATAAGTTCTCCCTGAACTGCGAGAACTAATAGAGCACCTAAAAATATGTAGAAGTGAAATTGACATGTCGAGAAGGGATGACTTGAGCTTCCCTTGTCTTGACTGTCAAGGAACAGTTTCAGTTTTTTTTTTTTTTTCGTTTTTTTTCTTCATACTATTTGTTGAACACTTTACTTAACAGAGTCAATCATATGTGTAAACTGAAGATGGATCTCAGTAAAAAAACAAGAGTGCAAATAAGAGAGAGAAGAAGGAAGGTTGTAACTGTAAAGCTGTATAGTTCTGCATACATTCCTATGGACTTACTTCCAAGGGTAAAATCTAAAAACTTAAATCCCATTAAGCTTTGTGGTAAAAATATTAAGTGTTAAAGTAAACATATATATAGGATTAAGTGTTAAAGTGATCCTATAAGTAAGATCAAGTGCCTGGGAATAATAATAGATAGAATAAAAAGGAGAGAATGTTCCAACATGGGAAGCAGTCCACACAGCAGACTCATAGGACGACAATTGCTTTAAGTAACACTCTAACCTCAGAATCAGCCTTTGAGGCTTCCTGGTCTGGCTGAAAAGATGATGTAGCATTTCAGGCATGGAAAGCCAAGACACTGTGGCAAGAAATGTTCTACATGAAGGATCTCTGTGAGTGAGACCCCAGGGGAAAGAAGTGGCCATCAAAGAAGGATGTACTTTTCTCTAAAGAGAAGAGAAAACTTCCAATTTGCTTATGGCCTTGTCTAAATACTGATTGAGTTTGTGGACTCAAAAGGCTCCCATAGCCTTGGCAGCTTATTTCAAGAGCCTTGAGTGATCACTAACATCATACATAAGCGTGTTAATTGTTAAATTAACAACAGGAGTCACTGTGCACTAGTTCTCAGTTTTGTGTGTGTGTGTATGTGTGTGTGCAAATTGTTGAAACCTTTACTTAGTATATAGTTGGTCTTCTGTGTATAAAGTTAATTGAAAAGGAATCAATGGAGAATGGGACTGGGAAGGGAAGAAAGAGGAGGAGGAGGAGGGGTGGGAGTACAGGTGGGAGGGCAGGTATGGTGAGAAGAATAACCATATTTCTAAAGTTGCCCTTTTGAAATTTGTATTCCTAAATAAATAAATATGGAGCCAGGGCCTGGCACTGTGGCATAGTGGGTAAAACTGCTGCCTGCAGTGCCAGTATCCCATATGGGCACCATTCAAGTCCCGGCTGCTCCACTTACGATCCAGCTCTCTGCTATGTCCTGGGAAAACAGTGGAAGATGGCCCAAGTTCTTGGGCCCTGAACCTGCATAGGAGACCCAGAAGAACTCGTGGCTTCTGCCTTCTGATTGCCACAGATGAGGCCATTGTGGCCATGTGGGGAGTGAACCAGCAGCTAGAAGACTCTCTCTCTCTCTCTCTCTCTCTCTCCCTCTGCCTCTCCATTACTCTGTATTTCAAATAATTAAACAAATCTTTAAAAAAAAAAAAAACTAATGGCGCCAACCAGACTCAGACTCAAACTTGCACTCATATTGGATGCTAGCATTGCAGGCAATGGCTTAAATTATTGTACCATAATGACCTCCCCAGAAAAACTAGATTTCAACAAATTTAAAAATGCAAGCTCCAAATGTTACAGCCATTTGAAAGAAGTTAAAGGACAACCCACAGAATGAGAGAAAATGCTTTTACATCAAAGAACTCTTAAGGGACTTGTACTCTAGAATATTTAGTAAATAGAAAATAATATATTATAAAGTAGTAATAACCCAAAATTTTTAATTGGACAAAGGATCAGAATAGCTATTTCTCTGAAGAAGATTTACAAATGCCCAGAAGCATACAAAAAGATGTTTACAGGGGCAAGTGTTTGATGAAGTATTTAAATAGATGCTTGAGATACCTCCATCCAAGATCCAAGCTCCTGGTTCAATATTCTAACATTGAGTGTGTTGATGACTGGGCAACTCAGAATATTTTTTTAAAAAATTGAATTGTGCAATTTTTTGGTATGTGAACTATTTTTCAATTAAGTCTCTATAGTATTAATAAATAAAGTATCCCCTTTCACATGGATACCAAAAATAAAAATTCTTCAGAGGCTAAAAAAAAAAGAAAATGCATAAATAAGTGAGAGAGGTGTATTATGGTCCAGAAGCTATCATTGGTTTTCTGGAAAGAAAAGCAGCCAGAGATGAGACTGGAAAAGAAGGTGGGCATGTACAACTACATCCTTTGCATGCTATAACAACATGTGTGACCTTTATGCCAACCAGGACAGGGAACCATAGTAACATTCTGGATAGGAAAATAAAGTGATGTGAATGAGAACAGGGAGAGAACACAGTTCTGGCACTGGTGTGAGCGATGGAAAAGAGAGAGGAGAATCTGCATCTAGGCAGAGCCATTAAGGAGGCTTACACAATCCAATGGGATTTGACTGGCTGCATGAAATCACCAAGGGGAGAGTAGTTTTAGGAGATGTACATGTCTGAATAGCTCTGAGGGAGCTATTTAGTGGGAAGATGTCTAATGAGTGATATGGAAATGTCACTAGCCTAAGAGACAAGGGGATATAAATGAAGACCACCTAAATGAAAATAAACAAAGTACATTTTTTTCAGAGCTTACTGTAGTTTGCAAGCCAAATACCATGTGTTTGGCAGGGAAGCAAATGCATACAGGAGGCCAGCGCCGTGGCTCAATAGGCTAATCCTCCGCCTTGCGGCACCGGCACACCGGGTTCTAATCCTGGTTGGGGCGCCGGATTCTGTCCCGGTTGCCCCTCTTCCAGTCCAGCTCTCTGCTGTGGCCAGGGAGTGCAGTGGAGGATGGCCCAAGTGCTTGGGCCCTACACCCCATGGGAGACCAGAATAAGCACCTGGCTCCTGCCTTCGGATCAGTGTGGTGTGCTGGCAGTGGCCGCCATTGGAGGATGAACCAACAGTAAAGGAAGATCTTTCTCTCTGTCTCTCTCTCTCACTGTCCTCTCTGCCTGTCAAAAAAAAAAAAAAAAAAAAAAAAAAGAAAGAAAGAAAAAAGAAAATGCATACAGGAAGCTGGGGACCTTTATACTTTATAGCAGAAAAAAGAGAAAACTTCAAGCATGCCCTGAGTGGAGGCTGTTGGTATGAGGAAGTTGGGAGTCAGCTGAAAAGAAGGAACGCATACTGCATGGTTGATGAAGGAAGCATATTCGGCTCTCTTTCGTTGGTTGTAAATAAGAAGTATGGGCAAAAATTATAGAAGCTATTAGTTGCTCTTAGACCTATCAGTGTGAACAATTGTGAACTGAAATTGATCACTTAGACTAGTGAGATGGCATTAGTACATGCAATCTTGATGGTATTGTATTGGAATCCCCTGGCACATTTCTAACTACCATTTGGAGAAAGTCAGCTTGAGCATGTCCCAAACTGTACATCTCCTCCCTCTCTTATTCCCACTCTTATATTTAACAGAGATCACTTTTCAGTTAAATTTAAACACCTAAGAATAATTGTGTGTTAATTACAGAGTTCAATCAATAGTATTAAGTAGAACAAAAAAATACTAAAAGGGATAAAGTATTAAATTGTACATCAACAGTCGGGACAAGGGCTGATCAAGTCATTGTTTCTCATAGTGTCCATTTCACTTCAACGGTTACCTTGTGATTTTTGAGTAATTTGGTAGTTCTACTTTTAAAATTTATGAACTTCCATACTGTTTTCTGTAATGGCTATACTAAATTACATTCCTACTAACAATGCATATGGGTTCCATTTTTCTATCTTCACTAACACCTATTATCTTTTGACTTTTTTTTTAAAAAAAGATTTTATTTATTTGAGTGGTAGAGTTACAGACAGAGAGAGGGAGAGGCAGAGAGAGAGGTCTTCCATCCACAGGTTCACTTCCCAAATGGCTGCATCAGCCGGAGCTGAGCTTATCCAAAGCCAGGAGGCAGGAGCTTCTTCCAGGTCTCCCACGTGGGTGCAGGGCCCAAGCAGTTGGGCTTTCTTCTGCCGCTTTTCCAGGCCACAAGTAGAGAGTTGGATAGTAAGAGAAGCTGCCGGAGCACAAACTGGTGTCCCTATGGAATGCTGGTGCCAAAGGCGGGGGCTTTACCCACTACACCACAGCGCCAGCCTCTATCTTCTGACTTTTATAACAACCATCCTAACAAGTGTGAAGTAATCACTCATTGTGCTCTTGGTTTTCATTTCTATGTTGATTAATTATGGTGTGCATCCTTTGAAATACCTGTTGCCATTTCTATATGTTCATTGGAAAAATATCTATCCATTTTTAATTTGTTTATTTTTGCTATTTAATTGCATGAGTCCCTTATATATTTCAGGTATTAACTTCTTATGAGCATATATTTTCCATATGTTTTCCCATTCCAGGGATTGTTTGCTCATCTTGTTGATTGTTTCTTTTTTCGTGCAGAAATTTTTTACTTTGATGTATTCCAATTGTTAATTTTGCTTTGGTTTTCTCTGCTTTTGGTGTCATATCACTTAATCATTGCCGAAATCAATATCATAAACTTTTTCTAAGTTTTTTTCTTCTAATTTTCTGGTTTCAGACTTGACATTTCAATCTTTAATCCATTTTGAGGTGTGTGTGTGTGTGTGTGTGTGTGTATGGTGTAAAATAAAGATACAATTTTTTTACTAGTACAATTTATTGAAGAAGTTATCCTTTTCATGTTGTCTATTGGTACTTTTTTCAAAGTTTAATTAACTATACATGCTTGGGTTTATTTTTGAGCTTTCCTTTCTGTTCCATTGATCTATGTTTCTGTTTTTATCCATGTATCAGGCCAGTTTTTAAAAACATACATTTATTTTACTTGAGAGGCAGAGTGAGGGGATTGGGGAAAGGGAGAGAGAGACACACACACACAAGCAGAGAGACAGAGAGAGAGTGAGCATGGCTGTTTCACTCCTCAAATGCCTATAACAACCAAGGTTGGGCAAGGCTGAAACCAGGAATCAGGAACTCCATCCAGGTCTCCCGCATAGGTGGCAGGATCACAAATACTCGGGGCATCACACACTGCTTTCCGATAATATTAACAGGATGCTGGCTAGGAAGCACAAAGTGTTGTGGGCGTCTCAAATGGCAGCTTAACCTACTATGCCACAACACATGCCCTGCTTCTATGCCATTTTGATTATAATTGTTTTGAAATACAATTCAAAATCAGGAAGTGTGATGACTCCAGCTTTGTTATTTTCCCTCAAGATTATTTTAGTTATTTGCAGTCTCTTGGAGCTCTATATGAATTTTAGGAGCTTTTTCTATTGCTGTGAAAGATACCATTGTTCATTTATTTTCAATTGATACTTAAAAGTTGTATGGGGCTTTTATAAAAGGTTGTACTGAATCTTTTAGATCAATTTGGGAAACAGTATTATTCAAGGTACACCAGAGAAACAAAACCAATATGATATGTAAATAGAGATACAAGAAGAATATTATGGGATTTGCTTATGGAATTATGGACTTGAGAAGTCCCATAATACGTTGTCTGTGAGCTGGGGAAACTAGAAAACCAGTAGTATAATTCAATTTGAGAATGAAGACCCAGAGATCTGGAGAGATACTGTTGTAAATCTCAGTCTGAGCTTGAAGGTTTGAGAACCAGGAGAGTTGGTATGAATTCTGGAGTTTCTGGAAACTGAAGACCCAAGAACCAAGCATTCTGATCTATAAAGTCAGGAGAAAATGTTCCAAAAGAAAGAGAAAATTTGCCCCTCCTCTTCCTTTTGATTTTGTCTAGGCTCCCAGTGGTTTGGATGAGGCATGCCTACATTGCTAAAGTTGGGTCTTTCAGTTACTTAGTCTATTGATGCAAATGGTAATCTCTTCCAGAAATATCTTCACACAGACATATCCCCAGAAATAATGTTTAGCCAGTTACCTGGGTATCTCTTAACCCAATCAACTGATACATAATTGAACAACTCAAGACTATCTGTTGTCAACTAGGCACCCATATATATCTCTATAAGACTAAATATTTAACCTTCAACTAAAGACATTAACAAGATCTCATTTCTACCTAACGTGATACAACTATGTTGAATACAAAAATGGAATAACTAATTTCTTGGAAGAGGACAAAAAACCCTTGAGTGATGTTTATTCTTTTCCTGATATCTCATAATTGAAATATTATGATATGAAATTAACAATATTTAAATGCTGATATAAAATCAATATATCTCATATTTTTACATGATAAGGAAATGAGAGAGGAAGGAAGACAGATTTTACAGATAGGCATTTTTAAATACATGTATAATGTACACACAAATGTAATAAAATAGGGAGGAAACACTCAAGGTAATTATAGTTCTCATTACAGTAACTAGCCACATGGTCATAGCTGATATTTGTAACTATCCTCTTCTATTACTCATATCTGTCCTCCATTTCTCTCCAGCAGGCATCTCTACTGGTCATTTTTCCTTCTCTTGTGGGTGAACCAAATTGTCATTCCTGAAAAATCTAGATCAGTGGTGGGGAACATCTGGCCCATGGGCTGTATAAGGACCACAAAATCATTTTGGGTACCCCTATCAAAGCAAGCACAGGCAGGACTCAAAATTCAATGAATCTATAGCAGGATAACTATTAATCTGATAATTTTCATTTACCACAAATGATCTTATAAATATCAAATGTCCCTTGGCAGAAAAGAAAACAAAATGTTCACTGGACCTGGTCTAAACCATTCGCATTCCTTCCTGGATTGGGATGTTGCACTTTTCCATTGACCTTAATTTTTTTTTTTTTTGACAGGCAGAGTGGACAGTGAGAGAGAGAGACAGAGAGAAAGGTCTTCCTTTTTCCGTTGGTTCACCCCACAATGTCTGCTGTGGCCAGCGTGTCGCGGCCGGTGCACTGTGTTGATCCGAAGCTAGGAGCCAGGTGCTTCCTCCTGGTCTCCCATGTGGGTGCAGGGCCCAAGCACTTGGGCCATCCTCCATTGCACTCCCGGGCCACAGCAGAGAGCTGGACTGGAAGAGGAGCAACCGGGACAGAATCTGGCGCCCCGGCCGG
The DNA here is from genome assembly GCA_949820135.1 of Sylvilagus floridanus. Lineage (NCBI taxonomy): Eukaryota > Metazoa > Chordata > Mammalia > Lagomorpha > Leporidae > Sylvilagus > Sylvilagus floridanus. The sequence goes on from OX463223.1 coordinate 83,594,257, forward strand.
GACTAGAACCCGGGGTGCCGGCGCCGCAGGTAGAGGATTAGCCTGTTGAGCTGTGGCGCCAGCCAAGGCACTGTCTTTAGAAAGAAAGTAACTTATCATCTCTGTGACAGTTTTATTATGGGTCATTGTAATTATGAATAGGATTAGCCTATTAAGAGCATGGTAATACTAAGAAGCCCTAAGTGATCTCCTATAGATCCAACATACCCTTTCTCACCTCCATTACATATATTAGTCCAATTTCCCTTTGGTAGCTGACATAAATTATTCTAGCTGACACCATAGCTTATTTGTTGACTTACTGATTCAGTCAGGAGAAGGCTAAAGTGATTGGGTAACAATCTTCATTTATCATTCAACGGAATCAATCTTGTGCATCCTGGTAGAACCCTTCTCCCCCTGGAACTAAGTCCTCTAGGCCAGAAGAACATAAGTTCTCAGGAACAGAAAACAAAACTTCTAATGGGTTGCTAGTGACAATGGTGATTGATGCTACTCCCACTCCCCCCCACCTTTATTCGTAGTCTCCTGAATTCTATCAGAGGAACAGCACCATACTGAATGCTGATGTAGAGCATAAACAGCCTTGTTCCAGATCTGCGAAATGTTGCCATATCGATGATGCTGTAACTGGATTTTCTTTCTTTTTTTTAAGATTTATTTTATTTATTTGAAAGAGTTACAGGTATTATATATATTGTATATATATTATATATACACACACATACATGTGTGTATGTGTAGAGATAGAGAGACAGACAGAGATAAAGAGAGACAGAGAAAGGTCTTCCATCTACTGGTTGACTCCCCAAATTTCCCCAACAGCTGGAGCTGAGCCAATCTTAAGCCAGAAGCCAGGAGCCTCCTCCGGCTCTCCTACATGGTGCAGGGGACCAAGGACTTGGGCCATCATCTGCTGCTTTCCCAGGCATATTAGCAGGGAGCTGGATTGGAAATGGTGCAGCTGGGACTTGAACCGACGCCCATATGGAATGCCAACACTGCAGGCCGGGGCTTTAACCCACTGTGCCATAGCACTGTCCCTTTTCTTTGTCTTTTTTAATTAAAAGCTATTTATTTTTATTTTGATTAGGGGAGAGAGAGAGAGTGAGAGAGAGAGATATCTTCCATCTGTTAGCTGGTTCATTCTTCAAATGACCACAATGGCGGAGGCTGGGCCAAAGCCAGGAACCCGGAACACCATTCTAGTCTCCCATATGGGTGGCAGGAGTCTATGCACTTAGGCTACCTTCCATTGCTTTCCCAGGCACATTAGCAGGCAGCTGTATCTACAGTGGAGTATCCAGGGCATGAACCAGAATCCACATGGGATGCTAGTGTTGCAGGCAGCAGCTTTACCTGCTATGTCACAATAGCCCAGAAAGTGATCTTTTTAATATGATGTTTAATTCAGTTGCTAATATTTTGTTGATGATTTTTACCTGTATGTTCCTTGGGGATATTGGCCTAAATTCCTTTTATTGTAATGTTTGTGTTTGTTTCCTTCCTTTCTCTCTCTCTCTCTCTCTCTCTCTCTCTCTCTCTCTTTTTCATTTTTATTTGAAAAGCAGAGAGAGAGAGAGAGAGAGAGAGAGAGAGAGAGAGACAAAGAAAGGCGAGATCTCCAATCTGCTGGCTCACTCTTCAAATAACTGCAACACCCAAGGCTGATTTGGCTCAAAGCCAGGAGTAAGGAACTTAATCGAAGTCTCCCATGTGGGTGGAAGGTACCCAACCACTTGGGCCATTACCTGCTATCTTCCAATATCACATTAGCAGGAAGCTGGATAAGAAGCATAGTGCCTAGGGATGAAGCCAGGCACTTTGATGTGGAATGTGGGCATCCAAAATGGCAGCTTAAGCTCTGCACCAACAGTCTACTCCTATGTGTCTGATTTTGTGTAGGGTAGCCATATTAAGAGTTAAGAAGAATTGCTTCTGGGGTCAGTGCTGTGGCACAGTGGGTTAAACTGTGGCATACAGTGTCAGCATCCAAATTGGCTGGTGGTTCAAGTTCTGGCTGCTCCACTTCTGATCCATCTCTCTTCTAATGCACCTGTGAAAGCAGAGGAGGATGGTCCAAGTACTTGGGCCCCTGCACCCATGTGGGATACCCAGATAAAGCACCTGGCTTTGGCCTAGCCCATCCACTTCCATTGCAGCCTGTCATCTGGGGAGTGAACCAGTGGATAGAAACCTCTTTCTCTTGGCCTCTCCCTCTCTGTCTCTGTCACTGTGGCTTTCAAATAGATAAATCTTTAAAATATGTTGGTGCCCAAATTTCTTAGCAAATATTTATAACAGTTTTATGTATAATTGTCAAAATTTGAAATCAATGCAGATATATTTCAGTGTGTGAATGGATACATAAGTTTTGGTATATCTATACAATGGGATATGAGTCAGAAACAAAAAATTAATGAAATATAAATTCACAACAGGAACGAGGGCAAATCTTAAATGTAAATTTGACTAGTGAAAGAGACCAAACCCAAAGGTTGCACGTTGCATGGTTCTATTTATGCAACACTTTAAAAAATGTTAGAACACATCCTATTGTTTTTGCTTCTCTTGAGAATCCCAACTAATATAATTGTGGTTACCTATACATAGTCTATTTACAGTTGTCAGGGACAGTCTTCATAGAAATCATATAATAATTTCTAAAGTGTTTTAAAAGACTGTGTTCTTTTTTTTTTTTTTTTGACAGGCAGAATGGACAGTGAGAGAGAGAGACAGAGAGAAAGGTCTTCCTTTGCCTTTGGTTCACCCTCCAATGGCTGCCGCGGTCGGCGCGCTGCGGCCGGCGCACCGCGCTCATCCGATGGCAGGAGCCAGGTGCTACGTGCTTTTTCCTGGTCTCCCATGGGGTGCAGGGCCCAAGCACTTGGGCCATCCTCCACTGCACTCCTGGGCCACAGCAGAGGGCTGGCCTGGAAGAGGGGCAACCGGGACAGAATCCGGCACCCCGACCGGGACTAGAACCCGGTGTGCCGGCGCCGCAAGGCGGAGGATTAGCCTGTTGAGCCACGGCGCCGGCCAGACTGTGTTCTGACATCCCCCAATGGGAATGTGAGAATCATTTCAATGTATATGCACTATCTTTTCCATACTCCCTCCTACAGAAAATAATAAAGCACGTTGCTCAATATAATTCGCAGATCATATGATTTTTGTTGTTCTAAACTAAGAATGGACTCAACAGAAAATTGATTTTATTTTTATCCATTCTTAGACAAATTGGCTTGGTACTACCTCCTTTAACACCTAAATTATTTTTGGCAGCTGTTTCCCCAAATGTAATTGGCTCTATTTAATGAGCCTGTAGTGATCAGCTCCTGTGTTTTATTAGGAAAACATTTCACCATTTCACAATTAATTTATCTTGGTTTGTTCACTGAAAAAAACTAAGATTTTTAAAACTGTGTATTTTACAATCGTATTATTGTAGTTTTTCTGTGTTCGTACCTACTTGAAAATGCTTCCATGATTAAAAAGTTCTGGTCATATTTTATGTGATGTACTTTTGTAATTTAGAGACTTTTTGCAACCAAGATTCAACATCCAAAGAAAATAAGAAAAGCCTGATACTTTAAAGAGAGAAATGAATTCCAGTTCTGTGTAGAGAAGAGAGCAAGAGACAGAGGCAGGACGAGGTAAAGACTATCTTGGTAGGCAAGAATTTCTTTAAAGATGCTTAATTTTTCATAGAAGAATGTCACTTTTAATTAAAGTTAGATGAAGCAATTTCCTAATAGAAATTGATACATATTAATTGTAACTTAAAATATAGAAAACTATGAAGATGATAAAAAACAGAATCACCCCAAAAACTATTATTCCATTATTATTTTAATGGATGTCTTCCTAAAGTACATAGATGGACACAATAATACTTTAAATCCTACTTTTTACATAATTTTGAATCTTGCCTTTTTTCATTTCATTGTTGATTTGTTTTCTACAGTTTTTTGCTTATGTGAATTGAATTTCTCTTTCTTTCCCTCTTCCTTCCAATTTTTGATCTCCATGGAATTACTGCTTATTTTAAATGTCTACATTATCATTTCTAAAGTAAAAGACCTAATACTAATAAAACTAGATACCAACAATCAAATGCTTTACTTGCCATTTGTTAGATGATTTCCAGAAGCTTTCATTGTATTATTTTCTCCCCCAAGCCCCATTAACATAATATTCTCTTCCACCTCATTCTCTTCCTCTTCCTTTTCATTCTTCTCCTCTTCTTTTTCCTCTTTGTCTGTACATGTATATTATGTATATCTATTTTTTCTTCCACAAATGTTTTCTAGTTTTCACTAGACTTTGTAATATTAACACATTAAATCATAAAATTCACCTATGAGAAGACACTGTGAAAATTATTTGTATATCACTCCAGAAAATTCCTTGGCTTATGAAAGAATATACATATATGTATTTTTTAGAAAAATAAGATTTCATGACAATTTCTGGTCCACTGTGTAAGGAAGTCAGAAATCTCCACTATGTTCTAAGATAACTAAGCAGTTTGAACAATCTGAAAAACCAAAAATTCTTTTAAAGATTATAGCAGAAGTGAGGTCTGGTGCAAACTGTTGAACCCCAAATTAGAGAAAATTATGGATGAAAACTGAGAATCACAACTTATAGGAGCAGAAACTGACAAGAAGAATTCTTGATGGGAACCAGGAGTGGGATAGGAAACTTGAACTGCAGTTGATGAATTGCTGGATGATCAGTATATCAACTCCGGCTTTCAACAAAGTTATTAGGGATACTAATGGAGAAATACAGTTTGACATGACAGAACAATCGCTATAGCCAAACTCAGGAGGCAGATTGGACTAACATGAAAGTAGTAAGTTCCCTAGAAGAGGAGATTGGTGAGGGCTTTCTCCTACACAGGGGCATTTCATGAAAATTGAGAGGTAGCTATTTTCACTGATACCCAAATACCAACATACAGGGTTGGAAATAAAGAAATATGAAAACAAGGAAATATGTCCCAAAGAAATGAAACAAATCTACTTAAAGCAGCCCTAATGTAACAGAAAAATATAATTTATATGACATATAATTCAAAATAACTTTCAAAAAGATACTCCATGAGGTTAGAGAAAATGTGTAAACAAAGTGAAAATTTTAACAGTTAGAAAAAAATGGAAAATTTGGAACTGAAAAATACAAACACTGAATTGCAATTTTAATAAAAATATTGAACAGTAAGGGAAAGAAAATATCAGCAAGCTCAAATATAGGTAATTGGAAATCATTCAAACAGATGAACACAAATTTAAAAATATCATAAAGAGTAAAGAAGGGGCTAGTGCTGTGGCATAATGGATTAAGCATCAGCCTGTGGTGTCTGCATCATATATGGGCACCGGTACGAGTCCTGGCTGCTCCACTTCCAATCTTGCTCCCTGTTGATGGCCTGGGAAGCATCAGAGGATGATCCATGTGCTTGGGCCCCTGTACCTGCATGGAGACCTGGAGGATGCTCCTGGCTCCTGGTTTCAGATCGGCCCATCTCTGACCATTGTGGCCATTTAGGGAGTGAACTAGCAGATAGAAGACCTTTCTCTCTTGTTTCCCCCTCCTCTCTGTGTTTGTAACTATGCTTCTCAAGTAAATAAATAAATCTTAAAAAAAAGAGTAAAGGAAACTTATATATACCATCAAATGATGCATGCATTATGGGGGTTCAAGAATGAAGAGCAAGATATTTGCATTCCGATTTTCATTGCAACATTCTTCACAATAGGCAAGACATAAATACAGCATAAATGCCTACCTGTGGATGAAAGGATAAATAAAATGTAATTTATACATACAATTAAATGTTATTCAGTCTTAAAAGAGAAGGAAATCTTACAATATGCAACAGCATGGGTGAACGTGGAATATATTATCCTGAGTAAAATCAGCCAAATTACAGAAGGAGAAATTCTGTAAGATTCCATTTATATGGTCCTTTTAAAGGGCTAAAAATTACACAAGGAGAAAGTAGAAATTTTTAAAAATATTTATTTATTTGTAAAACAGAGATAGAGAGGAGGGGGCGGGAAAAGAGAGAGAGAGAGAGAGAGAGAGAGAGAGAGAGAGATTGAATCGTCCATCTGCTGGTTCACTTCCCAAATGGTCGCAATGGCTGAGGCTGGGTCAGTTAGAAGCCAGAAGCCAGGAACTTCTTCCAGCTCTCCCACGTGGGTGCAGTGTCCCAAGTATTTGAACCATCTTTCTGCAGCTCTCCAGGCGTATTAGCAGGGAGCTGGATGAAAACTGGGCAGCCAGGACTTGAACTTTTGCCCATATAGGATGCTGGCACTGCAGACCGAGGCTTAACCCTCTACACCACAGCGCCAGCCTCTGGTAGAATGTTTTTAAAGTCTGAAGGTAAAAGAGGATATAGGGAGTTGCTATTTAGTGTATGCTAACTTTTCAATTATCTAAAGTGAATAAATTTTAGAGTTTTGCTGTCCAACATCATGCCTAGCACTAGCAGTAGTGCAGCATACACATAATAAATTCCTAAAAAGGTGAATCTCATGTTAAATGTTATTATTACACTGAAGAAAAACAATAAATCCTAAAAATGAAAACTATAAGGGGCCATCAATGTGGTGCAGTGGGTTAGGCTGTCTGTCACCTGCGAAGCTGGCATCCCATATACGCATGAGTTGGAGTCCCAGTTGCTCCACATCTAAGCCAGCTCCCTGCTAATGCACCTGGGAAAGCAGTGGAGGATGGTTCAAGTGCCTGAGCCCCTGCCACTCACGTGGGAAACCCAGATGGAGTCCGAGGCTCCAGGCTTCAGTCTGGCCCATCCCCGACCATTGTGGCCATTTGGGAAGTGAATCAGCAGATGCAAGATCTCTCTCTCGATATATATATATATATATATATATATATATATATATATATCCCTTTCAAAATAAAAATAACTACATCTTAAAAAAGAGATGGAAAAGCAAGCAAAAACCAAAGACATAACAATCAGGAGAAATCCATAAAGTTGAAATTAGAAAACTAATGGAAAAAAATCAACAAAACCAAAAATGGTTTTTTGAAATGGTCCTTGAGTTCAATAAGACTATAACTCTAATGATTAAAATATAGAGAGATGCCACACATTAATAATGTTAGAAGTGAAAGGGAAGACATCAATCTCAAATCCTTGAACCTTGAACATTACAATGACAAGTGTTACTACAAACAATTCCATGCCTGCACATTTGATAACCTGGATGAAAAGGGGTCAATTTCCTTAAAACCATAAACTGCCAAATATCATACAGAACTACATAGACACTCATGAATAGGTCTGTATCTATTTAAGAAACCAAATCAATATTCAATAATCTTCCAAAACAGAAAGCACACATCCTTGATGAGTTCACTCATGAATTCTGTCATTTAAGGAAGAAATTACAGCAATTATATATCCTCTATTTCAGAAGACAGAAACAGAGAGAATACTTCCTACAAGATTCACAGTTAATTAAAACCAAACCCATATATAGACATCACAAGAAAACTACATACCATATTCTTAATGAATACAATTATTTCAGGTCTCAAGAGTTCTCAATAATGCATTGGCAAATGCAATCTAACAATGTATACATGGAATTATACACCACAGCCAACTAAGATTTATCTGAAGTATACAAGTCTGTTTCAATGATCCAAAAACAATGAATGCATTCCATCACATCAACAAGCTAAAGCAGAAAATCACATGATCATAGCAACGGTGCAGATGAAACATTTGAAAAAAAAATCAACATTCCTTCATAATTTTAAAAATTTCAGGGGCTGGCGCTGTGGTGTAGCGGGTAAGGCCACCACCTGTGGTGCTGGCATCCCATACGGGCACCAGTTTGAGAACCGGCTGATCCACTTCCAATCCAGCTCTCTGCTGTGGCCTAGGAAAGCAGTGGAAGATGGCCCAAGTCTTTGGGCCCCTGAGCCCACGTGGGAGACCCAGAAGAAGCTCCTGGCTCCTGGCTTCAGATCAGAGCAGCTCCAGCCGTTGCGGTCATCTGGGGAGTGAACCAGCAGATGGAAGACCTCTCTCTCTCTCTGCCTCTGCTTCTCCTCTCTCTGTGTAACTGTGACTTTCAAGTAAAATAAATAAATCTTTAAAAACAAAAGAAGTAAAATTTTCAGAAAACTAGAAATAAAAGAGAATTTTCTCAACTGGATAAAGAACAGAGACAAATAAAAAAAACAAATGAGCAACATTTTTAGTGGTGAGATATGAGAAGTTTCCCTGATAAGATCCAGAACAGAAGTATATCCCCTCCCATCACTTGTTTTCAACAGTTCATTGGGTGTTTTAACTAATGTAATAAAACAAGAAACAGAAACAAAGTATACAGATATAGAAAGAAGAAATGAAACTGTCTTTGTTTGAAGGTAGTATAATTGTCGATCTATAAAATTTTAAAAAATTGAAAGAAAAATCTTATTGTAGGATACAAATTTAGCATTTGAAATTCAAATATTTTATTGCATATCAACAATAAGCAAGAAATTAAAAATATAATACCATTATGTTAGTACCCCAAAATGAAATACTTATGTATAATCTAAAAATATGTATAATATCTATATGAGGAAAATCGACCATACTGTGATGATATAAAATTTTAAAAGAACTAATTAAAGATAGATATAGTATATATTCATGTATAGGAAGAATCAATATTGTCAAATGTAAGTTTTTTATAAATTAATCTATAGATTCAAGATAATACCAATAAAAATCCCATCAATTTGATGAGACAGCAGATAGACAGATCAATGAAACAAGCTAGACATCCCAGAGATAGGCCCATTTAAGTCAAATGATTTTTTGACTAAGGAACAAAGGTACTGCAATGGAAAAAAGATATAGTCTTTTCAATGTCTGGAGCTGGAAAAGCTGATCCATATGCAAAACAGTGAATCTAGACATTGACTTTATATCTTTACAAAAATTAAATAAAATGGATCATAGATCTAAGTGCAAAGTAGAAAGTTGTAAAGCTCCCAGGAGATGAGGCCAGCACTTTGGTGTAGTAGGTTAATCCTCTGACTGCGATGCCAGCATCCCATAGGGCCGCTGGTTCGAATAATGGGAATTCAAGACGGTACAGCCACAATGTAAGTCATTTCGGCAGTTTCTTACAAAAATAAACATCTTCTGACCATATGAGCAGCTATTGAGCTTCTCAGTATTTACCCAAATAGGCTGAAAGCTTATCTCCTTAAGGGAACATGGATATAGGTGTTTATAGAAATTTTATCCATAATTAATAAAAGAAAAAACCCAAATTTTCTCCAGTAGGATAACATAAATAAATTATGATATATTCAGAAGTTATGCTTAGAACCAAAGCCAAATTAACAGCCAGACTGATACCCTGTACTCCATCTTAAAGAGAAAAGTGTTCTCCCGTGGAAGCTGCTCCACACAAAAGAAGCAACAGTGGCACTAGATGTGCAGAGGTCAACACAGAACATAGGAAGCATGAAGAAGAAACCATGACACCGCCAAAGAAACAAAATAGTTCTCCAGAAACATAACCTTATTTGAAGGAAATCCATGAAAAACATGAAAAATATTTTAAATAACTGTCTTAAGGAAACTCGATGAGATGCAAGAGAATACAGACAAATCAAAGAAATGAGAAAAAAGAATGCATTATATGAATGAAAAATTCAACAAAATTATATAAATCACTAAAAGGCATCATTCAAAATTTTGGATCCGAACACTTCAGTCGATGAAATAATACATAAAAGTGAGAGCTTCAACAACAGAATAGGCCAAACATAAGAAAGAATTTCTGATCTTTAGGACTAGAAACAACCCAATCAGACAAAAATAAAGATAAAGGAATTAAAATGAATGAAGAAAGCCTGTGAGACATGGTATACCATCAAGTGAAAAAAAAAGTTATAGGGGTGCATGAACCAGAAGAGAAGGAAAAGGGCATTGGAAACCTATTTAATAAAATAGTAGCTGAAAAGTGTCCAAGTCTTGAAAGAGATGTGGACATCCCGATATAGGAAGCTCAAAGGACTCCAACCAACCAAACCAAGTATCCAGGGCACATTACAGCAAAGTTTTCAAAAGTTAAATGCAAGGAAAAATTCCAAAGAGAGTGAGAAAAATGTCGTTACACATAAAAGAAAATGCATTAGTTTAATAAACACATTTCTCAATAGAAATCTCACAGGTCATAAGAGAACAGGATGATATATTCAAGTTTCTGAAAGAAAAAAAAAAAACACTGCCAATCAAAAATAATATATCCAGTGAAGCTCTCCTTTAAAAGTGAAGGAGAGGGCCAGCGCCGTGGCTCAACAGGCTAATCCTCCGCCTTGCAGCGCCAGCACACCGGGTTCTAGTCCCGGTCCAGGCGCCGGATTCTGTCCCGGTTGCCCCTCTTCCAGGCCAGCCCTCTGCTGTGGCCTGAGAGTGCAGTGGAGGATGGCCCAAGTGCTTGGGCCCTGCACCCCATGGGAGACCAGGAGAAGCACCTGGCTCCTGCCATCGGATGAGTGTGGTGTGCCAGCAGCAGTGCGCTGGCCATGGCGGCCATTGGAGGGTGAACCAACGGCAAAGGAAGACCTTTCTCTCTGTCTCTCTCTCTCACTGTCCACTCTGCCTGTCAAAAAAAAAATAATAAAAAAAATAATAAAAGTGAAGGAGAAAAAAAATATTTCCTAGAGAAGCAAAAGCAGAGAGAATTCATTGCTACCAGACCATCCCTACAAAAAAAATTTTGAAGATCCTAAATTACAAACAAGTGCTCACAACAACCCATATGAACACACTTAAAAGTACAAAACTCACTAACAAACAGATAGCCAAAGTGGTTATGACAGGCAGCTACCGAAACACAAAGATAAATAACAAAGCAGGCAGAAAGAAACAGAGTTTATAAAGTAATTATTAAGCAATCAACAAAATCAGAGAAATTAATTCTCATCTAATAATATTAAACTTGAATATAAAAGGATAAAATTCCCCAGTCAAAAGATATAGTTGACTGAATGGTAAAAAAATTAAGACCCAACTTTGTGCTGCTTACAAGAACCTCAGTTCATAGGCAAAAATACACGTACGTTGAAGTGAAGTGTTGGGAAAAGACATTTCATGAAAATGGAAACCAAAAGTAAACAGGAATAACTACTATTATATAAAACAGATTTTTAATTGAAAGCTGTAGAAGACATAACAACTGCAAACATGTATTCACCCAACACCAAACTAATCAGATATATATTATTAGAACAAAAAGGAGAGATAGGCTCCAAAACAATACTAGATGGGGACTTAAACACCGCATTGACATCAATGGACAGATCATTCAGACAGAAAATAAACAGACATGATAGTTGAATCACACTATAGAGCCGACAGACCTAATGGATATTTACAGAACATTACATCCAATAGCTACAGAATAGTTTCTCATCAGCACCCGGAATATTTTCCCATAACAAATTCTAGTGAGAATGTGAAGAAAAGAGAAGCCTAACATGGTGCTGGTGAGAGTGCAAATTCGTACAACCATTAACAGCCATTGCGGAAAACAGTATGGAGAGTCTTCCACAAATTAAAAATTGATCTACCATATGACCCAGCTGTCCAACTTCTGGTAATATACAGCAGAGGTCAGCATATAAAAGAGATACCAATGTGTCCATGTTTATTGCCGCCCAATTCACACAGCAAAGAAATGGAATTAATTCATATATACATTGATGGATGACTGGAAGAAGTCATTGTGGCACAGTTTGTTAAGCCACCCCTTGAGACACCTACATACCGTATCGGAGTGCCAGTTCATATCCCAGCTATCCTGCTTCTGATTCAGGCCCCCATTAACATTCTTGGGACTCAGCAAGTTATGGCTTAAGTACTAAGGCCCTACCACATACAGAGAGACTCAGAGTTCCTGCTTCCCAAGTTAAACCTGGCCCAACCCTGGTCGTCGTGGCCATTTGGGGAGTAAACCAGTTGATGGAAGATCTCTCTATACCCCTTTCTCTTCCTTTTTGCTGTCATTCTGCCTCTCAAATAAATAATGGTAAATGTTTAAAAAAGAAAATGTAATATATATCCAATAATTAATATTACTCAGCCATCAAAAAAATGAAATCTTGTAACAAAATGCAGCAGCAAAACAGTGTGAGTTCAACCTCTGCTTCTCCCTCACATATTGTCAGGGAACTCAAAGGGAATTGATTTTATACTCCACCCCCACATGGATGTAAGGATAAAGTGCAAAATAGTGGCCTACTTTCTTTTTTTTAAATGATTTATTTATTTGAAAGTCAGAGTTACACAGATAGAGGAGAGGCAGAGAGAGAGAGTGTTGTAATGGCTGGCACTGCACCGATCCGAAGCCAGGAGCCAGGAGCTTCTTCCAGGTCTCCCATGCAAGTACAGGGGCCCAAGGACTTGGGCCATCTTCCACTGCTTTCCCAGGCCATAGCAGAGAGCTGGATCGAAAGTGGAGCAGCTGGAACTAGAACCAGCACCCATACGGGATGCTGACGCTGCAGAATGGTGCTTTAACCTGCTGTGTCACAGTGCCAGTCCCAGTATACATGCTTTTAAAAGCTATTTATTGGCTAATGTACATAAGTTGCTTCCAGTAATTCATTTGTTCCCTATGACAAGCAATGTTGTAATGAACATCCTTGTATGCATGTTCAGTTAATTTTATAACACATGGGTCTGTCCTTGTTAAGGAATACAAATTACCTAGCACCTAGGATCTTGATGGATAAAATACGTAAAATTCCTTTATGCCAGAATTTTCTCAAAAGCCTAGTTAAGACTATGTAGTCAACTAACTCTTGATTTGTTAAGTCTTATTCTGTCACAGTGCCATAGAGCAATGTTCTCAGAAAATATTTTTCAATCATAAAATAATGCTCTTTAAATTGTTTCTTTGGGTTAAATTTGGAGAAGCCCTAATAAATAACTTTCTGATTTCTTTAATCATCTGTGCACTCAGAATATATTTACTGAGCATCTACTATGTGTCAAACATTGAGCTCAGTTTTTGTGACACATCCAAGAACGAAATAAACAACAATTCCTGATTTCGTGTAGTTTACATTTCATTGGGGAAAAACAGCCAACCTCCAACATACATAAATTAAGTAAATTTTATAGTATGTTACAAGAAAATACATGATGAGATTAAAGAAAAGGTAGAGGAGGGTAAGTGAAAGTGGGGATTTTGGTAGTGAGGTATGAGAGCAAATTGCTCTATTAAGTAGGTCTCTTTGAGAATGTGATAGTTCATCAGAGACCAGATGGAGTTCATCAAATGTAAGAAGAAACATCCAAGGCAAATGCCCTATTGACTCAGTGCAAAGGAATTTGTTGCAGGAATAATGATGAAGATTTTATTCACTTCTGTATTACTCATGATCCTCTTTTTTAAAAAACAATATTTGTTTATTTGAAAGGCAGAGAGTTACAGAGAGGCACTGTCAGAGAGAGGTCTTCCAACCGCAGGTTCACTCCCCAAATGGCCACAACAGCTGGAGCTGCACCGATCTAAAGCCAGCAGCCAGGAGCCTTTTTTGGACCTCCAACATGGGTGCAGGTGCCCAAGGATGTGGACCATCTTCCGTTGTTTCCCCAGGCACATTAACAAGAAGTTGGATTGGAAGTGGAGCAGCAGGGATTCAAACTGGCACCCATATGGGATACTGGCACTGCAGGTGTCAGCTTTACCTGCTATGCCACAACTCTGGCCCCACTGTTTTTTCCTTACATAACATTCCTTAAGTTTTTTTTTAATTTTAATTAATTTATTTGATAGGCAGAGAGGTAGAGAGATGAGGAGAGAGACAGAGTCACAGACAGAGAGACAGAGCAGCCATCTGCTGCTTCATGCCCCAACTGTCTGCAATGACAAGTTGTTCACACAAGTGGCAAAGACACACTGGAGCTATTATCACTGTCTCTCAAGATATGAAATAGTGGTAAACTGGAGTCAGGAGCCAGAGCTGGGAATCTAGCCCAGGCACAGATATAGGATGTGGGCATATTAACAACTAGGCCAAACACCCACCCCAATTCTTCCAGTTTTATGATTAAAAGATCTGAATTTGGGTCTATTTTCAAGATCCTGGCCAGGTAGGCATTGAATATGGATTCTATTGCATCAGGGTGTTGGCATTGGATATTTGGTGGCCCTGGATTATGCTGCTGAGTGAGACTGTTGCAGCTTAGAATGTGACAGATCTGTAGCCAGTTCTGAACAACTATCCTGTAGCTTGATCACTTCTGAAAGCAACTTCCCTTGGGTTTGAGTTGTGAAGGAGTAGGTTGTTCTTAGATTCCAAATTTAAAACTGAAGTGCTGGAAAATAACAAGAATGACAATATAACAACAACAATGCAATACAAGCATTGTTATAGATACTTTCATGTTTGGTATCTCATTTAACACCATAATCACCCCATAGAAATATATACTATACCCCTTACTGTGCAAATGAGGAAATAAGAGAAAGCAGCTGGAAAATAGTGAAGTAGAAATTCAATTCAGATGTGTCTGACTCAAATGTATTTTTAAAAGAAGTTATTTATTTTTTTCAAAATAAACATTGTGCACAACACCCTGCAAGACTCACTTTCAAAAAACCTCTCTCTGCAACAGTACTAATACTTCAGACATTATTTTCAATAACTAGAATGTTTAATAAATCTGGGCCATACTTTTTTCATTAAAGTAGCATATATTATATATATGAAAGTAATTTTATAAGTAATAAAATTTACTGAATTTCCATAAACTGAATAAATCCTCAGATTACAAAATGAAATCTTACCAGCTATGCCATAATTTTAATAATTATAAAACATTGCAAGCATATCGATAAACATAAGATACCCCATGAATTCAACAACCTTATGCAAGTATTTTGTCTTCTGTATTTGCTACTGCCTTAGTTTCAAAGATTTGCTGAGATAGCATCTTCAGGATTGATGAGTGTTATAGTCTAAGAGTCCATGGAGTGAATTTTCCTGTACTGGATAATTCTGTTTTATTGATAACACTGCTTAAAATGCACACTAAATTTAAGGGATGTTTTGGGATTAGTTTTTTTTTAATTTAGTAAATATAAATTTCTAAAGTACATTTTTCTGATTACAATGGCTTCCCCCCCCCCATAATTTCCCTCCCACTTGCATCCCTCCCATCTTTAGCTCCCTCTCCCATTCCATTCACATCAAGATTCATTTTCAATTATCTTTATATACAGAAGATTGATTTGGTATATATTAAGTAAAGATTTCATCCGTTTGAACCCACACAGAAACACAAAGTGTAAAATACTGTTTCAGTGCTAGTTATAGCATTACTTCACATTGGACAACACATTAAGGACAGATCCCACGTGAGAAGTAAGTACACAGTGACTCCTGTTGTTGACTTAACAATTTGACACTCTTGTTTATGGCATCAGTAATCTCCCTAGGCTCTATTTATGAGTTGCCAAGGCTATGGAAGCCTTTTGAGTTCACCGACTTCAAGCTTATTCTGACAGGGTCAAAGTGGAAGTTCTCTCCTCCCTTCAGAGAAAGGTACCTCCTTCTTTGATGGCCTGTTCTTTCTACTGGGATCTCACTCGCAGAGATTTTTCATTTAGGTCTTCTTTTTTTTCCAGAGTGTCTTGGCTTTCCAGGCCTAAAATACTCTCATGGGCTCTTCAACCAGATCTGAATGCCTTAAGGGCTGATTCTGAGGCCAGAGTGCTGTTTGGGACATCTGCCATTCTAGGAGTCTGCTGTGTATCCCACTTCCCATGATGGATCGTTCTCTCCCTTTTTGATTCTATCAGTTAGTATTAGCAGACACTAGTCTTGTTTGTGTGATCCCTTTGACTCTTAGACCTATCAGTGTGATCAATTGTGAACTGAAATTGATCACTTGGACTAGTGAGATGGCATTGGTACATGCCACCTTGATGGGATTGTATTGGAATCCCCTGGCACGTTTCTAACTCCACCATTTGGGGCAAGTCCGATTGAGCACGTCCCAAATTGTACATCTCCTCCCTCTCTTATTCCCACTCTTATATTTAACAAGGATCACTTTTCAGTTAAAATTTCAACACCTAAGAATAATTGTGTGTTAATTACAGAGTTCAACCAATAGTACTAGAACAAAACAAAGGAAAAATACTAAAATGGATAAAGTATTACATTGTTATCAACAGTCAGCACAAGAGCTGATCAAGTCAGTGTTTCTCATAGTGTCCATTTCACTTCAACAGGTTTCCCCTTTGGTGCTCAGTTAGTTGCCGCCGATCAGGGAGAACATATGATATTTGTCCCTTTGGGACTGGCTTAATTCACTCAGCATGGAATTACATTTTTAGACATGGGCAATATCTGCCTTTTCTTTGCATGAGTACCTTTGGTCAGGATTGAATAAGATAGAATGAATACAAATGAAAAACATTTTTTAGTTTGCTAAATATATGAACTATGTTGGAATTCTGATAAGATTTTTTTCTGTAGAAAATGTGAATTTTCTCCTACTTTTTTTATAATAAATATTTACTGAAAAGAATGCAAGGTTGGGGCTGGTACTGTGGCATGGTGCGTAGAGCTGCCACCTGTAGTGCCTGGCATCCCATATGGGCACTGGTTCTAGTCCCAGCTGCTCTACTTCTGATCCGGCTCTCTGCTATGGCCTGGGAAAGCAGTAAAAGTTGGCCCAAGGCCTTGAGCCCCTGAACCCACATGGGACACCTGGAAGATCTTGGCTCCTGGCTTCAGATTGGCGTGGCTCCGGTGCAGCCAATTGGGGAGTGAGCCAGTGGATGGAAGACCTCTCTCTCTCTCTCTCTCTCTGTGTGTGTGTGTGTGTGTCCGCCTCTCCTTCTCTCTCTGTGTAATTCTGACTTTCAAATAAATAAATAAATAAATAAATATTTAAAAGAAAAAATAATGCAAGTTCTACCTAAAATATCTGTCTTTTGGAACAGAGGTGGTTATCATGCCACTGGCTCATGACTATTTATAAAATAAATGAGAGATTCAATATGAGTTTGTATTTTAAAACACATCAGGGTGAATTTGAAGGACTTCAGATAATGATAGCATAAACAGTTCAGTGATTCCCTTTAGGAAAAAAAAAATATAAAACTGGACATAGTTGTCAACAGAAACAATTTCTCAGCATTGAAACCTAACCAAAGAAAGAAACAAGTTGAGAAATGTTTATTCTTAAAAAAAAGTGCTAGATCTCCAGGTAAGAATGGCAGTAGACTGTGGCCATTGCTGTATCCTAATTTGGTCTGTGAGAACTAGATATTTGCCAGCCAAGGGCTACCTATGAAAAATAACAGCTTAAATGCTCAAGGGAAAAACTCAATTGTCCTTGGGAGAGTTAAAAAAATCTATGACTTTGATGACTAACAATGGAGAGCTCAGGAGCAGTTTAGGAAAACACAGTGCATTGCTAGCTCCAAGTTGCATTTTTGGTATAAGATAAGTGGCAGAAAATTCACTTCCAAAATGAAATGGAGGACATTGGAAATAATAGTGCAATAGAAAAGCTGACATTACATATCCACATGTCCCTGGTTTGCTGAGAATATCAGCAGACCCCTTTTTCCAATATATTGGTAATCTGAGTAAGGAAATTGGTGAAGAATGGAGTCTTCGTCCTACCTCTACTCCTCAGCTCTGTTTTGAGAAATATTCTGATAGGCTTGGTATTCTAAGGGTAGTTTACATCTCGTCTTAGTTGGCTACAACAATTTTGAATGAGTTCTATAGAGAGAGCAAATACGAACAAATGCCACACTCCTTACTACTGGGATGTGGAAAACATATACTACATGGTGGTGCAAGCCAAGTGTTTGTACTGCTCCTCTCTCAAACCCTCTCCCTCCAATTCCTCAGACACACACAACTCTTACTCAGGGAGAATATAGGTGAGCCATGCTAGAGGGTAATGAGCAATTTCTCTATCCCACCCTTTCCCCCAAGTCCTATTCCGTAGCACACAGGTTTTTCCCAGGGAAGATTTGGAGCAAGCCTCAAAGCCTGGGAGCCCTCTGTTTTTGCCAAAGGGCCTAACATCATTTGGATCAGCCAGTGGAGCAATTTATGCCTTCAGGCATTGTAGAAAATGCTGCAGCAATCAGCTAGCAGTTAGTGGAGACTAGTAGCGGAGTGTGATATCAATAGAAGTGGATCAGTCAGAAGCATACCGGGGAGTTCAGATAAAGGCAAAAAGAACTCAGCTAAAACAACAGTCATCAGTGGTCATACAGAAAACTGGAGATATAACTAATGCTTCTCTCTGTGAGAAACAATCAGAAATGGAATTTCTGATGTACAAATTCCTGGCTGAATTCAGACATACACCTATACTCACTGAACAGTGAAAGCAGTCTTTAAGTCCTACTCAGTTCCGAAATAATGGAGCAATTACATTGGAAAACTGTCTGGCAGTTTATTATAGAGGTTAAAAAGAAAGCACAGAAGAAAGAATTTTATATGTCTTCACCATAAAGAAATGATAAATGTTTGAAAAGGCAGATACATTTACCCTGATTTGAACATTACACACTATAGAAATGCATCAGATCATCACATGGTATCTTAGAAATGTGTACAATTTTGTGTAAATTAAAAATTAATTTAAAAAGCTTAGAGTTAGCATATTACCAAAAATTCCACTCTTAAGTATATACTCTGCACAAGTAAAACATACATCCACAAAAAATATATGTGCATATCCACAGCGACATTATTCACAAGTACCAAAAGGTAGAAATGACCCAAATGTCCATCAAATGATCAACAGATCAACAGATCAACAAAATTTGGAACAGCATGCTGTGGAAAATTATTCTTCAACAGAAAGTAAGGAAGCACCCACACATTCTACAATGTGAAGCTTCAAAACACTATGCTATGTGGAAGAAGCAAATCACAAAGGTGCCATATTGTATAATTATAATTGTATTAACTGTTCAGAACATGTAAATACAGAGACACAGAGAATAGATAACTGTTTTATAGAGGATGGGGGTGGAGGGTGTGTAGTGGCTATTAATGGGAATGTGTTAATGGAAACATAAAGGGATAAAAAAGAGTTACGCCATAGAAACAGTGATTAAAAGCAAACTGTGTGGCTATAGTAAATATCAGACAAACTAGACATTAACATAGTGAATTTCACTAGAAACAGTGAGAAATATTTCAGAATGATAGATGCCAGGAAGTCATGACAATTATAAATGTACAAGTACTGCACAACAGAATCTCAAAATACATAGAGCAAACACTAACAAACTTGAAAAGGAAAAATAGGCACTTGATAGTAGAAATTTCAATGCTCTTCTCTCACTAATACAACTACTAAACAAAATCATAATGCATGTTCTTTCTATACATGTGCAATATATTACACAGGGGAGAGTATATGTGAAGCCACAAAACAAATCTCAATAAATTCCAAAGGTTTGAAGTAATACAGAGTGGAAGAAGGTATTGTAGTGCAGTAGATTAAACCCCTCCTTGGGACTCCCATATTAGAGTGTCAATTTGAGTTCTGACTACCCCATGCTTCTGATTCAATTTCCTAGTATTATCTTGCGAAGCAACAGATCATAGTGTAAGCACTTAAGTCCCTGCCACCCACATGAGAGACCTGCAAGGAATTCCTGGCTCCTGCATTCAGTCTGCTCCCGTCTAAACTTTTGCAGCCATTTAGGGAGTGAACCAGCAGATGGAAGACCTCTCTCTGTCACTGTCTCTTTCTCTGTCATTATGCCTTTCAAATAGGTAAATCTTTCTTGAAAAGAAATAATACAAAATATGTTTTCTGCTAGCATCAGAATGAAATTAGAATAATCAACTGAAACACACAATGAAAGTCATCAACTATTTGTAATTATAAATTAAATAATGTATTTCTGAATACCTCATTGGTTAAAATCAAAAGGGAAATATCTGGAATTGAATAAAACTATAAGCACAACATCAAAATGTGTGGCATGTAACTAAATAATTGCTTAGAGGGAAATTTATAGCTGTATATTAGAAGAGTTGCCAGTTTTAAAGTAAGTAGTTTATGATTCCACCTTAAGAAACTAGAAGGGACCCCATGTTGTGGCTCAGCATGTATAGCTGGGTGGCATCCGATAAGAGCATGGATTGGAGTTCCAGCTGCTCTGCTTCTAAAACAGCCCATTGCTTGCAGAAAGCAGCAGAATATGATCCAAATACTTGGGCTCCTGCCACCCATGTGAGAGACCCTGATGGAGTTCCAGGCTCCTAACTTCAGCCTGGCCAAGCCTGCCTTGTTGTAGCCATCTGTGGAATGAACAAGCAGATCAAAGATATTCTCCCTCCCTGCTGCCTCTCTCTCAGTGTGTGTGTGTCTGTGTCTCTGATTTCCAAATAAATAAAATAAATATTTAAAAAGAAGAAGCTAGAAAAAGAATAAATCAAATTCAAGAGAATTAAAGAGAACTAAAGAGAATTAAATGTATAATGAAAGGCAACAAAATAGAAAACTATAAAGTTAATGAAACTACAGTTTCAAAAAAGTCAACATCAACTAAATCAATTAGTAAGAATAAACAAGAAAAAATTAGAGGAAAGATAAATTATAAAAATCAAGATTAAATAAGGATATTGTTAAAGATATTATAAAGATTGAAATGGTTAATGAAGCATTTTCTGTTTCTGGATGTCATTTCCTTTCCTGCTCTAGTTTTTACTGTGTTTAGCCTTCCTTTTTTATAGTTAAAAAAGGTATTGATCAGTATTATCTCATAAACCATTCAATGGAGCACCTACTCTGGCTCCTAAGAGTACTCTAACCTAGTCCATTTATCTCGAGGAGTTGGTACTCTAGTTGAAGAAGCATAAGAGAAAGCAATTGCACGTAAAATAATGTCCAGTGGAGCACACCATACGCAGACATGTACAAATAAAGAGACTGTCCTTTAACTGCTTTGTGGAAAACTTCTTCAAACTCACCTATTTCTTGCTTTCTCTATCATCACAGAACCGAATTGTTTGCTTGTATGAATGTAAGAGTTGATGTAATAGTGTACCTGATGACTAATTTTCTCTCTCTACTTGTAGGCTGGAGTTTTTCCCATACTGGACTTCTAGAGGCATTTATTTCATACGTAAGGGTAAGTGCCTGGTTGGATTGTGCCAGTTGGTATTGAATTCAAAAGCAGTACACCTAGAGGTGACTTCCCAGGGTCTGCAAAATTGTGATGGTTAAGGAGTAAGAATGGTGATCACTTGTAGATCTGTTCCTGGAAGCAAACTGACAGAAAACGCAAGCTGAAACACATATATATCATTTGTATTTATTTGTTCACTAGCGTCTCTCTACCTTCATCCACATCAGACAGGAAGACCCAATATTGTGACTGTTTTTCTCTACTGCTATTACCCCAGCTTCCAGCACAATTCTGAGCACATTTAGCACTTAGAAAATGTGTGTTAAGTGTATGAGTGAATAAATGAAGAAATATCATTGTTATAAATAAGATTGTAATTGAGACATGTATCTGGGAAGGAGGTTGCAGAAGTTCCTCTTTTTCAATATAATTGTTTTCCCTTGAAATAACAGGTGACATGATTGAGACCAAGAGAGAACGCAGTGCAGTGCAGTAGTGTGCTTGAGGAAATTGGTTAAGGGTTTGGCCAGCTTTCAGAGGAATAATGAAAGAGAGCTTCATGAAGTCATAGGGAATGATTGTTGGTCTCTCCCAAACAGTAGGAGAGCCTGGATATAGAGTGATGCCATACTCCACTGTGATATAATTTGCTTCACTAACTTTCAATAGCCAAAGTGAAGTAATGGAGGAAATAGTTATTTGGATTAAACATCAAGAGTTTGCAGCATCGATGATCATCAATATGGAGGAATAAATATGGAATAAAAAAATAAGTTGATTCATTAGTGATTGATGGCATATTTCAATTGTTCATAAATATCTCCCATCCTGCATATTGCCTTTGGTATTTGACATAGATATTTCTAGAATGAAGAAGTGGGGAATCCATTTTATCTTAAAGTTGGCAGACCTTTAGTTACGGCATAAATGATTTTGGAGGTTAGAGCATTAAAGGGTTCTTGCTGGTCTTCTCAGAATACTAGTTCTCACAAACCAGGCATTATAATATAAGTCTAGGGGCTATATGAAGAAGACACATATTGGTGTCCTGGCTGATATGTTAAGTTAAGCCTCAGATGACAAGCAGCAACAACTGGCTAGCTATATGAGTGAGCACATTTGGAGGTGGCTCTCTACGATCCCTCGATGCACTATCTCAGTGAAATCATTTTTTAACTTATATTTAATGAATATAAATTTCCGAAGTACAGCTTATAGAACAAAATGGCTTTTCCCCCCCATAACTTTCCTCCCACCAGCAACACTCCCCTCTCCAATTCCCTCTCCCCTTTCATTCACATCAAGATTCATTTTCAATTATCTTTATATACAGATCAATTTAGCATATACCAAGTAAAGATTTCAAAACGGTTTGCACCCACACAGAAATACAAAGTGTAAAATACTGTTTGAGTACTAGTTATAGCATTAAATCACAATGTACAGCACATTTAGGACAGAGATCCTACATGAGGAGTAAGCGCACAGTGACTCCTGCATATATATGTGTATATATATATGTATATAAATGCATATATATATACACATATACATACATATTGTGGAATAATCAGAATATGACTGCAGGTGCTTATGATTGTCCACTTTTCAATGATGAGTATATATTACTTTTACAGAAGCAATATATATATACATATATATGCATACATATATATGTGCTTTATATGTGTATCACATATATATGCATAAATGCAATAAAATAACATTTTAGATTGTTTCATTTACCTAAATAATCAGTAACTATGACAGGTAGAAACGTCTACAGGAAAACATGCAACCTGATTTGTAGAAAATTAATTAATTGAGTAAATACAATTTTGTTATAAAAATGGCAAAAATTTTTTAAATATGTTGCTGTTAATTTTAGTGATAGCATGAGAATACATTATAGATGTAAATGCAAATAAATCAGTATAACTTTTTTGACCAGCAATTTTACAAAAGTTGCTAAAGTACTCATGCCTTTAACTCATTAATTCCCTGCTTATAAACGTATCCTAAGACAATTTAAAGAGGCTTTTTATGAAAAGATGAAATGTTATGAGGTTTGTAAAATGATTACAAGGAGTGTTTTTTTAATCACAAAGAGTTTTTAAAATAGGAAATGCTACTACCAGATTTTCCAATGAATAAAGGGATACAAACTATACATGAAGTACAATCACAATTCTACCAAATACACATAGGTATAAAATTGGAATAAATACTATATACTGAAATATTTAACTTTTATAAGAGAAAATATTGGTTGATGAACATTTTTATTTCAACTTTCACATTGAAAATATTTAAATTCTATACTAGAATTAAATTTTAAAAATGTTTTATTTTCATTTATTTACTTTTAATTTGTTGTTTAATTTTATGATTTAATAATTTTTTTTTTGACAGGCAGAGTGGACAGTGAGAGAGAGAGACAGAGAGAAAGGTCTTCCTTTGCCATTGGTTCACCCTCCAATGGCTGCCGTGGTTGGCGCGCTGCGGCCGGCGCACCGCGCTCATCCGATGGCAGGAGCCAGGTGCTAGGTGCTTCTCCTGGTCTCCCATGGGGTGCAGGGCCCAAGCACTTGGGCCATCCTCCACTGCACTCCTGGGCCACAGCAGAGGGCTGGCCTGGAAGAGGGGCAACCGGGACAGAATCCGGTGCCCCGACCGGGACTAGAACCCGGTGTGCCGGCGCCGCAAGGCGGAGGATTAGCCTGTTGAGCCACGGCGCCGGCAGATTTAATAATTTTTAACAATTGATTATATTCACTTTGTAGATATTATGTACATATACATATATATTGTTTTTGTTTGAAAAGGGGGTAATATTTACATCACAAAATGTGGAATTCATGACAATGATCATAAAGTGGCAAAAGAAGGGTATATTGTCATGTACATGGTATAATCCAGTGAAACAATATGCATAAGTAGATATCAAATAATATGACATCCACACACTTTTATACTCTATGTATATGAACTTCTACAAATAAGAGAAATATTGTAATACTTGTTTTTCTGGGTCTGGCTTATGTCACTTAGCATAAGGATCTCCAATTCCATCCACTTTGTTAAAAATGTCAAAATTTCTTTTTTTTTTAATCACTGAGTGTTATTCCATAATGTATGTATACCATATTTTCCTTATTCAGTCATCAGCTGATTAACATTTAGGTTTATTCCTTATTTGCTTTTGTAAATTGGGCTGCTATAAACATGGGAATGCTTGAATCTCCTTCATATGCTGATTTCAATTTCTTTGAATATATTCCCAGACGTGTGGAAGCTGGGTCATATAATAGATTTATTTTTAGTTTATTGAGGAATCTCCAAACTCATTACTGTAATAGTTCTATTAATTTGCATTTCCACCAACAGTATATTAGGGAACTCCTTTTTTCTACAACTTTGCCAGCATTTGCTATAGTTTGATTTTCAGATAAAATCCCTTCTGAAAGGAGTGAGATAATACCTCATTGTTTTTTATTTGCACTTCCCAGTTGGCTAGCAATACTGGACACTTTTTCATTTGTATCTTTACCATTTTTTTAATTATTTATCTTCTAGGGATCCATTTGCTCTTTTTTTTTAGATTTATTTTATTTATTTGAAAGATAGAGTTAGAGAGAGAGAAAGAGAGAGAGCGTCTTACATCCGTTGGTTCATACCCAAAATGGCCGCAATGGCTGGAGCTGAGCCCATCTGAAGCCAGGAGCCAGGAGCTTCTTCCAGGTCTCCCACGTGGGCACAGGGACCCAAGGACTTGGGCCATCCTCTGCTGCTTTCCCTGGCCATAGCAGAGAGCTGGATCAGAAGTGGAACAGCCGGGACTCAAACTGATGTCCATATGGAATGCATTGGCTGCAGGCGGTGGCTTTATCCTGTTGCTCCTCAGCACTGACCCATATCTTTGCTAATTCTTTTCTTCTTTTGGAAAATGTCTATAGGTTTTTGTCCATTTCTTAACTGGATTGGTTTGTTGTTCCATTTCTTGAGTTCCTTATACATTCTGGATATTAATCCTTTCTCAGAAGCAGAGTTTACAGATATTCTCTCCATTCTGTTGGCTGTTTCTGCACATTGTTAATTGTAACCTTTGCTGTTGTAGATGCTTCATAGCTTGATATAATCCCAAATGTCTATTTTTGCTTTTATTTCCTGTGCTTATGAGTTCTTATCCAAAAAGTCATTGGCTATGCCAATCTCTTGGAGTGTTTCTCCAATGTTTTCCTTTGGGAGTTGTTAGTTTTAGGTCTTAATCCTTAATCCTTGACCATTTTGAGTTGATTTTTGCAAAGGTTATAGGTAAGTTTTTTATTTCAAATGTCTGTATGTGGAAATTGAAATTTCCCATCACCGTTTGTTGAAGACTCTTTATTCAGAGAATGTTCGTAGTAAATTTGTCAGACACCATTTGGCTGTGGATTTGTGGGTTTGTTTGTGGTGTTTCTATTCTGTTCCCTCAGTCTACATGTTCATTTTTATGCCCGTGTCATTCAGTTTTAATTTTCATAGCCTTGTAGTATGTCTTGAAATCTGTTATTGTGATGCCTACAGCCTTTTTTTCAATGTTTAGGAGTTCTTTGGCTATTTGGGGTCCTTTTTGTTCCCATATGAAATTTAGGAGCATGGAATGAGAAACTATGTCTTTGAGTTGAGGGTCCAGTAATTTCCCAGATATTGCTTTATTTAATCTGGTCATACGAAAAAAATTGATTTTGTAGTATGAAAGCTTTTTTAATAAAGATTTTATTTATTTATTTGAAAGTTAGAGTTACAGACAGTGAGAAGGAGAGACAGAGAGAAAGGTCTTTCGTCCGCTGGTTCACTCCCCAAAGGGCTGCAATGGCTGGAGCTGCACCGATCCGAAGCCAAGAGCCAGGAGCTACCACCAGGCCTCCCACATGAGTGCAGGGGCCCAAGGACTTAGGCCAACTTCCACTGCCTTCCGAGGCCATAGCACAGAGCTGGATTGGAAGTGGAGCATCGGGACTAGAACCGGCGCCCATATGGGATGCCGGAGACGCAGGCAGAGGATTAACCCACTGCGCTACAGCGTTGGCCCCAATACGAAAGCCAGGATGTGGTCAGATCTAGTTTGTATAGTAATGAGTTTGGTGGTAGTATAAGGATGTACTAGAGTGGGGATGGCGAAGACTGGAGTCAATAAATTGGTTTATTGAAACACTGAAAATTTTCTGGTGAGAGATGATGAAATTAGTGTGTTCCAAACTATCACTATCCAACAAAGCTTTCTGAAATGATGGAAAACTCCTTTGTCAACTACAGTAACCTCTGTGGTTATTCAGCACTTGAAATATAAAGTGATTGAGAAACAGAATTAAAAATTTTACTTAATTTTAACTAAATTAAATGTAAGTAACTATATATGCTGCATACCAAAATGGACAGCACAGGACAAAACTAGAGTGGTGGAAATAGAAAGGAGAGTATTTTTGCTTGTTTTTTTTTGTTTTTAGGTATTTTATTTTATTATTATTTTTTCCCAGAAGCTTTTTATTTAAGGTATACAAACTTCATACATTTCATAAATACAAGTTTAAAGTACAGTTGACAGGACTATTTTTTGTAGAGAATGAACGTAGGAAGAATTAAATCCTGATTTTCTTCTTGAACAACTGCATAAAAGATAGTGCAATGAACTTAACTTTAGACATAATTATTTGGAGATAAATGTAATAATTTAGATAGGGTATACCCAGGAAGCAGTTGCCTATATTGCTCTGGTACACTAGAGATACATATTTAGAATGTAGCTGGGGCCTTGATCAGGGGTACAGTCACCTAGGGATAAAGGGTAGAGTGAGGAAGCTAGAATTAAAGGAGACTGAAGACAAATGTACTGAGAAATAGAAAGAAAAGAACAAGCAGTTTCTCAGCAACTTTGAAGAAAAATAAATTAAAAAAGTGATTAACAGTTAAAGATGAAGAAAGGTCAAATTAAATGGAAACTGAAAAAAAGTCCATTTGATTTAGTAATTACAAGAAGGTCAATGATAACTTTTATTAAAGCAAAACTAGAAGAGGAAACCATACTGCAGTGGATTGAGGAGATAATGATGTAAAGATAGTGAGTTTGGAACTTGGATTTGGACGGGGGAAGAAAGATAGCATATAGAGGATTCAGTATTATTTTGATTTTATTATTATTTTATATATTTATTAAAATAGGAAAGAGCAGAATATATTTAAATTCAGAGGGCAGAAGAAATCTGTAAAGAGAGAATAGGTGAAATATAAACAGAGTTTTAAAATAGGTAAAGGTAGCTTCCATATGATTAACCAGGATTTGGAAAACATGTAGAGGAGTTAAGCTTTAAAATGGAGGAGTTAACATGTCTTCATTTGAGTGTAGAGGGAAGGGGATAATGTGAGAGGGGTCTTCTTCACTGATATGTTCTCTGTTATTTGACTTGCTCAGTTAGAGATCACTTTTTTTATGGAAATTTATCTATAGTGATGTAGCTATAGTCATATAGTCATTATGACCAGGTGACATGAAGTCAGAACATCCACTATTTACAGTGAATGTGAGGCAACAGACCCAGTTCTGCTATTACCTGGCTGTATTTTCTTGGCTAAGTATGCCTTTAGTTTGTTAAATGAGGCAAGGAATTAACTTTATGATTGCTGAGGTCTAACATTGAAATTCCATGACTTTACTAATCCATTTACTGAGATTATTTCTGTGGCACGGGCTTTCTGATGGATAGGAATTATTTTCCTGTGGGTTATTTATCTGTGGGGGATCTATATTCCCAGGCTGAGTTCAAGAGGCATTATCAATGCTAGTTATCAAAGAAAAGTTCAAGACCATTAGTTGAGAACCTTAACTTGGCTCTGCCTCTGCCAGAAACCATTTCTTTAAGTCCTCATGGTGTTTCTGAAGTCTTGAACTTGGTTTCTTTTTATTTTTAGATTTTATTTATTTGAGAGGTAGATTTACAGACAGAGAGAGGGAGAGACAAAGAGAGAGAGAGGTCTTCTATCTGCTGGTTCACTTCCCAAATGGCTGCAACAGCCAGAGCTGGGCTGATCTGAAGCCAGAAGCAGGAGCTTCTTTGGGTCTCCCACATGAGTACAGGGGCCCAAGCACTTGGGCCATCTTCCACTGCATTGCCAGTCCGTAAGCAGAGAGCTGGATAGGAAAAGGAGCAGCTGGGAAATTGAACTGGCACTCACGTGGGATGCTGATACCACAAGTGGAGGCTTAGCCTACTACACCACAGTTCTGGCCTGCACTTGATTTTTTCATATATAAAGTAGACACACACACACACACACACATAATATGGGTTTGATAGTTCCATTTTCTTTGCTCTTGGCAAAGTGAATATTTCAAACACTTTCAGAAATAATATGAATTTTCAACTAAGATTCATACTAAAGTGTTTGTGGTTGAAATATATCTATTTTAATATGTTCCATTACAATGAAACAAATGGACAGGAATAGGTAAAATAAAATTGCAAAATTATTAATATTGAAGCTATTGATCTGGTTGGGTAGTATTACGTCTGTATTGGCAGAGATGATAGTCAGCTGATATGAATTGTTCTGATAACACCAGTTGTTAAAACAATAAAATACTTCCTTACTGGTTTAGTAAACCAGACTTGGTTCCACTATCCCTTGGTTTCCCAACTCCAGCTCTAGCCCCACTTACCCCATATTTCCATTAGCCAGTCACTGATGTATTGATGCCATGAACTGCAGAGGGCCCCTTAAAACCTTGCTCCAACCTTCACAACTGTGACTGACCTGATTGGTTAATGCCCAGGCCATATTGGTTGATTAATTATATTGAACGACAACCCTTTGAAACTGGATTTATTGTATGGAGTTGTATAGGTAGTCTCAGGATTTGAGAGGTAACAAGATGGCCTTGCTCACCCTCCTGTTTTGACCAGGTTTTGTTCCTTGCGTTACAAGTTACTTTCTCTTTCTAACCATGTTTCCCTATGGTATGTCCTTTCAGGCAGAGAATCAGAGGCTTATCCCTGGAGAGGGTCATAAGCACACTGACTATCTGAATTGTTGTGCCACTTCTCCTTGTCCATTTTCTCCCCAGGCATTCTCTACTCCAGTAGTCCACTTTGTGAGAACTCACTCTCTGTTGGCACTGGCACTTACAGGAGCCTCTAGCCTCCAGAGCACTTTTTATTCCCAAAATTCCTCCTTCAGAAGCAAAGACCCAAAGGTGACATCCAGAGGCTCTGGGTGATTAACTTTCATTCATAGGCTGCTTCTTCTAGAATCTGTGCATCCCTTGCCAGACTACTGAGTTGCTTTCTCTGGGGTGGGGGAGGGTTTGGGTAGGGTACCATAGGAGTTCTGCATTGGAGAAAATATCAGCATTAGCTTAAAGGGATTTCTCCACCAAGATAAACTTTATTTATTTTAATTGAACTTGTACACAGTCACAAAGTATTAACAAAGAGATACAGTTTGAAGTACTTGAAAATTAGCTTAGTCAAGATTCACTCAAGTA
The DNA here is from genome assembly GCA_949820135.1 of Sylvilagus floridanus. Taxonomy (NCBI): domain Eukaryota; kingdom Metazoa; phylum Chordata; class Mammalia; order Lagomorpha; family Leporidae; genus Sylvilagus; species Sylvilagus floridanus. The sequence goes on from OX463223.1 coordinate 83,623,981, forward strand.
CAAAAAGCAACTGGCACACAGGAAGTCAATTTACTTCAATCCCTTCATTTGTGCCCCTCTGAACAGAGACTTTGGGAAGGCTCCAGAGTACAGTTTGGACTTGGAGCTCCAAAATTTTCACAAACCATACTTGTTTGTTGTCAAGCAGAACATCATTTCAGAAGCAGTCTTTGTGTTCAGGTTAGGGTTTTTAGCAAGTACAGCCTGTATGGCATGAACTGAAGAGTAGCGCACCATTCAGAAAGCCACAATAAGAGTTCATTCTTGGGGACGTCTCAGTATTTTACATAAACAGAAATACACAAATAACACTTTGAGAACACTGTGGAGGGTTTTATTTTTTGTGTGTGATTTTTTGTTTCTTCGAGAGCTATTTTACCAGATAAATAGTTAAATTTAACACCATTATACACTTTAAGCACACAGTAGAAGAGCACCTTAAGTTAGCATTGTTACTCACACCTAATATTTTACTATTATATCTAAGACATTAATAAATATGAACATGTAATACAATTATAGAGAATTAAATAGAATCATACGTAAACAGGGTTCTTACAAAATAGATGAGGTGCAGAATAGGAATAATGTACAGTGTTTATGCTCTAATTTTTACCACCTAACCTCCTTCAAGTTTTCTCCTTTGTTTTCGTATCTGAAACCTGTTTGAGAACAGAACTGCTAAAGATACTTGAAACCCCATCTCAGGGGTTAACTCAAAAATACACATTTACCTCTAACTTGGTTTATGCTCCTTTTGTTTTTTGATAAATCTGTCATTCACAGCTAGTCTCTCCACCACTGCCCTGGAACCTCTCCTATCCTCTCAGCAGTCTTCTCCTACCCAAGTTGGCTTTCTATCGAAGCAAGTGTTTTACATGCAATCATCCAGAGAGTGGAAGCTTCTCTTTTATCACAATAAGGTATCTCAAGTAATCAATACCTTCATTGTCCTCTAGCCTGTCTAAAGAAAGGTCAGCATTTGGAAGGGAATGCAACAACATTAAGTAGTAACAACATTGGTAAGAATAATCATAGTAGTAATATAGTAATAACAATTATCACAAGATAAATAACACGAAAATGAAACTATTAACAGCAATGCTAAGAATACCTTGCATTTGAGAAAGCATTGTGATGTAAAAATGCTTCCAAATGTGTTATCTGTTTTCACAGACAACCCTTACAACAATCCTGTAAGATGGGTAGGTATTATTATCCCCATTTTTACAGATGAGGAAACCGAAGCATATTAAAGTCAAATGACTTGCCCAAGGTCATACAAATGGTCGGGTCAGAAAAGATATCTTGGTCACATGATTCTGAGTCTTGTCCTTTTTCCATCACACCGATCATCTTGCCTTTATAGTTAAACCAATCCATAGAAGTGCTGTCTTTTACATGGTACAGATGGTGTTTTTGTCATAGGAATTGGACATGCACCAGCATCCTTTCTGTTGGAGGGACTGGTTGTGTAGGGCCATCCTATCTGTTCTCAGGTCCAAAAGGTCAGTAAAATTTATGGTAAAGTTAGAGGAGACAAATCTGTCCTTTCTCCAAAGAAATTGGAAATCAGTTAATATTCTTAAATTCACTGTGCCCGTAATTTAGTATCAAGATTTATAAGCAGATATAAAACTAGAATTAATCTATAAGAAGATATAAGCAAAAAGTTTAGCTAGAAAGAACAATCTCCTCAAGGCATGCTGAGATCACAAGGAAACTGTGATACTTTTCTCTATGTCCTTGTGCATGGTGCCCTCTGATGGATGTTTAGTTCAAAAGAGATCATGAGCCTAGTGACATTTGGTGTTCTAAAGGGCAAGGAGGAAAGATATGTCACACACAAGATACTTACAAATATTGTTCATTATTCTTGTCGCCAATGCCATCATAAAGACAGCCTCCCCCGAGGACCCAGAAAGTGTGCCCCCTCATGGAACCACAGGTTCCTCAAGGAGTCTCTCAAAGTCTCTTGGTTCTACTTCTTTGCTTCAGAAACAAGATAAATATCCAAAATTAGTGGGATAAAATAAATACGTATTCAAGTGTGTGATTGGCTGCATGTGCACACATGAGTTATATGTGAGGGGCAGTAGCTAAAAGAGGGAGGGCTATGTACAAGGAAAAATAGAGAGTAGTAATACTGAAGTAACATTAATTGTAGCTCAACACCAAAGAGAGCATTAACACTGAGGAGTGAGCAGGGGGAAGTGAAAAGGAGTAGGAAGAGGGAGGGAAGAGGGAATAAAGAGAAAGGAAGGAAAAAGAGGAACGAAGGAAAAGAGGAGAGGAATAGAAAAGCTTACAAAGAGAAAAGGGCTAGAGCTAGAACCTAGAGTGGAACAAAGCACCGGAAATGGGGAAACCTTAATTACTGAGAAAATAATGAGCCTCAGGTTAAGGCAATGACCCAAACCCAAGCCTGAATAGCCCAGAGCAAACACATATGGAAAAGTGAGCACCTGGATGAAATGTTGGAAGGAGAGAGAAGCAGTTTTGCACCGTATGAAGATACTTATAAATGTGTGTATATGTCATGTCCATGTCAGAGTAGAAGTGTGAAATGAGTGGATGAAACAGAAAAAATTCACAGAAGATGTGATTGAGTTTACAGAGTCTGAATTGGAGTTGCAATGAAAGAGGTATGAGAGAAAATGTAAAAATATTAGAACCATTATAGATAGACATAAGTTAGGTTAGAGACATACATTTACCACAGAGATAATTGGGGTAGAAGAAAGATTAGCATAGAAATAGCATAAGCACAGAAAAGCACAGGAATTTAAGTTGTGCAACTATAGAATTGTCACAGGGAAGCACACATATCAAGAAAAGTAAAGTAAGAGAAAGAGGAAGTGAAGCACCAACAATAAAACACACACACACACACACACACACACACACACACCCTGAATACTGGGGCAAAAAACAAGATCCACAATCTGAGAGCCTCTACGACTTCACTTTAAGGCATGAAATCACATCCAGGCTCAGTTAGCATGGAACTTACAGGTAGAAATAAGTGAGAGCACCAGGGAAGAGAGTAGCATGAGAGGTGACAAGAGGCAATATATACATGCTTATACCTGTGAGAACATAAAAAGTGTATGAATGTGTGTGCACACATGCACCTGATCATGTCTTCATTCCAATTTAAGATGCAACAAATTGTAGTTTATAAGGAATAGTTAGGGTTGGGGAAGGCGGATTTAATTGACATGCAAGTATTGGGAGAAGAGCACTAACTTTGAGCCAGTACAACAGCCAACTGGGATCAGGGGTTCAGACAGGAAACAGGCCAAGTATGCAAGTGCATTCTAGTAAAATGTAATATCAATGGGCTCCTCCAGATGAGAAAGCTCGAGGTCCTAGATAATAAGATGGGAAATCTGAAACCTACAAAACTGAGTTTGGGGAGTCACATTTGAGAAAATGGGGTAACAAGTAGCCCTTGCTCCTTAAAATGACATTTTGTCTCAGGCTATTTTGAGGCAGAATGCCAATACACTAAAGCACCAAACTGGTGCTCAGGATACATTGAAGAAAAAGAAGGTATTTGTATTGTTGAGAGAGAGCTATTCATGGTCTTCCCTGTGATGTTTCACTCATGCCCTCCCTCATCCATTATTACTCCAACTTGCTATCACCAACTACTAATGGTAATTTTGCAGATCAAAAATTGGAGTCTAAATGAGTCTATCAGAGAATCTAGTTCTCACTCCTCCCATCTCCAAGGAGAGGTATGTGAAGTAACAGACTTCCGCAGGATGTAATGTAGTACCAGCTGCCCTTAGGGTGGCACAGTGTTTCAGCACTCAGAATCATCAACCAGAGGGGACTGCAGCTGGACCTGCAGAGATGTCCATGACAGGAAAATGTTGGATCTCCACATGCGGCTTAAGGACTTTACCATCTCTACCTGACTTGTTGTTACCATGTTGAGTAGGAACATCTCACCTAGGCTAAGGATGTGGGCCTAATTTTCCTGGGCAGAGAATGGAATGATCATGACCTGAGCTTCAGGGATACTGTCAGATGGCATGCAACAGTTATACATGCCCAGGTACTCCTTTAAACACAATCCCAAGGGGCAAGTTGGTCTTCTATGTGGGTGCCTGCCTTAACGATTGACCGTATGCACCTGAACAGAGAAATAACCATCGTGGGTTGAACATTGTTCCTCCTCTTGATCCAGGGAGTCATCTGGATCTTCCAAATCCCCATGGACAGAGATCTGGGAATTCCCCTCCCCTGTAGCCAAACTGATATCTTCCAATACCTGGGGTTCTGGAATTGCCAGAGGTACCTGTGGCAGTGCAGATGTCCGGAGCTCCTGGAGCTCATGACTCTCTTGCACTTGATCTTGCTGCTGAACCCGGGCACGCCTGGATAATGGCATAAATCTTTCACACCAGCATGTTATTGATCTGAGTTTGGCACGGAAGCTCCTATTGAGCAAACAGTAGATGAAAGGATTGTAACAGGTACTGCTCATAGCAAACCAGTGGAAGGCATAGAAAACTACACTCTCAGCTTCTATATCTGCACTGGAAATAAGAACCATATAGCAATTGAGGGGAAACCAACACACCGCAAAGATCATTACAATAAGAATTAGCATTCGGATGCTCTTCTTCCGCTTCTGGTAGTGTGCCAAGAGTTGACGAGCAGATGCATCACTGACAGCATTCTGTATCCACAACCTTTTCCCTAGGTGAGAGTAGGTTACGACAATTACCAGCAGTGGGAGGATGTACAGCAGACCAAATGTACCAAGGTCTACATACTTCACAATCAGCTTGCTTGGGCCAGGAAAAGCAGGGAGGCAATGACTCCTGACAACGCCATCCCTACAGCAGAAGAGAATGTAGGTTATGATAACAAGACCAGTGGAAAGAACTTTAAGAGGTATGGATTCTAGTATGTCTTTAAGTAAATCTCACCCTTCCATTCTCTAGGTCTTAATTTATTCATTTTTTAAAAAGTATTCTGAGAAATGATCATTTTTTTTAAAAAAATTATTTAATTAATTTATTTATTTGACAGGTAGAGTTATAGACAATGAGAGAGAGACATAGAGAAAGGTCTTCCTTCTGTTGGTTCACTCCCCAAATGGCCACTATGGCCAGCGCTGCACTGATCCGAAGCCAGGAGCCAGGTGCTTCTTCCAGGTCTCCCATACGGGTGCAGGGGCCCAAGCACCTGGGCCATCCTCCAATGCCCTCCTAGGCCACAGCAGAAAGCTGGACTGGAACAGGAGCAGCCGGGACTAGAACTGGCATCCATATGGGATGCCGGTGCCGCAGGCTGAGGATTAACCAAGTGAGCCATGGCGCTGGCCCCAGTTTATTCAATTTAAAAAATTTTTTTTCAATTTTAACATTAAACAGTAATTTATTTTTCTTAAGTGTCTCAGTCCAGGCGGTGGTCAAACTGAGGCTGACCAGACTCCTGATCACCAGTGTTTCTAACCTGGCTGCTCATCATCTTAGTTCCAGCAATATAAATTTCCTCCATTGAAGAAAATTATAAAGGAACAAGAACACAGATAAGGATTTTTCAAATGTCAACTTCCTGAGGGTCTCCGGAAAGAGGAAGGTAAAATTATATATTAAGTAACCAATCAGACTTACCTGTTCATGAAAGAAAACAGATTTTGATAAATTGCATGTGGGAGAGCAAGGAACACTGCCAGACTCCAGATCAGGGCAACAGTCAACAGGCTTTGGAAATATGTTAGCCTTGGCTTCATTGGGTGCAGAATTACCTGGAACAGAGAGGCACCAATCTTTACATCAGTTTAAATCTTGTGTTGTTTGTATGGGCAAGCACTGATTGAGGTGTCCATACCTGTATCTTTTATATAATTTACTTGGTCTGTTAATACCATTTACCTTACTCCAGTCTGAACATGGTTGAATTGAAAATAATTTAGAAAAAAAGAATAATACATTAAAAAATGTGTCTCGAAAAATATTAGAAATTCCAAATGGTTCCCAAAGAAGGAGGCAATGTGAAGTGTTGTGTTTGTGTCATTCTATAAACATACTCTATCCTCAAGGCCTATTACATCCTGAAGTTCAGGAGATATCTATTTGCCTGAGTATAGCCTGTCCTTTTATTCTGAAGTGCCCTCCAGAGATCTTACCCGGTGTCGGTCCATGGCAACAGCCATCAGCGTTAGAGTTGAGACATGGAGGGAGCAGTACTGAGCAAATCGACTCACATGGCACATGATCCTGCCAAATAACCACTGTCCACTCAGGAATCGGGCCTGGTAGAAGGAAGCAATGAGAGGTTAGCTAATTGCTCAAGCGAGTTTCTCACGCATTGCTGAAATGAAAATTTCTAGAAACAGAGCTTAAGGCAAGCTTACATCCCTCTTCCTCTTGCCCCATCACCCATCCCTGGATTGCAGCAGCAACTTCCCTGTGAACTGGAACCAACCCAATATAGTCACTCACCAAAGCAAACGGACTGTTGAATATAATTATCAAAATGTCAGACACAGCCAGATTAAAGATGAGAAGGCCTGTTGATTTGGTTATTTCCTTGTGTTTGATGAAAACTTGGCATACCAGCGAGTTGCCGAAGAGGGATATCATTATGATGACTGCATACGCTATAGTCAGTACTATCTTCGCTGCGATGTGGGGTTTGCCCACCAGCCATTTTCTGATGGCTTCTGTTGGCCCTTCCCATTCTGAATTGACAACACTGGTTCCATTTACATTTGTGCCATTCCAGCTTTTATCCTGAATGAGTGGAATCTTAGTGAAATTTTGGACGAGCCAATCAACAGTACTTTGTACTTGTAATAGGGAAGGGGATGCTTCTTTAAACGAATAGTTCATTTTTGTTTGGGGTTACAAATTAAGCTCACTCTAAGGGGCTATAAAAGAGATCGATGAGGAAATCTTTCTCCTATGCCTGGCAAACAGAAACTCCTGGATCTGCCTTAGATTTGAAGATCAGACTTCGCTGTCTCACAGAGCTCGTTATAAAGTGAGGTCTTGAGGAGCCAGGAGCTAAGTCTTCACTTCTCCTGCAGAAGAGAAGCAAGGAGTCTTGCTCATCAGCTTACATTCACCAAGATGAAGAAATCTGTGGAGCCAAACCAGAACAACAGTTTACTTATGGAACTGAGTTAATTTTTCCTCCTTTCCATCTTTATTAAGGAGCATAAAATTCTGTCAAATCATTTGCAGTCATTACCTATTAAGTGTATTTGAAGTATATTTGATTTCTCCCAAATCATCATCATGGGAAGGGGCAAATAATAACCTTGACACATTATTCTGAGAATGACATCATTCTGTCATCCTTGAGTCAGAAAAGAGTAGCACTCTGTAGTCCAGGCTGAAGGCCAGGGGCCCTGTGCTCTCCTGGATCCCTGCTGTGAGTCTCCAGATCAGGGTCATAGAGTAAGAGAGGAATGGCCATGTTAAATATGACACAATAGTAAAGTACATTAAGATTTTGGGTGTGTTTCACATTTTTAAAATTTAAAATTTGAATGTTCTTTGCTTACGTTTTCATCTCCGAGATATATTTTAGCTTTATTTATGACTAATCTCCAATTAGCACTCACTGAGAAACTGCTACAGGGACTCTGTAGAGAATAATTTTTTAAAAGCAAATAATCATCTTTGTAATTTAGTTTGCTGTTTTTTATTTATAAATCTTTTTTAAAAAATATATTTTTAAAGAAATATACCCCTATACAAAAACTAAATTTCTCCCCTGTGCCAGGTAGTGCCATGGACGAACCTTTATCAACAAATATGAATGACACCCAAACACTAGGGTAGCAATCAGTTTGAATATATAGTCTGTGAATGCTGTCACCACCCATTCAAATTATTTAAGAGGAGGAAGTATGCATAAATTCATTTCCAAGGCTTTTGGATGAAAACCATTTTAGTCCCTACCCTCTTCCACTATAGACTTGTCAAAAACAGCAATTTGTTATTTTTAAAACAAATGTACATTAGCCATTGTGAGTACCATTTACCTATATGCTATGTGCTCACTAGGCAATACTTAGCATTTGAATTCAGATAATTCTTAGACACCATCTGTTTTCTAACTTGATTGTTTTGATGTGTGACTCATTTTATCTCATCAAGACTTATCTATACAAGTTTATAATCAATCAATCCATCAGCAAGTGTTATCTAAAATCCTTGAAACTAAGCTAGGCTACTGGCCCTGCAGGATGGCAAAATAAATCAATTACTTACAAGTCATAGAGAAAAGTCTAATAGCAACTAATTTCAGTATGATCCAAGCTAGAAAATTAATATAGTTTAAAATGCAGATGGTTTAAATGCTCTTAGTTTTAAGAAGAGAATGCTATCGATGGGGGCTGAGTTAGCCAGAGGAGGTTTGAGAGAGGATAAAATCAAATGTAGATTTTTATGTAAAACTGGCAAACACACAAGCCTGGCTTCTCATCATCACAATGTTCATCAACTCATGCCCCAGGGTTTCTGTTGAGGTGCTATTGCCTCCTAATCCATATAGCGTTAATTAAGTAGTTAATAAATTATTTCCTAATCAAAGATTGTCAGGACTAGTAGGCTATATACATCTGGTTTCTGGCCTTGGGGCCATCCTGGGTGTCGTAGGATAAGAGTGAGGGGAGTGGGAACTTTCTAGCTCATCTTAGAGTAAAGGCCAGTTCTGGCCCACTCTTCCTTGTGCTGGAGGACGTAAACAAAAAGATCAAGCCAGAAGAACTGAGTTTCTGAATAGCTAACTAGTCTCTAACTCTAGAATGTGGGAGCTAGTTAATAAAAGGTGAAGTGGGTCCAGTGTTGTGGTGCAGCAGATGAAGCCGACACTTGCTACACAGGCACCCATATCAGAACATGGGTTCCAGTCCTGGCTGCTACACTTCTGGTCTAGCTCCTTGCTAACACACCAGTGAAAGCAATGAAGATGGCCCAAGTACTTGAGCCCTCGCCACCCACATAAGAAATCAACATGTAGTTCCAAGTTCCTGGCTTTGATCTGGCCCAGTCCTAGCCACTGTGACCAATGGGGACTGAATCAGCAGACAGAAAATCTTTGTCTCTTCCTGTCACTCTGCCTTTCAAATAAACAAATATTCACACACATACACACACACACACACACACACACACACACAGAGGCTGAAATAACTAGTGTGAATGTGTGCGTGCCTATGTATGGAAGAGTGGGGTGCTGTCATAATAATATAGACTTGGAAGCAGAAGATCTTTTTAAAATTATTTATTTTTATATAAAAAGAGCCGATTTCACATGTCTAGCTTCCATTCGCATTCCACCTCCCTGCTCTGCCACTAAATTACAGTGTGACTGAACAGATCCATTTTTTGTGCCTTGCTTTCTCCAATTGTCCAAAGGAGATAATATATGCTTAACAAGGTGGTAGTGAGGATTAAACTAGCATGATGTGAATTGCACAAAAATATATGCTATTCAAATAAAAAAACCTTTATCATAATTTTATTTTTATTGTAACTGTATTATTGTTCTTTCTTGACAGCCCTCACCCCCCTCACTGTAATCAACTCCTCTACTGTAGAAAAATCTCTCAGTCCACTTCTACGGGCAATTGATTTTTTACTATTAAAAATCAATTAGCTCACATTGAAAGGGAGCAAATGGAATATTTTTGTGTATGTGCAATTAGATGATATGTGTTCATGTGTGTGTGTACACATGGTATGTGTTCATGTGTGTGTGTACACATGTGGTATGTGTGTGATATATATTTGAGAGATATGTTGTACTTGTGTGAATTTGTGTGAAACATGTTTGTTATATGTTTGCATGGTGTAGATTTGGATGGTGTCTATCTGCTATACAGCAGACACATAGTTTATGCTTGTGTGTGGCATATTTGTGTGGAGTGTGTGTATATGTGGTACTATTTCTCTGCTGTAAAAGCTTGTATGGTGTGCGTTGCATGGTCTGTGTGGTACATATTTGTGTGATGGAAGTCTGAGTTTCCCCACCTAATCTAGATGCGGGAAGATGTTAGGAGTCTCACCCCAGTTTTCTAGTTACAGCTCTGTTCCCTTTGTCTTGTAATGGAGGAGCCTTGCATCTTGCTGAAAAGATTCCACACCTCCCCCAGAGGGGAGGACAGATCAAGGAGTGGAGCCAAAATTTCCAACTATAACACCTTCCCAAACTGCCAAGTTGGGGCAGGGCTAGGAATAACATTAGCATCTAGGACTTCCTCACTAGCACAGAATCAACATTGCAGAATAGGAACAGACACATGGAGAGGCATACCCTCTACGTCTAGACCTCATCCCTTCCCCTAATGACTTCCCAGGCTGTAGGCTGCTGTGTGGCTTTTCTGAGTGGCAGCTGCCTGGAGGAGGGGTGGGCGACCGCAATCGCAGACACCAGAAAGGTTACAGCCTCCCCTTTGCCTGCGCTGTTGCGGAGTCTGTATGAGAGGAGCGAGTACAGCATCGTTTCTGGCGTTTTCCTGTACTCGAAGGTGGAAAAGGGGCTAAGGAGCTTCAGTTTACCTACTTTGTGAAGATCGATGCTCCTCAGTAGGACTTCTGTTTAGCCAAGCAGACGGAAGAGGGCAGTGAAGAGGAATACATCCTCTTACATTTAGCCCCCTCCTCAAATTTCAGGAAGGCGTGGCTTTAAAGAAACCACGTCACCTTAAGATCTCCCAGCGCCTAGGAAGCCAGGGGTCCCTTTAGGCTTTGCCAGCCCATTCCCCATCTTCCCGACTCGCAGCTTGGACAGTACCAGGGAGATGGGCCGGGGTGAGAGAGAGCTCCGATTAGCGAGATTTGGTCTTTTCTATCTCGCGGGCAGAACGGATGTAGTAGATGGATTTGCTTACATCCTAGGTTATAGCCCCCTCCCCAATCCTCGAGCAAGGGATTCCAGTGAGGGAGGTGCTTCTCAGGAGAGGAGCCTTAGCTCTGACGGGAGTCCTACTCAGCCCAGCGTGGCGCACGAGAGCAAGGTGGGGAGGAGGCTGGGGAGTCAGGGACCTGGGAGGGAGTGCAAAGAGGGTGCTGACCCTTGGCTTTCCAAGACTAAAGTGCCAGGTCAGTCTAAGAGTTTGTGTGTACTTCAGTGAAAACAAACATACGCACACACACACATATTTTAAGCGTAGAAGTGTGGTGACGGGGGAAAGGCGGGCATGAAAGCAGCCAGTAGAAGCAGCCACCGGACTCTGGGAAGACGCAGACAGGGTGTAGGGAATGGGAGAGCGGGTACCCCAGAGGCTTTTCAGGACTGCTACTATAGCTGCTATGAACAGACAAGAAAGAGGGAATTTCTAAGGACTCTCCCAGAGCTCGCGAGAAAATCCAGGTAACCTGTGGAAGACATGCATTAAGTCTTCGGGAACTGCGAGTGCCCTGTGAACCTGGGGTTACCAATGACCTAAACCCTTCCCCTGGGTGGGCACTCTGAGCCCAGTTGAGCGTAAAAGTGGAGGACCCTCGGCCTGCCCATCAGCCTGTTTACCTGGTGCCAATCGCAGCGGCAGCGGCTCCCTTGCGGATTTCTCCCGCCTTTCCTGCAGGCGTTAGTCTTACCTTGGAGCGCTGTAGTCCAGGAGTGACTGGGAAACGGAGCGCTTCCCAGCCTCAGTTTGCGTTTGGGAAAAAGGGGGAAGGGGCGGCTCGCCAACTGCCTTCCGGAGCCAGGACTGCTTCGTCGCCAGGGAGGTCTCTGGGGTGCTGAGGACCGCCGCAGACTGCTGCGGCCAAGGTGGCGCGCGCGTTCGCGGGAACCAGGGGGACTGGGCAGTGACCCTCAGCGTCGGGGGGCGGGGCCTGGGGAGGGCGGGCAGAGCTTTGCGGGAGACTTTGCCTGTGCCTCGCGATGCTGGGGGCACAGGTGGCTTCCATGTGAGGGGACGCCAACTGTGTAACTGGGGATTGGGTCGCCCTTTTCAAGGCACAGGCACTTTGTGGGGCCATACCAGATAGAGCTTTACAATGCGTGGAGTGGTTGTCGCCAGCGGTGCGCATGCATCAGTTTTAAACCCCACATATCTAATTGTAAAAGGCGAAAGATTTATACGATCTGAAGAGAAACCAGAGTATCCCACATATCTAATTGTAACCAATTCAATTTACCAATCATCTGGTAATTAGCATTATGCTCCCCGCTGCTCCCATTCCTCCATTCCTCATCTCTGCTATTCCGGCTTCCCAAAGCCTCTCGGCCTTTAGGATTTATTTCGATTTTTCTGACCTGCAGCCCGTCGGGGCCGCTCGAGGACTGTGCACCCTCAGGGCAGTGGGAGCTTGAAAATAGAGAGATGCAAATGACGGGTGGAGGGGTTAAAGGAGCAGTTTGAGAAAAAGAAGTCTTCGGAAAGCTGCCCACCGCTGTGCTTCTAGTGACTCAAAACAGCATGTGTGAAATCAACATTTTCTTCTACGAAAGCAATGTAGAGTGGAATGGGAGGAACATGGGGAGAAAGGGGAAAGAGCGGACAAACAGGGCAACAGTAATTCCTGGCTTAAAATTCACAGCAAAGATAGACGTTTCTTGGAAACTTTCCTTGAAACACCCGAGTTTCTATCATTTTACTTCGAAACGTTTTGCTTTCTTTCTCCGTGTGTGTGTGTGTGTGTGTGAGCACGTGCGCGCGCGCTCATCTGGAAAAAAGAATCCGATAATGTATCTTTTAGCTTCCTGAATGGACTCCTCATTCCCTTTGCACCCCGAATCTTCTAGAAGGAACGCGTAAACACTCCGAAACTCATATGCGCACTCATGACGCACTGACTGCCTCCTGGATACAACAGGGGCACTGTGATCTCTGGTGGTACATCTCATTTTCCTACAACAGCATGCAAGCACTGCTGGTTTCTTCCATAAACTTCTAGTTTTCCCCCAGAAAGTACGAGAACTCTGTATTCCCCTTGCACCTAGTCGGTTTTCTGCTAGAGAGGGTGGGTACACTTTCTTCAGATTTCGTGATTGGTGACAGTCACCCATTTTCTCTATTCACCCTGTATTTGCTATGGAGGCTTCCGGAGACCCTCACAGACCAGATTTCTATGAGTTTTGATGGTAGCTCCCCAGCTATCTCCTGAGAAAATAAAAAATCTAAATTACCTCTGTTCATGACAGGGATACCTCCTTATTTCTCCTAACACTCCCTTCTTTCCTGGAAGCTTTGGAAATATTTTCAAACCTCTGTTGAGCATGAAATTTTGCAGCATCACCTTGAATTTACCCCAGTCAGTGCGGAAGCGCCCATTCTCCCAACATCCGCATTCACCCGGTGGTCAGTGCTGCAACATTGAACTCTCTGCTACGCACATTAAATTTACCACAGGCAAGGCCAAAGGATGCTACCTCTCTCGTGAACATCCAATTTTCCTTAGATAGACAAAGGGCACCCCACAACTCTCCTACAGCCAAAAATTATCCCAGGCAAAGCAGGGGATCCCTTATCTTCCCCTATGCTACCCAAATTGTCTCTGGATTATAAAACAGCTATCATCTTCCCTTAACCCCATATTTCCTCTTTCAAAGTACCTAGACAGGCTGCTGTAGACCCGAAAGGCGTCAAGAGCCCTGAAGATTTTACCAGTCGTCTCTCCATTTTGCTAGATCCCAACATCACCTCCTCAGCCTTAGCTCTAAGAGTCATGAACTGACGCCTATAGGTGCACAACTCCTCTGAGGACACCAATAATCACTCAACTGACAGCGCAAGATCCTCTTTCTGGCAACGAAACAGCACAGGCTGAACTCAGCAATTGCACACATCTCCAGACTGACATCACTAATAAGGAGGGAAAAATACTCGAATTTCTGACCTGCGAAGGCCGGCCTTTGATTTAGAAAAGTGAGCTCGACCTCTTTACGGTAAATAACCTGTAAGGTAACATCTTCACGCAGCCCTCTGGGCATGCCTGAAATTCCCAGAACTCCATCTATCCAAAACACCACCACCAAGACCCTCAGCCACACCAACAGGACCCCGCTCCCTCACCGCTCCTAACCAAGGAAGGCTCCACGCACCGTCACTAACCTGGAGGAATCAATCCGAAGTCTACCCGGCAGGGAGTTAGGTTCGCTAGGGCAGAGCGCCCCAGCCCTTTAAGGGTCCGCGAGTCCGCTCAGGATCCTCCTACCGCTTTCGGGGTTTTCCCACACTACTTGGGATTCTTCCAAAGTCCTCTTCTCTCCCAAGAAACGCAGCGGCTGCACGTGGGGCTCTCGGAGAGTTAGCCCAAGCCAGCCAATCGGGAGCCGAAGCAAGAGAGCACTGGCTCCAGGGCGGTCTGCCACTGAGAGCCGGCTGGAGGCCCCCTAGTAACCGATTTATAGGGTTCCGCGGGGAGGGAGGAAGAGGGCGGCGCTCTAGCCGATTGGTTCTAGAACGAGGTGCTGGGGGGAGAGGGGGAAAGTGCTGGCCTGTGGGCTCTGCGTCGCCTCCTCTTTTTGCTGCCCACGCAGTGCCATTTATGAAGGCTTTAGCTGGCACTCGGTTTTCCAATCGATTCTTTTTAGAAGTTCAGCTTCAAATCGAGCCAAAATTTCTACATTCTTCTCTCCCCTCACCCCAGTTCTCCGAGGCACAGCCCCAGCCTACCAAAAGAGAGATGTAAAGGAGTTCTCTTGGTCGCCTATGAGAGCACATGTAGTGGATAATTCATGGCGATTGGGATCTAAAGAAAAATATTGCTAGAATAAATTATGAGAATACGTATACATACAGACTTGTTTTCTCACGGTGAAGGGAGCTCTTCTGCATACATTCGCTTTTATTATTATTTATTGTATGATCCAACGAAGCATACCAGCATGAAATCTTGTACTGAAGGGCCTGCATTGTGGCACAGAGGGTAAGGCGGTGGCTTGCAATTCACCTTTGCTCTGCCTCCAATCCAGCATCGCTGCTAATGTGCCCAAGAAAGCAGCGGATGACAGCCCAAGTGCTTCCCCTTCCCCCACTGTGGGAGACCCAGAAGAAGCTCCTGGTTCCTGGCTTCGGATTGGCCCAGCCCTGGTCATTGCAGTTATTTGGGGAGTGAACCAGCAGATGGAAGATTCTCATTCTCTCTCTCTCTCTCTCTCTCTTTCTCTCTCCCCCTCTCCCCCATTTCCCTCCCTTCTCACTCCCTCCCTCCCTCTGTCTCTCCTGTTCTCTATAATTCTGCCTTTCAAGTAAATAAATGCTAAAAATAAAGATATAAAGCCAGCATGGTGGCTCACTAGGCTAATCCTCCACCTGCGGCGCCGGCGCCCCGGATTCTAGTCCCGGTTGGGGCACCGGGTTCTGTCTCAGTTGCTCTTCTTCCAGTCCAGCTGTCTGCTGTGGCCTGGGAAGGCAGTGGAGGATGGCCCAAGTGCTTGAGCCCTGCACCCTCATGGGAGACCAGGAGGAAGCACCTGGCTCCTGCCTTCGGATCGGTGCAGCTCCAGCTGTAGTGGCCATCTGGAAGGTGAACCAACAGAAGGAAGACCTCTCTCTCTCTCTCTCTCTCTCTCACTGTCTAACTCTGCCTGTCCAATAAAATAAATAAATAAAGATATGTAAAATTTCACTAATCACTCAACAGTGGGTTTGAATTGGTGGATGAATTTATTAACTTGAAGATAGATTGATATCTTTATAGTACTTTTTACCTTTGGAAAATCCATTTGGTTCTTTTGTAATTTCTGTTTTTAAATGGATATCTTCTGTTTGATGAGACATTGCCATCTTACCTTTGCTCTTTAACTATGATTTCCTTTAATTCTTGGAATATATTTAAAATAGTTTATATAAAATCAGTCTACTAGATTCAATATATGAGGCATCTCAAAGGATTTACATTGCCTGATTTTCTCCCTGTGAATATGTCACACTTTTTTGTTCTTTGCATGTTTTATGTTTTTTTGTTTAAAATTGAAAAATGGATATTTTAACTGATTTATTTTAGCAACTCTGTAGCAAAATCAGAGATAATTGCATGTCTATTTAGCAACTGGACTGGACAATTTCAGTGAAATCTATTTCTCCCACATTGTGCAGCCTCTGATGTTGCTCTTCAAATAGTTCAGTCTTGGTTATAACATGGTCACTCTGGGATGCTATTAGTTTGAGCAGAACTATCTTTGTCCTTTTCCCTGATATCTCTCTCTTAAGCTGTCTACTTTGTTACTATCATACCCAGTTATGAGCCTCCAGTAATTGCTGTATGATTCCAATATTGTTTTCAACAATGCCGCAGAGCATAACTTACTCTACAGTAATCCAGTTAAATTTGGGCCCCTTTGCAGGAGAAGTCTTGTATCCCATTCTTTAAGGCATCCTCAAACCTCAAGCAGAAGACTCTTGTTAGTCGTCTGTTTCACTGATTCTTGTTGTTAGTCTTCTAGATAACCTAAAGTTTAGATTGCTGTTCTCATGAAGTTGTCAGCCTTATTTTTGTTCTTTACTACCCAAATCACCCGTAGTTTTTAACAGTTCCCTACAGCTTGAGATTCCCTATGCTCTATTCCAAATAAAGTTATCTTTGGGAGGGCTATTGCATTGCAATCTTAAATATGACCTCTCCCCCTGAATAAATTCTCTTTGCCACTACTTCAGATTCTAAGGCAGTGTCATGTTTCTCTTGAAGAAGCATCCTGCTTTATGAATTAAAAGAAAACTCACCCTTACAATCATCCTGGAAGAGAAAGTGTTTCTGGTCTTCTTTGTATTGGACATAATTTTTACCTTATGTTTAGCGGCTGAGTGGAGCAAAGGAGCCCCCAAAATCTTAGCAGCTCTTACCTAAATGAGAGCTTCTAAAACAGAGATCTTGGATAAATGAGAAATGATGTAAGCTTGCCTCAACTAGGAATATATTATAGCTGTAGATGAGGGTCTTGTGAGAAGGGGAAACATGTTTTTTACCATATCTTTCCAGGGTTGAGCTTCCATCAGGCTAAACTGTGTTAAGAGAAGTAGCAAGCCATAGGCCAAATGTGGTGGATTCTCACTGTTCTTACTAAGACTTATTCAAAATTTTCTTGAATAGGATCTAGTAGATTTTCTTGAATAAATGTTCCCTCATGTGCTGTTAGGACAGTTTCCAAAAATACTACTTTTGGTTTGTTTCAAGCTTTTTTAAGGTATGGTTGTTTGCCTAGGGTAAGTGTCCATAGATTTCCTTACATCACCAATCTAGAGGTCATTTTATCTTTCTTATCTTCTTAGACTTGTGCTTAGTAAAATGTAGCATGTGATTATATATGCTTTATGTTGGCTGTATCCTCCCTGTATTAATCATAGTCCTCTCCTAGGTAGAAAAACCTAGCTATTCTCCTACTGCTTCTTCATCAGTCAAATTAGTACTGTGGCTGTTAAATGAGCACTTACTACATCTTCCATTGTGAATAGGAGTGAAGAGAAGGATATAGTGAGGAGAAAGATACAGTGATGAATCCAATCCAATCCCTTAACCCTCAATTTTCCTCAGTGTAAGGAGACAGATATGAACATTACTTAAAAACAAGGCATCACATCATCAGTGTCAGAATAAATGAGCAAATATACTCTGGAAACAGTCTAGGTCTCTCTCTCTCTCTCTCTCTCTCTCTCTCCCTCTCTCTCTCTGCCTTTCAGTGAGGAGGTGATCTCTGCACTATCTGGTATTCTATGTTTTCAGGAGTGGCATTTAATCTGGACCTTGATGTGTGGGTCAGGTTCCAATAGAGGGAAATAGGAAGGGAATATTCTGATCAGAGGAAAATGACCCCAGTCATGAATACATTATACAGAAAAAAATGTATACTTTCAGCATCTGATTAGGCAGGTTCAAAAAAATGGTCTGGTCCAAATTATGAAAACCCTTTGAAACCCACACTGTAGATTTGGGACTTCATTCTGTAAACAGTGGGGCATCATAATGTATTTTTGAATAGCATATCAACACAATTACTTGAGAAAGAGCAGATGTCTGACTGAAGAATGAAGAACTGAATTTCAAAAGTGATACCAGAGGCAAGGAAGCTGGTGAGAAGGAAACTATTACTATTTTCTAAGAGAGAAATAATGAGGGCCTGGTTTTGGGCAGTGACAGAGGGGGTAGAAAATGGTGAAGGACTAAAGTGATTCTGGGGAAGTAGGCACTAGAGGCTTTGGAGACTGATTAGATGACTCCTTATAAACTTGGAATAATGGTTTAAATGCCACATTCTTCTGAGAGCTAGTAGAAATGTTCATAGCTTAGAATGGTTAAGAGCTTATTCATTCTGGGCTGTGTGAATTTAAGAACCACTTAATAGCGTGTATGTACTGAACAATTCCTAGAAACTTTCCAAGATTGCAGAGATGGGTGTCAAGTTGTGACAACTTTGTATCATATAGAGGTAGACAGCTATATCCGGGTTAGCCCCTGATTTCAAGAAACTTAAAGATGTGGAAAAATAAATTGATAAAGCAATTTATTTAAAAACTTAAACTTTAACCCTATTTTATTTACCCCAAGGGCTAATAGATAAATTATCATATTAAAATGCCTCACAGATGGTTGATTGGATATATTAAGGTATTAAAGTATAATGTTCAGTATAGGTTTAGTCAATAGACTAAAAAGACCAGAGAAAACTTCTGAAAGGAGATGGTATTTAAATATAGCATTAAAAGAACAAAGAATTTAGGTAGTCTTAGAAAAGGGGTAGGATTAGAAGTAGGCAGAAAAATGAGGCTTAATTTGAAGAATGACTAGACTTAGGTATATAAATCCAGAAAGATGTTCTTTCCTGCTGGATTAGGTATTGGGGTAGGGTTAGGGGACAGGATGACATTGGAAAGACAAATATCTCATCAAATTCTTCCACCTAAGCACAAAATAAAGTCACTGAATACCTATGACACATAAAGCATTGTCCTGGATATTTACGGACCTGCCTGAAGAGGAAGAAATACAACCGAAGGAGAACCTGAGATCATCGTTGGTGACCTGGGGTGTCAGTTTTTGGTCTCTAGATATGGAAGACGGAGAGAAAGGAAGGCTGGTGACTTCTCATGATGATGACTCAAATCCATAGATCTCTGAGTTCTCCTATTGCTCATCTATCACTTAGAGATAGACTGTTGGCTTAGCTCTAAGCCCTTCCCTTAGTGAAGTCAGGGAGCATGAAACCATTCCAAACCAGTTGTATCCACAGGATAACCAAAATACCTGAAAACTGCAAAGGCTTGGGAGGGGCCAGGGAGAACTTTCTGATGAGGATCAAGAAGAAGTCATCATCTAGTCTCTATTTCCAGTGATTTTTTTCTGATTTTTTTTAAAAAAATATTTAAGAGAGGGGAGAGAGAGAGAGAGAGAGAGAGAGAGAGAGAGAGAGAGAGAGAGAGAATGCTCCCATATGTACTGGTTCATTTTTCAAATGCTCAAAATAGCCAGGGCTGGGCCAAGGTCACAGCTGGTAACCAGAAATTCAATTCATGTGATCCACATGGATGACAAGAACCCAATTATTTAAACCATCATCACTGCTTCTCAGGGTCAGCAGGAAGCTGGAATTAGGAACCGGATGTTTGTGTCAAACCCAGGCCTATGGCATGGAATGTAGAGATCTGAACTTATTATCTTAACCACTAGGTCAAACTCTCAACCCACCTGAAAGATTTAATTGAGTATCAGCTGCTTACCCAACTCTGAGCAAGACCATGTTGGACTTGCTGGTGAGGACAAGTGGCAGCAGCACCTGCTTACTTCATTCTCCACATCTTTATTGGGATTTTAAGGCCTGCACTACCCTAGCAGTGAACTGATAATATTAGGTAGCAAATGAGTAAGAGCTGGATGAGTAGTTCAGACTGGATGGGTTGTAGACATTCAGAGAGGGGAGAAATACATGAGTGTTAAATGGAAACAGAACAGTACTATAGAGAAAATGGGATCCAATACAACTCTTGGAGACTAGGGATGGTTTAAAGATTGGTGTAGAGAAAGAAGAGGCAGGCAGAGCAAGTATCAGAAGTAGGGTAACTATGTAAGAAGGAAAGTGGGATTACAAGAAGAGTAAAGTGGTGAAATTATACTAGATACAAGTAAGAATGAAAGGAAGAACAGCAAATTTATTCCTTTTGAATGGCAAGTACAAAAATTTAGATTTTTACCCGAAGCAATGGATATATATTTTGATTGTTGATTATTGAGTACCAACTATGTGTTGGGGACTATGGCTATTATTCTCAGAAATCCTCATAGTTTCTTGTCATTTGGGTATTCCCTGGAGTGACCAACTGTTCTGTTTTTCCCAGGACTGAAGAATTTCCTGGGACATGAGACTTTCCATGCTAAAATTGAGAAAGTCTCAGACAAAATGAGATGGATTGGTCATCGTGGTGTTCTCTTTCTCTCCCACTTTATTTTACTTTTCTTAATTCTTTCTGTGGATTC
This sequence comes from Sylvilagus floridanus, assembly GCA_949820135.1. Taxonomy (NCBI): domain Eukaryota; kingdom Metazoa; phylum Chordata; class Mammalia; order Lagomorpha; family Leporidae; genus Sylvilagus; species Sylvilagus floridanus. The sequence goes on from OX463223.1 coordinate 83,644,377, forward strand.
ATTTTCTTTACTCTATCTCTGTCTCAAACATATCCTGTCCATTATTCGCAAACCTTCAATTCCTATTCTCTTTTTCAAATGGTTTCTCCTCATTGTGTAGCACCAAGGAGATAATGTCTAAGATTTTGGATATGTATAAATTTATTAATGTAAAGGTGAGATAAGGAAAAAGAGAAGGAGTATGAGATCCCTCCAAAAGGAGGGCTTAATTTCAGTATTGACTCAATACTTCAGAGAGAGCCTCAATTTCAGTATTGACTCAGGAAGTAGTAACATAGTAAACCCTCAAGACTCATTTGGCTATCCTCAAGATATATTGAAAAATGCATCCTCAATATGACACCTCATCAATTTCTTTTTCTTTTACTTTATTAAAATACTGAGTTTATTTCACAAGTATGTTTGTCTCCTCACAATTTCCACGTCTGACAACCGCTACTACTATGCCCTATCATAACATTCATACATACTTAAAAGCAAGCAAAGGGTAGAATTCCATATTTAAAAATTAAATGAGTATTTTGGACAACACATTCTGGGCAATGAAACCTGGACAACATTTATCAAACATGGTAGGGAAAGTTCTCACTCTGCAATATAAAAAGGACAACTGTTACAGGAACAAAATAAGACAGAAAATGTTAACAAATTGTATAAAATATTTTTAAAGAGATTTCTTCTGCTGCCAAAGATTTTGAATAGCCTTCTGGTCAGTCATCTGGAAGCAATTCTTCACATAACCGGTGAATTTAGGTTCCACTTTGGGAAGACAGCCACCTTTTTCTATACTTGCTTGCATTTTTGCTTTAATGTCATCTACAGGACCTTTTGGTGTTTTAGGAGTTTTTTTCTGGTTTTTGAAGGATTCTTGACCCTTTGATCTTGGTGTTGGTGGTTTTGAATCTTTGCCATTCTGATTTTATTTTTGTGCATTTTTGGATGGGGTATCTCATATAGATTTCTTCACTGGAGCTTTTTCTTCAGTTTCCTCATCATCAAAATCACCAGTGTCATTATCTTTTTTTTTCAAAGATTTATTTATTTATTTGAAAGTCAGAGTTACACAGAGAGAGGAGAGGCAGAGAGAGAGAGAGAGAGAGAGAGGTCTTCCATCTGCTGGTTCATTGCCCAGATCACATGGCTTGAGCTGCACCGATCCAAAGCCAGGAGCCAGGAACTTCTTGCAGGTCTCCCATGTGGGTGCTGGGGCCCTAGGACTTGGGCCATTTTCTACTGCTTTCCCATGCTATAGCAGAGAGCTGGATTGGAAGTGGAGCAGCCAGGTCTTGAACCAGCACCCATATGGGATGCCTGTGCTTCAGGCCAGGTCGTTAACCCGCTGCACCACCTGTTGTCCAAGTTTCATTGCCCAGTGCCAGCCCCATGTGCCATCATCTTCATCATCGTCGTCGTCATCCTCTTTATCATCTTCAAGCTGCAAGCTTTACTTTTTGCTGTGGTACCTTGCTGCTTCACATCCTCCTATTTGCCTTGTGACTCTGCATCTTCCCCCATAGCTACTAAATGCTGTCTGCTAATATGCGTAGGCCCTGAACCACATTTCAACCTTAAGACCACAGGTGGTTTATTTTAAAGCCCCTAAGGGAAATCAATGGCTGTACGGACATTTTCAACATTGCCAGTGTTACTTTAATTGGACCGCCTTCCTAATTCATTGCCGCTGCTTCCACAATGTGCAGGTTCATCCTTTGCACCAGTGCCTAAACTGACCGTTCTTAAAGATATCTGGTGCTCATTTTCATCATTGTCCACTTTAAAGTGATAATCTTGTCAGCCTTTAGTTCACAACCGGAAAAATAGTTCTGGGGCTTAAGGGGGCTCATGTCCATGGCCATCGAGTCTTCCATGGAGTAGAGGGACAAACCTAGGTGGGAGAGAAGGAGGACTGAGATGAGACACCCACTGCGTAAAGGACAACCGCACAGGATGGAACCACATCAGTGACACTTCATCAATTTCAAACTGATTCCAATAGGTCAATGGCATTGACTTGTTGCTTGAAGTGGATCCTTAGCATTGTTTATTTGTGTTTGATGTTCACATGGACATACAGATGGTAAATAAATGTCTTTAAACCTCCATGCTCACATCTTTGTTTTCATTGTGAAAGTGAACAGATAAATTTGAACATCTGCACATACTTTCCTTCATCAGAAGCTAAGAGAAGACTAACTGAAGAAGTAACAAGTTTGGCGTATTCATGAAGTTGGTATCGTGCAGTTATTACTGAGCATCTCTCTGTAAGGAGAGTAGAGCCTATCTAGTTTGTCCTTTCAAACCCAGTGGGAGGAAAGAAGGGATGAAAGGTACTTTTCTTCATTTTCTAAGCCTGAGAGAATGAAGCATTGGGAGCTGCCTCACGCATGTTAAGTAAAAACCATTGAATTTAAGAATTTGGTGAGCAGAGGGGTGGAAAGGACAGACAACAGATGGAAGCAGACCGTAGATATTTGAGTATGAGCAGAGGACACTACCATTCAATGCAATTTTGTTAATAAGACTCTGGATCTAGAAGAGAGACTAGAGATCCAAGCACAGGCCAACTCCATCTCAGAGTCAGGGCAGGGCCAACCCCGATTAGTACCTTCTTCCTCCGGGGTTGTGGGCTGAGTACTCAAGGACATTTCATTTTAGTCCACAGGAGGGAGTCACAGGGGATAAGATAGAGAACAAACTTTGAAGGAAGTCAGTAAGAAACTCTTTGAAGTGAGGAAGCACTTGAGCCTGGAGATTGGTGTTAGATTCAGGAGTCTTAAAGTGAGAAGGGAAAAAAAATCTGTTCACCTTTTATTAATTCAGTAGCATTTGTACCACAAGGAGAAAGCCTTAATACTCTAGGGAGTCACATTTTGGGGTGGACACGGATTCGCTGCATGATCCAACAATAGTTACTTAAGTTCTCTGAACCTCCATTTACCTATCCTATGAGGGTGATCATTTCTGCTTCACAAGATTTAATGAGCTTTAACTTAGAATAAATGTGGAAACTTTCATAGAGTGAGAGGGGAAAGATGGCTTGAGGATTGGATCTGGGTCTCTTTCATCACTGTTTCCCCACAACACATAGCAGCATGCTGTCGTGCACAAATAGCTGAACAAACACCCTGCTATATTGATAGGATGACAACTTCTCTCTCTTAATCATAATTCTAGTATTTCAGTCTGATACATATCCTCCAAATTCCCTAATTCAGCCTCCTCACACTCCCTGATCTTAATTTCCAACTTCTGCTTCAATATTGCACATTCCATAGCATATGTAAAGACCTATGTATTAACCTAGCCCTGCAAAAATTGCCAACAAATTTTGCTCTGAAAAACAGAAAACAAAACAAAACAACTGCACTCTATCCAAGTGTATTCAGATCAAAATATTGACGAGTGGAGGAATTGTCTTTTATTACCAGATCCTCTGGGTAGGGTATCTTTTGTGTAATCCGATTGATGCCTAGGTGAATGTTGTAAAGGCTACCAAGCTCCCTGATGGAATATTTTGCTATCTCTGGTGGTTAAGAAACAAATGGCTTTGGGGTTGGAAGACTGTGTGCCCTGAGTGCGAAAGCAAAAACAAAAGCAAAAGGAATGCGGGGTGGGGCTGATGCTGTGTTATAGAGCATAAAGCTGCCTCCTACAGCCATGACATCTCGTATGGGCTCCAGTTCGAGTCCTGGCTGCTCCACTTCCAATCCAGCTCTCTTCTAATGGCCGGGAAAGCAGCAGAAAAGGTCAAGGTGCTTAGGCTCCTGTACCTACTTGAGAGACCTGGATGAAGCTCCTGGCTCCTGGTTTCGGATCAGCCTAGCAGTTGCAGCCATTTGGGGTGTAAATCAGCAAATGGGAGCGCGCTCTCTCTCTCTCTCTCTCCCTCCCTCTCTCTCTCAAGTAAATAAATAAATCTTTAAAAATAAATAAATAAAAGAATAAGGGATAATCAAAACATGAGTAATAGAAATCTCTTCCTATTGAGAGGTAACTATAGGAGCCTGAGAAGAAAATGAAGACATTAACAAGGGAATGTTAGATTAGCCAAGCCAAAGAGCTGTGGGATTTAAAATAAAGAGAACCCAGATTGCTAGGAAGACCAGGCAAGAGGTGATGTGTGGATGGATCCTAGGCTAAGGGTCCCTGTTTCAAGTTTTCTCCTCTGCATATACAACCTGAAAGCATGAAATAACTATGACTCATTTGTACAAGGAGCCACAGAGCACAGGAAACAGAGAGGGGTTTCATTCTTTTTGTTGAAGACACTAGAAGACTCCTCCACACTTATGATGATTGTATGGTAGGCCAGGAATACTTGTGAGGAACCAAATATTTCTGATATGTCTATGCACTTCTAATTCACTCAAATCCATTCAATAAGCAATCACTAAATACAAATTTTGAATAAGATATTGTGCAATACACATGAGTATAACTTCATGAAGTCTGAATTACAGCGAGCTGAAAAAATGCCTGGTTTATTACTCTTTCCCCTATCTTAAAAATTGCTGCAAAAAAGCTGATTAAGGAATCTTCCTAAATGACTACATAAGAATGGGTTTTAATGAGTATACCAATCATTTTTAACTAAGTCCTTCCAAAAAAGCTTGAAAAGGATTCTCTTTAGTATCCCAATTATCTCCCTAAAATCTGGTCTATACTATCACTTCTCATAGCAACCACTTTAATACAAGATGAGCAAAAATATCTGCTGCCATGTGAATTATCACTCAGGCTGTGAACCAGCAGTGTGACACAGCTGGTTTAAACTTCTGATCCAACTCCCTGATAATGCACCTCGGAATGCAGAAAAAGATGGATTAGGTACTTGGGCCCTTTCCACTCATGGGGAAAATCCGAATGGATTTCAGCCTGGCCCACCCTCAGCCATTGTTGCCATTTTGGGAGATAAACCAGTAGAAGGAAGATTTCTCTCTCTCTCTCTCTCTCTCTCTCTCTATCTGTTTATAAGTCTTAAAAAGAAAAGATTGACCGGTGCCGCGGATCATTTGGCTAATCCTCCACCTGCGGTGCCGGCATCCCTGGTTCTAGTCCCGGTTGGGGTGCCAGGTTCTGTCCCGGTTGCTCCTCTTCCAGTCCAGCTCTCTGCTGTGGCCCGGGAGTACAGTGGAGGATGGCCCAGGTGCTTGGTTTTCATGAATCTGGAGCCTTTATATAAACGTCCATCATATTTGGACCTTTCTGAACCGTTGTTATCTAACTTAACCTTATTTTTTCTTGAACTATCCATTCTTCCTAAGTGAGAACTGATTCTTCTGTAAACCAAGGTCACTTGTATCATTTAACCTTTCTTTCATCCAATGTTCAATTTTTTGAGTGTCCTTCAATGCTGCCTTCTAGACTAAAGTAATGACTTTCTGGGCTCTTTTGGTCGTGGAAGTTTATCAAATATTTTCCAAGGTCCGTAAACTAGCCACTCAATTTGTAACAAACTGTCAAAGAAAGGTAACCAACTCACTAACCAGGCTTCTGCCAGACCAAAGAAATCCTGTTGATTATATTTGAATCACTTTTCATTAATGGCAGACTAAATGGTTCATAAAATCAGTTCAGTGAACTTCTGCAATATATTTTCTATTAGCCCATGGTACAGAATAAATTCTGGTTATATGAGTACTTTTATATTACTCTCTATCTGGCCAATGCCTTACTCACAGGACTCTGATCACAGTGGGCCTGTGTGAGTCTAATGCTTCTCACTCTCTCACATTTCTTCTTCCCTGTAGTGATGGCTCAGTTTGTTTTTGAGTTCAAGTTTACTAATATTAGAGCTGACTGAACTGAATGTTGATTGTTACTTGAGGTTTCCTCAGTATTACTGAAATGTAGATTCTCTGCTTTGTTGTATGGAAACTAGATTTCTTTTCTTTTCTTTCTTTCTTTCTTTCTTTCTTTCTTTCTTTCTTTCTTTCTTTCTTCCTTCCTTCCTTCCTTCCTTCCTTCCTTCCTTCCTTCCTTTCTTTCTTCCTTCCTTCCTTCCTTCCTTTCTTTCTTTCTTTCTTTCTTTCTTTCTTTCTTTTTGACAGGCAGAGTTAGGCAGAGAGAGAGAGAGAGAGAAAGGTCTTTATGCCGTTGGTTTACCCCCAAAATGGCCACTAAGGCCGGTGTACTGCACTGATCCGAAGGCAGAAGCCAGGTGCTTCTCTTGGTCTCCCATGCGGGTGCAGGACCCAAGCACTTGGGCCATCCTCCACTGCACTCCCGGGCCACAGCAGAGAGCTGGACTGGAAGAGGAGCAGCCGGGACTAGAACCTGCGCTCATATGGGATGCCGGTGCCACAGGCGGAGGATTAACCAAGTGAGCCACAGCGCCGGCCACAGAAACTGTGGCCTATTGCCACAATACTCAAGATTTCCCTTACCCATCAATTACAGCAAGGAAACTGATCTGGACAAAGTTGGTAGACATAAAAAATCAGAAAACAACTACTCAAAAAGAAAGACAATATGGAGTGCTATGAAAAAGCATAGAGCTATTTGTCAGAGACCTCGGTTCTAGTTACTTTCCCTTTCAGTACCCCAGGCAATGTGTGTGTGTGTGTAGCCATACATACATATATTAGCAAGGAGTTGAATTAATTTTCTGAAGTCCTTGACAAATGCAATAGCCCCAAGGTCCCAAGTAAGATGATCTAGCTATGTCATCTTGAACATTTTTTTTGCCCTTACTCTGTTCTTCAGTTTTCTCATCTACAAAATGGGTATAGTAATAGAAATTGCTTGATATAATCTTTATTTTCTCATAGCACGAAAGTGAAATTTTCTGACCAGTCACTTCAATCTTGTCTGAACTTGTCAGGGCATCCAAATGGTTCTGCAAATCCTACTATGTTTGGGCAGGTGTTAAAAGTCCTGCAGAACAGCTTGGGGGCTGTTGTGAAGATTTAACTGTGTTAATACACATAAAAGGAGAATGGCAGATAGTGCTATGTCACTAGCATTGTTATTAGCATTAGTAATATGTAGAAAGGTGAACTATTTGTTTTTTTAGGAATCTCCCATTCATAACATTTTTCTGAATTGGAGTTGGCTTATTTTGCATGTTATATATTGCTACATAGATGAACTAGGGACAACTCTTGTTGAAAGATTTTGTTAAGTGTAGAAGCAATGAAAGGGGTGAAGATAAGGGAAGGAGTTCTAATCCAGAACAATCCTTTATAGCCTGCCCCCCACACTTTAGACATAATGAAATTGATGAGAAGAAACATTTGTATTAGTCATGGTTCTCCGAAGAATCAATGGGATATTTATAGATATTTAAGTGTAGGTTTGGGGGCCGGCGCTGTGGAGCACTAGGTTAATTCTTTACTTGTAGTGCCGGCATCCCATATGGGTGCTGGTTCTAGTCCTGGCTGCTCCACTTCTTATCCAGCTCTCTGCTATGGCCTGGAAAAGCAGTAGAGGATGGCCCAAGTCCTTGGGCCCCTGCACTCTCGTGGAAGACCCGGAAAAAGCTCCTGGCTCCAGGCTTCGGATTGGCCCAGCTCTGGCCGTTGCTGTTATTTGGGGAGTGAACCAGCAGATGGAAGATGTTTCTCACTGTCTCTCCCTGTCACTGTAACTCTATCTCTCAAACAAATAAAACCTTAAAAAAGAGTAGGTTTGTTGTGGAGATTGGTTCAAGTCATGGTGGAGGCCATGAAATACCAGATTTGGTATCTGTAACCTGTAAACCCAGGAAAGCTGGTGGTATAATTCACTTCAAAGGTGAAGGTATGAAAGGAGAGTGAAGTGCTGGTATAAATTCTGGAGTCTGAAGGTTCAAGAACCAGGAGCTCCAATGTCTGAAGGCAGGAGAATAGGGATGCCCCCAGCTGTTTGTTCTATCTGGGGCCTCAGATGATTGGACAGTGCAAGACCATATTGGTGAAGGCAGAACTTCTTTACTCTAATGATTGAAATGTTAATGTCTTCTGGAAATACTCTCACTCACACATGTGAAGAAATAATATTTTGCCCACTCTCTGAGATCCCTAACTCAGTCAAGTTGACATAATCAGCTATTACAATATCCTTGTATTAAACTGGACAGTAATATAAAAATGGTAAAATATATGTTACAAAGTTATTTTTCAAAAATTCTTGCACTGGATAAATGAGTTTGAAAGAACTGTTTCATCCCAACAACTGAGTGTACTCTTTGTAAAACACATTAATTAATTCATTTAATCAATGGCATGTACTCTGCCAAGTGATAGGGATATACAGATCCTGTTTATCTCCCTTAAGAATCTTGGTCTACAGTTAGAGCTACAAAGAAAGCACACTTGAAAAGATTTGTTATAGCTGAACAAAACCTGCATTTCCCCAAAATTTTCTCCTGGAAATGTTGTTTTATAGTTAGACAAAGACACAGTTAATAGGATACATTAGGTTAGCTCTGTCACTTATAAAAAAATAAGTATTTTTCTTTGAACCTCTGGGCATACAAATTGCATGTAGTAAATGCTAATATAAAGGTGAAAGTAGAATTGAAAAATGTACATACCTTGATACAATTCAGCATCTTCCTTCTAGTTATCAGGTATTAATAATTGCTTGATATAATCTTTGTTTTCTCATAGCATGAAAGTGAAATTTTCTGACCAGTCACTTTAATCTTGTCTGAACTTGTCAGAGCATCCGAATGGTTCTGCAAATCCTACTATGTTTTGGCAGGTGTTAAAACTCCTGCAGCATTCTGGTACAGACTGTAACTTCTTATGAAAGTAAGACTTTTGATTGCCCCACTGTTTTTTTCTCACTGCAGCAGTGGTGCATAGCACTTTCACTATACTACTGTTCAGTCTTGTCCTTTAATGTAAGGAACATTTGCCTCATTTTTTATGTCCAACTTGACAAAACTCAGCAAGATCTTGTGCATACCTTATGCATGCCTCTCATCACAGTGAATCCAGGGGATTTCCTGTTGCTCATTAAAAGAAAATTTCATAGTCATTTTTATATCTTCCTTTTAGATATTTTATTCTTATCCATTCATTCAACGTTCATTGAATGTCTACCACGTACTAGGCTTTGTTCTAGTCATCAGGGATATAGAGATTAAATTATATGTTATACAATTATAAACATGGTATAATTATTGTCCTTGAGGAGCTCCAACTGTACTGTGGAAACATGACCTTTTACCATTTCCTGTCTCTCCTCCCAGTAATAATCACTCATTGCTTACAATAGAGCATGATAGGTGTTATGGAAGTAAAAGGAGGTAGAATATGAGGCAGTCAAGGACTAGATCATGTAGGTTATTGAATACCACAGAAATAATTGAAAACCATGGAGGAGTTTTTAGAGGAAGAGTAACATGTGGGTATCTGTACCATAGAAAGTTCTGCTTGGCAGTTGAGTAGGGGAAAATTGATGATTGGAAGGTGAAGGAAGGCAGGAAAATTGATTCGGAAATTGTTTCAGAAATACAAGGAAAAGGTAAAGGACTGTCGTGTTACAGAAAAGGTCAGAGATCCTTAGCTTATGACCAGCCTCCTAGAACCTGCAGGTGGTGGTGATTTGAGAAAGAGATTGTCTTGATTTCTCATTGTCATTGGACTAATTTTGTAGGAAACTCAAGACGTAGCTAAAATTATTGCATGATTAAATAGAAGGGTCCAGATTTTTAAAAGAGGAACTTGGATAAACCAGCATTAATAAAATGGCTTGTCCACTTGGGAAGGATTTTGGACACTGGTTCTTGGAGAAAGAAGGGAGAGAGATCTTGGTAGAGCCCATTTTTACTTCCTACAAGCTGTGAAAGAATGAATACACATATGCAATTTCCAACATATGTGTTGAGAAGTAGCATAGGATACTGAGTACAGTGTGGCTCTACTCAGGTGGAGTAAGAAGCTACCTGGTTGAAATCTAGCTTCTGTAACTAAATCTAGTTTCCGTAACTAAATCAGTGTGAAACTTAGTGAGCATTACTTAATGCCTCTGTGCTTTAGTTTTCTCATCTGAAAAATAAAAACAGCTAACATTTAGGGTTAGCATTGTGGTATAGTGGGTAATGCCACTGCCTGCAACCCAGCATTCTACATGGGCACTGGTTCATTTCCCAGTTGCTCCACTTCTGATCTAGTTCCCTGCTAATGGCCTGGGAAACAGTGGAAGATGGCCCAAGTGCTTGGGACCCTGCCATGCATGCGGGAAACCTGGATGAAGCTCCCTGGCTCCTGGTTTCAGCTTAGCCCAGTTCTGGCCATTGTGGCCAGATGAGGAGTGAACCAGCAGATAGAAGACCTCTCTCTGTTCCTCTCTCTCTGTGACTCTGACTTGAAAAATAAATAAATAAACCTTTAAAAAACATAGCTAATATTTTTTAAATGTTTGTTTAATTCTATTTAATTCTATCGAGATGCAGATTGGGGGAGAGAGAGAGAGAGAGAGAGAGAGAGAGAAAGGGAGGGAGAAAGAGAAATGGATGAGGGAGGAGAGAGGGAGAGGGAGATAATGAGAAAGAGAGTGAGAGGGTGCTCCCATCTGCTTGTTCATTACCCAAATGTTTGCAACAATGGGGTCTGGGCTGGGGCCAAAACTAGGATCAGTGGACTCAATCCAGGTTTACCACATAAGTGAAGAGCCCTCACCTACTTGAGCCATCATCTGTTGCCTTCCAGGATAGAGTAGCAAGAAGTTTGGGAGCTAGAACTGGAACTGGAACCATATGGGATGTAGGCATTTGAACTGGAGGCCACTACTAGTCCAAATGCCCACCCTATAGCTAACATTTTTTATGTCTCAGGAAGTTATCCAAGTAATTAACAGTTATTGGTTGACTTAATTATCAAAACAAGCACATGAAATATTCCTATTAGTGTCTCCATTTTACAGACTGAAAAACTATGGTAAAGAAAGGTCCAGAGAGACCATTAGAGAACCTGCCTCTGTAGCCCTGTCAGATGCATGGTTATGAAGCAACTCTTTGGTCAAGCTAAGCCACTCATAAGACTTTCGTGAATATGAACTCTTTCTCACCTGAAGCTTGAATCATTTCCTCTTCTTCCTCCCCTCCTCTACTTCCCACTTTGAATTGTTTCTCTCCTGAGACCCTGTCCATTCCCTTTACTTACTCTCCTCTTTGTGCTGCTCTTCTCTGCCTCATTCATTCTATAGCCCTTGCCCTTCTCCCCTTAGGTGACCTCAAAGGCCTGAAGGGGACCAGACAGATTCCCTGGGAATGGACTAAGGAACCAAGCATCAAGCAGGTTCTCTAATTGTCTCTCTGGAGCATTCATGGGGCCTTACCCAAGTCATACATCCAGCTTCCTTCCAGTCCTCAGCTTTGCAAGATATACATCTTTGCCAGAGATATTAGAATGTTCTCCACGTGACTGTATATGTGAGTTTATGTGTGTGGTGGTAGCGGGAGAAGGATGGGGTAGGATGTACTTTGAGTACACACACTCTTCATAGCTTGCCTTCAACTGACAAATACAATTTCAGTCTGTCACGAAGCTGACACTCCTGCATGGTCAGCCCCAGGGGAGCCTCTGAGGGATTTGTCACCAAATTGAAGTTTTTAATAATGTCACAGCTCTGAGGCAAGAAGCAGGAAATGGCTGTTGAATCAACAACTCCATGGCCCCCTTGCTGTAGCAGTATCCTAATCTTTCATTCTCTATTACCACTCCTCCTCACTCCTCCTCATGGTTTCTGCTTATCCCACCCCTCTTAGTGCTTGGACAAATTTCCTTCTGCAGGTTACAGCTCTGGTTCCAAACTGTCAACTGATTTCCATCAATGTATTGATAATTAATGATGAAACTTAAGACAAAACCACTGAAAATGCCTTTGAAGTGTAACAGAGTAAACTGTGGGCTTTAGATAGGCTAGTGAGACTGAAGGGGTTTCCCTACCAAGTAGAAAGGGAGGAATGGTCCATTCGGAATAAGAAAAGCTACCTTTCTACATTTACTGCCCCGCATTTTCTGGAAGCATAATTTTGGTCTTCTCCCTTAGCCTCTCTGAGACTCCCCTTCCTCATTTAAATTACTCCTCCCTGTCTCCTTACATGATATATCGTGTTTGGTAATGAGCTAGCAAAAGTAAAGGTAATTTGGAAACAGTGAAAGTGTACATATACTACAGTTATACTCTATTCATAGTGGGGTGACTCAATATACTTGATATAGAGTGAGGTGACTATAGCTCTTGAAAACTTATTATTATATGTTATGAGAAAATAGAAGAAAGGAGCTCCAAGATTCCAATCATAAAATAATGTCAAAGAGGGGAAATGTTGATTACTCTGCTTTGATTAATGTACATTGTATGCATGTGCTGAAATGTCATACTGCAACCAACATATACGTACGATTATTGTGAATGAAATTTTAAAATAACAGAAAAAGAAGATATAAAAGTGGCCAATAAGTATATGAAAAATATAACGTGTCATCAGAGAAATGCAAATAAAAAGCACAATGAGATATCATCTATCACCTGTTGGAATGGAAATCATCAAAAAACAAAAAAAAATAATGGAGGGTATTTGGATAAAACTAAACTCTTTTACACTGTGGATAGGAATGTAAATTAAGTCATTATGGACGACAGTATAGTGGTTACTGAGAAAATTAAAATTAGATCTATCTTATGATCCAGTAATGCAATTTCTTTATATTATACATATATAATATATATATATATAATCAGTATATCAGGGATATGCATGCACTCCAATATTCATTGTTGCACTATTAAAGAAGGCTGGGTTTGGGATCAACATAAATTTAAGCATATCAACAGTTAAATGAATGAAGACAGTGTTTAGATATATACAATGGAATCTTATTCAACCATAAAAATAAAAACTGCTATGTTACTATTTGCAGCAAAATGGATGGAACTGGGAAGCATCACATTAGCAGTAATACAATTTGGGACGTGCTCAATCGGACTTGCCCCAAATGGTGGAGTTAGAATCGTGCCAGGAGATTCTAATACAATCCCATCAAGGTGGCATGTACCAATGCCATCTCACTAGTCCAAGTGATCAATTTCAGTTCACAATTGATCACACTGATAGGTCTAAGAGTCAAAGGGATCACACAAACAAGACTAGTGTCTGCTAATACTAACTGATAGAATCAAAAAGGGAGAGAACGATCCATCATGGGAAGTGGGATACACAGCAGACTCATAGAATGGCAGATGTCCCAAACAGCACTCTGGCCTCAGAATCAGCCCTTAAGGCATTTGGATATGACTGAAGAGCCCATGGCAGTATTGTAGGCATGGAAAGCCAAGACACTGTGGCAAAAAAAAAGAGGACCTAAATGAAAAATCTCTGTGAGTGAGATCCCAGTAGGAAGAATGGGGCCATCAAAGAAGGAGGTACCTTTCTCTGAAGGGAGGAGAGAACTTCCACTTTGACTATGACCCTGTCGGAATAAGCTCGAAGTCGGTGAACTCAAAAGGCTTCCATAGCCTTGGCAGCTCATGACTAGAGCCTAGGGAGATTACTGATGCCATAAACAAGAGTGTCAAATTGTTAAGTCAACATCAGGAGTCACTGTGTACTTACATCTCATGTGGGATCTGTCCTTAATGTGTTGTCCAATGTGAAGTAATGCTATAACTAGTACTAAAACAGTATTTTACACTTTGTGTTTCTGTGTGGGTGCAAACTGATGAAATCTTTACTTAATATATACTAAATCAATCTTCTGTATATAAAGATAATTGAAAATGAATCTTGATGTGAATGGAATGGGAGAGGGAACGGAAGGGAGGAGGGGTGCTAATGGGAGGGACGTTATGGGGGGGGGGAAGCCATTGTAATCCATAAACTGTACTTTGGAAATTTATATTTACTAATTAAAAGTTTAAAAAATCAGATTCAGAGAGGTAAATATCACATATTTTCTCTCATATGTGGAAGCTAAAAATCAATACAAATATAAAATAGTGATTACCAGGGATTGAGAAAGTGGAAAGGAGTATAGAAGCAGGTAAATAATGAGGACCAGGGGCTGGCGCTGTGGCATAGCTGGTGAGGTTGCTGCCTGCAATGCTGTCCTCCTATATGGGCGCCGGTTCGGGTCTCAGCTGCTCCATTTTCAGTCTAGCTCTCTGCTATGGCCTAGGAAAGTAGTAGAAGATGGCCCAAATCCTTGGGCCCCTACACCCATGTGGGAGACCTGGAGGAAGCTCCTGGCTATTGGCTACGAATTGATGCAGCTCTGACCATTGCAGACCTCTCTCTCTCTCTCTCTGCCTCTGCCTATCTGTAACTCTGCCTTTCAAGTAAATAAATCTTCAAAAAATTAATGGATATTGAAGCACATATAGAAGTAATAATTCTAGTATTCTACAGGATAGTCCAGTGACTGTAGTTTGCAATAATTTGTTATACATTTTATGAATGGATGGAGAATTTTAAGGGTTACAAGCATAGAGTAATGACAAGGACAGGAAAACATTAATTACTTTGATTTGATTGACACTTTGTGTATATATGTTGAAATGTTACACTGTACCACATCAATATGTGCAATTGTGGAATGTTAATCAAAACTTTTAAAGAATATTTGAGAAAATGAAAATACTGATACTGATTTCATGATCACCTATCAAGTTCAATTATCAAAGTAGCACACTCCACCCCATAAATATGTACAGTTAAAATAATATTGGGTGATTACTGATGCCATAAACAAGAGTGCCAATTTGTTAAGTCAACAACAGGAGTCACTGTAGGATCTCTGTCCTCAGTGTGCTGTACATCGTGGTTTAATGCTATAACTAGTACTCAAACAGTATTTTTCACTTTGTGTTTCTGTGTGGGCGCAAACTGTTGAAATCTTTACTTAACATATGCTAGATTGATCTTCTGTATATAAAGAGAATTGAAAATGAATCTTGATGTGAATGGAAGGGGAGAGGGCACGGGAGAGGGGAGGGTTGCGGGTGGGAGTTATGGGGGGAAAAAGTTATGGGGGGAAAAGCCATTGTAATTCATAAGCTGTACTTTGGAAATTTATATTCATTAAATAAAAGTTAAAAAAAAGAAAAGGAACGAAAAACAAAGCAAAAAAAAATAATATTGGGAAAATCCCTTTCAGGATCTACAGGATATATTTTATTTAAAAACTTACTCTACCTTTTTTTAGCACTTGAGCTATCTTCCTCTGCTTTTTCAAGCACATTAGCAGGAGGCTGGATGGGAAGTGGATCAACCAGGACTTGAACAGGTACCCATATGGATGCCAGTGCTGCAGACAGTAGCTTAACCTGATGTACCACAGTGTTGGCCATACTGTCATAGGAAGGTTTCTAAAGTAATTTTCTACTAGAGACACATGTCTCATTTGTCTGAAGATCTGGTACATGTTGGAGAAGGGACGATGAGTAAGGGGAACTAGGTTTTATTTTTATTGTGGTGGTTACTAAAGTCAGATGGTGGGCTAATTCTTCTGCCCTTCCTGTTGGCCACTGTACACGCTCTTATTTTCAAACTCTGCTCACTTTAGGTATCCTCAATCCTTCTTCTTCAGTCCAAGAGGAGCAGGGGATGTAGGGTGATACATTATCAATGGGCAGAATGTAAAGGACACATCAGGACAGTTGTGTATGAGTGTGTGTGTGTGTGTGTGTGTGTGTGTGTTGCAGAGGATGGTCACCAAGGTTCAAGCTGTTCTCTAGATTCCTTTTTCTATGTCTCTTTGAGTAATTAAACAGCTATCATTTCTAAAATTCTAGCTGAACTCTGGCTACCTCTAGTAATCTGTCCCTTACTAGACTGCTTCAACAAGTTTTTGAGGGCCTCTTATACATTACATTCAGAGGCAAGTTACAAAAATAAATAAATATTCCAAAATTCAAGTTACTTGTGAAGCTTCACTTACTTGCACACTATTTACTGATTGCATGTTCACATATGAGCCCACGTTTGTACAATATGGGTGCATGCATATATATGGGGAGTACTATGGGGCTCTCTAAGAAAAACACAGGTTTTGATAAGACAGACTTTGGTTTAAAACCTGATTCTGCCAGCAACTTGGAATTTGACCATGGACAAGCCAGTTAACCAGTCTAATCTTCAGTTTTCTTGCCTGGGAAATAGAGATAATGCAAGCTACAAAAGTGGTCAGAATTCAGTAAGGTAAAGTGTTCTCAGGGTTTTTTTTTAAAGTTATTTATTTGAAAGGCAAGAGTTATGGGGGGGGGGGGGGGGAGATGTTCCATTCTGTGGTTCACTCCCCAGATGGCCACAATGGTCGGGGCTGGATCAGGCTGAAGCCAGGAGCCAAGAGCTTCATCCAGGTCTCCCATGTGGGTGGCAGGGGCCCAAACATTTGGACAATCTGCTACTTTTCCCAGGCCATTATCAAGGAACTGGATCAGAAACAGAGCAGATAGGACATGAACCAGCACCCATATGGGATGACAGTGTTACAGTAAGTGGCTTTACCCACTGTGTCAAGATGTCAGCCCCACAATGTTTTCAGTTTTAAGCAACAAGGAGAGGTTAATTGAGTATCAATTATTTTGTCTCCCCTTTATAGAACAAGTTTGGCATTAGAATGTTCCAGATCCTGTAGAATATTACAGCTCTTGTCCAAGGATGTTACACAAATTTGTGAAGTATTCTTTTTTTTACAAATAATTACATATTGCGTTTAAAACTTTGGCCTGAGAATGAGGAGACCCTAGTCTAACCTTAACCTTCCTTGGTGTCTTTGGGAAATTCATTTCACATCTCTGGACTGCAGTCTCTTCACTTGTAAAATAGATAAATTGGGCCAGATTACCCCTGAGGGCTACGATTGTATGCACATTCTGTTATTCAGCTTTTCATTATGTTTCCCTAATGTATTAAGGCACAACATTTGTGCTTCAAATAGTTTCCTTCACCTAATAAGAATTACTGATTGTATTTTGTTCCTTTGGTTTACCAGTCTTTGCTTTTCATTAATATCTGTTCTGGAACTCTGCATAAATAGGGTTTTTAGAATAGCATCTTGTTTGAATTCGCATTCCTTTTTTTTAAAAACAAAAGATTTATTTATCTATTTTAAAGTCAGAGTTACACAGAGAGAGAAAGAGAGGCAGAGAGAGGTCTTCCATCTGCTGGTTCACTCTCCAATTGGTTGCAACGGCTGGAGCTGAGCCAATCTGAAGCCAAGAGCCAGGAGCTTCTTCTGGGTCTCCCACGCGGGTGCAGAGGCCCAAAGACTTGGGCCATCTTATACTGCTTTCCCAGGCCATAGCAGAGAGCTGGATCGGAAGTGGAGCAGCTGGGACTTGAACTGGCACCCACATAGGATTCCGGCACTGCAGGCAGTGGCTTTCCCCACTACACTACAGTGCTGGCCCCTTGAATTTGTATTCTTAGTACCTCAAGTCTTTTCAGGTGAGGCAAATTGGTATGACTCTTGTCCAGGTTAGATAGGGAAGACTAAGATGACTTTTTCCGCCTCTTAGAGTATGGCTACCTAATTTGGGCCTCTCTGATTGAAACAGAAAAATGTAAATATGGTGAAAAGGCTGATAAGAATGTGGAATTAGGGCCATGGAACATAAGGGCTAGATAGACCCTTAAAGAATATCTATTAAAATACCAAGTTACATGAAGGTCTGAGACCAAGAGAGGAAAGGGATTTTCCAGGCCTTAGGTCTTGATAGAAAGCAAGCATCCTCACACCTTGTCTAGTACCTCCACCCTCAACAGAACACATTGTATCTGATTGAAGAGAGGGAAAAATTCTGTACCAGGATTTGAAAAGGATAAGTGACAGAGGAAGGAGATCTGTTTTCTATTTCTAGGGAATACAACCAAAGATAAGGATTTGGGTTATAGCTATAATGTACAACTGAAATGACATATTAGCAACAAGTATGCTAAGGCCCAGGGCTCCATTCCACAGGTCTTCTCTTCTTCCAAATGCAGACAACCTGCAGTGGGCATTGTGCCACAGTGAGTAATCTGCCCCCTTTGACACCTGTATTTTTATCAGAGTGCCTGGGATTGAATCTTGTCTCCACTTTAGATCAAGGTTCCTACTAATGCACTTGGGACGCAGAAGATGATGGGGTAAGTACTTGGATTCCTGCCATGAATGTGTGAGACCCAGGTGAAGTTCCTTGTACATGGTTTTGCCCTGGACAAGCTCTGGCTGCTGTGGTATTTGGGGAGTACATTAGTGGATGGAAGATGTTGATGTCTGTCTCTGTCACTCGGCCTTTCAAAAATAAAACTTTTAAAAAGACTTCTTAAAAAGCATGCAAACAGAGGGTTGGCATTGTGGTAGAGTCGGTTGAGCCACTGCCTGCCATGGTGGTATCGCATATGGGCACCAGTTCAAGGCCAGGCCATTCCACTTGCAATTAAGTTCCCTGCTAATGTGCCTTGGAAAGCAGAAGATGACCCAAGTCATTGTACCCCTGCATCCACATGAGAGACTTAGATGGAATTCTGGCTCCTGGCTTTGGCTATTGCTGTCATTTGAGAAGTGAACCAGTAGATGGAAGGCCTTTCTCTCTCTCCTCTCTCTCTCTCTCTCTCTCTCTCTCTCTCTCTGGCTATTGCTGTCATTTGAGAAGTGAACCAGTAGATGGAAGGCCTTTCTTTCTCTCCTCTCTCTCTCTTTCTCTCTCTCTGTAACTTTGACTTTCAAATAAACAAATCTTTTTTTTTTTTTTAAGAAGCGTTCAAGCTGAGCTTGTGTCAGGGGCATGCTAATGCAAGGATGTATGTTATTGAGACTTTGAAAGAATCTCAACATTTCCCAAAATTTAACTTGGGTGGCAGTAGGGAGAAGGGAGGGTAAATCATATCAGTGGCAGTGTAGCTTCCATGAAATGAACATCACTCAAACACATTCATTCCCCACTTGATGAACACTGGACACTCACTCTGGCTTGCACCAGATTATGCCATGCTGGATACACAAACATGAGTCAGACACAATTGAGCTCTCAGAGTGTTCCTGGACTGGTAGATGTCAATCAATACTCTGTTGTGTCAGAAGTTTAGGCCTATGGGTATACAGAATTGAATTCTGGGTCATTTATCCAAGGGCACCTTGAGAACAGCATTAGCCTTCTCTCTGGTCCTCAACTTTTCAGGGTTATTCAGGGTCTAATCTGTATCCTCCACTTGCATTTCGTTTTTGTTTGTTTGTTTGTTTTTTACTGGAAAGACATATTTGCAGGAGGGGTCTCTTAATAGTAACTAATTCACATATTTGTTTCTAGTATGGATTTCTGGGTTTCTCAATGGAGAAGGGAGTGGCTTCTTCGGGGATCTTGGACTACCTTTCAAGTTACTATGCTGAAGTATCATGTATTATTCTCCATTGTTCCAAGGAGGGCAAAATACAAGGTGGCTATAGAGAAGTTAGGTTTCTTTCCAGGTCTCATTGTACTCATGTGTAAAATTGATTTTAGAGGACTTTAGAGATCATGTTTGTGTCTGATATTACTGACAATACCAATAACAAATAAAACTACAATATAATGATGAGTGCCTATTCAACTTATGTAAGTTATCTTTGGAAATGTCATAATAATAATAAAAGATATAAAGTTGTTATTATATCATGTTAAAGATGAGGAAAAGGAGAGATAAGGTGACTATCGTTGGTCATAGAACTTGTAGGTAAAAGTCGCATTTGATGTCCAGCTTATCTGACCCCAAAACTTCTGGTTGTTAACTAGCCCATTACACTGACATGACAACAATTAAGAGATTCGCTGGCTATTCAGGGAAGTGTGGTGTGTTCTTGTGAAATTTATACTTTAAAATATAAAGAGATTTTTATTTTTTTTACATTATGGAAAGAGGAATCTTTTTCTAATTGGGTTTAAGGAAAAAGGAACACTGAACTAAGAGTCAGTAAACACGAATTCAAGCCTTAGCTATGCTAGGTTTCACTATGTGAGCTTCAGCCAGATACTTGAGTAAATGAATAAATATGAGTAAATAGTTCTGTTTCCTTCCAGAGAAAGGAAGGGATGCAGATGTGATGACCATTAATAGCCTTTCTTTTAAGTTGTAAATTTTATAACTAGGATAATAAGATATTTGCCTTAGCCAGAGATATAACATTAACATCATATAATTCTGGCAAGTCTCTTTCCTTCTCAAGGTCTCAGTTTTCTCATCTATATAATGTATAAATTGTTCTAGTTGATCTATAAAGAATGTTCTATATAAATTGTCAGGAAAATAAAAATGCATGTAATAAATCATTAAAAGGTGGAATAGCAGAGGGCCGCTTTAATTCTGCCCCTCTAAAAATTCGAAAGCACTTGCAAAAATAGTCAAAATCAACTTTTTCAGAATTCTGGAAATTAATCAAAGGCTTGCAATGATTTCAAGAATATTTATTCAAGGAAAATTGCTGAATTGTGATAAGAACAATGCGAGGGGTCAATGTTGTAGAGCAGTGGGTTAAGCCTCTATTTGCAACAATAACATCCCATATTTGAGTCCCAACTCAACTCGTGGCTGCTCTTCTTCCAATTCAGATTCCTGCTAATATGCCTGGGAAAGTAGTGGAAGATGGTCCAGGTAATTGGGCCCTTGCCACCCATGTGGGAGACATGAGTGGAGTTCTGGGCTCCTGGCCTGGCCTGCTCCAGCCTTGGCCATTGCAGCCACATGGGAGTGAACAAGTGGACAGAAGATTCTCTCTCTGTACCTCTCTCTTTCTGTCACTCTGCCTTTCAAACAAATAAATCTTTTCTTTAAAAAGTGCCACTTATTTTGGTGGTGGTGTTTGTTTTTATAAAAAGGAACAATGTGTGTTGCGGCATGACTACTTGGATTAATCCCATTCCCCTCTCCCCAGTTCCATGGTAGCCTTGTAAGCTAGCAGCCTCCCAAACATGGCAGTAATAAAAACCAGCAGTCTTGCAGCCTCTAGAGATGGCAGATTGGCTTTGTGTTGCCACAGAAAATTTCATCCTTAAAGCATTACTACCACTTGAATTCTCCCATAGTTTACTGGTAAAATCCCATTGTCATGATTTTCCCATTAAGCCTTCATTTTTTCTCATCTTTCAGAGGAGATTTAAAAGTTAACCAACCTATTTTCTGCATTCTAGTTACTCTTGCAATGCTATACCATGTATATTCTCATATCTGTATTATATCTAATTGTCTCTCTTGGTTCTTACCTTTTGATGTACAAAAAAGCTCAAATATTTCTATTCAGTGGGTTTTTTAAATTTTTTTATTTATTTGAGTGGAAGTGTTACAGACAGAGAGAGGGAGGGACAGAGAGAAAGGTCTTCCATCTGCTGATTCACTCCCAAGACAGCCACCACAGCTGGAGCTGGACCAAACCGAATCCAGGAGCCATGAGTTTCATCTGGGTCTCCCACGCAGGTGCAAGGGCCCAAGCACTTGGGACATCCTCTACTGCGTTCCCAGGTCACAGCAGAGAGCTGGATCAGAAATGGAGTAGCTGGAACTCTAACTGGCGCCCATATGGGACTTCAGTGCCATAGGTGGAGATTTAGCCTACTACACCATAGAGCTACCCCTCAGCTTTTTAAAAATATTTATTCGTGTGTGTGTGTGTGAGAGAGAGAGAGAGAGAGAGAGAGAGAGAGAGAGAGAGAGAGAATCAAGAGAGATCTTCCATTTGTTGGTTCACTTTTCAAGTGGCCTCAATGGCAGGGGCTGGGCCAGGTGGAATCCAGGACTCTAGAACTTCATCCTGGTCTCCCACATGGGTGGCAGGGACCCAACTACTTGGGCCATCTTCCACTGCCTTCAAGGTGCATTAGCAGAAAACTGGTTCAGAACCAGGGTGTCCAGGATTCAAACTGGTGCTCTAATTTGGGATGCTGGCATCACAGATGGAGGTTTAACCTGCTGCACAACAATGCTGGTTTCTCCATATAGTCTTTAATCCATTGCAATCTGAGTTCTGATCCTACCACTGCTTGGAACTTGTTCTAGAAAAAGTCAATGACCGTGTATACAGCACTGTTTCTGATAATGTGTTTTTATCTTATAGACTATTTGTCTCATTTGATACACCCTTCTCTTCCTTTTACTTCTACAATCTCTCTCTCTCTCTCTCCAGTTTTCTTTCATACCCCTAGGCTATCCTTGTCAATTGTCATGAAACCCTCTTATTCTGCTTGTTTTTAAACACTTGTGATCCCAGCGCTTATATCCTTTGCGCTTTTCTATAATTTTTTTTAACAGGCAGAGTGGACAGTGAGAGAGAGAGAGAGACAGAGAGAAAGGTCTTCCTTTGCCGTTGGTTCACCCTCCAATGGCCGCTGCAGCCGGCGCGCTGTGGCCGGCACATCACGCTGATCCGAAGCCAGGAGCCAGGTGCTTATCCTGGCCTTCCATACGGGTGCAAGGCTCAAGGACTTGGGCCATCCTCCACTGCACTCCCGGGCCACAGCTGAGAGCTGGCCTGGAAGAGGGGCAACTGGGACAGAATCCGGCACCCAGACCGGGACTAGAACCTGGTGTGCCGGCGCCGCAAGGCAGAGGATTAGCCTATTGAGCTGTGGCACCGGCCTCTTTTCTATAATTTTAATGCATGCTGTTCATGGGTGGACTTATCTATGTTTTATGTACCATAAATATAGCTTGGTAACATCGAAACATCTGTCTTCAGCCTAGAACTCTCAGACAGAGCTTCACGTAGACAATTCACAAATGTACTGAATATAAACCAGAGCTGAAGGGCATACTCCAAAATCTGTGTCTGTTCTACTCCTTAGTTAAGTTACCCAAGAGGTAATTTTTTAAAGATTTATTTATTTA
Organism: Sylvilagus floridanus; assembly: GCA_949820135.1. Taxonomy (NCBI): domain Eukaryota; kingdom Metazoa; phylum Chordata; class Mammalia; order Lagomorpha; family Leporidae; genus Sylvilagus; species Sylvilagus floridanus. The sequence continues at coordinate 83,667,148 of OX463223.1, forward strand.
TTTGAGAGGCAGAGTTACAGACAAAAAGAGGGACAGACAGAAAGTTCTTCTGTCCACTGGTTCACTCACCAAGTGACCACAACAGCCAAAGCTGTGCTGATCCGAAGCCAGGAGCCAGGAGCTTCTTCTGGGTCTCCCATGCAGGTGCAGGAGTCCAAGCACTTGGGCCATCTTCCACTGCTTTCCCAGACCATAGCAGAGAGCTGTATCAGAAGTGGAGTAGACTGAACTCAAACTGGCTGCAATATGGGATGCTGGTACCAAAGGCAGAGGCTTAAACTAATACACCATAGCACAGGCCCACAGGGGTAGGCATTTAGCAGAACAGTTAGGCTGCCTTTTGGGACTCCTATATCCCATATCAGAATACCTAGTTTCTAGTCACAACTCTGCTCTCCATTCCAGCTTCCTGTTAGTACACACCCTTGGAGGCAGTGGTGATGGTTCAAATAATTGGGTCTCTGCTACAATATGAGAGAGCTGAATTGAGTTCCAAAATCCTTACTTTGGCCTGGCCTAGCTCTGGCCAGTTCACGCATTTGAGGATGAGGAATGAACAAGGAGATGGGAGATATTTCTCTCTCTCTCCTCCCCCCCCCCACATAAATAAATTGTCATCCAAGTGAGTAATCTGAGAATTATCTTTAACTCTATTTTCCCATCGTACCCATCCCTTCCCCATGGCCAATCCCTTACTAGATTCTATAGAGTAGATCTTAAACAATTATGAGAGTCAATTTAAGATTCACCATTTGGAGCCAAAACACCTGAGTTTGAATCCTGTTTGATTTTTTTTTTTTTGACAGGCAGAGTGGACAGTGAGAGAGAGAGAGGCAGAGAGAAAGGTCTTCCTTTGCCGTTGGTTCACCCTCCAATGGCCGCTGTGGCCAACGCGCTGCAGCCAGCGCACCGTGCTGATCTGAAGCCAGGAGCCAGGTGCTTTTCCTGGTCTCCCATGGGGTGCAGGACCCAAGCATTTGGGCCATCCTCCACTGCACTCCTGGGCCATAGCAGAGAGCTGGCCTGGAAGAGGGGCAACCGGGACAGAATCCGGAGCCCCGACCGGGACTAGAACCCAGTGTGCAGGCGCCACAGGCAGAGGATTAGCTTATTGAGCCGTGGCGCTGACCTCAACTTTTATTTAATAAATATAAAATTTCAAAGTACAACTTTTGAATTATAGCAGCTTTTCCCCCCATAACCTCCCTCCCACCCACAACCATCCTGTCTCCCACTCCCTCTCCCATCCCATTCTTCATCAAGATTCATTTTCAATTATCTTTATATACAGAAGATCAACTTAGTATACACTAGGGTAAAGATTTCAACAGTTTGCACCCACACAGATACACAAAGTATAGAGTACTGTTTAAGCAGTAATTTAATTTCTTGTCTAGTTTTATTTCTTTGCATTTGGCAGGCCAGATAATATTCAAATGTCTAGCATCTACCTCAGTGTTCTATGTTCTCTCATGTTTCCTTATCTTTGTACATCTATTCCCTCCAAACTTCAGCTGGGAACTTCCATCTTAACCCATAAGAACTAGATCAAATACCAAGATCAATTTTCCCTCAAAATTGTTTTCTAACTCTTTTCTCATCTGAGTTAGATGCCTATTGTCTGTGCTCGCATAGCATCCCAAAGCATCCATTATGAACGTCATTACACCTGCTACATGTCTGGCCTTCTCATAGGGCTACATGTTCCTAAAAGCAGAGATCTTTGTCCTATCCATCTTGCTAATTTTCATACTCATCATTAAGCTAGTAACAGAGTAAATGCTCAAAAATGTGTATAGATTAACTCAGTAAACTCTATTAGGATTGGAGACTAGATTGGAAAGGAAATCAAGTGACAGAAGGTCAGAAAAAAGTAGGTACATGAAAGAAAGCCTGTGGTTACTACTGACTGATATTTGGTTCACTGTCTTAGACTGTAAGTTAGGGGAGTATAATCATCTTGAGCTGGCTTAAGAAAATTGAGATGGAGAAAGGGAAGACCAGGATTCCCTCAACAACTTCATCCTGAAAAGCCATTGCCAAACTCCACAATAAAGTCATACCTCTGTATATCTTGGCTGGTTTGGTTCCAGGACCCTCTATGTATATTACAGTCTGCAGATGTTCAAGTCATTTACATAAAACGGCATAGTATTTTAACATATAACCTACACAAACATCCTGTATGGTTTAAATTGATTACTCATAATACCTAATGCAATGTGCTTGTTGCATAAATTATTTTTGTTCTGTTTTGTCTGGGGAATAGCGACAAGAAAATTGTATACATGTTCAGTATACAGTTGTTTTTTTCCTGAGTATTTTTGGCTTTTAGTCAGTTCAATACATAGATGTGAAACCCACAGACATGGAAGGCAGACTCTATTTTCCAAAACCTGCTCAGCTGACAGCATTCTTGGTTTCTCTTGAAGTTTTTTTGATCCTCAATTTGATACTTCTGTAAAGCAACTAGAATGAGAATTGTTGGTTTTTAGAACACACGCAATTCTGCTTTTCTATCAGTTTTCAGAATATAGCCTATTTGCTGTACTTAAAGAGCTGATATCAATTGTATACCTAATAACTCACAAAAGGTACTTTTTTTCTCTTGGAAAGTCTCCATCAAATTACTATGTTTCTAAAGTTGTATTTATGAAATGCATGAAAATAAATTTAAAAATTGAATCATTGTTATAATCCTCCAGTTGGAAGCAAGTCTACCACATATCAGTGGGGAGAGCCAATTTGACTACTTAAAGGAAACATTTTACCATCAAGCAACCATCTTCAGAGTCTTGTAAATACCTAATGGCCCCCAAAAGGTGCGCCTCTGAAGTTAGTAAACAAGGTAAATTTAAAGTAAAAACATACACAATACACAATACACATGCAAATATAGGCACATTCATGTATACATATAAAACAGCGAACATTTTTCAGTAGGTTGGATGCTAACATAAGAGAACACAGGGATCACAGCTGACAACTCTGTGTGCTGCTTACTATTTTCGGATCAACTCAATCATGGAGTGAGTCACCATCACTGATGGTTAAAATTTTACTGACGCATTCAACATAGACAGGTCAGACAGGCATTTATGTAGTGTGATTTGAAGAGTGCATGAAGACTTCCTTGTACCTCCAAATATAATCTCTTGCAGTCTGCTAATGGTATTTGAAATTTGTACTTCCCAGTCACTCAAAGGATAAGTACATTGACCCATTATGCAATGATCATACTGTCAGCACAGAATGAGCTTCTCAGATCAGACAACTGTCAGAAAGCAAAGTTTGGAGAACCAGAGATATTTCGATATAGGGGAGATGCAGAAACAAGTTGTTACTGGATCTTCCTTGAAGTGGAAAACTGTAGTATTTTTCACACTGAGTTCAAATAATAGCTAATAACAACAGATTGTTGTGTGCTGATTCAAGTATGACACTCATTCTAACAGGATGTACTCATTCAGATGTTACTTTCTATGTACGCCTATCAATTCTAATGGAATCACCATCTCCCCTTTCCCTCCCCTCTTCTACCTAGTCTGAAAGTGGACACAGATGGTTTTCACGTTTCATTTTGTATTACTTTCTGTTGTCTTGCAGTGATGGCCATTACTATTGCTGTCTTCACAAACTGTGACACATTTATGCTAGGCTAGAAATCTGGTTTTAGTCTCATCTTCTCCTGAGTCCAGTTTCTCCCTCACCATGATGCTCCTACTTCTCAGGAGTATGACCCTCACCATACTGATAAACCTTCAGTCTTTGGTCATCTTTGACTACCTTCAGTTTAACTCATGTAGTATGAATAGAAAACAGCACACTTACACATCGTGCCAGATAAACTAGAACACGAGTATGTATTGGGCATAACATTTTCCTCAATAATTTTGCGGAAGCCAGAAGCTTCTTCCAGGTCTCCCACACGGGTTCAGGGTTCAAGGGCCCGAGGATTTGGGCGATCCTCCACTGCTTTCCCAGGCCATAGCAGAGAGCTGGTTCAAAAGTGAAGCAGCTGGGACTCGAACCAGTGCCCATATGTGATGCTGGTGTGACAGGTAGCAGCTTTACCCGCTACACCACAGCGCTGGCAATGATTTTAAGAATGACAGAAAGAGGACCTCAGTGAATCCATTCTGCCACAAAATAATGAAAATACCGGCAAATAACTGAAATTAATTATTTCTAAATTCTTGCAATTAACCAAAGTGGAAGGATGAAATGAAAATCATATATCCCAGAAAAAGTAAACTTAGTAGGGCAGCAAGATGACTAATTTTTAAATGTGTGTTTTTAAAGTTGTGGTAAAGTATGTATCATATAAAATTTACCTCTTTAAACATTTTTAAGTATAGAGTTCAGTGGCTTAACTAAAATCATACTGTTGTGCAACATGTACCACTATCCAATGTTTCCATTAAGTAAAAATTAAGACTCTATACTCATTACTATTACTCAGCAGGAATGCAGACAATGGCTATAAACAATAATCAGATCTAAAGATGTTAGTTCTACTCATATATATTCCTCCACTACATCAGCTCACAAGTTAAAAATAGAAATAACACCATTCAATAGGAGTATAGACATTTTAATAGATGTATACTATGTATACTGATCAGATCAGAGCAATCAATTTTTTGTTTTCTATTACCTTATAATTGAAGGCTTATAGCTCCTTTCTTCTGCTTGTTGATAAAATACATAGTAAGTTATCGTGAACTATAGTCACCAAACTAGGCTGTGTAGCACAAGGAACTATGATTTGACACCCATTACCCAACTCCCTCTATTTCCCTACCCCTCTAAGTCTCTTGTAAAAACCATTCTATGTTCAGATTGAAACTTTTTAGCTTCTGCATATAGGGAGAGAATGGTGTATTTGTCTTTTTGTGTCTAGTTTATTTCACTTAACCTGATATCCTGCAGTTTGATCCCTTTTGCTGCAAACTTCATTCTTTGGTATAGCAGAATAGTATTCCATTGTGTATATGTATACAATAGTCATTCTGACAGAGATGAGGTGGTGTCTAATTGTGGTTTTTATTTGAATTTCCATGATGACTAGTAGTATTAAGCATTTCTTATTATACATGTTGGTCACTTGCATTTCTTCTTTTAGAAATATCTATATAGGTCCTCTGCCTGTTTCTTAATCCTGATATGTACTTGATATTGACTCTTTATCAGATAAGAAACTTGCAAATATTTTCTCCCATTCTGTCTAATGTGCTGCGGCCGGTGCACCGCGCTGATCTGATGGCAGGAGCCAGCTGCCAGCTGCTTTTCCTGGTCTCCCATGGGGTGCAGGGCCCAAGCACTTGGGCCATCCTCCACTGCACTCCCGGGCCACAGCAGAGGGCTGGCCTGGAAGAGGGGCAACCGGGACAGAATCCAGCGCCCCAACCGGGACTAGAACCCGGTGTGCCGGCGCCACAAGGCGGAGGATTAGCCTGTTGAGCCACGGTGCCAGCCATAATACTTTCAATACTGCATTGAATAATGATAGTGAAAGTGGACTTCCTTGTCTTGTTCCAGATCTAAGAGGAAATGCTTTAGCATTTCTTCATTCAGTATGATGTTGGCTGTTGAAATGATGTATCTAGCCCCTGTTATTTCAAAGTATGTTCCTTCTACAGCTAATTTCTAGAGAGTTTTAATAATGAAGAGATGTTGATTCTTTTCAAATGCTTTTTTCAGGTTTACTGAGATGATCGTGTAATTTTTATTTTTAGTCTCTTGATGTGATTTGTTATGTTTAATTATTTGTGAATGTTGAAACATTCTTTCATGTCTTAGGTAAATCCAACTTCATTGTGATATATGTTTTGGATTACTTCTATGTAATCTTATGATCAATTTTTTGAGTTCCATTTCTTGCATGTTTTTCTTTCTCCTTGACTTCACAATCCAGTATAGAAGTGTCAAGTTCTTTGGGGGCATCAGGGTGTCTTCCTTATTCTTATTTTCTTTTTTCTTGGATTGATGCGCTTGTTGTTTGGAATTTGTGGAGATAACTGTTGGTTTCTTCTTCCTCCTTCTCCCACTTCCCTCCCTCCTCCTCCCCTTCTCATTTTCAAATAAACAAACTGTCAATGTACCTCAAGAACTTAAATAAGAAAAAACAAAATTCCACATTAGCAGGAGGCAGGATATAATAAGGATCAGAGGAGAAATAAGTGAAATTGAAACTAAAACAAATACAAAGTGTCAATAAAATGGCTGATTTTTTTTGAAAAGATAAAACAGAAAAAGCTTTGGCTAGAATAACAAAGAGAACGAATTCAAACAAATTAAATTAGATATTAAAAAGGAGACAATACTAAATGATAGCACAGAAATACAAGAAAGATTGGATTAAGATGGTAGAGTAGGGAAGGAGCTCGCTGCTCGAAGATAGTTTTAAAAAAACTGGGAGAAGATAGTTTTAAAAAAAAGTGGAAAGAGTGCAGTCTCAGGGAAGAGTTAGGGAGAAAATAGCAGAGGAAACTTTGCTTACTCCTACATGAGAAGTGCACAGTGACTCCTGTTGTTGACTTAACAATTTGACACTCTTGTTTATGGCGTCAGTAATCACCCTAGGCTTTTGTCATGAGCTGCCAAGGCTATGGAGGTTTTTTGAGTTCACTGACTCTGATCATATTTAGACAAGGTCATAGTCAAAGTGGAAATTCTCTCCCCCCTTCAGAGAAAGGTACCTCCTTCTTTGATGGCCCCGTTCTTTCCACTGGGATCTCACTCACAGAGATCTTTCATTTAGGTCATTTTTTTTTTTTTTGCCACAGTGTCTTGGCTTTCCATGCCTGAAATACTCTCATGGGCTTTCCAGCCAAATTCGAATGCCTTAAGAGCTGATTCTGAGGTCAGAGTGCTGTTTAGGACATCTGCCATTCTATGAGTCTGCTGTGTGTCCCGCTTCCCATGTTGTATCCCACAGATTTTGATACATTGTATTTTCCTTTTCATTTCTTTCAAGATATTTTTGTTTCCTTTTAATTTCTTCAATGATCCATTGGTTATTCAACAGAATGTAATTTTATTTTCATGTATTTGTCAATTTTTCTATTGTCTTTGTTGTTGATTTCTTGTTTTATTCTATGTTATTTCCTCTTGCTGTATGGAAATATTTATCATTATATAGTGCCTTTTCTTGTCTCCTCTTAACTGATTTCAATTTAAAATCATTTGAAATATGGTCACTTGGCCTACCAGTTACAATACCTGCATACCACCTCAGAGTACCTGATTTGGATTCCTGCCTCTGACTTTTCCCCCTGATTCCAGCTTCATTTGTGGACCAATATTTGAATTCCTGCCATCTGTACTAGAGACCTGGGTAGAGTTTCTAGTCCCTGGTTTCAGTCCAAGTTCAGCCCCAGATATTGTGGGCATTTTGAGATTGAACCAATAGATGCCATTTCTCTCATGCTCGCTCTTACCAATCAATCCATCAGTCAATTAATTAAAATCTATGTTACTTGATATAAGTATAGGTATCCTTAATTTTTTTGTGTCTAATTTGTGTGCAATATCTTATTTCAACCAGCATAGAGTTGAGCTTTCCTTTTTTCATCAGTTTGTCATTTAAATAAATAATTACTTTCATTTACATTCAAGATATTTATTTATTTATTTTAGGTCATACTCACACCGAGAGAGGGAGACATGCACACACACACACACACACACACACACACACACACAGACACAGGGATCTTGCATCTGCTGGTGCTCTACCCATATGACTGCAATGGCCAGAACTGGGCCAGGCTGGATCCAGAAACCAGGAGCTTCATTCAAGTCTACCATTTAGGGGGAAGGGACTCAAATACTTGGGTCATCTTCTGCTGCTTTTCTCAGGCCATTAGGAGGTAGCTGGACAAGAACTGGTGTCCACATGGGATGTCAATTTCGCAGGTGGTCGCTTTACCTTCTATGCCATAACACTGATCCCCATTTAAGATAATTATTTACAAGTAAGATCTTACTACTGTTATTTTGATACTTGTTTTAAATTTTTTGGTAGTTCTCCTCTTCTCTTTTTCCTTTTGTTACATTATTTCATTTTTGTTAAGTGATTTTCTCTGGTATTGTACTTTTATTCCTTATCTGCTATAACTTGCTTTGTGTTGACCACAAAGCTTACAAAAAGATATTTTGGTTATGACATCGATTATAAAAGTAAGTAAAGAATTTTAAAAAATCAAAGAAATGCATATAGAACTTTACATTGTATTCCATTCTTCCTTACAATCCCAATTTTGATATCCCAGCTTATATTTTTCTATAATACCTGTCTCTTAACATTAATGTAGTTATTTTTTAAAGATTTATTTATTCATTTGAAAGGCAGAGCCAGAGACACAGAGAAGTCTTCCTTCCGCTGTTTCACTCCTCAACTGGCTGCAACGGCCGGAGCTGAGCCGATCCAAAGCCAGGAGCCAGGAGCTTCTTCCAGGTCTTCCATGCAGGTGCAGGGGCCCAAGCACTCAGGCCATCTTCTACTGCTATACCAGACCATAGCAGAGAGCAGGATTGGAAGTGGAGCAGCCAGGTGTTGAACCAGTGCACATATAGAATATTGGCAGTGCAGGCAGTGGCCTTACCCCATATGCCACAGTGCTGGCCCTTGTACTTTTTATTTTTAAATTATTTTGCTCTGTAGTCCTCATAATAACAATGTGATTGGTTTTTGCATCATGTTTACTATGCAATTATTTTTTGAATAATTCTGTATAATTTGCTCACTCCTTATCAGTGACTTCTCTACTTTGTGATTTCATCTTACTCATTAGTATTTCTTTCAGTCTGAGGAACTCCTCTTCAATTTTCTTGTAAGACATATCCAGTGTGATAAATTCTCTCCACTTTTGTTTGTCCAGAAATGTCTATTTCTACTTTATATCTAAAAGATCACTTTGTTAGATACAATATTGTTGGCTGGAAGAATTTTTCTTCCTTTGGCATTGTAAAAATCTAATTCCACTCTCCGCTAGCCTGCAAGATTTTTACTGAAATGTCTGTGGTAAGATCAGTTGGGATCCCTTGATCTTTATCCTTGGAGAGCTTGATTATATCCTGACTTGGGTTAGAGATATTTAGTTGAATTGAATCTGACGGTGACCTCTGCTCTTCCTATACCTGAATGGGTGTATCTTCCTCTATAATTGAGAGGTTTTCTGTTATTGTTGTTTGAAATATACTTAAATCTTTTTTGACATTTTCTCAGATATGTACTTTTTTCAATCTGTCTCAAAGATCCTGTGAGCTTTCTTTATTCCTCTTGCTACTTTTTTTCTCCTGTATGTATTTTCAAATAGTCTTTCTTCAAGCTTACTGATTTTCTCTTCTGTTTCAGCTGTACTGCTGTTAATATATTCTTTCATATTTTTAATTTTGCTTAGTATACTTTTCAGTTGAAGGATTTGTTTGATTTTTTAACATACCTCCATTTCTTTGTTAATTCTCTCCATTAGAGCATTGAATTATTTGTTTTCTCTTTAAGTTCATTGAGTTTCCTCAAAATAACTATTTTAAATTCTTTACTTGACTATTTGATAATGTCGTATCTGAGATATCTGGTTAATGGAACTTTATTTTGTTCTTTAGGGGAGGCCACGTTTCCAAAAGAGTCCCTGACATTTGTTGGCATTTTATGTCATTTGCACATTGAAGTATTGTTACTTTTTGTCAGACTTTGTATGCTAGGTTTGTTTGCAGTTGTTCTTCCTCAGTGTCTAGTCTGCTTGTTATGAGGCTGTGGACTCTTCTGCCCCTACAGCACTAGGTGGCACCCTAAGTTGAGATATCTTGCAAGTCACATGCCAATATTCCCTCACTGCCTCAGTGATGCCCTGAGATCAGATTTATCTATTCCTAAATCAGTATATATGAATACATGGCATTTGTATACCTTACATAAAATTGTAAAAATTTAAAAATTAAAAAAAAAATCTTCAGTTTGCATGCTGCTCAGGATCAACCACAGAGGTTTTGAAAAGGAGGTATTCCATCCCTACAAGCCTCCCTTTGGAGCTGGGTCAGGCCCAGACACTTAGTCTGTGACCACCAATACAACAATAACAGATGACACCTGGAGCTCACAGTTCACCCAGAGTAGTACAGCACAAGGATGGAACCAAAGCACACACTGTTATTATGCGTCTGTTACTGATGCAGCTATCTATAAGTCATGCAGGTTAGAGTAAGAACCAACCAACTGGAGCCACAGGACTCCACTAGGTACCTGGGTTGAACCAGGGACTCCTCCCATGGGTTCTGGCCTGGAGTCTGCCTGATAGTCCCTGCTAAAGATGTTTCTTCAGGCCCAACACTGAGTCCCAAGACACCATCCTATATATTTTTTCTCTCTGCTCAAATATGGAGGAATTGTGATAAAGGCAGTCCCTTGACTGTTCAGGCTGGCATAAGCTGTGTCATACCTGGGTATACAGTCACCAGGGCCTAAAATGCTGCAGGGGCACATTGAAGATCCATACAAGTCTGACACTGATACATAGCAATATAAGTCTGTCCAACCAGGGCACAGATCTCCACCTCATGTTGGAACAAATCTGGAGCCTGCACCTGTGAGAACTAGCTTGGGAGTAGAGACCCTTAGGTCTTACCAGGTGCTGGATCTCATAACAGAAGTGCAGATCTGAGCTCCAAGGCAAAGTCCTAAGTTCCTTTCCTGCTCTACTCCCCAGAATCTGGAGCCTTGACTGTGTGCCAGTGGTTGGAGGAGGAAGAGTGGAGGAAATCTCTTAGCTGTCTGGCCAAGCAGAGTCCAAAATTCAGTCTGCAGGTACAAGTCCAAGTCAGGCACTGCAAAACCCTGTCAGGAAGTGCTTAGTGTGGCAGAATTGGTGCTGGATTTCAACTGTAAGTTCTGGATTTAATTTATTCTTCTCCTGAGCAAGAAGCAAGACACTTGTTTCCACTCTATGCTACTTGGAATCAGGAGAAAGAGTGATATACACACTTAAGCCATTTCTGCTCCTTTCAATGCATCTTTTCCTATTGTTACACTAAAGTTAGGCACTGTGATCTTTCATCTGGCTTTAGTAGCTTCTGTGAAGGTGACTTGGCAAACCTGATATAACTCCAGTGTCTGGAGAGTTAGGGAAATCCAGAAAGATATATCAACCAAGACTTCTAACCTGGAGTAGAAGTTATTGATGCTATACTGGTGAAAACAATTTAATGGTAATTTTGATGAATTGCTGGAAGCTGAGTTGGGATTAGCATGAAAGCAAGAAACTCTTGGGAACAACAGTCTTGGAAAGGACACTTTGTTTTTTTTTAAAGGTAGAGTTTAGTTTTTGCGTTTTATTTATTTATTTGAAAGTTAGTTACACACACACACACACATACACACACACACAGAGAGAGAGAGGTCTTCCATTTGATGGTTCACTCCCCAGTTGGCCGCAATGGCCGAAGCTATGCAGATCCGAAGTCAAGACCTTCTTCCGGGTCTCCCATGTAGGCGCAGGGGCCAAAGGACATGGACCATCCTCCACTGCTTTCCCAGGCCACAGAAGAGAGCTGGATGGGAAGTGGAGCAGCCAGGACTTGAACCGGCTCTCATATAGGATGCTGGCAGTGCAGGCGGTGGCTTTACCCATTAAGCCACAGAAAGAGACACTTTCATTTTTTTTTTCCAACCAGGTCCTCGTGATGAGGTTATAAAAATATTCCTTCTAGGAACTGATAAAGAGATTGGAAAAATATTCATTATGAAATGCACCCAGAATTTTTGTCATAAGTATGTACTACTCCACAAGAAAAATAACTTTTGCCAGGATTTTCTCAACACATCCATACTCCAGCTCCTTATAGATTTTATGTATCATCCAACAGGAAATAACAACAAAATCCCCATAGACTATGACTGTGGATGCTTCAAGAAAATATATTGGGAAATGCATCAGTCATGATAGAGAATAAGGAGTTACAATAAAGACCACAACACTCTAGAAATCATCTCTGATTTTATTCGAATCTTTTCTCTTTTTTGTTAGTACAATGGCTTATCAATTTGGTTTATTTTTAAAAAGCTAGCTCTTCATTCCATTGATCTTTTTGTTTTTATTTTTCAAAAATTTATTTTACTTATCTGAATGACAGAGTTAAGAAAGGAAGAGACACATACACAGAGAGATTCTCCATCCACAGACTTACTCCCTAAACGGCCACAATGGCCAGAACAGAGCCAGACTGAAGCTAGGAGTTGGGAGTATTCTCTGGGTCTCCCATTGTGGGAGTAGGGGCCCAAGCACTTGGACCATCTTCTGCTGCCTTCCCAGGCACATTTGCAGGGAGCTGGATCAGAAGTGGAGCAGCTGAGACTTGAATCGGTGCCCAAATGGGATGCTGATGTTGTAGATGGCGGCTTTATTTGCTATGCCACAATGCTGGTGCCAATCTTTTAATATTTTTAAACTTGTATTTTGTTTATTTCTTCTCAAATTATTATTATTATTAATAATTTCTATTAACTTTAGGTGGTCTGGTTTGTTCTTGTTTTCCTAGGTTCTTCAGGTGCATTATTAGATTATTATTCTGATAACTTTCTTTTTTTTTTTTTGGTGTAAGCACTTAATGCTATAACCTTTCTTCTTCACATTGCTTTTGCTCTGTCCCATAAATTTGAATATGTGTGCTTTCACTTTTATTAATTTCAAGTTGCTGTTTGATTTTCCTTTTATTTTCTTCTATAGTACACTGTTTTATTCAGGTGCACGTTGTTCAGTTTCTATAATTATTTCTAGTTTCATTTTTGTCAATTTCCAGCTTTATTCCACTGTGATCATATTAGATACATGATATGATTTTCAATTTTTTGAATTTGTTGAGATTTGTTTTATGGCTCAGTATATGGACTCTTCTAGAGAATGTTCCATGCACTGATTAGAAATGTGTATTCTGCAGCTGTGGGATAGAATGTTATATAGATGTCTATTAGATCCATTTGGTCTACAGTGTAAATTAGCTCTGCTGTTTCTTTATTGATATTTTGTCTGGTTGATCTATCCACAGATGAAAGTGGGGTGTTGAAGTCTCCCATCTATATTGTATTAGCGCTTATACCTTCCTTTAGATATAACATTTGTTTTAAAAACTGGGTACTCTAGTATTAGGAGCATATACATTTACAATAATACCTTTTGTTTAACTGATCCCTTGATCATTATATAGTGACCTTCCTTGTCTGTTTTAATAGCTTTTGTGTTAAATTTTATTTTTTTCTGATGAGAGTATAGCTACTCCTGCTTACTTTTGATTTTCATTTGTGTGGAATATCTTTTTCTCTTTTCCATTTTTTCATTTTCAGTATGCATGTGTTTTTACTAGTGAATAGTATTTTTCGTAGGCAGCATATATATGGGTCATGTTTTTTGTCTGTTAAGCTATTCTGTGTCTTTTAACTGGGGAATTCAGTCCATTTTCATGAAAGTTTATTTTTTATAAAGCTGCCATTTATCCAAAAAATGCCTATCCTTTGCTTTGAATATCCTTTGCTCTTATACTAGTAGATTTTATACCTTCACATTCTTTTATGATGCTGAATGTGACACTTCTTAATACCATTTCATTTGTAGTTAAGTTTTAATGTAAATTGTGTAGGGTACACCCTCATTTAAATCATAGAAATTGCCTTTCATTGTTCTTATAAGTAGATTCAAAATGTCTCATATAGTTTGGGAGCTTGCAAATAAAACAATAGAAACTTCCAAATCTGCAACACAAAAACAAAAACAATGATAGAAAAACATAACAGAGAACCTAAGAATCAATATCAAAAGGTATAATCCAAGTGAAAGTGCTGTACCAAAAGAGAATACAGAAAGAACAGAGCACTATGTTATTTTTGAGGTAAAAATATATGAGAACTTTCTAAAATTAATGATGGATATCAAAACATAGATCCGTGTAAGCTTAGGATGAATTACAAAATAACCATATTAGACATTTTACAGGAATACCTTGGAGATATTGCAGCTTTGTTTACAGACCAGTACAATAAAGCAAATATTACAGCAACAAAAGTAACAAAAATGTTTTGGGTTTCCTGGTGTACATAAAGATATGTTTATCAGTCAGTAAAGTGAAGAGACAACCGACAGAATGGGAAAAATTATTTGCAAGCTATGCAACCAACAAAGGATTAATAACCAGAATCTACAAAGAGATCAAGAAACTCCACAACAACAAAACCAGCAACTTACTTAAGAGATGAGCCAAGGACATAAATAGAAATATTTCAAAAGAGGAAATCCAAATGGCCAACAGGCACATTAAAACATGTCCAGGATCACTAGCAATCAGGGAAATGCAAATCAAAACCACATGAGGTTTCACCTCACCCCAGTTAGAATGGCTCACATACAGAAATCTACCAACAACAGATGCTGGCGAGGATGTGGGGAAAAAGGGACACTAACCCACTGTTGATGGGAATGCAAACTGCTAAAGCCACTATGGAAGTTAGTTTGGAGATTCCTCAGAAACCTGAATATAATCCTAGCATACAACCCAGCCATCCCAATCCTTGGAATTAACCAAAGGAAATTAAATTGGCAAGTAAAAGAGCTGTCAGCACCTCAATGTTTATTGCAGCTCAATTCACAAAAAAATAACTAAGACATGGAATCAACCTAAATGCCCATCAAGAGTACACTGGATAAAGAAATTATGGGATATGTACTCTATAGAACACTACACAGCAGTAAAAAACAATGAAATCTGGTCATTCGCAACAAAATGGAGGAATCTGGAAAACATCATGCTGAGTGAAATAAGACAGTCCCAAAGGGACAAATATCATATGTTCTCCCTTATCAGTGACAAATAACTGAACACCTAAAAGGAAACCTGTTGAAGCAAAATGGACACTATGAGAAACAATGACTTGATCAACCCTTGTCCTGACTGTGGAGGAACAACTTACTATTTTATTCCTTTTAGTATTTTTTTGTTCTACTTAATACTATTGGTTGAATTCTGTAATTAACACACAATTATTCTTAGGTGTTTAAATTTAACTGAAAAGTGATCCCTGTTAAATATAAGAGTGGGAATAAGAGAGGGAGGAGATGTACAGTTTGGCACATGCTCACTTGGACTTACCCCTAATGGTAGAGTTAGAAACGTGCCAGGGGATTCCAATTCAATCCCATCAAGGTGGCATGTACCAATGCCCTCTCACTAGTCAAAGTGATCAGTTTCAGCTCATAATTGATCATGATGATAGAATTAAGTGTCAAAGGGATCACATAAACAAGAATAGTGTCTACTAATACTAACTGATAGAATTAAAAAGGAGAGAATGATCCAACATCGGAAGCAGGATACACAGCAGACTCATAGAATGGCAGATGTCCTACAGCATTCTGGCCTCAGAATCAGCCCTTAAGGCATTCGGATCTGGCATGGAAAGCCAAGACACTGTGGCAAAAAAAAAATGACCTAAATGAAAGATCTCTGTGAGTGGGATCCCAGCAGAAAGGAGGGGCCATCAAAGAAGGAGGTACCCTTCTCTGACAGGAGGAGAGAACTTCAACTTTGACTATGGCTTTGTCTAAATAAGATCTGAGTTGGCAAACTCAAGAGGCTTACGTAGCCTTGGCAGCTCATGACAAGAGCCTCAGGTGATTACTGACATCATAAATAAGAGTGTCAATTGTTAAATCAACAATGGGAGTCACTGTGCACTTGCTCCCCATGTAGGATCTCTGTCCTTAATGTGTTTTACTATGTGAATTAACGGTGTAACTAGTACTCAAATAGTACTTTATACTTTGTGTTTCTGTGTGGGTGCAAACTGTTGAAATCTTTACTTAGTATATACTAAATTGATCTTCTGTATATAAAGGGAATTGAAAATGAATCTTGATGTGAATGGGATGGGAGGGGGAGTGGGAAATGGGATGGTTGCGGGTGGGAGGGAGGTTATGGGGGGAAAAAGCCGCTATAATCCAAAAGTTGTACTTTGAAAATTTATATTTATTAAATAAGTTAAAAAGATATGTTTGGCTGGCGCCGTGGCTCAACAGGCTAATCCTCCGCCTTGCAGCGCCGGCACACTGGGTTCTAGTCCCGGTCGGGGCGCCAGATTCTGTCCCGGTTGCCCCTCTTCCAGGCCAGCCCTCTGCTGTGGCCCGGGAGTGCAGTGGAGGATGGCCCAACTGCTTGGGTCCTGCACCCCATGGGAGACCAGGAAAAGCACCTAGTACCTGGCTCCTGCCATAGGATGAGCGCGGTGCGCCAGCCGCAGCGCGCCGTCCGCGGCGGCCATTGGAGGGTGAACCAACGGCAAAGGAAGACCTTTCTCTCTGTCTCTCTCTCTCTCTCACTGTCCACTCTGCCTGTCAAAAAAAAAAAGATATGTTTATGCTATTCTGTAGTCTATCGAGTGTGAAATGATATTTTGTCTAAAATGTAGAGAAATTATTTAATATAGTTTATCCAATAGCAGACTGTCTCAGAAAGAACATATCAGAGCAATCCATTCATAGTGATGAAAAAAATATACCCTGGGGTAAATTTAACACCGGATGTGAAATATTTATAAAATGAAAATTACAAAAGCAGTAATGAAAGTGATGTAAGGGGTTGTAAAAAATGGAAAAAAAAACTTCCATTTTCCATGTTCATAGGTTAGAATAAATAACATTAAAAAGTCCATACTATCAAAAATGGTGTGCAGATTCAATTCAATCTCCATAAAAATACCAATGATATTCTTCATAGAACTACAAAGAATAATCCTAAAAGTCATATGTGAACAAAAAATTCCTCGAAAAGCCAAAATAATCTGGAACAAAAACAAAAAAATTGAAGGCATCAAAATACCAGTTTTTTGGGCATACCGCAGTGCTATTTTAACCAAAACAGTGTGGTACTGGCATAAAAAAAGACATATAGATCAATGGAACAGAATAGAAGCTCCAGAAAATAATCCGCACTTGCAACTTATCGTTGACAAAGATGTCAAAAGCCTTCCTGATGAAAGAACAATCTCTTCTACAAATACTGATGAGAAAAATGGATTTTCTCATGGGGAAATTTGAAACAAGACCCCTGCCACTCACCCTATACAAAAATTACTCAAAATGCATCAAAGCGTAGACCAAACAGGCTGGCGCCACTGGTTAATTAGGCTAATCCTTCACCTGCGGCGCCGGCACACCAGGTTCTAGTTTCAGTCGGGGCGCTGGATTCTGTCCCGGTTGCGCCTCTTCCAGGCCAGCTCTCTGCTGTGGCCTGGGAGTGCGGTGGAGGATGGTCCAAGTGCTTGGGCCCTGCACCCCATGGGAGACCAGGAGAAACACTGGGCTCCTGCCTTCAGATCAGCGTGGTGTGCCGGCCGTGGCGGCCATGGAGGGCGAACCAACAGCAAAGGAAGACCTTCTCTCTGTCTCTCTCTCACTGTCCACTCTGCCTGTCAAAAAAAAAAAAAAAGAATAGACCAAACAGAAGGAATTTCTGATATTGAGGACAGAACTTTCCACATAAACCAGACAAAAAAGAAGGAAAACAATTAAATGTACGAAGAAAGCCACTGAGACATATGGAATATATTAAGCAAACAAATATTTGTATTATAAAAGTACTGGAAGGAGAAGAAAAGGGAAAGGTCAGTGAGAATTTATTGAATAAAATAGTAGTTGAAAACTTCCCAAGTCTTTAAAGTGATATGGATACCCAAATAAAGGAAGCTCAAAGGACCCCAACCAGACTCAACAAAAAATGACCTATACCAAGGCAAATTTTAGCCACATTGTCAAAAGATAAGGACAAGGCGAGAATTCTAAAGAAAGTGAGAAAAAAACATCATGTTACATATAAGGGAAAACACAATACTAGCATCAGACTTCTCACAAAAGCCCTATGGACTATAAGTGAACTGAGGGATATATTCAAAGTTTTTGAAGAAAAAAACGTTTCAAATGAAAGAAAAAAAAAACACTTACAATCAAGAATACCATAGCCAGAGAAGGTATCTTTAAGAATTGAAGGAGAAATAAAGTATTTCCCAGACAAACAAAAACTAAGAGTATTCATCACCACCAGACCAGGCCCATAAGAAGTCTTGCATTAGAAGTAAAATAATCATAACAACCATCATAAAAACACATGACAGTATTAAGTTCACTAATAAAGAGGGTATATCAAAGATAAAGATAAGAGAATCCAATCTTATTATGAGGGGAAGCTACCAAAAACACAAAGATAAATAAGAGACATAAAGAACTGGAGAATATATAAATCAGTAAGCAATCACAAAATGACAGGAGATAGTTCCTAACAATCATCATTAACCTTAAATTCACCAGTGAAAATATATGTAAGCAGAATGAGTTTAAAAAATGTCATTGCTGGCCAGCACCGCGGCTCAATAGGCTAATCCTCTGCCTTGCGGCGGCGCTGGCACACCAGGTTCTAGTCCCGGTCAGGGCGCTGGATTCTGTCCCTGTTGCCCCCTCTTCCAGGCCAGCTCTCTGCTGTGGCCAGGGAGTACAGTGGAGGATGGCCCAAGTGCTTGGCCCTGCACCGCATGGGAGACCAGGATAAGCACCTGGCTCCTGCCATCGGATCAGCGTGGTGCGCCGGCCGCGGCGTGCTGGCCGCGGTGGCCATTGGAGGGTGAACCAACAGCAAAAGGAAGACCTTTCTCTTTGTCTCTCTTTCTCACTGTCCACTCTGCCTGTCCAAAAAAAAAAAAAATGTCATTGCTGTCATTGGTTGTACAGCAGGTTGGACAACCACCTGTAAGCCATATGAGCGCTGGTTTGAGTCCTGGCAGCTCCACTTTCCATCCAGCTCTCTGCTAATGAACCTGGGAAAGAAGGGGAGGATGGCCTAAGTACTTGGGCCCATGCTACCCTTCTGAGAGATCTAGATGGAGTTCCAGGTTCCTGGCTTCAGCCTGACCCAGCTCTGGTTATTGTGGCCATTTGGGAAGTGAACCAGTAAACAGATTATCTTTCTCTCTGCTCCTCTCTGTCTCTGTAACTCTACATTTCAAATAAATAAGTAAATCTTAAAAAAAAGATCCCATTATATTCTGCACACCAGAAACTCAATTCAGAGGTAAAGATCCACATAGACTGAAAGTGAAAGGTTGGAATAAGGTATACCATGCATATAGAAATCAATATGAAATATATTTTATAATTATATAAATGTTATATATTATAAATATATTATATATAAATATAAAATATATTTCTATAAAATATAAATTTTTTTTAAAGTTCATGAAGGTGAAATGAAAGAAAACTAATAATTAACCTGAAAATATATGGAAGTTTAATAATAATTAGTAAAAAAGTATATAGTCAAATTCAGTGTATTCCTATACTGTAATAGTGATTCATAAATCACTTAATTCTAATATGAACATTCAAAGACAAAAATGTTAAAGACAACCATAGTTGGAATAATCTGTCCTCCATGGTTAGTGGATACAGAATATAAAATGTGTAAATTGAAAAAAATAAAACAAATTTTGTTTTTGCATGTTCTTGGAATTAAATTTTTATCAGCTTCTAATGAACCAGTACAGCCATAAGGTGTTTGATGTGGTCTGTATAGCAACCTCAAAGAAAAAAATCTATAGAAGATACAAAGAAGACTCAGAAAAATGAATCAAAACATCACTAAGGAAAATCATCAAATTACAAAGAAAAACAGCAAGAAAGGAACAAAGAACTGAAAAAACTACAAACTAGCTAGAAAACAGTGATTGAAATAGTGTACCTATAGGCTAATGTGACGTGTTGGAGAACAGGGAAGAATCACACGGAATCATGATAGTCTTTTCAATATAATTTATTATTCAATAACCAATACCACTCAATATATATACATATATATATGTATATTCAAGGCACACATCTAAAGGTCAATACCACACAACATGTCATTAGTTCACAGGT
This sequence comes from Sylvilagus floridanus, assembly GCA_949820135.1. NCBI lineage: Eukaryota > Metazoa > Chordata > Mammalia > Lagomorpha > Leporidae > Sylvilagus > Sylvilagus floridanus. The sequence continues at coordinate 83,687,100 of OX463223.1, forward strand.
CATAACACACATCTAGGAGTAAGGCAACTTCCAGAGATATCTAGCAATAGTGATAATTATAACACATACAGAGCATAAAAGCATAACCAATCTAAACACTCATGGCTAAGGATGTAATATGAATGCTGTGTTCTCGAGGTTCATATTGCGGTCATGAAAAGTCAAAGTCCAAAGTCCAGAGTCCAAAATCCCCGTTACCACTCTGAGAGACGGATCTCAGAACAGTCACTTATGGGCAGGAGTCGTGGGATGACTGGCACTCTGGGCAGTAGGCTCGAATTCCAAGATGGACAGCAAGGTGCAGGGTCGGAGACGTCACCTGATGAGAGGTCCGGTCTGGCTCCGATGTCAGCTCTGGCAGCAGCTGGGATGTCCAGGCGAGGTGGGCTCCAGCAGGGTGGCCAGCAGAGCTGCAGTCAGTGAAGGGGATGAAGAGCAGTTGTGAGGCTTGCCTTTGCATCCTCGCTCTGGGGTAGGTGGACGGTGAAGGCACCCTGGTGTGTTGCCAATCACAAGCTCATCTGATGTTGGTGTCTGGGTGTGACCAATGGTGTTTTAGGGGTCTTCTGGGTGTGACCAATCGTGGTGCAATGGTGAGGGTGAAGTAATGCAGTAGCCAGCTGGTTGGCTTCTTCTTATGATGTAATATCCCCCAGTCCTTATCAGGCCTCACCACCTGTGTCTGTTCTGACAGATGGTCTGGGAAGTTCCTGGTGCTTAGTGGCCTTAGCTTAAGGAATTCCATTTTGGTTTCGCTTTTTCTCTTTCTTCTTGGGTTAGCAGTGTGCTGTAACTCTTTTGGGACTCTTGTGGGAGTCCCCACAAAAGTCAGCATAGGGAGCAAATAACAAATAACTAAGTATAAATAAATGAAACAAAGTGTAGTAAAATGATAGAAAACATTAACAAAATTAAAAACCAATCTTTTAAAGATAAGCCAATTGTCATACCTTATACTGAACTAAGATAAGAAAAAGAGAGATGACAAACAAAATAAGAAAAGAGAAAACATTACAACCGATACCGTGGGAAGACAAGGGCTCATAAGAGACCCATATGAACAATGACATGTTTAAAATGTAGATAACTGGCTGGCACTGTGGTGTAGTGAGTAAAGCATTGAGTCCCAGCTGTTCCACTTTCGATCCAGCTCTCTGCTATGTCCTGAGAAAGCAGAAGATGGTCCAAGTGCTTGGGACCCTGCACCTGTGTGGGAGAACAGGAAGAAGCTCCTGGCTCCTGGTTTTGGATTGGCCCAGCTCTGGCCTTTGCAGCCACCTGAGGAGTGGCTTTCTCTCTCTCTCTCTCTCTCTCTCTCTCTCTCTCTCTCTCTCTCTCTCTTTCTCTTTGACTCTGCCTCTCTGTAACTCAGTCTTTCAAATAAATAAATAAATAAATATTTTTCAAAAAAAGTAAATGAATAAAATGAATAAATTTCTAGAGATATAAAATCTACCAAGATTAAATCATAAAGCAATATTATAGTGAGGAATAGTGAGGAAATTGACTCAATAATCAAAATCTTCCAAAAAAGGAAAGTCCAGTCAGATGAGTTCACAGGTGGATTCACTGAATTAAACCTCATTTCTTTAAAAAGTTAGCTTTCTTCAGGTATTTCATTTTAGAATTAAAAGGCTCATTCAGACAGTATAAAATCACTATATATATCATTAACAGAATGGAAGTCCAAAATCACATTTACAAGGTCATCATTTAGATGCATGAAAAGCATTTGAAAATTATTTTTCATAATGAAAACTCAATAAATTATTTATAATGGGAATACATCATAACACAAGTCCATAGCTAACATCATACTTAAGGCTGAATGATTGAAAATTTTTGCTCTTAGATCAGGAACAAGATAAACATACTTATGCTCACCATTTATATTCAGCAAAGTACTGCCATTTCTGTCCTGAGTAATTGTGTAAGGAAAAAAAAAAAGAAAAGTCATCCAAACCAGAAAAGAAATAACATTGTTTGGAGGTTATGTGATCTTGTATATATAGGTAAACCCTGAATATCCTACCAAAAACAATCTAACAGAATTAATGCATCCAGTAAAGTAGTAGAATACAAAATCAGCATGAAAAACAAATGGCATTTTTATATTATTAACAACAAACTAGAAAAAAGAAACCAATTCAATTTTCTAATAATATGAAAAATTACTTAATGAATAAATTTAATCAAGTTTCAAAGTCTGTACACTGAAAACAGAATACATTGATAAGACAATTTAGAGAAGACATACAAAAAATGGAAAGATAATTTGTGTTCTTGTATTGGAAAAATTTATGGGCAAGAATTTTCTGGGTCAGACCCCAAAAACACAGAATACAAAAACAAAAGTAGGCAAGTGTGATTTAATGAGACTGAAGAGCTTCTGCAAATCAAGTGATCAAAAGAGCGAAGAGACCACATACAGGATGGTATAAAACATTTGCAAGTTATACATCTGACCAGGGTTTATACTTAGAATCTGTAGGGAACATAAAAAAAGATAGCAAAATACCAAATAATCTAATTAAAATAGGTGGTAGATTTAAACAAATATTTCTCAAGGGAAGACATCTAAATAGCCAACAGATACCTGAAAAAATATTCAACATCAGTAATTATCAGGTAAATGTAGATCAAAAGTATAATGAGATATCATTTCACTCCAGTTAGATTAACTATTATGAAAAATACAAAAGATAGCTAGTGTCTGTGGAGAAGTGAAAAAAAATGAAATATTTTCACACTGTTGGTGAGAAGGTACATTAATACAAACATTATGGAAAACAGTATGGAGGTTCTACAAAAAAATAAAAACAGAATTACCATATGATCCAGTGATTTCCCTACTGGGCATATATTTAAGAAAAATAATGAGTCTGTCAAAGAGACATTTGCATTCCCATGTTTATTGCAGCATTACTGACAACAGACAATAAATGGAAACAATCTAAGTGTCTGTTCACTGATGAATGAAGAAATATATATATACAAAATTTAATACTACTCACCCATAAAAATAGGATGAATCTTGTCATTTGCAACAACATGGACGGAGCTACAGATTATCATGTTAAGTGAAATAAATGAAGTACATGAAGACAAAAGTTTGGATTCTGAATCATATGTGGAATATAAAAAAAAGTCATCTCATAGAAGTTCAAAGTATAATGGCAGTTAATAGAGATCAGGAAGTGTGGAGAGATGGAGTTACAGAGAAAGGTTAATTAATAGGTGCTAAGTTATAGTTAGATAAAAACAAGAAATTCTGATGTTCTATTGCACAGTAGAGTGACTATATGTAATGTGGTTGTACTGCATATTTATCTCTAAAAAGCTAGAATGTAAGATTTTTCATATTTTCACCATGGAGAAATGTTCAATATTTGAGGAGACAGGTATATGTACTCTGATTTGACATTATACAATATATACATGTTTGAGAATATCATATAGTACCCCATAATTATGCATAATTTTTGTGTCTGCTTCAAAATTTAAAAAAAATAGTGCTTTCAATGAATACTTCTGGAACAAATATATATCCATATGCAAAATAATGTGATTAAGCCCCTACCTCATACCACATACAACATTTATTCAAAATAAGATATGGACACATAAGCATAAATATAAAACTCTTAGATAACAACATAAAAGTAAGTTGTTGTGACTTTATTTGGGGCAATGTTTTATTAGACTTGACACCAAAAACAAAAGTGGGAAATATAAGAGTAAATTAGACCTCATGAAAACTAAAATCTAAAGGAAGCTATCAAGAAGCTGACAACCCACAGAAGGGGAGACTGTTATATATTAATGTTAGCCATCGCAAAGCACACCGGACACCGGAGTAAGGGAAAGGGTTTACTGGGGAACACCCAACAGGTGGGAGTGATGGGGCGGCGAAGGAAAAAGAGAGAAAGTATAAGAGACAGAGAGAGACACAGGAGAGAAGATAGAGAGATGAGCCAAGAGAGAGGAGAGAGCGCAGGAGAGAAGGGCCAAGAGCCAAGAGCCAAGAGAGCACAGGTTCAGGAACAGGCCCTTTTAAAACTTTGCCTGAGGGCAGGCAGGGAAACAGGAGCAGTGAATCCCATTAGGATGGGCATGGAGCCTGGCTCAGGTAGCTGGGCCATGCGGCCACCTGGCTAAAACTGCGCCAGTTTCCTAACAGAGACAATATTTGTATTGTATACAGAGTATATAAAAACCTCTTACAACTTAATTAAAAGACAAGCTGATTTCTAAGATGTGCAAGGAATTCAAATAGGCATTTCTCCAAAGAAATTACATGGCTGGCTAATAAAATATACACCACCCCATTATTCATCAGTGTGCACTAGCGCCTTTATATTTGGTTATGTGACCTTGCTATGTCCAATATAATATTGTCAGGAAGTGACTATGTGATATTTCTATAATTTAAACTTTAAAAACCATTGTATACTGTTGTTTATTCCTCCTGTTCCTTCTCATGTCCATGACAAAAGTATCCATGGCTAAGTCACTGGGGTAATTTAGAGACTCATGGAGACCTTACGCTAACTTCTGTCTTAGCTTAAATCAGCTGACACTATGTTCACTGGGTTCAACTGTGCCACCACAGCTAAACTACAACCGCATGAGAAATCAGTAATGACTTTGGTATGTGTGTCAATGAGATTTTGTGGTTGTTACAGCATATCTTCCTGTGTAAGGTTTTTTTTCCTTAATTTGATGGACAACAGAGGGTGTTTGACTAAACGGATGAGTGACCCTAGAACAGCAATTTAGAAAATTATTGTTCTCTCTAACCTCAGCCTTTATGGTACCATTCAATCCCAATTTTTTTAATGACTCAAGAAAGCAGATACCTTATAACTCTCAGTATAAAGACCCTGCCTCATTTTAGAGAAAATTTGAGAGATTTCCTGCAAAGAGTTTGTGTGTGTGTATGTGTGGAGCCCAACAATGTTTCTTGGAAATACATCACATTTTAGGAATGAGTATTTCTTTTCCTAACGTTTCATCATTTCCTAGGGAGTTAATAGGGAGGAATCGTGAAAGCTTTGTAAAAAAAAAAAATAAGTCTCTCTCATGAGTATCTTTGCTCAAAGTACTGTAGGCTAGTCAGGGAGTTAGTGAAGCACAAAGGAGCTGAGAGGTCCCTAGTAGTAGTCTCTGTGACACAGCCCTGCACCCAAATCCCATCCCCTTAAGTGTCAATTAAGCACACCCACTGTCCCATGATGCACACAAGCCTCCTCCACCATGAGTACGTCATGATGAACACGTGTATGTGGAGCTCCATGTTGAGACGCCATGAAAACTTTTCCAAAGATCATCACATGTACTGAACCCCACCCAAACTCCACCCCATTTGTACACTCATTTAGGGTACCATCCTCTACCCAATAAATGGCAGCAGCCAAAGTGAAGTGGGGTACATTTCTTTCCTCATAGGGCTGCCTGAATCCACTTCTGCATGTGTGCCATCTCTTTAATCTTTTAAATAAAACCTGGGGGCCAGCACTGTGGCTTAGCGGGTAAAGCCACTGCCTGTAGTGCCAGCATCCCATATGGATGCCGGTTCAAGTCTGGGCTGCTCCACTTCCAATCCAGCTCTCTGCTATGGCCTGGGAAGCAGTGGAAGCTGGCCCAAGTCCTTGGGCCCCTGCACATGCGTGGGAAACCTGGAAGAAACTCCTAGTTGCTGGCTTCACATCAGCCTAGCTCCGACTGTTGAGGTCATTTGGGGAATAAACTAATGGATGGAAGAGAACTTTCTCTCTCTGACTTTCAAATAAATAAATAAATCTTTAAAAATAAATAAATAAAGCCTGTTCATTCTTGTCTTTTATCTATTGTCTCTGTTTTGAATTGTCTCGTGGGGGAGGCAAGACTCTGGAATAAATACAGTTAAGCATCCTTCCCCATAACGAAAAAAGGCACAGAAAACTACTTTGAGAGTTTAGGGAAGATTTTGATCATGAAGCTGCATCAATTGCTCTTAGAAACAGGTCACATGCTGTTGTACAGACTGCTCACTGTACAACTGTAGAGTGTGTTATTCTCGTCATAGTCTGTAGAGACTATGTGATTGAAGAGTAAGGGGGGATAGTCATAGAAGGTGATATGAGTGCAATGGAAGGCCAATTCAGTTCAGATCTTGGAGTTCATTACATAAAACCTAAAATACATACATTGTCTAGCACAGAATATGTGCTCACTAAACCTGTCTGTGCATGGGTGTGTCTTATGGGAATTTAAACTTAATTCATCCATGTACTAGGTAAAATTGTCGGGAGACTTGGAGTGGAGTCTTATTTTGACTCTCTGTGTGGTACTGGACAATTGTCCTGGCCTATATTGCCTTCTATGTAAATAACGCAGGGTAACCTGTGATTTCTAAGGACTGTTTTTTTGTTTTTTTTTTAATTTCTGTGAACATTTTCAATGGCTTTCAAGTAGGGGATAGGTTGTGGACAGGAGTGTGCAATGTAACAGATTTTTTTTTATAGCACTGGAGAAAACATGGAGCAAAACAAACTAAAAATGTAAAAGAAAAAGCCCTCAGGAATAGAATTCTCAATGGTATCTGTGACAAAGAGGAAAAATGTAGTAGCCAGAATCAATTGCACCAGCACTAAGGAGCTGCTCCCAGAGCAGCAGAAAAAACCACAGACTGGCTGACAGAGCAGGAAGAAACCTTATAAACCAATTAGTTCAACTCCTTCTATGAAAGAGGGGGGAAAGTGATGCCCAGAGAGGATAAGAGACTTTCCCAGAATAACAGCACATCTGCGGTAGAAACAGAATTGGATTGAGGCTATCTGAACCCAAAGCCTGTGGTTCCTTGCTCTGTGCCCCAAATGCATTTTCTAAGGAGGGTGTGAGATTGCAAAGTAATAAGCAAAGCACTTGAGAAGCCCAAACAGATAGTTGGAGGAGGAAAGAGAATTTAGTCATCCAGAAAAAGGAAAAAAAATGAGAAGAAATCAACTCTTACTTAGCTGTGGCAACCAAGAAATTTTTAAAGTATGCACACTACCTTGAAATTGAGTCAAGAAGTAATCTCTGATTTATAGGAAACCTTGGAGAAAGTAAAAGGGAAAAGAAATAAAAATATTTAAAGAGTTTACTGCAACTTGTTCTTAAAATGAAGAGGTTTTATAAAAAGAAATTATACTGAGAAGATTCTTTGAACAACTTTGGGAATGGAATTTGATAACTAAAGATAGCTTCAGATAAATCCTGGTTAAGCATTTAATATAGTGCCTAGGCACAGTATTGTATTCAGAGTGGGTACTAAATAAATAATTCTTGAGTGGAAGGCAATCATGAGTATTAGAGAGAAGATGTAATGGTAATATAAGAAGCAAGAATGTACTTTCGGTGTGGCACCACCCATGCCTTTATTTATTTGCATTTAAAACTGTAACATTTAAACAGAAAGAGCAGCTGATTTACAAACAATTGGAATTGCAAACTTAAATCAGCTGGAACTCACAAGGTCTTTGAATTCTATTTAAATCAGGAATGCAGAAAGGGTGATTTACAGGTGTTCTCAGTACTGAGATGAAGAGGGAAAAAAGAGGGAAAAAAGCTGATAATGGTGTGAGAAGAAATAGGGTCTCTTATATATTACTATCTCTGTAAAATGGTACGATCATCTGGAAAATAACTTGGCAACTACTTAACCCTGTAATTAAATCTTTTTAAGTGAGGTATTATTAAGCCAAAATATAGGAAATGCTAAAGGAATACAGAGGTTTACTTAATTTTTTTAAAGGGTCAAACACTTAAGTATTTGGGGTCAATGTTGTGGTGTAGCAGGTAAAGCTGCTACCTGCATCCTGGAGGCCCAGGCTGCTCCACTTCTGACCCAGCTCCCTGCTACTGACTTGGGAAGTCAGCAGAGAATGGGCCAAGTATCTGGGCCCCTGCATGGGAGACCTAGAGGAAGCCTGATCAAGCCTTGACCACTGTGGCTATCTGGGGAGTAAACCAGTGCATGGAAAATCTCTGTCTCTCTGTCTGATTCCCCTTCTCTCTCTTTAACTCTGCCTTTAAAATAAATTGATAAATCTTTTTTAAAGTAAATATTCATCAGTAGAGGTTTGTTAATGCTATAGTTTCTAAACTCCACTTAAAAATTCAGGGGTGGGGCTGGGCACTTGGGTTAGCAGTCAGGTAGTGTTTTCATGGAGTACTTGAAGGATTTTTATATACTTTATTTTCTCAGATTGCAGTGTTTCAGCATTTTGTGATTAAAATATCGTTTATGGAGACTTGTAGCACCTTGGAAAAAACTTAGTCTTTAAGGAAGAGTGGGCCGGCGCTGCGGCTCTCTAGGCTAATCCTCCAGCTGCGGCGCCAGCACCCTGGGTTCTAGTCCTGGTTAGGGCACCTGTTCTGTCCTGGTTGCTCCTTTTCCAGTCCAGCTCTCTGCTGTGGCCCGGGAGTGCAGTGGAGGATGGCCCAAGTGCTTGGGCCCTGAACCCACATAGGAGACCAGGAAGAAGCACCTGGCTCCTGGCTTCGGATTGGCACAGTGCGCCGGCTGTAGCAGCCATTAGGAGAGTGAACCAATGGAAAGAAGACCTTTCTCTCTGTCTCTCTCTCTCTCACTGTCTAACTCTGCCTGTCAAAAAAAAAGAAAAGGAAGAGTGAAAATATGAGACTAAAATATTGTGATTTCTATGATTACAGCATACAAAATGTAGATAACAAGATAAATGGAACACACAACATGGCATCGGTTGTTATATTTCATTGAGGCGACAGTCATTTCACTCTTTAAAAATATTTTCAGATTTTATGCTAAAGCTTATGAAGACTCCATAGAAACACAAGGATATGTGCAGTTTAAAAGGAGAATAAAATGGAAGTTGCAAATAAGTAAAACTGGAACTATGCACATGTATAAATAGGAAACAAATGAACCAAATAATGATAGCAATTGCTATATTAAGCTTAGGGGAGGAGTATTTTTTTTGTATTTTTGCATCATTACATAATCTTTTCAACCAAAATAACACTTTTACAGAGTAGGTAAATTCTCTTTCAATCACAAATAGCCTAAGTGTAGGGAAAACTTTATAGACAATATACATACATAAATACTAATATAATATGATATATAAATAGAAAAAAGGGCAAAACTGATAACAATGCTTATACTAGGGTTTCCCAATTAAGAAAGATGATTTATTCTCTCCTTTATTTACCAGACTATGCATAATATAGTTATATTATCCTTATAATTACAAAAAAAGTATGCCTCAAAACAGAAAAGGAAAAACTAGACCAGCATGCATAATCACAGATTAAATTATAATAATGAAAGGGAAGAAGAAATGAGTTACTGACATTAGATTGTCTTGACAAATGGAAAATATCAAAAGATATATAAGCCTTAAATGTAGCAGCTAACACATGAGATTTTATGACATAGGAAAGTATGAAATCATAGTGAAGGGAACATATTTTTCTCTTTATGATATTTTTTTCTCAAATAGTTACATTAAGTGATGGGAGTTCGGTGCCTGAGCTTAAGTCACTGTTTGGGATGCCTGCATCCCATATCAAAGCGCCTAGTTCAAATGCAGCTTCTTGCAAATGTGCATCTTGGGAGACAGCAGGCGATGGCTCAAGCACTTGAGTCTCTGCCACCATGTGGTTAATCCAGATGGTGTTCCACGTTCCTGGCTTCAACCTACCCAGACTAGGCTGTTTTGGGCATTTAGGGAGTAATCTAGCAGATGGAAGATTCTCTGTTTGCCTCCCTGTCCTCTGTTTCACTGTCTCTCTGTTTCACTGCCTTTGAACTATAATGAAAATATATAAATAAAAATCTTCGAAACTAAAATGGTTGTCATTAGAGGGAGAAGAAACCATTTACCCTCTCTGATTGCACAGTAGTATTACAGACCTTAAAACAATGGAGATTTAAGTTAAAATCAAGAAGTATGTGCTGAGTAATTCAGGCTGAGATGGATAAATATGAGCTATATACTCATCTAAGTGTTTACTTTCTAGTTCAGAATATGAAGCACAGATTTGTAGAATAAAAAGAGTTAGGAATAGGTTTAGAGACTAGCTATTCCAAACTCTCACACTCCATACTTACAGATAAAGACATTAAGACCTGAAACAAAGAAAATACTTGCATAGTCAGTGGTAAATCCAGGACTCAAATATTGGATTCCTATGCCATTTTACCCCTTTTTCTTCATATTTTGCTACCTCACAAATGATGTTAGTTGCAACAAAAGAATTAAACCTTGTTCAAGGCAATGATAGCAGAAATAGTTCAGGTAGTGTGTGGCTACTTTCCAGAGAGGTGACAGATTTATAGATTGTAAATGCTGAAGAAGCAGAGATTAAGTAATGCTAGGGTTCCTGAGGAAAGCTATTCAGGGAAAACAGAATTTGGTAAAGCATGGCAAGGGGAAACAGCATTTAAGGCAACTAACACTGGGAGGGGCAAAGATATTTTTGGAGACATAATTAGAGTGGCACATTAAGGTTCCTTTTGACAAAATCATTGCTTATTAGAACTGAGAAGTATAAATAGAAGTTGGCACTTAGCAATCATTTAAGCCACCTTCCCCATTTGTACAGATAGGGAATTTGTGGCTTTTAAAGTGGAAGAGATGTATTCAAATTATGCATAGAAAATGGCAAATCCAGCACAATAGCTTCAATCTTAATCTTGAGAGCCTCCATTCAGTGCTACTTTCACTACGCTGTGAACAAATTGTTACCCAATTGCCCAAGAAACACAAATTAAATAGATGAATCATCCAAATATTATTTAGAGATAGATGATTTATTGGAGAGAAAAATCACACAGTCTCTGGGAAGTCGCCTGAGTTGTAATGAGAAAAAATCATAACATTAAGTACATGCTTAACGAAGTAAAAAAAAAGTATAAAAAATTGATCATTTAGTCAGACTTAAAATTATTCTAAAAGTAACACTTGACTAATTATTATTACAATATTGGAATAAAATTATAACTAAGCAAAGATAAGTGAATTAGGCACAAGAGTAACTTGTTGAATCGATAAAACTTTATTTGAGCTATTGTATTCTTTTCTGAGAACTTACTATGTGCCAAACAACATGCTAAGTTGGCAAGGGAAGTGCAGGAAAAAAATGAGAGATGAACCATGCCAAAGTAAAGTTCACGCTTTAATGGGGACATAAATGTGCCTGCCTAAAGATCCATTTTCTCATTTCAAATGTGAACTAGGAGGGAAAAAAAATCATTCTTCAAAAATAGGAGCCATCACAGAAAGATAACAATGATATGGGTGAAACAAAAACACATTTTAAAATTATGTTTTATCCTTCTAAGATACAGTGTGAAAGAAAGAGATCCTGTTCAAATACTTGAGGCTGACACACGTATGAAATAGTCATCTTTATAAATTACAAGATTGATCCCTCTGCTTTTCTTTTGTGACTATTTGTAAAATAGCCTAGCAAAAGGCTGTGGACGTTTCTTACCTTTGGCGTCTGATTAGTGGGCATACTTTTGGTAGACATGTAGGAGGGCATTATCCTGGCACCCTGAGGTTCCCTGAAGAATGAGTCTCTGTGAGGAAAGAAAAGGTACACATTCAGACCACAGGTCCAGGAGCCACGCCAGCAGTGAGGATGTGGGATTGTCTCTAATTGCCCTTTCTCTAGCTTAGGGAGCAGCTGGGTGTTGAGCTAACTTTTATTGAAAGCAGCTGGGCATTAGGGGCTGGCTAGTTTAGCCAGGCACTAGGAAGTCACCAATTTTTTTTTCCTTCTTTCATTGGTGTCTTTTGTGTGTATACAACTCTAAAAATTTTCTGTCCTCCATATTAGCTCCACAAGTTTTGTGGTTCCCCAATGTCATTTTACGTATCTGTTTCAAATTTTCCGTCTCACTCTCCTCTCTTAATCTTGAGGACATTGTGCTAAATTATAGAAGACTGTCAAAGAAGAATAAACTGTCTCTTTCCACTTATGTAAGGTATTTAAAATGGTCAAACTCATAGAAAAAGAAAACATAAGGGTTGTTGCCAGGGACTTTCTGGGAAAGTGGGGAAATGAGAGTGTTGCTCTTCTACAGGTGTAAAGTTTCAGTTAAATGAGATAATTAAGTTCTAGAGATAACCTATATAAACCTGTGCTTTTAGTCAACATCACACTGTATACTCAAAATGTGGTTAAGACGGTAGATCTTGGGGTTGGCAGTGTGACTCATTTGGTCCAGGCTGCTCCACTTCCCATCCAGCTCTCTGCTATGGCCTGGGAAAGCAATAGAAGATGCTCCAAGTCCTTGCGCCCCTGTGCCCTTGTGGGAGACCTGGGGAAGAAGCTCCTGGCTCCTGGCTTTGAATCAGCTCAGCTCCGGCTGTTGGTTGCAGCCAACTGGGGAGTGAACCAGTGGATAGAAGACCTCTCTCTGTGTCTCTATCTCTCTCTGTAACTCTGACTTTAAAAAAAAAAATCTGAACAATTCAAAATAAGTAGAAAAGACACTTCACAATATACCATCACCCTTCGTGATAAAAATCATTAAACAAATAGAATAAATGTCATGTCCTTACTGCGTATGGTTGTCTATGAAAAACTGACTACTAATACCACACTTCATGTTGAAAAAATTGAATGTTTTGCTTGTTTTATCAGAATAAAACAATGATGTATTCTCTCCCAATTCTTTCCAACGTTACACTGAAATTGTGATAAACTACGACAGAAAGAAAATAAAGGGCACACATGGATTACAAAGTAAATAAATTATCTGTGCTTATATTAACCAGTGACATTATCACATATGTTGAAAATTCTAAGAAAGCCATTAAAATCCACTAGAACTAATAATAGAGTTCAGATAGTTTGAGAAATACAAAATCAATATTCAATTGTTTTTTATATACACTTGGAATAAGCCAATTGAATAAGAAATAAAGAAAAATAGCTTCACTTTTTTAAAAGAAAGAATAAAATATTCAGGATTAATTTCATCAACAAGTGCAAAATGTATACTCCGGACAATACAAAGCATGAGGTGGGCATTTGGTGCAGAAATTAAAACGTTGCTTGGGATGACCACATTCCATCTCAAAATACCTGGGTTAAAGTTCCAGCTTTGTTTCCAATTCCACTTTCCTGCTAATGCCATCCTGAGAGGCAACAGTCAGTACAGTGGGGTTCTTCCCATTCACGTGGGAGATCTAAATTGAGTTCCTATCTCTTGATTTCAGCCTGGCTTAACCCTGTCTCAAGTGTTTGGAGAGTGAACTGGTAGAGTGAAAAAATTATCTCTAGGGGCTGGCATTGTGGTGCAGTGAGCTAAGATTCTGCCTGCAACACCAGCATATCATGTGGAGCACCTATTTGAGTCTTGACTGCTCCACTTCTAAGCCAGCTCCCTGCTAATATGCCTAGAAAGGCAGCAGAGGATGGTCCAAGTGATTGGGCCCCTGCCACTCACATGGGAGACCTAGATGGAACTCTGGGCTCCTGGCTTCTGCCTGTCCCAGGTCCAGATGTTATAGAGAGTGAACCAGCAGATGGGAGATCTCTCTCTGTCCCTCTCTCCTTTTCTCTATTGTTCTGACTTTCAAGTAAATAAATAAATCTTTAAAAAAATTCTCTCCCGTTCAAAAACAATAAATTGAAACTAAATAAATGAAATCTAAAATGCTATAAATATATTGAAAAATTTTAAGTCCTAAATAAATGGAAAATTATTTCATGTTCATGGATCTGGAGACTCAATCCTGTTAAGAGAGCAATACCATCTGAGTTAATCTACAGAATCAGTGAAAGCTCTTTCAAGCAACCAGCTGTTTTTGTTGTAGAAATTGACAAGGTAATTTTGAAATCCATGTAGAATTTCAAGGTACCCAGGTGTAATCTGACTCACTGCTCCATAAGGTACATACTGTAAACCTTGGTGCTGTTCATATGGTGCTAATTCTTTAAGCATAAAGAATGCAAGGGACTGACACTGTGGCATAGTGGGTAAAGCTGCCACTTGTAGTGCCAGCCTCCCATATGGGTGCTAGTTCGAGTCCTGGCTGCTCCACTTTGGATTCAGCTCTCTGCTATGGCCTGGGAAAACAATAGAAGATAGCTCAAGTCCTTGGGCCCCTGCACCTCAGTGGGAGACCTGAAAGAAGCTCCTGGCTGCTGGCTTTGGATTGGCACAGCTCCAACAATTGGGGCAACTGGGGAGTGAACCAGAGGATGGAAGAGCTCTCTCTCTCTACCTCTCCTTCTCTCTCTGTGTAACTCTGAGTTTGAAATAAAATAAATCTTTAAAAAAAGCATACAAGGGTTGTGGAGCCATGACATTCTCTGTTTAGACTTCAAAGGACACCAAGAACCCAAGTGGATACTTGTACAGAAGGAGCGACTATAGAAATCAATGCCTAGTGGAGACATGAGAACATGGAAGTCTACTGCGGATGCTTCCCACTAGGGCAACATCTACTGGAAGTGTGGGAGTAGTACTGTCCCTGTCATTACAAAGATACCAGCATGCAACAATAGCCCAATACAGCTTCTGGGTGGACTGAAGTTCATTAGCAAGTTCGTTAGCCAGGATTGATCAAGGCCTTGAGTGCTGGGGGACCAACACTCACCCCAGCGTTCCCAGGATGCAAGACACAGAGTCAAAGAAAATTATTCAGGGCCGGCGCTGTGGCATAGAGGGTAAAGCTGCCATCTTTGGTGCTGGCATCCCATATGGGTGCCAGTTCAAGATCTGGCTGCTCCACTTCCGATCCAGCTCTCTGCTATGGCCTGGGAAGGCAGTAAAAGATGGCCCAAGTCCTTGAGCTTCTGCATCATCGTGGGAGATCTGGAAGAATTTCCTGGCTCCTGGCTTCAGTTTGGCACAGCTCCAGCTATCTGGGGAGTGAATCAGGGGATTGAAGACTCTCTCTCTCTCTCTCTCATTCTCTCTCTCTCTCCCTCTCCTTTCTGTGTAACTGTGACTTTCAAGTAAAATACATAAATATTAAAAGAAAAGAAAAAAATTGAAAAATTATTCTCCAGCCCTACTACATGATGTTATTCCTTTTGGGTTTCAGACTTACTTGGGACCAACTATTCCTCTTTTTTTCCTTTATCTACCTATTTGTATCTGTCCTTTTAAGAATAAAATATCTATCCTATGCCTGACTTTTACAGTATTCTGGAAGCAGATAATTTGTTTTAATTTCATAGGCTCATAGCTGGAAGGAATATGACTCAGGATAAATTGTGCCTTGCAGGGGCCGGTGCTGTGTTGTAGCAGATAAAGCCGCCACCTGCAGTGCCAGCATCCCATATGGGAGCCGGTTCAAGTCTGGGCTGCTCCACTTCTGATCCAGCTCTCTGCTGTGGCCTGGGAAAGCAGCAGAGGATGACCCAAGTCCTTAGGCCCTTGTACCGACATGGGAGACCTGGAAGAAGCTCCTGGCTCCTGGCTTCGGGTGAGTACAGCTCCAGCCATTGTGGCCATCTTGGGAGTGAACCAGTGGATGGAAGACCTCTCTCTCTCTGTCCCTCTGTCTCTCTCTCTCTCTCTCTCTCTCTCTCTCCCTTTGCCTCTTTGTAGCTCTGCCTTTCAAAAAAATAAACAAATCTTTAAAAATTTTTTTTCCTGCATTTCATCTATATCTTATTTATTTATTTTTATTTTCAAAATGGTATAGGATATAAAACCTCTGCCTGCAGTGCCGGCATCCCATATGGGTGCCAGTTCATGTCCTGGCTGCTCCTCTTCTGATCCAGTTCTGTGCTATGGCCTGGGAGAGCAGTATAAGATGCACACACATCGTGGGAGACCTAGAAGAAGTTCCTGGCTCCTGGCTTCGAATTGCAGCCATTTGAGAAGTGAACCATCAGATGGAAGATTCTCTCTCTCTCTTTCTCCCTCTCCCTCCCTCTCCCTCCCTCTCTCTCTCTCTCCCTCTGTAGCTCCACCTTTCAAATAAATAAATAAATCTTTAAAAAAATCAATTACAAAATTAAAAAAAAATTGAGGGGAAGAAAGTGAGACAGACACCCAGAGGTCTCCAATCTGTCGATGCACTGCCCAAATGCCCACAATGATTGGGGTTGGGTCAAAGTGAAGCTAGGAGCAGGGAACACAATCCAGATCTCACACTGGTTACAGGAACCCAACTACTTGAGTCAGCAATTGCTGCCTATCATGGTGCACACTACCAGGAAGTTGTAATTAGGAGTAGAACTGAGAATCAAACCCAAGCATTCTGATTTGGGATCCACCCAGTCCTGGCCAAGCCCTGGCTGTAGCAGGCATTTGGGGAGTGAACCAGCAGATTGAAGAGTGGCTTCTCCCTCTCTCTCATAAATAAAATAAATTTGAAAACATAAAAGGGAACTACCATGTGATCCTGAAAATGCCCCTTCTGGATGTATACCAAAAAGAAATTAATTAAGCACCTCATAGAGATATCTGCCTTTCCATGTTCATTGCAGTGTTATTCACAATAACAAAATATGAAAACTTCAGTGTCTATTGATGAATATCTATATAGGAAATTATATGTATATATATATATACATATATATGTATACACGCACATGTGTATTTCAGCCTTACAAAAGAGAATTACTGCTCTTTGCAACAAATGGATAAACCAACCTAGTGGATATTATGTAAAATGAAACAAACCAGTTACAGACAGAAAAACAGAAGAGTTTTATTACTTGAGGTACCTAACAAATAGTCAAATGCCTGGACACAGGCTAAACTGTGAGTCCAGAAGTGGCAGGGGAGGAGTGGGGAGATATAAATCAAAGGTTACAAGGCTGCAGTTCTATTGGATGAATAAGTCCAGAAGTCTAATGCACAATAAGAGGACTATAGTTAATATTTTTATTTATTTATTTATTTATTTTAGAGAGAGAGAGAAAGGTCTTCCTTTTTCCCTTGGTTCAACTCTCAAATGGCCACTATGGCCAGTGCATTGCGCTGATCCAAAGCCAGGAGCCAGGTACCTCCTCCTGGTCTCCCATGCGGGTGCAGGGCCCAAGCACTTGGGCCATCCTCCACTACCTTCCTGGGCCACAGCAGAGAGCTGGCCTGGAAGAGGAGCAACCAGGACAGAATCCGGTGCCCCAACCGGGACTAGAACCCGGGGTGCCGGCGCCGCAGGCAGAGGATTAGCCAAGTGAGCCGCGGCGCCGGCCAATATTGTGTTACATACTAGAAATTTGGCAAGGAAGTTTTCAGTGGTCTTACCACAAAATAATGGTGACTAAATATGGTGACTATATGAGATGATAGATATGCTAACTGGCTTTAGCTTGACTTTAGTAATCCCCTCACTATATATTTGCATACCGATATATTATGTTGTGAACCTTAAATATATACCCTTTTAAAAAAGAAAGAAGGTATTTGGTTGTCTATGAAAGGAGGGAATTGTAGTCAGAAAGGAGTAAAAAAGGACATAAGGAAACTTTTGTACTTTTGAGAGTAATATATATGCTCACTATCTCGATTCTCACAATAGATTCACGGGTTTATACATCTATCTTAACACATTTTACACATTAAAAATGTGCTGTCTACTGTATGTCAAGTTGTATTCCAATAAAGTACTGTCTTTAAGTGTACATAAAAATAACCTGAAAGCCTGTGAAAACAACACAGATTGCTGTCCAAATCCCAAGAGTTTCAGATTGGGTACATGATTATCTTTTATGGGACCTGGGATTAATCATTTAATTAATCAGTGTTGCTTATTTTTTAAGGTTGAATTATACTCCATTGCAAAGATGTGTAGCACAGATTCTGTATTCATTCATCTATCAATGGTCCTTCCGTTTGTTTCCATGTCTGGTTACTATAAATAATGCTGCAATGTTTGTGGGAGTCCAAATATCTCCTTGAGATTCTGCCTTCAGTTTTTTTGGATAAATACACAGAAGTGGAATGGTTAGATTACATGCTAATACCAATTGTAATTTTTTGAAGAATCTTTACATTGTCTTCCATAGTGGCTGCACCATTTCACATCCCCACCAATAGAGAAGGATTCCAATTTCTCTACATCCTTGTCAATCCTTGTTATTATTGGTGTAGTCATTTTATTGTTTATAATTGCCAATCTAACGAATCTGAAGTGATTTTGATTTGCAAATCCCTGATGATGATTGGTTTTTGTTTTGTTGACTTTTTTTTTCATATACTAGTTGGCAGTTCTTTCGAAAATCATCTCCTCAGGTACTTTGCATAATAGATCATCAGCTTATTTTCTTTTTCTTTGCTATTAACTTGTGTGAATTCATTAAATATCATGGATATAAACTCCTTATAATATATATGGTTTGGAAATATTTCCCCTCATTTTTAAATTGCACTTTAACTCTGTATATTATTTTCTTTTCCCTGCCAAAGGTTTTTAGTTTGATGTAGTCCCACTTGTTTATTTTTATTTGCTTTTGTTTTGGGGAACATAAGCAAATAATTGTCAAGATCCCATGTCATGAAGATTGTTAACTATGTTCTTATAGGAGTTTTGCCAATTTATGTTTATATTTAAATCTTTTCTCATTTTCAGTTGATTTTTGTCTAGGGTATAAAATAAGGATCCGGTTGAGTTCTGTCATATGTAGATATTCAGTTTTCTCTTCATTATTTGTAGAAGAGATTGCTTTTTCCCACTGTGTATTCTTGGCACCTTTTTTGAAGATCAGTTGGTCATACATGTGTTGATTTATTACCAGCTTCTCTATTTTACTCCATTAGTCTTTCATCAGTACCACACCATTTTGATTACTGTATATTTGTACTGTTTTAAAATCAGCAAGTTTGATGCCTACAACTTTATATTATTTTTTCAAAACTACCATTATTTCTATTGCACCCACACTCAACTTAAAGCCCTGCTGTCTTGAAATGTTTATAATGTAAATGATTTTTAAAGATTTTTATTTATTTGAAAGTCAGAGTTACACAGAGAGAGGAGAGGCAGAGAGAGAGAGAGAGAGAGAGAGAGAGAGATTTTCCATCCAATGTTTCACTCCCCAATTGGTCCCAATGGCTGGAGCTGTGCCGATCCGAGGCCAGGAGCCAAGAGCTTCTTCCAGGTCTCCTATGCTGGTGCAGGGCCCAAGGACTTGGGCCATCTTCCACTGCTTTCCCAGGGCATAACAGAGAGCTGGATGGGAAGTGGAGCAGCCGGGACTCGAACCAGTGCCCATATAGGAAGTGCCACAGCGCCGGCCCCAAAATGGAAATGTTTAATCGACACATAATAATTGTAACCAAATTCCTACACTGTTTCTATGCATTTATTCTTTGTGAGTCACTATATAAATGAGATATTGTAGTATTTGTCTTTCTGTGTATGACTTATTTACTTAACATAATTCCTTTAGGGTTCATCCATGTTGAAGGCAGGATGTTCTTCTATTTTTTTTTTTTAGCCTAAATAGTGTTCCACTAAACACATGCACATACACACACACATGCACACAAATAAAGAGTCTCCTAAAAGTTCTTGGACATGCACATTGTAAAAGAAAATTGTAGGTGATTTTCAAAACTATTTTACACCAAGATAAATACGTCTTCAAATTACATTTCCCATGAGTCATTTTAAGCATCTCCATAGATACAAATTTTATATTTCAGTTTAAACAGAAAAAAACCATGCAGATTGTATTTATGATTAAATATAGAAAATGACTTAAAATGCTAGTATCCTGATGATGATAATAATATGTACCAACATTTCTATAGCATCTTAAAATTTATAAAGCATTTTTTAAAGATTTATTTTTAGGCGCTCACTTGGTTAATCTTCCACCTGCAGCGTCAGCATCCCATATGGGCACCAGTTCTAGTCCTGGTTGCTCCTCTTCCAGTCCAGCTCTCTGCTGTGGCCCGGGAAGGCAGTGGAAGCTGGCCCAAGTGCTTGGGCCCTGCACCCGCATGGGAGACCAGGAGGAAGCACCTGGCTCCTGGCTTCGGATCAGCACAGCTCCAGCCGTAGCGGCCATTTGGGGGGTGAACCAACAGAAGGACGACCTTTCTCTCTGTCTCTCTCTAATTGTCTAACTCTATCTGTCAAATAAATAAAAAATAAAAATCTTTTATTTAATTTTTACTTATTTGAATGGCAGAGTTGCAGAGAACGAGGCAGAGGCAGAGAGAGAGAGGTCGTCTCGTCCATCCACTGGTTCACTCCAAAAATGGCTAAAATGTCTAGGCCTGGGCCATACCGAAGCTAGGAGCCTGGGGCTTCCTCCAGGTCTCCAAGGTGAGTGCAGGAGCCCAAGCATTTGGGCCATCTTCCGCTGCTTTCCCAGGCACATTAGCAGGGAGTGAAACAGCAGTGGAGCAGCCAGATCTCAAACCGGTGCCCATATGGGATGATTGCACAGCAGGCAGAGGCTTAATGTACTATGTTACAGCGCTGGCTCCTAAAGTAATTTTTTTTGACAGGCAGAGTTAGACAGAGAGAGAGAGAGAGAGAGAGAGAGAGAGAGAAAGGTCTTCCTTCCTTTGGTTCACACCCCAAATGGCCTCTACAGCCGGTGTGCTGCGCCGATCCGAAGCCAGGAGCCAGGTGCTTCCTCCTGGTCTCCCATGCGGGTGCAGGGCCCAAGCACTTGGGCCATCCTCCACTGCCCTCCCGGGCCACAGCAGAGAGCTGGACTGGAAGAGGAGCAACTGGGACAGAATCCAATGCCCCAACTGGGACTAGAACCCAGAGTGCTGGTGCCACAGGTGGAGGATTAGCCAAGTGAGCCGCAGCGCCGACCCTGAAATATTTTCTATAGTTAGCGTCTCTTGGACGATCACCAGCTTTTTGTCTTTCAAGACAAAGTAACTTTTGTGCTGGAACAAAAGGCCAGATTATTAATTATCAGAGAAAAGGGAGGTATAATAAAATGAATATGTGCTTTTGAACAAGAACCTAACAAATTCTGCTATCAAGGGAAGTTATGCCAGAGTTGTGGTGGAACAGGTTAAGTCCCCACCTGCAGCACCGGCATCCAATATGGGCATGAGTTCAAATCCCAGTTGCTCCACTTCCAATCCAGCTCCTTGCTAATGTGCCTGCGAAAGCAGTAGAAGATGGACCGAGTACTTGGGCTCCTGCATCCATGTGGGAGACCTGGAAGAAGCTCCTGGTTTTTGCTTTTGACCTGGCGCAGCACCAGATTTTGTGAGCATTTGGGGAGAGATCCAGCTGATAGAAGATCTCTCTGTCGCTCCCTCCCTCTCTCTCTCTCTGTAACTGTACCTTTCAAATTAAGAAAATAAATCTTATTTTTTTAAAAAAAAAGTGAGTATATTCTAAAAAAAGTGAATGGCAAAACAAGGATAGAATGATGTGAAATAACATGTGTTTGAAAAACTTCAAGTAGACTCTACTGTGTCAAAGGAATTTAATAAGGTAGTTTTCCATTATATCATTTATTTTTCTTGCAATGTTCCTATGATAATTGGTATTAACCCATTTCATAGATGAGAGAATTGTTGTTCAGAGCTGATCAAGACCAAATAGTAAGTTTTTAGAACTTCAGTTCATCCTCATCTCTGTTTGATGCCAAACTCCTTATTTTGTTTGTATTGTTTTATATCTGGAATGTCACTGTATGTCACAGAGTGTTTTGGTAGGAATCAGAATATAGAGGACCTTGAATTGTTCAGAAGTTAGGTATGATTCTGTATGGCTTGAGTTAATATTGGGTAAGGGAGAGAAATGGATGTTATAATAAAAATTGTGTTTGAGAAAGGGTATCTGAGAGAAGATGGATAGGGACTGGGGAAAGTGTGGATCTTAGGTAGCCTGCAGATAGGAAATTGGTTAGTAGGCTGTTTTCAATTGTCCATTCATAGGGACTATGAGGGCCTGATCCAAGGCAGCAATGGTGAAGAGTATGCCTTGTGCTGTTATCTTTATGTCAGTATTAATTTTCTTTGTCTTATTGTTTGTGTTGGGTTGCAGAATGATTGACTGACATACTGCATCATAATGAGATACAGGTCAAATAAATATAAACAGGAAGAACATTGGAAACAAAAGATCACACTATACTCTTTAAAAAATCCGTTGATGTGATGTAGCAAATGTTAATATGATAGATACAATGTACCCTGTGCCAGATGCTAATGATTATGTAAGTAATGTCCTGGTCATTTGTTTCAATAATAAGAAAGAAGTAATGACAGCATACGGATACATATTGGTTGAGGAATTGATTTTTCTTCTGAGAGGTGATACATATTCATGGAATTTCTCACAGATATAAACATGCATTAACCTGCAAAATATAAAGGATCAGAATGAACAAAGTGCTATTATACAGGAGTGTCTATTCAGATCCACAGATGAAAATAACAATTTTAGTATGGCATAATTAAAGTCAGAAAGGTTCTTTTACAGCCCAGCAGCATTCCCAACCTGTGTGGCTCTAAAAAATAATTTTTCCTTTCTGAGTTCCACTTTTCTTCTAGCTACCTAGAGGAAGTTGAATTAGATAATCTCCCAGGACTCTTTTAGTATTGAATATTACAGGCAAAAAGATTCTATACTTTGGAGTAGCAGGGAATGGCACAAAGAGTAGGTTTATTAGGAGAAGATAGGGATGAGATATACCTCTGAATACATCAGCTTCTCTCTGTCTTCCTTCAATCTATTCCTGCAGACCAAAAGATGCTACTCTAAAACAAAAACTGTCAGCATTGTGCCTTCTCTGTCTTTCACTGATTGCAGTTATATTTCTCAAATTTGAGAAATGTGTGGATTCTTCCATACTCATAGATTTCGGTTTGTTATTTTTGTAAACTGTTATTTGTATATGAACAAAAGCCTATGAAAATCTATAGAATGCTTATAATTTTAATACCAACAGTTTGCAAATTTGGGTCTTCCTTGTGGCTTAGTGGGTAAAAACATTGCCTGTGACACCAGGCATCCCATATGGGTGCCAATTCACTACCTGGCTCCTCCGCTTCCAATCCAGCTCCCTCAAATGCACCAGAAAAAGTGATGGAAAATGGTCCAAGTACTTGGAACCCTGCATCCATGTGGAGACCCACAAAAAGCTCCTGGCTCCTGATTTTGGCCTGGGCCAGCCCTGGCTCTTGCAGCCATCTAGTGAGTGAACCAGCAGCTAGAAGATCTCTCTCTGTCTCTGTATCTCCCTCTCTGTCTGTATCACTGCCTTTCAAATAAATCGAATATATAAAATAAGTAAATCTTGGCCGGCGCCGTGGCTCAACAGGCTAATCCTCCGCCTTGCGGCGCCGGCACACCGGGTTCTAGTCCCGGTCGGGGCGCCGGATTCTGTCCCGGTTGCCCCTCTTCCAGGCCAGCCCTCTGCTGTGGCCCGGGAGTGCAGTGGAGGATGGCCCAGGTGCTTGGGCCCTGCACCCCATGGGGAGACCAGGAAAAAGCACCTGGCTCCTGGCTCCTGCCATCGGATGAGCACGGTGCGCCGGCCGCAGCGCGCGGGCCGCGGCGGCCATTGGAGGGTGAACCAACGGCAAAGGAAGACCTTTCTCTCTGTCTCTCTCTCTCACTGTCCACTCTGCCTGTAAAAAAAAAAAATAAATAAAAATAAATAAATAAATAAATAAATAAATCTTTTTAAAACATTTGCAAGTTAAATGTAAGCCCAGTTACAAGATCAATAAAATTGGAGTTAACAACATGAACTTACTGTGATAATATTTTGCTGAAATAAATCACTGATACTGACTTTGACTATAAAGTTGTGTTCTCTTATTTTCCTCTGTTCTAACCTGATTATTCCATTCCAGAACATCATGAGCCATAATTTGAGTTATTACCATTCTTCTAGCTTTTTATTTTGAAATTATCTCAAGCATACATAGATACCTTTCAGCAAGATTTTTTTATTATTTGCCTTTTCATTTTGTGTTTCTTAAGCATTTCAGAGCAAATTGCCAACCTCATTCCCCTTTGCCTTTACCCAATTCACTAGGTATTATGTAAGGACAAGGAATCATAATGAAATTAATAAAATTACATTATAATACTTGATATAATGTAAATATATGTTGAAATTTCACCACTTGTCCCAATAATGTTCTTTATAGCTGCTGGCACAACATCCTATCAGTATCATAAAATGATATTGTATTGCATTACCTTATATATTTCTTTTCTTTTGTCTTTTTGACATTTCCTTTAAAAATCATTTTACATTTTAAAATAAGTTCTGAGGTAGTCAGAACCCCATTTCCTCTATTAATGTATCAATATCTTTGTCACAGTAAATGAACAATATCTAGCTTTCTCTAATTTTTTATCCAAATTGATTTTATCCTTTTCACTCCCATCCTCCCAGCCTCTAGTAACCAGCAATCTGTGTTCAGATTAGTTTTTGTTTTTAAATTTTAGTTCCCAAATATAAGGAAAAATCATGTGATATTTGTCATTCTGTGTCTGGCTTATCTCATTCAAAATGGTGTCCTCCTGTTCCATCCTTTCTGCTACAAATGATGGGATTTCATTTTTCTTTTTAATACATGAATGATACTCCATCATGTATATACACCACGTTTTCTTTGTCCATGCATCTGAATTTGGACACCTGGGTTGATTCCACATTTTGGCAATTATGAACAGTGCTACTATAAACATATATAAACATACTACAAAAAGTGCTTCTGTAAACAGCAGGTATCTCCTTGATATAATGAGTTCATGTCTTTTTGGCATACATACCGTAATGGGATTGCTGGATCATACAGCAGTTTCATTTCTAGTTTCTTCAGAAATCTTCATACTGTTTTCCAAAATGGCTACACTAATTTACATTCCCATGGACAGTGTAGGAGTTCCCCTTTCTAGACAAATTCTCCAGAATTTGTTACTCTGTTTTTCTGAAAGGGGTGAGGTGATATCGAGGTTTTGATTTGCATTTCTCTAGTGGATAGTGATATTGAGTATTGTTTATATATTTGTTGGTTATTTATATTTATTCTTTTGAAAACTATCCATTCATGTCTGTCCATTTCTTAACTAGATTGGTTGTTCTTTTGTTGTTGAGTTTTTTGAGTTGCTGATTTATTCTGAGTATTAATTCTTTGCATATGTAGCTTGCAAATAGTTTATCCAGTTTTGTCTGATGTCTCTTCACTTTATTGCTTTCTTTGCTGCACAGAAGATTCTGAATTTTATATTATCCCATTTGTCTAGTTTTTCTTTTGTTGCCTGTGCTCTGGAGGTCTTATCCAAGAAGTCATCACCTACATCAGTACCTTGAAGAGTTTTCCCTATGTTTTCTTCTATGAAATAATTTCATAGCTTACAGTCCCACATTTAGGACTTAATGTATCTTGAGTTGATTTTTGTTTGTGGTGAGAGCTAGAGATCTAATTTCATTCTTCTATATACACAAGTTCAATTTCGTAAGCACCACTTATTGAAAAGACTATCCTTTCTCTAATGTATGTTTTTGGCATCTCTGTCAAAATCAATTGACTGTATGTGGACCAACTGCTAGGGTCTCTCTTCTGTATCATTAGTCCATTTGTCAGCTTTGATGCTAATAATATATTGTTTTAGTTTTAGTATGCTTTAAAATCAAATTGTGATGACTCCAGCTAGATATTGCTCAAGATTACACTGACTATTTGGTATTTTTTGATCCCATATGAATGTTAGTATTGTTTTTTCCAATTCTGTAAAGAATTTCATTGTATTTTGATAGGGATAACATTGAATCTATAGATTGCTATAAATATTATAGATATTTTAATGATATTAAATTTTTAAAATTTTTTGTGTCCTTGATATGTCTTTCATCAATATTTAATAATTTTCATTGTAGAGATCTTTCAGATCTTTGGTTAAAATTATCTCTATTTATTTGATTTTTTTAAGATTTTTATTTATTTATTTGACAGAGTTACAGACAGTAAGAGAGAGATATAGAAATGTCGTCAGTCCACTGGTTCACTCCCAAAAAGGCCACAACAGCCAGAGCTATGCTGATCTGAAGGGAAGAGGCAGGTACTTCCTCCTGGTCTCCCATATGGGTGCAGGGCCCAAGCACTTGGGCCATCCTCCACTGCCTTCCCAGGCCACAGCAGAGAGCTGGATTGGAAGAAGAGCAGCCGGGACTAGAACTGGCGCCCATAAGGGAAGCCGGTGCTACAGGAAGATTAACCTAGTGCACTCCTGTGCCGGCCCTATTCGATTTTTTTAATAACTATTGTGCATAGGATTTATTTTCTGATTTGTCTTTCAATGAGATCAATTTTTGTTTATAAAAATGCTATTAGTTTCTATATATTGATTTTGTATCCTGTAACTTTATTGAATTGGCCTACCAATTCTAGCATCTTTTTGGTGAAGTGTTTAGGGTTTTTCATGTACAATATCATTTCATATGAAAGCATGTATGTTTAGACTTCCTCCTTTCCAATGCCGATGCCTTATATTGCTTTCTCCTCCCTAATTATCTTTTATGATAATTCCAAAGCTATATTAAATAAGAGTGGTGAAAACAGACATCCTTGTCTTATTTCAGATCTTCAGGGAAGTATTTTGGTCTTTTCCCTGTTCAGTATAATATTGGATGTGGGTTTGTCATACATTGGCTTTATAGTTTTAAGGTGTTATTTCTATACCTAATTCATTTTTTTTTTATCAAGAAGGGATGTTGGATCTTGTCAAATACCTTCTTTCCATCTATTAAAGATATTATATGGGCCGGCGCAGTGGCTCACTTGGCTAATCCTCCACCTGTGGCGTCAGCACCCTGGGTTTTAGTCCCGGTAGGGGCACCAGATTCTGTCCCGGTTACTCCTCTTCCAGTACAGCTCTCTACTGTGGCCCGGGAGGCAGTGGAGGATGGCCCAAGTGCTTGGGCCCTGCACCCGTATGGGAGACCAGGAGGAAGCCCCTGGCTCCTGGCTTCAGATCGGTGCAGCATGCTGGCCGTAACAGCCATTTGGGGGGTGAACCAACGGAAAGGAAGACCTTTCCCTCTCTCTTTCTCTCACTGTCTAACTCTGCCTGTCAAAAAAAAAAAAGATATTATGTGATCTTTGTTCTACAGTCTGTTGATGTGATTTATGACATTCATTGGTTTTTGAATTTTGAATCATCCTTGCATCTCTGACAAAAATACCACTTGATTGTCATGTATTATCTTTTACATGTAGGGTTGAATTCAGTTGCTAATATTTTGTTGAAAATTTTAGCAACTATGTTCATCAAGGATATTGGTCCATACTTCTCTTTTCTTGTGTTGTGTTTATTTGGTTTGGGGATCAGAATGATGTTGCCTTCTTCAAAGGAGTTGGGCAGAGTTCATATCTTTAATATTTTTTAAATAGTTGAAAATATTGTACTTATTTTCTGTTTAAAGGTGTTCTAGAATTCCATGTTAGGGCCATCAGGTCCTGGATTTTTCTTTGATGTGAAATATATTAATTGCTGTTCCTTATCAGTCCATGTAGACTTTCTGTATCTTCTTGTTTTAATCATGGAAAGCTATGTGAGTCCACAAGTCTATCAATTTTTAGAGATTTCCATAATTGCTATTTGTTCACAGTAGCTTTAAAAAAAAATTTTTTTGACAGGCAGAGTTAGACAGAGAGAGAGACAGAGAGAAAGGTTTTCCTTTTTCCATTGGTTCATCCCCCAGATGACCACTACAGCCAGCGCGCTGCAGCCGGTGCGCTGCACCAATCCGAAGCCAGGAGCCAGGTGCCTCTCCTGGTCTCCCATGCGGGTGCAGGGCCCAAGAACTTGGGCCGTCCTCCACTGCCCTCCTGGGCCACAGCAGAGAGCTGGACTGGACTAGTACCCAGCGCCCCAACTGGGACTAGAACCTGGGGTGCCGACGCCGCAGGTGGAGGATTAGCCAAGTGAGCCTCGGTGCCGGGCTTGTAGTAGATTTTTAATGATCATTTATATTTCTTTGGTACTGGTAGTAATGTTTCTTTTTAATCTCATTTTATTTATTTGAGTTTTTCTCTTGTTTACCTGGATAAATGTTTATCCATTTTGTTTATCTTTACAAAACCCCAACTTTTCATTTGACTTATCTTTTATAATTTTTTTAGTTTTAATTTCATTTATTTTGGCTCTAATTGCTATTATTTCTCTCCTGCTAATTTGGGGGTTTATTTTGTCCTTGTTTTTCTAAGTCCTTGGGATGCATCATCTGTTTATTTGATGTATTTCTTTTTAAATTTAAACAAATATTGATGTAAACTTCCCTCTTACCACTGCTTTTACCATATCCCACAGATTTTGATATGCTTTGTTTTCATTTTCATTTCAAGGAAGATTTTCATTTCCTTTTTAAATTCTTCCAAATATTCTCACTCAATAGCATATTATTTAATTTCCATGTATTTGTAAATTTTCTACTTTTCTCATTGATTTCTAATTTTATTAAACCTTTGTGGTCTGAAAAGTTATATGATGTGTATTCAGTCATTTTAAATCTACTGTGACCTGACTTGTGGCCTAACATATGATTTATCTCAGAAAATGTTACATGTGCTGATGAAAACAATATGTATTCTGTAACTGTTGGGTGAAATGTTTTATAAATATCTGTTAAGTCCATCTGTCAAATTTGATATATCTTTGTTGATTTTTTCTCTGGTGAACTGATCACTGGTAACAGCAGGGTGTTGAAGCTTCCCACTATTATGATATTGGGGTCTATCTCCCCCTTTAGGTACAATAATTTTAGTTATATGTATGTGAGTGATCTTCTGTCAGGGATATATATATATATATTATTTTTATATCTTCTCACTGACTAGATCATTTTAACAACACAGTTGGACTTTGTCTCTACTTTTAGTTTTTATGTAAACTCTGTTTTATCTGAGGTAAGTATAGCTACTTCCCCATGTTTGTGGTTTACATTTGCATGGTATATCCTTTTCCAATTCTTCACTTTCAGACTATGTTTAAATGTGCATGTTTAAATGTGTATGTTTAAATGTATATGTTTAAATGTGAAGTGATTTTCTTATAGGCAGCATACAGCAATCTAGTGATTTTTGGTTTTTTATTTCATATGTAGTGAAAAAATTTCATGTATTTCATATATACAGATTTTAAAAGCATAATAATTTCCACCCTACAATCCCTCAACCCCCCAAGTTCCCACTCTACCTTCTGATTTCTTTCTTACTTTTTCTTTTAATTTTTTAGAGATTTAGTTCATTTATTTGAAAGACAGAGTTATAGAGAGAGGCAGAGACACAGAGAGAGGTCTTCCATCTGCTGGTTCACTCCTCAGGTGACTGCAATGTCTGGAGCTGTGCCGATCCGAATCCAGGAGCCAGGAGCTTCTTCCAGGTCTCCTATAAGGGTGCAGGGGCCCAAGGACTTGGGCCATCTTCCGCTGCTTTCCCAGGCCACAGCAGAGAGCTGGGTTGGAAGAGGAGCAGCCAAGACTAGAACCGGTGCCCATATGGGATGCCGGTGCTTCAGGCCAGGGCGTTAACCCACTGTGCCATAGTATCGGCCCCTTCTTTTAATTTTTACAATAACGTACTTTCAGTTAATTTTATTATCACAAAATTAACCCCCTCCACTAAATAAACCATTAAATAAATTCAACAGGTAGTATGTAGAAAAACCATTGTTCCTCAACTGTATAGATGAGGGTTTTAAACAGTAGTCAAATCTCAAAATGTCAATTTCATTCATTTACAATACATTTTTGGTACTCTGATATAATAGTTACCAAAAATCAGGGAAACATGTGATATTTGTCTTTCTGGGATCTCCAGTTGCATCCAGTTTGTTGCAAAAGATAGGAATTCATTCTTTTTTATGGCTTCATAGTATTCCATCACGTGTCTGTGTGCACACACACACACACACACACATATACATACATATCTCTATCCAGTCATCAGCTGATGGACTTCTGGGTTGATTCCATATCTTAGCTATTGTGAGTTGAGCTGCTATATACAGGGGAGTACTGGCCGGTGATGTGGCCTAGTGGGTCAAGTCACCACCTGCAATGCCAGTAACCCATATGATCACTTGTTCAACTCCTGGCTGCTCCACTTGCAATCCAGCTCCCTTCTAATGTGCCTGGGAAAGCAGCAGAAGATAACCCATGTTCTGGGGCCTCTGCACCCTTATTGGAGACCCAGAAGAATCTCCTGTTGTGGCCATTTTGGGAGTGAACCAGCAGAAGGAAGACCTCTTTTTCTTTATCTCCCTCTCTCTGCCATCACTCTCTTTCTGCAACTCTACTTTTCAAATAAATCAATACATCTTAAAAAAAAGGATCATGGGGGTACAGATCACTCTTTCATAGCTGATTGCATTTTTAAAGAGATGTATTTATTTTATTTGAAAGGCAGAGTTTCAAAGAGGCAGAGACAGACGGGTGTGTGGGGGGGGGGGGAGTCTTCCATCTGCTGGTTCACTCTCCAATTGGCCACAACAGCTGGAGCTATGCCAATCTGAAACTAGGAGCCAGGAGCTTCTTCCCGGTCTCCCAAATGGGTGCAGGGGCCCAAGGACTTGGGCCATCTTCCACTCTTTTCCCAGGCCACATTAATGAGCTGGATCGGAAGTGGAGCAGCAGGGACTCAAACCAGTGTCCATGTGGGATGCCAACACTGCAAGTGGCAGCTTTACCTGCTATGACACAGTGAGGCCCACTGATTTCATTTTGTTTGGGTAAATTCTCAGGAGTGAGATGACTGGCTCATATGGTGTATCTATTTTCAGATTTCTAGGAGTCTCCAGGCTGTCTTCCATAATGGTTGTACTAGTTTACATTTCCACCAACAGTATATTCGGGGACCTTTTCCCCAACATCCACACCAATACTTATTAGTGTTCTTGTTATTGTGTTATTTTGGGATTATAACCATTCTAACTGGGATGGAGTGAAAACTCATTGTGGTTTTGTTTGCATTTCCCTGATGGCTAGTGATCCTGAGCATCTTTTAAAGTGTCTCTTAGCTATTTGTATTTCATCCTTTGAAATATGACTGTCCATATCCTTAGCCCATTTTTTTAACTGGGTTTCTTATTTTGTTATTGTTGAGTTTTTTGTGCTCATTATATATGCTAGATATCAAACCTTTATTAAATGTATAGCTTGCAAATATTTTATCCCATTCTCAATTTTTTATCATGTTGATAGAGGTTTCAGGTCCAAAGTTTTTCTTGCTCAGTTTTAATGTTTTCTATCTCTTAATTGAATTTCTCATTCATGGCATTTTTTGTTTTCCTCACTTCTTTAAAGTGTCTATCTGTGGGGCCAGAGCTGTGACATAGTGGGTTAAACCACCAACTGCAGCACCAGCATCCCCTGTGGGGGCTGATTCGAGTCCCAGCTGGTCCTGTTCTAATCCAGCTCTCTGCTAATGTGCCTGGGAAAGCAGCAGAAGATGGCTCAAACTCTTGGGCCCCTTTACCAATGTGTGAAACCCGAAAGAAACTCATGGCTCCTGATATCAGATTGCCCAGCTCCGTCCATGTAGCCCATTTGGAAAGTGAACCTGCAGATCGAAAATCTCTCTCTCTCTCTCTCTCTCTCTCACTCTCGCTCTCTTTCTCTCTTTCCTCTCTCTCCCTCTCTCTATAATTCTCCCTTTAAAATAAATAAATAAATATTTTTTTAAATGTCTAGCACCACTCAATTGAATTTTTCTGGCCTTAAGTAGATTTACTTCAGATTAGGATCTATTTCATTTTCTAAAAATTTTATTTATTTATTTATTTATTTATTTGAAAGTCAGAGTTACCCAGAGAGAGACGGAGAGGGAGAGAGGTCCTCCATCTGCTGATTCACTCCCCAATTGGCCACAATGGCCGCAGCTGTACCAGTCTGAAGCCAGGAGCCACGGCCTTCTTCCGGGTTTCCCAAGCAGGTGCAGGGGCCCAAGGGCTTGGGCCATCTTCTACTGCTTTCCCAGGCCACAGCAGAGAGCTGGACTGGAAGAGGAGCAACCAGGACTAGAACCCGGCACCCATATGGGATGCCAGCAATGCAGACGGAGGCTTTACACATTATACCACAGCACTGGCCCGAAGGATCTATTTCTGGAAAACAACTGTTTTGTTCTTTTGGAGGTACTTCTTCATGTTTCCTCTGTTTTAACATGAGCATCTATGCATTTATGCAATTGTTGTAATAGTTCCTTTTTATGTAGTAGATTTCATCAGAATGTAGCGTATGATCTATATTGTTGATTGGCTTTGATTAGGTGGTAATCAGTTTCAGCATTGTCTACAAGAGCTATAGTTGGCCAGCGCCGCGGCTCACTAGGCTAATACTCCGCCTTGCGGCACCGGCACACCGGGTTCTAGTCCGGGTCGGGGCACCAGATTCTGTCCCGGTTGCCCCTCTTCCAGGCCAGCTCTCTGCTGTGGCCAGGGAGTGCAGTGGAGGATGGCCCAAGTGCTTGGGCCCTGCACCCCATGGGAGACCAGGAGAAGGACCTGGCTCCTGCCTTCAGATCAGTGCGATGTGCTGGCTGCAGCACGCCGGCCGCGGTGGCCATTGGAGGGTGAACCAACGGCAAAAGGAAGACCTTTCTCTCTGTCTCTCTCTCTCACTGTCCACTCTGCCTGTCAAAAAGATAAAAAAAAAAAAGAGCTATAGTTGTGGGGCTGGTGCTGTGGTGTAGCATGTAATGCCACCGCCTGCCTTACCGGCATCCCATATGGGCAATGCTTCAAGTCCCGGCTGCTCCACTTCCAGTCCAGCTCTCTGCTATGGCCTCGGAAAGCAGTAGAAGATGGCCCAAGTGCTTGGTCCCCTGTACTTGTTTTGGAGACCTGCAAGAAGTTCCTGGCTCCTGGCATCGGATAGGTTCAGCTCCGGCCGGTATAGCCAATTAGGGAGTGAACCAGTGGTTAGAAGACTTTCTTTCTCTCTCTCTCTCTCTCTCTCTCTCTCTCTCTCTCTCTCTCTCTCCTTCTCTCTTTGTGTAACTCTGACTTTCAAATAAATAAGTAAATCTTTTTAAAAAGAGCTATAGTTTCCTAGTCTACACAGTCTTTGGAGGTAGTTTTATGGCTTTGAAGACTATATGATTCTCCAGAGGTGTGTGTCTTTAGTCCCCAGAAAGTTGGGAGTTATTCACACTAGAGTTTTTTATTTGTTATTTTTTATAGATTTTTTTTTAATTTTTATTTTACAAGTAGAGTTATAGACAGAGAGAAAGGTCTTCCTTCCGTTGGTTCACTCCTCAAATGGCTGCTAAGGCCGGCGCTGTGCTGATCCGAAGCCAGGAGCCAGGTGCTTCCTCCTGGTCTCCCGTGCAGGTACAAGGGCCCAAGCACCTG
The DNA here is from genome assembly GCA_949820135.1 of Sylvilagus floridanus. Lineage (NCBI taxonomy): Eukaryota > Metazoa > Chordata > Mammalia > Lagomorpha > Leporidae > Sylvilagus > Sylvilagus floridanus. Next base: position 83,720,390 of record OX463223.1, read on the forward strand.
GACCATCCTCCACTGCCCTCCTGGGCCACTGCAGGGAGCTGGACTGGAAAAAGAACAACCTGGACTAGAACCCGGCACCCAGATGGGATGCTGGCGCCGCAGGCGGAGGATTAACCAAGTGAGCCACAGCACCGGCCCAGAGTTTTTTATTTTTCTAGCATTGTTTCTGGTGTTGTGAAACATAGAGGGGACTGTCCCCTGTTCTTTCTCTTGAAAAGTGCCCTTACTGTGCCTGCAAGCTTCTAATAGTGAAGGGGTTACTTGCTTCCTCCTAAGACAATTTCAGTTTAACAGCTCTTTACAGGAGCTCTTTTGCACTTTGGGGCAGATGAAGGTAGTACTGGTACCCTCTTTGGAATTCAGTTGCTTATACCCTAGTCAGCACTCTAGACCTGATTTTACATCAGTGAGGACTGTGGAATTCTCCTGTGGTCAGAGCTGTTTGTCTATAGCAGTGATGGGCATCATGGCACTTTTTATTTACGTTTTCCTGGCAAGATGGTCTCCACTGGCAGGGAAGCTGGGGATGGTGCAGTGGGCAGTGTTCTTGCTCTTCTCTCTCTAATAGCCTTCAATAGCTATTTTATTTTTTTTTTAATTTATTTGAAAGTCAGAGTTACACAGAGAGAGAAGGAAAGGCAAGGAGAGAGAAATCTTCCATCCTCTGGTGTACTCCCCAGTTGGCCACAACGGCTGGACCTTCTTCCGGGTCTCCCAAGCGGGTGCAGGGGCCCAAGGACTTGGGCCATCTTCCACTGCTTTCCCAGGCCATAGCAGAGAGTTGGATCAGAAATGGGGCAGCTGGGGCCAGTGCTGTGGCTCAATAGGCTAATCCTCTGCCTGCGGCGCCGGCACCCAGGGTTCTAGTCTTAGTCGGGGCACTGGATTCTGTCCTGGTCGCTCCTCTTCCAGACCAGCTCTCTGCTATGGCCCAGGAGTGCAGTGGAGGATGGCCCAAGTGCTCGGGCCCTGCATCCGCATGGGAGACCAGGAGAGGCACCTGGCTCCTGGCTTCAGATCTGCGTGGTGCGCGGGCCACAGCGGCCATCGAGGGGTGAACCAACGGAAAAGGAAGACCTTTCTCTCTGTCTCTCTCTCTCTCACTGTCCACTCTGCCTGTCAAAAATAAAAAAGAAAAAAAAGAAAAGAAAAAAAAAGTGAAGTAGCCGGGACTCCAACAGGTGTCCATATGGGATGCTGGCACTGCAAGCAATGGCTTTACCCACTACGCCACAGCGACGGCCCCTCTGAGCTATTTTAGATCTTATCACTTCATTACGGAAGTGTTTTCTCTCGGTCAGTCTCCTCAGTTCCAATGTCTTATATATAGAAGCCCTTTCCAGGTTAGATGGTGTTCCTTGGCCAATAAGTTGAGACAGGAATGGTGAGCAGCAGCAGCAGGCACTGGCAGCAGTGACAACTTGCTTTCTTTCTCTTGCTCTGCTCTTTGACATCTCTTTGCCATTGGCAGTTCTCACCATTTCTTTCTTGAAGTGTTCCTTCAGTCAGTCTCCTCAGTTTTAATATTTTATGTATGGAACATTTTCCAAGCCTGATGGTGTCAGCTGGACAGGCTACTGGGTAGGAGCAGTAGCATGAGTGGCAGCAGGAGCCGTACACATTGCTTGTCTCTCTGCTGGTTTTTGGAATACTATTGCTATTTGTATTTCCTCTCATGTCTTTACTAGAGCTTTTTCTCAGCTGATCTTTAAGGAATGTTGTTCTTCCCTGGTCGTTCTGAAACTTCCTGGATAAGGTGGATGCAAGTCCTCTCTATTCAGTCATCTTGATTTCCATCTATCTTATCTCTTTAGCTGTCTTTACTTTAGAAATGTCTTTAAATCTTTGTTCATTTACAATCTTGCTTTCCACTTTTTAAAAATAATAAACCCATTTTAATAACTAAATAATTGTTGTGATGGGTTGATAACTAAAAGTCAATATTGAAAAAGAAATATAAATCATTTAATGGCATACTTCTCATTGGTTTTTGGTTATTATGCTTACCATTATTGAACCAAACCAACTTATTTATGTACAAAAGTGAAGAATCAATTAGTATATCTTTTCTCCCTACTGTAGCACAGCACACATTTTATTGAGTTAGGGTAGCTTTATGCAGTTAGTTGTTTCATGGTTCAACTTTCCCATAAAGTTTCTCTGTTTGAATTAGTGAAAAAAGCCCTCGTTGTTCCTATAGGGCTATGTTACGACTTTCATTTTGTCTTGGTACCAACATGATCCATCATAAGCACTAAAGCAAATAGGAGCACTGTGTTTGCAGAGATGTAACTAGTTGCAAGATGGAAAGCAGAATATGAATCTTTAAAGCTTATCTAACAAAAAATGTAAATGTTTAAATTTTTATAAAACTCACAATTTTAAGAATACACCTCCTGATTCCCCAGTTCATTAAACTGGACACATTTCTGATTATGACATAGCTTAACATGACCTCCGTGGCACTACCACTCCAGCTTCATAGCTTGTGGTGTTCCATTAACTTCACTTAATTAAACCTTTCAATCCCATGCTCAATCAGAGCTGAATAGCTTACAGTTTTATTTTAGAACATAATTGACAATTCCACATGTCCCTTCTTTTACTTATGTAACAAATTCTTATAATTTTATATTGCCTTGGTATCCATTCTGAATCTGGTCTTTCTTATACTTAGTCATCATTGGCACAGTTTCTGTTTTCTGACTCTCCTTAGTTCCTAGATATCTACTTGTATGCAACTGTCTTGTGGTGACCACCTCTCTCTGAGACACATAAATACAACTTGCTTGATTTGTCCCACTGGCCCCCTACATCCTGCAAGGTCTGCACAATTTTTTTTTTCCGTGACCACACTCTTAGTCACAGTGTGACCCCACAGAACTTGTGTTTTGCTCTTAACCCATCAACTAGACCTCCCTATGAAAAACCTGGTTATGTAATGCACTGGACCCAATGTAGGCCTCATCCCATAGGTTTACCTCTTTCTGACTCCCCACCTGCTAACTGAGTATATTATCCTTGAAGTTTTCCCATCACTCTCACTGATAACCTTATTCTTTCATGGGTCAGTGAGTAGCAAGCTGTTTCTGTGTTTTTGTTGTGTTGTCACTTTCTATTTATGCAGACAATATACTTGAATCTAATTTCCTGGTCATGACTATTGTGGCAGGAATAAATGTACATAAGTCAGACAAAAGCCACAAGAGTGTCTACCAAGAAAAGTAAGTTCCCTGTGACAGTTCCACTAATAACAGGTTGAACATGTAGGCATTAGGTCATCAGAATAGAGAAATATCCCATGAAAGACACATTGTAAATATCCGTAATCAAATCCCATGGAGGTTCATCAGTATAGAACTAGAGTTTATAGTCATTTTTCAAGACCTCAAGACAAAATTAGAGAAGATTATGACAACTCCATTGTTTTTTCTTCTTGGCATATTTCTTTTTTCTGCAGTAAATACTTTTCTAGATTTTAATGTGCAGCCACACCACCTTGCAGTGGTTATGATCAGAATCAACCACTGCTTTGCTATCACTGGACATTTTTTTTACTGTTTTAGATGTAGATATAAGTGTGCAATATGTTTTTTAAACATTTTATTTAAGGTGTACAAATTTCATGTATTTCATGTATACAGATTTAAGAGCATAGTGATACTTCCAACCCTATATTCCCTCCCACTAGTGTTCTCACCCTTCCTCTCCTAATACCTCTGCTAATATTTACAGTGATCTACTTTCAGTTTACTTTATACTCATAAGAGAAACTCTACACTGAGTAAAGAGTTCAACAAATCAACAAATAGTATGAAAAAAAAACCACTCAATAGTAGAGACAAGTGCTGTAAATAATCATCAGGTCTCAAAATGTCAATTTCACTTCTATACATTATATTTTTGATACTCTATTAGTTACCACAGATTAGGGGAAATACACACACACACACACACACACACACACACACATATATATATATATATATATATATATCTGTCTTTTGGGAACTGGCTAATTTCACTAAGTATAATGGTTTCCATTTTGCATCCGTTTTCTTGCAGAAGACAGAATTTCATTGTTTTTCTGGCTGAGTAGTATTCCATAGTGTATTTTTAAAACAATTTCTTTATCCAGTCATCAGTTGATGAACATCTGGGTTGATTGCATATCTTAGCTTTTGTGAGTTGAGTTGCTATAAACATGAGGGTACAGATAACACTTTCCTAAGCTGATTACATATCATTGGGGAAAATTCCAAGGAATAGTATTGCTGGGTCACATGGTAGATCTATTTCCAGCTTTCTGAGGTACCTCCATACTGTCTTCCACAATGGTTATACTAGTTTACATTCCCACTGACAGTGGATTCTGTACTATTTCCCCCACATCCTCGCCAACATTTATTGTTTGTTGATTTCTGTATGAGAGCCATTCTAAACAGGCTGAGATGAAACCTCATTGTGGTTTTTATTTGAATTTCCCTGATGGCTAGAAATCCTGCCCATTTTTTCATTTGTCTGTTTGCCATTTGAAGTTCCTTTTTTGAAAAATACTTGTTCGAGGCCTTTCCCCATGTCTTAACTGGATTGTGTGATTTGTTGTTGAGTTTCATGCGCCCTTTATGGATTCTATATATCAATTCTTTTTTAAAAAGATTTATTTATTTATTTGAAAGTTAGAGTTACACAGAGGAGAGGCAGAGAGAGGGAGAGAGGTCTTCCATCCAATGATTCACTACCCAATTGGCTGCAATGGCCCAAGCTGTGCCAATCTGAAGCCAGGAGCCAGGAGCTTCTTCCAGGTCTCACACGTGGGTGCAGGGGCCCAAGGACTTGGGCCATCTTCCACTGCTTTCCCAGGCCATAGCAGAGAGGTAGACCAGAAGTGGCGCAGCCAGGTTTTGAACTGGCGCCCATATGGGATGCCAGCGCTTCAGGCCAGGGTGTTAACCCACTGTGCCACAGTGCCGGCCCCAATGTATATCAATTCTTTATCAGTTTCATAGTTTGTGAATATTTTCTTCCACTCTGTCAGTTGCTTCTTCAATTTGCTGAGTGGCTTTTTTTTTTTTTTTTTGCATCGCAAAAGCTTCTCAACTTGATTTAATCCTATTTGTCAATTTTGGCTTTGATTACCTGTGCTTCTAGGGTCTTTTTACAAGAAATATTTGCTTTTGCCAATGTATTGCATAGTTTCCCCAATGATTTCCTCTAGTAATTTGATGGTATCAGATCATATATTTAGATAATTGATCCATTTTGAGTTGATTTTTGTATAATGTGTAATGTAGAGGTCTTGTTTCTCACTTCTGAATCCAAATATTCAATGTTACCAGCTCCATTTGCTGAAGAGACTGTCCTTTCTTCAGGCATTGATTTTAGCTCCTTTTTTGAAGTTTGGTTAGTTGTAGATGTGTGGATTGATTTCTGGAGTTTCTATTCCATTGGTCTACATGTCATGCCAGAGTTACAGAGAGGCAGAGGCAGAGGCTGAGAGAGAGTGTCTTCCATCCTCTGGTTCACTTCCCAGATGGCCCCAACTGCTGTAGCTGTGCCGATCCACAGCCAGGAACCAGGAGCTTCTTCTGGGTCTCCCATGTGAGTGCATGGGCCCAAGGACTTGGGCCATCCTCCACTGCTTTCCCAGGCCACGGCAGAGAGCTGGATCGGAAGTGGAGCAGCTGGGACTCAAACGGGTTTCTACATGGGATGCTGGCACTGCAGGTGGCAGCTTCACCCACTATACCACAGTGCCCAGGGTCTGTCCTTTTTTTTAAATATTTATTTATTTGATAGGCAAAGTTACATAAATGGAGAGAAAGAGGCAGAGACATAGAGAACAGTCTTCCATCCGCTGATTCACTCCTCAAATGGCCACAACTGCCAAAGGTGGGCTGATCCAAAGCCTGGGGCCAGGAGCTTCCTCCATGTCTCCTTCCTTTGTGCAGGGGCCCAAGCATTTGGGCCATCTTCCACTGCTTTTCCAGGCCATCAGCAGGGAGCTGGATCAGAATTGGAGCAGCCAGGACTGTAACTGGCACTGCAGGTAGAGTCGTAACCTACCAAGCCACAGTGCTGGCCCTATGGGGTCTGACCTTCTGAATGACTAGATAATGAATTTGTGTCATTTGAAGCCTCTAATTTGTTACTGTAGCAATAAAAGCATTAATACAAATCAACTCATATATTGATGGAAAGATAGGAGAAAGGAGATTGCAGTTGAGTAATGGAGTTCTAAATCTGAGTCAGAAGTAAAGGACAAGGCTTGAAAAAAAAATCTTGCAAGGAAATTATTGAACAAAAACCATACAGAAGAAAATATATATATGTAGATATATATATATATACACACTCACACACACAGTTGTATTTGTTCTATTTAAAGTGGCCTTTTCATAATAGAAATTTGGTAGGACTTAGTAAAACATCTAAAGAGCATAAAAATATACACAGTATAAAATATTCCTTGCATCTCTGCCCTTAAGTTAACAGTTACTCACTGAAGCAACAAATTTGCCATTACACACACACAGCAGGGTACATTCTGTAGTATGTCTGTATTTATAAGCACATTTGTCTATAAAGCATATGTTTTCAAATAAGTTGAAGTATACCCTACATATGCTTCTTCACTTTGCAAATTTTCACTTAAAATATTATATTAAATCAATTCCAAGTCATACAGTTATTTGGCATCTATAAAATTTGCATATATGGGGCCAGCATTGTGGCATAGTGGGTATGGGTAAAGCAGTTACCTGCAATGCCAAAATCCCATATGAGTGCCAATTTCTACCCTGGCTACTCCACTTCCAATCCTGCTCCCTGCTATTGTCCTGGGAAATGTAGCCAAAGATGGCCCAAGTGTTTGGGTCCCTGTTACCCACATGAGAGACCTCAATGAAACTCCTGGCTCCTGGCTTTGGTCTGGGCCAGCATCAGCTGTGGCAGCCATCTGGGAAGTGAAACAGCACATAGGAGATTCTCCCTCTCTTTCTCTCTTTCTCTCTCTCCTTAAATTTTTTGAATAAATAAAAACAAAATAACATTAAGATGCATCTCACAATTGATGGCGTCTTGCAATCACTGTTGTTCAGGTTGTAGTTGTGATGCCATAGTTTTCATTGACTGAGCCTGTACGGACATAATTGCTAAGGTTGGACAACTGCAACCAGTTTAATGTCAAATACTACTTACAGATATTTTAAGAAAGCAGTGTAATCCCTGATTATTTTCTGAAAATCTTTTGGTACTCCCTGGGAAGACCAAAGAAAGATCAACATCAAAACTTGCAGAATGGATGTTTGTTGGTAGGAGAAATAGTCCATAGACAATAGTGAAGCATTCTTTGTAAAAATGCTACATTATCAAGATACCTGATGTCTCGTGAAAATGTGTGCAAAAGCTTGGACATCCGTAAATCAAAAATGAAAACATTTTTTCCAGAAGGCATACTCTAATTATAATGAAGCTTTAAGAACACTTTAATCAATTTGTTTCCTTATATCCTCCTTTTTATGCATGATGACAATTGATAGATAATACAAACATTGGGCTTTAAGGACCCAAATAAGTCCTTCAATAAACCTAAAATAAAACTATATATGACAAGAAAGCAAGACATCAGGGGCTTTCCAAATATAATCTCTGGATGACTGGGATAGTTAAAAGAAGGTCAACAGTTAAAAGATGTCAACACATCTTTATAGTAATTACAAGTTATTATTTTCCTTTGTAATTTTGTTGACATCTAAACAAGCCAAAAGAATGGTCCTAAAACTGCTGGCACTTAAGCCTAAATCAAGGCAGTGACAGCAAACTGAAAGAAACCTGTAGTCATATTCTTTACCAGAAAGTACTCAATGGAAAAAAAAAAAGCAGTTTTAAGCATTCCTTAATGAATTAGCAAACATCATCATTTTTAATTAGTTTTGATCTTTAGCATGAGATTTTTTTCCTATGATGTGTGACAAAATAGGAAATACTTGTAAGATGTTTCTGTGGCATATGAAAGAAAAATAGTTGCCTTAAACAAAATGTGTATGTGTGAGTTGCCAGCTGAATTAGTTAACTTGAGTTAATAACTGGCAAATTACAAGAATTCAGACTTTGATATTTATTAGACATTTTCTCAGAAAATGAACAGTGAGTTTGCCATTTCAAAAACAACAAATAGCATTATTTTTGCCAGTGATAACTTTGAACAATCAATTGGAAGTTACAATTTGGGGAAACTTGTGTCTACCACTGTCAACTCGATAGCTTCTCAGTTCCTAAAAAATGTCCACTAAAAGCCATGGTATTGTATAATGAACTTTGTTAACATTTCGAAAGTTTACCCAATTCAATGAACAAATATTTTCCAATACCCATGAGGTTACAAAGTATTGCAATGAAAAGTCTTTTGGGAGATGAAAGTTTGACACAGTGGTTACATTGCCACTTGAAATGCTTGTATTCCTTATCAGAGCACCTGATTCGCATACTGGCCCCTTTGTTTTCCATCCGATTTTCTGCCACTATGCACCATGGGAGGCAGAAGATGATGAATCAAGTACATTGAACTCAGCCACAACCTGGCCCAGCCCCAGGTATTGTGGGTATTTGGGGAGTGAGTCAATGGATTTGAGATCTGTATTTGTGTGTATGTGTGTCTGCACTCTCTGTCATGCTGCCAACTCAACAATTCAAATAGATAAATCTTTGAAAAATTACATCCTTCTTAGTGGTTGTTGATGCAGATGGTATGGTTTCAGTTTGTATGTTACTAGTGACTGATGTTAGCAAACATATTTTTCATGTGCTCATTGGACATTTATCTGTCTTCTTTGGGGAAATACATGTTCAAATCCTGTGGTAGTTTTTCAGCAAGCGTATAAAAAATTATTAACATCATGATTCACCAGAAAAGTGAAGAGCAAAACTACAATGAGATATCATCTCAATGGTTATTATCAAAAAGACAAAAATCAAATAAAAAGAACAAGTGTTGCTGAGGATGTGAAGAAATAGGGAATTTAATACACTCTTTGTAGACATGTAGATTGGTACAAGCTCTTATGGAATTTTCCCAAACTCTATAGACAGAACTACCATATGATCCACCGATCCTACTATTGGTTATATAATTAGAGGTTTTGAAATAAGCATGCTGAGGAGATATCTGAACTCCCATGTTACTGAAGCACTGTTTATAACTAAAGTATGGAATCAACCTATGGACACATCAGTGGATGAGTTGATGAAGAAAATTAGGTCTATATACACCATGGAGTATTATTCAACCACAAAAAAAATAAAATAAAATTCTGTCACTTACTGTAACATGGATGCAATAGGAGGACATTATGTTAAGTGAAATAAATCAGGCACAGAAAAACAAATACTGCATTTTAACTTATATATCAAAGGTAAAACATGATCTCATAGAAATAGACAAGAGAATAGTGGTTACCAGAATCTGGGAAATGTGTGAGATGGGAAAATGAAGATATGTTAGTATTGGATACAGGGGCCCAACTGGATAGACAGGATAATTTCTAATATTCTATAACACAAAAGGATGACCATGGTTGATAACAATTTTCTGTTTCACATTGCCTAGTAGAATAAATTTTAAATGTTTCCAACACAAAGAAGAGATAAATATTTGAGATGATAAGTACAGCAATTATCCTGATCTGATCAAACACATTTTTGTGTGATAGAAGTATTATGCAGTATCCAATACATAGTTTCATGTAAATTAAAAATAAAAATAATTTAAAATCCTTTGCTAGTTGAAAAGCCTCTTGTTTATTACACCATTATTCATAATATCCAATACATAAAATTAACCAAGGTTTCTGTCAATGGATGAGTGGATAAAGAAAATGTAGTATATATATTAAGTCATAAAGAGGAATTAATTCATATAATTTGAGACAAAATTGGTTGAATTAAGTGAGAGCATGATAAATGAAATAAGCTAGATACAAAAAGACAAAGAGCAGAAAATGGGGACTAGCATTGTGGCTGCCTACAAAACTGGCATCTTAGATAATTCATATCCTGGATGCTCTACTTCCAGTCTAATTCCTTGCTAATGGCCTGGGAAAAGCAGTCAAGATGGCCCTGCTATACATGTGGGAGATCCTGATGAAGCTCCTAGCTTTGGCCTGGCCTAACCCTGGTCATTGTGGCCATCTGGGGAGTGAACTAGTGGATAGAAGATTTGCTTTTCCCTCTTTCTCTGTAACTCTATAACTTTCAAATAAATAATTAAACCTTTTTTCAAAAATGTTAAATGATTATTTATATAAGCAAATTTATTTGTAAATTTTTAAAAGATTTTATTTACTTGGAAGGCCAAGTTACAGAGAGGCAGAGGCTGCTTCACTCCCCAGATTGCAGCAATAGCCAGAGCAGGGCTGGTCAGAAGCCAGGAGCCAGGAGCTTCTTCCTGGTCTCCCATGTAGGCACAGGGGTCCAAGCACTTGGGGGCCATCCTCTGCTGCCCTCCCGGGCCACAGTAGAGAGCTTGTTCGGAAGAGGAATAGCCGGGACACGAACTGCTGCCCATATGGGATGCTGATGTAAGAGGTAGAGGCTTAACTTACTACACCACAACATCGACCGCATAAATAAATATTTAAAAAGAAAACAAGACAAAACAAACAAAAAAATCAAATACCAGAAGATGAAGAAATTCCAGAGAAATCAAGAAGGCTGAACAGGAAGGATTTTCCCTCACCTTGGTCACAGAGAAGAACCAGAACAACAAAGGAAGGACGGTATTTCCAGGACATTGATCAAGGAAAAGCTGCGGCAAAGAAGTGATAGGAACTTTCAATATCAAAATGATTCTGACAGGGTGTGTGTGTGTGTGTGTGTATATATATATATATATATATATATATATATATATATACATATACAGAGAGAGAGGGAGAGAGAGAGAATGACATCCCACAGTGGATGCCATACTGCTGGAAAACTAAGTTGTAAGCTCCATGATTTCTACAGATGTGAAGCCATAACTACAGGGTTCAACAATCCTCACAGGCATCAAATATTGTCTAGGAAACTGAGTGGGGTCTCAGAAGCAGCTTCCCTACAAAAGAAAACAAACAAAAAACCCACACTTTGTATCCTTTCACCCCAAAGCACTGAATCCAAGCTGCTACAGTACAGCTACTACGAAATTCTAATCTTCCTTAGGGGACAGCAAGCATCCCTGTCGATACCGGAAGTCCCTAGAGCTGGAGCCAGGGCACTTTACAGGTCAGAGGGCAGGCCCCTCTGTATTCTGCAGCTGTGTGCAAGCCCAGAGAACGTCTCCTTCTGCATCTCTTAGCATAAAGCGCTGAGGGGCCAGGTATCAAGCCCCAGCATTACAATGCATGCCCTGGGTAAATTCCATTCTGACTCTTGAAGCTCTTTGACTGTGGGTGTTGCTACTACAATCCCTGCATTAGTTCTCACTATCTTACCAGATACGGAGTCCCTATCTGCATTCCTCTACTTCAGGGTGGCAGCTGGAAGTCCACAATGCTCAGTATAATTGGCACTCTTCCTGTGACACCTCAATAAGGATGACACTGCGTTCTTCAGCTCTTGGACTATGACTGTTCTATAAGTCCCTGGGTCACCAGTAATCTCCCATGAGCCCTTGGGAAGTCCCTATCCGCATTCCTCTGTTTCAGGCATGCACCTGTTAGTGCACAATCACCAGTATAATGTATGCCACTCTGATTCTTGTGAGGTACTCTGATTCTTGCAGCTCTGTGACTGTGACAGTTGGAGCTATATTCCACATCATCACCTGAGTTTGCTCTGTGAAAACTATAGAAGAATCTCACTAAATCCTGCAGCTGTTGATCTGTGATTGTTCTGTAATTCCCATAGAAGGTTGTGCTCCTCCTGGGACTTGTGGAAGGCCATATTTGCATCAAGGTATTCCAGGCTTGCAAAGGGTAGTGCCCAATCCCCAGCATAGCCTATGATAAACGAGTGGGATGTGAGTGAAATATCATCTAGTCTTGCAACTCTGAAATTGGGACTATTTAGAGGATTCAGTCACCTGAATTTTCCCCATGGGATTTGGGGGGGGACCCTAACTTCATTGCACTGCTTCAGATCCATGTCTGTGAGGGCCCAACTCCCAACATAAACTGCATGTGAAATATAAGGCTTTGGTAAGTTTTCACTGCATCCTGAAGCTCTGGGACAGTGGCCGTCAGGACTCTATATATCAGGAACACATGTGCTTAACCTGTGGGACATGAGTAAGGCACTATCTCCATTCCACAGCAGCAGATCCATGGTTGTCATTGCACAATCTCCAGCATAACCTGTGATTTTCCTGTGGACCATGGACAAGTTACCCTTCCTTCCCTGCAGCTTCAGGACTAGCATTATTAGTGTTATATTCCCCAGAGTCACTGGAAATTACCATGCAGGACTTAAGGAAGATGTTATCTACATTGCACTGCTCCAGGTCCAAACCTGCCAGTGAACGATCCCCAGCACAACCTTTCACATCATAGGACCAAAGCAAAGTTCCCTTTGCATTCCTCAGTGATATAGCTTGGGCTTTCAGTGCTATAAGCCCCTGCATCATCCATTCCAATGCAGTAGACCTGGGGAAGGTCCCTTCCACATGACCAGTTCCAGGGACAGAATGATTGGTGCCATAGACCTAGTATCATGCATGCTTGCCTGCAGGACAGGGGTAGCCCGGCACTAGGAATGTGGCTGCAGCCTTCAAAATTCCAGGGTGATTGACACCCAACTCGCAGAGGCCTGAAGACATTCATCCACTTGAAAGTCATTCTTCTAACTCCATAAACTTCTGCAGACTAAACAACTCCAGTTACTCATAGACCCCACAGATACTGATTTCAGCTGAATAAATTACTCAGAATTATAACTCTGGGTTCAGCAAGAACTGAAACAAAAGCAACTACCCAACTGACCTCTGAAATTTCATTTAAACAAAAAACTCTTTGCAATGAAAAATGCTCAGTGAAGAAGAAAGTATGACACCAGAGGTGCTGACAGCGATTAGAGAAACAGGAACCATGAAGATGCAAGGAAGCATGCCACCTCCAAAAATATTAATAGTTCTCCAGAAACAAAGCCTGGTTTGAAGGAAATCTTAAAATGCCAGATTAAGATACTGGCGTTGTGACACAGCTGTTAAACTGCTGCCTGTGACGCTATCATCTCAAAGGGTTGCTGGTTTGAGTACTGACTGCTCCACTTCTGATCCAGCTGCCTGTTGATAGCCTGGGAAAAACAGCAGAAGATTTCCCAAGTACTTGGGCCCCTCCCACCTATATGGGCGACCCAGATGAGGCTCCTGGCTCCTAGCTTCAGCCTGGACCAGGATCAGCAATTGTGGCCATTTGGGGAGTGAAGCAGTGGATGTAATAACTCTCTCTCTCTCTCTCTCTCTCTCTTTCTCTCTTTCTCTCTCTCTCTCTCCATCCCTCTTTTTAGCTATGACTTTCAAATAAATAAGTAAATCTTTTTTTAAAATGCTTGACAAGAGTCTCGGGTGATTACTGATGTCATAAATAAGAGTGTCAATTGTTAAATCAACAACAGGAGTCACTGTGCACTGACTCTCCATGTAGGATCTCTGTCCTTAATGTGTTGTACTATGTGAATTAACGGTATAACTAGTACTCAAATAGTACTTTATACTTTATGTTTCTGTGTGGATGCAAACTGTTGAAATCTTTACTTAGTATGTACTAAGTTGATCTTCTGTATATAAAGATAATTGAAAATTAATCTTGATGAAGAATGGGATGGGAGAGGGAGTGGGAGATGGGATGGTTGTGGGTGGGAGGGTGATTATGGGGGGAAAAGCCACTACATCCCAAAAGTTGCACTTTGGAAATGCATATTTATTTTAAAAAGTTAAAAAAATTGAACACACAAAAAATGCTTAAGAATTCAAAATAATGATCCCCAAAAAATCTCAGTAATATGTAAGAGAATACAGATAGGTAGATCAAAGATATAAGGAAGGTAATAGCATATATGAATGATGAATCAATAGAATAAAGAGCAGTAGTAAACTATGCTATCAAATTGCAAAACCTTTAGGAAATTTTTGGTCAGTTCATGGATATATACAACCTATCGAGATTAAAGATTTAGAAAATCTAAAAAGATCCATAAGAAATAATGAAATGCCATAATTAAAAGTCTCCCATTAAGAGTCAAAGGGATGACACAAACAAGACTAGTGTCCGCTAATACTAACTGATAGAATCAAAAAGGGAGAGAATGATCCAACATGGGAAGCGAGACACACAGCAGACTCATAGAATGGCAGATGTCCTAAATAGCACTCTGGCCTCAGAATCAGCCCTTAAGGCATTCAGATCTGGCTCAAGAGCCCATGAGAATATTCTAGGCATGGAAAGCCAAGACACTCTGGAAAAAAAAAGAAGACCTAAATGAAAGATCTCTGTGAGTGAGATCCCAGTGGAACGAATGGGGCCATCAAAGAAGGAGGTACCTTTCTCTGAAGGGAGGAGAGAACCTCCACTTTGACTATGACCTTGTCAGAATAAGATTGAAGTCGGTGAACCCTAAAGGCTTCCATAGCCTCGGCAACTCATGACTAGACCCTAGGGAGATTCCTGACGCCATAAACAAGAGTGTCAAATTGTTAAATCAACTTCAGGAGTCACTGTGTACTTACGTCTCATGTGGGATCTGTCCTTAATGTGTTGTCCAATGTGAAGTAATGCTATAACTAGCACTGAAACAGTATTTTACACTTTGTGTTTCTGTGTGGGTGCAAACTGATGAAATCTTTACTTAGTATATACTGAATCAATCTTCTGTATATAGATAATTAAAAATGAAAAAAAAATCTTGGTGTTAAATTGGAAATTGCATAGAAAATTAATCAATTTAAAAATATATATATCATGTAGGATCTCTGTCCTTAATGTGCTATACATTGTGAATTAATACTATAACTAGTACTCCAACAGTATTTTTCACTTTGTGTTGCTATGTGAGGGCAAACTGTTGAAATCTTTACTTAATATATGCTAAACGGATCTTCTGTATATAAAGATAATTGAAAATGAATCTTGATGTGAAGCAAGGGGAGAGGGAGTGGGAAATGGGAGGGTTGCGGGTGGGAGGGAAGTTATGGGGGGGAAGCCATTGTAATCTATAAGCTGTATTTTGGAAATTTATATTCTTTAAATAAAAGCGTTATAAAAAATAAAAAAAGAAAGCTCCAGAATATAACAGCTTTAAAAGTGAATTCTACAACACATTTAAGTGGAAACTAAAACCTTATGAAGCCGTCATTACTCTGATTCCAAATAGAAATAAAGATACCACACCTGAAGAAAACTACAGACCAATATCTTTGATGAATATGGATACAAAAATTTTCAGTAAAACATTAGCAGTTGAATCCAATACTAATCAAAGAGACCATGTATGATCATGCAGGATTTATCCTAGGGATACAAGAGTGTTCAATATTCACCAGTAAATAAATGTTATAAATCACACCAACAGAATAAAGGCAAAAAAACCATATGATAATCTCAATAGTTACAGAGAAAATTAAACATCTCTTATGATTAAAATCTCTCAACATATTCAATATGAAAAGAACTATGTATAACAAACTCACAAGCCAATATCATACCTAGTAGAAAAAAGCTGCAAATATTCCCCTCAGATCTGAGTCAAGACAATGTTGTCCACTTTTACAAATTTATTCAATATAAAAATATTTAAGAGTATTGGATGTATTAGCAAGAGCAATTAGGGAAGAGAAAGAAATGAATGGCATCAAAACTGAAAAGGAAAAATAAAAATAGCCATGTTTGCAGATACACAGAAAAACTAAACACACCACCAAAAAGCTGTTACAACTAATCAGCCAATTCATTAAAGTTGCAAGATAGAAAATCTACATATAAAAATAGTAGCATATTTATACACCCACAATGATCTTGCTAAAAGCAGAATCAGGAACCAAATCTCTTTCACAACGTCTGATTTCAAAGCACATTACAAAGATTTGCAAACAAAAACAACATGGTACTGGCATAAATACCAACACACAGATTGGTGGAACAGAAGAGAGATGACCAGAAATTAATCCACAAATACATTCAGCCAACTGATTTTTGACAAACTTGCCAAGAACATACATTGGAGAAAGAAAAGTCTTTTCAATAAATGCTGGTAGTAAAACTGGAAATACAAATGTAGAAAAATAGAATTAGATTCTTATCTCTTGAAAAAAATCAACACCACTTTATAATAAAAACCTTCAACAAGTCAGGTATAGGTGGAAAATACCTTAAAATTATAAAGGTTATCTATGACACATCATCAATTAATATCATATTGAAAGAGGAAAAGCTGAAAGCATTTTCCCTCAGATCTGGAACAAAAAAAGGATGCCCATTTTCACCAATGTTATTCCATATAGCACTGGAAGTACTAGCAAGAGAAATTAGGTAGGAGAAAGAAATAAAGGACATCAAAATTGGAAAAGAGGAAGTAAAAAATATTCATGCTTGCAGATGACATGAGGTTGTACATGGGAAAACTTAAACTCTCTACCAAAAAGCTGATCAAACTGATAAAACAATTCAGTAAGGAGCTGGCATTGTGGTGTAGCAGGTAGAGCCATTGTCTGTGACAAAGGCATCCCAAATGGGCTCAAGGTTCAAGTCCCAGCTGCTCCACTTCCAATCTAGCTCCCTGCTACTGGCTTGGGGAAAGCAGCCGAAGATGACCCTAGTGGTTGGTTCCCTGCCACCCACTTCAGAGGCCTGTATGAAGATCCTAGCACCTGGCCTTTGAAGCCACTTGGGTAGTGAAACAGTGATTAGACAAACAGAGAGAATGAGATGTTCCATCTATTGGATCACTCCCCATATGCCCACAATAGCCAGATCTGGGTTAGGCTGAAGCCAGGAGCCTATAATACAATCTAAATCTCCCATTATGGTGGTAGGGATGCAAGTACTTGAACCATCACCTTCTGCCTCCCAGGATAGACAAATAGAAAGTTAGGTACAGAAGTGGAACTGAGACTCAAGCCCAGGCCCTCTGATACTGGATGCAGGCTTCTCAAGTGGAATCTTAACGAGTGCACCAAATGCCAAAATCTTTCCTAAGCTTTTTAACATTTTAGATATTATTGTAAGTGTAATTGTTATCTGAATTTCCTTTTTGACTGTTCATTATTGATGTATATAAATTCAATTGATGTTAATTTATTTTAATTAATTAATTTTTTTAGTTCTTAACAGGTTAAATATAGTTCATATAATTCTAAGAATACAGTGATTTTTCCCTCCCTGTCAGCTCCTTCGACCACAAAAGGAACGACGCTGCTCGCAGTTAATTGGTCTTCAGTAGACTTTTACTTAGAAAGAGTGGGAAGAAGAGTGGGGGACCGGGAGAAGGGGGAGAGGTGGCGTGCCCGTTCCTTAAGGGGGAAAGCTGGCATGCGTATTCCCTCTCCCGCAGTCTGCTTATATACAGAATTCAACCAATCACAGTCAACCATTCAAAGTCCATGCACAGAGTTCTCCAATTCGGCACTTGATCATGCTCAGCTGTGGAGTCACGCAGCAGGCAGGGCATCAGCGCCATCTTGTTGTTTTCCTCGATCCTCAGCTAGATGGAAAGTTCAATCAGCTGCTACATCCGCATTACTGCTATAAGCCAAGCCCAGCATGGGGGGGGGGGGTCCCATGGCAAGCCTATCCATGGGTCCCCACACCTCCCTCCCTCCCTTCCTTCCTTCTTCCCTTCCTCCTTGCTTCCTTCCTTCCTTTCTTCCCTTCTTCCTTTCTTTCTTCCCTGCTTTCTAGTTTTTCAGATAACATTCTTAATTTACATTACAGTCAAGGGCTTAATTGCCATTGATTTTTGTGTGCTGATTGTGCAATACAACTTTGCTGAATTTGTTTATTAGCTGTAGCAGTTTTTCTTGGTTTCTTTGAAATTTCCTTTACATTGGATCATAGCATCTGAAATAGTTTTACTTCTTCCTTTCCAATGTGAGTGTCTTCTATATCTAGTTCTACTTTGTTTAAAATTTATTTATTTTGACTTATGTGAAAGACAGAGAAAGAGAAAGAGATCTTCCATTTGCTTCCAGTGGTTGGTTCACACTCTCCTCACCTCCAAATGCCCTCAATAACTAGGGCTGGGCCAGGCTTAAGCCAGGAGCCAGGAACTCCATTCCAACCTCCCATGTGGGTGGCAGGGATCTGTCTGCTTGAACCATCATCGGCAACGTCCCAGGTGCATGTGAGCAGAAAGGTAGATTGGCAATGCAGGCATGACTGGATCCCAGGCATGCGCATATGGAACCTGGGCTTCCCAAGTTGTGGATTAACTTTCTGTGCCATAATAGCTGCCCCTATCTACTTTTCTTGATTCATGTTTGGTAGTTGTTCCACTTATGGATATATACTTTTCATCCATGTTACCTACTTTTTCACTAAAAATTATTAACAGTATCTCCCTATATTCCATTTCTACCTCTGCAGCATCAATAGTAATGTGCCTTCCTTCATCCTGCGTTTTGGTATTTGCATTACTCTCTTTGTTATGGGTAAGTGTAGCTAAAAGTTTGCCAGGTCTATCAATCTTTTTAAAGAAACATTGCTTTGCGTTTGTCTTTTGTTCATTTTTCTTTTGTTTTTTCTGTTTTATTGATTTCCAGTCTAACCTTGATGGTATTCTCCCTTCCATTGTTTGGAATTTACTATGCTGGCCTTTCCCCTATAGTTTGTTAAGTCAGAATTTAGATTATTGATTTGGTATTTTTGTCCCTTTACAATATTAAAATTTGTGGCTATAACTTTTTCCTAACACACTGCTTTCATTCAACTCAAAGTATTTTCTGTTTGTTTTAATTTTATTTAAGTTATACAAGTTTAATATATTTCATATATACAGACAGAAACATACTGGCACTCTCCCCTCCCTGAACATGCTCCAACCCTTCCCCACCTCGCATTCCCACTCTTAATTTTTACAAACATCTATTTTCAGTATATTTAATGAGCATATAGTTAATACTACTCTAAGTGAAAGAGTTCAACAAGTAGTATGGAGAAAAAAATAAAAACAAAAAAAAAAAGCACACTGTTCCACAATGGAAGAGACAAGGGCTATGAACAATCATCAAATCTCAAAATGTCTATTTCACTCACTCCAACACATTATATTTCAGGTATTCTACTAGTTACCTTGGATCAGGGAAAACACAATATCTGTCTTTTGGAGATTGGCTGATTTTACTAAGTATAATTGTTTACAGTTGCATCAATCTTCTTGCAAAAGACAAGATTTCTTTCTTTTTTTATATCTCCGTAGTGTATATATACCATAATTTCTTTATCCAGTCAACAATTGATAAACATCTGGGTTGATTCCATATCTTAGCTATTGAAAATTGTGCTGCAATGAACATGGGGGTATAGATAACTCTTTCATGTGCTGATTTCTTGTGTTTTTTGTAAATTCCCAGTAGTGGGATGGCTGGATCATATGGTAGGTCTATATTCAGTTTTCTGAGGTATTGCCATACTGTCCTCCACAGTGACTGCACCAGTTTACATTCCCACTAACAGTGGAACAGAGTACTTTTTCTCCACATCCTTGCCAGCATTTACTATTTGTTGATTTCTGTATGAGAGCCATTCCAACCGGAGTGATGTGAAACCTCATCGCAACTGTGATTTGTATTTCCCTTATGGCTAGTGATCCTGAGCATTTTTTCATGTGTCTGTTGGCCATTTGAATTTCCTCTCTTGAAAAATGCCTGTTCAATTCCTTTGCCCATTTCTTAACTGGATCGTGTGTTTTGTTGTTGTTGAATTTTTTGAGCTCTTTAGATTTTGGATATTAACCCTTTATTCATTGTGAAGTTTGCAATTTTTTCCTACCATTCAGTTGGTTGACTCTTCACTTGGTTGTGTGTTTCTTTTGCAGTGCAAAAGCTTCTCAGCTTGATGTAATCCCATTTGTCAATTTTGGCTTTGATTGCCTGGGCTTCTGGGGTCTTTTCCAAGAAATCGTTGCCTATGCAAATGTCTTTCCCCAATGTTCTCTAATAATTTGAAGGTATCAGGTGATAGATTTAGGTCTTTGATCCATTTTGAGTGATTTTTGTGTAAAGGTGGAAGTTAAGGGTCTAGTTTCATATTTCTGCACATGGAGATCCGGGTTCCCCACCAACATGGTTAAAGAGACTATCCTTGATTCAGGGGCTTCTTTTAGCTCCTTTGTCAAGATAAGCTGGTTGTAGATGCATGGATTGATTTCTGGAGTTCCTATTCTGTTCCATTGATCTATAAGTTTGGTTTTGTGCCAGTGCCAGGCTGTTTCGATTATAATTGCTCTGTAGTATATCTTGAAATCTGGTATTGTGATGCCTTCAGCTTTGATTTTGTTGTAAAAATGTTTATTTGTGTGTGGTTCCATATGAATTTTGTCATCATGTTTTCTAGATATGAGAAGATAGTCGTTAGTATTTTGATTGGGATCACATTGAATCTGTAAATTGCTTTTGATAGTATGGACATTTTGATGATGTTGATTCTTCCAATCCATGAACACAGAAGATTTCCCCATTTTTAAATGTCTTCTTCTGTTTCTTTCTTTAGTGTTTTGTAATTTTCATCCTAGAGATCTTTGAATATTTTATAATTAATTTGTCAGTTCTTTATCAGCATTTAAGACGGTATTTGATTTTCACAAATTTGAGAAATCTTCAATTATCTTTCTGATATTTATTTATAACTTCATTCAAATGTGATCAGAGAACATACTTTAAAATATTTTGTATATAGTGGCCGATGTTGTGGCAGACTGGGTTAAGCCACCTCCTGCAATGCAGACATTCCATTTTGGAGTGCAGATTCAAGTAAAAACTACTGTGTTTCCAATGCAGCTCCATGCTAATACACTTGGGAAAACAATAGAGTGTTGTACAAATATTTGAGCCTCTACCCACCAACCTGGGACAACAGAAAGGGTTCCTGGCTTCTGGCTTCATCCTTGCCATTTGAATAGTGAACCAGGAGATGAAAAGTCTTGCAAGCTCGATCGCTCTCTCTCTCTCCCTCCCTCTCTCTCTCTCCCCGCCTCCCTCTTTCTCTTTCCCTCCCTCTCTCTCTCTTCCTCCCTCCCTCTCTTCCCTGCCCCCTGTATGTATGTGTATGTATGTCACTCTGCCTTTGCAATAAGTAAATAAATATTTTTAAAAATTGATTGTATATAGTGAGAGTCATACACACACTCTTCTATATGTATGTATCCAGTTTGACCAACACCATTTTTTTTGAAAAAGTTATCCTTTGTCCAACGTATATTCCTGTAATCTTTGTCAAAAATCAATCAACAGTATGGATGTGAGTTAATTTCTAGGTTTTGTGTTCTTTTCCATTGATCTATGTGTCAGTTTATGCTAGTACCACACTGTTTTAATTCCTGTAGAATTGTATTATGCTCTGAAATCAGGTATTAGAATGCCTTTATCTTGATTTTTATTTTCAGGATCACTTTGTTTACTATGGGTCTTTCTTGCTTCCATATGAACTTTAGGACTGTCATTGGTATTTTGATAGAAATTGCATGGAGTCTGCAGATTGCTTTAGGTATAATAGCCTTTTTTAACAATATTAATATTAACTCTTCCAATTCATGAATAAGGAATATCTATTCAATTTTGTGTTTTAGATTCTTTTTTTAAATTTTTTTTGACACGCAGAGTGGACAGTGAGAGAGAGACAGAGAGAAAGGTCTTCCTTTTCCGTTGGTTCACCCCCCAATGGCTGCGTAGGCTGGCGCATTTCGGCCAGCGCACCACGCTGATCCGAAGGCAAGAGCCAGGTGCTTCTCCTGGTCTCCCTTGCGGGTGCAGGGCCCAAGCACTTGGACCATCCTCCACTGCACTCCCAGGCCACAGCAGAGAGCTGGACTGAAAGAGGAGCAACCAGGATAGAATCCGGCGCCCGGACCAGGAAAGAACCCAGGGTGCCGGCGCCGCAGGCAGAGGATTAGCCAAGTGAGCTGCAGCGCCAGCCAAGATGATTTTTTGTTAGTCTTTTACAATTTTTATTTTAGAGATATTTCCCAGGTTAAAAATGTTATATTTTAATGTTGATTTTATATCTTGCAACTTTACTGAATTATTTTACCAGTTCTAACAGCTTTTTGGTAGAATGCTTAAGATTTTCCATGTACAAAATCATGCCATCTGTAAATATGGATATTTTGAGTTTTTACTTTTCAACGCTTTTATTTGTGTCCCTAATTGCTTTTGCTGGTACTTCAATATTACGTTGTTCAAGAGTGATGACAGTAGAAATTCTTGTCTTATTTTAGATCCCAGGGGAAAAGCTGCAAGCAGTATGATTTTGGGTGTGTGTTTTCCATATATGGCCTTTGTAATTTTGAGGTATGTTCTTTCTATACCTAATTTGTTGACAATTTTATCCTGAAGGTAATCTGAATATTATCAAATGATTTTTCTACCTCTATTGAGGTGATCATATGGTATGGTTTTTAAATGTTATGTTGAAATAATTTCTTACTGATAATTTCTTATTGATTTTTAATTGTTGAATTATCCTTACATCCCTGAGTTAATACAACCTGATCATGATGTATGGTCATTTTGATGCACTTTTGGATTCAGTTCACTAATTGTTGAGAAATTTTTGCTGCTGCTTGGGATGTCTGTAACCCACATCAGAGTGTTGGTTCAAGTCCCAGCTATTCCACATCCCATCCAGCTTCCTACAACTGTATCTAGAAGGTAGTAGGTGATGCCACAACTTCTTGGATTCATGCCATCCACAAATGAGATCCAAATGGAGTTTCAGTCTCCTGGCTTTGGCCTGGCCCAGTCCTGTTTGCTGAGCACATGGGGAGTGAATCAAGCAGATAGATCTCTTTCTCTCTTCCTCTTTTTCTGTCACCCTGCTTTTCAGATAACTAAATATTTTTTGAAAGAGTTTGGCAGAGTTCCATTATTTTCAATATTTTGGAATATTTGAGGAAGATTGGAGTTAGTTATGCTTTAAATGTTTAATATAACTTGGTTGTGAAGCAATCAGGTTCTGGGCTTTTCTTTGATACAAGACTTTTCATTACTGATTACATCTCATGATTTCTTATTTATTTGTTTATATTTTTATAACTCCTTTATTTAATGTTGACAAGTTTTATGTATCCATGTGTTTATCCATTTCTTCTAAGTTTTCAAATTTGTTAGCATACAGTTATTCATAGAGGTTTCTTATAATCTTTTTTATTTCTGTGATATCACTTGTAATTTTCCATCTCTAATTATATTTTTCATTTTTTCTTTGTCAGCCTGATTAAAGGTTTTTTCTAAATTGTTTATCATTTAAAGTCAGGTTTTCTTTCAGTTATTCTTTTTTATTGCTCTACTAGTTTTAATTTCATTTATTTTTGCTTTGATTCTTATTGCCTCTTGCCCACCTGGTAATTTTTGGTTTGGTTTGTTCTTACTCTTCCAAATATTTGAGATGCATCATTAGACTGTTTATCTGAAAACTTTCCATTTTATTAATGCACATATTTACTACTACAAATTTCTTTGTTAATATTGTTTTGGTTGTTGTATCCTACGGATGTTGATACACTATATTTTATTTTTATTTGTTTCTAGAAAATTTTTAATTTCCATTTTAATTTCTTAAATGACCCATTGTTAATTCAGGACCATGTTGTTCATGTTTCTTTGACTGTTGTTATGATCCTTCTATTTCTAATGCAGGAATCCCTTGAGGATTTTCTGTAAGACTGGTCTGGTGGTAATTAATTCTCTCAAATTTACTTGTCTGGAAAAATTTTATTACCCCTTCACTTCAAAAGGATAATCTCACTGGATATTCTGTTCTTGGTTGAAAGTGATTTTCTTTCAAGACCTTGAATATATCATTTAATCCTCTTCTGGTCTACATGGTTTCTGCTAAGAAGTCTGCTTCTTTAGGGGTTGGCGCTGTGGTGTAGTGGGTAAAGCCACCTCCTGCAGTTCCAGCATCCCATATGGGCGCCAGTTCTAGTCCCAGCTGCTCCACTTCCGATCCAGCTCTCTGCTAGGCCTGAGAAAGCAGTAGAAGGTGTTTGGGCCCCTGCACCCACGTGGGAGACCCAGAAGAAGCTCCTGGCTCCTGGCTTCAGACTGGCGCAACTCCAGCCATTGGGGCCAACTGAGGAGTGAACCAGCGGATGGAGGACCTCTCTCTCTCTTTCTGCCTCTCCTTCTCTCTCTATGTAACTCTGACTTTCAAATAAGCAAATAAATCTTTTAAAGAAAAAGAAATCTGCTTTTAAACTAATGGATTTCTCTTTTCTGATACAATTTATGATAATATTTTTATCCCATCATCTAAAGGATTTTTTATGTGCCTTTAACTTTCGACAAATTAACGATAATGTACCAGGGAGAGGTTCTCTTTGGATTGTTTCTGGTTGAAGCCCTTTGAATTTCCTGTATCTGGATGTCCATATCTCTTTCAAGACTTGGGGCTTTGGGTTGGCACCATGGATCACTAGGCTAATCCTCCACCTTGCGGAGCCGGCACACCGTGTTCTAGTCCCGGTTGGGGCGCCGGATTCTGTCCCGGTTGCCCCTCTTCCAGGCCAGCTTTCTGCTGTGGCCCGGGAGTGCAGCGGAGGATGGCCCAAGTGCTTGGGCCCTGCACCCGCATGGGAGACCAGGAGAAGCACCTGGCTCCTGGCTTCGGATCTGCGCAGTGCGCCGGCCGCGGCAGCCATTGAAGGGTGAACCAACGGCAAAAGGAAGACCTTTCTCTCTGTCTCTCTCTCTCTCACTGTCCACTCTGCCTGTCCAAAAAAAAAAAAAAAAAAGGCTTTGCATCTATCAGTTCATTAAACACATATTCTCAACTTTCAAGTATCTTTTAATACAAATGTTAATTATTTTTTCTTTATCTTTGAGTTATTTCAAAAATCTTGTCTTCAGGAGTGGATTTTATCTGCTTACTCTATTCTGTTGGTAAAGCTTTCAGCTCTATTTTTATTTTGATTAACACTTTCAGTTCCAGGGGCCAGCATTGTGGCATAGCAGGGTAGGCATCCATCTGTGATGCCAACATCCCATATGGGTACCAGTTTGAGTCTTGGTTGCTTCACTTCTGATTTAGCTCCCTGCTAATGACTTGGGGAGAAAAAGCAGCAGAAGATGGCCCAAGTGCTTGTGACCCTGCCAACCACATGAGAGACCTGGTAGAAGCTATTGAGGCTATTTGGGGAGTGAACCAGTAGATGGAAGATCTTTCTCTCTCTCTCTGTCTCTCTCTCTCTTTCTCTCTATAACACTGGCATTCTAGCAAATAAATAAATCTTTCAAATAAAGTTTTCAGTTCCAAAATTTCTGATGGATTCTTTTCAATGATTCTTTTGTCTTTGTTGAATTTCTCATCCTTATCATGCATTTGCTTTTCTCATTTCTTTGAGAAATGTCTGCTCCCATGGAGTGAATGCAGGTTATATTGGGATTCTGCCCTGGCCAGTACAGGCCCTAAGCAGTGGATTTGAGGTAGGATTTCTCTATGTCTCATAGTTTGATTCCCAGTGCTCAGGAATATAGTGCTAACAGTCAGAGTCCCAGAGCAATAGGGAGAGAAAGGCAACTTGTTTAGGTCCCATTGGATAAGCATAGGTTATACTGGGGGTTATGCACTGGTGGCCATGGTCCTGCAACAGATTAGAAACTTTCCAAGGTCACCTGGAATTCTGCGGAGCATACCTTCAACAGTCCCAGTCCCAGAGCTACAGGATTTGGAGAGTACTTTATCCAGGATCCACTCAGTTTTCATCAGTTATACAGGGGATTTTAAACTACCAGATTCAGGTCTGGAGCAGAGGTATGTAGATTGGAACTTCTCTGGTCTCATGAGGAAGAACAGGTGCTCCTGGGGACTTCTAGAACCAACAGTCCCACTGCCAGAGCTGAAGAATGCAGTTAAGTCATTACCACATATCTGAGATCAAAAGCCAGTTATTATGGGAATTATTGATTGGCAGACACAGCCTGAAGCATAGAAATGTCCTTAAGTCCTTCCATGTCCCACTGATGAATGCAAGATACTCTAGCGATTGTAGTACCAACAACCACAGTCTCAGAACTGCGGGACACAGAAGGAACTGCTCCTAGTTCCCACTGAGTATGCAAGCACGACACTGGGATTTGTGCTGCAGCCACTTGGCACCCTGTGATAAGAGATACAGAAATGGACTTCCTCAGGTGTGGTCCAATTAGCTTGTGTATTGGCAGCACTGGTGTAAGCCCAAGAAGTAGAGAGAAACATCCTTGGATTGCTGAGTGAGTGAGCATGGTCCAAGGACTTGTGTCCAGAAATTTTGCACCTGCAGGATGTATAGGTGCCCTCTCTCCGCCCTATACAGCATGCTGCCTCTGGCTCTGGGAAGTTCTAGTAGTGACAGAGCTGCTTTCTGTTCCTTAACACAGAATGGAGTTTAGCAGGAGCTGTATAATAACAGAACAAGGCTTGGGCTTTAGAGGCAGAGGGATTCTTTTTTTGGAGCAAACTAGTCCTTAGAGCCTTTTCAATTTTTTGGACTGGATTTGCAGTTAGGACTGTTTAGCTTTCCTGTAGTTAGGACTGCCCGTCTGTGTAATGGTGGGTGTCAGAGGGCATTCTGCTTACGATTTCCTAGTGATATGGAGTTCTCCTGGACACGTTGTTGTTCCTGTCTTTGCTGGTTTTTTTAATCTCTATTATTTAGAGTTTCCATTACTTTTTTAAAAAGATGTATTTATTTATTTAAAAGGCAGCATTAGAGAGAGGCAGATACTGAGAGAGAGAGAGAGAGAGAGGGCTTCCATTCGCTGGTTCAGTCCCCAGATGGCCGCAACAGCCGGAGCTGGGCCGATCTGAAGCCAGGAGCCAGGAACCTCCTCCGTGTCTCCCACATGGGTGCAGGGGCCCGAAGACTTGGACCATCCTCCACTGCTTTCCCAGGCTATAGCAGAGAGCTGGATTGGAAGTGGAGCAGCTGGGACTCGGACCAGCGCCCATATGGGATGCTGGCATTTGCAGGCAGCGGCTTTACCCGCTAGACCTGCACAGTTCTAGCAAGCACTGGCTTCTCCATTACCTCTTTACTAAAGTTTTGCCTTACTTAATCTTTTGGAAACATTGTCCTTCCTTTGTTG
Organism: Sylvilagus floridanus; assembly: GCA_949820135.1. Taxonomy (NCBI): domain Eukaryota; kingdom Metazoa; phylum Chordata; class Mammalia; order Lagomorpha; family Leporidae; genus Sylvilagus; species Sylvilagus floridanus. The sequence continues at coordinate 83,747,640 of OX463223.1, forward strand.
TTTTGGTTCTTCTTCGTGGTGAAGGTGAATGTAAGGTCCCTCTATTCAGCCATCTTAGATCTTTGCCATAAGATAGTTTTCTTGTTCTCTTCAATTTTGTTAAACTGGCTTTTTAGCTCTAATTGTGATTTTGTGTATGTTATTGGAATCATGTGTACATTTGAGACTTACAACACGGTGTTATTCAACTTGATGTTCACTTGAATCATGTTTAAGTGCACTTCAAAATGTTCATGGAAAATTGAATTAAAAGGTAAGTTCATTTTGGTATAAAAAGTGTTGAAATCCATGCATGTTTTTAAAAAATATTTTATTATTTATTTATCTGAAAAGAGAGAGAGAGAGAATATCTTCCATCCATTGAATCACTTAAACCAGCACTCTTATATGGGATGTGAGTATGCCAAATAGTGGCCTTTCTCCTCCACAATTCTTTTCCCATAAGTTTTTCCACAAAACAAATTTTCCATAAAGTTCTTGAAGATCCTCCATAGAAGTTAAACTGATTACTATGGTGAAGCAGATGAACATATCTATCATCTCACAAAGCTACTTTTGGTGACAACAGCCTCTATAATCTATTTATTAAACAAAAATCCATAATACAAATTCAATATGATAACAAAGCCCTGGTAACAAAAGAAAAGAAATATAGATAAATTGGACATTGTCAAAATTTAAAAAAATTGTGCATCAAAAGATAATGCTAAGAGTTAAAGAACAATCCATAGAATGGAAGAAATTATTTACAAAACATTTGTCTGTAAAGGAATTAATATCCGGATTATACAAATAAATTACCTAATTCAACAACAGAAAACCAAAAAATGCAATGAAAAAGTGGGAAAAGGACCAAAGTAGACATCTCCCTAAAGGAAATATACAAATAAACAACAAGCACGTGAAGGGTTGCTTACCACTACTAGCCACTTACGGCAATGGAAACCAAAACCACAATGAAATGCTACTTTACATTCATTAGGTTGTGTATTATTAAAAACTGATAATAAGCCTCATCAACGATGTGAAGTAATTGAATATTTCAAGTATGTGGGGGGTTGGTATATATGTAATCTGGTATAACTGATGTCCAAAACAATGGAGACATTTCTCAAATGTTCAGCATAAAATTACCATACTCTTCAGCATTTCTGTCCCAAGTGTATACCTAAAGAAATTGAAATCAGAGACTATATAGATAGTTGTACATCAATGTTCATTAAAGCATTTTTCAAAATAGCCAAAAAATGAAAGCAGTACAAATGTCTTATTATATTATAAATGCCATCTTATTAGTCCAAGTGATCAATTTCAGTTCACAATTGATCACACTGATAGGTCTAAGAGTCAAAGGGATCACACAAACAAGACTAGTGTCTGCTAATACTAACTGATAGAATCAAAAAGGGAGAGAATGATCCAACATGGGAAGTGGGATACACAGCAGACTCATAGAATGGCAGATGTCCTAAATAGCACTCTGGCCTCAGAATCAGCCCTTAAGGCATTCAGATCTGGCTCAAGAGCCCATGAGAATATTTTAGGCATGGAAAGCTAAGACACTCTGAAAAACAAAAAAAAAAGAAGACCTAAATGAAAGATCTCTGCGAGTGAGATCCCAGTGGAAAGAACGGGGCCCTCAAAGAAGGAGGTACCTTTCTCTGAAGGGAGGAGAAAACTTCCACTTTGTCTATGACCCTGTCAGAATAAGATCAAAGTCGGCGAACCCTAAAGACTTCCATAGCCTTGGCAACTCATGACTAGAGCCTAGGGAGATTACTGACACCATAAACAAGAGTGTCAAATTGTTAAATCAACATCAGGAGTCACTGTGTACTTACGTCTCATGAGGGATCTGTCCTTAATGTGTTATCCAATGTGAAATAATGCTATTACTAGTACTGAAACAGTATTTTTACACTTTGTGTTTCTGTGTGGGTGCAAACTGATGAAATCTTTACATAGTATATACTGAATTGATCTTCTGTATATAAAGATAATTGCAAATGATTAAAAAAACTTGGTGTTAAATTGGAAATTGCATAGAAAATTAATCAATTTAAAAATATATATATCATGTAGGATCTCTGTCCTTAACGTACTATGCATTGTGAATTAATACTATAATTGGTGCTCCAACAGTATTTTTCACTTTGTGTTGCTATGTGAGGGCAAACTGTTGAAATCTTTACTTAATATATACTAAACTGACCTTCTGTGTATAAAGAGAATTGAAAATGAATCTTGATGTGAATGGAAGGGGAGAGGGAGTGGGAAAGGGGAGGGTTGCAGATGGGAGGGAAGTTATGGGGGGGAAGCCATTGTAATCTATAAGCTGTATTTTGGAAATTTATATTCTTTAAATAAAAGCGTTATTAGAAAAAAAATAAAATAAAAACAAAAACAAAAAAAAGTCTGACACTAAAAAAAAAGAAATAGCCAAAAAATGAAAGCAGTACAAATGTCCAACAACATATGAATAAATAAAATGTGTTATATACATACTACATAATATTATTTAGCCTTACAAAGGAATGAAGTTCTAATACATGCTGTAACATGGATAAGCCTTGAAAGTACTTGCTAACAGCCCAGATCCAGCACTTGCAGCTATCTGAGGAGCAACCCAGCAGATGGAGGACCCCCCCCCAGACTTCTAACTGCCATTCAAATAAATGACTAAATATTTTTAAAAACGAAAAAAAAAAGAAAATACCAAATGAAATAAGCCACACCAAAATGTGACATATTTTATGATCCTGCTTACATGAAGTGCCTCAAAAGTAGAATGAAACTTTCCAGGGGCTGTAGGTAGGGGGCTATGAGGAATCACTGGTTAATGGATACAAGGCTTCTGTTTGAGATAATGACAAGTTTCTGTAAATTGATACTGGTGGTGGTAATACAACATTATGAATGCCCCAATATCCCTAAATTGCATAGCTATAAATAATTAAAACGATAATTTTTGTAACACACAATTTACCATAATAAACAAAAAACAGAAGTTATTATGACAGCTTGCTTGAAACAAAGCACAGAATACAGAAAGTACCTTCTATATAAATTTGCTGTACTGTCCCCTTATGAAGGTACACAGTTGGTCAGAAAATAAAAGGCAGCCAGGAAAGTAATGACTTCAGCTTTTCTTTTGTTTTCCTCATATTCTTAGGTTAATGAGATGCTACCTTTCCTGAATAAAACTTATACACAAAATGAAGTGAGTCCTCCCCCAGCACATCACATTTCTGTTTTGTCAGAGTGCTATTGCAAGAACTCAGTGGGAATTGTCTCATGATCCTTGGCATTGTTCTTAAAAAAACGTAAGAGGAACAAGAGACTAATGGAAAAGTACAACACCAGAAGCAGCGTGACTATTATGACTATGCTTTTCTGTATTTAGTCAGTCTAGGAAATCTTGTGAGCAGTGAGTACTTAGTTAAATACAAATAATTGCTCTTAAACTTGTCACTGTTTTTATCTTTTTAAAAGAGTATAAATACACTTTTACAGTCATTTATTCTCTCAATACATATTTGTCCAGTGTCTGCTATGTACTAAGTGCTCTTCTAGACGTGGGAAATACAACAAATAAAATTCTTTGCCTTCATAAAGAGCACTTCTTTCTCTTCTTCTCTGGGACCTTTTTTTTCTTCTCCTTCATCTAGTGAATTAGGAGACCCAGATTCCAGACCTCGCTTTGTCTCTTGGTAGTCATTTACTAACATGTTTGTCCTGAAGTACTTGCTGTACATACTGAGTATGAGCATCACATTTATCCTGGAGACATGGAAGATGCTCAAACCAGTCTAATAAAGTGGCTATTATTCAGAGATTAATAGATCAGTAGGAAAGCCAAATGTGTGCTCAGAAACCTATAATGCAAGTTTGAAGGCAAATGACAAAATAAACAAAAACAAACAGAATAACAAGGTTATTTCCAGTTTGGGGAGATGTTGAAAGGTTTGACTGATGTTCAGTCTTGTGTGTTTAGTAGTATTTGGGTCAGTGTGGATTTACAGAAGGAACTTTCATAATGCTGGGATTAAAAAACCCACTAGCAAGAGGGTGGTGGTGATCATGGCTTCTGTAGGAGAGCAGAACAGGAATAGTTTAATTTGGCTAGATCACATTCCAGAACAGGACATAACATTAATTTTTATGATAAAAGTGACAAGTATTTTTGCATGTAGATAGTACTTAGACTATTTTTAGCATATCTGTAGGTTTATGTATATTCTCTTTTCTTGATACAGGTTTTTGGATTAAATTTTTAAAAATCAAAATATCATTGCAGTTCCCTGTCTTTATTGTTAAATTCCTCAGTTTTCCCCAAAAACTAGCTCAAATTTATTTACTTTCCTTATATCTGAAATAATCCAACCACCTCCCTCCTCATTCTCAATATTGGTATCTTCTGTTGTATTAGTTAAGAGTGTGGTCTTTATTATCAGACTGTGGAATTTAGTCTCTGATGCTGCTGCTTCCTACCTGTGTGACCTTGGACATGTTTTTTCATGCTTATAAGCCCTCTGTTTCCTTATCTATAAATAATACTGTCATCAGCTTATAAGATCACAGAGAACATTGGATGGGATAAATCTTATGAACCACATATTGCAAAACCCAGATTATAATAAGTGTTCAGTAAAAAGTAGCTGTTATAATTTTAGAACTTGCCAAAAATTCCTGAATCCAAACTTAAAAATTTAGTGTCCTTATTACACATATTAGATCGCGACTGCAATCTGAGTAAAGAGGTATCATTCTTTCTGCTCAGGGATAAACATTCATCTGACCTATGTTTAAACTCTGAATTTCATCTCATCTCCCCTCAAAATCCTTGTTAAGGACTAAATATTTGTATCCCTCAAAGTTCATACATTGACATCTAATCCCATTGTAATGGTATTTGGAGGTGGGGCCTTCAAAAGCTTATTAGGCCATGGAGGTTAGCACTCATGAATGAGATTAGTGCCCTTAGTATGCAGAGGCCAGAGAGCTGGTTTGCTACCATTCATGTGAAGTGTTTTAGCCTGCTTGGGCATCTCTAAAAGAGTTGCTTATACTGAGTACCTTATAAACAACAGATTTTTTTTTCACAGCTCTGGAAGTTCAACCGTCTAAGATCAAGACATCATATTTGGTGTCTAGTGAATGTCTGCTTACTAGGTCACAAGTCACAATCTCCTTGACGCCTCCTCACATGGCAGAAGGCGTAAAGATCTCTCTGGGGTCTCTTTTTAAATGTACCTGTCAGGGCTGGGGCACTGTGGCGTGGCGGGTAAAGCCTCTGCCTGCAATGCTGGCACACATATGGGTGCCAATTCAAGTCCCGGCTGCTCCTCTTTCTATCAAGCTCTCTGCTATGGCCTGGGAAAGCAGTGGAAGATGGCCCAAGTCCTTGGGCCCCTGCACCCACATGTGAGACCTGGAAGAAGCTCCTGGCTCCTAGCTTCAGAATGCGCAGATCTGGCCATTGTAACCAATTGGGGAGTGAACCAGAGGATGGAAGACCTCTCTCTCTCTCTGCCTCCCCTTCTCTCTCTATGTAACTCTGACTTTCAAATAAATAAATAAAATCTTAAAAAACATAAAATGTACCTGTCTTATTAATGGAGGTTTAACCCTTGTGACCTTATCCAATCTTAATTACTGCCTATCTCATCACCCATCTCTTACAAGATCTCATCTAGTAAGACTACCACATTATGGAATACAGTTTCAACAGATAAATTTGAGGGAGCATAAATATTTAGTCTGTGATAGTGGGAAAAGGAGAACCCATAAATCTACAACCCAGAAAAAGACATGCAGAATAACTTGACCAGGCTGGCACACTTATATTGGACTTACAGCCTCTATAAATTTCTGTTGTTTATAAGCCATCCAATCTGTGACCCTTTGTGATAGCAGTACAAACTAAGACAAAAATTGGCATCAAGAGATGGAGTGCTATTGTAACAAATAGTTAAAAATGTGTAACTGTACCGTTTGTAGTTCTCAATAAAATAGGAAGTTGAAATCCCAGCAGTATCAATAACAACAACAACAACAACAACAACAACACACTTCTGTTAAGAAGTGGTCAAAGGAACTGAATAGACATTTCTTAAAGGAACAAATACAAATGGCCAACACTTATACGAAAAAATCCTGAATATCACTAGCTGTCAAAGAAATGCTAATCAAAAGCACAAGGAGCTAGCATCTCACCACTGTTATAATGACTATTTCAAAGACAGAAAGTTATAAATGCTGATGAGCATGTAGAGAAATGGTAACTATTATATACCATTGGTGGAAACATAAGTTAGTATAGCTACTGTAGAAAACAGTATGGAGATTTTTTAAAAAACTAGAAATAGAACTACCATATTATTCAGCAGTCCCATTGTTGGATATATATCCAAAAGACATTAACTTGTTATATCAAAGAGATACTCGCTCCACCATGTCTATGGCAACATAGTCCACTGTAGCCAAAATATGGAATCAACCAATATGTCCATCGCCAAATGAGTGAATAAAGAAAATGTGGTTTATATACACGATGGAAAACAATTCAGCCACAAAAAGGATGAAATTCCATCAGTTATAGTAAAATAGATGGAACTAGAGGACGTTCTGCTAAGTAAGTCAGACACAGAAGCACAGGTACTGCATGTTCTTACTTGTATGTTGCAGCTAAAAAAAAAAATCTAAATACAGAATGTGGATTACTAGAGTCTGGCAGTAGTGGGAGGTATGAGGAGAATTTGAATTAAAAAAATAGGGGAAGTCGGATGTGGTCCATTATGAAAAATGTATTATACTACTATGAGATGTTAATAATAGGGGAAGTTGGGTGTGATTTATAGAGTGTGACAAATATACCATAGCAATATAAGATGTTAACAATAGGGGAAGCCAAGTCTAGGATACATGGAAACTCTTTGAATAATTTCACAATTTTTGTTTTGTAAATTTAAAACTATTATCAAATAAAAAGTAAAACAAAAATGTGTAATTGGTTTTGGCACTGGGTAATGGGTTGAAGAAGGAATAAATTTCAAATACATTTTAGAAGAAATTGAGATTATTGTGAAGGAAGACTTAAATGGAGTGCTGGTGAAAGGTTACAAAGGAAAGAGGAGAGTTATAGAGAATGTGCAGGGCTTTTTAAAGGCTACATAATTAATTATGTACAATACTGGTAAAAATGTAAGTGATAAAGAAGTTATAGACCTCAAAAGTAAATGAGGAACATGTTATTGGACATTGAAAAAAACAATCCTTGTTATAAAGTGGTGAATAACTTGGCTAAAATGAGTTCTTGTTCTAGGGTTTCATGGAAGGCAAAATGTGAAAGTAATAAAATTGGATATTTATTTGAAGATATTTCTAAGAAAATCATTGAAGAATCAGCTTGATTCATCCTTTATACTTATAGTAAAACCTGAGCAGAGAAGAAAAGCATGGAGATACAAATGTTAGCAAAAATTGATTTGAATTTAAAGAACTAAAATAATTTCCAGTTATTTCATATTGTAAAAATTAGAAAACATGTTCAGAAGGGAACAATAAAGGTGTGCTTGAGGGCCTGTTTGATAGGAAGATTAGCATGAACACAACCACAAACTTAATTATCCAGCCCAGCAGGTAAACTACCAGTGTAGCCTGAAAGAAGAGGAGACAAGGATTGAAAGAAAGATGAAGGAATAATGACCCCAAAGCAAATTCAGAGATCATCAGGGCTACAACTTCAGTTTAAAAAGGGAGACCATTGCCTTGTCTTGCTTTAACCAGCTGGATAGCATCCAACCAAAGGTGTGACTGAACTATGAGAGTCCCATTCTGGTATAGAAGAACCCTGAGGGGCAGCACCCCTGTCCGGCACAGCTTACAGACGACCTGAAATGTACAGTATGAAGCCAAAGATGATTAGTCTCAAGGCTTAAGATCTCATGGAGTTTTCTTTGCTAGGTTTTCTTAGGTTTTGGATTTGCTTAGGCTCTTTCAGCTCTAGCTTCTTCCCTATTGATCCTTTTTTTTTTTAATGGGATTTTCTGTCTTATGACTGTCTCACCACTGCATTTTGGATAGACATACTCGTGTGTTTGCTTCTTTTGGATTCATGTGTTGACTGCAGTTTTGACTCAGGATGAATCTTATTGCAAGTCTCATTCATATCTGATTTAGAAGATATTTACATAAGACTTTGAGCTTTAAAGATTTCAGAGTTGCTATTGAATAAGTTAAGACTTTGGAGGTGCTGGAATGGAATGGAGGTATTTTGCATGTGAGAAGGATACAAACTGTGAAGCCAAGAGTGGAATGTTATGAGTTCAATGCTTGTGTCCTGGGCCTATTGAAGTTCTTTGGAGACTTAATCTCCAATCTGCTGCTACTTGGTGGTGTGGAGGGCTTAATAGCCATTAGGGTGGTCCTTTCACATAGGGAATGGGAGCCCTTGTACAAAGAGGACAGAGAGGTATCTTGCTGCTTTTCATGTGAAGACACAATGAGAAGTCAGCAGTCTGCAAGCAAGAAGAGGTCTCGCACGAAAACCTAATGATGTTATTACCCTAATCTTAGACTTTCCAACCTCCAAGATTGTGAGAAATAAATTTCTGTTTTTATAAACCACCCAGTTTATGGTATTTTGCTATAGTAGGCTGAACATATTAAAACAAACTTACAATTGTCACTCCCTCACTCACTATTTAGTTGTCAACTATATCCAACTTCCATCCCAAACCACTACTGAAAAAGCTCTTAATAAGATCATCTTCTCATTCCCACATCCACACAATACTTTTTATACTTGTTAAGAGATTCAGTCTAATGATGAAGAGAAAGGGCAATGTTGTGGTGTAGCTGTCTAAGCTGTTGCTTCCAACACTGGAATCTCATATTGGAGTATCAGTTTGAGTCCCAGATTCTCCACTTCCAATCCAGATTCCTGCTAATGTGCCTGGGAAATCAGCAGATGATGGCCCAAATAACTTGGGTCCTGTCACTGAGGTGGGATTCTAGGATGGAGTTTCAGGCTCTGGCTTTGGCCTGGCCCATCACTGGCTGTTGCAGTCATTTGGGGAGTGAACTTTGGATGGAAGATTCTCTCTCTCTCTCTCTCTCTCTCTCTCCATTTTAAATAAAATGATCAATAAATAAATAAATAAATCTTGTAAAAAGCTAAAGTGAAGTCTCTGCTATAGTTGTGACTGTGCTATGAGATAGGAACCACTCTGCCTCCCTCTAGCATCAGTCACCATTGAAGTTTCTCCATTCACAGTGGGCTTGATTCAGAATGCAAAGCTGCTTCTGCAGTTTCTAGCAGTTGAGCATCTTAAGATCACTGAGGTGGGTAACTGTACTCAAATTTGACATGTATATTCCAATTATAACCTCGCAACATCACCATGCTGTCAAGTGCGTCATCTTGGTCATGGCTAAAAGAAACAAGTCACTTTCCCTAATCTCACACTCTTCTGTTCTCTCATCTCCATTCTGCCACTTCAACGCATGTAATCATTTCTCTGGTAACCTTTTTTATGATAAACAATTCTCTTACAGTTGAATTTTTTTTTTTCAGAACAGCGCATTCCCACCTTAACTGAAAACCAGCTGTTCCTAAAACTTTCTCCTGCAGAAATCACTCAGTCCCCTACATGTGATATAGGCCTGAATTGGGAGACTTCCAACTTTACCGATTTTTTTCTATTTAGTCCTCGACTTACAATGAGGTCCAGATCATCTGAAAAACTGTCCTTAGTCATCCACAGCACTATATTTCATGAGTTGTCTAATAATACATCCACATTACTGAAGGAAATTGGTACCATAAATACAGTGTTTCCCTCTACAACATGGCCTGCTGCCATAATGTGTTTTCAATGTGCACATGAATGACCTCTCCAACCACAAATCTCAGAAGTCCTTGACTTCCTGCAAAAAACTCTCTGCTTCAGTGATCCCTGACTCTTTCTTTTTTAGCTATTTATTCTTATATTTAAACTTTTTCTTCATGTAAAAACACTCTACCTCTGGAATCGTCAGATCATATACAACATTTTCTGATGGCAATAATGTGTCCCACCAACTGTCTCATTCTCATGATTGCATGTTCTATATGCATTCTTATATGTCTTTGAGAAGTCTAGTTCCTTAATCTCTACATTGTTCTGACAGCTTAGAAAGCTTCTATACTCAGGCTAGACCACATCCTAGACCAGATAAATACTTTCACACCATCACAACATTTTCAATTTCTTCATATTCACTAACAAGGATATATTTAGTCCATACAGCATCTTTTCACCAATTAGAAAAGTTGCCCCATGGAAAAAAAAAGACCAAAATGAAAGATCTCTGCGAGTGAGATCCCAGTGGAAAGAACAGGGCCATCAAAGAAGGAGGTACCTTTCTCTGAAGGGAGGAGAGAACTTCCACTTTGACTATGACCCTGTCAGAATAAGATCGAAGGCAACTAACCCTAAAGGCTTCCATAGCCTCGGCAACTCATGACTAGAGCCTAGGGAGATTACTGACGCCATAAACAAGAGTGTCAAATTGTTAAATCAACATCAGGAGTCACTGTGTACTTGTGGGATCTGTCCTTAATGTGTTGTCCAATGTGCCAATGTGCAGTAATGCTATAACTAGTACTGAAACAGTATTTTTACACCTTGTGTTTCTGTGTAGGTGCATACTGATGCAATCTTTACTTAGTATATACTGAATCAATCTTCTGTATACAAAGATAATTGAAAATGAAAAAAAACCTTAGTGTTAAATTGGAAATTGCATAGAAAAATAATCAATTTTTTTTAAAAAATATATCATGTAGGACCTCTGTCCTTAATGTGTTGTACATTGTAGCTTAATGCTATAACTAGTACTCAAACAGTATTTCCCACTTTGTGTTTCTATGTGGGTGCAAACTGTTGAAATCTTTACTTAATATATACTAAATCGATCTTCTGTATACAAAGAGAATTGAAAATGAATCTTGATGTGAATGAAAGGGGAGAGGGAGCGGGTAAAGGGGGAGGGTTACCGGTGGGAGGGAAATTATGGGATGGGGAATCATTGTAATCCTAAGATGTACCTTGGAAATTTATATTCTAAATAAAAGTTTAAAAAAAAAAAAAGAAAGAAAAGTTGCCCCATACCAAGTGTCAGCCATTTAAGCACATAGCTTATTAAATAGGCAAATTCTATGGAAAAAAATTGATACATTTTGTCAGGCAAATATATCTCCGATTATTATAATATCAAGGTGACTGAACAGGGAAGATCTTCACTTACTTCAACCACAGAAAAATACCAGAACAACAAAGGAAGAATATTGAATTAAGGAAAACTTTGGCAAAGAAATGGCAAGAACTTCAATAGTAGAGATTCTGAAAGCCAGCCAGCACAGAAAGAAACAAAGCACACTATAGATCCTACATAGGTGCCCCAACTTGGGGTATGCCATCTTGCTGGGGAAAAGGATACCTGAAGTTATTGAGTACCTACTGAATGAAATAATATTTGAAATATTCTAAGTCATGAAAGAGATATGGGCATCCAGATAAAAGAATTCCAAAGAGACCCAATAACCTTCTCTTAGGTGACCTTCTCCTAGGTACACTATAGGCAAATTGCCAAAATGTAAGGAAAAGGAGAGAATCCTAAAGAGAATGAGAGAAAAATATAAGTATACTTATGAAGAAAAACCTATTAGACTAACAGGAAATGTCTCAGCACAAGCCCTACAGCCCAGAAAAGAGTGTATTGATATCTTCAATGTCATGAAAAAAATACACTTCCAATGAAGAATATTATAACCAGTGAAGCAACCTTTTAAAAATGAAAGAGAAATAAACTATTTCCCAGGCAAGCAAAAAATTGAGAGAATTCATTACCACCAGAAAAACCTTATAAGAAAGTCTGAAGGACGTTCCACAATAGAAATAAGCATCATGAAAACATGTAACAGCATGAAATTCACTACCACAGCTGGCACAATTAAAAACCAATCAACTAAATGACAGTTAATATACCAAGATTAACCTTGAATGCAATTAGATTAAATTTATTGGATTAAATTTCCCAGCCAATAGATATAGGCTGGCAAATGTATTTAAAAAAACAAGACCTGGGGCCAGCACTGTGGCATAGCAGGTAAAATCGCCATCTGCAGTGCCACATCCCATATGGGTGCCAGTTCGAATTCTGGCTGCTCCTCTTCCAGTCCAGCTCTCTTCTATGGCCTGGGAAAGCAGTAGAAGATGGTCCAAGTCCTTGGGCCCCTGCACTTGTGTGGGAAGACCCAGAGGAAGTTCCTGATTCCTGGCTTTGGATTGTCCAGCTCCGGCCGTTGCAGCCAGTTGGAGAATGGACCAGCTGATGGAAGACCTCTCTCTCTCTCTCTCTCTCTCTCTCTCTCTCTCTCTCTCTCTGCCTCTCTTTCTCCCACTGTGTAGCTCTGACTTTCAAATAAATAAATCTTAAAAATAAAAAACAAGACCCAACTGTATGGTCCTTACAATAAACTCATTTCAAAGGGGGCCGGCTCCATAACTCACTTGGTTAATCTTCTGCCTGCGGCCCCGGCATACCATATGGGTGCTGGTTCTAGTCCCGGCTGCTCCTCTTCCAGTCTAGCTCTCTGCTGTGGCCTGGGAGGGCAGTGGAGGATGGCCCAAGTGCTTGGGCCCCTGCACCCGCATGGGAGTCCAGGAGGAAGCACCTGGCTCCTAGCTTTGGATCAGCGCAGCTTGCCGGCCGTAGCAGCCATTTGAGGGGGTGAACCAACAGAAGGAAGACCTTTCTATCTGTCTCTCTCTCACTGTCTACAGCTCTACCTGTAAAATAAATAAATAAATAAATTTTAAAAATATTTTAAAAAATGATAACCATACAGTTAGATGGAAAGTTAAATGTTGGAAAATGATATAACATACAAAAGGAAACCAAAACAATCAGGAGTAGCAAGACTCACAGCTGAAAAATTGGTCAATATCACTAGGCATCAGGAAAATGCGACTCAAAACTACAATGAGATATCACCTCACCCCTGGCAGAATGGCTATTATCTAAAAGATAGCAACAAAGGCTGGAGAGGATGTGGAAAAAGGGAATTCTTGTACACTGTTGGTAGGAATGTAAATTAGTGTAGCCATTGTGGAAAACAGTAAGGAAACTTCTAAAAACTGAAAATAGTCTTGCCATATGATCCAGCAGTCTCACTGCTGGTATATACTGAGAAGACATGAACACATTGTACCAGAGATACCGGCAGCAGCATGTTTATAGCAGTACTGTTCACAATAGTCAAAATATAGAATCAAATAAGGCGTCCATATTAAAGTGAATAGATAAAAAAATGAGATGCAGTAGGTTAAGTAACTACTTGCAATGCTAGCATTCCATATGGGTGCCTGTTTAAGCCCTAGCTGCTCCACTTTCAATCCAGGTCCCTCTAATGGAAGATCTATTTCTTTATGTGTTTCTCTCTGTCTCTCTGCCTTTCAAATAAATAAATATTACTAAAAGAAAACATGCATACAATGGGATATTATTCAGCTATATAAAGAATGAAATTTTATCATTTGCATTAAAATGGTTGTCACTGAAAGACATCATTTTGAGAGAAATAAGCTGGACACAGAAAGACAAATACTGCATGTTCTCCCTTAAATGTGAGAGCTAAAGTTAAAAATAAAAATAAAAAAGCCTGTGTATATCAGTTTTGCTGCAAACAGAGTGTTTTGTCAACAGGGTCATAACAAGTAAAGGCTCTTAAACAGTAATTAAGATTTTTCTTCAAAGAAAAGTCCAGGACCTGATGACTTTATATTTAATCTTTACAAATATTTAAATATGTATTAACTCTAGTACCCTTTAAACATTTCCAAAATATTAAAAGTGATAAAATTCTGCTGGGGGCAGGAGAAAGTGGAAGTCACTGTTTAATGAATGTGGAGTTTCCTTTTGGGGTAATGAAATTGTTCTAGAGGTAGATGTTGATCATGATTATAAAACACAATAAATATATTAAACATCACAAATAATAAATTTTATGCTGTGTATTTTATCAGAGTAAAAGGTAGTAAAAAAATGTAAGTGAAGGCAAACATATAGTGATGAATTATGCATGGTAAACTGAATTAATAAAAATGCATGGAACATTACCTTGGCTTGCAAGAATGGATGAAATTAAGTATCAGGAGAAAATAGATAGTTAGAAGTAGTGAAAGTGATCATATTAAGTGTTAAAGTGAACATATAGATAGGATTAACTGTTAAAATGGCCATATAAATAGGATCAAGTGTGGGATAATTATAGTAGGTAGGATTAAAAAGGAGAGAATGTTCCAACATAGGAAGCAGTCCACACAGCAGACTCATAGAATGATAAGTGCTTTAAGTGACACTCTGACCTCAGCATCAGCACTTAAGGCTTCCTGATCTGGCTGAAAAGCCCATGAGAGCATTTTAGGCATGGAAAGCCAAGACACTGTGGCAAAAAATATCCTACATGAAGGATCTCTGTGAGTGAGATCCCCAAGGGAAAGAAGTGTCCATCAAAGAAGGATATATTTTTCTCCAATGGGGGGAAAGAACTTCCACTTTGCTTATAGCTTTGTCTAAATACCGACAGAGTCTGTGGACTCAAAAGGCTTCAATAGCCTAGGCAGCTCATGTCAAGAGCCTCGAGTGGACAATGATGTCATACATAAGAGTGTTAATTGTTAAGTTAACAACAGGAGTCACTGTGCACTAACTCCCCATGCAGGAACTCTGTCCTCAATGAGTTGTATTATGAGAGTTAAATGTGATACTTGTTCTCAAACAGTTTTTGTGTGTGTGTGCTTGCATGTGTGTGCAAATTGTTGAAATTTTTACTTAGGATAGAGTTGGTCTTCTGAGTACAAAGTTAATTGAACATGAACCTTCATGAAAAATGGGACTGGATATAGGAGAGGGAGGAGTAGGAGGGGTGGGAGTGTGGGTGGGAGGGCAGGTATAATGGAAAGAATCACTATATTCCTAAAGTTGTATATAAGAAATTTGTACTCCTTAAAATTAATTAATTAATTAAAAAAGTAGTTAAATTAAATACAATCTACTGAAATATCTATGATTGTTTCCATTGACTATTCTTACATTGGAAGAATAAAGCACAGAAATCCAGAGGTTAAGCAGGGATTAAAAAAAAGAAAAAAAGAAGGGAGGAGGGCAGCATTGTGGCATAGTACATTTAACCTCCTCTTGCCGCGCCAGCATTCCATATGGGCATCAGTTTGTGTCCTGACTGTTCCTCTTCCAATCTGGCTCTTTGCTAATGGCCTGAGAAAGCAGTGGAAGATGGCCCAAGTGTTTGGGCCCCTGCACTCACATGAAAAGAAACTCCTGGCTCCTGCTTTGGATTGGACTGACTCCAGCCATCGCGGCCACTTTGGGAGTGAACTAGTGGGTGGAAGACCTCTCTGTCTCTCTGTGTGTGTAACTCTGCCTCTCTAATGAATAAAATAAATTTAAAAAACATAAAGAAGAGTGGACAAAAATCATATTCTTGTGTAAGATTATCGAAGACTCAAATCCCAGATTTTTGACTTACTAACTGTGTAACTCTAAGCAACTTGGTTAAGTTGGACCTCTCTGGTCTTAATGATCATATCTGTTAAATGGGGCTACTTACCTATCTCATAAGATTAGTGAAAGGATTAAATGAGACTTCAGCACATCACCAGGTACATAGTAAATGTTCACTGCAAGTTAGAATTATTTTGGGTGAAGTTTCAATCACAGTTTCAGACACTAAATGCAGAAAGTCTAAGAACCATGTGCAACATAGCTGTGATCAAAACAGAAATTATTTTTAAACGTTTTCTGCAATTTAAAAAAATTTTCTAAAGGTGTTCACCTTTAGAATTTGGAAACATCTTGTAAATGCTAGTCTTACTCCACCATATTAGAAATAAATGTGTATGTTTTTGTCTACATTTAAGAGAGATGGTTAAAGACAAAACACTCTCTTCCAAGGACTTGGGGTACTCTATGCTTCAAAAGAAGCAGAAATCAAGTAAATAGAATACTGATGAGCTAAATAAGACTCAGAGGGCTGGAGTCAAGGATCTTGATTAGCTAAATCACCATCTAGGAAATTTCACCACCTTAACTGTTCTCTCTTCATATCTGAGAGCCACAGGGTTTTATTTATTTCATTATCAAAGTTATTATTTGATGCATTCATGTCGCTATAATTAAAATAAACATTAACTGAGTGGGTTATAATAAACAAACACCTATTTATCAAAGTTTTAGAAGTTGGGGATTCCAGGATCAAGGTGGCAAAACATTCAGTGTCTGCTGGGGGTTTGTTCCTCATAGTGCCTTTTTTTAGGTATTAAGATGGTGGAAGTTACTAAGAAGTTATCTGAAGTTTCTTTTATAAAAGCGTTAATTTCAGTCATGAGAATTTCACTCTCATGACCTATTCACTTCCCAAAAGGATTCATGTCTTAATAATATCACCTTGGGCTTTAGGATGTCAACATAAGAGTTTTTGAGGAAAACAGTCAGACCACAGCAATTCTGGGAAAGTGTGGTTGTTCGGGCCCAGTAGCCTATAGTGTTTGTTGTTTTTATTTTTTGCTTATTTTTCTGTAAAGATTTTAATAGATATGTAATTATACATATCTATGGAATACCATATGATGTTTTGATACATGCATACATAGTGCAATGTCCAGTCATGGTAAATATATCTCCTTAAACATTTAACATTTATTTATGGTGAAAACATACAAAAATCTTATGTTGTAGTGTTTTTAGTAGGATGACTATATATAATGTTAACGTTATTTTTAACTTAGACTATAGCCTTATAGATCAAATTTGAATCCAGTCCCTAAATTTCCAAGCTGCACGATCTTCAACAATATATATAATCTTTCTATGCCTTTGTTTTTATCTTTAAAATGGGGATTATAATAGCATGTACTCACACAGTTGTGAGTTAAATGAGTTAATTCATGTGCGTGTAAAACCTCTAGAAAAGTTACTGTCATATAATAAGCACTCAATAAGCATTAAACCATTCTTAATTCAGTTTACATGTGTCTTGTCAATTAGTGTTGGTTACCTGTTTATTCCTATGTCTAACCAGTGTCTGTACTACAGTAAACACATAAGAAATAATTTTGTTAAGTTAAATAATGACCACTGATATGTAATACGTACTACAGTAGAGTTTGTATACAAGGCACTTTAGAGGACAGAGGGGTGGATAATTAATGTTGTTTGAATAAATCAGGAAACTTTTCCATTTAAGAACTTGCACAGAACAATTAGAACTATCATAACAAGCTCCAGATCCAGGCTAAACAGTAAAGTGATGCTGGGTAGACACCAGGTGGCAATATTGCAGAGGATATTCCAGCAGCAGAGGAAAACACTAGAATAGGCCAGCTCATTTTAGCCCAGAGATAATGTTTCCGTGTTTTCTCTCTCCTCGTCTCAGAACATGAAGTTATGATTTCTTTCCTTTTCTTTCCCCTGGTGTCAGAGCATTGACATTGCTAGCCCAGGCTCCTCAGGGAGCTGTCTGGCACTCCAGCCACTTTGTCATTACCAGGCAGAGGAAGGAAATTGTGTTGCGTATGCTTCCAGTTCTCCAGGTGATGAGTTGCTAATTTTGATCCCACTGATCTGATGTTTACTTTAATATGCCCCCATCCATGGAAAGGCACAACAGGATGAGGAACAAGCATTTTTGGAGCAAATAAGTGTCATGTCAGGCACTTTATATAATCATTCCATTTAATTGCCATAGCAACACGATGACATATGCAACATCATTTTAAAAATCTATCACCAAGTTTCAGTAATTATTAACACATGCACAGATAATCTTTTTCAGTTATATCCTCACTTCCAGTACCCTACCACCACTGGAATCTTTTGAGAAAAAATTCATCATATCATGTGACTTTTTTTTACATATCTCTAAGAAATAAGAACTTTTCAATATATAATGTATCTTATAAACAAAACTTGAATAAAAGTACTATTATCACATTTGTAAACATTATACTAACCACTTACATCAGCAATTCTGTGAGTGTTCAAATTTCTCTGCTTGTCTTACAAAAACAATTTCCAATTAATATATTCAAATTTGGGTGCCAGGTAAAGTCCATATATTGAATTTGTTTGGTATATGATAAAGATAGTTTCATCTTTTTGGCAAATGGGATCAAAGAGGAGCATCTGTTCAGTATTTTAATTCTACAGTTTGCATCAGATATTGTGACAAGGGTATTGGATGCAAAGATTAGGAAACCACAGCCCCATTCTCAACAGATCCAGTCTCATGATTCTGTAAATCTCTGTGACTATTTCTATAATAAGACTTACTATGTTATCACATGTAGGAAATAACTGCAGGAATTCAAGACAGAGAGGATGAAGACAAGAACCAGGGAAGAGGCAGTGAGACTAGAAATATGGGAAATGGGGCTTCTGCATGGGCTTATTCCAGACTTTTCCCTCCACAAGTGAAAGAATTCATAGTGAAGGCATAAAAGTTTTCAGGGAACCTGTATTTATTTAAAGCAAGGTAAGCATGCAGGCAACCTTGAGAGAGAAAGAACAAAAAGTCAAACACAAAAAACCACCTCCTTAACAAGGTTTGGACTGTCTTTATATTTTCAAGGGTCATCAGGATGATGTCTGGGGTGGGATTTCATTGAATATTTAAGAAAGGACAGAGTTTGGCGCAAGATTTGAGTGCTGTCCATTCCTATGCCCATTTTTGGAAACATCAGAAGTGTCATGGTGCATAATGGGAGTGGAAGTTTCCCCCATGATAATTTTATTATAATGTCATTAAAGTGACCTAAAGGTCATCACAGGGACACACCCTATAACCATATTCGATATTTCAAGATGCCTCTGGTTCTATGTTTGCAATATTGTGGAACTTGCAGTTTCTACTACATAGAAGAGGTGTTCTTGGCAGTAGGTGGGAGGCAAGTTTTGGTGGTACACAGAAAGAGAGTTTAAATGGTGAACACAAAGGGAATTTGGATGGTGCCAATTGGGTTGTCACATGATGGGGTTGGATTGTCATTATGAAGGCCAACTACAGTTACTGTACTAGCCAACCAGGGTTTTTGTACAGGCCAATCAAGCTGTCCCACAGCAGGCTGAACCACTGGAGCCATCCCACAGTGAGTCAACTGTGGCGTCAAACCTCAGTTCCTGTTTCTTGCTACCTATCTTCCCACATTGGACAGGAGGTGTTCAAATGGAGACTTATTGAGGTAGTAAATTTGCTAGTACTTTTGAGTAATTTCTTAGATGTGGGTAGCAAGAGAAATTGAAGAATTTCAGATTTCTGACTTGAGTGGTAATGTTGATGATGATGGTTACAACAGCAAATTGGGTGGGGGAAGCACATTTAGGATGTGGATGACAAGTTCAGTCTTGAACACGCTGACATTGAAGTCTCTGTGTGATGTTTAGGCAGCATTATCCAGTAGGATATGTGAAAGCAAAGCTCCTGATACAGGTCATAAGTGAAAGTATGCATCTCTTAATCATGAGAATGTAGGTTCTGTTTAACAGTCCAATGGTAGATACCACTACTCAAGGGGAGTGTGTTATCTAAAAGTTTTGAACAACAGGCTAAGGAACCACTGCTTCATTACATAGGTGATGATGAGCCCTCCAAAGCATTGAAAGATGAGTGACTTGGTCAGCCTGGAGTGTTTCAGAAATATTAGGCTTAGGAAGTGGAGATGTTGTGAGGGAAGCAGAACTGGAGCTGCAAAAGCTCTTGGAGTAAAATGAGTTGGCAGTAGAGCTGCGGAGAAAGGGAAAGACTTCCAAGCTGTTAAACAGATAAAACTGGCAATAGTTAACATTTATTGATCATTTACCACATGCTTATGTGTATGATTTTCTTTAATCCTCACTTTATATGACGTATAAGATTATAGTGTACATTTTATTAGTGAAGAAACGGATGCAGAGAGATAAAGCACTTGCTGAAGACCCTAAAGTTCATAAATGGAAGAGTTTAGATTCAATACTAGGTGTGTTTTGGCTCAACTTGTGCTTAATATCTTTGTTTTGTCTTGATTAGATATGGGGAGCAAGGGATTCATCAGTTAGGGTTAAGTCCAGCTAAGAGTTAGCAGTGATTCAAAATAACAGTGTAAAAACTTATTTCTTTTTCATAAGAAAGTCTGAGAGTGGAGTCTTTCTAGCTTAAAACTGAAGATAATGTCTTCAATTTGTATATTTCAACTTGGTCTAGTTGCTACAAGAAGGAGCTCCAACAATCATATTTGTGTTTCAAGAAGAAAAAATGTGAAATAAGGATAAGGATATGATAGATCCTGGAGGACAAGTACAGTCAAAACTGTAGGAAGAAATCCATGATTCTGATCTGGATGGTCTAATGGAGGATGATCATGTCGTCAGTAAGAACACAGAGCATAGGAAACCTGATAAAGTAAGCATTTACTATTTTGATTGGGGTGTGTGTGCATCTCCTCCTTCTTCTGAAAACCACATCATCTGCTTTGAAGGACAAATGTTCCTCCTTCATTCAACCATACAGTTGTAGTGGGAGATTCCAATCATAGTATTCTCTCTCCATTACTTGAGGTAAGGAGATGTGATTTAGATCAGGAAATTGCATTTATTCCCTAAAGTTTTTCTGATTGAATCTTGGTGAAAATATCCTGACCTGTTTTCCAGCAAGAAGCTTGGATATGTGTAGCTCAGGAATTTCTAGTGTTATATTTACAGCTATGGGAAAGAAACTAAACTAAGAGAATGAACTTAGCAAGCAGGGATAAGGGATGGAAAGAAATAATTCTAATTGTGTTCATGTCTCTGGTCTACATGTACTTTAGACCCATTTACATTCTTCCTCTTCCTACATTTATATGTGTCTTCCAATAAATTCACTATTTGCCTAAACTCTTTTTCTGTAATTTGAAATCAATAATAGTCTCATTAAAATTGTATTCTAAAAGGTCATTCTGCAATCAATAAAAAGATACACTTACGATATGGGTGTGTAGCAGATGCTGTCTGACTGTCAAGGGTAGGTCATAAGAAGTCAAGTTTCTGCACTCATCTGTCTTTTGGAACACTAAGCTGCTGTAGAAGAAGTTCCACCTATCTACAGCAGAAACCCCATTTAATTGGACCCTTACATAATATTAAAAAGGAGAGAAGCTGCCAAGCCCAGCTTTCCAAATATCCTCACTAAGAAACTAGGCACATGAGTAAAATTGTTATTGTGGATTCACCACACCAGATCAGTCACCAGATAAATACCACTAAGTGATCCCAGTGGGTACCATGTGGAACAGAATTCTCCCATGAAACTTAATTTCAGAAACATACAATAATAAGTATAATAAAATCATTTTTTATTTCATCCCACTAAATTTTGGAGGCAGTTTACTGTGTAGGAATATACAACTGTAACTATGGGATTGAGATAGCAGAACATGGAGCAATGAGGTAGTAGAAGATAAAAATGAAATAAGCATGGAAAGGAAAAACCAAACAATAGCTGAAGATGCACATGAGATGTTGGGAGGACTTTTTGATGACAGAGTTTTGAGAGTGTCCAGGAGCATATGCAGGAGAGAAGGTAGGGTGAGAAGTATCACTAAGCTCCTAAATCTGTATGTATCAAATATATGAAATTTGTGTTCACTTTATATAAATAAAAAATGAAAAAAGAATAGAGATGAAGTTCAAGAGAGAAAATACGACGAATGCACTGAGTTTTCCAAGAAGAAAGAAAATATTGAGATCCAATCTTTCAGTGGATGACTGGCTTTGGACACAAGGGAGAGGACATTACAGTCTGTAAAGTGGCAGGTATCTGGCCTCTTCAGAATCTTTGGTAATCTAGTTTCCCTATACCTCTAGTTTCTAGAAGAGCAGTGATGAGTGATGACTCTCACAAGAAATATATGGGCAGATGATAGACTATTAAATTTTATTGTAGAAATAGAAAATAACCTCAGGTTATAATAAATGCAAGATAGGATCATCATGAGAGATAACTGACAATAAGGAACATAGACAAGGGAGTTCAGAGTAGTGGACAAGTGAAAAATCTAGAACTCAAAGAAACTGATAAAACTTGGAGTAGGGAAGCTAATTCAAATGTCAAACTCCTCAGTGAATGTAAGAGAATGAAAAAGAGATTGGTGGTTGACACTGTTATAGATTCCTAAGAAGAAATCTATGCATTAAGGAGGAAAGGAGCACTGGGGAGTATGTGGAGCATGGGCTCCATTTCTATAGTCTGAGTGAAGAACATCCTGACTCTAGAGAACCTCAGAGCATGTGGCATCCACAGGGAAGGTTTCACTTAAGGAGGAAGAAAGGTCAAGGGGGGATTTTATTATATATTATTTTTAAACTTTAAATTTGCTATTATTTTTGAAGTTTATGTATTCGAAAAAGAGAGAACAAGATAACTTCCATCTGCTGGTTTTCACTCCAAATGCCTACAGTGGCCAGCGCTGGTCCAGAGCTGAAGCTGAAGCTGGGAGCTGGGAACACAATCCAGGTCTCCTGTGTGAGTGGCAGTAACCTGACTACTTGAGCCATCACCTCAGTGTACCAGGAACATGAGGTAGGGAATCAAATCCACGTACTCCTCTCTGGGAAGTGAGCCATCTTCACCACTAGGCTAAATGCCTGATCCTGCCTTTAAAAATATTGGAGTTAAATTGAGATTACAAAACTAATCATTTTGAAGGGAACAACTCAATACTATGTGGTACATTTATAATACTGTGAAATGGCCAACTGTAGTTCTAAAATATTTTTCTTATTTCAATATAAAACCCTATACTCATTAAACAGTTTCTCCCCTATGGCCCCTCTATTTTGGCTCCTGGCAACCATCAATCTGTGTTCTGCCCCTATGGATTTACCTATTCTGAATATTTCACAGAAATGGAGTCACAAAATATGTGACCTTTTATATCTGGCTTCTTTCAGAGTATAATGTTTTCAAAATTCATCCTTAAGTGGAAGATGTTAACACTACATTCCTTTTTCTCACTAATATTTCATTGTATGGATATAACATAATTTATCCGCTTCTTTGTTGATGGACATTTGGACTATTTCCAACTTTTGACTATTGTGTATTGTGCTGCTATGAACCTGAGCACAAATTTGTTTGAGTATTTGATTTTTATTCTCTTGGGTAAATACTTGGAAGTAGAATTTCTGAGTCATATGGTAATTTTATGTTTAGCTTTTTGAAGAACTGCCACACTGGTTTTTACAGTAACTAAAGCATTTTACATTTCTATAAGCAATATGCAAGGGTTCCAATTTCTTTATATCCTGTTCAATAATTATTTTCCATATTAAAAATAGCCATAATACTGGATAAGAAATAGCACATCATTGCAGTTTTTGCATGTATGTAAAACCAATAATGTTGAGAATTTTCTCAAGTGCTCATTTGTCATTTGTATATCTTCTTTGGAGGAATGTCTAAATAGTTATTTGTTTTCAAATGTTTTTATTTTTACACTTTATTTGAAGGTGAGAGAAAGAGAGAGACATCTTCTCTCCACTGGTTCTTTCCTTAAGAGCCCACAATTGCTATGGTAAAGCCATGTTGAAGCCAGGAGACCAAAACTCAATTTGCATCTCTCACATGGGTGCCAGAGACCCAAGTACTTGAGCCATCATCTTCTGTTTCTCAGAGTACATATTAGCAGGAGGCTAGAACAGAAAGCAGAGCCAGCATTCAAACAAACAAGGCACTCCAATATGAGATGTGGACATCCCAAGAGATGTCTTAATTGTTGTACCAAACCTCTACCTGCTTGCTAATTTTAAGTGGATTATTTATCTTTTTGTTCTTGAATTGCTAAGTATTTGTTATGTATTCTATTACACCTTTGTCAGATATGAGGCTTTTAAATATTTGCCCCATTCAGTAGGTTGTTTTTTGAATTTCATGATAATCTTTTTTGCTGCACAAAATGCTTTAACTTTGATAATTCATCTATATTTTGTTTCTGTGCTTTTGATGTCATAGTTAAGGAACCAATGTGAAATCCAAGATCATGGAGAGGTCCCCTTATGTTTTCTCTGACATTTTTAAAATGATTTTTAGCTCTTATTATTATGTTTTGATGTATTTGAGTTCATTTTAATATGTGATATTAGGTAGAGGTCTAACTTCATTCATTTGCCTGTAGATGGATATCCAGCTGTTTCAATATGCTTTATTGAAGAGACTATTCTTTTTTCATTGAATGGCCTTTTCATCTTTATCAACAACCAACTGTCCATGAAGTTATGAATTTATTTCTAAACTCTCAATTTTATTACATTGCTTTATATGTCTATTCTCATGCAAGTATTACAATATTTGGATCATTGATTTGTTTTGAAATCAACAAAAATATGAACACTCCAGCTCTGTTACACATTGTCAGAATTATTTTGGTTATTCTTGGCTCCTTGAAATACCATATGAATTTAAGAATTAGTTTTCTCATTTTTGCAAAGGTCATTAGAACTTTGATAGCCATTTTATTGTTATTTATTTGAAAGGCAGAGTTACAGAGGGAGAAGGAGATACAGAGAAAGAGATCTTCCATTCCCTGTTCACTCCTCAAATGGCTTTCAAATGCCAGAGCTGGGCCAGGCTGGAGCCAACAGCCAGGAACTTCATTCAGGAGTCCCACATGAGTGGCAGGAGCTCAAGCACTTGAGCATTCCATTGCTTTCCCAAGCACAATAGCAGGGAGCTGTATCAGAAACAGAGCACCTGGGACTCAAAACAACATTCATATTGGCTGCTGGCATAACAAACAGTGGCTTAACACACTGACCCATTATTCCAACCCCAGCAACAACATAAGAATCTGTAGATCACTTTGAATAGCACTGAGATTTTAAGGATTTTAAGTATTTAAATCCAGGGACAGGGGTGTCTTTCCATTATGTAGGTATTTTAAAACTTATTTCTGTATTGTTTTGAAGTTTTCAGTGAATGGGTCTTTCATATCCTTGGTTACATTTATTCCTATTGCAAGGTATTGTAAATGAAAATGTTTTAATTTTCTTTTTGAATTGTTCATTGCTGAATTGCTGATTTATGAAAAAAGCACGACTTTTTTGTGCAGATTGTGTACCCTTCGACTATGATGTATTTCTTAGCTCTAGTAGCTTTTAATTAGTTCTTTTAGACTATGTAAAGAATGCTATCTAGGAATACAGATAGTTTTACTTCTTTCATTACAATTTGGACTGCTTGTCTTTTTCTTTCCTAATTGCTCTGGCTAAAATTTCCACTATAATGTATACTAGCAGAGGTGAAAAGGATAATTCTTTGTTCTTCCTGAGCTTAGAGGTAAAGCTATAAGATTTCACCATTGAGCACGTACTATTAGCTGTCAATTTTTGTAAGTGCCTTTGATCAAGTTCAGCAAGTTCTCTTCTGGTCTTAGTTTGCTCAGTAATTCTAAATTAGTTTTCTCTAAAAAGGAAGTCTTGACTCCATTTCCACTCTTCTAACTATGTTCCTATTTTTTGTTTCATTCTATTAATGTGGCGTTGATTGGTTTAATTATGTTGACCCACTCTTACATTCCTGCAATAAGTCTAAATTGGTCCTGATGGGCATAGTCAGTAAACTTTTAATAAAGTTGTTAGGGTTTGTTTTCCATATTTACTTGAGAATTGGAGTATTGTTTATCTCTTGAAATGAGTGTTTGAGCGAGCCAGTGGAAAGAGTTTAGAGAAGAGGCAATGATGGGAGGGTGTGCCACTACAGAACAGCATGGAGTTATAAGCATAGAACAACAAACAGAAGAACTTTTTTTTTTTTTGACAGGCAGAGTTAGACAGTGAGTGAGAGAGAGAGAAACAGAGAGAAAGGTCTTCATTTTCCGTTGGTTCACCCCCCAAATGGCTGCTACTGCCGGCACGCTGCGCTGATCCAAAGCCAGGAGCCAGGTGCTTCCTTCTGGTCTCCCATGTGGGTGCAGGGCCCAAGCACTTGGGCCATCCTCCACTGCCTTCCCGGCACAGCAGAGAGCTGGACTGGAAGAGGAGCAAATGGGACAGAATCTGGCGCCCCAACCGGGACTAGAACCAGGGATGCTGGCGCCGCAGGTGGAGGATTAGCCAAGTGAGCCATGGCGCCGGCCAATAGAACTTTTAACTTGGGAATTGTCACTTTCCTTTGGTTAAGTGGAAGGACTGGCACTATAATTTAGGCTGCCTAAATTGAGTCCATGCATGCTTCATTACACCACATTGCCAAGAAGAGTTGATATGAACTTTTTTTTAAATTCGATTTTTTAAAGATTTATGCTATTATAAATTTGAAAGAGAGAGTTACAGAGAGGTAGAGACAGAGAGAGAGGTCTTTCATCTGTTGGTTCACTCCCCAGATGGCCACAACGGCTGGAGCTGCACCGATCCGAAGCCAGGAGCCAGGAGCTTCTTCCGGGTCTCTCACATGGGTGCAGGAGCCCAAGTACTTGGGCCATCTTCTACTGCTTTCCCAGGCCATAACAGAGAGCTGGATCAGAAGAGGAGCATCTGGGACTAGAACCGGTGCCCATAAGGGATGCCGGCACTTCAGTCCAGGGCTTTAACCCACTGTGCCAAGGCACCGGCCCCAGATATAAACTTGATGGGCTCTCAAACTAATGCATGATTTAATTATTGTCTCTGGACGATTTCTCAGAAAATTCTCTCTGTTATTATACCCTTTTCAGACAATAAATAAAGGCAAAATGGGATGAGAGTGACATGTGGATAGGTGGTTAAGACACCACATCTGGTATTGGTATAACAGATTTGATTCCTGGCTCCAACTCCTGACA
Organism: Sylvilagus floridanus; assembly: GCA_949820135.1. Lineage (NCBI taxonomy): Eukaryota > Metazoa > Chordata > Mammalia > Lagomorpha > Leporidae > Sylvilagus > Sylvilagus floridanus. The sequence continues at coordinate 83,774,534 of OX463223.1, forward strand.
CCAACTTTCTGTAAATGCTGACTCTTGGAAACAACAAGTAATGGCTCAAGCAACTGGGTTCCTGGCGCCATATGGGAGATCAGGATTGAATTACCAGCTCCAGGCTTCTGCTTCAGGTATGTTCATGGATGTTGTGGGCACTTGGAGGGTTAACCAGGCTTGGAAGCTGTCTGTCTGTTTCTGTCTCTCAAATAAATGAACAAGTAATTTAAAAACTTCTTGGGGCCAGCATTGTGATACAACAGGTTCAGCCATGGCCTCTGGGGCCAAATACGGGGTTGGTAAGCACAGTTACAAAAATGAGACTTTGTGTCTAGCCTCCATTTTGAGTGGTTTTAAGAAACTTTATATATGGAGGATGGAAATGCTTATATATTTATGGAAACATCCTTTTATTTGAAATTAAAATTATTTGAAAAATAATGGTTTGATATTTGGGGAAGGTTTGGGGGAGATGATACTGTTGATAAATATAAAAGCTGTTGACTCAGCAGAAAGGTACTGTTAGTGACTGGGCGACGCCTTTGTTTTGTACATGACCCAGATGTCTGTTCTACATTTTTTTCTCTCAAATATTTAGGCATCTGGTATTTTCAGCCAAAATTTCAATTATATACTGTGGTTTCTATTTGTTGCAATACATTAAAATTTCAGAGGTACTTTGGGGTTCAAAAGCTAGGATTTCTAAGTCAGTATTTGCATTTCACATAAGAAAGCTGTGAATGGTGAGCAAAGTATTATAATTAGATTTTTCTACATCTGTATAGTATATTATATGTATTTTGTGGTATTGAGATTATAGAAAGTTTAGAGTGTCAAACATGCGTTTAATGTGTATTTTTAAACAAATTTATGGCAATTAAAATATTTAGATATAAGGGTAAAAAAAAAAGAAAATGAAATTCCGGGAGAGTGAGGAAGCTAGAATTTAAGAAACAGAATACCAGAGAGGAGGGAGCTTTTAGAGAATGCATTCCACAAAGCTGCAGAGAATTGTCCTTGAATTTTCAACTAAGTCATGATTAGTAAATGCATATGCGGAAACCTGTGAAAGCCTGAGGGGGGGAGAACACACAACAAGGATTAGAGGAAACAATCCTTAGAACATCACATGAGCTGGGAGAAATTCCTATTCCCACCAGTCAGATTTATAACAATGTAGCACACTCAGAAGAGTTTTGCCTCAGTAGTATAGAGAAACTAGTCATAGCCTAACTGCTGTAAGAATCCTGTTTAACAAAGCTTAAAAGCAATATCTGAGAGAATCCAGCAGCTTCCATAATGTAACTTTGTCCCAGAGCAAGTCTCAAAAATACTTATATGAATATAAAAATAAGCAGCATGAGCCATAAGAATGAATACATTGAACTTCATCAAAATTAACAACCTTTACTTTTTTAAGGCCACTGCTAAGACAATGAAAAGACAAGTTACAGACTGGGAGAAAACATTTGCAAATCACACACCTGATAAAAGATATGAATCCAGGATATATGAAGAAATCCTACAACTCAATCAGAAGAAGAAAAAAGAACAACACAAATATATAAATGATTTTGACAGACATATCACTAAAGACTATATGTGAATGATGAATTAAAACATGAAAAATTGTGCAACAATTTCAGTTATTAGGGAAATGCAAATTAGGATTACATTGAGATATCAGTACATAACTGCTAGAATGGCTGGAAATAAAGACTGCAGAACACCTTTTTAAAAGATTTATTTTATTTATTAGATAGGCAGAGTTACAGAGAGAAAGGGAAAGACAGAGAAAGTCTTCCATGCACAGGTTCATTCCCCAAATTGTTGCAATGGCCAGAGCTGGGATGGTCTGAAGCCAGGAGCCAGGAGCTTCTTCTGAGTCTCACAGACAGGTGCATGGGCCCAAGCACATGGGCTGCATTCCTAGGCACATTAGCAGGGAGCTGGATCAGAAATGAAGCAGCCAAAACTCAAACTGTGCCCATATGGGATGCCAGCACCACAGTTGGTGACTTAACCCACTATGCCACAACACTGGCCCCAGAACACCCAGTTTTTGTGAGGATATTGTACATTGTATGGGCTATCTACTTTAGAATCTAATTTGGTTATTTCTTATAAACTTAAGTAGGCACTTACTACATTACCTACCAATTCCACTCCTAGGTATTTATCCAACACCTTTACACCATGTATTCACCCAAAGCCTTGAATATAAATATATTTATGAGCTTTGGTCATAATATCCTCAAATTCTAACAACTGAAATATCTAACAACTGGTAAATACATATACAAATTGATATACATCCATTCAATGGAATGCTACTCAGCAATAGAAATGAACTACTGGCAGTTAAATATTACGGATTAATCTTAGAAGTATTGTTAATGGAATAAAGCTACACATAGAAGACTATATATTGTATAATTTCTTTATGTGATATTCCCAAGAAGGTTTAACTATGGTGGTTCTTAAAAAAGAAAGCTGTTTCAGAAAAAGAAGCATTGCTCATAGCCACACTCTTCTAATGACTTTCTCCATAATCTTAAAGGTCTTTTACCTTATATGCCTTCGCATTGTCTTTCTGTAGCCTTATGAGTTGGAAGTGATCTCTATTTCTCAAAGTATGGCTCTTTGATTACATATTTATGTGAATAACCTGAGTTTCTGCCTAAAACTATAGACCCCTAGGACACACCCTATACTCCAGTATCCAAAGATGGGGCCTAGGAATGTACATTTATATCAACTCTCTGAGGAGATTTATGTGTGTACTACAAGTTTAGAAACACAGAGCTAATTGGTTGTCTAGTATCACACCATCTCTACTATGTTCAAATAGAAATATCTCTAATTGGAGTTAGAAAAATGAATTAGCTATTCTCTTGGAGGAGCCTTTTAATTTATATGCATTTATGATTGGATTAGATGATTGTTCCCATCTCATTCCTGATTCACTCTCTGACCATATTAATGATGTCAATGACTATACATTACACATCTTGTGATCATGGAGAGATTTTCTTCTCCTGAGCAGTGAATTCAACTGTTATCCAAAATCTTGCATTTCAGTTACATATACCAGTTGAAATAAATCAATCCAATATTTTGTTATCTGTGATTTCTACATTTGTATGTTTAATCAACCACTGATTGGAAATATTATGTTGTTGACTTGTACTATACATTTAAGCCTATGATGGTTTTATGCGTACTAAACATGTGCAGCTATTTTTTTTCTTATCATTCTCTAAAAGTGGTAATAAGAATTTGAACTTGCAAAACATTTACATTTTTATTAGGTATTACAAGAAATGTAGAGATGACTGTAAGTATATAGAAGGATGTGTATTGGTTATATACAAATACTAGGCCATTTTATATAAAGAACTTGAGCATCTTCATATTTTTGCATCCTGGAAGAGTCTTGGAGCCAATCTATTGCAAATATGGAGGAACAACAGTATCTGAATAAGAATGAAAATGAATGGCCTACTTTATGATTCTCCTCATGGTTCAGACACAAGGTTGTCAATCCAATCAATGAACAATGCTTGGAGTCCCGCCAGATTTTAGAAAACATTAGTGAATTTGTGAATTTTCCACCCTCTTAACAGATGTAAATACATTTAGGTTCTTAAGGCCCACATTTCATCCTCCATTGTTCACTCTTACTGGTGGGCTACTTGGAGCTTACCACCTGCCTCAGACCATTGGAGGAAACGTAAACATTTCATTTTGGTTTTGGGCTCAGAAGACAGTGTTTGGTTGTTTCACGTGGAGATAGCTTAGGTTGCAACCAGCTGAAGATGTTCCAAATCATTGGATGTCATTTGTTCCAAATGTATCCAATCAATTATGCAAAATAGCCAGATTCAACAGTGCATCCAGAATTAGCTTTTCTAAGATTATTTTCAAGAACAAGAAGACTGATGCTAAAGATTTATTTTATTTATTTGAAAGAGTTACAGAGAGAGGTAGAGACAGAGAAGTCTTCCATTCACTGGTTCACTCCCCAGATGACCACAACGTACAGAGCTGCGCCAATCCGGAGCCAGGAGCTTCCTCCGGGTTTCCCATGCAGATGCAGGGGCCCAAAGACTTGGGCCATCTTCTGCAGCTTTCCCAGGCCGTAGCAGAGAGCTGGATCGGAAGAGGAGCAGCCTGGACTAGAACTGACACCCACGTGGAATGCCGGCACTTCAGGCCAGGATTTTAACCCACTGCACCACAGCACTGGCCCCTAATACCTTCACATTCTTTACACATTTCTTTCCAGAACAAGTCTAAAAGGTCATTTCCTGGCTTAAAACCAGGTAATGTCTAGAATAAGTTGAAACCCCATAAAATGGCATAAAAGATTTTCAGTGATCTAATGCCACATATCATTCCAGTCTTTTTCTACCATTCTTTGCAAACAGCTTACCCTTTGCCACTCTTGATATGCTTACTGTAGTTACTGTTCATGTTCCTTCACATTGTATGTTCCACAAACTGTTACCTCTGCCCGGAGAGCCTTCTCTTTTCCTCATTATTCCCCAGTTCCTCTTTAAACTTCAAAGTTGGGTACAAGTCCATATAGAAGTCATGTCTTGTGAAACCTTCCTTGGTAACATTTAGAGAAGGGTTACCTTCCTCTTACATTGTTCCGATTGTCTATCCATTGTTATACACGTGCATTTTAGTTAATATTGCTGCGTATTAAAGATAGATAAGTCCTAATGCCCAAAGTATTCTAAAAGTAGAAGTAATAAGATAATTCCTATATAAACACCCCTTTTGGTAGTTTTTAAGAAGGGCTATCTGCTGGGAGTGACCCTTGCTAGTCCTCCTCTGGGAGGGAGATGTCCCGGTCCTGGGCTTGGTCACTGGAATGGTGGAAGGGGAGGGTGAAGGGAAGGGCTCATTACTAGTACCTCCATAGCTAGAAGATGCTGTTAGATTAGACCAGTAGGTGAATATGTGCGTTTTTTGGTAAATACCCATGTTTAGTGAAGACAAAGTTCATCCTTTACAACAGCTACACTTTATAGATGTCTTGGGGAGGCAATGTATGATAAAAAGTAGAGCTGGTGAATTAGACAGCTTGTATATTTTTGTTACAATTGGTAGAAAAGATGCATCCTGGACCTGGAATCCTTACACCACCTCTGAGCAGTCGGCTTGTATCAGAACTTCCTCACTGGGCAGGCAGCAGAGGGGCAGAAGGAAGTACAAAGCGAGAGGGGTCCTATCTACATTTTGATGATAGCCATTGGTGGATGTGCATTTCTTTTGGCTGTTCTGTAGGAGTATGTTAAGTAAGTGAATGCAAACATGCCTTCTTGCTACTATTTCGATAATACCAGTCTGATCACGATTGTCTTAGAACACTCAGTATGCACCGTCGCTGTGTGTTTCACTGTAAGGCAGTAAAGGAATGCCGCGTCTTAATTGTAATTCCGCCAAAACTTGTATTTAGAGGTCTGCTGCTATTTTTGTCTTTTACAAAAATTTTGTTCCCAAGAAAATCAATTACAGTTTTTCCTAACAGAAAAAAAAAAGAATGGCACTTATTACAGCATATTGTAATTATTTATTTACATGAATTTTTTTATACTACACTATGAAACTTCCTTGACACAGACTATGCCATATTTGTATTCATGTATTCATAGGAGATATCACAGTCAATATTTGTTGAATTAATCAATATGTGAACAAATAAGTATTAACTATACATCTAGTCTTCTGTTATCCCAAATCTGGATTAGATGTTCCTTCGCTTTGCTCTCCTAGCTTGTGGAACTAGTGTTTCATAATATTTGCTACATTGCGTTTGCTCATTTATTTCTCAGCAACCTTAGTTGACTGGCAAATTGCTTTCATCATTCATCTTTGTATGCTTGGCACCTAATACAGTGTTAATAACATAGGAACTACTAAATAAATGTTTGTTAAATGAACAATTTCAATTTTCAAAAGCCCTTGACAAACAAATAACTATACCTAATAATATGGAAACCCTTACAACTTACTGCCTCAATTAGTGTAACCTTTTTAAATGCAAGAGAAGGAAATGACAAGGAGAGATCAGGGATAACTCAACTCAGGCATATGTTTAAGGAACTGTCAGTACTGAGGAAATACCAGAAATTCGGAAATGGCAGATGTTAATAGAATGTTGTAGAGGTCCAGCTTTGAAGTAATTGTATCTTCTAAACAAATAACCATAGCAAAATTCTTGTAGACCTCTGGGTAGACATTTGAATAAGTGGGGAGTTAGAAGGCTGTGAAAGTTAATTTCTTAAATTTTTTTTAAGAAAATCAAAGAAGAACCTTCCTTTTTCTAAGGTTTTAACTTACATGCAAAAATTGTCGGCCAGAGGAATTTAGGGAAATATGTTAGTGTGCCAAGCTTAGCCTGGAACTGCAGCACATTCACCTTAGACTCTATGTCAAACTTGCTTGAATCCAACCAGTCACCCAGTTCGGGTGATGATGTTTCCAGCTTTATAGCCGCAAGTCCCACATGCCCCAGGTACTCTGTCAGCCCCAGGCCAACCAGGATGATTAGTCACTCTTAGCTCCAGCCTCTTCTAAGTATTGACATTGGACAGGAAGTAGAGCTTTTTGAAACTAAGCAAGATTTTCTATAGCAGCTAATGTACCTGAGTTTTCTAAAAACTTTAATGTAGTCTTTTAGCCTTTCTGGAAGCAGAGAATGGGCCCTCCAACAGCTGGCTGATAAATTGAAGTGTGTATATTCCACAGCTCAAGGTCCTGGTGAAGGCCCTGATGCTTGCAGAGGGTTGTTGATAAGAAAAAAACCTCAAGGCTTGAAAAGAGCTAAAAGCATTAGAAAAGTGTAATAGATTAGCAAAAATGGCCTGCAATATAAGCCTTCTCTTACTTCCACTAGACTAAAATTGTGTTAGGGCTCTAATTTCTATCCTCCTGGGATTGGTCTTGTTCCAACATGGAGGTATTGATCAAGATAGGAGTGTTTGGAGTTCATCTTTTGAGAGAATGGTGTTTAAAAGATCATTTTATTTGGATCATCTGATAACAGGAATATTTTAGAGCCACCTCAGAGATCAAATGAGCTGGATTATATGGTTTGACTTTAGAATTCTACCCATATCTTGAATATTAGATTGGAGATATTGGCTTCAGGAGATAGGCATTGCCACTGATGTGTCATGACCTGAGAGGGACATAGGAAGTGGTAGCAAGGGCTGCAGCATTTCCAGCCTCTTTCAAGTTTTTCCAAGTACTGTAAGGAGCATCTAGGTGCCAGCTATACAGAGAAATGATGGCTTTTCTGTGTGGGCTCACAGTGCAATGAGGACAGTAGAAGTCAAATATAAGGTCTAACTGCCATTTCCTTGAAATTTGTTTCTAGGATAGTACTGAATGGTTTCTCATCTTTCAGATCAAAGTTGGCCTTAAATGAATCCAGGACTTACTAGGATACATTCAAAATTACTTGTTATTAATAGAACTCTGGATTTGTAAAGGTCTTACACATGGTGATTGTTACATTTGCTATAATTTCCCTTAACATAGTACTATTTAAGCAACTTTATATTGTGTGATAATTGGTTGTAATTTGCACTATAAGTGTAGCTTTTTAACATTTGAAATTCTTTTGTTAAAAATGCATATTCCAGGGGTGATGAGTTAGCATTTGAAAGACTATCAAAGGCAGAACCTTTGAAGGCTTATCTTATTTTTTCTTTTTGTGTACCAACACTAAAAGTTTTGTTAATAAAGATAGTGGACGTCAAAATGATTTTTCCTTGGTGAATTGAATAAAATTAAAGATATATGTGTTGACTAAAAAAATTTCATTTGCAGCACTATGAAAAGAATTTCCATTTAACTATCATTTTGTAAGTACTTGCTACTCTAGGAAAACTTGATGCTAGATTTTGGAGCCATGGAATTTTATAAACTATAACCTATCAGGAGAGACAGTTGATCATATAAACATAATCATAATGATAAAATTGTCTTTTAAAGTATTTTAATGTGACATATGCATATACTTTATGGAAGAAGTATAAAGTGAAAAACCTCTTGTAGCTAGCACCCAAGTCAACAATGAGAACATTGCCAGTACATCAGAAGCCACCTTCCTAGAAGTAACCTCTATCCTAACTTTTATTATAACAGATTACCTTGCTTGCTTTATATCCAATCAGATATGCATGCACTACCAAGGAATAAAGTTTAGTTGTTGAGTTTTATACAAATTTAGCCCTAATAACTTGCTTCTTTCATGTAATATTTTTGTGCAGTTGATTTACATTATTGTCAAAGTTGTAGCCTGATGAGTATCAATATTCTGCAGTGCTCTGTTCTATGAATACAATAAATATATATTTTTTTCATTTCACTGCTGACAGACATGTGTGTTATTTCAAGATTTTTGCTTTTATGAAAAATATTGCAATTGTTATGCCCGCAGTCCGTGGTCCCCCGAAAATCACACCACCAGAGACTGAAGTTGAAGCCAATAAGCAGGGTCGTTTTTATTAAGAGTTCGAACCCGGGCCTCTCAGTGCCTCCAGGAGAGGAAGCCCCCCCGAGAAGCCCCGAGCCCAATTCTTACAGAGCTTTTATTATCATGTCCAAGCAGGCTTTAGGGGAATGCTATAGATCAAGTTGACACTTCTGATAAGTCCCGAGACACCTGCCTCCAACTCCAGGGTAGGGGTTGTTATCTCAAGCTTTATACCTCCCTTTTACATTCCTGTACCTGGGTCAGGGTTGGGTCACATCTGGCCAGGTGGAGGCAAGGGGGAGTGTAATCAACTTAATGTAGTTACTGGATTACTTAGCTCAACATCTAACATAATACATATATAAAGTCAAAGACACTTAGCATTGCTTATTATTACTACTAGTTGCCTGATACGCTAATGTGATTACACTTTAGGTTACATTAAAATAATGATAATATTTTCTAGCACTATTATAATGGATAATAAAGGCATTGTAAAAGCTGGTTGTGCAGGTGTCTTCTCACAATAACAAAACTATACACATTTCCTGTTTTAATTGCTGAGTCCAGAACTATGTGCATTAGCTTTACCAACCATAGCAAACTGTTTTACAAATTAACTAATATTAATTTATACTCCCATAAGAAATATATGAGTTGGGGGCCGGCACTGTGGTGTAGCAGGTTAAGCCTCTGCTTGCAGTGCCAGCATCCCATATGGGCGCCAATTCGAGACCTGGCTGCTTCACTTCCTATCCAGCTCTCTGCTGTGGTCTGGGAAAGCAGTGGAAGATGGTCCAAGGCCTTGGGCCTCTGCACCCACATGGGAGACCCAGAAGAAGCTCCTGGCTCCTGGCTTCGAATGAGCTCAGCTCTGGCTGTTGCTGTCATTTGGGGAGTGAACTAGCAGATAGAAGAGCTTTCTCTCTCTCTCTCTCTCTCTCTCCCTCCCTCACTGTAAGGCTTTCTTTCAAATTAAATAAATAAATCTTAAAAGAAAAAGCACGCACAATTGTCTCTGACCTCAGAGATCTGAGATGTCTGATCACCATGACTAAAAAGTAAAGCAAAATGTAGTCAGGCAATGTACCATATGGTTGACAAAATATATATTTCCTTAGGAATCCAACACTGAGCAGCAAACTAGTCCTAGTTTTGTCTCTACTGTTGATTGACTGTGTCTTTGACATTATGGAGAAAACTCTGTGCACCTTGTTTTTCCTAACTGATAAATTAACGGAGTGAACTACATGAATTTTGAGGTCCCTTCTCATTCTAGTCTTGGATTATTACTTTGCTCTCTTTGCCTTCTACTTCCCTTCTCTGTTCCTCCAAACTATTACAATTCAACAATTCAGTATTGCCACCTATTTTTATTCTCCATTGTGCTCTACCATCTTTTTTGAATATGTATTTTTGAACATTTGTTTGTTCAAACATTTATTTGTTCACTCATCAGATTGCTACAACAGCCAGAGTTCAACCAGGCTGAAGCCAGGAGCCAGGAGCCAGGAGCATCATCTCCCATGTGGGTGGCAGGGGCCTATGCATCTGGGCCATCTTCCACTGCTTTTTGCAAGCATTAAGTAGGGAGCTGGATCCGGAAGTGGAGCAACCAGGACACAGATAGGAGCACATATGGGATGCCAGTGCCGCAGGTGGTAGCTTTACATGCTATGCCTCAATGCCAGTCACTTGCCCCACCATCTTGATCTTGAGTCTCAAGGTTGCCTGATACGCCATACTGAACTGTTCTGTATCAGTTTGTTGTTTTAAGTTCATCTTGCTATCTGATATCTGTAAACAATGACAAACAGCTAATTTTCCTCCTTTTAATCAGGGTAGGCTATTCAAGATTCTGGATAGCCTGAATAAGATTCCACAAACTTGATTTGGATATCAATGTTTGGAATGCCTCTCTCCTCCAAGGGGCAAAATATAAAGAACACTGAAATCAGTGTTTTGGGAGAAACCAGCCTCAGGAAGCAGGAAACGCAAAAACAGTCATGTTCAAGGTAGTAGACAGAAACAAAAATGATACAAGCTAAGTATCTGAATTCAGGGTTGGTGGGAAAGATCTAGTAATCCAATTAAAGGAGGATCTTTGAGTGATTCTATTAAGTTGCAGTCTAAGGAGGGAATGGCCTTGTGGCCCTTGTGTACAAATGCTGATTCTTCCAGAATGTTAGGCCATTTTTTATCAAGAACGTAATATTTTTCTTTTAGATAATTTTATTCTTCCATAATTTTAAACATTTCAATTTTTAAGGATTTATTTAAAAGAGTTACAGAGAGAAGGAAAGATACACAAAGAGAGAAAGAGAGGTCTTCTGTTTGCTGGTTCACTTCCCATGTGGCCACAATGGCCAGGGCTGAGCCAGGCTGAAGCTAGGAACTTTATCTGGGTCTCCCACATGGATGTCAGTGGCACAAGTACTTGAGCCATCTTCTGCTGCTTTACATAGGCCACCAGCAGGGAGTTGAATTGGAAGTGTAGCAGCTGGGACACGAACCCATGCCCATCTGGGATTGTAGCATTGCAGGTGGCAGCTTTATCCACTGCATCACAACACAGCCCCAGCATTTCAATTTCTTCAAAATATTTATTTTATTTATCTGAAAGGTAGAGTGACAAAAAGGGAGAAACAGAGAGAGGAGTGGGAGAAGGAGAGGAAGGAGAGGGAGCGGGAGAGGGAGAGAAAGAGGGAGAGAGAGAGTCACAGAGAGAGAGAGAGAGAGACATTGGCAGGGAGAGACATATGCTGGGTTCACTCCCCAAATGGCCACAACTTCTGGAGCTGTGCCAAGCGAAAGCCAAGAGCCTGAAACTCCATCTGGGTCTCCCATGTGAAGTGGCATGAGCCCAAGTACTTTGGCCATCTTCAATTACTTTCCCAGCTGCATTAGCAGGGGCTGGACTCGAAGTGAAACAGCCAGAACTCACAGTGCTCTGACACAGGATGCAAGCAGTGGCTTAATTTGCTGCTCCACAATTCTGGCCTTCAAGTGGCTTCTTAAACATCCTCTCTGTCAACTAATTCCTATATCTGCTTCCCCTAATTCATTCCACCATTTAGCAAGTGCAACTACCACTAATCCAGACCCTCAAGTTTGAAACCTGTGACAGGATTAAAAACAACTGTTTGTTCCACAACCACTACCTGATCACTCACCAAGTCCTGCTAATTTTATATGAAGAAACTCTCAAACTTTCTGTTTCTCTCCACCTTCACTTTATAGTCTCAGAGCAAATCCTCCCATTTCATATTTGAACAATAACATGTAAACTTCCTGATTCCACTTTTGGTTATCTCTTCTCCTTTCTCCACAATGCCACCAGTTTGGCCTTTAAAACAATTATTGTAATCTTTTTCTACCCCTAATTTAGACCTCCAGTGACTTAAATGGCTGTTGGTTCTTATTTTGATTATTGTTTCTTTTCTCTTTTTTTTTTCTTTTTTTGACAGGCAGAGTGGATAGTGAGAGAGACAGAGAGAAAGGTCTTCCTTTTGCCTTTGGTTCACCCTCCAATGGCCGCCGCGGCTGGTGCGCTGCTGCTGGCGCACTGCACTGATCCGATGGCAGGAGCCAGTGCTTCTCCTGGTCTCCCATGGGGTGCAGGGCCCAAGCACTTGGGCCATCCTCCACTGCACTCCCGGGCCATAGCAGAGAGCTGGCCTGGAAGAGGGGCAACCGGGACAGAATCTGGCGCCCTGACCGGGACTAGAACCCGGTGTGCCAGCGCCGCAAGGTGGCCTGTTGAGCCACGGCGCCGGCCTGTTTCTTTTCTCAACTTCTACCAGATTAACTTAAAAAATCCTATCCACTTTTCAGCTACATTTTGCTTCTTGAACTGAACCAAATGTAAATGTCAGTGTTCTCTGATAGTCCATCTTGTACCTTCCCATGCCAGTTGCTTGACAGAAGTACAACCTATTATCTGCTGTTATATTTTCATTGCCATCTGCCAGGCTGTTGGATCGTTGCAGATGACAGCAGGTTCTGATGCTGTTAAACAATCTAGAATCGGACAGAATATTTATCCATGTGAAAGATGAAAATATTACAATATCCAATAAAAAAGTGTAAATGAGATATTAAAAAGGGAAACACACAGATTTGTAAGAAGAAGGCAAGATAGGAGAAAGCAGAGACAAAAAAAGTTACCTTAGTTTCTTACTATCTAATTCTCAGCTCCAGTTCAAATTAATCTTAGATTTCCTTGCTTTCCTGTTCTTGTGCTAATTTAAGTGAGATTTGATTTCTTGCAACACAATCATTCAGCAAATTGTCTCCCTTCCCTTTGAAATAGCCAAGAAGCTCCATCACTACCACTGTCTTCATGTTGCCAAGTACCTTGTAGTCCTCTAGAGGTCATCATTGTGTTATAAACCCTGATCACTTAGTCAATTGTTATGATTTCTCCAATTTATCTCATACCCTCTACTATTAAACTAGAACTGTTGTTGTGATTCAAGAATTTTTTTAAATGAATTATTATTGGGGCAGGCGCTGTGGCATAGTGGGTTAATCTGCCACCTGCAGCACCAGCATCCCATATGGGTATCAGTTTGAGTCCTGGGCATCTCCACTTCAGATAAAACTCTCTGTTAATGCACCTGGGAAAGCAGCAGAGGATGGCCTAAGCACTTGGGGCCCTACACTCACAAAGGAGACCTGGAAGAAGCTCCTAGCTCCTGACTTTGGACCAGCTCAGCTCCAGTTGTTGTAGCCATTGGCCTTCCCAGAAGTTTCCATCCCCTGCCCTTCCCACCAGGAACATTGATGACTGTTGGACTTGGTCAAACAGAAAAGGTCTTCTAGTTCCAAAATGTAAAATGTGCAGAGAGAAGACTTACACTGGGTAAGGGCAGGGCCAATACCAGAATCCAGAAACAGTAGCTGTGGTGCTGGGGAATGAACCTGGAAGACCTCTCTCTGTCTCTCTCTTTCTGCTTTCCAAAAAATAAATCTTTTATTTATTTATTTATTTTTAGAATTTATTTTTTATTTTATTTTACTTTTTTAAGCTTTTATTTAAAGAATATAAATTTCCAAAATACAGCTTATGGATTACAATGGCTTCCCCTCCCCCATAACTTCCCCCCCACCCGTAACCCTCCCCTTTCCCACTCCCTCTCCCCTTGCATTCATATCAAGATTCATTTTCAATTCTCTTTATATACAGAAGATCAGTTTAGTATATATTACATAAAGATTTCAACAATTTGCCCCCACATAGCAACACAAAGTGAAAAACACTGTTGGAGTACTAGTTACAGTATTAAATCACAATGTAAAGCACATTAAGGACAGAGATCCTACATGATATATATTTTTTAAATTGATTAATTTTCTATGCAATTTCCAATTTAACACCAAGTTTTTTTTAATCATTTTCAATTATCTTTATATACAGAAGATCAATTGGGGATCCCAATACAATCCCATCAAGGTGGCATGTACCAATGCCATCCCATTAGTCCAAGTGATTAATTTCTGTTCACAATTGATCACACTGATAGGTCTAAGAGTCAAAGGGATCACACAAACAAGACTAGTGTCTGCTAATGCTAGCTGATAGAATCAAAAAGGGAAAGAACGATCCAACACGGGAAGCGAGATACACAGCAGACTCATAGAATGGCAGATGTCCTAAATAGCACTCTGGCCTCAGAATCAGCCCTTAAGGCATTCGGATCTGGCTCAAGAGCACATGAGAATATTTTAGGCATGGAAAGCCAAGACACTCTGGCAAAACAAAAAAAAAGAAGACCTAAATGAAAGATCTCTGTGAGTGAGATCCCAGTGGAAAGAACGGGGCCCTCAAAGAAGGAGGTACCTTTCTCTGAAGGGAGGAGAGAACTTCCACTTTGACTATGATCCTGTTGGAATAAGATCGAAGTCGGCGAACCCTAAAGGCTTCCATAGCCTCGGCAACTCATGACTAGAGCCTAGGGAGATTACTGACGCCATAAAGAAGAGTGTCAAATTGTTAAATCAACATCAGGAGTCACTGTGTACTTACGTCTCATGAGGGATCTGCCCTTAATGTGTTTTCCAATGTGAAGTAATGCTATAACTAGTACTGAAACAGTATTTTTACACTTTGTTTTTCTGTGTGGGTGCAAACTGATGAAATCTTTACTTAGTATATACTGAATTGATCTTCTGTATACAAAGATAATTGAAAATAAATAAATCTTTTAAAAATAAGTGTTATTATGAGTCTTTTCTTAGATCCTTTCCTATAAAATGCAAAAATTTTCAGTCCTTATTGAACACCTTGCCCGCTCACCCTGGATTAGAAGACATGAAAATCTGCTATCATTTATATTAAGGGAATTTCGTATGTGATGTCACTACTATTTTCCATATCCATGACAAACATTAATGAAAAAACCTTAAACTCTGTAAGTATTAAGGTCTGAGTCATCCTATAAATCTTCTCAACACAGTACTCAGGTAACCAAAAGTAATCAGTCAGAATTGACACATGGAATAAAACATATTTAGCATGTTTATCTACTCAGTCCTTCAGAAATTGATCTATGCTTGAATATTTGGAGTTCACTTCTGGATGAGGATGTGAGGGAATTAAGTGATATCTCATGGCTCAGGCCTATCAAATTCTGGAACCACAGAAAGGATATCCTCTTCATAGCCCTGAAATCCAGGACTAGCCTTCTGTTTATATACCTTAAATAGACTAGTACTCCTCTTTTCTTACTCCTGGCAAACCTACTTGTTTCTGGCATCAGAACTTCCTAGGAAGTCTTTACCTTTGCATAATAATCCTGAAGCTGTCTTGATACCCCAATATCCACAAAGCAACCCTCTCAGGGGGTACTCTACAACAAAGAAATAGGCCTTATTTCACTGCAAGCTCCATTACCTTTCTCTGGTTGAACCTATTTTATTCATACCATTCCAGCCTATTTCTGTGACCTGGAATTTCAGTGATCTGCTGGAATCCCAGAGGATAGGCCAAAATAAGTCACATAGAGTAGAGGAAAGTTAGCCTGAGTTCTTTAAAAAAAATTCTCCACTTTGTAAGAATATCAAGATTTGCTATGAGGGCCCCATATTTGGGTAACTTTGACTTTGGCTCATCAAGTTTACCATATTCTACTTGTGCCCAGAAAGAGCTCTGGATGTTCTGAATAATGCAGACTGTTTGCTTTAAACTGGAATTCAGAAGTCCATGGCAGAAGCCCCAGGAATATCCTTAGACTTTAGGTAGATGTTGTTCTCATTTATTTTCTGAAATGCACTGTTTCTCGACAGCCCTAAGACTGAGGAAGAGAGAGAGAGAGAGAGAGAGAGAGAGAGAGATGCTTCTTCTGGAAGTTCTTGACCCATCTCTCTATACCTGGCTGATCATGATCATTGAAACCTTTGCTTTGATCAATGGAAGAGTTTACCTCTTACCTAAACTTGCTGCTTCTGGACCTCCCCACAGCATGCCATGATTCACCCCTGTAGTGAAAACTGCTTCCCTACATTTCTTCCGCTAAGTATCTTTTCCTTTTGAGAGTTGAACCTGCTGCATTTGAAATGATTGTCAGTCACAAGTCTGTTGGTGGCACTGTGACACTGGTGGCTCAATCAGAGCAACCCTCTGAACCCAGTGATTGGTTTTCAAATGGGCATATGACTCAAGTTGGAGCAATCTGTCTTTTCTGGGGTATTATCTGGACTAATTAGAATACATTTATTTTTTTCTCTATGATCCAAAACAATTTTCAGTTACACATTTTTATTTGGAGACAATGGTAGATTCACATGCATTTGTAAGAAATAACACAGTATGATACCTTGTACATTTTGCCCAGTTTCCCTTGCATTATTACAATCAGGATATCAACACTGATGTAGTCAGGATGTAGAGTACTAACTTCAAAAAGATCACTCATGTTGTCCTTTAATAGCCACAGATAGTAACCACCCCACCAACCTCAATTCCACTATTCTTTTTTTTAAGATTTTATTTATTTATTTGAGAGATAGAGTTACAGACAATGAGAAGGAGGGACAGAGAGAGAGAGAGAGAGAGAAAGAGAGAGAGAGAGATTTTCCATGATCTGGTTCACTCCCAAAATGTCTGCAATTGTTGGAGCTGGACTGATCCAAAGCCTGGAGCCAGGAGCTTCTTCTGGGTCTCCCATGTGGGTGCAGGGGCCCAAGTACTTAGACTGTCTTCCACTGCTTTCCCAGGCCATAGCAGAGAGCTGGATTGGAAGAGTGACAACCAGGACTAGAACCGGCCCCATTTGGGATGCCAACCCCCCAGGTGGAGGATTAACCTACTATACCACAGCGCCAACCCCTCACGTCCACTATTCTTAACTATGCCTGCCACTAATCTGTTCTCCATTCATAAAAGTTTATCATTTATACAGTATGTCATCTTTTGGGAATGGCTGGCTTTATTTTTTCAGTCAGCATAATTTGTTGTTGATTTATCTGTAGTTTTGGGTTTAACAGTTCATTTCTTTTTATTATTAAGTAGAATTACAAGGTATGCTTATACCATGTCTTGGTGTATTTAATCGTTCATGGGTACTTAAGTTTCATTTGATTTTTTTCCCAGTTTTTTCCTATTAGAAATAAAACTGCGATACACATTCACATGCAGGTTTTTGTGTGGATACATGATCTATTTCTCTGGGATAAATGCCCAAGTGTTCAGTAACTGAGCCAAATGGTAATGCTATGCGTAGAATTTTTTTAAAAACTGCCAAGCTGTCCTCAGGAGTGTTTGTATCACTTTAACATTCTCACCAGCTATGTATTAAGGGTTCCCTCGCTTCACATTCTCACCAGTACTTGCTGTTGTCACTTTTTCTTTTACCCATCCTGACAATTGTGTAATAATATCACTTTGGTTTTAATTTGAATTACACTAGTAGCTGATGATGACCATTTCTTCACGTGCTTACTTTCCACCTTCAGGGAAAGCATATCCTCTTCAGTGAAATGCCTTTTGCTCATTTTCTAATTTAGTTGGTTGATTTTACTATAGAGTTTTAAGAGTCCTTCATACATTTAGATATTAGTCCTTTTTCAGATATAAGGTCGGCATATAATTTCTCACAGACTATAATTTGTCTTTTCATGCTCTCACAGGGTCTTTCACAGAATAATTTTCTTTTTTATTATTTAGGTGAAGTTCAATTTATTGTTTTCCTTTTATAGATAAAGCTCTTGATGTCAAGTCTATAAAGTCTTTGCCTATCCCTTCATCCAATGAGATATTCCTATTTTTAATAATTTTACTTGTATAATTACATGTGTTAATTTTTTATTTTTCAGCATACAGATCCTGTACATATTGTTAAACTTAAGCATAAAACTCAAATGATGATAAATGACATTGTGTTTACAATTTAATTTTCAAAAGTTTTTTTTGCTTGTACATAGAAATGTCATAATTTTTGTACCCTACAAGCTTTAACTATGTTATTAACTCTAGGTGATGCTTTTGATGATAGATTTACTAGGATTTTCTAAAAAGGTAATCATATCATTTGCAAATAAGAACAGTTTTATTTCTTTCACTCTTTTCCCATTTCAGTCCGTCTGTCTCATTCTTTTATTTTTTTAGATTTTATTTACTTATTTGAGAGGCAGAGTTACAGACTGAGAAAGAAGTTTTCCAACCACTGGTTCACTCCTCAAATGGCTGAAATGGCCAGAGCTGGGCCAGACCAAAGCCAGGCTCCAGGAGCTTTTTCTGGGTCTCCCACATGAGTGCATATTCTATTGCTTTCCTAGGCCATAGTAGAGAGCTGAATTGGAAGTGGGGCATCCAGGACATGAACCAGCGCCCATATGGGATGCTGGTGCCTCAGAAGGAGGCTTAGCACACTACGCCAAAGCACTGGCCCCTCCATTCTTTTTCATTTTCTCTTATTTCATCTTCTCTCTGTCATCCCCTCTATTCCTTCCTTTATTTCACTCAACAACTTTACTATCTTATTTTTCTCTTTGTTTGTGCCCTGCCTCATTCTCACTCTGTGTCTTCATTTCCTTTCTTTGTCCCTTTGTCTGGCTATCTATACATTTCTTTCTCTTTCTTGTCCTCCTTTGCATTGTCTATTTACTCTTTCAATATTATTATTCTCACTGTCTCATATGGCCTCGTGACTCCTTTTCCTTTGTTGCATTTATTCTTTTATATTATTCTCCCTCATTTCTTTATTTTTTAAAGATTTATTTATTTACTTGAAAGGCAGAGTTACAGAGAGACAGAGGCAAAGGCAGAGAGAGAGAGAGGGAGAGGTCTTCCACCCACTGGTTCACTCCCCAGATGGCCGCAACGGCCAGATGTGCACCGATCTGAAGCCAGGAGCCAGGACCTTCTGGGTCTCCCACGCAGGCACAGGGGCCGAAGGACTTGGGCCATCTTCTATTGCTTTCCCAGGCCACAGCAGAGAGCTGGATTGGAAGTGGAGCAGCTGGTATTTGAACCAGCACCCACATGGGATGCCAGCACTGCAGGTGGCAGACTTACCCACTAATCCACAGTGCCCATCCCAATATACACAGTTTTTTTCTTTTTTGGACAGGCAGAAATAGACAGTGAGAGAGAGAGAGAGAGACAGAGAGAAAGGTCTTCCTTCTATTGGTTCACCCCCCAAATGGCTGCTACGGCCGGCGCGTTGCGCCAATCCGAAACCAGGAGCCAGGTGCTTCCTCCTGGTCTCCCACGTGGGTGCAGGGCCCGAGCACTTGGTCCATCCTGCACTGCCTTCCCAGGCCACAGCAGAGAGCTGGACTGGAAGAGGAGCAACCAGGACAGACTCTGGCGCTCCAACCGGGAATAGAACCCGGGTGCCAGAGCCGCAAGCGGAGGATTAGCCTAGTGAGCTGCGGCACCTGCCTATATACAGTTTTAAGAGTATAATGATACTTCCCACCCTAACCTCCTTTTCTTCCTCACTCCCATACTCCCTCCTCCTTCCTTCCTAATTTTTTTCTTTTAACTTTTACAACAACATACTTTCAATTTACTGCATAATCACAAGCTTAAACATCCTCTAAATAAAGAATTCAACAAGTAGTAAGTAGAAAAATCACTGTTATCTCAAAAGTATAGACAAAGGCTATAAGCAATCAGATCTCAAATCATTTTCTTTTAATTTCCATGCTTGTTGCCTTTGTTACATTATTTCTGTATAGTCTGATCATCTACTCTCTTTTACACCTCTATTCTTTCTCTTCTTCCTTCTTCTTGTTTTTTCTCTCCCTCTTCCTCCTTCTCCTCCTCATACTTCATTTTTGACTCAGTATAATGATGACTAAGGCTGATAAGAATGGAAATGCTTCCTTTGTGAATCTTTTGGAGGTATAAGCGTATTTAAAAAATACTAAGCATAATAATAACCACAGACTTTTGGTAGGTGCCAATGTTGTGATACAGTGGGTTAAGCCCCAACCTGGGACTCAAGCTTCCCATATCAGAACGTTGTCTCAAGCACTGCCTGCCCCACTTCTGATCCAGTTCCCTGCCAAGGCCCCTGATAATGCAGCAGAAGATGGACCTAAGACTTGGTTCCCCGCCATCCATGTGGAAAATCCTCATGGACTTCCAGGCTCCTGGCCTTGGCCTGGACCAACCCTGGCCTTTGCAGCCATTTGAAGAGTGAACCAGTGGACGGAAGATACCTTTCTCTCTGCGTCTCTATTTCTCTCTCTTTCATTCTGCCTCTTAAATAAATAATAATAATTCTTTAACTGTAAAATAGTCTTGGTGGATATGTTTAATTAAGTTGAGGAATTTTCTTCTGATTCCTTGTTTTCTGATACATCTATAAATCATAAATGGGCTCTAAATGGTTTAATATACTAGCTGATTGGCTCATATTTTCTTTTTATTTTAATGACATGGTGAATTACATTAAAGAAAATTTAAATGCTGGCCTAGACTTTCATTCCCAGAATAAATAGCCTTTGGGTATGTTATATCATTCATCTTTAAACATTTCTGAATTTTGCTAAGGATTTCTGGATTTTTAAATATTTATTTATTTTAGAGTTAGAGTTATGTATTAAGGGTGGAAGACAGAGAGAAAGGTCTTCCATCCACTGGTTCACTCCCCATATGGCTGCAATGGTCAGAGTTGAGCCAATCTGAAGCCAGGAGCCATGATTCATTTGAATTTCTTTAGCTTTTTTTTCATTTTTTAAAAATATTTTTATTTATTTGAGAAGTAGATTTACAGACAGAGAGAGGGGGAGACAGAGAGAAAGTCTATCATTTGCTGGTTCACTCCCCAGATGGCTGCAACAGCTGCAGCTGGGCCAATCCGAAGCCAGGAGCCAGGAACTTCCACTGGGTCTCCCATGTGGGTACAGGGGCCCAAGCACTTGGGCCATCTTCTACTGCTTTCTCAAGCCATCAGCAGAGAGCTGGATCAGAAGAGGAGAAGCCGGGACTCAAATGGCCCATGTGGGATGCCAGCACTGCAGGAGGAGGCTTAGACTACTATGCCACAGCACCGGCTGCTGAAGTTTAATTCATTTATTTACGGAAAGTGCTGTGGATAATTAATGCGTTAGTATCATTTCTAATACTAACTCCATATACAAAATCAAGTAAGCCATTTTCCTTCTCTATATCTCAGTAATTTCACTTGTAAAATAAGGGAGAGTTAGGATTTCTTTGAGGGCTCTGATATTGTGTGATTATGATTCATGGAGGTAAATATATTTCAGTAAGAGTTTGAAATAGTTTTCTGGATATTTATTGTATTTTTCTTGTTTATAAGGATTTATTTATTTATTTGAAAGAGTTACAGAGAGAGAGAGAGAGAGAGAGAGAGAGAGAGAGAGAGAGAGGTCTTCCATCTATTGGTTCACTCCCCAATTGGCCACAATGGCCAGAGCTGTGCTGATCTGAAGCCAGGTGCCAGGAGCTTCTTCCAAGTCTCCCACATGGGTGCAGGGGCCCAAGCACTTGGACCTTCTACTGCTTTCCCAGGCCATAGTAGAGAGCTGGATCAGAAGTGGAGCAGCCAGGGCCGGCGCCGTGGCTCAACAGGCTAATCCTCCGCCTTGCGGCGCCGGCACACCGGGTTCTAGTCCCGGTCGGGGCACCGATTCTGTCCCAGGTTGCCCCTCTTCCAGGCCAGCCCTCTGCTGTGGCCCAGGAGTGCAGTGGAGGATGGCCCAGGTGCTTGGGCCCTGCACCCCATGGGGAGACCAGGAAAAGCACCTGGCTCCTGGCTTCGGTTCAGCACAGTGTGCCGGCCGCAGCGCGTTGGCCACAGCTGCCATTGGAGGGTGAACCAACGGCAAAAGGAAGACCTTTCTCTCTGTCTCTCTCTCTCACTGTCCACTCTGCCTGTAAAAAAAAAAAAAAAAAAAAAAAAGAAGTGGAGCAGCCAGGACTCAAACTGGCATCCATATGGGATGCTGGCACTGCAAGTGGCAGTTTTACCCCTATGCCACAGTGCCAGCCCCAATGTATTTTTCAAGATTATTTATTTGACAGGCAGAGTGACAGAGACAGAGGGGGAGGGAGGAAGAGAAGGAGAGAGAGAAAGATAAGGGGAAAGGGAATGTGAAAGAGAGAAAGAGAAAAAAGATCCACTAGTTCATTTACCAAATGGCCACATGGCCACAATGGCCAGGGTTCATCCAGGTTGAAGCCAGGATCCTGGAATTCCATTCAGGTCTCCCATGTGCGTAGTAGGGGCCCAAGCACTTGGGCCATCTTCCACTGCTTTTGCAAGCACATTAACAGGGAGTTGCATTAGGAGTGCAGCAGGCAGGATATGTCAGCATTGCAAGCAGTAGCTTAGCCCACTGTACCACAATACCAGCCACTATTTCTTGTTTTTTTAAGAAAAAATATTAAAAGATGGGTGCATGCATTTCTTTGAGTAATTCATACATGATTTATCATAACAGATTTCAATATTCTCTTAAGTAAAGCAAATTAGGGAAAGAGAGCCTGAAACTTTTTCAGTAGCAAAAACAGGTAAGGCACTTACTCTTGTTCTTTAATATGACTAATAATTACAGACACTTTTTTGAGAAATTCTTCACTGTAGGAGTTACCAAAGTAGGCAAGGAATGTCAAAGAGAGGGAGGACAGACAGCTTTTCATGCAACCAAGAAAGATCATTGGCCTTTAAGATGACATATAGAGGTTAAGTCCACATTTTCCCAAATTTCAGATATAAAACCTTTTTTGGTCTGTTCAATATAAATGGTATGGGGTTGGAATACAGTCTTTTAAACTCTTTGTGGTATGCCAGATTCTATTTGTTCTGCACATTCATTGACAAAAGTCTTCACACACAGAGACACATGAACACAGCATTATTTCTTCTAGGATTTGTGAGAAGGCAGCAACTTCTCTTCAACCAATAACAGAGCATCACTCACTGGGTAACACATACACAGGGACTCCAGTGGTTGGAACACAGAACAGCTTGGATATTGGCCCTGGCTCTGCTCCTTACTCTCTGTATGGCCTTGCCAACTCACTTCCCATCTGTGAGCTTCAGCGGCCTCATTTGTAAATGAGAATAGTAATTATATCCACCACACAATCACACAGATGATTGTGTAGATTAACTGAACTCACATGTACAGTACTGCTTGTGATAGTTCCTGCTACATATATGCACTTGAAAACATCAGTCTCTTCCTTCCTCCTGATTAGACTGACATTCTAGCCTCTAATGTGATTTTGTACCCTTGAAGTATCCTTTACTCTAGCCAGAAATGGCAAAATAGTCAACCTGCACATAGTAAATAATCAATGGTTACCCAGATATTTACTTTTTGTTATTGAAAATATTAATAACTATTTCCTTAAATCAATGGTAATCCTTTCTCAAAGGCAATTGAGTTGGGTCTACTTGTTTCAAACATACCCTTGACATCTCCCACCTTGAAAAGTCAGGAGTAAACCTGCATGGGCATCACCTTCCTGTGGAGCTCACACATATCTCAATTTCAGCAAGACTAGATGGGATACTTTTCCTGAATGGTAACTCCTCTATTCTGTGAGTGCTTTTGTAGGAAATTCATCAATTGGCTATATACTATATTTTCAATGGCACAAACACAAACTAAGAAAGAACATGAACAACACAGTCACCCTTAATTTTACCCCTCAGAATTAAGTACTGCTAAAGTGTTGATGTATTCCTTTTCTGTCTTTTTTTTTATGAATTGATATGTATTCTGCATAGCTGTGCTCATCGTCTCTATTTAATTTGTGCCTTACTCTTAATATTATCTATGATGCCATGGCAGACTAACTCTTAATCACTTTGCTTTTCAAAAAGATGAAATGAACCTTGGCCTCACCTTGGCCTCAGATTCTACACGATTCTTGCTCTCTTTCTCCTACCCATTCTCCTCCTCTACCCATACTTCAACTTTCTATGTTAGACAAAAAAGAAAACTGCCCTTTCTCTGCCTTCCTATTTAAAGCATGGAGGACTCTCACACAAGTTGTTGGCTGATCTATTTTCCTACATGTGAGCACTGATTCTCCATCATTGCTAATTAACAGATATTTTATGTAAAATTGATGTCCATTAAACTGATACTTCCTGAAGAAAACAAATATGGGAAGAAAAAAATAAAAATAAAGAAAACTACCAAACATCACTGCAAGAGTTTGTGTTAGGGAGAAACAATTTGATGTAACCAAGAGTGTTCTGGAAGCATTTAAAATCTTCCATTTAGGGATTATGTTACTTGTATTGATGGCTGTAAGGAACACATTCTACTCTGGCATTCTCTTGACCCTTATGAACTGCACCTGTCCTGCTTTTGCAATGACTCTTAATAAATCACAAGGGATGCCAATGGAATAACTTGAATAGCTGCTATTGCTGCCCACTGGATGCTCTTATTATTGGCTTCTTCCAAGAGTACTTTTAGCCTGGTAGAGCCAAATGGAATTGCTGTTCTTAGGGAAAGGGTTTGAAGGCAGGGAACCTAGTTGTGTACCACTTATGCTGAAAAAAGTAAATAACATCTAGCCAGATATTGCAAATAGGGAGTACAGCCAGAATCTCACATAAGATGCTCATCAGCCCAGTAGGATGACTTAGGAGGACCTGCACAGTGGGAATAAAGGAGTTAGTAAACTCAGCCAAGAAGTTTGTTAGCAGAACAAGAAAACAGAGGAACAAAAGAGCAAATATTCAGAATATCCAGAAGTGATGGAATAGAGAAAGTATGCAAAACAATTAGAAGAGAAGAACAAGAAAGAAAAAGAGGGAGAGGAATATAAGAGAATAGAAATAGGAAAGGAAAAGGATTGAAGAGATCAAAGAGGTAGAAAAGAGAAGAAAAATTGGAGAAAATAATTTGCAGAGAAGGCAAAGGTGGAAAAGAAAAGGCAAAAGAAGAGACAAATGGAGAGAGAACAAATATGACGGATCAAAGGAATGGAATAGAGACAGAATGAAAGTGCGGATGTGGGGAAGACAAGAGATAAGGATGAAAAGAGATGAGACAATGAAGCTATTGAGTTAAGGAAAGGAAAGAACAGAGGGGTATGACAGAGAAAAGACAAAATCAGAGGAAATATAATAGAATGCAGAGATAGACTGAAAGGGGACAGAAGAGAACAGAGTGATGTGATGGTGGTTTGGGTTAAGAGAGTGTTTTAGATAGACATGTGAGAAAATTCAAGAGGAGACAAAGAGAAATAAAGACAGCAACAGAGGCAATCACCCAAACACCCAGAGACAGAATGTCACATATAATTACCGGCAGAAAGATCGGGAGACTCCCATATAAGAGTACACAGAGAGAAAGCTACATGCTGATACATGAACACAGATGTGACCATACTGTAGAGAAACTCAGAAGGAAACAGAAACATATTAGTTCATAAAAGTAATGATGTACAGACACAGAGACAGTCAGACAGAGAGGGATATACTCACAAAGAAATACAAGAAGGTACATACTCAGAGAATCAGAGCAATGGGGAACAGGCCAAGAGAAAGGTGCATGATGGAATGCCAGTAAATTAAAGTGAGAAAGGGAAGAGTTCTGGGAAGTGGTGAATTGGTGGGAGGAAAAGGAAGTATGCTGAATTCAGTCTTCCATAGCTCCATCCAGCCTGTCAAGGCCCAGTGGAAGAAATAAACTGAACACATGGCAGACTAACTCTTGGTGTCTTTCAGTGTTTGGATGGGTATTTTTTAAAATTAGAAATAAATTGCTTCGGTGTCATTGATTACATTCAGTTCCATTGAATATGAGCTTATCATTTTGTAAAGATAAGCCATGATACCGTTCAAGTTTTAGAAAAGGTGTCTAAGTTCCACTTTTTGGTTTACAAATGAATTAAATATCTGATGGGCATAATCCCAAGGTTACCTTTCCTTAATTTTGCAAACTAATATCAATCTCTTTTCTTCTAGAGACTCAAGTTCTGAGCAAGAAAATTTTAAAGAGGAATCTTCTTTCTAGGTACTATATAATTGAAATATCTAAATAATACAATATTATGAACTGGCTTCAAGATTACTATCGCTGGTATTACACTGTGTGTTCCCCTAATTCTCTTCTCTTTTTTTGTTTTGAAAAGAATTATTTATTTATTTACTTATTTATTTATTTATGTGTGAGGACTGGACCACACCAATGCCAGGAGCCAGGAACAACATCTCATTTTCCCACATGGGTGGCAGGGATACAAGTAATTGAGCCATCATCTGCTACCTCCCAGGATGCACATCAGCAGGAATTTGGATTGGAAATGGAGTTGGAACTTGAATTAAACACTCTGCTATGGGATGTGGGAATCCCAAGCCATGACTTAATCTTGTGCATTACAACATCAATTCCTATAATATACTAATGTATTACACAGCAGATCATTAATACATTCAGCGTTTTTTATGTGGTGGCCGACATGCTGAACACCTTACAAAGATGGACTCAGTTAATTCTCACAAAATGCATTGTGTTGAAAGTATTATTGTCCTCTTCACTGCAAATGAGAAATTAAGGCATGGAGTTTTAAGTAACTTAGTAAAGGTCAACAGTCTAATTGAAAGCTAATATAGAATTTGGACCCAGATAATCTGGCTAAAGGAAAAATGTATTTAATAACTTTGCTATACATCGTCTGAATGTACCTCTTTATTTCTGTTGTAAACTGGATGGGACTTCCCAAAATATATGTCCTCATTCTAAGACTCAGAACCTGAGAGTATTACCTTATGTAGAAAAAGTCTTTATAAATGGAATTGACTTAATGATTTTGAGATGAGGATGTCATCCACATTATCCAGGTAGGTCCTAAATCAAATAATAACTATTCTTATGAAAGGCAGAGAGAGAGTGATGTTAGGTAAAACGAGAGGAGGTAATGTGACCATGGAGGCAGAGATCAAGTGATGTGGCCACAAGTGAAGGAATTAGGACAGTCATCAGAAACTGAAAGAAAAAGGAAAAGATTCTCCCCTATAATCCCTAGATGAAGTATAATCCTGCTGACACCTTGATTTCAAGGTTATGGCCTCCAGAAATACAAAACAATAACTGTGTATTGTTTTAAGCTATGAAGTTTGTGGTAGTTTGTTACGGCAGCCCTAGGAAACTAACACATCCATAAAAATTCATTGTGAGGTAAAAGATATATATTATTTTCATTTCACAGATGGAAAAACTAAGACCCAGAGTCTAAGATCACCCTTCTAGGGTGCAGCAGGGTCAAAATCTACATGCAGATCTGGTTTATGCCAAATATCATGCTCTTTTTCTAGGGCACCAGTTTTCCTGAGGACATATATTTTATACAGGAAGGCTGGGAGGCTTG
Source organism: Sylvilagus floridanus (assembly GCA_949820135.1). NCBI lineage: Eukaryota > Metazoa > Chordata > Mammalia > Lagomorpha > Leporidae > Sylvilagus > Sylvilagus floridanus. The sequence goes on from OX463223.1 coordinate 83,801,827, forward strand.
TGAACAATAGAGGCCATTGAAGTGCTGGATGGTAGAACAGCAGGAAAGGAACAGATTGGATATCCTTTGTGTTTGGCAGTCATGTAGAGGTACTCACGGTTGTGCTCCCTGAAAACACCTCCAGTAAGCTCTGAATTAAACATCCTATTTCCCCTGCAGCTGTTTGTACTGATGTCTCATTTACATTACCCAGATGAGTATGGTGAGAACCATGCCACATAATTCCACGTTTCTGTCCTCTGTCACAAACTCAGTAAAAAGGGTGTTTTCTAGGTGACTCTCATAGGAGAGTTGTCTGGACATGACAGGGACACTCGGGACACTCTGTAGAAACTTGAGAAGGACAGGGAGAAACGGGCTTTGGGAAGAATTTGTCTGCCTTCAAACTGTGCACCCATATGAATGGCACAGGCTATCTTACATGGTCTTCCTTCTTTGTCCAGAACACCTTAGAAAATTATTTTCTTTTAATTGCTTAACGTTTACTTTATATTTGACATCACTGGTCCTGCATAAAAATAAATCTTATCCCCCCCCACAAAAAATTAAGTTACCCCAGGACATAAAACTCCTCATGGCTCCTTGCCACCTTGCCAGCCATCATCTTCCACCAATGGCTTCTACTAATTCCCAGCTGTAGCACAATTGAGCTACTTGTTCTTAAATTGATAAAACATGTTAGATGAATCCTATTACTTTCCATAGCAATTCCCTTGGAGTACCCTCACTTTGTTTTCTGCATGGCTAAACCCTATTCATCCATCAAGTCTCAATTTACGCATCTTCAGAGAAGCCTCACCTTCAGTGTGTCATTACTGGCTGATGTCAACCTCCTCTATGATTCAAGGTCCCATGCTTACTTGCAATTCTAACACATGTAGATAACTTGTACCCCCTCATGGATGCTGTGATTTCCATGAAGCAAAGACAGTGATATAACAAGCATCTGACACACAGGGGCCACTCAGAAAATGCGAATAATTTTATTTATAAAATCTTAGAAGGCTTTTAAAAATACGTTTCAAGTTTATCATATGCTAAAATCACCTCAAAATCTTGCAATGTGTGGATTCAGACTCAGTAGGTCTATAGCAAGAGGCTTGAGATACTCAGAAATTTGTTGAGGAATGTGATACATTTGTGAAATCTTAGTAACTGCAGAATTTTTAGAGGGAGCATCTAGCAAAGGTAACAAAGAGATTTAATGTACATGGAAATTTCTATCAATTTGTAATGCTTGTCTGGAATGCAGGTTTGGAAGATTCTGGTACACTGCTGGAAAAATAGGAAAAATGCTGTGATTGATTACTGGCATCTACTGAGGCTAAATGGGACAGAGGTGGCAATTAAACCACATATAAGAGGACATTAACGACTTCATAGAAAATGAAATTGAAAAATAAATTTTTGAACCCCATGCATAGTTTTCAGGGAAGATGCATTTTATGACCTTCTTTAAGTTTTCTCACATACCTACATTTCAAATTTTTTTGCACCAATATTAACTTATCTTTTAAAATTCATTTTTCTCAAGTTTTGAAGTACCCTCATATTTGCAGCCCAGGAGCTAGTCCAATGCTATATTGTTTATGTAGAGAATTAAAGCCTATTTGGAGAAGGCAATATTTTCATGATCATATTGCAGGCCCCCGGTGCTTTATAGAAATCATTCAGACATCTTAAAAGATATAGCATGATAATAACTCATCACCCACTCAAGGGGAAGCATTACAAAACTACTATAATATGAAGTCCCCTGCATAGTTTAGTGTTTTGCTTCAGCCCCAGAATTAAACAGAAACTTGAATTTTACTTTATTTTCTTATTACATACATTTTTTGACATTGCTTTTTGATTAGAGCTTCTTATTAAATTTTGTTATTAAAATGTTTGTCTCTATGCCTTTACTGGCATAAAATACATATCCCTAATTTTATATATTCATGTATACCACTTTGAACATTTAAAAACTAAATTAAAAGTCATATCACTCTTTTCATATTGTTTTGAAATTTGTCTTGTCATGAAATAGTATTTGCTAATTTAATGGGGATGTCTTTTTGATATGCAAGCATTTCAAAATATTCACATATTCTGGATATTATTACATTCTCTTTTATGTTTTGCAAATATATTCTTCTAGTTTGTGACTTTTCTTTACAATTATTTAATAGTATCTTTTAACTAATGCAAATTTTAGCTTTTAATGGAGTCAAATTCATCATTCTTTTACGACTTCCTGTACTTCCATATATACATTTAAATATTTTAAGTTTTAATTAGTTTTTAATAGATTCAATGTGTTTTGTGAATATAATGATAAGAATATAATGAGGGGCCAGTGCTGTGGTGTAGCGGGTGGGACCGTAGCCTGCAGTGCTGGCATCCCAAGTGGGTGCTGGTTCAAATTCCAGCTGCTCCACTTCCGATCTAGCTCTCTACTGTGGCCTGGGAAAGCAGTAGAAGATGACCCAGATCCTTGGGCCCCTGCACCCACGTGGGAGACCCAGAAGAAGCTCCTGGCTCCTAGCTTAGGATCAGCACAGCTCCAGCTATTGCTGCCAGTTGGGGAGTGAACCAGCAAATGGAAGACCTCTCTCACTCTGCCTCTCCTCTCTCTGTGTAACTCTGACTTTCAAATACATAAATAAATCTTTAAAAAATATGTAATGATATTCCCTTCTTCCCTACCTCCCTCTCTCTCGCATCCTACATTCTTATCCCTTTGTTTCTTTTTTTAGCTCTTGAGAAAACATATTTTATATTTATTTTATAGGAAAAAAGGCTTAATAATTTACTGAATAGGAAGTTTAATAAGTAAAAAGCCAAAAGCTTTTAGTTAGTGGAAATTACGGCTATAAACAAAAATAAAGGGAAAAGTGACTATTTCATCCATATACAGTAAAATTTGAAAGTAATCACAGATCATTTAATATGATACCAGTAGATATTTTTTAAAGATTTATTTATTTATTTCAAAGTCAGAGTTACACAGAGATAGGAGAGGCAGAGACAGAGAGAGAGAGAGGTCTTATCTGCTGGTTTACTCCCCAGATGGCCGCAGTGGCCAGAGCTGTGCTGATCTGAAGCCAGGAACTGGGAGCTTCTTCTGGATCTCCCACGTAGGTACAGAGGCCCAAGGACTTGAGCCATCTTCTACTTCTTTCCCAGATCACAGCCGAGAGCTAGATCGGAAGTGGAGCAGCCGGGACTCCAACCAGCTCCTGTATGGGATGCTGGCACTGTAGGAAGTGGCTTTACTCGCTAAGCAACAGCACCAGCTCCATATAACATTCTTAACCATTGGTTTATTTCTTTAAAAAAATATTTATTTACTTATTTGAAAGGCAGAGTTACAGCAAGGCAGAGGCCGAGAGAGAGAGCGAGAGAGAGAGAGAAGTCTACAATCCACTGTTTCACTCCTCAAGTGGCCACAATGGCCAGGGCTGTGTCAATACAAAGCCAGGGGCCGATGTGTTTTCTTCTGGGTCTCCCTCACGGGTGCAGGGGCCCAAGGACTTGGACCCTTCTACTGCTTTCTTCTTCTTCTTCTTCTTCTTCTTCTTCTTCTTCTTCTTCTTCTTCTTCTTCTTCTTCTTCTTCCTCTTCTACTACTACTACTACTACTACTACTACTACTTCTACTGCTTTCCCAGGCCACAGAAGAGAGCTGGATCAGAAGTGGAGCAGCTGGGACTTGATCCGGCACCCATATGGGATGCTGACACTGCAGGAAGCAGCTTTACCTGCTACCCAGTAGCACAGGCCCCAACCATTGGTTTCACAAGGTATAAAACAACTTTTTACAAAACCATATTTGCAAAATTGTAGGGGCTGTCATTTTGAGTAGAAGTTGTGTTACAGCTTGGGATGCTTGCATCCTATATCAGAGTGCCTCAGTTCAAGTCCTAGCTCTGTTTGTGCTTCCTGCTAATGCACACCTTGGGAGGCAGCTGGTAATAGCTCAAGTGCTTGGGTCCCTGCCAACCATGTAGGGGATGTGGATTGAGTTTCAGCTTGCTGGTTCCCATTTCAACCAGCCCTAACTGTTGCAGGCATTTGAGGAGTGAACCAGCAGATGAAAGATCTCTCTGTGTCTGTCACTTTCTGTATCTCTTTTTCTTTCTTTCTTTCTATTTTTTGACAGGCACAGTTAGACAATGAGACAGAGACAGAGAGAAAGGTCTTCCTTCCGTTGGTTGACTCCCCAAATGGCCGCTACGGCCAGTGCCACGCCAATCCGAAGCCAGGAGCCAGGTGCTTCTCTTGCTCTCCCATGGGGTGCAGGGCCCAAGCACTTGGGCCATCCTCCACTGCACTCCCAGGCTACAGCAGAGAGCTGGACTGGAAGAGGGGCAACCAGGACTGAATCCGGCGCCCCAACCGGGACTAGAACCCGGTGTGTTGGCACCAAAGGCAGAGGATTAGCCTAGTGAGCTGCAGCACTGGCCCTCTTTGTCTTTCAAATAAAATGAAAACAAATAAACTAAAATTTTAAAAAAGTATAGCATGCATATTTTCCCTAAGGTCTAAAATGAATAATATCACCTTCCTCTTTACCAGTACAATGTAAGTTCATTGAAATATTTTAACTGCTATCATTCCTTCCATTTTCCAAGTTATTATCCTCTGTTTTACAGCTACTCTTCTCATAAATTCTACAGTCATTGCTATTTTTAATGTAATACACATTTAATGATTCCTTAGATTTATTTAGATGTCTAACAATGTCTTGTTTATTATTATTTCTCATTTTGAAGAATGCCATACTAGGAACAACACTTTCTTCATTCTTAAGTATATTCTTAGATTTCCTTTCTTGAGAGTCTGCCAATGATAAAATCTATAATTTTGTTGTTTATGGCAAAGGTTTTACTTTAATATGTAGATTGTGCTCTAGCATTGAGTAGAATATCTCAAATCTGAGTGTTCATATATTCCTTAGTTCTGGTAATTTTTCAATCATTGCCCCTTCGAATAGTTTCTCTTGGTCCAGTGTTGTGGCACACTGAGATAAGACAACATCTGCTACACAAGTATCCCATCTAAGTACCAGTTAGAGTCCTGACTGTTCCACTTCTGATACAGCTTTCTGCTAATGTGCCTGGGAAAACAGTAGAAAATAGCCCAAGTACTTTGGCCCCTGCACCCACATGGGAGACCTGGATGGAGTTGCTGGCTCCTGACTTCTGCTTGGCTGAATCTTGGTTGTTGTTGGCATTTGGCCAGTGAACCAGAGGATGGAAGATTCTCTCTCTTTCTCTCTCTCTCTCTCTCTCTCTCCCCCTGTTTCTGTCTTTCCTTCTCTTTCTGTCCTTTTGTCTTTCAAATATATCTTTTAAGAAAATATATCCTCTTTCCCATTTTAGCAACTCTATTGATATGAACTCCAATTAAGTGCTAAATAGATATTCTAATTTTAGAAAGGTTTTAAGGATTTTTCATTAATGTGAAAAATTTCCACAGAGTACGGTATTTCAACGCGTATATGCATGTAACTCATATATGCAACGTAAACGAATCGACCTAGGAAACTAGCCAGTTATATATTTTTTGTGTTTTTAAACTACTAGCTCTTCTCTTGCAATTCTTTATATATATTATTGTGATATATAGCCACCTTCTTTTGATGTGGAACATTAGAACTAGTTACTTTTTTTTTTTTTTTGGACAGGCAGAGTGGACAGTGAGAGAGATAGACAGAGAGAAAGGTCTTCCTTTTCCATTGGTTCACCCTCCAATGGCCGCTGCGGCTGGCGCGCTGCAGCCAGCGCACCGCGCTGATCCGAAGGCAGGAGCCAGGTGCTTCTCCTGGTCTCCCATGTGGGTGCAGGGCCCAAGTACTTGGGCCATCCTCCACTGCACTCCCGGGCCACAGCAGAGAGCTGGACTGGAAGAGGAGCAACCTGGACAGAATCCAGCGCTCCGACCGGGACTAGAACCTGGTGTGTCGGCGCCACAGGTGGAGGATTAGCCTAGTGAGCCATGGCACTGGCCAGAACTGGTTACTTTTATCTGACTCTATTTTGGTACCTGTTATCCAACCACCCTCTATTTGCCCTCCCCCCGCCCCAGCCTCTAGTAATCACTATTCTAAATTCAGACCAAATTCTCTTTTTTTTTTTTTTTTTCAACTTCCACGTATAAGAGAGTATTTTTCCATCTGTGTCTGGCTTATTTCATGTGACATAATTATCTCCAATTCCATCTATTTTGTTGCAAATGCCAGGATTTCATTCTTGTTATTGCTGAATAATATTCCATTGTGTATATACACCACATTTTTCAATTTGTTCATCTATTGATTCAATATCTTAGATATTGTGAAGATGACTTCAATGAACCTGCAAATGTAAATATCTCATATGCTGCAATGATTTCCTTTGGATATATGTACCTGGAATTGTGATATCTGGGTCACATAGCAGATCTACTTTCAGGTTTTTTTTATGGAATCCTCATACTGTTCTCCATAATGACTAACTAATTTGCATTCCCACCACCAGTGTGTTCTCTTTGCTCTACATTCTATCATTTGCTACTTTTTTGTGTTTTGGCTTTTTGATAATAGGCATTCTACTGGAATGAGATGACACCTCCTTGTGATTTTGATTTGCATTTCTCTGATGTCAAGATACTGGGATTTTTAAAGTATTTGTTGACTGTTTTTACTTCTTTTTTGGGGAAATGTCTATTAAGATCATTGCCCATTTCTTGATTTTTGAGATTTATTTATTTATTTATTTATTTGACAGGTAGTCAGAGGGGAGAGGAGAGAGAGAGAGAGAAAACATTTGGGTCTCCTATATGAACAGCCAGGATACAAGAACTTGGGCCATCATCTGCAGCTTTCCCAGGGGCATCAGCAGGAAGTTGAGTTGGAAGCTGAGGTACCAGGACTTGAATACACACTCCCATACAAGATGTGGACATTTCAAGTGGGGGCTTAACTTGCTGCTCCACAATATTAGCCTCTTTATTCATTTTTTAAACTGTATTACTTGTATTTTTGTTGTTGAATATTATTTTGTGTTCATTATGCATTCCGGATACTCATCCTTGGTCAGGTGGATAATTTAAAAACATGTTCCCTCATTCTGTTGCTTGTCTCTAAACTCTGTTTCTTCGGTTGTGTGGAGATTTCTTAGTTTGATATAATCCCACTTGTTGATTTTGACTTTTGTTGCCTGTGATCTTTGATTCTTATACAAAAAGCATTGACTATGACAGTGTCTTGAAATGTTTCCCCTATGGTTTCTCCTACTAATTTTGGAGTTCCATGTCTTTTTATATATTTGATACATTTTGAATTGATTTTTGTATAGGTTGAGTCGTAAGAGTCTTATTTCAAAGTTCTGTATGTGGAAATCCAGTTTTCCCAGCAGCATTTGTTGAAGAGACTATTCTTTCTCCAGGGAATGTTTTTGGCATTTTTGTCAAAGATCACCTGACTGTAGATGTTTGGATGCATTTCAGGAATCTCTATTCTGTTCCAATGGCCTATGTGTCTGTTTTGATGTCACTACCACACTGTGTGGTTATAATTGTACTATAGTATGCTTTAAAAACTGATACCATGATGCCTTCATCTTTGTTCTTATTTTTCAAATTTTCTTTAGCTATTCAGAGGCTTTTGTGCTTCCTTGTGAATTTTAGAATTGTTTTTTATAGTTCTGTGAATAATTTCACTGATATTTTGATGGAGATTCATTGAATCTGTAAATCCTTTTGTGTAGTATCAACATACAAATATTAATTCTTCCAATCCAATAAGATGGGAGTTCTTTAATCTTTTTTGTATCTTATTTAGTTTCTTTCATTAGTGTTTTGTAATTTTCAATATAGAGGTCCTTCAAACCATTAAATAATTTATTACAGAGTGCTTTTTTGGTAGCTGTGTGAATAAGTTTCTCCTATAATTTATTTATTGGTCTATAAAATGCTACTGGTTTTTGAGTGTTGATTTAAATTCCTAAAATTTTGCTGAATTTATCAGTTCTAACAGTCTTTTGATGGAGTTGTTATGTTTCTTTCTATATAAAAAATGCCATGAGCAAATAGGAATAATTTGACTTCCTTCTTTCCTGTTTGTATGTCATTCATTTCTATCTTTTGGGAAATGCCTCTGGCTAAAGCGTATGGAACTATGTTGGAAAACAATAGTGAAAGTGGACATATCTGCCTGGTCTCAGATTTTAGAGAAAATGCTTTAAAATTTTTCTCATTCAATATTACGTTGGCGGGTTTGTTGTATATAGCCTTCATTGTATTGGGGAATGTTTCTTCTATGCCATGTTTTTTAAGTTTTTTTTTTTTTTAATCGTGAATATGTATTGAATTTTATTAAATGGCCCTTTTACATCTATTGGGATAATCATATAATTGTCATTCTTCATTCTATTGATGTGGTATATTAAATTTACTGATTTGTGGATGTTGACTCATTCTTGCATCCCTGGGAAAAACCACACTGGATCATAATTAATAATCTTTTTGATGTGTTGTTGGATTTGACTTGCGAGTATTTTGTTAATAATTTTCGTGTCTATGTTCATCAGTGATATTGGTCTGTTCCTCCCTTCTTTCCTTCCTTCCTTCTTTCCTTCCCTCCCTCCCTCCTTCTTTCCTTCCTTCCTTCCTTTTTTTCTTTCTTTCTTTCTCTTTCTTTTTTGTCCTTGTCTGGCTTTGGAATTAAGATAATACTGTCATCATAGAAAGAGATTTTAAGGGTTCTCTCTTTCAGTTTTTGGGTCTCGTTTGAGAAGAATTTATGTTAAATATTTTTCTTAAAACTTTACTAGAATTCATCAGTGAAGCAGTCTGGTCCTGGGCTTTTCCTTGCTGGTAGATTACATCTCATTACTCATTGCATATGCAGGTGTTTGATATCTTTAGGATTCAACCTTTGTAAGTTATATACATCCAAAAATCTATCTATTTCTTCTAGGTTTGTAATTTGTTTATAGAAAGTTATTCATAGTAGTTATTAATTCTTTATCCTTTTTCATCAGCTGTAATATTTCTTTTTTTCATCTCTAATTTTGAGTATTCTCTTTCTTAGGCTAGCCAAAATTTTGACTTTATCTTTTTAAAAACATTTAATTGAGATTTTTAAAAAACTATTTTAAGATTCTATTTCATCTGTTTCTCCTCTGAACTTTGTTATTACTTTTTTTCTATTGATTGTGTAGCTTGGTATGTTCTTGATTTTCTAGGTCCTTGAGGTGGATTATGTTTATTGCTATAAATGTCCTATAAGTTTTTATGTGCAGGGTCTGAGTCCACCCGTACAAGGATGGACTGGGTCCGAGGAAAGGTGAGTGCGCCGCTCGCCCGTTCCCCAGCCTCCCGATCCCGGAGACAATCAGACGCAGCGGGGAGCCAAGTCTAGCGAGGACTCATTTATTTCATGTGAAACCAAACCTTTTATAGCACAAAACTGCAGCGTCATGGGGGCAGGGCTAAGAACCAACCAATCATTTTAAAGGTCACTTTACGGGGGGATTTCTATAGGACTAGCCATATGTCTATACTAGTCTTGTTACCGCCCCTGACTCAAGCCAATTAGCTTGAGTCCCGCCCATCTTACTTCCTCTGGGCGCCATCTTCTTTGCCCCTCCTTGGCACCGCCCAGTCCGGGGGCCATGGCGCGCACCCGGGCCCCTCCCTGCGCTGCTATCCCCGGGACACCTGTCGGCTGGCTCCACGGGCCCTGGCTCCACGTGGCTCCGTCCCACGCAGCTTGGGCGGGGGCGCCCGCGCATGCGGAGCCCCAGGGCCTGGCCTGGCCTGGCCACACCATGGCTGTACTCATGCCCCGCATTTATGTATTGTATTTCTATTTTCACTAGCTTCAAACAATTTTGAAATTTCCCTTTTGATTTTTTTCAATTTTTTTTCATTCAAGCGTGTTCAGTATCCTAATTCTATCCTCTCTTTATATTTTCATCTCTTTAATTCTTCTCTGATAATGTAAGCATTTCATCATTAAAAATAACATTTATTTTATTTGAGAAGTGGAAGTGGGGAGAGGGAGAGTGAGAAGGAGAGAGAGAAAGAAAGAGAGGATAAGGAGAGGAAGAGAGAGAGAACATCTATTTTCTGGTTCATCCTCTAGATGCTCAGGACTTAGGGACACAATCAAAGTTTCCAAGGTGGGTGGCAGATGCTCAATAACTTGAGCCAGCACCTACTGACTTCCAGGGTTCACATTAGAAGGTAGCTGGAATCACAATTGGAGCCAAGATTTGAATCCAGTCATTCTAATATGAGATGTGGACACGCCAAGCAGTGTCTTAACTACTGCAGCAAATGCTCACCCTGCACTTAATATTCAAAAAAATCTACATTTTTTCCTATCCACTGAGTTTTAAATTTTATTGGATTATCTTTTTTATTTCTATTTCTTCTTAGTTTTATTTTTTGTCCCCTTGAAAATAAAGTTTACTTTATTTAAAAATAACTATTTTTTTAAAAAAAATACAGCCTAGTTTTTAAAGATGGTATTTTTTATTTATTTGTCAGGCAGAGTCATAGAAAGGGAGAGATAGAAAGAGCAAGAGAGGGGCTGGCGCTGTGGCGTAGCAGGTTAATGCCCTGGCCTGAAGCGCCGGCATACCATATGGGCTCTTGTTCAAGACTCGGCTGCTCCACTTCCCATCCAGCTCTCTGCTATGGCCTGGGAAAGCAGTGAAGGATCTCCCAAGTCCTTGAGCCCCTGAACCTACGTGCGAGGCCTGGAAGAAGCTCCTGGCTCCTGGCTTCAGATCAGCATAGTTCTAGCTGTTGCAGCCAATTGGGGAGTGAGCCATCGGATGGAAGATCTCTCTCTCTCTCTCTCTCTCTCTCTCTCTGCCTCTCCTCTCTCTTTGTCTAACTCTGACTTTCAAATAAATAAATAAATCTTTAAAAAGAAAAGAAAGAGCAAGAGAGATCTTTAATTTGCTGGTTTACTCCCCAAATGGCCTCAATGGCAGGGCAAGGAATCTGTTGAAGCCAAGAGTCTGGAACTCCATCAGGGTCTCCCTCATGGGTGGCAGGGGCCCAAACATGTTGGTCATCATCTTCTGCTTTCACAGGCCCATTAGCAGGGAGCTGGATCAGAAGTGGAGCTTTGAGAACTCAAACCGGTGCTCTGATATGGGATGCCAGCACTGCAGGGGACACCTTAATACACTGTGCCACAATGCTAGTCCCAAAAAGCTTTTAATTTTAGAAAGTTGAGAACAGTATATGAAACGAGATAAACAAGCATAGAAAGGTAAATACTGAATGATCTCAGTAATATGTCAAATCTTGTTTTATAATAGTTTCAAATCTACAAGAAATTTCCAAAGATAGTACAGAGAAGTCCCCTATGTTCCACAATTTATTCCTCATATTATTAGTGTTTTTGCATTCGCATGGTACAGTTGTAACAACCCAGAATTGTTGATATATTTTATGATGCAAAATCCATGATTCATTTGAATTTCTTTACTTTTTTCATTTTTTAAAAATATTTTAATTTATTTGAGAAGTAGAGTTACAGACAGAGAGAGGCAGAGACAGAGAGAAAGTCTTTCATGTGCTGGTTCACTCTCCAGATGGCCACAACAGCTGGAGCTGTGCCAATCAGAAGCCAGGATCCAGGAGCTTCTTCCCGGTCTCCCACAAGGATGCAGGGACCCAAGGACTTGGGCCATCTTCTACTGCTTTCCCAGGCCATGGCAGAGAGCTGGATCGGAAGTGGAACAGCCAAGGCTTGAACCAGTGCCTATATGGGATGCCAGTGTTACAGGCGGCATGCCATGTTACAGGCGGTTACTGCTATGCCATGGTGCCAGCCACTATATAACAACCCTTAATTGAGATTTTCATGATCTTTTTCTTATATGGGATTGAGGTTATATATATATATATATATATTTTAGTGGAGATGAGTATAGCAAAGTTTATTAGGGAAGGGACATCCGTGAAAACAGATGGGCACCTCTCCAGACAGGACCTGAGAGAGAGTGCGGGGGGAGGGGGCAGTGGAGAGAGAGTACACCTGACCAGGTCAGGCGGGCGGCTCAGCAGACAGGCAGAGGGCTGAGCGCGTAGTCCAGTTGAGGCCGGGGGTTTTAAGGAGATGGATCTTGCTTCCCACCTCTGCTCCTCTTGGAACAAAGGGCTTTTTGGATGTAAATAGAAAAACTCCTATCTGAGTTTTTCCCTGAAGGTATCAGACAGGAGGAAGGCTAGCTGGCGCCATCCTGGGTTTGGAGGAAGGGTGAGCAAGACCTCCTGGAGAATGGGGATTCGGAGCAGGGTGTTTGAAATGCAGATACTGGGCTGCATCTGGGAGAAGGGGCAGGGACCCCCACCAGGCAGGTTGTCAGGTAGAAGGGGGCAGGGCAGGATGCGAAGGCGGAAGGCCTGGCTGCCCCTGGAATGTTGCCAGGATGACTCTGAGGTGCAGATGCATACGCTGGACATAGATGTCTTTTCCTTAGGCCTTTATGTCACACACACATAAGCTCATAACTAACTTCCTACCTAACATTCCCCCCTCAAGAGGTAATACCAAAAATTCTTCTTTGGGATTATGGATGAAGTTCCGTTTCCTGTAACTTCTTCAAGGCTGGCATGTGGGCGTTGAAGGGGATTTGGGTATTTCCTCTTGCTATCTGTCTTATGGTGTGCAACAGTGGCCTTGGAAAGACTGTGCTGGTCGGTCCAGAGGACTGCTCAGGTCATTCAATGGAATGGGCTGGAAGCCTTGTCTGACGACCATTTGGAGTTCGACAGCTTTTAGTCCAATTCTAGAGCCCTGGTCAAGGCGATCAGTTCTGCTAGCTGGGCAGAGGTTCCTGGGGGCAGAGCACGAGCTTCAATAACGTGCTGTGCTGTAACTATTGCATACCCTGAGAAGCAGGTTCCATCCCTGACAAAGCTGCTTCCATCTGTGAACCAAACTTCATCTGCGTTAGTCAGGGGGCTGTCTTTTAGGTCCCTTCTGCTGGCATAGATCAAGTCTATAGTCTCAGTACAGGAGTGGAGGGGGCCACTTTCCCCTGGAACTGGCATTAAAGTAGCTGGGTTTAGGGTAGAGCAATGCCTTATTTTTACCTGAGGGTTTTCTAGAAGGAGGACCTGATATTTTGAGGTTATATTTTTAGCAGTAAGAAGTTGAGTGAATTTGCCATTTCCATCATATAATGTTAAGCATACATACTGTCAATATGACTTTATCCATGGTGACCCACTTGAAATAGTGTTTGTCAGATTTCCCCAATGAAAGTTTCCTCTATCCTCCAATTCCATCTTTGAAAAACAGTTTAGTTATGTTTATGTCAAAAATTTTAAATGATAATTTCCTTATTTGAAATGTTTGGAGTCCATAGTGGAGCTAGAGTACTCTAATGCTGTCGTTTGTGTTTTTCTGAACACCAGCAAGTGTTGTCGTGTTGGCCTGAACACCAGCTGTTTGATCTGGATGGAGAATTCCTTTTTAAATGCAGCTTCTTCTTGAAAATGTACAGTACTTGAATGGAAAGTGTTATAATTATTGTTCATTTATTTGTTCCAGCCACATACATGGAGCGACTAATTGGTGGCTATTTTCTGTTAAATTATAACCTTGGGACTTCCCTGAAAATATAAACTTATAAATTCAAATTCTGAATCCACATGAGGGAAAACCTGTCCTTCAGATATGGGAGACACATTTTTCCTTTGCATTGAGCCGCCCATAATTTTCTCTTGTTGTCTTTTCCTGCTTGGTAGTTTTTCCACTCTCTTTCATCAGGGCAGCCTTAACCATATATATGTGTGTATATTATTTGATATATATATATATTTATAAATGTCATTTGTGTCATGAAATATGATTTTATATATTTATGGAGGTACAATGAACTATTACATATGTATAATAAAATGATAAAATAAAGCTAATTCTCATGTCCATCATCTCATAAACTTGTTATTTTTGGTGGTATGAACATTGGAATTCAGTTGGTAATTTTGAAATATACAATACACAATTATTAACAATAGTCATCATATTGTGTAATAATTTTTAAAAAAAATATTTACTTGAGGCCGGCACCATGGCTCACTAGGCTAATCCTCCGCCTGAGGCGCCAGCATCCCATATGGGTGCCGGTTCTAGTCCCGGCTGCTCCTCTTCCAGTCCAGCTCTCTGCTGTGGCCTGGGAAAGCAGTAGAAGATGGCCCAAGTCCTTGGGACCCTGCACCAGCATGGGAGACCGGGAAGAAACACTTGGCTTGGCTTCTGATTGGCAGAGCTCCACCTGTTGAGGCCATTTGGGGAGTGAACCAATCAATGGACAGAAGACCTTTCTCTCTGTCTCTCCCTCTCACTGTCTGCTACTCTACCTCTCAAACAAATAAAATCTTTTTAAAAACTTACTTGAAAGTGAGAGTTCTGGAGAGAGAGAGAGAAGGAGACACATACAACAGGAGAGAGAGAGAGAGAGAGAGAGAGAGAGAGACCTTCTGTCCATTAGTATGCTTCCCAGGTGGCCACAATGGCCAATGGCCAGCATGGGGTCAGGACAAAGCCAGGATCCAGGAATTTCATCCAGGTATCCCATGTGGGTGGTAGGGGCTCAAACATTTGGGCCATCATCTGCTGCTTTCCCCAGACCATTAGATGGGAGCTGGATCAGAAGCGGAGCAGCTGGGACACAAACTGAAGTCTATATGGAATGCTAATATTGTATGTGGCAGCTTTACCCACTACTCCAAAACACTGGCCCCAGTTTAATGGATCTTTACAAATTATTCCTCTTGTCTAATGGAAATTTTGTACCATTAGACCAACACCTTCCTTTTCACCTCACTCTGAGGCCTATGGAAAGCATTACTGTACTTCTGCTTTTCTGAGGTTAGTTGTTTTAGATTGAACACATAAGTGGGAGCATATGGCATTTGTCTTTCTTTGTCTGGCTTATTTCACTTAACACGATGTCCTTCAGGTTCATCCATGTTGTTGCAATTTACAGGATTTTCTTCTTTTTTAAAGACTGGATAGCATTCCACAGTGTATCCATACCACATAGTCTATTCTTTCACCCATCTGTTCAATCTCAAACTAATATCACTTTAGCTAGTAATAACTATTCTCAAAGATTATCATTTCAAAATGCCTGATATAATCCTCCTCAGTTTTGCTTTTAAAAACTTCCTTTTGCCTCAACTTCTTTGAATACACGTGTAGTTTCTATGGTTGTGTATTTTCATTGCAATCCTCTATTCCAAAATAAATATCACCATTATTTTTAGAATTTCTCTTTGCTTGTGTTATTTAGGTTTAAAATGTGTAGTCCCTGTCTGGGAGGTAGCATTATTTCAGAACCCAAGAGCAGACAGATTTATTTCTTGGGACAGACAGAGCCAGAGGGCAATGCCTGATAGAAACACACAGTTCAAGATAACTTCCCTGCCTTACCAGTATCTAGAGTGGTCTTTGATTCTAGTCCAAGCCAATGTTTGGATGCCCATGTCATAAAAGTCTAGTCTTAGTCAAAGTGGAAGTTCTCTCCTCCCTTCAGAGAAAGGTACCTCCTCTGAAGGGAGGAGAGAACTTCCACTTTGACTATGACCCTGTCAGAATAATATCAAAGTCGGCGAACCCTAAAGGCTTCCATAGCCTCGGCAACTCATGACTAGACCCTAGGGAGATTACTGACGCCATAAACAAGAGTGTCAAGTTGTTAAATCCACATCAGGAGTCACTGTGTACTTATGTCCCATATGGGATCTGTCCTTAATGTGTTGTC
Source organism: Sylvilagus floridanus (assembly GCA_949820135.1). Classification (NCBI taxonomy): domain Eukaryota; kingdom Metazoa; phylum Chordata; class Mammalia; order Lagomorpha; family Leporidae; genus Sylvilagus; species Sylvilagus floridanus. The sequence continues at coordinate 83,817,597 of OX463223.1, forward strand.
CAATGTGAAGTAATGCTATAACTAGTACTGAAACAGTATTTTTACACTTTGTGTTTCTGTGTGGGTGCAAACTGATGAAATCTTTACTTAGTATATACTGAATCGATCTTCTGTATATAAAGATTATTGAAAATGAAAAGAAACCTTGGTGTTAAACTGGAAATTTCATAGAAAATTAATCAATTTTTAAAAAAACATCATGTAGGATCTCTGTCCTTAATGTGCTTTACATTGTGAATTAATACTATAACTAGTACTCCAACAGTATTTTCACTTTGTGTTGCTATGTGAGGGCAAACTGTTGAAATCTTTATGTAATATATACTAAACTGATCTTCTGTATATAAAGAGAATTGAAAATGAATCTTGATATGAAGGGAAGGGGAGAGGGAGCGGGAAAGGGGAGGGTTGCGGGTGGGAGGGAAGTTATGGGGGGGAAGCCATTGTAATCCATAAGCTGTACTTGGGAAATTTATATTCATTAAATAAAAGTTTTAAAAAATAAAAAAAGAAGTCTAGTCTAGTGTGGTGAGGTTGTTTGTTTGTTTGTTTTTTGTATGGGTTTACTGTTGGGTCTGGAGATGGACCATTTCACTGTTTGGACTAATTTTGTGCTTTGCTGAAATTCACTGTTTCTGGTATTTCCCTACTTGAATGGGCCTTGTGGTAGCACTTGAGTCTTAGATGAACAGCTGTTTAGACTTCCGGTTGCATATGTCTAGCTTCTGCTCTTTGCCTAACTACTATGGTAGGTATCTACCTTACTGGCCAGGGCTTTCTAATGGGCTCTGGATTTGGGTGTGGGGGCTTGGCATTAGGGATTCTGTAAGATTGAGGTTTGCTGTGCTTCTGAATGTGACAACCTAGGCCATGAAGGTTGACTATGCTGTTGGCTTATAACTCTGATCATGCACCATAAGTGGCAGAAACACAGGGCTATGAGCAATATCTACATTCTGGTGGCAGTGAGCTCTACCTCCTTTCTGTATTTCTACCTGACTCCAATCTACCAATCCAGCTGTGCTGTTATCCACAGTGTTCTCCATTAGCTGAGACCAGAATTGGGGTTTCTGGGAAGTGTCTCGAAATGAAAGGTAATCCGCATGTCTGTCTCCTCTTCTATTTTCACTAGGTAGAGAGCAGGAGATCAGAGGAATCATTTTTTGTATAGTGCTGTATTGACTTGGGGGAGAAGGAGTGGAGAGGTGGTCAGAGTGAGGTTATTCTTTTTATCTTTCTAAATGAGATTTTTTTTTGAGTATGTGATCCATATGGTATCTTAGGTTTATTCTCAAGTTTGGAGGTTTTTATAAACATATTCTTTTCTGTGAATAAAGCCTAGCATGAATCCAACTATTCCACCATTTTACTTTCATCTCTTTCATATATATATGTATATATTATACATATGTGCATATAATATGAATATATGTTTATTTATATATTGAATACTGTATTTTGTGGACTTTGGCTTATTCAGATCTTCCAATGATATCACAGATATGCAAATTAACATAAAAATAGAGCAGAACTATTGAGTTCTCCACTGTGAGACTTAACACACTTATCACCTCCCACTTCTATGCACTTTTTCTCATTTCTACACTACACCTTTCCCCATCAAGATTTGCTAGGACCTTCTGGGAATCATGTGTATTTTTACGCAAGATTTTTTTTCTTTTTTTAAATATATATAAAGCTTTTATTTAAAGAATATAAATTTCCAAAGTACATCTTATGGATTACAATGCTCCCCCCCCATAACTTCCCTCCCACCCGCAACCCTCCCTTTTCCCGCTCCCTCTCCCCTTCCCTTCACATCAAGATCCATTTTCAATTCTCTTTATACACAGAAGATCAGTTTAGTACATATTACGTAAAGATTTCAACAGTTTGCCCTCACATAGAGACACAAAGTGAAAATACTGTTGGAGTACTAGTTATAGTATTAATTCACAATGTAAAGCACATTAAGGACAGAGATCCTACATGATGTTTTTTTAAAAATTGATTAATTTTCTATGAAATTTCCAGTTTAACACCAAGGTTTCTTTTCATTTTCAATAATCTTTATATACAGAAGATCGATTCAGTATATACTAAGTAAAGATTTCATCAGTTTGCACCCACACAGAAACACAAAGTGTAAAAATACTGTTTCAGTACTAGTTATAGCATTACTTCACATTGGATAACACATCACATATACATTCCATTTAATATCATGTTAACAAAACCTTCCCAGGGATTACTTCTAAGTTTTGACAATTCCATTGCATTCTACCCTATAGTTTATGAAATGTTTCCTTATACTTGAATCTTCATTTTCATTGATTTTCTCCTGACTGGAAAAGTACTATCCAACCTGTCAGGTAATAGCATTAGCCAGAGATTTCATAATAGATTATCAGACTCTTCCTCAAACTAAATAAGTATAAATGTCAAATGTATGCTTTTTTAGTCTTTTCCAGGTGATTCTGAAGTAGCTTGTCAAAGGAACAGCATTTTGGAACAACTTGGCTAAAATCTTTCTTTGAGTAATGTTTTCAGAAAAGTCCCATGGATATATATGTACTTTTGTAGTACTTGTATGTATGATGAAGTAAGTCTCTCTGATGATTTCATAAATAAAATAACAATAACAATAATAATAATGATAATAACAATAGCAATAATAAATTGGATCAGGATAGAATTATTACCCCAAATATTTTCTCCTTGATAATCTTTGTATACTTTGTCTTGTGGCACTTAGAGTCATGGAAAAGAAATATTATTCCATACCCCTCAATTTTGTAGATAACTGTTCATTTCTTAGATATTATTTCTGAATTTTGATAATTTCATTGCTTTCTACTCCATATTTTATTAATTTTTTATACTTAAATATTTAGTTTGGTTAATTTTTTTCCTGGCTATAAAAGTGGACTGCATACTTGCAGGATTTTTTTATTTATTCTTAGCCAAAAAGAATTTCAAAAGGCTTTATGTATCTATCAATTAGCTTTTATTAACTTTGTTTCTTTCCAATTCATCTCTGATTTAGTCAGCTATTCATTACTGGAATGAAATGCTTGAATAAAATATCTTGGCCAGTGCCGCGGCTCAATAGGCTAATCCTCCGCCTGCGGCGCTGGCACACCGGGTTCTAGTCTTGGTCGGGGCGCTGGATTCTGTCCCGGTCGCTCCTCTTCCTGTCCAGCTCTCTGCTATGGCCCGAGAGTGCAGTGGAGGATGGCCCAAGTGCTTCGGCCCTGCACCTCATGGGAGACCAGGAGAAGCACCTGGCTCCTGGCTTCGGATCAGCGTGACGCGCTGGCTGCAGTGCACCGGCCGCAGCGGCCATTGGAGGGTGAACCAACGGCAAAGGAAGACCTTTCTCTCTGTCTCTCTCTCTCTCACTGTCCACTCTGCCTGTCAAAAAATAAAAAAAAGAAAAGAAAAAAAAGAAAATATCCTTTTTTTAATGTTTAAAAGCTTTTTTAAAAGGATTTATTTGAAAGGCACATTGACAGAGAGAAAAAGAGACAGAGAGCTATCTTTCATCTGTTGATTGGTTTTCCAAATGACAACATTCGAGACTGGGCCAGGCTGAAACCAGGAGCCCGGAACTCTAGCCAGGTCTCCCATATGGGTGACAGGGGACCAAGGACTTGGGCAATCTTCCACTGCTTTCCCCAGGTGCATTATGTGGGAGCTCGTTCAGAAGCAAAGTAGCCAAGGCTTGAAGCAGTACTCCAATGTGGAATACTGGTATTGCAGACAGTGACTTAACCCATTGTACCATGATGTCAACACTGGGAAATTATCTTTCTAATGAGAAAAAATTAACCCAGCTTACAGTTTTAGAAGTCCAAATCCAAGATTGGGTATCCCCCTTCATTTGGCTTCTGGCAAGGATGGTTGATGGAAACTGCGGAAAGTGAACAGAAGAAGAACCACACAGTAATCAGGAAGAAGAGAGAAGCAGAGAGAGTCTGGACCCACCCAGGATTATAACAAACCCTTTCATGAGAATTACCTTCCAAGGATATGCCTCTAGTGACATAAAGATTTCCCACTAGGTCTACCTAGTGGGAAATTGGTTTAAATTTTCAACTAATTATTAGCATAATTCTTGTGATCTGTGACTTTTGGATTTAAACATCTACAAGAGTTTTGGAGCAAAATCATGCTTACGTCACAACAACATCTTTCCATTTTTAAATAAATTTTTTATTTTATTTTATTTTATTTTATTTTATTTTATTTTATTTTATTAGAGAGAGAGAGAGAGAGAGAGAGAGAGAGAGACAGAGATTCTTCCATCTGCTGGTTCATTCCCAAAATGTTCATATTAGCCAGGGCTCTGTGCCAGTCTGAAGCCAGGAATCCTTCCAGAATGAGCATTAGCAGGGATCTGGAATCAGAAGAGAAGACAGGACTAAAATGCCGGTGTTCCCATGGGGGATGTGAGTATTCCAAGTGGCATCTTAAATGTGCCAATGCCTTCCCCAGTAACAGTCTCTTTCAATAGGCACACTCAGCAAAGTTTTCTTCCATTTATTTATGAGACTACTAAATGATATTACATTTGTTTCCATAACTTTCCTTATTTTTCTTGTTCCTGTATATCATTAATATACTTTACTTTCACCTCAGAGTGTTTATTTTGTTTTTATTTTTAATCTGCTTTTTTATATTTATTAAGAATATAAAACAGTGTTTCTGAAAGTAAACCTTTCTTGAGTGTATATTTCTTTCTGACATCTTAAATAATTTCCTTATAATGCAGAATCTTTTAATGTAACCCCAGGACATTTTTTTTCATCTACAACGAAAAGGAAGTTAACTCAAACTAGATGGCTGTCTGAAAAAAGACTGGAGATTTCCCTTTGTTTAATTCATGATTTTCTTGTATCTTAAGCAATAATGCTGGTAGATGTGAATTTATGTAACCATTTCACTGATTTGACAGCCATAGGAGAACAGGGAAGGAGATAGAGTGGTAGGTAATCTCTGCAGGAAAACATCATTTTCTGTGACAGTTCCATTACATGTTTCATGAAGTCACTTAACAGGTGGAAAGTTTCTTCTTGACTTTCAGTTTGGGCTCCCGCATTGGGTCCTAGATTAGGCTGTTTCCTGCCTCTCCTCTACTTTTTTTTTTTTTTTGCCACTGCCTTTATGACATGACAATCTCATAGGGTCTTACACATGAAATGGAATCTAACTGATATGTTTTTCTTCATTCTTTTGTTTTTCTTACTTCTCTCACTGTTGATTTTCCTTTATTTTTTTTTCTTTTCTCTTGTCATTCATTCTCCATTCTCTTCATACTCCCTGCACTAACCCTCAGACTTTCTCCTTGTTTTGTTGTCACCATACTTAATAAGCACTACCTAACTTACTGCTCAGCCTCCAAGTTGAAGTTGACCAAAATAATCAGCCTCATTATCAGTATCATTATTTCCTCCACAAACCACCATACACACAATCTGAGCATAACATGCTGGGTTATAAAATTCATATTAAGCCCATATACTTGTGTAGTTTGTGTACATTTTCATTTTTTCTGTAATGTCCTATGCTTTTTTGAAGGTTACATACTGTAGTGATTATGTTAGTCACATGTAAAGACTAAGAAGTATGATTTTTAGAGTTAAAACTTCAGGTTTCCACTACCCACCCAGCTATAGGACTTTGGACAAGTTACTTAGTTCCTCATGGTGTTCTTGTCTCATCATTTGTGAAATAGGAGTAATAATAATAACACCTAAATATTGTTGTAGAAAGACAACAATATAACATGTAAAAATAACTTAGAGTGACTGGCACCGTGGTGAAGCGGGTTAAACTGTTGTCTGCAGCACTGGCATCCCATATGAGCACCGGTTCGCATCCCACCTGCTCCACTTCCCATCCCACTGCCTGCTAATGAACCTGGGAAGGCAGCAGAGGATGGCCCAAGTGCTTGGGCCCCTGCACCCATGTGGGAGACCAGGAAGAAGCGCCTGGCTTCTGGCTTTGGATTGGCCCAGCTCTAGCCACTGTGGCCATTTGGGAGGATGAACCACCGGATGGAAAATCAATGTCTCTCTCTGTCTCTCCCTCTCTCTATATAACTCTGCCTTTCAAATAAATAAATAATTTTTAAAAAATAAAATAAAAATAACATAATAATATCAAGCACATATTAAGCATTCAGTAAGATACAGTTATCTCTATTATGCATCAGAAAAGCTCATACTCTTCCTTTAAGATCCTGCTCAGGTTTTGATAACTCCATAAAGCCTCCTTCTCCTAGTCGATCATCATCTTCACATATGAAGACAAAAGAATCAATCATTACTGTCTCCTGCCACTGTTTCTCTGTTAGAAAGACTTCCTTCAGATTGATATTGCGTCATGGCGGGTTACACCACTGCCTGCAAGGCCAGCATCTCACGTCATAGCAGTGGTTGGAGTCCCATCTGCTCCAATTCTGACCCAGCTCCCTGCTGCTGCTTCTGGGAATTCAGCGAATGTGGCCCAAGTGCGTGGGCTCCTGCTACCCGTGTGGGAGATCTGTCTCAAGTTCCAGGCTCCTAGCTTCAATTTGGCCTAGGCCCAGACAAACACAGACAAAATGAATAGTCTGAGTGCCTAGACCACAGTAAATACTATGGTAGGCTATTTTTCTTTCTTATATAATTCTCATGTAGAGACAGATTTAAAGCCAGAAAGAAAAATGGAATCAATGTAATATGAGAAAGCTGATCAATAGAAACTCTGTCTTAAAAACAGTGTTGCATTTGTAAGGTTCCTCTTGTGTAGAAGAGCAGTTATTGACTGAACCAGACTATTATCAAGATAACATCAATGTACTGACAGGTATGCTTTCAACTATGACACATCAATATTTTCACTAATAGCTACATGAAAACAACAGAGGATGGAGCATAAAGGGATGTCTTCAAGGGAATGTTATTGATATCGCTTGGGAAGCTGTGTTCTGAATCCTGAATACTTCCTAATGGTTCTTCCAAATGCAGTACTGCGTGTTCTGATGATACAATCAGGCTCCATCTTCTGAAAGGTCGAACCTAAGAAATTAAGCTTCAGTGAATAAACACCATGTGTTAGGGAACATGGTAAGTATTCTGTATACCTTTGCACATCTTAATTATCATAATGATCATGCAGAGTAGATAATAGACATTTTGTGGGTAAGTAAAATACAGTTTATAAAAGTTAGGTCTAATTCCTTTAGCTAAAAAGTGACCAACCCAAGAGAAAGTTGCAGAACTGCTAGTGTTGGTAACTCTCTGGCAATGTCCAGCCATCTCAGGGTCATAACTTCTGAAAATTGGTCTAAGTATTAGGGATTTATTTTATAGTTAATGGGTAGCAGTAGAAATATTATAAGTAGGGAGTGATGTGGTCAGTGCTATGTTTATAATAAATAGCCTGTCTGCATTGAGGAGCATGGATTCAAGGTCAAGAAACTCTGTACACTTTGGAGCTATTTGTCTTTTGATCTATTATCAAAGTTGCCAGTCCCATGGCAAGAAGAACTTATCACCATTCATGGAAAATGGAGTCAGTTTGCAGTTTGGCTTTCTTCGAGTTTGTTCCTTCCATTATGTCCAGGGATTAATTCTGAACTCAACCTGTGATCTGGAATGGGAGAATCTTGCATAGACTAAAATGCAATGTAACAAATTGGAGAAAGCCCAGTTCTGTGTGGAAAGCACAGTATGTGAAGGTCCAAATAAGCAATTGACCATAGAGTAGCTGACCAGGTAGCTTTGGTTTTATCAGGTAGGTTGACTCTATACTGTGATGATACTACAAGGCCCGATGAATAGTTTTAGTAATATCTGGAAGCAGCTGTAGGATGTCTGGTCCTAGGAAATAAACAGAAACAGTTGAAATAATCAGAACTTAAATCCCAGAAATACATAGGATTGGGAACAAAGTAAGGGTATGAGGTACAAAAAGGCCGGGAGAGCATTAAAAAATAAGCCAAAGAGGATATGCCTTGACAAACACTAAAGGATTTCAAATGCTCAAATCTCCCCTCTCCAGGGCCAGGATTGTGCATCAATGACAGGGTATTGCAAAAAAATATTTTTATAGATTTATTTATTTATCTGAAAGTCAGAGTTACACAGAGAGATGAGAGGCAGAGAGAAAGAGAGAGAGATGTTTTCCATGTGATGGTTCACTCCCCGGATGGCCACAATGGCTGCGCTGATCCGAAGCCAGGAGCCAGGAGCTTCCTCCAGGTCTCCCACTTGGTTGCAGGGGCCCAAGGACTTGGGCATCTTGTACTGCTTTCCCAGGCCACAGCAGAGAGCTGGATTGGAAGAGGAGCAGCCGGGACTAGAACCGGTGCCCTTATGGGATGCTGACACTTCAGGCCAGGGATTTAACCTGCTGCGCCACAGCACCGGCCTCGGTATTTCAAAACTTTTAAGGGAAGATTTCTCCCCATAAGAGATCTTGGTCTAGTTACAGAAAGAGATAATTGTAGTCTTTTGTCAAAAGACTTATGACCAAGTTTTATTCATTCCATTAAAATTCATTGAACACATATTTAAAGTTAGCAATATGCTAAGAGATGAGAATAGGGTTAAACCAAATACACACGGCAATGATCCTAAAAGAGAAAATAAAAATGAAAGATATTTGAGGTACACCAGGAATAAAGATGAATGATATTAAATCCACACAAAAGGATATGGGGAAGATTATCATTTTTTAATTGAGAAGATATTTTATATATACACAAGAAAACTATTCATACCTACAGTATATAAAGTTTTCTTTGCAAGAAATATAATTTTTCCATTTTAATTTCTTAAATTTTTAAATTGATTTTTTAAAGCTTTTATTTAATGAATATAAATTTCCAAAGTACAGCTTATGGATTACAATGGCTTCCCCCCCATAACTTCCCTCCCACCCGCAACCCTCCCCTTTCCCGCTCCCTCTCCCCTTGCATTCACATCAAGATTCATTTTCAATTCTCTTTATATACAGAAGATCAGTTTAGTATATATTAAGTAAAGATTTCAACAGTTTGCCCTCACATAGCAACACAAAGTGAAAAATACTGTTGGAGTACTAGTTATAGCATTAAATCACAATGTACAGCACATTAAGGACAGAGATCCTACATAATATTTTTTTTTAAATTGATTAATTTTCTATGCAATTTCCAGTTTAACACCAAGTTTTTTTTTTCCATTTTCAATTATCTTTATATTCAGAAGATCAATTCAGTATATACTAAGTAAAGATTTCATCAGTTTGCATCCACACAGAAACACAAAGTGTAAAAATACTGTTTCAGTACTAGTTATAGCATTACTTCACATTGGACAACACATTAAGGACAGATCCCACATGAGAAGTAGGTACACAGTGACTCCTGATGTTGATTTAACAATTTGACACCCTTGTTTATGGCGTCAGTATCTCCCTAGGGTCTAGTCATGAGTTGCCGAGGCTATGGAAGCCTTTAGGGCTTATTCTGACAGGGTCATAGTCAAAGTGGAAGTTCTCTCCTCCCTTCAGAGAAAGGTACCTCCTTCTAATTTTAATTGATTTTTAAGATTCAATGTGCTTTGTAAATACAATTCTAAAAACATAATGATATTCCCTTCCTCCCTCCCTTCCTCTATCCCCTCTCTCCTTTCCTTCTAACCCTCCTTCCTTCTCCCTTTCTTTTTTTTTTTTTAGTTTTTGAGATAGCATATTTTAAAATCACATTATAGCAAAAAACCTTAATACTTCACCAAATAAGAAATTTAACAAGCTGAAAGCAAAAAAATCCTAGTTTAGTGGAAATATATATGATGTCTATGAATAAAAATTGTTTTAGAAAAATGACCATTTCACTCATATAGATCAGATTTTAAAATAATCAGATTGTCAAAACTATAGTATAACATTCTTAACCATTGGTTTGACAAAAGTATAAAACAATTTTACAAAACTATATTTGCAACAATACTGAGGCACACAGTTGTTTTTTTCCTCTCTTTTTTATTTTTTAAATTTTAGCTCATGAATATAAGGGAGAACATGTGACATTTGTCTTTCTGGGTCCAGTTTGCTTCACTCAACATGATGGCCTCCAGTTGAGTGAATGTTGCAGCAAGTCGTAGAATTTTATTCTACTTTATAGTTGAATAATATTCCATTGTATGTATAAATTTTCTTTATACATTCATCTGTTTATGGAAACCTTGGTCCCAAATTTTGACTATTGTGAACAGTGCTGCTATGAACATGGTGGTGCAGGCATCTTGTTGATAGATGTGTTCAAATCTGTTGGGTATAAGCCAGTAGTGGGATTGCTGGATCATGGCAAGTCTATTTCTAGTTTTCTAAAGAAATATCCACACTGTTTTCCACAGTGGTTGCACTACTTTGCATTCCCACCAACAGTATACAAGTGTTCACCTTTGTCCACTTGCTTTCCAGCATCTATTACTTTCCGTGTTCTTGATTTTAGCCATTTTAACAAGAGGGAGGTGGTATCTCACTGTGGTTTTGATTTGCGTTTCCCTGATGCTTAGTGATGTTGATCGATGTTCATATATTTGTCATTTGTATTTCTTCTTTTGAGAACTGTCTATTGAAGTCCTTTGCCCATTTCTCAGTTGGATTGATTGTTTTGTGTTGTTGAGGTTTTTTTTTTTAATTTCTGATATATTGGAATATTAATCCTTTCTCAAATAGGTGGTTTGCAAATATATTTCCCATTCTGTTGGATGTCACCTCACTCTATTGAAAGTTTATTTTACTGTGCAAAAGATTCTTAATTTGATATAGTCCAATTTGCTTAGTTTTACTTTTGTAAAACTGTGCTTTGTGGGTCTAGTCGAAGAAGTCATCCTCAACACCAATGTCGAGGTAGTTCCCCTATGTCTTCTTCCAGCGACTTCATAGTCTGAAGTCTTAAAGTTAGGTCTTTGATTCATCTTAAGTTGACTTAGGTATATGATTGGAGGTATGGATATAATTTCATTCACACACACACACACACACACACACACACACATATCCAGTTTTGCCATTACTATTTGTTGAAGAGACTATCCTTACTCCAGTGTATAGTTTAAGCATTTTGTCAAAATTCAGTTGGCCTATGTATGTGACTTAATTTTTTGGGCTCTCTATTCTGTTTAATTGATCTATGTATTGGTTTTTATGCCAGTACCAAGCTGTTTTAATTACTATAGCTTCTTAGTATGATTTGAAATCAGGTATTATGATGTCTCCAACTTTGTTTCTCTTGCTCATGATGTTTTGGCTATTTTGAGTCTTTTGAAATTCTATTTGAATTTTATGATTGCTTTTCCTTAACTCTATGAAGAAGGCCATCATTATTTTGGTAGAAATTGCATTGAATCTGTACATTGCTTTAGGCAGTAAAGACATTTTGATTATATTGATTCTTCCAATCCACGGACACAAAATATCTTTCCATTTTTTTGTGTCCTTGGTAATATCTTTCATCAGTGTTTGATAACTTTCATTGTAGATATCTTTCACTTGTTTGGTTAAATTTATTTATAAATATTAGAGTTTCTTGATGTGGCTATTATTACTGGAATTTCTCTCTTGAATTATCTTTTTGTGAGTTTATCATTAGCATACAATAAAGCAACTGGTTTTTGTATGTTTATTTTGAATCTTGAAACTTTACAGAATCAGTTTATCAATTCTAACAGCTTTTTGGTAGAGTGGTTAGAATTCCATGTGCACCATCATGTCATCTGCAAACATGGGTAATTTGACTTCTTTTTTAACAATTTTGGTGCTCTTTATTTCTTTCTCCTCTCTATTTGTTCTTGCTAAAACTTCAAGTACTATATTGAACATCTTTGTCTTATTCCAGATCTGAGGGGAAATTCTTCCAGATTTTTCCATTTAGAATGATACTGGCTGTTGATTTGTTGCCTTTATAATTTTGAGGAATTTCCTTCTATACCTAGTTTGTGGATGGTTTTTATCATCAAGTGGTGTTAAATCTGAGCAAATGCTTTCTCTGCATCTATTGAGATTCTCATATAGCTTTTCTTCTTCATTTCTTTATGTGATTTATGCCATTTATTGATTTGCAAATGTTAAAATGCCATTGCATTTTGGGATAAATCCCACTGGACTGTTATGTGTGATCTCTTTGATGTGACTTTGGATTCATTTGCTAATATGTTGTTGAGAATCTTTGCATCTATATTTATTAAGATTGTAGGTCTGTAGCTTTCTTTTTTGTTGTGTGTTTGGTGTTGGTATAAAAGTTATGCTGGCCTCATAAAGAGTTTGACAGAGATACATCCTGTTCTATATTTTTGGAATAGTTTGAAGAGTGTAGGAGTTACTTCTAGACTTCTATACGAATGCTTTGTAGAATTCAGTAGTAAAGCCACCAGGCCATGGTTTTTTGATTACTGCTTCAATTTAACTGCTTGTTATGGCTCTGTTTAGATTGCTGGTAAGTTATATGAATCCAGGGATTTATACATTACTTTGAGGTTTTACAGTTTATTAGTATATAATTCTTTAAATTAGTTTCTTTTAATCCTCTGTATTTCAGTGCTGTCAGTTGTAATGCCTCCTTTTTCATTTCTTTTGTTTGAATTTTTTCTGTTTTCTTTGTTATTCTGACTAAAGGCTTATCTATTTTGTGTATTTTCTCAAAAAAGAACATTTTGCTTTGTTGATCTTTTGTATTTTTTATTTCAATCTCATTTTTTTGCTCTGATCCTTATCATTTCTCATCTCACATGATTTTGAGTTTGTTTTTATTTTTCTAAGACTTTAAGATACATCATTAGATCTTTAATTTGAGACATTTCTCTTTTGTTGATGTAAGCACTTAGCACTATAAACTTCCCTCTTAATACTGCTTTTGCTGTATCTCATAGATTCTGATATGTTGTTTTCATTTTCATTTATTTCAAGAACATTTTTAATTTCCATTTGATTTCTTAATGATCCATTCATCATTCAGTAGCATGTTGTTTAATCTCCAAGTACTTCTATTGTTATTCTTGTAGTTGACTTCTAGTTTTATTCCATTATAGTCTCAGAAGATACATGGTATGAACTCAATCATTTTAAATTTGCTGATACTTGATTTGTGGCCCAATATGTGGTCTATCCTAGAAAATTTTCCATGTGCTGTTGAGAAGAATGTGTATTCTGTAGCTTTGGGTGAAATGTCCCATAAAAGTCTGTTAGGTTCATTTGCTTGATGATATGTTTCATCTCTGATATAACTTTATTGTATTTTTGACTGGATGATCTGTCCATTGATGAGAGTGGGGTATTGAAGTCACCCACCAATATTGTGTTGGAGTCTATCTCTCCCATTACGTCTAATAATATTTGCTGTTTATATCTGGATGGTCTTGTGTTGGATGCAAATATATTTATGAACGTTTTGTCTTGTTGCTCAAGTGAAACTTTTATCAAAATATAATGTCCTTCTTTATGTCTTTTTACAGTTTTTGATTTAAAGTCTGATTTTTCAGGATAGCTACGACTGCTCACTTTTGGTTTCAATTGCCTGGTATGTCTTTTTCCAACCTTTCACTTTCAGTTTGTGTCTATCTTTGTTTGCAAAGAAATTTTTTATAGGCAGTATATAGTTGCATCATGGTTTTTTATCCATTCAGTCAGCCTAAGATTTGGTTGATGGATGTAATGTATTTATATTTAAGGTTAGTATTGGTAGATAAGAATTTAAGACCCATCATTTTGTTGATTGGATAGTGATTATACCCCCTCTATTAGTGAATTTTGTGGTGTCCTGTGTTTTCATGATATTTACTTCTAGTACAGGACACCCTTCAAAATTTCTTGTAGGGCTGGACTGGTGGTGGTAAGTTTTTTCAGTTTTTGTTTATCTGTAAAATACTTTATTTCTCCTTCATTTATTTTTAAAGATTTATTTATTTGAGAGGTAGAGTTACTGATAGAGAGAGAGAGGCAGAGAGAGAGGTCTTCCATCTCCAAATGGCTGCAACAGCCTGAGCTGGGCCAATTCAAAGCCAGGAACCATGAGTTTCTTCCAGGTCACCCACACAGGTGCAGTGTTTCAAGTACTCAGACCATCTTCTACTGCATTTCCAGCCCATCAGCAGGGAGCTCGATCAAAAGTGAAGCAGCCAGGATTGAAACTGGATGGAGGCTTAACCTACTATGCCATAGTGCCAGCTCCTCTCCTTCACTTTTTTTTTAAGATTTTATTTATTTATTTGAGAGGTAGAGCTATAGACAGTGAGAGGAAGAGACAGAGAGAAAGGTCTTCCTTCCGTTGGTTCACTCTCCAAATGACTGCAACCGCCAGAGCTATGCCGATCCTAAGCCGGGAGCCAGGTGCTTCTTCTTAGTCTCCCATGAGGGGCAGGAGCCCAAGCACTTGGACCATCTTCTACTGCTTTCCCAGGCCATAGCAGAGATCTGGATTGGAAGAGGAGCAGCCAGACAAGAACAGGCGCTAATATGGGATGCCAGCACCACAGGCGTATGATTAACCTACTGCACAATGGCGCCGGACCCGCCTCTCCTTCACTTTTAAAGAATAGCTTCACATGATATAATGGAAATTTTGTTTCTTTCAAAACTTTGAATATATCATCCCACTCTCTTCTGGCCTGTAGGGTTTCTGCTGAGAAGTCTGATTTTAATCTAATTGGTTTTCCTTTATATGTAACTTGGCACTTTTACTGTCTTTAGGATTCTCTCCTTGTCTTATCCACCCCATAACAAAGAAGGGATGAGTATACCAGATAGCAGACACCATCATGGAGACACAGGAGACATGAGGAAGCAAGGTAGCATAACACCTACAAAAGAACACAATACTTCTACAGAACTAGATCATGAACTCAAGGAAACCTACGAAATGACAAATACAGAATTCAAAATAATGATCGTAAGGAAATTCAACAAGATGTAAGAGAATACAAATAGATTAAAGAAATGAGGAAATCAATGAGTGTCATGAGTGGCATTATTACTAAGGAGATAGAACTCATTAAGAAGAAACAAATAGAAATTTTGGAAATGAAATATTCAATCTGTGAAATAAAAAAATATGCTTGAGAGCTTTAATACCAGAATAGACCAAGTGGAGGAAAGAATATCTGACCTTGAGAACAAGAATTTTAGAATAACCCAATCAGACAAAACTAAAGAGAAAAGAATTAAAGAGTATGAAGAAAGTCTTCATGAAATACGGGATACCATTATATGACCAAATATTTATATTATAGGTATTCCTGAAGAAAAATAAAGGGAAAAAAGCATTGAGAACCTGCTAAATAAAAACATAGTTGAAAATTTCCCAGGTCTCGAAAGAAACATAGTCATCCAGATACAAGAAGCTCAAACAACCCCAAGCAGACTCAATCAAAAAAGGTCTTCTCTAAGCCTTTTTATTTGTAATATTTACTTACTTACTTACTTATTTATTTGAAAAGCAGAGGGACATAGGAAAAGGGAGAGACAGATCTTCATATGGTAGTTCACTCTCCAAATGGTTAAACCAGACCAGCACTGCAGGCACATTAGCATGGAAAGAAGCCGAGCACTTTAATCTGTGTTATGCCTTTATGACTAGTGGTGACTTAACCTGCTGTGCCACAGCACTAGCCCCTCTTCTTGTATACTCTTATGCCATCTGTTTATTCTTTGTAAATAATGATTATATTTTTATTTCTATAATTTATATTTGTTTTTGAGACCCTCTGTTCGCGTAATAATCTGTTACTTCTTTAAATTTTTATTTTCCTTTATCTCTCTTTTTTTAAAGATTTATTTATTTACTTGAAAGTCAGAGTTACACAGAGAGAGAAGTAGAGGCAGAGAGAGGTCCTCCATCCACTGGTCCAGTCCCCAAATGGCTGGAACGGCTAAAGATGTGCCAATCCGAAGACAGGAACCAGGAGTCTTTTCCGGGTCTCCCATGCTTGTGCAGGGGCCCAAGGACTTGGGCCATCCTCCACTGCTTTCCACACTTGATCTTAGCCAAAAGGCCTCCACTGCTTTCCCAGGCCATAGCAGAGAGCTGGATTGGAAGTGGAGCAGCTGGGACTTGAACCAGCACCCTTATGGGATGTCTGCACCGCAGGTGCCAGCTTTACCCACTACACCACAGCACCAGCCCCTTTCCTTTATCTCTTTAGCCATCTAAAACATACATTTAATTTTTAAAATAAATGTTTATGATCAATAATTCTTTTTTTGTGAATTCTCCCATTTAAGATTTTCAACTTTCATAGAAGTTCTTTTCCTTATATGATGTTTAACTTTTTTTTATCAAGAACTGGTGGTTATTTTCTATAGGAGTTTTCTGTTGCAGTTCAGAACTCTGTGTTATAAAGTTATTCTTGCATAATTTAGAGTTTGCCTCTGCTAAAGCGTTGCCAGTTACACTGGTCAAGGACAAGTTTTTGGAGACAATTTTCTACATTGACATCCCCCTACATTATAAGTAATGTGAACTCAGACCCCAGCTTTCTCTTGCAACTTGAAGACTGGCTGGTTCCAATATATTTATGCTTGATTTTTTTCCCATCTGTGCTCATTCAATAGTGATTAAAGTTCTTCTAATTTACTTTTTTTTTCTGAGACAGGGCTTCAATATTAATTCAAAAAATTATTAGCAATTCTCTATGTCCAATGGACCTTAATCCTTACCCTCTGCCTCCTACATTTGGCCATTAAATTATTTGCTCCTATCTGGACCCTATATCACAAATTCTATCTATCTTTATATTTTCCTATTAGCTCTGGCTTTGAATTAATTCTACACATGAGACACATAGAATTTTTTCATTTTTGCTTTCAAAATTATAGAAATAATTTGAATTTTTTTATTTTATACATCATTTTCATGTGTTTAGAACTGGTGAGTTGGGATGGAAATGAGTGGTGCTTTCACATTAGAATGTACAACCATATTTACTATTTCCACCACAAAGTATATATGATGTTACTTCTACCTTGAATTCTTTATTTTTCCCTTTTTGCCAAGTTGACTTTTTTTTTCACATTTTATCTCAAATCCAATCATTTCATGGAAATCTTCCCTGAACAGATCAGATATCCCCATTATAGATGCTTGTAGTAGCAGATTTATATTTCTTCAACAATACTTATAGTAAAAGCAAAATTATAATAACCAGTGGGAATATTTTATGAATATTTTCTCTCTACCAGTAGACTACAAACTTTATGAGGGCGAGAACCATGTATTTTGTTCATAATAGTATTCTTAGAACAGTGACTAACACTCAGAGACTATTCCATAAGCTCATTGAAAAAAGAAATTAATGTAGTGTGCATACAGATGACATATTCAATATCTCTACATCTCATTTTATCCAATTTTCAGTCTCCTTTAATTTTTAGGATGATTTGGATAAAGGTAGAAGTGGCTTTTCCTGCATTACTTAATACTGGGTAAGCAATTTACAACCACATTTCTTTCTCTTTTTTGGTATTTAGAAGCAAGATTTATTTAAGTCAGAGATCTCCAGCCAGAGTCGTGGTTGGGGGGTGCTCAAAAGAGTAGGGTTTTTAAGCACAATTTTGAAAGAAAAAAAGAGCAACTGATATTCACTATTTATAAGGTGAGGACAAACTCATCAAAAGACCTGATTTCTAATTTTATTTGCCCTGTAGGGCCTGCACATAAAACAAAGCCCTCAGAAGGGAGGGATAGGTAACTTATTTTCATAATAATCTGTGAGTTCAGGAGGATGGAATTGCCACTCTCTTGCTATTCTCAGTAAGATTGGCAGTTCCCAAACAGTGGGGTAGGCACTTTTGATCCTGATAAAGATAACTTTTGGGGAAGCAAGCGTTTTGCACCCTTAATTTCCACTGGGGCCAACCTGACTGCTTATTAATCCATCTGACTTCATTTCTATCATTATTTTAAAGATTCTATTGAACTTGAGGAGCACATAGATATTTTTAATTTGTTTTGTTTCATCTGGTTTAACTGCAACACTGAAGTCAAAAATCCATCACAATCAAGAATTTAAAATAAACTGAAAGTATGTCATTGTAAAAATTAAAGGAAAAATAAGAAAGGAAGAAGGAGGGAGGGTGAGTGTATGGACAGGAGAGAGAGAGTAAGGTGGGAAGTTTCATTATGCTCTTAAATCTGTATACATGAAATACATGGGATTTTTCACCGTATATAAATAAAAAAAATAAAATATACTATGGGTCTCTGATCAAGATGGACAGTTTTACCTTCTTTCCAGAAACAACTAAATTTAGAAGATAAATACATATGAAACTGAATTTTAAAAAGAATTTTATAATCAAGCAATAGACTAAGAAAAGGAAATATAAAAAGTAAGTGTTATGAGTGCCTCCATCTTAGTTCTTGGAGAGCAATTATAGAATGTGACATGAGGAAGTGGTGGAACTCAGATGGAGTTTATCAGTTTCCCGAAGTTGAGGATACAGTTATCAGAGTCTGAGCAGAACAGGGGAAATAAAATTCAGAGTGCGGAGTGCTGAAGGAAAGACAACTTCCCATCAAGAGAACCTCGGGAATATACAGAGGTATACCTCCACTAAAATTTCAGCTCAGCATTCACCAGAACATGCTTATGAGGAAATCGCCCGAACATAAAAGCAATTAAAAACAAATAGAGAGAAGAGTTTGTGGTACTTTTGTTGCATAAAATGCTTGTCAGGAAAAAGTAACTGTTCCCACCAGTCAGTCTGGAAAAACCTCAAGATTTGTGATACATTGTATTGACCACCTAGAGGTGCCTTGCCCCAGTTGTAGGGAACGATTAGATCTAGACTGAGAACTCTTCTAGTTTTAGTAAATCTTAAAAACAAGAACCAAAACAGTCAAAGTTAACTTCCAAGCAAGTTAACTGTGTCACAGAACAATACTCAAGAATAATTATAGGAATTCAAAAGTATTCAATACCCAACTAGGTTAAATAAACAAATTCTGAAATCTAATAAAATCACTTGGCATAAAAATAGCATAAAAATAAAATATGAGGTCAGATGCAGCATTGCAACACCGTGGGTTAAACTGTCACTTGTGATGCCTACATGCGATATCAGAGTGTCTATTCAATTCCTGGCTGCTTTGTTTTCAACCCAGCTCTCTGTTAACGCACCTAGGAAAGCAATGGAAGCTGGCCCAAGTTCTTGAACCCCTGACACCCACATGGGACACTAGATGGAGTTTTGTGCTCCTGGCTTTGAGCTGGCCTGGCTCTGGCTGTTGCAGCAATTTGGGAAGTAAACCAGCAGATGGAAAATATTTCTACCCCTTCCTCTCTGTCTCATTCTACCTTTCAAATAAATAAATCCTTAAAAATCTTCATCTTCTGCTAAAATAAAATAAATATATAAATAAAATTCCAGGATAGTATAAAAGTTGAAAATTTGAAAAAGTACTAAATAAGTGAAAATTAATCAGTGTTCATGGATCTTAAAACTTAATAAAATATCAATATCACCTGTGTGTGGGGGGAAAGAGAGAGGGAGGGGGGGAGAGAGGGAGAGAAGGAGAGGGGAAAAGAGGGAGAGGGGGAGAGGAGAGAATATCTTCCATCTGCTGATTCACTCCCCATATGGTCACAACAGAGCTGAACCAAGCTAAAGCCAGGAGACAGGAACTCCATCTTGATCTCCCACTTGGGTAGCAGGGACCTAAGTACATTGGTCATCCTCTACTTCCTTCCCAGGAGAATTAGAGGAAAGCTGAACTAGAAATGATGTAGCTGGTACTCAAAACGGCACTCTGATATGTGATGTCAGTGTGGCAAGTAGTAGCTTAATTTGCTGTGCGACAACATTGCTTGCTTACTCCCTAATATTAAGATGTTCTTTCATAGGTGAGATTGGTGACGTGAATCTGGGTCGAGTTTCAGCATTGTTTGTTATTCTCCTGCAGCATCAGCAGGAAGGGAGTACTTTTAGTAGTTTCCCTGATATTCATCATGATTGCATGGTCTAAGTCCTGTAGGAAAAGCCTACAAGAAGGTATTAACCCTCATTTTCAGCCTTCAGGGACTTCACACTATCATGGGTGTCCACTCTCTAGCCCTCTAAAAATTAGTAAAAACTTTTCTAGCTGCATCTTCTTACCAAGTTGTGTGCTGTCATAGAAGTCTGCACCAGGTGAGAAAATGCTCTTGTTTTAATCCTCCTTGCAGCCACCTGAGTCTTCATGTATTTTAAGGTTTTATTTTTCCCCTGTAATTTCAGTTCTTTACTAATAGGGTAAAAAGCATTATATATATATATTATAAATATTATATAAATATAATATATTATATAAAATATATATGTAGTTTGTTCAAATATTTTCTTATAAATATGAGACTGAGATTCAGTCTTGCTAATCCAATATGAAACCAGAACTCTGGCTGTCTTGGATTGTGGCAAAATAAAGGAAACTGGAGAGGAGAGGATGGACATTGGGAAGAAGGATAAAGGCTATGTGGACGTGAATGATGATAAAAATTAAGTGGCTGGCAAGAGAAAGAGTGACTGAGTCTCTAACTTTTGTCTCATTTAACTCAAGATAAATTTGATTGGGTTTGTGTTTCTGGCAGTAGAATTTACCTTAGCTAACACACCTGCTTTACCATTTCTGGGGTCTATTTTTCCATGCCATAATGAATGTTTAGGGAGGGACCGGCCCTTCTCTATGTCTCTATCCAGTGACTGGTTCCCATTCATCTGTTATCCCAGCAGTGGCCCATGTCACACATTCTTTAACTTTTTCAATGGCCTGGATTTGGGCTACTTGCACAATTATTTATTGTTTGCGGCAATCTTTTAAGAAAGTTATCATCTTTAATAGAATGGAAGTTATTACTTTATATGAAATTTTTCCCCATTTGTGTTATGAATGATAATAACCACCTCCTCAACAGCCATTATATGCTGAATGCGTGGTAATAAACAGAAACATATTATAGTGCTTAACTGGATGAGTGGAGGATGTTAACCTTAATCAGAAGGGAAAATTTAAGAGAAATTTTGTCTGGTTCCCAGATACTCTTGATATTTCTACACCTCTGTTTAGAAATGCAGTTAATGGAAAATTCAGTCTATTCATGAGAGAAACTGACTTGATAACAGTTAGGAATTGGAATTCCCTCATAAAGCATCATAACTCTTCCTAATGATAGCTTATAATTATAAGGATTGGAATCACATTGAAAAACAGTGATTTGCTTAACAGACATCTCAGAGATTGGTATTTTGCAGAATCTATAATGACACATAAATAAGGTTTTAAAAATGGATTTCTGGGCTACGTTTTAGCCCCACATATGCTCTAATGACAAACTTTATTCGGTCTTACTATTCAGGTGTTATTTCCTTTAAGTGGAAGGTTTTCCTAGCTAGTATTCTTGTCCATCATATCACTCAGTGATCAGGACTTAGAAACATCTTCAAGGAATATTATTCTCTTTAAAAAAAAAGATGTATTTATTCATTTGAAAGACAGCATTTACTGAGATAGAGAGGGGGAGAGAGAGAGAGAGAGAAATCTTCCATCTGCTCATTTACTACCCGCATGACCACAGTGACCAGGACTTGGCCATGCAGAAACCAGGAGCCAGGAGCCAGGAGCCAGGAGCTTCATCTGGGTCTCCCACATACATCCAGGGATTCAAGCACTTGGTTCATCTTCTGCTACTTTCTTTAGGCCATTAGCAGGTAGCTGGATCAGAATTGGAGCAGCTAGGATCTGAATTGGCATTCATATGGGATGCCAGCTACCATCACAGGCAGCAACTTTACCTGCTATGCCACAATGCTGGCCCCAAGGAATATGATTTTCACACCTCTCTTGCTATTCCAAGGAGGGGGCAAGTTGTCCTCTGGTGTGTGCATCTGTGTGTGTGTGTATGTGTTTGCGATAACCCAGTTCCAAATACTCTCATTCCAACCAGAGGGAACAGAGCATATGTTACTTGCGATTTTCTAACTGAACTGATGGCATAATGAAAGGCTGGTCTCAGTATTATCTCATTTAGATTGCAGGCCTTGAGAAAGAGCTGATCCTTCCAGGGAAGCTGAATGAAAATTAAAGACTGTATATGTCTCAGGTCAGAGATTATGCATATGCCAAGATAGAAGAAGCCATCTAAGACTTTCTGGAGAAGCTGCGGTTAACCTAATTAAGAAATTAGAACACTCAAAAGCAGCTGGATACTCAGAGCAATAAAAAGTGAGAGACTTAATTATCACATGTGACCACCAAAAGATGCTAAAGGGAGTTCTTCAGGGTAAAATGAAAATACCCTTGATAGTAACTTGAAGCTATACAAAGACATAAAGATACTTGGAAAATACAAACATCAATACTATTGCAATTTTACTTTGTAATTTCTCTTTATATTTTGATAGGATTCCTTTTTTTTAAAGATTTTATTTATTTTATTTGAGAGGTAGAGACAGTGAGAGGGAGAGACAGAGAGAAAGGTCTTCCGTCCATTGGTTCACTCCCCAAATGGCCGCGATGGCCAGAGATGTGCCGATCTGAAGCCAGGAGCCAGGTGCTTCTTTATCCAGGTCTCCCATGTGGGTGCAGGGGCCCAAGCACTTGGGACATCTTCTACTGCTTTCCCAGGCCACAGCAGAGATCTGGATTGGCAGAGGAACAGCCGGGACTAGAACCAGCACCAATATGGGATGCTGATGCCACAGGCAGAGGATTAACCTACTGTGTCACCACGCAGGCCCCGACAGGAATCTTTTAAAATACATAAAATGTAAATCAATACTAATGGTTACACAGCATATAAAGATGTAATCAATGATATCAATAATGTAAAGGGAGTGGAAATGTAAAGGAATTGAGTCATTGTAAGTGACTGAATCCAGGCTGATGCCATAATAAACAGGATTATAGTTTTGTAGAATCTCCATGGGACTCATAGAGGAAATAACTATCAAATATACAAAAAAGTAAATTAGAAGGAAATCCAAGAATGATACGATAATACAAATAATCAAACACAGAGGAAGACAGCAATGAAGGAACCTAAGAACAAAATAATATGTGGCAAAAGAGGATCCCTCAAAATGTTCATTAAAATACAGAGAAAATATAAAATTATTTCAATTCCAATATATTTTAAAATCCATTCAATTTTTTCATATTTATTACCATAAACTTTTTGAAGGAACATCATTTTTTGTATGACTTTCAATTTTGTTTCCACAAAATTAAATTTATCTTTTAATTCCATTTTCCACAAACTTTTCAAAGTCTTCATGTAGAAAACAAATAGCAAAATGATAGTAGTAAGTCATTACCTATTAATAATAACTTTAAATATAAATGGATTAAACAAAGAAGAAAGGAAAGAGGAGGAAGGGTGGGAGTGTAGGCAGGAGGGAGGGTGGTGGGATATATCACTATAATTCATATAATTCACATACCACATAACTCATCACCTCCGAAAGTTTCCTCCCACTACCTACATTTATTAATGCTGCCACTTTTGTGGTAAGATCACTTAACATAAGATCTACTCTCTTAGCAAAATGTAAGGAAACGATAACAATATTATTAGCTATAGGCACTAGGCTGTATGGTAGATTCCATAATTTATCTATCTTGTACTCTATGGTTTCAATATCATTTGTCCCATTAAACTCATACACAAGTTTAACCCAAAATTTTTTTTTAATTTTTTTAACTTTTATTTAATGAATATAAATTTCCAAAGTACAGCTTATGGATTACAATGCCCCCCCCATAACATCCCTCCCACCTGCAACCTTCCCCTCTCCTGCTCCCTCTCCCCTTCCATTCACATCAAGATTCATTTTCAATTCTCTTTATATACAGAAGATCAATCTAGCATATATTAAGTAAAGCTTTCAACAGTTTGCACCCACACAGAAACACAAAGTGAAAAATACTTTTTGAGTACTAGTTATAGCATTAAATCACGATGTACAGCACATTAAGTACAGAGATCCTACATGAGGAGTAAGTGCACAGTGACTCCTGTTGTTGACTTAACAAATTGACACTCTTGTTTATGGCATCAGTAATCACCCTAGGCTCTTGTCATGAGCTGCCAAGGCTATGGAAGCCTTTTGAGTTCATTGACTCTGAACATATTTAGACAAGGTCGTAGTCAAAGTGGAAGTTCTCTCCTCCCTTCAGAGAAAGGTACCTCCTTCTTTGATGGCCTGCTATTTCCACTGGGATCTCACTCACAGAGATCATTCATTTAGGTAATTTCATTTTTTTGTTATTGTTTTTGCCAGAGTGTCTTGGCTTTCCATGCCTAAAATACTCTCATGGGCATTTCAGCCAGATCCAAATGCTTTAAGGGCTGATTCTGAGGCCAGAGTGCTATTTAGGACATCTGCCCTTCTATGAGGCTGCTGTGACTCCACTTCCCATGTAGGATCATTCTCTCCCTTTTTGATTCTATCAGTTAATATTTGCAGACACTAGTCTTGTTTATGTGATCCTTTAATCCCAAAAATCTTATGTTAGTGGTATTTAAAAGGTGAAAAATCAATCCATGGTATTTAGATGTAGGGCTTTTGGAAAGTGCTTAGATTATTCAGTTGGCTTGTTTCCATGACTGAGTCCTGGTAGTTTTACAAAAATGAGAGAGATCATACAGATATAGACATAAAATCATGCTCCCTGTCTCTCTCTCTTTTTTTTTTTTTTTTGACAGGCAGAGTGGACAGTGAGAGGGAAAGAGAGAGAGAAAGGTCTTCCTTTGCTGTTGGTTCACCCTCCAATGGCCACCGCGGCTGGTGCGCTGGGGCGGGTGCACCGCGCTGATCCGATGGCAGGAGCTAGGTGCTTATACTGGTCTCCCATGGGGTGCAGGGCCCAAGCACTTGGGTCATCCTCCACTGCATTCCCTGGCCACAGCAAAGAGCTGGCCTGGGAGAGGAGCAACCGGGACAGAATCCGGCGCCCCAGCTCCCTGTCTCTTGTTATGTAATCCTCAGCCTCACTTCAAGACTCTTCCAGAATCATGAGCCAAAATAAACCTCTATTATTTACAAAGATAGTATGACTCAGGTTTTTCATTATAGTAACACAATTCTCACTAATACAGACAGTGGGTACCAAGTGATTTGCTGTTACTATAAATGTATCTGGAGATGTAGAGGTATCTTCAGAATTGGCTAATGGGAATGTGTTGGAAGAATTAGAAGAAGCAGGCTAAAAAAAAGCTTATACCAATGTAAGCAGAGTACTTTAGAAAATTCTGGTGAAGGCTTAGAAGAAGTGAATAAGATGGTGGGGAGGGGGTGGTGCTGTAGCTAAGTGTTTACCTGCAGCACCAGCATCCCATATTGGCACTGGTTTATGTCCCAGGTGCTCCACTTCTGATCCAGCTCTCTGCAATAGCTGGGAAAGGAAGTGGAGGATGGCCCTAGTCCTTGGGCCCCAGCACTCAAGTGGGAGACCTGGAAGAAACTCCTGGCTCCTAGCTTCGGATGTGCCCAGCTCTGGCTGTTGCAGCCATTTGAGGAGTGAACCAGCAGATGGAAGATTTTCTCTCTGTCTCTCCCGCCCCCTGTAAGTCTGCCTCTCATATAAATAAAAAAAAATCATTTAAAAAATAAGCTGAGGGAAAGAATCAGAATGGTTTAAAGATTGGAAAAGCAGTCTTGGATCAGAAATTAAAATAATATAGACTATGTTAATGACTTCCCAGATGCAAATGAAGCTTCAGATGGAAATTGTACTAAGGACATTTTAGTTGCACTGTTGTAAATAATTTAGCTGCAGTGAGTTCATGTCCTAAGATGCTGCAGAAGTCCAAGCTTTAAAATAACAGACTAATTTATCTGACAAAGTAGATTTCAAATCAACAAAGAATTCAGGCTTTTGCATAGCTACTTCTAACTTTTTATAGTAAAATAAGACAGTAAAGGAGGGAAAGGATGATTTGAAGATATAACTTTTCATTAAAAAGGAAACAGTGAGAAAATTTAGGCAATTCTTAGTCTAGCCATGTGCTAAAGAATTAAGGGACACTTTCAGGATGGTGAAATAGGGGTATGACTGAGAAATCCTTTGCTAAGGATATTAGTACAAATAGAATCATTAAGACATTTGGCAAATGACCACAAAAACATTTCAGATATATTTGAGGCTATGCATTCTGTCACAGGCCCAGAGTTTCAGAAAGGAAGAAATATTTTAGGGAACATGTATTGAGGACCATCCAAAGACTTCATGATCAGGCTTCCCTAGGATTTGTCACCTAAAATGCTAGGGCAGCACTAATTGTCATGACTCTAACAGGCTCACATGCCCCTCATATAGGCAGCAGACCCTGTTGCCATCAGCATCATGCTGATTCTGCAGGTGTGCAGAAAGCAAGAGTTACAGGGTCATGGTAGCTTCCACCAAGAATTTTGCAACAGGTGTCAGAATCCCTGAATGGAAGCCCCAGTGGGGCAACACATACTGCAGTTACAGCAGTAAAGCTGAGTTGGAGACCCTGAAGAGGTAGAGAAACAACAACGTAAAATACTTGCTGGATGAAGTTCTAACTAGCATACTAAACAAGCCTTCTCAATGTGAAAATGTCACTGTGCAGTCTGCAGTCTGTGAGAGCAGCAATGTCAACCAAGAATGTCACAGGGTAAGTCCACCACTTCACCCCAGAACTCCAGAAAGCCTGGAAGCTTTGGAAATGAGACTCCAACCAGCGAGAACTGAAGCATGGACCAAGTCTAGCAAATTCTGAGAGGCAGAGCTGACAGGGCTTTAAGGGGTCCAACCCCTGACTAAGCATGCAGAAGATTCCATATTTGGAGATGAAAGATTTGTCTTATCTTCTGTGTTTGGTCTCGCTTTGGGTTAATTACTCCAGTCTACTTGTCTGTACACCAACCCGTTTCGGAATAGGGTTGCACATTCTGTGCATCTCCTACCATTGTATCATGCAAGTAAGTTACTTGTTTTATTTTATAGGAATTCACAGCCAGAGGAGTTTGCATTGAGTCTCAGATAAGAATGAATTTTGGACCTTTGAATAATGACACATTGAGTTAAACATTTGGAATTATTTGGGATGGAATGATTTTCTATTATTTGTGAGAAGAACATGTGTTTCAAGGGACAAGGGTTAGAATGCTGGAGTTTGAATGTGATTTGTCCCTTTGAACTCATGCAGAGATTTAATTCCCAAAGTCTTATGTTAATGGAATTAGGAGAGCGAAACACAATCTGACTATGGTGTACAGAGGTAGGAGCTATGGAAAGTGATTAGATTAGACCACTTATATGGTTTGGCTGGAATCCTATTACTGTAACTTGGTGGTTTTATAAGAAGATCAAGAGAAACCACACAGATACAGAGACAAGCATGCTCCGTTTCTTGCTATGTAATGCTCTATACCACGTAGGATTCTGGCAACAATATGAGACCTCTAGATTTTACACCACCAGAACCATGAGCCAAAATAAGCACTTTATTTAGTTATCACATTAACAGAGTCAGGTATTTCATTATAGTAATGAAAGTCTGACTAATACTTTCAGGAACTGAAATCTATACCTGTTGTGCATGATTTCTCCATTTCTTCTCCTAACCTCCCTCAGCAATCGCCATCACAGTCCCTGCTTTTAAGACAAATTATTTTAAATTCTACATTTAAGCGAGCTCATGCAATACTTGTATTTCTGAGTTTGGCTTATTTCTCATAGATTCATATCTTCTAATCTTATCCATATTATTTCAATCACCACAGTTCATTCCTTTTAGAAAGCTGAGTAATATTCCATTTCATGTATGTTCCATGTTTCCTTATCCACGCATTTGCTGATGAACATTTAGTTTGTTTCTGTATCTTCACCACTGTAAATAAGAGTTCAATGAACACAATAGCGAAGGTATCCCTTTCAGATTCTGACTGAATTTCCATTGGACAAATACTCAGAAGCGCAGTTGATGGATTATGTGGACCTTCTTTTTTAATTTTGTGAAGAACCTACAAATTTTTTCCATGAATACAATACCAATCTAAATTCCAACCAAAACTGTGCATGTGTTTCCTTTTCTCCACATCCTTGCCAAAACTCAATTTCAAAAAAAAAGTATCACACTTTGTACCACCCTAACAGAAATGATATAATAAACCATTTAGGTTTGAATTTGAATTTTTCTGATGTTTAGTGATGCTTAGCACCTTTTTATTCACCCGTTTAGTTATTTGTGTTTTTTAGATAAATGTCTACTTATGTAAACATTTTCTGATCATATAGTCAAAAAAATCACTGACAAGACCAAAGTTGAGAAGTTGTTCCTGGGGATGGCAGTGTGGCAGAGTGGTTGAAGTTGCTGCCTGCAGTGCCAGCATCCCATAAGGGTGCAAGTTCAAGTCCCAGCTGCTGCACTTCTAATCCAGCTCTCTGCAATAGCCTTGGAAAGCAGTGAAAGATGGCCCAAGTCCTTGGGTCTGTGCACCCATGTGGGAGACACAGAAGAAGCTCCTGGCTCCTGGCTTTGGATCAGCGCAGCTCTGGCTGTTGTGGCTATTTGGGAGAGTGAGCCAGCAGATGGAAGACCTCCCTCTCTCTCTCTTCCTCTCTCTAACTCTGACTTTCAAATAAATAAATAAATCTTTTTTTAAAAAAGAAGCTGTTCTTGGGCAGGCGCTATGGCTCAATAGGCTAATCCTCAGCCTGAGGTGCCAGCACCCCGGGTTCTAGTCCCGGTCGGGGTGCCAGATTCTGTTCCGGTTGCTCCTCTTCCAGTCCAGCTCAGTGCTGTGGCCCAGGAGTGCAGTGGAGGATGGCCCAAGTGCTTGGGCCCTGCACCTGCATGGGAGACCAGGAGGAAGCACCTGGATCCTGACTTCGGATTGGCGTAGCTCTGGCCATCGCAGTCATTTGGGGGGTGAACCAACGGAAGGTAGACCTTTCTCTCTGTTTCTCTCTCTCTCACCATCTAACTCTGCCTGTCAAAAAAAAAAAAAAAGGAGCTGTTCCTTATGTTTTCTTAGATCTTTTTTAGTTTCAGGTCTTATGTTTAAGTCTTTATCCATTATGAGTTAATTATGAGTTAATTTTCATGTACGATGTAAGGTAATGATCAAAATCCATTTTTTTGCATGTGCACTATTTACTAAAGACTATGCTTTCTGTATTTTATATTCTTGACAGACTTTGTCAAAGATTAGTTGGTCATATATATATATAAATTTTTTCAATGTGCTCCATCTCTCTCTCTCTCTATAAATATATATATATATGGACATAGATACACATAAATCTATATCTATATCTATATCTATATCTAATCCATGCATTCTCTGTCTCCTTATATATAGAGACATATATTGATACATATATTCTATTGATACACACATATCTATGTATATTCCAGTACTATATCTTTTTGGTTAATGTAACTACCTCATGCTTCTAGCCATGTTCTTTCTGAAGATTAATTTTTATTCTCAGGCAACATCGTGGTATAGCAGGTAAAGCTACCACTTGCGATGTTAGCACGCCATATGTGTGCCAGTTCATGTTCCCGCTGATCCACTTCTGATCCAGCTCTTTGCTAATGTCCTGGGAAAAGCAGCAAAAGATGTCCCAAGTGCTTGGGCCCCAGCCACCCATTTGAGAGACCTGATAAAGCTCCTGGCTTCTGGCTTTGACCCCTGGCTGTTGCAGCCATCTGGGGAGTAAGCCAACATATGGAAGATTCTCTCTCTCTCTCTCTCTCTCTCTCTCTCTCTCATTATGACTTTCAAATAAATCTTTAAAAATATTACTTTCATTTTTGTTATTTGGGTTACTTTGTGACTCTATATGAATTATATATCACTGTGCTTTCTATTTCTGTGAAAATTGCATTTGGGATTTTGATACAAATTGCATTTTATCTGTAAATTAGTTTGAGTAATATTTTCATTTTAGCAATGTTAATTCTTCCAATCCATGGTCATAAATTGTTGTTCTACAAGAGACTCATTCTAGATCTAAGGTCACAAATATAGGTTACAAGCAAAACACTGGCAAAGTTGTTCTGTGAAAATAGCAACGAGACTAGAGCTAGAATGCTTATACTGTCAGGCAAAATAGACATAATGTAAAAATGTTGCAAGAATAGCATGTGATCACAGTCTGCCAGTGGGAGTACCAAGAAAACTGTGACTGGTGCCTGGCCACAGTAGTTGGTTCTCATGTGAGCATACAACTCATCTTAAAATATTCATAACTTTTTAAGAACAATTGCTGGAGTTATTGAGAAAGAGTTTTTAAACCAGCATGATGCATTCCTGCATGATGCATTCCACACTGGCAGAAACTTACCTGAAAAGAAAACCAAAACAGTAACAGAAGTACTATAAAATAGAAATAAAAAAGGAGAGATAGAGGTAGTGATATAGAGACAGGGCTAGAGATACAGATGGAGAGGAAGGGAGGAGGTAAGCAAACTGCAGATTTTGTACAAAATCTTGGATAGAAACAGTTCTATAGCTTAAAATTTTGTGTTTGTACCTTTCAATTATATCAACCAATAAATACTCCTCCTCCTATTTCCCATTGACTAATTTAAAAGTTTATTTTCATCACTTGCAACTTACAGAATACAGACTAACACAACTTGCCAAAAGAATTTGTTCACACTTTCTTGTCAGTACATTTGCAGTAGACTTCAACATTTTCAAAATTTCTGGAGGGTGAGAATTACATAACCTGAGATTGAGTTTCCTTTCCCTTTCTAAGACTCTTATTCTTCTTAATTACCATAAAAGTGAACTAAATGGTTTTGTAACTCTTCTCCATTTGACCATTCTGTTTCTGCCATTTTACATGAAATTTCTTTGGAAGGTGTAATTTGTTGTGCATAATTAATATAAGGGAGACCAATCTTTGAACCTGGTGATTCCACTCCCACAAACCATTCATGTGTTATATACAATTCATTTTATACTTTATAGAGAAGAAATATGAGGTTCAGAGAGTAAAGTCACTTGTTCATACTCACTTAGGTTCAATTTCCCATATCCTACCTCTTAGTTCCAGAACATTCTCTTTCTTCTTTGCCCTGAGTTTGCAATTGTCATTAATCTTTCTCTCTGATTCCTGCCAGTTCCCATGAAAATAAGCTTCAAGGACAACTCTTTATGGTATCTTTATGGTTGGTATTTAGCTATAAAAGGGAAAGCAAGAAGGCCATTCCTCAAAGACAAGTGAGAATTGGTCTTAGAAAAAGGTATTGTACTCTCCTCGCATTGGGATTGCTGGCCACTTAAATGAGTTTGTATGGTTTTATTGATTTGTACTCTTGGTTCTCTGATAAATTCCCTCTTCCCATTTCTGCTACTCTTAATTTTAGTTTAGACTTTCATCATGTCTTCTTGGTATTACTGCAAAAGCCTACTCACTGATCTCCTTTTCTGTTACCTATTATTCTCTGATCAATCTCCCCACGTGACTAAAGTGATTTTTCTTCAGTACAATATGACCTTATCACTCTCATGTTTTAATGAGCCTATGGTTATCCATAACATATGTGAGAAAGCCTAAACTCTTCTTATAGATATTTAAGGTTTCTTTGGTTGTATCCCAGACTGTCTTTCCAGAATAATTCTTTTTTAAAGAGATTTATTTATTTTTTTATTTTAAAATAGATTTGGGAAGAGAAAGGGCGAGAGAGAGAGAGAGAGAGAGAGAGAGAGAGAGAGAGAGAGAGAGATCTTCTATCTGCTGGTTCACTCCCCAAATGGCCACAATGGCTGGAGCTGGGCTGATCTGAAACCAAGAGCCAGGAGCTTCTTCCAGGTCTCCCAGATGGTTGCAGGGGCCCTAGCACTTGGGCTGTCCTCTGCTGCTTTCTCAGGAGCGTTAGCAGGTTGCTGGACCAGAAATGGCACAATCACGACTTGAATCAGAGTCCATATGGGATGCCAGCATTGCAGGTCACAGCTTTACCCAGTACATGACAGTGCAGGCCCCCAGAATAATTCTTTATTTTTTTTTAAAGTTTTATTTATTTATTTGAAAGGCAGAGCTACAGAGAGGCAGAGGCATAGAGAGAGAAAGAAAGGTCTTCCATCTGCTGGTTCAGTTCCCAGGTGGCCACAATGGCTGGAGTTGAGCCAACCTGAAGCCAGGAGCCAGTAGCTTCTTCC
This sequence comes from Sylvilagus floridanus, assembly GCA_949820135.1. NCBI lineage: Eukaryota > Metazoa > Chordata > Mammalia > Lagomorpha > Leporidae > Sylvilagus > Sylvilagus floridanus. The sequence continues at coordinate 83,849,748 of OX463223.1, forward strand.
GGGTCTCCCATGATGGTGCAGGGGCCCAAGGACTTGGGCCATCTTCTACTGCCTTCCCAAGCCATATCAGAAAGCTGGATCGGAAGTGGAGCAGCCAGGTCTCAGACCAGCACCCATATGGGATGCCAGCCCTGCAGGCGGCGGCTTTAGCCGCAACGCCACAGCACTGGCCCCCAAGAATAATTCTTAAAACTACTATATACTGCAGCCAAATAGCATCATACTCGATGTGGTTCATGCACTTAATCTTTCTTATATTCATGACTAGAATGCAGTTCTTCCAATGCTTTTGTTGCTTGACAAGCTTGTTTTTAGCTTTCAAGTTCCAGTTCAATTCTAACACATTTCTGAACATTTTAGTCTTGAAAATGTCTCTTAATTCTTTCCCTCTTTCTCATTGACACTCCTGTACCACAAACTGTTATCAGTCCTCACCTGTAACAGTTTCCTAATACTCTAACTCCAAACTCTGCTCCATAGTCACTTATCTAAATCACAACTGAATCTAAATCTCATTTATTTCTAAATCACAAGTGTATCTTCTTTAAAATCCTTTCAGTGCTTGTCTCATTGCATAGAGAAAAATCCAGACATCTTTAACTGTAACTGAAGCAGACACAATTTTATCTGTGTAAATGTTAGAAATTAACACAAGATGTAGTTAATTCATTAGTTCATTTATTCAGTAATTGAATCCTATGTGTATAAAACAGTATTCTTTCTTTTGGTAATCCAAATTAGAAAAGTCTCTACTTTTAAATAACTTACATTCTGAGATATAGAAATGGAGAGAGAGAAGTAGTAGGCAGACAAATCAATATATAGTATATCCAGTTCTGATGAGTGACAAATATAAATACAAATAAGGATATAGGGCATAGGGACGCCATTCTTATCAACTGACCAAAGAAAGATTATCCAATGAGGAATCACTTGAAAGTGAAAGGAGTGAGAGATCAGGTCATCTGAATATACATGAAAGAACATTTCAGGCAAAGGGAATTACATATTAAAAGTTCCAGAGTTGTTAGGGTGCATGGTATATTCAAGAAGCATTAAGGAAGTCAGTTTACTAGAAAGGAGAAAGAGCAGAAAGGAATAGTGCAAATGAAGTGACGCGGAGGAGGGGGTGGGGAGAAATCCAGATCATTCAGGATGTTGTACGGCATGGTGATACCTTTGGACCTTATTGCAAGAACATGTAGAAAAGATTGGAGATTTTTTGGCTTAGAAATGAGATGATCTATCTCGTTTTGCAGATATCTACCATGGGGGTGATGCGTTATAGTGAAGCAGGAGTGAAAGCTGGGTGAGGTGGCAGTGGGGAAGGGGGGTCATGAAGGGTGTACTTAGATAGTCCAGATTTAATTTTTGGTAAAAAAAGGCTCCAGTGGAAAAAAATGTGAAAATCACAGCTATACCTAGACAAAGATCTCATCTTCAGTTTTTATGATATTTATAGATCTCATTTAAATATAATAATTATATATAATATAATATAATATATAAATTATATATACATAGATGTACTTAATGTTCATTTAATCTTAAAAACCTCTCTGTTGGCCGGCACCCCGGGTTCTAGTCCCGGTTGGGGTGCCAGGTTCTGTCCCAGTTGCTCGTCTTCCCGTCCAGCTCTCTGCTGTGGCCTGGGAAGGCAGTGGAGGATGGCCCAAAGTGCTTGGGCCCTGCACCAGCCTGGGAGACCAGGAGGAAGCACCTGGATCCTGGCTTCGGATTGGCACAGTGCTGGCCGTAGTGGCCATTTTGGGGGTGAACCAACGGAAGGACTCTTTCTCTCTGTCTCTCTCTCTCTCTGTCTAACCCTCCCTGTCAAAAAAAAAAAAAAACAAACTCTGTGAGGCAGACATTCCAAAAATACTCCATTACATACATGACAAAATTGGGTTCCAGAGAGAAGACATGACTTGCTCAAGGTCATAAAGCATTGTCAGTATCAGAGCTGGTATCCAAACTTTTTCCCCGACACCTCAACGGCCTCTTATCCTAATGAGTAGGATAAAGCAACACCAGACATCAAAGAGATAGCAGATATAGTTAGGAGATCATTCTCAGGAGGATATTTGGAACCCTCCTTCAAAAGGTAGGCAATGGGAGATGCAGAATAAGATGGTGACACAGGACTCTCCAGCAACTCTCTCCCCTAAGAAATATCAATAAGAACAACTTTCAATGCTGGGGAATATACTAACAAAACCGAAAACTAGCTGAAAGATGATAGTATCAGGTTGTAGAACTAGAATAAGAAAAGAGATTCTGGGGCAGGTACTGTGATGTGGTAGACTAAGCCTGCAGTGCCAGCATCCAGTACAGGTGCTGGTTTGAGTCATCTCTGCCCTTCTTCCTATCCAGCTGTCTGCTAATGGCCTGGGAAAGCAGTAGAAGCTGGCCCAAGTCCTTGAGCCCCTGCACCCGCATGAAAGACCAGGAGGAAGCACCTGGCTCCTGGCTTCGGATTGGCGCAGCTCCAGCTGTAGCGGCCATTTGGGGGGTGAACCAGTGGATGGAAGACCTCTCTCTCTATCTCTCCCTCTCTCTCTAACTCTACTTCTTAAATAAACAAATAAAGCCCTTAAAAAGAGAGACTTTGAAGAAGATAGTAACAATAGTTTTATATCACCTACATCACCCCTTCCCCAAACAAAGACAGCATAGTGGAGAGAGAGATCTTGTTCATTTGGGAGAAAAGGAAGAGTGTGATTATAAGACATTTCTTTGGACCCTCCACAGTAAAACCCAGCACCAAAAAGGCCCTCAGAGCCCCAGGCTATATAGGCTGATACCTGTTTAATGAACCTCCAGGTATAACCCAGCACCAGGAAGAATCTTACAGTCTCAGGCTTTCAAGCATGGGAGAAAGATTCAATTTCTAGTCTTTTCCAGTATCGTACTGACGACAAGAGATCTGGAACTTGGGCCCACTCCTGAACTGCCTGTGGGCTATAATGGCCCGAGCTTCAAGAATGCTCCAACATTACACCAGTTTCTATGACCTTAGGCTTTTGGCTTGTCTCAGAACCAGCCGCTGAAGCCCCTGGTCTCAGACTCATGCCATATGGCTTTCCCAGAATTTGAACAGTTCCTATCATTGACAGGATTTGTCAAGCAAAGACAGTCTATGAAGACTGGTATAAGCATCTGCTGTTTAAATTGATGTAGAATCACAAAATTCAAGAACAATCAGGGACAAATGACATTACCAAAGGGACAAAATAAAATGTTAATGAAATGGACAAATGGAAACTCCCTGGTGAAAATATCAAAATAGATGTTTTACAAAAGCTTAGCAAGCTTTAAGAAGATACAGAACAACATAACAGAGAGATTGAAATAGTTTGACAAATCTTGAGACTTATGAGCCAGCATCCAAAGGACAAATATTCAGGCTCTGAGAGCTCAAGTAAAAGAGAACCAATATGGTATAAACATTTAAAATTAATTGATATGCATGTAATATTTGCATTTATTTATGCATTACAGTATTATTACTTGATGAATGTATAAAATGTGATATGATCACACCATTTCTATGTGGTGAAAAACTTCAGTCTTCTGCTCTATTTCTTTTGAAATGTGTACTTAATCGCCACATACTATAATTGCCCTGTAGAGTTATAGACTGTCAGAATTAATTGTGAGGCTCTAACTATATTTGGTTATTACTATCCACCTGTTTTCTATCCCCCTTACTCCTCCCAGTCTCTGTGAACTCTATTTTACTCTACTTTTGTGTTATAAAAATTAGTTAGAAAATGTGGTATTTTTCTTTCAGTGTCTGACTTCACTTAACAGAATGACTTCTATTTTTATCCATGTTCACACAAAAATAGGATTTCATCCTTTTTTATATCCAAATAATATATTTGTGTATGTATATAAACACACTATTAATCCATTCATCTCTTGATGGACATCATAATTGATTCAATATCTCTGTTATCATGAATAGTACTGTAATACACATGGAATTTCAGGTATTTATTTGAATATACTCACAGGAGCAGGATTTCTGGATCACATGCTAGTTGTATTTTCAGTGTTTTGAGAAACATCATACTGTTTTCAATAACGGTCATATAATTTGCATACTCACCAACAGTATATAAGACTTTCCCTTAAATAAAAAAATTCCTGGAAATGAATGGAGATAACAACACAACATATCCAAAATTATGGGATATAGCAAAAGCAGTGTTAAAAGAAAAGTTGTAGCTATTGGTTCCTGCATCAAGAAGTTGGATAGGCATCACACAAAAGAGCTATCAGTGCATCTCAAGGACCTAGAAAAATAACAACAAACTAAACCCAAAATTAATAAGAGGAAAGAAATAATTAAATAAAAGAATAAACAAAACAGAAACAAAAAATACAAAAGATCAGTGAAATGAGGAGCTGTTTTTTGAAAACTAACCAAAAAAAGAGGGAGAAGACCCAAATTAATAAAAACAGATTTAAAAGGAGAGGTAACAAGGGATATCACAGAAATAAAAGGAATCATTTGGAATTACTACAAATAGCTATATGCCACAAACTAGAAAATCTAGAATAAATGGAAAAATTCCTGTATACATATAATCTATCAAAATTGAATCATAAAGACAAAAAAAAACCCTAAATAGACCAATAACCAAGACAGAGATTGAATCATTAATAAAAGCCCTAACAAAGAAAATCCTAGGATAAGATGACCTCACTGCTGAAATCTACCATTCTCTCCCTTTTCATTTTAATTTTAATTAATTTTAAAAGATTCAATATGATTTGTAGATACAAATCCAAGACCATAATGACATCTCTCCTTCCTTTCCTCCCTTCTTTCTTCAACAATTCTAAAATACATATGGAAACACGTGAGACCTCAAAAAGCAAAAGCAATCTTAACATAAACAAAGCTGGAGGCATCACAACACCACATTTTGAGACATACTACAAGGTAGTTATAATCAAAACACCCTGGTACTGGAACATAAATAGACATGTAGATCAATAGAACATAATAGAAACTCCAGAAATCAATGCATGTGTCTACAACCAATTAATCTTTAACAAAGGATCCAGAAACAATCCCAGGATAAAGGACAGTCTCCTCAAAAAATGGTGCTAGAAAAAATGGATCTCTGAGTGTAGAAGTATGAAACAAGACCTCTACCTTACATCTTATACAAAAATCAACCCAAAATAAATCAAAAATCTAAATATATGCCCTGATATCATAAAATTACTAGAGGAGAATATTGGAGAAACTCTGCAAGACATTGGCATAACAACTTTTTGGAAAAGACTCCAGAAGCACAGAAAATAAAGGCAAAAATAGACAAATGGGATTATATGAAGCTGAGAAACTTCTACATGGCAAAAAGGAAGCAGCAAAGTGAAAATGCAGCTGACGGAATGGGATAAAATAGTTGAAAACTATGCAACTGATAAAAAATTAATATACAGAATACACATATATACATATATATATATATAGAGAGAGAGAGAGAGAGAGAGAGAGAGAGCTCAAGAAACTCAACAACAAAACAAACAATCCATTTAAGAAAGGGGCAAAGGACTGCAACAGGCACTTTTCTTTTTTTAAAATTTTTTAATTATTTATTTGAGAGGTGTAGTTATAGACAGAGAGAGGGAGAAACAGGGAGAAAGGTCCTCCATCTGCTGGCTCACCCCTCAAATGACTGCAATGGCCAGAGCTGGACCAACCCGAAACCAAGAGCCTGGAGACCCTTCCTGGCTCCCATGTGTGTGCTGGGAACGAAGAACTTGGACCATCTTCCATCGATTTCCCAGGCCAATAACAGAGAGCTAGATTAGAAGAGAGTCAGCTGGGACACAAATTGGCACGCACATGGGATGTTGGTGCTGCAGGCAGAGGCCAAGCCTGCTGTAGCACAGTGCCAGCTCCTAGAAACGGGCAAAGTGCTTGAAGAGGCATTTTTCAATAAAGAAAATTCAATTGGCAAGCAGACACATGAGAAAAATGCTCAGGATCACTAGCCATGAGGGAAATGCAAATCAAAATCACAATGAGGTTTCACCTCACCCCAGTTAGAATGGCTTTCATACAAAAAACAATAAACAATAAATGCTGACAGTGATGGGGAGGGTGGGAAAAGGCACTGTTGGTGGAAATGTAAACTATTACAGCTATAGTGGATGACGCTATGGAGATATCTCAGAAATTCCCAGCCATCGCACTCCTGGGAATTTATCCAAAGGAAATGAAATCAGTATATGAAAGAGTTATCTTTACCCTTATGTTTATTGCAGCTCAATTCACAATAGCTAAGATATGGAATTAACACAGATGTCCATTAACTGATGACTGGATAAAGAAATAATGGTGTATATATACTATGAGATACTGCTCAGCTATAAAAATAAATAAAATAATTTGTTGTCTTTTGTAACGAAATGGATGCAACAGGAAACCATTATACTTATGAAATAAGTCAGTCCCAAAAAGATGCATACCATATATTTTCCCTGATTTGTGGTAACTAGTAAAGAACCTGAAATGTAATGTATAGAAGTGAAATTCACATTTTGAGATTTGATGATTCTTTACAGCCCTTGTCTCTACTGCTTAGGAACAGGAACAGTGTTTTTTTGTTTGTTTGTTTGTTTTTGTTTTTTTTTACAGGTAGAGTTACAGACAGTGAGCGAGAGAGAGACAGACAGACAGACAGAATGGTCTTGCTTTCATTGGTTCACTCCCCAAATGGCCTCTACAGATGGTGCTGCGCTGATCCGAAGCCAGGTGCTTCCTCCTGGTCTCCCATGTGGGCGCAGAGGCCCAAGCACTTGAGCCATCCTCCACTGCCCTCCCGGGCCACAGCAGAGAGCTGGACCAGAAGAGGAGCAACCGGGACTAGAACCTGGCTCCCATAAGGGATGCCAGCGCCGCAAGTGGAGGATTAACCAAGTGAGCCACGGCGCCGGCCCAGGAACAGTTTTTTTTCTTCTTACAATTTGTTATACTCTTTACTTAGTGTAGAGTTAACCACATGAGAATAAAGTAAAATGAAAGTAGATTGGGGCCGGTGCTGTGGCGTAGCTGGTAAAGCCCCCGCCTGCAGTGCCAGCATCCCATATGGGCACCAGTTCGAGTCCCAGATGCTCCACTTCCTATCCAGTTCTCTGCTATGGCCTGGGAAAGCAGCAGAAGATGACTCAAGTCCTTGGGCCTCTGCACTCACATGGGAAACCCGGAAGAGGTTCTTGGTTTCAGATCGGCACAGTTCTGGCCATTGCAACCAACTGGGGAGTGAACCAGTGGATGGGAGACCTCTCTCTCTCTCTTTTCCTCTCCTTCTCTCTCTGTGTAACTCTTTCAAATAGAAAAAAATAAATTTTTAAAAGAAAAAAATAAAGTAGATCAATTTGAAAATTGAGAGGGGATAAGAAAAGAAGGAGGAGGAAGAGTAGGCGGGAGGGAGGGAGGGAGGGAGGGTGTGGTGGGAAATATCACTATTTTACTAAATCTGTATATGCGAATTACATGAAATTTGTTTACCTTAAATTAAAAAACTTTAAAAATTAATCTATTGGTGTAACAGTGGTAGGAGAGCATTTCATATCTCTTTAGGGATGTAAGAAGAGGTTAGTCATCCTCTTAAAAGAAATATAGTAGAGGAAATTCAGATACTGGATATGTGTTGGTAAACAGCCTGTAAGTACCTTAAACTTTATAATTCTATTTATTCACCTGTCTTCCAATAGTAATTTGGTTTTCTAAGTAGACAGCCCTGTAGGCAACAAAGCTAAACCATCAATGTGTATACTCTGAATGTTTTGATAGCTATATTTCTCACTATAAACTAATAAAGATCACTAATGGCCTCTCAGTTTAATCCATGTGAGTCAGTTGCCTCAAACCTTTTCACCTTTGTTTGATCTGCAAAAAACAGAGTCATTACAACTTTCTAGCTAGAACACTAGTACTGGAGCATATGGGAAATTCCCCTCACAAAACTTGTGCATTTTTGTGTTTGTGTGCATGCACACAAGCATATGCTGGCATGCACACACACACACGTGCACACACTATAGCCACCAGAGTGTTCCACGTAAGCAACTGCTATGGTACTTGGGATTAGGGTCAACTGAGGTCCAAATGAGGAGATTCGTGGGTTTCCTATTCCCCTGCTGTGACTCATGTATGCTGTATCTTGCTCTGTATTTCTTTTTCTTGGTTGTTTTAGCTATTTTTAATATGAATATATAGTACATACTGAAAACTTCTTTAGGCTCTATCTCATGAATCAGGCCACACTACAGGTTGACAGATAATTATAGTAAGATCTTTGTCTAAAAAATTCACAGTGGTTTGGGAGATGACTCAGATAAAAGGGTTCTTACAATGTGTGAAAAGTGCAATTAACAGAGGCATGCCCAGGATTCTGTGGGAACGTGAAAAGGTAAGGACTATACAGTCGCAGAGAAGAAATGGGTGAATGCTTCTTAAAACTGGTAGAATTGGAAGACCTTGACTTATGGGGGAATCTGACTTTGGAGTGATTCTTTCCATAATTCACTTGTACACTCAAATCTTCAATATGATTGACTTTATGATCTTTATCATTTTATTCTAAAATGAGAAAACTGGACTAAAAAATTGCTAAGGTTTTTTGCAGTTCTGACATAGCTACTTCTTAAATAACGAGAGATAGCATTAGCCAAGAGAATAACAGTGAGTCATCAATGGATGTGGCAGTTCCCAAAACTAATGTAACTGTTTAATGGCATCACTAGAAACCTAAAACATCAGGAATCAGGTGAAAATCCTATTCTGTGGATTGGTCAGAATTCAACCCTTTGGACTCTGCACATTGAGAAAGCCACAAACCCTCTGCAATGTGTCCTGAGAAGAATACAAAATTTTGGGATGGTCTTAGAGTACAAATACTATGAGGAAAATTCTAAAGACCAGGAACAGTTTGGCCTAAAGAAAACTCAGGGAACATGGTTACTGTCTTCACACTTCTGAGGGCTATCACAGAGCAAGGAATTCAGATAAGGGGCTTTATGAAGTTAACCGGATTCCTCTTGCCACTGGAACTCACTCTGCCCATACACATGATAGGCTACAACTGCTCCCAAATCAACATCTTTTAGTGCAGCCCTCACCTAATGAGAGGAACTGGTAGATGTATACCCCATCGTTCTCCATCCTACAATAGGACAACTCTTAGGTATGTGCTTAACGTGCCTTCTCAAACTTCCCCTGTGGAATTAAGCTCCATTGTTCCACAGTGATAATACTTTGTGGTGGCTTTCTTCCCTTTTCTGTCTCACTTACCTGTTTGTCTCACTGTGCTTTCTAGGGATCATGTTCCAAACAAACTGCTTGCGCTCTACTACTTGTAGTATATGCTTCTAGTTAATACCAAAATAAGATACTGAAATTCCAATTTTTCATGCTACAATCTGTTCCCTGTTAAACTTTCCCATCTCATTTTCTCACTCAGTTCACATTCCTTCAGAGTCTCTAACCATTCATCATTTTCTGGATAATTCACATTTACTTCCTAACATGTTTGTTGTCCATCCTTTTCCTTGTGTGTGAAATTCCCTCTTACCAATGTCTTACCTATGTTTACCAAAACAACTTATAGTCAGTTATCAAAGCTAACTTAAATATCTCCTTCTCTATGAAGGTTGCCCAGAAGAATAGTTGTTTCTGTTGGAGCATTGTGTTTTCCCTCTTACGGTTAGGGCAATATTTTATCATATATTATCACATATTTTGAATATCTACATCTATTCTCTCCTACTATTTGAACGTTTTAAAAGTAAAGATCGTACATTAATAATCTCTGTAACCATCGAAGACATAGCTCAGTACTTGAATATTTGGAAGTAATTACCAAATAAGCAAGGATACCAGCATGTCCGGTTCATAATAAATGCCATATGAGTGTTTCAACAAGAAAAAAATACATGCACTGTACAACCACTTAGTAGGTTGGAAACACTCATTTGAGGGTTCTTTTCCTCTTAGCCACATCCAGGAGGCACTCTAAGGCAGCATGCCTTACAAAGGAGGGCTCCAATCTGAATTTAAGGAAACCTTAATTTTGATACACGTTATTCAATTTGATAAGTTCTGGGTCTGTTTCCTTATGTGTTCACTAAGAATATAAGCCCTAAGTTCCAAAAATCTCAACATAGTTTTCTGATCCAAAATTTCAAACTGAGATATTTATACATTGTCTCAATTCTGAGACTCTGACTATTGGAGTCAGTTGGTTGTTGGAAACAGGATGTTTTCATTTTCTTTGTTGGAGAGTTGGGAGTGGGAGGGGGCTGAAGGCAAGGACATTTAAGACATCTACCTCCTTGCAACCTTCTTGATCTGAGAAATTGATCTGCTTTTTCAGATCAATTCTCACAATGTTGCAAGCATATTTTTTCACACTTCTATGTGTGTGAAACCCCCTCTCTATTGTTCAGGTTTTCTCACTTTCTTTCTCCTCCTAAGAAGTGATGTGGTTTAAAGGTATTCTCCCCAAGTTTCCCTATTCAGAGCAAGATCAAAAAGCTCAACCTAAGCAAAGAGTGATTCATTTACCAAAGAGAAAAATAAGTGTAATTCAGAACTAGATTTTAGCACAGTCATAATATCTGAAGAGTAAAAATTTCCTTGCCTCTATGCTCCTCATCAGACCTAGCATTTCCTCCCTTCTTTCATCTACTGTATTAAACTTATATTACTTTGAACTTTTTCTCTTGCACAATTTTCATAGAAATAAGAAAAACAATGAAAAAAAAATCCCAGTATTCTATTTCCCTGTGAGAGGGATTAAAAAAGATCAAAAGGAGAGGGACTGTTGGGTGGATTTCATTGATATTACAAGAGGCCAGGAGTTGCTAAGATGGACCGGATTGTTGGGGACTATTTGGGAGTCCAAGGTAGAATAAATATTTTTATAAATCCTGTTTGTACCACTTTTGCAACAACCCCATCACATGATGTCTCACGAAAAGGGAAAGAGTAAATGACCTTGCTAAAATGAACAAACGAGTAAGTAAGAAGGGAAGGAAGAATAGTTTTCTTGTGCTGAAGTTTTCATTTGTAAAACAACTTATCTCTTGACCCCTCAGAGACATCATAATTTTGACTTTGTAAATGGGAAAACTAAGGTGCGCATGGCTTTCACAAAGCTATCAGGGGAACTGGAAGCAATAATATCATGAGGGGTGCTCTGGCAGATTTATATGGAGATACATTTTCTAAGCATTATTCACTCTGTATTTGGCAGTATGCCAGATATAGTAGGTAAAGGACTTGACTAGTTTCTTCAGCAACATCTGAAGTACTGCCTGAATCAAGGCTTTAATTGCATTCTGCTTCTCCATGTGGGTAAGTAGATATGTATCATGAACACTAGTACAAAGGCTTATACTTCTTGGAATATCTATACTGGAGAGGACTATGGAGTCCTTAGGAACTGATAGAAATGACTCCCCCTACCCAACATCCTATCTGCTAGTTCACTGTCCGAATGTCCACAACTGCCAGGGCTGTGCTGACCTGAAGCCAGGAATTTCTTCCAGGTCTCCCACACGGGTGCAGGGGCCCAAGGACTTGGATCATCTTCTACTGCTTTCCCAGGCCATAGCAAAGAGCTGGATAGGAAGTGGAGCAGCCGGGGCTCGAACTGGCACACTTATGGGATGCCAGCACTGCAGGCCTCATCTGCTATGTCACAACGCTGGCCCCAAAAATATGTAGTTTCAATATAAATTAAATAATTTTTGGAATGTATTTCCTTTTTCTGTGAAAACTTGCATTGCAATTTTAATGGATACTGCATTGAATCTATGTATTGGTTTGGGTAGTAGTAACATTAATTTGTCTCCTTCATAAATATGGATATCTTTTGATTTACTGGTGTCTTTTTAACTTCTTTAACAAATAGTTTATAATTGTCAGTGTACACCTCATTGGCTAAATATATTCTTCAGATTTAAATTTATTCACCCTTCAGTGCTTTACATTTTTGATACTATCATCAGTGGAATTGATATCTTGATTTCTTTTTCAGATAGATGGTTATTGCTGCCAAGAAATGCAACTGATTTTTATATGTTGACATTGTATTCTACAATACTGCTAAGATCATGTATTAGTTCTGATGCTTTTCCTGTACAATATTTAGGATTTTCTGCATATATAACCATGCTATCTACAAACAAACCATGCTATCTATTACTACTTCTTTCCCGATTTGGATTCCTTTTAGTACTTTTTCTGAATGATCTTGCTAGTATTTGCAGCACTATGTTGGATAGAAGTACTGAGAGTTGGCAACTTTATCCTACTTCCAATTTTACAGGAAAAGCATTGATTGTTTTACCACTCCATATAATGTTGACTATAGAACTACATTGATTGGCCTTAGTTCTGTTAAAGTATAATTTGTCCTACACTTAATTTATTAGCAATTTTATCAAAAAATGATGCTAAACTTTGTCAAATAATTTTTCTGTCTCTGTTGCAATGATCATGGGTTTCTATTTTTCATTCTGCTAATGTGGACTATCACATGGATTTATTTGTGTATGTTAACCCAACTTTGTACCCTAGGGAGAAATTTTGCTTGGTCATTTTGTATAATTATTTTCTGTGCTATTGAACTTGGTTTGTTAATGTTTTATTGACAAGTTTTGTATCTATGATCATTGTCACTATTAGACTATGGTTTTCTTTTCTTGTGGTATTTTTGTCTCACTTTGGCATCAGGGTGATGCTGCCACCACAGAATGAGTTCAGAAGTATACAATCAGCTTCGAATTTCAGAAATATTTAAGCATTATTGTTATTAATTGCTCTTTCAATGTTTGCTAGAATTCAGTCATGCAGGCACCTGGTTCTGATTATTACCTCAATTTTTGATTATTGGTTTGATCAGGTTTTCTGTTTCTTCTTGATTCAGTTTTGGTGGGTAGTGCTTTTTGATCAGTTAGTCCATTTCTTTTGGATTGTTGGATTTGTTGACATATAATTTGTTGTGAAATTAGACATGCTCAATTTATTGCTCATGGTATTCCCAGACGATCCTTATTTTTGAAGCACTATTAAAAGGCCTTCTCTATAATTTCTCTGTTTATGTTTTTTTCTTCTCTTTTTTTCTTAGTGTGGCTTTTGTTAGCTTTTAATAGCTTTTTTCTGGCCTGAATTTCATTTATTTCTGCTCTTGTTTTTATTATTTCCTTCATTCTACCAGCCAGAGTTCAATTTGCTCTTCTTTTTCAGTTTCCTTGATATATAAATTTAGCATGCTTATTTGAGGTTTTTCTTCTTTGTAGAATGTAGGCATTTATTGCTCTAATCACTGGGGCCAGCGCACAGCGCTGATCCGAAGCCAGGAGCCAGGTGCTTATCCTCGTCTCCCATGGGGTGCAGGGCCCAAGCACTTGGGCCATCCTCCACTGCACTCCCTGGCCACAGCAGAGAGCTGGCCTGAAAGAGGGGCAACCGGGACAGAATCTGGTGCCCCGACCAGGACTAGAACCCAGTGTGCCGGCGCCACCGCAAGGCGGAGGACTAGTCTATTGAGCCGCGGTGCCGGCCAACTTACTGATTTTCTGTATGGACTGTCTACCTGTCCTTGAAAATGGAGTATAAGGCCGGCGCCGTGGCTCAACAGGCTAATCCTCCGCCTTGTGGCGCCGGCACACCGGGTTCTAGTCCCGGTCGGGGCACCGGATTCTGTCCCGGTTGCCCCTCTTCCAGGCCAGCCCTCTGCTGTGGCCCAGGAGTGCAGTGGAGGATGGCCCAGGTGCTTGGGCCCTGCACCCCATGGGGAGACCAGGAAAAGCACCTGGCTCCTGGCTCCTGCCATCGGACGAGCGCGGTGCACCGGCCGCGGTGCGCCGGCCGCAGCGCGCTGTCCGCGGCGGCCATTGGAGGGTGAACCAACGGCAAAGGAAGACCTTTCTCTCTGTCTCTCTCTCTCACTGTCCACTCTGCCTGTAAAAAAAAAAAAAAAAAAAAAAAAGAAAATGGAGTATAGAAGAAAATGGAGTATAGTATTGTTGTATTACTGTCTACTTCTCTCTTCAGTTATTTTAATATTGGAGTTATGCATTTATTGGTTCTCATTTGAGATGCACATACTAGGGGTCATCAAACAGTCCATGGAAAATTCATGTTACAAAAATGTATGAATTGTTTTCAAAAGTCTTTGCACCCAAAATTTATCTTTTTTAACAGTATTTTTAATGAATTTTTAAGAATCCTGCATATTTGTAATTGTTATATTTTTTGTAAAAAAGTTTTATTTATTTGCTTATTTATTTATTTATTTGAAAGGCATAGCATATTACTGGGGCTATTCTCTGTTTCCTACCAGGCACATTAGCAGGAAGATAAATTGTAAGCAGAGCAGTTGAGACTCAAAATAGTACTTTGGTAGTGGCTTAATCTGCTACACCACGACATTGGCCCCACAATTGTTGTATATTCTTGACGAATTCAGTACGTTGTCATTGCTTAACATTCTTCTTTTTCTTTTGGTGCAATTTTTACTTGAAGTCCACTTTGTCTGATATAGGTATAGCCATCTCATTTTCAGCCTATTTGTACTTGAACGTAAAGCATGTTTCTTTTACACCACATACAGTTGTATCTTTTGTAAAAAGTCTGTTCAGAGAGTCTATAACTTTTTATTGTAGAATTCAATCCATTTTCATGTATACTAATTATTGATAAGGATTGATATGGAAGGATTTACAATTGTCATTTTTTTTAACTTTTTCTTTTTGCCTGTGGCTCTTCTGTCCTTTCTTTTTCTTGACTTACTTTGTGTTTTGTTGTTTCTTTGCCCTGGCAGGTTATGATTCACTCTCTTTATCATGTGTAATTTCTGTAGGCCTTTTTTGTGGTTGCCAGGGAGTTTTTATAAAACATAACACTCCATTTTGAGTTGACATTCACTTAATTTCTCATGCATCCACTTCTCCATTCCCATATTATATGCATTGATATCACAATTTACAAGTATATATTATGTATACATTACTATAATTTAGTTGTAGGTATTTTTAATACTTTTGCCTTAGTTAATATAGTATAATTTTAATTGTTTTACTCACCACTGTTAACAGTAATATGATATTATGCATTTGTTCAGAAATTTTCCTTTGTCGATGAGTCCCATATGTCTTTATTCTTATGTATTGCTTTTTAGCATTTTCTCAGTTCTTTTTTTTATTTATTTTTATTTAGTAAATATAAATTTCCAAAGTACAGTTTATGGATTACAATGGCTTCCCACCCATAATTTCAACCTGAAGAAGTTCCATTAATGATTCTTATAAAGTAGGTCTATCAGTTATAAACTCTGTTAATTTTTAGTCATATTACAAAATCTTTACCTCCCTTCTCAGTGTTGAGGGACATATTTTATGTGTATAGTATTGTTAGTTGACTTCTTAGAGCAGATTAAATACATCATCCCATTCCTTATGGGTCTACACGTTTTCTGCCAAAAATCCACTGGTAATTTTATAAATGTTCCTTTGTCTGAAACAAGTAACTTTCCTTTTACTGATTTGAAACTACTATTTTTTCTCACTTTGCTTGTACTATGCTTTTTTATGGAACTCATCATGTTTGGTGTTCTTTGGGCCTCTTACAACCGAATTTCTGTTTATTTCCCTGGGTTGGAATTTATCATTCATTATTTCTTTGAATAAACTTCTTTTTTCTTTTTCTTTTATCCATCCATCTGTACCTTATATAATGTGTATGTATGTTGCTAGATGGTGCCCCATATGTCTCTTAAGCTATCTTCAACTGTTTTCAGTGTTTTATGTTTTCATTCATCTGATTGGGCGATTCCAATGCTGTTTTCATGATCTCGAGCCTTTCCTCTGTTTGATCTAGTCCTGCAGTTTGACTCCTGTATTGGAATATAAATATACATTTACACATATTAGAGTGAAAATACATTATTTGTCTTTCTGTGTTGGGATTGCTTCGTTTAATACAATGATGTTCATTTCCATTCATTTTGGGGAACATGTCAGGATTTCATTCTTTTATAGCACAATATGAGATAAATACTATTTATTCAGGATGAATAATTTTTGATATGCTGTTGGATTCAATTTACTAGTATTTTGTTGGAAGTTGTTGCATCTATATTCATCAAGGATATTGGTCTACAATTTTCTTTTTGTCCATATCTTTATGAAAGTTGGGGCGTTTTCCAGCTGTTATTTCACTGAACAGACTTTCTAACCCCATCCTCTTTTCTTTTCCTTGTGAAATACCAAAACTTAAATAACGGTTTCCTTAATGGTATCCCCAAATCATGTAGGCTGTTATTATTTTTCTCTCTTTTATGATCTATCTTCAAATTCAGAAATTCTTGTTTCTGCTTAATTTAGTGTTTTTTGAGGCTATAACTTGTACTTTTATTTTATTTAGTTAGTTAATACCTAATACTTCAATGTGGTTAACTTTCAAAATCTCTATCTCATTGATGAATTTCTCATTCACATTGTGAATTGCTTTCCTGATACCCTATAATCGTTTAAAATCTTTGCTTTGCAGTCCCTCAGTTGCCTACCAAGGCAAAGAGCGAGCTGAGGAACTGTGCCAATTCTGGCAGCAGGCCCTGCTCAACCTGCAAGTGGCCCAGGTGTGAAATGAAGACTTCTAGACACAACCCAAGTCAGAAACTGGGACTACAAGAGCAGTACTTTTTCTGGGGCAATCTGAGATGGCACTGGGAAAAGGCTGTGCAAATGGATCATATAACTGCCTGACTTTGGAGCCCCCAGAAAAGCCCTGGCAAAGGATAACGCGTGAACCCTCCTATCACTTCCTGAGGAAGTTACTAGAGTCCCAAGAGTGAGCTTGACCAAGATGGGCAGGGTATGTACATTCCAAGCTGCTCTTCACAGCATGGTCTGGAGCCATGAGCACAACTATACTGTCAGAATGGACAGGGCTCAGAAACCCCAGTCACTGTTTATGGGAGGTTCTGAAGGCCTCAGTAGCATCCTAGAATGAGCAAGGAATGGAAATCCTGGCCACTGTTCCTTGGAGAGGCTGGAGTCCCAAGTGAGTGGCATGTTGGACAAGATTGGGGTATGGGAACTCCCACAGCTGTTTGTGAAATGGACCAGAACCCTAAGCAGTATACTAGGCTGGGAAGATTTTACAAACCCTGGTTATTGTCCCTGGGAGGGGCTCATGCCATGAGTGGTGCTGGATTCCAGGTTGCAGGTCCTTTGTATTAGTAGTGATATTGATGTGTGAACAGTCCCAAACAAGCACACAGTTCCTAGTGTGCTCACAGTCCCAAGCAAATACACAGTCTTGAGCATGTACACCATTCTAAGTAGCTGTGGGGCCATGGAAACCCTAATCTAGAGTTCCAGTGTATATAGATCCCAGCAGAAATGAGCAACTCCCTGAATGGTCAGAGATGGGGGTGGGGGGAGATTATTCCTAGGTCACACAACGTGAGCAAGTGTAACCTCAGGGCTTTTGCCTAGAACTATTACAGCTACAGCAGTCACGGGGGGGGGGGGGGGGCAACTCTTTGCCCTGGAAAGTGCTCCTACTGTTTCTGGAGGCTTCTCGTAGAGACTGGTGCTATGTCTTGCCCTCTAAGGCAAATGGCGTTTAGCAGCTTCTCAGCACCCACACAGGTCTGATGTTTTAGGGGTGGAAGAAGGCAATACGCATTGTTTTATTGGAGCCAAGTTGCCACCTGGACCCCAGCCAGCTCTGCAGATTTGACTTAAAGTCAGCGAGGGTGAAGGAATTCTCCTGTAGTTAGGGCTGCCCATCTGCATCAACAGCACTTTCTGCTTACCTCCTCCTGGCAAAAATGGCATTTCCTAACAGGGGAGCTGTGGGAGGTGCGGAGGGCAGACAGTAGGTTCTGGTGGCAGCTGTGCTATGCTGTTTTCCTCGCTCTCTCTCTCGCTCTCTCTCTGTCTCTCTCTGCTGGCCTTCAGAGTCTCTGTGCTGTTCGCATATTTCATCACTTCCTTACTGAAGCTTGTCCCTCAGTCAGTCTCAACAGTTCTAATATTTTCTATAGAATGCTTTCCCCAGCAAGATGGCATTCCCTGCCGGGGAGCCAGAATAGGGGTGACGAGTTGTAGCAGCAGGCAATGGTGGCAGCGTGCTTTGTTCCTGTCTCTACAAGCTTTAAGAGTGTCTGTGCTATTTGTAGTTCTGCTTACTTCTTTCCTAAAGTGTTCCTTCAGCCAGTCTCCTCAGTTCTAATATTTTATATATAGAATCCTTTCCCAGCAACATGGCATCCCCAGCTGGGGTACCAGCTTAGGAGCCACAGCAGCAGTGGCGGCAGCAGTGGGGTGCTCTGTTCCTCTCTGATGGTTTTCAGTCTCCATGCTGTTTGCAGTCCTCCAGCACTTTTTTTTTTTTACTGAAACTTTCCCTCTGTTGATATTTTGGAGATGCTGTTCTTCCTTATTGTTAGAAACTTTCCTGGATGAGGTGGATGCAGATCCTCTCTCTTCAGCTATCTTCAAACTGAAACAGCACACACAGGTCAGGACACACCAATACAGAAACCACGTGGCCTTTTCACTTACTGCTAACCACTGCTTCCAGACAGTTTATTGTCCCCATGCTCCGTTCTTGTCTGACCCAGGCATCCTCCTCTCCCTTTTCTCTTCCTTTCTAGCATGTTCTGTTTACTCTGAGCATGCCCTAGTGCCCAGTAGTTACAGCACTCTTTGCCCTTGCAGGGGTCTGGGAACTGTAATCAGGGTTTGGGGAGCCTCTCTTATGGCATCACAGTGTGGGAAGGCAACTTAGGGCTGTCTAAGCCTGTCTATGGGGTCTTCCTCCTCTTGCAATATGCCAGTCATCTATTTATGAGATAAACTGCCACTGCAAAGGCTCCCACAGAAAAGTGCCCCCACTTCCCCTCTACAGTGATTTTGGAAGTTAAGCTCTTCCCCGTATTCCCCTTACCTTGTATCTTATGTTCCCATTACTCTTGTATCTTCAGGAACCATCTTGCCAGAGCTACTCCCAACAAGAAAAATCTGAGCCAAAGCATAAGCACTCATGGATTTTGATGTAAACACACATATACACATTAATCCCAAGGCAGATTAAATTTGAATTTAGAGTTTGGCCTCCTGGTGTATTACTCCCTATTACTATGTCAGAGCCAGGAAGTTTCTCCAGTTGCTTTGTTTCAGTCTCTTTACCCATTTTGGACTACTGATGAGAAACTTGAAAAATCATTTTGACAAATCTTTTGTCTTTTTACGGTTTTCTCTGGCAGACAGACCCAGATTTTCAGCCACTGTATTATAAAGAACAGAGGTTCTCACAGTGGTTTTCAAACTTTTATGTACATAAAAAAAATCTTCTAGAAGCTTGGCAAAACACATACAACTAGGCCTCACTTCTAGAAGTTTTATATGGAGCCAATCTCAAGTAGTTCTTGGTATTATGCATTTCCATAAACATGAAGGGCAGTGCTGAAGACACTAGTTCACAATTTAGCAACCACTGATTTAGACAGTTTTACAAGTAAATTCTCATAAACATTTAGAGAAAAACTGATGTCAATCCTTCTTAAACTATTCACAAGAATTTAAGACCATAGAGCATTTCCAGAATCATTTTAGAAGGCCATAATTACCCTCATTCTGAAGCCTGCTAAAATCCTGGAAGAAAATATTTATAAATTTTGTAGATAGATAGATATATAGATATAATAAGAAATTAATCCATAATATATATGGAACTCAAAATCTCAATAGCAGAAAAAAACAATAATAACAAAAAGCGAGGAAAAACAAAATCAAATAACCCAAATAAAAATGAGCAAAATACCAGAATAAATATTTCTTTAAAAAAGAAATTTAAATGGTTAATAGGTATATGAAAAGGTGATTAACATCACTGCATATCAAATGATGCAAATCAAAACCACAGTGAGATATTCCCTCACTCCTGTTAGTATGGGTGCTATCAAAAAGACAAACGAGGGTTTGAGGCAAAGGAAACTCTTTTGCCTTGCTAGTGGCAATGTAAATTGGTACAGCCACATGGAAAACCGTATGGAAGTGCTTCAAAAAATTACAAATATAATTACACATAATTCACAAATCTCACTTTTGTGCATTTATCCAAAGGGCATGAAGTCAGTATCTCCAAGACACATCTAGACCCCTATGTTCATTGCAGCATTAGTCATCAATTGTCAATTAATACACTGTGGAATCAACCTTAATATCCACTGATAAATGAATGCGTAAGAAAAATGTGATTATATACATATGTGTATATATATATATATGTATACACAAACACACACATATGTATCCTGGTGCTATAACACACAAAATGCACAGTATGGTGACCATAATTAAAAATACACTATTGTTTACTTAAAATTTGGTAGGATATTTAATTTTTAAATTTCTCACTACATACACACAAACTCAATTGTAATTGGGTGTTGACGTATGCATTAGTTATTTTATCTGTAGTAATAATTATGCAATGTCTATGTACATCATATGATCACTGTCTTTACTGTGAATATATGTAGTTTTTATTTATCAATTACATATTTTGAAATGAAAAGGAAACACTAGTCTAGGAATTCCTTCTCTCTTCCTACAGCCTGAGCACTTGATTCCACCAGTTACAGAGAGGATTAACACAGACTCCATCTCGAACCTTTTGATCCCTCTAATTATATGATCAGCATTGCCTTCAGCTCTGTGTCCAGTCTTGATCAGAGAAAATAACATTTAAGAAGTTACTCGCATTGTATGGTCAGGATATTCTTGAGAGGGGACCAATTGAATATCTGGGATGGAATTTGGATGTTCAACATTTTGTATCAGAATTTGAATTAAGGCTTCCCTGAAGCTTGTGCACTAGATAAAGCAACAGCAAATGTGATCATTGTAAAAATTAAAAGAATAAGAAAGGAAGAAAAAAAGTAAAAAAAAAGTAAAAAAAGAAAGGAAAGAGAAGGGAGGGTAGAAGCATGGGCAGAAGAGAGGGTAGGGTGGCAAGTCTCACTATGCTCCTAAATCTGTATGTGAAATATATGAAATTTGTTCACCTTAAAAGAATAAATAAAAAAACACAATCTGTCTGAGGAAGAGTGATGAATCCCACAATTTTTGAAGAATAAGGCTGATTACTGAGCAAGTGGGTAGGGAGCAGCTAAGCAGGAGGATTTCTGAAGCTGACGAATATATAAAAGTATTATAAATATGTGTAATTGAAGAAAAGATTTAAAAGAGTTGTAGTTATTAAAAGGTAGTAAAATTCATAATATATTTTGAAAATAAAACAGACAAGTTTTTTGAAGGAAAAGATGTGATATAAGTATAAGAAAGCTAAGGAAGATGGTTATCTACAAGTTTTTTGTCTAAGCAGTTAGACATTTGTATCTGAAATGATGAAGAAACGCTAGGAATTTTGTTTTTGTATTGGGGGGTGCACATGCTCAGTTTTAGACATGATACGGTAAAATTATTCTTAGATATGTAAGTGGAGATGTTTTGTAGGTACTCCCGGGTTCATATCAGAAGTTTGGGCTGAATATATAAATATGGTGTTTGTAAGTATATGGTCAGCATTTAAGCCATGAGACTCAATGTGATCACCAAGGTATATGGATAAAGAAAAGATTCAAAGACTGAGCTCATGATCACTGAAACATTTATAGCAAAGAGAGACCAGCACCGGAGACTGAGTGCGAGCAGCCAGACATAGGAGGAATATTAGAGAATGGAAAGGAATAATTAAAATGTTTTTTTAAAAAGAGTGATCTGCTGTTAAAACACCATGTTTACATCAAGTATTATGAGAAATACGAGCTGATGTAGCAAGAAACAGGTCTCTAGAATTTTGAGAAGAACAATTTAAATGGAATAGTAGGGGGAAAATTTTTATATTTTCGAGGAAAAATTGGAGAAAATTATTGTAGGCAATTCTTATTACAGAGTTTCACTATAAAGTAAAGGAGAAAAATGGACTAGAAGTTGGAGGAAGAAATGAGTCTAAGAAAAGGCTTTTAGGATAGAAGTGGATGAAAAATTACATGTAGTAGAGATATAAAAGAAGTGCTGGCACGATGTCCTTGAGCTAGCAAGAGGGAACTATTATAGTCAACAAGTCAAAGAGTAAGAATAGATTATATCTTGGATTACAGAGAGCCCATTCATAACAAGATAGAAAGGAGGTTATCTGGGCATACATAAAGGTGGACAAGGCAAGGTGGTAGGGTTTTATAAAAGTTGTTTTTGAATTATTATAATATCCTCAATAAAATAGAAGGTGTTGGAAATGGAAAGATGGAAAAATCTGAAGACAGAAAGATGAAGAAAATGGAAACCGAGATAACAGCAGTAAAAAGGTGAGGAGTGGCAAGATTCTGGTTATATTTGGAATTTAAATTTTGTGCATTTCCTAGGTGATTGAAAACTGCCCATGAAGCAAAAACACTGTTGAGAACTAGTAGGTCCAGAAAAATGAGGGTACAAAAGTGGTCTGTGTAGATAGAACCATGTATAAATTCAGTTGTTATCTTTAGGTAGAATTGAACTATCCATTATTGAAGCTATACTAGTGTAAACTCACTGTATGGCAAGAATAGTGAGGTAGAAATTATCCTCTCCTATGCTCGGATCAGATAATTTCCTCAAGAGGACCGTGTACACTTTTGGCTCTCATACATAAAGAGGAAGAAACAAAAACTAGCGCATTCCAGAGGAAGATTGATCAGGCTGGAAAGAGGATTGGAATCCAGCTCCTGTATGTATTTGAAGCTATTCAGCCTGGCAATGACTCAGACCTGTTCTGTACATGTCTAGAAGTTGGAACCTGAGAGCAGTGAGTGGACGCTTCAGGAAAACAGATTTCAGCTTAACGTAGAAAGAAGAGTTTTCTAACAATAAGATGAATAATGGGTGCTACGGCAAGGTTAGACCAAAGTAATAAGTTCCTAGAGTTGCACAGCATAGTGGGATGACTTGTTTACAATAAGCTAGTAATGCTCTATGAACAAATAGAAGAAAGGAGCTCCACATCTCCAGTCATAATGTAATGTCAAAGAAGGGGAGATGTCAATTACTCTGTTTTCATAAGTATGCATTGTATACATGTATTGAAATGTTACGCTATAGCAAATGTATACATATAATTATTGCTAACAATTATTGTTAAAAATAAAACCTCAAAAAAAGATCTTTATAGTTCTCAGTCTTTCCATCTGAAAATTATCCTTCTCTGAGGGTGTTCAAACAGAAATTGTATGATATTTTGGAGCAGGTAATTTCCATGGCTTCTTTTTTTTAAAAGATTTATTTATTTATTTGAAAGTCAGAGTTACATAGAGAAAGTAGGAGAGGTTAGAGGGAGAGAAAGAAAGAGAGAGAGAGAGGTCTTCCAATCCACTGGTTCACTCCCCATAGCTGCACCAATCCAAAACCAGGAGCCAGGAGCTTCTTCTGGGTCTCCCACATGGGTGTAGGGGCCCAAGCACTTGGGCCATCTTGCATTGCTTTCCAGGCCATAGCAGAGAGCTGGATTGGAAGCAGAGCAGCCAGGACTCTAATCGGCACCCATATGGGATGCAGGCACTGCAGGCTACGGCTTTACCCACTATGCCACAGTGCCGCCTCCCCCCCCCCCCCCATGCCTTCTTTCATCTCTACAATTCGAGATTTTCAACTAGGTCTGCAACTTAGGACTAGTTTTCAAATACTTATTGTGTGAAATTGAGAAGATTCCTTGCCTAGCCTTTCTCTATCATAATTTTAAAATGAGTTTACAATTCAATGTTCCTGTTTGGAAACAGAAACTGACTTTAAGAGTTGGCATAATGGCTTAGCAGGTTAAGCCAACACCCGTGATGCCTGCATCCCAAGTGGGTGCTAGTTCAAGTCCTGGCTGCTCCACTTCTGATCCAGTTCTATGCAAATGTGCCTGGAAAAGCAGGAGAAGATGCTCCAAATGCTTCATTCCCTGCACCCATGTGGGAGACCTGGAAGAAGATCCTGGCTCCTGACTTTGGCCTGGCCCAGCTCCAGCTGTTGCAGCCATTTAGCGAGTGAAGCAGAGAATGAGAGACTTCTCTCTAGTTCCCTTTCACTCTTTCTCTCCCTCCCTCTGTAACTCTGCCTTACAAATAAATATATGTCTTTTAATAAACCTGACTTCAGTCATATTCAAAAGGGGAACTTGTTGAATGAATTTTGAGCAGTTTACAGATGGTCAGCCAGGAGCTAAGGGAATAAAGACCTAGTCAACACCATACAAAACTGGGTCGACTCCTGGATTCAGATCATCACAGCTCTGGTCATTATTCTCTCTCTCTCTTCCTCTTTCTCTCTCTGTGTAACTCTGAGTTTCAAATAAATAAATAAATCTTGAAACACACACACACATGCCACACCACACCTAGACACATGAGCCAACTGCTGAAAGTCAAAGAAAAAGATATATTGAAAAGAGCAATAGTAAACAGGTTAAGCGTATATATAAGAGAGAAGTAACATGATTATGGACCAAGTTACTAGAAATTTTGGAGTCAAGAAGGCAGTAGGATGACATTCAAAATATTGAAAGAATAAAATATTTTAAGCAACAATTCTATATCCAATGAAACTGTTCTTCAACAGTGAGGCTAGACAGACAAACTAAAAGGAGAAGACACAAATAGCCCAATCCAGGAATTCAGAAGGGGCCATCACTATTGACACTATGGAAAAATAAAAGACTAAAATATAATAATGTGAATAGTTTTGTGACAACAAATTTGGTGATGTAGATGCAAGGGACAATTGCTAGAATTGCCTAAATGGTCAATAGTTCAGTTTCAGGCAATGAAGAACAGTATATTCCACTTTGTCCACACTGCTAATGCAAATACACAAATCCTGGACAGAATACATGGATTAGCTCTTGAGAATTATTAAATGATACACCAGTTTAAATTGGCAGTACACCATTCAAGAGCTTTTCATTTTCGCCTACAGCAAACTGACTTAGACTTGAAGGAAATCCAAATCTTGGAAAGGTATATTGCAGGCAGAAAGAGCTCACAGAGAAACCTGTGTTTTCTAACCAAGATGTAAAAAAAAAAAAAAAAAAAAAAAAGGATAGAAGTAGTTTAGCTGAAAAGGATATTCTATGTAGCCAAAATAAGAGGCATTGTCTTTTTTTTTTTTTGAGAGGCAGAGTGGACAGTGAGAGAGAGACAGAGAGAAAGGTCTTCCTTTGCCATTGGTTCACCCTCCAATGGCTGCTGCGGCTGATGCGCTGCAGCAGGCGCACCACGCTGATCCAATGGCAGGAGCCAGGTGCTTCTCCTGGTCTCCCATGGGGTGCAGGGCCCAAGGACTTGGGCCATCCTCCCCTGCACTCCCGGGCCATAGCAGAGGGCTGGCCTGGAAGAGGGTCAACCGGGACAGAATCAGGAGCCCAGACCGGGACTAGAACCCTGTGTGCCAGCGCCGCAGGTGGAGGATTAGCCTATTGAGCTGCGGCACAGGCCAAGGCACTGTCTTTAGAAAGAAAGTAAGTTATCATCTCTGTGACACTTTTATTATGGGTCATTGTAATTATGAAGCAAGTTAGTGCAAGGGCATTTTAAAATGTAATCGAAAGGTAAGTTTATTTGGGGGAAATATCTTTTTTGAAATCCATGCTATATGAGGAGTCTTAAAACTATAAATTTCAAATTTTGCAGCAAAGTAAACTTGTCTTTATGTTAAATTTCCCCACAAATATTTTAAAATACCTTTACATATTCAAAATGATGTAGGCAGGCAGATAGGATAGATTGATCACATTTGTGAGCTGGAAGACCATGCCTTCACCACACCCCCTGTGTGATCTCACGCCCCTACCTGACCCCACCTGCGGGCCTAGCTGCCAGACTAATTAACCACTCCCCTTTGGAAGTGGATGAAAGGCCTGGAACACGGTGGGCCTTCCCTTTTTGTTACCATTATTGACCTCTGTTGCCCTTGCTGCCTGTGCCTTTGGGGTGTGTGGCCTTTGTCCGCTGGCTCCCTGCTTTCCTGCCTGGATGCTTGCTGCCCCTGGATCCTGGCCTGCTCTCCGCTTGGTATGGACCCCAACTTTGTCTCTAGACTTTTCTTTCTCCATTAGATGAAGCCCTCACTTTCCTATGCGTTTCTCTCACTGAATAAAAAACTTAAAAACTTACCATGTTGTCTGGTATATTTGAACCAGTATTCAGAATTCTTCTCTGACTGCAGGGCAAGAACACTCACAGCTTATTAATTTTGGGAAATAGAAATATTAATAAGTAAAACGGTTTCAAAAACACGTGTAAGGATATTTTGCACATAGTAAACACTAGGTAAATTTAAGCTGTTGCTTCATTATTAATTGCTATTTAATTTTAACTGGGTCAATCAGTTCCTTCTATTAATTTTTTCATTTGAAACCAGAGAATCAATGAATCTAGTTTTGCTTCAGTGGCTGAAGCTGTAAGATGCATAACTTGAGAACTGCCAGCACCCATGTTTCCGAAGAGTCAAGGAAGAATCATCATGTCACGAATGTTGTAATTATGCCATGTATGAAGTTTCTATTCCTTAAATAAAAGATTTCTAGGGGGAAAAAGAGCCTATATGGAAGGAAAATGGAGCCAGCATTAATGAGCAGATATTTGAGTGATCCAAAAAATTCCGATATAATTTTAAGGACTTAGAATACATTAGTGAACAAGATAGACAAAAAGGACCTCTGCACTGTTGAATTTATAATCTAAAGTTTTTGTGCTTACCCAGAGCAGAGACTGGAAAGCAGCAACCTGAAATGAACATAGCTAGCCCTCCTTTTGTTTGTTCTTAATAAACTAAGATAGAAGAAAATGGTTTTATAAATATTAAATGATTATGTTAAATATCAACATAATATCCTTGATTTTGGTTTTTGGTCCTTGAAGACTAAATAATTTACTCTATGTGATGGAACCAAGACATAAGCCTCAGCCATTCTTGCTCACTACCCAAAAGATAGATAAACATTGGAATTTATTCCTTGCCATAGAATCTCAATTGAGTCTCATATCCTATTGCCTTCATACTCCACCCTGCATTCTTTTCCAGGCCACACTCAGTTCCAGGAATTCGTCTCTTCCTGCTACCCCTTTCCCCCAATACCATCCCTATCCCTTCCAAATATAAAAAGGCTCAGCCCCTGGGAGTCGAGGTCTTATGCCACATGCTTCATCATTCCCGCGCAGGCAGTTGGTCACCCACCTCTGCAAATTTATTTCCTCTGAATAAATTTGGTCTGGCTGTAAATTCGTACATTGCCTCCTTTCTATTCCATGCCTCTTTTCCTAACATTTATGGTGCTCCATGTGAGGAGGAGATAGGGTGAGGGGAAGAGGTGAGGTGGGAGGGGGTAGGGTAGTGGGAGGAGCCTGGGTGGGAGGGAATAAGGGTTGTGGGAGGAGGCAGGGTGAGATGGAATGGAGGGTTAGATGGGTCAGTCAGAGAGGAGTCTGGAAGCTGAGGCCTAACACTATGGTCCTTTCAGAAAAAAAAAAAATGATCACACTGATAGGTCTAAGAGTCAAAGGGATCACACAAACAAGACTAGTGTCTGCTAATACTAACTGATAGAATCAAAAAGGGAGAGAATGATCCAACATGGGAAGTGGAATCACAACAGCCTCATAGAAGGGCAGATGTCCTAAATAGCACTCTGGCCTCAGAATCAGCCCTTAAAGCATTCGGATCTGGCTCAAGAGCCCATGAGAATATTTTAGGCATGGAAAGCCAAGACACTCCGGAAAAAACAGAAGACCTAAATGAAAGATCTCTGTGAGTGAGATCCCAGTGGAAAGAACGGGGCCATCAAAGAAAGAGGTACCTTTCTCTGAAGGGAGGAGAGAACTTCCACTTTGACTATGACCCTGTTGGAATAAGATCCAAGTCGGCGAACCCTAAAGGCTTCCATAGTCTCAGCAACTTATGACTAGAGCCTAGGGAGATGCCATAAACAAGAGTGTCAAATTGTTAAATCAACATCAGGAGTCACTGTGTACTTACGTCTCCAATGTGAAGTAATGCTATAACTAGCACTGAAACAGTATTTTACACTTTGTGTTTCTGTGCGGGTGCAAACTGATGAAATCTTTACTTATTATATACTGAATCGATCTTCTGTATATAAAGATAATTGAAAATGAAAAAAAAACTTGGTGTTAAATTGGAAATTGCATAGATAATTAATCAATTTAAAAAAATTATCATGTAGGATCTCTGTCCTTAATGTGCTGTACATTGTGAATTAATACTATAACCAGTACTCCAACAGTGTTTTTCACTTTGTGTCCCTATGTGAGAGCAAACTGTTGAAATCTTTACGTAATATGTACTAAACTGATCTTCTGTATATAAAGAGAATGGAAAATGAATCTTGATGTGAATGGAAGGGGAGAGGGAGCAGGAAAGGGGAGGGTAGCGGGTGGGAGGGAAGTTATGGATGGGGGGAAGTCATTGTAATTCATAAGCTGTACTTTGGAAATTTATATTCTTTAAATAAAAGCTTTATATTTAAAAAAATCAACTTCTGATCTAGAGCTCCACAACCCCTGCCCCCATTCAACCCCGGGGGCTAGGCACCAACCACCTCAAAGTCATCTTGGAGCTTCTTAGTAATCCACATCTGCATTTTACAAAGACTCCAAGGTGATTCATATGTGCATGAAATGATAGGAAGGACTCTAGGAAACAAAAAGCTAGAATAAGGAGATTAAGTTCTGATGGCATTGATGGCATTTGAGACCTAGGGTCTGATTCTGACTGAAAATCTGCATTTCCCACATCCCCATGATTAGAATTCCATATTTTGGATTACCTGAGCCAAGAAATCTCCCTCTTTGTGTTAAACTAATTTGATTTTGGTTTCTTTCACATATAACCAAAAATGTCTTAATTGTATCAGTTGATGTATTTTAAGTTTCAATTATTGGAAACCTTAAATGAAACAAGACTAATGCATAAAGGAAAATTAATGGCTCATGTAACTAAAATGCTCAGAAATAGAAGGAATATTGAGTTCAGAAATAGAAAGGATATTGACCTCAAATTTCTCTAAGCTCTACTTCCATTTTTTTTTTTGACAGGCAGAGTGGACAGTGAGAGAGAGAGAGAGACAAAGAGAAAGGTCTTCCTTTGCCGCTGGTTCACCCTCCAATGGCCGCCACGCTGCGACCAGCACACCACGCTGATCCGATGGCAGGAGTCAGGTGCTTCTCCTGGTCTCCCATGGGGTGCAGGGCCCAAGCACTTGGGCCATCCTCCACTGCACTCCCTGGCCACAGCAGAGAGCTGGAGTGGAAGAGGTCAACCGGGACAGAATCAGGCGCCCAGACCGGGACTAGAACCCGGTGTGCCGGTGCCGCAAGGCGGAGGATTAGCCTATTGAGCCGCGGTGCTAGTCTGGGACAGCAATGGTAGAAGGCCCAAGTGCTTGGGCCCTTGCAGCCAAGGGGAGTCTTCGAAGAAGCTCCAGGATCCAAGCATTGGCTTGGCCCTGCCCTAGGCATTGCAACCATTTGGGGAGTGAACTAGCTAATAGAAGATTAATCTCTCTCTCTCTCTCTCTCTCTCTCTCTCTCTCTCTCCCCCTCTCTCCCTCTCTCCCTCTCTCCCTCTCTCCCTCTCTCCCTCTCTCTCCCTCTCTCTCCCTCTCTCTCCCTCTCTCTGCCTTTCAAATAAATAAATAAATCTTAAAAAACAAAAAAATAAAAATAAAAAAAAGATGGGGCCAGCATTGTGGTGTAATAGGTTAATCCTTCACCTGTGATGCCGGTATCCCATATGGGTGCTGGTTCAAGTCTAGGCTGCTCCTCTTCCAATCCAGCTCTCTGCTGTGGCCTGGGAAAGCAGTAGATGATGGCCCAAGTCCTTGGGCCCCTGCACCCGCGTGAGAGATCCAGAAGAAGCTCCTGGCTCCTGGCTTCAGATATGCTCAGCTTCAGCCATTGTGGCCATTTAGGGAGTGAACCAGCAAATGGAATCCTTTCCTCTTTGTCTCTCCCTCTAACTATCTTTAACTCAACCTCTCAAATGAATAAATAAAATCTTTAAAAGTTTTTTAAAAAACAAAAAAATAAAAATGTTTTGGTTCTATGAATCCTTGGATTGTCATTAAAAGATCTCAGAATGTATTCACCACAATGTCTCCAAATTGATTCAGTCTAGAGTTACTCAGGACTTTTAAGAGCACTGGATAAGGAGTCCAGATTTGAATCCTATGTTGCATACTTACTAGTTGTGTGACCTTGGCATGACCTTTGGTATTTTGTTTCCTCATGTATTACTGTAAAGTGATACATTTGGGAATGGAAACAACTAGCTTTGAAAACTAACTCTCTATTTCTTGGAGTGAGACTGTAAATCATTCTCTTTTGGAATGTCAGGTTTCCATCTACGCAATGAGAAAAGGACAGTATCAGTGCATCATAAATTATTTTCAAAAATATGATGACTAAAAGCTAAAGACAACACTATTAATTAACTGATAAATTCAGTAAAGCTGTAGCATACAAAATCAACACAAAATGAGTAGTTTTTCTAACATCATTAAAAAATTCATGAAGAAAAAATTCATGAAGGCTAGTTTTTTTATTTACTACTTGTTGAATTTTTTTAGTAGGGTGTTAAGCTTATGGTTATACAGAAAATTGAAAGTATTTTAAGGAAGGGACATTTAGGGACAAGGTGACCACTAAGATATTACTGGATTGTTTCCTTCTCTGGGAAGTAACTCCATTCAAGTTTTCTTGCCAATTAAGTCAAGAGAGGCATTCAACGAGTCTGATACACTGCGAAATGTAACTTTGTCTCATGAGACAGTTTTGGAGGTCAAAAGAGAGATGACAGGTATCATGTAAAGTGTATAGGATTTGGACTCAGATATTCTACAGTCTCAATCTCAGTCCCACTACGTCCTCTCTCTGTGAGGTTAGATAAACATCTCTACCTCACCGAGCCTGTTTTTATGTTTTTATTTATTTATTTTTTATTTAGTAAATATAAATTTCCAAAGTACAGTTTATGGATTACAATGGCTTCCCCCCATAATTTCCCTCCCACTGTTTTTATGTTTTAATAATGCGAATAATAACACTGTATAACTTGTGAGGTTAAATTCATCTGAGTTTCTGTCTCATCTACATGTCTTGGCCTCCCTGGAGTAACTTCACAGCAGAGCGTATGTTCCTTTTGAAGTCCTTTCATCATTAAGTCCTCACTGCTGTTGTGCTGGTTTCAAATCAGTCTCCATATCTCTTTAAATAAAAATTAAACCTTGGAATGCCAACCTATGAGTCTGAACTCATATTTCGATTCTTTTCAAATTCTCGTTAACTCCAGATTCAAAGTTCCTAGAAGAAACAGACAGTAGCAGAGGTGGGAACATGGGAAGGGGGCAGTTGTTGGAGGACAACTGTAATCAGATCTAGAGAAACTGTTTTTGTAACATCTTTTGCATGCTCACAACACCCATAACCTTATGGTGAGGTATTTCCCCTTCATTGAGAGCAGTGCACAGAGCCCATGCTCAATCTATCCTCTAATATCAACCTTTTCCCATGTGGCAGACTGTGGTCACCAGAATTGCTGGTCTAAGTCAACTAGTACTTTCCTGATAAACAAACAAAGCCAGAGAAACTTTGCATGCATGTGCTCTGCTCCAGTGAAATTTTAAAAAAGGGTGGAATTGACTAAGAGGCTCATCTGATTAATGTGCACAAGACTGTACCTGTAAATTGGTTTGGGTTAAGTCATGTGACGAATGGCATTAGGTGAGTCCCTTAACCTCTGTGGGACCCAGGTGCCTTAACTGTAATACCAGAGAAATAAGTTGAAGGACTTTCCTTTGTGATGGAAAGAGCAAAGAAGGCAACTAAGACTATCTGCTAAATAATAGGAGGAGGGGTAAGATCTCTCTGAATGAGATTATAAGATAGTGAACAAACATCCGCTCATTTATTTAACCACCCTCTGAGTTACACCTATGTGCTATCACAAAAATATACATTGTGTTTGGCATAGTTGTTAAGATGCTAGTTGGGACCCCCACATCCCATAGTGGAATGCCTCTGTTAGAGTCCTGTATCCATTCCTGATTCCATATTCCTGTTAACACACATCCTGGGAGATAATCATCATGGCTCAAGTAGTTGGATACGTGCCATCGATAGGTGAACAAAATGGACAAAATCCCTTATCTGTATAATCATGGATAGAAAGAAGTAAAAATAATAGTCAAGGAAAAATATTGAGTTTATTAGATGGCAATGCATATTATAGAAAAATAAAGTGGGGTAATAGAATGCTGAGAGATATGACTCACTATAATTTTAAATTTAGAAGATTTCACCAAGAAGGTATCTCAAATTGAATACCATGTGCACTGTTCTAATCACTGGACATACATTAACTCATTGACATTCCTAGTCATTATAATCCCATTTTTTAATATTGAGAAAATAGCATTGAATGCTTATACAGCTAAATACATTAAGCATCTATGGAGTAGTAGAAAAGTCATTTTATTTGGATTCTGATAATTGCAAGCTTGATTTCTGGTTCTATCATTTAGTAGCTATCTAACTAAGGCAGCTCACTTGAACTCTCTATGCCTCAGTTTCCTAATTTTCAAAATAAGGATAAGACCAAATTTATGGATATTTTGCTATGATTAAATGAACTATCATGTGCTTATCCATTCCTTCATTTAAAAATATTAAAGTCTTACTCCTGAGGCAGTATAAAAAGCAATTAAATGCTTAGAGTATGAACAAAATGCCCTTGTCTCTAGTTCCATAGCCTTGAGAAAATCACTTAATCTGTCTTCAGCAATAGAAAAATGGGTCAGTAACAGCAGCTGTTATTCATATGAACTCCCTACAGAAATATGATGAATAGAAAAAAAATTCCCAGTTTCTGACTTAAGTGTGTGCTTAAAAAAAACCTTGTACTGGGATGACCATTTGGCTTAATATTTAAAGGTGCTGTTTGGGACTCCATGTCTCTATTGGAATGCCTCGTTTCAAGTCCTGGGTCTGTTCCTGATTTCACCTCCCTACTAATGCTAAACACATCTTAGGATGCACTGGTCATGGTGTCCCTGCCACCGATGTGGGAGAACTGCATTGAGTGAGCTCATGACTTTAGCCTGGTCCAGGGTTGGCTCTTTCAGGCATTGGAGGAGTAAACCAGCAGATGGGAGATCTTTCTCTCTCTTTCTCTCTCTCTCTCTCTCTCTCTCTCTCTCTCTCTCTCTCTCTCTCCTACACACACACACACACACACACACACACACACATGTATATATAATTTCTTGCCAGGTCTCATTTATTTAAGAAATCCTTATATATTACCATGTACCATATTTTGGTGTAATCACTTTAAAATATTAATCCAAAATCTTTAAAAATTAATCTCAAACCAAACACTATCATTACTGTAATTTTTCAAAGATTTATTTATTTGAAGGAGTTACAGAGAGAGAGGGAGAGACAGAGAGAGAGAGATTTCCATCCACTGGTCACATCCCAAATGGCTGCAATGGCCAGTGCTGGACCAGGTCAAAGCCTGGAAGTGCATCCTGGTCTCCCATGTGGGTAGCAGGGGTGTAAGTACTTGGGCCATCTTCTGTTGCTTTCCCAGGCATGCCAACAGGAAGCTGGATGGGAAGTGGAGCAGCCAGGACTTGAATGGGCACTCATATGAGATGCTGGCATCACAGCTGGTGGGTAAACCCACTGTGCCATAACGCCCATCCCTCCTACAATCATTTGACAGAAAGCTAAATTGAGATATAAAGAAGTTAAATGTCTTGACCAAGGCCTTGTAATCAGACACAATACCAGGATACAAATCAAGGCAGCTTATGACAACAGTTATTAGCCACAACCTAATGCTGCCTCTCCATACAAAGAATTAAACTAAAAATCATCTAAAATCCCACCAATAAAATAAAATCTATTTCTTCCATTTTAGTATGGATATCTCTATTTATTTTTCTTCTCTTTCTTTTTATTCTCTATATAAAAGTACCAAAATCATGAACAGCAATCGTGCCAATGGATATCCTTACATTGTTCTGGATATTATGGAAAAACTATGCATTATTTAATCACTAACTGTGATATTAAAAGTATTTTAGGGCCCAGCACTGTGGCGTAGCAGATAAAGCTGCCTCCTGCAGCGCCAGTATTTCAGTTAGGCCCCCTTTTGAGACCCAGCTGCTCCACTTCTAATCCAGCTCTTTGCTATGGCTTGGGAAAGCAGTAGAGAATGGTTTGAGTCCTTGGGCCCCTGTGCCTGCATGGGAGACCTGGAGGAGGCTCCAGGTTCCTTGCTTTGGATCAGCACAGCTCTGGCCATTGCAGCAATTTAGGGCGTAAACCAGTGGATGGAAGACCACTATTTCTGCTTCTGACTCTGCCTCTCTGTAACTCTGCCTTTCAAATAAATAAATAAATAAATCTTTTTTAAAAAGGATATTTTAGATGAATTTTATCAATTTAAGAAAGTTCACTTCTATTGCTATTTCTGATTTATTTCTTATTAATATTTGTTGAATTTTGTTAAATTTTTTACTCATGTCAATTTATGTTATCATGATTTTTCTTTATGTCATTGATATTGTACATTACATTAATTAATTCTCAAATGTAGTAATTGTCTTGCATACCTGAAGTAAATCATCCTTGATAATGTTACCTAACGTTTTATAAATTTCTAGATTTGATTTGAGAATATGTTGCTGAGGATTTTTGCGTCTAAGTTCATTAGAGAAATGAGTCTACAGTTTTGTTTTGCTTTGCTTTGTTTTTCTATAGGCTATTTGTCTATTATAGTACTATGGTAATACTGCCCTCAAAAAATGAGTTGGGGTATGTTTCCTCTTCTTCTGTTTTCTACAACAGTTGTCTAACATTGGTGTTAGTTTTTCCAAAAGTGGTATAATTCTCCAGTGAAGCAATCAGAGCTAGGATATTTATTTGGGGGGAAGTTTATAATTATAAATTCAAGCCCTGCAATGACGGTAGGACAACTTAGATTATTTCATCTACATTGAAATTTGGTTATGTGTGGTTTTTGAGAAGTGAGATATTTTAAAAAATTAATGTGAGGCCATTGTACTGGATTACGTTCATGCACTAGGACCAAGAGACCAGATCAAAGCACAACAGAAATCACTTGCACTAGGTGTCAAGTAACCAAACTGAATTTAACAAGTTGATTTTCTAAAACCACAACATTCACAGCTATCAATTCTAAGAGGGTTCCATTAATCCCAATCCATGTGTTAAAAGAAATGTGCTCTTTATCCCTTCAAGGAAAGAAACTTTGAAATGACCAATTGTGTTCTTTTTTATACTTTATTAATTCTTTCTCTACCTATGAAGCCTATCACCTTTACTCAGGTCAGTAGAGCATGCTTCTTTTCTATAAATGGTATGCTCCCCCACTCATGGAATGCAGGGAGGCACAGGCTCCAATAGAATAATAACGGGAGACTTCAACACCTCAGTTTCATCAAGGGACAGGTCAAATAGTCAAAAAATCAACAAAGAAACAACAGAGATAACCTACAATATGGACCAAACAGACCTAACAGATATCTGCAGAACTTTTCATGCCACAGCTACAGAATATACATTCTTTTTTTTTTTTTTAATTTTTTTGACAGGCAGAGTGGACAGTGAGAGAGAGAGACAGACAGAAAGGTCTTCCTTTGCCGTTGGTTCACTCTTCAGTGGCCACTGCGGCCAGCGCACAGCGCTGATCCGAAGCCAGGAGCCAGGTGCTTCTCCTGGTCTCCCATGAGGGTGCAGGGCCCAAGCACTTCGGCCATCCTCCACTGCACTCCTTGGCCACAGCAGAGAGCTGGCCTGGAAGAGGGGCAACCGGGACAGAATCCGGCGCCCCAACTGGGACTAGAACCCGGTGTGCTGGCACCGCAGCAGAGGATTAGCCTATTTAGCCGTGGCACTGGCTGAATACACATTTGTATCATCAGTGCATGCATCTTTCTCTAGGACAGAACATCTGGTAGGTTGCAAAGTCTCAACAAAGTAAAAAAATAAAATTAAATTAAAATGATATCATGTATCTTTTCTGATCAAGAGGGGATGAAGGTTGAAATTAACAAATTAAGAAAAAGACATACCATATGTTTTCCCTAACCCGAGGTAACAAACAATGTACCTAAAATGTAATGTATTGACATGAAATGGACATTTTTGAGATTCAATGATTGTTTACAGCTATTGTCTCTTCTGTTGAGTAACAGTGTTTGTTTTTTCTTCACACTATTTGTTGAATTTATTTACTTAGTGTAGGGTTAACTTCATGATCATTAAGTAAACTGAAAGTAGATATTTGTAAAAATTAAGAATGGGAATGGGAGAGTGAGAGGGAGGAGGAAGAGAGTTGGAACATGTGTGGGAAAGAGCGTAATGTGAAAAGTATCACAGTGTTCTTAAATCTGCATACATGAAATACATGAGACTTGCATGACAAATAATTTTTAAAAAAGAAACTGAATGACTTAAAAATGAAAAAAAGAAAAATAAAGAAAATCTAGGGGCCGGTGCTGTAGTGTATTAGGATAAGACTTTACCTGCAGAACCAGCATCCCAAATGGGCACCGGTTTGAATCCTGGCTGCTCCTGGTCCGGTCAAGCTCTCTGTTTATGGCCTGGGAAAGCAGTGAAAGATTGCCCAAGTGCTTGATCCTCTACATCCACTGGGAGACCAAAAAGAAACTCCTGTCTCCTGGCTTTGGACTGGTCTAGCTCCTGCCGTTTCTGCCATTTGGAGAGTGACCCTGCGGATGGAAGACCTTTCTCTCTGTCTCTTCCTCTCTGTCTTTAGCACTACCTCTCAAATAAATAAATTATTAAAAAAAGAAAATCTAGAAAACATGCAAAGACATAAAGGAAAACATGTTCCTGAATGAACAGTGAGTGGGTCGTAGAAGAAATAAGAAGGGGATCACTTCTGGGCCTTTGGCTAAGATCAAGTGTAGAAGAAATAAGATGAATACTAGAAATGAATGAGGATGACTACAAAATATGTCAAAACTTACAGGATAAAGTAAAAGCAGTGTTAAGAGGAAAGTTTATAGCGATTAGTGACTACATCAATAAATTGGAAAGGCATCAAATAAATTATCTAACAAGTGCATCTCAAGGGACTAGAACAAGAACAAACCAAATGTGAAATTAGTAGAAGGAAATAAATATTTTAAATTAGAGAAGAAATAAAATTGAAACAAAAAACAACACAAAAGATCTGTGAAATGAAGAGTTGGGTTTTTGAAAAAATAAACAAAATTTACATACCGTTGGCCTAATTAACCAAAAAAAAGCAGAGGAGAAGATTAAAATTAATAAAATCAGGAGATTTTACAAAAGATATCACAGAAATAAAAAGAAGCATCATGAAATACTACAAACAACAAAATGTCAATAAACTAGAAAATCTAGAGAAATGAATAGATTCCTAGACACATATGCAAAAATTGAGTGCTGAAGACAGGAAACCTAAAAAAGACCAATAACCAAGATGGAGACTGAATAAGTAACAAAGAACCTCCCAACAAAGAAAAGCCCAAGATCTGATGTCTTCACTTCTGAATTCTCCCAGACATTTAAAGAACTAACTCCAATTCTTCTCAAACTATTCAAAACAATCGAAAGGAAGTCAATCCTCCAAAACTCCTTCTCTGAGGCCAGCATCACCTTAATTCCAAAATCAGAAAAAGATACAGCAAAGAAAGACAACTATATGCCAATATCCTCGATGAACATAGATCCAATAAGCCTCAAAACAATATTAGTAAGTAGAATCCAACAATACATCAGAAAAATCATTCATCCAGACTAAGTGGGATTTATCCCTGGTCTGCAGGGATGGTTCAACATATATAAATCAAATTAATATGTGATATAGCACATTAACAAATTGAGGAATAAAAACCACATGAGTATCTCAATAGATGCAAAGAAAGCCTTTGATAAAAATACAATATCCTGGGGCTGGCACTGTGGTGCAGTGGGTTAACGCCCTGGCCCGAAGCGCGGGCATCCCATATGGGCACAGGTTCTAGTCCTGGCTGCTCCTCTTCCAATCCATCTCTCTGCTATGGCCTGGGAAAGCAGTAGAAGATGGCCCAAGTGCTTGGGCCCCTACACCCATGTGGGAGACCGGGAAGAAGCTCCTGGCTCCTGGCTTCAGATCGGCACATCTCCGGCTGTTGCAACCAATTAGGGAGGGAACCTTTGGATAGAAGACCTCTTTCTCTCTGCCTCTCCTCTCTCCGTGTAATTCTGACTTTCAAATAAATAAATAAATCTTTAAAAAAATAGAATATCCCTTCATGATAAAAGCCTTAAATAAATTGGGTATAAAAGGAATATTCTTCAATACAATCAAGGCAATATATGACAAATGGACAGCCAACATATATTGCATGGAAAAACTGGAAGCATTTGCACTGAGATCCAGAACCCGAAAAAGATGTCCACTTTCAGCATTGCTATTCAATATAATTTTGGAAGTTTTAACCATAGCCATTAGGCAAGAAAAAGAAACCAAAGGGATACAAACTGAAAAGGAGGAAGTCAAATTATCCATGTTGCATATGACATGATCATATATAGGTGAACCAAAAGACTCCCTAAGGCACTATTGGAATTCATAAAAGAGTTTTGTAAAGTTGCAAGAGATAAAACCAACACACAAAAAGCAATAGCCCTTGTATACACAAACAATACCATGGCTGAGAAAGAACTTGTAAGAGCAGTACTATTCTCAACCACAACAAAACATTTTGATACCTTGGATACCTTGGAATAAATTTAACCAAGGAGGTGAAAGATCACTACCAGGAAAATTAGAAAACATAAATAAAAAAAATAGAAAACACAAAAAATGAGATAATCTCCATGAAAAACAATTTATAGATACAATGTGATCCTAATCAAAACATCAACAACATTCTTCTCATATTTAGAAAAAAAAAGATGTTGAAATTCATATGGAACACAAGAGACCCTGAAGAGTGGAAACAGTCTTAAACAACAAAAACAAAGAAGGAGGTACTACAATATTGGATTTCAAGATATACTACAGAACAGTCATAATCAAAACAGCCTGGTATTGGCTCAAAAAATAGACATGTAGATCAATGGAACAGGATAGAAATCCCAGAAATTAATAGACACAGCTACAGCCAGCTAATCTTTGACAAATGAGCTGAAATGAATCCCTAAATAAAAGACAGTCTCTTCAACAAATGGTGCTGGGAACATCAAATCTATGCATTCACAAGACCCCTATCTTACACCTTACACACAAATCAACTCACAATGAATAAGGATCTAAATCTACAACCTGATACCATCAAATGACTACAGAAAAACATACGGGGAACTTTGCAAGACATTTACATAGGCAAAGAATTCTTGGAAAAGACCCCAGAAGCACAGGCATTTAAAGCCAAAATTGACAAACGGGGTTACATTAAGCTGAGAAGCTTCTGCACTGCCAAAGAAACACTCAACATAGTGAAGAGGCAACCAATGGAATGGAAGAAAATATTTGCAAATTATTAAATTGATGAAGGATTAATATCCAGAATCTATAAGGAGCTCAAGAAACTCAAGAGCAACAAAACAAATAATCCAATTAAGAAATGAGCAAAGGACATGAACAGACATTTTTCAAAGGATGAAATTCAAATGGCCAGCAAATACATGAAAAACTACTCAGAATCACTAGCCACCACGGGGATGAAAATAAAAAGCACAATGAGGTTTCACCTCACCCCAGTTAGAACACATATCATCCAAATATAAAAAAAAACAGTAAATTCTGGTGAGTATGTAGGGAAAAAACATACCCTAATCTACTATTGGTGGAAATGTACACAGGTACAACCATTATGGAAGACAGTATGAAGATTCCTTAGAAATCTGAAAACAGAGCTACCACATGACCCAGCTATCCCACTTCTGAATATTTACCCAAATAAAATGAAATCAGTATATGAGTTATCTGCACCACCATGTTTATTGAAGCTCAATTCACTATAGATAAGATAAGGAATCAGCACAGATGTCCATCAACTTATGACTGGATAAAGAAAATGGTATATATACATTATGGAATACTACTTAGCCATAAAATATAATGAAATCCTGTGTTTTGCAACAAAATGGATGCAACTGGAAACCATAGTGCTTAGTGAAATAAGCCAGTCCCCAAAAGACAAATATGTTTTCTCTGGTGTGTAGTCATTAATATAGAAACAGGAAAATGCATAAAAATGAAACAGACATCTTGAGATTTGATTGTTGTTTTAGTCCTTGTTTATACTCCTGTGGATCTTGGGGTCTTTCTGTTATTTTACTTGTTGAATATTATGGTTACTGACTCATTAAGCCCATTATTATAGAGTGAACTGAAATTACGTTCTTTAAAACTTAAAATAAATAAGGAAAAGAAGGAAAGTGATTGAGGGAAGGAAAGAGGAAAGGAAGGAAGTATGGTTATCAGAATTGTAT
Source organism: Sylvilagus floridanus (assembly GCA_949820135.1). Lineage (NCBI taxonomy): Eukaryota > Metazoa > Chordata > Mammalia > Lagomorpha > Leporidae > Sylvilagus > Sylvilagus floridanus. The sequence goes on from OX463223.1 coordinate 83,890,397, forward strand.
CCATGAAATGCATGAAATCTGTTCTCTTTATATTAATTGTAATCAAAATTTAAAATAAATAAAGCACAAAAAGCCAATTAGATCTTTAAGCCTAATTTTTAAAAATTTTGTTTACAGATTTTCTCTATTATTCTGTTAATGACTGAAGAGCTTGCTTCATTCATGATATTGATGTTTTATGTCTTCTCTATCTTTTCTTTCTCAGTATTCTTAAAAGCTTGTCAAATTTATTGGTTTTTTTCAAAGATCAATACAATTTTCTTTAGTTAATATTCTCTTTCCTATTTTCCATTCCACTGATTTCTGCACATAATTTTATTATTTTCTTTCACATACTTGCATTCACTTTATCTTATTCATTCCTTTCTAATTTTTTGAAGTGAGATATTAGATTATTGATTTGAGACCTTTCTTTTGTTCTAAAGAAAGCATTTGGTGACATAAATTTCCCTCTAAGCGCTATCATATTTAAATCCCGCAGATTTTGATGTGCTATGATTCCATTTTCATTGCATTCTCTGCATTTTAAATATTTGCATAAAGAATCTTTGCTTGAACCATGTTACTGAGAAATGTGGTGTTTACTTATTTGAATTTAAAAATTTGCCTGTTGTCTTCATGTTACTGAAACCTAATCTGATTCAGTTATTCTCAGATAGCATATTTCATATAATTTCAGTCACTTTAAATTTCTTGGTGCTATTTCATGGTACAAGATATGATCTAACTTAATATGTTGATTGTGTGCTTTAATGTAACATTTTAAGTTTTTTTTTTGATAATCAAGATTTTTATTGATTTAACTGTAATGGCAACCATTGGAAAAAAAAATTACACTTTCACCCTAATTTCCAAACATGTGCTTGTTTAGAAGTCAATTTAAAAGCACAGATTGGACATGAAGTCACACAGGACTGTCTCAAGGACAGCATACTGCCCTCAGTTCTCCATCCACAACAGTGAAATGGATGTGAGGGAGTGAGGGGGGCCACACATCAAGGAAGAAGGGGGGGTGAGAAAGACCAAAGGAAGTGCTAGCAGTCTTTGCTTCCCACGAAGATAGAGAAGACATTTTTTAAAATAAAATATTTTAAAGATGCTTAAAATGGACACCTCAGAATGTGAGTGTCCTCTGGGCTCTTCAAGACACCTACATTAAGGTTCACCCCTGGGGCGGCAGAAGGTCTTAGCACCCAGGCCACAAGAAATGGGCTCCACATGCAGATGAAGGAAAGGCACTGGCGCAGACTCAGTGACACCAGGACGGAACCATAGCACCACGCAAATGTCCCTCCCCACTCCCCTGTTTTCCATGACAAGTTCCCAAGGCCTGGGCTTCATATCTTAAGTTGAAGATGGAGAAGATGGGGTACACTGGGGCAAGAACTGCTATTTTCTGCTAGATTCACAGACTTCTGTAAGTTAAGTGTGCATGAAGTTTGGTTTTTAAACACTGACAGGAACTCCCTTTGGGTGGCCATGTGATTATCAAGCACGACAGCTTCTCTGCCGGCTCTCCATAAATGGAAAGGTGGCAGGGTGGGAGTAAAGTGCCTTGGAAGTGTGCGGTTTTTTAAGATTTTTATTTATTTATTTGAAAGTCAGAGTCATACAGAGAGAAGGAGAGGCAAAGAGAAAGAGAGAGAGAGAGAGAGAGGAGAGAGGTCTTCCATCCACTGGTTCAATCTCCAATTGGCCACAATGGCCGGAGCTGCGCCGATCCGAAGCCAGGAGCCAGGAGCTTCTTCCAAGCATCCCACATGGGTGCCGGGGCCAAGGACTTGGGCCATCTTTTACTGCTTTCCCAGGCCAAAGCACAGAGCTGGATTGGGAATGGATCAACTGGGACTTGAAACGGCACCCATATAGTATGGCAGCCGCCACTTTATCTGCTACGCTACAGGGCTGGCCCAGGAAGGCTGTTTTATCTCAACGGTATTTTCCATCAGGCATCCATGCCATACAGTATGGCTTGCCAGGAATGCTACCAGAGGTTAACAAGCAAAGAGAAGACAAAGATTGTCTGCAGACTCAGAATTCTAAATCTAAATTTCACCAAAATGTATCCCCTTCCAGGATCAGCCTAGAGGAAGCTGGAAAAGGTGTCATGTGTGATTAATTGAAAAAAAAAAAAACTAGTATGTATCAGCAGTCTTTGTATCTTCAGTTAGTAACTTCTATGAGCTAGCCTCAAGCAGACCCCTACACAGGAAAAACCTGTTTCTAGAATGGGAAGTGCCACTGTGGTATGGCACTCTGCAGAATTACAACCCACTTTGCATAAAGTTCTGATTCGAGAAGAACTGGGCTGTTTGTGTGACCATGCTTTCTTTGAAGAATAAATTGTCCTCCCAAGGCAGTAATGTTTTCTTTCTAGCAAATCCAACCCTCTCCTAGGCGGGGGTACCTAAGTGACTGGGTCTCACTGGCTGTGTGTGCAGTCCAAACAGTGGGTCTTCTTCTCAAAATAGAAATGCAAATGGCTAAGGGCCCTGACTTCAAGCAGCCGGTATCCAAGACAGGGACGTGGAGAGGGATCTCACTGGGACACTGCTGCCCACGTGCTGAGCCCTTTACACCAGTGGCCTTGAGTCAAAGATAAAGCAAGCACTCTAGCTGGACAAGGGGCTCCGCAGTGAAACCTGCAGGTCTCGCAGGCTGCGTTCTAATGTAAATGTTGGGCTGTGACGGCATTTGAACTGGGAAGGCAAAGTCCGAGACTCCCAAACAGCTGGTAACCCACAAAGGAAAAGGAAAAACAAAGTCCATCTGAAGGCGCTTTAAAGATGAGGCTCTTACTTCGAGAAGAAGTACCTTTTTCTAATACTGTCTCAGCAGCAATGCTTCTTATGCAAGTACATTTGAAAGCAAGAAGGGACACCAGTAAGAAAATGCTAGGAAGAGGGACACAGATAGCAAAAACCTCAGCGAGAGCCTGACTCTTATGGTACTGGTACTGCTGAAGACGTGGTGGGAATGGGTGCCCCCCCACCCACACACACATCAGGTACTATCTAAGCACCTGCTGAGCTGACAAGCCTCTTTTAGCTCTCTATGGAAGGTGAAGACAAAATGGGTTCTCTTTAAAGACACGTGTTCCTGAAAATGGCCAGGACAAGATGGGCAGTTTCCCTATATACTGGATCTAAAGAATTATCAAGCAGACATTTGTAAATCTCAGACGCTGCCTATTTCATTGAGAGGCTGCTTCCTGGTGACAGAACTGACCTGACACTGCTGCTTCAGCTGGTGCGTGGGATGAGAGCAGGCAGGCAGTAAGCACCCACTGGACCTGGCGTCTAGATCCTGTCTTCTATTTCATCCTGAATCCAGATGGTTGTCCTCTCTTCAGCTCAGTACCTAACATCTAATTCATCTGTGCTCCCCTTGCTCGACAATCCCCACTCTACTTCAGACAGCTCAGGTGGCTCAATCAGGAGGCTCCAACCCTTTTTCCCCTTTTCCTGGCTAAAGGAAAATGTAATTAATGAATCTTAGCGAAACCAAGTTTAGGACTTATAAACGAGCAGTCCTGGCCTGCAGCCAGTAAGGCAGATGTACACTCCATTTCTCACCATGCCCCTCAAAGTCAGCAGGTGGCTTTGGGGACAGAGAAGCAGTCTATCTGGTGTCCCACTTTGGTGATGTGCATCTTAAGAGAATTGTTTTAAGTTCTGATATGGTACAATTGACCTATGTTTCTTTTGTTCCTTGTGCTTTTGATGGCATATCCAAAAAACTATTGTTGTTTCCAATGTTATGACATATTCCCCTGTGTTTTATTCTAAGAAATGTGTGGTTTTGATTTCACGTTTTGATCTTTGATTCATTTTGAAATGTGTGTGTGTGTGTGTGCGTGTGTATGTGTGTGTGTGAGAGAGAGAGAGAGAGAAAGAGAGAGAGAGAGAAGGCAACCTGTGGTAACATAGAGAGGGACAAAAGACTTAATGTATATGAGTGAAATTGACATCTTATTTAGTGGAGCCTTAAGCCTAAGATTATAAAATGAATAGAAAGCATGTAATCACAAAAATGAAAACAGAAAAGAAGGAAGGAGGGAGGGAAGTATCATCATATTCTTAGAGTTGTATTTATGAAATAATGAAATGTTTTCTTTTTATATTAATACAAATAAATAAAGACAACTGTAGAATATTAGACAAATATTTACAAATGATAATATCTAGTAAAATCTTAGTATCCAGAATATAAAGCTTAACAACAACAACAGAAAAATACACAACTTGGTTTTGAAAATTTGGCAAAGGACTTGAATAGACATTTTTACAAAGAAGACATATACATGGCTTAAAGAACATAAATGATGACAAACCAAACTAATACTTAAGGAAATGAAAATCAACACATCAATAATGAAATATCGTCTCACACCCTTATTATTGTTACTACAGAAATATTCAGAAAGTCTAGTTTGGGGGATGATATGGAGAAACTGGGATCCTTAGATTAGCAACACAGTACATTGTAGAGTTTTGGTCTTTTTCCCATTGTGGTTGCTTGTTTTTTTTTTTTTTTTTTCTGTTGCTGCCCAGCATCAAGAAAGAGTACTATACTGCATATCATAAGCCTATGAAAAGCTAAAATTCACAATTTGAATTGTGAGTTCTACTGAGTATGTATTACTTTCACACCACAATAAGTTGAAAAATTGGAATTTGAATCATCATAAACTGAATATTGTCTGAAATCATCTTAAGGAAGCTAATTGAACACAAGCAAGTTAATGAAAGTAGTGAAGCAAAATGTGAACCAAATTGAGAATTTAACAGAGATATATAAAGTATAAAAATGATAAAAACTGATTCTAAAGCTGAAGAGTACGTTGACTAAACAGAGTAACTCAATCAGAGCTTCAACTGCAGCCTCAAGTAAAGAATAAAGAAACAGAAAGAACCAGTTAACTAGAAGGCAAATCATTTGAAATTACCCAGCCAGAGGAACCCAAGGGGTGAAGAAACATAAAGAGCAAAGGAGCCCTAGGGAACTGTGGTGCATCAGCAAGAAAAACAGCATGTACATTATGGAATTATCAGAAACAGCAGAGAAAGATGAAAGGCAGAAAATATCTTTAAAACAATGACAGAACACTTCATAAATCTGGAGGAGGGATCCTTGATACACAAATATCCTAGTGGACTAAAGAGGGAAACTTTTTACCATGATACATTGTAATCTAATTGTCAAAAGAAAAATGAGAGGGATTTGAAAGCAAGAAAAGAAAAACAGTTGATAATAAGTAAGGGAGCCTTGTCAGAGAACTTCTCAGCAGAAATGTTTCAGGCCACAAGAGACATCAAACTCTTTCTCACCTACTGCCACAAATATGCATTGGTTTTGATTTTATTCTGGTTGTAATTCTGTGTCAAACATGGAAGTTAACATTAGCAACTGTTGATATGTTAAAACATTGTGTTCAGACTGTATATAAAGAATCCAAAAGAATTACATAATAGCTTTTGAATTGTTTAAAATCAAGATCTTCTGAAATTAAATATTACATCATCTAATTGTTTATTCCTAATAGAAATGCTGAACAGAACATATATCAGTCTATTTCCTTCAGCTATGTACTATTTTCATAGTGCTTTTAGACAAATACAATAGGTCTAGGAGTTAACATTAAATCCATCAGGGATTAATTGTGACCTTTTGGGGAGATTATTTTATTTTATTTGGAAAGCAGAGTGGCAGAGAGAGAGGGAGAGAGGTGGGATGCGGGTCTTCCATCCAGTGGTTCACTTTCTAAATGGCCACAATAGTCGGGACTGGGCCAGACTAAAGCCAGGAGCCAGGAACACTATCTGGGTCTCCCATGGAGGTGGCAGGGGTCCAAGTACTTAAGCCATCTTCCTCTGCCTTCCCAGGTGCATTAGTGGGAAGTCGGATTGGAGAAGAGCAGGTGCCCTAATTTAGGATGCTGGTGTCACACAAGGTAGCTTGACCTGATGAAATACATTTTCACATTTTCAAGTTGGTATATAGGTATAATTAAAATTAATTAGGGTAAAATTTAAGAAGAAGGGGACATTAAAAGATGCTACCACAGAAAGCAATTTTATTTTCAAATCATGGAACTAAAATTAAAAGAAACCTTAGAAACTTAAAAGCTTACTTTCTGATTTTGGTTAGAGAGCTGAGGGTGTGATTTGGGAGCACAGTGACCTAGAAATCTGGCTCTCTTCATTCCCATTCTAGTATTCATTTCTACAACACGGGAACACATTGACTTAGAAGTATAAGAACAAAATAGATTTGATCAAAGCTTCACCTTACTTAAACATTAAGAAATAGTGTATGTACATTGCTTTGGGAATAGAAAAACAGATTGTGGGGTCCAATGTTGTGGTGCAGTGGATTAAGCCATGGTCTGTGATGATGGCATCCAATATGAGTGTATGTTCCAGTCTGACTGCTTCACTTCTGATCCAGCTCCAGCAGAAGATAGCCCAAGGGCTTGGGCCTCTGCTACCCACATGGGAGATCTTAAAGGAGTTCCAGGCTCCTGGCTCTGGCTTGGCCCAACTCTAGACATTGTGGCCATTTGGAGAGTGAATCAGCAGATAGAAGAGTCTCTCCCCCCACGCTCTGTGTGTGTGTGTGTGTGTGTGTGTGTGTGTTACTCTTACAAATAAATGAATAAATATTTCAAAATAAGAAAAAAGAAAAACAGGCTGTGAACATATATACTCTTCAAGCACAATTAGTATTGTTTTTTTTTTTAAAAGATTTTATGTATTTGCTTGAGAGGTAGAGTTACAGAGAGAGAGACAGAGACAGAGAGAGAGGTCTTTCATCCACTGCTTCACTCCCCAAATGGATGCAATGGCAGGAGCTGGGCTGATCTGAAGCCAGGAGCCAGGAGCTTGTTCTGATTCTCCTACAAGGGTGAAGGGGCCAAGCAATTGAGACATCTTACACTGCTTCCCCACGCCATAAGAAGAGAGCTAGATAGGAAGAGGAGCAGCTGCAACAGGAACCAAGTGCCCTATGGGATACCAATGCTGCAGGAGGAAGCTTAGCCTACTACACCACAGTGCCGGCCCCAGTTAATATTTTTTAATAACTTGTGTTGCTATATAACATAGTCCTATAGAAAAAATCAGAATGTTACCTCATTATGAATAGAATGTACTTTAGTGATAAATGTTTTAATTTCTAAATTACTTTTAAAATTACTGTTACATTAATATTTGGGGGAAATATCACTTTTACAAGCAATCCTAAGAAAAATGCTATTTCTTAGATTATATGTATATAGTTATTTCCAGACTGTAATTGTAGTTAGTAAAACAAAAACTACTCTTATAATCTTACTCTTTACTAATAGTTGAAATTTTTTAGAAATTCCATTTTTAAAACTGTTACATTATTTATTTTAGTAGTTGTTTTATAAAAATGTTATTGACACAATATGCTAGTGAATGGAATTCAGTGTTATCCCTTTGGAACTGCTTTTGCTTTCTCTAACTTACTGAGTGATCCTAGATAATCGAATTGACCTATGTAACTCTATTTTGCTATCCTCAAAAAGTGACAAACTTGGTGCTTGGATCATAGAAGAAGCAACAATTTAATATTCATATAAAAACTAAGAAGGCTTACAAGTTAGAACTCTTTAATTAAAGGCATTATTCCTAATAGAATATATTTTGAAAGATAAAATGTTTTAGAAAATTAGCTCAACCGGCCAATTTTTTAAAACATTTCTATTCAGAATGGGAAAATGTAGAAGAAAAATTTTCAGAGTTTAAGTATTGAGTAAGAAGTGACCATATAGGGCTGGCACTGTGGTATAGCAGGTAAGTCCGCTGCCTGCAGTGCCGGCATCCCATATAGGCGCCGGTTCTAGTCCTGGTTGCTACACTTCTGATCCAGGTCTCTGCTATGGCACTGGGAAAGCAGTGGAAGATGGCCCAAGTCCTTGGTGCTCTGCACCCACCTGGGAGACCCAGAAGAAGCTTGTGGCTCCTGGCTTTGAATCGGTGCAGCTCTGACTGTTGTGGCCATCTGGAGAGTGAGCCAGCAGATGGAAGACCTCTCTCTCTCTCTCTCTCTCTCTCTCTCTCTCTCTCTGCCTCTCCTTCTTTCTCTGTGTAACTCTGACTTTCAAATAAATAAATAAATAAATCTTTTTTTAAAAAAGTGACTATACATCAATATAGAGAATAAATATATTCTAGGTCTAACATCCTCTTGGATGAACCTAGAAAATCTCATACTCTATGAGATGCTAGCAGTATATTAGCTTGATTTTTAACATAACTAATAGATCAACAAATGTAAGTAGATAAATAAATCTGAAACCATGTATAAGGTTTTTTCCCATTTCCAATATTTTGCCATAATATGAAATTGTTTTGGAAAGGCAGAATTCAATAAATTTGAAGGTCTCAGGTAAGTAAGAAATATCTTTAAAATCACAATAAAACTACATCTAAACAATGATTAAAGGCTAAATAATTGTAATCTCTTTTTGGACTTATTGTAAATTGACCTAAATATGTTATTGGCACAAATACAAATTTTTTTCATAAGAGATATCCTAATAAGTTGATAATTAAAAATAAAAAATCTAGACTTTTATACATCTATATTTTGTTAAGATACTCTCTAAAGAAATGCCATATGCCTATAGCCTCAATATAAATATACACAAGGAGGAATTATAAAAAAAGTGACAATGTAAGCTATAAAAATCAGTATTTACTATATAGATTTTATTTAGTGTTTCCTTGATATATTGATATATGCTTCCTAATCTCTTTTTTTTTTGCAGTAGCTTCTTTTATACCACTTTTTCTTTTTTAAATTATTTCCAATATCTTTGTCCTCTCTTAGCAGTCTTGACCTTCCTGCATAATAAGGGAATGACAGGGAAATCACTCACTTTTAGATTTAGGATGAAATTTTTCTAGCTTTTGTCTCACACTGTTTTAAGGTCTTTTTTTTCAAATTAATAATAGGCAGGCTTCTTGCAACAATAATTGGGTGGATACATTCTCTCCCCAAATCACATTGTATTTCATACCTTTTCTAGTAGATGCTTGCAGAAATTTTGTGGCCTTTCAGTAAGATCAATTATTCAGCCTTTAAATGTATGTAGCCACAGAGAAGTGTTCTACTCTTAGGAAAATAATTAACTGAAAACTCTTTCAGAAAGTAGTTCATTTACATTTCTGGAGATTTGACAGTTTTTATTTTGATAATTTTTCTAACCTTCTTGTTGCTTTAACGGAGGACAGAAATTTTGCACATCTGATTTCACCACTCTCACTTCCATCCCCACTGGAAGAGTGTCTTATCTTCCCTTGTGCCTTCATTTTTATTTGTCTCATCTTTAAGACATGAACAATAATAGAACTCGTGTAATAGTGTTATTAGGAGAAGGAAGGAAGTTAAAATTTATAAAGTGCTTAGTATTTTTGACACATATAGTAAACACTCCATAAATATCAGGAAGTTGATAGCAAGAGAAATAGATTTCTTTATTCATCTAGTATTGGGCAGTACCCCATGTCAGTCTCTGTTCCAGCCACTGGAGATATTGCAGTGATTAAATCAAGAAGATATATTTGGGGGCGAGTGTTGTGGTTCAGTAGGTTAATCCTCCACCTGCGACACCAGCATCCCATATAGGTGCTGATTCTAGTCCCAGCTGCTCCTCTTCAGATGCAGTTCTCTGCGATGGCCTGGGAAAGCAGTGCAAGATGGCCCACGTGCTTGGGCCCCTGCACCCACGTGGGAGACCTGGAAGAAGCTCCTGGCTCCTGGCTTCAGATTGGCTCAGCTCTGGCCATTGCATCCATCTGGGGAAAGAACCAGCAGATTGAAGACCTCTCTGTCTCTCCCTCTCGCTGTCTGTAACTCTATCTCTCAAATAAATAAATAAAATCTTAAAAAAAGAATATTTCTGCCTTCATGGACCTTATATTCTAATGACATATTTGTTCACTCACTAAACAATTATTGAGTATGAGATCAACGCCAACTATCCTCTACATTGGATAATAACAATGGAAACAAAATACAAAGCTCTGACTTTCACAACCAATAAATAAGAAAAGTGAGTAACAATGCTGTAGTTTAGAAAGTTATATGTGGAATGGAAAATAACAAACAGGAACGGGAGACAGAAAGCACAAAAATATTTCTGTGTTGGAGAGTGAGAGGCATAAATACTGACCTCGGACCTATGAACAAATTTGAAGCTGTAGATGGGAGTTCAAACACCTCTGTCTGTTAGGTGAGATGGAATGCTCATGCAGAGAACTTACAGGTTGTTAGAATAGGGAAGACAGTCAAGGTTTTAAATGACTCACTGTAATCTCACTAGACAAGTGTTGTACCAGGATAAAATACTTACTGAAGAGAACAGTGGGTCCAGAATAGTCTCCTCATAAAAGAAGGACAGCATGTGGGTAATTGCCCTTCTTCTGTGTTCTCTTATTACACTCTGTACATGTCTCAAAGAAATCATTTATCAAGATTCATTTTTGATCTTGCCTGCCAATGAATTTTTCCCTTTTGCCAGAGCCTAAGCCAGCAGTCTTGTACTATTAATCTTTACAGTCTTAATGCCCACTCCAGTATTGAGCACATAGTAGGCCATGTGTCATACTTGTTGAATACATGAATGCATGCCACTTCATTGTTTGCTTCTTTGGTTTTAAAAACACCTGTTGTTGCATTTTTATTTGCTTTTATCTGGTTTCATTTCATTAAGCCTGTAAGCATCTAGAAATGGAGCACAGCATATCTGTTATCAAAGTCACCTGGGCAGCATCTTCTAGTGACCCTCTGCCCCCTGCTTGGTGTCTATGTATAGAAGATTAAAGAAGGGAAATAGAAGAATAAGAAAATTTCTGTGTTTGGGTCATGAGATTATGATAGATTTTCTTATTAAAATGCCCTTTGGTATCCCTCTAATGTGATTATTGTGAGAAAAAAAGCTGTGAAGAAACAGTAATGTGTTTAGCTCTTTGAAAAATAAAAAGCTGGCAAAATGTTATACTTGGAAAGAAAAATAGAAATCTTTTCTGAGAAGCAATCAAATTTTCAGACTTGGATGCCAAACATGATGGTGGAACCACTGTACCAAATAGCAGGGGCCCATGAAATTGGCTTAATGTAACCCTAGGTACCATTGTAGAAAGAAGCAGGTTGATTCAGGACAAGGACAGCCACGAGTGGAAGACAAATAGCGGTTTTCTGGGTCAGAAGGCTGTTTCTAAGGCTCAGAGATCTTGTTAGAAGTTAATGTTATAGCCCTAGCTCCAGGGAGAGAATGTTGGAGGCAACACAGCATAGTAGTTACGAATACAGGCTGTGAAGTTTAACTGTTTAGTTTGAAGCATTTGCTATGTCATTTCCTGGCTGGGCTACTTTGGGCACATGACTGAAATCTTCTATGCCCCAGTTTCCCTGTATGTACAAAGGGGATACCGTTAATATCTACCTCAAAGAAGATTGTGAGTATTCAATGAGACAATGCAGGTGAAGTGCCTATAACAGATCTAGCTGCATTTTACTAGCAAGGAGCCAATGTAGAAAACTACTTCGGAATACTTGGGTCCATAATGACAATAACGACAATAAAAATTGTGATCTCTATCACAAGAGTAGTGGCTCATTCTGCAGGTAGTGATCCAAAATGAATCCTTTTGACATTGCCAGAGGACTGGGGGGCTGTTCAAGAACCTCCTGCCTTAGTCTTGAGGAGCTCAGAAACAGAGCTCATGGCAGAGACTATAAATAACCCATCTATCAACTGATTAATTACTCCAAATTTTATTTTAACTACGTCCACTGTAGCTTCTATGTGAAGATTTAGGTCATTCCTATGAGAAGGTGGAGCTAAACCTCATCTCATTCCCTCCTTGGTCATTTTCAGAATACGTTCCAATTTGTTTGAATTGTAATTAAGGTACAATCCCTGGCCATGAAAATGTGCTGCAATAGCCATCCACAGTCACATGACAAAGCAATCTACAATTGGATAATTACTTGAGCACACCTCATTCTGATTTGTGCCAAGGATATTTTCAAGTAGTCAATCACCACGATGGTTAACTGCACCTTTCCTGACATAGCTTCTACGCAAACCCTTTACTCACCACCCCTTTCCAACTACAAGTTGGGAACTACTTTGATCCTTCGTAACCTTTGCCACAATGTGTAACACTATATTTATTTGTGTTCCATGTACTTCTTTCTCCTCAATTGAAAAGAAGCTTAATAAAGACATATTGTATTCCATTCAGTCATATCACTAGTAACTATTGCCTGGCTTAAAATAGAATTTCAGTACTTATATACAGTATCAGTGAATGTTTACCTGGAACAGAGAAAACTCAGCAAGATGTGGACTTTACATTTAGAGCTATGAAATTATGTCATGGACAAAGGAAACAAATAGAGTCAGAGTAGTCCCAGGTAGGAGCACAGCTTGGAGATCCTAGGTCTAATACTTTCATATATTGATTTGCAATATTTAAAAGTTCCACCAAAATAGAAATATGTTAGCATGAGAGGCAGGAAGCTCTTAAGAATAAAGGGATTCAAGTAAAGTCAAAATGACTATTTAACAAGGAATTTCTGGAGTGTTTCCACGCAATGGCTAGACTTTCACATATTTTGACAGAATTGTAAATTTTACAGCCTTCCTAGAGAGAGACTTGCCGATACTAATCAAAATTACAAAAGCATATACCCTTTATCCCACAGCAAACTCAAATTTATGTAAATTTATATATGGAAAATGTAATCCCCTGAATAACCCTTTGTAATAACATGATAAGAATGTAAATAACCATCAATAACAGGCTCACTAAATAATTTATGGTGCATTGGTGCATCCCTACAGTAAATGTATTGATGATACAGACAGCTATGCACTCATGTTCTGGAATTATCTACAGGATATATTGATATATTGTAAGTAAAAAAAAATCAAAGTGAAGCACAATGTGTATAGTATACTATTTAGATGCATTTAAAAATAGATATATGTATGTGTGTGTGTGTTTACCAATATATACATAAAGTGTCTTCAGAAGCATATGGAAGAAATTGATAATATAGGTACCTCCAATGGAGCAGGGTGATTGAAGAACACATTGAGGGGATAGAAGTGTACTATTTGGATTTTGAACTGTGTGAATTCATATTATAATAATTATTCTAAACAAGGCATTAATTTAACTTCTGCTTCCAAAAATTTTTCCTTATTTATTCACCAAATATAACTAAAATGTTCTGGACACTCTATGCAAAACAAAAGTTAGTAGATTCTTTTTTTTAAACTTTTATTTAGTAAATATAATGTTCCAAAGTGCAGTTTATGGATTACAATGGCTTCCCCCCCATAACTTCCCTCCCACCCGCACCACTCCCATCTCCCACTCCCTCTCCCATTCCATTCACATCAAGATTCAATTTCAATTATCTTTATAAACAGAAGATCAATTTAGTATATATTAAGTAAAGATTTCATCAGTTTGCACCCACACAGAACATAAACTGTAAAATACTATTTCAGTACTAGTTATAGCATTACTTCACATTGGACAACACATTAAGGACAGATCCCACATGAGGAGTAAGTGCACAGTGACTCTTGTTGTTGACTTAACAATTTGACACTCTTGTTTATGGCATCAATAATCTCTCTAGGCTCTAGTCATGAGTTGCCAAGGCTATGGAAGCCTTTTGAGTTCGCTGACTTTGATTTTATTTCGACCAGGTCATAGTCAAAGTGGAAGTTCTCGCCTCCCTTTGAGAAAGGTACCTCCTTCTTTGATGGCCCGCTCTTTCCACTGGGATCTCACTCGCAGAGATCTTTCATTTAGGTTTTTTTTTTTTTCTTTCTTTTTTTTTTTTTTTTTTTGCCAGAGTGTCTTGGCTTTCCATGCTTAAAATACTCTCATGGGCTCTTCAGCCAGATCTGAATGCCTTAAGGGCTGATTCTGAGGCCAGAGTGCTGTTTAGGGCATCTTCCATTCTTTGAGTCTGCTGTGTATCCCGCTTCCCATGTTGGATCCTTCTCTCCCTTTTTGATTCTATCAGTTAGTATTAGCAGACACTAGTCTTATTTGTGTGACCCCTTTGACTCTTAGACCTATCAGTGTGATCATTTGTGAACTGAAATTGATCACTTGGACTAGTGAGTTGGCCTTGGTACATGCCACCTTGATGGGATTGTGTTGGAATCCCCTGGCAGGATTCTAACTCCACCATTTGTGGCAAGTCCGATTGAGCATGTCCCAAATTGTACATCTCCTCCCTCTCTTATTCCCACTCTCATTTTTAGCAGGGATAAATTTAAATGTTAGAAGATTCTGAAACATGAAGAGCAGAAAGTCATGCCAGTTAGAGACCTCAAGACACATTTAATGAGAAAGTGAAGATTTTTCTAGGTTTATTTTTCCCCATATATGCCAGACATAGGGCTAAAGAATGTGACAAACCCAAAACCTCAAAAGGAACATAAAAATATCCCTCCCTCAAAAAGCCTGCTCTCTTTAGGTTTTGGAATATGTGAGATGAGATCTAAGACATAAATCTTTTGGATAATATGTATGTATTCAAAAAAATACAACAAAAAGATTATCCTCACTTGCATTCCAGTTACCAAAGGAAAAGTAGGAAACCTAGATTTCCATGTTCTCCAGTGGTAATGAGATGTCCCAATCCCTTTTGTCATGGTGGTATCACTTTACATAGGAGTGTTAAGGAGAACTGCTCTCATGTGTCAACAGAAGCAAAGAGGAAAAGCTGGAATTCCACTTGAACTTCACAATAGCAAAACAGTACCCCCTCTCTCCATGCTAGATATGGATGAGAAGAGGTCTATTATAAAAGAAGATTTGAGTAATTCCAAAGTCTCAAAAACTCAATGGCACAAGTTTCAATTAAAAAAAATCACTCATCATACAAAGAATCAAGAAAATCACATGAATAACAGTGAACAAAACATTGAGGTGACATATAAATCTAGCAAAATAATTAACAGAGACAGAGAATAATATATAATGATAAGAGGATCAACCCATCAAGAAATATCACAATCTAAATGTGAACGCAGCAAATAGTTATAAAATAGATGTAGTAAAAATTCAAAATGACACAATAGCAAACTCCACAATTATAGACTACAGCATCCCTCTTTAAAAATTAATAGAACAACTAGTTAGAAAATCTTTGGAGACCCCAATGTTGTGGTGCAGCATGTAAAGTTGTTTCTACAAATGCCAGCATCTAATATTCAAGTGTCAATTTAAATCCCAGCTGCTCTGCTTCTAATGTAACTTCCTACTAATTGACAGGGAAAGCAGCCAAAGATGGTCCAAGTGTTTGGGCCCCTGCCACTCATGTGGAAGGCCAGGATGACGTTTCTGGCTTCTGAATTCTGGCTTCAGCCTATCTGGTTCTCAGTTGTTGAGGCTATTTGGATAATGAACCAGTGGATGAACAACCTCTCTATATCTCTCTGTGTCACTCAGCCTTTCAAATAAACAAACAAATAAAAACTTACAAAAGAAAATCAGGGGCTGGTGCTGTGGTGTAGTAGGCTAAGCCTCCTGCTGCAATGCCATCATCCAATAAGAGTGCTGGTTCATGTCCCAGCTGCTCCACTTCTGATCCAGGTGTCTGCTAATGCGCCTGAGAAAGCAATGGACAATGGTCCAAGTGCTTGAGCCCCTGAACTCATGTGGGAGACCTAGATGAAGCATTTGGCTCCTGGCTTTGGACTGTCCTAGCTCCAGCCATTGTGACCATTTGGGGAGTGATCCAGCGGATGGAAGACCTTTCTCCCTGTCTCTCCATTTCTCTCTCTAACTCTGCCTTACAAATAAAACAAATAAACTTTAAAAAAAAAAAGAAAATCATTGGAGATACATTTAGGTTTTCTTTGCTCTCCTATGGTTCCACTTTCTCCTTTTTGATTTGCCTCTGCATATAGTTTTTAGAATGACTCACCTTGGGGCTGGCACTGTGGCACAGTAAGTTAAAGCCTTGGCCTGCAGTGCCAGCATCCCATACGGGCAATGGTTCGAGTCCCAGCTTCTCCAATTGATCCAGCTCCCTACTGATCCACCTGGGAAAACAGTGGAGGATGGTCAAAGTCCTTGGGACCCTGCACCCACATGGGAGACTCAGAAGTCCCTGGCTCCTGGCTTCAGGTCAGCTCAGCTCCAGCCATTGTCGGTCTCTACCTCTCTCTCTCTCTCTCTCTCTGTAACTCCATCTTTCAAAAAATAAAATAAATTAAAAAACCAGCTCTCCTCCTCTCTATCTCCATTGTCTATGCCTGAGGCTGACCTTGTGTTACTGCTTTAAGTGTTACTCCACTGCATTCTAAACAGCCTCAATAACTGCCCCCAACACACACAAGTCCTCAGCATGCCTAATACACCTCAATCACAATTTACCGATGGATCCTCAGTTCTTCTAACACAAATCCCTAAATTTTCAGCATGATATGGAAGATTCTCAGCAATCTCAGCGAACAGGGCCAGTGTGGTCAGAAGAATCAATGTAAAAGTATTTGGAAATATGGCCAAAAATAAAACTGTATCTCATGTTCCTCCAGGATTTCCCCTATAATCTCTCACCATCATTCTTTTATTCAATCAGTTCTGTCGCTATGGAATGTTCTCAGAATATATTATCTAACCTGTCCATACCTCTGCCTATCTACCTTACCATCTAATCCCTGAGAATGGCTCCATAGTTGGTTCAGTAATATATCATGCCTTCTTCCTCTGCTTCCATAGCTGATTACTTAGGATAATATGTATTTTTCTGAGCTTGCATTGTACCCAATGCTGTTTGCCACATTTTCTGCATCTGCATTGCTAGCTAGTGAAATACAAATATTAGCATTGATTCGTTTAGCCTGTCAGTACTAAGAAGGGATATTTTCCTAGGACAGATTGCCAATAATTGTTTTCTAGAATGAGATGAAGTGATATTACTTGGAGGAGATTATTTCGTCCAGAAAACTCATTATCATCTGAATGACCCTGGACAAGTCCCTTAATCCATGTGGATTTCAAATTTGTCACTGCTGACATAACCAGATAATCTTGGAAAATTTATAGCTCCGAAATGTTACAGTAGTGGATGTTTGGCCTAGCAGTTAAGATGAAAGTTGGAACACTTGCCTCCCATATTGAATTACCTACATACCCTGGAGAAAATCATCGTCATGATGGCTCAAAAAGTTGGCAACAAATCCCCCCCCAACACACACATGGGAAACCTGGATTGAAACTCTTGGCTTCAACCTGGCACACTTCTGGCCACTGTAGGTATTTGAGAAGTGAACCGATGGATGTTTCTCACCATCGTTTAACTGTCATGTTAAAGAAATAAAATTTTTCTATAAAACAATGAAATATAGTTGATATTATCTTATAGTAGACTGTTAAAAATATAATTTGTTTCGGTAGACCACATGTAATCACAGAAAGAAAACCTATAGAAGGTACACAAAAGAAAAAACATGCATTGAATAGTATTGATACAAAAAGGTGGTTAAAATCAAACAAAGAGAGCAGGAGGAAAAAGTGGACCAAAAGAACTATAAGAAAAATAGAAAATAATAAACAAAATGTCAGTAGTAATTCTTTTTTCCCACAGTGTCTCACTCATATTTTATTTAATTAAATTTACAAAACAAGTTTTTTTTATGATTGATCTCCAAAATATCTAGAAAAACATAATATTCACAATCCAAGTGTTCACCTCTCAATGTTAACCTATCTGAGGTATAAACGCTTCATGTATTTTATAAATACAACTTTAAGAACTTAATGATAATGATTCTTCCTACTATACCCACCCTCTCACCCACATTCCCACCCTTCTTCCTTCTTCATCTCCTGTTCTCATTCTCACTTTTTACTATTTTCAACTAACTTTGTACACAGAATATTAACTCTATACTAAGTAAAGAGTTCAACAAATAGTATAAAAAACTGTTCCTCAACACTTTTTTGATTTCTCTTTTGATTTCTTCTATGACCCACTGTTCATTCAGGAGCATGTTTTTCAGTCTCCATGTATCTGCATATGTCCTAGAGATTCTTGAGTTGTTGATTTCTGGCTTCATTCCATTGTGGTCAGAAAAGATGCATGGTATGATTTTGATTTTTTTTGAATTTGCTGAGACTTGCTTTAAGGCCTAGTATGTGGTCAATCCTAGATAAAGTTCCATGCACTGCTGAGAAGAATGTGTATTCTGCAACTGTAGGATGAAAAGTTCTGTAGATATCCATTAGGTCCATTTGGTGTATAGTGTCGATTAACTATTGTTTCCATGCTGATTTTTGTCTGGTTGATCTGTTCATTCTTGAAATTGGGAATTGAAGTCCCCCATTACTGTTGTATGAGGCACTATGTGTCATTCTTTTTAAATTCCTAGGTGCCCTGTAATTGGGTACATATACATTAGATTTATTATAGTCACATCTTCCTGTTAAATTAATCCATTAATCATTGCATAGCGCCTTTCTTTATCTCTTTTAACAGTTTTTGTGTCCGTTATTAAGATGGTTACACCAGCTGTTTTTTGGTTTCTGTTAGCATGGACTATCTTTTTCCATCCTTTCACTTTCAGTCTGTGTGTATCTTTATTGGCAGATGTGTTTCTTGTAGGCAGCAAATAGATGGGGTTTTATTTTTCCATTCAGCCTGTCTGTATCTTTTAACTGAAGAGTTGAGGCCATTTGCATGCAAGGTACTATTTTTAAATTTTTTATTTATTTTTTAATTTTTTTAAGCTTTCATTTAGTAGATATAAATTTCCAAAGTACAGTTTATGGATTACAATGGCTCCCCCCCCCATAACATCCCACCCAACAACCCTCCCATCTCCCACTCCTTCTCCCATTCCATTCACATCAAGATTCATTTCCAATTATCTTTATATACAGAAGATCAATTTAGTATATATTAAGTAAAGATTTCATCAGTTTGCCCCCACACAGAACACAAATTGCCAAATAGTGTTTGAGCACTAGTTATATCATTAATTTACATTGAACTACACATTAAGGACAGAGATCCTACATGAGGAGTAAGTGCACAGTGACTCCTGTTGTTGACTTAACAATTTGACACTCTTGTTTAAGGCATCAGCAATCTCCCCAGGCTCTAGTCATGAGTTGCCAAGGCCATGGAAGCCCCCTGAGCTCGCTGACTTTGATCTTATTTTGACAAGGCCGTAGTCAAAGTGGAAGCTCTCTCCTCCCTTCAGAGAAAGGTACCTCCTTCTTTGATGGCCCGTTTTCAAGGTACTATTGATAAGTAACAATGCAACCCTGCCATTTATCCATAAAAGTTTCTATTGTTTACTTTGGAGTTCCTTTCTACTTTTTAATTAGCCTTTTTTTTAAAAAAGACATTTATTTACTTGAAAGAGTTACACAGAGAGAGAAGGAGAGACAGAGAGTGAGAGAGAGAGTTCTTTCATCTGCTGGTTCACTCCCCAGTTGGCCGCAATGGCCACAGCCGTGCCAATCCGAAGACAGGAGCCAGGAGGCAGGAGCTTCCTCCAGGTCTTCCCACATGGATGCAGGGACACAAGGACTTGGGCCATCCTGTACTGATTTCTGAGGCCATAGCAGAGAGCTGGATCGGAAGTGGAGCAGCCAGGACTCAAACCAGCGCCCATATGTGATGCCAACACTACAGGCAACAGCTTTACCTGCTATGCCACAGCACTGGCCCCCTCCTTTGTACTTTTATTAAGAGATTTTCTGCTTTCAGCTTATTTCATAGTGATGAGCATGTTTCTGTCTGTAGTACATCCTTAAGTATCTTTTGTAAGGCTGGAGAAATAGTGAAATATTCTTTCAATTTCTCTTTGTTATGCAAGGTCTTTATTTCACCTTCATGCATAAATGAGAGCTTTTCAGGGTACAGTATTCTGGGTTGACAGTTTTTTTTTCTCTTAAGACTTGGAATATATCTCGCCATTCTTTCCTAGCCTAGAGGGTTTCTGATGAGAAGTCAGCTATGAGTCTAATTGGAGATCCTCTGAGAGTGATCTGGCATTTCTCTCCTGCACATGTTAGTATCTTTTCTTTATGCTTTAATGTGGAGAGTTTGTCTACAATGTGTCATGGTGAAGATCTTTTCTGGTCATGTCTATTAAAAGTCCTATGTGCTTCCCATACTTGGACGTCCCTTTCTTGCTCCAAACTGGGGAAGTTTTCTGTAATTATTTCACTAAAAATGACTTCTAATCTATTCTTAATCTATCAATGTCTACTTAAATGTAAATGTATTAAATTCATCAATTGCAGAGTGGATTTAAAAAAAGACCCAAAAACATTCTCTCTACAAGAGGCATACATAAGACACACATACACATCAGCTAACTGATAAAAAGGAAAAAGATATTCCATTCAAATTATACCTAAAAGAAATAAGTAGCAGCCACACTTACATCAGAGAAAATTGACTTTCAGTAAAAAAATCAAAAGTGACAGAAAATGAAATTACAGAATTATAAATGGTCAACTTATCAGAAAATAATTACATATATATGTACATACAGACACACACCATTTGAGCACAAAAATATACAAAACAAACATTGGCAGAAGGGAAGGAAGTAATAGACAGAGATACAATAGTAGTAGGACAGTTATGGGGGCAGACATCTAACCTAGCAACTAAGACACTGATTATGATGAAAGCACGCATGATTATATTCTTAGAATTGTTATCTATGGAAAGAACAGTGAAGACTCTGGGGCAGAAGGTGGGAAGACAGGGACACCACTGCAGCCAGGTGCATAGAGCAGCCAGCTGCTGGCTCTGAGCAGCAATTAGCGACAAGGTGGGGAGAAATCACTGTGCGCCCGACCGACACTCGCAGTGTTTGCTGAGAGTGTCCACAGGCACTCAGTGGCTTTCAGTTCAGTCAGGGGAGCAGGCTGGGATCTATGCAACTGCCAGGCGTGCAGCACAGGAGCAGAGCCGCTTCTTTTCCTTTGCCACTCCTGCAGAGCACCGTACGAAAAGTCGGGCAGTGCTCCTCTGTTCCACTTCTAGGAGGAGACGCCATCTCCTTAGAGAGAAAGGAGAGGAGACTGCAGCAGCCTGGGACACTGGGATGTTGCCTGAGCGAGAACCTTGCACTCCACACAGACTAAGTGCAGCCTGCAGCGCTAGTGAGGGGCAGGGTGCCCACCTAAATGTGTGAAATGAGAGCATATTGCCTGCTCCCCATCTCCCCTGACCCGCACCAAGGACTCCCATCAAATAGTGGAGAAGAAGAGCCATCTTAAAAGATGATTACAGGGAACGGCGCTGTGGCGTAGCAGGTAAAGTCACGGCCTGCTGTGCCGGCATCCCATATGGGTGCCAGTTCCAGTTTCGGCTGCTCCACTTCCGATCTATCTTTCTGCTATGGCCTGGGAAAGCAGTAGAAGATGGCCCAAGTCCTTGGGCCCCTGCACCTGTGTGGGAGACAGATAGTTAACAGATAGAGATAAATAGAAGAAATAAAGAATAAATAAGTGAAAAAGGGGCTAGGAAAACAATAGACAAATTAACAAACTGTTGTTTTGAGAGCATAAACAAAATTAAGAAACAGATTAGTAGGCAAACTAATTAAGAAAAAAAGTGAGATGACAAAAGCCAAAGCAGAAATGAAAGAGATATACAACTGTTGTCACGGAAATGAAAGCATCACGAGACTACTGTGAGCAATTCTATGCAAATAACCTAGAATAGGGGCCTGCATTTACGGCACAGTGGGTTGGTAGGCCACCTCCACTGCCTCTGACACCTTCATATTGCCTAAGCATGGGTTCAAGTACGGACTGAACTGCTTTTAATGCAGTTCTATTCTAATGCCCCTGGAAAAGCAGCTGAAGTTGGCCCAAGTACTTGAGCCCTTGCCATGAACATGGGAGACCCAGATGGAGTTCCTGGCTGAGGCATGTCCCAGTGGTAGCCAATGTGGCCATTGGGGAGAACCAGTACATGAAAAACTATCTCTGTTTCTCTCCCTCTCTCTCTGTCACGCAGCCTTTCAAATACATAAAAATAAACCTTAAAAAAATCTGTAATAACCTAGGTAAGCTAATAAACTTGTAGAGGCATACAAATTAAGACTGGTTCATGAAGAAATAGAAAATATTAACGATCCTATAATTCATGGAGAGATCTAATCAGTAAGCAAAAATCTCCCCAAAACGTCTTAATCCACTGCCTGTGATGCAAGCATATCATGAGTCCTGGTTCAAGTCCCAGCTACTCCACTTCTGATCTAGCTCCCTGCCAATGTGCTTAGAAAAGTTGTGGAAGAGGGCCCAAGTGTTGGTGCTTTGAGCCCTGCCTCCTGTGTTGGAGAACAGAACAGAGTTCCAGGCTTGTGGCTTCAGTCTTACCCAGGCCCAGCTATTGCAGTCATTCGGGAGTGAATCAGCAGATGAAAGATTCATTCTCAGGGCCGGCGCCTGCAGTGCTAGCATCCCATATGGGCGCCAGCTGCTCCACTTCTGATCCAGCTCTCTGCTATGGCCTGGGAAAGCAGTATAAGATAGCTCAAGTCCTTGGCCCCTGCACCATGTGGGAAACCCAGAAGAAGCTCCTGGCTCAGGCCATTGTAACAAATTGGGGAGTGAACCAGCGGATGGAAGACCTCTCTCTCCCTCTCTTTCTCTCTGCCTCTCCTTCTCTCTCTGAGTAACTCTGCCTTTCAAATAAATAAATAAATCTTAAAAAAGTCTCCCAGAAACAAACCCAATAGGAGCCCAGAACCAGAAGACTTTACTGAAACATTCTACCATACATTTTGCATTAGTCGATATTCTGTTGTCGTAACAAGATACCCAAGGTTAGGTGCTTTATAAAGAAAACAGGTTTATTTAGTGCAGGATTGGTAGGTTGAGAGTCGAAGCTCAGGTGTTTCTACATTCAGCCTCTGGCAAAGTCATCCTTAATTGTGTCACAACATTGCTGAGAAGTGGAAAGTGAACTGGCTGTGCACATAAGCACAAAAACTGTGGTGTGGCCTTGTGATGTTGTGCATTCTTGTGAAAAGCAAATCCTCCTATCACTTCTGTGATAAATAATTTAATCCCTTCTGAAGAGAGTACCCCACAGTGACCTAACTGCTGTAATCCCCACCTGGATTTTTTGATTTTCACACTACTGAAAAGGCAGAGAGACACAGATCTTCTATCTGTTGATTCCTGCAACAGCCTGGAATGGGCCAAGCCAAAGTCAGAAATCTAGGTCTCCTTTGCAGATGGCAGTGACCCAATTACTTGAGGTATCATCTGCTACTTCTCAGGGTACATAGTAACAGGAAACAGGAATCAGAAGTTCATCCAGGACTTGAACCAAGACATTCTGATATGGGATATGGGCATCCCAAGTGATGTTTTTTTAAAATGGTTTTAATTAGTGATTTTCATTTTATTTGTAGAGAGAGAGAGAGCCAGAGAAACAGAGACCGTAGATCTTCCATCTAATAGGTCACTCCCTAATTGCCCACAACAGCCAAGCTGGGCCAGGCCATACCTAGAAGCCTAGAAATGCATCTGGGTCTCTCACATAAGTAACAGGAACCCAAGTACTAGGGTCATTGCTTCACAGGGTGCTCATTAGTAGAAAGCTGAATCAGAAGCATAAGACAGAAATTGAATCAGGCACTCCAATAAGGGAAGTGGTGGGCATCCCAAGTAACAATGTACCTGCTGCAACAAATAACCACCTCCCCAAACTTATATCTTAATAGATACATCAGATTACAGCTCTACCACTAAAATTCCATCTGTTAGAGGTTCCATTACCTCTCAATGTCATCACAGTGAGGACTAAGCCTCCAGCCCATGAACCTTTAAGGGACACAATCAAACCATATCCAAATGCTAGAATGAATACAGCATAATTAACGTCAGTCTTTCTTAATCTCGTCTCACAAGCTGAATGGTAGGGGGCATTTCCAAATTCATTTTACAAGGAGAGCATTACCCTGGTATCAGAGACAGTCACAGCACAGGGCAATATTCTTGAAGGACACAGATAGAAAAATCCTCAACAAAATACTAATGATAAAAATTCAATAGCAAATTAAAAGGATCATACATCACAAGCAAGTGAGATTTACCCTTGGGTTGGAAGAATGTTTTGCCATATAAAAAACATTAAATGTGATATAACACACTAACAGTGTAAAGGACAAAAAAAATCATCACCTCAATAAATGCCAAAAAAAAGGTTGACAAAATTTAAGTAACAACAAGAATCAGAGCATTTCTTGTGGGAAAAGGCTGTCTCACTACGTAGCAAGCATCCCGTTGCCTGGCAGTTTTTAAGCAGGATCGGGAAGTTGAAACTCCTTTTTAGTGGAATACAGGGCAAGGTAACCTCTAAATTTGCTTCTAATCCGGTGTCATAGAGGACACTAATATCATGTTCCCTTTTTGCAAATCAGGTCCCTATTCTCATGGCTGGATGAGTAGACTAATCAATCAAAGCACTCATAAAGTGCAAAGCACTTTCTGCTCGTTAAGTCGTATTAACAAAAGGGTTAGAAGGTTAGTCTTGCCTGCCATAAGTTTCTCTATTTAGAAGCTAAATACTATTCAATCTCAATTGATCCCCAATTATTCATTTTTCTCATGAGTAAAAATGAATGATTTTCTGTTTAATCCTGTCTTCATTAAGAGTCTGCCTGAGTTGATACCCTGTGTTAAACAGTATCACTCTCTCAAGGCCACTTTCTGTCACTCTAGGATCTCCATTAGTTTAAATGTGGAATTATTAGGCATTTCTAATTATTTTTTGAGGGAATAGGACAGTCTTGTGAATTATAAGCAGTTCAATTTCACAAACTTAGAGGCTTAGAGAGTTACTAAGCCTTTCTGCACCAAATAAGAAAATCCTAATAATTAATTTGTGATATCTGAGACAAATTACACAGTAAGAAATGGAAAAGAAAGAATAAAAATACAATAGATTCATGTACAAATGTTTGATGAGGGCCTAGTATGTGTTATCATAATTTATTTCTCTTAAGTCCCCCATTCAGTCTCAGAGTTAGAAGACTCTTGGTTCTGAGATAGAACTGAAAATTTGCTTAACTAAATCAATGTTTTCATTTTTTTGAGTGTTTAAAAAAAGTTCGCAGTAAAAATTACTTGTCCTGACTGTTGATGTACAATTTAATACTTTATCCCTTTTAGTATTTTTTTGTTCTAATTAATACTATTGATTGAACTCAGTAATTAACACACAATTATTCTTAGGTGTTTAAATTTTAACTGAAAAGTGATCCCTGTTAAATATAAGAGTGGGAATAAGAGAGGGAGGAGATGTACAATTTGGGACATGCTCAATCGGACTTGCCACAAATGGTGGAGTTAGAATCGTGCCAGGGGATTCCAATACAATCCCATCAAGGTGGCATGCACCAATGCCATCTCACTAGTCCAAGTGATCAATTTCAGTTCACAATTGACCATACTGATAGGTCTAAGAGTCAAAGGGGTCACACAAATAAGACTAGTGTCTGCTAATACTAACTGATAGAATCAAAAAGGGAGAGAACGATCCAACATGGGAAGCGAGATACACAGCAGACTCATAGAATGGAAGATGTCCTAAACAGCACTCTGGCCTCAGAATCGGCCCTTAAGGCATTCAGATCTGGCTCAAGAGCCCATGAGAGTATTGTAGGCATGGAAAGCCAAGACACTCTGGGAAAAAAAAAAAAGAAAAAGGAAAACAAAACCTAAATGAAAGATCTCTGTGAGTGAGATCCCCATAGAAAGAACGGGGCCATCAAAGAAGGAGGTACTTTTCTCTGAAGGGAGGAGAGAACTTCCACTTTGACTATGACCTGGTCGAAATAAGATGGAAGTCAGCAAACTCAAAGGTTTCCATAGCCTTGGCAACTCATGACTAGAGCCTAGGGAGATTACTGATGCCATAAACAAGAGTGTCAAATTGTTAAGTCAACAACAGGAGTCACTGTGTACTTACTCCTCATGTGGGATCTGTCCTTAATGTGTTGTCCAATGTGAATTAATGCTGTAACTTGCTCTGAAACAGTATTTTACACTTTATATTCTGTGTGGGTGCAAACTGATGAAATCTTTACTTAATATATACTAAATTGATCTTCTGTATATAAATTGATTTGAAAATGAATCTTGATGTGAATGGAATGGGAGAGGGAGTGGGAGATGGGAGTGGTGCGGGTGGGAGGATAGTTATGGGGGGAAGCCATTGTAATCCATAAACTGTACTTTGGAAAATTATATTTACTAAATAAAAGTTTTAAAAAATAAAAATAAAAAATTATATGTGATAAATATAGATACGCTATATGTGATAAATATATAGTAATATTAGATATACTAATAGCATCTATTATAATAAACAATTCTAGATTCACAGAAAGATGCAAAGATAGTGCACAGTCACTTGTCCAGTTTCTGCCAATTATTTCACCTTCAATAACTATATATTAAAAATAAGAAATTCACATTGATATCATGTCAGTTTTGTCATGTGTGTAGATACATGTAACAACCATAATCATTAAGACACAGGACCATTTCATCACTAATGATTTCCTTTGTGCTATTTCATTAGTTATCGCTAAACATGCCTAAGCCATGGCAACCACTAATTTTTTCTTCATCTCCATGAATTTGTCCTTTAAGAAGTGTTATATAAATGGGTTCCTATGATATGTAGCATGCTGAATTGTTATTTTAATTATATTTTAAAACATTTTAGTGGAACCTAAATGAAAGATCTCTGTGAGTGAGATCCCAGTGGAAAGAATGGGCCATCAAAGAAGGAGGTACCTTTCTCTGAAGGGAGGAGAGAACTTCCACTTTGACTATGACCTTGTCGAAATAAGATTAAAGTCGGCGAACTCAAAAGGCTTCTATAGTATTGGCAACCCATGACAAGAGGCTAGAGTGATTACTGATGCCAGAAACAAGAATGTCAATTTGTTAAGTCAACAACAGGAGTCACTGTGCACTTACTCCCCATGTAAGATCTCTTTCCTTAATGTGTTGTACAATGTAAATTAATGCTATAACTAGTATTCAAACAGTACTTTACACTTTGTGTTTCTGTGTGGGTGCAAACTGTTGAAATATTTACTTAGTATATACTAAATTGATCTTCTGTATATAAAGAGAATTGAAAATGAATCTTGATGTGAATGGAATGGGAGAGGGAGTGGGAGATGGGATGGTTGCAGGTGGCTGGGAAGTTATGGGGGGGGAAGCCACTGCAATCCAAAAGTTATACTTTGGAAATTTATATTCATTAAATAAAAGTTAAAAAAAATTGGTGAAGGGCAAGTGTGGTGCAGCAAGTTGAACTGCCACTTGGGATGCCCATGTTCCATATCGGAGTACCTAGTTCAAGTCCTGGCTACACTATTTGCTATGCAGCTTTCTGCTATTGCACCTGGGAGACAAACAATGATGACTCGGGTACTGACTCCCTACTACCCTTGTGGGAGACCTAGACAGAGTTCCTGGCTCCTGGCTTCAGGAGGACCCAGCCCCTCAAGCTGTTGTAGAAATTTGGGGAACCAAGCAGCAGATGAAGGACTTTCTCTCTCTCTCTCCCTCCCTCCTCCCACCCTCCCTTCCTTCCTTCCTCTCTCCCTACTTCCATCCCTTGCAGCCAAGTCTTTAAAAAATGAAGTTAGTTTTTCATGTTTAAGGAATAATACAGGGAGATAGATCCCTTGTACCCTTCTCCTAGTTTCCCCTAATGTAACATCTTGGAAAACTATAGCCCAGTATCATTACTAGCAGGCTGCCCTGAATTCAACCCACAAATATTACTTCAGTTTCCTTAGTTTTACTTACGTGTGTGTGTGTGTGTGTGTGTGTGTGTGTTTAGTTCTAGGAAACGTTATCACATGTATAAGTTCATAAATCAGCAACTATAGTAAAGACACAGAATCCTTCCATGGCCATTAGGACTTCTTGTGTTATTATTTTATAATCACATCAACCTCTTTCCCACCACCACTATCAGTATGTCCCTAATGCCTGAGAACCACTAACCTGTTCTCTATTTTAATAATTTTGTCATTTGAAGAATGTTATATAAATAGAATCACACACTATTAACCTTTGGGATTGGATTTTTTTTCACTTTATGTAATTCTCTAAAGACTATATGTATATAATTCTATAATTCTTCATAGCCTTTTATTGTGTAGTAGTTCATATTATGGTCATAATACAGATTTTTTCACCATTTGCTGTTGAAGGCAATATTTACAGTTTGAAAAAATTATGAGTAAAGCTGCTATGAACATTTATTTAGAGGTTTTATGTGATTATAACTAATCATTTTGCTGGGATAAAATGCACAAGAGTACAGATACTGGGTTTTATGATAATTACTTGTTTAGCTTTTTTAAGAGAATGCCAAAATGATTATCAGAGTGACTGTGCCACTTTACAGTCCTACCAGCAATGTAGAAGTCATCCAGTTTCTCTGTAATTGAAAGTAATTTTTACTACTTGTTATTATATCTGGTGTGATATGTATTTAATGATAGCTCATTGTTGTTTAGATTGGCATTTCACTGATAGTTAGTGATGCTGAATATCATTTCATGTGCTTATTTGCCATCTGTGTATCCTCTTTGATGAAATGTCTCTTCCTGTCTTTTGACCATTTTCTAATTGGATTGTGCTTTAAAAATTCTTGATATGAGTGCTTTGTCTGATATGTGGTTTGGAATACGTTAATCTAGTTTGTAGCCTTTTTTTCATCCTCCTATCAGAATCTTTAATGAAGTTCAATTTATTGCTTTATTTTGAATAATTTTTGCTTTGGGTGTCATGTCTAAGTACTCTTCACCTATCCAGGCCCTCATAATTTTCTCCTATTTTTGCTAAAAGTTAATGCTTCACATAAAATGTGAAGTTTAGGTTGAGGTTCATTCTTTCAATATCTAGTTGCTTCAGCAATATTGATTTAAAGTTTATTCTCTTCTTTCTCCATGAATTGCTTTTGTACCTCTGTCAAAAATGAGTTTTCCATGCTTATGTATACCAGTTCTGGGCTCTGTTTACTGATCTATGTGTTTATCCAAATGATACAGATTCTTGGACACAACAGTTGTATAAAAACTTTGTTTGGGGCCAGCACTGTGGCATAGTAGGTTAAGCCTCCACCTGCGGTGCTTACATCCCATATGGGAACAAATTCAAGTGCCAGCTGCTTCACTTCCGATCCAGCTCCCTGTTAATGGCCTGGGAAAACAATGAAAGATGGTCCAAGTCCTTGGAAACATGTACTCATTGGGAGACCCAGAAGAAGCTCCTGGTTCCTGGCTTCAGATCAGTCTAGCTCCACCCATTGCAGCCATTTCAGGAGTGAAACAGTGGATGGAAGACCTCTCTCTCTGTCTCTCTCTCTCTCTCTCTCTCTCTGTCTGGATCTGTAACTCTGTCTCTCAAATAAATTAATTTTAAAAAGCTTTGATTTAGAACATTATGAAATTATAAAAATGTTCTGAAACTAGATAGATGTGGTAATTGCCCAACACGGTGAATATACTAAATGCTAACCATTGAACTGTTCATTTAAAATCATTGTTTTTTATGTGAATTTAATCTCATTAAAAAGGGAAAATATTATTTAAAGTCTTGAGATAAAATATAATCACTCTTCCTGGTTTTTAAACTTTTTATTCTTATTTACAATGTTATGGACTACAAAGAAACATTTCAATACATTTATACAATGTGTACATTGAATACAATGTCAAACCAGGGTAATCATCATTTGCCTTTCTTTCTATTTATCTATTTTATTTTAAAGGCAAAGAGATGGATAGACAAAGAGAAAAAGAGACAGAAAGGTAGGCAAACATCTTCCATTTGTTATAACATTCCCCAAATGCCTACAGCAGCTAGTACTTGCCTGGCTGCAGCCAACAACCAAGAACTCCATCCCAGTCTACAATGTGGATAGCATGGACCTCAGCACATAGTTCATCATCTGCTTTCCCAAGGTGCACATTAGCAGGAAGCCAGGTCTGTAGCAGACAGAGAACTCAAACCCAGGCACTCTGACTTGGGGTACAGGCATCACCAGCAGTATCTTGCTAAACCACTACATCTCCAGCAATATCTTGCTAAACCACAAAGAACTGATCTTCATTCTTGTTGTGTTTGGTTTTCTTTTTCAAAGTTGGCTTAGATATTCCAGATATTTTGCTTTTCCGTATAAATTTTAGAATAATCTTTTTTGTATCTACAGAAACCACATTTGGATTTTGATGGGAATTACATTAAATCTGTATCTGAATATAATGTTTGAGTCTCCCAATCCCTGAACTGAAATGTCTGCACTTGTGTTGATCTTACTTGATTTATTCATCATTTTTTGAGTTTTCAGTAAACAAGTCTTGTACATGCTTTGTTAGATTTACACCTATTTAAATTCTCTCATGTTTTCTAAATTTCTTTTTAAATTTATTTTTATTTATAAAAAGGAACAAATGTCATGTATTTCATATATACAGTTTTAAGTATTAAAGAAAGGTAGGCGAACATCTTTGGAGAATCTCAAAGATAACATGAATAGCACTCCCATGTTTATTTTAAAGCATAAACAAAAAACAGCTCAAAATGGGTTAAAACACTAAAGAAAGCAAAAATAGATAAATGAGACAAAATTAAACTTAAAAATTCTTGTGCATCAAATACTTTTAACAGAGTGATGAAGGAACCTACAGAATGGGAAGCATATTTGAATATCATTTTCATATAGCTTATAAGGGGTTAATATTCAGACTATGAGGACATTTCAAAAGTTCATGGAAAAAGGCATTTATTCGGAGGTAAAAAATTTTATAATTCATGCATAGTTTTTTTCACAATATGTAGTTTCATGAACTTTTTAAAGGCTCCCCGTAAAGAAATCATGAGTCAACAAAAAAATCAAATAACCTGATTTTAAAATAGGATAAGGAGGCCAACATTACGGCATAGTGTGCCAAGTCACCACTTGCAATGCCAATATCCCATATCAGAGTGCTGGTTCAACTCCCATTTGCTGTATCTTATCCAGCTTCTTTCTAATGTGCCTGGAAAAGCAATTGAAGAAGGTCCAAGTACTTGAGTCCCTGCCACCCACATGGGAGACCAGAAAGGCATTTCTGCTCCTAGCCCAGCCCTGACTATTGAGGGTGTTTGGGGAGTGAACCAGTAGTTGAATGATCTCTGTCTCTCCATCTCTGTCACTGTGCCTTTAAACTTAGTGAAATAAGCCAGTCCCCAAAGGACAAATATCATATGTTTTCCCTGATATGTTGTAACAGAGTTTAAAAAATGTCTCATATACCAACATGGGAAGCAAGATACACAGCAGAATCATAGAATGGCAGATGTCCTAAACAGCACTCTGGCCTCAGAATCAGCCCTTAAAGCATTCGAATACGGCTGAAAAGTCCATGAGAGTATTTTAGGCATGGAAAGCCAAGACACTCTGGCAAAAAAAAAAATGACTTAAATGAAAGATCTCCGTGAGTGAGATCCCATTGGAAAGAATGAGCCATCAAAGAAGGAGGTACCTTTCTCTGAAGGGAGGAGAGAACTTCCACTTTGACTATGACCTTGTCTAAATATGATCAGAGTCGGTGAACTCAAAAGGCTTCCATAGCCTCTGCAACTCATGACTAGAGCCTAGGGTGATTACTGACGCCAGAAACAAGAATGTCAATTTGTTAAGTCAACAACAGGAGTCACTGTGCACTTACTCCTCATGTAGGATCTCTGTCCTTAACGTGCTGTACATTGTGATTTAATGCTATAACTAGTACTGAAACAGTATTTTTCACTTTGTGTTTCTATGTGGGTGCAAACTGTTGAAATCTTTACTTAATATATGTTAAACTGACCTTCTGTATATAAAGAGATTTGAAAATGAATCTTGATGTGAATGGAAGGGGAAAGGGAGCATGAGATGGGAGGGTTACGGGTGGGAGGGAAGTTATGGAGGGGGAAGCCATTGTAATCCATAAACTGTACTTTGGAAATTTATATTCATTAAATAAAAGTTAAAAAAATGTATCGTATAGGGGCTGACGCTGTGGCATAGTGGGTAAAGTTGCTGCCTGCAGTGCCAGCATCCCATATGGGCATCGGTTTGAGTCCTGACTGCTCCACTTTCTACCCAGCTCTCTGCTATGGCCTGGGAAAGCAGTAGAAGATGGCCCAAGCCCGTGGGCCCCTGTACCCGCATGGGAGACCCAGAAGAAGCTCCTGGCTCCTGGCTCCAGATTGGCCCAGCTCCGGCCGTTGCCGGGGAGTGAACCAGCAGATGGAAGATCTCTCTTTCTCTCTCTCTCTCCCTCTCTCTCTCTCTCTCTCTCTCTCTCTCTCTCTCTCTCTCCTTCTCTCTGTGTAACTTTGACTTTCAAGTAAAATAAATAAATCTTTAAAAGAATATATAACATATATGAGCAAAATTGATATATTGAGATTTGATTACGTTTATAGCCCTTGTCTCTACTATTGAGGTACAGTGTTTTCTTTTTTCCCTCATGCAATTTGTTGAATTCTTTACTTAGTGAAGTGTTAAGTTGATGATTACAAAATAAACTGAAACTTTTCATTGTAAAAATTAAAAGAATAAGAAAAAGAGGAGGAGGAAGGATGGGAGTGTGGGAGGGTTGGGTGGGAGGTATTGCTATGCTCCTAAATATATATATATATATGAAATATTTTCAACTTATATAAATAAAAATATAAAAAACAAAATAAATATCCCTTTAAAAATACACAAAGGAAATTAATAGATGTTTCTCCAATGATGATATACTAATAAAAAACAGGCATAGGAATATATGCTCAATATCAGCAATCCTAGAGAGGTAAATCAAAACCACGGAGATATCACCTCCCATTCATTAGTATAACTATTATAAAAACAAATAAACAAAGTAGCAAGCATGGTGAGGATGTGTAGAAACTGGAATCTTCATGAATTATTTTTAGGCATTGTCAAATGGTGCAGCTTCTTAGGAAGATAATATGAAAATTCCTCAAAAACTTAAACTTATAACCATATAATCCAGCAATCATGCTTCTTTCAATATCCCTAAAGAATTGTACATAGGGTAATGAAGAGGTAGTTGTATACCAATATTCACGGCAGCAATATTCACTAAGAGCCGAGAAGCAGAAGTGACTCAAATGTCCATGGATAAATGAATGGATAAAATGTATATATTTGATTCCCTAATATGAGCAAATAGAAATGCCCAGTGTTTCTCTCCTCCTACACAGAAAAGAACCGAAATAACAGGTACATAAGTGCATTTTAAGGTGAGTGCCCATGGAAGAACTTTGGAGCTCTGCAAGGGAGACACAGGAATACCACAGGGCACAGAAAGCTGGGATGGCAGTGGACAGAAAGAAAATTGCATCAGCAGCACAACCTCACCCCCATGGCTGGGGTAGCCCACTTCACAGAGAACTGCAGCAGACTTCATCTTCAGGTATGCTGAATGTTGTCCATATGAGTTACAGAAGAGGATCAGAGTTGTCACACACTTGCAGCCCAGAAAAAAGAAACTATCCAGAATACACCTGGTAGCTTTGCTTCAGAGAGGAAATTCCCATTGTCTATCTCCCTTCCCACCCCTATAGTACAGGCTGAAGCAGTTTCTGGCAGAATTAATACAGCCCTACAAGACAGAAACCCTTGCTTATTCTCATTTCTGAGGCACCACTGTCATTCCAACACACTAGAAAAAAGGGTTGCAGCCTTACAAAATAAATTAGACACAGTAGCAACACTAGCCTTACCACCTTAGTACAGTGTCCTGTCCTATGTGAGATAGGTTGTTCAATTCAGCAGGGCAGGTTCTACTCCAAGGAACTTAGAAACAGGGCCACTTACCTATGCAGACTTGGGGCCATTGTCCTACACTCCTTGCTTCCTTCCAGGGCAGGGCACACAACTTCAGTCTCATATGTGGCCCAGTCAGCTTTGGTGAGAACAGACACCGAGACACACCAGTCCTAGACAGAAGCCCAACCTCATTGCAGCTCTTTCTGTGAGCCTGCCCTGGATTTGGTGGGCACATGCTGCTGTGCACAGCCATCCCAGACACTTGATAATGCAATAACCAAAGGTACTGTCACAGATTCACAGAGGAAGAAAATACAGGGAAATTACACTTCAGAGTTCAACTAGAACTAAAACCAAAATAGCTTACTAATTATATAACTAAAGAAAAAATCATCAGGAAAAAATCCTTCCATCCAAAGGTCATCCTTTAAGAACAATAGAGGGGTGGGCATTTGGCACAGCAGATAAGACACTGATTAGGATACCCACATCCCATGTCAGGGTGTTTGGGTTTGAGTCCCAGATTTGCTTCCAATTTAAAAAAAATTTTTGAAGCTATCAAAAGTAGAAACTCAATATAACAATAATGATCAGATACAGCGAAAGCAATATTAAGAGTGAATTATAACTGTTCTTATATCACAAAAATAGATGTCAAATAAACAACTTAACAGTACATCCGAAGGACCAAGAAAGACAAGAACATACAAAACTCAAAGTCAGTCAGTAGAAGATAAGGAATAATAAAGATCAGAGAAAAAAATAAATGAAACAGAAACTAAACAAATATGAAATATGGTTGATTTTATAAAAAAACAAACAAAATCTATAAATCTTTAGCTAGATCAACAAAGAAACAAAGAGAATATTTAAATAAATAAAATCCAGGGTGCAAAAGGGGATGTTACAAAAATAGATGATACTTAAGAAATGCAAAAGACCATTAGGAACTATTTTGAATAATTATATGGCACCAAATTGGAAAACTAGAATAAATGAGTCAATGTCTGTATACACACAACTTATACAAATTAGTAATGAAAGAGAATCAGTGATCAGGAGTTTACCAACAAAGGAAACACCAGGACCAGATGGCCTGACTGCTTAATTCTAGCAAACTTTTAGAGAATAACTAATACAATAGCTCCTTAAATTATTTCAAAAAATTGAAAAGTAAGGAACCCTTCCAAACTCATTCATGAGGCCAACATTATCTTGATTCCCAAATCATACGTGACAATCAATAAAACTACAGATGTTTATTAATGTTGAATGTAGTATAAAAATTCTCAACCAAGTAGTTGCAGATCAAATCCAGCAACATATCAAAAATATTAATCATGGTCAAAGAGGATTTATCCCAGTGATGAAAGGCTAGTTTAACATTCTCAAATCAATAAATGTAATGTTACACTTCAATAGAATAAAGAATAAAAATCCTGTAATAATCACAATAGATGAAGAAAAATAATTCATTAACTTCAAATCCATTCTCAATAAACACCCTGAACAAATTAGGTGTAAAAGGGATATTCCTTAGCATAATGACAGCCATATATGACAAACGTGCAGTCAATATAACATTCAATGCATTGAAGCTTGAAACATATCCTCCATTATTTCCAATGAGACAAAGATATCCACTTCCACAATTCTTATTCATAGTACTGGAAGTTTTAGTCAGAGTCCTTAAGCATGATAATAAATAAAAGGCATAATAGTAAAGGGGAATCAAACCAAGCCTAGATGGCAGAGTAGGGAGGGAGCATACTGTTTCAATCTAGAAGACAGTTTCAAAAAAGTAGGAGAGTACAGTCTTGGGGAAGAGTTAAGGAGAAAATAACAGCGGAAACTCTATGTAATTCAGAGGGACTCAGTGGACCTATGTGGAGGGCATGGATGCCCACTACTCAAGACTCCAGAATCTGAGAGCCTCTAAACTAGCATTGGTGAGACCAGACTGCAGCAGCCCAAGCCACTGGTGATAAAGCCTAGAGGGAATCTATCTTGGAGCCCAGAGGAGAATAGTGTAACTGCCAAACAAGAGGAGAAAAAAAGGAGGGGCACATTTCTCTCTCCAATCACCCTGCAGCTGTGTCCTGTAACAGGCTGACAGAAAGCAGGCACCAATTTGGACATACGTAACAGATGCGCCATCACCTGTCTGTGACCAACAACCAGCTGAGTGGAGACTCCTGAGTCTGGTGGGGAGAACTGACAAGGAACTGAGTGCTCATGACTGTGGGAGACTTATGTGCTGGGACTGTGAAAAAACTGAGGCTGTGTGTGAGGACTCACGGTGTGCCTGGGATTTGGGGCAGTCATCCACATGCTCAGGGCTTTCTGTTTACCTTGTGAAGGACATTGCTGGGGAATCTCAGCTTATACTGAGGACTGCACGGATCCTTGGTGTGGTCCTTGAGGCAGAGTAGATGAATATTATACTCAAACTGCCTTGAGATAAATTTAACCAAGGATGTGAAAGATCTCCTTGGTAAGCATGTCTAAGGTGACACAACCAGATTTGGTATGGTAAATCTCCTCTTTTTTTCTTTTTTAATTAGAGGGAAGGTTTATTCTGCTCAGCTGAGCTCCTCTCCTCAAAGGAGTTCAGTGCCTGAGCACTAGCCCCAGTGAGTATAGATCTCCACAAGAAAACTACAAAACACTAATGAAAGAAATTAAAGATACAAAAATAAAAATGTCTTCTATATTAATTATTTGGAACTATTATTACTACCCAAAATGATGTACAGATTCAAAACATTCTCCATCGTAATACCAATGATACTCTTTACAATAATGGGAAAAATCCTGAAATTCATAAAAAAGCACAAAATCTCATGAATAGTCAATGAAATATTGTACAAAATGAACAAAGCTGGAAGTATCACATCAGATTTCAAGATATAATATGGGACTATTGTAACCCAAACAACAGGATACTGGAATAAAAATGACATATACATTAATGAACAAAGTAGAAATGCTGAAAATAAATCCACACATCTGTAGTTAACTGGTCTTTGTAAACGTCTAAAAATGTACACTGGAGAAAGGACAATCTCTTTAATAAAGCTGTTGAGGAGATTGGATTTTAACATGCAGAAAATTGAGAGAGAGAATAGGAGAATAGGAGGAGAGAATAGAGGATCTCTCTCTCTCTCTCTCTCTGTGTTCATCCTTCTGTCTCTGATGCTCTGCCTTTAGAATAAGTAAATGAATAAATTTTTTAAAAATTCAGTAACAAAAACCATACAATGCCGTTAAGAAATACATTCTTAAAAGAAGAAATACAAATGAATAACAAATATATTAAAAATCAGAATATCATCAGCCATTAGGGAAATGAAAATCAAAATCACAATCTCACTTGAATGAAAAAAAGTTTTAAATAATAATGCTAATGAGGATGCAGAGAAAAAAGAACACCTATACACTGGACAGTGTGCATACAAGTGAATACAACTGTTATGGAGAACAATATGGCATTTTCTCAAACACTAAAAATGTATCTGCCACTTGACTCAGTTATCCCACTTTTGAGCACATATCTGAAGGAAATATAATCAATATATGAATGTGATATCTGAACTAACATATTTATTGCAATCTGAATGTATCATGTAATAGACTGGAATATTATTCAGTCATAAAAGGAAGTAAATTGTGCCACATGCTACAACATGTATATACCTTGAGGATATTATGCTAAGTGAAATGAATAGTAACAAAAACACAAATATTGTGGGATTTTACTTATATGAGGTATATAAAATAGTTGAATTCACAGACACAGAAAGTAGAATGGTGGTTATCAGTGGCTAGGGAAGAGGAAATAGAATGAGTTGTTGTTTAAATGGTATCAAGTTTCCTACTTAGAAGATGAAAATTCTGGAGTTTTTTTTTGTTGTTGTTAAATAATTATATTTAACACTAATGAACTACATACTTAAATAGTTAAGATGGGCCGGCGCCGTGGCTCAACAGGCTAATCCTCTGCCTTGCGGCGCCGGCACACCGGGTTCTAGTCCCGGTCGGGGCGCCGGATTCTGTCCCGGTTGCCCCTCTTCCAGGCCAGCCCTCTGCTGTGGCCCGGGAGTGCAGTGGAGGATGGCCCAAGTGCTTGGGCCCTGCACCCCATGGGAGACCAGGAAAAAGCACCTAGCACCTGGCTCCTGCCATCCGATGAGCGCAGTGCGCCGGCCGCAGCGCGCCGGCCGCGGCAGCCATTGGAGGGTGAACCAACGGCAAACGAAGACCTTTCTCTCTGTCTCTCTCTCTCACTGTCCACTCTGCCTGTCAAAAAAAAAAATAGTTAAGATAGTACATTTCATATTATATGCTTTTATCACATCAGCAAGCAAAATATCAGTTCAGAGAATTGCAGAAGATAAAAGGAAATCACATCTAATTGAATTCAACTCCTTCATT
This sequence comes from Sylvilagus floridanus, assembly GCA_949820135.1. Lineage (NCBI taxonomy): Eukaryota > Metazoa > Chordata > Mammalia > Lagomorpha > Leporidae > Sylvilagus > Sylvilagus floridanus. The sequence goes on from OX463223.1 coordinate 83,928,743, forward strand.
TTCTACACGCAGAAAACTGAAGACATGAGAGGAAAAGGGATTTATCTACAGTCTCACAGTGAATTGGTTCCACAACCCAGGCGATTCCTTGGATCAGCGTCTAGTTCTGTGCTCTTTCCACTGTACTAGGTTTTGAACCATCTATTGAAATGAATAGGACAGAGTATAGAAGCTATCCAGCTGAGTGTATTCTGAACTTTTGCCAATCAAATGGTCACATTTTACTTATTCTCTGAACCACTGATATTTCAAAAACTCAAATATTGTAATGCATAAATAAAGTTTCTTAATCATTCATCGGAATTAGAGATCTGGGTAGAGCTCATTTTAAAAAACACTGTTGGGCCGGCACCACAGCTCACTTGGCTAATCCTCCGCCTACGGCGCCGGCACACCGGGTTCTAGTCCCAGTCAGGGTGCCAGATTCTGTCCCGGTTGCCCCTCTTCCAGGCCAGCTCTCTGAGGTGGCCCGGGAGTACAGTGAAGGATGGCCCAAAGCGCTTGGGCCCTGCAGGAGACCAGGAGAAGCGCCTGGCTCCTGGCTTCAGATCGGCGCGGTGTGCTGGCCGCAACAGCCACTGGGGGGGTGAACCAATGGAAAAGGGGAAAAGGAAGACCTTTCTTTCTGTCTCTCTCTCTCTCTCTCACTGTCCACTCTGCTTGTCAATAAATAAATAAATAAATAAATAAAATTTTAAAAATACTGTTAATACTATAGAACAGACTATCTCCCCTCCCTTTTTTTTTAAAGAACTTAGAACCTTAAGTTTGAGAAAAGCAGCTTTCAAGATTGAATTTAAGGATATCTCTTCTTTCATATGAGAGTAATAGAGCACATGGTTTTCCAGTATCGTTTTGAATACTTCCAGTCAGGGAACTCATATTCTCTCAAAGCAGATCATATCCTCTTCGAGCTGTTCTAAGCATAAGAGAGAGAAAAAATGTTTTCATATTCAGCAGAATCCTGCATCCATATAACCTCTACCCAGTGACATTCAAAGGGGAAAATACCTTTATGACCTCAGTCAAGTATCTGATCAAGATCACTGAAATTGCTCTATATTAGATCTAAGCAGAAGAAAGACAGGCTAGCAATTTTTCTCATGTACTCACATTGCCAATTCCCATAAACTAAAACCTTTCTCAACTGAAAAATGTAATCATTCTACAGCTTTCAAAAAACGTTGCACAGAAGGTCATTTTATCTTTCTATTACATTGGAATTGGTGAAAGCCCATTTCAGACTCTCAGGCTTACCTAAGGATAACAAAGTAGTGTATTGCCAGACATCCTAGTAGCTCACCCTGAGGAAATTCAGTCCTCATTTGAATATATTTTACTAGCTTTTTGTTATACAGCATTTGCTCACTGATTCATATTATCTACCAGAATCTTTTTCTAAAGTATCTCAATATGTATATTATCTCAGTCCTTTATGTGAAATCAGAGCAACCATACTATCAGAGCAAGTAGAAAACTGTCCTATTATGGCAGTGAGCCCATTTCTATGTTTACCCTCCAATCTCTTCTCTGCAACATTCCTGTATGGTTGGGTTTTCTTACTCTTTTGGGTTTATCCATGTTCTAGCTCACGCCAGTCAGTTCACCCCCTCCCTTCTTGAATGCTTCATTTGCACCAACTTTCACAGCTTTAGGACCTCAGCCTCATGTTCATCTGTAGAATTTTCCCAGATTCCAGGTTTTGACACATATAGATCCCCCACCTTTACCTTGCTGCATTCCTATGAGCCCGTACTGGCCCAGATCAGAACCCCATTCTCTGTTCTATCATTTCCTCACAAAGTAGGAGTGAAAGATCACAGAACTCTGTCCTGTAAATGAGTCATTTAGTATGTATACCTCATAAAATTATTATTAAATGCATACTATTTACAAAGCTATGCTTTAGGGACTGTGGGTGGCATCCAAACAAATGAGACCCCATGTCTTTTTTCAGGGGCTAAAAGTCCAGAGTTATTTCTATAGCATTTTATTGAACTTAGCTCTGTCTCACTCCAGGCTTCAGCTCAAAGAGTCACTGCCTTTCTTAGAGTCTCAGTTTAAGAATATAAGTCATGTACTGTGGAATGAGACATATTTGAGCTCAAATTCTACCTCTAACATGTACAGATTTTATGACTGCATCTATTTCATGGGATATAGAGAGCACGTTTATAAAACTATGACAAGATTCATATGTAGTAATCAATTTAGAAAGCTTAACACAGTGCTTAAAGCATAGTACACATTCAATAAATGCTAGCCAGTTTGGTGAGTGCCCTATGTGAGAAGCCTATGATAAAATTTAGGTGAACATGTAGTTAAAAGATTTTTATATCACAAAGTACCCTACTGATATGAGCTACTATTGTACGTACAAATAACTATAATGCAAATGAACATATAAAGTTTACTGGAAGAAAGGTACAACAAAACTCTTATAGTAGTTCTAAGGAAAGAGAGATTGCATTCAATTGAAGATATCAGGGACTATATTCATGAATTCTGATAACCAGGATTAGTTAAGGATCTACAAAAGTGTCAGGCACTATAGTAGGTATTGGGAATATGGTGATCAATAAAACTCTAACTCAGAGAAGCTGACATTTTATTGAGAATGAGGCTTGCAAATTGGCAAATAAGTAGACAGTATACCTAATGAAGTTAAGCATTATAAAAAGAAATCAAGCAAGATAAAGAAATATAAAAAGCAGAGTATAATAATATAAAAATATAAAAAGCACATACTATTTTAAACTGAATACTCCAGGCAAGCCTAAGAGAAAGTAATATTTGAGCAGAAACCATAATGAAGTGAAGAAGTGAGCCATGTAGATCTTCAGATTGAAATATAAACAAATTCAAAGGCTCTCAGATAGGTATAAACTCAATCCATAATCTTCAAAACATCCCTTGAATTGGGCAGGGCAGAGTTTATGTCCCATAATTTTATATAAAGGAAAGTTAAGGCTTTGGCAGCTTAAAAAAATTTGCCCAATGTCATACAGCTAGTCAGCAGCTCTACTAAGATTAGATCATTTGTGTTTGCCTTATACTCAAATGCAGTTTACTCTGCATTGTTTTGCCCAGGAAAATTCAAAACCAGCCATGTTGTCATGTAGGCAAGCATTCTGAAGTACTTTCCATCTCAATACAATTAAAAATGCAGCTGTGCCCGGTTGGGGCGCCGGATTCTGTCCCGGTTGCCCCTCTTCCAGGCCAGCTCTCTGCTGTGGCCCGGGAGTGCAGTGGAGGATGGCCCAAGTGCTTGGGCCCTGCACCCCATGGGAGACCAGGAAAAGCACCTGGCACCTGGCTCCTGCCATCTGATCAGCGCGGTGCACCGGCCGCAGCGCGCCGGCCGCGGCGGCCATTGGAGGGTGAACCAACGGCAAACGAAGACCTTTCTCTCTGTCTCTCTCTCTCACTGTCCACTCTGCCTGTCAAAAAAAAAAATGCAGCTGTGAATATTGCTCATGCTTAGACTCAATCCAAGTCAACCATATAAAGGAGAAATGTGAGGAATTGTGGGATGGTGTCAGACAGCAGAATATTTAGGTTCTCCGGAAAATAACGGATGACTTTGTGGCAGCCCTCCCCATGTAGCTGAGCACAAGTTCCTGAAATGGGAGGCAGGTGGCTTCTCCTTCGCACCCTGTGAGTAAGCAGTGTAAATGAGATGAAGGAGAGAGGTTTGACGAGGAGACTGTGCACCACTGGATTGCTGATGCAGACATGCTTGAAAATGCTTTAAATCTGTGAGACAAATGAAAGAACGGGAAAAATAACAGTAGGAAAGCCAATTTTCCTCCAGGGCAAGAAAGTCACTTGGTGGAGGGCTGCTTTGGCCTATGATCTATGAATTGTGCCGAAAGACAACAATGTTTCCATGCCCAAAAGGGCACTTAGCGGCCCATCTGTCACTAGGCTTTTATGAAGAAGAGATACAGGATAAAAACACAAACTACCATTACTAACTTTATTCAGGGAGAAAGTCCTGGGGCACTGTTAGGTGGAAGCAGGCCAGGGAATGGGAGGGAATGTCTTATAATAGGAGAATATTGTAAGGTAGGCCCTAGTCCTGTTATGACCCATGAGGAAATTGAACTCAGGAAGGTAACCAGCAGTCACAGTTAATAAAATAATACAGCTGCAGCATTGGATGGCTACCAGACAATGTACTCTATTTAATTCAATTCAACAGACACTGAGATTATTACAATATCCAAGTTATATATTACGGTTCCTCCCAAGCTCTTTGGCTATATATCCTCTCTTCTATGAACTTCTCTCACCATTTGCCTGCTTCCCCCTCCTCTTACCACTTTCTTCCTCATCTGTGTTACATTGTCTCTACCTCTCATTTTTGTCTAGCTGTAGGCACAGAAGTGTGGGGCAGTGGGGGAAACATGAGAGTGAGGAAACTTCCAAAGTTTCCCACAATGCCACAGTCACCAATCATAGATGAAACCTTTATCTCCTGCACTTTCTACTCTACATGTTCACACCACATGGTTTGAGAACACTGGTGTTACTGACAGCTCTTTACTGATAAACAATGCCTCTTTTGAAAACTGGCTAGTGGCATGAATATGCATATGGTTCACTAATAAATCTTTCACTCATATTTAACTTGTGCTATATTTTCCCATCCATGTTCTCATAGAATACTCAATTAATTAGTGCATGACTGGAGCTAGAAGGGTATATATGCATTTAAGAGTGACTAGAGGGCCAGCGCCGAGGCTCAATAGGCTAATCCTCCGCCTTGCAGCGCTGGCACACCGGGTTCTAGTCCCGGTCGGGGCACCGGATTCTGTCCTGGTTGCTCCTCTTCCAGGCCAGCTCTCTGCTGTGGCCAGGGAGTGCAGTGGAGGGTGGCCCAAGTGCTTGGACCCTGCACCCCATGGGAGACCAGGAGAAGCACCTGGCTCCTGCCATCGGATCAGCACAGTGCACCGGCCACGGCAGCCATTGGAGGGTGAACCAATGGCAAAAGGAGGACCTTTCTCTCTGTCTCTCTCTCTCTCACTGTCCACTCTGCCTGTCAAAAAAAAGAGTAACTAGAGGAGCCAGAGTTGTGGTATACCAGGTAAAGCCGTCACCTGTGAAGGCAGCATCATATATGGGCACTGGTTCGAATTCTGCTTGCTCCAATTCTCATCTAGTTCCCTGCTAATGGACTAGGAAAAGCACTGGAAGATGGCCCAAATGTTTGGATCCCTGCCAGCCATGTGAGAGGCCCAGATGAAGCTCCTGGTCCTTGGCTTTAGTCATCTAGGGAGTGAACTAGTGAGTGGAAGATATTCTCTCTCTCTCTCTCTCTCTCTCTCTCTCTCTCTCTCTCTCTTTCAAATAAAGAAAATTCTTAAAAAAGATTGAGTGTGTGTGTGTGTGTATGTGTGTGTGTGTGTGTGTGTGTGAGAGAGAGAGAGAGAGAGAGGGAGAGAGAGAGAAAGAATTGAACAAATTTAATGGACAAGGAAAGTGAACTCCAGAAACATACTTTTCAAGTTCACATAGCTAAAAAGTGGTGAAGCTAGCTCAAATTTTTATATATCAAATTTGTATTGGTTATGTACATTTTACCAAGCCTAGAACTGCCTCCTGTTCTTCAAGCTATACATCTGATTGCTTTAAAAAGTACCCTAGAAATTATGGGGTATATACTCTATAGAATACTATACAGCAGTAAAAAAAATGAAATCCGGTCATTTGCAACAAAATAGAGGAATATGGAAAACATGTTGAGTGAAATAAGCCAGTCCCAAAGGGACAAATACCATGTGTTCTCCCTGATCAGTGACAACTAACTGAGCATCTAAAAGGAAACCTGTTGAAGTGAAATGGACACCACGAGAAACAATTACTTGGTCAGCCCTTGTCCTGACTGTCGAGGAACAACTTACTATTTTACTCCTTTTAGTGTCTTTTTTGATGTTGTTCTACTTAATATCATTGGTTGAACTCTGTAATTAACACACAATTATTCTTAGGTGTTTAAATTTAACTAAAAAGTGATCCCTGTTAAATATAAGAGTGGGAATAAGAGAGGGAGGAGAGGTACAATTTGGGACATGCTCACTCGGACTTACCCCTAATGATAGAGCTTGAAACGTGCCAAGGGATTCCAATTCAATACTATCAAGGTGACATGTAGCAATGCCATCTTACTTATTAAAGTGATCAGTTTAAGTTCATAATTGATCAAAAAGATAGGATTAAGTGTCAAAGGGATTATATAAATAAGACCAGTGTCTGCAAATAATTGATAGAATTAAAAAGGAGAGAATGATCCTACGTGGGAAGCAGGATACACAGCATACTCATAAAATGGCAAAAGCCCTAAACAGCACTCTGGCCTCAAAATCAACCTTTAAGGCATTCGGATATGGCTAAAAAGCCCATGAGAGTTTCACAGGCATGGAAAGCCAAGACACTGTGGCAAAAAAATGACCAAAATGAAAGATCTCTGTGAGTGAGATCCCAGCAGAAAGAACGGGCAATCAAAGAAGGCAGTACTTTTCCCTGAAGAGAGGAGAGAACTTCCACTTTGACTACGGCCTTGTCTAAATAAGATTGGAGTCGGTGAACTCAAGAGGCTTCCATAGCCTTGGCAACTCATGACAAGAGCCTCGGGTGATTACTGATGTCATATAAGAATGTCAATTGTTAAATCAACAATGGGAGTCACCGTGCACCTGCTCCCCATGTAGGACCTCTGTCCTTAATGTGTTGTACTATGAGAATTAATGGTAAAACTATTACTCAAACAGTATTCTATACTTTGTTTCTTGTGGGTGCAGACTGTTGAAATCTTTACTTAGTATATACTAAGTTGATCTTCTGTATGTAAAGATAATTGAAAATGAATCATGATGAAAAATGGGATGGGAAAGTGGGAGATGGGATGGTTGTGGGATGGAGGGAGGTTATGGGGGGAAAAGCTGCTATAATTTAAAAGTTATACTTTGGAAATTTATATATATTAAAGTTGAAAAGAAAAAAAAATTAAAAAAACCAAAAAAGTACCCTAGAGGTGAAGTGCAATTAGAATGCTTTCCTCATGTAGGCCATGGAGAATCTTTTTTATCAGCAAGATCTACCTGGCCCTCTCTGCACAAAAGACTTCAGATACCTGAACCCACACTCTCCTATTCCGTTTATATGATGTTGCTTCCCCACCCCAACCACATCCTTAAAGAGACTAGGAAGCATTAAAATAAGGCTTCAGTTCAAGTGCTTCTCTCACTGTCCTATCCCTTAGGGTACAATTAAATTAAAGCATTATCAATTCTTGTCTAACATAAGGTACACTGAATTGAATCATAATGGGCCAAGCCTAGAAACAAAATTCTATCTGGCTGTCACCTCAGTGCAGCGAGGAGCACTATCAAGGATGTTTCTGCAATTACTTAAAACATTTTTATTTCCCTGGGAAATGGAAATCTCCAGCTTTATTCATCAATGCTTTTCTATAGGTACACTGTTTCAGGGTGTTGCTGTGCACAGCAGAAGAGCATCAGTGATTTGATTTGAGTTTTGTTTTTATTTCCCTGCATGTCAGAGACAGTTTCAAGACTGTGTTCAGGCTGTTGGGAGTGACATGGATATTGTCTTTAGTGAGTTTTCTTATGTGTTCTTGTTAACATATGGTCCAGGAAGCAGCAAACGCTTCAGCGAGACCTAAAAATTAAACCCTATAGCCAATAGTTGCATGAGTCCCTGAGCACCTCTATCTAGTCTAACTATTGAATATTCAATCAATGAGTGATTATATATGGATCACCATAATCCAGGCTTTGTCCTGGAATGGTGAAATTAAACTAGAGCATTTAATCAAACCGTCTGGACAGAGGTTGCCAAGAGTTTTTGTACATATGATCTTAAATAAGAAAGCTGTGAAGGAAAGTATTAGCAAGAAGAGCTGCTATTTATAGAGTGCTTACTACACACAATAAGCCCTCTAGTAAGCATTCTACATATATTAGTCCATTTATGCATTATGGTTTTGAGAGATGAAATAACTTTCTTAATTTCATACATCTATTAAGTCTCAGATAAAGAAATCAAATTGAAATATGCCCAGTGTTCTCAATCACTAAGGAAAACTGCCTCTCCATTTAATGGTTGAAGAAAGAAAATTCAGTTCAAAGAGTTTAGCAAATTGTTTAAATTCACAAAGGAGATATAGCTGAAGCTCAAGATAGGTTTTGAAATGTGTGATCACAGTTTGCTTTCTTCTGGGTGACTTTGGATAATAGTGGATTTGATTACCTAAAGTAGTTACTCCTCACATGCTCCTCAAGTAACAAATTTCTTTATACAAGTAGCCTCAAGCCATAGAAAGAAGATGCCTCTTGCTAACATTCATTTTAGTATATAATATGACATTTTATATTATTGATGTTCAGATTTGCTATCAAGTAGGCTGACTCCATGAAGAAGTTTCATGAAGTGCAAAATAATGTGGCTCCATTCGTTCAGTAAAAATGGGCCTTTTAGACAATTAGGGCTAACTTATGGAGGATACAGGAAAATGCAGATTCATGACATCACAGACATCCAGAAAAATAGAAAGAAAGTTTAAGTAAAAAGGGGAAAGCCACAAACTGCATGTTCAGCTTGTCTACCGAAGGAAACCAGAAAACATAAACCAAACTGAGAATTTTGTAAAACTAGGCGATATGTTTTCCTTCCTGTAAAGTAGCCAGGACTCAACAATATTGTAATTAGCACTTGCCCCCTAACATGTGAAAATTACCTGAAAGAAATAGAGCTGCAGGTGATCAAGAAGGCTGGACACCACAGAATAAAGGAATTCAAAACTAAGCTGTTAAACCAGAATCCTGGTGGGCATCCCTCCTCCCATTGAATCCTATTTTGTTCTTTGGCTGCTTTTTTTCTCCTTAACTTGCTGCTTTTGGTACTACATGGTTTATAACATACTTTAGAGATTTGCTTAGATTTGTTTTATAATCACAGTTTTTCACATGTATATTTTTGTCATTTCCTTTTTTTTTTTTTTTTTGACAGGCAGAGTGGACAGTGAGAGAGAGAGACAGAGAGAAAGGTCCTCCTTTTTTGCCATTGGTTCACCCTCCAATGTCCTCCGCAGCTGGCACACTGCGCTGATCCGATGGCAGGAGCCAGGTGCTTCTCCTGGTCTCCCATGGGGTGCAGGGCCCAAGCACTTGGGCCATCCTCCACTGCACTCCCTGGCCACAGCAGAGAGCTGGCCTGGAAGAGGGGCAACCGGGACAGAATCTGGTGTGCCGGCGCCGCAAGGCGGAGGATTAGCCTATTGAGCCGTGGCGCCGGCCCTCTTTTTCCATATATCCCAAAGAAGTATCAAAATTATTTGCAATATGTCAGGCACATTACAAGAGAGATTTTATTGAATGCTCACAGTTAGCCTTGTAGATAATTATTGTTAGTTATCAAGCACCTTCTATGGGCCAAACATTTTACTAGACACTTGATATTCATTTATTTATTCAATGAATAAATAGTTTATACTTAATGTGTACTAGTCACTGCTTTCCAATTTATTTTTTATTTGTAAAACAGAAATAAACATCATATATTTCATATATATAGTTTTAAGAATATAATGCTGCTTCCCACCCTAACCTCTTTCACTCCCACCTTCCTTTCTCCTTCCTCTCGTATTTTTCTTTTAATTTTTACAATGACATACTTTAATTTTATTTTATAATTACAAGCTTAACCCACCACTAAATAAATAATTCAATAAGTAGGAAATTGAAAAACCACTGTTCTGGGGCCGTTTCTATGGTGTAGCTGGTGAAGGCACTGCCTGCATTGCCAGGATCCCACATGGGTTCACATCTCAGCTGCTCTACTATGATCCAGCTCTCTGCTGTAGCCTGAGAAAGCAGTGGAAGATGGCCCAAGTACTGGGGCTCCTGAACCTGCCTGGGAGACCTGGAAGAAGCTCCTGGCTCCTGGCTTTGCAGCTCAGCTCCGGCAGTTTCAGCCATTTGGGGAATGAACCAGGGAATGGAAGACCTCTCTCTCTCTCTCTCTCTCTGCCTCTCTGCAATTCTGCCTTTCAAATAAATAAATACATCTTTAAAAATCTGTTCCTCAACAGTATAGACAAGGACTATAAACAATAATAAAGTCTCAAAATGTCAATTTTGCTTATATACCTTATGTTTTTGTACCCTGTGTAATTAATTATGACAAATCAGGGAAACCATTTGTGTTTTGGGTACTGGCTTATTTCACTAAGCATAATGGTCTCCAAGTACATCCATCTTGTTGCAAAAGACAGCGTTTCATTCTTTTTTACAGCTAAGCTGTATGCTGCCGTGTATGTATACCACAATTTCCTTATCCTGTCATCAGTTGATGGACATCTAGGTTGATTCCATATCCTAGCTATTGTGAGTTGAGCTACTATAAATGGGGGAGCACAGATAGCTCTTTAATATGCTGATTTCATTTCCTTTGAGTAAATTCCCAGAAATAGAGTGAATGGGTCATATGATAGATCTATTTTCAGATTTTTTCCATTATAGATTTATTTATTCATTTGTTGTTTTAAGGTGAACAGATTTCATGTATTCAGATGCACAGATTTAGGAACATAGGAACATTTCGGACTAGTGACATGGCATTGGTGCATGCCACCTTGATCAGATTGTATTGGAATCCCCTGGCACGTTTCTTGCAGGTCAATTCGCAATAGCTAAGACCTGGAACCAACGCAAATGCCCATCAACAGTAGACTGGATCAAGAAATTATGGGACATTACTCTATAAAATACTATACAGCAGTCAAAAACAATGAAATCTGGTCATTTGCAACAAGATGGAGGAATCTGGAAAACATCATGCTGAGTGAATTAAGCCAGTCCCAAAGAGACAAATATCATTTGTTTTCCCTGATCGGTGACAACTAACTGAGCACCAAAGGGGAAACCTGTTGAAGTGAAATGGACACTATGAGAAACAGTGACTTGATCAGCTCTTGTGCTGACTGTTGATGTACAATGTAATACTTTATCCATTTTAGTTTTTTTTTTTTGTATTGTTCTAGTACTATTGGTTGAACTCTGTAATTAACACACAATTATTCTTAGGTGTTTAAATTTTAACTGAAAAGTGACCCCTGTTAAATATAAGAGTGGCAATAAGAGAGGGAGGAGATGTATAATTTGGGACATGCTCAATCTGACTTGCCCTAAATGGTGGAGTTAGAAATGTACCAGGGGATTCCCATCAAGGTGGCATGTACCAATGCCATCTCACTAGCCCAAGTGATCAATTTCAGTTCACAATTGTTCACATTGATAGGTCTAAGAGTCAAAGGGATCACACAAACAAGACCAGTGTCTGCTAATACTAACTGATAGAATTAAAGAGGGAGAGAACGATCCATCATGGGAAACGGGATACACAGCAGACTCATAGAAAGGCAAATATCCTATATAGCACTCTGGCCTCAGAATCAGCCCTTAAGGCATTCGGATCTGGCTGAAGAGCCCATGAGAGTATTTTAAGCATGGAAAGCCAAGACACTCTGGAAAAAAAAGAAGACCTAAATGAAAGATCTCTGTGAGTGAGATCCCAGTGGAACGAATGGGGCCATCAAAGAAGGAGGTACCTTTCTCTGAAGGGAGGAGAGAACCTCCACTTGGACTATGACCCTGTCGGAATAAGATTGAAGTCGGCGAACCTAAAGGCTTCCATAGCCTTGGCAACTCATGACTAGACCCTAGGGAGATTACTGACGCCATAAACAAGAGTGTCAAATTGTTAAGTCAACAACAGGAGTCACTGTGTACTTACGTCTCACGAGGGATCTGTCTTTAATGTGTTGTCCAATGTGAAGTAATGCTATAACTAGTACTGAAACAGTATTTTAAACTTTATGTTTCTGTGTGGGTGCAAACTGATGAAATCTTTACTTAGTATATACTGAATCAATCTTCTGTATATAAAGATAATTAAAAATGAAAAAAAACTTGGTGTTAAATTGGAAATTGCATAGAAAATTAATCAATTTAAAAAATATATATCATGTAGGATCTCTGTCCTTAATGTGCTATACATTGTGAATTAATACTATAACTAGTACTCCAACAGTATTTTTCACTTTTTTGTTGCTATGTGAGGGCAAACTGTTGAAATCTTTACTTAATATATACTAAACTGATCTTCTGTATATAAAAAGAATTGAAAATGAATCTTGATGTGAATGCAAGGGGAGAGGGAGAGGGAAAGGGGAGGGTTGGGAGGGAAGTTATTGGGGGGAAGCCATTGTAATCTATAAGCTCTATTTTGGAAATTTATATTCTTTAAATAAAAGCGTTATTCAAAAAAAAAAAAGAAAAGAAACAGTGACTTGATCAGCTCTTGTGCTGACTGTTGTTGTAAAATGTAATACTTTATCCATTTTAGTATTTTTTTTCTAGTGCTAGTGGTTGAACTCTGTAATTAACACATAATTATTCTTAGGTGTTTAAATTTTAACTGAAAAGTGATCCCTGTTAAATATAAGAGTGGGAAAAAAGAGGGGGAGGAGATGTACAATTTGGGACATGCTCAATCGGACTTGCCCCAAATGATGGAGTTAGAAACGTGCTGTTTATTTTTTTAATTAACAAAGTTTCAGAAAAGACTTAAATTTATATAAAAATTGAGCAGAAAAGTACCAAGAGTGCTCGTATACCTCCTTTCCTTGTCTCCCAACACAATTTTCCCTGTTATTACCGTTTTGTATTAGCATAATACAATTGCTACTGTGATTAATACTGACATCATTATTAACTAAAGTACATAATTTACTTTTCTTTCTGTTGTATAGTTCTACATGTTTTGATGAACATGTAGTATCATTTATCTGCCATTACAATATCATACAGAATAGTTTCACTGCTCTAAAACTCCCTGTATTCTTCCTATTCATCCTTCCATCCCTCTGTCTCCCAGGACTCCCAGAAAGCAGTGAAATTTTTTGAAGATTTGCTTATTTATTTATTTGAAAGACAGAGGGGGACAGAGAGAGGGAGACATACACACACAGGCACACACACATACACACACAGAAGAGAAAAAAGAGAGAGAGAGAGAGAGGGAGAATGAATCAGTCTTTCATCCATTTGTTCACTCCCCAAAAGGCTGCAACAGGCAGGCTGAATCCAGGAACCAGGATATTTATCCAGGGGGTCTTGCACATGGGTGGCAGGGGCCCAAGCACTTGAGCCATCATTTTCTGTCTTCCAAGTCAAAGAGCAGGGGGCTGGATCAGAAGATCTGGATCTCTAACTGTCATTCCACCAGGATGCCAGGATCTCAAGCAGCTCTTCAACCCACTGCATCAGTGCACTGGCCCACAAACACATAACTTTAAATTGAATATCTTAAATATTTTAAATGTATGATTCAGTAGTGTTAATTATATCCACATTGTTATGTAGCAGATCTCTAGAATGTTTTTATCTTGCAAAACTGAAAGTCTGTGCCCATTAAATACTAATCACCTCTCCTTTCTTCTAGCAGCTCTTTATCAACCACTTTAATACAGCCTATCTCTATTATTTTAACTACTTCAGATACTTTATATAAATAATATCATGCAGTATTTGTCCTTCTTTTGACTGTCTTATTTCATTTAGCATAATCCACAAAAATGTTATTCCTGTTGTGAGAATACCGGGCCTGAATGCCCAGGCCTGATGAAACTGGGTACAGGTAGATAACCTAAAGGCTAATCCAATGCTTATTGCTCAGGAAAGCCCCTCACCTTGAAGCATTCCAAACTGCTAAGACAGGGGCCGGTGCTATGGCGTAGCAGGTGGGGCTGCTGTCTGCGGTGGCCGCATCCCATATGAGCATTATTTCCTGGTGCTCGGTATGAAACCAGATTTACCTCTCTCCTATCAACCCCTACTCTCTCTTTACCACCCCAATCTGTCTCCCCTAAAAAAGAGTCTTCTCTGCTTTAACTACCTGCCTTGTCTACTTCCTCAAACTCTGAAATCCTAAAACCTAACATGATGGTGCCAAAACCAGGGGTGAATTCAGACTCTAGGCCAGGAGTGCACACTGACTTCCCTCTTTCTGTCATTTCTGACTAAGTGCCTCTCCCTTCGAGTACCCTCCTTGGAGTAACTCTGGGGACATGAGAGACACCTCTCCAGAACTCTCCAGATGTTGGGAAGGGGGTGGCATGGCATCTGTTCAGCCTCAAAGTCCCACCACCTGGTCCCAGGCAACCCTCCCTACTAAAGGATGCCAAGTGTCTCCTTTTCCCTACCTCCTTAATCCCCATTTTGAAAAAGACACTGACAAGTACTGATTATAACAGGGTTCATCTTAAACTGCAGTTTTTAGTACTGACCAGACTCCCTACAGGGCCATGTTTTCCAATCTCTCTCTTAAGTGTTTTCCTAGATTGGCTATTGTGACCCAGAGTTCACATTTTCTCACTTACTAAACTATGGAAGTTTCTTTGTCAACCAATTTAAGATATTTTTGTTCTCCACTCATCAATCTATACCTTGTTAAGTTATGGAACTCTCCAATCAGCACTGCTGAAAGGTACAAAGATCTGTGAAATTCTACTATATCTCCTAAGATGCTATGAACTGTTGAGTTGTTATTATAATCATGACTAGTTTAATTTTTTTGTCATTCACAATGTGATTCACAAAAATATTTATCTTTTAACAAAGTGTTGTTGCTACTATTCTTCAATGTCTTGTTTTCTAGGCTAAATGTTTTTCTGAGACTCCTATGGTTTGCAACACCTTGGTAAAGTAACAATTTCTCTGATATCAAAAAAAAAACTGTTTAATAGCTAGGATATGGAATTAACTCAAATGTCGATCAACTGATGACTAGACAAGCAAATTATGGCATATATACACTATGTAATACTACTCAGTGGTTAAAAAAAATGAAGTGTTTTTTTTGGCAACAAAATGGATGCAACTAGAAACCATTATACTTAGTGAAATAAGCCACTCCCAAAAAGACAAATACCACATATTTTCCTTGACTATGGTAATGAATAGAGTACCTAAAATGTAGTGTATAGGAGTGAAATTGACATTTTGAGATTTAATGATCATTTACAGCACTTGTTTTGACTCTTCAGGGCAGTGCATTTTTCCTTCATACTATTTGTTAACTCTTTACTTACTGTAGGGTTAATCCTATTAGTATAAAGTAAATTGAAAATAGATTATTTTTTTAAAAAATTAAGAGTTGGAATAGGAGTGGGAAGAGGAAGCAGGATGGGAGTGTGGGCAGGAGGGAGGATAGGTTAGGAAGTTATCACTATGTTCCTAAATCTGTATATATGAAATACATGAAATTTGTTCACCTTATATAAATAAAAAACATTTAAATATTTTTAAAAAACTGCTTTAATGTTTTCAAACTTCAAAAACCTTTTTAAAAGTAACTATGGGTTAAAATTCTGGTTGTTCTTTGAAAATATTTTTTATGTTAATTTATAGGCATTTAAGATTGTTCAGGATACGAACTGAAGGGAACCAGTAGGTTGGAAAGAAAGTTGAGGAGCTGGCCTGGAAGAGGCCAGCTCTAAAAAGAACTAAAAAGATAAAAAAAAAAAAAAAGTTTGACAATGCATTATTGGTGATGGAGGGTTAAAAGAATGTTTTGATAGAATTTTTTCATACAAAGGAACTGAAGGAATAAGCATATTGTAGAAGTTGAAGGCTGTGCAAGTTTAGTTTGGATGAGATGAGAAGGAAATTATCTTAAAATTTAGCTCTTCTAAAAGACAGCAGGATTACCTGATTCTCTATCTGTTTGTAACATGATGTGTTTAACTGTCCTGAGTGATGGGCTCATATGCTGGTATCATGTGCTAACCCTTTGCAATCGAGGTTTTTCTGTTTTGTAATTTCCCTAGGTGACAAAATGCTATGCATCTCGGGTAAGTTTCATGTGTTCTCTGTTGCCTTTTTTGAGTTTAATTGCTTTAAAAATCTGAGTCTTCAAGGAGTTAACTTTATCCATCTTAACTCTATGATGTAGGCAGGCAGATAGGATAAAATAGATTAGATTTGTGATCTGGAAGACCACGCCTTTCCCACGCCCATGTGTGATCTCATGCCCCTACCTGACCACACCTGTATGCCCACCTGCCAATCAGGCTACAAAACCACTCCCCTTTGGAAGTGGATAATAGGCCTGGAACACAGCGGGTCAGGCCCTTTTTTTCTTCTTCACCCTTGTTGCCCTTTGTTGCCCCTGCTGCCTGCCCCTTCAGGGCGCATGGACTTTGGGCCACCCTCACTCTCTGCCTTAGCTTCGATGCCCGTGATAAGCTGCTAGTAGCTGCTCATAACAAAACGCTTACTGCACTGGGCCCTTAACCTACTCTCTGCTTGGTATGTATCTAGATTTCACTTTCTCTCTTAGATATAGCTCTCACTTTCCCATGTATTTCTCTCACTGAATAAAAAGCTTAAAAGAAAACTTACCATGTCATCTGGTCTAGTTGAGCCAGTATTCAGAATTCTTTTCTGAATTCATGGCAAGAACTCACACAGCTTATTAATTTCAGAAATATTAATAAGCAAATCAGTTTCAATTACATCTGGTCCACAACTTTGGTTAAAATGCTCAGATTTAACTTTTACTTTAACCAAATTGTTTAAACCTCTGACAATTCTTAGACATCTAAAAGCTTCAAAATTGAGTCTTTGAACTTGAGGCTTCCAGCTTGATCCCTGAAACTCTCTAACTATGAGGCTCTCAATTGGGACAGACAATAACTCTCTAAGTTAATTTAAATTGTGTAAAATACATTGTTGAGCTGTACAATGATGCTGAACTTACCCTGTGCTTATATAAAGTTCTGATATTTTACACACTGGGATCAATCACTTTTAATGGGACACAATTACAGAGTGGATCCATCCTCCATAGCTGTATTTAGACAAAGCTTGTTCTACATGTTGTGTTCATTGTGTGATGGTAAGAGGTAATGGAGTCACTCTCTCCCTCATCCCCAGCTTCTGACTGTGGTGAGGTCAGCACTAGGATAGGGAGATGGCTAAACCTCTCCAACCAGAATTCCATGTATACTGGTAACCCTGCCCCCTCCTCTCTTTGGACAGCCAAAGCCAATAAAGGGAAAAAAAAAAGCTTATATGGACATTTTTTGGTCCTGCCCAAAAGTTCCAGCCACTTTTCCTGCTTAAAAGATGATCCCTCTGCCCCAAATATAAAACCAGTACCCTAATAAGCAGAGGATACAAAGTGATCGACATGTTTTATCCAATCTAAAAGGATTAACAGCTGTTTTATGTGGTGATCTGCCATTAAGGAGACCCAACTAGGCCATTCCATTTGCAAAGTAGCACCTGTTTTTAATGCAAAAAGCCAGGGCATCCAAGTCCCACCCACTCTGCCAAAAACCTGGCCACTAGAAGTGAGACTGTTGTAGGCAGAGCTGGAAGACCATGAACCTGGCCACAACTGTGCACCCACTGGCCAATCAGGTTAATTAGCCACTCCCCTTTGGAAGTGGATTAAAAGCCTGGGACATGGTGTGCTTGCTCTTTCCTTGGCTCTTTGCCAATGCAGGGCTGACTGCAGCCTTGCGCCTCCAGGTTGTGTGGCCTTCAGGCCACCCCTCCCCATGCTTCCTGTCCTAGCTACTCCTCCACATGACTGGTTCCTGGTACTCGGTATGAAGCAGATTTACTTCTGTCCTATAGATAGGGGCCTCACTCTCCTATGCATTTCTCTCACTAAATAAAAGCTGCCTCATTCATTTATGCTGGTATTCAGAATACTTCTCTGAATATTAGGCAAGAACCCGTGTGGGCTTATTACTATTGAGAATTTATTAATAAACACAGTGATATTTCATATGGTACCCTGGGTGGGACATTTGGGGAACTTTCAGGGTGCCATATTCCAGTATCATATTTTAGGGGGCCACATTCCAAAATCAAGACTGCCCAGAGAGTCGAAGAAACTCTAGAAAAGAATCACAAAGCCTATTGGCCTTTCACTAAAGAATCTCTTCACTCAGCCTGGCATCACCACTAAAGGGACGGCCCACAAGCTTGGTAGACATTAGCATATGTGAACCACAGTGACTGAAGGAAGAACTGGAATTCTGTGTGGCTAAATCTCAAAAGTTTTGCCCTTGTTCATAAGCTTATTGAGGTGTTAGGAAAAGAGTTGCAGATTGGTGCCTCCTCACACAGGGCACCAAAATATTAGGAAAAGAGGCACAGAATAGAGCGTACGAATTTACAGGCAGACCGAATTTATTCAGAGAAAATAAATTCCATAGAGGTGGTTACCAAGTGCCCACCTGGGCATTGAAGGCACACTTGGCAGAAGCCCCCCCCACACCCACCCAGGGGCCAGGCCTGTTTATATTTTAGGAGGGCTAGGGATGGTCGTGAGGGTCAGGAGCAGCAGGTAGAGGGGAATTCCTGGAACTGGTCTTTCAGGTGGCTGTGAGTGGTGGGGTATGAAGGCAATAGGGTGTGAGACCCAAATGTGTTTCAAGGGCAAGGAACACATTCCAGTGTTTATCTATCTTTTGGGCAATGAGCAAGAATGGCTGAGGCTTATGTCTTTGTTCCTCTCCCCGAGGGCAAGTTAGAATCTTCCCTCCCTGTATCAAGAGGACTGTTAACTCTATTCTAAAGTCCTGGGAAGAATTTCAGGAATTCCACACCTAGGAAGCCCTTTTTCCAATATTGTTCCACACAGGGAGTGGAAAGAAAAATGAAGGGCCTCCTCCCGAGGTAACATAACCCTGAGAGAGAGATCTCTCTGGAACTGTGTGTAATAATGATCAAGGTTACTGGCCCTTTAAACCAGCAGGCTAGCCTGGTTAATTACTATGTGTTCCCCCAGGCTAATGGCAAAAGCACACAACCTGTCTTGTTCTGCAGCTCTCACACCCTCCCTGTACCTGAATTTGTGCCAAACTCCCAGTTCTCGGTAGGCCGTCCTACAAATCATCAGGAGCAAGGCAAATTGTCCACAACAGTCCCTTACAACCTCTCACAGGTGCCACACTGGCAGACACAATCAACATCTGGGAGAATGAACCAAAAGCAGAATGTTGCATTTATGTGAGTAAATCGGGTCTTGATCGCTATGCTGCTCACAGAGCCCCCAGAATTCAATAATAGATGTCTAATTCTTGAAGCAATTCATTCCAAAAGCCCTTCTGGCTACCTCGGCTTGTATTTCTTCTCACCTCTCAGAAGGATTTTTTCTTCTTGTTTATCTTCAACTACGCACCCTTCAGCTGTTGAAATGGTTCATTCATTCTTTGGTCCAGAACATCACTCAGACCCTGCTAAAAGGTGCTCAATTCCAGCTATCAGTCCAGTGATGCCTACACTGAGAGAGGGAGAAACCACTCCGCTACCCAAGACCCTGCTCAGCAGGAAGTAGCCATGGAGACGGTCAGCATCCCCATTCCTATTTCTCCATCCCCCAGGGCTCTTGTCTATGTAACATCAAAAGGGTTTTTTTTTTCTTCTTACAGATGTATTAAAGTGCTGGATTTGTGAGAACACTGGGTCTGAATGCCCAGGCCTGATGAAACTGAGTGCAGGTAGATAATGTAAAGGCTAGTGGAATGTTTATTGCTCAGGAAAGCACTCCCCCAATCTGGAATCATTTTTAACTGCTAAGAAAATGCATTGTAAGAGCCTTTCTGCAGCCCCCTACCCACTCTCCATCCCCACCTTATCAGGGCCCACTGGTGCTCTGCACCTCCCCCAACAAGCAGCTTAAGAAGGGACACTGCCTGCTGCTCAAACAGAATGAAGCCTGGTTACAAATCCCCTGCCTGCCTGCCTTCAGAGCAGTCTCAACCGCTACTCTCTCTTTACTCCTCTCATTCTGTCCCCCCTAAAATAAAACCTAACCTTCTCTAACTAGTTGCCTCTCCTCCTTCTTCAAGCCTTAAAATCCTAAAACCTGACACCTATTATGGCGTGTGTCACAATCTTAAGGCTGACTAATTTTCCTTTGTATGTACATACTACATTTTTTATCCACTCATCCATTCATAGATATGTATGTTGTTTCTACCTCTCAACTCTTGATATTATTGCTGTAATGAATATGAGTGTATTAACATATGTGCAAGATCTTGTTTTGAATCCTTTTGGATATATAGCCAGAGGTAGAATTGCTAGATTACAGGAAGATTCTATGTTTATTATTTGAAGAAATTGTTATTGTTTTCCATAGCAACTGCATCAAAGTTATTTTCCATTGTGCTTGGAGGCCAAAGCAGCAGAACAAAAAGAGGTAGATGGGAACTAATGAGGTTAAATAGAGCTTCCATTCTGAGATATTTGCTAGCTACTCTGAAGTATCTGGAATTCAGGCCTCTCGAGTGAAAAGAAGTTTGGGAGAGGAACCATGCTGGACTAGGCCTCATTTTTTCAGGAAAAAAAAGAGTTCCTTTTAGGAATTATCTGTCCTCTTAATTTGAGAAGAACCAGGGCCTAAGAAGAAAAAGAAGAGACCCCATTGTGTTCTTGTTTCTAAACACGTTCCTTTGTGAGGCCACAAGCGTCATCTAGGATAGTCATGCTTAAAATTCTGTTATTGCACAATCTTTGTACTGGTAGCACCTTAGAATTGAAAACCAATTATTTCTACCCTACCAATATATTACAAATGTATCATGCTCACAGAAGAGAAATTATTTATCCCAAGTCACTAACCAAGTCAATGTCAGAGGCAGGAACAGAAGACAACCATTCTGATTTCATTACAGCACCCTTATCCACATAGCATACTGAGCACGGAAAAAAGCAGACAAGTCTTTTAGAATTACCTAATTTAATCTCCACTTCCAGGTGAAGAAACAAACAAATTTAGGGTTGAGAAGTGGTGTTTCCGAATCCAATCAGTAATCTAATAATGTAAATGTTTTAAAAAACAGTAATAGAACCCCAATTTAGGACTGACTCCTTGTTTTTTTGTAATCCCTCTTCCTCTTTCCTTCTATCCTTGGCTACACTACAGCAAGGTATTTCATCAGCCAATCCCAACACTTCTTTTCCTGAAGATAGATTTGCACCCCATCTAGTAGACATAGCTGCATCCAAATCCCAGTGTTTGAAAGGCTTCTCTTTCCACAAGGCCCTAAACTTTTTCAGAAAAGAACAGGTAAAGTTTTCAATCCAGGACCTAGGTATGGGCATCTGTAGAGAGAACTTGTTGTTGAAGTGGTAGGTTCATCAAATGAGAAAAGTCATCGCTTTTCAGGAAATTATTCACAGTGAATAGGTATGTTTTGAAAACAAATGCCTCCACAGAAGGTGATGATTCATGTATTTGAATCCCTGCCACTAATTGGGAGATCTGGATTGAGTTCTGAACTCCTGGCTTTAGCCAGGGCCAGTTCTAGCTATTCTAGCTATTTGAGGAGTAAATCCACAAGTGGAAGATCTTCCTCTGTCTGCCTTTCAAATACATGAAAATAAATAAGTAGATAAACAAATAACGGAAAAGAAAAAAACAATTGCCTCCAGAGATGGAAGTGAGTCTGACAAATATCATAAACAAGTTATTATTTCTACTACGGTGATCACTTGCCTCTATATCCCTTCAGTTTTCCTTCCTCTCTTCTCCCTCTGTATCTTCACCTTCCCTACTTTCATATATATAGATTTGCGTGTTTCACAGAGAAACACAAAAAGTGTTCCATCATCTATGACAAATTGCCATTGTGCTTTTCATGTTAAACATAATAAAAATACATATTCCTGAATGTTTCCTACTTATATGTCTGTCTTGGATAATTTGGCAATCTCTAAAGCCAAGCACAAGATAAAATAAACAAAATAAGGAAAATGGAGAAAAGGAAAAAAAAAGAGAAGAAAACAAGATTAATTCATTGATCAGGTTAATATAATGCATATAAATCTGACCAAAGATTTAGCCCTGCACTTCCTAGTAGATAATAGGAAAAGGAAAACATAAATAATTACATAATTTTTACCATCCATAATATAAAAGTGAATCAGTAACTCAGAAAAATGGATCTCCTGACTGCTGAGGTCTGAGAAGACTCCCTGGCCTATATTTCTCAATAAATCTAATTTAAGGTTCAGTTCACTTCCATAGTATGAAGAGAGGGAATCTGTGTTTGTTTCTGTAAGTTCACAGCCCATGTAGACAACAAAACATAATTGTCACTGTGGAGAATATCGGGTAACAGGTGAGTCTGTCTTGATAACATAAAATATTACAAATAATGACTAAACCTAACCATGACAATTTCTCTATATTATACATAAATTCTCCAATTAAATAAATTTGTAAAATGTGAAATGCATCCATATTAGAACCATATCCTATTAGAACCATTTATATCATTGCCTAGTTGTCTAATTTATACCCCATCATTTAAAATTGGAAATCTGTAACTTTTTTATTATTGTTGAACAACATTATACCTTCCTGAAATATCCCCATTCATTGTTCCTCCTGTACCAGCAGGCACCATGAGTCAGGCCACCTACCACAATCTCTTCTCTTATTCAGGAAGAAGTTCTTGCCCTCGGCATTTTGATAATCAAGCTGACTTTAGCCCAACCCCCAATGAAAAATCAAAGCAGCCATACTCAATTAGTTTTAACCTTTCAGTTTGAAGGAAGGAAACAATGCTTTCAGCTTGTAAGTTTAAAATGGGAGCTCTGCTTTTCTCAACTATCGCAGGCTTAATTAATGTTTCCACCTTCCTGCAAACCTTGCTCTAGTCTCCACACCCACTGTGACCCATATTGGACAGATGGAGGGTGGAAAGGAGGAGATATGCATTTTTATACTTTTTTCTTATTCTACTCAGCATTACAGATACATCTCTCTGATGGTTGCCTGATTTGGTTGATCTTTTTCACAGTCCTTTGGCTTATCTGTGACCAAACTTCCTGTTTACTCCTCTCTATGTACAGCATATTGGTAGAAAAGCAGTTCTACAGTATGTTCTTTCTGCCAAACATATTATCTCCTGTACTGCACACCTATGCACAGAATGTTACAAGTGCAAATAGCTCTATAATCCAGTAGCATTTACTCAGCCGTTTCCTATTCCAAACATAGCCCAGGTGCCTTATTATCCCAACTCACAGAGTCAAAAAGAGTGTCTAGCAATAGAAAGTGCTCAATAAAAATTTCCTAAACAAAAGGATATATGTATATGTGTAACTCTGGAAGCTTCATACTATTAATATCCTCATTTCGTAGATGAAGAAACTGAGTCCTAGAGAGAGTGGTGTTATTTGAATGAAAATGTACCCCCCCATATCTGCCACATCCCACTTCCCCCAAAGAAATGACCATTTTCTTTCTTTTTTGTTTTTTTTTAATTATTTGACAGATAGAGTTAGATAGTGAGAGAGAGAGACAGAGAGAAAGGTCTTCCTTCCGTTGGTTCACCCCCCCCCCAAAAAAAAATGGCTGCTATGGCCGGCACTGCGCCGATCTGAAGCCAGGAGCCAGGTGCTTCTCCTGGTCTCCCATGTGGGTGCAGGGCCCAAGCACTTGGGCCATCCTCCACTGCCTTCCCAGGCCACAGCAGAGAGCTGGATTGGAAGAGGAGCAACTAGGACAGAATTCAGCGCCCATATGGGATGCCAGCACCACAGGCAGAGGATGAACCAAGTGAGCCACGACGGCAGCCTTGACCATTTTCTTATGTTTGCCTTGCCTATTTGATTTCTAAACAGTTGCCAGTGTCTCTCTGTGTGTGTGTGTGTGTGTGTGTGTGTGTGTGTGTATTTTAATACGTGTTAATTTGGACATCTTCACTAAATCTCTCAGAGTCTAATTAGGATAACATGACTTAACGACATCATTGTGGGCCATACATTGTGTTGTGTTTTGATGCATGCCATTTTATTAAAATAGTTATAACAATTCTGTGAGGCAGGTAGCATTTTCTTCATTTTAAAGATGAGGAAATCAAGTCTTGAAGATTATACAATTTGCCAGAGGTTACACAGTAGGATTTCAACTGAGGTCACAGGGAGCTGGACTAGCAGACTCAGATCATACAGAGACTTACAAAGAGAAGTATACAAAATTAAACAGCAAAAATTGGCCACAGAGTAGTCAATGTTGATTTCTTTGAAATTATTTTTTCTACCAATATACATTATCTCCTGAAACAGACCCCTAGACTAGTGAGCAAGAAAACCAAAGCCAAAGTCAGTTATGATATTAGGCAAGACATGTTACATCAAACATGGGAACAGAGTTGGGAACTCTCTGGATGGCAAGCAGGTGGCAGGAGAAAGTCACAAACGCTTTCCTAGAGCACTGGATTGGATGCTTTCATGACCTCCTGTGGTATTCATGACTAGTGTCAAATACATACAGCTTTTTTTTTTTCCTTCTGGAAACATGGTAGGATTATACTTTCTTCCCTTCCCTATTCCTTGATGTTAGTGTGGCTTGTGACTTACTGTAACAGCAAATATGAAGTTTTGCCACAACTCTTTTTCCAACCTAGGTGATGATAGAAGATTGTGTTGAGGTGGCATAACTATTATCCTGGCTTCTTAAGGAATCAGATCCTCCATGAACTTGCATTCAATATAGACCATAAAAGTGAAAAATAAGCTTTATATTAGGCTACCAAATTTAGAAGGTGTTTGTTATACCAAAACTAAGAAAGCTATCTTGTTGATTATATTAGCATACCTGCTCCCCTATAAGATTGTGAGATTTTAGGCCGGCGCCACAGCTCAATGGGCTAATCCTCTGCCTGCAGCGCCTGCATCCTGGGTTCTAGTCCCTGTCAGGGTGCCAGATTCTGTCCCGGTTGCCCCTTTTCCAGTTCAGTTCTCTGCTGTGGCCCGGGAGTGCAGTGGAGGATGGCCCAAGTCCTTGGACCCTGCACCCACATGGGAGACCGGGAGAAGCACCTGGCTCCTAGCTTCGGATCAGTGTGGTGCGCTGGCCGCAGTGGCCATTGGAGGGTGAACCAACGGTAAAGGAAGACCTTTCTCTCTGTCTCTCTCTCCCTCTCTCTCTCTCTCACTGTCCACTCTGCCTGTCAAAAAAAAATAAGATTGTGAGATTTTGTCCATGTTCCTATCTAGTACTAACAACTCGACCAAAATTCATACAGATAGGAAACGGCATAATATATTCTAACTCAGACTGATTCCAAAATCCACATACCATTCTATTGTCTCTGTTCAAGAAATTCTTTTGCAACAGGCTAATTTTCAGTCATCATGGAAAATATACAAGGAAGATACATTTTTGTTGCAAAATCTGCATTATGTAAAATTTATTACTTTAGCTAGTCTTAAGTGTACAATTTGGGGGCATTAGCTAATTCATAGTCTTTACATTAATGCCTAGCCATCCCCAACATCCATCCTAAAACTTTCTCATCTCCCCTTAATGAAATGCCAGGCCAATTAAACATTAATTCCCTATTCTCCCTTCTCCCTAGCCCTTTGTAACAATCATTTTACTTTATATCACTATGAACTTGATTATTCTAGATGTCTCATATAAGTGAAATCATAAATTGTTTATCCTTTTTATCACTGGTTAATTTCACTCAGCATAAAGTATTGTTGAGAGAGAGAGAGAGAGAGAGAGAGAGAGAGAGAGAGAGGGAATGCTTCCATCCACTGATCCACTGATTGACTCCTCAAATTGTCCACAACAGCTGAGACTGGCCAGGCCAAAGCCAAGATCCACAGACTCCATCCAGATCTCCCACTTGGGTGGCAGGAATCCAAGTATTTGTGTTATTATCTTTTGTTTCCCATGCACATTAGGAAGAGGCCGAATCAAAATCAAGGGCAGGAGTCTATTTCAGGCACTCTAATACGGGATGCAGTTATCCCAAACAGTGGTTTAACCTGCTGTAGTGCACAACACTTACCCCTTGCATAAATTTGTAAGGTACATCTACGTTGACTTTCCTTCCTTTTCTGCCTGAATAATATTTCATCGTATGTATAGATTTCATTTTGTTTGTCCATTGATGGTTTGGTTCTTCTTTTGGCTATAGTGAATAACTCCGCTATGAACATGAGTGTATTAATATCAGCTTGAGTCCCTGCTTCATTTCTTTTGGGTACACACCAAGAAGTGAAATTGTACATTTAATTTTTGGAGGGGTCACTATACTGTTTTCCACAGAGTCACCATGATTTTACAATTCTACTAGCAATGCACAAGTTTTCTGACATTAGAGAAATATATTTTTAAGAAGAATGCTTTTCAGATCCACAGCAGCAGAATACTGTATTTGTAATGAATTTTCACATAGAAGCCAGACTGAGCCCAGAAAGGAGAGACAGTGTAACACTGGTATCGTGTTATCTACTTTAAGTATTATCTATACTTCCTATTTTTCTCAGACAAATATATTTATTGTTGACTATCTACCTCCAGTAATTCCATGGACATTTTAAATGAGTTTAAGGTCATAGGGAAAGACAATGACAGTAACAGTAACATCTAACACTTATTGAATACTTACATGCATAGCTACTGATGTTTTAAATGCATTTTTGCATTTAATTTTCAAAACAACCCGGGAAGTCAGATTCTACTTATAGCCTAATTTTTTTAAACAGATTTCTTTATTGATTTGAAAGGCAGAGTGACAGAGAGAGGGAGAGACACAGAGAGAAAGAGATCTTTCATTTTCTGTTTCACTCCCCAAATGGCAACAGCATTCAGTTCTGGGGCAGGCCAAGGCAAAGAGCCAGGAACTCCATCCAGGTCTCCAACATGGGTGGCAGGGGTCCAAGTACTTGGACCATCCTCCATTTCTTTCCCAGCTACATTATCAGGAAACAGGACCAGAAGTAGATAATCTGGGACTTGAAATGGGACTTGAACCTTGCACTCCAATATGGGATAATCTGGACTCTGATATGAGGTATATGGGGCCCTGGTGTAGCAAGAAGCAGTTTAACCAACTGTGTCACAATGCTGGCCCAGAAATCTTGTTCTTAATTGGTAAGCTATACTATCTTCCTATTTCCACTAAATGAAATGACAAATTCATTTAGCTACTTTGTCACAGAGACTTTTTTCCTTAGTATTAGAATTTCCTTGTTAGGAAAACAAGCAAAATTATCTGCCTTCATGAAGTTTTCATTCTTGTGGATGTTGAATTTTTTCTATTTAATAATATTAGCAATCCAACATGGGAGCCAAGTCTCACAGAACATGCTCAATATAATGCACTTTTTTTTTTTTTTTTTTTTTACAGGCAGAGTGGACAGTGAGAGAGAGAGACAGAGAGAAAGGTCTTCCTTTTGCCGTTGGTTCACCCTCCAATGGCCGCCGCGGCTGGCGCGCTGCGGCCGGCGCACCGCGCTTGTCCGATGGCAGGAGCCAGGAGCCAGGTGCTTTTCCTGGTCTCCCCATGGGGTGCAGGGCCCAAGCACCTGGGCCATCCTCCACTGCACTCCCGGGCCACAGCAGAGGGCTGGCCTGGAAGAGGGGCAACCGGGACAGAATCCGGCGCCCCGACCGGGACTAGAACCCGGTGTGCCAGCGCCGCAAGGCGGAGGATTAGCCTGTTGAGCCACGGCACCGGCCCAATATAATGCACTTTCAAAGCAGCATTGCAGTTGAGATTTTTTTCCTCTCCCACCTCTAGTCTCCTCCTGGTCAAGCCATCTGAGGGCTCTCTTTTGCTCAGCATAAGCTCCCCCTATACCAGAAAAGCAGCTAAAAATCCATTACTGAAGATCTGTTTGGGTGCTTAGGAAAAGAAGGAATTGATTTCTGTAAAGTGCTTATGATACTGAGTTATGAGGTAACTCATATTATTCCCTGTGGGCCCCAAGCCTGCAGCTTAGCTCCTCATGTAAAGTGGCATGACCCTCCAACTGCCTCATAAAATAACTACAGAATATCATTTTCTGCTTTAGGTCACTGTGTCACTAATTTCAGTCAGCAATTTTCAATCATCAACTTATTTGATGGCTAAACAGCTGTTGAGAACTCTCTTAAAATACTTTGTCCTAAGGCCTCCATGACCCCACTCTTTCTACACTATTCTGTTTCTTCTTAGCCTTGTTTTGTCAGCTCTTACTCCCTCTGGACATTTTTGAATTTCAACCCTGGATCCAACTCATACTGCTTAAAGTATCTGTGCACAGATTTTTATGGGAGGACTTCAAAAAGTTCATGGAAAATTAAATTGAAAGATAAGCTTATTTTGGTGCAAAAATATTTTGGAATACAAGCATATGAGAGGTTTTCAAAGAATTCATAAAAATGTATACTATGAAAAACCTGTGAATGCATTTCATAGAATTTTGTATCAAAATAAGCTTATCTTTAATGCTAGTTTCTGTGACCTTTTGAAGTATCCATGTACCTCTATCCCTGAACTCTCTTTTGAACACCCATTGGTCATATCCACTGGATATCCAAAAAGACATCAAACTCCATGCATTTGAAATAAAATCATCTCATTTCCACTTCTGCTATTCTATTCTTCAATATTTCCTATATAGATAAATAGTTGCCTCACTGAATACTCAAGCCAGGAGCCTGGTTCAGGTCAGAAACCCTGAGATTATAAATTGAATCTCTCCCTCCACATCCAATCAATAATCAAGTAATCATTAGTTTCATCTCCTAAACATATTCCTAATTCTTCCATTTATTTACATTTCAATTGCTATCAGTATTCCCCATCCTGGCCAACACTGTCTGCAGCCTAGACTACTAAATACAAATACCCATTAAAGTTCTACTTTTTCTTTTTAACCTGATACTATAACCCACAATAGTCACTTGATAGGAATCTTACTCCTTTCCCAATCTAGTCCCAATTTTGTTGTCACGATGATCTTTAAAAATACTTCAATAATTGTCCATCACCGTTTGGTTAAAACATCAAAGTCTCGAGATGATCTATAGAG
The DNA here is from genome assembly GCA_949820135.1 of Sylvilagus floridanus. Taxonomy (NCBI): domain Eukaryota; kingdom Metazoa; phylum Chordata; class Mammalia; order Lagomorpha; family Leporidae; genus Sylvilagus; species Sylvilagus floridanus. The sequence continues at coordinate 83,957,680 of OX463223.1, forward strand.
CTCTGCATGTTCTAGGCACTGGTTCCATTTTCAGCCTGACTTCTTGCCACTCACTTCCTTGCTCAGGCTCCTGCATATCAAATTTATTACTCGAATATACCAAATTTGTTTCAGCATTGGAGCCTTTGCATTTGTTATTCCCTCTGCATGAAACACTTAGATGATTAATTGGTTCTTTTCTTGTAGATTTGCTTATATACTGTTTCTTCAGGTAAACTTCCCCTGAAACATAGAGAACAGGTCAGACATTCCCATGAATGTCATCCCATAGCACTCTTCATTTAATACATTTTACCACAAGTAAAATAATTTGTTTTTAGTCTGCTTACCCTAGTAGTCTATGTTTTTTGAGGACAAACAAATGTTTATCTTGTTTCCCACTCCATTTCCAGCATCAAACACTGTGCTCTGAACACATTGTAGGTACACAGCTAACATCTGTAGAATGAATAAACTCTCACTTTGCCCCTACAGTGGCATCAGCAATACTTACTGATTGTTTGATTCTGAGGTGCCTCCTCTCTTGCACTACAGTGAAATTTTAAAACAGGCTGAGCCCCAGAATGGCTTCTGTTCATTGACCCTGTAGTATCAGCCCATGTGACATCATTATCCTTATTATAGCATTTTTCCCTTGGCTCAGGAAAGCACTAAAATATGTTTAAAAATGAATATACTCGAGCCAGAGTTCTTTGGGTTTGAATCCTAGCCCTGTTACTTACAAAGCCTTTCTGTGGCTCATAGAGTTGTTATAAACAGATAATGCATTTGATGCACTAAATGAAGTTCTGAGCACATACTAAATATCCAGAAATATTTGCAACTTTCATCTAACAGATCCACAATTTCTTTTCAGAAATATCCTAGGAAATGGGCTCTATGATTGTCCAAATGATAAAGTCCTAGGTATCCACACAGGTCCAGCCAGTAACCCTGACTCTCCAGGGTTCTGATTGTCACCTATGATGCAAGATAATCATTTCAGGTTTTCCAAGAAATCTGCACAAAAACTGGACTTAGAAGCAGGTGCTCTTCTCTGGGCTATAGAAATCCTTCTTCTCTAAATAATTCACCATCATATTCTATTCACTCAATGAATATTTCTTTCTTTCTTTTTTTTATTTTTTGACAGGCAGAGTTAGACAGTGAGAGAGACAGAGAGAGAGTTATAAAGAGTGAGAGATAGAGACAGAGAGAAAGGTCTTCCTTCCGATGGTTCATTCCCCTAGTGGCCACTATGGCCAGCGCTGCATGGATCCGAAGCCAGGAGCCAGGTGCTTCCTCCCAGTCTCCCATGCAGGTGCAGGGATCCAAGCACTTGGGCCATCCTCCTCTGCTCTTCCAGGCCACAGCAGAGAACTGGACTGGAAGAGGAGCAACCGGGACTAGAACCCAGGGTACTGGCGCCACAAGCAGAGGATTAGCCAAGTGAGCCACGGCGCCGGCTGGATATTTCTAATTTACAATATGCCAAGCATTATATTAAGCCCATGGACTATGGACATAGCCCTATTATGGAGTCTTATTCTTGGGAGAAAAATACCATAATAAGCTTGTAAAAAAGGAAGTAAAGCATGAAGAATATGATAACTGGTACAAAGAAAACAAAATGGAACAAATGAATAAAGGGACAGTAAATAGCAAGTATAACTTAGGGGAGGTGGCCAAAGGGGGTTCTTTCTGAGGAAATAACATTTCAGCTGATGCTTAAAGCATGGAAAGAGTGACTCACAGACAGAGCTAGCATCTTAGACACAGTACAGAGCAAGTGAAAAGTCTTTACATACCACTTTGAGGAAATTTAAGGGAAAGAAGGTGAGTGTGGCTGGAGCAGACACACACAGTGAGAGAGTGTGTGTGTAAGGAGATGAGCCTGGGCGTATACAGGAGTTAAATCATATTGGATGTGATATGCCATGAATTTACCTTAGTTCTTCATTGTCTCATTAGTAAACACTAGTCACAGTAGCTGTTGAGCTCTCAATATGTGGCTAATTCAAATTGAGATACATTTAGTATGAAAGGCAGAATGTAAAATATTCATAATTTTAAATGTTGATGACATGTTTAAATTATATGTTAAATATTCTGAACTAAACTAAGTATATTGTTAAAAATAATTTCGTCTCATGTTGGCTACCAATGTGTTATGGAAACTTTAAAACTTTCCTGAGTCTATAAATGCATCTATTTTACTATAAATTTCTTCTATGAATTAAGTCGTTTTTAATGATTTTGTGTTTACCACAATGTTAAAATATTGCTTTAACATTTAGATTAAAATATGACACTTAAATTCTTAAATGGGGGTCCAAGCTCGTGGCACAGTGGGTTAAGCTGCTGCCTGTGAGGCTGGCACCCCATATCAGAGTGATGATTCAAATCTGCTCTGTTTTCAATCTAGCTCCCTGCTAATGAACATGGGAAAGCAGCAGTTGATGGTCCAAGCACTCAGGCCCCTGTCACTCATGTGGGAGACACATATAAAGTTCCAACCTGCTGGCTTTACTCTGGCCCTGCCTCAGCTATTGCAGCCATTTGGGGAGTGAACCAGTGGATGAAAGATCTCTTTTTGCTTCTCCCGCTCTCTCTCTCTGTCACTCTGCCTTTCAAATAAATAAAAATAATAAATCTTTAAAGAAGTAATCCCATCCTATTTTAAAATATTTTTTAAAAGTATTTATTTCAAAGGCAGAATGGCAGAGAAAGAGAGCAGACTTTTCCATTCTCTGATTCACTCTCCAAATGGCTACATGACAAGGGCTGGGCTGGGCTGGGCTGAATCTAGGAGACTAGAGCTTCAGCCAGTTCTCCCAACTCTGTTTCTCTTTTTGCATCCTTAAATGTGACTACTAGAACAGCAGTAATTTTTATATGTGACATATAGTTGTGGATCACATAGATTTATTGAGGAGTGCTATTCTAAGTGAAATTAGAAAACATTGGAGGATGTTAAGAAGGGAGTGAGGTTGGCCCTGTGGCGTAATAGGCTGAGCCTCTGCCTGCAGTGCCAGTTTGCCATGTGGGCACTGGTTTGAGTCTCAGCTGTTCCACTTCCGATACATCTCTCTGCTATGCCTAGGGAAGCAGTGGAGGATGGCCCAAGTCCTTGGGCCCCTGCATCACCGTGGGAGACCCAGAAGAAGCTCCTGGCTCCTGGCTTTGGATCGGCGCAGCTCCAGCCATTGCGGCCATCTGGGGAGTGAACCAGTGGATGGAAGGCCTCACTCACTGCCTCTCTATAACTCTGCCTTTCAAATAAATACATGAATCTTTAAAAAAAGGAGTGATATTTTATGATTTGTGTTTTTGAAAAGATCACTCTCTCTTCTGATGAGGTAATTCCAGGCACAGGAATATAAATTTCTTATTGACCTTACTACAACAATGAGGTGATGATGTCTTCAACCACAGAGGGAGCCGTAGACATGAAGGAAAGTGGTGAAGATCTAGAACATTTTCTAGATTAAAAAAAGACTACCAATAAATTGGATAGAGAGATAGAAGAGAAATAATTAAAATATCTTTCATTTACTTAGCAGTTACTATATTTTATGGGGGAGAAAACTGAAATTCAGAGAAATATAGCAAAAGCTAGTAAGGAATCCAGAAAATCTCATAGAATTTATCTAGCTGGATAAAAAAATCAGAATTCTTAACTAATATGGTGTATACCAATTCTCACTTCCATATACTCCTCCCAAACTGCTGTCATTGCCATACACAAATGTCAGGGATCTGAACCTATAGTCTCCCTTGCCCTCTTTCCCTCTTTGCTCATTCCTGATGGCTCTGGTTTCACACATAAGCAAGCTTTTTGTATCATCCCTGATATGTTTGGCACCACAAGTCTGCAACCCTGGAGCCCTGCAACAATCTTTCTTAAGTGGAAATAAACACTCAGGTGCATCTCATTGATAATGTAACTCAAACAAAGACAAAATAGCCATATTCATTTCAAAAAAAGTTGATTTTAAGGTAGAAAGCATTTTCGAGACAGAAAAAAGTAGTAATAAGAGATCTAATCTGTCAGGGTTATATAAAAGTTATAAATTTCTGTATTTCTCCCAACTTGGACTTATCATATATGAAATGACAAAGTATGGGAGCATGCAAGTTATAGTGGAAGACAATTACCTCTCTGCAATGATTCAGAAACCAAGTGAGGCAAAGAATTAAAGCTAAGACACAAAGAAAACAAATGTAGCAAGTGGACATTGAAACTTTTCAATTATTAGCTTAGAAGCATCCAAAAAGGAATCTCCCTTTTACTGACTCACCATTATCTCACATATCTCACAATGAAGTTGAATTCTGAGCTGCAGGAGCACATGGAAACTTGTTAGAGTTCAAGCTCTGTACATCTCGGAAGAGTTTCAGAGTCCACCCAGCCTCCAGACCTACTACTGAGCTCACTCTTGCGCTTTCCAGCAGAGGAGCATTATCAAAGTTACGTTAAACCCTTCATTGCATTTAGTCTCCTTTAGGCAGAAAGTAGGAGACCCAATTCCCATGGGAGAGAAGAGTGATTGTAAAGAGAGGTGTCACAAAGGAAAGTGCCACCACACAGTGCCCTTCTGAGCCCTAGTCTGCAAATCTCAAAAATGAGATCAGGGGATGGGAGTAGTGATTGGGGATGATAGTATCCACTGTGTAAACAGTTTGCATTGTGTGTGAGGGCACAGCTTAGGCCTGATATATATTGCCCAGATTATGAGTCTGATCTGTGCCATGGTACAGAGTTGTTTCAATTTTTGATTACCTCAAAAGCCGTGGGTAGGAGCTATCTTACACTTGCTGTGGTGTATGAAGCGGTTCATGAGGCTGGCTGTTGTCATGAATTCCTTGCCTCCCTTACCAATTATGCAGCTTCCATCTGGACCCTTTGTGTTATCCCTGGGTCTCTAGAAAAGAGATGGGGGTAATTTTGCTGATGAGAGTAGCACAATCTTTTTGTCTCTAGCCCAGAGATAAAATATTTTGCTAGCACTTATTAGGTTAAATAGGCTCCCTGTCTGCTTGCAAGTGAGGCATGGTTGACAATCAGGAAGCTTCCTCACCCAGCCAGTCCAACAAGAGTGGCATGATGTGTGTGGTCATAGCAACTGGGTTAGTTGTAGGTCTTTTTAAAAATTGTACTTATTTAAAGAGGACAAATTTCATGTATATATGAGGTGCCAGCATCCCATATAGGCACTGGTTCTAGTCTTGGCTGCTCCTCTTCCAATCCAGCTCTCTGCTATGGCCTAGGAAAGCAGTGAAAGATGGCTGAAGTCCTTGGGCCCCTGCATCCATGTGGGAGATCCGGAGGAAGCTCCTTTCTCCTGCCTTCAGATCAGCACAGCTCCAGCTGTTGCGGCCAACTGGGGAGTGAACCAATGGATGGAAGACCTTTCTCTCTGCCTCTCCCTCTCATTGTCTGTAACTCTACCCCTCAAATAAATAAATAAAATCTTATAAAAAGAAAAACTTCTATTCCTCAAGAGTATAGACAAGGGCTATAAACAATAATAAAATATCATAATGTCAATTTTTATATATATTACATAATTTAATACTCTGTATATTAATTATCACAAATCACAGAAAACATATGATCTTTGTCTTATGTTGACTGACTTATTTCACTAAGCATAATGGTCTTCAATTGAATCCATTTTGTTGCAAAAGACAGAATTGCATTGCTTTTTGTGACAGAGTAGTATTCCATCACACACACACACACACACACACACACACACACATATATTTATATATATATACCACAATATCTTTATTGAGTCATCAGTTGATAGACATCTGGGATAATTCCACAGTGTAGCTATTATGAATTGAACTGCTATAAACATGGAAATACAGATAACTCTTTCATATGCTGATTTCATTTCCTTTGGGTAAATTCCCAGGAGTGGGATGACTGGGCCATACCTTAGGTATATTTTCATATGTCTGAAGAATTCTCCATAATGGTTGTGGTAGTTTACATTACCACCTACAGTGTATTATGGTAGCTTTCTCCCCACATCCCTGCCAGCATTTGTTATATATGATTTTTAGATGATAGCTATTTTAACTGGGGTTGGGTGAAACCTTATTGTGGTTTTTTTTTTTTTTTAGTTTTTAACTGATTTTGAGTTGATTTTTGTGTATGATCATTTATCTTTTTTATTTGTTTAAAAATATTTATTTTATTTATTTGAAAAACAGAGTGAGATAGCATCAGAGAGAGAAAGAGGTCTTCCATTCCTCTGGTTCACTCTCCACATGACTGCAATGTCCATAGCTGAGCTGATCTGAAGCCAGGAGCCAAGAGATTCTTCTGGGTCTCCCACACAGGTACAGGGACCCAAGGACTTGGACCATCTTCTACTGCTTTCCCAGGCCATAGCAGAGAGCTGGATTGGAAGAGGAGCAGCCACGACTAGCACCAGCACCCATATGGGATGCAGGCGCTGCAGGCTGGGACTTTAACCTGCTGCGCCATAGCGCTGGGCCCCCTTGTTTTTCATTTGCATTTCCCTGATGGCTAGTGATCCTGAACATCTTTGCATTTCCCTGATGGCTAGTGATCCTGAACATCTTTTCATGGGCCTGTTGGCCACTTGTATTTCATACTTTGAAAGCATCTGTTCATATGCTTAGCCCAGCCTGGTTTTTAACCATGTTGCTTGTTTTGTTGTTGTTGAGCTTCTTGAGCTCCTTTATATATCCTAGATATTAATCTTTTATCAGTTACATAGTTTGCAAATACTTTCTCTCATTCTGTCAGTTGCCTCTTTGTTGAGTGTTTCCTTTGCTGTATAGAAACTCTTATCTTAATGTAATCCCGTTTGTCTGTTTTTGCCTTTATCCCCTTTACTTCTAGGGTCTTATCTAAGAATTCTCTACCTATGCCGATGTCTTGCAGTGTTTCCCCCATGTTTTCCTTTAGAAGTTTGATGGTTTCGGGTCTTAGATTTAGATCCATGATCCATTGTTAGTTGATTTTTGTATAAGGTATAAGGTAGGGAGGGGTCTTATTTCATCCTTCTGCTTGTAGACCTACAATTTTCCATTTGTTGTTTCCACACCTACAACACCATTTGTTGAAGAGGTTGTCCTCACTCCATGGAGTGATTTTGGCTCGTTTCTCAAATATAAGTTGTTTGTTGGTGTGTGGATTAATCTATGAGGTCTCTAATATCTAGGAACAATATTTAACCCTGACTTAAGTCTTACCCAATAAGACACGGAATGTGTAGATCTGGGTACCTAGGGTTATAACTACTGCTTCCCTAAACAGCCAACACTGGAATATCAAGGAAAAAAAAAATCTGGAGCTTTATGTCTTGCTAGAATTTTCATTCAGTGCAACAGTTCAACACACAGTTCTCTAATGCCTAAAGTCTAATGTCTCTGACCTAAAAAAACCTCTCACTGAAAGAATGGGTAGATACACACAAACAGAAATGAGAGTAGTGTGGCCAGTTTTGAACTTGACAAAGATCTTCCTGGAAGTCCATTACTTATAAAGCTCACGGCTTATTATAGAATAGTATCAATCTGAGAAAAAGCTCCCAAGAGTTTACTTTAAATAACTGAATCCATAACACATGGATCAAGGTGTGAATCCTGAAGAGATTGTAATTAATTTCTCCACTTCATCTGATGTAAGGAAGGATGAAACATCTCCAGCCCCATAAGGGGGACATAAACTATTATGTTCTCCCTTTGATAGATGTACTACGTTTTTAATCACTGATCCCTGTCATATTACCTAAGCAGATGGCATCTTAATGAACTTCATGGAACTCTCAGTTCCATAGGACAATTTATGCCCGATTCTCATTTCAGACTTAGAAACTTATTTCCTTGTGGTGATGTATGTAATTACTTCTTGACTTGTTTGCTCTGCCCACTTCTTAGGAACTTCATTGCTTTACTTTGAGTTTCCCAGCACTTCATGCCACCTCTCTCTTCTCCATTTGTATGCTGATTTCTTGCATTCTAAGAAACCAAATTTCTTCCCTGAACCGGAAGCTGGATGAGTCCTGATGTCAGTAACCAATTGCTAAGGCCCAAAATACAGAAAAATAAATTTGAAAGTTTCATGAGTTTGATGAATAATAAATATTGGTTTTAATGGATGTTTGAAAAACAAAATATTAATAACTTTTTCAGGCTAAGATACTTGACTGCACGAATCGTGTTTTAGGTGTCTTAGTATCCTACCACACTCACCACAATCCATCTAGTCTTGTACCATGGTCTATTTTCCACTGTGTAAGCCAGCAATGCATTTCTGGAATGACTTTCTCTTGTCCTCTTAATCGCTGGAGAGATGTAGGGAGATTATTTGGATGACTCACTTATCCCTAATAAACTGTTCCAAAATAATCATAGATATGCTCAAAGATGTATATGTAAGTTATGTTCATCTCATTAGTAAGTATGATAATAAAAATTGAAAAACAACTTAAATGGCAAACATTACAAAACCGGTTACATAAAATATGTTTTCATTCAATGGAATAATTTTAACAGTGAAAAGCAATGTCATATTGGAAAAGAGTTAATAGCACGGTTCAATTTTATATTATTAAATGACAAAGTTATATTACAAAATAGTGTCTACACACATTTCTAAATGGAAAAAACATGCGTTTGCTGAATGACTGTATTTATACATATGCATGGCATATAACACCATTTTAAAGAATTAATGGAGATTCTTGCATTTAAAATAATACTGAGGATATACACTAAATGTTATGAGTTTTTTGTAGATACCTGATGAATGATTTTAACTGTATTCTTATGGTTTTTAGTTCCCAATGTTTGTAAAGTTATAACACCTTACTTTTGTAATCATATAAAATGACAACATTTGAACAAATACTTATTTTTGCACCTTGATAAACATTACTGTGTCAAGTCTAAAAACTCAGACTTGGAGCTGGCATTGTAGCACAGCAGGTCAAGCTGCTGCCTGTAGTGCTGGCATCCCATATGGGTACCAGTTTGAGTCCTGGCTGCTCCACTTTCAATCCTACACCCTACTAATCCTACACCCTACTAATGCCTCTGGGAAAGCCTCTGGAAAATGGTCCAGGTGTTTGGGACACTTCCACCCACATGAGAGACAAGGACAATACTCTTAGCTCCTGGCCTTGGTCTGGCCCAGACTGACATTGCAGCCATTTGGGAGGGTGGACCAGTGAATGGAAGATTTCTCTCTCTTTCTTTCCTTCTGTCTATAACTCTGCCTTTCAAGTGCATAAAAATAAATCTTTTTCAAAAGTTATTTATTTATTTATTAGAAAGGCAGTATTACAGCGATGCAGAGGCAGAAAGAGAGGTCTTCCATTCACTGGTTCACTCCCCAAATGGCTGCAATGGCTGGAGCTGGGCCAATCCGAAGCCAGGAGCCAGGAGCCAGGAGCTTCTTCTAGGTCTCCCACATGGGTGCAAAGTCCCAAGGACTTGGATCATCTTTTATTGTTTTCCTAGGCCATAGAAGAGAGCTGAATCAGAAGTGGAGCAGTCAGGACTCGAACCGACACCCATATGGGATGCCAGCACTGCAGGCCATGGTTTTACCCACTACACCATAACGCCAGCCCCTAAAAATAAATCTTAAAAAAAAAAAATCCAGACTAATTCCATTGACCTTAAAGCTGAACTCATGACTATAGATTTAGGTTGTTCATTATGATGTTTCTCTAATTGACATGTATTTTACAGAATGAATGATGACCCATAATTTCCCCCCCTTCACCTTTCCTTATCTCCTTGGTTTATTAAAGGGTCTATTCAGAATGAGCTCATACAAAGGCATCAAGAAGTAGTATGTGATTGTTATCAGATCAATTTGCACATGCCTGGGAAGCCATAAGTGTAATTATAGGACTATTATTAACTTTTGTAAAGAACTTCAAAATACCAAGAGGCATGATCTGAATTCTCAGCATATGCCCCAATGTTTTCAAATGTGAGATGACAAGGACAGAAAGTAAAAGTAGATAAAGACAGAGGTAATGAAAAAAAATTTGAATAGAAATTAGTCTTGATCTCACAGGGAAAGCTGGAAGACCACCAATATTTATTAAGGCACACAAAGGAGAAAGGGTGGCTTGGAGACTTCTAGGCAGGACATAATTTGTCTTTCCTGATCAAGCCTCCTACGGTCACCCATAAGTCAAATATTCTACACTAGAAATAAAACTGACATTCTGGTGTGCCTCGCATTTCACTTGCTAACCAATTTATGAACTCAGACCTCATGTATCACTGATTTATTTAATAAACATTGATTGAGCACTTACTATGTGAAAAGTGCACTACTCACTTTGTCCCTCTCTTCTGACTTAATGTGTATACCTCTTCTCTGACTTTAGCATTTTACTTCCTTCTTCAATTACAGTTAAGAAATTCCTTTCCCATTACTATGCAGCCCTAGGTCAAGGAAATACCTGTTCCACTCCATTCATGAGACTCAAGAGGTGATGTCCCAACCAGGTATTCCTAGAACAATGAGGAGTATCAAATAGCCAGAAAAGGAGTGAGCAGAAGGAGAATCCAGAAAGCAGTCTTATTCTGGAATAAGTGAAGATATCTTTAAACTATGGTGTCTCATAAGTCCTTTTTCCCCAAAGAGACGATTTTGATGATTCTAAGTCGGCAATGAAAAAGATGAATTGTATACATATACATTTTTTTAAAATCACTGCTGCTTCTTCTTCCATTTTTTAAAATATTTATATATTTGAAAATCAGAGTTTTCAGAGAGAAAGGTAGAGGCACAGAAAGAGACTTTTCATCTGCTGGTTCACTCCTCAGATGGCTGTAATGACCAGGGCTGAGCCTGGCCAAAGTCAAGATGCAGGAGCCAGGAGCTTCATTTTGGTCTCCCACATAGCTGGCAGGGGTCTCCCCTGCTTGTCCCAGGCCATTGGCAGGGAGCTGGATCTGAAGTGGAGTAACCAGGACATGAATCAGCACCCTCATGGGATGCCAGCATTGTAAGCAGTAGCTTTACCCACTATACCACTACACTGGCTCCCAACACACACGCACACACACACATTTTTGATCACAAATGAGATGTTGCAGTGACCCTGAAATCACACATATTTATGTATGTTTCATTTCATTTAAAGTAACAGTAACACCTATAATGTGGAGGAGAAAATTGCCTCTTGAATATTTATATAAGTTTGTAATGAAATAAAATGAAATAATGTAATGAAATAAATGTATGAAGTTAAAAGTGAAAATGTCAATAGTCTCAAGAGCCTTTAACTCAAGTAATAAGATAGCATCTAACACAAGAACATGGTAAGGATTTGGTGGAACTTAAATTTTCTAAGCTATGAACATGTTGCATATGGTTGAGCTCCAAATCACCAACTAGGTTATTCAGGGCAACAAAATGAACCACATCACCACATCTCAACAAGCATGTTAGGCCAAAGTGAAAGTATAGGAATTGGGCGGACTAAATCAGAGTACTGAACATTAGGGGAGAAATATCATGAGGACCCACAGGCATTAGCAAGTTGTGATCTGTGTAACAGGTACTAAGAGAAGGCAGAAAGTTGCTGCTATAAGCATAGAGTGCTGCTGCTGGAATGAATGGAATGTTTTCTTTTAATTGCCCTTTGAAAGTGATATTAGTGATGTTCACACATTACCAGCAACATCTGGAAGTCTTTGGTCCCTATTCTCTTTGTCTCCTACATTTTTAAATGTTTTATTTCAGAAGAGTTTTAAATTTATAAAGCAAAAATTGTGAGTTAGTAATACAAAGAATTCTCTCTCTCTCTCTCTCTCTCTCTCTATATATATATATATATATATAGACATATAGATAGATAGATAGATAGATAGATAGATAGATAGATCGATAGATATCCCTTATCCTATTTACCCTACTAACATCTCATATTGGTATCTTTGCCCTTGTATTTAACCAAAAAATCTCAGATTCATATAATTATTTTCTTCCAACACCCAATCCCAGCAAAGCTGCTGGTAACATTTTTTTCACATGCTACATTAATTTTTTTAAATTTACATACCTATTCAGTTTTTAAAAAAATTTTTATTAATATAAAGAGAACAGATGTCATGTATTTTACAGGTGTAGTTCAAAGAATTTAATCACATTTCCCCCTCTCACTCTCTCCCTCCTTAAAGCCCCTATTTCCTTACTTTCTTTTGACAACTTTTATAAAATCACTGACTTATACGTAGGGATAAATACAGATTAATTGTTATCAGCCTTATCTGGACTCTAGGCACTATTCAGAAGTACTTTCTATTTTCTCCTAACTAGTTAACCAGTTAACCTCCATTTTCACAGAGAAAATGGGGATCATTTGCAAAAATTTCTGCTTCTATCCACCCTAAATTTATTTTTTTCTTCTATATTTACCCTTTTCTCTCTTAGCTCATTGAAACAGATGATCATGCTTCTGCCTGATAAAACTGTACTTTTCCTTCATAGCACCCACAATGACTGAAATTATTTGTGAAAATCATTTTTATGTTACTTCAACTTATTAGTAAATTCTTTGAGAAGACAGACGGTGTCTATTTTCATCATACTATCTTTGGCAGTTACCACAATAATATATTTTTGCTAAACATTTTTTTAAAGAATGTGAGTCTATTAGAGCTTTTATTTTCAAACATCAAAATCTGCTTCTGGCTTACTTAAATAAAGAGGAAATTATTAGAACTCTTTTAAGAGTGGGGTAGAGGCCTGAGAGAATTTACCAGAATATGAAATGGGTAATCACTGAGTGAATTATAGAGAGCCAAGCAGCAGACATCACAAAAACATTCTAGTGTTCCAATATAATAGAATCAGAATTTACTGCCAACAAATCTGTCATTATGATTATGAATGGTAACCAACCATTTTCTGTCTTCTCCTGTATTGTTTAAATATTGAACACCCCAAAAGAGAGCATTCGGTTAACAGAGCTTGAATTAATATTATACATCGTAGTTAACTAGGAACAGAAAAAGGGAAATTTCACCTCCCTGTTGATTCCATAACTGGAGACAGGTCATGAAATAATACTCCTGTCAAAACTACTATGATGACTCATTTATGTTGACTTGATTAAGATACAAGGTGCCCAGATATTTGGTTAAACATTACATTACTTGTGTCAATGAGAGTGTTTTTTGAATAAGATTAACATTTAAACTGATAGTTGAAGTAAAACAGATTCCCCACACACTCACAATGTGGGGTGGCCTCATTTAACTGACTATAGGCCTGACTACAATAAAAATTAAAGCAAAGGAGAATTCTCTGCTTGTGCTTCAAATTTTTCAAGCTAAGACATTGCTCTTTTCCTTGTTTGTCTAACCTTTTAGGTTAAACTGAACTGAATCTAGACACTGTAAGATGTCCAAAGTTTTCAGCTTTCCGATGGAAGATTCGAGGACTTAGCCTACATAATCATAATCATGTGAGCCAGTTCTTTATAATCTCCTCTCCCCTCCTCTCCATTCCTTCTCTCTCCTCTCCTCTCCCCCTTCCTCTTCCCCTTCCCTCTCCTCTCCTCTCCCTCCCTTCCTCTTTTCACCCTCTCCTCTCTCTCTCTCTCTTTCTCTCTCTGTTGGTTTGTTTGAACCCAAAGATAGTATACATCCTAGCTCATACATATATACTATTTTGGTTTTCCCAGGGCAGACCAGGACTACAATTTATATCTGAGAATTGAGATATGGAATAGAGCTGGCGCTGCGGCTCACTAGGCTAATCCTCCACCTTGTGGCGCCGGCACCCTGGGTTCTAGTCCCAGTCGGGGCGCCGGATTCTGTCCTGGTTGCTCCTCTTCCAGGCCAGCTCTCTGCTGTGGCCCAGGAGTGCAGTGGAGGATGGCCCAAGTGCTTGGGCCCTGCACCCCATGGGAGAGTAGGAGAAGCTCCTGGCTCTGCCATCGGATCAGCGCAGCACGCCGGCCACGGCGGCCATTGTAGGGTGAACCAACAGCAAAGGAAGACCTTTCTCTCTGTCTCTCTCTCTCACTGTCTACTCTGCCTGTCAAAAAAAAAAAAAAGAAAAAGAAAAGAAAAAGAGATATGGAATAGAAATCAGACGGATGGCCAACTGTCTTTATATGCCCAACATGACAGGCATCAAAGAACTGACCTGATCAGAATATAGGTCCCCAGGGTTTACTACAAACCACAACAAAAAATATTTATGAAAACAAATAATTCCATAACTTATTAGAAACTGTATTAGAGTCCACTAATGTCCTTACATCCTAGGTCTGAATTGACTCAAACTTGGCAAAATCAAACTTTCTGTTTTGTTTTGTTTTTGACAGGCAGAGTGGACAGTGAGAGAGAGAGACAGGGAGAAAGGTCTTCCTTTGCTGTTGGTTCACCCTCCAATGGCTGCCACGGACAGCGCGTTGTGGCCGGTGTACCGCGCTGATCCGATGGCAGGAGCCAGGTGCTCTCCTGAGACAGGAGGAGAGAGATCTTCAATCTGCTGGTTTGCTGCCCAGAATGTTGCAATGTCTGTGGCTGAGCCAGACTGGTCTCCCATGAGGTGCAGGGCCCAAGCACTTGGGCCATCCTCTACTGCACTCCCGGGCCACGGCAGAGAGCTGGCCTGGAAGAGGAGCAACCGGGACAGAATCCGGCGCCCCAACCGGGACCAGAACCCGGTGTGCCAGCACTGCAAGGTGGAGGATTAGCCTAGTGAGCCGCGGCACTGGCCAATGTCTTGTTCTCTTAACCCTTAGTTGCTTATGTAGAATTAAAAGCAAGTTATGGGATCAAGCTTTGTGGCAGAGCAGGTTTAGCCACACCCTGTGAAGCCAGTACCCCATTTGTGTAGCAGTTCAATTCCCAACCATGTCATTTCCAATCCATCTCCCTGCTAATGCATCTGGGAAAGCAGTGGAGGACTGCCCAAGTGGTTGGGACCCTGCACCCACGTAAGAGGCATAGAAGAAGCTCCTGGCACCTGGATTCAGTCTGGCTCAGCCACAGACATTGCAACCATCTGGGCAGCAAACCAGCAGATTGAAGATCTCTCTCCTCCTGTCTCTGTAATTCTGCCTTTCAAATAAATAAATAAGTGAACCTTAAGTGAATTACATAGGTCTGGAACAAAACCTTAAGTGTGTCTAGTATCATAACTGAACATGTTCTAGTCAAATTTACCTTGTACAATTCAGATATTCTCCGATCTACCTCCAAAGGACCTCAGATGTTATTATTTTGCAGATACTTTGTAAAATGTATAGCTCAGTTGATTGATCATACTGTACACAGATGCACATATTTGTGCTGCTGCTTTGAAAACTCATTTAAAAATCTTTTGCTCTTCAATTAGTAATGACAGAGACAAATAACAGTGGTAGTATTTAATAGCCATTTGAGAGTTGGCTGTGTGTGATACAAAGTGATGAAGAGATTCTTGTTAGTATAGACTAGAAAAAAATCCATCGTCTCTGGAACTAAGTAAAAACTGACATTAAAAAAGACAGGAAAATTAAACTATGATGATAGAAACCAAAATATTGGTTACCTCTAGCGGCATACAGGCAGGGGAGAACATGGAGGAACTTTCTAGAGTGATGTAAATTTTCTACATATTGATTTAAGTAGTGACTTATGAGCATACGCATGTGTAAAAAGTGATTTTGCTGTGCTGTTAATATTTGTGTACTTTATTATATTTAAATTATATCTCAATAAAATGTTTTTAGAATATAAAATGCATATGGGGACAAAATTTCATATTTTCTATACTTAAAGAAATCACATTGTACTACAATTTTGCTGTATAATCTCTAATATATATATAAGAGAACTACATTTATCCAAATAAATGGTAATTTAAAAAACAATTTAAGGTGTTGTTTGGATCAAAAAATTTTAGCGAATTTACTAGCATACAGCATAGAATTACAAAGAACTGAAATAAAAAGAAGCTGCAGAACATACTGGTGATTTTGCTAATGCCAAATCATGCCAAAAAGTCACAGTGTGCTAAAGTTTAAAATATATTTACATTGGCAGAATATCGTCACTGTCTAATGCATTGTTGTATTTTGATTTAGACTCAAGGCTTTACGTTTATTTATATCCAAGTGTGTTTTAAATATAATATTGGGTTATTATAATAAAATATGTACCTTTGATTCACAAACTAACATCTTTTTAAAAAAAGATTTATTTTATTTATTTGAAAGATTGTTACAGAGAGAGGTAGAGACAGAGAGAGAGGTCTTCCATCTGCTGGTTTATTCCCCAGATGGCCGCAATGGCAGGAGCTGTGCCTATCCAAAGCCAGGAGCCAGGAGCTTCTTCCCAGTCTCCCATGTGGGTGCAGGGGCACAAGGACTTAGTCCATCTTCTACTGCTATCCCAAGCCATAGCAGAGAGCTGGATTGGAAGAGGAGCAGCCGGGACTTGAACCGGCACCCATATGGGGTGCTGGAGCTTCAGGTCAGGGCTTTAACTGGCTGTGCCACGGCACTGGCCCCAGCAGACTTACTTCTTGATATATAAGTTTGTGGGAGCACTTATAGTGAAACTATTTATAAAAAGGGATGTGTCCATGCCCACAAGGGAGTTTTTATATAGCTCATATTAACATGACCATCCTCAAGCAAAAATGAGCCAGAGGTTAAGAAACTAAGAATTCATGTAAGATAACTATAAATAGGATCAGTCTTGGTCTTTGATGGTAGCCATTTCTGGTATTATATGAAACAGAACACAACTAGACATTGTAGGATTGGGTGAGGTAGAAACTGGAAAATTTGAGAGTGGAGATTTGTTACTTCGTGTTTATGCTTTTTGGATCCAACAATTGTTTTTTCCAGTTGTTCTCCTTTGACACATCTGAGAAAGAGTGGACCTTTCAAAAAATATTAAAGGGTCAGATCATCCAAATGGGTAACTGAGCAACCAATGTGATGATTGCAGTGATAACTGAAGTAAAACATGTTTTCAGTAGTAAATTCAGTCTGAATTTTCCTGTTTGAGATACTCTAGCATTGACCCACCGCCTCTATAAATCTGCTCCTCTCATTTCTTCCCACTGAGGCTCCAGCATGCTTTTCCAATTACAAGGACAGAAGGCATATCTTGACTCTCCAAGTGTTCTAATTAACCAACTCTTTGTCTCTCTTACTCATTCATAAGTTTTTAGAAGGGAAATATCATAGGATTTGTTATTATGTTATACACCCATCTACTTATACTTCAATATCCACATGTTGAACATATAAGAAGTTTTCAATGTTGAGTTTAGCTTTTGATAGCCACTGTGGATTACAAACCCTCACTATGTAAGCTGCACCTTCACCCTCCTCTTCCCCTCCCCATCCAGATCCATTCATATAACAAGAGTTTGTAAGTGCTTTGAATACTTTTATTTATAATGTGTGCTGAATACATATATGTCTTAATCCCATTTCCCATATGCCCACCCCCATTCCCTACTCTGTTATCCCTCCCCTCCCCAAACCAAAATCCACAAGCAAACACTTAATTATGGTACAAAGAAATAGCAATATTGGTAAAGCATACTTAAAGTAACAAGTAAATAAGCAGCACATGCATGCCTGCTGGGACTCCAGAATAATGTCCATTTTCAGGTTGCAACACAGTGAGACTTCTCACCTTCCCCTTTGTCAGAATGTCTCATTATAATTCATCAGTATCTCCACAGAGAGGTTTGTTTCCTATGTCATTTAAATGCAGCATCTGAAGCTTTCACACAGAGAATTTGGCAATCTCATAGGTTTCTTTCCTGGGAGCTTTCAAGCCCAAGCAGCCTATGCTATCACTAAGCTTGAACCAAGTAGGTAGTGTTTGATGTGCCTGCCTACACATGCCTAGTATGTTTCCCATCAATCCACAGAGCTGTAGAGCAAAGACAGAACAACGGTAGAAGCTGAAAAGTTGAAAGTCATTAAGGTATCATCAAGTTCAGTTCCATTGTTTGGAACTGAAATTTTCAGAGACTATTTCCATTCACCAACATATATGAAAATAAAATCTGCTGTCCTATCTAGATTACCTGGAAGTATCTAATTTTGCAATATGGCAAAGAATGCTGACAATAAACACTTGTTACAAAATACCTCAGGATCTTAATTTGGAAATGAGAAAGTCATCACAAACAGAATATTTTTATTACCATTTAAAAGGAAGAAAGATTGAACTAGACATATGGGCATCTTTGACCAGGAATTACCACAATAAACAACTTCATGTCCAGACTGGGTCCATCTTCTTTACTCCCTCGTGTGGCCCAGAGGACAACAGATTTTCCCTCAGTGAGAATTTGTCTCATAGTCTAGAGATGATGACAGCCTTCAGCAATGGTAGAGTAGCAAGTAGATGACACAAATGTGTAATTATGTTTCCAGGTAGGCACTTGCTGATATTAAGGCATGTACCTCTCCTGGTGCAAAATTGCCTATTAAACCAGGTCATGGAGAAACATATACAAGATTAGAAAACTCCTCACAAGATAGGCAAAATCATTTTTGCTCTCTGTTCTCATTTCTACTCCACATGTGTTAATGAGGGGACCAAACTCACAAATCTCACTGTCTTTATGAATTTCCAGTGGCTTATCACCTTCACGTATAATTTTTTAAATAGGTATTTAACCTTCTTTTTTCTAGCATGGGCCAACAAGATCTTTTTTTCTTTCATTAAGGGCCTCTTCAATATGTGTGTCTTTTGTGTCTGTGTATATATGTATGTTCATCTGTATACAGTTGTGTAATTATCTGTGTGTGAATCTATTTATATTCATGTGTCTTTTCTGCCATTGCTGCAACTTACTTAGATCAAATACACATTTCATAAGTGATGTCCTTTGGATAAGAAGGTGACACTACTAATGTATCAATAAGAGGGAGTGCACTTTGTTTCCTCAGAAGTGAAAAATGTGTTTTGCAGGGCTATTTATTTACACAACAGTTTTTCTGGATCTTCCAGGCAGCTGATAACCCATGATCAGGAAAATGCTGGCTAGGGTGAGTGGTGCAGTCTGTGTAAACAGACATACATGGGGTTTTGAAACCACATGACCATAGTTCTTTAGCACCGTGCTCGAACCCACAGGGCTAAATGGCCGCACATGGGTTAGAGCCTAGGACCTAGAGCTCATTAGCACCATGTTCCAACCAAATGAGCCCCCCAGCCAGAGGTTACTTACAATCATAGCACCCTCAGACTTGGCTGGGTGCTGAATTCAGATTGTTGCTGTTGACAAAAATAACTACTAAACAAAACCCCGCTTCAAACTCAGACTATCCAGAGGCCTAGTTCTTTAAATACTGCATACATCACCAAAGCTCACGGAAAAACGAAGTTCTGTGAGTGTGGAGTTCACAGCCAAGGCAGCAACAGACATCAAAGCATGGAACATTCCATATTCCCAACCTTACTGAAAGTAGAAAAAGTCTGATTCTTTGTAGAGAGTAAGGATGAGAACAACGAGGGGATTTCCTGGGAATGAAAGAACATTAGGTGAAAATACAATAACACAATAATCATTTAAATTACAATGATAGCCCTTTCATCCAAATTTCTCCTAGGTCTAAGAAGGAGAAGGAGGATATCAGAGCAAGGGATGATCCTTCCAAGAAGCACTGGGTTCCCAGGGGGCAATTCCACTCTGCCCTCTCCTTGTGGGGTAGCAGGGTCCTAGACATAGACAGCCTGATGTCCTGGGTTGTATCCATCTGCCAAAAGGAGAAAGGGAAGCATATCTCAATGTCCTTAGTTCAGAGAATGAGAAGGATTTACAGAAGGAGGGAGAAAAGTACCAGCAGAGCTCACCACTCACAAAGACTACTTAATCTGAAAAAACAGCTGAAGCCACAGGGGGCGATAAACAAATGTGCAGTTTATAAAATTGACAACAAGTGTAGTCATGTAGTCAGCCTAGGACTTCTCCAAACATCTAGTCATATACTAAAGTGACAAAAGTTCAATTTTTGTTGAAAGAAATTGAATGTTGAAAATAACAAGATAGGAGGTAACGGATTTATTTATGAAAGTGAAATGTTAAGGAGTGTTCAAAGTACAAATGAGCTCTTTCCCAGCAATTTCTCTTTGATCTAAAACAGGGATGCAACACTACACCAAGTATGGAAATCTACCAGAAATACTTGAATTTCTAGCTTTAACCATCCAACCCTGTCCCATCAGGGTGGTATAAGACTATCTAGACTCTACTTTAACATCATACTTGACTCATGTACACTTATGCTGTCTGGTTTTCCATTTCTGGAGAAAGGAAAAGTATAATTCGCTCACAATTGTTTAACTGTAACCATATCTTTAACCTTGAGAATTTCAATTCAGCAGGAGAGATGAGGAGGAAGTAATAGCTTATCATTCTACTCTCAGTGCATTGGCTCCAGCTCCCTCACGAGGCTGTTCCATGAATTGTTGGACAGAAGTGTCAGATGAGAAGCAGTTATACTAAGGAGACAGGATCATTGGTAGCTACCTCGAAAACTGCCTGCCAAATATGGTTAGTTTCAATGCTTAAAAAAACTTGTTTGTAATACAGTTTATTAAGACAGAAGACTTGTAAAAATATGAGGATACTGTGTAACACACTTGGAGGAATGGTGTTGCAAAAGGAAGAGATTCGGCTGTAATGAAGAAGAGGGCACGGAAGGGAAGAAGAAGGGCAAGAAGAGGAGAAAAGATAAAAGAAGAGAATTAGCAAGGGGGGACTGGACTGGAGAGGAAAGGAAAGGTTAAACAGGTAAGAACAGAGAGGAAGAAGTGAACAAAGAAGAGTAGGAGATAGAGGATGAGAAGACAAGAGAAGAGGAGGAATACGAGGAGGAAAAGAAATCCCACTCTCATTCTGGCATCATTTTGACATGCAGAACAGACAGTATTCTTTAAAGTGCCAATAACATTGTCTCCAGGAAAGACCATGGAAGCAGAAGAACCTGCATTCTTTCTCTTCATCTCTCCAGCTGAATTGAAATTCTCATAGGTTAAAGAGATTGGCTCAATTAAATCAAGAGTGGGTGCATTATTCTTTTTCTTTTTCCAGAAAAGGAACAGCAAAACTATACAGGAAAAATTTATAGAGACAAGGTATGCTGTTAAATGTAGAATCAAGAATCAGGGAGAACTTTTTGAATTTTATGGTGCTAACTTGGGCACTTCCATTTTCATTGCATTCAAAGGGAAGCTAACAACAGATTATTGTATAGCAACCTGTAGAAATAACCCAGGTGACATGGGGTGAACCGTTTAACCACTTTGTCTTTTCCTCTGTATCTGTAAGATTTCTCATTCTCACTCTGCCACAGGAGATAAGCTATGACTAACAACTTCCACTTACAAGAGGCTTTGAGTTCCCAGAGCACTCAATAAATTTTCAGGAACTATGTCTTTCTCTCCTGGTATTTCCCTCTGAATATGATAAGGAGATTGGCCTCTTATCCATCTAAATAAAACACAAATAAGAATCTCTAGGGGTTCTTACAGCTCCTGAGACTACCTCTGGAATATCAGAGGACAAGTGCCATGGCCAGGTGGCACACAAGAATCAAGAAGGTGACAGGGATTGGAATTGTAATTCAGGAGGCCCCATACCAGAGTAGGGCTTTCCTTTGAGTGAACATCAGAACATCTCTGATGACCCTGGAGATCTAATATCTTCAGTGTAATCACTTTTGAAAGAGAATAAAAAATAGGAAAGGGAAACAAGAAAAATGACAGGGAGAAGGAAATTAAAGAGTGAGCATGTGTGGGTGGTTCAAATGACCCCTGTCCCTCAAATACAGGCCCCTCCCCCCACTATGAAAAAAGTGAATGAATCATAATTATTTTGGTCCCACCCTATCTCAAGAATTTTGAGGATGGATAACCTATCGCGGTCTGGGCAGCTTAAACTCTAGGCACTCGTGGATAGAGAAAGGAAATTTCCACCCCTGGGGAGGGAGGGGGACTGGGTAGCTCATCAAAATCTTTGAATGTCGGGAATTTGGGAACTCCTGGATTGGGATCCACCCAGGCAGGGCGGTGAGTGGGTGAGACAGAGCTCAGCCTGCGGTGCTCCCCCCTCAGGCGACTGATTCCATCCATCAGCATCTTCTGGATTTCCATGATGACCTTCTGAACTTCAATTCGGAAGCTATCACTGAGCCAGCAATAGATGTAGGGATTGTAGCAGGAGCTGCTAACTGCCAGCCAGTGGAGGAAGAAGTAGAGACTATTGTGGCTTGAAATGGATTCACTGGATAGCAGCACCAAGTAGAGATTGAGGGGGAGCCAGCTGATTGTGTAGACAAGCACCACTATCATCAGCATCTTTAGGGTCTGCTTCTTCTTCCCACGCTGGCAGATGTAGGTGTGGATGTTGATATCATCAACAGCATTATGGATCCACAGCTTCTTGGCCACATGACCATACACGACCACTAGCACTATCAATGGCAGGATGAAGAAAAGCAAAAAGGTGCTCAGATCAAGGTATTTCCACGTGGATTTTGAAGTATATGGGAAACTAGGAAGGCAGGCAGTTTCTTCAGTTATGTTTCTAGGTTATAAAACAAACAGAGAAGGAGAAATATCATTCTAACTTGTTTCCTGCAGGATCTCAGCCAGCTATTATATGGCAGTTTGTCTTTGAGGGAAAGACATTTAAACCTAAAAAAATTATAAAAATTGGGAAGCTCTAGAGTTCACCTAATACAGACTTTTCATGTGACATGTAAGGAAACCACAGCCCCCAAACAAGAAAGAATATTTCTAATAACCTGTTGCCATGTGAGCACTGGGGAATTCATGAACACTTAAAATTTAGAGACATTTATTTTGTGCCCACATTTTGAAATGTACTATCCCAGCCCCTGCTTCACAACGTATTCTGTGTGGCTTGCAAAACTGCAGGTTTCTTGAGTGAAAACACTAGCCATCCTGCGTTCTGCTTACCCAATCTCCACTTGGTAAAGCTTCTGGTAAATGGCATGTGGCAAAGCAGCACAGGTGCTCACAATCCAGATGAGAATAATGCACACATTGCCTTGCATTGGAGTAATTCGGGCCTTCAGGGGATATAACATCACCTGTAAGAAAAAGGACCCCAGCCCAGTTCAACAACTTAAATTAGAATTACTTATTAACCATTTATCAACTAACATTTTGGTGTAAGGACTTGATAGATGAGTGAATCATATACTTTGACTACTAATTCAGTTGATGGATGGCTAACATTTTGCTTTATGAAGAGCAGCATTAGCCAACACCGAAGGAAGCATTTCAAGGGGAAGTCAGCAATCCAAGTTAACTGACCTTAAAGCTTCTGTCTCTGAGTAGAAAATTCTGTGAAGAAGGGCGAAGTCTGAAAGCATGACTTATTTCACCTTTATTATATAGGGACAGGTAAGCAGTCTGCACAACTTCACCCTTCTCCCCACCCTGGCCCCTTCACACCCACTTTCCTTTTCACTACATCCCCTCCTGTCTTGATCCCTCCATGACCACTCCTTCTCTTTCTCCCACTTTCCATACCCCTTCCCATCTCCTCCCATCTCCTATCAAATAAATCCCTCCCATCTGGCTCTAGCCACAATCCTTTTATGCTCCTTTTACGTCCTTCTCACCTCACTGATTTTCTGGTTCCCTCCCAACAGATCAACTATGTAACTCCTCCCCATTTCTCATCTCCTGCCTACTTCTCTCCTTTTGGATCACTTCCAGCCCCCCTCCCAACTCTTTTCTCCTACATCTCTTCATCGTCCCCCTCCACCCCCTTCAGGACTTCAGCCCTCACTCACAGACCTTACCCCCACCTCCCAGAGTCAATCCACCACCAGCCTGGAAGCCACACCCACCTCTGACTCATGCCTTCGCTCTTTTTCCTCTCAGCTGGTCCTGCAATGCAGTATATTTGGACCCTTGTATCCTTTGCTCATTGCTACCCTTCAGTTTCCACATCAAAGATAGGAGAATTTTTGTTAAATACGATTTGATTTGGTAAAGGTCTGTGTTTCACCGTCTTGCAACATCCTAAAGTACACATATGCATTCACATACATTGTCTCAAGAAACTCAAAAGAACTGTATAAATTATGTGTGATCTTTGCTGTCTCCGTCTATCTAGGAAAAGCATCTACCCCTTTACATGATCCGAAGAGCCCTAGAAAGCACATACCCGATGCCGGTCCAGGGAAATAGCAGCCATGGTCATCACAGTTACATAGGCACAAGAATACTGGGCAAAGCGACTGAGGTGACATGTCATCTTCCCAAACACCAAGGAATTACATAGGTAGCGCACCTGTGAGAAAGAGGGCATGGTGAGGCACAGGACCTCAGCCCCAAGTCCTCTACCCTTACAGTCCTCCAAAACACAATGAACAGACTTTTTGCTTCACCAAACTCCTGGCATTGCTGTGTTACCAAGCAAAGAAACATTGCCACACTGCAGCTTTCAAACTCTCCCTATCTTCTCCCACACAAATAATCCAGCTTGAAGACCTGAACAACACATCCCCAAAGCTATTTGCCACCTTTGAGACCAAGCACTGTGTATGAAAGATGGGGAAACTGAGGCTGTATCATTGTGACAAAGCTTGAACTCACATAGCAGCCCAAAGCTCACCTGCAACAGGTCCGGGCTGCCTCCCTGGGCAACCTGTCTCTCCCTGTCTCTGCCAAAGCAGGAAATTAGTTTAGCAATGCAACCACAATTATGCCTGCCATCGTTTGTCTTTTTTCTTCTGATTTTCAAATCCTTCGCAAACTCTCACAGCTATTCTGTCTGTATGCAAACATTCTCCATATCAGCCCAGCAGGTTACAACACTCCCTCCCACCAAACAACTCTCTCACGAGTGCAGAGTTATACCTTAGTTCCTGCCCTGCATCCCAGGCCGCCCTGCCAATACCCAGCTTACCATGGTGAAAGGGGAGCTGAGAAGAGCCAGCATCATGTTGGTCACAGAGATGTTGACGACGAAGAGGCCGGTAGCGGTGTGCACCCTCTTGTATTTCATAATGACATGATTTAAGACCCAGTTGCCTAGGATGGCAGCAAAGACCACTATGGTGTACCCTATCACTAGCCAGAACTGCACCTGCTCATCCTGGGACACCATCTCCGAAGATATGGGACCTGACACGTCGGCCAAGTCTCCCGTGTTTGCCATGCTGTCCGGCAGTTTATCAATGGGGAGCACGCCTTCGCGGCCAGCTTGGCCAACCGCAGATGCGGCTTTGGACAAGGCCTGCAGCACCTGGGAGGTGGTGGAGGTGATCAGGTCATCAAAACCGCTGGGCACACTCAGAGCTTCGGGGGTCAGCTCGTCCCCATAGCTCATGGTGCCTGGGTTCAGGAAAGCCCCGTGGGGCGATTCTGTGGTCGGGGCGTCCAGCTTGACGCCTTTATAGGACCGCGAGGTCCTTAAGCTACTGGGTCTGAGAGCGCCAGGGGAAGGGAAAGTGGCCTCCACTAAGCTCTGGGAGGGCTGCGCTCTGCACGCAGGAGCTCTGTGTGCAGAGGGAGTTCTCCAAAGTGTGTGAGACCAGGAGGGGAAGGAGCGCCGGGATGGTTCCCTTCCTGGCTCAGAGTGGGCAAGTGCGCAGAGCTGAACCAGGCAGACCAGCGCAGGGCGGGCGACCGCTGCTGGTTCCAGATTGTCCGCCGCCTCGTTATTGCGCAGGCAGCTCCTGTTCCGAACTGGGGACAGCGTCCGGCGTTGCCCCAGCACCGCTCCTCCTCTGCGCAGTCCGAGATCCTTACGACTCACTGTCTGTTGCCTTCAATCTGTCCGGAAGTCTGTCTGTCCGATGCTGGCGGGCGCTGTGGGCTGGGCAGAGGCAGCCGCTGCCACTAGCGCTCCAAGCCAGTGCCCGCCGCGCCTTCTGCAGCCGCGCTTTATAGAAAGTCCAGGGGCCCGCGCGGGAGCCAATAGAGAGCTGCCGCTGTACCTCCGCCCAGTCTGTCCGGGCTGGGGCGCTGGAGAGGTTGGCAAAGTCTTCACCGCTCCTGTTTCAGACCCCTCCTTTCCTTTCCGTGCTTCTCTTTGGCTCCCCCTCCTCTTCTATCCTGCAGCAGCTGGAAGCCCGGAGTTTATTCCACCACCCTCCACAATCTGCTTTCTTCACTTCTCCTTTCCCTAGTCTCCACTTTTCTGCACCAGCGCCCAAAGCACTGATTGGGAGCTGTGGCGCAGAGAACTAAAAGGGGGCTGCGGAGACTGCAGTGGCAACTGGACAGAGACAGACACATGGTCTGACCGACCAACTGGATATCTCTCTCGGTACCAGCAACCCAGGCAGCCGTCCGGGGAGAGTAGTCTCCAGGAAAGGCCTGCACAAGTTGGGGTTTTGCAGTGAGAAAGAGGCAAGGGGCAGCCGAAGTGGGAAGGGACACAAAATTCTCTGGGAGCACAAGTAAGAGTCGCCTGGAAGGGGGTGAGCTCAGCACGATGCACTGCTTTCTTCAGCATCAACCTTGCACGAAGTGCCCCAGAGTTCTCTTCTCAGCCTCGGGAGACGCTGCCCTCTCTTCCAATGCCCAGGAAGTGTCGCTTTGGGAGCTGGACTATAGCAGGTTAGTCAGCAGGCTGAAGCCGAGTCCCCACAGGTGGCTGACAATTTGGGAAGCGTCTGCAAGTGGATGCTGCCAGAGTGAGCAGTCTCAGAGAGAAGGGGATGGAGCTTAATCTTTGGAGTGACTGAGGGAAAGAGGCAAGGGCTGCTGGTCACAAGACTGCCTTTTCTCTTGGGAATTTTAAGCTACTGCTTAGAGAAAGAGGCCGAAGATATTTGAGCCACAACTAGAGCAACTGTGCTGCCTCCCCAGAGGTCCTGGGACAGGGAACACACAACAGAGCCTTTCAGAGAAGATCCTGTCTTGTCCTTATCATCTCCCACCCCTCCCCCATTATTTTACAGATACAGAAACTGAGCTTTGTGTGGGAAAGAATTTAAGGAAAATCACACACACGCACCCACACCCACACACACACACAGAAAGAGAGAGAGAGAGAGAGAGAGAGAGAGAGAGAGAGAGAGAGAGATTAGCCTAAGTACCAAAACTAGAAATGAGTTTGAGGAGAATAGCTGTATAGAGTGTTTTGTTTTGCAGCAAGCTGTCTATCCAGAGTTTGTTTCCGCCACATGCTCATGATTTCTTAGCCATCCTCTACTGCCCATGGTCTGAGAGGAGACCAAGAGCTGCATTCCTCTTCTTCCTGGGGATCCAGAAGGGGAGACATCTACTATCAATAATGTCAATAACTACTTATTAAAGCATAGCCAAGCATTCATTATTGTCATTGTCGTCATCATCAGAGTGACTCTGAATATCACCCAGTGGCCATGAAGGAGACAAGCAAAGGAGTGTGTGTGTGTGTGTGTATGTATGCACCCATGTGTGCATGCATGCATGAAGTAGCCACATCTTGCTGTTCATAAATTAAGGAACTAAGTCAAGGTTAAGGCAGATATGAAGTTCTTGCAACCTTTCTGGAATGCCTCAGATGTGGAGAAAGGGTGGCTGACAGATTAATACAAAATGGCTAATCAGAAAATCTGTCTAAAACTTGATTTTCTTTTCTGAGAGTTAAACCTTCTGAATGAAGGTCTAGGCTTGGAGGAGTTATATGGTTACCAGATAACCTCTTTAGGGAAAACAAGAAAGAAAAAAAGAGGAAAGAAGCAAGGGGAGAAAAAGCTGTCTCTCTTAGTAGTCCACAGAGGTAAAACACAAAAAGAAACACATTTGAGGGAGTTTATAAATGCTGACTCTACCTCATATACCCACCCTAGAACAGGCACTGAATTAGGAGATGGGGATCATTGATCTACTGTGGGGTACCTCTGTAGCAATTTCCACCGGAAGACTGCCAGGATGTATCAACTGAAAATTCATAGGGCACTTTTCCTGTGCCTCAACCTGAGCTGGCTTCCCAAGGGACAAAGTGGGTTTAAGATTTGGTGAGGAATGAAGGGTGGGTTAACAAATAATTGAAGATAAGACTTTTCTAAAATGGAAATGGTACAAAATACAAAGGAGCAGTGACAAGGGGCAAATGTGGGAGGATCAGACAGATAAACACCACAGTTTCTAAGCCGGTTAACTATGGTCCTCACCCTCTGGCCTCTCTGAGGTAGAATTCCTACTTCTATCAAAAAGGATTTAGAAATACTTCCCTCCTGGAGGGGAAGTGACGGTTTCATGCAACAGTGTTGCCAGATTGGATTCAGCAGAGAGATAAATCATACACATTGTATCATACAAGTAGCCCCAAACCTTTGAAACCACTGCCATCTCACTCTTCCATCATCTCAGATGCTGGTACATATATGAGCTTCTTGATCAACTGATCATGAGCTACCTGAGACCTTATAAGATATCTTTATGCAGTCAAGATATAAAGGAAGTTCCAGTACCAGTGAGTCCATCATATCCCCAGTACATCAATGAGAAAGAGGGCCAGGAATTGGAAGGCAAAGAACTCAGCAGTCTTCATTCTTGAGGTGCTTATGATTGCACTAAGAAAAAGAACCCACACAAGGAAATGGTTAATTTCAGGCAGCTATAAGATGTGCAGACAGTCAGTGCTATAGAGGCAAGCAGTAGTAGAGGAGCTTTTGCAGAGGAGCTAGAATTTGAGCTGGGGGTTGGTGAACCAAAGGATAGAGATGGGCAGAGTGGACAGAGGGTGAAACTTCAGGCTCCGTATCAGTAACAAAGACATAAGGAGGGGAAATGCTCCTGGCTTGCTCCAGAAATAGAAGAGATGGTTTTGAAAGGAGAGTTTAGCATCTGTTGGTCTGGTGAATTTCTCTAGTACTGCAGGCTTTTCTGACTATTTCCATGGAGATGATGTAGTCGAGAATTGAGGGGAATGGTTACATTGTATTGTCGATGAAAGAAGGCAGGCCTCTTGGCAATGTAGAAGTCGGAATAACTACATTAGCTCACGTGATCTTTTCAAGTTATCTGTCCATCCAGCTCCTGAAAAAACTTCCCCCCACACCTCTCCCCTCCCCTTCTTTCCTCCCTTTCCATTCTTCCTCCTAGAATCAGACACTTGACGCTGGAAGAGAAGAATTCAGCAATTCTCAGGTGAGTTCAACATTGTCTCCAGGACTTGAGACTGAGAAACAGTAACCAAACCAAATTTCTGTCCAAATTGTTTTGAGGGAGAGAGTCCACCCTGCCACAGGACCCCCATGCCATCTTTGACTCGTTTTGTCCATTTAGAAACACCCATAACAACTACAGCCTAAATACATATCCTTCATGTCTGAAATCCATTCTAATCCTACAAACACAAAGATGTCTCATTTCATGCAAAACTTGCTCCTAGTTCTCATGATCATTCCTCTCTGGAAGTCTCAATCTTGGTCTTACCAGCCATTTAGTTTCTGCCCAGCTACATTTCATATTGAGTTTACTCTTTCTAAAATAGACACCATTTCCCTCAACTATGTTCTAAGCTATAACCATAGAAATAATCAGCTAATCAAATAAAACCCACACATGCAATAGGCATAAAGTCCTTACATCTTTCACTAGACTTCATGTCACAGCTCCTACCTTGGCAGGGGCCTGCTGGGCTGACTTCAGTTCTCAGTAGACTTGTGGATGGCCCAGTTCCTACTTTTTATTTTTAAACTTTTATTTGATGAATATAAATTTCCAAGGTGCAGCTAATGGATTACAATGGCTCCCCCCCCCATAACTTCCCTCCCACCGCCAACCCTCTCCTTTCCCGCTCCCTCTCCCCTTCCATTCACATCAAGATTCATTTTCAATTCTCTTTATATACAGAAGATCAGTTTAGTATATATTAAGTAAAGATTGCAACAGTTTGCCCTCACATAGCAACACAAAGTGAAAAATACTGTTGGAGTACTAGTTATAGCATTAAGTCACAATGTACAGCACATTAAGGACAGAGATCCTACATGATATTTTTTTAAAAAATGATTAATTTTCTATGCAATTTCCAATTTAACAACAAGGTTTTTTTAAATCATTTTCAATTATCTTTATATACAGAAGATTGATTCAGTATATACTAAGTAAAGATTTCATCAGTTTGCACCCACACAGAAACACAAAGTGTAGAACACTGTTTCAGTACTAGTTATAGCATTATTTCACATTGGACAACACATTAAGGACAGATCCCACATGAGAAGCAAGTACACAGTGACTCCTGTTGTTGACTTAACAATTTGACACTCTTGTTTATGGCGTCAGTCATCTCCCTAGGCTCTAGTCATGAGTTGCCAAGGCCATGGAAGTCTTTTGAATTCTCTGACTTCGATCTTATTCAGACAGGGTCATAGTCAAAGTGGAAGTTCTCTCCTCCCTTCAGAGAAAGGTACCTCCTTCTTTGATGGCCCTGTTCTTTCCACTGGGATCTCACTTGCAGAGATCTTTCATTTAGGTCTTTTTTTTTTTTTTCCAGAGTGTCTTGGCTTTCCATGCCTAAAATACTCTCATGGGCTCTTCAGCCAGATCCAAATGCCTTAAGGGCTGATTCTGAGGCCAGAGTGCTATTTAGGACATCTTCCATTCTATGATTCTGCTGTGTATCCCACTTCCCATGTTGGATCATTCTCTCCCTCTTTAATTCTATCAGTTAGTATTAGCAGACACTAGTCTTGTTTGTGTGACCCCTTTGACTCTTAGACCTATCAGTGTGAACAATTGTGAACTGAAATTGATCACTTGGACTAGTGAGATGGCCTTGGTACATGCCAACTTGATGGGATTGTATTGGAATCCCCTGGTATGATTCTAACTCCACCATTTGGGGCAGGTCTGATTGAGCATGTCCCAAATTGTAAATCTCCTCTCTCTCTTATTCCCACTGTTATATTAAATAGGGATCACTTTTCAGTTAAAATTTAAACACCTAAGAATAATTGTGTGTTAATTACAGAGTTCAATAACACTAGAACAAAACAAAGAAAAAATACTAAAATGGATAAAGTATTACATTGTACATCAACAGTCAGCACAAGAGCTGATCAAGTCACTGTTTCTCATAATCCTGGGAAGGAAAATGTCATACCTGCTACAGTCCTCCTCAGAGGTCCTTTTCACTATCAGTTTTCTTACTTTTGATTCCCAAGGGATCAGCCCAGCTTATAAACACTGGGGATCCTTTTCATCCCAGCCCCCAGCCTCTAGGGTTAGGTGGGAAGACCCCCTGACAGGAGAATGTAAGGGACCACACTCTCTGCTAACCAAAGGGTCAAGGATATGCTTGTGTCTTTCCAGAGAATGTGGAACAGCTTATTTGGGTACCAGCCAGAAACATCAAGCCTGCAACTGACAGCCAACCAGAAACAGCTGAACAAGACTGAGAATCTGCCTTGTTAGCAGATGCACCTGTCCCCTATCATCCTACCCTGAGAAACTGCCCATAGCCACATCCGTTACTGTTTTATACCCAACTAGCTCTGGTCAGCCACACACACACAGCCTACAGCTTGTGTGCAGTCATGCCATTCCTGATTACCATTATTCCTCATTCCTACCCCTATCTGAGCAAGCAATCCTGTGGTCTCTTGATTTGAGCACTGGTTAGTCAATGATGGGTAAAATCCCCTGGGGGACAACCTTAGACAGGCACAGCTGTTTACGGAGACCACATGGAAACGGGGTCAAAAATGGTATGGCCAAGAATCATGCCTCCCCTTGCTCAAAAATAAATGAAAAGGGGGAAATGTGGTGGGATGAGGTGAAAAGCTCATGCCAAGATGGCCACTGAAAACAGAAACTGCCTGGCAACAGGCTGTGATTGGATGGCTTCAGAAACCACATGACAACAGAGGAAACCACATGACAACAGAGCCTGACTGACAGCAGGCCGTGATTGGATGGTTTCAGAAACTGCCTGGTGACAAGAGCCTGACTGGCAACAGGCTGTGATTGGATGGCTTTGGAAACTGCCTGGCAACAGGCTGTGATTTGTTGGGGTATAGACTGCCCCTTGACCAGATTGGCTGGTCTTGGCTATATAAGCTGTTGTACTAACTCAAATAAATGAGTCTGTGGGCTGCTCGACTCAGGCCTGCTTTCACCCAACTCCCGGGGTCTGTGTGGGGACTCCGCGCCTCTTGCCTCCACCATGCTGCTCCTCTCAGAAAGGAATCCATTGCAACATTGTTGAGAAATCAACTGCAACACTGCTACAGTCCTCCTTAGCATTCAGTGAATTCTGGGTGATATTTTCCTTCCAAACTCAAAGCCCAGGGAAGCCAAGAAGAGCTACACAACTCCCTATGGGTACCAACATCCACTTGATCCCACACATTGCTCCTTAGCACGTTTTCCTGATTTTTATATAACTTTGAATTCAAGTTCTTATGTTTTTTTTTTCAGTTATACTGTTGGTGCTTTAATTATTCAAGCCTGGTGCTTAAAATTCTTAATTGATGTCTGAGTTCCTGTCACCTATAGAAAGACTTGCTAGTGATAGTCAGCCCCTGCTTTCCCTGAGATTGCCAAAATTGGGTTGACCACCAGATTGATCCCTCTGTTACAGAGACTTTATGGGTTTCTGACAAAAACAATAATGCCATTTGGATACTGTGTCATGCTCATGAACCTGTAGTGCCAGAGTCATCAACTTGTACCAGAGATAGTACCCTCAGCTGCATGTCCTCCAGTGATATAAGGACAGAATCTGATTTTATTCCTCTACTTTCTGTGGCCACAAGCAATCCATGAGGCCAAACATCCAATTTCATGATGCTCTAAGTTCAAAGACTGTCTATGCAATACACCCTATTATCACAGTTTCCTGACTGAAAGCAATAGCTAAATGTGTCTCTGGTTAGGGGGTCACAGAACTGTGCAAGTTGTAGTCAACATGGCTGTGGACCATGCAGCTCTAGATGGTTATCATAGCAGGATTGCATGAAATAATGTACTATGACTAGCTGGGAAATGCCATCTAGTTCCAGAGGAGGAATAGTAATCCCATTGCCAG
The DNA here is from genome assembly GCA_949820135.1 of Sylvilagus floridanus. NCBI lineage: Eukaryota > Metazoa > Chordata > Mammalia > Lagomorpha > Leporidae > Sylvilagus > Sylvilagus floridanus. The sequence continues at coordinate 83,990,675 of OX463223.1, forward strand.
GAAGATCCCATGGTAACATTTCAGTGAGAACAGTGATTACCTTATCTGGGGGTGGCAGAGCTCTTTGAGAAAAGTAAAGGTGAATTCTTTATAATGAATGAGCTCCATGACTGTCATTTATGTCATCTCTTCACAGAGTAAAGGCATCCATTTCCAAGAGGTAGCCCAGTCTTGGTTTGAACACTTCCAGAGAGAGGAGTTGGCACCCCAAGATTACTTGTTCTACTACCAAGTAGAAGTGGTCCAACTTTCCACTAGGCCAAAACTTGTCCAGACCCCACTTTATCTCTCGGAGGCCACACATGATCGGTGTAATTACTCTTCCACATGCCAAACCCTTCAGATACTTAAAACTATGTTCATGTGTCCCTGGAGTCTCATCCTATCAAATCTTTGAGGTGCATGGAACCCCCTTTCTAAAATTTATTTTATTTATTTGAAAGGCATAGTTACTGAGAGGGAGAGACAAAGAGATTTTCCATTTGCTGGCTCACTCCCCAAATGGCTGCAATAATTGGGGCTGGGCCAAGCTGAAGCCAGGAAACAGGAGCTTCATCTGGGTCTTCCATGTGGGTGACAGAGGCCCAAGCACTTCAGCCATCTTGTGCTGCTTTCCCAGGTGCATTAACAGGGAGCTGGATTGGAAGTGGAACAGCCAGGGCTTAAACCAGCATCCATATGGGATGTTGGTGTCACAGGCTGCTTTACCCACTATTGCCACAATGCCCACCTCAGATGCAGTCTCTCAATGAGAAAATGAGAGAGAGGGAGTGATACAGGAAGGGAGGGAAGGAGACTGGGTGTGTGTGAAAGAGAGAGAGAAGCGGGGGACATCCCCCTGAGAACTCCAAGAGGAGGCAGTGGGGTAGGTAGAAGGCAAGACGACCATCACCACAGTGTCTACTTGGAAAAGACTTTTTTTTTCTGGGCTGCCTTCTCCTTAGGACATACTTTATTGTGATGAAGGCAGGAAAAAAAAAAAAAAACAAACAGGAAGGGGAAAGAGTAAAGATAACTGATCTTGGAGGAGGTGTTCAGAGACAGCCAGGCCTTTTGTTTACTCATTCCTACATACATCAGGTGGGTACAATGTTAGGGAGGGCCAGGGAAAGGCCAGTGTCTGTAATTCTCTGATCAGATTCCAGCAGCATACACTCAAGGTCTTTAAACCCAGTCCAGAGGTTTTGCACAGCCTTTAGAGAGTCTATAAAACTGAAATTGTGAGTGTGTGCTTTTGTGTGTGTCTATGGGAATGTGTGTTTATCTGAGGAAAGGGTTAAGAGCTTTCGAAATGAGCACCACAAGCATTCTTACCAAAGTTAAAGAACTCAAGAACTCCACTCTCATCCAATTTTCTCACCCTCAGGTATCTCTATTCACAGCTCGAATGGCCTCTCCTTTCAAAGCTCCAGTGATGGGGAGCTCCTTAACAGTGGAGCCATCGCAATCTCTGCTAGGATAACTCTGTATGTTAGCAAATGAAGCCTCCTAAGAAGAGGAGGTCTACCTTTCTCCAACTTCGGCTCATGGTCACAGTTGTTCTCAAGAGTTCACTACAATCAGCACAATTTATTTTTCACATCACAATCTTTCAACTATTTGAAGAGGACAAATTGATCCCCACCTAAGTCCCTGGCCCCTTCTTCCAGGTTAATCCTGGCCACTTTCTCAAGCAGCTGTGGTCACAGCACAATGATAGAATCCTGAGAAAGTCTGAGCAACAGGAAAGGGGGCATTTCTCCGAGACTAGCTCATCCAACCTGCTCAGCCTGCAGAGCAGGGAACTGAAGTTCGAAGAGGGCTGCTGCCTGGAGCTGGTGAGCTCAGGCTTCCGCTGTTCTCCTGCACTGCTCTTTTTCCCACAGCTTTCCACCTCCATTAAATTAGACTTCAGGAAGTGATCATTTGACATGTTAGTATTTATTGAGGTAATTATTCTCGTGCCCCTACAGGATTTCAATCACAAAGTCAAAACGCAATTGAGCTGACAAAGAACAAGAAGTTCTAAGCCCACCTTCTCATGTATGGAGACACTAAGACCAAGAGAGGGAAAAGCCGTAGCCAAAAGGGATGAGTCAGCTCCAGAATCCAAGTCTCCTAACTGCTATTTTCTCTTTCCTTCAGCTTCTACACTTTTCCATGTCTGTGAATATGGGCTCTATTTCATTCTTATACCTCAGCTCGCTCGCTCTCTGAAGACAAAAGAACATGCTGGTAGGCATTATACTGTCTTCCTTTGCACAGGATAGGCCTTCGATAAACATAAGCTGAGTGAATACATCAAATGAATGTTGCTGTGGATTCATTAGGTGGAAAGACCCCCTGACAGGAGAATGTAAGGGACCACACTCTCTGCTAACCAAAGGGTCAAGGATATGCTTGTGTCTTTCCAGAGAATGCGGGACAGCCTATTTGGGTACCAGCCAGAAACATCAAGCCTGCAACTGACAGCCAACCAGAAACAGCTGAACAAGACTGAGAATCTGCCTTGTTAGCAGATGCACCTGTCCCCTATCATCCTACCCTGAGATACTGCCCATAGCCACATCCGTTACTGTTTTATACCGCACTAGCTCTGGTCAGCCACTCAAATGGCCCACAGCCTATGTGCTGCCATGCCATTCCTGATTACCATTGTTCCTCATTCCTACCCACATCTGAGCAAGCACTCCTATGTTCTCCTGTTTTGAGCGCTGATTAGTCAACAACGGGTAAGATCCCCTGGGGGGACAACCTAAGACAGACACTGCGTACAAAGACCACATGGAAACGGGGTCAAAAATGGTATGGCCAAGAATCATGCCTCCCATTGCTCAAAAATAAACGAAAAGGGGGAAGTGTGGTGGAATGAGAAGGCCGTGCCAAGATGGCCACTGAAAACAGAAACTGCCTGGCAACAGGCTGTGATTGGATGGTTTCAGAAACCACATGACAGCAGAGTCTGCCTGGCAACAGGCCGATTTTGTATGGCTTCAGAAACTGCCTGGCTACAGGGTGTGATTGGTTAGGGCATAGATCGCCCCTTGACCAGATTGGCTGCCTTGGCTATATAAGCTGTTGTAGCAACTGAAATAAACAAGTCTGCAGGCTGCTTGCCTCAGGCCTGCTTTCACCTGACTCCAGGGGTCTGTGTGGTGACTCTGAGCCTCTTGCCCCCACCATACTCCTCCTCCCAGAAATGAATCCACAACAACAAATGAATACTTGTTTTATCTTGGAATCTCCAAGCTGGAAAGTTCCAAAGAGAAATCTCATTTCTTTGGGTTCAGAGAACTGTGTCGGAAATTGCACTTTTTTATAATTGAGAGTTATGAACAGTGATCTCTGAATCCTGTTTTCCCTTAACTTGCAATGTTATCTAGGCTGGGCATTTCGTGATTTCTAGGACTCAGTTTCCCTCTCTGTAAAACTGGGAGATTTGCTTCTATTTCCCAAGGGCCCTTTCAGCTCAAATGTGTTGTAATAGGCATCATGGTCATTATACACAACAATAAAGCTCTTTTTGACTTTTGTATTTCAAACTGCAGATATGGAGTATAATTAACCAAAGATGGGGCAGATTATCATCCTTACTTTTATCCTCTGTAAATGCACCTGAGCTTGAGAGGGGAGTGTCTTTTACAGGTATGTTGTACCTGATGACAATACAATAGTAACTGAAATAATGATAATAGTAATTAGAATTAACCTCCCCACCTTCTAATTTATCCCTGGAAATAAGCCACTTTTGTGAGGAGTATATAGAAAGGCAGAAATATAAGAAAATTGGGTGAGGTTCAGGAACTTTGCAAATACATTACCTCCACTTTCTCCTTTACAGTGAAAAGTGCATCAGTTGCCAAACTTTTCACTACACATGTATCCAGATGTGACAGACACTATTCAAGTAATGTGTGTAAAACAATGAGTAAGACAAGGTTCCTGTGCTCGTGAAACTCACATTTCAATGAAAGAAGTCTGAAAACAGATAAGCGAGCAGATAAGCAACATAATTCATCACAGCAAATGTAATAAAAAAAACCATAATAAAGTCATAGAAAGAATCTTGTGAGTACGTGGCTCAGGCATTGCATGAACCAGTCCCTCATGGGAAGGTGATGTTTTGACTGAGACCTAAATGATGAGGCGGAAACAATCTTCCAAAAACTTTGGAGTAGAGAATCTGGCATTGTGGCACAGTGGGTTAAGCTGCCACTTGTGACATCAGCATCGAATATTGGAGTGCCAATTTGTGTCCTGGCTACTCTGCTTCCAAACCAGCTCCCTGTTAATATGCCTGGAAAAGCACTGGAAGATAGTTTAAGTGCTTGGGCCTATGCCACCCATGTGGGAGACTTGGGTGGAATTCTGTGCTCCTGGTTTCAGCCTGGTCCAGACCTGGCTGCTGCAGTCATTTGGAGAGTGAACCAGTGGAAGCAAGATCTGTGTGTCTTCCCTTCCCTCTCTGTCACTCTGCCTTTTAGATAAACAAACACATCTTTTTAAAAATGTGGATTTGGGTAGAAGCACCCTAGGCAGAAGGAACAGAAAATGCAAAGACCCTGAGGTATGAACAAGCTTGGGGTGATTAAGAAACAGGAAGAGGGGCTGGGAATTGTTGCACATTGGATTAAGCTGCCATTTGTGATGCCTGCACCCCTTAGCATAGTGTTGGGATCAAGTCCTACTGCCATTTCCAATCTAGCTTTCCACTAATGCACCTAGGAGACAGCAGATGATGGCTCAAGTACTTGGATTCCTGCCACCCACATGAGTAACCTGGATGGAGTTCCTGGCTCTTAGCTTCAGCCTGGCAGTTGTGGTCATTTTTTGGGAGGGTGAATAAATAAGCAGATGGGAGACTCTCTCTCTCTCTCAGTCCCTCCCCAATAACACTCTTTCAAATAATTAAAATAAATGTAAAAACTTTAAGAAATAAGCAGAAAGAATGCCAGTATAGGAGCAGAAGTACAAAGACAAAGTAATTTCAGAGATTTCTTATCTTCAATGAGCAAAAGGTATCATCATAATAGATACTTAACAGTGTAGAGTGTCTTATAGTCCTTCAAGTACTTTATCAATCATCATTTCACCTGATGATAACAGTACTTTACAGACATGTAAAGTTAGCTTCATTTTACTTACAAGACAAATTGAGACAGAGAAAACATAAAACTGACATGAACTTGTTCAAACAGTCAGGATTTACCAAAGCACAGCTTTTGTTTGTTTAGCCTTCTGCTCTCTCTCTCTGTGTTCTTTTTTACTATGTTCTGCTGTACCTCTCTTCTCCCCAGCCAACTGTAATGTTGCAACATTTTTCTCCCTAAGCCTGAACAACTGACAAGCAGGCAGGTCTGGGAGGTTGAAAAGATCAGCAAATCATGAATGACAGCCGCATATTTGTGCATTGGCTGTGCAGATTTATTGTGTATGCTATTGGGGTTCAACCTCTGTTGGAATCAGTGGTCCTTAACACTGCAGGTAGGACATTGGCCACCAAGACAAGTGAAGGAAATTGGGTTGAAAAACTGTGGTTATGGATTCAGGCAGCATCCAGAGATGCTGTCCAGAGAAGGCGGTGTGCTTGGCAGAGATCATTTCCCATTGAAAGCATATTATTTCAAATAACTTTAAAGACATAATTCATATTCCTCTCACAAGAGATCACCAAACAGCCATCTGCCCATCATCTTTCTTCAGCTGATGAATGGAGATTTAAGCAAGTTATTATTGTTTTGTATTTCTGCATTTTTAAAAGGCAATGTTTACCAAATTTATTCAGATTGGGAACACTCTCCCTCCCTCTTCCACACTGCTGATCTTGACGTCTTTTTTTTTTTTTTAATGAAAAGAACATTAGTCTTTGCTGCCAGGAAATCAGGGGTTTTGGTTCCCTCTCAGTTTCTTTCTCCCTGTATAAACTCAGACAAATCACCAAACATCTCAGAGTCTTGATTTCCTGAGCAGTAAAATTAGCATAATAATCTCTGCCCTGCTACTTTCAAAGGATGGCTGTGAGGCTCATGTGTTTATATGCAAGGGAACACTATATGTAAAGTATTGTTTTCATTGTGCATTTGTACCATCACTTGACACATCTTTAATTCTTGTATCACTCTCTGTCAGGCGCTTATCTCCCTGCCATGAGTATTTCAACTTTTGAACTCAGAAAATATTTTCCAATTATTTTGCAACCACTCTGGAAAGCAGGTAAGAGATGCTGATCATGGAGATGGCTTCATCCTGAACTGAAGAGTATGATTAACTCAAGCTCTTGCACCTGGACTCCACAAAGAAGAGAATAAAATAAGGATGACTGACATAGGAAGACAAATAGATACATATTTTTAAATGTTTCCTTCTTTCTATCATCATTTTACCTCAGGGCACCAGCATTTTGGATAACCACTAGCCCCTTGAAACTCAAAGTGGTATCCCAGGGCTAGTGGCATGATAATACCCAGAAGTTCATCGGAAATGCAGTCTCAGATCACACCATAAGACTTATAGAATCAGAATCTGCATTTTAACAAGCTCCTCCAGCAATTGGTATGCACATAAACTTTGAGAAGCATTGCACTAGCCCACAAGTCCAAATGTGGCACTCGTGGTTTTTAAAACATGCCTGTTTTAATTTGTATCAATGGAAATTTAACCAGCCTCTCAAATAATAACTAGCCTACTGGTTTTCAAACTTGACCACATATTAGAATTACCTTATTATCTTTAAATAATACTGATGCCTGAGTCCAACCTCCCAAGGTTTTTATGTAATTGATCTTTTGGAGGTCTGGGTGTTGGAGAATTTAGAAAGCCTCTGTCAGGATTCTAATGTGCATCAAAGTTTGTGAGACTTTGCAATAATGTGTAATTGCAACTTTGCAGTAAATGTGTAAAGGTGGCTCATATGGGTATAAAAATATACTTGTTTTAATTAGAATAATTAGTCTTTTAGTTATTACTATGGCTTAGATATGGTTTGCCCCTACCCAAAAACTTTATGTGTTGGGATCTGTCCTCAGTGTACTGATGTTGAGGCATGGAACATTTAATGAGAAGCCAGAGCCTAATACTTGAATCACTCTCTGTTTTCTTGCCTTACCATGAGATCATTTCACCCTGAACGAGCTCCTGCCATTTGCTGTGGACACCACTTAAGAGCCTGTGAGCCTGTATCATGCTATTTGGACTTTTAGCTTCCAAAACTGTGAACTAAATAAACCTTTCCCTTATTAAGTTAAACTGCTCCAGATATTTTCATTATAGCAACAAAAATATGAGCAATACAGTTGAAATAAATGGGAATTAAGACTCATTAAGAGTAGAAAATGCAGAGAAATCTGGATTCCAAGAAAAAGGGCATTCTGCCTAGGGAGTGGAGGTGGTGTCCAGGCCTTCTTGCTTCATCCTGATATTTTGCTCTGATAACCATGCCTCATCAGGCTAAGAAATTCCTTATGCATAAAAAACATGGCTCTCTTTTTTCTTCTATATCAATGATGGCACATTTTATGCTCTGCATACTCCAGTTGTGCTAAATAGACAAAAGACAAAGTTTTACCTGTGGCTTAAAGGCTGAGAGTAGTCACTTCTTTCATGTAGTTGCAACACAATTCCAATCCTTACACCTGAAGCTTTCCAGTACTGACATAGCTAGGCCCTTTTAAACATTACTATCACAGAGCCACCGCAGAAATCTACCACTTGCAATGCCAATATGCCACATTCAAGTTCTGGCTGCTCTGCTTCCTATCTTGTTTCCTGTTGATACACCTGAGAAGGCAGCTGTTGGTGGCCCAGGTACATAAGCCCCTGCCACTCATGTGGCAGGTCAGATGGAGTTCCTGGCTCCTGGCTTCATTCCGGCCCACACCTGGATGTTGCAGTCATTTGGGGAAGTGAACCAGAGAATGGAAGATCTCTCTCACTGCCTCTCCCTCCCTGTTGCTCTTTCAAATATATGTTTTAAAAAATAAAACTACTATCTCAAAGCCTTACAACCCAGCAAAGTAGGCAGGGTAGAATATATTGGTCCCACTTTACAATCCCAAGAACTAAGACTCACAGGTTAATGTGACTTGCCTAAAATCATGAGGCTGCTAAGTGACAAAAAAAGTATTAAACCTAGGTAAATATTCTGATAAGCTATACAGATCTCTTTTGCCCAAAAGCAAAGCACTCACTCCAGATACAGTCATTTTGAAAAGTTTGCTACAGAGAAAAAATTAAATGGAATAACTTTGCAGTAGGCACATTTCATTCATTCATCCATTCATTTAATCTACAAGTACTTAGTAGCTTTTACTTTTTCCAAGCCCCATCTGCAACCTTGGGGTACTGCAAAGAATGAGATATGACCCTTGACTTTGAGAAATTCATTGTCCAATAATGTGACAACCATGTCTAGAGTGATTTCCATGGAGTATAACAAAGGCAAATCCAAGGCAGAGAAGAGGTGCTGGTGATCTGGGGTGGCTTAATGGAAGATAGTTAATGCCTGAACCAATCATCTGCTTCTAAATTACATTGCATTGTAAAAGCCTTTCCTCCATCTTTTCAGGATAGGTTGAACTAGACAACCTCTCAGGAAACATGTTAGTAGATGTCCGGGCCGAGATTCATAATCATGCCTCTTTCGTGTACTATTGCCTTTGTAACTTGGAACCACATGACATGGGATGCAGTGATGACATAACCCAAGATATCTTGAATTGCCACAAGCGCTGTCTGAATATTCAGGAATGTTTTCGATTCCCAATAAATTATTTCTTACTACTTTCTTTTTCCTTGTTCTCATTGGTGTAACTTTACAATGAATATTTTCACCTATCCCTCCCACCTCCCCAAACCACCTTGAACACTTTAGTCCTTAACAAGTTCTGTCTTCTTCAGGACTTTAATCTATTTTATTAACCAAAATATTTTGAATACCTACTATATTCCAGGTGCAGTGCTAGTTTCTAGAGATGCAATCATGAACCAAAATATACTTGGCACCTTATTTAACTGAATTTATAGTTTAGTACAGAAGAGACAAATTTATTTTTAAAATCATTCACAAAAAAAGTAAAAAAAAATCATAAGGAATAAGAGCTAGGAAGGAGAAATGCTTGCACCTTTGAAAATTTCCAAAAAAAGTGGGACTTGATTTAGTCAACAATGATAGGGAAAGCTTCCCTGAGAAAAGCACTTGAATTATTTGAATAAAGAGCAGAAACAAATCAGGTAAAAATATGAGTGTATAAGGGTGGATGAAGATGTTCCAGATACAATGGCATATGCAGAGTCTTTGTGGCAGGAGGGAGAACAATGCATTCAAGGTACTGAAACAAGGACAATGATGTCAGAGTTCAGGAAATGAGGGAGTATGTGGCAAAAGAAGAGCTGGAGAGGTAGGCCAGAGCAAACAAAGCAAGCCTTTCAGCCATAGTAAGTATTTTGGTCTTCATTCTAAAAGTAATACAACAAAGCCATTAAAGTGTTTCTAAGAAAGGGCAGAGGTGGGTGAAATGATCAGATGCGTGTTTGGGGAAAATAAATTTGGCTCTGGTGTGAAAAACAGATTTAAAAGAGCATTAGCTCAGGTATACCTTATGAGAAATCATTTTAATAGTCCAAATGAGAGAATAGGTTTATGGCAGTGGTATTGGAAATAATAGTATTAGAAATAATAACAACAGTCAAGAGAGATTTAGATGTTGGATGTCATTGACAGGGAGTGGTGATAAATGGGACATGTTGGTGAGTGAGAGGAAATGTAAAGTATGAATTCCAGAAGACTTAATAGAAAGGAGAGCCATTCACTATGGAGAGCCCTGGAAAAGAATCATTTGGGAAGAAAGACTATGTTGTTGACATCCAAGTGGAAAACTCAGTTAGTTGGATGTAAAGATCTGCTGTTCAGAAAGGAGGACTTGAGTTTTTAACATGCAAGTATATTTCAACAAGTTAATGGAAAATGGAATCAAATATAAGTTGATTTTGATTCAAAAATCCTTTGAAATTTGTTTGCAGTTTTTACTTAGTGAGCATTTTCCATGAAAATATTGAATATCCTACATATTAATTATAATCAAAACTAAGAACTTAGATAAGATCATCTATGGAGAGAGTAGATAGACAGAGAATGAAGTACACTGGCTGACTGAGGACTCAAGAGGAGGTCTCCGTCCTGTAAAAGAAACACATGAATTCCGTGAGGCACCAGAATGGGAGATAAGGAACACTTTCCAATACTTTGAGCCCTCCTGATATAGAATTGGATATCTAGGGAGATCATGCTTTTGTCATATAAGAACTGAAAGACTTTCCACCAGAAATGCTACTCTAAGTCATTAAGAATCACATGAGGGAGATGGCACTAGACACCCTCCAAAATCCCAATACATCTTTAACCTAGATCTAATGCTGCAAAATTATATCTTTCAATATAAAAAGAAGCAATACATCATTGTCTTTCTTTGCAGAAGAAAAGCTTGGGCCAAATATCTCAAATTGACACTTTGTCCTGTGTTGCCAATTCCTGAAATGCAAAACTGATTTATTATTCTCTTCATCTTCAGGGGCACCTGATATATGAAAGAGTTGCAAGACTGTTAAAGTCTCATCTGAGTTCCTCTCCTGATAAACCCAAACTCAACTAACAAATTTAGTGCTCAGAATGACAGTTTCTTTTTGAAATGCTGAAATGTTTCAGAAAAGAAACAAATACTGAGCACTCACCATGCTCCAAGTACTTTAAATCTGAATGCAGCCACAGTAGTAACTTTTACTATCTTCATTTAATAGCTTAATAAACTAAAGTATCTATAGTTCATGTGACTTGTCTGAGATCACATAAACAGAAAATAGCAGAGCAGGTATTTCTAGACAGATATTTCTAGACCACAAGTCCAGTGGACTGCATCTCAGCTCCAGGATATACACAATTGCTTTATAAGCAAAATTTCCAGTATCTTTCACCCTTAGCATCTTGTTCATTAGCTAATTCTTAATATTTGCATTTTGAAATGATTTTATACTCATAAGAAGTTCCAAGAATGTTAAAGAATTTTCATGTACCTTCACCTGGTTTCCCCCAATGTTAACACTTTGCATATCTATAATACATTTTTTGACAGGCAGAGTTAGACAGTGAGAGAGAGAGAGACAGGGAGAAAGGTCTTCCTTTTCCATTGGTTCACCCCCCAAATGGCCACTATGGCAGGCATAATACATTATTAATATATTATCAAAGTCAGGACATTAGCACTGCAATAAAACAAGTATTATTAACAACATTATGGCCATTATAAAATGTTATACTTTTTAAAAAGATTTATTTATTTGAAAGGCATAGTTACAGAGAGGCAGAGGCAGAGAGAGGGAGAAAAGTCTTCCATCTGCTGGTTCACTCCCCAAATGGCCACAATAGCCAGAGCTGGGCTGATCCAAAGCCAGGAGCCAGGAGCTTCTTCCAGGTCTCCCACGTGGGTGCAGGGGCTCAAGCACTTGGGCCATCTTCCACTGCTTTCCCAGGCCATAGCAGAGAGCTAGATGGGAAGTGGGACAGCCTGGTCTTGAACTTGCACCCATATGGGATGCTGACACTGCAGGCAGCAGCTTTATCCACTACACCATAGCACTGGCTCCCTCATACATTTTTACATACAACTTGTGTGTGTGTGGTTCCATGACATTTTATCTTATATACAGATTTATGTAGCCACAACCACACCCACAATACAGAAATGTTTCATCCTTACAAAGAAATTCCTTAATGCTATTCCTTTATAATCACATACTTTCCTATCTATAACTAATGGTAACCACTGATCTGCTGTTCATCACTATAAATTTGTCATTTTGAGGATGCCACATATATAAAATCATATATGAAGTAACATTTTGGGATGGCCTTTTTCACTCAGAATAATTGCTTTTGAGGTCCATCCAAGTTTTTTTTTTTTTTGTAACAATAGTTCATTCCTTTTCATTGCTGAATAATATTCCACAGCACAGCTGTTTAAGCATTCACCTATTTAAGGATATTTAGATTGTTCCCATTTTTTGCTATTACAAACAAAGCTGCTGTGTACATTTGCATACAGGATTTCAAGTGAATATACATTTTTCATTTCTCTGAGAATACCTAAAGTCATTGCTAGATAGTATTGTAGTTTAAAAAAATGTTTTCCACAGTGACTATAACACTTTACATTCCCGCTAGAAATGCATGGCTGAGCCAGTTTCTCTGCATCCTTGCTATCATGCAAATTAGGACAACTAACTTTTTTTCCTGTAAAGGTAGTTTAGGTTTAGGTTTGGGAATCAAATAACTATAAACTATTTTGAAAAACTTCAATATTGGCGAAATATGTTCTTTTTTGATGGTGACATGGTACATTTCAAGCCAGTTGTCTGCATTGCTGCTAGGTCAGTTGGGGTTAATATCTCTGGAGGAATATCTATTCAACTGTTGCTGAGCCATAGAGTCACAAAGTATCAGAGCTGAAATAGCTCTTTCAAACAGAGAACAAGACCCAGAGAGGAAATGGAGTTACCCACAGTCACATCACAGGTCAATAAGACTAAAGCTCAGAACAGGCCTTCTGATTCCCAGAACAGAGAGGAAGCAGAGTTATAAAATGCCATCTATATCTCAATGTTATTGAGAGTATCAAATGTCTATCAGATCAAGCTTTTTCTCAGAAATGACAATAAAGAGGCACTTGTCATGCTTCAAGCACGTGGTCCTGACTCCATTAGCTCAAACAATGGTCTCTACTTGTGCAACCTCGCTAGGAAATTTAAAGGATTGCTCATTGTCCTTTGATTTTGCTTCCTACTCCAGGCTCCCTGAAATTTGATGTGTTAGTCCCTGGTCACCAGGATAAGATTTGAGTTGTATACTATGCAACAGTCGGTATCTAAGAAGTATTTTCCTAAGCTCTATATGCTGGACTCTGCTGTACAGTAGACAAGATAAGTTTATGGGCACTTAGGTAGAACCCAGGAAATCCATGCCTCATCTCTGGCCATTAGGCAGCAAAGGGGGTGGTCTTATTTCTCACTACCTATTGATCTGGCATTCATTCAGTTTTTTCCTAAAAGTAGTAGAAATGAGTGATCAGTCACCAACTGCGTGGAGCATCTGCACCAACTTTAGCGGCTGCTGGACACCAATAAAAGTGCTTGTGCAGTTTTCCTATTGGAGGTAAATGAAGAGTTAATACTAGGATAGTAACTTAACAAAATTTTCTCTAAATTAAACCGAGAGCTGAGAATTCTTTCCTAAGATGGCAGAGTGCCCACAGTTCGTGTGTGCTTGACCTCTGAAATAAGAAACCACTGAATGGAGAAAAACAGTAATCAGGATGATAAAAGGGGTTTGGAGTAACATAATGTTACTGAAGCCAAGGAAATTGGTGTCTGGGAACTTTTTAACTTTAAATTTGAAAGTTTGGAACATACAGGATTGTAGGTAGGGGAGAAGAATTAAGCTAGATGCTACAAAAAAAAAGCCATTGGTCTGGGAAGTGAGCAGGCTACTGAGAAGCAGGATAGAGTGATTTCAGTCTAATGGTGAAGGAAAACAGGGACAGACAATTTCATGCTTCATAGAAAGAGATAGGAACATGGACACACAAAGTAGAGACTCCATATTTATGAAGGTTCTTCAAAAAGTTTGTAGTAAAATTGAATTAAAAATAAATTTATTTTGGTGCACAATTTTTAATTCTCTGTAGTTTTATCATAATAAAATTTTTCCATGAGAATTTTAGTACCTTATTTTATGTTGTTTTATAACACCCTCTCCTATAACACTCCACATTTCTATAGTCAGAAGTGTGAGGTACAAAACAACTATTTAGTTTTTGGATTTGGGTTTCTCTGGAATATAAGCTCACAGTAGGGGATGTGGGGCTTAGAACAAGAGAAATGATTTGTGGGTTTCAGATGATTATCAGTTTAATGGGAGTCAGCTATTAATGGAAGTGCCAACAAATCAAATGCCATAGAAACAGCATTCATGGGAGACTGAGGCCCAGAACAAGTGGTATGATGGCCTTGCTTTACTCTGGTCAGATCAAGCTTTACCATAAGCACTACTGAAAGCTCCTGGTGACATACTTGGAAAAGGACCTGCACAAAACTGATCATGTTTATAAGAGAACAAGTAGAGTGAGTATGGCTTGCTTCTCTTTCTAGCTCTCTCTGTGTGCCCTTTTCTATATCTCTTTCTATCTCTGTCTCTCTTTCTCTGTGTGTGTGTGTGTGTCTTCTTATCAAATAAATTTGTGAAAAAAATGAATTTGTTCACCAATTGATTCAGGCAATCTTTTGTACATTAAAAAATGATTTTGAATTTTTTTACTGCTCCCAAACTATAAATCTAAAAGCAAGCCCTAATATCCACAACTCCCAGTCTTTCACTAGCATGCCTAATCTCCTCACTCATGGAGTCAAATCTGAATTCTCTGTATGTACCTCTGAATTACAGAACCCTGAACTATCAGAGCCTTACGGGATCTGAGAGATAATCTAGTCCCACCTTTCCAATTTTAGGATGTGGAGAAACTAAAGCCCAGAGAGAGGAAGGATGTTGGTTAAGGTGTCACGTGGATTATGTAAAAATTTCTTAACTGGTGTAGAACATTTGCACTTATTGGGTACTGTTTCTCTACACTGACACAGCCTCATATCATCTCTTTTTAGATTTTATTTATTTATTTGTAAAGGGGAGAGAGGGGGGGAGAGAGAGAGAGAGAGAGAGAGAGAGAGAGAGAGAGAGAAAGAGATGAGAGATCTCCCTTTTACTGTTTCACTTGTGTCCAGGCCAAAGTAAGAGCCCAGAACGCAATCCGTGTGTTTCATGTGAGTGTCAGTGACCCAACTATCTGAGCCATCACTTTCTGTGTGCTAGGATGTGTATTTGCAGGAAGCTGGAATAGAGAGTGGAATCATGAATAGAATTTAAGTACTCCAATATGGGATGTGGACATCCCAAGTGATGCTTTAACTACTGTGCCAAACCCTGTTCCTTCTTGCTTTTTGATTGCTTCAAAAACTTCATTTTGAGGTGCAATTCTTCCATTTAAAGTGTACCCCTTGGGGCAGGGATTTGACACAGTGGTTAAATGACCACTTGGGCCACCCATGTTCTATATTGGAATGCTCAGCTTTAATCCAACTACTCTGCTTTCCATTCAGCTTCTTGCTAGTGTGTACCGTAGCAGTCAGCATATAATGGCATAAGTACTTAGGTTCCTGCCACCCATGTGGCAAACCTGAATTAAGTTTTGGGATCTTTGCTTTGAGCTAGCCCAGTCCTGGCTCTTGTGGTCATTTGGAAAGTGAATCAGCAGTCAGAATATCTTTCTCTGCCTGTCTAAAGTTCTTGGAGTGTGCTTTAAGTAGGAACCTCGACCGGCAGCAGAGTATCCCAGACTCAAATCATTCAGACCTAGGATGCAGGCGCTCCAAGTAGTGTCTTAACTGCTGCACTAAATGCCTGCCCCAGGTCTTTCTTTTTTGATGTGATCATTTATTACTGTAAATTTCCCTCCTGGAAATGCTTTTGTTTTGGTTTCTAGTGTTTTCATTTGTCTTAAGATGTTTTTCATCTGTGTCAAGATGTTTCCTAATCTGTCTTGTGACTCATTCTTTTACTCTTCTATTGTTTAAGAAGACATTGATTTTCATCTGGTTCACTCTCCAAATGGCGGCAATAGCCAGGGATGGACTAAGCCAAAGCCAGAAGCCCAGAGCTCTATCCAGGGTTCCCACATTGGCGGCAGGGGCCCAAGTACTTGGGCCATCATCCTTCACTGTTTTCCCAGTCACATTGGCAAGGAGCTGGGTTTGGAGCAGTTTCAGCTGTAACTCAAACTATTGCCCCAACAGGGGATGCTGGCATTGCAGGCAGCAACTCAGCTCAGTGTGCTACATTTCAAATATTTTCAAAATTCCATTTTCCCTTTCATTCCATTCAGTTTCAGAAGACATTCTAACTTTAAAATTTTCTTGAGATTTGTTTTTTGGTATAGCATATGAAAAGTCCTAGGGAATAATTCATGGGCACTTGAGAAAAAGGTGTATTTACTTTTGCCATGTGAAGTGTTGTTTACACACCTATTAGGCCGGACTTGTCCGTGGTGTTCTGTTTTTTTCATTGGCTCTGTGTCCGGTTATCTGTCCACTTTTTGAAAGTGGGGTATTGAAATCTATTATTGTCGTCGAGTTCAAAATTTCTTGCTTCATTTCCATCAAGATTTACTTCTCTTATTTTGGAGGGAATCTGATTTTGGTGTATATGGATAGTCCTAAACTTACAGTAACTTGACTAATGACTACACAATGGGTTCAAAGGGACATACACTTGGCAGAAAATGTACTTCGACTTTTGATTTTTGATCATTTCCAGGGTTAGCAATATGCAGTATTATGATACCCTCTAATGATGCTGGCTACCTGCAGTTGGTTGAAACTTCCAGTCAGCCAGGTAATCATAAGAGTAAATAAGTGATATTCTGAAACTCTATAGTTTACTGTGGTGCTAACTTGGGGTGTTTGGTAGGATAGGTGTGTTATTAGTGCACTTTTAAAGTATTTTCCACATGAGTTTACTAGAATAAAACTCATGGTACGTTGAGGAGCATTTGAATATTTTAATAATTATAATTACTTGTTCACAAATTTTTAAGATGTATTTATATTTATTTATTTTAAAGATTTATTTTTATTTATTTGAAAAACAGTGTCAGAGAGAGGTAATTCTATCCCCCAGATGGCTCCAACGGCCAGGGCTGCACCAATCTGAACCCAGGAGCCAGGAGTTTCTTCCAGGTCTCCCACGTGGGTGCAGGAGTTCAAGAACTTGGGCCATTTTCTACTGCATTCCCAGGCCATAGCATAGAGCTGGATCAGAAGAGGAGCAGCCGGACTCTAACCGGCGCCCATATGGGATGCCAGTGCTTCAGGCCAGGGTGTTAACCTGCTGTGCCTCAGCGCCGGCCCCATGATGTATTTATTTATTTGAAAGGCAGAGTTACAGAAGGGGGTGGGGAAACACAGAGAGAGCAGGTCTGCCATCTACCGATTCACTCCCCAAATGTCCGCATTGGCCAGATCTGAGTCAACCCAAAGCCAGGAACCAGGAGCTTCCTCCGGGTTTCCAAAGTGGGTTCAGGGGCTCAAGCACTTGAGTCACCCTTTGCTGCTTTCTCAGGCACACTAGCAGAGAGCTGGATTGGAAGTGGAGTGGCCGGGACTTGAACCAGTGCCCATATGGGATGCCAGCACTGCAGGCAGTAGCTTTACACGCTATGCCACAGTGCGGGCCCCTTGTTGATAAATTGACCCTTTTATAAATATGTATTATCTGTGAGAGATTCTTATAACAAGTTTTGACACAAACCTTTCTTTGGTATTAATATAGCCACTCTTTGCTCTTTTTTGGTTCCTAGTTGCATGAATTATATTTTGTTCTTTTGTGTCTTTGACAATAATGAGATTCCATAGAAAGAATACAGATGGATCCTGTAGTGTTATTCATTCTGTGAATCTCTGTGTTTTGATTCAGGAGGAATAAATCTATTTCCATTATAAGTAATTACTGAGAGAATGACTTATTTTTTCAATTTTTAATTTGCTGTTGTATATGTTATAGCATTCTTAATCCTTTGTTTTCCCCATTACTGTCTTCCATTGAGTTTATGCTTTTGTAGTGAGTGACATATTTTGATTCAATTTTCATTTCCTTATGTGTAGTTTCTATAGATTTTTTTTTTTTGTGGATACCATGGGGATTCTATTTAACATTCAAAGTTGTAACAAACTATTTTAAATTCATACCAACTGAACTTCTTTTGCATACAAAACTACTAATTTGAGGCTGGCGCTGTGGCTGAACAGGCTAATCCTCCGCCTTGCGGCGCCGGCACACCGGGTTCTAGTCCCGGTCAGGTTGCCAGATTCTATCCCGGTTGCCCCTCTTCCAGGCCAGCTCTCTGCTGTAGCCAGGGAGTGCAGTGGAGGATGGCCCAAGAGCTTGGGCCCTGCACCCCATGGGAGACCAGGAGAAGCACCTGGCTCCTGCCATTGGATCAGCACGGTGCGCCAGCCGCAGCACGCCGGCCGCGCCGGCCATTGGAGGGTAAACCAACGGCAAAGGAAGACCTTTCTCTCTGTCACTCTCTCTCTCACTGTACACTCTACCTGTCAAAAACTAAAAAAAATAAATAAACAACTCTACTAATTTGTAGTTCTACTTCCCAGATTATAGTATAAACATCACAAATTGCATGTATATCACATACCAGCTCACATATATTTATAATTATTTTATGCATTTATATATTATGTTCTATTGAATATTAAAAGTGAAGTTACATTTATGAATTACATAATTAGAATAATGTTTGTTTTATAAGTTATAATATGTGTTTTTATATCTGTCCATTTGTTTACTTTTACAAGTGGACCATATTTTCATATGGTTTCAAGTCACTGTTTAGTGTCCCTTTCATTTGAATTTGAAGGACCCCCTTTATCATCTTGTACATTAAATGTAATGAAATTCCTCAGTTTTTATACATCTTGGAAGGTTTTAATTTCTTCCTCATTACCATAAGCAAATTTTGCAGATATAGAATTCTCTGTTGATCTTTTTTTTTTTTTTTTTTTGGTACTTTAAATATACCATCTCACATATTTCTGGTCTCCTATGTTTCTTCTGGGAAATCTAATGATAATATTGTTGAGGATTCTTTGCGTACTTAATGAGTCATTTTTCTCTTGTTGTACTCAAAATTCTCTCCTTTAGTTTGTTTTTTATCAGTCTGATTATATTACTCTTTGGTTTATCCTCCTGGAGTTTGTTAAGCTTCTTAGATGTTTAGATTCACATCTTTCCTCAGATGAGGGAGGATTTTACTGTATTTACTAGATGTTTTAATATTTTACAATTAAATCCTCTTCCCTTTTCGACTCCTGGCTCCTGGGATTTTCATAATGCATAATTGATTTGCTTGATGGTGTCTCACAAGTCCCTTCAGTTCTGTGCACTTGCCTTCACTTGATTTTCTTTTGTGTTCCACAGACTTGGTAATTTCAGGTGATTTGATTTCGAATTTCCTGACTCTTCCGCCTGTGTTAAAGTTCACTGTTGAATAACTCTATTGCATTTTTTCACTCCAGATATTGACTTTTCATTTCTCAATTTTTGTTTGATTTCTTTTAATGACATATCTGTTTATCGATGTTCTCCTTTTCTCAATATCTTTTTATTTTCTTATGTATCTCTTTCTCCATGTTTTCCTTTAGGTCCCGAGCGTATTTGGCAGTTGTTTTAAAGTTTTCATCTAGTGAATACCATGATTGTTTTTCTTCAGGGGAAGCATCAGGAGATTTATTTTGTTCCTTTCAATGGACCGTGCTTTCATATTTCTTTGTATGCTTTGTGATTTTTAATGAAAATTGGGTGTTTTAAAAAAAACAGCCACCTGCTCCGGTCTTTGAAGATTGTTGGAAAGATTTTTACTGATTATCAATGCATGTGCTGAGCTTTGAGCCCACACTAGAATGAAGGCTTAAGTTCTCAAGTATTTTCTGTGTGCACATTTTACTAGTGCCTGTGTTTGTATGCTTTTTAGCTGTTTTCCTTTATGTGTTGCTGCTGTTTAATGTCTGAATTTTCTAAGAATATTCTCCCTAGGCCATTCTTTTTTAATGTTAAGATTCAAAAAATCTTTTTAAAAATATTTTATTTATTTTATTTGAGAGGTAGAGTTACAGACAGTGAGAGGGAGAGACAGAGAGAAAGGTCTTCCTTTTGTTGGTTCACTCCCCACATGGCCTCAACGGCCGGAATTGCACCAATCAGAAGCCAAGAGCCAGGTGCTTCTTCCTGGTCTCCCACGGGGTACAGGGGCCCAGGTCTTGGGCCATCTTCTACTGCTTTCCCAGGCCATAGCAGAGAGCTGGATTGGAAGAGGAGCAACCGGGACTAGAACCGGCACCCATATGGGATGCTGGCGCCACAGGCGGAGGATTAACCTAGTGTGCCACGGCGCTGGCCCCCATTCAAAAAATCTTTAATTAGTTTTTAACAGATTTGATACAATTCTAAGAACATGATGATTCCTTCCTCCCTCCTTCTGAACTTACAACTCCCTCTTTCTCACCCTCCCTCCCTCCCTCTCCCTTTCTTTCTATCATTTTTAAAGCTTTTTAAAAGGTTGGTTTGTTTTTTGAAAGCAAGAGTTACAGAGGGAAGGGGAGAGAAAGAGACACAGAGACAGAGATTTCCCATGTGCCGATTCACTCCCCAGATGGTCTCAATTGCCAAGACTGAGTCAAGCCAAAGTCAGGAGCCAGAAGTTTCATCTGGGTCTCCCACATGGGTATCAGCGGCCCAAACACTTATGCCATCTTCCACTGCTTTTCCCAGGCCAATATCAAAGAGCTGAAGAGGAAATGGAACAGCTGGAACTCAAGCCAACACCCTTATGGGATCCTGGTGTCACAGGTGACATCTTTACCTGCCATGCCGCAATGCTATATTATTTTGGTTTGTGATATAACATATTTTCAATTTATATTAAAATAAAAAAGCTTAGTGCTTAAATCAAGAGTGCATTCTTTAGTACTACACAGCACAGTGAGTTACTATAATTCAAAATAACCTACTAGGTATTCTAAGATGGCTGGCTAGAGAAAAGTCATGCTGATTTTGACCAGAAGAAAGCAGAAGAAAAGCAGCATGTATTCCCTGGGAAGAGTTGGAGAGAAGTTTGCAGCGGAAATTCTACAGAAAGAAGAGGGACATCTTGGATCAGTGTGGAAAAAGCTGTTGCACAGCAGTGAGCAGGGCCACCACACATGACTCCTGCAGCAAGGGGCTGGAGGAGAGCCCAACTTATGAGAGCGAGGTGAGAGCAGACTGTGCCAGCCTATGCCACTGACGATATTGCATGAGGGAGAACCTGTGGACCAGACTGACTCTGAGTCTGGTCTGAAACTCTAGTGGATAGAGAAGATAATCCATCAAAGGAAAACCACATTTCTCTCTCCCCATTCCCCCAACAAGCAAGCCTGGAAGGCTGCAGGGAGATGGTACCATCTTGACACCAGTAGAGGCTGTGGTGTCTCTCCTGCATGCGCATGACCAGGGTCTTTTACCAGAGGGAAAAGTCTACATTTCCCACTGACTCTGAGTCTGGCGGGGAGGGTTGACAGAGGGCTGGGCACCCACTTAAGATTGTGAGATGCTCCCATCCTCTCAACCAATTGCAGTCTACAGGGCTCAAACTATTAAGGTGGTGCCCCTGCAGGCAACTGGCTCCGAAAATGCCTCTATGCTCTCTGTCAATGTGGAAGGCTTGAAGGGCTGAGAGAGATCATCTGCACCCCATGACTGTAGGAGACATGTGTGCTGTGACTGTGGGAATTTGTGACTGCATGACAGGGTGTGGAGTGTAGCTGGATCTCTGGGAAATTACTGTGGTTTCAGAGGCTCAGAGCTCCCAGACTGCAATGGGTGGGTCACTGGAGAGGGTTCCATGCTCACACTGAGGACTACATAGATCGTTGGTGCAGTTCATGTGCCAACGTGGGTAAGGTTGTACCCACTGTGAGATAACGCTGGGTACTGATCACCTTGGGAGAGAGGAGGTGAGGTTGTGATTACACCAATAGATGTGATTATACCACACCTCCTGCTGAAATAGAGATCTACCATGCCAAACTTGGGTGTCACCCTGGATTCTAGTCCCAATCTTGAGAACTGACCAGAGCTCCCTGGCCCCTCCCAGCAAATGTCTCTGTGTATTCACTTAAGGAGCAGACATTCCACTAAGCCACAGAGTCATAGTTCAAAGATAAAATGCATCAGTGGAAAAACCAACAAGTGTTTCCACAAATGCCTAAAAATAAACACAGAAATACAAGAAACAAGAACAAGGAAAACAACATGAGTTCCCCAAAGAAACTCAAAAACAATTCAATATGTGATGATGAAGAAACTAATGAAATTCCTGAAAAGGAATTCAAAAGATAGATCATAGGATTATTCAGAAGCAACAAGAAGCAAATTCGTGAGTTAAAGAAACCCATACATGATGTGGATGAAAAAAACTGTGGCACAGCAGGTTAAAGCCCTGGCCTGAGATGCTGGCATCCCATATGGTTTCTGGTTCTTGTCCTGGCTGCTCCTCTTCTGATCCAGCTCTCTGCTATGGCCTGGGATAGCAGTGGAAGATGGCCCAAATATTTTGGCCCCTCCCTTCACGTGGGAGATCTGGAGGAAGCTCCTGACTCCTGGTTTCGGATCTGCACAGCTCTGGCCATTGTGGCCATCTGGGGAGTGAACCAGAGGGTGGAAGATCTCTCTCTCTCTCTCTCTCTCTCTCTCTCTCTGTAACTCTTTCAAATAAATAAAATAAATCTTAAAGAAACTTCCATTAGATGAAGGTTTTTAAGGGAAATCAAACTGAAATATTAGAAACGAAGAATTCAAAATGTCAATTAAAAAATATAGTGGGGAGCCTAAAAGAATATCCAAGCTAGAAGACAAATTTTTTTGGCTTTGTTTTTTTTAAAACTTTTATTTAATGAATATAAATTTCCAAAGTACAGCTTATGGATTACAATGGCTCCCCCCCCATAACTTCCCTCCCACCCGCTACCCTCCCCTTTCCCGCTCCCTCTCCCCTTCCATTCACATCAAGATTCATTTTCAATTCTCTTTATATACAGAAGATCAGTTTAGTATACATTAAGTAAAGCTTTCATCAGTTTGCCCCCACATAGCAACACAAAGTGAAAAATACTGTTGGAGTACTAGTTATAGCATTAAATCACAATGTACAGCACGTTAAGGACAGAGATCCTAGATGATATTTTTTTAAAATTGATTAATTTTCTATGCAATTTCCAATTTAACACCAATTTTTTTTTCATTTTCAATTATCTTTATATACAGATCGATTCAATATATACTAAGTAAAGATTTAATCAGTTTGCACCCACACAGAAACACAAGGTGTAAAAATACTGTTTCAGTACTAGTTATAGCATTACTTCACATTGGAGAACACATTAAGGACAGATCCCACATGAGACGTAAGTACACAGTGACTCCTGTTGTTGATTTAACAATTTGACACTCTTGTTTATGGCATCAGTAGAAGACAAATTTTTAGAAATATATCAGTCAAACCAAAAGAAGGAAGAAATTAGAAAAATTAAAAAGAGTTCAAGATTTATGGTATACTATCAAGGGACCCAACATATGGGTCTTAGGAGTTCCTGAAGATGTAAAAGGAGAGACTGGATTAGAAGGCCTATCCAGTGAAATAATAACAGAAATCTTCCCTAATTTGGGGAAATAAACGGGCATCCAAGTACAGGAAGCCTATAGAACTCCTAAAAGACATGACCATAAAATATATTCAGCATGACAATTTGTAGTCAAACTTTCAACACTAAAACATAAAGGAAAGAGTCTTAAATGTGCCTGAGAGAAATGCTAGATTATCTTCAGAAGATCTCCATTAGACTGACAGCAGATTTCTCATCAGAAGCCCTACAGGCTAGGAGAGAATGGAGAGACACTGACCATGCCTTAAAAGAAAAAAATCATCAACTCTCGTTTATGAATGAAGGTGAAATAAAGACCTTCCATAACAAACAGAAATTTAAAAAAAACTTCATCACTCAAGCAGCCTTACAAATGATGCTTCAGGATATGTTACACACAGAAACATTGAAAGATATTCATCTTTATGAAAGAATGTGAAGGCAGAAAATTTCCTAGTAAAAGTGCAAAGGAAGTCCAAATCAAACAATTAGAATAGTTACAGGAAAATAGCAGGTCAAAGTCATTACTTATCAATAGTCACCTTGAATGTAAATGGTCTCAACTCTCCAATTAAAATAAACTGGAAAAATCTATTCTTGACTACAAGAAAGATACCTCAACAACAAGGATAAATGCAGATGAGAAGTGAAATAATGGAAAAAGATACTCCAGGATAATATAAAGCAAAAGAAAAATGAGTAACTGTAGCCGTCCTAATATCAGACAAAATGTTTTTTTAACACAAAAAACTGTTAAAAGAAACAAATAAAGGTATTATGTAATGATTAATAGATCAATTCAACAAGAAGATGTGACTGTAATAAATGTATATGCACCCAGTAACAGGGTGCCTGGGTATTTAAAATAAGTGTTAATGGATCTAAAGGGAGACATAGACTCCAGTACAATAGTAATGGAGGGACTTCAACACCCGATGTTCATCAATGGATAGATCAACTAGACTGAAAATCAACAGAAACAACAGATCTAATTTAAACTATGGACCAAATGGAACTAACTGATATCTACAGAACATTTCATCCCATAGTTGCAGAATATAAATTCTTATCATCAGGGCATTGAATTTTTATGATACAGCAAAAATAGTGTTAAAAAGGAAGTTTATAGCAACTGTAGTCTACATCAAGTAATTAGAAAGGCATCAAAAAAATGAGCTCTCAATGTGTCTCATGTACCTAGAAGAGCAGCAACAAAGCAAACCCAAAGTTAATAGGAGGAAGGAAATCATTAACATTAGAGTAGAAATAAACAAAATTGAAACCAAAAACTACAAAAGATTACTGAAATGAAAAGCTGATTTTTGAAAAAATAAACAAAATTGCTACAAAATAAGTAGATAAATATTAAATATGTTAAAAATCCTACTACATATTTCCCAAGAAAATAGAAAAAAAAGATCTCCAAGGCTCCAAGTCTAGAATTAATGTCAAAGAAGGAGAAAAGTTGATTAACCTGATTTGATCAGTACACATTGTATGCATTTATTGAAATGTTGCATTTAACCCATACATATTTACAGTTATTATTCATAAAAATTATATAAATGAGGGCCAGGGCTGTGGCATGGTAGGTAAGGCCTCCACCTGCAGCACTAACATTCCATATGGGCACTGGTTTGAGTCCCAGCTGTTCCACTTCTGATCCAGCTCCCTGCTAATGTGCCTGGGAAAGCAGTAGAGGATGGCCCAAGTGCTTGGGCCCCTGAAACCACGTGGGATCCCTGGAGGAACCTCCTGGCTCCTGGCTTCAGATCAGCTCAGCTCTGGCTATTGGGGCCATTTGGGGAATGAACCAGCAGATGGAAGACCTTTCTCTCTGTCTACCTCTCTCTCTCTATAGCTCTCTCCCTCAAATAAATAAATAAAACATGTTAATAAATTAAATGTATACATTATATTATACATCATCGCTATACACATACATGTGTATAAAATATTTTATATATAAAAAGTTATATATGTTTATAAAACACATTTCATTGGCTATGGTTATCCTTTTTGCTTGGCTTACTTCACTTTACATGATGATGTCCAGCTTCATCCATGTTGTCACAAATGAATATTAGATTTCCTTTTTATATTTATCAGTTGATGGACACTTAGGTTGATTCCATTTCTTGTCTATTGTGAATAGTATTGCAATAAACTTGGTAGTACAAATGTCTCTTCAACAGATTCGTTTCATTTTCCTTGAATATATACCCAACAGTGTGATCATTGCGTCACAAGGTCATTCCATTTTTAATGCTTGAGGAATTCCCAAAGAGTTTTTCCACAGTTACTGTACTAATTTATATACCCACTAACAGCATGCAAGGGACCCCTTTTCCCCATATACTCACTACTTATTGTATTTATTTTGTTTTTGTTATTTTTATTTACTTTTTTAATGACTTATTTATTTATGAGGTGGAGTTACAGACAGAGAGAGGGAGAGACAGAGAGAAAGGGATTCCATCTGCTGGTCCACTCAAAATGGCTGCAAAGGCTGGAGTTGAGCCAGTCTGAAGCTAGGAGCCAGGAGCTTCTTCTGGGTCTCCCACACCAGTGCTTTCCTAGGCTAATGCAGAGAGTTGGATCAGAAGAGGAGCAGCTGGGATTTGAAGTAGTGCCCAAATGGGGTGCCAATGCCACAGGCAGAGGCTTAGCAAACTACACCAGAATGCTGGCCCTATTTTTGTTTTTATTTTAGTTCCCATATATAGGGGAGAATATGTGATATTTGTCATTCTAGGTCCGGCTTATTTCACTCTACATGGTGTCCTCCAATTGTGCCCATTTTGGGGCAAATGATAGAATTTCATTCTTTTTATAGTTGCAAAATATTCCATTGTGTATATATTTTTCATTTTCTTTATCCATTCATCTGATGATGGACACCTTGGTTGATTCCAAATTTTGGCTATTGTGTTGCTGTAAACAGGGCAGTACAGGTATCTCTCTGATACACTGTGTTCTAGTCGTTTGGGTATATACCCAGGAATGGAATGGCTGGATCATATGAAAAGTCTATTTCTAGTTTTTTTTAAGAGATTGCCACACTGCTTTCTGCCGTGGCTTCACTAATTTACCCTCCCACCAAAGTGTATAAGTGTTCTCCTTTGTTCACATCCTCACAATCACTTGTTTTGGATTTTATCCATTCTGACAGGGGTGAGGTGATATTTCATTGTGGTTTTGATTTTCATTTCCCTGATGTCTAGTCATGTTGAGCACTTTTTCATATATTTGTTGGCCATTTGTATTTTTTTGAGAACCATCTATTGAAGTCCTTTGCCCATTTCTCAACTGAATTCATTCGTTTTTTTGTTGTTGTTGAATTTTTTAAGTTGCTGATATATTTGGGATTAAATCCTTTGTTGGATAGGTGGTTTGCAAATAAATTTTTCCATTCTGTTGGACGTCTATTCACTCAATTGATCTTTTCTTTTGCTGTGTAAAACCTTCTGAGTTTGATATAGTCCCATTTGTTTAGTTTTGCTTTTGTTCCTATGCTTTTGGGGTCCAATTCAAGAAGTTGTATCCTACCCACTATCTTGTGGTGTTTCTTCCATCAACGTCATAGTCACAGGTCTTAAATTTAGGTTTTAATGCCAGTACCATGCTGTTTTAATTACTATAGATTTGTAGGGAGCTTTGAAGTCAGGTATTGTGATTCCTCAGCTTGATATTTCTTGGTTAGATTCACTTAGGCTATTCTGGGTCTTTCGTTATTCCATTTGAATTATAGGATTGCTTTTTATAATTGTGTAAAGAATGTCACCATTGAAATATTTTCAGTTTACTTTATAAACACAAGCTGAACTCTCCACTAAAAAAATGACTCAGCAAGTTGTACACAGAAAACTACTGTTCATCAAGAGTATAGACAAGGGCTAGAAACAATGATCAAATCTCAAAATGTCAATTTCACTCATATACGTTACAACTTTGATAGCCAATATAGCTGGAATAAAGTGATATCTCATTGTGGTTTTGATTTGAATTTCCCTAATATTTAGTGATTTTGAGTATTTTCTTCATGTACCTGTTTACCAGTTAAGCAACAGAAGAGCATTCCTCACAATTCTGATCCAATATCAAAACACCAGTAGATATGATGTCAGTTGAGGGCCTTCTTCTTTGATAACTTCTAGCTGTATTCCACCAGGGTGGAAGGGGCTTTCTGGGTCTCTGAAGTTTATTTTATAAGGTCATCAATTCCATTCATGACTTAATCACATTCCAAAGCCTCACCTTCTAAAATTATCACATTGGACAGTAGATTTCAAAATATGGATTTGGGGATGGATTTCAATATATGGATTTGGTGGCACTAGCACACCATTTTAATGTTATTTATTAACTTTTACATTAAGGATTATTTTTACTATTGTTGATATTATTGGGTAACTGGTTTCTATTCTATTCCACTTACCATGTCTCTATGTCATTATCTTTGTACTACCCTAAGATCCTTTTATTTTATCTGCTGTTTTTTGTAGTCTGGAACTCTGCTCCTCCACTTCACATTGTTGGGGTGTCTGTAGACTAGTAGTGGCAGTATAGTAGCATCCACAGTAAAAAATTAAAAACAAGTTCTGGAACATTTATTTTGTGCATGAATCTAAGTACATTTACTCACAATTATCTCATTAAATGATCCCACCTGCTTTGGGGGGTATGTACTCTTTAATTCACATTTTTATATGTTGATTAATGAACACTGAAAGGAGGTAAATTACTCATGATAATTTCACAGCTAGTTAAAAAGGGCTATTTTTGAGCCAAATCTGTCTCACTCCAAATTATATGATTTTTAACTCTACCCTAAGCTGTCCCCTTTCCAACATCAACTTCCTACTCTTCTGGGAAATATCACTGTCCAACTACTGGACGTGCTTGCTCCTTCATCACAAAGTTCTGCATCTTCTTCTTTCCAGCCTGCATGCAGAAACTGTGTACTGCAGTGGCAATGATTTTGTTGAATTCTATGTGATAAATACTGATGGCTGCCTACTCAATAACTATTCCCACACTTTATTGGTAAAAGAATCCTGATTTCTTTTGAATAGTTTTAGTTCATATATTTCTTATGGAATAAATCTTGATTGATTTAAACCAATCATAGTACTCTCATTTTTCTTGTCAGTGATTTGTTTAGGTATTGACATACGCTACAAAACTGGCTACTTAGATGTAAAGTGTACTGGAGAGTTTCTGATTTTTTAAAATTTATTTTGCTTTTAAGGAGACATATGAGAGAAACAGGTCCTGTTAATGCTTCTGGATATCGGTGAGTGGAAATACGTGGTCTGGATATTCTGTTGCCTTCTTATGAAGAAAATTTTCATACTAAAGATATCAAAGTAAAAGAAGGAAAGAATCGAATATTTGATGACACTTTTGAGCCAATTAATTAACCAATTCATTAACTGTCCTATCTTTTCATTTTCAGTTATGTGAAACAATATATTCTGAATTTTCCAGGCAGTTGTTCTATTTGGTTGTTTATTAGAAGTGCCTTGGCATGGAAAGTCAAGACACTCTGGGGAAAAAAAAAAGAAGACCTACATGAAAGATCTCTGCAAGTGAGATCCCAGTGGAAAGAACGGGGCCATCAAAGAAGGAGGTACCTTTCTCTGAAGGGAGGAGAGAACTTCCACTTTGACTATGACCCTGTTGGAATAAGACCGAAGTCAGTGAACCCTAAAGGCTTCCATGGCCTCGGCAACTCATGACTAGAGCCTAGGGAGATTACTGACGCCATAAACAAGAGTGTCAAATTGTTAAATCAACAACAGGAGTCACTGTGTACTTACGTCTCACGAGGGATCTGTCCTTAATGTGTTGTCCAATGTGAAGTAATGCTATAACTAGTACTGAAACAGTATTTTTACACCTTGTGTTTCTGTGTGGGTGCAAACTGATGAAATCTTTACTTAGTATATATTGAATCGATCTTCTGTATATAAAGATAATTGAAAATGAAAAAAAAACTTGGTGTTAAATTGGAAATTGCATAGAAAATTAATCAATTTTAAAAAAATATCATCTAGGATCTCTGTCCTTAACGTGCTGTACATTGTGATTTAATGCTATAACTAGTACTCCAACAGTATTTTTCACTTTGTGTTGCTATGTGGGGGCAAACTGATGAAAGCTTTACTTAATATATACTAAACTGATCTTCTGTATATAAAGAGAATTGAAAATGAATCTTGATGTGAATGCAAGGGGAGAGGGAGCGGGAAAGGGGAGGGTAGCGGGTGGGAGGGAAGTTATGGGGGGGGGAAGCCATTGTAATCTATAGCTGTACTTTGGAAATTTATATTCTTTAAATAAAAGCTTTAAAAAAAAGAAGTGCCTTGGAACTTTAAAATAATATAGCGATATCTAAGCCACATCCCCCAGAGATTCTGATTTAGTTTGAGGATATTCCACTGCCCAAGATTCTATTATTTCTCTTTTTGTATTATATATGTTTAATGTGTACAACATGATATTTTCCTTTATATATGCATGGTGAAATAATTACTACAGCCAAGCAAATTAATGTCAATTTCTCTACACAACATTATGCTAAGTAAACTAAGCCCTACAAAGATAAAAGTACATTAAATGATCTCACTAGTATGTGGCACATTAAAATGTTAAATATATATAAACATGCATTAAAATGGCGATTACCCAGAGCAGAGACATTAGGGAAGCAGGAAGATATTGGTCAAAGGATACAAAGTTTTTGTTAGTATGGATGAAGAACTCCAGAAATCGAATGAACAACATGATGATCATGGTTGGTTATCTTGAATTATACACTGCAAGTTTGCTGAGAGTAGATTTCAGGGGTTTTCACTGGGTTCTAATTTTTTCAAGTTCTTCAGTTGATTGGCTCTAATATGCATCCAGGTTTGGGAGCCTCTTGCTTAAGTTATATATGGGTAAGCTTTCTGCAGCTTGTAGCTGAAACCATCCTTGCTAGACAACCGGCTTTTACAATCAGACTGAAAACTCTGGCAGCTTATTTGCAAGGACCTTGTTCCATTCCTGAAATGTCCTCTTGGCCACCTACCTTGATTGAAGTACTGGGGCCACAACCAGCCAAGTTATCATTTGGGCCACAATTGATTGACAGAGAAGATGAAAGGGAAAAGGAAGTCCAATAGGTAACTCAAGGAATGTGGAAGGAGAGAGGATATTTGCTTCATTTTATTTCTCTTCAATTCAGCAAACCTTTTTCCCTGAGCATCTAATATGTGATAGTCCTTGTGTTGGGTGTTAGGGATATACAGACAGATAAGACCTGTTCAGATCTTTACAAACTTTAATGTATGTATAAATTATCTGTACATAATCTTAAAATTTTGGGGCTGGTATTGTGGCTTAGCAGGTAAAGCCACTGCCTATGGTGCAGGCATCCCATATGGACTCTGATTCGAGTCCCAGCTACTTTATTTTCAATCCAGCTCCTTGTTGATGCACCTAGGAAAGCAGTAGAATATGGCCCAAGTGTTTGGGCCCCTGCACTCACATGGGAGACCCAAAAGAGGCTCCAGGCTCCTGGCTTTGGATTGGCCCAGCCCTCCCTCTCTCCTTCTCTCTCTCTTTCTCTTCCTCTCTTTCTGTTCTCTGTAGCTCTGTCTTTCAAATAAATAAGTCTTTAAAAATTGATTCTAACCTAATATCTCTGGATGACAGTTAAAATTTTGCATTCATAACAAGCTTCCAGGAGATGCTGAAACTGCTGTTCTAGGAACCACACTTTGAGTATCAAAGTTGTAAACAATTATCTGGATAGAGTAGAAGGCAGAATGGAATAAGTGGCATGCTCAAGTCTGGACAGGGTTATGTAGAAATCCAAAAGCTGGGGGGCACTGAATGGAGAAAGGCAAAGAAGATATCACTGATCAGTGACATTTAACTGCAACTGGTGGGAAGGGTGACAATAAAATAGAGTGGAAAGAACATTATATAAAAGTCAGGAAATCAATTTTCTAAGCCCTATTCTGTCCCTGGTTTGCTGTGTGATCTTGGACAATTCTTTTTTTTTTCCTTTCTGAATCTTGCAATTGGAAAATGGATTGAATAGATAATCTCTAAAGTCCTTTATAACTTTGACATTTTGAGTAATGATTCAATGAATGAACCCTCTGAAGAAAAGAGAAAGTAGAGAATGAAACCCCAAGAAACAGCAGCATCTAAATCATACATTTTAAGGGGTGGATTTTAAACTGCCTAAATATTTATAAATCACAAATTCATGTCTCTGGCTTTAATTTTTTTAATTATTAATTTGAAAGGCAGAGTTCCAGAGAAGGTGAGAGAGAGGGAGGGAGGGAGGGAACGAGAGAGAGTGAGAGAAAGAGGGGGAGGGGAGAGAGAGAGAAAGAGAGAGAGAGAGAGAGAGAAAGAGGGAGAGAGAGAGAGAGA
The DNA here is from genome assembly GCA_949820135.1 of Sylvilagus floridanus. Classification (NCBI taxonomy): domain Eukaryota; kingdom Metazoa; phylum Chordata; class Mammalia; order Lagomorpha; family Leporidae; genus Sylvilagus; species Sylvilagus floridanus. The sequence continues at coordinate 84,022,430 of OX463223.1, forward strand.
ATCTTACATCCACTCATTCACTGGTTCACTTCCCAAATGGCTGCAATAGCTGAGGCTGGGTCAAGCTGAAGCCAGGAGCCTGGAACACCATCTGTGTCTCCCATGAGGGTTGCAGGGGCCCAAACACTTGGGCCATCTTCTGCTGCTTTCCCAGACACCCTAGCAGTGAGATAGATTAGAAGTGGAACAGCCAGGTCATATACCAGTGCTCCAATAAGGGATGCTGGTGTTGCAGGTGGCAGCTTAACCCATTGTGCCACAATGCAGGTCTCTTCGTTTTGATCTTTTCTAAGCCTACAGATTAATGTTCCTAACAATGTACTGAACTCTACATTTGGATTTTCAATAAACACTTCAAATTAACATAGTTTTGAATAATTTATTGGTTTCTTTGCTGCCACAGGCCTGCTTCTCCATTTTTTTTAATTTCAGAAAATTATCCACCCCACTAATCAGTTGGTCAACCCTGAAAACTCAAGATCACTATTTCTCTCTCCCTCCCTACATTCCTAAACCAGTAGCAAATTATGTTGGCAATACCTCCAAACCATATCTTGAATTTGTCTACTTTTCTCCCTTTCCACTACTACACTAATCTAAGCTGTCAGCATCTCTCAAGTAGACTGCACTTATGTGTCCTAGTAAGGTGGCCAGCGTTGTGGCGCATGTTAAGTTGCCACACGTGGCACTGGCATGTCAGGTAAGTGGCAGTTCAACTCTGGACTGCTCCACTTCCAATCCATTTCCCTGATAATGTGCCTGTGAAAGCAGCATATGATGGTCCAAGTACTTGGGTCCCTGCCACTCACATGAGAAACCAGCATGAAATGCCTGGTTCCTGGCTTCCACCTGCCCAAGCCCTTGTCATTGCTCAGGAGTGAGCCAGCAGATGAAAGATCTCTTTCTTCTTTGTCTCTCCTTCTCTCTCTGTAATTCTGCCTTTCAAATAAATAAACAAATCTTTTTCAAAAAGTACCCTAGTAGTTCTTACTGCTTCATTATTGTCCCCTATAATCCATTATCCACAAAAAAGCAAACATATTTGGAAAAAAATAGGATATTTTTTAAAGAAAACATAAAGCTGTAAAACTACCCTCCTGATAATTCCCTCTGTTTTCCTCATAGAATTATTTAAACTCATAAGATGCATTTATTTGCTTACTTATGTTTGTAAACTCCCACCAGAATAGTGATGGCAGATACCTGTATTCTATCATTGGCAGATTTATCCCCATCACTCAATAGATATTTTTAATAAATAAATAGATATTTTTAATAAATAAATAAATCAAGATATTAAGAGGAACCAAAGCAAAAGAAAGCTTTTCTAAACATATACTCCACTGTTTTCAGCCTCATTGCTTTTTTTATTTTATTTGTTTATTTGACAGGTAGAGTTATAGACAGTGAGAGAGAGACAGAGAGAAAGGTCTTCCTTCTGTTGGTTCACTTCCCTAATGGCCGCTACAGCCAGCACTGCACCGGTCCGAAGCCAGGAGCCGGGTACTTTCTCCCGGTCTCCCATGCGGGTGCAGGGCCCAAGCACTTGGGCCATCCTCCACTGCCCTCCTTGGCCACAGCAGAGAGCTGGACTGGAAGAGGAGGAACCGGGACTAGTACCCAGCGCTCCAACCGGGAGTAGAACTCGGGGTGCCGGCACCGCAGGCGGAGGATTAGCCAAGTGAGCCATGGCACCGGACAACCTCATTGCTTTTAAATATAGATAAGAAATGGAAATATAACCATCATTTACTAAATACCTACTGTGTGCCAGATGCTATACTGAGAACTTTCATATGTATGTAATTCAGTAACTCCTGATGAACCATTTTAAGTAGATAAGCTTCCACTTTATAGATGAGGAAACTGGGGAGGTTATAATGAGGATTTAAGCCAATTATCCACAATCACACAGCCAGGGATGGCTAAGCTTAAAGTTAAAACTCTATCCACTTTCTCTCACCACTAGTTTTTCCCCATATCAATCTTTCCTCTTTTCCCCGTCACCTGTTATTGTCTATATGGCTTCTGTTCCCCAGCCTCTGTCACAGCAAGGGTCCTTGTAAATACAGAGCCTGATGTGACTGCCCCCACTTGATATACCTTTAGGATCATTTTGTTGTACTAGTTTCTATGGAAACCACCAAGCATCATCCTTTACAGAAGGTACAGAAACTTAGCATCCTAGATGGAGCTGTCTGTTCAGAAATTGTGTGAAGTGGACACGAGCTGAGCCTAAGTGATGAAGTCATTATCTAAGAAGTCATGCTGGGACGTTTTTAGCCTGCTTCCCCAGCAACATGATAAGCTTTCTATTGAAATCCAACGCGACCACATAGAAACATGAAAGCTGCATTTATGGAGGTGACCATTCATCTATTATTCAACAAATACTAATTGAACATCTACTCTTCACCAGACATCGTGCTAGAATGTGAAGATGTAGACAGGTAAGTTATCTATTTGTGTGGATTTTATAGTCTAGAGAAGGTCAATGGATAATAAATTGAAAGCAATATAATTTTAGGAGCAGCCAGGATCCAAGCAGGCGCCCATATGGGATGTCAGCATCACTCACTCACCATCATTTTACCCACTCACCACAATGCCAGTCCAAGTGATCTTGTCTCTTAATTCCATTTCTCCATAAACTTTTTGAAGGACCATCAAAATGAAGAAAGGCAATGCAAGATAGAATGGGTGATCTAGGAAGCCTTTTCTGATGAAGTATTGTCACAGATGAAATTCAATTGAGGAGAAAGCATTTATAATGAGTGAAGATACCAAGAAAACAATTTAGGTACAGAGAAAAGAAAGTACAAAAACCTTAAGGTAGGAGTCAGATTCATAAATTTGAGTAATATAAAAAAGGCAGATATTTCCAGAGTAGAAAAAACAAAAAAAATTGTTATGAAATATTGAATATGGCAAAGTTGGCAGGGTCCATATGAATTTGACTCAAAGCAGATTTTTATTGAGTGAAGGACATAATTTAACTTATACTTTTGCAGGACACAGCAGTCTTCAATATAAAAAAATGGATTATAAGGACAATAGTGGAAGCACAAAGAAGGTTATTATTTTAATCCAGAGGTGAGGTAATGGCACAGGTAAGAAAAGTAAAGTGGAGGGGAAAAGCATTTATTGGATTCAGAACATATGTTAGAGGTGTGGTGGACAACAGCATAGTGATTTAGAAACTCAAGAGATCCAGTTTTAGCTTAGTTACTAATGGGTTATACAACTCAGGACCAATTCTGCTGCCTTCCTTTGGCTTCAATTTCCCCAAACCAACTTCACTTGATAAAGTTAAACCCTTAGGAAAGAACAGGCATTTGCATAGTACTTACAAATCACTGGACACTAACTCTCCATGCAGGACCTCTGTCCTCAATGAGTTGTATTACAGGAGTTAACTGTAAAATTAGTTCTCATTTTTTTTGTATGTGTGCATGTGTGTGCAAATTGTTGAAATTGTTACTTAGTATAGAGTTGGTCTTCTGTGAATAAAGTTACTTGAAAATAAATCTTAATGGAGAATGGACTGGGAAGGGGAGAGGGAGGAGGAGGAGGGGTGGGAGTGTGGCTAAGAGGGTGGATATGGTGGGAAGAATAATTATATTCCTAAAGTTGTACTTATTAAATTTGTATTCTGTAAATTAATTAATTAATTAATTAACAAAAAAATTTTAAAAACACTTTAAAATTAATTTCCCTATTTTTATTTTGAGCCTTGTAATTACCCTGTAAAATAAGACAAAAAAAATGAGTCCCAATTCTATGACAAGAGGTAGAGTCTGGTAGAATCTATAGAGTGAAAGCCTCAAGGAAGCCATACAGCCACAGTTGATTTGATTAAAACACCTGAGGGAGCGGCATTGTGGCAGAGCAGGTAAAGCCACTCTCTTCCTTGCTGGCATCCCATATGGGCGCCAGTTCGAGTCCCGGCTGCTCCACTTCCAATTCAGCTCTCTGCTGTAGCCTGGGAAAGTTGTGGAAGACGGCCCAAGTGCTTGGGCCCCTGCACCTGCATAAGAGACCCAGAAGAAGCTCCTGGTTCCTGGCTTTGGATCGGCACAACTCTTGTGCTTGCAGCCATCTGGGGAGTGGATCAGCAGATGGAAGACCTCTCTCTCTCTCTCTCTCTCTCTCTCTCTCTCTCTCTCTCTGCCTTGCAAATATATAAATAAATCTTTAATAAAAAAACCTAAAATTAAGAACATAAATGACTGAGTTTTGTTCATGGTATAGAACAGTCACTTCCCCTCTCTCTGAATTTCAGTATTTTCATTACTCAATTTATCTCTGAACGTTGGTGTGCAGCCTTATGCAAACTCTATCCCTTACATCCAAAAATTTATATCTGTATAAGCTACACTATACATTCAAGGCCTTTATTATATAGGTTTATCTCTTAATATACTGAGATCATCTTGCTATCTAGGTTTGTTATAGCTCTGGATGTTAGCTCTCAGATTTGTCAGTTACTTAATTGTGGTCCCATTCTGGGACATAAGGTCAAGAAGTCAAGTTTACCTGTTTTATATATGTGTGAAAAAATGAGGAATCATATATTCCTGTCCCTTTGCATGTTTTCCCTCACTTAATCATCATAAGAATTCTGTGAGGTAGATTTTATATCTCGACTGTTGAGGAATAGTGTTTTTTATACAATTTGTTAAACTCTTTACTTAGTATCGAGCTAATCTTATATATATAAAGTTAATTGAAAATAGATTGTGTTATTTCCCATTGTTCCACGTTATACAATTGATTAATAAGAGTCAGATTGCCTGATTACAAAATCCATATTCAATCTGTCATGTTCTTGCTAGTTAGTCAATCATTGCTTGGAGTTTTTATTTCAACCAGATCCAAAACAGGCATAGTTACCCAATTTCAGCAAATCTTTAGGATCCTGAAGAACTACTGTATCAGTAACTTCATCCTGTTCCCTTTGCTGTATCAGTAACTGGTATTGTGCTTACAGCATGATAAATGCTCAGTAAAAGTTTATTGGTTCAATCCATTCATTTAACATCCATATAATCATCTATCCTTACATTTACCACCCAAATATCTAGAGGGTGATGGTTCAGAGCATAGGCAATTAAATCACATTGTCTGAATTTGAATACTTTTTTTCTTTCTTCTAGAGAACAACCTGAGGCAATTTTTACTGTGCCTTGGTTTTCTCACCTGTTAAATGGGGCTACTAATACTACCTTTCTTATAGGATTGTTTTAAGGGTTAAGTGAGTCAATATATGTAAAATTTCATAGAATGGGGTCAAGTATTTAGAAGGTACTTGCTACAATTTGGATATGATTTGTTCCCTCAAATTCATACCGGACATTAAACACTAAAGTCATATGTTAATGAAATGTGGGTGCAAACAATCTGACTATGGTGTTTAGAGGGAGGGCCTTTTGGAAATGATTGTATTAGATTTGGTCATGATGGTGGTGATCCTATGATTTAACACTTATAGCTCTATAAAGATGGGGAGGGAGGGAAAGAGAGAGAAAGAGAGAGAGAGAAAGAAAGAGACCAGAAATATATATATATATATATATATATATATATATATATATACACTCCACTATCTTGTGTTGCTGCTGCTGCTGGCTGGAGAGGGAGATTTTGAAGAGCCTGAATCATGCTGCTTAGACTTTCACCTTCTAAAATTGTGTAGCAAACTACATCTCTTTATAAAGTTATGATGATTAAAGTATTTTGTTAAAGTAATGAAAATCACATTAATACAGGACTCAAGGAATGTTAATTCTTTTTTTTTCTTGGAATGAAAGGTAGGTTTATTTGCTGAGCAAAAACATTTTGCAATAATTGCATAGTTTTTTAAATATAAAGTGCATTTTTCATGATCTAATAAAAATTTTACAAGCATAAAACATATGGACAAAAATTTTTAACAAGTTACATGAAAATTGTACATATGTACTGTAGTACCATGTGATGTTTTGACACATATATAGACTGTGTAATGCTAAATCAGGGTAAACCCCTGTATCTTTTCAAACATTTAACATTTCTTTATGCTGAAAGCATCCACACTGCTATCATCTCATTATTTGTATGGGGAAATATGCAGTACATTTTCTGTAGCCATGCCAAGTGCCTGACATTACACTAGACACTAGGTGTACATTTATAAACAAGCAGACAAGGCCTTGGAATATGCAATTCAGTGATAAAGAAAAACATTAAAACATTAACCAAGTAAATATATATATATATATATATATATACATATATACACATATATATGTAAATAAAAATTTCCATAGGTTGTAAGAAGTAGATAAAAATAACACCATTATACAGAATAATGGGTGAGTAATCCACTATTGGTCGGAATGTAAACTGGTGCAGCCACTGTAGAAGACAGTATGGAGATTCTTCAGAAATCTGAATATAGACCTATCATATGACCCAGCCATCCCATTCCTGGGAATGTACCCAAAGGAAATGAAATCAGCACCTGAAAGAGTGATCTGTACCCCCATGTTAATTGCGGCTCAATTCACAATAGCTAAGATATAGAATCAACACAGATGTCCATCAACTGAAGATTGGATAAAGAAATTATGGTATATCTACACCATGGAATACTACATAGCAATAAAAATGAAATCTTGTCATTTGCAACAAAATGAATGAACTAGAAACCATTATACTTAGTGTAACAAGTCAGTCCCAAAAATACAAATACCATATGTTCTGCCCGATCTGTAATAGGTGATAGAGTACATAAAATTAATCTACAGGAGTGAAATAGACACTGTGAGTTGCATTGACTTGAAACAGCCCTTGTCTCAGCAGTTGAGAAACAGTTTTTTTTTCATACATTTTTTTGAACTCTTTACTAAGTGTAGGGTTAATCTTATGTGTATAACGTTAATTAAAAATAGATCTTAGTAAAAAATAAGAATGAGAATAGGAGAGCGAGGAAGAAGAAGACTGTGAGAGAGGGTAGGGTGGGAAGAATCACTATATTCCTAAATCTGTATTTATGAAGTGCATGAAGTTTGCATACCTTAAATAAAATGTTTCTAGGTTAAAAAATAAATTGACTTCCAACTGTAAGAAAAAGAATAATGGTTGGGAGAAGTATGATACTTATTTAGAGCAGACATGAGGAAGTAATACCTAAGCCTGAAAGAGGATAAGGACCATGCTGGGCAATGATCTGGTGATAAAAGAGAAATTCAGACATAAATGGGATGATCATATTTTCTGGTTTGCTTAAAACAGTTCCTGTTTATATTTGATTCCCCAACATAGCTATTGTAGCACTCCCTTTCACTCTCAAAACTCTCTTAGTTTAAACAAATTGTATTGTCATATTTGATCACATAAGGAACAGTGTATGCCTAAATGCTGAAAAGGGAAAGAACTTGGCTAGGTGAGTTTGAAGAGGTAGATAGGAGCCAGAAACAATGGGAAGAAGGCAGGCAGGCAGGCAGGAAGGAGGATAGGGAGATATGGAGGGAGGAAATGGGGGATGGGGGAACAGAGACAAAGAGACAAAGGAACAGAGAAGAGGGATAAGGAGGGAACTAGCCGCCCTGAGCAGTGGGCCAAGTTAGGAACAAGGAGGGTGATAATGCTGAGTTAGAAGCAAGAGAAAATTATCATTCTCATCACCAAATTCACAGGTATCCAAGTTCAACAGTAATTCAAGTGTCATTGCAATAAAATCATTTTTCAAGTTCACCAGACCTCAACTGTGTCCATTGTGCTGGCTCAGAAGTCTCGAGTTTGATTTTTTTTTTCTGTCATGTACTAAAAAAAATAAGTGAGACAGAGGCAGACTACAAGGGAAGAATGACTCAGCCAATTAACTGCAAAGGGCTCAGGCCTGAGTGTTTATTATCATGTACTCACTTTGCTTTTTGAGTGGGTAGAGACAGCAAAGTGTGCCTAGAGAACTCCTGGGATGTTGTATGCAAAAGAAACAGTGGCTCCAAAGTATTGCTGTGCCACGTGTCCCTGCACTGATCTATATGAGAAAACAAACCGGATATTGGAAGCAGAAACTCCTTCAGGGCAGCATCTCAGGTTTCTCGGGGACTACTCAAGATTCCTTGAACCAACAACCAATCTTTCTGCATCTTTGTCTTCAGCGGTAGGAAGTAACAAGATGGGTGACATCGGGAGAATTTGCCACCTGGATTGGCTAAAATAGGTTGCCACTTCAGTTCCAGCACTGACTTTTTACTAACCAATGTGACCTTGAAAAGTACTTGTCACCTCTCTGATCCTCATGTTTCTCATGTTTGAAATGGAGAGAGTGACACACATCAAACTGGTGAAATTAAAGTGAAAGAAAAGGAAAAGCTTATATAAGACTCTTGTGCAGTTCTTTGTACAACATATTCAATAAATTGTTGTGATTATATGAACTGTACTCTTCTCAGAGTTTCTAGAGGTTTCCAAGGTTGTCATCAGCATTCATTTTGGCATCTAATGCCAAGCAGCTGGATATCATTTCTTTGTGTCATATGTATGTTTCCTCACCTTTCTAACTCATTGTAAACCTTCCACTGACACTTTGTATTTAAATTGAAAACAAAATGTCTCCCTGCTGTCCCTCCTGAACTCGCACTGCAAAATAAAACAGTGCTGAATTCATTGCTGGGCAGAGTGAGTAGATCTCACCCAGCCTGCCTGCCATTCCTTCCTGCACCATTAAAGAAAGCATTGTGGATAACTGGCATGTTTCCATACAGAGTCTATCAGTTCTCGCCATTTCCCTGGTTCCTTTTACCATCTTTCTCTCTGCCACAAGAAACCCAGCAGGAAGCTATGCTGTGGTACATTTAATTTTGAAATGAAATTGACTACATAAAGCAGAGATGTTTGGCTGAGGTGAAAGCGACATGAGGCAAAAGAAGAAATGACAGCTTACAAGAAAATAGTTCTGGCTAGAAATGAGGAAAAAAAGTGCAGAGAGAACATAAGTCAGTGTCACTCCACTGTCCCATCTCAAACTTATCTCCTCCTGACACATTCCAACCTTCTACGTGCCCACCAACAGCCTCATACATCTTTGCAAGCAGGGTCATGCAAAGGAGGAGCAAAGGGAAAGAAAGATAGAAGATGTGAGCTAGAAAGACAGCAGTACAAGAAAAATAACCACAAAAGACAAACAAATATTCCTGTGCGCATCAGTTTTGCAGCAAATAGTATTTCATTTAAGAAAAGAAAATGACTCATCTCAGGAAAAAATATTCCCAGATGAGTCTAACATTACCATAGAAATATTTACATGGAATGTTGAGTATAACTAGACAAGAGTTGAGTACAACTGATGGACTGAACAGGATCAGAATCCAAGATCGTTTTCTTAGAAGAGCCATCAGATAGCTCCCATGTATAAAGCACAGTCTAACTCAGCCATATGAAGAAAGTAATGTGTTAAAGGGGCTAAATTAGATAATTTACAACTCACAACATTTTTCAAACTATAGCAATGTATAAATGGAGCATAAATACTCTACAATAGAAGACGTAATCGCTAAAGCCAGAACTTGAATGGAAGTGAAAGGTATAAAAATTCTTCCTTAGATTTCTCAAGATATTGTGGCCCACCTTACGCTTTGAAACCAGTGTGGGACAATGATAATACAACAGGCTTGAGAGCTAGATGGTGCTGGATTCAAATACTTTATCATTGTGGATTTATGAACAGCTTCTTATCCATTCTAGATATCAATCCCTTGTCTACAGCCATATCATTCTGAATGCACCCTACCTCATCTGATACTAATCCAATGCCTGTAAACCAGGTTTTTCAATGAAATATGAGATGCATAGTGATAGATACATTTTAAATGCTTTGTCTTGCTATAAGCATTTTTCTCTATGAGTCAACATAACCATGCATAACCATACAATCACTTTTTTCCCTCAATGCTCCTCTCCAAGGAATGTATTACTAGCTTTACCTTCTCCTCGTTCCTATAACTATACCAGGTAAGCAGTACGGTGTGTAATGCACACTTGTTGATTGACTAAATTCTTGACTTTAGTCTTTCCTTTTAAAAGGATACAGATATTCATTTGAGTATTTTTGTGTTCATGAACAAGATCAAGAGACTTAATTGAAGTCTATATCATGAACATTCTCTCCAGACACTTGCTGGTAGTGGCATGTAACAGCAAGAATTTCCTAGTCCCTTTTCTCTAGGACAGAAGTCTGAAAAGATTACTCACACTGGGATTTTTTTTAACATTCTGCTTCCCAAAATTAATTAAGTAAGAAGGAGCAAAAGAGGAGTAAGAGAAGTTTGGGGAAGAGACAGTGTGCTTAGATTTTAACACACTGAAATAATGACTACAAAAATCCTGCAAGTTTAGTCATGTCAATTGGTCTGATAGAGAACCAAGGCGCAAAGAATTCAAGTAACTATTCCATGATTACTCAGCTTGTCACATAATTTAAAGTAAGTTGCATGCAGGTGCCTATGTGTGCTTCCAAGGCATCAATTGTTTTTCCAGGATAAAACCAGATGAGGTGAGAGGCAGTTTTTTTCTGGAAATCAACCAAAGTGAGGACATTGACCAGGAGCTAAAGAAGCATGTTTTGCATCCATAAAAGTTAGGATTTTGCTTAGGGGAATGGAGAGGGGATGGATAGCACCAGAACAAAAAGGGTTCTGAGTAAAAAGGACTCATCTCTAAAAGGCTTTAATTTACTTATGTTGATTTCAGGTCAACTCCTGCAAAATCACACCTGTTGTCCCTCTAGTTACCAACACTGGCAGAAAACAGATTCTTCCATGCCTTCATCAGCAGTGGAACATGGGCCAATCTAATATCCTAGGTTGAGTATCAGCAATCTACTGTAGCAACTGTTGATTTGAAGGAGTGATCACTGAGTCTAAACTTCAGTGTGGTGGGTAGGGGAGTCTTCTGGTAATTTTGGAGTCTTACTTCAAGTAAGCTATCATAAATGGTGAAAACCTATATTACTTTGAGGTATGGAGAACTTTTGAACTTCTAAGGAAATGTTCCATAAAACACTTGTATTACTATTGTATAAAGCACCTGCAGGGTTGAATTTATCAACCAGATGGTTGAAGGGGCTGAAATAACACTAGTGTGATAATGGTGGGAGCTGGGGTGATTAAAAGAATCAATATCCAGTAGAATAGGTTCCAGGATTATTCCCCAGAGAAACAGGGCCACAGAATTTACACAATACTCCGCATGTTTTTGCAGCACTTAATGATAAAAATCAGAGACTTTTGAAATAGATCAAACAGCAATCCAAGTAAGCCACTCTTTTTTTTTTTTGACAGGCAGAGTGAACAGTGAGAGAGAGAGAGACAGAGAGAAAGGTCTTCCTTTGCCGTTGGTTCACCCTCCAATGGCCGCCGCGGACAGCGCACTGTGCCCGGCGCACCGCGCTGATCTGATGGCAGGAGCCAGGTGCTTCTCCTGGTCTCCCAGGGGGTGCAGGGCCCAAGCACTTGGGCCATCCTCCACTGCACTCCTGGGCCACAGCAGAGAGCTGGCCTGGAAGAGGGGCAACCAGGACAGAATCTGGCGCCCCGACCGGGACTAGAACCCGGTGTGCCAGAGCCACAAGGTGGAGGATTAGCCTGTTGAGCTGCGGCGCCGGCCACTTAGTAAGCCACTCTTTTCACCACACATTAATGATCTGGAGAGTGAGAATCATGGATTGACATGGGAGCTGTTTTCCTCTTCTTGATGAGAAGACTGTCTTCACCAGGCTGTTCAGGCCAAAGATCCAGTGCAGGTTCAACTGTATATTACACATCTATTCTTCTATAACTTGCATTGCTTTCATCAGAAAAAAAATTAGACTGACTCCTTTGACATTTTTTTTTTCAGGAGCTCTTGGAATGAGACAGACCAGTTCAAAGAAAGAATATATTCTATGGCATTGGGCAAGTAGATTCGACCAAATCATCAAAAACACAAAAACAAGCATTAAAGAGGCTATTAAGAGCCTTTCAGATCCACTCAGGTGGCTTCCAGCATTTGCTGAAGGGCTGAGTTTTGTAAATGGGATCTAGAAGAGTAGCAACCAGTTTTTAGCCCTATCATCCTGTGTGGAAGATCACTGAAATTATGCAAGTCTAGGAAACAAAAAAGAAAATGCAATGGAAAGAATATGGGATTTGATTTCATTCTTTGATTCAAATCATATCTCTGCTATTCATCTTCTAGGTGTTTGATTCCAAACAGTCTTGTATTCAAACCCTATCTCTGCTACTCACCTGCTATGTTATACTAAGCTATGCATTTCATCTTTTTGAGAATCAATTTATATATAACAATAACATGCTATCTATCTCACAAAGTCTTAGAATTAAATGGAATTATATATATAATATATATATATAATATATATATATAACCACAAGCACTATTTCTGTCATTAATAGGCATTCAGTGTTAGTAACCTCTGTCCTCACTTCCATTTGTGGCCAATTCCAATAACTTTCTCTAATTCTAACTGCATTATAGTTCAGTGAATGAAGATAATTCCAGGGATGTCAAAAGACTTACTTAGGGACATGTAATTTTAAGTAGATATTAATCAGGACTAGAGTCATAAGTTTTGATAACTGGAGTTCCAGTAGTCTTTCTAACATGCTACAATTACTTTTCATCGATAATGGAATTGATGTGAATCTTAAATGAAAATAGTATTATGATGACCAGAGTGGAAAACACAATGTCTAATGGTAGCCTCCAATCCACCTGCCTTCAGGAATCTAGCAACTTAGAGGAACAGCAGCTCCAGAAGGCAATCATAGAGTTTCATAGTTAGCTGTGTGTGAGAAGCCCTGGATTCCTGTTTTGCCAAGCCAGGTATTATATTGCCAACTACCATCTCCAGAAACATAGTCAAGAGATTCACTTAGCTAATGTCCCTCCTTGCAGCCATGAGCAAACAGGTGTTGGATTATGAAACTGTTTAAATTCCAAAGACCCATCATACTCTTTTGTTGATTTTCCAAGAGAATTTTGGGGAGTAGCAGCTAATAGCTATCTCAAAAAAAAAAATACCACTAAATGAATTAATGAACTCTTTTTTCTCAAGTAAAAAAATGGAAGTAAAATTTCTAAAGCTTCATTAAAAATGTTAGGGAAGAAACAGAAATAAATCTGAAAAGGAAATAAAATAGCACTCTTATAAAAGCATTTCGGGTGATTTGGATGGCTAAGTGGATGGACAAATGGCTTCACCTCCTCCACTTCCAATAACACCACGCAATACACAGTTACATGACTCATACGCATAAACACACAAAATAAAACCACATTCACAGCCTCCCAAAAATCCACAACCCTTTGTCAGGGCAGAGAAAGTCTGTACTAAAAGCAGTGTTGCCATAGCAACTATGATTTGGGCAGCCCCAGCTGCATCTCAGGCTGCCAGTTTCCTCTGGAAGATCTGAGAAAATGAAAAAACAAGGAAACTCTGAAAATTACCCCAGAATCAGAATAACTAATTACCTAACATAAAATATTCAATTATTTTATTAATTTAGAATTTATTGAGCACCTACACTGTATCACGCACTGTATGAGACATGCAGAGCACAACAAAATATATCCCACAATTCCTAACCTCAATGAGCATGCAATCTACAAGAGACAGACATGTGAACACATTTAACAAAATAGAATAAAACAGTGCTATTAGAAGTGTAAGGAACACATTGAAAGAAAAGAGTAATTAATTCTGTCTGGAGAGAAATCCTGAACCGCTCTTCTACAGAGGTGACAGGAACATGTGTCTCATATGGAGTAAGTTTTCAGGCAGAGAAAGAAGTAGGAAAAGGGCATTCCAGGTAGAAAAAAATAGTATTAGTAAAGGCTCAAAGATGCACAAAATTGTGGCATATTGGGGATACAGTTCATTATGGCTATAACATATTCTTGGGGTACATATGAGCCAAAAATGTGATCAAACTTTAGGGGCCTAAAAATGATGCCTTATGAAGTTTAAATTCTATTTGACATATTGGGAATCAGAACATTTGAAATAATCAAGTGACCTGACCTGGAATCAAATCTGTCTATCAAATCTAACTCTGTTTATAGAAGTGAAAGACTAGAGACAGGGATACAAATTTAAAAACTATTGTGATGATGTCAGAAATGTTGGTATAGAAACAGCAACAACAGTCATTTAAATCTTCAGAAAGTATCCCAAAGGCATGCAGCAAACAGAAAAACATTTATTCAAGAAATTCTAGTAAGTCTTGATAACAGTAAAGTCAGCATTTGAGCCTTAGAACTTTCACACCCATCCATCTCCCCAGCATTTCATCAAGACAAACGCTGTACTCTGGATGGACGGGGCAAACAAGACAGAGATCTCTCTCCTCAGCTACCAGGCAAGGTTCACAGCATCTTTCCAGGGAGAGGATTTCATTAGCATTGCTCATCCCCTCCATCATTATATTGTAGAGAACAAATACCAGGCAACAGTTGCTCTATTCATTTAGCCAGCAGAAGTTTATCTTTGGTGACAGACTGAGATTAATGAATTCATAATAATCCTAGTTTAAGCTAATTTTTAGGACAGAAGTTCCATAATGACACACAAGCTATGGAGACCAGAGATTATTCCTCCACTTACCCCAAGGAAACTTTCAAAAAGCAACAGAACTGGGCAACCATCCCTGCCTCGGGCTACAGAGCACTTCTCATAGATTTTGCAGGATATTAGAATAGAGATATGTGAAGTTCTCCCCAAAAGGAATCAATTTTATTTGGAAAGGAGTCCCACACATTTTTCAAAAAGAAACTTTTAGAGTTGGTATTGTGACATAGTAGGTTAAATCACCACCTGCAATGCTGGCATCCCATTTCAGAGAGCAGGTTTGAGTCCCTTTTGCTCTACTTCCAATTCTAGCTCTCTGCTAATGCATCTGGGACAGCAGGGGAAGATGGTTCAAGTACTTTGGCCTGTGTCACCCGTGTGGGAGAACTGAATGGAGTTCCAAGCTTCTGTCTTCACCCTGGCCTAGCCTTGGCCATTGTGGCCATCTGGGGAGTAAACCAGAGCATGAAAGATCTCTTTTTCTGTCTCTCTCTATCACTCTGCCTTTCAGATAAGAAAGTAAAATAGATATTTAAAAAGGAAGTTTTTTTTATGGTAAGCAGGTAATTAAATGCCGTTAGCTTTATGAAGCACAACAAGCTAAACTATAGGTTAAGGCTGCTGCAGTATATTAACATATTAGAAGTAGAGCCACATTGCAGCCTACCATTAACCTAAGCTTCTGCGAGGTCCAAGAGCATGCACTCTATGCTAAATGAACCCCCTGGTCACCACTACTCTTGGGATCACAATTCAAACTATATACTCCCTGCAATGATGGTCAGGGCTTCCCAGAGTTGACTTAAGCTGGAAATGGGCCTGAGTATGCTAAATGCTCCTCAAAGCCACCACTACCCAACCCTCCAGGTTGCACAATCTCTGCTGAACAATGCTTTTTAGTCTTTTATTTTTTTTTACATTTTTGTTCATACTATTTCTTGTTTCCTCTACTTAGTGTAAAGTTAATCTTATGAGTTTAAAGTTAACTGAAAATAGATCTTTGTAAAACAAGAATGGGAATGGGAGAGGGAGGAGGAAGAAGGGTGGGAGTATTGCTGTTCCTAAATTTGTATATATATTTGTATATATTAAATACATGAAATTTTACTACTTAACTAACTAACTAAGTAAAAAGAGGGATGTTTATAACAGGAAGTGATTAATCTTATGATGCATCACAAGGACTTAGGAAAACAAGTGGAAATCAAATTCCAAATTAATAGTATGTAAGAAATAATAAGGACTAGGGCAGAAATAAATGAAGTAGAAATTATGAAAAATGCAAAGATCAACAAAATGAAATGCCAGTTTGAGAAGATAAAGTAAATAAAAATTTAGCCAGACTAACAAAAAAAGGAGAAAAAAATTCAAGGAAATAAAATTAGAAATGAAAAAGGAGATGTTACAACTGATACCACAAAAAATATCAAGGGTCATAAGAAACTAATATGAACAACTATATGTTAACAAATTGGAAAACCTCAAAGAAATGGATGAATTTCTGGATACATATAACCTCTCAGGACTAAGTCAAGATGATACACCATAATCAGTAATTAAATCTGTCAAAGAGAAGTCCGAGGCCTGGTGGCTTTACAATTGAATTCTACAAAACATTTAAATTGAAATTAACCTTAGTGGTTTTCAACTATTCTAAAATATTGAAAAGAATGTAACTCTCCTCAACTATTTTTACAAGGCCAGCATTACACTGATATAAAAAACTAAGAGACACAACACAAAAAGAAAATTGCAGATCAATATCCTTCATAAATATAGATGCAAAAATTCTCAATAAAATGTTAACAAATAGAATCCAATACTGTATGAAAAAATCATTTTCTATGAGCAAGAGAAATTTATTCCAGAGATGCAAGGGTGATTCAACATTCACAAATCAATAAACAGCACAAATCACATCCACAAACTGAAGAATAAAAGCAATATGATCATCTCAATAGAGATGGGTAAAGCATTTGATAAGATTCAACATCACTTCATGATAAAAACCCTCAAGAAGTCAGATATAGAAGGAAAATTCCTCAAGTTTATAAAGGCTGTCTATGACAAGCCAACAGCCAATATCATACTGATTGAGGAAAATCTGAAAGCGTTACCCCTCAGTTCTAGAATAAGGCAATGTTATCCACTCTTTCACCACTCTTATTCACTGTAGTAATGGAAATTCTAGCAAAAGTAATCAGGGAATAGAAGTTAAAGCCTTTGAGCATAGAAAAGAGGAAGTGAAAACATTCATGTTTTTGTATTATATGATAATGTACATGGAAAAATCTAAACACTCCAGCAAAGATCTGTTAGAACTGATAAACAAATTCAGTAAAATTACAGGATACAAAACTAATACACAAAAACAGTAGCATGTTTATACACCAATAATGATCTTGCTGAAAAAGAAATCAAGAAATTCCATTAACAATGGTTACAGAAGTTTAACTAGTCAGAAATAAATTTAATCAAAAAAGTGAAAGATCTCTACAATGAACTTTATAAAACACTGATGAAAGAAACCCTCAAGGATCCTTGAGAGCTGGCTTTGTGACATAGTAGATAAAGGTACTGCCTGCGATTCCAGCTTCCTATATGGGTGCTAGTTCATTTCCCAGCTGCTCCACTTCTGATCCAGCTCCCTGCTAATGGTCTGGGGAAAACAGTGGAAGATGATCCAAGTGTTTGGATCCCTGCCACCCCCAGGGAAGACCCAAAAGAAGCTCCTGGTTCCTGGTTCATCCTCATCCAGCCCTGGCTGTTTTGGTCTCTCAGATAGTGAACTAGAGTTTGAAAGACCTCTCTCTGTGTGTCTCTACCTCTCTCTATATATAACTCTGACATTCAAATAAATAAACAAATTAATTAATTCTTTTTAAAAAAGAAATCATCAAGGATGCAAAACAATGAAAGATATTCCTTCCTCAGTCTTTGGAAGAATTAACATCATTAAATGTACATACTACCTAAAGCAGTCAACAGTTTCAAGTCAACTTTATCAAAATATCAATGACATTTTTTACAAAATTATGGAAAACAATCCTAAAATTTATTTGAAAGCCACAAAAGATCCAGAATAGCCAAAGCAATCTGCACACACACACATACACACACACACATCTGAAGGCATCACAATTCCTGATTTCAAAGCATACTTCAAAGCTACTGTAATTTAAACAGCACAATATTGGCCATTGTATCAATGGAACAAAATAAAGAGCTCAGAAATTAATCAGCGTACATAAACCCCACTGATTTTTGAAAGAAGTTACATTGGAGAAAGTATAGTCTTTTTAACAAATGGTGCTGGCAAAACTGCACATACATATGTAGAAGGATGAAATTAGATCTATTCCACTCCCCATGTAAAAGATCAATTCAAAATGGATCAAAGTTCTAAATGTAAGACCTGAAACTGTGAAAAAGCTAGAAGAAAACGTCAGGGAAACACTTTAAAATGTCACTGAAGGCAATGATTTCTTGTAGAAGACCCCAAAAGTGCAGACAATACAAAACTATACAAACGGGATTATATCAAATTCATAGGCTTCTGTATAGCACAAGAAACAACAGATAGAATAAGCAGACATCTGACAGTATAGAAAAAATATTTGCAAGCTACTTACCTGATAAAGGATTAATATTTAGAATATATCAGGAAATGAAAAAAAACCTCAATAACAACAAAAAAAACTAATCCAGTTATGAAATAGAAAGGACCTGAATATACAGTTGTCAAAAGAAATAATACAAATCTCCATCAAATATATGAAAAACTGACCAATATCACCAGCCATCATGAAACTGCAAATTAAAATCACAATATCACATAATCCTTCTTAAAATGGCTGTTATCAAGAAGACAGAAAGTAACAAATGCTGACAAGCATTTAGAGAAAATGGAACTCTCATTCATGGTTGGTGGCAACGTAAGTTAATCTAGTGACTGTGGAAAACAGTTTGGATATTCCTTGAAAAACTAGAAACAAAATTGTCATGTGATCCAGCAATCCCACTACTGAGTACATAGATATAAACATGAAACCATTATGCTGAAGAGATATCTGCCCCACCATATTTATCACAGCACTGTTAAAATAGCCAAAATATGGAATCAACCCATGTGTTGATTGGATAAAGAAAATGAGATCTATATAGAATTCTCCCATAGAAAATTGGATCACAAACCTTAAAGAATTTCTGTTAAATTTTTTTATCATGTGAAGTGTTAGGCCTTTTTTGCTGTAATGTAAATTTAAAATATGTTATCTCAAAAACTAAAAAAAAGAAAGGGAGAAGGATGGCAGGTGTGAGGAGCAAATGGTAAGGAGAGAGGGAGTAAAGAAAGGAATATCATTATGTTCTTAGAATTGTGTCTACAAATCACATTGAATCTGTTAAAAACTAATTAAAAGAAAAAGAAAAGAAAATTGAGAAGTGGAAATCATTTTTTTAATTAATGAAGTTCTACCATTTGCAAAAAAAATGGATGGAACTAGAGGACATTATGCTAAGTGAAATAAGTGTAACACAGAATTGCCAATACTTTATTTTGTCTTTCATATGCTTAAGCTATAAAAGTTATCTGAATGTACAATATTGATCACTAGATATTCAGAAGTATCATGGAGGAATGTTAGAGGGATGTTGGATAGTGGTATCAAGACACAGCACAGTGTGATAACTTTATTTCACAAAAATTGTAACATTACTCATGAAAAATAGAAGAGCAGAGCTATATATCTCTAAGCATAAAGAAACACTAATTATATAGAAGTGCCTACTACTGTGAACATCTTGAGAAACCACACTGTATACTATAAACAGTTATTGAGTGTTAACCAAAAAAAGTAAAAAAAATTTTAGAATATATAAAAGTAAAATATTTAAAAATATATAATAACCTGCAAACTTGCAAAATATAAGAGAAGTAATGGATATCAGAGAGCATTCGAATGACATAAAGTGCTGAAAGAAAATAAAGCATTCAACCGAGAATTATACTCAGCAATATTATCTTTCAACAATATGAGAAAACTAAAGACCTTTTGAGATAAATAAAAACTGAGGTATTTTGTTGTTAAGGAAATAATAAGTGAAGTTTTTCAAATTAAAAATAACTGACATCATACTACTTACTTACTATAGAATTAATCTTATGTGTGTAAAGTTAATTAAAATAGATCTTAGTAAAAAATAAGAATTGAAATAGGAGAGGGAGGAGGAAGAGGGGTGGGAGAGTGGGTAAGGTGGGAAGAGTCACTATGTTCCTAAATGTGTATATATGAAATGCATGAAAATTGTATACCTTAAGTAAAATGTTTCTGGGTAAAAAAAAAAAAATAAACGATATCAGGCAGCGATTTTTAACCACATGAAATACCAAATAATATCAGGACAAATATTATGTGATTCTAATATTATTAAATACAAGGATAGTCAAATTCATGGAGACAAAAAGTAGATTAAATGTTACCAGTGGTTGGGAGAAGGAAGAGTGTGGAAATAAAGTTTAATAGGTATGGAGACTTGAAAATTTGGTGATTATGATTGCAGAACTTAGGGAATGTAATTAACACCTGTATAGTTTACATTCAAATTGAATTAAATGACATATTTACTAAAGTTTGCTAAATTAAAATTCAAAAGGAGAAAATTCTGAAATCAACAACCTAACTTTACATTGTAAAAACTAGAAAAGGGATCCCAATCAAAATACTAATGGCATTCTTCACAGATCTAGAAAAAATGATGCTAAAATTCATATGGAAACACAAGAGACCCTGAATAGATGAAGTGATCTTATACAAAAAAATAAAAAACAACAACGCCAGGGGAAATCACAATACTGATTTCAAGACATACTACAGGATGGTTATAATCAAAACAGCCTTGTACTGGTACAAAAACAGACCTGTAGAACAATGGAACAGAATATAAACTCCAGAAATCAATCCACATATCTAAAACCAATTTATCTTTGACA
This sequence comes from Sylvilagus floridanus, assembly GCA_949820135.1. Lineage (NCBI taxonomy): Eukaryota > Metazoa > Chordata > Mammalia > Lagomorpha > Leporidae > Sylvilagus > Sylvilagus floridanus. The sequence goes on from OX463223.1 coordinate 84,043,036, forward strand.
AAGTACTGAAAATCAGTCCCTGGAGCAAGGACGGTCTCTTCAACAAATGGTGCTGTGGAAACTGTATCTCTGCATTCAGAATATGAAACTAGACCTGTATCTTATACCTTATAAAAAATCCACTCAAATTGGATCAAAGATCTAAGTCTATGACCTGACACCATAAAATTACTAGAGAACATCAGGGAAACTCTGCAAGACATTGGCATAGGCAAAGACTTCTTGGGGAGGACTCCAAAAGCACAGACAATCAAAGCCAAAATTGGCAAATGGGATTATGTCAAGCTGAGAAGCTTCTGCACTGTGGAGAAATCTCAGCAAAGTGAAGAGGCAACTGACAGAATGGGAGAAAATATTTGCAAACTATGCAATTGATAAAGGGTTAGCATCCAAAATCCATAAAGAGCTAAAGAAATTCAATAACAAAATAAACAATACAGTTAGGAAATGGACAAAGGACTTGATGAGACATTTTTTTAAGAGAGGAGATTCAAATGGCCAGCAGACACTTAAAAAAATGATCAGGATCACTAGCCATCAAAGAAATGCAAATAAAAACCACAATGAGGTTTCACCTGACTAGTTAAAATGGCTCTCACACAGAAATCAATTAACCACAAATACTGGTGAGGATGGGGGATAAAAGGTACACTAATCCATTGTTGGTGGGAATGTAAACTGGTGCAACCACTGTGGAAGACAGTATGGAGATAACTCAGAAATCTGAATATAGACCTACCATATGATCCAGCCATCCAGCCCCTGGGAATTTACCAAAACCAAAAGAAGTCAGCATCTGAAAGAGTTATCTGTATCCCCATGTTCATTTTAGCACAATTTACAATAGCTAAGATATGGAATCAACCCATATCAACTGTTGACTGGATAAAGAAATTATGGTGTATATTCACTATGGAGTACTATTCAGCTGTAAAAATGAAGTCTATTTTAAGCACTTTCCTAGATCACATTGGACCACACACCAATTGTGGGCTTGGGGAAAATCTGGGCTTCAGGGGTATTGAAAAGTATAAAAACATCAATAGCAGATCTAGGAAAAACCTTGATTTATGGTGCTATATAGTGCTAAAATAGAAGTGTCTATAGGCTCAAAGAAAATGAACGGACTGCTTAGTATTTCCAGAAGGACAGCCATAATTTAAGACAGACTGTTATAATGAATCATTTAATGAGTAGTTAACAGTGTACACCAAGTGTCAAGAACTTCTAAGGAACCAGAACCTCATCTAGGGAGCAAAATAAGTTTACAGAAACAATGTAAAAATTGAAATTTCGAATTCTCAGATGAAAATTTCAATATAGCAGTTCTAAAAAAGCCCAAGGAACTTCAAGAGAACACAGTTAAATGACAATATTCTAACAGGCAGATTCAGTGAGAGTTGGAAGTAATTTTAAAATCAAACAGAAATAGTTCAATGGAAAAGTACACTATGCAAAAGTAAAAATGCACTAGGAGGAAAAAGTAGTAGAATAGATAAAATACAGAAAGATGAACTTGTAGACCAGTTATTTGAAAATAAACTGTAGGAGTAGAAAAAAAATGAATCAAAAGGAATGAAGAAAGATTACAGAAATTTTAAACAACGTAAAAAGAGCAAATATCTGAGATACTGAGGCTCAAAGAATTGAGAAAATGTACTCAAAGAGATAATATTAGAAAACATCCAAAACCTGGATAAAGATACAACTACTCAGGTATTGGAATGTTAGAGGTCATTAGTCAGATTCAATCCCAACCAAGTCTACCCCAAGACATGTTAAAATTAAGCATCCCAAGATGAAAGATAAAGAGAGGATTCTCAAAATAGCAAGGAAAAAAAGCAAATAACAAAGGAATCTCAACCTGAATGTGAACTCTCAGCAAAAATCTTACAGGTAAGGAGGAAGTGGAATGAGCTATTGACAGTGAAGGGAAAAAATTGCTAGCCAAGAATTGTTTAATCAACAAAGCTATCTTTCGGTTATAAGGGGGAGATAAGGACACTTTCAGACAAAGAAAAGCTGGGAGAATTTAGCACAAGATTTGTCTTACAAAAAATGCTGAAGAGCATCTTTCAATTTGAAAGAAAATATGTTAATGTGTAAGAAGACAATAACAGAAGGTAGAAAACTCACTGGTAAAATAAGTATCTAAAAAAATTGGGGAGGTTCCAAAATGGTGGAATAGGGAGGGAGTTTACTGCTCTAATCTAGGAGAGGATAGCTTTAAAAAATGGAGAGAGTAGAGTCTCAAGAAAAAGTTAGAGAGAAAATAGCAGAGGAAACTCTTCAAATTAAGGGGACACAGTAGACCTATGTGGAGGGCGTGGACACCCACAGCTCAGGACTGCACCAGCCAAGAGCATCCGCTCCATCATAGCAGAGTGAGGTGAGACCAGACTGCAGCAGCCCAAGCAACTGGTGATAAAGCTGCAGGAAGAGCCTTGAGGGAACCCAGCTTGGAGCCCCATGGGGAAGGATGTACCTACAAAATTAGAGGAGAAAACTAAGGAGAAACACATTTCTCTCTCCCTGATCACCTTATAGAGGTGTCCTGTAACAAGCAGATAGAGCAGGCACCATTTTGGACATACATTAACAGCCGCTCCAGCTTGTGTCTGTGCTGAGCAATCAGCTGAGTGGAAACTCCTGACTTTGGTGGGGAGAACTAACAAGGAGTTGAGTGCTCATGAATGTGGAAGGCTTGTGTGCCAGAACTGTAAAAAAAAAAAAAAAAAAAAGACTGAGGCTGTGTGGGAGGACTCACAGTCTGGCTGGGACTTTGGGCAGTCTCTGTGAAAGACTCCACATGCTCAGGGCTTCCTGGTTACCTGCTGAGGGACACTGTTGGGGAATTTAGGCTCATAGGAAGACTGCACAGATCCTTTACGTGGTCCTTGGGACAGAGTGGATGAATATTACACCCACTGGGGCTAGCGCACAGGCACTGGTCTCCTTTGAGGAGAGGAGCTCAGCTGAGAAGAATAAATCTCCCTTCTGATAAAAAAAAAGAGATTTACCCTGCCAAACCTGGGTGTGTCACTTTAGTCATGCCCTTCACCCTGGAGAAATGAATGGAGCTCTCCCTGGCCACACCCACCACACATCTTTAGATATTCAGTGAAAACTGACATTCCACATATCTACAGAGGCATAGTACAGAGATAAAAGCCACCACAGGGAAAAAAGAAAACAAAGAAGAAACCAATGAGTATCTCCACAAATGCTTAATAAAAAATGGACCCATTAAAGAAACAGGAATAAGGAAGACAAAATGATGCCCCCCAAAAGAACACAACACTTCAATTCTAGATTGTGGAGATGATGAGATTGAAGAAATGCCAGAAATGTAATTAAAAACATTGATCATAAGAATACACAGAATCAATAAGAAGCAAATGCATGAGCTACTGAATTCTGTACATGAATCAAAGGAAATATCTCCCACGAAATTGAGATCTTAAAGGGAAATCAAATTGAAATGAAGAATTCAATAGAACAAATAAAAAATGCAGTAGAAAGCCTCAAAAACAGAATCAGTGAGGCAGAAAAAAGAATATCTGACTTAGAAGATAAAGCACAGGAAATTATACAGTCAAATCAACAAAAAGAAAAGGAAATTAGAAAACTAAAAAATATTGTTGGGGATCTACAGGATACTATCAAATGACCCAATATTCAGGTTCTAGGAGTTCCTGAAGGTGTGGAATGAGAGAAAGGATTAGAAGGCCTTCTTAGTGAAATAGTAACAGAAAGCTTCCCCAATTTGAAGAAAGAAAGGGACATCAAAGTACAGGAAGCATGTAGAACTAATAGACATGACCAGAAAATATGTTCACCAAGACACACTGTAATCAAACTCACCACAGTAAAACATGAAGAAATGATTGTAAAATGTGCATGAGAGAAATGCCAGATTAATTTCAGAGGATCTCCAATTAGACTCACAGTGGATTTCTCATCAGAAATCCTACAGGCTAGGAGAGAATGGCAAGATGTATTTAAAATCTTAAGAGGAAAAAACTGTCAACACAGAATACTATTCCCTGCAAAGCTCTCATTAATGAGGGTGAAATGAAGATCGTCCATAACAAACAGAAATTGAAGGAATTTGTCACCATGCTTCCTGCCCTACAGAAGATACTTAAAGAAGTGTTACACACAGAAACATAAAGACATCATTACTGAAGAAGGTAAAGTAAGGAAATCTCCCAGTAAAAATTCAATGGAAATCCAAAGTAAAATCAGGAATATTTATGGAAAAATGGCAGGGCAAAGTCGTTACTTATCAATAGTCACCTTGAATGTAAGTGGCCTGAACTCGCCAGTTAAAAGACACAGACTGGCTGAATGGATTAAAAAACAAAACCTATCTATTTGCTGCCTACAAGAAACACATCTCACCAACAAAGATGCATGCAGACTGAACATGAAAGGATGGAAAAAGATATTCCATACCAACAGAAACCAAAAAGAGCTGGCATAGCCATCTTAATGTCAGATAAAATAGTCTTTAACACAAGAACTGTTAAAAGAGACAAAGAAGGGCATTATGTAATGATTAAGGGATCAATTCAACAGGAAGATGTAACTATTATAAATGCATGTGCACCTAATTGCAAGGCACCTGGCTATTTAAAAGAAATGTTAAGGGATCTAAAAGGAGACATAGACTCCAATACAATAGTAATACAATAACTCACTTTCAGAAATGGACAGATCAACAGGCAGAAAATCAGCAAGGAAACAGCAGAATTAATCAACACTATAGACCAAATGGACCTTATAGATAGCTACAGAAATTTAATTAATTCATTTAAAAGAGTTAGGGACTGAATATTGACTATAAAAACAAGGAAAGAATTAAACAGAAAAAAAGAGATCCAAGATACACTAACAAGTAACTGAACTTGCCTTCTCTTCCTCCTCACATTTTGAATTTTTGATGGTCCATTTTTACCTCTTTCTATATCTTTTAACATTTCAATTTATTCATTATGATTTTTAGTCTTCACACAAAAGATATGAATAGTTACACATCATATTTTCAATATTGCTGCATTCTAATTTTATTTAAATACTTACTTTTTAAATTAATTAATTTATTTTTTAAGGAATACTAATTTCATATGTACAACCTTAAGAATATAGTTATTCTTCCCACCATACCTGCCCTCCCACCCACACTCCCACCCTTTCTTCTCTTCCCTCTTCCCTTCCCAGTACCATTCTCCATTAAGATTCATTTTCAATTAACTTTGTACACAGAAGAAAAACTCTATACTAAGTAAAGATTTCTACAATTTGCACACACATAAACACACACACAAACAAACAAAAAAACTGAGAGCGAGCATCATAGTTAACTCTCATAATACAACTCATTGAAGACAGAGATTCTCCATGGGGACTTAGTGCACAGTGATCCCTGTTGTTTATTTAACAATTAACACTCTTATGTATGACGGCAGTGTCCACCTGAGGCTTTGACATGAGCTGCCTAGGCTGTGGAAACCTTATGAATCCACGAGCAAAACAAAACCTATCTATTTGCTGACTACAAGAAACACATCTCACCAACAAAAATGTATGCAGACTGAACGATGGAAAAAGATATTCCATGCCAACAGAAACCAAAAGAGCTAGCATAGCCATCTTAATATCAGATAAAATAGTCTTTAACACAAGAACTGTTAAAAGAGACAAAGAAGGGCACAAGCAAAGTGTAAATTCTCTCCACCCTGCAGAGAAAAGTACATCCTTCTTTGATGGCCAGTTCTTTCCACTGGGATTTCACTCACAGAGATCCTTCATGTAGAATATCTTTTGCCACAGTATCTTGGCTTTTCATGCCTGAAATGCTCTCATGGGCTTTTCAGCAGACCAGGAAGTCTTAAGGGTTGATTCAGAAGTCAGAGTATTACTTAAAGCAAGTGTTATTCCACGAGTCTGCTGTGTGGACTGCTTCCCCTGTTGGAACATTATTTCCTTTTTAATTCTATGTACTATAATTACCCCACACTGATGCTATTTATATTTTCATTTTAACACTTAACCCTATCTATATGCTCACTTTAACACTTAATATGAGCACTTTAACACTTAAGATGATATTTATATCACCCGGCTTAATGAAATTTGGGATCCAATGACAAGTTTTTAAACTGTACCCTTAGAAGTTAGTCCTTAGGAATGTACGCAGAACTATATAGTTTTACAATTACAAACTCCCTCCTCTCTCTCTTATTCCTACTCTTATTTCTTACTGAAATTCATCCTCAATTGTCTTTTTACACATAAGATTAACTCTATGTTAAATAAAAAGTTGAACAAATAGTAAGAAGAAAAAAATGAAAAAACACAGAGCAAAATTGTTCCTTTACAGTCCTGACAAAGACAGCTCAAGTCATCCCTTCTTGAAGTGCCAATTTCACTTCTGCAGATTTAGTTTTGTGTACTCTATTCATTCTCACAGATCAGAGAGAATACATGGTATTTGTCCCTTTTGGGACTGGCTTATTTCACTAAGCATTATGTTTTCCAGATTCATGCATTTTGTTGCAAATGACTGGATTTCATTTATTTACTGCTGTGTAGTATTCCATAGTGTACATAGTGTACATATCCCATAATTTCTTTATCCAGTCTTTGGTTGCCAGGCATTAGATGGTTCCATGTCTTAGTTATTGTGACTTGAACTGCAATAAACATGGGGGTGCAGCTAATTCCTTTATTTGCTGATTTCATTTTCCTTGGGTAAATACCCAGGAATGGGTTGGCTGGGTCATACGGTAGGTCTATATTCAGATTTCTGAGATATCTTCATACTGTCCTCCAAAGTGGTTTTACCAGTCTACAATCCCACCAAGAGTGGATTAGTGTAACTTTCTGCACATCCTCACCAGCAGTTGTTGTTTGTTGATTTCTGTATGAAAGCTATTCAAACTGGGGTGAAGTGAAACCTCATAGTTGTTTTGATTTGCATTTCCCTGATGGCTAGTAAACATGAACATTTTTTCATGTGTCTGTTGATAATTTTGATTTCCTCTTGAAAAATGTCTATTTAAATCCTTTGCTCATTTCTCAAGTGGGTTGTTTGTTTTGTTGTTATGGAGTTTCTTGACCACTTTGAATATTCTTGTTATTAATCCTTTATCAGTTGCGTAGTTTGCAAATAATTTCTACCACTCTGTCAGTTGCCTCTTCACTCTCCTGTTTCTTTTGCAGTACAGAAACTTCTCAATTTAATGTAATCCCATTTGTTAATTTTGTCTTTGACTGCCTGTGCCTCTGGGGTCTTTTCCAAAAACTCTTTGCCTATGCCACTGTCTTGCAGGATTTCCTCAATGTTCTCTAATAATTTGATGGTGTCAAATCATAGATTTAGACCTTCAATCCATTTTGAGTGGATTTTTGTGTAAGGTGTAAGGTAGGGGGTTTGCTTCATACTTCTGCATGTGGAAATCCAGGTTTCCCAGCACCATTTGTTGAAGAGACTGTCCTTGCTCCAGGGATTGGTTTTAGCTCCTTGGTCAAATATAATTTGGTTGTAGATGCTCTGATTGATTTTTGGCGATTCTGCTCCATTCCATTTTTCTATCTGTTTTTATAACAGTACCAGGCTGTTTTGATTATAACTGCCCTGTAATATGTCTTAAAATGTGGTATTGTGATGCCTCCAGTTTTGTTTTTGCTGTTTAAGATTGCTTTAGCTATTCAAGGTCTCCCATGTTTCCATATGAACTTCACCAAGCTACATCTGAGAAGAATGTCTTAGGTATTTTGATTGGTATCGCATTGAATCTGTAAATTGCTTTAGGAAGAATGGACATTTTTATGATATTATCCTTCCAACCCATGAACATGAAAGATTTTTCCAATTTTTAGTATCTTCTTCTATTTCTTTCTGTAATGTTTTGTAATTATCATAGAGATATTTGACATCCTTGGTTATATTTATTCCAAGGTATTTGATTTTTTTGTAGCTATTGTGAATGGGATTGATATTAGCAGTTCTTTCTCAGCCATGGCATTGTCTGTGTATACAAAGGCTGTTGATTTTTGTGTATTGATTTTATATCCTGCTACTTTACCAAATTTTTCTGAGTTCCAATAGTCTCTTGGTAGAGTCTTTAGGATTCCCTATATATAGAATCATAGTTTGATTTCCTCCTTCCCAATTTGTATCCCTTTGATTTATTTTTCTTGCCTAATGGCTCCAGCTAATACTTCCAGGACTATACTGAATAGCAGTGGTGAGAATGAGCATTCTTCTCTGGTTCCAGATCTCAGTGGGAATGCTTCCAACTTTTCCCTATTCAATGGGATGCTGACCATGGGTTTGTCATAAAATGCCTTGATTGTCTTGAAGAATGTTCCTTCTATACCCAATTTGCTTAGAGTTTTCATCACTAAAGGGTGTTGTATTTTATCAAATGCTTTCTCTGCATCTATTAGTTTAACATTTCCAAAGGCTTTTTTTTATTTTTGAAATAGCTGTTTTTAGGAAACTCAACAAAATTCAATAGAACATAGTTAAATGATTCAGTGTAAGATGGAAGTAATTAAAGAAAACCATGAAGAAATCCTTCAACTAAAACATACATTTAGTTAAATTAAAAACATGATAGAAAGCATCAATAGCAAATTGAAGAAACAGAATGAAGACTCAATGAGTTTGAATACAAGCTATTTGAAATGCACAGTTGGAGAAGAAAAAAGAATCAAGATGAATGAAGAAACGTTATGGGAAATATGGGATAACATGAAGAGGAAAAAAATCAAGTTACTGGGACTCTAAAGTGACTTGAGAATGTCAAAGAAGTAGAAAAGATACTCAAAGAGATAATGAGAGAAAACGACCCAAACCTAGAGGAAGGTCAAGGGTTATCAGTCAGAATAAACACAATCAAATCTACCCTAAGACATATCTTCAAGGTTAAACATAAAGATAGAATTCTGAAAGTTTCAAAAGAAAAGAAACAAATAACACATTAATAGGTGCTAATTTGTCTGACCATATACTTCTCAACAGAAACCTTACAGGCCAGGAAGGATTGGGAGGAGAATATTGGCAGCCAAGACCACTATATCCAGCAAAGCTTTCCTTCCGATATAAAGAGGGAGATAAATACAGTCCCAGAGAAAGTAAAGCTGAGAGAATTTATCACCACCAGAGCTGTGTTATAACAAAAGCACAAGTGAATCCTTCATACTGAAAAAAAGAGATGCTAATAACTAAAACAAAAATATCAGGAGGCAGAAAACTCAATGGTAAATATAACTATACAAACAAATTCATAATGCTGTAAAATTTGCAAACATGGCATCTAAACTGTTTATATCTTTACTGTGAAGATTTTTTAAATGTGAAAATATAATCACTACATAAAGTATTAGGAGACAGGCGATATTAGAAGACTTTAAATGTAACATCAAAAATGCAAACTGTAGGGATGAATGGAGCACAAATGTAGCGTTCTTTATTACTATTTTTATCTCTTTGTCACTTTCCCTATATTTATGATCAACATTAAACTGTTATCACTACATAACAGCTTGTTATAGCCAAAAGAAGCTTTGTGTAAACCCCCACAGTAACCACAAAGCGAGAATCCACAACAGGCTTACAGAAAATAATAAACAAGGAATCAAAATATGCCTCTAGAGAAAATCATCTAATGACAAACCAAGATTATAAGACAAGATGAAAAAAAAAGAAAGAACCATAATAAAATTCAAAACTATTGCCATAATGGCAGTAGTAAGACTTTGCTTGTCACTAATAGCACTAAATGCCAATGAACTGAATTGTCCAGTTAAATGGCACAGAGTACCCAAATGGATTAAGAAAGTACCATATGTTGTTTACAAGCAAATAACTTCACTTCTAAGGACACCTATATACTGAAAGTGAAAATATAGAACAAGATATTCCAAGCAGATTGAACAAAAAAGAAAGCAAGAGTAGTGATACTTCTATCAGCTAAAACATATAGGAATCAAAATCAGTAAAAAGTGACCAGGAATGTCATAATACAATTATAAAAAATTCAGTCTATCAAGAAGAAAGAAAAAATAAAACACACACACACACACACACACACACCCAACACTAGAGCATTCAAACACATAAAACAAATATTAATAGAACTGAAGAGAGGTACAGAATTCAATACAAAAATATTAGGTAACTTTAATACTCCATTTTCAGAAATGTAAAGATCAACAAAGAGACAGCAGAGCTAAATTGTACTGTAGATCAATTGGACTTAACAAACATCTATAGAGCTTTATACCCAACTGCTGAACTATTTACATTATTCTCAAAAGCACATGGAGCGTTTTCCAGGATAGATCATATTGTAGGTAACAAAAAAAGTCTCAACAGATTCAAAACTATAAAAATAATATTGAATATATTTTCTGATAATACAATAAAACTTGAAATCAATAACAGGAAAACTTTGGAAACACAAATGCATGAAATTAAACAAATTACTCCTGAACAATCAAGGCATTATGGAAGAAAAGTTCAAAAGTTCTTCGAATTAATAAAAATCAAAACACACCAAAATCTGTGATAGACAAAAAGAGCAATGCTAAGAGAGGAGTATTTAGCATTCAATGCTTTTATTTAAAAAAGAAGGAAGATTGGCTGGCGCCGAGGCTCAATAGGCTAATCCTCCGCCTGCGGCGCCGGCACACCCGGTTCTAGTCCCAGTCTGGGCGTCGGATTCTGTCCCGGTCGCTCCTCTTCCTGTCCAGCTCTCTGCTGTGGCCAGGGAGTGCAGTGGAGGATGGCCCTGCACCCCATGGGAGACCAGGAGAAGCACCTGGCTCTTGCCATCGGATCAGCGTGGTGCGTTGGCAGCAACGCACCGGCCACAGCGGCCTTTGAGGGGTGAACCAACGGCAAAGGAAGACCTTTCTCTCTGTCTCTCTCTCCCACTGTCCACTCTGCCTGTCAAAAAAAAGGAAGAAGAAGGAAGACCTCAGACAGTTTACTACTGCACTTACAAGAACTATAAAAACAAGAATAATCAAATACAAAATTGATAGAAAAAAAGAAATAGTAAAATTCAGAGTACAAACAGATGACATGGAGACAAAAAAATTCAACAAAATGGAGAGACAATTCTTTGAACACATAAAAAATTAATAAATCCTTAGCTAGACTAACCAATTAACAGTATTCAAATACATAGGCTCAGGGATGAAAATGGAGTTATCAACACAAACATAACAGGAACATAAAGAATTGTTATGATTACTATAGACAATTAAATAATAAAACTTGATAATCTAGAAGAAATTGAGCAATATTGAATCAGGGGGAAGAAAATGTCTAAAAAGACCAATAATGAATAGTGAGAATGAATCAGTAATTAAAGATCTCTCATCAAAGAAAAGTCCATGATCAGTTGGCTTCACCGATGAATTTTACCAAACTTTTAAAGAAGAATGAACACTAGTCCATATTATATTATTTCAAAAAAAAACCAGTAAATTCTTTTACATTCATTCTACGAGGTCAGTATGACCTTGATATCAAAACCAGGTAAAAACAAAACAACAAAAACTGAGTCAATATCCTTGATGAATATAGATACAAAAATCCTCAACAAAATTGCATCGAATTAAATTCAATAGTACATTAAAAAAAATCATTCACCATGATCAAGTGGCATTCATCCCAGTGATTTGAGGATTAGCCAATATAAGCTAATCAAAAAAGTGATACACCAAATCAACAAATGAAAGACAAAATTCATGATCCTCTCAATAGATGCAGAAAAAGCATTTGATAAAATTCAGCATTCCTTTATGATAAAACCTCTTAAAAATTAAGTATAGGGGAATATAATTCAAAATAATAAAGGCATATAAAAAATCCAGCAGCCTCATATCTTATTGAATGGGTAAAAGCTAAAGGCTTTCTCCCTACGATTTCAAAAAAAGACAAGAATACCCACTTTCACCATTTTTATTCAAGTTAATACTGGAGGTTTTATCTAGAGCAATTAAGCCAAAGAAAGAAAGACCATCCAAATTGGAAAGCAGGAAGACAGATTGTCACTATTTGCAGATGTCATGATTGTATATATGAAAAAAAATTCCAAAGACTTCACCAAAAAGCTGTTACAACTAATAAAAAGCTGAACTTGGGGCCAGCATTGTGGCATAGTGACTTAAGCCACCACCTGCAGCAAGCATCGGCATCCAATATGAGCACTGGTTTAAGCCCCAGCTGCTCTACTTCTGATACAGCCTGGGGAAGCAGAGAAGTTTGACCCAAGTGCTTGGGCCCCTGCACCCACATGGGAGACCTGGAGGAATTTCCTTGTTCCTGGCATTGACCTAGTCCCGCCCCAGTCATTTGGGAAGTAAATCAGTGATGGAAGACTCTCTCTCTTCCATTTCCCCCTCTTTCTCTGTAATTCTGCCTTTCAAATTAATAATATAAATCTTCTTTAAAAAACTTCAACAAAGTTGCAGGATAAAAAATGAACATACAAAAATCAGTAGAACTGTTATAATCCAATAGTGATGCATCAGAAAAAGGCACAACTTGCTTGGGAATTTACCCAAAGGAAATGAAATTAGCATTTGAAAGAGTTGTCTGTATCCTCCATGTTTATTGCAGCTCAATTCACAGTAGCTAAGATGTGGAATCTAAGATGTTCATCAACTGATGACTGCATAAAGAAAATGTGGTATATATACACAATGGAATACTACTCAGCCATAAAAAGAACGAACTCCTGTCTTGCAACAAAATGAATGCAACTGGAAACCATGATTTTTAGTGAAATAAACCAGTCCCATAAAGAAAAAAATATATTTTCCTGATTTGTGGTAATTAATATACAGAACACAAAAATGTAATGTATATGAGAGAAATTGATATTTTGAGATTTGATTGTTGTTTATTGCCCATGACTCTTGAGGAACAGTGTTTTTGTTTTTGTTTTTTTAACTACAATTTTTTGAATTCTTTGTTTAGTGGAGGATTAAGATTTTGATTATAAAATAAACTGAAAGTATGTCACTGTAAAACATTAAAAGAAAAAATAGGACAGGAAGGAGAAAGGAGGGTATGAGTGTGGGCGGGAGGCAGACTAAGGTGGGGAGAATCACTATGTTCCCAAATCTGTATGAAATACTTGATTTTATTCACCTTATACAAATAAAAATATAAAAATCACCTGAAAAAATCATAAATATATGTAGGAATAAATTTAAACATAGGTAAAAGGCGTCTACATTGAATATTATAAATCATTGATGAAAGAAATTGAGGAAGACATAAGGAATTGAAGCATAACTCATATTCATGAATGTAAGAATCAATATTGGTGGGACTGGCGCTGTGGCATAGTGCATAAAGCTGCTGCCAGCGGTGCCAGCATCCCATATGGGCGGCAGTTCGAGACCTGGCTGATCCACTTCCAGTCCAGCTCTCTGCTATGGCCTGGGAAAGCAGTAGAAGATGGCCCAAGTTCTTGGGCCCCCGCAACCACGTGGTATACCCAGAAGAAGCTCCTGGCTCCTGGCTTCGGATAGGTGCAGCTCTAGCCATTGGCGGCCAATTGGGGAGTGAACCAGCGGATGGAAGACCTCTCTCTCTCTCTCTGCTTCTCCTCTCTCTGTGTAACTTTGACTTCCAAGTAAAATTAATAAATCTTTTAAAAAATCAATATTGTTAAAATGTGCCTGCTGCCCAAAGTGATTTACGGAATCCGAGCAATCCCTATGAAAATAAAGGGGCCTTTTCCACAAAACTAGAAAAAGTGATATTAAATTTGTATGGAACCACAAATGTCCTTGAATAGCCAAAACTATCTTATGCAAACTAAACAAGCAAGAGACAATTCACAGCCTGGTTTTATTTTTTAAATTTTATTTAAGGTATACAAATTTCATCTATTTCATATATACAGATTAAGGAATGTAGTGATACTTTCCACACTACCCTTCCTCCCATCCATATTCCCACCCTTCTTCCTCTTCCGTCTCCTACTCCCATTCTTACGTTTTACAAAGACCTATTTTCAGTTAACTTTATGCTAAGATTAACCCTACACTAAATAAAGGGTTCAACAAATAGTATGAAAAAAACAACAACAACAATGATAAAAACACTGCACCCCAACAGTCAAGTCAAAAACTGTTAAAAACCATTGCATCATAAAATGTCAATGTCACTTCCATAGATTATTATTAGTTACCATTGATCAGGGAGAACACATGGAATTTGTCTTTTTGTTCCCAAATCTGTATGAAATACTTATTTCACTAAGTATTATGATTTCCAGTCACATCCATTTTATTGTAAATGACAGAATTTCATTTTTTCCTACTGTATAGTATTCCATAGTGTGCACATGCAAGTGTGTGTGTGTGTGTGTGTGTGTGTATCTCATTATTTCTTTTTCGAGTCATCAGCTGATGGACATCTGGGTTGATTCCATATCTTAGCTGTTATGAGTTGAGCTGCAATAAACATGTGGGTACAGATCATTCTTTTATATGCTGATTTCTTCTTTTTTTTTTTTTTTGAGTAAATTTCCAGGAGTGGAATGGCTGGGTAATATGGTAGGTCTATATTCAGATTTCTGAGATATCTCCATACTGTCTTTCACAGTGGTTTCCCTAGTTTACATTCCCTCCAGCAGTGGATTAGAATACCTTTTCCCTCACAACCTCACCAGCATTCAATGTTCATTGACTTCTGTATGACAGCCATTCTAACAGAAGTGAGGTGAAACCTCATTGTGGCTTTGATTTGCATTTCCCTGATGGCTAATGATCCTGAACATTTTTTCATGTGTCTGTAGGCCTGATCAAGTCCTTTGTCATTTCTTTTCTTTTTATAAAAAAATTGATTTATTTATTTGAAAGTCAGAGTTACACAGAGAGGGAAAGAGAGGTAGTGAGAGAGAGAGAGGTCTTCCATCTGCTGGTTCACTCCTCAATTGACCACAACGGCCAGAGCTGCACTGCTCTGAAGTCAGGATCCCCATCTCTCTCTGCTTCTCCTCTCTCTGTGTAACTCTGACTTTCAAATAAATAAATAAATCTTCAAAAAAGAATGTCTAATGAGTTCAAAAAATTCAGTAGCAAAAGAGTTAATAACCTAACTAAGAAATGGGAGATTGCATAGAAAATTAATCAATTTAAAAAATATATATCATGTAGGATCTCTGTCCTTAATGTGCTGTACATTGTGAATTAATACTATAACTAGTACTCCAAAAGTATTTTTCACTTTGTGTTGCTATGTGAGGGCAAACTGTTGAAATCTTTACATAATATATACTAAACTGATCTTCTGTATATAAAGAGAATTGAAAATGAATCTTGATGTGAATGCAAGAGGAGAGGGAGCGGGAAAGGGGAGGGTTGCGGGTGGGAGGGAAGTTATGGGGGGGGGAGCCATTGTAATCCATAAGCTGTATTTTGGAAATTTATATTCTTTAAATAAAAGCTTTTAAAAAAAAAGAAGAAATGGGAGATAGACTCAAACAGACATTTCTCTAAATAAGAAACATATACGACCAACAGGTACATGTAGAAATGCTCAAAATCACTAATTATCAGGTAAATGAAAATTAAAAACTACAACGAGATACCAACTCACACCAGCAAGATAGTCTGTTATCAAAAAGACAAAAGATAGCAAGTGTTGATGTGGATGTAGAGAAAATAGAACCCTGCACACTGTTGGTGGATTCTAAATCAGTTATAATAATTGTAGAAAACAGTATAGAATTTCCTCAAATTAACTAAAAATAGAACTATCATATGATGTAACACTATTTACAATAGCCAATAAATAAAAATGTCCTAATTCTGTCCACTGATGAGTGGATAAACAAAACATGGTAAGAATGAAATATTACTCATCCATAGAAAAGATGAAATCTTGTCATTCATACCATGTATGGAACTCAAAGCAGTTGCATTAAGTGAAATAATTCAAGCAAAGAAAGACAAATATCACACGATCTCACTCATATGTGGAGTCTCAAAAAGAGTGATCTCACAGAAGTTAAAAGCATCAAGATGGTTACCAGGAGCTCAGAAGGAAGGGGGAAGAAGGAATGGGATATGGTTGATTAATGAATATTAAGTTGTAGCTCAATATCAGGAAGATGTTCTGGGGTTCTGTTACACACTAAGACAATTATAGGTAGTATTAATGTACTGCATATTTATGAATAAGAGAAAAAAACTATAATATATAATATAAGCTTTTGGGATATTTATGCCATAAAATTATATTAAATGTTTGAGGAGACAGATATTTTTACCCTGATTGTGTATTACATAATATATACATATGCTGAAACATCACACAGTACTCCACAATATGTACAATATTACATGAATGTCAAAGTTTTAATAAAATTAAGAGGAAAAAATATACACCAATATCTTTTAAAAATAAATATGCAAAAATTCTCAACATACAAGCAAGTAAAATTCATTAGTATATCAAAAGATTGCACACGCCCTGACTAAGCAGGATTTAAACCATAAGGAAAAGATGTCAACATTTAAATATGAATCAAGGTAATACACCACATTAGAAGAAAAAAGGGGAACTAGGAACAGGCATGAAACACAAAACTTAGGTAAAAATAAACAAACAGGAGGGGCCAGAGTTGTGGTACAGCAGATGAAGCCACTGCCTCCACTGTTGGCATCACATATCCAAGCACTGATTCGCATCCTGGCTGCCCCACTTCCAATCCTGGAAAGGCAGCAGAAGATGGCCTAAGTGCTTGGACACTTGCCAGCCATGTGGGAAATCTGGATCGAGTTCTGGGCCCCTGGTTTCAGCCAACCCAAGATCTGACTGTCAAGACCATTTAGGGAGGAAACTAGCAGATGGAATCTCTCTCTCTCTCTCTCTCTCTCTCTCTCTCTTTTCCTTTCAAACATTAAAAAACACAAAAAAACTACATGAACTTTAATTAGGAAATAATCCTTAGATATGAAACAAACCAGAAGAAAAGGGTAAATTAATAGACTTCATAAAAAATTAATACTGTTGTATTTCAGGGGACACCATAAAGAATATGAAAAGATAACTCCCAGAATGACAGATAATTTGCACATCACATGTATTATAAGGGACTTGTGACGAAACTACATAAAGAATTTCTATAACTGGGGCCAGTGTTGTGGTGCAACAGGTTAAGCTGTCACTTGTGAATTCAACATCCCATGTGGACACCAGTTTGAGTCCCAACTGCTCCACTTCTGATACAACTCCCTGCTATTGTGCTGGGGAAAGCAGCAGCAGATGGCCTGACTGCTTGGGTTCCAGGTACCTTGCTTTGCCCTCTGTAATTCTACCTTTCAAATAAATAAATAAATATTTAAAAGAAAAGAATTCCTACAACTAAACAATAACAATGTGAATAACATATATGCACTATATATTGTTATAGAGCTATCTGCCAAGAATATGAATGAGAAATAAGCACAGAAAAGATGCTTAAATTATTAGTCATCAGGGAAGTGCAAATGAGAACCTCAATATATCACTTTAGGCTCATTGAAACAGTTATAACAACAAAATAAACAATAACAAGTGTTGTATAAATCAGAACCCTCATACACTGCTGACAAGAGTGTAAAAACAGTCTATCACTTGCACAAAAAATTACACATAGAATTACTATATGACTATGCAATTCCACCTCTAGGTGCAAATCCAAGATTCTTAATATCTATGATCTAGTAAAAATTCCACACTAATGTTTATAGCACTATATTTCATTATAAATGAAAAGTGGAAGTGGCACCAAATAAGCATCAGTTATGAACGGGTAAATAAAATGTAGCATATTTATAAAATTAAGCACTCTTTATCAATAAGCATTACAATGCTTAATTTTCTAAGATTTATGTATTTATTTAAAAGGCAGAGCCAGAGAGAGAGAGACAAGAGACAAGAGCAAGAGAAATCTTCCATATACTGGTTCTCTCTCCAAACAGCCCAAGACTTTGTCAGGCTGAAGCCAGGAGCCATGAACTCCATCATGGTCCTCCACATTAGTGACAGTGTCCTTAGCATTTGGGCCATCTTCTTGTGCCTTCATAGGTACATTAGCAGGAAGCTGAATTGGAAGTGGTGTATCTAGGACTCCAACTAGCACTCAGATAGAGATGTTGGCATTATAAGTGGCGCATTGTGTCAGTCCCAATGTGCCAGCCCTAATACTTGAAAGTCTGACATAGGTTACAGAATTAATAAAATTTGCAAGTATTTTCCTAAGTAAAAGCAATCAATCACAACCAACCATATATGGCATTATTCCATTAATACAAAATATTTGAATGCAGATATCCATATGGATAATAGAGACTGTTGGTTTCTTGTGTAAATGATAATCAGTACAGCAATAACTTTTGGGGTGATTAAAATGTTTTAAAATCAATTATGATAATAGTTGTATAACTCTTGAATATAATAAAAATTATTGAACTGTACACTTTAAATGAGTGAATTATGTAAATTATGTCTATAAATCTGTTCTTGAAAATGACATCAAAATAATAAAAGCTTAGTAATAAAATTGACAAAAGCACATAGTTTGTACCCGGAAACCTACAGATATTTTTAAATAAATTAAAGAAGAAATAAACACATGAAAATACAGCAACCAGTACGTAAAACAATGGCATAATAGTCACCCTTTCCAATTTCAAAAACTATATTTAAAACTAATTAAGACAATGCAATACAACTATAGGATTAGATTAATATAATAGAATTCCAAATCCAGATATAAACTCTCATTTATGGTCAATTGATTTTTGACGATGATGATGAGATAATTCAATTCAGAAAGAATATCTTTTCAACCAATGATTTTGGGACAACTGATGATCAATGTACTGAAGACATTGAGGATTGCCCTTACTTGACATCATAAAAATAATAATTCAAAATGGATCACAGATTTAAGAACTAAAACCATAACATTCTTAGAAGTAAACATAATGTAAAATCTTTGTGACTTGAGTTAAATGAAGATTTCTTAGATAAGACATCAAAAATATAAGCTGAAAAATATGCCTCAAATGTAAGTAGTTTGTTCTTTAAGGGCACCATTTCCATAGGAAGTAAGAAGTATCTTCAGTACGTTAGATGTAAGTCTTTAGAGACTCTATGGTCAAGTTCCTCACTACATAAATGAGGATACTAAAATCTTCAAATCCTTGGGAGAGAGAAAGAGATTCTCCTAAGGTCACATAATGATTAACAGAGACTAAATTCCAGATGTTCGATTTCATTCTATGTCCATTAAACACACCTCTTTTGGAAATGTGCTAATCTCAATGTATATCTTTTCTTCTAGTACACAAACGATTATTTTACTTGTACTATTTCACAAAGATTGGGCATTGTTTTATTATTATCTCACCCACAGCAATTTCAGATTCCATTTAGGTAAAGCTTCTCAGTAATGGAGAAGAAAGACAATTGAAATGGTGGTCCTTCCTTAGAGGGTATCTTTTATTCCAAATTTCCCTTTGACTACCCCTTTCTCCTCAAAACTAAAAATGCTTAATCCCAGTCTCCTAGCTACTCATGGACACTGATTGAGCAATTTGCCCCTGTTTTTTTCAAATATTGTCAACCTTTCCTTCTTTACTGGATCATTCTCTTCAGCATATCAGAGTATCTCTTGTAGTGAACATAATAAATAGGTGAAAGATAGATACATAGATAGATAGATAGACAGATAGATGATAGAAATAGATAGATGCTCATAGATTATAACCCAATACAATAGCATTAAATACATTCACAACATCCACATTTTATTTCCAATCTGAGTCTTTCCTGTGAACTCAGTACTCATATCCATTTACATACTGAATATATCCCTTTGAGTGTTTAATAAACATCTCAAACTCACCATCTCAAAGAACAAATAATCTTCAGTCTCCGAATGAAAAATTGCTGCTGCTCACAGTTTCTTCATTGCAATTAATGACAATTACTGCCTTCTACTTGCTTAGCCCAAACACCTCACAGTCATCTTTGACTTAATGACTTTTTCTCACTCTCTACATCCAATCCATTAATCAACAAACTAACAAACTATCATTTACACCTTCAAAATACGTCTCAAGTCCCATAACTTACCCTTACCTTCACCATTATCAGCCTGATAATCATCTCTCTAGACTATTTCAAAAGCCTCTTCATCGATCCCCTCATTTCTACATTTGCCAGATGCACCCTTCTTCCACATCTTAACATTTTACAGTTTCATTTTCTTCTATTCTTAATGCTGCCTCATAAGAGAATCAATGCATCACATTCCAGGGTCAAACAGTATCTTCCAGTCACTTTCTATCTCTTTATCCAACACTGTTTCCACATAGCATGTACATAATCTGGCATAGTATATACTTAGCAGACTGTAAACTAAATGAAAACAGTAACTTTGCTTTATTAAACGTGACAGCCCTGCAAAGTAGAAACAGCATTTTTGCTTAAATAGGGAGAATTTAAATATCACTGAAACCTTGTGGCAAAGATTAATAGCTGAGGCTGGAAATGTTGGCTGGGTTTAATTTTGAAGGGCTATAAGGTTGATTAAGCAATTTGAACTTTATTATATAGCAAAAATAAGTATGATCTTCCAACATGTCTAATATAAGTTGTCTTGTCAATTGAGGAAATTCAACGGTGGATACTCAACCTAAATTATCCGTGAACAACTACCCAATGTTCCACTAAGAAGCTCTTAGCACTTTTCAGACTCTTCTGGGTTATCTATGCTGATGCTTAGACCCAGAGCAGCTATACAATTTGCCTTCATCCTCTCCACAATGCCTACAATCCATGATCCTTATATTCTGGGGCTATGATGAAAAAGTTTACTATATAAGGAAGAGCATAATCACTGAAGACAGACATCCCTATATTAAAACCCAATTATGGGGAGCCAGAGCTGTGGCATAGCGGGTAAAGCCTCCACCTGCAGTTCTGGCATCCCATATGGGTGCCAGTTCGAGTCCCGGTTGCTCCACTTCCAATCCAGCTCTCTCCTATGGCTTGGGAAAGCAGTAGAAGATGACCCAAGTCCTTGGGCCCCTGCAACCGCATGGGAGACCCGGAAGAAGCTCCTGGCTCCTGCCTTTGGATCGGCACAGCTTGAGCCATTGCAGCCAATTGGGGAGTGAATCAGTGGATGAAAGATCTCTCTCTCTCTCTCTCTCTCTCTCTCTCTCTCTCTCTATGCCTCTCCTTCTCTCTCTGTGTAACTCTGACTTTCAAATAAAGAAATATTAAAAAAAAAAAAACGATTATATCACCCAGTTAGATAAATTACCTAACTATTCCAAATTTTAGTTTTCCTGTTTATAGAGTTAGAGGAGAAGAAAATATTCAACACAAAGCATTCAATAGAATGATTTATATGTCAGTAGTTTCCTGACGTCAGAGCCCAGTCTACTCTCAGAAGTGAGAAACTATTCTATTGCTGCTTCTGCTTCCTCACATTCCCTTGCCCTGTGTACTAACAGTGGCAGTTAAATAGGATTTTATTGCTAAAGAATATCTACCACATCCAAAAAGAAATATTTACAAATGTATAGTTTACAATAGGAAAATATACAATATAGCAAAATTATTAAGGTATGATATGCATTGAAATCAAAAGACAATAAAGAAACTATGGTACAGGTTTTGATTGTCCTCCCCTTGTAAGGGTCATGGCCTAATGTTATGTTTTCAAGTTATTAACCACTTGTATGTACAGTGAAATAGGAGTTCCAAAATGTTTGTAACTTAAAAATATTTTGAAGCTACAAAGACATATTACTGCCACATAACTAGTCCCAATAGCAGAATTCTTGTAGCCTCACTTAGACCAGGTTCAAGTCGTAAACCTCAAGCTTATCAGTAAGCAATGCTGACACGGTGATGCAAACCACGACAATCCTTGAACCAACATTTACAAAGAAACCTTATTAATCATGCTTTGACCAAGAATTATTGCCATAAAGGAAATTTGGTAAAAAATGCTGACTAATTCCAGGTCTAATGGACTTAACCTTCACAGCACACTGTGGGACTCTAACTTTTTAGTAACTAAAACAAATAATCAGCTGAATTGCTTAGCCCTTCTGAGTACTATGAAACACCAATCTCTTAAGTGTGAGAAGTAAAAACACTTCCCATAAAACAGCCCAGGTATCAGAATGTGTCTCCTCTCTAGTTTTCTCACAAAACCTCAGAACACTGCCACCCTCGACATCACCTTTCTGTGCCCTTTTCACTTATTTTTCTCAAATATCTTCCTTTCCATGAATTTGGAGTCATTTTAGGCACCTGGACTAATAAAATGCTTTAAGATCAGCCTTAAAAGAGGAACTTGTCCTTTTCTCAGGGAGCAGGTATTGAAGCCCTTCTATTTCCTAAGGCCAGTGGAAATAAACTAAAACAGCCCAGCAGAGCTGGCATTGAACCCTTAAAGATTTTTGCCCAGCTGCCTTTGACTGATTTCTTTGCTCAGCACTAGAGAAGTTTTCCCAAATCTTTTACCAGTCCCTAAAGCTCTTGAATTTGCCATTATGGCCAAAAAGAGAAAGAGAATATTCCCGGGGTGAGGAACATTGGAATACTGGCTACTGCACCACAATGGAAACTAGAGACAGAAATTGGCTTTGTATAGATTTGTTGACAATAGTTTCTTGACAATCCAATAGTTCCCTGGGTTGATTTAGGAAAAAGAGAAATGTTGGTGGTGGGTGCAGGGGTGGTAACACACCTCTCTTGGGCACTGTTGTAAATGCACAGACTACTTTGAACTATGTAGATGTGGGAATATGACTGAGTTTTCTCACCTCCCTTAATCTCTCCAAGCCTGAGATTCTTGATGTGGGGACAAAATTAAGGTGAAAATATTGAATTATAGGCTGAACTGTATGAATTACAGTCAGTGGCTCAGGGCATAAAGAGAAAGATCTAATTCCTAGGAAGGGACTAATAAGGAAAGTAAGAGTTCCTGAGCCCCAGAAAAGCAGGCTGAGGTTCAGAACTAGCCACAAGTCCTTAAAGAATCTTTTAATTAAGCAAGGAAACTACGGAAGAGTCCAGTCTGAGTGCCATGTATCTGGACATTAAGGGTACCATACTCTGCTCCGGTTAGCCTGCTCAGCCAGCATTCTGTAAATGTCCAAATCTGCAAGTCTTCTCCTTAGTCTGTTTACAATTATATTTCATATATTCTTACTAGTACAACATTAATCATACAGCATTATGATTTTCATCTTTCTTCGTCTCCTTCTTCCACTAGATGATGTTGTTTTCATCACAGTGACTTGCTTATTAGCAGTGCTTGTGAAATGTGTTTCAAAGTGTTCCGATGGGAACCTATGATGGCCTAACTCAAGAGGCTACAAGTAAGAACAGAAGAGAGTGAATGTGCAAAACACTGAATCAATACACATGAAAAGATTTTTCAACAAATTGGATGAAGTGCAAGACAGTGAAAAACAAAACAATGAGAAGTTTTTAGTTATATTACTGGTGATATGGTTATTCCCTTAATGGAAGAAATCATTTTAACAGGAGCAGATTACATTGGAATAAAGGAGCAGATTTGAAAAATGGGGCAGAAAATGATGAGTTCTCATTAGAACGTGTCAAATTTAATTTGCTTATGAGACATCCAGAAGCATTTAGTTGTTGTGTATATACATAGTCTGGAGCTTTAAAGAGATGCCTGGGATGATCATATATGGAAGAGAGAGAGAATAAATAAATCCATAATGTTTGCCAGGTTTTGTCTTAGGTGACTAGGTGTTATAGTAGTGTCCAATATAGAAATAATAGGAGGAGAAATAGATTTGAGAAGCAAATAGATAAGTTCAATAGGCATGTGGAATGTATGAGACCAGACATAAACATAAATCTTCTAGATTTCCATGTCTCTCTACTCTATTAATCCTGAGGATGAGGGAGTTTTTTTTTTAATCTCTGCACCTACATTCCTACACGCCTAGCACACTGCCTGGTAAATGCATTCTCAGCTTTTAATTTTTTCATAATCCAAGAAAGATTGAGTGTGGATTTTTTGAAGAAGTATGTTTACTTAATAACTAATCCAAAATACTGTTTTCCAAGAAATTGCTAGCAGCTCTCTGACATTATGAAACAATCACAGAGAATAGGTAGCAGAATGCAAAAATTTAAAAGCAAACTTTGCCACTGGTGAGGCTGTTTTAAGATCAACACTTTGGCCATGTGTCCTTCAGTTAAAAGCCCTCTTATTCTTTCCCTTGTCCAGTCTACTAAGAGAATGTGAACCAAGTGGGCTGGCAGGTGAAAGAAAGAGCTCTTTTCAAATAAGTCCATTCTTGTCCAGAATATTTCTGCATTACCTAATTACTCAAAGAATTCAGTAAAAGTATACATGTTCTCATTTTGCAAATAGAGGAAGTAGCCATGCTAATGTACTGGAAATAGCAAGGAGTGCTAGTTGTATTCCATTGTCCTCCAACTCACAGATCAATTCTCTCTTCTTTTTACCCCTGTTCTCTACCCTGGGAAGATGCTGAGTTGTTGTTAAAATTATTTTATTTATTGGATTCCTTTTGGGTTGCATTAATGGGAAAGAAAGTCAAAGACGTGAAGGCAAGAGAAGAAAGAAACCAACATATTTCAGTTAAGCTCCTTCCACGATTTGGCTTCACCTTTCAAAGTTGCATTCTTCCATGATTGTAGCTTTAGCCAAGTGACCTTTTTTCCTCTGTTCCAGCTCATTCTTAGCCATAGTAATACTATTTTGTTTCTTTTTCCCTTCATCCTTAGAGGTGTCAGCACCTCATGTTGCTCATGATGCCTCATCATTGGTTGTTAAATATCACATTCCTAGGGTAGCTCTTTCTTTACAAATTATTTATTTATTTAAGGCGAGGTGAGTTGCTTCTTGCCATGCTTTGACTAGTAGTCACAGTATTTTGAGTGACTCAAATTTAGATGAGAATTTAGCAGGTATGAACTTGATGATGCTCTGATGGAGGGAATAAGGAGACAGTACAGGACATTTTGGTTCTTGGAAACTATAAAAAACAGTCATGTCTTTTTTTCTTCTTTTTTAAAATACAAGAACAATGTATTCATTGAATATAAAGACAACAAATAAGAGGAGCACAGTTTCATTTTATCATTGGTGATTTTTAAGAACTTCACATAGTTTCCAATAGGATGGCAAGAATGATTATACTAATAAAAACACAGCCAAAATTTTTATTTTATTTTATTTTATTATTTTTTTGTTAAAAAGTCAGAGTGACACACAGAGAAAGAGTTCTTGCGTTGGCTGGTTCACTTCCCAAATGGCCGCAATGACTGGGGTTGGGTTGAAATGAAGCCAGGAGCCCAGAACTCCATACAGGTCTTCTACATGGGTGGCAGGTCCCAAGGACTTGGGTCTTTTCCCACTACTTTCCCAGGAACTTTAACAGGGAGCTGGAATCAAAGCAGAGCAGACAGGATTTTTTCCAATGCCCTGATGTGAGATACCAGCGCTGCAAACATTGGATTAGACCTCTGCTTCACTAAGGCTGGCCCCACTGGCCAATGTTCACTAATATATATTTTGAAGTGTTTTAGGACATGTTAGAGGCTTTAGAGGTAAACATAATTTCACAAATAAGTTTGTTAAAGTATGTATTAATTAAAGTTAAATGTTGGGAGCCAGCACTGTGTCTTAGCAGCTTAACACCCCAGCCTGAAGCGCCGGCATCCCATATGGGCTCCAGTTCGAGATGCGGCTGCTCCACTTCTGATCCAGCTCTCTGCTATGACCTGGGAAAGCAGGAGAAGATGGCCCAAGTCCTTGGTCCCCTGCACCTGCATGGGAGACCTAGAAGAAGCTCCTGGCTCCTGGCTTCAGATTGGTGCAACTCCGGCTGTTGCGGCCAATTGGGGAGTGAACCATCAGATAGAAGACCATTCTCTCTCTCTGCCTCTCCTCTCTGTGTAACTCTGACTTAAAAAAAAGCTAACTGTATTTATTTTCTGTGTGGTTTCTGATCTTCTTTGTGGAATGCCTATTAGCATTGTGTGTGTGTGTGTGTGTGTGTGTGTGTGTATGAAGTGCCTCTGAACATCTCAGGGTACACTGTTATTCCATTTATTTGGTGGCAAGGAGGAAATTTACTATGAACCTTAATCAAGGGTTTCATAAACTCAAATCCTACAAACCCTGAGTAGTAGCGTGAGTATGCTGGGTATGAGGCAGTAGGAAGCAATAGACTCTACAGAAAATTGGGAAGACATGTCCCATGTTCAAGAGGCAATCACTATTTGACATTAATGAATTACTGCCATGAAAATAGGTGAGTTTGCAAAATATTGTGATTTGTAAAGAAAAGATACATACCTGGATTTTACATGAAGTTTCCCATTTAAAAGATGTTAATCCATTTGGAGACAGATATGTTCACCCTGATTGGACATTATGCAACATATACATAAATAGAACCATCACATTGCACCTTATAAATATCTACAAATATATATCAGTTAAAGTAAAATTTAAAAAAAACTTTTGAAAAAAGATGATAATGATTCAGTGTAACATATCATCCAAGCTATAAGCTAAAAAATGTCTAAATACCATCTATGGCCCGAATTTCACTATTTTCTGACCTCTGGCAATAGATTGGTGAGCACTGAGTTGTAAAATTTGACAGAGAGTTAAATCAGAATAAGCTTAGTGAAGATGGATGAAATGATTGTGTTTAAAATCTTCTTGCTAATTATTTGCAATGTTAAACCAAAGATAATCAGCACTGCAGTATGAAAAGAATGTTTGATTAACCACAAGTTGAGCATCCCTAATCAGAAAATTTGAAATTCAAAATACTTTAAAATATGAAAATTTTTGAATGCCAACATGACACCACAAGTGGAAAATTTTCTATCTGACCTCATGTGATGGTTCATTGTCAAAACCAGGTGCACCAAACATATTGTATGTAATTATCTTCAGACTAGGTGTATAAGGTACATATGAAATATTGACAAATTTTTAATTTAGGTTTGGGTTCCATCCAAAAAGCATCTCATTATGTGCAACTAATCCAAAATATGAAAAATTGAAATCCACAACACTTCTGGTTCCAAGCATTTCAGTTAAGAGATATTCAACCTATCATTAAGGTCTATCATTAAGTGGAGAAACAGAGTGGTTTTCTTGAGAATGGTTTAGAAGACATTTTTAGTTTACCATGAAAGAACTTTCCCTCTCTGAAGAATTTATCTGAGTAAATACTAAGTACTATTACTACTTAGGACTTAATTTTAATAATCCTAGCAAGAAAAAGCTGTCTTGAATATGATTAATCAGCTAAGATATTGTGGGTAAAGTTATTGGCTTC
This sequence comes from Sylvilagus floridanus, assembly GCA_949820135.1. Lineage (NCBI taxonomy): Eukaryota > Metazoa > Chordata > Mammalia > Lagomorpha > Leporidae > Sylvilagus > Sylvilagus floridanus. The sequence continues at coordinate 84,070,465 of OX463223.1, forward strand.
CTAACGAGAAGAATTTTAAAGTCTACACAATGTGAAGAAGTTGTAAAAGGGCTGAAATGTTTGGGGAAAATAAAGTGATTAACCATTGGTGAACTTACGTGTTTCAACAGTTCCTGTTACAGAAAACATACCAGGGCATCTGTCTCCAACTTGCTATTATTTGTTAACCCTAGTGCCTAAGTAAATCTCAAATATGCTATTATAAGTCAATTGTTTAAAAGACTTGTGTTTGGAGCAGCCATTCGGCCTAGAAGTTAAGCTGGTAGTTAGGATGACTATGTCTCACTTTGGAGTATTTGGGTTCAATTCCTGGCCCTGACTCCTGACTCCAGTTCTTGCTAATTCACACTGTGGGAGACAATGGTGATGACTCATATAATTAGGGTAATTAGGATCCTTTCTCTCTCTCTCTCTCTCTCTCTCTCTCTCTCTCTCTCTCTCTCTCTCTCCCTTCCTCCCTCCCTCTATCCCTTCCTCAAAGTAAATGTTTTTTAAGAAAAGAAGACTTATCAAGTTACTGTTTCTCATAGTGTCCATTTCACTTCAATAGGTTTCCCCTTTGGTGCTCAATTAGTTGTCACCGATCAGGGAGAACATATGATATTTGTCCCTTTGGGACTGGCTTAATTCACGCATAATGATGTTTTCCAGATTCCTCCATCTTATTGCAAATGACTGGATTTCATTGTTTTTGACTGCTGTATAGTATTCTATAGAGTACATGTCCCATAACTTGATCAGCTCTTGTGCTGAATGTTGTTGTACAATGTAATACTTTATCCATTTTAGTTTTTTTTTTTATTCTAGTACTATTGGTTGAACTCTGTAATTAACAAACAATTATTCTTAGGTGTTTAAATTTTAACTGAAAAGTGATCCCTGTGAAATATAAGAGTGGGAATAAGAGAGGGAGGAGATGTACAATCTGGGACATGCTCCATCGTAACTGCCCCAAATGATGGAGTTAGAAACAGGCCAGGGAATTCCAATACAATCCCATCAAGGTAGCATGTACTAAGGCCATCTCACTAGTCCAAGTGATCAATTTCAGTTCACAATTGATCACACTGAGAGATCTAAGAGTCAAAGGGATCATACAAACAAGACTAGTGTCTGCTAATACTAACTGATAGAATCAAAAAGGGAGAGAATGATCCAACATGGGAAGCGAGATACACAGCAGACTCATAGAATGACAGATGTCCTAAATAGCACTCTGGCCTCAGAAACAGCCCTTAAAGCATTCAGATCTGGCTCAAGAGCCCATGAGAATATTCTAGGCATGGAAAGCCAAGACACTCTGGAAAAAAAAGAAGACCTAAATGAAAGATCTCTGTGAGTGAGATCCCAGTGGAACAAATGGGGCCATCAAAGAAGGAGGTACCTTTCTCTGAAGGGAGGAGAGAAAACCTCCACTTTGACTATGACCCTGTCGGAATAAGATTGAAGTCAGCGAACCCTAAAGGCTTCCATAGCCTTGGCAACTCATGACTAGAGCCTAGGGAGATTACTGAGGCCATAAACAAGAGTGTCAAATTGTTAAATCAACTTCAGGAGTCACTGTGTACTTACGTCTCATGTGGGATCTGTCCTTAATGTGTTGTCCAATGTGAAGTAATGCTATAACTAGCACTGAAACAGTATTTTACACTTTGTGTTTCTATGTGGTTGCAAACTGATGAAATCTTTACTTAGTATATACTGAATCAATCTTCTGTAGATAGATAATTAAAAATGAAAAAAAAATCTTGGTGTTAAATTGGAAATTGCCTAGAAAATTAATCAATTTTTTAAAAAAAATATATCATGTAGGATCTCTGTCCTTAATGTGCTATACATTGTGAATTAATACTGTAACTAGTACTCCAACAGTATTTTTCACTTTGTGTTGCTATGTGAGGGCAAACTGTTGAAATCTTTACTTAATATATAGTAAACTGATCTTCTGTATATAAAGAGAATTGAAAATGAATCTTGATGTGAAGCAATGGGAGAGGGAGTGGGAAAGGGGAGGGTTGCGGGTGGGGGGGAAGTTATGGGGGGGGAAGCCATTGTAATCTATAAGCTGTATTTTGGAAATTTATATTCTTTAAATAAAAGCGTTATAAAAAAATAAAAAAAAAATAAAACATTACATGGAAAAAACTAAAAAAAAAAAAAAAAAGAAAAGAAGACTTATGTTCATATATTATGTAATAGCAACACTAGTTTCCGTGTGGTTTCACTGAGCTCATTCATTAATTCAACTTACAGTGGTAGATACTGGGAAATGTTATCTCTAGTCATAGATATCCTTGAGTTGATGTCTTACTAGGTTTAAATCACTAGCAAGTATTCACCAAATAGAGTGTCCATTTCCTCTAGTTTTCCCAACTTTAGATATATGAGAATTGTTCTTACATGAACAAACACTATACTTTTTAGTGGTTAAACATACAGTCTGAGCATCAATCTATGACTTATTATCTGTGTGACATTTCAGAAATTATTTAGCCTCATTAAATATCTGACCTGAAAAATAAAAAACTGCTGTATCATCCTCATAGAGTTGTTGTATTATATGAGAAAATATTTTCACAGATTACATAACAGATGTTCTATGCAAGTTATATTCTTTTTTTCTTCTTTAACTGCCATCTGGAAGAAAGATAAAAACATTACCCCTTTAAGTCAAGCTAAATATTCATTTCAAAAATATAGACACATGTTAATAATAAAAATGCTGTTAGGTTATCGGAAGAGTGAATATAAGAATACATTTTAACAAAAATGGTTAAAATGCTAAAATCTTACATAAGGAAGGTATTTCCAAAGTCCTCTGACCCAATCTACTTCCCATTATAGGAATATTTTCCTATCATTATAAATAAGTGATCACCCTCCTTTACCCTGTCTTGCTTCTAACAATAGAATTGTTATTACTTCAAGATCATTCCACTTATCGTGTTGCCTTGTTTGCTTGAAACTCAGATGAATCTATGGTCATGGAATTTTAAATGAATGTTGAACTGAGCTAAGACTTTAGACTTTGGGGGATAGCAAGATTGTAATATATGACAAGAGCATGAGTTTTGGAGATCTAGGAACCGATTGTTATTGATTGAACAGAAGTTGGTTTCCCAAACCCATGCACATGTTTAACTCTGAAGTCTTATGTTAAGGTTTGATGGATTAAGGCTGGACAGTTGATTTAATTATAGCATCTGAGAAGTGGACGTGCTGGAAGTTCTTCAGGTAATGGGGGAACTTGTCCTCAGCAGGCAGTTCTTATGAGAATGTTGGTAATTTATGTTGGGCTTGACCCATCTTCTCTGCTTCACGGCTCACTATGTGATCATTCCTCCATACCCACTTCATTGTCAGCCTCTATCAACTGCCAGACAAATGTGGCCACCTGATCTTGAAGTATGAACCTCCAAATTATAAAGCAAAATAAATGTTTTCCTTCTTAAGAAGCTCCTCTTGCGTGTTTTGATTACATAATGAGAAGTCAACTAGTATACAAGGTGTGGAAAAGAATTCCAAAGAGGAGGTTATGCAGTAAAAGAACTCAAGAAATCTGCATGAGGGTTCTTTAGGGGCTGGCACTGTGGCATAGCGGGTAAAGCCATCATCTGCAGTGCCAGCATCCCATATAGGCCCCAATTCAAGTCCCAGATGCTCCACTTCTGATCCAGCTCTCTGCTATGGCCTGAGAAAGCAGTGGAAGATGACCCAATCCTTGGGCCCCTGCACCCACTTGAGAGACCTGGAAGAAGCTCCTGGCTCCTGGCTTCCAACTGGCACAGCTCCAGCCGTTGCAGCCATTTGGGGAGTGAGCCAGCAGATGGAAGACCTCTCTCTCTGTCTCTCCTTCTCTCTCTAACTCCAACTTTCAAATAAAATGAATAAAGCTTTTTTAAAAATGAGTTCTTTAGATATTTTTCTGTTTAATAAGTTTGCTAATATAGTTCAACACTCTGTAAAGTGAAACAAAAAAGTCACTTAGCATCTGTGAGTAGACAGAATCCCAAAACTGAAAGATCGCTATTAAAATTCTTATGAGTCCTCATTGCTCAGTCAAGTAGTCCAGTATAGACCACGGAAAGGCCATGCCTCTGTAGTGGAGCTAAACTATTCTTTATGTAAGGAGCGCTCTAGACTTTTCTAAAGTTTTAAAAAAGAAATCAAAAGAATAAAAATTGACTGCAAACAACTTAACTGCCACCCAGAAGAAATCATATATGTCTTTTGAGAGGTAATAAATCCAGACCATAAATGAAGTACATTACACAATGTTGGAAATCCATTAAAATCTATCAAGACACGTTCAGCTATGGCATCATCAAATTTGGCAGAATAGGAAACTCCAGGGTTCTATATCTACAGAAAAGCAGCTATGTTAGCAAAAAAATTTGCTAGAATAATCTTTTGAAAAACCCTGGATTCTAGACAAAAATGTACAAGCACAGCAAGGCTAAATGATGTAGGATTTTGCCTCATTGCCATAAGTGAGTACTGCGGCATTTAAAATTTCCTACTTACCATCTTCCATTGCTCATGTCAACAACAGACATGAATATGGCATACCACTATTCCAGAGGCAAAAATATAAATCTATTTGCAAATAATTGCGTTTGTATGTTTTCCTGTCTGACAGCTAATTCATGTACTAACATAAGAGCTTAACTTACCTTTGGTTCATTCAATTTAGAGTGTTCCTAGAACTGGACAAATTTCCCAAGTACATGAAAGCATTTGAAAGCAAAAGTATCTGCCACCGAAACCTGGCTAAACAGATAAGTTGAGAAAAGCAACAGATTGAAATCCTAAGCATGAGTGGTTGACAAAGGATATATATTGGGAGAAAAAGGGATTTTAAAAGTCCAACATATAATCATGGAATTCTGAAGTCCACCTTCACATCCACAGCTGGATACAGGATCATGAAAAAACACGATCAACCTCTGGCTAACCTTCAAACACAAGAAAGCATGAAGTCTCAGAGTTACAGAGAAGCAGAGGCAGAGAGAGAGAGAGAGAGAGAGAGAGAGAGAGAGAGAGAGAAAGGTGTTCTATTCGCTGATTCACTCCCCAAATGGTCACAATAGCCAGAGCTGGGCGGGTCCAAAGCCAGGAGCCTGGAGCTTCTTCTGGGTCTCCCATGAGGGTGCAGTGTCCCAAGTACCCAGGCCATCTTCTACTGCTTTCACAGACCAGAGCAGAGAACAATCAGGACTAAAACCAGTGCCTTTATGGGATGCCGACACTGCAGGCAGCAACTTTACCCACTAAGCCACAGCACCGGTCCCAAAGCAGAGTTTTTAAATTTCCTAATCAAGCAGCTGGCACCACGGCTCACTAGGCTAATCCTGCACCAGCACACTGGGTTCTAGTCTCGGTCGGGGCGCCGAATTCTTTCCCGGTTGCCCCTCTTCCAGGCCAGCTCTCTGCTGTGTCCCGGGAGTGCAGTGGAGGATGGCCCAGGTGCTTGGGCCCTGCGCCCGCATGGGAGACCAGGAGAAGCACCTGGCTCCTGGCTTCGGATCAGGGCGGTGCACTGGCCACAGTGCACCGGCTACGGCAGTCATTGGAGGGTGAACCAACGGCAAAGGAAGACCTTTCTCTGTCTCTCTCTCTCTCTCACTGTCCACTATGCCTGTAAAAAAAATTCCTGAACAAGCAGGAAAAGAGTTCCCTAATAATCATCCAATCAATAAATATGGGGAGCAGATTGTGTCCCCTTTCTTTTTGTACACAGACTTTTAAGAAAAATCTGAAAAATATTAGCTGATTGCTAAGCTGGTGGGACAGATTTCACCTGTCAAACAGAAAAAAAGAATATAAGCATTAGAAAAACAAACAGCAACTTATCTATGAAATGCAATAACAAAACATGGGAAAAGAATAAAATATATCTTTTTAAAGGAGGCTCAATTTAAATGCAAAGACTCAAAGATTTTGAAAGTGGGTGGATGGAAAAAATGTTCCATGCAAATAATAATCAAACAACAACCACAGAATTTAAATAAAACATGTTACAACAGATGAAATGCACATCATACACGACAAAAATTTAATCTATCAAGATGACATAACAATTATAAAGATACATGCACATAACTGCAGATTTCCAAAACAGATGCAGTGAAAACAGAACTGAAGGAAGAGATAGTTACAGAATAATAGGAGACCTCGATACGTTGTTAACAATCAATAGAACAACTAGACAGAATATTAAAAACCAAATAGAAGTCTTGAACAATATAAACCAACTTGATTTCATTGATATGTACAGAATGCTTAATGCACAGAGATTATGTGAATGCATTTCATAAAATTCATAAAAATTAGATTAAAATTTAAGTTCAAATAATTCAAAATATGTTCATTTTGATACAAAAATTTGAAATCTACCTAAAAGTGAATCTTTAAAAATTTCATGGAAATGTTACATAAATATTTTAGGCATGATTTAAAATTCTCACAACAAAATAAACTTACCTATTTGTGTTAAATTTAATTTTAAATTTTAATTTCAATTAATTTTTAACAGATTCAATATGATTTGTAGATACAAGTCTAAGAATATAATGATATTCTTTTCTTCCCTCCTACCATCCCTCATTCCACCCTCCTTTCCTCCCACCTTTTTTTCTGTTTTTTTTTTTTTAGTTTTTTTGATAACATACTTTAAATTCACATTGCAGTAAAAAAAGCTTAACATTTCACTGAATAAGAAGTTTAACAATGTGTCTGGCACTGTGGCATAGTGGGTAAAGCTGCTGCCTGCAGTGCCAGCATCCCATATGGGTGCTGGTTCCAGTCCTGGCTGCTCTACTGGCAATCCATATCTCTGCTAACGTGCCTGGGAAAGCAGCAGAGGATGGCCCAAGTGCTTGGGCCCCTGCATCTACATGGGATACCTGGAAGAAGCTCCTGGCTCCTAGCTTCAGTGTGGCCCAACCCAGCCGTTGTGGTCATTTGGGGAGTGATGCAGTGGATGGAAGATTCTCTCTCTCTCTCCCTCCCTCTCTCTCTCTCCTTCCCTCTCCTTCTCTGAGCTCTGACTTTCAAATGAATTATTTAATTAAAAAATAAGTTTAACAAGTAACAAGCAAAAAGTCAAACTAGTTTAGTGGGAATATAGACAATGGCTATAAGCAATAACTGAATGGAAATGACCATTTCACCCATATACAGTGTACTTTTTGTCAATCATTCTTTCAATGAAATAGAACCAATGACAATGAAGCATCTAAATAGTTGCTGTGTGGTTACAAAACAGTAATTAAGATCATTTAGACATTAAGCAAATTCCTCTCAGCAGTTTATGAACAGGAATAATTTTATTTAGATTTCCATACAAATGTATATACATTATATTTTTGTACTCTTTTTTTTTTTTTTTTGGACAGGCAGAGTTAGAGAGAGAGAGAGAGACAGAGAGAAAGGTCTTTTTTCCGTTGGTTCACCCCCCAAATGGCCGCTACCGTAGGAGCTATGTCGATCCAAAGTCAGGAGCCAGGTGCTTCCTCCTGGTCTCCCATGTGGGTGCAGGGGCCCAAGCACTTGGGCCATCCTCCACTGCTTTCCCAGGACACAGCAGAGAGTTGGACTGGAAAAGAAGCAACCAGGACTAGAACCCGGTGCCTATGTAGGATGCCGACACCACAGGCGGAGGATTAACCAAGTGAGCCATGGCGCCGGCCCCACATTTTTGTATTCTATGAGTTGCCACAGATCAGGGAAAACATGGATTTTTGTCTTTTGGAGACTGGCTTATTTCACTAAGTATAATGGTTTCCAGTTGTGACCATCTTGTTGCAAAAGACAGGATTTCATCCTTTTTTACAGCTGAGTTATATTCCATTGTGTGTGTGTGTGTGTGTGTGTGTGTGTGTGTCTTTGTGTGTGTTTAATATTTCTTTATCCACTCATCAGTTGATGAGCATTTAGGTTGATTCCATATCTTAGCTATTGTGAATTGAACTGCAATAAATGTGGGGATACATTTAACTCTTTCATATGTTGATTTCATGCTGTTTGGGTAAATTTCCAGCAGTGAGATGGCTGGGTCATGTGGTAGATCTATTTTTAGCTTTCTGAGGTATCTCCATATGTCTTCCACTATGGCTGTACTAGTTTGTATTCTCACCAACAGTGGATTAGGGTACCTTTTCCCCCACATCCTCTCCAGCATTTATTGTATTTTTTGATTTCTATATGAAAGCCATTCTAACAGGTGAGGTGAAAAGACATTGTGGTTTTTATTTGCAGTTCCCTGATGGCTAGTGATCCTGATCATTTTTCATGTGTCTGCTGGTCATTTAAATTTCATTGTATTAAAAAAAAGTCTGTTCATATCATTTGCCTTTTTTTAAATCATTCATTTCACTTATTTTTGTATTCTTAGTTTTGATTTTTTATTTCTTCTATAATTTTAAATGTTTATTTCCTCCTACTAATTTTGGGATTGGTTTGTTGTTGTTTGTTCTAGGTCTTTGGGATGTATTGATAGCTCATTTATTTGATGCCTTTCCAATTTCTTCATGTAGGCATTAACTGCTATAAGCTTTACTGTTTACATTGTTTTTGCTGTATCCCATGAGTTTTGATATGTTGTGTTGTTGTCTTCATTCATTTCCAGGATATTTTATTTCTAGTTTGATTTGTTTTATGACCCACTGTCTATTCAGGAGTGTGTTGTTCAGTCTCTATGTGTTTGCATATTTTCTACAGATTCTTAAGTTGTTAGTTTACAACTTCATTCTGCTGTGGTGAGAAAAGATACATGGTAAGATTTCAATTGTTTTAAATTAGCTGAGACTCACTTTATGGCCTAGCGTATGGTCTATCCCAGGGAAATTTCCATATGCTGGTGAAAAGAATGTGTATTCAACTATAGGATGAAATGTTTGTAGATATTAGTTAAGTCCATTTGGTCAATAGTGCAGTTTAGCTCTGTTGTTTATTTGTTGATTTTCTATCTAGTTGTTCTGTCTATTGTTGAAAGTAAGGTGTTGAAGTCTCCCATTACTATCGTAGTGGAGTCTATACCTCCCTTTAGATCCATTAACATGTGCTTTGAAAAGGCTAGGTTACCCGACATTGAGTGTGTATACATTTACTATAGTCACATTTTCCTGTTGAACTGATCCCTTGATCATTACATAGTGTCCTTCATTGTCTCTTTTAGCAGTTTTTGAGTTAAAGTCTATTTTGTCTGATATTAGGATGGCTACACTTGCTTTTTTTTTTTTTTTTTTTTTTGCTTCCATTAGCCTGGAATATCTTTTTCCATCCTTTCACTTTCAGTCTGCATGTATCCTTGTTGATTAGGGTGTTTGTTCCTTGTAGGCAGCAAATGCATGAATTTTTTTTTTAACTCATCCAGCCACTTCCATATCTTTTAAATAAATAATTTAGGCAATTTACTTTAAAGTTTACTATTGGTAAGTAAAGACTAGGCCCTGCCATTTTTTTTCCTGATATTCTTACTCTTTGCTTCAGATTTCCTTTGTACTTCTACTAGATTTTCTTTTTTGATACTATTTCCTAATGATAACTGTCTTTCTGTGTTTCTGTTTATAGCATATCTTTAAGTAGCATTTGTAAGGCTGGATGAGTACTGACAAATTCTTTCAAATCCTGTTTGTTATAGAAGGTCTTTATTTCACATTCATTCATAAATGAGAGCTTTGCAAGGTACAGTATTCTGGATTGACAGATTTTTTTTTTTCTTTTGAGACTTGGAATATGTCTCTCCATTCTCTCCTAGCCTGTAGGATTTTTGATGAGAAGTCAGCTATCAATCTAATTGGAGATCTCTGAAAGTAATCTGGCATTTCTTCTGTGCACATTTTGGAACCTTTTCTTCATGTTTCATTGCTGAATGTTTGGCTACAATGTGTCATGGTGAAGACTTATCTTTTCATTCCACTTTCCATTGTCTTTGTGAAGTGCCCTCATCTGTAAGCTCTTCCTAGACTAAGAGCTTTAGGTATTTTTCTAATTTAATCTTAATAACATAAAATATAAAATTGATACAGTCCATTAATAATTGAGTTAAACAAGACTAAGCAAGATGAAGTAAATTACCAATGGTTATTTAGCATATGAATAACAGAGCCAGGATTTTGCCTGACTAAAAGTACCACGTATCAGCGTTATAAAATACATGTATTTCTGTCTTCAAATTAAATAACTGTTATATAGTTTGATAATTTAATTCACTTCTTAATTTACATAGAATAGTAAAATATTCTGTTTGTCATAGGGTTTCATAAGTTTGAACAGATACATGATAACAGTCACAACCAGGGCCAAGATAGATAATATTTTCATTATTATAAAAATTTCCTTGCAGTGCTCTGTAATCAACCCCTCTCGCTGCCACCAACCCAAGGAAATCACTGATCTTTTTTCTGCTCTTGCAATTTTATCTGCTTCAAAACATCATATAAGTGGAAACATATTTTCCTGTCTTCTTTCATTTACTTTTATGCATTTAAACTTTACCATGTTTATTACCTGTGTCAGTAATTTTCTGCCTTCTACTGTATGAATACTCAAAATTGATTATTCATTCATCTACTTGTAGATATTGGGTTGCTTCTGATTTTTCACTCTTACAAATAAAACTGTATTAATATACAAGTCTGTATGGATGTACTAAGGTTCTTCAAATATTTTATTGCAAAATGAAATTACAAGGTGGAGATAAGATGGCAAATGAATAAGAAGCTCCTGGGATCACTTTCCTGCAGGGATACCAAACTGAATAGCTATACACCCACCAAGTCACCTTCACAAGAGACCACAATGACTCTTCTTGTTATAATTATGAGAAAAGTCCCATTAAAGAAAGCCTGACACTGTGGCCCAGTGGGTTAACACCCTGGCCTGAAGCACCGCATCCCATATGGGCACTGGTTCGAGTCCCAGATGCCCCACTTCCCATTCAGCTCTCTGCTATGGCCTGGGAAAGCAGTAGAAAATGGTCCCTGTACCCATGTGGGAGACCCAGAAGAAGCTCCTGGCTCCTGGTATTGGATCGGCACAGCTCCGGCTGTTGAAGCCAGTTGGGGAGTGAGCCAGCGGATAGAAGACTCTCTCTCTCTCTCTCTCTCTCTCTTTCTCTCTCTCTCTCTCTCTCTTTCTGCCTCTCCTCTTTCTGTGTAACTCTGACTTTCAAATAAATAAATCTTTTTTTACAAAAAAAAAAAGAAAGAAAGAAAAGAAAGCAAGAAGGAGTTACCCAAGCCACCCCTCCCCCAGTTCTCAGAAGAGCAGCAGCATGTAGAGATGATTCCAGCTTGGGAGAGGAAGAGATTAACTTCCAAATAACTCACTCTGCCCGAGTCCCTTGACACTTCCACTCAGGCCCTTATCTGTGAAGTGAATATTTGGAGTTTCCACTCCCAGGCAGCCTTGACCACACCCAACCAGCTGCAAAATTTCAGTTAGATAGAAAGACATGGAGCGGGAGCTTAGAAGGACATCTTGGGGCTGGCACAATGAGTTAAGCAGCCCACTGCAATGCCAGCATCCCATATGAACCTTGGTTCGAGTCCTGGCTGCTCAATTTCCAATCCATGCCCCTGCTAATGCACCTGGGATACCGCAGAAGTTGGCCCAAGAACTTGGGTCCCTGCCACCCACATGGGAGACCTGGAGGTGTTTTAGGCTCTTGGCTTCATCCTCGCTAAGCCCTGGGCATGGCAGACATTTGGGAGTGACTCAGCCAATGGAGGATCTCTTTCTCTCTGTCTCTCACCTTCTCTGTAACTCTGCCTTTCAAATAATTAAAATAGATCAGAGAGAAAACAGAAATGTACCTTGGAGCTCAAATCTAGGTCTATCATGCTGAGACACGGAATTTGATAAAACGCACAATCCTCTAACACCCAGCCAGGTCTCACAGAGACTGTTGATTTGCCCATCACCTGTGCTGCAGTGGGTTAGGCTCATAGTTGCATGTGTCACTGCCAGCTTTGGGTAAGCCAGAAGGACATCCATGGGACTCTTTAGGGCTCTTGGACAGTGGTACCCAGGTGTGACCAGCCTGGGCAGCTACAGGGGCTGTCTTTTCACCCTTCATCAATTTCGAACGAATGGCAAGGCATCATGGGGTTGTTGGAAAATTATTACTGGCCTGGCATAAACCGATGCTGGGCAGATCCTATTAATTCCCATTCCTAGCCCAGTGCCTGTTAAAGGACTTGCCCCAACATTAGGTAGAGATCTGCACCCTGATGACAGATTTATTTTGGCATGTACCACCACCAGCCTCTTACGGGCATGGTTTGTACTGCCTAAATAATCGGTGCCTGGTTTCTGTGAGACCCAGGTATGACTCCCACAGTGCCTGCCTGAGGGGCTTAAGAACTGCTTCTTTAACCCCTCATATAATTTTGGGTAGATAGCAAGGAATCAGAAATGGTTTGCAACCAAGTGACAGGTTGCTAAAGCCCGGCATTGAACAAATTCAACCAGTTCCTGACCCTATGCCAGAACATGCGAAGAGAGCCTCTGGATATGCTTCAGTGCCCAGTATAGTTCCACAGTTCTGGTTGAGTGATCTTATACACCAGCCAGCATCAACAGTGGCTGATAAGTGCAGCTTCATGCAATGAACCCACCTCAGCAGGGCACAGACAATATTCAACAACACATTGGACTTTTAAAATCTCTAGGACAGCCACAAAAGAAAACCATATCATAACAACTAATCCTTCAATGAAGAAACAATGTCATACTCCAACAGTCATGAAGAACACATGACTTCACCTAAAGAGAAGAAAAAGGTGCCAGAAATCTACAACTATGGAACTGAAATTTCCAAATTCTCATTGAAGATTTAAAAATAACTGGCTTTTTTTTTACTGGCAGAGTGGACAGTGAGAGAGAGAGAGAGAGAGAGAGAGCTCTTCCTTTTCCATTGGTTCACCTCCCAATGGCCATTGCGGCCGGCGCACTGCAGCCAGTGCACTGCAGCCAGTGCACCGCACTGATCCGAAGGCAGGAGCCAGGTGCCGAGGCGCCGGCTAAAAATAGCTGTTTCAACGAAACTCAGTGAAACTCAAGAAAACACAGAGAAATAATTTAACATTCCAACAGATATATTTGATAGAGGTGGAAGTAATTAAAGAAAATAAAGTCAGAATTATTCAATTGAAAACACGATGGAGGGCATCAAGAGCAGAACAGATCAAACGGAGGAAAGAATTGGTGAGTTCAAAGACAGACTATTCGAAAATACAGTGTGGGAAGAGAAACAAGAAAAGCAAATCAAAAAGAGTGAAGAAACTTTATGAGAAATATGGGATAACATCAAAAAGAGCAAATATTCAAATAATTGGGATTCAAGAGGGGCTTTAGAATGCCAAAGTGGGGGAAAGTATATTCACAGAACACTTACCAAACCTGGAGACATATAACTATCCATGTACAGGAGGACAAAAGTAACCAGTCAGACCCAGCCCAACAAAGTCTACCCCGAAACTTAATACAGACAAGTTCACCAAAGATAAAGATAGAGAATTCTCAAAGTTGTAAGAGAAAAGGAGCAAATAACACATGAGCAGCTCTTACAATTCTCCTGAATGAGGATTTCTCAGCAGAAACCTTAATGGACGAGGAAGAAATGGGATGAGACTTTTACAGCACTGAAGGGAAAAATTATTGGTCAAAAATACTGTATCCAGCAAAGCTCTTCCTCAGAAATAATGACAGAGATAAAGACAATACCATGCTTACAACAGATGAGAAAATGTATCACCTGCAGTGTTACGAGAAATGTTAAAGGAATTTCTTCCATCTAAAGGAAAGAGATGCAAAGAAGAAAACATCAGAAGGTAAAAAATTCACTGGAAAGAGTAACTGTACCAGCAAGTTCAAAATAGTGAGGTATTATAAACATGATGTGTAAATTATTTTTATTTTTACTGTGAAGACTTAAAATTTATAACTAACATGCTAAAATGTTAAGGCAGAGACAATATTGAAAGAGGTTAAATGTAACATCAGAAATTCAAGATGTGAGGATGAATGGAGCACAAATGTAGAATGCTTTGTTAGGATTTCCTATCTCTTTTTTAATCTCTTTTTGCTATTTTTTAAAAGATTTATTTATTTACTTGAATGACAGAGTTACAGCATGTGGGTCATCTTCCACAGCTTTCCTAGGTAATAGCAGACAGCTGGATCAGAAGTGGAGCAGCCAGGACTCAAACTGGTCCCCTATGGGATGCCACTACTGCAGTTGCTGGCTTTATCCACTACATCTCAGTGCTGCCCCCTCTGACAGGCAGAGTGGACAGTGAGAGAGAGAGAGACAGTGAGAAAGGTCTTCCTTTGCCGTTGGTTCACCCTCCAATGGCAGCTGTGGCCAACGCGCTGCGGCCGGCACACTGTGCTGAACCGAAGCCAGGAGCCAGGTACTTCTCCTGGTCTCCCATGGGGTGCAGGGCCCAAGCACCTGGGCCATCCTCCACTGCACTCCTGGGCCACAGCAGAGAGCTGGCCTGGAAGAGGGGCAACCGGGACAGAATTTAGCACCCCGACCGGGACTAGAACCCGGTGTGCTGGTGCCACAGGCAGAGGATTAGCCCATTGAGCCGCAGCGCCGGCCTGGGCCCCTGTTGTTTTCAATATAGCTTCTTTTTTTTTTTTTTTGACAGGCAGAGTGGACAGTGAGAGAGAGAGAGACAAGGAGAAAGGTCTTCCTTTGCTGTTGGTTCACCCTCCAATGGCCGCTGTGGCCAACGCGCTGCAGCTGGCGCACTGCGCTGATCTGAAGCCAGGAGCCAGGTGCTTCTCCTGGTCTCCCATGCGGGTGCAGGGCCCAAGCACTTGGGCCATCTTCCACTGCACTCTCGGGTCACAGCAGAGAGCTGGACTTGAAGAGGGGCAACCGGGACAGAATTTGGCGCCCCGATTGAGACTAGAGCCTGGTGTGCTGGTGCCACAGGCGGAGGATTAGCCTGTTGAGCCTCGGCACCGGCCTCAATATAGCTTCTTATAGCCAAAAGTGATTTTTTTTAAGCCTCAGGGTAGCCAGAAAGCAAAACCTATACATAGACTTACCAAAAATAATAGCCAAGGAATTACGGTATACCACTAGCGAAAATCACTTAACCACAAGTGAAGATTGTAATGTAGAAACCAAGAAAGAAATGACAAAATACAAAACAAGTTTCAAAATGGCAGTAATAATATCATACTTGTCAATGATTGCCTTATATGTGAATGGATTAAATTATCTAATTAAAAGCCAGAGTAGGGTCAGCATTGTGGCACAGAGGGTTAAGCTGCCTCCTACAACACAAGCATATCATATCAGAGTGTCAGTTCCAGTCCCAGGTGCTCTGTATACAAACCAACTTCCTGATTATGCACCTGGGAAAGCAGCAGAAGATGGTGAAAGTCCTTGGTCAATGTCAAACATATGGCAGACCAAGATGAAGTTCCAGGCTCCTGGCTTCAGTCTGGCCCGGTCCTGGCCATTCCACTCACTTGGGAAGTAAACCAACAGATGGAAAATCTATCTCATTCTCTCTCTCTCTCTCTCTCTCTCTCTCTCTCTCTCTCTCTCCCTTCCTCCCTCCCTCCCTCCCTCCCTTTCTCCCTCCCTCCTTCCTTCCCCCCTCTCTGTCATTATGCCTCTCACATAAATGCAATCTTAAAAAAAAGAATCCACGATATAAGTCAACTGAAACTGGAGCTTGCTTTCTTGGAAAGATTTAATGACAAATTCACTCTGTTTAAAAATTTTAGGACTATTAGTTTCCCTAATTACTGCTTTGTTTTAACTTTTGTTTTTCAATGAATTCGACAAATTTGTGGGCATGAAGTTGTTCATAGTATTTCCTTCTTTGAAGAGGAAAGACAATTAACAATTCCATCAACCTAAGATAATTTCTTCAACAAGTACTATTTCTAATTGCTTTCTGGAGCAACAGATCCTGGTACACTCTGTGCCACAAGGAAGAATCCCCTGAGTATCCACCTACTCTGGGTTAGAGACAGCTAAAATCATCCCTAAATTTTATCTTCCAGTCTTTGCCTTAGCCTAGAAATCTTTATGAAGAATGATAGTCACATTCTACAGATAATATTGTTTTCTGCTTTTTCACTTAAATTAACATAAACCTATTCCATATTTTACAGATTTCATAATTATGTTAAATGTTGAATAATGTTTCATTGAATGGTTGTAGCATAATTTTCTTATTCAATCGATGATTATTTAGACTTTTCCCAAATTTTCTCAGTTACATACAAGTTTGCAATGACCATTTTTTGCTCATAACTTTGTATTTGCTTTCTTCTTATTGCTTTGATATGAATTCTTAAAAGTAGGATTTCTGTGTCAAAGAGTTCTACCCAGTGACTCTAACAAATGACTCTCCTTACCTAACCATGTTTATTCTGGCTGTAAGTAGAAGTATGATAGTAAATGTTTAAGAATCAGATGTCTAAAAAATTATTAAAGCCCTGGTTTGTAGCGTATATAATTTTCCATTACACAAATGCTTCCACCATGGCCAATTTCAACATGTGGAAGTGAAGTCAATGATCATGGTATTGAAAAGAGATGCGCCCAATTGGGTTTTATGATTCAATATAAACCAGCTATTGAACAACACCAGTATAAAGCCACCTAATAGACTATTGCTCTTTTCCTCTCAAAAAAGATAGTTATATATACTATAATGACCTTTTAAAAAATATGTATTTATTTACTTATTGATTTGAAAGGCATAGTTAGAGAGAGAGAGAGAGAGAAATCTTTCATCCTCTGGTTCACTCCCTAAATGGCTACCACAGTTGGAGCTGAACTAATCCGAAGCCAGGACCCAGGAACCTCCTCCAGGTCTCCCGCATGGGTGCAGGGGCCCAAGAACACAGACTATCCTCTGCTGCTTTCCCAGGTACATTAGCAAGGAGCTGGATTGGAAGTGGAACAGAGCCGGGACTCGAACTGGCACCGAAACAGGATGCCAGCAATGCAGATGACTGCCTAATCCACTACACCATGGCATTGGCCCAATACTATAATGATCCTGAAATTGCTGCTCAGGTGGCACAAGGACAACCTTTAGGGCCAATACCAACAGAAGTATCACCTGACACTTCCAAGGGGAGAAGTGACACTTGAATGACATACCCCTATGCCATGGTCAGTTCCAGGACTTCTCCAGCCTGCAGAAGTCTAGCTGCTCCCTTTGACTTTGCCCTTAATGCTTAATGTATTTCTGAGCTCCTCTTTAAAACCTTAGATACAATTGGTATCCTGGGGTTGGTCTAACGCAGAATCTGTTTTTCCTTTTGGCTTTTGACATCACTGGAAGTAAAACACCTGACTGAATAAGGAAATAAAGCCATTCGTTGATCATAAAACTATGTTCCTTTAAAACTTCCAGGAAGCTTGCTTCAGTCTAACAGAATGTGAAAAGCAGCCTAAGACATGCTCTTATGCCATTCACTGGAGAGGCTTTATTTCCATTTTCTGTTAATGCTCCCTGTCTTGACCCACCCCAATTCAGTCTTTGTCTTTCCAGATAGATGAAGAGCCATATCTTATCTGTTAAAGCAGATACTGGACCTCAGATTCATCTAAGATCCTATTTACCATCACAGCTCCCCCTTAGCCAGCTTCCCTGAAATTGCTTAGCAAACATGATAAACAACCCAAGGATCAGGGTTGAGGAAACAGAATTGTTGTTAATGAAGGAATAACTCTCTTTCCTTGGTCTGCCTATCCTTCTCAAAAAGGCTGAGATTCATATTTGCCTTTCTGAATTTATCAGAATATTGGGCTAAGGGCTATTCTACTATTTGCTCATTCACTCATTACTTTTTTATTTGTTCAGCAGTCATTATATGAGTACCTGTGTTCACTTCCTCTCTTCCAAGTACTCGTAGCCAAACAAAGCAGCTAACCAATTACGTGAATATCCCAATTTTCATGAATCTATATAAGCAATATAATAGATACATAAATACATAGGGAAATCAAACTTTTTTTTCCCAGAAGAGGCAAGAAAGTTTTCACCGAGGAAAAATAATGATGAAGAGTGATCTTGAAGGATGAATAGGAGTTTATATGTACAAATGGGATAGAACATTCTAGATAGAGAAAACAGCATGTAAAAAATCACAGAGGTATAAAATAGACTGGTGAAAGAAATCATGGAATGAATACACCAAGAGTGGGCTCTGGAATGATACCAACCTTAGTCTAGTTCACATATTCAATTTCCTGGACATATCACCTTATTACTCTATGCCTCCACTTCCTTATTTATAAAATGAAGATAGTAAAAAGTACCTTCCTCACTAACCATTGTGAGGGTTAAATGAAGAGATGCAAGCCAAGTGCTTAACACAGTCTCAAATGCATAGTGAGCAATCAGAATTTTAGCCTTTATTAAAATAGTGCATCCATGGAGTACCAGGAATATTTATGGATTATAGGATCATAGGTTCTATGAGGAGAGTAGTAGCAGATGCAGCAACATACGTATGTTAGGATCTCACCAGAGAACTACTGGCCCAGACCAAGAATTTACCTTTGAAGTTGAAAGCATTTTTATATAATTGTGTCTTCCTATTTTGGTCCTAAGAAAATATCTGGCAAACAGAAGCCTTGAAGACTCAGCTTGATCACAGAACAACTGAGTGGAGTATGCAGATGCTGTTTTGCCTTTAAATATGGGAAATTAATGGATCCCTTGGAGATTATTTTTGTCCTGACTCACTGGGCCTCCATCTGTGTCTGTTACACAACATCAATAACGGGTTGGATGCAAATCACTCCTTATGCTACCAAGAGTCATTCATTATTGATGCTTTTGGGTTTCTTTTAAAAAGGTGTAATATTTGCCTTGAGAGCATCTGGACATTTGTTGAGTACCTTTTTAACATATCTTTCCATCATCTGGGTACAGAAGTGGGGATAGGACCTGGCTGTTAGAGTTCAAGTCTGAGTTTGTACTCACTACCCCTAACTCATCACTCAAGACTCATCATTATTTTTCTAATTAAATGAATAGGATTAAAGCAGCAGGAAATGGAGCTGTTTTGGACACTTTTTCAACATTGTAGTCTACCTTAGGAGAATCGAGATTCTAGAAAAGGATGAGTGAGATATGTTTAGTCTTGGAAGCTGGAGAGAAGGTCAGGAAAGGAAAGGGGCCCCTGCACCTGCGTCAGAAACCAGGAAGAAGCACCTGGCTCTGGCTTCAGATCAGTGTAGCGCCGGCCATAGCCGCCATTTGGGGAGTGAACCAATGGAAGGAAGACCTTTCTCTCTCTCTCTCTCTCTCTCTCTCTCTCTCTCTCTCTCTCTCACTCTCTCTCTGTTTATAACTCTACCTGTCAAATAAAAAATAAAATTGAAAAAAATTAAAAAGTGAGCTTGAGGCTTACACAGCCAAAGAGCTACTCCATCACCACTAACAGTGCCCTTTTCCCTAGGTATCAAGAATGAAGACAGCCAGATTTTCCCTTGTTTTCTGCCACTTACATGTCATCATTCAGTACTTCAATCTTGTTCAGGTTAAGTCTAGAGAAATTCCTTCATTGCACAAGCAAAAACATGAGTGTTATCTTTCCTTTACAATCACACTTCTAAGCTATGAGCAAGTTTTGTGGACCCTGCCTTTGAAATACATTCTAAATAAATATACTCTCTCTTCCTCCATAGACATCATCCTGTTTTGGCCAATTTACTGCACCTCTGCTTATATCATTGTCTTTCTGTCCTTCATTATCATAGAAATGTAAATCAGATCATTTATCTTCTTTATTCAAAACCATCTAATGACTTATTATATTAAGAATAAAATACAAAGCCTTATATAATCTGGAATCCAAATTTCTTCTCAATCCCATCAATTATCACCCTTCTCCTTAACCACACTGACCTTTTTCGCTTTCCTTTGTGGAAAACCACTAGCATTATTCCTCCCTTAGGACTTTTGCACTTGCTGTGCATTGTGCTTGGAACATTCTTCACTTAGCTGTTCACATTCTCTCTCTCTCTCTCTCTCTCTCTCTCTCTCTCTCTCTCTCTCTCTCTCTCTCCATGTTCATACACACACACAAACACACACACACACACATCTTCTACTGCTTTCTCAAGCCATAGCAGAGAGCTGGATCTGAAGTGGAGCAGCCAGAACTTGAACCAGAGCCCATATGGGATCATATGGGATGCCAGCACTGCAGGCGGTGGCTTTACCTGCTACATCTTGTGTCTGCCCCTTGTGTCATTATTTCTTACCCCCAGTTTTATCTAGGTATAATTAACAAATAAAATTGTATATACTTAAGATGTACAATACAATTTTATATATATGTACACTGTAGAGTATTACCACAATCAAGCTAATTAGCAAAATTATCACCTCATATAATTATATTTTTGTGTTGCAGCTAGGGCATTTAAGATCTACTTTCTCAACAAATTGTAGATATATAATACAGTACTATTAACTATAGTCATGATGTTGTACATTATATCTCCAAAACTTATTCATCTTTCTTAATTGAACATTTGTTTTGTTAAGATTTTATTTATTTATATGAGAGGTAGAGTTACAGTCAGAGAGAAAGATATACAGAGAGAAAGGTTTTCCTTCCACTGGTCCATTCACCAAGTGGCCGTAACAACAAGTGCTGGGCTGATCCGAAGCCAGGTTCCAGGAGTTACTTCCAGGTCTCCCATATGGATGCAGGGGCCCAGGCACTTGGGCCATCTTCTACTGCTTTTACAGGGCATACCAGAGGACCAGTTTGGACATGGATCAGACAGAGAGAGGACCAGTTGGGCAAGAACCAGAGCCAATATGGGATGCCAGCATCACAGGCAGAGGCTTAGCCTACTATGCCACAGCACTGGCCCTTTAAATGAACATTTCATACTTTGACCAACATTTTAAAATTTCCTCCACACCCAACCCTACAACTATAAATCTATTTTTGATTACTATACATTTGATGTTTTTAGATTCTTCATTTGAGATCATATTTGTAATATTTGTTTTTCTGCGCCTGACTTGTTTCACTTAGTATGATGTTCTTCATGTTTATCTGTGTTATCACAAATGGCAGAATTTTCTTCTTTCTTAATCCTGAATAATATTCCATCTCTATATGTATGTATGTACATATATAATATTTTCTTTACCCATTTTTCTGTTGATTGGCCCTCAGGATGATTCCATGTCTTTGATATTGTAAATAATGCTGCAATGAATATGAGTGCACATATCTCTTCAAAATAATGATTTCATTTCCTTTGGGTATACAATGTATATTTTAAAAGTTCATGGAAATGTGATTTATGAATATGAATATATGGATTCATTTCTGAGAATATGCTTGTTGATATGACCATTATATCATATGATCATTATCATTGCCACATTCCCTCCATTAACATTCTCCTGATGTCCATTCCCAAATTTTTTTTTTTTTTTTTTACAGGCAGAGTGGACAGTGAGAGAGAGAGACAGAGAGAAAGGTCTTCCTTTGCCATTGGTTCACCCTCCAATGGCCGCCGCGGTCGGCGCGCTACGGCCGGCGCACCGCGCTCGTCCGATGGCAGGAGCCAGGAGCCAGGTGCTTTTTCCTGGTCTCCCCATGGGGTGCAGGGCCCAAGCACCTGGGCCATCCTCCACTGCACTCCTGGGCCACAGCAGAGGGCTGGCCTGGAAGAGGGGCAACCGGGACAGAATCCGGTGCCCCAACCGGGACTAGAACCCGGTGTGCAGGCGCCGCAAGGCGGAGGATTAGCCTGTTGAGCCACGGCGCCAGCTAAAGTGCCTGTTGAGAGGTGAGATGGAATGTCTAGGTTTTTTTTTTTTTTTTTTACTTATTTTTTTATTTATTTTTGACAGGCAGAGTGGACAGTGAGAGAGAGAGACAGAGAAAGGTCTTCCTTTTGCCATTGGTTCATCTTCCAATGGCCACCGCTGCCGGCGCGCTGCGGCCGGTGCACCGCACTCATCCGATGGCAGGAGCCAGGTGACAGGTGCTTCTCCTGGTCTCCCATGCGGGTGCAGGGCCCAAGCACCTGGGCCATCCTCCACTGCACTCCCAGGCCACAGCAAAGAGCTGGCCTGGAAGAGGGGCAACCGGGACAGAATCCAGCGCCCCAACCGGGACTAGAACCCGGTGTGCCGGCGCCGCAAGGCGGAGGATTAGCCTGCTGAGCCACTGCGCCGGCTTCATTCCCAAATTTTTATAGGTCTTTTTTTTTTCTCCTGTTTTCATGTGAGATCTTATAATCACTGATTATTTCAGTGATTCTCCTGCCAATATTTATCTTCCTAGTTCTCCTAGAGATGCAAACATTCTTGCAAAACAACAAATAGGAAATGTAACGTATTGCAGTGAAATCAACATTTTGAGATCCGATGATCATTTACAGCCCTTGTCTTTACTGCTGAAGAACAGCGTTTTTTTCTTCATACTATTAGTTGAACTCTTTACTTACTAAAGGGTTAATATTATGAGTATAAAGTAAACTAAAAATAGAGCATTGTGAAAATTAAGAATGGGAATACAAGAGGGAGAAGAAAGAAGGGGCTGGAGGGGGTATAAGGTTGAAAGTACCAATATGTTCCTGAATTTGTATATATGAAATACATGAAATTCATGTAGCTTAAATAAAAATTTTAGAGACATTATTAATAATAAAATATTCTATTACAAAAAATACAATATAAAAAAGAAATTAATTTCTTAAAATATTTCCTGTCTTTAACTTACCTCACCCTAGTCTACAACATCCTCAGTTCTCACTGAATGAAATTATCACCCACTATCTCTGTTAAAACTATAGAGTTTTGGGGTCAGTGCTGTGGCATAGTGGGCTAAGTCTCCACATGCAGCGCCAAACTCCGATGTGGGCACTGGTACTAGTCCTAGTTGCTCCTCTTCTAATCTAGGTCTTTGTTATGGCCAAGGAAAGCAGTAGAAGACAGCATAGGCCCCTGCACCCATGTGGGAGGCCCCTACACCATGTAGGAAGCTCCAGGCTCCTGGCTTTGGATTGTTTCAGCTCTGGCCATTGCTGCCATTTGGGGAGTGGACCAGCAGATGGAAGACTTTTCTCTCTGTCTCGCCCTCTCTCTTTCTGTAATTCAACCTCTCAAATCACATGCACTGGGATAGGAATGGAAACTATTAGGATCAGCCCAGCATTGGTACCTGCCAACTTAATGGGATTTTGAGGCCCATGGCACATTTCTAGCTTTACCATTAGAGGTAAGTCCGAGTGTGTGCCAAACTGTACATATCCTCTGAGAGTTTAACTTCTAAACACCTCACTCTGCCTGAGTTTACTGACACCCCCACCGAGGCCCTTACCTGTGAAGTGAATATTCGGAGCATCCACTCCCAGGCAGTCTCAACCACACCCAACGAGATGCAGAAATTCCAGCCATGTGGAAAGGCATGGACCGGGAGTGTAGAAGGGACATCATGAATGATGGCACAATGAGTTAAGCAGCAGACTGCAATGCTGCATCCCATATGAACCCTGGTTTGAGTCCTGGCATTGGTTTTTGCCAGCCAGTAAATATTTTTCCAACAACCCCATGATGCCTTGCCATTCGTTCGAAATTGATGAAGGGTGAAAAGACAGCCCCTGTGGCTGCCCAGGCTGGTCACACCTGGGTACCACTGTCCAAGAGCCCTAAAGAGTCCCATGGATGTCCTTCTGGCTTACCCAAAGCTGGCAGTGACACATGCAACTATGAGCCTAACCCACTGCAGCACAGGTGATGGGCAAATCAACAGTCTCTGTGAGACCTGGCTGGGTGTTAGAGGATTGTGCGTTTTATCAAATTCCGTGTCTCAGCATGATAGACCTAGATTTGAGCTCCAAGGTACATTTCTGTTTTCTCTCTGATCTATTTTAATTATTTGAAAGGCAGAGTTACAGAGAAGGTGAGAGACAGAGAGAAAGAGATCCTCCATTGGCTGAGTCACTCCCAAATGTCTGCCATGCCCAGGGCTCAGCGAGGATGAAGCCAAGAGCCTAAAACACCTCCAGGTCTCCCATGTGGGTGGCAGGGGCCCAAGTTTTTGGGCCAACTTCTGCGGTATCCCAGGTGCATTAGCAGGGGCATGGATTGGAAATTGAGCAGCCAGGACTCGAACCAGGGTTCATATGGGATGCTGGCATTGCAGTGGGCTGCTTAACTCACTGTGCCATCATCCAAGATATCCCTTCTAAGCTCCTGCAGATGGAAGACCTCTCTCTCTCTCTCTTTCTCTCTCTCTTTCTCTCTCTCTCTCTCTCTCTCTCTCTCTCTCTCTCTCTTCCTCTCCTTCTCACTCTGTGTAGCTCTGAATTTCAAATAAATAAATAAATCTTTAAAAAAAAAAAAGAAAACCATTATGCTTACTGAAATAAGCCATTCCTAAAACGACAAATATCATATGTTTTGTCTAATATCTAATATTTAACGTAGAATACAAAACATGTACAGGAATGAAACAGATACTTTGAGAGTTCATTGTTGCTTTTAGCCCTTGTTTATACTCCTGTGGAACTGTGGTCTTTTCATTTTTTTACTTGTTCAATATTATGGTTAGTGGTCATTAAACCTGTGATTGCTGAGTTGACTGAAATTATGTTTTTGCAAAAATCAAATAAATGAGAAAGGAAGGAAGGAGGGAAATTGTTGGAGGGAAACAGGGAGAGAGGTAAGTACTGTTATCTTTTTAGAACTTTTACCTGTGATGGCCGGTGCCGCTGCTCACTGTGGTGCCGGCACCCTGGGTTCTAGTCCCGGTTGGGGTGCCGGATTCTGTCCCGGTTGCTTCTCTTCCAGTCCAGTTCTGTCACTTTCTAACTCTGCCTGTAAAAAAAAAAAAAGAACTGTACCTGTGAAATACATGAAACTTTTTTAAGTTGTAAATAACTTTTAAAGTTCATGATTTGTAACTTCAACTTGACTTATTTATAATTTTAGAGTATCAATTTATATGATATTCTTAGCATTTGCTCTAGATATTATATGAGAGTACATAACGTGCGTATACATGTTTCTTACAAAGCATACGTATATTAGAATTTTATCTTTTTCATTTTAAATATAGAAAACTTATTTGCAGTTATATATAATTATCTCAATAATTTTCCTAACATATATTAAAGGTAAAATCATATTGTGTTATAATTTTGTCTTTAACCACCATTATTTAGGAAACTCATGAGAATTAAGATTATCTACAGAATTTACCCTTATTTCTATCTGCTTTGAAGTTCTTTTTTTTCTGAGGTTTCAAACCTTCTTCGGTTATTGTTTCTTTTCTTTTTTTTTAAAGATTTATTTATTTATTTATTTGAAAGTCAGAGTTACACAGAAAGAAGGAGAGGCAGTTGATCAAGGTTTAGGAGAAAGAGGAAACAAAGGAGAGGGAGAGGGAGGGGGAGGGGGAGGGGGAGGGAGAGGGGGAGGGGGAGAATCTTCCATCCACTGGTTCACTCACTACCCAAATGGCTGCAATGGCCAAGGCTGTTCCAGGTCCAAGTCAGGAGCCAGGAGTATAATTTGAGTCTCTCACAGGAGTACAGGGGCCCAAGTTCTTGGACAATCTTCTGCTGATTTCCCATGTGTATAAGCAGGGAGCTGGATTGGAAGTGGAGTGGCCGGGACATGAGCTGACATTCATAGGTGATGCCAGCACTGTAGGCAGAGGCTTTACCCACTGTGCCACAAACACTAACCTCGGAAATTTCTATTTGTACAAAAATTACTGTTGGGGTTGGGTTAAATGTGTGCGTCATTTTGGCTAGCATTGCCACAAAGTCTTCCAATCCTAAGCCATCTTTCCATTTATTCAGACCTTTTTAAAATACATGTAGCAACATTCTTGCAGTTTCAGTACATAAGACTTGAGCCTCCTTAATTACATTTATTCCTAGATACTTTACTTTTTAGATTTACTTTTATTTATCCGAAAGGCAGAGTTAGAAAGAGAGAGAGAGAGAGAGAGAGAGAGAGAGAGAGAAAGAGAGAGAATCTTCCGTCTGCTGGTTCACTCCCCAAATGACCACAACAGTTGGGGCTGTGTCAAGCTCTCACATGGGTGCAGGGGCCCAAGGAGTTGGGATATCTTTTGATGCTTTTCCAGGCGCATTTGGAGGGAGCTGAATTAGAAGCAGAGCATCCAGGGATCAGACAACACCCATATGAGATGCCAGCATCACAGGCAGTGGCTTAACCCTTTATGCCACAACACCAGTTCCTACCCCTTTTTATAAGATTTATTTAGCCGGCGCCGTGGCTCAACAGGCTAATCCTCCGCCTTGCGGCGCCGGCACACCGGGTTCTAGTCCCGGTCGGGGCGCCGGATTCTGTCCTGGTTGCCCCTCTTCCAGGCCAGCCCTCTGCTGTGGCCCAGGAGTGCAGTGGAGGATGGCCCAAGTGCTTGGGCCCTGCACCCCATGGGGAGACCAGGAAAAGCACCTGGCTCCTGGCTCCTGCCATCAGAGGAGCGCGGTGCGCCGGCCCCAGCGCGCCGGCCACGGCGGCCATTGGAGGGTGAACCAATGGCAACGGAAGACCTTTCTCTCTGTCTCTCTCTCTCACTGTCCACTCTGCCTGTCAAAAAAAAAAAATAAGATTTATTTATTTGAAAGTCAGAATTACACACAGAGAGGGAGAGACAGAGAGAGAGAGAGGTCCTCCATCCACTGGTTCACTCCCCAATCGGCTGCAACGGCCGGAGCTGCGCCGATCTGAAGCCAGGAGCTAGGAGCTTCCTTTGAGTCTCCCACATGGGTGCAGGGGCCCAAGGACTTGAGCCATCTTCTACTGCTTTCCCAGGCCACAGCAGAGAGCTGCATAAAAAGTGGAGCAACCAGGATATGAACCGGCGCCCATATGGGATGCTGGCTCTGCAGGCGGTGGTTTTATCCACTATGCCACAGCGCTGCCCCCCTAGTCTTTTTTGATATTATTTTAAAGGTATTGTTGTCTGAATTTCAATTTTTGAATCATTAGTTACTGGTATATAGAAAAAAATAATTCTGTGTGTTGATTTTGTACCCTGCAATATTGCTGAATTTTATGGACTCTAATAACTGTGTCTGTGTCTCTGTGTGTGTACTCTCTAAGATTGTGCAGATATAAGAGAATGTCACCCATGATTATAGATAGTTTTACTTGTTTGTTTTTGCATTTTGATGTCATTTTTTATCCTTACCTAATTTCCTGGTTAGAAATGCCAGAACTACTTTAAATTGTATTGGCAAAAGCAGTCATCTTTGTCTTTTATCTGATCTCTGGTGAAATGTTTTATGATTTCTTTTTTGAGCATTGCATTACTTCTTGATTTTCCACATATAACTTTTATCATCTTGAGGAAATATCTCTTAATTCATAGTATATCAAATGCTCCTATCATTAAATAGTGTTGGATCTTGTCAAATTCTTTTCTTGCATCAAGGAAAATGATTGAGTGCTTGCTTGCTTGTGTGTTTGTGTGTGTTTATTCCTTCATTTTACTAATTCAGTGTATTCCATTGACTAATTTTAATATGTTGAATCAATTTTGCAGTCCTGGAATAAACCCTACTTATACATGGTGTATAATCCGTTCAATATGTTTTTTGTATTAGTTCTGCCTGGGCTTTTATCAAAAATTGGTCATCTATATTTATAACAGATACTGGTTTTTAGTTTCCTTTTTCTTTCATGTGTTTGTCTGGTATACATATCAATGTAATCTTGGCTTCACAGAATGACTTAGGGAGGATTTACTCTTTAACTCTTTGGAGGAATTTAAGAAGAACTGGTATTGATTCTTTTATTTTTAAATTTGGTTTAATTTGCCTTTTAAGCCATATGCTCCTTTACTTTTTCTGTTGGGAAGTTTATGGTTACTGATCCAACATCTGTGGTGGTTATATGTCTATTCAAATTGTGTATTTCTTTTTAATTGGCTTTTGTATTTAGTGTGTTTCTCTGAATTTGCCCATTTTGGTTATGTTATCCAATTTGTCAACATACAATTGTTACCACAATCTTTTTTAGTCTATAAAGTTGGTAGTAATGTCTCTTATTCCATATGTGATTTTATCTTATAAATGGACCAAAAATTACTTCTTTATATTGGTTATTTACTCTTCAAAGTGAGCTAAGATCCATTACTTCCAAAGAAATTCAATTTATTCAAATTTACTTATTTTAAGCATAGTCTAAATAAGCATATTTTAGCCATTTATACTCTGCCTATTGTGAATGCCCAGCAAACTCTATACCAACCAATTGTAACCAATAGTTACCAATGTAGAGTGAATTAGACCCCACAGATTTAAAGACCCCAAGGTTCTGATGCATTTTGGAGCTCTCTGATTTAGAGAATTCCCATCTCGCTGCTCAGTAACATCATCTAGACATTGAAGCCCCCTTTCAAATCTCCCTCACCCTGACAGGGCATTTCCATTCATTTTTCTCCTTCTTAGTGATGGCTACCGTGATAAGATCTCTGGGCTCTCTTCTGCTGAGAGGGATTTCTATCACATGCAAATCTGTGAAAATTTCACCCACATAAAGCTCGTGTGCACTCCTATCACTTTATAATCATATCTCTGAAATTCCTCAAACTTTCTGCAAGTGGTGACAAAGATGGGATTTGGAAGTGATCAGGTAATAAATATGGAGTCCATCTAGTCAACAGGGCAATAAATGGTGAAACAGTTCTACATCGCCTAAAGTAGTTGATACTCAAAATTTGCAACAATTCCACATCAATTTAGTATTGCATTTCTCTGTTATAATACTCCTTTTTTTTTGGAGGGGGACGTTAATATCCCCTTAAATCTCATTAGTTTGGCCAGGAAGCAGTGCTGAGTTTTGAGTGGAATGATATTATTAGAACTGATTGCAGCAATTGGGGAAGAAACTTGTGTAAACAATTAGCATTTCTCTACTGCTTTCTTATTTGAATCTGTGGTTTTGGAGTACATCAGTCTAGTCCCTCCCTTGGGTTGAGACAAAAGAAAAGGATTTTACTTCTCTGTATCTCCCAGAACTTCTGAGGAGGTGGCTATCCTCTGAAGAAAATGGGCTTCCATTGGTAAGATATATGTTTGCCCTCTCTCATAGTTGCTTCTCACCATGATGCAGCCCAGAGAAGAAGAAAGTACTTAAATTCCTGGAGATAGTATAAGGCCGTCACAAAACACACCAAACACCGGAGTAAGGGAAAGGATTTATTGGTAGGGAAACCCGACAGACTGGAGGGAAGGGGCAAAGAAGGAAAAGAGGGAGAAGAAGAGTGTAAGAGAGAGAGAGAAGAGACACAGAGAGAAAGAGATTGAGAGAGATAGAGAAAGAGAACAAGAGAGAGCCACGTGTTCAGGAACAGGTCCTCTTAAACCTTTGCTGGGGGGGTGGGCAGGGAAGTAGGAGCAGTGAATCCCATTAGGGTGGGGGTGGAACTGACACCAGTGGTTGGGCCATGGTGTCACCTGTCTTCCAGCCATGGCGGTGGGTTCTAGAACCTAGGATGCTGTCCGGGGTATAGATTGTGCCATAGATAAGACTCCGCCATTTTACTAACTGCTAGTGTGATGGGGTGGGCATGGTGTTAGTGATAAGATGGAGAGGAGGACCCTGGTAAAGAGAATTGAAATCCTCGAGAGTGAACGGCAGCACAAATCTGACATGACGGTGATGAAGGTAATTTATTCTCATCTTTGTTTGTGACTGTTAGTACAATAAAGAAAAAGTAAAAAGAGGATAGTCAAGATGGCAAAGATGATTCTCATTTACAAGAGGAAATGCACTTCATTTGTGCCCTGGAGACAGGTCTCTTCCTGAGTACCCAACCCAGGAACCAACCATAAAAGGGGCTACTTGGCTAGAAAGGAAGTATTTGGTAGGGAGCAGGCTCCACGCAACAGTGGCTTAAATTAAGTAATAGGTGGAATAACACAAGATGAAAAATGGTATCCACACTAAAGGATCACTGCATAACAGTGTGGATGATGGAAATAAACCTTAGAGGAAGCTTTGGGCTCTGGAATACATATAGCTTGTTGATGCGGATTTTCATGACTTAGAGTGATTCCCAACTTACATTAGGTCTCATAAAACTCAGGAATACTGTCAATGGAAAATGTTAGCTGTGGCCAAAGATCCTGTTGGCCAACCAGAGACATTATAGTGGGCTTATTGGGCAAATAAACACCGTGTAAAATGGTGACTTGGCAAGTTTACAGGAAGTTGAATTGAGTTCTAAATGCATTCAGTTGTTTCTCAGGGAGATTCTTGACAAATCAAATCCTCCTTATTGCAACAAATGCTGATGAGGGTGTTAGGAAAATGGTACCCTACTCTGCTGTCAATAGGAATGCAAACTAGGAGATCCACTGTGAAAGACAGTATGAAGATACATCAGAAAGCTGAAAATAGGTCTACCAAATGACTTAGCCATCCCACTCTTGGGAATTTATCCAAATAAAATGAAATCAGCATGTGAAAGAATTATCTGTACCTCTATGTTTATTGAAGTTCAATTCACAATAGCTAAGATAAGTAATCAATCCAGATACCCATCAACTGGTGACTCGATATATATATATAGATAGATAGATAGAGAGAGAGAGAGAGAGAGAGAGAGAGAGAGAAATTGAGAGAGAGAGAGAGAGAGAGAGAGAGAGAGAGAGAGAAATGGAATACTACTCAGCCAGAAAAAAAATGAAATCCTGTCTTTTGTAATGAAATGGATGTGATTGAGAACCATTACATTTAGTGAAATAAGCCAGTCCCAAAAAGACAAATATCATACGTTTTCCCTGATCTGTGGTAACTAATAGAATACCAAAAATGTAGCATAAAGGATTGAAATTGACATTTTGAGATTTGATGATTGTTTACAGCCTTTGTCTCTACTGTTGAGGGACTGTGATTTTCTTTTTTCTTACTACTTGTTGAACTCTTTACTTAGTATAGGGTTAATCTCATGAATATAAAGTGGACTTAAAGTAGACCTTTGTAAAAATTAAGAGAGGGAATAATAGAGGAAGGCTGAGAAAATGGGTGGGAGGGCAGGTAGGATGGGAAGTATCATTACATTCCTAATTATGTATATATGAAATTTGTTTACCTTAAATAAAAGAAAAAAACATTAAATACTGGCAATAATGGCTAATGCTAGGACAATTCAAAGATCATAGAATCCCTGTATTTAATAAAAAATCATGAGAGACAAACTCACAGTCAAGTGTTCCCTGTTAATTCTACAAAAAGCAACCTAATGTTACAACCTCCCACTTAAGTAAAGGAATATTTGGAATCAGATGGCAACATATTTCACACCTCCAAAATTTGCTAATTACTATGTAAAGATTTTTCCATGAGTCTACCCCAGTTTAGTGAGGATGAGAGTAGCAGCAGGCATTATATTGAGTAATGGAAGTTATCTCTCTGGTTGTTGGTTCTCTAGGGAAGAATTCAATATCAGAAACTCCAAAGATTTCCTCTCTGAAGCCTCTAGATCAAATGGACAGACACATAACTATCTATAGGTGTTGGTTGTTAGCAGCTTCCCAACTCAGCCCAAGTGTATTCACCAATAGAGAGGCAACAATTGTTATACTAGATATTCATAAAAAACTCGAGATTTTACTGAGAAAGAACAAATTATCCTTTATACAAAGATTCGTGGTGTACTGGAGGAATAAGCAAAGATCCCTGTAAAGTTATACCAGTAACAGAGTCCTTGTAAAGTGGAAATAGTACACGGTATGTTTATTTTTCTTCATACTATTTATTGAACTCTTTATGTAGTGTAGGGTTAATCTTATGAGTATAAAGTAAACTGAAGATATATCTTTGTAATGAGGGCAGTGGAGAGGTAGGGTGCAACGTGTTACCATGTTTCTGAATCTGTATGTATAGAATGCATAAAAGTTATATATCTTAAATAAAATTTTAAAAAAATTAAAATTGAAAAGCCAAGAGAAAACAAAGCTCGAGTACAGTGAGATATTCACAGCTGATGTTTATAATGATATAATTTGGAAATACCTTTAATGGGAAAATCAATGAAGATTCTTTGAAATTCTGTAAATGAATAAAGTGGGATAGAAAATTGAAAAAAAAAAGGAAATAATATTTACAGGATTGAGTTAAAACTTGTCATGCTGGAGTTTCAAAAATCCATGAGTATACAGCCCCATATTCTGGCAGAGGTAAATTTACTGAAAACCCTAGGAATATCTCTGACTCATGTTCAATAGAGATTAGAGGGAGGATGATCAGCCATCTTAAAAAAGAAAAAAAAAAGAAAATGAATGGTCATTCTTTACTGATTGTGCACTGACTATAAGAGAGCCAGATAATGGATAGTCACAGCTTGCTACCCTTATAAGAGGAGATAAACCAGAGTGTCTAATGGGCTAAACATATGCATTATTCCTACAAATAGAGTATAATCTTTGAAGACATTTCTCTAAGGTTCAAATCAATTGATTCTTGCTTAGTGGCTAAGGGATAACTATACGTTTGGAACTTTGACAATATTAAAGCTGGAAAATATAAAGCTGAAATACTGGGGGCAAAGAAATTTGTGTAAAAACAATCACAGTGACTGCCATCTGCCAATCCTGGTGTACCATACCATGGCTCACACCAAATAAGACATGAAACAGGCAGGATACAATGCTACAGCTTATAAATTGACCAAGCTTTCAAAGTAGGTAAGCCTTTTGAAAAATGAGAAGTTTCAAGAATTGTGGAATGAGTCAGTCTACTTATTTTATTTGTGAATATGTAAGAGGTCAGGATATTTGGGCATCATAAGATTTTACAAATGAATTGTTAATAGAAGGTGTGACTCAGCAGATACATTTATACAAATTTGTTAAAGACTCTCCTACATGCCAGAAATCTAGACAGCTGTGCCTGCCACATGGGAAAGTGAATTATAGACAAGAACTACATCAGAATTGAAAACTTGATTTTATAGAGCCTCACCTTTTGGTACAATGAGCCACTAAATATGTCTTAATAGTGGTGGATATCAATGGCAGATATTTACCTATGGAAAGGATAATATGTCAATATTATTGAGTGATTAACAAACATATTTTATAGTTTTTGGAAATGCTAAAAGTAATACTCAGATCAATGCTCCACTTCATCAAAAATTATAAAATAGTAGGCATTGCAAAATAACATTTCTTGGGTTGTTTTACCTATTCTATTATACTAGAGAAACAGGAAACAAAGAAAGACACAAAGAACTCTTAAAACAAGGGCAATTGAGAGTGACATCAGCAATATGACAGACTAGGAAGCACCAGTTCTTTATTTACCCACTAAAACATCAAGTAAACAGCAAAAAAAAAAAAAGTCAGTAAAAAGAGCTTTCTGGGAGCTCTAGAAACCAGAAAATAATCTGGAGCAATCAAGGGACATCCAGTCAAAA
This sequence comes from Sylvilagus floridanus, assembly GCA_949820135.1. Taxonomy (NCBI): domain Eukaryota; kingdom Metazoa; phylum Chordata; class Mammalia; order Lagomorpha; family Leporidae; genus Sylvilagus; species Sylvilagus floridanus. The sequence continues at coordinate 84,103,915 of OX463223.1, forward strand.
AAGTCACACTCAACATAATAGGATATTTTATGGTGTTTTTCCTTGCCCTTTTCCCACTCTTCCATAGCATGTCATGCCATGACACAGTCAGAAGGAAAATACTCACTTCTTGATTTCTTTCTCAGGACAGAAAGAAAAGAGCAGAACATGCTTGCAACATCCTGCCTGTCTAGAGCAGCGCGAGGGACCAGCTTATGTGTCATCTCACTTGAAGTTCAGGCAAAAATTAAGGCCAATGTAGGCAGTGCTAGACACATACCATACAAAAACCGCAAGGGGCTGTAAACCTGTGGATTTCTGGAGCAAAAGATGATAAGCAAAGGAATGCAGTATAATATCTTAAAGCTCCTGAGGACCATAAAGGGTGAAAATCTTGGGAAAATGAAGATGTTTAAAAAAAGGTACACACACAGGCCCAGGGAAGAGGCATGCTCCCAAAGACCAAAAATACTGTCAGCATTCATGCCAGACTAATTAGTGAAGGTCTTCTCCTGCAAGGAGCCAATTTGTGCTGACTGAAGTTTTGTTATTTTAATTCAAATTCTCAATTTTTGACAAACAATCCCAAAACATAAAAACAAACAGGAAAATATGATCCAAAGAAACAACATTATACCTTGATAAATCAACCATAATGAAATACAGGATTCAGATTTATTAGACTGCCGTTTTAACACACCTGCCTAAACATGTGCAACAAATAAAGAAAAAACATAGAAAAAAAATCAAAGGAAATCTGGAAAATTGTATGTAAACAAAATCAGAATATTAACAACAAAGTAAAATTAAGAAAAGTATATTTCTAGGAATTAAAAATTTAACTGAAAAATTCACTAGAGGAAATTAACAGCAAACACAAAGAGGCAGAAGAAAAAAAAATCAGTGAACTTGAAGTCAGGTATTTTGAAATTATTGAGTCTCAGGAGAAAAAAATCAAATGAAGAAATGTGAACAGAACTCAAAGGACTTGTGGTACACCAGCAGGTAGAATCCTAGAAAAAATTTAAAGAGAGACAATTGAGCACAGCACTTAATTTTAAAATAATAGCCAAAACTCCATAAATTTGAAGTAACACATGGATACACAAATTCAAGAAGTTCGATGAACTCCAAGTAGGTTAAATCTGAAGAGACCTATAGTGAAAAACATTAAAAATTAGCAAGCAAAAGATCTATACCCAGCGAAACTGTCCTAAAAATGAGGGAGAAGTTAAGACATTCTCAGACAAACATACACTAAGAGAGTTCATTATCACTGTGCTGTATTGCAAATGCCAAATGAGTCCTTCAAGTTGAAATGAAAACTTGATGGATGGTAACTTAAAGTCACACAAAAATAAGTTTCCAGAAACATATAAGCTGCTATGACTAAATTATGAAGAATTAGAAAGTCTGAACTGAATGTAACTATCTTGGAGATTGAATTGGTAATCAAAAACATCCCACTGAAGAAAAGTCCAGGCTCAAATAGCTTACTAGTGTCTTCTACAAAACATTTAAAGAATTAATATCAACCTCCTTCAAATACTATCCCCCAAAAATAATTAAAGAGGAAGGGACACTTCTGAATTCATTTAATGAAAAAGTATTACCCTGTCATCAAAGCCAGACAAATACACTACATAAAAACTAGGCAGAAATACCTCTGATGAATATTCATGCAAAAATTCTAAGGAATACACCAGCAAACTAAATGCAATAGCAAAATAAATGGCTTGAACACCATAATTAAGGAGGAATCACTAACGTTATGCAACAACTTAACATAAAAAAATCAGTCAATGTAATATATCACATTAACAGAATGATCATCTCAACTGATGCATGAAAAAGTATTTGACAAATTTCAAGACAATGTCATTACTAAAATACTCAACAAAGTAGGCTTAGAAGGAAACTACTTTGCCGTAATAAAGACTTTGTATGAAAAGGCCACAGAAAACATGATATTCAGTGTTGAAATATTGGAAGTATTACCTCTAAGATCAGAATGAAGACAAGGATGTCACGTTTCACTGCTTTTATTCAAGGTGGCAATTGAGCACCAAAAACAAAGTTATATAAAATGGAAAAGTGGAAATAAAATTCTCTCTGTTCTTATACAATAAAACCCTAAAATTACACACATACACACAAACAAACAGTTAATGAAGGGGGATAATCCTCTGACTGCAGCTCCGGCATCCTGGGTTCTAGTCCCGGTTGGGGCGCCGAATTCTGTCCCAGTTGCCCCTCTTCCAGGTCAGCTCTCTGCTGTGGCCAGGGAGTGCAGTGAAGGATGGCCCAAGTCCTTGGGCCCTGCACCCACATGGGATACCAGGAGAAGCACCTGGCTCCTGGCTTCAGATCAGCGTGGTGCACCGTGCCGGCTGCAGTGGCCACTGCAGGGTGAACCAACAGTAAAGGAAGACCTTTCTCTCTGTCTCTCTCTCTCACTGTCCACTCTGCCTGTCAAAAAAAAAAAAAAAAAAGTTAAAACTAGTGAAGGGGGGCCAGTGCCATGGCGCAGTAGGTTGATCCTCCACCTGGGGCGCCAGCCTCCCATATGGGTGGCGGTTGGAGTCCCAGCTGCTCCTCTTCTGATCCAGCTCTCGCTATGGCCTGGGAAAGCAGTAGAAGATGGCCCATGTCCTTGGGCCTCTGCACCCACGTGGGAGACCCGGTGGAAGCTCCTGGCTCCTGGCTTCGGATTGGCGCATTCGGCCGTTGTGGCCATCTGGAGAAAGAACTAACAGAAGGAAGAGCTCTCTCTTCCTCTCACTGTCTGTAACTCTACCTCTCAAATAAATAAATAAAATCTTTAAAAAAAAACTAATGAAGGAATTTAGGAAAGTTTCAGAATAAAATATCAACAATAAATGATCAATTCTGTTTCAACAAAATAACAATGAAAAATCCTAAAAGGATATTAATAAAATAATTCAATTTACAATAGCATCAGAAATAATAAATTGCTTAGGAATAAACCAAACAAAGGAGAAAAAAATTATATGCTGAAACTACATAACTGAGGAAAAACAAAGAAGACATCAATTAATGGAAAGATATCTGTTTCCATGGACTGGCAAATGTAATATTTTTATGATGCCAATAGTACTCAATATATTCAGTGCAATCACTACCCTAATATCCTAATGACTTTTTTGCAGAACTAGAAGAGCTCATCCTAAAATTCAAGTTCAGTCGCAATTGACCGAAATAAAACAAACTTGGGGGGGAAAAAAACAAATTTGAAGGTCTCCTGGTTCCTGAATTCAAAACCTACTCCACAGCTACAGTAATAAAAGGAGTGTGGCATTGGCACAGACAGTATTGAAGACCAATGGAATGCAAACAAAGTCTACAAATCAACTTTTATATATGCTCAAATGATTTTCTTTTTTCTTTTCACTGTATTCAAAAGACAGAGAGCCAGACATAGAGGGACAGAGAAACAGAGGGAGAGATCCTCCATCTGCCAGTCTACTCCCCAGATGCCTGCCATAAGCAGGGATGGGTCAGGTTGAAACCAGGAGCCTGGACCTCTGCGTCTCCAGTGAGGATGGCTGGGACTCGGGCAGTGAAGCAATCATCTGCTGCCTCCCAGCATGCGTATCAGCAGGAAGTGAAAAAGGAAACAGAGTAGCTGGGACGCGGGACAAGGCACCTTTAGTGGTGATCCTCCTGCCATGCTACACTCCTGCCCTGCTCAAATGGTTTTAATAATGATTCCAAAAGCACTCAATAAGGAAATGACATTCTTTTCTATGAATAGCTTTGGAAAAATGGGATACCTGCAGGCCAAAGAATGAAGTTGAACCTTGGCATTCACCATACACAAAAGTTGACTAATATGTATCAGAAAGTAAACATAAGAGCTAAAACAATAAACTTATCAAAACACAAAAGAAGGGCCGGCACAGTGGCTCACTTGGTTAATCCTTCGCCTGCGGCACCAGCATCCCATATGGGCACTGGGTTCTAGTCCCAGTTGCTCCTCTTCCAGTCCAGCTGTGGCCCAGGAGGGCAGTGGAGGATGGCCCAGGTGCTTGGGTCCCTGCACCCGCGTGGGAAACCAGGAAAAAGCACCTGGCTCCTGGCTTCATATCAGTGCAGAGCCGGCTGTAGCGCCATTTAGGGGATGAACCAATGGAAGGACGACCTTTCTCTCTGTCTCTCTCTCTCTCTCACTGTCTAACTCTATCTGTCAAATAAATTTAAAAAAATTTTAAAAACACACAAAAGAAAATCTTCAGGGCATTAAACTTGGGAATGATTTATTGGCTACAGCCACAAAGGCAGAGGCAGAACAAAAGATACAAAGGATAAATTGTACTACACCAAAATTTAAAATTTTGTGCTCAGTCAGTTATTTGGCATAGTAATCAAGACACTGATTAGGATGCCTGCACCCATATTAACGTGCCTGAATTTGTATCACTGGTCTGTTTCCAATTTCAGCTTCCTGCTAATTCAGATCCTGGGATACAGTAGCTGATGGCTAAAATTTTTGGAAAAACATATATTCAAGTCTTTTATCATTTATTATATCTTTAACATTTTATATTTTTTAATGCACATGGAATATCTGGATTGAGTACATAGCTCCTAGTTTCACCCTGGCCCAGACCCAGGCATCATAAGCCTTTGGCAGATGTATCAGCAGATGAGAATGTTCCATCTCTGTATATCATATAGAAATATTAAATGTTAAAGAAAAATTTTGTGTATCATAAGACACAATCAACAAGGTAAAAAAAGTAACTCACAGAATGGGAAACTATTTGCAAATCATTTATATGATAAAGGGTATTAACCATATATATTTAAAAATTCCTGTGACCCAATAACAAAAATAAAGAAAAACTTGATTGGAGTGGGTATTTGGCTCAATGGTTAAGACATCCTGATCCCATATTGGATTACCTGTGCTCAACTCCCTGTTCTGCTTCCAATCCAACTTCCTACTAATATACACTCCAGCAGCAGGTAATGACTCAAGTACATGCGTACCTGCCACCAACTTGGGAAATTTGGATGGAGTTCTGGGCTCTTGATTTTCACCTAGCCTAACCCTGGATATTGCCAGCATTTGAAGAGTGGATCCATGGGTGGGAGATCCCTGTCTCTGTGTCTCTGCTCTGTCTCTTCCTCCCTCCCCCATCTCTCTACCTTCCAAATAAATAAAAGTAAACAATATTTTTAAATAAAAGAAACACCATTTTCCATAATTAAAAGTTAAACACTTGATTTAAAATGATAAAGGACTTGAATAGACTTTTTTCCAAATAAAACACACAAACAGCCAATGATAACAGGAGAAGGTATTCAAAGTCACTAATAATTAGAGCAGAACAATGCAAATCAAAACCACAATGAAATCACACTTTATACCTGTTAGGATGGCTGATTCAAAACAAAAGTAGAAAATAAAAAATGTTAGAAAATTTCCAGAGAAATTGGGACCCTTAAACAGTGCTGGTCGGGGCCTGACTTGGTAACACAGTGGGTAAAGCTGCCACCTTCAGAGCCTGCATCCCATATGGGTGCCAGTTTGAGTCCTGGCTGCTCCACTTCTGATCCAGCTCCCTGCTGATGTGCCTGAAAAGGCAGCAGAGGATAGCCGAAGTACTTGGGTCCATGCATCCATGTGGGAGACCCAGAAATAGTTCCTGGCTCCTGGCTCCTAGCTTTGGCCTGGCCCAGCCCTGGCATTTGTTGTCATTTGGGGAGTGAACCAACAGATGGAAGGCCTCTCTCTGTCTGCCTCTGCCGCTCTGTAACTCTGTCTTTCAAATAAATAAATAGATAGCTAAATAAATAAACAAACAAATAAAGTTTTTTAAAAAACAGTGCTGTTTGGAATAAAAAAAAATTGTGTAGTAAGCATGCAAAACAGTATGACAACTACTCAAAAGCAATTTTTGTTAAGATTTATTTTATTATTTATTTGAAAGTCAAAGTTATACAGAGGAGAGGCTGAGAGGTCTCTGTCTCTAGACAGAGAGAGAGGTCTTCCATCTGATGGTTCACTGCCCAGATGGCAGGAGCTGCCAGAGCTGCACTGATCCGAAGCCAGGAGCTTCTTCCGGGTCTCCTATGTGGGTACAGGGGCCAAAAAACTTGGGCCATCTTCTACTGCTTTCCCAGTCCATAGCAGAGAGCTGGATGGGAAGCGGAGCAGCTGGGACTTGAAGCAGCGCCCATATGGAATGCTGGCACAGCAGTCAGCGGCTTCACCTGCTTCGCCGCAGCACGAGTCCTCAAAAGCAATTTTAAAAGAATTCCCATATGATCCAGCAGTTCTATTCCTAAGTATATAGCTAGGAGTTAGAAAGTGATTTGGACAGATTCTTGGGTGCAAATGTCCATTGCAGCATTATTCTCAACAGCCAAAAGGGGGAAAGAACTGAAATGCTCATCAACAATGAATGGGCAAGCTGTGGTACATACTTAATATGCAGTAGAATGGTAGTTATCAGGGGCTGGGGAGAAGGCGAATGGGTAACTATTGTTTAATGGGTGTAACGGTTCCATTGTACAAAATGAAAATACTTCTAGAGATGAATACACAACAACATGAATGTACTAAATCCCACTGAAATATAAGCTTAAATATAGTTAACATGGCCAATTTTGCTAGGTGTATTTTACCACAATTTAATTTTTTAAATAAAAAAGATACTGAAAGAGCTTGGAGGACAATGGTCCTCCCAATCATGGGGAACTCTTTTATCTGCCAAGGCTATTTGGATATTTATGACATAAATGAATTTATAAATTAGCCGGTTACAAACGTATTGCATCTAGAGTCCTACTGTGGTTGCCTTGGCAGGGCCAGACTAAATGAGTTTGTGGGCCTCTGTATGGCCTGTGGGCTGGGTGTTCCCTACTCCTGAAAGATCAAAAATATTGTCTATATTTCTCTTTACATTAAATAAAAACCTTTGGTATAACTACATCATACTTAAATTCAAAACATATGAAAAGACCAGAAAGACACTGTGACTTGTGCTGGTGTATTTCACCCACTCGGGGCACAACTCAATTTTCAGTTTCTACAGACCTGGAAGCTCTGACATTGATACCCACAACAAAAGAGCATCCACCTGGTTTAATAGACTAAACCTGCATTAAAATTGATGTTCCTTTATAAATAGTGCCTTATTTAGACCGCCTTCAAGAATTTTTGTGGGTCTTTAATTTTCAGGTGCTTTGTGTGCCTTCATTTTTTTGTATAAAGCTTTTATTTAAAGAATATAAATTTCCAAAGTACAGCTTATGGATTACAATGGCTTCCCCCACCCATAACTTCCCTCCCACCTGCTACCCTCCCCTTTCCCGCTCCCTTTCCCCTTGCATTCACATCAAGATTCATTTTCAATTCTCTTTATACACAGAAGATCAGTTTAGTACATATTACGTAAAGATTTCAACAGTTTGCCCTCACATAGAGACACAGTGAAAATACTGTTGGAGTACTAGTTATAGTATTAATTCACAAGGTACAGCACATTAAGGACAGAGATCCTACATGACTTTTTTTAAAAAAATGATTAATTATCTATGCAATTTCCAATTTAACACCCAGATTTTTTAATCATTTTCAATTATCTTTATATACAGAAGATTGATTCAGTATATACTATGTAAAGATTTCATCAGTTTGCACCCACACAGAAACACAAGGTGTAAAAATACTGTTTCAGTACTAGTTATAGCATTACTTCACATTGGACAACACATTAAGGACAGATCCCTCATGAGACGTAAGTACACAGTGACTTCTGATGTTGATTTAACAATTTGACACTCTTGTTTATGGCGTCAGTAATCTCCCTAGGCTCTAGTCATGAGTTGCCGAGGCTATGGAAGCCTTTTGAGTTCGCCGACTTCGATCTTATTCCGACAGGGTCATAGTCAAAGTGGAAGTTCTCTCCTCCCTTCAGAGAAAGGTACCTCCTTCTTTGATGGCCCTGTTCTTTCCACTGGGGTCTCACTTGCAGAGATCTTTAATTTAGGTGTGTTTTTTTTCCCCAGAGTGTCTTGGCTTTCCATGCCTAAAATATTCTCATGGGCTCTTGAGCCAGATCTGAATGCCTTAAGGGCTGATTCTGAGGCCAGAGTGCTATTTAGGACATCTGCCCTTCTATGAGTCTGCTGTGTATCTCGCTTCCCATGTTGGATCATTCTCTCTCTTTTTCATTCTATCAGTTAGTATTAGCAGACACTAGTCTTGTTTATGTGATCCCTTTGACTCTTAGACCTATCAGTGTGATCAATTGTGAACTGAAATTGATCACTTGGACTAGTGAGATGGCCTTGGCCTTCATTTTTTTAAAATTTTATATCCTACTTGGAGTTCACTGATCTTCTTGGATGTGTAAGTTCATGTTATTTCACAAGTCTGGGAAAGTTTTCAGCCATTATTCCTTCTAATACATTTTCAGCCCTGCCCTTTCTCTTCTCCTTCCAGGATTCTGACAATACAAATGCTATTTTTTGTTTTTTTCCTTTAATCCTTCAAGCTCTTTGAATTTTTGTTAATTTCTATGCTCTATTCTCTATTTTTTAGAGTATGCATTTTAAAATATTTATTTACTTAAGAGGCAGATTTACAGACAAGCAGAGGGAGAGACAGAGAGAGAAGTCTTCCACCCACTGGTTCACTCCCCAACTGGCCACAATTGCCAGAGCTGGGCAGATCCGAAGCCAGGAGCCAGGAGCTTCTTCTGGATCTCCAATGTGGGTGCAGGAGCTCAAGCACTTGGGCCATCCTCTACTGTTTTCCCAGGCCATCAGCAGGGAGCTGGATCAGAAGTGGAGCAGTCAGGTGTTGAACTGGCACCCATATGGGATGCCAGCACTGCAAGCAGGTGCTTAAGCTACTATGCCACAGCCTCAACCTCTGCAAGTTATTTTGATTTGTGATTGTTTTAATCACCAGATGCAGAACACATAGGGAGCAACTATAAGTGTCCCTATAGAATTACCATAGATGAAGGCTGGCCCCTTAGAATATGCATTTTTCTTACTCTATCTTGCAGCTCATTAACTTTATACTATTTTATATCCAATTTTATTTCTTTTAAAGATTAATTTATTTATCCAAGAGGTAGAGTCACAGACCCAGAGAAGGAGAAGCAAAGTCTTCCATCCGCAGGTTCACTCCCCAAATGCCCGCAAAAGTCAGAACTGGGCTGATCCAAAGCCAGGAGCCAGGAGCCTCCTCCAGGTCTCCCATATGGATGCAGGGGCCCAAGCACTTGGACCATTCTCCACTTCTTTCCCAGGCTATAACAGAGAGATGGATCAGAAGTGGAGCGGCTGGGACTCAAACCAGTACCCATATGGGACGCTGGCACGATAGACAGAGGCTTAACCTACTACACCACAGTGCTGGGCCTTTCAATCTGTTGGTGAGGCCATTTAGCATTTTTTTGTTACTTTATTCTTTAGTTCTATTTGGTTCTTTTTTATAATGATTATTTCTTTGCCAAGATTTTCTATTTTAATTTTTCAGGAGATTTTCCTATTGCTTGTTGAAGTCTTTCTATGATGGCTTTTTTTTTTTAACTTTTTTTAATGAATATAAATTTCCAAAGTACAGCTTATGGATTACAATGGCTTCCCCCCCCCCATAACTTCCCTCCCACCCGCTACCCTCCCCTTTCTCACTCCTTCTCCCTTTCCATTCACATAGAGATTCATTTTCATTTCTCTTATATACAGAAGATCAGTTTAGTATATATTAACTAAAGATTTCAACAGTTTGCACCCACATAGAAACACAAAGTGAAAAATACTGTTTGAATACTAGTTATAGCATTAAATCACAATGTACAGCACATTAAGGACAGATCCCACATGAGGAGTGAGTGCACAGTGATTCCCGTTGTTGACTTAACAATTTGACACTCTTGTTTATGGCATCAGTAATCTTCCTAGGCTCCAGTCATGAGTTGCCAAGGCTGTGGAAGCCTTTTGAGTTCACCGACTCTTATATGATGGCTGTTTTAAAGTCTGTCAGATAATCTGAATTTTTATTCTTCTCAATTTTATTATTTGTGGGTTTTTTTCATATTGTGATTTTCCTGGGTTTGGTATGGTGTGTGATTTCTGTTGTAGCCTGGATATGTTGGATATTATATTGTCAGACTTATGACCCTATGTAATTTCTTTAGCAAGAATTACCCTATTGAGGCGATATGAGAGTTGAGTTCTTTTGTATGATTAGCTTTCTGCATGGTTCTGCTGACACCTGTCTAACAAAATCGGAGCACTAATTCACACTCCCTTTGTAGAGAATGAAGTGGATATTCAGCTATTGCTTTAACTTGGCTGACACTTGCTTGGTGAGAATGGTGCACCAACTTACAACTCCTCATCGCTTCCATATGAGGGTGTAAGATTAGTTGTTTACTGGGTCCTGATTAACTATAGAAATGGGAGATGTGGGACCATTTTGTTGCTGTAATATAGGTGTGGAAACCTAGTGCTCCATTGGGTCCCTACTGATACTGAGCTCAGGAAGATTACCTTGCCTTGTACCTCCAGGGTAGTCATGTAAGGGGATGAAGACTGAGTTCTTCACTCAGCCTAGCCTAGATGGCATCAAGCGTGGAGGAATAGTGCAGTGTTGACTTACTTCACTTGCACTTGCTCTGTCTCATTGCTTGAGACACTGTGTTCCACTGAATTGTAGATAGAGATGAGGTGCAGTGGTGGCTATCTCCATTTTGCATCACTTCACCAGTTCCCATTGCTGCTAGCTGGGGTTAGAAATAGGGTGCTAATGGGTCCCCTTTATGCTACCATAGCAGGGGAAAGAGAGTACCACCTGCCTCTGCCAGGTAGAGACAGAACAGCTCCCCACTCAGCCTGTTACATCCTAGAGCAGGAACTGTAGCATTTCCTTCTTCTGGTTGGCTAGGAATAGATATGAATCGCCTGCTCAATCTTACTAACACTACTCACCGAGGAAAATGCAGTACACTTCTGCAAGTTTGGGGGTTGTGGAATTTGGGAGATCAATTTGATACAAGTCTCCATTGAAACCACAAAAGTGAAAGGCATGCAGTTTTTACATAGGTATTTTGCTGGTGTGTGAGGGCTACAGTCAGAAAGATTTTCCCAGGTGGGTATTAGGCACAGTGATTAGGCTGCTGCTTGGAATGCCCACGTTCTGTAACAGAGTGCCTGGGTTTGAGCCTCAGCTCCTCAGTCCATTCCAACTTCCTACTAATGCCCAACTTTGAGGGGGGCAGACAGAAAGTGATGGATAAAGTGGTTGGATCCTCCTACCACCTATGTGGGGGATATGTATTAAGCTCCTGGCTTTGGTCTGGCCCATCCTTGGCTGTTGCAGACATTGTACTGAGCCAGGGGATAGGAGAATCTCTCTCTCTCTCTCTCTCTCTCTCTCTCTCTCTCTCTCTCAGACACACACACACACAAATTAAATAAATTAAAAATATATTTTCTATTGTTAGGCCACCCTTTCCTCTATTCTTTGGCTAGGGAAAACCAACTTTCCTTGAAGCTTTGTTTGTTTGTTCCAATTGGCAGTTCCAGATTAGATGCTTTTGCAGTACTATGTCCAGGATATATGAAGCACAAGATAATCAAAGTAATGTGAGTTGTCATGTAGTTCCTCAAGCCTCAAGTTTCCCAGGCAGCCTGCCTTCATCATTCCACAGTTAAAAGACTTCCTATGCTTGTTTGTTGCATTGTGCCCAGAGTATTTTAATCGTAGGAAGTAGATGTGGAAGGAGTAGGGCTACTGTATTTTGACAGAACTGCAGTACTGTTTAATCCATGTATTTACTAATTCATTCAAAAATGTTTATTGAGCATGTACTATCTATCAGGGGCACTGCTAGGCATTGAGGATTGGTATAGTCTTTCTCTCATGAATAATACATCTTAATGAGGAAAAGAAATGCAATCAATGCATGTAGAAAGGGATGAACAAAATTATTTGAGATAGTGTTAAGTACTATGAAGGAAATAAGAAAAATTATTGAGTTAGTGACTTGACTGTGGAAGTGTAACTACTTCAGACATTGTGAACAGGGGACATCTTTCTTAGAATGAAATTTCAGCGGGTACTTGAATAAAAGCAATGGTTCAGTTATGTGAAGATCTTGGAGAAGGGTGTTCTAGGCAGAACATCATCAACAAATGCTGTTGGCTGAAGATTAGCTTAGCAAGTTTGAAGAGCAAAAGCAAAGGCAATGTGGTTGTTGCCCATTGGGAAAAGCCACCGAGTGAGATAAGAAAGGGCCAAATAAACCAAAATCTTGTAGGGCAGAGTAAGGAGTTTCAGTTTTTATTAGAAGTGTGAAGAGGACTTTTACAAATGGTAATGATATTATCTAATGCAAATTTTAAAAACACATCCTTGTTTTGCCATGGATGAATAGGTTGTGTGAAGGCCAAGGTAAAAGAAGGATGAACATTACGTTCTTGCAGATTTGTGATTGATATGATAACAGTATCCTGGACTGGGATGGGGTGTGGAAATGAAGAAAGTGTGTCAAAATGAACACAGTTTTGAGATATACTTTGGAGATACTACTGGAAAGAATTGTAGTTAGATTGAATGTGAGGGTGAGGGAAAGAGGCTTCAAGGATGACTCAAGTTCCATCCTGAATAACTTTATGAATGGCGGTAGGATTTGCTGAAATGAGACTGAAGGAAATTCTCATTTAGTGAGAAAAACATTGTGTCTTTTTTTAAACATCTTAAAATTTGAATTTCCTATTTTATACCCTGAAGAAATCATATATACCTCAAAGCCCCTGCTGTCACATATGCTGCTATCTTAGCCTGGAATACTTTTCTTCTCCCTTTTTTTAACCACATAACAAATTCCTCCTCACCCTTCCAGATTCAGCTGAAGTGTCATGTTTAAAATTCCTTCTGATCCCTCCTGGTTATCTGATTGTTCCTTTTGGTCTCAGAGCACTTTTACTTATAACTGCTTATTTTTTGTACTAGTCCATAAGCCCGAACAATTCATCTTTATCTCTTTTGTGTTCAATATAGTGTCTGGAGTATATAGCTGATAGATAGGTAGATAGATAGATAGACAGGCAGGTAAATTCATTATTATGAAGGAGAGAATGAAGACAAAGTCTTACTTTTCTTGGCTTCCCAGTACCTGTACTTTTAGGTGTTCAGCAAATATAGAATGAGTAAAAGTCGCTGTCATGCCCCAAAACTGTCAATGATTCTTCATCTCAATTCCAGAAAAATTCAAATCCTTTCCCCTGACATATGAAGTCCTATATAATTGCTTCTCTGATGTAACCTCCCAGCAATATTTTCTTCACACTGTTCCAGTCACACTGGACCTCACTGTTCCTCCAACATAGCAAAAGTTCTCCCAACTCTTATCCCAAATTCCTTCATTGCTTGCTGCTCTTAATTCAACTCTCTGTGCAAACATAGCCTGTCACTGAGAAGCCTTCCTTCATTAGCGCAACTCCCCCATTTCCCCATTCTCCATCCTCACTCTCATGTCCATCTATTCTCTCCCCTTCTTTTTTCATTTTTCCATATCAAGCCTCATCATCATCTCCCTCCCTCCCTCCCCCTCCCTCCCCCCCCCTCTCTCTTTCTATCTATCTATCTATCTATCTATCTATATATGGGCTACTCTCAAACTCAATGTCAAGCTTGGCTTTGTTCTTTCAACTAAATGCACCATCAGCATGATGGTTCCTCTGATGAAGAAAAAAAAAAAGATAGATTGTATTTATCCAAACAGTACCTCCACCACCATTATCTCTCATAACCACATTCCTCCATTGCTACACTCCCAGAAAGAGGATCCTGCTCCACATCTACTTTCTCATAATGCCCCATTCTTGGTTACATTCTCAAATGAGTACAGCTGATTAGTGGGTACTACATTATACGCTTCTGTCCCAGCTGAAATAAGGAAAGGAAAGCAAGTTTCTAGCAAATACCTCGTGGAACTGGAATTCATAATGTGACAATTTATTCCTTTATAAGAACAGATCAAATGTTTAGATGACAACTATCTTGTCACAGGAAGAATAAAGAATAAGACGATGGGCAAAAGGGGGTGTGACTGGGGACAGAAGATAACACTAGATGAATTTCCAAACCCAGAGGAGCATGTGTGTGTGTGTGTGTGTGTGTGTATGTGCAGTTTCCTCAGTGTCTTTTTCCTCTCTGCATACAATGTACAGTATCTGTGGGACTTTATGAGCACTACATAGCCTATAAGATGAAATTCTTAAATCCTCAAATCCCTTAACTCTGGAAGCAAGTGCCTTACCCCATGCCCTCACATTTAATTTATCCAGAAAAAATCAACAAGATATTAAAAGTAAAGTAAACAAATTGCTAAGTAAACAAATCAAAGTGTCTTCAGGTATCTTCTATCTTGTCTCCAATCAGGACAAATCCTTAACTTTGCTCTGGAGCTTGAATAGACACTCTTTTCATAGAACTACAAAAAAGTAAATCTAATCCTGCCTTTAAGTTTTCAATCTGGTATTTCAATGCTCAGAGACATTTTTTCCTGTTGTCTAGCCCAAATCTCTCATACTACACTTTGAAGTTCATCAATTCCTATATTGCCCAAGGACAGAACTTGCAGCTAGCAACTGCTGCCTCTTCTTCATTGTACAATAACGCAGTGGAAAAAAATCACATATGACCAGGAGTTCATCCAACATGTTTTCCTTCCTCAGTCCACATGAGTCCAAATCTCTTTAGCTTGTGGAAATAGTGAAGGGTGAGCCTAAATTTTCTGCATGGAGGGCAGCTACAGTTTTGTTTACATATGGAGAAAACTAAAAACAATATTAATGCCACAAAATAGAGGAATTTTTAAATAAGTAAATAAAACAGGGGAAATGGATAAGAAGTGTTAAGGAGGTAAAAACTTAGGTTGGGAGGCAGGACCTCACTGAGAAAGTTCATCTAAGTTATTAAATGTGAAACGGAAGTAAATTATGCAAATGCCAAGAAAAAGAAAATCCAGTAAATTAAAATAGCAACCTAAATGAGAAGGTCCGTGGCAAGTTAAAAAAAAAAAAACTGCATAGAATCCAGTGCAACTCAATCAATGTGACCAAAAAAGAGAGTAATAAATGAGATTTAAAATGCAATGAGTGGCCGGTGCCACGGCTCACTAGGCTAATCCTGCTCCTGCGGTGCCTGAACTCCGGGTTCTAGTCCCGGTTGGGGCACCAGTTCTGTCCCGGTTGCTCCTCTTCCAGTCCAGCTCTCTGCTGTGGCCCAGGAGGGCAGTGGAGGATGACCCAGGTTCTTGGGCCCTGCACCTGCATGGGAGACCAGGAGGAAGCACCTTGCTCCTGACTTCAGATCAGCGCAGCCTGCCGGCCGTAGCGGCTACTGGGGGGTGAACCAACAGAAGGAAGACCTTTCTCTTTGTCTCTCTCTCACTGTCCACTCTGCCTGTCAAAAAAAAAAAAAAGAAAAGAAATGCAATGAGTGATAATGAAGACCATTGTGGATCATAGTAATGATTTTTATTTTTTCTCTAATGTAGAAAAAATTTGAAGGTTTTCAAGCAAATAACTTATTTCATCTAAACTCTGGATCACTGTTACGCTGACAATAAACAGCAGAGCAAGAATGAAGGAGACCAGTCAGGGTACTATGGCAATAAGTAGGGAGAGAAGTGCTTGTAGTTTAGACTAGGGAAAGTAACAGCAGATGTGATAAGGGATGGTCACATTCTCGGTTTATTTTGTGAATAGAACATACAGGATTTCTTAATTAATTAAATTGCAATATGGCAGAGAAAGAAAAATTGGGGATAATTCTAAGTCTTTTGGCTAAATAACTGGAAGAATAGATTTGCCATGCCTTGAAATGGGAAAGACTGTAAGAGAAGCAAGTAATGTTTTCCAATGGCTAATATCAGGATTTGTGGTTGGAGTTTTCATGTTTGAGATGCCTAAGATGCTATTTTATATATATATATATATATGTATATATATATATATATATATATCCATAAAAGGACATCCAAGTCGAGATACTATATAGGCATTGTTTAAGTTATGTAAAAATGAATGAAGAAACACACATCAAAATGTTAGCAAGTGATTCTTTCTGTGTGGTGATAACATATTTAGCTTTACCTATTAATAAAAATACAAGCAACAAGCCATGCAAGGAATAGTTAAAGAAATTTAGCTCATGTAGGCATATAATTGTTCAAGTAGTACATATCATTTCTTTATTTAATTGTGCATATAATGCACAATAATTGTTTATGTAGTTCCAAGTAATTCAAGTGTAATACATATTCTATTTTGCTAACACAATAAATAAGTGAACCCTAATCCTTATTACTTCCTATGGCTTTTTATTTCAGGTCTCTACTGTAGCTTGTTTTTTCAGTCATTGACATAGAAATGTTCTCAACTTGCTATCTAAAAAAAAGACCCGAAGCCATGCGGGGAAAGAATTATGTATGGCATGATCTAAGTTAGCAAGTAAAATAAAACTGAGAGATGGGCAGTCCATCGAAAAGACAGTCCATTACATGAGAAGAGAGGAAAAGTGCCCATGAGGTCAAAAGATCAGAGAAGTAGAACTGCAAGTCACTAGATCTTCAGTGGAGAGGCCAAGATGACAACACCCTCTGCCTTTCAATCCCCCTGCTAACTTCATTCAGCCCTTTGCTCCAATGCCTGGGAATCTAGATCTTAATTTCCACCTTATTTTAGAGTTCATCCTCTCCAGAATATATAAACTGCTCTCCAGGAATCCTCTTCTGCATCAACTGGCTGCTCCTGAGAATGATCAGTACGGACACCACAAATCCCATGACGTAGAATCCTTGACTTCACGCATTTATATTAGAGGACAAAACATAACCAAATTCCCAAGGATATCTGTATACATTAAATATAATCATGAAGCAACACAGGCTGTGTACACTTTAAGACACTGCATAAAGAATGACTGATATTCTTATTAAAAACAGAACTTGGGGTCAGCACTGTGGTGTAGCAGGTAAAGCTGTTGCCTGCAGTGCCAGCATCCCATGTAGGAACTGGTTCAAGTTCCAGCTGTTTTAGTTCCAATCCAGCTCTCTGCTATGGCCTGAGAAAGCAGTGGAAGATGGCCTAAGTCCTTGGGCCCCTACACCCATGTGGGAGACCAGGAAGATGCTCCTGGCTCCTGGATTTAGATGGGTTCAGCTCTAGCCATTGCGGCCATTTGGGGAGTGAACCAGTAGATGGAATACCTCTCTCTCTCTCTCTCTCTCTCTCTCTCTCTCTCTCTCTCTCTCTCTCTCTCTCTCCTTGTCTTTAACTCTGACCTTTCAAACAAATAAATAAATTTTTAAAAATAAAAAGCATAACTTGATCAAAAGATACTCAAAAATGGGCTAACGTATAACTTAGACCTTAATTAAAGTTTTACTTCAGTATTGTTTTCAAAGAAGTTCATTTAGCATTTCCAGTCAAGCATAAGCTCTTGGAAACGTCCTACTGGAAAGGTATTTCTATATAATTCTGACATCAGTGGCATCCAAGCATTTATCTCTTATTGACAAAGATGACCCAATCAATTAAAACAAGTTACACTAATGCAAACAAATGTTGTAGTTTTCATTTTCTTTGAATAATATCAGTGTCAATAGGACCTAAGGAGTAAACTGCTGATATTACCCTTTGCCTACTGACATTCATCATGGTAGCTTTCATTAAATCATAACTTATTCAAAGGACAACGTGTCAATTTTTAGACTCTGGAATCCAGTAGTTTCTACATTCAAGCATCATGCTACTCTCTCATCTAGGTGCCTAAAATCTCTACCATTTGTCATACATAGGAGATAAATTATTTATTACCACTGTTGTCCATTCTACAATGTTACTAGCCCAAGAGGGATACTTCATTAAAATAAATGTTTATTGGATTTCAAAACTATAAAGAGATATTTAATTCAATCCTTCATCTCACAAAGAACTCTGCACCCACAAGGGAGACACGGAAGAAGTTCCTAGCTCCTGGCCTCGGATTGGTGCAGCTCCGGCCATTGCAGCCAATTGGGGAGTGAACTGCCATTGGAAGAGAGTATTAAAAATGAGCATAATGCTTAATCCTTCAATAGTTCAGATCCCTTTTTTTAACTTTTATTTAGAATATAAATTTCCAAGGTACAACTTATGGATTACAATGGCTTCCCCCCCCCACCTTCCCTCCCCCCCGCAACCCTCCACCCTTACCCGCTCCCTCTCCCCTTTCATTCGCATCCAGTTTCATTTTCAATTCTCTTTGTATACAGGATATCAGTTTAGTATGTGTTAAGTAAGATTTCAACCATTGCCCTCACATAGCAACACAAAGTGAAATATACTATTTGAGTACTCGTTATAGCATTGAATCACAATGTACAGCCCATTAAGGACAGAGAGCCTACATGATACTTTTTTTAAAAATTGATTAATTTTTTATGCAATTTCCAATTTAACACCGAGGTTTTTTTTCATTTTCGATTATCTTTATATACAGAAGATCAATTCAGTATATACTAAGTAAAGATTTCATCAGTTTGCACCCACACAGAAACACAAGGTGTAGAATACTGTTTCAGTACTAGTTATAGCATTACTTCACATTGGACAACACATTAAGGACAGATCCCACATGAGAAGCAAGTACACGGTGACTCCTGTTGTTGACTTAACAATTTGACATTCTTGTTTATGGCATCAGTAATCTCCCTAGGCTCTAGTCATGAGTTGCCAAGGCTGTGGAAGCCTTTTGAGTTTGCCAACTTCGATCTTATTCCAACAGGGTCATAGTCAAAGTGGAGGTCCTCTCCTCCCTTCGGAGAAAGGCACCTCCATCTTTGGTGGCCCCGTTCCTTCCACTGGGATCTCACTTGCAGAGATCTTTCATGTAGGTCTTCTTTTTTTTTCTTTCCAGAGTGTCTTGGCTTTCCATGCCTAAAATACTCTCATGGGCTCTTCAGCCAGATCTGAATGCCTTAAGGGCTGATTCTGAGGCCAGAGTGTTATTTAGGACATCTGCCATTCCATGAGTCTGCTGTGTCTCCCACTTCCCATGTTGGATCGTTTCCTCCCTTTTTAATTCTATCAGTTAGTATTAGCAAACAGTAGTCTTATTTATGTGATCCCTTTGACTCTTAGACCTATCAGTGTGATCAATTGTGAACTGAAATTGATCACTTGGACTAGTGAGATAGCCTTGGTACATGCCACCTTGATGGGATTGTATTGGGATCCCCTGGCATGTTTCTAACTCCATCATTTGGGTCAAGTCCGATTGAGCTTGCCCCAAATTGTACATATTCTCCCTTTCTTTTTCCCTCTCTCTTAATTAACCGGGATCACTTTTCAGTTAAAATTTAAACACCTAATAATAATTGTGTGTTAGTTGCACAGTCAGATCCCTTTTGATAAACAAATATTTTACTGGTAACTTTGCTCTCCTCTTCCCCACAAAATGCTAATGCTGGAAATAGCATGACTCCACTCTTCCATTTGGCATCACAATGACCCAATTTGGGACACTAAAGTAGTCCTCCTTTGAGACTGTGGGGTGAACCAGATGACCTGCATGGCTCCTTTTCATTATCTCCATCCAAACCATTTTTTAAAAGATTTTATTTATTTACTTCAGAGGTAGAGTTACAGACAGTGAGAGGGAGAAACAGAGAGAAAGGTCTTCCTTCCATTGCTTCACTCCCCACATGGCCACAGGGCCCAAGCTGCGCTGATCCAAAGCCAGGAGCTTCTTTCCGGTCTCCCAAGCGGGTGCAGGGGCCCAAGCACTTGGGTAATCTTCTACTGCTTTCCCAGGCCACAGCAGAAAGCTGGATTAGAAGAGGAGCAGCTGGGACTAGAACTGGCGCCCATATGGAATGCCGGCACCGCAGGCGGAAGAATAACCTACTGTGCCATGGCACCAGCCCCCCAAACTAATTTTGATTGCATTACAAAGTAAAGCCTGTAACTAGTTACTGCAACAAGCAAGTAGCAGGTTATTTTAAGATCTGTGGACAGGTGAAAAGGTGGCTACATGTTTCAAACAAATTGCCATGCAGGGGATTTTCAAGCACCTCAAGGAGTTCCTAAATGACCTTGCCCAGATGCAGATTGGGCATGACTTATACTCACAACCTCTGTATCTACACTAAAGTTGGCAAAATATCTTCTAAGAGGATACAACATATAACTTTGAGAACATAGTCATTATTATATTAGAAACACAAGCAGTGAAGGCTGACATCCTCCCTCCAACAGATAAGTCCATTTAATCTTTTTGGGAAAGGCTTAGCCTAAACACACAAAAAAGGATGGTGAAATACCATTTTTAAAGACTTCTGGAGCCAGTAACCCATATGGGTGCTGGTTCAGGTCCTCACTGCTGCACTTCCCATCTAGCTCCCTGGCAATGCACCTGAGGAAGCAGCAGGAAACGGCCCAAGTGCTTGGGCCCCTGCAGCCATGTGGGAGATGAGGAAGAAGCTCCTAGCTCCTGGATTCAGATTGGCCCAGCTCCAGCCATTGCAGCCACTCGGGGGAATGAACCAGTGGGTGCAAGATCTCTGTCTCTCTCTGTGTGTTTCTCCCTCTTTATCTGTAATTCTGCCTTTCAAATAAAATAAATAATTTTTAAAAATGACTTCTGGGCAGTTTGAATATGACATATCTGTAATTTTGCCTGACATTTCACTCTGTAATTGAAAAATTTATTAAAATAATTATAGATTCATATATAGTTGTAAGAAAAAATAGAGATCCCTTGCAACCTTTGCACAGTGTCCTCCAATATAATATTTTGAAAGGTTGTAATGTAATATCAAAACCAAGATATTGACACTGATAGAGTCCACCAATCATATTCAGGTTTACCTTGTGTACTTGGCACTCATTTGTATGTATGTGTATATTGGGTCCTACACAATTTCATCCAAATGTAAGTTAAGGTATCCACTATCACAGTAAAGACACAGAATATACTGAACATTTCTGTCACTGCACGCTTCCCTCATGTTGCTCCTTATATAGCCACACCCAATCCACTCTCATCCCATCCTAACCCCTGAGAACTATTCCAATTTCCTATTTTTATCTAGAAATGCATTAAGACAGTTTAATGAATTCTTTATTGTTAAGTAATAAACCTGGTGTTCATGTACCACAGTTTATTTAACCATTCTCACATATAAAGACATCTGGGTGGCTTCCACCTTCTGGCTGTTAGAAAGCTGCTGTGAGTACTTCCAAACATGTTTTTGTGTGAACATATGCTCTCATTTCTCCATAATAAATGTCTGGAAGTGTCACTGTTAATACTTTTGAGAATACTGTAAAAATGTCTTCCAGAGTGACTACATCATTTTATATTCCCACTAGCAATGTAATCCAGTTTCTCTGGATCCTCATCAGTGATTGATGTTATTATTTTTATTTTTACTTTGGCCATTCTGAAAGATGTGTATTTGTATTCACTGTGGTTTTAATTTGCGTTTTCCTAACAGCCATTAATGTTGAACATATTTTCATATGCTTACTTCCCATCTGTATTTCTTGTTTGGAGGAATGTCTGTTCATGTCTTTTGCTCATTTTCTAATTTGGTTGTTTGCTTTTTCATCATTGAGTTTTCTCTTTTTTGTAAGCACATTGATGTGAAGTTCACATAACATGAAAGAAGACATTTTAAAATGAACATTTCGGTGTTGTAGATAATGTATGTCTTTTTTCCCCAATTCATATTTTTTTTACTATTTTCCTTGCCTTACTGTACTCCTTAGAACTTTCAGTACTATACTGAATAAGATAAACATATAGAAATGTATTATATTCTTACATACTAGCAATGAACCATGCTATAAGGAAATTAAAGAAAGTAATTATTTTCTTAGAAGTAACAGAAAGAATAATATTCTCAAGAATAAATTTAATAAAAGAAGCCCATAAATTGCACACTGAGAACTACAAAAGCATTGTTGAGGCAAATTAAAGAGAACTTTAATAAATGGAAAGTTATCACAAGTCCATGGATTAGAATAATCAATGCAGTTAAGATGATAATACTCCTGAAATTGATTCATATTCATTTAATCCTCGTCAACATAACAGCTGGATTTTTTTTTACAGAAATGGGAAAGCTGAAAGCAAAATTTATCGGGAAATTCAAGGGACACAAAATTGTCACAACAATCTTGAAAAGCAAAAGTAGAGGACTAATATTTTCCAATTTAAAAATTTACTGCAAACTTACAATGATTAAGACTGGCATAAAATACTGAAGTAAGGTGAATATATAGATCAACAGAATAGAAGTGAGAGTTTGGACATAAACCCATGTATGTATGGTCAACTGATTTTCCACAAGTTTGTCCAGGCCACTCAATGGTGAAAGAATACTATTTTTAACAAATGATGCTAGGATGACTAAATACAAATAAGTAAATCAATGGTTTCAGGCATTTACCTCATGCTATATACAAAATTAACTTTACAGGTGATGTTGCAATTCAGCAGATAGAGCCATGGCCAAAGATAACAGCATCCCATGTGAGCACTGGTTCAAATACTAGCTGTTTTGCTTCTGACTCAGCTTCCTGCTAATGCCCCTGGTAAATCAGAAAAGGATGGCACAGGAACTAAGGCTCCTGCTACCCATGTGGAGACCCTGATGGGGTTCCATGCTTCTGTCTTTGGCCAGGTCCAGCCTTGGCCATAGCAGCCATTTAGGGATTGAACAAGCAGATGGAAGATTCTCTCTCGTTCGCTCACTCTGGCTGTCGCTCACTCTTAACTATGCTTTTCAAATAAATCTTTATCCTTTTTAGTATTTTTTTTTGGTTCTAGTACTATTGGTTAAGCTCTGTAATGAACACATAATTATTCTTAGGTGTTTAAATTTTAACTAAAAAGTGATCCCTGTTAAATATAACAGTGGGAATAAGAGAAAAAGGAGATGTACAATTTGGGACATGCTCAATCGGACTTGACCCAAATGGTGGAGTTAGAAACGTGCCAGGGGATTCCAATACAATCCCATCAAGGTGGCATGTACCAATGCCATCTCACTAGTCCAAGTGATCAATTTCAGTTCACAGTTGATCACACTGATAGGTCTAAGAGTCAAAGGGATCACACAAACAAGACTAGTGTCTGCTAATACTAACTGATAGAACCAAAAGGGGAGAGAATGATGCATCATGGGAAGTGGGAGACACAGCAGACTCATAGAAGGGCAGATGTCCTAAATAGCACTCTGGCCTCAGAATCAGCCCTTAAGGCATTCAGATCTGGCTGAAGAGCCCATGAGAGTATTTTAGGCACGGAAAGCCAAGATACTCTGGAAAGAAAAAAAAAGAAGACCTACATGAAAGATCTCTGCGAGTGAGATCCCAGTGGAAAGAACGGGCCATCAGAGAAGGAGGTACCTTTCTCTGAAGGGAGGAGAGAACTTCCACTTTGACTATGACCCTGTTGGAATAAGATCGAAGTCGGCAAACTCAAAAGGCTTCCATAGCCTTGGCAACTCATGACTAGAGCCTAGGGAGATTACCGATGCCATAAACAAGAGTGTCAAATTGTTAAGTCAACAACAGGAGTCACCGTGTACTTGCTTCTCATGTGGGATCTGTCCTTAATGTGTTGTCCAATGTGAAGTAATGCTATAACTAGTACTGAAACAGTATTTTACACTTTGCGTTTCTGTGTGGGTGCAAACTGATGAAATCTGTACTTAATATATACTAAATCGATCTTCTGTATATAAAGTTAATTGAAAATGAATCTTGATGTGGATGGAATGGGAGAGGGAGCGGCAGATGGGAAGGGTGCGAGTGGGTGGGAAATTATGAGGTGGAGGAAGCCATTGTAATCCATAAACTGTACTTTGGAAATTTATATTTACTAAATAAAAGTTAAAAAAATCAAGATGGATTGAAAGAGCTAAGCCTAAGAGTTAAAGCTATGAAACTCTTAGAAGAAATTTGTGCTAATTTTTTGTGAGCTTGTATTAGATTATGATCTCTTAGATACCAGTAGACTTCAAAACAGTAGTGGAAAAATGTAAATAAAAGATAAGTCAATATTGGTTCATGAAATTTAGAAATGCATGTATATTTTACTCATAATATAGAAATCCATGAAGTTTTTGGAGATCCTTCATACAACAGCAAAAACACAAGTATAAATAAGAAATGTAAAGTGAACTTCAATAGCTTTAGAAATTTTTTGCATCAAAAGACACTACTTTCCTTCCTGTTTCATATCAGATACTAAATTTTCTCCAAATGCAATAATCTTTATTTTCTTCCAATTCCTGGCCTTCAAGGATTTGCCTAAATGCAAATACCTTAGAAAAGCAACTCTAGGCCAGTGCCGTGGCTCAACAGGCTAATCCTCCGCCTTGCAGCGCTGGCACACCAGGTTCTAGTCCCAATCACGGTGCCGGATTCTGTCCCGGTTGCCCCTCTTCCAGGCCAGCTCTCTGCTGTGGCCAGGGAGTGCAGTGGAGGATGGCCCAAGTGCTTGGGCCCTGCACCCCACGGGAGACCAGGAGAAGCACCTGGCTCCTGCCTTCGGACCAGTGCGTCCACGGCGGCCATTGGAGGGTGAACCAACGGCAAAGGAAGACCTTTCTCTCTGTCTCTCTCTCTCTCACTGTCCACTCTGCCTGTCAAAAAAAAAAAAAAGCAACTCTATATAATTACTCGGGCATTGTGATGTGGTAAGTAAAGCTTTCGCTTAGGATGCACACATTCTATATCGAAGTGCCTGAGTTAAAGTCGCATATCTACTTCTGATCCAACCTTGTGAAAATGCACCTGAGAGGAAGCAGAAATGGAACTTCATCAGAGTTTCACAGTGAGTTACTGTGGGACAATTTCTATTGATATTCCCAGCTTCAGGAATTTTCCTCCACTGCAACTATGAGAGACCCTGACCTGGTGGTTTCATTGTTTCCTGCTCTCCCTGACCTCAGTTTCACTGTCCTAACAACATCCTGGTGCCTTTATAAAGAATATTTGGCTTGGAGAATGGAAAATGAACCTTGATGTGAATGGAAGGGGAGAGGGAGAGGGAAAGGGGAAGGTTGTGGGTGGGAGGGAAGTTATGGGGGGGGGATCCATTGTAATACATATGCTGTACTTTGGAAATTTATATTCTTTAAATAAAAGCTTTATAAAAAAAGAAAAAAAAAGAAAAGAAAATCCATTTAATGTTAAAAAAAAAAGAACACTTGGCTTGGGATAGCATTGTCTGCTGTTATTCTTGGTACTTGGAAGTTACTTATTTCTTTTGTGAGTTAAAACTTATATTACCTAAAAGGCTACGCTATGTTCCTAAATTCGTATATTTAAAATGCATGCAATTTGTATACCTTAAATAAAAAATTTCAAGGTTTCAAGGTAAGATACATAAACAAATAACTTGCTAGTGAACAAAGAAAGCTATGCTAAAAGTGTTTCCTTGATGAGTCAGAGATTAGAGAAGCTAAAATCAGAACACAATATAAATTTTCTGAATTTTTTTGTTTTCTGTGAAACTAATTGTTAGTTGAACTCTAGTGTTCTTGTCCTCTTTTATGATTTCCTAGGTGTTAAACACCACTTGTCTTTCTAAGTTTTCATCTCAAGAGCTGATTGTACCCTGTTAACAGCTACCATATCACTGGGCTTTCTAACAAGTAAGTTCAGTTTTTTGAAATCTTTTGAATTTACAATATTTGCTTCCAGACTCCTTCCATATTTTCAAGCCTACAGCTCCCTGATACAGTTCTCTAAATGTAAAAATTCACCCTTTATCTCCCCATGCATTCCAAGTGGAGTTGACATCTCATTGTTGGAGACTTGTCCCAACCTCCATTAAATAAGACTTGCTGTGTTTCTGTTAGATAGTGTCTTTCTCTTTCCAGGTCTCAGTCTTCACATCTAACACACAATCTTGATATTGAAAAATAAAATAATAATTATTACACTAGGTTGTAATAATATTTATATGCATGTGTGTTTGCATATTTATTCTGTGCTACATACTTTATTCCCATTAATTTACTTTCTTAAATTTATTATTTATTTAGTAAATATAAATTTCCAAAGTACAGTTTATGGATTACAATGGCTTCCTCCACCTCATAATTTCCCACCCACTCGCACCCCTCCCATCTGCCGCTCCCTCTCCCATTCCATCCACATCAAGATTCATTTTCAATTAACTTTATATACAGAAGATCGATTTAGTATATATTAAGTACAGATTTCATCAGTTTGCACCCACACAGAAACGCAAAGTGTAAAATACTGTTTCAGTACTAGTTATAGCATTACTTCACATTGGACAACACATTAAGGACAGATCCCACATGAGAAGCAAGTACACGGTGACTCCTGTTGTTGACTTAACAATTTGACACTCTTGTTTATGGCATCGGTAATCTCCCTAGGCTCTAGTCATGAGTTGCCAAGGCTATGGAAGCCTTTTGAGTTTGCCGACTTCGATCTTATTCCAACAGGGTCATAGTCAAAGTGGAAGTTCTCTCCTCCCTTCAGAGAAAGGTACCTCCTTCTCTGATGGCCCGTTCTTTCCACTGGGATCTCACTCGCAGAGATCTTTCATGTAGGTCTTCTTTTTTTTTCTTTCCAGAGTATCTTGGCTTTCCGTGCCTAAAATACTCTCATGGGCTCTTCAGCCAGATCTGAATGCCTTAAGGGCTGATTCTGAGGCCAGAGTGCTATTTAGGACATCTGCCCTTCTATGAGTCTGCTGTGTCTCCCACTTCCCATGATGCATCATTCTCTCCCCTTTTGGTTCTATCAGTTAGTATTAGCAGACACTAGTCTTGTTTGTGTGATCCCTTTGACTCTTAGACCTATCAGTGTGATCAACTGTGAACTGAAATTGATCACTTGGACTAGTGAGATGGCATTGGTACATGCCACCTTGATGGGATTGTATTGGAATCCCCTGGCACGTTTCTAACTCCACCATTTGGGTCAAGTCCGATTGAGCATGTCCCAAATTGTACATCTCCTTTTTCTCTTATTCCCACTGTTATATTTAACAGGGATCACTTTTTAGTTAAAATTTAAACACCTAAGAATAATTATGTGTTCATTACAGAGTTCAACCAATAGTAATTTACTTTTAAAATATTTTTTATTAATATAGAGAACAGATTTCATGTATTTCAAAGATAAAATTCTAAGAAGATAACCATACTTCCTCCACCCTCCAACCCTCAATCCTCCTCCTTTCCTTCCTTTTTTTTCTTTAATTTTTCTAATAACATAATTTCAGCTTAATTTATAATTGCAGACTTAATGAATCGCTAACCATAATATTCAACAAGTGAAAACCAGAAAGAGCTCTGCTCCAAGGTCAACGATGTAGCATAGCAGGTTAAAACCATGGACTGCAGTGCCAGCATACTACATGGATGCTGGTTCAAGTCCTGGCTGTTCTGCTTCCAATCCTGCTCCCTGCTACTGCACCTGAGAAAGCAGCAGAGGATGGCCCAGGTCCTTGGCCCCTGCATCCATGAGGGATACCATGAAGAAGCTCCTGGCTCCAGCTTGGCCCAGCTCTGGCCATTGCGGCCATTTGGGGAGTCAACCTGTGTATGGAAGATCTCTCTCTCTCTCTCTCTCCTTCTCTAAAAAAAGACCTCTTCCATAGGAGTATAGAGAAAGGCTAAATGACGATTTTGTGAAAGTAAAACTATTCATACTTCTAATTTACAAATAAGGAAATTGAAGCTCAAGGGGGTTAGGATATTTGTCTTTAATAATAGCAAATATCTTAGCTAGTAGGAAGTGATAGAATCAGAGTTTATACCTTATACCTAGGAATCCCTACTTCAGAGCTTGTATTCTTACTGTATTACTTGTAAAGAGAGAAATACTGGCATTTCATGAAAGAGCATACACACACATGCATACATACTTGTCAAAAGAGCAAAGGGAAAGATGTTGAATATTATTAGCAATTAGGAAAATACAGTTTTAAAACTGCAATGAGATACCACTTTACATCTATTAATACAGTTAAATATTTTTAAATCCAATAACACTAAATGCTAGTTATGATGCAGAGACTCTGAATTACTCATGCATTGCTGGTGAGAATGTCGAATGGTACAACCTCTCCAGAAAATAGTTTGGTAGATTTTCAAAAAGTTAAAATCCATTTACAAAATGATCCAGCAATTCCACATTTAGATATCTATCATAGAAAATGAGAACTGTGTTCAAACAAAAGTCCATCAAATATTCACAGAGCTCTTTTGTTGTTGATGTAACCAAAATCTGGAAGAAGGCATATGTCTTTGCACAGGTGAATGGTTAAACAAATTGTAGCACATTATGCTGTGAGATACTACTCAGCAATAAAAAGAAAGGAATTACTGATGCATGCAACAATTTGTATTTAGACTGGATGAACAAGACAATTGCAAATGGTGACATATTTTAATATTCCATTTATTTGTCATTTTTGAAATAGCAAAGGTATAGAGGCAAAGAGAAATTTAGTGGTTTCTAGAGGTTAGGAGTTGGGGGGGGCAGGAAAAGAGATGTGTCTGTGGCTAAAAAAGTATTTGAAATATTTTTCTGATAATGGACATGCAAATCTATACATCAAATAAAATTGGATACTAGTATAACTAAATATGTAAACACACACAAGTTTCTGATCTCAGCTAGTTTTAAAGGCAGAGGTCTTGATACAGATTGCAAGACACCAAGTGAGGGAGTTACAGCAAAACATAGTGAAGGAGTCTCTTAGAAATTTTCTTGCCAAATCCTCATTTTTACAAATGAAGAGTATAGGTTCCAAGGATACTGAAAATCAAGGAACTAGTTAGTGGCAAAATTGGGATTCTCCTATGACCTGCAAAAAATAGCTTCACCTTGTTATGTCTCAGTTACCTAATTAGTAAAATAAAGATGCAGTTATTAAACTGTTTAAGATTGTTGGAGGCAGTAAAAAAGAGAATGTAGGTTTGAGTAGGTTTTATCAGTACAGCCTTTAAAGAATTGCTCAATAATGGTTTAAGGAAATGGTAATTTCCTCACTTTCTACTCCCTTAGCTAGTTTAGAAGCTTCTGTAGATCAGAGTGGAATTTTCAATTTCTTAGCTCCTCCAGCCCTAAAACCCCTAACACATATACATAATGTCTACTGTGAGGCTTATCATCACTTTAGATTTCATGTGCCTTGTCAGTGGTCTCAGCAAAAAATTAGATTTGAGTTGCCTGTAAGCTCTGGGTGAGTCATCAGGGAGAAGGAACTACCAAAAACCTAATGTGATCTTACATTAATAAAGGCCCAATGTGTGCAGCAGAAAAGAGATATCAGAGAGAGGCTTGAGCTACTTCAGGCTGAGATCCACATGGCAGCAAGGGATCAGGCTTGGCTTTGCTCAGTCCCAAACTCAATGTTAATAGTTTACTCAAATTCGAACAAGCTCAGAGGCACTGAGTCATGTTCACCCAATTCACTGGCATTCAATGCAGAGAACATAATGGACCCTGGGAGACATGGCTGGGTGGGCTCCTAACGTAAGCCATTTATCCATTTTGCTCTCTACTGAGGATGAATCTATTCAGAAGAGCAGACCCCAACTAAGGAGACTTCTTGGAGAGTAAAGCATTGAGAAAAAGAGATTTGGAAACCATTGTGGGTATTTTTTCAAAGTCAATGAACTGTGTTCCCTAGTTTTAAGGAGTTTCTCTCTCTGTGGTCCAAGTCAATAGATTCAGTGATCTCTCAATTTGAACAGAGCCAGAGTTATAAAGACACATTCTTTTTTGTCTTTAATGCACACAAAACCTCCTCTCAACATTGTTAAAGCAATTCAACAGCTACCACAGCGCTCTCTCTCTCTGTCTCTCTCTCTCTATATCTATAGATACATAGATAGATAGATAGATAGATAGATAGATAGATAGATATAAAAGCAGTATGACAGAAAGGAAGAGGGAGGGGAGACACACACATATACACAGAGAGACAGAGACAGAGAGAGAGAGAGAGAGAGAGATTCCATCCGCTAGTTCAATCCCCTAATGTCCACAACAGGCCACACCAGTGCCAGGAACCACGTACATGATTCACTGTTTCCAGGCACATTATCAGGAAGCTGATGTCACAAGAGTAACTACTTGGGACTTCGTTTCCTACTTCTGTTTTTTTTTTTTCTTAAGATTTATTTATTTACTTGAAAGGCAGAATTGCAGAAAGATTGGAGGAGAGAGGGAGAGAGGGGGAGAAGGAGAGAGAGAGAGAGAGCAAGAGAGAGAGAGAGACCTTCCATCTGCTGGTTTACTCCTCAAATGGCCACCATGGTTAGGGTTGGACCAAGCAAAATTCAGGAGTCTGGAACTCCATCTGGGTCTCCCATGAAGGTGTCAGGGGTCCAAGCACTTGGGCCATCTTCTGCTTCCTTCTCAGGTGCATTAACAGGGAGCTAGATGCTAAATGGAGCAGTTGGGACTTGAACCAGTGACCATATGGGATTCCGTAATCGCAGGCAGTGGCTTAGCCTGCTGGGCCACAACACCATCCCACGCCCTTTTAAAGATGTATTTATATGTAAGGCAGAGTTACAATGACAGGGAAAGACAGAAAGTTTCCTGTTTCTGAAGGTGCTTCTCATTTAGAATTTATAGTGCCCTTAAAGGGTCCAGAAATGAAAAATAACATTCTATTTTCCTTTTTAAAAAGATTTGGTTATTTATTTGAAAGGCAGAGTTACAGAGAGGCAGAGGCAGAGAAAAAGAGAGAGAGGTCTTCCATCCGCTGGTACATTCTCCAGATGGCCACAATGGCCAGAGCTGTGCAAATCTGAAGCCAGGAGCCAGGAGCTTCCTCCAGGTCTCCCATTTGGGTGCAAGGGCCCAAGGACTTGGGCCATCTTCTGCTGCTTTCCTAGGCCATAGTAGAGAGCTGGATCGGAAGTGGAGCAACTGGGACTCGAACTGCTGTCCATATAGGATGCTGGCACTACAGGCGATGGCTTTACCCGCTAAGGCACAGTGCCAGCCCCTAGCATTCCTATTTCCTCCAAATTATCATGACTCACTTTAATATTTTGGCTCTAGTCTCCAAATATTAGAAGACAGTCACATATGGACCTTGTGGTAAGACAGAAAGCAAGCTGAGAACAGAACTAAAATGCAGGTCCTAGGAGAAAGAGTTCCAAGAGTTGGATCTCTGCCTTTGAGAAGATTGAGTGAGGCATAATGGAGGACGTCTTCAGACATAGAAGGAGCTGTTACAGTTTAAAGAGTAAAGAAGGGGCTGGCGCTGTGGTGAAGCGGGTTAACGCCCTGGCCTGAAGTGCCGGCATCCCATATGAGCCCGGCTGCTCTGCTTCCTATCCAGCTCTCTGCTATGGCCTAGGAAAGCAGTATAGAAGATGGCCCAAGTCCTTGGACCCCTGCATCCATGTGGGAGACCCGGAAGAAGCTCCTGGCTCTTGGTATCGGATCGGTGCAGCTCCAGCCATTGTGGCCAGTTGGGGAGTGAACCAGCAGATGGAAGACCTCTCTCTCTCTGCTCTACCTCTCTCTGTAACTCTGTCTTTAAACAAACAAACAAACAAACAAACAAAAAAGAGTAAAGAAAATAGAAACTGTGTGCAAGCTAGGGCCTGTGGAGGACCTGTGGACACAAGCCACAGAAAGACAAGCTTCAGTTTAAGCCAAGGAAGAATTTTCAGTCTGAGCTGTTTATGGAGGGAAGACAAATTTGAGAGCTGATGAACTCCCTGACACAGCAAATGTGGAAGCAATGGTTGCCTCGGGTATTGACGGCAGCAACACCCTCGGTTAACACTTCAGCCTCACAGGGAAGGCAGAGGCACTGCATGGCAATGGCACATTTGACAGATATGGAAGCCAATGAATCTGTCAGTTTCTTCATTATTAACACTCCAGTCACCAACACCCATCTGATTTTGTTTGCTTCTTTGTTGTTTAGTTAGACCATGCCTTTTGAGTTTTTTTTTCTCCTTTTCACTGCCAGGAGGTTATACAGCCTCATGAGTTCCTAGCTAACTGAAATACTAAAAGGGCACATGGAAGTATTCCAGAGTCTGTCTCACATGCCTGTGAAATGCCCTTCCAAAAAAGCATAATTACATCCCAGCTGTAGGCTGGTGATAGCCCTCTTTCCCATCTACTTCCTTGCTTTTTTCTTACTCTTTTTTTTTGTAAAGATCTTATTTATTTATTTGAGAGGTAGAGTTACAGACAGAGAGAGGGAGAGTCAGAGAGAAAGTTCTTCCAACCACTGGTTCACTCCCTGAATGGCCGCAACAGTCCGGGCTAGGAAGATCCAAAGCCAGGAGCCAGGAGCTTCTGGGTATCACCCATGGATAACAGCGTCCTAAGCATCATCCTCCACTGGCTCCCCAGGCCACAAGCTGGATTGGAAGAGGAGCAGCCAGACACGAATCAGCGCCGATATGGGATGTTGGTGGTGCAGGTGAAGGCTTAGCCCACGTGCTACAGCGATGGCATGTTTCCTTACTCTTTACTTCCCCTAAGGTTTCACTTTTTTCCTCACCTCCTTTCCCATTTATCCTTTCCCTATTTTCCTCCATCCTTCCCTCTCCCTTTCTCTTCCCCTATTCCCTCAAAGTTTTCCTCCCAACCTAACTATTATTTCTATGCCTTTATTAGGATGTCTTCTATACATGGCTTACAAATTCCTCGGGGTTAGGCACAAAACAATTATAATTTTCCAGAGACTTTTTCTTTTATCTGTTAGTTCTTGTCTTTCTTGCCATATTCCCAGGTAAGGGCTGTCTTGGAGTCAGAGACCTCTGTCTGGTATGGTCCTAAATTCAACAGGCTTATGTACCACTGATAGCTAGTACAAGCACTTCCAACTTCCATACATTCATTGATTGATTCAGTTCACAAGATCTTCTATATTTCAGGTGCTGTTTAAGGTCCTAGAGACACAGCAGTGAAAAAGGAAGATCTCTGCCCTAGTAGAGTTTACATTGTAATACAGGAGACACAATAAAAAGTAAAACCACTACTGGGCATCCTGGATATAGGGTTTTAATTTTACTACTCCAAAGGTTACCATACTGACTAGTTTTAAGACCCTAGGATGTGCTTGTGAATGTTTCCTCTATTTATAAATCCAATCTACCCCCAAATGAATGATTATACAGGGACAGCACTTTATCTGTTGCCACACATCTCTGCTCCTATTTCCATCATCGCTCCTCATTCCCCATTAATTCCAGAGCTGCACACATTAACTGCTGTGGAATACATATTCAGTAAATATTTAATTAATAATATTCCATTGCTATGGCAGGGAAAAGGGTGTATCAGCCTCCCAATAGGGGAAGTAGGAATACATCGCTGGCTCAGTGACTTACTTGGGAAGGTGAACCCTTTCTGTAAACCTAAGTAGCCAAGTTCCAGGATCTTGCCCCTAATTCCTATCTCTCCTCTATATAATCTAGCATTTGCTTAAATGCCCATTAGGTGTACTGGAGCTGTACTACATCTTGCAAGAATTGTCTAGATGTGCCTACAGTGGGATCAGGTATTGTGGTGCAGTGGGTTAAGCCACAGATTGGGACACGGAGTTCTAGTTTCAGTACTGGCTACACTGTTTCAGATCCAGCTCTCTGGTAATTGTGCCTGCAAAGCAGTGGATGATGGCTAAAGTATTCAAGTTCCTGCCACCAATATGGGATACCTAGATAGAGTTTCTGGCTCCTGGCTTCAGCCTGGCCCAGCCCCAGCTGTTGTGACCATTCAGGGAGCAAACCAGCAGATGGAAGACCTCTCTCTCTCTCTTTCTCTGTGTATGTGTGTCACTGTGCCATGTTGCCTCTCAAATAAATGAATAAATAAATCTTAAAAAAAAGAAATACCTACTATGTGTAAAGTGCTTAGACCACTCAGATTGTAAACTTTGTGCTAAGACAGGGAGACACACTATATGATTAACTGAGCAACAAACCAACATTTTTAGCAATTGAGAATTTATGTGTAGGTGGATAGCAGAGCCAGTGACCACATCTCTGCAAATGAGATACAATGACACACATAAAACACTTGAACAATATGGAAACTAATTGAATCTTGCTTTGATGAGTCAGAAGGCAATTTGTGGTCCTATAAAATCTTCAGGTTCACTGTGATGAATATTAGCTAAGAGGACACAGGACTGCAGGGAAAGTTTCATTTAGTTTTAATTCAGAAAATATTTTTTTAGGTGGCAGACACTTACCTATCCAGCTAACACTAAAGATATGAATGAAAGGATGCAAACTATAATGCTGCCCTTCAAAAAGTTCATAGTTTAAATAATTAAATAAAAGCATTTATCAAGACAATTTACTCTTTTTTAAAAGATTTCATTTATTGGCCGGCGCCGTGGCTCAACAGGCTAATCCTCCGCCTTGTGGCGCCGGCACACCGGGTTCTAGTCCCGGTCGGGGCGCCGGATTCTGTCCCGGTTGCCCCTCTTCCAGGCCAGCCCTCTGCTGTGGCCCAGGAGTGCAGTGGAGGATGGCCCAAGTGCTTGGGCCCTGCACCCCATGGGAGACCAGGAAAAAGCACCTGGCACCTGGCTCCTGCCATCGGATCAGCACGGTGCGCCGACCACAGCGCGCTGGCCGCGGCGGCCATTGGAGGGTGAACCAACGGCAAAAGGAAGACCTTTCTCTCTGTCTCTCTCTCTCACTGTCCACTCTGCCTGTCAAAAAAAAATAAAGAAAGAAAAAAAGAAAAAAAAGATTTCATTTATTTATTTGAGAGGTAGAGTTACAGACAGTGAGAGGGAAAGACAGAGAGAAAGGTCGTCCTTCCATTGGTTCACTCCCCAAATGGCCACAACGGCCCGAGCTGTGCTGATCCGAAGCCAGGAGCCAGGTGTTTCTTCTCTGTTTCCCATGCGGGTGCAGGAGCCCAAGGATTTGAGCCATCTTCTACTGCTTTCCCAGGCCACCGCAGACAGCTGGATTGGAAGAGGAGCAGCCAAGACTAGAACCGGTGCCCATGTGGGATGCTGGTGCCACAGGCGGAGAATTAACCTACGGTGCCACGGAGCCGGCCTTAACAATTTACTCTTGAAGAGAAACTGTGATGTATGTAAAAAGAAAATTTAATGCTATAAAGAAATTAAAGTGTCCCTGGGAGAACATGGACAAGATTTGTGGAGTTTCATTTATACTTAGAGAAATACCAGGGAATTTTTCATGATTTAGCCTTGCTATTCAAGTTAGGGTCAGATATCTATAAGTGAAGAAGGGAAAGCACATTCCTGATAGGGGTACAGAATGAGCAAAGGCAAAAAGACAGGAAAGGACTGTATGTACTGACGGAATTTTGACTCATAACCAATTGCTTTTTTTCCAATGATAGTATATATGGTACGCAAAGAAAAATGAGACCACCACTAGTCTGGGACCAAGTCAGGCATTGTCCAGAACTGAATAATGAGTATCTGCTGAGTGTCCCACTACACACTATGCTCAGTATCGCATAATGCTGGGCTAAGTGTTTGGGCAGAGCAGGAGGGAGCTATAGAAGAGTCTGAGCAGGTGGAATGACTTGATCAGAGTTGTGCTTTAGAAAAATGTCTTTTAAAGCATCATGGGAATGAAAAAGAGAGATTATAAACATAAAAACCCGGCCGGCGCCACGGCTCACTAGGTTAATCCTCCGCCTTGCAGCGCCGGCACACCGGGTTCTAGTCCCAGTCACGGTGCCGGATTCTGTCCCGGTTGCCCCTCTTCCAGGCCAGCTCTCTGCTGTGGCCCGGGAGTGCAGTGGAGGATGGCCCAAGTGCTTGGGCCCTGCACCCATGGGAGACCAGGAGAAGCACCTGGCTCTTGGCTTCAGATCAGCACAGTGTGTCGGCTGCAGCGCACCGGCCACGGCGGCCATTGGAGAGTGAACCAATGGCAAAAAAGGAAGACTTTTCTCTCTGTCTCTCTCTCTCACTGTCCACTCTGCCTGTCAAAAAAAAAAAAAGAAAAAAAGAAAAAAACACAGTACAGACTATTGTAGTCATTTAAGGAAGAAATGGCTAGATAATCAGTCTCATAGCTAATGTTTGTGATGATTCTGTGTTGATCTCTCTGGTTCCATTTCCAATCCTTTTCTTCCTGTTCTGCATTCATGGAGACTGACCTCTGTGGGCTACATTACCCAGGTTTTCTCAGCCTTTGACTTTTGTTTGTCTTAGATTAGTAGGAGACATTGACTAGGGGTTGAACAATAAGAGAAGAGATAAGGCAATGAATGACTCCACCTCTTCTACTCTTCCTGTAACATTATCATTCTGACAGTGGCTGTACTCTTCTACCCAAAGCCATAGCTGCTATTGCTATTTGAGAGATTAAAACATAAAATCCCTCTTTCAAATGAACAACTTTCTCTGGATTCTAGTAACACCAATTCCTCCCCTTGTCCATTCAGGCTTAGGGGTGGTCATAGCTTCCTGCTGTTGCTTGAAACTAGATGCTTCATAGTCACTTTTCAATTCCTTGCTTCCCTTAAATCTGCCCTCAACTCTATAAATATACCTTCATTTAATACCTTGTGAAATTCTGAGCGTGCCTTCTGCTTCCTACCAGTACTCTGACTAATACACATTTATTATCTTCCTTACTTGTAACCTCATGATTAATAATTTCTCAGATATGCACATCATGTTAGTGTTTACAAAATACTTTCGCTTCCCTTATCTCTTTTAATTTGCACACAAAAATCAAAATAATTCTTCAAAATGCGAATAAGATAATATCACTTCCTTGCTCAAAACCCTCCAGTAGCCCAACATGCTTGGAATTAATCTAAAGTCATTATCATAGCCTGAAAGTCTGCAAATAATTTGGCTTCTCATATTTCTCTGACTACATCTCCTACTTCTCACTGTGCTACAACCAATTAAAGCACACTGTTCCAAGACTATCAGGAATACATTTGTTGTCAAAGAAAGTCAGATTTACATAACTTGCCTCAGTAAAGGAACATGTATATCAGAAGAAATTTGGGGCATAAGAAACTGAGAGGTGTAGTTAGTCATAAGATAATATTGGCAAAATTAGTCAGCATTTGCAAACTTGGTGATTTGCTGAAAGTCAGTAGTCTTCTATTTAGAGAATGTGAGTATGCAGTTCTACCATCCAATTGGTTTGCCTGTAGTCTTATCTTTTTTTTTATTTTTAAATTTATTTATTTGAAAGACAGTGTTACAGAGAGAGGTAGAGACAGAGAGGTCTTCCATCTGCTGGTCTTTGAAGCTCTATGATGAAGGAATTCACAGAGAGGACCTAACACCTCCAAAGTTCAATGGCCAGAAATCCCATTATCTGCCTGAACTTTCCATGCAATCTATCTATGGTAATCAAACCCACACACCAATACCCTTTTCTTTCCCATAGGATGCATCCACCCATATAGACTGCAGCCGCAATGGCCGGAGCTGCACTGATCCAAAGCCAGGAGCCAGGAGCTTCTTCCCGATCTCCCACGTGGGTGCAGGGGCCCAACGACTTGGGCCATCTTCTACTGCTATCCCAGGCCACAGCAGAGAGCTGAATGGGAAGAGGAGTAGCCAAGACTAGAACCGGCGCCCATATGGGATGCTGGCGCTTCAGGCCAGGGCTTTAACCTGCTGTGCCACAGCACCAACCCCCTGTAGTCTTATCTAAACATATATGTATGAATGAGCCACTGTTAAAAGAGGTTGACCTTGAGCTGTGCATGCTTATGGTTTAATTTTGTGCTATTTGTCTGTTTTAGGATCACAATGCAGTTCTGTGGTTTCTGCATCAATTCTCAAGCTTCATTGGCCTCCTTTGCTATTCTTCTATATCTTAAGCATATACCTGTATTAAGGCACTTGCACCTTCTTTTCCTTTTGCCTGAAGTGCTCTGGCCCTTTATGTGCCTTTATTTGTCTCCTTCTAACCCATCAGTTCTCTGCTTAAATGTTACCTGTCTGGGAAGGCCTTCCTTGCTCATCCTATGTAGAAATGTGACTTCCATCTACAATTATCTATTCCATAACTGCCTTTTATTCATAGCAATTATCACCACCTGATACGCACATACCCACACATGTAAAATGTAATATATATAGTGTATGTTATTTTGTACCTTTCATTATCTCTCTTAGCTCCCTAAGCAAAAGGATTTAGTTCATCTTGGACATCTCTGTGTCCCAAAAGCCCAACACAGTGCCTTATATAATACTAATATATGTGTGCACTCCCTGGAAATTAAATAAGCTAAACTTTGTTTTCCCCATTCTACATATCAAGAATGTGAGGTTTCAAAAGGTGCGCCAACTGGTTAAAACCAATGTGCTTATTAAGGAAAGATCTAGGACTGAGTCTCAGGCCCATTAGCTGAGACAAATTGATAGTAGGAGAAGGCTTTACCTTATCCTTAGAGAGGAAGCCCAGACTATTTGTCTTCCAAATGCAGTGCTTCTTCTTGAGTCAGAAACAGATCATAGAAAGTAATTTACTTCACAACTCAGATCTTAATTTAAGTACCAGAGAAATGTTGTCAGACATAGAGGTAAATTTTGACAAGTTCAGAATGCTCTTATTTTATGTTTTTTTTTTCCAGAGAAAGAGATTATGTAGCAGTCTATATGGGTGGATGCATCCTATGGGAAAGAAAAGGGTATTGGTGTGTGGGTTTGATTACCATAGATAGATTGCATGGAAAGTTCAGGCAGATAATGGGATTTCTGGCCATTGAACTTTGGAGGTGTTAGGTCCTCTCTGTGAATTCCTTCATCATAGAGCCTCAAAGACTAAACATATTGTTAAAATATGATGTACCTGAGTGAAATAAAAAAATGGATACCTGAGAAGAAGAGACAACACAATCCAACAGGAAAATCTAAGGCAATTCTGTTTTCATTCTTACTCTACTGTTAGCTGTTTCCTATGGGTTAAGGTGTCCCACATGGGTGGCATGGGTCCAAGTACTTGTGCAATCTTCTACTGCTTTTCCAGGAACATTATCAGGAAGCTACATAGAAACCAGAGCAGCCAGGACTTGAACAAGTACTCTGATATAGAATGCTGGCATCACAGGCAGCAGCGTAACCTGCTGAGCCACAACACTAGCCCTTGAGCCTCAATTTTCATCATCAATGTAAAGGTAGTCATCATTACACTAACATGATTAAAATGGGTATTACATAGTCATCATTACCTATTTGAGCGGTGAAGATGAGATAACACAAGCCAAATGTCTCACACATCATTACCTATTTGTGGTGAAGATGAAATAACACAAGCCAAATGTCTCACACATACTTACATGATTATTTTTTTTTTGACAGGTAGAATCATAGACAGTGAGAGAGAGAGACAGAGAGAAAGGTCTTCCTTCCATTGGTTCACCCCCAAAATGGCTGCTACGGCAGGCGCTGCACCGATCCGAAGCCAGGAGCCAGGTGCTTCCTCCTGGTCTCCCACGTGGGTGCAGGTGCTCAAGCACTTGAGCCATCCTCTACTGCCTTCCTGGGCCACAGCAGAGAGCTGGACTGGAAGAGGAGCAACCAGGACTAGAACCCAGTGCCCATATGGGGATGCTGGCGCCACAGGCAGAGGATTAACCTAGTGAGCCACGGCGCCAGCCCTATTTGACTATTCAAATATCATTGTAAGAGTAGATTGGATACTTTCCAAGAACAGCTAAAACATTTGTGTGGGGTTAAATTGACTCCTGAAGCTTCCAGATAGATCCATTCAATTCTATTTAATTTCCAGACAGTAATGTGGGGGGGGGGGGGCATTCTAGGTATTATAAATCCCAGGAACTGAGAGGTCATATTCAGAAAATAGTAAGTCATCCCGTACAACTGAAGCATACAGCAGAAGAAAGGGAAAAAAAGAGACATGATGTTGGAAAGAGGGGACAGATGAGAGCAAAGTCATAGAGATAAAATCAAAATACACCCTAAAATACTTATGACAAATTACTATTTCCAAAAACTTTTCTATCAGCTCACAAACTTCTAAATCTGTTATCTTAATTCACCTTTTCAATGTACTTCTGCGTACATTTATTCGTTCATTTTACAAGTATATATTAAGTATTAATTATATATTTCCAGGAACTTTTTAAGTGCTAGAATATATCACTAAACAAAACAGTTCAAAATTCCTGCTTATGTGGATCTTCCATCCTATCCTATGAGACAGGTTCTACATGTACAATTTCGATTATACATAAAACTGATGCTCAGACTGGGAAGATGACTCATTCATTATATCATAACTAATAAATAATTGAACCTACATTCAAACTCCTAAGTCCAACATCCAAGTCACTCTATTTGATCAATTTTGAAAACTTATTGGATAAGGGGAATAAAGGACAGAATGGAGTCCACTATGGTCCTGATGGCTTGGAAGTGGAAGCTTGGCAAGTTCATTCAATAACATGAGTAGCACTTTATTTATTTTATATGAAGTTTACTATGAGCCAAGCATTGTCAGCTCTGTTTTACAAATAATATACTATTTAATCTGCTTAATCCTCACACATATCCTAGAATAAGGTAATTTTACATCCTCATTTTACGGATGAGAAAATTGAAACACAGCAAGGCTAAGTAACTTGCCTAAGATGACACAACCATTAAGTGGTGGAGACTGTACATTTTCTCAGACATTCTAGCCCCCGAATCTTTCTTCTTAACTGTCTTATTATTAATGGAAGAAGATGAACAGTATGATTACAAAACATGAGCGCACACAGAGAATCCAAAGTCTGAGGAAGCCTGACATGGACTTAAGAACAACAGCTCAATCTCAGCGACCTTGATTCTCTGCCATTAAGTCACATCTAGGAGACCTTAAGCAATAAAGATGTGCTTTCTTCATTGAGAAA
This sequence comes from Sylvilagus floridanus, assembly GCA_949820135.1. Classification (NCBI taxonomy): domain Eukaryota; kingdom Metazoa; phylum Chordata; class Mammalia; order Lagomorpha; family Leporidae; genus Sylvilagus; species Sylvilagus floridanus. The sequence continues at coordinate 84,144,823 of OX463223.1, forward strand.
AAGAAACTTAAAATCCATGTTCTATATCCCTCCCATTACAAGTATATTAGAAGAATGAAATGAGATAACTGAAATGAAGGTGCATTGTGGGGTATCAGGTACTATACACATAACAGTTGACAATTCTATTTCCCAAAGGCTACACTGTAGAGCTGACCCAGAGAAGGTAGAAAAGAAATTCTTCCTATTACTCCTGGACCAAAAATCCTGCCATGTAGCCTTAGCTACTGGAGGTGAAGGGGACGCACGAGATGAGGATGCAGAAAGCCTGGGTGTTGCCCACTCCCAAAGCCAATACTATTTCTGCCTGGGATATTGTGCTGCCTTCATTTCGCTGCTTATTCTGTCAGAGTTATATTAGGCACCTTACCTGGGGGAAACAAAAGTAAAATGGGGCAGGCCCTGAGGCATAGTGAGTTAACACACTACTTGGGACACCAGCATCCTATATCAGAGTAGTGGTTGGAGTCCTGGTTACTCTTCTTCCAATCCAGCTTCCTGTTAATGCAACTGGTGAGCAATGGATGATGGTTCAGGGACGTGGGACCCTGTCACCTACATGGGAGACCCAGATGCAACTACTAACTTCTGGATTCAGACTGGCCCAGCCCTGGTTGTTGCAGCCACTTGGGGGAGTGAACTAGCAGATGGGGAATCTCTCAATCTCTCTCTCTCTCTCTCTCTCTCTCTCTCTCTCTCTCTCTCTCTCTCTCTCTCTCAAAATCTCCCACCTTCACCCCCTCCCTGCTCTCCTTCTGATTTTCTGCTTTTCAAGTAAATAAATAAATACATCTTTTTGAGCAAAGAAACAAAGATATAATGGATTCATTTATAACAATTGCATGGCCATTTTCCTGATTGCTCTAGTAGACAGAGAATAGAGGAGTGACTGGAGTAGCAGAACCCAAGTAGGGTATTAACCATGGAGTGCGAATCTGAAACCCAACAGAGATTGGTAAACACAGACACCTGAAATGGAGACAGGACATGAGAGGCAAAAGAAGGAGGGAATGGAAGGGAGGAGGAAGGAGGCAAGAGGGAAGAAACAAAAGAAGAAAAGATGGAGGGGCTGGCGCCGTGGTGGCTCACTTGGCTAATCATCTGCCTGCAGCACCAGCATCCCATATGGGCGCCAAGTTCTAGTCCTGGTTGCTCCTCTTCCAGTCCAGCTCTCTGCTGTGGCCCGGGAAGACAGTGGAGGATGGCCCAAGTGCTTAGGCGCCTACACCCGCATGGGAGACCAGGAGGAAGCACCTGGCTCCTGACTTCAGATCGGCATAGCTCTGTCCATAGTGGTCATTTTAGGGGTGAACCAATGGAAGGAAGACATTTCTCAGTCTCTGTCTCGCTGTCTAACTCTATCTGTCAAACAAAAATAAATAAAGAAAAAAGAAGAAAAGATGGAAAGACCAACATACTTGGAGTTCTAAAGCTTTAAGAGCATGGAAAGATCAAGGGGACCCCTTGATACTGATTTCATCTTCCTCCACAGTCTTTTCCTAATATCCAACTTCCTTGACTGGTGTGTTGTCAGACAACTCTTGAAGTAGTTCCTCTGTGGGCTTGATTCAAGCCTATTCACCCCATAACAAATTTTTGTGAATAGGAGTTTTCCTATCTTTCCTTCCCTCCTACACCATCCTTGTCTATACATCAAATTTTATGTCTATTTGCTGGCAAAATGCATATATACTAAGATGACCTATCACAGAGCCTGAAATAAAGTAGGATCTCAATATATGTTATTGAATCAATGGACAGACAGAATCCGGAGGACCCCTAAGAAAATGAGAATACTGAGCCTGAAAGAGGGCAAGTGACTATATCAGTGTCACAAAGCAGGTGTTGGGCCGGTGCCATGGCTCACTAGGCTAATCCTCCACCTGCGGCGCTGGCACCCCGGGTTCTAATCCCAGTCAGGGTGCCGGATTCTGTGCAAATTGCTCCTCTTCCAGTCCAGCTCTCTGCTGTGGCCCGGGAAGGCAGTGGAGGATGGCCCAAATGTTTGGGCCCTGCACCCCATGGGGAGACCAGGAGGAAGCACCTGGCTCCTGGCTTTGGATTGGCACAGCGCGCCGGCCGTGGCAGCCATTGGGGGATGAACCAATGGAAGGAAGACCTTCCTGTCTCTCTCTCTCTCACTGTCTAACTCTGCCTGTCAAAAAAAAAGAAGAAAATAAAAGAAAAGTAAAAAGAGGTAAAACCACCCAAAACGGGATGCAGGTACACAGGTACACAAAGCAGGTGTCTGTTTCCTGATTTTTAAATTGATTTTATTTTATTTTATTTTTACCACTGAAAGCCAAGAGATTTTAATTTATCTTCACAGTAAATCAAAGTCATAGAACATGTACTAATATTCAAGTTGTTTGAACACTTAAGATCTCTACACCAGAAAATGGGAACAAACACCAAATATACATTTTCTCACACTGCAGATGCAAATTCACAAATTCACAAGCAGCCTTACCCTCTCAGACAACTTCACTTGGCACACATTACACTCTGACTACAAAAACTCTCTGTAGGCAAAAACTGCTGGGTTTGGGTCCTGAACTTTTCATGTCTGCAACTATTTAGCTAGAGTGATCTTTCCTTGGCTTCTGTGACAGCCCTTCTCCCTTCTCAAATCTGAAAGAATCAAGTGCATAAATCATTTCTGTCTTGACCCCTAGATACCAGCATCTGATACCAGCAATGGAAACTGTGGTTAGAAGGGAATCTTAACCTCCCAAGGGCTTACAGATACAGATGGCAGATGAACCAGGAGTTTCAACCCAGCTCAAGTTAGCTGCTCCCAGGAAAAGGTTCCAGGCCAGGGGCTGCCCCCAGGATGAGTGACTCAGGGGCATTCCCTAGGCACTCCTGGAGGGAGGCATGTTGGACATCATGCCCAGGCAGTTTTAGGAACCAAGATAAGAAAACGAAAGGAGAGTGGATGGAGGTGACATCACCCTGCAAAGTTTGCAAAGGGAAACATCAACCCAATGAGGTTCTAATGTCCGCACTTAAGGTACATAAAATGAATATTTTGCACTGGAGGGTCGGGTAGGCATTCTCTGCTTTCCTCTCTTGTAAAATGGTCACCGAAGTACACCCTTTAGAGTGTCATGGTGATGTCTGACACTGCCTCTGAACTCTGCCAAGTTCAGCATCAGATGCCATCCCCAAACCCTGGCCCAAAAAGCTGAGCTGAGGAAAGTAAGACTTTCATTTCTGACTTCCCCAGCTTGTAATGTGTATGGCTGGGGAGAAAGGAGGGACCGATGACCCCCAACCTCCTCCCCGTGTGAACGCCATAGCGCAGCCCAGACTCTCCCGATCACCCTCGGCCCTCTCCACACAATCTGGGGACAGGCGGACTGCCGGCACGCAGATACGGAGACAAGGATCTGGTGCCGAGCCGAAGTCACCACGTGCAGGCACGGGGCCTGTCGCCCATGGTCCGGAGCCCTCCCAGCTCTCCCAGGTGGGGTCCACAGATGGAAGAGCTCACTTGGGGAAGTCCAGGTCCCTTTATCGCTGGTTCTGGCAGGATCCTTCCGCCCACGGCCCCCTTCCTGGAAACCTAGCCCCACACATTCACCACTTACTGCTCAAGAGGTCTCTGGCTTCCTGTTCTCTTCAAATGTTTAAAATGTTTCAATGTTAAAATTTGCATGAGGTGAACAAATTGCATGCATTTCATATATACAGATTCAAGAGCATAATATTTCCCACCCTTCTACCTACACTCTTACCCTTCCTCCTCCTTCCTTTCTAATTTTTTCTGTTAATTTTTACTATGACGTGTTTTGGTTTATTTTATAATCACCAGCTTCACCCTCCAATAAATAACGAATTCAACAAGTAGTAAGCAGAGAAGCCACTGTTCCTCAATAGTATAGACAGGGAATGTAAACAATAGTTCAATAGTTTCTCTGTTTTCTCAGATGATTTGATGGCTAAAGAAGCAAGGCAGAGTCATAATTTGGACCCCTATTGGCTCCTGAACAGCATAATTATTAACTTTTTGAATAGTTTCTAAGGAAAAGATAACTTTTGGTAGGTTTGAACATGTAGACATGGGCATGATGAATATTCTTCAAAGACTTAACCTTTTTATGGACTCATTTTCCCAAATATGATTTTTTTGACAGGCAGAGTGGACAGTGAGAGAGAGAGACAGAGAGAAAAGTCTTCCTTTGCTGTTGATGCACCCTCCAATGGCCACCGCGGCCGGCGTGCTGCGGTGGATGCACCGCGCTGATCCGAAGGCAGGAGCCAGGTGCTTCTCCTGATCTCCCATGGGGTGCATGGTCCAAGCACTTGGGCCATCCTCCACTGCACTCCCTGGCCACAGCAGAGAGCTGGCCAGGAAGAGGGGTAACTGGGACAGAATCCAGCGCCCCGACCAGGACTAGAACCCAGTGTGCTGGCGCCGCAGGCGGAGGATTAGCCTAGTGAGCTGCAGCTCCGGCCCCAAATATAATTTTCAAAAACAGTAATAATATAGTAATGTAACTTTTCAGAGATTTACATAATTTCAACAGTTATGGATAATAATTCCTGGTTGTCAATTTATATATAATGCAGCTCTTATTTTCAAGAGTTAGTAGATCTTTGCTGAAAATATGTGACCTATGTTACAATTAGTTCAACATACAATTCATACTAAAAATAATGTCATTCTTACTTCATAAGGGGATCTACTCTCCCACTAAAGGAGTCTGAAAAACATGTTTCTGAAGGCAACATTTGTTTTGCGATGTGTGTGTGTGTGTGTGTGTGTGAAGCCTGAGTGAGGCTGCAATGCATCAGCTCAGCTATATTGATATCTTTATTAAAGTCAGTTGTTTCTCAAAAAAAAAACTAAATATTTTTTTAAAAGACTTATTTATTTTATTTGAAAGGCAGGGTTAAAGAGAGAGAGAGAGAGAGAGAGAATGAGATTTTTCCATTTGCTGGTTCACTCCCCAAATGGCTGCAATGGCTAGAGATAGGCCAGGCCAAAGCCAGGAGCCAGGAGCTTCAGACAGGTCTCCCATGTATATGCAGGGGCCCAAGCACTTGGGCCATTTTCTGCTGCTTTTCAAAGTGCATTAGCAGGGAGCTGGATAAGAAGTGGAGCAGCATCCATTTAGGATGCTGGTGCCACAGGCGGCAGCTTTACCCACTATGCCATAGTGCCAGCCCCAACACTTTCTTTTTAAAAGAGATTTGTTGTACCTTGGAAATTTATATTCTAAATAAAAGTTAAAAAAAAGAGATTTGTTTGTTTGCTTGCTTATTTGTTTATTTTATTGAAAGAGCAACAGAGAGGGAAGGAGGGAGAGGGAGAAAGAGAGAGATAGAGACAAAGAGACAGAGAGAGAGAGAGCATCCCTCCACTGGTTCTTCCCTCAAGTAGCCACAACAACTAGGACAGGGCCAGGCTGAAGCTAGAAGCCAGGAGCTTCATCCTGGTCTCCCACATGGTAGGCTGGAGCTCAACCAGCTGGGCCATTTTTTGCTTCCTTCCCAGGCACATGATCAGGAAGCTGGATTGGAAGTGGAGTATCTGGGACTCAAGCTGTCCCTCTGCTATGGGATGCCATCACTGTAAACAGTACCTTAACATGCTGTGAGATAACACTGGTTCCCTATGCAAAGCATATTTCTTATAGAGCAAAGATTAAAAACAAGTGACCAAAAGACTTGGCATTGTGGCATAACAGTTTATGATGCCTATCCTATACCAAAGTACCAGTTTAAGTCCCGGCTACTCTGTTTCTGATCTAGCTTTCTTCCAATGCATGTTTGGATACAGCAGATGATGGCTTAAATGCTTGGGCCTCTGCCACCAGGTGTGGGAAACCCAGATGGAGTTATGGGTTCCTGTCCAGTGCTCTTCCCATTGCACTCCACTACTAGAGAAAAGATGTCCCAAGTTCATACCTGCATCCCAATGTTACCACCCATTTCTTGGGACCTGGATTTTGGAGAAGTTTTCCTCAAAGTGGCGAATGATAACCTAAGCAGTTTTTCCTCAGAAACATGTTATTATTGGGGAAATATGTCTTACATGTTCATCACCGACCCTTTCTCTGGAACAGGTACCAAGCTTGGCCTCTAAGTTACTTATTTAGTACAAGTCCTATTCCCTCTCTGGAATACAGTTATTACTCCTGCTCTAAGAGGTGTTTGACCAGTCTCTGAGCTTGCTTCTACCTCAAACACCCTAGAATTTAATGAATCACATCACCAAAACATTCAACCAACTGGAGAGGCAATTGCACAAGAGATCACCTTTGAAAAACTGTGAGCATCAGGAGATACAGGCTGGTGTTGTGCAGTGGGTTTAGCCACCCGTTGGGATGCCTGCATCCCATGTCCGAGTACCAGTTGGAGTCCCAGCTACTCTGCTTCCAATGCAGCTCCCTGCTAATGTACATGGGAAGGCAGTAGGCAACAGCACAAGTATCTGTGTTCCTGCCACCAATGTGGGAGACCAGACGCAGTTTCTGGATCCAGGCATCAACCTGGGCCAGGTGTAGCATTGTGGCCATTTGGGGAGTACCCCTCCACCCTCTAATAACAAATAAATAAATAATCTTAAAAAGAGCAGAAGAAATGCCAAAAAATTAAAGTTGGACAAATGTTGTTTCTGTTTTTTAAAATGATGGAATGATAAATCCAGAATGAAAAACCTATTGAGCTTGACATCAATTGACTGCAAAATTCCAGAACAGATTATCAAACAGATGGTTTGTGAGTGCTTGGAAAAGCAATGATCACCAGAGATTCAAATGTTTTCACTAAGAACAAGCTGTGCCAAAACAGTCAAAATTTCCTGTGTTTATGGGCTTGCTAAACTGGTAAATGAAAGGAAAGATGAAAACTTTAGGACTTCATCATTTTAGGAAACTTTCTGACTAAATGTGTTATGGCAAGCTACTGGGTAAATTCAAATTTCAACTGAATTGTATAATGGCCCAATTTTATGAACCATTATACCTGCAGAGCACACCAAATGGTTTGGATAGATAACTTGCCATGTAGCACATGGTTTACACTCTGGTATAATCCATCTTTAATTTGTGTCAGTGGTTTGGAAAAAGACATTGAAGGGAACCGGTATTGTGGAAAAATTGGTAAAGCCTCCATAATCAGTATCCCAGCTAATTCATTTCTGATCCATCTTCCTGCTAATATGTCTGGGAAAGCAGAAGCAGATGAGCCAAGTACTTGAGTCCCTGACATGCATATGGAACACTAGGATTGTGCTCCTGGTTCCTGGTTTTTGCCTGTCCTAGACCTGTATGTTGCAGCCAAATGCATACTTTAAAAAGACACGGAAGGATTGCTAATCAAATTTGCATCTGGCACAAAACTGCAAAGAAGAACTAATCTAAGGGATGAAATCACGGGATTCAAAAATCTCTTGACTGAAACAATGGATCAAATTTTACATGATGCAATTTAATAGGAATAAATATAAGTGCAGCATGTCAACTCAAAAATCAACCGCAGAATTACAATACAATTAAGAAGTGGCTTATGGGGCCGGTGCTATGGCATAGCAGGTAAAGCTGCAGCCTGCAATGCTCCCATCCCATAAGGGTGCTGGTTTGAGTCCTGGCTGCTCCACATCCAATCCAGTTCCCTGCTAATGTACCTGGGGAAGGGGCAGAATATGGCCCAAGTCTTTGTGCCCCTGCACCCACATGAGTGACCCAGAGGAATCTCCTGGCTCCTGGCTGTGAATCAGCTCAGTTCTGGCCATTGTTGCCATTTGAGGGAGTGAACCAGAAGATGGAAGACAGACCTCTCTCTCTCTGCCTCTGCCTGTCTGTAACTCTGCATTTCAAATCAATAAATAATCACACAAATAAGACTAGTGTCTGCTAATACTAACTGATAAAAAAGGGAGAGAACGATCCAACATGGGAAGTAGGATACACAGCAGACTCATAGAATGGCAGATGTCCTAAACAGCACTCTGACCTCAGAATCAGCCCTTAAGGAATTTGGATCTGGCTGAAGAGCCCATGAGAGTATTTTAGGCATGGAAAGCCAAGACACTCTGGCAAAAAAAAAAAAAAAAACACCTAAATTAAAGATCTCTGCTAGTGAGATCCCAGTGGAAAGAACGGGCCATCAAAGAAGGAGGTACCTTTCTCTGAAGGGAGGAGAGAACTTCCACTTTGACTATGACCTTGTCTAAATAAGATTGGAGTCGGCGAACTCAAAAGGCTTCCATAGCCTTGGCAACTCATTACTAGAGCCTAGGGAGATTGCTGACGCCATAAACAAGAGTGTCAAATTGTTAAGTCTACAACAGGAGGCACTGTGTACTTACTCCTCATGTAGGATCTCTGTCCTTAATGTGTTGTTCAGTGTGAGTTAATGCTATGACTAGTGCTGAAACACTTGCACTTGGTGTTTCTGTGTGGGTGCAAACTGATGAAATCTTTACTTAATATATATTAGATTGATCTTATGTATATAAAGGTAATTGAAAATGAATCTTGATGTGGATGGAATGGGAGAGGGAGCAGGAGATGGGAGGGGTGCGGGGGGGGGAAGTTATGGGGGTAAAAAGAGCCATTGTAGTCCATAAACTGCACTTTGGAAAATTATATTTCCTAAATAAAAAAATTTTTTTTTAAAAAAAAGAAAGAGTTACACAGAGGGGAGAGGCAGAAAGAGAGAGAGAGGGAGAGAGGGAGGTCTTCCATTAAGTGATTCACTTCCCATAGGGCCGCAACGGACAGAGCTGTGCTGATCTGAAACCAGGAACCAGGAGCTTCTTCCAGGTCTCCCACGTGGGTGCAGGGGCCCAAGGACTTGGGCCATCTTCTACTGCTTTCCCGGGCCATAGCAGAGAGCTGGACAGGAAGTGGAGCGGCCGGGTCTTGAACCAGCACCCATGTGGAATGCTGTCACTTCAGGCCAGGGCATTAACCCACTGCGCCACGGCACCGGCCCCCAATTTCCTATTAATGGAGACCCTGGGAGGCAGCAGGTATTGTTGGTTCAAGTGTTTGGATTCCTGTCACCCACGTGGGAGACATGGATGCAGTTCCTGGCTTCTGGCTCTAGCCCTGGTCCTAGAACTTGTGAGCACTTGGGGAGTGAACCTACAGATAGAAGTTCTCTCCCTCTGTTTGTTTATTTCTCTCTTTCTCCGTCTCTCTCTCTTAAAAAATAAAAAGGCCAGCGCCGTAGTGTAGCGGGTAAAGCCAATGCCTGCAGTGCTGGCATCCCATATGGGCACCAGCTCCAGTCTCAGCTGCTCCGCTTCTGATCCAGCTCTCTGCTATGGCTTGGGAAAGTAGTAGAAGATGGCCCAAGTCCTTGGGGCCCTGCACCCTCATGGGAGTTCCAGCCATTGCAACCAACTGGGGAGTGAATCAGCGGATGGAAGAACCTTCTCTCTCTCTCTCTCTCACTGCCTCTTTCTCTATCTATATCGAGATAAATAATAAATTCATTAATAAATCTAATATAATGATATTATATAAATATTATTATTAAAATCTTAATAAAATAATTAATTAATAAAATAAATGTGTTAATAAATTAATAAATAAGTCTTTTTAAAAAGAAAAACAAATAAATATTTTTAAAAAATGAAATGGCTTCTGGTTGGTTGAAATGCTTTTGTGGAAAAGACCTTGGGAATTTAGAAGGCCACAAAACCTATAAGCAAGATTAATATACTTGCTAAACAGGCTAATATCTTCTTAGGTTACATTAATGGAAAGGAGTATTATCATCATAGATGGTAATAGCTCCTATGTACTCTCCACCTTTCAGATTATACCTCGAATTTGAGTTTATTTCTGTGCCACAGATAAAGAAAAGCTGTTAGGAGATGTGTGAATTGGAGTGGTGAGGGCACTCCAAACTCTATCATGGAGACCTTTAGCTTGGACACAGTGAGATGGGAAGAGAAAAGACATGGATGTCTTCTTAAAATGTCAAATGAGAGGTTTATAAAAGAAGTGCTTCAAATAATTCCCACAGCTCTATAAAATTAGGATTACAAGTGAAAGATCTATTGAGTGCTTATTGTTAACAAACATTAGTGTGATGTACATTACCTGGAGCAACAAAAGCTTCCTCCTGGACTTCTACAATACCACAGAAGATAAAGATCTGGGGACAGCGCTGTGGCACAAGGGGTTTAAGCTGCTATCTGCAGCACCACCCTTCCAAATGGGCATTGCTTGAGCCCTGGCTGCTGCACCTCCAATCCAATTCCCTGCTGATGCACCTGGGGAAGCAGTGAAAAGTGGCCCAAGTGCTTGGGCCTCTGACACCCATATGGGAGACCTGAATGAAGCTCTTGGCTCCTGGCTTCAGCCTGGCCCAGTCCCAGATATTGTGGCCATTTGGGGAGTGAACCAGCACATGCACAATCAATATTTCTCTTTCTCTTTCTCTCTCTCTCTCTCTCTCTCCCCCCACCTCTGTAACTTTACCTTTCAAATAAATAAATAAATCTTTAAAATATTTTTAAATTGTAAAAGAAGATAAAGATCTTTAGAGAGAATTTCCCTCCTCATTTTTGTTGTTCAATGATACAGTGATACTCAGAAAGGTCTTTTGACTCCCAATCCAATTCTGTTGCATTCTACCATAAGTTTTATCTCACCTGTTTGTCCACAGGAGAAAATAACACAAATAACTATATAATTCAAAAGGAAGCTCCATCTGACTCATTATATAACTTTTATTTAAAACTACATTTTTATTACATTTCTTATGAATAAGCACTAAAATGAATAAGGATCTTGTTTTTTACCAAAGTGGAACAATCTTCTATAAATATTAAGTGGGGAGAATCCCAAGATTATAGAATAACTTGAGTAGTAGGTGTACTATCATTTACATTAGGAAAAGGGGAGGGATTACACAGGAATATAAATACATATATATAATATAGGAATATAAATGCATGTTTAAATCATATATTTGGATAGATACTTAGGAAACAAAACATATTAGGGGCATATTTTGGCACACTAGTTAATATATCACTTGAGATATTTGTATGCCATATCAGAGTGACTGAGTTTGTGTCCCAGTTACACTCCTAATCCCAGATTCTTGCAAATGCACATTCTGGGAGGCAGCAGGTTATGATTCAAATACTTGAGTACCTGCCACCGACATGGAAAACTCCAACCAAGTTCTAGGCTCTTGGCTTCAGCATGGTCCAGCCCATACTGCTGAGGGCATTTGGAGAGTAGAGAGTGAACCAGTGGCTAGGAGATTTCTCCTCCTCCTCCTCCTTCCTCCTCCTCTTCTTTTCTCTTTCTCCACCCACCCCCATCTCTGTTTTTAAGATCTTAAACAGAAAGCTAGACATATTTGTTACCACTGGGGCTGAGGGGTGGGAAATGGCTACATAGTTGAAGAACAGAGGTAGAAGGGAAATAGTTTTAGAATTTTGAAGGTGAGAAGCGGCAAGATGGCGGAATAGGAAGGGAGCACACCGATAGTCTGGGGAGAGACAGTTTAATAAAAGTGGAGATACTGCAGGTTCAAGGAAGAGGAGGGGAAGAAACAGCAGAGGAAACCCTTCTGGAACTGGTGATCCACAGTGGACCTGCATGGAGAGCGTGGAAGCCCGCAGTTTGGGACACCAGCAGCAGATTCAACACACCAGCGCTGGAACATGAGGTGAGCCGAACCTCAATAGCCCGAGATACCAGAGGGAAGTGGAAAGAGGAGACTAGAGCGAACAAGGCTTGAAACCCTGCGGGGAAAAGTTCACCAGGCTAACTAGAAGAGAGAGAGAGAGAGAGGGAAAAAAAAAAGTGACCCATACGGACACGAGTTTCTCTCTCTCCGTTCACCTCTCAAAGGTGAGCAAGACAAAGAGCAAGCGCCATTTTGGACATACGTCATAAGCAGGGCGACCTCGGGTCGGCACCGGCCCCGAGCCTGGCAGAAAAACCTGACTCTGGGTGGGAGGGGTGAAATAACAGGAGATTAGAACCTAATGAATGTGTGGTGCTAATGAACTGAGACTGTGAAAAAAGAGATGGTGAGGGAGAGAACTCATGGAAATCACGAATTCATGTGAGTACTCTCCAGAGACACTACAGTTCAGTAGCCTTGGCAGCCCAGTGGGAGACTACAGGAGAATCTGAGCCCACACTAAGGGCTGCAAAGATTCCCTCTCTGGTCCTTGGGAAAGAGCTTCCGATCTCTGGCTCCTGTGGGTATATCATTCGCCTGCTAACCACCCCCAATTCCATTCAGCTGTGTGGAATTACTTCCCTTTTGAACCAAAAAAAAAAAAAAAAACTAACAGAGAGAGATTTACCACGCCTAACCTGGGAGTGTCTCCTTTGACACACCCTCAACCCTGAGGAACCAAACAGAGCTCTCAGGCCACACCCATCTCAAGCCTCTAAGGCTCCATCAAAAGCAGACAGTCCACTTAATCTAGAGTCATAGCATAACAAGAAAAAAACACCACAGTGAAGAAACCAATATGCCAAACAACAAACGCAAAAACCAAGCTAATAAGAACAAGGAAGACACTATGGCATCCCCAAACGAAAAAGACACCCCAATTCAAGATTACGAAGATGATGAGATAGAAGAAATGCAAGAAGCAGATCTCAAAAAATTGATAAGAACACTAAGAAGTACTCAAAAACAAATTCTTGAACTACAGAAATCCTTAATGGACAAGGTAGAAAATCTCTCTCGTGAAAATGAAATATTAAGGAGGAATCAAGCTGAAATGAAACAACTAGTAGAACATGAAACTGTGATAGTGACGAGAAATCATAATGAAGTGAAGAATTCAATAGATCAAATGAAAAACACATTAGAGAGCCTTACAAACAGAATGGGTGAGGCAGAAGAGAGAATATCAGACTTAGAAGACAGAGCACAGGAAAATATACAGTCAAACCAAAAAAAAGAAGAGGAAATTAGGAATCTAAAAAATAGTGTTGGGAATCTACAGGATACTATTAAAAAACCCAACATTCGAGTTCTAGGAGTTCCTGAAGGCAGGGAGAGGGAGAAAGGCTTAGAAGGCCTTTTTAGTGAGATAATAGCAGAAAATTTCCCAGTTTTGGAGAAGGACAGAGACATCCTAGTACAGGAAGCTCAAAGAACCCCTAGGAAACATGACCAAAAGAGATCCTCACCACGACACATTGTAATCAAACTCACCACAGTGAAACAGAAAGAAAAGATCCTAACATGTGCAAGAGAGAAACGTCAGATTACTCTCAGAGAATTTCCAATTAGACTCACAGCAGACTTCTCATCAGAAACCCTACAAGCTAGAAGGGAAAGGCGAGACATAGCCCAGGTACTAAGAGAGAAAAACTGCCAGCCCAGAATATTATATCCTGCAAAGCTCTCATTTGTGAATGAAGGTGAAATAAAGACCTTTGATTGCAAACAGAAATTGAAAGAATTTGTTGCCACATGTCCATCCCTGCAAAAGATGCTTAAAGATGTGTTACACACAGAAACACAGAAACACGGCCATCAACATGAAAGAAGGTAAACGAAGAGAACCTCACAGCAAAAGATCACAGGGAATTCAAAGCATACATTTGGATAAAGAAATTATGGGACATGTACTCTATAGAATACTATGCAGCAGTCAAAAACAATGAAATCCTGTCATTTGCAACAAGATGGAGGAATCTGGAAAACATCATTCTGAGTGAATTAAGCCAGTCCCAAAGGGACAAATATCATATGTTCTCCCTGATCGGTGACAACTAATTGAACACCAAAGGTGAAACCTATTGAAGTGAAATGGACGCTATGAGAAACAGTGACTTGATCAGCTATTGTGCTGACTGTTGTTGTACAATGTAATACTTTATCCATTTTAGTATTTTTTTATTCTAGTACTATAGGTTGAACTCCGTAATTAACAAACAATTATTCTTAGGTGTTTAAATTTTAACTGAAAAGTGATCCCTGTGAAATATTAGAGTGGGAATAAGAGAGGGAGGGGATGTACAATTTGGGACATGCTCAATCAGTCGTGCCCCAAATGATGGAGTTAGAAATGTGCCAGGGGATTCCAATACAATCCCATCAAAGTGGCATTACCAAGGCCATCTCACTAGTACAAGTGATCAATTTCAGTTCACAATTGATCACACTGATAGGTCTAAGAGTCAAAGGGATGACACAAACAAAACTAGTGTCTGCTAATACTAACTGATGGAATCAAAAAAGGGAGAGAATGATCCAACATGGGAAGCGAGATACACAGTAGACTCATAGAATGGCAGATGTCCTAAATAGCACTCTGGCCTCAGAATCAGCCCTTAAAGCATTCAGATCTGGCTCAAGAGCCCATGAGAATATTCTAGGCATGGAAAGCCAAGACACTCTGTAAAAAAAAGAAGACCTAAATGAAAGATCTCTGTGAGTGAGATCCCAGTGGAACGAATGGGGCCATCAAAGAAGGAGGTACCTTTCTCTGAAGGGAGGAGAGAACCTCCACTTTGACTATGACCCTGTCAGAATAAGATTGAAGTCGGCGAACCCTAAAGGCTTCCATAGCCTTGGCAACTCATGACTAGAGCCTAGGGAGATTACTGACGCCATAAACAAGAGTGTCAAATTGTTAAATCAACTTCAGGAGTCACTGTGTACTTACGTCTCATGTGGGATCTGTCCTTAATGTGTTGTCCAATGTGAAGTAATGCTATAACTAGCACTGAAACAGTATTTTACACTTTGTGTTTCTGTGTGGGTGCAAACTGATGAAATCTTTACTTAATATATACTGAATCAATCTTCTGTATATAGATAATTAAAAATGAAAAAAAATCTTGGTGTTAAATTGGAAATTGCATAGAAAATTAATCAATTAAAAAAATATGTCATGTAGGATCTCTGTCCTTAATGTGCTACACATTGTTAATTAATACTATAACTAGTACTCCAACAGTATTTTCAATTTGTGTCTCTATGTGAGGGCAAACTGTTGAAATCTTTACGTAATATGTACTAAACTGATCTTCTGTGTATAAAGAGAATTGAAAATGAATCTTGATGTGAATGCAAGGGGAGAGGGAGTTTGAAAGAAGAGGGTTGCGGGTGGGAGGTAAGTTATGGGGGGGAAGCCATTGTAATCTATAAGCTGTATTTTGGAAATTTATATTCTTTAAATAAAAGCGGTATAAAAAAATTTTGAAGGTGAACTCATTGTTTGTAATTAAAACCCAGCTATAGAAATTTAATTAAAGGCAATGCTCATCTGAAATATTATTTCCTACCTGAAGCTTGCCCTAATTCTCACGCGGTTGTGATTTCTCCCTGCATCTTCATAAAACTCCCAAACAAACCCTGCCACTCCTTGAAATTAAGAATATTGCTGTTAAACAGCTTACTCCTAATCCCATTCTTGCCTTCCTCCCAACACCTGAAGCTCCTAAAGCTGTATTTTGTATATAGAAAGAACACAGAAAACAATGATTGAGCTGGCTTCATTTCCTCACATCCAGAGGCACTGCAAGTTGATGAATCTGACTTCTCTTCCACAAAAGAAGTAGTCAAGTGGTGACTAGACTTTCAGGGCTAAAAGAAAGGCAAAAAAGAGTCTTGTAGAAGCATGCTCATGGGCATTGCCTAAACCATTTGACAGAACACTAATAACTAATGTAATGTGAAAAAGAACGTGTAAAGCACACACATATTGAATTTAGCAGTGAGACACAGGGGAGTTTTTGACAAAAATAAATGTTCCATTTGAAGGATGAGAGAAGCCAGGAAAGCGAATATAATTAACAGCATGTCAAATAAATAAATTTAACTTAGCCATAAACGTTAGTGCAAGCCTCAGCGACAGGGGAGGCAGGCAAGACTATCAGGGAGAAAGACATTTCCTTTCCCTTTCCTTCAAAGGACTGGTGGGGGAACTCTCAGTGTTTGCTACGAAAAGACTCTGGGGAATGTCAAGGCTATAAAATGAGAAGTGAGACTGATGGGAAAAGAAAGAGGTAGGTGGATTTGGTGCATAATTAGAGGAGGGCTTCAGAAGGTGGGAGAAAGTCTACATCTTCAACAGAGCTGCAAAGCTGCGATAGTCAGATCTTCCAGAATTTCTTTTTCTTTGGTGTCTGAAACTTTGAAGTTACAAATCTTGTCATAAAACTGGGGGAAAAATAGGGACCCCCCACCCCAATGTGAAACAAACCTTATTTATCCTAATCAGTGATTGGCTCCCTACAGAAGACACCCAGTGGAATAACCATGAGTCAGCTCTACAGTTGCAGATGCCAACAGAACTCTGAATAGCAGGTTTGCTAAACACATCTTGTTTTTGCAAAGTCCTCAGTAAATGTAAATCCATGACGTGCTCACACCTCCAATCCCTTTCTTAGGCTATTTCTCCATTTCCAGCAATTGAGGCACCTCTCCCTCCCTCCTAGCCTACCTGAATTTTCATCATCCTGTAAGACTGAACTGAAATTTCCATCATTTCAGGAAGCTTCCTTTCTAACCAACATGATTTCTCCTACATTTGACCATCTTCAAACTGTTTTATCTGCATTAAGCACTTGATGTTTCTTTCCAGGAGGTATTGAGAGTGTTTTCACTTTTCAGGAATATTGTTTTCCAAAGGGGGAAAAAACATGAGACAACTTATTGATAGTGCATGCATTTTATTACTTTAGGTGACTAAGAAGATTACGGCAGGTCTGTGTCTACTCTGGGCAGGAGGTGCAGAAAAATAAAATTAATACCCAAGTAACTATAAAAGAAATAGAGAACATCAGGAGCTGCAAGAGAAATAGAAATAAGTTTGGCGCTTCGGAGGAGACTCTTGTGTCAGTACAGACACTATACAATACCGCAGACACTACAAAGTGCCACCTGCAAAAGTACTCAGTTCCCTTGATTGGAGTTCTGATTATCATAATGGAAGTCACCTAACAAATGGAAGTGAAACTTAGAACCGATTACTTATTTACTTCAATTTATTTAATTTATTAGGCATTTGCCTTGTGCCAGGCACTCTTCTCTGTACTGGACCAAGAACATGAGACATGATATCTACTCTAACACAATTTACATTCAAGGGGAGAGAAATAGTTTATAAACAAATAAACACATTTGAGAGCAAGATCATGTCAGAAGTGATACAAATTACTATGGAAAATATGAAATATGGTAATGTGATGAAGAGTAAGCTTTTGGTTCATGAACTATTTTGGATGGTGTTATGGACTGAACACTTCTACTGCCCCCAATTCACATACTGAAGTTCTAACCCCAAATATGGTATTTGAAACCAGGTCCTGTGGGAGAAAATTAGAGTTGCATGAAGTTTTGAAGGAGAAACCCTGATTCAATAGAATAGTGTTATGAAAAAAGACACCAAAGTTTGTGTTTCTCTCTCTCTCTCTCTCTCTCTCTCTCTCTCTTTTCACACTCTCAGAGAAAAGTTCAAGAGAGTACATAGTGAGAAAGTAGATTTGTACTAGTCAAGAAGATAGTCATTTACAAGTCAAGCAAGAGCTTTCACCTGAAATCAACCATACTGGCACCTAAATCATGGACTTCCAGGTCTCCCTAACATTGAAAAATAAATTTCTAAAGTTTAAGTCAACCAGTAAGAGGCTAATAGAGAAATGATTGCCAAAGGAGTCTTCTATTTGCAGGTGATAGTTGAATTAAGGCCTAAATATTTCAGAGGAATAGCCATGTGGAAATTGAGATGCAGAACATTCCAGGGAGAAGTAAGAGATAATTCAAGGCTGAAACCAAAAAGCATCTTGGTATTTTAGAGGACTAGAAAGGCCAGAAATACTGGACAAGAGTGAAGGGAAGAGAGTTAAGATAAAAATTTGGAAGACTAGTACAGATCAAATCACATAGGGTTTTATATTCTAAGAGAATAAATGTAATTAGAAAGTCATTAGCATATTTTAAACAGAAAGATAATATTATATGATCTAAAATGTACAAAATGATTTTTGCTGCTGTGAAATGGTGGCAAAAATCAGAAGCAAAAGAGAAGGCCGGAGCAAGTTGCAGGAGTTTTTGTGAAAAATAATTGTAGTAGTGGAGATAGAGAGAAGTGACTGGATATGTGATTAGATAATACAGCACTTTAAAAAGTTCATGGAAAACTTGAATTTAAAATGGTTTTATTTTTGTGAAAAGAGTTTTTCAATATAGGTACACTTTTTCATAATATACATGTGAAGATTCATTGTACTGCTTGTAAATAACCAATTCTAAGTAAGGAAGGCTGATTGAAGTCTATAGAATGGGCCCTAGGTTTCTGGTCTAAGCAACAAAGTACTGATGATCACTTTACTAAGAGTAGGACTGACTTGATCGAGGAAAACATATCTTGGTCCTGTTGAGATACCTATTTGACCTCCAAATGGAGATATCTAGTAAAAAACTGCATATGTATATCATGGACTTGAGTGGAAAGATGTTTTCTATTCTTTACTCTCTTTTCTGTTGCTCACTGCATGACCTACAGGTCCTCTGATTTCTCCACAGTAAAGCAGAAGTAAAATCTCCTGTCCATTCATCCATTGTTCCCAGAGTTCAATACTGGTCTCAATTTATGGCATTCATAAAAACAGAAAGGTCCTTAGATAAGTTATCAAGATGAAGATAAGAAATTAATCATAAATGTGGCAACTCCTCTGGGATCATTTCTTGCTCAGGAAAGAGCACACCAAATCAAACCTTATGTGTCTCTGAAAGACAGATATGTGAGGAAACATAGGCAGGGAGTATACCAGAAAAAACCAATTAAGATGAATACAAAGGTGAATATATACTAACTCTTCCTCTGTAGAAGCTAGATAGCTGAGTACTTGCTTTCTAAGGCAGTTGCTGGTACAGACACTAAATGATGTAGTCCTAAGCAATCAGAATTAAGGGAAATGATGCTAGAATTCTGGAAAAGCTCATATGTTTGAGTATCCAAAAAAGACAATTTTTTAAAATTTTTACAATTTTATTTGTTATATGAGTTTCATATATTTCATATACACAGATTTAGGAACATAGTGGGATCCCTACCACACACCCTCCCTCCCACCCACACTCCAACACCTCTTCCCCCTCCCTCTCGGATTCCCATTCTTAACCTTTATCATGATCTCTCTCTTTTTTTTTATAACGCTTTTATTTAAAGAATATAAATTTCCAAAATACAGCTTATAGATTACAATGGCTTCCCCCCCCATAACTTCCCTCCCACCCGCAACCCTCCCCTTTCCCACTCCCTCTCCCCTTGCTTCACATCAAGATACATTTTCAATTCTCTTTATATACAGAAGATCAGTTTACTATATATTAAGTAAAGATTTCAACAGTTTGCCCTCACATAGCAACACAAAGTGAAAAATACTGTTGGAGTACTAGTTATAGTATTAATTCACAATGTATAGCACATTAAGGACAGAGATCCTACATATCATGATCTCTTTTAAAAGGACTTCCCGGCCAGCACCGCGGCTCAATAGGCTAATTCTCTGCCTGCGGCGCCGGCACACAGGGTTCTAGTCCTGGTCGGGGCGCCGGATTCTGTCCTGGTTGCCCCTCTTCCAGGCCAGCTCTCTGCTGTGGCCCGGGAGTGCAGTGGAGGATGGCCCAAGTGCTTCGGCCCTGCACCCCATGGGAGACCAGGAGAAGCACCTGGCTCCTGGCTTCGGATCAGCGTGGTGCGCTGGCTGCAGCGCACCAGCCGCGGTGGCCATTGGAGGGTGAATCAACGGAAAAGGAAGACCTTTCTCTCTGTCTATCTCTCTCTCTCTCTCACTATCCACTCTGCCTGCCCCCCCCCCCAAAAAAAAGAAAGAAGGACTTCCTCTTCTTCCTTCCTCAACTAAAGCAAAGATGGCTGGATCAGCAGCAATCATTTTGTTTTGTGAAGAAAATGTCAAGGGTATTTCAGTACTGAAAATCTGTCCCACTAACAACCTGTTCATATTTCTTGATGCTAATAAAAAATTTTGATTAAGCCTCTAAGTTGTGTTTCACTTACAGCAAAATGCAACTCAAGCTGGAACTGTTGTTTAGGGTGGGGTGAGAATTCATTACAGCTTTCCCTGAATGTGAGTGTCACGTTCTTAATCATATCATATACCATCCACCACACGGGGCACAATTAATAAGCAACACACAATACTGTAAACTAAGTGGTAAGTGATGTGGTACAGATTCTTTGTTGTAAAAACGTGTGGAAGTTGGGGTCGCTGCTGTGGCACAGGGGGGTAAAACCCTGGCCTGCAGCGCTGGCATCCCATATGAGCTCTGGTTCAAGTTCTGGCTTCTCCAGCTCCCTGCTGATGCACCTTGGAAAGCAGCAGAGGATGGCCCACGTGCCTGGGCTCCTGCACCCACGTGGGAGACACAAAAAGAAGCTCCAGCCTCCTGACTTCGGATCGGCTCAGCTCTGGCCGTTGTGGCCATTTGCAGGAGTGAATCAGCCCATGAAAGACAACTCTCTCTGTCTCTCCCTCTCTCTGTAACTCTTTCAAACAAATAAAATAAATCCTTAAAAAAGATTTATTAATAATAGACAGATCACTGAAAGTAACTATAGTTCAAAATGTCTCTTGCAAGGATGGAGCGATGCAGAATAAACAAAAGGATGACAAGAGGTCATTCTGTGTGGAAGGAGGTGGAAAAGAAAATGGGCATTATCTGTGCCACAATGCCAGCCCCCAGAATATTTTTCATTACTTAAAAATCTGCTATGCTCTTCATATTTCCTTTAAATAAAATTTTAAAGCTATACAATATGCAAATGCTAAAGAAAGATTATTAGTCGATGAATGAAGGGCTACCAGGACTACTGTTTCCTCTACCCCTTTGTAATGAGTATGTGCTTGACAATTTACCTTAGATTCGAGTCCCTCCAAGATCCGTGTTCCTAACCTCACCATTTCTTTCACAGTTTATTTTTATAAAATTTTTATTTATTGATTTTTATTTATGTGAAAAGTGAGAGACAGAGACACACGGGGTGAGGAGAGAGAAAGAAAGATTCTCTGTCCTCTGGTTCACTCCCCAAATGCTCACAACAGCCAGGAGTGGACCAAATTTAAAAAAAAAAAAAACAGGAGCTAAGAATCTGAGTCTCCCACATTGGCAGCAGAGATTCCAGTACTTAAACCATCACCTGTTGCTGGAACCAGCAGCAGAGCCAAGACTCAAACCCATGCTGGCATTCAAAGCCATGTCTTATCTGCTGCATGAAAGGCTTAAACCTCTTGCTTGTTTGGTGCCCAGGGAAAGAGTTTGCTATGCAACATTTAGACACACTTGGGATTCATTCCATTAGCCTCCGTCACCCTCCCTCAACCTTCAGCAGACAGCAAGGAGCCTCAATACTGTTTTGAGACAGAGTGGTGGGCTCATAAAGCCCAACACTGAGCAGATACTAATGATTTCCTTCCCAAAGCACATGCCTGTGGACAAAGACTCTGGACTCACTCAATATCAGGTGAAGATCTGCATTCTCATGGGACAGAATCATTTTGGCCTGATGTACATCCCTAAGATTACATAGGCTCTGATGACTTTAAGATCCAAGTGTGATCCATCTAGTGTCTTCCTTTGTAAGTGAGAGGTTGCCTCTATCACCCCTCCTACAACCTGGTACAGTCAGAACTGCAGGACTGTTTTGTAACTCAGTGCAGGCTGGTAAAACCCAGCATTGAGTAGATATTTACAGTCACCTTCCTCAAGCCAGGGCCTGCAGCCACAGCTTTCGGATCTGCTTCCTGCCATGCAAAGTTCCCTGGTCATGGTTGAGCAGTTTTATATACCAGACAGCACCACCAGTGGCAATTATATGCAGCATTGGGCAGTAAATCCAACTCAGCAGTACACATACCATAGCAGAGTGAGTTTGGGTGCTACCCTGGAATGAACTAGCCTTGGTGGGTTGTGGACTCCAGATATGATCTAGCATGGAGACATTTGAAGACACAGGACAAGGAGTTTGGGCATACCACTGACCCAGGAAGACATTTGTAGGGATGGACTACTCGTTTTTAGGCACTTCCTTCGTTCATACTGAATAACACATCAACTGCAGATTTGGGACAAATCTGAATTCCAGGAGTAAGGTAGGACTGAATGAGTTAAAACATAACAACAGCGTACCTGTAACAAATCTCAATTTAGGGTGCTATCTAGTGCAGAAATGGCAGAAGAATCTATAGGCTCAGAGAAAATAAACAGACTGCAAATAATTTCTAGCAGGATGGCCACAAATGCAGCCAGATTACTGCCTAATCTTTCAAGGTACAGATAACGTCATGCGCTGAGAAGCATCAAGAACTTCCAAGGAACTGCAACTTCACCTACACAGCAAAATAGGATACCAGGAATGAACATCTAGGAACTGAAATTCCAAAGGCTTAGATGAAATTCTTATTCCAGAGGCTCTTTCAAAAGAGTTGTTTCAAGGAAATTTGACGAAATTCAAAAGAACACAGCTAACAATTCAGTGTTCTAACAGAGAGATTTGATAGAAAGATGGAAGTAATTAAACAAAATCAAGCAGTAATCCTCCAACTGAGAAGTACACTAAGTGAAAATCAAAATGTGGTAGAGGGCAGCAAATAGCAGAACGGGTCACACAGAAGAAGGAATCAGTGAGCTCAAGCACAGGCCAAATGAAAACAAAATTGAACGACAAAAAAGAAAGAATTAAAAGGAATAAAGAAAAACTACAGAAAAATTAAAATATAAAAAATAAAAAATAAAGAAAAACTACAGAAATGAGTGTAATAGCCAAGTTATTGAGATTCAAAAGGGACTAGAAAATGTCAAAGGCATACAAAGCAAATTCCACAACAGATGCCAGAAATCTTGCCAAAGTTAGAGAGAGACACAACAGTTCAGGCACAGAAAAATCAAGTTACCATCAGATTCAATCCAACCAAATCTACCCCAAGTCATATTAGGATCATGCTCTCCAGGATTAAAAACAAAGAGAGGATTCTCAAAGTTGCAAGAGAAAAAAAATTATATAATGTATAGCTGAATAGGAGAATGGGTCCAAATCTCCTGACTGCAGAATTCTCAGAAGAATCTTTACAGCAGGAAAGAATGGGATGGGACTTTTACAGAACTGAAAGATAAACAAAAAGAAAACAAAAATAAAAATATTGTAACCCAAAAATACCATACCCAGCCAAACTATTACTCATACAAGAGGGGGAGATAGACATTCCAAGACAAATAAAAGCTGAAAGAATTTATCACCACCCGACCTTTCTAATAATAAATGCTAAAGAAAGTTATTCAAAATGAGTGAAAAACACGGTGTCTGAAGAAAATGTCAAATGGTAGAAAACTCACCGGTTAGGGGCCAGCATTGTGGTGTAGCGGGTAAAGTCACCACCAGCATCCCATATAGGCACTGGTTCATATCCCAGCTGCTCCATTTCCAATCCACCTCCCTGATGATGGCCTGGGAAAGCAGTAAAAGATGGCCCAAGAGTCTAGGCCCCTGCCACACATGTGGGGGGGCCCAGGTGAAGCTCTTGGCTCCTGGCTTCAGCCTGGCCCAGCACTTGTTGTTGTGGCCACCTGGGTAGTGAACCAGCAGATTGAAGACTCTCTCTCTCTCTCTCTCTCTCTCTCTCTCTCTCTCTCTCTCTCTTCTCTCCCCCCTTTTTGTCTTTCTCTTTATCTCTCTTTGTGTTTCCCTCTCTCTGTCTCTCCCTCTCACTCTGTAACTCTGAATTCCAAGTAAATAAATAAATCTTAAAAAAGAAACTCACTAGTCAAAGTATCCAAACAAATTCAGAATACTTTAAAATTGTAAACATGGTTAGTAAACCATTCATATCCTTAGTGTGGAGAATAAAAACACATTAAAATATTAAGAGATAGGCAATACAATAAGACTTAAAATTTAGCAACAAAAATTCAAAATGTGGGAAGGAATGGAGCAGAAATGCAGTTATTTATTAGAATTTCTTAGTTCTTTGTTTTTTGTTACTCTCTTCCCCTATTTTTACATACAATATTACATTGTTATTATTTCAAGATAACTTGTTATAACCAAAAGAAGATTTTTATAAGCCTCATGGTAACCATGAAGCCAAAATTGATAACAGATTTATCAACAATAATAAACAAAGAATCAGAATACACCACAGGAGAAAATCATTTAACCACAGATGGACATTGTAAGAGATGGAGAAAAAAGGGAGTAATTACAACAAAAATACAAAACAAGCATCAATATGGCAGTAGTAACACCTTAATTACAAACAGGGAAACAAATCCTGAGCTGTGCATGATATTTTGGCCCATGGTATCTCAGATTAATTCTTAGGGAACTGAGAACTTCATCTTCCAAAATGTCAAAAAGATTATATTATGTCCCAACTCCTGCAACATGAATGCAGCACACCAGGGTTTGTGGGGAACAATCCATACAGTCATCTGACCTACAACAACAACAGGCTGGGAGGGAACCCAGGCACCAATAGCTGGGTCATAGCACTCTCTGGTATTATGATTCCAAAACCATATAAACCACCAGATAAGTCACTGATGTCCTATGTGCAGTGTATCAGAAGTCTTGGACAAAGTAAAAGCTCCTAATCATAACCAAAAATTATGGGAGATTGGAAACATTACTTAGGCATGTAGCAAGATCTCACTGATGCAAAGGAGGAAGAACATTTAAATGGATATGAAACAGAAAGGGAGAGTACAATAAAGATCTATGAAGGCTGATCATAATTCCTATGCAAACCTTGGTTAATCAATGCAAAAAATCATGCAGAAGCTGCTTTAGAGGAAAAGAGTCAAAAGAGACAGTCTCAAATGGAGAAAGGAGAATCTTACATGAGCATTCAGCATACTGAGGATCCATATGATAATGATGATGGCTTTTCATTGAGGCATACAGCCACTGTCTATTTCCAAAGAAATCACCACCTCATCAGTGAAACCCATAGTAAGAACGTGGCACCAAACATTCGGTCAGTTGTCACAGTAGCTACAATACAAGTCCTTAAATGACAGGTCCAGTTTGTAATGACTGATCAGTAAAAACTAGAAGCTAAACTTCTTCAAATAGATAAATGACGCCAGGAAAAGAAAAGGAAATTCCTGGAAAGCACATATTCATTTAACAATGAATTTAAAAGTTTCTGTGGTCTTAAAATAGGAGTATGTTTGGACAAATTTGCAGCTGAAATTTCATAGGCAGAAGAAAAAGTGAATAAAAGGCAGGAGGGAAAGGGCCAGCGCTGTGTTGCAATAAGTTAAAGCCCCAGCAGGCAACTCAGGCATCCCATATTGGCGCCAGTTCGAATCCAGGCAGTTCCACTTCAGATCTGGCTCCTTGCTAATGTGCCTGGAAAAGCAGCAGAGGATGATCCAAGTGATTGGGCTCCTGTGCCTGTGTGGGAACCCAGAAAAAGTTCCAGGAACTTGGCTTCAGATTGGCTCAGCTCTAGGCAGCCATTCCTGCCATTTGGAAAGTGAACCAGTGGAAGAAAGGCCTCTCTCTCTCTCTCCCTCTCTCCCTCCCTCCCTCCCTTTCTTTGTAACTCTGTCTTTCAAAATAAATAAAATGAATCTTTTAATAAAGCATATTTAAATGGTAAAGTCACTAGATTAGGGGGCTGACACTGTGGCGTAGTGGGCTAAGCCTCCACATTTGGGGCCAGAATACTGAATACCATATGGGCCCTGGTTTGAATCCCAGCTACTCCTCTTCCGATCCAGCTCTCTGCTATGGCCTGGGAAAGCAGTAGAAGATGGCCCAAGTGCTTGGGCCTCTGCTCCCATGTGAGATACCTAGAAGAAGCTCTTGGCTTTGGATCAGCTCAGCTTTGGCTGTTGAGACCATCTGGGGAGTGAACCAGAGGATGGAAGATATCTCTCTCCCTCTCTCTCTCTCTCTCTCTCTCTCTCTCTCTCTCTAATACATAAATAAAATATTTTTTTTAAAAATCACAAGTTTGTTTTTTTTAAAAAAAAAGGCAGAAGGTGAGAAAGAACTACCCAAGCAAGCTGAGAGCACTCAGAGCAGTATTATTCCTAAGAAAAAATGATGAACAAAGCCAAGAGAAAGAAAGATGAGAACACACCTTGAAGAAATGACAGAGAGCCAACATAAAGGTGAAAAAGGCATATCTCCTGAGTACAAGGAAAGCAGGCAGGAAAAGGTCAACACTATGGCTGGGGAAAGAACCAGTGATAATAACAGTGGAGGAGCCACCAACAGATCCCATACCAGAAACGTTGTGGCACAGCAGGTTAAGCTGCCACCTGCAATGTTGGCATCCCTCATGGAATGCTGGTTTGAGTTCTGGTTACTCTACTTCTCATCCAGCTCCCTATTGATGCATACTGGGAAAGCAGTGGAAGATGGCCCAAGTACTTGGACTCCTGCCAACCCACATGGGAGACCAGGATGGAATTCTTGAAACCTGAGTTTGACCTGGCCTTTTTCTGGCCATGGTAGCCATTGGAAGATCCGTCTCTCCCTTTTTGTCACTGTGCCTTTCAAATAAATAAAATATTTTTTTAAAAAGAAGAAAAAATGCTACCTTGTTTTTTGTATACTGAATATTTTTCTTTAATAAAAAATGGGTTTCACTTTACAAAAAATGACTATCTATCAATAATTACCTTAAATATCAGTGGATTAAATTTTCTGATTAAAAGATGTAGAGTGGAAAAATACATTTAAAAGATCAAAACAAGACCCAACTAAATGCTGACTTAAAGAAGCTCATTTCACTTATAAGGACACACATAAACTGAAAGTGAAAGGAAAAAACAAGATATTCATTGCAAATGAAACCCAAAAGACACCAGCAGTCATACTTCCCAGATAACATGTATTTAATTAAATGCAATTAAAAGAGACCATGAAGCTCATTATATAATGATAAAACAAGAGAAAATAACACTTGAAAAAAATATTTGCATCTGTTATGGGAGTACCCAAATATATAAAGCCAATACTGATAGACATAAAGAGTGATATACTCCAAAACAATAATAGTAGGAAACTTTCACACTTCATTTTCAGAAACAGAAAATCATCTAGACAGAAAATTAACACAGAAACAGCATAGTAAATCCCACACTAGATCAATTGGACCTAACAGACACTAACTGAATTTTCCAGTTGACGACTGCAGAACATATATTCTTCTCAATAATACATAGAAAATTTTCCAGGATAGATCATATGACAGGTCATAAAACAAGTATCAACAAATTAAAAAAAATAAAAATCATACCGAGTATCTTTTCTGACCACAATGCAATAAAAGTAAAAATAAAAAGAAGAACTTTGAAAACAACAGAAATATACAGAAATTAAATGATTACTTCTAAACAACCAATGGCTCAAGGCAGAAATTAAGGGAAAAAAATTAAAAATTTATTGAAACAAATGAAAATGGAAACACATAACACCAAAACCTATGAAATATAGCAAAAACAGTACTTTGAAGGAAGTTACTGTAGTAAAAGCCCACATCCCCCCAAAAAGTCAAATAAACTACTATCACTGCACCTCAAAGAACTAGAAGAATAATATATCCAAAGCTGGTAGAAGGAAAGAAATAAAACTTGAAGTACAAACAAATGACATATAAACAAAAATGCAAAAAAATCAGAGTTGACTCTGAAAATATAAACAAAATAGATAAATATGTAGCTAGACTAGCCTAGAAAAAAGAGAGAATATTAAAATATATAGAATCAGAAATGAAAGTGGAAACATCACAACTGACACCACAGAAATAGGAAGGATTGTTAGAGATTATCATGAACAGCAAATCTAACAATCCAGAAGACATGGACACATTTTTGGATGCATGCACCTCACCAACATTGAATCATGAGGAAATAGAATAGCTAAACAGGCCAATGAAGACTAGCAAGATTGATTAAATAAAATATCTCCTATGAAAGAAAAGACCAGGACCAGATGGTTTCATTGCTAAATTCTACCAAACATTTAAATAACAATTAACATGAACCCATGTTAAATTATTTCACAATATAAAAGAAGAGAGATTTCTTTCAAATTAACTCTAGGAGACCAGCATTAGCTTGATACCAAAACTAGACAAAGACACTTAAAAAAGAAAGGGAGAGAGAGAGGGAGAGAAGAAGAAAGAAAGCTATGAATGCAACCTGATGAACATATATGCAGAAATCTTCAAAAAATACTAGTAAATTGAATCCAACAACACATTAAAAAGATTATTCACAATGATCAAGTGGGATTCACCCCAAAGATGCAAGGATTGTTCCACATATGCAAATCATTAAATGTGATACTACACATAAACAGAATGAAGGACAAAAATCATATGATTGTCTCAATAGGTGCAGAATAGTCATTTGATAAAATTCAACATGACAAATTCATGATTAAAAACTCTAACCAAATTAGGTATAGAAGTATGTCTCAACATAATAAAGGCCAAATATAATAAGCCATCAGCTCACATTATATCGAATG
This sequence comes from Sylvilagus floridanus, assembly GCA_949820135.1. Classification (NCBI taxonomy): domain Eukaryota; kingdom Metazoa; phylum Chordata; class Mammalia; order Lagomorpha; family Leporidae; genus Sylvilagus; species Sylvilagus floridanus. Next base: position 84,173,300 of record OX463223.1, read on the forward strand.
GGAGAAAATTGAAGTCTTTCTCTTTAAGATCTCGAACAAGACAAGGATGCCCACTTTTACCATTTTTATGCAACATACTACTGGAAATCCTAGCTAGAGTTGTTAGGCAAGAGACAGAAATATAGAACATCAGAATGTCACTGTTTGCAGATGCCATGCTATTATATATAAAAAACCTCAAAGAATCCATCAAAATGCTGTTAGAGTTAGTTATACAAACATTCAGTAAAGTTGTAGGGTACAATGTTAATGTAAAAAAATCAGTAGCATTGTTATATACCCATACTGAATCACCTGAAAAATGTAAATCAAGAAATCCATCTCATTTCCAGTAGCTACCAAAAAAGGTCTGGAAATAAATTTAATCAAAGAGGCAAAGGATCTACAAAATGAAAACTATAAATCATGGATTAAAATGGAAGAGGATACAAAGAAATGGAAAATATCTTGTGTTCATGGATAGGAAGAATCAATATTCTTAAAATGTGCATATGTACCCAAAGCAATTTACAGATTCAATATAATACTTACAAAAACTGCAATAACATCTTTCACAAAACTAGAAAAAAAAACGCTAGTAAAATTTGTATGGAACCACAAAACTCGAGATATCAAAAGCAATCTTGACCAAAAAGAACAAAGCAGGAGCCAACTTTAAAATACATTAGAGGGGGGTCGGACTGTGGCACCGGCATGCCCTATGGGCACTGATTGGAGTCTTGGTTGCTCCACTTCCAATCCAGCTCTCTTCTATGGCCTGGGAAAGCAGTAGAAGATGGCCCAAGTCCTTGGGCCCCTGCACACACGTGGGAGACCTGGAAGAAGTTCCTGGCTCCTGGCTTCGGATCAGCCCAGCTCTGGAAATTGAGGCCAACTGGGGAGTGAACCAGCAGATGGAAGACCTCTCTCTCTCTCTGCCTCTCCTCCTCTCTCTGTGTAACTCTTTCAAATAAATAATAAATCTTTTTAAAAATGCATTAGAGACTGGTATTGTGGTGCAGTGGATTAAACTGTAACCTGCAATGCCAGCATCTCCTACAGGCACTAATTTATGTCCTGACTGCTCCGCTTTTGACCCAGCTTCCTGCTAATGTGCCTGAGAAAGTAGCAGAAGATGGCCTAAGTTCTTGGGCTCCTGCATCCAAATGGGAGACCTGGAAGAAGTTCCTGGCTCCTGGCTTTAGCTTGACCTAGTCCCAGCCATTGTGGCAATTTGATTAAAGCAATGGATGCAAAATCAAACTCTCTCTATATCTCCCTCTGTATTTCTGCCTTTCAAATACTATTAAATACTATTAGTTGAACTCTGTAATTAATACGCAAGTATTCTTAGGTGTTTAAATTTAACTGAAAAGTGATCTCTGTTAAATATAAGAGTGGGAATAAGAGAGGAAAGAGATGTACAATTTGGGACAAGCACAAGCTGACTTGCCCCAAATGGTAGAGTTAGAAACGTGCCAGGGGATACCAATTCAATCTCATCAAGGTGGAATGTACCAATTCCATCTCACTAGTCCAAGTGATCAATTTCAGTTCACAGTTGATCACACTGATAGGTCTAAGAGTCAAAGGGATCACATAAACAAGACTACTGTTTGCTAATACTAACTGATAGAATTAAAAAGGGAGAAAACAATCCAACATGGGAAGTGGGAGACACAGCAGACTCATAGAATGGCAGATGTCCTAAACAGCACTCTGGCCTCAGAATCAGCCCTTAAGGCATTTGGATATGGTTGAAGAGCCCATGAGAGTATTTTAGGCACGGAAAGCCAAGACACTCTAGCAAAAATAAGAAGACCTAAATGAAAGATCTCTGCTAGTGAGATCCCCATAGAAAGAACGGGCCATCAGAGAAGGGGGTACCTTTCTCTGAAGGGAGGAGAGAACTTCCACTTTGACTATGACCCTGTCGGAATAAGATCAAAGTTGGCGAACTCAAAAGGCCTCCATAGCCTTGGCAACTCATGACAAGAGCCTAGGGTGATTACTGACACCATAAACAAGAGTGTCAATTTGTTAAGTCAACAACAGGAGTCACTGTGTACTTACTTCTCATGTGGGATCTGTCCTTAATGTGTTGTCCAATGTGAAGTAATGCTATGACTAGTACTGAAACAGTATTTTACACTTTGTGTTTCTGTGTGGGTGCAAACTGATGAAATCTGTACTTAATATATACTAAATCGTTCTTCTGCATATTATCTTTAGATAATTGAGAATGAATCTTGCTGTGAATGGAATGGGAGAGGGAGCGGGAGATGGGAGGGATGTGGGTGGGAGGGAAGTTATGGGGGGAAAGCCATTGTAATCCATAAGCTATACTTTGGAAATTTATATTTATTAAATAAAAGTTAAAAAATTTTAAAAGTTTAAAAATATATTAGAAATCTATAATAATTAAAACATTATATTTTAAAAATATATCCATAGATCAATGGAATAAAATAGAGACCTTAAAAGCAAATCTAGGGGCTGGTGCTGTGGCACAGTGGGTTAAAGCCTTGGCCTGAAGCACCAGCATCCCAATGGGTGCCAGTTCTAGTCCCTGCTGCTCCTCTTCCAATCCAGCTCTCTGCTAATGACCTGGGAAAGCAGTAGAAGATGGCCCAAGTGCTTGGGCCCCTGCACCTGCGTATCCGTTGTGGCCATCTGGGGAGTGAAACAGTGGATGGAAGACCTCTCTGTCTCTACCTCTCTCTGTAACTCTGTTTTACAAGTAAAATAAAATAAGCATTTTTTTGGCTGGCGCCGTGGCTCAACAGGCTAATCCTCCGCCTTGCGGCGCCGGCACACCGGGTTCTAGTCCCGGTCGGGGCGCCGGATTCTGTCCCGGTTGCCCCTCTTCCAGGCCAGCCCTCTGCTGTGGCCCAGGAGTGCAGTGGAGGACGGCCCAAGTGCTTGGGCCCTGCACCCCATGGGAGACCAGGATAAGCACCTAGCACCTGGCTCCTGCCATCGGATGAGCGCGGTGCGCCGGCCGCAGCGCGCCGACCACGGCAGCCATTGGAGGGTGAACCAACGGCAAAGGAAGACCTTTCTCTCTGTCTCTCTCTCTCACTGTCCACTCTGCCTGTCAAAAAAAAATAAGCATTTTTTTAAAAAAGCAAATCTATAGCCAACTGATCTTATACAAGGTGCTAAGAACAGGTATTAGAAAATGATAATCTTTTTAAGCAGCAGTGCTGAGAAAATTTGATATCCAATGTAGAATAATGAACTTAGTTCTTAATCTTTTTCAATATACAAAAATCAATACAAAATGTGTTAAGCACCTAAATATAAGACTGGAAAGTACTAGAAGAAAACACAGTGAAAAATTCAGGGCACTGAAATTTCAAGGATTTTCTGTATCAGACCCCAAAAGCATAGAGAATAAAAGCAAAACTGAATAAATGGGATTTTGTCAAACCAAATAACTTACATACTTGAAAGGAAAAAAATCAACAGAGTGAAATGGCAACCTGAAGAATGGAAGAAAATATTTGCAAGATACACATCTGTTAAGGAGTAACATCCAGAATATTAAGGAACTCAGGTAAATAGCAAATAAATAAATATCCAATAAAAGGGACAGTAGATCTAAACAGACATTTCTCTTAAAAAAAAAAGATTTATTTATTTATTTGAAAGGCAGAGTTAGAGAGGGGAGAGAGAGAAAGAGATCTTCCATCTGTTGGTTCACTCCCAAAATGGCTACAACAGCTTGAGTTGGGCCAATCTGAAGCCGGGATCCAGGAGCTTCTTCCAAGTCTCCAATGTGGGTGCAGGAGCCCAAGGACTTGGACCTCCAAGTCTCCAATGTGGGTGCAAGGACCCAAAGATTTGGGCCATTTTCCACTGCCTTCTCAGGCACATTAGAAGGGAGCTGGATCAGAAGTGGAGCAGCCAGGACTTGAACCAGTGCCTATATGAAACGCTGGCATTGTAGGCCAGCCCCATAAACAGACATTTCTTTAAAGAAAGACATGCAAATGGCAAAGAGGTACCTGAAAAAAATATTCAATATCACTAATCATCAGGGAAATGAATATCAAAACCACAATGAGATACCACCTCACATCAGTCAGCTAGCCTGTTATCAAAAAGACAAAAGATAATAGGTGTTGGTGAGGATGTGGAGAAAAGAGAACACATACACACGGTTGTTGGGAATGTAAATTAGTACAGCTATTGTGGGAAAGAGTGTGGAGTTTCAAAAAAAAAAAAAAAAAGAAGAAGAAGAAGAACTGCCGTAATATCCAGGAATCCCCCACTACTGTCATATATCCATGGCAAATTAAATCCATGTTTATTGTAACACTAGTCACAATAGCCAAGAAATAGAAACAACCTAATTAGCCATCCATGGCTGAATGTATAAGAAAATGTGGTATATATACACAACGAATATTGCTCAACCATAAAAAAATGAAATCTTATTATTTGCAACAAGACAGATGGAACTGGAAGTCATGATTTTTTTAACTGTAAAAAGGATTTACTTCATTATGACTTTAAGTGAAATAATCCAAGCACAGAAAGTCAAATATGGCATGATCTCACTCTTTTTTTTTTATTTGACAGGTAGAGTTATAGGCAGTGAGAGAGAGAGAGACAGAGACAGAGAGAAAGGTCTTCCTTCCGTTGCTTCACCCTTCAAATGGCCGCTACGGCCAGCGCTGCACTGATCCGAAGCCAGGAGCCAGGTGCTTCCTCCTGGTCTTCCATGCGGGTGCAGGACCCAAGCACTTGGGCCATTCTCCATTGCACTCCCGGGCCACAGCAGAGAGCTGGACTGGAAGAGGAGCAGACAGAATCCGGCATCCCATGTGTGCCGCAAGGCGGAGGATTAACCAAGTGAACCACGGTGCCGTCCTCAATCTCACTCTTTTATGAAGTCTAAAAAATAGATCATCTCACAGAAGTTAAAAATACAATATGGTTACAAGAGGTTGGAGAGGAAAATGAAGATTGACGGATGGGGAAAGATTGATTGATGAGTACTGTGTTGTAACTAGATAGGAGTAGAAAATTCTGGCATACTCTCCCACAGTAGCATGACTATAAACAATGTTAATGTACTGTGTATTCTTTATTTAAAAAACTGGAAATAGCATTACGGGTGGATTCACTATAAAGGAAAGTTTAATGCTTAGAAGGATAAATATATGTACTCTGGACATCACACAATATATACATGTAACATCACATAGTACCCTCTAAATATGCAGAATTTTGTATGTCTCTTAAACTTTTAATAAAACATTTAAAAGAAAAAAAAACAAAGCTGCTTACATAAAACTTTTCATGGGAAATGTGTAATATGAGTAAATTATGCATTTTAAAAATATATCAAAACAAACTTATTTTTAAAATTTTTTTTTTTTTTGACAGGCAGAGTGGACAGTGAGAGAGAGAGACAGAGAGAAAGGTCTTCCTTTTGCCGTTGGTTCACCCTCCAATGGCTGCCGCGGTCGGCGCACCGCGCTCATCCGATGGCAGGAGCCAGGTGCTAGGTGCTTTTCCTGGTCTCCCATGGGGTGCAGGGCCCAAGCACTTGGGCCATCCTCCACTGCACTCCTGGGCCACAACAGAGGGCTGGCCTGGAAGAGGGGCAACCGGGACAGAATCCGGCGCCCGACCGGGACTAGAACCCGGTGTGCCGGCGCCGCAAGGCGGAGGATTAGCCTGTTGAGCCACGGCGCTGGCCTTATTTTTAAAATATTTATCCACAAACTTTTTGAAGTCCTATTGTATTGTTGCATCATTAATTATTCCAGAGGTTTATTAATCTTTAGAAAGAGACAAATCTTTAGGGGGCCAGTGCTGTGGTATAGTAGGTTAAGCCTCTGCCTGCAGTGTGGCATCCAATATGGGCACTGGTTCTAGTCCTGGCTGCTCCATTCTGAGCCAGCTCTCTGCTAACGGCCCGGGAAAGCAGTAGAAGATGGCCCAAGTCCTTGGGCCCCTGCACCCACGTGGGAGACCCGGAAGAAGCTCCTGGCTCCTGGCTTCAGATCAGCTCAGCTCTGGCAGCTGAGGTCATTTGGGTAGTGATCCAGAGGATGGAAAACCTCTCTCTCTGTCTTTCCCTCTCTATCTGTAACTCTACCCTCAAATAAGTAAATAAAATCCTTTTTTAAAAAAAGAAAGAGACAAGTCTATTACATCTTGCCTGAACTAGAAGTTTAATTTATATTTTGAAAGCATCACTTTTGTAGCCCCTTGGAACTGATTATGTAGAATATATTGAAGGTGACTAGGGGGATGTGAGGAAAGCAAGCAGAACACTTTTACTAGAGTAAATCAGATAACAGCTGGTTGTGTTTTAAACTGGAGTGGCTGCAAAGGAGATGGTAACAAATGAATTAATTAAAGATATCTTGGAGATAAAATAGATTCATTGACTGTTGATGTTGAGAATTTCCGGCATGAGCAATTGAATAGATGGCAGTGTCACTTAACTGTCAAAAATAATTCCTTATGTTCCTACTTGGAGCAAACATACCACGAAAATAGATCTCTTTCTGAAATACACAGGCTCTAAGCTTCCATTCCTTGACCTGGGGCAGGATTACATACTCAGAAAAATGCCCTATCCTACTTACCATTCCCAGTCTCCTGACGCATGCAAATTATAGCCATTAATTAACTGAAGTCTCCAGAACACACTTAGTTTTCATTAACCTCCACATTAATACAGGCCAAAAGTGTTCTGCTGCTGCTAGGTTCATTGATTCTGCAATTGATTAAATATTCTACTGACACTTGGATAACAAGCAATCTAACCCTTTCCACTCCCTCTTACATTTCTGAGACTTCCAGTAAAGCTATCTAGAAAGCCACTGACCATTAAACTAAGTTGAATTACAGGTTTTTTGCCTGTGTTTCCCATCCATCTTTCAACTTTATATAGCCAATGAACACCAGCACTGTGGCTTTCCGCAGGTGATCTGCAAGGATTGCTAACAAGGTGGACAGGTTGCTGTGAAGACAGGGAAATTGGAAAAAATAGGAGTGAGAAAGATGGAGATCAGTGAAGGTTTCCAAGATATAGGAGGATGGAAAAGGTAACATAGATGAATACTAGGTGAATAGGCTTAGATAAAATCACTTAATCTTTAGGAGTGTTTACTCAAATGTAAAAGGAATAGCACCCTACTAGAACTGAAACAAGTCAAATTCAATTGAAAACTACAATGCTTTGTAAAGTGTAAATCACTATGCACTTAAGTTATCATCTCACTCTCACTGATGCCTCTTAAATTCTCCACTTACTATGTGGAACAGTATTATGGACTCTGTAGTAGGGTGATCCATCTTACCTCATCCTTATTGTACTTATTTGTACTCATCTGTACAAGGTCTCACAGAGGTTCAAATTCACACATGACAAAAGAAAATTGCCATAAACTACAGCAGTTACAGAGGAAATCACTTTCTCCTGTAAAGAGGCCCCCCAGACAAGTAGAGCTCTCAGATTCCAACTGCCATAAAAGGGTCCACCAGATTTGTACCCACCTCTCCTTGCCCAGTGTATAGGTGGGAGTCTAGTCTCAGCCTTCTACCTCCCTCTGGATTTTCTCTTTGGCATTCAGAAAAATGTACCACCTATGAGATACCTCCTTTTCTAGGATAGCACCCTTTGAGACTTCTGAGACGGCATCCAAAGCACAAATCCACAGGTTCCACACAGATAGGCAGACCCATAAGAGGACCTCTTACACTCCAAGTGTTCTGTGGTGCAGTCATTCACACCTCCCAGAAACTGCAGGGACCATCAAAATCACCAAATTCAGCCTTTCGGTTTATAATAAGTACTTTAATGGGAAGTATTTCTTGCCTAAAATGCAGACAGGCCACTTAACACTTCAGTGTTATTATGTAGGAACTTGCAGGACTGGTTTACTGAGGAGCTTCTGGCTCCAGAGTTTGTGGGTACTCATGGCAGCAACAACCCACTCACTCCCTTCTCCAAAGTATTTCACTGCCAAGGAGAATCAAAATACAATTTGGAGTCCAAATTCCCACCCTACTTCTATTTCCCCTTCAGGACTATGTGCTTGGTCCTTAGTTTATTTGTGGGTTATCTTCACAGCTCACTTAACCTCAGTTCAAAGTGAATTTACCTAGGTTCTGGAGAGCAGCAGAAAGCTAACCAATGAGTTTTTCTCTTGGTATCTGCTTTTAGAAAAGGTTCGGTTTCTGAGAATTTGAAGATGTTCTGAGTGTTGCAGGGGTGACATGATCTAGCTGTTGAAATTTGTGATGTAGGATGCTAGGAAACACTGCCAGGTGCCCTAGTGGGACAAAGAAACTAAATAAAAAGTGAAAGTATATAATTTTCATGTAAATAAATAAGTGAAGACATAGCCAGATGATTTTGGTTCTCTCCTCCGCTTCTTCATCACCATATCCCTCTGATGGGGGACTAGCATCTAGTCCATGGTTTCCTTAGGAGTGCATTCCAGATGTGCATCCTGAGCATATTTCCAAGCTCCAGCTGTTACTGCTTGAGAGACAGAAGTTTGAAGCTGTCATCCAGGATAGATCTCCTGTTGCGCCGCAGCTTTCTCTGCCGATGCTGGTACCAGACCACACCACCAAGAGCCAGAGCGATAAGCAGGAGGATGAAACCCGTGGCAATCAAAACAGAAGCCAGCAGTTCCACATCCTTTACGGGGATCTCCATGCCCAGCATCCTCACTTTGCCTTCTCCAGTGTCTCTGAAAATCGATGCTGAAATGAAGGAAGAGGAAAATGAATACCCTGGTACGAAGAATACTCAAAAGGGTCTCTTTTTGCAATCATCTCATGGAGAAACATGTGCATCCAAATAAAACAGCAGATCTTTACCAATCCTTCAGGCAAACAGCTTATAAACATAGTTTGATAGGTTAGAGAGAGAGAAAAAACATGTTCCAGCTGGAAGGGTTCTTGAGAATCACTGAGGCCAAAATCTGCCCATGGCAACGGCTAAGACTCAAAGTGTGATGATGTTTGATACATTTCCTCAAATATCTAAAAGCTTGTGATGCAGAAAAAATGAATTAAATCTGATCTGAATGGCTTCGGAGGCTAGAACTGAAGAAATATGGGAAACACCAGAAATCAGTTTGACTCATTCATCCAGTTTATTAGTGCTCATTTTGAATATTAGACCATGACAATAGCTTGCCACTCTCCTGTCCAGGCTCTCACTTCTGTGGGTCATATTAACACTGATGTCACAGAGATCTTTCCAACTGAAATGATAGTATTAGTTACTAGTGTACAAACATTTAATTGTCCCCAGTTTATTTGCAGAGTCAAGTTCAAATTTTTAAGCCAGACATTCCAACTCTCACAATCAAGCTCTAGCCTACCTTTGTGGCCTTACATGCTACTCTCTTCAGTCACAGTAACTCATTTTTATTGTCCATAACAGGTGATTCTCTTTCAAGCTTCTAAGTCTTTACCTAAATGCATTTTCCTCCTACTCCTAATATTTCTAGCCCCAGCTTAAATGCTACATGTCTCTGCAAAGTTTTCTTCAATTTGGTTTGACAATGAATGGCCCTTTCCTCTGTATTCTCAAAGTGCCTACTCTTTGTATTCCCACAATTACTTATTATGTGACCTTGGGCTACGTGACCTAACATCTCACTTCCTGCTTAAACTTCAGTTTCATCTTTTATAAGATAGGTATTACTAACACAGAAGCTTATTGCCAAGTTCAAGTGAGTTCACATTTACAAAACATTTAGCATAACAGCTGGAAGATAATAAGGACACAATAAATATTAGCTATTACTGTTCATCACTTTGATAAAACACATAGCATCCAGCATAGCAATTATTGTTTCTGTATCTCATTCCAATTTAGACACCGGAAAGTAGTATCTATATCTTACTTGTTTTGGTATTTGGCTCCTGTTTGATGAATATATAAGTGGATGAATGAATGTTCTAACAGAGCTAAGAGAAGCTGGGACAGAAGTTCAAACAGAAGCCAGAAAACATCCTGGTTCTAAGTTTATATTCTACTACTTACTCCTCTTGTGATCTTGGATCAATCTGTTCCCATCTTTCAGTTGCTCATGTAAAAAATTAACGAGTTACAGTAGGTCAGAAGTTTTGGTATACTTTTCCCCATTGTGCAAATATTTTAACAAATGAGAGCTGATGAGGAACATGTATACAAAATACATGTTATGCCTATACACATATACACACAAAATATGTATGTGTACTCCAAACATATGTGTGCATGACTATATAAATACACATATAGGTACATAGGTAAACGTACACACATACAAATATATATATGTATATATATGAGCTGATCAAATCGAAGGAAATGTGGTCTGAAGCCTCACTCACACAACTTCAGCTTACCTCTCTCCACCTGCCCCAGGACATACCCCAGTTCCCTAACTCACAGTTCATGAGCTATATAGGCAGGTAATTAGGATTTCTCCAAACATAGATGAAGTTTTCAAGAGTAAACTGTTCATTTCTCATATCCCTTTTAACATTCTGAATCTTTCCTGGTCAGAGACAAATGAGGTGGAGAATAAAAGCACAATTTGAACCTAGAGTCTTGAAGGGAAGAAACGACTGGTTCCAAAGGTTCAACTGCTTGCTATTCCATAGATGAAGAGAAAAAAGAGTCAAGAATAAAAATAGCATTTGAAGACCGTCTGGTGTTTGTTCTAGTCTCAAACTATCCCTGTGGGGAATCCATGCCTGTGCTACAACTCTTTCATGCTCAACCCAGCAGGTCGTAAAATTTTCTTCCCCCTCACACATTAGGTGGGTGGCTAAGACGGTAGCTTCCAACTGGAGATGAGACTGTTTTCTCCAACTTATCAGGTTAGTGGTGGGAGCCAGAGAGAATAGACCTGCTAAGGAAAGCAGAATGTTGGTACTCTAGTTTCTGAAGTCATATAGAAATTTTAGAGTACCCATCTTTAAGTCATGTGTGTCCCACCTTCTGGAGGCACACACACACACACACACACTTCATATATAGCTACCCCTTCAGTCTGTGCATCATTTTACTTACCTTTTTCAGTCTCTTCCATGATGGTACTGACAGTGCTTAAGTGTTCTGGGGGAAAGAATGCAGAGATTAGTTTTCTTATTCTTCCTACCAATCCACAGCCTCTCTGTGGGAAGTCAGCATTGGTTGGTGGGAGTTCTAAATAACAAATTTTATGGAAACTTGATTTATTTCAAAGATTGAAAATCTGCACTAAGACAAACCTTTTTAGTAAACTCAGAATGTAGAATCATTTATCTCTTTCTAGAGGTAAAGAGCATGGTTTTATTCTCCACCCTAGTTTGCTAAATCTGTTTGAATAGCCAAATATATTTTCCTAAGTCTACACTCTTGCCCATACTTTATATCACTGCTAAAAAAATCACATTTTTTTCTCCTATGTGTTCTTCAGGGCCCAAAAGAGCAGCTCTATAGGACTTCTTGGAAGGCAATAATGCTTAACTCAGGTTAAGAGGGTTAAGAAATAAAACACTTAACCCTTTAATGATCGAAAGAAACAAAAGTCAACACAATATACCCTTCTACATTCTTAGTGAAAAACAAAGAATTACTAGTTTAAAAAATTCCCCATGATATTCACTTCCCACATAAAAAATTAAGGAAAACGTTTTTCCCACCCTTGGTAGCAACACCGTCTTGCATAAGCTGTAATTGAAGGTCAATAGTTCTTTCTAGTCTTAGAGTTATTCCTAGAACAAAAAGAACTGCCTTTCCGAATTCTCACAAAACAAAACAATTAAGGTACAACAGTTAGAATCGCTTTTCTTCTCTTTAAAAAAGACTCATAACACTATGCCTTGAAATAGCCTTTTCTTCTAATTACTTTTTAAATAATAAAATTTTATGTAAATTTAATTTATTTCAAAGTATACAAACCTATACAAGGCATTGATACATGGAGCCCAATAAGATTGGACCAACTGATTTTACCTCTGCATGTATTCAGATAATTAGGAGAGGTGCAGGTGTCAAGGAAGCAAAGGAGGATGAGCAATATTGGTAAGGGGAGTGCCTAGAGGGGAGTCATACTCAGTCTTAAGATCTAGTTCTTCTGGTAAAAAGACGAGAGGTATAAGAGGTTTCTTTGTGTTATCCAGTTCTTATACGCCAGATAAGGTGTCAGAAGATGACCTGTCTTTGGGAAATAGGTCTTACCTTTTCGGGACAAGACAGTGAAGAGTGTTTCCATGCCAGCATGGACATGGTCAGTCACATGGCAGTGTAGCAGCCATGTCCCAGGGTTGCTGGCTATCATCTCCACAACTTCAAAGGTGCCTGGGAACAGATCCACCACATCTGCCCGGTAGCTCTTTCCATTCTACAATAAAGATTGTGGGTAGGAGAAAGAAACCTCATCTTAGAACTTGTAGAAACTAAAGATCTATGATGTCTTCATTAGGGGAGTGGGGCTCCAAGATCCCTAAACCAGAGAGAAGTTTTAAATTTTCACTTCATTCATCTCTCTATCAACCCAACCACACAAACTAAGTCAACAGAAGGGACTCTCTCCTCCTACTTTTCATAAAGTGTCCCAAAGTAAGGTTAATTTCCAATTCCTTCAGAGGGCTCAAAACTAGAATCTCCATTCTTTTCAGCAGACTGAAGTCTGGGGAATTTGGATTAAGCTTTGACCCATAGGAAGGAGCCACATATTTTGTTTAAAAAATTATTGAACTTAATTCCTTTGCCTTTGGCAACACTTTGATCAGAAGTTCTAGATCTCTGGGACTGTATCAATATCTCATAGCTTGGTATTCTTTTCCTAAGCTTAAATATCCTTCAAAATCCATACATCTTTAAAAAAAAGATTTTATTTATTTATTTGAAAGGTAGAGTTAAAGACAGAGAGAAGGAGAGACAGAGAGAAAGATCTTCCATCTGCTAGTTCACTTCCCAATTGGTCCCAACGGCTGGATGTGAGCCAATCTGAAGCCAGGAGACAGGAGTTTCTTCCAGGTCTCCCACATGGGTGCAGAGGCCCAAACACTTGGGCCATCTACCACTGCTTTCCCAGGCCATAAGCAGAAAGATGGATTGGGAAAGCAGCAGGCAGGAGAGGAACCAGCACCCATATGGGATGCCAATACTGCAGGTGAAGGCTTAGCCTAATATGCCACAGTGCCAGCCCCTCCATTTAGCTCTTAAATTGAAGCTCTTTTTGTATGAATTAAAGAATTTCAGCAATTCTGAGACATCAGTCTGAAATTCCTTGCTCTTAAGATCACTGCTCATTGAATCTCAATTCTTTGAGTAAAACCTGATGATATTGATTCCTTTTATCTCCTTAACTCATAAGTGAGTGATTGTTTTCCGTATCAGAAGTGACTGATCCAGGAATTTCCAACCAGGCTAGAATTCTCAGTCCAGTGCTCCATATAATAGACCTCTTTCTTTTCACTATTATCTTGTTCCTTGCTATTTCCCCTCTTCCTCAGTGGAGGTGAAGGCACTCTTCCAATCTAGCCTGAGGGATACAGCCCTCTTCTGAGCTCACCTGATAAAGGAAACTCTCGGCATGGAAGTGGACAGTGTGTATGTCAATATCTTGGCCCATGGCGAGCATGTACCAGGCCACTTGCTCTCCCTGGTACATGGTGAGACCTCTGAGGTTAGCGTAGAGCTTCCCATTGATGGCTGTAAAACAAGAAAAAAGTCTCTTACACCTCTCCTTTTGACTCCTCATTGTGCTGCCTTAATTCTAGTCCCTATTATCTTAGATGATAGCAATAGGATCCCAAATTGGTCTCATCTCTATTTCATCTGCTCTCCTTCAAACTATTTTTTCACACTGATATTAGATTGATTGCTCTAAATAACTTACTTGACCATGTCACTCTGCTCCCTAAAAATATTTTAATACCTCCCTCCTGCTGCAGAGAGCAAGTCCATGACTCCTTAACTCAGCCCACAAAGTCTTTCAAAATATATCCCAAATCACTTCGCCAGACTCATCTCCTGCTACAAAACATGTTTATTCCAAAGAGGGTAATTACTTCACCATCCTCCATATGGCCTATGAATGTTCTTTAGGTCCTTCTGTTTCCAGGCTTCGCTTCCAGAAACACTGCCTCCTTTTGCACATCTTTCCAGATCTTAGTCAAACCTTTACCTTCCCAAATAAAACTTCTCTGATCTTCTAGCTCCTGTTCATATCTCTCACTCCTTGAACCCCATTCCATCTCTGAATTACTCGAGTCCTGTCTTGTAATCCATTGAAACTCAGTAGAAACTCACTCCTACATTTACCTTATTTTAATATGTGAAAGCTCACATCCCCAACTGGACAATACATTCCTACCAAGAAGAAAATGAATGTATTCACTACAGGACTATAGCATCCTTGTAATTTATTTTTTAACATCCAACCAACACCTGAGCCTATGAATAAATGTTTAAAAAAGATCTGCTATATTTGTGAAATTAGTAATGATAATAATGCATGGGCCTCATTATTTGTTCTTCCCAGGATACATATCACATATTCTCAAGACACCGAACCACTTATTGACGTATAAATTCACACTAACAGGACTTTGTCCACAGCAGTTTCCCTCCACTTCACATGTTCTCACAGAGGGAAGGTGATTTCCACTTCATTCTCCAAGAGGGTAAACATGGAAAGAAAATTTATAGTCTCTGCATCTACTTTTAGTAATTTGTGAACTCAAAAGAAAAAGCTAAATATGATGAACTCAGCCCCTTCTGGATCTTCTTTCTTTCTGATCAGTCTGATCATAGAAATGGGTACAAACTGATAAACTATTTCATTGTTGGAAAGATTCTGTACATGCCAACAGAGAGAGCTACTATTTTCCATCTATGTCAATGAAAAGGGAGGAAAATATGTCTATTGCAAGGGGAGTATCAGCAAGCCCAATTACTTGCATAAATAAAATTAATTTTCCAATTAGCCCTCTCAAGAATAAAGCTCATATTTGATCTTAAGTATCTCTCTTTTCCAGTTGGTTCAGGAATCTGGAAGAGAAGACAGGAATATTATCTATATGACCCATAATACCTCAACATTATTTATCAGAATATCTCCAGAGCCAGCACTCAGAAAGTGCTCAACAAATATTTGCAAGATGGATAGGCAGATGTGCTGATAACTGAAGAGTTTCAATGAATGAACATATATACAAACAATGGAAAGTGGGCATCAGCCAAACCCCTGCATTAGCAAGATCTGACTGTGCCCTCATTCCCTTTTTGTCCTGAGTCATTTATTTCTCTGATTTGACAGAAGCTAAAAAGTTCACCTTGTGAAGTTTGTGAATCATCTGTTCTAATGTGAATCACTCATCTCTCCATCAAGGGGAAATAGCTAAAATCTATGGACAATAAGGTACTACTTTTGAGTTCCATTAGAGTTATTATCAAAGCTGTGCCTCATTCTCAGATCAAAGAAATCTTGGACGGGAAGGGATGATGAGAGATCACTTCTTACATTCCACTGCACTTAAGCTCTCCCTCTTATTTGAGACAATCTCTTGTTTTTAAAAAGCTACACAGATCTCTAGAGCAAAGGAAGGCTTTGATGCACACTTTCCCTCCAAAATCCATTCAAGTACAAAAAAAGTCCTCCCCCCTATCAAACATAAACCCAGTGTGCTACTCTCTGAGGCTGTATTCTCCAATTATTCCACCTATAAATTGAAACTCTGTTTTAAAAACAGACTAAATGGCAAGCTTTCCTTCATCTTATCCATTGAGAAAGCAGATCCCAAATTCATAATGTTAGAGAAATAAGATAATATTGAGAAATTAAAGTCAGAATTTTGAGAGAGTGGCCTAAGAAGCAGTTTATGAAATATGTTGAAGGTCATAAACGACTGCCCTCTCTTCTAATATGTTCAAATTTTTTTGGTGTCTCCATGGCAATTTTAGAGTGAGATTCCTGCTTTCTGTGCACCTGATCTACTCTGTAAAAACTTATCTACTTTGTATGCATTAATGTACAGTAATCTGTACATTTCTTTCAATTCATCCCCATTCCACCTTCCCATCCTTTCTGGAATTATGCTCCCTTGGATGGTAATGGGCCTATCAGATACCTTCATTCCACGAATGGGGAATTCCTTGGAATAAGGGTAAGTTCCTTTATGCATACCATGCATTTTATTGCTCTCCAAGAAAGTCTCGTCCTGTAGGTTAACACGACCTGGCTCCTGGGGCCCATGGATTGCCACATTCTCCTCCAGATACCAAGACTGGTTCTCATCAAAGATCAAAAATAACAAGGCAAATTCCTGGTCCATGTCACTTCGTCTTCCATGGGGTTCCAGGATGCCTTTTCTGCAGATGACCAGAGGCCCCACAAGGCCACTGTACATGTCCTGAAGAAGGGAGAAAAGGAGAGAGAGAGAGAAGAGGTTATTTAGGGTAATTATTTAGTTATTTATTTTATTTTTATTTTAATTATTTATTTTAGTAATTAGTTATTTTAGGGTAATCGTGCTCTCCAAGGACCAAGTTAGCACGTCATCAGCATATCTTCCATTTCTAACAATCCCACTATGTTACTTGAATTCCTTTTCACAATCATTTTGGGGCATGGGTAAGAAGAGTTATCTAAGCTATGCTTTGATTAGGCTGAATCTCCAAACCATCAAGCACTTTCACAAACAAGTGCCTTTTTTCATACTGTTTCCTCTGCCTGCACTGTGCCTCTCCACTCCAACATACCCTTTATCCCATGGCAGACCGTTACTCTGTTTTCAAGGCACAAAATGACTTCTATTGTGATTCCCTCTCCAACTTCCCTCTTGCTCAATTAGACCATGCTCTGTGAAAATGGGAAATGTATTTTACATTTGTATCATCCAAAGCACACAGTAAAATGCCCCAAGTGTAGTAGGTACTCAATAAATGATTGCTGGTAGCTAGTGGCTAGACAGATAAACACGTTTTCCAGATGAGGAAACAAAAGCAGAAATACTTGCCTGAAGTTACCCTAAAGGCACACTAGAACCAGATTTGAGCCTAGAACCCCCATCTCCTGACCACTAACTCTAAGTTTTTTAAATGACAACATATCCCTTATAGGACTGAAAAAGAAGATACAAGTAAGAAAATCCTCAAGATAAATATCTGGTGCTACCCATTCCCTTCACCTCTCCCTCTATCTACTATGATAAATCCAGTATTGGAGAAAATTTTAAATCCTAATTTTAAACTCTAATATCTCAGGGATGGGCTTCTTACTACAGCTGTTAACTTCTTTTTGCCAAGTAGTCAGTACTCTTTTGAGACCCACCTTCAATCAGCCAATCTTGTCTTTACCTTTATGGGATCCACTGCAGAATAATAGATCCAGGAAACACAAGCAGAGTCATTGGGACCAGGGCCAGAGCTCTCAGGAATGTTCCATTGGTAAGTGAGCACTTCACCTAGAGAGGGTAACAAGGGATCTCCAGCAGGACTGGGTAAGAAATTTCTCTCAACTCCCTGGTCCCCCCAAGAGGTTGTGGTGGGTGACTCCTAGCACCTTTAAGATCTTTCTCCATCACTCGCATACCAATCTGCATTTTATTTTTAACTTTGTTCTTCTTCTTGGAACACCTTTAATCCTTCCTCTTCTACTGACCCTATCCTTACAGGCCCAGGTCCAATATTCAGATAAAGCAGCCTTCAAATTTTTTGCTATACTAGTAATAGCCTCCTTTCCGTCTCTGTTTTGGTCAACTTTTTCTGCTGCTATCTCCTAAATGTAGCTGTTTCTACAAGGCTCTGTATCTAGCTCTCTTCTGCTCTCTTTCCATAATCCCTCGGTGGTAGCAATTAGTCACCTTTATGATACAAATTATGAACTCCTTGTTATTAAGCTCCAACATCACACTTCCAGTTTGATGCTAGGCATCTTTTGAAGATTGCCCCCATAGCATCTTAAATACAAAAAACATTCTGAACACAACCTCCTCCTTTGCAAAACAACCCTATGTTTCAGTCTCAGTGTTTAGAAATAACACACACACACAGACTCAAAACTTTAGTCTTCTGTCTCCTCGCCTTCATGCATTCAACAACCAATTAAAAGGCAAATCTTACTATTTTACCCCTAAAATACATTTTAATCTCTCCTTCTTCCTATTTCAATTATTGCTCCTTTATTTTAAAGCACTGCTGTCTCAACTTCACTATTAAAAACCTCCAAACATGTTTTTCTGCATCCAGACTTGCTCTCTCCAATCCGTTTTCCAAATAATGCCATGTTAATCCCCTTTTAAACTGCTCATTTGTTTGTTTATTTAACTCAAATGACAGAGAAAGAGAGATCATGCATCTGCTAATTTATTCCGCAAATGCTTGCAGCAGCCAGCACTGAACCAGTCTAAAACCAAGAGCCTGAAATTCAAATGCAGATGCAAACACAGGCACTCTGATACGGAATGCATGTGTTCCAAACAATGTCTTAACCATTGCCCCAAATGACTCCTTTAATTTTTGTTAATGACAGTTTTATTGAGATATAATTGACATACCACATAATTCATTCATCTAAAGTACACAATTCAATGTTTCTCAGTATATTCACAAAATGTTGTAACCATGGTCACAATCCATTTTAAACATCTCATTTCTACCAAAACATGCACACACACACACACACACACACACACTGTACTTCTGTTAGCCTCTAATTTACCCACCCCACACCAAGGCAGTCATCAATTTACTTTCTGTTTCTATGTATTTGCCCTTTCTGAGTATTTTGCATAAATTTAAATACCCAGTATATTGCCTTCCATGACGGGGCTCTTTAATTAAGCATAATATTTTCATTGTCCGTCCATGATTAAGCAAACGTCAGCACTTAATTGCTTTTATTACCAGGCAATATTGCATTGTATGGACATACCAGATTTGATTCTTCTATTCATAAGTTGATGGATACTTGGGTAATTTCCACTTTGGGGCTACTATAAATAATGCAGCTATCAGCATTTGTATATAAGTTTTTGTAAACATATGTTTTAATTTGTCATCGGTATATGACTAGGAGTGAAATTACTGAATTATGTGGTAAGTTGGTGGTTAACCATTTGAAGAATTTCCAAAGTACTTTTCAAAGTAGCTGGGGCATTTTGCATTGCCATCAGCAACATAAGAGCATTTTAATTTCTCAACATACTTGTGAAAACAGATTATTGTCTTTTTTTTCTTCAAATTTTAGTTTAGCTGTTCTAGTAGGTTAGAAGTGTTATCTCATTGCAGTATTGACTTAGATTTTTATTGACCCAATACCATTTGTTGAAAGTACTATTCTTTCTCCATTAACTGGTCTTGGCAAATTTGTTGAAATTCAATTGAACATAAATGTGAAAATTTCTGAACTCTCAAATATATGTCTATACGCATGCCAGTACCAAAGATTATTGTGCTTTGTAATAAGTTTAGAAGTTGATAAGTGTAAGTTCTATTTGCATTTTAAAAAATTATTTCAGTTGGGGCCAGCGCCATGGCTCACAATCCTCCACCTGCAGCGCCAGCATCCCATATGGTTGCCAGTTCTAGTCCCGGTTGCTCCTCTTCCAGTCCAGCTCTCTGCTATGGCCTGGGAGGGCAGTGGAGGATGGCCCAGGTGCTTGGGCCCCTGCACCCGCATGGGAGACCAGGAGGAAGCACCTGGCTCCTGGCTTCGGATCGGCATAGCTCTGGCCCTAGCAGCCATTTGGGGGGTGAACCAACGGAAGGAAGACCTTTCTCTCTCTCTCTCTCTCTCTCTCTCTCTCTCTCTCTCTCTCTCTCACTGTCTAACTCTATCTGTCAAATAAATAAAAAATAAAATAAATAAAACAAAATTATTTTGGTTACATCATATTAATCTTTCCAAAACCTCTCCTTGTTCATTTAATTTCTTTGTTCAAAAATTTTAATAGCTCCTTGATTATCAAAGAATAAACTCCAAACACTTCACCAAAACACCTAAGCTCCTCCCTTAATAACTCAGTCCTGGCCTTTTTTTTTTTTTTTCAGCCAGGTGTCTTACTCTTTCTACTTATGCAAAATACACACTAGTCACACTTAATTATTTGCTCACCTCTGGGCCTACCCCATACTTTCACGGTTCTATGCTCTTGATTATGTTGTTCTCTTTACCTTTACTTCCCTCCAACTTCTCCATTGAACTCCAGACTCCTTTATGCATCTGCCTACTTGACACCTCTACTTGTCTAATTTTCATTCCAAATTCAACATATCCAAACAGATCTTTGATGTTTCCCCCAAATTTACTCCTCCCATAGTCTTTCCAATCTCAATAAATCATGTTCAAGCTAAAAACTCAGGAATTATTTTTTATTCTTCTCATTCATTCATATTATACAACCATAAACAACTTCTGAGGTATCTACCTTAAATATATCCAATATCTAACTATTTCTATCCATCTTTACTGTCACCACTCTAGTGTATGCCATTATCTTCTGTCATATGGACAACTACAATAGCCACTTATCATGTGCCTCTGATAACACCCCTCCTCATAGCAACAAATGTGATCTTTACAAACTATAAAATAAACTATCTCACATCCCAATAATCCCTTCTCAGTGCAATTAAAATAAGGCAAAAATTCCCTACCATGGCTTGGAAGACTCTATATGATCTCAATTATCCTTGTTTATCTGTCAAAGCTCATTTCCTACTATTGTCCATCTCTCTCAGTATGGTGAAGCCACATCATTGTTTTGTTCCTCACACACACTGGGATCATTTCTATCTCAAATTATTTGCACTTATGGTTCAAGTCATCCTAT
Source organism: Sylvilagus floridanus (assembly GCA_949820135.1). NCBI lineage: Eukaryota > Metazoa > Chordata > Mammalia > Lagomorpha > Leporidae > Sylvilagus > Sylvilagus floridanus. The sequence goes on from OX463223.1 coordinate 84,194,087, forward strand.
AATTCTTTTAATATGGTTGACTCCTATGCAACATTCACATATCATCCTACATAAATTCCTCAGAGGCTACTTTACTGACCATAGTCAGTCCATCACTTGTGTGTTCAGGATACTCATTATGTTCTTTATCTTCTCAAAACTTGACAATTCAAAAACAAACATCCAAGTTAAAAATAAGCAAAAAGTTGGAACATACACTTCACTGAAGATTATATAAGAATGACAAATAAGCATATTAAAAATATTCATCAACATCAGACATTGGGAAATGCAAATCAAAATCACAATTAGATACCATAACATACTTATAAGAATTGCTAAAATAGGGATTGACACTATAGGATAGTGGGTTAAGCCACCACCTACAGTGCTGGGATCCCATACAGGTACTGGTTCAAGTCCCAGATGCTCCACTTCTGATCCAACTCTCTGCTAATGTGCTTGGGAAAGCACAGAAGATGACCCAAGTACTTAGACCTGTGTGCTCATGTGAGAGACATGGAAAAAGCTCCTGGCCCTGGCTTTGGCCTGGCCCAGCTCCGGCCACTGAGGTATTTTTGGACTGAACCAATAGACCGAAGGTCTCTCTCTGACTCTCTCTCTCTCTCTCTCTCTCTCTCTCTCTCTCTAACTGTGCCTTTTAGATAAATAAACCAATATTTTAAAAATGACTAAAATAAAAAAAATGATAACAACAAATACTGGTAATAATAGTCAGATCACTCAAACACTTCTAGAGGGAATGTAAAATGGTATAGACATTATGTAAAACAGTTTGACAGATTCTTATAAGAGTCAAACATATCCTTACTGTATGATCCAGAAATCCTACTTCTAGATATCTACAACAGAGATATGAGAACTATTTTCACACAAAATCTTCTACACAGATGCTCATAGTATTTTTATTTGTAAGAGTGAATATGTGGGCACAACATAAATTTCTTTCAACAGTGAAACATTAAACAAAATGTGCCTTATTTATACCATGACATAGTACTCAGCAATAAAGATATGACAATCATTGATATGGACAATAATCCAGGTGAATCTCCAGAGAATTATGCTTAGTAAAAACAGCAATCTAAAAGATTATATATTATATTTTTCATTTATGGCTGTACTTAAAAGAGTTCATGGAAGATGAAATTAAAGGAAAGTTTTATTATGGTATAAAATTTTTAAAATCCATGCATATAAGGAATCTTCAAAAATTTCATGGAAATGAATACTATAAAAACTGTATATGGGGTCAGCACTATGGCGTAGCAGGTAAAGTCGCCGCCTGCAGTGGCAGCATCCCACATGGGCACCGGTTCAAGTCTCGGCTGCTACAGATCAGATCAAGCTCTCCGCTATGGCCTAGGAAAGCAGTAGGAGATGGCCCAAGTTCTTCGGCCCATGCACACATATGGGAGACCCAGAAGAAGTTCCTGGCTCCTGGCTTCAGATCAGCATAGCTCCGGCCATTGCGGCCTTTTGGGAAGTGAACCAGCAGATGGAAGACCTCTCTCTATCTCTGTCTCTCTGCCTCTGCCTCTCTGAAACTCTGCCTTTAAAAAAAAATAAATCTTAAAATAAACTATATGTGGACTCCAAATTTTTGCACTGAAATAAAGTTATATTTTTATTTTATTTTTCCATGAACATTTTGAAGTACTTGTGTATATACACAAGATAGATATAACAGGAAAAGACAAAACTATAAAAATTGAGAACAGATACTCCGCAATCTGGTTTCTACTTTATTTTTTTAAATTTGATTTAGTGTACACAAACTTCATACATTTCATATATACAGATTTAGGAACATACTGATACTTCCCACCTTTCTCTCCCTCCCACCCATGCTCCCACCCTTCTTCCTCCTTCCACTCCTATTCTCACTCTTAATTTTTCCAAAGATCTATTTTCAGTTTGTTTTATACTCATAAAATTAGCCCTGTGCTAAGTGAAGAGTCCAACAAATAGCATAAAAAAAACTGTTCCTCAACAGTAGAGACAAGAGCTGTAAACAATCATCAAATCTCAAAATGCCAATTTCACTCCTATACATTACATTTCATGTACTCTATTAGCTAATATTTTCATCAATCCAACAGAATTGTTTTTGTCATAATCTCTGCTGTGAGCTGAATTGTGTCTCCTTCAAAATATATATATATTGAAGTCTCAATCTATATCTCATAATTTGACCTTATTTGAATATTCAGTCCCTATAGGGATAATCCAGTTTATTTATTTATTTATTTATTTTATTTTTTGACAGGCAGAGTTAGACAGTGAGAGAGAGAGAGAGAGACAGAGAGAAAGGTCTTCCTTCTGTTGGTTCACTCCCCAAATGGCCACTGCAGCCAGCGTGCTGCGCTGATCCGAAGCCAGGAGCCAGGTGCTTCCTCCTGGTCTCCCATGCGGGTGCAGGGCCCAAGGACCTGGGCCATCTTCCACTGCCTTCCCGGGTCACAGCAGAGAGCTGGACTGGAAGAGGAGCAACTGGGACAGAACCAGCGCTCCAACTGGGACTAGAACCCAGGGTGCCGGCACCGCAGGTGAAGGATTAGCCAAGGGAGCCGCAGCGCCGCCCGGGGATAATCAAGTTTAAATGAGATCATTAAGGGGGCTCTAATCCAATATAACCGGTGTCCTTATGTAAGTGGAAAATTTTGAGCAGAGACATATATAGAAAAATGTAACGCAAAGAGATGCAATGAGGAGCAATTCATTTACAAGCAAAAGAGAGAGATCTGAAATACAGCAGCTTCCCTCACAGCCCACAAAAGGCAGAAGCAATACTAGCACCTTGATTTTGAACTTCCATCCTCCAGAATAATAGGACAATAGTATCTATTGTTTAAGTCATCCAGTTTGTATTGCTTCGTTGTGGCAGCTCTAGAAAACTAACAATCTTTAACAATTTCCATACTATCAAACTTGACAGGTAATTTACTATCTTATGTGTCCATCCTAAAATTGTGCCTCAAAAACTTGAGCCAAATCAATAGGTTAACACAACCACTCAAAATATGCAAATATTTTATACCCTTGTGATGTTCCTAGTAATTACTCTTATTGCCATATAGGCCTATTTATCTGCCTCACTTCTTCCATTAGATCAAGTTGGTTCATGCACTTTTAAAACCAGGTTTGTCAGCAGAATGAATGTAACTGGCAATATCTGACCCCTCTTAAATTCACTGAAGACCTCAAATTTAATCTCATTTCTTCTTTTGCTCTGAGACGCTCCTTAAATGCGCCTCAAGCTAAGAAGTTAACCATACAAAGTTTATGAGTCATCTGCTGTAATCTCAAGAATTCATCTCCTCATCAAGGGAAAGTACCCGAAACCTGTGAGCAAAGGAGGCACTATGGGTCAGGCTTCATTAGAGTAACTGCTACAGCTATGCTTTGCTTGCACATCAAAGAACTTTTGTTAGTTCTTTGAAGTGTGAGAGGTTAATTAAAGCACTTAATTTTAACACATATTCCCTCTGGCACCTCCAACACAGGACTGCCTTCCAATCTACAGTAACATATTTTTAACATTTCAGAACAATTCCCAAAGCCAACCTGGCCAACTGACCACCTAGATTCAGACTTCTTGGATTCTCAAAAGTAGGAGGTGGGGATCAGGATGCGATTCAGACCTTATTCTTGTCTTCTGTGGTGACTGAAAGCTTAGAATACTCTTTCTCTTTAAAAAAAAAAAAGGGTTTGATGTATTTAGCTTGAAAGTCAGAGTTACAGAGAGAGAGGAGAGACAGGGATGGAATCTTCCATCCACTGGTTCACTCCCGAGATGGCCACAACACCCAAGACTGGGCCAAGCCAAAGCCAGAAGCCAGAAGCTTCTTCCAGGTCTCCTGCATGGGTGGCAGAGATTTAGACACTTGGATCATCTCTTGTTAGTTTTCCCAGGTGCATTAGCAAGGAACTCGATTGGAAGTAGAGCAGCCAGTACACAAACCAGTGCCCATATGGGATGCCAGCATCGCATGTGGCGGCTTTATGTGCTACACCACAACCCCGTCCCATGAATGCTTTTTTCTTAAAACTCAATTTGACATCTACCATTCCCTCCTGATTCATTCGCCAATTTTTTTAAAGATTTATTTATTTATTTATTTTTAAAGTAAGAGCAATATGGAGACAGAGGAGGAGGAAGGAAGGAAGGAAGGGAGGGAGGGAGAGAGAGACAGAGACAGAGACAGGGACAGAGACAGAGACAAACACAAAGACAAAGACAGAAATCCCATGCACTGGTTCATTCCTCTGATGGCTGCAAAAGCCACGGCTGGACAAGACCAAAGCCAGGAGACTGGAACTCTATCCAGGTCTCCCATGTGAGTACAGGGGTCCAAGTACTTGGGCTCTCTTCCTCTGCTTTCCCAGAGATATTAGCAGAGAGTTGGATAGGAAATGGAGCATGCAGGACTAGAACTGGCACTCTGATTTAGGATGCCAGTATCATATGTGGTGGCTTAAGGCACTGCACCACAATGCCAGCCCCACACTCGCCATTCTTGACAGTCCCTTTTATTAGTTTATCTCTCTCTACCCATCTTTTTCCTTTTATTATTAAATAAAAGTAACCAATAACCCTTGTTTCTGATTACCAAAATGTCCATAAAACTGAGTAAATGCAGAGAAAAGGTCTAGAAAGAAACATGCCAAACTAATAATATAGGTTACCTCTGGAAAGAGAGCTGGGGTAAAAGTAGGATCAAGGGGACTTCTGCTCATCTGTATCACTTGAATATTTTACAATGAGAATACATTCATGTATTACTACTTTGATTAAAAATAATTTTTGAAAATATATACAAATAAATCATGTTCAGTGCTGAATATTTCAGAAACTATGAAAACTACAAAAAAGATTTTAAAAGTTGCTGTTAAGAGGCCAGAGCTGTGGACAGTAGGTTAATTTCCCGCCTGCAGTGCTAACATCCCATATGGGCTCCATTTCTAGTCCCAGCTGCTCCACTTCTGATCCAGCTCTCTGCTGTGGCCTGGGAAAGCAGTGGAACATGGCCCAAGTACTTGGGCCCCTGCATCCCAGAGGAAGCTCCTGGCTCCTAGCTCCTGGCTTCGGATAGGCCCAGCTCCAGCTGGTGTTGTCATTTGGGGAGTGAACCAGCAGATGGAAGACCTTTCTCTCTATCTCTCCCTCTCACTGTATGTAACTGTACCTCTCAAATAAATAAATAAAATCTTTAAAAAAAAGTTGCTGTTAAGTCATAATGTGAAAATCAGTACTCTCATAGATTTAAGTACATCTTCCATCACTGAATCATTTCTCAAATGGCTGAAACAGCCAGATCCAGGCCAGGCTGAAACCAGGAGACAGGAATTCCATCTGGATCACCTATGTGAGTGGCAGGGGCCCAAGTACAGGTGCATTAGCAGGAAGCTGAATCAGAAGTGGAGCAGCTGGGATTCGAACTGGCACTCTGATATGGGATGCTGGTATAGCAAGTGGCAGCTTAACCCACTATCCCACAATGCTGGCCCTTGTATCCACCTTTTTATTCTTTTTAAAAATTTAAATTTGGGGGCCAGCACCTTAGCACAGTAGGTTAATCCTCCGCCTGCGGCACTGGCATCTCATAGGGGTGCCAATTCTAGTCCCAACTGCTCCTCTTCCCATCCAGCTCTCTGCTGTGGCTTGGGAAAGCAGTAGAATATGGCCCAAGTCCTTGGGCCCCTGCACCCACATGGACGACCAGGAAGAAGCACCTGGCTCCTGGCTTCGGATCAGCATAGCTCTGGCCGTTGCGGCCATTTAAGGAGTGAACCAATGGAAGGAAGACCTTTCTCTCTGTCTCTCCCTCTCATTGTCTGTAACTCTACCTCTCAAATAAATAAATAATGATAAAAAATTAAAATTTCATTTGAAATTCAGAGAAAGAAGGAGACAGACAGAGCTTCCGTTTAGTGGTTGGCTTCCCAAATGTCCAGTATGGCCAGGGCTGAGCCAAGATGAAGCTGGGATCTGGGAATTCAATCCAGGTTTCCTACACGCGTAGAAGTGATCCAACTACCTGAACCATCACCTTCTGCTTCCCAGGGTTGGCATTATCAGGAAGCTGGAATCAGGAACAGAACTGGAACCCAGGCACTCCGGTATGGAATGCAGGAATGTCAAACTGGCAACTCAACTCTAGGCCAAAAACTAATGCTCCTCTTTGTTTCTATTATGGATAGTGATATACTACATATCTTTGTACACAAGTCTTCGAATATATCTATGATCATTTTCTCAAGATAAATTTGTAGGTATAATTAATGAAGCAAAGGGGATAGAAATGTTTTAGTAGTCTTGATACAGTTTTCCAAATTTCCTTTCTGAAAGATTATATCGATATAAATCCCAAATAGTAGTGCCAATTACACTGTATCCCTAGTAACACTGAGTATTATGATTTTTAAAAATCTTTGCTAATTTGAAAATCAAGAAATAAAAAACAAAGATACAAAAAACCCAAGAAGATTGGTTGTACTTGGAATTCATTATCTGAAACCTCAAATGGCTCCTTTACACTGTTCAGCAGTCTTATTCTGTTTCCTCAAAATGCTTGCTTTTCTCCCTCTGAATCAACAATTTCATATAATTTTCTTTTGCTTCAAACCTCCTAACCTAGCACACCCACTTCCACAGCACTGATGACCTTAACCTGGATATGAATCACAAAACTGAAATTATCAGAAGAGAACTTTCATATTCTAAAGTAAAATCTGCAATCCTCTGTCACTACACTAGATCTAGATCGTGCTTATATGCTAATGACAATGATCCAGCAGTGAAGGAGAGATTGATGAAAAAGAGGGACAATAACAAAAGGATTAAGATAATTTTAAAATGGAGAGGGGACAGGATCAACAGCATTAGATAATTAATGAAAAGAGAGACACCTTATGGTTTGTAACTAGAGAAAGAAATGAGATGATTGGTACAGATCAGAGAGCTTTGAAATGTTAGCCAATATGGAAGCCTCAACATGATGGGCATTTGACACATTTGTTAGAGCAATGCTTGGGAGCATCTTGGAGTACTTGGGTTTGTGTCCTGGCTCTGCTCCTGATCCAGCTTCCTGCTAATGTGCACCCTGGGAAGCAGTAGATGATGGCTCAAGTACTTGGGTCCCTGCCACCTACCTAGGAGTCCTGCTGCACTATGAGCTCTGGGTTCCTGCTTGATCCAGGCCCAGCTGCTATAGGCATTTGGGAAATAATCTGGTGAATGCAAAATCTTTCTCTTGCTCTCGCTCTCACTCTCATCAACTCTCTGTCTTTCAAATAATAAATAAATAAATAGCTTTAGAAAAGAATCCCCATGTGGCTAATATAACCGAGGAACTGGATTTTTCATTTAGCTTAATTTTAATTTAAACAGCTGCATGTGACTAGTGGCTATGGCATTGGAAATGTCAACCCTAGAATATTTGGTCTAAAACCCTCTCTGGCTGCGTCATTCCTTTTTAGAAACAAAGTCCCATCTTTCACTACTCTTCACAGTCAATCCTTCAAAAAAGTTGTGATACTCCCTAGTTTTACTTTCACACCTCCTTTTTACTCCTTGGCAAATATCTAACCTTTTTTCCATTCACACAATACCACTGAGGTAAATATTTGTAAGAGCTGTTTAAATATGCTAATCAGCTGAAGAAAAACATGGTATTTGATAATTATCCTAGTGGGTGTCTGAATCTCTTGGAACTCTGACTTGGTGTTCGTCAATAATTTTTAAAAATTTTCAGTCATTAATTTTTCAAATCTTTCTTCTATTACATCTACCTTCTTCTGCAATTGCAATTTCCTGTATGTCAAAGATTTTTTTATTATCACACAGATCTTAGATGCTTTGTTCCATTTTTCCCTTTTTTTTTCTTAATGCTTCAGTTTGGATAATTTTTGCTGGGCCTATCTTCAGATTTACTAATAACTTCCTTAGCTATGTCAAGTTTACTGATGAGACAATTAGAGACCATATCTATTACCACGTTTTTAATTTCTAGTATTTCAATTTGGTTCTTTGTTATAGTTTTCATCTCTCTACTGAAATTACCCATCCCATTTTGCATGTTGTTCATCTTTTCTTAGAGCCTTCAACATATTAATCATAGTTATTTTGAATTCAAGTGAGTTAAAGCAAGATTGTATCTGAATAAGAGGCATGGTGATCATCACTCAAGAGACACAGATTTATGCAGTTATTCTTGCACCAAGTCACCTTCACAACAGCTACCGAAGTCAGGTTAGAGACAACAGTGTCTGGTTTTCATATAAAAATAAGATGCTAAGATGCACTGAAGAAACAAAGAAGGAAAGAGCTGCCCATGTCACCCCTTTCCCAGCTCCAAATAGTACAGCATGGAGAAAGACACCTCACCTTCCACTTAGGAGTGAGAGAGGGAATTAATTCCAGATCAAACATTTGAAATCAAATACTAACGTTGCCATGATAAAAACGCATGCCTAACAGGCCCCCACAGTCCCTGTCCTCAAGCTTGTACTTGACGATTGAGCCTTTTCACCCTCCTTAGCCAGCAAGCTAGGAGACAGCCTCTACCACCCTTCCTCCAACCTTTATCAGACAGTGCAGCAAGATTCCAGCCACTTCTCTCGGTAACTCTGACTTTCAAATAAGTAGATAAAATCTTTCTTTAAAAAACGAGAAATAGACTTGTGGTATGTTGCACCAATCCCACTACTTGGTACATACCAAAAAGACATGAATGCACTATGTCAGAAAAGTATCTGCAACAACATCCTTATAGCAGCACTATTTACAATGGCCAAAATACAGAATCAACCAATATGTCCATAATCAGATGAATAAAGAAAATGTGGTATTTATACAGAATAGAATACTATTCAGCTATAAAAAAGAATGAAATTCTACCATCTCCATCAAAACAGATAAAAGTGGAAGACATCATATTGATTGAAATAAGCCTGACACATAAAGACAAATACTACATGTTCTCTCTTACATATGGGAGCTAAAGTTAAAAAAAACAATCAAAAAGAAAAAAAAAAAGAAATACCGGTTTGTATCAGCATCACTGCAATTATAGCTTTATCAAACTTTGTTTTATATCTTTGTCAAACCAATAGTTAAAAAGTTATGGTACTATACTTTTATTTTTATTCTAATTTTTATGGTAAATAAATTGCATGTAATTCATATATACAGATTTAGGAACACAGTGATATTTCCTACCCTACCCTTCCTCCAGCCCACATGCCAACACTTACTCCTCCTTCCTCTCTTATTCCCTCTCTTAACTATTATAGTGATCTACTTCCAGTTTAGTTTATATTCATAAGATTAACGCTGTTCCTCCACAGTAGAGACAAGGGCTGCAAACAAATATCAAATCTCAAAGTGTGATTTTCACTCATTTACATTACATTTTTGGTACTCTATTAGTTAATATGTATGGGAAAATATGTGGTATCTGTATTTTAGGATGGACTTATTTCACTAAGCATAATGGTTTCCAGTGGCATCCATTCTGTTGCAAACAACATACTTTCACTTTTTTTACCACTGAATAGTATACCATACTATATATATATATATAAACACACACTATATATATATATACTATATATGTATATATATATAATATATATACACACATACTATATATTATATGTATAGTGTATATATAGTATGTGTGTATGTGCATGTGTTTCTGTATGTGTTTACATGTGTATATGTATATATCACAATTTATTTATCAAATATAGATATACTATATATACATATATAGTATATATATAGTGTATATATACTATATATATAGTATGTGTGTGTATGTGCATGTGTGTCTGTGTGTGTGTATACGTGTATATGTATATATCACAATTTCTTTATCAAATCATCACTAGATGGACATCTGGGTTGATTCTATATCTTAGCTATTGTGAATTGAGCTACAGTAAACATGGGGGTACAGATCACCCTTTCATATGCTGATTTCATTTCCTTAGAGGAAATTCCCAGGAGTGAGATGGTTGGGTCATCTCTCTCTATATATATTTTTTCATCTTTCTGAGGAATCTCCATATTGTCTTCCACAATGGCAATATTAGTTTACAGACACACCAACAGTGGATTGTAGTACTTATTTCCCCACATCCTCACCAGCATTTATTATTTGTTCACATCTGCATGAAATCCATTCTAACTGGGGTGAGGTAAAACCTCATTGTGTTTTTGATTTACATTTCCCTGATCCTGAACATGTTTTCATGTGTCTGTTGGATATTTGGATTTCTTCTTTGTAAAAATGTCTATTAAAGTCCTTGGCCCATCTCTTAAGTTGGTTGTTTGTTTTCTTGTTGTAGAGTTTCATGAGCTCTTTAGAGATTCTGGATATTAATCCTCTATCAGTTGCATAGTTTGAAAATATTTTCTCCTATTCTCTCGGTTGCCTCTTCACTTTGCTGACTGTTTCATTTGTAGCACAGGAGCTTCTTAGCTTGATATAATCTCATTTGTCTATTTTGGCTTTGATTGCCTGTGCTTCTGGGATCTTTTCGAAGAAGTCTTTGCCAATCCCCAGCATCCCATATAGGCGCCAGTTCAAACCCAGCTGCTCCACTTCTGATCCAGCTCTCTGTTATGACCTGAGAAAGCAGTACAAGATGGCCCAAGTCCTTGGGCCCCTGCACACATGTGGGAGACCCTGAAGAACCTCCTGGCTCCTGGCTTTGTGTTAGCACAGCTCCAGCCATTGTGGCCCATTGGGGAGTGAACCATCGGATGGAAGACCTCTCTCTCTCTGTCACTCCTTCTCTCTGTGTGTAACTCTAACTTTCAAATAAATAAATAAATCTTTTTAAAAAGAAGTCTTTGCCTGTGCCAATGTCTTGCACAGTTTCGCCAATGTTCTCCTCTAGAAATTTGATAGTATCAGGTTGTGGATTTAGATTTTTGTTCTATTTTGAGTGAGTTTTTGTAAAAAGTATAAGGTAAGGATCTTGCTTCTTTTGCATGCAGAGATCCAGTTTTCCCAGCACCATTTGTTGAAGAGAATATCATTTTTCCATGGATTGACTTTAGCTCCTTTGTCAAAGATTAGTTGGTTGTCAATGTCTATTTTTGTGCCAGTACCAGGCTGTTTTCATAGCAAGTGTCCTATAGTGTGCCTTGAAATCTGGTATTTTGGGTTTTTGTTTTTGTATTTTTAAAGATTTACTTATTTATTTGAAGTCAGAGTTACAGAGAGTGAGAGAGGTCTTCCATCCGCTGGTTCACTGTCCAACTGGCAGCAACAGCCAGAGCTTCACGAATCCAAAGCCAGGAGCCAGGAGTTTTTTCTGGGTGTCCCACACGGGTGCAGGGGCCCAAGGACTTGGGCCATCTTGTATTTCTTTCCCAGACATAGCAGAGATCTGGACAGGAAGTGGAGCAGCCAGGTCTCAAACTGGTGTCCATATGGGATGCCGGCACTTCAGGCCAAGGCATTAACCCACTGCGCCACAGCGCTAGCCCTGAAATCTGGTATTGTGATGTCTCTGGCTTTGTTTTTGTTGTTTAAGATGGCTTTAGATATTCGGAGTCTCTTTAGTTTCCATATGAATTTTATAATTTTAATAATCTGTGGTTAATTTAAAATTTATTGTATATGTGTGAAATGACCTGCTTTCCATTTCATTATTGTTATAGCTCTTACCTATTGTCCTGCTGAAATAGGGACTTTTTATTACTATTTATATGTTGAACTATTTTTTTGTGAAGCATTAAACCTTTGTCTATAATGAAAGATAGTGAAAGAAGAAAGGGAAGTGAGGAAGGAAGAAAGAGAGGAAGAGAGGAGGTAGTGAGGAAGGAAGGAAGGGAGGGAGGAAGGGAAGGAGAGAGGGAGGAAGAGGGGGAGGGAGGAAGGGAGGGAAAGGAAAGAAGAGGAGAGGAGAGGAATGGAAGGCAAGGGAGAGGGGGAAGAAGACATGGAAGCAAGGAGGGAGAGAAGGAGGGAAGATATAGAATTGTATCTATGAGGGGCTGGCTCTGTGGTATAGTGGGTAAAGCCTCTGCCTGTGGTGCCAGCATCCCATATGGGTGCTGGTTTGAGTCCTGGCTGCTCCACTTTCTTTTTTTTTAAGATTTTACTTATTTACTTGAGAGGTAGAGTTACAGACAATGAGAGGGAGAAACAGAGAAGATCTTCCACCCACTGGTTCATTCCCCAAATGGCTGCAATGACCAGAGCTGAGCCCATATGAAGCCAGGAGCCAGGAGCTACTCCACTTCTGAAACAGCTCTCTGCTATGCTCTGGGAAAACTGTGGAAGATGGCCCAAGTCCTTGGCCCCTGCACCCACATAGAGAGCTGACTCCTGGCTTCGGATTGGCCCAGTCTGGCCATTGCAGACATCTGGGAAGTGAACCAGCTGATGGAAGACCCCCCCTCTCCCTTCTGCCTCAACCTCTCTGTAACTCTGACATTCAAACAAAATAAATAAATCTCAAAAAAAAAATTGTATCTGTGAACTACATGGAACCTTTTCTCTTTGTATTAGTGTCATATTAACATATGAATTGATGAGAATCGTGCTGTAGTGATTATCATGCATTTGCTGTGACCCTGAGAATCTAATATATTAATAAAATTTCTTTAAAAAGAATTCCAGAGCAACTCAAGGAATAAGAATAAGGAAGACAACATGATACCTCCAAAGGAACACAACAACACATCAGTACTAGAATGTGAAAATGAAGAGATTGAAGAAATGCTGGAAATAGAATTCAAAAATGGATAATAAGATTACTTTGAAGTAGTCAGAAGCAAACCCATGAATTAAAGAAATCTATACATAACCTGAATGAACATTTTTCCCATGAAATTGAAATTTTAAAGAGAAATCAAAATGAAATATTGGAAATGAAGAATTCAATAGAACAAATAAAAACACAATGGAAAGCCTTAAGAACAGACTTGGTGAGGCAGACGAAAGAATATCTGAGTGAGAAGACATATATATGGAAATCTTACAGTTAAACCAAAAAAAAAGAAGAAATTAGAAAACTAAAAAAATAGTGTTGGAGATTTATGAGATACTATCAAATGATCCAACATACAGGTCTTAAGCATTCCTGAAGGCATGGAAAGACAGAATGGATTAGAAAGCCTTTTTAGTGAAATAATTACTGAAAACTTCCCTAATTTGGTGAAAGAGAGGGACATCCAAGTACAGGAAGCACAAAGAGCTCTTAATAGACATGACCATAAAAAATCCTCACCATGACACATTGTAGTCAAACTTTTCAGAGTAAACATAAAGAAAAGATTCAAAAATGTACAGGAGAGAAATGCCAGATTACTTTCAGAGGATCTCCAATTAGACTCACAGCGGACTTCTCATCAGAAACCCTATAGGCTAAGAGAGAATGGCAAGAGATATTCCAAGCCATAAGAGAAAAAAAAAATCTGTCTATCCAGAATACTGTACCCTGAATAGCTTTCACTTGTGAATGAGAGTGAAATAAAGATCTTCCATAACCAACATAAATTTAAAGAATTTGTCACCACTCGTCCATCCTTACAAAAGATGTGTAAGGATGTGCTACACACAGAAACATGGTCATCACTATGAAAGAAGGTGGAGTCAGAAAATCTCCCAGTAAAAGTACAAAGGAAATCCAAAGTAAATGATAGGAATACTTATGGATAAATGGCGGGGAAATTGAATTTAATCTGACTTTCTTCTGTAGTTCTTTATATATCAGAATATCCTGTCACTGGGAATATAGCCACATATTAAGACAATCTGTTTTTGAACCTTTTTTTAAAGAAGAGCTTGATTATACTGGACCATCTTTTTTCTTTTTCTTCTCTTATTACATATCATTTATGTGATTACAGTGTTAAGTCTTAGTTCTTGTATCTTTGGGCAGAAGAGTGTATCAGTTACTTTAAATGAATTTTCCCTGTCTTTGAAGCTCAGTCTCTAAGTGTGTTGTTGTGAAAAAAGAAAATAATTTGGTTTGCGTTAATTGAATACCTGAAAACTGAAATTGATAAGATAGATTATGTAATGAATAATGCTTTTATTTCTGGATAAAATTAGAATCAAATACATGTTTACACTACTTAATGGATGAAAATAATGATAGATCTTATAATCACTGTGAAAATTTTTGTGCTTGAAGCATCCAAAATTCAAGTGTTTACTCGATCTTTCTCCTGAAATCCTGCTCTTGTTTTCTGCACTTCATAGATGTTGTGGAACAGCAAGGTAAAAGTGTCATCATATCTCTGTTCATTACGAATCACATAGCTTTTCTAGTTAGGAAACAAATAATCTCAAAAATAACTCTTAGTGTCATTTTTTGGTTAATATGTTACACACTAATGGTATTCTAGATACCTTTAATGATTTTAGTAAGGTATCTATAAAAATTTACATTACAAACTGTATTTAAACTAATTAGTGAAGAATAAGGGAAAAACCTAGCTTATTGAGATTGCACATGCTCCATTAGTAAAATTTCAAAATTTGGAATAAAGGAACTTTCAGAGATAGAATGAGACCCAATGGTATCCATTAAACCAGCTCCTGTGACGTGGAAAGGAACCCCAGGAGCAGTGGAGGACATGTGAGGGTATTTGCTTGCCATGGTTGTAGTTGTGGTGTGCTCGTAACTAAAACACAGGCAGTGACAATTGTGTTGCCCAATAATCTGGAGTAGTGTCCTGCATTTATCTTTACTAAAATAGCTATAAATTAATGGAATCTACAAAGAAGAAACTTTATGACTAACTGTATTTGGGAGCCTTTACACAGCTAGGTAAAGTTTCCATGATACAAAGTATTTGGATTTAAAATTTAGCATTATAAGGAAGAAGACATGGCATTATTCCATGTGCTTAAATGATAACTTGCTTATTGAGTTTCAGAAAAAAAAAGAAAAAAATATGAAGTGAGTAATTGTCACTGAGTCAGCTGTAATGTTAATTTGCCAAGTTGTAGCATAAAGCTTAAATCTGTTTCTCAAGTGTAAACCATAGTAGTCTACTGCTGCTTTGTGTATACTGTAAGTGCTACAAATAGTCTCAGCCCGAATGTGTATTGATACCTCCCACCTTTTAAGTAGGTGCTTTTTTATGCCTCAGAAAATATCTGAGTGTCTGCAAATTTGTTAATCTGTTTGGAATTGAAGATATGTCCTGTTCTTTTGTTGTTATTGTTCCATATTTTCATGCTTAAATTTAAATTTTTACATTTGTACTACTGTTAATTTAAATACAATTTGTTTAATGGTTAAAATGGAGTTGTCAGTGAAGTAAACTTAAAACAGCCTCATTCATGTAACTGCTTAAGTAAAAACTACATTTTGTGTTCTTTGTTCATATACTTTTAATAATTTGTATTTCTGTTTAAATATAAGTGATGATGTTTTGCCTTTGTTTCTGTTTAATAAGGCTCAATTGTAACATTGATTAAATGAAGGAATGTAAAACAAAGTAGCATATATATATCATAAACTGTAGAGTTGATTAAATGAGATATTATGTATAAAATAAAAAGAATTCTAGAAGTTAAACTTCAAAGCCACAATAACAATAATAGTAAATATTGTTATAAGAACAGAATAATAGAAAAATTCAACAAGGTACGTAGCTTGGAGTCTGACCTATAGATTTATAGAAACTGAATATACAACAAAGATGGCAAATAATTTAATAGGAGAACAAATGAATTGTTTAGGAGATGGTATTGAGAAAAGTTATACTCTATATAGAGGAAATGTATATACGTGTAAATATCATGTATATATTCATACACATGAATCCTTAGCTAATATCAAATAGAAAGGAAAACTCTGGCCTGTTTAAAGGCCTGAATGTGAAAAGCAGAAAATTATAAAGTTAATAAAAAATAATGCAGCACAATATCTTTATGAACAGAGCTGAGAAAGGACTTCATACAAAAATACTTTAAAAGCAATAACCACAAGGCCAAAAATGACAGATTTCATCATATCAATCAAGGATTTATATCATGAACAAAATTAACACATGGCTGACAAATTGAAAAAGATAAATGTAATGCATAGAATATACAAGAGTTTAATAACTAAAATATAGGAACTGAATTGTTTTTTTAAAAAATCTGTCTAGAAATGCCAATTCACCAGCCAATTGCTACTACCATTAAAATACACCCAGAATCAGAGCACTTTTCACTCCCTCCACTTTATCAGGCTGGTCTGAACTGCCATCATCACTTACCTGGATTCATCCAATCATATTGGTCACTCCTTACTGGCTAACTCACTTCCTTACTAATCTCATGACTTTAAATATTGTCCACAAGACTATGACTCTCACATCTCTTTCTCTAGTCCACACCTCTGCTCCAATGTACCAACTTAATGTACCCAATTACCTACTTGATATCATTACTTGGACATCTAATTGAGAACAAATTGCCCCTAAAAAGCCTGCAAAGCATTCAAGAGACACACCTACTGAGATTTGTCTGAGGAGTAGATGGACAGAGCTATTAATCTCATCCACCAGGTCAATTTGACTTTGGGTGATGTGCACATAAGGTCTGTTTCATCTTAGCCATCTGAAGCAAAATTGCACAATCCTTTGTTCTTTATCTGTATACTCCTTGTCTATTTGCAGAAATGTCCTTCTTAAAATCAATCAGTAGCCTTCTTTTCAATAGACTGTTTTCAGAGATAGTACACTGTCTCTTAAGATATTTGTAGCCCATAGTGTTCTTAAAAAAAAGTTATATCCGACCTATGAGAAATTTGCCCCTGTTTGCCTAAAGCTTGTCTTTTCAGGCCAAGTCAATATATGTTCACTAAATAATGATAAATGCAAGTTTATTTTCACAAAATATGGAAAATCTGACTAGAAGTTGAGTACTTTGGAACACTTCCCAAGACTCCTTAAAAGTTTTTGGACTTATGTCCCATGGGCCTAGATTACTCATATTCTTCTGTGAATAATCTTATATTAACCTTTTTTACAGAGCCTGTTTATTTCCATCAACATAATAGACATCTGAAATTGAATGTATCCCAAACTGAAGCCCCATCTTCCCCCCCAAGACTTGCTCTGAAACTTCACCATTTCTTTAAATGCTAGATCTAACTATTGCATTGGACCCAAATCTTGCAATCATTTATTACTGCTCTTTTTTGTTCAACCATCAACACTTAGGCTATTGGCAAGTCCCATTGCATCTACTTTAAAAATATGACTAGACTCTGCTACTCACTACTTTCACAGGTACCACCCTGGTCCAAGCTACGACCATCTGACCATTTCTCACCAGGGTTACTGCACAGCTTCCTAGATCATCTCTTGGCTTCCTTCCTTACCTCTTTTCAACACAACAACCAAACTGATTGAGTTAAAATCAGATCCTATCACTGAATCTCCCAATAGCTTCTCAACTCATTCGAACTCCTTACAAAGCCCAACATATTCTGCTCCCCACATGTCCCCCAATTTTGACTTTCTAACTTTTTTTGCTACCCTTCTCCCTGTGCCCCATACTGTAGCACACTAACTGCCTGGGTGTTGTTTACCATGCTAAATATACACTTATTGCAGGACCTTTACCTTTGTTGTTCCCTTTCCTTGGAATTTTCTTCACTTTTTTTATTTATATGAAGGGAACAAATTTCATGTTTTTCATATATGCAGTGTTTTTAAAGATTTATTTTATTTATTTCAAAGACAGAGTTACAAAGAAAGTAGGGACAGAGAGAGAGGTCTTCCATCCATTGGTTCACTCCCCAAATGGCTGCAACAGCTGGAGCTGAGTCAATCCAAATCCAGGAGGAATGTCTTCCTGGTCTCCCACATGGGTGCAGGGACCCAAAGACTTGGGCCATTTTCCGTTGCTTTCCCAAGCACGTTAGCAGGGAGTAGGATCAGAAGTGGAGCATCTGGGACTCAAATCAGCACCCCTATGGGATTCCGGCACTGCAGGCTGGGGCTTTAACCTGCTACACCACACTGACGGCCCTTCAAATATACAGTTTTAAGAGCTTAATACTTCCCACCATACCCATCTTCCCTCCTTCACTCTCACCTTCCCTCCTCTTTCTTTTCTTATTATTTTTTTTAATTTTTACAATGATATACTTTCAATTTTCGTTATGATAACAAGCTTAACCCTCCACTAAATACAAAATTCAACAAATAGTAAGTAGAGGGGTCAGTGCTGTGGCATAGTGGGTAAAACTGCCGCCTGTAGTTCCGGCATCCCATATGGGTGCCAGTTCAAGACCTGTCTGTTCCACTTCCAATCCAGCTCTCTGCTATGGCCAGGGAAAGCAGTATTAAGATGGCCCAAGTCCTTAGGCCCCTGCACCCGTGTGGGAGACCCGGAAGAAGCTCCTGGCTCCTGGCTCCAGATCAGCGCAGCTCCAGCCATTGCAGCCATTTGAGGAGTGAACTAACGGATGAAAGAACTCTCTCGCTGTGTGTCTCTTTCTGTCTCTGTCTCTCTGCACTCTGTTATGGAATGCCAACCTCAAAAATAGCAGTTTAACTTTCTGTGCTGCAACGTGTCCTCAGCATTGAATTCTTGACTCTTTCCTCTAACACTGAGTACATATGAAATTTTGATGTTAGAATTATGATGTCTCTGTCTCTGTCTCTTTGCCTCTCTGTAACTCTATATTTCAAATAAATAAGCTAATCTTTTAAAAAAAAAAACCAAGTAGTAAGTAGAAAACCACTGTTCCTCAGAAGGTCAATTTCACTCATATACATTATTTTTTTAGTTATCACAGATCAGAGAAAACATACATATGATATTTGTTTTTTGGGGACTGGCTTATTTCACTAAGCATAATGGTCTCCAGATGCATCTATTTTGTTGTGAAAGAATGGATTTAATTCTTTTTTTTGGCTGAGTAGTATTCCATCATGTATATACCACAATTTATTTATCCACTTATCAGCTGATGGGCATCTGGGTTGATTACGTATCTTAGCTACTCCTTCCTCTAATATTGTTGTTATAGTCTCCACTCTAGTTCCTTCTTATCCCTCAGGTCACAAATTAAATGCCCCTGCCTCAAGAAATTGCCTCCATCCTGTCCCATTATCCCCTTTGTAAACTTTATAGCACCTATTCTATAAATATAAACATATGTAGTTGCTTTCTTGTTCATAATATGCCTTCTCCAGACTATAAAATTTGTGAATGTGGAGACCACAATGGTTTTATTCACTTATTTTCACTGTAATTTATTAGTGACCCCAAATGTGTTTCCATGTTTTGTTATATATCTATGCTTCCTCTTACATAAATTTCCTACTTAGATACTTCACTCATTTTTTTCCATTGACAATGATCACAACTCTTACTTTTTGTAAGAATCTTTCACACTGGTACATCCAAAAGTTTATGGAAAGTGGAATTAAAATACTAGTTTGGTGTAAAAATTTTGAAATCCATGTATACAAAGGTTTTTCAAAAGTTCATGGAAGATGGCTATTATGAAATTTTAATTCCATTTTCACAGATATATTAAAGTATTCTTGTATGATAACAATATTTTTAAAATTTTGATTAAGGTATACAAGTTTCATGTATTTCATACATACAGATTTAGGAACACAGTGATACTTTTCACTCTGCCCTCACTCCCGTTCATGCTCCAACACTTCTTCCTCCTCCTCCTCACATTCGCACTCTTAATTTTTATAAAGATCTACTTTCAGTTTACTTAGTGATGGTAAGGTTAACTTTATACTAGGTAAAAGAGTTCAACAAATAGTATGCTATGCATTATGTGTTCTCCTAGGTTTTCATCTTCTGTTTTTAAACCTAGCAAAACCTATTGTCACACTGAGTCCAGATGAACATTTATTTGCATTTTCTTTTAATTCTATTATTTTAAGATATTCTATCTTTAATAAATTTATAATTATTTTGGCAGGTGGTAGCAAAGATCTAATTTTAATTGTTTTTCCAAAGACAATGCCTTGTCCTAAAACCATGCCTGATCAACTTTTCCTTTCTTCCACTGAAATGCTAGTTTTTTCTAACATCAAAATTTCATATGTACTCAGTGTTAGAGGAAAGAGTCAAGAATTCAATGCTGAGGACACTTTGCAGCACAGAAAGTTAAGCTGCTATTTTTGAGGTCGGCATTCCATAACGGAGTGCAGATTCTAGTCCCAGCTTCTCTGCTTCCATAAAGCTTCTTGCTTATGTGCCTGAGAAGGCAGCAGATGATGGCACAAGTACCTGAGCACCTGCCACCCATGTGGGAGACTCAGATGGAGTTCCTAGTTCCTGGCTTCAGCCTGGCCCACACCTGACTATTGTGGCCATTTGCAGAGTGAACCAATCAGAGGATGGGAAATTGGAAATACTCTCTCTCTCTCTCTCTCTCTCTCTCTCTCTCTCTCTCTCTCTCTCTCTCTCTCTCTCTCTCTCTCTCTCTCTCTCTCTCTCTCTCTCTCTCTCTCTCTCTCTCTCTCTCTCTCTCTCTCTTTCTCCCCTCTGCTTTTCAATTAAACTAATTAATCTAAAAAGAAGGGTAACCAAATGAGAATCAAAATGTCACTTCATTAATAGCTGAGTCAGTGTGTCCACCAACTCCTATTGCAGAACATTGATAACAGATGAGGTGAAGAACAAAGCTTTTACTTAAGGGACTAATCAAGGCTTCCTCTTTCCAGCTTCATTAAGGTAAGATGGCTACATCTGCAGTGCAGGCCTTGGCCTATCTCACATATCCAGCTCACCTAATGGCAAGCATGGAAGTAGGTAGTGCTGAGATAAAAGAAACAGTAACCTTCCCAACTAGTAACATATAGTGCAGCAAAAATACCCCCAGGATCTGAGCAATCATAATAAAATCTCCCTGGTAAGGAATTGGTAAGGAGAGAGGTAAAAGGTGGAAGTGTGGGACTAGTGATGGAATAGTATTTCCACTATTATAATAAAGCCAGAAGATTGTCTGTTTCAGGGATTTTAAAATTTTCCTTCATACTAATTTTTTTTCACAGTATCATGCTACTTAAACTAATGTACCTCTATAACATGCTATACTATGAAGTTGTGCTACTCTTTTCTCACTCATCTTTTTCAAAATTTCTTGGATGTTTTCTGGGTAGTCTTTATTTCTCTGAGTGAACTTTATATGCAATCATTCTGTTTCAGTATCCAATTGTGATTTGATTAGAACTGCTTTAAATTTACAAATTAGGGTAGATTATCACGTCTTAATAATGATGTTATTCAGTTTTATTCTCAGCTCAATGTTGTTGTCACTCTATTATCTCCCTGGGTGATGACATACATACATAATCATGATTTCAGCCATTATTTCTCGTAGTTACTAATGACTGCTAAATCTTTATAACTATCCCATTGCTCTTCCAAGCTGCAGCCCATATGTTGAACTAAGTATAACCTCCTATCCTTGTGACTTTCTCATTTCCACCCAGATGTCTTACAGGTACATCACACTCATGACATTCAAAAATGAGCTTAGTATCCCCCACATATATTCACATTAAAAAAATGAAATAAAATCCATTTCCAACTTCCTGAATTTCTTCTTTCTTGATCAATCAACTTGGATGGTTGATTGATTCAAAAGAATTCTAATACCGTTGGCTCTATCATCACTGTTGTCCCTAAAACATTTGCTCAGCATTAATGTCCTATTGATTCTGCCTTAATTTCTTTCAAATCCATCTAATTCTCTCGATCTTCATTTCCCATCCCTTTTGTTAAACATTCTTCTGAGTAATTTCAAGGTCCATGTAGATGATTCATCCAACACTCTGGCCTGTGATCTCCTCAATGCCAGTGTCCTTCACCTCTAATTTACATCAGCACTTAGCCATAGCCTTCATCTCATCACTTGATTTTTTTCTGCCCCTGTGTTAAAATTAAACCACACTCACCATTTTAACTCCCACTCATTAGCCCACGTCAGTATAGCTTCTTTCCCTACCAGTTTATCAAAATCACAACTGACTCCCCTGTAGCTTTATCCAATGGGGAATTTTTCATTTTAGTTCTATGTAACCTCTCTGAAGTAGAATTCCTGGTTTTGATCCTATCAGCTTACACACTTTTTTATCACACTCACTTTCCAGTCAGTACCTTCCTTAAAAACTGGTTCCCTTATGGGACTCATCATTATTGTTAGAAATTTGTTTGTTCAGAGAGAGAGAGAGAGCTCCCATTCACTGATTCATTCCTCAAATACCCACAATGACCCCTGGCTGGGGCTGAAGCCAAGAGCCAGGTAGTCAATAACCCAGGTATCCCAAATAAGTGGCAGGAAGCCAGTTACTTGAGCCATGACCACTGCCTCCCAGCCTCTGCTTCACCAGGAAGCTGGAATTAGGAGCCACAACCAGGAATTTAACTCTGATACTCAGATATGGGACTTAGTCAGTTAACCAGCATCTTAATCACTAAGCACAATGCTCACACTCAATCTTAAGGTTTTTACTATCTCATTTAATAGACTCTTTTGACTGACTTTCTGCATTCCTAAGCCTTAAATTTCTACATAAATGTTGATGTGGCACACATATAGTTCTTCAGAGCATATCTTTCTCCTGAGCTCCAGATCTTTATTTCTCCCACATGAGTGGCAAGGATCCAAGTACTTGAGCTGTCACCTGCAGACTCCCAGGGTACACATTAGCAAGAAACTGGATCAGAAGAAAAGTCAGGACTCAAACCCAGGCACTCCAATATGGAATGCAGGTGTCCTAAGTGGCATCTTTACTGCTACACTAAATAACTTCCTCTACCTGCTTATCTTCTACACTCCCTTTTAGCTAGCTATATGCCTCTTTCCCGTCCTTCAGGTCAATGGTTTTTCCAAGTGTAGCTTCTGAACAAGCAGCGAAAGCATTACCTAGAAACGTGTTTGAACTAGCAAATTTTTGAGTCCCACAGCATATCTACTGAATCATATTTTGGAAGTTGATCCCAATAATCTGTGTTATCACAAGACTTATAGGTGATTCTTATTAATGTAAAGTTTGAAAGCAACTTATTTAAACCTCAGTTGAAATGTCATCTACTCTGGGATGACACAAGCACATTAAATTAAGTACTTCCCTCTGCACCTCCCTACTATACTGTAAAAACTCCTATTTAACACTTACCACAGTATATTATATTTGCCTGTTAACTTTCTCTATCAAAACAGTACAAATTCTTTAAGTGATTGCATCCATGATGTCTAAAGTTTTTTCCTATCATCTGTATGTCTCCAGTGTTTATGTAATGAATTAATGGAAGAGAATGTGGCTATGAAGATGGTCACTCTACATTTAATATTAGGGACTTAGTATGTTATTGGGATTAGAGCTTAGTTTGTACTAAGGTGACAAGAACTATAGTATATGTGATTGAGGTTAAGGACAAGTCTGTGGTCTGCAAGAGGTTAGGAGCTCAGACTATTGCCAAGAGTATGTTATTAGAGACCTGAATCAGAATACTAGCCAAAAACAAAACAACAGCCTATTCTAGGATTGAGAGAATGAGTATTTCATAGAGACAGACTCAGGTTGTGACTTGTATTGACTATTATTCCTATTTTCAATCTTTAAGAGCAAAATATATTTAAGGAGCAAGCAGAGGTACTTCATACCTTCGGTCCTCAATAAATGTTCCTACTTACCAGGCTCAGCAGCTTGTGGCCAGCCACTACTAGATTCTAGCACTCCATGGGCGTGTACAGAATAGGGGCGGCTAGCATTATTCTTGAACACCACAGTCAGGATATCACCAACCTCTCCTCTGATAAGTGGACCTAATATTTAAAAAGAAGAAAAAAATCTCATTAGTGGAATAGTGGAACAGAACTAAAGAAAGTGACATGCGCGATAGCTCTATAGAATTGGGTGTTTTCCCCGAGAAAGAATCTTTCTGAGACTGGAAATCATGGCTTACTCCACATTGAGATTCAGGAACGTTTAAACTGACATTGCTTCCTAGCAGATAAGGACAGATGCTTCATGTTAGGATTACACCTCCAATTACTCTCGCATTTCCACCCCAATCCTCTATCTATCATAGCCAAAGGCTATAGAGAATCTGGTCTCCATGGAATTACTGAAGGTAAGCAGCAGGAGTTTGGAAAATAATGCGAACTATCTGAGATATCTTCAGGGGTCAGTGGTCCCCTTCTTTGCTAGAATGAGAATAAGAAAACCCACTAGCTACCACAAATGTAAAAAAAAAAAAAAAGAACACAGCAATAATTAAACTGGGACATAGAGGTAATATTTATTCCCTATTATAACTTTTTTACATTTATTGAACCTAAGTATTCCTGACTTCAGCATCTGTTAAAATCTACCACCCTTGGAGACGCCATTCTCAAAGGTATAGAAAACCTAAGGCCAGCGCCGGGGCTCCCTTGGCTAATCCTCTGCCTGCTGCACCGGCACCCAGGGTTCTAGTCCCAGTTGGGGCACTGGGTTCTGTCCCAGTTGCTCTTCTTCCAGTTCAGCTCTCTGCTGTGGCCTGGGAAGGCAGTGGACGATGGCCCAAGTGCTTGGGCCCTGCACCCGTGTAGGAGACCAGGAGGAAGCACCTTTACTCCTTGCTTTGGACTGGCGCAGCGCACCTGCCGTAGTGGCCATTTGCAGGGTGAACCAACGGAAGGAAGATCTTTCTCTCTGTCTCTCTCACTGTCTAACTCTGCCTGTCCAAGAAAAAGAAAGAAAACCAGAAAAAAAAACTAAAAAAAACTTGGATCCCATGAGAATTCACGATACCCCCTTAAGTGCTGATTTTTATGATTACTTTATATAATATGACCATATTCATAGTTATAACATAAGGAAATATTGAGAATGAGGACTTCCTAATGTGGCATAGCTGCCTCAAGAGCAGTACAAGCTTTCAAAAATTAATAAGGAAGAGAATTCCCTTACCTAAGATTCCCAAGTGCTCTTCTGTTCCAGTCCTTGGCTGAGGGACCCTGAATGTTCCATCAGTGTATTCTCTGAATACAGCTTTCTTGTATCTGGAACCCAGGAGCCCATCCTTGTTGCTTAGGAAAACGTGACCATAACTACAGAAATCCAAAGAGAGATATGAGCACCTGGCCCTCAACTCCTCATTTTCAGATTTGGGGAAGCTATGTGAGAGCCATCTTCATTTCACAGATAGAAGAAAGGTTCCTATTCCTTATAATGTCAGATTCTCCAGCACACTGACTACACAACCACCATTAAATAAGGTAGATTTCAGTATCTATGCATGTTCCTTTTTGCCATAATGTGAATAGGAATTTATAATACAATTAATATGGCAGGAGCACTGGGCTAAGAATCTCTGGGACGTATCTTTAACCTTAATGATGTCTTAGATGGAATTAGTTTAACAAAAGGACAGGATTCAAAGTGACAGAAGAGTATTAATTGCTACTGTTGGAAATAAAGGGTGAGAAAAGAGAGACAAAATGGAATATTATAGATTTTACCTTGTGAGATGCTTTCCAGCTTACAAAGAGCCTCAGTATTCATTTCATCACTTGACATTCCCAACAGTTCTATGAAGTAGCTAGGTCCCAGAGGTTCAATTAGTGAACCAAAGATGACAGAAATGATCTACAGTGACATTGTCAGCCAGAAAGGGGGCCAGAACTTAGATTCAAGCCTGCTGCTCATTTCCTCCCTCTTTCTCTAGTTGTGTTTTTCACCTATACCACATCACTTTAAAGATGAGTAAACCAAGGCTCAGAGAAGAGAAGCCACATTTCCTAGTTCGCAGAGCAAGTGAGAAAGATTTCAACAACCAGCATAAAATGTAGAATTCGCAAAGGGCAGTGAGCAACAAAACAAAACAAACGAACAAAAAAACCCTAGTGGAGGGGCCAGCACTGTGGCATAGTAGGCTAAGCGTTGGCCTGCAGTGCTGGCATCCCATGTGGGCACTGGTTCGTGTCCTGGCTGCTCCTCTTCCAATCTAGGTCTCTGTTATGGCCTGGGAAGGCAATGGAACACGGCCCGAGTTCCTGGGCTCCTGCACCCGCGTGGGAGACCCAGAAGAGGCTCCTGGCTACTGGCTTTGAATCAGCGCATCTCCAGCCATTGCAGCCATTTCTGTCTCTCTGTCTCTCCCTCTCTCTGTCAGTAACTCTGCCTCTCAAATAAATAAATCTTTAAAAAAAAAAAACCCTTAGTTGAGACTGCTAATCTCTACCTCACTTTCCATTCCCTTCTTCCTTTTTAACAACAGAATTACCTGAGCTGAGAATATGGTTGACTAATAAGACTGTATTTCTAAGATGCGCTTTCAGCTGTATATAGCCATATGAATAAGATCAGGACAATGAGGTAGGAGATAAAGTGATGTAGACAACTTCCATGCCATCTCCTTACAGACATTGCTGCTTATACTGGCTTCTTTTTCCCTTTTTGATATCTGAAAATGCCTACAACTAGAATAGGTCACGTGCTCCCAGAGATGAAAGCAAGAGTGTTGTGGGTAACATAGTTCACCTACCAGCCCTGGTTTATTCATACCTCTACTAACAGGTGAACAAGAAATAGAGTTTTATCTTGTTTAAACCACTGTAGATTGGACATTTTCTGTTTAGTCTGTCCCTTATGACTACAACGTCATTTTTTTCAATGGATAGATGGGCTTAAAGCATGTAGTCCTTGAGTAAATTCTCTTGAAATTTAAGTTCCAGGACAAGTACTTCCAAGTAGAAGGAAGGCAAACATTATAAGGATGTGAGGTCTTTTTTTTTTTTTTTTTGGACAGGCAGAGTGGACAGTGAGAGAGAGAGAGACAGAGAGAAAGGTCTTCTTTTTTCCGTTGGTTCACCCCTAAATGGCCGCTGCGGCACCGCGCCGATCCGAAGCCAGGTGCTTCTCCTGGTCTCCCACGCAGGTGCAGGGCCCAAGCACTTGGGCCATCCTCCACTGCACTCCCAGGCCACAGCAGATAGCTGGACAGGAAGAGGGGTAACTGGGACAGAATCCGGCGCCCCAACCAGGACTAGACCCCGATGTGCCGGCGCCACAGGCAGAGGATTAGCCTAGTGAGCCGTGGCGCCGGCCTAGGATATGAGGTCTTTAACTTTAGCCTCACCTTATATCAGTGAAGAAGTAGTTGGTTTAAATTCAGAAGATCTTGGCCGGCTCCGTGGCTGCTGTGGCCCGGGAGTGCAGTGGAGGATAGCCCAGGTACTTGGGCCCTGCACACCAGGAAAAGCACCTAGCACCTGGCTCCTGCCATCAGATGAGCGCGGTGCATCGGCCACAGCGCGCCGTCCGCGGCGGCCATTAGAGGGTGAACCAACGGCAAAAGGAAGACCTTTCTCTCTGTCTACTCTGTCAAAATAAATAAA
This sequence comes from Sylvilagus floridanus, assembly GCA_949820135.1. Taxonomy (NCBI): domain Eukaryota; kingdom Metazoa; phylum Chordata; class Mammalia; order Lagomorpha; family Leporidae; genus Sylvilagus; species Sylvilagus floridanus. The sequence continues at coordinate 84,221,438 of OX463223.1, forward strand.
TAAATAAATAAATAAATAATTTCAGAAGATCTTCAGTCTAGTCTCTGCACTCAAATTTGTTATCAGAGGCCAGAGCTGTAGCATAGTAGGTTAGGCATCTGCCTGCAGTGTAGGCAACTCATATGGGTACTGATTTGAGCCCCAGTTGAACCACTTCCTGTCCAGTGCCCTGCTGATTGCCTGGGAAAGCAGTGAAAGATGGCCCAAGTCCTTGGGCCCCTGCATCCACTTGGAAAACCCAGAAGCAGCTCCTGGCTTCAGATCCGCCAATCCCAGCCATTGTGGCCATTTGGGGAGTGAACCAGCACATGGAAGACCTCTCTCTGCCTCTCTGTAACTCTGCCTTTCATAAATAAATAAATAGATAAAATCTTACTTTAAAAAATCTGTTATCCTCTTACATGACTTTGGACAAATACTTCCTTATGTCAGAGTTTCCACATCTTCATCTGTAAAATCATTCTTTGAAAGTGTGATACACTCTTTTATAAACACTTACCTCTCATTTTCAGACTGGTTGTGCCATTCCAGTTCCCAGCTCCTGTCAGGGCAATAATCCCACTCCACCTCCTCTGCCATAATGTAGTAGATTCTTGCGGCTTGGTAGCGTTGGCGAGGCTTGGATTGGTGGCCAGGACACTGGGAGACATTATAGATTGCCATCATCCCTGCTTCTCGATGGTTGGCTGCCTGGCAGTAAATCTCAAATGTTCCTAAAGGAAGATCAGAAAGTAAAATGTGACTCACAATACCTCTGGGCAGTGCCTGGAAATTCCTACATCTTCCCAGTATACTGTTTACAGCGAGTAGTCACAGATAAAGTTCCTTTACACTTTAAATAAGAGAACATTAAATAGTCATTGAGAATAATGAGCACAGGGGTTAAGAGTTATACTGTCAGGGCTGGCGCTGTGGCGTAGAAGGTAAAAGCCGCCACCTGCAGTGTCGGTATCCCATTTGGGCACCAGTTCTAGTGCCAGCTGTGACTCTTGCAATCCAGCTCTCTGCTGTGGCCTGGGAAAGCAGTAGAAGATGGCCCAAGTTCTTGGGCCCCTGTACCTGAGTGGGAGACCTGGAAGAGGCTCCTGGCTCCTGGCTCCTGGCTTCGGATCAGTGCAGCTCTGGCCGGCCGTTGGGGCCAATTAGGGAGTGAACCAGCAGATGGAAAATCACCCCCCCCTCCCAACTCCGCTACTCAGATAACCAACTCTTCCCTGTTTGGCCAGGATTTTCCTAGTTTTTCACTGAAAATTCCATATTCCTGGAAAATATTCAGTTCTTGGAAAACTGGGATAATTAGTTACACTAACTATCACTTATTAACTCTGCACCCTTATGACAATCTCTAAATCTCTGGTGTTTCTGTTCCGTCATCAGTAGAATGAAGACCGTTTCACTTACCTAGTTTGGTTGTTTTAGAATGAAACACAATAATGTGTGTAAAGCTTATAGTAAATGTTCAGTAAAAGAAGATATTAAATAAGTAAACGAAGCTGTAAAAGACACTAATCCAAGGAAGGAATTGACCAGCTGTGCCTCTTTGTGGGCTAGATTAACAAGAAAGAACTTCCGATCAGGGGCATGTTTATACCAAGGTCTTCCTTCCCGGTTTTTTTTTTTTTTTAAATGAATGTTCAGATATTATTCTTGAATCTCTGTGTTGTGGGGCAGCATGGATCTAATCTTAAGTTTGGGTTTCTATGCCAAGGAAATTCATGCACAGAGAATACTGATCAAGAGGAGCCAATTTTCATACAACTTACTCTCATTGTTCCCTTATATTGGTATCTACTGCCTGTTCCGTTACTACAAACTTCATCTTAATTTTCAGTCTTCTATGAGAAAGCCCCAAACCCAGTTCCACACCACAGACATTGTTCCAAATTCAAGTAGCACTCTAATTAAATCTGTATCTGACAGCCCTTCTCACATATGAGAGGACCTTGAAAAAGTTCAAGGAAAATGGATTTTAGGAAAAAATTATGAATGGATCTAATTTTTGTACCAAAATAAATTTATTTTAATGTCATTTTCCATGAACTTTTTGAAGTCCCCTCATATCTCATTGTTATCCTCTTTCTGGAATGTATCTGCCTACCCTACTCCCAAGTATTTGTGAGAGCTCACTCATTCCCCAACTTCAGCTCATATTTTATTTCTTCCAAAAAGCCCTCTACTTCTCTGGCTCAAGTTGACTCAGTATTCTTGGCCTCTCTATTCCTCATGCATTTTACACCTAAACCAGTCAGTTAAGGAGTAAGTGCTCTGCTTTTTAAAAATAATCCCTTAGGGGCTGGCACTGTGGCATAGTGGATAAAACTGCTGTCGGCAGTGTTGGCATCCCATATGGGTGCTGGTTTAATTCCCTGCTGCTCCACTTCCGATCCAGTCCCTGCTAATGCACTTGAGAAAGCAGTAGAAGATGGCCCAAGTCCATGGTCCAAATCCTTGGGCACTCACGTGGGAGATCTGCCTAGCTACAACAATTGGGACCACTGGGGGAGTGAACCAGTGGATGGAAGATCTCTTTCTCTCTCTTTCTCTGTAACTCTGCCTTTCAATTAAATAAATAAATCTGTTTAAAAAATCCCTTATAGTTGTTTATAGATATCTTGAAACAAGGAATCCATACTTTTCTCTCCATATCTTATTTCCCAATTCTTTTCTCTTACCCTCTCATCTATTCCATTAGTAAATTACATTATAGGTATCCTTTCATTTCTACCACTAGTTGGCTAGTTCAAGCTACTATCCCCTCTTACCTGGAATAGACTACATTATCTGCATATAATCCATGGATCTCTTTAACAAATATAATCCTAAGCATATTGCTCATTTGCTTTATTTTTTAAAGATTTATTTTTTATTTATTTGAAAAGCAGAGTTGAGAGAGAGAGAGAGAGATTGTCCATCCACTGTCTCACTCCCCAAATGGCCACAATGGCTGGAGTTGTCCCCCAATTAATACATTTTATCCAAACCTTACTTCCTTGCCTGTGGGGACCCACGGATAGGCTTGCCATGGGACCCCCCATGCTGGGCTTGGCTTATAGCAGTAATGTGGATGTAGCAGCTGATTGAACTTTCCATCTAGCTGAGGATAGTGGAAAACAACAAGATGGCGACGATGCCCTGCCTGCTGCGTGACTCCACAGCTGATCGTGATCAAGTGCCGGATTGGGGAGCTCTGCATGGACTGTGATTGGTTGACTGTGATTGGTTGAATTCTGTATATAAGTGGACTGCGGGACAGGGAACGCACACGCTAGCTTTCCCCCTTAAGGAACGTGCGCGCCATCTTCCCCCTTCTCCCGGTCCCCCACTTTCTTTCCCACTCGTTCTAAGTAAAAGTCTACTGAAGACCGATTAACTGCGAGCAGCGTCGTTCCTTTTGCGGCCGAAGGAGCTGACACTTGCCCTTGTTTCTTATTTGCTAATTTGGATAATGATGCTGCCATCTATCTAATGCACAAGCTAGAAACCTAAGACATCCTTTCTTCCTCATCAGCTCCTCAAAATGCCCTGCCATTTCTCTCGAAATATTCCTAAATTCTGGTCTTCTCTCCATCTCCATTGTCCCCACACATTGGCAAGCTTCATCATTTATTTCAAGAGCCTTCTTCTGTACCTCCGGTTTTGTTTCCTTCTGAATCAGAACCATTATCCAAAATATCTCACAGTAAATTTACAAAACTGAAAATCATATCCTGTCACTCATTCTTTTAATAAAAGAAAATCTTTCATAGCTTCCCATAACCTAGGAAACAAATCATAACTCTTTAACAAGTCCCTTCCTCTCTTCCTAACTGGATCCTTAGCCATCTTCTATCTCCTTTAAATCTTGCGTTTTGATATTCCTCAACAGGGGTGCTATTAATAATTTGAGTGGGATTATTTTTAATTACATAGGACTGTCCTACATATTGCAGAAAGTTTTAGCCTACTTGACTCCTACCCTTCACACCTTCTGCCAGTGTAACAACTAAATGTAGCTCCACATTTCTAAGTATATATTAGAGGACTATCTCCAATCAAGAACCACTGAATCAAATTATTCTATTCAAACTTCTCTAGAAAGATGCTGCTTACATGATTCCTACTGCCTATAATGCCTTATCATCACCCATCCCATTTCATTGCCTGGTGACAGCTTATTGACCTTTAAAGTCTCACTCTGAATATCTGCTTTCCTAGCAAAGCTTCGCAAGTCAAGCAGAATTCATCACCACTCTCTGTGTGTTTTCATACCTCTATGCAGATAGCATCACAACAGTCTTGAATGTTGTTTGCATACCTATCTCCCTTTCACATTAACTGTGAGTTAGTTGCCTTATTCATCCTCACATTCCAGTACCTAAACCAACAATGCAAAAAGCACAGATTTTGACTATGTTTTGAGAAAATACAACAGAAAGAGACAATAAAAAGGAGCAAGGAAGAAAAAAGTCATGATAACAGAGGAATACAGGAAGAGCAAAAAGACAAGATACAGAATAAAGAAAAAGGAAAAAGAAGAAAGAAAAATCAGAGGAAATTAAAGGGAAAAGAAATAAAGAAAAAATAAAAGGAAAAAAACATTATAACATGAAGAAATACAAAGAAGGGATGTGAATTGAGAGAAACGAGGTACAAATGAGGAAGATACAGCACAGGAAGAGAAAGAAAGAGAAGCGAAGAAAGAGACTTGCTAAAATAAGGAAGGGAAGAAAAAAGGGCAAGATGGGAGACAAATAGTTAAGAAGAAGAAGAAAAGGAGAGGATAAAAAGAAAGAATAGAGATACAGGGGTCAGCACTGTGGTGCAACCGGTTAAAGCCCTGGCCTGAAGTGCCAGCATTCCATATGGGCACCGGTTCTATCCCAGCTGCTCCTCTTCCCATCCAGCTCTCTGCTATGGCCTAGGAAAGCAGTAGAAGATGGCCTAAGTCCCTGGGCTCCTGCACCCACGTGGGAGACCGGAAAGAAGCTCCTGGCTCCTGGCTTCAGACTGGCACAGCTCTGGCCGTTGTGACCATCTGGGGAGTTTCTCTGTTTCTCCCTCTCACTGTCTGTAACTGTTTCTTAAATAAATAAAATGAATCTTTAAAAAAAATAGAAAAACCTGAGAGAAGGAAAAAAAAAGAAAGTTAAAATAATGAAATGGGAAGGGGAAAATGAAAGAATAGGGGAAAATATTGGGGAAAGAGGGTGTGTGTGAAGGGATGAAAATGAATTTAAAAAGAGCTACATGGGGCTGGCACCATGGCTCACTTGGTTAATCCTCTGCCTGCAGCACCAGCATCACATATGGGTGCCCGGTTCTAGTCCCGGCTGCTCCACTTCCTATCCAGCTCTCCGCTGTAGCCTGGGAGGGCAGTGGAGGATGGCCCAGGTGCTTGGGCCCCTGCACCCGCATGGGAGACCAGGGAGAAGCACCTGGCTCCTGGCTTCGGATCGGTGCAGTGCCAGCCCTATCAGCCATTTGGTGAGTGAACCAATGGAAGGAAGACCTTTCTCTCTGTCTCTCTCTCACTGTCTATAACTCTACCTGTCAAATAAAAAAAATAAAATAAAAAAAGAGTTACAATGACAAAAAATATGAAAGAACCAATAATGAAGGGACACAGCAGTAATAAATGTTCTCTTTGCTGCTGAAACATCTACATGAATCTGTGGAAAATAACATTTCAGACTTTAACCTTTTTATCTGCCACTTTCTTTGGCTATTAAAACACTAGTAGTTATATTGGAAGACCTGAAGATATTATGCAGGGTGATACTTTTAAAAGCAATACAATATTTTCTGCTAAATGTTAGATCTATTAAAAGAGAAATAAGGACTTAAAAATCAACAATAGACCCACACAACTCAAACTGTTAATTTTTTTTTCTTTTTTTAAATTTGTTTATTTACTTGAAAGCAGAGAGACAGAGGGAGAGCCGGAAAGAGAGATCTTCCATCTACTGGTTCATTCTCCAAATGGCCACAGCAGTCAGAGCTGAGCCAGTCCAAAGCCAGGCGCTTCCTCTGAGTCTCCCACATAGATGCAGGGACCAAATCACCTGAGCCATCCTCTGCTGCTTTCCTAGGCTATTAGCAAGTAGCTGGATCAGAAGTGGAGCAGCTGGGACTCGACCTGGTATCCATATGAGATGCTAGCGCCACAGGCGGAGGCTTTACCCATTATGCCACCGCACATTCCTCAAACTCTCAACATTTTTATGAACTTTTTCTGAACATGTGTTTTTTCTATTTGTGCAAATGTAACTCTAAGTGTCCAACACACAAGTGTTGAATCTCCATAGTGATGATTTTAAACCTCCTGCAAAGCTTCTCAAGCATGCATGTTTATTTACCATTGCCCATCACTACCCAACACTCCACAAGCTAGATTCTGGTCCTGACTCTGCCACTGAACTCAGGTACCCTAGCCCTGCCTTTGGAGAGCTAGTCACAACAGTCTCTCTAATTTGATTTAGAGAGCGTGTCCCCAGGAGCAGAATGGAGTTCACATTCAAGAAGGCATCTATAAGAATCAATAGGATCTGATGGAGAAGGGGCAAGAGGAAGAAGCAGGAAAAAATACACAAAGCTAACATTTTTAACCTGAGCAAGTCATTTCCCCATTTCAGATCTGTATCTCTTTCACTCATTAGTAAACTAAATTAATTGATTTTATCTCAAAGGGACTCTCACCAGTTCCAATGTTCTATAACTTGAAATTTCTTTAAAAAGAGGAGAGGTTTCTTCAAAATGATTACTTAGCTACTTATTTATTTGAGAGACAGGCAGAGAAAGATAGCGTGACAGAGACAAAAAGACAGATAGAATGCTCCCATCCACTAGTTCACTCCACAAATGCCTGCAATGGCAGACTGGAATGAGCCAAAACTGAGAACCAGAAGCTCAATCCGGGTCTCCCGTATGGGTAGTAGGAACCCATTTATTTGAACCCTCACTGCTGCCTCCCATGGTCTGTGTCGATGGGAAGCTAGAATCAGGCAACAGAGTTAAGTATAAAATCCAGACACTCTGATGTGGGATATAGGTGTATTAACAGGCATCTTAACCACCAAGATAAATACCCAATCTGACAAAGAATTTTAAAGATCTAGAAATGAAAACATAAAGAAGACCAAGAGTAACCTTTCAAACTTTTATTCTTATAAATCCATTCTCCCCCTCTTCTTCCAGCCTACCCATAAGAATGTTTTTAAGTCATCTACAGCCACCCTCATTGGGACTCAGTATGGTACAAAAAATTTATCTAGAGCGAGCTTTAAGAAGGCATACAGATCTGTCTAGGGAAACTTGATGGTTTTTCAGGAAGGAGATTAAATCTGAGATTTGGCTTTGGGGCTGACTAAAGAGTAGCTTTCTTCTTATTAAGAACTTTCAAACTTCCACCTCACTGCAAGCACTTGCTTCTCTCGCTAAATTTTACTCCATTAACTGATGATTCTAATGTGATTACAATAAATCTCCCTAATCAAGAAAATATGCCAGGTAAATGGACAGAAATGGGGATCCGAGAAATCTGGAGACACCAGCTTTGTGTCATGTGCTTGTTAAATTCAGGACCAGGCTGAGATTATTAAATAAACAAAAGAGACTTGCTTAGTTTAAGAACTGGCTCTCTAAATATTAATGGAATTTATACAATTATTATTAAGTTTAATAACTAAATGGAACTGACAGATTTTTCTTACAAACATTATTGCCACCTACTGGCTGGAAAAAGAAGACACCCTAGGGACTGTAAATAAAATACTGCTGCATTATGAAATATCAAAAAATATGAAATATAAAGAAATGCTGTAGTCAAATTTCTGCATGAATTAAAAATAATGAGTGTGAGAATAATCTAGCCATGAAGAAGGGTAGTGATTAAGATAGAGTTAAGGGCCAGCACTGGTAGGCTAATCCTCTGCCTGCAGCGCCAGCACCCCGGGTTCTAGTCCTGGTTGGGGCGCCGGATTCTGTCCCGGTTGCCCCTCTTCCAGGCCAGCTCTCTGCTGTGGCCCGGGAGTGCAGTGGAGGATGGCCCAAGTGCTTGGGCCCTGCACCCCGTGGGAGACCAGGAGAAGCACCATTGGATCAGCGTGGTGCGGCAGCCATTGGAGGGTGAACCAATGGCAAAGGAAGAACTTTCTCTCTCTCTCTCTCTCTCTCACTGTCCACTCTGCCTGTCAAATAAATAAATAAATAAATATTAAAAAAAGATAGAGTTACACTCTAATTTTTCCAAGTAAACCCTTCGGGCCCCGCGGGACACTCAGCTAAGAGCATTGAGGGGGCGCTGAGAGGCAAGGTGCGGGGAAGAGCAGTGGCTCGCCTCACAGCAGACCACCCGCCCATTCCCAAGATCCAACTACGAGCTTTTTAACTGCAGCAACTTTAATATACACTATTGGATATTGTTACACAGAAAATTAATGAAAAGACCTGCACTGGACCTCCTGTGTTCTGATTTCTAGGCTGATACTGTTAGAGTATTTCTCTCTCACACAATATAACTGAGAGAGTTTGCAGAAATCCTCACAGAATATCAGAGGTGAAGTGTTATTATAGGTACATCTCTTCCACTTGCCTCCCCGTGTGAGGATTGTATCTATGTGGTCAACAGGCTATGTGATCAAGTCCATCTCTTGTAGTGCTAGAATATATCTTCTTCAACTTTCTAATCCTTCTCTGTTCAAACAACCAGAATATGGAGAATATATTGAAGAGGGAAAAGACAAAAGTATCTTTGGAAATTTCCTAGCCCTCTTTACATGCCTCTTCTTTTCACTTCACCAGTCCTCCCTCCTCCTATCTCTACCCTCAACCCCATACGTAACAAAGCCTCTGAGCCCAGGGCCAGCTGCTAACGCACTTACCAGTGTTGTCGGGCTGCATGATGGCCATAACAGAGGTGTGAGGAAAGAGCATGGCTGCACCCTTTCTCATTCCCTGAAGCTGCACGGTGTTGCCCTGGAACACGACCCCATGCACGTCAGTCTCTGTGCCCAGGCCGAGCAGGTGCCAGGCCACAGTGTCACCCTTGCACATGTCCAGCCTGGGCAGGTTAGAGAACAGAAACCCATTAATAGCTGGAAAACAAAAACACAAAACAAAATGGTGAGATGAGACCAGACTATCTCAGCACCTTCCAGCACTATGGCATCAGCTCTACACTGGGACTGCCCAGAACTTGAAAGTCAGGAATCATTCTGAACTCCTCTGCCTTTTTCTCTAAGCCAGTTCCGTTCCACCCATGGAGATGTGGCTTTAGAATGAGAATCCAGTTAGCCTTTTTGGCCTCACCTACTGACCTTCCTCCACCATCTTCCATATTCTGGCAATATTGAACTACTCTCCACTATCACAATTCCTACACACCTACACACACACACACACACACACACACAATACCAATCTCTTCCATTCCCACTACCTTGGAACTCTCCTCCCTTTATTTCTGAGGCACTGCATTTACCAATTCTCTTACAACATCTCTGATTGGTCCTTCTCTATTTTGTTCTCATTCTCTACCTCTCTATAAAGTGTTAGTTTTCCCCAAAGTTCCATCCTCACTTCCCAGAATGCCGCCTCCTCTTCCTCTTTACTGTTGCTGATTCTGGACCTTAACCTCTCTTGCCTTAATTCCTACAATAGCCTCTTCCATGGTACACCTACATGTAGTCTGCCCTCCTATACCCTCCAACCCTCACCCACACATACGCCATTACCCTGTGATCTCTAATTTTCTCTGCATTCCCAAGGCTTTAAACATCTTAGATACTTAGAAAACATCAGTTGAATTTTCATATGCCATTCCCTCTACCTGAAATAATCTTTCCTTCAAATCTCTCTCTATGGAAACCTACTACTCATCTTCATGTCCCAGCTTTAATATCACTTCCTGAGTGAAGCAGGGTCATCACTATCTCTGATTTCCATGGAACTTGCCCTGCAAAACTGCGATATCACCTATCTACAGATTCCAATAAATTTCCTACAAATATGTCTCCCTCACTAGATTGACCTACCAGGAAGATTTATCTATCTATTTGTGTGACTGTTTAGGCACCCACCATGTTGCCTGATACCAATTAGGTACTCAGTAAACTGAAACTGGAATGAATTTGACTTAAGAGATTGTATTACTTTTTCCAGTTGATAGAACTAACTAGTGATAACAACTAAAAGATGGAGTCAAAAGAAAGCATATTTATTTGTATCTTCCCTCCTCCCTCACCTTCCACACTTACTCAATACAATTGTACTTCAAAAAAATTGTGTTAGATGGAACTAAAATATGAGTATATTTTGATGGTAAATTGTTCATAAAACACAAAAAATTTATGTTATTAAAAATTTACATGGATTTCAAACAAAATTTACACTACAATTAACTCAAACTTTGGGGCTTGTGTTGTGGCACAGCAAGTTAAGTCACCAACCTGCCCCACTGGCATCCCTATAAGGATGACTGCCAGTTGTTGTCCGGGCAGCTCCATTTCTGGTACAGCTCCCCACTAATGCACCTGGGAAGGCAGCAGAAGATGGTCTGAGTGCTTGGACCCCTGCAACCCACGTAGGAGACCTGGATGGAGTTTCAGGCTCCTGACTTTTGTCTGGCCCAGCCTGGGCCATTGCAGTCATTTGGCGACTGAACCAGCCAAGGAAAGATTCTCTCTCTCTCTCTCTCTCTCTCTCTCTCTCTCTTTCTCTCCCTCTCTCCCTCTCTCCCTCTCTCCCTCTCCCCCTCCCCCTCTCCCCTCCCTCCCTTCCTCCCTTCCTCCCTTCCCCTTCCTCCTTTCCTCTCTCTCTCCCTTTCTCCATGTAACTCTGCCTTTCAAATAAATAAACAAATCTATATTAAAAAGTAAACTCTTAGTTTCATTTTTCCACAAAGTTTTGAAGGCTTCTCACGCAAGAAAACCTGCTTGAAGCTGACCAGGCCTAATGCTTTCACATCAACTGAAATCAGCTTTAATGAGTCACCCTATGTGATAATCCTCTTGGATGCAGATGAGAGCATTGCTAACCCTCTGATTCTACTTCCCCTGCCTGTAATGGCTTGATTGAAAACCTATTTAGTCTTCAGGCTCTAGCTCAAGAACTCCCTTTTCCAAGAATCCTTTATTTTGATTGTTCTCCATTAATGTTCTCCTCCTCTGAATTTAAAAGCTGTTCCACATAATTTGACACTTAATTATAGTCTGTCTTGGATTGTTCTATAATTGTTTCATGGGTATTATTATTCTCATCTCATAAAAAATTGCTAGGAGCTCTTTGCAAACTGGGACCAAGTCTTCCCATTCATTCATTTACCGCCCACAGACCCACCTACCCATTCATTTGGTAGCTCACTAATCCAATTAACATTTACTATGTGTTGCATAGGGTAGAGGATACAGAGATAAGAAACATACAAAACTCACCTTTAGGGAAACTACACTCTAACAAAAGAATATATGAAACATGCTATTAAAATGGTCTGACTGAAATGTGATGGTAGTTAATAAGAGGGTGTCATCACCCTGGGCTTGGGTGATAAGAAATGGTTATATGGAGCAGGTAGCATTTCAGTAGGGACATAGAGAATGGGCAGACTTCCCACAGGCTCAGGGCAAAGACATAAGGAGGGCATTTCAAGTTTAGGACACCGAATTGAAAAAAAAATCAGCAAAGTAAAAGGTATGCTCAGAAAAATAAGCGCACTTAGCTGGAATATGGGGTGCAGGAGCACAAGTAGTGGAAGGTTAGACTGGAAAGGGTATCAGCTTATAGTTCATACTCTGTGGTAGATCCTTTGTGCACAATCCACATCTCACAGTACTTCCTCCCAGTGTCCCCCATACAGGGTAACACATGACAGCACAAAAAGGTGCTAAGACAAATCTGTCATTTTTGCTTGAATCCCTCGAAATAACTTGTCTCTTGGACAAAGCTGTGGTTTCATAGATTGGTCATGATCACAGTTAGTTTTAGGTTTTACTTGAGATATCTCAGTTGTAGCCCAGGGTAAAAGTACTCTCCATACCATGCATCTGATTGGAGTCTTCAAAGCCCTTGACATCTTCAGAGACCAGTCGGGAATCCAACATAGCAGCTGCTTGATTGGTGTTGCTGTACCAGCTCTTGTTCTCATCAAACACAGTGAAGAGGAGAAATAATTCTTTATCTATCCCTTTCTTCATATCCGGTAGAAGAAAGAACAGGGATAAAGTACAAATGTGTCAGGAGCTGTGTAGTTACAAATGGAAGGATCTCTGATGCTCCTCACCTCCTTCTGTAGACTCAGAGCCATGCCCATACTTCCTGCTCAGAGCTGCAGTTGTTGCTAAGCAATTTTTCCCCCAGGTAACCTCAAGTTGTAGGAGAAGGTGGTTACAATCAAAGGAGAGGACTGGAAGGGAGGAATAAATGGAAGGGGGCAGGGGGAAAGCACAGGATGAGAAAAGAACAGAATTGCTCTTGTTGCTGCTCCTGTTACTGTTGTTACTGCTAGTATTTACTGAATGTTCACTACCTGCCAGACAATATGCTAAGCACTTTATATTGACTATCTCCACTGATACTCACAGAAACCCAAGGTACTTCCTTCCATGTGAACCCTCTTTACAGATGAAGAAACTGAGACAAAGATAAATCAAGTAACTTGCCCAATGCTACACTGCTAGAAACAGTGGGAGATAAGCAAATACTAAAGAGGACTTAGAGATTAGGAGCAAGCGTTAGCGGCTATGGGGGTGGGGAAGGAAGAGCAGCACTGAGGGAGAGATGGTGATGGGAAGTTTTGAATTAAAATGGAACAGAGCCTAAGGAAAATGTGTATTAGTAAGTAAAAAATGAAATGCAAGAGAGCATGAAGTCACCACCTATTAATTTATAATGCAGTAATTTGGCTATTTTTTTTCTATTTCTTCACCTCTAGAACAGTCTTATGCTTAATCGGGTTTAGGAATGCAGTTTCCTCATCCTCTCAGCAGCTTTCCTAGCCAGGCACCCAACAATACCTGCTTGCCATCTGTACCCAAGGCACCAGCCTTGCACACCAGCAGGGGGCCCACCAGGCCAGAATTTGTATCTCTAATGGGATTCGCTGCAGAGAAGTACATCCAGGTAAGACAGGCAGGATCCTGAGCCGTGGGACCAGCATGAGGGGGAACTGTCCAGCGATATGTTACTTTCTCAAAGGGTTTGGCCACCAAACCAGGGTGGGATGAGCCTGCAGCGAAAACAGCAGTCATTACTCACTTTGGCTAGAGTTAATATAATCAGAGTTAATTGATATAATAGAGATGGTAAACTGCAGAGGCAGTGTGTAGCATCATTGGCAACAGCAATGTGGAGTACTGAATATTGGTCTAAGACTCAGGGTGCTAGAGTTTACCACCTATTTTGGCCACTAATTTGTGAGCTGAGGCACTTAATACTTCCCTAGATTTCAAAGATGTGTCCATAGCCTTTTAAAATTTCATTAATAAGGAAGACACATAATAAACACTGAAAAGCATGTTCAATCTAGAGTAAACAAATTTAAATCAAAATAACGAGGTTGGTTGAAGGTATTTGCCTACAAAATTGTCATTTCGACAAAAATTTAAAATATTGCCCTGGTGCCAGTGAGGTTGTGAAAAAAGAGGCCCTCTGTAGTAATGTGGCAGAACTTGAAATTGATGGGACCACAAATTTCTCCAAGAGCAATTTGCATGTAGGTACCAAAACTATCAATGTGTATACCCTCTGAAACAGAAACTTCATATATTAACAATATATTCTGAAGAAAGAATCATAAAAGTGTGCAAAGAACCATATACAAGGAAATTTGTAATATAGCTTACAACAGGGGAAAATCATTGTGGATGGGTTTAACTTATCATTCCTTATTCACTATTTCTTCCTAACTTTTCAGGTTTTCAAACTTACTGAAAACTTTGAAGAGTGCAATGATCATCACCCTACCATTTAGTTTCAAATATTAACACTTTTCCATCTTTAGCTACAACTATTTTTATGTACATCTACACATACATGCATGCACACAAAGTTATTCATTGTTTGCGTTTGATGATCATTTTGCAAGTAAAACTCAGGCATCATGACATTTTACACCTGGATAGATCAATAAGCATCTCCTACTTGCTACCATACCATTAGCACACCTCAGAAAATTTCCTAATATCTTCTGATATCTAATCTATATGACGAATTTCCCAATTATCTCCAAAATGTCTCGTGAAGTATGTTATAATCAGATGAATCAAGATTTCTCAGTTTGCACTTAGTTGGCATATCTCTAATATCACCCAATGGCATTGACTTCTTGAAGAAGTTGCCTTCTAGATTTGTCTGCAACTTTGCCTTTACACTCAGAATTTATTTAATAATTTGGCTTAATATATATTAACAGTCTTGGAGAAAACAAGAACTCAATAACTCAGTAATACCCTTCTAGAATGCTCTCATAAGATATAAATTTAAAGTGCAAGCTAGAATGCATGCCTTCATTCACTGCAACCTGATTTATAGTATTCAAAAATGCTTTAGAAACCAACATGCTTCTGGCATTGTGGTGCAGCAGGTTAAGCCACGACCTGCAATGCTGGCATCCCATATCAGAGCAACAATTCGAGTCCCAGCTGCTCCATTTCCAGTGCAGCTCCCTGCTAATGTGCCTGGGAAAGCAGCAGAAGTGATGAGCCCCTGTCATCCATGTGGGAGACCCAGACAGAGTTCCACACTCCTGGCTTTGGCCTTATCCAGTCCAAGCTACTGCAGGCATTTGGGGATTGAACCAGCGGATAGAATCTCTCTCTCTCTCTCTCTCTCTCTCTCTCTCTCTCTCTCTGTAACTCTGCTTTTCAAATAAATGGATCTTCTTTAAAAAAAAGGAAAGAAAAGAAAAACCAACATGCTTAAACAACAGAGGATAAGGTAAATAAATTATGTCAACTACATGTGATAAAAATGTTTATAGCAATGCATAAGAAAACAGACAAAGGGCCGGCGCCATGGCTCACTTGATTAATCCTCTGCCTGCGGCGCCAGCATCCCATATGGGCACCCGGTTCTAGTTCCAGTTACTCCTCTTCCAGTCCAGCTCTCTGCTGTGGCCCAGGAGAGCAGTGGAGGATGGCCCAAGTGTTTGGGCCCCTGCACCCGCATGGGAGACCAGGAGGAAGTACCTGGCTCCTGGCTTTGGATCGGTGCAGCGCCAGCCATGGCAGTCATTTGGGGAGTGAACCAACAGAAGGAAGACCTTTCTCTCTGCCTCTCTCTCACTGTCTATAACTCTACCTGTCAAATAAATGAAATTAAAAATAAATTTAAAAAAAAGAAAACAGACAAAATATAATGGTAGGATGCATAACTGTGTAAACAAGTTCATATCTACAAATTCGTACATCTTATAAGCATAAAAAAATGTTAAAAGGTGGGGCTGGCACTGTGGCATAGCAGGTAAAGACACCGTCTACAGTGCCAGCATCCCATATGAGCACAGGTTCAAGTCCCAGCTGCTCCACTTCCAATCCATCTCTCTGCTATGACCTGCGAAAGCAGTAGAAGATTTCCCAAGTCCTTGGGCCCCTGCACCAGAATGGGAGACCCAGAAGAAACTCCTGGCTCCTGGCTTCAGATTGGCACAGCTCCAGCCCTCTGGCCAATTGGGGAGGGAACCAGCAGACAGAAGACCTCTCTCTGTCACTCCTTCTCTCTCTGTGTAACTCTATCAAATAAATAAATAAATCTTAAAAAATAATTTAAAATGTTAAAAGGTAATCAAAATGTACATGATAATTTATAAATTGTGTTTATTTCATAATTTCCATTTTTATAATCAGAATACATTTAAATATATCCTAATTCTTTTAAATATTTAGTTAGGAGCCAGCTCTGTGACACAGCAGGTTAACGTTCTAGCCAGAAGTGCCAGCATCCCATATGGGTGCCAGTTCGAGATCGGCTGCTCTACTTCTGATCCAGCTTTCTGTTATGGCCTGGGAAAGCAGTAGAAGATGATCCAAGTTCTTGGATCCCTGCACCCGCATGAGAGACTGGAGGAAGCTTCTGGCTCCTGGCTTCGGATCGACGCAGCTCTGGCCATTGTGGCCAATTGGGAAGTGAACCATTGGATGGAAGACCTCTCTCTCTCTCTCTCTCTATGCCTCTCCTCTCTCTGCATAACTCTGACTTTCCAATAAATAAATAAAATATTTATGGAAAAATATTTATTGGAAAGGCAGAGTTACAGAAAGGCAGAAGCAGAGAGAGAGAAGTCTTCCATCCAATGGTTCACTCCCCAAAGAGCCATGTGGCCGGAGCTGAGCTGACCCAAAGCCAGGAGCCAGGAGCTTCTTCCAGTCTCCCACATGGGTGCAGGGGCTTAAGGACTTGGGCCATCTTCTACTGCTTTCTCAGGCCATAGCTGATTGAATCAGCAGTACTTGAATCAGTACCCGTATGGGATGCTGGTGGTGGCTTTACCCACTACAGCACAGTGCCTCCCCTAAAGTTTTCTCTAATTATTTCACCATCACATCATTCATTCGTTCTACAACATCCTCACCTGGTAATGAATTCTTCCCTCTTCCCTTTCCCCATCCCCTCATTTATCTCTCCTCTAGAGCTGCCACTTGCAGTCCACATTTGTTAGAAACCCTGCTGGCTCACCGTCATTGTAAACAGTGCCCTCGTAGTCTTTCTCATAAAAGACCCCATGGGGCTGTATGCTGAATGGCTGGGAGGCACGGTTGTAGAAGACCACCTGGATAGTGTCACCCACCTCAGCCCGGATCACTGGCCCTGGAAAATGAGAAGGAGAGAAAATGAGAATGAATATAGGGATGGTTAGGGGAAAAGCAAGCAGAAGGAGAGGGAGCAAAAGAAAGGGGAAGTAGAAGTTTAAAAGAGACCTCTTCTCTTTGCAATTGATAATAATAACCCCTTCTAAGTATATTGCAATCTACAGTTGTAATAAAGTGCTTATCTCATTTTGATTTTCAAACATCATTCTAAAACACACAGGGCCTGGGTTATTATCTCCATTTTATAAATGAGGAAACTTCAGCTTAGGGAAGTGGAATTGACCTACCCAAATTCAAATAACTCATTAGTTGCAGAGCCATGGGCTAAAGCCAAGACCTTTTCTCACTTACTGTCAGGTCCAAGCCCATTTCCTCTAACTTTATTGTCCCAGCTCCTATATTTGTATATCTTGGCAGGATATCAACTTGCCTCAATCATAAATTCTGAATAGCAAAAAGAATTATTATATCCTTTATCCAGGCGCTGGGATAGAAGACTAACCACTACCCCTGGACTTTTCTGAACATCATTACTTCTAATCTAGCTTGGTCCACCTTTAAGGGCAACCAAGATACCAAGACAAAACCTTAGCTACCTATGCTGGCTCTAGGCTTAAAGCAGAGTTTCTAACTTAGTTTCTTACTCAATTTCCACACCTAAAACTATACCTCTGCTCAATGACGGGACCTATGCTCAATCATAACCAATGATAACTCCTCCATACTCACCACATTTGCTCTTTCCTAATATGGATTTCTCCTCCTTGTGTCTAGCTAACCAGATGATGTAGATCCTATTGTCTATTTTTAGATCTAGAACCAGCTGGCATACACCCATTCCCAGAATACAGGCCATTGTATTACTTTCATTTTCAAAGTTTTATCTCCCCTGTTCTATTTTATTATCTAATTCTAGCAAGTGAGTAAACCACATATATTTCTGCTGTATACTCTTTTAAAACTGTGTTTTGTACCTTCTACAGACCTTCTCCCAGATCCAACTCTAATCCTGGTTCTGCATTCCTCACTATAGCAAGCATGTCTGTATGTCATAGCTATCTGCTCCTGGCTCCAGAATCTCAATAATCTAATAGCCTGACCACTTTATATAGCCTTTTGTAAATATCCCTAGAGAAGTAATTCTAAAAAGGTGATCCTTCCAATAGTGGTACTGAAAGATGTTATATTCACTGCCCCCCCCCCAAAAAAAAGAGGTATGAGAAATGCTACATGGTCTATCCTCATCTTAGAGAATTGTGATGACCAAATATGTGTTCAAGGCTTTTAAAAGTCCTGCAGCACAGAATACTATTTGACTATGCTTTATAGTCTTTTTAAAATGCACTCAGATGTATAACCTTTTTTCCATAAAAGACTCATTGCTTGGAACTCACTTTGGGAAATGTTGGTCTACCATGTGCCCCTCAGCCATCCCCAGTCTCCAGTTTCTAAGTCTTCCTCACTTATATGGCTCTAATAAATGAATGTCATAAGTTAAATATTTCTCACCCAGGATTCCAAGGTGCTCATCTTCTTCCATCTGCACCTTCTCCTGGAATGTCTCATCTTGGAAGGCTTCATACCGAACTTTCCAGTAAGTTCCTCCAATTCGGCTGGAGCTCTTCTGAAAGAACTTATCTGAACCACTGGCACATAAGGATGGAAATGTCATACAGTATCATTCGGCATTAAATAGACTCACATCCCAAATCTCATCACGTTATGGACCTTTATAGTTAAGAAGGACCTCAGAGATCATCCAAGCTAACTCCTACCAGTTGACAACACTAATAATTGATATACAACTTCTGCTCGACCCTTTCCAAAGACAGGGTACTCATTTTCAGAGGACTCAATCCCTCTTACCATTAGAAAGCTTTAATTACTGGAGTTATTCTTTGTAGTAAGCTGAAATATTCTTGCTTTAAAGATCCAGACACTGGGACTACTTCTCTACAGAGTTACATAATCTAAATCTGTCCTTAATCATTCTCAGGTACTCATAATCCTTTTTCCTCTCTTTCATCAAGAATAGCCTTTCATACCACAGTGAAAGCCCACTACATTGTCCAGCCTGGTTGGAGATTATAGAAGCCATGCTGAGACATGCACTGACTTGCCGGAGTTCTCTGCAGATTGTCTCTTTTGTTCCTCGCTGTTTCGAAGAATGAACATAATGGATGCCACAGAATCTTTCCTAATGCCTCTCCAAGCCAACTACCAAGATCCTCTTCTGTGAAATACCTGGCACCATCGATTGCCTGAACAGTCACTATTAACCTAAGACCTAGCAACCAAGTATGGCATTGAACTCCTGCTCTAATTTGCTTACATCTTGGTCATGGATGAGAGAGGACAATTTTGAGAAATTCTTACTAAAGAATGGGCATAGAATGGCTACAAGGCCACTTGCTTCTCTTTATCCTACATTTTTCAGAGTTCCTATTATACCTCTGCTCAAATGCCTCCTTCAGACTGGAAAAGAAAGGAAGGATCAAAGAACTAAATAATGAGCAAAATAGAGAAAAATCATTTTAAACTATGCAGGAACTAAAGCCACCTAGGTTTTTCTTTCTGAACATGTCCACGAATTTTAGAAGAGCCATCCTCACACTCTGGACATTTTGCTGTGAAAATGACCTAACCCCACCCAAAGTTTCCTCTACATGTAGCTTCCCCCAAAGCAAGCTCACTAGGTGACAGCAAGAACTCAGCTAGTAGTTATGTGATGTAAACCCAGCCAATGATTGTAGCCCCAAAGCGAAAGGAAAGATTTCTGTAAAGGAGATAATAGCTGTTTGGAGCTGGGCGGAGGAGTAGGAAGAAGGAGCCCTCTTAACTGCTTGTCTCTTACCTGCCTGGCTCTCTCAAACTCTTCCCAGTACTCCCATCATGCCCCATGGGTCCATAGTTCCATCGAATCTCATGGGCTTCGATGAAGTACTGCCGAACTTTGCCTGTGAGCAGATCCACGGGAGGGGTCGTAGAGCAAGACTTGATCTTGTAGAGTGCCTGCATGCCATCTGCAGGAAGAATATCAAGACTACCCAACAGGACTTCTACTCAGATTAATTACCTTCTTCCTTCTCCTAGTGTTTCCCTTCCGACCCTTCACTAGTCTCTTTATCCCTGCCCCAAAGTGGGCCACTTTCTTTAACTTCTTAGCCTACTGGGAGAGCAAGCCCAGGTGGAAATTTATGTATCTCCACCTGCTCATGGAACACTGATTAATTTACCAGATCCTCATTCCTGCCTCTGCAAAAGGCTCATATTATAGGAACATCACAGAGACTAAAGTTGGGAATCCTGACTTCAAGCCTAGGCTTTATGTGCTATTCTCTAGGTCTTTAGGCAAGTCACTTCTTCAATCTGAGCTTCCTTCTTTTGTAAATAGGAAATATATGAAATTCTACCTCAGGGCCAATGCTGTGGCGTAGCAGGTAAAGCCATCGTCTGCAGTGCCAGCATCCCATATGGGTGCTGGTTTGAGTCGTGGTTGCTCTACTTCTGATCCAACACCCTGCTAATGTGCCTGGGAAAGCAGTAGAGGATGGCCCAAGTGCTTGGGCCCCTGCACCCATGTGGGAGGCTTGGAAGAATCTCCTGGCCCCCAGCTTTTGTTTGGCTCAGCTGTGGCCATTGTGACCATTTGGGGAGTGAACCAACAGCTGGAAGACCCCCCCCCTCTATTTCTCAAATAAATAAGTAAACCTTTTAAAGAAAAGAAAAAAGAAAAATCTACCTCACAGAATTGGTGAAAGCATCAAATATAAAAGAGGATTTAGGAGGGTTTAGTTATTTATAAACCAGTAAGCTCCCCCCAAATGCAACACCTTTTAAACATGGAAATGAAGATTCAGACTTGAGACTTTCAGGGAAATGCACATCCTAGGTAACATTTCCAAATGTGGAAGATATTACACTGAGGCATAATAGTAATGGATGGCCCTGTCTTATATGCTCAGCAACTTGTAGTAGAGGTCATTTGGCTACATTATCCCATTTAAGTCTCACAACATCTCAAGGATATTCAAAACGTATGAATTAAAAATATGAGGTGTGAAGAATGAAGAGAAACAGATGTTTGTTTTTGTACAATATGTGTTATTTCCTATACTCTTTACTTATGTTATCTCCACCAATATCCACAGCAGATAGAGAAATCAAAGTGTCAGAAAGGCTAAGTAACACGCCTAAGACTGTAAATATAGTATGTGGTAGCATTAAGACAAACTCAAGCACTGACATAGTGGCATAGCGTGTAAAGCTGCCACCTGCGATACCAGCATACCAGTTCATGTCCCAGCTGCCTCACTTCCTGTCCAGCTCCCTGCTAATAGCTTGGGGAAAGCAGTAGAAAACGGCCCAAGTGCTTGGGTTCCTGAAACCACGTGGGAGACCTGGATGAAGCTCCTGTCTCTTGGCTTCGGCTTGATCCAGTGCTGGTCATTGCAGCCATTTGGGGAGTGAACCACGGGTAGAAGAAAAACTCTCCCCTCCTCTATCTGTCTGTGTGTGCATCTCCCTCTCTCTTTCTCTCCGTAACTCTGACTCTCAAAACAAATAAATAATTCCTTAATTAAAAAAGGCTTATATTCCCATGTTCATTTTTTCCTTATTTCCACTATCTTGGTCACATCATCCCCTTAGTTTTTAAGATTCAAAATTATAATATCTTTCAGAAACTTCATTACATCTTTATGAGTTAGGCATCATTATTTCCATCCTCAGATGAGGAAACTTAAATTCAGGTAGGTGACATGACTCACCAAAAGTAGCTAAGCACGTGGTGAAAACAGAATTTGAATCCGGGTTTATGAGACTCTAAGGTACGTGCTTGTTTTACTACAAACTACATACCTAACCCCAATGCGTATTCATACTCTATTACCATAGGCACCTTTAGGATTGAGGACAGATGTGAGGTGGGAGAGAACACGTCACTGTCTCTTACTGGAACAGAACTACCATGCAAGATCCATTATCATGCTCATCAATATCTCTGCACATATTCAAAACCACTTTCACATACTCACCTGATACTTTCCTGACAAGCTTCTAATTTATAATATTTCAAATCATTCTAGAAAGTTAGAGCCGAAGGGAATTTTTGATACTATTTAGATCGACTCTTTCATTTTATAGACCAAGCAAATGAGGCCTGGACATGGGAAGGGACTTGCCCATACTCATGTGGTAAGCTTTTCACAGAGCAGAGGCTATAAACACAATCTTTTGAATTACTTATCTAATGCTCTCTGTTGCCTCATGTGTTCTTCCTCCTTTGTGATGTTCCTCAATGCACTGGGCCATGACTTTAAACCATTCTCCCTCTAAGGAAAAAAAAAAAAACTTTCCTTCCCTATTCCTGTCAGCTCACAATTAGAGTGTTACTACTTACCCACAATACTCCATGATTCTCTGCAGAAACCGTATTCCCCTTTAACTCATATCCCCTTCACTCCGTTTTCAATAAACTTAAAATAACTCTATAACTTAATTCCTTAAAATTTTGAGCAACATATGGCTGGTTTTGTGACATAGTGTGTTATGTCACCACTTGTGATGCCAGCAACCCATATTAGAATGCTGGTTTGAGTTGCACCTGCTCTGCTTCTGATCTGACTTCCTGCTAATGTGCCTGGGACAGCAGTAGAAGATTGCCCAAGTACTTGGGCACCTAACACCAATATGGGAGAACCAGAAGCTGTTAGCCTCTGTCTGAACCAGCCCCAGCTGTTGCAGACATTTGGAGACTGAACCAGCAGATGGAAGATCTCTTTCTCTAATATGTGTATCCCTCTGTCTCTGTCACTCTGCCTTTCAAATAAATGAAAGAAACCTTTAAAAATATGGAAGCTTAAAAGACAGCTATCTTTCCCTAGGCTACCTCATGTTCAAAATGGGGAAGATTAAACCCAGAGAGAAGTGCCTAAGGATACCCAGAAAGTTAATGGCAGAGACAGGAAAGAATCAGGGTCTTTTGACTTCCAGTCTAGTGTTTCATCCTTTATACCAAATGCCTCAGCTAAAAGATCTATCGTATGACAGAAGACCAGCTTCCTATTGATCATTAGTGACATCTGCCTCCTACACCCCAAAAATCAGAAATGTTGAATCTTACCTTGTAAATGACTGTTCACTTGACAGCTAACTAACCATGTGCCAGGTACCTGGGGCACCATCTCAGCAGTCACAAAGGTGGCTGGAAAGATGTGAGCCACATCAGTTCGGTGTCCACGGGTGGTCAGCATCTGTCCATGGAAGAAAACTGTGTGGACATCTACTTCATTGCCCATGCCAAACAAGTGCCAGGCCACACGCTTCTGAGCACACATACTCAGATCTGGTAAGTTCCCAAAGACAAAGCCATTGATTGCTGCAAAAGAAAATAATCAAAGTTAGGAAATGACAGCCCAGTGAGAAAAGTCTTACCATCTGACACTAAGGGTAGGTAGCATTTATTTGAGGTTTTAAAGAGCACATTGTCCTGACTCGGTGCATTATCTCATTTGAATCTTACAAACATCTCTGTGAAATGGGAAGATATTATTTGTCTCACTCAAAAGAAAGAGAGAACCAAGGCACAGGGAGGTGAAGCTATTTCTCTTTGAAGACCACCAAGCTATTAAATGGTAGCACAAATATTCCAAATCAGCAATCTGTAGAAGTTGTCTAGGGAACAGAGTTATTTTGCAAGCTATGTATTCCTTTCCAGCTAGTTTCCTTCTAAAATTTGAAGTGTCAAATCAACTGACAGCTAACATGACCGTTATAATCAATTGGCATAAAACTCAAGAGGAATTTGAACAGCCCAATCCGTCACTTACAACTTTCTTCTGAGTTTTTACCTACTCTTGGGAATGTCTGGCTTTCAGCCCACCCTGTTGCCAAAAGTAAGCAAATCATTTCCTTCATTAAACAAAAACAAAATAAGCTAGCCTATGGCACAGCAAGTTAAACAGTCACATGGGATACTGGTATCCCATATCAAATACCTGGTTCAAGTTCCAGCTACTCTGCTTACAAACCAGTTACTTGATAATACAACTAGGAAGCAGTGAACAATGACCCAAGAACTTGGGCCCCTACCACCTACATGGGAGACTTAGATGGAGTTCCTGAATCTGGCTTTGCCCTGGCCTAGCCCTCACTGTTGTAGGTATTTGGGGAGTGAACCAACAGATGGAATATTCTCTCATTCTCTCTCTCTCAGTCTCTCTCTCTCTTTCTCTCTCTCTCTCTCCCTCCCTTCCTTCCCTCCCTCCCTCCCTCTCAAATAAATGAATATATAAATAAATTTTAAAATAAATTTCTTTCTATTCCTAAAATCAATTCTCCACTCATACTTCAGGGATTTTGGGCCTTTAGTTTGTGTTTTGTTTTGTTTGTTTGCTTACTTTTATTCACTTACTTCAGAGGGAGAAAGAATACTCCTACCCACTGGTTCACTGCCCAAATGCCCACAACTGCTAGGGCTGGGGCTGGTCAGAAGTTGGTAACCAGGAATTCATGTGTCAGGAACCCAGCTGCTTGAGCCAGCAGCATTAGGACCTGCAATCAGGAACTGGATTTGGGAATTGAATCCCAATACTCAGAGGCTGGACAGAGTATCTTAACCAGTACCTTAACTGCTATGTAAAATACTCACTTCTAGCTTGTTTTAATTTAATTAATAAGTAAATGTCCTTATAGATATCAGACTACAATAGAATGAAAGATACACATGAAGCAGCTTGAAAGCAACCATTTTTCTCCATAAAATGGATAATTTTTCCAGCTTCAATCCTTTTCAAAAAAGTAATGTTAACTCATTATACAACCTGCACCAAAGGGACTAAACATGTAGAATATGATTTTGGAGTCAACAACCTGAGCTATTTATTCCCCATTATGAAGCATGATAAATTATAACAAGAGCAAAGCCTACATAGTCAAAGATATTACAGCTAGAATCTCAGCTGTGCCATTTCTGCTGTGCATTTTAGGAGCATCAGTTCCTCACAGGTAAATAGGGAAAAGCCACCTATTACTCCTGGTCCTTGTGAGGATTAAAAGGGACCAAGTGTATGAAAACACCCACCAAATACGAAGCCCAGCGGAGACCCTGGACCTGTTGAAACGGGATCACCTCCTCCCAGCTCACCGTGCATCCTGTTGCTCTCCTGAAAGCCTTCATCTTCTTTATCCACTGAGGCAGGGCTTGAGCAGTAAGTGGCAATGTTCTCATCAAGATGCCAGCTAAGGTTCTCATCCACCACACTGAAGAGCAGAAAGAAGTTTTGGTCCACATCCTGCCGCTGTGGAGGGGAGTTCCCATCCAGGGTTCCTAGGAAAAGGAAGAAAGACACACGTGAGAATCTCCTTTCCTTGGCGACAGCAAACTGCAAGGGGAATTCACAAGAAAAGAATAGGAATAGAGAGGGCCTTAAGAGTAGGAGAGCAACAGAAAGGCAAATATAGCTTTGTGGTGCTAATTTCCATTTGCAAAGTCCCCAGGTAAAACCACTAATTCAGTTGAACCCAGGACATGAGGGTGGGATATATAAGACCTGGACCTAGGACTTGAAGGTGGGATACATAAGATCTAGAGTAATTCTGTTCCACTATCCTTGCCTATGTCTTCGATCAAGGGCCTGAACCTGACTATGTTCCTTAACACCCTGATTGTCAGACCTAACTATTCCTTAAGCACATTCTATTCCCAAGCAAGTCCTTAAACCTCCACAAATCTTGAACTCACATTTTCAATCTTACTCATACCTGAACCCTGAACTTTTGCCATATGCCTTACTTCAGTGTGATATGACTCCCATCATGACTATTTTGGGTTTTAAAAGTGAAAAAGAGGGGCCGGCACCGTGGCGCAGTGGATTAATCCTCCACCTGTGGTGCTGGCATCCCGTATGGGCACTGGTTCAAGTCCCGGCTGCTCCACTTCCAATCCAGCTCTCTGCTATGGCCTGGGAAAGCAGTGGAAGATGGTCCAAGTCCTCGGGCCCCTGCACCTGCATGGGAGACTAGGAGGAAGCACCTGGCTCCTGGCTTCAGATCAGCGCAGCTCCAGCCATTGCAGCCATTTGGGGAGTGAACCAGCGGAGAGGGGACCTTTCTCTCTGTCTCTCCCTCTCTCTGTTCATAACTCTACCTCTCAAATAAATAAATAAAATCTTTTTAAAAGTTTAAAAAGAGGCCGGCGCCGTGGCTCAACAGGCTAATCCTCCGCCTTGCGGCGCTGGCACACCGGGTTCTAGTCCCGGTCGGGGCACCGGATTCTGTCCCGGTTGCCCCTCTTCCAGGCCAGCCCTCTGCTGTGGCCCGGGAGTGCAGTGGAGGATGGCCCAGGTGCTTGGGCCCTGCACCCCATGGGGAGACCAGGAAAAGCACCTAGCACCTGGCTCCTGCCATCGGACGAACGTGGTGCGCCGGCCGCAGCGCGCCATCCGCAGCGGCCATTGGAGGGTGAACCAATGGCAAAAGGAAGACCTTTCTCTCTGTCTCTCTCTCTCACTGTCCACTCTGCCTGTCAAAAATAAAATAAATAAATAAATAAATAAATAAAAGTTTAAAAAGAAAAAATTGGGAAGATAGAAAAGTGGGTTTGATTCTGTTTTCTTATTTTGTTTTGTTTTTTAGGAAAAGAATGATGGGACAAGCATTGTGGTGTTGCAAGTTAAGCCACCGCCTGTGATGCCAGCATCCCATATGGGTGACAGCTGAGTCCTTGCTGCTGTACTTCTGGTCTGGCTCCCTGCTGGTGTGCCCAGGAAAGCAATGGAGGATGGTCCATGTCCATGGAACCCTGCACCCATATGGGAAGACAAAGTATCTCCATTGAGCTTCATATTTGGTGAGTGTTTTCATATACTTGGTCTTTTTTAATCCTCACAAGGAGCAAGAGTAATAGGTGGCACCCCAGATGAAGCTCCTGGCTCCTGGCTTCTGCCTGGCTCAGCCCCAGCTATTACAGACATTTGGGGAGTGAACCAGTATATGGAAGATCTCTCTGTCTCTCCCCCTCTCTCTCTGTGTAACTCTGCCTTTTCAAATAAATAAAATAAGTCTTTAAAAAAGATAAAAAGGTAACAAAATTGAAAAAAAATCATGGAAAAGAAGTTTGTCAGGGTTTATTCCTGCTAATAAACAAGGGTGCTGAATTAACACTCTTCAAGCTGCTGCCCAATATCTAAGTGGTTCAACTGTATCACTACTTCCTCCAGGTGTCCCAAACTGTATCTCATAACTCCTCCTCAGGCCTTGTACCTCTTTTACAGGTTATGAGGGGTCCAATGAGACCAGTGGCAATATCTCGTGGAGCGTCTACATGAGAATGGTAAATCCAAGTGAGGCATGCTGGGTCAGCATCAGTGGGTGCATGGCCTTCTGGAATAGTCCAATTGTACACATGGCTGCCCCCCGGAGGCACAGAGTCATCAGCTTTCAGCTGCCCAGAGGAGCCATCTGGGTATAGGGAGCCTGGAAAATGAAATGGTATATTACCAGTAGCAGGGTAAGTGAGACTGTGGAAGATATAGAAGCCAAGATAGAACCTAATTTGGGATTACCTGTACCCAATATTGTGGAATGTGGAGTTCTGAGATCTAGCAGAGTGTTCCTTACAACCTAAGGAAGGCACAGACTCGGGTAACACTTAATCAAAGACCCCCAGACCTCATGGGAATAGTTGATGAAGGGGGAAAGCTGTGACAAAGGAAAATGCTTCCTAGCATGGTCTAGTGGATCCCTATTGCAAAGCTGGTACCTTGGAAGCCCAGGAGAAAACAGAAATTTCTCCTTTTTAGGACTCACTTCTGGGAGAAAAAAAGGCACTTACAGAATTTTAACCTAATGGCAGCCTAGTGGTTATTTGGTCCATCCCTCCCCCACCCATTGTATAGAATAGAAACTTGAGGAATAGTGACTTGCCAAGGTTATATAAGGAGTTAGTGGCCAAACCAGTATCTTCTGACTTTCCTCTCTAATATCCTCACTCACTGTTATCACTATTATAGGTCATCAGCACTGAGATAGTGTGAGATACAAATGAAGAAACTGAACTCATGCTTAAAAAAAGAAAATGGAATTTTCAGAAGACTGTGGCACTAGAATACCCACTGATATTCAAAGCATCCTTGTCTCTTTTCAGAGCATGTTCAACTATTCTATGGAAGTGTCATTCAAGAACCTCCTTGTAACAAAATTTAAGGATGCATCTTCACATTCCTGATAGGGAATCTGAGGCTCAGAGAGGGACAGTGACTTGCCCAAGTCAGACAGTGCCATGAGTAGCAGCCATTTTTTACCCTCAGGAGAGTAGGTGTCACCTTAAATCATGATGGAAAAAGGGAGCAGACATTGTGACTCAGCAGGTTACGCTACCTCTTGGGACACCTGCATCCCATATCAGAGTGTCAATTTGAGTTCCAGCTCCCCTGCTTCAGATTGAGCTTCCTGCCACTGCACCTAGGAAGCAGCAGATGATGGTTCAAGTACTTGGGCCCCTGCCACCCACGCAGGAGACCCAGATGGAATTCCTGGCTTCTGCATTCAGCCCGACTCAGCCCTGGATGTTTCAGTCATTTGGGGAGTGAACCAGCAAGTGTGGGATCTCTCTCTCTCTCTAACTAAATAACTAACTAAATAAATAAATCTCTCAGAAAATGATGTTTGTTGGGAATGGGAGAAAGATCGATTTACCTTCTGAGTCCTTCTCATAGAAAACGCCATGGGGATGGATGGTATAGGGACGTGTGGCAAAATTCTTCAGATGAATCAGAATGACATCCCCCACCTCAGCCTGCAACACTGGTCCCAGGAAACCCAACCAGGCAGGCTGAGCCACTTCATCCATGTATGAATCGTCCTTGTATTCCTTATAGACAGTCTTTTTGTAGCTTCTCCCTATCCGATTCTTATCAGATTTAAGGAAGCTGGAAGCTACCCTGGGAAAGAAGAAAAGAGACAGTCACAACCTTGCTACCATCTTCAGCCTCCAGAAGTATCTTTTCCAGAGATAGGTGACAAAAAGTCCATTTTTGTTTAGAACCAAACAAAAGGAAATTGCATTGTACTGATCAGAACATGGAGGTTTAGGTAATCTGGTAGATAATAACAAGTAGTAAGTTGAAGTGCATGGAATTACTTATTTTTAACCATTTCTAACTGACAAAAAAAAGGTAAATTCACATTCAAACTAATATACAATAATAGAAAACTAGCTATAGACTGATTTAGCATCATTCTGCTATATATTGCAGGCCTTATAGTATAGTGTTTATGACCACAGCCTTGGAGACAGGCCAAGTAGATTAAGTGCCATCTCTGCCACTTCCAAATTTGTGGGATGTTAAGCAAGTTACTTAATTTATCTGTGCATAATTTCACTATCTCTAAAATGGAGTTAATCACAATCTCTAAGTCAAAAGTTTGTGTTGCTAACTAAAGATTTTAGCACAGTGCCTGACAAACTGTAAAAGCTCAATAAATGTTCGCTATTACTTCAACGTGGTAAGGATGAGGGATAATGAATTTATTCCCTCAAGGGCAGTTTTAACACAAGGACTTTGAGACTCCAAAATTCGATGGATAGTTTGTGTCAAAAAATATAGAATTGGGTGGGCATCATGGCACAGTGCCCCCATTCCATATAAGAGTACTTAGGTTCAAGTCCCATCTCTGCTTCTGGTCCAGCTTCCTGCTGATGCACACATTGGGAGGCAGCAGGTGACGGCTCATGTCCCTGGGTCCCTGACACCCACATGGGAGACCTGGACTGAGTCCTTAGCTCCTTCTTTCAAACTGGCCTATCTCATCTCTCTTTCTCTCTCTCCCTCCCTCTGTGTGTGTGTGTGTGTGTGTGTGTGTGTGTGTCACCCTGCCTTTCAAATGAATAAAAGTTAATAAGCAGAATTTTTATAAAGACATCTGTTTTTCATAGTATAATTCTTCCTAGAGAATTCAGAAATGTTACAGTCAATTTTGCAAAATGCTGAGGGTTTTGGAGACATAAAGTGAATCACAGTTGCAAGAGATTCTTTAAGACATTCATTTATTTTTTTTTTCAACAGATATCTGTGGAGCAATTGTCTATTTAGAGGATCGAAAAATATTAATACTATGGGATCGATGGGAGGCAAAACGCTGATGAGCATAATAGCTTTGCCCACATATTTGCAGCCACAAATCCTATTTCTTTCATTTACTAGCTGCTGGAGTTCAGCAAGTCACTAGACCTCCCTGATCCTGTTTTCTCATCTATAAAATGAGGATACTCATACTCTCCTCCCAGCGTTTTTGTGAAAATTAAGAAAAAGTTTATAAATTTATAGAATGGTGTCTGCCACAAAATGTTACATAATTTCGATAGCTATTATGGTTGGTTCATGGATTCCAAGGCTTACATTATTTTTTCGTATTTTCAAATAGCTGAAATCAGTACAGTTCCATTGACCTGTAGGGACATAGTTCTAGTGCACACATTTTTAAAAACCTGTATATATTTAATCTTTTATTTTTAAAGCCAAAAAACCATTACTAATTCAATATTGTGGATATTATCTTAGAATCAAGGAAATATGAATCGTCTTTAGCACTCTAAACATGCTTAGGCATCTCAGGTGGAAAAGCAGACTCCAGATGGGCTGCTGGCTTCTGGGTCATCTTGTCCTCTTCCCAGGAAACCTGGCCCCTGGGTGGCTCAGAGAGGTCATGAGCTAGCTGCCACCATTTCCAGGGAAATAAGAGACTTCTTGACCTTAAGGTTGCCCCCTACTCCCAACTCCAGCTGTAATATCACAGTAGATGAAACATACGTGTCACTCTCCAGAGACTCATTTGTGATGACATTCCTTCCTTCAGGGGCATAGTTCCACTGTATGTCCCGGATGCCCAAGTAGTAGACTCGAGTGGCCCCATCAGTCTGTTGGGGCCATAAGGATTGCACGAACAGCAGAGCCCAGAGGAGCTGGCCTGGCTCCATGGCCCACATCACTCTGGGATACGGGCAAATGAAAGCTGCTGGTGTAGAAGGAAGAGAACAAAGAGGCTTTGCGTGTATCTAGAAAGCTGAAGAGAAAAGAGCCAGATTCAGTAACTAAGAAGTCAAAACCAGGTTAGCTCAGTTTTTCTGCCTTCCCTGATTCCTTTTAGTTCAACAAATGTCCAGTGATTTCTACACATCAGACTTTGGAAAGCAAAGTTATCTATAACGATGATCTCTGAATGCAGTTGGTTCAATGGTATAGGTGGAAAAACGTATTATGTCCCTCAGATCAGGAAAAAGGCATCTGAAACCTGATTGAGCCACTGATTCACTCATTGCTGAATAAAGTCACTATTTCTCCCTCTGCCTCGGTTTTCCCACAGACAAAAGGGAAAAACATTGTTACCACTTCCCATCATCTATAAATTGTGTTTAAAAATAAAAAAGAATACATCAAAAGATGTTTAATAGAATATTTGTAGACCCGAATGGAAATAGCCAAAACATTCATGAACAATAGAATGAATGAGTAAATTGCATTTTATTCATACAATAGAATTCTATATGGCAATAATAATGAAAAACTCAAAACTGCACATAACAATTTGGGTGACCTTCACAGATATAATGTTGCAGAAAGAAAATAGACACAAAACAGTATACACTGTGTGATTTCATTTATGTAAAATATAATATCAATCAAAAGTAATGTATGCTGTTAGGAGTGACGATAGTATTTGCTCTTGAAGTAGGGATCAGCAACTGGGAAATGAAGAGGAGGAAGGTTTCTAGGTAACATTCTGTCTCTTGACTTATATACTAAGTACCTAGATGTGTTCAATTTGTGCAAATACATTGACATATAAATAGGATTTGTGCATTTTTGCATGTGTACTATATTTCAAAGGAATGTTTAAAATAATGCAAAAACATAAGAATATATAAAAGAAACATTTTGGACTCAGAAAAAAAGTTCTGCACATGTTTTCAAGGCTATGCACAATCTCATTTCATGGGTCTAATGCTGAGTCAGAATCATATCCAAGCCCCTAGCCTCTCATTTAAGTGCATGAGCCAATAGGTCAAACGCCTTGGTACTGATGTGAGGTGTTCAGTCATTCCATACACAGCTGCGGTCAAACTCAGGAACACAGACACCACCACATAAGCACAATCTACATACATCTGTATACTAAGCACACACAATCTTACTTAAAAGCAGAGATGCACACGTTTGTCTCCACATATAGAAGCACAAAGTCACACGGAGTCTTAGTCACCTTAAGAATAATAATAAGAAGAATAAATCAATATTTATTGTGTTTATGGTGCCCATGTTCTAAGTGTTTTTGCACAGATTAAATCATTTAATTCTCACAAGCACCCTATAAAGTGGATGTCACGTAATCCCAATATTACAGTATAGAAACTGCAAAATAGAGGTATAAAAGAATTTACCCAAACACATATAGTTAATTATCACTTGGGATTTGAGCCAATGAAATATGACTTTGACATCAATAATCTAAATCACCACACCATTTTACCTCTCACAAAAACATACTATACACCTACATGTGTATGCACAGAGAGCTTATACCTATAGCCACATCTAGGACAAAGGATATACACTCTGAAACGTACAAATACATGTGATTAGGATCACTTCAGAAGCAGACATGCAAGCTCACATAGGCAGAGATAAACCCAATCGACTGCATTCACAATAATGGTAATAATAATGATGATGATGATGATGGCTATCATTCATTGTTAGATTACTGCATGCTAAATAATATGTTTGATGTTTTATGTAAATCATTCACTAAATCGTCAACCTAAATAAATAAAATAGGGACTATTAGTCAAAAACAGAAATTCAAAGATACACACAAACTCACGTAAGGATTAAGAAATCCCCTAGATAATTACCCTGATTAAGAAATGGACTTATGAACTTTGTACAAACTCTAGTCCACTGCATACACAAAAATTACCCAAGTGTTAATCTTTAGTCTCCATATCACATTTTGCAGAAGCCTTTGATGTAAGGAAAGACCTTTTTTTTAGAATTTTCTTTTCTTTTCTTTTTCTTTCTTTCTTTTTTTTTTTTTTGACAGGCAGAGTTAGACAGTGAGAGACAGAGAGGAGAAAGGCCTTCCTTCCGTTGGTTCACCCCCAAATGGCCGCTACGGCTGGCGCGCTGCGCCGATCCGAAGTCCTGGTCTCCCATGTGGGTGCAGGGCCCAAGCACTTGGGCCATCCATCCTCCACTGCCTTCCCGGGCCACAACAGAGAGCTGGACTGGAAGAGGAGCAACTGGGACAGAACCGGCACCCCAACCGGGACTAGAACCCGGAATGCTGGAGCTGCAAGTGGAGGATTAGCCTAGTGTGCCGCGGCACTGGCCAGAATTTTTTTTTTTCTAAAACCTGGTCTTCCTACTGACCAGTTGTGTAGTTTTAAATACTAGTTAATGAAACTGAATCTATTTCCTCATATGTAAATTAGGTATAATAATATCAGCATTGGAGAAAGAAATCAGAAAACCTACATGAAAGGACCCCTGTGTTTGGAAAAATGGAAGATCATAATTGCTGGTTTTCTTCCTTTTCCTTCGCCTTCCTGGCTACAGTTTGGTAATTTATCCTTACTCTCTCCAATATACCATACTTTCTATATTTCTACTGTTCTAGCTAATTTAAGTCCCAATTACTCCAGAAGTCAGCTATACCCTCTTCCATATAACTCTCCTCTGAAGAACTACATACTCTTTATAACACTCAATTGGATTGAGTCAATTTTTGTATCATTGTTATCTTTCTGTTTCATGAGTTGCTTCCTGAACTTTCTTTATTTCGCAGATTGGACTATAAATTCAATGGATGCCCGTTAGTTGGGCCATAACAACTGTTGCTAAAGTGACATAAAGTGGCATGAACCCTCATTTTCCCATCAGTTGGCCCCAGTTCAACTTCTGCCACTGGCTCAAAGATTGACTCTGGGAAAGTTTCTTTACCTTAGTGACCCTCTGTTTCCCTATCTATAAGATATGGGACTACACAGAGCTGAACTATATAATTCTAACCATTGGAGAGTCATGGACATTTGATAATGAAATGAGCAAAAACAAAATTAAAAAAATTATTTATAAACAGAATTCAAAAAGTCCATCCAGCTCTCGCATGCTGCCAATACTCACATTCAATGGTGAAACACAGGTAAATTCATATGATCTACATAAAATATAACATATATAGTCACACAAATAACCATGACTTAGAACTCTCAACAGAGAGGGTGGGTCCTTGCTTCACTGCAAATGTGAATGCAACCTGGACCTCCTGCAAGCTCCCTTCACAGAGAGGTGTCAGCAAGGCAGTTGTGACTTGAACTCACTTATCTGAAGAGAAACCTGTCCCAGATAAGAGCTCTACAATTGGAGAAGCACATGGTATACTTGGAAATGTTCCCAGCAGAAACTAATATAGACCTTCAGCATACAATGAACAAGCACTAAACATAGTGACTAACAGTTCAAAGGCCTTAGACAATAGAACATGGGAAAAAATTCACCTAACATTTGCTTAGAAGTTTCCACTATACAATGTGTTTTTCATATCTACTATCTTATTCTCAAAAAATAACTCTTGTAAAACAGGGATCATTTTCCAAATGTTGCATCCGAAGTACAGGCTTTGGAATCAGACTACCTAAATGATTCCTAGTTGTACTTTTCCTAGCTGTGTGGCTTAGGAAAGTACTTCATTTCTCTACTCAGTGTATTCATCTTTAGAATGGAATTAGGACTGATAACTACCTCTTAGAGTTGTGGTGAGGATTAAGTGAATTAAGATTTGTAAGTGTGTAAAACACAAATAAGAGCTTAAGTACACAAGTGATCAAAAGGTATGGGTGGCTATTATCACTATGGATGAGTTAACAGCTATAGAAATGAAACTTGACAGGATCACAAAGACTTGCCATTTTCTGGCTAACCACAAACATGAACACACTCATCAATTCCTACATACAGCGATGCATATGAAGCATACAGGCACATGTTCATGGGTATGGGAATACACACACCCCAGGCTGAGATTTTCTCTCCTTGGAAGCAGTAGAATGTAACATAAAGAACCAGAGCTTTTGAGTAAGGCAAATTTAGGTTTGAGTACTGTTCTAAGTTGTATTTAATTGAGTAAATAGTATATACCATCTGGGACTTAGTAGGCATCTGATAAATATTAGTTTCCCTTATTTCTCACTACTGATTAACTTTCTTTCCTCCCAAAAGCTGAATTTGAAGCAATGATCATGTTTAATTTGGTTTTATCACATACTATAAAAACAGAAGCAGTGAAGAATCCATAAAATTCCATTAGAATCATTTGGATACTTCATGGTAAAATGGAAATAGTTAAGGCAGCAGAAAAAAAAATAGATTCTGGGTGTGGAGTCCTCATTACTTGATCCTGTGACCTTAACATCCTGAGCATCAGTTTCCTTATCTCCTAAATGTGGACAGTCTGCCTTGGGCTCCTCACTTGTTTGTTATGAAGTTCAAATGAGATGAAAGATGTGAAAGCCCTGTGTAAACTTTTCACTTCAACAAGAATACTTTTCCCTTTGCACTGTCCACATAAAAAAGCTAGTCTGATGAGGCTAAAGAAAAGCATAAGAGAATGTAATGAAAAGTAAAGTGGGCAAGATTCCTGGGTTAAAGTTAAAAAGAAATCTTTAAAAAGCAAATAGGAAGGAAGAAGGATGAGCATTGAAAGAAGGGAAAAGATACTTAAACACCACTTCCTTAACATACGCTGATACCTTACCCCCCAACCTGGGAAGAAAGCAAGCCAGTATCAAGTCGTTCCTCCCACCTTTACCTTACCTGCCTATCATTACAGTGTTACCTAGACCTGGGCCACATGATCCATGGCAATTTGCATTGTTGTTTTCCCTGGAATCTGCAAGTCTTTTAATGTTACAATGCTCTTTTGTCTCTCACCACCACCATCACCATCACCACCACCACCACCACCACCACCACCACCACCACTGCCTCCAGCATCTCCCTTTCTGAGTTGGACTAGACTGGGCAGAACAAGCTCATCTTAGACAAAGGATCGATCACTCCTCTAAATAAGGAAATGCTGAGCAATCCTTGGAGTCCTGTCCCCCACCTCTTAGCAGCCTTCCTACAGAACCCTCAAACAGGATTCATCTCTTGGTCCTCTGCTCTCTTAACTCTGTGTGGCTTTTTCTTCACCCTGTGATAAGAAAGTATACTAATTTCAGGTTAAAGACTTCAATCTAAAACCCATGTCTTTGTAGTCATAGACATGTGACTTTAAATAAATTATTTTCACCTATTTGAATCTAAGTTTTCTTATTCCAAAAAAAAAAAAAAGAATGAAGTTGATTTCACATGATTGTTTTGAGGTTCAAACAAAAGGTAATGGATATTTAAACCCTAGCAAAGGGCATGCTTGCCATGTAATAGATACTCATTATTGAAAAAATTGAATGCATTTTAGATTCAAAAATACATAAAACCTCTAGAAGTCATCTTTACCACCACACCCCACCCCTACCCTGTTGTGAAATCGGGTAAATTGAGACCAGAGAGGTGAAGGGGTTTGTTCGGAGTCACTCAGCCAGTTACTGGCAAAACCTGAATTTGAATCCACATTTTCTAAAAGATTCCCCTTAATTAGACGCCAAGAACAAAAATACAATTCCAATGATTAGCTTAGTTTAGTTCTCATTAATTGAACTGCTCAGTGCCAATCTGGTTTCAAAATATGAAACCAAGCATGGTTGTTTTAAAGTGTTTTACCTTTCCATTTATGTAGTCCTCAGACCTATGACCTCAGTAACCACCCCCAACCTGTGCAACAGAAAATAAGCAGGCGGTTTTGACAGGAAAATGAACTAACTATTCTCTATGAGTCCAGGATTGTCACTGAAAAACAGTCAACCCAGTGTGGCCCTGGCCATTTTGGCGAGAGAAACAAAAGGAGTCTATTGTCTGCTTTAACTTTCACACCCAGCCAAACTTCCTCCAACTTTCAGGCCACTGCCTTTCTCTCCCAGTAGCTGATGATTTCCCCACATCTAGCTGAATGAAAGCATTTGCAAAAGAAGGCATGTGAGGTAAAGTTTGGAAAGAGAGAAAAGAAATCTTACCTTTGCTAGAGAAAACCCTTCCATATTCATGTCAGCGGCCCATTGATGCTGAACTGCAGACCCCAGTCTGAGCCTGCCAGCCCTGCTCAGTCAGTATCCTGGGTTACAGGGCCTTTCTCGTAAATTAAGTCCAGGCCTCTAATTTGGCGGGGTTACTGGGGTGGAAGGGTGGGGGAGGGGCAGTGTTAGGTGCCCTTTTTTGCAGGAGCTAAACTACTGGAATGTCCTGTT
Source organism: Sylvilagus floridanus (assembly GCA_949820135.1). NCBI lineage: Eukaryota > Metazoa > Chordata > Mammalia > Lagomorpha > Leporidae > Sylvilagus > Sylvilagus floridanus. Next base: position 84,258,617 of record OX463223.1, read on the forward strand.
CCAGCCGGTTTGGTACAAAACCCGGGATGGTTCTTTGACTATATCCCGGTGTTTTCCAAATCCTGGTTAGGATCTCAGGAGGGATTACAAGGGGGTGGGCTGCACTTCTATTATCGCAGCGCTGCTAGTTGGCTTTTGCTGAAACAGCGAAGAAAATGCATTGTCTGTGTAGCCAGTCAAAACTCACAGGCGAATTCCAATAGTCCCATTTAAGAAACGGGGCCCTTTGCGAGGGTTACTAGATGTGGAAAAAGCCTCAATCGATCCCCACTCTTTCCCTTCTTGTTCTGAAGCGCAACGATCCACCCTGCCTGTTGTTCTGAGGTCATGGCTTTTTGGTAACAGATTAAAACAAATCTGGCAAGAAGACAAAAAGCTTTTCGCTCTACATGCCAGGCCCTGTGTTAACCACTTTACATGCATGCTTTCATTTAAATCTCACGATTGTCCTGTGTCGTGGGTAGTCTAAGTCTCTATAGAGCTGAGAAAACCCAGGCTCTGGCCATAGAGATAACTTGTTTAAGGTCACACACTTAGGAAGTAAGAGAAGGGGATTGTGTTAGGTCTGTGTAGACTCAGCCAGGACACTGCCACACTGTGCTGCTTCAGGGAGAAACAGGGAGCCCTTTTTGAGGTGAGGGGAGAGACTTCCCATTTACCGAGTGCCCACTATCCACCAGTCACTGAGAGATATTTAAATATACACTAACTCTGTTCCTGCCATGTCTTACACATGCTAGAGTGAAATCCCAGGACTATATTCCCAACATTTCCCTTCTGAGAAAACAAATGCGGCTAGAAGACAGCCTTCATGAACTGAAGTCAACAGCTTAAAGAGGAAGAAAACAGAAAAAAATGCATTTTTCTGGGAACAAAAAGCAAAATGGGTCCCCAAAAATTAAGGGTAAAACTGGAGTCTGAGTTTGTTTAAAGCCAAAGGCCATTCCCAATCACGCTAAAATGAGAGGGTGATGAAAAAAAATCACTGGCCTGAGTCAAGCGACCTAGGTGCCAACCCCACTTCCTCTGGGGATAATCAGCTGTGTCACTTTGGTACAGCCCCTTCTCTCTTCCGAGGCTCATTCCCCTTGTACAATGAGGATCTCGAACATTCTTAGCTCTGTAAATGTATATACCTGAGAGTCTATGTAGAAGGCACATTCCAGATATTAACAATGGAAAAGAAACAGGGGAGATGTGGTAATCCATGAAGATACTGTACAGAACCCCCTGCCTCTTTGCAAAGGACTGCATCTGCCCGCCAGACCCCGATATAGGAAGGAGACAGGTATGAGAGCACTTCCGCCACCTGGTATTCTTACTTCGTGATGAGCTCTTGGCTAGCAGCAGATGCTGTTTTCCAGGCAGGCTTGAGACATTTTCCTCTCCTCAGTTTCAAGTGTCTGGCGCAGAATCCAAGGAAGAGGGTTTGCAAAAGACTGAGCTGGCAGGGCAAAGTCTAGGTCATAAACTACTAGAGGTACTCAGACACTTAGGAGCTGCCCCACGAACTGCAGCCCAGGACCAGCCAAGTGGAAGCACCAGTAGGGAAAAGGGAGGAGCCACCAAGCTCAGCTTCCTCAGAAACGCTCAGTGGTCAAGGGAATCTAGATCAGGCCACGGCAGCACATAGGATTATCTGCCTGGCACAGACATGGACCTTGAAGCTACATGGAGGAGGTGTGGTCCAAACCAATTAAGTTGGGATCCAAGTCCATACTCTAAGGCATTTATGACAGGGAGGGGAAGGGATAAGGTCTCTTTTCTGACTCACGAAAGACAACAAGAAACAGGTCATTATAACCACACTTGAGTCAACACACAAATGAGTACAGGAGGCAAGGTAGGCCAGTTTCCGGACTGGTATTAACTCGTTCACCAAATTCACAGAGAGGATACAAAGTGCCCATCTCTCCTGAAAATCCTGGATACATTTCGGATGCCTTGTCCGGAGGGTCACTTAAAACACATCTCTAAGCTATCCCTAAACCGGTCTATAGACCAGATTGGCAAACAAGTTCAGAGGATACAGTTTCTGGTGTCATAACTACTCAGATCTGTGATTGTGGATCACAAAGTCTATCTATGTTCCAATAAAATATATTTACAAAAATAAGTAGCAGGCAAGATTTGACCTCTGAACTGCAGCTTAAGAATGTGTCCTATAGACTCATTTGCACTGTAGACATTTGGAATATGGAATCATTATTAACAGCATGGAAACTGAAATCAAACACCTTGGATTGAAATCTGAGCTCTGATATTTCCTGATTTTGCATTTTGGGAAAGTGTCTTGATTTTTCTAAACCTCAGTTTTTCATGTCTGTTAAATGGGAACAGCCTACCTACTTCACAGGAAAGTTATAGGAACTGAAATGTAAACTCAAAAACTCTCATCTCTGGAGACTTTCAATAAGTGTTCGTTTCCCTCTCATCTTCCCACACTGATATTTTGTCACAGTATCGGTCTCCTAATGAAGAAAAGACTCTAGGTGATACCTTGACATAGCAGGACTAACATCTTTAACTAGGACCCTCTGAAAGCTTTCCCTTAGCAGTCCTTAAAAGCAAGACCTCTGAGAAAAAGTGAATGTGTGAAAGGTCCAGGGGTTATCCCTTGAGACCACACCTCTGAAGCCACAATCTTCTCTTTTCACTCCCCAATGCCATTCCTGACCAGCAGACTCCATCATGCTTTGAAATGATTGTTGTGTACTGCTGTGATGTGTGACTCTCCTGGGCTTGCTCTGGAGCACTGGACCCTGAACTCTGGTTCTTGAAATCCACATGCTGCTTTTCTCCAGTTTCTCCAAGGCTGTGGGTCTCAAACTTAAGCGTGCACCAGAATCCCTTGAAGGGTTCGTTAAGACACAGAGTTTCTGCTGCAGTGAACCATGAGCAAGGCTCAAGAATTTGAGTTTCTAACAAAATTTCAGGTGATGTGGATGTTGCTGGTGTGAGGACCACTCCTCAAAGGTACTCTTGCTCTGAGGCTCACCATTGCCATCTTCAGACTGATCCTTGAGCACCTAACTCCTCTGGTCTTCAGGGGTCGCTTCTGGCAGTAGGTCAATATATATTTCTTTCTGCTTCCTGGAACCTCATTCATGTGGAGTGTCCCTGTGAGTTCTCCCAGGACCTATCTGCCCACTCCTCTTGCGCCAGATCCTTCTTGCCTGCCTTGCTGACTCTACCTTTTACCTCCCATTTCAGTTAACTTGCAGTCCTTTCCAGTTGCCTGCCTCGAGCTGCTCTATAGACGATGTCAGCTCCTCCTTCCAAGTCTCTTCTACTTTCTCATTTGGCTTCCCAATGGTGGGCTCTGGCACAGACAAGTCTGGCTAGAATCTTGTCTCCGACTCTCCCTAAGACTTGTGATCCTTGGGAATTCACTGAGTTCTTGGAATCTCAGTTTTGTCATCTTTACAATCAGTCTGTGAAAACAAAATGGAAGAATGTCTGCAAAGGGGCCTAGCACAGCACTTGTCACGTAGTAAACAATCAGTAAATGTTAGTCCTTTCTTCCTCTTTATATAAGTATTTCCTCTGTTTGTACTCTGGATTCCTAGTTCTCAAGGACAACAGGAAGGTCATTAAGCAAGTTGCATGTTTTTAGTCCCCATTTTTTCTGTTGAAGAATTACCATTGTTATGGCCCAATTTACAACTCCCTTATTTCTTCCAATAAAAAGTACTTTCTGGCTACACATGTAAGGTGGAACTAAAAAAAAAAAAATGTTGCCAGAACGCCTATCTGTTTTCAAGGCAATTAAATGGTGAAAAAAGTGTTCTTGACTTTTAATGAATGCTTTTATACATATGAGAAGTTAGAAGACTGGGATGTTATGTGGACAATTTGCTTGGCTAACATTTAGTACAGTAAAAGGGAGAATATAGAATGGGATAAAGCATGGCTTGGCAACCAGGAGACCATGGTTTCTCCTCACTCTATAGCAAGTCTTTTCCTTTTTCTAGTGGCTCAGTTTCCTTCCAGCCACAAATGGTTCGTATCATTAAGTAATTTTTAATTTTAAATGTTTTATTTGAAAGTCAGAGTTACAGAGAGAGAAGGAGAGGGAGAGGGAGAAAGAGAGAGAGAGAGAGAGAGAGAGCGCATATCTTCCATCCACTGGTTCACTTCCCAAATCACTGCAATGGCCAGAGCTGGGCAAGATCAAAGCCAGGAGCCAGGAGCTTCTTCCAGGTGTCCCACCTGGGTGCAGGGGCCCAAGCACTTGGGCCATCTTCTACTGCTTTCCCAGGCATATTAGAGGGGAGCTGGATTGGAAGTAGAGCAGCTGGAATTTGAACCGGCACTTATATGAGATGCCAGGATTGCAGGCAGTGGCTTAATCCACTGGACTACAACACTAGCACCATGTTAGCTAATCCAGAGATGGCTTCTATATTAAGGTGGCCCCTCCCTCTATGCTTTTGTTAGCTTTAATTCTTTTGAAATGTGTTATTCTCATCTCTTCGTAAAAGTCTTTGATGAGCTTTTTTCATTCAATCTCATCACAGTGACCAGTACATAGTAGGGGCTCAATAAATATTTATCTTTTTTGTTGTTTTGGCAGTATGTACCTCTCTTTTGAGATCCTTTAGATGTCTAAATAAACAATTTGCTTTCTAGATAGAACAACTGCCCCTTAATTCGGTCTTTGTGGAGGCATTGCCCTATTCTATTCATATTCAATCAATGCCACATCCTTTAGCTTTACATTACAGGTAGTTTTCCACTCTGTTTTCATCATCTGATGATTTCCCTCTTGTAATATTATCCAATTGTATTTGTTTAGAATAGGCAGTGTTAATAACCATATCCTAATTGACTTGGTCACCACTGAGTTCCTTAGTTTGGGGTTACTTATATCAGGTGATCTACTATAGATTCATTGCAGGTCACTGCAGGTCCATTCCTTCATCTCTGAGTTGAGTTATAACAGGACATGCAAATGGAGAAGTAGGAACAATATGATCTAATAGCTAACTTACATTCAGGTTGAGCTGGAAAATTCCCAGAATTCATCTATAATACTCATCTTTCCCTGATTTTTATTTGCAAAAGCAACCAATACCCAAACAATAAAAATTCTTGCCATAAATACTTATAGAACATTTTGTATGGTGGACTATTTCTAATGACTAAGAATCACTTTAGGAATAGTTTGAATTTTCTCAAAGACTTGATTATCATGCCTTTGAAAGTGTTTCTCCCTATCAATGATTGAGGGGGCAGTCCCTCACACTTCATTACACACACTTACTTTCCAGAGCAAGAAGTTGAATTCTCAAGTCTGAAATCAAAGTGTTAGCAAAGTATATTGTGAAGGATCCAGAGAAATGTCTTTCTTCACATCCTCTGGTTTCTAGTGGTTTTTTTTTTTTTTTTTGGCAACCTTTGATATCCCTTAGCCTGTAGATGTATCATTATTCCATTTCTGTGTGTCTTCACATTGCTTCCTTCCCTGTGTGTTATCTCTGTGTCCAAATTTCCCTCTCCAAATAAGGACATCAGTCACTGGGATAGGTTCTACTACAATACAGGATGAACTCAATTTAATTGCATCTGTGAAGGTTCTATTCTCAAGTAAAGTTACATTTACAGGTCCTGGCAGATATGAATTTATGAGGAGCACTACTCAATCCAATATAAAAAGCCTAGAGAACTGTAAATCAAATGAAGTCTGATGCAAATCTCTTGATACTAGGAAATCTGGCTGAGTGACTTCATTGAGTCACTTAGTCCGACTTAAGGAATGGTACTTGTTGTTAAAATCCCAGAGTGATCTGTTGCCTTAAAAATATTTGGAGAAGATTTATAGATTTTCCCAAGTTTTGTATATGGTAATGTATATCCTTTTAACCTATTTTATATGGTAGCATTACAAAGGGATGCATCCTTCTGTATTGAGTTGATAACAGGCCCAAACCCTAATATCCCCACCATCACATTCATATTAATGCATCAAATGTCTTTACCAAGAGAAATAAATGTTTGTCTCAGAATAAGAGATTGTTGCTAGAAACCAAATATTCCCAGGAGAGGAAACATCTATACAGTATTCTAAATGAATGAGAACAGAGCCTTGTAGTAGGAAAATATTTTATATAAAGTAGAAATTGGGGTGGGAGTTTAAAAATTCTTAAGGAAAACAAGGGCGAAAGGAAAGGAAATAGAAAGAAGAACTGGTGTGCTGGCAGAGATGGAGGTGGTGACGTACACATGTTGTAGCTTGAGTCTGGGTTTCTTTCCGCTAAAACATTCCAAGGGGACTTTAAGGCTCCTTTAAGGCCTCTTGGGCATTTCAGATCATGAGTGCTCTGCCCTCATGAAGGGGTTAATGCTTTCCTTGGGGAAATGAATTAACTGTCACAGGAGTTCACCACCCCTTCTCTCTCTTCTGCAAGAGACCTACTTGTCTTGTTTTCCTCCATGAGTTGAAGCTCTACAAAGCTCTCATCAGAAGCCAAGCAGATGTTGATACCTTCTCATCCTCCAGAACCATGAGCCCAGAGAAGCCTCTTTCTTTCATACGTTTCCTAGTTTCAGGTATTCTTTTATAGCAACAGAATACAAGCTAAGAATGCAGTAACAACATTAACTATTACCAGCAGCATGTGCCAGGCAATTCTCTAAATGCTATGCACATATTAACTCACTTAATCCTTGCAAAAATCCTACGGGATAAGTGGAAATATCATTATTTTACTCTTCTTCTCTGTGTGTGTGAGTGTGTGGGGAGGCGTGTTGTTTAACACATTCATATTACAGTTAACAGATATGAGAAGCAATTTTTAATTACACTTGTCAATTTTTAAGTGGCCTAAAGTAAGCTGTACTCAAGAAAAAGAAACTTTTGCAATTGGATTATTGCTTATAGCCCTTGTTTATACTCCTGAGGAACAGTGGGGTTTTTTGCTTACTACTTGTTGAATTCTTTATTTAGTGGAGGATTAAGCTTGTGATTATAAAGCAAATTGAAAGTATGGCATTGCAAAGAGTAAAGGAAAAATAATAGAGGAAGAAATAGGGAAGATGAGAGTGCGGGAATGAGGGAAATATTATGTTCTTAAAACTGTATATATATATGGCCGGCGCCGTGGCTCAATAGGCTAATCCTCCACCTGCAGCACCAGCACACTGGGTTCTAGTCCCGGTCGGGGCACTGGATTCTGTCCTGGTTGCCCCTCTTCCAGGCCAGCTCTCTGCTGTGGCCAGGGAGTGCAGTGGAGGATGGCCCAAGTGCTTGGGCCCTGCATCCCATGGGAGACCAGGAGAAGCACCTGGCTCCTGCCTTCAGATCAGCGCGGTGTGTCGGCCGCAGCGCGCCGGCCACAGAGGCCATTGGGGGATGAACCAACAGAAAAGGAAGACCTTTCTCTCTGTCTCTCTCTCTTACTGTCCACTCTGCCTGTCAAAAACCAAAAAACTGTGTATATGAAATACATGAAATTTCTTCCCTTTATATAAATTTTTAAAATAAAAAATGAAATAAAATAATCCTTTAAGATTTTTCCACATCAAAGAGACTCTCAGCATATTTCAACATATTTTTGTATCTCAACAGTAAGCTTTCTATTTTTGTGCAATTTCATTTGTCTATATTTGCTTTCACTGCCTGTGCTTTAGAGCTCATATACAAAAAAAAAAAAAAAACACTGATTGGAACAATGGCAAGAATTTTAATATGTTTTTTAGTTGATTTTTCCAAATGGTGTAAAATAGGGATCCAAATTGTCCAGATTAAGTCTTTTGCATGTGGATATGTGGATATTCAGTTTTCTCTGCACCAGTTACTGAATAAATTATTCTTTCCCCCATTAATCTTTGTCAAAGATGAACTGACCATAAATATGTGGATTAATTCTGGGCTGTTTTACCTTCCATTGATCTATATATAAGTTTTTATGCCAATAACACACTTGTATTACTAAAGTTTCATATTACATTTTTAAAATTACAATCAGGTGTTTTTTCTAGCTTTGTTCTTCTTGCTCAAGGTTGCTTTGGTGATGCTAGATCTTTTGTGGTTCCATACGAATTTTAGTATTTTTTTCTATTTCTTGGAAAATGTTATTATAATTTTGCTAGAAATTAAATGAACTCTGTAGACCACTTTGGATACTATGGACATATTGGCAAAGGTGACTCTTAGAATCAATGAACACAGAGATACTTTTCTATTTATTATGCTTTTTGACATTTTCACCAATATTTTAAAGTTTTCAGTATACAGATGTTTCACCTCCTTGGTTATTTATTTCTAAATATATTAGTGATTGTGATGCTATTGTAAATGGCATTCTTTTCTTTTAGAAAAATATTTATTTATTTGAAAGTCAGAGTTGCAGAGAGGAGAGAGAGAAAGAAAGAGAAAGAATCTTCTAGTTCACTCCACCAAATGGCCACAACAGCCACAGCTGGGCCACGCTGAAACCAGGAACCTGGAATTCCATCCAGGTCTCCCATCTGGGTGGCAACAGGTCAAGCACTTGGGCCATCTGTGGTACCTTCCCAGGTGCCTCAGTGGGAAGCTGGATTGGAAGTAGAGCAGTTGGGACTCAAATCCACACTCATACAAAATGCTGGCTTCACAAAACCCTTGTGCCACAATGCCAGCCCATGGCATCGTTTTCTTATATTTAGTGTATAGAAATGCAATTGATTTTTTTTATTTCCAAGATCTTAATTTTTTATTTGCTAATAAAACAAGTAATACATTTTTATTTTTAAAATCTCCAATAACACATAAATCAGAAGTTAGCTGTCTCAACAAACCCAGTCTCTAACTCAGACTGCCTTCCCTTATTCCTAGTTTAATGTTTCATTCAAGAGCTTTTCTTAATATGCTTATGTAATACACAATTGGTTCTTTTGCTTTATGCTTTTTTCCAAAAAGATACATTCCTTCCTTTAATCAATAGCAAAGAGCCTTATTAAACAGAAACAAAGCCTAAACATCATCACTTATATTTAAACAGAAATACAGATCATTAAAAGTGTATGAACATAGAACACAAATTGTAGCTTTTACTTAAGCAGTTACATGAATGAAGCTATTTCTAAGTTTCTTCACTGACAACCACATTTTAACTATTGAGCAATTTGACCTCAAATTAACAATAGTAAAAATGTAAAAAAATTCAAATTTAAGCATAAGCATATGGAACGACAACAAAAAAAGAACAGGAAGTATCTTCATTACCAAACAGATTAACAGATTTGCAGACACTCAGATATTTTCTGAGGCATATCAAAGCACCTACTTCAAAGATTACAGTCATTTGAGAGTTATAAATACATATTCAGTGCTGAGACTACTTTTAGCACTTACAGTATACACAAAGCAGCAGTAAACTACTATGGTTCACATTTGAGAAACAGATTTAAGCTTTATGCTACAACTTGCCAAATTAACATTACAGCTGACTGACTGACAATTACTCATTTCATATTTTTTTCTTTTTTTTTTTCTGAAACTCAATAAGCAAGTTATTATTCAAACACACATGGAATAATGCCATGTCTTCTTCCTTATAATGGTAAATTTTAAATCCAAATACTTTGTATCATGGAAACTTTACCTAGCTGTGTAAAGGCTCCCAAATACAGTTAGTCATAAAGTTTCTTCTTTGTAGATTCCATTAATTTATAGCTATTTTAGTAAAGATAAATGCAGGACACTACTCCAGATTATTGGGCAACACAATTGTCACTGCCTGTGTTTTAGTTACGAGCACACCACAACTACAACCATGGCAAGCAAATACCCTCACATGTCCTCCACTGCTCCCGGGGTTCCTTTCCACGTCGCAGGAGCTGGTTTAATGGATACCATTGGGTCTCATTCTATCTCTGAAAGTTCCTTTATTCCAAATTTTGAAATTTTACTAATGGAACATCTACTATTCACTAACTAGTTCAAACACAGTGTGTAATGTTGTAAATTTTTATAGATACTTTATTAAAATGATTAAAGGTATCTAGAATACCATTAGTGTGTAAAATATTAACCAGGCCGGCGCCGTGGCTCAACAGGCTAATCCTCCGCCTTGCGGCGCCGGCACACCGGGTTCTAGTCCCGGTCGGGGCGCCGGATTCTGTCCCGGTTGCCCCTCTTCCAGGCCAGCCCTCTGCTGTGGCCCAGGAGTGCAGTGGAGGATGGCCCAGGTGCTTGGGCCCTGCACCCCATGGGGAGACCAGGAAAAGCACCTGGCTCCTGGCTCCTGCCATCGGACAAGTGCGGTGCGCCGGCCGCAGCGCGCCGACCGCGGCGGCCATTGGAGGGTGAACCAACGGCAAAAAAGGAAGACCTTTCTCTCTGTCTCTCTCTCTCACTGTCCACTCTGCCTGTCAAAAAAAAAAAAATATTAACCAAAAAATGGCACTAAGAGTTCTTTTTGAGACTCTTTGTTTCCTAACTAGAAAAGCTATGTGATTCGTAATGAACAGAGATATGATGACACTTTAACCCTGCTGTTCCACAACATCAATAATAAGAATAAATGCATGAAACACAGAAAAGAAAAGCAGGATTTCAGGAGAAAGATCTAGTAAACACTTAAAGTGTGGATGCTTCAAGCACAAAAGTTTTCACACTGATTATAAGCACTATCATTGATTTCATTCTTTAAGTAGTACAAATCTTTATTTAATTTCTGATTTTATCCAAAATAAAAACCTAATTCCTTACATAATATATCTTATCAGTTTCAGTTTTCAAGTATTCATGTATTGAGAACCCAAGTATTTTCTGTTTTGGAAACAACACACTTATGGACTGAGCTTCAAAGATAGGGAAAATTTCATTTAAAATAACTGATACACTCTTCTGCCCAAAGACATAAGAACTAAAACTAGCAACGTAATCACACCAATGGTATGTAATAATAAAAATCGAAAACAAAAAGATGATTCAATATAATCAATGTCTTCTTTTTAAAAAGACTCAAAAACAGATTGCTTTAATATGTGGTTAGATTCCCAGTAACAGGATATTCTGATATAAGGAACTACAGAAAAGAAAACAGAGTACGTTCAGTTGCCCTGCCATTTTTCTATAAATATTCCTATTATTTACCTTGTTTTGCTAGCAGTTTTTCTGCTTTCACCTTCTTTCGTGGTGGTGACCATGTTTCTGTGTTTCTGTGTGTAGTGCATCCTTAAGCACCTTAAGGCTGGACAAGTTGCAACAATTTTTTTTTCATTTTCTATTTGTTATGGAAGGTCTTTATTTCACCTTCATTCATAAATGAAATCTTTGCAGGGCACAGTATTCTGCGTTGAAAGTTTTTTTCTCTGTTAAGACATGGAATGTATCTCACTATTCTCTCCTAGCCTGTAAGGTTTCTGATGAGAAGTCAGCTGTGAGTTTACTTGGAGATCCTCTGAAAGTAATCTGGCATTTCTCTCCTGCACATTTTAGAATCTTTTCTTTATGTTTTACTGTGGAGATTTTTACTACCATGTGTTGTGGTGAGGATCTTTTCTGGTCATGTCTATTAGGAGTTCTATGTGCTTCCTGTACTCGGACGTCCTTTTCTCTAAATTAGGGAAGTTTTCTGCAATTATTTTACTAAAAAAGCCTTCTAAACCATTCTCTCTTTCAATGCCTTCAGGAACTCCTAAGACCCGTATTTTGAGTCACCTGATAGGATCCCATAAATCTCCAACACTGTTTTATAGTTTTCTAATTTCTTCTTCCTTCCGGTCTCCCACGTGGGTGCAGGGGCCCAAGGACCTGGGCCATCTTCTATTGCTTTCCCAGGCTATAGCAGAGAGCTCGATCTGAAGTGGAGCAGCTGGGACTCGAACTGGTGTCCATATGGGATGTCAGCACTGCAGACCGGGCTTTAACCCGCTACGCCACAGCACCGGCCATTCTAACAGGTTTTTAGTGAAGTATTTGGGTTTTCTATATATAAAATCATGTCCTCTGTAAACAGAGGCAATTTCATTTCTCCATTTCTGATTTGGATTTTTTTCTTTCTTTCTTTCTTTTCCCTAGTTGCTTTGTACTAGGGCTTCCAATACTACACTGATTAGAAGTAGTGATAGTGAGCAGCCTAATGTTGGAGGAAAACTAGTTTTTCACCATTGACTAGGATGTTAATTGAGCTCTTCTCAAACATGACTCTACTTATGTTGAGGTGCTTTCTTTTTATACCAAATTTTTGAAAGTTTTTATCTTTAAGGGATGCTGAATTTTGTCAACTGGTTTTTATTCATCTTTTTAAAAATATTTATTTATTTATTTGAAAGGCAGAGTTACAGTTAGAGGCAGAGGCATAGAAAGAGAGGTCTTCCACACATTGGTTCACTCCCCAAATGGGATGCTGGCACTGTAGGCATGGCCTCACGTGCTATGCCACAGCACCAGCCCTTGATGTTAGGTTTTTGATTAGAGATTCATGTCTTCATTCATTACTTGTTTGTTTATATTTTCTGTTTCTTTAGGATTTAGTGTTGGTAGATTGCATTTTCTAAGAATTTATCCATTTTCCCTAAGGTATACATTGTTCCTAAGCCATACAATCATTCATTGTACTCTTTTATGATTCTTTGTGCTTCCATGATATCAATCATAATGTTTCTTCTTATATTTAAAATTTTATTTACATATTCACATTTTTCTTAGTCTAGTTAAAAACTTCAATTTCACTTATCCAAGAAGCTACTAAGTCTAATTAGTCTTTTCTATTGCTTTTGTAATCTCTATTTCATTTGTTTATACTTGAATCTTTATTATTTCCTTCCTTTTAATGTGGGATTAACTTCTTTTGCACTCCCTGAATTATAAAGTTAAATTGTTTATTTGAGATATTTCTTTTTTCCTAATGTAATTGTTTATTGTTGTAAAATCCATTCTCAGAACTGTTTTAGTTGTATTCCACACATTTAAGTATTTTGTTTGTCTTTCAATTTTTGTTTGTCACAAGATTATTTTGATTTCCTTTTTATGTCTTCATTTACCTATTGGTCATTTAGGAATGTTTTTGTTTAATTTCCATATGATTGTGAATTTACAGTTTTCTTCCTTTTATTGATTTCTAGCTATGTTCATATTTTTGTGACCAGAGAAGACACTTGTTTTGTTGTATTTAATATGATCTATCTGGGAGAATGTTATGTGTGCACCTGAAAGAACATGTAGCCAGCTGCTGTTGGATGTAATATTCTGTATAGATCTGTCAAATTCTTTTGGCCCATAGTGCTTCTCATGTTTACAGCTTCTTTATTAATTTTCTGTCTGGATGATCTATCCATTGTTGAAAATGGAATATTAAAGTCTCCTTATTTCTGTGCTCCACCTTGGTGCTTATAATGTCTCATTTGGATTCCTTCATTCTTGTGAAGGTATTTTTGTGCATGGATAGTTGTATGGATTGCTATTCTTTTGAAGAGATGAGTGTAGACATCTTGCTGACTTCCCTCTCCTTTTTTCACTTTCTACTTATGTATCTGAAATGGAGAGAGAGAGAGAGAGAGAGAACACACTCCTATTATCTGATTCATGGAACACTCCTCAAATGCCTGCAAGAGCTGGGGCTAGGTGAAGTCAAAGCGAGGACAGACACAGGAATACCACCCAGATGTCTCACATGGGTGACATGGACCCAAGTCCTTCCTGTATATTAGTTTGTGCCTGAATTAGGGGTCGGCGCTGTGGCTCAGAGGGTTAAAGCCTTGGCCTGCAGTGCCAGCATCCTATATGGGTGATGGTTCAAGTCCAGATGCTCCACTTCTGATCCAGCTCTCTGTTAGGCCCCTGGGAAAGCAGCAGAGGATGATCCAAGTGCTTGGATCCCTGCACCTACATGGAAAACCCAGAAGCTCCTGGCTCCTGGCTTCAAATCCACTGACCAACAGCCACTGAGGCCATTTGGGGAACGAATGAAGACTTCTTTCTCTCTCTACCTTCCTCTGTAACCCTGTCTTTCAAATAAGTAAAATAAATTTCTATAAAAAGAAAAAAAAAAGAAGAAACAAAACAGGAACATGCCCACCCCTCTAGATCCTTCTAACTTCAGAGCCTGACCTCTTAATCCAAAAAATAAACTTCTCTCTTGTTTAAATTTTTTTTAAATTTTGGATTAACATGAAATATCTACAAATTTTATGAGGCATAATGCAAATATTTCAGCAGATAATAAACACAGTATAAACTGATCATATCAGGCAGTTAGTCCTTCCATTTCCTTTCTGTTAGACTATAGTTACTTTCTGTTCTGTGGAATACTCAAACCCATTGTCTTCAAATCACTGCATTTTGGTGTTCATTATCAGATCTCTTCCTATCTCCCCACACTTCCCAGATGCTAGTAATCACTATTCTAGATTTATATTGATTGTATGTATAAAGTTCTCTTTACCATGAGCTAGAACTCTAGGGATGGTCCAAGATAAAACTGGAGTTCCCCAGGAAGAAAGACAATTTCCATCTTCACATGTTCCCCAATCCAACCTCATTAATTATTATCAAGCCAGGAAAGCATGAGTTAATTTGGAAAAACTGCACGAAATTCTCAGGAGATTTCTGTCCAGAGGATTAAATCCATTGTGACTAAAAAAAATAAATAACCAATTATATATTTTATGAAGAACTAGAAGAAGCCACCACATATAAAGAAAAGATAGGAAGACAGAAATGCTAAGTAGTCTTATTTGATCACCACATGCTTTATACATGTGTTGAAATAGCACACCATACCCCATAAATAGGTATAATTATTACATACTACAAAATGTAAATAGAAGATAATAGGATTTGCTCTAAATCACACAGAAAATCAGAAATGGTACCAGGACAAGAAACCAGACATATGAACTCTTAGCCTTTTTGGCTAAAACCATTCTCTCTCCCTCCCTCCCTCCCTCCCTCCCTCTCTCTCTCCCCCCCCCACTCCCTCTCCCTCTCTAATCTACATTCCTTATAATGTCCAAATGCCACCATATTACTTTTCAAAATCTCACTTGTGTTGTTTGTCTTTGTAAGTGATCAGAGGGCATTAATATTTGTACCAGGCTTGACAGAGAGCCAGGAAGAACAATGTACGCATTTGTTGCTTTTTAATGATGATGACTGTGACACACTTTCAGGGAAAAGGCTTACTTCATTTGCAATATTGCTTCCAAGGAGCCAGTTGATAACCATCAGCCAATTTATCACAGTCAAAGTCATCAAAAAGAATTTTAGCATTCCACACTTGAGTGTGAATTCAGGCTTGAAAATGTCCTGCTGTGACATTGTGACACTAACAAAATGCAGTGTCACAAAGTTTGTAAAAGTATAAAGTTAATTTTTGAAAGAAATAATTTTCAAATCAGCAGAAACATGAGCATGTAATTCTAGGAGGAGTGGAGATTGCCACAGAATACTACCATCTGGTGAAAAGTTACAATTACAAAATTTTAAGAGATTATACTTCATAGTAAGTAATCTAATATCTTAACATTTGAGCTCAGCTGTGTTGTGTTAAAGAGAAAACCTCAGTGGCAGATAAGGAGAGCAAGAGGCAGACAGGTCAACAGAGATATAGACAAATAGAAACAAAGAAACATGATAGAGGCTACTGATTGAAAAGGAGAGAGCTATGAAATGAGAGGGAAGGGGGCAAGTGACGTGACAAATAAATTTGAAGAAAATAGAGAAATAGGAAAAGCAAGCAAGGCAGCAGAAGAAGGAAAATGTGTAAAGAAAATTTAAAAGTGGATTGATAGTGATACAAGAAAATGGAATTAGTGGGAGAGAGGAGTGAGAAAAGGGAGAGAAGACAGATGGAGAAGGAGAAAAATAACTCGTTAAAGTAAGATAGCTATGAGACATTTAAAAAGAGGTCATCTCGGTGCTTTTAATTTTTATTTTTTATTATATTTTGAACATAGTGCTGTGTAACCAGGCACTAAATTGTGGTCATAAATTTACAAAGCCTCTCAAGCCCATTACCTCATAGAAATAACTTACTTAGAGAGTCTTAGAGAGTCCAGAGTTTATAACCTTTTTCCTTTATTCTTTCCTAGCTCAGAGCCCTGAAAGAAAAAGTAAATTTACTGGGGCTTGTCAGAAAACTAATAAAAAGCACAAGTCATAGTTATATATACTTAAACATTACATCACTGTTTTTCTCTCTAGTCTCTTAGTGGAATGAAGTGTTTTGTTTAATTCTAACTCATTTCTGTGCACAATGGGAACTCAGAATCTGTGTCGTACACTTTGTACAAAGTTTCCTCTGTCGGTCAAAACTACACGACAAAGATTCTGGCTTACTTCCAAAAATGTTATTCTAATGACCAAAAATTTCTCCCTCTTGACCAAAATTTAACTAGTAAAAAGTTTCAAAAACCTGAAGCAAAGCCTCTGCCTTTTCTAAAACCATGTATGTTAGGAAACTGGCGCAGTTTTAGCCAGGTGACCACATGGCCCAGCTACCTGAGCCAGGCTCCACCCCCATCCTAATTGGATTCACTGCTCCTGCTTCCCTGCCCGCCCTCAGGCAAAGTTTTAAAAGGGCCTGTTCCGCCAGCGCCCCAGGCTCTGTAGGCTAATCCTCTGCCTTGCAGCGCTGGCACACCGGGTTCTAGTCCCTGTCGGGGCACTGGATTCTGTCCTGGTTGCCCCTCTTCCAGTCCAGCTCTCTGCTGTGGCCCGGGAGTGCAGTGGAGGATGGCCCAAGTGCTTGGGCCCTGCACCCCATGGGAGACCAGGAGAAGCACCTGGCTCCTGGCTTTGGATGGGCGCAGTGCACAGGCTGCTCGCTGGCAGTGGCAGCCACTGGAGGGTGAACCAACAGAAAAGGAAGACCTTTCTCTCTGTCTCTCTCTCTCACTGTCCACTCTGCCTGTCAAAAATAAAAAAACAATTAAATTAAAATTAAAAGGGTCTGTTCCTGAACACGTGCTCTCTTGGCTCTCCTCTCCTGCCCTCTTGGTTCTTCCCTCTTGGCCCTTCTCTCCTGTGCTCTCTTGGTTCCTCTTTCTAGCCTCCTCTGTTCTCTTGGCTCTTCTCTCTTGGCCCCTCTTTTGGCCCTTTTCCTCCTCTCGTCTCTCTTCTCCCTCCTCTCTGTATCTCTCTCTTATAGTCTCCTTCTCTTTTTCCTTCTCCGCCCCTTCACTCTGGTCTGTTGGGTGTTCCCCAGTAAACCCTTTCCCTTACTCCGGTGTTTGGTATGTTTTGCGATGGCTAACATATATATATGTTACATATATATATATGTTAACATATACATATGTTAACATATATAACAATGTATTTTGCCAAGAAGCCATTTTAAACTAATTAGAACATTAGATGTTAGTGTAGCTGCTCTATACTTTCTGTACTGCACACCAGCATTATTATTCCTTGAAATATATCTACATCTCTCAGATATTTATTATCAGGAGAACATTACGGCAGGCTCCAGAAGATCGCAGTAATAAACTCAATAAATCTGCTGATAGACAAGACCCATATATTTCCATTCATATAGGGCTTAAAACTGAGACCTCTGCATATCTACAATGGTCACTATTCTTTCCATCACCAGGATTAGCAAAGATGGTAAGGTAACCTGGTGTGTGAGTTATGTGGCTCATTTTCAGTGATTAGGGAGGTGATAGATATTCCAGCTAGATCACCCTTACAAACAAACAAACAAAAAAATGACACTCTGACACTGAACTACTAAAATGTGAGATGGAGCATTGGCTTAAAAGTCATGCTGTTTGGTACCAATTAAAAATGCTCTAGGAATTTGGTGGAAGAAGCAATTCATGAAGCCTGGAGTCACAGAAGAATTTCTGACAAGGTGGGATTTTAACTTATCTTTTTTTTTCAAACATCTACTTTTTTTTTATTTGACAAGTAGATTTATAGACAGTGAGAGAGAGAGAGAGAGACAGAAAGGTCTTCCTTCCATTGGTTCACCCCCCAAATGGCCTCAATGGTCAGAGTTGCGCCGATCCGAAGCCTGGAGCCTGGTGCCTCCTCCTGGTCTCCCATGTGGGTGCAGGGCCCAAGCCATCCTCCACTGCACTCCAAGGCCACAACAGAGAAGAGCTGGACTGGAAGAGGAGCAACCGGGACTAGAACCCGGCACCCATATGGGATGCTGGTGCCACACGTGGAGGATAAACCAAGTGAGCAACGGCGTCGGCCCCTCAACTTATCTTTGAAAGAAAGGAAGGATTTAGATTAGTGGAAATTGAGAGGAATAGCACTTCAAGTAGGGTGAGAGCACTTCAATGGGGTTAGGAAGGATATTAGTCAATGGTTCCCTTTGACTAAAACATATTAGTCAGAACTATTAGTCAAAATATGCAAATTTTACTGATAATGATCACTAATACTTGGAAGCTTCTGTGACTTTACTTTAAAAAGCTCATGTAAAAATGAAATTAAAAGGAGAGTTAATTTTATTGCAAGAAAGTTTTTTAAATCCATGCATAGTTTTATTATCATCTGCATTTTCTTTTCTCATTTAAAAAATTTAACATATAAAATTATACATATTTATTGGGCACTACATGAAAATTTGGAGTATGTGCACATTGTGTGATGTCCAGTCAGGGTAGATATATTTTTGTCTTGAAACATTTAACATTTCTTTATAGTGAAAACATCAAAAATCCTACCCATTAACTTTTTAAAGATCCTTTATGAAGAAGCTGTAATTCACACCTATATATGTTTATTTGTGTAATTCTCACAAGCCTCAGAGGTTGTTATTACTATTATCTCCATTTTATAAATGAAAGAACTGAAGCAAGATGAAGTTTAAGTAACCTAAATCCACACCTAGGAAGTGGTAGATAATTGAAGTGAGATGACAAGATTCAGTTCTGGGTTGGCTGGCTCCAGAGCCTTAACCATCATTTCACTGTAGGGGTTAAATGGACAAATATCTGTATTCTGCTTGCTGGAGATCAAGTGTTAGGCCCCAAGTGTTCCTACAAGGAACATCCAAATACTCAGAGCCTAGATTCTATCATTAACAATTTGTTGTGCTTGCTCCATCACATCTATTAGTGAATTTCTCTAGCCTTCCATAAATACATTTTAATTTTTGCCCTATTTAAAACTATTACTTAATATTTTATAGTATTATAAAAGAACAGTTTATTTGTCCAAGGCTATGCAGTGACATACAATGCTGCAACGAGTATTCTTGTCCAAATGAGCCCATTTTGGTAAGTATTTAGGAATAGTACTTTTTGCATTATACACAGTATATACATTTTAAATTTTAGTAGACATTAACAAATTACACTCCACAGAATGGAGTAATTTTTAAAGTTCATGGAAATGCATATTATGAAAAAGTCTATGTGCAGATTTCAAAATTTTTACACCAAAATAAACTTCTGTTTTAAAAACATTTTTAAAAAATTAAGACATAAAAATTATACATATATACTGGGCATTATGTGATGTTTAAACACATGTATATATTGTGCAATGTCAAATCAAGAAAAGTATGCCTGTCTCCTCAAAAATTTAATCCAAAGTCCTATCTTTTAGGTTTTTTCAAAGAAGAATGTACAGGGGCAGGTGTTGTAGCATAACAAGATGATGCCTGCAGCACCAGCATCCCATATGGGTGCTGGTTCAAATCCTAGCTGCTCCGTTTCCAATGCAGCTCTCTTCCAAGGCCTGGAAAAGCAGTAGAGATTTTCCAAGTCCTTAGGTCTCTAGACCCACTTGGAAGACCTAGAAGAAGCTTCAGGCTCCTGGTTTCAGATCAGCCCAGCTCCCGCCATTGCAGCCATTTGGGTAGTGAACCAATGGATGTAGGAACTTTTTTTCTCTCTCTCTGCTTCTACCTCTCTGTAACTCTGCCTTTCAAATAAATAATCATTTTTAAAAGGTGAATGAACAATACATTAGCATTATCTGTTATCAATCCAAATGTGTAATTTTTGAAGAACAAAAGATAGCAAGTGTTGGCAAGGATATGGAAACAAGGGAATATTTGTACACTGTTGGTTAGAATATAAATTCATAGAGTCATTGAAGAAAACAGAATGGACATTGCTCAAAAACTAAAAATAAAACTGTCAAGTGATTCAATCCCATTATCAGATATATATTAAGGGGAAATAAAATCAATCTGGTAATGAGCCTCCTGTGTTTACTACAGCACTACTGAAAGAAACTAAGAGATGGAAACAACCTACAGGTGAGTGAGTAAAGAAAATACTGCACCTATTGAAACCCCCCAAAAATATGATAGATCAGTGAAATGAAGAGCTTGTTTTTTGAAAAAATAAACAAAATTGATACACCATTCACCCAACTAACCAAAAAAGAGGGAGAAGACCCAAATCAATAAATTCAGAGATGAAAAAGGAAGTGTAGCAACAGATACCACAGAAACAAAAAATAATAATCAGGAATTACTACAAAGACCTGTATGACAATAAATTGGGAAACCTAGAAGAAATTGATAGATTCCTAGACACATAAAACCTACCAAAATTGAGTCATGACAACAGAGAAAATTTATTGCAGAGAAAGCATTTGATAAAATACAACATGCTTTCATGATGAAAACATTAAGCCAATTGGGTATAAAAGGAACATTCCTCAAAACAGTCAAGGCAATTTATGACAAACTCACAGCCAGGATCCTATTGAATGGGGGAAAGTTGGAAGCATTTCCACTGAGATCTGGAACCAGACAAGGATGCCGTTCTCACTGTTGCTATTCAATATAGTCCGGGAAGTTTTAGTCAGAGCCATTAAGCAAGAAAAAGAAATCAAAGGGATACAAATTGGAAAGGAGGAAATAAAACGATCCCTATTTGCAGATGGCATGATTCTATTTAGAGGGGATCCAAAAGACTCCACTTAGTGGCTATTGTAACTCATAAAAGAGTTTGGTAAACTGGTGGGATAAAAAATCAACACAGAAAAATCAATGGCCATTGTACACACAGACAATGTCAAAGCTGAGAAAGTACTTTTAAGATCAGTCCTATTCACAGTAGCTCCGAAAAAATTAAATATCTTGGAAAAAGTATAACCAAGGATGTCAAAGATCTCTACAATGAGAATTACAAAACATTGAAGAAAGAAATAGAAAAAGATATTAAAAATGGAAAAATCTTCCATGTTCATGGATTGAAAGAATCAACATCAACAAAATATCCATACTACCCAAAGTAATTTATAGATTCAATGTGATCCCAATCAAAATACCAAGAACATTGTTAACAGACCTAGAATAAATGATGCTAAAATTCATACGGAAATACAAGAAACCCCGAATAGCTAAAGCAATCTTGTACAACAAAAGCAAAGCCACAGGCATCACAATACCTGATTAGAAGACACATTACAGAGCAATTATGATCAAAAGAGCCTGGTACTGGCACAAAAACAGATGGATAGACCAAGAGAACAGAATAGAAACTCCAGAAATCAACCCATGCATTTACAAATAACTTATCTTTGACAAAGGAGCAAAAATCAATCCCTGGAGAAAGGATAGTTTCTTTAACAAATGGTGCAGGGGAAAATCTCCAGGTGCAGAAGTATGAAGCAAGACCCCTACTTTATACCTTACACAAAAATCCATTAAAATGAATCAAAGACCTATATCTGTGAAACAATGCCATCAACTCTGCACAACATTGGCATTGGCAAAGATTTCTTAGAAAAGTCCACAGAAGCACAGGCAATCAAAGTCAAAACTGACAAATAGGATTACATCAAGCTGAGAAGCTTTTGCACTGCAAAAGAAACACTCATTAGCCATGGTTCAATAGGCTAATCCTCTGCCATGCGAGGCCGGCACACTGGGTTCTAGTCCTGGTCAGAGTGCCGGATTCTGTCCTGGTTGCTCCTCTTCCTGTCTAGCTCTCTGCTGTAGCCCGGGAGTACAGTAGAGGATGGCCCAAGTGCTTGGGCCCTGCACCCGCCTGGGAGACCAGGAGAAGCACCTGGCTCCTGGCTTCGGATCAGCACCGTGCACCGGCCTCATAGCGCTGGCCGCAGCAAGCCGGCAGCAGTGGCCATTGGGGCGTGAACCAACAGAAAAGGAAGACCTTTCTCTCTGTCTCTCTCTCTCTCACTGTCCACTCTGCCTGTCAAAAAAATTAAAAAAAGAAACACTCATCAAAATGAAGAAGCAACTGAAGAGTGGCAGAAAATATTTGCAAATTACACAACTGATAAAGGGTTAGTATCTAGAATCTATAAAGAGTTCACAAAATTCAACAATAAAACCAACAACCCAGTTAAGAAATGAGAAAAGTACTTGAACAGGCATTTTTCAAGAGAGGTAATTCAAATGGTCAGCAGACGCTTGAGAAAATGCTCAGGATCAGTAGCCATCAGAGAAATGGAAATCAAAAACAGGAAAAAGTTTAACCTTGCTCTAGTTAGAATGGCTTTCACACAGAAATCAACAAATAATAAATACTGGTGAGGATGTAAGGAAAAAGGTACCCTGGTCCACTGTTGGTAGGGATGTAAACTGGTGCAGCAATTATGGAAGACAGTATGAAGATACTGCAGAAACCTGAATCTAGACCTATCATATGATCCAGCCATCCCATTCCTGGGAATTTACCCAAACCAAAATAAATCTGCATCTTGAAGAGTTGTACCCCCATGTTCACTGCAGCACAATCCACAATAGCTAAGGTATGGAATAAGCCCAGATGTCCACCAGCTGTTGAGTAGATAAAGAAATTATGGTGTATATATACACTTTGGAGTGATACTCAGCTGTAAACACACACACACACACACACACAAAATCCTGTCTTTTGCAATAAGATGGACACAGCTGGAAACCATTGTACTCAGTGAAATAAGCCAGTCCCCAAAAGACAGATATTTTCCCCGACAGAGCACCTGAAATGTAATGTATTGGAGAGAAATAGACATTTTGAGATTCAGTGATTATTTACAGCCCTTGTCTCTTTTGGTGAGGAATATATTTTTTCCTTCATACTATTTGTGAAGTGCTTTTATTTAGTGTAAGGTTAACTCTACGATCAGTAAGTAAGCTGAAAATAAATCTTTGTAAAAATTAAAAGTGGGAATGTGAGAGAGAGGAGGAGGAAGGGTTGGTGTGTGGGCGGGAAGGAGGGTTGGGGGAAGTGTCACTACATTTCTAAATCTGTACATATGAAATACAGGAAATTTCTATAACAAATAAAATTTAAAAAATACAGCTCCCATGGGAAATGCTATTTACCAATTAAAAGGAATGAAATCTTGTCATTTGCAGCAACATGGATGGAACTGGGATAACCATGTCAAGTGAAAATTAAGTGAAAGAAGTCAAGCACAGAAAGGCAAAGCTCTCAAGATCTCATTTGTGTGGAGTCTAAAAATAGGTGATCTCATAGAAGTCAAAAATTTAATAGTGATTACCAGAAGCTGAGAGGAGAAAAATGGGGAGGGACAGATGGGAAAAAGGTCGATAAATGGATATTAAGTTATAGCTGGAGAAGAATAAGATCCTGGTTTCTGTTAAACTTTTTCTCCCCGATTTCATCGTTCCACAAACTTTTTGAGGCTGCCTCATAATTCTGCCAATTTGTCCTTCATTAGATTATGAAAGGGCTTCATTTCTCACACATTTTCACACACTCTTGTAAAATATTTTTAAAATAGTAGGCAGTGTAGTTGGTTGGTATAAAATGGCATCTTTTGTTACTTTGGCTTGCAATTTGCATTTACCAAATTACTAATGAGTCTGTGCTCTTTCCATGTGTTTTATTGTCCCTTTGGGTTTTCTTTTTTAATCTTAACCTTTGACTAGTTAGCACTGGATTCTTTTTCATACACTTGTTTCTTATATATGTGGTATATATTTTGCTAGTGTATTCATCTTCTTTCCACCTTTCTTTATTATTCAAAATTAGTCCATCTTCTTTTATGTGTTATATTTAGTGATGCTAGCCATCAGGGTAGTTTTAGCCTTATTTACAGATGAGGATGCTAAATCATCAAGAGACAAAGTAAACTACTCAAGAGGTTGACATTATGGTGAAACACGTTAAGCTGTCACCTGTGATACTGGTATCTGACATGAGTACTTCTGCTCCACTTCCAATCCTGCTCCCTGCTAATGTGCTTGGGGAAGCATCGAAGATGGCCCAAGTACTTGGGCCCCTGCAACCACGTGGGAGACACAGGTAGAATTCCAAGCTCCTGGTTTCAGCTTGGCCCAGACCCTGCTGTTGTGTCCATTTGGGGACTGAGTCAGCGAATAGAAGATATCTCTCTCTCTCCCTCTCTCCCTCTCTCCCTCTCTCCTCTGCCTTTCAAATAAATAAATAAGTTTTTTAAAAAAAGAAAACTATTCAATATCACTCAGCTTGTATGTGACTAGCAAGACAAATCTGTTAACCCCTTTATTGGATTTTCATTGCTGCTACAATAAATTAGCAAAAATTTGATTGCTTGAAACAACATATATTTATTGTATTACAATTTTCATAGATTTAGAAGTTTAAAATGAGTCTCACTGGGATAAAAATCAAGGTGCCAGCTGAGCTGCATTCATTCTAGATGCTCTCAGAAATACTGTCTTTTCCAGGTTCTACATACCTAAGTTCCCTGGCTCATGTCCCTCTTCCTCCACCTTCAAAGTCACCAACAGTCATTCTCACATTTCATCACTCTGACCTCCTCTCCTGTCTCCTTCTTAGAGTTAAAATATTTATTTGTTTGTTTTGTTTTATTTATTCATTTGAGACAGAGGAAAAGAGAGGGGGAGAAAGAGAAATCTCCCATCCATGGTTAACTCCCCAGAGGGCTCCAATAACTATGGTTAGGACAGGACAAAGCTAGGAGCTGAAAACTCAATACAAGTGTTCCCCAAGGGACCCAAGCACTTGAGTTATTACTTGCTGCTTCTCAGGCTGCATACTAACAATATGCTGGAATCAGAAGCAGTGCCATGGATCGAACCCAGACACTCTAATATGGGATGCTGTCATCCTTAGTGGTATCTTACCCATTGTGCAAAACGTTTCCCGTCCTTCTTCCCGTTTAAAGGATGCTTATGATGACATTTTCCAGATAATCTGGGAAATCCAGGATATTCTCCCTATTTTATTTTTTAAAAATATTTATTTTATTTGTTTGAAAGGCAGAGTTAGAGAAAGAGTGAGACAGAGAGAGATCTTGCAGCTGTATTTTCACTCCCCAAATGGCCATAATGATTAGGACTGGGTCAGGCTGAAGCCAAAAGCCAAGAGCTTCTTCTGGTCTCCCTGTGGGTGGCAGAGGCCCAAGGAGTTGGGCCATCTTCTCTTGTTTTCCCAGGCTCATTAGCAGAGAGCTGGATTGGAAATGGTGCAGCTGGGACTTAAACCGGTGCCCATATGAGATGCTGGTACCACAAACGCCGGCTTAACTTGCTGCACCACAGCACTGGTCCCCAAGTCTCCCTATTTTAAGGTCAGCTAATTAACCACCTTAAAACCATGAGGGAGGTCTTAATACAGTTTTGTCATATAATGTAACATATTCACATGTTCCAGGGATTAGGACATGAATATCTTTGAGAGAGTCATTTTGTGCCTGCCTCAATCCCTAATCCACTGTTTTTTTCCACTTCTAAGACTAACAAGTAGCCAGAAAAGCAGTAGAGCTAAAATCAAAAACTTTTGAAAGTGATGCTGAGAAGAGACTTACCTGTGACCACCTAGCATACACTCAGATTTTTTATTATGTTAACATTTCCTGAAAGAGTGGTTCTATTGTAACAACGCATGGCTTTACTACATGTGAACAGAGTCAGGGTTTGAAATTGTATGAAATGCATTTTCTGGAATAATAAACTTGCCATTAAGTCACTCATGCAAATATAAACCATCTGGAAGCTGTATTCAGACACCTATATATGTCTTCTAGATGCTTTCAGGCTCCAATCCAAAAGCCTGAATCACAAAACTATGGCTTATTTGGGGCAGGTATTGTGGTATATCGGATTAAGCTGCTTGCAATGCCAGCATCCCATAGAAGTGCCAGATCGAATCCTGGCTGTTCCACTTCTGATCCAGCTTCCTGCTAATGTGTCTGAGAGAGAAACAGAGAATGATCCAACCTGGACTCCTACAACTCAGCTGGGAGACCCCAGTGGAGTCCCAGGCTTCTGACCTCAGCCTAGCCCAGCTCTGGCCTTTGCATACATTTGGGGAGTAAACCATTAGATGGAGTGTCTCTATCTCTCCTTTTCTCTTTGTAACTATGCCTTTCAAATAAATAAAATACAAATCTTTTAAAAAAAATTGATTTGGGAAAACTGGAAGGGAATTTAAAGACAAGCTAATGAAAGGCTCTCATTTTACACGTGAGAAGACTAAGGCCCAAAGAAGGAAAATAGCCTACCTCAGATCACATAATATTGCTAAAATGCCCATACTACCTAAAGGATTCTACAGATTAGATTCAATATCTTTCAAAATATCAATGACATTCTTTACAGAATTAGGAACAAAGTCCTAAAATCCATATGGAACCACAACACATCCAGAATAACCAAAGGAATCCTGAACAATAAATAAATAAACCACTCCCCATTTTAATAGAAAAAGAACCATCACTCTTGTGTAGAGTATTTCTCTTTTGGGTTCTTACAGCCCAGTACTGGCTCCCAGGTCAGATATTTTCTTTGTTCTCATGCCCCAGTATTATTTTCATTCTCATATAACTGAGGCTTAAAAATGCTGCTAAAGTGTTTAGCCCTAACCACTGTCTGGAGGAAGTGGTCATATTCATATGATTTAATGCACTAATAAAAGATACCCTTACCCCCAATATGATAGATTATTGTTGTAAGTCAGACCCAATAGTGAGGGTTCACTCCTAAATAATTTATTTTTTGTAGCTGTTGTGAATGGAATTTCTTTCTTGATTTCTCTTTTGGTTAGATCATTATTGGTATATTAAAAAAAACTACTGTTTATATTTGTTTTTGTATCCTACAACTTTACTGAATTGGTGTGTCAGTTCTAGCAGCTTTTTTGGAAGAGGGTTTAAGTA
The DNA here is from genome assembly GCA_949820135.1 of Sylvilagus floridanus. Lineage (NCBI taxonomy): Eukaryota > Metazoa > Chordata > Mammalia > Lagomorpha > Leporidae > Sylvilagus > Sylvilagus floridanus. Next base: position 84,285,609 of record OX463223.1, read on the forward strand.
TTTCCATGTACAAAACATGTCATCTGCAAACACGAATATTTATACTTACTCCTTTCCAATTATGGTTTCATTATTTATTTCTCTTTCCTAATTCTTGTTGCTAATACGATGTTATGTTGACTAAGAGTGGTGAAAGCAGATTTGGTGACTATTAGAGGTAGGGAGAAATGGGGAAAAATATAGGGGAGTTTTGATAAAGGGTACCAAAGCAGAATTAGATTGAAGTAATAAGTTCCTAGTGTTACACAGCATAGTTGTGAGACTACAGTTTGCAATAATATACTATACATTTTATAAGAATATAGAAGACAGAAAATACAAGCCTCCAATCATAAAGTAATGCCCAAGAAGGGAAAATGTTGATTACCCTGATTTGATCAGTATACATGATATACATGTACTGAAATATCACACTATAGCCCATAAATATGTGCAATTATTGTTAAAAAATTTGATTGGCATGGTAATGATTGCCATTTTTACCCAGGAGTAGTGAATTCACTAGAAAAGGGAATCAATGAACAGAAGGTAAAAGAAGGCATATGTTTAGCTATTTAATATAAGGAAAATTGACCCAGAAGTCAAATGGGTTGCCTTGGGAGACAGTGAACTCTCAGTTACTAGAGGCATCCAAGTAAGTTTGTATAGTCATTTAAAAATTATTAGAGAATTTTTCAGCTTTATTTTGCCAATAATTCTTTCTTCCAATGAAAGTCTACATGACTGCCTCATCCAGAAAGTAAAATAGGTGAATGCAACTCCCTGTAAGAGCCTGTTGAGGTCATTTTTTTGTTCTTCTTGTTCTTCTAACTCGAGGGATTTTGAGGATTAGATATTTACAGTAACAAGACTGGGCCAGTTTAATAGCATGGAGTCTGGCAATTACAAACATATAAGCCTTTTGGAAGTAGATTTGTTGATCAGTGAACCTATCAAGTACAATCAGGTCAACCTTACAACTAGAAACCCATCATCTAAGTCACATTTTCAAATGTGAACATTACAGATGTAGCTTTTTTTTTTTTCTAATGGGTTTTGCTCACCATAAAGCCCAGCTCAACAGCTATCTTATTTGGTTTTTCATTCATCATGCATGCATTCATTTATCAAGCAAATATTTATTGAGCGCTAACCCTGTCAAATGCCGCACTAGGCTCTGAAGCTACAGTGCAGAGCAAGAAAGTTGTGTTTCCCGACCCCACAGAGCTTTCATCATGAGCTATTAGGAAATGTATTCAAACCAATAATTTCAATAAAGTGTGGTCAGATGTACAGGTTGCCACAGTAGCATGTAATAGGAATACCTAACTCAGAAGCACAGGATGTCAAGGAATACCTCTCGGAAGAAGGCATTCATAAACTGAGCCCAAAAGATGAATTGAACGAGGAATAGGGGAGAAAGTGTTCGAGTCAGATGGAACAATATAAGAAGGTATGGAGGTAAGAGAGACCACATATCACCTCACAAACGGAAAAGCGGACAGAACTTTGGCATGGGTAGAGCATGCAGTGTGAGGTGAGGCAGAGCAAACCGTGAGCTGGGAAGATTAGAAGTGGCCAGGTCATAAAGGTCATATTCACACAACTTATGTCAAGAAGTTCAGTTCAGTGTTTGAGTGAAATGACAAGTCACTCGTTGTCTTAATGTAACAGTTCTTTCTTTCTTTCTCCTGTACTGAAATACAGAGAAGGAAAGGGAGTTCATAGTTACTTTATAGAAAAGCTATTTTAAAAAATAATAAAATAATTATTGTATGAGATATGGAAATCCCAGCAATTCAGAATGAAAAGTGAAAGTCACAATCAGGTCACTCTACTCAAAGGAAACTGCCATTAAGAAAATTTTTTATAATATTTCCAGAAGAAAAATTTCTATCTCCCATTTAAGTACATTTATAGTCTCTCTCTCTCTCTCTCTCTCTCTCTCTCTCTCTCTGTGTCTCTTTGTTAAATGGTTGGATTATAACCTAGATTTAAACATAGTGTCTAGCAAATAGTGACAGCACAGTAAAACTTGCCTTGGTGAACAAATGAATTAGCAGTCATCTGGAAGACAGTGACTTGTCATCCCCACTTCCAGCAGGTACTCAATGAACATTTCCTGAGTCAAATTAACCAATGGAAACCAGATAAGTGAATCAGAATATTGTGGTCTATGACTGGTAGAGAGAATTTTAAAAACCTGGTAGGAATAAATTTGGGATTAAGTGACAGAGATGGGAGAACAGAAGGAAAATATTTGGAGGGAGAACATAAAAATCAAAAAGCCACAGGATTCAAACAGCCTTAGGAATGTGGGGGGAGGAAGAGGCAGAATGAGTTTGATGTACAAGCTGGAAGCACATTTGAAGGGCTTTGAATACCAATCTCTGGATTTCAACTTCTTCTGTTTCTTTATAATGGAGAGTGTCTAAAGACAGAAAAGAATGCCATAAAAATCCTATTTGATCCAGATTTTAATGTAAATATTAAAATATAATTTTATTGTAAAAGCTATTTAATTTCTATATCTTTAGTATTTTTAGCATCATAAAATATAATTTTAATCAGGTATGCTATATGCTCTACAACCTGCTCTAATGCCAAGGCCACAGACTTGACATTGAACTGATAAAAGCAATAGGTGTGTGAAGAGGTAAGAATTTAAAAAGAACCAAGAAATACCACATTTAAAATTATGAGACGGGTGGACATTTAGCTTAGCGGTTAAAGCACCTGCATTGCATATTGTAATATCTGAGTTCAATACCTTGCTTTAGGGGCTGTTGCTGTCACACAATAGGCTAAGCCTTTGTCTGTAGTGCTGGTGTCTCATATAGGCACTGCTTAGTGTCCTGGCTGCTCCTCTTCTGATCCAGCTCTCTGCTATGGCCTAGGAAAGCATTGGAAGACGACACAAGTGCTTGGGCCCCTGCACTCACTTGGGAGATCCCAAAGAAACTCTTGGCTCCTGGCTCCTTGCTTCAGATCAGCACAGCTCTGGCTGTTGTGGCCATTTGGGGAGTAAACCAGTGGATGAAAGATTCTCTCTCTCCCTCCCTTCCTCTCTCTTTACCCTGTCTGTAACTCTACCTCTCAAATAAATAAATAAATAAATAAATAAAATCGTTTAAAATACTACCCTGCTTCAGGTCCTGATTCTAGCTTCCTGTTACTGCAGACATGGGGGTGTGGTGATGATGGCTCAAGCAATTAGGTTCCTGCTACTCATGTGGGAGACCTGTATTTAGTCCTGGATCCTGTCTTTGGCCCAGACTAGTCCTTGCCATTCTAGGCATCTGGAGAGTTAACCAATGGAGAGGAGCTCTTTCTCTCCGTCTCTCTCTGTCTCTCTCTGTCTCTCTCTCTGTCTCTCTCTCTCTCTTTACTGCTCACATAAATTTTAAAACGAAGTGAAAGAACTTCTGATCATCTTAAAAATTAAAAAATAGAATCACAACAAGATTCCATTTCATACTCATCAGTTTGGAAAAATATACAAGTTTGACAAGTTTGTCAAAACAGCTGAACCCACCAAACACCTAAGAAATACAGTTAGATATTGTGTGCTTTGACAAAGAAATATAATACCTTCTAAATTGTTCTCAAAAAATCAAATCTGAATATCATACTTCCAGACATAAGTTACCAGCTTAGAGACAAGGAAAAATAAAATAAGCATGTAAAATAGCAACCAAAAACCAATATTTAATGTATGAAATTCTACAAAAGACTTAGTTTCTTTAAAAAAATTTTTTTTAATTAATGGAAAAGAAAAGTGAGAAGGAAACTATGGATTTAAATTTTCAAGAATAAAATCAACCTAATATACTTTTTGGATTGATTTGATGATTAGGGCTACTTAAAATTTGAGAAAACCACAGCAATCTAACTAAATAGGTATTCTATGATTTTAAAGAATTACAACTAAAATATTTTGTGTGTGGCAATGGTATTATGGCTGTTTCTTTTACTTTTTTCAATATAATTCACAATTTATTTTATATATTTTATTAAAAATTATAAAAGAGGACTTCAAAGGTTCACAACACAAAGAAAAAAATAAGTGTTTAAGGAGCTAGAAATGCTAATAATGCTGGTTTGGTCATTACACCAGTATCAAATTATCACATAAATATCTAGTATGAACCAGTGGAGCAGCCTCCCATGTGGGTGAGGGGCCTAAGGACTTGGGCCATCTTCTACTGCTTTTCCAGTGCATAGCAGAGAGCTGAATCAAAAGTGGAGCAGCCAAGACTCGAACTGGCACCCATATGGGATGCTGGCACTGCAGGCTGGGGTTTTAACCCACTGCACCACAGCACCAGGCCTGCAACTACTTTTTTATATGTTTGAAAAATTTATTTATTATTTATGAGAAAGAGATACAGAGAAAGGGAGGGAGGGAGAGATAGATAGAGACAGAGAGAGACAGAGAGAGGCCTTGCATCCACTGGTTCACTCCCTAAATGGCCCCAAAGGTTAAGACTGGGCCATGCTAAAACCAGGAGCCTCTTCCCAGTCTCCCATGTGGGTGCAGGCTCCCAAGAACTTGGGCCATCTGCTGCTGCTTTCCCAAAGTGCACTAGCAGGGATCTAGATTGGAAGTGGAGCAGCAAAAAAAAAAAAAAAAAAAAAAAAAAAATCCTGTGAATATAGTTTTGTCCAACTTTGTTTTATAACTTTGTCAAGTAAATTATTAAGAGTAATATGCTGCTGTAGTTTTACAGGGCTGTAATTATTTTAAAATTACTTTTATCTGGGGCTGGCGCTGTGGCATAACAAGTAAAGCTGCCGCCTGCAGTGCCAGCGTCCCATATGGGCGCCAGTTCGAGACCCGGCTGCTTCACTTCCTATCCAGCTCTCTGCTATGGCCTGGGAAAGTAGTGCAAGATGGCGCAAGTGTTTGGGCCCCTGCACCAGTGAGGGAGACATAGAGGAAGCTCCTGGCTCCTGGCTTCGGATCAGCTCAGCTCCGGCCATTGCAGCCAATTGGAGTGTAAACCAGCAGATGGAAGACCAATATCTCTCTTTCTCTCTCTCTCTCTCTCCCTCTCTCTCTCCCTCTCCTTCTCTCTCTGTGCAACTCTGACTTTCAAATAAATATATAAATCTTTTAAAAATTAGTTTTATCCAGCTTTGTTTTATATCTTTGTCAAACAAATTGTTAAAAATAATATGTTACTGTAGTTTAAAAGATCTGTGATTATTTTTAAATGTAAATGTACTGTCTACAAGTAAAACTGACATCTTTTCATTTGATTATTGTTTATAGCCCTTGACTGTATTCCTGCTGAACTATGGTCTTTTTGCATTTTATTTGTGCACTCTTTATTTAGTGGAGCATAAAACCTTTTACCTTAATGTAAATTACAAAGATATTATCTTGAAAATGAAAGAGAGAGAGAGAAAGGGAGAACTTCTCATTATATTCTCAGAATTGTATCTGTGAACTACATTAAATCTGTTATTTTTATATTAATATCACAATAAAAATCTTAAAAAAGAAAGTCAAGGGGCTGGCATCGTGGCATAGCAGGTACAGCTGCTGCCTGCAACGCAGCATCCCATGTGAGTGTCAGTTCCTGCCGGCTGCCTCATTTTCTATCCAGGCCTGGGAAAAGCCGCTGAACATGGCCCAAGTGCTTGGGCTCCTGCCACCCACTTGAGAGACTTGCGTGAAGCTCCTGGCTCCTGGCTTCTGCTTGGCTCATCCCTAGCCAGTGCAGCCATCTGCGAAGTGAACCAGTGGATAGATCTCTCTCTCTCTCTCTCTCTCTCTTTCTGTGTATATGTGTGTGTCCTTCTCTCTCTGTAACTCTGACTTTCAAATAAACAAATAAATCTTTAAAAAAGAAAGTCAAAATAAACAAAAAGAAAAACTCAGAACCAACATAAAGTATTGGCAAGAGTGTGAAATAATGGAAATCTCTTAATCACTGTTGGTGATAAATTGTCCTAAGTACTTATGACAATGGAATGTTTGGCAAAATCTCAGTAGAATGCATGTGCCCATACTGTACAACTCCACAACTGCATTCTTGTTATAAACCTCAAAGACTCTCTTGCGTATATATAGATACAGTATTGTAGTGCAAAATATAATACACAACACAAAAGACTATGAACAAGAGAAGAGACTGAAATATATTACAGTGAAATCTTATATAGCAGTCAAAAGGAGTAACTGGAGTTCTATTTTATGAATTAACATCTATAAGGCCGGCGCCGCTGCTCACTAGGCTAATCCTCTAGTCCCAGTCGGGGCGCCGGATTCTGTCCCGGTTGCCCCTCTTCCAATCCAGCTCTCTGCTGTGGCCCGGGAGTGCAGTGGAGGATGGCCCAAGTCCTTGAGTCCTGCACCCCATGGGAGACCAGGAGAAGCACCTGTCACCTGGCTCCTGGCTTCAGATCAGCGCGGTGCGCTGAAACAATGCTAAAGGAAGACCTTTCTCTCTGTCTCTCTCTCTCACTGTCTAACTCTATCTGTCAAAAAAAAAAAATTGCAAAATGTATGGTTGGACAAGGGTTGTATAAAATGGATACGTAGAACAATACTATATGTGGTTACATTCTTAAATTAACTTTTTTATTTCAAAATAGTTTAAAATTCACAGAAAAGTGGAGTATAAAGGGTCCCCATATAGTCACGCTCAGTTTTCCCTATTATTAACTTCTCATATTAGTATATATTTCACAGTTATTGAAACACCCCCAATTTTCCCTATTTTTATTCAAAATCCTATCTCCCTACCCCTCCCAGCTTCTAATAATCACAATTCTGCATTCAAATTGAGATTTTTTTTAGCTGCCACATGCCATATTCATCTTTCTATGTCTACCTTCTTTTTTAACAAAGATTTGATTTATTTATTTCAGAGGCAGAGTTACAGAGAGAGAGAGGGAGAGACAGATAGAAAGGTCTTCCATCTGGTTCACTCCCCAAGTGGCTGCAATGGCCGGAGCTGGGCCGATTCGAAACCAGGAGCCAGGAACCAATCAATCATTCTCTCTCTCTCTCTCTCTCTATCGCTCGCTCTCTCCATGCACACACACACACACATCACTATGCCTTTCAGATAAATAAATAAATAATCTTTTAAAAAATCCGTTGGAAGAATTTATGTGGATTAATTTCTGGGATCCCTATTCTATCCCACTAATCTATGTGCCAGTGCTTATGCCAGTGCCATGCTGTTTTAATTATTATACTTCTTGTAGTATGCTTTGAGATCAGGTATCGTGATGTCACCAGCTTGCTGGTTTTTTTTTTTCCCTCAGGATCACTTTAGCTGTTCTGGGTCTTTTGTGTTTCCACATGAATTTTAGGATTTTTTCTAATTCTATAAAAGATATCATTTGTATTTTGATAGAGATTGCATTGAATCTATAGAGTACTTGGGTAGTATGGACATTTTAATGATATTAATTCTTCCAATTCATGAACATGCTATGTCTTTCCATTTTTGTTCCTTGATGTTTTCTTTAATCAATGTTTTATGATTTTCATTGCAGAGAGCTTTTGCATCTTTAGTGAAGTATTTAATTTCTTAAGTATTTAATTTTTTGTAGCTATTGTTAATGGGATTTCTTTCCTGATTTGCCTTTTAGCAAGATCATTATTGGTGTGTAAAAATGCTATTATTTTTATACGTCGATTTTGTATCCTATGACTTCACTGAATTGTTTATCATTTCTGATAGTGTTTTGCTGAAGTATATAGGTGTTTCCATGTAGAGCATCATGTATTTGCAAACACGGATATATGGACTCCCTCCTTTCCACTTTTCATGACTTTCACTTCTTTCTCTTCCCTAAATTATATTGCTAATACTTCCAATATCATATTGAATTAGATTGGTGAAAGTAGACATTCTTCTCCTCTTTAAGATCTGCAAGGAAATGCTTTCAGATTTTTTTCCATCCAGTATGATACTGTCTGTTTATAAATAGTAAAAAAAAAATTAAGGAATTTATGGGAATGATATACTTCAAATTCAGTACAATCACTACCTCTAGAGAAGAGTTCAGAGCAATGTTATCTGTTTTAGTAATGTCACGCTTCTTGATCTGGGAGATAAACATACCTTGATTATCTTTTATATTATTTCATGTATTTTTTTATCACATAGTACAGTTTTCAAGGGAAAAAAGATTATAAGGAACAATTGACAGAACTCAATGATTGGCTAGTTGTGTCAGTGGAAAATTTTGAAAACTAAAAATCTGAGTAACAGGTGCAGGAGCAACATCCTTAACTGAAGTAGAGCAGGTAGTGGTTGCAGAGAGGATGATACACTGGATTTTAGAAAATTGTGGGGTATCCAAGAGCTATGGCGATATATTAAAATGGGAAACATTCCTGTCACACAGAGAAACATTGTCCCAGGGACAGCAGCAAAGCCAAAAAGGTATAGTATCACAAATCCAGGCAGTAGAAAGTTGGAAGAGGGAGGAGGTGATCAGCAATGTCAGATGAGCAACAAATACCAAGGGAAATGAAGACAGGAGAGAGGCAGCTGGGCTTTCCACTGGGACGTCACTCTGACCTCTAAGTGAGTCATTTCCTTGAAGAAGTAGGAATGAAAATTACATGCAGGGGTTAAACTGTGAGTGGGCGGTGAAAGAGTGGGTGTCAGCAAGTGGAGCTGAGCTGAAATGAGGGTAATGAGAACAGTTTGAACAGAAGAAAACATTTTTAAAGATACATTGAAGCACAACTTCAAATGATGCAGAACAGCCATGAATTTCTGGAAAATCACAGCTGCAGAGGGAAAGCGCATGCATGAAGTTAATATAATTCATAAGAATTCCTGGAATTGGCATCATGCTTCTGTTTATCAAATTCATTTACCCAGATTATCTTAAGTGATCCTCAAAACATCCCTGGATGCAAAACAGAACACTTTCTAGATAAGGAAGCCAGATCTCAAAGAGATCTCAAAGTCCACTGTTAGTACGTTTTTTTTAATCCATAAATCATGCAGGGAATGAAACAAGTCCATCCAAAACACCAGTACAGGCTAAAATGTGAAACTAATAGGCAGAAGTGTAAACACCAGACTCTGGAAATAATTGTAGCTGCAAATCAAAGGTCAGGCTCTAAGTGTATGCATCAGAGAAAGAATTTCTCACCACAAACCAGTCATTTATTTCAGTCACATAAGGATGGTATCCCTGTTATTGCAAGAGCTGTCTAGACCAGATAAGAATAATTAAAAATTTCAGGATCTGAAGCTTTTTGCATATCTTTTTTCTCATGATATATAAAGATAAATACTTGTAAATACTTCTACCTGTATGGAAAAATACTTTTGAAAAATCAAGCACGGGAGAATAAATTAAGACTTGAAAAATCGGAAAAACACGTCTTGTAACACACAGCTCTCCAAATTGTTTTTCTCACTAAATTCTTCTGTATATTCCATGACATCACCATTTTAAAAGATGATTTTTTTTTTGGAAATTGACAAAATGATAAATTCTTTTGGAAAATGAAGCATGCAAGAAGAACTAGGAAAGTTTTGAAAAAGGAAAGTAATGAAGGGGCTGGCACTGTGACATAGTGAGTAAAGTGGCTTACAGTGCCGGCATCCCATATGGGTGCTGGTTCGAGTCCTGGCTGCTGCATTTCTGATCTAGCTTTCTGCTATGGCCTGGGAAACCAGTAGAAGATGTCCCAATTGCCTGGGCCCCTGTACCTATGTGGGAGACCCGGAAGAAGCTACTAGCTCCTGGCTTCAGATCAGCGCAGCTCCGCCCATTACAGCCATTTAGAGAGTGCACCAGTGGATGGAAGACCTCTCTCTCTCTCTCTCTCTCTCTTTCTCTCTCTGTCTCTGTAACTCTGCCTTTCAAATAAATCTTTAAAAAAAAATAATGAAGAGGGATGGCCCTACCAGACATGACACTTATTATAGTTACAGTAATTACATTAATTTAATAGCAGCAAAGGTATAGATAGAAAATAATCAATACAACAAAGAACAAAAACAGATACAATACATAGGAGAAAGATTATTCAACAAGTGTTAGGACTAACTAGCCATTTCGCCAAACACATACACACACACACACACATACACACACACACACACATCTACCTCAGTCCTTATGCCAAAATGAATTTTACATGGATCAAAGAATCAATTTTTAAATTACGTGTAGATAAAAGCACTGGAAAGGGGAAGACAAAATGCAAAAACCGTAATAGAATATTAGTACGATTCCTTATGTACAATGATATTTAAAACTCAATATATGGCCAGTGCCGCGGCTCCCTTGGCTAATCCTTCACCTGCGGCACCGGCACCCCTGGTTCTAGTCCCAGTTGGGGCGCCGGATTCTGTCCCGGTTGCTCCTCTTCCTGTCTAGCTCTCTGCTGTGGCCCAGGAAGGCAGTGGAGGATGGCCCAAGTCCTTGGGCTCTGCACCCGTATGGAAGACCGGAGGAAGCACCTGGCTCCTGGCTTCGGATCAGCGCCGGCCGTGGAGGCCATTTGGGGGGTGAACCAACGGAAGGAAGACCTTTCTCTCTGTCCCTCTCTCTCTCACTGTCTAACTCTGCCTATCAAAAAAAAAAAAACGCAATATAATAGAAAGCAACCCAATAGAAAAATATGCAATAGACACACAAAAAACTTTTATAAATTACCAATGAATGTTAAGTACAGCATAAAGCAAGTAGCATTTTCACCTGTTAGATTGGCAAAGATAAAAAAACAGATTGATAACATACAGTGTTAATGAAAGTATTGAAACATATTCGTTTTCAAAATAAATAGACTGACAAGACAAACAACTGGTAAAAATTTTGAAGGAAAAGTTTAGATTTGTGATTAAATTATTAAATACATGCACCTACCTACCCATCAACTCCAGTTCAAAGAATTTATCATGCAGATATGTACACAAATAAACATGCATGCACATATACACAAACATAGTTATTGCAGTTAGTAATACAAGACAAAATTATAACCACTGAAGAGTCATTAGTAATTGTACAAATAAAAGTATATATTTATAAGACAAAATACTGTGCAGTAATTAAAACATGAGACAGGGTTATCCAGAAATTCTTGTAGAACTTACCAAGCGAAGAAAGCAACTTGCCCAGAATTACAGTTAATATGATTCTGTTTTGTAAAATAAAAAAGTCCCATATAAACATATATTCAGGCAGAGATACTTGTACACTGAAAATCCTAGAAGTATACATAAGATATAGTTTAAAATTAACTAGAGTTAACAAGAACTGGTAGGAGAGGGAGACCTTTTCCTTTTCACTTTGTACCTTTCTGCATGATTTAAATTATTTACCATGATAATTCAATGTGTTCATTATTGAAAAATGAGAGCACAACCAATTTTAACAAGCTGTTATTTGTAAATTAAACAAAAACATACTGGTTGGAAGAATACATATTATAGTTTTTTTTTAAAAAAATATTCTCCCCATGTTGCTATAGCAAAATATCATAGACTGTGTACTTTAAATAACAAATATTTTTTCTCTCACAATCCTGGAGGCTAGGAAGTCCAAGATGGAGGTGTCAGTAAATCCTGTGCCTGATAAAAGCACTCTTCATGGATTGCAGAAGGCTGTGTTCTTGCTGTAACCTCACACGGCATGTGGAAGGGAGAAATACCTTATGTCTCTTAGTGCTTGCTACACTCATCACACGCTCTACAAGTGTCACCAAGCTACAATTTTGTTTGTTATCCCTTTTACTTGAAATGCACATTCCATATTTTTACAAGCCTGCACACTCTTCAAAAACTAGCTTCTGGATTCTGTCCTGGTTGCTCCTCTTCCAGTCCAGCTCTCTGCTGTGGCCTGGGAGTGCAGTGGAGGATGGCCCAAGTGCTTGGGCCCTGCACCCGTATGGGAGACCAGGAGGAAGCACCTGGCTCCTGGCTTCGGATCAGCGCAGCACCGGCTATAGCGGCCATTTGGGGGTGAACCAATGGAAGGAAGACCTTTCTCTCTGTCTCTCTCACTGTCTAACTCTATCTGTCAAATAAAAAAAAAACTAGCTTAATGTAATTCAGAGGCTTTCCCTGATCCACCTCATATAATACATAATCATTCCTCCTCTGATATCCTGCAAGCATTTTAATGCATTTTGTCAAATTTCCCTTAGCACTCACCACATTTCATTGCTTTTTAATGTGTTCATATCTCTTTCCTAATTCATAAGCTTAGGATCAGGGATACTGAGCCCAGTATTTAGTACATAGGAGACTATAAATAATACATATTTTTAAATGAAATAATAAAATTCAAGAACATTATAATTTATTCAAGGGGACACTATTGATATTTACTAAGGCACCTGTATTTAAATTATAGCATTATTATGGAGTGGCTGTGAGTATGGGTTCAAGAATAAAACAACCTGGGTTTGAAGCCTGATTCTTCCACTGATTGGCTTTGTGACCTTGGGCACATTATGTAACCTTCCTATGTGTCATTGCTTTCATCTAGGGGTGATACCTACCTACCTTTTAGTACCTACTTCACAAGGCCATTAAGTGACCTAAGTCATAGTCATAACATTATCTATCCTCCTCATCATCATCACCATGTCAACAATATCCTTTGCTTTGGCCACACAAAAATAAGAAAAATGCTTATGAAGAACCAATTAGTAATTTCTTTTTTCCTGCTTTGGTATCAATAGCAAGTAGCTCTGGATTAGATAATTTCAGATGGTTCAAGTTCAGAAAATACACAAAGTAGAATATATTGCTTTTAAGTCAATATTTTAGTACCTACTAGCAACATACCTGGTACTCTTGTATTAAACTGCCGCTATAGAGCTGGCTACAGCTCATGAAGGTGAAAACAGGCTACATCTTGCCCTATAGTCCCTGATACCAATAACGATGACCTTAATCAGAAACTATGCATGCCCTATCCATGAATTGTGCTTGGCAACAGGCCAGTGGTCCAAACTGTGTGTTTAGGGGCTGGGCTTTTGGCTGTGTGTATTAAGCCGCCACCTACAACACTGGCGTCTCATACGAGTCTTGTTCAAGTCCCAGCTGCTCCACTTCCAATCCAATCCCCTGCTAATGTGCCTGGAAAGCAGCAGAAGATGGACCAAGTGCTTGAGCTCCTGCCACCCACATGGGAGACCCAGATGGAGTTCTTGGCTCCTAGCTTTCGCCTGGCCCACCCAGCCCCAGCCGTTGTGGCCATTTGGAGAGTCAACCAGCAGATGGATGATCTCTCCCCACCCCCCACTCCCCACAACTCTGACTTTAAAAATAAATAAATAAAGTAAATAAATAAAACAAAATATTGCTTAACCCATGCAGCAAAATCCCAGCACAACTGTTTTCACCTGTAAGAGGGCCATTGGTGAGGGTGAGGAAGCTCGACACTCTGAACAACGGAAGAAATGGCTAAAACATCTCCCTGGGTCTCGCCTTGTTTTGATTTTTTAGCTACTTTACTTCTAGTTACTCTTCTTTGTCTTCCACCACTCTGCAGAAAATTCTTCCTGTTAGGGGTGACACTTGCATTTATTAGTGATTCCCTAAAGCTCCTAAGAATCTAGCTGAATATCACATTCCACCAGGAAGTCATTGGGACAAATAACCTCCTGTTCTTCACATCAATGTTGGCACCTTACAAGCAATTATTTTTCTCTTTGAAAAAAAAATCCCATAACAATAGCAGCAATAATAACAGGGTCTAAAATGCACTGAGTATTTAGTATGTCCCAAGAGCAAACTCCTTCCTCCTTTGTTCAAACTGATGCTCGGTGTTGAAATTGCATTATGGTTATCCAGCCAACAGCATTGACTGAATATCTACACACTAAAGAGAGAGAGAAATTAAAATGCATTGTGCCATAAAGAAAATGTGGTACATATACACAATGGAATATTACTCAGCCATAAAAAGGGATGAACCTTGTCATTTGCAGCAACATGAATATAACTGCAGGTCATTATGTTAAGTGAAATAAGCCAAAAACAGAAAAATAAATATTGCATTATCTTACTCATATTTGGGGCCTAAAAAAGAAAAGCATTATTATGGAAGTAAATTATATAATGTTGGTTATCAAAGACTGGAGAAGGAAGGGGGAGAAAGGAATGGGAAAACTTGAAAAGTAGGTACTAAGTTATATTTACATAAGATATATTCTGAGGTGCTTTTTCATAGTAGGGTGACTATAGATAATAAATTGTTTGTTTCTCTATTATAAGAACCTAGAAGATAAGATTTTGAATGCTTTCATCATATATAAATCTTGAATATTTGAGGAGATAGATATGTTTACCCTGATTTGACATTAGACAATGCAAGTTTATATCAAAATATTAAATGGTATCCCACAAATATGTACAAGTTTTATGTGTCTGTTGATTTTTTCATTTAAATTTTTGAAAAATTCATTCTACCTGTGACCCAAGTGCTTGGGCCTTTGAAACCATGTGGGCAACCTAGAATAAGTTCCTGGCCCCTGGCTTACTATCAGCACACCTCTGGCCATTGCAGCCATCTGGAGAGTGAACCTGAGGATGGAAGACCTCTTTCTGTGTAACTCTGCCTCTCAAATAAATCTTAAAAAGAAATTCATCCTTACTGTTATCAAACAGTCTCTAATCCAGAATTGCATAGTACAATAATCACTGATTACATAATGCTGTTGAGCACTTAAAATGTCTCTGGTACAACTAAGAAACTGCCTTTTGATACCATTTAGTTTTAAGTGGCATATTTAAATAACCACATGTGGCTTCCAGCTACCTTACTGGTCATCATAGCTCTAGTCCAAGAGTTGAAAACCTTTTCTGTGAAGAGTCAGAGAGTAAATGCTTTAGACATCACAATTTACATGAAGTTTATGTTACTGTGATTTGTTAGCTTGTATACAAATGCAAATAAAATTAAATAAATATAAAAATGTAAAATTATTCTTACTTCAAGAGCTGTACAGATCACAGTTTGGATTTGGACTCCAGGGATAAAATTAGCAAAACCTTGCTCTAGTCCATTAGAGGTTATAAGAAATATATGCAGAGGATGGTCCAAGTGCTTGGGTCCTGCACTGCATGGGAGACCAGGAGGAAGCACCTGGCTCCTGGCTTCGGATAGGCGTAGCTCTGGCTGTAGCGGCCATTTGGAGAGTGAACCAATGGAAGGAAGACCTTTCTCTCTGTTTCTCTCTCTCACTGTCTAACTCTATCTGTCAAAAAAAAAAAAAAAGAAAGAAAGAACAAGAAAAAGAAATATATGCAAATACCCAATATGGAGCAAGAACTGTTCCACTTCAAAAACAGTTAAATTTGAAATTATTATTCACTCATCAAAACACCCATTTTTTCCTAGTTGTCCTGTTTAATAAATTTCATTTCAGCACATAGCTCTTCTAGAAAATGCAGATGAGCAAGCAAAGGAGTTGGTAGGTACAATTATAAATTGACAAAAACAGAACTAGAGGAAAACATGAAGAACTGAAGGCATGACTAACAGGTATGGTTATTACACAAAATAAGACGTTGTTATTTTGGCAGTACTTTCAATCCTCAACATTCTATACTTGTATGAAATAACCCATCTGGAGCCCTCTAGAACCATCTCTTCTCACATCCAGATGACTGTTTTCTCCTACATGTTCCTATGAAACCACTTTTATACACTTGGTTTATCTTTGTAGTCCTTGAAAGTAAAATTCTGTTACTAAGCTGAGAGTACAATAAATGTCAAGTTAAAAAAAAAAAAACTCATAGCCCAAATTTTCTGACACTCTACATAAAAAGCAACTGCCAAGATTTGTTGAAAATTTTCTAGGGACAGTTGTCATGTCTTTTCAAAGATAGGATTCTAGACAGAAATACTGTGCATTCCTATTTAATTGTCCCATGAACACTCAATACTCAATTTCATTGTTCCATTTTTTTTGTATCCATCATCTGCTCAACTCCCTCCCACAAACCTAAGTCTTATTGCACAATCCCTTATCTCTGTAAACTGTACTATCTGTCACCCACCTAGATGCTGAAACCAGAGACCTGGGATTTATTCTTGATATTTTCTTTCTAATATTTGTCATATCTGCCTGGTCAATTCTTCCTCCTAAGTATTTTTGGGCTTGATTTACTTCTCCCCATCCTTTATACTACTAGTAGTTTGCAATGCTATCATCTCCAACTGAAACTGTTGTTAATGGTCTCTCAACCAGATGGCCTGCCTCAAGTTTTGAGTCTGCTTCTTCCATACATTTTTTTCCAATAGAGCAGGAAAAATTTGTGTAAATGCAAGTCTAGTGATCTTTCCCCTACTTAAAATTTTAATTACTTAATGTGACCCTTCCAGACCTAAAGGAATCCAGTCCCTAGCTACTTCTCCAGCTTTGTCAAAAATCTAAATTCTTTCATTGCTCAAAAGTGCTTTGTTCTCCCACACAAAAGTATATAGTGGTGACTGATGTTGACTTGAAAATAATCTAATGTCACAGGGGAAGCTGATGAAACTAGAGCAGCCACGAGTTGGTAATTGCTAAATTGTTTACAGATAAATGGAAATTTATTATACCATTCCTTTGAATTTTGCATATGCTTTGAAATATCCCTATAATACAAAGTATTTTTAATTTTAAAATTATGGACAGCCAAATAAATTGAATAATGAATGTTTGGTAATTTAGAATCATTACTACTTTTTTGTGTGAGATACTAATATTGTGGTTATATTAAAATAAAAACAGCCCTTATCTTTTGCACAAGTCTTAATACTTATGGATTAAATTGTATTATTTATTGGCTAAAAGACATATCTGCATATTCAAAATAATACAGGGAAGAGCAGAGTTGAGGAGAATTCTACATGAAACTGAAGCAGATTGAATTGATAATTGTTAAAATCAGATAAGAGTAACATTAGCTCATTATTAAATTCTTCCCCTTTCTGTGGATGTTGAATTTTTTCATAATGAGAAAAAATTTTAGGTGCTACGTTCATTGTTATATCCCTAGACCTTTGCATATATTACCATTATTTGGAGTACATTTCTTGCCTCTTTTCTTTTTTTTTTAAGTCTCACTTCAGAAATCTCTTCTTCCAGAGAGCATTCCCTGGTCCCTGAAATCCAATTTAGGGTCTTCTGTGCTCCCGCAGAAACCTCTTTCTATTTAATAATAGCAGTGCACTTATTAAAATGTACTACAATTGCTTCTTTACTTACTTACAATCCTGACTACCCTGTTTAAGCTTTGTGAGACAGGGATCACATTCATCCTGTTCCTCATTTTAATTCCAGCAGCAAGCAGACTACCTGGCATGCAGTAAGCAACCAATAGTTATTTGTTCAGAGAACAAGTTTCAGCAAACCAGGAAAAAACAGGTATCAATAGATATATCTATTTACTAATTTGCTCATTTATTTTTGTAACAAACGTGTATCAGGTAGTGTTCCAGTCACTAGGATCACAAAAGTAAACAAAATTGACAAAATCTGTGTTTTCATAGGACATACATGCTCTTTCAAGTAGGATATGAGAGCAATAAACAAAATAAATTAAAACATGCATAATAAATAGTGGTAAATAGTACAAAGGGAAAAAATCTGGAAGTGGAGTAAAGAATTGTTGGGTAGTTCATTGTAGTGTTTTCAAATACATTTTTACTTAAGTAAGATGAACAAACTTCATATATCCAGATTCAGGAGCATAGTGATACTTCCCACCCTACATACCCTACCCACCCATGTTTCCACACTCCCTCCTCCTTCCTTGTTTATTCTTTCTTTTAATTTTTACAATGACATAATTTAATTTTATTTTATTAACATAAGGTTAAGCCTCCAGTAAGTAAATAATTCAACAAATAGTAAGAAGAAAAAAACCTTGTTCCTAAATAATAGAGACAAGAGCTGTAAACAATAATCAAATCTTAAAATGTCAATTTTGCTCATATACATTACATTTTTATACTTTATTTATTACCACAGATCAGGGAAAATATGATATTTCCTTTTTGGAGGCAGGTATATTTCTTCAAATATAATGGCTTCCAGTTGCATTCATTTTGTTGCAAATAACTTGATTTGATTCTTTTTTATGGCTGGACAGTATTCCATAGGATATATAGGCCACATTTTCTTTATTCTAGTCATCAGCTGATGGACATTTGGGTTGATATCATATTAGCTATTTTGAGTTGAGCTACAATAAACATGGGGGTGCAAATAACTCTTTCACATGCTGATTTCATTTAGTTTGGGTCAATTTCCAGGAGTAGGATGGCTGGGTAATATGGTAGGCATATTTTCAGATTTCTAAAGAAATTCCATTTTGTCTTGAACAGTGGCTATACTGGTTTACATGCCCACCAACAGTGGATTAGGGTACCTTTAGACCCACATTCTCACCAACATTTATTGTTTGTTGATTTCTGTATGAAAGGCATTTTAAATGGGGTGAGGTGAAACCTCATTGTGGGTTCAATTCACATTTCCCTGACAGCTAGTGATCCTGCATATTTTTTCATGTGTTTGTTGGACATTTGAATTTCCTCTTTAAAAAATGCTTTGCCCATTTCTAAAGTGGATTGTTGGAACAGAATAGAAACACCAGAAATTAATCCAAACATCTACAGCCAACTTACATTTGATCAAGGATCTAAAATCAGTTCCTGGAGCAAGGACAGTCTATTCAACAAAAGGTGCTGGGAAAACTGAATTTCCACCTACAGAAGCATGAAGCAAGACTCCTACCATACACATTACACAAAAATCCACTCAACATGGATTAAAGATCTAAATTTATGACCTGACACCATCAAATTATTAGAGAATATTGGAGAAACCCTGCAAGATACAGGCACCGGCAAAGACATCTTGGAAAAGACCCCAGAGGCATAGGCAGTCAAAGCCAAAATTAGCAACCAGGATTACATCAAATTGAGAAGTTTCTGTACTATAAAGAAATGGTCAGAAAAGTGAAGAGGCAACTAACAGAATGAGAAAAAATTTGCAAATTATGCAACCAATAAAGGATTAATAACCAGAATCTACAAAGAGATCAAGAAACTCCACAACAACAAAACAAACAACCCACTTAAGAGATGGGCCGAGGACCTCAATAGACATTTATCTTTTTTTTTTTTTTTTTACAGGCAGAGTGGACAGTGAGAGAGAGAGACAGAGAGAAAGGTCTTCCTTTTGCCGTTGGTTCACCCTCCAATGGCCACCGCGGCTGGCGCGCTGCGGCCGGCGCACCGCGCTCCTCCGATGGCAGGAGCCAGGAGCCAGGTGCTTTTCCTGGTCTCCCCATGGGGTGCAGGGCCCAAGCACCTGGGCCATCCTCCACTGCACTCCCGGGCCACAGCAGAGGGCTGGCCTGGAAGAGGGGCAACCGGGACAGAATCCGGCGCCCCGACCGGGACTAGAACCCGGTGTGCCGGCGCCGCAAGGCGGAGGATTAGCCTGTTGAGCCACGGCGCCAGCCATTAGACATTTTTCAAAAGAGGAAATCCAAACGGCCAATAGACACATGAAAAAATGTTCAGGATCACTAGCCATCAGGGAAATGCAAATCAAAACCACAATGAGGTTTCACCTCAACCCAGTTAGAATGGCTTACTTACAGAAATCAACTAGCAGCAGATGCTGGTGAGGATGTGGGGAAAAAGGGACACTAACCCACTGTTGGTGGGAATGCAAACTGGTAAAGCCACTATGGGAGTCAGTTTGGAGATTGCTCAGAAACCTGAATATAACCCTACCATACAACCAAGCCATCCCACTCCTTGCAATTTACCCAAAGGAAGTTAAATTGGCAAATAAAAGAGCTGTCTGCACCTCAATGTTTATTGCAGCTCAATTCACAATACACAAGACATGGAATCAACCTAAATTCCCATCAACAGAAGATTGGATAAAGAAATTATGAGATATGTACTCTATAAAATACTATACAGCAGTTAAAAAGATGAAATCCAGTCATTTGCAACAAAATAGAGGAATCTGGAAAATATCATGCTGAGTGAAATAAGCCAGTCCCAAAGGGACAAATAGCATATGTTCTCCCTGATCAGTGACAACTAACTGAGCACCAAAAAGGAAACCCGTTGAAGTGAAATGGACACTGAGAAACAATGACTTGATCAGCCCTTGTCTTCACTGTTGAGGAACAACTTACTATTTTATTCCTTTTAGTATTTTTTTTGTTCTACTTAATGTTGTTGGATGAACTCTTTAATTAACACACAGTTATTCTTAGGCATTTAAATTTAACTGAAGAGTGATCCCTGTTAAATATAAGAGTGGAAATAAGAGAGGGAGGAGATGTACAGTTCGGCACATGCTCACTCGGACTTACCCCTGATGGTAGCATTAGAAACATGCCAGGGGTTTCCAATTCAATCTCATCAAGGTGGCAGGTACCAATGCCATCTCACTAGTCAAAGTGATAAGTTTCAGTTCATAATTGATCATAATGATAGGATTAAGTGTCAAAGGGATCACATAAACAAGACTAGTGTCTGCTAATACTAACTGATAGAATTAAAAAGGAGAGAACGATCCAACAGGGGAGGTGGAATACACAGCAGACTCATAGAATGGCAGATGTCCTAAACAGCACTCTGGCCTCAGAATCAGCCCTTAAAGCATTCGGATCTGGCTAAAAAGCCCATGAGAGTTTCACAGGCATGGAAAGCAAGGACACTGTGGCAATAAAAATGACCTAAATGAAAGATCTCTGTGAGTGAGATCCTGTTAGAAAGAACGGGGCCATCAAAGAAGGAAGTACCTTTTTCTGAAGGGAGGAGAGAACTTCCACTTTGACTATGGCCTTGTCTAAATAAGGTTGGAGTTTGTGAACTCAAAAGGCTTCCATAGCCTTGGCAGCTCATGACAAGAGCATCAGCTGATTACTGATGTCATAAACAAGAGTGTCAAATTGTTAAATCAACAACAGGAGTCACTGTGCACTTACTTCCCATGTAGAATCGCTGTCCTTAATGTGTTGTACTATGAGAATTAACAGTGAAACTACTACTAAAACAGTACTCTATACTTTGTGTTTCTGTGTGGGTGCAAACTGTTGAAATCTTTACTTAGTAAATACTAAGTAAATCTTCTGTATATAAAGATAGTTGAAAATGAATTTTGATGAAGAATGGGATGGGAGAGGGAGTGGGAGATAGGATGGTTGCAGGTGGGAGGGATGTTATGGGGGGGATGCTATAATCAAAAAGTTGTACTTTGTAAATCTATATTTATTAAATAAAAATTAAAAAAGAAAAAAATCATAAAAGTATAAATAAAGTGGATTTTTGTTTTGTTGTTGCCAAGTTTCCTGAGATCTTTATAGATTCTAGCTCTTAATACGTTATCAGGCTCTTGGCTTCTCTCTCTCTCTCATCTCCTCTTGCTCCTCGCTCTCTCGGCTTCTCTCATCTTCTGCTCTCTTCTCTCTATTTCCTTCTTTGCTGCTTCCCTCCCGTCTGCTGAGTTTTCCCCAATAAACTCTGTCCCTTGCTCCTGTGTCTGGTGTGTTTTGTAGCAGCCTTACATTGGTGCTGAAACCCGGGACCTTACACTGGTGCCGTGACTCAGATTCAGGCCTCTCCCAGTGACTTTGTTCTCCCTGTGGGGATCTCTGAACTGCTCCTGGATTTCTGCCAGTCACAAAACACTCCCCCCAGAACTCCTTCCATGCCACCAAACGCTCTGTGATCTCCATCCACACACCGGCCTTCCACATTCTGAGGTAAGATGCAGAATGGGAAATTTTCACAGCAACTCTGCTTTGAGTTGTGGTCTGCTGTCTGCTTGTCTGAGGCTTTTCTACTCTTGTAAAAGTCATAGTACTAGGCACTAACCACAACTCCTACTTAAAGGCTTGTAGTCTCTATGGACACTGTGTCTGGGCAACAGTGGGTGTGAGTGACAACTCAATTTCTGTTTCCCTTTTACAGGCTAGGCCCTGGGTTCTAGTGGGTGCTTGGGTGATGACCCCACCCTCTGCTCCGATATCCTCTTGTTAGTCAGACAGCCAGGACTTCAAGGATGCTTGCTGTCCACCCACCTGACTTATTAAGTTGCCATGGGAAATTTCTCTTCCTGCGTTCCGTCCAATTCTCCTCTTGGTAGCCTACTAAGTCTCTCTCACATTGGCTCTAGCCCTCAAACACTGATGCCTCATCTTTCTCTCTGTAATCAAGCATGACCCATGTATGACCTTAACAGTCAATCAAAACTGCCCCCCCCCCATGGTGGTGTGTTTGGCCCTGAGGGATTGGCCCAAAGTTGAAGTGGCTTGATCACTTCTGTGAGCGTTTGTGAAAATAGAAGGAGATCCCATATGCTCAAGCTTTTCTATCTTCGATCTAAACCTTCTGTGTGTATTTCTCTCTGGCCCAGGTCCTATTGGCCTCCAAGGTTTCCACTAGAGGGCAAGAGCCTGAGCCAAACCCTCTGCCTTCCACGTTTGTGGCCCCAACTTTTAACTATCTCAGCTCACTGTACTTCTTCCTTCCATGCAGGAATTCACACTTTATCTTAGAACCAGGCCTGGTCCAAAGTCTACTCTCCCTGTCTTATCAATGATCCTCTCCCAATTTTGGGAATGGCTGTCTCCATGTTTTCACTCTCCAGCCCTTGTCCTCCAACTGGTCTTTTGCCCCTCCCTCTCCTGTTCCAGTATTACCATAATAGCAAAAGAGTGGTAATCCCATCCTTTTGAGCTCCCACCCTATTGAAACAAATTAGGTATCCCACCCTTCCGATGTCTCTTTTATTTTATCATGAGCAAGCCAGACAGGACAATCAGGTCTTCTGACCTCCAGTTCTTGTCCTTGGTACATTGAACTCTGGCCCATCATCACCTTTGGGAACTGTCTGGAAGCTGCCTAAACTTTTGTTTCAGAAGCAGCCCCACATGGCTGACTGTTGACTATGATGTCATGGGCCTAAGGTGTTCTTAGGAAAAAGGCAACTGTAACTAGACACTGAGTTTGAAGGAATTTCACTCTCGAAACTAGGAGGATCACTACCTTTAAAAATATTGCTTTGTAAATTGATGAACTTATTTTCCAA
This sequence comes from Sylvilagus floridanus, assembly GCA_949820135.1. Taxonomy (NCBI): domain Eukaryota; kingdom Metazoa; phylum Chordata; class Mammalia; order Lagomorpha; family Leporidae; genus Sylvilagus; species Sylvilagus floridanus. Next base: position 84,308,653 of record OX463223.1, read on the forward strand.
TTTATTTTAACAGGTTTTTGGGTAATCAACACTCAACGAAACAGCAATAGGTAATTAGTACTTAGATGAGTGCAATTTTAATTTTAATTGAATTCAAATAGAGATATAATATCAGCATCTTATGTCATTTAGGTGTAACTGCTAATTTAAATTGGAATAAGGCAAATGAGATATATGTGCCTAAATGTAAGCTTTGGTACTCTCAGCATGTTATATTCTATAAAAAACTATTTGAGATAGTTTATAAACTGTCCATGAAAATTAATTCAACACTACTTAAAATAACTCAGGCTGAAATTTGATGTTACCTTATTTTAAGATGTTATCTTAATTTGGAGATTTTTAACAGGTTATTTCAAAATGTAAATCAAGGACATTGGCAGATGGGAAACATCACAAGTATACTAATCTATTTCTCTTTGACAAAGAATTAGAATCTAATCCTCTGTTAAAGCAATGAGTTAAAATAATCTATTATGTTTTCTTGATGTCTCTGTTAAATTCTAATTGTTTGAAAATAACTGAGTTTTTTATGTAAAGCTATGGGTTATCTAAATATGTGCTTATTTTCAAACATTTGAATAATCACCTGTAACAATGACCGAATTTGGTCTATACTATTGTCATGATGTTAAGGGATCTTATTTCAACCAGATACTTTAAACGTCCTTGGCATCCTTGACAGGCATTCAAAAAAATCAAAAATCAAAATTCCAAGAATTTGGACTCTGAAATTTCCAGTAAATTTGGACTTTGGTTTTTCCAGTTTGGGCCCAACTGAAAAAAATTGAAGGACATATACATGTCTCTCATCTTGTAAAGACACCAACTAATCAAGCTATTTGGATTATATTAGAAGTACTGTCAAGATGTTAAGTGGTGCAATAATTTTAAATTTCTATAATATAAATGTTATTGATACAAATGTCTGAGAATTAAAAAGTCTAATGATCTTGTGTTACTAGACATGATGGTTATCTTAATGAAAAAGCCCCAGATGCCTAAAAGGGTTAAATGCTTTGTAAAATCCTACAGGTGCTTTTGAAAATATTGTGTGAGTAAGCAAGTGCCTCTTGTTGGTTAATGGGTTTATAATTTTAAATGAGGCAACTTAGTCTTTTGTTGTCCACAGTTTTGTATAGGTTCCAATGGACGTTTTCCAGCTACTTCTATTGTATTCAGTACTTTGGGGTGGCTCTGTAAACAAATGAAGCCAATAATGTATTACAGGTACCAACTGAGAGGAAATAAGGTTAACTGAGGTTACTAAGAGCGGAAAGTAATTTGAATCAAAATAAAAAACAGTTAAAGCTATTATTGAAACTTCTATTTTTTCTATTATGTTATACGTGTATACTTATTGTATGTCTACATGGGAAAATTTATTAAGAATTTTCTTTTAATTGGCTTATAGATAAAAGATTGCCCATAAATTTAAACAGCTAAAATTTTTCAAAGATACATTTTGATTCATGTGACCTGAGTCTCTGTATCAGATGTTTTAAATCTGTTGGTAGAAACTAAAAAGATTTTATAAGTTTGTGCTTGAATTTGCTGGTTAAACAAGCTACATCATGTTAGATATTTAAGAGATGTTTCCAAATACATGTGTTCTTAAAATTTATAGAAGGCATTGGACCTTCTGGTAAATGTTTTCCTAAGTTGTTACCTAATGTTTTAAATTGTTTCCTAAGCTTTCATTTGATATTGCTAGTGTCAGTAAGCGATCTGGGATTTGCTCCCTCAATTCTCTTTTCTAAGCCCAACTTGTTCTCTGATTTCTCTATTCTCTTTGAGGTAGGACACTAATTCTATTCTGAAGGACTCTCCAAGATACAAAATTTGATCTTTATATCTTATAAAAGGGATGGATAACATTTTCTGTAATAGTATAGCCAAAATAAAATCTTAAATTATAATTTCACAACTAGATTTACTTTGTCATGGGCATAGTAAACAGGCAAAACCTCCCTTTCAGACCAAAAAAGGAGAGAAAGTTTTAAAGTAAGGACATAGGTTTCCTCGTGGGCACGTCTACCTAAAAATAAACCACTACCAGAACATGCCTGTGACTACAGACTTCTAGTTTAGGCCACCAAAGATTAGAGATGGGACTTGAGCACGCCCTTGACTTGCATCCTCTGGTCTGCTTTAAGAAAAACCAAGAGGAAAACAAAGCTAGGCATCAGAAGAAATGTAACGATAGGTGGGAAGCCTATTAAAGGCTGCACTCTACAGTGATCTGCCCTCAAGGAGACCCAACAGGCCAGTCCACTGCAATGGCTTTCAATGTGGTAAGCCTGGGCTTCAGCAGAAGCCAGCTTATGAAGAGCCCTGGAAGCTCTACCAACAAGAGTTGGATCACTGGAAATGGAACTGCCCTGGAGTCGAGGATGCCCAGGTCAGAGCCACAGATCTTGCTGGCTCTAAGCTGAAAAGCCCTTCACTTGGCCCAGCTTCCAAAGTGACCACTGCAGCTGAGGAGATGGACAAGTAGTGTCAGCAACATTTGAAGCAGAACTGTAAATTTCCTGTTAGAGTTGCCACCTGCCTTTACCTGGCCAACTATCCTCCCAGGCCAGCTAGGTAATGGAAGTCAACAAGGTACCTTCCCAAGGAGGTTCACACCTCCCTTAGGATGTACTCTATGTGAAGAGATAGATAGGTCTGGGCCTCGTTTAAAAAAAAAACTTTTATTTAATATATATAAATTTCCAAAGTACAACTTTTGAATTATAGCAGCTCCCCCCTATAAGCTCCCTCCCACCTGCAACCATCCCATCTCCCACTCCCTCTCCCATCCCATTCTTCCTCACAATTCATTTTCAATTATCTTTATACACAGAAGATCAACTTAGTATATACTAAGTAAAGATTTCAAGGTCTGGGACTCTTAACTTACAAGGCCTTCAAGCCCACCAGATTATTATCAAGCCCCTTCTGTCAGTTTCTATTTGCCTCTCAATCAAAAAACTTAGTTGTGGCTTAGATAGCACCTTTCTTAGGTTCTCCAATAATGACTCTGTCTTTTGTTCTAGACCCTATCTAGCCCATTTGAGCCTCATTCCTTTGTAATCATAGCCTCTATTCTAACATCATTGGCTATACTCCCAACCTGTGTGTATCGATGGTCCTCTCCCCCACTTAATGTTATATGATTATTCAAAATTTCTCTACAAACCCTCTACCTGCAAAAGATGAGTGGCTTTTCTCCCAGTCTTGGGATCAGCTTTAAACCGTGTCCATCAAACTGTCCTCACAAGGGTCCAGAGACCCCCCCACCTCATTTCCTCTCCTCTATGAAATCTTCTCATTACCTGGTTAATGCCACTCTTAGGATCATTTGTTGCTATTTTCACCCTGACTTGTATACTACAGTGTCTGTTTAAGTGTTTATAGGAGGTGATAATGGAATGAACCAAGGCCTTCAGCAACCAGGCGATCAACCAAATGCTGCTATAGGGATATACTCGGCTCCCCACCCAGGAGACAGTGGCTTGAAACATTGCCCCATGTCAGCAAAGAGTACCTCATAGCCCCATGTCAGCATGAAGTAACTCTAAAGACAAATCATCATCCCTCTACCCCTCCTGGACTTTTGGGACTAATGTACTCCCATACAACTCCTGCTTTATAAAAAACAAAAGGGAGGAATGTTAGGAAAATGGTGCAGTTTTATCTATGGTGCGATCTACACCCTGACACTCTCCTAGGCTCTAGCCCCCTCTGCCATTGCTGGAAGCCACATGGCCAAATGCCCCAACCACTGTTGTCAAGCTCCACCTCCATCCTAATGGGATTCGCTGCTCCTGCTTCTCTGTCTGCCCTCCAGCAAAGTTTTAAAAGGACCTGTTTCTGAACACATGGCTGTCTTTGCTTCACTCTCTCTCTTGTCCCCTCTCACTCCTCTCTCTCTCTCTCTCTCTCAGCTTCTCTCATCGTCTGCTCTCTCCTCTCTTCTCTCTCTCTCAGCTCCTCTCTCTCTTGCTCTCCCCTCTCTTCTCTCTCCTATCTCTCTCTCTTACTCTCTTTTTCCTTCTTTGATCCTTCCCTCCGGTCTGCTGGGTTTTCCCCCAATAAACCCTTTCCCTAAAAAAATACTTTATCAGTGGCACAGTAAGTGTATTTCCTCCCATTCTGTCAATTGCCTTATCACATTGTTGAGTGTTTCATCTGCAGTGCAGAAGCTTCTTAGCTTAATATAATCATATTTATCAATTTAACTGGATCTATGCCTTCAGAAGACCTCTACCTTACATCTTACACAAAAATTCAATCAAAATGGATCAAGGATCTAGAACTATGACTTGATATCAGCAAATTACAGGAAGAAAACATCAGGGACACTTTCCAAGACATTAAAAGAGGCAAAGACTTCTTGCATAAGTCCCCAGAAGCACAGGAAATAAAAGCAAAATTGACAAATGGGATTATACCAAGCTAAGAAGCTTCTGGACTACAAAAGAAACACTCAGCAAAGTGAAATAGTAACCAACAAAATGGATGAAGATTCCCAAACTATGCATCTCATAATATCCAAGATCCATAAAGATCTCAAGAAACTCAATAATAACAAAATAACTGATTTTAGAAATGGACAAAGGACTTGAACAGGCATTTTTCAAAGGATGAAATACAAGTGGCCAACAGAAATGTGAAAAATGTTCAGAATCACTAGTCATCAGGGAAATGAAAATTAAAACCACAATGAAGTCTCACCTCATCCCATTTAGAACAGCCTTCATATAGAAATCAACAAACAATAGATACTGGTGAGGATGTGGGGGAAAGGTACCCTAATCCACTATTGGTGAGAATTTAAATGAATACAGCTACTTTGGAAGACAGCGTAGAAATTCCTCAGCAATCTGAAAATAGATCATATGATGACTGGAAAAAGAAATACACACACACACACACACACACACACATACTGTGGAGTACTACTCAGCCATAAAAAATAATGAAAACCTGTCTTTTGGAACAAACTGTATGCAACTGGAAACCATTATGCTTAGTAAAATAAGCCACTCCTCAAAGCACAACTACCATGTTTTCTCTGATATGTGGCAATTAATATAAAATACAAATATTGCATATGGGTGAAATGGACATGTTGTGACTTGATTGTTGTTTTGGCCCTCAGTTATATTCCTGTGTAACTGTGGTCTTTCTACTCTTTGCATGTTGAATATTATGGTTAGTGTTGCATGAAGCCTGTGACTATGCAGTGGATTGAAATTATGCTTTTGCAAAAATTGAAAAAAAGGAAGAAAGTAGGGGGATTGAGGAACAGAGGGAGGAAAGAATAGTAATCTGAGAATTGTATCGATGATATACATGCATTCTGTTCACTTTATATTAATAAAAATTTAAAATTTAAAATTATATAAAAATAGACAAGAACGATATGAAATTCATGGAAGAAGAATAAAAAATGCCAATAACATAAAATTGAAAGCAAAACAAGAAACATCATGATGCATGTTGTGTAATGCCATTCCTTATACTGCCATATCCACAAGTTTTAAATGACCCTAGGAATGAAGATAAGGTTCAAAAATCTTCAATAATTCCTGCTACTTTGATATTGAGAGCCAGAAAAGCAAATGGAATTAAAGTAAGAAAAAAATGATTCCCCGTATACGTATTTCCTCAAGACTATTTCTCTCTGTCCCTTTAAAGGCTTTCTTCTACCCAGAGTTCCTTCACAGTCACATGCTACCTGGGCTTGAAAGTGTGACAGCTTAACCAGCCAATAAAGTTTACGTATTGTAATCTCGTACCCGCCTCCAGCTGGCGTGAAGGCATAACCGACTTCCAATCATGCATTGGCGCGCAACCGACACCCATCTTGTTTTCTCAGAACAGGATCGCTTTCATGTACTGCACTATGGAGGCAGCCTGGAATAAAGGCATTCCCAGCTTTCTTGCCAAACTGTGGTGTTTAGTGGAGGACCCGGCCTTGGATGAACTGGTCTGCTGGAGCCAGGTAAAGAACCAATTGGGGAGAGGTACGCCTGTGAGAAGAAGGAGCAGGGTTCGGAGAAGGAGTGGGGCTCAGAAAAGATTTTTCCAGATTGTGCGATGAGTCCAGGCAAGGACAAGCAGGGAGGCAGAGTGGCTTTCCCCAGCATTAAACTTTCCCCTTAAAATAATAATATCTCTTCATTGATTTTTATATGATTTCCACCAAAATCTAGCGTTGTTTTCCACCTTTATGATTCTTATAATCCCATAGCATTCTGCGCGTGTGTAAAATGTCCATTACCCAGGATGGAAACGCCTCTCCTCAAAAGTGCCGGGAGTGCTGTAACACGTACTAGGGAGATCACTGATTGCTTTTTCCTTTATTAACTGCTTAATAATGGAAGTTTCTCTGCTAAGTGTACCTAGATTGAAGTGGTATGGCTGATTTTAACAAGGCCAGCTTTTCTCTCAGCTTCTGAGAGTTTTCTCGTGGCGAACCTCACGCGTCCAGGCTTTGGGGGTTTCTTCCACAGAAAAACTCCGTGGGGTTATAGAGATTGCACGCACTGCTAATCTCGTTCCTTTTCTCTCAGTTTCTGAGAGTCTTCTCGTGGCGAACCTCACGCGTCCAGGCTTTGGGGGTTTCTTCCATAGAAAAACTCCGTGGGGTTATAGAGATTGCACGCACTGCTAATCTCGTTCCTTTTCTCTCAGCCTCTGAGAGTTTTCTCGTGGCGAACCTCACGCGTCCAGGCTTTGGGGGTTTCTTCCACAGAAAAACTCCGTGGGGTTATAGAGATTGCACGCACTGCTAATCTCGTTCCTTTTCTCTCAGCTTCTGAGAGTTTTCTCGTGGCGAACCTCACGCGTCCAGGCTTTGGGGGTTTCTTCCACAGAAAAACTCCGTGGGGTTATAGAGATTGCACGCACTGCTAATCTCGTTCCTTTTCTCTCAGCTTCTGAGGGTTTTCTCGTGGCGAACCTCACGCGTCCAGGCTTTGGGGGTTTCTTCCACAGAAAAACTCCGTGGGGTTATAGAGATTGCACGCACTGCTAATCTCGTTCCTTTTCTCTCAGCTTCTGAGAGTTTTCTCGTGGCGAACCTCACGCGTCCAGGCTTTGGGGGTTTCTTCCACAGAAAAACTCCGTGGGGTTATAGAGATTGCACGCACTGCTAATCTCGTTCCTTTTCTCTCAGCTTCTGAGAGTTTTCTCGTGGCGAACCTCACGCGTCCAGGCTTTGGGGGTTTCTTCCACAGAAAAACTCCGTGGGGTTATAGAGATTGCACGCACTGCTAATCTCGTTCCTTTTCTCTCAGCTTCTGAGAGTTTTCTCGTGGCGAACCTCACGCGTCCAGGCTTTGGGGGTTTCTTCCACAGAAAAACTCCGTGGGGTTATAGAGATTGCACGCACTGCTAATCTCGTTCCTTTTCTCTCAGCTTCTGAGAGTTTTCTCGTGGCGAACCTCACGCGTCCAGGCTTTGGGGGTTTCTTCCACAGAAAAACTCCGTGGGGTTATAGAGATTGCACGCACTGCTAATCTCGTTCCTTTTCTCTCAGCTTCTGAGAGTTTTCTCGTGGCGAACCTCACGCGTCCAGGCTTTGGGGGTTTCTTCCACAGAAAAACTCCGTGGGGTTATAGAGATTGCACGCACTGCTAATCTCGTTCCTTTTCTCTCAGCCTCTGAGAGTTTTCTCGTGGCGAACCTCACGCGTCCAGGCTTTGGGGGTTTCTTCCACAGAAAAACTCCGTGGGGTTATAGAGATTGCACGCACTGCTAATCTCGTTCCTTTTCTCTCAGCTTCTGAGAGTTTTCTCGTGGTGAACCTCACGCGTCCAGGCTTTGGGGGTTTCTTCCATAGAAAAACTCCGTGGGGTTATAGAGATTGCACGCACTGCTAATCTCGTTTCTTAGCTTCCTTAGCTCACGTGCTAGTGTTCTGATTCTTGCTAGTCTCTAACCACCCACATTCGGTACTCCAGAACCCTATAGGATCTTTTAGAGCAGATCATGGCCAGTCCCCTAACTTAATAGTAGTTACCTTGCAAAAATGTCTATACAAAACAAAGTAAAACTGTTGCTTTAATTTTTTATTATTAAAAACTGAGCATAAAAATATAAAGTGCTATGTATGAACTCTCAAATATCCTTGGCAACTTCAGTAATAATGATCTCGTGGTTTTTCTTGTTTCATAGACACCTTTTCCTTCACCTCTATTTTGAAAGAAATGCTGGATATCATTATCAATTAATTCATCACTTTTTAATACATATAGCTAAAAAAATAAATCCTTATGTAAAATAATTAGCACTTAATTCAACTCAGAGAATTTGGAGAAAATGAGTCTTGCTAAGACTCTTTGGTGTCTTACTCTGGGGTTTTCTACCTATAAGGCTTCAACTTAAGCATTTGTGAAGGAAGATGTGCAAAATTGATTTGTAAAGGATATGGAGATGCGGTATTCCTTACTGTGAAGTATAAAATACTATATATAGCTGCTCATATTTACTGATGAACTGCTCTCAGAAAAATATAAAAACAGTAAATGACGGATATTTATTTATTCAGCTATCTATCCATTTATTTAAAAGGAGAGAGAGACACAGAGATATCCCCTCTGCTGGCTCACTCCCCATATTGCCCCCAGTAGCCAGGGCTGGGCCAAGCAGAAGTTAGGACCTAGGAACTAAATCCAAATCTTCCTTGTGAGTGGCAGTAACTACTTGATCCATCATCTGCCACCTCCCTAGAGCACACAAGCAGGAAACTGGAATCCATTCTCTAGATCTATTCCATTTTTAATCCAGTTCTTTTTTTAAGGTTTATTTATTTTATTTATTTGAAAGGCAGAGTTACAGAGAGGCAGAGTCAAAGGAAGAGAGAGAGAAATATTCCACCCACTGGTTCACTTCTCAAATGGCTCTAACGGCCAGAGCTGGTTCCAGTCTGAAGCCAGGCGTTTCTTCCCTGTCTCCCACGTGGGTGCAGGGGCCCAAGCACCTGAGGGACCTTCCACTGCTTTCCCAGGCACATTAACGCGGAGCTGGATCAGAAATGGAGCAGCTGGAACTCCAACTGGTGCCCATATGGGATGCCAGCACTGCAGGTGATAGTTTTACCTGCCACACCACATCTCCAGCCCTTATTATAGTTCTTGAGGCTTAATGACATATTTTTAATTTAATTTATGTTTTTAAAGATTTATTTTATTTATTTGAAAGTCAGAGTTACACAGAGAGAAGATGGGCCAGAGAGAGAAGTCTTCCACCCACTGGTTCACTCCCCAAATGGACACAGTCAGCTGGGCTGATCCGAAGCCAGGATCCAGGAGCTGATTCCGGGTCTCCCACGCAGGTGCAAGGGTTCAAGGACTTGGGCCATCTTGTACTGCTTTCCCAGACCATAGCAAAGAGCTAGATTGCAAGTGGAGCACCCAGGACTTGAACTGGTACCTGTATGGGATACCAGCACTGCAAGCAGTGTCTTTACCCACTATACCATAGCATCAGCCCCAAGGACATATTTTTTTAAATGTCATGTTGACAATCTACGCCCCCCCCAAAAAAAAAGTAGCATTTGGTGCAACAATTAAAATGTCACTTATGATGCCCACATCCGATACTGGAGTGCCTGGGCTCAAGTCCCATGTACACTCTCAATTGCACCTTCTTACCAGCGACACCCTGAGTGACAGCAGGTGATGGCTTAAGTGGTTAGGTCTCTGTCACCCAAGTGGGAGACCTGGACCAAGTTCTAAGCTCCAAGCTTCAGCCTAAGCCAGCCCTGGCTATTGTGGGCATTTGGTTTGTGAACCAATGGATGGAGATCTTCCTCTCTCCCTCTCTTCCTCTCTCCCTCTCTCCCTCTCTCCCTTTCTCCCTTTCTCTCTCTCTCCCCTCTCTCCCCTCTATCCCCTCTATCCCCTCTACCTTCCTTTACCCTTAAAGAAAGAGAGAGTGCACTTTACTTGAAGAGGCAAGTTTAGCTGTAAAATCAAATGTGGAGAAGTTTTCTGGAAATGCTGGAGATCTTGACGGGATTTGGGTTACAAAACTCATTGAGTGATGTATTTTACCTATTTTTTCCCTGGAAGACCCTAAACAAATAAGAGTGAATCAGCATCTTGAAATACATAAAAAATTATATTGTTTAATGGATAAATAGATAGATATGATATAAAGCAAATAGAGTGAAAAATTAATCATGAAATCTACATGGTAGAAATATGGGTGCTCGGGTTTTCTGTGCATTTGAAAATTTGTACAATAAAAAGTAGAGAAATTATGTGTTGACTTAAAGCACTGAAACTTAAGTAAGCCTCTTTACAATCAATGAACTTTTTAAAGCCTTTTCACAAGGTCTACTAAAATCTATACTGTATTTACATAAGGTAGAATTTTCTCATAGGCTCTGCCTGATTTTTGTCATATAGGACATGTCAGATATGTCCATTATAGCAGCAGTACTTTGTAGACAGGGGTGTGCTAGAGTGGGCTCGTTCTGCTCATGGTTTTCATAAAGCCAGTTCTCATCTCCCAGCTGTTCATTCATTGACATCGTGTTCATAAAGTGAAATGGGCCGTAGTGGGCATAATTTTACATCTTGGAAATCATCAGATACCACTAGCCACCACACCCTCACCCCAGCCTATTATTTTACACTTAACAACACACTGCTGTAAGGCATTTTTCTAACAAAACTGCAGTGGTTCCCGTGCAGAATCCCTAACTTAGAAGGCATTTTTAAAGAAATAGCATGCTTATAAATGACTAGTCCAAAATCAAGCAGATGTTTTTCATGGCATCATAAAACCTCACTATACCAATCTCTGAAGATATTATAATATAATAAAATAGCTCCAAATCGGGAAATTTCGTCCTAATTCTGTTTTGGCTCTGGGATCTGCAGCAAAAATCACTTCCATCAGCAGATGTTTCCTCAGTGCTGGTTATGTATCAGGCACTGGTCTAGACCCTGGAGACATAAACCCCAAATTGCCCTTTACATGCTCACAGCCCAAGATGTGAGGCCAACATGAAAATAGTCATAAAACAATTACTTCCAAAATATTGGTAAGTAGAATTATGGTGGTATAACACAGAAGTTCTCTTGTTTTCTATGCAGTTATCCTCGGCTGGTTAGTGTTTGACAGTAATCAGGGGCAAGCTTTTTCATTATTAAAGAGAAAATTTCAGCCATATATAAAAAGCCTAAGAAAAACTATGAATATCTGGAAATTTATTTTCCTCACCAAAAACTCCTGTGTGGTGTTATAAGGACTACTCCAGTTAGGATGCTTATGTCAGGCCGGTATTGTGACACAGCAGGTTAAGCCTCCACTTGCAATGCCAGCATCCCATATCTGAGCACCAGGTTCACCCTGGCCCAGTCCCAGCTGAGTCCCCATTTGGGGAGTGAAAACAGTGGAGGAAAGATCAATCTCTTTCTCCTTCTCCCTCCACCCCACCCCACCACACCCCTGTCTCTCCATTTCTGTCTGTAACTCTGCCTTTCAAATAAATAAAATAAATCCTAAGAAAAAAAAAGTGTGCCTGTGTGCCTTCCTGGAGTACCTGGGTTTGATAGCCAGTTTTGCCTCCTCACTCCAGCTTTCTGCTAATGTAGACCCTGGAAGGCAGCAGGTGATGCCTCATATCTGGACTCTTGCCACTCAGCTGGAAAACCTGGACTGAATTCCCAGCTCCTGGTTTGGGCGCAGCCCAGTCCCAGCTATTGTGGGCATTTGAGGAATGAACTAGCAAATGGGATCTCTTTCTCTCCTATTGTTTCTCAAAAAAAAAAAAAAGAACTTTAACTGATATTCATACCAACTTTTATAACAAAAAAGAGGGATAAAAATCCTAGCTCTGGTATTTACTAGCTGTGTGTGGCCTTGGCTAAGCTCCTTAACCTCTCTTGCCATCATTTATCTGTAAAATTAAGACTTAGCACACAAAGCCTAGAGGTGTGAGAACTAAACCTCATAAGAATCATAATTGTTTTAACAGTTATAATTATGATGTTAATAATCCTAACTGCCTTGTAATTCTGCTATTAGGATCTGAAAACATTGCAAATGGTAAAATTCAATATAAATGCAGGAAAAAACCAAAAAATATATAAATGCAGGGAATAGTATTATTTTTACTGTCAACTTCTAAAATAATACATATTACAGCAGTTTAGTTGTTGGTTTTCTGTACCATAAAAGAAGTACCTTGCTACTAGTGATGTTTCAAGCCTTAAAATTATTACCATGGCTTAAAGTTTGAAAATTTGTAGTCAAAAGGAAGGATTTTTCACTGAAGATGTTTGTGTAAATTGATAGACCAGTGTTAATAACAAACTAGTTTCCTTTTGATTCTGAGACTCTGTGTTATAAATATTTTTATAGTGTTGTGAGAATACTGGTCTCTATATGTTGGCAGGCAACAAAAACTCATTTTTCCCACATAAATACAGCTCTCATCATATATGTCCTTTCTGAGTATTTGCCAATATGGCCCTCTTATATTTGTAAATTATATCATTTGACAGCACTGGTAATGCACTTATAATGCCTGGTCGGTATAAATGAAATAGAACATGTGGGATATTATCTTTTAAGTAAACTTTTAATTTTGAAATAGTTTCAGATTTACAGAAAAGTTGAAAATATAATACAGAAATTTCTAGTATATTATTTAATCCAATGTTCTATGTTAACATTTTACATGACTGTAGTACAATTTTTAAAGCTATGGAACCAGTGTTTGTACATTATCTTTAACTTCTGAGCCTAAGACTTTATTTGTATTTCACCAGCTTCTCCACTATTGTCCCCTTTCCATTCTAGGACCCTATCCACCTTGCATTTCATCGTCACATCTCCTTAGTCTCCTCTGTTCTATGGAAATTGCTCAATTTTTCTTTTATATTTTTGTGACACTAATCAGTCTTGAAGATGTACCTCAATGTTCAGTAATTTTAATTGACCAAATATGTATATCATAATTATACTGGAGTTAGATTTGTGGAAATAATACCACAGCTGTGAAAGTATTGACCTCATTACATCATATCAGGGGATACATGCTACCAATATTTCTTATCACTGGTAATGTTAATCTTCATCAATTAGATGAAGTAGTTATATCTCTTATCCCCCATTCATTTATTTATTAAATCATAATTTATGTTAATATGGGATACATGCATATCAAGATGCCACTTTTTAAAGTTGGAATTTTACAAGGAAAGTTAAAAATAACCTAGGGGGGCTGGCTGCTTGGCGCAGTAGGTTAGTCCTCCACTTGCGGGGCTGCTATCCCATATGGGCGCCGGTTCTAGTCCCAGCTGCCTCTCTTCCAATCCAGCTCTCTGCTATGGCCTGGGAAAGCAGTAAAAGATGGCCCAAGTCCTTGGACCTCTGCACCCGCATGGGAGACCAGGAAGAAGCACCTGGCTCCTGGCTTCGGATTGGCACAGCTCTGGCTTTTGAGGCCATTTCGGGGAGTGAACCAACAAAGGAAGAACTTTCTCTCTTTCTCTCCTCATTGTCTGTAAATCTACCTCTCAAACAAATAAATAAAATCTTAAAAAAAAAAAAAGTAACCTAGGGGCCAGTAGCATAGCGGGTTAAGCCACCACCTGCAGTGCCGGCATTCCATATGGGCGTCAGTTTGAGACCGGCTGCTCCATTTCTGATCCAGCTCTCTGCTATGGCCTTGGAAAGCAGTAGAAGATGGCCCATGTCCTTGGGCCCCTGCACCCCACGTGGGAGACCCAGAAGAAGCTCCTGGTTCCTGGCTTTGGATCGGCACAGCCCCGGCTGTTGCAGCCAATTGGGGAGTGAACCAGCAGATGGAAGACTTCTCTCTCTCTCTCTCTGCCTCTCCTCTCTCTGTGTAACTCTGACTTTCAAATAAATAAATAAATATTTTTTAAAAGTAACCTAAAATGTGTGTGAGATTCAGTTTTGTTATTTAACCTTATTAATTTAACTTTAGTTCTGTTTAATTTCTATTACCCAGTGCTGATGGAAGGCATACCAAATACTTGTATAACTGAGAATCCTTCGACCACGTTGATTCTTCTGCCTTTTTACTGTCCCTTTTCCTCTAGATCTTCACTTCACCTTTCTCACCTAAATTCTGTGATCAATAACAATATCTTCCTCACTTATTTTTGCTTTTCCATATTCTCTAGAAACTCCTAATCCTAATCAATTCCAAGCCGTTGTCTTCTTCATGCATCTTCCTACACAGTTAATGTAGCTGAATAAAATACACGACTGAAACGTGGGCCTTTTGCTCAGTAATTAAAGCACTACTTGGGATGCCCACATCCCAAGTGCCTCAGTTAGAGCGCCAACTCTTTATCCAATTCCATTTCTGTTAATGCACACCTTGAGAGGCAGCAGATGAAGACTCAAGTACTTGAGTCCCTGGCGTGTAAGTGAAAGACACATTCAGTTCCAGTCTCCTGGCTTAGACCTGGTCTAGCCATGGTTGTTGAGGGTATTTGGAGAATGAAATAGCTTGATCTAAGCTAGCTAGCTCGCTCACTCGCTCGCTCTATCTCTTCCCCCTCCTTCCCCCATTCAGTAGAAAATTAAGTAATTGTTTAATTACTTTAAAAAATACACAACTGTTGGCCAGTTTTACTTCAAAATCATTATGTTGAGAAATATGAAGTAGGCCTTTCAAGCTACTTGGTAATAATAACTGCACTTTTCTCCTGTTAATGTGCAAAATTTCACAGACAGTTTTTTTTCACGGTTTCTCCTTTCTCAGAATTATAGCACCTTTATTCCCATCCCATACTCTCAGCTTGTGATTTTACCAAGAAAGTAATTGGAAAAGAGAACTCATAATCTCCCACACCAGACCTGTCCACTCATTAGTTACTAGTTTCCATTTACTCTGCCTTACTTCCTATTACTAATGATGACCTGCTATTAGACACACAGAGCCTTCCACATGTACACTCAGTTTGTTTCTCTCCAGAAACTTTTCTCTCTTCTCATATCAATTGTTTCTTCTCCATTAAACATTCTCCATCAACATACAAACCGGCCATCATTTCTCATTGTTTTTTTCTCTTGAACATCCCCCCCCCCATTCACTACCCCGTTTATTTTCTCATTTCAGAAAACTCAAAAGTAGTGGAGGGTGAAAAAAATTTTTTTTTAAATCTCCTGATCTGTCTTCTTGAAACTTGCTTATCCTATAGTGTTCTCCAACTTAGTTAATATTATCTCCATCCTTCCACTACCTAAACCAAAACCTTGCATTATCCTTTATATTCTTTTATTGCCCACATGCATTATTCTGTAAGATAATCCTGTTGCCTAGACTTACAAAACATATGCATGAAGTCAACACTGTCCCTCATGTGAGTTATTGAAATAACCTCTTAACTACTCTTTATGTTTCTGTTCGTATTCCAAAATACAGACTGATAGACCCAATATTCGACGATTCTTTTAAAATATTATTTTATGTAACTCCTTTGCCTCACCTCACCAGCAGCTTTTCATCTTAATAAAATCAAAAGCTAAACTATTGGAAGTTTTAGCTTTCAAATTTATATGTAACCCTCCCCCTCTCCAGTTTTCTCTTTAATAATCAGTTCCTACCATTCTCTCATTGAATATGCCACTTGAGCTGCACTGACCATCTTGATATTTCCTTGAACATACCAGGCACATTTCTGCCTGATCCCTTTGTGCTTGTAGTTCTCCTCGCCAGTTCTTTCTCAGGTTTATCTGTGTACCTGTTGTGGATATTATTTTCTACTGGGGAGCGGAGAGATAAAAATCAACCAGTCAGGGACCTGTATTTTGGCATAGCAAGTAAAGCCATCACCTCCGACACTAGTGTCCCATATGGACGCCTTTATGAGTCCCAGCTGCTCTGCTTCCAAACCAGCTCCCTGCTAATGACCCTGGGAAAGCAGCAGAAAATGGCTCAACTGCTTGGTCCCCTGCACCGATGTGGGAGACCCGGAAGAAGCTCCTGACTTCGGCTTGGCTTAGTTCCAGCTGTTGTAGCCATCTGGAGAGTGAACTAGTGGACGGAAGATTCTCTCTCTCTCTCTCTCTCTCTCTCTCTCTAACTTAATTTTCAAATAAATAAAATAAATCTTGAAAAAAACCATCAATAAAATATCTACATATTGTGTAAGCCGATTTTTTTGATTTTATCTTTTTTTTAAGAATTTATTTATTTATTTGAGAGGTAGATTTACAGAGAGAGAGAGAGAGAGACATAGAGAAAGGACCTCCTTCCATTAGTTCACTCCCCAGATGGCTGCAGCAGCCGGAGCTGGGCTGATCCAAAGCCAGGAGCCAGGAGCTTCTTCCTGGTCTCCCATGCAGGTGCAGAGGCCCAAGGACTTGGGCCATCTTCTACTGCTTTCCCAGGCCATAGCAGAGAGCTGGACTGGAAGAGGAGCAGATGGGACTAAATCCGGCACCTGTATGGGATGCCGGTGCTGCAGGCAGAGGATTAATCTGTGCCACAGCACCGGCCCCAAGTGTTATTATCTCTTTAAATATTATTTCTTCTCCATTCTATCTGATATTTCCTTCTGGAATTACGATTATATGTAGTAGATCCTCCCTCTGTCTTCTGTTCTTCCTCTATATTGTTGACCAGTTTGTTTTTGCACTGTATTCTAGATAATTTCTTTAGTTTTATTTTAAATTTACATATTTTGCCTTCTCCTGTGTCTAATTTTGTATTTAATACATTCATTTAGTTTATTTATTTATTTTTATTTGAGAGGCAGAGTTACAGACTGAGAGAGGGAGAGACAGAGACAGGTCTTCCACACACTGGTTCACTCCCCAAATTGCTGCAACTGCCAGAGCTGTGCCGAACCGAAGCCAGGAGCCAGGAGCTTCTTCCAGGTCTCCCACGTGGGTGCAGGGGCCCAAGGACTTGGGCCATCTTCTACTGCTTTCCCAGGCCATAGCAGAGAGCTAGATCAGAAGTGGAGCAGCAGGGACTTGAACAGGTGCCGATATGGGATGCTGACACTGCAGGCAGAGGCTAAACCTACTACACCACACTGCCGGCCCCCATTCATTTAGTTTTTAATTTCAAATATTAAACTTTCAATTATTTTTCTAATCTTTCTGAGTGTTTTTAAACTTTTATTTAATGAATATAAATTTCCAAAGTACAGCTTATGGATTACAATGCCTCCCCCCCCCTCCATAACTTCCCTCCCACTTACAACCCTCCCATCTCCCGCTCCCTCTCCCCTTCCATTCACATCAAGATTCATTTTCAATTATCTTTATATACAGAAGATCAATTTAGCATATATTAAGTAAAGCTTTCAACAGTTTGCACCCACACAGAAACACAAAGTGAAAAATAACTGTTTGAGCACTATTATAGCATTAAATAACAATGTACAGCAAATTAAGGACAGAGATCCTACATGAGGAGTAAGTGCACAGTGACTCCTGTTGTTGACTTAACAAATTGACACTCTTGTTTATGGCATCAGTAATCACGCTAGGCTCTTGTCATGAGCTGCCAAGGCTATGGAGGCCTTTTGAGTTTGCCGACTCTGACCATATTTAGACAAGGTCATAGTCAAAGTGGAAGTTCTGAGTATTTTTAATAAACTCTTATTTCTAGTTAGTATTTTCAACCTTTTTTTCAAATAGTCATTTTTTAAAATCTGTGATATTGCTATTTTTCATTGCAAAGTCAGTCAGAGAGAGAGAGAGAGATCTTACACCCACGGGTTCATTCTCCAGATGGCTGTGACAGCACAACGGCCAGCACGGGGCCAGGCCAAAGTCAGGAGCCAGGAGCTTCCTCCAGGTCTCCCACATGGATAGTAGGGGCCCAAGGACTTGGATCATCTTCCACTGCTTTTCCCAGGCCTCTAGCATGGAGCTGGATTGGAAGAGGAGCAGCCAGGACAGGAACAAGCACCCATATGGGATGCCAACATTGCAGGCGTCAGCTTTATCCACACTGCATCACCACACTGGCCCTGATACTACTAATCTTTGAAATCTTTCTATTTCTGTTTTCTCTGTTTCCTTCAAAGTTTGGTAACATGTTTTTATTATTGTGAGGCACTTATTTTCCTGGGAAGTCTTTCAGGGGGAGTTGAAATCGTGGTTTTCCTGAGGGGATCATTCTGTGTGCAACAAAAAGCCATTAAGGGGTGTCAGCTAAGAATGTGGTAGGAACTGTTCTATGTATTTGAAATATCACTCTGAGTGATGTATAGAGAAAGGTGAGGGACAGATTATGGGATCATAGAAATTAGTAATTTGACTTATAACTTATTGTTGCCATTACTATTTGTTATTATTAATTATTGTTTTTATTATTGAGCAGTTACCCAGGCAAGATATGAGTGACTTAGGTTAGGATAGTAGCATTTTCAGTGTAGTTCTGGATCAGAAATCTGATTGGAGTAGATTGAGGAAAGAAAGGAATTGAGGGGACAATTAATATATCGTCAATAAACTGGGTGGGTCTGCTATGCTAAGATCATCAAAATAATACAGCAAAGAGGCAATAAAAATAATAACAAATAGTGATGATTTCTGTGAAGAAGAATAAAGCAGAGTATGAGATAAAAATAGCAAATATTTTAAATAAGATATCGCTGAGGAGATGAAATTTAATCAGAAACCTGAATGCACATGTATGTCAGCTGTCTGAGGGAAAGGCTTTGTAAGCAGAGAGAAGACCGAGTGCATAAGTCATGAAGAGAAGTATACTTGAATGTTTGAAGAACAGCAAGGATGATAGTGTAATAAACAGAATAAGGAAAAGGATAATAATAAGTAAATTTGGAGAAGTAGGCAATGTCTAGATTATTCAGGACATTACAGACCACAGTAAGAAGTGTCATTCAGAGGGAAATGGAGGTGGGACAGTTTGAGGGTGTGAGGGCGAGTATGGGGATAAGAACTGCTATAATCCAAAAGGCTGTATCTATGAAATTTGTATTTATTAAATAAAAGCTTTCTAAAAAATATTTTGAAGAGGAGAGTGACAAAATCTGACCACTGTGGAAAATAAGGAATCAAGGATGAAAGCAGTTTTTGCACTTCTTTGGAATTATTTTAATATTAGTCTTTAATCATTGCTTATTTCCTTTATCAGACTTTTTACAAATTAAAGTCATTGACTTAATTCTTTAACTGCTAGTTCCATCATTATGTGATGTTTGTTCCGTTTATATCTACTTGAAGTTTCTCCATGGCATTTAGAATCCTCAAATTGTGTCAAGTCTTATCTTCTTGGATTTTCTACATGAATTTTGTGTTTCTGCCAAGTTAGATTATTTGCTGCTCTCTAAATCTACCTACATGTCTCTTGTTGAAATTTTAACCAACTTCTAAAATTCCCCAAAGCCCATCTCATCAGTGGGGAAAAAAAAAAACATTATTTACCAAGTTACAGATAATTTCTCTATACCTCACCAATTTTATTCACTCATGTATCACAGTTTTTTTTAAAGATTTATTTATTTTACTTGAAAATCACAGTTAAAAGAGAAGGGAGGCAGAGAGAGAGAGAGAGAGAAAGGTCTACATCCACTGGTTCACTTCCCAATTGGCTACAACGGCTGGACCTGTGCCGATCCAAAGCCAGGAGCCAGGAGCTTCTTCTGGGTCTCCCACGTGGGGTGCAGGGGCCCAAGGACATGGGCCATCTTCTACTGCTTTCCCAGGCCATAGCAGAGAGCTGGATCAGAAACGGAGCAGCCGCATCTCAAACCGGCGCCCATATGGGATGCAGGCACTGCAGGCGGCGGCTTTACCCGCTATGCCACAGTGCTGGCCCCTCATGAATTGCAGTTTTTTATGTTTCATGTATTATGGTTCTTATGCCTCTTATCATACTAAGTGTTTGGGGCAGAAACTAAGTTTTGGCCCCATTTTACCTTTTCACACATATATTCCTAGCTTAGTACATCAAACTAGGAGTTTAAAAGGCTTAGTAGAAGTACTAAATCAATATGAATTTTGTAAATTTATCTGTATATCGGGGCTAGCCCTGCAGCTTAGTGGGTACCGGCATCTCATATGGGCACCGGTTCAAGACCCGGAAGCTCCACTTCTGATCAAGTTGCCCTAGATCAAGCTGAATATGAACTTAAGAAAAGGTTTACTTTGTGAAGTATGTCATGCTTTTGTTTCTTTTTTTTCACTGTGGACTTGGCTATGCCATGTGGTAGAAGCTATCATTGAACTCTGGCATAGTGCTAGTGAATGTCATGACCCTCTTTATTTTTATTTTTTAAATTAATTTAGTTTTTATTTTTAAGATAACATTTCTGTTTATATTATAGTAAAAGGCTTCATGCTCTACTAAATAAAGAGTTCGACATATATGAAGTAAAAAAAGCATAGTTGAACAGAAAAATAGGCAAAAGCTAAAAAAAATCAAATTAAAAAATGTTGAACTTCACTCATATAAATTTTGAAATAGCCGTGAATTCATTAGAACTATAGTAGTATAAAATTCTTAACGATTTGACAAAGATTTAACTGAAGTTTCACAAAACACTTTATTTGCAGCACAAATGGTGAACATAGGCATTTCTGTTTTTGTTGTGCTTTTATTTCTGATTTTTTTTTATTTTAGTTCCCATATATAAGGGAGAATATGCAGTATTTGCCTTTCTGTGTCTGACTTATTTCACTCAGCATCATGTCCTCTAGTTCCAACCATTTCAATACAAATGAAGAGAATTTCATTATCTTTATAGCTTAATAATTAATATTCTATTGTACACATATACCACATTTTCTTTATCTGTTTTTCTAATGATGGGCACTTTGGTTGATTCCATATTTTGACTTTTGTAGACAGTACCGCTATAAACATTCTGGTAAAGGTATCTCTTTGATAGTATGTGTTCATGTCTTTTGGGTATATACTCAGAAGTGGAATTTCTGTATCACACGGCAAGTCTGTTTACAGGGTGCTTTTTTTTTTTTAAGATTTTATTTATTTATTTGAAAGCCAGAATTACAGAGAGTAACAGATATTTCATCTTTTGGTTCACTCTCCAGATAGTCACAACTGCTAGTGCCGGGTCAGGCCAAAGCCAGGAGCCAGAAACCAGGAGCTTTTCCCACATGGATGTCAGGGGCCCAAATGCTTGTACCATTTTCCACTGCTTTTCCCAGACCATTAGCAGGCAGCTGGATCAGAAGCCGAACAGCCCAGACACAAACTAGCACCGATATGGGATGTTGGCATTGCAGCTGGCAGCTTTGCCTGTTATACCACAATGCCTACCCTCGTTTCCAGTTTTTTAAGAAATCTCCATACTGTGTTGTTTCACAGTGGCTGAACTAGTTTACATTCCCACCAGAAGTATGCAAGAGTTCCCCTTTGCCCACATTCTCACCAGCATGCATTTCTCTCTGCCTTTAGATAATAGCCATTCTGAGGGAAGAGGTGATATCTCATTGTGATTTTTATTCGTATTTACCTGATTCCCAGCGATACTGAGCATTTTTTCATGTATTTTTGGCCATTGGTCTTGTGAAAGGGATTGTGAGCCTGGTCATGGCCTCATGAAAAAAAAAAAGGCTATTTTCATTCCAGTATTAAGTAGTCTCTGCATCTAAGTTATTGAAATTGGGTATGTACAACTCTATTGCTAAGGTGAAATGGAAGTGGACTTAGAACATTTTTTTCAAAGGCCATCTACTGTTGGTTGAGTGGGATGGGAGATAGTGCCACCTAGTGCCTCTCTGAGTTAAGAGCTATTGTTTTTGTCCTTTGGTTGGCTTTCTAGTCAGCAAGTTAATTATGGTAATTTAAAACTTGATCTTTGGGTAAATTCCCCAAATCCACATCACATCAAATACATTGCTCTGGGGCTGGTACTGTGGCATAGTAGGGTAAGCCTCCACTTGCAGTGCCAGCATTCCATATGGGATGGATTCTCCACTTCCAATCCAGCTGTATGCTAATGGCCTGGGAAAACAGTGGATGATGACCTAAGTGCTTGGATCCCTGAACCCACGTGGGAGACCCGGAAGAAGCTCTTAGCTCCTGGCTTCGGATTGTCTCAGGCCTGATCACTGTGTCCATCTGGGAAGTAATGCAGTGGATTAAGACCTTTCTCTCTGTGTCTCCCTCTCTCTGTAATTCTACCTCTCAAATACATGAAATCTTTAAAAAATAAAAAATAAAATCACTGCTCTGTCAGATGCATAAATATTAATGAGAAAATTATGAGTGCTTGACCTAACTGTTCAGACACTGGTTAATATGATACATCCTGTGTTGCAGTACATGAGTTCAATTCCCAGCACTTGCTCCTGGCACCAGATTCCTCCTAATGCAGACCCTGGAAGGCAGCAGGGATTGCTCAAGTAATTGAGTTCCTACCACCCTTGTGGGAGACCTGATTTGAGTTCTCAACTCCTGGCTTCAACGTGGTCCAGCCCCAGTTGCTGCAGGCATTTGTGGAGTAAACCAGTGGATAGGAGCATTCTCTCTCTCTCTCTCTCTCTCTCTCTCTCTCTCTCTCTCTCTCTCCCCCTCTCTCCCCACTCTTAAATAAATAATTTTTTAAAAAATAAGAATGAAAGTACTAAGGCAGAAAAAAACATTGTGTGTGTATATCTGTGTATGCAAACTTCGAAATTACAGAAAGGTGCAAAAAGAAAAAGCAGCCAAATTTTACATTTTCTCTTCAACATTGGTATAAGTATTTGTATACATATATTTATCTATATGTATACTTACGTTTATATTCACTCTCATGTATTATATGTGTAATATGTATGCTTATATATTAAAAACAAACACTAAATTTAGATCACACTCTGAAACTGTAGTTTTCTTTTTCATTAGCATTATATTTTGAATAATTCTCATGGTATTAAATTTTTTTTATTTTTTTGACAGGCAGAGTTAGACAGTGAGAGAGAGAGAGACAGAGAGAAAGGTCTTCCTTCTGTTGGTTCACCCCTCAAATGGCCACTACAGCTGGCACGATGCGCTGATCCAAAGCCAGGAGCCCAGTACTTCCTCCTGGTCTCCCATGCGGGTGCAGGGGTCCAAGGCACCTGTGGCCTTCCCGGGCCACAGCAGAGAGGTATTAAGTATTTTTAAATATAATTTTAATTGCTATTTCCATCTAGAAATATCACAATTTACTTAGCTATTCTATTTTGGACATTTAAGTGGCTTTTAATTTTCTCCTAGTAAGAATAAATCCTTGAATACATTTGAAAAATATTTATCATAGTTTCTGTTTCCTTGGAATAGATGTTTAGAATGACAAATGCTAAGTTAAAGAATATGAGCATTCCAAAGACAATTCTAATTGCCAAATGACTTTCCAGGAAAGCTACACTGATTTACATAATAACTAGTAGTGCTTTAAAGGTGGCACCCATTATTTAAAAAAAAAAATCCAGCTGCTTTTAGAAATATATACATCTTGGGGCCAACGCTGTGGCGCAGCAGGTTAACGCCCTAGCCTGAAGCGCCAGCACCCCATATGGCTGCCAGTTCGGGACCCGACTCCTCCACTTCCTATCCAGCTTTCTGCTGTGGTCTGGGAAAGCAGTACAAGATGGCCCAAGTCCTTGGGGCCCCTGCACCTGTGTGGGAGACCTGGAAGAAGCTCCTGGCTCTTGGCTTCAGATCAGCGCGGTTCTAGCCATTGCGGCCAATTGAGGAGTGAACCAGTGAATGCAAGATTTTCTCTCTCTCTCTCTCTCTCTCTCTCTCTCTCTCTTTGCCTCTCCTCTCTCTGTAACTCTGACTTGCAAATAAATAAATAAATCTTTAAAAAAAAAGAAATGTATACATCTGTCCACCCTGCAGACATTTTTTCCCACGGTAATTCAGGACCAATAGGAAGCCAAATTCTGCTTTACACATTGATGAACAATATTTTTGCTGTCTGGAACTAAAATGGCAGGTTGTGATTTATAAAAGTAGTGAACAGTAATGAGGTATTCTTTAATATTGTTAGGAACAGAGTTGTAATTACATAGGTAACTATTTTATGCTGTAATTGAGTTTCTGAAAAATTGCATTTGTCTATAAAATCAAGTAATTTTTTAAGTGTTTTAAAATTCTAAATATGATATGTACTCATAAAAATTTGTATAGACTTAAGTAACTATATCAAAATGTTAAGCACTGACTATTTCTGCGAAGTAATACTTTGATTTCCTGAATTATTTTCATACATTTTATAGAAATAAGACTTGCAGGACAGAATATTTTCATTTTCTTTTCATTTCAATAATTTCATTTTTGTGTGCCTGTATGTATATATACATCATTGTATACAAATATATGTGTGTGTGTGTAACTATCCACTATAGTGTATACTCATATTTTTCAGTTTATTTGCATACACCAAGGATATTTAAAATTTTTATGGAAATTGAATTAAAAGATGAGTTTATTAGGTTCAAAACTTAATGAAATCTGCACATATGAGAATTCTTCAAAAAGTTTATAGAAAAGGTGTACTGTGAAAAATAATATGCATGGATTTCAGTTATTTTGCACCAAAATAAAATTATCTTTTAATTCTATTTTTCCATGAACTTTTTGAAGTATGGTAATATAGTTCAGTATCAACTTGTAGGTAGATGTAAGCTGTTTAAAAGGTTAACAATAGTTACCTTTGGAGGGTGGGGTTTTTGGGATGACTTTTATCTTTTATTTTTCTGAGCTATTCATTTTTCACTAATAATATGTCACTTTAAAATCCATAATAAAGCAATTTTGCTTTTGAGAAAGAGCTAAAACACTAAAATTTTACATAATGCATACAATTCTGTATTTTATAAGCAGTTGTTTGTATTGAGAGTTTTCTTATTTTTTTTTCTTAATATTTACTTGAAAAGCAGAGAGTCAGAGAGCATGATTTCTTGTGCTGGTTCATTTCCCAGTGCCCACAACAGTCAGAGCTGGATATGCCTAAGCTAGAAGTCTGGAACTCAGTTCTGGATCTCCCACTTGCATGGTGGAGATTATTTGAGCCATCATCTGATGCCTCTCACAGTACACAGCCGGGACTCGAACCGGTGCCCATATGGGATGCCAGCACTGCAGGCAGTGACTATACCCACTACGCCAAAGCACTGTTCCTATACATATACTATTAACTCTAAATTAAGTAAAGAGTTCAACAAATAGTATGAAAAAAAAAGTCGTCGCATCTCAAAGTGTTTCTTTCACTTCTATTGATTACTTATTAGGTATTCTATTAGTTATCACAGATCAGGGAGAGCATATGGTATTTGTCCCTTTAGGACTGCCTTGTTTCACTGAGCATGATGTTTTCAACTTTCATCCATTTTGTTACAAACTACAGAATTTCATTTTTTATGGCTCTGGTGTATTCCATATTGTACATATCCCATAATTTCTTTATCCAGTCTTCATTTGATGGACATTTGGTTTGATTCCATATCTTAGCTATTGTGAATTGAGCCGCAATAAACATGGGAATATAAATAACTCTTTTATATGCTGATTTCATTTCCCTTTAGTAAATTCCCAGGAGTGGGATTGCTGGGTCATATGGTAGGTTTATATTCATATTTCTGAGGTATCTCCATACTGTATTCCACAGTGGCTGTATCAATTTACATCCCCACCAACAGTGAATGAGGGTACCTTTTTCCCCACATCCTCGCCATCATTTGTTGTTTGTTGATTTCTGAATAAAAGCCATTCTAATGGGGGGTGAGGTGAAACCTCATTGTAGTTTTGATTTGCATTTCCCTGATGGCTAGTGATTTTGAGCACTTTTTCATATGTCAGTTGGCCATTTGGATTTCTTCTTTTTAAAAATGCTTGATTAAGTCCTCTGCCCATTTCTAAACTGGATTATTTGTTTTGTTGTTGTCGTCAAGTTTCTTTTTTATTATTTGACAGGCAGAGTTAGACAGTGAGAGAGAGAGAGACAGAGAGAAAGGTCTTCCTTCCATTGGTTCACCCCCCAAATGGCTGCCATGGCTGGCGTACTGCACCTATCCAAAGCCAGGAGCCAGATGCTTCCTCCTGGTCTCCCATGCAGGTGCAGGGGCCCAAGCACCTGGGCCATCCTCCACTGCCTTCCCGGGCCACAACAGAGAGCTAGACTGGAAGAGGAGCAACCGGGACTAGAACCCAGCACCCATATGGGATGTCGGCGCCGCAGGTGGAGGATTAATCAAGTGAGCCACGGCACCGGCCCATCAAATTTCTTGAGCTCTTTATAGATTCTGGATATTAACCCTTTACTAGCTGTAGAGTTTGCAAATAATTTCTCCCATTCTGTCAATTGCCTCTTCACCTTACTAAGTGTTTCGTTTGCAGTGCAGAAGCATCTCAATTTGATGTAATCCCATTTATCAATTTTGGATTTGATTGCCTGTGTTTCTGGGGTCTTTTCCAAAAAGTCTTTGCCTATGCCAATATCCTGCAAGTTTTCCCCAATATTTTCTAATAAGTTGATGGTATCAGGTCATAGATGTAGGTCTTTGATCCATTTTGAGTACATTTTTGTGTAAGGTAGGGATCTTGCTTCATACTTCTACATGTAGAGATACAGTTTTCCAGGCACCATTTGTGGAAAAGAGTGTCGCTCCTCCTTGGATTGATTTTAGCTCTTTTGTCAAAGATAAGTTGGTTGTAGATGTGTGGGTTGATTTCTGGAGTTTCTATTCTATTCCATTGGTCTAGTCATCTGTTTTTGTCTCAATACCAGGCTGTTTTGATTATTATAACTGCCCTGTAATATGGTATTGGTATTCTGATGCTTTCTGCTTTGTTTTTGGTGTATAAGATTGCTTTAGCTATTCGTGGTCTCCTGTTCCTGCATATGAATTTCAGCATAATTTTTTCTAGATCTAAGAAGAATGTCTTTGGTGTTTTGATTGGCATCTCACTGAATCTGTAAATTGCTTTTGGAAGAATGGGGATTTTTATGATATTGAGTCTTCCAACCCATGAACATGACAGATTTTTCCATTTTTTTATATCTTCTTCTATTTCTTTCTTTAGTGTTTTGTAACTCTCATCTTAGAGATCTTTAGCATCTTTGGTTATATTTTTTCCAAGATATTTAATTCATTTTGGAGCTACTGTGAATAGGACTGACCTAAAAGTTCTTTCTCAGCTTTGACATTGTCTGTGTGTACAAAGGCCATTGATTTTTCTGTGTTGATTTTATACCCCACTACTTTATCAAACTCTTCTATGTGTTCCAATAGTCTCTTGGTGGTCTTTTGAATCCCATATATAGAATCATGACAGATTTACAGATAATTTTTCTGGGCCTTTCTTCACTTCCTGACTACTTTTCATTGAAACTCATTTGTTTGTGTCGACAGGGTGTATTGATCAAAGGGATACTCTAATGTGTCATTAAGCAAATTTTTCCTAACATTCTCTCTTATCTCTGAACACCAGTCAGTTGTGGGAAAAGCCTGATCTGAGGTGGATTCTGGTTCCAGAATAATACAATTTGGTTTATAAATAATCCATCAGGCTCTTGAGAGGCAAAATAATTTAAAACACTCCTCTTCCCTAAACCCACACTCTTTGAATTTGACTCAGGAAATTTGTGAACTAGACTAGAATGAATTAAAATTCTTAGATTCGCCCTTGTGGTGTTTGTTGGTATTATAGCCCATTTCACTTTAAAGACTGAACTAACTTATAGATAATATAAGGAAATGACAGATAAGCAATTTTTTTCAAAATCCAAAAGATTTCCTTATTTATTTGAAATGCAGAGTTACAGAGACAGAGAGCTATTGAGAAAGAGAGGGGTGGGGAAATTCTTCCATTCTCTGATTCACTCCCCAAATGGCTGCAATGGCTAGGGCTGGACCAGGCCAAAGCCAGGAGCCTGGAAGTTCATCAGTGTCTTCCATATGTGTGTCAGGGACCCAAGCTTTTGGGCCATCCTCTGCTTCCTTCTCAAGTGCATTAGCAGGGGGTTGGATAGGAAGTGAAGCAGCCAGGACTCTAACAGGCACTCATATGGGTTGCTGGCATTGCAGGCAGCAATTTAACCTGCTATGTTGCAATGCCAGCTCCAATTTTTTTCTAAATATTAAGCCAACCAGATATTTAAATTAACTAGTGTAATCTTGAAGTTAATTTACTGTGCTATGATCTAATTCAATATATTAAATTTATCATGTAAGAATGGGTAATATGTATATGTAAGTTATCACCTTTGACTACTTTTAAAATAACTTTATCCAAGTACATCTGTTAAAGAGAATATTAATAAACAACAACACCATCCAGTGATAATCACTAGTAACATTTTGCAGTATATGCTTTTGTGTATGTATCTTTTTATTTATAAAATATGTCATGCATAGTTCCATTTCATTAAGCATTCTTCTATAATTTCATTTTTACAATGATACAAAATTCATTTGTAAGGAGAATTTAGTCATTCTCTTGGTGTTAAATTTACTTCCAAATTTTAAATATTATTTACAATTATTGAATAGCTTATAAGCTAATCTTTACACATATCCATAATTATTCACTATATATTTTAGAATTGGAATTTCTAAGCCAAAGAGTGAATATTGTAGTACCTGAATACATATATTGCCTTTTCATGTACTTTTCTACTTTTTCTCTACTGGAGTTTTTGTCTTTTAATAATTTGTAAAGCTCACTGTGTGCTAATAGTAAGCAGTCCCTTGTTATAGGTGCTAAAGTAATTTTCCCATTTTATATTTTTTCTTTTAATTTTATTTTCTTTATTTTAAAATTATTTATATACATGTATTTTCCTTTTCTGTTGTCAAATCCAATTCATTTTCTTTGTGGTTACTCTCTGTAGTGTATTCTCTCTCTTTATGGAAGGATATTTTGATAATGATTTTTGCCTTTACATGTTCATCAGTCTTTCAAGTTCTTGGTTCTTGATGTATTGTCATTGAATTGTTGTTGTGTTGAAACTTCATTTTTTTCTGTAAATTACTAAACTTCCATTATTTCTAGAGTGGTCAGAGCTTCTACATTATGGATGAACAAATCTTTTCCAAGGAAGTACTTCCAAAATACTTCAAACATAACAATATGTCCAGCTTCGTACGACAGCTCAACCTGTGTAAGTATGGCTTATACTTCTGTATGCATTGTTAGAATCTAGGGGAAGTTCCCAGCAAAAATTAAACATTTTATTTTAAACATATGAGTGTCATTCTGAATTCAGTAAGGGCTCTCAATACAGTTTTATTAAAACTATTTAGTTTGATTTATTGATTAGAAGCCTAAACATAAAAAATTTGCTTTCTGGAGAAGGAGTAATATGTTTGGAACACTGGTTAAGTTTTGCTTTGAATACCCGCATCCCATACCAGAGTGCTGGATTCAAGTCCCAGCTCTTCTGCTTCCAATCTGAATTCTGCTAATGTACTTCCTGGGAGGTAATAAGTGATGGCTCAAGTACTTCGATTCTAGCCACCCACGTTGGAGACATGGGCGGAATTTTGGGCTTTTGGCTTTGGTCTGATCTACTCCTGGTTGTTGCGCTCTTGCTCGCTTGCTCGCTCGCTCTCTCTCTATCCCCTTTATCCTATGAAACAAAACTTTTAAAAAATAATTGATTCTGACAAGACCTGCTTTACTGCTTTTGAGTTATAGAATCTTAGAACTGAATAATACCTAACAATTTATCTAGTACAGTCCTAATATGTAATAGCTGAAGAATGGAGCTTTTCTAGGAGATTAAATATACTTGCTGGAGGTAGTACAGCTAGCCAAGAGAGGTCTAGATTCTATCAATTTGATGAAAAATTGATTATTTTTTCTCTAATCATTTTTTAAAGATTTATTTTTATTCATTTGAAAGACATAGTTACACAGAAAAGTAGAGACAGAGAGAGAGGTCTTCCATCTGCTGGTTCACTCCCCAGGATGGCCACAACGGCCAGAGCTGTGCCAATCCGAAGAGTCAGGAGCCTCTTCTAGGTCTCCCACACAGGTGCAGGGGCCCAAGAACTTGGACCATCTTCTACTGCTTTCCCAGGCCACAGCAGAGAGCTGGATTGCAAGAGGAGCAACCGGGACTAGAATCGACACCCATATGGGATGCCAGTGCTTCAAGCTAGGGCTTTAACCCACTGTGCCACAGCACCGGCCCCTCTGTCTGATTTTTTGAATAGAGTCTGACATAACACTGATGTGAGGTTCTATTGCTGACAAAAGGTTTCTGTTTTTCCATACAATTATTTTGTGTTACCATTATAGAAATATTGAGAAATACAAAAAGTATAAAAGTGTGTACATACACATACATACACACACAATATAACTTTAGAATCCTCTTTTTGTAAAATTTGTGTCTTGCATAATTTTAACCTGGCATAGTTTCATAAATATTTTCTCACATTTAAAATATTTTATCATCTCATGTAATGCCATGAGATCATTATTGAGGAAATTTATATACTTTCTAAAATGTTTCCTGTTCAGTATCTTTCTGAAATTTTCATAATGAGCATCTATTATTTTATGGTAAATATTAATTATATAAAATGACTTTGAAATATTTCCTTCAGAACCTCAACATCATAGTGCAAGAGACTATACATTATAGTGCCTTAAATTGCCTGGGTTAGAATCACAGATTTTTTTATTTATTGACAATACACAGTATTTTCATTTTAAATATTTAATGTGTACTCACCAGAACCACAGGATTCAATTTTAGGATTTCTTCATATACTCTCGTTAGTGTTGCTATTTTTTTCTTTTTTACTTTTTTCCTCACTTTTATTTTTATCTTCCAACTTTAGGCATTTACTATTTAACCTCTTGCAACTTAACTAGAGATATAATCTGTATAACTAGTTATATAGAAAAATAAAAAAACTATACATTTTCTAAAGCCTTCTCAATGTTTTCTAATATATTTAATTTCTAAAATATTTAATCAAATATTCTAGAGTGTTATTGACATATACTGAATAAGAATTTCAAATAGGAAAAGTACATTTAATTTTCATTTTTACACATTTCATAATTCTAAATAATTTAATTTAGAGTAACATATATTCTCTTGACAAAAAATTTTTGAATTCAGTGTTTATGTCATTTCTTTAATAGGAAACAAAGACTTCATGCTATTATTAGCAGAATGAGAAATTGTAGTAAATTAGACAAGGTGCACAGTAAGAAAATGTAGTTTGACTAATAGGGTAGGCAGTCAGAAATGATTCTAATAATCTTTCTTTTTAAAATTGCTGCATTTTCATATTTTCATACATGCAAAATTGACTTTTTTAAATCACTGTGTGTGTATACTCTTATGTGTGTTTAAAGTTTAGAAGACCACCAGGAAAGAGGGAAAAATCACCCTTAGTTTTACAATCCAAAGACAACTGATTTATAATATTTTATAGACCTTAATTTTCTTTTCTTGTTTCAAATGACTCAATTTCTTAATTTTTTAAATTGAAAAGTAACATTGTATGTATTTACTGTGTGCAGCATGGTGTGTTTTTTCTTTTTTTGTGTTTTGTTTTTAATTTTATTTAAGGTATACAAATTTCATGTATTAGATACAGATTCAGGAACATAGTGATATTTCCACTCTACTCTCCTTCCCACCCTTCTTGCTCCTCCCTCTCCTATCCCCATTCTTATTTTTTACAAAGATCAATTTTT
This sequence comes from Sylvilagus floridanus, assembly GCA_949820135.1. Classification (NCBI taxonomy): domain Eukaryota; kingdom Metazoa; phylum Chordata; class Mammalia; order Lagomorpha; family Leporidae; genus Sylvilagus; species Sylvilagus floridanus. Next base: position 84,340,286 of record OX463223.1, read on the forward strand.
TAATTTTATTTATTTGAAAGAGTTACAGAGAGAGGGAGAGAACGAGAGAGCTCTTCCCACCCTCTGGTTCACTCCCTAAATGCCCGCAACAGCCCGGGCAGAGCCAGGCTAAAGTCAGGAGCCAAGAGCTTCAGTCAGGCCTCCCATGTGGATGCAGAGAACAAGCATTTGGGCAGTCCTCCAGTGCTTTCCCAGGCACATTATCAGGGAACTGGAATGTAAGTGTAGTATTCAGGACTCAAGCTGGTGCCCATATGGGATACCAGCATTGCACACCACAACGCCAGCCCCAACCTGGTATTTTGAAATATATATACTTTGTAGAATAATTAAATATAGGTAACTAACAAATGCATTGCCTCACATAGTTATCATTTTTGTGGTGAGAACTCTTAGCCACTCTCTGGATTTTTCAAGAGTGAACAAACATAACATTTAAAACGTAAGAAAAAAATGTTGAAAATTGCCTTTAAACAAGCAATCATCATCATTTAACCATAGTCACTATACTGTACAATAAATCTCTTGAACATCTAACCATAATTATATATCCTTTGACCAAAATTTCTCTACTCTTCCTCCCCACTAACCGCCCAGACTCTGACAAGCTCTGTTCTGTCTCTACTTTTTATGAGATCAACTATTTAGATACCACATTCAAGTGAGATTGTACAATATTTGCCTTTCTGTGCCCAGATTATTTCACTTGACATAATATCCTTCAGTTCCATTGTTTTGTCACACGTGATAGAATTTCTTCTTTTGGAGTGGCTGAATAGTATTTCATTGTGTTGGTATATCACAGTTTCTTTTTTTAAGATGTATTTATTTATTTGAGAGACAGAGTTACAGACATAGAGAGGAAGAGAGACAAAGAGGTCTTCCATTCATTGTTTCACTCCCCAAATTGTTGCATTGGCCATAGCTGATCCGAAGCCAGGAGTTTCTTCTGGGTCGCCCATGTGGGTGCAGGGGCCCAAGCACTTGGGCCATCTTCCACTGCTTTCACAGGCCATAAGCAGAGAGCTGGATCAGAAAAGGAGCAGCCAGGACACAAACGGGTGCCCAAATGTGATGCCGGTGCTGCAGGCAGGCAGAGGCTTAACCTATTACATCACAGTGCTGGACCCAATCACAAATTCTTTATCCATGTATCTTTTGCTGGACACCTGGGTTGATTATATACTGTGACTATTGTGAATAATGTTTCTATAATCAGAGTGCAGTTATCTCTTCCATGCACTAATTTCTTTTTTTTTTTAAGATTTAATTTATTTATTTGAGAAATAGAGTTACAGACAGTGAGAGGGAAAGACAGAGAGAAAGGTCTTCCTTCTGTTGGTTCACTCCCCAAATGGCCACTACGGCCGGCGCACTGCGCCATCCGAAGCCTGGAGTCAGGTGCTTCCTCCCCGTCTCCCATGCGGTGCAGGGCCCAAGCACTTGGGCCATCCTCCACTGCCCTCCCAGGCCTCAGCAGAGAGCTGGACTGGAAGAGGAGCAACTGGGACTAGAACCTGACGCCCATATGGGATGTTGGTGCCGCAGGCGGAGGATTAACCAAGTGAGCTACGGCGCCAGCCCCCACCATGCACTAATTTCATTTTCTTTGAATATATACTCAATAGTGAGATTGCTTGATCATATGGTACCTCTATTTTTAATTTTTAAGAAATCGCTGTACTGTTTTCAATAATGGTTATCATAATTTAGATTACTAAAAACAGTTTTTAACAAGTTTTCTTGTTATTGAGATGTTTGAACCCTTTATATATTCTGAATATTAACCACTTACTAGATGCCTGGTGAACATGTGTTTTCTCCCATTCTATTGAATGTCTCTTCACTGTGTTAATTGTTTCTTTTGCTAAACATAAGCTATTAAGTTGGATGAAATCGAATGTGCTATTTTTGCTTTTTTTGTTTGTGCTTTTGATGTCATATCCAAAGAGTTATTGCCTAGACTAGTGTCATGGAGCTTTATCTTATATGTTTGATTCTATTAGTTTTATACTTTTCTGACTTACATTTAAGGCTTTAATCCATTTTGAGTTGTTTTTTGTATACAATGAGAGATAAAGGTCTAAATTTCTTCTTCTGTCATATAGAAATAAGTTTTCCTACTAGCATTTGTGTTTGAAAATTTATTTAGTTGAATGGCAGGGCAATAGAGATAGAGGGGGAGACAGGGACATTTTTCTATCTGCTGGTTCACTCCCCAAATGTCCATGACAGTCTGGATTGTGCCAAGCTGAAGCCAAGACCCAAGAACTCCATACCAGTCTCTTAGATGGGTGGCAGGGGTCCAAATATTTGAGCTGTCTTCCAGTGCCTTCCAAAATGCATTATCAAGAAGCTGGATCAGAAGTGAAGTAGTTGGGACTAGAACCTGCACTCTGTTAATCCACTGAGCTACAACACTGGTCACCTAATATCACTTTTGTCCTTTCCCTATGTGTTTTTATGACACCTGTGTTGAAGCTCTTTTGGCTGTGGATGTGTATGCTTATTTCTGATGTTTCTGTTCTCTTCCACTAATCTTTTCGTCTGTTTTTATGCCAATACCTTATTGTTTGGCTTACTGTAGTTTTACAGGATAGTTTGAAGTCAGGTAGTATGATGCTTCCAGACCTTTTCTTTTTTCCTAAAGATTACTTTGGCCCCAGATGGGGTGAGCAGGCAGGTGGGGAGGGGAATGGACCCCACCCACAGCTGAGTGCCTCCAGGAGGCCTCCCCAGCCACAGGCTCTTCCCTGCTGAGAGTGGACCCCCTGGCCTATGCAGCAGTCATCCAGGTGACCTGATCAGGCTCCAGCAGCCTAGGTGGTGGAGGCCTTCTTCCACAGCTCCCTGTCTCTGACTGAAAAGCAGACACTGCTCGCTGGAGAGCATAGCTTCTCCTTTCAGTTCCCACTCCCTACCACAGCACCCACCTCCTCCGAGCGTCCTTTCGGAATGAGTGTGCACCAAGTGAGGGCCACCATTGAGATACCATTTTTCCATGGACCGCATGTGCAGCCTTGTGTTCTATATCTTGAACCTCTGAGCCTGAACAGCATGCCAGACCTCAAGAAAGTGTCCTATAAGGCCAAGCTCTAGATCTGCGACCTGAAGACCATCACAGAAGTAGAGGGTACAGGAGTCAAGGGCTAAAGGGGGGCACAGTGGCAAGAGGAGATCCTGGTGTCCACTTTACCCCAGTCAACCTTGCTGGTCTACAGCTTCATCCACATCAACTGCTATCTGCAGGTTCTGTGTTGGTGGGGCCGGGTGGACTGAAGCCTGTGGCCTTGGCCCTGGCTCCTCACCCTCAACGTTGATCCTTTCCAGGTGTCCCCAAAGGCACCTGAAGCCACAGTGACCCTACTGGTTATCATTGGCAATATTATGTGAACCATGCCTTGCTGAGTCCCCAGCCAGGCCCAGGGCTCTGTCTCAGGGCTCTGTCTCCTGTGGTGCCTTCTGTACTACCCTAGGAGGAAGCTGAGGTCATGATTGGTGGCCCCCACTTAGGCTTAGTCTGGCTGTCCAACCAAAGTCACTCTTCAGCAGCAGCCAACATCAGCGACCCTGAGCTCTGTACCTGTTGCTTCTGAGCCAAATCCTCAGGATGGAATCCATAAACCCCATGCCCTGCCCTCCCTTCTGGCCCTGAGCATTTACAAAAGCACTACCAGCCCCTACTTGGCAGAGGACTCTGAAGAGCCAGTACCCACCACCAGAACCTGATCCTGCTCCTGGGTATAGCTTGTTGGGCTATCCCTGTGAGGCTCCGACAAACTCTGAGCAGAACTGTGGTAGTGCTGACTCCAGTCTGGCCCCTGGGAGCTGAATTCTATATTGCCTTCTCCCAGTCAGCTGGCCTCTGCTCTGGGATGGGGAACCCAAGGACCTTGTGCGTTTGTCCTCTGCCTGGCCCTTCTATCCCTTGCTGATCAGCCACCTGGCCAGCTGAGTCTACCTCTTCATTGTACTGTGGGCACAGGGACCTGGGACCTGGGGGTCCTGGAAATAAAATGCTTTATCATAGAGCTGAGCTAAGGCTGGCCTCATTGCCCCCTGACCTCTGAGAGCATAGCTCTGTCTCTCCATCTTCACCCCTCCCAGTCCCTTCTTGCTAAGAGGGTTGCATGTGTCTTCCCTTCCCTAGGCCAGCTGAAGGATGCACCTTCAGAGGAGGCTGTGTCTTGGGGTCATCATTTATTTAAGGTGCCTGTAGCACTAGGAGAGGCTGTGCTCATTCCCTGATGTTACACATCTTGGCCTGCTTGAATAGCACCATCTCTCCAGGTAAAAAGTTTGTACCCCCTGTGCTAGAGGAAAACTCACGGGGAAGAGGGCTTGCCACCCATGGAATCCTTTATTCCTGGACCAACAAGACTGAAGGTTCGAGCTCACTCCCTACATCTCCTACATTTGGAAGGCATGTTGTCTAGAACCCAAGAGCAGAAAAGCTCAGAGCAGGGTTCTGTGGAGCAGTGTTTCATAGAAGGGCAGCTGAGAAATGTTCTAGTCCCTATGGACGGATGCAACACCACCTGGCCAGCCATCCTGGCCCTACTACAGGAATTACCATAGGTGGTTAAGATAGACTCTGGGTCTAGATTCCAGCTCTGTTACAGGGTGTGTTGGCTGTTTTATCTATCAAACTGGCAGACTATTAGGAGATAGATTGAGTGCTTCGTCTCTCTCCCCTTACACACCCCAACAGTATAAATGTTTATTTCCAGTACAATTCAGAAGGGCAGAGCCAGACCAGCATGTCATTCCCACTGGATTCTGTGGCAGCTGTTCAGTTTTCACCATTGCTCAGTCTGCTAGGTCTGTACTCCTGCTGTTTGAGGAACACACAGCCCTTTGGCCCTCCCTTGCTACTGCAAATGTAGTCTTCCTCCAGGAAGCCATGAACCTAGCTAACACTTGTCTGCTTGTGGGACAAGGGGAGAGTGGGCACTGGGTACAAGTAGGCCACAGCTGGAACAATTTGTAAAACACCTGCTGGAGGTAGTGTGGCACACCAGCTGAAAGAAAAGTTCACCTCGGATTGAAGCCCACCTCTGTCTTTCGCCAGCTGTGTGACTTTGCTTCAGTTTGTTCACTTAGAAGATGTGCACAAGAACAGAACGTGCCTCTCAGAACCGATGTGGCATGTCAGTGTTAGCACATGTCACCGGCTCACAGCAGTGGCAATCAGAACAAGTGTGCAGTGGCCATACAAGGGTAAGATAGGTCTCACTGACCCTGAAAATTGGAATGAAAAGGCTTCCTATAGCCTAGTTCTAACAATCTCTTTGTAGACAATGTTTGCCTGGTAAAGGGATCTTTGCCTTCATTTATTCATTCAACAAATACTTTGTTCCCTGTATGCCAGATATTGTTCTAGGCATGAAGGCACACAAAACAGAATTATATTTTAGTGTGATGACAGATGTAGCCAATGAGGATATAGGCGTGTCAGGTGATCACAGTGCTGTGGAGCAGAACAAAGGAAAATGGGTGAGGGAGTTGTTGGGTGTGTCATTTTTAACTAGGAAGAAGGAAGGTTTCCCTGAATAGTTGGTATTTATGATCCAAGGATGGTAAAGAAGAGAGCCATGTGGATCTTAAGACAGAAGGATTCAAGGAACAGACAGATGAGGTTCCAAGGCAGGGGCAGAGATGCAGAGGTGTGTGTGGGAGAAGATGGGTCAGGTAGAGCCGTGCAAGCCACAGGGTCTACTATGCAACTGGTGTACCTCCTGATGGGGCTAAGGGTCCCAGCCTCTCCATAGCTGACTTAGACCTCAACAGAGAAGTCGCTGACAAAAAAACTCTGAAATGGTTTGCTTGGCACTGAAGTTGTCCTCTCCCTCCCTGTATCTATGTGCACCACCAATGTCAGACTTGGAAGGATAATTTTTCTGGAGTACACCTTCCCATGAGACTAAGCCCTCAGTGGGGAGGGACCACTCAATTCTTGGTGAAGCACCATGCTTCAGGTTCACACAGCCCATCAGAGAGCCTCAATTGCAACCTACGCTTCTTGATTCTCAAGTCCTGGGGACGGAAGGGTCAGGTCTGGCTGAAGGAAGTAGGTAATCTAAGATAGTGTTTGTGGTGCTAGGGATGCTGTCTAGTGAAGACTGCTTGGAGTGAAGGAAAGGCGTTGCCTTGTGCGTGTCTGAGAGACAGGCATTTGCCTAGTGAGGAGCTTGTAACCAGGAAGAGTGCAGCCCTAACCAGGGCATACCCCAGTCAGCCAGACACCATCCCCAGGCAGACGAAGGCACTCCCTCTAACTGGCACACCGCTCCCTGTCAGGACACTACTCCCAGCTGGAGCATTTTCCTTAACTAGAACACTGGCCTGCCACACACAGCTGGGACATGCCCATCACAAGGACACCTCTCACCAGCTGGAGCCTCCTTCTAGCCAAGGACTCCCCAACACACACACCAGAGCACCCTTTCCCATCAAACAGCACAACTTTCCAGCTGGATGCATCCCAGACTTCTTCAAAGTCTGATGAAATTATTGTGTGTTTGGGATTAGAGATCAGGGGTCAAAGCCTTGGGTCATTCTTCACCCTGGCCAGTCTGCCAAAATCCCTATTTAGAATGAGAGAATATAGCAGGCCTTACGTATGCAGGGCTTCATATTCCAAGCCTGCCAGTGGGTGCCTGAAATCACAGATAGCACTTTTTGAAGTGCAGTTTTTTCTTATATACATATACCTATGATGAAGCATAACTTATAAATTAGGCATAGTAAGAGATTGCCAACAACAAATAATAAAATCGAACAATTACAACAACACTTTGACCATTTGTGGGCATTTTTGAGTCCATAGAAATTTTGGGGTTGTTTTTTCTTTACCTGTGAATAATGTAGATTTAATAGTGATTGCATTGAATCTATCTCTTTGGATCGTATGCACATTTTAACATTATTAATCCTTTTAATTTTTGAATAATTGCAGAACCTTTAATATCTTTCCATTTATTTCTATATTTCTCTCCTCTTAAATTTTATTCAGAATGTTTTATAGCTTCATTAAATAAAAAACTTTCACTTCCCAAGTAAAACTTATTTCTGAGGATTTTATTTTTCATAGCTATTGTAAATGGAACTGATTTATTGATTTGTTTAGACAGTTCACTATCAACATACAAAATGCTATTTATTAGGGCCACATAGAGTAGTAAGCTAAGCCTCTGCCTGCGGCATCAGCATCCCATATGGGCACTGGTTCATGTCCCAGCTGCTTCTCTTCCAATCCAGCTCTCCCTGATTATGGCCTGGGAAGGCAATGGAGGATGGGCCAAGTTCTTAGGCCTTTGCACCCATGTGGGAGATCTGGAGGGGGCTCCTGGCACCTGGCTTCGGATCAGCTCAGCTCAGCTACGGCTGTTGTGGCCATTTGTCTCTCCTTCTTTCTGAAACTCTACCTCTCAAATAAATAAATAAAATCTTTTAAAAATAATAAATAAATAAAATGCTATTGATTTTTGTGTGTAATCAACACACAAATTTGTATCCTACAAATTTACTGACTTCATTTTTAAACGTAACAGTTTTTGTTTGGAATTTTTTGAGTTGTCCATATATTTGATTATGCCATCTGCAAATAAAGACAATTTGACTTTCTTCATTCTGATTTGGATGCCTTATATTTCTTACCCTTGCCATATTGCTTTGGCCCTGTACTGTAGTGAATACAAATGCTGAAAGCAGGCATCCCTGTCTTGTTCCAGATCTTAAAGAAAAAAATTTCAAGTTTTCTCTATTTAATATGATGTTGGCTATGGGTTTGTCATATATGACCTTTACTATGTTGAAGTACATACTCCCTATACCTAATTTGTTGAGAGTTATTATAAGTCTTAGTGAACATCAGCAGGGTCCCTGAACTACACAATGCATTCCCTGGCATACAGAACAGATGCTCTCTTGAAAATGCCCTTTGGGTGTGTTTTTCAGGGAAATATATTCATATGGGATATGTATACAAGCAAGGGCAAAAGGGAATCACCCCTCAAGAGGATTCTGATTACCCTTTAGAAGAGTAGGTGGCAAAAGAGAAGAAACTGTCATATACCTTTCTTCCCATGGAAAAAAAAATACAAGTTGAGTGTAATTCAAGAATTCAGAATTTGGAGAGAATTTCTCCTTTAGAGAGATATTTGGTGTTTAAAGTATTGTATACAAGGTAGTTCAGATGAATGTAGAGAAGAGTGGTTCATTGTTTAGGACAGCAATCAGAAACTAGTAAAAATCAGAAACCAGTAAAAATAAGAGAAAAAGAGTGTTAAATTACCTGAAAAATAACAGAAGATTAAGGGGAAAAAATCTCTCTTCTTTGCATATCCAGTCAGTGGAGGAATATGAAATATAGTGTGCTATAATCTTATTTCTAGTTTTTTCCAGTGAGAGCATTTTATTTATTGCCCATAGTTAACCAGGAAATAGCAGTTGATGAGGCCCAAAAAATATTCACTATTTAGATGAATTGATGAATGCCTAGCATCTAATATTTCAAAGGAAGTAATTATAAATTTGAGTTTGCTTTTGGTTAGAATTCAGCTAAAGATGTCTCCCTGGCAAGGTACACTGAGATTCCTCATGATAGATGCTGAGGCATATGAGTTTACTATCCTTTTGTTTAAAAGGGATGATCTTTATAATTCTGAAAGCAAAAGCTAAGACAAATAATTTAAAAGCAGAAACCATTAATCAGGTTTTTTGCTATCCAGCAAAGCAGTTATGAGTGGCATTTCAACCACCAGAAGGAGACTTAGTACACGAAGTATTGCTGCTAGACTGTGGCTGTATAAAGGATGTGATGCACATCTTCATCAAGACTTTTTAAAAAGATTTGTTTGGAAGTCAGAGTGAGAGAGAGAGAGAGAGAGAAAGAGAGAGAGATTGATCTTTCACCTGCTGATTCACTCCCCAAATGGCCACAATGGCCAAGCCGAAACCAGAAGCTTCTTCTGGATCGCCCACGTGGGTGGGAACAAATACTTTGTTCCTTTCACTTTCAGTTTGTGTTCATCTCTGTAGGCTCAGATAGATGAGTTTTCTTTTTTAATCCATTCAGCTAGTCTGTGTCTTTTAATTGGGGAGCTGAGACCATTCACATTCAGTGTGACTATTGTTAAATACTGTCATTTCTTTGCCATGTTTCCTTAAATAGACCTGTTTATGTATTTTGGATTTAGTTTATACTTTCGCTGGATCATTATCTATGTTCATCTTCTTTTGTAGTGAAGTTCCTGTTTCTGTGTTTCTGTGTGTAGCCTTGAACCTTCTTGTAGGGCTAGGGGTGAAGATATAAATTCTTTCAATTTCTGGTCATTGTGGAAAATCCTTATTTCTCCTTCATCCATAAATGAGAGTTTTTCAGGGTACAGTATTCTGGGTTGACAGTTTTTTCTCTTAGGATTTGGAATATATCTCACCATCGTCTCCTTGCCTGTAGGGTTTACAATGAGAAGTCCAAGGTGAGTCTAATTGGATTAATTCTGAATGTGATTTGTTGTTTCTCTCAGGCACATTTTAAGATCTGTTCTTTGTGTTTCACTGAGCTGAGTGTTGCCACAAAGTGTCGTGGTGAATTCCTTTTCAGGTTGTGTCTATTGGGAGTTCTGTGTATTTCTTATACTTGGATGTCTCTTTCAGTCTGCCTGTTGTGGAAGTTTTCTGATATAATTTCATTAAGAAGGCCTTCTAATCTGTTCTCTCTTTCCACATCTTCTGGAACTCCTATGATCCATAAGTTGGATCCCTTGATATGATCTTGTAAACCTGCAATCATGATTTTTAATTTTCTAATTTCTTCTTCTTGTGTTTGGTCTATTATTTCTGGAAGTTTGTCTTCTAGTTCTGATATTCACTCTTCTGTTTAATCTGTTCTATTACTAAGAGATTCCACTGCATTTTTTATCTGGTCAATTGAATTTTTCATTTCCAGTATTTAATTTTGGCTTCTCTTTAAAATCTCAATTTCTTGGGAGTGCTGTTCATTCAGATCTTGAGTCTGTTTCTGATTGCTTCTTAGTAATCTGATTATTAATTTTCTGAATTCCTTTCCTGGCACAGTCTCAATTTCTTCTTCAGCCTCTATTGTTGAAGATTTAGATTGCTGCATTGATGAGTTCATAAATTCTTCCTTATTCTTATTCCAGATTTTTCCTTTGTTCTTGGCATTTCTGTTTGGTTTCTGGTTGGTTTTAGTTTTAAATTGATTTCCCTCTGCTATGAGCTGCTATGTGTCTGTGCCCATTGAAAGTGGAAGCATGCAGCTCCACTTCCTGAAGTTTTGTTTATTTTTGGGTCCTGATGGAGGCGGGTACCAGGGCTTTGGTGTACTAAGCCCCATCTACTGGGGCTGGGCTCCCTGTTTGCTTGTTCATAAAACAAGCTTGGGTTTTCGTTGTTTAGTATTTCTCGTTGTACAACTTGCATGGTGGTGAGAAAATCACTCTGAATTGTTGTGATCCTCGTTCCCAGGTGGGGCGTGTTGTGAGTTGACCCCCACAATTGATGAGTTTGTGTGTGGGAAGCAGACGCAGCAGCCCACTGCTTACACTCGAAAATGTAAACAATCAGTGTGGCTTCTCCCCGCTGGCTGTAGCTCCAGCTGGGGAGAGGGGGAAGACACCGATGGATTCTGGTGTGTTCAACCTCTCTGCCCATCCCCCAGAATTTCTCCTTCTTCCCACTTAGAGCTCCAAGTGCGATTCACCACATTTCCCCACTCATTATTGTGCATCTCCGTGGACTCGCAACCTCTCACCTGGTTTGCTGAGGAAGCAGCACCTGTCTCCTCACTGGGTCCCTGTGCCACTCTTTCTCTACACCTTGGCCATCTCTCTGCTTCCTCCAGCGTGGGCCCCGAGCAGTCTCTGGTGGACTCCAGTGCCACTCCGCCCAAACATTTTGTGATTCTGCTGCCTGCTTGTATCCCCTCTACTCATTAATTATCCATTTTTCACTGTGTGACTGGGAAAGTTCCACTAATATACCGCCATCTTGCCCCAAATCCCATCTGGACTTTTCTACACATATGAACATTTTCAAACATACCCACTCTGGCTAACAGCTACCAATATATTTTTCTCCCTTCCTTGATTACTTTCTTTGAACTATGAATCTCTGTGTGTTCATAAATCCAGATTCCTACATGAGCTTAGAGTAATGAGATGGGTAAGTTATATCTAGTATCAACAGAAGTTTGAATCACCTCATTATACTCCTATTGTTATCCTTTCCGAACTCCCTATTAATCAGTACATCAGGCTGCATCTGGAAAGTGGCAGTTCTGCTCTTTTTGAACAGTATACCTACTAGTCTCTATTTTGCTTCCTCTTTATTACCCATGACTGTGAATTCCTACATTAAAAACATCTATGCTTACATACAAAATACTTCAAATTCTTGATTACTCAGGAACAGATAACCTTACTTGTCATCACTTCAAGTCCCATTGCTTTTTCTCCTTTTTCAGACTGCCTTCCTTTGAGTCTTTTTCAAAGAGTGAGTGGAGCAACATGAAGAGATAAAACTGTTTTCTCCAACTCAATAAATTGTTGAGATATGTCAGCATAGAGTGGGTGTTTCAGAAATTTGAATTTATTGGTTAAAATACAACCTAAGGATTGTACATAAATTTCAGCTTCCACACTAGTACCCTAGAGTTATTTATAAATTCTATTTTTAAAAAAGGTAGCATTTGCTATTAGCGTGTGAAATAATTATCTGTACCCTATGTATTTATGGCAGCTCAATTTACAATAGCCTAGATAAGGAATCAACCCAGATGTCCATCAGCTGATGTCTAGCTAAAAAAAGTTACATGTACACCTGATGGAATACTACTCAGCCATAAAAAGAATGAAATCCTGTCTTTTGCAACAAAATGTATGCAACTGGGGACTATTGTTGATTAGTGAAATAAGCCAGCCCCCCAAAAATAAATATCATATGTTCTCTCTGATTGATTATAGCTAATATATAGAGTACAAAAAAAAAAACTTAATGTATTTTGAGCTAAACTGACATCTTCTGGTTTGACTATTGTCTATAAACCTTGCTAAACTCCTGAGGAATAGTAGTCTCTAATGGGGGATTAAGCTTATGATTATAAAGTAAATTGAAAATATGTCATTGCAAAAATTGAAAGAAAAGAAAGGAAGGAGGAGAGACGATGAAAGTTATGGAGGAATGATGGAAAGTATCAATATGTTCTTAAAACTATATATTTAGTACTTGAAAAATGTTCATTTTATATAAATCAATAAAAAATAATTTACTATTGAAATCTCAGTTCCTGAGTATAAAATTATTCACCAATGTAATATTTTGTAGCAAGCAATTTTTTTGTATTGCTTATTTATTCTTATGGTTGCCAACTCTCCCTTCAGAATCTACTTAGAAACATTTGTTGTTGTTGTTGTTGTTGTTGTTATATTATCTTATTTTCTTTTTCTTTTTTTACTAGATGGTTTCCGAAAGGTGATGTCGTTTGATAGTGTATTTCATGTCAAGGAAAAGAAAAATATGCAGGAATTTCAACATCCATTCTTCCAAAAAGGGAAAACCAACCTTGTGGGTAGTATCAAGCGCAAGGTAGAGCGACTGTTGCCACATATTTTTCCACAGCGTTTTGGGCTATAGCCAGTCTTTCCTTGATCTACACATTTTAGAGTTTCTCTAAGTCTGAAGGGTCAAGTCATTGGCAGTTGAGATTTTCCATCTGGATACTCATTTGCTAAGTACTTCTTATAGTTCCCTGGAAAGATGATTTTAGGCATCAATTTATCCAAAAAGACATTCATGATCACTCTTCCTAAAGAATAAGTTGTTGGGGCCGGCGCCATGGCTCACTTAGTTAATCCTCTGCCTGTGGCGCTGGCATCCCAAATGGGAGCCGGGTTCTAGTCCCAGTTGCTCCTCTTCCAGTCCAGCTCTCTGCTGTGGCCCAGGAGGGCAGTGGAAGATGGCCCAAGTGCTTGGGCCCTGCACCCGCATGGGAGACCAGGAAGAAGCACCTGGCTCCTGGCTTTGGATCGGCGCAGTGCTGGCCATAGCGGCCATTTGGAGAGTGCACCAACAGAAGGAAGACCTTTCTCTCTGTCTCTCTCACTTTCTATAACTCTACCTGTCAAATAAATAAATAAATAATATGTTGTTATCTTTTTACCATGAAGATGGGAATATAACGTTTTAGAAAATAGAGGAGACTAAGATAAGTTATAAAGTAATTATTTTATTGTTTTTCTTAATGAACAAAATAACTGCCATATCTGCTTGTTCATACCTATGGCTGCATACAAATCAGGACAGAATATAAAATAGTAACACAGTTTTCATTCTAATGTTAATATGTAATGAATGTGTTATTGTTAGGAAATCAGTAAATATCTAAAATTTTATCAGCTTATAATTTCATATAGTGAATATTGGTGCATATTTAGAAACCAAATATCTTTGGTTTCTAAAAGCTTTTTAAAGAGATCCTCAGACTAAAGAGTTAATAACCACTGCAGTAGAACAAATTTTGATTCTCAGGGCAATTTTTTCAATAATACCAAAGCACCCATGGTCTTTGCATTATTGTAGTGACCTTGGAATCATCTCCATTGTGTGAAGTAGAGGAACGAAGTAGAAAGCTAAACCAAGATAAAGAAGTGTCCAATTCCATTGAAAATAGAAATGCTTTTTCTAGTATTGTGTTAGACTTATCTCATTTGGTTTAGTGAATATTTGGGAAATGATACATATCATCCACAGAAGAGTGACCAGGTTCTGGGTTAAACATATGGCAAGCAATTTATTCATTATCACAAAATCAAAACAGACATCTGGTTTATTCCAAATGTGATTGCTCTCTATTCTGAGTTCTGATGAAATTTATCACATACTGCTATTCACAGTCATCTTTTTTATGTCTACATGTCTAACCTTCTCTCCTGTTCTGTTAATTCCACAAAGGATGTTTAACAAATCAACTCATTTCTCACACATTTTGACAGCAGATAAAAACAAGTTAGAAATTCCTATTCACATTCCCTAAGTTTCAATTTGAGAAACCTAGTGTCTGGACATCGTGGCTTGCTAGAACATAGGCTTGCACAGTTGTGGTACTATATGAAGCTTAAATTTAGAGTGATTGATAATGCAATTGATTCGTTGCCTTATTCTGTTAGTGTTATTCTTATGATTTCTCTGTATTTTTAAAATGATATATTTATTTATTTGAAAGACAGAGTCACAGAGAGAGACAGAGACAGACACAGACACATAGACAGGCATCTTTCATCCACTGGTTCACTCACCAAATGACATCAATGGCCATGGGTGGGCCAGACTGAAGCCAGGAACCTGAAACTCTATAAGGGTCTCCCACGTGGGTTCAGGGGCCCAAGTACTTGGGCCATCTTCCACTACATTCCCAGGCACATTAGCAGGAGCTGGATCAGAATTAGAGCAGCCAGGACTTGAAACGGCATTCAAATGAGATGCCAGCATCAAAGGAGGCAGCTTAACCCACTGCACCACATCAGCCCCTCTTGCTTGTATTAACTGCTTAAATAAAAACATGTATTGTGCCTATGCCCTGAAATTCTGAATGAATGAGAATTTTTTCAAAGTCATTAAATATATATCTTACAGACATATTCAAACAGTACAGATCCAAGTCATTAAAGCCTGTTTAGTCACCATCTGTGGAAATAGTTATAACATTATTGTTATAGACAGTATTCTCCATTAAAATGTTAAGTTTTCACATGGTGCTTCATTTATAAAAATCCTAGTTCAACATGCTTGTATCTCTCTGGGCATATAAAATAAAACTACAGTCCACTTTGGACTGTTTCTGAGAATTAATCACATTGCAGATTGTCCATGAGATAAAGCGTCTTCTCCAACACTGTTCATAATCATTTCTGAAAGGAAAGAGCTGGGTGATGATCAGACCTCAGGTTTAAACAGAATGTGCATGAGAGTGTGTTTTTAAATTATTCTAGTTTTTTTTAAAAATTAGTTATTTATTTGAAAGTCAGAGTTGCACAGAGAGAGAAGGAGAGGCAGAGAGAGAGAGAGAGAGAGAGAGAGAGCTCTTCCATCCACTGGTTCACTCCCTAATTGGCCGCAATGGCCAGAGCTGCACCGATCCAAAGCCAGGATCCAGGAGATTCTTCTGGGTCTCCCATGCAGGTGTAGGGCCCAAGGACTTGGGTCATCTTCTACTGCTTTCCTAGGCCATAGCAGAGAGCTGGATCAGAAGTGGAGAAGCCAGGACTCAAACCAGCGCCCATATGGGATGCTGACACTGCAGGCTATGGCTTTACCCGCTACACCACAGTGCCGGCCCCTAATCTAGTTTTTTTTTTTTTTTAATCAAAATAACATCTAAATGTTTTTGTGTATTTTCTGTATTAAATTATAGCTATTTGTATGCATATTTTATTTTTCCTGTCGGATATTTTCAATTAGGTGAGAATAGAAACTATAATGTATTCATTCGTGCACATTTATTATTGTGTAAACATCAGTCCCAAAATACATGCTGAATTTAATGAACATTTATCGTAGCTCCACTATGTAGAAATTATTATTTGAGAATCAAGGAGAAGGATAACCATAGAATATGTTCCTCATGTTCTAGAAACTTTCAAATTAGTAGGAGAGATGAGAATGTATGCAATGACTATAATATGAAGCCTATTTTGTTTAGTGCTAAAATAGAGGTACATTTGGGAAATTTAGGCTACTGTCATAAATTAACCATTCCTCTTCCCTCCCATTCATGCTTATAATGGATACTTAATGGTATGAAATTTCTAACAAACCCAACTATATTCTGTTTCCATTTTAGGTTCCAGGAATGAGAAATGAAGATGTCAGAAACTCCTCTGATGAGTTCCAGGGAATAATGACTGAAATGCAGGAGATTAATGAGAAGCATAACAATATGGAGAGCAAATTAGCAGAACTGGAAAAGTGGGTGTTTATCAAGATTTCCAATGTCTGTTTCTAAGATTCTTAAAGTTGATTTCCTCTGAACTGAAGAACTGAAATCTTGTTTTCTATGGCGCTTTAAAGAGATTTCTTTTAAATAAAACCACAGCATGAATCAAATGCTTTAGTGTTTGGACTGCTGTTAATGTTCCAATAGTTCAGAACTCAGAACTCTGGCTGACTAGCAGACCGCTGTATAAATCAGAAATAAGTTACCAGCATCCAAGACAATCATATAGGTATGGGCAGCATAGCAGATAACAGTTTCCATCTGACACTGGAAAAACAGAAAAAAATGTTAAAGCAGGTTCTTATTTAAGTACTCTGACCTACATTCCTGAGTTATTTGCTAAGTATTGTTGAGTCCCAAGATGATATACGGTTCTTTTCTCTTGCCTTGTTTTCACTATGTCTGCAAAATGGATACTTTAAGCTAGTTTTTGGTATTTTATAAAGAACTACAGAGTACATAATAGAGCATGCAATGACTCTAACATTAGAACCTTTGCTCAGGTATTAGAGTTCAAAGGAAAAATTTAAATGGCTAAATAGTTGCACAATAGTACTTGTGAGATCAGCTTATAACTAATTATTTGCCTTAGAGGTTATATATTTGTATATGTTCCAAGAAATATCTATCAATGTCTAAGTTAAACTTGAACTCATCTGCCAATCTTTCAGTGAAGTGCAAATGTACCTTTAAGTCATGATTCTGTCTTTTGTAACTGACTTAGTAAATTAAACTTTTCACTTTCAGCAAGGGAAAAAAGAGAGACACTGAGAGTAATGAAAGTATTTTTCTGGCCTTCACATTGAACATAAGCCAAGATTTCCATTCACTTTGAGCATAAGCCAGTCTTTCATGTTAATTCTGGATATTGGCCTGCTGTTGAATGTTAACCATACCACACTTATATATCATGAGATTGATGATGTTCCAGTGGGTTCTGGATGGTTTTATAGGTAGACCAGACAAAAACTGTTGGACAACAGTTGATGAATGACTTTCTGAGATCCCTTCTACCCAAATATTTGTAATATTTTACCATTGTGGAATTTCGATCATATTTAAAATTCTGTACAAGAAATCTGTAGTCTTTTAATCTGAAACAAAGGGTGCAGTGTCATACTGTTCATAAGTAAAGACATGCTAGTTTTGTGTAAATCCACTGGTCTTGATTAAAAAGGCTTCCAGCCTTCTGTGAAGCATTATTTTCTGCTCCTGTGATCATTAATAATGAATTTCATTAATATTATCTTGGTTTCCAATGAGTTTCATCTTGTCAAATTTAGGAGAATATCAAGGTAATCTGTGCTTTCAAAAATGTTAATGTGATACTTGTGTGGACTAAGTGACAAAGATTGAAAGGAGTTAAATTTGAAGGCTGAAATATTCAGGCAGGGAATTGGGGGGGATAACATTCATGAAGAATATTGTGAATGATGTTAAATCACAGTTCAACGTATTATTAGATATTACATCTTCAAAATGTCACAAATATCTTTTCATCCTGGTTTATTTGTGGAATTTAATGTTGCAGGAAATATGCTACACTTTTTCTTGATATGGCAAAATTAACACAGAAGTACCACGAGCAACAGCAGCTAACAGCACAGGTACCAATTCAGTATTTTAAAGGGTTTCTGCGGCCTGTGTTGTAGTGCAGTGTGTTATGCCGCCACTGGCAATGCTGGCATCCCATATCTGAGTGCCAGTTCATGTCCTGGTTGCTCTGCTTCTGGTCCAGCTCCCTGCTGATGCACCAGGGAAGGAAGCAGAAGATGACCCAGGAACCTTGGCCCCTGCTACCCAGATCGGAGACTTGGATGGTATTCCAAGTTGCTGGATTTGGCTGGGCCCAGCCTTGGCCATTGTGGTCATATGGGGAGTGAACCAAGGGGTGGAAGATTCTCTCTCTCTCTCTCTCTCTCTCTCTCTCTCTGACTGCCTTTCTAATAAATAAATGTATTTTTAAAAACTACTTATACTTTCTCTTCTGTAAATTATTAGAGCTACTTTATAGCACTTCCATCTTAGAAAAATAAATTATTACAATATAAAGTTCTGCAAAGGCCAAAAAGTATAGTAATTTTAAATTTTACTTGGTTGGATCTCATAATTTCCTCTTTATCTACTGATATTTCTAAATATTGAGCATTGTGTCCTAATTGAAATATTTTCTATGCTTTTTCAGATTCTCCAATTTCTCTTAAGTTTGACAAACGGAAACTGTATGATAAACACAAATAGAAAAAGGTGAATTCATTGACTCTCAAGTATTTTCTTGATTACTGAGGCTCTTTTCTCTCATCTCTCAAGAATTTTTCACTTTGCAAGTTTATTCCTTATTCTTATCTTTGAGGTCAGAGCAGTTAGCATGTATGAATGGTATAGATGATACCAGGATAGAAAAGATACCTGACAAAGAAAGCCAAACATATCATTAAGTCAGTATATATTGTTTTTGTTGTTGATGTTTTGATGCTTTTTAGAAAATAACAGATTAATTTGCTATTGCATAATCATGATAGGAGTACCCTAGTTGCTAGTTGGTAGTTGCTGGTTGTTGATTATAGACTGTTTTGATCTATATCCTTAAGATGGTTTTAGGGGTGTATTAATAACTAATGTATGTCTGTAAAGCACCAGTCATTCTAAGGCTTTTAGTCAGCTCTGAGGGGTCAAATGGTGCTGGATTGCTTCTTACACTTCCCATAGGATTCCCCTAGAAAAATGTAAAGATACCCTTAACTCTACCTTGTTAACAAGTCCTGGGACTTCCATATAGGCTCTTTATGCAAGGTATTAACCTGGCCAGAGAGAATAAAACCATTTCACCTATGATTTATGATATGATCAAGCATTCCCAGTTCCATCTTAACTTTTTTTTATAAAGCTTTTATTTAAAGAATATAAATTTCCCAAGTACAGCTTATGGATTACAATGGCTCCCCCCCCCCATAACTTCCCTCCCACCCGCTACCCTCCCCTTTCCCTTGCATTCACATCAAGATTCATTTTCAATTCTCTTTATACACAGAAGATCAGTTTAGTACATATTACGTAAAGATTTCAACAGTTTGCCCTCACATAGAGACACAAAGTGAAAATACTGTTGGAGTACTAGTTATAGTATTAATTCACAATGTACAGCATATTAAGGACAGAGATCCTACATGATTTTTTTTAAATTGATTATCTATGCAATTTCCAATTTAACACCAAGATTTTTTAATCATTTTCAATTATCTTTATATACAGAAGATCGATTCAGTATATACTTTGTAAAGATTTCATCAGTTTGCACCCACACAGAAACACAAAGTGTAAAAATACTGTTTCAGTACTAGTTATAGCATTACTTCACATTGGATAACACATTAAGGACAGATCCCTCATGAGAAGTAAGTACACAGTGACTCCTGATGTTGATTTAACAATTTGACACTCTTGTTTATGGCGTCAGTAATCTCCCTAGGCTCTAGTAATGAGTTGCCGAGGCTATGGAAGCCTTTAGGGTTTGCCGACTTCGATCTTATTCTGACAGGGTCATAGTCAAAGTGGAAGTTCTCTCCTCTCTTCAGAGAAAGGTACCTCCTTCTTTGATGGCCCTGTTCTTTCCACTGGGATCTCACTTGCAGAGATCTTTTATTTAGGTCTTCTTTTTTTTTTTTTTTTTTTTCAGAGTGTCTTGGCTTTCCATGCCTAAAATATTCTCATGGGCTCTTGAGCCAGATCCGAATGCCTTAAGGGCTGATTCTGAGGCCAGAGTGCTATTTAGGACATCTGCCATTCTATGAGTCTGCTGTGTATCTCGCTTCCCATGTTGGATCATTCTCTCCCTTTTTCATTCTATCAGTTAGTATTAGCAGACACTAGTCTTGTTTGTGTGATCCTTTTGACTCTTAGACCTATCAGTGTGATCAATTGTGAACTGAAATTGATCACTTGGACTAGTGAGATGGCCTTGGTACATGCCACCTTGATGCGCTTGTATTGGAATCCCCTGGCACGATTCTAACTCCATCATTTGGGGCAGGTCCGATTGAGCATGTCCCAAATTGTACATCTCCTCCCTCTCTTATTCCCACTCTTATATTTCATGGGGATCACTTTTCAGTTAAAATTTAAACACCTAAGAATAATTGTGTGTTAATTACAGAGTTCAACCACTAGTACTAGGATAAAAAAATCTTAACTTTTATAACCTAAATTTGTAGGATTTTTGTGTAAGTGCTTAGAAGACAGGTATCTAATTGTAAAACATGCCTTTGCAAGGTAGCATCTAGTTCTACCTCAAAGTCCTACATTTTTGCTTGATTCCTCATACTTGATTAAGCAATTTAGAACCAATGAATAATAATTAATGGCTAATGTTTATTGAATACTTACAATATGCTAGATATGTTGTTAAGTGCCTTACATGAATGATCACATTTAACGTTCAGAAAAATCCTGTGAGAAATCTCTAATATTGTCATTTCACAGATGAGGAACTGAGTTCACTGCAAGTTTTAACTACATTTTTCAAAGTCTCATAGGTCATACATCATTGAAATAGTCAAAACCAGGTAGTAGAGCTATTGCCTCCAGAGCTTTGTCTCCCATTTGAGTGGGCCCTTCTTCCCACTTCAGATTTTCTTTTTGGTAACTTTTAATTTTAACATAATTAAGATTGCCAGAAAATTTATAACAAACTACAAAGGACTGCATGTAGTCTCTACCCACATTCTCCTATCATTTGTTCCCTCTGTCCCCCCCCCCACACACACACACACATTTTTTTAATGAAGCTTTTGAGAGTAAATTGTGGATGTCGTGACCATTTAACCTTAAATGTTTTAATGTATATTTCCTATGAACAATAACATTTTTTACATAACCATTGTACAGTATAAAAATTAGAAAACTTAGCAATAATGTGATACAGTTTTCTAATCCCAAGTCCATACTCAAATTTCACCAATTTTATCACTAAAATTCTTTATAGCCACAACTACCCACTGTCTTCTGTTCCTAGTCGAGGATTCAACCTAGGTACATAAACTGCATTACTTATTATGTCTCTTAATTTTCTGGAACAGTTCCTCAGCCTGTCTTTGTCTTCTGTAACCTCAACAATTTTGCAGAGTGCAAGCCAGTAATTTGTGTAAAATACTTCTCCCTTTGAGTTCGGCATGGTGTCTTGAGTAAAATCAAATTATATATTTTGGACTTTAGTGTGAATAAGGGATGTTGTGCCCTTCTGTCCAGTTTGCATCATTGATGATAATAACTTTGACCGTTTTGTCTCCCAAGTTTTTCAACTCTTTAAGTTGCTTTTTGCCTTTGTGATTGATGGGAGATAATTTTAATCTATAGTCTTTAAATCTCTGAATTTTATCCATTAATTTTAGAATACATTAGTGATTCTTAACTAAACCATGTATTAATATGATGGTTGTACAAAAATGATTTCCCTATTACATCATTCTTCTACATTTCAGTTTGCATTCTACTACATGGAAGATCTTTTCAACTTCTTTGCCATGTACCTTTTTATTCATTTAATTACATCTGTATGGATTCTCATTTTACTAAAAGGATTATAATCCTAACAATATGTCCATTGATGGACATGTCCTTATTACTTTGGCCACTTACTTTGACATAATAGGATGTTCCAGGCATAATCTGTATTTTGCCTTCCCTAGAGTTGGAATAAGACATGTTCCAAGGATCCTGATTTCCTGTTTTTATCTTTGCTTCAGTTTTATATGGCCATGTTAAAATGTCCAAACTTTCAGACTGTTTTAATGTAGGCACTCAGAAGGAAATTAATATACAGGGATAATATTCCAAATTGACATTAATTCTTCTATACCACCTACCATTTAAATGTGCTGGGTCCTTTTTCCCCACTTTGATGCTGAGATCATAAAACATTATCTCTAATAGGAAACATTCTAACAAAAGACAATTAAAATTTAGGTTCCATACAACAGATTCGCTTAACCATTGCAACATTCTGGGAGCTAATGGCAATGAAATGTGGATTTCATTGCAGGTCATTGCCAGTCATGTCTGAGGCTCCAGCATCCAAATGTGCTCGTCAATGCTTTCATCTTCCAGCAGAGAAGAAGAAAGAAGCTGTAAGATTTGAAGATAAGATGGTGGTGGGTGGGAAAAAAGACATTTACTGTCAGTAACATTCCCATTGCTTGTTGCTGTTATTTCTCATACCATTGTTAAATATTCCCGACAGGAATCACATCAAATATGATCTGAGAAAGACCAGATGTATACACGGGTACATAACCAACTCTCATTTCCTCTAACCTTCCTATTTAGATGGAGATATTTAAAAATGGTTATGATTTTTTGGAAGATAACAATAAAATTCTTGTTGACAATGGCTTATCTACTTTGAAAGATGAATCAAAAAATTCACTTTTAACTGTGAACCAAGCAAGTGGAAATGACGGGTAAGCAATTTTGTGGGTAATGTATTGGCAATGTAATATAATATGGACTGTAGCTATGGTAAATCATGGCAAATATTTCAAGTGAGCAAATAATGTTTTCCTTCAATTACAAAAATAATGCTAGTGATGCTCTATCGATATATTTTGCACTTGTGTTTATTTCTTAAAGGTGGTAATAGTATTGCCATCCAGTTTTTACAGTGCCCCTTATGATCATCAAAACACAGTTGCAAACTAGTTTGATCTGTGTTTTGGGGCTACAGAACAGGGCAATGACAACTGACCCATTAGAAATGTACACAATACTACAATTATTGAAGATGCTGAAAAATAGCTTACTTAATATAAAATGATGTATATGATCAATACTTTTATCAGCAACAGACCATTAAAATTATAGTGGAAAAATTTCATTCACAAGAACAACAAAAATTAAAGTAGCAAATTATGTAAGAAATACAAGTAACAATATTTGGCAAAAAATTGGTCTGCAAATTTGAGATTTTTCTATGCGTGTTTAAGAAAATAGGAAAACAAACAGAAATATCATTTTTGTATGCATTTTGTAGATGTTAGATATCTGGGTGTCAGTGAATTAAGATTATATCGTTAGGCTGGCGCCACGGCTCACTAGGCTAATCCTCCGCCTGTGGCAGCAGCATCCCAGGTTCTAGTCCCAATTGGGGAGCCAGATTCTGTCCCGGTTGCTACTCTTCCAATCCAGCTCTCTGCTGTGACCTGGGAAGGCAGTGGAGGATGGCCCAGGTTCTTCGGCCCTGCACCCCAGGAGGAAGCACCTGGCTCCTGGCTTCAGATCGGTGCAGCGCACCAGCTGTAGCAGCCATTTGGGGGGTGAACCAAAGGAAAAAGGAAGACCTTTTTCTCTCTCTCTCTCTCTCTCTCTCTCTGTCTAACTCTGCCTGTCAAAAAAAATAACAAAATAAATAAATAAAAAGATTATATCGTTAGACATCTAGGTCTAAGTGATGCCTATTTGGAAAGAAAGAAAGAGACAAAAGAGGCTGATTAATTGTGATGGAGGAGGACAGGCACAAAATTGCTGAAGGAGATGCCTTCCAATGGAAGATAACTTAGGAGGCAGAATAGCATGAAATGTCTTTTGGGCATTCAATTGAAACCTAGGGGGCTAGATTATTTTAGAAGAGTAACATGTTAGAGGCAAAAGTCATTAGAGTTGTGAGTGGGGATATCTGAAAGCCTTTGTTATCAAGAGAAGAAACAAGTCATGAGTTATGCATGGGAACTGAAGTGTTGAAGTAACAAGAAAATGGAAAGGACATACTTCTGGAGAAGAAAATGTGAATGTAGAACATTAGTTCTTGCATTAAATTTTTGCACATGTAATGTCTGCTAAAGCCAAGAGCATGAAAAAAATCCATCTGCTTGCTGACACAGAAGAGAGGCATACATCTACTCCCTTAAGTGCATCCATCAAGTGAACCAGAGGTGCAGAATGTTAATAGTAGGCACATATGAAAAACAGGAGTCACCAGGAAAGCTCTCCTATTAAGATCAAAGAGAAAGAAGTTAGTGGACCTCAGACTTTATAGCATCAAGAATGTTATAATTGTAGTAAATGCTATGTGAACATTTGCACATGGAACATTAGAAGCAAAATTAACAATGTGACTTTCAGGGAAGCTGTACAATCACAGACATTTAACAGTCTTCTAAAATGTCAACTCAGAAAGAATACAGATAAATATTGTTCTCTATTGAACCTAATTATCCTATTTAAACAAATATTTAATCCTTTGAGAAAATTAACCTCCACTGTGTCTGTACACTACCTCAGTGGAAATTTTAAGCTGTAGTTTAATGTTTTCATCATTCTTTGCAGAGCCCTGACAGAAGCTTATATAAATTAGTATATAATTTGTGAAACAATCCAGGAATCCACCTTCATATGAAAATCAAATAGTTGCCCCATTCTGCTTCTTTCCTAATCAAAATTGAGAAGCCAGAATTTAGTGCCTAAACTACAGAAAGGAAACTTGGATATGAGTGCTGACATTGATGATGGTACTATTACATTTCTGTGTAACGTGCTACATTACACTCAGCTTCTCTAAAAGTACTCCAAAGTCTTCATGGAAAAATGATATTAAAAGACATGTCTATTTTGGTGCAAAATTTTTAGATCATTGCAATTTTTTCATAATATGAAAGTTCCATGAATTTTTGAAGCCTCTTTGTATACAACTTTATGGATATATACTTAATGTATCATAGGTATAAAGTTCAACAATTTGTGATGAATTTACTGAGTTGAAATATCATCATTGTACTCTCATATTAGAACACTTTCACCAGCCTCATAAGATCCCTCATGATTATCTATTAATCCTATTAATCTAGTTTCTGTCTCTATCAATTGGACTAGTCTGGATATTTTGTATGAATGTAACCATATAATAAGTGGTTTTTTGCATCTGGCTTATTTCACTTAAAAAAGCATTTTAAGGTTCATCCATGTTATACTATGGATCAATTGTTGATTCCATAAAATGTTTCATCATTTATTCATTCATCAGTTAATGCATTGACACACTTTCCAATTTTTTGCTATTATGAATAATGCTTTCCAGTTGTTTTGCTATTATGGATAATGTTCCTATGAACCTGCTCCTATGAAAATATGTTTATATTTTTGAGTAGATACCAAAAAATTAAAATACTGGAAATCAGTAGCATTGAATGGAAATTGTGTTTAAAGAAACTGCTAAGCTCTTTCCAATTTCAATATATCATTTTACACTGATTCCCATCAGCAATGTGTGGAGTTCCTAGTTTTCCACATGGTCCACAACTCTTGCTATTGTCTGTCCTTCTGGTTTCAACTATTCTGGACATGATAAGCCTTTTTTTCTCTTAAATCAAGATGATGGAATGGTTGGCCTGTCAGAAAGTTTGGACATTGCATGATACAGTACATAACCAAAATAGAATGAGAAGCTGTCAGCACATTATAGGCTCTTTGACCTAAATATTGTAAATCTGCTAATATTATATAACTGATTGATATGCTATAGTAAATATAATTTGAGCTCTTGCAACATGTTGACATAATGTATTTCCATTTTATTTCTCAGAAAAAACCTTGAAGTGTCAATTCAAAATATACCTATGGGTGAAGATTTGATGACCATTGACTGGGGTGCTGTGAAGAAAGTTTGCAAAGAAACAGTGACCAAAGAATCCTTTGGACAGGAAACTAAAGATACTTCTTTGGAATTTGTATCTTCCTCTCGGGACAATAATCTGATCTTGACTAAAGCCAAATCAGACACTTCATATAAAACTATAATGATGAGGTATACAATCTATTTTTCTTTAATTTAGGGGTTGCTACACTTGTTTTTAAGAATGTGTTTCTTTTTAATCTTTTCAAAGTTTAGAAATACCTTAGATAGATCTGAGGAAAAGCAAGGATATATCAACAATAGTTTGTAGAGTCTTGGAATAGCACCTCTGTACTTTATTTCCTTTTCTTTTCTGTGAAGCCCAGAAACATTATTTAGAATGGTGATGCAGATTTAGAAGTCTAAGTATATGGATAGTGACCTCCAAATCTAAATGAGATGCAGTTTTATTTGGTGTTATATCCAATGATTATATACTTAAATATTAAATCTACACTTTTTTTAAAACCTTAACCATTGAGACATTTTAGGGGAAAATTAGATTATGATCAATACCTCCTACTGTGGTTAGCTCTGACATACGAGTTGTGTTTCTAAGGAAACCTGGATATTGATTTTTAGGCATATTTCTAAAGTTAGAAAATAACCTGCTAGTCCAAAATGTAATACTATGGTAAGGGAAGTGAGATGTGATTAAGGAAATCTTTCTCTTATATGTCCAATTATAAACGTTATTATTATTTCTCATACACCAAATATTCACTCTGTGGTGATATGCTTGATGTCTTCTCTCTGGTCATCTGAAACTGAGAGCCAAATATAGGGAGTATAAAATCTCCCCTCCGTTTAACATCTTAAATTAGCTCTGCACATAGGGTGAGGTCTTCTGCTTGGCACAGAACTATAGAGGGGAAAAAAAGATGTCTTCATTTCCTGAAACTAGGACATTGTGTGTACTTCAGCAGAAACTCTACTAAACTGGAGCCACAAAGGCGCTATCATCAGCAAATCTCTACCCATAAAAACCCTTAGTGGCATGTGGAGGAAGGAGGTCCACCCGAGTTTCATCTTCATCAGCAGTGCTTGTATTTGTCTGTTTACAAGCTTTATTGTCTTATATTTGTATTATTCCCTGCTACTGACTCTCATTTATTACCCAACTCCAGGAAGACAAAGGTCATGTGTGGGCCATGTAGACCTTTTCACACAAAAAACTTCCTAAGAAACACACCCCAGTGCAGCCTAGTGAGCTTCCTCAGCCTGATCCCAGACTTTAAATGTGGACCCCCAGACTTGTGCCAAATGGAACTAATCTAGGCAATTAAAGAGTCTTCCTCCTTCAGGGCATTGGACACCCCCCCACACACAATATTTAACCTAATCATGCCAACTGTTGACTGAGATGATTGTTCAGGGTAGCTTTAACAGTAAATATTGAGTAGTTCAATAATAATTTAGTGCTGTTTTAGGCTCTTGAAATTAGATTAAATAAATTGACAATAATACCACAAGTGGTCCTCCAAGCACCTGATTTTCCCAACTAAGGAAATAAATAAAGTCAAGGGCTGCACAACAGAATAAAGTCCAATTACAGAATTATTTTGCTCACTGACAGCATATGTCCATTCCCTCAAGTCTATGACTCTCATCTGTTGATGAAATTCAGACTGAGGATTTGTTTACTTGGAAAAATATGGTCATTTCAAAGTCTACATTGGGAATAGTATAGAATATCATAAATGGCAATATTGTTGAGGTCGTTTGTAGTGCCTTGCATCTCACTTCTCCTATTGGGGACAGTGAAATGATTTATCGTCTTTACCAAGAACTACAATGGCAAAAAGGCATCCTGTGGACTGAGAGCTTCCCTGGGATGAAGAGTATTTCCTATTCAAAATTCTTAAGGAATAGACTAATGTGTGTGTTTTTTTTTTTTCATCCATGCTGCTTTTCTGGGCCTCTTCAAGTTGAAAA
Organism: Sylvilagus floridanus; assembly: GCA_949820135.1. NCBI lineage: Eukaryota > Metazoa > Chordata > Mammalia > Lagomorpha > Leporidae > Sylvilagus > Sylvilagus floridanus. The sequence goes on from OX463223.1 coordinate 84,367,894, forward strand.
CTCTGGTATGTTACTTGGAAGTGGACACTCTGGCTGAATTATTACCACTGAATTATGTACTTAAATCTTCCAAATAGCAGTTGGCTTTAGCGTCTGGAAGTGAAATATCTGTAACTGGAAAATGTCATACGGTTTGTGGTTTCTTGGTCAAAAACCTGCCATGATCTGTGAAATTTATTATACTTGTGGTATTTTCTCAGAGATTGCCTCCTGGCAGTTAAGTCACCATTTTTCCATTCACCTTCATCCTGCTTGGCAGCAGAACTTGTTGATTTCCCCATGCCTCTACTTTTCATTTAAGGAATGAAACGCGCATGCAGAGTATTGAAGCCAATGTGATAAAGCTGAAGTCATTGCTATCTAGGAAAAAAATTAATTACAATTCTGATCATGCCAATAAGGTAAGCCTACCAAATCATCTTTGATAATTTACCACATTGACATGGATTATTCCAAAAGAAGAAATGGTATATAACAACTGACATTGATGATATTAGACCTGAGAATGAAGAGTACTTGAATTCTAACCTTGACTTTTTCACCAGTGTAGTGTATATAGTGTTTATGTCTTAGTTTTCTAAACTGAAACATAAAAAGTTATTATATATTTTTCCATAGTAGTATCAAAATTAAGTTTTTATCATGTGGTTATTATTCCTTGTTCTAATCACTTAAAAGTAGTCATGAAAGTAGCCCTTCATGTAAAATTGTGATGCTTTCATAACAGTGCTTCATGTATCCGAAGTTCCTCTTCCTGTCACATTATCCCTCACTAGTGCATAAAAGCCATTTTCCCCTGGTAAGTAGATGTTAAGTTATTGTATTTAGAGGATTTTGTTTACAAATTGTCTTTATTTTTTAGCTAGTCAGTTTTGAACTCCCTACTTTGATGACAAACAAAACCAAAATTTTAGTCAATAAGAATGCCATTGCAAAAAAACGGATGTAAGATCCATATCTCTACTCTTTGTTGCTTTTTGCATACCACTCAGATGTAAGGCCCTGTATTATACCTTTACTCATGAAGGGTTCCATGTTAGTAGGAAGACTTTACAGTTAGGTGAATATAGGATAACTTAAGGCATGCCATATCTATCCTTCCACTCCTTTGCACTTTTTCTCCTTTGCCTTGATATTGACCAATTATAGAGATGTGCAGCATAAATTAGCAAGATTTTTCAATACTTTATTATTTTAGTGGTTATGCACGATACATCAAAAGCCTGCTTACTCAGTGAGGCAGAAGTACATCAGAGACCTGCTCAGCAATGTAGAAATTATTTATTGACACATTGCAAATGGATACTGATAAAAATAGCTGCCGAGTTATTCTAAATAAATTGTTGCTCTTCTTGGCAGTTATTTCTTTATAAATTATACAAAGAGAAAGAGTAGTCTGTCTATGTCTATATTATCACAAACTGGAATATATGTTCAATTATGTGGGATTTTGCTTGACTTACCATGTTGAATAACAGGCTGTGCTTGAGAACTTGCCTCTTGTGGCCTAGGAGACTGTGGGGAGTATTTAAAGGGAGGTTTTAAGGACTTGTCAGTCAGAAAAAGAATAAGTGTATTAATTATTAACATTACCACACTACCTATTTGCTCGATTTTCTTAAACATTACTTCATATTCTAAGATACTCACCTTTTATTTTATACCATGAGTCTGCAGCTATTGGTGACATTTTGGTGAAAACATCTCATAAAGGGAGAATCTGTGCATTTAAGATTTTGAAATGGATAAGTGCATAAATATTTCAGTGCACTAATTTATAAATATTGCATAGGAAACCAAATTTCAGGTATACAAAGAAATCATGCATTTTGACAAGACTGTGTCAGGTAGTAAATTACCATAATTATAACTTGAAATTGTAAGAGGACCAAAAAGAATGGAGCATTAGCTTTGCAAAATTGCCTTTATTAAAATTTTTCTTAGTCTTCTGTGAATAGCAAGGAAACCTAATTCCTAGTAGATAATTACCTTGAATACAGGTCTTTTTCTCTTAGCTAAGTAAGGTCTTACTGCTATTGCTATTTTGAGACAAAAAATAAAACCTTTCTACTGCTTTCTTAACTGCTTTCTCTAGCCACCGAAGATCTCCAGAGGTAACCACGTTTTGTCATTGTCCAATAAATTGTGGATAGACCTGATAGACGTTGATTCTTTATATTGTTTAGCCAAGATGATGTGAAAAAAGTATTCTTTTCTTTTGCCAGACATAGTAGACTTGTTTGACAAAGTCTCATCATTCACATTCAAACACTCAGGTTAAAATCCAGTATTTACTGCACTTGCTTCTGTCTTGGTAAATAAACGTTGGTCAATATTGGTTTGAGCTAAATGACAAGTGGATCCACATTGAATATTTGGCTCTCACTTCACAATTGATTTTCTCCTTCGTGTCTAAAGAGCAGTTAGTAAAGAAAACTATAGCCTTTAAAAACTAAAATAAATAGAAACATTCTACCCTCATTTATGTTATTCTCTCAAGAGACAGACTTTATCCCAAAGTATTTAAATTCATTTCTAAGAACAATAGTCAGATAAAGATTCCAGTGTTTCCTTTTCCCATATAGGGACTAAATGTAATGAACATTGAAGAAAAAAAGAAAAGTCCACTTGAAGCCAATGGAAATAAAGGTATGAAATAATATTCGAAAAAGGATCAGAAGGTTTATGTCTAGTCCCAGACCCCACAGTCTGTTTTTTAAATGTCCCTGGGAAAATCGTTTAACTTCTTTGGAGCTGAGTTTACCCTTATGTAAACTAAGGATAATAATAACTGCCTTTCTTTTTTTATTTATTTATTTTTTTGACAGGCAGAATGGACAGTGAGAGAGAGAGACAGAGAGAAAGGTCTTCCTTTTGCCGTTGGTTCACCCTCCAATGGCCGCCGCGGTCGGCGCGCTGCGGCCGGCGCACCGCGCTCATCCGATGGCAGGAACCAGGTGCCAGGTGCTTCTCCTGGTCTCCCATGTGGGTGCAGGGCCCAAGCACTTGGGCCATCCTCCACTGCACTCCCGGGCCACAGCAGAGAGCTAGCCTGGTAGAAGGGCAACCGGGACAGAATCCAGCACCCCGACCAGGACTAGAACCCGGTGTGCCGGGGCCGCATGGCGGAGGATTAGCCTATCGAGCCACGGCGCTGGGGCCCCATATAACTGCCTTTCTTGCTTCATAAGTTCTTATGAATACTAAATGATCATATATATATATATATATATGTATGGAAAAGGTCTGAAAACTGCTATATAAATTTAAGGGAGAATATATTATGATGTCTTATTTTAAGTCAAAAATGATGAAAAGAAAATCACTAAAGGGGTACATTGTAATGAGTTTGTGTTTTTCACATGACATCCAAAGAAGTTCTTTCTTTCCCCAAAGGTAGCTCCTAGGTTGGTTACTAAGTCTAGTCCTCTACAGTCAGTCTTAATTATGGTAAGTGGATCCTGTAAAGGTCTATATTCCAATGATTAGTGCTATTCTTAAATCCAAAATAGATTCTGTTGTAGTTATATCACACTCTTCTCCCATAGAAGCATCAGAAACATTGAAATACTGGCTATATCAATAAAGGGTATTAGCACAGGCTGATATTAGTTTCTGAGACCAAAGATGAGAGTGCAGCTAAGAAGCCTATGCAATATAGCCAGTGTGAAGGGCTGTGATACATATAGCATTTTACTTTTTACTTTATCCCATCTCCTACTATATTCAAGCATAACAAAAACACTGTCCCTCCACAGACAAGCAGGGGGTACAAGATGGGAACAACCCATTGCATTCCCTGTTAGAGAAAGTGCCGATAAGTAACTTAGGAGAAAAACTTCAATATTCTAATGATCATCTCTTGGATAATCCGAAGAACCCATCAAATGTATCACCAAATTTAGGTAATCCACAAGAAGATTTTTCAAATCATATTGAAATCTTTGAGCCCTAGTTATTGGTAGAAATCAGTGTGGAATATTCTGTGTCTCAGCATTGTTACCAGTTTACAGAAAAGTCTCATATCATTTGAGCCTTCTACCTGAATTTACTTTGGAATTTTCCCAGTCCAGCTTCCTGCTGGAAAATAAACAGGGATCACACTCTCTTTGACTGACTAGTGTGTTTCTCTCCATCTCTTAAATTTCTATCTTAAAGATACAGTTAAAATTGTTCTCTCTTATTACCTAAACAAGATTTCACAGCAAAGCATGAAATTCAGTTCATACAAAGAACAGAGGAAATATATCAAATTTGAGGGGAATTGATTTTTTTTACTTTAACTTTTAAACCAGCGTTATTCCAATACCTTATTTGTGTCTAGAACAGAAGTTTTGTTAAATACCACAAAGCATAGCTGTTTTCTAAATAATTGGCAAGTTTATACAGCTGGGTTCTGGTTAGAGCAAATGAGTTATATTATTCCAGGTTTACTTGAAACAGATATTTTTCTGAAAATCAATATATTTTCTTAATGCACAAAAGATAGTACTAAAGTTTTCCTAAGATATTGCAAGTATGTTTATTTTAATTTTTCTATATGAGTCTAGTTTTATTATTTATACAATTTTAGCTCCTAAGGAAAACGAAATTTTCAACATAAAATTTTATTTCATATGCCAGTATGTAATAATTTAGGATTTTTCATTTTTTATTATTTATTTTAAGGGATTTATGAATACATTAAATTCTCAGGGTCACATCAAATGCATGATAATTACTACAACACAATTTCCGTCAATTCTCCTGTTAATCTGATATAAATACAAAGAGAACAGATTACATATAATTCAAATACAAGTCTAAGAATATAACGACACTTCCCCTTCCTCCCTCACTCTTTGTTCCTTTCCTTTCTTTTTCTTTTGTTCTTCCTTTTCTTTCCTTTCATCTTTCTTTATTTCAAAATGATTGTGCAAACATGATACAATTTTTAAAGAGATCAGTTTGCACCAATTTCTACTCTTTTTTCCATCTTCTAAACTCTTCTTGTGTATTTAATTAGTTTATACTTTGTTTATTTTATATGATTTCATATATGCTTCCATAGCCTCTCTAATGAAGTCAAATTTAAAGGAAATAATTTTGTCATTGTTTCCATCCAGTATATCTTAAACAGAGCATATCCACTTAATTATAATGATTTATAGAATCTTTAATTTTTTTAAGAAAGACCAGGTCTCTGTTGTTCTAGTTGAAGAGTGCTTTTACTCAATGCTTGAGTTTCACCTAAAATCTTGTGCAAGAACTCCGAGAGTCACCCTGTAGCCACATTCTTTCTCAAAGCAGAAGGAAACCCTAGAACAAGTTACTCATCAGAAAGGAAGATGACCTATCCACAATATAACGTTTCTCAACTGTATCTCCCATCTCTACATTTATCTCTTAGTTGCCTCAAGTACACCCTGATTTCTACATAATTATTTTACAATTGATGCTTTGGAAATACTGTGTTTTTCATAAGCCTAGAAAAATTAACAAATAAGCTTTTCTTGCAGAAGCTTTCAGATTTGCCAAATCAATGGTCACTGTAACAGTTAAACTTTCAATCTATTTAGTAGAGGGAGTATTTTAAAACATATCTAAAATTTTACATTTTCCAAATGAATATGACCTTTTCTCACTAAATCTTTAAGTATAGGTTTGTACCACATTCCTGCTATTTTACCCCTTTATATATTGACATATTTTGTGCTTCTTTTGTTTTATAAAATTTCACACATACTCCCCTAGCCTGTCCAATGAAGAGAACTTCAAAGGAAAGAAAAGATTTTGTCATTGTTTTTATTCAGTATATCTTAAAAAGAGCATGTCCACTGAAATGTGATGATTTACAGAATCTTTAAAATTCTTGAAAATAAATCCAGGCTTATTTTTACACAGAACTGAGGTTTCATATGAATGAGTAAACCTAGCATACTTTATAATTTCAGAATAATAAAAATCACTACACTGAGTGGTATAACCATCACAGAGTAATCTGGGTTAATTGTCCGTGTTCCAGATCACTAAGTAAGTTCTAAGAATGTGGATTTTGCTTCTCTTATTCTCCAGAGTCATAATATTTTCTTCCAAGTCATGAAAATACCCAAGTGTTTTCATGAACAATTCTATTAGACAATATGTCTGAGAAAGAGTAAAATGTTCCATTGGTAAAATTCATTTATGCAGAGGCTGTGACTTCCCCCAAATTAGAAATAATAATTATTAGAAATAATGTGCATTCTGAAATGCATAATGAGGTGTATTTTGGTATTAACTTACTATTTTAAACATTAAAAATATTTTTAAAAGATGTATTTATTTATTTGAAATACAGAGTTACAGAGAGAGGGAGAGACAGAGAGAAAAAGATCCTTCCATCTACTGGTTCATTCTCTAAAGGCTGCCACCGCTGGGACTAGGTCCGGCCACAGTCAGTAGCCTGGAAGTCCTTCTGGGTCTCCCACATGGATGGCAGGGGCCCAAGTACTTGGGCCATCTTCCACTGCTTTTCTAGGTGCATTGTCAGGGAGTTATCAGAAGTGGAGCAGCCAGGGCTTGAACTGGTATTCATGTGGGATGCCAGCATCACAGGCAGCTGCTTAACCTGCTGTGCTACAATGCCAGCCCCTAAAAAATTTTTCTCAACAGTATACATATTATAGGGTACAATATAACATTTATTTCTTTCTTTTGTACTCCTAGAAACATGTTTTAATGTATTTTAAGATTCAACAATTTTTAAGTGTCATATTCATTCATATGTAAACATTATATACGTACAAACAAGGGCAGTAATAATATATAACATGGATTTCATGACAATGATCATAAGGTGAGGATAGAATGGTATATTGCTATTTATATAGTATAATTCAGTGAAGGCAATATTTATAATTACATACCAAATAATATGACATCCAATAGTTTTCATACTATATATATATATGTATATATATATATATAAGTATATATATCTATGTATCTTGACTTCCACATGAGAGAAAACATGGTATTTGTCTTTCTGCATCTGGCTTAGTTCACTTAGTGTAATGATCTCCAGTTCCATCCATTTTGTTGCAAATATCGGAGTTTTTATGTCAGAGTTCCTTTTTATGACTGAATAATATTCTATCATGTATGTATACCACATTTTCTTTATCTAGTCATCAGTTGATGGACTTCTAGGTTGATTCTATATTTTGCTATTGTGAATTGGGCTGCTATACATGGGAGTAATTATCTCTTTCATATTCTGTTTCATTTCATTTGGATATGTTTCCAGAACTGAGATCTACCACACGGTTGGTTCATTTCTAATTTTTGAACAATCTTCCTATTGTTTTCCATAACAGTTGCACTGATTTTCATTAAAGTTACTGTCTATAGTCACTATTGTGCAATATCACACCACAACTTATTTCTCTTTTCTAACTATAACTTAATTCCCATTGACAAATCTTTCCCCATTCCCCTAGCTCACCCTACTCTCCTCTGCCTCATTCTACTCAGTTCAATCTATTCTCATTCTTTATGAGATCAACTTTTTTAGATTCCTCATATGAATGAGATCATGCAGTATTTGTCTTTCTGCACCTGACTTTTTTCACTTAACGAAGTTACCTAAAATTCCATTCATTCTGCTGCAAATGATAAGAATTCATCCTTTAAAAAAAACTGGCCAAATAGGGACCAGCTCTGTGGAGTAGCAAGTTAAGCCGCTGTGGTGCTGCCATCCAGTATGGGCGCTGGTTTGAGTCCTGGTTGCTGCACTTCCAGTCCTGCTCCTTGCTAATGAACATGGGAAACGAAAGAAGATGGCGCAAGTCCCTAGGCCCCTCTGCCCAGGTGGGACTCCTGGATGAAGCTCCTAGCTCCTTGCTTCAGCCTAGCACAGTCCCAGCCTTTGCGGCCATTTGGGGAGTGAACCACTAGATGGAGGATCTCTCTCTCTTTCTGTATCTCTCCCTCTATAACTCTGCATTTCAAACAAAATAAACAAATCTTTTTTTAAAAAATGGCAAAATAATATTAAATTGAATATGTAACATCTTTATTCATTGATGGATACTTAGGTTATTACATTTCTTGGCTATTATGAATAATGCTGCATGGGAAATTATTTTTTGTTTTTCAAAGTTGACCGTTGATCAATGATTAACTTAAACTATTTTCATACATACATTGGATATGCTAATTTATGAGTAGAACAAATCTTTTTTGCTTTAATTTATCTTAAGGATATTAGTAGCCATATATATGAGAGTATCTCAAAAAGTTATGGAAAATGGAATTAAAAGATAAACTCACGTTTGATGCAAAAAAAACCTTGGAAATCCATGAATAGTTTTTTCATAATATGTATTTCCATGAACTTTTTGAATACTTCACTTGTATGTCATATTTGGAAAAATTACAGAATATACCATAAGCACAAATTTGAAAAAAATGAATATGTTTTCATCTAATAGCAAATCTTCAACATTAAGTAACATTTATTCAAATAGGCAGTATTTTTATATCTTACAAAAGTATTTTCTGACAAAAGAATGCATTTACGTAGGTAGCTGTGTTATTAGCCATATGTTTTGTCTAGCTGCTTTGACTGCAGGAAAGCCAGGGTTTCCTAGCGTATATGTTTTTTCTTTAATCCTCAAGTAAGAGATTTAATGGGTAGTATATATTTAATGAAATATTTTTAAGGATCTGAGTTAACCACTGCATTATATTTTGTTAAGATTTTATTTTATTTATTTGAAAGATAGAGTTACAGAGAGAGAGAGAGAGAGGGAGAGAGAGAGGTCTTCCATCCACTGGTTCACTTTCCAAATGGGCCACAATGGCTGGAGCCGGGCCAATCTGAAGCCAGGAGCCATGAAGCCAGGAGCCAGGATCTTCTTCCAGGTCTCGCATTTTTGTGAAGGGGCCCAAGGACTTGGGCCATCCTCTGCTGCTTTCCCAGGTACATTAGCAGGGAGCTGGACTGAAAGTGGAGCAGCCTGGACTCAAACCAGAGCCCATATGGGATGCCAGTGTTGCAGGCTGGAGCTTTAACCTACTGCACAACAGTGCTGGCCCCCTGCAATATATTTTGATCTACCAACAATATATTAAGGTTCCCTCTTCTCCATAACACTGTAGGAATTTGTTCTAACTAGAGCTTAACTAGAGTAAGATGATACCTCATAGTGGTTTTTATTTGCATTTCCTTGATACATACTGATCTTGAGCATTTTTTTCTTGTGTCTCTTGGCCATTTGTTTTCTTCCTTGAAAACTGTTCATTCATAGCCTTTGCCCATTTCTTTCTTTCTTTCTTTTTTTTTTTTGATAGGCAGAGTTAGACAGAGAGAGAGGTCTTCCTTTTCCGTTGGTTCACCCCCCAAATGGCCACTATGGCCGGCATGCTGTGCCAATCCGAAGCCAGGATTCCTCCTGTCTCCCATGCAGGTGCAGGGCCCAAGCACTTGGGCCATCCTCCACTGCCTTCCTGGGCCACAGCAGAGAGCTGGACTGGAAAAGGAGCAATCAGGACAGAATCTGGCACCCCAACCGGGACTAGAACCGCAGCGCCAGCCACCTTTGCCCATTTCTTAACTGGATTGTTTGTTCGTTATTTTATTAAGTTCCTTATATATTCTGAATTTTAATCCTTTATCAGATGTGTAGTTCTCAAATATATTTTGTCCCATTTTGTTGATTGTCTCTTCACTTTGTAATTTCCTTTGCTATGTAGCAACTTCTTAACTTGATAGAACCCTACTTTTCTATTTCTTTTTCATTGCCTTTCTTTGCTTTTGGCATCTTACCCACAGAGTCTTTGCCTATGCCAATGTCTTGCAGTGTTTCCCTTTTGTTTTACTGTAGTTGTTTTGTAGTTTCAGATCTTAAGTTGAGATTTGTCATCCATTTTGAATTGATTTTTGTATAGTCTATAAGGTAGGTGTCTTGTTTCAAATTCCTACCTATAGACATCCAATTTTCCCAAAACCGTTTATTGAAGAGACTGTCCTTTCTCTAGAGAATACTTTCAGCATGTTTGTCACAGATCATTTGGTTGTACATGCGTGAACTTAATTTCTGGGGTTTCTGTTCTGTTCCATTGATCCACATATCTATTTTTTAGGCCAGTACAGTGCTTTAACTTATCTTCTTAAAGAAGTATTTGGGTTCCTGCCACCCATGTCAGAGACCCAGAGGGGATTTCTTACTTCAGCCTGGCCCAACCCTGGCTGTAGCAGACATTTGAAGGTGAACCAGCAGGTGGAAGATATTTCTCTATCTCTCTCCCTCCCTCCCTCCCTCCCTTCCTCCCTCCCTCCCTCCTGGCTCTCAAATAAATAAATAAATCATTTTTAAAAAAGAAGATTTAGCAACTTCTACATACTCTCCCTAGAAGTCAGAAGTAAGAAAGAGTTTATCTTATACATTGTAAAGTTTTCAAACAAATGCCTTAGATCTTTTTACTTTGTGCTCAGTGCATTGTCTGTCAAAAATGAGTACTGGTATAACATGAAGTTGGTTGTTGATTAAACCTACAACCATTACTATGTTGAGGAATGTTCCTTTTATACCTACTTTGTTGAGGGTTTTTATCATAAAGGAGTGACAAATTTGATTTAATGCTTTTCTATATCTGTTGAGATGATCAAATGCCTTTTACACTTAAGTCTGTTGATGTGCTAAATTATGCTTATTGAGTTGTGAATGTTGAAACATTTTTGCATCCTTTGAATAAATCCCACTTGATTATGGTGTATAATCTTTTTGATGTGCTGTTGGATTCAGTTTGCTAGTGTTTTGTTAAGAATTTTGGCATTTATGTTCCTCTGGGACATTGCTCTATAGTTTTCTTTTTCAGTTTCATTTTTGTTTGGTTTTCGTACCGAGGTAATGCTGGACTCAGAGAATGAGTTTTAGAGATATCCCTCGTTTACAGTTTTTGGAACACTTTGAGAACTTATTTTTTTTTTCTTTAAATGTTTTGTAGAAATCAGCAATGAAGCCATCAAGTTCTGAGTTGTGTGTCACTAATTCAGCCTCATTACTGGTCTATTCAGTTTTTCTATGCATTCGTGATTAAATTTTGGTAGGTTGTGTGTATTCAAAAGTTTATCAGCTTCTTTTAGGTTTTGAAAACTGTTGATGTATTATTCATAATAAGCCTTAATGATCCTTTGTATTCCTGCAGTATCAGTTGTAATCCCTCCTTTTTCGTGTCTGACTTTATTTATTTGGATCTTCTTTCTTTCTGGGTTAGCTTGGAAGAAATTTTGTCAGTTTTGTTTCTCTTCTCAAAAATCAACTTCTCATTTCATTGACCTTCTTTGTTTTTCTGGTCTCTTATTTTCTTTACTGTTCTGATTTTCATTATTTTTTCTCCTACTAATTTGGGATGTGATTTGTTCTTTCTTTTATAGTTCATCGAGTTGCATTGTAAGGTTGTTTATTTGAAGTTGATTTTTTTATGTAGGCTCTTATTGCCGTAAACTTTCCACTTAGTACTGCTTTTGTTGTATCCAGTACATTTCAGTATGGTGCATTTGCATTTGTTTCAAGAAATCTTGAATTTCCTTTTTAATTTATTCATTGACGAATTAACAATTCAGAAGCATGTTGTTTAGCTTCCGTGTATTTGTACAATTTCTAAAAGTCTTATTATCATTTCTGGTTTTATTCTGTTATATTCGGAAAAGATTCATGATATTACTTGAAATTTTTTTGGAATTTTTGAGACTTATGAACTAATGCATTATATGTCCTGGAGAATGTTTCATGTGCTGATTAGAGGAATGTGAATTCTGAGGTGGACATTGTGGAGCAGCAGGTTAAGCTACCACTTGGGATGCCTGCATCCCATGTCAGAGTGCAGGTTCAAGTCCAGGCTGCTATAAACTTTTAATCCAGTTTCCTGCTAATGTGCCTGGCCAGGGGTGGGGGCAACATACGATGGTTCAAGTGCTTGGATTGCTGCCTCCCACATGAGGGATCCAGACAGAGTTCCTGGCTTCAGCCTAGCCCATAGCTGATTGATGCAATCAATTGTTTGGGAGTAGAAGAAAGATAGGAAGCAGGCTCTCTCTCTCTCTCTCTCTCTCTCTCTCTCTCTCTCTCTCTCCCACACACACACACCTTTCAGTAATAAATTCATCTTTTAAAAATATGTGAATTCTATAGCTGCTGGATGAAATGTTCTGTAAATTTCTGTTAAGTCTAATTAAAATGCCCACACTACCCAAAGAAGTCTACAGATTCAATACAGTTTTCATGAAACTATCAATGAGTTTCTCCGTGTAACAAGAAGACAATCAGAAAATTCATATGGCATGACAAAAGATGCAAAATAGACAAAACAATCCTGAGTAAAAAAAAAAGCTGAAGATATAATACTTGACTTCAGGAGCAGGCATTTGGAGTTTGGTTAAGACACCTACTTGGTAGGGCCAGCGCTGTGGCACAGCAGGTTAAAGCCCTGGCCTGAAGCACTGACATCCCATATGGGCATCGATTCTAGTCCTGGCTGCTCCACTTCCAATCCAGCTCTCTGCTATGGCCTGGGAAAGCAGTAGAAGATGGTCCAAGTCCTTGGGCCCTTGCACCCATGTGGGAGACCCAGAAGAAGCTTTGGCTCCTGGATTAGGATCGGCTCGGCTCGGCCGTTGCGGCCATCCGAGGAGTGAACCAGCGGATGGAAGACCTATATCTCTCTATCGCTACCTCTCTCTGTAACTCTGTCTTTCAAACAAATAATATAAATCTTTTAAAAAAAAAAAGATACCTACTTGGGACACTCACATCCCATATCATATCAGAGGGCATGAGTTTGAGTCCCAGCTCCACTTCTGTTTTCAGTGTCCTGCAAATACATACTCTGTGAGGCAGTAGCTGATATCTCAAGTTGCTGGGTCACTGCCATGTATGAGACCTAGATTCTCCCTAGATCAGCCCTAACTGTTGTAGGCATTTGGGGAGTGAGAAAGCAGATAGTGAAGTGACTCGAGACTCCATCATGAGAAAGCACTCCTTGTACTGTGAGACTATGGTCTAGAACTAAGACAGTACACTACATCCCACTTGGCAGAATATAAAAATCCCACAGCATGATCATTCAAGTTTAAAATAGATAGGCTACATCTGGACTAATGTTAGGATTGTAATTTGTCTATGATGATGTCAAGACTGTGTAATTGGTATCATCAAGATTGTAATTGATATTAGTTTTACATATAATTTAGGTCAGCTTGATCCCAGTAACCGTGTATTCCCCTTGACCCGAGCAACCATATATTCTCCCCCCACCTTGTGGTTTTTGCCTTCATAAACCCTGTTTCTCTGAGCTTTGGGGTCGAGAGTTCTTTAGGGCATGAGCCTGCTCTCCACTGCCGGAAAGAACTTTAAATTTTAGTAATGTGTGGTGCTCCTCTGTTTGCACTCATAGATATATCCGTGTATGTATGTGTCTCTCTCTCAAATAAATAAGTTCCTACATATTGAAAAATACTTCAAAATATTTTGCAAAACTATAGTAATCAAACCAGGGTGTGACTGACATGAAAATATACACATAGAGCAATAGAATAGAACAGGTATCCAAAAATTAATATTTGTGTTTACAGCCAACTGATATTTGGCAATAGCTCCAAGAGCACACATGGGAGAAAGGACTGTGTCCTCAATAAATGATGTTGGAAAAACTGGATATCCATACACAGAAGAATGAAACTAGATATCTCCCCCACTCCTCACCATATACAAACATCAACTCAAAATGGTTAAAAGGCTTAAATTCGATTTTCCCAACACAGCTTGTTAAAGAGACTGTCCTTTTTCCAGGGAATGTTTTTAGCATGTTTTTTCAAGTATTAGTAGGTTGTAGATGCACAGATTTATTTCTGGGGTTTCTATTCTGTTCCATTGGTTCACATGTCTGTTTTTATGCCAATATCATGCTGCTTCAATCATAATAGCCCTATAGTGTTTCTTGACATCTAGACTTGTGATGCATGCAGCTTTGTTTGTGTTGTTTAAGATTGCTTTGGCTATCTGGTGTCTTTTGTTTCCATACAAATTTTGATTTTTTTTTCTGGTTCTGTGAAGAATATCATTGGAGTTTCAATGGACATTGGATTGAATCTGTGAATTGCTTTGGGTAGTATGGACATTTTGATACTTTTTTAAAAGATTTATTTAGACTTATTTATTTATTTTGAAATTTATTTATTTATTTATTTTGAAAGTCAGTGTTACAAAGAGAGGGAAAAAGAGAAAGAGATCTTCCATCCACTGGTTCACTCGCCAAGTGGCTGCAACAACCAGAGCTGAGCCATGCCAAAACCAGAAGTTTCATCTGGGTCTCCCACGTGGGTGGAAATATTCTACTGCTTTTTCCAGGCCATTAGCTGGTATGCTGGCATCACAGGTGAAGGCTTTACCTGCTACACCACAATACCAACCATTTTAAAATGATTTATTCTATTTACTTGAAAGAGTAACACAGAGAGAGAAAGAAATGCAAAGACAGAGATATGTTTTATCCTCTGATTCACTCCCCAAATGACTGCAAAGGCCCATTGCTGGGCCAGGCTGAAATCAGGAGGCAGAAATTCCATTCAGTTCTCCTATATGGGTGGCAGGGGCACAAGCACTTTGACCATTTTCTGCTGCTTTCCTAGGTGCATTAGCAGGGAGCTGGATAAGAAGTGGAGCAGCCAAGCCTCAAACCCTTGCTTGTATTAGATGCTTCTTGTCATTCACTGTGTTGTTGTGAAATATCACATTTATGGATATGCATATCTTGAATATTCTCTGCATCTCTGGGTTAAATCCCAGATGTGGTATTGGATTTGATTTTTTAGTATTTTGTTGAAGATTTTTGCATCTGTATCCAACAGAGATATTGGTATATAATTCTCTTTCTATGTTGTAACCTTATCTGGATTTGGAATTAAGGCAGTGCTGATCTAATAGAATGAGTTTGGAAGAGTTCCCTCCTTTTCAATTGTTTGGAATAATTTGAGAAGAATTGGTGTTAGTTCTTCCTTAACAGCTTGGTAGAATTCAGCAGTGAAGCCATCTGATCCTGAGTTTTTCTTTGTTGGGAGTCTCTTTATTACTGATTCCATCTCAATCTTGTTTGTGGGTTTATACAGATTTTCAATGTCTTTGTGCCTCAAATTTGGTAAATTATGCTTGCAGAAATCTATCCATTTTTTCTAAATTTTCCAGTTTGTTGGTGTATTGTTGTTCATAATGCTTTCTAATGATTGTATTTCTGTGGTATCAGTTATAATATTCCCTTTTTATTTTTAATTTTATTGATTTGAGTGTTTTTTCTTGTTTAGTAGAGTTCATGGTTTACCAAAAATCAGCTCTTCATTTTGTTGATATTTTAAGTTTTTCTAATTTATATTTTGTATATTTATTCCTATTTATTTCCTTCCACTGATTTTGAGTTTGGCTTGTTCTTGATTTTCTAGGTTCTTGAGATGCAGTTAGATTATTTACTTCATACTTTTCCCTTTTTTGATATAGGGATTTATTGCTATAAATTTACCTCTCAATACTGCTTTTGCTTTATGCCACAGATTTTTTTTTAATTTTTATTTATTTATTCGCAAGTTAAAGTTACAGTGAAAGGGAAACACAGAGAGAGAGGTCTTCCCTCCATTGGTTCACTCCCCAAATGGCCACCATGGTCAGAACTGTGCCAATCCGAAGCTAGGAGCCAGGTGCTTCCTCCTGGTCTCCCACGGGGATGCAGGGGCCCAAGGACTTGGGCCATCTTCTACTGCTTTCCCAGGCCACAGTAGAGAGCTGGATCAGAAGAGGAGCAGTCAGGACTAGAACCAGCACCCATATGGGATGCCGGAGCCACAGGCGGAGGATTAACCTACTGTGCCATGGCGCCAGCCCCATGCCACAGGTTTTGATATGTTGTGTTTTCAGTAGTTTAAAGGAATTTTTTAATTTCCTTTTGGTTTCTTCTATGACCCACTGTTCATTCATGAACATGTTGTTCATTCTCCATATATTACTGTAACTTCTAGAATTACTTCTGTTGTTAATTTCCAGCTTCATTCCTTTATGATCAGAAAAGATACGTGATATTTCATTGAGTATGTGTGTTTGTGTGTGTGTGTGTGTTCATCTGTGGGGGATTAGTTGTTTCTATGACTTTCAGAGGATGGTTTGTTGATTGAAGGCCTTTTCCTATAGGTAAGCCTCTGGGTATTTGGTCAATTGCTTTAGCTTCAGTTCCTGTTAGATTCTGTAGTATAGTCTCCCTGTGCCTTTATTTGCAAGAGTTGATAGTAGCAGTAATAGGGATCTGGGCTGTTCCCGTGGCTCAGTGCAGTCACGGAAGTCTGTGTTATGCAAGTCCCCAGCCATCTAGCAAGGGAGTGCTGGTATTAAGTGTTTCTTAGCTTTGGGGAGCAGGCGTTGCTGGTGCCATGAGTGTGCTTGGCACATAGACTCCCAGCCAGTATCCATGTCAATCACTGAAGTTTTGAGATCAGTGCTGGCTCCAGGAACCTGGCAGTTTTACAGACCCGTAGCTGCTGCCCAAATCCAGAGCTCCATCCGGTCACACTAATGCTGGATGGAGGAGGCAAGATAGATGCTGTCTGAGAAAGTGGCTGGATCTTTTTTTTAAGATTTATTTTTTATTTATTTGAAATGCAGAGTTACATAGGGGCAGAGGCAGAGAGTGAGAGAGGTCTTCCATCCGCTGGTTTACTCCCCAGATAGCCACAATGGCTGGAGCTGCACTGATCAGAAGCCAAGAGCCAGGAGCTTCTTCCAAATCTTGGGCCATCTTCCACTGCTTTCCCAGGCCATAGCAGAGAGCTGGATGGGAAGTGGAGCAGCCGGGATAGAACCGGTGCCCATATGGAATGCTGGCACTATAGGCAGTGGCTTACCCGCTACACCACAGCAGCGGCTCCGTGGCTGGATCTTTGAGAGTGACTTTGGCTCTATAACAGCAAGACAGACCCTTCTGGGCCACTCTCTCTGAGGTGCTTGCTGAGCTGATTTGGGTATAGAAAACTCAGGCCCAATCTATACTCCTGCCGAACAGTGGTATTTCTACTTTCTACTTGTTGAATCGTTTATTTAGTAGAGGATTAATCCTGTGATTATTAAGTAAATTGAAAGTATATTATCCACCCTGACCTCAGAATCAGCCCTTAAGGCATCATGGTCTGGCTGAAAAACCCGTGACAGCATGTCAGGCACGGAAAGACAAAGCACTGTGGCAAAAAGTGTCCCACAAGAAGTTCTTCTGTGGATGAGACACCAATGGAAAGAAGTGGCCATTAAAGGAGGATGAATTTTTCTCTGAAGGGAGGAGAGGATTTCTACTTTGCTTATGGCCTTGTCTACTGAGCTAGTTTGTGGATTCAAAAGTCTTCCATAGCCTAGACAGCTCATGTCAAGTGCCCAGGTATAGGATTTGCAGAGATAGACTCCTCTGCCACTCTCTGTTCACCCTTTCCTCTGCAGCAGAGAATCTCCTAGACTGTGAAACTGGGGCTTCAGACTCCCTCAGTTTGACTTTGTTCATCTTTCTCCTGTCTCTATGCTGCTTTGCCTGCTATCAGTGTCCTACTGTGTTCCCACTATTCTCTTCAACATCAGGTGCTCTTTTTTTTTTTTGACATTCACCTCTAAGGAGTACCTGCTTTGGCTTTTTTCAGTGAAGGAAGAGATGAACACTGGGTTTCTGTATACGGCCTTCTTGAATCTTTGTTTACTTATTCCTTGTTCATTCCTCTTAACTAGACTGTAAACTCCAAAAGTAAGAATTTTATCTAGTACTTTTCTTGTATCATCAATGCCCAGTACATGGTAGTCCCTCCATACATGTTTGTTCAATGAGTACATGGATAGAAAATCAGTTAAGCTATCTGCTGAGTAGAGGGAGTCATTTTATAGTGCTTGGACAGAATTATGAAATCTTAGGACTAAGAATTGCCTCCGTATCCAATGAAATTTCTGAAGGTGATACTCAGTTTGGAGCATTCCACTTAGAACCAATAGTCACAAGGCAAGTGCTTAAAATAAAGGAAGAGGTGATTCCATCTGTCTTGAGAATCCTGACGCTATCCCACTTTATTTTGGAATATACCTATAGATTGGGAAAGACATTCTACCTTTGTTTCATGATTGAAATGCTATTAACAATTTCATATTCTTTCTTTTTTCTACCTTCCAATATTCAATTTTTTCTTTAGGCATTTTGTTTATATTTCTTCCATACTACTTATTATGCAGACTCAGTCTGAATATTATCAGGAGTTTCCTAATCTAATTTTTTTAATATCAAACTGGTAAGTACAGTTACTTCTTATTTGATAATATATAAGGATATTTCAAAAAGTTTGTGAAAATTGAATTAATTGAAAGATAGGTTTATTTTGATGTAAAAATTTTGAAAGTCTTGCATAGTTTTCTTTTCAAAATGGATATTTCATGATTTTTTGAGATCCCTTCTATACATTCCAATAAAGTTGACTGGGAAAAGATATTTTTAGATTTTAGATTTTTTAAAATTTATTTGTTATACAGGTTTCATGTATTTCATATATACAGATTTAGAAATATACTCCCTTACCCCCTACCCTCCCTCCTGCCCACACTCGAATCCTTCTTCCTCTTCACTCTCTCATTTCCACTCTTAACATTTACATAGATCTATTTTCAGTTTACTTAGTGATTGTATAGGTAATCCTACACTAAGTAAAAAAGTTTAACAAGTAGTATGAAAAAAAACATTGTCCCTCAATGGAAGAGACAATGGCTATAAACAATCAATTTTCAAAATATCCATTTCATTCCAATATATTACATTTTAGGTACTCTATTAGTTACCTCAGGTCAGGGAACATATGATATCTGTCTTTTTTGGGGACTGGGTTATTTCACTAAGTATAACGGTTTCCAGTTGCATCCATCTTGTTGCAAAAGATAGGATTTTATTTGTTTTACAGCTGAGTAGTGCTCCATAGTGCATATATACCATAATTTCTTTATACAGTGAACAGTTGATGTACATCTGAGTTGATTCCATATCTTAGCTATTGTGAATTGTGCTGCAGTGATGTACAGATAACTCTTTCAGATGTTAAGTAACATTGAGTTTCATGAAATAAGAAAGTCATAGAAGGAAATATTAGAGCAAGAAACTTACCAAAGAATAAATTAATCTTTGGTACACCTTTGATATGGGATAGTATTATATAATAATCTCAGGGCCTGCCTGGAGGTTAGGGGTGGCTTTGGTAACTGCTACCTATTTCCAAGATCTCCTCTTACCCTTTATCTCATTTAGGCACTTTCCCAAATGATAAGAATTCTTCCCATGCATAGTGAGTTCCTTACTCTATATTTTGATCATTACTCACCAAAGGTTTGATCATTGTTTGATTTCCTGGGTTAGTATTTCTTACATATGTTGTACCAAAAAGGGGGAAGGAAAGAGAAATGGTAACATCTGGGAACAGCGCTAGTTATATCTCTTATAACAGTAACTCAATGGTCTTTAGATTTACACAGTGATTAACGCAGTGGTTCTCAACCTTTGCTGTATGGTAGAATCAGCTGGAGAGCTTAATGAAATACTGAGTCTAAGACTAACTCCCAAAGACTTTAATTTGCTTGAAGTAGTATCTGGACAATGGGACTTTTCAGAGTTCTCCAGATGGTTGTAAAGTATAGCCAAGAATGAGACACTGCTTTATGTCTTTGCTTAATTTGACACCATCAGAGTTGTTAGTAGCAACTGGACCCATAAAGTTGGGAATCTACCCTAGAGCAGTTAGAACCACATAAACCTTTGAAGCTCCTTCAGCCAAAGCAGCACACACGTGTGCCCAAATGTTTCATGAGAAATACATATTTCTTCCTACTATCTAGAATTTATAGTGTTTATCAAGTCTCTGGAAAAATAAAGTGCTCTTGAAAATGTCATTTTTTGCTGGTGCTGCGGCTCACTAGGCTAATCCTCCGCCTGCTGCGCTGGCACACCGGGTTCTAGGGGTGGCTAGAATCTGGTCGGGGCACCAGATTCTGTCCCAGTCACTCTTCTTCCAGTCCAGCTCTCTGCTGTGGCCCGGGAGTGCAGTAGAGGATGACCCAAGTGCTTGGGCCCTGCACCCGCATGGGAGACCAGGAGAAGCACCTGGCTCCTGGCTTCGGATCAGCGCAGCACGATGGCCATGGTGACCATTTGAGGGGTGAACCAACGGAAAAGAAAGACCTTTTTCTCTGTCTCTCTCTCTCTCTCACTGTCTAACTCTGCCTGTCAAAAAAAAAAGAGAATATGTCATTTTTTAAACATGTCTGTGATATAAAGCTCTTGCTTTAAGCTAGTTTTAGAAATTAAAAGGAGAGAGCCAGATGGAAGTATCATTAACTGTGAGGCTTTGAGGAGATTTTTCCTTGTAGTAGCTTCCAAAGTGAATATAGGCAGAAGCTGCATTTGAGTTACTAGATAATCAATCTATATTGAAAGAACAACATGTACTACTGGACCCATTGCACCTCCTCACATGGCTTAGAATCACTAGAGTTCCACTGAGCCAGTTTTGCCACAGATATCTGAGCCTGTAGCTATGTCTATCCATGTCTCATCCTCAGCAGTGTCACCCAGAAACAACTTTACAAAACAGCATACTAGGCCAGCGCCGCGGCTCACTTGGCTAATCCTCTGCCTTCAGTGCCGGCACTCTGGGTTCTAGTCCCGGTCAGGGTGCCGGATTCTGTCCCGGTTGCTCCTCTTCCAGTCCAGCTCTCTGCTGTGGCCCGGGAAGGCAGTGGAGGATGGATGGCCCAAGTGCTTGGACCCTGCACCTGCATGGAAGACCAGGAGGAAGCACCGGGCTCCTGGCTTAGGATTGGCGCAGCGCGCCAGCTGTAGCTGCCATTTGGAGGGTGAACCAACGGAAGGAGACCTTTCTCTCTGTCTCTCTCTCTCTCACTGTCTAACTCTGCCTGTCAAAAAAAAAAAAAAACAGCATACTAATAAAATTACCATTCTTCATCTAGGTGACAATGAGCCAGGCAGCAAAGGAAGTGCAAGTGGCGGCGACCTCGGCAAGTCTGGGCATTCTGGTAACTCCTTCTGATTGTTTCTTTCCATCTGCCCTTTCTATCCCTTAATTCCACCCTGTTGCTACACCATCATAATTAATTGTTCCATGCCTCATGGAAGTGAAACACTGATTTCACTATTAGGTCATCAACAGCACTTCTCCATCTCAGTCAGCACACCCTTTGCAAGTGCTTGAATTTCCAAACTCCCAGTCATATGATTGACTATCAAAGCATATTAAAATTATTAGTCACTATACAAAGTACAAAAAATGTCATGTATATGAGTGAAATTGACATTTGAGATTTGATTGTGTATAGCCTTTGTTTATACTCTTGAGGAATAGTCGTTTTTCTACTTACTACTTATTGATTTCTGTATTTAGTGGAGAGTTTAAGCTTGTGAGTATAGAGAAAATTGAAAGAATGTCAATGTAAAAATTAAAAGAAAAATAAGAAAAAGAGGAAGGGAGAGTAGTATGCAAAATGTCATTATGCTCTTAAAACTATATATTAAATACATGAAGTTGGATATCATTATATAAATAAAAAAATCACAAAATAAAATGAAATCTTTAGTCCTTAAGAAGAAATCCTAGGGCCGGCATTATGGTATAGCCAGTAAAGCTGCCACCCGAAATGCTAGCATCCCATATCCCTGCTTCACTTCCCAATTGCACTCACTGCTAATGCACCTGGTAAAGCAGCAGAAGATGGCCCAAGTGATTGGACTCCTGCACCCATGTGGGAGATCCAGAAGAAGCTTCTGACTCCTGGCTCCAGGGCCTAGCCTAGCCCTGGCCTTGTGGCCATTTGGAGAGTGAACCAGCAGATGAAAGAATTCTCTCTCTTTCTCTCCCTCTCTCTCTAACTCTTTCAAATAAATAAAATAAATCTTTAATAAAGAAGAAAGCCTAGTAAGTCATCTCAGGAAATGACTCGAGACCATGAGACCACAACTTGTGAAGCAAGGCTAATGGAACTGGGATTATATATTCTAGAGCAGAACAGATTAGAAGAGGTAGAACAGTCTATAAATCTTGAAAGCTATGCCAAACACACCTAACTGTTCTCTGCTAAGACTTGAATGTGCTTAAACTGCTACAGAAAGTATATCCTATACTGGAATTTTCTTTTCCAATCATAGAATGAAGATGTTCTCTTTCTACTCTTGTATAACTTAGTATATATTACATTCCACTTATTATATACAGACTAGAAGTCTAGTTAGTTGTTGTGTGTCTATACTCTGGATTTTAGAGTTCCCTAAAGCAGGAATATTTTACTCAATTTTGTATTTGCAGCACCAGCACAGGTTCAGGCCCAGAGTAGACACTCAGCTAATGAATGGTTGAAAACATGAACAAAAGAATACACTTTCTCCAAGTGGGCTGTTTTAGTAATCAGAAAAGTCTGTCAAGAAAAATCATGCAGTCTTATTCCTTGGCATATATGACCTCTAAGATCTAACAGGCGAATTTTGTTGCTGTGTGAGCACTATAAGGAAGAAAATGAACTACAAGATGTCAGAATGTTCATTCATTCACCCATTCAATAAATGTTTATTGAACCCCAATAGGTTCCAAGCATGAATGAAGGCACTTGTAACATACTAGTAAACAAAATACACAAAACTCATCCCCCCATGGAGCTTACATTCTAAGTAGACAATAGAAATGAACAATAAATTATATTTGTGTCCTGCACTATTATCTATCTCTGTATTAGAATGTCTGGGATATTTAAGTTCAGGCTTCAGGCCTTAGATAATAAAACCAAATTATTAGGAAATAGTGAAATTGTTGGAATTCTATTTAGAAAAGATTATCCAAAAATAATGAGATTAAATCTAAACATAAACTTTATGTGTATGGGTTCATGAGAAGCTTATAGTATTCCATATGTGAGCTACAAAAACTCAATGAGAAACTTGACTGTAAGGATTCTAGGAGAGCAGAAAAATGAGGCACCTGAAAGAAATGACAAAAGAGAAATGAAAAATATCTAGTGCCTTCAAAGTTAGGTATAAGGTAGCAGGAAGTATACACAGATGAGCAGAAGTTTAGAACATTTATATTAGTTATGTTTTTTGTATCTATTTCAACATCCTTGCTCCAGCTGGGCTTTGTCAGCTTTTGTAACTTCTGCTTTACTCCCAAACCAGTGACATACGAAAATTTGGTTTGCTCAAGGGTTCTCAATCTCTGTGGTCAGTGAAAGCCCATGACCTAGCAGGACACATAGTTAGTCTTGGCTCACGCAGGAAATAGGATACCACTTCCAGTTTGTACTCCCTGAAAGCAAAGAAACAGTCTGGGTGTGTGAAAGGCTACAGCTGTGCCAGAAACTAAGGGGATGCACCAGGGGAAGTTTACTCACTCTCCACTTGAATTAATCTGAGTAGTATTGAACAGTATAGAAAGAACATGAATTTGGAAGCACACAAAGCCTCCTGGTTCCACTGTGTGTGACCTTGGACAAGTTACACAACTTTAGAGCCTCTGTTTCATCTAAAATAAAGCAATGATAACAACTGGCAGATTTAGGATAATATATTTAAAAATGCTTATGTTTCCATTAACATTTTTGAAAGATCAGTTTTTATCATGTCTGGTACATGAAATTTCTGTATCTTGAGCTATGTAATTCTTAATATGAGATCATATTACTAAAATTGACTGCTAAGGAAGTCAGAACTAAATCCATTTAAGAACAGCCATCCAAGGCTTTCTCCGTTTAGGGAGTTCCTTTGCATGTTACCAGATATTCTGCTCCTCATAGGGAGATTTTAGACACTTTATGTGGACCTTGCTTGCTCTCTGACAAAGTCATTAAACCATTATCTGAATATGGACTGTCAATCTTTTCCTTACCTTACCATTTTTTTTTCTGATTTCAGAAATGATGCATGAAAATTATTTTAAAAATTAGAACAATAAACATTATCTGGAAGCCCATTATATATTTAGCCTAACTGGGAATATGTCTTTTAAAGCTTTAATATTCTGATTTATTATTTATCATTCTTTTCCTAGACCATTAAAATTCCTTCTGAAACTGTAATGATTTTAATACCTTCATCAAGACATCATTTACAGACAATAAAATCTACCTCTTTAAAGTATACAGTTCGATGCTTCTTGGAATACTTAGATCCAGGGCATTGTGGCATGGCATCCCATATAGCCACTGCTTCCAGTCCCAGCTGCTCCACTTCCAATCCAGCTCTCTGTTAATGTGCCTGGGAAAGGAGTGGAAGATGGCCCATGTACTTGGGCCCCTGCACCCACATGGGAGACCTGGAAGAAGCTCCTGGCTTCTGGCTTTGGCCTGGCCCAGCCCTGTCCATTGCGGCCATTTGGGGAGTGAACCAGCAGATGGAAGATTCTCTCTCTCTCTCTCTCTCTCTCCTCTTTCTCTCTCTCCTCTCTGTAATTCTGCCTCTCAAATAAATAAAAATAAATCTTTAAAAAATAATATTTAGATTCAAATTCAGCAACAATCAATTTTATGGATCCATTAGCAGTCATTTCCTGTGTTTCTCCTATTTCCCAGAGCTAAGCAACAGCTACTTTCTGATTCTATAATAATTTGTTTTTTAAAGAACATGGTCATTTTGGCTTATTTACTTTCATCTACCAATAGAGGCAAGGCATAGACAGTTACTTGAAATTCTGCAAGACGGTATGCGCTCATGAAATGCATCTTTTGCTTAATACAGTAGAAAACGTTTTACATAGTTGGCAATTTCACGGATTTGAGTATAGCATAGGTCAAAATCTGTCCTGAGGCAAAAACAACTGCTCAAATGTGGGAGCTGAAGTGTAGCAGATTGGTCAAAGCTGGAGGTGCTTTAGCATCTTTAGAAGTTATTTATCAGCTGATGCTGCGGCTCAATAGGCTAATCCTCTGCCTGTGGTGCCGGCACACCGGGTTCTAGTCCCGGTCGGGGTGCCAGATTCTGTCCCGGTTGCCCCTCTTCCAGCCCAGCTCTCTGCTTTGGCCAGGGAGTGCAGTGGAGGATGGCCCAAGTGCTTGGGCCCTGCACCCCATGGGAGACCAGGAGAAGCACCTGGCTCCTGGCTTCGGATCAGCGCGGTGCACTGGTCACAGCACGCTGGCCGCAGCGGCCCTGTCTCTCTCTCTCACTGTCCACTCTGCCTGTGGAAAAAAAATACACGCAAAAGTTGTTCTACTTTACCCTAAAATTCAGCTTTCATTAGTGCTTTCATTTGTCCCTAATTTTTCCTATAGGAGACCTACTCAATCCTCAAACTATATTTCAAATCTCATCACTTCTTCAAAAGCCTTTCTTTCGTGATCCTCTGGAGCATTTAATTCTTCATTCCCCTGCGATTTTATAGTACTTTAAATGTCCTGTCTAGCACCCTCCACATTCAATTTGTCTAAACCTAATAGATAATAACTACTTGGGATATATCAGTCCTTAAACTGGGTCCAGAATTAGAGATGAAACTCAAAGTATAATAGCCAGTATTGGTAGTGGTAGTGGTAGTCAGAACGTGATCTCTAACTGTAGACTGAGTAGGGTCAAATCCCAGCTCTGCTTTGAAATGACCATCAAGTGTCAGGAAAGCTATCTATAGTTGTGGAGCCCTACACTCTTTGTCTATAAAATTTGAATAAAATTAGTATCTTCCACATAGTTTATGAAGGAATAAATGGTAACACTTATGTGTGGAGCCTAACAGAGCCTGTCACACATAATAAGTACTCAAGTCTTTTGATGACATTTTTTGGAATCAAGTTGAAAATCCATTCATGAGGATCCAGGAGAAATTCTGGCAGGCCTAGTATGTCAGGAATCTTCCTGAACTTTGGGATATCAGCGTCATTGGCTCAACTCTCCAAGTCAGTGAACAGATTGAGTGGGAGTGGGAAAATCACGAAATTCAGGCAGTGTGTGTGTAGGACACCTACCCAGTCACAGTCACAACTGTCTTGCTTTCTTGTTTCTCTATCATTTTGAGAACCAGAGCTCCAAAAATATTGGTTCTTACTGTTCAGTTAAAGCAAAACAAAAGAGGCTGGTGGTATACACTTGTTTAGCCTTTTGTTTATTTCACATTATGTGTGCATTCATGTAACCAGTGGATCTAGCTTTGAGTTTCAAGCATAGTTTTGGTTTTGCTAATAGACTAAATCAATTCTATTAGCATTATAATTCAGGGTGAGAAACTGAGACCCTAGAAAAAGAGAAAAGCAGCTCCACTCTACCAAATCTAAAGGTAGCATCTCTCAAATAAATTTCTGAATGTGATCAGGTAGAACCTGCAGAATTAGGGGATATAGCAGCATGAGTAGCACTGTAATGTAGTTAGGGTAGTCTGGGTTCTAGTCCTGCCTTTGCCACTGACTTTCACTATGTTATGTATCTTTGAACAAATTATATTCTTTCAGTGTTTTATTTCCTTCTGCACAACTAAGGCAAAAATAGAACCTGTTATGGTTTTAAAGGGTCCTCTAGGCTCTGAACTTATGTTATTCTCAGTATGAATCTGAATTGGTGTGCAAAAGAGGAAATTGGGTGCCCCACAGGAATTCTTAGTTCTCCATCCTTTATTCTCAATTCCTTTCTCTATTTTTCCTTACTCTATTTTTTCCTTACTCTATTTTTTCCTCTCTATTTTTCCTGTCATCAGGTATATGGCCAGTTCCTTTGGTTTATCTATCAACTGTCTCTAAGTGATTGTCAAAGCTCTCCCTCTATCTTTTGAGCTCTAGTCATATCATCTTCCTAGGAGACCATCTCAATGCAAGAGTCCCATCATCATATTTCCATATGACTAGTACCCAATTTTCTTCCGCAAAAATAGACCATCCCCTTTAGTACTTCCTGAGCTTGTGGCTTTACTGTTGTCCAGGCATACCAAACCTACAACATGAGCAATCTTTAAACTTTCCACTTAGCCATGATTTGTAGTTAAATCCTAGGCACTTCTTCAGTGTCTGACATCTATTCTTTCAATTCTGATTTCACCGCCACTATTCTGCATTTACATATACTCCTCAACTAAAAGATGGTTACATGCCAATAAATTTATTGTAAATTGAAAATATAGTAAGTCATAAATGCATTTACTTCACCTAACCTACTAAACATCTTAGCTTAACAGCACAGTTCAGTGTAGAATACTGATTATACTATACCTTTGTGATGGCATGGCTGACACTGCTTAACATCACAACTTATCATTAGCCCAGGGAAAGATCAAATTCCAAATGGCTTCTACTGAATGCTTATTGCTTTTGTAACATTGTAAAATCAAAACATTTTCAGGGACCATCTGTAGTCATTTGTTACAATAGCATCCAAACTGATTTCTCTATTTTAACCCTTACCCCCTCTGTGTCCTGCCATAAATAAAGCAGGGAAATTCACTTAAAACATAGATAAGATCATGTCATCTCTCTGTTAAGATCCCTGCAATCATTCCTTATGTCACAGTAAGAATTACATTTCTTTAACTGATCTGCAATACCCTACATTCCTTTTGTCATCTCATCCACCAGTTTGAAGCTGCAGCTATAAACAACACAAATTTACTATCTTTCATATGTAGTCCAGAAATCTGCTATGATTTTATTGAGTTGAATCCCATATGCCAACAGGGCTGCAATCTTTTGTGAAGGCTCTAGAGGTAGGATCAGCTTCTTTACCCTTCCAAACTTCTAGAGGCTACCAGCATTCCTTGTCAAATGTTCTTCGTCCATCGTTGAAGCCAGTGATATTACATATATGTGTACCTTTCTTTCTTTTTTTCTAAGTTGATTCCTCTTGACAAAGGGCCATTATCATCTTTTATTTTCATTTCTTCTTCTTTTTTTCCCAAAGAAGCCATTATTTTAATGAGTACAAATTTCATAAGTACAACTTTAGGAATATAGTGATTCTTCCCATCATACCCGGGCTCCCACCCCACCTCCTCCTCCTTCTCCCGTTCCCAGTCCCATTTTCTATTAAGAAAAAAAAAACTGTTTCTCAATAGTCAAGACAGGGGTTCTTCAAAGTCATAGCTTCTCAAAGTGTCAATTTCACTTCTACAGATTTCCTTTTAGGTGCTCTATTAGTTATCACAGATCAGGAAGAACATATGGTATTTGCCCCTTTGAGACTGGCTTATTTCACTAAGTATTATATTTTCCAGATTCATCCATTTGATTGCAAATTATTAGATTTCATTTTTTTTTACCACTGTGTAGTATCCCATAGAGTAAATATCCCATAATTTCTTTATCCAGTCTTCAGTTGACAGGCATTTAGGTTGATTCCATATCTTAGCTATTGTAAATTGAGCTGCAGTAAACATGGGGGTGCAGATAACTCTTATTTGCTGATTTCACTTCCCTTGGTACCTTTCTTTCATAATAGTCACTTCTTCCTCTAACTCTGATTCTTTTGCCTCCTTCTTAAGATTACATTTAAGGACCCTCCTTGCGATTACATTTGGATATCCATCTGGATAGTCCATGATAATCTTCCTAGATTAAGGAAGCTGGCTAGCATTCTTAATTCCATCTACAAATTTAGTTCCCTTTTGCTACGGAACCTAACATATTCACAGGTTCTTGGGATTAATATTAGACATATTGAGGGTCCAGATATGGTTACACGATTGTTAATTTTCCTTATCATATTTGGTCATTTGTTTAATAGTATCTATCTATTCCCACTAGAATGTAAGCTCTATGTCTGTTTTCTTCCCGGTAAACCTCCAGTACCCAGAATTGTGTCAGAAACATTTAAGGGGAACAAAGTGTTTGGCACATTTGTTAAGACACTGTTTGGGATGCCCACATCCCATATAGAGTGCTTGGATTTGAATTTCAGCTCTACTTCAGATTCCAGCTTCCTGCTAATGCATACCATGAGAGGCAACAAGTACTTGGATCCCTGAATTCCAGGCTCTTGACTTTAGTCTGGTCCAGCCCCAGCTATCGTGGGCTCTTACAAAGCGAACCAACAGATAAAAACCTCTCTGTTTCTGTCTTCTCCCATTTGTCTCTCTGTCTTTAAAATAAATACATAATTATTTTAAGAAACCCCTGAGGTATATAGTATGCATTTGTTCATTATCTATTATGATTCTAGTTTCATGCCTAGGCCCTAACAGTGTCTTTAAAGGTGAGCTAGCCCTGTGATTTTTCAAACTGCTCATATAATAAATACCTTTAAGGCAAATGACATGCTGTAATCCCAATAGTTGTTGTACATATAATCACTAATTCTGGTTAAAGTGAATTCAAACCAGTAGTGTTGTGGTAGAGTTTAAAAGATAGCTCTCATAATAGGCATTGTGGCACAGAAGATTCAGCCGTCATTTGGGATGACTGCATTGCATGTCAGAGTACCTGAGTTTGTATCCTATCTCTATTTCAGATCCAGATTCCTGCTAATGTGAACCCTTGAAGGTATCAGATGATGGCTCAAGTACTTGGATTCCTACAACCCCATGTACCAGATGGGCTTCAGCCTGGCACAACCCCAGCGTTTGGCTATTAAACCAGTAGATACAATCCAAAAATAAATGACTAAACTCAAAAATAAAGATTCAGCATCTGAAGAAAAAAATAAGTCTGCCCTGTGGTATTTGAACCATGGCTGATTTCAAGCTACTGATGTTATGTTACTAAACATGGAGTTGGGAAGAAATTTTCATAATCAATTTTCAGAATTTAAGTTGACTCCAGCACACTATTGGTTGAAATCCTGTCACCTAAACCTCCCTTTCCATATTCCCTCATTATCCACTACAGGATACTTGAGGGTCCCCAGAATATAGCTTGAAAAATTCACATATGAATATGGCAACTTTAAGATTTAGATGGGAATACTGAGGCCTAGAGAGGAGGGTGAATCCAGCCTCCTAAAGCCAATTCCAATGCTCTTTGCATTGTGTCATGCTGCCGATAGTCTAGTTAATCTCTCATTTTCCTGCTTCCAATTTCCTCACTCTGTTCCACTGGTATTTTGCTAACATATTTGGTTCAAAAAATAAAATAAAAATAAAAAGCAAAGCCTGATTTCAGCAGGAATAAAGTCCTATTCCAGCCTTAAACCTGGAGTTCTCATAAAAGCCTATGAATCAAGGCATCTTGGCCTGGCTTTCAAGACGCTCCATAATCTGGCCAAGATTTTTCTTTCTCTACCTTTGTACCTATACATCAAGGTACAGTCCAACTAATTTTGTCTTCATTAGAATTATTTTTGCCCTTGACTGCCTCTGGGCTTTGGCTCTTTTTCTGCCATGTACTTGGAATTCATTTCCCATCTTTTTACCTATCCAATGATAAGCAAATATCAGATCCCAGCCCATATTCTAGCTCTTCTGGGAAATCTTCCTAGACCACTGAAGTCCATGGGGTTTACTACAACTTCTAACTTCCATTGCACACGTGAGTTTCTCGCACTGTTTTGGTCTTTAGTATGTGAGGCTTCTTAATGTTTAATTTTAAACTCATGTGCTTATTTTTTTAGTGTATCATTAGGTTGATTTTTTATATGTATGTTTCTCTGTGTATATATGCTACATATATACATTTAAATGAGTTTTTATATGCTTACATGCATGTTATCTTGTATATTCTGCTTGAGTGTATATATGTGTTTCCATGCTTATTTATGTATGTCTTTGTGTATATCAATGAGTATTTGTGTGTCTATGTGTCTATTTTATGTGTCTATGTGGGCTGAGATGGTGAAAGTAGGCATGAAGCCACAGTGACCTCAGGTTATTGGGTCTCAAAAGATTTGGGCCATTTTCTGTGCTGCTCACCCACAATCTGTGAATTCTGACCACATACATACCACCATTTCAGGAAGCATTGAATTTGAAGATATGGGAAAAAAAGGTGAACCTCCTGAATTAAAGTAGTTTTCCAGCTGTCTCCTTTTTCCTCTTCAACTACCCCATCCTTTTGCTGGCTCTGCTCAAGTATAGCCTTGGGCCATCAAGAAGAAAAGACAGTCTTTGAAAACAGGCCAACTTGGTTGGGAAATCTCAGTTCTGCCATTTACTAGTTATATGACTATGGTCAGGTTCCATGATAACTCTGGACCTCAATTTTCTTAATCATAACAGGATATACATGTAAGGCAAGGCCTAGAAGTTATGGCCTAGCCTAGAGTAGGATTTCCATAAACAGCAATTTTAGTTATCATGTCTTCTGGGAAGTATTCCTTGATTATTGTGTCCTCACTAGATACTGTCTATGCAACAACTTTTTTTAAAAGATTTATTTTATTTATTTGAAAGCGTTATAGAGAGAGGTAGAGACAGAGAGAGAGGTCCTCCATCCACTGGTTCACTCCCCAGATTGCCGCAACGACTGGAGGTGCACCTATCCAAAGCCAGGAGCCAGGAGCTTCCTCCGAGTTTCCCACATGGGTACAGGTGCCCAAGGACTTGGTCCATCTTCCACTGTTTTCCCAGGGCATAGCAGAGAGCTAGATCGGAAGAGGAGCAGCTGGGACTAGAACCGGCACCCATATGGGATGCCGGCACTCCAGGCTAGGACCATAACCCACTGGCCCCAGTATACAACAACTTTTTAAAATCTCAGTTATAATTCACCTTGTATTGGAGTGTACATGTGTGTGCCCAGTGGTGCATCCATGATCCATGTTTGTGTGTCTACTTCATCTATACTAAAATAACACTTAGGGGCCATTTCGAACATTTTTCTGTCTCCTTTACAACATCCAGAGAAGGTCTGGAAATAAGAGATCATTAAAGATATGAAGGAAGCAGAAAAACTTAGTACTTAACAGTATAATTCTTAGAGACATAAATATGAGTTTGAATCTTGCCTAGGTACCTTTTATAAAGGTAAATTAGTTCACTGTTCTAGGCCTTGTTTTTATGTGTAAAGCCATGTTTTACTCAAGTCATTCAGCGAATAGTTGCTGAGTATTGTATTTTAGGAATTGTAGGCACTGGAGATAGAGCGGTGAACATGATGTGAAAGTTACTTCCTTCATGAGGTTTACATTCTAGAGTGGTAAGCAGACAACAAACAGGTGAGCCAGTAAATAAATAAGCAGCATGTCAAATAGTGGTAAGGACTCTGAAGAAAAAGAAAAGCAGCGTAAGGGAGTAAAGAATGATGGGAAAATGCAAAGTGAGGAAAATAGTACCTACCTAAAGGGATCTAACAGTGGAATTAACTAATTCATGCAAAGTGCTTAACACACAGTGCCTGAAAGAGTAAAAGAGGTGAAAAATAACAGCTGTCTTTGCTATAGTTGTTGTTGCATATACAGGGTAGCTTGACTTTCAAAATCTGAGAGGATATAAACATCAAGCCTAATGATGCTCATGTTGCAGTTTGGAAGCTGAGACTCAAAGAGATTTGACTTGCCCAAGATCTCAGAATGAAGTAGACACAGAGCCAGGCTTATCTCCAGGCTTCTTTACTTCTCATGAATTTTTGTTGTTGTTTTTTGCATCAACAAGCCTGCAGAGCCCATGGCAAAGCTGGAAATCCTTCCCAGAGAAATACTGTGCATCATCTTCAAGAAATTTCTTCAGATCCAGGCAGTCCTAAGATGCAAAAGGCAGCTGCAAAGATACACAGTCATCAAGTCAGGCAGAAATTGACACCAGTCCAATGGGACATGGGCTTCCAGCTCTTTAACAGGGAAAGCTAAAGAGGAGAGTTGCAGGGGGAGGTACGGGTGGGAAGGAGGTAGTCGTGGTAGAGTGTTGTTTGGAAAATACAACAGGAAGATTTTCTGAAGTTCAGAGTTGCCTAAGTGAAGACTCAATGGGAAATAAAAGCTAAAACTTCCAAGGAGGTGAACAGAATGAAACCAAAAAGCAAGGGACACTCATCCATAGGATATGGGTTCCTCAAGGCAAAGGGGCTTGATAGAAATTCAAGTGAAAATGGGGGCTGAAACGCTAGGATCTCTTCTTCTTAACCATCTCACAGTCCCAAATCATTTGTTTTGTTTTGTTTTTTAAACATAGATGGGGAGGGCGCTGAGGCATAGCGCGTAAAGCTGCTGCCTGATGTGCCAGCATCCCATTTGGGCGCCAGTTCAAGTCCCGGCTGATCCACTTCTGATCCAGCTCTCTGCTATGGCTTGGGAAAGCAGTAGAAGATGGCCCAAGTCCTTGAGTCCCTGCACCCACATGGGAGATCCGGAGGAAGCTCCTGGCTCCTGGCTCCTGGCTTCTGATAGGCCCAGCTCTGCCCATTGCAGCCAGTTGGGGAGTGAACCAGCAGATGAAAGACCTCTCTCTCTCTCTCTCTCTCTCTCTCTCTCTGCTTCTCTTTCTCTCTGTGTGTAACTCTTTCAAATAAATAAATCTAAAAAGTTGAATTTAAAAAAATATCCTGTGCCAAACCTAGTGTTACACAGCTGAAGAAATTCCAATCACTCTGTTGCCTGTGAATAGGAGTGATTTTTGGAGCAACTGAGCTTTTCTAAGGGGCTTAATGTTACTCTCTTGTAGGTTGATGTGGTGTCTGTATCAACTGACATTCAATGGAAAGTTCAGCCTAATAGAACACACTACCATCAAGTCAATTGTTTAGTACACTAGAGGTCATACTTAAGTTTCCCTAAAAAAAAAAAGTAAATGTTAGATCCATTATGGAAAGGTATGAGGATGATTCATGAAAATAGATTCTCCCTCACTACCAGGGTTCTGGAGCTACTGGAGAAAGTAATTCAAACATCAAAGAGATTTTCCATATGAGATATAAGGCATATTCCCCCATAGCAACTTTATCCATGGGTTTGCTAATTAATTGTTGTTTTTTTATTTTTTATTTTGATGTGTAGAAAACCCTTTCACACACTAAGCTCTTGTACTGTTGAAGCTCACAGGCACTCCACTTCCATCACTGTTCACTTGCATAAGCTGAGCAGGCAGGAATTAACAGCACAACTGGTGAAAATAGCATAGACCAATAAAGTTGATCTCTTCTCCCTTGGCTCAGCAGAAAGGAAAATACCCTCACACTGGAGAGAGCATACTCATCCCAAACGTCGTCTCCCAACCTCTGATTCTTGTGGAGGGGACCCAAAATAAATACAGCCTGTCGGATCAAAGGCCAGAGAGCCCCCATCGGCTCCAGGGAAAGTCCAGTCAATACTCTAGCAGGGGGAGGAATTGCTTCACTCACCCTCAAATCTCCAACCCCTGGAAGGGAGAAGGGGGAGTTCCCCATGTGACTCGTGCTGAAATAAGGAAGGAAGGGGAATATGTGATGGAACTAGGAGTTCAAGTGAGAAATAGAGTAAAGGAAGGGAAGTGCACAGGCACAGACACTGGCAGCCACCAGGAGTGCAAGATTCTGCGGCAGCAGGAGGCTGGAAGAAAAGTCAGAAGTGGCTCTGGCTGCAATGGGGATCTTACTGGGTCTGCTGCTCCTGGGTCACCTAACAGTGGTCATCTATGGTAAGGCGTTGAGTGGGACCTGGGTACCATTACTGGCTCAGGCGAAAGACTGAGGATTGATGGTGAATGCTTACCACAGAAAGCCTGTACTGACTAGTATTCTCAGCCAATGTGGCAGGCTCTCTCAGCTTTGGGCAAAAGGGAGGGAAATAGTTGAAGGTTGCTGGAAGAATCTAGGAAGTAATTGGGTAGAAACTTAAGCAGATTTCCTCTTGGAAAACATCTACATGATTTTTCTATGGATTTTTGTATCTCAGAGACATCAAATAGGTTCCCAATGTCACCCAAAGACTGCCTCCATTTGCTCTCTTTTATTTGAAATTTTGCCATTGAACTTAACCTCTCTGACTCCTGGTTTTGGTTCCTTAGAATAAACGTTGTCTAAGGCTTAGATGGAACTTTAGAAGTAACCTATACCATGCTGCATTATTATGAACACATGTCAGCAATATTTATCTACACACTTAAAATGGATGGGAACTCATAATCTACTCAGTGCAGGTGGAGCTCCCATTGTTGGGAATTTCTTATCTTTGTCGAAATAAATCTTTGGGTTCCATCCAAAGACCACAGCCCTATTTCTTGGGGCCACAAAGTATGTATTTGTTCCATATGCCCTATGACAGCCTTTCAAAAGTCTATGGGGGGCCGGCGCCGTGGCTCAACAGGCTAATCCTCCGCCTTGCGGCGCCGGCACACCAGGTTCTAGTCCCGGTCGGGGCACCGGATTCTGTCCCGGTTGCCCCTCTTCCAGGCCAGCCCTCTGCTGTGGCCCGGGAGTGCAGTGGAGGATGGCCCAAGTGCTTGGGCCCTGCACCCCATGAGATACCAGGAAAAGCACCTGGCACCTGGCTCCTGCCATCGGATGAGCGCGGTGCACCGGCCGCAGCGTGCCGGCCGCGGCGGCCATTGGAGGGTGAACCAACGGCAAAAAGGAAGACCTTTCTCTCTGTCTCTCTCTCTCACTGTCCACTCTGCCTGTCAAAAATTAAAAAAAAAAATCTATGGGGGATCGGCGCTGTGGCGTGGCAGGTGGAGCTGCTGCCTGCAGTGCCGGCATCCCACGTGGGCACCGATCCAAGTCCGGCTGCTCCATTTCCAATCCAGCTTTCCGCTATTGCCTGGGGAAAGAGTAGAAGATGGTCCAGGTCCTTGGGCCCTTGCACCTACGTGGGAAGACCCTGAGGATGCTCCTGGATCCTGGCTTCAGATCTGCTCAGCTTCAGCTGGTGCGGCCACTTGAGGGGTGAGCCAGTGGATGGAGGACCTCTCTCTCTCTGCCTCTCCTTCTCTCTCTGTGTAACTCCAGCTTTCAAATAAATAAATATATTCCAAAAACTTTATGGAAAGACTCTATGCCCCCTTACTCTTCTCTCCTGCAAGCTAACCAGTCCCACTTCTTCCAGCTTATCTTCATAAGATTTAGATTCTTACTCTCTCATGGACTAACTCACTTTCCTCCGGACATTACCCAGTTTATCTGGTTTATTTGTGGGAAACGAATGCTAGACATGTATTGCAGAAGAGACCGACTTTCCTACTGTAGCATTCCCTTGGGTTTTCCACTACCATCATCTATACCACTCAAGAGTGAATTGTTTTTTCCGGAAACTGAGCCTGGGTAGTTGCTAAGTGAGACTCAATGTAGGATAAAGAAGTTCTCAATGCGACTTTGCTTGTTCCATCTCCCTAGAGGGAAAGGTTGGATGGGTGTTAATTTGAAGTCACTTGTGAGGTCATAAATAACCCAGTTTCCATAGCTAACCTAGATTAGGATTCCCTAACCTTGAGCTTTGTGATCCATCAAATTCTAGAACCTAGGAGTTACAAAGTACTCTGAATTGAATCAACTGAGAGGGGAAAGAATTTTTCCTAGACCACAGAGCATTGTTGGCAGTTCACATTCCTGAAGAATATTATTCGATAACCACAGTATTTGTATTCTCTACCAGGCCTTAGAGTGTACCTCTACCTTCTCCAACTTGGTTTGAGCTGAGACTTATAGAGGCAAAATGGGGCTTTGAGGAACATTATATAAATGTTAATTTTAAATCCTCTGTGTGTGTGTGTTTGTGTGTGTGTATGAAAGAGAGAGAGAGAGAGAGAGACATGAGAGCACTCACATGTGTCTTGTTCCTTCCCAAGCTTGTGAGCTCCAGCCCTAGAACAAGCCTTCCAACTGTGCATAGAATCGTATACTATAGACGTGATGTTCAGAATATACTGACTGGCCAATAATGCCTTCCCTCTCCCTGGGTCTTAGTGTCCCCAGCCCAGCTATGCAGTAAGGAGATTAACTTTGCTAGTCTAAAAGGAACTTACCAGCTCCACAACTCTGTAGGAATGGCTTCACTGCTAAAAAGCCCCTAGGGGGCAGAATGAACTGTCAGTTTCTTCCTGTGGGGCCAAGACAAATGTTGAAATAATCATAATAAAAAGTCCTAACATGCAAATTTTGTAAGCATTTGATAAACATCTATTATCTAAGCTAATCCTCCAACCAGGAGGCAACCCACAGCAGGGAGAAAGCAGACCTGTGTTGGGGGTGGGGGATGTGCAGGACTTGGGGAATATCACCCTCTCTAAGATTATGGGAAGAGGAAGATGCAGAAATGGACCCAGAATGTCGCACATGCACAAAACCAGGACTTTTCCTCTGGACCATTACACAAGCTCCAGGATTTTGCTTTTCTGAATTCAGGTCCCAAGACCACGATGGGCCCTAGGATTATTCCCTGTTTCACCAACCAAACTCTCCTTCAACAGATCCCTTGACTGAATGTCTATCTATCGCTGGCCTTTGTCCCAAAGGAAACAAATATTTGAAGGAAACACAAGCTATCCTTAAGGGGGAAGGGCAAAGCTCTGAGATTCTGTGAAAGACTTTTAAGAAAGCACCTGGAGGATGGGGGCATTGTTTTTCATTCTAGAAGCTATCTAGTCTGAGGATGACATCCATGAAACCATGTGAGGTAGGCCCAGGTAAGGGGTTGCTAATTACAACTGTGACTTGTGTTTTAGTAAGTTAAGAAAGTAATAATTTCATGTAGCAACTGAAATCCTGTAGTCTGGGTCTTCAGGACCATTTCTCTTCCAATGTGTAACTTTGGGCAGGTTTCTTTCTTGCTCTGGGCCTCAGCTTGCCCATATGTGCCATGAAAGAATATGACTAACTGGTTTCTAAAAAGCCTTCCAACTATGCCATCACAGAAGTCTCCAAATCCCATCCTTCCTGATAACCTCAACCCCTGTTGTATCAAGTGGCTTACCATCTTCTGGTTCTCAGGTATTGATAATGGGCAGAACATTCCCCTAAGAGGTGGGGCTTTCCTGAAATGGATTTTTCATACTCAACCTTTCAGGAAAGTCAGCATTATTGTGTAATATGGCCAACATTTCACACTGGGTGACAAGCTGATCCTGTTATTATGTCACTGTGTCCTCTCTGGCTGCCCTACTACCCAGATGGCCTAATAGCCAACTCATAACTCACTAGAGTCTATCTGGTTGGGGAAGGAAGCTCCTAACCTTGTCATGAGATACCTTCTTTGGGTCAGTATTAAAGCTGACAACGATCCATTTAAATAATTTTATTAAAAGGGGAAGGTATATTGAGGACTTGTAAAGGATAGGAAGAATCAAAGCTTATATGAGAAGTTTCCCTTGAGGCATAGGATAAGATCAACACCAATCACCATTAAACACCAGCTATATGTTATGTGCTTTCACACTTATGAACACATTTATCTGCATAATAACCCTCCATGATGTTTATTACTTCCACTTTATTGATGATGATCTGAAATCCAGATGAGTTTAATAATTTATCCAAAGTAGCATAAGTATAGAATAAGGCAAACCTTGGATCCACATGGTTTTATTCTAATTACTTCGTGAAGTCCTTCACTAGCAGTTTTTCTAGCCTCTCTGAGAACCATGGGGATAGGTGGAAGGTCAATGCTATTGTGATGACTGTTACCTTGGAGATCAAGGAAGATGAAGTACAGTACACAATATCCTCTTTCTTATGATGCCCTGTGACTAACATCCTCTTTCTCCTTGTTCTACTGATGAGCCAGGATGAGGAAGAGAAAAGAGAAAGAAGTAGAAAAGAGCAAGAATAAGAAAGGGGAAAAGGAGAAGGAAGAAAATAAGAGAGGAGAATGGGTAGGAGGAAGAAGAAGGAAGAAGGGAGGAGGGAAAAAAAAAGTAAACAGAGGTGGGGGAACATATCATTCTAGAAAATTCTGGTTACAAACTGTTTCATGCTCCCATTTTGGAATGGAGGAATCAAGCATGACCTACTTTGAGAAGTGACTCAAAATTGTGAAACTGGGACATGTTCTTGACAGACCAGTGTGAGCTGTATGGGAATCTCGTGCACATTTCCAGAGAGTAATTCAGCCAGGTCTCTCAGCTTCCCTTAGGTTAAAGGGAAGACATGCACATGCATAGACAAAAGTACGTTCAGACGTTCCAGATGTCCTCACAGCAGAATGATGCTTTTTTGCCTGGGTGGGGGGAGTGTGAGAATGTTTTTCAGAGGAGAGGAGGGAGATTAGAGAGGGCCAGAGGAAGATGAATGGGAAAGATCCCATTAAACCTAGGCTCAGATGGTTTTCATGGGTTTAAGGATGTTATCTTTGGATGTGGCTAAAATATGTGTGGGCATTTGTGCTCATGCTGATGATAAGCTCGATTTTCATGCACATGAGAGCATTAACTTTCAATAGCACAGTGACATTCACCACCTGGTAAAAGTTCATCACCTACTAAAATAATGTACTTAACTTCTGTTTCCAGTATAGTCTACTACACAAGACCATCCAGGATTGAAAGGGAATTTAAAGAGTAATATTGTCCAACACCCAAACAAACTCTAGGACACTGTCAGATAACTTAGCCCATCCAAAATCAGCTCTGATTTATTATAAAGTTCATTTTTAGGACAAATAAAAATCTTCCCCTCTTGTCTTCCCATTTGTAGGTCTGAGTTCTGCTCCCGGCCATGTCTAAAACTCTCCAAAGAGTGTGTGGTGGATTGAGCAACGTGAATTTATGTTTATTTATTCGTTTCTATTCAAGACATTTATCTTGGTGAAAATATGCTGTTTATATTCTAAGAGGACCTAGTGAGAGCACAAATCAGAGGCTCGGCTTTAGTATCCCAATTAATAGAAGAAGCCCTTATACTTGAGAAAACATTCTGGGATCTAGAAACCATAGCCAAATATCCAATCCAAAATGTGTCATCTTCCTCTGCTTGACTGAATCCTAGGAATCCTGGGCTAAGTAAAAGGCTTTTATTCAGTAAGCTCACATTTTGGAAACACCTCTCCTGGGAGAGGCATTAAGATATTGCCTACACACAGTTTCTCACTCTTGGTCCCAATTTTATAAATTACAAAATTCTCAAAATATGAGCTTATGAGTGGAAAATTCTTATGGAGGGCAACGTTGTCTCAACGCCTTTATCTTCTTCCCTCTGGGCTTACCTTCCCAGCACACCAAGGAGCAATCTCCCTTCTCTCCTACCACCATTCCCACTATACCCAGTCCTAGAACTTTATTCAGACCCTTTTATTCTCCACGCCAAGCACATACAAAATCTTTTCTCCCTCAGGATGGAATTTTCCAGCTTATCTTTACTGAGAACTAACAGAAATCCAAAGGGAAATCAAAGGAAAAAAGGGGGGTATCAGGAAAAAAATGTTACCCTCACAAATATAGGCTTTAAACATAACAATAACTAATGGTTTTGTTAAATAGTTTCCATGCTCAGAATTGTGTTTTGCCTGTCTTCTTCTTCCCCACTGAGCCCTTCTGGCAGAGCAAAGGGAAATAACAGCAAGGTAGAGGGCCTCTTCTTGCTTAGCCCTGAAGCCCCCACATTTTACCAGATACATATTTATACCAATGAAATAGCAAGGACCCAATGGCTCAACGTGTAGTGCTCCCACTTTTCTTTTGGAAAATGCTAAATGAAAACGCTAAGTGAAATGCTAAACAAACTTGCAGAATGTTAAGATTTGGCAAAATCCCTAGAGATCATTCTATCTAAAGCCTTCACATTTTAAATAGACAAAAAGGAATCTCCATAGTGTAAGATGACTTATCCAAGCTCACCTCACAGCAAGACAGTGATATGAGAAAGACTTGAAACGCACAAGACTAAACATTAAGGATTGTACTTCTGAGGACCAATTGTCTTTAATGGGAAGAATGGCAGAAAACAAAGGAGCACAGTGAAGGCAAAGGCTTAATGGAAGGAACGTTGAGGAGTGTTTCTCAGAAGTTTCCTGAGGCCTGACACTACCACTAAAGCTTCTATGTTCATATGTCATCCACTTTTGCTTTCTTCCTATGTTCTCCCTCTTTAGGCCATCCCATCCTGGAAGCGCCAGAGAGTGTGACAGGGCCATGGAAAGGAGATGTGAATATTCCCTGCACCTATACCCCCCTGCAAGGCTACACCCAAATCTTGGTGAAGTGGCTAGTACAACGTGGCTCAGATCCAGTCACCATCTTCCTGCGTGACTCCTCTGGAGACCACATCCAACAGGCAAAGTATCGCGGTCGCCTGCACGTGAACCAAGAGGTTCCAGGAAATGTGTCCCTCCAACTGAATATCCTGGAGATGGATGACCGGAGTCACTACATTTGTGAAGTCAGGTGGAAGACCCCTGGTGGCAACCAAGTGGTGAAAGATAAGACCATTGAGCTCCGAGTCCAGAAACGTGAGTCACTGTGGGGGTAGCAAAGCATTGATAGGCAAAGAAGCCATAGGGGACTAGGTTACCCATAGAGTAATCCTAGAAATGCCTTGGAAACCCAGAGACCTTTGTTTATCTCTACATATGCTCTCTTCAGTTCTGTGCTGCTCAGTTTTGTAAAACTTTGCTTTATAACTTTGTCAACCCAATGGTTAATAATGTTATACTAAACTTAAAAAAAAAAGAACTAGAACAACGCATGCCAACATTCTTTACATTCTAAACATTTCTGTACAGTGAGAGTTACTTCAAAAAATGTTATTCTACTGTAATTTTAATGATCTGTGACTGCTTTAAAATTTACTGTATATGGCTTAAGTGGTCACTTTCCCAATCAATTATTATTTATAACCATTGTCTATATTCCCACTAAACTAGGGTCCTTTTTGTTTTTTACTTGTTAAACTTCTTATTCAGTGAAGTATTAAGCCTTTTTTTTACTGTAACATAAATTTAAAACATGTTATCTCAAAAACTAAAGAACAAAGGAAGAGGGAAGGAGAGTGGAAGGAAAAGGGGACAGGGAGGGCAGGAGGAAGGAAATATCAATATAGTCTTAGAATTGTACCTACAAACCACATTGAATTGTAAAAAACCTGGTGTAATTTTTTTATTTTAAAAAGACTGAAAAACAGTTTATTGACAATAAAAGTGTAAATTGTTTAATTCTTATCTTTTTATATAGTTTTGCTATAACACCATGATTAAAATAGTGAATTTCCCTTTAAAAAAAAAAAGAGGCATGAATAAGCAGAGTAGCCTCAGGATTGTCACTGTATGGAAGAATGTAGGAAGTGTTGTGAAGAGTTCTTGACCTTCAAATCTCTACGTCTTGAAGTGTCCCAGAAATTCTAGCAACCATAGCCTCAAGGACCTCCATGAACTTTGGGACTTAAAACTCATAAAAATGAATATATCTGATCAGGGTATTCAAAAGTAGACAAATACTTGGTAGTGAAACCCTGGAGAAGTGGATGCAAGGGTTAACCAAGGTAAGATTTGCTAACTTGCAATTTTATAAAGCATGGCCTTGGTATTCCAAATCTACTGATAATCCAAAAGCTACTTGAGTATAAAGAAAGGCTTTATTTTTTAAAGATTTATTTATTTTTATTTGAAATTCAGTGTTACAGAGATGGAGAGAGAGACAGAGAGAAAGATCCTCTATCCACTAGTTCACTCCCTAGGTGGCCACAGTGGCCAGGGCCCAGGCCAGGCTGAAGCCAAGAGCCAGGAGTTTCATTCAGGTCTCCCAAGTGATTTGCCAGGGCCAACACACTTGAGCCATCTCCCGCTGCTTTCCCAGGCCATTAGCGGGGATCTGAATCAGAAGTGGAGCAGCCAAGATACAAACCAGTGCCAATATGGGATGCTGGCATTGCAAACAGCTACTTTTACCCATTATGCCACAATGCTGTCCCTGCCATTATTTTTTAAAGTCAGTTGATTTTTAACTCCAGATAATTCTAATCCCAGATACTGAAAAAAAAGTATCTAATGCCCCCAAAAAAGCTATTTTTAATTTGCATTGCCTTTTTCCCTTCATCCCTCCCAAGTCAGGAGCTCCCCCTTTAGTTCCACTTACAGATAGATGCACACCCTTATACCCATCACAAATGACTTGGCCTTGTGTCACCATAGCCTTATGACTTCTCAGAATCCCCTCTCTTGTCTTCCCTCTGCAGTCTCTGTCTCCAAGCCCACGGTGACAACTGGCAGCAGTTATGGCTTCACGGTGCCCCAGGGAATGAGGATTAGCCTTCAATGCCAGGCTTGGGGTTCGCCCCCCATCAGTTATGTTTGGTACAAGGAACAAGCTAATAACCAGGAACCCATCAAAGTAGCAGTCTTGAGTACCTTACTCTTCAAGCCTGCGATGGTGGCTGACTCGGGCTCCTATTTCTGTACTGCAAAGGGCCGGGTTGGCTCTGAGCAGCGCAGCGACGTTGTGAAGTTTGTGGTCAAAGGTGAGCAACTCTCTCCTTGTGAGAATATTAGCAGACTAACTTGAATCAGAGATACCTCAAAGCAGGGCACATATGCCAGAGAAGTACTGAGAATGGGGCCCTTGGTAGGCAATGATTGTAAAATTACAAAGAAAAAAATTTCAGGACTGGAAGCAACAGCATTAGAGATAGTACTCGCATATAAAGATGGAAAAGAGACAAGTGATAATATATATCTCATATTGCCAGGTACAAAGTATATGAACCCTACACATACTTTCTCATTGAACCCCCGCAACTGTTTCATGGTATAGATATTGTCGTTCCCATTATATAGAAGATGAAACAGAGTCAGGAAGGGAAATCTAGTCACTCATATAGGCTCACAGCAAGAAAGTGCAAATCTAGACTTGCACTCAGATTTCGTGCTCTTTCCACTACCTCTGCTCATTTCTCGTGGTTGAATATGTATCAGATCCTGGGAACATTTTGGAAGCTAATATTTTGTTCTTTTTTTTTTTTTTTTTGGTTGTTAGTGGTGGGGTTTTTGTTG
Source organism: Sylvilagus floridanus (assembly GCA_949820135.1). Lineage (NCBI taxonomy): Eukaryota > Metazoa > Chordata > Mammalia > Lagomorpha > Leporidae > Sylvilagus > Sylvilagus floridanus. Next base: position 84,411,673 of record OX463223.1, read on the forward strand.
TTGTTGTTGTTTGGCTTATTTTTAAAATTTTATTTAAAGTATACAAGTTTCATGTATCTAGTATATATGGATTTAGTAACATAGTGATATTCCCCACCTCCCTTCCTACTATGCTCATACCCTTCTTCTTCCTCCCTCTTCTTAATTTTTACAAAGATCCATTTTAAGTTAACTTTATACTCTTAAGATTAAACCTACTCTAAATAAAGAGTTCAACAAATAGTATATATATATATATATATATATATAAAAAAAAACACTGTTTCTCAACAGTCGAGAAAGGACTATAAACAATCATCCAGCCTCAAAATGTCAAATTCACTTCTATATGTTACATTTTCTATTTGATTGTTGTTTTGCTTATTTAATGAAGTTTGGTTTTGCTTTATGAGATACAGCCCAGATATCTGCATGCTTTCTTATAATCCCCTTCCTTTCTTCCTAAAGTCAAGTTCAAGTTCTGGTTGAATATGGGCTCTGGTTAACTCAGGTCTATTTCTTACAGCACTCCCATAGTACTACTAACTCTACATAGATCCTGACCTATTAGTTTTGAGAGTAGCAAGGGTTTTCTTACCCTTAGAGAGTTACATGGACAATGTCCCTGTTCTCTAAGAATTAACATTCTGGTCAAAAACAGAGGGAAAGTCATGATCACAAAGACCAAGAATATGTCTTTCATAAAGAGCAAGGTGAACATTTTTGCTTTCTGTGAGTTAGCTCCTGAGCCATTTGGACAGATGCTTGTTCATAGCCAACCAATCTATTTTTTTAACCACAGTCAATTCTTAGTACAATGTTATTAAGCAATGCTCACCATTACCTCCTACTGACAGATAAGAAAACTGAGGCCCAGAGAAGTTACTTTCAGCTTGCCACACTTCCCTGCTCTCTGAATCATGCTACTGTATCTTGGCTTCCTCTGCCTGCTTCCTTCTCTGTCCCAAACTGGTTGTATGATTCTAGATGCCTCTGTCTCCTCTGCCTTACAGAATTCTTAAAGTTTCACCCACCTTACCCTCTGTGTTGTTCTTCAGTGCTGGAATGGCCATAGAGGCCATGCCTTTCCTCCTACTCTTACACTGCTGAGTTCTGCTGACAAAGAAAACACAACAAATCACCGATATACATTGTCCCCGCTTTAGTTAAATGTTCTGCGATATTCACTGTCTGCCCACGCCCATTCTGTTTGCCAGTCTATTTATTCATATTTGTCTCATACCTTATAAGAGAACTTCAGAACAATTCCACATTTTTTCAGGCCTCTAACCCAGCTTCTGGAAGAGGAAGTCACCTCATTCTCTGAAAAGATCCAGACCCTTTTCAGATATGAATTCTATTAATTTCTCTTCTCTATGAATTCCATCAACCACTCTCCTCTCAGCCTTGATATTTCTCTTATCCATTCCCATAGTTCCTCTTGGCACAGAGTAAGACAGCCTTTGCTCCTCTCCACAGCAATCCTTCCTCCTGAACTTAACTTCAGCTACACCGACTCTCTGCTCTACCCAGCTAAGTCAAATATGCATATAATATATGGTATAAATGTATATATATATATATATATAAAACATATTTATGCTATTCTTTAAAATATGTCTCTCAGTTTGGCACTTTATCTCTCCTACCGTCACGACCAACCTTGTAAAGAAGGGATATTCCACCAGCTGCACCTCCCAATTCTCCACACTATAACTTGCTAAGCTTCAGCACTGACCTCCAAATCACCAAAAAACAAAATCTTCCATTCACATTCATCCTTCTAACATCTCTGTAGCAGCTGACCCTGTTGCCCATTCTTTCCTGCTCAAAATTCTTTCAACTATTTCTATCAATGATATCACTCTGTCCTGATTCTCCTAAGACTTCTTTATTCTTTCTCAGACTCTTTTGCTGGTTATTCTTTCATTAACTCAAAGACTTCATTCATAGTCCCTTCTTCATGTATCCCTATAGTTTTGGAGGATTTTACTCAATTCTGCAACTTCCAATATCAATTCTAGGCTAATATCTCTCAAACCATAATTTTATCCTTAGTTTCTCTCCTGAGTGCAGATCTCAATGCCTAATTACCTTCTGGACAGCTTCATTTCTAATATCAGCTTCTCTAAAATTGAACTTACCTTTACCCATCAAACCAGCTCCTCGAACATGTTGGAAGACACCATGTTATCTTTCGATTCTGCCCTATCCTTTACTTCATGGCCAAGTAATAATTAAATTTATCAACTGCCATAAAATCAAACGACTAAATCAGATCTATTATTAAGCACACCATTCTCTTCACATATTCTCACGGTCTAATCATGTTTTTTTTTTTTTCCTGAACAATTTCAACAGTCTTCTAAATGACTTCCCCATGTTTTTCATCAAACCACTAACTTATCCAGCACTTATTTAGTGTATATTTTATGTCACTAGATCATAAAATCCTCGAGTGCATAATTCTGCCTACTTCATGGATGCTCTCCAGAGTTCAAATAAGTTCTTAATGCTTAGGAGGCACTAAATCAATATTTGTTAAAGAATGAACTCACTTGGTTAAAAGTCTCACTACACAGTTTTTAGAGTTATTTTTTCTAAAACTTACACTGAGTAAGTTTTACTTTATTCATCAAAAACCTTCTATTACTCCCCATGGATCCTCACAAAGAAACAGCAAAGCCCAAGCTTTTAGTCTCTTCTTAGTCTACCTAGTGTACCTTATCTTCTAATATTTCTCTCCACATTTGAAACATAGCATAATGTTCCCTCTGCCTAAAGAAATTTTATTAACCATTCACTGACATCTTCTTGTATTGAAAAATACTTCACATACTAAAAAAATTCAGCCTTCAAAAATTTTTGTTAATTTATTTTTTATTTATATTAAAGACAGATATCTTCCAACCACTGGCTCACTATAAAAATGTGTGCAACAGCCAGGAATGAACTAAGCTGAAGCTAGGAGCATTGAACTCAATCCAGATCTCCCACATGATTGGCAGAGACCCAAACACTTGGAGCATCACCTGCTGCCCTACAGGGTATGCATCAGCAGGAAGCTGGAATCATGAGCTGAACTAACTCTCAAACCCAGGCACTCCAATATGGGATGCTGGCATTCCAAGCAGTGGTCTTAATTGCTGAGCAAACACCTGCTCTAAATTCAACATTTTAAGGTATATAATTCAGTAGTTCATATGGTTGATTTATTGTCACTATTACTGGTTCCAGAACATATCAACCAACCCAAAAGGAAACTTCATACCCATTAAGCAGTATGGGTATGTTTTTTGTTCCCCTAATTTCTAGAAAACACTAATTTGTATTCTGTCCTTCCTCATTTACCTATTCTGAATATTTCATATAATTTAGAATCATACAGTATGTGACCTCTTATGTCTCTTCTCTTTCACTTAAAATAATGTTTTCAAGATTTATCCATGCTGTAGCATGTATCAGTGCTCCATTATTCTTATTAGTAAATAATTTTCCACTACATGGATACACTACATTATTTATCCATTCTTTATTAAATGACCACTTGGGTTGCATTGACATTTTGGCCATTATGGATAAAAATTGCTATGAAAAATCATATAAAATGTTTATGTGGACATGTTTGTAGTACCTTAGCTATATGACTAAGATGAGAATTGTCAGGCCATATAGTAACTCTATGTTTAACTATTTGAGGATCAGTCAAACTTTTTCCAAAAGTTTAAACAATTTTACCTTCCCACCAACAATATGAGAGTTGGTGTCATATCTAAGGATCTATTGACAAACCAAGCTCATGAACAATTACTCCTACATTTTCCTTTAAGAGTTTTATAGATTTATTTATTTATTTATTTATTTGACAGGTAGCGTTACAGACAGTGAGAGAGAGAGACAGAGAGAAAGGCCTTTCTTCCATTGGTTCACTCTCCAAATGGCCGCAACAGCTGGAGCTTCACTGATCCGAAGCCAGGAGCCAGGTGCTTCTTCCTAGTCTCCCACATGGGTGCAGGGGCCCAAGCACTTGGGCCATCCTCTACTGCTAACCCAGGCCATAGCAGAGAGCTGGACTGGAAGAGGAGCAACCAGGACTAGAACTGGCACCCATATGGGATGCCGGCACCATAGGCAGAGGATTAACCTAGTGCACCATAGTGCCGGCCCCAATAGTTTTAGTTCTTATGTTTAGGTCTTTGACATATTTTGAATTAATATTGCTATATGGTGCGAGATAGGGGCAGAATTTTACTCTTCCATGTGACTATCCAGTTTTCTCTGCACCATTAGCTGAAGAGACTATGCTTTCCCATTGAATGGTCATGGTGAGGCAGCGTTGTTGAAAATCAGTGACCAATAATATATTGGTTTAATTCTGGACTTAGTTGGTTAAACGGACTTCTTTATGTTACGTTTTTTCAATTTTTAATTTATGTTTCATTTTATTTGGAAGTTATAGAGATAGAGAGAAATCTTCTATTCAATTGTTTGAACCCTAAATATCCACAACAGCCAGAGCTGGGCCAGCCTGAAGCCAGGAGTCTAGAACTCCATCTGGGGTTCCCACTTGGTTGTCAGGGACAAACCTAATTGAGCCATCATCTGAGGCCTTGGGGGCTATGCATACCACAAAGCTGGATCAGAGGCAGAGTAGCCAGAACTTGTACTAGCTCAACAGTCTAATCCTCTGCCTTGCGGCACCGGCACACCGGGTTCTAGTCCCGGTCGGGGCGCCGGATTCTGTCCCGGTTGCCCCTCTTCCAGGCCAGCCCTCTGCTGTGGCCCAGGAGTGCAGTGGAAGATGGCCCAAGTGCTTGGGCCCTGCACCCCATGGGATACCAGGAAAAGCACCTAGCACCTGGCTCCTGCCATCGGATGAGCGCAGTGCACCGGCCGCAGCGCACCGGCCGCGGCGGCCATTGGAGGGTGAACCAACAGCAAAGGAAGACCTTTCTCTCTGTCTCTCTCTCTCTCACTGTCCACTCTGCCTGTCAAAAAAAAAAAAAAGAAAAGAAATACCACTGATAATTGTATATCCATCTTGCACACTTGTTGAACACATTTATTGACAAATTTTAAGACTTTTCCATATATGGTCATGCCATTTAAACTAGAGATAATTTTGTTTCTTTCTTCCTAGTCCAGATCATTTTGTTGTTGTTGTTGTTGGCATAATCCAGGTTAATACCTTTATCAAATGGTGAATAAACATGGCTTGAGGATAGCCTTCTCTTGTTCCCAATCTTATAGGAAACATATTTAGTCTTTCACCAAGGAATTTGATACTACTTGTAGTCTTTTTATAGATACTGTTTAACAAAGTGACAAAGGTCTATTTTTAATTGTTAAATGTTTTAAATGTAAGGGCGTTCGATTGTGTCAAATCCCCTTCAGCAAGTAGTATGTGGAAAGATCACTGTTCCTCAGTCGTATAGACAATAATGAAAACTCAAGATATCAATTTTACTCTTATGTATGACTCCCCAAAAGGAACACAACAATATTTCAATATTAGATATGTATCTTTAAAAAATGTTTATTTGAAAGGACGAATTACAGAGAGAAGGAGAAACACAGAGAGAGAGATACTTCTATTTGCTGATTCACTCCCCAAAATGGCCTCAAGGATCAGGGCTGGGCCAGGCCACATCCAAGACCCAAGAACTCCATCTAAGTCTCCAACATGGGTGGCAGGGGTGCAAGCACTTGGGCCACCTTCCACTGCTTTACCAGGCACATTAGCAGGGAGCTGGATCAGAGGTGGAGCAGCCAACATTTTAACCTGTTCTCATATGGGATGCTGACCTCACAGGCGGTGGCTCAACCCACTGCACAGCAATGTGAGTCCCAAGAGATTTGTTTCATGGTCTCACATATGATCTCTTTTGTATGATGATTCGTGTGCACTGAAAATAATGTGTATTCTGCTGCTGTTGTGTGGAGTGCTCTGTATATGTCTATTAGAACTAGTTGGTTCTAATAGAACTAACTAATAGAACTAGTTGGTTAATAATGCTGTTCCGTTCAAGTCTTCATTTTCTTTGTTGCTCTTCTGTCTAGTTGTTCTATCCATAACTGAAAGTAGAGTCTCAAACAATTTTTATTGAATTATTTATTTCTCCTTTCAGCTCTGTAGGTTTCTGCTTCCTATATTTTGGGGCTCTACTGTTAGGCGCTTATCTGTTTATATTTGAAGTGTCTTCTTGACATTTATCACTTTATAATTATAATTTATTGAATGTATCACTTTATAATTATAAATTGTTTTTTGTATCTAGTAACAATCTTCAATTAGAAGTCCCTTTTGTCAGATACCACTAAAGTTACTCTCACTCTCTTTTGCTACTGTTTTCAAGATACATATTTCCATTTCTTTGCTTTCAAGTCATTTGTGCCTTTGAACCCTAAGTGTGCATAGCATATAACACATTATATTTTTAATCCACTCCATAATTCTCTTCCATTAAATTTGATTGCTTAAGATCAGATAAGGTGATGATTTATTACTTGTTTCTTATGTATCAGGTCTTTTGTATTTTTTAATTCCTTCATTGCTGCCATCTTTGATATTAAATATGTAATTTTAGTGCACTATGTAATCCCTTTGTTATTCCTTTTACTATATATTTTGAGTTATTTTCTTGGTACTTGCCCTTGGGATTGCCATTAATTTTTAATTTACAATCTAGTAAATAGTATATAATAGTATACAAGAACTTTGTTTCTATATAGCTCCACTCCTAATTAATGCTGACATTGTAACAAATTGCATCTTTATGTATTATAATCACATCAGTGTAGGTTTATAATTATTGTCTTTTATGATAAGAAAAAAATGAGCTACAAACGAAATAAAAACAAGACAAAATATATATTTTCCTATCTGAATGAAAACATCCTCTGAACACTATATATGGGTTCCTTGGAGCTCTATGAATCCTGGTTTAAGGCTTCTGCCCTAGACTGAGGTATAAGGGATGAAAGGCAACATAGGACTTAGCATCATGAGAGAAATGATGCGACATGTTCAAGTATAGCTCTGCAGTATCTTTACTTACTTCCAAATTCCCTAGAGCATTCAACTGTTTATCCAGGGATACCAGAGCCCCTGATGAGGCTCCCTTTTTACTTTCAGACTCCTCTAAGCCACCCAAGATCACGACTGAGGCACCTACCAAAATTGAGACACATATAACCACACAATTGCCCTTGGAAGGTGAGTTTTTACTGTTTTTATTTTTGGTGTTAAATTGTCTGATGCCTGTTACTCATTATCTTACAGTGTGCCTATAGGAATAGAAGAGGTCTGAAATGATGCCATGGAAGCCAAGAAAGAAGCCCGAATGCCATTGGATAGGAATCAAAAAATGAAAAAAAAAAATCACTGGGTTCCTCAGTGAGAAAATGGCAGCAAAAGAATAGAAGCAAAAGAAAGATATCAATGCATTAAGGGTGGCAAAAAAATAGAATCATAAATATATCCACATATTTTTCTTTGTAAAAACTACAGAGGCAAAATATAGAATCAAAACATTCCCATTAGAAAAGCAGGAAAAGAAAACACTGTAACTTAAGTTTTGCTCCTAGTCTGACATTCTATATGATTTGGGGAATATTACATCCCCATATCTGCTTTCTTCCCACTAAGCACTCCAAACAGTAAGAAACTAAGATGCCTCATCTCATAGTACTAGTTGTCAATGACATGACCAAGTACACTTGAAGGTACAACACAGTTGCCCAGAGAAGTGCCTCCACCTTTGCAGCCATCCCCTACCTCATGGTTCCTGAATGTAGGAGAGGCCTCTTATTCTAATTCCCTGTTCTCACAGTGACATCTACAATGAACCCATCCTGGAACTGGACCACTGAAATGGATGGGTACCATGGGGAAACCATTACTGGGCCAGGTAAGAGCAATATCAGAACTTCTATCCTTCCTCCTCGGATCTGAGCTTTGCTACTAGAACTCTCCACTATACACATTGTCCTGCAGCATTAAACTCAGCAAAGCAGCAAGGGCCCTGGTAATTAATGGGATAGATGGGATAGAGAGCCAAGTTACACTGGGGTTAAAAGGAGCAGTGAAGTTGTTCTTATCCTTTTCCTTGTTGCCATAATAATATACTTCCCAAGCATTCTGAGCAAGAATAGGGATAGTGCCATGATGTCAGCGAGTTCTCTTAGAGAGATGGCCATTGAGCCAGGTGAGGATAGTGGCAGCATCTCACTACTTTAGCTCTTAACTAAGGATTTCCAAGTAGCTGATTTTTGATTCCTCCAAAGTCTCAAGGGTCCCCAAATAAGTATCTCACAGATTCAAACCACTAAGACAAGATCTTCTGTGTTTCATCTGGAACTGAGAGTTTGCTGGTTTGTACTGACATTACTGCATTGATGCCTAAAATAACAAAATATTATATAACAGTCAATAGCTAACTGTTTCCTTTAATGAACCACTGTGTTGTCATGACCCATGCCCTAGAATTCTCCAGACAACCCCATAGACCTACAACAAAAATATTAATGGCTGGTATACCAGGGGACTTCAAGACTCCCGATCTACACTAAGCATCTGTTTTGATTTATTGGTATTAAGTAGTCTGATGCCTGCCACTCTTGGTCTCATTATTTTGCTATTTATCTTTGAGGGTGGACTTCTGAATACCTTTTGTACCTCTCATTTCCTAGTTGCAGAGTTTCTTGGCTATCTCTGGGCATAACTCAAATTAGGTTCCTGTGCAAACTTTGCATTGCCACTTTTGGCTTGGAGGCTTCCTAAGTTCTACCTCTTCCTGGGCTGTATCACTGGGAGAAGATAAGTTAGATAATGAGAGTTGGTTTGGGAAGATAAGAGATAACATTGGGAGGAGTATAAGTTGGATCTATGCCATATTTACTGTATTGTTTTCCAGTCCTTGACTCACCTCAAGAGGAAATCTTTTATCTGCATCAGACTTACAGCTTAAATTCCATCAGTTCCAATCTGTTCTGAAGACCACACACACGTGATTTCTAGGAGACTATATCTTAGTGTCTAGTAAAAATAAATCCAACTGTAACAACAAACATTGGAGTTCCTTTTTGTACCTCTATCATCTTACCTATCCTTATAGATTCAAAATATTACAACTGAGTGTCCATTAGACATAATTCAATATTTTCATTGAACTTATAGGGAATCCATGCTGAGGACAGACAAGGATTTGGCTAAGGTCACTGTATTCATTTTTCCATGTATGTTGTGAAAACTTCCCCTAAACGTAGAAGTGTTAAACAGTATCAGTATATTAGCTTACATTTAGATAGATCAGAAGTCAGACACAGTTATCATGAAGCTAAAATCAAAATGTCAACAGATCCACATTCCTCCTGCGGGCTTTAGGAAAAAGCCAAATCCTTGTCTTTCCCACTTTCCAGAAGCTACCCACATTCTTTGACTCAAATTTTCCTTCCTACATTTTCAAAATTAGCAATGTAATATCCTCAGATCTTTCTCTGATTCTGGTTTCTTTTTTTTTTCTTTTTCCCATTTTTAAGGTCCCTTGTGATTACATTGAGCCCACAGAGCTAATGCAAGCTAGTCCCCCCACCCAGTCTAAACCTCCAATAATTGTCAACCCTTAATTCTTTTTTAAAGATTTATTTATTTGTTTATTTGGAAGTCAGAGTCACAGAGAGAGAGAGAGAGAGAGAGAAAGAGAGAGACAGAGAGAGAGAAAGTCTTCCATCTCCTGGTTTACTTTGCAAATGACTGAAACTGCCAGAACTGGACCAGGATGAAGCCAGGAGCCAGGAGCTTCTTCTGGGTCTCCCACATCAGTGCAGGGGCCCAAGTTTTTGGGAGGGCCATCTTCTACTGCTTTCCCAAGCACATTAGCAGGGAACTGAATCAGAAGTGAAGCAGACGGTACCTGAACCAGCGCCCATATGGGATGCTGGCATAGCAGGCGTCAGCTTTACCAGCTACACCACAATGCATGTCCCAACCTTAATTCTATCTACAACCATAACTTCTCTTTACAGCATAAACTAACACACTCACTCAAAGTTTCTGTGTATTTGGGTATGAACATCCTTGGAAGACCATTATTCTATCTACCACAATCATATCCCAAGTAAATAAAAGATCCCTAACTGGAGGCTCCATTTAGTGTGTTTTTTCAGCTTTTAGACATGATGGAGATTTGTGTCTCGATGGAAATATGCTTGGAAAAGGAAGGAAGCTGGGTATTTTGCCAGAGAGTACAAGAGAAAGAATCTCTGTGTCTAGCAGTGACTGACCAGGTTTCTCCATATGATAGCATTTTGCTGAAACTGGGATGTCAGGGTACTAATTTATTCTTTGTAAGGAAAGGTAAAAACCTTATGTCTTACCTCCATGGAAAGCATGGAGGATTGGCTCAAATGGCCAGTTCAATTAGCCATCAACAAGTGAATCTCCCAGAATTTGTTTAGACTTGACATCTGTAGCCATTCCCAAGTATTTCTCATGAATGTGGAATTTTGTTTGTGCTAGCCAAGAAAATGGGAAATGGAAAAGATGCCTAGGCGTGTCTGACTGGTCATTAGAGTTCCTCTTTCCAACCTCATTTTCAACCAAAACACCTGGGTCTTGTTTTGCCTTCCAGGAAAGGGCCTGCCCGTATTTGCCATCATCCTCATCAGCTCCTTGTGCTGTGTGGTGGTTTTCACCATGTCTTATATCATGCTCTGCCGAAAGACATCCCAACAAGGTGAGTGATAACTATGGCTGGGTGGCTTTTTGCCTTTATTCTTTCTGGCAGTATTTTTGAGCCTACTCTCTGCATCAGGCGTTGCACAGAACATTTCAAAAGGCTCCCAACCTAGTTTGGGAGTGAGCATAGTGATACAGGGAGACAAGATATTCAAACCAACAATGACATAAGACTTATCATGGAAGTAAATGCAAGATTTTTGATACCTAATCAAGAATAATTATAATAAGTCACTTCATGAGCACTCAAGAGAAGGAGAAGTCACAGCCACTGCTGTCAAATTGGTTACAGTGTATTTGGGGGACTCAAGTATGGATACAAGTATGGAGTTTATCAATAATAATACATAGCAATGAAGGCTATGGATTCAATGCTAACGGGATCCAGAAGAAAAGTGAGTCAGTTAGGATTTCAGAAGAAAATGAAACTTAGACCAGGCCTTGAAGTTGAAACTGATGTGTAAAGGGGTAGTATTTTAGGAAGGAGGAACCACACATGCAAAAGTGTAAAGGCCTAAAAGACAACTAAGAGTGAAGTCATCAACAAAGAAAATCCATGTACATGAGTAATTGGGAAATGGAAAGTTCATTATTATAGAAGGCCTTGAATAACAGGCTAAAAAATTTGAACTTTCTTCATTGAGCCTTGCAAACACAACAAAAAGTAGGAAAAATTTTTGAGCAGGGAAATGGCATGATGAAGATGCAGCTTTCAGAGCCATTTAACAACTACAAGCCAACAGAAGAGGAAAGGAAGAACTGGGATGTTTGTTTTTGAGAAAAACCTTGCTATACCTCAATGCCCACTGAACTAGCCATTGCTCCTAGCATCAGTTTGTCTCTTTATATATAGTATTTTCTACTCCTAAATTGCTTAGTTTTCACCATGTGTCTCTTCAACTAAAGAGAAATGACTCTTGAATGTATATTTTTCTTGAAGATTAAACTCTGGCTTTGGCCAGTTAAAATGGTTATCACTCATGAGAATAAACTTTGGAATGGAGATACCACAAATGGCCACAAACCCTAGAAACACTAAAAAACATCACAGTCTTGTTGAGGTTGGGCATAAGTAGAATGATATTATATTGATTCCCTCACAAAACACACTCCATTTTTCTACATGACCCAGAGGATAGAGGTAAAAGCATAGCATTCTAGTCAGGGTCCTCTGTGATGTGGCTCTAGTTTATCTTCTTGCGTACCACCACTCCCATGTACCTATTTGCACTTCTAGTCACTGAAGTCCAGCAAATAAGCCTTATGCATCATGTCTTTATGTCTTTTCCCTTCCTGGATTGCATTCCAAGAATTCCTGGTTTTTGTCACCCTATGGAGGAGACAGTTTCTGGCATAAGTTCAATTTAACATGTTCTTACTGAGCACTTACTGTGTACCAAGCACTGAGCATATAAAGATGAAAAAGACATAACCTCAATTGTGTAGGAGCTCCCAGGCCAGTGGGGTAGGTAAAACAAGAGAATGTAAAGCTCTGACACAAGGCAGAAGGCTCGTGGTTTGCCCTGGTTACTTTGTTGTGGTCTTTGATGCATGTATCCCCACTTACATATTTGAAAGGTTATAGGCACCTGGGAAAGGGCAGTACCACAAGACATCCATTTTTGTACCAAGCTGAATGAAGCTTTGAACTTATATGGAATATAGGGTATTTCTCTTCCATAGACACTAGGAGGCAATGGTAACCTATTTTTGAACTTTTCCTGGGTGTGGGTTGGGAGTGAGTACATTCAGGATGGGCTTGGACCAGGATTCTTGGCATCAGACTTAATACAGCCCCTTCTTGGAATGTGGCCTGGTTGTCAAATTTCCCACAAGGACTCTCTAGAGACACTTGATGAGATTGCTAGGTGCAGATTGGGTCCAATTCCAGGGCCCAAATCCCACCCACAAGTAATCCCTCTAGCCCAATATTCTGAGTCAGAGATACTAAATAGAATAGTGACCAAGTGTGCCTCCTTTCTCTTCCCCTGATGAATCTGAATTCTTGTGTTCCAACTCATCTTTCCAATAACTCTCAGTTGTTGAAAAGCTGAAATGTATTGAAACTCCTCTCTGTCCCCCTCCCTCTCCTATTGACTGGTGTTCAGAGTCTATGCTTAGCCCTTGTGTCCACTTCCCAGGGAAACTTCTGACCCAATTCCTCCTTCTTTTCTAGAGCATGTCTATGAAGAGGCCAGGTAAGACAGCCTCTCCTCTTCCATCTCTGACCCCTTCCCTGCCCTCAATTCTATTGGTTACTGGCAGAAATCATAGAGGAAAGGGGATGTGGCACAGATCAAATACTAAGGCCAGGAGTCTTCAGTCAGGGCACAGTTTTCTTCCCTTTTTGAGGTACCCCCTGAGCTTCTGTCCTGGCTCAACAAATATACAAGATAATTTGGATACAACAGCCTTCTGCTCCCAGAATTGCTGGGTGGCAAAAGCCTAAGGGTCACTTTGGCAAGAATTGAGGCTAAGGGGTGGAAAATAAGGGCCCTGATCTCAAGCCTATTCTCATGGGTGCTGGGGGCTCTTGGACCATAGGGTGCGTACCAGGGAATCCAGCAACTCTGGAGAAACCATGAAGGTGGCCATCTTCACAAGTGGCTGCTCCAGCGATGAGTCAGCTTCCCGAGTTCTGGGCAATGACTACTCCGATGAGCCCTGCCTGAGCCAGGAGTACCAGACTGTCACCCAGATCAACGGTGACTACGCCTGCCTGATGAACACAGTACCCCCGGATTATGAGGTTCTTGCCACTGAGGGCAAGAGCGTTTGCTAAGAATACCCCCATAAGACCAGAGTCTGCTAACATAATTACTTATCCAGTCCCTGTCTTCTGTGTGACCCTCTTCCCTGCTACCACTCTTCATAGTCTAAAGTGTCTTCCCTGCTAGTATTAAGACCCCTGGCAGCAGCTGGCTTTGCCTAAGAGTTTACCATATGCACCCTAAGCAAGCCAGCTTCTGGGTTTGACCCTGAGCCCTTCTAGTATCCATGCCTCAGAATTCCATTACCCCTTTCTAAACACCAGAGGGAGATGCTCATAGCACTGAGACTTGATCATTATACCTCTAGTCATCACTCAACTTTGGCCTCTTACCACCTACAGAAAGAAGCTCAGCTTGGCCAGTTCAGGGGATTAGTTATGTTCATGATCACGTCCCTGTCTCCAGCACCAGACAGCTTTTAATTGAAATCATCATATCACAGGCCAGGGTTCACTTTTGCCCTTGCACTGTGAGTCTAGTTCTCTGATATTCTTTTGGTTCTCAATAAATATCTAATGACAACAACCTCAGTTTTGTTGGTCTTCTCTCAAGATATGGTAGAAATCTACCAAAAGTGATTAAAGTGAAAATAACTAAAATAGTTGAGGCCCCTGGGAGTATGGATAGCACCTTTGCTTTTTGGAAAAGTTCCCTTCCTGCCTGTGCCACTCCTGTCTCACTTCACAGGTTGGCCCAGCCGGAGCACAGCTGACCATTGGCTTCCATTCACATCTCCGTCATCTTGCCAGCTCCACTTGGATGACTCTGCACAAATTAACTGAAAGCCTTAAGAAGAAGGAGCATTTCTTCTGCCTCTAGGCACTAAGCATGAAGAAATGAAGGGCTCAACTTCTTTACAAAGTGTATGCACCACCATCAAGGATTTCTACCTCTTTGAATCAGAAATTCTTTTTGGTTTGAAGTTGCGTTCTTCCGAGATTATCTCCTCTAACTCCTAGCCCCTTCTAGAGATTAGGGGTGAGAAGATGTCTTTCTACTCAAACAGAAATGGTGTGTGTGTGTGTGTGTGTGCGCGCACATTCATGTACCTTTAAATCATGCTCCCCTGTAAGGATCTATTCTGGATGAGATTTACACTGCTTCCTTCCCCCCATGTTATTCATGCCAAGTCAACTTCTTCACTCTTCTTGTAAGCTTCCATTTTGCATTTCTGGTTCCCATGAACTTCAGTGTCAGCATAGATTCCACTAGGAACTGCTCCCCTTTGGAGATGGTTACAGAAGTAAAAGCAGTACACAAAAGTGAACAAGGAGGAGACTTATATTTTACCACCACCCAATCTGCAAAGTCCATGGTCAAAATTTTGGTGGTTTTCTCATCCCACACACTAGATAGTTGGTGAAAGGAGCAACTTCTTCTTCTTCCCCCATTGTTCTTACAAACCCCTGCAACAGAGCCCCCACCCAGCAGAAACCTCAGCTTCTTTCATGAAACAGCTCTGTGTTCACAATGCACGCCTTTGAAAATGCCCATTATCTTTTCCTACTATCTTTAGAGAAAAGAATCCCTGGGTCTGAGAAAGAATCATGGGTGTATTTCCGTTGGTATAAGGAACTGCACGTTCAATAGCCCCTACTCAGCAGATCTCCAGGGATATCTCAGAATCTTTCATCTTAAAAAGCTTAGAGATAACTAATTATAACAATGCCACACTAAAAATGAGGAAATGAAGCCCAGAGAGGAACAGTGACTGACTTAAGTCACACATATCAAGTCAGTGGTGGAACAGACACCAAAGGTCAGGCCTGTGAACCCCTAGAAGAATATATTTATTGCTGCAGAAAACTTCTGGAGACAGACAATATTTGCTCCCAAACTGTGAAATTCTCCCATACAGTACAATGCAATAAGGCATACATGTGTATAGATGAGGCTGCAAACTGCAGAAAGATTAAATTGGTAATACAGAACCTGCCTTAGGAGAGTGGCTGGTCAGGGGAAATAGAAGAGTAAAAAGAGAAAAAGATCTTTAGAAGGAAGGTGTTAAGGCTCTCAAGGGACATCTAAATATTTCCATGGAACATTGGAATCATGGGAAAAATATTTCATGATCAGATAGTCATGAAAAATAACTCATTTGATAATTCACTCTTGGAGATTCCCAATGCAATATTAGAATATTAAATTTTTTTAAAAAAATTCTGCAATCAAGTACCCTTGTAACTTTGTGGATGCAAATAATTCTAAAGCTTACTTGCCCTCTGAACCATTTATTGTCCCCATTCTCCAATCCTTGCCTTATTTCTCAGGAAAAAGAAACCCACCATGTTGCCTACTACCTCACACACCCTCGAGTATTGTCATGTTCATGGTTTGGCTTTTTTTTCCCCACAAAATTCTGGATGGCACGAGACAGTGGCTTGATACATCTCCCCATGCCAGAGAAGAGTACCTCATTGACCCATGTCAGCAGGAAGCAGCTCTAAAGACAGATCATCGTCCCTCTACTCCTCCTGGACTTTTGGGACTAATGTAATCCCATACAACTCCTGCTTTATAAAAAACAAAAGGGGGGAATGTTAGTAATATGGCGCAGTCTTATCTATGGTGTTATCTACACCCCGTCATCATCCTAAGCTCTAGCCCCTGCTGCCATTGCTGGAAGCCAGGTGGCCACATGGCCCAACCACCACTGTCAAGCTCCACCCCCAGCCTAATGGGATTCACTGCTCCTACTTCCCTGCCTGCCCCCTAGCAAAGTTTTAAAAGGACCTCCTCCTGAACACGTGGCGCTCTCTCTCTCTCTCCCTGTCTCCTGATCTCTCTCGCTCTTTCTCTCTCTCTTCCTCCACGTCTCTCTTTCTTTTTTCTCTGTCTCCTGAACTCTGTCTCTGTCTCTCTCTCTTACGCTCTCCTTCTCCCTCTTTTCCTTCTTTGCTCCTTCCCTCTGGTCTGCCGGGTTTCCCCCAATAAACTCTTTCCCTTAAAAAAAGAAATTCTGGGTGGTATTTGACCTAATGGACTAATGGAAAATCAGCCAATCAGCAAACATTTATTGAGTATTTTTTGTATCCACACTAATGGGCTATGAAATGAAACCACAACCAAGGAAATATAATCTTGTCTTTTAAAAGCTCACAGTCTAGAATGAATTTCAAGAATATCCCCTAGAAATGTTCACTAATGATTCAAGAAGTGTTATTGGACAGTAGGAGGTAATGGAGAACATACCAGATCTCAGGCAAGGATTGCTTTGCAAATGAACAAAGAAAAAGTGTAGGTTGACTCTCAAAAAAAGTCCCAGGAGAATCGGGACTTTTGCTGTGCGGGGAAATACAGGAAAGAAATGGATAGGCAAAAAGAAATAGAGAAGATGGCCAGCACCGTGGCTCACTAGGCTAATCCTCCACCTGCGGTGCTGGCACCCCTGGTTCTAGTTCTGGTCGGAGCACTGGATTCTGTCCCGGTTGCTCCTCTTCCAGTCCAGCTCTCTGCTGTGGCCCAGGAAGGCAGTGGAGGATGGCCCAAGTGCTTGGGCCCTGGCCCTGCATGGGAGACCAGGAGAAGCACCTGGTTCCTGGCTTCAGATCGGCACAGTGCGCCGGCTCTGGTGGCCATTTGGGGGGTGAAGCAGCTGAAGGAAGACCTTTCTCTCTCTCTCTCTCTCTCTCTCTCTCTCTCTCTCTTTGTCTGCCTGTAAAAAAAATAAATATAGAAGATATTCTTAGAAGGAAAAAAGGCATGAGGGAAAAGAAGAAGTAGGAAAGCTCAAGGTGTGTTTAGTAGCCAAGAATGTCAGGAAAGTGGGTTACTAAGCTCTGCTTTTCAAATAAGCTATGATGCTTTTGTGTGAGGATTATGGTATCTTGGCTGGGCAACTTTGGACAGGGAATGTAAAGAAAGAAAATAATAATAAAGAAAGATGACGTCTATCTCCAGGTCCCTTATAACTACTGTGTCCCCTTCAACACTCTTGGGATGTTTATATACGCAACTCAATGATGTAGCTTCCAGAGCTAGCCTCACTTTGCCTCTGGTGCCCTCAGATACAATGTCTCAGTTCCCATAAGGTCACAGAAAATAATGTGGGAGAGCTTGGTGTTTGATGAGTATTCTTGGATCCTTGTAGGCAGTCTGTTCATGGTACTCCACCTTCCCTGGCCTGGAGCTGCTCAGCATGTGCCGCACTTGGGGTATTTGACAAACTGACACTCTACCACACGGAGTGTCCAACTCAGCTTGTCAAATACACGGAGCGAGGCACTGCAGGAGGCCAGGCCAGAGCCTCCCATGAGGAGAGGAGATCTTCCTGGAAGATGTGGCCCTGCAGAGGAAAGAAGTGGTCAAGTCACAGAACAAAGACTGGGTGGGGGGAGGGGGCAACCGAGGCATCAGTACAGAGAAATGAGCAAGTAAATGTAAGGCTTCTAACCAGAACGGTGGGTCTTAGAAGGCCTGCCTGATACTCCATGAGTTCCCAAGTGCTCAGCTTGGGGATCGTCAGACCAGAGACCTGTAGCTCTGACAGTTCTAGGGACCCCAAGCTTCCATAGTCTCCCCTATGCAGTAGAGAGCAGATAATCTTTTCATCTTACCTCTGTGACTTGGAGTAAATGACCAGGTCCCAGGATCTGTGTCCTTGTTCCTCCTTCTTCCCAATTCTCTCAAAGTGTGCTCTCACAGTGCTGAGGTTATAAAAATTAAGTTTTGAGGTTAAACGTGGGCTTGAATTCTAGATCTGTTGTCAATTAGCTGGGCAACCATGAAAAAATCATTTTACTTCCCTGAACACTACTTCTTTATATCCACAAAACATGTGTAATTTATAGTACCATAAGATTATTATAAAGATGATATGAAATAATCCATAGAAAGCCCTTAGTTCGGTATTTGATACATAACAAATCCTCCAAAAGTGGTAATTTCACTATTAGAGTAAAAGGGAAAATTATTGGTAATTATTGTAACAGGGTCAAGACAGATGTGACTGCCATTTCTTGTGGCTTTAGCTGTGTCAACTAGTATGATCCCCTTGTCCCATAAGGTTCAAGAATGGCAGTGATGAAATGGCCTTTAAGTAACATCTAGCCCCACCTGCTCAGGTTATAAATGAGGAAACAAAGGCTCATATTGTAGGAGAGACTTTGCTAAAAGGGGTTTGGAGTTTGGAGTTAGGAGCTGTACCACCTCATTGTGCCCTCCAGCTCTCCTCACTGGTCCTTTCGACATCCTGCTTTGAACATCCCTCTGAGAAAAGGGAGACACATCAGCCAAAAGGGCAAATAACAGGTTGTGATCTTTCCAGTGCAACATTGGGATCCCTTAACGCACATCCACCAGGCTAATACAGAAGCTACCAGAAGCAGGGCCAAACCTGGAATATCTGTGAGAATTTCCTTGGGGACACCCAGATCCTGTTGCTAAAAAAAATCCAAGGTGTTAGTGTCAAATTCTTGTCTTTCTCAGCTGTAGTAGTTGAGCTATGAAAAACTAGCTGGTCTTCATTAAATATTGGTGTGAAAAGTGGCAAACATCCCAAGGTTGCCAAGAATGGAAAACTGCCCCCAAGAAGACAGAAGACTCTGTTATAGCCCAGGAAAAGCAGGATTCACCCTTCTGAATAACAACAACAAAACTCAGCACTCTTTTAGTTGAATGTAAGGGGAAGGAGGGCGGGCACATGCCTCTCCCATTTAAGCTCTGGGAATGACCTCAAAGCTAATGCTCTAACCTGTCTTTTCCATGCCCTCACTTTTCTGTCTCTCTTTTCAGTGCAGCCTAAGCCACGCAGAAATGTGGCTCTTAGCCAAAGCAGCAGTCATGCACACCATATATGGTATAGAAGAAAGAATCATACAAACTTGGGTTCTAATGCTGTCTTGGCTGCTAACTAAACAATTATAGCTTGGGCAAGTCTTTCCTTGAATTTCAGTTCTCTTCCACAGAAATGGAGACAAGAAGACTTACCTGGACCAGTTATTGGAAAACGTTTGGTAAACTCCCCAGAACCTACAATGTAAGGTCTCAGAGGACTTTGTCTCATCCCCTGGAGCCATGGGTGGAAGCCAGCCTTGACTGAGTAACAGAGTTTGAGTTAAGGCTGCAGAGGAGAAAGAAATTAACTGATGCCTTTATTTTTCTATCATTACTCCCATTAGTTACCAGCTGCAGTTAAAAAAGAAAAAGAAAAACACTTGGATAAACTGGAGGTGTTTACAGAATTCTGATGCTTTTCTGATCTCATTCACCCTAGGAAGCCTGCCTGAGAGAGATGAAAAGGGCTGAGGAGTCCTAATCCACTGTAAGCTGAAACGCCTTGTAGATGACGCTTCCCCAGAGTTCCTGGGAGGGTCAGTGGCTGAAGCTAGACTGTTTCCTGTCCACTTCCACTGTTGCTGTTCTAGTTCATGCCGCTTCAATACAGTGGATAGAAGAAAATCAGGTTCAGTTAAGAAAGCCTTGCAAGACCTACAGAAAGAAGAGACAGATACCTAGTTGGAGTGATATTGAGGGACTCTGAAAATTCTTCTCTTGATCTGTTATACTAGCTGAAATATCATAATTTGTCCCTGTATGAAATACAAAATCCACTATTAGAAAGTTCCACAAAACCACTATTATTGAGGTAAGCAGTGTACCAGTTTTGATGGAGGTAATTGAAGGGGGTAAATCTGGAGAAGGAGATTTAAATAAAAATCTGCAGATCTCTGAACACTCAAAGTGAACCAAGTATCTGACAGTGGAGTAGAACACAAGAAGTCTTTAGGATCATGCCTTTATAAATCCAGACTTCCTCAGTACAAGAAAACCCAAATGGTCAGTTACAGCATGGGTTCTGTTGCTTGATGTTCCACTCTTCCTAGAGTGGAACAGAAAGATCACTGGACTAGGAGTCCAGACCCCCATCCTGTCACATATTATCTATGTGGTCTTGGGAAAGTCCATTTTTTCTCTCTCTCAAGTTCAATTTCTCCCATATATACCTAGTCTCTCAGTGTCCTCTCAATTCTGAAGAACTAGAAGGCAAATATCAGACTACAGAAAGAAGTTTTCACCTTTGAGTCATCTGTCTCCAAGAGTGTTACATGAATCACCCTCAGCCCTCCTCCTAGATGTTCAGGTATATATACACACACATATATATGAATTTTCAAGCATTACTGTCATACCCTTTCTCAACAGTGACAACATCCACCTATTCCTTCTATTATCCTTTTCGAAAGAAGCCAAAAAATGAGTTGTCATTTGGAGAAAGGATTTGCCCAAAGATTCACATTTCATTTCCACATGGCTGTTTCCTAAATATCCTGCATGGCTAGGAAATGTCACCCCCCCACACTCCCCACCACTAGAAATTCCAAGATGGAAGGTAAATGGGAATCGTCTTGTGTTACCCTTGCCCCCAAATCCCTAAGCAGAGACTGAAGGGAGTGGAATGGGCAGATCCAAGTTACCCTTGGTGGCCCTGGACACTTTCTCAGCTTGGAAATTCAAGAAAAGAGGGAAAATGAATACTATACCTGTCATTGAAGCGGTGTCTTGGTCTTGGAGGGGACAGAGGTTCTCTGGTGCTGAGCCAAACTGTAAAGGCCAGGAGGAGCTGGGCTTTATGCCATGAGCAGGAAGACTGTGTGTTTTGAAGGGCTCTTGGTGTCTTCAAGAGGAAACAGAAATGAGGAAGATAAGGCTGAGGTTAGCCAACGGAAATCTGGGTGCAAAATGACAAAACAGTCCTATTGTGAAAGGGTCTACTACTGCAGCAATAGTTCCCAATGCCTTACCCCTGCCCTTTCCTAGCCGACCTCCAACAGTCGGTGACTCTCCATGCTGCAGAAGGCAAGACCAGAAAGCTCCTAGCTGCCCCAGACTGTGTCTAAAGGGCAGGGAAGTTTTCCCAGAGTAAATGAGGTAACTTTGGAATGTCAAAATTGAGACATTATCTAATGAACATAATCAAAACTGAGGAACCGAGTCTCTGAGGAATAAAAGGAAATGTTCAATATCACAAAGAAAGTTAATCACAAAGCTGTAATTTGAATCCATTTTGACCAATGGCAAATCATATGTTCTCTCTAGTAGAATGCCTTATGGTCCTAGATTAACCCATTTTACCTGCGACTTCTCTTCTGGCACATAGAACCAGCTACATAACTTGCAGGTCCCAGAGCAAAATGAAAATATGCTCCCCTTATAAATAAATTAAGAGCTTCAAGATCATGACAGTAGAACATTAAATTGTGTGTGTGAGGTCCCTCTAAGCATGAGGTCCTGTAAAATTTATGGGTCACATGCCTGTGAACCTGGCCCAGCTGGTACAGTTATGTCCACAAGTCACATTCTGGTGCTAGTGGTGCTTACAGAAGGAAATAATAAAGGAAATTCACACTTATTAAAGTACTTATCATATGGTTTATATGTATTATCTCATCTATTCAACAACCCTCTGGGATGATATCATCATTAACCTTATTTGTATGTGAGGAAACTGAGGCAAAATAGAAATAAAGTGATGGCACACAATAAAGTTGTGGCACAGCAGGTTAAGCTGCTGCCTGTGTTTCTGGCATCCCATATAGGTGCTGGTTCGAGTCCCAGTTGCTCCACTTCTGATCCAGCTCCCTACTAGTGTACCTGGGAAAGCAACAGAAGATGGTCCAAGTACTTGGACTCTTTTGACCCACATGGGAGACCTTGACAGGGTCCCAGCCTCCTGCCTTCTGCCTGGTACAGTCCTGGCCATTGCGACCATCCAGGGAGTAAACCAGCAGATGGAAGATCTCTTTGTCTATCCCTCTCTATATATAACTCTGCATTTCAAATAAATAAGTCTTTTAATAAAAAAAAAAGACTGTGACTTGCCTAAGGAAATAAAACTAAGAAATGATAGAGAAGGCAAAATTCACAATCAGGTTTGACTTCAAATATTGCATTATTTTTCAGTCTTCCAAAATGTCTACAAAGAATGAAGATGGAAGTAATTGCTCTTTGGAAAGAAAAGATAGTGCCAGATCCCTAAGTTCAACTGTGACCTTTAGGCTAACTAAGAGACACAAAATGTGCAAGAGGAAACTAAGAAGTTTCCTTGTGCCTTGTGTTTACAACTCCTTGGCAGTCCCAATTCCCTGTCAGGAAGATGATAAATTCCCATCACGTCTTGCCCTCCACCATGAATTTTCATGTTATGGAGAATAGGAGGGGAAATTCTTGTGATACCTTTCAATTATGGCAGTGTCCAAGACCCAATCATGAGCCTCCACTAGCAGAGATAGTACCCTGGACCACATTCAAACTCTGGTAAAAATCCAGCCAAGGTATGTGCAGTCTTACAAATTCAGGATCAAGAGAAAAGACCACATCCTGTGATTCAGAAGCCCTAAGTTCCAGTCCCGGCTCTGTTCCTTCCATGAGTTTTGGTATTCCATACCAACAAAGGTTGGATCAGATGGTCTTACTGACCTTTCCAACTCAAAGATCCCCTTGTTCCGTTATGATTCCCTCCATCCCTGTTTTTTCTTACTGTGAGCTTCTCTGTAGCTGTAGAGTTTGAGGCTCTGGGGACAGCCTGGGATTCACTTGCACTCACTACTCTGCAGAAAATTTCCTTCTACCAGAATAATTTATTGGCTTAGGCCTTGAGACCAGTTTCCCCAGATCTGGCTTCTAGAAAGATTCAGTTCCTGTTTCTTTTTGGTTTCTGACTACAGCTGGTAGCGGAAGCAGGATGGTCTTGTGGGCACTTTGCTAGGAAGGGCCCCCCTCCTCCCTATTCATACCATAGAGATTGAGTAATATCAGCTACCCATTCCTTCTTTTTTCTCCCTGTCAGTTAGGGTACTCTATGGGCTTTTAAACAAGAATAATCTCAATATAATGTTTTCATTTAAAGGAATAATTAAAAGGGTTCATGTTGAACCCCATAGTAGGTCCATAAAAGAGAGCATTAGGAGCCAGAAGGTGTGCAAATCATGTCACCTATGGAGAGGGCATGAATGAGAGCAAAGGGCATTCAGCTTCTTGAAGTTCCTCTTTATTCCACAGACACAAAGCATGTTGGGAAGGGCCAAGTTTGCAATAACAGCACAAAGGAGACACTTCTTTTAGATCTGTTGTCCAAGCTGTTGCTCAGAGCAACCAAAGTCACAGAGGTCTCCTGTTTTGGGTGTTCTCTTCCTTGATTGTGTTTGTGGGTGGAGATGACAGAGAAGAGAGCTGAGAGGGGTAGCAGGCAGGAAGTGCTGGCGTCCCACCCTATAGATTCAATCACTTATTCACTCAATATTAGAGTGTAAAGAACACTGGGGAGTTCTTTTGTCTTAGGTTCTAGGATATAGCTCTTGATTTATAGACCTACTTCTGTAACTCATTAAGTATGTGACCTTGAACGATCATGCGCAGACTGCCTCAGCTTCGGTCACTACATCAGAATGAGGAATTCTCAAACTAAAATAGAGAGGAAGACAGACATGCACTCAAAGAACTATGCTACCCTACAGAATGTGACAAGTGATTTGATAAAAATACAGAGTGCCATCAGAGGAGTAGGTAAGAAAGAAGTTACTTCCAGGGCAGGGGATGAGAAGGCAATGATAATTAGAAAGGTCCATAGAAGGGGCTGACACTGTGGCGCAGTGGGTTGATGCTCTGGCCTGAAGCACTGGCATCCCATTTGGGCGCTGGTTCAAGACCTGGCTACTCCACTTCCGATCCAGCTCTCTGCTGTGGCGTGGGAAAGCAGTGGAAAATGACCCAAGTCCTTGGGCCCCTGCACCCTTGTGGGAGACCCGGAAGAAGCTCCTGGCTCCTGGCTTCGGATCGGGCAGCTGCAGCTGTTGCAGCCAATTAGGGAGTGAACCATAGGATGGAGGACTTCTCTCTCTCTCTCTCTCTGCCTCTCCTCTCTCTGTGTAACTCTGACTTTCAAATAAATAAAATAAATCTTTTTTTTTTAAAAAAAAGAAAGGTCCATAGAAGAGGTGAAAAGGAAGATTTTAGCTAGATCTTAAAGGTAGAAAAGAAATGATGTTCAGTGTTTTAGAAAGCTTTCTCTAACTAACTAATTTAGTTGCTCCCTATCTGAATTTCCTCCAGTCTCAAAGAAACTATCCACGTTATACCACAGGAAACCAAGAACTTCTCAGAGAAGGGACCGTACCAATCCCTTACTGGCTTCCCAGGGCCAGAAGTAAAATAGCTACCGCAGAACTCTGAGTTGAATAAACGAATGAGTCAATGTATAAACAAAGTATGGAGACCTCATGGTCCAAGGTTCCCATATTTCTAGGCTTTCCTAATCCTCATGAACTGAGGAAACAATCCTTAACTTTATCTCCCTGTTCACTCACCCCACCTCCTTTCAAAAAGAGGCCCCAAGGATAATTGCAAAGCTAAGACCACTTCCTGTGCAAGAGGCTGATGTCCACACATTGCACCTCAACTCTGGTGATTATTCTGCATAGGATTGCACTGGGGCTTCCTCCGAGAGGAAACTCAATAGCTGTTGCAATATTGAGAGCACCCTCAAGGCAAGACTGAAGAAGGTCTTGTAATCTGGGCTTGGAAACAGGGGTTTCACTGCGAGGCTCCTATAAACCTAATGATACTGGCAAGATGGCAAGACAGATGGCAGCTATGAATTCACCAATTATAGCTCAACTTTATTCAACAAGTTTGTATTGCACACCTACAGACTACAAAGTTCTGTTCTTGACATAAAATGGAAAAATAAATATATAACAAAAATCTGGACAATCTAGTATAAAGATAATGTAAGTCACAAGTATTCTTTTCTAAAAGACATTAATTTATTTATTTGCAAGTTAGAGCTACAGAGAGAGAGGGAGGGTGGATGGGAGGAAGAGAGATATGTCTCCCATTTTCTGGTTCACTCCTTAGATGGCCACAACAGCCAGGGCTGAGCCAGGTAAAGCCAGTAGCCAGGAGCATCATCCATGGCTTCCATGTGAGGGCAGGGGCCCAAACACTCGGGCCATCTTCTACTATTTTCCCTGGCAATTAGCAGGGAGCTGGATAAGAAGTAGAGCAGCCAGGACATGAACCGGTACCCCTATGGGATGCTGGCATTGCAGGCAGTGGCTTTATCTACTACACCACAATGCTGCTGGCCTGGAGATACAAATATTCTAATAACCACAGTAAAGAGTTAAGAATAATATAGGTGAAATTAATTTTAATGATATATTTTATGCAGCCCAACGAATCCAAAATGTTGTTTTAAACTGTGAACATTATATTTATTAATGACATATTTTACATTCTTTGAAATAGGGTGTATTTTATACTTACAGTACATCTCAAATTGTATTAATCTTATTTTCAGTGTTTAGTTACCATATTTGGCTACTAGCAATCTTGTTGAACAGAGCAAGTCTTCAAATAATTCGCAGTCTAGTGCAGGAACTGGATTGCTAGACCAGTGCAAACCTGGGCTGAGTACAATACTAGAAGTGCATTATGAAGAAAGGCACTGCATCAAGAGTCAGAAGACATGAACTACAACCTGTTCTTTGCCACTGATCCTCTGTATGACCTTGAGTAAACACTCTTCCCTTTATGGGCCTTCATACTGCCATTTCTACAATGAGTCTGAGCTAGATTTATTCACTGAACAAATTATCTATCGAATATCATCCTAAGTGCCAGGACTGCTGCCAGGCAATCATGATACAGAAGTGGGAAAGATAAAATGCCCACTTTCTTAGAATTTACCTTCTGTCATAAGTAGTTATTAAACAAATGCCTATAAGAGAACATGACTTTAAATATATGGCAAAGCTACAGTAATTAAAATAGCATGATATCAGCATAAAAGCAGATCCATAGACCAGTGGAACATAATAGAGCCCCTAGAAGTAAACTCATGGACTTACACCTGCTCATCTTCAATATATATGCTGAAGAATGTGCACTGGGGTACCAGTGACGTGGCATAACAGGTTGAGCCGCCATCTGCAATGCCAGCTTCTCATGTGGGTTCCGGGTAGAGTCCCAACTGCTCCAGCTCCTTGCTGATGTGCCTGGGACGGTAGCACAATGGTACAAATCTTTGAGCCCCTGAACCTACATGGGAGACCTGCATGAAGCTCCTGGATCCTGACTTCAGCCTGGTCCAGCCCTGGCCATTGTGGCCATTTAGGGAGTGAACCCGTAGATGGAAGACCTCTCTCTTTCTCTCTTTCTCTCTCTCTCTCTCTCACTCTCTCTCTCTCTCTCTCTCTCTCTCTCTTTTTCCCTCTTTCTCTCTTTCTCTCTTTCTCTCTTTCTCTCTTTCTCTCCCTCCTTCTTTCTCTCCCTCTGCCTCTCTTTCTCCTTCTCCCTCTCCCTCTCCTTGTCTCTCTCTGGAACTCTGCCATTCAAATGTAAAACAGAATGTGCACTTGAAAACGGAGTCTGGGAAATGTGCTCTAGGAAAATTGGATATCCACATGCAGAAGAATGGAACTAGACCTATTTCATCATGTACAAAAGTCAACTCAAAATGTTTTAAAGATCTAAATATAGGACCTTAAACTTTGAAACTACTTGAAGAAAGCATAGGGGAAGCACTTCAGGATATTTGGGATGGGCAAGGGATTTTTGGATCAGACTACAAAAGCACAGGAAACAAAAGCAAAAATACACAAATTGAATTTCATAAAACTTAAAAGAACTTTTTTTTGACAGGCAGAGTGGACAGTGAGAGAGAGACAGAGAGAAAGGTCTCCCTTTTCCGTTGGTTCATCCTCCAATGGCTGCTGTGGCCAGCGCGCTGCAGCCGGCACACCATGCTTCTCCTGGTCTCCCATGGTGTGCAGGGCCCAAGCACTTGGGCCATCCTCCACTGCACTCCCTGGCACAGCAGAGAGCTGGCCTGGAAGAGGGGGAACAGGGACAGAATCTGGCGCCCCTACCAGGACTGCTGCTGGCGCCACAGGCGGAGGATTAGCCTATTGAGCCGTGGCGCCGGCCAAACTTAAAAGATCTTTTTTTTTCTTTTTAATTTTTATTTAATGAATATAAATTTCCAAAGTACAGCTTATGGATTACAATGGCTTCCCCCCCCTCATAACTTCCCTCCCACCCACAACCCTCCTCTTTCCCGCTCCCTCTCCCCTTCCATTCACATCAAGATTCATTTTCAATTCGCTTTATATACAGAAGATCAATTTAGTATATATTAAGTAAAGATTTCAACAGTTTGCCCTCACATAGCAACACAAAATGAAAAATACTGTTTGAGTACTAGTTATAGCATTAAATCACAATGTACAGCACATTAAGGACAGAGATCCTACATGAGGAGTAAGTGCGCAGTGACTCCTGTTGTTGACTAAACAAATTGACACTCTTGTTTATGGCATCAGTTTTGCACAAAAATGGAAACAATCAACAGAGTGAAGAAACAACCTACAAAATGAGAGGAAAATATTTGCATTTTATACATCTGACAAGAGATTAATATCTAGAATTTATAAGGAACTCAAACAACTCAATAGCAAGGAAAGAGAGAGAGAGAAGGAAATAAAGAGAAGGAAAGAAAGAAGGAAGGAAGGAAGGAAGACAGAAAGACAGACAGAAAGAAAGAAACTAGTTAAAAATGGACAGTATTTCTAAACAGAAGACATACAAATGGTCAACAGGTATATGAAAAAATATACAAGATCACTAATAATCAGAGAAATGCAAATCAAAACCACAATGAGATATCGTCTCATTCCAATTAGATTAACTATTATCAAAAGGACAAAAAATATGTGCTGAGGCCAGCATTGTGGCATAGCAGCATCTCATATGGGCATTGTTTAGAGTCCCAGATGCTCCACTTCTGATGCAGCTCCATGCTTAATGCACCTGGGAAAGCAGCAAGGTGGCCCAAGTACTCGGGCTCCTGCCACCCACGTGGGAAACCCCTATGGAATTCCAGGCTCGTGGCTTTGGCCTGACCCAGCCCCAGTTGTTGGCAGTCATTTGCAGAGTGAACCAGCAGGTGGAAGGCCTCTCTCTCTCTCCCTCCCTCTCTCTCTCTCTTTTCTCTCTCAACTCTACCTTTGAAATAAATAAAAATAAATCTTTGTTTTTTTAAAAAAGATAAATTCTGGCAAGGATGTGGTGAAAGCAAACCCTTGCATACTGTTGGTGGGAATGTAAATTAATGTGACCACTGTGGAAAACAATATAGAAGTTTCTCAGAAAACTAACAATAAAACTATCATATGATCCAGCAGTTCCACTACTGGGTACATGTCCAAGGGAACTGAAATAACTCTGTTAAACAGACATGTGCACTCCCATGTCTATAAAAGCGCTATTCACAACCACCAAGAAATGGAAAAAACCTAAGTGCTTGTACACTGATGAATGAATAAAGAAAAATCAACCATAAAAAGTATGAAATATTGCCATTCACAACAACATGGCTGGAAATGGAGGTCGTTATATTAAGTGAAAAAATACAAGCATAGAAAGATCAGCATCACATGATCTCACTCATATGAGCTGTCAAAAAAAAGGTAATCTCATAGAAGTTAAAAACACAAAAGCACAATGATGTAATGATGCTACTGGAGACTAGAGAGGGAAGGGAGTAAAGAGACATGGGGAAAAGTTATACAACAAGTACTAATTTACAGCTATAGGGGTAAGAAGTTCTGGGTTTCTATTGCACAATAGGATGACTCTAGATAAAGCTAATTTAATGCATATTTCTGTACTTAAAAACCCTGGAAAAAAAGGGTTTTGGCTCTTGATACCATAAAGGAATGCTAAATATTTGAGAAGCTAGATATATTTACTCTGAGTATAAATTACAACAACGTATACATACATTGAAACATCACATGATACCCTCACCCCCAAAGAAAATATGTCAAGAAATAGGGAAATTCAGAGAGAAGAACACATAAGAAGGGATCTCCTCCACCAGTCTTAGGTAGGCCAAGGAAACTTTACAGAGAAAATAGCTTTTGAAGTGAAATTGGCAAATGAAAAAGAGTGAGTCCAGTGAAAACGGTTGAAAAGTAGTTCCAGGCAGAAGAAACAGCAAGGGAAGCTCTGAGATAGGAAATGACTTGGCATATTCCAAGGAAATGAGGAGGCTGCTTTGGCTTGAAATAGAGCAGGCAAAGGAAAGAATATCACAAGCAAAGTAGGAGAGTTAAGCAGGGTGTCAAACTGGGGAAGGCTCGACATGCCAAAGGGAGGATCTTGGACGTAGCCCGTGAGACATGAGAAGCCATAGAGGCATGGCAGTGCTGTGCCCTGCCGTATCCAAGCCTAGGACTTTTGCAGTCTTGATCATGCAGTTAATGAAGAAAGCAATGTTAAGTCCAACAGATGGGATTAGAGAAATCAAAGTAAGCAGCATTTTGAAAAACAGGATCAGAATAAATAGTTACAGAAAGTATTCAGGTAGAGGCAATGAGCTGAGTAACAGTTCAGGGATAGGAAAGAAGCAAGTCAGCGTGTTGTGACTAGAGGGACTGCTGACGGAACATGGTAAACAGGAGCCCAGTACTATTTGTAATATCTGTACATGTACTAGATTAATAGTTGCCCAAAGGTTTATCCAACATGCCAAGTGTATTCCTGGAGAAGCCATGCAAGGGCATCCATTTTGTGCTGTAAGACCGATAATGAACAAGTACTGTGTGCTCAGTAATTCCAGGCACTGTTAAAAGCCCTTTACATGTACTAGTTTGTGTAATCTTCCTGACAACCTTCTTCAGGAGGTATTTGACAGAACACAAACTGAAGCTCAGGGCGGTTATGTCACTTGTCTGAAGATAAACAGCTAGCCAATTGCAGAGGCAGTATTTAAATGTCTCACAACAATTTAACAATCGTAGGAGCCTTGTAGCAATACACAAAAATATATGGCTTTGGCAAAAAATATCAATTTTAAGTCAGTTATCATCTCAGTCTGCAAGGGAAGTTCTTTTTTTTTTTTTAAAGAAAACCTCACATATTTACAACTTATTATCATTAAACAGAAGCTGAGCTAAAGCCAATCTTTGCTTAGCTTCAGTAAATGAAGTAAATAAGTGGGAGTTCTAAAGAATTGTTTAAGGGGGCCAGCTCAGTGACCCTCCTCCTGCAGTGCCAGCATTCCATTTGGGTGACGGTTCATGTCTGGATTGCTCTACTTCTGAGCCAGCTCTCTGCTATGGCCTGGGAAAGCAGTAGAAGATGGCCCAAGTCCTTGGGCCCCTGCATCCACGTGGGAGATCTGGAGGAGTCTCCTGGCTCCTGGCCTCAGATTAACCCAGCTCTGGCAGTTGCAGCCGTTTGGGGAGTGAACTAGTGGATGGAAGACCTCTCTCTCTCTG
Organism: Sylvilagus floridanus; assembly: GCA_949820135.1. Taxonomy (NCBI): domain Eukaryota; kingdom Metazoa; phylum Chordata; class Mammalia; order Lagomorpha; family Leporidae; genus Sylvilagus; species Sylvilagus floridanus. Next base: position 84,442,443 of record OX463223.1, read on the forward strand.
TGTCTGTAGCTCTGCCTCTCAAATAAAGAAATCTTTAAAAAAAAAAAAAACAAATTTCTTTAAAAACAGGAAAGCAAAATGATTCCACTCCTCACTCCCCATATCGTATTCCCAGAGTCCTTGAGAAGCTTCCATTCATGGCAGAAATAACTATAACCAATCGTTCTTATACATTTTCCATAATGCTTATATATTTCCTACAGTCTCAGATATTTCCTATTTCTTATGTATTTCTTATAGCAAATGTTTAAAGCAACAGTTTTGAATGGATGGGGAAGGATGGAATAAGGACTGGACTTGCCACAGCTGCAAATACTTGGGAGAAACAAAATTTTATTCAGTTAAAATACATATTCCCATGATTCGGCCTTTGAAAAAAGGAAAATTCCGTCCTTTGTAACAACTTGGGTAGAAGTGGGTAATACCATCCTAAGTGAAGACACCAAAAGACAAATTCTATACGTTCTCTCTTATATGTGGAATTTAAAGCAACTGAATTCACAAAAGCAGAGAGTAAATAATAACTACAGATGCTAGGAGTGCTGCAAAATGAAGAAATCATGGTCAAGCAGGAAGAATTTTTTTTAAGATCTACTGCACAGCTTGGTGGATATAGTTAATAACAATGCATTGTACATTTCAAAATTGAGAGGATGAACTTCTAATTACATATTCAAAAATGGTAAGTATTTGTGGTGGTTGGTACCTTGATTTACATGAATTAATTATTTCAAATTTTAATTCATGACTGATACATCTCTTTGTAATATCAAATAATTCAGACTGGGGTGGGTATCTGTGCTGTCTTTGACTTGGCACACAGAGATCATTTTCTCACCTTTCTAGTGATTTCTCTGGGTAAAGGAAAGAGCAAAAAAGAAAATTTATAACAAACCCTGAGCTTACACCACAGATGAAAATGTGTTAGAATCCAATTTGGCACAGATATAAGAGACATTCAATTCCTAGTAAATAATATCTCATGGGATTTCAAAGAAATAGAGTACCCAAGAGCTCCTGTCAGGGCCAGATAATGTGAGGTAAGAACCAGAAAAGCTACATATTGAACAAACAAGGGGCATCATCCTTTAATCCCAGTTTTAGGCATAACAAGAAACAGAAAATTGTAGAAAAACATTTTAATGAGTGCTAACTGTATACCACTAGCTCTCACATCTATTATATCATTCACTCTTCTCAACAAAATTGTAAAATAAAAATTACTCCTATTTCACAAATGAAGGCACCAAAACTTGAAGAAATTAAACAACTTTCCTCAAAGTCACATATTTAACAAGTGGCAGAGCTAAGATTCAGACATTATTATTATTATTATTATCTGTATCCCTAAGATTTATGAAATGGACTACCCAAAGACTCACTACCTCCTTTGGCCCCTTCAAACCCTGCAACCCAATTATTCCCCACAGCCTGGTAGTAAAGAGAATGAAACCATATCTTTTATATCCAGTTGAATTTCTGGACGATTATTATGAATTTATTATAGGGTTCTTTACATATGACAGAGATTTTTTCTTTGTCTATAAGAAGAAGCACAAATATTGCCACCAGTTTGTCATTTGCTTTCAGGCTTTGCTTCTAGTGTTTTGCAGTTTTGTTCATTGTTTATGTCCCCTAATAGAATGCAGGCTCCACGGGGCAGTTATTTTGCCTTATTCCTAACTCTATCCCTAAGGCTTACAACAGCTTTGCTTACCATAGGTGCTCAATAAGTATCTGTTGATGAACAAGAATTATGCCTGCTATGAGAGCAAGGAATGCAGTGACATCCAAATACTGAAAGCCTTGACTCTCTCTTCACTCTGGTTCCTTATGACCTGAGATCCAGAAGCAGTCAGGGTTGAAAAGTCATCAAAAGCAGCTCTAGACAAAGTGTTAAGTGACCTGAGTTCCAGGCTCAGCTGTGCTATGGCTGGTAGAATGACCTTGAGATAAGTCCTTCTTTGTTCTGGGAGTCAATCCCCCAGTTTATAAATGGGATAGACTAGATGGTCTTTAAGAGTCTTCTTCTCCTATTCACGGATTTGTCAAATGATCCATGTGTCAGGGATACCCAAATATTAAGACTTACCAGAACCCTTCCTTCTTAGAACTCACATTGAAATGAGGGAAACAGAGGTGGGCATTTGGCCTAATGTTTAAGTTGCCAGTTGAGATGCCCACATTCCATATCAAAGTACATGGATTCAATAACTGCCTCTGCCCCCTAACTCATCCCATCCATTAGGCCTGATTTTCTAACCCACTGATGCCATCAGATACCTTGGAAGCTTTCTACAGTTTAGCAATGGAAACAGAGGAGGGGACAGAAGAGGCTCCGTGTGGCTCTCTGGCCAGCTTGAAGCAATTCAAGAGATGGTCTGCTCTTTTCCACTGTGGCATGGATTCCCAGCATCCACAGATCTTCCCATGGTCTTATCTATTAACAGTGAAGAGAGGGAAAGAGAGGTGGCGGGGGGGGGGGGGGTAGTGTTCTGAAGACTCTATCACACTGTCTTGATCGAACTAGAGAAACAGAAAGCTGGGGAAGGGAATGAACTGTTAAAGAGCGGTTACTCAACAACAAAAGGAAGACCTTTCTCTCTGTCTCTCTCTCTCTCACTGTCCACTCTGCCTGTCAAAAATTTTAAAAAATAAACTAAAATAAATAAAATTAAAAAATAAAGAGTGGTTACTATGTCTCAGGCACTGTGCTGGATGCTTTATGTACATCCTCTCTATATAATCTTCATAAGCACTCTTGGAGACGGGAATTCTTGTCCCCTTTCATAGATGAGGCAACTGAGTCTCAAAGTGTTCAAATGACTTATTTCAAGTCATTCAATAATCAGCTGAGATGGAGGTCAAACCAATTTTCCTACTGTCTTCTATCATCATTTGGAAGGGCCATTTAAGTCCCTTCTACTGCCTCCAGGTTGGATTATTCCAATTTTTATTCCAAAGCAGGAAAATTGTTTCTATGCTTTGGGGTATCACAAATAATGAGATTCTCTCACTTCTCTTGCCACAAGCTTTGTTCCTCCTGCAGGAAGCTGATCCTCCTGTTTCATCTGAACCCTGTCTATTGTGGTTTAAATCAACTTCCTCTTCCTTTATCCTACTTCTCCTCCAAACATTCTTCCCTGAGTTGCAGGCTGCAACCCCCAACTTCTGGTGCCCACTTATGAACCTCTCACTTTCATCCCTTAGCTACCTAAAGGAGTTTCAGACCTGGCACCAACAGCTCCCTTCACACCTGTTTCTACTTCTCTGTTCTCACAAAGGTCATCAATACAATGAATGGCCTCTTTTCAGACATAATCACATTTGATCTGTTGATCTCTTGACCTGTAAATATACTCAAGTCACGACCAACTTTTTAAAAAATCTCTTTCAAGCACCTACCCCATCATTCTCCACATCACTCAATATGACCTCACATAAAGATTTGTTTCCAAAGATTGTCTCACTGCTTAACCTTCCAACCTACCATAATTTGACTCTATTCTCTATCCCCATTTATGCACTGACCTTGCTATATTATGTCATCAAATTACCATGAACTCCTAATCAGCAAAGCTAATTGCCTCCCTATTAGCCCTCATTCTCCTCAATGTCTCTGTAGCAGATGACTCTGTTGGCCAGTGCTTTCTTAAAACCCGTCGCCAACTGGGTTGGAAGATATCCTCCCTCTTCAGACTGAAGTTAAGCATCAGAAGCCACACAAATATGTTTCCTTTTTTTCAAGATTTATTTATTTATTTGAAAGGCAAAGTTACAGAGGGAGAGACAGAGAGAGGTCTTCTATCCTCTGGTTCACTTCCCGAATGACCTCAACAGCCAGAGCTGAGTTGATCCAAATCCAGGAGTCAGGAGCTTCCTCCAGGTCTCCCATGTGGGTGCAGGGGCCCAAGTACTTGGGCCATCCTCTGCTGCTTTCCCAGGCGCATTAGCAGGGAGCTGGACTGGAAGCAGAACAGCTGGGACTCCAAACAGTGCCCATATGGGATGCTGGGGCCCCAGGAGGTGATTTTACCTGCTACACCACAATGCTGGCACCCACAAGTATATTTCATATGAGATATAGATATCAATTTCATACTGGAGGACCATAGGTCATTGCAGGGAATATCTTCTCCATTTGTGTTCCTAGTACCTATCAAAATACCTGATACAGAATAATGCTCAGTGAGAAGTGTTGGATTTGCTTATCAATCCTCTTCAGATTCATTTGTCTTCTTAAAAAATTCCCTTGGTTTTCTTAATGGCTCCTCTTTTTTTCATGCTCCTATGACATGTTGGTGTTTTCCAGAATTTTTTTTCTTATGTTTACAGATATATACTTACTGTCTACCTCTTCACATCCAGATTAATAGATTCAAATGAATAGAGAACATGCCTCCTATATAGCTAAGTCCTTATGTCCCTCATCCAATACCTCAAACAATAGGTTCATCATTCTGTATTTCTTATCTCCGTGTAGGTAATCCAAACTAGAAAGATCAGAAATATCAGTCATCTTTGACCACTATTATATGTTGCTATTAATACTCATTATAACTTGCTATTTTGTAGTGTGACATTTTGTGTCCTTACCTTTTTCTTATTAGTACCTTGTAGTTTCCTTAAGTACAACGATCTCCATCTAAATCTATATCTGCTTATCACTGTTTCCATAGAGTAACAATAGAAAACGATAGGTGAATCAATTAAAGGTGATGAGATCAGCTCTCAGAGTGTCTATATTGAAGAAGATGATGCTGTTCCTAAAGATGAAGAGGAAAAGGGGGCAATGAACATGTCAATCTTCAGCCAGTTATGTCTTTTTCATTAAACTTTAGTAACGATTACCAGGATTATGTTTTAACAGCACAGTTTTAATGATATGACTGCAATTGAATAATAAGGGTCAGAGGATCTCCACTGCCTGAAATGGAAGTGTCAGAATTTGTCTTCCAGGCAATCAGAACCTTTTGCAAACTATCCATGGCCTATGACTCCAAACTTCTACACCTTTCCTATATTCCAACTACAACATACCTTATACTCCAGCACACCTCTGACCTTCATATATGCCTCTCTGTAAACCCAGAAATTTTCCTGACTCCTTCATATCTATCCTGTTAAAAAAAAACTGTGTAGTTGTTCCTCAGACCCAGCTCAGCTATCATGTCCACTAGGTAACCTCTCCTGGCTCATCTAGACAGCCTCTTCCATACATGTATATACCTAAATTATAGCCTGATAACATTTCATTTTGGTTATCTGCTTATGGGGCTAGATGGGGCTAGAAAGTACTTATGGGGCAGCAGACTTGATTTACTCATTTTGGGATTCACAGAGCCTAAGGTAAGTTCCAGCAATAAACAGACTTTCTATAATGTTAGTTAAATTTGTCCAACATCTCTGCTGAAATAATGACTTGTGTTGTGTGGCTAGACCCCATTTTGGCTCCTGGAACCTTTCTGTATATGTTCAGGCCACAACGCCAATCCCACCCTCCTCAAAGTCTTTTCAGGAGCAAGGAGTATCTCTTTTTTTCCTGGCTTCATATATAAAACATAGTAGATTTTAGTTAAATCAGGTAAAGATAGGCTGGTACAGCAGTTGAGTTGATGGGTAATATTATCTAAACCTGTTTTCTTACATTGGACATAGTGGATGGGACAAAACTTACAAAAGAGACAATCAATTCCGACCAGGGTTATATTCCTGTCCCTTTAGGTAAGGAAGAGGAAGATATGTAAGTCAGAAAGGGGGCCAAAACTGGGTGGACTGGAGGGAGGAAATGTGTTGTCTAAAGTCAACAGGGAAAACTGTAAAATAGATCTTAGTCACTTGGAGTGTTACTAGAAAAATCGAATTCAGTTGAATGAATGAATGCTTTTCAGAGAACTCATAGAAGCACTGAGCCTCAATTAGGGCCCAGGACAAACTCCAGAATCCAGACACAGAATGATGGAGGACGAGGATCTTTGTAGGACAAGGTTTAGATTGAAGTTTAGATTCTGGTTTTGCCACTGACCAACTATAGAAATTTGGTCAACTTTCTTCTTTTATCGGGACTTCAGTGTGTCCTCATTTGCAAAATAGTTTCTTGTCATAACAAAGAGTATGATAGAAATGTCCCCCAAGGAGAAGACTTAATTCTCAGAAAGAGATGTCTCACCAATGGACCACAAAGTTCAGTTTTATATGCAACCCCAAAGTCCAGTTTTGAGAAGACACCTAGAGTTAATTTGACCACACTCTCTAAACTGACTCATGCAAATCCAACTCATATGAAGCAGATGTAATACAGGAAGAGTTTTTAAATTTTTGTTTTGTTTTTAAATTCCAGAGCAAATATAACCCCCAAACAGCTGGGGATGTTCATGTTGGCTGAACAGCAATATCTCTCTTGCTAGGAAAAATCTATTCTGAAAGCCAAATTAATCAGGAAGTTCCTTAATGAGAACATGGACAGTACAAAGGGGACTGGATGAGCTTAACAAACTCATCGCTTCCCCCAAAACTCAACTGTGATGAAGTGAAAGGAAGGGTCAGGCTCACCTCTTTTCTTCCTGTTCTTTAGATTCTATTATGAACATAATGACCACTTTCAGCCCTTGATGCTGTTTTTTTCCAGTCTTCATGCAGAACCTACACTCCTTCTTCTGTGTTATTTCTGTAACTGAGTTAATCCTGTTGACTAAACTTTTACAACTTCTTTAACATTCAGTCAGACCTCCTAAGATTCCACCTTAATTAGATTTCCAATCTCTGCAAGGCCCTATTCTTTCCTGCTTTGATTAGTGAAAGCTTCTGTCCCCTTAAGGACTTCTCCAGATGGCTAATGTATTATGTAGTGGTTTTGCTCATTGAAATCTTAGAGAAATCTCTTGGTTTGGGTGGGAGAGGGAGAGGAGTAGGAAGAGGATCTCACTTTGCTCCATCCCTTTGTAAAACGATTTCTGCCTTTTCCCCAGCAGAAACAGCAGTGGGCTTGAGGACTCTGGAAGATTCTGAGGATTTACAGACACACTTTATTACTGTTGAGAAAATCAATGGGAAGAGCTTGATAATCAATGTTCTGGATTTTTTTTTACAGGCAGAGTGGACAGTGAGAGAGAGAGACAGGGAGAAAGGTCTTCCTTTACCTTTGGTTCACCCTCCAATGGCCACTGTGGCCTTCACGCTGCGGCCGGCTCACCGCGCTGATCCGAAGCCAGGAGCCAGGTGCTTCTCCTGATCTCCCATGGGGTGCAGGGCCCAAGCACTTGGGCCATCCTCCACTGCACTCCTGGGCCACAGCAGAGAGCTGGCCTGGAAGAGGGGCAGCCAGCTGGGACAGAATCCAGCGCCCCGACTGGGACTAGAACCCAGTGTGCTGGCGCCGCAGGCAGAGGATTAGCCTATTGAGCCGCAGCATCAGCCTGCAGTGTTCTGGTTCTTATACTACTTCGTGATAAAAGCCTTGGGTCCTAGAGAAATTCCTTCCCTGCTGAAGCAGAAATGATGAGCCTACTAGTCAAAGGAAAGAAGTTATCTTCTTTCACATAGTTTCCTTTCCTCTCCTTCCCTTGTTATATTTCTTTATTCTATTTTATTTTTTGCTCCTCCTCTCTTTCACCTTTCCTAGCCTGTCCTTCAATATGGGTTAAACATTAGTACCAATGCCAGAATAAGCCCAAGTCTGGGTCTGGGATTGACACTAGGTCTATCCACCATAAGCACTTATTTATTTATTTCCAATTTTATTTGAAAAATAGTGGTGAAGAGGGAGGGAGAAAGAAAAAAGGGAGAGAGAGTGAGGGGAGAGAGAGAGAAATCCATTTTCCATCAACTGGTTCACTCTCCAAACACCTGTAGCAGACAGGGATGTGTCAAGGCAAAGCCAGGAACCCAGAACTCAATCCAGTTTTCTCACATGGTGACAGAGACCCAAGCACTTGAGCCATTGTTAGCCACCTCCCAGGGTTCACATTAGTAAGAAACTGGAATAGGCAATAGAGTAGCCAGGACTCAAACAAGGCACTGTGGTATGGGATGCAGATGTTCCAAGGAGCCACTTAACTGCCACATCAGACACCTGCTCTCCCCCCCAACACACACATGCACGCACCATGAGCCTTCTAAGATGCAGAGGCCGGAAGAAGAAGGGGGAGGAGGAAGAGGAGATAAAGGAGAGGAGAAGGTGGCAAGGGGGCGAGCTGAAGGAGAGGGAGGAGGAGAACAAACAGAAGCAATAGCCACAACACAAAAGGCTATTAGAACCAAATGAAAATAGATTTGAAACACTATGTCCCTAGGAAAATACATAGATTTTGGACTTTATATCTAATCTTCTTCTAAGACCTCTGTCCCCACCAGGATAAGTCTTATTCATCAGAAACACTGTGCTACAGTTTCTGCTCTTCCTGGAAATATCTGATACTAAGAAAAGCATGCTGGCATCCAAAAGCACAACCATGCTACCAAAGGCTCACCAGATTACTCTCCCTCTTTTGAGTCCAAGATGAAGCTCTCCTGCCACCACCTATAACTTCTTCCTGGGTCTGGATTACCCACTTAGATTTTAGTTCAGATGAGCCTGTTTTAGCCTTACCCTTGTTGATAAGACTTAGTGCTGAAGAGGGGTGTATTTATCCATTGGGCAACCTGAGGCACAATCTTTGAAGGCTTCAGCTTTCTAACTAGAGGATGAAATCATAGATTGGACTGTTTAATCTCTCCAGGACAAGAAAGCCCTTAGGGGTCAAATAACCTCACCTTCTATAGACGAGATTGCTGAAGTTTGGGGAAGTAAAACTCCTTGTATGAAAATGACTAACTCATGCCTGGCACATAAAAGATGCATAGTACATGCAGTTGTCTTCTGCTCCATTTAAAGCACTCTTAGCAGGGGTGAATATAAAAGCAAGAGGATCCCCAAGGTTTCATCAGGTGCTTTTCATGCGTACCACACTGACTTCCAGAGGATTATCAACTTTAGTCAGTTGGATTATGTAAATCATTGATTCTTTCCTACCTCAGAGCCTTTGATATGGCTGAGTCCTTCTCATCCTTCAAGTTTTCACTTAAAATACACTCTCCACAGAATAGCCTTTCTGCCAACCCTACCTAAAATAGCTACCCTTATCCCTTTTCCTTCTTACACTTGTAACTCTATTTGGTTAATTTACATGTTTATTCTTAGTCAGCTCCCCAGTTCTAGACATGACATTTTTGTGTTTTGGAGCTCTGTGAGATAAACAGAGAATGTGTTTATTCACTGATGTATTGGATAGTACTTAGTATAGCACCTGGCACATGATAGGAAGCACTAATCAATATTTAGTGAGTAAAAGGTGACAGCCTCTAATATAACATCAGTTAGTCTGGGAGTTGGTATCACTGAGGTCAATATTATGATGGGGTTGAAATAGGTAAGTTGAAGACATGGAACAATTAAGTTGGATGGATATGGAACTTCAACCAGAGCAAAGTTTAGGTTCTGGGCATAGAGGGATCATGAGGCTCATGAGAGATGTTGATTAGTTGAGTAGGGGAAGAGGCTGCCTTGTGGCCCACTTCCATGGTACTTGACATTCTCCAGTGTAAAACAGAGCTCATAATCTTCCCCCTGCCTATTTTGCAGGGCTATTGTCAGATCAGATCTGATGTGAGAATAGATGCGAGGAGGAAAGTAGGATGGGGTGGGAACTCATGAGTGGGTGGCTTATCTGCCACCACCCCAAGCCCAGGCTTGGCCTGAGGTGGCCTCTCTAACTGCCTCCCCAACCTCTGGACTGCAGAGTCATTGTGGAAGGGAAGTCCCAGCAGCAACAGTCTGGACTTCTAGCCCATATCTCCTTAGTTGCTCAAGAATGACAGTTGGTTTTTGCATCAGTCCCTTTGTACCATTGTGCCCCCTGCTCCACCCCTATACTGCCTCCCCAAAGTCTTATGTGGCAATTTCCAGGTTTGCATTTCCCCATCAAAGTGGCAATGTCCTAGACTCCCAGAGTCTCCTCAGGGACCCTGGGGAGGTGATAGGATTGGGAGGAACCAGATTCTTTGGAATCCTCAACATGATACCTGATATGTCCAGGATCATGTCAATCAAGACATCCTTCCCCCTCCAAATTACTTACACATTTTTGGTTTAGGTTAATCTGACAACTGAAACTTGTCTTCTTAGTGCCCAGAATTTGGCTTAGATTAGATCAAGTCTCATAACTGGCAAACAAGCTAGAAGCCCAGGCTGAGCTGTATGAACCAGATACTGGCTCTACCTCACTCCCGTCTCATTATCTTAAACACAGAAATTGTTATAATCATGTTAGAAGATGGAAAGAAATGGACACTATGAGAAACAGTGACTTGATCAGCTCTTGTGCTGACTGTTGTTGTACGATGTAATACTTTATCCATTTTAGTATTTTTTTATTCTAGTACTAGTGGTTGAACTCTGTAATTAACACACAATTATTCTTAGGTGTTGAAATTTTAACTGAAAAGTGATCCCTGCGAAATATAAGAGTGGGAATAAGAGAGGGAGGAGATGTACAGTTTGGGACATGCTCAATCGGACCTGCCCCAAATGATGGAGTTAAAAACAGGCCAAGGGATTCCAATACAATCCCATCAAGGTGGCATGTACCAAGGCCATCTCACTAGTCCAAGTGATCAATTTCAGTTCACAATTGATCACACTGATAGGTCTAAGAGTCAAAGGGATCACACAAACAAGACTAGTGTCTGCTAATACTAACTGATAGAATGAAAAAGGGAGAGAATGATCCAACATGGGAAGCGAGCGGCACAGCAGACTCATAGAATGGCAGATGTCCTAAATAGCACTCTGGCTTCAGAATCAGCCCTTAAGGCATTCGGATCTGGCTCAAGAGCTCATGAGAATATTTTAGGCATGGAAAGCTAAGACACTCTGAAAAACAAAAACAAAAACAAAAACAAAAACAAAAACAAAAAAGAAGACCTAAATGAAAGATCTCTGCGAGTGAGATCCCAGTGGAACGAACGGGGCCATCAAAGAAGGAGGTACCTTTCTCTGAAGGGAGGAGAGAATTTCCACTTTCACAATGACCCTGTCGGAATAAGATCGAAGTCGGCGAACCCTAAAGGCTTCATAACCTCGGCAACTCATGACTAGAGCCTAGGGAGATTACTGACGCCATAAACAAGGGTGTCAAATTGTTAAATCAACATCAGGAGTCATTGTGTACTTACGTCTCATGTGGGATCTGTCCTTAATGTGTTGTCCAATGTGAAATAATGCTATTACTAGTACTGAAACAGTATTTTTACACTTTGTGTTTCTGTGTGGGTGCAAACTGATGAAATCTTTACATACTATATACTGAATCGATCTTCTGTATATAAAGATAATTGCAAATGATTAAAAAATCTTGGTGTTAAATTGGAAATTGCATAGATAATTAATCAATTCTTTAAAAAAATCATGTATGATCTCTGTCCTTAATGTGCTGTACATTGTGAATTAATACTATAACTAGTACTCCAACAGTATTTTCACTTTGTGTCTCTATGTGAGGGCAAACTGTTTAAATCTTTACTTAATATATACTAAACTGATCTTCTGTGTATAAAGAGAATTGAAAATGAATCTTGATGTGAATGCAAGGGGAGAGGGAACGGGAAAGGGGAGGGTAGCGGGTGGGAGGGAAGTTGTGTGGGGGGGAGCCATTGTAATCTATAAGCTGTACTTTGGAAATTTATATTCTTTAAATAAAAGCTTTATATATATATATATACATATATATATATATATATATATATATATATATATAAAAGAAGAAGATGGAAAGGAGCAGACACCCACCCTTAGCAATATCTTTTTACAATTCTTTATTTCATTCATTTAACACACATATTAGTACTTACCCTGAGCCAGGTCCTGTCTAGAGGGAAAGATCATCATATTTGGAACAGAGTCTTCCAATTATCCCAATGTGCTCATCACCATAATATGTTCAAGTATAATATAAAATACAGAATGTAGAAGCTACAGTGGCAACCAGAAGGACTAATTCACTTTCTAGGACAGCAAGAACAGTTTCACAGAGATGATCTGAACTCAGACTTGAAGGATAAGAAGAGAAAAGCAGGCAAGTTATAAGAAGGAGTGGGACAAAGTCCAACATAACATAGACATTCTTGAATAGTATTCTAAAGCAGCATGTATAGAGATGTGGATATAAGAAACAGGCAACTTTGAGTGACTAAAATTTTGTTATGTTTTGAGTACAAGATTCATATTGAGGAGTGACAGAAGATAAAACTTGATAGATGTTCAGGTCTGCATTATTGAGGACTTTAAATGTTGTGGGGAGTTTCAAATTTGTCCCACAAACATTACAAGGTTACTCAAGGACATACTAAAATTCATTTAGCACCTCCCTAAAGCACATTTTCTGAACCCACCTTAGAACAACCAGTCTGAAAATGTGCATGCAACTACAGGAGCACCAAGCCCAAATATGCAGACCTCGGGCTATGCTGGGAAATCTGAAATCTATGCCACTGTATTGATTACTGCTACTACCTAATGAAAAAAACAATTCCACTTTTGGGTCAAATATATGAAGACATAGATAGAATTCTCATTTTGCAGATGTCTCTAGAAAGTCAACAGCCTAAACTTTTTGCAAGGGATTAAATATAGGCCAAAAAAGAGAAATGTGACAGTTCAGCAGGGAAAAAAAAGAAAACACAAGATTCTTCTAGCAAACAAAGGTTGATTACCAAGTAGCATGAAAGCACTGGAATCAAAAGAGGGAAAAGATCAAGTACTAGATGACAATTAATATCCTGACCCTCCTCCAAGCCCATATTGTTAATCTTAAAAATATCTTATTTATGTGTCTCATTATCCAGTTACTAGCTGGTTGTTTAAACCAAAAGGTGCACTAGCTTCAGCCCAGGCTCTAAGGGCCAATATTCAGTGCTAGGGATTGGATTGCATTCCCCTAAAATTTGTATGTGGAGTTCTAAACTCCAGTACCTCAAAATGTGAGAATTTACAAAGAGAGAGCTTTTATAGAAGTTATTAATTTAAAATGAGACCATTATGATGGGCTTAATCCAATGTGACTAGTGTTTTATAATAAGGGTAAATTTGGACACAGAGAAAATATAGAATGCACACACACAAATGAAAGATCATGTGAGGACATAGCAAAAGACCTGCAAGCCAAAGAGAGAGGCCTCAGAAAAAACTCAAACTGCCAACAACTTAATCCTGGACTCCAGAACTGTGAAAAAGTACATTTCTGTTATTTAAGATGCCCAGTTTGTGGTATTTTGTTACAGCAGCCCTTGCAAATTTCTTTTAGCCCAATGACAATCTTAGGGCATCAAGAGTCCCTAGCAAATGGAAGCCTTCTTGGTATTCTAATAGAATGTTTCCTCTATAACCACTCATCATCAGGACACTTCATGGGCAGCAGAACTTCAGCCATGAAGTCAGTTTCCTGTGTCTTCTGTTTCATACCTGCCAAAATCCCTTGGTGCTATAATGTTTTAAAGTTGTCAGAGACAAGGTAATCCTGGGAGCAGTAGCAAAGTGTGAGCTCTTACCAGATTTTAGGTGAAGACAGAGAAAAAAAAAACAGAAAAACACTGGTTTTGTAACCAAGAGATCTTCTGGGTTCAGTCCAGCTCATAATTAGTCATATAACTATTTAACAAGATATTTAGTCTCTCTAAATGTCGGTTTTCTGATGGATAAATTGGGTGAGAATATATAATATATGCATGTATGTGTGTATATATGTGATATATGAATACGTATTTTATATATATATATATATATATATATATATATATATATGTATATCACTGGTTTCTAAAAGTGCCTAAATGAAATAATATGTAAAATCAGATTACTATCAGCTTTGGGAGAGTTAAAGCTTGGATAGCTGTTGTGTAGACATGCCAGATTCCACAAGGAACACACCCTGTATCCAACCTCAGCTCCTCCACTTGTGCACAAAGAGGCCAAGTTAGACAGAGCTGCTCTTGGAAACCGATCTCAAAAAATTCAATAACAAATGTATGAGCTGAACCTTTTGCAGAAAGAGTTGGGCCTCCAAAGGAATTTGGATGCATATTACTCATGTGATGGGAATCAAATGCGGCTCAAGTCTCCGTCAAGGGACCAGGTCATGTCCCTAGTACAATATTCAGTAAAACATAGCAGGAATGGAATTTGGTGTACAGAAAGCACTAACCTACTTAATTATGTTGTAACTTGGCTGAGGTTACTGTTGTGTTGTCATAACAGAGGGGTGGTTGGCCAGACAGTTGGGGTGGGGGTGTCTCCATAGAGGTTAAAGAAAAAAGAGACAAAAAAAAGTAATGTGTCAATGTCGCTCTGACACTATCCAAAGAGAGGGGCCACTAACTCCACGATTCAACCTGCTCCACGGAGAGAAAAATCGCCCCAAAACTGGAGAGAAACGTTTATCCACTTACCCTGGCTTCAGGGAAATATACCCGAAGGGTGTCCAAGCCATTTTGCCCTAATCTTAGGTTTTTTTAAAACCCCTTTATACCCAAGTGTACTCTCTGAGCAAACTCACCCTAGGACAGAAAGACTTGGAGGAATAACGGATGTGTGTAACTCAATATCATTTCTGGAGAATGAGAATTAGTTCCTTTGTGCCTGGTCAACTCTGGAGAAGATATCTCAGTTTCTAATCTTCTGGTAGAAACACTTGACTAATTAATAGGGCCTCCTTTGTATGATAAGTTCTTTCTCAGATCTGAATTTTGCCTGGTTCTCTCATTTCCTCCTTCAACTTTGTACATGCACACATGCACATGTTCAGGATGGAGGAGACATGGCTCAGAAACAGCAAGTACAGTTCAGCTAAAGGATTTTGAAGGACTGTAATCATGACTGTATCAGATATGAGATGTGCTAGTCACTATGCAGCCACTGTGGAAACCAGTGTAGAGAGTTCTTTAAAAACTAGTAGTAGACTTGCCATACGATCCAGCAATCTCACTACTAGGTATATACCCAAAAGACTTGAACACAATGTATCAAAGAGATACCTGCACCACCGTATTAATGGCAGCACTGTTCACAATAGCCAACATTTGTAACCAACCAAAGTGTCCATCATCAGATGAATGGATAAAGAAAATCTGGCATATATACACAATGGAATACTATTCAACTATAAAAAAGAATGAAGTTCTACCATTTGCAGCAAAATGGATGCAACTGGAGAACATGATGTTGAGTGAAATAAGTAGAACCCAGAAAGACAAATACTGCATATTCTCCCTTATATGTGGGAGCCAAAATTTATATATATAAATATACATATATACACAAACATATGTATTTGTGTGTGCATGTGTATATGTCAGTATCACTACAAATATAGTTTTTTGAAACTTTATTTTATACGTTTGTGAAACCAGTGGTTAAGAATGTTATACTACTATAGTTTTAATGATTGTGGTTACTTTAAAATTTACTGTATATGGGTGAAATGGTCATTTCTCCCTTCAATCATTGTTTATAGCAGTTATCTATATTCCCACTAAACTAAGGCCTTTGTACTTTGTACTTGTTAAAACTCTTATTCAGTGAAACATTAAGGTTTTTACTGTAATGTAAACTTAAAATATGCTATCGCAAAAATTTTTAAAAGACACAAAAGGAGAAGAAAGGAGGGGAAAGGGAGACAGAAGGAGGAAGGGAGGGGGGAATATCATTATGTTTTTAGAATTGTATCTACAAACCACATTGAATCTGTTAAAAACGAATTTAAAACTTTTTAAAAAATAAATTAAAAAAAGGAAAAATTCCATACATTCACTAAAGTACCATGTTCAAAGCCAGGGAGGTGACAGTCCTTCTCTATCTAGCACAAATCAGACCACAGATAGAACATTTGCCCTTCTTGGCACCACACTCTGAGAGGAATATTGCATTTTCCTAGATACAGCTGTGTTCTGAAAACTCCCCAAGGAGCGGCCCTAGCCTCCAAGCTCACCACGGCCTCACCCTTCCTACAGCTCAGGCTTCAGCCTTGTCAAGAAGTTCCCATTGGTTAGAGAGTCACGATGCCTAAAAAATTTGGGGTCTTGTATTCTTCTGCCTCCGAACCTTTGGGGTCTCAAACTCATGTGTCAATTCAAGCAAAAGGCAGGCTGTTTTATCATTTAGACATTGTAAGTAGCAGACATTCGACTACTTCCAACCACCACAGTTCCATTGCTTTTCTGCCTTCAGAGAAGGCTTTCCTAGCTTCCAACAGTGGCAGAGTCTCTCACAGTCAAGCATGACAAGGACAGAGATGTAAGGGAGCAGAAAAGATAAAATGAACCACTTCCTCAAATTCTGTGGACTCATCCTTATATAACTATTTGTAGCAGGTCTTGCCCAGTATTGTGGCTTTCTTCCTACTGCATGGTGTCTTTCCAGTGAATCAGTTGCAGTTTGTTGGATCACACTTTGAGACCACACTTTATTCTCCATTTCATGTCTCCTGAGTCCGGAGGTGATTTTTCACTGCAGAGAAAAGCAGAAGTGACAAGTACCCTTTAGTATGGTGTCACTGTCTTCTTGAAAAAGTGGGTCCAAAACGTTCTGAAGTAGCTGCACAATCCTCTCTCGATACTCTCTGTTGATGTGGTTGATATTCTTTTAGTCTTGTTGAACTGTTGTTGTTTATGGACCTTGATAATTTTGCTGCTGCTCTGAGTTCTGAAGTTCTTGATATAGTTCCTGCTGCTCTTGTTGGTGTTAATAATGCTCCAATAGAGTGCACAGTCATACAGGAGTTCCCCTTCAGAAGACATTTGGCCTAAGCAGCCCATGTTTCTGAGACTTCCACAGAGAATTCTAGCAGTGGATTTGTACTGGAAATATAAGAGTAGTCTCTGCCTCGTTTTGGGCCAGAGATTAATATTGAAGTTCGCAATCACCCGTTTGGTCAGGGCTTTCATAGCTAACTTACATCATAAAACATTATCTTTCCAGCAGTTTGACTCTAAAGCAAATGAGAAACAGCCTAAAGAAAATTATCTTTCGAAAACGGGAGACCATTTTAGGAGATGTCTTCAGATGAGAGACCCTTTCCTATTGGCTACAGTCCTTTGAATGGAAGCATCTACTACCTATCCTTTTTCTATTCCAGTCTGTCCAGTGATCCACCATGCCAGCTACCTTAAGCATTTAAAAATATCCATAGCTATTTGTAATTATTTATTTATCTGTGTAACTATTTAATTAGTGTCTACCATCCCACTGGGTTGATTGTAAGCTTCAGTGGGACAGGAGCTCTTCTTTTTTCTCAGAAGATGACAGATAGCACGTGTTCAACAAATAGAAAAAATAATGAGTGGATGCTAGGAGGAGTCTGCTTACCCAATAAACATTCAAAGTGCATTCGTAAGCTAACATTGTGCATATTTATTTAGTAACATTTCAGTTACAACCATCTAATGTGATTTAAAGACAATGAAATAGAAATATTGGCAAGGGATTTTTAACTTTTATTTAATAAATATAAATTTCCAAAGTACAGCTTATGGATTACAATGGCTTTCTTCCCCCCATAACTTCCCTCCCACCCACAACCCTCCCATCTACCGCTCCCTCTCCCTTTCCAATCACATCAAGATTCATTTTCAATTATCTTTATATATAGAAGATCAATTTAGCATATATTAAGTAAAGATTTCCACAGTTTGCACCCACACAGAAACACAAAGTGCAAAATACTGTTTGAGTACTAGTTATAGCATTAAATCACGATGTACAGCACATTAAAGACAGAGATCCTACATGAGGAGTAAGTGCACAGTGACTCCTATTGTTGACTTAACAAATTGACACTCTTGTTTATGGCATCAGTAATCCCCCTAGGCTCTAGTCATGAGTTGCCAAGGCTATGGAAGCCTTTTGAGTTCGCAGACTCCAATCTTATTTAGATAAGGTCATAGTCAAAGTGGAAGCTGTCTCCTCCCTTCAGAGAAAGGTACCTCCTTCTCTGATGGCCTGTTTTTTCCACTGGGATCTCACTCGCAGAGATCTTTCATTTAGGTGTTTGTGTGTGTGTGTGTGTGTGTGTGTGTGTGTGTTTTGTTTTTGTTTTTGTTTTTGTTTTTTGCCAGAGTGTCTTGGTTTTCCATGCCTAAAATACTCTCATGGGCTTTTCAGCCAGATCTGAATACCTTAATGGCTGATTCTGAGGCCAGAGTGCTGTTGAGGACATCTGTTATTCTATGAGTCTGCTATGCATTCTGCTTCCCATGTTGGATCATTCTCTTCCTTTTTTATTCTATCAGTTAGTATTATTCAGACGCTAGTCTTGTTTATGTGATCCCTTTGACTCTTAGACCTATCAGTGTGATCAATTGTGAACTGAAATTGATCACTTGGACTAGTGAGATGGCACTAGGTACATGCCACCTTGATGGAACCGAATTGGAACCCACTGGCACGTTTCTAACTCTACCATTTGGGGCAAGTCTGATTGAGCATGTCAGCAAGCGATTTTTAATAGACAACTTGCAGAAGGAGAAACACAAATGATTGTTAAATCTGTGAAAAGATAGTCAATTTTACCAATAGTCATGGAAATGCAAATTTAAAACAATGAAATATTATTTCAGTTTGGTGAAATTCTTAAAGTTTGATCATTTTTCACAGGGAATTCAAAGCATACATTTGGATAAAGAAATTATGGGACATGTACTCTATAGAATACTATACAGCAGTCCTAAATGAAAGATCTCTGTGAGTGAGATCCCAGTGGAACGAATGGGGCCATCAAAGAAGGAGGTACCTTTCTCTGAAGGGAGGAGAGAACCTCCACTTTGACTATGACCCTGTTGGAATAAGATTGAAGTTGGTGAACCCTAAAGGCTTCCATAGCCTCGGCAACTCATGACTAGAGCCTAGGGAGATTACTGACGCCATAAACAAGAGTGTCAAATTGTTAAATCAACATCAGGAGTCATTGTGTACTTACGTCTCATGTGGGATCTGTCCTTAATGTGTTGTCCAATGTGAAGTAATGCTATAACTAGCACTGAAACAGTATTTTACACTTTGTGTTTCTGTGTGGGTGCAAACTGATGAAATCTTTACTTAGTATATACTGAATCAATCTTCTGTATATAGATAATTAAAAATGAAAAAAATCTTGGTGTTAAACTGGAAATTGCATAGAAAATTAATCAATTTAAAAAAATATATCATATAGGATCTCTGTCCTTAATGTGCTATACATTGTGAATTAATACTATAACTAGTACTCCAACAGTATTTTTCACTTTGTGTTGCTATGTGAGGGCAAACTGTTGAAATCTTTACTTAATATATAGTAAACTGATCTGTGTATAAAGAGAATTGAAAATGAATCTTGATGTGAAGCAAGGGGAGAGGGAGTGGGAAAGGGGAGGGTTGCGGGTGGGAGGGAAGTTATGGGGGGGGGAAGCCATTGTAATCCATAAGCTGTATTTTGGAAATTTATATTCTTTAAATAAAAGCGTTATAAAAAAAAAGAAAATAATTACAATAAAACATTTTAAAATCAAAAAATATATATTAAATCAAAAAAAAAAAAGATTTTTTTCTAAGGGCCAGCACTATGGCAAGTAGGTTAAGTTTCTGCGTGCAGTGCTAGTATACCATATGGGCACTGGTTCATGTCCTGACTGCTCCTCTTCCAGTCTAGTTCTCTGTTTATGGTCCAGGAAAGCAGTGGAATGTGGCCTAAGTGTTTGGGTCCCTGCACTCACGTAAGAGACCTGAAAGAAGCTCCTGGCTACTGGCTTTGGGTCAGCCCAGCTCAGGTTTTTGTGGCCATTTGGGGAGTGAACCAGCGGATGGAAGACCTATCTCTCTGTCTCTCCCTCTCTATGTCTGTAACTTTGCCTCTCAAATAAATAATCTTCTAAAATAAAAAAGCTTAAAAATTAAAAAAAATTTAACCTATAAAGAAAGAAAATAAACTTAAATTTTAAAATAAAAATGTACCCGAAAAAAAAAAAAGAATACTATACAGCAGTCAAAAACAATGAAATCCAGTCATTTGCAACAAGATGGAGGAATCTGGAAAACATCATTCTGAGTGAATTAAGCCAGTCCCAAAGGGACAAATATCATATGTTCTCTGATTGGTGACAACTAATTGAGCACCAAAGGGGAAACCTGTTGAAGTGAAATGGACACTATGAGAAACAGTAACTTGATCAGCTCTTGTGCTGACTGTTGTTGAACAATGTAATACTTTATCCGTTTTAGTATTTTTTTATTCTAGTACTAGTGGTTGAACTCTGTAATTAACAAACAATTATTCTTAGGTGTTGAAATTTTAACTGAAAAGTTATCCCTGTGAAATATAAGAGTGGGAATAAGAGAGGGAGGAGATGTACAATTTGGGACATGCTCAATCAGTCATGCCCCAAATGATGGAGTTAGAAATGTGCCAGGGGATCCCAATACAATCCCATCAAGGTGGCATGTACCAAGGCCATCTCACTAGTCCAAGTGATCAATTTCAGTTCACAATTGATCACACTGATAGGTCTAAGAGTCAAAGGGATGACACAAACAAGACTAGTGTCTGCTAATACTAACTGATGGAATCAAGAAAGGAGAGAATGATCCAACATGGGAAGCGAGATGCACAGCAGACTCATAGAATGGCAGATGTCCTAAATAGCATTCTGTCCTCAGAATCAGCCCTTGGGGCATTCGGATCTGGCTCAAGAGCCCATGAGAGTATTTTGGGCATGGAAAGCCAAGACACTCTGGAAAAAAAAAGAAGACCTAGATGAAGGATCTCTGTGAGTGAGATCCCAGTGGAACGAATGGGGCCATCAAAGAGGGAGGTGCCTTTCTCTGAAGGGAGGAGAGAACTTCCACTTTGACTGTGACCCTGTCGGAATAAGATCGAAGTCGGCGAACCCTAAAGGCTTCATAGCCTCGGCAACTCATGACTAGAGCCTGGGGAGATTGCTGACGCCATAAACAAGAGTGTCAAATTGTTAAATCAACTTCAGGAGTCACTGTGTACTTACGTCTCATGTGGGATCTGTCCTTAATGTGTTGTCCAATGTGAGGTAATGCTATAACTAGTACTGAAACAGTGTTTTACACTTTGTGTTTCTGTGTGGGTGCAAACTGATGAAATCTTTACATAGTATATACTGAATCAATCTTCTGTATATAAAGATAATCAAAAATGAAAAAAATCTTGGTGTTAAATTAGAAATTGCATAGAAAATTAATCAATTTAAAAAATATATATCATGTAGGATCTCTGTCCTTAATGTGCTATACATTGTGAATTAATACTATAACTAGTACTCCAACGGTATTTTTCACTTTGTGTTGCTATGTGAGGGCAAACTGTTGAAATCTTTACTTAATATATACTAAACTGATCTTCTGTATATAAAGAGAATTGAAAATGAATCTTGATGTGAATGCAAGGGGAGAGGGAGTGGGAAAAGGGAGGGTTGCGGGTGGGAGGGAAGTTATGGGGGGGGGAAGCCATTGTAATCTATAAGCTGTATTTTGGAAATTTATATTCTTTAAATAAAAGCATTATAAAAAAGTTTGATCATTTTAAGTTTGGCAAAGTTATGAAAAATTGGTAATCTCAAACACTGCTGATGCAAGTACTTTGGTATATCCATCCATTTTGTAGGCAATTTTTCAGTATATATTAAATTTTAATACTCATCCAATTGGTATGACTTGCTTCAAAATAATCTAATACACATTGGAGGGGAGAGTGGATGGAATATAACTAAAACAAGATTAGCCATATGTTAATAATTGTTGAAGCTGAGTTTTGTACTCATGGGAGTTCTTCATAAAATTCTGTATGTTTGATATATTATATTGGAAATTTTCCATAATAAAAAGTAAAATAATAAAATATGCACCCTCATGACATACTAATTTCTCTCCTTGTTGAGAAATATATATATTTACATCCATAAATATATACATAGATATATGCACAAGGAGGCATGCCAAAGATATGAATTACAGTGCTGTTTGCTGCAGTGAAAAACTGGAAATAATTTAAAATGATTTGAATCGAAATCAGTAGTGAAATGGTTGAATAAACAAGAATGCACCCATAAATACAACGCATTAATTAAATAGAAGGAAATAGGTCCAGAGAGACATTATGTTATTAATGAAAAAAGTGAGTTCCAGTCTAATATAGGTAGAATTTCAGGGTACTTAAAAATCAGTGGAAAAATGGAATTAAAAAATTAGCTTCTTTTGGTGCAAAAATTTTTAAATTCATGATTAGTTTTTTCATAATGGGCATTTTCCATGATTTTTTAAGACACTCTCATATATACTATAATGCCATTAATATAGCAAAGCGTCATACATATTACCCAAAAGAGTGTCACATATACCCTATAACTACATATCCTATACATATATATATATGTGTGTGTGTGTGTGTATGTGTGTGTGTGTGTGTGTATGGCAATTTTTAGAAAATCACCTATAAGAATACACAAGACACAATAATTGTGAAAGTGGGAAAGGGGACCAGGATTGGATCAGGGAGTGGGACAGGTGTACAAAGAAGACATTAATCTTATCTTTATGTTTTGTGAATTTAATTTTTACTAGGAGAATGTATTAAAATATTTTTGAGTACTTAAAGTGCCTTTTTTGTTGACAGGCAGAGTGGACAGTGAGAGAGAGAGACAGAGAGAAAGGTCTTCCTTTGCCGTTGGTTCACCCTCCAATGGCCGCCGCCGCTGGCGCACTGCTGCTGGAGCACCGTGCTGATCCGAAGGCAGGAGCCAGGTGCTTCGCCTGGTCTCCCACGCAGGTGCAGGGCCCAAAGACTTGGGCCATTCTCCACTGCACTCCCGGGCCACAGCAGAGAGCTGGACTGGAAGAGGGGCAACCAGGACAGAATCTGGCATTCCGACCGGGACTAGAACCTGGGGTGCTGGCGCCACAGGCAGAGGATTAGCCTATTGAGCCACGGCGCCGGCCTAAAGTGCCTTTTTTTAAAGATTTATTTGAAAGATAGAGTTACAGAGAGAGGTAGAGCCAGAGAGAGAGAGAGGTCTTCCATCACTGGTTCACTCCCCAAATGACCGCTGCAGCCAGAGCTGAGCCGATCCAAAGCCAGGAGCCAGGAGCTTCTTCCGGGTCTCCCAGGCAGGTGCAGAGGCCCAAGGACTTTGCCATCTTCTACTGCTTTCCCAGGCCAGAGCTGAGAGCTAGATTGGAAGTGGAGCAGCTGGGACTCGAACCATCGCCCATATGGGATACCGGTGCTGTAGGCAGGGGCTTTAACGTGCTATGCCACAACGCCTGCCCATTAAGTGACTTTTAAAAGATCCAAAAATAAAAATATTAAATAATCAGGAAAAGTGATTGTGTTTAATTGCTCAGTGAAAAGAAATAGATTACAAAACAACACAATCATATTACAAGAATAAATATACACACAGAAAAGTGTTTACTGAGTTATCTTTGGATGGTGGTAGTAGTGATGTGAATTAAAGATAGTTTTATTTGCTTACCTGTATTTTTGTGCTTTTCTGTAATAAGTATGTAATTTTATAACATAAAGGTAAACAGATTTTAAAAATAAAGAACTATAGCTACTGAATTTGCCTATATATGAAAAGAACCTAACACACACACACACACACACACACACACACACACACGAGTGAAGCAGAGGGAAAGCCCCAAGGCTAGGTGAAAATCTCTAGGCAGAGGGCCCCTGGCTCTTTGTTCTTAAAATTCCAGCGTTGGGGCTGGCGCTGTGGCACATATGGGCGCCTATTCAAGTCCCAGCTGCTCCATTTCCACTCCAGCTCTCTGCTATGGCCTGAGAAAGCAGTAGAAGATGGCCCAAGTCCTTGGGCCCCTGCACTCACATGGGAAACTCGGAAGAAGCTCCTGGCTCCTGGCGCAGCTCTGGCCATTGCGGCCAACTGAGGAGTGAACCAGTGGATGGAAGACCTCTCTCTCTCTCTGCCTCTCCTCTCTCTGTGTAACTCTGACTTTCAAATAAATAAATAACTCTTTTAAAAATAAATAAATAAAGTTTCAGTGCTGACCAGCTTAGTCTGTGCCAGGCCCCACACAGAGCACGAGGGCAGGTGTGGGAGTGTCAAAACTAAACAGAAATGCCTGCCTTACAGTTGAACTTGGGCTTGAGCTCCTTCATTACACTTCCCACTGCTGTCTTATCCAGACACCCACTCCATCTCTCCTCAGTCCCAATCATTAGCAGAAAGTACAAACAGAAAAATCATTTCCAACATACCCATTTCAGGTTCTGATTTCCTTCTGAAAAGCAACAAAGGAGCCCAAAGTCTCCTAAATAGTTACCTTCAGATTGCAATGCGTTATTCAAACCTAGGCTACATTTTCTTTCAGCTGCCTGTATCCTAGCACCGAAAAATATTGTGTTTTCTTAAGTTACCATTGGTAATATTCTAACACACACACACCTTCCTTTTGTAAATTACTTTTCTGTTTCCTTGGTATTATAGAAGTAAAACATGCTCAGAACAGAAAACTTTGAAAGGATAGGGAACAAAATATATGTAAAGAAAAACAATCTGTAATCTTACAACCCAGAGATAACCAGTTAATATATTTAGTGTCTTTCCCTCTAGTCTTTTTTCTGAGTGTTGTGTGTGTGTGTGTGTGTGTGTGTGTGTGTGTGTTGTTTTTGTTGTTGTTAGTCGTGGAAATACTCTTCATACTATTTTCTGACCTACTTTATTCATTTAGTACTGTAAGACTGACATTTTCTCATGTTGCTAAATATTCTTTGAAGCTATGGTATATATGGTTGCATGATATTGCTTAAAATTGCACCATATTTACACAGCAACTTCTCAGAACATTCAATATTATATATATATATAATATGTATAATATTATATGTTTAGGTATGAATCTCTAAATCTTAGTAAATCTACTAATGTGTATCTATGAGGAAAATGTTTATTTTCTATAACTTAATTTCTATTCTTAGACTCCAGTCCTCTGAGTTGACAAAAATGTAACCTCTGCAGCAATAAATGTTCCTGTACACATGTTTTTTGTCAGAACTTCTGATCATTTCCTTAACATAGATTCCTAACAGTAAAAACATTGGGTCAAAGAGTATGAATTTATTTAAGCATCCATGTCTGTCTATCTATCTATGGATTCTTAGATATGTTTCTTCATAAACACACTTTAAATAAATATACATACATATATATGCATAAATATATAAACTCCTATCTTTCATCTATAAATATGTGTATATAATTATATAATGCATATTTCTACCTATCTAAAATGTTTTTAGAAACTCAAGCTCTCTTATTATTTTCACACTAAAAGGATTCTCCTAAGGGCTGCTTTCCAATCTTTGTCCTAATTCATAATAAGGCACCAGCTTAGTCTGTAGCCCTTTAGAAAGGGATAAGCATAGAACTCTTGCCCTTTCACACAAGTCTGTTCTGCCTTGGAGAGCTCTTATTAAAAACTGACCTCGGTGAGACCCTCCATAACATGTAACAATGCTGTTGCTTGCAGGTCATAAAGATGGTCTAATTCTGTCAGTAGGAGGTTATTCTCAGTACTACTGTGAGGGCTGTATGAAAAGGGTAGGTGATATTTCCTAGTGCAGTGCTTGGCATGCAGAAGGCACACAATACCATGGCTCAATCTGTGAACATTCTGATAAGCTTAAGGTGATTAGCTGATAAGGCACTTGGTTATTTAATTGAACCAGTATTTATTGAACTGGTCAGAGTCTGCCCTGGGGACTGGGACCATTCATTCCAGATACGAGCAATTTGACCTGTTGTAAAAAAACAGCATTTATTTATATTTAGAAAGTGGATTCACCAGAAATATGTGTCTAGGTATTATGCTAAAGCTATGTAAGTGCCACCAAAGATATGCTTCGGCTGTTAGAGAAGTTAAAATAGAATGGAAACGACACTTATTCCTGAATACTAAGAGATCAATGAAAAGTTACTCTAAGATGCCATACTAACCACAATCAAATTGTTAGGTGTTCCAAATTATTTGGGAAAGGCTTTGCAGAGAACTTGGAATTGGATCTTCAAATATCTGCACGGTTGCCCAGAAATGGAAAGGGAATGGTAGGAGGCAGCTGAAGCAAAGATGTAAGGACTGGAATCAACCCGAGACAAGGTTCACGAAGCGAACAACCCTGAATTCTAAAATTAAAAGTAAGATAAAATTGATAGTGTTTTAGTATACGGGTTCTAAAGTTGGACTTTCTGTGTTCAAGTCTGCTACTTACAGACTGTGTGACTTTGGGCAAGTGACTTAACCTCTTTGGGTCCCAGTTTCCTCATCTGTTAAAAAGGATAATAATGCTGCCAACTTATATCACAGCGTTCTGTGAGGATCGGCTTGGTTTCTGCATAGGACATGTGGGAGCTTCAGCAGAAAGGCGATGAGATGTTTTAGAGAGAATCACAAAGACAGCAAGACAGAGATCCAAGACCCACAGGGAAAGAGCATTTAGAGAACAGCAGCAGAGCCCTGAGGTCAGTTATCCAAGGGAAGCAATTAGAGGCAGAAATAACTCTGCGATGGTTGCTTTATCTGTTCTGGACAAAAATAAGCTAATAATCTGGTATATTTCCAGCTCCTGGAGGCCTAGAAATAAATACTGTTCAGTTTGTCATGCACTTCTAAGTATCCTCTCCTCCTGTGGAGAGTTCTGTTTTGCAGGATGGGGACGACCTTTCTGGACCTTTTTGGCTCGGCGTGGAAACAATGTCACAGTGTCCAGAGCAAAGGCTCAGTGTGACTTCCCTGGGTCTCAGGACCCCGCGTCTGGGGAAAATGTTCCGGAAATGGAAACTAACTGCGAGGTACGGTAATGAAAGTGTTGTTAATGAAGCTCCACGAAGCATGTGGCCTTAGCGCTCTCTAATCACACTTCCTGCCGGGGACCGGAGGGGTAGCGACAGTGCTGAACCTGGAGTCCCGCTCCGTCTCCCCTTCGCCGAGGGCGAAGCTTTGCTTCCTCTTCCGCAAAAGCAGCCGCTGAATTCACCTTTTTGCTTCCCTCTTTTGATTGTTGAAGATCCCAATGGTTGTGAGAGGGCCTCGTCCGTGAAAATCCTCACAGATGTGAAGATACGGAGTTGCGAGGCTGATAACTATGAATGCACACACCCAAGTAAAATATGGGAAAAGTGTGAGCACCGTTTGGAAGGAATATGAGAATCCCTGTGTGGTTTGAGGCTAATGTGTTGTGGCCTGCATGTTTTCAATAAAATTGCAACCATCCTGAAAATATTCTGGAAGTCTATGGAAAAATATACTTTGGTGAGCAAACATTTGCTCCCCACCCAATCTGTAAGTAAAATGAAAGCCAGAGCAAACAGGACATACTCTGCATATTGATTTCCCCGAGGCTGATCCAGAGGTCTGGGATCTGTTTCACTACTTTTTAGTTACTTTCCCCACACCTACCCTTTCTCCATTTTCATCAACATCAGGAGACCTAGATGCAGGAGACCCGGGTTTGGGCCACTTTCAGTCCTGGACTCACATTGTGCCTCTGGACTAGCTTAACAATAATTTGTCTTCTTATTTGTGTGGCCGACTTAACAAATAAACTAAACATCTTAGTTTATGGGTTGGTGAGAGGGAAGCAATCACCTAGAAAATGTAATTTGCTTTTAAGTTTCAGGAATTGTGGAGAGAGAGAGAGAGGCTAAAGTCACAGTACTAAAGTCATAGTACTAAAGTCACAGTACTTTGCCTGTCACAAGCTGGCTCTAGGACCTCATCCCCCCTCCACCCACTCCCTGATCCTTTCTCTGAAAACGCCGTATCCTTTTCCCAAATCCATGCCTTAGTGCTTTTCTAGTCCATAAAATCATGTTTCCTTCTCGCTCTGAGATAAACTACCCTACAGTACTTTCAACGTGATTCTTTTTTTATTTTTTTGACAGGCAGAATGGACAGTGAGAGAGAGAGACAGAGAGAAAGGTCTTCCTTTGCCGCTGGTTCACCCTCCAATGGCCGCCGTGGTGGGCATGCTGCGGCCGGAGCACCACGCTCATCCGAAGGCAAGAGCCAGGTGCTTCTCCTGGTCTCCCATGGGGTGCAGAGCCCAATCACTTGGGCCATCCTCCACTGCACTCCCGGGCCACAGCAGAGAGCTGGCCTGGAAGAGGGATAACCGGGACAGAATCCGGTGCCCCAACTGAGACTAGAACCTGGTGTGCCGGCGCCACAAGGCGGAGGATTTTTTTTTTTTTAAAAAAAAAGAAAGGCAAGGAAGAAAAAAGGGAGAGAAACAAGGAGAAAAATGGACTGGAAAAAAATTCAAAATTCTAAGTCATGAAATATGGTTTAAATTCTAATCTAGTTGCTTTGTAGCTAGAGGTATAGAATACATTACTTCACGTTTCTAGGCCTCAGTTTATTATCTGTAACATTGGGCTAATGCTTTCTAGTCCTGTGTGCTTCGCTCATTCCACTCCAGCATGGAATTATGGAGGGAAAAAGAAGAGGAGGTAAAGATGAAACAGACAAGGAGAAAAGGGAACAGTTTAAAGTTGGGGTGAATGTGCCTCTGGTTGTAGGAACAGTAAAGACCACTAGAGGGCAATGTTACGGCAGGGAAGTTTTCCCCAACAAAAACGGAACAGCTCACAGCTGGAAGGGCCAAGCCACACAGGAGTTGGTCCTAATGGAGACTTAATCAGAACTTACTGTTCCCTGTTAAGCTTGTTATGTCTTTCTCAGATGATTGACATTATATGAGTCACAAATGCCTAGCATTCGTCACTGGAAACAGTAGTGATCCACTATTTCTTTGTTGGAAATGAGGCTACCGTCCATGATATTGTTAGTGTCTATCACTACATTATGACTTTGTAGGGTTTTTTTTAAAGAATTATTTATTTATTTGAAAGGCAGACTCACAGAGAGGCAGAAGCAGAGAGAGATAGAGAAGCCTTCCATCTGCTGGTTCACTCCCCAAATTGCCGGATGTGCATATCCAAAGCTAGGAGCCAGGAGCTTCTTCTGGATCTCCCATGTGGGTGCAGGTGCCCAAGGACTCAGGCCATCTTCCACTGCTTTCCCAGGCCATAGCAGAGAGCTAGATTGGGAGTGGAGCAGCCAGGACTCGAACTTGTGCCCATATGGGATGTCGGCACTTCAGGTGGCAGCTTTACTTGCTACACCACAGCACTGGCCCTAAGTTTGAGTTCTTACATGAAAATGAGAATGCCATGCTTCTTTCATCTCAAGGCAGGGTCCAGGGTCTGTCTGCTTATCTTTAAGGTCTCTCGCATCCCTGCAGAAACCCTCACTTCTACAATCATTTCCATCAAACACAGCTGGGATTGCAGTGTTTACCTGTTCATAAGCTTCCAGATGTGATTCACTGCCTATAGAAGGAAGTTCAAAACCCTCAGCCTTGTTCTCAAGGTTTACCATAACTGTCCCCAACAAATGTTACCAGTCTCCCTCTTTGCCCTTTCATTGACTTCCACGAATAAACCGGACTGTCCAGCCACCACCACCACCACCACCCTACCCCTGCCATAGTCCCTGAACATACCACCCACCCTCTGCATAATTCTATTGACTTCACTTGGCTCCCACCATCAGACTCTTCCACTAGATGAAATTCTAGCTATATATAATGACACTGTCACATCACACCTTTTGTTTCCCACAGAACCTTCCCTAACTCCACTAGCAATACCTTACCAGATGTTTGAGACTCATTTATGCTTTATCCATTTCTCTCACTCATGGCATTAGTCACTTTCTACCTTATATTAGATTTGTTTCATTCATTTTCTTATGCATTCATTATTTTGTTTAGCATATATCAAGTATTTATTATGTATCAAGTCCATGTGATGGACTCAGAAATAACCAAAGCTTTGTCTTGGTCCTCCAGGAGCTATAAGGTCACCTGAAGTATGACAGATATGTCATTCTACATTAGTTGTGCATATTTTATGTGATAACAAAGTTACATAAAAGAATTGAGAAAGCTAGATTGGAGTCACGCTGTAACACCAGACTAAGGTCTTAAATTGTGAAGACAGGCCGGCGCCATGGCTCACTTGGCTAATCCTCTGCCTGCGGCACCGGCACCCTGGGTTCTAATCCCAGTTGGGGCGCTGGTTCTGTCCCGGTTGCTCCTCTTCCAGTCCAGTTCTCTGCTATGACCTGGGAGTACAGTGGAGGATGGCCCAAGTGCTTGGGCCCTGCACCCGCATGGGAGACCAGGAGAAGCACCTGGCTCCTGCCTTCGGATCAGCGCAGCACGCCAGCCGCACCGCACCAGCTGTAGCAGCCATTTGGGGGGTGAACCAATGGAAGGAAGACCTTTCTCGCGTGCGTGCGCTCTCTCTCTTTCTCTCTCTCTCTCTCATAAAAAGAAATTGTGAAGAGAGAGAATATGGCTTTGGAGAATTGTTCTTCAAATACTTACCATGTCAATGTATGTTTTGTGAATCAGTCAATCCAGTAGAAAATGAGGCACTCAAAAGGATGTTTTAATTGCAGAGTGGGCTAAGGATTTGTGAATTGAACCAATGATTTCAAAAGAAGTAAGAGGGACAATTACAATATGTATTCATTTCCCTTTCTAGATCAGGGCCTTTAGTATTGAAAGTTTATGTGTTTGTAGAATTCCCAAGTTGGAAGGAACTTTGGAGATTGTCTAGTCCTTATTCCACTACTGAGGAAAAGGCAATGCTAAAAAATGGAGCAGTTTTCTCGGTCACCCAGTTTGCTAGTATCAGAGCTAAAAGTGGGGACTTAAATGTCAGTGTTCAACTCCTCTACATCTCATCTTTCTAAGCCTTGACAGTCGTCATTTACTGTTGAGACACCCAGCAGTGTGTGTGTGTGTGTGTGTGTGTGTGTGTAGCATGTTGGCTTCACAATATTAAGGAAGATCCAGATCTTGTATACATAAGGAGACTGAGACCCAGAGAAAAGAAGTGACAAGACCATGATCACAGATCTGAAGTCATATCTGGGCCCAAACTCCTATTTATTGAGAGAGAGTGAATCCATTCCTTATAATCAAAGCAAATGTCTTTGATTAGCTAACAAGTGATTACCCTTCACTTTAGAGAATAAGCAGGCACCCAATTGACATCACTTGTCATTTAGTCTTAATCTCAAACATGTATACTTTTGCCTAAGTCTTCTCATAGCCTGCAACATTTCCCTTAGCAACAAGAATAACAGCCAATGAGCTGCTCTGAGACCTCTAAGCAATTTGTAACTATCCAGAGAAAATTTTCCCTTCTCCTTCTGCTTGGCCTTTCTGCTTTTTCCCTACTACTGCCAAAGGAGGAAAGAAAAAAAAGAAAAGAAAACATATATAATAATTTCCAGACAGTGGTTTTCTTTGTGGGAGCTGAAAGGCTATCTTTCATAAGTTCTGGGATCAGAGAGCATTGAAACTGAGCTGGGCAAAGAGAAAGAAGCTGGGCACCAGGACCTACCAGACCTGGATGTGCTGACACTAGGTTTAAGTAGGAATGGCAATGTTTAGAAGTGCAGGGGTAAAGAGGATCGCAGCTACCAGTTGCTAAACAAGGTCCTGGAACTGACAGGTATGTTCTTGTGTTTTTAGGCAAATCTAAACCAAATCCTCATCACAATTTGACACACGTACCAGAGACTGTTATTGCTGCAACATGATGAAAATTCTCAATAGTCCTTGAACCTGGATTCCCATACAAACTGCCCTATATCACCCCAGAGTCTCTCCTTCACATCCAAACACTTACCGGTTATCTCCACTCGGAAAATTCACCAAGACTCAAAACACAATCAAGACAATTTGTTTGAATGTCTATTTTTGCTGAGAAATTATCTTTATTCTTTCTCCACCCAGTGCCTACCAAACTTCATGACACTTAACAGATGTTTAACAAATACTGTTGAGTTGATTAATAAACAAACAAATCAATAAATGAACAAAACACGAGCATAATGTTGGCAAAGAATTTAGCATTAGCTTCCATGTCAGATTCTATGGATAGACTGATTTTAAATTTTGCAAATGTAGTTCGTATAACAATAGGCTAAATGAGGTAATAAGAGTCGAACAACAATTGCGGCAGTGGAGTTGGATTGGGGAGACAGAAAAAACACAGAAATAGTATAATATATAATTCCATCTTTAGAAGAATAGCAGAGTGGGAAACAGCATTTAATTTTTAATCAACATTTCACTGAGATGATATGAGCCTATCTCTGAATTTGCCCTGCTTTCTGAGCCCTCATAGTGTTCTGAGCTTCAGTTCGAGTCTGAGCATAGATCTCAATAAATGCAGACCAGCCTCCTGCCCCTACCTCACACATAAACATCTCAGCCCTCCCAGAACATTCAGGCCTGCAGTTTGCCCATTCTAGCAAGATGCTCAACACAGCTCCATCACTGTAACCCATCATTAATGGTTACCCAAGCATAACCCAGTTTTCATTAACAATGCTAGAAGTCTAGTGCTTCCTCTGTGTTGGGGGGCTTGTATCTTCCTAGGCTGCTTCTAAGTATCTCTCATGCTACCTATCTCTCCCTATCCCCCCAAATTTATTTGTACTCTGCTTCTCATCTCTACACTGGCTTGACTTTATTCATACATTCTGTCATCCAATAGTTTGTCTATTCAACAACCATTTCAATTCAAATCAGTTCGTTAAATATTTAATGGCTATGTATGCATGCCAGACCATGTGATATGCTCCAGAGTTGTGGAGATGAAGTCACTGAATACAAAGCACCCTCAACTTCATAGAGAAGGCAAATTTTGTAATTATCTATTCCAACTTAACAAACTAACTCAGAACTTAGGGATGTAAATAAAACCATTTTATTATGTTCACAGTCTCTAGGTAAATAATTGGGACAGTGTGTCTGTGTTTCACAGGGCCTTGAGAATTGGAAAGACTCTAAGGCTGAGGGTTATTGAAACAGCTGGAAAGTATCATTGTGGAGGCATGTACAAATCAAATGTTGCCTGAGACCTCAGCTGGAACTGTACATGACATAGGGGTGACAAAGCCAGAAACAGATATACTTTACAGGTATGTCATTAATGGACATTCTTCAAAAAGAAGCTGGCCAAAAACATCAGTTCTCAGTTCTTTTTGGTATGAAAACAACATTACTCAAGTACTTAGTATGCACAAAGAGCTGCTTCCCACACTCCTTTCTGTATGGTATCGCAACTTTCTATTTTCTCACCTATTATCTTACTGGATCTTGTCAACCATGCTTAAAGGTCAGTGTGATGAAAGCAAAGCTTGAAATCCCTCATCAATCCTTACACAAAGTTGAATTTCAAGCAAGCCCAGAAGTTAAGATGTGTTGTGTTGGTTTATACAAAGTTCCAAAGGATTTTGACTAAATAAATGTGTGTGAGTGCATGCAGTGTGCATCAGATTTCTGCCTCCATATGTGGCTTAGTGCGAGACTAGATTGGTTAGATGATTTGAGAGGATTGATGCATTTTGCTCCAGTGGCCTGAGGTTTTCCCATTTTAGATCTTCCATCTTTCCAGGTACAGGACATCTTTCAGGTACTCACTATCCACAGTCAGGGTGAAGGTGGTCCTCAGAGCTGGAAAGGATAGGATTGCCTCTGAGTGGCCTACAACTACAACCCAAAATAGTGGGGCCTCTCTAGTCCACTGTTCCATAGATTTTTCCATCCAGCCCAGTATCCTCCAAGCCATTGAGTAAGAGGCAGAAAACAGCCTGTAGTAGTGGAATGAACTCTGGGTTGGAAGAGATCAGGGCGCATAGCCAAAGCCCATATTTTACTCTCCACTTTAAGTGCATGCTTGCTTTTTTTTTATTTTCGGAGTTCTAACCTCTAAAGGGAACATTTTGTTCCAATTTATTTTACTTTATTTTATACTTAACTTATATATAATGAAGTGCATCAATTTCAGATGTACCTTTGATAAGTTTTGACAAAAATATACTCCTGGGTAGTCAACATCATGATAAAGATATAGAACATTTCCATCATCCCAAGAATCTCCATTGGTAGCCCTTTCATTCAATAATTCCCTAAGCTAATCCGCTCTCTGAATTCTATCACCATAGATTAATTATGCCAGTTGTTCACATAACATACAAGCACGTAATACCTGAAATTCATGTAAACATAATTTCACAATATGTATAATTTTGTGTCTGGTCTTTCATTGAGTGCATTTTTAAAATCCATTCATGTTATATCATTGCAGTGGAATAATGTTACCACAGCCTTAACAGATTAAAATAACACACATTTATTAACTCATGATTTCTGTGGGTCAGGACCATACATGGCTTAGCTGGGTCCTCTGCTTGAGCATCTCATAAAGCCAAAGTCAAGATTTAGCCAGGGTTGTAGTCTCAATCAGAGTTTCACTGGGAACATAGCTACTTCTATACTCACATGGCCAATGGCAACATTCAGTTCCATGCAGACTGCTGGACTTAGGGCTCCATTTCCTGCTAGCTGTTGAAAATGTACTACCAATAAAGCTCTAAACACCCACTTCAATTAGGTATCTCCTAAGGAGTAGAATCTCTGGGTCTTGGGTGGCCATTTGGTACATTTAGTTAAGATGCTGTTTGGGATGCCCCCTTCCCATGCCAGATTGTCTGGGTATGAATCCTGGGTCCCCTTCCAATTTCCAGCTTACAGCTAATGTACACCCTGGGTGCAAAGAGGTGATGTCTCAAGTACTTGGATCCCGGCCATCCAATGTTGGAGACCCAGATTGAGTTCCAGGCCCCTGGCTTCAGGATGGCCCTGCTCCAACTTTCAAGTGCATTTGGGGAGTGAACCAGTGAATGGAAAATATCCCTCTGACTGTCTCTTTTTTTATTTTTTGACAGGCAGAGTGGACAGTGAGAAAGAGAGACAGAGAGAAAGGTCTTCCTTTGCCGTTGGTTCACCCCCCAGTGGCCGCATGCTACAGCCGGTGCACCACGCTGATCCGAAGGCAGGAGCCAGGTGCTTCTCCTGGTCTCCCATGCGGGTGCAGGGCCCAAGCACTTGGGCCATCCTCCACTGCACTCCCTGGCCATAGCAGAGAGCTGGCCTGGAAGAGGAACAGAATCCAGCACCTTGACCGGGACTAGAACCCGGTGTGCTGGCGCCGCAGGCAGAAGATTAGCCTATTGAGCCACGGCGCCGGCTCCTCTGACTGTCTCTTTATTTCCCCCTCTGTCTCTCTGCCTTTCAAACTAAAAACATAATAAGTTTTATTAAAAATGTTATGGAATACATACACATGCTATTCTCAATTGTCAGATAGCTTGGAGACAGCTATCACTATCCCTATATTATATAAGAAATTGGGTGCTTAGCAAGGAAAGATGGCTTGTCCAAAACCAAAGATAGCAAGAAGCATCTGAGTTAGCCTGCCTGGCTTTAAGACTCTTCATAATACACAGTGTTTCACAATCTTCAACTGTTTGTACACCACCTTCATAATTTCCCCATATCTTAAATAATATTATCCATTAAATCATTGCTCTAATCTACTAGTGACTTCTTTATAACACATAACTATTTAAAAAGTCATTCATGTACCACTTACAATGATTTTTGCATAGCATACAGTGACAGTGCTGGTATAATTTATGAAATGCTATTGGGATACATATTCCAGCTGGAGATTGGATTCTTCTTGTCCAGGTCCTGTCACCAATAGTCTGTGTGTCCTTGGGCAAGTCCCTTTCCCTCTCTGAACTTCAGTTGCCCATACACATGAGAGTACTTCAGAAAGTTCATGGAGAAACAGAAATAAAAGATGATGAGAATTTTCCAAGTTTCCCTTCTAGTCTGGGTCGCAGATATCAATTGGCAGAATTAGATGACAGTGGCATGAGTGCCAGAATGGGGATGTCTAAGGCAATCAGGTTTCACCTCTTGTTCGGAGGCAAAGCCAGCTTTTAGTCATCCACATCTGCATGTATATCAGCTTCTTGGGACTGGAGATTCTGTTGGGTGCAGAGCTCTGGGTCAGCCTGAACTGTGCAGCAGAGGTGCACAGAAAAGGGCAAGCATTGCAGACAGGCACGTTTCTCTGCTGTGCCACAGAAAGGGGACCTATGCACATATGCGGGTGGGTATGGACATTTATACTGCATAGGATCCTCCCCACTATCCACTGTACCCCATCGTGCCACAAGTTCCCCTGCCTACCACTAGACTTTCGCTATTTATATTCAAAAAGAACTCCTTCATGTTTCATTGTTGTTTTCCAGGACAACATCCTTGTGAATGCAGCAGCCCAGGAAGCAACACATGACCACAAAGTAGACCTTCCTTCTCAATGTGGTGTTGATTGTGTGAAAATTGTTACTATTATTTAGAAAATGTCACAAAGGGTCAGATTTTTCATTTCCAGATTCTAGGAATTTCAACTAGTTCCTTGTTATGAAAATCTCCCTCCTCCTGTTCGCAAGAACTCCCAGTCCTGGTTAAGCCATGAGCAACAGCAGGGACCTTGTTTACATGATGAATTGATTAATTTGATGAATTAATGTTTTGGTACCAGAACAACAGTTACACTCTAACCCACACACTCTCACTGTTTTACAAATAATTTAGGTGCTCCATGGGCCCGGATTCACCCTGAGTCTTTGAATTGCATTGTGAACAAGACAGGGATGACAGAGAGCTTGTCAGCTGCAGAGCTCGGGGTCAGCCTAATTCTGCAGCAGAGAGGCACAGGAAAAGGGCAAGGGAAAGAACAGCTTCAAGCGGGACATCTACTCCAGGCATTATGCTAAGCCCATCATTTACAAAATTGCTCTCCCAGCAACAGTCTCAAAGAGATATTACTAGTATCTTGCTTTTACAGAAAGGAATCTGAAAAGTCACGTAATAGTGGCAAGAACCAAGATTCCTCTCCAGGCAAGCCAACTCCAAAATCTGTGAGGGTACTTCAAAAAAGTTCTTGGAAAATTAAAGTAAATGTATCAGTTTATTTTGATGTACAAGTTTTTCATAATACATGGAAAGTGCGTATTATGGAAAAAATATGCATGCATTTCAAAATTTTTGCATCAAAATAAGTTCATACTTTTTTTAAAGATTTATTTATTTATTTGAAAGTCAGAGTTACACACAGAGAAAAGGAGAGGCAGAGAGAGAGAGAAGTCTTCCATCTGATGAATTGGCCACAAGGGCCGGAGCTGAGCTGATCTGAAGCCAGGATCCAGGAGCTTCTTCCAGATCTCCCATGCAGGTGCAGGGTCCTTAGGGCTTGGGTCATCTTCTACTGCTTCCCCAGGCCATAGCAGAGAGCTGGATCGGAAGTGGAGCAGCCAGGACTAGAACCGGTGCCTATATGGGACGCCAGCACTGCAGGCGGTGGCCTTACCGACTACGTCTCCACGCCGGCCAGAAGTTCATCCTTGTAATTCCATTTTCTGTGGAGTTTATGAAATACTTTCACATGTTTTTATCTATTACAGTATACATCGAAGTACCAGTTCCTGCCCTTCAACTCCTCAGTGCAGTAGGAAAGGAGGAAAAATTATGAACAACATACCTGTCTACTATTTTCTGCTTGTGTTTCACTTCCGCTGAGAAGCCCTTCTTAATTTTCCCAACTCAGACGGTCCTGTTTCTGCTCAGAATCTATATAGCATCCATTGCATCTATATTACTTATTTAGAATTTCTGTGATAGGGTGGAACGAGTCCTTTAAAATGATACAAACCCTTTGTATTGATGAAGAAAATGGGTCCCAGAGCGAGAACAGGAATGGTGGATCAAGGTGGTAACAGGCACTAGAATGGAAGTATCCTGATTCATGATCTAGTACTTTTGTTCCTTTACCCAAATTGCAACAGAGGTTGCAGAAAGGAGATAGGTGTTAACCTGGTATAGGGTGCAAATATGGTATCAAAAAAGCAAAGGAGGCCAGCGCTGTGGCGAAGCGGGTAAAGCCTCCACCTGCAGTGCCGGCATCCCATATGGGCACCAGTTCTAGTCCTGGCTGCTCCACTTCTGATCCAGCTCTCTGCTATGGCCTGGGAAAGCATCAGAAGACGACCCAAGCCCTTGGGCCCCTGCACTGCATGGGAGACCCGGAAGAAGCTCCTGGCTCCTGACTTCAGATCAGCACAGCTCTGGGCCATTGCAGACAATTGTGGAGTGAACCATCAGATGGAAGACTTCTCTCTCTCTCTCTGCCTCTCCTTTTCTCTGTGTGTAACTCTTTCAAATAAATAAATAAATCTTTTTAAAAAAGGAAAATCATCTAATGTATGTAAAGTTATATAGAATATCCTCAGACATACAGTAGTTCTCCAACACGCATTAGTTGTCTAAATCAAAAACTATCATAGCCATAGCCTGCTTTGTGTTGAAGCAGATTAAGCCATTGCCTGCAATACCAGCATCTCTTAGGGGTACCAGTTAGAGTATCTGCTCCTCCACTTCCGATCCAGCTCCCTGCTAATGCACCTGGGAAAGTAGAAGATGGCCCAAGTGCTCAGAGCCCCTGCCAACCATGTGGGAGACTGGGATGAAGCTCCTGGCTTCTGGCTTTAGCCTGGCCTAGCCCTGGCCGTTGTGGCCACTTGAGGCCTGAATTAGCAGATAGAAGCTCGCTAGCTCACTAGCTCGCTTGCTCTCCCTCTCCCTCTCCCTTTCCCTCCCCCTCTCTCTCCCCCTACCCCCCCTTGTGTGTGTGTATGTGTGTGTGTGTGTCTCCCTCTAACTCTTTCAAATAAATAAATATTTAAAAGAGCGCAGGGTTGGGGGGAAGAAAACCTATCAGAATGACTTTCACATCTGCTTAGGGTCTACCCAACCAGGAGTTGACTCAGATAAGTTAACTTGAGACTAGAGCTTAGTTCCCTAGACAGACATTCCTACTCTGCTCACTTGTCTGTTTTTATGTATCTGTAATTAATATATTTATTTCCTTTATTTTTTTTGGCTTGTTTTCAATGGGACTTGAACCCAGGCATTCTGATATCAGACATAGTTGTCCCAAGTGATGTCTTTAAAAAATGTTTATTTATTTGAGAGAGAGAGTTACAGACAGAGAGAGGTAAAGACAGAGAGAGAGGTCTTCCATCTGCTTGTTCACTCCACAAATGGCCACAATGGCCAGAGCTGGGCGGATCAGGTCTCCCACAGAGGTGCCAGGGCCCAAGGACTTGGGCCATCTTCTACTGCTTTCCCAGGCTGTTTTTATGACTTAGCAAAAATCCTATTTCATAGCTTCATTTTCCACTTCCCCTTCACCCTCCATTTATGTCACTTTAGTTACAGGAATTTATTTAATGATGCCTAATCATCAATAGAATAAGGCCAGCTTCTTAAACTTCCTATCTCTCCTATTCACTTCTCTCCTTCCACATTTGCACAAATCCGTGGGAATTATAGTTTACAGTATTATTCATTTGCTATCCTTTCATTTGTCTCTGCATTTGATGTTCCCTCAGTATGTACCAGCATACACTATTCCTGCATCTATGCCTGGCAAACTCAGTTTCAAAACGCTCTGCAAATATCATCTTACATGTGAATCTTCCACAACTTTCCCAGGGTAAATTAGCTGCTTCCTGAAAAATCCAGTTAACTCGTTTCCAAGAATGTTGACTATACTGTATTAAAATCCATTGGCATGTATAGCCATTATTCTCTCAATCCCTCTACCTTTGGCTGGGAAGTGGAGGAAGAAACCACGTGTTCCGTATAGCTCTCTTCTTTTGTGAACTCCAAAAATGGTGTGACAACTCAAAGGGAAAAAGTACAGAGGCCACTATATGATTATCCCTTCCAAACTGGACTTTCTTCCTGCACACTCTTCCCTTCGTAACCAGATTTGAGGCAGGGTTGGGAAATAAGTGTCGCTTCTCTGCCGTCCCGTTTTAGCAAGAAAAAGTGCTACAAGAAGTACAACAGGCAGGGAGAGGCATAAAGCAAACAGCACTCTGCGGGGAGGCACACACAGGAATTCACATACTGTGAGAGAGCCCCTCCCTGCAGCAATGCACTCTGAGACTGGCCGCCAGCGTTCAGAGCCCACCCCTTTCCTCCTCCAAGTCGACCGGAAGGAGAAGGGGGGCTCTGCACGTCCGGGAGCCTCGGGGGCCCCTTAGACCTATCCAGGAAGTGTTGCCAAGCGAGTAGGGCGGTGCTTTGAGGCTTTGTGGCAGACGCATGCGCAATATCGCCACCGCTTCCTGTTTTCAGAAATTGAGCGGGTGGGAGAGGGCGGGCAAAAGGCTCGTAATCCCTGCAGGCTGTTAGTAGTGGCGGTCTGGTTTCAGAGTCACTTTTCCTACCCAGTTAGGTAGGTGTTGGACTCTGTGAGTCACCCGGTCAATGGGCTGCTTTCTTAGCCGCGGATGTTGTGCGCATTAAAGAATGAGTCTGGCCCTGTGCATTTGAATTCTTGGAAATATCCAGTAATTAAACTGGGGGGAAGTGACAAAACTTAACAGAAGTTTGAGGTTCAGTTCTAGGCCCTCCACTTTAATGCACTATAGACCAACCAAAAGTGTCCCACAGAGAGTTAGTAGTCTGGGGAAAGACTGAAACCCAGGTCTCAAGAAAGAGGATTTGAAGAGTAGGTGCTATTGACCCTAAAGCTGAGACGCCACTGGAAAAATGGGATTTCTTGCTTAAGACTTATGAAGGCTGACAGTGAAAACAGAATACAGAACACTATAACATAGGACTTTATAAAGTTAGAGCTCCCTGAATGGGGAATAAAATTAACAGAATGCCTTGAGAGAAGGTGACTACTAAACATGATGTTTAAGTAGGATCAGAGTTACTGATCTATGAGGATTCAGAATAATTGAATTTAGAGCCCTTGGACTCCAGCTTTATTGGTGGCCCAACCATCAGCCAAAGGAGATGCGGGCTGACAACAATTTTCCCAGGTGAAGGAGGGAATTCATTCCCTGCCTTGCTTGCACCAGCCCTTCTAATGATTTTGCTAACTTCTAGATCTTTGGTCCCTTGAAAGTTAAATTTCTCTTCCTCACCCAGGAGACAGACCTGCCCTACTTTGAAGCACAAACACACAGTTGCACTCACAAGGTAATAAAATCCTTCCATATGGAAGGTCCATACAATTATGCTTAAAAGTACCTCTTCTTCAAACTGAGCTTCTGAACCCTGCAAGAAAAATTAGGATTAACACTTTCATTACAGTTGAAAAAATAATTCTCAAATTAACTTCCCCCAAAGTTCTTTATAGCTATAAAGAATAAAGATTATGCTTTTTTGTATTCCAGTGTTAGCTAGAACCTGATCAGCCTTACAATCGTCTCAGAAATATTTTTATCATTTCTCATATGTCAAGTAATGCAGAAGGAAGCATACAAGTTCTCCCCCCCAAAAAAAATATTAATCATGGAAAATGTCAAACTAAAGGAAAAGTTGGAAGAATAGTTCAAGTAATACTTGTATTCCATTTACCTACATACAGACACACTTTTCTGCAGAACCATTTAAAAAGTTAATTACAAGGGCTGGTACCAGCTCCCTGCTAATGCACCTGGGAAAATAGCAGAAGATGGTCCAAGTACTTGGGCCTCTGCACCCATGTGAAAGACCTTTATGAAAGTCCTGGCTCCTGATTTCCATCTGCCCAGCCCTGGCCATTGCAGCTGTTTGGGGCATGAGCCAGCAGATGGAAGATCTTCCTTTCTCTCTCTCTCTCCCCCTCTCTCTCTCTCTCCTTTGCAAATAAATAAATTAAATATTTTTTTTAAAAAATAGTTAATTACAGGCATCATGAAATTTACCCATAAGCATTTGAATATCATTAACACTGTATCTCTGAAATGTTATTAGCTTCCTGTAGCATTATCACACTTAAGAAAATAAACATTGGTGCATTATTAACTAATATAAATTCCACATTCGATTTGTCACAGTTAAAACAAGATGTGCTTTCTATATTTCCTTCTTTGTTTTCCACTTGGAACCCCGGTAAGGCTCACAAATTGCTTTTGTTTATCACTTCCCTTCAGTATTCTTTAATCTAGACTAACCCTCTGCCTTTTTATGTCTTTCATGACATTGGCATATTTGAAGAATCCAGAACAATTGACTTATAGAATGCTGTAATTGTCTTTCAGTATAGAAGATAGGCCACATTGCTTCCCTGCTTTAAACTCTGCAGTTCCTTTCTGTTACGATTACCATAAAATCTGAATTCCTAACCCATAATATAGCCACTCGTTGTCCTCCAGGTTCATCCATGACTTCCACTCATGCACTATACTCTAACAGCATTGTACTCCTTCCATTTCTTGAATATTTCCATCTTACTCCTGTCTCATGAGGCTTAACAGCCTGTCCCTTCTGCCTTCAATGCTTGTCCCCCAGAACTCTGCGAAGTTGGCTTTCTTTTGTACTGTTCAGATGACTTCCCCAGAAATGACACCGCCATTATACACATCCTTATGCAGTTTATCTCCTTATGTCTGAGCTTCCCTTATAGCTCCCTTATAATCAATAGAATGTGACTTTGGATACTTGTAGCAAGAATCTGAAACAATGCCTGGCACAGAGTATGCCCTCACTATCTGTTGGATTAATGAGTTTCTTCATTTTTCTCCTCAAATGCTTATTCTGGGGGAAGCCAGCAACCATGTAAGAAATATGACTACCCAGACTGGTGTTGTGGCATAGCAGGTAGACTGCCACTGGCATCCCATATGGATACAAGTTCCACTTCTGATACAGTTCCCTGCTGATAGCCTAGGAAAAACAGCAGAGGATGGCCCAAGTGTTTGGGCCCCTACAACCATGTGGGAGATCCGAATAGAGTTCCTGGCCCCTGGCTTTGGCCTGGCTTAGCATTGGTCATTGTGGCCATTTGGGGAGTGAACCAGAAGATGGAAGGCTCTCTCTGTATCTCCCTCTCTCTCTGTAACTCTGAATTTCAAATAAATAAATAAATCTTATTATAAAAAAAGAAAAAGAATGTAGGAAAGAGAAAGAAAGGGAGAATGAAAGGAAGGAAGCAAG
Organism: Sylvilagus floridanus; assembly: GCA_949820135.1. NCBI lineage: Eukaryota > Metazoa > Chordata > Mammalia > Lagomorpha > Leporidae > Sylvilagus > Sylvilagus floridanus. Next base: position 84,485,498 of record OX463223.1, read on the forward strand.
CAAGCAACCAAGAAAGAAAATGACTACCCTGAAATCATCATACTGTGAATAAGTCCACTCTAGCCATGTCAAGCAGTCATATGGATGTCATAAATAAGAGTGTCAATTGTTAAATCAACAACAGGAGTCACTATGCACCTACTCCCCATGTAGGACCTCTGTCCTTAATGTGTTGTACTATGAGAATTAACAGTAAAACTAGTCTTCAAACAGTACTTTATAATTTGTGTATCTATGTGAGTGCAAACTGTTGAACTCTTTACTTAGTAGAGTTGATCTTCTGTATATAAAGATAATTAAAAATGAATCTTAATGAGGATTGGGATGGGAGAGGGAGTAGGAGGTGGGATGGTTTGGGGGTGGGAGGGTGGTTATGGGGGTAAGAACTGCTATAATCCAAAAGTCGTACTTATGAAATTTATATTTATTAAATAAAAGTTTCATATATATATATATATATATATATAAAGAAGTCATATGGAGAGATGCCCAACTAGTCCCCAGTGTGTCTAACCATTTCAGTTTGGGTCCCCCTAGTGGTTCATTTAAGCACCATCCATGTGAATAAAGAAGCCATTCTGGACATTTTATTTTCTTCGTAGTACTTATCACCATCCAAAATTGCCCTCTTTATTTATTAGGTATAGACCTATTGAACTGTCTCTTCCCACTAGACTTGTGGGGACCAGAGGCCTTGTCTGTCTTACTTACTACAGCTTCGAAGCAGTATTTCTCAGATTTTGTTGTGCATGCAAGTCACTGAGGATCCTACTGAAAAATAGATTCTGATTCAGAAAGTCTGGAGTAGGGCCTGGGATTCAGCATTTCTAACAGACTCTTAGATAATACAGATGCTACTGGAGCACAGAGTACTCATTGCATGCCAAGACAGTACCGATCTCCAGGTAGGAGTGAAAGAATCTGGATTCTCTCTGAATGAAGCTCATCCTCTTCACCATGGATTTTTGAATTTTCAGCTATTCTCTTGAAAAATCAGAAAGTCGGGCAGTCCTAGGATGCCGTTCTCACAGTGCAGCAATCACTGGCTGCAGCTTCTGTCTTTCAGAGGAACAACTCCTTCCTAGTGGCTCCTTCCTCTCCTGGGCAGGCTTTCTGGTGGTGACCCCTACCTTTCAGGGCAGCCATTATTTTTATTCTCACTACATAACTCCAGAAGACCAAATCCAGGATGCCCATATCTTAACCAGGTTTTTCCTATAGGAAAGGCAATGTCCACGTTCAAGGGTTGCCGCCCATCTGGAGCAGTTCTCATATGTTAATGTCAACTGAGGCTGTTGTTAAAATGCAGATTCTGACTCCTTGGTGGGGACCTGGTTTCTGCATTTCTATTAAGTTCTCAAGTAATGCCAATGCTGCTGGACCACCGACCACAATTTGAGGAGCAAAAACCTAGAAGCGTACCTGGCATAGAGTGAGCCTTCAGTATATGTTGGACCAGTGAATTTATTTCATCTAAAAACATGATGATAGCATTATCTCAATTCTATAAACCAGGAAATTGCAACTCAATTGAATGACTTGCCAAAGTTCTCACAACTAGTGCATATCAGAATCTACACTCGAATTCAAGTCTGTCTGATGACAAGGCTAACCTGTGATTTCCTAAAAATCTCAGATTGGTTTACCACTCAGATAGCTTCATAAGTTGGCACAGTGTGATTTCAGAGAGAGCAAGTAGACCCTCATATTCTCAAGTCCCTCCCACCTACCTGGAATTCCTTATACAGGCAATTGACTATTTAGGAAGTGATGTGGAAGTGTTTCAATATTTAATAGCTTGTACCATGAACCACCAGAATAGTATTCCTGAGCATCAGAAGTTTTTTAAAGAAAGTACGAAAGTTTGGAAGCCAAGTCCCGGGTTATGGTCAGTAGTAGAATCCATATATTGGGTGGTCAAATGACCATAGACTCAGAGATAATAAAAGTCATAAATAGTTCCTATGACTGCGAATCCCAATCACGCTGAGGCAAGATGTTAGAAATACCTGGCTGCAGGCCGGCACTATGGCCTAATGGGTAAAGCTGAGGCCTGTAGTGCCAGCATCCCATATGGGCTCTCGTTCCAGTCTCGGCTGCTCCACTTCTGATTCAGCTCTCTGCTAAGGCCTGGGAAAGCAGTAGAAGATGACCCAAGTCCTTGGGCCCCTGCATCTGTGTAGGAGACCTGGAAGAAGCTCCTGGCTACTGGCTTCAGATCGATGCAGCTCCAGCTGTTTTGGCCATCTGGGCAGTAAACCAGTGGATGGAAGACCTCTCTCTCTCTCTCTCTCTCCCTCTCTCTCTGCCTCTGCCTCTCTGTAACTGCCTTTCAAATAAATAAACAAATATTTTAAAATAAGAAAAGAAATACTGGGCTAGTAGGTGTTTGAGCAGGCAGAATCTGACAAGCTAAAGCACATCCACATCAAAGTATAATGGAACAATCAGACCATTCCTAGAGCAAATGTCTCCTACTGGGGAAAGAAGTGGAATTGGTTTATTTGGCTGTCTGTTTATATTCTGTTTGATGGAGTCAGAGATGGCTTCTGAGAGGTGGCCACTGATCAGAATTTTGATGGATGCATAAGAGTTTGCCAAACAATTTGTTAAATGCAAAACAAAGCACTTTGTTTTCTTATGTCTTTCCATCTGAACAACTTCACAAGTAACAATTAAAAATCAGTTCTCATTTCATGGATCCTAATTTTAGTCTAAAAAATGTAATAGATTTTTAAAATTTTTACTTTATTTTTAAATAGGATATATTAATTATACATATTTATGTGGTATAGTGTAATATTTCATATATGCACATAATGTATACTGATAATTAAGATGGCTCGAATAACCATTATTGCTTTATGTTTGGCAGCTTCAAGTTCAGATCTTCTAGTTCTTCACAAAATATATAGTAGATTATTGCAAAATGGAGTAGACTTGAGGAAAGAATCCCATGGTTTGTTTTCCAGCTCTCTTAATCTCATGACTGGAATACAGCAGAAAAATCTTTCTACCTTTAGTCAATTATGTCAATTCTAAGAACTCTAAACCAAACTCCAGATTCTGAAAAATTTATCCTTTGTTTCCTTAAAAGTTTAGTGTTTTAGGTTTTACATTTAAGCCTATGTTCTATTTTAAGTTGTTTGTAGGTACGAGTGTTTCATTATTTTTGCTTACGGAAGTCCAATTGCTCCATCACCATCTGTTGGAAAGGCTCTCCTTCCTCTGTTGAATCGCTCTTGAACTTCTTTAAAAAAAAAAAAAAAAAAAGCAGTTGACAGCTGACGCCGCAGCTCAATAGGCTAATCCTCTGCCTGAGGCGCTGGCACACCGGGTTCTAGTCTCGGTCGGGGCGCCGAATTCTGTCCTGGTCGCTCCTCTTCCTGTCCAGCTCTCTGCTGTGGCCCGGGAGTGCAGTGGAGGATGGCCCAAGTGCTTGGGCCCTGCACCCCATGGGAGACCAGGAGAAGCACCTGGCTCCAGGCTTCGGATCAGTGCAGCATGCTGGCCATGGCGGCCATTTGGGGGAGTCAACCAACAGAAGGAAGACCTTTCTCTCTGTCTCTCTCTCACTGCCTAACTCTGCCTCTCAAAAAAAAAAAATACCATTGGTTGAACTCTTTAATTAACACAAAATTATTCTTAGCGCGCCGGCAGCAGTGGCCATTCGGGAGTGAACCAACAGAAAAGGGAAGACCTTTCTCTCTGTCTCTCTCACTGTCCCCTATGCTTGTCAAAAAAAAAAAATCAGTTGAACATATTTGTGTTTATTTCAAGATTCTCTTTCTGTTACATTGACCTATGTGTCTAGTATTCTGCTAATACCACACTACCTTGGCTACTGTAGATGTATCATAAACTTTAATATTGGGTAATATAATCCTCACTTTATTTTCCTTTATCATGATTATTTTAGTAACTCTAGGCCCAGTGGATCATTCTACATAAGTTTTAGAATAAGTTTGTCAGGGGCTGGCATGGTGGCGTAGCAGGTAAAGCCACTGCCTGCAGTGCCAACATCCCATATGGGTGTCAGTTAGAGTCCCAGCTGTTCCACTTCTGATCCAGCTCTCTGCTATGGTCTGAGAAATCAGTAAAAGATGGCCCAAGTTCTTGGGCCCCTGCACCTACGTAGGAGACCAGGAAGAAGCTCCTGGCTCTTGGCTTCGGATTGGCCCAGCTCCAGCCATTGCAGCCATTTGGGGAGTGAACCAGTGGTGGAAGACATTTCTCTGTTTCTCTCTGCCTTTTAAATAAATAAATAAATCTTTCAAAAATAAATAAATACTAAAAATTTTTTAAAATATTCTTGTCTACGTTTACAAACAACATGCTGAGATTTTGACAGAAATGTTGTTGAACATATAGGACAAATTGAGAAGAATTAGTATCTTCCAGTGCCAGAATAGAATTTGTGTATATGTTTATTGATTTTTATCTGCATTTTCTAATTTACAGCACACATATTGAGCATACACTTTAAGTTTTTATATATAAATAAATATGTTTCATTTTCTTGATAGCAGTTGAAAACCTTATTGTGATTTTAATTTTGGTTTCTTTATGTTCATTGTTAGTATATGGAAATATTCTTCATTTTTATGTGCAGATCTTGTATCCTGTGACCTTGTTTAAGTCACTTATTAGTTTTAAGGTTTTCAAGTTTTTTTGTACATGCCTGAGGATTTTCTGTGTAGACAATTATGTCATCTGAAAATCAAGAAGATTTTATTTTTTCCTTTCCAGACTATTTGATTTCTTTTCCTTGCTTATTGGAATCCCAGTAATCTGTTGAGTAAGAGTGGTAGGAGAAGACATCCTTGCCTTGTTCTCAATTGTAAAGAGTATGTTAGTTTCTTTTTCTGCTGTAACAAACTACCAAAACTTAGTTCCTTAAAACAATATGAATTTATTGTCTGACATATCTATAGTTCAAAAGTCAAAAATAGGTCACAGTAGCATAACCTAGAGAGTCCAGCAGAGCTATGTTCCTTTCTGGATGTTCTAGTGACTAATCTATTTCCTTGCCCTATATTTATAGCCTCTAGATATTTCCCATATTTCTTGGTTCATCTCTTGCCCCATCTTCAAAGTGAGCAACATTGGGCTAAATCTTGCCCATGCTTCCAAAATCTGTTCCTCCTTCTTCTGCCTCCTTTCACTTATGAAAATCTTCTCCAAACGGTAAAGACTGGGAGAAGTGCAGGCTTTGTTCAGTGAATAAACACCAGCATAGATACTCAAAGAAAATGAAAAACCAAGGAAAGATGTTCCAAACAAAAGGAAAAGATAAATCTCCAGAAACTAAACATAATGAAACAGAGTTCTATGACTTAACTGAAAGAGTTAAAATTAACTTTCATAAAGATACTTACTGAGGTCACAAGGACAACACATTAACAAAATGAAAATTTTAACAAAGTTTTTAAAAAGTGTTGAACAGAGATAATGGACTGAAGAAATACTGAGTTGAAAAATACACTGGAAGGGTTCAACAGCAGACTGTATGAAGCAGAAGAAAGGATCAGTGAACTCGAACACAGGCCACTGCTGATATTTCAGAGGAACATAAAGAAATATTGGGAGAAAATACTGAACGAATACTAAGGAAATTACCAAGTGTACCTTGATGGGACAAGGAGTCCTCTTTGGGTCACATGGACTCTCACAAGGAGAAAAGAGAAAGAAAACACCAGAAAGTTTATTCAAAGAAATAATATTTGAATAATCACATCACAAACCCATGGAAGGAGATTGACATCCACATCTGAGAAGTCTAAGAACAACAAATGTGATGAACCCAAAGAAATTCACGCTTAGACATATAATAATCAAATTTACAAAAGACAGAGAATTTTCCAAAAGTGACATAGCATAGACTTGTAACACAAATGGGAATTATTATAAGGACTTGGAGTAGATTTTTCGACACAACCCTTGCTGAACAGAAAGGAGCAAGGTGATATATTGAAACTAAAAAAGACAAATCTGCCAGAAAAACCCTTATTCAAAAATGTAGGAGAAATAAAGGCTTTTGCAGGCAAATAAAACCTGAGAATTATTCACCACTAGACCTGCCTTATATGAAATGCTAAAGAGAGTTCTTCAAGCTGAAATGAAAGGATGTCAACTACTATAGCAAAGAAAGTATAAAACTCATCGTTAAAAGTGGGTGTACAGACAAGTACAGAATATGGTATTATATAATGGTGGTAGTTAAATTTTAATTTTATTGTGAAAGTTTAAAAAACAAAACTATTCAAAATAACCACAACTAAAAATATATTAAAAGGTAGACAATATGGACAAATATGAATTGTGATAACAATGACATAAAGTATGTGTGGAGGGAGGAAAAAGTTAGGGTGGAATTTTTGTGTGATTGACTATAAGCTGCTATCAGTTTAAAAAGCTGTAAGATATTCATTTAAGTGTCCAAGTAACTGCAAAAATACCCATAGAGATCATACAAAACAAAAAGAAATAAGAATCGAAGCATCTTAATACAAAAACAAAACAAACAGGAGCATGCAATGTGGTATGGTGGGCTAAGGGATCATTCATGATACCTCCATCCCATATCAGAGTGCCAGTTTGAGTCCCAGCGCCTGTGCATCTTGGGAGGCAGCAGATGACTCAAGTGGAAGACCTAGATTGATTTCTGGGCTCTTGGCTCTGTATGGCCCAACCCTAACTGTTGAAGTAAGACAGCAGATGAAAGATAGCTCTTTAACACACACACGCTCCCTCTCTCCTCTCTCTGCTTGCTCTCTCTCCCTCTCTCTCTCTCTCTCTGTCTCCCCATAACTTTCCCTTTCAAATAAATAAATAAAGTTATTTTAAATAACCAGCAAAATGAATACAGCAAGACAAGAAAGATGCTACAAAAAAAAAAAAAAACTAATAAAACTAAAAGAACTACAAGACGAACAGAAAATGGCAGTGGTTAATCCTTATCTACCAAAAATTACTTTTTAAAATTTCAGGATAGTTTCAAATTCACAAGACAAAAAGTGTGTAGTTGTACAATGAGTTCCCACCCATCCCACACCCAGTTTCTCCTATTATTGACATCTTATATTAGTATATTTGTCACAATCTGTAAACCACACGCAACCTCCTCTATTTTTTTAATCCAAACTATCTATCCCTCCCACCTCTCCAAGCTTCTGTTAATCACTATTCTCCTTTTCTGATTTAATCTCATTATTTTTTTTTAATGATTTATGAGGGTCTGCATCTTGGCACACTGGGTTAAGCCACTGCCTGTTATACCGACATGCCATATCGGAGCACTGTTTCAGTACCAACTGCCCACTTCTGATCTAGCTCCAGCCTAATGCGCTTGGGAAGGCAGCAGAAGATGGTTCAACTGCTTAGGCCCCCATCACTGATTTGAGAGATCCAGATGGAGTTCCGGCCGTTTTGGGAGTGAACCAGTGGTTGGAAGATCTTTCTTCTTTCTCTCTCTCTCTCTCTCTCTCTCTCTCTCTGCCTTTCAAATAAATAAATGTATATATATATATATATATATATATATATATAAACTTTTTAAAGATTCATTTATTAATTTGAAGGGCGCAGAGTGAGAGAGACAGAGAGACAGAGAAAAAAAGCTCTCCCATTAGCTGGTTCTCTCCCCAAATGGCCAGAACAGCCAGAGCTGGACCAAGCTAAAGACAGCAGCCAGGAACTACAACTAGGTCTCCCACATGGGTGACAGGGGCCCAAGCACTTGGGCCTTCATCTGCTGCCTTCCAAGGCTCATTAGCAGGAATATGGATGGGAAGCAGAGTAGCCAGGACTGATACTGGCACTCTGATATGGAAGTCCAGCATTGCAAGAGAAAGCTTAATCTGTTGCCCCACTAATGTAAATGGATTTAGCTCACCAATCAAAACACATAAAATGCCTGAATGGGTAAATAAACATTACTAAACTACACACTGTCCACAACAAGCTCATTTTAGATTTTAGGCTGAAATGAATGGAAAAATCCATGTAAATGTTAACCAGAAGATAGCAAGAATGACAATATTTATAGCAGAAAAATAGACTTTAAGTCAAATCTGTAATGGGAGGCAAAGAAGGATATTTTCTGACAAAATGGTCAACCTACCAGATAGATGTTAAAAAATACATGTACATGCACCTGATATCAGAGCACCAAGCCATGCATGGCAAACATTGACAGAAAAAAATAGACAATAATACAATAATGATAGGAAACTTAAATGCTGCATTTCCATAATGCACAAAACAGCCAGTAAGAAAATCAGTAAGGAAACAGGGAACTTAAATAACATTTAAATCAAGTACACTTAAGAAATATATGTAGAACATTCCACCTAGCAACAGTAGAATGCACATTCTTCTAAGTACTCACAGATCTCTCTCCAGGGTATATCACATGTTATGTCATAAAGCAAGTATTGAAAAATTAAAGAGTAAACTCAAGCCAAGTATCTTTTGTGACCACAACAGAATGAACCAAGAAATTAAAAGCAGAAGGAAAACTGGAAAACTCACAAATGTGTCAAAATTGAATAATATACATTCTTGAATATCCATTGGCATCCTTATATTCTTGGAAGCACTATTCACAATTGCAAAGATGGGGAAACAAGCTAAATTTACAGGGACAAATGAATGAATAACAAAAGTGTGCTATATATTATGGGGTCTTCAAAAAAAGTTCATAGAAATGTACATTATGAAAAAAATTCATGTATTAAAAACTTTTGCACTGGGGTAAACTTATCTTTGAATTCCATTTGTTGTGAATTTTTTGAAGTACTCATAAATACAATGGACTACTCTTCAACTTTTATAAAGAAAGAAATTCAATAATATTTGACAACATGGATGAGCCTTGAGGACATGATGCTAAGTGAAACAAACAAGTCACAAAAGGCAAATACTTTATGATTTCACTTATTTTTAGATTTATAGAATCAAATGGCAGATTGATGATTATGAGGGGCTGTGAGAGGAGAACATAGGGAGTTAATAATTAATGGGCATAAAGTTTCAGTTAAATAGGATGAATAAGCCCTAGGGATCTGCCGTACAACACTGAGCCAAGTAGCAGATACAAATACCACCTGTGCATGCTGAATCCATCCTCCTGTGTATGCAAGTGTTTCTCTAAAATGCATACAGGCATTCTCCAGGTTGAAAGGGACACAATAAGAATGTTTCCTCCCTCTAATGGGACTGGAAAGTTGATCTCAAAGGACTGGTCATCTCAACATTAATATTGTGTATAAATTCCCCTCAGGTCTGTGTCTTCGCTGCTTTATCTACCACTACGTGTTAATGTTTTAATCACATGCGTTTATCACAAGGATATGCTTCTTTCCTAACTTCTCCCTCTACTGGCATGACTGAGAGTTGCAGGAGAGCAGAAGCCTGAGCTTTGTCTTGCAGGCATTCGTCCCGCACATGGAGTACTGCTTTGATTGAAAACCTTGTCTTGTCTCAGGGGTGACACTTAGGCATAAAGCAGTACACACAACTTGGTATTTTGTTACATCCCTGAACTTCATCGACTTTAGTCATCCTAAGTTCTTCAAGAAATGAAAGAATGGGAAGAGCTGACAATGAGCTCGCTGAGCACTTCTTTTGTGCTGGACATCAGTCTCTAAATTTATGCAGTGATCCACTAATCCTTCTCAAATAATCCCCATTTCACAGATAAGAAAAATGAGGTTCAGAGAGATGAGTAGAGAGCTAAGAAGCTCACAGAGCTTGTCTTTGAACTGAGGCAGCTGGCTCCAGAGAACACAATCTATTTTATTTATTTTGAATAACATTTTAAGGATAAAAAAGTATAATAAATCCCACATTTCCTCATCTAGATTTAGCAGATGTTAATATTTAGCCACATTTGCTGCATTTTTCTTTTACAAGTATTATAAATTACAGACATCTCGATATTTCACCCCTCAAGACTTTAATTTGCATCTCAACTACATTAAGACACATTTCTATGTATGCAAAATATCATTAAATATATATCAAATCATAATTATTTAATATCAATCATTACACAGTCCATAGTAAAATTTTCCAAATTTTCCCCTGTATTAGCATTGCATCACCATAACAAATACCTGAGACAAGATACTTCTGAAAGAAGGGGATTTATTTAACTTTATAGTGTTGGAGATTCACCATCCAAGATAGGGCAGCTCCATTAGTTAGGCTTATGATGAAGGTGACAATGATGTACTGTGGAGCCTGGGCAGAGGAATGAGCACATAGCAAGCCAGGAAACAAAGAGCAGCAAGACTGAATTTGGATTTTATAACAAACTTCTAGTAAGAACTACCTTTTAAATGTACACCCTCAATAACCTAAGGACCTCACACTAAACCCACCCCCTAAACACCATAATTGGATCAAACATCCGTCCTCCTAGAATCAATCTACAACTTTGGGATTTCATAGCCACATGAAGTTGGGAGCCAAATCTTGTTCAAACCATAGCATTCCCCAAATGTCTTTCACTTGGAATTATGTTCAAACCAGGATCTAACCAAAGTCCACTTATTACATTTGGTTATTAGAGCCCTTAAACAGCTCCTAATTCTCACTCCTACATTTTAACTATGTCATAGATTTGTTGAAGAAACTGAGACAATAGTCTATAGATTTCCCCAATTTCTGTATCAGTTTATTTTAGACCAACATCCTTTAATGCACTTTTAGCTCTCTTCCTGCCTTGGCTCAATGTTTTTGATGTTTTCTATCCCAATAACAGGATGCAGGATTTTTTTTTTTAGAATTCCTACTTGGCAAGCTTCCTTTTTTCACCTGGATATCCCATGGGCCCTTCAATCTTGGTATGTCCAAAAACGAACACACCACCTTCCCACCATCCCCCAAACTTTTTTTGGGGGGGATTAATTTTTAAAATATATTTGAAAGGGAGAGTCACAAAGAGAGAGTAGGAGAGAGACAGAGAGGCCTTCTATCTGCTGGTTTACCCTCCAAACAGCCACAATGGCTGGGGCTGGACCAGGCCAAAGCCAGGAGCCAGGAGCTTCTTCCAGGTCACCCATGTGGGTGCAGTGGCCCAAGCACTTGAGCCACTTTCCACTGCTTTTCCCAGGCCATTAGCAAAGCACTGGATGTGGAGCAGCCAGGACTCGAGTTGGTGCCACTATGGGATGCCAGGGCCACAGGCAATGGCTTAACCTACTATGTTACAGCACTAGCCCCCGCAGGAATTCTTACACCTTCCTAGAGGTGTTAACCTTATTTTTTATTTTTATGTTTTGTTTTTTTAAAGATTTATTTATTTATTTGAAAATCAGAGTTATACAGAGAGTGGAGGAGAGGCAGAGAGAGAGAGAGAGAGAGAGGTCTCCCATTTGCTGGTTCACTCCCCAGTTGGCAGCAATGGCCGGAGCTGCAGATCCAAAGTCAGGAGCCGGGGCCTCTTCCGGGTCTCCCACGTGGATGCAGCGGCCCAAGGACTTGGGGCATCTTCTACTGCTTTCCCAGGCCATGGCAGAGAGCTGGATCGGAAGTGGAGCAGCTAGGACTCGAACCGATGTTCATATAGGATGCCGGCACTGTAGGCAGCAGCTACAGCACCATGCCAGCCCTGGGGTGTTAACCTTAAAAGATGCCTGGTGAACATATGAATGGTGTTGGAGGGTTCCTATTTTTTCAGTAATCCATGCCCACCCCCTTCCCCCATGTGCTCCTCATATGTTATTCTCTTACCCTCTCTCTATATCAGTGGTTCTTGACCTTTGACATTGGTTGTATGTTAGAATTTTCTAGATAGCTTTAACAAATGTTAAATTTGTTTAGGTCAAATGTTCAGGTCATACTGCAGCCTAAGTAAGGTAGATTCTCTAGAGGTGTATTCCAAGCGTCCCCAAATATTTAAAGTTCCCCAAAGGGTTCCAATGCAGAGTCAAAGTAGAACGCCACTGTCCTAGACCCTCTAAAACAATGTTTTTTAAAACCATTTTTTTTTTTTTTTTTTTTTTACAGGCAGAGTGGACAGTGAGAGAGAGAGACAGAGAGAAAGGTCTTCCTTTTTGCCGTTGGTTCACCCTCCAATGGCCGCCGCGGTCGGCGCGCTGCGGCCGGCACACCGCGCTCCTCCGATGGCAGGAGCCAGGAGCCAGGTGCTTTTCCTGGTCTCCCCATGGGGTGCAGGGCCCAAGCACCTGGGCCATCCTCCACTGCACTCCTGGGCCACAGCAGAGGGCTGGCCTGGAAGAGGGGCAACCGGGACAGAATCCGGTGCCCCGACCGGGACTAGAACCCGGTGTGCTGGCGCCGCAAGGCGGAGGATTAGCCTGTTGAGCCACGGCGCCGGCAAAACCATTTTTAAATTGTCTTTCCCATAAGGAAATTTTTCAGAGATTTATTTTTAAATTTTTATTTATTTTAAAGGCAGAGAGTCAGAGAGACAGAGACAGAACCTGAGACACACAGAGAGACCTTCTATCTGCTCATTCATTCTCCCAATGCCTATAACAGGCAGGGCCAGGCTAAAGCCAGGAGTCTAACTTAATCTGGGACTCTCATATGGGTGGCACAGACCAAACTTATTGAACATCACCTCTGTTCCTCAGGGTGCACAGCAGCAGGAAACCAGATCACAAGAAGAGCTAGGAGTCCAACCCAGGCACTAGCTGTAGAATTCAGGTGTCCCAAGTGGCATTTAAACTGCTGTGCCAAGTGCTTGTCCTTATGAATGTTTTTTAAAGATTTATTTATTTATTTGAAAGTCAGAGTTACAGATTCGAATGGCCACAATGGTCAGTGCTGAGGCCAGGCTAAAGCCAGGAGCCAGGAGCTTCTTCCAGGTCTCCCATGAAGATAGCAGGGGCTCAAGTACTTGGACCATCTTCACTACTTTTCTCAGGCCGTTAGCAGAAAGCTGGATCAGAAGTGGAGCAACCAGGACACGAACAAGCACCCATATAGGATGCCGGCATCACAGGCGAGGCTTTACCAGCTATGTCACAATGCTGGCACCCCTTATGAATTTTTTTTTTGACAGCAGGCAGAGTTAGACAGAGAGAGAGAGACATAGAGAAAGGTCTTCCTTCCGTTGGTTCACTCCCCAAATGGCAGCTACGGCCAGTGTGCTGCACTGATCCAAAGCCAGCAGCCAGGTGCTTCCTCCTGGTCTCCCATGCAGGTGCAGGGCTCAAGCACTTGGGCCATCCTCCACTGCCTTACCGGGCCACAGCAGAGAGATGGACTGGAAGAGGGGCAACCGGGAGCGAATTCGGTGCCTAGAACCTGGGGTGCCGCTGCCGCAGGCGGAGGATTAGCCTATTGAGCCACGGTGCCGGCCTGAAATTTTAATACCACAGATGTAGTATTTAATTTAGATGTAGTATATATCTGTTTCTTTTTTTTTATAACGCTTTTATTTAAAGAATATAAATTTCCAAAATCCAGCTTATAGATTACAATGGCTTCCCCCCCCATAACTTCCCTCCCACCCACAACCCTCCCCCTTCCCACTCCCTCTCCCCTTGCATTCACATCAAGGTTCATTTTCAATTCTCTTCATATACAGACGATCAGTTTAGTATATATTAAGTAAAGATTTCAACAGTTTGCCCTCACATAGCAACACAAAGTGAAAAATACTGTTGGAGTAGTAGTTATAGTATCAATTCACAATGTATAGCACATTAAGGACAGAGATTCTACATGATATATTTTTTTAAATTGATTAATTTTCTATGCAATTTCCAATTTGACACCAAGATTTTTATTCATTTTTAATTATCTTTATATACAGAAGATTGATTCAGTATATACTAAGTAAAGATTTCATCAGTTTGCACCCACACAGAAACACAAAGTGTAAAATACTGTTTCAGTACTAGTTATAGCATTACTGCACATTGGACAACACATTAAGGACAGATCCCACATGAGACGTAAGTACACAGTGACTCCTGAAGTTGATTTAACAATTTGACACTCTTGTTTATGGCGTCAGTAATCTCCCTAGGCTCTAGTCATGAGTTGCCGAGGCTATGGAAGCCTTTAGGGTTCGCCAACGTCGATATTATTCCGACAGGGTCATAGTCAAAGTGGAGGTTCTCTCCTCCCTTCAGAGAAAGGCACCTCCTTCTTTGATGGCCCCATTCATTCCACTGGGATCTCACTCACAGAGATCTTTCATTTAGGTCTTCTTTTTTTTTGCCACAGTGTCTTGGCTTTCCATGCATAAAATACTCTCATGGGCTCTTGAGCCAGATCTGAATGCCTTAAGGGCTGATTCTGAGGCCAGAGTGCTATTTAGGACATCTGCCATTTTATGAGTCTGCTGTGTATCTCGCTTCCCATGTTGGATCATTCTCTCGCTTTTTGATTCTATCAGTTAGTATTAGCAGACACTAGTCTTGTTTGTGTGATCCCTTTGACTCTTAGACCTACCAGTGTGATCAATTGTGAACTGAAATTGATCACTTGGACTAGTGAGATGGCCTTGGTATGTGCCACCTTGATGGGATTATATTGGAATTCCCTGGCATGATTCTAACTCCATCATTTGGGGCAGATCTGATTGAACATGTCCCAAATTGTACATCTCCTCCCTCTCTTATTCCTACTCTTATATTTCACAGGGATCACTTTTCAGTTAAAATTTAAACACCTAAGAATAATTGTTTGTTAATTACAGAGTTCAACCAATAGTACTAGAATAAAAAAATTACTAAAATGGATAAAGTATTACATTGTACAACAACAGTCAGCACAAGAGCTGATCAAGTAACTGTTTCTCGTAGTGTCCATTTCACTTCAACAGGTTTCCCCTTTGGTGCTCAATTAGTTGTCACCGATCAAGGAGAACATATGATATTTGTCCCTTTGGGTCTGGCTTAATTCACTCAGAATGATGTTTTCCAGATTCCTCCATCTTGTTGCAAATGGCTGGATTTCATTGTTTTTGACTGCTGTATAGTATTCTATAGAGTACATGTCCCATAATTTCTTTATCCAAATGTGTGCTTTGAATTCCCTGTGATCTTTTGCTCTGAGGTTCCCTTCGTTTACCTACTTTCATGTTGATGGCCGTGTTTCTGTGTTTCTGTGTGTAACACATCTTTAAGCATCTTTTGCAGGGCTGGACGAGTGGCAACAAATTCTTTCAATTTCTTTTTGCAGTGAAAGGTCTTTATTTCACCTTCATTCACAAATGAGAGCTTTGCAGGATATAATATTCTGGGCTGGCAGTTTTTTTCTCTTAGTACCTGGGCTATGTCTCGCCATTCCCTTCTAGCTTGTAGGGTTTCTGATGAGAAGTCTGCCGTGAGTCTAATTGGAGATCCTCTGAGAGTAATCTGACGTTTCTCTCTTGCACATTTTAGGATATTTTCTTTCTGTTTCACTGTGGTGAGTTTAATTACAATGTGTCGTGATGAGGATCTCCTTTGGTCATGTTTCCTAGGGGTTCTATGAGCTTCCTGTACTAGGATGTCTCTGTCCTTCTCCAAACCTGGGAAATTTTCTGCTATTATCTCACTAAAATCATTCTAATCCTTTCTCCCTCTCCATGCCTTCAGGAACTCCTAGAACTCGAATGTTGGGTTTTTTAATAGTATCCTGTAGATTCCCAACAATCTTTTTTAGATTTCTAATTTCCTCTTCTCTTCTTTGGTTTGACTGTATATTTTCCTGTGCTCTGTCTTCTAAGTCCGATATTCTCTCTTCTGCCTCACCCATTCTGTTTGTAAGGCTCTCTAATGTGTTTTTCATTTGATCTATTGAATTCTTCACTTCATTATGATTTCTCGTCACTATCACAGTTTCATGTTCTACTAGTTGTTTCATTTCAGCTTGATTTCTCCTTAATATTTCATTTTCATGAGAGAGATTTTCTACCTTGTCCATTAAGGATTTCTGTAGTTCAAGAATTTGTTTTTGAGTACTTCTTAGTGTTCTTATCAATTTTTTGAGATCTGCTTCTTGCATTTCTTCTATCTCATCATCTTCGTAATCTTGAATTGGGGTGTCTTTTTCATTTGGGGGTGTCATAGTGTCTTCCTTGTTCTTGTTACCTCGGTTTTTGTGTTTGTTGTTTGGCATATTGGTTTCTTCACTGTGGTGTTTTTTTCTTGTTATATTATGACTCTAGATAAGTGGACTGTCTGCTTTCAATGGAGCCTTAGAGGCTTGAGATGGGTGTGGCCTGATAGCTCTGTTTGGTTCCTCAGTGTTGAGGGTGTGCCAAAGGTGACACTCCCAGGTTAGGTGTGGTAAATCTCTCTCTGTTTCTTTCTTTATTTTTGATTCGAAAGGGAAGTAATTCCACACCGCTGAATGGAATTGGGGGTGGTTAGCAGGCAAATGATATACCCACAGGAGCCAGAGATCAGAAGCTCTTTCCCAAGGACCACAGAGGGAATCTCTGCGGCCTTCAGTGTGGGTTCAAATTCTCCTGCAGTCTCACCACTGGGCTACCAAGGCTACCGAACTGTAGCGTCTCTATAGAGTACTCACATGGTGAATTCTGAGAGTTCTCTCCCCCACAGTCTCTTTTTTCACAGTCTCAGTTCATTAGCACCACACATTCATTAGGTTCTAATCTCCTGTTATTTCACCTCCACGCCCAGAGTCAGGTTTTTCTGCTAGGCTCAGGGCCGGTGCAGACCTGAGGTCGCCCTGCTTATGACGTATGTCCAAAATGGCGCCTGCTCTTTGTCTTGCTCACCTTTGAGAGGTGGGCGGAGAGAGAGAAACTTGTGTCCGTATCAGTCACTTTTTTCTTTCTCTCTCTCTTCTAGTTAGCCTGGTGAACTTTTCCCCACAGGGTTTCAAGCCTTGTTCGCTCTAGTCTCCTCTTTCCGCTTCCCTTCTGGTATCTGGGGCTATTGAGAATTGGCTCACCTGGCGTTCCAGCGCTGGTGCCTTGAGTCTGCCGCTGGTGCCCCGAACTGTGGGCTCCCACGCTCTCCTCAAAGGTCCACTGTGAATCACTAGTTCTGGAAGAGTTTCCTCTGCTGTTTCTTCCCCTACTCTTCCTTGAATCTGCAGTATCTCCACTTTTATTAAACTGTCTCTCCCTGGACTATCGGTGTGCTCCCTTCCTATTCCGCCATCTTGCCCTAATGTGTATATATCTGTTTCTATACGGTGGCCCCTTGGAAGGCTACAAACCAATGTAATAGCTAAGATAAGTCCTAAGAAGAGGAAAATTTGGGAGTTAAGCCATTGCAGTTGAAATGTATACTAACAACTTGTTACTCAAAGTATGGTCCTCGGTTGGAATTTGATGTAAGTGCAGCATCTGAGACCCTATTTCAGACCTACTGCATCTTATCTTATTGCTTAACAAGTATTTCACATGCATTTTATTTTATTATTTATTTATTTTAAAGATTTATTTTATTTGAAAGGCAGAATTAAAGAGAGCCAGAGAGAAAGGGAGAGACAGAGAGATAGAGATCTCCCTAAATGACTGCAATGGCTAGGGCTGGGCTAGGCCGAAGCCAGGAGCTTCACCCATGTCTCCCATGTGGCCCAAGTGCCATCTTTCCCTGCTTTCCCAGACTGTCAACAGAGAGCTGGATCAGAAGTGGAGCAGCTGGAACAGGAACCAGTGCCTATATGGCATGCCAGAATTGCAAGTGGTAGCTTAACCCACTATGCCAAGCCAGCCCCTCACATGCATTTTAAATTTGAGAGGTGCTGCTCTTACAAGGCTTTTCTTCCCACTCATGAATCTAATTGTAACTATGACTGTTGATGATGTGCTTAAAAGCAGTAGCAGGCACAGAGACTTAGAAGCTCAGGATTGAGACAGAGGCTAGAGGCATCTAGTGTAAGCCTCTGTTATAGGCTTGTGCCTCTCAGAAAAGGCCCTGCCAACTAGTCATCCAGCCATTGATTGAATATGTCCAGTGGTGATAAACTCACTATTATCCTTAGTAGATCGTCCCAAGATTTCTTTTAGAATGAGATTCCTTGTGTTGAGATGATGTTCTTAGTTTAGTATTTACCTCTGTAGCCTGCTCTGTACCCTGGTACCATCCAGAATGCATCCCTCTGCCTCATGCCTGTCGGAAGCTCTGAAGATAGAGGCCTCCCTCCTCCCCACAAGTCTTCTTTTAAGCTCACTTAGCCATTCTTCACAGGGCATATCACTTCCTCTTTTTTTTCCCCCTACAGACTACTTACTCTTTTCTGGACCACTATTAATGCTCTAGGCCAGGGATAGGGACCATTGGCCTGCAGGCCATATAAGGTCCATGAAATCATTTGGTCTGGCCATGCCAAGGCAACTGCATGCAGGAATTGAAATTCAACAAATCTATAGCAGGCTAATTTTTAAGTTGATAATTTAGTATGGCACACAAATGATGTTATAAACACTCAAATGACCCTTGACGGAAAAACAGTTCCCCACCCCTGGACTCTAGGCACACAGCTAGTATGGGCTGTGTGCCTGGTATAGACTGATTAAAGACAAATAAAATAAGACTGTCACTTCTCTTGTTCAGGACACTAGACTTTCATTAAGGCGCACTAACTTTAAATTAGCTTTTCGGGGCACCGGATTCTGTCCAGGTTGCCCCTCTTCCAGGCCAGCCCTCTGCTGTGGCCCGGGAGTGCAGTGGAGGATGGCCCAGGTGCTTGGGCCCTGCACCCCATGGGAGACCAGGAAAAGCACCTGGTACCTGGCACCTTGCTCCTGCCATCGGATGAGCGTGGTGCGCCGGCCGCAGCACGCCGTCCACGGCGGCCATTGGAGGGTGAACCAACGGCAAAAGGAAGACCTTTCTCTCTCTCTCTCACTGTCCACTCTGCCTGTCAAAAAAAAAAATTAGCTTTATTGGCAACCATATCACATTGTTGATTTATATTGAATTTATTGTCAACTAAAACTCTAGAAGTTTCCACATAAACTATTTTAAAGTCACATCTACAGCAGCCTTTTCAACAGTTGGATTTTTGGTACCTGAATGTGTATCTTGACATTTATCTGCATTAAAATTCACCTTGTTAAACAATTGAAAAAATGTTAATAATCCAAGAAGTACAAATTAAAATGACAAGTCATTTGGGGACTATTAAATTTATAGAGAATTTTTAAACATCAAAGCCCAAGGTTTGAGTAGGTACAAGAAAACAGATATTCTGTGGGAATGAAAATTGATAAAAACTTTCAGGAAAGCAATTTGATAATAAAGGGCATAAAAATAAAGCTTTTAAATGTGCATCCTTCTTATACAGTAATTTTATATCTAAGAACTTATAGTAGAGAAATAATCAGAATCATACAAGAAATACATGTACAAGTGTATCTGTCACTGCATTTTATGGCATTTTTGTGAACACTTGGTAACAACCTAAAGACTCAACTAAAGGGGATTAACAAAATAAAAATAAATAGATTTAAGTATGTTCATTAAAATTCACACATAAAACATTTAAGGACCTAGGAAATGCTTATATTATTAAATATTAAAAGAAGATTACAAAATTGTATGTGCAATTTGACCTTAGTTTTATAAATACATGTGTGTGGAAACAGTTGCGTAGAAAATTCTATTAAAGCACATGCCCCAGAATATTAATAATTATCTTTGGGTTTTTTAAAGATTTATTTATTTTACCTGAAAGTCATAGCTACACAGAGAGAGGAGAGGCAAAGAGAGAGAGAGAGAGATCTTCCATCCGCTGGTTCACTCCCCAATTGGCCGCAATGGCTGGAGCTGCACCGATCCGATACCAGGAACCAGGAGCTTCCTCCGGGTCTCCCATGTGGGTGCAGGGACCCAAGGACCTAGGCCATCCTCCACTGCCTTCCCAGGCCATAGCACAGAGCTGGACTGGAAGTGGAGCAGCCGGGTCTCAAACTGGCGCCTATATGGGATGCCGGTGCCTCAGGCCAGGGCATTAACCTGCTGCGCCACATCTCCAGCCCCAGTAATTATCTTTGAAAGGAGAGATAAGAGGTAATTTGATTATTACTTGTCAGCATTTTTCAAAATATTCCATAACGGATAGAATAAAATAAAAAGCTAATTTTACAATTAAAAACTGCTATTCTTAATTCAAATATTATAAAATATTATTTAATAATCCAGCCTGCTGAGATCTTTGAACTTCAGATCTGCCATTCAAAGCCTGATCCATAGTTCCCAGTTTAGAGTATTTGCAGCCCTGCATCCAGTTTCCCTTTCCTGATTTAAGCTATGTTTTAATATGGTTGACCAGAATGTGGCTGGGTGAAGAGATGGGGCATATCATTGGAGAAACAACTTTGGAGAAATAACAGACTTTGTTTCCAATCTCCATTCTCCTTTAATTATCTTTGTGACTTTGAGCATATAACTTGCCCTTTCCAAGTTTCCCTTTTGTTATCGATAAAATGAGCTCAGAAAGCAGTTGGGCAAAGTAAACTTTAAAGTCTTTTTCAACTCCAAGACTCTATGGCTGTGGGATTCAAGGCAGTAGATGATGAGCCAGGAGAGAGCTAAGAAAATTGATTCTCCAAGTGACAGATGGATACAGGGTTTGTTTTAAGGATGGATATGTTACACAGCAAGTATAATAAAATGTTAAAGGTATAATCTTAGAGGTGTTTGCTTCCTATTAAATTCTTCTATATGTTTGAAAACTTTAATAATAAAATGAAGAGATTGATCATCCAAATATATATGAGAAATGCAGTTTTAATGGGGGGGTCAAAGGAGCAAGTAAAGACAGAGTACAGAATCCAAGAAGAGGGGTTGGTGCTGTAGCATAGCTGGTAAAACCGCCACCTCCCGTTCCGGCAACCCACATGGGCGCCGATTAGAGCCTCAGCTGCTCCCCTTACTATCCAGCTCCCTGCTAATGTGCCTAGGAAAGAAGCAGAAGATGGTCCAAGTGGTTGGGCCCTTGCACCCACGTGGGAGACCCGGAAGAAGCTCCTGGCTCCAGATTGGCCCAGCTCTGGACATTAAAGACATTGCGGAAGTGAGCCAGTGGATGGAAGACCTCTCGCTCTTCCTCTGCCTCTGCCTCTCTGTAATACTGCCTTTCAAATAAATAAATAATTGTTAAAAGAATCTAAGAACAGTAAAAGATTTTGAGTTTGCTAAATGGTCTTTGAATGAGACTTGGCAACCATGAGTAAAAGAGGATTAAAACATTAAATGAGGGTCAGGCACTGTGGCATAGTAGGTATAGCCACTGCCTGTGGCTCCAGCATCCCATACGGACACCTGTTCAAGTCCTGACTGCTCCACTTCCCGTACAGCTCTCTGCTAAAGTGTCCAAGAAAGCAGCAGAGGGTGTCCCAAATGATTGCGCCCCTGCATCCACGTGGAAGACTCAGATGAAGCTCCTGGCTCCTGGTTTTTGTCTAGCCCAGTTCTGGGCATTGCAGCCATTTGGAGAGTGAACCAGTGGATGGAAGATCCTCTCTTTCTGTTTCTGCCTCTCCCTCTCTGTAACTCTTTCAAATAAATGAATAAATTTTTAAGAAAAAAAAACATTAAACACATGTGCAATTATTACATGTCAATTAAAAATAGACAAATAGGGGCAGGCATTGTGGCACAGTGGGTTAAGTGCCAACATCCCCCATCAGAGCACCAGTTCAAGTCCTGTCTGCTCTGCTTCTAATCCAGCTGATCTCTGTTAATGCACCTGGGAAGACAGCAGATGATGACCCAAGTATTTGAGCCCCTGCCATCCATGTAGCAGACTCAGATGGAGTTCCTGACTCCTGGTTTTGGCCTGGCCCAGCCCTGGCTGTTGCAGCCATTTGAGGGAGTGAACCAGTGGATGGAAGATTTCTCTCTCTTCTGCTCACACTCTCCCTCTGATGTTCCACCTTTCAACTAAAACAAATCCTCGAAAAAAGAAAACATTTGTTGACCATTTTTCTTTTTGCTACTTATCACTGGAAAAAAAATGTGTGCATTATTGAGGGGAAAAAAAACAGTAAACCCAGCTCAGTTCAGCACAACACCTAGGGTACATTTACTGTGTCTCAGGCACTGTGCTAAGTCAGAAACTCAAGGATGAACAAGATACTACCCTTGGTATGGAGAAGCTCTAGACTTAATAGGCCATATGAATACATAAACGGATGATATAACTACACCATTATGTAAGCCTAAAGATAAGAAAATAATTTTAAAATGATATAGTGTTTTCTACTTTACAACAATGATGCTGTCGCTGATATTAAATGAAACTGCCTAAAGGATTGTATTACATAAGACTGAGCCCAAACTCACAATGAAATACTGTATTGGCCAGCTTTTTGTCACTATGACTTACATGACTGAGAGAAGCTTATAAAAGAAGAGGGTTTTTTTTTCTTTTTTTTTTCTTACAGGGTTGTAGGTTCACATTCCAAGATAAGGTGGCCTCACTAGTCTGGCATCCAATAGGGCAGTGAATGACAGAACGTGTGTGGAAGTGGGATTACATAGTGACCTAAGAAGCAGAGAGACCATAAGCACACTCTTCATCTACCCCGTATCTGGTCTCTCCTATAAAGCAACCATGATTCAACCATATGGGCTCCACTCTAACAATCTAGTCTAAATACTTTTGCAAGACTGTACCTTCAGGTACCATAATTGGATTAAGTCCCATCCTTAATCCATTTACTAAGACTCTGAGAATCAAGTATTTAACTCATGGACCTTTGGGGGATTCCCAAACTGTTATCTAGACCATAAAAAAGTGCTAGTTGAAATCTACGTGCTGAGAACTCACAGAGAAGTGCTAGTGCTCTTCAGAAGCTTGCTGAAATTTCAATGACATGTCCCATGACTTTAAAGCCACAGTTTCATAACTGTTTCACTTAGAAATTACCCTGACACTTGAGTAAGACCAAAAGAAAGAAAACACAATTCAGATACTTCTTTAGCTACTCTGCAAATGAAATAAGGCTTCCAAACCTCCCTATGGCAACATGACTCCCTGAAACATGGAATTATTTTCTGGAATTTGATCCGTTCTGGTTATATATGAAGAGAAAATATAACTAATAATTTATCAGTCAGTGAACATTCAGTATATACTAGAGAATATTCCTTCTACCTAAGTTCATTAGCTGATGTAATCCTTCTAATACGCTTATATTGTAGGTATTATCTCTCTTTTGGGGTGAAGAAGTTGGAGCAGCAAAATGTTAGGTATCTTGTCCAATGTCCGATGGCTAGTAAGCATTTTTGAACCTGCACTGCCTAACTCCAGATCCCACATTCTTTGCCAGTGTCTCAAATCTGTTTTTACTCATTTGTATATTATTTGAATTCCCCTTATAGGCAAGATGGGGATAGAAAGATCAGTGTAAATTTTGAAGAAAATATGGGAAATTTAGAAGGTGGAGTCAGGAAAACATCTTAGAAGAAGCAGTAAGCAAGGGTTGACATTGTATCTCAGTGGGTTAAGCCACGGCCTGCGAGGCTGGCATCCCATAACCCATATTAGAGTGAGGAATCAAGTCCCAGCTGCTCTGCTTCTGATGCAGCTCCTTGCTAATGTGCCTGGGAAAGCAGTGGAATGTGTTCCAAGTACTTGGGTCTCTGCCACCCATGTAGGAGACCCAGATAGAGTTCCAGGCTCCTGGCTTCAGTCCGATCCAATCTTCACTATTGTAGCCAATTGGGGAATATGCCAGCAGATGGAAGATCTCTTTCTCTCTCTGTCTCTCTGTCACTCTGCTTTTCAAATAAATCAAATGACTAGTTAAGAAGTACACAGAAGAAGGGACTCTTGACAGTTTTGCTGTGAATAACCTGAAGAACTGAGCTTGTTTAGACTCAAACAAAAAAGCCAGGTCAGTCGAATTTAGGGAGAGATCTGAATTAACATGACGATCTGAAAAAGAAATATATTTTAGCCCATATGTCTCTTCTTGTAATTTACCCTAAAAATGATGTGACAAATGAGTGAAGGTTTATTTGTGTATGGACCAAAATGACCATTGAAATGTGAATCATGGTGGCAAAAATTTGGGAAAAAAAGAAACTAAATGCATATCAGTATATAAATGAGTGAAAAAATGGATTACCCATAGAATTATTTGATATAGCCATTACAAATTTCAGTAGAAGTCTATATTTATTGATATTGAAAGATGACAACAATTTTAAGTTCAAAATCATATAGTAGATTGAGGAGAGTCAATGTAAGGAGGTGCACTGATTTGCACAGTGGTTAAGCTGCCATCTGCAATGCCAGCATCTCATACAGGCACTGATTCAAGTCCTGGAAATTTTACTTCTGGATCAGCTGTCTGCTAATATGCCTGGAAAAGCAGCAGAAGATGGCCGGAGTACCTGGTCCTCTGCCACCCATGTGGGAGACCCGGAAGAAGCTCGTGGCTCCTGGCTGCGGGCTTGGCGCAGCCCCAGCTGTTGAGGCCATTTGAGGAGTGAATGATCGCCCACTCCCTCTTTCTCTCTAGCTCTCCCTCTCTCTGTAACTCTGCCTTCCAAATAAATAAATAAATAAATCTTTTAAAAATAAAAAAGCATAAAACCCAACCATTGAAAAATCTGAAAAAGAAGAAATATCTATTCAAGAAATTTTATGAAAAATTGGTAAGTTAGGTAAGAGTCTATGGTATTCGAACTAAAACCACCCCATCTCTTCCCCCTCACAGCTTAACCAGTCTATTCTAGACTACTACAGCCAAAAAACCCAAGATACCCCCTCTTCCCCAGCTCCTAGACAGAGGGCTTTTGTCCTGGATGTCAGAATTGTTCATCTTGCTCCCAGCTATTTGTTGCTAAGACTTAAATCTCAAGCAGATACAGTCAAGAAATAGGGGTTCTTTTCCCTTTACCCATTACTCTCTCACGGATTGGCGGCTCCACTTTTGCATTAGCATGCTGAGAATACCGAGGCCCTAATTGCCTTTGCCCTAGTGCCTGAGGTAGTGGATTCAGAACAAGAGAGACAAACTGAGAAGACCTCAGGTTGCTGCCTCCCCATCACCTCCGAGAGCTCACTCAGCTCCAGGGAAGTGTCACTCAAAGGAAAAGCCACTGTGATGAAGCCCAGCTCCAGAGCCCAGAGGAGGGATTTTGCCTGAGAGCAGAAGCAGGCTATGAAACAGAGAGTTCTTAATTTATTTCCAAAGGAAAGTTCAAGCCTTGGGGCCCTCTCAAGAATGGTGGAGGGTGTCATGAAAGTCAATTGGGAGACTCAAAATACAGTACAGATCAAACCGTAGGCTGCTTAGTTTGCTGAAGAGAACCTTGAAATAAGACAGCTGGGAGAAGCTCTCCTGGAGTTAGAACAAATATCAAAGGCTGACCTCAGAAACCTAGCTTTCAAACAAGTCAGAATTTGATTACAAAATTTGAATAGCAATGTTTGCTCCACAGCATTGGTGAAAACAGTAGAGCAGAGCCAGACAGAGGGACCATGAGGGTCCAGACAGCAATGGGATGCTGAGCAAGTTCCTGGGCCCGCAGTATCGGGAGCTGGCCAAGAACTGGATTCCCACAGCCACTTTATGGGACCTGAGATGGGAAATGCCATGGGCCCTGTGTGGACCACCGACTGACAGTTGCCTATGCATTCAGTGCCTTAGCTGAACGCAAGTTTAAGGATACCTGAACTGGAACTCTGCAGAACGCTTGCGATATCTAGTGGTGCTGGTCCACCCATCTCAGTACCTGCTGCCTCTGGAACAGTCCCAGGCCTGAAGATGGACACTTAGCAAATCAACAGGACAACTTGGGAGACTTTATGTTTCTAAACACAGCTTTTAAATTTTAATGCCTATAGTGTTAACGCTCACTCAGAAACTTCCCTTATCTGGATAGTGATCAAACTAGCAATAGCAGCCTTTTTGGTTCAAGTGACCCAAGGATCCTTTCAGTGCTCAAGTTTTGCAAATCCAGGAGAGTTTTCCAATGGGTGGTGGAAATAGATTTTTTTAAATACTCAATGGATAATAATGCACAATGTGCTTATTGCTGGCTTAAAAAGTTACCTCACAAATAGGGGCCAGCACTGTGACATAACAGTAAAGCCTCCAACTGCAGTGCTGACATTCTGTATGGGCGCCCGTTCAAGTCTCGGCTGCTCCACTTCTGATCAGCTCTCTGCTGTGGCCTGGGAACACAGTGGGAAATGGCCCAAGTCCTTGGGCCGCTGCACCTGTGTGGGAAACCCAGAATAAATTCCTGGCTCCTGGCTTCGGATCAGTGCAGCTCTGCCCATTGCAGCCATTTGGGGAGTGCACCAGTGTATGGAAGACTTCTCTCTCTCTCTCTTTCTTTGCCTCTGCCTTTCTGTAAATCTGCCTTTCAAATAAATAAATAAAAATATAAAAAAAAGAAGATGGACCAAGTGCTAGGGCCCCTGCTCTCTCATGGAAGACCTAGAGGAAGCTCCTGGCTCCTGGTTTCAGATCGGCCCAGCTCCAGCCTTTGAAGCCATTTGGGGAGTGAACCAGCGGATGGAAGATCTGTGTGTGTGTGTGTGTGTGTGTGTGTATTTGTGTCTTTCTCTTTAATACTTTCAAATAAATAAATAAATTTTAAAAAGATTTATTTATTTACTTGAGAAGTAGACTTACAGACAGAGAGACAGAGAGAGGGAGAGACAGAGAGAGAGCGAGGGCTTCCATCTGCTGGTTCATTCCCCAAATGGCTTCAAAGGCTGGAGCTGGGCCTCTGCCTTTGTAACTCAACATAAATAAACCTGGAGGGAGAGACAGAGAGAACGGTCTTCCTTCCGTTGGTTCACTCCCCAAATGGCTGCAACGGCAAGAGCTAAGCCGATCCAAAGCCACTAGCCAGGAGCTTCTTCCGGATCTCCCATGTGGGTACAGGGGCCCAAGCACTTGGGCCATTTTCTACTGCTTTCCCAGGCCATAGCAGAGAGCTTTATAGGAAGTGGAGCAGCTGGCACTAGAACCGGTGCCCATATGGGATGCCGGCACCACAGGCAGAGGATTAACCTACTGCGCCACGGCGCCATCCCCCACCTAAATAAACCTTTAAAAAAGGTTACCTCACAACTTAGCTGCTTAAAAGAAAAACCAAACAAAAAATAGAACAGTAATCCTGTATTTAGTGCAGTTTAACAGATTTGTGGTCAGGAACAAAGAGGAAGAGTCCTACCAATAATACTGTTGTTCTGTTGTGACTATGAGCATACCCAAATCCATGTCTCCATGGGGAGCTAGAGTAGAGGCTTAGCCATACATATGGAGGAAAGAGATTACACTTTAAAAAGCAAATAAGAGTAGTAAGTTCCAAAGGACAGGAGATCAGTACACAGAATTAGTGTACCATATTATCTAAAATGTCCAGTTTCCAACATAAAATTATGAGGAATACAAAGAAATAGGAAAGTATGACTCATGAAATACATTTTAAAATGCAATATTAAAATGATGTCAAAGAACTAAGTATAAATATTTTCACAGAAGTAAACAAGTGATTACAGAAGTGAAAGATGATAATATCCCATTAAATAAAGAATATCAACAGAGATAGAAATAGCTAGTCATTTAATTATTTTGAAAGGCAGAGAGACAGAGAGATACTCAGACAAACAAAGATCCTCTGCACACTGTTTCATTCTTCAAATGTCTACAACTGCTGGAGCTGGGCCAGTCTGAAGCCAGGAATTGGAAATTCCATCTACATTCCCCACATGGATGTCAGGGACCCAACCACTTGAGCCATCACCTCTGCCTACCAAAGTGTGTAGCAGCAGGAAGCTGCAATTAGAAACAGAGCCAGGACTTGAATTCACATCTCAAATGGCATTTAACCACTATGACAAAATGCCTGCCCCAGAAATATTTTAAAAGAACCAAATGTAAACAATGGAGTGGATACATAAAATAACTAAAATTAAAAATTCATTGGAGGCGCTCAGAAGTAGATTTGAAATCCAGAAGAAAGCGAACCTGAACACATATTGAGCATAGAACACAGAGGGAAAAAACAATGATGATAAATGAAGTCACAGAGAAATGTGGAGCACCATCAAGAATACCAACACATGCATATTTTGAGTACCAGAAGGACAGACAGAAAAAAAAGGACAAACAAGAGAGAAAGGAGGATGAAAAAACTTTGAAGAAATAATGGGTAAAAACTCTCCAAGTTAATTGAAAAACAATAACCTACACATCCAGGAAGATCAGTGAACTCCACATATGATAAACACCAAGGAATCTACAAATAGATACATCATAGTAACAGTGCTGAAAATCAGACACGGGGAAAATCTTGAAAGCAGCTTGGATAAAATGGTTCATTACTTACAATGGAACCACAGTAGCATTAATAGTTAACTTCTCAGAAGAAACGACAGAGACCAAGTGCTTGGGCCCCTGCTCTCTCATGGAAGACCTAGAGGAAGCTCCTGGCTCCTGGTTTCAGATCAGCCCAGCTCCAGCCTTTGAAGCCATTTGGGGAGTGAACCAGCGGATGGAAGATCTGTGAAACTGCTCAAAGAAAAAGTTATCAACCAGGAATCCTAAATCCAGCAAAGTTAACATTGAAAATTGAAGGCAAGAGTTGAACATTTAGCTTAGTGATGTCAGATTACGTGCCTATATCTGGGGCCAGTTTTGTTGGTATGGCAGGTAAAACCAAACACCTGTGATGCTGGCATCTCACATGAGTGCTGGTTCATGTCCCAGCTGCACCACTTTCTATCCAGATCCCTGCTAATAGCTTGGGAAAAGCAGCAGAAGATGACCCAATTGTTTGGGTCCTTGCCACTCAAATGGGAGACCCGGATGAAGCTTCTAGCTCCTGGCTTCAGCTTCAGCCTGACCATTGCAGCCATCTGGGGAGTGAACCAGCAGATGGAAAATATTTCTCTCTCTCTCTCTCTCTCTCTCTCTCTCTCTCTCTCTCTGTAACTCTGCCTCTCAAATAAATACATAAAATAAATATTTATCTTGAAATATTTATTTTATGTATTTATTTGAGAGGCAGAGTTACAGAGAGAGGGAGAGACAGAGAGAGAGGTTTTCCATTTGCTAGTTCACTCCCCAGATGGTCACAACAGTAGGATCTGGGCCAATCCAAAACCAGGAAATAGGAGCTTCTTCCTAGTCTCTCACATGGGTACTAGGGCTTAAACACTTGGACCATTTTCCACTTCTTTCCCAAGCCATTAGCAGGGAGCTGGATAGGAAGCGAAGGAGCCAGGATTTGAATAGGCACCCATGCGGGATTCCGGCACTGCAGGTAGAGGCTTAACCACAGCACCAGCCCCAATAAATAAATCTTAAAAAGAAAAATATGTCCACATCCTATTGGAGTTCTATACCTGCTCTGGCTTCAGACTCCAGCTTCTGGCCAATGGAGACCTGGGGAGGCAGCAGTGATGGCTCAAATAGTTGGATGGCTGCCACCCATGTGCAAGAACTGGGTTGAGTCTCCAACTTGCAGCTTCAGTCCCAGCTCAGTCTCTATCACGACAGGCATTTGAGGAGTAAACCAGCAGATGGGAGGTCTCACCCTCTCTGTCTCTATCTCACTACCCCTCAAATATTTTTATAATGAATGTAAAATAAAAAGTTTCCTTGGTAAACAGATACTGAGAAAATTTGTTGCTAGCAAACTTTCCATATATATATATATATATATATATATATATATATATACACTAAGGGGGGGGGGGCTGCACTGTGGTAAAGCCTCCACCTCCAGTACCAGCATCAATGCAGGTGCCAGTTCGAGTCCCTGATGCTCTTTTTCCAATCCAGCTCACTGCTACGGCTTGGGAAAACAATGGAAGTTGGCCCAGGACCTTGGGCCCCTGCACCCTTGTGGAAGACTCAGAAGAAGCTCCTGGATCCTAAATTCAAATCGGCCCAGCTCCAGCCATTGCAGCCATTTGGGGAGTGAACCAGTGGATGGAAGACCTCTCTCTGTGCCTCTGCCTTTCTGAGACTCTGCCTATCCTTAAACAAACTAAATAATAGGCTGGCGCCGTGGCTCAGTAGGCTAATCCTCCGCCTTGCGGCGCTGGCACACCGGGTTCTAGTCCCGGTCGGGGCGTCGGATTCTGTCCCGGTTGCCCCTCTTCCAGGCCAGCCCTCTGCTGTGGCCCAGGAGTGCAGTGGAGGATGGCCCAAGTGCTTGGGCCCTGCACCTCATGGGAGACCAGGAAAAAGCACCTAGCACCTGGCTCCTGCCATCGGATCAGCGCGGTGCGCCGGCCGCAGCGCGCCGACTGCGGCAGCCATTGGAGGGTGAACCAACGGCAAAGGAAGACCTTTCTCTCTGTCTCTCTCTCACTGTCCACTCTGCCTGTCAAAAAGAAAATTAAAAAAAAAAAAAACTAAATAATAATAAAAAAAAAGTGGGACTCAACTTCCAAGCAATGTTGCATTCAGGGGTCAAGATTGTTTTTTAAAGATTTATTTATTTACTTGAAAGTCAGAGTTACATAGAGAAAGGAGAGGCAGAGAGACAGGGAAAGAAGTCTTCCATCCACTGGTTCACTCCCTAATTGGCCACAATGGCCAGAGCTGTGCTAATCTGAAGCCAGGAGCCAGGAGCTTCTTCCAGGTCTCCCACATAGGTGCAGGGGCCCAAAGACTTAAACCATCCTCTACTGCTTTCCTAGGCCATAGCAGAGAGGTGGATCGGAAGTGGAGCAGCCGGGTCTAGAACCGGCGCCCAAATGGGATGCCAGCACAGCGCCAGCCCCACGGGTTAAGATTTAAAGAAGTCAGTGATTGAAGCAGAAAAAGGAAGGAGGGCAGGTCACTGTTTCTTAACTAATTATTTTACTAAAATAAACAGATAGTACACATGTCTTTTCTAAATCAACAACCTGAAACAAACAGAATTGTTTTAGAAAAGAAATATTGCTTTTTACTTATCCATTCATTCATTTTATAAATGCGTTTGTTGAATATCAGCTGTGCCTGAGTTAAGGTGCTATTGTTTGCTAATTTATAATAGAGATAAAACAGATAATGCTGTTAAAAAATATAAGACATACTACAGGAAATTCTTCAGGATGAAAGCACGTAATTCCACATGATAATTGAAATCCACACAAAGAAACACAAAGCACTGGTACAGGTTTTTGTATACTTATAAAATACTGTATAAATACATAGTTTTCTCTTTTCTTCATCTTATTTAAAAGCAATTCATAAAACCGTATATATATATACATATATATACACATATATAGTCATGTTGAAATTTCAACTTATCAAAATGTAATATATGTGTATTGTATTTTCCAGTAATAGCACAAAAGAGGTGGGAGACAACAAAACTCTACTGAGTTAAGTAAATAGCTGTAAATGATAAAGTGATATTTATAATAATGTACTGTTGAATTTGTAACATTAATTGATATAATACATATAACAAATCATCACTGCATGAGGGAAAGAAAATAGAGCTATATATAGATATATATGTGTATATATATATGTGTGTGTGTGTGTGTATCTGGAATTAAGCTAATATATATCTGAAGCTGATTCTCATATGTTAATACATATGTGGTACACCCCAAAGCAACCACTAAAAAAAAGTAAAAACAATTTAAACAATTAAAGCTCTACATTAGAAAATATTCAGTTAATTCAAAAACAATCAACAAAGGGATAATAGAGCAACATTAAACACAGAAAAAAAGTGAAAAGCAATACACAAATCCAACTATAACAATAGTAGCATTAAATGTGAGAAAATTAAACAATCCAATCAAAGGCAGAAATTGTCATACTGGATACAAAACAAGACCCAACTATAAAAGGGTACTTTAAAAAGTTCTTGGAAAATAGAATTAAAAGATAATTTTATTTTGAAGCAAAACTTTTAATATTGTACATAAATTTTTCATAATATGCATATCCCATGAACTGTTTGAAGACATCCCCCTTTTCATGGATTTCAGGGTTTTTTGTGACAAAATAAGCTTAACTTTTAACTCTATTTTCCACAATTTGAAGTTCCCCTGGTATACTTTCTCCAGGGGCCATCTTTATATTCCAAGATGCAAATAGATTGAAAGTAAAAGATGAAAAAAAGATAAATCAGGGAAATCGCAACCACCAGAAATTTGTTGTAAACATACTTAGATAAAAGTAGACTTTTAAAAGAAAAAAGTTTCTAAGACTTTTTGTAATAATTTAAGGGTTAATTCTGATGGATTAACATCAGGAAGACAAATTAATTATAAACATACATACACCTAAAAGCAGAGCACCAAGAACTGACAGAAATGAATGATAGTATTTCTAGTATTTTCCAGTATTATTTCTAGTTGTTTAAGTAATCTTCATATTATTTTCCATACTGCCTGTACTAATCTACATTCCCACCAATATCAATCTGACTATTGGATATATATCCAAAAGGCATCAAATCATTGTATCTAGGAAATATCTATATCACCATGTTTATTGTAGCACTCTTCACAATAGCTGAGATATGGAATCAACCAAGTGTCCATCAACAGATGAGCGGGTGAAGAAAATGTGATATATATGCATAATGGAATATAATTCAGCCATTAAAAAGAACGAAATCTTGTTAGTTGCAGAAAAATGGATGAAACTAGAGAACATTATGTTAAATGAAATAAGCCAGACACAAATAGACAAATACCACAGGTTCTATTTCCTAGGTGGAAGTTTTCGGCATCATTCTTTTTTTTTTTTTTTTAACTTATTTATTTGAAAGGCAGAGTTACAGAGAGGGAGAAGCAGAGAGAGAGAGAGAGAAAGAGAGAGAGAGGGATATTTCTTCCATACACTGGTTCATTTTCCAAATGACTGCAATGGCCAGGGCTGGGCCAGGCTGAAGCCAGGAACCAGGAGCTTCATCCAGTTCTCCCATGTGGGTGCAGGGTCCCAGGTACTTGGGCCATCTTCCATTGTTTTCTCGAATGCATTAGCAGAGAATTGGATGGGAAATGGAGCAACCAGGACTTAAACTGGCACCCATATGGTATGTTGGAACTGCCAGCAGCAGCTTTACATACCATTCCACACTAGCAGCCCCTAGGCATCATTCTTTACACAAGTTTATAGAACTTAAAACTGTTGGATCATAGACAAGGAGTTTGTTTATGACTTACTGAGTATTACTTTAGTGTTTTCCAGATGGTCCAACAAATTATTTACAAGATTTCTAAAAGTACATCAGTATACCTGTTTCTCCACAGCTTTACCTGTAATGGATAATCATTTTTTGTCACTGTAGTATGTCTATTATGCTATGGCTTCCTAATTTGGAATGTAGTTGAGACATAGTTGTTAAGATCACTCTGCCTTTCAAAATAAATAAGTAAATCTTTAAAACCAATGAAGTCACTTCAGTAGGCCAAAGGGGCTATTCCAACTAGTGAAGACACCAGATTTTTCCAGGTCTAGAAACGTGCTTAATGCTCTTAACTCCTTTCTGCCTACTCAAATATTCAAATGATACCCTAATGATTATTAATAAATAACTTTAATTAACAGCTAAAACTCAACTGAGACACAGTTGAGAACTGTAAGAAGGGGACAAAAGATCAATATGGGGGCCGGCACTATGATGCAGCATGTTAAAGCCTTGGCCTGAAGCGTCGGCATCCCATATGGACACCAGTTCTAGTCCCAGCTGCTCCTCTTCCGATCCAGCTCTCTGCTGTGGCCTGGGAAAGCAGTATAGGATGGCCCAAGTGCTTGGGCCCCTGCACCCACGTGGGAGACCCAGAAGAAGCTCCTGGTTCCTGGCTTCAGATCGGCGCAGCTCTGGCCGTTGTGGCCAAACAGGGAGTGAACCAGCGAATGGAAGACCTTCTCTCTGTCTCTACCTCTCTCTGTAACTCTGTCTTTCAAATGAAATAAAATAAATCTTTAATAAAAAAGACCAATATGGGACAAGAGGAAAAGAAGGCACACTTGGTTTGGGGATTATAGTTCATAGATTTACAGGTTTAGAATTGTAGGATTATAATTCACTCATTTGTCCTATAGTAGTTTTATCCTTTTCTGAGCCCTAGGTGAACAAGTTTGAACTGTGTTCTCCAATTCAAGGCTAATTTCTATCATTAATCCCCTCAAGACTATCTTATTTCATTAACTTTCTTTGTCCTCAATTACATTCTTCCCCATGTCATAGGTGCTTATTTATTATGTGCAAGGTATGATTATACATATAACCATATTCTAATATATATATTTATATATGTGTATTCTTAATTTACATTAACTGAAGAATGTTATAGATCTTGGGTTTTATTATTTTGAAACTCAGTATTATGATTTTAATATATATCCACATTGCTGTAAGTAAATATATTTTATATGTTTTCATAGTCCCACCATAAGTTATTTATTCATTCTCCAACTCATATATAATTTAGTTTCCTCTAAACATCTGCTACTACAAACAATGCTATATCTTTGTGTTTCTTTATAAACCTTTACTACAGTTTGTCTGGACATATATCCTCAGACATATATCCTCAGATAGAGCCATAGGTTATACACATACTTAATCTGACACTCTCATTTCTCTTTTAAAAAAAGATTTATTTATTTATTTATTTAAAAGGCAAAGCTGAGAGAGAGAGAGACAGAGACAGAGACAGAGACAGAGAGGTCTTCCTTTGGCTGTTTCATACCTCAGATGGCTGCAATGGCCGGGGCTGGGCCAGGCTGAAGCCAGGCACCTGGAACTCCATCAGGGTCTCCCATGTGAGTGGCAGAGGCCAAGAACCCAGGCCATCTTCCACTAGCTTCCCGAGCACATTAGCAGAAAGCCGGAGAGGAAGTGGAGCAGCAGGATTCCAACTGTGCTCATATGGCACTCTGGTGCGCCAGGCACCAGCCTAATCCATTGCAGCAGTGCCTCTGACGCTCACATTTCTGACATGTGGCAAAACACCGTCCTGACTTGTCCTCCCAGAGTAAATGATCAAGATGCCTTTATAACATGTTCAAAGTGTTTTAAACATAACGAAACTTCCAAAAAAGTAAGGAAACCACAAAACAAGTGCCAAAACGGGCTTCTTTTTTAAAGATATTTATTTATTTATTTGAGAGTCAGAGACAGAGAGAGAGAGAGAAAGAGGTCTTCCATCCGCTGGTCCACTCCCCAGTTGGCCACACAGCCGGAGCTGTGCCGATCTGAAGCAGGAGCTTCTTCCGGGTCTCCCACAAGGGTGCAGGGACCCAAGGACTTGGGCTATCTTCTACTGCTTTCCCAGGCCACAGCAGAGAGCTGGATTGAGAGGAGCAGCCGGTGCCCATATGGGCTACTGGCAACAAAGGTGGTGGCTCCACCCACTATGCCACAGCGCCGGCCCCAAAACTGACTTCTGCCTTGATGATCACTATTGAACCCCATGTTTTAAAACGGAGATGAGAAGTAAAGTCTAGGGCCTCACAGAGGAGTGTCTAATTGGAGAATCTCTTGAGTAAAGCTGGGACCCCCAAATGAGGAATGAGAACAAATCCGTTATTATGGCACAAAGCGGAAGGAAAATTTTAAAATATCTCTGTGATATCATAAGCACATGTTGATTTTTAGGAACTTGAGGTCTTAAAAAAGTGCACCCCATGGGAGACCAGGATAAGCACTTGGCTCCTGCCTTCAGATCAACGCGGTGAGCCGGCTACAGAGCGCCAGCCGCGGTGGTCATTGGAGGGTGAACCAACGGCAAAGGAAGACCTTTCTCTCTGTCTCTCTCTCTCACTGTCCACTCTGCCTGTAAAAAAAAAAGTCCCAAGGAAAATGTTAGTTGAAAGTGTCTAATATAAGGTGTTTCTGCACTGCAAATATCCTACATATCTGGCAAAAGCAGATTTCAACTTAAATCGTGTCTGAGGGAAAGCCTCAAAGAATTTCCACAGACAAAATTCTAAGAAAAATGAGAATCTCAAAATCATGGGGCCATGAGTGAAATACTCTAGAAATAATCAAAAGCAGAATCAGACCTCTTGTATCTTTAGAAGCTGAAATTATCAGAGAATATAAAGTAATCAAAATAATTTAATATTTTAAGGAATAAGAGAAGTTTGAAAATGTAAATAAAGGATAACATACTCTAAAGAATGTCCAAGAAAACTAGAAAGTAATTTTTAAGGCCGGCACGGTGGCTCAACAGGCTAATCCTCCGCCTGTGGCGCCGGCACACCAGGTTCTAGTCCCGGTCGGGGCGCCGGATTCTGTCCTGGTTGCCCCTCTTCCAGGCCAGCTCTCTGCTGTGGCCCGGGAGTGCAGTGGAGGATGGCCCAAGTGCTTGGGCCCTGCACCCCATGGGAGACCAGGAAAAAGCACCTAGCACCTGGCTCCTGCCATCAGATCAGTGCGGTGCGCCGGCCGCGGCGGCCATTGGAGGGTGAACCAACGGCAAAGGAAGACCTTTCTCTCTGTCTCTCTCTCACTGTCCACTCTGCCTGTCAAAAATAAAAAAAAGTCATTTTTAAATAAATTTTAAGTAAAAAAATTTTAAGTAACATTTTAAGTAAAATAATGTAAATAATTCACATTAAATATTCAATGAACAGGCTTAAACAACAGATTTGACACAACTAATAAGAGAATTCATGAACTGGAAGGTATTGCTAAATTATATAGGTTGCATAACAGAGTGATAAAGTGGAAACTATAAGGGTAGTTAATAGGCATGGAATAAAAAGACACGATAGATCATATTAGATAGTAGACACAGTGTGAAGGAAAAAATATCTGGATGCAAGATTTCTGAAAATTTTCAACAATTCTTTTTTTTTTTTTAATTTATTTATGTATTTGAAAGGCAGAGTTACAGAGAGGCAGAGGCAAAGAGAGACATCTTCCATCTGCTGGTTCACTCTCCAAATGGCTGCAACAGCCAGAGCTGGGCTGATCTGAAGCCAGGAGCTAGGAGCTTTTTCCAGGTCTCCTACGCAGGTGCAGGGCCCCAAGGACCTGGACCATCTTCTACTGCTTTCCCAGGCCACGGCACAGAGTTGGATTGGAAGTGGAGCAGCCAGCACTCGAACCAGCACCCATATGGGATACCGGCACTGCAGGCAGTGGCTTTACTCATTGCACCACTTGCCAGCCCTTCAAGAATCCTTTAAAGATAACAATTCTCACACCCAGGAGGCCCAATAAATCTCCACAAGAATAACATTTTTAAAAGTACATGGTTGGTGCCGGCACCATGGCATAGTAAGTTAATCCTCCACCTGCAGCGCTGGCATCCCATATGGGCACCGATTCTAGTCCCTGCTGCTCCTCTTCCAGTCCAGCTCTCTGCTATGGCCTGGGAAAGCAGTAGAAGATGGCCCAAGTGCTTGGGCCCCTGCACTCATTTGGGAGACCAGAAAGATGCTCCTGGCTCCTGGCTTCAGATCGGCACAGCTCCGGCCATTGCAGCCATTTGGGGAGTGAACCAATGGAAGGAAGACCTTTCTCTCTGTCTCTCCCTCTCATTGTCTGTAACTCTACCTCTCAAATGAATAAGTAAAAACAAATCTTTAAAAAAATAGAATAAGACATATGGTTAAGGGTCGGCACTGTGGCTTAGTGGACTAAGCATCCCATATGGGCTCCAGTTCATGTCCTGGCTGCTCCTCTTCCCATCCAGCTCCCTGCTAATGGCCTGGGAAAGCAGTGGAAGATGTTCAAGTGCTTGGGCCCTTGCATCTATGTCAGAGACTCGGAAGAAGTTCTTGGCTCCTGGCTTCGGGTAGGCGCAGCTCTGGCCAGTATGGCCATTTCGGGAGTGAACCAGCTGATCAGTGCTGGCTGACCTTTTTCTGTCTCTCCCTATCTGTGTCTATAACTCTACCTCTCAAGGAAATAAATAAAGTCTTTAAAAAAATGGTTAATGAGGCCATCATGAAACTGGAGAACTTTTCCCTTCTCCCCAAAAAAGAGGTCTCAAAAAGTAACAGATTAAAGACAGAGCCTACAAAGAAATGGAAATTTGACTGATGGGTGACTCAAAAGCAATGGTGGAGCCAGAAAACAGTAAAATGGCTTTGATGAGCTAAGGAAAATAATCATCAATCTAGAACTAAATATCCAAAGTTATCCTTTAAGATGAAGTGTGAATTTTCAGATAAGCAAAAACAGAAAGGGTTTATCACCAACAAACATTTTATAAAGAATTAAATTCAAGTGTATGGAAAGTAATCTAGGTTTTTACCCTTTTCTCAAACTTTAAGAGGATCTCAGGAAACCAGTGGTGTTGTTCAAAGTCTGAAGATGTGACAACCAGGGGAGCCAATATTAGTAAAACTCTTAGTCTGAGGCCAAAAGCCTGAGAACATGGGAGGTTTCTGATGCAAGACCCACAGTTCAAAAGCACAGAAATTTGGACTTCTGATTTCCAAGAACAAGAGAAGATGGAAGGGATGGCACTGTGGCATAATGGGTAGTTACTAACTGCTGTGCCAGCACATATATGGGCACGGGTTTGAGTCCCAGCTGCGCCATTTCCCATCCAACTCCCTGCTAATGTGCCTGGGAAAGCAGAATCTGATGGCACAAGTCCTCGGGCACCTTCCATCCACGTGGGAGACCTGGAATAAGCTCCTGGCTAGTGGCTTCAGATCAGCCCAGCTCTGACTTTGCAGCCATTTGGGGAGTGAATCAACAGATGAAAGATCTCTCTGTCTCTGTTTCTGCCTCTCTCCTGCTGTCACTCTCCCTCTCTCTCTCTCCTTCTCTCTCTTCTTCTCTGACAGGGAGAGAGAGAGAGAGATTGTCCATCCCAAATGACCACAAAAGCCAGAGCTGGGCCAGGCCAAAGCCAAGAGCCAGGAACTTCCCCCAGAAAGTGCAGGGGCCCAAGCACTTGGGCCATCTTCTGCTGCTTTCCCAGGTGCATTAGCAGGGAACTGGACTGGAAGTGCAGCAGCCTGGGACTCGAACCTGTGTCCATCTAGGTTGCCAGTGCTGCAGGTGGTGGCTTTACTCCCTATGCCACAGCACTGGTCCCAGTCTTTTTCTTCTGTTTAGGCCCTCGATGGATTGGATGGTCCCTGACCCACGCCGACTGAGGGCAGCTCTTCGTTAATCAGCCCCCTAATTTAAATGTAAGTCTCTTCAGGAAATACTCTCACAAAGAAAATTTACTTCAAAAGGTTTGTGGAAAAACTGAATTAAAATGTAAGGTTAGGGGCTGGCGTGGTGGCGCAGCAGGTAAAGCTGCTCCCTGCAGCTATTTCATGTTCTGGCTGCTCCTCTTTTGATCCAGCTTGCTGCTAATGGCCTGGGAAAAGCAGCCGAAGATGGTGCAAGTGCTTGGGCCCCTGCACTCGAGTGTGAGACCCAGATGAAGCTCCCGGCTCCTTGGTTTCTGTCTGGCTCAGTCTCACCCATTGCAGCTATCTGGAGAGTGAACCAGAGGATGGAGGATTCTCTCTCCCCCTCCCTCCCTCCTTCCCTTCCTCCTTCCCTCCCTTCCTCTCTCTCTCTCTCTCTTTCTCTCTGTAACCCTTCATTTCAAATAAATACATCATTTTTTTAAATGGCAAATTTACTCTGGTAAAAAGAATTTTTAATTTCATGCATAGTTTTTTCACAGTATGTATTTTTCCATCAGCTTTTTAAAGACCCCCTTACAATGCTTTACCACCCATTTAGGTTTCCTTTAACTCAGTCACATTGACACCTAAAATTATTCATTACTTATGGAACAAAAATTTGGGAAAAGAAGGTAATACATAATAAATGAGACAAACAGAAAAGAAACAAATACATAGAAAGAAATCAAAATCATCAGTAATCATAGTAAATGTAAATACACAAATTTATTTTGTTAAAAGATAAAAATCATCAGACTAATTTTTAAATTTGCTAAAAGATGCTGAAAAGAAGATTGGATTGCCCTAAAACATAAGGGCACAGAAGAGGTAAATGTCAAAGTATAGAAAAATATGTAACTGGTAAATACTAACAAGAACTAAAATGTCATTGTGGTTATACTAATATCACCAAAATAGAACATAAAGCAAAAAATATTAGTAGAGATAAAAATGATCATCACATAGTATAAAAGGATCAATTCACTAGTGGGATATAACAATGATAAACTTGGGGCCGACACTGTGGCATAGCGGTTAAAGCCACTGCCCGCAGTGCTGGTATCCCATATAGAAGCCGGTTCGAGTCCAGGCTGCTTCACTTCTGATCCAGCTCACTGCTATGGCCTGAGAAATCAGTGGAAGATGGCCCAAGTCCTTGGGAGACCCAGAAGAAGCTCCTGTATTCTGGCTTCCAATCGGCACAGCTCTGGCCATTGCGGTCAGTTGGGGAGTGCCCCAGTGGATGGAAGATGTCTCTCTCTCTCTCTCTCTGCCTCTGGCTCTCTGTAACTCTGCCTTTCAAATAAAAAAATCTTTTAAAAAATGATAAACTTGATCTGAAAACATATATTCAAAACTTACAAGGAAAATATGACAACAGAAATTGACAAATTATCACTCTGGGAATTTCAACACGTCTCTCAGAATTAATGAAACTGACAAAATCAGTTAATACATAGAAGACTTGAACAAAATTATGAACACATTTGAACTGATAGACATATATAAAATTTAGCAACCAACAATAGGACAATGCATATTATTTTTAAGCATGCATGAACATCTGTGAAAAGTGACCCTATGCTAATCCATAAGGCTATCCTGACCAAATTTTAAAGAATTGGTACCCTGCAGCTCAAGAAAATTAAATTAATTTGGAAATAAATAGCGAAAAGATTTTTAAAGATATGTTTATAAATGGGAAAACACACTTATAAACAACACGTGTTTCAAAGAAGATATCAGTGGGGGGATTGAACATATTCAGAGATGAAATATTAAAAAACCATAGTAAAACTAAGATAGTATGTGTAAGTATATTTTTGCTACAAATGCTCATATTAGAAAAGAAGAAAGGCTCAAAATCAAGTATATAAGTACCCAACATAAGAGTTTAGAAAAGGAAAAGTAGAATAAACTCTAAGAAATTAGAAGGGGGGGGGGGCTGGTGCCGTGACTCACTTGGTTAATCCTCCGCCTGTGGCGCCTGCATCCCATATGGGCGCTGGCTTCTAGTCCCGGTTGCTCCTCTTCCAGTCCAGCTCTCTGCTGTGGCCCGGGAAGGCAGTGGAGGATGGCCCAAGTGCTTGAGCCCTGCACCCGCATGGGAGACCAGGAGGAAGCACCTGGCTCCTGGCTTCTCCGGATCGGCATAGCACGCCGGCCATAGCAGCCATTTGG
Organism: Sylvilagus floridanus; assembly: GCA_949820135.1. Classification (NCBI taxonomy): domain Eukaryota; kingdom Metazoa; phylum Chordata; class Mammalia; order Lagomorpha; family Leporidae; genus Sylvilagus; species Sylvilagus floridanus. Next base: position 84,526,674 of record OX463223.1, read on the forward strand.
GGAGTGAACCAACGGAAGGAAGACCTTTCTTTCTGTCTCTCTCTCTCACTAACTCTGCTTGTCAAAAAAAAAAAAAAAGAAATTAGAAGGGAGGACTAACACACATGTAATTTCACGAAGTATTTTCCAGATTGTCCCTCAGTATTAATTGTGTATTGAGTACTAGTTGTGGATTAATGAAGCAACTAGAATCCACCAATACAATGGAGCTTTGATAGAATTTCTGTATTTAGGGCCCATGATATTCCTATTTGCACAAATTCATCTCACAAATCACTTATAGGTCTGTGAATAACATCAGTCTCCATCACTACTAGTCCCCATAGCATCTGGCTGTTCCACCACACATATATTTTCTGAGTCATATGATCTGTATTAGGAGTGAAACTGAGATTAGTTAAGACTATGGTGTGGATCACATCTTCCTAGATAGTAGGTGGATTTCAGCAGTCAGAAGTAAGTTTCCCAAACATAGACTGTCCTTCTTCTCTCCATTTATGTATTTCACAGAGGTTTTCTATCAGCCATAAAGTACTGCTACTTACACAGACCATTTTTCTACCTTGGGACACAAGCCATACCTTAAGCTTGACCCATGGTAGGTCAAAAGCACCTATCAAAAAGACAATGAAGGAGTATTTGTGAGCACAGGTACTAAAATCATCCAGACACCTGGATTTGAATCCTGTCTTTATAACTTGCTCCCTGTGAAACCTTGGGTAAATTGTTTAATTTCTCTGAACTTCAGTTTCCCCATTGGAAAATAACACCTATATCTTTGGAATTTTGTGAAGACTAAATGAGATAATATATGTATTTTAAACTTTGAACATGACTAATCCTCCATGAATATTAACAATTATATAAAAAGCAGTTGCCAGAGGACTCCAAGATGGCAGAATAAGCAGGGAGCTCACTGATAGTCCAGGAAAAGATAGTTTAATAAAAGTGGAGATACTGTAGTCTCAGGGAAGAGTTAGGGAAAAAACTGCAGAGGAAACTCTTCTGGAATTAGAGGGACACAGTGGACCTACATGGAGGGCATGGGCGCCCACAGCTCAGGACCCCAGCTGCCAAGTCTACACACCAGCGCTGGAAAGGCAGGTGAGGGGAAACCACAGTAGCCAAAGACACTGGTGGAAAAGTAGCAGGAAGAGCCTAGAGGGAATGAGGCTTGAAGCCCCCTGGGGGAAAGTACACCAGCCTAACTAGAGGAGAGAAAAATAAATTTAAAAAAAGGGACCAGTATGGACATGATTCTCTCTCTCCACTCACCTTACAAAGGCAAGCAAGACAATAGAGCAGGTGCCATTTAGGACATATGTAACAGCTGCGCCAGCTCGGGGCTGTGCCTGCCCTCAACCAAGCCGAAAAACCTGACTCTGGTGGGGAGAAATAACAGGAGACTAAGACCTAGTGAATGTATGCAGCTTATGAACCAGGACTGTGAAAAAAAAAAACTGGGGTGTGGGAGAACTCACAGTGTAGCTGAGACGTGAGTAGTCTCAGTGAGAGATGCCACAAATTCGGGTGGCTTTGGCTATCCAGTGAGAGACATTGCAGGGGAATCTGAGCTTACGCTGAGGACTGCACAGATCCATTGTGTGGTCCTTGGGACAGAGCAGACGAATACTTTACCCACTGGTGCTAGCGCTCAGGCACTGATTGCCATCAAGGAAAAGAACTCAGCTGAGCGGAATTACTTCCCTTCTGAATAAAGAGAGAGAGAGAGAGAAAGAGAGAGAGAGAGAGAGAGAAGACTTATGATGCCAAACCTGGGGGTGTCACCTTTGGCACACTCTGAACCCAGAGAACAGAGCTCTCTGGCCACACCCACCACAAGCCTCTAAAGATTCACCAAAATCTAGAGTCATAGTATAATGAGAAAAGCCACCGCGGTGAGGGAAAAAAAAGGAAGCCAAAAAATATCTCCACAATGCCAAGCAACAAATGCAGAAACTGAGGAAACAAGAACAAGGAAGACATCATGACGCTCCCAAATGAACATGACACTCCAATACAAGATTATGAAAATGATAAGATAGAAGAAATGCAGATACAGATTTCAAAAATTTATGATAAGAACATTTAGAAGTTATCACAAACAAAGGCATGAACTACAGAAATCTATACAGGATAGGACAGAAAATCTCTCTCGTGAAAGTGACATCTTAAGGAGGAATCAAAATGAAATGAGGAATTTAGTAGAACATGAAATTTAGATATTGAAGAGAAATCAAAATGAAATGAAGAATTCGATAGAACAAATGAAAAACACATTTGAGAGCCTTAAAAGCAGAATCAGTGAGGTAGAAGAGAGAATATCGGACTTAGAAGACAGAACACAGGAAAGTATACAGTCAAACCAAAGAAAAGAAAAGGAAATTAGAAATCTAAAAAATATTATTGGGACTCTAGAGGATACTATTAAAAAACCCAAATTCTGCTTCTAGGAGTTCCTGAAGGCATGGAGAGAGAGAAAGGATTAGAAGGCCTTTTTAGTGAGATACTAGCAGGAAACTTCCTGGGTTTGGAGAAGGAAAGAGACATCCAAGTACAGGAAGCACATAGGACCCCCAATAAACATGACCAAAAGAGATCCTCGCCATGACACGTTGTAATCAAACTCACCACAGTGAAACATAAAGAAAAAATTCTAAAATGTGCAAGAGAGAAACGTCAGATTACTTTCAGAGGATCTCCAATTAGACTCACAGCAGACTTCTCATCAGAAACCCTACAGGATAGGAGGGAATGGAGAGATATAGCCCAAGTACTAAGAGAAAAAAACTGCCATTCCAGAATATTATATCCTGCAAAGCTCTCATTTGTAAATGAAGGTGAAATAAAGACCTTTCATAGCAAACAGAAATTGAAAGAATTTATCTCCACTTGTCCAGCCCTAAAAGGAAACCTGTTGAAGTGAACTGGATACTATGAGAAACAGTGACTTGGTCAGCCCTTGTCCTGACTGTCGAGGAACAACTTACTATTTTATTCCTTTTAGTATTTTTTGTTCTATTAAATACCATAGATTGCACTCTTTAATTAACAGACAATTATTCTTAGGTGTTTAATTTTAACTGAAAAGTGATCCTTGTTAAATATAAGAGTGGGAATAAGAGAGAGAGGAGAAGGACCGTTCAGCACATGCTCAATCAGACTTACCCCTAATGGTAGAGTTAGAAACGTGCCAGGGAATTCCAATTCAATCCCATCAAGGTGGCGTGTACCAGTGCCATCTCACTAGTCAAAGTGATCAGTGTCAGTTCATAATTGATCATAATGATAGGATTAAGTGTCAAAGGGATCACATAGCAGACTAGTGTCTGCTAATACTGACAGAATTAAAAAGGAGAGAACAATCCCACATGGGAAGCAGATACACAGCAGACTTATAGAATGGCAGATGTCCTAAACAGCACTCTGGCTTCAGAATCAGCCCTTAAGGCATTCAGAATCCGGCTGAAAAGCCCATGAGAGTATTTCAGGCATGGAAAGCCAAGACACTCTGGCAAAAAAAAAAATGACCTAAATGAAAGGTCTCTGTGAGTGAGATCCCAGCTGAAAGAATGGGCCATCAAAGAAGGAGGTACCTTTCTCTGAAGGGAGGAGAGAACTTCCACTTTGACTATGACCTTGTCGAAATAAGATCAGAGTCAGCTAACTCAAAAGGCTTCCATAGCCTTGGCAACTCATTACTAGAGCCTAGGGAGATTACTGATGCCTTAAACAAGAGTGTCAATTTGTTAAGTGAACAACAGGAGTCACTGTGCACTTACTCCCTATGTAGGATCTCTGTCCTTAATGTGTGTACTATGTGAATTAATGGTATAAATAGTACTCAAACAGTACTTTATACTTTGTGTTTCTGTGTGGGTGCAAACTGTTGAAATCTTTACTTAGTATATATTAAATTGAACTTCTGTATATAAAGACAACTGAAAATGAATCTTGATGTGAATGGGATGGGAGAGGGAGTGGGAGATGGGATGGTTGTGGGTGGGAGGAAGGTTATTGGGGTGAAAATCCGTTATAATACAAAAATTGTACTTTGGAAATTTATATTTATTAAATAAAAGTTAAAAAATAAAAAATAAAAAACAATTATATACTACTCTTCATTGATATAATAGTGCACGCTCATAAAACAGAAATACATTAGGTAAGAAAATGAAATGGAAAGAAATCTGATTCTGGAGTTAGCAGATCTCAGTTCAAGTTCTGATTCTATCACTACTATTGGGGAACTTTGAGAGTAGAAACAAAAAGAATGTGTTCAACAAGGATGAGTGATACAGAGCAAGTATGGATCATGGGATTTTTGGAAGAATATTGTAGGATAGTGATGTCATGGAGGGTGTGGAGTACCAAATATGAAACTTTGTAAAGAGTCAAGATGGTATTGCAAAACTAAAGTGGGTGCTGAACCTGCACTAAGACTCTGTTTTGTGGATATTTCTGCAATTTATTTTGTTCTTTAGTCTACTTGGTTGGTCATCAGTTTAGTTATCTGTGTATCTATACCTTTATGACCAACAGAGTCTTCTTGCTTTTACTCTGTGGAAGAAACTCAAACTTTTGGCCACTCGATTTCAGATTCTTGATGCACTCATATTGTCACAACCTTCCCAGGCTAGATGAATAAAAAACTGCCAAAGTTATATCAATTCACACACATCAGAGACTGGAAGATTCTTTATGTCATTAGTGTCTATCCCTGACTGCCATATTTTAGCCTGAGTTCCACCAACCTAGTTATATACATCATCCTATTCATCTATCTGATCAGGCCCCAGGACAGCTAACATATTTTTCATACTAACATATTTTTCATACTAGTATATTGGGTTTTGATATCACAGTGTAGAGGTGATTTCTCCTGTGTGCTGTCAGCTCTATCTTCCCAGGGAAGAGAGAAATAGGGGGAAACAAACCACCAGGAAACACACCCCCAGGTGTGCAAGGGAAGTTCAACACAAGACAGCTGACCAGAGAACTCCCTCTGTCTCATTTTATTTAATGTAGCGGTTTTTAAGAAAACTTTCATTTAATAAATACAAATTTCATAAGTACAGCTTTAGGAATATAGTGGTTCTTCCCCCTCACCCCCAATACTCGCCCTCCCACCCCCACTCCCGTCCCACTTCCTACTTCCTCTCTCATTCCATTCTTCATTAAGATTCACTTTTAATTAACTTTATATACAGAAGACCAACTCTGTACTAAGTAAAGATTTCAACAGTTTGCACCTACACAGACACACAAAGTATAAAGTACTGTTTGAAAACAAGTTTTACAGTTAATTCTCATAGTAGAACTCATTAAGAAGTCCTATATGGGGAGTAAGTGCACAATGACTCCTGTTGTTGATTTAACAATTGATACTCTTATTTATGACATCAGTGATCACCAGAGGCTCTTGACATGAGCTGCCAAGGCTATGGAAGACTGTTGAGTCCACACACTATGTCAGTATTTAGACAGGGCCTAGGCAAAGTGGAAGTTCTCTCCTCCCTTCAGAGAAAAGTATATCCTTTTTTGATGGCCCCTTCTTTCTACTGGGGTCTCACTCACAGAGATCCTTCATGTAGATCATTGTTTGCCACAGTGTCTTGGCTTTCCATGCCTGATATGCTCTCATGGGCTTTTCAGGCAGACCAGGATGCCTTAAGGTCTGATCCTGAGGTCAGAGTGCTGTGTAGGGCATTTGTCATTTTATAAGTCTGCTGTGTGGATTGCTTCCCATGTTGGAATATTCTCTCCTTTTTAATTCTATCTATTGTTATTACCAGACACTTGCTCTTATTTATGTGATCTCTTTGACACTTGATCCTATCTATGTGATCAATTACACACTTAATATGATCACTTAAACATGTAAGATGGCATTAGTACCACCCCAGCTTAATGGGTTTGGAGTCCTGTGGCAAGTTTTTAGCTTTACCCTTAGGGGTAAGTCCATGGGAATGTGTACCAAACTGTACAGCTCCTCCCTCTCTTAGTACCAATCTTATTTTTTTATAGGGATATATTTTCAGCTGGATTTATACACCTATGAATAATTCTATGTTAAGTAAAGAGTTCAACCAATGGTGTTAAGTAGAAAAAGAAAATAATAAAAAATAAGATAATAAACTGTTCCTGGTCACTCAAGACAAGGGCTGTTCAAGTCATTACTTCTCATAGTGTCAATTTCACTTCTACAGGTTTACTTTTAGATGCTCTGTTAGTTGTCGCTTTTTAATAGAAGAAAAACAATTTTTTTTTATTTCTGCTACAGTTTTTACATTTCTGTTTCTTTGGAGCTACCAAGGCCCCAAAGAAGAAGTCCAAGGAGACAAAAGTGATAAAGTGATACCCACAACAACCAATCTCCTCATCGGTTGCCAAGGTAACAGCCTCTGCTGATAAGGGCCTCATGCAGTACCAACTTCATAGTTGAGAGTGGGGCAGGCGAGGCCTCCCACAAAATTGACAGGTAGGTCTTGGGAAAACAGAATAGGACTCTGACCAGAGCAACCCTGCTTCCTCCAGTCTTGAGGGTGAAGTACCATAACAAATAACCAATTGCTCTCAGACAGACAGAAAGACCCCATGGCTGTGGGCACTATGTGTCTCCTTCAAACTAATCAGTCTCTGACCACATGATTACTGCCCTTTCACAGACCTCATTCACTCTCACTATGAAATTAATAAGATTTGGCTCCTGTTCTCAAAATAACCTTAGAACATGACTAGGTGTCATTCCAGGAACTGAAAATAATGTCAGAAATACACCATGGGTCTACGGAAAGTGTAGTTAACAAGGAGTCTGCAGTCTCAGCTCTGATGTTGAACAATTGCTGGAACCCTTGGGGCAGACTTTCTTTGGGCCTCAGTCCCTCCACCTGTTAAACAAAAGGAGAAAGACTTGAACTGGGTGATCTCTGAGGTGCCTTTGAAGTCTGATGTTTTCTGAGTCAATAATGTCTCATCTCTAATCCTCCCTCATGAGGTTAGCTTTGGTGTTCTAAGAGCAATGAGAAACCAGACCACCCCATTCCCCTCATTACATGGACAGGTTGTAGATTTCTACCTCTGATATGCATCCTCTTTCCATCAAATAAGCTGATATCCTTTGTACAGTCACTGGAGAATGAGAAGAGCAAAGGTACATAACCCCCAGGGGTGCTGAAATGGGCCTATTTGCCTCATTAATGAGTATGCTAATCAACTGAGGTAATCTGCAATACACTAATAAAGCAGCTTAGTGGCCTTATCTGAGCTTCCCATGGGAAGATACCAGGAAGAAAAAGGTTCTAAAATAGTTTTTTCTCTGAAAAAGAAAGTTTGAAAGGAAGGAAACCAGTACTTCTTAAGGACTTAGCATATCAGCTTATTACTGATCTCATCCCTTACCTCATTATGACATGAGGAGGTTCAAGCTATGATATCTGTCATGACCCCCAATATTAACTTACGTTTATTTTTCACTGTCTCCAGTATGTCACCCTTTCTTGGTTGAAGAGGACGACTTTCCCACATAGAGGGGATTATTCTTTGGCAGACAAGGAAATTGAAGTTCCAAGAACTGAAATAGCTTGCCCAGTGTCATACACTGGCAAGTGTCAGAACTGGAATTGGAACCCTTGAGTTCTGATACCAATTCCAGTCTTGTTTTTGTTTCCCGTTTTAAAGGAACTAAGATAGCCCTCTTCTTTTTTAAAGATTTATTTATTTATTTGAAAGGTAGAGTTACATAGAGGCATAGAGAGGGAGGGAAAGAGGGAGATAGAGTGAGAGAGAGAGAGAGAGAGAGAGAGAGGGGAAGAGGTCTTCCATCCACTGGTTCACTGCCCAGATGGCTGCAATGGCCAGAGTTGCACCGATCTGAAGCCAGGAGCCAGGAGCTTCTTCCAGGCACAGGAGCCCAAGGACTTGGACCATCTTCTGCTGCTTTCCCAAGCCAAAGCAGAGAGCTGGATCAGAAGTGGAGCAGCCTGGACTTGAACAGGCATCCATTTGGGATGCTGGCATTGCAGGCTGCGGCTTTACCCACTATGCCACAGCACCGGCCTCACTAAGGTAGCTCTCTTTTGGGGGACTAGGAATAACAGAGTAGACATAAACCTCAGGAATTTTGAATGGGCAACCTATTTACAGAAGACACTTCAGAGTGGGGAAATCTCCCATATTTGACAGCTAAAAAATGTACCCACATCCACAAAACAGCTACAAAATGAATATATCTTCATGTAAAGGAAACCACACTAGGAGTGCAGTGAAACATCAGGACAGCCTGAGTTGTTACTAGTCCACTCCCTCAGTCATCCTGCTTTCTGTGACTCAGAAGAGGTGTCTGTCACCTGGAGCCCCACAACCTGCCTCAAACTCCAGGAGATAAAAATCCAAGGCCTCTTGTCCTTGGCTGGTAGTGTCTCAACTTCATAAACTTAGCCATAACAAAGAACAGACGAAAGAGTGGGAAGAGCCCAATAAGGTGGCAAGAACTGAACTGTTTTTCTCACAATGAAATAAACTCATGGCAACAGGGCTCTCAGCAATTTTATCCGCTGATTCTGGCCAAATCATCTGATATAAGCAAAAAGCCTTCACTGACATGGTCAGGAATTACCACCCTTACACATCCGATGCCTTCCACACACATGGGCTTCCTACCTGAGATTAAATTCTGTAACAGAAGGATTGAGTGGCCTTATTAAATTAGCTCCTCCAAATAAGAATGCAGGTAATAATAATATTAGTTAATATTCATTGAGTACTTATGTTCTAGGCTTTGTTCTCTAGACTTTATATATATTAACTCATTTCATCCTCACAACAACAAATCTTTAAAGTTCTGCTCTGTTTCATCAATTCTCAGATGAACTTAAAAAATTAACATCTTTGAAATTTCAATACATCTTATTTTCTTTTTACCCTCTGTAATTTGAGTAATTTGAGCAATGTGTGGTCAGAGGCAGTGAGAAGAGAATATTTCTATGTTGCCCCAACTCTTTCCTGCAGGTCTTTCTTCAGTTCCTTGAATGTGTCAAACATTCTCACCTTGGAAATTTGACACAGGTCTTTACACATCCCCTTTTCCTTCCTTCCACCCCATCCCACCCCACCTTTTCTTTTCATGGCTTAATTACCACCTCCTCGCAGAAGTCATACTTGGTTCTAAGATTAGGTTCCACTTTGGTATTCTCTATGATAGCAACTTGTTTGCTTTATACATTTATTGTAGGCTATAGATATTTGATTTAACTGTTTACTTTTTCACTGTCTGCTTACCCCACGAGAACATAAAGTCTATGTGGTCAGGACTTTGTCTATCTTATTCAAAAAATACCATGAAGAAATATAAAGCAAAGTTAGGATTATGCTGAGTTAGATGACATAGACATAAGTGGAGGCTGAATGACTCAAAATGGGTCATGTAGGGGCACCGATGAAAGTACTTAGCAGGCTTGGAGGCAAATAACAGTGTAATGGAAGTTAAAGGGATTGTGAAAAGGAAAGAGATACTCCTGGGGAATCTGGCAGGAGCCTTTTTTTTTTTTTTGCAGTTTTTTCATTCGTCAGGTGTAATGAGCAGGAGATGCTGCCATTCTAACCCAGGTGAACTTTCTAAGCTCTCCCCAGCAGCGAGAGACTCAAACGAGCCAGAAGTCTTTTTTTTTTAAGACTTATTTATTTATTTGAGAGTCAGAGTTACACAGAGAGAGAAGGAGAGGCAGAGAGAGAGAGAGAGAGAGAGTGAGAGAGAGAGAGAGAGAGAGAGAGAGACAGCTCTTCCATCCACTGGTTCACTCCCCAAAAGCTCAGCAACTCCACTGATGGACTGTGTGTTAGACAAATCTTTTCTGCTCTGACTTAAGCCTTCCACATCTGTCACATTTGGGCTTTGGATGACCTGGTCTGTAAGGGTTCTTTTGGCTATGGGACCTGACTAGATCCACTCCCTGGCTCCTTTGTTTGGGATCCTTCCCTCCATTCCTCTCTCCACATCACTTATGTCTGGAGTAAAAGCTTCATTCATTTTTAAATGTTTCTTTATTTGAAAGGAAGAGACAGAAACAGAGACAGAAAGAGAAAGAAAGAGATCCTCCATCCATCGGTTCACTCTCCAAATGACCACAACAGCCGGGGTTGGGTCAGGCTGAAGCTGGGAGCCCAGAACACCAGCTCGGTCCCCCATGTGTGTGGCAGGGATCCAAGTACATGATTCATTCTTTTTTTAAAAAAAATATTTTATGGCCGGCGCCGTGGCTCAACAGGCTAATCCTCCGCCTTGCGGCGCCGGCACACTGGGTTCTAGTCCCGGTCGGGGCGCCGGATTCTGTCCCGGTTGCCCCTCTTCCAGGCCAGCCCTCTGCTGTGGCCCGGGAGTGCAGTGGAGGATGGCCCAGGTGCTTGGGCCCTGCACCCCATGGGGAGACCAGGAAAAGCACCTGGCTCCTGGCTCCTGCCATCGGAGGAGCGCGGTGCGCCGGCCGCAGCGCGCCGTCCGCGGCGGCCATTGGAGGGTGAACCAACGGCAAAAGGAAGACCTTTCTCTCTGTCTCTCTCTCTCACTGTCCACTCTGCCTGTCAAAAATAAAAAAAAAAAATTTATTTATCTTAAAGGCAGAGAGAGAGGTAAAGAAAAAGACAAGATCTTCCATATACTTTTTTAAAGATTTATTTTTATTTATTTGAAAAACAGTTACAGTGGGAGGTAGAGACATAGAGATGGCCCCAGATGGCCGCAACAGCTGGAGCTGCGCCGATCCGAAGCCAGGAGCCAGGAGCTTCCTCTGGGTTTCCCATGTGGGTACAGGGGCCCAAGGATTTGGGCCATCTTCTACTGTTATCACAAGCCATAGCAGAGAGCTGGATCAGAAGAGAAGCAGCCGGGACTAGAACCAGCACCCAAATGGGATGCTGGCACTTCAGGCCAGGGTATTAACCCACTGAGCCACAGCACCAGCCCCAAGATCTTCCATACATTAGCTCATTCCCTAAATGGCTGCAATGGTCAGGGCTGGACCAAGCTGAAGTCAGGTGTCAAGAATTCCATCCGGGTCTTCCATGTGGGTGACAGGGATTCAAATACTTGGGCCATCTTCCGCTGCTTTTCCAGGCTCATTAGCAGGCAGTTGGACTGGAAACAAAACATCAGGAACTTGAACCTGCACTCCAGTATGGGATGCCATCAGCACAGGTGGCAGCCTAACCTGCTGTGCCACAATGCCAATTCCTAGAACCTTCTTATCTATCATACTTCATAGGTATAGAATAAGACCTTTCCGGCTCTGGCTGGAAGAATGTGGAAGGAGCAGGGGAGACTATCCTGTGAAGAGGTAATAAGAGTGTTCTGCGAAATGAGCAAAGAAGTAGAAAATTAACAGGCCGAAGAAATGATCTTGCTTGCTACTGAACACCTCCTGGATCCCATTCAAGGTTTAGAGGGAAACAGGAGGAATGGGAGCACAACAAAATGTACACAGCTGTTTTTTGTGGGCTGACCTCCCACCATACTGACATCCAGATCTGGAGAAAATTTTTAAGAGTCTTTCTAAAAAGTTTTCACCGTGTCATGAGATGTCTAGAGAGAACTCTCAGCTCCAGAAAACTATAGAAACCAACACTTTAAAAAATTTTTATTTATTTATTTATTTGAAAGGCAGAGTTACACAGAGAGAGAAGGAGAGGCAGAGAGAGAGAGGTCTTCCATCCACTGGTTCACTCCCCAATTGGCTGCAATGGCCAGAGCTGCGCCGATCGGAAGCCAGGAGCTTCTTCTGGGTCTCCCACGTGGGTGCAGGGGCCCAAGGACTTGGGCCATCTTCTACTGCTTTCCCAGGCCATAGCAGAGAGATGGATCAGAAGTGGAGTAGTCAGGACTTGAACTGGCACCCACCCATATGGGATGCCAGCACTGCAGGTGGCAGCTTTACCCACTACGCCACAGTGCTGACCCCAAGACCAACTCTCGGCACGATGCTAGTGCTGACTTGAAGTAAGAGTAGTCCAGAATTTTTTTAGCTTTACACAGGGCACCATTATCTTACCAGATGCCTGCTACTAGAAGCCCTTAGAGATTTGCAGTAAGAACTGCAAACCCCCATCACTTAAAGAGAAAAAAACCTGAGGCCCAGGACCAGGGGCTGATTTTCCCAAAATGTTACATAAAGTCAATAGCAGAGCTGGGACTGGTCTTTAGACTCACCTTCCACCTGCCTATGGATTTAGAGCCAACCATTTCTATCTTTTCCATTTAGTCCATCTCAGTCACCAACTTGTCTCTCCTCTCTGGTCACAAGATTCTAGAAGTGAAAGGTTCTGAGGCGCAATATAAATATCACTGAGATCTAGAATGCATAGGCTGGAAAGGCACTTAGAGACCATATAGCCTCCCGGAATCACCAACATGTCTTAAGTAGATTCATTGTATTCCAAGTAGTGAGGTGTGGCAGTAGCAGGAATGGAGTATAGTATAAAATACTCTCAACGAGGAGCCAGGCCTGGCAGGTAAATCTGCAGCCTGCAATGCCAGTATTTCATATGGGTGCTGGTTCAAGTCCCAGTTGCTCCACTTCCTATCCCAGCTCCCTGCTAATGTGCCTGGGGAAGCAGCAGAAGATGGTCTAAATGTTTTGGCCTCTGCCACCCATATGGGAGGCCCAGATGGAGTCCTGGTTTCAGCTTGGTCCAGCTTTGGCCTGGCCTTTGTGGCTATTTGGGCAGTAAACCAGCAGATGAATGATCTCTCTCTCTCTCTCTCTCTCTCTCTCTCTCTCTCTCACTACCTTTCAAATAAAATAAATAAACCTTCTAAAAAATACTCTGAATGAGTGGTGCATCAGCATCACATTATAAAGTGCAGAAATACAGTGCAGTTACATGTTATATGGAATCAAGAGAATTCTAGAGTTAGCATATAAAGCAAAAATTGAGCCCAGTCAAAATTCCCTTGAAAATTCTTTAAATTACCAGGACCCAGGTAGGCACTCAGAAAGTAAAAAAAATAAAAAAAAATCATGATTTATCTTCTGTTTGTTTCTCTGCATATTTTATTGTGATCCATCTTCTATCCCTGGGTCAGTGATCAATTTAGACAGGGGAAAGGGTTACAGAGTAAATAAAGCACACTTTCCTCTCTTTGCCAGGTAGCATACAATGTAATTCTCATAACTTATATACACACATGACACAATAGTATTGTATTAAGGTCAATTAGTCCCCCATCCCACCTCTATATCCACTGTCCCTGACCACCACTTTTCTTGTGACTGGATCAACCATGAGAACTCCTAATATAATGCACATCCTTCTTCCTTTTTCTCCTCTCACTTGTTACCTACCACAAGGAACCATATATGTGATCTACTATGCCCGTGCTTGGTCCTGGACCCAAGATACCATTTAAACCTGCATCTCATAACAGCCCCATAGCCATATCACGACCCTCATTTTATGAAGGAAGAGACTGAGGCCAACATCACACACTGCCAGTAGCAGAGCTGTCCTGGTTCCCATTTCATTGCCCTTTCTACCACACTATTCACTCTCCGGACATGCAGAAGAATAATAGCCACAATTTATTGATCATTTATTCTTTACCAAGCTCTGTGCTAGGTATTTTGCATTTCTTAGCTGAATTGAGAAAACGGTTGGTGATATATACAGAATGAAATGAAGAAAAGATTGGAGTCTTCACCAGAGAGAAGGACGTTGAAATCAGATAGATGGATCAAACACACATACTGGGAAACTGGTGGTAAGAATGTAAAACAAAAAAATAAGAGAAATTTCCACCGTATTAGCTGGAGAAAGGAAAGCTCTGGAGGACATAGAACACGTTAGTCTGGATGGAAGAAAATAGAAGTAAATGTGTGTTCTAAAGAATGCTGTCCTTAGAAAACACACACACACACACACACAAAGATGGGTTTCTGAATAAAATTTGTAGTGATACGGTAAAAAAAAAAAAGAATGCTGTCCAGATAGCTTCCTATTTGTGAATGCTAGCCAGCATCTGGGAAGCCAGATAGCTCCTGAAAGAATCCCAACCTGGTAGACACACTTCCTTTACCCTACCCACCTATCCTTCCCTAACAGTGGAACTTCTCTCAAATGCAGGTCTCCATCAATATCTCCAAATGCATCTCACTCCCCTGCTTGTGCTGGCCATCAATCCTGCCTCATAGCCCCTCAGAATTCCAACAACTTTCACTTCCACAATAGGTGTGCATGGGGGAAAATGAGAGGCTGGCGGAATCTTCCTTAGGATTCTGGGTCAGAATAAACTAGTAGAAGACTGGCCAGCGCTGTGGCGTAGTGGGTAAAGCTGCTGCCTACAGTGCCGGCATCCCATATGGTCTCCAGTTTGAGTCCCGGCTGCTCCACTTCCAATCCAGCTCTCTGCTATGGTCTGAGAAAGAGCTGGAAGATGACTCAAGTCTTTGGACCCGTGCACCCACGTGAGAGACCCGGAGGAAGCTCCTGGCTCCTGGCTTCAGATCAGCGCAGCTCTGGCCATTGTGACCAATTGGAGAGTGAACCAACGGATGGAAGACCTCTCTCTCTGCCTCTCCTTCTCTCTGTGTGTAACTCTGGCTCTCAAATAAATAAATAAATCTTTAAAAAAAAAAAACAATTGAAGAGGCTTTCTACTGTGTCTGGCTCAGTCTTATTTTCTATTTTTTTTTTTTTTTTGGACAGGCAGAGTGGACAGTGAGAGAGAGAGAGAGAGACAAAGAGAAAGGTCTTCCTTTTTTCCGTTGGTTCACCCCCCAACGGCCGCTGTGGCCGGCATGCTGTGGCCGGCGCACTATGCTGATCTGAGGCCAGGAGCCAAGTGCTTCTCCTGGTCTCTCATGGGGTGCAGGGCCCAAGGACTTGGGCCACCCTCCACTGCACTCCCTGGCCATAGCAGAGAGCTGGACAGGAAGAGGAGCAACTGGGACAGAATCCAGCGCCCCGACCGGGACTAGAACCCGGGGTGCCAGTGCCACAGACAGAGGATTGGCCTATTGAGCCGCAGCACCAGCCTCAGTCCTACTTTCTAAATACAAATTTCTACCTCTATCTCAAATTCATCATACTTATAACCTGTTCTTGATTCGCCGTTCTTGATTTCCTAATTTTTATAGATAGTCTCTCCATTCTATCAGTTCCAAGACTCCAAGCCTTGGAATCATCCCAGATGTCTCCCTCCCTCTGCCCCCCCCAACATACATCTAATGAATCGTAGAGCCCTGTCAATTCTCCCACTGCAGCACAGCTGACATCAGTGTGTGTCCTTTCATCTGCACTGACCGAGTTAAAGCCCTCATTACCACTCATCTGGATTATTATGATTACTGTTCTTGCCTCATCTTCTCTCTCACTCCTCTGGTACATCCTGCACCAAACACATACATACTTTCTGCACCTTTACAGTGGCTTGCACACCAAACTAGTCGGAGGAAGCACTGAAGTAGCAATGGCCTTGCCTTTAAGAACTCACCAACTGGTTAAGGAATAGAGGCGAAAACACACACACATACGCACACACATACACATACACAATTAGAAAATAATTCCCAGTGAATGTTAGGTTAGAAGCATGAGCTAAAATTCTGTAGAAACATAGAAAATGAAATAAATAGGGGCCAGAGAACTGGATCGGGAGAGGAGCCATATGGGCAATGGTTTGAGTCCCAGCTGCTCGCTCCACTTCCAATCCAGCTCTCAGCTATGGCCTGGGAAAGCAGTAGAAGATGGCCCAAGTCCTTGGGCCCCTGCACCCACATGGGAGACTTGGAAGAAGCTCCTGGCTCCTGCCTTAGGCTTGGCACAGCTCCGTCCATTGTGGCCATCTGGGGAGTGAACCAGCGGATGGAAGACCTCTCTGTCTCTATCTTCTCTCTGTAACTCTGTCTTTCAAATAAATAAAATAAATCTTTAAAAAAAGAAAAGGAATAAATGTAATATTTTATCATGGCTTCTGATGAAAAGGGTTCTAGAGGAATGTTTCACAGAAGAGGTGACGCTTTGAGTGGGACATTAAAGTTTAAATAGTTGTCCAGGTAAAGAAAGGAGAGGAAGGTATTGTAGGGGCTTTCTCAGCTCTTAAATGCCCCCCTGGTTTGTCAGGTGTACTCTCTTCATAAAGAAAAAAGAACTTAAAAAAAATAAAGAAAAGAAAGCTATTGTAGGCAAAGACAAGGTCCTGGTAGTTGAAAAAAAAAAGAATTTTGAGAACATTAAAACGCATTAGTTTGGATGAAAGAAACAGGAAATTAATGTGTATTCTAAAGAAGGATACTCTAGGTGCTATGTGGTAGTAACACCAGTACTGTTAAGCAGCCCGAATGGTCAAAATACAGAGCCCTTGCCAGTAAGACAGGGTATGGGGTTCATTTGGACTAGATAGAAAGTCAAGTCTTTTTTGGAGGAAGTTGGAGTAGGAGTAGGAATTCCTGCCACCTTAGGCAGGATTCAGACCCCAGGGTGCTGTTCAAGTGTGGGCTTGTTTCCCTGGCTGCAAGATAAGAACCCAAGAACCTCCTCCAGGGGATGTGCAGAGCAGGGCTATCATCCAGTAGCCTGTTCCTTCTGACCCCACTTGAGCAGGACAAGGTTGACATTAGCCTAGCCTCAATCCTCTTCCCACGCAAGTTCGTCCATCAGTCAACCTGGCCAACCTCTCCAGCAGCCTCTCTAGAACCTCTTCCAGAAGCA
Source organism: Sylvilagus floridanus (assembly GCA_949820135.1). Taxonomy (NCBI): domain Eukaryota; kingdom Metazoa; phylum Chordata; class Mammalia; order Lagomorpha; family Leporidae; genus Sylvilagus; species Sylvilagus floridanus. Next base: position 84,543,372 of record OX463223.1, read on the forward strand.
CCCTGTGCTTCCCAGGATTTGTCTGTGCTTTTCCTAAGGGCACATCTGGCTCCTACATGTCCATCTCCAGGCCTCATCAGTATTCCTAAGGAGATATTTCGGAAGCACCTGGATCTTTGCGTTTATCCTCTCATACCAGTGTTCTTCCTCGGCTGAAGTCCCTCAGTTCCTACACTTACTGACTCATACTATGGGGGAGGGGGCTGTGGTTTTGGGGGAGGGGAAATCGATTTCCACTCACTCTTTCAGAATGGGGATTTTGTGCTTTTGCCACTTGCGGATTCTCCATATCACCCAGCATAGGGCCTTAAAGATTGGAGGGTCCAGTGATGTTGGCTGGATGGTTGAAAATATACTGAGCACTAAACCCCCATCAGTGCTTTTCGTCCTTCCCCACGCCCCTAGAATGTGGTTCCTGCCACTGCAAGTTTGACCAGAAATTCTCCACAAACTTACCAGTCAGACCCTCATCTCTCAGTGCCCCTTCCCTTCAGTCCCCACCCCCTTCCTAATCACTCAGCCAGAGCTCTTTTCTTGCCATGGACTCTGCTTCTCTCTTCTCAGGACCCCCAAACCCTGCTTGTCTTCCTTGGGGCTCCCTAGCCCCCTCCCCTCCCTGCACGGTGGCCCGGGCCCCAGCCCCGCCCCCGCCCTGACTCGGCCTCCTCCCAGTCCCTTTCTCCGCAGCTTGATTCTCTAGAGCCTTCTCCGCAACCCCCGCCCCTGTCACTGCGCTGTTGGATCTACACCAGACTCACTCCCCTCCCCTTCGCAGCTCTCCTGTAGCCCCTCCCCAGGGCGGTCTTAGGACCAGAGGCTCTCCCCAGCCCAACCCGGTCCAAACCATCCTAGTGGGGTCCAGCCCGGCCCCCGGTGACTCATGCCCTTATTTAGCAGGCGAGGAGGAGCGTAATTGGGTAGCCAGCGGGCGGGCTAACAAGAAGGTTCGAAGCCCTTCAGCGGAGCCAGCGGGCAGACCACACCGTCTCTGGTCACTGGGCTGCGCCGCGATCTCCGCGCCAGAGGGGCCGCTCTCCATCCCTGTCCGCCCTCTTCTCCCTCTCCTCTCCCTCTCCTGCTACTGAGACCAGGCTCACTCCCTGGCCAGTCAGGTGCCCTGACCCGTCGGGGGCGCCGGGGCTCTGGGCAGTAGATTGCCAAGGAGAGCTTCGTTGCTGCGGCAGCCCCGCCACCGCCCCTGCCACCGGCGCCGCCGGCTTCTCACCGGCTGGAACTGCAACCCCGCGGCCCACACCTCCCCCATCCTTCAGGCGAGGGCGGCGCAGGACAAGCCTGCGGCTGGTCACCTGCACCTCAGATCCAGTCAGCCCCGGCGCCCGGGCGCCCAGAAGGAAGATCTGAGCAAGGTAAGTAGTTGGGGCAGTGGGAAAGGAACAGGTGGCCGTTGTGCGCTACAGTGCTAGAGTGTGGCCAGGCTCTCGACGGGAGGATGCACGCGAGAGTGGAGTAGGGGGCCAGGGCTGAGGAAGGGACCGCGCCAACACCAACTCCACCTCCGCTAGCTTTGAAGCCCCGCCAACAGCCTGCTGTCCCACCCAAAACTTGAAGGTATGCACATCACCTCCTCTGAGGTGTGAAAGAAGCGCTTCTTTCTCCCCCTTTCCCCCGGCAGCGCGTCCTGTAGAGTGAGATCCTGAAGAGGGTGGGTTGCCAGGGGCGTCTGCGTAGCTGGGTTCTCTTCATCCGAGAGAGAGGCAGCAAAGGAGGAGGCACCCAAGCCCCCTCCCCTGTGAGCAAATCATGACTATCCTCCCCTACTCAGCACACGGGGACTCGGGGACACGGGATGGGGGGAGGGGTAGATTTCGCTCTGTTCCCTCCGGCTCTGAGAAGCTTTTCTCCACATAAACCACAGTTTATGCATCTGTCAAATGGGAGTACCAAAGTCCACTCACAGCAGTGCTGTGAGGATTCCGGGAAGTGATGTATGTGAAAAAGCTGTTGATGCTCAGTGGACACTTAGTTTTACTTTCCTCTCCTCTCAATCCTTCAACCTTTATGTGATGGAGTCTGACACATTTCCTGAGGGATCGGATTCTCCACTCCCTAGGCACAAATTGCACAGAACTAGCAACCTCAGGGACAGGGCCCAGACAAAAAGTGGGGATGGGCAGGAAAGATCCAGAAGACAAAAAAAAAAAAAAGAAGAAGAAGAAGAAGAACCCTCCAGAGAGAAGAGAAACCCAGGTGACAGAGGAAATCCAGCAAGAGGAAAAGTCCAGGAAAGTGGGAGGTGATGCCAGAAAGGAGATGGAATCTGAGAAGGAAATGGAACTCTGGATATTTGAACAGGAGACCCCCAGGATAAAAAATATATATACTCCAGAAAAAAGAGGTGGAGCCTCACAGAATTAGAGAAAGTTGTTTTTTAAAAAGGTAGTGCCACAGAGATATTGGGAACAGAGAACCCCAATAGATTAAGGCAGTCCAGAAACCTGGGAAAGGGATAAGATTGCAGAAAAGGGACAGAGCCCCAGAGATGCAGGGAAGAGACCACAGGAGAGATGGGACTGCAGAAAATGGGTGAGGCCCCAGTGATGCAAGGAAGCATCTCCGAGAAATAGGACTGAGGAAAAGAAGTGGAATCGGAGGGAGAGAGAGAATTCCTTAGTAAGAAGAAAACTACAGAACAGCAGTAGAGGGGTATTATGCCAAGGTTTTAGGGAAAGGAACACACAAAAAAGAGAAAAATTAAGAGATTTAAGAATAGGTAGACCCCCAAAGAAATAAAATTCTAGGAAAAAAAAAAGGTGAAGCCCTAGGGATAGAAGAAAGGGTTAGAATGAGATAGAAATTGGATTCACAGAGGGATGGAACTCTCAAAGTATTCTAGGAAGGAGGTAGAACCCTTCAAAAGGGTGGCCTGTATACTGAAGGGGCACCAGAATTTGAGGTAGGGATGCCAGAAGAAAAGACAGAAGAAAAGAGGTAGATTTGCAGAAATACAGGGAGAGAACACCGAAAAAGGAATATAGCCCCAGGCTGAGGGAGAGGGCTGAGAAAGAAAAGATACTGGAAAGGGCTACAGCTTCATCAATATAAGGAAAAACATCCCCAGGAGAGAGCTAAGATACCAGAAAAAAAAGTGAGGCCTCAGGCGTATAGGGAGCAAATTCTATAAGAAAGCACCTATTGTAAAAGGGACATATGACTGTCAACAAGAATGGGATTTATTTTGGGGTCATGAGAATATTCTAAAAGTGATTATGGTGTGATGGGTGAACAACTCTGTGACTGTATAAAAATACATTGAGTAGTAATTTTATGTTTAATTTATTTGAAAGGCAGAAAACACTGGATCTGCTGGTTCGCTCCTCAAGTGCCTACAAACAAGCCAAGGCTGGGCCAGGCTAATGCCAGGAGGCCAGAATAAATTCCAGGTCTCCCATGTAGGTGTCAGGGACCCACATACCTGCTGGCTTCCAAGGCACTGAAGCAGGAAGGTGGAATTGGGGGCAGAGCAGGGACTTGAACCCAGGAAGTCCAATATGGGATGCAGATATCCCAAGCAGCATCTTCACTGCCTTGCCCAGCACCTGTCCCAAGTTGTACACTTTAAAGTGTGAATTGTGTGGTATCTGAATTATAACTAAATGAGGTATGCAAGGGTACTTCAAAAAGTTCATGTAAAATGGAATTAAGAGATGTGATTATCTTGATGCAAAAAAATTTGAAATCCATGCATTTGAGGGATCTTATGTTAATGGAATATATATATATATATATATATATATATATATATATATATATAAAATGAAAAAAAGTAGGCATGGATTTCGAAAACTCTTTGCACACAAAATAAACATTTTTATTTCCATTTTCCATGAACTTTCTGAAGTATTCCCATTTTGCATATATGAATGTATATATGTAGGTATGTGTGTACAGTCTATGTATGTATGTATGTATGTTTGTGGGGGGGAGGGGCACAAGCACAGACACCCCTTAGAGATATAGGAAGGAGAATCCAGAGAGAATTCAGAATCCAAAATGGAGAGCCCTAGATATAGAGTGAGGGGACACCAGGAAAAATATATATTAACAGGGGAAAAAAGGGTGCTCTGAAGGTGGGACACATAAAGGGGTAGGTCCAGTGATTTGGGAGAAGTGTGTTGAAAAAAGATCTGCAGCAAAGAGGTGAAGTCACAGAGACATAAATAGAGGATCTGGGCAAGGAATGAAACTACCTAAAAGTGGAGGATTTCCGGTGTTGCAAGGAGGGAAGCTCTGGATAGAAATATACTTACCAATACAGACTGCAGCCCCAGTAATTTGGGGATGGAACTCCAGGAGACAGGATAAAGCTCAGGGATTTAAAGACTGTAACTAAGACAGTTTTGGCACTTCGGATAATGGCTACAGCACTAGAGATTGGTTAAAGTTATAAAAAGAAGGGAATAAGATATTTAAAGTGATAGAACTTAAGAGATTCAGGACAAGAAGGGGTACTCCACAAAAATCTGGGATATCGGATACTTAGGAAAGAGAGAGATCAGTGCTCAGAAAATATGTAGGTCCCTGGGAGAGAAGAGCAAGGCAGGCTGCAGTAGATGTGTGGCCCCAGGGGGACCTCAGGAAAAGAGCAGGGCCATCAAATAGAGGAGGATGCCTCCAGGCGACGAGTTTCAGCCCAGGAAAGGACTGTAAACCAGCCAGAGCACTGAAACCGCAGCCTGAACTCCATGCTGGATTTATTTTACCCATTGCTGGCTGGGTTGATGTGTCTGTTATTTAAGGCTATGATAAATAAAAAGATCCTCACAGAGGGGATGGGGCTAGGGCACAATCCCCAGCAACAGGATCTTAATTGAAACTTTCCCTGCCCCTATCCCTTCCCTCTCCTTACCACAGGCACCCATCCTGGCCTTAGTTTTAAACGGCATGTATGACTTCTAAACTTTAAGTTACATTTGGGCAGAGAGGCTGCCTTGCTTTCTTCTGGTTTTGGCTACTTACTTATTAGACTCAGATTTTTTGCCCTCTGCTCATTTAAGTCTCACTTTATTTCTGTTTTAGTTATTTCATAAATAAATCATTATTATTGTCATTATGATCACTTGTATCTGCACACTACCTAAAATATAAACCTCCTAAGGAAGAGTGACCTCATGTAATAAGATAAAGTCCAAAATGATACATTAGTTAGCTCGGAGTTGAACTTGAGTGTGTTTTCCATTTTGTGATTCTGTGAACCAATTTCTTGTTGGTACAGTTACTCATCTCTCTCAGGGTGTCCATCAGACGAGTCAGCAATTGTTTGCTGGCACTTGGGAAAACCTATTGGAGTCTCAAGAGCTCTCCAGGTAGTCTCACTGCTAAATGGTACAAGCAGTCCCAGCTGGGCCACTGGGGGCTCCTGGGAATCCAAGGTTGGTACAAGGGGCAAGAAAATTCTGCTGCCAGACTGGGCTTGGTGTTCTGACAGTCACTGATGCCTCCACCCTGTGTTATGTCAGTGAGTGAGACAAGTGACTGTTTGATTACTATGCCTGCTGCTCGCCACTCAGAAAGAAAATTGTGTGTCTGTAAGGCAGCCTCTGGGGAGCCTTGGGAACCCCATTATCTCCAATCCTGAACTCATAGTCAAGTATTTTTAGGTGGGGCACCAGGTGAAACACAAGTCTTCAATCAATATACCCAGAAGAGATCTCTGAAGAATTGTACTTCTTGCACAGAAACCAATTCCCTATCAGGTGCTCCCATCTAATAACTAAATTGATCAGCTAGGCCAGATTTGGTTTCCGAGGATGCTGGGTAAATTACTTCTCCCTTTGTTCTTTCTGCCCTACCCAGAGTATTCTGCATTCGGTGGTAGCTGCCAAGGAATAGGAGCCCCTGTGAGAAACTGTCTTGCTGCTGCTGACACAGACCCAGGGAGAGAGACCCAGACAGACTAAGGTTTGTTGTTGAGTCTTACTGGGGTCCTCAAATTCCAGAAATTGTGTTAGTAACATTTTAACCTAGCATTACTGCTTAGTTTGGTGTAAGTATCTGTCTGCGTGTGTACTTTACGGACATTCTGTACTTGACTGGTCACTGGGCACATTCTTTAGCCACTGATAACCAAATGTCCACACCCTGCCCCATGGACTTGCCTCCTATGTGTTCTCAATTCCCACTAGAGCCAATAACAGCAAATACTTTGTGTCCAAGATGTATTTCTCCTTATTAGTCCCTGAACTGAAGTGAGGGGCACCTGTTCCACCCAAAGATGCAGGGAAGTAGAAAAATAAATAAATCATGTTCCTTACCACTTTTACTTTTAAGGAGCACCCCAGGGTAGAGTAGGACCCAACTAGCCTTCCTAACTGGTGAGAATAATTAATATTTGCTCTTCATTATCTCCCTACCTCCTCCACCTACCCAAACTTCATTTAGCTATAGTGAGTCCAAACACAGCACCTCCATTGATATTCAAATTGGAAGAGAACTAGGGTGGGAAACTGATCCCCAGAAAGAAGAGATTTTTCTTCCAGGATCCTACATTGTTAGTGGCAGAAAATGGTATTTAGTCCATATTATCACCTTTTTCCCCTCTCAACACCACCCTACCCACACACAACTCTGGGGCCTCTCCAATATTAGACCAATTCATTCACACTGAAATGTTCATCACCTAATGTGCTTTTCCTTCTACGTGATTGCACTTTAAAATAGGACCTCAAAGGAGGGTTGTCTTTAATCAAAAGAATGAACCTATCAGATACCTAGGGTCTCTGACATCTGGTGTCAATTTTAGTCTGAGAGAAGTCGGAATGGGGGAGTAGAGTGGGGCAGGATGAGAGGGAGCCTGAGGTGGAAGAACAATGGTGATATCTTCATCTGGACTAAGATTTGTAAAGCCTGTTTATCTCAAATATGACCTCCCTCGTATAGACAATTAGCACTACAGCCCCCACAAAGTCCTCCTCCTGACATTAGTCCTGAGGCAGCTACTGTAGACAGGAGTGAAATGATGAAAAACCATTGTAAGCACTCGTACTATTTTACTTCTTACTCACCACTCAATGGTCTCAGACTACCCTTGGTTATCTGATGATTTTGCTATGGAAGGTGAGGCTTTCAAAGAACCCTAATTCTGTCACCGTGGCTTCTGGGCTGCATTTTTCTCCCTGTAAACCATTTTGTTTCCCTCTGGGGTCATTATGCTATGGGCTACCTAAATAGCCTCTTTTACCAAATAAGGCTTAGGAGTTAGACAAAGAAATAAGCTATAAAGCTTTGAAGTTTCTGAGGATATTTAGTGGGGAGAGATGGTAGCATGGGGGAAGGATCTATTTATAGATATTGGTTTTTCAAAATCTCCTTTAGGCACTGCATCATGACCTATTGTTTGTGTAGGTCAACTTGCCAATCCTCTGCTCTGGGAACAGAAGTAGCAAGGCAAACACCTTCCATGCTATCATGTAACTTCTACATAAGTTATGTGTGTGAGTGAGTGGCAATGTATGTGTTCATGGAGTGTGGTCACTGCACAGATTTGTGTGCTTATATTTTAGCTAAAACTAGAATAATAAATCATTTAATATAAACTAGTTAACATTGCTGGTTAACTTTGGAGTGAATGAAAGCAAACTTCCAAGGACAAAAAATGATATGGGACAAGATTCATTTATTCTTGTTTCCTTATAGAGGGATACTATGTGCACATCAGTTTTGGCAGACACACTATCATACACAAACAAAAGCATCATGGAAAAGGGTTGTCATTTTTAAAAGTTTTACATTATTTTAATTGACATAATAATTGTACATATTTATAGGGTTGTCATTTTAAAAAGTTTTATATTATTTTAATTGACATAATAATTGTACATATTTATAGGGTATAGTATGTTGTTTCAATATACATATATGCAGTGTATCAAATTATGGTATTTAGCATAGCCAATATCAGAAACAGTTCTTATTTCTTTGTGGTGAGAACATTAAGAGAGGATGTTCTGGTCGTGATGCTACAGTATTTACTTAATACTGCAGCTCTTTAAGTAAAAAGTTTCCCAAGTTAGATACTGTGTCTCTGAAAATGCCTGGGCCAGCTGGGAGCCTTTGGATCTGAGTTCTTGTCTTGGCTCTTAGAATAAAATGTAAGCGGAAGACCTCTTCAACTTTCTAGATTTGTTTTCCCCCTCTGCAAACTGGAGCTGATGACCCTACCCTTGCCTTTCTTACTGTTTTGGAGGTTGGGAAGACAAAGCACAAAACACAGTGCCTAACACAGAATAGAGACTCAATACATATAAAGCAACTTACTGTTCTGTGAAAGGTAGGGGGTCTACACCCTCTACTTGTATCCACATACCCTGTCCAGTATCTTTCCTGAAAAAGCCAACCCCTTGGCCCCAGGGGAGTTCCTGTCAAAGTGTGTTTCACCAGAGTTGGAGGCAGGTAGGTAGCTTTGAGTCTTGAAAGCCCTACCTCCACTAAGTTCAGAGCAGGAAGTATTGGCATCAGCCCATTTGTGCTTGGACCTCTGCCCAAGCGCACATGGAATGGTGTTATCCCTTTCTGTTTGCTTCCTTATGTGGTGAGGATCCTATTCAGGACAATCCCCCAGAGCTTCTACTCCATCCACCTCCCTCAAACTGTACCCATTCAGCTGCTCACAGATTTAAGTCTTTTCTTTGGATATATAAAAGGGCCAATGGCCAGATAAATCCTCTGTGTAAGTGAAGTAGTCACTGTCTCTTAGAAAGTTCAGGGATACCAAGTAAGGTCATATGGCCTAAAAAAATTACCTTCCTGGATGCTGCTGCCATCTTAAGCTTATGAGTCCTAGACATATCAGCGGGATCTTATCAGGTATTGGTCCCTGTTTGGGGGGGGGGATGGAGAAGAAAGCATGATTCTCTGCTCTGCTTTACTGTCTTTATCTGGAAAGTGGAGTTGACTATTCCCATCTTCATTACCTTACAAGGTCTCAGGAAGATCAAATGAGACAAAGCGTGATCTCTGTGAACCAGAAAGCCACAGGCCAAATATTCATTCTCAAATCTAAGAAATAAAAATTAGTCAACATAAATGAGGGATCGGGCTAAGGAAAAACAGATAATTCAAATATAATATGCAGCACAAGTACAATTTCTGTTGCCACTAAGAATGATGAGGGGGAAGCCCTACTGAGAGATGGAAGTATGGACATGGGTGGATGTCTAACTTTCCTTGCCCTTAGTTTGATCGTCACTGAAATTCACTGCACTGCCTTGTTTTCCTGCATACTTTTTATTTTTCATTTTTTGTCTTTTCTTTTCAGGTGCTTTCAGCATGAGAGAGATGAGGATTACTTATGGCAGTGTGGTGGGAGGAGGGAGCATCTAGGGTGAGGTCCTGATAGCCGGTGGGCAGTTCCTTTTTACGAGTCCCAGTTAGGAACTGACACTTTACATTTCTGGAAGAGACTTCTCTTGTGGTGCAGATGGTTGGAGGGCCTGCAACTTTGCCAACCTGGAACCATCTTTGCCTCCAACCTTGTGTCCATGGACAAAAGACATCAAAATCATCCTCTTTGTCCAGTCCACAAAGCTGGAAGCTGGCCACACAGACTGCTTGGCTGCTGTTTTGACAAAAGCCATCTACCAAAATATATCTAGACCCAGGTGACTCCCCAGGGGCCAATAGTCATTTCAGATTGGTAGTGGGGATACTGGTGGAGACTACATGACTTATCTAGTGACAGAACAATTGGAAAGGGTGGTTTGAACCAGTTTGTCTCTAAGTCTATCTAGAATTTCCCTATCGCCTTGTGGAGAAATGGTACCTTATCCATAGGGGTAGATCTGAGAGCCGGCTGATGAGACTGGAGGGAGCCAGGAGATGCAGGCCCTGCTGTCTTTGATGTTGCTTACAAGACAAGTGATCTGGGTCCAGGATTCCCAGCTGGACTGTTGGCCCCTTCAGCCTACCTTGCAGGGTTGTTGTGAGGATGCCATGAGATCATGTGCCTAACACAAAGGAGTGTTCAATGAATATCTGTTGAATAGATCCATAAATGTGATAGTGCTTTGCAAACTTTAAAGCTTCATACCAAATGATAGGCTGTCAGGGAACTCTGTTATGCAGCCACACAAAGAGACTTTTGCCATCCAACCCCATCCTAACTCAAGACTAGAGTGTGTGAGAGAAATGGAGGGAAGATAAGAATTTGCAAATAGCATAAAATAACAAAACAAGAGTAAACAAAAGAAAGATATAGGAGTCATGACTTTTCAGAGGCTTTTAAGCATTTGAGAGTGGCAGTGAGATTATAAGTGGTAGGGACTCAGGGCTTCTTCTAGGAACAGAAAAGAAGAGTTCCAATGGATCTTAGATATTTATCTCAATGCTCCAGCTCCTGTTTACTACCTCCAGTTATGGGTAACCATTTTCCTACCAAGGCAATCTATTCTAATCATAACCAGCTCTAACTGTTAGAAAGCACTTCCTTAAATTAAACTGAAAACTGCTTCCTTGCAGCTTCCAGTTATACCCCTTGGTGTCACATAGAAAACAGATAATATCTTGACACTAAGTAAGTAAGTACACTAAGTACACTAAGTACACTAAGTCAGTAAGTATCTGTTGACTGACTTATGGGCAGATGCTAGGGAGGAGTATTTCTTGTAATTTCAGAAGCCAGTCAGCATAGCTATGGATGTAGTTATGGCTTAATAAAAATTTAAATGAATGGACTCCAGGGTCAACATGACTGCTACAAACTGTTGGACTGAAATTGTCCCTTTAGAGATCATTTAAACCTGTCCAATTTATCTCTCAAGGAAATTTAAGCCCTACCATAGGATCCTAGGTCTTTATTATAACCATCCATTTGTTAAGTGACTCTAGGCCAGATTGCAGGCTTACAATGGAAGAATAATCTAGTAATCCATTCTCATTCCCTTCCACATCCCAGGACTGATAGAAAGTAAAATGCAATAGGAACTGGCAGTCTGAGCAACATACAGCTCTTAAATCCAATGTGTGACAAATGTTTAATAGAGAGGGCTATGGGAGCACGGGGCAGAAATACTTGAGTCCACCTGCCTGGGATGGGGTTTGGGGGAGCAGTGCTGTGGGAAGGAATGTTGAAAGACAAATGAGCTTAATCTGTTAAGTGAGATGGGAGAAGTGAGTGGAAAGGGGGCAGGCAGTTCAGCAGAGGGAAGTCATGAAGTCCTGAACAAGCATTCATGAGAAATGACAGAAGATTGCAAAATAGCCGAAGCTTCCCAAATGTGGGTCCCACAACAATTTGGGGTGGAGGGGAGAGAAGATTTCCACTTCTAACTCAGTTTAATTCTTGAGGTGACCCAGAATTTGACAAGAAAGTGGACCATGATTAAGTAATCATCATAGCCACTCTGATCAGCACCGTTCATCTCCACCACTCTCATCTCACCTGTCACCATCACAATCGCTGCTGGTTTCATCATCGCTGTCAGTACTGTCATCGCTGCTACCTGAGGTGTCACCCTAAATTGCCATCATTCCAGTTTACCATCATCTCCACCATTACTTCGCCCACCCCTTTCATCATTGACACCCACCATCCCTCTTGCCTTCGCCCTCTAAGCCTATGTTTCTCAAATGCCCCCAGGAAGAGGAGGAAAATGCTGTTCCTCTGGGAGTTCTGAGGATTCAGCCCAACGCAGCTAACCACAAGCCAAATTTTATTTGAAATTTTGTGTTTTGTGTTAAATACTCATGAAAGTTTTATTTTTCTTGATATAGCTATACTTGTTTTACGATAAAAGCAATGCTATTTTGAATTGTCTATTTTTTAAGTTTTATGTTCTTCTTAATTGACACATGATAATTGTACATACTTATGGGGTACAGTGTCCTGTTTCAATACATGTATACACTGTGTGATGATCAAATCAAGGTATTCAGCATACTCATCACTTCAAACATTTATCATGTATTTGTGATTTGAATACTCAAAATCTTCTCTTATAGTTATTTTGCAATATACAATATAATATTGTTAACTATAGTCACACTGTTGTGCAATAGAACACCAGAACTTATTTCTCCTAACTTCTGACTGTAATTTGATACCTGTTAACCAGTCTAATCCCTTTCCTCCCTCCTCCTGAGCTTCTGGTAACCATTATTCTACTGTGATCTTCCATGGGATCAGCTTTTCTAGATTCCACAAATGAGTGAGATCATGTGGTACTTATCTTTTTGTTCCATGCTTATTTCACTTAACGCAATGTCTTCCAGATTAATCTGTGTTGCTATAAATGCAGGATTTTACCCTTATTTATGGATTAATAATATTCTATTGTATATATGTATGTACTCATATGTATGTGTAAGTATACACACACACAATTGTATATAGACATGGGGTCTTCATAAAATTCATGAAAAACATGCATTACCTTTTTTTCCATTTTCCATGAAGTCTTGGAAGCCCCCTTTTCTATCTCACTATATCTACATGTATATTTGAATTGTTTTTTCCTCCCTCCAAATCTATAGGTAAAATCGATGCTGCATAAAGGTGTTATGTGCATATCCTGCCACTTTGTGTACCCTTAGGACCTGAGTTTTTCCCAGCTTCCATCTCTCCAGAAAAAAAAAATGTAGATAGATAGATATAGATATAGATATAGATACATTTGACAATCATTTAGAGGGCAGCAGAGCATAACAATTAAGAGAATTGTCCCTAGTAAGAAATAGTTTGGTACTGAAACCTAGAACACTGAGGTGTCACCTTGGGAAATAGCTTAATCTTTTCCAGCTTGTTTTCTTATCTATAAAATAGAAATAATAATAGTATTTATCACAGAGTACTGTTGTGAGATGACAATGAGTCAGTGAATGTTAAATCTTTTCTTAAAGCTTATTTATTTATGTGTAAGGCAGAGCAATGGGAGTGGGGAGGGAGGAGAGAAAGAGAGATAGAGAGGTATCTTCCATCCAATTATTTGCTTCCCAAATGGCAGCAACAGCTGGATCGGGGCCAAACCAAAGCCAGGAGCCAGGAAATCCATAGGGCTCTCCCAAATGGATGGGAGGGGCACAAGTGCTTGGGCCACCTTCTGCTGCCCTCCCAGATACTATTAGCAGGAAGCTGGAACAAAGTGGAGCAGCTGGGACTCAACTGACACTTGAGGATGCCAGTGTTCCAAGCAGTGACTTAATCTGCTGTACCACAATGCTGGTCCCAGCACATAAATTTTAACACAGTGCCTGGAACATAATATGTGCTCAATAATTTTTTAAGCCATGACTGAGCCAATTCAGCCTTCACTGAGCACTTACTCTGTACCAGGCACTTGGAGGTGGAGGAAGAGTCAAAGTAGGGTCAAGCATAGGGCTAACCCTTAAATTGCTTACATCCTGTGAGGCAACGCCTGAGGTGTGGGGAGGGGCTCATTATAAAGTACAAAACAAAATGTAATTAATCAATCACGAAAGAAGCAGTCAAGATGTGTCGTGGAGAAGTTAATATTTAGTAAGGATCTTGAAAGATAGGATAAGCATGCCACATTGAAGGAACCCCATCTGCAAAAGCATAGAGCTGGAAAATCCCAAGTCATACTGAAAAAGTGAGTGCTGCAGTTGGATCGGAGTGTAGGGTTTTGGGGATAGGGAGAGAACCTGTCAAACAAAGTTCTGTTTGTAGAAAAAAAAAGTTACTACTAAGGGTGTTCAGTGAGATAATAACAATGATTGTGTTTGAGTGTTGGTGCTTTAAGTAATTGCTTTTTTTATGTCCTTATAATAATTGTATATTACCTTTCTAGAAAATAAACAAAAGGCGAATTGTAGTCATTTCCCCCTATGGAGAGGGGAATTGTATGATTGTCAAGTAGGACTTTAAGAGACTTTAAGAGATAGTATAGTGGAAACTTTGAGTTTCGTTATCCCCAACCCCCAAGTATGCCACTGTGTGCCTTTGGGTAAACCTTTGCTTTAGTTTTCACATCTGTACAATTCATTCATTCAACAAATGTTTTTTGAGCACCTAATGCAGGCCAGATACTTCTCTATGTAAGGGGGATATAACAGTGAACCAAACAAGAATCTCTGCCTTGCTTATATAAGGGGTCCTCAAAAAGTTTATGGAAAATGTTTTGTGAAAAAAACTATATATAGACCGTTTAATGCACCAAAATAAGCTTATCTTTAAATTTCATTCTCCATGAACTTTTTGAAGTGTCCTGATATTCTAAGCCTTAAAATAAAGGTCTTGTTTTCACCACGAGCTTCTTCAAGAAGTACCTCCATTTGTCCAGATTCCAAGAGGTCTACTGGGGTGCTGTATTCTCTTTAGGACCTACTGAGGAATCTATGAGGTATTTCCTTCTGCTCACCCCTAAAACATCCCTATTGACACCCACTCATCTGCTTACACCTTCCATGATACACACCATCTTCCTTTCCTCTGAGAATCATTTTGTAAATCAACTAACAAACATACCTTTATTTCCCTAAACTGTTCCCAAGAAATCAAGCCATGGAGAAGCGGATCCAAGGCCTAAATGCACCTACCATGTATATACACCCCACTGCCCTTGGTTCCCTGTTCCCAATACAGTTTGGAATTATTCAACAGACTTAACTCAGCACTTATGCCAGGCGTGGTTTTAGACTTCCTGGTGAAAACACTACAAAGAACAGGAATTGTAGATGGGTAGCTCTGTACTCACTATCATTTCAGAAAAATGGGCTATAACTAAGTCTTTTAATTCATAAGAAACCTCTGAAAGAAAGGCCTGTACCCTATTCCTAATTTTGTCACTATTTACTTAGCTGAGTTCTGACAGCTCTGGGCAACGGAGGAAGTAACAAGTAGTGATGACAGGCAATATATCAGTCAAAAAGGGGTTTATTGAGAGTCTTCTAGGGTGTAAAGGCTGATGGTAGTCAGAAACATAGCATTCTAACTCTACAGTGAGCACTCCCAGACCGGTATCCCAAAACCCTAGGGCAGTCTGTAGCTTTAAAACCATGTGGATAACCTCAGATTCACTATCAGAGATAATTGGCAATGGGAGAAGGGATTAGAGAAAGTAGAACTTCAAATTTAGCCCAATGTAGGACTCCCTTGCTACTATTGCCCCCAAGTCTAAGTGGTTTACTGAGAAGAAGGAATTAATCATTTCTTTTGATATAAATTTATTTATTGGCTGGCGCCAGAGGTCACTAAGCTAATCCTCTGCTTGCGGCACCAGCACCCCGAGTTCTAGTCACGGTTGGGGCGCCGGATTCTGTCCCGGTTGCTCCTCTTCCAGTCCAGCTCTCTGCTGTGGCCCGGGAGTGCAGTGGAGGATGGCCCAAGTGCTTGGGCGCCTGTACCCGCATGGGAGACCAGGAGAAGCACCTAGCTCCTGGCTTCGGCTCGGCTCAGCTCACCAGCCACAGTGCGCCAGCCGTGGCGGCCATTTGGGGGTGAACCAACAGAAAAAGGAAGACCTTTCTCTCTGTCTCTCTCTCTCTCTCTCACTGTCTAAGTCTGCCTGTCAAAATAAATAAATAAATAAATTTACTTAGTTATATAAAGAGAACAGATTTAATGTATTCCATATATACAGTCTTAAAAACATAGTGATGCCTTCCACCTTTCCTCCTTTTTCCATTCTTATATTTTATTTTTTGCAATAACAAATGTTCAATTTACTTTGTAATCACAAGCTTAATCCTCCACTAAGTAAAAAATTAAACAAGTGGAAAGACCGCTGTTCCTCACAAGTATAGACAAGGGCTATAAACAGTCATCAAATCTCAAAATGTGAATTTCACTCATATACATTTTTTGTACTTTATATATTAACTACCATATGTAAGAGAAAACATGATATTTGCCTTTTTTTGTGACTGGCTTATTTCAGTAAGCTTATGTTCTCCAATTGCATTTATTGCGCTGCAAAAGACAGGATTTCATTCTCTTTATGGCTGAGTAATATTCCATGATATATATAAATATGTATATATGTTACATTTTCTTTATCCAATCATCAGGAACTGATCATTTCTTTCAGCTAAGGCTTGAGTCCTTTCTCCTAGCATAACACTGTGAGTACCATGGCCCAGCTTCTCTTTAGAATCAACCCAACACATTTCCCTTTCCTTCACTCCTCCTTCACTCGCTTTCTTTCCTGCAAATAGTCTTAGATTGCCAGGCTGACAGCAACTACTACTGCAATCCTGTGTGGGGAACTGCAAAAGCCAAGCACCTCTTGCCTTCCTCAGCCCCTCTTCCCTTCCCTGTCCCAACACTTCCCATATCCCTTCACCCTAAAACTCTAGATTTCTGTCTTTGGAGGACAGATTAAACATTGATGGTGACTTCAGATTTGAAGAGCCATTGCATCTACTCAGGGGATGGGAGAGCATCACCCTCAGCCCTCTTTTAACAACCTACAGAGGCTCCAGCAGTACTAGAAGTCTTCTTGAAGGCAAGGACAAGGACTTCGGGAACTTGGATGTGGGAGGAGAATGAAAGGCTGTGTGTCTTAATGATCTTTAGCCCTAGCAAGAGGAGATAGCAGGAGATCCAGCTTCTGGTCCAGCTAAGAGGTCACTGACATGATAGTGATACAAATTGCTTAAACTCTGGAAATAATGTTTTTGAGCACCTATAGTTTGCCAGGTGGCTAATGTGGTTAGGATTATTAATGGCTCCATTTTACAGGAAAACAAATGGAGATTCTGAAAGATGAAGGTGACCTTTTCAAGAGCACACATTAGTAGGTACTAGAGCTAGTATTGATACCCATGGCTCTCTGATTTGCCAGCCTAAGAGAGCAGTGATCAATGTAGAAACCAGTATCACAAGTGACTCCTTGGAGCATAGATGTATGTAAGTTTATATATGACTTTAGCCAAGTCACTTCCCCTCTCAGCCTCAGCTTCTTCATCTGTACAATAGGGTTTGAGTTGGATAAAAGGGAGGCAAAGGTGCTGAGCTACAATGGAATCCAAGATCTCTTGGAGCACTGGTATTTCTAAGTCTCAGGTGTTTATGAATGCTTGGTGCTGAAAGGTCGTCTGCCAAGAAGACAGATGTTTTCTTTTCTCCAGACATCTAGGCTCAGAACAGGATGTCAGTCAGACCAGAGAGTGGATTCAGAGCTCTGGGCTAGGGCAGGGTGGGAAGGTGCAGGATACTGCACATCTATCATGGAGCAGACAACCTGTGAGCATTTTCTCTTGGCGTGCCTTCTTTCCGGCACAATTTCCAAAATTTATCTAATCTTTGAAGTCCCTTAGAGTGAGGGCTATTTAAATTACAGTTTTACAGGCATATCATTGAATATTTTGAAATGATGAATTTGGGGTGAGATTGATCCCCACAACTGGATGTTCTCTCGCGTTTGGCACAGATTCCTTCTCATAGGGTCTTTAGCTGAGACTACCATTTATCAAAAGGGATAATAGATTATAGAGAATAAAAAGGGAACTACAAAAACCACAAACAGGAGAAAGACGGCCAAGTTTCTAAAGTGTAGATTTCTGAACTTACAAATCTTAAGGAAAACCTCCTGAACATTCAAACCCCATTTGGCTCAAATTGCTGTCTCCATCCCCACCAATAACTGGAAATCACTTTCCTGACATCTCTCCTCTGAGCACTGAGTCTGTCTACACAGGAAGTATCACTTTCTTTCCCATTTTGTAGGTCAGGTCCTCTCTAGAGAACAACTCCAAAATATCATTTCAAATCTCCCAGACCTTGGGCCTCTTCCTGAAACTTTTGCTTTGGGGTCCAAGGGTGACCCCTAAGTCATTGGTGATTGGGCTCTGGTTACTTTTACTCTTGTATCCTAGTTGAGGGATCTGTCTCTTTGAAGCTTAAGTATGTGCTTCACTTACTCACCTTTGAAAACTTCTGGGAGCTGTGACTGGAGTGAAATCTCCCTTTCTTTTTCATACTCCCACACCAAAGGAACTTTACACAGTCCACTGGACTCACCATAGAATAATTGTTCATGAAATGAATTGTTTCATTAATTCAACATGTGCTTTTTGCTTTTTAAAAAATATTTATTTTATTTGAAAGTCAGAATTACACAGAGGAGAGGCAGAGAGAGGTCTTCCATCTGCTGGTTCACCCCCGAGATGGCTGCAACGACCGAAGCTGTGCCAATCTGAAGCCAGGAGCTTCTTCCAGGTCTCCCATGTGGGTGCAGGGGCCCAAGGACTTGGGCCTTCTTCTACTGCTTTCCCAGACTGTAGCAGAGAGCTAGATCAGAAGTGAAGCAGCTGGGTCTCGAACCGGTGCCCATATGGGGTGCTGGTGCTTCAGGCCAGGTCGTTAACCCACTGTGCCACAGCGCTAGCCTCAACGTGTGCTTTTTGAACATTGGCTGTGTACCAATGTGCATAACAATGTTAGGGACACGGCAATGAACAAGACAGGCTAAAATCTTACCCTCAAGGACTTTATCATCTCCTCTGACCATAAAATAACTGAATTTCAGATTATCAAGCTCATCAGCATGTTTGCCTTTTGGTTGCCGTTTTTGTGATTTTATTAAGGAAGTGCTTTCCTCCCCATAGGTTACAAAGATATTCTCCTAATTTTTTAAATTAATTTTGCAGGTTCTCATTAACTTTACAGGTTTTATCTTCAATATTTAGGCCTTTAATTCTTTTATAATCAGTCCTGTTTCAATGTGAGCTAGGAACTCAGTTGTATTTTTCTTAATAGAGTTAGCCAGTTTTTTCAATGTTACTTACTAACTAGCCCACACTCTCCCATTAATTTGTGAGCCAATCATTATTGTATATTGTTTTCATTTATATCATGCATTTCTGACGTCTCTCTTTTCTTATAATGGTCTCTGTGTTCTTCATCCAGCACATTAATTGATATTACTATGGATTTCTAGTCTGTTTTTATATCTGATATGGCAAGTTTCATACCCTTTACTGCCCATTTGTTACTAGCTGGCATAAATGTTATGTCTTTATCATATACAATATGGTGTTTTGAAATATATATATATATATGGAATAGTTATATGTAGCTAATTTACAAATGCATTACCTCACATAACTTTCATTTTGATGACAGTGGTTAACATCCACTCTGAAATTTTCAAGAATAAAATATATCCTTTACTGTTCTTTTAAAAGAACCTTTATTATCATTGCAAATTGAAAAGCTATACTTACTAAATAATAACCCTTCTCCCTGCAATTTCCCTTGCCCCTGACAATCACTATTTTACTTTATATAGCTCTACGATTTTGTCTACTCCAGATACGTTATCAAAATGGAATCATACAATATTTGTCATTCTGTGACTGGCTTATTTTACAAATTGTGATGTGTTTAAGTTTCATCCATGCTGTAGCATGTGTTTGAGTTTCCTGTGTTTTTAAGGCTGAATGATATTAAATTCTATACATATATACTTCATTTTGTTTATCCACTCATGCATCAATGGATACTTGTGTTCTTTTCATATCTTGGTTGTTATGAATGATGCTGCTATGAACGTGGGCAAATGTCTTTTCTAGTCCTTGCCTTCAATTCCTTTGTGCATTTACCCAGAAGTGGAATTGCTGGTTCATATAATTCTATGTTTAATTTTTCTAAGGCTCACCATACTCTTTTCCACTGCACCTGCACAATTTCAAATTTTCATCAACAATGCACGAGAGTTCAAATTTCTCCTTCTCATTGCTAACACTGTTTTCTGAGTTTCTTTTAATAGACATCATAATGGGTGTGAAATGGTATCTCGCTGTGGTTTTTATTTGCATCTCTGATGATTAGTGATGCTGAGGCTCTTTTCACATGTTCACTCATTGTTTATCTTTGCTTGAGAAATGTGTATTGAAATCTTTCACTTATTTTTGTTTGTATTTTTTGTTTGTTGAATTATAAGAACTGTATATTCTGAACACGAAATCCTTATCAGATATATTATTAGTATTTGCAAATATTTTCTCTCATTCTATGGTTGCCTTTTCACTTTATTGATAATGTCTTTTGAGGCACAAAAGTTTTCAATTTGATGAAATGTAATTTATCTATTTTTTAATGGTTATGTCTTTGGTTTTATATCTAAGAAGCTGTTACCAATTCCTACTTCATGAGATTTAACTCCTATGTTTGTTTTTAAAAAAAAATATGTATTTATTATAGAGAGGGAGGGAGGGGGAGAGTGATCTTCTATATGCTGATTCACTCCCTAAATGGCCACAATGATGGCCAGAGCTGAGCCAGGCTGAAGCCCGGAACCTGGAGCTCCATCCAGGTCTCCCACATGGGTGCAGGGGCCCAAGCACTTGAGCCATCTTCCACTGCTTTCCCAGGCACATTAGTAGGGAGCTGGATCAGAAGTGGAGCTGCCTGTATTCAAAGGAGCTCATATGATATGCTGGTGTCACTGGCAGTGGCTTAACTCATTACGCCACAAGGCCCCCACCCCTCTGTGGATTTTAAAGAGTTTTATAGCTCTTAAATTTATGTCCTTGATCTTTTTGAGTTGTTATATAGGATGTGAAATATAGCCAATTCTATTATTTTGCAGATGTTTAAATGTCTCAGCACCATTTATTCAAGAAACTCTACTTTTTCATTTAAAGGTTTGGGTAGTCTTATCAAAATTAATGACCAAAGGTATATGGTTATTTCTGGACTTTCAATTGTAGTCCATTGATATATGCTTACCAGTATACCAGTACTACACTGTTTGATTGCTGTATCTCTAGAGTAAGCTTTAAAATCAAGAAGTGTAAGTGCTCAATTTTTGTTTTTCTTTTTCAAGATTGTTTTTGCTATGTGGAGTCCCTTTAGATTCCATGTGAATTTTGGTTTAAAAAAATCAAGCTCTTACTAGAGATTGCATTTATAGTATAGATTGTATAGAATTGACATCTTAACAATATTAAATCTTGCAACCCATGAACACAAAATGTCTTTCCATTTATTTGTGTCATCTTTAATTTCTTTTCACAACATTTTTAGTCTTCACTGTACAGTCATCCCTCAACACTCATGGGATATTGGGTCCAGAACCCCCTGAAGGTACCAAAATGTATGGATAATCAAGTCTCATATAAAATAACATAATATTTTCATATAACCTCCATTATACACACATACCTAAATCTACACATATACATATACCTTAGACAATACATTCCCCTGCATATTTTATTTATTTATTTGACAGGTAGAGTTAGTAAGAGAGAGAGACAGAGAGAAAGGTTTTCCTTTTTCCATTGGTTCACCCCCTCAATGGCCGCTGCCACTGGCGCTGCGCCGATCCGAAGCCAGGAGCCAGGTGCTACCTCCTGGTTTCCCATGCAGATGCAGGGCCCAAGCACTTGCACCATCCTCCACTGCCTTCCTGGGCCACAGCAGAGAGCTGGACTGGAAGAGAAGCAACCAGGACAGAATCCAGCAACCCAACCGGGACTAGAACCCAGGGTGCCGGCGCCGCAGGCGGAGGATTAGGCTAGTGAGCCGCGGTGCTGGCCTCCCCTGCATACTTTAAATCACCTCTAGATTATTTATTAACACCTAATGCAATGTAAATGCTATGCAAATATTTGTTATAATGTATTTTTCATAAATGATTGCAAAAACTAAGTCTATAGGTGTTCAATGCAGATGTAATGTTTTTCTGAATGCTTTTGATACACAGTTGATTGACTCAATTTATAAAGAACTCATGGATATGGAGAGAAAACTATACAAGCCTTTAACCACCTTGTTTAAGTTTAATCTTAATCACTATAATTATTTTGAGACATTGGTAGTTCTCATACTTTTCCTGTATCAAACAGAATCATTTACTTTTTCAGTATACATAGTCTATTTTATATATGTACTTTTTATAATTCTAGTGTTTCTTTTTAAAATTTTATTCAAGTTACACAAGTTCCATGTATTTCATGCATACAGATTTAGGAACATAGCGATACTTCCCACCCTATCCTCCCTCACACCCATGCTCCACTGTTTCTGATAATCACTATGTCATTCCTTTTCTGGGAAAGGATTGATGGTGTTCTCAGCATTCATCTTGGCTCTAGTCTCAGTTCTACCACTGAAACCCTGTGTCACCTCAAGCAAGCCCCTTCTATTCTGTATATCATTAAGATATATGTAACATTAAGAGATGATGTTTGGACTATAACAGTGGTTTTTAAAATGTGTTTTATCATTCCTCAGAGGTGCTTCTGAGGATATGGAGACCAGAGTGGAAAGATCAAACAAGGGTTCTGCTTTTATCTGTTTAGTGTATTGGATTTAGGCATACCAATTTGTTTAAATTAATGTTATTTCTTTCTTTAAAAGTGAGAGGGCTAACTGTGCGATTTAGGTCTATATAGTGAGGAAATGTGTGATGAGGGAAGGATAGATGAGATGAAGGGCAGATACATTTGTGGAGGAAAGAAAGGGATGAGGCAAGATAATGAAAGTCTAGCTAGCACACTTGCCTGCATCCTTCATCCCTTGAAGACCTATAGAGTTTCTAGGTCCTTAGCCATCCTATGAGCTCAGGAAGCATGTTTTTAACACTCATTTTCATAACCACTTTATCATCTAGAAATCCCCAGGTTTATCACCCCCTCTGCCTCCAGTGACTGTCCCTGACGCTTGACTGAAAGGGTCTATCACTAGAAAGAAAGTTATCACTATACTCTTATTTTATTTCTTCAATTATTTCTTTGAGTTTCAGATTAGCATGAATTACTTGTATATTTTATGGGGTATAGTGCAGTATTTCAACAAATATACATAGCATCAATCAATAGTACCAAATAATTAACCCTCCCATTTTCTTTATCATAGATTATACTTACCCCACTGTTTTATGGAATACTAGAATCCATTATCTTCAGCTAACTGCATTGTCTTTGACTGGATGTCTTTCATCCTAAGCATCTTCTTGCTTGACACCTGCCTCAGATACTGATCATCTAAAGAAGACCCTAGATTGGTTTCACACAATAAGCAAGAAGCAAGAGAAAATATTTTTTAAAAATATGGAAAGTCCTATTCTGAGATTTTTCTTAACTTAAAAAAATTATGTGGCAGATGTTTAGCCTAGCAGTTAAGACAGCTGCATCCCACACAGAGTGCCTGGAGTGGAATCGTTGTTCTGCTCCAAATTTCACCCTCCTAATCATGTGTAACCTGAGAGATGAAAAAGTGGTGGTTAAGTGGTTGGGTTTCTGTCAGCCATGTGGAAGACCCCAACTGGGTTCTCTGCTCCCACCATCCTGGCCATTGTTTGCATTTTGTTAGAAAATCTCTCTGCCTATCTCTGTCTCTCTGCCTCTTGAATAAAAATGAATTAAAATTTTAAAAATAATTATGATTTATAATATATAGATAAAATAGAACATATAGAATGTAATAAATAATTAGGCAATGCAAGAGTTGTGTAACCACTACCAAGTCAAGAAGTAGAACAATGCCAACAAGTCAAAATTACCTTGTGTGTCCTTCCATTCACATCCTGATTCTTCCCCATTGTAGGTTAATTACTTTCTTAATTTTAACAGGAAGCATTTTTCTGCTATTCTTTATACCTTTAATACGTAAGTACACAAAGTTTTTTTTTTTCCCTATTCTTCTCTTCTTTTTGCCTTTAGTAGAGAAAAACCCAAACTCTGATAACAGAAGGGAAGGCCTGGCTTGAAAGTCTATGCTATCTGTTAGCTCTGTGACCTTGAGAAAGTTACTTCCTTTTGTATGCTAGATTTCATAATTAATGAGCTATCAATCTCTGTGTGATCTATCTCAGTGACTCTAATGAGATCTGATGAGTGAATGTAAATACATTAGAAGAATACTTGGCACATAGTTTGTGTTCTTTTTTTAAAAAAAGGATTTATTGATTTATTTGAAAGGCAGAGTTGCAGAGAGGCAGAGAGAGAGACAGAGAAAGAGAGGTCTTCCATATGCTGGTTCACCCCCAAGATGGCCGCAATGGCCAGAGCTGAGCCGATCCCAAACCAGGAGCCAGGAGCTTCTTCTGGGTCTCCCACATGGTTGCAGGGGCCCAAAGACTTGGGCCATACTCTACTGCTTTCCCAGGCCACAGCACAGAGCTGGATCAGAAGAGCAGCACTCGAACCGGCACTGCAGGCACCAGCTTTACCCACTACATCACAGCACCAGCCCCATTTTGTGTTCTTTAAATAGTTAGCTATCACTATTAGTCCAACAGAGTGAAAAGGAAAGTATTCTGATGAGACAAGAAAAACATCAAAGGGAGGGGTGAGGTAGAGGGCTACCAGGACCCTGCCTAAAGGTGTCATTCTTCCACAGGAAATGAAGCCAACTGTCAAACAAAATAGCAGTAGTGCCACAACAGATGATCATATTAGGAGTGACAGTAGCACCAGGAATGACAGTGATACCAAGAGTTTCAGCAGCCTGACCAAGATTAATGAGATCGTGAACACCAGTGGAAACTCAAATGCTAGTGAAGTTACAACTACCAAGGAGAAAACAAGCAGTAGCAACATCAACAATGCCGGTGTAGATGTGAACACCAAGACAGACATAAGCTTCAATGAAGACATGGGTGCCTGTGGAATTGAGACTGACAGCAAGACCGCAAATGCAACCAACACTATGATCTATGGTGATATCACCAGCGTCAACGACATCATGGGTGTCAGTGGGGGTTCAAGCACCTTTAGGAGCTTGAGCCTGAGCACCCTAAGTAGCATGAGCACCCTTGGGACTCTGAGTTCCAGTGGGAGTGTCAAACCACGGTCTACTGTTTTGGCCCTCAGCCGGGTCCTCAACCGATCACACTACATCTCCAGGTGAGCCTTATACTTGTTCTCATACCTCCTGCCCTCCAGCTTCTTGGCTCACAAGCCTGTCTGTTGGGGTCCAAGAAATGAAAGCCCATCTTAGCAGAAAAACTTTATGGGAAATGCATCTTGGAAGTACCTTAATCAATGGATTAGGGCATTTTCACATAAAATCTGTAAGGCAAATAATGAAAACCCTCAGGAAAAAGGAAGGCATAGAGAAGCCACCTGCTCCTAAGCACCCTGGTATCTGTCTAAAAGTGGAAGATACTGGAGATCTATCATGCCTTTGTCCACTCATACTGTATCCAATCTAGGTGGTAGGAAGGGCTAATTTGGGAGGAAGGAAACTTGTTTTAGGATCCCTTTCCATCAGTACCAGCTGCTAGTCAGTGTTCCTGAACAGTAATGTGGAAACTATGCCCCTTATCACTTCCAATTTCAGGCCTCTTTAACTAACAATAAGTACAACTTCAGTTCATTCTCCTTTTTATACCCATCTCTGATTTTGTGGTACTGGACAAGCAGTGGGAAAAGCAATTTTTGGTGATGCCCTCACAGCACCCCTACCTAAATTCAGACCTGAGAGTAGATGTCTGCATGAGTTCTCTTCCTGAGAATTGATTGGGTGCTGAGTCAGGGCACCAGTCCTTCCACTCTTTCCCATTTCTGTGAACCATAAGGTCAGCAATTCAAGAGTCTAGAGAAGAGAAAGGATGAAGTCACGACTTGGCAGGAGAAAGATGTCACGTTTGCACAGGAAGGAAGAACTATTTATATGTAAGAGTACTAGAGTGGGATTTATTGAGATGATATTTGAATTGGGTCCTAAAGGATGATCATACATTCCCTAGGTGGAGTGAAGTAGGGACAGATAGGCATACCAGGCAGAGGGACTACCATATGCAATAGTCCAGCCTAGAGGCATGAATCAGAAAAGAACAGTAAGCGAGCACCTAGAGTACAGGGTACAAACAGAGAAGGGGCAGGAGTAAATCAAATAAATCAGGAAAGGTCTAGCAAGAGAGCCTGGATTGTATCATGAGTGTAAACAAAGAGGAAGTTGAGGATTTTTAAGCTAGAAAGAGGCATAATCAGAACCAAGGGCTGGAAGATGGAAATGCATCTGAAACCATCAGTAGTGTTGTCCTCCAGTGAATTTTTAAAAATATTTATTTGTTTGAAAGGCAGAGTTACAGAGAGGCAGAGGCAGGGGGAGAGAGAGAGAGAGAGAGAGAGAGAGAGAGAGAGAGATCTTCCATCTGCTGGTTCACTCTCTGAATGGCCAGAACGGCTGGAGCTGTGCTGATTCTAAGCCAGAAGCCTGGAGCTTCTTCCAGGCTTCCCACATGGGTGCAGAGACCCAAGGACTTGGGCTATCTCCTACTGCTTTCCCAGGCCATAGCAGAGAGCTGGATCGGAAGTGGAACAGCTGGGACTTGAACCGGTGCCCATATGGAATGCTGGCACTGCAGGCAGCAGCTTTATCCACTGTGCCACAGTTCTGGCCCCCCACAAGTGAATTTTTATGCAGTGCCTGTCTCACCAGTTCATGATGTATGGATATTTCCCTTCCCATCTCCTTCTTCCCAGGGACCAACTCTGGGAGGCCAGTCAGCCAGGCAGTAGGGCTCTGGTGGGAGCTCTCCATGGACCCAACTCCACCTTCCTCATGGATGATGAGGCTGAACTCAACAATGGTGCACAGATCCAGTCGAGACATCTTATACTCTACAATGATACTCTCATCATTGCCAAGCCCAAGTAGGATATCCCCACCACACAAGATGGTAGTAGTGGACAGGGATGGGGGAGGCTGGAGTGGTTCTTTCTGCAAGAAGCCTTGGGGATATGGCAGAACTAACTGCCTTTGGGAACTCTAATAGGCCAAATGTCCTCTCTGTAGTATGCCTAAAAGACAGACAATATACTCCGTTTTAGCTAAGGAATATACAGAGAGGAGGCCTAACACCTAGGGCAGATGAAAAGGAACAGGTTCCAGGCATTCATTAGAATGGGAAAGGGAAGGTGACAGGCAGAAAGCCACCCATTAGTGGGAGACCTCATGGCCCACTCCAGGGCTGGTGGGAGGTGGGGAGCTGACTCCTTCCTGTAGTCCTAGACTGAGAGTTGCCGTGGACATAAATCCTAGGACCACCAACAGCCTAAAACTTAAGAAGCAGGTCCGTCTGAGTGAGGTGTGGGTTGCCTCCTGCCTAGATGAAGTGACAGTGAAGAAGATCTGCGCAGACACCTCCTTTGTGATTGGTTGGCCTACAACCAACAGTGTGGTCACCTTCTGGTAAGGCGGCCCTTGGCATCGCTTTTTCTTCTGCATTAGCCCTTTCTTCTGACCTTATCCCTTCTTTTTAAACTGTTTCAAAATTACATGTTTACCCTATTGGGAAATATAACCACATACAGAAAATGTATAAATTGTCTATGTATAGTGTAATGAATAAAGGGGACACCCATAGAGCTTTCTGTCCTGGCACACCAATATTTTTGTTATTGCAGGTAAGAGAAAAGACATACAACCACATTTTCATTATTGCGGCCAAGAGAAAAGACACAGAACTAAAAGAAAAAAAAATACCTGCACTGATGTTTGGTTTCAAAGAGCAACACAGGCCTCCCTGCTTCATGAACCCACATCTGATTTATTGAGTTGCCATCAAAGTTGTTTACTTAGTGGATATTTCATGAGTATTTTTAGGAAATTAAAAACTGAAGCAGGGTCATACACTGAGACCCAATCATGCAGTCTTATAAGTGAATATGACGACCTACTCTATACGCTGTTGCTTAACAAGCCCATGTGAGCACAACCTCTTCAATGCCTATTCATGCACATTTGCATAGTACATGTGTCCACACTAATTTATAAACCCATATATATGTACACACACACAAATATACATATATATACACACACTGTGGATGTACACATGTCTGTGTCTGTATATTTATCTGTAGATACCTACTTACAACTATATTCACACATTATTCTCACAATAATATATATCCCTACATATGCCACACCACTACACTGACCCACATGTGTGTACAACAATGCCTACACAAATATCCACCCATATGTGCAATTGTACATAACATCCCTTGTTCATATACATAGCATATATCACACTTGCTCATATTTTGCAGATACTCACATTTCATGCCTACATACATATTCATACACATGGGCATAAGCATACAACTAGATTCACAAACACAAACACAATGTAGTTCTTAGACAAACCCGTGCTTACATATTCACATACACATACACCTCTAACCATAGTCTATATATCTACACAAATGTGCTCATATACACACACTGAGTGTGCTCTATCATGAACACACACACACACTTCTGTGCACACACAAACACACTCACACAGTTACTGCTACATACAAGCCCTGCACAAGGTTTCCCTTTTATTTTGTTGGTCATTAAGAAGGAATTAGACATGAATCACTCAATCTCTCTCTCTATGTCCTTCCCTAGATAAGAATTCTGGTTTTGTGTGTGTGTGTGTGCGTGTGTGTGTGTGTGTGTGTCTTGTCTTCTTAGTTCCCCGGAAATCAAGGAGCGCTGGTTTTCAGCTCTGCACCGGTAAGTTGTTGCCTCTTTTCCTTCTCCCCATCTTGGTCCTGTCCTCAAGCTGGCCCAGAGTGGGATTGGCCATGCTAATTTCCCTCCAGTGCAGGCCTCTGGGGGGCCCATTATTTCTGTGGTTTAGAAAGTTTCACAGGATCCTCAACTACAAGATCAGGAAATTCTTTTCAATCCCTCACTTTGCTCCAGTTAGCCCCGGATAAACTATGTAAATTGATGGTAGTACTTTAGAGTCTCAAGGAAAAGTGATTCTATTGCTTTCTAAAGAGTACAACAGCCCTCACTTCCAGGAGGCTTACTCTCAAGTCTGATTTAAATCCTCAGTCTCCAGCCAAGGTCTATTTCTTTTCTAACTGTGTATGTCGAGAAGGAAACTAGCTGCCAATCTCCATTACATAAACGCAGTAGACTAAAACACTGTTAATATTTAGGCCTGGTCATACATCAGAAACAATAATTATCCAATATTTGTGGGACACTTGTAGTTATTTGTTGGATCAGATGAAAAGAGAGACTTCTTAGCCAGACAAGAGCATGCATCTTGCAACTTAACCTCCTTCAGCTCTCAAACCCAGCATGTATCCCTTCTGCTTGGTAACAGAGACTTTGAAACCTTCACTCTGAAACACAGGAGATACACCCTTTAACATAGTTGTCCCAAGGATTTGCATTTTCCAAGGGGAGTCCCTAGAGGCCAGAGCACAAAACAAAAACTGATATTCAAGTGTGAGATGGGTGGGATTTGAGAGACTACAAGAGACATTCCTTGTCCCCCACAATGCCCTGCACATTGACTAGCCCTATGTGGCTCTTGGTCAGCATTGATAGCTAAGTCCCTGCTTTCTGTATTCCCACTCGCCTCCCCCACCCCACACCCTTCACCCACCTCTCCACACAGTAACATCCAAGAGCAGAAGCAGAATGATTTTCCAAAGAACATGACTCTTAAGATTCTGCTGATGGAGGTTGATGAACTCGCTTCAGTAAGTCCCACTGACTGTCTACTCGTGAGTGCCCCTGGAAGTACAGGTTGGTGGGCAGGGGAAATCAAAGCTTTGGAGATGTCTTTAGGGAATGCATGCCTGGATAACAACCCACTGCCTTCCCAAGTTCTCCAGTTTATCCTCTGTGTATACTATCACCCCAATGCGACCCAGTTCTTGCCTCCACAAAGATTACAATGACATGCTGTAATCTGAGCTGGTAATATCTGTTTTTCACCTTGAATACATCTCACCAGAAGATGACTGGGAAAATATTAGCTGTTTAAGCCAATTATCAGCTCATAATTTCTCCACCTGAGAATTTCTCCTGGCCTTTCCTGGTCCTTGCTGTTGGCCTCTGTGAATGTGCAAGGCAATTGGTTGGTCTGTGGGGTCCCAGGCATCTTCATCACGCCATCATCCAGCCCCTGGGAGAACATAGCAGTAGTGCTGGCTAACATGGCTGACCTGGTACTCCACTTGTTCCCTCTAATGAGTTCATATATTAATCCTACAATTCCTGATGTGTTCTCTATCTAGACTACTATAATAACTGTGACCAACACTGAGACCACCGAGAAGGTCATTGGGAGGGCAGTGTATCAGCTGGGACTTTCTGTAAGTAGATTCTAGTTTTGGTAAATTAGGCCCAATGTTCAACAGGTACCTTTGATGTGCCAGAAGTTGGGGTGGGTGGTGGGTAGAGAAAGCATGGTTCAGTTCTGGTCCTGGTCTGTGCACTTTAGAACCTTTCTGGAAATGGTAGGACGTAAATAAATCAAGTCTACACAGAACACAGGACAAGATTAAAAGTGCTAAGTTGCCTACAAAGAGCCTAGATGTATTACTGTGGCAGATTGGGAGAGGGAAAGTTCACTCTCAGCTTAGAGTCAAGTGTAGCAGCAAGGAGGGTAGCTCAAGGATAGCCTCATGGAAGCAGTGTCAATTGAGCAGAATTTTGGCGAATAGAAAGGATTTTTTCAGGAGGAAAAGTGGGGAGGGGGGAGCATTCTGGGTGGAGGCAGCCACTTCAGTAGTGATGCAGAGTTGAGGAAGTGTGGGAAGCAGAAATGAAGAACACTAAGTAGATTTAAATTGTCACTACATGTCCCAGAGTTATAATGGACAAGCAGAGAGAGAGAGAGAGAGAGAGAGAGAGAGATGTTTCATGATCAGACCAAGATGGGCATATGAATACCAGTATAAAGAATTTGGACTTGATCCATGACACATGCAGATAATAAGAGCCACTGCTTTTTGAGCAGGAAAGTGACATGATTGGAGTTGCACCTTGGGAAAGGCCTGTAATGCGTGGAGTTGGCATCCAAAGTGAGAAGGGGTTAGGTTAAGTCCAAACCCTGTCTCTGAGGCTGCAATTTCCTCTATAAGCTCATGGGCCCAAAGCAGTTTACAGACCCTGGTAGGAAGCCCTGATGTGTATATGTGTTTGAGGGGTGTGTGCATGTGCATGAGCACACTTCTATGTGTATCCCTGCTAGTATGTGTATATGTATGTGTACCTAAGCATGTACTTGCATGGCCTGTATATTGGTTTATCAGTATGGTTGCATGTATAAATACAATGCTTGGGCATCTCTCTGTACATATGCATGCTTGTTTTTGTGTATGTGCATGTGCTTACCATGTAGGGGTATGTGGGAGGATCCAAGTAGGAAGACGTGTGTACAGTTGTGTGAATATGTCTTAAAAATTTCCATATGCATGTGCTATGTTGATATCTGAATTTGTGTGCCTATACTCATGTATGTGAGTGTATGTGAGTAAGTATCTTATCTTGATACACAGTTAAGCTTTGATTGTCTGCAGAGTAGCCCCTTTTGGATTACACAGGATGGATTTTCAGTCCCAGGCTGGTCTTCCCCACACCACCCAGCACCCTCCTGGCCCACTTCTGTCCACTGCCAGCTGCTGAGGGAATATACATCCATTTTAGTATATGCTTCCACAAAACAGATTTGGAAAGGTAAAACACCCTAGGGTACACACTTGAGGTCTGGGAGACCTTAATTTGGGACCTCCAAACAAATTAGGGAACTAAGGTTTCTTTAAATTAAGTTGGAAGAAAGCTCCAAATAAATATTGGGCCAAGTTAGAGCTGGTCGGCAGGCAAGGCCTGCGGGGTTCTATTATTCATATGTATGAGGGGTGGGGAGTATACTGGGAAGCCCTGGTAAAGATGAGGAAAATCCAATGTGGTATTCATACATGACTGAAAGAGAAAACCATAAAGTTCAGTCAGCACTTGACATGCCCTCCGTAGGAGTGTGGCACCTGGTCTCCACTCACCAGTGACATCGAGATGCCAGTACACAGGTCCTTGACACTTACCCCTTGCCCTATATTTAGATTTGACCCTCCTCTCAACATTCCCACAACCCTGATTCTCACCATTGCCTCAGCTTTGTTCCCCGCAACACCACCACAACACCCCTAGGATAGAATAATAGCCTCCCCACTCTCCAGAACCTATGAAAATGTTACCCTGCATGGTGACAAAAGAGACTTCACACAATGAGGGGGTGGTCTGGATGGACCCAATGTAATCACAAAGTTCTTTGTAAGTGGGAGGCAAGAGAATCAAAGTGAGAAAAAAATAGTATGAAGATGTAAACAGAGAGATAGAGAGATTGGAAAATGTTATGGCTATGATGCTGACTTTGATGATGAAGGAAGGGGCCACCAACCAAGGAATGTAGGCATCCTCTCGAAGCTGGAAAAGGCAAGGACATGGATTCTACCCTAGAGCCTCCAGAAGGAGTGCAGCTCTTCCCAACCTTTTTAGACTTCTGACCTCCAGAACTGTAAGAGAATGCATTTACATTGTTTTAAACCACTGAATTTGTGGTGCTTTGTTAGAGCAACATTAATTCAATATTGCCTGGGCCCTCCCTTCTCAGAATGTTCCTAGACCCCTCTCCCATTTATCTCAGGGGAATTATCTAAGTCCATGTCCTCTCAATATTATTCTTGGCCCTAACCTTCAATATTGCCCTGCTCCTACCCCAGCCGTACCCTGCCTTGGTTTCCTTAGTGGTCCCCCAGGTTCAACCCTGATCTTCTCTGGTGACCTTGGTTCAGTGTCCTCCCTGAAGACTCCTGTAGTCTTCAGAGCTTTGTGGGGAAGGATGTGGGAGAAGCACAAGTGCTTTTCCCAGGTACCATCAGGGCCTGTGAAGGTTTTGGAAGCTGAAGAGAGGGCACGCCTGACATGCTCCAGCCTGATGTATTTACACTTACCTCCCCTTCACATTATCATATTGCCCTTGTCCTTCCTTAGGGCCAAACCAGTGATTTCCTGCTGTGGGTGAATTCATCAAAGGAGGCCCTGTCTTATCCACTCATTGGTAAGGTCTCTGAGTTCTCTGAGGGTTTGAGCCGGGTCCCATCTTACTCTGTAGTTCTTGGCAGCCTGAGGTCTATATTCAGTAGACTCCTGGATGCAATTATCACTGACTTAAACGTAAGAGAGATGCTTTGGGAGAGGAGGCCATAGAGTGGTCTGCAAATACAGGGAGATGCAAGGTTCATACACTGGGAATCTGAAAGACTAAGCCAAGTTCAGGACAAAGAGAAATGGGTTTATATTCTAGTGGCCGGGATCGAAGATAGATATCCAGAAGATTCCCTGACCATTAACTTTGTTTAAAATCAGTTTTTCCCGAGCCAACTTCCAAAGAATAAGTTTCTACAGATGTTCCTTGTTGTTTTGTGGGTAAGGGGATGGAGAGTTGTTCAGTGGCCAAGTGAATTCAGAGCTTATGGTTTAAGACAGTGGAATTGGTTTCTTTTCTGTAGGACTCACTGAGCCATGAATGTAGTAACATGTGTGCCAAGGGGACCAGTACAGAATGCAGTATTTCCCAATTCATTTAACTGAGAATCCTGGAGGCTACTGCTGTTTATCAAACACAGTTCATGGAATAATCTTTGAAACCGCTGAAAACAAGTGACATGACAAAGAACTACACTCTTCTTTTCCTCATTCCAGAAACCTAAATTATGGGATCTACCAATAAATCCCCTGAATCAGCTGCATTCTGGCCAACTGGACGGTGGCCACAAAAGGGAAACTAAGACAGGGCAAGAGAAGAGCCAGCCCAAAAAACAAACTCTGTTGCCATAAACTTCTCTAAACCAAGCTGAATAACCTCAGATAATAATAATCCCAGATCTAGTCTCTGTTCTAGGACTCTGTAAAAAATGTTCTTCTTTGTGTTATCTGGCATCTTTACAGCTAGAGCCCACTGAGGTTATCTCTCAGGGCTTAGCACGACCTGACTTACAGCTCTAAGGTTTTGAAAGGGAACTGTGGGCCCAGAAAGGTTAATACACATACCACTGAGCACCAAGAAAGCCTTGATATCTATATCTTGTAAAGATCTTTTAGATCTAGACTGGAAGATGTGTAGAATGAGTTCCTATGCCACCTACTAATGGCAGAAATCACAGATCATAGTGCTATTTCCCTTTGCGTCTGTACACAACTTCAGAATCCTTTTCCAGACCTTCAGATAGTTGTTACCCATTGATCAGAGAGGACAAATGAATTGAAATCTCTCAGCCACTTCCTCCCTAGAGAAAATCCTTCCACCAGTGTTTGAATGGGGTAGAGAAAATACTGGAAAGAAACAGTGGGTGGGCAAGGACTGCTGGGGCAAAGGGTAGGTGTCTCTCTTTTCTTTCTAGGCCATGAGAGCCTGTACAGCATTGCCCAAACCAACCTGCGCCATACGCCCCAGCACACCACCCTCAGGACCACTGAGGACTGCCCTGACCCCACATCTCTCAACAAGGTGCCTGAGAAGAAACAGTATAAATTTATATTGAAGCACAAGAGTGAACTACCCAGTGTACTAGAAAGAGGTAAGAGCTGGGTCCCTGGTACCAAGCTCTGTGTAGCCTCTGGGAATCCAGAAACAATATGTGGGCTCTTTGATCCAGACGCTCTATGTAGGGAAATAAACAATTTTTTTTTCCTCTCTACTCACTACTCAACAGCATGTTTTTGTGACCAGAGGTGTGGGTGTTTTCCCCACACATCAAGTAATTCTCCAGCCGATACCGACCAGGTGTCCTATCATTCAATTCTTTCTACCTGAAGGTAGTGTCAAAGCTCACAAGTTAAGGGCTCAGCCCCACAAGACTGCCCAACTGGAACTCCAAATACATTCCCAGGTTGTGACCTGTATTTCTGATCAAGTGGATACAAACATGTTCCTATGACCCCCTCCTTGTATCCCATTAAATTGCAAGGATGGCTCACAAACCTCAGGCAAACACTTACTTACATTTGCCAATTTATTATAAAGAATATTATAGGGGCCAGCGCTGTGGTATATCGGGTAAAGCCACCGCCTACAGTGCCATCATCCCAGATGGGTGCCAGTTTGAGTGCCAGCTACTCCACTTCTGATCCAGCTCCCTGCTAATGTGCCTGGGAAAGCAGCAGAGGATGGTCCAAGTCCTTGGGCCCCTGCACTCATAGTGGGGGACCCAGAGGAAGACCCCCCTCTCCTTTCTCTCTCTGCAACTCTGTCCTTCAAATAAAATAAACAAAACTTAAAAAAATAAGAATATCATAAGGGATACAGTTGCAGAAATACAAAAGGTGAGGTATGGAATAGAGGATGTGAAGCTTCTGTGCCCTATCTGGGCCTAGCACCTTCACGTGTTTGTAAACTAGTAAGGTCAATCAATCTTCATTCAATAGTTTTGTTTGTTTGTTTGTTTGTTTGTTTGACAGGCAGAGTGGACAGCGCATTCAATAGTTTTTTAAATAGAGCTGGATTTCTAGTCCCCCCTTTCCCCTTTCCAGAGGCAAATGGGTGGGGCTGAAAGTTCCAGCCCTCTAATCTTGTAATCCTTTGGTCCTTCTGGTGACCAGCCCCATGCTGAACCTATCTAAGGGACCCACCCTAAATCATCTTGTAAGCATGAACTCACAGTTATCAAAATGGACTGATTCTGAAAAGCAAAAGACACTTCTATCACTCAGAAAATTCCAGGGGTTTTAGGGACTTTATGAAAGGAACTGGGGACAAAGACCAAGTAGGAGCAGGCATTTCACATTTTTTGCACTAACCTAAATTTATCTGTTAAGTCCATTTTCCAGAAACTTTCTGAAGCACTCTCATTTATTTCGCTTTATACTACATCCTCCCTGGCTCTTTCCTCTTTGGTGTCTCCAGCCTCTGTTCTTATCCCCATAGTGCCCACAATAGTGCCCAGTATCCCTCTGTCACCCAACCCCTCCAATGTCTTGTGTCGGGGGAGGGGGGGCGGTAAAATACCAAACCTACATGACCTAATCGTATCTCTTCACCCCATCCCTTCCCACCAATAGAACTTAGTGAGAAGAAAAGCCTGAAGAAAAGGAAATCTCTGTTGTACTGGGCCCTGCAGAAAAATCCAAGTCTAACCTTAGAAAGTTCCATGGTGCAATCACCAGAGGAAGAGCCTGATCAAAAGCTTTTTGGCCTGGATCTATCCACACTGTGCAGATCAGGCTGCCTTCCCAAGCCTATCATGGTAAGTCACTTTTGGTTGCCAGCGTAAAAAAATATGGCCCAAAGGTTGGACCTAGGCAACCCTCAAGATTCCAAAGCTATTTTAGATAAAGGCTCAGTTGCTTTATGCATCTTCTTTCTGCCTTATAAGGAAGGCTACCCCATCCTAACAGGGCATCCAAACTCCCCCATACATCCCACTCTGGTGCCTTATCCAGTGGCTTTGCCCCAGGAGGACATACCCATTTTCTTAGACAAGAGCTCTCCAGCTTGACTTAGCATCCAACTAATGCTTAGATGTGACAGGCAACTTCTTTTAGCATGTGCTCTGATGGAGATGGTCAGTATTCCCTAATCACCACACTATTTCTTATACTGGTCAAGCCAAGACAGAGAAACTTGTCTGGGATGTTAGGAAGTAGAGTTCTGCAGAGTGTAAGAGACTGGTCTAGGGTTCCCTATAATGTAGAGAAGGTATATGGGGGTCTGGGAAGGTTAGGGCAAGTGTATTCTCATGCCCCAGGAAACCTTGGGAATTGGATTAGAGGGCATTGAGGGCCCCAGCCAGACATTTTGGGATCTTTCTAGGACATGCTGATGCTCTTATACAAGGAGGGTCCAACCACTCCTGGCATTTTCCGCCGCTCAGCCAATGCCAAAACTTGTAAGGAGATAAAGGAGAAGCTGAATTCTGGGGTCCCCGTATCGATGGCTGGAGAGTCAGTGTTCGTGTCTGCATCTGTCTTGACTGTAAGTCTTCTTTATGGATATGTGGTCCACTCCAACATTCAAAGGAATATCATCGAGCCAGCATCGTGGCTCACTAGGCTAATTCTCCGCCTGTGGCGCTGGCACCCCGGGTTCTAGTCCCGGTCGGGGTGCCGGTTCTGTCCCGGCTGCTCCTCTTCCAGTCCAGCTCTCTGATATGGCCCGGGAGTGCAGTGGAGGATGGCCCAAGTGCTTGGGCCCTGCACCCACATGGGAGATCAGGAGAAGCACCTGGCTCCTGACTTCGGATCAGCGCGGTGCGCCATTGGGAAGTGAACCAACGGAAAAAGGAAGACCTTTCTCTCTGTCTCTCTCTCTCACTGTCCACTCTGCCTGTCCAAAACACACACACACACACACACACACACACACACACAAAGGAATGCCAGCAAGAAACCAAGACACCCATTACTTCCAGGCACTTGGCCCTGAACCTCATAAAAGCTGCTCATGTAGGTCACAATTGTTGCCTGAACCAAGCCTCAGAAACTCAGGTGGTAGAGGGTGGGAATCCTTGGCGGTAACCATGGCAGGGGGCAGCATGGGCTAGAAGGGCATCCATTTATTCATTAGCTGTTCCTTTAGTGGTTGTTACATCAAGAAGATATATATTTTCTAAGAGTGAATTTTCATTCAGGAATTCCTGCGCAACATACCTGACAGCGTGCTGTCCTCAGGCATGCACAGCCAGTGGATGACAGCCATGCAGGGGCGCACTAAACAGCAGAAAGTCCATTCTCTCCAGAGGTAAGGCCCCTTGTTCAAGGCTCCACCCTGGGACTTGGGGAAGGTCAAGAGTTATGCAGATGAAGAAAGGAAGAAAAGGGGAAGGAATGTCAGTTCTCAGTAATTCAGATATTCTCCAACCAGGGCTCTTCTTGTAGCATACATGGTTCCATTTCAAGCTCTGCCCCAAATAGTTGTGTGCCCTTAGTCAAGTGACTTCCCTGCTTTGGATTCCAATGTCCTTTTACTGCATAGAAGGAGAGTGAGGAGATTCTCTAATATTCCAGTCATTAATAGTGTTCTGACAAAATTAGCCAAACAGCAAGGGGAAAAGGCCTAACAAGGTCGTCCCTGCCTCCCAACATGCAAAGAACTACACACATGTGTGCACGTACACACACACACACACACACACACACAGAGAGAGAGAGGAAATTGTGCTTTCTTGGATTGTCCCCCATCCTCTGGTATCATAACTCATCCACTTGTCAGATTGGTAGCTCAGCTCCCTGAAGGCAATCGCCTGCTGCTAAAGTACTTGTTTGGTGTCCTGGATCACATTGTGGCCAACTCTGAGGAGAACCAGATGACAGCATTCAACCTCGCTCTGTGTGTTGCACCCAACATGCTGTGGTTGCCCAACCCTAAAAGACCAGAGGATGAGAGCCGGAACATGGGCAAGGTAAGGCATCTGCTGCCTTCTCTCCTCATTGGCCTCCATAAGCCATCTTTCTATTTACAAACCTTGCCCAGCCCCATGTCAGGAAAAGAGCACAGGCTGGACCTGGGAATTCATCACTTACTGTGTGAGTTCTGAAAGTCAGGAGACCTTACTGAGCCATAATTTCTTTCTCTCTCTCTCTCTGAAATGCTCTTTACATTAGGGTTTATCAGAGGGAAAAAGAGAATGCAGCTATAAAACGGCTTTGAAACTCTAAAGTGCCAAACAAGTAAAAAGGAAGATGATTATTTTTGGCTCACCTACCAGATTATGAATTTCCCAAAGCCAAGAATCCTGCTTTTGTTTCTTCGGCTCCCCAAACCCTCACCTTGCACCAAGCACAGAGCAAGCACTCTGTGCATACTTGACACATGGAGGGATAATTGATATAGAGCAAAATGAGCCAACTACTGACTGGCTGTGTGACCTTGGATAAGTCACTTAATTTTCCTGTCTCTCTTTTCATGTCAAATTGGAATAGTAAGAGTGTTTGAAATTTCACACAGCTGCGGAAAAACCCTTTTTCGGTTCTTTTGCCTGGTATCTAAGGGGCTTGGATTTTACCTGAGAGGAGACAAGCGGTCCTTAATTCTGGAGCAGCTCCTCCCAGTTGGGCTCCCTTCCGTGCCTATCCTCTGACCACAGGCCTTGCCCTCAGGTGACCCAGCTGGTTCAGTTCCTGATTGAAAATACTCCTGAAATCTTTGGAGAAGATATCCCTGTGCTGTTACTGAAAGCCCAAGCTGAAAGCGCCGGTGATGCTGAAGATAAACCAGGTAAGAGGGAAGCACAGTATCCCTCAGGCCCAGGGAACTTTATCTTCACTGCATGGTGCACTGAAAAAATATGCTAGCCTGAGATCAAGGAGAGCAGAGCTGAGTGCTGACACCAGCTCCATCACTCTACGGTGTTGGGAAAGGCCCTTCTCTCCGCTGAGCCTTTGCTTCTGACATGTGAGCAATTGGAAGAAAGCACAACTAGCACCCAAAATGGAATTGCATGGTGATTTGATATGTGGAGGGAATGTGTGTCCCAGAGAAGGCATTCCAGCCCCATCCCTACTCATTTTGCTTCTTCCTAAAGGAAGTGATGAGAAGTGCTGCAACACAGATAAACAAAGGCATAACTTTGCAAAGAACCTGCTCCAACAGGCAGGGAAGTACGAGTGGAAAAGGCTCTATTTGTTTCTGCTGGGAACTACAGGCAACAGCTGAGGGAGTGCTGGTAGTGGAGTGTCATCAGCTGGTGGCCAGCCCTGGTGCCTCAGAAATGGCTCTTATTTTTGACCACGGCTGGTCCTGGGAGTAGAAAAGGCTAGAGTTCATCTTCTCAACACATAGGCATGCCCACATAAGCACACACTAAAGCAGCATAGATATCACGGGGAGGGGAGGCTTCAAAAACATCATGGTAAATGAAATTAGAAGATAAGTTTATTTTGGTGCAAAAATGTTTGAAATCCATACACATGAAGGGTCTTAAATATGTTCATGGAAATGTGTATTATGAAAACACTATACAGATATTTCACAAATTTTTCTACCAAAATAAACTTGGATTTTCATTCCACTTTTCCACAGACCTTTTGAGATACTCTTGTACGTCCTGAACCAGTAAGTCTCATTTCCATTTAACCTATGCCTATTAGAACTTGTAAATTTGCCTTCTCAGCTCACCTTCTCCCTTCTGTGGTCTCATCCTTTTGCTGTGATACCCACGCTTGATTGTGCCCTAATAGTCACTATGCCTTACTTCCCTTTCTGATACATCATTCAGATCATGATCTGGACTTGAACTCCAGCTCTGAAACCTCCTGAGTATGTTACCTAGAGAAAGTGACATCACCTCACTGAGCCTAGGTATCCTTGTCTGAGAAATTAGGAGAAAGAGGCTGATGCTGAGGTGTGAGCATTTTTAATCGAATGAGAATAAAGTACCTGATGTAGCCTGGGTGCTAGAAGGGGCTTAGTGAAGAGAGAATTGTCTCCTTTCATGCATGTCTCAGATGCTATTCTGAGTGAAGAAGAGAAAGGGTTATCATCACAAGGGCTGGGCTTTAGCCTCCCATACGCAGTTACACTACTATCTTTTTTGTGTGTGTATTTTGCCTTCTTGGAATACTGAAAAATGGTTGGGGCTTATTGAAAAAGATATGCACACAGCTTTGGGACAAAGCCGACCCTTCAAGGAGTTAGAGCCTATGTCTCACAGACCTATTATTCCAGAGAAGTTTAGAGCTGGGAATTTCCTTAGAGTTTCTAGGAAGAAAGAAAACTTAACTCAGCTAGAAAATCAGTGGAACAGTTAGTTCCAGTGCCCAGGAAGTGCCATCTCTCTCCAGGGAAACCATGGCCCTGTCCCTCGGTATCTTTATCTCTTCCTCACTTCTTCCTCCCACAGACTTGGAATGTATTATGTCTCATGATTTATGGGATGCACTTAGCTCTGTGTGGTTGGCCTAGCCCACAAAGCAGAGGTCATGGTGGGAGGGAGGCATACTGGAACCCAAGAAAGAGAGAGGTATTAATAGTGCTTGGAGGCTTGCTTAGCAGTGTGGAGCAGGACCTGAAATATGCTTTTGCCTGCCCATACCCAGTATATCACTGAACCCAATACCCTGGTTCTGACAAAATCTCATGGATTACTCCTCCAGTTCTGATGCTACCCTCACCTAGACTCCACATACCTTTCATATGATTGCCTCTGTGGCAACTACTATAGCACCACAAGCTCCTAGACAAGGGCTTGGATTCCATGCTTCTCCAGAAGGTGGCCCACATTAAGTATCTGGGGATGTCCACAGAGAGAGCAACATTACCTGTCAACCTCCTCAGTCCCTTTTACCTTCTTAATTAACCTCCAGAAAGCTCTTGGTCCTAGTGGTCTGAGCCATCTTTCGTCATCCCTATGGCTATACTGACCTTGCTCTTCAAGTTAGACATACCAACCAGGATCAATGTCTCATCTTCTCAGTTCTGTCAAGCATGCTATCCATCTGAGAGGGACCAGCAACTATTATTGTTCCCAGGGCCTACCTGCCTTTGAAACTGGAACTGTGTCCTGAAGAACCTGAAGATGGTATCAGTCCCACAGTGAGAAGACTATGGAAGCCTAGAGTATGCTGAGCACCCATACATCCACTAAATAGAAGTAGTAAAGAACTAAAAGAATATTTTTGAAGGGGCTTCTGTAACCAAGTCACCTGCCTGTAGTTGATTAGCCCAGAAGGACACCGAGAAAGCAGCAGAAAATCCATCTGGAGATGCATGAGAAATTAATCAAAACAGGGACTGCTTTTGAAATAGAATGCCTGGACAAGGAAGGACATAACTACACTCAGAACACTTGCTGTTTGGCCCCTGGTTAGGGGGAGGTTAGGATCAAGACAGATTCCCTGAAGAACCAAGCACTCACTCTCAGATGATATAGTGTTCTATAGACAAGACAGGCCTCTGGAGCCTACAGATATGACTCACAAAATGCAGTCATGTGCCTCTGAGCAAACAGTGACATCCCTAGCCATCCTTAATAGCATTTGCTATACTACTGTCCACATGAACTGGATCAAGAGTGTTTCCAGCATGTGTGCTTTTTCTTACTTAAGTCAATCCCTGCTCTCATCCCTGTTGTGGAGAGCCAGATGATTCATGATTTAGTCCAGTACTAGTGAGATGCTAAGATATCAGGTAGTCAAAACCTTTCATGAAACCCAAGTTCCTATGAATGAAACTGTCATCTGATAAGAAGGAGGAATGAGGGCCATAGAAGGAGAAGCGGAAATGATACAGAGAGCAGATCAGGAGCCAATAACATTGGTGCTTGGTTCAGTTGGGTTGCTGCCTCAGTTTGGATCTTTGCTGCAAAACTAGACCTCTTTTGAGGTATTTCAGAAGCTTTTGAGGTCCCACTGTTTCTTCCTGGTTTCTGGGACTTGCATCGAATAATGA
Source organism: Sylvilagus floridanus (assembly GCA_949820135.1). Classification (NCBI taxonomy): domain Eukaryota; kingdom Metazoa; phylum Chordata; class Mammalia; order Lagomorpha; family Leporidae; genus Sylvilagus; species Sylvilagus floridanus. The sequence continues at coordinate 84,585,425 of OX463223.1, forward strand.
AGGCAAAGTGACTTCCTCCATAATGACTGGAAGTTTCTGGTAGAAAGGGTGTCTCTCCAGAGGTACTTGAATTTAGAGGGATGAATCAGGAAAAATATCCTTAATCTCTCTTTTGGCTATACAGGGAGAAGTAAGGAGGGCATTTGCAGAAGCCAGAAGGGGTGTCTTAGGGATTTGGGAAATGACAGAGAAGGTGATAACAGAAGAAATCCTTGTAATGTGGAAAGCAGTAGAAGAAGAAAGGACATAAGGCCTATTGAATCTCCTTCATGTAAAAGGCTCCCATAAGAGCTCCCCTGAGCCCAACCAAATGTGAGAGCACAAAGAAGAGGGGGGCACCTTACTCTTTGCTGTGAGCAAGGAAGCCAAACTATTGGGATATTAGGTAAGAAGCCAGAAGGGATAAAGAGACCCAGAGAGAAGATAGAAAAGGTTTGACCAGATCAGAGAGACAGCCTTGGAGACACATTGTTCCCATAGCCATCAAAATAATGAACGAACAGAGAAATGGGGCTAGAATTCCAGTCATTACACATGCTGAGGCTCACAAATACAAAGAACCTTGGTTCTTTGTGGGCCCAATACATAGCAAGTAAGCCCTTATTAGCCTTCCTCCTACTCCTCCCAGCCAGTAGCAGCCAACACATTGCACTACACATATTCCTGAAGAACAGCCAAGGATCACTGGCAACAGAGGCTTAAAATTTCAGATAATCTGAATCTCCCTCTTTCCATTGGTCATTCGAAGGTAAATACCTTCTGTGGGTTATTGCAATAGAATTAATAGTAAAAAATTATCCACCAGTGCGCTAGGTGGCTCTGCATCTGCTGACCCAATGTGCTCTTATCATTTATCTTTTCTGAGATAGCATATTTTGCAAAGTCTGGATGTCACTAACAAAATATTTACCCTGTGATGGGAGACTGGTGAGAGGTCATGAGGATGCAATGCAAACACAGCCTCAGGCTCCAGCACCAGGGCCTCTCCCCTCTCCGTTGTATCCATTGTTCTCCCCCATACCCATGCCCATACTCAAAGTTAGTTTCAGCTGCTCCCCCAGAAGCTTCCTCACTGCTGTACTTTCATAGTTCTCTCTTCCTACTACACCATGGCTCTGCCCTCTGTTTCCTAGAAAGTTCTCAGTTTTTACCAACATCCAGTATGAATGCCAGTGTTACCTGGAGATCATATCAGCAATATCTTTAACTTTTTGTTTACCCATAAACAAGTCTCTTCTTATTGGATTGAAGTTGGCTCATCTGGAGATTCTGAATAATAATCTCCATCTTGCCACCATATTTGAGTAGTGAGAGTTGAGTTCTAGAAAGGAAACACTTGTTAAAATCTATCCATGATGGGTCAAGTATCAAGGATGTAGAAATAGAACAGCCATTTTCTTTGCTCTGAGAAAGCTATCAGTTTGATTGGAGGATTAAACGAAAGACAACCAAGAAGGCAAAATGTTGTGGAGGTTGACAGGGTTAGGCTTCTGAAAGCTTCAGAAGTTTCTGGAAAGGAGAGAAAGTCAAAAACCAGTAGAAGCTACTGCTAGGAAGATATCTTCACTTTCTGACTTCCAAGAAATTTCTTTTTTTAAGATTTATGTTATTTATTTGAAAGACAGAGTTACAGAGAGAGGCAGAGCCAGAGAGAGGTCTTCCATCCTCTGGTTCACTCCCCACATGGCTGCCATGGCAGAGGCTGGGCTGATCTGAAGCCAGGAGCTAGGAGCTTCTTCCAGGTTTCCCATGTGGGTGCAGGGACCCAAGGACTCATGCCATCCTCTGCTACTTTCCCAGCTGCATCAGCAGGGAGCTGGATCAGAAATGGAGCAGCTGGGACTAAAACTGGTGCCCATGTGAGATGCCAATGCTGCAGGCCAGGGCTTTAACCTGCTGTGCCACAGCGCCGGCCCCTCCCAGGCAATTTCAAAACAGGTTCCCTTGACTGCAAGTCCTCTCACTGCTGGGAGGTTGGGTGGGGGTCAAGCAGATTCAGGTAGTATCTGAGGTCCACTATTTTAGGCATTCAAGCTTTGGTCTATTCATTGGGGAATCTGGAAGGTCAGGCTGCCCATAGCTTTGATCATCTCTAACTGGCAGGCAAGATGATCTATAGGGAAAAAGCAGTGGGGCGGGAGGAAACCACTGAACTGAGGAGATGGGTACTAAATCTAGCTCTATCTCTAAAGAAATATAAGCACCTCTGGGCTTCAGGGATCACCACTTGTATCACCAGTTAGCAGGGCAACTTGAGCCACAGCTCATGTTTTTTTTTTAAAGATTTATTTATTTATTTGAAAGAGTTACCACATAGAGAGAAGGAGAGGCAGAGAGAGAGAGAGAGAGAGAGGGGGGGGGGGTCTTCCATCCACTGGTTCACTCCCCAATTGGCCTCAACGACTGGAGCTGTGCCAATCCGAAGCCAGGAGCCAGGAGCCTCCTCCAGGTCTCTCATGTGGGTGCAGTGGCCCAAATGACTTGGGCCATCTTCTACTGCTTTCCCAGACCACAGCAGAAAGCTGGATCAGAAGTGGAGCAGCCGGGACCTGAACTAGCACCCATATGGGATGCCGGCACCTCAGGCCAGGGCTTTAACCCACTGTGCCACAGCGCTGGCCCCAGCTCATGGTTTTGAACTGTACTCTCATTACCCTGAGCTCCTCAGACGTACTTTATGCACAGTGAGGGGCCATAGGAAGGTAGGCAGGTGACTCCATGGATTGGAACCTTCGACCTTAATAATTCGGCTTTGCATTGCTTTTTTTTTTTTTTTTTTTTGACAGGCAGAGTTAGTGAGAGAGAGAGAGAGAGACAGAGAGAAAGGTCTTCCCTCCATTGGTTCATTCCCCAAATGGCTGCTGTGACCGGCGCGCTGTGCCGATCCGAAGCCAGGAGCCAGGTACTTCCTCCTGGTCTCCCATGTGGGTACAGGTGCCCAAGCACTTGGGCCATCCTCCACTGCACTCCCGGGCCACAGCAGAGAGCTGGACTGGAAGAGGAGCAACCAAGACAGAATCCGGCGCCCCGACCGGAACTAGAACCTGGGGTGCCGGCGCCACAGGCAGAGGATTAGCCAAGTGAGCCGCAGCGCCGGCCTGCATTGCTTTCTTAGGCATCTGTGTGTAAAGTTGTTGGAAGCAAAGCTTCCGAGGCTATACTGTGACTACTGATGATACTTGCTTTGGCTTTACTGTACTATGGGTTTACTGTGCAAACTTAAGTGAATTCCACAACCATTCCAGGCTTTGTGGCTATCATTTCCTCTTAACAGACCGGATGGGTGGGCCCACACCTGTGAACTCCAACCTCTCTGCCACTCAGGACCCTATCATCATTTTTTTCTCTACGAGGATTCATGTTTGGGAAGATTTTGTCTGCCAACGAAGCTACATTTATTTGTAATCCAATTTTCCATTTTTTCATTACTCAAAGACATATAACTGCCAGTCAGAGCCTCTGATCAGCATAAGATAACCTGTTCTTCCTAGCCAAAAAAGAATTATTATTTGAATGAAGCTTGTGGTGCAGCCTTATTGTGGGCAAATGTACAATTTCCGCTTGTCTTCTTACAATATTGGAAATTTCTCCCCACCCCTACTGCTCTTAGATGTCTGGGTTGGCATCCACAAAGGGGGAAGCATTGGTTTCTAAGATCCACTTCCAGCTTAGCTATGCCTGGGAGTAAGTACTAAGAGAATAATAGATAGGAGTCTGGAGGAAGGATTTACTGCTGCATGCACTGGGGCAAATGGTGGCAAAGACTATGCAGCCAGAGCCTGCACCAGCTTGCTTGGTGGAGAAGCCATTGTGGCTCCTCTGTTGCTTCCCATCTGCTGCTTCCTCCTTCTCACTAACCCACTCTGCCTGAATCTTTATTTGCAGTGCTGAAGACCATACAAGGCTTTTATGAGTTTCAGTTTCATAAGGATGGAGACAAAGAAGCAGAAGCCCAGAAGGAGGTTGAAGTGGAGGCCTTGTCCATCCTGGAAGAGACACAGACCAAACTTGCCCAGAGGAAGATGAAGAATCAGGCCCAGTCCACAGAGGCGCAGACTGAACTTGCACAGGAGAAAGCCAAAGGACGCATACAGCCTGTGAAAGCACAGGTTGAACCAGCTGATGCAAAGGCTATGCTGGCCCAGGTGCAGGCCAAGCTGGCCAAGGCAAAGGTGCAGCCAGCCAAGGCAAAGGCCAAGGCAAAATCCAAGATGACTGTGGCGCTAGCTGAACCACTTGAGGTCCAGGCAAAGTCACCCAAGGCGAGAGTCAAGCTGGCTCTGGCACTTCCTGAACTGCCTGAGGTACCAACCACATCGCCCAAGGCAAAAGTCAAACTGGGCCTGGCACTGACTGAACCAGTTAAAGCACAGGCAAGGCCACCAAAGATAAAGACCAAGATAGCACTGACACTGGCTGAACCAGCTGAGACACAACCTGAGTCGGCCAAGGTGCAAGCTGAACATACTGGGGTGCGTTCTGAACTGTTGGAGGTACAAGCTGAAGCACAGGGTGAAGCAGACGAGGAGCAGCCTAAAGAACCTGATGAGCAAGCCTGGAAACCTAAGGAGATGCTTAAGGCACAAGCCAAACCAGCTGAGGAGCAAGAAAACGAGCAGGCTGAGGCACACGTGGAATCTGCCAAGAAGCAAGCAGAACCTGCTGGAGCACAGGCCAGACCAGCCCAGGAACGAGCTAAGGAACAGGTAATAACACAGGATGAACCAACTGAGAAGCACCCTGAACCTACCAAGCAGCAGACCGAACCACCTGAGAAGCAATCCCAAACCGCCAGTGTACAGGCTGGGGTGCAAGCCGTGCAATCTGAGATGCAAACTGAACTCACTGCGGTCTGGGCTGTACCATTCCAGGTGCAGGCTGAGGCACAAGTCAAACCAGCTGAAGTGCAGAAAGAAGCACAGAATGAGCCAGCCAAAGATCAAATTGAGGCACAGGCCACACCAAGTCAGGAGCAGGTTGAGGCGCAGGCAGAAGCAGCTAAGGAGCAGATGGATGCATGCAAGGAACAGGCCAAGCCAGCCAAAGATCAGGACAAACCACGCATGGAAGAAGCTGAGCCAGAAGAGGCGCAGGCAGAGGTGCAGGTTGAGATGAGTGAAGTTCCAAAAAAGAAGCAGGCTGAAGCAGCCAAGATTCGGGGTGAAGCAGATATGGTACAGACTGAGTTGGGTCAGGCACAGGCCAAGTCCACTAAAGAACAAGCCAAAGAGCTTGAAGCCCAAGTCAAGCCAGCTGATGAACAGGAGAAGAAACAGCATAACCTGGGTGAACCATCCAAGGTGCAGGCTGCGCCAGCCAGCACCGCCCTCTCACCATCAGAACGCATCGTTCGCCCCAAGGAATCAAGCCAAGCACGAAAACACAAACATTTACATTGCTCTCACCCCCCAGGTCAGGGCAAAAATGAACATCTCGTCATTAGAGATGAGTCTGAAGCAGCAAATAGTCTCCTCCAAGAAGAAGAGGTAGATGAAACAGGCCAAGGAGCCCTCGCAGGCACCTGCTCAGGAAGCAGAGCAAGAGAGAGCCCAAGTCGATGCCTGCGTTCAGGGTTTGCCTTGTTCCGCTCTGCTACCCAATGGTGGCCTTCTAAGCGATCTAAAACCACAGCTGACCATAAGGACCTTTAGAGGGGCTAACAGTCCATTTTCTCCTTAGAATGAGTAGCTTGGGGGAGAGCCCCAACATAGTCTACTCCCACTACCTAAATAATTTAGGAGGGCTAACACAACCATTTTACTCCAATCTTCATTTGAATTTCATCCTTTTCCCTCCACACTGCCTTCTGTCCCCCAATGCCCCACTTATATTACCATTTACATTCCCCAGCCACCTTCCCACTCACTCCCTACCTACCCAATCCAGGAAATTTGGGATTATCCTTCATGAACACCTGGAGCACACCCTGGTCTTTTTTGGTTGTCATCTCCAAGTGGCTGATGAAGTTTAACTTCAGCGATTTGGTCAAACCAATGCAGGGAATGAAAATAGGAAAGAAACAGAAGTCATTTTCCCCTCTTGTGACCTCTTTCCCCCAAAACCTACCATCACCCCAAAACCACTTTTAACTTCCTAGGGACCCTTTACCACATATGTAACCTGAACTTCAAAGAAATCCATTCTGATTCACATCTCATTTTCATGACTTTATTTATATTTAAAAATCAATCAACTCCTCTCAAGTACCCTTTCCTGTTAGCTCAGGTTCCATGGTCAGCTCAGGAACCAGTACAGGTGCACTCTCCTCACAAATGAGACCTCACTTGTCCCAAAATGAGCCTGACCAGTGCTCTCAAGGATTTTGATATATCGATACCCTTTTTGACAATTTAAACATCAAGGGGGTCCCCATCATTTGACCTTCAACAATAGGTCCTGTTGATGCTACCTCCTACATATCTCTTCTATCAGCCCTTTCCTCCCTGACCCTATAGTCTTCTTTCTGGCCCTCACTGTCTGACCTCTAAATAATTGCTACAGCCTACTCACTGGCTGCCCAGACCCTTCTTTGTGTCATGGTTGTCTACATTGGCATCAAATAATCCCCGAATCAAAGATCCATCCAGAAACTTGCAGTTGGCTAAAGTCCATACTTCCTCATATTTCAAGCTTCCTCTACCTAATTTCAGACTTCCAAGATACCAGATCTTTTACCCATACATACCTCCACTCATCCAGTTCCCAACTGCCACTCCGCCACTCAATTCCTTCTCTTGATAAAAAACAAATATTTTTTTCCTCTGTCAAGTGTTATATCTGCTGTGAAACTTTTCTGTACCCAGAGTTAGCCACCATCACACTCAATCTCCAGCTGTGTTCTCTACCCCAGAATAGAAGTTGTTCTGTGGTATTAAATGAATCGAGTGTGTTTTGTTCCCTTGATCTTTATTTATTGTGATCACCTAATTTATCTGTGAACTCCCAATATCCAATGTTGTGGGCATGTAGAATAATTCAATAAATGTGTGTGCATAATGAAGGACTCTGTGTCGATCTTTAAGACCAACGAGGCTAGTGGACACTACAGGAAGGGGGCTCTTTGATAGTAGGTCGTTTTGGGAGTAGAGAAAGATGATTTAAAGTTCAACGTTCTCTGGTGGGACCCCAGTACCATTTTCTATCTGCATGTGTAAGTAAAATAATTACCATCTTCCCAATCATCTTCCCTTATGGTTGGGAATTCCAGCCCCATCCGTCTGTCCCCACACTTCTGCACAAAAGCCCACTATACAGGATTGCACACAGGAGTAGGAGGAGTTGTTACTTTTCTGCCAGTGCTGAGCCCATAGCTAAGATACAGTGAAACTACATTGGGTGGGGGGAGAGGAAGGAAACTAGGCCTTCAATTGACCTTTATCTCAAGAAGACTGAAAGCCCTTTCGTGCTGCCACTCATGGCCTCTTTTCTTTTCTTTTTAAAGATTTATTTATTTTATTCAAAAGGCAGTTGTAGAGAGAGGGGGTGAGAAAGAGACCGAGAGATCTTCCATTCATTGTTTCACTCCCCAAATGGCTGCAATGGCTGGAGTTAGGCGCATCTGAAGCCAAGAGCTTCTTCCAGATCTCCCACATGGGTTCAGGGACCCAACACTTGGACTATCCTCCGCTGCTTTCCCAGGCCATTAGCAGAGAGCTGGATCAGAAGTGGAGCAGCTGAGACTCACACCAGTGCCCGTATGGGATGTTGGTGCCACAGGCAGAGGCTTAACCTACTATGCCATGCCTCCTGGCCTCTTTTCTAGCTCTCCAAAGTCCTCTATCCCTGCTTTCTTTGAGGTGCCCCACTCAGTTCTTCCCCAAGCCTAGGCCACTGTATGGAAAATTCTAATAATGGTCACAAAAGACATCAAGGGTGGAACTGGCATTTGGCACTGCTTGCAACACCAGCACTGTATATTGGAGTGCTGGTTGGAGTCCCAGCTGCTCTGCTTCCTATCCAGCTTCCTGTTAATGTGCCTAAGAAGGCAGCAGAAGATTGTCCAAGTACTTGGGCATTGCCACCAATGTAGGAGACCTACATGGAGTTCATGGCTCTTGGTTTATGCTTGGCCCAGACCTGACTGTTGCAGCCATTTGGGGAGTGAACCAAGAATGGAGAATGGAAGCTCGCTCTCGCTCTCTCTCTCTCTCTCTCTCTCTCTATCTCTATCTCTATCTCTCTCCCCTTCTCTCTCTCCCTTCTGTCACTCTGCCTTTCAATTACATGAATAAATATTTTTTTATTATTTATTTGGAAGGCAGAGATAGAGGAGAGAGAGAGAGAAAGTTCTTGCATCCACTCGTTCACTCCCCAAATGGCTGCAATGGCTGGGGCTGTGTCAGGCCAAAGCCAGGAACCTCTTCCTATGTAGGTACAAGTTACCAAGGACTTGAGCCATCTTCCTGTGCTTACCCAGGCCATCATCAGGGAGCTGGATCACAAGTGGAGCAGCTGGGACTCGAAATGGCACCCATATGGGATTCTGGCCCTGCAGGTGGAGGCACAGGCCCCCACAAACAAATCTTTAAAAAGAAAAAAAGATGATCAAGTGTGTCTGGTAGAATCTACTGTTTAAGGATTGTCCTTAACATTGGTTAAACCATAATACAATATATTATTCTGTAAAGAGAACTTGCCTTGAAGTCCCGTTTCCAGTCTACTCACTTTATTTGAAGTTGGCACGATTCCCTGGCCTTCAATGAGTCTCCCTTTTACCATTTGCTAGATGGTAAGAAAAGAAAACCCCTACCTGATGATCTCATGTGACTGCTACAATTAGAAACATTCCATGACAGCCCTAAAATCTGCAAAAATCTTATCACAATATCCTCCAAGTGGCCCTGTCTGTCGAGGTCTCCTGCAGTTTGACTAAGCTTAAGCATAAAAGTATTGTAGATCTTCCACAGAGAAGTCTACTTAAACCACTGGGCTTCCCTTCATCTAATATTGATGACGCTCTCCCCACCCCCCAAAGAAAAAGATGGGCCTAGAGTGTACAGGGATCTTTGGGGATTCATTGGATGGGCAGAGGGAGTATTCAACTCACCCTGGATTCTGGCATCCTTCTGGAATGACTGTCTTCTGGCAAAGAATCTCACCAGTTGCAGTTTGATGGGCAAATAGACCACAAACATTCATAGCCCCTGAGCCTGGGCTAGAGTACTGCATTGGTCAGATTTTCATTACTACCACTGAATACCCGAGACAAGTTACTTATGGAGGAAAGAAACATTCATTTAGCCTCGGGTTTTGGGAGGTTTAAGTCCAAATCGGGCAGCCCCATTGGTTGGGTATCTGATGAGGGCAGCAGATGAAATGGTGAGGTGTGCATAGAGGAAGAATCACATGAAGAGTCAAGAATCAGAGTGGTTGGGCCCAATTCAGCTTTTATAATCAATCCTCTCATGAGAACTACCTTCCAAGGACACCGCCCCTATGACCTAAGCACCTCCTACCAGGCTCACCTCCTAAATAGCATGATTATAGAAAGTTTCCACCCTCTTACTATCATTTTTTATAAATTTTTTAAAAATTTATTTGAAAGAGTTACAGAGAGAAGAGAGGCAGAGAAAGAGAGAGAGAGACAGAGAGAGAGAGAGAAAGTCTTCCATCCACTGGTTCACTCCTCAGATGGCCCCAGATGGCTGCGCCAATCCAAAGCCAGGAGCCAGGAACTTCTTCCGGGTCTCCCACGCAGGTGTAGGGGCCCAAGGACTTGGGCTATCTTCTACTGCTTTCCCAGGCCATAGCATAGAGCTGGATCAGAAGTGGAGCAGCCGGGTCTTGAACCGACAGCCATACGGGATGCCGGTGCTTCAGGCTAGGGTGTTAACCTGCTGCGGCACAGCACTGGCCCCGTTCTTACTATCATTAATTTGCAATTTGATGTTTAAAGTATTGCATGAGTTTGAGAGCCAAATCTTGTTCAAACCACATCAGGGGGCCAGCGCCATGGCTCACTTGGTTAATCCTCTGCCTGCGGCGCCAGCATCCCCATATGGCCACTGATTCTGTCCCAGTTGCTCCTCTTCCAGTCCAGCTCTCTGCTGTGGCCCGGGAGTGCAGTGGAGGATGGCCCAAGTGCTTGGGCACCTGTACCCACATGGGAGACCAGGAGGAAGCACCTGGCTCCTGACTTCAGATCAGCGCAGTGCCAGCAATAACGGCCATTTGGGGGGTGAACCGACGGCTGGAAGACCTTTCTGTCCGTCTCTCTCTATGACTCTACCTGTCAAATAATAAAAAAAAAAACACATCAGGCACCATCGAACAACATACTGATGGAGCTGATTCACCTGTCTGGATTCTGCCTTCCTATTGTGGCACAGGATTATGGGTTCCCTAGCAGAACCCTACTTCTACAATGAGAAGCCTGGCCCATTTTGTTCACCTAGGGAGTGAGACTTAAAATATGTATGCCTAGAGAGAAAGGGTCAGACAGAGGCTAAGATTGAAGTTGCTGCTCCCCTGTGGGGGATTCTCCCCCAGGAAGTCTGTAGACCACAGGTATTTCCAGAACACTGTCCCCGCAGCTTTAAGAACAGTACTTTGGTTTTAAGGAGGGATGGGCCATTGTCCCATCAGTGGACTAGTTGCTGGGAAGGATCTTAGAGTTCAGTTGGTCCAAGATCTATTTCACAGAAGAGGAAGAATGTCCAGAGTGGACAGGTCATTTGTGTCTAGTTACAAGACACCTTTTAATTCCAGAGGCAGAGCTAGGTCTGAAAACCAACTGGCTCGAATGTAGGCTTCTAGTCCAGAGTGTCTTCTTCAGGACAGGAAGGTGGACTGCAATTAACAAAACTCTGACTGATAGTACTGCACAGTAGTTTAAGACAGTTTCCAAGCAAGGGTGTCTCGGCTAGTGGCTGGAGCAGTGCTTGGGTCCACAACTTAGCTCCAGCTCCTGACTGCAGCCTTCTGCTGATGTGAACCCTGAGAGGCGGTGGCTCAAGTGGTTGGGCTCCTGCCACACATGCGGAAGATCCGCACTTAGTTCAAGACTACTCTCGTTTTTAAAAAAAGATTTATTTATTAATTTAGAGGCGCAGTCACAGCGAATGCTGACCTCAGTTCCTGCTCTTTGACCCAGTTCATCCCAGACCATTGTGGACATTTGGGGAGTGAACCATCAGATGGAATATGGAATCTCTCTCTCTCTCTCTCTCTCTCTACTTCTCTCCCTCTCTCTCCACCTCTCTCCCTTTCTCTAGCTCTCTCTCCAGCCCTCCCCACCTCCCAAATAAATAAATAAATTTTTATAAGCATAAAAGTCCCAAAACCATCTTGTTTCTAGTCAAATTTGTTCTTTCTGTTTTGAAGCTGTATGAGTTTTAGCATGCTACTTATTCTCTCAGTTTCTCAGTTTCTTTATCTTGTAAATGGGTATAAAATTAATACCTACTATCTAGGATTGTCATAAGGATCAAATGAGATGATATATTTAAGAAGCATCAGGGGCTGGCGCTGTGGCATAGCTGGTAAAGCCACCGCCAGCAGTGCTGGCATCCCATATGGGCACCAGTTCGAGTCCCAGCTGCTCCACTTCTGATCCAGCTCCCTGCTGTGGCCTGGGAAAGCAGTAGAAGATGGCCCAAGTCCTTGGGTCCTTGCACCCACATGGGAGACCCAGAAGAATCTCCTGTCTCCTGGCTCCTGGCTTCGGATTGTCACAGCTCTGGCCATTGTGGCCACCTGGGGAGGGAACCAGTGGATGGAAGACCTTTCTTTCTCTCTGCCTCTCCTTCTCTCTCTTTGTAACTCTTTCAAGTAAATAAATCTTAATAATAAAAAAAAGAAGTATTGGGGCTGGTGTTGTGGCATAGCAGGTTAAGCTGCCACCTGTGACACCGGCTTCCCATATGGGTATCAGTTCATGTCCTAGCTGCTCCATTTCTGATCCAACTCCCTGCTGATGTGCCTAGAAAAGCAGTAGAAGATGGCCCAAGCACTTGGGACCCTGAACTTTTATGGAAGACCCAGAAGAAGCTCCTGGCTCCTGTCTAGGGCCTGACCCAGCCCTAGTCGTTAAGGCCATCTGGGGAGTTAAACAATAGATGGAAGACCTCTCCCCCACCCCCAACTCCGACTTTCAAATAAATAAATAAATCTTTTAAAAAGCTATTAAAAGAGCCCATGACACAGAGAAGACACTCAGTGAAACATTTTTCTGTATTTTTTCTTTTTTTTTTTTTTTTTTTTGACAGTCAGAGTGGACAGTGAGAGAGACAGAGAGAAAAGTCTTCCTTTTGCCGTTGGTTCATCCTCCAATGGCCGCTGCGGCTGGCACTCTGTGGCCGGCGCACTGCGCTGATCCAAAGCCAGGAGCCAGGTGCTTCTCCTGGTCTCACGTGCAGGTGCAAGGCCCAAGGACTTGGGCCATCCTCCACTGCACTCCTGGGCCACAGCAGAGAGGTGGTCTGGAAAAGGGGCAACTGGGACAGAATCCGGCACCCTGACCTGGACTAGAACCCGGTGTGCTGGCACCGCAGGCGGAGGATTAGCCTATTGAGCCGCGGCACCGGCCTATATTTTCATTTTTTTAAAAAAGATTTATTTATTTATTTGAAAGTTACAGAGAGATGAGGAGGAGAGACAGAGAAAAACAGACATCTTCCATCTGCTGATTCACTCCCCAAATGGCCACAACAGCCAGGGCTGGGCCAGGCCAAAGCCAGGAGACAGGAGCTTCTTCTGGGTCTCCTACATGGATGACAGGGGCCCAGATACTTGGGCCATCATTACCTGCTTTCCCAGACCATTAGCAGGGAGATTGATCAGAAATAGGGGAGCCACTGGGGCCGACACTGTTACACAGTGGGTTAAAGCCACAGTCTGCAGTGCCAGCATCCCATATGGGCACCAATTTGAGTCCTGGCTGCTCTACTTCTGATCCAGCTCTCTACTATGGCCTGGGAAAGCAGTGGAAGATGGCCCAAGTCCTTGGGCCCCTGCACCCACGTGGAAGACCAGAAAGAAGCACCTGGCTCTTGGCTTCGGATCGGCTCAGCTCTGGCTGTTTCAGTCATTTGAGGAGTGAACCAGCGGATGGAAGACCTCTCTCTTTCTCTGGCTCTACCTCTCTCTATAACTCTGTCTTTCAAATAAATATAATGGTTCTTTTTTAAAAAATAAGTAGAACAGCCTGGACTCAAACTGTTGCCTAAATATGATGCTTACAATGCAGGCAGTGGCTTAACCCATTATGCAACAACACCAGCCCCTCAGTGACCCTGTAGGCAATATTTGCTGGCCAACACAGTGATGCTCATTTCCCTCCAAATGGAGAAAGGTGGAAGAAACTCAACACAGCTGAGAGAAGACTTGAAGCTTCAGCATTGTCACTGATGTGGTCTTGGATATGGGCTCCTTCACTTCGCTGTGTCTCTGCTCCTCATCTGTAATATGAAGGTATTAATAAAAAGGAATACTGGGGGCTGTTGTGACAGCACTTTGGAGAACAGACAGGCATGCACAAGGGTGAGGTGGGGAATGGCTAGAATTGATAGAGTAGCTGAAAGTAGGGAACATATTCAGCACAGGATAATGCAGACGTGGGGTGGCTAAACTAAGGTTATCTTTTCCATAGAGTGGAAAAATATAAGGATATATATATGTTCCTGGCTCAGAACATTTATGTCCAGCTGGGCTGGACAGGAAAGTGTGTTGAAAAACTTTGCAAGGCCACTTCCATTCCTGTCATTGGCTCCTGCTACAGTCTTCTGCACTCCTCAATGGTTCTCTCGAACTCCCATTGGCTGGGCTATATAATACAACTTATCCTTATCCTACTCTCCTTCCCTTGCCACTCCCCTGCTCCCACTGCTACTCACAGCCATGCCCTCCTCACCTTCCCCGTTACTTTATGTAGGCCATGCCCTTACCAACCCTTGCCTAGATTATTATGCCCAGCTTCTCACACTCCCATATTCCCTATTGGCTCAAAAAGAACTTTCTATACAATAGGAGTCAAAATGAGAGGCAAAAAAATGAAAGGCCATTTGAATAAATGAGGAAAATTTCCCAATAATTTAGAAAAGAGTTCTCAGATGAACAGGATTCAGGAATCCCCTTGCTTTCAAAAACTCAAATTTAAAAACATGAAAAAACAAAAACAATCTGAAAGCTATCTGAAGAAGAAGTCCATCTTCAGGGGAATAATAATCAGATTCAACTCAAATTTCTCACTAGGAATATTGAACACAAGAATTACAGCTTATGTGGCACTGTTCTGAGCACATTGCATATATTAGCTCAATCCTCCAGCAAGTCTATTAATTAAGTACTACTATCATTCATTTTGCAAATGGAAAGACAGAGACACAACAAATAACTTACTAGCAATTACACATCCAATAAATGGCACCCAGGAGTCAAAACCCCATCCCTCTTCCCAGCAAAGACAGCAGGGACCAAATGGAGAGCCCTGTTCTCCATTCTCCACCCAGTGTCAGCAGAGAGACCCAGGTAACCTCTGCCTGTCCCCACAAATGGTACCAGCATACAGGAACTAGAAAGTCCTATCTCTTGTTTCCCATTCAGTGGCAAAATATAGGCTCAGGTAAATATTTTGCTCTCATGCCAGCTGTGCCAATAGACAGAAGAAGTCCATTTCCTGTCCCCCTCCTGGTAGTAGTAGAGGACCTAGGGTGACACTCTTCATTCCTATTAAATTAAATTATTATCAAAGGAGACATACTAAAGAATTTGGACTCTCTCTCTACTCAGTAGTGGCAGGCAGTGACCCTCACTCTTGCAACTAGAAAGAATATAGGCAAGTAGGAAATGAGGGAGATGGAGAAGAGAATTTTGTAAACCTATAAAATTATATATATACGGCCGGCGCCGTGGCTCAACAGGCTAATCCTCCGCCTTGCGGCGCCGGCACACCGGGTTCTAGTCCCGGTTGGGGCACCGGATTCTGTCCCGGTTGCCCCTCTTCCAGGCCAGCCCTCTGCTGTGGCCCAGGAGTGCAGTGGAGGATGGCCCAGGTGCTTGGGCCCTGCACCCCATGGGGAGACCAGGAAAAAGCACCTGGCTCCTGGCTCCTGCCATCGGACGAGCGCGGTGCGCCGGCCGCAGCGCGCCGACCGCGGCGGCCATTGGAGGGTGAACCAACGGCAAAGGAAGACCTTTCTCTCTGTCTCTCTCTCTCACTGTCCACTCTGCCTGTAAAAAAAAAAAAAAAAAAAAAAAAAAAATTATATATATACATATACAATATTAAGCAGATATCCGACAGATTTCAGTATGAAACAGCAAAATCAACATCCAAAACATTGGAGAACTGAAGGAAGGTAAGGAACTTCACCCAGATTTTCACAGGGTCTTTTGAGTAGCAAACAAACTAAACAGACCCAAAGAAGACTACAGGGGCTCTATCATCTATGTCATCATTAAAAACGGTTCTCAACTGTAGGCCAGAATTATGCTCTAACAAGCTGAGCAAGTCAACTGCCTACCAAAACAGAAGATTTAAATAAAATCAAGGGACCAGCATTCTGGCTCAGTGGATTGCACCACCATTTGCAATGCCAGCATCCCATATCCAAGTTCTGATTTGTGTCCCTTCTACTCCACTTCTGATCCAGCTTTCTGCTAAAATGCCTGGAAGGTAGTGGATGATGTACTTTGTGCCCTTGGCACATGGGAGACAGAGATAGAGCTCTTGGCTCTTGGCTTTGGCCTGGCCCAAACCTGGCTGTTGCAACCTTTTAGGAAGTAAACCAGTGAATGGAAGATTCTCTCTCTCTCTCTCTCTCTCTCTCTCTCTCTCTTCTCTCTCTCTCTCTCTCTCTTTCTTTCTCCCTCTCTCTCTGTAACTCTGCTTTTCAAATAAATATTTTTAAAAATTTAAAAATATTTTACATTTAAAATATTTTTAAAATTTTAAAAAATTCTTTAGCAAGCAATTATGAATTCTCTTAAAAAAATAGAAAACTTTAGTAAGTTATAACAAAAAACAACTAAATGGAAATTCTGGGACTAGAAAGTCTGGGAAAATATAATAAATAATAAGGAGGCTGAATCTAAAACCTCCCATCTAAGAAAAGCCCAGGACCTAATTGCTTGACTGCAGAATTTTACCAAACTTTTTTTTAAAGATTTATTTAAAGATTTATTTTAAAGATTTATTCAGAGTTACACAGAGAGAGGAGAGGTAGAGAGAGAGAGAGAGAGAGAGAGAGAGAGAGAGAGAGAGAGAGGTCTTCCATCCGATGGTTCACTCCCTAATTGGCTGCAACAGCCGGAGCGGTGTCAATCCAAAGCCAGGAACCAGGAGCTTCTTCTGGGTCTCCCACGTGGGTACAGGGCCCAAGGACTTGGGCCATCTTCTACTGCTTTTCCAGGTCATAGCAGAGAGCTGGCAGAGATATGTTTTACTATATGTATGCATTATATAATATCCAATAAGGTAAATATGTTTATCCTTTCAAGCGTTTAACATTTCTCTATAGTGGAAGCATCCAAAATCCCACCTTCTAGATATTTAAATAGAGAAATATGCAGTACATTATCTACAATCACCCAACTGTGAAATACAACCCCAGAACTTCTCTGAATTTAGCTATAACCTACTGTCTACCAATTAACCTTTCCCCAACCCTCCCTCCCTGCCTATGGTAACCATTATTATATTTTTAACTTCTTTGAGATCATCGATTTTTTAGATTCCACATATGAGTGAGATCATGTGATATTCATGTTCAGGTACTTGGCCTTTTTCAATTAACATAATGACCTCTAAGTCCATCCATGCTTTTTTGCTTTTATTTTTTTGTTGTTGTTGTTTTTCAGATTTTTTTTTTTTGCAAACAACATTCCATGTTTCTGTGGCTGAATAATATCCCATTATGTATATGTACCAGATTTTCATTATTTATTCATAGGTAGATGTAAAATTGGGTTGTTTCATTTCTTGACTATTGTACCTAGTTCTGCAATAAGTATGGTAATGCAAATATCTTTGAAAGACAGATTTCCGGAGCCAGTGTTATGGCATAGTAGGTTAAGCCACCACTTCAAACACCAGCATCCCATATCTGAGTGCTAGTTAGAGTCCTGGCTTCTCAACTTCTGATCCAGCTCCCTGCTAAGGCACCTGGGAAGGCAGAGGAGGATGGCCCAAGTACCTGGGCCCCTGCCATTCTGTGGGAATACAGATGGATGGAGTTCCTGGCTCCTGGCTTTGGAGAATGAATCAGTGGATGGAAGATCTCTCTCTCTCTCTCTCTCTCTCTCTCTCTCTCTCTCTCTCCCTGCTTTTCAAACAAATTTTTAAAAATATTTTTAAAAAGAAGGATTTCATTTCCCTCAGGTACACACACATCTACACCCACACCCCACCCCACCCCCCACACACACACATAATACATACATAGATACACAGGAGTGGGATTACTGAATCATATGGTGGTTCTACTCTTGTTTTTTGAAGAAGCTCCATACTGTTTTTCAAACAATTGTATTAATTTACATTCCCACCAATAGTGTGAAAGGGTTCCCTTTTCTCCACATCTTTGTCAACTTGCTCTTTTTGATAATAGCCAATCTTGCTGGAGTGAATTGAATCTCACTGTGGTTTTGATTTTCATTTCCTTGGTGATTAGTGATGTTGAGCACTTTTTCACGTGCCTGTTGGCCACTTGTATGGCTTCCTTTGAGAAACATCTCTGTAGATCTACAGCTCATTTATAAATTGTAATAAATGCCTTTTGCTATGGAAGTATTTGAGTTTCTTATGTGTTCTGGTTGTTAACTCCTGTATAGCTATAAAGATTTTCTCCTATTCTGTATATTGTCTTTTCATTCTGCTAATTGTTTCTTTTGCTGTGCAACACTCTTTAGTTTTGGGCTAGTATTATGGCACAGCTTGATAGGCTGCTACTTGCAATGCCAGCATGCCATATCAGACTGTAAGTCCGAGTCCTGGCTGCTCCTCTTTCTGTCCATCTCCCTGTTAATGCACCTTGGGAAGGAACAGAAGATGGCCTGGATACTTGGGCTCCTGCCACCAATGGTGGGAGACCCTGACAAACTTTCAGGCTCCTGACTTCGGCCTGGCCCAGCCCCAGCCACTGTATCCGTTTGGAGAGTGAACCAACAGATAAAAGACCTCGCTCTCTCTCTCTTTGTCCTTCCCCCTCTTTCTCTCTGTAACTCTCTTTCAAATAAATAAATAAATAAGAAAAACTCTTTAGCTTGATGAAATTCTATTGATCTATTTTTATTTTTATTTCTTGTGCTTTTGTGGTCTGAACCAGAAAATTTTTGTTCAGTTCAATCTCCTGAAGTGTTTTCCTTACGTTTCATCCTAATAGTTTCCAAGCTTTGAGTCCCATATCTAGGTCTTTGATCCATTTTGACCTGATTTTTATACATGGTAAGAGATAGGGGTCTAGTTTCATTCTTCTGCATATGGATATCCTGTTTTTCCAGTCCCATTTAATGAAGACTATCCTTTATCCCATGCATGTTCTTAGCACCATTGTTAAAGATCAGTTAGTTGTAGATGTGTAGGTTTATGTCTAGGGTTTCTTTGGCTCAATTGATCTATTTTATGCCAATACCATGCTGTTTTACTTACTGTAGCTTTGTAATACATTTTTAAGGTTTTTTAATTTATTTATTTGAGGGGTAGAGTTACAGACAGAGCGAGGGAGAGACAGAGAAAGGTCTTCCACCCACTGCTTCATTCCCCAAATGGCTGCAATGGACAGAGCTGGGCCAACCCAAAGCCAGGAGCCAGAAGCTTCTTCCAGGGCTCCCACATGAGTGCAGGGGCCCAAGGACTTGGGCCATCTTCTACTACTTTCCTAGGTCATATCAGAGAGCTGGGTTGGAACAGGAAGAGCCAGGACATTAACCAGTGCCCTGGGTGGAGGCTTAGCCTACTAAGCACAGTGCCAACCCCACTTTGTAAGATATTTTGAAGTCAGGTTGTGACTGCTTATTTTTGCTCAAGATCATTTTGACTATTTGGCATCTTTTGTAATTCCATTCAAATTTTAGTGGTTTTTTTTCCTAGTTCTGAACAAAATATTACTATGATGTTGATAGGGATTGCACTGAATATATATCAATATATGTTTAGGTTGTATGCATATTTTAAAAATATTAATTGTTCCCCTCCATGAACATGAGATGTTTTTCCATTTCTTTTTGTTCTCTTAAATTTCTTTCATCAGTAATTTGTAGTTGTTATTGTAGAGATCTTTGGTCTCTTTGATTAAATTTATTCTCAGTTACTTTTCTGTTGGGAATGGGATTTTTTTATTTCTTTTTCAATTTTGAGGTAACTCACTATACTATTGGTGTATAACAATACTACTGATTTTGTTCACTTCAACTTTGATGGATTTGATTATTAGTTCTAACAGCATTTTGGTGGAATTGTTGGAGTTTTCTGTATATAAGATTTTGTCATCTGAAAACAGACAATTTGACTTCCTCCTTGCCAATTTGGATTCCCTTTACTTCTTTCTGTTGCCTGATTGAAGCTATGACTTCCATTATTATGTTGAATGAAAGTGCTGAAAGTGGGCATCATTATGACATGTTCTTATATATACAAAACCCTAAGGGTGCCACCGAAACACTGCTAGAACTAATAAGTGAATTCAGCAAAATTGTAGGACACAACAATCATCATAAAAATTCAATGGCATTTCTCGTTTTTCAATTTGAGAGACAGACAAGCAGACAGAAGTCTCCCATTTGCTGGTGACTCCTCAAATGTCTGCAGTCACCAGAATTAGGCCACATGAAATCCAAGAGCCAGGAACACCATACAGAGCTCTCATATGACAGGGACCCAAGCACTTGCGTCATCATCTGCTGCCTCCCAGGATGTGCAGTTAACTGGAAACCAGGACTCAAATCCAGACACTCTGATATGGGATTAAGTTGTCCTAAGCAGTGTCTCAATCACTATACCAAACACCCACTCCATAAATAGCATTTCTCTACACTAAAAATGAGTTATCACAAAATGAAATTTTTAAATTTTACATTAGCTGTAATAGTAAAATACTTAGGAATAAATTTAACCAAGGAGAGGAACAATCTTGATATTGAAAACTATAAAGCATTGTTGAAGAAAACACAAATAACTGAAAAGATATCTTGTGTTTATGGATTGGAAGAATTAGTATTGTTAGAATGCCCATACTGTCTAAAGTAATGTACATATTCAATAAACTATCAAAAATTCCAATGTTATTTTCCACAGAACTAGAAAAAAATGATCCTGAAATTCATATGGAATCACAAAACTCTCCAAATACCTAAAGCAATTTTGACCAACAAAATAAAAAACTAGAGACATCACAATGCCTGATTTCAAATCTACTACAAAATTTTAGTAATCAAAACAACATTGCCCACGGTTGACAATATGGTATTGTGCAACTCAAAATTTAAGAGGGCTCTAATCACAGAAACAAAAACAAAAGCAGAGGGATCAAAGAAAACCTGTTGAAGTGTTGGATATGTTTATTGCCTTGATTGTGGTGATAGTGGCATGGGTGCACACATATATCAAAACTCATTGGGGCCAGCGCTGTGACATAGCTGGTGAAGTCGCCACCTGCAGTGCCAGCATCCCATACAGGCTTCAGTTCAAGTCCTGGCTGCTCTACATCTGATCCAGCTCTCTGCTATGGCCTGGGAAAGCAGTGGAAGGTGGCCCAAGTCCTTGGGCCCTTGCACCTGTGTGAAAAAGCTCCTGGATCAGTGCAGCTCTTGCCATTGCAGCCAACTGGGGAGTGAACCAACAGATGGAAGACCTCTTTCTCTCTTTCTCCCTCTCCTTCTCCCTCTCCTCTCTCTGTGTAACTCTGACTTTCAAATAAATAAATAAATCTTTTCTAAAAACTCATCAAATTGTATACAACAAGCATGCACAGTTCTTTATATATCACTCATACCTCAATAATTCTCTTTTTAAAAACATTTTATTGAAATATAGTATACATATGAAGAAATGCACATAAATGCATAGATAAGTAAGTTTTTTAATCTGATCAAACTCCTAACCAACTCCCAAAATTAAGAAAAGAGTATTACTATACCCCAAGAGTCCTCACTATACTATCCCCGCCCCCCCATTTCTTTTTTTAACATGTGAAAGAAGAGTGCATTGTCATTTATGTGGTATGATGCAGTGAAGCACTATTTACAACTATATGCCAAATGATACAACACCCACACAAGTTTTGTACTCTCTCTATATTGGCTACCACAAATAAGAGAACATGTGATACTTGTCTTTCTGTGTCTGGCTTATTTCACTTAGCAAAATGATCTCCAGTTGCATTCATTTTGTTGCAAATGTCAGGATTTCATTTTCCATGGTTGTGTAATAGTCCTTGTGTACATACACCACATTTTCTTTACCAGTCATTAGTAAATGGATATCTGGATTGATTCCATATCTTAGTTATTATGAATTAAGCTGCAATAAATATGGGAGTACAAATAACTCTTTCATATACTGACTTCAATTCCTCTCAGTAAATTCCCAGGAGGGGGTTGGCTGGGTCATATAGTAGATCTTCAATAATGGTTGTACCAGAGATATATTACATAACTCCATTTATATGTAATGTCAAAAATAGATACAACTGGGGCCAGCGCCATGGCTCACTTGGTTAATCCTCCGCCTGCAGTGCCAGCATCTCATATGGGCACAAAATTCTGTCCCGGTTGCTCCTCTTCCAGTCCAGCTGTCTGCTGTGGCCCGGGAGTGCAGTGGAGGATGGCCCAGGTGCTTGGGCCCTGCACCTGCATGGGAGACCAGGAGGAAGCACCTGGCTCCTGGCTTCAGACTGGTGTAGCTCCAGCCGTAGTGGCCATTTTGGGGGTGAACCAACGGAAGGAAGACCTTTCTTTCTGTCTCTCTCTCTCTCTCACTGTCTAACTCTAGCTGTCAAATAAAAAATAAATAAAATAAAAATTTTAAAAATAAAAAATAGATACAACTATACAAAAAAAAGTATATTACAGGTTGTTGAAACTGGGAATAAGGAGAATGGGGAGTGATTCCCTAATGGGTATATTATTTCTTTTTGAAGTGATGAAATTATTATGGAATTAATGGTGATTTTCCCAACTCTATTAATATATATTTTTAAAGGTTTATTTATTTTAAAGTCAGAGTTACACAGAGAGAGAAAGAGAGGCAGAGAGAGAGAGAGGTCTCACTCCCCAATTGGCTGCAATGGCAGGAGCTGTGCTGATCTGAAGCCAGGAGCCAGGAGCTTTTTTCAGGTCTCCCATGTGGGTACAGAGACCCAAACACTTGGGCCATCTTCCACTGCTCCCAGGCCATAGCAGAGAGCTGGATCGGAAGTGGAGCAGCCGGGACTCGAACTGGCGCCCATATGGGATGCCGGCACTGCAGGCAATGGCTTTACCCTCTATGTTGCAGTGCTAGTCCCTCTATTAATATACCTTAAAAACCAATAAACTGTACAATTTAGAGAATAAATTTAAAAATTTTTAAAGTAAATTTTAAAAATTGCAACACAACATTGTTGTGAACCTGATTAGAAAATAAATGCAAGTACTCATCACATTGATGCAAAAATTTGAAATTTGAACACTGACTGGTAATTTGATAATTCCAAACATATTTTGTTTTCTATGGTTATTTTTATTGTTATTTTAAAAGATTTATTTATTTGAAAGGCAGAGTGACAGAGGGAGGCACGAGCACGCGCACATACACACACACACACACACACACACACACATACACGCCCTCTCTTGGTTCACTCCCCAAATGCCAGGAACAGCTGGGGTAGCCAAGATCCAGGAACTCCATCCAGGTGTCCCAGAAGGGTGGCTGGAACTCAAGTACTTGGACTGTCATGTGCTGCCTCCCAGGCACATTAGCAGAAAGCTGAATCAGAAGTGCAGAGTAATTAGGACTTGAACCAGCACTCTGATATGGGGTGCAGGTTTCCTAAATGGTGGCTTAATCTGCTGCACCACAATATCTGCCCCATTATGGTTTCGTTTTTAAATAGTCCTTATGTCTTTTTTTTTTTTGACAGAGTGGACAGTGAGAGAGACAGAGAGAGTCCTTATGTCTTAAAGTTATATATTAAATTACTTAAAGATAAAAAGTGGAATTTGCTTTGAAGTAACATGGAAAGAGGAAAATGAGTGGATGTGGTTGACTTTGGAGTGGGATTGATGATAATTGCATGTAGGATATAGGTATATCAGTAATATTTTAGTTTCTATTATGTCTACTTTTGTATGCATTCTGAAAACTTCTTCATCCTATGCCTATTTGCATGTATCGAAATTCATACTGATCAACAATTTCTGGGTTGCAAAAGAGGATTTATTTTTTTGCGCCTTTGTGTCAGTCTGTGTCCACATGAAATTCTTTCTAAAATAGCCTTATGGCAAAATCAAATCCTGTTTTCTTAAGTCTAAGATATTGGATATGGAGGAGGATGGAGATGAAGATCAAAACCTCAGTGTTGGGGACCGGTGCTGGGGCACAGCAGGTTAAAGCCCCAGCCAGCTGCACCAGCACCCCACATAGGTGCCAGTTCGAGTGCTGGCTGCTCCATTTCTGATCCAGCTCCCTGCTAATGCCTGCTTCTGATCCAGCTCCCTGCTAATTCAAGGAAAGCAGCGAAGGATGTCCCAAGTGTTTGGGGCCCTGCACCCAGGTTGGAGACCCGGAAGAAGTTTCTGGATCCTGGCTTTAGCCCCGGCCGTTGCAGCCATTTGAAGAGTGAACCAGTGGATGAAAGACCTCTCTCTCTGTCTCTATGTCTCTCTGTAACTCTGTCTTGCAAATAAATAAAATAAATCTTATATTTTAAAAAACCCTCAAGCTAGAGTTTCTCTGATTTTTACAGGCAGAACCCAAGGTGCAACTATGATCACTGAGAACTATGAGCTTCTATCAGGAACGCCAAAGACTAAGAGAAAAAGAAGAAAAGTCTGTTTCCAATGCTCAGATGATAACAGCTTTCCTACTCTTTTGGCCTCTGATGAAACTGATAAATATAGCACTAAGGAAATTTTGTTTGGTCTCTTGGTCTCACCTTGGGTTGTTTCCTGCCCACAATCTTCAGATCATCTCTGAATCATGTTAATTCTCTCCTCCTCCTCCCTCTCCTCTCCTCTCCTTTACGCACCTCTCTTCTCCCTGCCTCCCTCCCTCTCTTTATATTTTAATTCTACTATTTTTTCAGAAACAATTTTCGCAACTTTTTTTTTGACAGGCAGAGCTAGACAGTGAGAGAGAGACAGAGAGAAAGGTCTTCCTTTTCATTGGTTCACCCCCCAAATGGCTGCCACGGCCGGTGCACTGTGGCCGGCGCACTGTGCAGATCCGAGCCAGGAGCCAGGTGCCTCCTTCTGGTCTCCCATGAGGGTGCAGGGCCCAAGAACTTGGGCCATCCTCCACTGCCTTCCCGGGCCATAGTAGAGAGCTGGCCTGGAAGAGGAGCAACCGAGACAGAATCCGGCGCCCCAACTGGGACTAGAACCCGGGGTGCTGGCACCACAGGTGGAGGATTAGCCAAGTGAGCCACGGCACCGGCCAATTTCCACAACTTTTATTACCCACCTAGTGGTATATTTGGAGCATCTTGCACATCATTATTCTGTTATACATTAACAGTTTATAATATATTTAAAAATATATTTCACTGGTTAAAGTTTGAGCAAGTGGCCAAAACCTCGGTGTTCCAAATCAGCTCTGCCATGGGGCTTAATAAGCATTTCAAGGCAGAGATTTTCTCCTAGAATGGCAACCACTTCACCAGCGAGACATCCCTTCACCTCCTGCTGTCTTCTGCCTTTCCTCAAGCAAATAGAAAATCTAAGGGAAACTAATGTACTTGCTTATGCAAATACAACCTTTTGATAAGCCTTCTGCCCACAACCACGCTTACTAGACTGCTGCTTCTAAGTGTCTTTCATGGTTGGAATTCTAAAGTCACCAATAAGGCAGATTAGGTGGGCTGAAGAATTATCAGCACAGCCACCTATGACTCACAGTGCCTTAATCCCCTGCACCTGCAAGGATATCGCACCATCTCCTGAATAGCCATACCTGGCCCAAATTGCTAGTTGCTGATTTTTTGACTTGTTATTTAGTAACTCTGATTTCCACAGAATGTATCAACACGTTTCTCACTAATAAGATTAAATGACCCCACATATTTCCTGGGGAAATGTTACTTTTACCTTTTGTGTTCTTTGATTTTAACAAGAAAATTATTTTGAAGAGAATTGTTATGATTTTAGCTATTCATGAAATTAATGTTTGTGCATTAGTCACAGCAATAACAGTCTTCTCAAGAACACCAGTGTGAATTTTTTTTATTATTCATGTGTTTTAGTAACCTTCGAAGGAAAATGTATACTCAACCAATGTTATTACAATCTTCAACTACTAATGGAATCAATATTTTGTTTGCATCATAAATCCATAAAATTGGATTGCAAATTCACGCATGATAATTCTAGACTTATTTAGGCTTTCTGTGAAGGATAAGCATAATGAAAAAACACCTGCAAACATATTCCAAATACAGTATATCTTTATGGGAAGCAGGATCTTTGCAAAAGTGTCAAAATCGTGTTGGCAGAAATGGGCTGAACCTGAGAGGTTACTTAGCCTGGCCTAGAAAAAGCAGGATCCAGTATCAGGTCTTCTAACTTTGCCTTCATCAAGAAATCCACAAGGATATCTGACCCAGAACCTCACTGTGGTGGCAGCCACAACACATCGGTTAGAGCAGAAATAAGTTACTGTACCTTTATTACCTGGATCTTAGTAAAGTCCCCTACCAAGTA
Organism: Sylvilagus floridanus; assembly: GCA_949820135.1. NCBI lineage: Eukaryota > Metazoa > Chordata > Mammalia > Lagomorpha > Leporidae > Sylvilagus > Sylvilagus floridanus. Next base: position 84,611,258 of record OX463223.1, read on the forward strand.
CTGTGTAATTAGAAACAAAAGCTGCTTTGAAATTGTCTTTAGCAAGACCTCAAGTGAGTCAGCCAGAAAACCTGCAGTTCAGAGATGTTTCCTAGGAAAGATCTGGTACATGGCCCTATCCTCTATCCTGGTTCCTTTTAAAGGCAGTAAAAATGACCTTGTCATAAACTGCCTCCCACACTCTGTAACCACAAAGATGGCAGGCCATGCTCATGGAAGAAAAGGATGAGATCTCCTTCTATGTCCCAGTTTCCCCTATATCCCCCATAAAGGGAGGTTAAATAGGGAATTGATAAAAGAGGGAGTTAAACGCGGAGTCACAAAGGAAAGTTAAGGAGGAAGTGTTTTTTCCTGGATCCTAATCTCCAAGTCATTATTAAGCCTCACCAGGCTGATGCTGCTTAGTGTGACCTTTGTGCCTGAGTTGTTTAAAAACAAATCATTCATTCATTTGAAAGGCAGAGCCACAGAGAGAGAGGGAAAGAGAGAGAGATGTCTTCTATCTACTGATTAACTCTCCATATGGTTGCAATGGCCAGAGCTGGACTGATCCAAAGCCAGGAGCCAAGAGCCTCTTCCTGGTCTCCCACATAGGGGCAGAGCCCCAAGCACTTGAGCCATCCTCTTCTGCTTTCCAAGGTGCACTAGGTTGGGAGCTGGATCAGAAGTGGAGCAGCTGGGACTCAAACCAGCACCTATATGGGATGCCTGTGCCACAAGCGACAGCTTCGCCTGATACAGCACAGTGCCAGCCTGCCACCTGGGTTCTTACATTGGTCACCTACCCAGTATATCAGGCCACTTAATAGTTAGCAGCTATTTGTCAAGCAGCTACTCAGTGCCTGGCACTTAGAAGCATTGTCTCATTTAAAATTGATCCTCAAAACCTAATACGTTAAGCTTCATTTTACAAAGGAAGAAATCAAATTCAAGGAAGTGGCCCAAGATCATAGACCCATGAAGTGGAGAGGCTAGAATTTGAACACGTGCATGACTTCCCCTCTGCTACACTGGCTCCAAGACTGAAGTCCTGGTGTGTTCTTTCCCAGCCCTACCTACTCTCATCTCTATCAATCTCACATAAACTACCCTCTATTGCACTTTCAATTATCACCTACTCAGACTGCTATCACCAAACTTTCCATCTCAGCTGCCAGGTCTGCGACTCTATATTTTATCAGCTATACAGAGGGGGCATGTTTATGTCTTTTAATTTATTAACCATTTCTTCTATGATGTCTAATCTGCAATTGAATTTGTCCATTCAGCTCTTTACATCAGTGTTTGTAATTTTTTTCCTTCTAAAATTCCCATCTGCTCCTTTTTATTTTTTATTTTTTTTTATTTATTTGAAAGGCAGAGTTACAGAGAGGCAGGGAGAGAGAGAGAGAGAGAGAGAGAGAGAGAGAGAGAGAAAGAGAGGTCTTCCATCTGCTGGTTCACTCCCCAGATGGCCGCAACAACCAGAGCTGAGCTGATCTGAAGCCAGGAGCTTCTTCCGGGTCTCCCACGCAGGTGCAGGGGCCCAAGGACTCAGTCATCTTCTACTGCTTTTCCAGGCCATTAGCAGAGAGCTGGATAGGAAATGCAGCAGCTGGAACTTGAATTGGCACCCATATGGGATGCCGGCACTGCAGGAGGTGGCTCCACCCGTTATGTCACAGGGCCAGCCCCCATCTGGTCCTTTTTAATAGATTTCAACTCTCTGTAATTCTCCCTCATTTCATCTACATTTTCTTTTTCTTCTTTTCCCCAACCCTAAGACACTCCCAAAGCCTCTGATGTTTCTCTAACTCCCAGCAGTTGCCTTCTGCCTAGAGCCATGTGTATATTTTCAGAGTCTTGCAAACCCACAAACAGAATATATTCCTGGAGAAAAAGTGGCCATAGAAATGTTAATTCACCCTCTCTGCAGTTTATTCTTTCTCCAAAATCTTGACTTCTTTCATTCTGGATGCCTTTGCAACTTTCTAATGCCTTAAATATATTTTGTTTGTCATTTTATTTTCATTTGACTTTTCTAGTTATACTTGGTGGCATCATTTGTCCACTAGAAGTTATATTGAAAAGTGTAAAAAAGAAAGTAAAAAATATCACCCAAATTCCAAGAAAAACTTTGAGAGAGAAGATTATTAGTATCTTGCTGGTGAGATTTAAGTGGTACTTTTACTTTCACTTTCACTTTCTTTTAATACATTTTTCAATATAATTTGCTTTCTACTGTATTTTGTTTTTAAAAGGTTTGTTTCTATTTATTTGAAAGGCAGGATTACTGAGGGAGGGGAGAGTAAGGGAGACATGTTTCATTTGTTGGTTCATTCCTTGAGTAGCTGCAACAGCTAGGGCTAGCAGATCCAAAGCCACTAGCCAGGAGCTTCTTCTGGATATCCCACATGGGTTGCAAAGGCCTAAGCGCCTGGGCAATCTTCTACTGTTTTTCCAGGCAATAGCAGGGAGCTGAATCGAAGTGGAACAGCCAGGACTTGAACCAGTGCTCTGATATGAGATGCTGATGTCGCAGGCAGCACATCGTCCTGCTACACAACAACACCGGTCTCTAATGTATTTTTTACAAATAAAAAACTCATATTTTTTTATTTTGTAAAAAAGACAATAAATATTTCCCTTTCAGATATGCTGGAGATACTTAGAGCTCACAGGCTTGTTCTCTTCCATATTCATTCTCTCTCTCTCTCTCTCTCTCTCTCTCTCTCTCTGATATGTGAGGACACAATGGGAAGCTGGCCATCTGTCAATAAGCTAGGAAGAGAGCTCTCATCAGAACCCAACCACGATCTCAGACTTTCCAGTCTCCAGAACTGTAAGAAGTGAATTGGTCGTTTAAACCATCCAGTCTACGGCATTTTGTTATGGTAGCCAAGCAGACAAAGGCAACCCCCTTTTGAAGGACTGCAGCACACATCTTGTATCTGAATTCAGCAAGACACTTGACAAACTCAAGATAGCCTGGTGAATAAACTGGTGAAGATCACTCAGATGCCTTTGCAACTTCAAAAACAGCATCCAATGTAGACAAGGGATTAATGGCAACTTCAAAAGGCTTTGTATTTGTCCAGTTCTCGGGGACATGTTTATATGGAATTTAAATAAAGCTATGGAAGAAAGGCTTAGATATCTGCTTGTGACCTCAATCTGAAAATTTTCTAAAAAGTTGGAAAATGGGCTTAATTTTAAAAATGGCAGTTGAAGGGAATTCTCACGTATTTTGCGCTAGATACTGAGTTAGGCCCTTCTGTAAAAGAGTATATTTAACAAAGATTAACAGCAAGCATGTCAACTAGATTCAGATGTACAAAAGAGAAGACTAGAACAGAGCATGAGGATACGTACAGCCCATCTGGAAGACAGCTTGCTCTTCCGTGAGCTTGCCAAGCATGTTTTCCCTCAAGGATTTTCGCACATCCAATATTTTTCTACCCAAAACATTCCTCCCCCAAATCATCATGGGCAAATCCTTCATTTCTTTCATTTTTCAAAAACAATTAGCACTTCTAAGAGGACTTCCCTGACTACCTATATAAAACAGTATAGTCTGCCCTTTTCTTGTGTATATCCGTAGCTTGCATTATATTTCTTCATTGCATGAACCACAACCTGACTTACTGTATAAGGGTACTTCAAAGCTTCAAAGAATATATGTATTATGAAAAAGCTATGCATATTTTCTGCACCAAAATAAACTGACCTTTTCATTTTATTTTTCCACAAACTTTTTGAAGCATTTTGTTTATTGTCTATGTCCTCATTAGAATATGAGCTTCAGGAAACCAAAGACTTTATTTTGTTTGCTGCTGAACCCCTCAGTGCCCAGAACGCAGTAGGAGTTCAATATTCACAGGAAGAATGAGTGTTTTCATTGATGATGCAATATGGTTGGGAAAATGGAAAATATTAACTTACACAATGGGGATATAGCAACCACAAACAGGATGGTGAGAGTGCATCTCTACTCATTGGTGATCTTACTGCACTGTATATATGCTCTGTTTTAGCACAGACACTCCCAAGGCATATACAGAGAGTAGTTATAAACAAGAGAGACAACTCAAGCCCAGGTCTCAGGAGGAACAGCAGGAACAATGGAGGGAGCCTGAGCAAGTGGACCTAGAAAAGACTCACTGATATGTTCTGTCTCAAATGGATTTTGGAAATTTGGAACCATGTTTTAAAACTGCCACAAGGGCCCTGTAACAGAACTAAGGATAGAAACAAGGGCCTTCTGTCTCTCCGGCTAGAATACAAACTTTCCAAGTGCAAGGCCCTTGTGACAGTTTTAAAACATGGCTCCAAATTTCCAAATTTCATTTGAGACATGAGGTCTATGTCCTTTCTCCTTGAATCTAGGCTGTGTTACTGCCTGGCTACCAGTGTACAGCAGACGTGAAGCTAGTGGTTTCCATTTCCTATCTCTCTCTCTTTTTTTTTTTTTTTTTTGACAGGAAGAGTGGACAGTGAGAGAGAGAGACAAAGAGAAAGGTCTTCCTTTGCCATTGGTTCACCCCTCAATGGCCGCTCTGGTGGCGCGCTGTGGCCAGCGCACCACGCTGATCGGAAGGCAGGAGCCAGGTGCTTCTCCTGGCCTCCCATGGGGTGCAGGGCCCAAGGACTTGGGCCATCCTCTACTGCACTCCCTGGCCACAGCAGAGAGCTGGCATGGAAGAGGGGTAACCGGGACAGAATTCGGTGCCCTGACCGGGACTAGAACCCAGTGTGCCAGTGCCACAAGGCGGAGGATTAGCCTATTGAGCCACAATGTTGGCCCCATTTCCTATCTTTTAGAAGTCTTTCTCTTAAAATCCAGAAAAAATGCCATGATGAAGCCCAAATGAACATTTTATGCAGAGGCCTCACGTGAAGGTGAAAAAGTATCTATGGATGATAGCCAAGACCAACTTAAGCAGCATCTAAAAGTGAATTCTGGGGCTGGCATTGTGGCATAGCAGATAAAGATACCACCTGCCATGACAGCATCCCATATGGGCACCAGTTCATGTCCCAACTGCTTTACGTCCATTTCTGCTGCCTGCTAGTGTACCTGGGAAAAGCAGCAGAATATGGGTAAAGTGTTTTTGCTCCTGCCACCACATGGAAGACTTGGATGAAGCTCTCTGGATGTTCCAGCCATCTAGGGAATGAACCAGATGATGGAAGATCCCTCTCCCTCCCCCCTCTCCCTCCCCCTCTCCCTCCCTCTCCTTCTCCCTCTCCTTCTGTAACTCTGCCTTCCAAACAAATAAATCATTTTTTAAATGAATGAAAATTTGACTTCCACTATTCACAATATATTCATAAAGCAATTTAAGCATACATAAAATAAGTTTGGAATGCTAACCCATAACTCTGAAAATTTAACCTGTTAACCAGAGTCAAACATCTCTTTACACTTTTGTTGTCTTTATCCTGAGAGAATATAGGCAAAGTACTATATTTAAAACCTACTTAGGGCCGGTGCTGGGGCTCACTAGGCTAATCCTCTGCCTTCGGTGCCGGTACCCTGGGTTCTAGTCCCAGTCGGGGCGCCGGATTCTGTCTCGGTTGCTCTTCTTCCAGTCCAGCTCTCTGCTGTGGCCCAGGAAGGCAGTGGAGGATGGCCTAAGTTCTTGGGCCCTGCACCCACATGGGAGACCAGGAGGAAGCACCTGGCTCCTGGCTTCAGATCAACGCGGGGTGCGCTGGCCACAGCGCGCCACCAGAGCGAACATTGAGGGGTGAACCAATGAAAAGGAAGACCTTTCTCTCTGTCTCTCTCTCTCACTGTCCACTCTGCCTGTCAAAAAAAAAAAAAAAGCTACTTAAATTAATTCATTTTCCTCTTGCTTAGTCTGGTCATTTTGTTCACTGGAAATACAAAGGTATTTCCAAAAGTTCATGGAAAATGGAATTTAAAGATAAGTTTATTTTGGTGCAAAACCATTTTGAATTCCATGTATAGTTGTCTCATAATACATTTTCCATCAACTTTTTAAGACCCTCATATTTTTATGTTTTTTAAAGATTTACTTGTGTATTTGAAAGTCAGAGTTATAGAGAAACAGGGACACAGAGAGAGATCTTCCATCCACTGCTTCACTCCCCAAACAGCCGGGGCTGGGCCAGGTCACAGCCAGGAGCCTAGAACTACATCCAGTTCTCCCACATTGGTAGCAGGTACCCAATCACATGGGCCATTTTCCTCTGCATTCCCAGGAGCATTAGCAGGGAACTAGATTGGAAGTGGAACAGTCAGGAATATAACAGACACCCACGTGGGATGCCAGTGTCACAGGCTATGACTTGACCCTCTGTGTCACAGTGCTGGCCTCAAGACCCTCATACTTTTGGATTCATTTGTTTCTGTATATATTTCACTTTTCAATTTTGTTTTTATTGTAATTAACAGAATATTTGTGCATAAGGGTATACTGTGGTATTTTAATAAATGTATACATTGTGAAATGATTAAACAATGATAACTAATGTAACCATCAATTCAAACATTTACCATTTCTTCATAAAGAAAATACGGTATTATACACAATGGCACATTGCTCAGCCATAAAAAGCATAAAATCCTGTCATTTGTGGCAACATGGATAGAACTGGAGGACATTATTTTAAGTGAAATAAGACATACATTGAAAGATAAATACCATATGATCTCATTCCTGTAGGAACTTAAAAAGTTGATCTCATAGAGATCATGAGAAGAATAACGATTAGCAGAAGTTGGGAAGGGCAGGAAGGAGAAGTGTAAAGAAGGGTTGCATAACGTGTACAAAATTACAGTTAGGAAATTAATTTCTAGTGTTCTACAGTACAGTAATGTGATTATAACAAAATTTATTAAATATTTCAAAATAGGTAGAATATAAGATCTAGAATGTTCCCAATACAAATAAACCTTATCTTCCATTTCCAAACCTGTTAATTTTGTTCCAAACTCTGTTAATTTTGTTTCATTTTTTTGAGTATGTAAAGTATTAACGTGGTATGAAAGTCAGAACTGTACAAAGAAGTATATTCAGAGGAATGACTCTCCCCATTCTTTCTAACCTATTTTCACTCCCAATCCTTTCCATCCCATTCCCATTATCCATTTGTACTACATTTTATCCATTGTATTACATTTTGCAAAAATGAAAAAATGCATGCATTTTTTGTATCTTCCTTTTGGTTCTTAAATAGCAGTATACTTTAAATTTTTCTTTTGTGCTTTTCTTTTTACACTTAACGACATACCTGGGAAGCAGTCTATGAGAGATAATACAGATATTCTTCATTCTTTTTTTCTTTTTTTAAAGATTTATTCATTTTATTTGAAAGGCAGAATTACGGAGGCAGAGGCAGAGTTGGGGGGTCTTCCATCTGCTGGTTCACTCCCCAGATGGCCCTAACAGCCAGAGCTGGGCCCATCCAAAGCCAGGAGCTAAAAGTGTCTTCCAGGTCTCCCATGCAGGTGCAGGATACCTTTATGCATAAGGGTATACTGTGGTATAGGACTTGGACCACCTTCTATTGCTTTCTCAGGTCACAGTAGAGAGCTGGATGGGAAGTGGAGCAGCCAGGACTTGAACCACAGCCCATATGGCATGCCGGCACCACAGGTGATGGCTTTACCCACTATGCCACAGCGCCGGCCCGCATGCTTTTCCTTTTACAGCTATATAGACCTCCATTTTGTGGATGTACTATAATTTACTCAACCATTCTTCTATATTTAGGCACCTAGTCAATTTATAATATTTTCAATAGCAAGCAAATATAAAATGAATTACATTGTGCATATGCATTCCTGGATGTATATGAAAAGAAACGGTTTCTGGAACAAAAAGCAAATACACTTTTCTTAGCAGTGCAGACCATAATTCCAAATATCCAGTGTTGAAGTCCAGAAAGATGGGGCTTGCATTGTGGTGCAGTGGATTAAGTTGCACCAATTTGGGTGCCAATAAAAATGCCAGCTGCTCCACTCCCAATCCAACTCCCTGCTAATGCGCTTGGGAAAGCAATGGAAAATGGTCCAAGTCTTTGGACCCTTGCCACCCATGTGGGGGACTCTGATAGAGTTCCTGACTCCTGGCTTCAGCCTGGCCACGCCTATGCAGCTGCAACGATTTGGGGAGTGAAAACAACAGATGGAAGATATTCTCTCTTGTGTCATTTCTCTCTCTCTCTCTCTCTCTCTCTCTCTCTCTCTCTCTCAGAGCTGGGGCAGCATTTTCTTCTGCTACTTGGACACCAAAGCTCAACCTTTGGATCCCAGGATTCACACCAGCACCCTCCCAGCTCCTCAGGCTTTCAGCCTTGGACTGAGAGTTATACCCTGAGTTTCCCTGGTTCTGAGGCCATTGGACTTGGGCTGAGCCACCCTACTGGCATGCCGTGGTCTCCACCTGGCCAGTGGCTTCCCATGGGGCATCTCAGCCACCATAATTAGGTGAGCCAATTGCCCTAATAAATCTCCTTTCATATATCTATATACTTGTATACATCCTATTAGTTCTGTCTTTCTGGAAAACCCTGACTAAAACAGATTTGGTAGTGGGAGTCAAATACTGTTCTTTTTTACTGTGCTCCTTACAACACAGTAGAAGGGACCTATGAAATTGTTCCCTTGCAAAAAGGCTGTGATAAGTTAAGTGCATGAAACTACTTAATAGTGGAAGGTAAAAATTTTAAAAGCTAATTATTGTTGGTGCTGTGAAAACAGAAAATTGTCTAACAGTGAGGCAATAACCATATTTTCTAATGGACCACACATATTTACAAAATTTGCTGACATGGAGGTTCCTCCAGTGTTACAAAACACATTAAGTGGTGAACTATTCTGGGATAGGGACTGGACTTCAACAGAAGATAGTTAGCACTAGATCTAACATAGAACATGCTTCCTTTTGGCTAATGGATGGCATTCTCAAAACAGCTCCAACTGTGTTTTATCAAACACATATGATTCATGCTCCTGTACAACCTGAAAATTCTATAAATTAAGCACTCATTTATATATTAATTAATGGAAAAAGCAAAGCATTTTATAATGCCTATTTGAAGATTTGGTGGACTTTGCAGAAAACAAATGATTTTTTTTCCATTTTTATTCCCAAATCATAAAAAATAGACTTGAAATTAGGTACAAGCAAGACTTTTAAAAGTGAATTTCAAGTTGTTACCAACAGGTTTTTTTTCTCCACTTAGCCCAATGCCATTAGTGAAAAATTCAGGTGAGCGGATTGCCCACACAGTAAATAATGATTAAAACTTCAGTTTAAAAATGCATCATTTGTCTGCACTGGCATTACTTCCAGCTGATGAAATTCCAAGAAATGGCAATGAATTAAAGGCACATTGCCTGAAGAAACCAGTGAAATTACTGACTGATTTGAAAATAATTATGCATTCATGGGATAAGAAGACACATAATAGTGTTGCTGTTCCCTCACCATTATTGTTTCCACCAATTTGTGATCTGTATAGGAGTGCTTGAGAATTGGATTTTTGTGTACCCAAGACAGCATAAAAGCATGGCACATAAAATGGGAAATTTTAATAGGGAAAGCTTTGTAAGTGTATTTCACACCATAGAAAAATTTCAAAATGAGTAGCACATTGTAGAAAACAAATGAAAACACTTTCTAAAAAGAATCATGCCCTAAAATTTAAAAACTGTTTTTAACACCATGAGAGACTTCAAAAATAATTAATGATAGTGAAAATAAGCCAGCTCTTCTGGATCACCTCCATGCAATTGTTTCTATCTCTGTAATTCTTCTTCTTTTTTGAAAGGTTTATTTATTTTACTTGAAAGTCAGAGTTACACAGAAAGAGGAGAGGCAGAGAGAGAGAGAAAGAGAGAGAGAGAGAGAGAGAGAGAGAGAGAGAGATGTCTTTTATCAGATGGTTCACTCCCCAATTGGCCACAATGGCCAGAGCTGTGCCAAGAGCCAGGAGCTTCTTCCAGATCTCCCACGCAGGTGCAGGGGCCCAAGGACTTGGGCCATCTTCCACTGCTTTCCCAGGCCACAGCAGAGAGCTGGACAGGAGGTGGAGCTGCAGGGTCTTGAACCAGCGATATGGGATGCTGGCACGTCAGGCCAGGGCATTAACCCGCTGTGCCACAGTGCCGGCTCCTATCTCTGTAATTCCTGTTTTCATATGTCAAGTTTTATTTTTAGTGTTTTGGGGGGAGAATTTGTTTATTTTTCTTCTCTTTTCCCCTTTAATTTTTTTTAACCACTATTTAAAATTCTGAGTATTTTTTCTACCTTTTTCGCTTGAGAGGCTAGGGAAGGGGAGAGAGAGAGAGAGAGAGAGAGAGAGAAAGACTCCTACCTGCTGGTTCACTCCCCAAAGGCCAGCAACAGCTGAGGCTGGACCAGCTGAAATCAGGAGCTAGGACCTCAATCCAGGTCTTCTATGTGGGTGGCAGAAAGTCAACTACCTTAGCCTGCACCACTGCTTTCCAGGGTCTGCATTGGCAGGAAGCGGAAATCAGCATTCAGAGCCAGTACTCTGATTCAGTTCTGATATGGAACATAGTTTTCTTAACCAGCACCTTAACCCACTCCCTGAGCATTATTTTTGACCATTCACTGTACTAGATATTCCATGTTTTCATCATTTCCAATAGTGGACATATAAATCACATGAAGACTTATAAAGAGTTCTAATTTATTTTAAGCATTTTTTGGTAAATTTGACTCTGTGAAAAATGTATTGTCATGTTAACTGTGTATAAGCACTGCATGCATATGTAAAAATGTTGAAACTTCCTCAATAAGGGAAGAGATGTTCTTTCTGTACATCTTCATTTGTAAAAGATAAAATTTCTCCAGGTTTCATTTTTGTGCAACTGCATATGCACGGTAAATCTTCCAGGTTTTATGTTGATTTTGCCAAAAGACTTAAGTTGTACATCATGGTGGTTCAGATAACTGCAGTTATAAAGCTGAGTGCACACAATTGCCACCCAGAGCGATGTGAGTTTGTACATTTCACATCTGAGCACATCTCATTGTAAATAAAATTTGCCTGCTCATAACTGTTAAACCCATGCAATTATTATTAGTAACCCTAAAAGGTTGCAAAACATCTATGTTATTGTCTATCTTATGTTTTTTTGTGTTGTTATGCTCCTCAAATTCCTTTCTAAATTGTAAATAAATATTGTAAATAATTTTAATTTCTTTTCGAGAATATGCTTTGGACATTTTTTTTATCTTGCAGGATTTGAGACTTTAGTGGTTTCGATTTTCTATGATTTCAATATTTGGAATACAAAATTTGGGATTGTGGCTTCTGGGCCCAAACCTGGAACAGGGCTGAGAGTGACCTTGGATTTGGCAATGGTTTATTTTATTATTGTTGTTATTATCTGAGAGGTATAAAAGACAGAGAAAGAGACAGAGGGAGTGACAGCTTCCAAATGTAGGGGAAGTGGGAATGCAATCTGGTCTCCCATGTGGATGGCACTTGAGCCCATACGTCCCTTTCCCAAGTTGTGCATTAGCAGGAAGCTAGAATCAGGAGTCGAGCCAGGATTCAAACCCAAGCACTGCAACGTAGTATTTGGGTGTCTCAAGCCGAATCTTAGTCACTAAGTCAAACACCTGCCTCAGGCAATGGTTCTGCAGACAAGTGATTTAGAGTTTCTTCAGGGAGTAATGAAAATGTCTTAAAATTTATTGTGGTTTAAACAATATATACAGAAAAACCACTACAATGTACACCACAAATGAGTGATTGTGTGAAACATGAATTATATTTCAGTAAAGCTCTTTTAAAACACTAAACATGCAGGGGCCACAACAGGTTATAGCCCTGGCCTGAAGCGCCGGCATCCCATATGGGCACTGGTTCTAGTCCCGGCTGCTCCTCTTCCAATCCAGCTCTCTGCTATGGCCTGGGAAAGCAGTAGAAGATGGTCCAAGTCCTTGGGCCCCTGCACCCACATGGGAGACCTGGAAGAAGCTCCTGGCTCCTGGCCCCTGGCTTCGGATTGGCTCAGCTCCAGCCATTGTGGCCATTTGGGGAGTGAACCAATGAATGGAAGACCTCTCTCTCTCTCTCTCTCTCTCTCTCTACCTCTCTCTGTAACTCTGTCTTTCAAGTAAATAAAATAAAAAAATACTAAACATGCAACTACTATGGATACCACAATTGTATTCTTTGGCATTAATCTAAAAAAATGTAGCATATGTTCACAAAAGTTCCTAGAAACAAATATGAATGGCAGGTATATTCATAGTATCTAAAACTCAGACTCAGCTCAGACTCCCTGTAATGGGTGAAGAGGTAATGAAACTGTGTCACATCCTTACTACAGACTACTACCCAACAATAAGAATGAAAAGAAAAATTAATATTTGAATAGATGAATCTCCCAGAATTATACTGAATTTAAAAGCTAAACCCAAAATGTTATATATTTTATGATTTCATGCATTTTAAATATAATTTTTTAAGATTTACTCGTTTATTTGAAAGGCACTTACAGATAAAGAGTGAGAGCGAGACAGAGATTTTCCATCTGCTGGTTCATTTCCCAAATGACTGCAACAGTTAGGACTGGGCCAGGTCAAAGCCAGGAGCCAGGAACTTCATCTGAGTCACCTACATGGGTGGCAGATGCCGAAGCACTGGGGCTATTTTCTGCTGCCTTCCCAGGGGCATTAGCAGAAACTGGCTCAGAAGCCGAATGGCAGGGACCCAAACTGGCAATCTGATACTGATGCTGGTGTCACCGGAGGCAGCTTAACCCCCTGCACCACAATGTTGGCTCCTATTCATTTAACATTAGGAAAGACAAATGCTTAGAATGAGAACAGATTGGTGGTTGTTGAGTGGGACAGGGATTGGAGGAAAGTGGGTATTATTATTAAAGGACAACATGAAGCATTCTTGTGAGGGAGCTGTTCTGTACCTTGACTGTGGTGGTATACACACAAACCTAGACATGTGGTAAAATTGTATAAAACTAAATATACTTGGGGTGGCCCTGTGCATAGCAGGTAAAGCCACTGCCTGAGATGCTGGCATCCAGTATGTGTGCTGGTTCGAGTCCCCGCTGCTCCACTTCTGATCCAGCTCTCTGCTATGGCCTTGGAAAGCAGTAGAAGATGGCCCAAGTCCTTGGGCCCCTGAACCCACATGGGAGACCCAGAAGAAGCTCCTGGCGCAGTTCCGGCCATTGCGGCCAATTGGGGAGTGAACCATCGGATAGAAGATCTCTCTCTCTCTCTCTCTCTCTCTCTCTCTCTCTCTCCATGGCTCTTGCAAATCACAAAAATAATCAATTTCCTAATTTAAAAAATGACAAAGGACGTGAAAAGGCAATTCATATCAGAAGAAACACCAACAAACAGTAAGCATTAAAAATCAGTCATTTATATTCAGAAAATAAAATTAAAATATTTCATGCATTAATTCAACACCTAATCCAACCTTTTTGGAGGATAGTTGTCAACAGTAAAATTTTAAATATTTATTTCCTCAAATTCACATTCTCTTTTCTAGGAATTTATCATAAAGAAACAATAAAAACATATCTATGAGGCTGTTCAAAATAGGATATTTAAAAATAGCAAAAAAACAGAAACTACCCAAATGACTATAGGTAGAGAGGTAAATACATTATTTTAAATAAGTATTTTCTTCAGAAAGGACTCATGGAGTGAACTATGACTACTTATTCATTTCTTCATTTCCATACAATTTTTAGTTTCTTTCTGCAGTTGTTTGTTGGTGTTTTTCCCCCTTGCTTATATTATCACTTTTTCATCCCAAACTCTTTGCCAATTGTTATATCTCCTCTCAATATTTTTATATAATTAAGTATTTGATCAATTTCATCTTCTTTTTTCTAAGATTTGTTTTATTTATTTGAAAGGCAGAGAGAAAGAGAGAGAGAGGATCTTCCAACCATTGGTTCACTCCCCAAAAGACTGAAACAGCTGGGGCTGGGGCTGGGCCAATGGAAGCCAGGGACTGGAACTCCATCCAGTCTCCCACGTGGGTAGCAGGGGACCAAGTACTTGGGCCATCTTCTACTGCTTTCCCAAGGTGCATTAGCAAGGAACTGGATCAGAAGTGGAGCAGCCAACACTTGAACCCTCTCTATTGCTTTGAAAGACAGAGGTACAGAGAGAGGTAGGGCCAGAGAGAGAGGTTTTCTATCCAGTGGTTCACTCCCCAAATGACCGCAACAAGCCAGAGCTGAGCTGATCCAAAGCCAGGAGCCAGGAGCTTCTTCTGGGTCTCCCATATGGGTGCAGGGGCCCAAGGACTTGGGCCATCTTGTGCTGCTTTCCCAGGCCACAGCAGAGTGCTGGATCAGAAGTAGAGCATCTGGGACTGGAGTCGGTGCCCACATGGGATGCCGGAGCTGCAGGCCGGGGCTTTAACCCGCTGCGCCACAGTTCCAGCCCCCAATTTTATCTTCTTGAAAGAGAATCTCCAGGAGCTTTCTGGTCTGCTCTGATCTGGAATGGTTGCCCTGTGTACTTGAACATACCTGTCTTCCTGAGATATCCTCTGATCACCCTGATAACTTCCCTCACTATATAATGTCAAGTTTCTTGTTTTTTACATGCCCTACATTTGCTTATTCTGCTTGTTTGGTTTTTGTCTCTTCTGTGGAGCTTATCATCTAGTACCTTCCTAAAAAAAGGTGTGTTAGAGGTAAATGATTTGAGACCTCTCATACCTGAATGTGTGCTTTTTTTCAATCTTCACATTTGATGAGTAAATTTTCTGGGCAAAGAATCCTGTTTTGGAAATTATTTTTTCCCAGAAATTTGAAGCCACTGCTCTTAAGAAATTTGAATCTGTTTTTAGTCTTAATTTTTAAGTTACTCTGTTTTCCTTTCTGGACATGTATAGCATTATCTTTTATCCCCATGGTCCAAAATTCCACTATGATATTTATTAGTGTGGATTTATCATTCTTTTTCCGTTGGGTGAGGCATTGAGTGGGTCCTTTCAATTTGGAAACTCATATCTTTTCATTGACAGTTTCTTAAATTATTTATTTGAGGTTTTCCTCCCATATTTTTCTCTGTTGTCTATTTCAAGAATTCCTTTGATTTAACTCTTGAACTACTTTTTTAAAATATATGTATCTTTTCCTCTTTTACTTTCCGTCTCTGTCTTCTTGCTCCACTCTCTGAGAGAACTTCCCAACTTGATTTCCTAACTCGTTTATTTTTATTTTTCCTATTATGTTTTTGATTTCCAAAAACACTGAGATTTTCTTGGTTTGTTTTTGAATGGTTCCCTTTTACAACATTTTATTTTTGTTCCATAAATGAAATGGTTTACCTTATCTAATTGAAGATATTAGTGTTATATTTTAAAACCTTTTATCTCCCAGCCTGTTTATTCCTGCGAAGTTGTTTTTTCCCTGTTTGGGTGTCACTTTTTTAGAAGTGAACAGAAAAGCAGGATTTATTGAAAGGCAAAAAGTCAGTACACACTGAGACGTGAGTACAGGCAACCTCATGAGAGAGAATTGCTGAGTGTCCATCCATCTTTCACACTTAAGGCTTTCCTTAGATGCTGTGATGCTTGGTTGTCTATTCACATTTAACAGTGAGGCAGTAAAATTCAGATTGGAAATTCTGAGTATGTGCATAAGGATTGTCAGCTGTCAACTCTGAGCTGATGTGGCTGGGTTTTTCACAGAGGATTTTCTACTGATGGAATATTTAACTCTTTTCTTTTGATTTGGGGAAGACTCTTTCAACCTCCTACCTGGAAGTGTGAACTGAAGCCCACCAGCATTCTTGTAGCAAGCCGAGTGGGAGGAGAGTGTCCAGCATGGGATTCCAGCATTCACTACATAGAGTTCACTTTAATTTCCTGTTTTCAGAGGAGTACTCCCACCCTAAACTGTGTTTGTTGTGTTCCAGTACTAGGACCCTCCTTTTGCCCTCTCCAGCCAATCATCTTCCATTTTAGACTCCCCATGTGTGCTCTGCACACACATACACTTTCAAAGAAACCTGGGGGTTCCAATTTCTGTTCTAGCAGTATGAATAGAATTGGCCCTTATCTTTCCCCACCACTGGTTTGGAATTCATCTCTCTTCCACTTGTCTTCAAATTGTCACTCATCCATCTGCTTTCCAGCTTACCAAATTTGTTTTCTATTATCTTGTCCTTCCAATATTATTGAGTGTACGCCTATAAAAATCCATTTATTGAGGAACTGGCATTGTGGTACAGCGGGTTAAATTGCCACCTGGGGGCCTGGAGCTGTGGTGTAGTGGGTAAAGCCACCGCCTGCAGTGTCCACATCCCATATGGGCGCTGGTTCAAGTCCCAGCTACTCCACTTCCAATCCAGCTCTCTGTGGTGGCCTGGGAAAGCAGCACAAGATGGCCCAAGTCCTTAGGCCCCTGCACCCATGTGGGAGACCCAGAAGAAAGCTCCTGGCTCCTGGCCAATTGGAGAGTGAACCAGCGGATGGAAGACCTCTCTCTCTCTCTCTCGCTGCCTCTCCTTCTCTTTCTTTATAACTCTGACTTTCAAATAAATAAATAAATCTTTTAACAAAATAAATAAATAAATAAATTGCCACCTGGGATATTGACATCCAATATGAGTGACAGTTTGAATCCCAGCTGTTCCACTTCTAATCCAGCTCTCTGCTAATGTGCCTGGGAAAGTATCAAATGATGCCCCAAGTATTTGGGCCCCTGCCATCCAAGTGGGAGACCAGGAAGGAGTCCCAGACTCCTGGCTTCAGCCTGGTCAGTCACAGCTGTTGCAGCCATTTGGAGAGTGAACCACAAGATAGAAGATGTGTGTGTGTGTGTGTGTGTGTGTGTGTCTTCTGTAACTCTGACTTTCAAATAAATAAATCTTTTTTTAAAAAAATCATTTTTTTGTGGCCTGTGCTGTGGGGCAGTAGTTTAAGCCACTGCCTGTAATGCCAGCATCCATGTCTCAGCTGCTCTGCTTCCACTCCAGCTCCCTGCCATGTGCTTGGGAAAGCGGTGGATGACAGTTCAAGTAGGAGACCCAGATGGAATCCCTGGCTCCTGCTTTTAACCAAGCTCACTCCCAATAATTGTTTCCATTTGGGGAGTGAACCAGAAGATGGAAGGTTTCTCACTCTCTCTCTTCCCCCTATCTCTTTCAGTGTCACTCTGCCTTTCAAACAAAGAAAAGAAATCTTTAAAATAAAAATAAATGTATTAAAGGTAGAATATGGGGAAGGAGAAACAAATAGAATAAAGCCACTTCTTAAGTCAGTCTCATTTTCTGGCTTTTATTACTTTAATTGATCTTTTTTGTTTGTTGTTTTTTATTTTATTTTGTTAAGCTTTTATTTAATGAATACAAATTTCATAGGTACAGCTTTAGGAATATAGTGGTTCTTCTCCCCATACCTGCCCTCCCACCCCCACTCCCATCCCACCTCCTACTCCTTCTCCCAACCCATTCTTCATTAAGATTCATTTTAATTATCTTTATATACAGAAGACCAACTCTATACTAAGCAGAGATTCCCATAGTTTGCACCCACAGACACACGAAGTATAAAGTACTGTTTGAAGACAAGTTTTACCGTTAATCCTCATAGTACAACTTATTAAGGACAGAGGTCCCACATGGGGAGTGAGTGCACAGTGATTTTTGTTGTTGATTTAACATTTAATTGATCTTTAAGTGGAATTATCTAGAGCTCAGTGAAGGATCCTCTTCTTTTCTATATAGGCGCCTTTTCTTCTAGGTTATCTCATCCTGTTCTGGATCCAAAAATGTGCATTCAAAATGGACCCAAGTGGATTATTAGAATTTAAACAGATGGAGTCAGAATGAAAGCACGTTAAGCAGTGATAAAAATCACAAGTATACTTTCAGGATGCTCCTTGCATGTTCATTCAATACTAAATGTGTGTAAAGTACATTAGGTGAAGATAGAGATGTATAAGCAGGAGACACTCTTGTTCACTTTCAGTTGTAAAATTCTGAAATACCTGAGCCAGGAGGACCCAAGGAGACCATACATTACATCTGCTTAACTCCACACACTTGGGCAGACAGACACAGAGAGCAGAAGGGAATTTCATATTTTTGCATCCATTTACTGACCAATCTAGCTTTGGGACCCCAGTATCTTGGTTCAATAATCCCTGAATCAAAATGAAGAAGAATGGCTAGCTGCCTGGGTCTGTATGTCCTTTTTTCCAGTCTGTGTGTCTTATTTTAGAAAGCTTTCTGTCTCTCATCTTAGAGACAGAAAGAAGCCAAAGGAGTTATATTTCACCCAGAAAAATCATTTTCTAGCCAAGTGGGCTAATAAAATATCCAAAGATGTGTGAGTGCCCATGTTCACCAGCGTATCAGGGACTTGCTTCACTTCCTCAGTAATATCTTATTTATTATATACTTCCCTTCTCCTATGCTGTCAAATGTCCCTTCCCTTCTTTGGTGACCTAGTGCCATTGAATTTTGAATACTTTATTTGTTTAGTCCTGACTAGGGATCATATTGCATTTTGCTGAGCAGATCATTCATTCCCTGAGCTCAATGGAGAGCCAGCCAGGACATTTGAATCCACCTCATCATCTATTCCAATTCACTCTATGTTGTCAGGAAAAAGTCGAGGGTACCATTGTGCCCTCAGTGATTTGGAAATGAAATGGGATCACCTGGCTACTGTCAAGTCTCATGGCAGACAACAGGAGGCCGTAGGGTCAGTGCATATACATGCATGATCAAGGTTGCACACACTCATGAAAGACATGAGAAGATGCTATTTTTCACCCAAAGGAAGAGTTTTAATTTAGATGCAGTGAATTCATAAGGGCATTAATATTGTCTACAGATGGGAAAATAATATGAGAGATGAGAAAGACTAACTGGACTAGGGAAGAATTTGGGTGTTCCAGGCCTATGGGTGTGTTACATATGTACCTTATGTCAGCTTCTGCTGTCTTTCTTTTGTTTCTCCCAGTCAAAATCACAATGCCCACTCAACTTCCCAACCTGCTATTCCATTATTCTTTTAAACTTATTTTTATTATAGTAAATTATAAACATAAAAGTTATTATTTTAAGCACTTTAAGTATATAATTCAGTGACATTTAATATTCGCAACATTGTGTAAACCTCAACACTATATATTTTCAGAATTTTTCATCATTTCAAACAGTTCTAACAATTAAGCAATAACTTTCCATCCTCATCCAAGTGCTAGATTCTGAGTATCTGTGTTCTATATTTTCTGTATGAATTCACCCATTCTACATATTTTGTATAAGTGGACTCATATAATATGTTTCCTTTTGTGTTTTGCCTATATCATTTACTGTTTTCAAGTTACTGTTATAAATTTACTATTACTCATGTTATAGTTTGTGTCAGAACTCCATTACTTTCTGTGGCTGCATAATATTCCATTATGTGTATATGCCACATTTAGTTCATTCACCCATTTGTTTTTGGACTCCTGAGTTGTTTCCACTTTTTGGTTATTGGGAATAATGCTGCCATGAGCCCTGGTATACTGTCCCATTCTTGACCATATCCCAAACTAGGCTGAAGGCCTTAGTCTGTAGAACTCTGACTTAGTTTAGATATTGAAGTAGATTCTGAGAAATTTTGTAGAATCTGAATTACAATTACCTTCCCTCCACTGGTCCATACTAGACTCATGCCTCAGTGTCCCTGCTTGGCATATCCAAGCAGGGGGTAGGGGGTGGGTTGTAAATACCTAGCAGTAGTGAAAGTGCAAGGAATCAGCCTATCATAAAGCAAACTTTATATAGAGCTGGAGCAGGGTCTCAGAAGCCCTTCTGTTCAGCCACATATTAGTCAATATTGCAGGAAAATCGCGGAGGTACTAGGAAAGGGGCTAGAGTAAAAATAAAGGAGTAAGGGCCGGCGCCGTGGCTCAACAGGCTAATCCTCCGCCTTGCGGCACCGGCACACCGGGTTCTAGTCCCGGTCGGGGCACCGGATTCTGTCCCGGTTGCCCCTCTTCCAGGCCAGCCCTCTGCTGTGGCCCAGGAGTGCAGTGGAGGATGGCCCAAGTGCTTGGGCCCTGCACCCCATGGGAGACCAGGATAAGCACCTAGCACCTGGCTCCTGCCATCGGATGAGCGCGGTGCGCCGGCCGCAGCGCGCTGTCCGCGGCAGCCATTGGAGGGTGAACCAACGGCAAAGGAAGACCTTTCTCTCTGTCTCTCTCTCTCTCACTGTCCACTCTGCCTGTCAAAAAAAAAATAAATAAAAAAAAATAAAGGAGTAAGGACCCATAAAACCTCTCCCATAAATACAATGGTTAAAATACAATACTGTGAACAGAAGGGGAGAGGGAGCGGGAAAGGGGAGGGTGGGGGGAGGGAGGGAAGTTGTGGGGGGAGGGGAGCCATTGTGGTCCATGAGCTGTTCTTTGGAAATTTATATTCTTTAAATAAAAGCTTTATATAAAAAAAAATACAATACTGGTTAAAAAATTATCAGAATCAACTATTTAAAACCTGAAATTAACTAGAGGCTTACAGCTTTTCAGGAGCCATTCATTCAAAAAATAGATGAATCTCATTAAGAAGAGAGATCTCTGTGACATTTTATCTTGTGGTGCTCCCATATTCTCCCCAGCTCCATCTTAGCATCAAAAACCAACAGCCTCCTATCATGGTGAAAATCAGTAGTGTAGTAGCAACTAGTTGAAGAAGAATAGGGCTCAGATCCTTCAAGTCACCAGTCCTACAGAATTGTCATTATTTGACCTGTTGGTGGTCCTCTTGAAAACTTGACTATGGTTAAAACAGCTCAAAAAGACTTTTTCGCTACAAGTTTGTCAGAAACTATTAGAGGCAATTGTTTCACCACCACAGCTGTCTTAAGGGGTGAATAACTGTTGGAGTGAACAACAAGCTAAGCAAAAAGCTGAAAGGAAAAATCTGGGAAATGAAATACCCAGAGGAGCTTTGACAAGCTCCTATATAATCCTAGGACTCTAGAAGGCCATACACACGTACAGGGCTGTACCCAAGATCTAGCCTGTGCACATGCTCATAAAAGACCTGAGAAGATCCTAAGTTGTCACCTCTGGCTGTCCTTGAGGCTCTGCACAAATGCCAATGAAAGTTAAGGTGAGGTTGTAAACGGAATGGCTGAGCATTGAAGGCACGCTCCAACAGGTACCCAGAACCCCCTGGCAAAGACTGGGAGACTTACCGGTACCAGGCATTTTCAGTATATCTCTGTCTGATCATTAGGTGATCACGAACCTAAAATAGCGGAGGCTTCAGTGGCCACAGGTGAGGGAATAAAAGACTTTGAAGAATTAGTAAAGAAAGTTAACAAACAGCAAATGGAAAAGAAAACAAATCCTGAAGAGGGCAGAGAATCCCAAAAGCCTAAGGCCCGAACAAAGTGGGGTTTTTTCTTATATATGTTTTCGGCTTCTTTGCTTCTCTTACATGGATACATGCATACATTTGACTGGCTATTCTAATGTTACATGCTGGCTATAGAAATGGATACAATATTGTATGTGGGTACATAGTTACTGATGATGTTTCTTTCACATACATACTAAGCTGTGCACTGTCTGGCAAGGGTTAAAATCATTGCTCTCTTTAACAAACAGAAGCTGAAATGGTTACATATGAGCAGACAATAACTACAGTTGAAGCATCCATAGACAAACAGATAATGACTACATTCCATTTCCAAGATGAGTTTCTCTTTTTCCCTCTTTCTGACCTTAGAGAAGCCCCTACCATACTGGCCCCTGGCTTCAGCCTGCCCCCTCATCCCGTGCCTGGCTAGCTGTTGCAGATATTTGAAGAATAAACCAGTAAATGAAAGATCCATTCTCTCTCTCTCTCTCTCTAATAAAATGAAAACCAATAAGGAACTCTTTTTTAATTTTTTTTCTTTTTCTTTTTTCTTTTTTTTTTTTACAGGCAGAGTGGACAGTGAGAGAGAGAGACAGAGAGAAAGGTCTTCCTTTTTGCCGTTGGTTCACCCTCCAATGGCCGCCGTGGCCGGCGCGCTGCGGCCAGCGCACCGCGCTCATCCGATGACAGGAGCCAGGAGCCAGGTGCTTTTCCTGGTCTCCCATGGGGTGCAGGGCCCAAGCACTTGGGCCATCCTCCACTGCACTCCCGGGCCACAGCAGAGGGCTGGCCTGGAAGAGGGGCAACCGGGACAGAATCCGGCGCCCCGACCGGGACTAGAACCCGGTGTGCCGGTGCCGCAAGGCGGAGGATTAGCCTGTTGAGCCACGGCGCCGGCCCATCAATAAGGAACTCTTAAAATAAAATATTTTGAAATGAGTGAACATAAAAGCACAACATAGCAAAACTTAGGGGAAGCAGCTAAAGCACTGCTTAAAGGGAAATTTATAGCTGTACATGCTATATTAAAAAAGGAAGAAAGATGTTAGTAACCTGATATTCTACCGCAAGAAAATAGGGGGAAAAAGGAAAAACATAGAGCAAGCAGAAGGAGGAAGAAGTAAATATTAGAGCAGAAATAAACGTAAAAGATAATAGAAAAACAATAGAGAAAATTAACAAAACCAAAATTGGATCTTTGAAAATGTCAACCAAATTGCCAAAGCATTTGCTAAACTGATCAAGAATAAAAGAGAGCATATTCAGATGACTAACATTAGGAATGAAAGGGAGTACATTAATACCAAGATTACCGATATAAAAATAATTATGATGATACTAAGAAAATTTATATGCCACAAACTAGATAAGCTAGAAAAAAGAATAATTTGTAGAAAAACATAAATTACTGAAACTTACTCAACAAGAAATAAAAATTTTGAGTAGATTTGTAACAAGAGATCAGATTAATATTCAAAAAGCTCTACCCACAAAGAAAAACCCAGACCAGATGGCTTCACTCAACGGTGAATTCTACCAAACAGTTAAAGAATTAAAACCAATCATTCATAAACTGCTACAAAGAAATAGAAGAGGAGGGTGCTTTCCCCAACTCATTCTATGATCCTAGCATTACCATGATAATAAAACCAAAGATCTCACAAGAAAATTAGAGACCAATGTACTTTATGCATACAGATGCCACATCCTTCAACAACATACTAGGAAATAAAACTATCAACATATAAAAAGAATTGCATGCTATGAACAAGTGGGATTTATCTCAGGAGTGCAAGATTGTTTCAACATAGAAAGTCAAATAATATAACACAATATTGATAGAAAAAAGAGAAAAACACATACGATCATCTCATTAGATGCTGATAAAACATTTTCCAAAATCCAGCACTCTTTCATGATAAAAACATAGAATAAACTAGAATTGAATGGAACTTCAGAAGGTATCTACAAAAAACCCACAGCTAATATCATACTTCTCAATGAAAGATTGAAAGATTTCACCTTAAGATTATGAAAGACAAGAAAGTCTATTCTTGTCACTTTTGTTCAGCTTTGTATTTAAGGTTTTATCCAGGACAATTAGGCAATAAAAAGAAATGAAGCTTATCATGTTTGGAAAGAAAGAAGTTAACTATATCAATTTGCAGATAACATGATTTCAAAACTTACTATAAAGTTGCACTAATCAAGATTGTGAAATATTGGCATAATGATAGACTTAGAAACCATTGAAATAGATTTTAGAGTCCAGGGTAAACTCTAACATTTATTATAACTTGATTTGGGCCATGGTGCCAAGCCAATTAATAGGGGAAAAGTCTTTTTTTTTCTACAATTGATACTGAGAAAGTGGGATATACACACCCAAACATATGAAATTGGGCCCCTACTTCACAACATATACATAAATGGATTAAGGCCTAAATGTAAAATTTAAAACTATAAAACTCATAGAAGAAAAGATAGATGGACATCTTCATGACCTTGAATAAGGAAATTGCTTTTCACCATGATAACTAAAGCACAAGCAACTAAGGGAAACAAAGATAAATTGAATTCACACAAAATAAAAATGTATTACTTCAAAGAACATTATCCAGAAAGTAAAAAAAAATCAGCCCACAAAGTGGGAAAAATTAAAAATCACATATCTGATAAGGATCGGATATTCAGAATATATAAAGAATTATAACAATTCAACAATAAAGACAAACTATGTCATTTAAAAATGAACAAGGGATATAAATGGACATTTCTACAGAGACACACAATGGCAAATAATCACATAAAAGTGCTCAGCATCATGAGGCATAGGCAAAATGCAATCCAAAACCACAATGAGATACTGCTCATACACTGGAAAGACTATTATCAAAAAAAGAAAGAAATAACAAATGTCAGCTAGAATGTAGAGAAACTGACCACACATATACTGTTTGCGGGACCATAAAATGGTGCTATCAGGGCCAGTGCTGTGGCACAGCGGGTTAATGCTCTGGCCTGCAGTGCCGGCATCCCATATGGGTGCTGGTTCAAGACTCGGCTACTCGACTTCCTATCCAGCTCTCTGCTATGGCCTGAGAAAGCAGTAGAAGATGGCCCAAGTCCTTGGGCCCCTGCACCCACGTGGGGGACCTGGAGGAAGCACCTGGATCCTGGCTTCGGATCGGCGCAGCTCCGGCCGTTGTGGCCATCTGGGGAGTGAACCAGCGGATGGAAGATCCCTCTCTCTGTCTCTACCTCCCTCTGTAACTCTGCCTTTCAAATCAATAAAATAAATCTTTAAAAAAAAAAGAAAAGAAAAATCTTACTGGAATTGTTGGTATAATCTGAAGGTGATTCTAGTAAGATGCACATAGTAGGCCTTAGGGACACCACTAATGAAATAACGCCAAAAAATATGCTAA
The DNA here is from genome assembly GCA_949820135.1 of Sylvilagus floridanus. Lineage (NCBI taxonomy): Eukaryota > Metazoa > Chordata > Mammalia > Lagomorpha > Leporidae > Sylvilagus > Sylvilagus floridanus. The sequence goes on from OX463223.1 coordinate 84,636,045, forward strand.
AGGAATTAAGTATCACACTAGAAAATGTTACTAAGAGACAGAAAAAAAAAAGGAAACAGTAAAGGATGAATAGAGGAACAAACCATGGGCTTCCAAGATCAGAGGGAAGAATTCTGGTTTCCCAGGTTCCAAGACCAGATGTTAGCAAAGACCCCTTGGGTTCTCCTTGATTGCAAAACACACAGCATTTGCATAGTTTTCACTGGCAATAAAATGGCATTTGCAATGAGTGATTTATGGAGCGGTCTTCATTTTGGATGATCAGCCACAAGCCTATTTCTATCTAGAAAAGACTGAATTCTGCCACCAGTGTCAAGCTCCTGACCTTGCCTTCTTAGAAACGCAGAACAGATTTGAATAATTCACTTGTCAAAGGATAGTGAGTTACCTGGCAGTTCAACCAAACTGCTGTCAACTTTATCTATTTTCATACAGCCAAAACCCACCAAAGATACCCCTGGATCAAAAACAGTAAGGGAATAAGTTATAGTGATGGACAGGCAAGACAAGGGGCTCAATTAAGCTATAAGCTTCTGGGGCCGGTGCTGTTGCACCGCCATCTGCAGCACCCACACCCCATACAGAAGCTGTTTTGAGTCCCTGTTGCTCCACTTCTGATCCAACTCCTGGCTAATGTGCCTGGGAAAAGCAGTGGAAGATGGTCCAAGTGCTTGGGCCCCTGCACCCACATGGGAGACCCAGATGAAGCTCTTGGCTCCCAGCTTTGGCCTGACCCAGTCCCAGCCATTTCAGCCATTTGGGGAGCGAAACCATGAAAGGATCTCTGTCACTCTCTGTCTCCTTCCTTCTTTCCCTCCCTCCTTCTCTCTCTGTAAATCTGACTTATTAATAAATGAAATAAATCTGTTTTTTTAAAAAACGTTGCAAGTTTCCATGCAGGAGTCAATAGACATGGAAAAACATCAGGTGGAATTGACACTTCCTAAACCCCTCTGAAATAATCCAAACCAAGGGCTGTAACAAAAACTAAGTTTTTCTTAGAAGATTGTCTGCTATGAATGGGAAAACTGGCTAGGAAGCAGGAAACAAAAGATCAAAATAATGATGGATTTGTAATTTTGTATGGTTACAAATGATGTAAAGACCAGGTAATGAATTTAGTGAAACTGAGTTGCTAATTCAAAGAAGAGCAAGTGTTTTTTTAAGATGTATGTATGTATTTATTTGAAAGGCATGGTGGGGCCGGTGCTGTGGCATAGCGGGTAAAGCCGCTGCCTACAGTGCCAGCATCCCATACTGGCACTGTTTCAAGACCCAGCTGCTCGATTTCCAATCCAGCTCTCTGCTATGGCCTGGGAAAGCAGTAGAAGATGACCCAAGTGCTTGGGCCCCTGCATCCATGTGGGAGACCCAGAAGAAGCTCCAGGCTCCTGGCTTTGAATCAGTTCAGCTCCAGATGTTGAGGCCATCTGGGGAGTGAATCAACAGATGGAAGACCTCTCTCTCTCTTTCTCTCTCTCTCTCTGCGCCTCTCTCTCTCTGCGCCTCTCTTTCTCTGTGTAACTCTTTCAAATAAATAAGATAAAATAAAATAAAATAAAATAAAATAAAGGCATGATGACAGAGAGAGAGGGAGAGACACACAAATAAACAGAGAGAGATATTTCTTCTGACAGTCCCTTCCCCAAATGCCTGCAACAGTCCTATCAAGGCTGGGCCAAAGGCAGGAGACAGGAACTCAATCCAGCTCTCCCACAAGGGTGGTAGGATCCCAAGTACTTAGGTCATCATCTGCTGTCTTCTAGACACATTAGCAGGAAGCTGAATTGGAAGCATGGAGTACTCAGGACTAGAACCTGCACTCCAATATGCGATGTAGGCATCCCAAGAGATCATAACTCACTGCACCACAACACCCATGGCAAGAAATGCTAATGTAGAACTTATATACTAAGCTTGGTAAGGTATCAGAAGATTCTATGATGAGAAAGATATGGCCAGTGCTTGGAGGAATTGTATAATCAGGTTGGAAAGACATCATACAGTTGCACACACAAAAGAGTTCAGTCATGAACTGAAGATAGGCGAGCAGCAGATGATAGCATACAGGAGTGAGGAGGGGAAGGTGGCAGGAGGTTAATGGAAAAAACAAGACTGGAGCTGGTCCTAGGAGATTAGATGTTGAAATTCAGAGAGGAAGAGATCATCTTAACAAGATAAAGCCACACACTCCCAGGGAGGAGCTACACCCTCATTCAACAAACAAATGAGTGTCTACTACGCATCAGGTAATTTCGGAGAATGCAGCTATGATCCAAAGAGAATCTGCCTTAATGGAGATTATGTTGTAGTTGCACAGACAAGCTATAAACTAGACATCAGGCAATTGATAAATTACGTTATGTTGATTAGCAAGCAATATTATGAAAAAATTAAAATAGGATGAGATAAAGAATGGGTTTGAATCATGACTCAGCACCTTATTAGCTATGTAACCTTAGGAAAGTTGTCTAACTTTTCTGTGTCTTAATGTCTTTCCTATCACTTCTCGGCCTTTTGGCTAAGATCAAGTGTAATGTCTGCTGATCTCCAGTATGGGATGACAATCATATTTATCTTAAAGTAGCATAGCAAGGCTGATAATACATGTACAGAGCACAGAACATATTATGCACATTGTAAGCTGCAAGTGTTAGCTATTATAGCCGTGCATGTGTGAACTGAGATAGGAGCTACTTTAGATACAGTGATAAGGAAAGACCTCTATGAGTTGGGACCTGAGCCGTGGAAAGTTCTCTGGAAGAGCATTTCAGGCAGCAGCACCGTTAAAATCTTGCTAATGAAATGGGCTCAGGTTAAATGATAGCCTAGAAGTAAGAATTGGCTGTGTCTGGAATATTCTTTGAAGGTACATTTAACAGGACTGACTGGTGCATTGTAAGCAAGACTGAGAGAATAGGAATGGTGGTTCCTGAATTTGGGTAAATGATGGTATCATTCACAGAGCTGACAAAGATGGAAGAAAGAAAGGGTCTAGGAAGAAGAATCCTATCTAAGAATCCTATTGGGAGGGGCCAGCATAGTGTCACAGTGGGTTAAGCCACCATCTGCAATGCTGGCATCCCACATGGATGCCAGTTCGAGTCCCAGCTGTTCCACTTCTGATCCAGTTCCCTGCTAATGTTCCCTGCTAAAGCAGCAGAAGACTGCCCAAGTGTTTGGGCCCCTGTCACCCACATGGGGGACCAGGATGGAGTTCCAGGATCCTGGCTTCAATCTGGCCCAGTTGTTGTGGCCATTTGGGGTGTGAATCAGTGGATTGAAGATTTCTGTCTCTCTGTCTCTCCCTCTCTCTCTGTAACTCTGCCTGTCAAATGAATCTTTAAAAAAGGAATCCTATCTGATATATTAGTGGAGATATCAAAAGAGCAGTTAGATATCCAAATTAAGCTGAGACAGAGTTCGGTACTAGAGAGAGAAACATAGGAGTCGTGAGTACATAGACACTGATTAATCAAGGCCCAGGAAAGGCCTTGCAAGGAATATGAGACCAACTCAGGTAGCGGTTGAGAAGCTAAACAAAGGTGCAGGGAGGGTGGGTATTTCTACAGGCAGCTAAAAGTAGAGGTGAGAAAGAGGATCACTCACTAGAAACAACAATCCCAACAGCACAGGAGGAGTAAAGTAGACAAGGTATTGAAGTTATTTAGTGAACAGAATGGAAAGGAGGATGATTGGGCACAGGGATAGAGCAAAGAAGAGGGAATTGTCAAGGAAGCACATCTTGGTTTATATTCTGGGAAAACGAGTACATATTGACACCACCAAGTGAAAGAGGGACGTAAGAGGAGAGGCAAGGTGGGGTGAGAAAAAAGGTAATAATGTTTGCTATCCTGAGTTTGAGGTGCCCCCAAAACATTCAAGTCTTGCTTTTGTCACTGCAAGCAGTGTGGCCTTGGGGAAGTTACTTATTCTCTCTGTGCCTCAGTTTCCTTTTCTGTAAAATCACCCTGACACTAGAGATACTGTGAAGATAACATGCGTAACTGTGTAAAGCATGCAGAGCAGTATCTGGCATAGAGTAAGCACTCAGTAAACATTAATTATGATTACGACATAGGCATGTAGACATGAACAAGTCTGCGATGTTGAGGAGCTAGCCAGAGCCTACTATGTCTGGAATGCAAAGTGCTGGGGAAGGACAGATGATGGATAGCGAAAGATAAGGTAAGTCAAATTGTTAAGAGCAATGAATGGCCCTAGGCAAAGGAATTCTGGCTTTTCTGCAACAGGGAGCCAGTTACATTTTAAGCAAGGAAGTGACCTGCTTAACTTTGTATTCTAGACCATTTCGGAGGTGGGGGAGAGAAATATTGAGGCAAGGTCTAGTTAGGTTAAAAGAGAACAAGGGGAGCCAGTGCTGTAGAGTAGTGGGCTAAGCCTCCGCCTGCAGCACCAGCATCTCATCTGGGTGCCGGTTCAAGTTCAGGCTGTTCCTGCTCCAATCCAGCTCTCTGCTTATGGCCTGGGAAGGCAGCAGAGGGTAGCCCAAGTGCCTTGGGCCCCTGTACCCGCGTGGGAGACCTGGAGGAGGCTCCTGGCTCCTGGCTTAGAATCAGGGCAGCTCCAGCCATTGCAGCCATTTGGGGAGTGAACCAGCAAATGGAAGATCTTTCTGTCTCTCCCTCTCTGTGTAACTCTGTCCCTCAAGTAAATACATAAAGAGAGAGAGAGAGAGAGAGAGAAGACCCTGGAAAAGACAAGGGGAAAATGGATGATCTCAGGGTACAAGAGACATGGGGCCCTCAATTTCAGTTCTAGAAAGAGCTCTAGGAGTAGTGTGGCTCATTCCTTTAATATCTTGACCAAAAGCATTAAGAGCCACCACCTGTGCACAGATATATATGTGGTGTTGGGTCGGGGCGTGGTTCTTTAGGTAGAGGATTGGAAGCGGAGCAGCTGGGAGAGTAAGGGTGCTCCAGGGCATACTATGTACAGATCTGGTCAGAGTCAGGAGATAGTACAAGGCCTAGTCTTCCACTCTGTGAACAAGTCACTTGGACTCTTGGACCTGTTTCCCACTCTATAAAAGGTGGAGAAAGGCTTGGGTAAAAGTAGTCTTTGTGGCCCCTTCCTGCCTTGATATCATTAAGGGCTTTAGGAAAGCAGGCAAAGGAGCCCTACTCTTGGGATGGAGGTAAAGATAGGTTTGGAAAATTAGGGAAGGGCTGCTCCAGGCTTTGAAATTCCAGGGGCCGGCGCCGCGGCTCACTAGGCTAATCTTCCGCCTTGCGGTGCCGGCACACGGGCAGTCAGGGCACCGGATTCTGTCCCAGTTGCTCCTCTTCCAGGCCAGCTCTCTGCTGTGGTCCGAGAGTGCAGTGGAGGATGGCCCAAGTCCTTGGGCCCTGCACCCACATGGGAGACCAGGAGAAGCACCTGGCTCCTGGCTTTGGATCAGTGTGGTGCGCCAGCCGCAGCGTGCCAGCCGCGGCAGCCATTGGAGGGTGAACCAACGGCAAAAGGAAGACCTTTCTCTCTGTCTCTCTCTCACTGTCCACTCTGCCTGTCAAAAAAATTTTAAAAAAATAGGAAATTCCAGGAAAAATAGTCAGGAAGCAAGTTATAGGCCCGTGTCTCCCTATAGCTTGTGTGACCTTGGGCAAGTCCCTCTTTTCTCTGGGACTCAATCTGTACCAGTGCTGGTCTACTCTAGACACTAGAACGGTGGATCAGCAGCTTCAGCACTTCCTGGGAACTTAGCATAAACGCAAATTCTCAGCCTCCATTTCTGACATACTGAATCAGAGACTCTGAAAGGAGCCCAGCAATCTGTCTTCAAGTGCCTACAAGGTGACCAGGGTTTTTCCATACTTTCAAACTTTTGAACTGAGGAAACTTTTTTATTTAAAAAATGATTTTTAATTTACATACAACTTTATGACTTGATTTTTCTCTACCTGTTGTAAACATACCCTGTAACCACCACCCAGACCAAGAGTATTTCCATGGCCCCAGAGAGTTTCCTTGTGCCCCTTCCAGTCAATCCCTTTTATAGGTTCCAACTACCTGCTTTAGAACTAAATAGAAATGGAATTATACAGTATGTTCTGTTTTGTTTTGGTTATTTTTACACAACATGATGTCCATGAGATTAATCCATATTGGTTTTCCCCCTTTTATTTATTTATTTATCTATTTATTTATTTGAAAGAGAGAGAGAGAGAGAGAGAGGTCTTCCATTTGCTGATTCACTCCCCAGATGGCTGCAATGGCCAGAACTGCACTGATCCAAAGCCAGGAGCTAGGAGTTTCTCCCAGGTCTCCCACGTGGGTGCAGCGGCCCAAAGGCTTGGGCCATCTCCCACTGCTTTCCCAGGCAATAGCAGAGAGCTATATTGGAAGTGGAGCAGCCAGGACTCGAACTGGCGCTCATATGGAATGCCGGCACCGCAGGCAGCAGCTCCGGCCCCCATCCATATTGGTAAATGTATCAGCAGTATGTTTCTTTCTAGTGCTGAGCAATACACCATTATATTAATATATCACAGTTTCATCCATTCAGAATCCTTGTTGATAGAAGTTTGGGTTGTTTCCAGATGGAAACTATTGAAAATATTACCGTATCTTTGAGCAGACACAAGCACTCTCTGCTCTTACTTATATACCCAGAAGCACTTCCACTTCTTATTCTTAAATTAAAACCTTTTAAGAAATGTTTGAGATCATTGTAGATTCACATGCACTTTGAAGAAATATGCACCTTTCACTCAGGTTCTCCCAGTGGTAACATCTCGTTAATTATCTTACAATAATACAACAGAAACACACTGATACAGTCAGGAGACAGTCTATCACCACGAGGGTCCATCATGTTGCTCTCTTTCTCTTACAGACACACATTTCTCACAGCTTCTACCTGCTGCCTTCTTCCTTAACTGTGGCAACTACTAATCTATTCTGCTCTCCAGTTTTAGAACACTGTCAGTTCAGAAACGGAATTATTTTTTAGATTTATTTTCCCATTTGAGAGGCAGAGTCACACAGAGAGAGAGAAAGATCTTCTATCTGCTGCTTCACTCCCCCAAGGGCTGCAATGGCAGGGGCTGGGCCAGGCAAAAGCCAGAAGCCCAGAGCTTCTTCTAGGTCTCCCATGTGGGGGTTCAGGGGCCCAAGGACTTGGGCCATCTTCTGCTGCCTTCCCAGGCACATTGGCAGGGAGCTGGATAGAAAGTGGAGCAGCCAGGTCTCTAACAGCCAACCACATGGGATGCTGGCATCGCAGCTAGAAGCTTAACCTTCCATGCTACAACACCCATGGAGAGCAAGGTCACAGTAGCTTGAAACACGAAGTACTGCCTCATAGCTCTGGAGGGCAAAGCCCAATATGGGCTCAAATTGCGCTAAAATCAAGGATGGAAAGGTGGTCTACAGAGTTTGAATTACAGTGAAATATAGGCAGCCACTAATTCCACAAAAAAATGAGTCACAACGATGTCTTCCTAAATTTTATTGGCACTGAAATAGAACATGGGTTGAGCATAAACCCCTCCAAAAACATTTTTTTTAAAAAAAACCCAAAAAATACACACAAAAAACCTGAATACAAAATCTAACCTTTCTCCCCAGCCTCCCTGGGGGTGGGTTACTGCCCACTGAGGCAGCTAGATTGTCCCACAATTACAGGTTTGAATTTAGTCAATATAGGGCATATTACCAAGTGAGTGTCAATATAATTCACAGCAATGCACACGAGACTCCCCAAGGTCAGGCAAGAGGGGGATTATCAAGGGAGGCTCTGGGCTAGGGGCACTGCATGGAAGGGCTAAACCCTGGGGAGAAGGCAAATAGGAAAAATAAAACCAGATACCAAGTACTTGAAGAATTGATTGTATGACCTATAGTGACAGGTAACATCACTAATACTGAAAGCTCCTTACATGAACATTTCTGGCAAAATATCCTTTATAATATAGTATATGCTTCCCAGGTGTGTTGGGGGTGGGGGTGGTAAAGGAATGAGGCCAAAATGATCCTGCCCCAAGACTAATAGCTTCTAATGGTGCATTAGCAAAAAAGGCAGAAATCAATACTGAGTTAGATATCACTAGAATATATATAATACTGGTGGGAAAGAAAAAGAGCACTCATGAGACAGAGAGGAGGAGGAGGAGGCTACTCCAGGGTTGAGAGCAAGGGGTGGGGTAGTGCAAGGGATCAGGCCAGAATCCCCAGCAGCTCTGGTTTATAGCTCCATGGAACAGCACAGCTGGTGGCAAGACCTGGGTCAGAGGTTTGTCAAACAGAGGCACAGCCCAAGTCACCACCTAGGAGAGAGGTGATGGGAACGGGCTGTTGGGCACCTGAGAGGGTTGAGTAAACTGTGAGCCCAGAAGCACAGGTTCTCTTACCACCCTCAGATTCTTGCACCCACTCTGCAACGGAGCTTACTGGCATCAAGCTCTAGGGCTCACCATACCAAGGCCTGGACGGCTGTGAAACAGGAGCTGGGACCCAAGTATCTCTGGAAGTGGCCTAGGATCCCTCGCAGGGGAAATACTGAAGCCAGGTATGTACATTTCCTCTGGGTTTTTTTTTTTTTTTTGTCTTTTTTTTTTTTGGCAAGAGTCCTGGGTGAGGCTAGTTGGGCTTTTGGGTACTCAGCCCTTCTATTTTAGCTGGAGGGGATTTGGGGATTGAAGGAGGCAGGAGCAGATCCAGAGAAGGGACCAGGGACCTGGAATAATAAGGAAAGGGTACCTCTGCCCTTAGAGCTAACTCAAGACAGGCCTAGGCTCCCATAAGGCATTGGGGAAGGATCTCCTACCCACCCTTGCCTGAACAGAAGGGCTGATGGTGTTCTAGGATGATGGTAAAGTCTCTTGAAGGCACTGTCTCCCCCAGCCCATCCTGGGGAGAAACTGAGTCCCTATACTCAGGGACAAGGCTTATTGGGACTGAGTTTGTAACAGGCCCAATCTGGGAGGTAGAAACAAGAATGTCTGAACATCTCTTTATCCTCCAATCAGTACAAAGCCTATATAACTCTAAAAGGTAGTGGCCTTGGGAGGCCAAATCCTAGGTCAGTTGACATCCTACTGCAGATAGCCAGGGCCCTGCCTCCTTCCCTAAACCCTGTGACATTCCAACCCTACAAATCGCAGGACCTGGAAGTGGAAGACAGTGGTGGGGTGGGAAGGGAGGCTAGCTTTCAACCTACTCCACACTTCACTCCCATAACAGCAAGTGTGTGTGTGTGTGGTGGGAGGGGGTGGTTGTCAGATCAAGTGGGAGGTGCCTCTGAGCTGGGGAATTGGTCTATTCTAGTGATCTAGATTAAGTCAGACAGAGAATGGAAAGCAGGTCCCATTGGCACCACAGTGGGCCATTTGCCCACGGAAATGAATGGGGGCTGAAGAGTTAGGTTTGGTCCCATGGCTGCACTGAATGCTTGGCATAACTCCAGGGCTGCTCTAGTTAGTGGCTCCAGCACAGTGTGAGTTAGGCGAGGGTGTAGGAGTGGAGGCAAGGAAGGAGGGAGGAGGGGTCCCTAGAGGCTGAGCATCCATTACATGGACTCAAACTCATCAATGCGCTGCTTGGTGTTGCCCTGCCGGATCTGGCGCAAGGTCTTGTATTTGTCTCGGCCGAGTCGCATGTTCTCAGCATGGATCATGTCATTGGCTGTCTTCTTGGACTCATCACGGGCATTGGCCAGCTCTGAAGTGAGGGCCTGTGAAGGAGGAAAGGCATTCAGGAATCAATAGCATCCTTTTATTTTAATCAGATTTTCCTTCTATATTCTCTCTCTCTCTCTCTCTCTCTCTCTCTCTCACACACACACACACACACACACACACACAGGGGGAAGGGTTTCCAGCCCTGTCAGGACTGTGGTAAGATAAGAATTAAAAATAAAGCCCAAAAAACAACTTGCAAACTTACAGGGTCAATTATTGATGACTATCCCCTGATAGAAGTACAACATACCAAAGATTCAGGTAGGAATTTTGTCAGCTAGATGTTTTCTGAATGTAAGATGTGAGTGGGGTGGGAGTGGGAGATGGAACAGAATGAATCCCAAAAAGGCAAGATGTAGCCCATGGTCTGATTAACAAGCAAGAGTTACCTGCCCTTAAAGCTTTTACTTGAGAAAGGCCCAGGCTTTCATATAGCTCTGGAATAGGCTCCTATACCTATCCCCCCATGTAGGGGAAGGTCATGAGCTATAAGGCAACACACGTGGTCTCTTGACCCTTTGGCCCTGACTGGATACCTTTAGGTGCTTCTGCACACGCTCATTCTTCTCTGCCTCAGTGGTACGTTCCTCCTCACTGCGGTCCTTGGCCATAGCATCAGCCCGTAGGTCAGCACTGGCCTCTGCCCCATTCTCATCCTGCTCATCTTGTTCATTCTCAGCAGGCTCCGCCACATGAGGTGTACTCATGGCAGTCTTCAACTCAGCACGGGTCTTCTCCAAGTCTTCCTGTACCATCTGGGCCTGGCCAGTGACGGAAGGGGAGAGAAGGAACAGCAATCAGCTCAGGTAACTTGTGATAACCTCTGCACGTCTAGAAGAATCTGACAGAAGGAAGGTACCAGGTAGGACAACTCATTTCATCTGCCCAATCCTTGATTTCCTCTCCTGTAAAATAGGAACAATTGGACCAATTTCCCAAGGGTACTGGGGGATTCTGGAAGTGTCTAGGACAGCCTTGAGCACCTTCCTTCACAATGTGTGCTGTTGAGGAAGGAGGGAAGGGAGCCCGAACCTGAAGAATTGAAAGACCTGGAACTTGTGTAGGTGGTACCACTTCCCATAATGCTTTGTTCAGGACACCGTGTCTTACCTTCTGCTGCCATTCCACAGCCTCACTTTCCTTCTTCTGCCGGGCCATTTCCAGCTGGGAGATCCGAGCTGTCAGTTCCGCCATTTCCATTGCCTATGGATAAATTGGAGCCTGTGAGGACTGGGCCTTCTGGTCCTCATGGTATTTCCAACCCTAGTTTTCTTGGGGAACCAGTAGGTAACCTACAGCTCCACTTGCTTGCTGCCTTGGAAGCTCTTTTTACCAGACTCCTCCACTCCATTCCCATCTTCCACACCCACCACTGCCTTATAAGTCACAGCTCCGCCCCTAGACTATGGGTCTCCTGAAGACAAGCATGTCACCTCTGTCCCCGCCTCATCATTTCTCCTCTCTCCATCCTCTCCCTCAGTATTGCCAAGGATGCAACTGGAGGCACAGGAAAGCTTTGGAGATAACTGGCTCACTGTCTGCAGTGGCAGACACTTGCCTGCTCTCCTAGAATGATCAGGGCTTCACTAACTCTTCCTAGGATAAGTATGGGAAAGACACTTCAGTGTCACCAGCAGATGTGAACAGGGGAAGAAAGCTTCTGCCTGCCCTCACACCGTGGGCATGTCTCCCATGATAGCCTCCCCCTACTTCCACGCCAAATAGGGCAAGAGCATAGCTCAAGGAATTTAGGCCACAGGTTCTTAATTTCTGAGTCACTGAACCCTTGGAAGATGTGATTAGAGTATGGGTGCCTGTGCCATCCTCCCCAAATGTAAAGAACACATAGTTTTGTGTGTGGGTTTGGAGAGCAGCTCTTCAAAATGAGGCAGATATGGGTTCTAACCCTTACTCAGCCACAGCTGTGTGATATTTGCCAAGTCTCTTAACCTTCCCTGAGCCCTAATTTTCTTATCTGGACACATTATCCCATGTGGGGTTAATCTCATAGGATTACTGGGAAGAGAACACATATAGGTAAGGAAAAGGAAAACCTATATTTGTGTTGCCAGCCTATACAACACAAATGTGTGTGAATCTCTGTACTGCTCTTTTTCCTCCCTTGCCACTGCCAGATCATCAGCTCAGATCCCCAGCGGTTATGAAAGCGAATAGAAACCAAGAGTTCAAGGTTTCTGGGCCAAGCCAGTGACTTCTCAGCTTGCTTCTGAATGAACTATCTACTAGAGGCCTGTGGAGTAGCAGTCTGCCTGAGAGTCAGCCCTGGGGGCAGCGGTAGCTATGATTAGGCAGGCAGACAAGGGGGAAAGGGCAGGTCCCACAATCTCAGTCCATCTTGCTGCTTTACCAGCTGTTCCTGGGTCTTCTTCTGGTCCCGAGAGGCCTGTAGCAGGGCCTCCTTGGCCTCTTCGGCTTCTTGACGCTCCTTGGCCAGCTTTTCAGCCTCGCTCTGAGCACGCTTCCGTTCCTGCTCAAGTTCCATGGCCCGGCGGGTCTGTTCTTCCAGTTCTGGGAAGGAAAGGGGAGAAGGCAGTGCAGAGCACAGAGATGAAGACGGCCCACTAGCTCCCTTCCCGCAAATGCTCCACACAGAGCACAGCTGGCAACAGATTCTGAGCACTCTTTCTTCTTGTCCCACCCCCTCAGCTATTCTTTGGTCACACAGCACTATCTGGTGTGAAATCTGCAGCTCAGGCAAAAGGGTCTCTCCAGCACAAAGTGGTCAGACTCTGGGAAAACCCAGTCTCCAAGTGGCCCCAAGCCTCACCTTGCTGAGCCTTCTTAGTCTGTTCCTCAATCTGCTTCAGCCTCTCCATCAGTTCCTCCTTCTCCCGCTCAATCTTCTCCTTCTCCTTTTCTGCCATCTCACGCTTCTTCTTCTCGTTTTCCAGTAGAGCACTAGGGGCATAGCCAAGGGATGGAACAGGATAGATAGTAAGGCTACATGGAACCCTGGGGACTCACAAGGACCCCAGACTCTGCGTCCCTCAGCCCCTACTCTTCCAACATACCCAGGGTTTGCGAGTTTGCACTACTTCCCCTTCCTCCACATCCTTAATGTCACATCATTGCCCCATGTGGGCTGGCATGCTCAGGGCTCAATCAGCTTGCTCCTGAGTCAGAAGGCCCAAACTGGACTTGCAGCTCTGCCAGCAACCCACTGGGGTGCCCCTGGCTATGCTGCTGCTTTCTTAGCCTCAGTTCTGCTAACTGTAAAATGGCTAAATAGGTCCTGTCGTATCTACCTCATGGAGTCATGAAACCTCTTCCAGGAAGCCTTCCTGTCTCCTGCAGCTAAATGCCTTTTTTCCCTCTGAGATTTGCTCTACCCTTCTCCCCATCTCTCCTTCTGTTACTTTTCTCCATAGCACTTGTTATCATCTCAGATACTATATAATTTGCTTACATATTATGTCTTTTCATTCACACTACAATGATAGCTTCATGTGGGCAAGCATTTGGAATCTTCTTTGTTTTCTCACTATTGGATTAATATTTATTAACTGAATTAACGGCATGCCTTTCGTACCTTGAGTTACGTATATGAGGTACTTCAAGAAGTTCACGAGAGTGCCAGCATTGTGGTACAGCAGGTTCAACTGCCACTCATGATGGCTAGCATCCCATATCAAAGTGCCAGTTCAAGTCCCAGATACTTATTTTAAAAAAAAAAGTTCCAGCTACTTTACTTCCCATGCAACATTCTTGCTAATGAGCCTGGGAAGGCAGTGAAAGATGGCCAAGTCCTTGGGCCCCTGTCACCTAAGTGGGAAAGCAGGATAGAGCTCCTGGCTCCTAGTTTCAACTTGGCCCAGCACCAGCTATTGTGGCCTTTTCGGGGAGGGAGGGGTGCATCCGCAGGTAGAGGATCTCTCACTGTCTTTCTCACTCTCCCTCTCTCCCCAATGGCCTGCCTTTCAAATAAAGAAATAAATACATATATAAATCTTTTTTTAAAAGTTTATGGAAAAGTGAAAATTAAAAGACAAGTTGGGGCAGGCACTTGGTCTAGTAATGAGGTCTCCAGTTAGGAGATCCCCCCCACCCCGCCATTCCACACCAAAGTGCCTAGCTTTGACTCCCAACTCCATCTCTAATTCCAGCTTCCTACTAATGCAAACCCTAGGAGGCAAAAGTGATGAATGATGACTCCACTAATGGGATTTCTGCCACCCACATTAGAGACCAGGCTCACAGCTTCAGCCTGGCCCAGCCCCTGCCAATGTACAACATTTGAGGAATGAACAAGCAGATAAGAGCTCTCTGTCTCTCTAAGTTTATTAAGAAAAAAAATGTCTATTTTGTTACAACAATTTTTTAAAACCATGCATATCGGGGGGTTTTCAAAAAGTTCATGGAAAAATGCATACTATGAAAAAATGCTAAAACTTCAATTTTTTACCAAAATAAACTACCTTCAGATTCCATTTTTTCCATCAACCTTTTGAAGTGCCTTCATGTATTGTTTCTCCTCTCTTGCCTCGCCTACTAGACTGAAAGATTCTAGAGAACAGGTTCCTGCCAGATCCAGCTCTATAAGTTGTCCCCCAATCTTAGTAATTATTTTTTCTGAATAAATGTGAAACTTAGTGTCTTACCTCTCTATTGCAGGGAGTCATTTCTATCTTACTAGGTGAGAAGATTCTCAAGATTTCAAACCCCTATGACAGAGTATCTACTATAGCAATGCTCTACAAAGCTTAACACACATGAGAACCACCTAGGATCTTTTAAAATAATTTACCGAGATGAAATTCACATAATATAAAATCAAGCATTTTAAAACGAATATTCAGGCCGGTGCCATGATATAGTAGGTTAAGCCTCCACCTATGGTGTTGGCATCCCAAATGGGCGCCAGTACAAGTCCCAGCTGCTCCTATTCTGATCCAGCTCCCTGCTAACAGCGTAGGAAAGCAGTGGAAGATGGCCCAAGACCTTGGGTCCTTGCACACACATGGGAGACCTGGAAGAAGCTCCTGGCTCCCAGCTTCGGACTGGCCCAGCTCTGGCCATTGTGGCCATTTGGGGAGTGAACCATCAGATGAAAGACCTCTCTCTGTGTCTCAAATAAATAAATTAATTCAAAAAAAGAATATTCACTGGCATTTAGGACAGTCACTATGTTCTAAAACCACCACATTTATTTCATTCTAAAACATTTGTATCAAATCAAAACCACAATGAGATATCATCTCACCTCTCTCAGAATGGCTAAAATCCAAAACACAGAGAGTAATAAATGCTGGCGAGGATGTGGACAAAGGGGAACCCTTGTACACCACTGGTGGGAATGTAAATTAGTGCAGCCACTGTGGAAAACAGTGTACAGATTTCCTTAAAAACTGGAAATACAGGGGCCGGCGCTGTGATGTAGCAGGTAAAGCCACAGCCTGCAGTGCCGGCACCCCATCTGAAGTCAGAGTTACAGAGAGAGGAAAGGCAGAGAGAGAGACAGAGAGGTCTTCTATCCGCTGGTTCACTCCCCAATTGGCTGAAATAGCCGGAGCCGGGATGATCCAAAGCAAGGAGCCAGGAGCTTCTTCCAGATCTCCCACATGGGTACAGGGACCCAAGGAATTAGGCCATCTTCTGCTGCTTTCTCAGGCCACAGCAAAGAGCTGGATAGGAAGTGGAGCAGCCGAGACTAGAACCAGCGCCCATATGGGATGCCAGCACTACAGGCTGCACGGCTTTACCCGCTACACCACAGCGCGGGCCACTGTATTATGTTCTTAGAATTTTATCTAGAGACCACATTGAATATGTCAAAAAGAATTAAAATTTAAAAAAATAAAATATATGCATCCCTCCACAGTAAAACCCTGTACCTTTTAAAGAGTTTCACCTCATTTCCCTTCCTCCACCCTAGTCCTTGACACCCATCAATCTATATTGTTTCTACAGATCGTTCTCTTCTGCATGTCCCATATACATGGAATCATACACTATGTGGCCTTCTGTGTCTGGCTTATTTCATTCAGCATAATATTTTAGAGGTTCATCCACACTGAAGTATATCATTCATTCCTTTTATGGCTGAATATTGCATGCATATACAATCTGAGTATCTATCTGTTGATAGACCTTTGTGCTGTTTCAATTTTTTGATTATTGTGCACAGTGCTGCTGTGAACATGTGCACATGTACTTCTTTGAATAACTATTTTTTAAAATTCTTTTGGGTGCACCCCTAGGAGTAGAATTGCAGGATCAAATGCTTACTCTATGTTGAGCTCTCAGAGGAACTGTCACACAATTTTTCATAGTGGGTCAACCATTTTGCATTCCCACCAGCAATGTACAGGACTACCAATGTCTCCATAATCTTGCTGACACTTGTTTTTTTCCATTTTTATGTTTTTTAAAATTTATTTGGTTGAAAGTCAGAGTTACAGAGAGAGAAGGAGAAACACACACACACACACACACACACACAGAGACAGAGAGAGACCTTTCATTCACTCCTCAGATAACCACAAACGGCCAGGGCTGGGCCAGGCCAGGCCAAAGCTAGGAGCCAGGAGCCTCATCAGGTCTCATCCACTTGGGTGGCAGGGTCCCAAACATTTGAGCCATCTTCTTCTGCTTTCTTATCCAGGCCACTAGCAGAGAGCTGGATTGGAAGTAGAGCACCTGGGACAGGAACTAGCACCCCTAGGGGAAGCTGGTGTCACAGGCAGTGGCTTTTCCCACCATGCCACAGCACTGACCCCATTCTTATTTTCATGATCTCTATACTAGTGGATGTGACATAGTACCTCACCGTGGTTTTGATTTGCATTCTTATAATGGCCAGGGAGTTTTCATGTGCCTGCTGATCATCTGCATATCTTCTTTTTTAAAAAAAGATTTTATTTATTTATTGGAGAGGTAGAGCTACAGACAGTGAGAGGAAGAGAGGGAGAAAAAGGTTTTCCATCCACTGGTTCACTCCCCAATTGGCCGCAATGGCTGGAGCTGAGCAGATCTGAAGCCAGGAACCAGGAGCTTCCTCTGGTTCTCCCACGCAAGTGCAGGGGCCCATCTTCCACTGCTTTCCCAGGCCACAGCAGAGAGCTGGATCGGAAGTGGAGCAGCCAGGACTAGAACCGGTGCCCATATGGGATGCCGGCGTCACAGGCTGAGGATTAACCTACTGTGCCACAGCGCTTGCCCCCATCTGCATATCTTGTTTAGAAAAATGACCACCTGGACACAGATTTGAAAACAGTAGATCTTGTCTTTCTAACAAGTTCCCAAGTTGATGCTGAAGGCGATGGGCCTCAGATTAAACTTTGAGTAGTGAGAGGCTACCGTGTAAGGGCTAGGGAATTTGTAAGGAAAATTCTGGTGGCCCTGTGCAATTCTGCTCAAAAAGCCCTTAAGAATTCAGGTTTAAATGTGCATGGAGTTCTCTATTACTGCCACTGTACAATTCAGCTTGCCTGGGGCAACCCAGAGTCCATCTAGCATAGCAGTGGCATGATGATTATTGGCAAGCCCCTGAAATCTCAGGTTTCTTTCTTTTTTTTTCTTTTTTCTTTTTTTTTTTTTTTTGACAGGTAGAGTTATAGACAGAGAGAGAGAGAGAGAGAAAAGTCTTCCTTCCGTTGGTTCACCCCCAAAATGGCCGCTAAGGCTGGCACTGTGCCGATCTGAAGCCAGGAGCCAGGTGCTTCTTCCTGGTCTCCCATGTGGGTGCAGGGCCCAAGCACTTGGGCCATCCTCTACTGCCCTCCTGGGCCACAGCAGAGAGCTGGACTGGAAGAGGAGCAACCGGGACTAGAACCCAGCGCCCATATGGGATGCCAGTGCCACAGGGGGAGGATTAGCCAAGTGAGCCACAGTGCTGGCCCCTGAAATCTCAGGTTTCTAATACTTGCTTCTCAGAAACAGAGATACCTGATGTTGAATGGAGGCAGGTGTCATCCCCGCACAGCTCACTCCTTCTTAGTCCTAGGTTGGCTTCCTTTCCTGCCTTGGCAGGCTGGGCACCTGTAAGAAGTTTCCTGGCCTTGGGCCTGGCCCCACTCCAGCTCTGTAGCACCTACCGCTCCATCTGCTTCTGGTGCTTCTCCTCCCGGGCCTGTGCCTTCATCTGCTGTACTTCAATGGTGTCAGGCTTGCGGCGGCGCATGTATAGCTCATGGTTCCCCATGCACAGGGCCAAGATTCGCTTGTTAATCCGCAGTCGGGGTGCATAGAAGACAAAGTCCTGGTGGAAAAACAGCAATCAGAAAGCGTTTGGAGGCACAAGGGAAGGTAAGTTTCTCCCTTCCGAAAAGCTATATCCAAAAGCACTGGAAACATTGTTTAACCCAGTCCTTCATATTACAGATGAGAAAACTAATGATCAGAGTGGTGAAGTGACTTGTCCAAGGTCAGATGGCACGTGGGTGAGAGACCCAAGACTAGAACTCAGGTTTCTTCACTCTGAAACCAGTGCTCTTTCCACCAAACCCCAATTTCTTTCAACCTCTGCTTGTCCAAAAATACACTCAACTCAGTTCAAGGATGGCAACTGTCTTTCTCTGCTACTTAGAGATCCCACTGGGCCTCTTTTGGAAGCCAAATAATTCCTGCAGAACACTCTGAGGAGTGCAGTATGAGTGGCTGAATGGCTCCTGTGTGTCTGAAAAGCAAATTTTAGTCCCAGCCCCTTAATTCCTTTTTGGAACAAGGCAGGCAGCAATTACATAGATAAATACACAAGTTCTTTGAACATCGATTATCCTGGTTGTGGTTTTTTAAATACGACTTATTCTCAGCTGACTTTGTTACTTACCTTTTTCTGATGAAAGTTGAGCACAGCAGCAATAAAAAAAAACACACACAAGAAAATCCAGTGAGTTTGAGTTTGTTACTACAAATACCACTGGACCAAAATCACCAGCTGGTGGACTAGCCACCACCTCCTCTGCCACTGAACCCAAACTGCTACCATCTCACATAGCTGAGAGTGCAGTGGAAGGAGCACAGGCTCTCAAGGTCAAATGACCTCAGCATAAATCCCAGCTCTATCATTTTGGGCTGTATGATCTTGGGCAAATCACTCCATCTCTCTGAATCTTACTTTCTTCAGCTACAAATTGAGTACACTACTACCTACCTAACCATGTTGTTGAGGTTTTAAGGAGACAACAGATGCAAAGTACATACCATGGGAAGCTGAGGTACCCCATGGTTGATTCAGCCCTAACAAAAACAGTCAGGCTCAGAATAGTGACTGGCCCTTGTTGGACACAAGGTCCAGCAAAAGTATGCTCTCATCTCAGCTTTCTATCCTACCCTCAATCACCAGCTTTCTGGTCTTGTCAGCTGCAGGCAACTGAGTGGGTGAGAAGTGTGGCAAACATGTTAGAGAAATGATTGGAACCAGAACATTTTCTTGGTCTTGAGTTGCTCCAGAGAAAAGTCTGAGAGGACAGCAATAAAGTTATACCAAAGAGCAAATTTGAGAGATCATCTTTAGATTTGGACTTTTGACCCTGCCTGCCCTCCACAATTAAAGATTTACAAACTATATGAACAGTACCCACTTTCTGAGGCTCAGGAGCTTGGAAAGATGACATCCATTGTATTTCTAGCCCAGAGACTCCGGATAGCAGAAGACATGGCTGAGAAGCAGCACTGAGGACTGCCTGTGGCCCTCCCTCATCCACAGCAAGGAATACAGGTAGCTGGTGGCACCGCCTGGATATCTCTGGACATCAACATACCCTTCTATCCCCAATCTCCATTTGTGCCTCCTGTTCATGAAAATGTGCCCACGCACATGTGCACACACACACACACACATACACACACACACACACGTGGACACATATCAGAAAAGGAAGACAGAATACAATGACGTATGACTACTGTTAGCACTATCCAGGCATTGGCAAGCAAGCACCTGTCTTTGGCCAGAGGGTGGGGTGGAGTCACTCACCGGGGCTTTTTTGTCAATGGGCTTGATGACAAACTTCTTATCGTTGAAAGAGATGTTTCTGATTTCACTCCAAGGGAAGCCTATCTTGGGAGTCAGTCTGTAGAAATGGAGACCAACAGCATCAGGACAAGGGCCAGATATGAAGATGCTCTTCCCTCACTATTCCCTACCCCCAAACTTCTCTTCAGGAGGAGGTAGACTCACAGTCAGCTCAGCTAGTATCATCTCACCCTACCTGGTTAGTTGCCAACACTGAGGGTATAAAAAGGATTTCCTGATACTACAACCAGCATATTATTCCTTGGCTCAATCTCTGAGGTTTGTTTTCTTGTATTTGTGGTTGAGGCAAGACCTTGTAACAATCCCTCAAGTGTTATCAGCTGTATTTAACTAAGACTCCTCCATCCAAGGTTGTAAACAGTAAACAATGAACTCCCCGACTGAAAGTTATGTAGGAAAATAATCTATTCATCTCTATTCTCAACAAGAGGGAAAAAATAAGCAAGTGAGATAAGGTTAAGGTAAGAGGATTATAAGCCAAAAACCACGTAATCATCACTTGGGGCTTCAGACTAATGACAAATCCTGACCAGGTAGGTTCCAGGCTAGCACTGTCCAACAAAAATAGCATAGAGTAAGAGTCACATATATAATTTTAAGTTTTCTCATGGCCTCATAGAAGTAAGTAAAAAGGAAATACATGCACTTTTCAGATCTCTCTCTCTTCACCCTCTCTCTCCTGATCTATTTCTCTCTCTCTCTCTCGACTCCCCCTCCTCTTCTTCACCCCTTCTTTCTAGCCTATCAGACTTTCCCTGTCAATAAACCATTTCCCTTAAAAAATACATTCAATTAATTATAACCCAAAATATACAAAATACTATTTTTAAACATGTAAATAAATATTTTAAAGTATTAATAAGTTATTTTACATTCTGTTTTTCACACTATGCCTTCAAAGTCTGCTATATAGTTTACACTCACAGCACATCTCAATTCATAGTCGTACATCTCAAGTGCCTCAAAGGCCTCATGTGGCCAGCACCTCCCTTATAATAGATACTACAAGGCTAGTCAGTACAGGATTTTGAGGCCTAAGGGACGCTGTGCAATCACCTGGCCTGGATTAAATTAGTGCAAAAGAACGGAGGAGGGATTCAAGAGGTAGAGCTCTAGACAGGGTAAGTCCTTAGGATCAGAGTCCTTGGCCCAAATAAACTCATACAATTCCAAGGTATACCTGTCATTCTGCTCATAGATGTTGAGACCCAGGGCATCCACACCCAGCCACAGCTCTGAGCCCTTCTTGTTCTTAATGCTGAAGTAGTTCACTCCATACATCTCCAGATCTTGAGCAATCTTCAGATATTCCAGGACAGCATCCTCCCTAAGTGACACAGAGCAAAGGAGCTCAGAGGGGAGCCTGTCAGTCACATGCAGGGAGACAGAAAGCCTATGTGCCCCATACTTCTAATACCCATCTTACTTTATAGGGCGGGAAAGAGACAGATGTGAACAGATGATGTATAACAGCACACATGGCTTTTGCCAAGCAAAATCTGCTGACAAGAACTTACGCTCTGAGATTCCCAACAGGAATCAGGGTAGGCCAAGCCTTGCTACTGTCTGGCAAGTTAGCTGCCAAAGAAACAATTTTCTTCCTCCCATTCATTGTGACACTCTCTGACACAGGCATGATCTTAGCAGAGCACAGACAGGGTGGTGGTGGCAAAAAATGAGATTTGTTCCTCAACAAGGCAACCCCCAAATACTCTGCAATGCTCAGAAAACTCTTTCCCCATGTCGTTTCTGGGGAGCAGTCTGCATGGTTTACTGGGGTCCTTCCATTTCTTTATGGTCATAACCATTTGGGCTACCAGCTGTTACCACTCACCAAAACAAAACAAACAAACATCCTTATAATGGTATTGGTTTGCTTTCTATCTTTAAGTGCCAGCATCATCTCTGTCCCTCTTTTCTCAAATATCCAACAACATCCCTAGTCATCCTTCTTTCTTCAAGAGCCATTGGGCCGGACAGCTGCCAGGGAGGGCTTACCTGAGCATACCCCGGTGTTCCTCATGCCACACCTGGATTCGCTCCTCCCACTGGTCTTTGTTGAGTTTGTGCTGCTCCAGGACTCTGGGAAGATAATGGGTAGTGAGTGGTTTAGGGTGCAAAACCCACATGCAGGAAGGAAAGAACATCCACTTAGATCTCTAAAGGGTTGATGCAAAGAGGATGTGGAGTCTTCTCACTGAGATCATAGGGAAAGCGGAATGAAATTAGAACAGGAAGATAGGAGCGCTACAAGCACAGATAACCAAGAAAGATAACGGAGATGTACATTCAACCAGAAAACCTGGTAATATGCTGTAGTCGTCAATCATGGCAATGACTTATCAGGTGATCAGGTGTCTGTGCTGACTTAGGGAGCTAAGAGTAGGGAAGGGCCTCATGGAGCCAGGAATACTTTCTTGCTAGATCTTATTGGAACCAATAGTTTGTATAAGAATCTTGTTCATGGATAAAAGAACAGCCTTGGGCTACAAAACAGAAAATCAAGCCCAAATAGGTAAGGAAAGAAACTGATAGGCTTAGCCACCCAGATCTACTACACTGTAAATAAGATCTACTACACTGTAAATTTAAACATGCCATCTCAAGACATCATGGCAATGACTCAGGTTGAGTCCCAAGGCACAGTTTACTGTCCCTAATACCTTCTGCTGAGTTGTACATGTGCCACGGCTCCCATGGAACTAGGGCCCCACAGTGAGGACTGACTTGTCCTTCTAGTCCAGATGCTTATGAAAATGATCACTGGATGTAGTGGGAAGAATCCTGCATTAGAACATTAAGAGACTAGGGTCCCAGGTCTGGCTCTGCCTCAAATGAATGATGAGAGATGGGGCAAGTCAGTGTGAGTACCTCTGCCCTTCTATTTCCTTAGCCAGGGAATAAGGATAATGTCTGCCTATCCATTTACTGTGTTGTCGTGATACCGAAATAAAAATAATGGATGTTGGAGAGTGTTTAGCTTTGAAGCTTACAAAAGTAGAAAGCTCTGCTGTTTGAGCTCCCCCGTATCCCTGGCTTGTGTATTTCTCTCTCCCTTGTGAACCCCTGATACAAAAGGTCCAAATCAGTGTGAAACACTGAGAAAATGTAATGAGCAAGGGGACAAAAATCAATGCATCTCTGATCCTATGTAAGCACCTGCCTCCAGGGTAATGAAGTTCTATAATCAGGCACACAGAGGAGGGAGGGGAAAAAAGAATTTATTTTGAGAGCCAAAGAAACAACAGGGTATGACGCTATATACAAATGCATCTCTGAGCACCATAACACAGTCTTCAGACAGACCCTAACGAAGAGGCACAGATCCAGTGGACCAAGGGTTGGGCAGTCTTGGACTGCAGCCCACCTCTAGCAAGGGTAAAGGGGGTCAGAACACCACCTCACCTCTGTGGCAGCAACTTGTCTCCAGCCAGATAGCCAGCCTTGTGCACCTCCTTATTGAAGTCACCATACTTGGACTGCACAGCATAGGAGGCCAGCAGCACGGCCGTCTCAGGAGGGCAGTAAATATCATCATTGAGAATACCCTCCTTCACTTGCAGGAAGAATAGGCGCTGGGTGATGTCCTGGATCAATTCTTCAGACACATCCTCAGGGTAGAACTTGGCCCGGAACTTGAAGAGCAAGGGACTTTCCTTCCGTACATCCTGGGCAGTCACCTAGGAGCAGCATGGGGTTACAGACTCAAAAAATGGGCTTCAGGGTGGGAGACAGACCACAGGTTAGGAGAAGACACTGAAAGGTCATTGTTTGGGTAATCTCAGAGAGCCAAATGGCAACCCTCCTGGTAATGCAGGAAAGAGAGGCATTATTTTCTTTGGGGACCCAATGCCATGTCTGTAATAACTTCCTGTTGGCAATTTCTTCCAGAAATTACCTAATATTCACTGATGTTCAGAAGCCTTCAAGGCACCATTAGCTGGCAATATATCCAACTGGCCTCAAATCTGAGGGTAGACTTAAGAAAGTTAAGAAAGCTCCTCTCTTAAGGCTCCTCCAGCTCCAGAAATTAGCAAGTAAAAACTAGGGTGTGTGGCTGAGGCTTGGAATTGGATAGGCAGGAATACAAACTAAATAATCTTTTAAAAAGATTTTTATTCATTTATTTCCAAAGCAGAATGAGAGAGAGAGAGAGAGGCCAGCGTCACAGCTCACTTGGCTAATCCTCCACCTGCGGCGCCAGCACCCCGGGTTCTAGACCCGGTTGGGGCACCAGATTCTGCCCTGGTTGCTCCTCTTCCAGTCCAGCTCTCTGCTGTGGCCTGGGAGTGCAGTGGAGGATGGCCCAAGTGCTTGGGCCCTGCACCCACATGGGAGACCAGGAGGAAGCACCTGGCTCCTGGCAACGTGTCGGCTGCAGCAGCCATTTGGGGAGTGAACCAACAGAAAAGGAAGACCTTTCTCTCTGTCTCTCTCTCTCTCACTGTCTAACTCTGCCTGTCAAAAAAAAAAAAAAGAAAGAAAGAAAGAAAAAGAGAGAGAGAGAGACAGAGAGACAGAGAGAGAGATTGGAGATACTGTCTTCCATCTGCTGGTTCATTCCCCAAATGGCTGCAACAGCCATGGCTCATGCAACAGGTAGTCCAAAGCCAGGAGCCAGGAACTCCATCCTGATCTCCTATGCAGATGCAGGGGCACAAGCACTTGGGCTATCCTCTGCTGCTTTCCCAGGGACATTAGCAGGGAGCTGGAGCAGATGTGTGAAATAGCTAGGACTCAAATAAGGCACTCCAATATGAGAAAGAAGCACTCCAAGCAGCAGCCAAGCCTGCTGTGCCACCAAGCCTGCCCCTGGATATCTTCTGAAGCATGAAACTGATTCCTAATGGCTCCCCATTTGTAAAGAAAAAGTCTCAACTTCTTGAGAAAAGAAGATTCTATGGAAGGTGGGCTATCCACCCCCTAGACACAGTCGGAGAAACAAACTATAGATACAGTATGGAAACCTCTAAGGATAAAGTCAGCTAGCTTGAAGATAGTGAGATGGAGGACTACCAGCTTTCTGCAGAGATGCTACTTGGAACAAACAGCTTCAATGGACTCAGATAATCCCATGTGGAACCTCACTGAAAGAGGTAAGCATTTTTATGAGGTTCAGGTTTCATTTGACCCACGGGGGTGGGGCGAAAAGACAGCATTAAGCCTACAAGATCTTTAAGATTTTTTTCAAATTCAAAAATCTGCAGTTTTATAACAAATCTCCTATAGCCTTTAATTTTGGAAAGACAAAAGGGATATCAATCCCCTCTTAAAGAACTGGTAATAAGGGCTGGTGCTCTGGCTTAGCAGGTAAAGCTGCTACCTGCAGCACCAGCACCAGCATCCCATATGGGCATCAGTTCGAATCCCAGCTGTTCCAGTTAGGAATCAGCTCCTGTTAATGCACCTGGTAAAGCAGCGGAGGATGGCTCAAGTGCTTGGGCCCCTGCTACCCACGTGGGAGACCCAGAAGAAGCTCCTGGCTTCTGGCTTTGTATCAGCCCAGCTCCGGCTGTTGCAGCCATTTGGGGAGTGAACCAGTGGATGGAAGATCTCTGTCTCTGTCCCACTCTCTCTCTCTGTAACTCTGCCTTTCAACTAACTAAATAGCTAAATAAATGAATCTTTTTAAATAAAAGAACCGCTAATGGATTTGGTCCTAAACAAATCAGAGTTCAGGGCAGACCTCCCAATGGGAAGGAAAGGGTGTCTTCCTAGAATTCTCGGCATTCTTGCTGTGAGAAGCCCGAGTGGAAAAAGAGCAAGAACTTTGCCTTGTCTGAGTCCTCTGCCTGTACTCTGACCCAAATGATCAACAGGCCACCCAGTATCAAACATAGCCCCAGGAACCCCGGCTTTACCAGCTAGTACATGTTACATTCCTGAGCAAGTTCTAGTGGAGGAATAAATTCCAAACTCGACAGAGGAGTAAGCAGTTACCTTCTTATTGAGCTTCAGCCAAGTGGAGAAACCCTTCGTGTCCTGATACTGCAGACCGAAGAACCACACTTCCCTCAGGCCAATCGTTTTCACCACCTAGAAAACACAAAGCAGTCACTGATTGAACACTCAGCTTGTGCCAGGTACAGAGGACACAAAAGTAGAGCCAACACAGTCTGTGCTCTTAAGGGGTTTAAGGAACTCAGCATCTAGCAAGAAAATGCATTTGGGCAGCAGTCAAGAATTGATATCAGCATCTCTCTGCACAGAGTACTTCTGCTGAGGGAGGCAGGGGAAGCACTACCACACACTGAGAACTTGACATCCATTATCTCATTTTCAAAATAGCCCTATGACATAATGAAATGAGATCCATTATATAGATAGTGAAGGTGAGGTTCAAAGAAGTGAAATAGTTTGCCCAAGGTCAGGCAGGGTCAAGATTCAAACGAGGTTTGTCTAACTCCAAATCCATTCAAACCCAATGCTTTTCTGCTACCTCCTCCCTCCCTCTACAATGCCATGCCACTTCCAACTCCTAGGATGGATTAAAGGTTTAAGCTAGAGACTGTTAGATTGTCTCCTACATTTTGTCCTCCAGGGATGCTCCTGTATACTGTCCTTTACATTTTAGCAACTGGGAGTGATTCACACATTTACAATACCCTAAGCAAGAATGTTTGAGAAGATAAAGCAAGGAGTATAGAATCTATACACCCTGAAGCTTTGCTGTTTCTAGGTGCTAGGGTCCTTTTTTCAATCCTTGGTCAGAGCCTAGTCAAGATTCCCTTTACTATTCAGAAAAACTGAAGGTAGGAATGAGGATAGAAATAGGGTGGGTCCCTCAGTGTAGTAGCTTAGGGGTCCCCTGGTGCCCTAAGCCTCTAGGCTGAGCAGTGGGCAGGAAAAGGAAGGCTGCCAGGAGAAGACAGATGGGGTCTTTTCTCCAGTCCCCAACATTAGCTCAACATTAGGCTCAAGCCCAGCATGCCCACCACTGGGGCCGGCAGCAGTGAAGCTGAGACACATCCTAATGAGGTCAGGCTGGCATCAAGCAACTTTCTCTCTCTTTTCTCTTTTTTTTTTGGGGGGGGAGCGAAGTGGTAGAAGTTGGGGGGTTAGGATGAGTGAGTAGAAAATGTAAGAAATGTACCTGGAGATAAAAAATAGGAAACAATGATCCAGACTTGCTAATATCCTTCCCTATCAGCAAATTAGTATCTTCCCTCAAAAAGACACACACACACACAGAGGAATGGGCATTTGGCACAGCAGCTACGTCTTAGGTTAGGATACCCACATCCCATATCAGAATGCCTGGGTGTGAGTCCTGGCTCTGCTCCCAGTTCAGCTTCCTACTAATATGCATCCTGGGAGGTTGGTCACTGCCACCCACTTGGGAGACCTAGACCTTCAGCTTGACCCAGCCCTGACCATTGTAGGCATCTGGGGAGTGAACCAGCGGATAGAAGCTCTTTCTGTCTCTCTGCCTGTGAATAACCACACAGACATACACATAGACACACACACACACACACACACACACACACACCTATCATACATCCAAAGCCAGGCTCCATCCACAATCACACCTGGAGCTCATAATATAGACCTTCCAAGGCCCAAAGAAAAAGGTAGGTCATTTCTATTAAGCACCTATTATGTGCCAGGCACTGAACACTAACCTAACTCTGTCAGACAGCTGTTATTCCCAGGCTATGGAAGACAAAACTAAGGCTTAGAAAGACTATCTAAAACCTTGCTATGTGTGACTCCAAAGCCAGTACCATTTTTTCTCTAGCATGCTATCTCCTAATGCCAAGGGCTCACAGGAGCTTAAAACCCTGGAGTTCTCAACTAACTAACTTTGTCTCTCTTTTGGCCCAGATATCTCTTCCACATAATGAACTTTGACCACCTCTGCATCTGTGATTTCTGGCTTTCCCACTAGTCCTAATCAACAGTCGCTCTGGAGAGAAGCCAAGCCCTCAAGTCATCAACCTTCATTGCTCACCAGGTCACCTTCCCCTTTATAGTTTGAATTGGGTATCAGGAAACCTGAGCACAAGTTTCACTCTGCCTCTAAACTGCTGTGTGATTTTTAAGGCAGCACATTTCCCACCCAGAAAGTCAGCTTCCCCATCTACTGAGGCTGTGGCTTAGAGTTCTGTCTTCTCTTAAACTCTGTCATTCTACTAATTAGAGGTTGTAATTACAAATGGGTAGGAACAATAACCCAATTTCCCACCTACTTCTTGCCTAGGAGTTATCAGGAACATAGTAAAGGTAAATGGGAATAGTAGAGGAAGTGGGGAGGAAAGATCAAAAAGGCTCCAGGATTCAATAGCCAGGTGAGTCCCTGACTAAGTGAATAGGCAGAGGGAACTGCCAGCAAGTTTTAGATGGAGCAATGTGAATGCTTATGTTGAAATGTAATATTAACTTTTTGCAAAGGGTGGAAGGTGTATTGACAAGAAATTTTTTTAAAGCACCCTTTATTTCGTCCTAGAACTAAGCTAGGGCCCAATAACCAGTTCTAATGATGTGCCACAGGGTGGCAGAAAACTGTGTCTAGTTCCAATTGGTAGAAAAAGGCAAGTTCCAAGAAATGATCTAGCCTCCAGAGACAGAAGGACTCACTAAGGAGGCTAAAGATAAGATAGACCATTGGGGCCAGTATGCTAGGTCATGAGAGGTATGTCTGACTAAGAACAGTCCTGGTAGGGCAACTGCCCTTTGCCAGTTGTAGAGGCTCAGAGACCACACGACTGAAGACAAGTGAGACAGACACAAACTATGCAGCCAGACCTGAAGGTTCCAAGAGCGAACTGCTTAGCCTCTTTTTGTGTCACATTTTCTATCTGTTTACTTAGTACTGTGAGTAGAGGTGTGGTAAGAGAAGGAGCATCATGGGAACCAACGTAGTTCTGGGATCCAGAATAACGCTGAGAAGACAGAAACAGTAATAGCTAAAGCAATGTTGAAAGAAATAATTCAGAAGCAGTGAAAAACCTTGAGCTCTCTGAACTTTGTGCACATGGAGAAATCAGAAACACAAATTTTCCGCTTCCTTAGGCTCTAGGGCTTGGAGAGATGAGCAATGTCTCTCAGCATACACTGAAGTTTCAAAGTAAGGAAATGAGGATGTGGGGGAAGGAAATATGGTCAGAAGTCAGAATTCAGTCTGTGGAAAAAAAACAAGGACAAATCAGGTGACCCCGACCTCGACTTCAGGCTATAAAGACATCTCCAATTAAGGTCTTGGGGATGCTGGGAACCATTTGATCAGGCAATTCTTGGCCCCATTTCCAAGTCCCCAGACATGGAAATGGAGCCCAGCTCTGCTTGCTTCTAGCTTTGTTTCCAGCTGAGACCTCTACTCTAGAGAAAAGCAGAAACTTTGTTTTCAAGCGAGAGAGAGGTATCTAGCTGCTGATTCCAGGAACAACCTCTGCGGACCAAGAGACTAGAGTTCATATTGTTCCATTCTAAGAAATGGTTTTATCTCTGAAAGAAAAAAAAATTCTTTCTTTGTTCCCTTTAACCCCAGCCAGCCAGCTCATGTGACCTGAACCAGTGTTTCCCAAAGTTGCCATGGAAGAAATCCTTAAATAATGAATGCATATACTGACCGGATGCAAGGGTAGGGGTGGAGAGATAATAAGAAGATGGTTGTAAGTCAATCAGAATCTCTTTGAAACGTCACCTTAAGTCTTAATCGTTTGTGCAGATTTTACATTCTACTCCATAAACAATTGTTTTTATTTTTATAATTAAATTGATGCACCAACATACTTATGAAGTCATATTTAGCCCACAGATTAGTGTCCCTCGTAGAATCTGCCACATATCCATCTAGGGGGACTGGACACACTATGGATTCAATTCAGCCCCATGACAA
The DNA here is from genome assembly GCA_949820135.1 of Sylvilagus floridanus. NCBI lineage: Eukaryota > Metazoa > Chordata > Mammalia > Lagomorpha > Leporidae > Sylvilagus > Sylvilagus floridanus. The sequence continues at coordinate 84,665,584 of OX463223.1, forward strand.
AAATCTCTGAAACAGGCTATGGAGAGTTACAGTGCTCGAGCAGTACAAACTGAGAGACTGAGGTCCGCCCCTGAGAAAATCTTCACTACTACCAGGATCGTCTGGATATAAACATGAACCCCTTTTTCTTCTCTTTTGCACGTCAAAGTTGCCTAGGTTGGATTTCAGTGGAGGGGAGTGGAGATCCAGTCAGTTCTGGAGCCCAGAGCCTCCCTCCTTGTATCCCCCATGCTTGAACCTGTCTGAGTAAACAAATCAGTGATGTCATCAGCCACCTCAGAAGCCCACAGCAGGATCAGGAAGCTGAAGGCTGCAGCCTCAAGAGAACTGTGTGAGAAATGATGTGCAAAATGCGTCAATGCCCAGACACCTGAGGCCTACTAAGATCCCATCCTCAGCTTGCCAGCAGCTGCGTCAGCCACCCACCTAAAAGCAAATCAATGTACAACTGAAAAGCTCCGAGACAGACTTACCCCCCATTGCTGCTTCTGGAACTCCACACTGCCTGTGCTCTACTGGTCACCTGCTCTATAGCACAGAACACACTCAGAGGGTTCTGAGTCCAGGGAGCAGGCAAATGGGGTCACAGAGAACCCAGCTGCCAAAAGCCACTGAGAAAACTGAAAATGCTACATGCCCCGATTCAAGCGCCAGCAATACCACTTCCTAGCTACAGAAACTTAAACAGATCTTTTTCCTCTCTTTCAGCCTCAGTTCTTCATTGGTAACATGGGGATACTATGGCAATAACAAATGTTAGTTATTTTACCAAATACAAACAGAAAAAAGAAAAGAAAGGGTTGCTATTTTTAATGCGAAGTCCTCAGGTTCCTAAGTACTTCAGTGAGCCAGAAAAGCTTCCTGATTTCACGGCTCTCTCATCTGAACTCCCAGAGCAATTTCCATCTACTTATTTAGCCCTTAATAAGAACAACCAATATTAGAATGCCTGCTATGCACCAGGCACTTTATTTACTTGAGGATTAAGTCACAAAATCTCTGAGATTTCAGTGTGATTATCATTTTACTGAGGAAAGGAAAGTCCTGAGAGACTAAATGAGCCATTCAAGGTCACACAGTTAAGTAGCAGGACAGAAATTGAACTCAGGACTGACTCCAAATCTTATGCTCCATAGGCCTGCCCATGTAACCTTAGCCTCAAGGGTGTTTCTTTCATTCTTTATGGAAAAGGGGTTGCATGTGGTTATCTATGCCTCCATAGGTAAGGAACTCCAAGTTCCTTTAGGGCAGAGATGGTGTTTTATAGGTCTGGAGATTCTCCCCCAGACACTGAAGACCTTCAGTCAGTATTGAGTCAATGAATAGATGAATGAATGGAAGCTCTGACACTTCATTGCACTCCTACAGCTCCAAGACATAGAGGAGAGGGGCATGGCAAACCATAGCTACCATGGCTGGGAGGGGCCAGGCAGAGAGATCTCAAAATGGAACTCATAGTGGTGGCACTGCCCCCTAGTGGTACCAAGGTAATACAAGATCAAGAGCCCCTGGAAGAATCTAAGGCTTTAGATTTGCTGTAGCAAAATGTGTTCTTTGCCCTCCTCAGCTGTAAACACACTCACAAGAAGCAGAAGTAAACTAGAGGAATGGTGGGCTCTACTTCCCTTTCCCACCAGGCTTTGGGTCTCATCAAGCTATGGCTTTCCATTGTTGCCTATTATTTATCATCGGGGCCAAGGAGAGTATTTTCTCTCTAGTCTACTCCTTTTCTGGTCATTGGCCAGATGACTACTGGGCTGCAGGATGGCCCAGAGCTGTTGTCAGTTCTCTCCAATTCCCTCCAAGGAGTCCAGCTCCTTCTTCCAAGGCCCTGGCTCAAGCAGGAGGGTCTCCTAGAATGATGGGTCTCAAAGGCCAGACAGAATGGACTTCCCCCCTCCTGTCTCAGCAATTTAAAGAGGGGAAAGAACTCAACATCTGCCTGTGACCATACACTTCTGTGGATTTCCCTCCTGACCTGCCTCAGCCTTCAGAGGGCGCTATGCTCAGTTCCTTAGTTGAGCTCAAATCTTGCCCCCAGCGTATTCACAAAGGGAATCCCAGGTCTGCTCCTTCTGATCTCACAGAAAGTAACTGTCCTCTCCTTCCTATGGCAATCCCTCAGAGGTCTGGGGATGGAGAACACATCTTCCCTGTCTTCTTCAAGCTAAACAAGTAGAATAGCGCAGTGGCAGAAAACTCTAGTTGTTCCATCAGAGCTGCATTCAAAGCTCCATGTCACTAACTCCATGACTCTTTCACATCGCAAAGGCAGGATGATGAGGATTAAAGCACCCAGCCAGGGAGAGTCCTCTACAGGTGCTCAGTAAATGATGCTTCTCAGGCCAACACTGGTCTTCTGGAAGAAAAGTCAAGAACTTCCCGGTTCCCTCCCTCTCCTCTCCTCAACTGGTACAAAAGGCTCTCAAGGGCTCTCAAGGGCTTTGTTTGGGAAGCAGGAGCTTTCAGAATTAGCACACCCATCTGGCCAGGGCTCCCTACCATCTGGGCTTCCCTCAGAACCACACCCACAGTACGCAAACCAAACCAACACTAACAAAGAATTACCAGGCCTTGTGGCTTTTCAAAGTTAATAAACCTCTTTGTTCGAGGGTTTTTCTGCGCTGGGCTCTAAATCATGCCTTCTTTGCCCTCCACAGCCACCACCCCCCTCCAGTGAAAATGGACAAAGCCCCCAGTGTTGAAGGAGAGGATGGCGTCATTTGGTTTGGGAGGGGGAATGAGTAGAATCAGGGCTAGAGGAAGGAGTCTAGGCGGAGACTGAAGGAGCCTCAGGCTCCCAGCTGGACCATAAAATCCGTACTCACAGATACCCTCCCCTCTACTACATTAGCTGCTGCCCAGAATGATACCACTGCCTGAAACAAAGGGCCCACCAGAGCCTATGCAGTGTATAGCCACTTCCTCCTGTTCGTCCCCCAGACAGTAAGAAGTCTGTCCAGGAAGAGATGATCCCTGCCACCTCCCCCCACATATCCCAGTGGCTGGCCAGACTCAAGTGAGATTTTTTTTCCCTCCTTTTTACAGCAAGGAGCTGTAAGACATTCCAATAGTAGGAATAGAAAATGGGAAAGAAAAAGATAATGGAGTGCAGAGACAAATGCCAGAGATAAATCTGAGAGATAACTAGACTAAAAAGATAAGTCAGACATCGTACAGAGTGCGAAACAGGTCCAACGAGGGGATGAGTTTATGGGAAGTGACAGAGCTTGCCCTAGAGCCCAAGATCGCTGATTTTCCACCCAGTGCCCTTTTGACTTCACCCGGCTGTCCCTTTAAAAAGCTCTCCAACATAAAACCTGCATGCAAAGGGACAATGCAAAACCTTAATATAATCAAAATGCATTCAGTCATTCCAGACTTGCACTGTAATCACATGTGAGCTATGTGAATGTCAGCACATTACTTTAATTGTAGTAAACACGTGTTTAAATATTCTTCAGGCTAATTTGTATTTTCATGAATTAAATGGCAATGATTACCCTTTGCTATTCAAAATAAAACAAACATAAACGCCAGAGAAGCAGCAAGTTCCTGTGAAACCCAAAGATAGATATTCTGACAGTCAGCAAGCCCATCTCCCAGCTTTAGCTCATGAACGACTCAACAAGCAGCATGGTATTGGAAAGGGAGATATCATCTAATACATAAAACTATAAGGCCGGCTATGGTTAAAGCTGCGGCCTACAGCGCTGGCATCCTATATGGGTGCTGGTTCGAGTCCCAGCTGTTCCACTTCCGATCCAGCTCTCTGCTATGGTCTAGGAAAGCAGCAGAAGATGGCCCAAGTGCTTGGGCCCCTGCACCCATGTGGGAGGCCTGGAAGAAGCTCCTGGCTCCTACCTTTGGACCAGCTCAGCTCTGGCCATTGCGGTCATTTGGGGAGTGAACCAATGGATGGAACACCTCTCTCTCTCTGTAACTCTGTCTTTCAAATAAATAAAAATGAATCTTAAAAAAAGAAACTACATAATGGATGCTTTACATAATAGTCTCTTCCCTATTGACTTTCTTATTGCATTCCTCAGCCATTCAATTTATCGTTTCAGATTTTGTGTACCCTTATACACCACTGTAACCGGTGTGTGTGTGTGTGCATGTGTGTGTGTGTGTGTGTGTGTGTGTGTCACAAGCAACATACAAATAATTATACAATCTTTGGCCGGCGCCGCGGCTCAATAGGCTAATCCTACACCTTGCGGCACCGGCACACCGGGTTCTAGTCCCGGTCGGGGCATCGGATTCTGTCCCAGTTGCTCCTCTTCCAGGCCAGCTCTCTGCTGTGGCCCGGGAGTGCAGTGGAGGATGGCCCAAGTCCTTGGGCCCTACACCCCATGGGAGACCAGGAGAAGCACCTGGCTCCTGCCATCGGATCAGCGCAGTGCGCCGGCCTCAGCACGCCGGCCGCGGCAGCCATTGGAGGGTGAACCAATGGCAAAAAAGCAAGACCTTTCTCTCTGTCTCTCTCTCTCACTGTCCACTCCACCTGTCAAAAAAAAATAATAATTATACAATCTTCAATAACTTCCCAAAAAGCCTGTTAGTTACTATACTTTAGGAGAGAGAATGAAGACATCAACCCAGAGAGGTTCAAACTTTATCTCAAAGTCTAGCTAAGAAAATACAGACGCTGTTTGCTCAGTCACAAAATGAGGCCAGTACCAAAGCCAGCACTCACAGGGCTTTGCGATGGTCTAATGCTTGTAACAGTACCTGGCATCCCGGAATCCCTGGACATATGTTAACTCTCATCTGTATTAGCTATAGACAATGATTTTCCCACTCTATGTGACATTAGAAACTCAGAGAGTATACCTAAGCTGTCCTCAGACTTCTAGCCATACTTTCTTCCCTCTTACCTGGGAGACCCGAATGGGAAGCAGCCCCACTTCCATTCCCATAGCCATTCCTCTTGTCTTTCTTCTCACCAGTTAGGAGCACTCACAGGAACAGAATTAGTTCATTTGAACATAACCTCCCTTTTCTTCCTTCCCCTTCTCAATATCGGGGCAGTTCCCAGACAGTGGAGGGACTCACAGAGCAAAGGACAAAGGGAAGCAAGAGGGCTTGCAGAATCCAGCAAGGGAGTGTGTAGCCCCAGCAGCCTGGATGATAAGTCAGATCCCTATCTCTCAGAGGCCAACAGAGAAAAGGGAGAATGGCCCACTCGGTGGGGTTCCAGTCTCTGAGAGGATCACTGCTGTTCCTGGCAGTCTGGCCACAATGGCACATTCCCTCATCCCCAGGAGACTCCTTGAATGCTAAAAGATTCAGTAGCCCTCATCTGGCTATTATACAGTACAAGCTTTCTGACAGTGATGATTCACAGTGAAGAGACTCCCGCTGGGTTGCAGATGAGAAGCACACTTCACGGATGGAGAATAAGCAATCATCTCCAAGGTACACCTGCAGGAAATGAAGTCCCCTCCTACTGCCTCCACCACTGCCGCCATTGTCCTTAGTCCTGGCATTCCTTTACAATAAATGTACATAGAAGTCACTACCTCAGGGAGAATAAGTTGGTTTCCTTCTACTGGGAAGCAAAATAGTGACAGGAGCCGTATGGTAAGTGCAATTATGTTATCTGACTTCTGAGCCTCATCATTAAAATGGAGAAGGGATCATTTAGTTCAATTGATGGCCCTGTGGGATGGTATTTGTAAATCATATAGCACAGAATCTTAACTCCCTTTTCTTTTCTCCCTTGTTCAGGGCCAAAGACAGGGTTAATCAGGGCCATGAGGCTGGGGTCAGGACTTGTTTTGACCTATTTTGAAGGAACAAGTAGGAAAAGAGATTCTCTGACAAGAGGCAGAAGGCATGACTGGTTGGCATGTGGTGAGAGCTAATAGGAGAGGAAGAGACTAAGGAGTAACCCATCCCTCCCTTACCTGGTCAAACAGCTGCTTGCCAGTGGTGTTGGGCTGGATGGCGAACTCCAGCTCTGCATCCATGGTGGTCACACGCACACTGATCTAGGATGAGATCAAAGGAGATGGATTAGTCATCTGAGTCTGTGCTCAGCAGAGTCAGTGCCAAGTGTCTGTTCAATCAGAGAGAAGGGGAATGGGGTGCTAAGAACTTGAGTAACTTAAATATTGGTGGAGAGGAATGAGGAATACTGACAGAAGTAAACCCTAACCTAGCCCCTGCTCCCAATGCCACAAAGCAATGTGTATCAAGGAACAAACAAAAATGCAAATAAGTCAACTACCAAAAGGAAGTAAGTGCTGACTGCACCTCTTCTAGGAAGTCTTCCACACCTACACCAGCTGACTCAAGCCCTCAGTGTTCTTTTCTCACCTCTGATCTACAGCCTCGGTTATTGCTATGAAGGCACTTCAAAAAGTTAGTGGGAAAAACATATTTAAAAGATAAGTTTATTCTGGTGCAGAAAACTTGAAATCTATGCACAGCTTTACCATAACATGCATTTTTTAATGAACCTCTCAAGACCCCTTGTAACACTAGTAGATAACTGCAGAGGCAAGTTAAGGACAAGATAAAGAATACTGGATTTTAAATCTAGTGCTGAAATTGGTTCGCTCTTTCTTTCTTTCTTTTTTTTTTTTTTGGACAGGCAGAGTTAGACAGTGAGAGAGAGAGAGAGAGAAAGGTCTTCCTTCCATTGATTCACCCCCCAAAATGGTCGCTATGGCCAGCATGCTGCGCCAATCAGAAGCCAGGGGCCAGGTGCTTCCTCCTGGTCTCCCATGCAGGTGCAGGGCCCAAGCACTTGGGCCGTCCTCCACTGCCTTCCTGGGCCACAGCAGAGAGCTGGACTAGAAAAGGAGCAGCTGGGACAGAATCTGGCACCTCAACGGAGACTAGAACCCAGGGTGCCGGCGCCGCAGGCAGAGGATTAGCCAAGTGAGCCGCGGTGCCGGCCATTGGTTCGCTCTTTAGCTCTGGATGATCCTTATGACTTTCCTAGGCCTTGGTCTCCTTCATCTGTGCAAAGGCAGGAAAGGGGTGAGGAACTGTCAGTTACACTAGGTGATCTCCAAGGATGATTTCAGTGCTGACATCTGTGGTTCTATATACTGCCTTGCACCGTTAACACTTCCTGTATTTATATTACAATGGCCTCCCTAGGCACAAGAGAGGAAAGGGTCCTCAGTAGAGGTGGATGCGGGCAGCATAAAGATGCTAACATAGCCAAGTCAACAGTGGGACGAAGATACAGGGGCAGCCCTAGACCAAAACATCATTTTATAGCTATTTATGAAAACTATACACCACCTTTACAAAAGCATCCTCTAAGCTATGTTCATGATAGCTGGAATTTCATCATTAGAGATGGCTTCCTTTGGCTGAAAACTTGATAGCAGTGATAGTAGTAGTAATATAAAAATAAACAGTACTTTTCACATTTGTAGCAAGACTTCTTATCCCAATTAGTATCTGCAATCACCCTGTGAAGGAGAGTATTATCTCCATATTAAGGATGAAGAAACAGATATTTATCTGAAGTCACATTGCTAGTAAGTAGGGAAATCAGGATTTGAATCCAGGTCTGAAGCCAAACTTCACAATTTAAACAAATGTGATAATTCCCTCTTATAAAATATAAAAGGCTCCCATTAAAAGAAATCAAATACAATCTTTTTTTTTTAATTGCTTGACATTTTGCTTCAGTAATCTATATGGTAACAAGATGGCTTGCTATACGGTCATAGAAAATGTTTATGAGGACTATTTCACACCCCGGGAAGCTACTTCAGTATGTTAAGTGAGGAAGCATAAAAAACAAGATTTCATAGAGTGCATGAGCTCAACTTCATAGAAAGTATTCATAGAAAGACAACTGGAATCATGTCCAAGTGTTAGACTTGGTTCTATGGTAATGATCTTATGAGCGCTTCCCCTCTCTCTAAACTGTTTAAAAAAAATCTAATCTACATTTTATAGTATGGCCACATACTACTTATAGTATTAGGGGGAAAGACTAAAAATAGAATTGTCAAAGATGCAAATTCCCCTGGAGTGAGTGGGTAAGAAATTAAGCCTTATCAGTCTTTGAAACTCTCGGCCTTTCCTGAGCACAGAGGACGGGTAACAGGGAAGAGAGGGCCAGACAACCATTTTGCCAGCCAAACAATTCTGATGAGGACCAGGCCCAGGGAACAACTTTGTAAATAAATCTCACCAGGGAGCCAGGGAGGAAATCTATTTCAGGATTGACAATGGGACAGGAAAGGCCCTGAAGGCAGGAACAAGTAAGGCAAGTGCCCCATGGGAGTAAAGCAAGGTTAGCCACCTTGACTTGGCCTTACCCCAGGCTTCCTGCCAATCCACTGACCCCTGCAGAAATGGTCCTAATAAAGCAGAGGGAATGGGGTCGACGTGGCTGGAACTTGGGGGCCACTATACTATACCCAGCCCAAAATCATCCTTGAGCTCGCTTAAAAGTAACCCTCAAGAGACTGGCATTGTGGTACAGCAGGTTAAGCCACTGCCTACAACACCAGAACCCCATATGAGCACCAGTTCGAGTCCCAGCTGCTCTACTTTCAATCTAGCTCTCTGATATTGTGCCTGGAAAAGCAGCGGGAGACGGTCCCAATGTTTGGGCCCCTGCGCCATCCATGTGGTAGACTCAGACAGAGTTCCCAGCTCCTGACTTTGGCCCAGCCCAGCCCTGATTGTTGTGGCCATTTGGGGAATGAACCAGGGAATGGAAGTGTGCTTGCTCGCGCTCGCGCTCTCGCTCGCGCTCTCTCTCTCTCTCTCTCTCTCCCTCTGTTTTTCAAATAAACAAAAATGTTTTAAAGTATCTCAAAGGGGCCAGCATTGTGGTGTAGGGGATAAAAAGCCGCCACCTGTGATGCCGGCTCCTCTTCTGATCCAGCTCTCTGCTATGGCCTGGGAAAGCAGTGGAAGATGGCCCAAGTCCTTGGGACCCTGCACCCATGTGGGAGACCCAGAAGAAGCTCTTGACTGCTGCTTCAGATCAGTGCAGCCCTGGCCGTTGTGGCCAATTGGGGAGTGAACCAGCGGATGGAAGTCCTCTCTCTCTCTCTCTCTGTCTCTCTCTCTCTGTAACTCTGCCTCAAGCAAATAAAAAAAATCTTTTAAAAAAAAGTATCTCAAAACAGCAATGGAAAGTATCTCAAAACAGGGGTGGAAGAGTTCAGTGGGCTTTTTATTAGGACATTGGACTTCCTTCTCACCTCAGGGTCTGTGTCTTACCTGAAATTACCTCTCCAATACCCAAGACTCAGTGAGTCCTCGAAAGAGTTGGCTAGATAAACAGGCACAGTGTCCACATATAGAGATGGAGACATTTTATATCTTGACCTTTTTATGGCACTGACCATTCTTGCCAGTATGGCACCTATGGACCCCTTCTCTCAGAAAATCATAAATGCACAAAATAAAGTAAATACAAGGAGACCTGCTACATTAAAATATGTACCTTTTTAACAAGTAATTAAATTAAAATTAATTAAATTTTAATTAGATTTTAGTTAATAAGACCTAGTATTAGGTCTTATTATTACCACAGTGATTTCAAATTTGTATGGAAGCATAAAAGATATTTTGAAAACTCTAAAATAACTAAATAATGATTTAAAATAACTCTAAAATAACTAAATAATGACATAAAAATATCTTCGATTTCCATTGGTGACAAAGTCACAAGTCCAGGCAATACTGCTCTCATTCTTTTTGCCTACCTTCATAATTGAAAGACAACATAAATTGTGCGTGATGGATTAGTGAAAATAAATACATAGCTTTCCTCCACCCAAGTCCATATATCCTTCCCACTACAAATTTTATCCAGAAGACTCCATGGAGCCCAGGTTAAGAAGCTTCCTATAAATTTATTAATAGAAGACAATGTTTAAGGAACTAAAGTTGGAGTAGAGCTGCAGAACTGATCCCTGACCTCATGGCACCTACTGAGTAATGAGAAAATTATCGTGTATGAGAGAGGCCCTGAGATTCACCATAGCAGAACACAGAACCCTTTAGTGGGAATCAGGAACCACAGTTCAAAGCAGTATTTGCACTGGTCTCTGAGGACAAGCAGGATTTTGGAAAAGGGAGAATGTGGGGGTGGGAGAAAAGCATCTTCAAATGCCCCAAGAAAGGAGACCAATGTGTGGCGTGGTCCAAAAGGAGGCAGAGATACAGACGGACCATGTAGACACGAGTATGTGCTGCTACTCCTGAGGGAACACAGACTTTCAGAGTGAAGACAGAGAGGCTGGGAAGGTAGGTGAAGGGACTCGCTAGAAAGTTAGGCTTTGATCCTGTTCCCAGTGATAAGCAATCCTAGAGATTCTGGGCAGGGTGGGGGCAGCATCAGAACTGCACCTTTCAGGGCAGGTATTTGGTGCAGAGGTTAAAACGCTGTTTGCAATACTGCTTCTCCTATCAATGCCTGGTTTGAGTCCTGACCCCACTTCCTATTAGTTACCTGCTAATGCACACCCTAGAAGGCAGCAGGTGATGGTTCAAGTTCTTGGGCCTTTGCCACCCACGTGAGAGATCTGGATTGAGTTCTAGGCTCCTGACCTTGGTCTGGCCCAGCCCCAGCTGTTGTAAGCATGTGAGGGAATGAACCAGTGGACAGCAGCTCTTTTTCCAGCTGTCTGTCTGTCTGTCTCTCTCTCTCTCTCTCTCTCTCTCTCTCTCTATCTATCTCTCTCTTTCCAATAAAATGAAATAACTAACTCGTCTTTTCAGAAGAAAGAATCGAAGGAGGAAACAGAGAAAAGGCACTCTAGGGAAACAGACCACAACCTAGGAATTCACACTCTTGGTAAAAATTTTCTAAGGGAGCAAGCCAGTGTCTTTCACAGATCATGTCAATTACAGGTCATGTCAATGTAGCATCTTCAGGGCACTGAGCAAGTTTGGGGCCCAGTCCGGATTCAGAGTACGTATTCAGATATTTGTTAAAGAAATGTTTCTTGGGGCTGACACTATAGTGCAGCAGGGGTTAAGCCACTGCTTGTGATGCCAGAATCCCATATGGGTGCCAGTTTCAGTCCTGGCTGCTCCATTTCCAATCTTGTTCCCTGCTAATGCACCAGGGAAAAAGGAAGAAAATGGCACCAGTACTGGGGTCCTGCCACCCACATGGGATACCTCCATGGAATCCCACGCTCCTGGCTTCAGCCTGCCCAGCTCTGAGGAGTGAACCAATGGATGGAAGATTCTCATTCTCCTCTCTCTCTCTCTCTCTCTCTCTCTCTCTCTCTCTCTCTCTCTCATCCTGGCTTTCAAATAAATAAATATTTTTTAAAAAAGTAAAATGAGGGCCCAGTGTCATGGCATAGCAAGTAAAGCCATAGAGCCAGCCTGCAGTGCTGGTGTCCCATATGGGCACGAGTTCAAGTCCCGGCTGCTCCACTTCCAATCCAATTACCTGCTAAAGGCCTGAGAAGGCAGTGGAAGATAGCCCACATGCTTGGGTCCCTGTACCCACATGGGAGACCTGGAAGAAGCTCCTGGCTTCAGATCAGCTCAGTTCCAGCTATTGTGGCCATTGGGGAGAGTGAACCACAGATGGAAGATCTCTTTCTGTGTGTAACTCTGCCCTTCAAATAAAAAAAATCTTAAAATAAAAATGATTCTTCATCAGTGGGAGGAGAGGCTAGTGCTGGCATGCTTCCTCTCTGCTAGACAGTGCATCTCCCTGAAACAAAGGCTCTCCTACAACATGACAGTGTGCAGCAGAAACCGAACTGGAGCCTGTCTCACCGGAACCTGCCTCTCCTGAAGCCCTACTCAGGGTTTATGTCATTCTGCTGTGGCTGCTGGTTTAGGGATAGCAGCCTGAGCTTTCCTGAGCCTCATGGTGCAGGCAAATAATTTTAGATTTTTTTTACAGTTACAAAGAAAAACAAACACAAAAGAACTTCCCTCCTTGCCACAACTTAATTCAGAAGAAAGTGTTGAGTCACGAGGACAGTGTTCACAGTCTGTGCTCTCCTGTTTTCTGCTGTGTATATGTGTCAGAGTCTGGGGGAGTAAAAGTGATAACATAACTGGGGCATGAAGTTGATAGCCAGGGTAGGAGTCCTGGTCAAAGAAGGCCCCTTTGTTCTCTCAGATTAATCTGGGGCCCAAGTGTGCCAGATGAGCTGCAATCCCAGACCCACGGTCATGGAGGGCTCACAGGACACTGAGCCTTACTGGGCACCCACTACCCTCCTTTGGGGCCTGGCCTCTGCTTTCTCACAGAGGAGCAGTGCTCGCTCTAGTGTGGGAGGCCAGGGCCTTAAAAGGAAGCCTCCAAAGTCATCAAACAGCTCCCAGGCAGCCCCTCAGCTGGGCAGGAATCAGAGATGCACACCAGGGCGGGGTAGCATTTCAAGATGCAGTCCCCAGAAAAGGACTGTTTATACAGCTAATCCCTGCCTAAACAGGGTTTGAGGACTTAGCACAGCCTGAGGTCAAACACTGTGTCTCTAGAGAACACCAAGAGTTTAAGGAACAACAACAACCAAAAAGAAAAAACTGTCTGGGTGTTTGGGGGAGGGGGTCATCCTCTCACACACACTAGCCTTCCCACTGATAGCCCAAGAACAATAAACCCACTGTCATTTATTAAACAATTGAACAGACATTTCCCACAGCAATCCCTTCTCTGAGCACTGACAAACCTATCTCAGTGGTCCACAATCCAAAGGCTTCAACGAACTGGGATCTTATCTGTGTCCCCACTTGGCTGGCCTGAGACATAAAAATAACCAGGCCATATGTTACCTCTGTCTTAGCAGCAGCAGCTGTAGTACTTTGGCCTCTACTCCTGATCAGCCTCCAATAAGTGACCTCTCTTTCTCTAAAACCAAGGACACCCAGGTAATGGCCCAGTGCCAGCAAGGGAGTCTAGCAATGGTTTCCCCTCCCTTGCCCCATGTCACTAAAATGTAAGATGACTCTTTCCTGGATAGAATTCAGAAGGGAACACAGAGAGAAAGGGGGAGAGTGACATGTTCACCACTAACTTGCCTGAAGCATGGAACTCCAAGCCGGAGGGGATGAGCATTATCAGCCCCACTTCAGAGATGAGAAAACTGAAGGGCATAGAGGCAGGTGAAGGATGGAAACGGCCACTTACTGAATGCATGCTGCATGCCAGCCCCATCACCCACAGTCTCACTTAACATCACTGAGGCCACATTTACTCAGCTAGCAAGCAGTGGAGGCGGGTCTTCTGGACATTCTTGGAGCTCCTTCCACAACTCCACCCACCTCTCTAGTCATGCTGATTTCACTGGTGTCTTCAGACACCGCCTTGGCAAGTATTTTGGCCGAGGCCCAAAGTCTCTGGCCTAGGGAGCCTGGGCACATCTGGGAAGCATGGCTTGGGAAGGCCCCCTTGTCTCCCTGGGGCAGAACTTATGAGTCAGCCCAGTTGAGTCTGAGCTCAATGACCTCACCTCCCACCTGCCACCTCCCCAGTCTCCCCAAGTGTCCACTCCCTCTGGGCTTTCAGTGGGGCTGCGGGTGTAGAAAGGAATGCAAGCATAAGTGAAGAATGGGAGCCAGAGGTAGGACAAGCCCTACCAGGGCAACCCCAAATCTCCAATCTCTCCCCTGGCCAGAAAGTAGTCACCATAGTGTCCCCCAAACCTCCTTCATCATCCTGGAGGCCAATTCCTGTTATTTAGGCTCCAGCACTCACCATTTCCTGCTGCCAGAGCTGGGGCCAGGGCAGGGCAGGGCAGAGCAGAGCCTGGTCTGTCTTGCCTCTTAGGATGACAACACTGCCTGAAGCAGCTGTTTTCCATAAAGGGGGGGGGGGGGGAGCGACAAGGGTTGCTTTGAATCTCTAACCTAGCAGCTATTAACCCTTCTCCTCCTCCTCCTCCTCCTCTAACTCATTCCCCAATAACTTAGCCTCCTCCCTATAGACTGAGAGGTCGTGCCTGGTACAGTTATCCTCTGTGGTCTCTTCCTGCCCTTTTCCAGACCCTTAACACAGCTTGTAAGAGTTGCTTTAAGACTTGCCTGGGGTAAACCTTTCCTATGCCTGTGCCTTTTCCCAGTAATTTCTTTCTTTCTTTTTTTTTTGACAGGCAGAGTGGACAGTGAGAGAGAGAGACAGAGAGAAAGGTCTTCCTTTGCCGTTGGTTCACCCTCCAATGGCCGCCGCGGACGGCGTGCTGCGGCCGGTGCACCGCGCTCATCCGATGGCAGGAGCCAGGTGCTAGGTGCTTTTCCTGGTCTCCCATGGGGTGCAGGGCCCAAGCACTTGGGCCATCCTCCACTGCACTCCTGGGCCACAGCAGAGGGCTGGCCTGGAAGAGGGGCAACCGGGACAGAATCCGGCGCCCAGTAATTTCTTGAAATGAAAAATACACCCAATCCTACCCGCACCCACACCTTAATGGGCCAGTGGTAGTTCTTCAACTGCTCCTACTTCATTGGCTTTGACCCAGCCATGTTCTCCAAAAGATCCCCAAGGAGTATTTCAATGGGGAGATAAGGGCATACTGGAGACTGTTACTTCTCCAATTACCATACGTTTGGGACACTAACCCCTCTTAGCGAGGAGAACATAACTACATTGTCACTGTGAGAGGAAAGCTCAGAGCAGAGAACAAAGCTGAAAAACTCATAAATGATGATGTCACTTTAGCAAGCTGTTGCTTCTTCATGAATTGAGCCTTACTAGTAGGGCCTTTTGCTCAACCCTAGTCTCAAGTACAGTCTCCCTCTTTTTCTCTCTGCATGTGAAAGTCAGGTAGGAAATTAGCTGCTTAGTGTCTGCACCTAACTCCAGGCCTTACTTTCAAAGCAGCTCAATCAAACCAAACCTCAAAAGTCTCTCTCACATCAGCTCATCTCTCCTTGCCCTGCAGCAACCCCACCCATACCCCAACCCCTCCCCACCTCCCTAGCAAGACCGTTCCCTCTCAATTCAGTCATCCTGGAATCCCATCTGGCTTCTTCCTCCTGCACTTCTCATCCTTGTTCTCCAAGACAATAAATAGTGCAGAATCCCAAACCATTAGACTGTTGCTCTAAAGAGACTATGTGGAAGAGACTAAATCATTTTACTTTCATGAAAAACTCCAATCTGGCACTGATTGGAATTGTAGCTTTCAACAGAGGGCAGTTCTAATGTTCAGACTCCAAGGCATTGATTGACCAGCACCCACTCAAGGGAGGCTAGGTCTTTTATAACACCATGAAAGGAAACTCACAAAACGCCTTGTTTCCAGGACAGCTTCCTTTGCAAACTCTTGGATAGCAACTGCTGGGAAGTCCCTAGGCATCGGGCACAACAAACCTCCTAACTGAGGGTTGAGGAAGGCACAGAACAGGCAAAGAGGTAGGGAATTTGAGGAAAAAGTTTGTCCCCAGGCGGCCAAAAACAACAGTCTTACAATTCCCATAAAACTTCACAAGTGCTAAAATAAAAGGGTCCCATCATTAAATAAAGTAAATCTCTAAATGGGCAAAGCCTCTCTCTGGGACCACACCCAACTGAGCTTCTCTCTCTTGAGTCAATTTCCTCCTTGACCCAGCTTCCTGCTTGCAAGTTTCACAGGAAGTATTTGTAGACTGGAAACATCTATGATTTTTGGTTGCTGACTGATGCCAGCTCTACCCAGGCACCAGAAGAGGGCTCTACTGCCTCTGCTCAGGAACACACCCCAGCAACCTCCACTATCACATCTCCAAAGCACCCTGGAGCTGATCCAAGCCCCAGCTTGAGTTCCATCCATTGCTCATGGGAATTCTGCCCTGTCCTGTGCCCCTGGGGTATTAAAATCACTGAAGCCAAGATCAGTCAACTATGCAGGGACACGGGGAGGCTTCCAGGCCTAGTCAAAAAGCTCTTTGATCAACTCCAGGGGTAGGGCATGGTCAACTTCCTACCTATCTTGCTGCTTAGATGATGGCCAAATCCAGTATCTGGGTAACCCACAAAATTGGAGTTTCTTCTCCCAGAAATAATGTTCTCAGCTCTTATGGGGCAAAGCATGATACAGAGAAAGTGGTTTTGGAATCTCTTTGATTTTTCTCTTTCTAAAACTCAGTTTCCTAATCTATAAAATGGGCCTAATAATAATAAATCATTACAAGATGCTTGGGAGATTTAAGTTAAAATAATAGATATGAAAGTACTTGGCACATCATAAGTAAAATGTGATGATAATTAACCCCTCTCTTTTTTGCAATATTATTACATATAGCCTACTGTCAGGCAGATATAAAACACAAACCTATTTAACCATCTACAGATGGTTAGGGGCTGCCTAAGAAGATTCCTTCTAGCATAAAGGACTTTTCACTTTGAGAGCAAACTATAAACTGTGATTAGATTTCTAGTTTGCTCAAGGAATGTGAAGCCTTGCACAAGAGTTAAGAGACATACACATCCTTTTATTATTTTAACTGTTTTCTCCCTTAAGTGGAGGCCTAAGGGAAGACAAAAAACAATAATAGAGCACTTATGGTAATTTATCCTTTTCAAAAGCTGCCAGACTCCTCATTCCAACTCTGCCTTGCCTTTTACTCTAGTCATGTCCCACCAACAAACACACAAGTCTGCACACCACAAGCACAATCCACCAGAACTTCCAAAGTCCCTTGGCTGGCATCTAAAAAGATCACAAAGTGACAGCTGTCATTGTGGCACAATGGGTTAAGCTGTTGCCTTTGACACCAGCATCCCATATGAATGCCAATTCAAGTCCTGGCTGCTCCTCTTCCAATCCAGCTCCCTGCTAATAATATGCTTGGGAAAGCCGCAGAAGATGACCCATGTGGGCCGCTGCACCCACATGGGAGACCCAGATAGGTTTCCAGGTGGAGTGAACCAGCAGATGGAAGAACTCTGTCTCCGTAAGTCTGCCTTTCAAACAAAATAAATAATCCATAAAAAAAAATCACAAAGTGAGTCTGCAAACTGGTTCATTATTATCATTTAGAGTAAATTTTTTAAAGATTTCATTTATTTATTTGAGAGGTAGAGCTACAGACAGACAGAGGGAGATAGAGAGAGGAAGGTCTCCATCCGCTAGTTCACTCTCCAAATGGCTGCAACGGCTGGAGCTGGGCCAACACAGAGCCAGGAGCCAGGAGCTTCTTCCTAGTCTCCCACACAGGCGCAAGGTGCCCAAGCACTTGGGCCATCTTTCTTCTGCTTTCCGAGGCCATAGCAGAGAGCTGGATTGGAAGAGGGGCAGCCAAGACATGAACCAGTGCCCATATAGGATGTCTGCACCACAGGTGGAGGCTTAGCCTACTATGCCACAGTGCCGGGCCCTAGAGTAAAATTTCTAAAATACAGGCTTCCTGGCCTCACTTGTGGAATAACTCAGGCATCAGAAGTTAAGAGATTCAGATAATTCCAAGATTCAGTCAAATTTGGGAGTCCCTGGCATAGATTATAGCTCCCAGAATCAACCAGCCTCTCACGGGCTGGTGTTAATGGGGCTAGAGAGATGCCTGATGGAAGAGAAAGACAGCAAGGAAAGAGCAACTACAGAGACATCTAGACCACTGGATCATGTTTGTGCACAGCCCCTATCCATAAAAGATAAGGATACAGTAAGGGATGTGTATCTGGTGTAGTTATGATGTCTCTTGGAATGTCACATCTATACTGGAGTGGCAGGGTTCAAGTTCCAGCTCTACTCTCAACTCCAGTCTCCTACTAATGCAGACTCTGGGAGGCAGCAGCTCAAATAATTGATTCCCTGCCACCCACATGGGAGACCTGGATTGAGTTCTGGGCTCCTGACTTCAGCCTGACTCAGTCCCAGCTGTTGCAAGCATTTGAAGAGTAGATCAGTGGATAAGAGATCCAGCTCTCTCGCACTCTCTCACTGACTCTGGAATAAATTAAATAAATAAATAAACAAAAAGTATTTTAAAAGGATGTGGTAAGTTCCACTATACATCAAATCCTTCTGCAAACCAGGGATTTTATAAGTACAGTAAGGATTATGCCTGCTCCTCCCTACCTATAATCATCACTACCCACCACCACAGACATTATTTTGCACTAAAGTAATATCTCTGTAGTAGGATGGATGTGTTCAGAAAATCTGTGTACAAAACCTAGCTCCACCAATAACAAGCCATGAGCTCTCAAATCACCTTATAAAATGAGCATAATGCTGCCAAATCAGCAGGAGTTTAATACAGTGCCAATGAGGGGTCTCCCAAACTTAACTCACTGTCTGGAATCATTTGTAGTACTAGTCAAAAACCCTAGATTTCTGGATCCCAAGCTTACTGAAACAGACCCTCCACAGGACAGGCTTGTGCATCTGCACTTTAACAAATGCTTCAAGAAACGTTTCCTGGCACAGATGCTGTTGCGATGAAAGCACAGACTCAGAAGACAGGAGAGAGGGAGGGACTTTGGAATTCCAATCAGAAAGCTAAGTGTGCCAGACCTTCAGGCAATGGTCCAGAGTCTTCAACCATCCTCCCATCTAGTTAAGAACCAGACAGTGGGGGGAAACAGTCAGTGTAGGCACCTCAGCATCCAAAACACACTGAGCAAAATGCTCTAATTAGGGTCTCAATCATTCCCCATGTTCTTTGCCTCTTAAATACTCCACATCCAATTTGTCTGGGGAAACACAGGCAAGAAGCAGACGTTAAATGATACTATCCCTTTCCTATATGTCTGGGGAACTTGGGGAATAGAAGATGCATGATGAGAGGTTGCTGTATCTGCAAACAAGAGAAGTGAGGGTGGGACTGTAAGATGGGTGTGACTATCAGTGGTGCACTGGAACCAGCTTGTGCTGGAGCTGATCAGGCACATCTCTCCTCCAATGCCGCCATCAAGGACTTCATGTAGGTAGCTTGAAATTGACCATAGTTGGAGTTACACCATGGGAATTGGCAGTACAAACCATGGTTTTGCCAGAGAGCTGTTACACATTTACCAGCCTAGCAATGGATATATGACATATACAAGTTAAACATCCTTAAACTCATTTTACAAATGAGGAAACTGAGTCTCAAACAAGGGAAGCAACTGCCATCTTCTAGCTGCATGACCCTAACCAACAGTCAGTTCTGTCTGGATAGCTATAAATCCCTGGCTCCCAGGGTGGGAGGTCCCTCTTGTCAGCGAAAAGGTGGCTGAACCCAAGGGCTCCCCCATCATTTAGAGACAAACAAATGCATCTGATTGTGCCTAGCACACCACCAAGGGAAAGCTAGGGATAAAGAGCTCAGGACTGAGACATAAGGACAACAAGAGACTGTCTCAGCCCTCCGACCCCCAGAGGAGAGAGGCTGGAGTGGGACAAGGAGAGAGCTGGAAAGCCCCAATGGAAACCACAGCACGTTCTGAGCGTCTTTTCATAAATACCCGATGGAGAACCTGGTCTCTGGAGGCAGTCTCTGGGGCATTGTAAGTCCCTAGACCTCTTCACACCTCCATTTCCCTACATGTAAAACGGAACTAACAATGACTAGCTCAGAGATTTTTGTGAAGACATTATCACCTTTACTTTTAGGAAAGTACTTGCCACGTAACAGATGTTTGACAAACTTTAGTTCTTTTTTCTTAAAACCCCCTTAGTCAATCCAAATGATTCTAGGGCCTCTGGCCCACCTGTATATAATAACAACCCTTGGCCCATGAACACAATACTTTACAGTTTAAAGGATACTTGCTCATATGCATTCTCTCACTGGATTCAACCCTGAAGGAAAGGCATGGCAGAGAGGAGAATCATTTTACAGAAGGCCGAAATAGAGGCTTCGTGCGGTAAACAGCCCGTTGCTCAAGTATGAATTTAGACCTAAAGCCCAAGTCTCTGCATCAGTACACTGTTGTTTGTACTTCCAAGTCTATTATGTTATTTAAGGTGATAAGATGATCCTACCAAAGTCTTACTTATTGTCATTTATTTTATCTAAGAAATCTAGTGGCCTCTGGCCTCCAGCTTTGTCTTAGGGTGCTACAAGAGGGGTACTCCTTGGGATGGGAGAAAATCAAGGCAGCAAAGGGTGGAGACAGTCCTTCTTGGTGAAGGTAGCCATATCATTAGTTTGGTGTAGCCACCTAAGAACTGTGGCCCAGAGATCAAGTCTGGATCTGGTCTCAGTAACCCTGCGATATTTTCTCACCCTGTACGTCTGAGTTATCCTCAACTCAACTACCTGTATCTTGCTTAGTGGTTTTCTTTTTTAGTTTTTTATTTATTTGACAGAGTAATAGACAGTGAGAGACACAGAGAGAAAGGTCTCATTCCATTGGTTCACCCCCCCCCCCAATGGCTGCTATGGCTGGCACTCAGCGCTAATCTGAAGCCAGGAGCCAGGTGCTTCCTCCTGGTCTCCCATGCGGGTGCAGGGCCCAAGCATTTGGGCCATCCTCCACTGCCTTCCCGGGCCACAGCAGAGAGCTGGACTGGAAGAGGAGCAACCAGGACTAGAATCTGGCACTCACATGGGATGCCAGCGCGGCAGGCAGAGGATTAACCAAGTGAGCCATGGCGCCGACCCCTTGCTTAGTGGTTTTCAACTACATTCCTTTTTTTAGCTGCTTCCTGCCTCACCACTCCCTCAAACAGAAAATCACATGAAACTTCAAAATACAAAGTACATAAAACTAGAGCTGTTCTGGTTGAAGGAGGCTGAAGCTTACCAGGCAGCTCAGGCAAAAAGTTTGCAACTCACTGGAGTAACAGTTTGGAAAAGACAGAGAAAGTGGTAGGTCTGACCTTCTAGTATTTCATTCAACCTAACTCTGCTGCTGACTCCTTATAGGAAATATAGGACTATCTGGGCTTCAGTTTCCGCATTTGTAGGGTGAAGTGGTTAGACTTACTGGCCTCTGTATAAAGCATTGGCCTCTCAACATTGTGATTCCAGAAGGGAACCCAAGTATCCTCGCTGAGAAGAGAGACCAGCATGAGCAAAGGCCAATCGCTATGCTCCAGAGAACCCCTCAGCCTCTGGTGACTCTGAACTGAACTCTTGAGGCAGTTCCTTAAGCACTGGGTGAATGGCGGCTGGGCGGGTGGGCAGACAGGCAGGAAGGCGGGCGCCCCACCCGCCCTTGCACAGGAAGCTAGCTACATCCTCTTTTCCCCACCCGAGGCAGCACATCTCTAATGGTCCCCAGCCCAAGCCGTGGGGGTGGGGAGAAGAAGAGGATGGGGCCTAAAAGGAAACTGAACATGCAAATCACCTCAGCACACTAAGGAGCCCTGGGGAGGGTGGGGGAGGGGACCAACTAAGCCAAAGGAAACTGTGGCAAGGCAACACCATTCTCTATGGGGGTCCAGTCCCTAACAAATCCTTGCCAAATGTCCTACGCCTCCAGATCATAAGGTATGGGCCGGTACAGTGGGCAGCCTGAGCCCACTCACTCCATGCCACTGAGTTTCTGTGGGACAAAGAGCTGGGCCTTGTACACACAGATGTTTCTTAGGTGCAGTGTTTCTTAGGGTAAGGAAACAGACATGCTAGGCTTGGGGGTGGAGAACATATCCACTTGAGTGCACACAGGCTCTTCAAGCCTCTCAAGGCCAAGGGGGCAGCACCAACTCTCATGGCCCCACTGCTGGCCCACTTTCCCGCGCCCGCCCCCATACCCTGTGACTTGGGGCCCAGCCCTCCCCACATCCTGTTCTCAGAGAACACGTGGCTACCAGGGGAAAGATAATGTCATTACCACACTTCCCCTCCCTGAGGAGGCTTTGGTTCACTAGGGAGGGACTGTAGTTCTCTGGCTGAATAATCTGCAGTAAATCTCCCAGTTTCACAGACAGGGACAGGAAGGTGACTAACACACACTAGGAGCACCTTCCATATGGAAGGATCCATGCTTAGAGATAGATGGGGATGGTCCAAAAGATTTCTGGAAGGAATGAAATTTCTGGAAAATCACAAATTGGAAACGTCTACATTTGGAGACTGGACGACAACATGTCAATGTTCTTCATCAACGAACCGGCAGAAGCAAAAGCTCAACAAAATTACATGTTTGAAAGATTCCCAAAAATGTCACTTAATTCTCACGCATGCGTTTTAGATGCCAGCATTGGCATTTCTGCTAAAACAGCATGATTTCATGGGCCTAGAGTGGATCTGATCACTTGGAAAAGAAAAGGAGTTCAACTTTGAGCCATAGGAATAGCTTCCCCCTCTTCCTGCCCCCCCCCAAAAAAAAGAACACAACCTCAAAGAGGGGCGGAGGGCAAGAAGGTAAGAAGGTACTGCAGCCTGAACCCACTCATTGTTGAATCACCCTTCGCTCCTCTCCAACTGGTTGATTCCCTGGCT
The DNA here is from genome assembly GCA_949820135.1 of Sylvilagus floridanus. NCBI lineage: Eukaryota > Metazoa > Chordata > Mammalia > Lagomorpha > Leporidae > Sylvilagus > Sylvilagus floridanus. The sequence goes on from OX463223.1 coordinate 84,687,847, forward strand.
AACCCTCGTCTTCCCTTCCCAGCCTGTAAATATAGCAAAGAATGTAGCTGAACATTCCATCTGAATACTCAGGGAAGACCTCCTCACTCATCCAGGGTGAGAAGTGGAAAGGCAGATGCCATTCAACAGCACTGCCTCATTATGTGCAGATGTTCAGTGAGCCATGATCCTTGACTGGCCTTGGGTGGGGGACTTGGCCAGCTACCCCTAAGCAGGATGTTCCCAGTGCCACCCAGACCTACTCGCTCACATCTAATCTTTTTTTTTTTTAATTTTTTTTTGACAGGCAGAGTGGACAGTGAGAGAGAGAGACAGAGAGAAAGGTCTTCCTTTGCCGTTGGTTCACCCTCCAATGGCTGCCGCGGACGGCGCACTGCGGCCGGCGCACCGCGCTCATCCGATGGCAGGAGCCAGGTGCTAGGTGCTTTTTCCTGGTCTCCCATGGGGTGCAGGGCCCAAGCACTTGGGCCATCCTCCACTGCACTCCTGGGCCACAGCAGAGGGCTGGCCTGGAAGAGGGGCAACCGGGACAGAATTCGGCGCCCCGACCGGGACTAGAACCCGGTGTGCCGGCGCCACAAGGTGGAGGATTAGCCTGTTGAGCCACGGCGCCGGCCGCTCACATCTAATCTTGCAGCCCAATCCAACTCTTGCCTCCATCATGGAACAAGACTTACCACATAGGCCTAAGAAGATGCTGACTCAAAAATACCCACCTCCAGTGGATGGGCTGAAAGCTTAAGGATGGCCTCATAACCTGCCATATGTATGTGTTTATAGCCACTGGTTCACAGCCTTCATTTTGTGTCATGGCCACCTTCCCAGAAGCAGAGATATAGAGAGCTCAAATAATGTCCTTGGGCTCTGTGGATCTATCCCCAAAGGGAGATAGGAAGGGAGGGGTCGAGGAGGGAGGCGAGAGGGTTAGTAAGAGAACATACACATTTGGCTTATTAGTTTTGGTCCCTAAGTAGCTTGAGATAACTTCTCTAAAAGCTGGCTTTGTTTTTCTGAGTTGATAAAGCCGCATCAGTGCCCTTCAAACCACAAGCTCAGCTACCAATTTACTAAGACCGGTAAAAACTGTTTAACCTATTCAACAACAATACCAGGGTTTTTAGCACCCCTACCACCACAAACATATAATCTTCACACCAGCTAATGCTGAGGTGAGCATGCATGAGCCCACACAGTCCCACACACATACAGTATCAGTTCTGTGGGGGGGAATAAAACCCTCCTTTCTGTTGCCCCAACTTTGATCTAGTTCCTTTAGATAAGTAGCAGTAAAGAGGCCCACCAGAATATCTATAGAAACTATTCAGCAGCCTCTCTAGGGCCCAGGCAACATACATTGTTCCACAATCTAAAGCAAACCCTAAAACTATGCCTGTAATTCTCATAAGACCTGGAAAAGTAAATATGCCTGTCTCTTACCTATCTCAGGTGTTTCAAAGAGGGCTTGCACCCCTGAGATATACAAGGGTATTTCAGAATGTATGTGGACAAACAGAATTAAAAGACAGGCTTATTATTTTGCTGTAAAAAATGGAAGGAGGCCGGCGCCGTGGCTCAATAGGCTAATCCTCTGCCTGCGGCGCTGGCACCCCGGGTTCTAGTCCTTGTCAGGGCGCCGGATTCTGTCCCGGTTGCTCCTATTTCTGTCCAGCTCTCTGCTGTGGCCCGGGAGTGCAGTGGAGGATGGCCCAAGTGCTTGGGCTCTGCACCCCATGGGAGACCAGGAGAAGCACCTGGCTCCTGGCTTTGGATCAGCGTGGTGCGCTGGCTGTAGCAGCCATTTGGGGGGTGAACCAACGAAAAAAGGAAGACCTTTCTCTCTCTCTCTCTCTCTCTCTCTCTCTCTCTCTCTCTCTCTTTGTCCACTCTGCCTGTCAAAAAAAAAACAAAAGGAAAGAAAGAAAATGGAAGGAGGCAGGCATTTAGCCTAGCAGTTAAGATGTCAGGTAAGACACCCACATCCCACACTGGATGCCTGGGTTCAATATCCAGCTCTAGCTCCTCACCCTAACTTCCTGCTAATGTGGCCCCCTGGGAGGCAGTGGTGATGTCTCAAGTAAATAGGTTCCTGGATTAGAAACCTTGATTGAGTTCCCAGCTCCTGGCTTTTTTTTTTAAGATTTATTTATTTATTTGAAAGTCAGAGTTACACAGAGAGAGGAGAGGCAGAGAGAGAGACAGAGAGGTCTTCCATCTGATGGTTCACTCCCCAATTGGCCGCAACGGCCGGAACTGCGTTGATCCGAAGCCAGGAGCCAGGAGCTTCTTCGGGGTCTCTTGTGTGGGTGCAGGTGCCCAAGTACTTGGGACATCTTCTACTGCTTTCCCAGGCCGTAGAAAAGAGCTGGATTAGAAGAGGAGCAGCTGGGACTAGAACCAATGCCCATATGGGATGCCAGCACTTCAGGCCAGGGCGTTAACCCACTGTGCCACAGCACCAGCTCCCCAGCTCCTGGCTTTGAAACTTGTCTAGTCCCAGCTATAGTGTTCATGTGGGGAGCGAACCAGTATATGGAACTCTCTCTCCTTCTCTGTTTCCTTCCCTCTCTCTCTTTCACCTTCTCTCCTTCTCTCCCCCCTCCTCTTTTTTTTAAATTCTAATTTATTATTTTTTTTTGACAGGCAGAGTGGACAGTGAGAGAGAGACAGAGAGAAAGGTCTTCCTTTTGCCATTGGTTCATCCCCTAATGGCTGCTGCAGCCGGTGCACTGCGGCCGGCACACTGCGCTGATCCAAAGCCAGGAGCCAGGTGCTTCTCCTGGTCTCCCATGCGGGTGCAGGGCCCAAGGACTTGGGCCATCCTCCACTGCACTCCCGGGCCACAGCAGAGAGCTGGACTGGAAGAGGAGCGACCAGGACAGAATCCGGCGCCCCGAACGGGTCTAGAACCCGGGGTGCCAGCGCCGCAGGGGGAGGATTAGCCTATTGAGCTGTGGTGCCGGCCCTTTAAATTCTTAATTTATAAATCCATGCAAGTTTTTTTCAATACTACACATTTCCATGAACTTTTTGAAGCCCCCCCCCCATTTATACAAATATTAATTCCAAGTTATCAGACACCCAATATGGACCGGGTTTTGAGACAGTTCTAAAATATGTGTTGTGTGTGACAGAGGTGTTTTTAATATTTTAATTTATTGTTTATTTTCATCTATTTGAAAGGCAGGGTGTCAGAGAGAAGGAGAGGCAGAGATCTTCCTTCCACCAATTCACTTCTGAAATGCCTACAACAGCTGGGGCTGTGCTAAGTTCAAGTAAAGAGCCCAGAACTCCATCTGGAGCTTCCAAGTGGGTGGCAAGTGCCCAAGCACTTGAACCATCACCTACTGCCTCTCAGGGTACATTAGCAAGAAGCTAGATCAGAAGTGGATATTCCAAGCATAGCTTAACCCACTGTATACCACCATCCACCCCATTTTTGTTGTTGCTGTTGTTGAAGGGAGTCAATGTGCAGATAGATAACATGAAAAGGGAACGACCATTCTACACAGCAAGGGCAGTGGCAGAGGTAATAAAAAACAACTGTGGAAACACACAGACAGAGCATCCAGGCCATAACAGAGAAAGTGAGGAGACAAGGGGAGGTGGGAAGGTGGAAGGTTTCTAGAGAAACACCTGACCTGACCTAAAAGATAAATAAGATTGCCACAGGATAAACACTAAAAGGAAGGAGGAGCTTGCTATGTTCTGGGTAGAAAGATGGCATGAGTGAGGACAAAGAGGGAAGAAACACGTAGCATGCCTTCTAAATGCCTTAGTGAAACATATAAGTAAAAACCCTCCCAGAGGCATGAAGTTGTGGCATGGCAGGTAAAGTGGCCACCTGTAAGCGCCAGCATCCCATATGGGCACCAGTTCGAGTCCCAGCTGCTCTACATCAGATCTACCTCCCTGCTAATGAACCTGGGAAAGCAGTAGAAGACGGCCTAAGTGCTTGGGTCCCTGCATCCACATGTGAGACCCAGAAAAAGCTCCTGGCTCTTAGCTTCGGCCCAACCTAGCCCTGGCCATTGCAGCCATTTGGGGAATGGTTCAATGGATGGATGGAAGATCTCTTTCTCTCTCTTCTCTCTCTAATTCTGCCTTTCAAATAGATAAATAAAATCTTAAAAGAACCAAGGCCTCCTTTCCAGGCTCCCTGATGCTTTTCCCAGAATCAGAAGAGAATAAACTAGAAAACCTCCCACCACCCCAGGATTGGGACCAGCTCATCAGATCTGAGTGCAGGTATCCACAAGTAACAGCAGAATCCCTGAAAACAAAGCCAGGCAGGTGGCCTAATGTACAAGATCCATGTAAGAAGCTTATTCTGTTCCCATAGTCCCACTGAGGCACTAGCTTAGCTTTATGAGCAGTCCCCATCCTACTTCCCATAGACTTCTGGGAAATCGCTCTGTAGAATTCAAAAGGATCCATTACAGCACATCAGATACAGATAGCCCTACTGAGGTAACCAGAATTAGGTCCTCCTGTACTCACACCCCAACACACGCGCACACACACACACACACAAAGAGGAAGTGAAAGCTACCAGCACAGCAAGAGCCTGGGGTGGGCCCCAACCTAGGGTGCCTGGCTTCTGCAAAGGGGCGGGGACCCACTGATTTCACAAACGGTTTTGCCCTCTTGAGTAAGGGTTCCTCTAATCATTTTCTCTTTTGCACATTCTCCATCCTTCTCACCCTGTAACCATCCTTTCTACCCTGGATTTCATACACCTCTTCTCCTTTTGTCTCCAGTCCCTCATCCTGGGACCTTAAAGGCTCTGCAGAGCTGTAGTTCCTCTTTACAAAGGGGGAGACACACCCACACGGAATCTTAAATTGTTCCTCCTCAACGGGCAACAGCAGAAGGCACGGTGGGGTACACCACAAACTAGGCCAGTCACTGGTGTTACTGTTTCAAGTATCAGTTTCCTAATCTATTTTAAAAAATCATACAGAGATAGAGCAGTCCAGGGGACACACTTATAAATTGGAAACACAGCCTAACTAAGATCCTCAAATTTCTTGATTCCAAATATTCAAACAGGGCAAAGCATGATGAAAGAGACTTAGAGAAAACAGGGCATTTATCTATCACTTTCAACATGCCTGGTACCTGCTAGGACTACTATCACATTCTTGAGCCTTTTTAACTCTCATGATTCCCAGTGAACTGGGTCTCCTTGATATCCTGCATTTTAAAGATAGGAAAACTCGGATTGGGAGACATTAAGTGACTCACCCAAGGTCATGCAGCTCTAAATCATAGTTCAAATGAGTCTACCAATTAGCCTACTTCACTTACCTTATGGTTAGCCAGACCCTAGCTCCAAAGAAGTCAGAAGAAGACCTGCGGCAATGACTTGGGATGCTGTCTATCACCTGAAAAACCACTGAAGCCAACTTCATTCACTGACTAACCAAAAATACAAGGATACTTCAAAAAGCTCATGGCATCACCAACTTTGAGGCTTGGAGTCTGAAACAGCTATGCATGGATTTTAAAGTTTCTTCCACTAAACAAAATGCAATTTTTAACTCCATTCCTTTCCTTAAGGAGCAGAAACACCTCTGCATACTCCTCCCATCTACTACCACTTCTAGAAGCAGAGGTCCCTGCTTGTCAGCTTTAGAAAAGTGGAGAGGAGCAGCTCTGGTGAGCGCTGCTTACCACGTTGTGCCTTCGGTTGTTTAACCACTGCTTAGGAAGCCAGTGGTTGGGTCTCCCAGAACTAGCAGCTGGCAGCTAGCTATGTGGACGTCTACAATTCTAGGTGTGTTTGGGGAAGGCGGCAGGGAGCAGAGAAGGCATTCCAGAGCAGACTCGGGACAACTCCTCCTACAACCCTGACCTTTCCAGGATAATGACTTACCCTTAGCACCCACGCTGTCTTCACTCCAGGATTACCAAAGACTTAGCATGGTTTGGTGCCCAAACAGGCATGCCACTACAAAAACACTCAATAGCTAACATACTGCATAGGTTGTAAGGTCTGGAGACAGAACTGTGAATGCCTCCGTGGCTAGGTAAGCCTATCGCTGGAGTCACTATAATACAACTCCAAACAGGCTACGTCTTCCTCCAAAAGTACCCTCTGTTCAGGTGTGGTCCCACTGAACACAAAAGAGGCACCTTCTCAAAAAACCAGGTTTGATTTTAGGAGCCTCAACAAAGCCAGCGATGCAGTGTGGGGGAAGGAACAGGAAGAGCTGGCCCCAGCTCTGGAATCCCTGTTGAGTAAGGCTTTGGACTTTTCTGTTTGTGTTTTCGAATCTCCCTAATTACTATAAACAGCAGCTGTCTACTTATCAGATTTGGGGCCATCTGGGATGAAAAGCAGTCTTAAAAAGAAACAATGAGCTGCAGGAAAGCATCATCTAGCAGGTTTCTTTCCACTCCAATAAAGATACAATTTTAATTTTAATCTCAGGTAACTAGGACTCCAAGTGTATCCCAGAAGGAGACAGAGTGATTTGGCTAGTTAGTAACCAACTTGGAAGGGATGGCTGATTGGATTCTAGCTGCCTAACCTTAAATCAAGATAAAAAGGCCGACAGGAGGTGCCTGCCTCAATAAAGAGGTGACTATGAGAGAGTAGTTAAGACATGGATGCACAATAAGTTGATCATCTAAAGTATAGACTATTATGGGATAGCAAACTGTTTCTGTGGGACACACATTGGTGGAGTCTCTGTTACATATTCTTCTTAGTATTTCTAAACAATGCTTTTTAAAATGTAAAACCTGTTCTTAGAATACAGACACAACAGGTTGCAAAGGCAAGTTCCCCAGTTCCTACACTACATCAAATATCGGTAAGCTAATGCCACCGGCTTTCTGCAAGGCCTCAAATGTAGACTAACAGCTCTCTTCACATTCAGTTCTTCACAGAAGATGAACAGCAAGAATCTCAGCTGAAAGATAGCCAAGGATAACTGGCCCATACACCAGATAATCATACACAGTGGCCTACTTCCTTCCTACTCAAAGGCATTTGGGAAAAATATAGATAATAAGCTTATTAACCATTTTCCTGAAAAGCTCATTCACATACCAATCCCTGAAATAGCAGACCCCAGGCTACTGGCCAGGGCCTAAGCCATGGAGTGCCTGGTGCTCAAGCTTCTGGCTCAAACACCTGACCTTAGAAAGCAAGCGGCATGCATAGAAGCAGCAGGAAGCAAGGAGGAGATTCTCTTCCAAGGGGCCCATTAAAGGCTCAAGAAACAAAGGGACATATGTGGCTTGCTTCTCTATCAATTCAAGAAAGGTTTAGAGAGAAAAAGGAAATCAAGTTAGAGATGTCAAGCTCAGTGGAAGGGAGAGATTAAGAATAAAACCAACCACTGGGGCCAGCATTGAGGTACAAGGGGTTAAACTGCCTCCTGACATGCCTGCATTCCATTTAAACACTAGTTCCAATCCTGGCTGCTCCACTTCTGATCCAGCTCCCCACTAATGCACTTGGGAAAGCAGCAAAAGATGGCCCCTACCACCCACATGCAAGACCAGGCTGAAGCTGCAGGCTCCTGGCTTCAGGCTGACCCAGTTCTACAGTACCAGCATTGTGGCCACTTGGGGAGTAAATCAGTCTCTCCCCACCCCCGTGTGTGTGTGTATGTGTATGTGTGTGTGTGTGTGTGTAACTGTGCCTTTCAAATAAATAAATAAGTCTTTAAAAATAAATAAAACCACAAAGCTCCAAGGCTAAAAACCTCCAATAGTGGTAAACACTGCACTCAGGACTTTGTGCTATGGACAAGGTCTAGGATGCTGTCGGTCCGGTCAGCACTTCTCTCACAAGGAAATGGTGAGAAAAAAACAACCATTCAGAAGTGCCCATCATCTAACCTTCCACTCTAGCTCTTCACACTTGTCTCTCCTGTAGAAGAAAAGACATTACACACGTATGTAGAAGTTTGTGCACCTGAAAAGACCTTTTATACAAAGAGCCACGGGCTTCTAGAGATAAGAGTTGCCCCAGATAGCCACCCTCAAATGCATCTCTTTCCTCCGGCATTAGCTTCTACATTCTTGGGCCAGATGACAGAGGGTTTCTTAGGGACTCTAATCTGACTCAAGGAAAGGGGCAGGAGAAGAAACACCCCTCAAACTAATTCAGCAAGGGCTGGCATCATGGTACAGTGGGGTAAACTGTAGTCTGTGACACCATCATCCTATCTGAGCACTGGTTCAAATCCCAGCTGCTCCACTTCTGATCCAGCTCCCTACTAATGTACATGAGAAAGCAGCGGAAGATGGCCGATGTGGTTGGGCCCCTGAACCCATGTGGAACACCCAGCTGGAGTTCAAGGCTCCTGCATTCTGCATGGCCCATCCCTGGCTGTTGCAGCCATTTGAGGAGTGTACTAGTGGAAGGAAGGTCTCTCTCTCTCTCTCTCTCTCTCTCTCTCTTTCAAATATAAATATAAATATATTGAAGAAAAAAATTCAGCAACTCAAGGTAAGGGTCAAGAGAAGAAATGCCCTCAAACCAATCTGATAAAGCATGGAGTTACTTTACTGGGCACTGGAAATACAGAGATCATAATAAGCCCTTATTACAAGGGTTCTCCATCAAGTAGGTTAAAGACATCATTTTTTGGAACCCCCCCCCCCAAGAATGAAATGTGTACTATTTGCACCATGAAACTCAGGGTTACCCTTCTTCCCAAAGAAAACATTCCTATGGAGGCTGGCAAGCGTAAAGAAACTCATGGTGTCCTCCTGGTGCTGCTTGGTTTCATACCCCTAGCAAAAGCAGAAACCAAACCCTCTTTCCTACCATAGAAGAAGTTTATTCTGTAATCAGGGCGCCACACACAAAGAGTGGGAAAATAATCAAACATTGCACTGTGGCACAGTGCCAGGGCATCTAAGGGAGCATTGATGCCCTCTGAAAGTATAGGAGCAGCAGCAGCCAAGGTCTAGGGGAGGCTGCTGTATGGCTGGACCCAGTCCATAGCCAGGTCTAAAGGATACCCAGCTGAAGCAGGAAGCAGAGAATAAGTAGGCCTCAGTTCCCAAGAACCGTGCCTTGGACACAGAACAGGGCTCCAGCCCAGAACTTCCATATAGAGCCGAGGAGTGAAGTCACCAGGTCCTTGGGCTCTTACTCACCAACTGCCTGTAATGTTCCCACTAACTGAATGCCTTGGTGCCCAGGGCATTACTCACCTCCCATCCTGTCCCTGATGATCTGCACATGCCCAGTGAAGTCGCTTTCTAAAATCTGCAGGGGCGGGGAACCTTTTTACTGCCAAGAGCCATGTGGATATTTATAACATCATTTGCAGGCCATACAAAATGATCAACTTAAAAATGAGCCTGCTATAGATGTATTGAATTTCGAGTCCCAGCTGCAGTTGCCTTGGAAGGACCAGACCAGATGATTTTGTGGGCCTTATATGGTCCATGGGCTGGACGTTCCCCACCCCTTGCAAGCTACTCAGCTCCCCTGGGTACTGTTAGTTGTGAAGAACTCCACCCCTACCTCCACGCTTGTGAGTTGGTGGCCGTAATGCCAATCTCCTCCAGGTCCTCTGACCAAGTTTAGAGGATACCCAATCAGACTGTCAGGGCCACCTTTACCTCAAGCTACTAGAGTAGAAGGAGCCCTGAACAGAATGTCAGCTCAGATCAGCTATACCTTTACTGTGTGTGCATGGGCACATGCCTCCATTTTCTTAGGTCCAGTTTTCTTTTTTGAAGATTTATATATTCATTTGAGAGGGAGACGGAGACGGAGAGGGAGACGGAAAGAGAGAGGGAGAGGGAGAGGGAGAGGGAGAGGGAGAGGGAGAGGGAGAGGGAGAGGGAGAGGGAGAGGGAGAGGGAGGGGGAGAGAAGGAAGAAAGAAAAGGAAGGAAGAAAATGAGAAATCTTTCATCATCTGCTTCACTCCTCAAGTGGCCACAAACAGCCACTAGCTGGGCCAGGCTGAAGTCAGGAGCCAAAAACTCCATCTGGGTCTCCCATGTGGGTGTCAGGGGTCTAAGTACTCAAGCCATTTCCCCTGCCTTCCCAGGTGCATTTTCAGAGAGCTGGATCAAAAACGGCACAGCTGGGACTGAAACTGACATTCTGATACGGGATGCCAGTGTTGCAAGCAGTGGCTTAGCCCACTACACCACAATGCTGGCTCCTCAAGTTGAGTTTTCTCACATGTAACAAAGAAAGGCTTCCATCAGAGGTATAGTTATCAACCTTTGCCCAATGTTGTAAGTTCCTAGGAAAGTTCTTTAAAAATACTGATGCCCAAAGCACTAAATTCAGACCAATTAATTAGAGTCTACAGGTGCTTCCACAACTGGCCAAGACCAACAGCACGGCAAGCTACACTTTCCCAGAAACATTCTGGCCAAGATGGATTAGAAGCCAGGAAGCCTAGCTGGTCCCATGCAAAACTCAGCCCCTTACTATAAGGAGAGAAACTCTTAACAATCAACCTCCAGTTTCATTCTGGCCCCTAGGGTCTCCAGGGTCATGGACTCAAATTTCTCCCTTTTTCAAAACTCTCTTTAAGTCCATAAGAAAAAAGGCATTAAAATGTACCAGCAGTCGCAAATCCAATCCCACATGCTTTGACATCAAGCAAGCATTACAATTTTTCCATCCTCCAGAGGACCAGACCTGTCTGCCATTATGAACTGGGTTTTTCCATTTGCCACATATGGTCTCTATGGCCCCAAGTTTCAGGACGTCCCACCCTACACAAAGAGGATCGTGACAAGGAAGAATTGCTCTTCCTGTCTCCACGGCCTTTGGCTGCTCTAGTGACACATTCCCATGTGACAGTGTCACATTCCTGAAGGCTTATCAACTGTTTGTGACCAGGAACTACACTAAATCCCATGATGTCAGTCTGTCGCCTGCTTCTGGAGGGTGCCCTCAGAACCACCTCTCTGCAGCACCTCTTCCCTCCTCACTCACATCATGTCTAGCCTGACTGGCCACCCTCATCTGTCCACACCTCCACCCCATAATGCCCATGAACATTCCCAAGGCCCTTATACACATGTCTCCTCTCCAAAAGGCAGACACAGCAGAACACTCCCAACCTCCCAGAGCTGGTAAGACTTCCTGTTTAGCTTAGTTCTCCACAGACTAAGGCCATTTCTAAGACACATGCCACCATCCAGCATCCATGGCAAGGCAGAGAAGTCCCCATTGGTAGTAGAATATATTTCTGAAGAAATCAAGAACTTCACACCAGGAATAGCCTTCTGAGATTAGACGAACCAGTTCCAGAAATGGCAAGGACTTGGCTAAGACTGCCCTGGGAAGCTAGCAGCAGAGCCCAGAATAGCTTCGAATTCCAAAAGAGTACCCGCTCCATGATTCCCCAACACCTCCTCCTCTCACTAAGGAGCTGGTTCAATGGCCCTGCTCCTGCTAAGGTACAAACAAGACACTACATTAGCTAGATCTAAGCAGCCCCCAAACAGTTCTCACTTGCAAACGAGTATCTCCTTTTTGTCTAGGAACATGGCAAAGCCAAGTAAGTTACTGGTTCAACCAAGTGGAAAGCAAAACTAGCCTTAAAGGCAGTGATCTGACACTAGCCAAGGAGGGTAACACAGGAAGCCAGCTGCAGAACAGTCAAACAGGTCCCGAGCAAGCAGAAACAAACAACACAACAGGTGGCTGTTCTCACACAGCCCCCAACCACTAGAAATCTCTGTAAACCTTATTCTTGCCTCATGGAATGTTAAAAGAGAGCTCAAACTTCCATTGCAGAGTTCTGAACCTCAGAACCTAAGCCTAATCATGTCTGATTATTAAGTCTAGGCCTTTATGAAACAGCACCAGGGCCAACGTGGTGCCATAGTAGGTTAAGCCATCGCCTGCAATACCAGCATCTCAGAAGGGCACCAGTTCAATTTCAAGTCCCTGCTGTTCTATTTCTGATCTAACTCTCTGTCAATGTGCCTGGAAAAGCAGTGGAAGATGGCCCAGGTGCTTGGGCCCCTGCACCCATGTGGGAGACCTGGAAGAAGTTCCTGGCTACTGGTTTTGGACTGGCCCAACTCCAGCTGTTGCAGCCATTTAGGGAGTGAACCAGTGGATGGACGACCTCAATCTCTCTCTCTCTCTCTCTCTCTCTCTCTCTCTCTCTGTGTGTGTGTGTGTGTGTGTGTGTGTGTGTCCCTCTCCCACTTTGTAATTCTGCCTTTCAAATAAACAAGATAAATCTTAAAAAAAAAAAGGCACTCATCTCCCCTTTTCTTTCGCATCCCAACCAGCACATCATATAATACCAAAATCTTTTACCTTCTGCTCAAGCTCTATCTCTGTTACTCATTATCTGAGGAACCTCTTTGAGTCTCAGTTTCCCCATATGAAATGTGGGGATAATAATTCTTAACCTGCCAGCTGGAGAAAGTTAATGGGTATCAAATGACGTTAACAAAAGTGGTTGGAAGAAAGGGCTTTACAACTACAAAGCTGATTACAAATGTAGAGAGCTAGTCCTATTTGTGTTGGAGACCATTTTTTTTGTCATGACATGAGGTGAGACAAGTAAGGACACTGGAAAATAATTACAGGGCAATGTCATTCAATCTGCAAAGGGATTCCTTCCATTCTTATCTGACTGGGATGCTTTAGAGAGAACTACCTGGAAAGCAGGCAGCTGTCCTTTACACTCATAATCCCCTACCCCACCCCTCTCTCACACACTGTCAACACCACCAGCTTCCTAGAATTTCCTTTTCTGGCTGCCAGCAGCTAGAGGTTCCTGAGAAACTTTCCCAGAAAGCTCCCTGATGGCTCTTTCAAGATTTTCTTCAGCCTGGGCTCTTCCTGTGAAAGGCTGAATCCTTGGTCAGTATGGGGAAGGATGCTTTATTCCGACCTCCCCTGGAATAACTGATCACACAAGGAATGCACACTTGCTCATTTCTGCCTCCAATCTTTGAAGGGTTGCCTCCTTCCCAATCCCAGTCTCACTAGTTGGCACCCCTAGCCTGGAGGGACTGTCAGTGAAGACATAAATGACCTGGGAAGAGGAAGACTATCACTTTCCTAGCCTCAGAAAGCAAAGTTCACCATTTTCCTTATAGCTAAAATCAGTAAGTCACATCAACATAAAAGCAATACGCTATGGGTTACTCAGCAATCTAACTACTTCACTTTGACATGTTTGCCCAACTAATTACATTTTATTTGGACTATCAAAAAAGTCAAGGGAGTTTGCATTCTCTGAGTGCACATGGCTTCGGACAGGCAATCCACAGGTAGCTGAGAGAAAAAAAAGTCTGTTCCAGACAGTTGAGAGCCAATTATATAGCAATGCCTCATTGATCCCAAATAGTCCATAAATGAGCTGTTCCACAGAAGTGAACTTTTCCTGATAACCTAGGTTTACTCTTTCAAGGATCATAACCATTCTTAATAGTGAGCTCAGAGTCTTTCATCTACTGACACACTCTACTACCTTTGTCAACAGAGACTATTAAAACATAATTTAAACTTCATGGAGCACCTGACTTCTACACACGTGATTTTCTACACATCTAATATTTGAGGGCTTTCCAGTGTTACCTTATCCACGTTTCACACCAACTTTGAGGCTAGCATGAAGCTATAGCATTATCATCCCCACTTTAAAAATGAGCTTCTCAGGGAGATTAAGGGATTTTCCCAAGGTCAAACAGTCAGTAAGTCTTAAAACAAAAATCTTCCTGTAATCCAGGCCTACAATAAATTCCTGAAGATATTTTTGAACCAAGCCTTCCTAAGCAGACTCGAATATTCTTTTTTTAAGGTTTATTTTATTTATTTGAAAGAAAGAGTTATAGAGAGAGCTAGAGACAGAGAGAAAGGTCTTCCATCTGCTGGTTCACTCCCCAACTGGCCACAATGGCCGGAGCTGCACAGATCCAAAGCCAGGAGCCAGGAGCTTCTTCCAGGTCTCCACATGGGTGCAGGGGCCCAAGGACCTGGGCCATCTTCTCCTGCTTTCCCAGGCCATAGCAGAGAGGTAGATTGGAAGTGGAGCAGCCAGGACTAGAACTGGCACCCATATGGGATGCCGGCGCTTCAGGCCAGGGCATTAACCCGCTGCACCACAGTGCCAGCCCCATCCCGAATATTCTTAAAAATGTCACTCACTGGGGTTTGTGTTTGGCCTAGTGGCTTAAGAACCACTTGCGATAACTACATCCCATATTACAGTACCTAGGTTTGAGTCCTGGCTCCACTCCAGATTCCAGCTACCTGCTAATGTGCACCCTTAGAAGGCAGCAGGTGATGGTTCAAGTAGTTAGGTCTCTGCCACCCAGTTGGGAAATCCATATAGAGTGCCCAGATTCCAGCTTCAGCCTGGCCCAGTCTCGGCTATTGAGGGCATCTGGGGAATGAACCAAACAGATAGGCCCCTACCCCCACCACCTCTAAAATTAATAGAAAACAAAATGTCATTTCCTTTCCTTTTTTGGAGCCCAATCTCAGAGCTTTGCTCTCTCTGCTCCACGAGGATTCAGAAAACTCCAATCACTCACTCACAGTCTGCATACAGTTTCCTGTTTCTCTGAACGGGAAGGCAGTCGTGCCTGCAGTGGCCTGTGGGCCCAGCCCAGCCAGGGTCAACCTCTGGTAGCAGAGACTCCAGGATTAAAGGCTGGGCAACCAGAAGCTCTGCTCCACCCACTATGGAAGTCTGGGAACCAAGAATACAAGAGAAGGGTGGGGCCTGCCATGAGTGGGCAGAAGAGAGCCAGCATTTCTGGTAATTCTGCTTCTCCTCGCCTGCCTTGGCTCCTTCAACACAATCAATATCCTCGAACCAGCAAGCTTCAAGAATCAGGACCAACAGTCATTAGGCCAGCGTTTGCTTTTTCAAAATGCATTATATGTTTATTTGTAGTTTGCAAATCCCTATCCCCCTCAACTCTTCAACTGAGTGGCTTCACAAAATTCCACTCTTCTGCCACCTGAACAAAAATCCTAGTGTAGATGTTGCTGGGGAATGGGGGTGGGCAGGATTCTAATCCAGCTTTACTCATCACCAGCAGGCCCTCCCACTGCTCATCTTTGGGGAAGACTAGAAAGGCATATGCCCACCAACAACACACACACATAGATACTCACAGAGCTTCTTTCCTGTCAGCTGCCAGAGGAATTCTAAGGAGCAGGGTTCTCAGATACTTTCTAGAATCAAACTACACCCAAACCACAGAACAGGGAATCGGTCATGTTATGCATAGGAAATGGCTTTACCCTACTGCCAATCATTCCAGGAGGATCATTCAGACATAGATGAGATCACAGTAATCTGTAAAAGTGGGGCCTACTAAACATGAAGGCATGGAGGGGAGGCAGCTCTTATCATCCTTCATCCTAACAGAAATCCCACCTGCTTCAGAAAGTCTTCCCTCTCATACAGGCAAGCCCCCACAGTATCCTCTTTATTTTAAACCTGATGAAGAGTCCTGGTCCTTTATCTGTGTACATTTTTAAATGTTGCACCAATGTGCTAATTTGCTTATTAATGAGCCTGTATAAAATTTAAACTCTGATTTGACATAAAAAGATAGTCACCACTTACTAAATTGAAAAAGAAAAGTTGCAGAACAATATGCATTTTTTATGTGAGAGTACTTAAAGTTATATGTGTATAAATGCATTTTAAAAGAGTCTATAGGGGCTGGAGCTGTGGCTTAGCAAGTAAAGCCACTGCCTGCAGTGCCGGCATCCCATATGGATGCCAGTTCAAGTCCCAGGTTCTCCACTTCCAATCCAGCTCTCTGCTATGGCCTGGGAAAGCAGTAGAAGATGGCCCAAGTCCTCGGGTTCCTGAACTCATGTGGGAGACCCAGAAGAAGCTCCTGGCTCCTGGCTTTGGATCAGCACAGCTCTAGTTGTTGCGGCCAATTGGGGAGTGAACCAGCGGATGGAAGACCTCTCTCTGCCTCTCCTTCTCTCTGTGTAATTCTGACTTTCAAATAAATAAATAAATCTTTAAAAAAAAAAAAAGAGCCTACATACAAATAACTAATTGGTTAGTGGTGGTTCTCTGTGGAGAGAAGAGTCACAGATAGATACTATTTGATACTATTTCATTTCCCACAGCAAATATATATTAGCTGTATAGTGAAAAAGCTAATCAAAATGTACAACATAAATAGTTTGTCCTTATTTAAGTCTGCTGTACCAACAGACTGCCTGTTAACATTTCTTGTACAGTCTCTAGTGCAGCACTGCAAAAACAGGTGGAAAAAGAAGTCCTTTAAAGACAAGGTTTTCTTCAGCCATACCATCCTGAATGCGCCTGATCTCATCTGATCTCAGAAGACAAGGTAACCTTGAAAGGCTCTCTCCGTGTCAGGGCACCCAACCTTACATAGTAAGCTTAAACCTATACTTCCCAAATGCTGACCGCACCACTCTCACAAGAGTGGGATAAGAGCAAAAGTTTCCCTATTGTCCTCCAAATTAGTCTACCTTAAGCAAAACATGCCCAAATCTGCAAAAATATGCAGCTTTGGGCCCTAAGGCAGCTGTTGGGTGGAGATGGTGGCAACAGGAACAGACAGCTGCTGGGTGCCCCAACATGATGATCTCCAGGACCTCACTGCTATCCTCTCTAATCAGTGCATGCTCTTCCCAGCCCTGTGCACAGGGGCCACCCAATCCCTAAACCTCAGGGGCACAGACCTCTCAGGATCAGATTACACAATGCAGCCTTGCCTGCTGGCCATTCTATAATGAGCAGAGCACATCCAAAAAAAAAAAAAAAAACCTGGGTAATGCCTCAAATATGTACTTGAGAGCCAAATTCTGGGCTGCTTCACAAAGGCGGATAGAAATGCTTGCATGGCTGCTTGTTAGAATCCAGTAAAAGCTCTGATTTGAATATTCCCCTTGATGTGAACACTACTGTATTGTGTGAAGACATGGAAAAAGGGAGTGGAAACTGGCTGTGAACAAGCGGGCCATTTGCAGATAAGCAGGCTCTCCAAGGTGCACAAGAGGGACAATGCTTTCCCATTCCTTGGCACTACTGAGCTCCACTGTACCAGGGCCCATCCTGCCACATTAGGTAGTTTCCTGCAGACCACTCAAATTATTGTTTGGCTCTCTGATAGACCTAGCTAAAGGAGTCTGAGGAAGACAATTCTGACTTGAAAATAGTAGTCATCAATATATCTATTTAGGCCGGTGCCGCTGTTCAATAGGCTAATCCTCCGCCTTGCGGCGCCGGCACACCGGGTTCTAGTCCCAGTCGGAGCACCAGATTCTGTCCCGGTGGCCCCTCTTCCAGGCCAGCTCTCTGCTGTGGCCCGGGAGTACAGTGGAGGATGGCTCAAGTGCTTGGGCCCTGCACCCGCACGGGAGACCAGGAGAAGCACCTGGCTCCTGCCATCGGATCGGCGCGGTGCGCCGGCCACAGCGTGGCGGCCATTGGAGGGTGAACCAACGGCAAAAGGAAGACCTTTCTCTCTGTCTCTCTCTCTCACTGTCCACTCTGCCTGTCAAATATATATATATTTAACAAGTAAGAGGGGTTCAAAAATTTCACAGGGTGGACATTGTGGTGCAGTGAGTTAAGCTGCCACTTAGGATGCCTGTATTCTATTACCATAGTGTTTGGTCCAAGTCCCAGCCACTCTGCTTATGACCCAGCTTCCTGCTAATGTGCTTAGGAAGGCAGGGAGGACAGATGGCTCAAGTACTTGGGTCCCTACCATCCACGTGGGAGACATGGATAGATTTCTGGTACTGTGGCTTCAGCCTAGCCCAGCTGTTGCAGCCATTTGGGGACTGAACCAGCAGATTGAAGATCTCTCTCTCTCTCTCTCTCTCTCTCTCTCTCTCTCTCCCTCTCTCTCTCTGCTCTCTTGTCACTTTGCCTTTCAAATAAATATTTTTTAAGGTTTGTGGAAAATGGAATAAAAAGATAATGTGCATTTTCTTTGAAATTATTTTTTTAATTTATTTTTGAGTCAGAGAAACAAACAGAGCTTTAATTTGCTGGTTGACCCCAAATACCCACAACAGCCAGGGCTGGGCCACACTGAAGCCAAGAGCCAGAACTCAATCCAAGTCTCCCATACAGGTAGTAGGAACTCAAACAGTTGAACTATCACCACTGCCTCCCAAGGTCTGCATTAGCAGGAATTGGAATCAGGAGTTGGAGTTGGTAATTAAACTTAGGCACTATGATGTGGGATGCTGGCATTTTAACAAGCAGCTTAGCTGTGAGGCCAAATGCCTGCCCCTCCATGAACTCCTTGAAAAACCCTGGTATTTGTTTAGTAGCTACTCTATGCCAGGCAGTGTGCTAGGTACTGAAGGATACAATGGGTAGTGGGGAAACGTTTCTGTTTTCGTGAAGTTTACATTCTAATGGGCTAGACTGATACAACGGAAAGAACATACACCTGAGAATCTCGGCTTCAAGACCAGCTTCTGATCTTAATTTTGAGCAAGTCCCTTCCTGTTGTGATGTGTTACAATTGACCAACAGATCTTCCTCAGGCTCAAGTAACTCACTTCTTTGCAAAATATAAAACCCTGAGATAGACTGGAAATTTGCAAATGACAAGACAACAGCAAGAAGCACAGGTAGGATGCGGTGAAAACAAAAAGCACATTACATCAAGAATGTTCACCCAGAAACCTTGAATTTGGCTTGGATGATTCCCCCTGAGCCATGTGTCCAAGACAAAGTGAGATGTGCAGGCCTCTGAAGTGTATAGTCTGTGACAGACATGAAGATCTGCCCTTCTAATAGTACATGGCAGGCTTAGAATCAGGAGACGTGAAAGGAACCCTGTTTCACTGCAGCTTCTACAAGTACTTCTGCCTCCAATTCAAGGAATTTGGGGAAACCCTCTACTGTAGCACCACTTAATTTGATGCTAAAGAGCTAAACAGAAGGTGGCACGTCTCTCCTTAGCCACTTGTGACCATTTTTGAGTAGGGCTATGCCAGTGCCAGTTGGAGCCATGCTCTCCAGGTGAGTGGGGAGACAGCACTTCCTTGCATTCCTCCTACTAAAGGGAACCAGACTGCAGGAGCACTCATGTCAGGCCTACAGAGAGTGTAGCCTCTGGCAACCCAGGTTCAAAGGCTTGATGGGAAGCACAAAGGACAGAACTTTTTTTATATAAAGATTTATTTATTTATTTGAAAGGTAGTTACAGAGAAGCAGAGGCAGCCAGAGAAAGAGAGAGAGAGAGAGAGGTCTTCCATCCACTGATTCACTCCCCAAATAGGACAGAACTTTAGGAGGCTAATTAGGACACAAATTTCAGAGTATCCTGAGCATATCCTCCCTCCTCTACACCTCTCACCTTGCAAACCAATTTCAAGTGCATTAGTGCATGAACACATCTTCACCTAAAAAGTAGAGTGCTATTGCTCTTTCCATTCCACAGCTAGAAAACAAAGATCTGGAATGGTTTGAGAAGTTTGCACTAGGAGCCAAAGTCAGCTAAGCTTTCCCTGTACTTAGCCTCAGGCCTCTTTCCCTATAGGTTTTAATGCACCCTTCCCTTCTCCAAATTGTATTTTTTTGTATTATTAGTGCATAGTAAATCCTACCAGGTGCTTGCTTGGCTTCCCTGCACACTCTGCTGCTGCTGGTCCCTCACCATGTCAATCACTGACCAAATGCTCTTCAAAGGTTTACCCATCCCTAGCCACCTGGAGAAGGTAGAGGGTGTTAGAAGCTTTCAAATCCACAAGTTTACCAAAGGAGAAAGTCTGGGAGCCCAGATGGCTGCAACAACACATGGTAAGAATCATAATAGAAGTTCTGTACAACGTACAGTGGGTACAAGATGGTACAAAACTACCTGGGAGTAATGAAGAAAGCTTCAAAAAGAGGTGACACGAAGTAAGGGAACGTGAAGAAGTTTTTAGTATTATATTAACTGGTGGAAACAAAGTAATATTTTTATGTACACTATGATTGCATTAAGGAAAACTAAGGTACACAGAAGTGACAAGAAATACATATAATAATTGCTTTTTTTGTTTTTTAAAAAATATTTATTTATTTATTTGAAAGAGTTACACAGATAGAGAAGGAAAGGCAGAGAGAGAGAGGTCTTCCATCCGCTGGTTCACTCCCCAATTGGCCACAATGGCCGGAGCTGCGTGGATCTGAAGCCAGGAGCCAGGAGCTTCTTCTAGGTCTCCCATGCGGGTGCAGAGGCCCAAGGACTTGGGCCATCTTCTCCTGTTTTCCCAGGCCATAGCAGAGAGCTGGATAGGAAGTGGAGCAGCCAGGTCTCGAACTAGAGCCCACATGAGATGCCGGCACTTCAGGCTAAGGCATTAACCCGCTGTGCCACAGCACAGGCCCCTAATTGCTATGTTAAAATGGTGGATTTATGGATAATTTCTCTCTCTGCCGAACTTTGTCATCTGCCCTGCTGTATTTTACAAAGGGAGCAAATATAAAATTAACCACCCTTCTACCATTGGACTCCACATTCCTTCTTCTTCCTCCACTTGTTTGCCTACCCTCTCTCTCCCTCATCAACAGGCAGGCTGATTTACCACCTGCAACTGCACATCTTTAATAACCCTTGTGAGGGCCCTAGGAAGTATGTGGAGCTGCCAGCAGGGCAACTGCTCACAGCAGTAAGCTCCAGCATGGCCCAGAGGCTATTCCAGCCCAATGCTAGAAACGAAGAATCTTCCTCCCAACAACATTGCCCAGCCCTACCCAATTAAGCCTTCCTCCAAACTGTTTTAGGAACTTATTCCTATGGAAGGGAGATAGATGACAATACTTCTACCTTGCCCTCCCTCTGGGAGGCTCAGAGCAGGAGAAGCTCATGGTCATGACCAATTCCTAGGTGTCTGAGGTACAACTTGCAGACCGTCCCTGATTCACAAGAAAGTACAAGATAAAAATATCAGTTAGGAGGAAGTGGAGGATGAGGAGGGAGAGGAAATACAGATCCAGACAAGGGTACACTATCCCCCAGGAACTTGCTTATGCCCCACAGGCACTCAAAGAAAATTCAGAATTCCATCTCTTTTGATCTACTGGTCTAACACAGAAGGAAGCCATATTCACAGGATAATCAGTTGAAAATCCAATGCTAGGGGACGGCCCTGTGGTGTAGCGGGTAAAGCCGTGCCTACAGTGCCAGCATCCTATATGGGTGCAAGTTTGAGACCCAGCTGCTCCAATTCTGATCCAGCTCCCTGCTGTGGCCTGGAAAAGCAGTAGAAGATGGCTCAAGTCCTTGGGCCCCTGCACCCATGTGGGAGACCCGGAAGAAGCTCCTGGCTCTTGGCTTCGGATGAGTGCACCTCCAGCTGTTGCAGACAATTGGGGAGTGACCAGCAGATGGAAGACCTCTCTCTCTCTCTCTGCCTCTCCTTCTTTCTGTGTGTAACTCTGACTTTCAAATAAATAAACAAATCTTTAAAAAAAGAATAAAAGAAAAAATCCAACGCTAGTCAGGCTGCAATCTCAGTGGCTACAAATTCCTCCCCTTGTTCCACTCAAGCTCACATCACTTAGCTCTCCCCATCCAAGGGCAACATAGACACCAGTGACTCAGACAGAGGAAGAGGAAGGGGAGCTTAACAATTTAAGACTCATCTAAAAGTAATTTCATACCCCTAAAGAGAAGGATGTTGTGGGGGAGGGAGATAGAGGAAGTCAAATCTCATTTGCACTCAGTTTTAGTCTGTTTCTTGGTCTTCCCCTTCTCTGATGGGATAATGACCAATTCAAGGGTCTCCTATTCTTCCTGGAGTCACCAATGACCAAAAATAGCTAGCAAGTAGTCTGCAGGCTAGAATCCAACACTCCACCCAAAGTACTTGGTCAACATTTTTTTTCTCCAAGCCGGGATCCAGACAATTAGCTCTGTGGAAGGTAGATCCAATACCTCCAGAGCACAGCTTACTGAAATAGAGGGGGCTGCTAACACACTGATGTCTGGGGAAGAAAATGACATAGTCAGTGCCATTCTAAAGGGGAGAGGGCAACGTCCTGCTCTCTGCTCTGTCACGCTTTTTCCAAGAATCCCTGACTATCCTCTAAAAGACTGAGCACAGATTGTCAGAAAAAGCCAATGCCTCTATTTTACAGATAAGGAAACTGACCCATAAAAATTATTTATCCAAAGTCACACAGGCAGAGACCGAAAATCAGACATTCTAGGACCGGCACTGTGGCATGGCGGGTGAGGCTGCTGCCTACAGTGCCAGCATCCCATGTGGGTGCCGGTTCGAGTTCCAGCTGCTCCACTTCTCATCCAGTTCTCTGCTGTGGCCTGGGAAAGCAGTGGATAATGGTCCAGGTCCTTGGGCCCCTGTAACCGCGTGGGAGACCCAGAGGAAGCTCCTGGCTCCTGGCTCCTGGCTTCAGATCGGCGCAGCGCCAGCTGTTGCGGCCATCTGGAGAGTGGACCAGTGGATGGGGGACCTCTCACTCTCTCCTCCCCCCTCTCTCTGCCTCTCCTTCTCTCTCTAACTCTGACTTTCAAGTAAATAAATGAATCTTTTTAAAAAAAAAAAAAAGAGAGAAAGCTTTTTTTAAAAAAATCAGATATTGTGATTCAGTCCATTATTCTATTAAACAACTTCTACTAAAAGGTATTTTAATAAACCAGAAAGAAATCCAGACAAGTGCCCCAAGCCATACATTTCAAAAACAGGGCTCTTCTAATCTAAAGCTAGATATCTCAGGACTATGGAGGAGAGGCAGAGAGACCCTGGGCCAGCCCACTCGGGGAAGCCATGTGAAAATGCTAGGCATATGACAGGCATGCACAAGGAACTGGACTTACCGACAGGAAGGCTTTACCTATTCCAAAGGAATAGTCTTAGATGCTGAGAACCCTAGCCCCACCCGACTCCCATACTCTGAATCTTTTTCAGACCAAGCAAGACCACTCCTAGGCTGTCAGGAGCTGTACAGGGGTGACTATGCAAAGTCAAGAGGGAAAAGGGAGATAAGAAGGTAGGGTGGAGAAATCACAGTCATTCCAGAGCTCTCTCATCTTTTTTCCTCCTCCACTTCTCTCCCTAGTAGAGTTCTAATCAAGGAGAAAAGAAGTTTGTTCAGCAGCATTGTTTAAACTTGAAGGAGGCCTTCCCTAGACCAAAGGAGAACAGGGGACTAGTTGAGGTGAAGGGAGGGGGCACACTGAGGGGGGAGAAAATAGCCAAATAAGGCAGACTTGACTGGTAAGGAATCATCAGGAAAGGTTCCAGAAGCTGACGTCGCAGGGAGGAAGCCTTTAGTCATCGGTTTCCTCTGGCAACTGGCCTAAGGCCAAGAGGCAAACTCCCAACATTAAGAAAATGCCCAGTCTATGGCAAGATAGAAAGGCAACTAGGCTAGATTTCTCCTCAGACCCACCTCAGGCCCTGCTGGAGCAATTCTCCAGGTATCCAAAAAAGACAGGTATAGTGCAGTCCTGAAGCAAAATGACAGATGTTCTTGCCAAACATATACTAGAGCCACCATGGCCCAGGCACGAAGGGGAATAAGGATCCCAGGGTAGTGGGTTTTACTCTACTTCATTGACATATTTCCAATATTGCTGATTTTTTTTCATGCTGGAGGACAGGACAATTCAAAGGCAAAGAAGCTATGTAGGAACTTCTGTGGTCTGTCAGTCTCCCAGGAGTATCTACAAAGATATCTGGAGAGGAATTTAGCTCATTTAAAACTCTTGAAGAGTTTTACAACAAATGATACCCGTATTAGCTGTTATTATCCCCACCCACCAACTCCATACCATGGATTAGTCAACTTCCAGTTACAGATAACAAAAGGAAAGAATGAACCTCTTGGTATACTTCATCAGACATCCAGGCTTAGATTTCTGAAAAAGGACTAGACTAGGGGTGGGACAGATCAGATCAAGAAAGTAAGTTCAGGAACTAGCTAGAACACATTTAACTTGGAAAAATAAAATTTAATCCTTCCCTCATCTTTAAGGGAGGCCAGGACTAAAGAGAGGGAAGAAACACTGACCAAGCTTGACACGTAAGCCTATATACTCCCTCCTGGGCTCCAGCCCATCATCTCCCAAATATATACCCAGGAAAGAAGTTTTCAGGATTATTCTTTGTTTTGTATAACCCAATTTTCACATCTCACCTCCTCTCTCATTAGGCATTGGCTAATATGCAGGCCACACAAAGTATCTATCAAATTCCCTCCAAGTAGAAACGTCACCAAGAATGGGAAGAAATTGCAACTTCAAAAGTCACCAATTCCAAATGCTATAATGGCAAAACAGTCCTACTAAGCAAGCACAGAGCCATTCATCGTATCAGTAGCCTAAGAACAATGTTGTCAGTTACCTTATGCTAAAACAAGTCCATTGAAAAGGGCATCAGATCTGTTGACTCTGTCATCAGGTACATTCAAGAGCTGGACTCTGGTCAGAATAAGGCACATTCCTCCACCTATCCCAACCAGGCACCTGCACCCATCCCCACCTTTTCCCAAATACCTGATGCCATGGCAAAGCCACTGAGAGAACTGAAGGCTATCTCTAAGATGAGACCGAAAGAGAGTCATCACTGAACTCTATTCCTTGGTTTGGCTCATATGGAAGCAACTCAGTATCTACTTGAGCAACAAAGAACAGTTTACAAGTTAATTTCCCCAATACTGGAAAGTCCAAAGTATATTCTCCTCCATAGACCCTTTCAGAAAGTTTGCCAATTAAGAAAGAACTGTTGGCTCCAGCTGACTCTAGAAAGAGTAACTTAGTGGATGCCTACATTTACATCTCTGTGGCTCTCCCTGAAACAATCAGCACCTCATATCTTCCTTCACTTCAAACAAATTCACTTTCAACAGGGCACTGGCCTAGGACCACTTGGTTTACATTCATATACCAAAACCATATCACCCTTCCACCAAGAATGAGTACTGTCTTCAA
This sequence comes from Sylvilagus floridanus, assembly GCA_949820135.1. Taxonomy (NCBI): domain Eukaryota; kingdom Metazoa; phylum Chordata; class Mammalia; order Lagomorpha; family Leporidae; genus Sylvilagus; species Sylvilagus floridanus. The sequence continues at coordinate 84,712,734 of OX463223.1, forward strand.
GGGTATATACCCTTCTAGGTCCTGTTCGTGTCCCAGTAAACCTCCTTCTTCTTAAAATCTAGAAAATGCCCCATCAAGTATATATATATATATACACATATATATATGTATATGTATATATATATATATTTCTTAAACTGTTTTTACATGCATTGTTTCTAAATCTGCAATTAAACAGATCTTTGAAGGCAGCAGTTGTATCCTCCATTAATTTAATTATATCCCCTGCAGTAGCCACTCAGTAAATAGTGAGAATGCAACTTCCTGCCTTCTTTCTTATCCACCCTACTGGCTATACAATAATCATATCACTAGATAGATAGATATATAAATAGATAACGATTATATCAATAATAATAAAGTTATAATAACCACATTTTTTATAGCACTAAGTTGATGTTAGGCACAGTTGTAAGCACTTTACATTAACTGCCTCATTTAATCCTCACCACAACCTTATGAAATAGATACTAATTGCTAAAAGATTTTTAAAGATTTATTTGAAAAGTAGAGTGATGGAGAGAGAGAGAGAGAGAGAGAGAGAGAGAGAGAGAGAGGTCTTCTGTCTGTGGGTTCATTCCCCAAACACATGTAACAGCCAGGGCTCAACCAGCGTGAAGCCAGAAACCAGAAGCTTCTTCCAGGTCTCTCACATGGGTGGCAGGGGCCCAGATACCCAGGCCATCCTCCACTGCCTTGCCAGGTGTGTTAGCATGAAGCTGCATCAGAAGTGATACAGCTGGTTCCTGAACCAGCATTCCGATATCCCAAGCAGTGGCTTAACCAGCTGCACCAAAATGCCCACCCCATGGAAACTATTATTATCTTCACTTTACAGTTGAAAAAAATTAGTTGCACAAGTTAAGTAACTTACCCAAAGGCTACACAACTAGTTGGTCACAGAACCATGATTTGAGTTCAAGCAGTCTGTTTCCAGAACATTACCCTAGGCTCGCTTTTTATGAAAGCCTGAAAAGTCCTGCACTGGCTAGCTACCTGCCCCAGATGTGAAGTACAAGCATTTGGGGGTGAGTAGTGAGTGCTTGACACCACTACTAGCAGCAGACACCAGTCTATATTGAAATGGTTGCTATAGCAGCAAAACTTGTCATCAACCTGGAAAGGAAAGTACCATAATGTTCTCCTACACTTGATCTTAGCCAAAAGACTGAGAAGTGATCATAATGTTCTTCTAATTTAAGAGACATGTCAAGCTGGAGCACTAAGTCAGAATTCAAAGAGATCCAAACTCAAATGTTAGAAGAGGAAGAAGGGCCGGCATTATAGTGCAATGGGTTAAGCTGCCACCTGCAACACCGGCATCCATATGAACACCAGTTCGAGTCCTGGCTGCTGTGCTTCCAATCCGGCTCCTTGTTAATACACGTGGTATAGCAGCAGATGGCTCAAATGCTTGGGCCCCTACATCCATGTGGGAGACCTGTATGGAGTTCTAAGCTCCTGGCTTCAGCCTTGCCCAGATCCAGCTGTTGTGGCCATGTGGGGAGTGAACCAGCAGATAAAAGAGCTCTCTATCTCTATCTCTATCTCTATCTCTATCTCTATCTCTATCTCTCTCTATCGCTATCTCTATCTCTATATCCCCTATCTCTCTGTAGCTTTGCCTTTCAATTAAATAAATCTTTTTTTAAAAAAATGTTCAATGCAAAGAGAAAGCAGGGGATTTGGGTGAGGGGTACACAGGAAGAGAAACAAGTCATTCTGAAGCCCCAGAACTGAGTCACCCACTAAATGAAACTTGCTACAGTAGAAGCTATTTAGGGGATCTCCACAGCCGCCATCTTGCTGATGTAATCACCACACAGTCAATTCTCTGGAAGTCTATGCCCCCTGAGGGGAAAGAGTCACCCTTCCAAGGCATGCCAGCCCAGTGGAGACTACCAGCCAATTTCTCCTTTCAATACCATTATCAACTTTATGTGACCCAGAAGTCTGCCTAACCCCTCTGGCTATGAATACATAGAAGAAATAACTCTTGTCTGTGAAGACTTAGGACAGTGAGGCCTTGTCTCAAGAAGGAAAATGTGGCAGGTCACCTCTCTTCACCTTCCTCCATCTGATACGTCTGCCTTCCACCACAGTCAAAGCGTTTCTCTCTGAGAAATGCTACAAAGAGTTCCCAGCATAAGACCAGAGCCTGAACCATATATGAGAATACTTCCAAAAGTTCGTGGAAAATGCATATTATGAAAAAACTCTATGCCTGAGTTTCAAAAATTTTATACCAAAGTAAACTTAATTTTAGATTCCAGTTTCCACAAGTAAAAATACCCTCATACAGAAGTACCCTCATGCAGAAGCCCCTGAATCAGCTCCACACACTCAGAAGAACTTGCTCTTTCCATGACCATAACACCATGGTCAAGTCACCCACAGGACAAAGGGAGAAAATGCTGAGCACTCTGCAATGTATACCATTTCAAAGACAAACATACAAAGTTCCTCTTCTATAATGAGAGCCAGACAAGTGGGATTTCTAAACTCAGGCCCTATTACCAGTTCACTCAAACCCCTTCCCTTCTCTGGGCTTTTTATCTAAAGAATGAAGACTGAACTAGAAGGTTTAAGGCCAGTTCAGCTGTTCTGTGGTTCAAATCACTCCCGTGAGACCCCCAGACCACCCAGAACAATCACCTAAAGGGAAACTAAAAGCTGATGAAGCTCTGGGCTCCCCTAAATGCAGATACATTTGAAATGCTGTACCCCACAACAGCCATTCCTCAGCTCACTGGTAGTAGATGCACTCATTTACACCTACTAGTTATGCAATATCTACCAATATCTCTAACTACCACACTCACCAGGATAGAAGGAAATTAGAAAAACAACCCCATAGCTTTCTGGCCTTCCAGCATAGCTATTGGGGCTCTATATGCCTATCAGGAAAGCATAGGCAAATATGAGAAGAAAGGCAGGGAAACCGATGAAGCTCTTGTTGTTCAGCCACCCCACAACTTCCAACGTATAGTCTCACTTGGTTTCTTTCTTTCTTCAGTAAGGAAAGACACAGCTCTTTCTCTCTATAAATCCAAGGGGGAAAAATGACCAAGAGTATTCATGCTGGTAGTCTGGTTAGGTCTACTTGAAACAAACCAACTCCCAAGTTAAAACTCTCCAATCTGAACTCAGCACTCAGAAAGAAATAGCACTCTACAAATGTAGGACAAGAAGATACATTTTAGCAAGCACTGTTTAACTATGTATTCCCAACACTTCCTGACACATAGAAGCTCCAATACTGACAAAAGAAAAGTCTGAATTAGGTCCAAGTGTTTGCACAGCAGTTAAGATGCCACTTGGGATGTCCACTTCCCATATCAGAATGCCTGGGTACAAGTCCTGGCTGCATTTCCAATTCTATTTTCCTGAATAATATACATTCTGGGATGAAGCAGGTGATAGTTCAAGTAGCTGGGTCCCTGCCACACACATGGGAAACCTGGACTTCTGGCTTTGGTCGAGTCCAGTCTCAGTTGTTGTGGGCATTTGGGGAGTAAATCAGCGAATGGAAGTTCTCTCCTTCTCTCTCCATCTCTCTCCTTTTCTTCGTTTCCTTTCAAATAAATAAATACAAAGTTTCAAAAAAGAAAGATCATCTGAAGTAATGAACATACATTTAGGAAGTTGGGCTGTACCAATAAGGTTTTTAACATCAGTACTTAGAAGAGTGTCTAGGCCGGCGCCGTGGCTCAACAGGCTAATCCTCCGCCTTGCGGCGCCGGCACACCGGGTTCTAGTCCCGGTCGGGGCGCCAGATTCTGTCCCGGTTGCCCCTCTTCCAGGCCAGCCCTCTGCTGTGGCCCAGGAGTGCAGTGGAGGATGGCCCAGGTGCTTGGGCCCTGCACCCCATGGGGAGACCAGGAAAAGCACCTGGCTCCTGGCTCCTGCCATCGGAAGAGCGCGGTGCGCCGGCCGCGGCGGCCATTGGAGGGTGAACCAACGGCAAAAGGAAGACCTTTCTCTCTGTCTCTCTCTCACTGTCCACTCTGCCTGTAAAAAAAAAAAAAAAAAAAGAGTGTCTAGAGTTTACCTATTACTGAAACAGCCCCTCATGGCACTCATGGCAAGCTAGAGAGACTGAGGGCCTAAAGAGGCTTTGCCTAAACGCATACTTCATTCTGATCACTTTACTAAGGACAGGAAAGAGGTCTTTGTGCATGGAAAGCAAAGAAGAAAAATTCTCAATTCAGTACTATCTTCCATTTCCCAACATCCACCTTCTAAAATTGATGAAATCTTGAGCTAACTCTCCAAAGTGACAGTTCTTATACCACAAATTAGAACCTGGAATTGAAAGGTTTTTCAGCTCTATCAAGCATAAAATGGGAGGAGGGATGAACAGCAGAGCCAGTCAATCATGAAAAGACCACACCCTTCATTTGACCAATAGAGTTTTCCAAAAGAGACCACCTTTGTACTTTGTTTTGTTTTGTTTTTCTTTTGGGGCAAAAGAATGAGGTAGGATAGCATTTGAAGAAAACATTGTGAGTCAGGAAAGAAGCAAATGATAAACTCAGTCCTATCTTTGTAAGATCGGGGGCAGCTGCAATTCTATCTTTGAAGATCAGAACATCTCTGGCCGTGAAAGGCCCAACCCTGATAGTATTGATAGCCAAATCTTCTCCCTCTGGGGACCCTAAGTATACAAATTCCAGGGAGTGGGGGGACTCCCAGGAAAATACAAAGGGACCTAAGACAGGCTGTTGCCAAGCAACACTATTAGAACTGAGTTCAAAATAATTGTAGCTGTCATATCATCTCATCCTTGGAGAATTAGGTTTAGAAGCAGGGGAGCAGACCAGATGACAACTCTCAATGTCCTTTCCAGCTCCACCATGTAGTAAAGAAGTCACATGAGAAGAGGAGACAAGAGAAAAGTTAAAGCCGCTGTTAAGGGCAGCTAGAGAATAATGGAAAGTTAACAGATTCATGATCAACACCACCTCTATCACTGATTCACAGAGCAGCCAAGCCTAACATAGGACAGTGTGCATTAGTTGCTTTTGAGGTTCCCACAAAGGACTTCTTGCCCCACCAGCCTCTTCCTGCCTAAAGGGCTGTTGAAAGACAATCCTCAAGGAAATCCTCAAGATGGTTCCTGCTCTGCTTCATCCATACTTGAATAAAGGGCTGAGTGAACTAGAGAATTAAAGCAGTGGAGAGACGCAGAAGCCTCTCTCACACAGCCTCCATTCGTGATCCTTTGCTCTACCCTGAGGTCCACAGGTAGGACTAGCACAAGGGTTAAAAGACTGAGATTCTGCCTCCTATTCGCCAAGTACCACTCTTGTGCCACTCGAGTGGCTCAAGCAATGCTAGGAATGGCAGGAGAATAAACAGTGCACACAGCCCCTGTTAAAGTTTAGCTGAAGGCATACCCAGAAGCCCTCGAATACTTCAAGGGGCTGGGCTCTATGTCTCATCACATGGAAGGTTCCATCAAATGACTACTTGATCCCCTTGCCTCGATTTGTTGATCTAGGGCCAAAAGCCCAGCAAATCAAAGAGCTTTTACCAAGAATGACCATTTAATACCTACACTCAAGTCCTAGCTTTGCTACTGGCATGCTGCATCTCTCTAGGTAGTCCCTCCCTGTCGTGGATCTCGGTCTCCCTACCTACAGAGTGAGAAAGGTTGGACTTGATCATTATGGAAAGACTTTTCAACTCTAGCATTGAATAAATCCTAAGGTGGGGGGGAACCTCAAAACTTAAGAACATCTTGAAAACTCAAACCAAAGAGAGTCTCAAAGTCTTTGTGATCTAAAAAAAAAAAAGAAAGAAAAGAAAAGAAATAAAGAGAGTTAGGAGAGAAGGAAAGACTTTTTAAAATATTTAACTGTCTCATCGTCACGAGAAGGTATAGATGGTAGTTAATAAGCTCTGTATTCTGGCTACCAAAGCAGATTCAGAAAACTGGCAACCAGAAGCAGAGTTCAAGAATGCCAAAAGGGGGGAGAGGAGGGTGAGGCATGTTCTAACAGATTTAAGGGAGGCTACACTGACGAGGTCAGACAATTGGCTAGAAAAGCGAAACTGACCCTGGATACACTGAAGACATGCTTCACATGAATGAACAGGTTTGATTTTCCACTATCCTTCTCTGTCATACTCCAGAAATAGCCTAAAGTATATCAGTGTCGAAAGAGTGGAGAGTAGGGAATTTTCCTTCTTCTTTAAAGTTCCTGACTGGTATTCAGTGAACTAGGGTGTGTCCCTAGACACACCAGCCTTATGACGAGGAATAAGAAAAGTACAGGAGACACCTAGTAACACTCCAAGATCTTACCAAGAGACCACACAAATGCCACCATTGGTCACTTTGCCCAAATTATCCACTTCCTTTTATCCAAAGACCATGAAGGTCTGAGAATGAGCACAATTTGCATTGGGAAATAAAAGATTCAGACTTCAAGAACCCAATCAATGGGGTCGTCAGCACTACGGATAGGCTAAGCCTCTACCTGCAGCGTCAGCATCCCATATGGGCGCAGGCTGGTGTCCTGGCTGCTCCTCCTCTGATCCAGCTCTCTGCTATGGCCTGGGAAAGCAGTAGAAGATGACACTTGCCCCTACACCCACATGGGAGGCCCGGAAGAAGCTCCTGGCTCTTGGCTTCCATAGGCCCAGCTCCAGCAGTTGCAGCCATTTGAGGAGTAAACCAGCAGATGGGAGATATTTCTCTCTGACTCTCCTTCTCTCTGTCTGTAACTCCACCTTTCAAATAAATAAATAAAATCTTTAAAAGACAAAAAAAGAACCCAATCATGGGTCCAGAGTAGGTGATCAGTGGGACAGACATCGTAACACCTGGACCCCAATCTTGGTTCAGACACCATGTGTCCTTAGGTAGGTCCTTTCCTGTAAGCATAAGCATCAATGCTTTAAGAGGGATATACTAGACAGAGAGCCTCTGAAGTGCCTTTCAGGTTAGGATTCTGTGGTCTTAACAGGAATGACATAGTTATTTTCTATAAAATTTAACAATTCCTTGGGTCTAACAGGATGGAAAATTCTCTAATACTTCCAGTCCATCAAAATTCAAGTCCTTTCTTCCAATTTCGTTCAAGTTTCAGTAATTTGCATAGGAGTACCTTCACTATTCAGGTGCTTCTAGTACCCCAGGACTGATCCCAAACAACTCATACTCTGGTCTCTCCCCACATCCAGGAAAATGATCAGCACATCATCTTCTTTGCAACTTTTGACTGAGATGGGATGGTTAAAGCAATTTTGATGCAATTTTCAGGCTTATCAAGTCCTGTTTAAGGTGGGATATTGGGGCAGGCATTGTGGCACAGCTGCCACTTGAGAGACCTACAACCCATTACAGAGTGCCAGTTCAACTCCACTTCCAACCCAGCTTCCTACTAATGCATCTGGGAAGGCAGCAGCAGATGTTCCAAGTATCTGTGTCTGTGCGACCAATATGGAAGGTTCCAGGATCCTGGCTCTAGCCTGGCTTAGGCATAGGTATTGTGAACACTTGGGGAGTGAACGAGGAACAGATGATCGATCTCTCTCTCTCTCGCTCTCTCTCTGCCATTCGAATACATATTTTTTTATAAAAAAAAAAAAAGAGTGGAATATCTCAGAATTGAGAATGAGATATTCCATAAGGAAGCTGGAGAGCAGAGTCTACTCCCAGAGACCCACCCATCTATCTGTTCAGGCAAAATCACACCTTAAGAGGAATCAGAAGTCAACCACAGTGAGATAGGCACAGAGAGATTAACAGAAGGATCTGTATAATCTTCTGTGTTGGCAATGACAGTGGATTCCCAACAATTTACAAAACCATTCTCTCATTTTGTTTCCAGAAGGTTTTTGGAAGAAAAGTACAGAAATGCCCTATGTCATAAAACCACCGGCAATTTAAGAGATGGTGGAAGTGCATACTCGTTGAAAGCCTGGTGTTTCTGAAGGACAGAGTTCTGGAGAGGCAAGGATGACCTGGCAGTGAGGCCGGAATATAACAATGTGGCAACGAAAGCTCAGCATGCATCCAAAGAACTGTGCTCCCCACTCTCCTCTCATCCCCAGGGTCTCCCCACCCTTCTCAAGGCTCCTTGTCACTGTCTCAGCTTTACCAGCCTTAGGCAGTCCTAGGGAGACAAGTCTGGAAGCACTGTATAGTCTAGGCCAGCTCAACAAGCTGCTTGGCCTAAGGGACTCAAACCAGGATGCTCACCAGGCCTTAGTGAACAAGGGAAGGGCCCCAGCAGCCATTTGGCATGACTTGCACAAAAGCAAGCAGAGCTCATTAGTCAGGCACACCCCTCCCCCGCCCCTCCCTCCTGGGCATCCGGCCCCCCTAGGCCCCACTCCCAGGAGGCTTCTGTTCTTCTCATAACAGCCAGTGGGGTGGATCAACCACCGCTCTAGAAAGGTGTGGCCCCACAGCAGAGAACTCACACCTCTCAGCACAGTCTGGAGAGGCCAGAGAGGCATTAAGTAATGGCAAGGGCACGGATTTGGTGGGTGGAGGGAAGGAGAAACCGGTCTTCTCTCCCAGGAAGTGGCGTAGGCCTCTCCTCAGTCTGGTCCCTAGGGAAATGTTGGCGCTCCTGGGTACAGGGGAGCAACCTAGATGATGAACCCCCACATCTCTCCTCTCGCCTCCTAGTGGGACACAGCTGGAGCCACCCGGGGAAGCTGTGGGGAAAGGTGAGTGGGGGTGCGGGATCCGCCCTGAGCAGCTCCCCTCTTCCACCCAGTTTCCCGGGTTCCCATGCCTATCCAGGACTGGGGCAGCCTTTCCCCAGAAACGCGCCAATTCCTGGGCAGGGGAAAGTGCTCTCTTCTGAACCACAGTCATCCCCCCCTGCGTCCGCGGCCCTTTGGGGGAAACTGGAGACCCTGAGCCCCTAATGAAGCCTTCCTCAATGCCGCATCCCCGACGCAGGAAAGTCGATCTTCAGAAAAAGGCCGGCCCCGCCCTTCCCACACTTCCAGCCTGGACACCCCCTCAACCCCGAGACCCCCCTCGCCTTCCCTCCCCTCCCCACCCCAGGCCATGGCTGAGGGCGCGGAGTCCCAGAAGGACTGGTAGCCGGCCAAATCCCTGACCACCAGCAAAGGGCTACGAGGGTCGGCGGGAGCCCCGGAGGTCGACAGCGCTCACTCCGCACTCACCGTCTTGGGCATGGTGGCGGCGAAGGCGGCGGAGTTGGCGAAGTTTGGCTAGGAACTGTCGGGCAGCGCGGAGCACGCAGTACACACCGCTCGGACTCGTGGGGTCGGGGACTCGGATTGGGTCCCTCTCTAGCGTCGGGGCGACTGCTCGGCTTCCTGCTAACGGGCCACGACTTCATAAACCCCACCCAGGAAAGAGCCGCCCCCGTCGCACCGCCCGCTCCTTTATGTGGCCCGGCTTCCGCGCCGCTCCCCGCCCTCGCGCCGCCTCCCCGCCGGCCGCCGGCTTCGCCCCGCCCAGCCCAGCCCGGCCCAGCCCGGCCACCCCGGCCACGTGGGGGGCCGAGCTGAGCCCCGGGCAGCCCAAGGGGGACTCCCTTTCCCGACTCAGACCCACCCTGCCGTTCTCCCCCTTCACTCAAAGCCCCTAACCCTCCAAGTCCCGGCCATCCGGTCCCGACTCCGCCCCCATTCAGGGCTAGCCCTTGGGCCGCACCCTGGCAGTTGCTGACTGCAATCCCTGACTGCAACTTTCCACTGATGGGCAGCTCACTACCAATCAAAGCTGCTTGTTCCGTCTCAAGACAGCCTAGACTCTTAGAAAGTTATTCCTGTGGGTGTGCCTCCCATCCTTGATTCTTAACTCTGCTCCCTAGGGCTGCAAGGTATCACCTGCTATCCCTAAAAGATCCCATATCTCCAGTAAACTGCTATTCTCCGGAATAAACTGCCTCAGCCCCACTAGCACTTCATCCAGTGTCTTCTGTCAGACTCTTTTCCCATCATAGTTCCTCCCCATTCTTGTTCAGTCTTCATTTTCATCAGAATTTAGCTCCGTATCTGTCCTCTGCCCACTTGCCTTCCTCCAAATCCCAGTCTCTACCTTCTTCAAATCAGTGTCCCATCCTTCAGCCCCTCCCGTAAGACATTCACTTTTTTATGAGATTATAATCAGTATCTTGGAGCTTGGAGTATTTCTGTCAGTTCCCTTTATAGTTCTTGTCAAGGACACAAAGTCCCAGGACAGCAGTGTTCTAGACTCCGGGAGGACTCTGGCTAAGTCCAGGTTAAAGGACTGTCCATAGCCCTTTTTCTCTCTTCTCTAGCAACCTTGCAGAGGAATGATCTGAGTATCCTTTGTGAAAGTGGAACACTCCAACTCTCAGGGATTGTGAGCCAGCTTGGGATAGTGGAAAGCACAATTGAGAGGGGTAGGGTAGCAGGACACCTGGTTCTACTTTCCATTAACCCACTCTGACCACTGTGCACTCTTGGTAAGTCCCTTCCCTTCTCGGGCACCGAGTTCCCCCTCGTGTAACAAGAAAGGACTGGACTCCTGGGTTTCTAAGGTCCTTTCCCACTCTGATATTACAAAAGGATGAGAAAGGAAGTAGCCTCCCTAGTACAATAGATGAGCCTAGCTAGGTTGCATAAAGATTGACCTTGGATTTGCACTCACAAACCAAGAGTCCTGTTCCCTCCTCCTCTGCTTTCCCAGCTTAACGGGGTCCATGAGTCAGTGTTCCTCAGTTTCTCTCACTGATGCCTAGATTCATTGATGTGTACTAGGAAAAGCAGAGTTTCTAGCCAAGATCACTTTCTTTAACTGAGTATTTGTCAAGGGAACGATCAGCACTCCAGAGAAAGCCCACAAGGAAGAGCAACACTCATCAGAAAGCCTCAATAGCAAGAATAACAATAGCAGTCAATCACATTTCTCAGTACTGCCATGACTCTTTTTTAACCAGAAGTTTGAGGAGCTCACTGTATCCGTTTATTCATATTTACCTAGAGCCCATAGAGGGCTGAGACTAGACTGAATGCCTGAAGGGAAAGAAGAAGTTAATTGAAGACTCCAACTTTCTGGAGAGTGGAAACCCCCTGTGTGTCATGCCTCACTTCTCATGCCAACTCCTCCCAACACACACACACACACACACACACACACACACACACACAGAGAGAGAGAGAGAGAGAGAGAGAGAGAGGTGAGGAGAGTGTCTGAAAGGGAAATGGGGCAGACATGCAAGCATGCAAGCAGAAGCAGGAAGAACTATCAAAGGGTAAGAGAGAAAAGTAAGTAGGTGGCAAGAAGACCTGAGAGAGAAGGATGGGATTGGAGCTCTGGGAAGGAGAAGGGAGGGAAACAGAGGGAGAAGATAGACTGCTGGTGATGGTGAGTCCAGCCCTCATTCCAGGCTAGGGGAAGTGAGGAACAGAAAGAGGAAAGGAACTTACCCAAGGCGGGACAACTAGTGTGGAGAATGGATTCAAAGGGTAATAGAGAAGAAAAAACAGCTCAGTTAAGAAACTGTTGCAATAATATAAGCAAGAAATATTGGAGATTAGAACCAGAGATGTAGTGCCACCGCCCCCCCCCAACCTTGCTAGACAGAAGCTGGTTATGGTGATTAAGGTCAAACCAGCAGACAATGCTTGGATATTTGAAACTTATGGATGAGAGGAACTCTTCTCGGCTATCCCCCAGTCTTCAGAACAGAAAAGAGGCAGCTGAGGCTCCCTCTTGTTCTTTATATGACCAGGACTTCTGTGCTTCCTCCAGCCTCTCCCTATGTGATCCCATGTGAATTGAGAATTAGATCAATCTTCCAGGGACTGAATGAATTGATTAGTTCCCACAGTTATGTTTAGATATGGTGAGTTTATGCCGATGTTTATAGAGAGAGGGCATGGGGATTAAGGGTTTAACAGCCACGCATAGGTGACTAACCTGGAAGAGGGAAGTAAGAGGAATGAAGAAACATGGGTTTTTAGATGACTTGAATTCAGAAAGTTCAAAGAGGGACAGACATGCCTTTTTCAAGCAATGAGGCTAAGTTAGGGCCAGTATGAACAGAGACATTCTGGAAATGGAGTCAAGGAAGGTGAGGCATCTGAGTCAGGGAGAAGGAGATGCAACAGAAGAAGATTTGGCCTGGAATCTAAGGCTAGATTTCAGGTCCAGTTAGAAAGGCTCAGAATTCCTTGGGGGCTGGGATTATTCTGGAGCTCTTGACATCAAAGTCAAGGGAATGGAAAGCAGGAACTTAATAAGGGTGATTTATGTGAAAGCCTATGCCAAGCTCAAGAGAGAAATGGAATTGGACTTGTAAGTATCTCCCCATATATTGTCTCCACTCTAGATCTAAGCTTACTGCAATAAAGAAGTTCCTGCATTCCAAATGATATTCTTTCAGAGGACACAGTGCAATACAGGAGAAGCAATAGCAGGAAGCAGGAGGTGGGGAGCAGGTACTGAATTCCAAGAATACCTTGGATAAAGAGATCTCCCAAATCCAATGCTAGTAGCTATTTAAAATTCCCATGGGGGCTGGCGCTGTGGCATGGAGGTTAAGCCTCTGCCTTCAGTGCCAGCATCCCAGTGCTGGTTTGAGTCCCAGGTGCTCCACTTCTTATCCAGATCCCTGCTAATGCACCTGAGTAAACAGTAGAAGATGGTCCAAGTGCTTGGGCCCCTGAACCCGCCTAGGAGACCCAGAAGAAGCTCCTGAATCCTGGCTTCTACCTGTTCCAGCCCCAGCCATTGCAGCCACATGGGGAGTGGACTAGTGGATGGAAGATCTCTCTCTCTCCACCCCCCCTTCCGTCTCTCTGTATCTCTCTGCCTTTCAAATAAATAAATGAATATTATAGAAAATGAATATTATAAAAAAGGTTCATTTATTTATTTGAAAGTCTTAGTTACACAGAGAGAGGAGAGGCAGAGAAAGAGAGGTCTTCCACCCTATGGTTCACTCCCCAATTGGCTGCAACGACTGGAGCTGTGCCAATCCGAAGCCAGGAGCCAGGAGCTTCTTCCAGGTCTGCCACGCGGGTGCAGGAGCCCAAGGATTTGGGCCATCTTCCACTGCTTTCCCAGGCCATAGCAGAGAGCTGGATCAGAAGTAGAGCACCCAGGTCTCGAACGGGCACCCATATGGGATGCCGGCGCTTCAGGCCAGGGCGTTAACTCCCTGCGCCACAGCGCTGGCCCCAATAAATGAATCTTTTTAAAAGAAATTCCCCATCACTCGGAACTTTGTGACAGCTACTTTTCATTTTTATCTTTATTGGAAAGTCTTCCCTTACATCTAGATTAGATCTCTTCTGCGATACTCAGCACATTTGCTCTTAGTCAATCCTTGCTGAAGGAATGAACTAAGCCTCTGAGTCGGCTTTTCTCCTCTATTCACGGAAGAGAAATGTGTGTGAGAGAGAGAGAGGTGGACAAACATCAGCTTGAGGCCTCTTACCGAGCTCTTTTCTCTCTCTTCTTTCCCCTGCATCAGTCACCCGAACACTTCACTAGTGCCCCTTACACGAATAAGCTGAAGAATATACATTATCTTCCCAAAAGAAACAGACCCCTTGGTGGCACGATATGGCTGAGATTACAGATTGAAGCAGTAGGGAAATCCTGCTTTTAACTATGTTCAGTCTTCTACCTACTTGTTGTAAACAAAAGCTAGAATTTGGAGTAAAGGAGAGAAGATAATATTAATGAGGTACCCATCACATGCTGAGCATTAGGGAGGACATTTCAGTATCCTGTCTTGCAACCCTCACAGGAACCTTTAGAGGTAGGAATGAGGACAGTGGGGCTCTGAGGAGCGAGCTGAGCTATCCAAAAGTCACATGATTTGTTGATGCTGAGACAGGGATCAGGGCCAGATCATGTGAGTCCAAAGTCCACCTTATTTTCATCAGACTGAACCTGTTACCTCCTCAATCCCCAGCTGTGACCAGGCATACCCAAGGAAAGTGCTGCATTTCAAAACTCCTATCAGCCCTGCACCTTCGCAGTCAGACTAGGCAGCTCGAGATAGCCGGTGGGTAATAATAAACATCCGTGATAAGGAGTCTTGCCAGTATCGGATGCCTGGGGATATTTATTATTCATCACACTAATGGACCGCAGTGAGAGGCCAAAGTTTCTCTCTGGCTTCTCCTCTAATAAAGCTGGAAGCTTTTCAAGAGCTTCTTCCTCCAGCCAGCCAGTATCAGCTTGGTTTGAGCCAGTGTCCTCCTGGAATATGAAACTAGCCCCACGGAGAAGGGTCCCCCGGTCTCTCAGTGGCGGTCCCACTAGCCCCAAGCCTTGCTGTTACTAATGTATGTGACCAGTCGGCATGCGTCCGGACAGCAGACAGCCCACGGAGCAGACGTTCCCCCTGGGAACTGCCCACAGTTCAGTCTCAACAAACCCAGAAGGAAACTCCCAGCCACATGCCTGGCAGGGCCTGGGTGCCTGTTGGTGCCAGGTGCTGTGCGTGGCCCTGTGAGGGGTGCTCGTCCCCTTCCCGCTTCATGAGTTCTCCTTCCCAGCGGCTCTGTGTGTGTGTCGGTGGTTTTGCTGTGAGCACCGTCTTGTGTGTGCTCAGTGTCCTCATCTTTAACTCTCCTCTGCCAGAGCCCTGCCAGCGGTCACCAAGCCCTGCTCTCTGTCTGTCTGTCTGTCTGTCCCTCACAGCTTCTCTCCCTTCCATCTCCACTGCTGGTACCGTAGGCCAGCCCTCACCGAGTCTGGCCTGAACTGTGGCTACAGGGTAGGCTCCCTGCCTCCAGGCTACCCGCCCAGGCTGTCCACGTGGCGTCCTCCACACAGTCACCATGGTGATCTTTTTTTTTTTTTTTGACAGGCAGAGTGGACAGTGAGAGAGAGAGACAGAGAGAAAGGTCTTCCTTTTGCCATTGGTTCACTCTCCAATGGCCGCCGCGGTCGGCGCGCTGCGGCCGGCGCACCGCACTCATCCTCCCCCGGCTCCCATGGTACCCACGGTAGGTCCATAGTGCTCATCTGGCCTCTCTCGCACATCCTGCTTTGTCTTGTCAACGGCTGCTTTTTTTTATTTTCTTTTCCTCCATTCCAGGCTGGGCTGTAGCTGTTCCCGTACAGGGATGGCACTTTGTGTTCCGTGCAGAAGGAGCCCAGCCCACTTCCAGGTGTATCCTTAGAGCACCGGACAGATTGCTCCACTAGGCCAGAGGAGAGAGGGGTCTGCCATTCTCATCTCCAGCCCCGTAGATCTATCAGCTCATGTTGTGTCCAGACTCTCTAAGGGCCCAGGTTCCCCCTCATACTGCCTCAAGTTTCCTTCTAGGAAGAACAATAGAACAGAACCTCAGAACCTCCTTTCTCATTACCTTGTCTCTCTGCTCATAACAACACACACACACACACACTGCACCATCCCATCTCCAAGTCAACCTCACAGGAATGCTCTACTGTGTGCAAAGAGGCAGTCACTGTAATACTGTAAGAATTATGAGACAATCTAGATGTCCATCACTAGGGGACTGATGAAATACATCATGATATATCCACAAGACAGGATGCTATTCAATCCTTGGAAAGCATGAACTAATATGAAAAGGAAAAGGAATTTTTGATCTGTTAAATCACAAACAATAGGAATAGTGTGAGCTCATTTATGAATTAAGTATCCACATGTTCACATATATGTTTATGTGAAGGGAGAACGATGCACAGCAAACTAATAACAATGGTTATCTCTGCAGACGGGGTTGGAATTTAAGAAGATGGTGAAGGGAGAATTTTTACATTTTAATGTATATATTATATGTTCTTTGATTTTTAATAAGCAAAAGTTACTTTTATAGTTCTATTTAAAAAGTACAGAAAAGAAAGAGGAGGACAAGGAGAAAGGAGAAGAGGAAGAAGAAAAGAAAAATAAGAATGTGGGAAAGAATGTAAATCGATTGACCAACAGAATCAGTATCAGAGAAATTTATGACATGTCCAAATGACAGCAAAGATTAAAGGTGGAACAAATGTGAAGATTGCACTTAGTTCCAAACAACGAACTTCATGAGGAAAAGATGGCAAGATGTGCTTGAGCAGCAGCAAGGCTCAAAAACATGAGACTCTACTTGATAATAGACCCCACAAATGCCAGCACTGAGCTATGGCTGCCAGGAGAGTTAATTCAAATCTAGAAAACTAGTGTCCAGGAGGAAGGGGATAGTGCTACCTTTTTCTCCTCTGGTCAGATCCCATTTTGGAAAACTGTATCCTGCTGTAGACCTTCATTTTAAGAGACACACACTGGAATCTATTCACAGTGAGTGTGATGTCAAAGGAGGGGCAGAGATCCAGGATACCTGAAGAACAACAGTTCAGGAAGGTGAGCAATGGGAGGAAGAGACTACTATATAGGAAGTGAACTAAGACACACAGGCCAAGCAAATGGACACATAAGCAGGCAAGCATGAGAGCCTCTGGAGAACACACATGTGACAACTGAGATTGTTCAACTTTGAGAAGATTCAGGAGAATGCTGTGTCTTTGGACTTCTGAATGCCAAGGGGCAAATTGGAGAATATGGGAGAAAGCTATAGTTGGACATAGGGGAGAAGGGTCTTATAGTAACAGCTGTATAAAACTGGAGCACATCACCCAGGGAGTACAAAAGTCCTCAGAATTGGAGCTGTGAACAAATGGATGATCCCACACTCCTGGAGATTCCTGTGGTCTGGAAGATCTATGAATCCAATGTGTTCAAAACTCTCAAGTGAAAATAGGGTCATTTCCAAATCATTCACGTCTAAGAATAGCTTAGGTAGACAGCGTAGGTATCAATCCATTTTTAATTAGATAAATGAGTAAAGCTCAAAGAAGTAAGGTGATTTGGCCACAATCACATTACAAGTAAATACTCGAAATCAAGTTATTTGACTTTGTCATTCATTCATCCATGTACTTATTCATTCAACAAAAATTTTTTTGTATGCTTACTATACACAAGGCACTATACTGGCTCTGTGGATCTAGAGATGAAAAGAGGAAAGTTCCTATGCTCATAGTTCCTAAGCTCCCACCTGGTGGGAGAGACAACGAAGAAACATACTATGGAAATAAGCATTCTTTCTAGCATTCCCCACTTCCAAAATGTTAAGGAATCTCAGCGGAGCCAATTAAAATCACTGGCTGAGCATAGAAAGTTCCTGCCTCCAATGCTCTAAGAAAACAGCCCATCAGTGAATGAATAAGGACCAGAAGGCAGGATGGCTCGGGGTTTTAAGCAGGCACTCCCTCAGTGCTCCGCTAGCCCAGATTGAGACATCCCTGAAAGCAAGGCACAACTGCTGATGGCAGCGGGGGTATACACGCTTTATTCATATGCATGTGACTTTACATACATGCAGCAGGATTGCTGCCTGTACTGGTTGATTGGCTGATTGTTGTTGCTGTTTTGTAGTTGTATGAAAGAAAGAGAAAGTGTTATCTCAGAAGCAACATGTGATCTTATACTGAATTTGGACCTAGGAGGTCTTGGTTTAGTCTCAGTTTTGCCATATAATAGTTTGGTAACTTTAGGTAAATCGATTTATTAACTCAAGTCTCAGTTTCCTCATCTGTAAAACTTCAGGTACTAATAATAGCTACCTTTCAGGATTGTTTTCAGGAGGGTATATAAGGTTGAGTATGAGAAGGGTTTTTGTAAACCATAGAGTGCTTGCTCGTAGAAAAAGTGTGATGACACATATGTATACTGGAGATGTAAGTGCCGGAGTCTTCCTGGGCCCAGATGTGCCTCTGTTTGGCCCTATGTATGTTGTCCATAAGCTTGCCAGTTTAAGTGTCCATTTACTTCTATGTATGTTGTATGTGCTATGTATGATGTATATTTCCAAATTGACCGTGATATGTAGTAGCCCCTTCTTCCCGCTGCTCACCTCCCTGAAACACTGCTTTCCACTTAGGCCCTCAGACTAGAAAACATCCTGATGTTCTTTTTTCTCTGTTAGGTGCCAGTCTCAAATACCCTAATTATATTTGAGCAATGATTTCTATTTGGTACAGCCTTGTGTACATGCAGACATGAACCTATATGTGGCTGTGTCTCAGTGGGGAAAATGCAAAGGCCTCCCCTGGGTTTGGGGTACCCCTCTGAGCCAGCTACATTGTGTGTTCCTAAGCCTCCCCAGTGGCTCCAGAGGATGTGGTACTGGCAATGTAGTGTGGCAAGGGAAGAGAACAAGCCTTTCTCCAGTTTCCCCTCACACACACACACACACACACACACACACACACACACCACTCATAAGTCCTCAGCCTTCACTTCTCCAAGGCTTTGGAATTCAGGGCTGAGAGGTCTGGCTCTACTTTCCTCAGATCGGTGAAATTCTCTTTGCGCTGTCGAATGACTGGGTCCAAATACATCCAGCCATTTATTCAGTGTATCAGAATGTTTGAGAGAAGAGCTCTGGGTTTTAACTAAGAACCACCAAATCTTGGTCCTTCTTCACTGCCTAACCCCATCCCTCCCAAATCTCTGTGAAAAGATTAAAACAGTAAGCAGCATCACGAAACATCACACCTTTGACATCTTTTAGGCTGCATGTACACATTTTATACCTGAGGAGACAGGTATAAACAGTAAGCAGCATCACGAAACATCACACCTTTGACATCTTTTAGGCTGCATGTACACATTTTATACCTGAGGAGACTAAGGCCAAGAGAAGTGAATGGACTGGCTCAGGAAAAAACCAACTCTGCTGACTTCCAGGCCAGCGTTCCTTATACTCGATCTCCAGTCTCAAGAACAAATAAGGATCAAGCAAGTTAGTAAGAAAAGATAAGTGGTCCCATAATTCTTTTGCTTTGGGGAACCTCTCCTGAAAGTAGAAATGGAGAGGTAGGGAGGGGGTGTGTAGAGGCTGCCTGCTCTGTCTCTCTGCTGAGAGCAATCCTGAACCGGGTACCTACCATGGCTCAGGGCAGGATCTGAGACCCAGGATAAATGCAGGCTTCTCTTCTTTTGTTCCTCCTGCGAGAAGTGGGTTCCAGATCTCCAGCAAAAACTCCTGGAGGCAATGGTTGTGGCTTACATCCTCTTTTCATCTCCCAGAAATTTGCCCAGCTCCAAGGCCTCCTGATTGATGATGCTTGCCACAGTGATGAGGTCATCTTGGCTCCCTGGGCAAAGGCCTCTGTCTGGATCCACCCACCGCTGGCTAGCTGCATCCCTGAGCTGCAAATGCTGTAGCTCTCTGGTGTGCCACATTCGCACTGCCCCCATCTTCCAGGAGACTGGATCAGCACAGCACAGCCCAGGGGTCATGAGTAGAGCTGCTTACCATCCCCAGAGCTCTGACATCATAGACTACACTGTGGATGGAGGTGGAGGTAATGAATCCCCATTGCCTCATAAATTTGCTCATCTATCATGTCACTTATTTGTGCAAAGTTTTCTACTGACTGAACTCTCCCACCTCCTAGGCAAGGATGCTTTCACTTCCTTTTCCCACATTCAAGTCCTTGCAGATGCTATTTGTTCTGCTCGTTCTGCCTGGTACACCCTTCCTGGAACATTCTTCCTCTGGCTCTTTGCATGGCTGACTCCTTCCCTACTAACAGGTCTCAGTTTAAATATCACCTCCCTCCTTGACTATTCTTTTTTTTTTTTTACAGGCAGAGTGGACAGTGAGAGAGAGAGACAGAGAGAAAGGTCTTCCTTTTGCCATTGGTTCACCCTCCAATGACCGCTGCGGCTGGCGCACTGCAGCCGGCTCACCGCGCTGATCCGATGGCAGGAGCCAGGTGCTTCTCCTGGTCTCCTATGGGGTGCAGGGCCCAAGCACTTGGACCATCCTCCACTGCACTCCCTGGCCACAGCAGAGAGCTGGCCTGGAAGAGGGGCAACCGGGACAGAATCTGGTGCCCCAACCGGGACTAGAACCTGGTGTGCCAGCACCGCAAGGCAGAGGATTAGCCTATTGAGCTGCAGCGCCAGCCCGACTGTTCTTTCTAAAAGAGAATCCTCCCCACCTCAGCTAGAAGCAACCTATATTCTCAGTCACAGAGATTTGTTTCTTTCTAAGCACTTACTACAGCTTGAAACAATGTATTTTATTTATGTATGTACTTTTTAAATATATACCTCCCTGTAGCAAGTGCAATAATGGCCCCCCAAAGTTGTCCACACTGTAATTTCCAGAAGCTATGAATATAATATACCTGACTTTTGACCATCACTTTTCCTCCTGGTGAAAATAAGCAGTAAGTTGAGAAGAAAGGTCACAGGACTTGGCATCCTGGCCCAGGTTTGAGTGCTCACTTGGTGACTTAAAGACTGTGTGATCTTTGGCACTCTATCCATGTCCACAGTGAGGCCCCACCTTTCCACCTTTCGCTGTCACCACACCTCTCCCTTTAAATGCAGTTGACTTTCTGAAATCACACTTTGTCTTTACTGTCTGTGCATACTTGTCACCACCGCCTCCTCTACACTCAATAACAATCTTTTTTAACGTTTGCTTATTTATTTATTTGAAAGGCAGCATGACAGAAACAGAACAAGACACACAGAAAGAAAGAGATCTTCCCTCTGTTAGTAGATTCCCCTAAATGCCTGCAGCAGCCAGGGCTGTGCCAGGCTGCAATCACAAGCCACGAAT
The DNA here is from genome assembly GCA_949820135.1 of Sylvilagus floridanus. Classification (NCBI taxonomy): domain Eukaryota; kingdom Metazoa; phylum Chordata; class Mammalia; order Lagomorpha; family Leporidae; genus Sylvilagus; species Sylvilagus floridanus. Next base: position 84,733,314 of record OX463223.1, read on the forward strand.
TCCATCTGAGTCTCCCACATGGGTGGCAGGAACCCAAGTGCTTGGGCCATCATCTGTTGCTTCCCAGGGGGTGCATTAGCAGGAAACTGGATCAGAAGCAGAGGAGCTGGGACTGGAACCAAGCACTTTGATATGGGGCATGGTGTCCCAAGCACAGGCTCACCCTGCTGCGCCATCCTAACAATATTTATTGAGTACTTCTGTGTCAGTCGCCTTGCTGAGTACTTGATATGTATTATTGCTTCATCAATCCTCATAACAACCTCAAATTACAGTTATTATTATTATCAACGTATTACACATGAGGAAGCTGAAACAAGAGAGATTGAGTAATTTCCCCAAAGCTGTTGTGGCGGTTGGCGCCTGAAGATGGCAGGATATGAGCCCAAGTACTCGGATGCAGAGTCCACATTATAAGTGCTGTATTCCCCGGGCGACTCTATATTCACACACATGCCCTGCTCATTCACACTTTGGAGACTCCTGCTACAATGATGTGAATGATCATGCTCCCTCCAAAATTCATGTTGAAACTTAATCTACAATGTAACAATACTGAGGTAGGGGCCTTTAAGAGGGAATTAGTAACCTTTACAAAAGAACTGGAGAGAACTAGCTGCACACTTCCTGCCCTTCTATTCCATCTGTCATGTACCGACACAGCATTCAAGGTGTCATCTTGGAAGCAGAAAACGAGCTCTCACCAGACACAAAGCCTGCTGGCATCTTGATCTTAAACCTCTGAGCCTCTAGAAGTGTGAGAAATATTTTTAATTTTTATTAAAATAAACAGAACAGATTACATGTATCTCATAGGGACAGGTTTTTTGTTTTGTAAAAAAAAAGACATTTCATTTATTTGAAAGGCAGAATTACAGAGAGAGAGAGAGAGAAAGAAAGAGAGGGGGAGAGGGAGAGAGGGAGAGAGGGAAGGAGAGAGAGAGAGAGAGAGAGATCTTCCATCTGCTGGTTCACTCCTCAACTGGCCTCAACACTTGGGGCTGGACCAGACTGAATCCAGGAGCCAGAAGATTGATCAGGGTCTCCCACGTGGATACAGGGGCCTAAACACTTGAACCATCCTCCACTGTTTCCAGGTGCATTAACAGGGAGCTGGATTGGAAGTGGAGCAGCTGAAGCTCGAACCAGTGCCCATATGGAATGCCAGCATTACAGGCAGTGGCTTAATCCTCTATGCCACATCATCGACCCCATAGGTACAGTTCTATTTCCCCTCACTCCCCTTCTCTCTCCCTCAGTTCCCTGCCTTTCTTTTTTCTCTTTAATTTTTGGAAAGATGTAATTTTAATCCTCTCTATAATTGCAGGAGAGAAATACATTCTTATTATTTATAAAAAACCCAGTCTCAAGTACTTTTGTTATAGCAACACAGGTGGACTTAAACATCCTCTTCTAGAAAGTGGGAATAAGGACTGTGAAGACAGTGCACTGGGCCAAAGGAACAAGAACTACAAAGACAAGAAAGAAAAGGAGATTATGGAACTTTAGAGTTCTGCAACCTCATTGATAAAGCTGAAGCACTAGGTCTGTGTGGCAAATAGAATCCACCTCATATATTCGTCCACCTCAAAATTTTTTGAAAAGATTTATTTATGTTTTATTTGAAAGGCAGAGTTAGAGAGAGGAGAGAGAGAGAGAAGAATCTTCCATCCGCTGGTTCATTCCCCAACTGGCCACAATGGCCAGAGCTGGGCCATATGAAGCCAGGAGCTTCTTCCGGGTCTCCCATGTGGGTACAGGGGCCCAAGCACTTGGGCCATCTTCCACTGCTTTCCAGGGCCATAGCAGAGAGCTGAAGTAGAAGTGGAGCAGCTGGAACTTGAACCAGCACCCATATAGGATGCCGGTACTGCAGGCCAGGGCTTTAACCTGCTGCACCACAGCATCAGCCCCCACCTCAACATTTTAAGATCCCTTCTGGGGGCCAGCGCCATGGCTCACTTGGTTAATTCTCCGCCTGTGGTGCCTGCATCCCATATGGGCACCAGGTTCTAGTCCCGGTTGCTCCTCATCCAGTCCACCTCTATACTGTGGCCCGGGAGGGCAGTGAAGGATGGCCCAAGTGCTTGGGCCCCTGCACCAACAGGGGAGACCAGGAGGAAGCACCTGGCTCCTGACTTTGGATCGGCACAGCACCGGCTGTAGCGGCCATTTGGGGTGTGAACCAACGGAAGGAAGACCTTTCTCTCTGTCTCTCTCTCTCTCACACTGTCTATAACTCTACCTGCGGGGGAAAAAAAAAATCCCTTCTGGTCTTCCCTCTCAAACCTGTCCCCCCACAGAAACTTAACAGGCATTACTTTTTTTTCCCCCAAAGAAACCTTTTATTTAAGGAATACAGATTTCATGCATTCCTTAAGTACAACTTCAGGAATATAGTGATTCTTCCCACCATGCCTGCTTTCCCACCCACTCTCCCACCCCTCCTCCTCCTCCCTTCCTCTCTTCTCCCAGTTCTCGCCATTAAGATCCATTTTTTATTAACTTTAAACACAGAAGACCAACTCTATAATAAGTAAAGAGTTCAACAATTTGCACATACACAAAAAAGACTTAACAGTCATTCTTAACACATCCTTCTTCCTCATACCCTTCCCCACCTTCAGCCCACTGCCAAGTCCTGTCAGTGTACATCTTAACTAACTCTCAAATCTACCTGCTTCACCCCATCTCTGCTGTGACTACACTACTCCCAGCCAAATAAAATGTACAACTATGGCAGGTCCCTAACTGATCTCCCCATATCATTTCTGGCTCTATGACAATCCATTCTCCACAAAGCAGCCAGAGAAATATTTTCAGTTCACAGATCTGAACTTGTCACTGTCCAGCTTAAAAGCATCCAATGGTTTCTTCCTTTTGATCTTATGACAAAGAACAGAATCTGTCTCATGAAACAAATGCCTGTGTGTATCAGTATTGCTGCAAATACGGTTTCATAAAATTTTGTTTTATATCTTTTTCAAACCAATGGTTAAGAATGCTGTACTACTACTATAGTTTTAATGATCTGTGATTACTTTAAAATGTACTGTCAATAGGTGAAATGGTCATTTTCCATTCAATTATTCTTTATATCCATTGCCTATATTTCCACTAAACTAGGGTCTTTTTACTGTTCACTTGTTTAGATTCTTATTTGGTGAAACATTAAACTTTTTACTATAATGTAAATGTAAAATATATTGTCTCAGAAAATAAAACACGAAAGAAAGGGAGGGGGAGAGTGCAAGGGAGGAAGAGAATATCATTCCATTCCTATAATTGTATCCAGGAACTATATCTAATTTGTTAAAAACTAACTCAAATTTAAAACAAAAACAAAACAACAACAACAACAAGAGAAATCTTTGTCACTGAGTTTAAGAATCTGTTATGGGCTGGCGCCATGGCGCAGTAAGTTAATCTTCCACCTGTGGCACTGGCATCCCATATGGGCGCCAGTTCTAGTCCTGGCTGCTCCTCTTCCAATACAGCTCTCTGCTGTGGCCTGGGAAAGCAGTAGAAGATGGACCAAGTGCTTGGACCCCTGCACCCATGCGGGAGAACTGGAAGAAGCTCCTGGGTCCTGGCTTTGGATCGGCACAACTCCAGCTGTTGTGGCCACTTGGGGAGTGAACCAATGGATGGAAGATCTTTCTCTCTGCTTCTCCCTCTCACTGTCTGTAACTCTACCTCTCAAATAAGTAAATAAATAAATAAATCTTTTTTTTAAAAAAAAGAATATTTTATGATTTGGTTCCTGCCTTCTTCTCTACCCTATCTCTCAACCAACTCTGCATGTGACTGCTTGTGTTCCAACCACATTGGTCTTTTTTTCTCTTTCTAAAGTGCATCATGCTTCCTCAAGCCACCTTCCATGACTTCCATGAGGGCCTTTGCATATTTGCCCACAGGGGGCACACATGTTCCCATTGCCACCATTTCCCTAGTCAGCATCCAATCCTTCCTTCAGATCAACTATCACTTCCTGTGGAGCTTTCTAAAACTTGCAATTTATCAGTCTTGCGCCATATGTCTTTAGAGAACTAGCCACTCTTCCACCAGAGAACTTACCACAGTTTGTAAGTATGTATTTGAGTGTTGAGTTTATCAATGACAACAGACATGATGTCTGTTTTCTTTAAGAGCTATAAAGACATATTTGTTTTTATTTTAAGATTTATCTATTTGTTTAAGAGGCAGAGTTACAGAGAGAGGACAGGGTGAGACAGAGAGACTGATTTTCCATCCACTGGTTCACTACCCAAATGGCCGCAATGGCCAGAGCCAGGAGCTTCTTCTGCATCTGTCACATGGATACAGGGGCCCAAGCATTTGAACCATCTTCTACTGCTTTACCAGGCCATTAACAGGGAGCTGGATTGGAAGTGGATCAGCCAGGACACAAACTGGCACCCATATGGTATGCTGGTACCACAGGTAGAGGCTTAACCCATTACACCACAGCAACACCCTTGGTTTTTGTCTGTTTTTGATCACTACTGAACACCAGTGTCTAGAACAGTGCTAGGCACAAAGTACAGTTGGTACTTAATAAGTACAAATAGATGAGAGGAAGTAAGTTCTCTAAAAACATTGCATCTCATAATAGGGGGCTTGAATGTTATCTTCAAGATAACAAGGAACCACTGGTGATTTTTTTTTTTGATAGGCAGAGTGGACAGTGAGAGAGAGAGAGAGACAGAGAGAAAGGTCTTCCTTTTGCCCTTGGTTCACCCTCCAATGGCCGCTGTGGCTGGCGCACCGCGCTGATCCCAAGCCAGGAGCCAGGTGCTTCTCCTGGTCTCCCATGGGGTGCAGGGCCCAAGGACCTAGGCCATCCTCCACTGCACTCCAGGGACATAGCAGAGAGCTGACCTGGAAGAGGAGCAACCGGGACAGAATCCGGCGCCCCGACTGGGACTAGAACCCGGGGTGCCGGTGCTGCAGGCAGAGGATTAGCCTATTGAGCTGCAGTACTGGCGACCACTGGTGGTTTTAAAGCAGGGGAGTGATTTGATCAGATTTTGTTTTTATAAATAGTGCTGCAGACCAGAGGAAGATAGGCTGAAGAGGATAAAATAGGATGTGAGATATAGAACTCAGTTTGGCAAAAATAATGAGTATCTGGACTATTTTATCTCCTGCGGGCCATCCACCCCTCAACTCATCCATCTCTCAACTCCTAAAATGACTTAAGGTCACTTGCAACAGAAAAGCAATGGAACTATAAAAATAAACTAATAAAACTTTTACATTAGGCACCGGCGCTGTGGCAAAGCCGGTAAAGCTGCTGTCTGCAATGCCAGCATCCTGTATGGACGCCGGTTCGAGTCCCAGTAGCTCTATTTTCTATCTAGCTCTCTGCTGCGGCCTGGTAAAGCAGCAGAAGATGGCCCAAGTTCTTGGGCCCCTGCATCTGCATGGGAGACCCGGAAGAAGCTCCTGGCTCCTGGCTTCGGATCAGTGCAGCTCCGGCCATTGCGGCCAATTGGGGAGTGAACCAGCAGATGGAAGACCCTTTTCTCTCCCTGCCTCTCTTTCACTCTCTCTGTATAACTCTGACTTTCAAATAAATAAATAAATCATAAAAAAAACTTTTACATTAGGATGAAGGAAATCAGGATCAGGAAGTCAAAACAGGAGCCCTATTAATGGGAGTGAGGAATGGGGAGAAATTAACAAAGAACAGTTTACAGGCATGGCAGCCACTAGGGTTTGTACATTGTGTTGTGAACATAGCCTGGAGTATCCTAAAGTCCATGTAAAAAGGAAGACGACCTGGGCTTCATTTTAGAAAAGGCAAGGGCATACTCATCCTTCAGTTCTAGACTTGAACAGTAATAATAGCAATAAAAGGAAGAAACTAAATTAGAGATTAAAGAACTATACTGGATAGATAGAGCTCAATGACAAGGAATCCTGGAAGAGGAGGCAGACAAGCATTTGGTATAGCAGTTAACACATTATTTAGGATGCCTGCTTTGAGTCCTTATTCTGTTTCTGATCCAGATTCCTGCTAATGTGCACCCTGGGAAGGCAGCAAATGATGACTCCAAGTACTTGGAGCTCCTGGCTCCTAGCTCCAGCTGTTGCAAGTATTTGAGGAGTGAACATGAGGACATGAGGATGGAAGATATTCTCTCTCTCTCTCTCTCTCTCTCTCTCTCTCTCTGCTCCCCTCCCCCATCTTTCAAATAAAAGAAAAATAAATTATTTATTTAAAAAGAAGTTCTAGGAGAGGACCATTTTGTGGAGCAAGGAGATCGTGAAATTTTGGACCATGGTGACTTGGAGGTACCCATTAATCATTGAGGTGAAGAGGCCTAACCTGCTGTTGAGCAGTCTCATCTCAACATTCCTTCCCTCATGTCTGCTCTATCTCACTCTACCATACACATCCCGTATGTTGGAGCCACACCTAAGCATTGCTATGTAGGCTCTGTGCCTTTGAACCTTTTGTCCCCTCTGTTCTATAATCCTTTTCCAACTGAACAGCTCCTCCGCATCCTTCAAGTCTAGTGTCATTTTCTCTGAAGTTGCTCCACCCTATCCCACATCCCCCACAGAAACTCCCTTCCTCCTTTGGTCTTCCACAATGCTTTGGACACCCAATTCCCCACAAACATGTTTTAAGGAAACTCCTTGGGACCTAAGGAGAACTCTGTGTTATTGGGATCTGGGAGGGGAGTGGTCATTACACAAAGCCCAAAAGACAGATGGGAAACATTCCACTGGCTGATAAGAACAAGAACCAAAGCAGAGATCTTGGTGAGGGTGGGGGACTGGGAGAGAGTGTGCATTGCCAAGGACCAGAGGGGTGCTGGATTTCCGGGCCAGAACAGCCTGGAAGGCACACTGTGGGAGGGACAATCCAAAGACCTCCAAGCCTGGACCCAGAATCCGCATGGCTTAGCCCAGACTCAGCCCAGACAGAAGGCAGGGCTGGGGCCTCCTCCCAGCCTAGTATTCCAAAGATGAGTCAGGGCTAGGTTGTCAGTCCAGTGCTGGATAGCTTGGGCCAAGAGAGTGTTAGTCTTGTTCTGACATTGAGGGTAACTCTGTAACTTTCCCATTGTCTCTGCTAATACCTTCCTGTTTTCCCTGGAGTTACAAGTGGTTAAAGAGCTTTAAATATCTGACCCTAGCATAAAACCCATCAGTAGAGTTCTGACACATACAGGCTAAAGTCCAAACTCCTTAGCAGGCCAAATGTGATCAGCCTTATCTCCCGTGTAGCTACCTGTCACCCTGCAATCCAGCCATACCAGCCTCTGGTCATGCCTTCTGACTCCTCTGGGCCATTGAACATGCTGTCCCCAATGCCTAGAATGTCCTTACCATCTGGTTTCCCCTGTATTTATCAGGATAATGATTACCTTTCTTCTAATCTCAGTTCACTTGATCTGAGATGTCTTCCCTGAGCGTAGCTGCTTCCCCAGGATGAATTCAGTTCCCTTGTCCTGAGCTCCCATTATGCCTTTTGTCTTCGAACTCAGAGAGTGTTTGTGGGAGAAGTGAAATCCAGAGACCCCCAAGGGACATAAGGATTTCTGGGGGTCAGAGAGGTGGTTGGGCAATGATGCACAACTCTGGGATGAAGAGGTTGAGCATCATGGTGTGCTGAATTTGAGCCGCAGCTCTCCTCTGATGAGCTGTATCATCTTGGACCAGTTATTTTGCCTCTTCAGGCTTCCGTCTCTGCATCTGTTTGATGATGGGATAGGACTGAAAAGTGTCTGTGGTTCCTTCTAGCTCTGATATCCTATGGTTTTTTTAAACATTAGGGGATGAGGTAAAGAAACGCTTGGGAGAGAAGAAAAGCATAAATGAGAGGCAGCCTGCCACCATGATGGATGTTACAGATTTAACTGGCAAGCATCCTGTGACCTTTTCAGCCTGGTAGGCAGTGCTTATTATTTATAGCATTCCATCCAGAAGTGTGCACAGTGCTTTACAGATCACTGAGTCCTTTCACTAATGTTATTCCATTTTACAGCAGCCAATGAAAGAGGCACGGCACGCATTTAAGGGCTAGCTCTATTTACAAAAGAAATAAGTCTGGAAGAGAAAGCAGCATTATCCCAATCAGTGCTCAGATGACTTAAGGTTTAAATAGTCACAGTTACCTGTGTAGGATGACTAACCTTTCCAGTTTGCCAGGAATGTGGGGCTTTTGGTTTTAAAACCAGGAAAGTACCAGGCAAACCATAAAGTTTGGTCACTCTATACTATTAAGTAGCCCTTCAGCCCTCAATCATGCTTGAGGCAAGAGCCCGGGGCTGCGGAGCAGTGCAGTAGCACTGTTCCTTCCCCTCCCTGTGAGTCCTGCCCTACAGGGGATCAGGAGGCTAACCAGGCCCCTGTTTCTTCCCCCTTAAACTAGATTACATCTGATTGGGCTTCTCTTGGTTCTGTGATTCATAGCTCTGGTTGCACATTAGAGTTGCTTGGGAAGTTTTACAAAAATAACTATGCTCAGACCCCACCCCAGACCAATGAAATCAGAACCTTCTGGTTTGAGCAAAGTCTGGGCATCCATACTTTTAAAAACACTCTGGGTGACTGTAATGTGCAGGCGGGCCTAGGAACTACTGAGTATAGCTGTTCTAAGCTTTAACCACAGCTTGGGCTTCTGGATAGAAAAATTCCTCCCCAAAGGCGTCCTCTCCCTCCTGCCTAGCCAGCCTCCCAGAATATAAAACTTCCTCTAGACACTCAGAAGAGGCTCTCTGCAGAATGCAGTAGCCCTTCCCCACCCTCCCCTTTCCTGGCAGCTTAAGGTGATCCCCTTCCCGGAATTATTGGCATTTTTGCAAAGGAATTTTGGAAAGCATTCAAGATTTAAAGGACAAAGCACTAATGAAAATTCAGCCTTTGGTGAGGTATTCTGAAATAAGAGGGTAGGGCTGTGGTGCCCTTGGAATCACACCATCTAGGTAACTGCCCACCTAGGCAGCTTAATAATGGCACCAGTTTAAATGCTTCGACCCAGAAAGAGGGAAGAGGAAGGGGAGTTCCAATCCCATGCTAGAAGCCCTGCAGTTTCCATGATTCAGACACTACTGGAGGAGGGAGGGGCTGTTGGGCTTGGGAGGAGAGGATAGGGTAAGGGAAAGCTCTTTCTGGGGCTGAGGGTGAGAAGGCAGTCTGCACATAATATCCATAGACTGGCTTAGGAGTCCATGCCCTGCCTACTTCCCAGGCAGAGGGCAAGCTTCAGTTTAGGGGATTCGTGTCTAAGTCCTGGCTTTGCCACGTATATACCCTGCAACCTTGAAAAATGTTAGTTTCACTTCTCTGGACCCCTGTTAATTGTTCTGAAAAATGAGGCTCATAACTGTAGCTCTACTAGACATTCACACGTTGTCACACACTTTATGCGTGCAGAGTTACTTCACTGCACCCTCACCACGCTTCCATGTGATATCATGATGATTACATTATGGGGCAGGAAACTGAGACTCAGGAGGGGAAGCAACCTGCCCAAGGTCACACAGTGAGGAAGTGGCAGAGCTGGATTCAAATCCAGGATCGTCTGGTTACAGCTGCTCTGACTGAATATCGGGCACTATGCTAGGCACCAGTCAATAACTCCTAGTCCCTTGGGTTACTTATGGTTTGGTAGGGGAGGCAGATGTATAAATAGATGATCAAAGACAGGGGATAAATACAAGGGCAGGAAAGCGGTGCACGAACTGAGAGGCATCTAATGCAACCTTGCAGAAGCAGCCAGGATTTCACAAAAAGATGAAGTATATGTTGAGCCTTGAAGAATGAGCAGGGAGGGAGGGGGATATAGAACCTAGAAGAGTGAAAGCAACAACCACTATGAAAAACTGGTTTTCCGGGGCTAGCATTGTGGTACAGTGGGTTAAGCTGCCACCTGTGATGCCCGCATCATGCCCCACTTCCTATCCAGCTCCCTACCAATGCGTCTAGGAAAGCAGCAAAAGCTGGCGCAAGTATTTGATCATTGCCAACGCTTTGGAGACCCAGATGGAGTTTCCAGCTCCTGGCTTCAGCCTGACCCAGCCCTGCCAGGTGTGGCCATTTGGAAAGTGAACCAGTACATGGAAGATTCTCTCTCTCTCTCTAACTCTACCTTTCAAATAAATAAAATAAATCTTTAAAAAATCTATTCTTCCAAAGAATGAACAAATAAATCAATTGGTCAAAATAGAACCTGGTGGTAATCTGAATACCTAAGAGAATTTATGACTACCACCTATTGAATTTCATTCAGTGAGCATTTTATTTTATTTTATTTTATTTTTTATTTTTGACAGGCAGAGTGGACAGTGAGAGAGAGAGACAGAGAGAAAGGTCTTCCTTTTGCCGTTGGTTCACCCTCCAATGGCCGCCGCGGATGGCGCGCTGCGGCCTGCGCACCGCGTTCGTCCGATGGCAGGAGCCAGGTGCTAGGTGCTTTTCCTGGTCTCCCCATGGGGTGCAGGGCCCAAGCACTTGGGCCATCCTCCACTGCACTCCTGGGCCACAGCAGAGGGCTGGCCTGGAAGAGGGGCAACCGGGACAGAATCCTGCGCCCCGACCGGGACTAGAACCCGGTGTGCCGGCGCCGCAAGGCGGAGGATTAGCCTGTTGAGCCACGGCGCCGGCCAGAGCATTTTATTTTTTAACTATTTATTTATTTGAAAGTCAGAGTTACACAGAATGAGAGTAGAGGAAGGGAGGGAGGGAGAGAGAGAGAGAGAGAGAGAGAGAGAGAGATCTTCCATCCGATGGTTCACTCCCCAATTGGCCGCAAAGGCCAGAGTTGAGCTGGTCCAAAGGCAGGAGCCAGGAGCTTCTTCTGGGTCTCCCACATGGGTGCAGCGGCCCAAGCACTTGGACCATCTTCCACTGCTTTCCCAGGCCACAGCAGAGACCTGGATCAGAAGTGGAGCAGCCAGGTCTTGAACCAGTGCCCATATGGGATGCTGGCACTGCAGGCGGCAGCTTAACCCACTATGCCACAGCACTGGCCCCTCAGTGAGTATTTTATTGAAAATCCATGATGTGGCATGTACCCTCTCAGGTAGTACAGGCATAACCATGGTGACAGATCATTTCCCTCATGGAATTTACATGCTAGTGGTAGAGATCAGCAACAAGCAAGTACGTCAGTCAAATTGTTATATTCTAGATAGTGAGAAATGCAAATAATAAATCAAAGCGGGAGATAGAAGATGTGGGAGAAGTTGTAACTTTAGTTAAGGAAGGTCAGGGAAGGCCTCACTGAGTGGATGGCAAGTGCAGACACGAGAGAATCAAGGGAAGAAGCAAGCTATCTGGGGAAAGAGCATTCCAGACAGAGGCATTAACAAAGGTAAACATCCTAAGGTGGGAGCTCTTATGATCTAGGAAGCGCAGGAGGCCTTTTATTGCTGGATCACTGTAGAGGTGTTTGTGGAGAACGTAGGGGATTCAATCACAGAGGCAGGAAGGGGTTATCTTCGGGTGGGAGTAGGACATGAAAAGTTTAAGGAGTTTTGCTTTTCATTTTACTTTGCTGTTTGAATTCCTACCTGCAGGCATGTGTTAACTTTTTTGAGAGACACAGACAGACAGAAACAGAGACAGACAACAGAGAGAATGCCCATTTTAGAGAATGGCAGAGTTTGAAAATTTCCAAGGGAAACAGCTAGTGAGAGAAGAGTTTGGAAAGGTGAGTAGGAGCTAAATCACAAACAGGCTAATGTTTCAGGCTAAGGGGTTTTAAATTTGATCCAGTAGGTACTGAGGATCTAGTGAAGGCTTTAGGCAGGAATGACACAGTCAGAGCTAGCTGCCTCTCCAGCTCCACCCAACTCCAAAAGCTAACAGGTCTCTTTGGCCAGTAGGGAAGCTAGGTTGCCCAGGGAGGGACTAGAGACAGGGAAACCAGACTATTGCAACAATCTATGCCAGAGATAGTAAACTAGGGCAGAGGAAAAAGGGGGTGATAGATTTAGAGTCTTATTTTTCCCTTCCCTTCCTACTTGAAAGATATTAATAGTGCCCTCTCTAGTCTTCACATATAAATATGGAGGGGCAAGACTAATTGACTTCTGGGATCCTTTCCAGCTGGGATAGTTTGGGATCTTGGGATTCAAGGCATTTTTTTCACCCTTCCCACTCTTTGGCTGGCTCATCATTTATTGCTACTGTTCCCCTCTCCTCTACAACACCCCAATGTGCGGCAGTGTCACTATTGTCTTACCAGTGGTTAGTGGGATCTGAGGAAAAATACAGGGCAGGCCTCAGTTATTCTACCCTCAACGAATACTCTGGCAACCCAGGCTGAATGGAGGGGGTAGACAACGCCTTCTGGGATATTTTGAAAGCTTCCAAAAATAGCCTCAAGGCCTCAGTCAGAGAGCATATACAGCCAGGACACTGACTGAACGTTGGAACCCACAGTCTTTGCCAAGTTCCCACCCCAGGCTCCATCCCCTGACTGAATAAGCCAGTTTTTCCTCCTTCTTCCCTAACTGCCTTCTAGAAAGCCCCACCCAAGACTGAAACCTTCAAATTTAGCCCTAGGACTCCATCCCTAACTCCTCTGCAGAAAGAGCAACAGTTCATGCTGTCAAGATCCTTGCGGGCTCTGAAATGGGAAAGAAAATGAGAGAGAAAGATGGGGAGAAGTGGAAACAAAGACACCTGCACAGAGGTCAAGAACCAAGGGACGAGACACTGAAATATGAGGGAGAGAGAAAAGAAAAGTCACTGTGGCAGGGAGACAAACAGAAAGGCTGAGTCAGAAGGAGAAATAGTCCACAAGACTGGGCAAAAGAGGGAGAAAGACTCGAGAGGACAAGAAAAAAAAATCAGAAAGATGCTGTTTGGTGAGTGGGAGATGTAGAGAAATGGATAGGCAGAAACAAAGGGAGAGTAGAAGCCAGAAAGAGTCAGCGGAAAGAAAGGGAGCCTCAATTCCTTGCCCTGTGCTAAACCCCTGCATCAAGCCCCTAGTCTGTGGCTGGAGGCCTGAGCTGAACCCTGTATGTTGTCCCCATGGAATCCAGTGTCTCTGGGGTGCTGACAGAGGCCCTTATCCCAAGAAGTCATGACAGACAGAGTCCCCGAGGTGAGGATGGCAGTGAGCCCAAGTAGCCCTAGTATTTGCATGGTGCTATTGTCAGGCACTCAAACCCCTCATGCCGTGCAGATGTGTAGATAAATAGTCACCCTCAAAGTGAAGTGCACACAAACCAGTCGCCAAAAGAAGGATACCTTCCTATTTAATATTTTCAGACATTTTAAATTAGTCATGAGAGAGATCACAGATTGATGAACCTACAGTGATTACAATGGCTTATTGTTTTTATTTTGACATACACGTGAGCTGAGGCACCATGATCTGTTCATCATCTGGAGCCCCTAAAGTCTTCATGTAGCACTGCCATCACAACTCTGGGTGGCAATGTTAGGTGATAGGAAGAATATGCTTCCCCCCACTCCCCTGGCCTGTTGGGTGTTTCTCTGCCTATCTCTTCTCAGTCACCTTTGCCAGATGAAGGATTCTTGGGTCCCTGAACAGAAGTAGAAACTGTTTTAGCAAAAATCTCGCCTTTGGGTGGAGGGTTGTGAGCACCAGAGGAAACAAGGAGGTGAGTGGAAGGTCTTAGTTAAAAAGGTAAAGAAGGGGCAGAATGCAGGTTTGTGTTCAGGCTCCTCTGCTTCAGATCCAGTTTCCTGCCAATACACCTGAGAGGCAGTAGATGATGGCTCAAATATTTGGGTTCTTGCCACCTACATGGGGGATCTGGGTGGAGTGCTTGGCTCTTGGCTTTATTCTTGTCCAGGCCATTTGAGGTGTGGACCAGGGAATGGAAGAGTTTCTCTCTCTCTCTCTCTCTCTCTCTCTCTCTCTCTCAAATAAATAAATATTTTTTAAAAGGAAATGAACAAGAAAGGGTGCATGGTCTGGTTGTAAAGCATTGAGCCATGTAGGTTTTTTTTTTTAAAAAAAAAGATTTATTTATTTTATTTGAAAGTCAGAGTTACACAGAGAGAAGAGAGCCAGAGAGAGAGAGAGAGAGAGAGAGAGAGAGAGAGTCTTCCATCCGATGGTTCACTTCCCAATTGGCCACAATGGCCAGAGCTGTGCCCATCCAAAGCCAGGAGCCAGGAGCTTCTTCTGGGTCTCCCACACAGGTGCAGGGGCCCAAGCACTTGGGCCATCTTCTACTGCTTTCCTAGGCCACAGCAGAGAGCTGGATTGGAAGAGGAGTAGCTGGGACTAGAACTGGTGCCCATATGGGATGCCGGCATTTCAGGCCAGGGTGTTAACCCGCTGCACCACAGCACCAGGCCCAAGCCATGTAGATTTAAGATTCAACTCTGTCCCTGAATTGCTGTGTGACTTTGGGCACATGAATTCATTCTTCTGAAACTCTGTTTTCTTTTTCATAAAACCCATCATGCTAGACTTCTTATGAAGCTTATATGACAATGAGATATTGGAGACTACAAGTATGAGAAGATTTCCTTGGATTACAAATAACTTTAGAAAATCCTAGACCATTAAGGTAACATACCTTTGCTACAGATAAGGCAACTAAGGCTCATAGTGGGAAGAGACTGGCCCAAGGTAATGTGGTCAGCCAGTAGTAAATTGAGCCTACAATGCAGATCCAAGGGTTTCTGAATTTCACTAGAGCAGGTAGAAGCAGAGAGCAAGAAAGGCTATGAGAGGCCTGGGGAAAAACAGAGCAAACTAGCAAGGGGTTCACGAATGGAAATCTGAGTTTATTGTCTTAATAAGAACTGAGATGTGACTAATTAAGTGTTTATGGCTATGTTTGGGCTTCGTTTGGTGATGGATTAGAGAGGAATTGTAAATATGCCTAAAATGCAGAGCTTTTTGTAACAGAAACCCTTACAAAGGGAGCACGGACAGCCCACCAAGGGTTCAGGAAAGAATCAGCTCCATGCCAGCGGGTGTCTGGGGCAGGAAGTCCTAGAAGATGAGGGGAGTTATGAAAGTCTCTCCCTTGGCCAAATGTCACTCTGGGGGATTCTGTGGCTTCCCAGTGCCCATGGGGTGAAGTCCAAACTCCTTTTTGTAACATGTAAGCCCTTGCCTAATCCCTTACCACCTCCTTCATCTCCGGCTTTTTCCCAGCGTTTCCTCCCTGACCTACAGCAATTTAAAATTTCTTCTGGCTACCATAATGTACCTCATCTGTACTTCCTGACTGAAATGTACCTATAATAGCTATCCCTTTGTTTTGCTAAACTAACTTATTCTCATTCTTTCAGGCTTAACCAAAAGTGATCTCTTTGGAGAAATTTTTCCTTGACCATCCTCCACCCCTAGTCTGGGGTACCATAATTTCTGGGTCATTCTTTTCCTTTTTTTTTTTTTTTGACAGGCAGAGTGGACAGTGAGAGAGAGAGAGACAGAGAGAAAGGTCTTCCTTTGCCGTTGCTTCACCCTCCAATGGCTGCTGCGGTCGGCGCGCTGCGGCCGGCGCACCGCGCTCATCCGATGGCAGGAACCAGGTGCCAGGTGCTTTTCCCTGGTCTCCCATGGGGTGCAGGGCCCAAGCACTTGGGCCATCCTCCACTGCACTCCCGGGCCACAGCAGAGGGCTGGCCTGGAAGAGGGGCAACCGGGACAGAATCCGGCACCCGGACCGGGACTAGAACCCGGTCTGCCGGCGCCGCAAGGCGGAGGATTAGCCTGTTGAGCCACGGCGCCGGCCAATTTCTGGGTCATGAGTCCTCCATTTAGCAATCTGGACTGACATAATTTTATTTCCATGTGTTTTTTTCTCCATGAGATAATGATTGTTTTGCAGGCAGTGACAATGTCATCTCCATCTATGCAATCTTAGATAGCATTTATCTGGCTGTGCCAGACACTTTATACACATGAACCCTCACATGAGACTCACTGAGGTAGGCACTACGAAGTGGATCGTATAACACAATGAGACATCACTACAATCTACTAGAATGGCTCAAATGTAAGAAAAGTGATAACGCCAGGATGTAAAGAAACTGAGTCTCTCATATATTGTTTGTGGGGATGTAAAATGATACAACTACTCTGAAAAGCAGTTTGGCAGTTTCTTATAAAACTAAAAAGCATGTATAGTAT
The DNA here is from genome assembly GCA_949820135.1 of Sylvilagus floridanus. Lineage (NCBI taxonomy): Eukaryota > Metazoa > Chordata > Mammalia > Lagomorpha > Leporidae > Sylvilagus > Sylvilagus floridanus. Next base: position 84,749,410 of record OX463223.1, read on the forward strand.
GATTCAGCGTGTCTTATTCATTTTGTGCTGCTATAGCCGAATATCACAGACTGGGTCATTTATAATGAACAGAAATTTATTGACTCATGGTTTTAAAGGCTGGAAAGTCCAAGATCAAGGGGTTGGCATCTGGCAAGGACTTCTTGCTCCATCATCCACGGAAGAATGGCAGAAAAAGGGTGAGAGAGAAAATAAAAGATGAGTGAACTCTCCCTTTCATAACAGACAACCCTGCAGTAACAAGCCCACTCCCACAATAACAGCATTAATGCATTCCACCTCATGGCTTAATCCCTCTCATTAAGCTCCACTCCCCAGCACTATTGAATTCAGGATTAAATTTCTGACATTCCAAATGCTATTCAGTGGCATATAGATGAATGTTGGCTAAACAAGCATCAATAGCATGAAATATTACTCAGTAATACAAAGAAATTAGCTATTGGTACAATTTGGATGAACCTCAAAAGAATTACATTCAGTGAAAAAAGTCAAATGCCAAAGTTATAGATTGTAAGACTCCATTTATATAGCATTCTTCAAATTACAAAATAATATAAAACTAATCTGTTATATATAAAACTAATCTTTATATGTATATGTATACATATATATGTAAAACAGATTAATTGTTGTCAAGTGTTACAGAGGGTAGGGGCAGAAGAGATTTATATGTGACTGTAATAGCACAACAAGAGGGGTCCTAGTGGTGATGAAAATGTTGTGTTTCATTTTATTTTATTTTATTTCTTTGATCAACAGAGACAGACAGAGCTCCCATCCATTGGTTTACTTCTCAGATGCCCACAATAATCAGGGCTGGGCCAGGTTAAAGCCAGAATCCAAAAACTTGATCCAGGTCTCCCAAGTGGCTGACAGGGAACCAACTACTTAAGTTACCACCTGCTGCCTCCCACGGTGTGCAATAGCAGGAAGCTAGAATCTAAACAGAGTAACTTCTTGAAACCAGGTACTCCAATGAGATGCAGCAATCCTAATTGGCCAGGCCAAATGCCCACCCCTTTCTGTTTCTTAACTGTATCAATGTCAATATCCTTGTTGTAATATCATACTATAGTTTGTTCAAGATTTTATCATTCATTGCAAGTAGCCAGGGAGAACTTACAGAGGATATCTGCATTATTTCTTAGAACTGTATGCAAATCTAGTATTCTTTTAATTTAATTTAATTTTATTTTTTGACAGGCAGAGTGGACAGTGAGAGAGAAAGACAAAGAGAAAGGTCTTCCTTTGCCGTTGGTTCACCCTCCAATGGCCACTGTGGCTGGCGCACTGCGGCCGGCGAACCACGCTGCTCCGAAGGCAGGAGCCAGGTGCTTCTCCTGGTCTCCCAGGGGGTGCAGGGCCCAAGCACTTGGGCCATCCTCCACTGCACTCCTGGGCCACAGCAGAGAGCTGGCCTGGAAGAGGGGCAACCGGGACAGAATCCAGTGCCCCAACCAGGACTAGAACCCGGTGTGCCAGCGCCACAAGGCGGAGGATTAGCCTAGTGAGCCGCGGCACTGGCCTATTATTTTTAAATTGATTTCATTTTAAAAAAAGAATGAAATAGTGACACATGCTCTAACATGAATGAACCATGTAAAGATTACACTGAGGGCAAGAAGTCAGTAACAAAAGACCACATAATGTATTAGTCCATTTATATGAAATACTCAGAAAAGGCAAATCCAAAAGAGTAGACAAAAAGTAGACTAGCTGTTGCCTATGTTTGGGGAAGGGCAGTGATGGAAATGGGAGTGACTGCTAAAGGGTACAGGGTTTCTTTTTAGGGTAATGAAAATGTTCTAAATTTAGATAGTGGTGATTGTTACACAACTCTGTGAGTATACTAAAAACCACTGGATTCTGGATTTTATGCTTTAAAAAGGTGAGTTTTATGATATAGGTCATTTAAATCTTAATAAAGCTATTATTTAAAACTGATATATCATGAAGTTTCAAAACAGCAGAAATAATACAAAAGGAGCAGAAATGTCAGAAACAACTTTGCCAGAACTCTGGAAAACAGGCAACTAAGTAAACTAAGAAAAACAGTCTTTGCAAAAATAGTTTGGGGGACTGGTGCTGTGGCATAGTGAGTAAAATTCTGCCTGAGGCTTCTGCATCCCATATGGGCACCAGTTCGAGTCCCGGCTGCTCCACTCCCGATCCAGCTCTCTGCTATGACCTGGGAAAGCAGTAGAAGATGGCCCAAGTGCTTGGGCCCCTGCACCTTCGTGGTTGACCTGGAAGAAGCTCTACACTCCTGGCTTTGGATTAGCCCAGCTCCGGCCATTTCAGCTGTTTGGGGAGTGAAAAAGCGGTTGTCTGTAACTCTGCCTCTCAAGCAAATAAATAAATATTTTTAAAAACAGTTTGGAAAACTCACTCAGCATACATACCATAATGGATTTCAACAAACAAAAGAACAGGTGTAGATGTTTGGTCTAATCACCTGTACCCCACAGCAAAGTACCGACGTCCCATTCCCACCTCTGGCTTTTGATTCTAGTTTCCTGCTAATGCACACCCTGGGAAACAGTAATGATCTCCCAAGTAATTAGGTTCTTTCCATCCATGTGGGAGACCTGAATTACATTCTTGGCTCGCAGACTTCAGTCAACCATTGTGGACATTTGCAGAGTGAGTCAGTGGATGAAGTCTCTCTCTCTCTCTCTCTCCCCCTTCTCAAAAATAGGTTTTTTAAAAAGTAAAAAATAGGGGCCAGTGCTGTGGCACAGTGGGTTAAGCCTCTGCCTTCAGCTTTGGCATCCCATATGAGTGCCAGTTTGAGTCTTGTCTGTTCCATTTCCAATCCAGCTCTCTGCTATGGCTTGGGAAAGCAGTAGAAGATGGTTCAAGTCCTTGGGTCCCTGCACCCACATGGGAGACCCAGAAGAAGCTCCTGGCTCCTGGCTTCAGCCTGGCCTAGCTCTGGCCATTACGGTCATTTGTGAGAGTGAACCAGCAGATGGAAGGCCTCTCTCTGTGTGTCTCCCTCTCTCTAACTCTGACTCTCAAATAAATTCATAAATTAAAAATAATAAAAAATGGGAAGCGCTGGGAAAGAAGGAAAACCTCATTTCCATGGTTATCAATTTATAATATTCAAATACACAGTTTTCATCAACACACAAGAAATGAGAAAGTATGGTTCATTCAAAGGAAAACACATGGATAGCAACCATGCCTGAGAAAGTCCAGGCACTGAACCTTCCAGACAATAACTTTGAAAGAACAGTGTTAGCTGGCGCCGTGGCTCACTAGGCTAATCCTCCGCCTTGCAGCGCCGGCACACTGGGTTCTAGTCCCGGTCGGGGCACCGGATTCTGTCCCAGTTGCCCCTCTTCCAGGCCAGCTCTCTGCTATGGCCTGGAAGTGCAGTGGAGGATGGCCAAGTGCTTGGGCCTTGGCTCCTGCCTTCGGATCAGCGCGGTGCGCCGGCTGCAGCGCACCAGCAGTGGTGGCCATTGGAGGGTGAATCAACGGCAAAGGAAGACCTTTCTCTTCGTCTCTCTCTCTCACTGTCCACTCTGCCTGTAAAAAAACAAAACAAAACAAAACAAAACAAAACAAAACAGAAAGTGGCCGGCGCTGTGGCTCGCTTGGTTAATCTTCCGCCTGTGGTGCTGGCATCCCATATGGGTGCCTGGTTCTAGTCCCAGTTACTCCTCTTCCAGTCCAGCTCTCTGCTGTGGCCCGGGAAGGCAGTGGAGGATGGCCCAGGACCTTGGGTCTTGCACCCGCATAGGAGACCAAGAGGAAGCACCTGGCTCCTGGCTTTGGATCGGCGCAGCACCAGCTGTGGTGGTCATTGGGGGGTGAACCAACGGGAGGAAGACCTTTCTCTCTGTCTATCTCTCTCACTGTCTATAACTCTACATGTCAAATAAAAAAAAAAAGAAAGAACAGTGTTAAACATGTGCTAAGTGCTAAAGGGAAATGTGGATAATAACCAAAGAAAATCAGGAAGAATATATTCTAAAATGTTAATAAATACAATTATTTTTTAAAGAAAACAAGGTTAATACAGAAAACAAATATGAAAAAGGTAAGAGCAAGGGGCCAGCATTGTGGCATAGTGGGTAAAGCTACCACCTGCAATGCCAGCATCCCGTACGGGCAACAGTTTGAGTCCCAGCTACTCCACTTCCCACCCAACTCCCTGCAAATGCGCTTGGGAAAGCAGTGGAAGATGGCCCAAGTCCTTGGGCCCCTGCACTTCCTGGAAGAAACTCCTGGCTCCTGGCTTTGGCCTGGCCCAGCCCTGGTCATTGTGGCCATCTAGGGAGTGAACCAGAGAATGAAAGAATGTGCTCTCTCTCTCTGCTTTCAAATAAATAAATAAATCTTTTTTAAAAAGTAGGAGTAAGTCCTTCATTATCGGTAATCACCTTAAATTGTATTGATTATTCCAATCAAATGAGATAAATCCAATCAAAGGTCAAGGGTTGGTATAACGGTTAGAAAACATGATCCAGGGCTGGTGTTGTGGCACAGTAAATTAAACTGCTGTTTGGGATACCTGCATAACTATATCAGAGTGCCAGTTTGACTCTCAGTCATTCTGCTTTTGATCCTGTTTCCTGATAATGTGCCTCGGAAGACAGTGGATGATAGCCAAAGCGCTTGAGCTCCTGCCACCCACATGGGAAATGTAGATGGAGTTCTTGGCTTTTGGTTTTGGCCTGACCCAAGTCTGGCTGTTGTATTTGGAGAATGAATCAGTAGATGGAAGATCTCTCTGTGTCACCTTCTTTCTCTGTCACTCTGCCCTTCAAATAAGTAAATCTTTTTTTAAAAGGATTCAATTAAACCAAGAAATTCACTTTATACTAAAAGATACAAATAGATGAAATATGAAAGGGTAGAAAAAGATGTTCCAGGGCCACCTTTGTGGTTCAACAGGTTAAGCCATTTAGAACTCCTGCACATTACATCAGAGTGCTGATTCAAGTCCCAGACACTTCACTTTTGATCCAGCTTGCTGCTAATGCACTTGGAAAGACAATGGAAGATGGCTGAAGTACCTGGGACCCTGCTATCCATGTGAAATATCAGGATGGAGTTCCTGGCTCTTATCTTTGGCCTAGACCAGACATGGCTATTGTGGCCATTTGGGGCTAGAAGAGTCTCTCTCTCTCTCTCTCTCTCTCTCTCTCTGACACACACACACACACACACACACACACACACACAAAAGATTTATTTATTTATTTGAGAGGGAGAGTTAGAGAGAGAGAGAGAGAGAGAGAGAGAGAGAGAGAGAGAGGTCTTCCATTCACTGGTTCACTCCCCAAATGGCCTCAATGGCCAGAGCTGGGCTGATTCAAAGTCAAGAGCCAAGAGCTTCTTCCAGGTCTCCCATGTGGGTGCAGGGGCCCAAGGACTTGGGACATCTTCTACTGCTTTCCCAGGTTATAGCAGAGAGCTGGATCGGAAGTGGGGCATCCGAGTCTTGAACCAGCACCCATATGGGGTGCCAGAGCTGCAAGCAGAGGCTTTAGTCACTATGCTATAGTGCCAGTCCCTCTCTCCTTAAAATAAACAAACACACACACACACACAAGCAAATAAATCTTTTAAATAAAAAAAGACACAGAGGATGTCCCATACAAATGGTAACCAAAATGTAGCGGGGTGGCTGTAGGATTATCAGAAAAAATAGACTAAGAATAAAAGTCTATGTTGATAACACGGTCAATTCATCAAGTATATGTAATAATTTTAAACACAGATGCACCAAACAATTGTGACCCCAAACTCAAACACTGACAGACTTGAAGGGAGAAACACACAGTTCTATAATAGTGGAAGACTCAATATTCTGCTTTCAGACAGACAATAAATAAGGAAATAGAGGACTTTAACTGCTCTATAAACCAACTAGAATTAAGAGATGTATACAGAAGACCTAATAGATGTATACAGAACATACTACTCCACAATGACAGAACATAGATTCTCAAGTTAACGTGGAGCATTCCCCACGATACAAAAACTGATAAGTCATAAAACAGGTTTCAATATATTTTTAAAAGTTTGAAATCATACAAAGTATTTTCTTCAACCACAGTGGAATGAGGCTAGAAATCAATAACAGAAAAACTGGACGTTTTGCAAATATGTGTAACTTAAACAACATACTCTTAAGCAACAAATGGAGAAAAAAAATCACAAGAGAAATTAGAACATACTTAAAGGTGAATTAAAGTACAACAGACCAAAATTCATGAGATGAAGTGAAGACAGTGATCAGAGGGAAATTTATATCTGCAAATCTCTGTATTAAAAAAAGAAAATATATTTTTGCATGTTGACATTGTATCCTGCAACTTGGCTGAATTTGTTTATTACCTCTAGTGTCTCTGTGGGTTCTTCGGGATTTTCTATATGTGGGATAATGCCATCCGTGAATAAAGGTAGTTTATCTTTCTGACTCTGATGACTTTTAATTCTTTTTCCTATCTTACTGCTCTAGTTACAGCCGCCAATATAGTGTTGAATAGCAATGAGGAAGGCAGGAATCTTTGTCTTCTTCTTGATGTTTAAAAAATTATTTACCTATCTAAAAGTCAGAGTTACAGAGAGACAGAGATCTTCCATCTGCTGGTTCACTCTCCCAGTGGCTGCAATGGCCAGGGCTGGACCAGGCCAAAGCCAGGAAAGAAGTTCTATCAGGGTCCCCCACATGGGTGGCAGGGGTCTGACACTGAGCCATCTTATGCTGTTTTTCCCAGGCCACAAGCAGGGAGCTGGGTCACAAGTGCAGCAGCCAGGACAGGAACTGGCATCCATATGAAATGCTAGTGTTGCAAGTGGTGGCTTTACTGCCTATGCCACAACACTGGTGCATTGATCTTAAGGAAACAATTTCTGCTTTTCACAATTGAGTATGATGTTATTTGTGAGTTTTTCATAAACATTCTTTACCAAGTTGAGAAGTTTCCTTCTATTCCTAGCTTTCTAAGAGCTCTTATCATGAAAGTGTATGGCTTTTGTGAACCAGCAGATGGAAGATCTCTTTCTCTCTGTCTCTCCCCCTCTGTTACTTTGCCTTTCAAATAAATAAAATAGATATTTAAAAATTGTTAAATGTATCTATATAATAAGCAGATAAACAGAGAGAGATAGAAACAGGTATATGAGGTAGAAAGCTCCTATAAAACTGGTGCCAGTGCCTGCAAGTGACAGGGCTGCATCAGAGCCAAATCGTGGAGGCAAGAATCCAATCTATGTCTTCCATGTGGGTGGCAGGAACCCAGTTACTGCTGCCTCCCAAGGTCCTCATTGGCAGAAAGCTGGAGTCAGGAGCTGGAGCCAAGAATCAAACCCAGATACTTGGCCGGCGCCGCGGCTCAATAGGCTAATCTTCCGCCTAGCGGCGCAGGCACACCGGGTTCTAGTCCCGGTTGGGGCACTGGATTCTGTCCCGGTTGCCCCTCTTCCAGGCCAGCTCTCTGCTGTGGCCAGGGAGTGCAGTGGAGGATGGCCCAAGTGCTTGGGCCCTGCAACCCCTGGGAGACCAGGAGAAGCACCTGGCTCCTGCCTTTGGATCAGCGTGGTGTGCTGCCGCAGCGCTCCGGCTGCGGTGGCCATTGGAGGGTGAACCAATGGCAATAGGAAGACCTTTCTCTCTGTCTCTCTCTCTCACTGTCCACTCTGCCTGTCAAAAATTTTTAAAAAAATTTTTTTAAAAAACCCAGATACTGTGATGTGGAACTTGGGTATCTTTACTGCTAGGCTAAATGCTCACTCCATGAAGCTGATTGATTTGTGATAAGGTGCTAAGACCATTTAATGGGGGAAGAAAAGTCTTTACAATAGGTGATGTGAAGGCAATTGGACTTCCAAATATATGCAACAGAATGAAGTTGAGTCCTTCTCTGACACCATATACAAAAATCAAATCAGAATGTACCAAAAACCTAAATTTGAGTGCTAAAACTATAAGTCTTAGAAAATAACATAGTTTACATTTTCATGGTCTTGGATTTTACAGCAGATTCTTAGATATGGCATAAAAAGCCATAAAAGAAAAAAATAAATAAATTGGACTTGACCAAACTTTAAAATTTTTATGCATAAAAGGACATTATCAAGAAACCAAAAAGTCTAAAATCTCAGAAAAAATACTTGCAAATCATATATGTGGTAAGAGTTTGATATCCCAAGTATGTAAAGACTTCCACAGCTCAACAAGAAGATGAACAGCATGTTTCAATCCATTTTACGCTGCCATAACAGGAAATGTGGTAGTGGGAAATTTATTGGCTTATAGTGAAGAGGCTGCAAGTCCAAGATTGAGGGGTTTGCATCTAGTCAGGGCCTTATTGCTCTATCATTACATAGCAGAAGATGAGACGGCAAAGCAGGGGGGTGGGGATGTTTAGCGAGAGAGACCAAACTCTCTGGTCTGCAACAAAAGCACTCCTGCCATAACATGCTCACTCACATGATAATAGTATTAATTCATTCATAAGAGTTGTGGCCTTCATGAGCCAATAACCTCTCATTAGGCCCTACCTCCCAACACTGTTGCTTTGGAGGTTAAATTTCCAACACAGACTCTTTGAAGGACACATTCAAGCCTCAGCACAACCCCAATTTTAAAAATGGACAAAAGATTTGAATAGGTGTTTCTCCAAAGAAGGTAAATATATATCCAATAAATACATAAAAATATGTTCAAGACATCATTAGTCACTGGGGAAATGCAAATCAAAACCACAGTGAGATACTACTGCACAACCACTAGAATGGCTATGGTCCAGTAAGATTGGAGTGTTGATGTGGATGCTGAAAAATTGAAACTTTTGTACATTTTTCGTTGGAATTCTAATGGTACAGCTGTTTTGGAAGACAGTGTGATGGTTCTCTGCTAGGTTAAAAATGGCTCAACAGGCTAATCCTCCGCCTTGCAGCGCCGGCATACCGGGTTCTAGTCCCGGTCGGGGCGCCGGATTCTGTCCCGGTTGCCCCTCTTCCAGGCCAGCCCTCTGCTGTGGCCCAGGAGTGCAGTGGAGGATGGCCCAAGTGCTTGGGCCCTGCACCCCATGGGAGACCAGGAAAAAGCACCTAGCACCTGGCTCCTGCCATCGGATCAGCGCGGTGCGCCGGCCGCAGTGCGCTGACCGCGGCAGCCATTGGAGGGTGAACCAACGGCAACGGAAGACCTTTCTCTCTGTCTCTCTCTCTCTCACTGTCCACTCTGCCTGTCAAAAAAAAAAAATCAAATTACCATACGATCTGGCAATTTTGGTTCTGGGTATATAGTCAATATAATCAAAAGTAGGGTCTCAAGGAGATATTCAAACACTCATGTTCACCACTGCATTGTTCACAATAGCCAAAAGGTCAAAGCAACTCAATTGTCTATCAAGGGATGAATGAATAAACAAAATGTGATATATGCATATAATGAAATATTACAGATAAAGCTTGAGGACCTTATTTTAAGTGAAATAAGTCAGTCACAAGAAAACAAGTACTGTATGATTACACTTTTCATTAAAAGATTTACTTATTAACTTGAAAGGCTGAGTTACAGAAAGACAGAAGCAGAGGCAGAGAAAGATCTTCCATCCACTGGTTTACCCCCAAATGGCAATGATGGCTGGAGCTGGGCCAGTCCAAAGCCAGGAGCCAGGAGCTTCTTTCTGGTATCCCATGTGGACTTGGGCCATTTTCCATTGCTTTCCCAGGCACATTAGCAGGAAGCTGGATTGGAAGTATAGCAGCCAGAAAGCAAACTGGCGCTAATATGGGATGCCAGCACTGAAGGCGATGTCTTAACCAGTTATGCCACAGAGCCAGCCCCATGATCACACTTATATGAAGTATCTGGAGCACTAAAATACAGCAAGGTAAAAAGAAAAATGGTGATTTTCAGAAGTTGAAGGAAGGACAAAATGGGGAGTTATTCAATGGATTTAGAGTTCAGTTTTGCAGGATAAAAAGAGTTTTGGAGATTGGCTGTACAACAATGTAAATGTACTTATTGTTACTAAAAATTGCTAAGATGGCAAATTTTAGTTATGTATATTTTGTCACAATTAAAAATAAATAAATAATATTAAATTATTTGTTAAAAATTAAAAATTAATGGAAAAATAAGTGTTAGCAAAGTTATAGAGCAATTCCAACAGTCATATATTGTTGGTAAAAGAATGTAAAATAATGCAATTGCTAAGAAAAACAGTTTGACAGTTCGCAAAAAGTTTAACATAGAATTACTGTATGATCCAGCAATTCCTCTCTAAAGTATATACCCCTAAAGAACTGGAAACAAAGATTCAAACAAACACTTGTGTCTAATGCCCATTGTAGCATTATTCACAATAGCCAAAATAAGGGAAGAACTTGAGTGTCCATCAGCAGATTAATGATAAATAAAACACACACACACACAATCACACACCAATGCTATTTGGCCAGTACTAAAAATGAAGCTCTGTCACATGTTACAATGTGGATGAGCCTTAAAAACATTATGCTAATGAAATAAGCCAATAACAAAAGGATACATATTGTATGCTTCCACTTATATGAAATAGCCAGAATAGAAACATTCATAGAGGTTAGGGCTTACTAAAAGAATGGAGAAGTTAGAGAGTGGAGAGCTATTGCTTAGTTGTTACAGAATGTCCTTTTGCAATGATGAAAAAGTTTCAGTAACAGACAAACATAGACAAAATAATTGACCAATTCAAACCCTAGCTCAGTTATCAATTGTGTATTTGGTGTCAACCCAACCAAACAAAACCAACCTAGTCACTCAACCCCTAGGCTGATAAACATTTATTTAATTAGCCTTTGCTCTGTTCCTGGTGCTGGCAACTTCACTGCAGAATCAGAATAGTGATGATAACTATTTCTTGCACACCTGTTGTATAAAGGACACTGCCCATGGAATAGTTCATTGAATTTTCACACAACCCTATGTGTCGGCAGGGCTTATCCTAAGTTTTCAGCAGAGAAGATGAGGTTCAGAGGGACAGGACTGAGGTCTCTTGAGGGTGCCTGGTGACATGAACCATTCCATTCCACACAGCCAGTACTCATACACTGCACTCAGCCAGTGAACCACGCCTTCTGCCAACACCTCAAGCCAACATACTTCTTAACCCTCAGCATGTGCTGCACGCTTCATCCTATGCTCCTCATGCATATCTCATACATGACATCGCCCTCACACACATTACCTCACAAACCACACAAAAACTGGTGTGTACATCCAGACAGACTTTACAACACACACACACACACACACACACACACACACACACACATACACACCCTTGCAGGGCTCATGCATATAATAAGCCATGCTTTCTACCCACTCACTCCAGTGTGAACCCCTCTAAGAAATACACAGTTAAAAGTGTTCCAGCAACACAACTGGGAACAAAGATTCTTCATTCATCCTGCCACATCTCCTTCCCTATCTCCTCTTCCAGGCCTGCTCTGTCTCTATACCAAGATGTCATCATTTCACTCAAATCCAAATCCCATACTCAGTCTTACATCCTCTGAGAGGATCTACCCAGGCCATACACAGAGATTGCCGATACCCTCTTCCCTTATCTGTCTCTCCCCATACTACTGCATTTAGAATTACTTAGCAGAGATGGTTGCACAGAGCCTCACCCGCTTCCTCAAGGAAGACCAGCCTGGCAGGTCTGTGTCCCCTTCTGTCTGCCCTTACATCCTTCTCTCCTTTCAGTATTGGAGTCTTTGTTATATTTTACTTTATAGCTTGAAAAATTGAACCCCGGAATCATCTTCCCTGCCTCTTTGGCCCAGAGTAGAGAGGAACTGGGGCTGAGGGCAGAAAATGGTCTGGTATAGCAAATACTTCCTGTGTTCATATAAAGGTATAGAGGTGGGGCCTTCCCCAAGAATCTAGGCTTATGATTAACAATTGAAGGCCAGTGCTGTGATGGAGTAGATTAAACCTCTGCCTACAGCACCGGCATTCCATATGAGTACTGGTCATTTCGGGAGTGAACAAGTGAATGAAAGACTTTCTGTCTCTCCCTCTCTCTGTCTATAACTCTACCTCTCAAATAAATAAATAAATAAATAGTACTTAAATGCAACCCATTCTTATTAAAAAAAAAATCAACAACTGGGTGCTTGTTCTATAGCCATTACTGTCCTCCTCCTACCTGGAGTTAACCCTCAGTGTCCTTTCCATAGTCTTTTTTTGTTTTTAATTTTGTCTGTTCCACATTACTCTTCTTAAACATTTATTTATTTTATTTGAAAGGTAGAGTTACAGAGAGAGAGAGAGAGAGAGAGAGAGAGATCCTCCATCCTCTGGTTCACTCACCAGATGGCCTCAACAGCTGGAGCTGTGCTGATTCAAAGCCAGGAGCCAGGAGCTCCTTTTTGGTCTCCCACAAGGGTGCAGGGGTCAAAGGACTTGAGCTATCCCCTATGGCTTTCCCAGGCCATAGCAGAGAACTGGATCAAAAGTGGAGCAGCTGGGACTCTAACCAGTGTCCATATGGGATGAGAACACTGCAGACGGTGACTTTACCCACTATGCCACACCACCAGCCTCCTCCATAGTCTCTTAAATACTTTGGTGCCAGGATCTTTACTGTCAATACACCTTTATGTGACTCTCTCCCTAACCCTGTGTCTCTACCCCATCTTTTAAACAGAAATAAGTTATGGGGTCTAGTCTATTACCATAAGTGGTGGGGAGGGCAAGAGATTTGGTCTAGGGGGCCGCACTTTCTCAAGTTCTCTCTCTCTGGGTCAGGGGCCCTACAGGGGTTCCACTGGTCTCATTTTAGACACAGAAATTACGTGTCAAAAACTGCATCTTGTATTGTGATGAGTAAGCTATCAAACTTTGTGGTTAAACTACCTGCATTTGACTCCTTACTAGTTGTGTGACCTAACACAAGTGCTAAATCTTTGTAACCTCAGCTACTCTCTGAGAAATGGGGCTAATGATGAGATCTCTTTCACAAGGTTATTTCACAGACTAAATTAAAAACTTAAAAAGTATTTGGTCCATTAAAAATATTGCTGGGTATTTGTTGAATAAGTGAAAAAGTAATACAGTTCTACTCAAGCTCAGGATCACAAGTCCAAAAAGAATCAAATATAACATCTGTTATTCAGTGTGTCAAACAGGTGCAAAAGTATGGTTAAGTGGTCAGACTCCTGAGAAGCTGAACTGAATTGAAACTTGAATGCAAGTTTCAAAAAAGTAATGCTTTGAGGCCAGCGTTGCGGTGTACTGAGTTAAGCTGCTGCCCAAAGCCCCACATATTGGAGCACCAGTTAGAGTCCTTGCTGCTCTGCTTCTAATCCAGCAGCTTGATAATATGCCTCAGAAAGCAGCAGAAGATGGCCCAAGTACTTGGGCACCTGCCACCCACCTGAGAGATCCTGATGGAGTTCCAGGCTCCTGACTTCAGCCTGGCCTAACCCCAGCTGTTGCAGTCATTTCACTGGAGAAGTGTACCAGTGGATAGAGGATCTCTTTCTCTCTGTCTCTTCCTCTCTGTAACTTTGCCTTTAAAATAAAATACATATTTTTTTAAAAAGTCACCAAAACAAGGTTTAAAAAAAGGTCATAACACTTTGTGTCTGTTTGTACCCTGAACTCCTTGAATAGTGCCTGACAAATAGTAAGTGCTTGATTAATATTGTTTGAATAAATGAATAAGCAAATTAATTGATACTATATTCCAGGCACTGCATTAGGCATCTAGGATAAGTTGTAAGACACATTCCCTGGCTTCCTGGAGCTTACAGTCATTAAGTTGACAGTCACACCAATAACTGGACCTTCTGTGAATACTGTGAAGGAGCAGGGCAGAGTAAACCTCTTAGTCTAGGTTGAAGAAGGGAGCCTTTCACAGCCAATGACTCTCTGAGCGGAGGCCCAGGAAAGGCGTGAATTAGGTGATATTCAAGGAGAGATGGTGGGTGCAGCATTGGCCTATTCAGAGATCAGGAGAATGGTCAGTGTGGCTGGATTGTGGTAAGAAAGGGGGTGAGTAGTAGAGATGGAGTTAAAGAGATTGGCAGGGACCAGGTCATGTAGACTTTTTGTGTGCCATGGTAAAGAATTTAGCTTGTAGTGTTTATCTGATGGGAAGACTTTGAGATTTTTTTGATCAGTGAAACAACATAATCTGTTTTACAAAGGCACTTCTGGTTTCCTGGAGGAGAATGGGTTGTAGGGGGCAATGGTAGAATCAGGGAGACCTGTTGGGAAGCCAAGGCAATCAGCCACATGAGAAATGATAGAGATTTGGACCTGACTGATGAGAATGAGGAAAGCAGTGGATATTTTAGGGATATATTCTGATTGCAGTAAGGACTTGCTGGTATTTGGATGGTGAAGGGGTGGTAGAGAAACTTGTTAGATTTCTGGTTTGCTACCTGGCTGGATGCGGGTGCCATCTTTCTTTGATGGGGAAGATTGTAGAGGAACATGCTTTGCGTTAGAGGGAAGCAGGCATTCTGTTTGGCTGTCTTTGGTTTACCAAATGAGGCATCCAAATAGAGATGTCAAACGTGAGTCTAGAGCTTAGGAGAAATGCTGAGGCATCTTTAAAAAAAAAAAGATTCATTTATTTATTTAAAAGGTATGGTGACAGAGAGAAGGAGAGAAAGGAAAAGACACAGAAAACTATCTTCCACCTGCTGGTTCCCCATATAGCTGCAATGGCAGGGCTGGGCTAGGCCAAAACCAGAAGCCTGAAACTATCCAGTTCTCCCACGTGAATGGTAGGAGCTCAAGTATGTGAAACATCTTCAGCTGCTTTTCCAGCCTCAGTGGAAGGGAGCTGGATCAGAAGTGGAGCAGCTGGGATTCAACCAGGGCTTATATGGAATGGTGGCATCACAAGTCATGTCTTAATTCACTGTGCCATGACACCAGCCCCATAAGGCAATCTTAATAGAACTGTAAGTCCTGAGTGTACGAGGAAAGCCATGGGCTAGTTGAGAGCAGAGGAGTAACATGGGCTGACTTTGGCTTTAACATGGTAACTCTCAATGCTGGCTTAAGAATTGACTGTAAATAAATAAGGATGAAAGCAGGGAGACCAGGAGGGAGGCTACTTAAGTCATCCAGGATAAATGTGGTGGAGATGGGGAGAAGAGGTTAGATTCACTATAAATTTTGAAAGAAGAGCTTGGGAATGGATTCTACATGAAAGTCAAAGGAAGTAGAACAATTTCTACTTTCTAGTTCTAGGTTTGCCCAACTGTGTTGATGGTGGAGCCTTTCACTGAGCTAGAGACCATTGGGGGAAGAGTAGATTTAGGGAAGATATTTAGTTCCATCCCTTTGCATGCCTTCTTTGCTCTTTATGTTTTCTTATCTGCAGTAACCTTCAAAGGAAGCCTATCCATTCTACCTCAAGCTCTACTAATCAGAGAATCCCACCTCTATTTTGATGCCCAGTGTTGCCTGACCTCTGTTACTAACACACGCACACACACACACACACACACACTTCCCCTAGGGAATCACGTCTAATTCTGTGGCTTCGACTGCTATCTTTATGTCCATGACTAGCAACATTCCACCTCTAGTCGTGAACTGTTCCCTCAGCTTCAAACCCATATGGCCAACCAATTACTGGAAATCTCTGCCTGGTTGTCCCACATGTACCACAACTCTACCTTGCACCAAACTAAAGTTTTCATATTGTGATCTGTATATCAGTCCTCTGCTCCAGTGTTCCTTAATTGTGTGACTGCCCTACTGTATACCCAAAGTTATCTTTGACTGCTGTTGGGCTCCACATCTAACCCGAAACTGAGGTCCATAGATGCCACTTTCTGCACAATATAGAGTGGTGGTCGAGAGACTGGGTTCTAAAACCAGTTTGCCTTGCAATAATATCTGGCAGGCTTGATGGGAAAGGTGGGGTTGGCAAGAGCAGCCAGAGTCACTCTAGTATAATTATGGAGGAGGGGGCCGGTGCCACGGTGCAGTAGGTTAATCCTCCGCCTGTGGTGCTGGCATCCCATATGGGTGTCGGTTCTAATCCCGGCTACTCCTCTTCCAATCCAGCTCTCTGCTATGGCCTGGGAAAGCAGTGGAAGGTGGCCTAAGTGCTTGGGCCCCTGCACCTGCTTGGGAGACCCAGAAGAAGCTCCTGGCTCCTGGCTTTGGATGGGCACAGCTCTGGCCATTGTGGCCATTTGGGGAGTGAACCAACGGATGGAAGGCCTCTCTCTCTGTCTCTTCCTCTAACTGTCTGTAACTCTTCCTCTCAAATAAATAAATAAAAATCTTTTAAAAATTATGGAGGAGGCATAGGAGGGGAAAATATTGGAAAGAGGGATATGAATTAAGAGACTGTTTCATGTAGATGGGAAATGATGGGGGGTCTTGAACCGAGGCAGCAGCCTTGGGGGTGAAGAGAATTGAACAGATGGGAGACATCCCACTGCCACTCTCTCACTCTACTGTCAATTCGTTGAGGGCAAGAACTGCCTTTTTGTCTTTGTGTCTCACCACTACACAGACACACACAGCATAACATGGCTGTTTGCCCACATATCCACTGTTGCCCAAAGTGGATTCAATTAAATTCAATTTGCAAGACTCAGTGACTCTTTCCATCTGAGAAGAGCAAGATGACATCCAGATTTAGAACCCGGATCTTAAGGAGAATTCTGAAGTTGCTTTCCATGGAGTTGTAGAGCACTCAGAGCATGTCCCAAGTGCCCTGCTTCCCCTACCCTAAGGTTTGTCCTTGGCAGGGCCCCAGCTAGAGTAAAGCCAGTCTTCCCTCCAATCATCTGGCCCTTTGGACTGGGAAGGAGGCTCTTTCTTCTTGAGCCTCCCTTCCGTTTTCCCTAGCCTGGGCAGTGAGTCCTTCTTCATAGTATTTGAATCAGAGGAAACAGATAGACTGAGGAAGTGAAGAAAAAACAGGCCGCCTGGGCTCTGTGAGCCAATGTAAACACTCAGTGGTTTCCTGTTGTTGCAGCCCAAAGCGTCCCATGACATCATTCCTGGCCTTTCCAGAACACACCAGCTCAGCCCAGCCTGCCAACCTGCCCAGGGCTGAGTGGCAGTCACCCCCCTTCCCCACCAGTGCTAGATCCTCCGGAACTGGGAAACTTCTCCAGCCCAACCATTCCCCACCTGCCCAGCCAGCCACTTAACGCCTTTCTAGCCCTATAAGGCATTGAAGATTGCAGGCCGGAGATGCTGCCCCTCTTCCCAGAGGCCCGATGGCTTATGGGTCAGAGTAAGATTTCCCAAACCGGAAAAGTTATTTTACTTCTTTTAATGGATATTTGGAGTCAGGGGAGAGGGAGGAGGGTGTGATGCACAGCTTTTGAGACAAGCCTTAACGGCTTCCTCCCGCCTTCACTCCACCCAAGGGCCTACAGATTTATATTCTCAGTGTTGGTCACAAATTCCTAGAAGCAGAACTGCAAAGATGTTGTTGCTTATTTTTTTCCATCGTGTAAATGAGAGCACTGAGGCCCAAAGAGGGAAAAGCACTGGACTTAGTCACACAGTTGGTCAGAGTAGTATAAGTTATGCAGGATCAGGGGTCTGAACGTGATATATCACAAGGCAAGATGATACAATTGCAAGGGCTCTTGACAAGAAATCCAGAAACCAGGGTTTGAGCTCGAATTCCTGTGCAAACTTGTATAAACCCCTCCTTCTCTCTGGGCTCTGGTTTGGACAGTTATAATTCAATTAAAAGAAGCAAATTTTTATTGAAAAAGCACTGTGTTGATAGAGCTGGTAGCTTCTGGGGATGAGAAGAAAACATGAGGAAAATATTCCCTATTTCATAGACTGCATTTGAAAGAAAATGAAAAAGATGGTCTGAATCCTATAAGAGAACTGAAGCTTATGTGAACTCTGTACCTCTGTCTCTAACTAGGATCAAAACACAATCAGGTTTGTGGGGTTATTTGGGGTTACAACCCCCTTCTCACCCTCTTCACGAAGCAGCAGAGTGTTCTCATTGGGCCAGAGTTTTGTTTTCAAAAAATTCCCCCAATTCCTGTCTCAATTAGCTGAGTGGATTTGCATAGAGAGGTGGCGAGGTCCTAAATTGTTGTCTGGAAAAATCAAGCCAAACGCATTATGATAATTTCTGCAGCCAGCAGTAATTGGATTTCAAGCCATTGCTGTGCCATGGAACACAGGCAATTCGAAATAGCTCTTTTAGACCAATCAAATTCATCACTGCTTAGATTAGCGAGCAGAATTCAGAGGCACGTTTGGGGAAAAGGATGCCTATTCCTGCACCCAAAGACGCACAAGGCAATGTGAAGTCATTCCTTTAGCCAATCAATTTAACCACAGCATGGATTAGGTGAAACACACACAGAGCAAGATACAGACGCATTCAGATGCCTGGAGACGCACATCCATACGCAGATACATACGTAGGAGGCTATACACGCACACTGCGAGACACACAAAGTAACACACTCACACAGTCCCAGAGCAACAAACACACGGGGGAAAAAAAAACACATACACACACACTCACTGCAACAGGGAGCTAACAAAAGACAGCTAGCTGTCTGGGAGTGCTGGGGGGTTGGGAGGTGGGGGTCGCTGCTTCCTGACATCCTGCTCGTCTCTCTCCTTCCTCCCCAATTAATGACCTTAATTCAGATTTTACATTTCCTCTATAGCTGCTTTAAAAAGCCACCTTCCAATCCACTGCATCTATACTCACTTCCACCATACCACATCACATCCTTATTACCTGTCTGTTGCCTGGACTACAGCAAAGATCAGGGCTCCCTGCTGTCAGATCTTTCCTCCAATCCATCTTCCATGAGGCTGCCTGCCAGAGGGACTCTCTAGAGCTCAGCCCCATTCTTGCCTCTTCCCTGTTCAAAATACTCTCTTTCCTTCCCATCACTGGCACAAACCAATCCAGACACCTGGCATTCAATTTGAAATTGGGGCTTCCATGCCCTTTTTCATGCCCTCCACCCTTCAAAAGGCAGATCGCACTTTGCCCAGCTCCCTACTCATGTGCTCCAAGATCTGTCCCCTGTGCTAGTCCCTTGACCTAGAATCACCCTCTTCTGCACCTATCAAAATCCTATTTACTTTAGATTTTCTCAGACTGTTTGAAATTTTTAAAGGATGGCTGTATCTTTGTAATTAAATTGGATTTTTAAAGATTTGATTTCTTATTTATTTGAGTGTTAGAGAGAGGGAAGGGGAGAGAGAGAGAGAGAGAATCTTCCATTTGTTGGTTCAAAACATTAATGGCCACAACACCTGGGTCTGGGCCAGGCTGAAACCAGGAGCCAGGTACTCCATCCTGGTCTTCCTCATGGGTAACAGGGGTCCAAGCACTTGGACTATTATCCACTACCTTCCCAGATGCATTAGCAGGAACCTCGATGAGAAGCAGAGCAGCTGGGACTCGAACTGGCATTTCAATATGGGATACTGGCCTTGTGAGCAGGAGCTTAACCTGTTGTGCCACAATGCTGGCCTCTGCCACTGAAATTGTGTTTGATGTTTTCAACATTTAAGGTCCAACCCAATGTCAATGACGTCTGCCTCCAACCTCCCAAAAGCTCTGGGTTATAGAACTGAACTTCCCCATGGCAGCCTGTTACTTGATACTGTGTCTTGATACTCAAAAGACAGCTAATGGGAGAAAAGGACAGAATTCCCTGATATCAGTGCCTCCTCTTGGGCAGACAATATGCTGGCACTCTTCCTGTACTACTGCTTGGCCCACAGTTCTGCAGAGATGGACAGACAAATCCCAGGTCTCCGGACACTCATCAGATTATTTTGAGCTGATTTGTTCCAGTCATAGTTTTTGAGTCCTGGTACTGCCAAGGACTATGAACAAGTCTCAGTCCTTCCCTGGCCTCAGTTTTTTTTTTTTTTTCAAGAATTCTGTCAGTTCTGAATTATACTATTTCAAGATGCATATCCTTTCATGAGGCCATCTGGGACTAGGTATGTCCACATCATATTCCTTCTGTCCATATCCATTTCTCTTCTCTGTCTCTTTTAGATTCTATATCGCCCTCTTTTTCTCTCTCATTTTCCTTTTTTCTCTCTCTGTTTCCCTCTCCCTTTCTCTCCTGCCTCTCTGTCTCTGTGCATCTTCCTTAATGCGTCTCTCGTATCTATCTCTCTGTCTCTGATCCACTCCCAAACCCAGAATTTGGTTGACTAGCTTCCAAATGAAAAAATAGTTCTGGGACTTCCTGGATGTTGCTAGTGAGCAGAGGTAGAAATGGGGTTCCTTTAAGGTCCTCAGAAATCTCAAGTCCCCCTTCCCACACCTTGGGCAAGGGATCACAGAACTGAGGAAAAAGATGAAAGGATGAAGGGTCTCATGACAGAGCCAGCTGGCTCCTACCTCCCAGCCTTTCACCCAAAGAAAGGGCACTGCCCATAGACAGCAAAGGTTCTTCAGCTGCTAGATGATCTGAGCCAGGGGTTCTTAGCAACCATATTCTCACCCTCCCATCCAAACATTTTGCATATGTGAACACTAAGACTCACAAACAGGAAAGGACTGGTCCACTCCTACATGGGGCAATGATGGAAGAACTGAAACTAGAATGCTGGTCTTCGTGTTCTCAGTCAAGTGCTCTGCAAAGAGAATAAACCTGAATCAGTGCCACTAGTTGAAAGGCACTGTTGAGGTCATTATGCCGGGAGGAAAAGAGAGGCTGAGGTTTATGATGGGTGGTGTGGTGACCCAATCAACATCCAGATTATGAACACTTAAGGACAGGGTCTGGCTCTGCTTTGTATATAGCAGAAGCCTAAGTCAGAGTGTGGCCCCAGCTCAGTGATTAATAAGTGAGGGAGGGAATCACCACCAGGCACTTAGTGGTGGTGGTGGTGTTGGGGGGAACACTGACGCCTCTTCTGGGCCTGTAGATATTTATGCAAAACAATCCAGAAACTTGGAAATCCAAGGATCAAGAGATTTAGTCTCAGTCTGTTGTAAGCCTGCTTGGCTTCCCCTTTGCCCACCACCCATAAATCAGTTTCTGCTTTATAAAAAGGGTAATGATATCTGCCTCATCTGTCTCCCTGGGGCCTGGGGAAGTTGCAGTGAAGAAAAAAAAAGAGATAGGAAAGAGCTCTGACAAAAACAAGACAGCGCTCTGCGCTGTGATGGCCGGGTGCTATGGTGACGTCCCAGCTAGCAATTATGTTCTCCCGCGCGGCGACTGTGGGCGCCGAGTGAGTCATCCTCTCACTCTCAAAGCCGGAGGCCTTGCAAGGGGAGAAATGAGGTGAGCCTTTTGTTGAGAATTTTTTTTTCTGTGTGTGTGTGGGGGGGGCAGAATAGGATTGGACAGTCCTCCCCTACACACACACACACACACACACACACACACACACGTACACACACAGTGCCCCTGAATTCAGCCCCTTTGAAAATAAATAGTCAACTTAAGGGAGGACTACATCCTAACCTCTGCTGTTTAATTCTGAGACTGAGAGACTCTTAAGTCACTGACTGAAACTCCCAGTCCCTATTTCCACTCAGTCGAGTTCCACAGCCAGCTTGGGGGTGTAGCTCTGACTGTCCCAAATTCACTCTGTCGCTTCAGGAAAATGGCATTCCCTGTCTGCGTACTTCTCTTTTGTAAAATGCAGACTGAACTAGATGTCTAATGTTATGTTTCACGAGTGCTGAACTGGGATTTAGAAGACCAGGGCTCAAGTCTTAGCTCTGTCACACCAACTTACAATGTTAGATAAGTTCTCTCCTGAGCTTCAGTTTCCATAACTATCAAATGAGACATTTGGATTAGATGCTTAGCGGTGTGTTTCAAGAATTTGGACCTGGGACTCAGGAAATCTGCATTCTGTCCCTGACTCTTAGAGACTGGATCATTATCTGAGTTTAGCCTGGTCGTGCCCTTTCTGAGGGCCTTAGCTGCTGTATCTTTGTTATGAGGGGATCTGAATACAAGGCATCTAAACACACCCGCTGATTCTCACAGCCTCTAGTTCTAGAATTTTACAAGCACTGAAAAGGAAGTGGAGGGAGAGGCCACACCCAGAAAAATTTCTCATAAACTGGCAGAGGCTGCCCTCTATGGGTCTGACCTGAAAGTGCAGGCCTAGCTAGCTGAGGCAGGAGACCAACATTGAAGACAAATGGGTGTTTCACCCGATAAGGCCAAAGGCAGGCTGGGGTTGGCCCACCGATTTCCCTGCCCTTCCGAATGAGGGGGACTCAGATAGAAGTGTGTGCCGAGAGACTGGCTCTTCCCACCCAGCCATCAGAAACAGGAGGCTTTCCAGGGCTAGGCAGAGACAGGGCCACTGGGGGCTCTTCCATGGACAAAACGGATAGATCTGGGGGGATGTGGAGTATGACCAAGTTAGTTCCACGGCCAAGAAGTTTTCACTGGTGAGACAAAGATTTCTTAACAAATGGTAGGATCTTCTCAAATTGCTGTTTTTCAGCATCCCCCATCTACTCTCCACCCTCCCCAGAGGAGAGAGAATTCATGCCTGGACAGAAGAAAGGAGTGACCTCAGTGTGGGAGCTAAACACTGGGAGTGCTCAGTATTCAGGGAAGGCCTTAGGGTCTAAGGGATTTGTGGGCTCAGTCACCGAATTTTGAGAACTCCATGGACTCATTTTGCCCAGCACTATGTGCTAGAGGCTTAGGATGGATTCAGATATAGGCTTCTCTGTTACAGAAATAGGTGCATACTATGACATTCATAGTTGCCATTTTATCATTGAATAACTGAGAAGGTCAGGAAACTCTGTGCCCCCCCCCCTTAGTTAAAAAGTCTGACCATCCATCGCAGTTGCAAGAGAAAACATACCTCATTCTGCTCCTTGATCACTGTTATAAACCAGGTCAAGTTCTAGCCTCTTCCTAGGCCTCAATTTCCCCAACTGAAGAAGGGGAGGGTTGGACTTGATGAACTTTCAGGTTTCTTACATCCCTGACATGTTCTTTTTATAATGTTCTGTGGCATTCTATCCTCTTCTCCTCCTGCCCAAGCAGGGTCCAGCCATTCCCTAAGGCCTTTTCAACCCTAACCTCCTACCCTATTCATTCAAGCTTCCAAGGCTTTCCTTAACTTCCTAGCCCCACCTCCATGCCTTCATTTCACCACTGCCACCACTGCTGCTACTTGCAACAGTGTATTTTTAGTTGGGATTTCTAATCACCCATTGCTGATGCTGGTGAGTTGACAAAGGTTGATACAGTATTCCTCTGAGGTGACAAAAGTCCCAGCTTTGCCACCACTTCTCTTTGTGCCCTTGACAAAATCATCTCCATTCTCTAGATGTCAGTTTTGCCATCTGTGACTTAAGCGCTGTGGACTAGAACAGTCTCTGAAAGCAGCAAATTGTTCCAACATCTTCCACCTCCAGGCAGTGAGAAGGCTGAGGTTGTCTTTGATGTTTTTGCTATAATCCTGATCCCCTTTCAGTGCTCCTTAAATTGTAATCTCTCTCCCCAACACAACTTCCCACCTCTAAGAGTAGCCAGGGTTCCCACAAGCATGCCGTACATAGGAAAGCCAGTTTTCTATTCCTCAACTCTTGGGTCTGCCTCCTTTCCCTCCTCACCCTGTTCCCAGCAAGAAGTTTTTCCCAGGGCTAGTGCTGTGGTGTAGCAGGTAAAGCCACTGCCTGCAGTGCCAGCATCCATCCCATATGGGTGCCGATTTGAGACCCGGCTGCTCCACTTTCCATCCCGCTTTCTGCTAGGGCCTGGGAAAGCAGTAGAAGATGGCCCAAGTCCTTGAGCCTCTGCACCCGCGTGGGAGACCCTGAGGAAGCTCCTGGCTCCCGGCTTCAGATACGTGGAGCTCCGACCATTGCAGCCATCTGGGGAGTGAACTGGCAGATGGAAGACCTCTCTCTGTCTCTTTCTCTCTCTCTCTTTCTGCCTCTCTGTAACTCTTTCAAATAAATAAATAAATAAATCTTTTTAAAAAAGCAAGAGCCAACTGCTTTTTACCCTATCAAATTACTTGACCACACAGTCTTGCGATTAGGTTTTTTTGCACCACCCTTATTCCTGCTGATGCCCACAAACCTTTCCCAGAAAAACCAGACAGATCGTGAAATGGAAACTTCAAAGGATATTTTATTTAAACGTTTTGTAAACAGAATTTATGCTCACAGCTTCCGCAACAGCGAGAGTTCACTTCAACCTCCCAGCACAGCCCAGTGACCTGGGGCACTTGCTCAGATAAACCAGTGGCTTGAGTTGAAGTCAGACCTGAGGAGGTCCCTTCTTTCCCTCCTAGAAGCCAGTTCCGAGAGGGGTGCACGGTGGGAGGGCACCACAAAAAAAGAAAGCTGGGAGGGAAGAGCATGCAGGTAGTAAAAAAAAAAACGAAGAGGAAGAGGTGGGAAGGTGGGTGTATTCAATAGCAGCGAGGATTGGAGGTAGACCCGTTGTGGGTACTGAAAAGTGTTCCGAAAAAAATAAAAAATTGTAAATGAATAAAATCCAGATACTGATTTTTAAAATTTGGAAGAGGAAATTGCCTACCTATTCTCGCCAACAATCCCAGTTTCCTCATTCCTGTCCATGCAATGTGCAACAATAACGTTTCATGTCTATCAGTGACTACATACTGTTATTGTGGCTGAGATACTGTGACTAATATTGGCTAATGTATTATGATTAATGATGGTTAATACTATATCTGAAATACTATGAAAATAATGAAAGAGATGGGAAGGAGCAGGGAGGATTGGGCAAGGATAAAATGGGCTGAGGAGGTCATGGAGTTAGAGTACTTCAGGTTCAGATCTGGCTGACCTGCATCTGCTTGGAGTCTCTGAGAATCTGCAGAGGCCTCCTTGTGGCTCTTAGGAGCATTTGTCTTAGGAGCAGTATGGAGAGCAATGCTACACTCTGGCTATGTCTGGGTACAGAAGGTACCAATCGTCATCAATAGCCATAACCAGTTGCTGTCAGATAACCACAGAAAACTGCTATGAAAACCCACAGCCAATCACCATTGATACCCGTAGGCAACTGATGTTGACAGCCTACAGCTACCATCACTCAAAAGTCCCCCATCTAGACTAGGGTCTAGTTGGGGGGGGGGGGAGGATGAGTGGATGGGAGGGGAGAGAGAGCTAGTGGAGAGGGGGATATAGCACCAGTCCAGGAAGAGCTACACTTTCTCCTTCCTGGTCATTCTAGAATTAAGAGAAAGCCCTAGGGTGGGGCAGGGGAAAGATGAGGCCCCTAATCCCCTTCCTCCAGGGTGCCCCCTTAATAACGGGGAGCAATCTGATCTGTAGGCCTTGGTTAGCAAGAACTGCGATGATCTTGGGGCTGTTCCTGAAGGATTCTTTGCCAAATCCAAAACCAGAAATCCTTATCTGTAACTAAAAACTGGCAAGAGGAAGGAAGGGAAGGTGGGGTCCACCCCTTTTGATCAATGTGTCTGTTACAGGATTCCGCTGGGTCTTAGTTTCTGGTGAGCCAGGGCTACTGCATAATAGCGCTGGAAGCGGACCAGGAGCACGGGCACCAGCAAGACACCAGTGCACATGCCCACAGTGGCTGTGACTGCAGCAGTCAGCTGGCCCAGAGCAGAGAGAGGATAGATGTCCCCATAGCCAACAGTGGTGAGTGTTATCACGGTCCACCACAGACACGTGAAGATGTCTCCAAAATGGGGCTCTCCTTGACCTGGTGTGGACATGCCCAGGAGCTCCCCATAGAGGAGGAGTAAGCCAAAGAATAAGATTTCAGCCACCCAAATCAGGAGAAAGGCACACACCTCTTTCCAGGACGAGTGCAGGGTGTGAACCAGAACTCTCAGGGCCAGGGACTTTTCCAGGAAGCCCAGCAGGCGAACCAGCTTGAGGACATAGAGAGAGCGAATGGCCCCAAGCGTCAGGCTTAGTCGGGGTTGCCCTTCAGCCTTTTCACCCAACACCAATTCCACCAGCACAGGGAACAAACAGAAAATGTCAGCCAGATTCAGAGGGCTGCATAGGAAGCGCACCTTATCAGGGCAGGAAATGGCCCGAGCAAAGAGCTCAGTTCCAAACCAAAGGGCACAGAGCAGCTCCAGGTAGAGCAGGTGGGGGGCACGGTGGAACACGAGACCATGGTTCGGCTGCGGCTGTGACTGTGGCTGCTGGTGGTTTCCCCTAGCCCCTACCCCATGTCCCATGGGAGTGAAGTTGGCAGAGAAGTAATCCAGCTGGACCTCTGTCTCTTGGAAGAAGATGACCAGGGCACACACGGTGAAGAGTGTGGAGATCAGGGAAAGGCACTGTGGGAAGAGTGGCATGTCAGAAGTCGCCTCATATACCAGCCATCCTCATTCCCACCCTTCTTCGCCTCCCTTTTGGAGTGATCCCTTCAAAACACCCTGGAGATCTGCAGATTTCAGCCCCAAGCACCATGCCATACACGATTAATGAGTTACCTTGGCCCCTAGGGAAGACCGCGGTTGAGCAAGAAGCACCCAGAGCCATGGTTTCCAAGAATTCCGCAGCCCCTGGCTTTCGACGGGGTTCAGCAGAAG
Organism: Sylvilagus floridanus; assembly: GCA_949820135.1. Taxonomy (NCBI): domain Eukaryota; kingdom Metazoa; phylum Chordata; class Mammalia; order Lagomorpha; family Leporidae; genus Sylvilagus; species Sylvilagus floridanus. The sequence continues at coordinate 84,775,934 of OX463223.1, forward strand.
GCGTTCGTCCACGTGCGCATTCTCACAGGCCTCCCAGGAGAGGAAGTCCTGGGTACGGATCTCCCTGCCACTCAGCTTGAGCCAGCAGCAAGGTGCTAGCGGCGCTTCCGCCAGGCCCCAGTAAGCCAACTCCTCCTCTAGGACATCCCGACAAACGTCGGCAGGGCAGTGCAGCTGCCGAGTACGGTAATAGCCCAGCACATAGCCAAAGAGCTCAGGATTTCGGTCAAAGAAAAACTCCCGGACCGGTGGGCCCTGAGCAGCTGGACTGCCAGGCGGTGGTGGCTCGGTCAGCTTGTAGAGGCGGGTGCCTGGAAAGGCCCGCACGGTGCTGACGTAGGTCTCGTGGCGCATGCCCCCCACATTCAGGATCAGTTTATCGTCCGAGCCCTCCATGGTAAACCGTGAGCCTGCTTCTCGGCTGGCTCGGATCCGCTGGCAAGAGGAGGGATGACAGGGGTTAGGATGGAGTCGTCCTGCCTTTCTCTTCCTTCCAAGGCTTAGCCAGGGCAGGGAGGGGACTAGGGGCCACAGTAGTGATGTGGCAGCCCAGGCACCCAAGGGAGACTACCCCAGGCCGGGGTGCTGGGGGCGCCTCTTCCTTCTGGGTCTTCAGGAATCAGGAGGACAGCAAGCTCTCAGGTGTGGTCACAGTGACTGGCCAGTCTCTCCTGGGCCCCGCAGTTCCAGGAGAAAAACCAGCCTAGCCTGGAAACAGATGTCTTTCAGGGGGCTCTTAGGAGATGTCTTTCTGGTGGCTCGGAGAGAAAAACAAAAATGTGCCACGGTATACAGCAGGGGCAGTCACAGACAGGCAACCGCAGGCTAAATGGCCAAGACAGGGACGGAGATATCTCTTAATCCTGTGACATCACTTTGAAAACTTGGGGTGGGGTGGGGTGAGGTGGGGAAGCGAGCAAACATAGGAGTCACCGAGGGAGGTGAAGTGCTGGGGGGAGGGGTGGAGATGGGGACACGGGGTGGCAGTGGAAGCTGTGTGCTTTAGAGATCCCTAGGCCTCCACAGGGAGTAGGAGGTGCCTGACTTGAGAAACTGGCTGGGGGGTCGGCAGACCTGACAGCGATGGTTTTTGACTCCGACTCCCCGGGCACCCGGTCCCGGGCACTCCTCAGCAGCAGCGCCACCAGCAGCATCGGCAGGAACAGCCTCTGTGGGTCTTTCTACTGGGCGCCCGAAAATTGCTTTGGGCTTAATGAGTTCCTTGCCTGGGAAAAGAGAGATAAGAACGGGGGAGGGGAGGGCAGAGGAGAGAGAGAGGGAGAGAGAGAGAGAGAAAGAGAGAGAGCGAACAGGGGAAGCACAGACAGGCAAACCAAGGAGGGTCAAAACTCCTACTCAGCTCAGCATTTCAGTGACCCCTATCACTCTGACAGGCAGCCTGCCTGGGCCTCCCACATTTCTCGCTGATGGCACAAAAGGCCACAGACAAGCACTTGCAGCCCAGGAAGCTCCCTCTACCCACGCCAGCCCCTGCTCACTTACTTGGCTGTTTTGCATGGTCCACAAAAACTGGCAGCGAAGGGACTGGAGGCAGTTGGTTGGGCGGCGGGGCCGGGGGTGGTGGCGCTGGTGGTGTGGCTGCTGTGGCTGGCGTTGCCGCCGCCTCTGGAGTTTGTGGCTGCTCCTGCATGGAGAGATCTCAGGCCCCAGGCCCAGGGTGTGCTCATGGAAGAGCTGGCGAGAAGCTGGGAGTTTTCCAGGAGCCTCTCGTTCCCGCTGTGGCCCGAAGAGCAAGTGCGGAGAGGCAACAGCGGGATCCAGAGCTATATGTGCCCCACCCCCAACCCCCCCTGTTCAGGGAGGCCGTCCTGGCCCCCAGCCTGCTTGGAATCAGACAAGCGACCCTGGCCAACTTTGCTGCTCCCTCCTCCCCACCCCCCTCAGTTCCCGCCCGGAGTAGAGGGAGGGGAGGAGGCAGCTGGAGGAAAAACAGGAAGTTAGGTGGTCAGGCTCCAGCCAAGAGGCCACCTCACAAAACCAGTTAATATTTGGAACAACTTATTCCCCGCCCCCACCCTACCCCCACCCAGGCCTGCTCTAATTCCCCACCCTCCCCCTGGTTCCAGTACAGTCCTCCTATCAGAAGCCTGCAAAAGAGTAAGGGGCGTTGGAGGAGCGGGAAGCCAGATGTGCTCCTGGCTGCATCTAGCTATTTCTGCCCACTCATTTTTCTTCCCTTTTCTCCATAGGCCCTGGTGCCAAGAATGGGGGTAGGGATGGGAGAAGGGGAGAGACAGGGGAACGGCCGAAAAGCCTGCTTGCCTGTGGCCTGTGTCAGACCTGGCAGCCAGCCCAGCCGCTTTGAGACAAGCCATATACGCTCCCCCTGTTCTCATGCCTCACCCCTGCCTCCAGGACACCCTCCCTGAAGAGTAGGCCGTTCTCCTAGTTGTGCTACCGAGGAGAGCTAGCCGTTGGAGCACCCAGATGATTCTGAATTTCAGGGTAGTCTCTAACCCCATCTCACGGCCCAGCCTCCATTCTTTTGTTTCACCACCAGTCCAGAAATTTCTGAGGAATGCAGATTCCTAGTATACTCCAATGCTCTCCGCAACTTGTCCTTTTCAGTCCATCCCTCAGAAACAGGGTTGAGCTGGATTGAGAGTTGCAAAACGTGTAAGCAGGCTCCTGGCTCCTCTCCCCTCCGGGTCACTGCATTGCTGTGGAGCTGGTGGAACAGGATGGTCCTCTCAGTGGACTTCAGGGCTAGAATGAGGGCAGAGGGCAGTAGTGACAAACACAAAGCGCTGCAGGGGACTCTGAGTTGAACTGTGGTTGGGCTCAGCTCGGTACAGTCTGATCCTTAACTCAGCTAGGAAGGGCAGACAATAACTTGGTCATTTGGGAGCTTTCCAGTGGGGAGCACAGAGGCAGCAACTTCCCCGCTTCCCCTCGCCCCATCCCCTTCTTCTCACGCGTCCTGTCCCTCATCCACTCTAGCCACTTTGCTTCTTGATTTCCTAAACCTGCTGATCCGAGGTTTGCATACAGTCTCAGTCTCTCTCTCTCTCTCTCTCTCTCTCTCTCTCTCTCTTCAGGACACCGTTCTATCTCGCCCAAATATTTTTTCATCCATATACATCTCTAATGTCACCTCCCGAGGGAGCCTTCATTACCCCCCCCCCGCCCCCACCCCGCCCATGCCAGAGTCCTGTCTTGTGCATTCTCACAACCTTCCTTGGAATTTTTGTTCCTGGAGCACTTTTCTCACTTGAACAGTATTAACGTATGTGTCTGTTGCCACTGTATGTAACAAGTTACCCCATACTTAGTATCTTAAAACAATATAAATCAGAAATCCAAAACAGGGCTCACTGAGCTAAAAATCCCAGTGTGGGCAGGGCTCCATTCCTTACTGGAGGCTCTAGCAGAGAATTTTCTTTCCTTGTCTTTTGCAGCTTTAAGAGGTTGCTTGCATCCTTTAGCGTGTGGTCCCTTTCCTCTGATCTCCTCCCCTGTCCCACTCTCACTTCTAAGGACTTTTGTGATGGCATGGGGCTCACCTGGATAGATAATCCTATTATTTTAGGGCTATCTGATTGGTGGCCTTAATTCTATCTTAAACTTTAGTTTCCCTTTGTCCTGTAAGAGAACGTTTCCATATGTTCTGGGGAATATACCAGGCCGTTTTTCTGCCTACCAGCATCCCATATAGGCACTGGTTCGAGTCCTGGCTGCTCCACTTCTAATCCAGCTCTCTGCTATGGCCTGGGAAAGCAGTAGATGACCCAAGTCCTTGGGTCCCTGCACCCACGTGGGAGACCCAGAAGAGGCTCCTGGCTCCTGGCTTCGGATCGGCGCAGCTCCAGCCATTGTGGCCATTTAGGGAGTGAACTGGCAAATGGAAGACATCTTTCTCTCTCCCTCTCCCTCTCCCTCTCCCTCTCACTCTCCTTCTCACTCTCCTTCTCACTCTCCTTCTCTTAAGAAAAAATTTATTTATTTATTTATTTATTTTTGACAGGCAGAGTGGATAGTGAGAGAGAGAGACAGAGAGAAAGGTCTTCCTTTTCCATTGGTTCACCCTCCAGTGGCCGCCGCAGCTGGTGCACTGGGGCTGGCGCACCGCGCTGATCTGATGGCAGGAGCCAGGTGCTTATCCTGGTCTCCCAGGGGGTGCAGGACCCAAGCACTTGGGCCATCCTCCACTGCACTCCCTGGCCACAGCAGAGAGCTGGCCTGGAAGAGAGGAAACCGGGACAGAATCCAGCGGCACCGGGACTAGAACCTGGTGTGCCGGTGCCGCTAGGCGGAGGATTAGCCTATTGAGGGCAGAGTACTGAGAAACAGAAGGGGATAGATAGATCTTCCATCTGCTGGTTCACTCCCCAAATGGCCACAACAGGAGCTTTTTCCAGGTCTCCCTTGTGGGTGAAGAGGCCCAAGGACTTGGGCTGTCTTTCTTTGATTTCCCAGGTGAATTAGCAGGGAGCTGGATCAGAAGTAGAGCAGCTGGATGGCTGGTGGCTTAACATGCTACACCACAGTGCTGGCCTCAGGTAAGGTCTTTAAATCTTCTACCATCTAGTTCTCTGGAGGGAATAGGAGAGTGGAATAGCCATTGCAGAAAGATCACCTTTGCTGAGGGTGCCCTCCCAGGCTCCCCTCTTGTAGACTCCCCCTCCTTTGATCTACCAGGCTTTCATTTTTTTTTTTTGACAGGCAGAGTGGACAGTGAGAGAGAGAGAGACAGAGAGAAAGGTCTTCCTTTGCCATTGGTTCACCCTCCAATGGCTGCCGCGGATGGTGCGCTGCGGCGCACCGCGCTGATCCGATGGCAGGAGCCAGGTGCTAGGTGCTTTTTCCTGGTCTCCCATGGGGTGCAGGGCCCAAGCACTTGGGCCATCCTCCACTGCACTCCTGGGCCACAGCAGAGGGCTGGCCTGGAAGAGGGACAACCAGGACAGAATCCGGCGCCCCGACCAGGACTAGAACCCGGTGTGCCGGTGCCGCAAGGCGGAGGATTAGCCTGTTGAGCCACGGCGCCGGCCGATCTACCAGGCTTTCAGTCAGGCCTGTCTGCCCCACCATCACTCTGTCTTGTGCATGTTGGAAAACTGGAACTGTCTACAGCTTTGAGAATCTGTCCCTTACATTCTTCATAGAGCTGAGCATGAAAAAAAAGGTTTGTAGGAGTCGGCACTGTGGCATAGCAAGTAGAATCACTGCCTACAATGCCAGCGTCCCATATGGGTGTTGGTTTGTATCCCAGCTGCCCCACAGCCCATCCAGCCCCCAGACAATGCACTAGAGAAAAGCGGCGGAAGAAGGTCCAAGTGCTTGGGTCCCTGCTATCCCCGTGGGAGAACCAGTTGGAGCTCCAGGCTCCTGGCTTCAGCCTGGCCCAGCCTGGTAATTATAGCCATGGGGGGGGGGCAGTGGATAGAAGATCTCTCTCTCTGTCTCTCTCCCTCTCTCTCTGTAACTCTGACTTTCAAATAAATAAATAAATCTTTAAAAAAGTCCGTAAACCCAGAATATGGCCCCAATCCATTTTTGCAAATTCTTCTCCCACTCCAACTCCATTCTTCTTGCCACCTCAGACTACTCCCTATTACTCCCCCCAAAAGTATAAATAAAGTATAAATACAGCCATCCTCCTGTCTTTTCCCAGTGCCTGCCTTTCCTTCTGCCTCCTGCCCTGCTTGTTTCCCAACCCCTCTTCCTCCCACTCTAGCCATGTATACATCTGGTCATCTGCCTTTTGTTTAACCATTGAACATTTTATTTAGAATGGTGTAGAAACCAGTATTTCTGGACAATCCCTGGAATTTTCTTTGTAATTAAAATATCTTCTCTTTTTTAAAAATATTTTTAAAAATTTATTTTGAAAAGCAGAGTTATAGAAAGGCAGAGACAATGAGAGAGAGAGAGAGAGAGAGAGAGAGAGAGAGAGAGAGATGTCTTCTATCCACTGGTTCACTCCCCAAACGGCTGCAAAGGTGGGAGCTGGGACAATTCGAAGCCAGGAGCCAGGAGCTAGGAGCTTCTTCTGTGTCTCTCACGCAAGTTCAGGGGCCCAAGCACTTGAGCCATCGTCTACTGCTTTCCCAGGTCATTAGCAGAGAGATGGATTGGAAGTGGAGCAGCTGGGACTTGAACCAGCGCCCATATGGGATGCCAGCACCTCAGGTGGATGCTTAACCTACTAAGCCATAGTACCAGCCCTTATCTGGTCGTCTTTCAAAGCCCAGCTACAATGATTCCTGTCTATGAGAGCTTTCTTAGTACCTAGTGAGAAGTTATCCCTCTTTCCTTCCTGACCCTTAGCAGTTTGTAGTTATATTTAACGTAGACTCCATTCTCCTTTGTGTGCCTATTGTTTATTTACTCATCTACTTCCCCAGTGGGTAGTAAATACCCTTGTGGTTTATTTGTGTCCTACTCACCATTCACTCTACTCCTACCCAGCACTGCAGTGCCATCACATCAAATTCATGGTCACCACAATTTATCACACCAAGCACCAAATTCATGGTCAGTCGGTGTTTGCTCAGCAAATGAATGACTCCATCATCTTTTCCTTGGCATCACGAAGGCTCAGGAGAAATCCTGGTGCATGTGTCCCTAAACCTCTTCCTCTTCACCTTTAGCTCCACATACATGCCTTGAACCTTGCCCTCTGTGTGGCCTGAAGGCCCAAAATTACATCACTGCAGGGTTACGAAGCTGGAAGGGACTTCAGGGACCCCAGCTGCCTCCATTTCACAAAGTGAGGAACTGAGGCTCACACACAGCAAGGGATTTGTCCAAGTACTCTCATCATGTCGACAACCTAGTCAGAACTAGATCCTTGAAAAGTTTTCAGGCTTTTAAACTTGATTTTGCACACAGCCACCTCCCATTAGCCATGCACAGAAAAGTGGGTGAATGGTGCCACACAGTGGCTGAGAGGCTTAGCTTCACCTAACGGTCTTGTTCCTCGAAAGTGGAATTCCCAGCCACACCCTGCTCTCCCTGTAGGGTGAGGGGACAGGCAGGTCACCTTCCAGGAGTAATGCACAGGATATCCACATAACTCCAGCTTCTATAGGCAGGAAACAGGACCCCACCATGTTGTCCAGTGTCTTTGCCAGGAAGGGTGGGGAGTGGGGGCTGCAGGCAGCTTGGAGTCAGATAGCAGGCTTCCTAAAGGGGCTGGGAAGAGGGGACTCAAACTGTCATTGTAGGACCCAGCTCTGACAGCTGCTCCTTCGGCCTGTGGTGCTGGGCTGGCTACTTCACTGAGTGTCTCTTTGCCACATCTGGTCTGCTGAGAACTGGCTTCACAACCTGGCATAGACTTCTGTCTCCAAAACATGCAGACCCGAACACCCAGGGCTCAAGCCCTGAGAGGAGGTGGACACTTCCAGATTCTTTCAATAGGAGTTTTAAACAGCTAGTTTGGAGGTTCAGAAGCTGAGCTTTTCCTTCTTTGCAGATAGAACTGCACTCTAGCTGACCCCTCAAGCCTTCCTGTTCCAGCTCCTAATGTAGGAATTTTCTGCATTATGGGTTAGAGGAAATGGAGGTTTAGGCTCAGGCAGCAGAGGGAAAGGGGGACAGGTTTCATGCCATCTGCCAAGATCTGACAGCATGCCTCATCTGGGAATGGAGATTCTTGGAAGTTTAGGAGAAAACAAGAAGCTCCCTAGGGTTGAAACTAGGCCAGGGCCACCTGCTTGGCTCGTCTAGTGAGCTGTCATCCTTGACCCCCAGTTGGCCTATGGCTGGATGCCTGGATGGAAGGAAAGTAAAGGGAGGAGTTGGGTCGCCAGGAAAATGAGGCCTGGCCCTAGCCGAGTTCCGGAATGAAATTGGGGGCAGATGACTGAAAATCAGGCAGAGGCCCAACAACAAATCAGGCAAGAGTCCTAGGGTAAATGAATCTTTCTTCATACCTCTCCATCTGGGTGGTAAGTTCCAGGAATCTATTCAAAAGATGGGGCCCTGGGTGAGCTGGTTTCTGGCAGCCTGAGGTTGGAGGGGTGCTTAGAAAACTGGGTAAAGGGAGGAAAGGATGATAAAGAGGTGGAAAATGGAGTGCACTGGGATGTGACAAGGGCTTAGGCAGGGTGCCGAAGCATATTTTGTGGCCTGGGAAGGAATTTATGCAGCCAAATGATGTTTAAATGAAATGATCTTGAAAATCAATTTCCTGATTGGCTTGGAACTCCTAGAAATAAAGCAAGACACTGTCCTCCATGCCAAGGGCTCAGTTCACAAGTGCCTCTTCCATGTACTCCACTCCTCAGGCCCAGAGCACATGATGCCACTATCCCCTGGAGTTGGCCCCCTACCTCATAGGGGTGTTAGTTCTGGAGCTGGGATGATTTTAACACTTGTTACTAAACCCTTTCCATACATGGAGTGTTCCATACACAGCATGTCAACTGCTTTCAAAATCTAATACTCAGAACACAGGGGAAAATCTGATCTTGACAGGTTATCATTTATATGGTCATGTAACTAACTACCACCCCAAAGCTCTACTAGGTTGGTGGGACATGGAAAGTTGTCTCCATTTTGTAGATGAAGAAAATAAGGCTAATTAGACTTAAAAATCTCAATGCTGGAAGGATCTCAGATCATTATAGTCAAAATCACATTTTGATACTCAAGTCTCAATCTTTTCATTTCATAATACCCATTTCCAGTGACTGAGTAGCAGTACTTCTCCACAGCAACCTGGAAGTCACCATGATCTCAACCAGGCTTTGACTTTTTAAAAAAGATTTTCTTTATTTATTTGAGAGGTAGAGTTACAGACAGTGAGAGGTAGAAACAGAGAGAAAGGTCTTTCCTCTGCTAGTTCACTCCTCAGATGGCTGCAATGACAGGAGCTGAATCCAGGAGCAAGGAGCTTCTTCCGGGTCTCCCACATGGGTGCAGGGGCCCAAGGACTTGGGCCATCTTCTACTGCTTTCCCGGGCCATGGCAGAGAGCTGGATCAGAAGTGGAGCAGCCAGGACTCAAACCAGTGCCCATATGAGATGCCAGCACTGCAGGCAGAGAATTTTCCTACTGTGCCACAGCGCTGGCCCCAGGCTTTGACTTTTGAACTAGGAACCCAGTATAGGCTAAGTGTAGAGAAGAGCTGGTACTTCCTTGATGTTAGGGTGCTTATTATTTTCCAAGTTGGGGATTCTTACATGGTTTTATCTGGCTTGCATAAGATATTGTCTTATGATGTAGTAAATCAAGACTCAAGTGGGGAGGGACCAAAACCATCTGAACACAGGGAAGAAATAATAAGTCATGAAGTATTGAAAATAGGCTTTTATTCTAGCAAAGCATCTGGCCCAGGGTGAGGGGGGCTTAGGGTGGGGCTGGGGTGGGAGGGAATTGGGAAATGTTAGCAATTCCATGGAACCTACAAGACCTGGCTATCTAACCAGCCTGGGATTAGGAGTCTGCCATCTGCAGAAGATAGCAGTCTTGAGGTCTGATCCCAATCTGGGGAACCTTACTCCATTTGGGTCATTTTGTGCAGACCATTCAGGTTAGCAGTTGCTACTTTGTGGATAAGCGTCTTATGCTTTGTCAGAATGTCAAGGACAAATAAGAAAAGAAGGAACCCAGCAGCCTTCTAGCTCTGGGTAGAAGCTCTGGAGTTGGAGGGTAGAAGGATGTTGTCCAGAACCATAAAAGTTAGCTACAATTGTGTCAATGTTGTTATTATGTAAGTAATGGTCATAATACACAAGGCTACTATTAGTAGGACAACTGGGGCCAGGGAAGAGTCATTGTCTACATGACATTAAAACTACACAGACTGTTTGGTCAGTTTCAGTCAATTTGATTCACCTGATTGATTCAGTGGAAAACAATCAGTCAAGCTTCTTGGCATGAAGCTGGCCAAATAAACAGTTCCTCCAACTAAAGTTTTTCATTTTCCACTCCTTAGTTTTTGCTTGACACAGACACTAAGTCTGGGCCTGGCTTGATTTTCTGGTGTTCTCACTCACCTAGATGCTCAGCATGGAGGCAAGAGGCAGTCCTGTGCCTATGCCATGCCATGGCCCCATAGCTGTTCCCTTTGCCCATCTTGCTCTTGCCAGGCCTGTCCCCTCCCTCGAACCAAAAACAGTACCCTGTGGGAAATAGTTTGGAGCCATCTCTCTCTTCCCTCTCTCCTCTTCCTCCCTATCTCCCTTCCACGGAAATATGAAGAGCCCTGGATGCCCTATCAAGGACTCAGTCCCTTTTACACTGCTGCCTGTCTGCTAGCAGGGGCTTCATCTCATCCAGCCTACCTACTCACTGGTTTTGTCAGGAACAGTCTTCCCTGGGGAGACCCAAGGAAGCAGGAGGAATGGCAGTGATTTCCTTTCCTGCTTTTGAAAGGGAGAGGGGAGCCATTCCCATGGTGAAGAAAGCAGTCTTCTTGTTCCTTGCACTGCGCCCTTTTTAGAAGGAACAATCTGCTGAGGCGGCCTTGGTAGAATTTAGAGAAACATAAAGCAAGCTATTTTTCTTTTAAGGAGCAAGAACAGGGAAGGGAAGGGAAAAGAAAGGAAGAGTGTCTTTCTCGACTGAAGTTGGCTAGCCTGATTCTTGAATTCTCACTGGAACCTCAGCCGAGTTCTGAAGACCCTGAGAAAAATAAATTGCTCTACAACATCTGCATCCTCTCCACCTTGCTGCTTCTCCCCTAGGAGTTTGAGAACCTCCTTTTGAGCAACAAATGTAATTGAACGCATTTTTGAAATTTCATTCTAGATACTTGTGGCCAGGGAATAATGGGAAGCTGAATAATGGAAGAATGATGGGGACAGCTGTTGGATGAGATGAGTAACAGCAGTGGTACAAAACAAGTTAAACAGAAAAGGAATGGCAGATGATTATGCAGAGGAAGCTAAAAAAGATTTGGGGCTGAACACTTAAAGGAATCCATTGTCCCATAACCGCTTCTCCCCACGTGGGGATAGAATCTAATCTAATTAGGGCATGGCACCAGGACATCTAGATGGATAAGGTCTGCTTCTTCAGTGAATAGAAGGACAAAATAGGAAGACCCTTTCCCAACTTCCACAAAAACACTCCACCAAGAAGACGTCTAGTGACCACAGCCCTGCTAAAGTATGCATTAGTCAAGTAGACTCAAACAGCTGTATCAGGGATGTCAGGGTGCATCCAGGTTACCGTTCCTCTCTTCTCTCCACCACCACTGCCTTGGAGGTAAAGACACCTAAACAGGAGTTACTCATCCAAGTCGGCTCTGACTTTGGTGAAGATGAGAGAGAAAGGCTACGAGGGGCCTTCTGTAACAACAAATCCTTAGCACAAAGGAATAGGTCCCAAGGATGGATTTTCAGCATGCTGTTAGGCTAGTAGGGGATAGTTTGAGAATAAAGGGTCCCTAGTGTCCCTGTAGCATATCAGAAGATGCTGGACTAGGCAGCTTTAAGATGCAAAACCATAAGTCTGGGCCTTGAAAAAAAGAAGTGAAGACCCTATCCTCTGTTCTAGTGTCTCCATCTCAGCAATCCAGATCACCTACTGCTCAGGCCTTACCTTAAATCAGAAGGGCCACACCTTTTTCATCCAGAACCCTAGAAACAGTACAGGACAGCAAGTCAACAGTATGTCTTGAAAGGAACAAAAACCCGAGAAGGAAAGGGTTAAGGGAGGATCTTGGCTAATTAGCCCTTTGCCTCCAAGCCAGAGGTTCCCAGATGTTGCTTAAGCAACCAGAGCCAGCCTCAAAGCCCCAAAAGAATGCAGTAACAATTTGAGAAGGGATTTGGGGTTAGAACCAGGGATTTCTCTAAAGAGGCCATGTGCTATGGACAGGACTGCATGGAATATTTCAAAAATCAAGTGTGCTGTCAGCTCAAGACCAGAGCAGTCATTTGCATATTGTTGTGCAAGTATATTCTCTATTTAAGCACATTGTTCAGGGATCTGATGCTACACTCTAATTTTTCTTGAAAATCAGGCCTACATGTCATCTAGCTGATTGTGCATGCAGTCTTGCATATATGAAACCTTCAACAACTCCTCTTCCAACTGTTCTGGGAGATGGGAAGGCCAAGTTAGAATAAATACATTTTACAGCTGGAGTAAACCAAGGTAAAAGTGGTAAAGAGACTTGCCTGAGGTGGCAGAATTGAGAAGAAAAAATAATGGAACAAACTTAAGTTTTCTAAACTCCCAAGCCAGTGTTCTGTCCCTATATTCTCATTCTTTTTTTTTTTTTAAAGATTTCATTTATTTACTTATTTATTTGGGAGTTAGAGTTATAGACAGTGAGAGGTAGAGACAAAGAGAGGTCTTCCATCCACTGGTTCACTCTCCAGATGGCCACAACAGCCAGAGCTGTGCCAATTTGAAGCCAGGAGGCAGGAGCTTCTTCTGGGTCTCCCATTCAGGTGCAGGGGCCCAAGGACTAGGGCCATTCTCCACTGCTATCCCAGGCCATAGCAGAGAGCTGGATCAGAAGTGGAGCAGCCGGGTATAGAACAGGAACCCATGTGGGATGCCGGTGCCACAGGGTGGCACAGGTGGAGGATTAACCTAACTGCGCCACAGTGCCAGTCCCTGTATGTTCACTCTTAGGGTAAACGCTAAAGAGAATAAGACCATTAGGACTCAGACCCAACCCAAAGAATAGGGGAAAGAGGGTTGTAGGAATCAGAATCTGAAAGGTGGAAATTGTGTGAAGGAAGATGCCCTCAGGTCTATGAACGGACATGTAGGGCTGTCTGAAGCTCTGCATAAATCAGCTGCTTGCAATGGATATAGCTGATGGCCTGGAAAAGGATGACACCCACTTCACAGAACGTGTTCTCCTTGAAGGGAACAAACATGGGTTTCAATCCGGAGCTAAAGCTCAGTTACCTTTGAGCCAATCCAGGGTCTCAGATGCCATGCCATGGGTCCCCGGCATGGACACTGAGTTCTCAGAGAGGCATAACAGAATCTAGAACCCCAAAACTTTGTCTAGTCTCATCCATTAAGTCCATCCTTACAAAGTACTTCCAGACACTTTCACAGCTGACAGGCCCCTATCCAAGTTATCCAGCAAGAGAGCTTCTGTAGCTCAAACGACTGGAGGAAATTATCACAGCAGAAGAAGGTAAGTTTGGCAGTCTGTGGAGGAAGGGGGGGGTGCACTGCTGCCCAGTTGTGCTGGCTCCAAGCTATGAGACTCCACCAATAATTCCTCTCCCACTGGTTGTACACTGGCCTCCTCTCACATTCTCTGGAAGAATAGACTAAAGTTAAGCCTCTGGCCTGGGGTTAATTGTAAAAAGTGAGAAAAAGAAGAAAGGTTGAGATCCCATCTCAACAAGAGACCTTTGAGTCCTGGACAAGAGAGGCAACATGGCAGTACGGTGAGTCTCAATCAACTTAGGTTTTCACCTAGAAATGTACCTAAGAAGCTGGGCCATGGGGTGGGGGCCAGCATTGGGCTCTACCTAGGCCTCCTTGCTTGGAGTAAAGGCCTCAGGTCACCACAGGGAGCATGATACCCAGTGACTCTAGACGCTAACTTAAAGTTTGTGCCAATAGATACCAGAGGACTAGAAGGAAGAGGAGGTGACCAGGAGATGGAAGCCTAAGGAGAATTAGTTGAGGGCTATGAACTCACCTTCACCACCTTTTTATTCTTGTCCATGAGGTGGAAGAAAACCAGTGGAACAAGCCTGTGACAAACCTGTTCATGGAGGAAGATGATGTTCCTTTGTTCTGCTGCAGACTACCCATTAAGTTTCCAAACATAGCAACAGCTCTTGCACAACCACAGCCTGGCTCCCATTGAGGCTGAGGGCTGTGCATCCAGGAGCCTTCTGAACCTCTGTCCTAGTGCCCTGCTGCACTGCGCATAGCACTCAACCTCTGTCCTCGAGTTTGTAAGAGTAGCCCTAAGCGATTCACCACTGCTCCTCTGGCATGCACACACACTGGGTCGCTCAAATTTACCACTGAACACATTCAACCTGCTCCTTCCTTGGTCAGAAGCTCTCACTTCCTTGGATGGATGGATGTGCGTGTGTGTGTGTGTGTGTGACACACACACAATCATAAAATATCCACAATTATACATCTATGGATATACAAACTCTCATACACTATACACACACACACACACACAACTAAACCTACATCCAACCATACTCACAACATTCACTGATACCTTTTGGACATAATGATACAAGCTATCACACATGCCTTCTTTGCATACACACACACACACACCACATACCTCTATACACCCACAAAGACACACTCATTCATACATTCTTTCACCATCTGTGCTTACCTACATGCACCTAGTACTACTTTCATATGTACTCAATGTAAAGATTTGCAAGTACTAATGCATTATATTGCATTTTTTCATAAGTAAGGGATCTTTCTTCTTTCATAGTCCATTTCTAAAAATTTTTATTTGTTCATTTGAAAGGCAGGGGGTGGGAGTGTGTGTGTGGGAAAGAGAGAAAGAGAGAGCGCAAAATACTGCATGAAAGTAAATTAGACATAAAGGAAGATATTCAAGGGGTCTCCAAAAAGTTAATGGAAAATGCATATAATGAAAAAACTACGCATGGATTTCAAATATTTTTTTTACACCAGATGAACCCATTTTTTAAAAATTTTATTTGAGAGGTAGAGTCACAGACAGTGAGAGGGAGAGAGAGAGAAAGGTCTTTTGTCTGCTGGTTCATATCCCAAATGGCTGCAATGGCCAGAAATTCGCCAATCTGAAGCCAGGAGCCAGGAGCTTCTTCTGGGTCTCCAACGTGGGTGCAGGGACCCAAGGACTTGTGCCATCTTCCATTGCTTTCTCAAGCCACAGCAGAGAGCTGGATTGGAAGAGGAGCAGCCGGGACTAGAACTGGCACCCGTATGGGATGCTGCCACTGCAGACGGAGGATTAACCTACTGCACCACAGCACCAGCCACCTTTTTTATTTTTAAAAAAGATTTATTTATTTATTTGAAAGGCAGAGCTACAGAGAGGCAGAGAGAGAGAGAGAGAGAGAGAGAGAGAGAGAGAGAGAGAGATGTCTTCCATCCACTAGTTCACTCCCCAAATGGCTGCAATGACCAGAGTTGAGCTGATCCTTAGCCAGGAGCCAGGAGCTTCCTCCAGATCTCTCACGTGGGTGGAGGGGCCCAAGGACTTGGGCCATTTTCTACTGCTTTCCCAGGCCACAGCAGAGAGATGGATTGGAAGTGGAGCAGCTGGGTCTAGAATCAGCACCCATTTGGGATGCCGGCACTACAGGCAACAGCTTTAACCACTACGCTACGACGCCCCCCCCCCCCCCCTTAAGATTTGTTTGTGGGATGGCGGCATTATGGTGTAGCAGGTTGACTCTGCCTGTGACACTGGCATCCCACATGAGTGCCGGTTCTTGTCCTGGCTGCTCCACTTCTGATCCAGCTCCCTCTTAATGCACCTGAGAAAGCAGCAGAGGATGACCCAAGTGCTTGGGTTCCTGAACCCATGTGGGAGATCTGGAAGAAGCTCCTGGTCCCTAGCTACGGCCTGGCTCTGCCCTGTTTGTTGCGGCCATTTGGGGAGTTACAGAAAGACAGAGGGAGAGACAGAGTGAAGTCTTCCATTCACTGGCTTACTCCCCAAGGTTTGGATTTTAGACAAACTCTGCCACTTTGTCCCTCTCTGGAACTTAATTCTGATTTAAGAAATCTCTCCTCCTCTACTCTTCAGCTTGTCTATGGTGCCCATTGACCAGTTAGTTGGCCACTGTATCTCTCAGCCTGCTTGTCAGAATAGGCACACAATTCTGGGAAATCAATGAAGTCTTCACAGGGAAGCAACTATCCACCATGTTGAGCTCAAAGATGCAAAGGATCTAGGTGACTGGAGAAAAGATGTGGTAGGCATGTGCAGCCTTCATGGCTTTTTGGTACCCTGCATCAAAGAGCATCTCACACATGGTGTTCGTGGCCTGAAAGAAACATGGTCATAAATGACGAGACAGTCCACCTGAGCGGATGGAGAGAAGGCCTTCTGCATTGGAATGCAGGAGAGACAGTATGTAGGTGGTGTCATTGTGGGTCACTGGGCAAGCTATCGAACCTCTCTTGTCCTTTTTCTACATAGGAAAAGTAGTTGCAGTCTACCCTGTCCTAACTCTTCAGGTTATCATACAGAATGCAGAAATAATACCTGTGAAGATCTTGGGGGTGCATATAAGGGAATGTCTAACTAGTTTAGGAGGAGTTGGCCCAAATGCAAGATCTTCCACCAGATACTTCCTGGCTTTTGTTAGAGCTAAAATGACTGTCCTTTCTTCTCCACCAAACGTCACCCCTAAGAGTTAATTCTGTTGCCCAAGCCCCTTAGCTTGGGAGAAGAGCACTGGAAGCAATTCACAGTCAAAGCTTCTAGATAGCAATTTTTGGCCTCCTGGATATCTTTTAGGCATGGCTTTTTCTTCAGCAGTAGGAGCAGACCTAGGAGTTGGCACCCACCATCTTTCATAGTTCTACCTACAGTCACTAAGGAGCCAGCAGTATTCTCCAGTAGGCGTAGGCCAATTTCAGTGAACATCTAGGAGGGAACATGCACAGGCTATAACACTCATCCATTTTCTCTTTCATCCTTTTTTAAAAATTTATTTATTTATTTATTTGAAAGTGTTAAAGAGAAAGACACACACACACACACGCACACAGATCTTCCATCTGCTGGTTCACTCCCCAAATGGTTACAAAGGCCAAGGCTGGGCCAGACTGAAGTCAGGAGCCAGGAGCTTCATCCAGGTTTCCCATGTGGGTGCAGGGGCCCAAGCACTTGAACCATCTTCTACTGCTTTTCCAGGAGGATTAACAGAGAGCTGGATCAGAATTGGAGCAGCTGGGTCTTGAACTAGTGCCCACATGAGATGTCAGTGTTGCAGGCAGTGGTGTTAGCTGTTATGCTACAGTGCCAGCCCATCATTCATCCATTTCATAAACATTTACAGAGCCCATACTCATAGCCAGACACTGTGCCTGGCATAAGAAACACAAAGAAGATAAAGACCCAGTCCTGAGATTGACATTGAGGCAGAGTAGGTTAAGCTTGGCCTGCAATGCTAGTTCAAGTCCCAGTTGCTCCACTTCTGATCCAGCTCCAGAATACTGAACCTGGGACATCAGCAGATGATGGTCCACATGCTTGGACCCCTGCCACCAATGTAGGGGACTTGGATGGAGCTCCAGGTTCCTGAGTTCCATTTGTCCCAGTCCTGGATATTTCAGCCATTTGGGGAGTGAACCAGTGCATGGAAGATCTTTCTCTCCTTCTCTCTATAGCCCCTGTCTTTCAAATAAATAAATATTTTTTATTTGACAGATAGAGTTAGACAGTGAGAGAGACAGAGAAAAAGGTCTTCCTTCAGTTGGTTCACCCCCAGAATGGCCGCTATGGCCGATGCTGCGCCAATCTGAAGCCAGGAGCCAGGTGCTTCCTCCTGGTCTCCCATGTGGGTGCAGGGCCCAGGCACTTGGGCCATCCTCCACTGCACTCCTGGGCCACAGCAGAGAGCTAGACTGGAAGAGGAGCAACCAGGACTAGAACCGGGTGCCCATATGGGATGCCGGTGCCGCAGGTGGAGGATTAACCAAGTGAGACACGGCACCAGTCCCCCAAATAAATAAATCTTAAAAGAAGAATAAGAAAAAAAAACAGGGCTGCTAATCAAGTCTCAGATACAAGGGAACATTTAAACTGGGTTTTGAACTGAAAGTAGTTTTTCAGGCAAAGAGGATAAGGGTAAGTCTTACTGGAGGAAATGCCATGTACAAAAACAGGCCCAGAAGAATGAAAGGGCATGGTGGCTCATTGCCAGAATAAAGAAAGGAGTTCCATGAAATGAACTGAAACTTGAGGGGATAGAGAGAGACAGGAAGTAGATGCTAAGGTTTAAAAGACTGATAGAGGTTGGATTTTATTTATTTATCTATTTAAAGATCTATTTTATTTATTTGGAAAAGCAGAGTTACAGAGAGAGACAGAAAGACACATACAAAGAGAGAGGTCTTCCATTTGCTAGCTTACTCCTGCAATGGTCACAATGGCCATGGCTGGGCCGGGCTGAAGCTAAGAGCCTAGAACTCCATCTGGGTCTCCCATGTGGGTGCAGGGGCCAAGCACTTGGGCCATCCTCTGCTGCTTTCCCAGGCAATTGCAGAGAGCTGAATCGGAAGTGAAGCATCCAGGAGTCGAACTGATGTCCATATGGGATGCCTATGTCCCAGGTGGCTTAAACCACTGCACCACGATACTGGCCCCTTGATTTTATTTTTGTAGATTGATTTTATTTGTTTGAAAGGCAGAGTAACAGAGAGGGGGAGAGAGAGAGAGACAGACAGACAGACAGACAGACAAAGAGATATTCTATCCACTGGCTCAGTCCTCCAACAGCCACAATAGCCAGGGCTGGGTCAGGCTGAAGTCACAAGCCTGGAACTCCATCTGGGTCTGCCATGTGGTTGGGTGTGAGGGGCTCATGTACTTGGGCCATCTTCTGCTGCTTTCTCAGGCACATTAGCAGGGATCTGGAAAGGAAGAAGAGCAGTTGTAACTCAAACCGGTGCTGCAGTATAGGATGCCTGTGTCGTAGGTGGTAGCTTAACTTGTTGTACCACAATGCTACACTGAGGGTTGATTTTAAAGGGCCTTGAACACTATGCTGAACTGCATTTTTTTAAAAAATAAAGGTTTATTTATTTGAAAGGCAGAGTTACACAAAGAGAGAAGGAGAGAGAAACAAAGAGATAGAGAGATCTTCCATTTGCTGGTTCATCCCCTAAATGGCTGCAAGGGCTGGCGTTGGACCAGTCTGAAGCCAGGAGCTAGGAGCTTCTTCTGGGTCTCCTACATGAATGCAAGTCTTTGGGCCATTTTCTGCTGCTTTCCCAGGTGCATTATCAGGGAACTGGATTGGAAGTAGGGCAGCCGGGACATGAACTGGTGCCCATATGGGATGCCGGCACTGCAGGTGGGAGCTTAACCCACTACACCGCAACGCTGGCCCCTGGATTTTTTTTTTTTTGACAGCAAAGATTTACCAGAAATTTTTGGGTTAGTATTTTTTGGTTTTGTTTTGTTTATTTAAAAGAGAACGCCCCCATCTGCTAGGTCATGCCCCAAATGGCCATAACAATTAGGATGCTTGTGTCCTACTTCAGAATACCCGAGTTCAATACCTAGTGCTAATTCCTGACTCCAGCTTCCTACTAATACAGACCGTAGAGGGCAGTAGTGATGGTTCAAGTAATTGGGTTCCTGCCATCCATATGGAATACATGGGTTCAGCTCTAGCCCAGTTCAGCTGCTGCAGCCATTTGGGGAGTGAATTACCAGATAAAAGATTCTCTCTCGCTTGCTCTCTCTCTCTCTCTCTCTCTCTCTCTCTCTCTCTCTCTGTCTTGTGTCTCTGTAAATTTCTTTTTTTTTTAAACAGGCAGAGTAGACAGTGTGAGAGAGAAACAGAGAGAAAGGTCTTCCTTTGCCATTGGTTCACCCTCCATTGGCCGCTCATCCAATGGCAGGAGCCAGGTGCTTCTCCTGGTCTCCCATGGGTTGCAGGGCCCAAGCACTTGGGCCATCCTCCACTGCACTCCCGGGCCACAGCAGAGAGCTGGACAGGAAGAGAGGCAACCGGGACTAGAACCCGGTGTGCCGGCACCGCTAGGCAGAGGATTAGCCTATTGAGCCACAGCGCAGGCCCCTCTGTCAATTTCTATATGTCTATCTCTATATCTCAAATAAATGAAAAAAGAATTAGGAGACTTCATCCCCTAGAAAATCCAGCTAAGGAAGTAAAAAAATTAATTAAGTCACCATTGTGACTCAAAGGCAAGATTTCAGGCAGGGGTTGAAGACCCCTTATGCTTCAGTGGTGACTGAGGCATTTGGATTTATGAGGAAGTAACTAGGGCTTGCAACCTTCTCTACAAATTCCTCATAGATTCCTCAAAACTTACTGTTGCTAATTAAAACAACAAATCATTAAACTGTCTACATAAATTGGTGCTATATGTGTGGGAAATGTAAACCCTGATATACTATTTGATAATAATAGCAAATAATTTAATGAGTGACAAAGGCAAGAGAGGTTGGTAGATAGAGTTGTAAGCAGCCCTTATCTTTTAGAAATACATGCTGAAGAAGTTATGGATGAAATGATATGATTCTAGGATGATTGATTGGGAGAAAGCTGTGAATGAAACTACTAGTCAAGAATTGTTAAAGCAAGGTGATAGGTACATGCGGTTCCATTACCCTATTCTCAATACAGTTGCATAAATTTAAAATATTTTACAACAAAAAGTTTAAAATAAATTTTAAAAAGGGGTTTTGACAAGTATAATGAGTGGACAGAAAGATATGGTAGGCATATCCCGGAGTTATCCTGTTCTTTGAACCAAAATCTTTTGTCACAAAGGCACTATTCTGGATTGGATAGTGCCCTACACTTCCCTCATTCAAGTCCTTCCCAGAACTTCAGAATGTGACCTTACTTGGAAATAGGGTTGTCACCGATGTAATTGGTTAGGTTAACATAAGGTCATAACAGAGTGGGATAGGACCTTAATCCAATATGACTGCTGCCCTTATAAGAAGAAAAAAGGAGACACAGACATAGAGGGAGAACACCATGTGAAGACAGAGGCAGAAGTTGGAGTTACGCCACCAGAAACCAAACCAAGGAACACCAAGGATTGCCAACAACTACTAGAAGCTAGGAGAAGAGCATGGAGCCTATTCTCCTTCCAGGTCCCAAGAAAGCATCAATACCCTGATTTCAGATTTCTGGTCTCCAGAACTGTGCAGGAATACATTTCTCTTGCTTTAAGCTACCTAGTGTGTGGTATTTGTAATGGCAGCTCTAGGAAACTAATAAAGGCATCATTGACTGATCTATACTCTCCTAATGGCTACATACCTTAACTGCAGCCCACAGCCTGAGGCTTGGCTCTTCCAAAGTGTCCCCAGGAGCCCCCTTGTCACCTTTCTCACCACCCGCTGAGAACACAGCAGGGCTGCTGTGTACATAAGAGGCTAGGGCAAAGCAGTGAAGTCACAGACTAAACATGGCACATACCATCTCTTTGGAGCATTACTTTCACTCAACGTGTACATAATTTAAACTGCTATTTTTAGACTAACAGAAACATAAATATAGCACAGAATATAATGCAAAAACTGGCATGACTATTTAAGATAAAACGTGAGGCTTCAAAAAAATGTTGAGCCTGTAGCTGGCGCCAATCTACACCCCACCCCACCCCCGCCCCCAGATCCCCAGGGGCTCAAGGACACTTTCCTCTCCTCTGAGATGTCCTTTTGTGGAAATATTTGAAAAGCATTGGCTGAGGAAAATAAACAAATTTAGGGGTGCTAAGCTTGGAAAGTTAAACATAAAGTAAGGAGAACTCCAGATGGATCTAAGATTTAAATGTTACAAAAGAGACTATCTTACTTTTTTGTAAATTTAAAACTTTTCTGAAATAACACATTAAAATGATACAAAAAGAAAATCAGGAAAAACTTGCATAAACTCTGAGTAAAGCAACTTTAAGAATGATGCAAAATCCAAAATTTATAAAAGAAAACAATCATGCCTTTTACTCCGTAACATTTTAAAACTTCCACATCACAAAAATATATGTGATATAAAGTCAAACCACAAACAACGAACTAGGAACATATATTCACAGTACAGAAAACAGATAAAGGAAAGACCATTTCCCTCAGTAACAAAGGGATCATATAAATCAATAAGATTAAGATGAGTAACAATACAAAATAGGAGGGGCGGGCTCTAGTGCTGTCCTTAAGATACAGTTGGAGTGCCTGTGTTTGAGCCCTAGCTTCACTTCCAATGCTAATTTCCTGCCAATGTATACCCTGGGAGGCAGCAGGTGACAGGTCAAATACTTGGACCACTTCCTGTCATGTGGAAGACTTCAGTTGAACCCCCCGCTCCTGGCTTTGGCTGTTGTGGGCATTCAGAGAGTAAACCAGCAGGTGGAAGATTCAATCTCTCTCTCTCTCTCTCTCTCTCTCTCTCTCTCTCTCTCAAATAAATAAAAACACATAAACTATAACTTTCAAATATAAAAATAGGCATCGGGGCCAGTGCTGTGGCATAGTGGGTAAAGCCGCAGCCTGCAGTGCTGGCATCCCATATGGGCACCAGTTCCAGTCCTGGCTGCTCCACTTCCAATCCAGCTCTCTGCTATGGCCTGGGAAAGCAGTAGAAGCTGGCCCAAGTCCTTGGGCCCCTGCACCCACGTGGGGGACCTAGAGGAAGCTCCTGGCTCCTGGCTTTGGATCGGCACAGCTCCGGCCGTTGTGGCCATCTGGGGAGTGAACCAGCGGATGGAAGATCCCTCTCTCTGTCTCTACCTCTCTCTGTAACTCTGTCTTTGAAATCAATAAAATAAATCTTTAAAAAATAGGCAAAGAATGTAAACAAGGAGTCCACAAGGAAAAAATAAAGATTGATTGATAAATATGTTCATCTTCACTCGTAGTGAAAAAAAGTTCAAATTAAAGTGAGACATCACTTTTCACCTACGAGATAATTAAGTTTGGTCATACAGTTTAAGTGATGATGTAGAGAAACAGTGTTTTACACAGCCAATAAGACTATCTAAGCACTGTGGCGTATCGGGTGAAGCCGCTGCCTGCAGTGCCAGCATCCCATATGGGTGCCAGTTCAAGTCCCAGCTGCTCTACTTTCTGTCTAGCTCTCTGCTATGGCCTGGGAAAGCAGTGGAGAATGGCCTGAGTCCTTGGGCCCCTGCACCCGCATGGGAGACCAGAAGAAGCTCCTGGATCCTGGCTTCGGATTGGCCCAGCTCTGGCTGTTGTGGCCATTTGGGGAGTGAACTGGCAGATAGAAGATTCTCTCTCTCTCTCTCTCTCTCTCTCTCTCTCTCTCTCTCTCTGCCTCTCTGTAACTTTGCCTTTCAAATAAATAAATAAATCTTTAAAAAAAGACTATTGAGCAGTCTCAAGAGAGGACAATTTGTTAATAGCTATCAAAAATGCTAAATGTGTGAATCTTTGACTCAGTAAAATTCCTAGGAATTTTGCCTGCAGATGCATCACATCTGTTCATGGACATGTGTATAAGAAATAACTAGCGTTATTTCTAGCAACAAAAGAATGGGGGACAGGAAGGCCTTTAATGATCATCATTTAGGAAGTGGTCAATTATATTAAGGTATAGACTCATCTCCTCTGTTAGAGACAATAAGCTAAGTATGTTTGCACTGATATGGGAAACTGTCCATATACAGTTGAGTGAACACAGCAAGGTAGGGAACAGTATCTCTGCTTTAAGTCCAACTGTGTAAAAAAAAGCAGAACGAAATATTGTTCTGTATGAACATTAGCATTCCGTGGAAGGAACAAAGACACTGTTAGCAGTGGGTACCCCTCTGGAATGAACCTGGCTGTCTGGCTGTTTGTATTATTTAAATGCTCTACTATTTGTAAATACTGCTTGCATTTTTTTAAAAAGGAAAACTAGTTAATTTCAAAGTAACTTTGGACTACAGCTAAAAAAGAAGTGTGCAGTAATGCCAGTGTTTCAGTGATGGACTTTACCAATGTCACTGGGAGGTGAACAGGGTTAAAGTGTAAGTCTGAGTGTAAACTGGCCAAACCCAAACAGGAGGTGTTCTTGCCAGTAGAAACCAATTTAACTGAAGAGGAACTGGAGGCAGAGCACTGTACCTAGTACCCTTCATAGATGCAACCTCAAAGGCAAGGAGGTGCTGTTTCTCTGCACTGTCACTCATGGTGACACAAATGCACAGAGGTGCTACTGGACTCCTGGCCCTGCATGACTCCATCTTTTGGTTGAGAAAGTGGATAGCTCACCTCCAGGAGGCCCCCAAATACCCCAGAGATGGTGCCTAGCATCTCAACAGCCACGTACCTGCAGAAGATCAAGCTGTGCAAAAGATTATCAAGCAAGCGCCATGAAACCCCTCAGTAGGTGTGAGATGAGGTGTTCCCTAAAAGCCTGGGTCACACAGGAGCATTGGTTGTGTGAGGGGAAGCAGGAGTAGCTGAAGTCTGGGAGGAATGGGGGTCAGTGAGCCATCCCTTGAGAGGCAAAAGTGAAGGGAGGAATGACTTCCTTCGGGTTTGCTGGTCCCAATCCTAAGAGGCAACGCTTCAGAGCAGAGGCTACATGACAGTGGCTAGACTATTGCTCACCCACATTGACTCAGAGACTTGGGATGATAGAGCACTTAAGAGGATATAAGGGACCAAGGAATCACCTCTCTCATGCTACAGATGCCACAGAAAGGAAGAAACTTTACTAAGTCACACAACAAGTCAGTGGCAGAGTTGCAGCTACAGCCCAGACCTTCCGATCCCAAGTCCACTGCTCTTTCTGTAGTATCAGGCTTCTTTAGCTACACGACAGAGGACAGAGAAAATGACCCCAGTAGTGTCTAAGGGAGTCTAGATGAGATTACATGGTCCCACCAAAGACAGGAAATGAGACTGGATCACCCAAACCTCTCTAAACCCTTATCCCAGCAAGCATTGCTCATAACCACTACCTTCACAATCTGGGAGCCATTTATTAAAAAAAAACTTTCTGGAATTTTCTGGGATCTCCTGCCCCACATGCAAAGCCAACTCTGACTGGATGCCACTATAATCAAACTCTTTTCTCTCTGTGTGTGGCCTCAGCTTTCCAGGAAAGCTCTGCTAGACAGCCCCAGTCATACTAACATAGTGAAACTGACTTCCCCTTCCAACTAGGTCCTGCTAAACTCTCTAAGGGTAGGGGTCAGCTGTCTCCCTTGAAATCTCATTACTTATTTTGGCCTGAGTTCTCATTAATGATATACTCTCAGGGAAAGGCTTTCACCTAACCCCTCTGCCTCACTGCCTCATCAGAGATGGGGCGGCTGGGAAAGGGGTCAGGAGGTAAGGAGCTATTGGGCCATTGCCTCTGTCAAGTGACAGGAGAAAGACTGCCCTGGCTTCCTTTCTCAAAGATGGCCCGTCTATTATCTCTGGGAAAGAAAGGGAAAAGGGATGCAAGAGATCCCGTGGTCTAGAGTCTCCTGTGACAGAGAGAAGCTCCTCTAACATTTTTTATAAAAAGGATTTATTTATTTATTTGAAAGGCAAAGTTACAGAAGCAGCAGAAGAGAGAGAGAGAGGTCTTCCATCCACTGGTTCACTCCTCAAATGGCTGCAAGGGATGGAGTTGGGCCAATCTGAAGCCAGGAGCCAGGAGCTTCTTCCGGGCCTCCCACATGTGTGCAAGGGCCCAAGGACTTGGACCATCCTCCACTGTTTTCCTAGGCCATAGCAGAGAGCTGGATCAGAAGTAGAGCATCCGAAACTGGGACCGGTGCCCATATGGGATGCTGGCACTGCAGGCAGTGACTTTACCTGCTATGCCACAGCTCCAGCTCTGGCTCCTCTAACTTAACAACTGCTGTTCAAGTTCCTTTCTGTTTTCCAGAAAACGTTTTCACAGAACTTTGTGAAACATTGGATAGTCCAATCTCTCACAGGACAGAGGGAAGAGTGAAGTCCACCAAAAGGAAGGAACTGATGAGAAGGTAGCTAAACCCAGACCATTAGTTTAGCCTTCTGCTGCACCACGATGGGGTAAACATCATGCAATCCTTCCAGGGTATATAGATGGGTGTCTTCCTTGAGTTCTCCAGAAATCATGCTCCAAATAGCCACCAGGTATCCTATCTTTGAACTCCACAGTTGTATGAGAAAAGAGAGAAGAGCTCTTCAGCCTTATGGTGAAAAGATTTTGTTTCTACTTTTATTTTTACTTGAAATGGCAGAGTTAGAGACACAGACAGATAGACACACACACACACACACACACACACACACACACACAGAGAGAGAGAGAGAGAGAGAGAGAGAGAGACCAGAGATCTGTCGGTTCACTCCCTAAATACCTATGGCTGGACCAGGCTAAAGCCAGGAGCCAGGAACTCTATTCTGGTCTCCCACATGAGTGGCAGGGACCCAAGTACTTGGGCTATCATTTACTGCCTCCCAGGTGTATTAACAGGAAGCTGAATTGGAAGCAGAACAGCCAGAACTCAAACCAGCACTCTGATATGGGATGCAGGTGTCACAGGTAGTGGCTTAACTGGATGACCCATGTGACAAAATTTTCAACTCTGCAGTTCAACAGCTAAGATATGAAATCCATCTAAATGTTCACCAACTAAAGACTAGATAAAGAAATGATGGGATATGTATACTATGGAATACTACACAGAGGTTAAAAAAATGAAATCCTATCGTTTGCAACAAAATGGATGAAACTAGAAAACATCATACTTAGTGAAATAAGCCAGTCCCAAAAAGACAAATACCATATGTTCTCCCTAATCTGTGGTAACTAACAGAGTACCTAAAAGGTAATGTATAGAAGTGACATTGACACTTTGAGATAGGAGGACTTTGACAGCCCTTGTCTCAACTGTTGAGGAATAGTTTTTTTTTTTCATACCATTTGTTGAACTCTTTACTTAGTATAGAATTAATCTATGTGTATAAAGTTAATTGAAAATTAGTAAAAAAATAAGAATGTGAATAAGAGAGGGAGGAGGAAGAAGGGTAGGTATGTGGGTGGGAGGGTGGGAAGAATCACTATGTTCCTAAAGTTATATTTATGAAATGCATGAAGTTTATATTCCTTAAATAAAAGGTTTCTGGGAAAAAAAGAAAACGTGTGCTAATTATATATCTTTAGAAATCATTCTATATTGTTTTAAAGTCAAGAAATGTTTATAACAAGTTAAATAATACAAGTCAGAATATTAGTCATCATAGTATTTATGATAATTTCAATCATTGTAGAATTTTTGGTATAATGATTTGCATAACATTAATAAAATCTTAATAGCTATAAAATTTTTTTTCAAAACTCTACAATTGGGTTTGGTGTGATTTCCTTAGTGTTTGCATATGTGAGTGTAGAAATTACATTAATGAGGTAGGCATTACCTTCACTAGGAATAATATTCAAGTGCTATGCACAAGTAGAGTTACACAGGCTGCAAAAATGCTGAAAAGCTTCTGTGCTGATTGGTATCACCCTTCACTTCCACCACCACCAGCTTGGCCCCTCCACAAACCCTCCCCTCCCTTCAATCTCCTCATACAATCCAGCAACCAGAGGATTAATGCCTGGCCTAGCAGGGGCTTCCAAGACTTTGCCCTACGACCACCAAAGCTTGTGGCTGATCAGAGTCCCTTCCAGGTGTTATTTATTTATTTACAATTCATTTATTTGGGGCTGGCACTGTGGTGCAGTAGGCTAAGCCTCTGCCTGCAGTGTCGGCATCCCATATGGGCACCGGTTCGAGTCCTGGCTGCTCCACTTCCAATCCAGCTCTCTGCTATGGCCTGGAAAAGCAGTAGATGATGGCCCAAGTCCTTGGGCCCCTGCACCCACGTGAGAGACCCAGAGAAGGCTCTGGCAATTGTGGCCACTTTGGAGTGAACCAGCAGATAAAAGACGTTCTTTCTGTCTCTCCCTCTCTCTGTCTGCAGCTCCACCTCTCAAATAAATACAAATGAAATCTAAAAAAAAAAAAAAAAAAGATGTATTTGTTTATTTGAAAGGCAGAGATACAGAGAGGCAGAAAGAGAGAGAGAGAATCTTCCATCTGCCAGTCCACTCCCTGAATGGTTGCAATGGCTGGAGCTGGGGTGATCCGAAGCCAGGAGCCAGGAGCTTCTTCTGTGTCTCCCACACGGATGCAGGGCCCAAGGACTTGGGTCATTTTCTACTGCTTTCCCAGGCCATGGCAGAGAGCTGGATCGGAAGTGGAGCAGCCGGGATTCGAACCAGCGCTCATATGGATGCCGGCACTCTAGCCAGCTGCTTTACCCTCTACGCTGCAGTACAAACCCCTAAATACTTTTTTTAAAGATTTGTTTGTTTATTTATTTATTAATTTATGTGAAAAGCAGAGTGGCAGAGAAATAGAGAAGGAAGGAGGGAAGGTGGCAGAGAGAGAGGGAGGGAGGGAGGGGAGAGAGAGAGAGAGATCCATTTTCTATCCACTGGTTTACTCCCCTAAATGGCTACAACAGCTAGGGCTAAGTCATACTGAAGCCGGGACCCACGAACTTCACGAACTTCATCCAGGTCTCCCAAGTGGGTGGAAGGGACCCAAGTATTTCCATATACTGCTCTCCCAGGCACATTAGCAGAAAGCTGGATTGGAAACAAATAGCTGAGACTCAAATCAGCACTCTAATATGGGATGCCAGGGTCACAAGCGATGGCTTAACTTGCTGCACCACAAAGCTGGCCAGAGGCATTAAATATCACCACTGAATGTCTCCTTTTATCCTGGGGAAAAACAGAAATTCAGAGAGGTGAAGTGACTTGACTGAGGTACACAGCTACTGTTTGGGTGTAACTATGCCTCTCCATTCATAAATTGATGCTCTAACCACCAGTACTTCAAAATGTGGCCGTATTTGTAAACAGGGCATTTAAAGAGGTGATTAAAGGGGCTGGCGCTGTGGTGTAGTGGGTAAAGCCACCGCCTGCAGTGCTGACATCCCATACAGGCACCAGTTTCAGTCCCGGCTGCTCCAATTCCAATCCAGCTCTCTGCTATGGCCTGGGAAAGCAGTACAAGATGGCCCAAGTCCTTGGGCCCCTGCACCCGTGTGGGAAGGCCAGAAGAGGCTCCTGGCTTTGGATCAGCACAGCTCTGGCCATTATGGTCATTTGGGGAGTGAATCAGCAGATGGAACACCTCTCTCTCTGCCTCTGCCTCTGTCTCTCTGTGGCTCTACCTTTCAAATAAATAAATAAATCTTTTCTTTTTTTAAAAAAAATGATTAAGTTAAGGTGAGTCTATTAGGGCAGGCCCTAATCCAGTCTTATTCCTGTCCTTTTCATAAAAAGAGATTGAGAGAGAGAGAGGAAATAGACACACCTAGGATACACTCACACAGAGCAAAGATCTCAGAGAGGACATGGTGAGAAGGCAGCGAAGAGAAAGAGCTCCGAAGAAATCAACTCTGTGGACACCAGAACTGTGAAGAAATAAATTTCTGTTGTTTTAAGCCATTCTGTCTATGGCATTTTGTTATGGCAACCTTAACAAACTAACACAGAACAGAAATAGCAGAACTCGGAATTAATATCAGATTTATTTGCCTCCAAGACCCGTGCTCTGAGCACCTCCTGTTTTCTCTGTTTATTCAGTAAAGAGGGTAGGATTTTAAGAGAATCCAATGAAGGAAAGAATTTTAGACAATGCCAAGTGATATGACTGCTTGGAGAACATTCTTATGGGCTGGGAAGGATCCAAGAGCAGAGCTTTGTGCACAGAACTTGTATGTGTTCATGGAATGTGTGTGGAGCTAAATGAGGCTGTCTCTCAGCATAGGGCCTAATAGGGAGAATTAGGCTTCCTAATCCTACAACGCTCACATCCCTAAGACTCATGCTGGGAGCAATTCAATGGAAAGCCTTCACTGAATGACAGGAATTAAAGTGTTGCCCAAGTAACTCCTCACTAATTCACTTATTCACATGAATCAACACATGCTCTCACCTCCCTATACTATACCCGCTCACTTCAAACTATGGTATACATGCTGTGTTTGTCCATTTTCTATTGTTGTAACAAAATAACTGCAGTTGGATACTTATAAAGAAAAGAGGTTTATTTAACTCACAGTGTCAGAGGTTAGAAGTCCAAGATCAGGCAACTCCATTGGTTAGGTCTCTGGTCAGATTGTCGTGGCAAATGGCATTGTAATGATCAAAGTATATGCAGCAAGAGATCACACAGAAAGCCAGAGAGGACTTGAGGGTCAGACTAAATCCTTTTATAAAAACCTGGGGCCAGCGCTGTGGTGCAGTGAGTTAAAGCCCTGGCCTGCAGCACCAGCATCCCATACGGGTGTCGGTTTGAGTCCCGGCTGCTCCACTTCCCATCCAGCTCTCAGCTCTGGCCCAGGAATGTAGTAGAAGATGGTGCAAGAGCTTGGGCCCCTGTACCCAAGTGGCAGACTTGGGAGATGCTCCTGGATCCTGGCTTTAGGTAGGCTCAGTTCTGGTTGTTGCCGCTCTTCGGGAAGTGAACCAGTGAAGAAGTGAACCAGAAAGATTCTCTCCCTCTCTCTCTCTCTCTCTGTGTGTGTGTGTGTGTGGCTACCTATCTCTGTAACTCTGTCAAATAAATAAAATAAATCTTAAAAAAAAAATCCACCCATGCTCATGGGAACTAACTCAGTTCACTTCAAAGAGTGATGCCTCCAATAACCTAATTACCATGCATTGGGTCCCACCTCTTAAAGGTTTCACCATATTTAACATACACCATCCTCATACAGAGGATCAAGCTTTTCAGTCATATTTCCCACACTCTGATACAAATGTGTTCAGGCAATACAACCTCCCTCCATTCATATATATTATACATACTCACATCCAACCTCATTACAAACTATCAGGTTTTCACAACCATTTCCTTTGTTCACATACATAGACATTGTCTCATTTACAAAAATGGGTATTTGAGCGTACAAAGAAAATGGTCTAAAAGGCTGCAACTCAAAAACCATTTGCCATGGTTATCCATCTGTTGTTTGACTTTTGTTTCAATGGGCATATGTTCTTTGGCAATTAAAAATATATATAATTTTCAAAATAACTCAATGAAATTTAATTTCCTAGTGTAGCATTAAGGATCTCTAAAATCTGCCAATCATCTAGACTAAGAAATTTGCAGGGGCCAGTGCTGTGGCAGAGCGTTTAAAACTGCTGCCCACAGTGCCGGCAGCCCATATGGGCGCTGGTTCGAGTCCCAGCTGCTCCACTTCCAATCCAGCTCTCTGCTATTGCCTGGGAAAGCAGTAGAAGCTGGCCCAAGACCTCGGGGCCCTGCATCCATGTTGGAGATCCAGAAGAAGCTCCTGACACTTGGCTTCGGATCAGCTCAGCTCCAGTGGTTGTGGCCAACTGGGGAGTGAACCCGCAGATGGAAGAGCCTTCTCTCTGCTTCTCCTCTCTCTGTGTAACTGACTTTCATATAAATAAATAAATAAATAAATAAATAAATAAATAAATCTTTTAAAAAAAAAAGAAATCTGCAAAAATAAATAAATAAATAGCTACCAAATCTCTAACCCTCACCTTTCTTGTCTCACTTGATCCTCAAAACAGCTCTTAGAGACAGGAAAGTAATCATTGTCTCCAAGATCTTCTTTGTATTTAATCAACTCATGTATCAATGTGCATTTTTTCTTTATGTCCCTTTATTTTCTCTTTATTTTTCATTATATTCAACTTTTCTTTCTGCCTTTTTTCCTTCTTGCCTACTCTCCATTATTGTCCATATCTTATTTCCTGACTTATTTTCCATATACACTAGCTTTCTACCCTGGAGTTTCCTTCTGTAAAAATTCTGGAAACTCAGAGGGACATTGAGGCACAGGGACTGAAGCTCTTGCTGGGGATGCCCACATTCCATATGGGATTGCTGGTTCTCATGCTGGCTATTCAGCTTCCAATCAAGCTTCCTGTTTATGCATCTGGAAAGACAGTGGAAGATGGTCTAAAAGCTGGGGCCCCTGCCACCCTTCTGGCTGTGGTCTATTTGTGCCCTGGCCATTGTGGCCATTTGGGGAGTGAACCAGCAGATGCAAGATGGATCTCTCTCTCTCTCTCTCTCTCTCTCTCTCTCCTCTTCCTCCTCCTCCTCCTCCTCTCTCTCCTTTTTAAAGATTTCTTTATTTATTCGAAGGGCAGAGTTAGAGAGAGAGAGAGAGGTTTTCCATCTGCTGGTTCACTCCCCAGATGGCTGCAACGGCCAGAGCTGAGCTGATCAGAAGCCAAGAGCCAGGAGCTTCTTCTGTGTCTCCCACATGGGTGCAGGGGCCCAAGGACTTGGGCCATCTTCCACTACTTGAACAGGCCACAGGCAGAGAGATGGATCAGAAGAGGAGCAGCCGGGACAGGAACCGATGCCCATGTAGGATGGCAGCACCACAGGCAGAGACTTAGCCTACTATACCACAGCACCAGACCATCTCTTACTCTCTCTCTCTCTCTCTCTCTCTCTCTCACCCTTCCTCCCTCTCTGTGACTCTGCCTTTCAAATAAATAAATAAATAAATAAATATTTTAAGAAAAAGTTCCAGAGGGGCTGGTATTGTGGCATAGCAGATAAAGCTGACACCTGCTGTGCCAGCATCCTATATGGGTGCCAGTTCGAGTCCCAGGTTTACTACTTCTGATGCAGTTCCCTGCTATTGTGCCTGGGAAAGCAGTGGAAGATGGCCCAAATGCTTGGACCCATGCCACCTACATGGGAGACCTTGAAGAAGCTCCTGGCTCCTGACTTCAGATCAGCCCAGCCGTGGCCATTGCAGCCATTTGGGGAATGAACCAGTGGATGGAAGATTCTCTCTCTCTCTCTTTCTCTCTCTCCCTTTAACTCTGCCTTTCAAAGAAATATAAATAAATCTTAAAAAAGGAATTCTGGGGGCTGACGCTGTGGCACAGTGGGTTAATCCTCGGCCTGCAGTGCTGGCATCCCATGTGGGCGCCAGTTCTAGTTCCAGCTGCTCCTCTTCCAATCCTGCTCTCTGCTGTGGCCTGGGAGGGCAGTGGAGGATGGCCCAAGTTCTTGGCCCCTGCACCCACATGGGAGACCGGGAGGAAGCTCCTGGCTCCTGGCTTCAGATCAGCAGAGTTCTGGCTATTGTGGCCACCTGGAGAGTAAACCAATGGAAAGAAGACCTTTCTCTTTGTCTCTCCCTCGCATTGTCTGTAACTCTGCCTCTCAAATAAATAAATGAAATCTTAAAAAAAAAAAAGTCATTGCACCTCTTAAAAAAAAAGAATTCTGGAAATCAAGCCTTTCATAATTTGTTTTCCAAGAGTTCCCAGTATACTGTCATCAGATGCATATCCACATGTCCACAGAATCACTCCAGTGCTTCTAGCACGGAAGGAAAAGAGAGAACATGGGATAGAAATCTACAAACTTGTTTCTCAGGCCCTGCTTTGTCACTTACAGTATGACCTTGGGAAAATCACAATAAGTTTCTTCAGCTTCTCTTCCCTTATCTAGAAAATGGAAGCAATAAAAGTTGGTCTACACATTTCATTAGGAAGTCGTAAGATAATGGATATCGAGGGCCTTTGTAACAGGTAAAGTTCTATAAAGTTGTAAAGCTTGGTTATTTATATAAAGTGGCATACACACACACACACACACACACACACACGTACACACCTAATACATTTTTATTCCTTTCTTTTTAACCCCTATGAATCAACAAAGGACTTGTGACAGCCATTAACCCATATATTATGTGACCTCACTCAACACACAATATATGTATAGGAATGTATCCATTCACACACTGTAGAGACAATATTTACACACATGTTTTAATATTCACATAAGGGCAGTCATTTGGCCTCGCATCTAAGATGCCAGTTAAGATACCCATATCTCACATCAGAGTACCTGAGTTTAATAATCAGCTTCAGCTCCTGACTCCAGCTTCCTGCTAATGCTGACCCTGGGAGGCAGCAGTGATAGCTCAAGTGACTGGGTTCCCGCCACTCACATGGGAGACCTGGAGAGTTCCCAGCTTCCCATTCTGAGATTTGGCCTGGCTCAGTCCCAGCTGCTGCAGTCATTTGGGGAGTAAGTAGCACAGGGGTACTTTCTCTCTCTCTCTCTCTCTCTCTCTCTCTCTCTCTCTCTCTCTCTCTCTCTTCTCTCTTTCTCTCTCTTCTTCTCAAATAAGTAAAACTTTAAAATTAAAACAGTACTCATATAAATATATATATAACCCGCTTACATATTCAGCACTCTTACATACTTTACCACTGATGATACAAATATATCTTTACATTTATCCTGTACATTTATTATTGGTATCCTTCACTCTTATCCTACCACTCACCTTCTACCATGCAGGGAATCTGATAATTAATTGGATCTTTCCACCTCAGTCTTGAATGAAAAGTCTCCATCAAGGGCAAGAGTTTGGCACAGCAGTTAAGGCACCACTTGGGACGCACTCATCCCATATCAGAGTGCCTGGGTTTGAGCCCTTCTTTGCTGTTGATTCCAGCCTTCTGTTAATACACACCTAGGGAGGTAGTGGACCATAGCTCCAGTAGTTGGGTCTCTGCCAACCATGTGGGTGGCTCTTGTGTTCTTGCTGCTGACTTTGGCCTAGCCCAGCATGGATTGTTGCAGGCATTTGGGAAGTGAAGTAGCTGATGGAAGATCTCTCTCTCTCTCTCTCTCTCTCTCTCTGTGTGTGTGTGTGTGTGTGTGTACCTTACAGATAAAATGAGAATAAATAAATCAATCAGTAATTTTTTAACAAAAGAAAAGTCCCCATCAAGTGCTAAACTAAAGCTTTATGTTTCCCTATATCTTTTTCTAGAATGCCAGAACCATACACTCTCCCTTTACCTTTCATCTCTCCCTGCCATGGATACATAGATAAGTACCACACAGGGCTCATCAAGCTTGTACTTGAGCATGAGACTTGAGCATCCCCTTGGATACTGTCCATTTCCTCTTCTTTCATCCCCAGGAAAGACATCAGTTTCCTAGTCACATTTCCATTACACTAATTAAACTAGGTCTTATGGAACCTCAGTCTTTTTTAAAATTTATTTTATTTATTTGAAAAGCAGAGTTAGAGAGAGAGAGAGAGAGAGAGAGAGAGAGAGAGAGAGATCTTCTTTCCAATTGTTCACTCTCCAAATGATTGTAACAGCTGGGGCTGGGCCAGTTGCTTGGAGCTTAATCCAGATCTCCCACATGGATGGCAGGGGGCCAAGCATTTGGGCCATCCACCACTGCTTTCCCAGGCACATTAGCAGGGAGGTGGATTGGAAGCAGAAAATCTGGGACTCAACTGGCGCCCTTATGGGGTGCTGTTGTCACAGTCAGCAGCTAACTGACTGTACCGCAACGCTGGCTCTAAGCCTCAGTCTTAAAGGCAAGCAAAAGGAGTGGTAAAAATATGGTGTTTGGGTTCAAGTCCTAGCTCTACAACTTGCTGGTTGAAAGACTTTAGGCAACTGATTTGACCTATCAGAGTCTTTACTCCCTTCATCCACCTGTTAAAAGGAACTGACAGTACGCATCTACCTCAAAAGAATGATGTGAAATTTAAATAAGTTAACATGTGTTCAACATTTAAGATGAAGAGGGTGTTGTGGTGCAGCATGTTAAGCTGCCAGTTAGGGTGCCTACATCACATACCTGAGTGCCTGGAACCCAGTCCCACCTCCATCTTTGTTTCTGATCCAGTTGCCATGTAATGCACTTGGGAGGCAGCAGGTAGTACTTCAAGTACTGAGTTCCTGCCACCACGTGGGACCAGGTGGAGTCCTGGGATCCTGGTTTTGAGCTGACCTAGCCCTGTATGTTGCAGGCATTTGGGGAATGAATCAACAGATGGAAGATTCTTTCTCTCTCTCTCTCTCTCTCTTTCTCTCTCTCTCTCTGTGTGTGTGTGTCTTTATGTCTCTATCACTCAGATTTTTAAATAAATAACTATAAAATAAATAGGGGCCAGCATTGTGGCACAGTGAGTTAAGCCGCTGCCCGTGATAATGGCAGCCCATATAAGTACTGGTTCATCCTGGCTGTTCTACTTCCAATCCAACTTCCTGCTAATGTGTGGGAGATGGCTCAAAGTCTTAGGATGCCACCACCCACACGGGAGACCCAGATCAAATTCCAGACTCCTGGCCGGCTCACTTGGCTAATCTTCCACCTGCGGTGCCGGCACTCTGGGTTCTAGTCCCGATTGGGGTGCCGGTTTTGTCCCGGTTGCTCCTCTTGCAGTCCAGCTCTCTGCTGTGGCCCGGGAAGGCAGTGGAGGATGGCCCAAGTGCTTGGGCCCTGCACCCTCATGGGAGACCTGGAGGAAGCACTTGGCTCCTGGCTCTAGCGCACCAGCCGTAGTGGCCATTTGGGAGGTGAACCAACGGAAGGAAGACCTTTCTCTCTGTCTCTCTGTCTCTCTGTCTCTCTCTCACTGTCTAACTTTGCCTGTCAAAAAAAATTTCCAGGCTCCTGGCTTTGGCCTGCTTCAACCCTGGCTATTACGGCCATTTGGGGAGTGAACCAGCAGATGGAAGATTTTCTCTTTCTCTCTCTCTCTCCCTCTCTCCCTCTCTCCCTTTCTCCCTCTCTCCCTCCATCCACTGGCTATTCCCCAAATGGTCACAAAGGCTGGAGCTGGGTTAATCTGAAGCCAGGAGCCTGGAGCTTCTTCCTGGTCTCCCACGCGAGCTCAGGGGTCCAAGTACCTGGGCCATCTTCTACTGCTTTTCCAGGACACCAGAAAGCTGGATTGGAAGTGGAGCAGCCAGGATTTAAACTGGTGTCCATATGGGATGCTGGCACTGCAGGCAGCAGCTCCGCTGGCTACACCACTGCACTGACCCCTCCTCCTGATAAATTTTAATGTAGGATATTTTTGTGAATCTTGAAGCTAAAATAAGATTTTAAAATAATTAGTACTAATTATTTTAAATTTTTTGCTAATTTTCATTTTTATTTGAGAAAGAATGAGAGAGAATGTGAGAGAAAGAGAGAGAGTTCTTCCATCCTTTGGTTTACTCCCCAAATGGCTGCAACAGCCAGGGATGGGCCAGACCAAAGCCAGAAGCCAGGAACTCAATCTGGGTCTCTTACCTGGGTGTTATGGATTCAAGTACTTGAGCCATAACTTATTGCCTCCCAGGAAGCTAGAGTCAAAAGCAGAACTGGGACTCTAACCAGGCACTCCAATATGGAACATGCATGTCCCAGTGCCAAACACTTGCCCATAAAACAAAATGTTTTAAGTACATCTTACCACAGAAGAGTCTCTACAACATTCTACCTCAGATTAGTCTATGTCTTCTGTGCTGTGTGTCCCCTGGGCCAAGCAGGGTGCCTGTCACTTACAGGGTACTTGACAAATACTTCTGGAATGATTGAATGAATTAATGTGTCCCCATTTATCTGCCTACACCTGAGATGCTTTATGGGACATTAAGTCTTCACAATAGATCTACAAAATATTATACACTGCAATTATCCCTGTTTTACATATTAGGAAAGCAAGACTAACAGACATCTGGAATGAGGGATCAAATCCAAAGGAGGAATTTTTGTCTGGCATTAGACCTTGGAGCAAGTGTCAGAGAGACAGCAAAGTTTCCATGTCCAGGACTCTTTCAACACAGAAGAAATGTACATCTGTCCAGCAGAGCTGAATCCGGACCCAGATGAAAGTAGGAGGATGAAGAAAGATAGTTCCACTATCCAACCTTCTGTTGTAAGGGTCAAGATTTCCCCTTTTCCTTACCTTATGTCCTCAAAAGAGCTAGAGAATGGATGGTGGGGTCTTAGATCACAGAGGCATTAACCCTGAGAAGCATGAGTCCTTTCCACACTGCCCCACCAGTGTTGGGGGTCACTGGTGATATGGCTTCCTCATGGGGAATCAGACTACCGCAGATCAGTACAAGTCTGCCACTTGCTAATTGTGTGGCCTCAGGCAGTTTGGTTTATCACAGGGCATCTCACCTGGGTTTTGGAATTGACTTCCAGAAATCAAAGAGAATAAATTCATTGTTTTGAATCACTAGGCTTGTGCTACTGCCGCTACAGCAGATACAAAACTAGCACTTTGGTCATTTTCCTGTCTGAATACCTTTCTAATCTTTTCAACATCTCCCTCTGGAGGATAATGTCATTACTGACATTGAACTTGTCCAACCATTACCTCCTAACCTATTCTTTTCTCCCTTCTCTGTTAAGTCCAGCTTCCCTTTTGGAAACTGACACTTGATCATGTAACAACTTTTGTTTAAAAATTTGCAATGGTTTTTCCTTTAGAGGATACCAAATTCAAACCCCTCTCGCCTAGAATTATCTGATCAGTTTCATCCCCATCCACCAGGCCTCAGGCTCCAACCAGAGCCGGCCACCTCATGTTCCTCAGGGACACAGGCCCAACCTTGATGCCAGCTTTTCTCTCAACCTTGATTGTCCCTTGTCCTCCTCTAACCACTAAGCCAACTTGTGCTCCTTCTTTCTTCCAGGTCTAGTTCAAATGACATTTCCTCTGAGAAAACTTCTTAATCAGATTTCCTCTCCTTCTTGGTGCTTCCTCAGTCTCCTAGATTTCCCATGATCACGCCATTTAATCACACTGCAGTGAAATTCCCTGTTTGTGTAACTTCCTACTACTGTTTGAGTTCCCTGAGAGCTGAGATTGTGTCTCATTCATCCCTGTGTATCATTTGGCATGTGATCAATTTCAATAAATGTTTGTTGAATGGGTTTCTTACAATGAATTACCATTTAAGCTTCCAGTGTTATACTCCTAGCATGGGACTGTGAAATCTACTGAGCCAGAGATACAGAGGCCTATATGGTTTAACCAAGGCCACAGTAAAGAACAGGCAGTTAAGAAACCCCTTTGGGATTCTGGCTTCCCAAATCAAAGTGCCTGGCTTTGACCCCTGGCTCTGCTTCAGGTTCCAGCTTCCTAATGTATACCCTGGAGAGCAGCAGGTGAGTACTTGAGTCCCTATCACTCTATCAAGTGCTTGGGCCCCTGCCACCCATGCGGGATAACAGGATGGAATTCCTGGCTCCTGGTTTTATCCTGGCCCAGCCCTGGCTGTTGTGGGCATTTAGGGAGTGAATCATCAGATGGAAGATCTTTATCTCTTTCTCCCTTTCCAATAAAAAAAAAAGAGAGCAAGAGAATTATCTGGTTCAGTCACTCTGCATTGGGGGTAAGCACCCATTAAACAGGAAAGAAAACTGAGTCCTGGGGCAGAGGCAAGTCAGAATCTAGGCTTTCTGGACTTTAGACTCCTACAACCCACAGGAGTGGAGAAGGATAAGGGTGATAGAGGGAAAAGGAAGAAGGAACTAGTTACTTGGTGGCTATTCTGGAAGAAAAATATAATGCAAGAGGCAAGACAAGATGATCAGCTAGTGCTAAGAAATTGTCCTGGAGACATGTTGTCATGTGATCAAAGCAGAGTAGTAGAGCAGCTAGCCCAAAAGGTCCTTGGGGCTCTGAAGGGACAGGCCTTAGTGAAGGGAATAAATAACATCCATTTGCGGGCTCATGGCAATCTCAGCTGGTATACTAGATGGCAAGAAGCTCTTTGTTTTTTATTTTTTGCTTTTTTAATTTATTTTTCCCAAAGAAACCTTTTATTTAAGGCATACAGACTTCATGCATTTCATAAGTTCAACTTTAGGAATATAGTGATTCTTCCCACCATACTTGCCCTCCCACCCACTCTCCCATCCCTCCTCCTCCTCTCCTCCCCATTCCCAGTCCCATTCTCCACTAAGATACATTTTCTTTTTATTTATTTATTTATTTGAAAGTCAGAGTTGCACAGACAGAGAGAGAGAGAGAGAGTCTTACATCTGATGGTTGACTCCCCAATTAGCTGCAACGGCCAGAGCTGTGCCTATCTGAAGCCAGGAGCCAGGAGATTCTGCCGGGTCTCCCATGCTGGTACAGGGGCCTGAGCACTTGGGCCATCTTCTACTCCTTTCCCAGGCCATAGCAGAGAGCTGGATCAGAAGTGGAGCAACCATGTCTCGAACCAGTGCCCATATGAAATGCCAGCACTTCAGGCCAGGGCGTTAACTCACTGCGCCATAGCACCGGCCCCAGATCCATTTTCAATTAACTTTGTACACAGAAGACCAACTCTATACTAAATACAGGGTTCAACAATTTGCAAGAAAAACAGCAACAAAAAACTGTTCCTCAACAGTTGAGACAAGGGCTGTTCAAAATCTTTGGATCTTGAAGTTAATTTCATTTCATTTTTTAAAAGAAACTTAATTAACTTTAAAGAAGCACCCTTCAAGCATGTTACATCTTTTACAAGCACTTGGACATAATTATAATAGAACTCTTTGAGGACAGAGGTCATGCATGGGAAGTTAGTGCACAGTGATTCCTGTTGTTAATTTAACAACATGCATGACTTTAGTGATCACCTGAGGCTCTTGACATGAGCTGCCTAGGCTATGGAAGCCTTTTGAATCCACAAACTCCATCAGTATTTAGACAAGGCCATAAGCAGAGTGGAAGTTCTCCTCTCCCTTCAGAGAAAAGTATCTCCTTCTTTAATGACCACTTCTTTCCACTGGGGTCTCAACCACCAAGGTCCTTCATGTAGGACATTTTTTGCCACAGTGTCTTGGCTTCCCATGCCTGAAATGCAAGAGAGCTCTTTAATACCTTCCCTCACCCTATCCATAAACCTGTTCAGGGAAGTCAGTAGAGCTCACACCAAAAGAAAATTTAGGGCACAAGTATGAGGAATAACTGAGAATTCAGTTTTTATGAACCCTTGGATGATCAATAACCTCAAATGAAGGAGGTCCAGTTCTGCAGCTTTATATTCCTTTCCCTAAGAGCTCACTTTTTTTTTCTTTCTAAGGTTTTATTTATTTGTTTGAAAAGCAGAGTTACAGAGAGGCGAGGATGGGAGTCTTCCATCCACTGGTTCACTCCCCAATTGGCCGCAATGGCCGGAGCTGTGCCTAGCTAAAGCCAAGATCCGGGGCCAGCGTGGTGGCACACTAGGTTAATCCTCCGCTTGCAGTGCCGACATCCCATTTGGGCACCAGTTTCTAGTCCTGGTTGCTCCTCTTCCAGTCCAGCTCTCCGCTGTGGCCTGGGAAGGCAGTGGAGGATAGCCCAAGTCCTTGGGCCCCTGCACCCATGTGGGAGACCAGAAGAAGCTCCTGACTCTTGGCTTCAGATTGGCATAGCTCTGGCCATTGCAGCCATCTGAGGAGTGAACCAACAGAAGGAAGACCTTTCTCTCTGTCTCCCTCTCTCACTGCCTGTAACTTACTTGTCAAATAGATAAATAAATAAAAGCCAAGATCCAGGAGCTTCTTCCAGGTCTCCCACGTGGGTGCAGAAGCCCAAGCACTTGGGCCATCTTAGAGAGCTGGATCAGAAGTGGAGCGATTAGGACTCAAACTGGTGTCCCTATGGGATGTTGGACTCCTAGACAGCAGCTTTACCTGCTGCACCACAGCACTATCCACAGATGACATAATTCTATATATAGAGGATCCAAAAGACTCCACTAAGAGAATATTGGAGCTCAGAGTTTGGCAAAGTGACAGGATATAAAATCAACACACAAAAATCAATAGCCTTTGTATACACAGACAATACCATGGCAGAGAATGTACTTCTGAGATCAATCCCATTCACAATAGCTATAAAAAAGATCAAATATTTTGGAAAAAATTTAACCGAGGACATCAAAGATCTCTATTATGAGAATTACAAAACATTAAAGAAAGAAATAGAAGAAAACATGAAAAAAATGGAAAAAATCTTCCATGTTTCCTTTATTGGAAGAATCAATAACATCAAAATGGCCATACTACTGAAAGCAACTTAGATTCAATGCAATACCAATCAAAATACCCAGGACATTCTCTTCAGATATAGCAAAAGTGATGCTGCAATTCATATGAAAGCACAGGAGACCCCAAATAGCTAAAGCATCTTATACAACAAAAATAAAGCTGGAGGCATCACGATGCCAGATTTCAAGACATACTACAGGGCAGTTATAATCAAAACAGCCTGATAATGGTACAAAACCAGACATATAGACCAACGGAACAAAATAAAAACTCCAGAAATCAACCCATGTATCTACTACCAACTTATCTTTGACAAAGGAGCTAAATCAATCCCTGGAGCAAGGACAGTCTCTTCAATAAATGGTGCTGGGAAAACTGGATTTTCACATGCAGAAGTATGAAGCAAGACCCCTACCTTGCTCCTTACACAAAATCCACTCAAAATGGATCAAAGACCTAAATCTATGACCGAATATCATCAAACTATTAATGAACATTGAGGAAACCCTGCAAAACATTGGCATAGGCAAAGAGTTCTTGGAAAAGATCCCAGAGGAACAGGCAATCAAAGGCAATATTGACAAATGGGATTACATCAAATTGAGAAGCGTTTGAACTGCAAAAGAAATTCAGCAAAATGAAGAGGCAATTGACAAAATGGAGAAATTATTTGCAAACTATGCAACTGATAGAGGAGTAATATCCAGAACCTATAAAGAGCTCAAGAAATTCAACAACAACAAAACAAACAATGCAGTTAAGAAATGGACAAAGGACTTAAGCAGGCATTTTTCAAAAGAGGAAATCCAAATGGCCATAGATACATAAAAAAATGCTCAGCATCACTAACCATCAGGGAAATGCAAATCAAAACCACAATGAGGTTTCACTTCACCTCCATTAGAATGGCTCTCATGCAGAAATCAACAAACAACAACTGCTGGCAAGGATGTAGGGAAAAAGGTACCCCAATCCACTGTTGGTGGGAATGTAAACTGGTAAAGCCGCTATGGAAGACAGTATGGAGATACCTCAGGAATTTGAATATAGACCTACCATATGATCTAGCCACCCCACTCGTGGGAATTTACCCAAGGGAAATGAAATCAGCATATGAAAGTGTTATCTGTACCCCCATGTTTATTGCAGCTCAATTCACAATAGCTAAGATATGGAATCAATCCAAATGCCCGCCAACTGAAGACTGGATAAACAAATTATGGGATGTGTATACCATGGAATTCTACACAGTAGTAAAAAAAAATAAAATAAAATCCTGTGGTTTGCAACAGAGTGGATGTAACTGGAAAACATTATACTTAGTGAAATAAACCAGTCCCAAAAGGACAAATACCATATGTTCTCCCTGATCTGTGGTAACTAATAGAGCAATTAAAAGGTAATCTATAGAAGTGAAATTGACACTTTGAGATGTGATGACTTTGAATGGTCCTTGTCTCTACTGTTGAGAAACAGTTTTTTTCATAATAATATTTGTTGAACTCTTTATTTAGTGTAGAGTTAATCTTATGTGTATAAAGTTAATTGAAAATAGATCTTAGTAAAAAAAAAAGAATGGGAATAGGAGAGGGGGTAGGAAGAAGGGCAGGAGGGAAGAATCACTGTGTTCCTAAAGTTGTACTTATGAAATGGATGAAGTTTTTATTTTTAAATAAAAGATGTCTGGGGAAAAATAAATAAAAAAAAATAGGAGCAAAGTCTCTCTGTACAAAGTAGATATGAGGATAAAAAGGGGGCTTTGAGAAAGTGCTTCCTAAAAAATT
Organism: Sylvilagus floridanus; assembly: GCA_949820135.1. Taxonomy (NCBI): domain Eukaryota; kingdom Metazoa; phylum Chordata; class Mammalia; order Lagomorpha; family Leporidae; genus Sylvilagus; species Sylvilagus floridanus. The sequence goes on from OX463223.1 coordinate 84,819,172, forward strand.
AAACCAGTATGAGTGTATGAAGATAATCATCTGCTTATATATTTTGGAGTTTATTATTATTATCATCCGGAGGAGGCAGGTGGAGCTGAGGCATGGCTGGGCTGTACGAATCCCAGCAGGAGGCTGGGTCACGAGGCTGAGGGACTTGACTAGGGGAGGCTCTTCCAGCTCTGTAACCTAGTTGGATCAAGTGAGAAAGAGAGGAAAGAAGGCAGCTTTGGTCAAACTGTGTTGCTGGGACTGAAGAGAACATTTGCCTGGGGTCCTTCTATGCTACAATCAACAAGGAGAAAACACTCATGAATCCTCCAGGTTTCCTTAGGCCCTTCTCTCCCAGGTCCCAGGGGGGCCCAGGACTGATTCCTCAGGAAACCTTCCCTCAGACAGAAGTTCTTCCTCCTTCCCTGACCCTGGACCCAATCACCTTGTCTTGGGCTCCTGGACCTGCCAGTGACCCACTGCCTTTCCCGGTGGCTTCCAAATGCATATCACAGAAGTTAAGAGAGTAGGCTCTGGAATCAGACTCTGCGGGTTTGAAACCCACCACCAACATTTACTAGCTGTGTGTTTCTATGAAAGTGATCTAGCTACTTTGGGGCTCATTTCTTCACTTGTAAAATGATTATAATTATAGCCCCTAGCTCATAGGGTTGTTATGAGGGATAAATTGTAGTCTATATCATAATATCTAATTTCCTATTTGCATTTTTCAAATAAGGGAAATTGAGCACAGAGAAATTGAATCATTTACTCAAGATCACATACTTGTGTGTGGCCAAACTGGATTTCAATCCAGACCATCTGGGGTTAGATTGTTGAATGTCCAGTGTTCAATAAATGATAGTTATTATCAGTACACCTAATAAGCATATTCATTTCTGAAGGGACAGAGTCACAGAATGATTAAATCAGAACAAGAATGATGATAGGATTTTGATACTGATCGAAACTTTGGGGATCATGTGGAACAGTCCTTTACCATACAGAGGAGAAAACTGAGCCCAAGAAAGCTGCAGGGCCTTTGCCCAAAGACATGTCACAAGTTGGGAGCAGAGCTAGGGTCCATCCCTGTTCTCTTGACAGCCAACCTTGTGTCCTGTACACCCTCCCAGATATTCTTTCCCAACCCCCAAGCCCAAAAACCACCAGTGGAAAATGCATTGTGGGTGCCATGGTGTTCTAGAGAGCCACAAGAGTCTGGCATTACTTAATCCTGCCCCAGTGCACTCACATCCCCTCGTACACGTGTTGGTGACACATCTCCAAGAGGCTACTGGGATGTTCCTACACTAAGTGGACATTGTTTGATATCCTCAGGACGATCTCTTAGCACAAAGTAGTAAAGGCTTAGCCTAGAAAGAGGCCATAACTGTAACCAGAACCTGAGAAATGAGCTAGAGTTGGTGGTGGTCAGGGTCAGGGGATTGCCAGTATACAGAGAGATATCTCAAGGCTCCAGGAGACTTGCAGATCGAGACACTCTGCAAACAAATTCCCAGAATCACCAGGACTTCAGCCCTCCCCAAATTCCTCCCCCTATTACCATACAAAAGACTCCCTATGGGCAGGCAATATTCTGTTTGATGATACTAGACAATTCTGGCCTTGGTCCTAAGATAGAAGTCCCAAAGATGGGAAAGAATATAGTTACAAGTTTTAGAAATTTTAAGACGCTGGGGAGTATCACAGGAAACACACTGAGCCTAGTGTCAGATGCCCTGGGTTTGCTTGACCACCTTTGACCTTGCACTATGGACATACTGTATGACCTTCAGGAAGCAAGCCAATTTGTCTGAGTGCAGATATCTTATCTGAAAGATAAGCTGATGGTCATCTTTCTCAGGGCTGGAGGGAAGATTAAACCAGATAATGCCTGTCAAAGCTTTTAAAATTCACAAAGTGATTTTTTTTTTTTTGACAGTCAGAGTAGACAGTGAGAGAGAGAGACAGAAAGGTCTTCCTTTGCCCTTGGTTCACCCTCCAATGGCTGCCGTGGCCGGCGCACTGCGCCGATCCGATGGCAGAAGCCAGGTGCTTCTCCTGGTCTCCCATGCGGGTGCAGGGCCCAAGCACTTGGGCCATCCTCCACTGCACTCCCGGGCCACAGCAGAGAGCTGGGCTAGAAGAGGAGCAACTGGGACAGAATCTGGTGCCCCAACCGGAACTAGAACCCGGGGTGCTGGCACCACAGGTGGAGGATTAGCCTATTGAGCCACGGTGCCGGCCCACAAAGTGATTTTTATAAATTCAAAAACAAAATGCTGGTAAAACATGCCAGTCTCAGGTGAAAAACAACAAACAAAAAACAAATTTCAGATTCTGTTTTCTCAAGAAATAAATCCAACACTGTCTGCAAGTTTGAAGTTCCCAAAGGAAATCTGGTTGGGGCAAGGAAAACAATGGGGGCGATTAAGACAACTAGGGCAGCAATCTGCTCCGCTTTGCCCAGGACTCAGAGGGATTCCCTGGGATTCAGAACTTGCAGTGCTAAACCCGGGAAGATACTCAGCAAACCAGGGCAAATTAGTCACCATAAAGAGAACCCTGGTCACAAAATCAGGAAGGAGGGGGTTGGCACCATGGTACAGTGGGTTAATCCTCCACTTGCCTTGTCCACACCCCATATGAGCTGTCCACTTCTGATCCAGCTCCCTGCTAATGCACTGGGAAAGCAGTGTAAGATGGCCCAAGTGATTAGGCAGATAGAATAAAAATGATTAGATTTGTTAGCTGGAAGGCCACGCATTTGTTACCGGAGAAATTGCAGGGTTCTTGTCTTTGCGCAAGAAAGAATTCAGGCGTGAGACAGAGAGTAGAGGGAGGTAAAATAGCAAGGTTTATTAGGGAAGGGACATCCGTAAGGACGGATGGGCACCTCTCCAGACAGCCTGAGAGACTGGGGGCGTGGGGCGGGGGAGCGAGGTTACATGTTGAGTGGAGAGATTACACCTGACCAGGCCAGGTGGGCGGCTCAGCAGAGAGGCAGAGGGCTGAGTGTGCCCAGTCTGGTTGAGGCCGGGGTGGGGTGGTGGGGGTTAAGGAGATGGGTCTTTGTCTTCACACATCTCCTGAAACAAAGGATTTTATGGCTGTGAATACTAAGAAGCTCCTATCTGAGTTTTCCCTTGAAGGTATCAGACAGGAGGAAGCCTAGCTGGCACCATCCTGGGTTCAGAGGAAGGGTGAGCAGGACCCCCTGGAGAATGGGGGACCCGGAGCAGGGTGTTTGAAATGCAGATACTAGGCTGCATCTGGGAGATTGTGGAAGATTTGTCAGGCAGAAGGGGTGAGGACATCCACCAGGCAGGTTATCAGGTAGAAGGGGGCAGGGCATCCTTCGCATCCTGCCCTGCCCCTGAAACATTGTCAGGATGACTCTGAGATGCAGATGCATATGCTGGACATGGATGTCTTCTCTTTAGGCCTTTATGTCACACACACATAAGCTCATAACTGACTTCCTACCTAACACCTTCACCGCCCCTGTGAAATCTTATTCCCCTACCTGACCACACCTGTAGGCCCAGTTGCCTATCAGATTAATTAACCATGCCCCTTTGGAAGTGGATAAAAGGCCTGGAGCAAGGTGGGCTCTTCCCTCGGTCTCCCTCACTGCCCTGCTGGATCCCCTTGTTGCCCTGCGCCTTTGGGGCTCATGGCCTTCGGGCAGGCTCTCCTTCTTCGCTTCACTTCCTACCTGTGCTAAGCTGCTTGCGGCTGCTCATAACCAAATGCTCGCTGCACGTGGCTCCTGGCCTACTCTCTGCTCAGTACGGCCCCAACTTAATTTCCGGACTTCCCTTTCTCCCTTAGATAGAGCCCTCACTCTCCTATGCATTTCTCTCACTGAACAAAAAGCTTAAAAATCTTACCATGCTATCTGGTCTATTTGAGCCAATATTCAGAATTCTCTGAATTTGTGGCAAGAGCCCACACCCTTATTGATATGGGAAATATTGATAAACAGATCAGTTTCCCAAGTGCTTGCTTGGTCCACTGCCACCCATGTGGGAGACCCAGATGAAGCTGTTGGCTCCTGGCTTCCACCTGGCCCAGCCCTGGCTGTTATGGCCATTTGAGGAATGAACCAGCAAATAGAAGATCTCTCTCTCTCTCTCTCTCTCTCTCTCTCTCCCCCAACCCTGCCATTCAAATAAATAAACGTTTTGTTATTTTTAAGTTAGGAAGAAGAATGGAGATGAACATGAGTTCCTGTTCTGTACTAGGCAGCGTCTAGGCATTTTTGCAGGCTTTGCATTCATATCCCAGCTCTGACTTTAACCAACTCTGAACAAGTTTCTGGGTCTGAGGTGGGATAAGGCCAATTTGAGCATTCTGAGAATCCTTTTCTTTAAACCCAGATGACATTTGAGGCCCAGGGAGGTAAGCACTCCCTGTAGGCCAGAAGCAGATGTGCCTGGCCTTGCATATCCATCCCAGTCCCACGCCCCTGCTCCAACACACTATGCTTTTCCAACCACACTCCCATAGAGCTGGGTCCACATCTGGGGACTCCTGCTGGAGTTCTGCCAGCCTGGTTTTCACCATGAGCATCTCCAGGGACATTTCATCAATCTTAGATAAAAAGCTATGCACTTGGATCTCGGTGAGCAAGGCAGGCTAGGGGAGTGCCTTACAAGAGTGTGTGGGCAGCTTCCTGAGGGAGCCTGGGACTAGAAGCAGGCCAGACTAACTCCATCCCATAGCTCCTTGCCAGCACGTACACACTGAGCAAAACAGGATGAAAGTTCAGTTGTAGCAGTATTTGGCAACGGACAATAAGATTTAGGTTTTGACACAAACAAGTTAGAAGAAATTCCATTAAAAACTGTCCCTGCTTTCACAATAGCTAATGTATAACCACTACATTTGCTCTTTGCAGATGTCATGTTAAAAATATAAAAATATCCCTAGGCTGCAAGACCTCCACAGATTTGTCTCTTCAGCAGCACCTCCCTTTGCTGGGAGCTTTTCTGTTTCCTACTCAAATAAAACTTCACTTCTCTTCTCACCATTGTATATGGTCTCATAAATTTTCCTCAACTCCAGGACACCAACCCAGACCCATCTCACCAGTTTTCCTGCAATATTCCCACAGTGGAATATGCAGATGGAAACTGGTGAGCGAGCTTGGGACTAAAAGCAGGCCAGACTAATGCCATCCCACAGCTCCCTGCCAGCAACAGGGTGGAAGCCCCTTGGAACAAATATTTGTTAACCACAACAAGATCTCCGGTTTCCATCAGAAGATCTAGGTTTACATAAAAACAAGCTAGAAAGGGCTCCATTAACACTGCCCCTGGATTTCACAGTAACTACTATATAACCACTACCTTTGTTCACCTTTGTTCCTTAGAGATAATGTGTTAAGGACATATGATTTCCCCTAGACTGCAAGACTTCAATGGCTTGGTCTCTCTTTCTACCAGTTCCTCCAATCATACTGGGAGCTACTCTTTTTCTTACTTGAATAAGACTTCATTTCTTCTACTCTCACCATGTGTCTGGTCTCATAAATCATCATTGACCCCAGGACAGCAACTGGAACTCATGTTTTTCCCGCAACTCTGGGGCTGATGTATAGGTGGGTGAATTTACTTTAAGCCTTAGTTTAGCTCATTGGGAGCAGTTAAAAAGGCTCTTAGTTCAGAATGGGAGTTGAAATGCCAAACTAGGTGACAAAAAGACTGGGGCAGAACAGAAATGGGATTGTCTCGGGAACATAGGCCTGCCCCAGGTGCAGGAGATGGAGATAACTTGAATTGGCCTACAACCTCTTCCCTAACTGTCTAGACAGGGCCTTCAGGGGGAGCACAGTTTCTTCCAGTGATTGTTGGCCCAGGACCAGTTTGACCTTCCCTAAACTGCATTCCCCTCCCTTCATCCCCAGTGGAAGTGTTTTAATGTCCTCTGGGTGCATCTTTTCTCCCTCTGTCCCTATGGACTTATGGACACCAGGCCCTTCCTGTCTCAGCTTATCCCTACTCCCTAACACAAGTCTCAGGGACCGATGTTACAGTCCTTGTCTCACATCGAAGAATCTCCATGTGGATGGGCATAGTGAACAGAGCAGGATTTATTGTAGTGAAAAGCCTCTGCTGCAGCAGTTAGGAAGGGGCTCCAAGGGAGGACTTGTCCCCTAGGAACCAAGGGTACTGACTCCTTTTATGCAAAAAGTGGCTGTCTAAATTTAACCAATCAGGGCAGGAACAGAATAACAACTAACAACCAATCAGAGAGTTAGAATGACAACTAGGGAGTTGTTCTTGCAGAATAACAATAACAAGCCTGGAGCAACAATCAGAGAGCTGGGATAATAACCAGAGGCAAAGATAAAACTCACCTGTCTAGCCTGCCCTCCAGGTAAAACTAAAAATCCACCTGAGGGGTGGGAATTGGTAACCTGGAACTAACCTATTCTACTGGTGAAAAGCTAAGTGCTTTTACAGGTAGCCTCTGAGTGGAGGCAAGCACTTTGTCCCCTCTTAAAGGGACCCTGCCCTTTTTCTCATTCCTACAGGTACCTGACCTATTGGCCTATTAGCCCATCTAACCTCACACCAAGAGTAAAGAAAGGGCAAAGCTGAGCAGATTCTATGGGAACATTACATCCCTCAGAACAGTGATAGCAGTAGGCTTTTCAGGGAAAACTGTGCCCAGGGAGTGACTGATAATGGCAAAAGCTCAAGGCTTTGGAGTTTAGAATCCTGGGCCAGAGGCCCTATTCTGTCATTAGCTTACTGCCTTGTAGACTCACGTGAATCAATTGTACCTCTGTTAAGTCTCAGCTTCTTCCTCACTGAAATGGGAGGGATTACAATACTTAATCTAGTAGCTTTAAACAGTTGTTCTGGGCAACCAATGTGACAGTGGACATGGACCATTTGGTAAACTGTCTCTCCATATGTTTGCCATTGATTTAAATTGCCTTTCAAAGTCATTGGAATAGAACACATTCATTGAGTCCCCACTATGTGCCAGACACTGAGCTAGCCACTGAGGGGACAATAGAGATAGATAGGACAGGGACCCTGAAGACACCAAAGCCAGATATTATGTTAATATAGTGGAACTAGGAATTTTTGGGTTTTTTCTACATTTTTTCCTGTAATATAGTTGCTATTTTTGTCAAATGATACGCTAAAATTGGTTGAATATCTATTTACTTAGCACTATCCTAGGCATTTTGCATGCATCTTATTTAATCATTGTGACAACCCTACAAGGGAGATATTATCTCATCATTTTGCAAATAGCAAACTGGTATTAAGAGGTTAAGCCACTTGTTGAAGGTCATATAGCCAGTAAATGAGTGACAGAGCAGTTTCAATCTGACATGTGTGAAATAAGCAGGAAGATTAGGTAGGAATAGGTGAGCAGGAAGATTTTTCTCACAATTTCTGCTTCAAGCCCTGCATTGTAACTCCACCGCTTACCTGTCAATCCGGTATGTCATCTTTCCCATGATGCACCCGTGTCTGATTTGGGACCTGGAAGGAAGAGAGGCCATTAAGGCAACTTGGAAGTTAAGTTCCATGAAACTTCCAGAAGGCCACACCCAAAAAAAACCTTGCCCAAAGTCCACCCTATTTGTGTATTCAATTAAGGTACCATCCCCTACCTAGTAAATGGATTGTTACACATTTTGCTCTTCTTTTTTGTTTGCTTTTTACTTCTGGCTCTTGTTGGTCCCTCTCTGGCCTCCTCCCATACCCTGTCCTCATAGGCAACACTCTGGTCCACTTATGATGGGTATCTCTCTGTGTGGGGTTGCCCACATTCATGTGTGAATGTGTCTTGACTTGCTTTTAAATAAACCCTGCATCCACTTGTGCATTGTATTTATGCCCCTGCTTTGAATGTGTATCTTTGTGAGGTAAGGAACTTGGATACAAAAATTGAGATACATATTCCCATAAGAAATCTATACCTGTCATATTTCAAGGCCAGCTCCAGCTCCTCCAGGAGTAGCCATTCTGAAGTGGTAATTGAAATACAGAACTGACGCCGGCGCCGTGGCTCAACAGGCTAATCCTCCGCCTTGCGGCGCCGGCACACTGGGTTCTAGTCCCGGTCGGGGCGCCGAATTCTGTCCCGGTTGCCCCTCTTCCAGGCCAGCCCTCTGCTGTGGCCCGGGAGTGCAGTGGAGGATGGCCCAGGTGCTTGGGCCCTGCACCCCATGGGGAGACCAGGAAAAGCACCTGGCTCCTGGCTCCTGCCATCGGAGGAGCGCAGTGCGCCGGCCGCAGCGCGCCGTCCGCGGCGGCCATTGGAGGGTGAACCAACGGCAAAAGGAAGACCTTTCTCTCTGTCTCTCTCTCTCACTGTCCACTCTGCCTGTCAAAAAAAAAAAAAAAAAAGAAATACAGAACTGACTTTACTCTAACATTGATCATGGTTAACATTAAGTACTAGAATAAAGATGGAACTCTGAGTGAACACAAAGAAGAATGAAAAACAAATTCAAATTATATGAATCCTGGAGGTGGGAGGTAGACTTCTCAAAATAACTGGGCCGGCGCCATGGCTCACTTGGCTAATCCTCTGCCTGCGGCGCCGGCACACCGGATTCTAGTCCCGGTTGGGGCGCCGGATTCTGTCCAGTTGCTTCTCTTCCAGTCCAGCTCTCTGCTGTGGCCCGGGAGTGCAGTGGAGGATGGCCCAAGTGCTTGGGCCCTGCACCTGCATGGGAGACCAGGAGGAAGCACCTGGCTCCTGGCTTCAGATCAGTGCAGTGCGCTGGCCGCAGCACGCCAGCTGTAGCGGCCATTTGGGGGGTGAACCAACGGAAAAAGGAAGACCTTTCTCTCTGTCTCTCTCTGTCTCTCTCTCTCACTGTCTAACTCTGCCTGTCAAAAAAAAAAAAACTTAGGAGCCATCTAGGACTCCCAAGTTTGCAGTCTTAGACAAACAGATGGTGATGTACACACACACACACACACAGACACACACACACACTCTTTTACAACCAGAAAGAACCTGAGTGCAAATTCTTTAGCATTTGGAGGTATCCTCATTCGTTAATTTATTCAAATACTCCTTGAACACTTAGTGTGCCCTAGGTTTAATGTGGTTCTTGGGGGATCAGAAAGTATTAAGACAGTCTGATCTGACTTAAAATCTAGTTAAACAGACACTGTGATGTTTAGAGAGCAATGCGAAAAGGCAGAGGTAAAGATACAGATTTGTGACATTAGCAAAGTTCCCAGGCTAGCAGGAAGCAAGGGTAATGGCTTTTGCTTTTTGTTGCTTTTTTAAAAAGATTTATTTATTTATTTGAAAGGCAAAGTTAGAGAGAGAGAGAGAGAGAGAGAGAGAGAGAGAGAGAGAGAAAATCTTTCATCTGCTGGTTCACTCCCCAAATGATGGTACCAGCTAGGGCTGTTGAGCCAAGAGCTTCATCTGAGTTCCACATAGGTGGCAGTAGCCCAAGCACTTGGGCTATCTTCCGCTGCTTTCCAAGTGTATTCACAGGCAGCTGGATTGGAAGTAGAACAGCTCATATGGAACGTGGACAAGGCAGGTGGAGGATTAATCTGTTGCATCATAGATTTTGGAGAACAGAAGGGGAAGGGGTTGGAGACCTGGGACAAGGCTTACAGGGATAGTATACTGCTTCCCAGGACCGTGGCAGCAGCACACGGAGAGGTCTCAGTGCTCTTGGTGGAATACCGCAAGAATATTACAATGCTGTTAATAGGCTGTATTCACTGAGCACAAATTCAGTGCATGTGCTAGACACATAAATGCCAAGCACTTTTCCCATAATACCTCATATAATCCTCCCTGAAGTGGTATCATGACACTATTTTACAATTAGAGAAATACAGCTCAGAAAGATTAAGCAACTCATCCAGGCTACTCCAGCTAGTTTGAAGCTGAGCCCCTATGACAATGCCTTTTTATGTAGACTTTATCAGACCCCAATAGCTCTCCCTCAACTTTCTGCTTCTCTCTAAAGATTAACTCATCAAATTTAAGTAGTGACATAAGGGAGAAACAAGCCAAGACCCTGAATCACAGAGCCTCAGATTGTCCTCATAGTAACATCTCAATGCTAGCTTCTATTTTGTGACTTTTGGCACTGAACAAAGTAACACCTAATTTACCTAAAAACTCTAGGTAGATCTGAGCTCACCTCTGCCAGTCTAAAAGAAATGCAATGGCCCCCATTGCTGACCAATCAAAAGAAAGCCACTCACACCATGAATCAGCCAGAGACTCTGATTTTTAATCTGTAAAATGCACTGTGCTTAATCCCACTAAGAGTTCAGGAACTGAGTGATAGCTGACTGACTTCTTGTTCTGCAGGTTGGAAGTAAACTCCTGCTTTCTTCCACCACTCTGGTGTCAGTGATTGGCTTTCTGTTGGTCGGGCAAGAGGACCCAGAAAGGGGGCTTTTATAGCAAATTCTCCAACCAGTTTGCAGTTTGGGGGTATTCCCTAAGTTCAAACTGGGGCTGGAATCCTCATCGATGAGTCTCTGAAGTTCCTGCTTGCTATTTCATTTTTTCATATAAACTAACAAAAAAATTTCCCAAGACAACATATTGTCAGTATGTGCCTAAAATCACAATCCATATGTCCAGGAAACAAACAAAGTAGAGAAGTTGCTTAAACCCTTAGTCTTAACACATGCTGAATCTTGTTGGCTTGTGGCAGTAGTTTAAGAAAGATTTATAGAAGTAAAAACAACTTAAATGGAGAAAAGTCAGGTTTTTTTTTTAATGTTCATTTTATACCTGTGAGGGAATCATTATTTTATCTTTTTGGAAAAGAATCTTTTATAAAACAATTGTTTCATTTATTTGAAAGGCAGAATGACAGAGAAAGAAAGAGAGATCTTCCATCCACTGTTGCACTCTCCAAATGATGGCAACAGTCAGGGCTGGGCCAGGCCAAAGCCAGGAACCCTGAATTCCATCCTTATCTCCCACAAGAGTGGCAGGGACTCAAGTACTTAGGCCATCTTCTGCTGCTTTCCCAGTCATATTAGCAGGGAGCTGGATTGGAAGCAGTGCAGTTGGGACTCCAACTAGCACTCCCATATAGGATGCTGGCATTGCAGGTAGCAGCTTAGTGCTCCTTTGTTTCTTTTTAAGGATTTATTTATTTATTTGAAAGTTAGAATTACAGAAAGAGAGAGACAGAGAGAGATTTTCCATCCACTAGTTCACTGCCCAGATGGCCATAATGGCCAGGGCTCTCAAGTGGGTGGCAGGGGCTCAAGCACTTGTGCCATCTTTTGCTATTTTCCCAGGCACATTATTAGGGAGCTGGTTTGGAAGCTGAGCAACCAGGACTTGAATTGGCATTTCAATATGGGATGCTGTATCACAGGTCGTGGCTTAACCTGCTGCACCACAATGCTGGCCCTGAAAAGTCAATTTTTAAACTTAATTATGCCAAACTAGGCAAGTGAGTTACATCCAGGATCACACTTGGCAGCACGACCCACAGAAACAACTGTCGCCAATCCCTCTGAGGATGTCTCTAGCCTCCTCCCTCCCCACTCCAAGGCTGTCCGACTGGGTTGGATACTTGAGTGGGAACATTGATCTTTCCAAGGAGCAGAGGATCAGCTCAAGGTGTCAAGTTGCCAGACTCCTGGCTAGAACTTTCAACCCCCTCCTCTGCAGCAGAAAATAATAAGTTGCTTGCATAACAATTTAGATTCTGGAAGTCCTTGGGTTCTAGTGCCAGTTTCAATCCCCAACTCTAAACAATCCTGGGCTAGACCATTGCCCTTTCTGGCCATCATTGCTTTTCCTTTTCTCAGCTGAGAGCTAAACCTACTGCTCTTCTAAAGATCCTTCCAGCTCCAACAATCCACATGTCTTGGACAGTTTGCATTAGCAGTAGAAGCATAAGAACGGATCCCTGTGAGCATGCCTCCTCACAACCCCTTCTGAAGTCTCTCTGTCTCTCCAGCTGACCCAATACCAGGGAGTAGGAGTGGGAGGAAGGACATCAAAGAGCATTGTTCTCTAGTAGCCTTGGACTCAGAGAACAGGTAAACGAGAGTGGGTAGTTCCTGTTAGGCAAACAACAACATTAACAAATCCTGGCTTTTGATCAAAGATACTCATGGGAAAGAAATGAATAGCTCAGGTTCCACTGTTGGCACTAGGAGCAAATTCAAGTTTGTTTTCAAGTTGTTAAGGCTAGAGCAAGGATAGCTGTTCAAGATACTAAAATGCAGGCAAGGAGGAGAGCAGAAGTAAAGATAGCACATTTTCCTAGTTGGCAGAGAAAACCCCAGATTTCCCAAAACAAAGTTCCTCATCATGGGAAAGGCAACTTCCTTCCAAAAGGCCTGGCAAGGGCTCATGATGCCAGGCATTTGGACCAAGCTTTTTAGGGGCAAAACATTCCTTTTTGGTAAGGACTGGGGTGAGATGAATAAGGACTGGGGTGAGATGTTGAAGACTCCTGGAATCTGCTGGTATGCTGAGAAAATGTAAGCTTCAGATCATGGGGGATTTGTGTCTCTTTCTTGCTCTGAGACACCCCAGTCACCTCTCCCACCCATTTTCCTCTTACTTAAGGGGTAATGGACGGGAAGGAATTAAGACAATTTTGCAGAGCTGCATCTTTCTTGGGCTTCCCCTTTCCTTATGACCACCTCTTAACCTCTGTAGATAATTTTGCTGACACTTCAAGGAGGCTCACTCCAGCTTACTGCACGTTGAAGGTTTGGGGCATGATATGCTCAGAATTGTGCATTCATGCTATCACCAGCAAGTCACTGGCTGCATTCTGAGAGGCCTCCTCTATATCTTGGGCTAAGGACACAGGCAAAGGAAGATCTCAGGTTGGGATGAAAGGAAGTCTTGGCCAACCCACTGAGTTTTTGGAAGACCTGAAAGCATCCTATCTCTTTAGAGTGGACTTGCCCAGATGCCTCTGATTATATCCAGACTACCCTGCTGCACTGAGTCTTAGTTGCTTCTCCAAGAAAATAAGGGTAGTATTTTAAAAAAATATTTATTTATTTGAAAATTAGAGTTACAGAGAAGCAGAGGCAGAGAGAGAAACAGAGAGGTCCTCCATCCACTGGTTCACTCCCCAAATGGCTGCAATGACAGGGATGGGCCAGACCAAAGCCAGGAGCCAGGAGCTTCTTCCAGGTCCCTCATGTGGGTGCAGGGGCCCAAGGACTTGGGCTGTCTCCCACTGCTTTCCCAGGCCATAGCAGAGAGCTGGATTGGAAGTGGAGCAGTCAGGACTTGAACTGGCGCTCATATGGAATGCCGGTACCACAGGCAGCAGCTTTACCCACTATGCCACAGTGCCAGCCCCAGGGTATTACTTTTGTCACAGTCTTATTGCCAGGATTTAAAAATAGGTGTAAAATGTCCAACATAATGCTTGTCAAGCAATATATACTGGTGATACCTTTTTTTTGTTTAAGATTTATTTATTTATTTGAAAGGCAGAGCTACAGAGAGGCAGAGGCGGCTGGGGGGGTGGGTCTTACATCCGTTGGTTTACTCTCTAACTGGCCACAATGTCTGGAGCTGAGCTAATCCAAATCAGGAGCCAGGAGCTTCTTCTGGATCTCTCATGTGGATGCAGGGGCCCAAGGACTTGGGCCATCTTTTATTGCCTTCCCAGGCCACAGCAGAGAGCTGGATCAGAAGTGGAGCAGCCAGGATCCAAACCGGTGCCCATATGGGATGCCAGCACTGCAGGCTGCGGCTTTACCCACTATGCCACAGCACTGGCCCCTGATGCCTTTTTTTTTTTTATTAGAGTGATATTTTGATTTTCCTAGGACTTTCCTAGTTTTAGCACTAAAATCTCACACCACGAGAAATCCCTTCATACCTGGCAAACTGGGATAGTTGGTCACTATTTTCCGCCATCTCTTCTCAAATTTCCAAAGAAGGCATAATCCAACCATCTCATGCCCTCGTGTGTTTGACTTAGGAACCAATCTGCTTCTGCATTTATCTAATAAAATACTCAATATTTAGACAATAAAGACATGGGTCCAACAAAGTAAAGCAATTTTGATATTTTTTCCTGCCCCTCACTCTGTGGTCTAGGGTAGTGGTTCTCAACCAGGGGTGTTCTTGCCCTGGGGGATATCTGTTAATGTCTGGAGAAATTTTTTGCTGTCGCAAACTGGAGGTAGGTGTTGGGGAAGTTGCTACAACTGGCATCTAGTGGGTAAGGGCCAAGGATTCTACTGAAGATTCTACAACACAAAGAACAACTCCAGTAATGAAAAAAAACTATCAGTTTGATGAGGTTGAGAGGCCCTGGTGTAGTGGTTAGTATTAACGCAATAGATGTTACAACTGAAGACTCTAAGCCTGGAAGAGGTGGAACTAGGGTAAGGTCAAAGGGCAGGAAAGTGGTCAAGATGGCGGGGGGGAGAGAGAGAATCTTCCATCTCCTGCTTCACTCCTCAAATGGCCACAATGTTCAGGGCTGGGCCAGGCAGTAGTCAGGAGCCTGGAACTCCATTCTGGTGTCCCATGTGGGTGGCAGATGCCCAAGGACTTGAGCACCATGTGTTACCTTCCCAGGGTGGGCATTAGCAGGAAGCTGTGTTGGAAGCAAAGCCAAGATTCAAAGCCGGGCACTCTGATATGGAATGAGGGCATCCCAAGTGACGTTATCTTAACCTCTGCACCAAATGCCAACCTCCAAGATAGGGTTCAAATGCAAGCTGGTTGACTCTGGATCCAGTTCTGTCCTCATAATGTTGTAATATTCCTCATTAATGTTTGTCACCCATTTTAGCTTATCTGTATTTCTGGCATGATTAAATATTAGAAAAAGATGGAACCTCCAAAAGTCAGATAAAATGAAAAAGTCAGATTTCCAGTTTCTCAAGCCATTTTAACTCTGTACTAAATCTGTACTAGGCCACTTCTGTCTACTCCTCCCCTCCTGCCACACACACACACACACACACACACACACACACACACACTCTTTGCATAGGGGACCAGAGAGTCCATCTTTCCAGTTTCTGGCATCCATAGAATGTCTTGAGACCTTAATTCCAAAGCACTGAAGATCTCATAGAGGTTTCCTGTCCATGTAATCTAGCCCAAAGCTCTCATTTTACAGATGGAGAAAAAGAAGTTGGAAAAATGGTCTGCCTCACTGTCTTTACGGGGGAAGAGAGATGGGAACTTGCATGTACTGCCACCTACTGCAGAACTCATGGTACTGCATTCTCTGGAATCTGGGTCTTCCCTGCCAAATAGGTCATTCCATTATGTTGATGAAGTAAGCGCTGGACGTGGGCCAACCCAACTTTCTCCCATCTATGTGCCCTTAAAACCCAGCAGGCTCTCCCAATGCCTTGGAATTTGAGGATCCCGAGGGGTTTGATAAGTATTGCAAGGGAAGGGATTTATAGGTCCTTCCTTTCTTCCTTTTGACATCTCTTTCCCTGTGGTCCTGAGCTACAGACACTCTTCTCGTCTTAATCCCCTCTCCCCAGCCTCATTGCTTAGCTCCCACTCCTCCAAGCCTTTTGTCCTTTCCTTTAAGTTTAGAACCTGGCTGAAGTTGGTGAGGGGTTGCTCCTAAATTCCAAACCATAGTAGTTAATACCAAATATAACATGTTGTAAATCGGAGCTAGCCACCATTCATACTTCTGTTACCTACCGGGCCTTGATAGGCATCTGAGTTTGGGATGCCACCCTACCTTGAGCTCCCATTCCCTAAGCTAGTAAGCTGTCTTATCAAATGTTCTAGCCATGTATTTCCTGCTCACAGAGAAAACATCTAGTTTACACTATACCAGTGATTCTTGAGGGATGATCTATAGGTCAAACACATAACCATGACTTGGGAACTTCCTAGAAACGCAAAATATTGGGCCCCACCCCAGGCCTTCAAAATCAAGGACTCTGAAGAGAGGGTTCAGCAATCTGGGTTGTAACAAGCATCACAGGCGATTCTGATGCATGCTAACATTTGAGAATTTCTTCCCTGACACTTAGGTTAGCCTTTCAAGGAGATAAACTAGTATCTTTTGAGAGGATACAGGAAGTAGTGACCTTCACATAGATGTGAACAGTGCTGTGTGAAGTCGTGCAGTGCAGACTTGCCAGCAAAAATGCTGTTCCTCTTTCCGCCACCAGAATAAATTAACAAATAAAGACCAAGAACAAAATAGCACGTGTCTTCCAAGCCCTCAAATTGTTGTTCTGCTGCTGACTCCTACAGGCTGGAGCATCTCTGCTCAGCTCTGCATTCAGTGATTTCACACTGGTAGCTCGAATAAGCCACGGCGAGAGTATTTACATCATGGAAATCAGAAAACAATACAAAGCAGGGCTTTTTAAAAAAAAAAAAAGATTTATTTTAAAGTCAGAGTTACAGAGAGAGAGAAGGAGAGGCAGAGAAAGAGAGAGGTCTTCCATCCACTGGTTCACTCCCCAATTGGCCGCAAAGGCTGGAGCTGTGCTGATCCAAAGCCAGGAGCCAGAAGCTTCTTCCAGGTCTCCCATATGGGTTCAGTGGCCCAAGGACTTGTCTCATCTTCTATTGCTTTCCCAGGCCGTAGCAGAGAGCTGGATCAGCAGTGGAGCAGCAGGGATTCAAATCGGAGGAAGACTTTTTTTTTTTTTTTTGAAGAGTCAGTTTAACCTTCCTAGCAGGGCCACCAGGTATAGCAGTGTTATGTAATGCAACACTATCTCTCCAGAACATCTGCACAAGAATATTATTGTATTTTGATTCTTTGTGGCAAAAACATTGGTAACAAAGCAAGTACTCAATAATGGGAATGGTTGAATACATTACAGTGCATTATCCCTGGGGACTATTATGCAACCATTAAAGGAAAGAATTAGAGCACTTCCAAGATGACTTGAAAGCATTTCAATGAGATATTATTGAATGTGATATATATGAAAGTCTGTATGATATGACCCCATTTTTGGAAAAAATATAAGCAACCATGTATAGGAATATTTTGTTACGTGCATGGACAGCTATATTATTGCATATCAGCATGGATTATGGGAATGATGGAAAAGAGGGTTCCAACAAAAAGACTGTTCAAAATGTCCCCAATAGGGTCTGGCACTGTAGCACAGCGGGTTAAAGCCCTGGCTTGCAGCACAGGCATCCCATATGAGTTCCAGTTCAACTTCCAGCTGCTTCACTTTTTTTCCAGCTCTCTGCTATGCCCTGGGAAGGAAGTAGAGGATGGCCCAAGTCCCAGAAGTCCCAGAAGAGACCCAGAAGAGGCTATGGCTCCTGGCTTCGGATCTACCAAGCTCTAGCCATTGCAGCCATTTGGGTAGTGATCCAGGGGATGAAAGACCTCTCTCTCTCTCTCTCTCTCTCTCTCTCTGCTTCTGCCTCTCTCTAACTCTGCCTTTCAAATAAATAATAAATAAATCTTATTAAAAAAACCAAAATGCCCCCAATATTTATGTAGTCAAATGTATATAGTTAATGCTCTTTCCTCTGAGCAGCCAACATGCCATCCAGACTGTGGAAGACGTGGAAACTCCACAGCCATGGCGGCATCAGCAAGCACCGGAAGGACCCAGGAGGCCAGGGTATGCTGGTGGCATGAACAACCACAGGATCAGCTTTGACAAATGGTTATGAAGACAGTATGCAGTTTCCAGACCACAGTAGACATTGGCTGCAGTGTCTGAGCCAGCAAGAGGCACCAGGGTTTTCTTTGTAACAGCACTGTTCTGGTGGGAGATGCCCAGTTCCAAGCACGTCCAGCTGTTCATGCAGCATGCATTTCTACCACGTTTACAAGGACCAGCTGGACAAAAGATGCACTGTTCCCCTGAACAGCAACACTGTTACAGTCCCCACTTTCTTGTTTTAATTTTTACTTATTTTTCCCCAGAAACCTTTTACTTAAGGTATACAGACTTTATGCATTTTATATATACAAATTTAGGAGCACGGTGATTCTTCTCACCCTACCCACCTCCCACCCACATTCCCACCCTTCTTCTTCCCCCCTCTCCTATTCCCATTCTTATTTTTTACTAAGATCCATTTGTAACTAACTTTACACGTGTAAGATTAACTCTATACTAAGTAAAGAGTTCAACAAATAATATGGGGGAAAAAACCCTGGTTGGTTGGTTTGTTTTTTTTTTTTTTTTTGACAGGCAGAGACAGTGAGAGTGAGAGACAGAGAGAAAGGTCTTCCTTTACGTTGGTTCACCCTCCAATGGCCACCGCGGCCAGCACGCTGCAGCCGGCGCACCGCGCTGATCCGATGGCAGGAGCCAGGTGCTTCTCCTGGTCTCCCATGGGGTGCAGGGCCCAAGCACTTGGGCCATCCTCCACTGCACTCCCTGGCCACAGCAGAGAGCTGACCTGGAAGAGGGGCAACCGGGACAGAATCCGGCACCCCGACCGGGACTAGAACCCGGGGTGCCAGTGCCACAAGGTGGAGGATTAGCCTAGTGAGCCTGGGCGCCGGCCTAAAAACCCTGTTCTTTAACAGTGGATACCAGGGCTGTTCAAAGTCATTGCATCTCAAAGTATCAATTTCACTTCTACAGCCCCCACTATCACAGTGACATTGCTATAGCCTTGGCTTTTGCTCCCCTGCCTGAATTCATGTATGAAGGGAAACTTCTGTTCAAAGACTTGCCCACTGAAGATGTGCTTGTAGCTGCCAGTTACCTCCACGTGGATGACATTGTCAAAGTCTGCAAAAAGCAGCTGAAAGAGAAAGCCACTATGGAGGCAGACAGCACTGAAAAGGAGGAAAATGCTTCAAGTTGGTTTGACAAAGTGGAGAGTCCCTCTGATGGCAGCAGCCATTCGGCAAGCAATTTGCCCAGTGATGAAGACGAAGGGGAAGATGAAAAATTGAACATCCTGCCCAGCAAAAGGAGATTGGCAGCCGAGCCTGGGAACACGCGGATGCGATTGCCCTCAGACTCAGCAGGCGTCCCCCGGGCTGGCGGAGAGGCAGAGCCACATGCCGCAGCAGCTGGAAAAACAGAAGCCAGCCCCTGCAGCTCGTCAGAGACTTGTCCCAGAGATCTGTCACCTCCGTGAGGGATTCGACAGATGTTGACTGTATGCTGGGCCTGTATGTCAAGTCCAGCCCTTCAGGAGTTGAAAATCTGAACAGTTCCTATTTCTCTTCACAGGACGCACTGAGAAGCAACCTGGCGCAGGGAAAGGTAGGGAAAGCAGCTTCCTGTGATGAGAGTGATGTTGGCACTAACGATTATGGCATGGAACATAGCACTATGAAAGAAAGTGTGAGCACTTACAACAGGGTACAGTATGAGCCGGCCCATCTGGCTCCCCTGAGGGAAGACTCAGTCCTGCGGGAGCTGGATCGGGAGGACAAAGCCAGCGACAATGAAATGATGACCCCGGAGAACTAGCGAGTCCAGGTAGAAGGGGGTATGGAGAGCAGTATGCTCCCTTATGTCTCAAACATCTTGAGCTCTGAGGGCTAGATCTTCTTGTGCTCACTTTGTTACAAAGTCTTTCCCAGTCCCCACATCCTGTTGATCCACCTGAGCACCCACTTCCATGAGCAGGACTAAGGTATCCGCAGCAAGCCTGCCACTGATGCCAATACGCACATGTGCTCACCATGTGGGAAGACTTTCTCCTGCATGTACACCCTCAAGTGCCATGAGAGGACTCAGTGAGGGGAGAAGCCCTACAGGTGCAAGAGCTTCCAGCACTCGGACACCTGAGCCACGACACTGCGGTGCACGCCTGTAAGTGTTGTGAGCATAGATTTGTGCAGTTGAGAGCCTGTCTAGACACATTCACAAGTTCCCCTGTGAGATGATGAACTCTTCGTCCATTGAAAGCAAAGCATTGGGGCTGGGAGTAGTAGGTTAATCCACCGCCTGCAATGCCGACATCCAATATGGATGCTAGTTCAAGTCCTGGCCGTTACTCCTCTGATCCAGCTCTCTGCTATGGCCTAGGAAGGTGGTAGTAGATGGCCCAAGCGCTTGGGCCCCTGCACCCATATGGGAGACCCGGAAGAAACTCCTGGCTCCTGGCTTTGGATCAGCCCAGCTCCAGTTGTTGCGGTCATTTGGGGAGTGAACCAGCAGATGAAAGACCTTTCTCTCTGTTACTCCCTCTCTTTGTCTGTAACTTTATCTCTCAAATAAATTAATAAAATCTTTGAAAAAAAAAACAACAAAGCACTGAGCTTGCCCACGGCCATGGACATTGGATTGAAGATGATACAGCTGGTACTAGAACCAGTGCCCATATGGGATGCTGGTGTTGCAGGCGGTGGCTTTACCCACTGCACCACAACACCAGCCCTTGGATTATCTATTTTATTTTAAGATTTTTAAAAAACTTATTTGAAAGGTAGAGTTACAGACAGAGCGAGGGAGAGACAGAGAATAAGGTCTTCCATCTGCTTGTTTACTCCCCAAATGGCCACAATGGCTGGATCTGGGCTGATCTGAAGCCAGGAGCCAGGAGCTTCTTTCAGGTATCCCACGTGGGTGCAGGGCCCCAAGCACTTGGGCCATCTTCCACTGCTTTCCCAGACCATAGCATAAGCTAGATCAGAAGTAGAGCAGCTGGGACCTGAACCAGCACCCATATGAGATGCCGGCACCCCAGGCAGTGGCTTTATCACAATGCCACAGCGCTGGCCCTTTTTTTAAACAAGCAGTTAACTTTAAATTTCCTGTGGCAACTTCTGGTTTTCTGACAGTTCCCTGTGAAAGAAATTCTGAAAGTACACTGGGAAAACTGAGACACACTGTCTGCGAAGGTTTGATGGAGATGATGAGGTTATCGCAGCTTCAGCGGTGTTGAACTGTGTGTTTAAGAATTACTGTTTTATTATTATTATTATTTGACAGGTAGAGTTATAGACAGTGAGAGAGAGAGAGAGACAGAGGGAAAGGTCTTCCTTCTGTTGGTTCACCCCCCAAATGGCCGCTACGACTGGTGCTGAGCCGATCCGAAGCCAGGAGCCAGATGCTTCCTCCTGGTCTCCCATGCGGGTGCAGGGCCCAGGGACTTGGGCCATCCTCCACTGCACTCCCGGGCTACAGCAGAGAGCTGGACTGGAAGAGGAGCAACCGGGACTAGAACCCGGCATATGGGATGCTGGCGCCACAGGCGAAGGTTTAGCCAAGTGAGCCACAGTGCCGGCCCCAGAATTACGGATTATATGGATTGGGGGTGTGATAGAACTTGACGGTTGTGCTGATGCTCTTAGTTGAGGCTTGAAAAGTAAATATTAACACCTCAGAAATGCATGAGTTTCATTGTATTTTTGTCTTTGTTTGCATTGTGTAACTTTAATGAGCAAGTTTAAAATTATTTAGTTTCCTCAGAAAAATAGCACCACTTGGAAAAAAAACTGGTGTTATGAAGAACGTAAATGCACTGTTCTTATTTTTATTTTATATAATTTAAATTGACTATCCCACTGCCTTTAAGTTGAAGCTGTTAAGGTGAATAAAAACTTAGGTTGGAAATTGATAACTTCACTTCATAACAAAGAAAACATAAATGTTTACAAATGGCTTCAAGATTTGCATGTGTACTGTGCATTTATAACAAGCTTCTAATTGCATAAAGCCCATGCCAGCTCAGAGTGTAGGTGTATACATTTACCAGGTTGAGTAGTTTTAGAATAACTACTGTACAAATTGACAATAGGTCATTGTCTCTTTTTTCTTTTTTTCCCTTGTTTCTTCCCTCCCAACCCCCCTCCCCCCGCCCAACTCTTGAAAAAAGGTTCTATGGACTGAAAAGACCTCCAGGCGGAACGAACTGGGTTGCCTTGACTTACATAGGGTAGAGGATTAGACTATGTGTATCACAGCAGCAGAGGCTACAGCCCAGTGTGTGTTTGTAATGACCAGCACACAGGGCAGAAGCATTTTGCACAGTGTTTGTTTTTTCAGTCTTGCACTTACAAATAAGGTATGAGCAGCATGCTGTTTTTCATTTTGTAAACATTGCTTTTGTTTAAAATGTGATGGCCTTAACTACTGTAAGCATAGCCTATTTTTGTGCTTAAGATACTGAATGGAAAACGCTAATGTTTTGCTGGACTGTTTGGGACATATTTGGTCAAATGTGTATTAATTTGCCTGTAATGGCATTTACAGCAAACAAACAAACAGTGAAAATGGCATTGGAACATTACCTTTAGTTATTTGAACAGTTTCTAGGATTTGTAAAATACAGTTTATGTTAAAATAATTTTTATTAATTTAGAGAAGGCAATCGATGTTGGTAAGAACACAGACTTTTATTTTGGATTTTCTTGTTGTCATTGTGAGTGATTGCTTTTTTCATTTCCTAGTTTCACATTCTTCCTTTGTTCTTTTTATTTTTTAAAAGATTTATTTATTTGTTTGAAAGGCAGAGTTACAGAGAGAGAGAGGAAGAGACACAGAGAGAGAGAGGTCTTCCATCTGGTGGTTCACTCCCCAGATGGCTGCAATGGCAGGAGGTGTGCTGATCCGAAGCCAGCAGTCAGGAGATTCCTCTAGGTCCCCTGCGCAGGTGCAGAGGCCCAGGCACTTGGGCCACCTTCTGCGCTTTCCCAGGCGCATCAGCAGCCAGCTCTGGCCTCAGAATCAGCCCTTAAGGCATTCAGATCCGGCCAAAAAGCCCATGAGAGTATTTCAGGCATGGAAAGACAAGACACTCTGGCAAAAAAAAAAAAAAAAAAAAAAAACCTAAATGAAAGATCTCTGTGAGTGAGATCCCAGCGGAAAGAACAGGCCATCAAAGAAGGAGGTACCTTTCTCTGAAGGGAGGAGAGAACTTCCACTTTGACTATGACCTTGTCTAAATAAGATCAGAGTCAGCAAACTCAAAAGGCTTCCATAGCCTTGGCAACTCATGACAAGAGCCTCAGGTGATTACTGACGCTATAAACAAGAGTGTCAAATTGTTAAGTCAACAAAAGGAGTCACTGTGTACTTACTCCTCATGTGGGATCTGTCCTTAATGTGTTGTACTATGTGAATTAACGGTATAACTAGTACTCAAACAGTACTTTACACTTTATGTTTCTGTGTGGGTTCAAACTGTTGAAATCTTTACTTAGCATATACTAAATTGATCTTTTGTGTATAAAGATAATTGAAAATGAATCTTGATGTGAATGGGATGGGAGAGGGTACAGGAGATGGGATGGTTGCGGGTGGGAGCGAGGTTATGTGGGGAAAAAGCCACTGTAACCCAAAAGCTGTATTTTGGAAATTTATATTTATTAAATAAAAGTTAAAAAAAAAAGTAGTGTAGCCAGGACTTGAACTGGCATCCATATAGGATGCTGGCATTTGCAGACAAAATCTTAACTGGTTACACCACAACGCAGGCCCCAATTTGTATTCTACAATGAAGTATTCAAGGCACGAAAACCACTTAGCTCTCAGAATAAGAAATTCTTTCAGGGCCAGAACTGTGGCGAAGCAGGTAAAGCCACCAGCTGCAGTGCCAGCATCCCATATGGGCGCTGGTTCTAGTTCCGGCTGCTCCTCTTCCAATCCAGCTCTCTACTATGGCTTGGGAAAGCAGTAGAAGGTGGCCCAAGTCCTTGGGCCCCTGCACCCACGTGGGAGACCTAGAAGAAGCTCCTGGCTCCTGGCTTCAGATCGGCACAGCTTTGGCTTATGTGGCCATCTGGGGAGTGAAGCAGTGGATGGAAGACCTCTCTCTGCCTCTCTGTAGCTCTGCCTCTCAAATAAATAAATAAATAAATAAATATTTTTTTAAAAATAATTTTTTCACTAGAGTAACAGAGGGCTCTAAAGAAACTTGTGTCTGTTGGAGCTTTGGAGCTACTTTCATTCTCCACTCTCCTTGTGATAACTATGCAGGCATGGAGAACAGGTTTTTTTTTTTTAATTTTTTATCTGATTTTTTAAAACTTGAAAAGCAGACAGAGGCGGACACAGAAAGAGCTTCCACACTCTGGTTCACTCTCGAAATCCCTGCAATACTCTGGGCTTGGCCAGATTGAAGTCAGGAAACTGGAACTCAACCTGAGTCTCTCATGCGGGTGGTAGGGACCCAAGTACTTGAGCTATTAACCTGCTGCCTCCCAGGGTGTGCATTAGCAGTAAACTGGAATCAAAAGAGCTGGTACTCGAATCTGGCACTCTGATACGGAATGCAGGTGTCAAGAGGCATCTTAACTGCTCCACTTTATCAAATGTCAGCCCCAGGTGTTTGGTTTTTATTTTTCTCTGCATAGTTGTGCAGTAAAATTCATTTGAAATTATTTTCACCCTGCCCCTGATGAATTTTTCAATTTTAGTGAGTTAGAATTTTTCTACAATAAGCTGCACATATTTAAAATGCAAAATTTGATGAATTTTAACATATGTGTAGTCAGGGGCAGGGTGAAAATGAAAAGTATAGATGCAACAAGATTGGTCATGTTTTGGTAATTGTTAAAACTCCTTTTGTCTGTCTTTAAAATTTCCTAAATAATTTTAAATGAATTTTACTACACAGCTATACAGAGAAAAAACCAAAGTGTAAAATTTGATTAATTTTAACATATGTGGATATATGAAATCATGGTCACAAAAAATATAATGAACTTAGTATTGCAGGAGTGAGAACAGTGTTTTGTTTTGTTTTGTTCTAACCTCAGGTCGCAATCAATAGTCATTTGTGGAATCACTTCTTGGACAACTGATAAGAAAAAAATCTTGATGGCTCCGGAGGCTCATTTGTTTCCCCTTTTCAGAAGTTTTGTTGGCTGCACCAAACTAAAGCAGCTGTAGAAAGATAATGTCTTTAACTGATGTCAGCTTGTTCCTGGCAGGCAAGGCTGTTCCTAGGGCCCTCACATTCAGATCTTGGCCCTGGAATGCACAGTCCCTAGCATTGTTCCTGACCTTGGGAGATCATTGTTACATTTTTTGTTACTTAGAGAAATTAGGTATCGTAGAGGCGGAGCTCTCTTGTGTTCTCTTGGTGTGCTCATAGTGGCACAGTCTGCCTACCATCCAGGCAGGTCCCTCTTTGATGGGACTTCAACTTTAATTCTTGTAGAACATCAGTGATTGGCCTATGCTATGGAACAAGGAGAGTTTCAGAGCCTGTGTGCACCCTGCTACTTCTCTGCTTGCTTGTAAGTTTCCCCCTAACAAACCCTGCACCCTCTGATAATCAAAAGCTTGCTCCTTAGACATCAGTAACATAGGCTGTTGATCAAATCTGAATTTCTTGCTTACTAGGGGTAAAGGAGAGCACCATCTCTGTAAAGCTTCCTAGTGTTTCAGAGAGGGGGGAAGGTAAGGTGTAAATTAGAGAATCGAATATTTTATGGGTCTTTCAATGTAGGGACTTAATTAGAGGTAAATAAGGAATATGATACAGTTGCTCAGGATTGTTGAAAACAGCAAGACAAGGATTTTAAGGTTAGGAATTCAAAGAACACTGGGAAATTTCAAACCTTCTGTTGATGCTTTCCATTGAAGTGTTGTTGAGATATTTCTGTAATGAACAATGATAGTATTTGCATGGGCACTGGAGTCCCCCCAAAATAAAGTTATGTGAATCAGGACAGAATAGCAGAATCCTATTAATGTAAACAGTAAGGTATTGTTTTAGTGCTATCCTCTGGTGGCCAGGCTGATATGAGGATAGTTTTTGGTTTTCAGGCACTGGTGGCTGGTACATGTTTATGACTCCCTTATATGACAGTGATGTTAAACATTTTTCAAGAACTGAAATGAAGTAAACCAAGTTGAACTGCATTTAGTAATGGTTAAGTATTGTTTTGTGGGACTTTGTTTATGCATGTGAGTTAAATGAGGCATGAAGTCAGATACATTTCTTACAATGAGTTTGAATCCACTTTTTTTTTTTTAAAAAAAAGATGTATTTATTTTCTTGAAAGAGTTAAGAGAGAGAGAGAGAGAGAGAGAGAGAAGAGATTCCCCATCTGCTGGTTTACTCCCCAAACGGCTACAACAGCTAGGGCTGGGCTGGGCCAAGCCAGGGGCCAGGAGCTTCATCTGGGTCTCTCATATGGGTGCAGGAGCCCAAAGACCTGAACCATCTTCTACTGC
The DNA here is from genome assembly GCA_949820135.1 of Sylvilagus floridanus. NCBI lineage: Eukaryota > Metazoa > Chordata > Mammalia > Lagomorpha > Leporidae > Sylvilagus > Sylvilagus floridanus. The sequence continues at coordinate 84,845,202 of OX463223.1, forward strand.
TTTCCGAGGCACACCAGCAGGAAGCAGGATTGAAGTCAGGGCAGCCAGGACTCAAACCAGTGCCCATATTGGATGCCAGTGTTGCAGGCGGCAGATTAACCCATTGTACCACAATGCTGGACCCTGAATCCACAAACGTTTTAAAAGTTGAGCCTTAAAAAGATGCTGATAGACCCCTAAAATATTATTATTTCTAGCTTACACACTTCAATCTAACACTTCATGCTAGGAGAAAAAGCTTCCAGCTTTGTTAGAAAAGAACACATAATCTGAGTACTGGAGTATAGGTGCTCCTTATGTAGATTAAGTGGTTGAATGGGACCTTTTAATGTATGATGCTGTTTGCCATTTCAGCAGAGAGCTGAAAGTAACCATGTTGCTACTGCTGCATGAAAGATGGAGGCTACACACAAACAAATCCCTACCGTAATAATTACTAGCATTGGCCGGCGCCGAGGCTCACTTGGCTAATCCTCCGCCTGTGGCACCGGTACCCCAAGTTCCGGTCCCGGTTGGGGCGCCGGTTCTGCCCCGGTTCCACCTCTTCCAGTCCAGCTCTCTGCTGTGGCCCGGGAGGGCAGTGGAGGATGGCCCTGGTACTTGGGCTCCTGTGCCCACGTGGGAGACCAGGAGGAAGCACCTGGCTCCTGGCTTCGGATCAGTGCAGCGCACTGGCCTTAGCGGCCATTTGGGGGTTGAACCAACGGAAGGAAGACCTTTCTCTCTGTCTCTCTCTCACTGACTAACTAACTAAAAATAATTACTAGCATCTAAAGCTATGCCAAGAAGGCATAGGTTACTATTTCATTGAGATACAATGTACTTAGGCAGGGGACTGGATAAGATGACCTCTGGGACCCCCCTCAGTAGATGAATAGTATGATTCTAGAAAGGAGTCTGTGATCTAATCAGGCAGTTAAAATTATTTTATTGCTGTTTTTATCCCCCACAGGCAGAAACAGACACACACACACACACACACACACACTCCAGAGAGAAGAGAATACTTCCATCTGCTGGCTTATTCTTCAAATGCCTACAATGGCAAGGACTGGGACGGGGCTGACACTGTTGTGTAGTGGGTAGGGCCTTCGCCTGCAGTGTTGGCATCCCATATGGGTGCCAGTTCAAGTCCCTGGGAAAGCAGTAGAAGATGGCCCAAGTCCTTGGGCCCCTATACCTGCATGGGAGGCCCTGAAGAAGCTTCTGGCTCCTGGCTTCTGATGGGCACAGTTCCAATCATTGCAGTCATCTGGGGAGTGAGCCAGTGGATGGAAGATCTCTCTCTCTCTCTCTCTCTCTCTCCTTCTACCTCTCTAACTCTGCCTTTCAAATAAATAAATAAATCTTAAAAAAAAGTAAGGACTGGGTCAGGCAGAGGCTAACCCAGTGCAGGTCTCCTACATGGGTAGCAGGGACCCCAGCACTTGGGCCATTACCTGTTGCTTTGCAGGGTGTGCATTAGCAGGGAGCTGGAATGGGCAGAGCTGGGACTCAGATCCAGGCACTCAGAAATGGGATGAGGGAGTCCTAATCTGGTGTATTAACTGCTGGCCAAACATTCACACCAGAGCAGTTAATTTGAGATGTGTTTTCTGGTTATAACTTCCCAGTACCTGGTTCTGAGGTGCATTTGTTCTCGAGTGGGTTATCTGTGTCTTTGAGGAAGTTCTGCCACATTAGGGCTTCGGAAGGCCGGAGGTTATGGAAGGGACATAAGTTCCCTCTCTGTCCTTCACAGGCCTGCAGTTCCTCAGAGGGCGCAGTCGTTTGGACAGGCCACTGTCCTTTGGACCAGCACTTCAGTTTTTAACATAGTTTTGATTTTGTTTTGCTTTCCTATTTACCAAAAACAGGCTTGTTTTTTTTTTTCTATTAGAAAGAAAGTTTGAGAAACACTGCAACACTACCTTACTGGAAGTTGATGTAGTTCACTCAGGAATTAATTCAGCAAACAAGGATTAAAGGTCATTGGGGCTCCTGCTCTTGAAGCTTTCATTTCTGAAGCAGTCTTGTAAACAGGTAGATGTGGCCCAGGAGTGCAGTGGAGGAGGCCCAAGTGCTTGGGTCCCTGCACCTGCATGGGAGACCAGGAAAAGCACCTGACTCCTGGCTTCGGGTTGGCGCAGCGCCCGCCATAGCGGCCATTTGGGGAGTGAACCAATGGAAGGAAGACCTTTCTCTCTGTCTCTATCACTCTCAAATAAAATAAGATTTCCTAACTGTAGATGCTTTTCTGGAGCCCAGGGTTCAGATAAAGTTCAATGTTGTCAAGTACTTAGGGTGTCTTGGCTCATAGTAGGTGTTCAGTAAGAGTTTCTTTCTTTCTTTCTTTCTTTTTTTCTTTTTTCTTTTTTTTTTGACAGAGAGCGCTGCACCCATCTGAAGCCAGGAGCCAGATGCTTCCTCCTGGTCTCCCATGGGGTGCAGGGCCCAAGCACTTGAGCCATCCTCCACTGCCTTCCTGGGCCACAGCAGAGAGCTGGACTGGAAGAGGAGCTACCGGGACAGAACCGGCACCCCAACTGGGACTAGAACCCGGGGTGCCGGCACTGCAGGTGGAGGATTAGTCAAGGAAGCTGTGGCGCCGGCCCAGTAAGAGTTTCTTTGTCTCTTTTCCTCCAATACAGGGATGTAAAAAGTCTTGTGTGGATTCAGAGAAGGGCAAGATTTACTCTGCTTGGGGAAACTAGATTTGACAGAAGATCCAGAATTTTAAAGATGAGCAGTGGGAAGAAAGGAGCGTTGTAGATAGAGCTCTTAGGAGAACCTGGCTGGAGAAAGAAGTACATATAGAGGATAAATTGGGATTTGTTGCGGTAAAGATTAAAAAAGAAACAAAAACCACTCGCAGCAATACTGTTAAGATTGTTACCAGCAGGTCTGTCTCTAGTGTTAAATCAGAAAATAACTTATGCAGGAAGGATAAGGGCAATCCTAAATCCATTTTCGTCAACCTGTAAAACCAGAAGTTCCATAATATGCTTTCCCCCAGAATTCCAAACTCTCAGGGAATTATTCAGAAAGAAACAAGTACACCTTTGTGGATGTTGAAACTAACAGTGAAATTCTGGCAGTGTAAAATCGTACAATTTTCAGTGATGGAAGAAAACCTAGCGACCAATCTAAATCCTTCACTATACAGATGAAGAAACTGATACTCAGAGAGGGGCAGATTCTTGTCCAAGAACACATAGTTAATGGCAAAATTAAGATAAGAATGCAGACCTGTATATTCTCAAGAACTCTTATCCCAGTCATCCATACCTCATATCACTGCTTAACAGGCTGGTACCGATTGGTATTTACCAAGACGGCAGATTTTTCAGGCCAACTTTAGCTATTTTAGATTTTTAAAAATTTTTTATTTGTTTCACTTTATTTCAAAGAGACAGAAACAGAGATCGTCCATCCGCTGGTTTACTTTCTAAATGCACCGAACAGCAGGGGCTCTACCCAGTGGAAGCCAGGAGCCAGGGACTCCATTCGTGTTTCCCACGAGGGTGGCTGGGACTCAGATACTTAAACCATAATTTGCCGCCTCTCAGGATGCAGCATTATAGCTGGAAGTTGGAACTTGCGGGGCTAGAACCCAGGCACTGCGATATGCGATGCAGGCCTTCCAAGCGGAGTCTTAACCGCCGGCCAACCGCCAACCCCTAGATATGTTCGCTGCGTAGTCGTACGTGGTGTTTTACCGGGATAGCTGGACTCGTTTTACCGGACTCATGATAACAAAAATAAACTTAAAAGCGTATTTCCATGAAGTACGGCCGGACGACGAGTCCTCTTTCGCCCGCTAAGGGGCGCTTCATAATGTTTCCTTCGGTCTAGACACACCCCTTCGGTTCGGGAACAGAAATCCATTGGCAATCGGGAAATTTGCGGAACCTTGAGACCGGGCCCTAGGGCCTCCAGGGACAGAAATCCGTTGGCAACCAGGAAATTTGCGGAACCTTGAGACCGGGCCCTAGAAACTCCGGGGACAGAAATCCATTGGCAACCAGGAGACTTGCGGAACCTTGGGACTGAGCCTTTGCGCCTGGTAGGGCTGCTTTGTGAAGAGAACATTTCCTGCCTGTCGGCGAGGACGTAAATCCTTACGTGATAAGGTCAGCTTCCAATTCTCACGTTCCGATTAGCCACCCTAACGTAGAGAGGCGGGCTTTCGTTGGGGTCACTCTCTCCCATTGGCTGTTGGCGCGGCGGCGGTTTGGAGTGAGGGTAGCACGTTGAGGGGAAGACTGTGGAGTGCCGCGACACAGGGCTGGCGTGGGGCCCAGTGTTTTTGGGAATCTGGGGCCGGGCCAGGTCTGGGTCCCCGTGGCATGGATCGCGTGTGCAGTGCGTGGTACGGAAAGTGCGTCAAAAGGGAAGGGTTGTCGCCACTGTGGGCACGCAGCGTCGTGGTTGCCTGGCTCAACAAGGCCGAGTGGGACCAAGTGACAGTTTATCTGTTTTGTGATGACCCTAAGTTACAGCGGTACGCCCTGAACCGCATCACCGTGTGGAGGAGCAGGTAAGGGAGGGGGGCTCAGTCCTGTTACTCCCTGCTCGTGGCGCCTCACTTTTTCCTTTGTGGAGTTCCTCTGAGGCCCCATTTTCCAGTCTCCCCCGAAATTGCCTGTGGCCCCGCCCCCAAATGCCCCAGGGAAAGTCGCCGAGCGCTGGGCTTTAATGCCGTTTGTGATGGAAAGTAAAGGGCTGTGCCTCCCTGGTCCTCTCAATTGCGAGGTTTAACCTTTCCCGCCAAAAAGTGACCTTCCCCTTGGACAGGGTGCCGGGGGTGGGGGGGGGCGGGGTGGGCAGTGGGGCCTGATCCCGGGCTTGCGGAGTAGCTTAGCGCCCTGTTGGTATTAGGGAAGATGTGGAGGGAGTCTTGCCTACAAAACCACGTTTAAGTGGGGCGCCTCAGGTTGGTAAGATTTAGTTGGGAGGCAGGCTAGTAAGGGATAAGGGGCTTCTTTAGCTGAAAGGGGTGAGGGGTGCTCTTTCGAAAGGGGTGTGTCCACGCAACTCTTGATGGACAGTTCGGTGGTCTTCTTTTACCCTGGCCACCCCCCCCCCCCCCATGCCCTGTGTAGAGTCGAGTCCCACAGACGTTCCCCTGTTTCTACTCACCTTCTGGTGAGTTCATTCCTGTGCTCTTGAGCCAATCTACCATGGGGATAGCCTACAGCAATCAAGATTCTGAGGTGGAGGGTGGACCAGTGTAAGGGGCCTTTATGATAGTGCTGGCCTGTGGCCCTTTAGGTTAGGCAATGAACTCCCCCTGGCAGTGGCTTCTACAGCTGACCTGATACGCTGTAAGCTCTTGGATGCAACTGGTGGCTTGGGCAATGATGAACTTAGACTGCTCTATGGCATGGCATTGGTCAGGTAAGACCTGCATGAGGTTGAGGGGTGGGGTTGGCTTTGTGGCCTGCTTGGGGAGGGGGCGGGTAAGCATGTGATACGCAAAGTTTGGTTCCTGATACTACCTGAAGCCACAAGCCCTTTGTGTCCTCAATGTGGGTCATCCTGCGATTGCTTGACTTGACAGCTTTTGGTAGCCCCTGTCAACACTTTTCTTCTTTTTATTTCCTTTTCCTGAAAGTTTGCTCTCTTCTATTTTTCTTGGAATGTGTATGGGGGGTGGTGGTGTTCAAACCCATGTGATTTCTCTGAGCCTCTTCCAGTTTTGACAGTCTGATATTTTTTTCTTCCCCTTTAACTCCTCACCTGGAGGGACTTTCCTGAATGGTTCAGTTGGCCTTGGCTGTGATGTATTGTGGATTTTTCAACCCTCCCCCTGTCTATACCTAGCATCACCTATTTTCCCTTCTCTTCTCCCTGAACACTGAGGGCTGCTGAGTTGTGGCAGTGGAGACATGGGCTGGGAGTTCTGACTCACAGAACTACTCATGATGGTTCTAGCTGTCTCATGCACATTGGGAAAAAGGTTGCCTCTGAGCTTTGTCATCTGCCAAAACCTTTTCACATCCCACACCGTTCCCCTTCTCTGCCTTGTTCTCTTCTCCATCATTTGACTGCTCCCCATGTGACTTGATGCAGTGTTTTGTTCTAGCATAATACATTGTGTTACAATTTGTTATCCTAGACTGAACTCTTCAAGGCCAGAGTAATGTCTTCACCTGTGTGGCTTCAGTACATACAGGGCAGACTCTCAGTGAAGGTTGGAAAGGGTGGAGCCGTTCCTGTTCTGATACTAACCATTAGGACAGGCCAGTTAGTGGCAAGGTGGTGGAAATGTAAAGGGTCAGTAACTCAGCCAGGTGTTTTGAATAAAATGATTCCTCGGGCTGTGCCACTTATTTCTCCCCCAACCCCAGGTTTGTGAATCTTATCTCAGAGAGGAAGACAAAGTTTGCCAAGGTTCCCCTCAAGTACCTGGCTCAGGAGGTGCGTATGATAAAATGGTTTTGCTCAGTTCTCTCTCTCCAGGAGGGCTTACCAAATGGGACATGGGGTAATCATGTGGGCACACAGTCAGACTAGCTCATCTCAGTACTACCAGCCAAGCCCAGCAAGAACCCGAGAACCTCACCTTCCAACTTGAAAGAGGCAGAATTGCTCCCTTGCTCATGACTGGTGTCTCAGTGGGCTTTGCCTGCCTAGCTTGCTGGGAATGGCCCAGTCAAGCTGAGGAGTCCGAATGTACCACTGTGGGGGAGGGGACAGAAAAGAGGTAGCAATCACAGCCCCTCCCCCTGGAGAGCTGACAGTCTGAGGGAAGAGACAGCTCAGCCCAGCAGCACGAAAATACCAGACATTCCTGCCCTGAGTGACTACATGAAATGTGTAGAGGCCCAGAGCACAGTCAAGTTCTCAGTCATCAGAGAAGCTTCCTGCAGGAGCTATGAGAGGAAGAAAGGGAGGTATAGGGTACCCAGGGAGAGGGGATGGGGAAAAGGGAGGCTGGAGAAGGTGATTGTTAATGGTCATTAGTAAGAATTTTTCTGTTGGAGTGTAGCTGATGGTTGGGGAAGTGCGTGCCTCTTCTGATTTTCAAGACTACCCCTCTGGTGTAGTACAAAAGAATCAGGAGACCTGGTTTTTAATCTTGGCTCTGCCAGTAAGACTGAAATCTTCTCTGAGGACCTCAGCTTCTCTGTAAGGATGAGGATGGTCTGGCTGATTCATTTCTGGGTCCATTCTAGGTTTAATAGTTTTCAAATTTCTATACTTGCATCCTCCCCCACATTTAGGTGAACATTCCAGACTGGATTGTTGAACTTCGCCATGAGTTGACCCACAAGAAAATGCCCCATATAAATGACTGCCGTAGAGGTGAGTCCCTAGGGGATATACCTGTTACAATTAAGCCCTGGGGCCTGTGCTGGGTGGCACTTGAGGTAGAGGGAAAGAGAGATAGACCTGGGGTCATGGTGGGGACCAGGGTAAAGCAAGTGAGGTGCTTGCCTTGAGCATAAAATTTAAGGGGGCATCAAAAGCTCAGCTGTCAAGATAACATTTTAATGTGAAAAAAAATCTAATTAACAAAATCAAAATTTTAAATAAAACTACTGACTTCTTTTGTTTCAAGCTCCAGTGTGACTTAGCAGGGCACTGTTGGGTCCTCAAATATCCAGAAGAAGCCTCTCTTACTCTGTGTTATCTCGCTGTGCTTGGCTTTATCCTACTCACCAGCACCTTTCCTAGAAAAAAACCTCTCCTAGCATTTAAGATGAGATGTCAAAACCAGCAAGGGGCCAGTAGTAGAACAGACTAGTTCTCACTCAAAGTTTGGATACTTTGATTACAAAGTTTAGCCTATCCTTAAAACTTGCTCCTGAGGTGGTAGCCTCGTGAGCCTCACTCACCTCACCCTAGTGGTGGGAGAGTTGAGTGGCATGAGCCATCAATGACAGTGTCATGAACCCAGGAGTTCTCTGCTCATATCAATTAAGAACCCCTGAGACAGCCTAGCCCTTTGTGATGGTAAAACAGATGCAGAAAAGAGAAAAGACTTGGCAGAGACCAAGAGTGAGAACTAGTCTGTTCTACTACTGGCCCCTTGCTGGTTTTGACATCTCATCTTAAATGCTAGGAGAGATTTTTTTCTAGGAAAGGTGCTGGTGAGTAGGATAAAGCCAAGCACAGCGAGATAACACAGAGTAAGAGAGGCTTCTTCTGGATATTTGAGATTTGAGCCTTGGAGCCAATCTTCTTTCCTGGGGTTTTTCCATAATGCTCACAATATAACGCTGGGAGCTTCTAATAAGGGCTGGGACCTGCTAACTGCTTTATCTGTGGCTGGGTCTATGGCAGTGCCTTTGCTTCCTCCCTTCCTCTAGGCTGCTACTTTGTCTTGGATTGGCTCCAGAAGACCTACTGGTGCCGCCAGATGGAGAACAGCCTGAGAGACAGCTGGGAGTTAGAGGACAAGGAAGAGACAGATGAAGATCAAGATAAGAATGTAGTTGCAGATGATATCACAGAACAGCAACCAGAGCCTCAGACCGAAGGAAAAGGCGCAGAATTGGATGTCGGGGCTGACATAGAAGACAAAGTCAGCCAGGAAGTAGAGTCTCATTTGAAAAAGGTTCTGAAACAAAAAGAGCTGTATGGTAGGTGTCCATCGTAGGTATCCCTATGGGTGGGGGGGCTCAGGCTTCGGGGTAGCACTGGTTATTTTTTTTTTTTGGCTCAGTATTTTTTTCTGGGGTATGGTGAGTCCTAGCTTAAATACTACCACAAACCATCTACCTGGCTAGTTTCCAAAGAAACGAGACGAGAGGGCCTCAGGATCCCAGCAGGAATAGGGAGCTAGTCTGGCTGCCCTATCTGTCTCCCCATTCTGTTTTTAGAAAGAGCCCGAGATCTGCTGGTATCATATGAAGAGGAGCAGTTTAAGGTAAGAAAGTGCCCTCGACTTGGAGTGCTCTCATCTGCTCCAGCCATTTTTTCCTCTTGCCAGCTACCTGAGAGAGAAGTCTTAAGAAGGAATTTGAAAGAAAAGTGACAAAGCATGAGGGAACTTGTTGCAAAGAGAGAGGGGGAACTAAGAAGGTGACAAGAAGAGCTGAGTCAATCTGGCTGATCCTAACACTGGATGGAAGGGAGCAGATGATGAAGTTTGTGTATAACCTGCCCTGCTGGGTGGTAGGGAACAACTGGGACCAGGTAGTTATACAGCCCTGCAATTCCCCAGCTGACCAACAGATGGGGCCCAAGGGCTTTCTAGATGAGATCCCTCAGAGGGGTGCTGTTTTAATAGGAAGGGATATAGCTCAGAAACCACTTAGCACAGTCCTCCCTTTTTTCAGGTGAAGAAACAGAAGCCACGAATGAGTAAAGCAACACACCCTATATATATATATATATATACATATATATATATATATGTATATATATATATATATATAATTAACAATAGAAATGCAGTTATACCTGCGTCTCCTGATTCTTTCATCCATAGCCCATTTGCCTCCCCTCACCCTTTGGCTCAAGGGTCTCTGCTTATCTGCAACCAAATGCCCCCACTGGACATTTCAGTATGCATATCTGGTAATTGGGAGCCACAGGGAATTAGGTGGGGAATGGGAGTGAAGGAGGAGGAGAAAATCTGGTATTTGAGGCAGTTTAATCTAAGTTACAGGGCCAGTAGGGGAGTTGTGGGCCCATCCTAGCATGCCCTGCTCTATCCTCCTAAAGGTCAGTGCTGAGGTCCAATGGGAAGGGATGCTGGAGGGGTGGGGGTGGGTTGCTTGGCCGAACCAACTTTCTGATGGAACCCTCTTTGCTGGCAGGTGTTGGAGAAATTTAGGCATTTACCTCAGGCCATTAAGGCGTGGAATAACCTGTCCCCACGTGTGGAAAGCATCATGGCAGAGCTCAAGGGCATTACATGGGAAAACAGGTATGTAACTAGGTAACCAGGCTAGTGGCCTCACTGAAATCTGTCTCATAGCCTAGTCTGTCAAGCTCTGCTGTAGGAAATCTCAAGGATAAACCTTATCCCCCTCCCTATGACCCTGCATGATCCTCTGCTCCCCAGCCTAGCCAGCTACCTAGTGGGAGTTTGCCAGAATGGTCAGAGTTAGGAACGTCCACTGTCATCCAACCCCAGCTACCCTTTTTCCTCTCTGACAGTAAGCTGACAACACCAGCTACCCTTTTTCCTCCTCTTCATATGACACATAGACTTCATCAGTAAGATATAAAGCTCTGGAAAACTAGGAAAAGCCCTTGATCCTTATTACTTTGACTAGGTCTTGTCCAAGTTTGAGGTAAAAGATAAATGGTGAGCACTGCTAGTGCATTCTTGCAAACTGCTGGTACAGGATATCAGCATTCCCTGGATAGTTGGGGGGTATGGAGAGGAGTCAGAAGAGGCCCTTCTCAGCGCTGTGAGCCACTTTTTTTTTTTTTGCAAAAATAGTGCTTAGTTCAATTCGAAGCAGAGAAAGAGTATCTCCATTTTTCTGTCCTCCCTAACTCATATGGGCTTTCTAACTAAATGTAGCTACCAAGGATTTGGGAGAGCTTTCCATTAAAAACCTGTGCGGGGCAAAAATAAGAAAACAATGTTTTATTTAAAAAAAAAAAAAAACCAAAACAAAAAAACCTTCCCAGCTATGGAGAGCCTGAAAGGAATCGGATGCAGCAGTGTGTGTAGGTATGTGGTAAAGGTGGCACAGTGGGCCTGGGTAGAAGCCTGGAGTATAGGCTGGCATTGCCCTAGAGTCTTCTTTTCATCCTTAGGAGAGGACTATATTCAAAGGTATTTGAACAATGTCTGCCTAGCCCAGAACTCTTGGCTCCACCCTTCAGTAGAAAGTGGGCAGTGACTCCGTTAGCAGCTCAGGAACACTATCCTGTGACTCTGTCCTGTAGTGTTTTCCCAGCATTGCTGAGCAGGCTGGCTGTAAGAACTATTCTTTCTGAGTACTTATTCAAGGAGATAGATGGCAGGACAACTATTTCCTCCTCGAGCCTGCTCTGCTGGATGTCAGCCCTCCAGGTACTGGGATACCTTGGGAGCTCTTTTTCCCCCTAGAGCAGGTCAGCTAGAGGTGCTTCCTGGGGAGCCAGTAGCTCTGGAGGAGTCAGCTTGCTGTTGCTGGTTTAGGTTTAAGGTAGAGAGGGATGAGAGGTTGCTACTATAGCTCATTCCTTCAACTCCTCTAACTGTTTTAAGTTCTAGGAGTTCCTAGTAATAAGGCCTGTGGGTCATATTTGATCAGAGCAAATGAGTCCCTGAGGTTTCTACCTCTAGGATCTAAAAGAGGACATCCAGGAAGAAGAGGAGGGGTGGAATGGTTCAGAGCAAAACAAAGACTGCATAGGTACTGAGGTCAAGTCTAGAAGACTTGAGACCTTATGATCTCAGGCCTGAGACTTTTCTCTATCGGTGTTTTGAGGCTTGTTCAGCTACTACTGTCTTCATTATGGGCTTTAGATCAGCATGTTCTCCATAAATACTTGTTCACAGGCCTCTGCCTCCACCCCTGCTCCAGGAGGCTGAAGCCTAAGATCCAACTGTTGCCTGCCTCCCTCCCCATTCTTACTGCCTTGTCCCTTCCTCCCCACCCCCCTGCCCCCATGCTGTTTAGGGTACTTGAGCCAGAGGCATTAGCTGCCTTGGAGGTGGTGGGGGTGGTTAGAAGAAGGTCTTCTGCTAGCTTTGGTTTGATAAACTGGTGTCCTCTTGTTCCAGGGAAGCTGTGCTGGATGCTTTTTTAGATGATGGCTTCCTCATCCCCACATTTGAACAATTGGCAGCTTTGCAAATTGAGTATGAAGGTAAGGTCCTGGGCCCTCATTGTAGCCTTAGGGTTCTCTGTTTCCTGGGTGGGAACACCAGAGGTGGGTTAGGGGGCCCTGGACTGTGGGACTAGGGCTGTTTCCCACCATCCCATGGCTTGTGGAAGCCCCTCAGCTCTCCTGTGTGAGCAGAACAGGTAGCCACACTGATAATGCAGTTGTGGGGCTTCAGTGGGCTGGGGTCAGGTCCGGGGAGTATTAATGCCATTATTGTGCCATGTCAATTGTGATTTAGCCACTAACTAGAAGCTAGAACAGCAGCACTGGAAGGGCCTTGTGAGGTCATCTAGTCCAAAAATCTAATGTTACAGATGGTCAGGCTGAGGTCCAGAAGGGGGAAAGTACTGACCGAAAGTCAAAAAGTGAGTTGTTGACAAAGTTGAAGCTAGAACCAGAGCTCTTTTTTCTTTTGTTCTTTATTTTGAATCAGTTGTTGTTTGCTAGATACTAACTGGTTTCTCTCTCTCTGCTGCTCTGCTCTCCTCTCTCTTCTCTCTTCCTGTTCTGTGGTGGCAACTCCACTGGTGGTGGTGGGGCTCGCATGTGCGTGTCTGCACTCTGTTTCTGGCTTGCACTTGCTCTCGCGCTCCCCTTTGTCCCCCATCAACGGTTGTCCCTCATAAATCAGAAAATGTGGACTTGAATGACATCCTGGTGCCAAGGCCGTTCTGTCAGTTCTGGCAGCCTCTGCTCAGGGGCATGCACTCCCAGACCTTCACGCAGGCACTGCTGGACAGGTTGTTCTCTGAGCTGCCAGCCTTGGGCAACAGTGGGATCCGGCCCACCTACATCCTCAGATGGACTGTTGAACTGATTGTGGCCAACACCAAGCTGGGTAAGGCAGAGTAGCCCTAATCTGAGGGCCTAAGGCAGCCCAGGCAGCAGCATCTGCCACTGTCCTTAGCTCTCTGCTGAGAAGTACCAGGCAGACACCTCCCTTGTTTAGGTTTGTTCATGAGGGCCCCGTGGGCAACAGTAGACAAATTTCCCTCTTCCTTTCTCTTCCCAGAGCCAAGTAAACTGCTCTAGGGCAAAGTGCCTTGAAAGCTTTGAGTAGTTAGGAGCAATTGGGTGGGTGGTCTAGGAGGAAGGGGGGGGGGATATAGCCAAACTTTTCAAGGCAAAAGGTTGGTGGGGTTGGGGGGAGGGTGCTCAATGGTTCCTCCTCCTCAAGTCTTTTCTTCTCTCAGGACGGGATGCTCGCCAATTTTCCGCGAGCCAATGGGAATCAAGAAAGAACTGGAGACTGTTCAACTGCTCTGCCAATCTTGACTGGCCCCGGGTGGTTGAGTCTTGCTTAGGCTCACCCTGCTGGGCTAGCTGCCAGCTCCTTCAGCTGTAAGTTTCTTGAACTCCATTTGGTAAGATAGTGAGGCCCTGTGGGCCTCAGGGCCACACAGCCCTACAATGGCCAAGTTGGCAGGCCCTTTTGAGGACATCTAACCCAGAGTTGCTTCCCTTGACAGATGGGAAAACTGAATCTAGGGAGGGGGGTGGGTAAGGTGTTCTTCCCAAAGAACATACAGCTTAAGACCTGGCTAGGCTGAATCCAGCATGAGAATGCTTAGCACAGTGGCCTGCACAGAGTAAGTGCACAATAAATGGTAGCTGCTGTTTTTATTAAACCCAGGTCTTCTGATTGCATGCCCAGTGCTGTCTCCTCTATTTTCTTCCCAAAGTATACCTCTGAGAGTGGCTCAGCAACCTTCAGTGGCCCTCTGCTGCCTTCCTGTTGAAGTTCAGGCTTCTGAGCCTGACATTCAAAGATCTTTCTGATTCTGGCCCAACCTCCTCCAAATCCCTTTTACCCAACCCACTGTGGGTCTGTGGTCAAACTGAATATTGCACTGCTTTGTGTAAATACTTGTAGTTGTCTCCTTTGCCTTTTCGCTATCATTTCCTGACCCCAAGCCACTTCTTCATACTCATGGAAGCCTTTAGCATCTGATTCTCTTCCTGCTTTTTGGAGCAATACCTGTTTCATTTGGGTGACCCATCTGCTGCTCACCAGTGACTTCCATTGTCCACTACACTCAGCAACCCTTTGCCCTCATCGGAGGTGTCCCACCTCTGAAAGCTGACCTCGCAGCATCCCACTCGGCGACCACCACCTCTCGTCTTTCTAGTTTTCACCTTGCATCTCATGACATCTGCTCTTTGTCGGCATCCAGACCTGTATCCTTCTATTTCCTGCCTCCCTCGACCCTCAGTCGTATCTGTGGTTGCTCCCTTCAGCCACTCATCATCAGCATCCTCAGCTCTGCCCATCCTTTGGCTGCATCTGACTTGCAAACCCCAAGCTGGGATTGTTTCTTCCCATTCTGCTTCCCTGCTCTTCAATCTGGGTAGCTGAACTCTGCTGGAGAAAGCCTATACATAGCCCTGAGGATTGCTGCCACTGCAGAGGTACATGAGTTTTAATCTTGGGCTAGGCCTCATTTCTGCTTGTCTGAATTTTGACTTGTTTTTCTGACCACTTTTTCTCTCATTTCTTGACTATTCTAAACCCTTACCACTCACCTCAAGCCCTTCCCCCTCTCCCATTTTACCCTAGCTTCCTCGAGCACATGGAGGCATCCAGCAGGGCCCCCTCAACCTGAGATCCAGCCCTCGTGAACTGATCTGCGGCTGCACTCAACCTTCTCGCCTGTCTCAGGAAGAGGTGGCCTTGCCCTGCCTCAAAGCCTGCTCCTCCACCTGTGCTCTGGAGCCACCTCTGCCACCATCACTGGGGCCTCCCCCAGCCTCTCCCTCGCTCTGCCGACTCTTGTTCTTCAACCTATGAATATCCCCGAGTTTTTCTCATCTTAAAACAATAACAACAATACAAGCAAAATTTCCTTTCACCCCAAATTCCTCTGTTGGGTTACCTCCAACTTGTCACTCTTTCCAGTCAAAACATTTCAAGAGAGTAGTCTGTGCCCAACGGTCTCAGTTTCCATACTACTCTCTTAACACCCCAACCTGCTATAATTTGGCATTAACCCCAAGAGCTGACCTCCAGATTACCAAACCCAGTGGCCCTTGACACTGTCTCTGTCTGCTGCATTGGTGCTGTTTACTACTCCCTCCTAGAAGTGCCTGTGTTGATTACGAGTTCCTACAAAGTGCTGAGGCCCAAATTTCTTTAGCCCAGGCCCTTCCCCCAAGATTCAGGCTGCTATGCACATCGAATATCTCCCCTTGGATGACCCACAGACAGCTTACTGGGACCAAAAGAGAATTGGTCAGCTTACTCCCTGCCCCGACTCCAAGGTGATCTTCCTCTGTTCCTTATCTCACTTGGTGGTAGTACCATCTACCCTGTCCTGTTAACTCTCAAATACTTCCAAAATCTGAGATTTTGTGTTGCCCTGTCTACTTCCCCTAGTGTCTCCTTTGCTTTTTCTGACTGAGCTTTTCAAGGGAAAGGGCTCTGTGTTAACTATCTGTGTCCCAGCCTTACCACACAAGTCCAGGCACCAGTAAACGTCATTGGACTGAACTCTGCTTTCTCATTGCCAGCAGTGCTGTCTTTGCTGGGAACTGACCCAGTGCCTGGGGAATGACTGAAGTGGGAATCTGGATGCCAAGACTTTTAGTCCACTGATCCCCCTATTGAGTCCAGAAGTATTTCTTGAACCTTTATGGCAAAGTAATGTGTTCATAAGATAAAAACGAGGTCTTGTAGACAGTCAAGGCAAGACCTCCAGTAGATGGGATTGAACCAAACAGCCACATTGCTAGATGTATGTGCTGGAGACTAGAAGTTACACGGTTGGATGGGGGAGTGGGAAGAGAACCACAAAGGCCTGGAAGAGTGTCAGGGGAGGCCTTTGAGCAATTTAAGCAGAGGAAAAACGAAAAGGAAGTTTCAAAGTCCAGAAGGAATGTGGCATGTGTATGCAATGTGGGTGGGGGGACTGAAAAGAGCAGCATGGAGAGGCTTGGATAGGTGACCTTCAAGGTACTTTCCAATCCGAAGTGCCTGCAGAGTGGAAGCTGCTGGTCTTGGAGAAGTCTGGACCACAGAGATCTTCTCCCAACCCAAGCAGACCAGAGGGATGCGACACATGCCAGCAGTAACAGCGGCTCACTTGGGTACGATTCCTTGTGCACAGATCCTATCTTCCCCAGATAATCAGTAAATTTAGTGTTCATCTCCCCATTGCACAGACTGGGAATCAGGGAGAATTTGCCCAGGTGTTATGTGGCAAGTCAGGCAGAGCTAGGGCCAGATTCGAGATAGCCTGTCTTTAGTCCCATGCTCTTCTGTAATGTTCCACTAGATTGTAACATTGCAGAAAATATCCGTCATTAGGCTCATAAAAGGAAGGAGGTGCATTTCAAAACTCCTATCAGCCCTGCACCTTCGCAGTCAGACTAGGCAGCTCGAGATAGCCGGTGGGTAATAATAAACATCCGTGATAAGGAGTCTTGCCAGTATCGGATGCCTGGGGATATTTATTATTCATCACACTGATGGACCGCAGTGAGAGGCCAAAGTTTCTCTCTGGCTTCTCCTCTAATAAAGCTGGAAGCTTTTCAAGAGCTTCTTCCTCCAGCCAGCCAGTATCAGCTTGGTTTGAGCCAGTGTCCTCCTGGAATATGAAACTAGCCCCACGGAGAAGGGTCCCCCGGTCTCTCAGTGGCGGTCCCACTAGCCCCAAGCCTTGCTGTTACTAATGTATGTGACCAGTCGGCATGCGTCCGGACAGCAGACAGCCCACGGAGCAGACGTTCCCCCTGGGAACTGCCCACAGTTCAGTCTCAACAAACCCAGAAGGAAACTCCCAGCCACATGCCTGGCAGGGCCTGGGTGCCTGTTGGTGCCAGGTGCTGTGCGTGGCCCTGTGAGGGGTGCTCATCCCCTTCCCGCTTCATGAGTTCTCCTTCCCAGCGGCTCTGTGTGTGTGTCGGTGGTTTTGCTGTGAGCACCGTCTTGTGTGTGCTCAGTGTCCTCATCTTTAACTCTCCTCTGCCAGAGCCCTGCCAGCGGTCACCAAGCCCTGCTCTCTGTCTGTCTGTCTGTCTGTCCCTCACAGCTTCTCTCCCTTCCGTCTCCACTGCTGGTACCGTAGGCCAGCCCTCACCGAGTCTGGCCTGAACTGTGGCTACAGGGTAGGCTCCCTGCCTCCAGGCTGCCCGCCCAGGCTGTCCACGTTGTATCCTCCACACAGTCACCATGGTGATCTTCAGAAGCAGCCTTCACCTGTGCTCAGAGTTGGCAGGTGACCCCCGCCCCTGCACCCCCCCCCCCCACGTCCTTCCCAGCCTTGTCTTCCTCCCACAGCTCCTCAGCACAGGCCTTGCCCTCCAGCCAGGCTGCTTACTGCACCCAGCACAGTGTGCTCGCTCTTGTTTCTGGTCCTGCACGAAGCCCTCCCTTGCTCTCACCTGCCCTCTGTGCTCTCTGCCTCCCCCGGCTCCCATAGTGCCCACGGTAGGTCCACAGTGCTCATCTGGCCTCTCTCCCACATCCTGCTTTGTCTTGTCAATGGCTGCTTTTTTTTATTTTCTTTTCCTCCATTCCAGGCTGGGCTGTAGCTGTTCCCGTACAGGGATGGCACTTTGTGTTCTGTGCAGAAGGAGCCCAGCCCACTTCCAGGTGTATCCTTGGAGCACCGGACAGATTGCTCCACTAGGCCAGAGGAGAGAGGGGTCTGCCATTCTCATCTCCAGCCCTGTAGACCTCCTGGCTAGTTTGCATATTTATGTAGCATTTCAGTGCAGACTAAGAGCTATCATTTATTGCATGCCCACTATGTGCCAGGCACTGTGCCAGGCATTCGATGTCTGCTTTCTTATTACTCCTCCCAACAACCCTATTAAGATAGGTACCATTATTGTCCTCATTTTACTGAGCATGGAAATAAGGTATAGAGAGGAACCAGAGCTTGTTCAGGGTCCAGGGGTCCTGTTTTCTGTATTTTCTGCTCTGCGGCACTGCCTTTCAGAGGCATGTCTAGAAGCTTAGATACCAAGTTCACACCCTCTGGAAAATTAGGGTATGAAATGACTTGAGATTTTGAATCTTTACCTACCCCATCCCTCCCTTTGCTCAGCGTCTTCAAAGCCATGGGGCAGGTCCTACCACAAGGGGAACAGGAGAAGCTGCTGCGCCTCTGTTCCATTTATACCCAGAATGGAGAAGACAGCCTGGAGCTGGAGGGCTTTGAGCCCTCCCCCATTGGGAAGTCTCCGTACACCCTGGATAGCCTGCAGTCCATCCTCAAACCAGCTGGCTCCAACTGTGGGGCTGAAGGAAAGGCCCAGCAGCAGCAGGAGAAGGACAGCCTCGCTGATGTCAAAGAGGAAGAGAAGGAGGAGGACAAAGGCTTGCAAGACCAGGTAGACGAGGGGGAAGAGAAAGAAGAAGAAATGGAGGAGGAGGAAGAAGAAGGGGAAAATGACCAGGAGGAGGAAGCAGAGGAGGCTGAAAGTGATGAAGATGATGAAGATGACGAAGAGGAGGAGGACGAAGAGGAGGAGGAAGGAATGGAAGTGGCACCTTACACTATATTGCAAGAATCCCCCGGTTTTGAGTTTGCCAATTTCATGGCCCACAAAAGAGGAGCTTTGCAAGGCTCTTCATGGCAAGTTAGCTCAGGTAAGATGCCTGATAGCCACTTCCATCCTACACCAATTTCTTCCCTCTGGCTGGCTCTGGAGGTTTCCTTTCATCCTAAGGAAGAGATGAGAAGTAGCAGGGCATATCGGAGGTGAGGCAAGCTTGGGAGGCAGCCCGATGCATGGATAACAGGTGGCTTCCCTCTCCTTTAGGATGGAGCCTGTGAGTACCAGGAACCACCATCAGGCTGCTGGCTGCTTCATGTAGAGAACGCATGTGGGTGTGGGCACTGGGCAGTGATGCACAGGCAAGAGAAGGCCAGAGGGGGAGAGGTGTGTATGTGGATGATTCTGCACATGTCTTTCTTGGACAGTGAGAGAGCTTTTTATGTTTATATGAGTGGATTACACAGAGAGGCTGGCTGGTGGTAAGACAGGATTTTGCTGTGTGTATTAGAAAGAACGAACCCAGGGAATTAAGTCAGAGAAACTGGAAGTGGGCTCTGAAGAGAAGAAAAGGACTAGTACAGATTTAGGTGAAGCACATGGGAGGGCTATCAGAGTAGAATGGGGAGGAATGCAGGGATGGTTGGTGATGTGAGAGTGGCAAACTGCTTTTCTGAGTGGTCTTTTGAGTGCCCTCACTGAGGTTAGTGAGCAGAGACCCAGAAGGAGTAACAGAACAGTGATGTGTGTGGGAGCCTATGTGTGTGCATGCACACAGTAGAGGCAGGAGCACGGCCTGTGTGCTGCAGTCTGAGAGAAGTAGGGAGAGAAAATGGTGGGGCCTGGTTGTGGCGTGTGGGGAACGCAACGAGGAGTGAGAGAATGAGCGGGGAGGCAGGGAATAAGCCTATGGGGAAAGGTATGGTCTGTGTCATTGTGTAGAGGTGGGTGTGGAGGGGCTGGGGCATTAAGGCCCTGAGTACTAGGGGTGGGAGAGTGCATTTGTGTCCCTGTGTGGGTGGATGGGAGGGTGGGGTTACCTGCACCTGCTGGACAAATAATGGCATGTTGACAAATACCTTAAGGCAAGGAGGGCTGTGTTTTTGAGTTTTTAAAACTAGTGAAAGGCACATTGGCATAAGCAGAATTGTGTGTGGGGGGTGGGATAGTGAAAGGAGAAGTCATTGTGAAATCATTGCTAAATGTGCAGTAGTACAGCTGTGTATACATGCATACGTGGTCATGTATATTTTTGGAAGAGGAGGCAGTGTCACCAAGACCCATAAGGGCCAAGAGGTATTTGTGTGAAGAAAAGAAGTAGCAATAATGTGAGGTAGGGACCTGTGGAAGGGCTTGGGAATAGACAATGAGACAGCCATCCAGAGGTAGCCTGTGTGTTTGTGCTGTCACTGAGGGTCCATATACAAGAGTGTCAGTTTAGAGGTAAGGGCAGTGACAGAGGATAGGGGATGTTAGCAATGTGGAAGATGGTCAGGTCAGTGACAGACAGAACCCATGAGGGGAGTAACCCGTGTGCATGAAAATATCTGTATTATAGGGTGATTCTGGGCATCAAGATAGGTATAACCTGTAAGAGCTAGGGGTAGGGAGTGGGCAGGCAGATGCACAGCCCTTCTTGAGGGGCACCTCTGGGTTATATAAAAAGCTGGTCCAGGGGTAGGCTTTTAGCCTGGTGATTAAGATGCCTGCATCCCATGTTGGAGTACCTGGGTTCAATATTGGACTCCAGCTCCTGACTCCAGCTTTCTGCTAATGCAGACCCTGGGAGGCAGCAATAATAGCTCAAATAATCATGTCCCACCCATGTAAACCTGGATTGATTTCCCAGCTCCTCGCTCTGGACTTGGCCCAGTCCCAGTCATTGCAGGCATTTAGGGATTGAACTGGCAGATGAGATGTCTCTATATTTTTCTGTCTCTCAAATAAATAAGTAATTTAAAAAAAAATGCTAGTCCATGGGTAAGGGTTTGGTGCAGTTTGTTGATGCTGCTTGAGATGCACACATCTCATATCCAAGTGAATGGGCTCAAATCTTCCAATTCCAGCAGGTGATGGCTCAAATAGCTAGGTCCCTGCCACCCATGTGCAAGATAGAGTTCTGGGTTGCTTGTTTTAGTCAGGCCAAGCCCTGGATATTGCAGGCATTTGGGGAGTGAACTAATAGATGGGGATCTCTGTATTGGTTGCTCGTGCTCTCTCTCACGCTCTCTCTCTCCTTCTCTCCTCCCATGCCTTTCAAATAAATAAAATGAAAAAATATATTTTAAAGAGCCAGTCCAGAGTTAGTACCTTACAGAATGCCAGGGCATTATGATAGGGAGAACACTGTGAACCAAGGAGAAGCAGGTGGCCAGGAACAAAATCTACATGGAGCTCACTAGTGAAGGCTTTTTTTCAGAAACACTGCATTCATCTGTGTAAGCATGGAGAGGGAGGAATGAATATGGTACTGTTTGAAGGGTGTGTAGGTGAGAAGACAGAGATGCTAAATGACATGGTCCACCTAAAGTGGAGTGTGTGTGGAGGGCAGGGTTTTGGGTTATGAATGTGTAAGGGCTAGAGCATTAAGTCGTTCCCTCCCCTCCTTGCCATTGCTCCATCTGTGTGTGCGTGTACACGTGTGTGGAGGTAGGGATGGAATTTCTGGTTTGTGTGCCTGTGAATGAGAGGTGTAGGAAGCAGGGCGAGGTATGAAACGGGGACATTCACTGAATGAGGGCTTGGTATGTGAGCTTCTGTGTGTATACTTGGGTGGCAGTGAGGGGCAGGCTGTGTAGTGGAAACAGCCTTTCCCTAGTGGAGGGATGTTCTTTGTGCATCTGGGGGCAAGGGGTATATATTACTTCTGAGAGAGTCCACCCAGAGGTGGGTGAGGATGTGGGTGTGTATGTACATCACTTCAGGCAAGACCGCTAAGAAAGAATGTGGTATTGCAGTACATCAGGGGGTTAGCATGTAGGTATGGAGGAAATCTAAGTCATACAGATACTCAAGTAGCAGTGGGTTTGGAAGGGGGCTGCTGTGGGAATTCTAGGATAGGCAGACCCTCCGATTGTGTGTGTGTGTGTGTGTGTGTGTGTGTGTGTGTTTCTGTTTCTGTTTCTCCCACAGGCAGGGAAATAGGGATGAGAGTGAGTTCAAGGCCGTGATGCAGCCAGGTCTAAAGATGTTGTCTGTGTCTATGGGGACATGCCTGGGAAAATGGGAGGAAAGCAGAGGAACAAAAATGTCTGTAGTTGTGTATATGCCTGTGTGTGTGAGATAGAGGTGTGGTGGGGGACACTGCATGGTGCAGTGGGCTGTGATGGAGAGGAGTTTGTGGGAAGTGAGAGAGGAGGGAGACTGGGGATAGGCAGATAGCCTGTGCTGAGTGACCTCACAGTGGGCTGGGTGGGTGGGCCTGTGCACCAGAGCCTCAGTTCATCAGTCCACTCCTGCCACCTGTCTTTGTTCCACAGAGGATGTACGATGGGAAAAATTCCCTATAGGCCGAGTGCCAGGTCAGACTGAAGACCCTGCTGAGCTGCTGCTGGATAAATATGACACCATGTATCTCTTGGAGCAGCCTGTGCTAGAGCAGCGGGTGGAACCCCCGAAGTGCAAGAGTGGGTGAGTGCCCATGGAGCAGGATTTCTCACCCCATTTCTCTGCCACCTGTAGAGGGGAGAGGTGGAGGCCAAGTGGGGTTGGTAGGGGCAGTGGCTGTCCCTGCCGGCTTAAATCAGTGAAGTATAAGCTCTAGTCACTGGCTGGGCCCTTGCCCAGGATACCTTGCCCTAGAGTGGAGAGCCAGTAAAGTAGTCACACACAGCTGGCTTGGTACTTCTCTCAAATTGCATTCAGTTAGTCTGTGTAAGTGAACATGTGTACATGTGCATGTGTGTATGTTTTGGGAGGAGACAGATCCGTAGCTTTCAAGATTCTCTACAGGTCCACCACTCCCAAAAGCTCAAGAACAAGATGCTATAATCCATCTATTTCATGTTCTTGTGGACAAGGAAACTGAGGCCCAGAAAGGGGAAGGGATTTGTCTAAAGGTGCACAAGGTAATCAGTGAGCCTCCCTGCACTGTCTGTGCATCGTGGTAGCAAGGCCTACGCAGGACTCCATGCTCTCTCCCAAAACTTGCCTTTGGACCATGGGCCTAGGAGCCCTTGGGCATCAGGGGCCAGTAATAAGCAGCCCTCACAGAGGGGCTATGCTGGTAACAGAAAAGCTCATCCAGAGGGCCTGTATGTTCCAGAATGCTGGGCCATTGTGATGAGGAGAATCCTTGAGTACCAGAGACCTCTGTGGGCCCCTGTGTGCCTGATCCCTGGGAGATGAGCCCCTCTTCATCTGGCATTCTGGGAGAGGGTTCAAGAACCCAGGGACCCCAGAAGGCCAGGCCCAAAGCTATGTCATGGACTCTACTCAAAGCCAGGGGGCAGCAGACCTCTTGGAGAAGAGAGGAGGCAGCTGCGGAAGCCAGGTGGTCTATAGTTGGGAGTAAGGTTCACTTGTCTTCAGCCCTAACTAACCTGGCCCTGGGTAAGGCTGGCTCGATGAGCACCAGGGTATAAGGGGTGAAGTATAGGCAGGTGGAGCTGTTAAATCAGGAAAGAAGCTGATCCAGCTCAGCTTCCAGAACCCCTGTAGTAAGGGAGACTTCGTTGGAGCAAGGCACACCCACCCTTGCTCTTTGTCTCAGCTCCATTCCTGACTTGGATATGTGGCCTGGGCAAGTCCTTTCTCATCTCTGGGAGTTTCCTTGTTGATAAGATGGCGGCTGGTTGGAGGGTATAGGACTAGATCATCTCAAAGGGTTTTTTCAACTGCAGTAGCGTAACCCTGGATCTGCCTGAGGGAAAAGATGATGGCTTTGCTCTCAGCTGTCACCCTCATCCAGGTGGAAGGATGTTGGATCTGCAGGAAGCAAGGGAAGCAAGAGTGTTCTGAGCCAGGGAGAAGGAGGGCAGTCGGTAGTTGTTTCCCTACCTCAATCTTATAGTTATGGGAGGGGAGTTGGGCCTAGCCCTACTGCCCAAACCTGGCCTTGGGCCTCTTAACCAGCTGCTGGGTGTGGGAAGGATCCAGCCCAGAGTTGTCTGGGCCCCCAAGTTCCTGAGAGGAGGCCCTGTTGAGGGAGCCACTTTCAATATCTTCCTGGTGGTGGGATGGGGAAGAGCCCCTTCCCTTACCTCAACCCTAGCAGCTCTGCTTTAGTCTGGTTTGTGCACTGGGGCTCTGCATAAAGCTTCATTCAAAAATTCCACTCTTCCTTCCCTTTCCCCTACCTCAAGTAAGGGGGAGGGCAGAGTCATCCCTGGGTCCCACTTGAAATTGTTTCTCAGATTTGTTCTAGTCTTTTCATTATAAAGCCAGGAAGGAGGATGGGCCTCAGGCCCCACCCTTCCCAAAGAGACACACACACACACACACACGCACGCACGCATGCACACACATGCACACACACCCCAGTCAAGCACTTTTGGCCCTTCCCCCAAGCCTAAAGCTGCCTCGTTCCCTCACTGACCCCTCACTTTCTCTGCAGCATTTTGAACATGAACTGTGATGTCGGCAGTAGCAACTGCAGCAGTGGCAAGTGCGAGCGCCTTTACTGGAGCCAGGCACAGATGCACAGGATCAAAACTGGCGTGCAACTCTTCTGATGCCTGTCCTGGTGCAAGTGATCATCCAGCTCTGCCAGGACAACAGCCCACTCCCCCGTCCACTGCACCCTGTGCTCCGTGAAACAGCCTGAGTGAGAACTCGGTTCAGTAACAACTCAACTTTCCAGTGGGATTTTGAGTATGGTTTGAGTTTTTATTTCGTTTTGTTTTTTGTTTTTATTTTGTTTTGTTTTAAAAAACAATAAACAGGCAACTGTTGTTTTGATGTTTGTGAGATGAGGGAGTATGTGCTGGGGCATACCAATGTAGTTTTCCCTTTCCTGTGGAAGATCCAGAGAGGATGGGATCATAATAGGGTTTTGAGCAGGAACTGGATCCCGAGGCCCCTTGCCCTGATCCTACAACTACATTCCATATCTTCTGCCTGACTCAAACCATTTCTGCTCACTTCAGCTGTAGTATGGGGCCAGCTCACTTGGAAGAATCAGGCTATAGGGGAGATGCATTTCTGACCACAGAGCTAGGTCAGCACTGGTGGGGTAGGAAGGGGGCTGGCTCACAGCCTTCTGGACAGTGGGAAAACCTAGGTTTTCCTGTTGTTACCCAGCAGACTTCCTGTTCATCTCCTTGCCTGCCCTCATTGGGCACCAAACAGTGAAAGCCAGAGAATCCTTTCTTTCTCACTTCTCCACTCTTTTAATTCAGAAAAGGTAGACTGGACTTCTCTGTGGTAGGCATTGGAGCCAGAGAAACGTCTTAAGGACTGACCTAGAGCCCATTCTGTATGGTCAGTCCCCTTAGATACTTCACTAAAGAGTGCTTGCCCTGTGTCAGCACTGAGCTGCCAAGAGACGGGATGAAGAGACCACGTTCTCACCCCTCAGGGCCTTGAGCTGGTGAGGAAGGACCAAGTCACCAAGTGATAACTTAATGTCTCTGCTAATCCCTTAAGGGGCTTCTGTAAATGGCTATATGAAGAAATGTTGAGTCTGGTGCTGTGGGAGAGCCCAGTTAAGGTTTTTGGTTTTGAAATGACTTACCTAGGTGATAATTGTATTACATCCCCCCCCCTTTTTTTTTTAAATCTATTTGAAAGGCAGAGTTAGAGGGAGAGAGAGATATATACCTTTCCATTCACTGGTTCACTCCCCAAATGGCTATAATGACCGGGGCTGGGCCAGACTGAAGCCAGGAACCCAGAACTCCATCAGGTCTCTCATGTGGTTGATAGGGGCCCAAGTATTTGCACCATCATCTACTACTTTTCCCAGGTACATTAGCAGGGAGCTGAAATAGAAGTGGGGCAGCTGGGATTTGAACCAGCGCCCATATGGGATGTCATTGTCTCAGGCAGCCACTTAACCTGCTGCACAATGCTGGCCCCTTAGTTAAGGTTGTAACTTGAGTTGGGACCCCTAGGGAGTCTACAACCCCTGAAGGGATATATTAAATATATATATTAAATATATATAATATATTTATATTATACTATTTTTATATTTATACATAAATATATATTTTATATATTATATTAATTAATATATTATTAATATATAATATAATTAATTATAATCAATAATATAATTATTATAATAATTATAATTAATAATATAATTAATTAATATATAATATATTTATATATCATATTATATTATATTATTATATATTATATATATTATATATAATATAATATATAATATAATATATATATAAATATATTAAATATATATATTATATATATTAGGGAGCTGATGCACAGATTTTATCAGATCATCAAAGGGGCCCATAAATCCAACATGGTCAAGGTTTCCTTTCCTGTTTGGACCCATGCAGTGGACATGTGCAAAACAGTCTTCAAACTCAGTTTCTCTATAACTTCCCTGTCTCCTCACAGTGGCAAATGCTCTAGGTTAGCATCCTGGAATGTCAGAATAGCCCTCAGGGAGCACCTAGGCCATATATGGTGAGGGCGTTTGCAAATGTGTATTCTGGGAGGTAGCCCTGTGCCTGCTCTGTGGGGAGGTGGGTGCCAAAAGCTCTGTCCTCCACTTTACCAGAGCAACCCTGACTTTTTATCTGTCTTGGGATCCTACATAAGATGAGTTTTTGATGCTAAAAAGCATTTGGCAAGCATTGTTCTGGTCTAGCCCCCTCATGTTAGGCATTGAGACAGTGTGGAGCTTGAAAAGGGAAAAGATGCGCCCCAGACCACAGAGCCAAGTGTTGTTTCATATCAGCATCACCTTTGTACTTGTTAGAAATGCAAATTACCGAACCTCACTCCTCGTGACCCTGGGAATCAAACCTTGTAGACAGGCAGCAGTCTCTGGTTTAACTAGTCCTTAAGGTGATTGTGATACAAACTAAAGTTTGAGACTCACTGACGACAGAGGAAAAGCCACCTAAAGACCAGGGCTCCAGACAAGCTCCACCACTTTAAACAGAAGCAGCCTTGGGCAAGTCATGTCACAGTTTCCTCTGTACAAAGAGGATAATATTGACCTCACAGGCTTCTCGTAAGGACCAAAACAGATAGTAGATGTGTCTTCTAAAGTGATTCACACTTAATATGTGCGAGTGGTGTGAACTCATGCTAGGGTTGGTGAGTCTTGACCTCAGAACTCAGTTGTCTGTATAATTCTGTACAGTGCTTTTTCCTGGCCCTCAAAGATGAAAAATGAGGAGCAGGCGATCTGAGCTCACTTCTGGTCCAGGTCCAGGGAGAGTAAGAGCCAAGGGCATTATTAGCTGTAGTCCTGAAACCTAACAGTTGAGAGAGCAGATTGAAGGGCTTCAGATGGTGGTGGTGTGTGTAGGGTGTTGTGGAGCTGCCCGGAAGCAACCTTGGCCTAGTGCTCTTGGACCTTTTCTTTCTGATTAGAAAGATCAGAGACTGATTAGTAAAAGTCTTTGAACTATACACATTTAACGGGGACACAGAGATGAGTGTCAAGGGAAATGTTTGATTATATTATTATTCAGTGATGGTGATTGAGAGATCCTGTCTGATGGATACTTCATCAGTGACAAAGGGTATGGTTCCTGCGCCCCCGCCCTGAACTAACTGTTTTGGGGCGGAGACTGTGCTAACTTAATTAGGACAAAACACCAAGTGCTAAAGGAAGTATTATGGCTCACTGTGGGGAGGGACTAACAATGACTGGACTGAGACAGAACAGTTTGTCAGAGGTGACATGAAAACTATCTTCAAAAGTAAGGCTTTGCTAGTCAGAACAAGGCATCCATAGAAGGAAAGCCAAAATCCAGAGGGGTAGAGAAAGAACATGGTTGCAGTAATCGGTACAGGGTCCAGGATATTTATTTGAAATATGGTGATGTGACTTCATAGGCCATGAGGCCAGAGAGCTGAGCTGGAGAGGAATATGGTGAGAGTTGTTGATTTTTCAATTGTCTCTTCCTGGAATTTGAATCATTCTTACCATTCTCCTTCTCTTCTCACTGCCACTGCCCTCCAAGGAAATCAGGGTATTAACTTATTCTCGAAGTGTGTTTCATTCCCCTACCAGAGTGCAAGTGCCCAAAGATAGGAACTATTTGTTCCTCTTCTTTCTCCCAGTCCCCTGTTTGGTTCTTAGTAAGAACTTGATATATGTATTCCCTAGGAATGTGAGAGGAGGCATTAGGAATAAAAGAGACAGGAAACGGGTGAGGGGAGATGAGTACCTTCAGTCCCGTGGAGGGTGGTAAAAGGAAACAAAGCAAAACAGAATTCTGGGGTCAGTGCTATGGTGCAGCACGTGGCATAGTGGCTGAATCCAGCACCTGTGATGCCAGCAGCCCCCATGGGTATGAGTTCAAGTCCTGGCTGCTCCACTTCCACTCCAGCTCCCTGCTCATGGCCTGGGAAAGCAACCGATGATGTCCCAAGTATTTAGGCTCCCCTTCTCTCAGGAGACCCGGAAGAAGCTGCTGACTACAGCCTGACACAACGCTGGCTGCTGAAGCCATCTAGGGAGTGAATCAGTAGATGGAAGATCTCTCTCTCTCTCTCTCTCTCTCTCTCTCTCTCTCTGTAACTGACTTTCAAAATAAATAAGTAAATCTTAGAAAACCAGAATTCTTAGCTCATGAATAGTCCTTTGCAAAGGCTCCCAGGGCTGAGCTCTGCTGTAGCAACTGTGGCCTTTAGAATGAGACTAGCTTGGGGTAGGGTGAGGGATGGAGTAGGAGGCTCCAGAGAGGGCTGACACTGTAGAAAAGGGCTTGCCCACCTGGGAGTCAGGAGGCTAGTGCTTCCAGTCCTTTTGCCTCTTAATTCTGTTTGTCCTTGGTCAAATCTCTTGGCACTCTTGGAGCCTCAGTTGCTTCCCTGTCTCCTAAAGGAGCTGATGCAGCTGAGTACTCTGCAAGTGGGAAGTGTAGGGTGTGAGGCCCCTTTTGGCTCTCTTGAGACTTCGGGGAAAATCCTTAAAGGCTATGTACAGAAACAAGCCTGGGCCTTGAGCCTTCTACTTGGTTCTGCCCCACCAGTGGATGCCCAGCGTTCCTTTGTGGGAAACACCAGCCTGAATAGCACTTGGAGCTATGTTAGTCTTCACAGATTACAGGGCATTGCTTACTGTGGTAAAATTCAGGTGAACTCCTTTGGGGAGAATCCTTTGCCTTATGAACTTAGTTCAAGTTACAAGTCACAAGGACAGAAATATAGTATCTCAGGAGCAGACTCTGTGTGTGTGTGTGTGGGGGGTCTGTGGCTTCTGTTTTTGATGTTTGTAAAGAAAGAGCCATTAGTGCTTAGTAGACAAACAGTTTATGCAGTAAATAAGTGTGGATACAGTTCATTGTTGTCAGTGATACAGCATTTCCATCACAATTATAGGTTAGAAACTAAAATCTCTTGAAGTAGTCATAGCCGATTCATGCTAGTGAGAACATATTACAAAACATTGCACGTGCATTATAGGGGCAGACAAAACAGGGGAAGAGATATATTTTTACTCACTTCTGGTTGGCTTCGTGTATTTTGTCATTGAGACTTACATTATGTTTGGGTCAAACAAAAAACCCAAAGAGGTTTTATAAAAGTTTACAACCATTAAACATTATTGTTTAATCTCACAAATGAATAAAGCAAACTATTATAGCTCAATGATACACAAACCAGGACTAAAAATAGTCAATCTGCCTAGGTATATAGCTAACTACAATACAATAGATATTAACTATGCTGAGTCTTCAGAAAGGCATTGACTACTTTAGACAAGCAGGTTCCAGAAATACACTGGTTTGGTTTCCAATGAGAACTAAGTGTAGTGCTGTTTCAGTTGAGACTATGCACTCCCCAGTGTCAGATCTGAGGAGGGGAAGGAAGAATAGGGTTAGGAAGAGACCTGAGCAGGGCTCTTTGGACAGCTCGGCGTTACTTCCCCTGTGCAGATCCAGACCCGGTTCACAGAGTAAAACAAAGTGTATTGAAATCGTTGGCCCTCAAAAAGGGCATTGTATACAAAGTCCCATACTTACAGCATAGATAGAATGGTAACTGAGCGCCTCTCAAAGCGAACTCTTCTATGTTTAGAAGAAAACTCAGTGCCACAGGTTAATGGATATCAATGTTGGAGTTACTGTATAAAGATAATTTCTTCCAAAATAGAAAAATAAAAAGGAATTTTAGCGAAGTATTTGAAACTAGCAGAGGGAGAGGGAGAGAGAGAAAGAAAAAAAATATCATGCTATATGTTTCATTTCTTAGAATAGGACAAGTTTTGGAGGCCATTTCCGTGAGGCATGTCATTCTCCCTTCTCTACCCGGCACCTTAAGAGAGAGTACAATGTCTCAATGTTACCCTTGAAAAGGCTCCTATTCCTTGGAGCTGTCTTACAGAAATAGTGCCCTGGATTAACCATGCCATCCCAGGGTCACACATCTCCTTTAGGTCAAAATGAAAACAAAATGAGAAAATCACAAACAGGAAAAAGAAAAAAAAAGAATTCACAAAAATCTACAAACTCTAAGGCCTGAACAGGTAAAGACTGCTATGAGGTCAGAAAATCAGTGAAAGAATTAAAATTACAAAGCACCTCTTGCAAAATATACCACTTCTTGAAAACCACACAAAACACTGTGCAGTGACCCCTGCTGAGTGCTTGGAGGTAAGTATCCTGAAAGATACACACTTAGCCCCATGAGGGAAACTTGGTTTTATTCCCAAGGGAACCAAAGAGGGGGTTGTCCCAGTGCTTCTTTATTAATTGCTGTTTTATAACTACAGACAATGGAAAAGTCAAAGAGTATGCAGACTTCAATATAAAGAAAATGTTTCTTTAATAACTAAGAACCAAGCTGGGTTTATGCATTCATAGTCGTGCAGCTCCATTTATAGATTCTTGCAGATGATTCACTAACACAGATAACTTTTTACACAAAATCCCTTCCGCAAGGACATATTATTTTAATAGCCTAAAGAGAACTTATGCAATATAATGCCTGAAACTGTACACACAATAGCTGTGCACCTAGTAATAAAGAGGCCTTGAAAAATTGTCTATCTATAAACTACGACTGCCCTTTGGAAATAAAAGCTCCTTCACAACCTCTGGGCTACTTCCATGTGACACACAGTGCCACAAACATCGGAGTGAAAATTCAGTACTAATCCTAGTTGATGAGTTTTGTACATTTGTTTCTATACAATCAGGAAAAAAGAGATACAATTTGTATCAACAAAAGGTCATTTCTGGTTATTTGAAGCATTGCTCCTAGCCGCTTTGGTTTATACACATTGTATGAGAGGAGAAGAATGACAATTGTTTTTAGGAAATAAGAAATACATACGCTGCCTTAAAAAATATTTCCTATATCGGGAGAAACTTACAAACTGTTCTGAGTACTAAATATGAACATGTTCGAGATGGATTGCAGCTAACATGATAAATCTTGTGCTTCTGTGTAAATTGTGCAAATAGCGAATAATGCAGTGCCACTGATGATTTTGGTAGGCAGATGAACTAACTGGCACGAAGGCATCAGAGTCATCTGAGATTGTCAAAAAGCTGATTTAGACACAGGGCAGATTGAGAAGGTTCAAGAAGTTGAAGGTAGGAAATAGTGTTTGTGTGAAATAGCAAGCACTGCAGGGGCAGCTGTCACTCTCTGTGGACCTACCTGGTAGAAAATACTTTGAACACTTTTAGTAATGTGCTGAGAAATGGGACGATTAGAAGATAAGAGATTAATGGGAAGCTGTGATTAACTGAAGAGTAACATTTGGTTGAGATGCAGAATTGATTGACTTGGACAGACAGAAAGCAGCATGCAAGCCATTATCAAACCACCAGAAACAACCCTGACTACAGCCTCACATTCGGAGTGTTTCACAGTAAGAAACATTTAATAGGCAGTGTCACACCTTCTCATGAAGAAACAAAAGGCCAAGGCCAGGCCTTCTCAACTTTCATGAAAAAAACAACCATATAAGTTAGCAAGTTCCAGCTCAGGAAATAGTGAGCTGGTCATGGTTCAAAATGTTGAACTATACAATGGTTTCAAAAAGGGGGTTCATTTAGTGCAGCTTTAAAAAAAATAAACAAGAAATACCTCTTCTAGAGGCACTTAGCTACAAAGTTTCCCACCCTGAGCAAGATACAAGTTGCGCAAATGGTGCCTCTCAATCGGAGGCCTTTCCTCTTTAGTAGCACATCTAAGAATTACCTAATTAGCAAGTGCACCCTCTTTGCATGGATTTGAAGTGCATAACTGAGCCAGCTATTAGCAAAGATGCAGCATCCCCTTCCGGAAGCTGCTTTTTTTCCTATCTAGAAAAATCCCTGGTTTTTTTTTTCCCTAAAGAAATTCTGTTCCACCAATGATTGACCTTATTGCCCAAAGGGTGGACAGCAGGAGAATAGTGGATTACATGGCTATGCACTGTCCTCCATTACATTTTCTTCCTGTGGTGTTGAATACTGCATAGGTCAGAAGTCCAAAAAGCATCCATTAGTCCCTCCTTGAGTGAAGCTTTAGTATTCACCATTTAATGCCACATGAGTTTGGCCATCTCTCCTGGGATACGGTGAGTGGCCTCTGGGAGTAAATCCTTTGGTCCTGGTCAAACTCTTCTGTGCTTGTGTAGCATACACGTATCCTATGATCAGAACTTGAGCTTATCCATCAGCTCCTCTGCAGAAGGCTGCAACCTGACCCCTAATTTGCTGAGGTGAAGAGACTTGGAAGCTAGGAACTATTAGTAAATGTTGGCTGGCCAGTGAAAAGTGCAAAGGAAACAGATCTGGTTTGCTCTAGTGCCTAAGAAAGCAATGTTCTAATGTTGGCATGTACTTTCCACTTTCAAAACTAGTTGAAACTATGAAATGTAACATAAAATCATCAAGTCAGATTCATGACCTATACAGCTATAGACTAAAGACTGCTTAGAGCCTACCTTCTTATTATCACTATAAAAGTTGATACAGAGGTATGCACACATCTCAAATATATACATTCATACATGCAATATAATTGCTAATAGGTTTTAGATACAGCTCTAGAAGCCTTAATGTGACCCTATATCTTAATAAAGATATTGAATGATCAGATATCCATGCAAAAGGAAGTATTTGATTTTAAATAGCTTCAAAAAATCCTATTAAGAAAACCTAAAAGGTTAATTCAACATACACTCTGATCCTAATGCTTTTGCTTTCTAACTTGGATATATCATTCACACTTTGCAATATAGAATGTGTGACTAAGAAAATGCTGGTAATGGAATCCCTTGGGATTTCTCACATTTAGGCGGCTTCTCCCTGGGTTTTGTCCTCCATTACCTGCACTGTGCAGTGCACAAAGGGCATGGGACTTGTTGTCAGAGGACCTGGGTGTGTGTCTTGACTGCAATCATTTGCTAGCAGTGTGACTTTGGCAAGTCAATCTCACTGAGCTTCAGCTTCCTGCTCTATAAAATAGGATGTTGGTAAGACCTACCTCACAGGGTTGTTATGCGCTTAAATGATGTAAACACTCTAACTTATTAAAAGCGCAACACAAATGATTAGTTACTATAATCATAGTATTGGTGTATTTGAAGTATTAATATTCCTATCTCTAGAAAGGACTGCAGTGGTCCTGTGTCACGTCAACGTGCAGCCCTAAGCTTAGCAACAATCAAGGCTGCCAGTTGCTGGGCATCTGCTGTGTGGGGATTCTTCTCCATCACTGCAAGGACAATGTTGGAAGGGAAAATATTGCAGAGGTTCTTATAGGTCTGATACTGGTGCTCTGGGATCATATGCTCCCTGGAGTCATTGCACATTCCCACCCAAGGATTCCTCCAAAGCTGCTCCATCTTTTCGGGCACACTTCGTACCATGACTGGCTCGTAACAAGGTTGCATGAGGCTGTTACTCAAGGGATAGGAGTGGTAGGCATAGGAGTCGGCTGCACAGGGCAGTGGGTCCCAGCTGGCGTGCTGTTCCCGGCACAGAGGAGGTCGTCTTTGCCTCATGGGGTTGCTCTCATAGAGGCGGGAGTCAGAAATGCTGTCCATCCGTGTCATCACCAGGGCACGGCCTGGCTGGGGAGTTGCCCCGGGATGGATATTGGGAGGCATGGAGTAGTCTCCAGGACAGCTGGAGCGTGCCCCAGTTGCTGGGTGCTGGGCATGCAGAGCTAAGTGGGGGACTGACTGCTTGTGAGGGGCCTGCTTAGAATCCTCTGGGCCGAAGCTCTGCACTCGCGTTAAGGCTTCATGGTAACCATGAGGAAAAGGCTGAAGACGGTTCTGAGATGCCGAGCGGTGCAACTTCAAACTGCCTTCAGAATGGGCATCAGCTACAGCCAAGTACAGGTTGTTGTAGGAGGAATAGTTGTCGTTCCTGGTATGGCTCATGCGGCTATCAGGACAGAGGTTGGGATTCCGGGCATACACCCCCCGGTCTGCTTCAGCCATGTAGTACTCTCGATTATGCAGGCTGTTGATGTTTAGCTTGGAGAAGTCGCCTAACATTGAATAGTAGCCATGGTCCCCCATGGACTCAAACTTTGGGTATTGCTCAGCATAGCTAATAGGGGTCCCATGGCTGTTGGTAACGAGAATCGGGGGATACTGCATGCTGGCCATGTGCTCCAACGAGGCCTTCTGGTGCGGGAAATGGGAGGATCCTGGCACTGGGCTGCTGGCCGAACGGGTGTTGAGTGCACCCACTGCATGGCTTTTGGGGGGTGGGATTGTGGGGACACTTAGGGCAGTCACAAGCGAGGGGACAGAGCTGGCCTCAGGCTTACGGGCAATGGACAGCCATTCCTCAGGCTCCACGGCCACGGACCGGATGCTGGGATCAGATTGGCGCTTGGGGGCCACCCGTTTGACCTCTGAGGTTATCTCACCTTTGGCACTAGACATCCCTGTACCACACTTGGCCAGGGTGCCTTCGCTCATGGTTTTCACTGTGGACAGTTTGGCACTGATGCGGAGCTCATCAGCCACCGAACGCTGCGGTTGGTTGGCCCGCTCCGGGTGGTAGTATTTGCACTTGTGGCCGTAGGTGCATTTTTTGCCTGAAAAAATAATGCCTTGGAGTAAGACTCTCTCATAGTGGTGCAACCCTCTGTGCCAGAAACTGTCATAGCAACCTGGTCACTCAGGTTAGAGTTATTACTGTTTGGGGCTGAGGCAGAATATTAACTTTCCACAAAGGT
Organism: Sylvilagus floridanus; assembly: GCA_949820135.1. NCBI lineage: Eukaryota > Metazoa > Chordata > Mammalia > Lagomorpha > Leporidae > Sylvilagus > Sylvilagus floridanus. The sequence goes on from OX463223.1 coordinate 84,879,756, forward strand.
GAGAGACAGACAACACCAAGGAGGCATCACACACTGCAAGGGGAGAAGGGTAGAGATGGAAAGCTGGAGAGGAAATTGCAGTGTCAAAGCTAAGAGCTGAGCAGTTGAACAGCCTGGATTGGCCAGTGATGTACAGCTTTGCCTCAGCATAGCCTGCACGCTGAGGTGGTGGAGAGCAACAGAAGGCAGCGTGGTGCAGTGCAAATGAGCACAGGTTTGGAGGCCAGGCAAACCTGAGTTTCCATTCCAGCTATGTCCCTTACTAGCCTCGTGACCTTGGTCAGTGACTCTATGTTCCAAGCCTCATTTTCTTCTTCTGTAAACAGGGTTCATAAGCATGCCTATATTATAGGGTAATTATAAAGATTCAATGAGATAACATGAAAAGATTCTGATTCAAATGTTCATCGAGGACAAAAACCAAATGCCCCATAAAAGTGATTGTCCAAAAAAAGAGCCAACATCCAAACTAGCCTCAGACCAAGCCCATGATGCACTGTAGGCTCACAAACATTGTATCAGAGGGACTTAGGTAAGGACACAAAAACACTCTAGAAAAAGGTATATTTAAAAAATAAAAAAAAAATGAAAGGGAAGTTTGGAGGCAAAGTGGCAAACCACAGATCAGAAGGAAAGGGTATTAGTTGACAGAAGGTGGAAGTCAGCTGCCTGACAGACACATTCTTGGGGTCAAACCCAGTTTGGCATTGCTCTTTCTATTTCTGTAGCCCCGTAGGTTTCGACAACATTGCTCAGGACTCAGGCAGCTAGAGCTCGTATGTTATTTTAGCAAGTGACAGCTGATCTTCCCTTCAATTCTAGATACCTCTTCCTCATGCAGTTTCTAGGATTTTTTCTTTAAATACCTACTGAGAGTACATAAAGACACAAAACTGTAACTCACAGAAAGTGGACGGACCAGGATTTCCCATCTGAAAGGGAAACCTGGGAGAGATAAGTATCCACAGAGTCCTTATGTTTCCCTTAGTACAGAACTCAGTTCTGCACATAGGTACTCACCATAAGGACACGGTTGCTTCTTATGCTCAGGAACGACAGGTCTCTTTCTTAGGAAATTTTCAAGGCTTGGGCCATGACGTCCTAAAGGATCATCTGGAGGCATAAATCTGAAAGCAAGCAAGCAAGGGGTGAATGTCTTCCCTTCTGTTGCTACTATCCCCTAAGCAGGAGTTCCGATTTTCATTAGCTCTGGCCTATATTGTTGTCACAGCTTTCTAATGGCCCCTCCTGGCTCAAGTCTGCCTTTTTCTGTTAAGCCAGCAGCTCTTCCTTTTGTTACTGCTTGGTCACACAGGAAGAATTCTTTTCCCTGTGCATCACTCTTCCATGTGCGTGTGTTCCAGCAGTACCAGTGTGCCTGCTTGTTCCCCCCAGCACGCCACTCACATTCACACCTTCATAGCTTTATTCATGTTGTCCCCTTCCTCTGTCATGCCCAGCAGCCCTCTTTGCTCTGTGAGCTTCATCTGAAATGTCATCTCCTCTGGGAGGTCTTTTTCTAAAACCTCCTGTAGACAGAGCAATTAATAAAAAACTTTAACCATAGCGCTTATCACAACACATTGCGGTGGTTTCTTTCTCTTTCTTAACTGCACTTTCAGCCCTTTCAAAGTCAGTCCTGTTTCTCATTCAGCCTTTTATCTCCATGGCAACCAGCATAATGCATGGTACACAGTAAGTGTTCAGTAAATTTTTATTGAAATGAAATGAAATCTATTCCTACTGGTAACTTGGATAGAGGGCTATTATTCAGAGCCTACTGGAAAGAAACGCACTTGTCATTCACAAAAGAATACATCAGCAACCGCTCCTCAATGAACTTCTTCCATTCCGGCTTTTCAACTTGAAGGTCTCGGTAGTTATCGTTGGATACAATGATGCCATCAGAATCAAAAGCCAGTTTGACTATGAACCGGTCATCATAGCAGACAACCCTCCTGCCTTGGACCCTTCGTGATGGTGTGAAGACAAGAATCTTTTCCTTTTCCAGCTTACGTAGAATATCTTGATCTGTCGAAATATGATTATATACCACAGGGTAGAAATCCTCTTTGGAAATTAACAGTCTTATCCCCATATTACAAAATACAAAAGTTTATACTAAATTAAAATATTTTCACTTAGAAAGTGGGTTCTATTCCCAGCTACGACACCAAATTGGATCATGACCTTAGGCAAGTCACCTTCCCCTTTGGACTTATTTTCAGTAAAATGAAGGAACTGGACTCAATGACCCCTAAATTTTCAAAGTTACCACGAAGAGTGAAAAGTGACGCTGATGGCCCAGCATTCTGGATACTTATTTTGCCTTTTAGCCAAAGCCCCAGCTTTCCAGCTGTTGAAGAGAACAGGCTGGTGTGCTGGTCGGAGGAGAGTGAAGCATCACTCCTAGGGACTTACATTTTTGCCTTCTGCCTGAAGGTGAAATCAAGCTGTAGCTCTGTTGACGCCCTTTCTTTGGCCTTCTAATTGCCAAGGAGAGAGAATTGCTGGCTGTGCTTGAGCAGGGCCAGGATTCACTCTCAGACTGAGCCTTGGGAGCCTGTTCAGCAGATGTCAGTCAGCTCTACACACAGGCCACATGTGTGGATTTTCCCATTAGGCACATCAGGTAAGAGCTGATACTCAGAGGACTGGGGCCTATAAGTCCCTAAATACTGTAAAGAGCATATGTTTCATATACTGTTGTAAATGAATGTAGCAGTCCTACTCCCACTAGGACCCTACCACATACTGACTTTTGATGACTTTTTAAGACGTTCTTGGCCTTCATGGGCCACTTCTTTCACAAAGAGATATTAAAATTTCCATGTTACAGTGGCCTTAATATAAATCCAAATATAATCCATCTAGATACATCATTGTGAGCTCATTATTATCATATTCAGCTCTCCTTCTGATATGACAAGAAAATCAAATTAAAATATTCCATGGAACCTTAAAAATATCATCAGTCCCCCACGGATAAGTCACATGCGACTTTTCTCTCAATTCCATTCCCTAATTGCAAATCTCACAATCATTTGTCTGGTGCAGAATGAGATGTGTTGTCTACCATGGTTTCCATAGTCCCTTGAAAAAATCGTCCATGTTCATAGACAGATTTATCCCCCTTTAGTCTGAATCTATGGCCAAGTAGAAAAGCACTCCTTCTTTTCAACTGTGTACTTTATCCTTTGCTGAACTGACGCTGTCTCTACTTAACTGCCATATATCACAAAACTTGGGCCACTTTATCAAAAATATTTTACATACACTTAACAATTTAGACAAAAAATATTTAGCTAAATTGGTACCACCAACCCCTCCCTCAGTCAGTTTGCTGGCTTTGCCTATAGATGAGAAGAAATGTTGGATTTGCAACAGTACCTGTAATTGGTGCATCAGGGCGGGACTGCTCCTTTCTCCACGCGGGCACAAATACAGTAATATCTTTATGACCTTTATCTAGAAACCAGTCCACAGCAAGTTGTATTCCTCGGCAGGAGAATTCTTCTTTATTTCCATGGCTTTAGGAAGGTAGAAAATAAGAGGTGAAAGGACTGACAATTGATAGCCAAAAAGTGCTCCTCAAACCGGCTTTTTCTTAGTATCAAGAGATTCATAACAAGTAATTTCCTTTTCAATGATGCCAAAGTATGCATTTTTTTCAAAGATTTATTTATTTACTTGAAAGGCAGAGTTACAGAGAGGAAGAGAGAGACAAAGGTCTTCCATCCTCTGTTTTTCATTCCCTAGATGGCTGCAACAGCCAGAGCTACACTGATCTAAAGCCAGGAGCCTAGAGCTTCTTCCAGGTCTCCCATGTGCGTGCAGGGGCCCAAGGACTTGGGCCATCTTCTACTGCTTTCCTAGGCCAGAGCAGAGAGCTGGATCGGAAGAGGAACAGCTGGGACTAGAACTGGCACCCATACGGGATGCTGGCACTGCAGGCGGCTACTTTATCCACTATGCCACCATGCAGGCCTCCAAAGTATGCATTTTAAAAAAGATTTTATGTTTTATTTATTTACTTGAGAGGTAGCGTTACATACAGTGAGAGGAAGAGACAGAGAGAAAGGTCTTACTTCCGTTGGTTCACTCCCCAAATGGCTGCAATGGCCAGAGTTATGCCAATCCTAATCCAGGAGCCAGGAGCTTCTTCCTTGCTCTCTCATGTAGGTGCAGGGGCCCAAGGACTCGGGGCATCTTCTACTGCTTTCCCAGGCCATAGCAGAGAGCTGGATTGGAAGAGAAGCAGCTGGGACTCGAACTAGCGCCCATATGGATATGGGATAGAGGATTAATCTGCTGTGCCACAGCAAAGGCCCCAAAGTATGTATTTTTTAAGAAGAGCATCTTGGGGCCAGTGCGTAAAACCACCGCCTGCAGGGCTGGCATCCCATATGGGTGCAGATTTGAGTCCTGGCTGCTCCTCTTCTGATCCAGCTCTGTGCTATGGCCTGGGAAAGCAGTAGAAGATAGCCCGAGTCCTTGGGCCCCTGGACCCACATGGGAGACCTGGAAGAAGCTCCTGGATCCTGGCTTGGACCGGCACAGCTCCTACCATGCAGCCATCTGGGGAGTGAACCAGCAGATGGAAGACCTCTCTTTCTGTCTCTCTCTTTCTCCCTCTGCCTTTCAAATAAATAAATCTTTAAAAGAAAGGGTAAAAGAAAGAGCATATCAACACAATTTTCATTTACTTGAAAGGAGAGGAGAGGAGAGGAGAGGAGAGGAGAAAGAGAGAGAGAGAGAGAGAGAGAGAGAGAGAGAGAGAATATTTTTCATCTGCTGGTTTACTCTCTAAATGTCTGGCTCAAGCCAGGAGCCAGAAACTCCATCTGGGTCTCCCACAGGGGCGGGTGGCAGGGATCCAAGCACTTGAGCCATCATCTGATGTCTCCCAGCAGCCCAGTAACAGGAATCTGAATCTGAAGCAGAGGTGGGACTCAAACCAGGCACTTTGATATCAGATGTGGGAGTCCTAAGGGGCAGCTTAACTCTCTGTGCCACAATGCCTGGCCCTTAAATTCTCTTTCATCTAATTGTCACAAAAATTGTTATTATTTCAAACTTCTCTCAAGGGCACAGATGGTTAACAACTCCCACCCAGCAGCAGCCCTGGTGGCTCTCTCCTATCACTAGTTCCATTTTCTCTGTTTGTACTACCACCTTCTTTTTTAAAGATTCATATATTCAAAACTGATGAAAAAAGATGAGTTGCTATTAGATTTTTAGATAGTTTATGTAGAGGATTATCTGGAGATGAGTCTCAAGTGCATACATCAAGCTCTGAAAACAGCATCGACAGCAGAAAAGACACATAGAAACGCTGACTGAAAATGCTTATCATATGTATACATTTAATTAAATATAATACACTAACAAAAATCATAGTATTGAAAATTTTAAGATATGGGAAATGCTCACAATATAGTTATCAAAGAGAAAAGAAAGGATATAGAAACGTGTGTATGGTATCTATATAAATATAGTAATCCTAATTTTGTAGAAGAGAGCATTGAAAAAATGTTAGAAATAAATAAATAAATATATTAGTAAAATTTGTTATTCTATGTGGCAGGGTTATCATTCACCTTATTTTCTTCCTTTCATGTCAAAATTTCCTATAAAAACCCAGTGTTCCTTTTATCAACAAAACATGATGTAAAAAGAGGAAGTTCTGTCACTATTACTTATACAAGGAACAAACACCTGGAAACTTAAAAAGTCAAACAGAATTCATGTTGTGAAGATTCATTTATTTATTTGAAAGGCAGAGTGACATAGAAAGAGAGAGACACAGAGAGACTCTCTGTCACTCTGCCTTTCAAATAAATAAATATTTTTTTAAAAAGTCCCCAGTATACCATAAAGCAATTATACTACTCTATAGAAAATATAAGGAAAAGTATATTTCACTGCCAATACATTCCAGGATAGCATTAAAGATAGCTACCATTGATTGCTTCTAAAAAAAAAAATTGAGCCATGGAGCAATTGAGCAAGCCCACAGTATTCAAAGGGCTACTACTGGATGAAGCCAGCATGAAACAGTCGGGTAGGGAAGACATCCAGTTGTGATTTTTCCCACTACTACAGTGCTGATAAATATAAAGAATAATGGAACTTGGGAAAGTCATCAGAACTGCCATTAGAAAGGGGATTTCATTTGGCTTCACAGTGCTGTAAAGTGTCATCTTCTCGCAAACATAGTTTAAGTCTAGAAAGAAATACAAGAGTTAGATTTGCTGTCAGATACTCCAACTTTGTACTATATGCTATCAAATTCTTTGTTTAAAAATATATTCATCACGACAAATGTATATGGTTATTGAATATATTCATATTGTATAAAATGTAGAAAACACAAAAACAACAAAGAAAAATTCCTCAAGATCCAACTCTTTCACTACTACCCACAGGCAGTTTGTATTTTGATGCATTTGTATTCTGATATCAGTTTCTAAATGCACTGATAATTGTTTTTAAAAACAACAACCGTTGCATTCTAATAAAAACATATTAAAATTGTGTCTTTAGAGCAGTCCAGGAAGCACAGCATGAACTATCCAGTAAGAATCATAAGACATTTTTAATGTATTTATCAGGGTGGCAATAAAGACTATACAAGGACCCAGTATGCTAAGTTTAGTGCCAAATAAATATTTAAAGAATGAATACATTTTTAAGAACAAATAAGTAATGTTTGCAAAATGACCTGTTTTTGCCAAATATGTAAAATGTGCTTTTAGAATCTTGAACAGGCTAAAAATCCTAGGACCTGCAGGTCACATAGTATCTCAGTGATACTATAGCTCACTGTGTCCTGTTAAAAACATGTCATGATCCAGGTTCCCAAGCTGAATTCTGAATAGCAGATGAGTCATTGGCTTCTCCCTCTGCAATTTTTTTTTTAAGTAGGATTCCAATGTTTGAGCTTCTCCCAGACATAACATAGAATATGGTGGCATTTACATTTCAAAGCCTGTGTTCCTCTGTAATGGAGTTTTTTCCCTCCCAAGGGAGACAGATCACAGAATGAATGTATCCTTTAGCATGTATCATAGCATAGTCACAATATGTGAATCATAGGTATCCTACTACTGCAAATGTTAATGCCTTCAATGGCAAACAGAGTATCATAATTTAAACACAGGCTCATCCAACAGGCTGATGAACAGCAGATGTTAAAATGTAGTTTAAGAAATGTTAATCGCATGATAAAGTGATAGCTAACTAATGGGGAAAAACAAACTGAGTTTACATTAACAGCAGTAACAAGTTCGTATGCAGACTATAACACTGCACTTTGGACATGTAAAATGTGATTACAGAATAAATGGGACTCATAAGGAACTTACTTAGACAAGAACAAGATGCTAATAGAGACACACACAACGATTTTTAAAACAGCGTGTGGTCCCTACGCACCATTTTAATAGGCTCTAAAGATAAGATTGAGTGTTGAGTTTTTTGCTTATTTTTGTAAAGATTTATTTTAGTATTTTTTTTTTGACAGGCAGAGTGGACAGTGAGAGACAGAGACAGAGAGAAAGGTCTTCCTTTGCCGTTGGTTCACCCTCCCAATGGCCGGCGCGGCCGGCGTGCTGCAGCCAGCGCACCGCACTCATCCGATGGCAGGAGCCAGGTGCTAGGTGCTTTTCCTGGTCTCCCATGGGGTGCAGGGCCCAAGCACTTGGGCCATCCTCCACTGCACTCCAGGGCCACAGCAGGGAGCTGGCCTGGAAGAGGGGCAACCGGGACAGAATCCGGCGCCCCGACTGGGACTAGAACCTGGTGTGCCGGCGCTGCAAGGCGGAGGATTAGCCTGTTGAGCCACGGCGCCGGCCTATTTTAGTATTTTAATTTTATGTAAATCATGTAAGGTACCTTTAATTTAGCAAATCTTCTGTCATTTAGGAGACAAAAGTTCATCTTCCTATCAGTAAGACTGCTACTGACACAGACTAGATATGTTGAAACTAATTACCTGAGTAATTCAACTCCTTGCTGTTTTTTTTAAAGTAAAAGAACTATAAAGTATCCTTCAAAATTAGCTATCCTTGAACAGAAATCCAAGGAAAAGGAAGATCTTCTTTCTAAAAAATATTTATTTGAAAGGGAGACTTACAGAGAAGGAGAGACAGAGAAAAAGGAAAGAGAGAGAGAGAGAGAGAGAGAGAGAGAGAGAGAGAGAGAGAGAGAGAGAGAGAGAGAATATCAATCAATCTACTGGTTCACTCCACAAATGACCACAATGGCCAGGTCTCAGCCAGGCCAAAGCCAGGAGACATCTGGGTCTCCCACATGGGTAGCAGGGTCTCAAGCACTTGGGCCATCTTCTGCTACCTTCCCAGGTGCATTAGCAGGGAGCTGGAATGGAGGCGAAGAAGCTGGGATTGAACTGGCACTCATATGGGATGCTGGCATTTCAGGTGGCAGCTTAACCTGCTGTTCCACAACACTGGCCTCAAGGAAGATCTGGTATCACCATCAAGTCAAAGTTCCCAAGGAAGTCTGGCTCCTCTCATCTTTGACTTCGAAACAAAATCCTTAAAGACAGGTAGGCTTTGAAAACATGTCCGATCTAGAATGTTCTGGGTGGTCTAGTTTGAGGAGAGATTGAGTTGGTCAGATCAGGTACCCCTTCCCCTCAAGAATCACTTTAGTGGGGGCAGACATTTGTGGCACAGCAGGTTAAGCTACTGACCATGATGCCAGCATCCCACGAGTGCCAGTTTGAGTCCTAGCTATTCCACTTCCAATCCAACTCCGTGCTAATGTGCCTAGGAAAGCAGCAGAAGACGGATGGAATGCTCAGGACCCCCACATGGGAGACTCAGATGGAGTTCCGGGTTCTCCTGGCTTTTGCTTGGCCTAACCCTGGCTTCTGTGGCCATTTGGGGAGTGAACCAGCAGATGGAAGATTCTCTCTTTCTGTCTCTCCCCATTTCTTCCTCTCTCTGTCATTCTGCCTTTCAAATAAATAAATAAATAAATAAATAGCATCACTCTAGGTTATCCCTAAAGCAGATACTTTTGACCCTTTGAACAGAGAAATCATTCGCTCTCTACTTTTTTTAAAGATTTATTTTGAGAGAGAGAGAGAGAGAAACAGAAACACACAGAGAGAGATCTTCCATCTTCTGCTTCACTCCACAAATGGCCACAACAGTTGAGGCTGGGCCAGGCCAAAGCCAGGAGCAGGGACCCAAGCACTTGGGTCATCTTCCACTGCTTCCTCCAGGTGTTTTAGCTGGGAACTGGATTGGAAGTGGAGCAACCAGGATGCTGGCATTGCAGGTTACAAGGTGCGGCTTAACCCGCTGTGCCACAACATTAACCTCTATTCTCTGCTTTGCTGGTCCATTGCATCATTCTGATTCCATAGTACTGTGTGCAGGTCGTTTGATTTGCTTGTTACCATGCCTCTGGTTTTCCCTCACTAAAAAAGGGAAGCTGTGTAACTTGATTGACACACTTTATGGTGATGCTGTCATGATTTAAAATATTGGAAAAAGGACATCTGTATTTGTATTCTTTGCTACTAGAAATGATACTAAACATGTTTAATAACATTAATAGTCCCATAATATTGCATGATAGTGTGAGAAGAGTTTTGGAGTCAGATTCAAGCTTTAATCCAAGCTTTGCCATTTATTAACTATGTGACCCTAGGTAGTTACTTATCTCTCTGACCCTGAGTCTCTTCACATGAAAAAAAAAAAAAAAAAGAACCTGATCATTCCATTCTAGTAGCATTGTCTCCTTTTAAGTTATTTTTTGTCATTTTATTTGAAACACAGAGAGACAGAGACAGACACAGAGAGAGATCTTTTCATCCACTGGATAGGAAGTAGAGCCAGGACTTGAACACAGGCACTCTGATATGGGATGTGGGTGCCCCAGGTGGCCTCTTAATCATTGCACCAAATGCCCACCCCGAGATGGTGCATATTTTTTTTAAAAAATTTAATTTTAAGTTTTAATTAGTTTTTATCAGATTCAACGTGGTTTGTAGATATAATTCAGAGGACATAATGATATTCCCTTTCTCCCTCCTTCCCTCTGCCTCCCACCCTTCTTTCTCCCTTTGTGTGTGTGTGTGTGTGTGTGTGTGTGTGTGTGTGTGTTTAGTTGAGATGATGCATCTTGAAGACTATGAACATAAAGAGGAGGTTACTTCTAGGTTGGGAAATAACATGAACACAGGGGAGGGGGAGGAGAAATTAGCGCAATTTACATGGAGACCATTAGATAGCCTGGTGCAAACTGCAAATACAATAGGCGTTAGAAATGAGATCAAAGGGGAAGAAGGAAAGGCCAGCTCACAAAGAGCTTTAAAGCCAGATGAAGAGATCCAAACTTGGTAGGATAACAATCGGAAGTTACTGAGAGTGCCTCAGTAAGTCCCCGAGTGATTATGAGGGCAGCACTTTTCAGGATCCCAAGAGGAACAAAGCTGAATAGTTATGTCTCCCCTGAAGGATCACAAATGTCTAAATTGCCTGCAGAACCCCTGAAAAACACATTGGCAGTGATTTCAAAAGAGAGGAAAGGCAAGGGCAGGATCATATCAGCCTCTGTCTACCCACCTCCAAGACCACAGGTCACAGGCAACGACCCATGGTCACCTGTAGTGCTTTGAAAATACATGCATACACGCATACATACATACATACAATTTCTATGAGCTCAGGCCAGTTTTACAAAAGAGAGAAAAATACAGCAGGCTTACCTCATTGCCACATTGCTTCCATCAATGACAATTGGCCTCAAATTATCACTGCTGTCTATTTCATCTTCAAGAGATAATTCAGGGCTTGCAATTTCTCTGGAGCTGGGCCCACGAGGCACTAACAGAGTCAGGTTGACCTGCCCTTCTGAATCACCTTTGTTGCCAAGTCTGACAAGCTCTGCCAATACATCATTAATAAGTGATTCTGGGCCCAGCTTGTGCAACACTGATTGAATCTGTTCCTCTGCATAGCCCAGCTTTAGAGCGAAATCCATCTTGGCTTGGTATTCTTTCTCCAAGTCGAGCTTGCCATCCTGTAAAATGCTACTTTGGGAGAAGCTTGGGCGATCCAGGCAGGGCGATCGGCAGAGTTGGCGGTGTGGCTTGGAGGGCATCTCCTTTCTCTTCGATTGCCCATCTCTGGGTTGGCAGCTGTTGTTGTTGCTGCCCTTAAGGCTCATCTGTTCGAGGTCACTCTCAGAGCTCACCCACTCTTCAGAATCTGCATTGCCCTGCTCCGTGCTGTCCTGCTTAGGCTGCTGCTTCTCTTCCTTGGAGGCGCTCTTCTCCATTTTTGGTGTCTCCACTGCAGCTGTGGCCGTCATCCCGTTCAGTGGGCAGTCTGGGGTCTAATCAGTTCTTTTTCTTTTTAGCCTGCTTGGGATCCACATGGAGTGGCATTCCTCTGTGGTAAAATGTTTTGATAGCAGTGGTGCAGGAGTTTGTCTGTTTGGTTTGTTCTTGTCAGATGTCACCAGTCCCTACAAGTAAACACACATACCACAACCATGTTTAGGCAAGTTCTGGAAAAGCATTTTAGAATATAGAGGTTTCTCTCTAAAAGTTTTTTGATTTTCCTTCTCACCATGATTGAACTCATTTTACATTAAAAATATAGAAAGTCTAATTCTAATAATTTTAGACAAATAAATTTCAGTAGTGGTACCCCCCCCCCCCAAAAAAAAAAAAAAACACCTCAGCTAAAGTTATCTGCTTATGGGACCGGTGCTGTAAACCTCTGCCTGTGGCACCAGCAACCCATATAGGCACTAGTTCTCTGCTTATGGCCTGGGAAAGCAGAGGAAGATGGCCCAAGTGTTTGTGCCCCTGTACCCACCTGGGAGACCCGGGGGAAGCTCCTGGCTTCAGATAGGCCTAGCTCCAGCCATTGCAGCCATTTGGGGAGTGAACCAGCAGATGGAACACCTTTCTCTCTGTCTTTCCCTCTGTAACTCTACCTCTCAAATAGATAGATAGATAGATAGATAGATAGATAGATAGATAGATAAAATGTTAAAAAAGGAATAAAGTTGTCTGCTTATGACCACAGCTTCAAAAGAGAACCTGCATTTCAAAAGGGTGTAGGAATATATACATATGTGTGTGTGTGTGTCTATGTGTCTCTGTGTGTGTGTCCATTCTGGAAAGGACTCTCTTTCTTTCATTCTGCCAGGGAAGTGTTTCCAGATCCTTCTTACTAAGGCTGAAATCCACTACTACTCTCCAGCACTACTCTTTTAAAAATATCAGGAGGGGCTGTCACTGTGGCACAGTGGGTTAAAGCCCTGGCCTGCAGCACAGGCATCCCATATGGGCGCCGGTTTGAGTCCCGGTTGCTCCACTTCTGATCCAGCTCTCTGCTACGGCCTGGGAAAGCAGTAGAAGATGGCCCAAGTTCTTGGGCCCCTGCACCTGCATGGGAGATCTGGAAAAAATTCCTGGCTCCTGGCTTCAGATCGGTGCTGCTCTGGCTATTGTTGTCATTTGGGGGAGTGAACCAGTGGATGGAAGATCTCTCTCTCTCTCTCTCTCTCTCTGTAACTCTGTATTTCAAATAAATAAAATAAATCTTAAGAAAAGTCAAGATCCCCATCTACTAGGGAGACTAGAAAACCATAAAAATTGCTTTGAGTCAAGTGAAGTAGGCTGTAAGGGTAAGAGAGAGGTGTGTCCCAGATAGGGAAGGGGGTGTCTGCACACTCCTAAGTGTATCTGAAATGTATTTGATTTATTTTAATGAGTAAACAAAAGAAGAAAATCATAGAAATGCATCATAGAAAACGCATAAAAATCAGGCCGTGTTAAAGATAATACTAATCATTGGAGAGAATTCGGGACGATTTACTTCCTTTCTCTCTTTCTTTCTTTGTAGTGTTATTTTTTTCCCAGAAACCTTTTATTTTAAAGAATACAAACTTCATGCATTTCATAAATCTTTTTCTTTTCTAAAACAGTTATTTATTTATTATTTGAAAGAGTTACATGGAGGTTGGGAACCTAGATCTTCTATCCATTGTTTCACTCCCCAAATGGCCATAATAGCCAGAACCAAAGACAGCAGCCAGGGGCTCCATTAAGGTCTGCCACGTAGGTTGCCAGAGGCCCAAGCACTTGGGGCATCTTCTATTGCTTTCCCAGGGCATTAGCAGGGAGCTGGATCAGAAGTGATACAGCTGGGACTTGAACCTGTGCCCACATGAAATGATGGTGCTGCAGGCGCAGCTTAACCCACTGTGCCACAGAGCTGGTAACATGAACACTTTCATCATGTTCATGTAGCCCTACAATAGCAAATATAATATCATGGAAACTCACACAAATATTGGAAACTGTCATTGTAATTATTCCCGATTTTTGTGAAAATTTCCTACTCAGTAGCCTAAAGTGAAAGAAAGACAAATGAATAACTTAACAGAAATAAACTTGGATTTACATTTCAAAGCTCTAATCCGGCAGCTTTTTAAAAAAAGATTTATTTGACAGGCTAGCATTGTCGCATAACAGGTTAAGGCCGCTGTCTACAATGCTGGCATCCCATATGGTTGCAGTTGTTCAAGTCCTAGCTGCTCTGATTCCTATCCAGTTCCCTGCTAACGTGCCTGGGAAGCAGCACGCAGATAGCCTAAATGGACCCTTGCCACCCATGTGAAAGACCAGGATGGCCATTTGGGGAGAGAATCAGTGGATGGATAATTCTCATTTCTCTCTCTCTCTCCCTCCCATCTCTCTCTCTCTCTCTCGCTCTCTCCCCCCCTCTCCCTCTCCCTCTCCCTCTCTCTCCCCCCCCCTCCCATCTTTCTCTCTCTCTCACTCTCTCTTTCTGCCTACATAGAGAGATAGGGAAAGAGATTTCCATCTGCTGGTTCACCTTCCAAATGGCCACAACAGCCAGGGCTGTGCCAGGCCGAATTCAGGAGTCAAGAACTCCACCTGTGTCCTCCAGGGGAGGGCAAGTGGCAGGGGCCCAAGCACTTGGGCCATCATCTGCTGCCTTTCAGGTGCATCAGCAGGGAGCTGGATGGGAAGTGAAGAAGCTGGGATACAAAATGGTGCTCTTGGCTGGCGCCACGGCTCACTTGGCTAATCCTCTGCCTGTGGCACTGGCACACAGGGTTCTAGTCCTGGTCGGGGCACTGGATTCTGTCCCGGTTGCTCCTCTTCCAGTCCAGCTCTCTGCTGTGGCCCGGGAGTGCAGTGGAGGATGGCCCAGGTGCTTGGGCCCTGCACCCGCATGGGAGACCAGGAGAAGCACCTGGCTCCTGGCTTTGGATTGGCGCATTGTGTCGGCTGTAGCAGCCATTTGGGGGGTGAACCAACGGCAAAGGAAGACCTTTCTCTCTGTCTCTCTCTCTCTCACTGTCTAACTCTGCCTGTCGGAAAAAAAAAAGGAAAAAAAAAACTAAATTGGTGCTCTTATGGGGTGCCGGTATTGCAGGTGGTGGCTTAACCCACTGTACCACAACATCAGACCCAAGCAGGGAAATTTTAAGATGTTGGTTGTATGTTCTGAAGCCTGTGCAAGTTTGTAGGTATCTTGTTTTGTGTGTGTGTTGGTTTTGTTTTATTTTAGAATGCAAACTTCTTGAGCCAAGATAGCAGGGATGTCTTTTCACTCAAAAGAATGGTGAATGAATGCCAGACATGATGCTAAGCCTCAGTGCAAGGAAGAAAACACAGGACCAAGCCTTTCCTCAAAGAATCCACAAAAGAGTAAAAAAGTGGATTATAAGTGGCTCTAGGAAGTTCTGGAACACAATCCTTTAGAGGGTAGGCATTGCAGCTAGATTTCAAGCTATAATACTTTCGAACATCAAAGGAATGTTTACTAGTAATTAGGCCAAAACTATAGTATCAACTGGGGATATCCCAGGGAAACCTGGCTGTATGGGTGGTCAATCAAGTTACATGCAAATTTCCACTAACATGCAGCAGAGGAAATGCTCAATCCTGTCAATGGGATGGGAGATATGGGTGGTGGGTAAAGAGGTAAGGAAAGGATTCAAGAAGGATTTGAAATCACTTCCTGACTCATTCATTCATTCAAAAAAACATTTATTTAGTGTCAATTGTGTGCCCAGCAATATGGAGATATAAAAACAGAAAGGATTCTGATCTTTTTTTTTTTTTGACAGGCAGAGTGGACAGTGAGAGAGAGAGAAAAGTCTTCCTTTTCCATTGGTTCACTCCCAATGGCCGCTGCGGCCGGCGCACCGTGTTGATCCGAAGCCAGGAGCCAGGTGCTTCTCCTGGTCTCCCATAAGGGTGCAGGGCCCAAGGACTTGGGCCATCCTCCACTGCACTCCCGGGCCACAGCAGAGAGCTGGACTGGAAGAGGAGCAACCAGGACAGAATCCGGTGCCTCGACTGGGACTAGAACCCAGTGTGCCGGCGCCGCAAGTGGAGGATTAGCCTGTTGAGCTGCGGCGCAGGCCAGGATTCTGATCTTAAGGAGCTTTAAATTATAGTGGCAGGAAATGGACAGTGACAATAATCAAATAACTAAGTGATTCATAATCATAAGCCATGGCTAACTGATTAAGCGTTTACAGGTACAAGCTGTTAGCAATTGAGCTTTAGGGGAAAGAATGACAATTTGCTGGGCATGAAAGAGTTTTAAAAATTATAAATATATGAAGATTAATATAATATAGGGCCTTAACACCTCATACCTACTACTACTTGTGGGGAGTGATAAATGAAAGCATCGAGGATGGCTAAAGGAAACTAGTCACTTTTGCCCAAAAAGGAAGGGGAGTGGGGAGAAATTTTTCAAAGATGGTGTTCTAGCTACTAAGTATTGAAAAGAGGTTTTTTTTTTTTTTTTTTTTTTTTTTTTTTTTTTTTTTTTACAGGCAGAGTGGACAGTGAGAGAGAGAGACAGAGAGAAAGGTCTTCCTTTTGCCGTTGGTTCACCCTCCAATGGCCGCCGCTGACAGCGCGCTGCGGCCGGCGCACCGCGCTCGTCCGATGGCAGGAGCCAGGAGCCAGGTGCTTGAAAAGAGGTTTTATCTTTCATTGCTATTGAATTGAAAAACAATCACCAGTGGATGCATTAAAGACTGGCATACTTTGGAAAATTACATTAGTTAGATGAAATTATGGATGCAATTTGTTTTATGAAACTAAGAGCTTTGTCACTATATAGCCACAAGTCATAGGTCCAGAGCTTGCCTGTAACCTGCTTAAGAATATGATTAAGCACATGATTG
This sequence comes from Sylvilagus floridanus, assembly GCA_949820135.1. Classification (NCBI taxonomy): domain Eukaryota; kingdom Metazoa; phylum Chordata; class Mammalia; order Lagomorpha; family Leporidae; genus Sylvilagus; species Sylvilagus floridanus. The sequence goes on from OX463223.1 coordinate 84,895,989, forward strand.
CAAATTTGTATTTAAATCTCAAAGAGCAAAGAAGCAAGCAGGCAAAATCTGCTAAAAGTAACCTCAGGGTATTTCCATCAAGAAGGAAAGACCAAAGTCTTCTATTTTTTTCTCTCCCACGATTCCTTTTAGTATGAAACACAGTTCACTCATTTCGCATTTACACACAGCAATTTTCCAAGATCAGTCTTTAGGTTCTATTATAAACTCCACTTTGTCTCTTCCAAAATCTAAAAAGTGACAATCCTATATGGAGAAAGAAACATCTGGGCATGTCTACTAAACCAAAACCACTGGAAATGTTAAAAAATAAAAAGCCCAATAGTCATTTTGGAAAAAGATATCCAGCAGTAGCCAAGCCAAGAGCAGAATTCTTAATTATCTGTAGATGGCTTGATTCCTGTTTTCTGATAATGCATACATTTTTTAAAGATTTATTTATTTGAAAGTAGAGTTAAAGAGAGGCAGCGACAGAGAGAGACAGAGGGAAAGGTCTTCCACCATCCGTTGGTTCATTCCCCAGATGACCACAATGGCCGGAGCTGTGCCAATCTGAAGCCAGGAGCCAGGAGCTTTCACCGGGTCTCTCACGCGGGTGCAGGGCTTGGACCATCTTCTACTGCTTTCCCAGGCCATAGGAGAGAGCTGGATTAGAAGTGGAGCAGCCGGGACTAGAACCGGTGCCCATATGGGATGCCGGTGCTTCAGCAGCTACACCACAGTGCCGGCCCTGGGAATGCATATTTTGATAGAGACGTAGGGACATCTATTTAGACAGCTGCCCTTCCTTCTCCCTTCTAGCAATTCTTCCATAAAAGGTTTCCTCAAAGAAAATAAACATATCAAAAAGTCTCTGCTGTGTGGGATTTTTGATGGAAGATAATTAAGAATTGATTGTAATTCAGTCATCATAGGAATACTAAGCTTTTTTCTTGATTTTTTTCCTGACTGAACTAGATCATTGTTTTTAGCATTAGCTTTTAAGAGAACAAATCCAAATCTGTATTGCCTCAAACCATCACGTTTTACTTTAAAAAAATGGCAGAGAAGAAGAGTTATTCTGAAACTCCAACAGTAATAAAATATGAAAAATAATTTACATTTGCATTCATCTTAGAGTTGTCTGAGTGCTTTCATATACATCCTCTCAATCAATAGAGCCACATCATCACCGACACAACCCACATTTGAGCTGTTATGACTTACATAGCCCACCTCCAATTCCCTGTGTCAAGCACATCAGCTAAAGAAGTTACACAAACTCTAGGGAGAAATATAAAGTGAAGGCGTTCTTACAGGCTTGGGAGGGAGGTGAAGAGGTTTGAAAATGTTACTGATTCTCAAAATGAAAAAAGGTTCACCATAAAGGAATTCTGAGAAAACCCAATGTTCAAATCCTCTCATTTTCATCCTTAGTAAATCAATCACACACAGCAATTATATCATAAAGGAGATAAAGATTTGCTTCATTGCTTCTGCAGCTGCTAGCTATACCCACCTGTTTGTGTGCTCTTGAATGATGGTTTAGAGGTAGTAACACTCGGCAAAGGAATCTGTCTAAGAAATAGCATACTGTGTTTGTAAAAATGGGATTTCCCTCCAGCAAGGAATGCACTCTCGTCAGCCCTTATGCTTTTACATCATCTTCCAAACAAAACTGGCATTTTCTTTTATCTTCAATGTATTCTCAATATGACGCATGTCACAGCAAAAACTGTCACGGCCAGAACAACTAAGCTTATTCAAAACTTAGGATTTCCTTTCAAAGGAGACCCAAAAGCTTTGCAGGATCAAACTATCTTAGTTCTTTCCCCCAACTCATATATTGAATATTGAAGCTTTAGATAAAATGTTCAGAGGAAAGCAACAGTCTGTTGGCCTTCATTACCTATTCATTCTTTGAGGATTTCAAACAAAACATGCAATGATTTGATTTCTCCAGGTTTTGAACTAGAGCTCATGTTCCTACTACCTTCCAGTGCCACTTATCCTATTAGGGAGTACCTTTGTCCACAATACATCTAAAATACATTGCCACACACCCACTCTGTTGTGCAAACTAATTATGATCACAATCACAATGATACATGTCACTTTAACTTACATTGAATTCAATCTCCCCCACCAAAACATTTCCTGCTCTCCACACTTCAGAAGGACATACTTACTATTTTCTTCTCTGTATATAAAGAAGGTCTGGAGAAAGATCAGTTGAAACTCGGGCCGGGAAGCTGCATTCATATGCTATAGGAGATGGTCTCTGCTAGAGTAATTGTACAGTGAATATGTGTTCTCTGGCCACAAGCGATGGCTGGCAAGCTATTATGAAAGTGGCTCCCCCAGAGAACACGTCCACTTCTATGATTCATTGGTGAAGTTTCTCCTCTCTCTCTCTCTCCCCCTCCCTTTTCCTCTTCTCCTCCCTCTCTTTTTCCATCTGTGTTACCTACCCCCACTCTAAGGCTCCTTTGGTCAAAAGTTGTAGGGAAATGTAGCTGTGGAATCCTATATTTACATTAAATTTGAAAAAATAGCATTATTCATGTGACTTTTATAACAACAAACATATCCTGAGCATCCCATTCAGTTTATAGCACTGATCTTCACTGTTTCTCTCCAACTCAATTGCCTTGCAAAATGAGTGGAATAAAGTACATCCTATTTTCTGTCTTCATACACATATAATAAGATTAAAGTGGGAAAGGACATGATTACCAGGGAAATTCTGAGAGGTAGCCACAATCTTACAGCCATGATGTCATCATTTTAAGTCTGGTTAGCTCCCCAAATCTCCAAGATGAAATTTGAGATATATTGGGAGGTAAATGAGAGTAGGAGAGAATGGGAAAACAGAAGGGTCAGAGAGGTTAGTAGACTCTGTAAGTCTTAATTCTCCCTATGTCAACCAACACATTATTTGTTTTCACTTCCCTCCTCAAATAGTTATGTCCTGCTCTTTTCAACAGCTGCTCTGTTCTATCTCACCAGCAGCTGTACTTGTGTGGCCAGTAAAATTAATAAGAAGCACAGTTTTAAAGATATTTCAGAGGCTTTTGGAGCAAGGACTGGTACTAATGCAATGTATATTATATTAAATAATATGTCAACCATGTTATGACAAGGACATTCTCCTGGCTGGGCCATGAGCCTTGAATGCTGTTGATCCTGGAAGGTCCCATGCAGGAACAGCCAAAGCAATCTGAATATAGTGAGAAGCCTTCTGCATCTGGAGTTAGAGTCAGGAGATCTGGGTTCAAATTGTCCTTCTTCCACTTTCTAGAACTGTGCGATTTTATGCAAGTCATGTCAACTCTGAGTCTCAGTTTCTTCACCTGGACAATGACGATATTCTTTTCTGTCTCCTGAGAGGTCCGGTGTGAGGACCAAATAAAAGTATGCATGCTAGAAGTATGTTATAAACTGTAAAATTGTTTAAATGTAAGATGATGTTACTGTTGGCCATAGTAGAGAGTAGAATGAACCACTTAACAACAAGCAGTAACTACAGCAGTTGAATGAGAGCCAAGAGACTTAAGTTCTAGTCCAAACTCTACCAAGGCTAATTGTGTGATCTTGGGTAAATTATGCTCTCTCTGAGCCATGTAAAATAGGAATGATGAGGGTGCTTATTTCACAGGATTTCTGAGGATTAAATGTGAAACATGGAAACTGCCAAAATGTTTTACCAGTTGCCCATTTAGCTGTGCTCATGGCCCTAGACTGTTCCTTCACCATCAACTATACTGTTGGAACACGGTGTTCCTCTTTTATGACACTGCCACTAGGGGGAGATCTAAAAGCTGCCTTTTTCATGTTATAATATCGGTACCCTGATTTGGAACTTGGAAGTTCTAATTTTCCAGTGTCTTCTTGCATACTATGTTGTCAGCACTGCTGCCAGTGTTCTAAAACAAATAAGACACAGTCTCTGTGATCTGCTCACGTACTAGTAGGAGGAGATAAACACATAAGCAAATATTTACAGAACAATGTAATAGGCTCTCATAAGTTGTTTCTAAGTGCTAGCGAGATGTCAAGGAGGGTATAAGCAATTATGACGACTGAAGAAAGAGACATGAAATTTAAACTTGCTTTAAGGGTTCATCAGGGAAAGGGGGGAGACTGGGGATGATATGCAAGGCAGAGGGAATAGCACGTGAAAAGCCACGAAGGCATGAGAGATGTCGCTGGGTTTAAGATTACTGAGTAATGTTCTCAGGATTCTCTGCCTCTGCTCCCATTGCTCTCTTTCCATTTGTTACAAGTCCATTGCACAAGACTGTGAGCTCCATGAATAGCGAGAGCATGCGTGTATCACTGTTTCCCTGATCCCAACACCTAGCATACCATTATGTATGTGTTAAATCCTTTATCCTTTTACTGCTGTCACCTCCAGCATGCCCACAGAAGCCTTCAGCTAAATTCAGCTGATCAAAATTATACAAACCACTTGACTTTAGATCAATTACGCATAGCCCCAGCTTTTACCTGAACTGATGAACTGGGTTAAAATGATTTTGTTGTGAGGAATTTATTATCCAGGAAGGATTTCACTAAAAATCTGTCAATGCCAGCTTGTTTGGAAAGCATTTTTTTTTCACAGAAGTTAAAGATGCTGAAAATCATGTATAGTAACAATTCTCCAATAGTTTATCTAATTGATTTTATGCTATAAAATATTTACACAATTACATAATGAAATTCTAGTCATGAATGATGTAAATGGAAATGGCAGAAAAAGATCTCCAGAAATTTGCTTATCATTAAAAGCAATGAAAACATAGCCAAATTGTGAAAATCAACTTTCCCAGAAAGCTGGAAATTGACCAAAGGATTGTAACATTAGAAGGAATGTTTTTATTTATTTTTTAAAGATTTATTTATTTGAAAGAGTTACAGACAGAGGGGGAGAGAGAGAGAGAGAGACAGGGAGAGAGAGAGAGAGAGAGAGAGAGAGAGTGAGAGAGTCTTCCATTCACTGGTTCACTCTCCAAAACGTCACAATGACTGGGACTGGGCCAGGCCAAAGGCAGGACCCAGGAGACTCTTCCAGGTCTCCCACATAGGTGCAGGGACCCAAAGACTTGGGCCGTCTTCCACTGCTTTCCCAGGCCATAGCAGAGAGCTGGATAGGAAGTGGAGCAGCCAGGACTTGAACTGGTGCCTACATGTGATGCCTACGCTGCAGGTCAGGACTTTAACTTGCTGCACCACAGCGTCAGCCCCAGGAATTTTTTTTAAAACAACAAAAACAACAACAACAACAAAAAAAATAGAGGATGGTATTGTGTCTCAGCAAGTTAAGCTGCCACCCATGATTCCAGTATTCGTATGAGCACTGGGTTGAGTCCTGGATGCTCCACTTCTAATCCGGCTCCTTGCTAATGCACCTCAGAAAGCACCAGAAAGATGGCCCAAGTCCTTGGACCCCTGCACCCAAGTGAGAGACCCAGAAGAAGCTCCTGGCTTCTAGCGTAGGCCTGGCCCAATCCCGGCTGTTGTGGGCATTTGGGGAATGAACCTGTGAATGGAAGATCTCTTTCTCTGTTACACTGCTTTTCAAATGAATAAAATAAACCTTTAAAAGTCGACTGAACTTGATAAGGATGGAAAATTGGTATTTCAATTTGCTCTATTATCATCTACCACAAGATTCACAGTGATGTTGGAAGTCAGTGGTTTCACAATCACAGCAGCCATGAAGAACTAGCAGTCTGGAATCAACAGAGGGGACAGAACAAGTTTAGAGCTCCCCCAAAGTCCCATCCTTCATAGAGTTACTGTTATCTGATCTGTTCCTTGGAAAACCTGACTTGTCTTTATTTGATGTGGCTTGCAGATCACTCATGAACAGCCTTTTCCTCATGGATATTTGACAAAGGTAATTAGAGGCAACTGTTTAAAATCACATTAGCTTAAGGTGATAAGAGCTGCAGAAAACAAGAAGTTGACTATAAAACTCAAATGGAAAATCTGGGGATGAGATGCCCATAAGAGGATTTGAAAAGATATCACATTTTCCTGAGAATCTAGAAGGACATGTAACTTATGCAGGACTGATTCAGGGAAAGTCTGAAAAGTCCCAAATCTCTACCTATGGATGACCCTAAGGCTATATGCAGTCAGGAAGTGAAGCCTAAGGCAAAGTTGTCAAATGCTTTTTCATAAGGCAAAGGGAGACAGACTTATTAGATAAAACAAAGAAAGTTTAAGCTGAACCAATAGCTAAAAACTAAGCTATTCCAAGCAGCGACTTCAGTGGCCACACACAACAACTAATTTACTGAAAAACAAACAGGGGCTGGCACTGAGTAGTGCCAGCATCCCATATGGGCGCCGGTTCTAGTCCTGGCTGCTCCTCTTCCAATCCAGCTCTCTGCTATGGCCTGGGAAAGCAGTAGAAGATGGTCCAAGTCCTTGGGCCTCTGCACCCGCATGGGAGACCCAGAAGAAGCTCCTGGTTCTTGGCTTCGGATCCGCACAGCTCTGGCCATTGTGGCCAATTGTGGGTTGGACCAGCAGATGGACGACCTCTCTCTCTCTACCTCTGCCTCTCTGTAACTCTGCCTTTCAAATAAATGAACAAATCTTTAAAAGAAAAAAATAAACAAAAAAACAAAAATAACCACAAACAAACAGAAACAAACAAAAAATAAACACTCAGGAGAGCAGGGAATTTGATTTTCAGAGTTGCCACATTTTATTTAAAATGTCCAGTTTCAACAAAAAATTATGAAACATGGAAAGAAACAAGAAAGCATGGCCCATGCAGAGGGAAAAAAAAAACACTCAACAGAATCTGTTCCTGAGCAAATCCAGATGTCAGGCCTACTTGAAAAATATTTTAAATCAGTTATTTAAAATATGCTAGAAAATTATAAGAAAACATAACAAAAAACAAAAGGAAAGCAGAGAATATTAATGGAAATCCTAGAATTGAAAAAGATAACAAACGAAAAATCCACTGGAGGTCTCAACAGCAGACCAGCTGGCAGAAGAAACAGCAAACCAGAAGATGATAACTGAGATTATCCAGTGTAAGGGGCAGAAATAGGAAAGAACGAGACAATGATTAGAGCCCAAGAGAACTATGGTATGTCATCAAATGAATCAAAACACTCATGACAGGGATCTCATAAGAAGAGGAGAAAGAGAAAGGAACAGAAGTGTTGTGAGTAAATCATAGCTAAAAGCTTCCAGAATTCAATGAAAAACAATCTACACATTCAAGATTAATAAAATCAAAGTCAAAGAAACTAAAAAAGATACATGTTTAGACCCATCATGTACATACTAAGTCAAAGAAAACAAAACTTTGGGCCGGCGCCATGGCTCATTTGGTTAATCATCTGCCTGTGGTGCCGGCGTCCCATATGGGCACCAGGTTCTAGTCCCGGTTGCTCCTCTTCCAGTCGAGCTCTCTGCTGTGGCCCGGGAGGGCAGTGGAGGATGGCCCAAGTGCTTGGGCCCTGCACCTGCATGGGAAACCTGGCTTCAGATCGGCGTAGTGCTGGCTGTAGCGGCCATTTGGGGAGTGAACCAACGGAAGGAAGACCTTTCACTCTGTCTCTCTCACTGTGTAACTCTGTCAAATAAATTTTAGAAAATGTTTAAAAAAAAAAGAAAACAAAACAAAACTTCAGTATTAGCAAGAAAGAAATGGCTCATCACATCCAACGAACACTTTTAGTAAGACTAAAATAATTCTCTTCAGAAATCCTGGAGCCAGAAGGCAGTGGAAAGACAGATTCAAAGCATTAAGGAGGAAAACCAGTTTTCAACCAAGAATTTTAAATCTAGTAAAACTACCCTTTAAAAATGAGCAAAGGATGAGTGCTTTGTGTAGCAGTTAAGATGCTGCTTGGGATGCCTGCCTCCCATATCAGAGTGCCTAGGTTTGAGTCTCAGCTCTTCTCCCAATTCCAGCTTCCTGTTAATGTATACTCTGGGATGCAGCAAGGTAGTTGAATCCCTGCCCTCCCACGTGAAGAATCCAGATTGAGTCTGGGGCTCCTGGCTTCAGCCTGGCCCAGTCCTGGCTGTTGTAGGCATTTGGGGAGTGAATCAGCAGATGGGAGATATCTGTCCTCTGTCTTTCGCTGCACCTTTTAAATAAATAATAAAAATAAATTATTAAAAATGAGGAGAAATTGAAAAAAATCCCCAGGTAAACAACTCAGAGAATTTACCACTAAGAAATATACCCTAGAAAAAATACTAAAAGGAATTTTTCAGGTTCAAGAAAAGGACACTAAAAATATCTTGAATCCATGTGAAGTAATAAGGTGCACTGGTAAAGGTAACTAAATAGGCAAATAAAGATTCCAGTGCACATGTAATTTTGGTATGTAACTCTTTTCTATCTGATTTGAAGGCAAATTGCATAAAGTAATTATTATAAAAATGTGTTAATTAGTTTACAATGTATAAAGATGTAATTTGTATGAGAAAATAGCACAAAGGAGGGGGTGGGATCAGATTTATATTAGAACACATTTTTTATACACTACTGTGATTAAGTTAGTATTAACACATATACATTGGATTGTTAAGATGTCAGCTGTTGCTAATAGCAGTTGCTCCAATAGTACCCACAACTTGCACACCACCACAGCACATGATCACTCTATGTGTGCCTGATCCCTGGACCCTGGTTCCATGGCCACTTCCACGTGTGTATATACCCCATACACTGGTACCACCACTTCAGGGCATGTGCGCATACCCTGGATCCTGGAGTTACAATTGCTTAGCACACACACTCCAGATCCAGAATCCATATCCATTCTTGGAGCACCTATACCTTGGACACCAGTGCCAATGCCCAAGTGAGAATGCCTGTACACTGAACGCTGGCATCACCATTGTAGTAAGTATACCTTCACTCCAGGTTCTACAGCTATGGTCACTCTGCATGCCTGAATTCTAGATCCTGGCTTGTAGGCTTGTAGCCACTCTGTATTTGCATCACCAAAGAAACACAAATATTTTCCAATAACTGGGCCAGATGTCATGGTGCAGTGGGCCAAGCTGACACTTGTGATACCAGCCTCCTGTATTGAGTACTGGTGTGAATCCCAGCTACTCTGCTTCTGATTCAGCTTCCTGGTAATGCAAGTGAGGAGGCAGCAGATGATGGCCCAAGTGCTTAGGCTCCTGCCACTCATGTGGGAGACCAGGCTGGAGTTCCTGGCTCCTGGATTTGGTCTGGCCTAGCCCCAGCCATTGTGGCCATTTGGGGAGTGAGCCAGTGGTTGGAAGATCTCTCTCTCTCTCTCTCCCTTTCAAATAAATAAATCAAATCTTATTTAAATATTGTATATATATATATATATATATATAGAGAGAGAGAGAGAGAGAGAGAGAGAGAGAGAGAAATTCCTACAACTCAGTAGCAAAAGCAAAGACACAAAAAACCAAAAGATTCAATTGAAAAATGGGTAAATGACATGAAGAAACATTTCTCAGAAGACTCAGAAGACACACAAATGGCCAGCAGGGATATGAAAAGGTGCTCAGTATCACTAATCATTATGGAAATACAATTCAAAGTCACAATGAGCTACCACCTCATATCTTTTAAAAATGGTTATTATGAAAAGACAAAAAATAAAAATATTGGTGAGGACATAGAAAAAAAGGAGCCCTTGTATACTGTTGGTGAGAGTGTAAATTGGGACAGTCATTGCAGAAAACAGTATGGAAGTTCCAAAAGAAATTAAAAATGAAACTATCTTATGATCCAGCAATCCCACTTTTGAATATATGTATATATATATGAAATGAAATCAGTTTCTTGAAAAGATATCTTCACCTCCATGTTCATTTTAGCATTATTTGCAATAATCAGCTTGAATGAACATTTCTCCAAAGATGATATACAAATGGATAACAAGCATGTGAAAGGTGTTTAGCATCACTAACAATTAGGGCAGTGAAAACCAAAATCACAATAAGATGCCACCTCACATTCATTAAGATGCATATTAAAAAAAACAGAAAATAACAAGTGTTGGCAAGAATGTGGAGAATTTTCAACACTTGTGCACTATTGTTGGGAATGGAAAATGGTGGCAGCTGCTATAGAACATATTATGGAATTTCCTCAAAATATTTAAAATAGAATTATTTTATGAACCAGAAATTCTAGTTCTTAGTATGTACTCAAAACAGTTTAAAATATGGTCTCAGAGATATAAAAAAAAGTCAGAAAGTTCATGGAAATATGTATTATGAAAAAATATACATAGATTTAAAAATTTTAAAACATTTATTTTTATTTATTTGAAAGGGAGGAAGGTAGGGAGGGAGTGAGGAAGGGGGAGAGAGAGAGAGAGAGAGAGAGAGAGAGAGAGAGAGAGAGAGAGAGACATCTTCTGCTTGCTGGTTCACCCTTCAAATGCCCACAATAGCTGGTGCTGAGACAGGCCAAAGCCAGAAGAAGTTTGGAATGCAATCTGAGCCTAGCAGGTGGGTGGCAGGAACCCAAGTATTTGAGTCATCCCTTGCTGCTTCCCAGAGTGTGCATTAGCAAGAAGCTGGAATTGGAAGTAGAACCAAGACTTGAACTCAGACAATTTGTGGATTGTGGGTGCCCCAAGAGGCATCTTAACTGCTCTACAAATTTCCCATCTCTCAAAATTTTTGGCACCAAAATACCATTTTTTTCATTTTTACACAAATTTTCTGAAGTATCCTGAAAGGCAGGGTTACAAAGAGGGTGAGGCAGAGAGAGAGAGAGAGAGAGAGAGAGAGAGAGTTTTCCATCCGCTGGTTCACTTCCCAGAGAGAGAGAGAGAGAGAGAGAGAGAGAGTTTTCCATCCGCTGGTTCACTTCCCAGATGGCAGCAATGGCTGAAGCTAGGCTGATCTGAAGCCGGGGCCAGGAGCTTCCTCCAGGTCTCCCACGTGGGTGCAGGGGCCCAAGGACTTGGGCCATTTTCTACTGCTTTTCCAGACCATAGCAGGGAGCTGGATCAGAAGTGGAGCAGCTAGGACTTGAACCAGTACCCATATGAGATGCCAACGCTTCAGGCGGTGGCTTTACCTGCTATGCCACAGCCCTGGCCTCCTTCTACCTTAGCACACCAAATTCCAAGTTCTACTGTCTTCACAAACTTTGGGTGTGCAGCAGTGACTCCCTTGGTTTCTCAGTCCTTGGCCTTAGACTGGTGCTCACATCATCAGTTTCCTTCATCTCAGTCCTTGAGACTTTTTTTTAAAAATAAAGATTCATTTATTTAAAAGTCAGAGTTACACAGAGAGAGAAGGAGAGGCAGAGAGAGAGAGAGAGAGAGAGAGAGAGAGAGAGAGAGGTCTTCCACGCACCGGTTCACTCCCCAATTGGCCGCAAAGGCTGGAGCTGTGCTGATCCAAAGCCAGGAGCCAGGAGCTTCTTCCAGGTCTCCCTCATGGGTGCAGGGGACCAATTTCTTGGGCTTTTCCATGCCATAGTAGAGAGCTGGATAGGAAGTAGAGCAGCCGGGACACGAACTGGAGCCCATTATGGGATGCCGGCACTACAGGAGGTGTCTTTACCCACTGTGCCACAGCGGTAGCCCCACTCCTTGAGACTTGACTTCCTTGCTTCTTCAGCTTACAGATGCAGTATTATGGGACTTCTGAGCCTCCATAATCACATGAGACAATTTTCATAATAAATTCCCTTTTTCTATGTCTATGTGTTTATCCTATTGTTTCGGTTTCTGGAGAATCCTGACTAACACAACTCATAAAATTATCAGTTTATTTTTCAACCGTTATTGGCTGGCAAGATTAAAATACATATTCAAAGTACTGAACCCCCCCCATCTACTAAGATATCTAGTTCCATCAAAACTGTGCTTAAAAATGAAGGAGAAATAAAGGCGTTCTCAGAAAAGCAAAAGCTGAGGGTTCATCATCACTAGATTTGACTTACAAGAATTTCTAAAGGTAGTATTTCAATTTGAAATGAAAGGACACTAGATAGCAAGACAAATGTGTATAAAAATTGTGAAGCTGCCAAGGTAAATATATAGACAAATATTGAATCCTGTAATATTGTAATGACAGAGAACAAACATTTAATTTAGGCATATGCATTTCAAAGATAAAATAATAAAAATAACTATACCTATAAAAAGTATATTCAAGGACACAAAATATTTAAAGAATGCAAATTGTGACACAGATGCAATAAAGTAGTTGGTGTAAAGAGTAGACATGTTGTATGCAATAGAAGTATAGCAATAATCAGTTTATAGGGCCAGTGCTGTGGTTCAGTGGGTTATGCTGCTGCCTGCAACACCAACATCCCATATGAGCCCTGGTCCAAGTCCTGGCTGTTCCACTTCTGCTCTGGCTTCCTATTAATGTGCCTGGTAAAGCAGCAGAAGATTGGTCTGAGTGCTTGGGCCCTTGTCACCCACAGGGGAGACCTGGATGGAGTTCTAGCTTCTTGTTTTGGTTTGGCCCAGTCCTAGCTATCGTGGCCATTTGGAGATCGAACCAGTGGATGGAAGATTCATTCTCTCTCTCTCTCTCTCTCTCTCTCTCTCTCTCTCTCCACTTCCTCTCCCTCTGTAATTCTGCCCTTCAAATAAATAAACAAATCTTTAAAAATAATCAGTTTAAAATATACTGTTATAAGATATTTTATGTATTTGCCCTGGTAACTACAAGAAAATACACACAGAAGATTCATCAAAGAAAGCAATCAAAGCATGTATCTTAGTCAGTTCAGGCTAGGATACCATGGGCTTGGTGGCTTAAGCAACAAAAATTTATTTCTCACATTTCCGCAGGCAAAGTCCAAGATTAAGGTGCAAGTAGACACAGTATCTGATAAAAGCACTCTTTCTGGATTGAAGATGGCCATCTTGTCATTATATTTTCACATGGTCAGAAGAAAAATCACTTCCTTTGTGTTTTTTCCTTAGAAGGTCACAAACCTCATACATGAGGATTTCACTCTCAAAATCAATTACTTCCTCAAAATTCCACCTCCTAAGACCATCGCATTGGAGGTTAAGATTTTAACATATGAACTTTGGGAAGACACCACTATTCAGCCTATAACTGTGTATCACTACAAAAAAAATCAATGAAATGCAAAGGTCAATGGACACAGGTGCAAAAATCATCAACATACTATCACCAAATTTAATCCACTGGCATATTAAAAGGAGCATATATAATGTCCAAATAGTATTTACCCCTAGAATGAAAGAATTGTACAACATATACAAATCAGTCAATGTGACACATCACATTAACAAAATGAAGGATAACATACCATATGACTATCTCAGTAGATGTAGAAATGTCATTTGACGAAATTAAACACACTTACATGATAAAAACTGTCAACAAATTTGAGAAAGAAAAGGCTTATCTTTACACAATAAAGGTCATATATGAAAAGCCTAGGCTAACATCATACTTAATTGTAAAAGTTGGAAGAATTTTCTTCTAAGATATGAAAGAAGGCAAGGACACCTGCTCTCACTATTTCTATGCAACATAGAACTGGAAGTCTTACTGAGAGCAATTAAGCAAGAAAATGATATAAAAATCATCCAAATTGTAAAAGAAGTAAAATGATCACTGTTTGCAGATGACGTGATCTTACATGTAACCGTATTTCTATAACTGATATGTAACTGTAAAAACACCACAACATATTTAGGTACTAAAATATTTCAATAACGTTTTAGGATAAAAAAATCAACTCACAAAATTTAGTTCCATTGCTATAAAATGACACTGAATTGTCTGAAAAGGAAATTCAGAAAATAATCTCATTTATAACAGCACCAAAAAGAAAACTTGAATAGGAGTAAATTAAAAGAGATGAAAGATTTATACACTAAAAACTATAAAACACTGATAAAAGTAATTAAAGCAGATACAAATAAATGGAAAGGTGTTCCATGTATATGAATTAGAAGAATCAATATTGTTAAAATGTCCATACTACTCAAGAGACGTACAATGTCAATGCAATCTCTATCAAAATCCCAATGATATACTGTATGGAAATAGGAAAAGCATTTCTAAAATTCACATGACATCATAAAAGACCCTAAATAGCCAAGGCTATTTTGAGAAAAAGAAAAAAAGCTGAAGGCATCACAATTCCTTCTTTCAAATTATCTTACAAAAGCTACAGTGATCAAAACAATATGGTATTGGTATAAATACAAATCGATAGAATATAATAGGGAAATGAGACATAAATTCACACATATATGGTCAAGTGATCTTTGACAAGGATGCCAAGAATGCACAGTAAAGGGTCCGGCGCCGTGGCTCACTTGGTTAATCCTCCACCTGCGGCGCCGGCATCCCATATGGGCGCTGGGTTCTAGTCCCGGTTGCTCCTCTTCCAGTCCAGCTCTCTGCTGTGGCCCGGGAGGGCAGTGGAGGATGGACCAAGTGGTTGGGCCCCTGCACCCGCGTGGGAGACCAGGAAGAAGCACCTGGCTCCTGGCTTCAGATCAGCGTAGTGCCGGCCGTAGCGGCCATTTGGGGAGTGAACCAACGGAAGGAACACCTTTCTCTCTCTCTCTCTCTCTCTCTCTCTCTCTCTCTCTCTGTCTATAACTCTACCTGTCAAAAAAAAAAAAAAAAGAATGTACAGTAAAAAGGATGGTGTTTGGAAGACTGAATATGCCCATGTAAAATAGTAAAATTATATTATACAATAATTAATTCAAAATGGATTAAAGATTTCCATCTAAAACCTGAAATTATAAGATTCCTAGAACAAACCATAAGTAAAGCTTCCATAACGTACAAGGTTAGGTAGTTGATTTGAGATCTTTCCTTTTTCTTAATATAGATACTACAGCCACAACATCTTCACTAAGCACTCTTTTACTCAAATCTCATAGCTTTGTTATGATATGTTTTCATTTTAATTCATCTCACGGTATTTTCTGATTTCCCTTTATATTTCTTATTTGGCCCATTTTTTAAAGAATTTATTCTTAAATCGCCACATAGTAATGAGTCCACTTTTTTCTTGCTATTGGTTTCTAATTTCATTGTATTCTGATTAGAGAACATATCTTGTATTATTATTTTCAAAATTTTATCACTTTCATTGCATTTTAAAATCAAAGTACTGACAGACAGAAGGTGAGAACTTACATCTGCTGCTTCACTCCCCAGATGCCCACAACAGCCAGGGTGGAGCCAGGCAAAAGCCAGGAGCCAGGAATTCCATCCAGGTCTCCCACATGGGTGTCAGAGACTTGACCATTTGAGGCATTTCCTGCTGCCTCCAGGAAGCTGGAATGGAAGCAGAACCAAGACTCAAATTTAGGCACTCCAATATAGGAAGCAGGTGTCCCAAGTGGTATCTTAACCAATGAATCAAATACTTCTTACAGTATTACTTGGATCATATAAAATTTATTGAGGGACCAGTGTTGTGGTGCAATGGGTTAAGCCACCTTCTGCAATGCTGGCATCCTAATATGGGTGCCGGTTTGAGTCTTGGCTGCTCCATTTCTGATCCATCTCCCTGCTAATGTGCCCGGGAAAGCAGTGGGAGGTGGCCTAAGTGCTTGGGTGTGGAGACCTTGAAGAAGCTCCTGGCTCCTGGCTTTGGTCCTGCCCAGCTCTGGCTGTTGTGGTCATTTGGGGAGTGAACCAGTGGATGGAAGATCTCTTTCTCTCTCCTTCTCTCTCTCTGTAGCTATGCTTATCAAATAAATAAATAAATCTTTAGTAAAATAAAATTTATTGAAATTTGGTTTATGGCCCAGCATATGGTCTATTCTGAAGAATGTTCCATATGCACATGAGAAGTGTATTGTATTGTTGAGTAGAAAGCTTATATAACTGGGTGGTTTATGCTATTGTCCAAATCTATCTTCTTAATGATTTTCTTGTCTAGTTATATTCTTTACTGTAATAGGGTAGAATTTTCTATTTGTTTTTTCATATCCATATGTTTTTACTTCATCATATTGGTGGTTTATTGATAGGCTCATATATGTTTACACTGGTTATATTTTCTTTTTTTAAGATTTATTTATTTATTTGAAAGGCAGAGTTAGACAGAGAGGAGAGCCAGAGAGAGAGAGAGTGAGAGAGAGGTCTTCCATCTGCTGGGTCACTCCCCAGTTGGCTGCAACAGCCGGAGCTGTGCCGATCTGAAGCCAGGAGCCACGAGCTTCTTCCGGGTCTCCCATGCGGGTACAGGGGCCCAAGGACTTGGGCCATCTTCTACTGCTTTCCCAGGCCATAGCAGAGAGCTGGATTGGAAGTGGAGCAGCTGGGTCTCGAACCGGTGCCCATATGGGATGCCGGCGCTTCAGGCCAGGGCGTTAACCCACTGCACCACAGTGCTGGCCTCTACACTGGTTATATTTTCTTAAGGAATTGACTTGTTTGTCAGTAAAAGTACTTGCTTACCTGTAGTAATATTTTTAAAAAGTCTATTTTGTCTCAATACAGTGGCACCACTCTAGTTTCCTTCTGGTGTTTTTTGCATGAAGTATCTGGTTCCATACTCATACTTTAAAAATATTTGTGTTTTTGAATCTAAAGTGTGTTTAATCAAATAGATCATTGGAAAAAAATCTAATGTGACCATTTCTGCCTGTTGATTGTTTTGTTTAGTCCACATACACATTCTATTTAATTTGTATTTGCATATATTAATTATTCACAGTGTAATATACAATGTGCAGTGATCAAATAAGGTAATAAAGCATTCCCATCTCCTTAAACATTTATTGTTTCTTTGCATTGTGAATCTTTAAACACCTCTCTAGTTCTTTCTAAAATATATAATACGTTCTTATAAATTATAGTCATTCTGTGCTGGAGGATATTAGAATATATTCCTTCTATATGACTATATTCTATAAGACTGTACTCATACAATTTAGGGCATGCTCAATCGGACTTGCCCCAAAATGGTGGAGTTAGAAATGTGCCAGGGGATTCCAATACAATCCCATCAAGGTGGCATGTACCAATGCCATCTCACTAGTCCAAGTGATCAATTTCAGTTCACAATTGATTACACTGATAGGTCTAAGAGTCAAAGGGATCACACAAACAAGACTAGTGTCTGCTAATACTAACTGATAGAATCAAAAAGGGAGAGAACGATCCATCATGGGAAGCGGGATACACAGCAGACTCATAGAATGTCAGATGTCCTAAATAGCACTCTGGCCTCAGAATCAGCCCTTAAGGCATTCAGATCTGGCTGAAGAACCCATGAGAGTATTTTAGGCATGGAAAGCCAAGAAACTCTGGGAAAAAAAAAAGACCTAAATGAAAGATCTCTGCGAGTCAGATCCCAGTGGAAAGAACGGGGCCATGAAAGAAGGAGGTACCTTTCTCTGAAGGGAGGAGAGAACTTCCACTTTGATTATGACCCTGTCTAAATAAGATCGAAGTCGGCGAACTCAAAAGGCTTCCATAGCCTTGGCAACTCATGACTAGATCCTAGGGAGATTACTGACGCCATAAACAAGAGTGTCAAATTGTTAAGTCAACAACAGGAGTCACTGTGTACTTACTTCTCATGTGGGATTTGTCCTTAATGTGTTGTCCAATGTGAAGTAATGCTATAACTAGTACTGAAACAGTATTCTACACTTTGTGTTTCTATGTGGGTGCAAACTGATGAAATCTTTACTTAATATATACTAAATTGATCTTCTGTATATAAAGATAATTGAAAATGAATCTTGATGTGAATGGAATGGGAGAGGGAGCGGGAGATGGGAGGGGTGTGAGTGGGAGGGAAATTATGGGGGGGAAGCCATTATAATCCATAAACTGTACTTTGGAAATTTATATTTACTAAATAAAAAATAAATTAAAAAAATTTTCAAAAAAAAAGACTGTACTCATTATTCAGTCTTCTCCTATTCTTTTCCTCCACCCTTTCCAACTTCTAGTGTCCACTCTCTATCCTCTACTTCTATGAAATAAGTTTTTTTAGTTCTTACATATGAGCAAGAAAATGTGGTATTTGTCTTTCAGTGCACGGTTTATTTCATTATAATGTCCTCCAATTCCAATCTTCATTTCCTCAAGTGAAAGAACTTCATTATGTTTACAGCTGAATAATATTCCATTGTGTTATATCTCATATTTTCTTTATCCATCTGTCAAAGTATATCTTGGTTGAATCTATATCTTTGATATTTTGAATAATACCATAATAAACATGAGAGTGCAAGTATCTCTTTTATATATTTAATACATTTATATTTAACATTAGTATTGATATAGCTTATGATCTGCATTTATTTGATTTTCAAACTTATATCATGAATTATTTTCCTAATCATTGAGATTCCTTAGACTCATTCTTTTGAATTCATTTTAAGGCATCCTGTCAGTTTCCTTTGAGGGGAGGAGGGGCTGATGCTGCAGATTTATTATGTTTCTTTGACATTGTCATGTTGCTTTTTCATGTGTCTTGTGTTCCTTTCTTGATGTTTGTGCACCTAGTGTAACAATAGCTTCTCTGATTTTACAGAGTAGTTTTGTTAGGGAAAGACTTTTTCCTAAAGATGAATCATCAGATGGGAGAGGGAGTGGAGATGGGAGGGTTGCGGGTGGAAGGGAAGTTATGGGGGGGGGGAAGCCATTGTAAACCATTAACTGTACTTTGGAAATTTATATTTATTAAGTAAAAGTTAAAAAAATAAAAATAAAAAAATTAAAGATGAGTCATCAGTTGTTGGCTGAGCAAGGTACCTCAGCTTTGGTTATGAATGGGCAACAAGGTGTAATCTCTGTATGAATTCTTCAGCTATGATCAATATCAGAAGGATCTGTGAGTTTCTCAATGGTTTAAGCTGTTAAGTGTTTGGAGGTTGTAGTGTGATTTTTGCAGTGGATAAGGACTGCCAAGAATGTATGACTTTAGAACCCCAAACTGTCAAGTTGATCAGCTATCCGTCTTTTAAAAAAATGGTATCTGGGTCATACTTTCCTGTCACATTACAAGTTTCCTAATTTTTTTTTTTTGGTTGAACTGAACTGTGCATTTCAATTAACATATTGTAGTGATTCTGGATACTGTTTATCCATTACCCCTGAGAGTTTTTTTTTTCTTTTTTAAAATTTGGTTAGTTAGTGAAGTCTGTTTTTCACTCTCACAATGTGAAGCCTCTGATATTTCTGATGAAGGAGATACTATGTTTTCAAAAAAGGATTATCTGAAAGGCAAAACAAGATAGAAAAACTCATAC
This sequence comes from Sylvilagus floridanus, assembly GCA_949820135.1. NCBI lineage: Eukaryota > Metazoa > Chordata > Mammalia > Lagomorpha > Leporidae > Sylvilagus > Sylvilagus floridanus. Next base: position 84,915,206 of record OX463223.1, read on the forward strand.
CCGAGGCGAGGGGACAGCGAGAGTGAGAACGAGAGCGAGAGCGAGAGCGAGAGAACGAGAATGAATATCTTTCATTTGCTGGTTCACTCTCCAAATGCTTGTAACAGCTAGGGCTGGGCCAGGTTGAAGGCAGGAATTCTATCCAGGTCTCCCCAGTTCTCTATTGCACTTGCCCAATACTTAGCTGGGAGAATGATGGGAAACAATGCTCCTTCCAGGAAGAAATTCCTCAGGAAGCTGTGGGACAGGGTGCTTAGTATTTTTTTTTTTTTACGATTTATTTATTTTATTTGAAAGGCAGAATTATAGAGAGGCACAGGCAGAGAGAGGGAGAGAGAGGTTTTCCATATGCTGGATCATTCCCCAGATGTCCGCAACAGCCGGAGCTGCACCGATCCGAAGCCAGGAGCCAGGAGCTTCTTCCAGGTCTCCTGTGTGGGTGCAGGGGCCCAAGCACTTGGGCCATCCTCCACTGCACTCCCGGGCCACAGCAGAGAGCTGGACTGGAAGAGGGGCAACCGGGACAGAATCCGGCGCTCCGACCGGGACTAGAACCCGGTGTGCCAGCGCTGCAGGTGGAGGATTGGCCTATTGAGCCGTGGCGCCGGCCAAGATTTTCAAATCTTATTCCCTCTCCTGACCTTGCCACTTCTTTCTAGAAAATACTTTAGGGGCCGGCACTGTGGCTTAGCAGGTAAAGCTGCCCTCTGCTGGCATCCCATATGGGCACTGGTTAGAGACCCAGCTGCTCCACTTTTGATCCAGAGCTCTGCTATGGCCTGGGAAAGCAGCAGAAGATGGTCCAAGTCCTTGGGCCCCTGCACCCATGTGGGAGACGCGGAAGAAGCTCCTGGCTCCTGGCTTCGGATTGGCTCAGCTCCAGCTGTTCCAGCCATCTGGGGAGTTCACCAGAGGTAGAAGACCTCTCTCTCTTTCTTCCTCTCCTCTCTCTGTGTAACTCTTTCAAATAAATAAATAAATCTTTTTTTAAAAAAGAAAATACTTTATAACTTTATTACCTAAATTTTTCAATTAACATGATGTTTGTACATTTTTATGAGATATATTGCAATATTTCAACATAAACACAGCATAAACTGATCAAGCCAGGTCTCAAGCTTTTCATTTCCTTATTCTTTCATTGTGTTTGTTGCCTATAGGCTCCTTTCTTCCAATTCTCTATAAAATATATGCTACTGTGATCTACAGTCTGTAGTATATATATACACAATGACTATTATTCAGCCACAAAAAGAAAATGCTGACATTTGAAGCAAAATGCATGGAACTGGAATCATGTTAAATGAAATAAAGCCAGACCCATAAGATAAATGCCACATGACCTTGCCACTTCTGGCCTGATATTTGCTGCTTCTTTCCTTTCATCTTCCCCTGTGCTTGACCTTTCAGACTTTTCCATGTCTTCTATGGTCCATAACGGTAGAGTCCATGAGGCAATTGCAGCAGTAGAAGGCAGAAAATATGCTCTGGGGTTCTTGATGATCCCTATCAGAGTCACCTCCCTAACTCCAAGCCTCTTATCTAGCTCCATAATCCAAATATTAAAGCGTACTGTAGTCAGCAAAAAACTACCTTGAGATTCAGCACATTTTCTTTGAAATGGCTAGGCAAATACAACTGTGCAAATACATTATGAAGGAAGAGAATAGCCCAAACCTAATTAGTTCCAGTTCAATGGATTGCGTGATACCTGGCCACATTGGGGAAGGGAATCTGCTTTACTTGGTCTATAGATTTAAATGCAAATCTAACGTAGAAACACTCTCACAGACATACTCAGAAAAATATTTAACCAAATATGTAAGCATTTTGTTAGCTATTCAAGTTGACTCATAAAATTTATGATCAGAAGTCTATACTTTTTTTTTTTTTTTGACAGGCATAGTTAGACAGTGAGAGAGAGAGAGGCAGAGAGAAAGGTCTTCCTTCCGTTGGTTCACCCCCCAAATGGCCGCTAAGGTCGGTGCACTGCACTGATCCGAAGCCAGGAGCCAGGTGCTTCTCCTGGTCTCCCATGCGGGTGCAGGGCCCAAGCACTTGGGCCATCCTCTACTGCCTTCCTGGGCCACAGCAGAGAGCTATACTGTAAGAGGACCAACTGGGACACAATCCGGTGCCCCGACCTGGACTAGAACCCCAGGGTGCCGGCATCGCAGGCAGAGGATTAGCCAACTGAGCCGTGGCGCCAGCTAGAAGTCTATACTTGACAACCATGCATATCTCCTTAAACCACATGTAATCTGAAAATATAGAGAACAAAAAGGTCATAATTCCACCTAACAATTATCCTGCATACAACCAAAAATGAACTAACCCCTTCTATAGAAAAAGAGGTAAAGTCTTTGAATAATGTTTATTCTTCTCTTTGGTATCCTATAACTCAAATGCTATGATGTAAACTTACCCAAGAAAATACGTTGTAAATTATTCAGTGTTTTATTATTATGATAAGTCAATAATAAGTCTTTTGTTATATGATAAGGGATTAACAGAGAAAACAAAGATAGTTGTTTATATACAGCAAATAATACATTTATATACTCATATATATAAATATACACACAAACACAAATATATTCATAACAACATATGAAGGAATACTCAAAACAATCAACAGTCCTTATTTCTATAGCTGGTCATGTCATAGGTGGTATTTGCAACTATCTTATTGAGCTACCCATTCTGTATTCCCTTTACCTTCATCAGACTGTCATGGTTCATTACCTAATGGAGTTCCCCAAACTGCCATTCCTATTCCTGAAGAGTATGATCCATTAGCAGTCCTGCATGGATTGGATTTTTATCATTTTTACTGATTTTAATCACAGAGCATGATGATAGTAAGAGATACCCTAAGAGATATCACGTATTCTAAACATACTTAACCTTATCTTCATTATTGAGTGAATAGCAACCTGATTTTCCCATACTAGTCCATATAAATCACCCCAGCCAGCACAATACTCTTCCTTGCTTGTTGACTTGGAGACATAAGGAGTTCAAAGTGACTGAATGGAAATTTTCATTTTTAATCCAATATAATCATCGTTATGTCCCCTAATGGAAACATTTCACTCTAGGAAGCAGAGAGTAAGGCCATGACTATAGGAATAAAGTTTCCTATGGGTCACTAAAGGTAATAGTGAGTGGTTCCATTCCTCTTTCTACTCCTTGAAACTTGGCCCCTGAATCGTGATCGTGGGAGAAACACTGGCTTATGATTCTGAGCATATACAGTTCTGTACCTTTGAAGGTATTGCCACTCATTGTAACGGAGTCCTCAAATGGCCATTCCAGTATTCCACGACCTATTTGCTTCAGGATGGTGGGAAACATGGTGAGATCTGTGATATTTCTTGAGTATGTGGCCACTAACTCACTTACTTGCTGTGAAAGAAGTTTCTTGATCAGTATCAATGCTATGCAGAATACCATGATGGTAGATAAGACATTGTCTAAGTGCACAGATGTGACTGTGAACCATGACAGTCTGATGAAGGTAAAGGGAATACAGAATGGGTAGCTCAATAAGATAGTTGCAAATACCACCTATGACATGACCAGCTATAGAAATAAGGACTGTTGATTGTTTTGGCAGAAGCATTGCAAGCAGAACGACAAATCTGTTTACATAGTGTCTAATCTAATAACTACAAATTACTGCCCCTTACATGATAGAAGTTGTTCAATGTAATCAACCTGGCTTACCAGGTAGCTTGGCTGATCACTCCGGGAAATGATGCTATCTCAGGTATTCATACTTTGTCTTTGCTGATGGCAGATTGGGTACTCAGAGGCGGCTGTATGTAGGTCAGCCTTGGGGAGTGGAAGGACATTTTGTTAAGCCCATACATTACCACCACCTGCTATCATGGCCATTTTGGTCATGAACACACTGGGCAATAACAAGAGTGGCTGAGAAGAGGCTGACTAGTATCCACACTATGAATCATCTTACCCACTTGATGAACTGTTTCATGGGACACAATATGATTATCTTCTCATTTATTTCCCATTTAGAGATGTCTATCCATTTGCCTCTTTGCCACATTTACACATTATTAATTTCTGAAGTATGTTCCTTCCAAGTCCCTGATTATTCAACCAAATCATTGCTATGGCACATGATCCAATACATTATCATACATCTAGCAATTTCTCTTTTCAGGCAAATTGAACAACCAGATACAATACTCAAATTTATGCCAAATGGCAGGATTTCCCCTCACCACTGTTGTCCCTGAGAAGGACTATATTGCTCCATCTATCCACTTCTAACATACAGAATCACAGAAATATATAGAACCATGTGTAAACCAGGCCCAAGTCCTCTCTTCTTCCTCCAGTTGATCATAGGATACTCCCCATGGGTCACAGCTGCAGCCTGGGAGAGAGAAGGTAGTGTAGCAGGAGTAGGAACCATAGACATTTGGGTTACTTCTTCATACAACTTGTGTCTTCAGGATCTTTATGCCCAATAATGCATATACTTTTTTTGTGTCAGATAACATCCAGTTCATGTTGGGCAACTAGGCTCACATGGCAACATGATTGGCCCAGGGTTAAGTATTCAGTTTCTAAGGCCTGGTAGCCAACCAAGAGCAGTTTATCATAGAGAGTAGTTATCTACAGATGAGATAGCAGGGTCTTATCCCCGAATTGTAAATGCCTATACTGTGTTTTACCCCTAGGGACCTGCCAAAGGCTCCAAACAACATCACTGTCTGTCACTGACATATCAAGCGCTACTGGATCTGCTGGCCTATGTGGCAGAGCAGCTTTCAGAGGCCTGATGCTGTTGCAGAGCTGTCTCCTGCTCTAGGTGCAACACAAAATGAGCAGCATTTGGGGTCTCAGTAAGTGGGTCAAAGTAACAGCAGTATGTTGTCTCCCAAATCTAAAGAGGACCACTACGCACTGCACTTCTTGGTTGTAAGGCAGACCAGATTTAGCAACTTATCCTTTAACTTAGAAGGGATGTTTTGATACACTGAACAGCCTTGGACTCCTAGAAATTTCACTGAGGCAGAAGGCCCTTGCATTTTTGGTTGGATTTATTTCCTACCATCTGGCATACCAAAGGTCTTATCAGTAAGTCTATTGTGCTTGATACTTTTTGTTCAGTTGGTCCAATCAACATAATGTCATCAATATAATGGACCAATATGATAATTTTATTTTTTGACAGGCAGAGTGGACAGTGAGAGAGAGAGACAGAGAGAAAGGTCTTCCTTTGCCGTTGGTTCACCCTCCAATGGCTGCCGCGGACGGCGCGCTGCAGCCGGCGCAACGCACTCATCTGATGGCAGGAGCCAGGTGCTAGGTGCTTTTTCCTGGTCTCCCATGGGGTGCAGGGCCCAAGCACTTGGGCCATCCTCCACTGCACTCCCGGGCCACAGCAGAGGGCTGACCTGGAAGAGGGGCAACTGGGACAGAATCCGGCGCCCCGACCAGGACTAGAACCTGGTGTGCCGGTGCCGCAAGGCGGAGGATTAGCCTGTTGAGCCACGGCGCCGGCCCCAATATGATAATTTTAAGTTTTTTTCTTTTTTTTGTTGGTGAGTAGCATATTCTTTTTTAAAATTTATTTTTTATTTAGTAAATATAAATTTCCAAAGTACAGTTTATGGATTATAATGGCTTCCCCCCCCATAATTTCCCTCCCACTCACACCCCTCCCATCTCCCGCTCCCTCTCCCATTCCATTCACATCAAGATTCATTTTCAATTATCTTTATATACAGAAGATCGATTTAGTATATATTAAGTAAAGATTTCATCAGTTTGCACCCACACAGAAACACAAAGTGTAGAATACTGTTTCAGTACTAGTTATAGCATTACTTCACATTGGACAACACATTAAGGACAGATCCCACATGAGAAGTAAGTACACAGTGACTCCTGTTGTTGATTTAACAATTTGACACTCTTGTTTATGGTGTCAGTAATCTCTCTAGGCTCTAGTCATGAGTTGCCAAGACTATGGAAGCCTTTTGAGTAAATTTTTATTTACTTTAAAGGCAGAATGTTACAGATAAGGGCACACACATGCATACACATGCACACACATGCACACACACAGATCCTCTAACTGCTGGTTCATTCCCTAAATGCCCACAATAGCCAGGGCTGGGCCAGGGTGAAGTCAGGAGCCTGGAACTCCACATATGGGCGGCAGGAACCCAAGCACTTGAGCCATTACCTGATACCTCTTGGGGTGTGCATAAGTAGGAAACTGGATCTGGAGCAGAGACAGGACTTGAAACCAGGCAATCTGATATGGCATGCAGGTGTTCTAACTACTGCACCCACAACATCTACCCAAAGCATGATATCTTATAAAAGTAATGGTGATCAATATCCTTGTGAACAAAATTATGAGCTGGGCCTGGAGATTTGATATATGCCAGACGTAGGACAGTGAGGGTATATTGTTGGCATTTTCTAGGTGAAAGTAAAATGGTGGGCCTTATTGAAAGGGCTGTATAAAAAGTGATTTGCCTGATCAGTAGTTACCTATCAGATACCAGAGGCTGTATTGATTTGCTCCAGCAATGAAACCACATTTGGCACAGTAGATACAATTTGAGTCACCATCTGGATTAAGCTTATGATAATCCACTGCCGTTCCCCAGAATTTTTGTTTGGTTCTTTTTATGCTTTTTATTTCTTTGTTGAGCATCTAATTTTGGTCATGTATTATTCTCCTGGTTTCATCGAGCTGTCTACGTGTGTTGTCTTGCAGCTTGCTGAGTTTCTGAAAGATAATTTTGAATTGTTAGGCAGTTAATAGATACCCTATTTCTGGAAAGTTGTTTACTTGTGCTTCATTCTGTTCTTTGGTGGCAGCATGTTCCCTGTGGTATTCATTATTCTTGGGGCTATGTGTTGGTGTCTGTGCATCTGAAGTAGATGCCTATTACAATTTTTATTGACTTTGGCAGACAAAGCCTTCCTCAGTCAAACCATCCAGAAAATCTGGGTGGGCTCCCTGGTAAGGTCTGTGGATGGGTCTTCTGAGCTTGGGTTTTCTTGGGTGAACCTGGATCTTGGGTACATGGTGATTGGTCTTGCCTGGGATCCACTGGGGTGGACCTATTAACAGGTTACAAGGGCATGGAGCTGAATCCTGGGCCTCTGAGGGTCAGGTTTGAGTTTGGGCCCATGGGGGCTAAGCTGGTTCTGGGGGTGCGGCCTTGAGTCTAAATCCGTGGGGGCTAGCCTGGCACTGTCCTGGATCCATGGACATCAATTTATATCCTGAGTCTAGTAGGAGGCAGGCACGGCCCTAAGGTGGGATGGTCTATGAGGTCTGGCCAGGCACTTGAAGTTTGAACTCTGGGACAGCTGGAGTGGGCCTTGATCCTGAGTCCACTGAACTAGCCTGAAGCTTGGGCAAGCCTAGAGACTGAGTTTATTGGCAAATCTGAAACCTGGGCCCATGGATACTGGTCTAGGGCCTGAGTCAGTGGAGGCTGATCTGAAGCTGAGAGCTGCAGGTGCTTTCCTGGAGACTATGTCCATGGATGCTGGCCACAAAGACTAACTTGGAGGCTGAGTTTATTGAAAGGAACCTGGGTTCTGCAACTACTGGGGACAGCCTGGAGTCTTTGTCCATTGAAATATGGGGCTGTGGGGATTAGCCTGGAGCTGAGGTCTTCAGTTATGTTCTGGCACTGGAGTGTGCTTAGAAGTATGCTTGTGGGTACTGGCCTGGAGTCTGGGACCAGCCTGTCAGTGAGGTGGGCCTGAATTCTGGTGCCAAGGAGGCTATCCTAGAGCTTGAAAATGCTGGTCTGGTCTGGGGCTTGGGAAAGACCTGGAGATTGAATTAACAGGGGCTGGCCTGCAGTGGAGTGAACATGAAAATTGGGGCCACAGGGCCTGGCCTAGAGTCTGGAGCCACAATTGCTAGCCTGGCAATAGGGCATGCCTGGAAGCTGGGTTTGTATGTGTTTACCTGGATCTTAGGGCCATAGAGGCGAGTCTAGCGCTGGGGTCAGTCTGGAGCACTGGGCAGGCCTAGAGCCTGAGTCAGCAGGGGCTGGCCCAGGAGCCATGGGGGCTACATTGGTACTGGGTTTCATTGAGGCAGACCTGGTTCTGGGGTCTTGGGCAAAGTTAAGTGTTCATTCTTCATGCTCATTCAGAGGAAAAATGGCTTCATTTATGGAAAAAAGGTTAGGATATAAATTTTATTCACAGGACAGCTCCAGAATATACTTAATGACAACTAACTCATGCTTTATGATTAATATTAATTCAATTTTTAAAATTTAAAAATACAAATCTTGAAGAGAAAATATCATCTTTTGCAAAATCAAGAAAGACTGATACTATTTTATTCATAGAAAAACTTCTAAGATAAAAACATTCAAAAATAAAGGAAAATAAAAGCACCTATAAAACACCTACTTTATAACATTAGAACACTGGGTCTGAACCTCGAGCCCTGATGAAACTGGGCGCAGATAGATAATGTAAAGGCTAGTGTAATGTTTATTGCTCAGGAAAGCCTTGCTAGACTGTAAAGACAGCACACTGTAAGAGCCTTTCTACAGCCCCCTACCCACTCCCCATCCCCGACCTTATCAGGGTCCACGTGGTGCTCTGCACCTCCCCCAACAAGCAGCTTAAGAAGGGACACTGCCTGCTGCTCAAACAGAATGAAGCCTGGTTTCAAATCTCCTGCCTGCCCTCTGAAAAGGCTCAACCCTCACTCTCTCTTTAACCCCCATTGTGTCCCCCTAAAAGTTTTCTCTACTTTAACTAGCCACCTTCTCTCCTTCTTTGAACCATAAAATCCTAAAACCTAGCATATAAGGTCTTAGACTACTGAACTTCAGACACACTAAATCACAACATGCATTTTTAAAAAACTCTTAAAGGTATGTTTAAGAAGCATTTGTGTAGGCTTGAGAAATTTCTCCAAGTGTGCTTTGTGACTACTTTTCATCAGAATAATCTGGGGTGCTGATTCAAAAATTAAGATGCATGGGTCATAGTCCATGCCAACTAAATCATACCTCTCAGAGTGAGGACTGGGAGTGGGTATTATTAATAAGTATAGTAGGAAAGTGAATTTCAAAATTGACTATACATCAGTATCATTTGCAAGTCCTGTTAAAACTGATTGCTGGACTCTACTCTAGAGTTCTCTGATTCAGTAGGTCTGAAGTGCAGTCTGAGAATTATGCATTTCTAACAGATTTCTTGGTGATACTTATGCTGGTGTCTAGAGGACCCCCTCACACACATAGGAAAACCATTGCATTAGATATAGATGTAATTTTATTAAGTTAAGTTGTCTGGGTTTCCTGGTCTATATTAACAGGGACAATTTGAAAGGAAGCAGCCAGAGGCAGATGTACAGCTAGTAGTGAAAGCAACATCAGGTTTAAAAGGAAAGAAAAACTCAGAAACTATAACAAAAAAAAAAGAACATATTTTTCTGAGGCCATAAACCTTATCTGTCTCAATCCTACCCCTTTTTGATTGATGCCAGTCTCAGTCTTTGAAAGCTATTACTACATCTTATATGATAGTAATGTATAATAATGGATTTTCATTAATGATTCCAAGTTATCAAGAGGAAGTTAAATCTGTTCATGTTACTGTTTAAGTAGGAATATAATTGTACAATATGTTTTAGAAATGCAAAGGGGCTTTAGAAGTTATGGAAAATGGAATTAGGAGATATGCTTCTTTTGGTGCAAAATGTTTTGAAATCCATGCACTTTTCATAAGAGACACTTTCCATTAAGAGTCAATTTTCAAACACTAAAGCTTTAGTTGTCTGACAAATTCATTTTGAAACTACCCCATTATTTCCAAATAATAAACAATAAATGAAGATTCTCTGAACCTGGAATTTGAGCCACCCAAAGATGGTAAAAATAGTATCTAACATTCTAAAAGTAGGCTCATTTTTTTCATTGTAATACTCACATTAATACTTTGAAACACATATGAGGGGGCTTCAAAAAATCCAAGGGCAACTTGAATCATCTTTTAATTCCATTTCTCCTAAGCTTTTTGAAGCCCTCCTTTATTATCATCGCTTCATAGATGATAACCATTTAAGGTTCAGAGAAATGAATGAAATTGCTGAATCCACACAGCTAGCTAACTGGTAACAGGGCCCAAATTTTAACATAAGCCTACCTGACTCATTATCGCTAGACCATCTCTCTTTCTTTGTAAGTACAAAAGAAGCTTAGACAGAGAATTTTGATGTGTATACAGAACTCCCCTAATGCTCCTTTAAGCAACAATTACAATATGCCATTTCTTCCTCCTTTTCCTCTGTATTTCACTGATGCTTAGAGCCACTCCTATCTCTTCCTATACTCAACCATTCTTGCCTCAGTCCCCAATTCTTCAGTGCCACTACATCAGGGCTACTGGGCACAGGAGAGGCAGTCAGGGACAAGAAGAGAGAAAGCTCTAAGGTCCTTGTGGCTATTTCTCCTCCCCCACACCTTTATTTCCATGGTTCCTGGGTTAATCTCCAAATGACTTTCATAGTCTCTTCTGCTATGATAAGTGACTCAATTACTGAGACTGGCTGATCCTCTGAAATGTAGATAATGTTCAGCTTATCCTTTCAAGAATTTGATTCCCATTATTTGCAAGTATGCACATATTCTGTTTTTCTCAAAGGAGTATGTAAATATGATGTTTTAAGAGTAGGAACTTGGGGCCCGCTCTGTGGCTCCATAGGCTAATCCTCCGCCTGCGGCACTGGCACACCGGGTTCTAGTCCCAGTTGGGGTGTTGAATTCTGTCCCGGTTGTCCCTCTTCCAGTCCAGCTCTCTGCTGTGGCCCAGGAGTGTAGCGGAGGATGGCCCAAGTGCTTGGGCCCTGCACCCGCAAGGGAGATCAGGAGGAAGCACTTGGCTCCTGCCTTTGGATCAGTGCTGTGCGCTGGCTGCAGCGCACTGGCCACAGTGGGCATTGGAGGGTAAACCAACGGAAAAGGAAGACCTTTCTCTCTGTTTCTCTCTCTCACTGTCCACTCTGCCTATCAAAAAAAAAAAAAAAGAGTAGGAACTTGGGGCCAACACAGTGGTGTAGTGGTTAAGCTGCCGCTTGCAGTGCCAGCATCCATATGGGCACTGGTTCGAGTCCTGGCTGTTCCATTTCTGATCCAGCTCTCTGCTATGGCCTGGGAAAGCAGAAGAAGATAGCCCAAGTTCTTGGGACCCTGCACCCACGTGGGAGATCTGGAGGAAGCTCCTGGCTCCTGGCTTTGGATTTGCCTAGTTCCGGCCATTTCAGCCACCTAAGGAGTGAACCAGCAGATGGAAGACCTTTCTCTCTTTCTCTGTAACTCTGCCTCTCAAATAAATAATTAAATCTGTAAAAAATAGAGTAGGAATTCTTTTACTCCTTATTTCCTACAGTTTTTGACAGTTGATAGTCTTCAAAACTTTCAAAAGGACAATGCGCATGCTTCTTTTATGATGGGTAACTGGGAAGGATGGTTTTCTTCCATAGAGAGCCCAAAAGGAAACTTGGAAAAATGAAAAATTTGTGCACAGCCCAGCTAGATATAATTCCTAACATTACAATCTACACTTGAATGACTTAGAAGATAGCATTTAACCTATCTGATTTATAAAATGGGAAGGATAACGTCTATCATTCTTAGAATGGTTATGAAACTCTAAGAGGAAAATAAATATGAAAGTACTCTGGAAAGTATAAAGGGGTATAAGGACATACATTTTGACTATTAATACAATTCTGTGTTTCTGGCATTTCATATGTTTCTGTGTAATTACTGTTATTACCAATGGTTAGATGTTATAGTGCACTTATTTATTCAAAGTACATTTTGAAACTTGTGCTTTATTGCAGACATCGTGCAAGGCATTTCAAGTAAGAAAACATACCAGATGCAATTTTTTTCCCTCAGAGGAGTTGTCTCAATCTATTCAGTTGCATCAGTAGGTTAACTAGCTCTTGGTGATCAGGAAAGAGTGGTGGCTGACCTGGGAATCCAACCACCACTTTTTATCTGGTAATTAAGAAATTATATTTACTATATATGTGGGAGTCATGTCAGTAAAATGTCAGAACAAGCAGCTCTAAATACTTATCCTTCCACAGAAGCATTGAAAAACAAGTATAAGCTGTCAGAAACAACTTTGTTGGAACTCACGAAAACAAGCGAGTATTGACAGCAACCAAGCAAATATAGAATAAAAAAAGTCAGCCTAAATGGTAGGAAAATCTTGCAGCATTTATATTCTCTCTTCCCCACCCCTACCAATTCTCAGCAGTGGTCTTGAAGATGGAAGGCCCTACTTCCAGTGTAGGACCCTGGTCCCTGGTTCTGGAGGGAGTAGAGCAGATCTCATCTGTAAATTATTGTGTTAGTCTTCTCACCTCTCTGGGGGCTACCTACAGGTCTTATGCAAGGTACTTGTATTTGTTTTGCTTAACTTGGGACTCACTTGGTGTAGAAAAGTGGCCGTTATTGCTTTAAAACATTATAAGGTAGCTGAAAAAGCTTCTGAGTTCTGGGCCAAAAGATTACAGTTGAGACATACTGGGTGTGTCAGTCACCTTTTGATTACTGTGACAAATACCTGAGAGAAGCTACTTAGGAAGTAAGGTTTACTTTGGCTGATGATTTTTATGGAGGTCCGCAGTGAAAGATCCAGCAGCCCAACTGGTTCACATATGTGGTGAGGGCAGAGAATGGCAATGCTAGAGCATATGTGGAGGATGGATGTCAAGGTGAGCCAGGAAGCAGAGAGAGAGAGTGTAGGCCTGTTTCAGGCTTTTATAACAAACCTTCTCATGGTGTCTCCCTACCAAGAGGATCTCCCATTAGGCTTGCCTTCTACAACACCACAACTGGACTAAATTTGTACCTTTCCACTGCCATCATCACAAGATTCAAGGGCTTAAACATTAAACATCTTCATGAATTATGGAGTCATATACCATTCAAACCATAGCATTCTACCCGTTTTCCCAAAATTCCTGCCCTTCTCATATTCAACATAAAATGAGTGTATCTCCCAGTCCTAATGCTTCAGCATTGCTCAAAAAGTCCAAGTCAAAGTCCTATGTGAGATTCAAGGCAAACTCCAGCTGTGAGCACCTGTAAAATCAGACAAGCCGCATACTTCTAAGACACAATGGCAGGACAGGCACAGAGTCTGCATTTCCATTCCCCTCTCCCCCCCAAAAAAGGATTGCTCAGACAACAAAAAGATCAAATCCATCAGAGCAAACATTAAATCCTAAAGCTCCATGTCTGACATCCTAGGCACACTATAGCAGGGGCAACTCTATCCCTTTAGCTTTGCTTCAGTTCTCATAGATTAGTCTCATTCCTGCAGCTGCCTAGGCATTGCCATGCTAGCAACTCCTTAGTACTTTTGAGCCTACATTTCTGCTTGGTATTACCATAAGACGGGGGGGGGGGGGGCAGCTCTCTGCAGGGGTTCCACTCCCGCAATGGGTTTCTGCTTGGGCTCCCAGCTTGTTTGAGACTTCCTTTGAAATCTAAGTGGAGGAGGTTTCCATACCTCCAAAGCTCTGGTGGGCTGGTCTCTGCCCATGTGGTTGCTCTCTGACGATGCACACTGATATGTATGGCTCTCCAAGGTTTATATGCCATGCTGATTGTAGCTTTTCCCAGTGGTCTTCACTGCAGCTTCTGTCCCATAACTTCACTAGGCATCACCCCATCTGGGGCTTAACCCTATGGTACAACTCTGCCTGGCCTCATAGGCTCTCCTTTGCAATCTCAGCAGAAGCCTTCATGACCCCAGAACTTCTGTGTTCTATACACCTGCAAAACCAGCATCAAGTGGACACTGATGCCACTTATCTGCTGCTAATATGAGACACTCTGGTCCCACTTGAACCATGACTGCAGCCCTGCAGTGCTTTGTTGGGCAACTACAAGGAAATAAATTCCTGGGGAAGTCTTGGGTAAGCTCTCTGAAAGTGCTCTGGAGTTTCAAAAATCAATTATTGGGGCTGACGCTGTGGCGTAGAGGGTAAAGCTGCCGCCTGCAGAGCCGGCATCCCATATGGGTGCAGTTTCATGTCTTGGCTGCTCCACTTCCGATCCAGCTCTCTGCTATGGCCTGGGAAAGCAGTAGAAGATGGCCCAAGTGCTTGGGCCCATGAACCTGTGTGGGAGACCCAGAAGAGGCTCCTGGCTTCGGATCAGTGCAGCTCCTGCCGTTGCGGCCAACTGGGGAGTGAACCAGTGGATGAAAGACCTCTGTGTGTGTGTGTGTGTGTGTTTGTGTGTGCCTCTCCTCTCTGTGTAACTCTGAATTTCAAAATAAATACATACATCTTTAAAAAATCAATTCTTTTCAAGGTCTCTGGGCCAGTGATGAGAGAGAGAGAGCTTCAAAGAAGTGCCTTTGGGGTTTTTCTCCCAAAACTAGCACAGGGCTCTCTTTTATGTGTACTAATCTGTTTAGCAGAAGGTGTTTCCACTGTGTATTCCTATCCTAAACATACTTTTGCTTGGCTTATTCTCTCATTAGGCTGTGAATTTTTAAAATATTTCCGCTCTGCTCATTTAAAAAAATTATTTATTTATTTGAAAGGCAGAGTTACAGAGAGGCAGAGGCAGAGGCAGAGAGAGAGAGAAAGGTCTTCCATCTGCTGGTTCACTCCCCAAATGGTTGCAATGGCTGGAGCTGGGCTGATCTGAAGCCAGGAGCCACGAGCTTCTTCCGGGTCTCCCACGTGGGTGCAGGGGACCAAGCACTTAGACCATCTTCTACTGCTTTCCCAGGCCATAGCAGAGAGCTGGATCAGAAGTGGAGCAGCTGGGACTAGAAACAGTGCCTGTATGGGATGCCGGCTACAGCGCTGGCCCCTGCTCTGCTCTTTTTTGCTCCTAATTCTCACTGTAAAACTTGCTAACAGCAGCCAGTAACACCCACACTGCAGCCTGATTGCTGTGATGCTTGAAATCTCTGCCAAATGAGTCAATTACCTCTGAGCTTGACCTTCAGCTAACCTTCATCAGATTTTCCCAGAATGCTCTGCTTACATCATTTTAGGCCTGCTCTTGCAACCTTTTACAAGAAATCAATTCCAAAGGCTGCTCCATATCTTCAGATTTAGTTTATCATAACAATCTCACTCGTCACTATCAATTTTCCATATTAGTCAGCTTTTTGTCACTGTAACAAATACCTGAGAGAAGTTACTTATGAGGGATGCAGTTTTCTTTTGGCTTGTGGTTTTGGAGGTTCAAGGTACAAGATTGGGCAGGCACCATTAGTTCAGCCTTGTGGTGGGGGCAGAGGATGGCAACAGCAGAACACTTGTGGAGTAACGGTCACAAGGTCAGCCAGGAAACAGAGAGAGGCTGGGCCTGACTAAGGCTTTCATTGTCAACTTTCTCATGAGATTTACCTCCCAAGGGCCCATCTAATGGCTTCTCACTAAGGCCACCTCCTAAATACCAGAATTGGATTCAGTTTCTACCCAGCTAGCACTCTCAACATAAGATGCTGGGGTTTAAAATTTAAATGTCTGCATTAGTTTGGTAGCCAATTCTATGCATGGAGAAACTTCAAAGAAGTCCATTGAAAATGGAGTTAAGTGATAAAATTTATTCTGGTGCCAAAAATTTATAAACCCAGGCAGAGTGTTTTTATAACATATTTTAAAAATATTTACTTATTTCAGAGGTAGAGTTACAGAGAGAGGGAGAGACAGAAGGTCTTCTATCTGCTGGTTCACTTCCCAAATGGCCATAACAGCTGGAGCTGAGTGGATTTGAAGCCAGGAGTCAGGAGTTTCTTCCCAGTCTCCTACGCGGGTGCAGGGGCCCAAGGAGTTGGGCCATCTTCCACTGCTTTCCCAGGCCATAGCAGAGAGCTGGATCAGAAGTGGAGCAGCTGGGACTCAAACCGCTGCCCATATGGGATGTTGGTGCTGCAGGCGGAGGCTTAGCATACTACGCCATAGCGCTGGCCCCTATAATTCATTTTTTCATTGAACTTTTTGAAGACCTTTCATATGCATGAATTTCAAAAATGTTTTATTGGGGCTGGTATTGTGGCATAGCAGGTTCAGCCGCTGCCTGCATTGCCAGCATTCCATATGGACCTGGGAAAGCAGCAGAAGATGGCCCAATTCCTTGGGCCTCTGCATCCACCTGGAACACCTGGAAGAAGCTCCTGGCTCCTGATGTGGGTCTGGCCTGGCCCTGGCCATGTGGCCATCTGGTTAGTGAACCAGAGAATGGAAGATCTCAGTCTCTGTCTCTTCCTCTCCCTCTCTGTAGCTCTGCCTTTCAAATAAATAAAATAAACCTTCTAAAAAAAGTTTCCCATAAACTTTTTGAGCTTCCCTCCTACAATAGACTGTCTAAAGTATGGTAAGAAAAGCAAAGGAGAGAGTTTCTTTGGGAAATTCAGATATCTCAAAGCACTTTTGTATAATGAGGAATTTGAATAGCAACATGTATGCTCAGGGCAGGATGTTTGCTCTGAACAAGATTTTAGATATCCCAACGCTTTCACCTCTGATTGATCTCTGAACTCAATGTAAGGAGGAAGTAAAGGGTAACACAGGGTTGTAAATAATCAGGCAAATTTAGATTCAATCAGTGTAGAAATGGACTGATGGGGGCGGTGCTGTGGCACAGCGGGTTAAAGTCCTGGCTTAAAGCGCAGGCATCCCATATGGGCGCTGGTTCAAGACCCGGCCGCTCCATTTCCGATCTGGCTCTCTGCTATGGCCTGGGAAAGCCATAGAAGATGGCCTAAGTCCTTGGGCCCCTGAACCCACGTGGGAGACCCAGAAGCTCCTGGCTCCTGGCTTCAGATCAGCTCAGCTCTGGCCGTTGCAGCCAACTGGGGAGTGAACCAGCGGATGGAAGACCTCTCTCTCTCTCTCTCTCTCTCTGCCTCTCCTCTCTCTGTCTCTCTTTTTTTTTTGACAGGCAGAGTGGACAGTGAGAGACAGAGAGACAGAGAGAAAGTCTTCCTTTTGCTGTTGGTTCACCCTCCAATGGCCGCTGCGGCCAGCACACCACGCAGATCCAAAGGCAGGAGCCAGGTGCTTCTCCTGGTCTCCCATGGGGTGCAGGGCCCAAGCACTTGGGCCATCCTCCACTGCACTCCCGGGCCACAGCAGAGAGCTGGACTGGAAGAGGGGCAACCGGGACAGAATCCGGTGTCCCGACCGGGACTAGAACCCGGTGTGCCGGCGCCGCAGGCGGAGGATTAGCCTATTGAGCCACGGCGCCGGCCTCTCCTCTCTCTGTGTAACTCTGACTTTCAAATAAATAAATAAATCTTTAAAAAACCACACAGCATACACATAAACAGGTACAGTCACTGGGAAAAAAAACTGATGAAAACCATCTCCACCAAAGCTCAGACATAGACATAGACAAAAATAAAACAACTGTGTTAGATATGCTCATAGAATAAAAGAAATCAAGTGTGAAATGTGTGGGAAACTATAAAATTATACAGAAAAAAAGAACATCAATACATGGAAATCACCCACCCCTCAAAGAAACAGAAATTCAGGGGCTAAAAAATACAAAAATGGAAATGAATACTTTACCAGATAGGTTTAAGGGCACATATGAGTAAGTAAGAGAAAGAATCAGAGAACTTGAAAACAGGAAAATTGCAAGGTTAAATTCTGAAGAACAGAAGTAAAAATAACAAAGAAATGGAACAGAGCCTAAGGGAACTGTGGAATGCCACAAAATAGACCAAGATACAGATAGTAAAGGTATAGCAAGGAGAGCAAAAACGGAAATGGCAGAAAGAATATTTGCACATTTAATGGCCTAAAATTTCTATAAATAATTGAAAGCCATTAATCTACATATCCAAGAAGCCAAACAAATCCCAAGGATAAATAGAAAAAGGACTACAATAAAACTCATTAGAAACAATCCGTTGATAGACAAAGAGAATCTTGGAAACAACAGTGGAGATGCAACGTGTCACACACAAGAGGGTCTCAGTAAGATTAATAGTTGATTTCTCATCAGAAACAGGAAGCCAGGGGGTGGCCTTGTGGCACAACAGGTTGAGTTTCTGCTTGTATCTCCAGCATTCCATATTGGAATGCCAGTTCCAGAGTACTACTGGCTACTCTACTTCCAATCTAGCTCCCTGCTAATGTGCCTGGCAGGCAACAGATCATGGCCTAAGTACTTGAGTTCTTGCCACCCACTTGAAAGACATGGATGGAGTTCCTGGTTTCTGCTTCAGTCTCAGCTAGTCCTGAATGTTGTGGGCATTTGGGAGAGTGAACCAATGGATGGAAGATTCTCTCTCTCTCTCTCTGTCTCTGTCCTCTGTGCCTCTTTTTTTGTCATTATGCCTTTTGAATGAATGAATGAATGAATAAATCTTTAAAAAATAAACCATGGAAACCAGAGGACAGTGAGAAAATATTTAAGGTGGAGAAGGAAAAAGAAAACTTGCAACAAAGAATTCTATATCCTGCAAATTGATCTTTTAAATTGAAGGTGAAATTAAGACATTCCAAATAAAAGAAAACCTGAAAACACTTGCTATCAATGGCTTCCCTATAAGAAATGATGAGTTCGTCAGGTTTAAATGATTGCAACTTGAAGCCATATAAAGGAATTGTGTAATCTAGTAAATGCAAACATGCAGGTTAACACGAAAGTCAGCATTAATTCAATAACCCCACATTTCCTACATAATTAAAAAGAAAAATGCATAAAATAATTATAAACCTAAGTTATCGGATACAGTATATAAAACCAAAATTTGTGTCAACTATAGAAAGAGGAAGTAAACCTCTTTAGAAGAGTTTTTATATCCCATTTAAGCTAATGTGGTATCAATCTAAACTAGATCATTAGAAACTTAGGATGATGGAGTGTCTGGCACAGCAGTTAAGCATATATCCACATCTCATGTCAGAGTGGCTGGATTCGAGTTCCAGCTTTCCTTTCTTTTAGCTTCCTGCTTATGTGTACCCTGGGAGGTGCTGGTGATGGCTTAAGTAGATGGGGCATCTGGATTAAGATCCTGGCTTTGGTCTGGCCTAGTCCTGGGTACTGGGGGCATTCGGGCATTTGGGGTGTGAACCAGCAGATGGGACATCTCTATATGTCTCTGTGTGTCTTTCAAATAGATCACAAAACAGAAGAAATTTAGGATGTTAGTTGCATTCCCCATGGCAAACAGTAGGAAAATACCTAATAATAGATAGGAGATGGAGCAAGATGGTAAAATTAGACTTTCCAGTGATTGTCCCCTTGCAGAAACATCAATTTGACCAACTATGCACACATGAAAATACCCACACTAGAACTAAGGAAACCTGGTGTGATATAACAGTATTTGGTTTGGCACAATAAGAAAAGATTAATTGAAGAGGGAAGGAAAGACAGTTTTATATTATCTGTATCATATCTCTTTCAATCTAGGAAGCACACTGCAGAGTGAAATATAGTCTACTTTGGGGAAAGAGAGGGGAATAAACATGGAACTTTGGAACCCACATATCAGGCCAACTATGGTAAAATGCAGAACTGCACAGACCCCTATGGTCCCTGACTCAAGACTATCCATGGACTGTCTATAAACTTATCCTGGTGCCAGATGGCAACTGCAGCCATAATGAGATGGACTTGAATTTTGGCCTGTATCACTATTTTTTTATTATTTTTTTCTTGACAGGCAGAGTGGACAGTGAGAGAGAGAGAGACAGAGAGAAAGATCTCCCTTTGCCATTGGTTCACCCTCCAATGGCCACCGCGGACAGCGCACCGCACTGATCCAAAGGCAGGAGCCAGGTGCTTCTCCTGGTCTCCCATGGGGTGCAGGGCCCAAGCACTTGGGCCATCCTCCACTGCACTCCTGGGCCACAGCAGAGAGCTGGCCTGGAAGAGGGGCAACCGGGACAGAATCCGGTGCCCCAACCGGGACTAAAACCCGGTGTGCCGGCGCCGCAGGCAGAGGATTAGCCTATTGAGCTGTGGTGCTGACCGGCCTGTATCACTATTAACCCACTACAACGGCCTTGGGATCACAATAACCCAAGTAGCTTGCAACAGGTAGATTTCAGTGCCTGGAGACTGGGATTCCAGCCTGGCATGATACAGTCTTGATGACTAAGGGAATATAGACTAGTGTGCTATAGATTATATGTGCTATGGAAGTCCTGAGTGCTTCCTAGCACTGCAATGGCTGCAGTGGACAGGATTAGGGATTACAGAAGAGCTTCTAGCATTTCTGGACAGGCTTATTGCTGAAGGATGTTCTCAGATGAAACAAGACTGCAAAGGTTGGGAAAATATTTTTTAACATGCAGACATTGACATGTGACCACAAGGATCATGAACAATCAAGGAAATGGGTTAGAACAAATGGACAAAACAAGGTGTCAGAGACTGAACCTAAAGAGATAAAGTTGTAAGATATGAAAACAACTGTTTTAAGGAAGCTTAATGAATTTCAAAAAAAATCAGAGAAATTTAACAGAAAGATTGAAATAATAAACAAGTGAAACAAGTCTTAGAGTTGAATAATAAAATGAACAAAATAAAAAAGCAAGAGAGAATCAACAGCAGAACTCACCATACAGAAGAATGTTAACTCAAAGACAGGTTATTTTGAAATATATAGTCAGAAGCAAAAAGGGAACTAAAAAAATTAAGAAGACTCATAGACGTTATGGGATAGCATCTAAAAAGCTAATGTATGAAACATTAGCATTCAAGAGGAAGTAGAGAAAGATCAAAGTGATAGTTTAAAGAAATAACTGAAGAAAATTTTCTAAATTTGGAGAAAGTTATCAATAACTAGATATAAGAAGCTAAAAGATCTCAAATCATATTCAATTCATGACATATTATAACCAATCTGTCAATGATCAAAGATAAAGTGGATACTGAAGGTAACAAAAGAAGCAAATCACATATAAGGCAGTTCCAATATGCCTAGCAGCAGACTTCTCAGCAAAAATAACTTGAAATATACAAAACAGGAAATGTAAATCAGATCAAAATGGTATACCACAAAAAGCAACTAAACACAAAAGAAAGCAGTAATGGAATGAGTGAGGGACAAAAATATACAAGATATACAGAAAACAAACAGTAAAATGGCAGAAGTCCTTCCTTATTAGTAGTTATCTTAAATGCAAATGGATTAAACTGCAACTGCACATGCAGAGACTGGCATATTAGATAAAAAGGCATGATTTCCCCCAAGAGTTGGGTTCACAGTATTTGACATGTACTGCTTTTAGAAAAAACGATTTAAAAAAATTTTATTCATTTGAAAGATAGAGTGGGTATTGTGGCATAGAGGATTAAACCTCCACCTTTAATGTTGGTGTCCCAACAAGTCCTGGCTGCTCCACCTCCCATCCAGCTCTCTGATAATGTGCCTGGGAAAGAAGTGGAAGATGGTCTGAGTACTTGGGCCCCTGCAACCATGTGGGACCTGGAAGAAGCTCCTGGATCCTTGGT
Source organism: Sylvilagus floridanus (assembly GCA_949820135.1). Lineage (NCBI taxonomy): Eukaryota > Metazoa > Chordata > Mammalia > Lagomorpha > Leporidae > Sylvilagus > Sylvilagus floridanus. The sequence goes on from OX463223.1 coordinate 84,936,715, forward strand.
TCTGGTCTGGCCCGGCTCTGGCTGTTGTGGTCATTTGGGAAGTGAACCAGAGGATGGAAGGTCTCTCTCTTTCTCTCTCTTTATCTCTGCCTTTCAAATCTTTTTTTAAAGATTTATTTATTTATTTGAAAGGCAGAGTTACAAAGAGAGAGAGAGAGAGAGAGAGAGAGAGAGAGAGAGAGAGAGAGGTCTTCCATCTGCTGGTTCACTTCCCAGATGGCTGCAATGGCTGGAGCTGCGCCAATCTGAAGACAGGAGCCAAGGGCTTCTTCTGGGTCTCCCATGCGGGTGCAGGGGCCCAAGGATTTGGGCCATTTTTTATTGCTTTCCCAGGCCATTGCAGAGACCTGGATTGGAACTGAAGCAGGTGGGACTTGAACTGGTGCCCATATGGGATGCTGGCACTGCAAGCAGTGGTTTCACCCGGTACTCCACAGTGCTGGCCCCATAAATAAATTTTAAAAAAGATATAGTGGCAGATAGGGAGGGAGAGACAGAGACAGAGACAGAGAGAGAGAGAGAGATAGAGAGAGAGATCTTCCATCCACTGCTTTGTTTTCCAATGGTTCCAACAGTTAGTTCTGTGCAGGACAAATATAGGAGCCAGGAACTCCCTCCTGGTCTCCCATAAGGGTGGCAGGGGCTCAATTACTTGGGTCATCTTCTGCTGCCTTCCCAGGAGCATTAGCAGGAAGCTGCATTTGATGCAGAGTGGTGGGGACTTGAATCAGCACTCTGATATGGGATGCAAGTATCATAAACAGTGGCTTAACCTGCAGTGCCACAATGCTGGCCCTGGTATCTACTTTTCCATGGACTGGAAAGGCTTAGGACACATTTGTGGAATACTAAGAATCTCCATACAGGCTCATCATCTAGAGTCTTTGAATCCAATATATTCAAATCTCCTAACATTTGTTTCTGGATTTGATTAAACTTTAACATGCTAATAAGCAAGTTAATGAGTTCCACCTTCACAAACCATTTATTTGTCAAACAGAGAAATGAAATTTCTTTGATTTTAATGCACAGGCTCCCCAGGAACTACACCTTTTTTTAAAAATAATTATTAACAATTTTAGAGGCAAATCTCCATTGGTGGCTTTTCATTGTTGCTATGACACCAGTAACTAGCAGTTACTATGCTCATTGACAGAGATAATTCACTTCAAACTCCCTAAAGCCTGCAATTATTTTTGGTTAGGAGGTAAAGGAAAAAAATATGTGGAATAAAAAGTAAGAGAATACAGCAGTTGCCAAAATGTCTATAGTAACACAGCAAATGTGAGAGATGATACCTATATAATTGATATCCCATCCTTTATCCTTCCATTTTTTTAAGATTTTATTTATTTATTTGAGAGGTAGAGTTATAGACAGAGAGGAGAGTCAGAGAGAGAGAGACAGAAGTCTTCCATCCTCTGGCTCACTCTCCAACTGGCTGCAACGGCCTGAGCTGAGCCGATCCAAAGCCAGGAGCCAGGAGCCAGGAGCCAGGATCTTCTTCTGGGTCTCCCACATGGGTGCAGGGGCCCAAGGACTTGGGCCATCTTCTACTGCCTTCCCAGGCCATAGCAGAGAGCTGGATCGGAAGTGGAGCAGCTGGGACTCGAACCGGCACCCATATGAGATGCCAGCACTGCAGACGGCAGCTTTACCCACTACACCACAGCACTGGCCCCTATTCTTTCTTTTTTAAAAGATTTTATTTATTTATTCGAGAGGTAGAGTTATAGACAGAGAGAGGGAGAGACAGAGAGAAAGGTCTTTCATCTACTGGTTCACTCCCCAGATGGCCACAACATCTGGAGCTGGGCCAATCTGAAGCCAGAAGCCAGTGGCTTCTTCCAGGTCTCCCACACGGGTGCAGGGGCCCAAGCACTTGGGCCATCTTCCGCTGCCTTTCCAGGCCATAGCAGAGAGCTGGATCAGAAGAGGAGCTGGTGGGACATGAACTGGCACACACATGGGATGATGGCGTCACAGGCTTAGCCCACTATGCCACAGGGCCAGCCCCTATTCTTTCACTTTCTCTTGTATGACTGAGGGTTTATAGCTCTAAATATTATATTTACTTATTTTCTTTCCTTTTAAAAAGATTTTTTTTATTTGAAAGGCACTGTGTCAGAGAGGGAAAAGTAGAGAAAGAGATCTTCCATCTGGTGCTTCATTCCCCAAATGGGCACATTGGCTGAGGCTGGGCCAGGCAGAAGCCAGGAGCCTGGAACTCCATCTGGATTTTCCATGTGGGTCATCACCTGCTGCCTCTCAGCAGCACGAGCAAGGAGTAGCAGCTTAACCTACTGCACAATAACCCCAGCCTCTACTTATTACCTTTAAATAACCACATTCTTCAAGTGATCTTAAAATGCTTTACAAAATACTATTTCATAATCCCTAAGAATCTGACACATGTATTTATGAGGGGGCTTCAAAAAGTCTGTGGAAAATATGTATTATGTAAAAACTGCATGGATTAAAAAATGTTTGCATCAAGATAAACTTATTTTTTAAAGATTTATTTTCTTTGTTTGAAAGACAATTTCAGAGAGCGGTAAAGACAGAGATAGAGAGAGAGGTCTTCCATCCGTTGGTTCACTCCCCATATGGCTGCAATAGCTGGAGCTAGGCAGATCCAAAGCCAGGAGCCAGGAGCTTCTTCCGGGTCTCCCACGTGGATGCAGGGGCCCAAGGACTTTGGCCATCTTCCGTTGCTTTTCCAGGCACATTAGCAGGGAGCTGGACTAGAAGTAGAGCAGCCAGAATTTGAACTGGCATTCATATGGGATGATAGTACTGCAGGCTGGGGCTTTAACCTGCTGTGCCATAGAGCTGGCCCCCAAATAAACTTATTTTAATTATATTTTCCATAAACTTTTTTGAAGTACTCTTGTATATTTTATTTGTGCATTTGTTTGCACATGGTATTTAGTTTCAGTCTCAAATATGAAGAATATTTTTAAGCCATATAAAAACTATCCTTATTTTTACTTTGAACATATATAAAAGCAGTGACTCCTCCCTTTTAAATTAATTTTAAAGCTGCAGTCTACTTATTTTAAGTGTGACTAAATAGTCAAAGCAGCTTGATACAGTGGAAAAAATATTGGGCTTGGAGATAGAACAGAATGGGGTTTCTGTCTCCATTAGCTATGTGATGTTGTGTAAACTTTTTAACCTCCTTGCACCTCAGTTCTCAATTTATTATGTGAGAATAAATGGTAAAATGATATTAAGAGACTCAAAAGATATGTTAGATCTTAAAGGCACTTTGAAAATGTAAAGGATTATATTAATTTTACCCCAATAAAGCTATTAATATAAGGGAACATTTATTGTAATCTATAACACAGAAAGTATGTTTTTCTTTTTCCTTTTGAGGCATAAAATGGCATGTTAAAACCTATACAATTTGATTATTATTATTTTTAAAGGTTTATTTATTTGCAAGGCCAAGTTACAGAGAGAGAGAGAGAGAGAGAGAGAGAGAAAGAGAAAGAGAGAGAGAGAGCGAGAGAGAGAGAGAGAGCGAGAGAGAGAGAGAGGCGGGGAGGAAGGTAGGGGGAGAATATCTATCTTCCATCTCCTGCCATCTCCTGGTTCACTCCTCAAATGGCTGCTAAGGACTGGGCTGGGCCAGACCGAAGCCAGGAACCAGGAGCTTCTTCTGGGTCTCCTAGGCGGGTGCAGGGATTCACGCACTTGGTTCATTTTCCACTGCTTTATTAGGCACATTAGCAGGGAGCTGGATTGTTAGTGGAGTAGTCAGGACTAGAACTGCCACCCATATGGGATGCAAGCATAGTAGGTTGCTGCTTTTTTTTTTTTTTAATATATTTTGACAGGTAGAGTTATAGACAGTGAGAGAGACAGAGAGAAAGGTTTTCCTTCTGTTTGTTCACTCCCCAAATGGCCGCTATGGCCAGTGCTGCACCAATCCGAAGCCAGGAGCCAGGTGCTTCTTCCTGGTCTCCCATGTGGGTGCAGGAGCCCAAACACTTGGGCCATCCTCCACTGCCCTCCTGGGCCACAGCAGAGAGCTGGACTGGAAGAGGAGCAACCAGGACTAGAACTTGGTGCCCATATGGGATGTCGGCGTCATAGGTGGAGGGTTAACCAAGTGAGCCATGACGCCGGCCCTGCAGGTTGCTGCTTTAATCGCTATGCCACAATGCTGGCCCTGAATTTTTATTGCCATCAAAAACAGGATCATAGACTATCAGTGTTCAAGTAGACCTTGGAGATAATATTATTGTATAGGGGTGGACCTTGAGATCAAAAGGGAAAAAGGACATTCTTTAGGTTGTACAGTTGGTCAGTAGTGAAATTAGGGTTGGATCTTCGATTCCCTTGCTTCTAGCTTGGTGCCTTTCCTATTCTATCACAATGCTTCACTTTGATGATTATGTTGGACTTTGTTGTGAAACTACTGTCTATCTCCAATACTGCTTTCATTGCCTTGAATGGAGGTATTAATTGTTAAGTGGGCTTTTCCTGGATAAGAATCTCTGTACTTGAAGAGAATGACTTAGAAGGAAGTTCTCCCATATATTTTTACCTTCTTGCCAGTATGATGTTAGCCATGCAGAACTCCTGGAGCAACAGGTAGAAGAGTCGGGAAATAATACCCAAGGCAAGAGGGCATGCTACTCTTTCCTAGAGATATGCAGACCTTGGTCATGCTGGCAACAACAGGAAGAAAATAAGTTACCAATTAGCACAGTGACTAGTGCATGGTAAATATTCCCTAGTGTTCATTATATTTTATTTCTCTTTGCATTAAAATAGAATTTTATTACCTACAGAATATGTTCATATTTATTATTTCAAGTTATTTTCACAAGAACTACAGGAAGTTAGGATTATTCTCACTACAGATGAGAAAACTAGGGCTGAGAGAGAGTAAGTTAGTTGTCCAAACTTGCACAGTCAGTAAATAGGATTCAGAGCTAAGATCTCAACTTAGATTCTCTGACTTCAAATCAAATCAAGGAATGTTGCCACTATATCACAATTGTCTAAAACTTTGGCATACTTGACAATTCTGAAAAATATTAGTAAAGATGTGATTAAAAGTTAATGCCATATTGAAAAACTCTAACAGATGCAACTTAACAAAAATAGACTTATACATCAATCTTTCTTTGAAGCTACCTAAACATTTCTTTTTTTGAAAAAAATATTTTCATTTATTTGGTAGACAGAGAGAGAGAGAAGAGAAAGACAGAAGGACAGACAGAGAGAAATATTCCAACCACTGGTTCACTTCCCAAATGCTTGCAACAGCCAGCGTTGGGCTAGGACGAAGTCAGGAGCCTCAGACTCAATCCAGGTCCTTGTGGGTCGTAGGGATGCAAGTATTTGATTCATCACCTATTGCCTCCCAGGGTGTGCATTAACAGGAAACTGAATCAGCAGCCAAGGAGATGGGGTTTGAACTGTATCATTCTGATATGGAATGTGGGTGTTCCAAAAGGTGGCTTAATTGCTGTGCCAATGTCTGCCCCAACATTTCTAAACTATATAACCAAAAGAAGTTTCAATTCCTTAGACTGATCAAGTATCTATAAGTTTGTGACACAAGCCCAGAATTAGTCAGAATGAACTTTGCATTGCTGTTTTAGCTAAGTTAAAGTGATCGTAAAATGGAAGGCCTCATTTTCACACTTAAAAAGGATATACCTACTCTGGAAAATTTGGTTTCCATTTATGTAATATATGAAAAGAATATAGAAAAAGGAATAAATTCAGAAACTCAGATGCTTTATTGCTAAGAATATTTTGTTTCTTTCTCTAGTGCTTTTCTTTACATTGTGTATACTGGGATTGGTGAAGTATTTGCTGAATATACCATGTCAAAAACTTCTCCTCAGAAACTAAAATAAAGTATAGGCACAATTTGAAATGGTATAGTTATAGTATTCTCTTAGGTATTTCATTTTTTCTAAGCACAGTGTTAGAAGAAAGAGAGAGAGAGAGACCGACCCCTGGATTCAAAACGTAATCCTAAATTTAACAGCTATATTAAATAACCTGTTCCAGATTTTTTCCATGTGTAAAACAGAAATGACAATTTCTACATATCAGCATTGCTATCAAGATTACAAGGGGGTAACACACATAAAGCTCTTGGTACTTGATCAGTAAAATTAAATAAATGATAGTTTCTTCTCATAGCCTCCTAGACTGATTTCCTGTTGACTTCAAAAGCCTACATCTTTTCATCCTAAAAATAACCTTATTCAATGTGTTTTTGCAGATTTTCACTACTGCTTTGACAGCTTGACCTTTCTGGAAAAAAAGCTTAACTTTGCTATTAAAGAAAAGCCTCAGCTTCTCATACTACGCAGATCACCTTTTCACTGTAGTCTACTCTTTCTAGCTCTGTCTCTGTCTCTCCCTCTTACACACACACAAACGCGTGCACACACACAGATACTCACACACATGCACACACACATACCACCACCACCCATCAAAGTATCCACCTCTTAACACCTGAAATATTTCTGATGTCTGGACTAGATCCTCAGCAAGCTTAATTATTCTTAGGAGGCCTGTAGTCCGTATTTATATTTCTTACATGTGTGTGGCTTATCCATCACAACATGGTTTTTATCCTCTGTTGCTGAGGCAGAAATGTCAAAAAAAGTCCCTAGCTTTGGAAAGAGGAGATTTCAATAGAGTCCTATGAGCAGAATGCACACCGATAGTAAGATTAGGCCTCTAAAACACATATTACCCATTTAAAGTTCAGCACTGTAGTAGGGGGGAAAAAGAGATCTGAATATGAAAGGTTGAGGGTTCTTTTTGATAAAGGTGCTGATGTGAGGTGTAGCACACTTTTAGTCTCTTACATATATTGATATTGATAATATTATACAGGTATAAGAAAACTTATCTTGTGACTGTGAATACGACTCAATCTAAAAGAATAATAGCTGAATTGTCTTTATACTTATAATTATAAATTTTATTTAAGTATATTACCAATAAACCCATTTAAAAATATGGATGAATTCAAATTTAAGAACTACTTTATCGGCCGGCGCCGTGGCTCAACAGGCTAATCCTCCACCTTGCGGCGCCGGCACACCGGGTTCTAGTCCCGGTCGGGGCACTGGATTCTGTCCCGGTTGCCCCTCTTCCAGGCCAGCCCTCTGCTGTGGCCCGGGAGTGCAGTGGAGGATGGCCCAGGTGCTTGGGCCCTGCACCCCATGGGGAGACCAGGAAAAAGCACCTAGCTCCTGGCTCCTGCCATCGGACAAGCGTGGTGCGCCGGCCGCAGCGCGCCGACCGCGGCGGCCATTGGAGGGTGAACCAACGGCAAAAGGAAGACCTTTCTCTCTGTCTCTCTCTCTCACTGTCCACTCTGCCTGTAAAAAAAAAAAATACTTTATCTGGACTTCATTTAGCAGCAGAATATATTAAAATAGATGCTCTGCACACAATTTACAGATTAGGTATGACCATTTCCACTTGTTGACCTTTTAGGCAAAACAAGAGAAGATCATAAATCTTAAAAGACTATAATTTTGAATAAACATTAATTCCTAACCACTTGGAATGTATCAGATTTCCACTCTGAGGATACTTTTCTATCCACCAGTTTGTTTATAATTCAATTAATTAAAAAGTCATGTACAGTTCACCAAGTTAATAGAAACATAACGAACACTTTGATAAAAATAGCTTTTAAACATTCTACCTATCCTTAACTTTGCTCCAATGAAATGAATAAATTATCTTTTTGAAAATTTTAAAATGCTAAATTATTACACTAATAATCAATTGATACTTTAAAATTTTACTGCTTCAAAACATGTTTCCTATTTAGAAGTTAGAGCATTAAACTATGGTCTAGGAGCAAGTGTGGGCCTACTGTGTTTCAGGATTACTGCGCACAATCTGAGTGCAAAGGAGTAGTCATTTTAGTCTCCTACTGGTCTCTGCTCCTTTCCCATTCTCCCACTTCTGTATGGTTTCCATGGCAATAATCTGAGCCACCCTCTGTCACTACTAAATGTAGGGTATGGACCCTGAACTAGGAATGGAGCAGAAGGGTGGACATCAGCCTCACATCACTTGGGAGGATGAGGTCTGCTAGGCCCAGTCCCTATATTAGTCTTGCATCTGCATATTTTGTGCAAGTTGAAATGAGTCATTGATACTGACATTTGCAGAAGGAAAAAAAGTGGCTACTGGAGCCTCAACTTATTCAATAAAATTATTAATCCATTCTAAGCATTAGTGATATAAGCACCTTATGTTCTCACCATTTATTTAGTACCTACACACCTTTGGAATCTAGCTATTAGTAGTGATAGTAATGATTAGTAGTGATCTTGTTTTCTCACAATAACGATACACTCCAATTTGGAAGGACTTACATGAGTTTGGCCATGCAAGAGTAACAAATGGATGGGATATTTTAGCACCCCAAGTCCTTTATTAGGTGATAGAAGCCAAGAAAAAATATTCAGAGCTGAGCATAAATATGAATGTGCTAGAAAAGTCAACAATCAGTCATGAAAACATTCTTGCCACCTCTCCTACTAGCATCCTGTGTTTCACAAGAAGTAAATAATCAAATACAAATAGACCTCCTAAGAGTGTCAAAACATATCAATTATTAGCTTAGGATTTAAAGAAGGAACTATAAGGGTATAGCCTTTTTTATATGAGAAAACATTAGAAGAAAGAAAAAAATTAGAAGTTTAGAAAATCTATTTTCGTAGATTCAACAAGAAAAAGAAATTATAAGACCAATAAAAATGTAATATAAATTTTAATTTACCAAACGACTAAATTAACAATCAGGTTCATACATTTACCTAATTTGAGTTTTAGAACCAATATATGAAATAAACAAGGTTAACATTTTCTATTACCTAAATGGGGGGATTGAGACCTGGAAATGTGATGTGACTTATTCTAAGTTATGAAACTCTAGAACTGGAATACAAGTCTTCTGATATCTAGTGTGCTTTTTCTTATCCCTCCTAGACTGCATGCAGTATAATTTGTTTATTCACTCATCTGTTGATGAACCTTTGGATTATTTTTAGTTAAACAAATACATTTGCTATGGATATTCATATAAATATCTCTGTATGAACATTTTATTTTATTTCTCTTGGTTAAATGCCTGAGAATGGAATGACCTATTCATATAGTAGCTATATGTTCACCTTTTAAAGAATCTACCAAACTGTTTACCAAAGTAGTTGTATTAATTTACATTCCCACCTGCAACACATGCATGAGTTTTTGTTGGTCTGTCCACATCTTTGTGAACATTTCATGTGACTAGTTTTTGTTCTGTATTGTTTTTATTTGACATTCTAATAGGTATACAGGGTAATCACACTCTGCTTTAATGACCGATGATATTGACCATCTTTTCATGTGTTTTGCCATTGCTATCTATTTTATGATTTGTCTATCAAAAATTTTGACAGTATTTTTTAAAAATTGGGCTTGTTTTCATCTTATATAGAGTTTACAAAACAGCTTTATTGACAATTTATCCATTTAAAGCATAAAATTCAGTACCTTTTAGTAAATTCAGAATTATACAACCATTACCATGTTGTAATTCCAGAAAGATTTCATCACTCTAAAGACCCCTTTAGTCATTTTCTTTCACTTTTTCTACTATTTTGAATTTTGATCATTCCTTATATATTCTATATACAAATCCTTATTAGGTATGTGATTTGTAATTCTTTTCTCTCATTCTATAGCTTGTCTTTTCATTGTCTTGACAGTGTCTCAAATTGCCAAACTTCTTAATTTTGATGAAATATAATTGATCAAGTTCTTCTATGTGTTGTCCCACATTTCCTTTTTCAAGCACTGATAGTGATTCTTTGGGTCTGTCTGCATAACTCACCCACTGCAACTCTCAACTTTTTGAGCCCAGGAAAACTGCACCAATTTGTAACAATGTTAAGGTAGGCTCTGGCCAGTTCCATACATTGTTTAATTCATGGTATTAAAATTAATGTATGTATAGGGATTGGGAAGCATGAGATCTAATTTTTTTCAGTTTTTCTCATATGAGCTATTTACTTGTTCTATATCTTAATAATTAGATTATTTCACCCATATTATTTGCCAAAGTAATATATGAAGTGACAAGGAACCTAGAGATTATAGAAGGAAACAAATTTATTCCTGATGGTTGGTAACAATTTACTAATAATCTTGAAACCAATTTACTCAGAAGGTACACAAGCTACAAAAAACTAACTCTTTACAGAAACTGCCACTGGATTTAATTTTCATTGGAAAAAAAAAGAATCATTGAAAAAGAACAGCAAACATCTTGAACTCAAAGCATGTCCAAATGAGTATAGGCCCAGCTTATAAAATATGAAGTAGAAACTCAATATCCAGCTGACAGAGAATTCCTTATAAAGCCTTTCTGTCTAACCATATAGGATTTGTACTATTGTTTTCAAGCTAAGCAGCATGCAGAATCATAAATAACAGTTGATATTCATCAGACTATATTTCAGGAAGGGACTATCTATTTTACAAAATGGAAACACTTGAAACAAAAATGGTTTATGAAATAATAAAACAATTTCCCTTATACTTAAATCTTGAAGAAATTGTGATTGTAAAACATTGCTTTTAAAAGACGTAAGCAGCTTTTTATTGGCTAGTGTTCTTCAGGATGACATGAAGGCATATTTGAAATGCAGATTCTAAACCTGATAAGTTGCTTCACTTGCAATAAATACTCATGCATTCTATCAAGTAGGGAATAACTGATTAACTTTTCAACAAATATATTCTACTATATATTTACCAATTAATGTTCCACAAGTATTATATACTTGGAAATATCAAGAAGAAAATATTGATGTATGAATTCTACTTCAATTTCTGTGCTAAAAAGGCAGTTTGCATTTTTAGACCAAGATTAATGACACAAATCTAGATTTGCAATAGTGCACAGTACTTATTTCCACATATTCTTTGTTGCAATGATAAAACAGCAGGTAAAAACAGAGCAAATATTAAAAGAGCTATAAATACACTAAAATGCTCAGTAGGTTAGGTTTTAATAACAAAAATTACAAATAAAAAGGCTTGGCCCTAATTATTACTAGGGGACAGAAAGAACTGCTTTAATACCAAAACAAAGAATATTGTATTCATCAAGGGAGAACAATTCTTTTTTTCAACTTTTATTTAATAAATATAAATTTGCAAAGTATAACTTTCGGATTATAGCTGCCTTTTCCCCCATAGCCTCCTTCCTCCTGCAACCATCCCATCTCCGACTCCCTCTCCCATTCCATTATTCATCAAGATTCATTCTCAATTATCTTTATATACAGAAAATCAACTTAGTATATACTAAGTAAAGATTTCAACAGACTGCACCCACACAGACACACAAAGTATAGAGTACCATTTGAGTAGTAGTTTTACCGTTAATTCGCATAGTACAACACATTAAGGACAGAGATCCTACATGGGGAGTAAGTGCACAGAACTCCTGTTGTTGATTTAACAATTGACACTCTTATTTATGATGTCAGTAATCACCCGAGGCTCTTGTCATGAGCTGCCAACGCTATGGAAGCCTCTTGAGTTCACAAACTCTGATCTTATTTAGAAAAGGCCGTAGTCAAAGTGGAAGTTCTCTCCTCCCTTCAGAGAAAGGTACCTCCTTCTTTGATGGCCCGTTCTTTCTGCTGGGATCTCACTCACGGAGATCTTTCGTTTAGGTCATTTTTTTTCCAGAGAACAATTCTTATGCTGGCTAACTGTTGATTAAAAAAGTATTTCCAAAGTAGGATGTAAAAGGCAACCCACTGCCACACAAGAATATTTATAATGGAAGATTTTTTGTATATTTTATTTTATCATTTGAACAGGTCTATTTTGCATGTTTTATAATGTATATAATATACTAGTACAGTAGTGCATGCATGTAACATAAATAAACAGACATGTATTTGTAAATATAGTCCAGCCCTCTACTGTGGCCAGAGAAGGCTGTGGAGGATGGCCCAAGTGCTTGGGCCCCTGCACCTGCATGGGAGACCGGGAGGAAACACCTGGCTCCTGGCTTTGCATCAGTGTAGCTCTGGCTGTGGCGGCCATTTTGGGGGTGAACCAACAGAAGGAAGTCCTTTCTCTGTCTCTCTTTCTCACACTGTCTAACTCTATCTGTCAAATAAAAAAAAGAATATAGGCAAGGGCCATAAACAATAATCAAATGAAAAGATGTCCATATCACTGACATACAGTAAATTTCAAAATAATCACAGATCAATGAAATCATGGTAGATTTATATATATTAACTCTCAAAAATAATAGAAAACATGATATTTTTCTTTTTGGGTCTAGCTTATTACACTTAGCATGACGATCTCCAGTTGCATGCACTTTGTTGCAAACATCAGGATTTTATTCTCTTTTATGGCTGAGTAATATTCCATCATGTAAATATACACCAAATTTTCTTTATCCAGTTATTAGTTAATGAGTATCTAGTTTGGTTCCATATCTTAGAATTGTGAATTGAGCTGCTAATAAACATGGGAGTGCAAGTACACCTTTCATATACTATTTTTATTTCCTTTGGCTATATTCCCAGGAGTGGGATAGCTGGGCCATATGACAGTTCTATATTCAGATTTCTGAGGGATCTCCATACTGTCTTTCTTAATGGTTCTACCACTTGACATTCCCACCAAAAGTATATTAGGGTACCTTTTTCTCCACATACTTGCCAGCATCTTATTTTTTGATTTTGAGGTGATTGCCATTCTGACTGGGGTGAGGTGATACCTAATTGTGACTTTTGTTTGCATTTCCTTAATGACTACTAATCCTGAGCATTTTTTATGTGTCTGTTGGCCATTTGTATTTCATCCTTTGAAAAATGTATGTTCATATCCTTTGCCCATTTCTTAACTGGGTTGTTTTGTTGTTGTTGAGTTTCTTAAGCTCCTTATATTCTGGATATCAATGCTTCATTGGATGCATAGTTTGCAAATATTTTCTCCAATTCTGTTGGTTGACTCCTCACTTTGTTGATTGTTCCTTTGCTGTGCAGAAGCTTCTTAGCTTGATGTAATCCCATCTGTATATTTCTGCTTTTAATGCCTGTGCTTCTGGGATATTTTCCAAGAAGCCTTTCTATGCCAATGTCTTGCAGAGTTTTCTCAACATCCTCTAGTAATTTGATGGTATCTGTTAGAAGATTTAGATCCTTGGTCCATCTTGAGTTGATTTTTATATAAAGTGTAAGGTGCGGGTCTTGTTTCATACTTCTGCATGTGGAGATCTTATTTTCCAAGCACAATTTGTTGAAGAGACTGTGCTTTTTCCAAGGATTGATTTTTAGCTCATTCTTCAAAGATCAATTGGTTGTAGATGTGTGGATTGATTTCTGGGGTTTCAATTTGGTTCCATTGCATTAGAAGTCTATTTTCTGCCCCTTCCTATATTTTATCTGTAGGCATTCACTCACTTGCCACATAATACATATACATATACATATACATAGTGAAATGTACAATTATGATAGATAGGTCCATCTAGCCTACGATTTAACATTTATTTATGGTGAAAATGTCCAAAATTACATTTTCTAAAAAATTTTAAAAATAGAAGTATACAAGATATTTGCATTTACTATAGTTACCCTACTGTGCAATACGATAGCAGAACTTTGTATTCCCATCTAGCTATAAATTAGTGTACACTAATCAGTATTCCCCCAACTTTCTTCCACTCCTTCTTGACCCAGCTTCATTACTACACCTTTCACTTCTATGAAATCATGTTTTTCTTAGACTCCACATATGATGAGATCAGGTGATACTTGATTTTCTGTGCTGGGCTTAGTCAATTTAACATAATTAACTCAATTTCCATCCATGTTGTGGCAAATGAGGAGATTTTATCCTTTTTATGGCTGAGCACTATTTCACTGTATATATGTACTACATTTTCTTTTCAGTTCATCTGTGGAGACTTAGGTTGTTTCCATTTCTTGCTTATGGTGAATAGTCCTTCAATAAATGTGGGAGTGCAGATGTTTTTTCAATAGAGTGATTTCATTTCTCTACGATACAAACCCAACAATGGGATTGCTGGACCATAGAGTATTTTTATTTTTAGGTTTTTGAGGAAGCTCCATACTGTTTTCCACAATAGCTGTGCTATTTTACATTCCTACCAATAGTGTGTAAGTGTTCCTTTTTCTCTGTATCCTCACCAGCACTTCTTGCCTTTTGACTTTTTGATAACAGGTGATCTAACTGAAGTGAGATGATATGGTATTGTGGTTTTGATTTGCATTTCCATGGGATTAGTGATATTGAGCATTTTTTTATTCACCTCTGGGAACCATTTGTATATCCTCTTTTGAGAAATGCTTGTTTAGGTTTTACTGTTTACTTTTAAATGATAAATTATTTTGAGTTGAATTCTTTATATATTCTGGACATTAACTCCCTGTCAAGTGTATAGCTTGAATATATTTTCTCTCATTCTGTAGGTTGTCTCTTCATTGTGATTTTATTTGCTGTGCATAAGTTCTTTAGTTTGATGAAATCCGATTTGTCTATTTTTGCTTTTGTTTCCTGCAATTTGGAGGTCTGATTCAAAAGACTTTTGCCTATTCCAATGTCCTGAATTGTTTCTTCTAAGTTTTCCTTGAGTAGATTCAAAGTTTCAGGTCTTATATTTAGGTGTTTAATCCACTTGAGTTGATTTTTGTACATTGTGATAGGGGTCGTTTTATTTTTCTGTAGTTGGATATCCAGTTTTCCCAGGACTATTAATTGAAAAGAATGTCCTTTTACTAACTCATTTTCTTAGCAAGTTTGTCAAAGACAAGCTGGCTGAAGATGTATGAGTTTACTTCCAGGGTCTCTATTCTATTTCACTGGTCTCTGGATCAGTTTTTACGCCACTACCATGCAGTTTTAATTATTACAGCTACATAATATACTTTTTAAATTTATTTTTATTTTTTATTTTTTTTTTGACAGGCAGAGTGGACAGTGAGAGAGAGAGAGACAGAGAGAAAGGTCTTCCTTTGCCGTTGGTTCACCCTCTAATGGATGCCTCAGCCGGCGCGCTGCGGCCGGCGCACCGCGCTCATCCGATGGCAGGAGCCAGATGCTTCTCCTGGTCTCCCATGGGGTGCAGGACCCAAGCACTTGGGCCATCCTCCACTGCACTCTGGGGCCACAGCAGAGAGCTGGACTGGAAGAGGGGCAACCGGGACAGAATCCGGCGCCCCAACCGGGACGAGAACCTGGTGTGCCGGTGCCGCTAGGTGGAGGATTAGCCTGTTGAGCCATGGTGCCGGCCTACATAATATATTTAAAGAAAGATAGGGTCTGTCTAAACAAATGCCTCTTGTTTTGTTGTTTTCGCTCAAGATTGCTTTGGGTATTTGAGGTCTGTTGTGATTCCACACAAATTTTAGCTGTATGTTTTTTTTTTCTTCTAGTTTTGTGATGTAAATTTTTTTTTTTTTTTTTTTACAGGCAGAGTGGACAGTGAGAAAGAGAGACAGAGAGAAAGGTCTTCCTTTTGCCGTTGGTTCACCCTCCAATGGCCGCCGTGGTCGGCGCGCTGCGGCAGGCGCACCACGCTCGTCCGATGGCAGGAGCCAGGAGCTAGGTGCTTTTCCTGGTCTCCCCATGGGGTGCAGGGCCCAAGCACCTGGGCCATCCTCCACTGCACTCCCGGGCCACAGCAGAGGGCTGGCCTGGAAGAGGGGCAACCGGGACAGAATCCGGTGCCCTGACCGGAACTAGAACCCAGTGTGCCGGCTCCGCAAGGCGGAGGATTAGCCTGTTGAGCCACGGCGCCGGCCGATGTAAAATTTTTTAAACGCTGCTTTCTGACTGTTCTTTTCTATTCAGTCTTCTTCTGGAACATGTTTTGTTGTCCTCCTCCTAATTATCCTCTCGTATTCTCCTTGATTAGTATTTAATTGATATCTATGCTCTTGAAAGAACCAGATCTTTGCTTTTCTGGTCATCTGTCAATGGACACTTAGGTTGTTTCCACATCCTGTCTATTCTGAATAATGCTGCAATGAAATGGAAGTGGAGATATATCTAAGAGAAGGCGATTTATTTTCCTTTTGCTATACTGAGTTATATGTAATTTTTATTTGAAAATTTTGAGAAATCTCCAAACTATCTTACATTATGATTTGGATTTGTCTTTTCCTAGTTTTCTAAAATGGAAGTTCAGATCCTTGACTTAACATAATTTATTTATGTTTAATACATAAATTCAATGCTATGAATTTTCTTCCAGGTATAATATTTTCTACAATACACAAATGTTGATAAGCAGTATTTTCATTTTCATTCATTTACTTCTGTATAATACATATATTCAGTGATATAAATTTCCCTCCAAGTATAGCTTTTACTACTTACCAAAAGTTTTTTTTTAAAGATTTATTTATTTAATTGAAAGAGTTACACAGAGAGAAAAGGAGAGACAGAGAATGAGAGAGAGAGAGCGAGCGAGAGAGAGAAAGAGAGAGAGGGAGAGAGGGATCTTCCATCTTCTGGTTCATTCCCTAATTGGCTGTAATGGCCAGGGCTATGCCAATCCGAAGCCAGGAGCCAGGAGCTTCCTCCAAGTATTCCCATGCTGGTGCAGGGGCCGAAGGACTTGGGTCATCTACTGCTTTCCCAGGCCATAGCAGAGAGCTGGATCGGAAGTGGAGCAGCTGGGTCTCGAACTGATGCCCATATGGGATGTAGGTGGCAGGTTTACCCGCTATGCCACAGCACTGGAACCATTCCCACAAATTTTGGTAATTCATATTTTCATTTTCATTTAGCTCAAAATGTTTTTAAAGTTCTCAAGAGCTCTTTTTTGATACATGAGTTATTTAGAAGTATTTAAGAAATTTATCTGAGGGGCCGGCGCTGTGGCTTACTTGGTTAATCTGCCGCCTGCGGCACAGGCATCCCATATGGGCGCTGGTTTCTAGTCCCAGTTGCTCCTCTTCCAGTCCAGCTCTCTGCTGTGGCCCGGGAAGACAGTGGAGGATTGTCCAAGTGGTTGGGCCCCTGCACCCGCATGGGAGACCAGAAAGAAGCACCTGGCTCCTGGCTTTGGATTGGCGCAATGCCGGCCATAGCGGCAATTTGGGGAGTGAACCAATAGAAGGAAGACCTTTCCTATGTCTCTTTCTCTCTCACTGTCTATAACTCTGCCTGTAAAATAAAAATTAAAATTAAAAAAATTTTGTGATAGAGCATTCCCATCTGCTGGTTTGCCACCCCCACCCAGCTCTGCCAAATGTCCCCAATGACCAGTACTGGGTCAGGCTGAAGCCAGGATCTGGGAACTCAATCCAAGTTAGTAATGCGGGTTGCAGGATCCAACTATCTGAACCACTACTGCTGCCTCCGAGGATGTGTATTTGTGGTATCTTGAATGGAACTGGAACTCAAACACTGGCATGTGGATATGGGGATTTCGATATCTGAACTGCTAGGTCAAATACCTGCACCAAAGATATTGTTTAATTTCCAGGTATTTTGGGATGTTCTAGTTCTTTATATTATTAATCTCTGGTAAATCTCAATTGTATTCTCAGGAAAAAATTGTATAATTTCTGTTCTCCTATATTTTTCAAGTGTATTTAGGTCCAGAATGTGGTCATTCCTGGTGAATGTTCCATGTGAACTTGAAAAGAATGTGTATTCTGATGTGGTGGAAGAAGTAATTTATAAATGTTAGCTATGATTGATGTTGCTGTTGAGTATCACTATGTTGTTTATTATTTTCTGCATGACAGATCTGATAATTTCTAATAGAATGTTGAAGTGTTCAACAATAATTGTGGATTCATCTATTTCTCGTTGCATTTCTACCAGATTTTGCCTCATATTTTGACATGCTATTTTAAAATGTATTTTTTCCTTGGCATATAACAATTATAAATATTTCTGGGGTGCACTGTGAAAATTCAATTAGTGGTCAAAACAGGCTAATTTTGCATTTTTCATTTCCTTAAACATTTAACAATTCATTGTATTGGAAGCTTATAAATTGCTCTTCTAATTTTTATAAAATATATTATAAATTATGTACTATAGTCACTTGCTGTGCTGTAGAACATTGGAAGTTATTCCTTGTAACTGTTGACATTCTATTTTTAGATACATATTTATTCGGAACTGTTATGCATCCTAGGAGAATTTATGAATTTTATCATTATTCAATATAATTTTTCTTCATCTGAAGTCTTTTCTGTCAGCAATTAATATAGATACTCTAGGTTTTTGAAAGTTAATATTAACTTTCTACAGCTGGATTTTAAAACTATTGTGGTAAGGAAACTTATCATGAAATCTACCCTTTAACAGATTTTAAATATACAATACTGTATTTTCTAGTAGCGAACTATAGAAATGATCCCTGAAAGTATAGTCTTACAATACTGTATTTTAAACTATAGGCACAATGATGTAATCTAATTTCTAGAACATAATCATCTTTCTTAAGTAAAAGCTTACAATCATTGAATAATAATTCATTATTTTCCCCCAAAACTCATCTTCTGGCAAGCACTATTCTAGTCTTTGTTTCTACATGTATTGACATTTGTGTAAAATAATACATAAAATTGAGTTATATATTTTTCCATGTCTTGACTATTTTGCTTGGCATAATTTACTTAAGGTTCATTCATGTCCTCACATATGGCTGCATTTCCTTCTTTTCATAAGGCTGACGAACATCTAGGATGATTCCATGTCTTTGTTATAGTGAATTGGGCTGTTATATACATGGGAGTGCAGGTATCTCTTTCATATACTGACCTTATTTTCCTGGGATATATTCCCAAAGAAGTGGGTCATATAGTAGATCCGTTTTTAATTTTTGAGGAATCGCCATACTATTTTCCATAACGGTTGTACCAATTTGCATTCCCACCAAAAGTGTATTAGGGTTCCTTTTTCTCCAAAACCTCACCAGCATTCATTTTTTGACTTTTGGGTAACAATCATTTTAACAGGAGTAAGATGAAAACTTCATCATGGTTTTTATTTACATTTCCCTGATGGCTAGTGATCCTAAGCACTTTTTCATGTCTGTTGCTATTTGTATTTCTTCTTTGAAAAAATATATTTCATATAATTTGCCCATTTCTTTACCAGTTCCTATCATGTTGTTGCAAATGACAAGATTTAACATTTTCTCATAATTACTGCTCCACTTTGTGCATGTACTACATTTTCTTTCCCCAATCATCATCTAATGGACACTTGTTTACATTTCCTGGCTATTGTGAATTTTGGTGCAATAAACTCAGGAGTGTAGATGCCTCTTCAACAGATGGATTTCATTTCCCTTGGTTATAGACAGAGAAGTGGGATTGCTGAGTCATAAGGGAGTTCTCTTTTCATTTTTTTTTTTTTGAGAATCCTTTGTACTATACTGTTTTGCACAATGGTTGTACTAATTTACATTCTCAGTAATCATGTGTAAATGTTTCCTTTTCTCCACATTATTGCCAACATGTTAACATATTTTTCATAATAGCCGATCTTACTGTAGTGAGGCCATATCTCATTGTGTTTTTGATTTAGATTCCTCTGATGATTAGTGATAGTAAGCATCTTTTTCCTGTACCTGTGCTCACTTTTTTTAAAGATAAATTTATCTTATTTGAAAGCCAGAGTTACAGAGAGGCAGAAGCAGAGAGAGAGAGAGAGAGAGAGAGAGAGAGAGAGATTGGTTCATTCCCCAGATGGCTGCAATGGCCAGAGCTGTGCCAATCCGAAGCCAGGAGCCAGGAGTTTCTTCTAAGTCTTCCACAAGGGTGCAGGGGCCCAAGCACTAGGGCCATCTTCTACTGTTTCCCAGGCCATAGCAGAGAGTTGGATCGGAAGTGGAGCAGCTGGGACTTGAACCGGCGCCCATATGGGCTATGCCACAGCACTGGACCCTGTGCTCACTTTTTAATGATTTTTTTAGTTGTTTGAATTCTTTATATATTCTGGGTATTAACCCTTTGTGAGATGTATAACTTCCAAGTATTTTCTCCCATTCTGTATGTTGTTTCTTCAATCCACTGATTGTTTCCTTTGCTGTGCAAAAGTTCTTTAGTTTGATTAGTGCCTGATTTTGAGGTTCTGAGCCAGAAAATCCATGCCCATCCCAATTTTCTAAAATGTTTTCCATTTTATTATATTTGACAGGCAGAATGACAGAGAGAGAGGGACACACACACACACACACACACAGTGAGAGAGAGAGAGAGAGAGAAAGATCTTCCATCTGCTTTACTCCACAAATGACTGCAATATGACTGCAATGGCTAGGGCTGGGCAAGATCAAAGTCAGGAGTCAGGAGCCTCTTCTTGATCTCCTACGTGGGTGCAGGGGCCCAAGGACTTTAGCCATTTTCCATTGCTTTCAAGGCACATTACGAGGGAGCTGTACTGGAAGTGGAGCAGCTGGGACTGGAACTGTTGCCCACATGTGATGCCAGTGTTGCAGGCAGCGGCTTTACCTGCTAAGTCACAACACTGGCCCTTCTCTTTTAAGAGTTTTATGGGTATCGGGCCGGCGCCGTGGCTCAACAGGCTAATCCTCCACCTTGCGGCGCCGGCACACCGGGTTCTAGTCCCGGTCGGGGCTCCGGATTCTGTCCCGGTTGCCCCTCTTCCTGGCCAGCCCTCTGCTGTGGCCCGGGAGTGCAGTGGAGGATGGCCCAAGTGCTTGGGCCCTGCACCCCATGGGAGACCAGGAAAAAGCACCTAGCACCTGGCTCCTGCCATCGGATGAGCGCGGTGCGCCTGCCGCAGCGCGCCGACCGCGGCAGCCATTGGAGGGTGAACCAACGGCAAAGGAAGACCTTTCTCTCTGTCTCTCTCACTGTCCACTCTGCCTGTCAAAAAAAAAAAAAGAGTTTTATGGGTATAAGTTTTACATTTAGGTTTTTTATCCATTTTGAGATTTTTATGTATGGTGAAAGATGGGTAGCATTTCATTATTTTGCATGTGGAAATCCAGTTTTCCCAGTACCACTTATTGGAAAGACTGTCCTTTATCTATTGTGTGCTCTTCTTATTTTCCTTATCAAAAATTAGATGGGTGTATATGCTTTGATTTGTTTCCATGTTATTTGGTTCTCTTGGTCTATGAGTATGCTTATGTTTTTATGATAGTACCATTCTGTTTTATCATAGCTTTGCACTATAATTCTAAATAAGAAAGTGTGATGCCTCTTTGTTTTGTTTTTCTATCTCGGTATTAGTTTGACTGTTTGAGGTTTTACTGTGGTTTCATAAAAATTTTAGGAGTTTTCTATTTCTGTGAAGAATGCTATTGGAATTTTGGTAGCAATTGTGTAAAATATGTATATTGCTTTTGGAAGTATGGGCATTTTAACAACATATATTATTCCAGTCCACAAACATGGGATATCTTTCCATTTATTTGTATCTTCTTCAATTTCTTTCATCAATGTTTTATAGTTTTTAGTATATAAAATGTTTAACTATTCTATTAATTTTATTCTTCAATATTTTCATGCTTTTACAAATAAAGCTATTTTCTGATTTCTTTTTGTTTATGGACATGCTACTGATACTTGTATGTTGGTTTTGCATTCTGCAAGTTGACTGAATTCATTTATTAGTTCTTACAGGATTTTCATGGTATCTTTGGGGTTTTCCAGATAAAGTATCATGCCATCTGCAAGCAGATATAATTTTATCTTTTCCTTTGCAATTTGTATACCTTTTATTTCTTTTTTTCTTATCTTTTTGCTCTTATTAGTACTTTTAGTACAGAGTTGAGTAAAAGTGTTGAGAGTATGTATTCTAGCCTTCCACCTGATCATAGTAAAAAAGATTTCAGTTTTTCATTATGCTTTGTGAAGTTAATTGTGTATTTTTCTTAAATAATCTTTATTATGTTGAGTAACTTTCCTTCTATTTCTAAATTGTTAAAGTTTGTACAATGAAAGGATGCTGAACTTTGTCAGATGCTTTTCTACATCAATGCTTGCATGACCTTTATTTTTCATTCTGTTAATGTAATGTGTCGCAGTGATTGATTTGCACGTCAAGGAAAAATTCTACTCAGTCAAGGTATATGATTTTGTTTATGTTTAGATCAGCTTATAAATCTTTCATTGAGGATTTTTGCATCAATGTTTATCAGAGATATTGGTCTGTCATTTTCTTGTGATGTCTTTTTCTGGCTTGGGTATCAAGGTGATGCTGGCCTCACCAAATGTTTTTGGAATTATTCTCTGTACCTCTATTTCTTGCAAGAGTTAAAGAACTATTGGTAATATTTCTTCTTTGAATGCATTCAGCTATGAAACAATCTGGTCCTGGACTTTTCTTTGTAAAACAATTTTAAATTACTTATTCAGTCTCATTATTTGTTATTATTCTATTCAAACTTTTTAGTTTTTTTCTAATTCAATCTTGATAGACTATATTTTCCAGGAATTTATCCATATCCTGTAGGTTATCCAACTGGTTAGTATATGATTGCTCATAACAGTTCCTTATGATTTTCTTTTTATTTCCGAGGAATCTATTATAATGTATCCACTTTTATTTCTGATTTTTTGAGTCTTCTTTTTTCTTAGTCCTATGTAAGTGCTTGTCAATTTTATTTATTATTCCAAAGAATCAACTCATAATTTTATTGATTTTTTTCCTATGGATTTTCTTCTATTTGGTTTATTTCTGTTCTTATCTCTAGCTAGAATTTAAATTCCTTGCAACTCTGTGTGAGTTCTGAGAACCAGATTATAACTCCTGGTAGTTTTCTTTACCTGGCATTTTTGAATTTCACTCTATTCATGGTTAGTTTTGTATTCAGTCAGAAGCTCAGGCTTAATCAATTCTCTGGGCTTCTTTCTACTTTATAGTGTGTACACTCTAGTACTCTGCTCCACAAATTCTAAGCATTTTAACCTTTCCTCACCCTGATCTATGGTTTCTCAACTAAGAGATATCATTGTGCTCTAGTTGTGTTACCTCTTATTGTACCACAGTCCTAGAAAATGCTTCTATTCAAAAAGTTGGGGAGTGAACACTGGGCTCACCTGATTAATTTCCATTCTCTCAAGAATAATGGTCCTGTGATATCTGCTGCTCAACATCTGAAAATAAGTACTCCTCATTATCCCCTCCACCTTGATTTTGTTGTTCTTTATGGCAATAAGGCAAGTTCAGTTCCAGTTTCTTTATCATGGCCAGAAGCAGAAGGGAACTGTATTTTTCACTCTGTTTTGTTTGAAATAAAATAGCAACAATAACAGCAATAACAGTTGATGGATTCGTGTAATACCTTTGACATAGAAAAAATTTAAATTGATGAAGACTTTAGAAGAGTAGGAAACACTGTGGTAGGATTTTATAGAATGTAGCTATAGTATTTAGCAAATAGGCAACATCATAAATGATTTATGTATCTATTTTCATACAATCTGAAATGTCTACTAGCTTTTCTTATGCTTAAAGAGATGGCACGTTTAATGGTAGTGACATTTACCACAATTCAAATATCAAATTTTCACTAAAATTCCCAGACTTGAGAGGTAGTATCAAGGGCTGCCAACTCACTGCCAGTAGACTGGATATGGTCCACTGATTAATCTTGTTTGACCAGTTCACTGATTTTAAAAACTGAATTTCAATATCTTTGGTATGCCAAGACATGTAATTACCTATAACTCCCTATTTCCTTAGACTCATTGTATGAGATGTTTGTTACTTGATGGGTCTCTGAATTTGAAGTCAAGCTGCCTAGGTAAAAATCTTGATTTCTTGTTTACAAACTTTAATTCTTATGCAAATTAACTAACTTCACTGAGTATCAGTTTTCTCTGTAAAGGGAAGTGGACAATATTATCTGCCTCAGAGGATAAAATGTACATATGTATATAAAATACTTATTATACTAGATATGTTAGTGATGGTAATTATTATGCCTAGGGAAGATTTTACCTAAGGCTGATCTAGTAGTATAGGAGAGTGAGTATGTAGTCTTGAATTCTAGTCCTGGCTTTGTGACTGGAAGCAATTCTCAGCTTCCCACCCATTGGCCAAATAGTCTCATGTCAAATTTGTGCATTCTATGAGTCTATTTTTTGGCACCCTTGACTAAAATAAATGAGAAAGGACATTGTTTGTACACATAAAAATGTTCCCAGACTCATCACAACTACTACTACCAGCCACAATATACTAGAGTGGCAAGTACACAGGAATTAGGGCACAAGCCTTGCTTTTATTACTTAAGCCTGTATGACCTCCAGCAAGTCGCATTTCTGGGCTTCACCTTCTTCATCTGTAAAGTGAAAATCATGATAATTCCTGTCTTCATCACTAAATATTTGGTAGGACCAAGTGTAACAGTGAATATAAGCATATCTAATAAATTGCAAGTTGTTCAATAAATCCTATTACATATTTTTTAAAGATTTTATTTATTTATTTGAGAGGTAGAGTTACAGACAGTGAGAGGGAGAGACAGAGAGAAAGGTCTTCCTTCCGTTGGTTCACTCCCCAAATGGCTGCAGTGGCTGAAGCTGTGCCGGTCCAAAGCCAGGAGCCAGGAGCTTCCTCTGGGTCTCCCATGCGGGTGCAGGAGCCCAAGGACGTGGGCCATCTTCTACTGCTATCCCCAGGCCATAGCAGAGAGCTGGATTGAAATCCTATTCAATATTTAAAATATACTCTTTTTTTCTCTTTGGTTTCCCATTTTCCTTCTTGTGTTAGAATGAGATATGGGCGAATTATATATACAAAATAAAAAATATAGCAACATAAAAATCATTCTTTAAGTCTCAGATAACATGTATTTTCTCTATGGAGGCATTCACTATTTTTACTAGGTATACTTAACCATATTTCTTTTGTAATTATAATAATTTTTAAAAATATCTCTGTCACAGCCCTAACACTCTATTTTATAATTATATATGATTCTGTTGCCTCCGTTAGTCTGTGAGGTACTTGATTATAGCTAATAATAATAGTATTTATCGAGTGATTATTATCTGCCAAACATTACACAAAAGAACCTTACATATATTATTTTATTTATTTTTAGGCCCTTCCCAAACTCTTAGGAAAAAGAATATGTTTCCCCATTTTGGAGATGGTAGAACAAAAGCTAAGTGAAATTAAAAAAAACTTGCCTAAAGTCACACAGTTTGTAAATGTGAGGACCTGAACGTGGGTTTATATTACTTCAGAAATTGTACTCCTAACCCATATGTAATAGCTCATCAAATATATAGATCATATATTAATCATACCCCTAATATTATATAAGTGATAAAGTATTAGAATTTTTTTACTACAGCAAAATATTTGAAGAAAATACTTATGAAGAAAAGAGGCTTATTTTGTCTCATGGTTCCAAAAGGTCACAGTTCAAGTTTGGGCAGTGCCCCTAGTTTGGTCTTTGATGAGGGTAGTAGATGGTAATGGTGGAATGGGCTTGCTAAAGAAGGATCACATGGTGAGCCAGAATGGGGAGAGAGAGAGAGAGAGAGAGAGAGAGAGAGAGAGAGAGACAGAGAGAGATCCATTTGGGCTTTATAACCAATTCTCTCATTTGAATTACTTTCTGAGAGCATTCACAAAATGATCCAAGGAACTCCTACTACATCCATCTCCTAAACACAATAACTGAAGTAAGTATTAATCATCTTAGTGCCATTAACTTGTCATTTGGGTTTAAATGTCTGCATGAGTTTGGGAGGCAAATAATATGCCAACCACAGCATATAGACAGATGCTGGGGAGGGAGGAAGGGAGGGAGAGAATCCAGCACATAGAAGCTATTTAATATATACTTTCTGATTGAATGAAAATAACAATGTATGAAAAATAATAAATAGACTCCTCAATGAAAGAGAAAATAGCCTTACTTATCTAGCCTTGTGAGCATAGAAAAATCATGAAACTTCTTGGGGCCTGTGTTTTCAACTTTCAAAAGATAACTAACATGTTGGTATGAGGATTAGACAAAATGATGTAAAAAAAACTGAGCTTTTATGTTTTATCACAGTAGTAGCAGAAAGTTGGTTTTACAGCAGGAAGAGAGTAATACATTGTTTTATCTCCACTGCTATTAAAACATCTAGCAAGTTATCCCAACATCACTCAAATTGACCAAAATGATTAAATTTCTACCATTGATGGTTCAGAAAATACTCATTAAAATCAGAATTTGTCTATTTACTGGGAAGTAGGGATGATTCCTCAAAAGAGAATATCATATTGCTTTCAGATGATCACTGCAGAGAGTAATTTTTCCCTCAGCTTATTACCCTAAATTAGGCTCATTAATATCTATATATGGGAGCTAACTACATGAAATTGAGGATTTTAAATGAATGATCCAGAAAACTAAGACAGTCCCTTGAACCCTGGGTTTTAAATTAATTAAGAATCCTAGGGGCAGGTGCTGTGACTTAGTGGGTAAAGTAGCCACCTGCAGCGCCGGCATCCCTTATGCATGCTATTTTGAGTCCTGGCTGCTCCACTTCCTATCCAGCTCTCTGCTATGGCCTGAAAAAGCAGTAGAAGATGGCCCAAGTCCTTGGGCCCCTGCACCCACGTGGGAGACCTGGAAGAAGCTCCTGGCTCCTGGCTTTGGATCAGCGCAGCTCTGGCTGTTGCAGCCATCTGGAAGGGAAGCAGTGGATGGAAGATTCTCTCTCTCTCTTTGCCTTTCAAATAAATAAATTAATCTTTTTTAAAAAAGAATCCTAAAATGATTATATAGGTTCTATTTGATAAAAAGATAACTAGATGACCCTTCCTTTTAAGTAAGTCTACTTCCAACCATTGAATTAATGTGACTTCAAAACGCCTATAAAAAGGAACCTCTATGAAAAAGGGTTCTAGCAGAAATGAATGCTGTACAACTATGAAGGCTACGTGAAGTCTTCGAAAACTTAGAAAACAAAAATGTGGACTATAATAAGTTATATTTAAGAACTCAAACCAAAAATAAATGCTAAATATTTGTATCTTTGTGCACTGTTCACTTTAGATAAATGATTCCTGCTCAAACCACCTTTATCAGTTTTGACATATCTGGATATTTACTACCTTTATAATAATATCTGGGTACTACCTGTATTTTAATATATTATTCTTTAAATTGACTCTTAACTTTTTCTTAAAGTTTTTTCTTAAGCCTACACTTAAACTCTGCTTAGTCTTTTCTTAATTTCATTCATGAAATTCTGGGTTTCATTAGATAGGAAAATAATTTTTCCTAATAAATATTAAAATTTAAAATATCCATCTAGGTAATACTTCAAATACTCTTGGGTGCTAGTAGTGGTATGGATATATACTACACTTTAGGAAGAATTGCCTTAGTTTAAGAGACACGACTTGGCCAGCGCCGTGGCTCAACAGGCTAATCCTCCGCCTTGCGGCGCCAGCACACCAGGTTCTAATCCCGGTTGGGGCGCCGGATTCTGTCCCGGTTGCCCCTCTTCCAGGCCAGCCCTCTGCTGTGGCCCGGGAGTGCAGTGGAGGATGGCCCAAATGCTTGGGCCCTGCACCCCACGGGAGACCAGGAAAAAGCACCTAGCACCTGGCTCCTGCCATCGGATGAGAGCGGTGCGCCGTCCGCGGCGGCCATTGGAGGGTGAACCAATGGCAAAGGAAGACCTTTCTCTCTGTCTCTCTCTCTCTCACTGTCCACTCTGCCTGTCCAAAAAAAAAAAAAAAAGACACGACTCAAAGTTTACAAAGGTGGTTAATACTAATTCGTTCAAAGGATTAAGGAATTATCAGGAATTATCATTGGAATGTATGCTTTTACGTTATGCTGCTATAAGATTATGGAAGACTACTCACAGAACTAATTATATGAAATTATTAGCTATATAAACTGTAAGGGCTATGAAAAGGTTAAGAACATTATTGACTACCTTGCTTATGATAGGAATAAGGTGTCAAATAGAAAAAAATATCAGATATTCCCTATGTAATAAGCTCCTTGGCTGCTAAGAAACTCAAAATCACTGCTTTGAAATTTTATTAATTTTATGGTTAATTTACTGACCTTGCTTGATTTTCTTGGTTCTAATTTTCCAGTTGTGGTTAGTGAATTTTATTTTATATCTTCTATTTTAAGCATTTGAAATAATATTTTTAATTTTGTTTAAGGAATACAACTTCATGAATTTAATATATACAGATTTGGGAACATGATGCTTCTTCCCCTCTACTTCCCTCCCATCCATACTCCCACCTTTCTTCCTCCTCCCTCTTCCTTTTCCATTCTTATTTTTTACAGAGATCAATTTTCAGTTAATTTTTACACCCATAAGATTAACGGTACACTAAGTAGAGAGTTCATTAATTAGAATGAAGAAAAAAATAAGAACAAAACCAACCAACCAGACAAGAAAAATATTGTTCCTCAACAGTCAAGGCAAGGGCTGTTCAAAATCATCACATCTCAACGTATCAGTTTCGCGCCTATAGATTACATTTTAAGTACTCTATTAGTTACCACAGATCAGAGAGACCATATGGCATTTGTCTTTCTGTGACTGGCTTATTTTAATAAAGGAAAGTGATGAAAAGTAGAAAGGAAAAGAATTAATGTTCACTGAATGTTTATTATATAATACTGTTCTGCTTAATAAAATTTACTTAAGGTACACAGAATTTTATTAACTCTATAGATGATAAGTCTGAAATTCAGGTAATTTTCTAACTTCTCCAACATCAAACAGTTAGTAAGTGATACAGTTTTGAGTTCATCCCAGTCTCATTTCTAGCCTTTTTTTGCCCCATGTTATTTGTTGATCTGTTTTTATTTAGTGTAGAGGTAATCTTAAGAGTATAAAGTTTCCAATGTGAAGTAATGCTATAACTAGTACTGAAACAGTATTTTACACTTTGTGTTTCTGTTTGGGTGCAAACTGATGAAATCTTTACTTAGTATATACTGAATCAATCTTCTGTATATAAAGATAATTAAAAATGAAAAAAAAATCTTGGTGTTAAATTGGAAATTGCATAGAAAATTAATCAATTTAAAAAAATATATCATGTAGGATCTCTGTCCTTAATGTGCTATACATTGTGAATTAATACTATAACTAGTACTCCAAAAGTATTTTTCACTTTGTGTTGCTATGTGAGGGCAAACTGTTGAAATCTTTACTTAATATATACTAAACTGATCTTCTGTATATAACGAAAATTGAAAATGAATCTTGATGTGAAGCAAGGGGAGAGGGAGTGGGAAAGGGGAGGGTTGCGGGCGGGAGGGAAGTTATGGGGGGGAAGCCATTGTAATCTATAAGCTGTATTTTGGAAATTTATATTCTTTAAATAAAAGCGTTATAAAAATAAATAAATAAAATACATATTTTCACTTGGAGAAAAAAAAGAGTATAAAGTTAATTGAAAACAGATCTTTGTAAAAACAGAATGAGAATAGGAGAGAGGAAGAAGGGTGGGAGTATGGGTAGGAGGCAGGGTAGGGTGGAAAAGAATCACTATGTTGTATATATGAAATGCATAAAGTTTTTATACCTTAAATAAAAGGTTTCTAGGGAAAAAAAAGTTCATGTTCTGTATACTACATAATACCGGCATCCATGGAAAATGACATTCATTAAATAATTTTTTATGTGAGGGGATAAGTTTACTACCATAAATACTTCATTAGTTTACTGTTTCAAAAATGTAACTTCAGGCCGGCGCCGTGGCTCCACAGGCTAATCCTCCGCCTTGCGGCGCCGGCACACCGGGTTCTAGTCCTGGTCGGGGCGCCGGATTCTGTCCCGGTTGCCCCTCTTCCAGGCCAGCCCTCTGCTGTGGCCCGGGAGTGCAGTGGAGGACGGCCCAGGTGCTTGGGCCCTGCACCCCAGGGGGAGACCAGGAAAAGCACCTGGCTCCTGGCTCCTGCCATCGGATGAGCGCGGTGCGCCTGCCGCAGCGCGCCGACCGCGGCGGCCATTGGAGGGTGAACCAATGGCAACGGAAGACCTTTCTCTCTGTATCTCTCTCTCTCACTCTCCACTCTGCCTGTCAAAAAAAAAATGTAACTTCATAATTTATTAGTGTGCTACATATATATCTAACTTCATATATAATCCAAAAATATATAAGATAAGAAAGAGTAAAGCAAAGAAAGTCTAAAGAAATTGATTACTCATACTGCACTTTTTTGAGGAAAATCACCATGGAAATTGATATAATTTATATATTGATATGTACACACAATACTTTCCCAAGGTCTTTTCCAAGACACATACACCTAATAATATAAGGCATTTTGAGTTACTGACAAACATAATAATGAGAAAAATGTAACAAAGATTAATACCTGACCTATGTCAAAGGCCAATGAAAACAATTACTGGTATTAAATTGGGAGGCTAAATGGACAGACGTACAAGTGATGATTCTCAAAGCAGGCTGCCTGACTTCACTATGCAGTCTACCACTTGTTTGCTATTTGACCTCTAGAAATTTCCCTAAGATTTTTGTGATTTGGTTTCCTCATCTGTAAAAAGAGTATTAAAATAGTGCTTATATCATAAAGTTATTGTGAGGATTAATCTATAATACACACAAAGTGCTCAGAACAGTTCCTGGGTATTATTATAGTAAATTTACATAAATTTATTATAGCAAATTTAATACAACCTAACTGCATGAAAGATAGAATAAAAGTCTCGAAAATATTAGGGTAATTCAAAAAGTTCAAGAAAGGGGCCGGCGCCAGGGCGCAGTAGGTTAATCCTCTGCCTGCAGTGCCAGCATCCCATATGGGCGCTGGTTCTAGTCCCGGCTGCTCCACTTCTGATCCAGCTCTCTGCTATGGCCTGAGAAAGCAGTAGAAAATAGTCCAAGTGCTTGGGCCCCTGCACCCACATGGGAGACTGGGAAGAAGCTCCTGGCTCCTGGCTTTGGATTGATGCAGCTCCGGCCGATTTGCGGCCACTTGGGGAGTGAACCATCGGATGGAACACCTCTCTCTCTGTTTCTCCCTCTCACTGTCTGTAACTCTACCTCTCAAATGAATAAATAAAATCTTAAAAAAAGTTTATGGAAATGGAATTAAAATACGTTTATTTTGGTGCAAAAAAATTTTAACTCCATAATAGCTTTCTCATGATATTTTTATGAATTTTTTGAAGACCTCTCAGAAGTGTGGAGCTCAAAATTTTTTTGCTCCAAAATAAACTTATCATTTAAGAAATTATTTATTTATATTAATTTATTTGAAAGGGAGAGAGATTTTCTTTTTAAAAAGGATTTAGTTATGGCTGGCGCTGCGGCTCACTAGGCTAATCCTCTGCCTGCGGCGCCGGCACACCAGGTTCTAGTCCCGGTTGGGGTGCCGGATTCTGTCCCGGTTGCTCCTCTTCCAGTTCAGCTCTCTGCTGTGGCCCGGGAAGACAGTGGAGGATGGCCCAGGTTCTTGGTCCCTGCACCCGCATGGGAGACCAGGAGAAGAACCTGGCTCCTGGCTTCGGATCAGCGCAGTGCGCTGGCCACGGTGTGCTGGCTGCAGCGCGCCGGCTGCAGTGTCCATTGGAGGGTGAACCAACGGTAAAGGAAGACCTTTCTCTCTGTCTCTCTCTCACTGTCCACTCTGCCTGTCAAAAAAAAAAAAAAAGGATTTAGTTACACAGAGACAGAGGAAGAGATAGAGAGATCTTTCACCTTCTGATTCACTACCCAAATGGCGGCAATGGTTAGGACTGGTGAGTCCAGAACTAGAATCCAAGCACTCCAATATTCGATATCAGCATCCCAAGCAGCATGTTAACCACTGCACCAAAAGCCTTTCCCCAAGCTTTTATGATTCTACTTTCATGGAATTTGTGATGCACTTGCATGTCTCAACCTCAAACGTCCACAAAATCCGACATGTTTCAATTCTTGGCTGCAATGAATTACAGAAGAGGAAATACGATTCAATACTGGTGGCATTTAAAATTTTTTTTGTTTTAAAATGCTAATATTAAGGGACCAGCATTGTGACCTAGCTGCCTGCGATGCTGGCATTCCATATGAGCGCCAGTTCATGTCATAGCTGCATCACTTCCGATCCAGCTCCCTGTTGATGGCCTGGGAAAAGCAGCAGAGGATGGCTCAAGTATTTGGGCCCATGCAACCCATGTGGGAGACCCAGATAAATTTCCTGGCTCCTGGCTTCAGCCTGGCCCAGCCCCAGTCGTTGTGGCCATCTGGGGAGTGAACTAGCAGATCGAAGATTTTCTCTCTCTCTGTCTCTTCCTTTCTCTGTAACTGTGACTTTCAAATAAATAAATATTTTAAAACATGCTAATATCAAATTACCTAGATTAATACTCAGCAGCACAAGAAAGTTTGATGTTTCATAAAACTCAAGAAATGAATATAAATAATGCAACTGTAAAGTTTCTTTCAGCTTATGATTGATTATGTATAGTTGAGCTGCCTGATGTTCTTAGGAGGTTCTTCATTTGTGAAAACTTAAGCCTGTCTTACAGTTTCGTTAATTCAATCATTATCCTCCACAAAAACAGACAAGTTTTTATTCTAGACACTAATGATTACAAACTTTATTCTACAATGTCTTTATTGGTATTATACAGATGTAGAGAATGATAAGAGAGATGTATTTATTCATGGATTTGGAATTAATCTAAGTAAAATTTAATCATTACTATTTTGTTTAACTTTGTTTAAGGGGAATTTATAACATATAAGGTGTACACCAAAAGACAAAAACATCCAAAGGAAACATCTAAAAAAGAAGGAAAGTATAAATGGCTGGTATTTCAGATTATCCCATCTTATAAAGAAGGACTTTGCAAAGTTTTGGATCACCCTTGCTGGAGAAACCTTCCCTAGGTCTGTGATTCAGTCAGCTCCAGGTGGAATGCGTATTAATTGATTGTATGGAAATTATAGACAAACACATGTATTCATATTTGATAGTAAGTAATCCAAAACATTCTAAAACCGCACATATGTAATCAAATAACTCTTAGCCATATAAAAAAGATACTTGTATAAGTGAGAACATCCAGAGAGCCAGGTCCTATACTGAAGTATACTTTTGACCCATATTATTCCTGCAGAATGCTAGGAATGTGGGGAGAGAGATGTAATCCATCACTTTCCTTCATTTTACTAGGTGGTACAAACCAGAAACTGAATTGCATAAATTACATATCAGTGTTGTTGGTTTACACTAATGTTTCTTTTTTCTCTTTTTAATTTTTGAGATAACATTTTGAATTTACGTTATAGTTAAAGGCTTAATACTCTATTAAATAAAGAGTTCAACAAATAAAAAGCAAAAAGACCACAGTCCAGCAGGAATATAAGTAAGGGTATAAACAGTAACCAAATGAAAAGATGTTCAAGGATTTAACTGAAGTGGATATCAGCAATATAATTACTCTATGGAATTTTGAGGTTCAGATTAAGATGAAAATAAAATAAGGTATCCATTATTTAAAACTTTAATAATATAGAAAAGGGCTAGAATTTCTTTTAAAAAGAGGCCAACTAGGGACTGGCATAGTGGCATAGCGGGTAAAGCTGTCATGCCAGCTTCTCATATGGGCAATGGTTTGTGTCCCAGCTGCTCCGCTTCTGATCCAGCTCCCTGCTAAAAGCCTGGGAAAGTAGTAGAAGATGACCCAAGTGCTTGAGCCCTTGCACCTATGTGGGAGAACCAGATGGAGTTCCTGACTCCTGGCTTCAGCCTGGTTCAGCAATGACTGTTATGGACACTTGGGAGAGTGAAGGAGTAGATGAAAGATCTCTCTTGCTCTCTCTCTCTCTCTCTCTCTCTCTCTGAATTTCAAACAAATATATAAATCTTTTTTTAAAAAAGCAGTCAATTAGCACTTTTTTGAATGATAGTTGGAATATTTGCAAGAGATGAGTATGGAAGGGAAACAGAGAGGTCCACAGTGAAATTAAGGCATTGGGGAAGAAAAATCCTCACTTCCAAATTCAGGTAAGCCAAGAGATGTGGCATTGACTCAAAGATCAGCCAAGGAAAGATTTAAAGCATACTTACCAGGAACCTAGATTTAACATAATGGAAAAGATTCTTTTTAATTTCTTTATACTTAATTTCTTTTAGGGTTGGAAAACTAGAGTCATCAGATCAATTTCAGGAACTGATTCTTTTTCTTAATTTGACAATGAAGTACAGAGACAAAGTAATTCACTCTTTTTTTTTGTCCATGCTATGCCCAAGGTCATTACCACCTGGGGAAAGTGCTATATAGATTGTAATTAAAACAGTATACTATTGTATACACACACACACACATACACACACACACAATGATATATCATCGAGCTACAAAAAATAATGAAATTGTACTATTTGCATCAAAATGAATGTGACTGGAGGACATCATGTTGAGTGAAATAAGCACAGAAAGACAAATTCTATATGTTCTTCCTTATATGTGGGAGCTAAAGTTAAAAAAAAAAAAAGCAAAAACAGAAAGAAAGAAATGCCTGTGTATCACTATTGCTGCAAATACAGTTTTATAAAAATTTGTTTTATATCTTTGTCAAACCAATGTAAAGAATATTATACTACTGTAGTTTTAATGATCTGTGGTATTTTAAAATTTACTATATATGGATGAAATGGTCATTTTTCCATTCAATTATTGTTTATAACCATTGTCTAGGTTCTCACTGAACTATGGTCTTTTTGCTTTTTACTTGTTAAACTTCTTATTCTGTGAAACATTAAGCATTTTTACTGTAATGTAAATGTAAAATATGTTATCTCAAAAACTAAAAAAAAGAATAGAAAGAAAAGTAGAGGGAGGAAAGCTGAGGGGAGGCAGGAAGGAAGGGAATATCATTGTATTCTTAGAATTGTGTCTATGAACTACATTGAATCTGTTAAAAGTAAACATTTTTAAAAACTAGAAATCTTAAAAAAAAAAAAACCCATCCTATAAGACAGTACTGGAAGTATACCAGGTAAACATTTTAAGAAAAAAAAGAGCTTACCTTCAACCCTAAACAAATGATACATTTGGGGCCAGTGTTTTGGTGTATTGGGTAAAGCCTGTGATGCCAGAATCCCATATGGGCTCTGGTTCGAGTCCAGGCTGCTTCTAACTGAATGAATTCCTTGCTAGTGTGCCTGGGAAGGCAGTGAAGAATGACCCAAGTGCTTGGGCCCTCACACCAATGTGGGCAATCTGGAAGAAGCTCCTGGCTTCAGCCTGGCCCAGCCCTGGCCATTGCAGCCATTTTGGGAGTAAACCAGCTGGTGGAAGACCTCTCTTTCTATTTCTCCCTCTCCCCCTCTCTCTGTAACTCTGCCTTTCAAATAAATAAATATGTTTTTTAAAAAAATTGATACATTTAAAACGGCCTTAAATTCAATCATCTGTGACAAACTTTATTCAATCACTCAATTAGATATTTATTGATTATACAGTTATAAATGGTTTATTAATTTCAAATGATGACAAGTTTGGCTATAAAAGAAAAGGATTAAATCCTTTCTCACCAGAGATATGCCATCATTTAGGAAAACAATTGTAGAAGGAGAAACAAGAATTTTTCTGTCTTAACAGGTTTCATCAAAAGTTTCTGATAATTGTAATTACTTTCACTGAATTTGTGTGCTTTATAAATAATTATCTACTTGACAAGAGATGGTAGAGAAACAGAGATAAACAACCAAAAGGATACTGCCAACTATAGGCAAACCAAAATTGAAAAAAAGAGTTCTCAAAAATTGTAAAGAAAAGGCATAAATCAGTTCAAATTTAGTTTATTAGGCACATAGCTACTTTATAAAGCCAAGTTACAACCAAATCTTGGAGTCTAGATGACTTCAAAGGATCACATAAATGTTTTAAAGACATATGTATTTGAAAAGCAGAGTTACAGAGGCAGAGAGAGAGAGAGAGAGAGAGAGAGAGAGAGAGAGAGAGAGAGAGGTCTTCCATCCACTCATCCACTGGTTCTGCTTCACTCTCCAAATGGATGCAACAGCTGGAGCTGGGCCAATCTGAAGCCAGGAGCCTGGGGCTTCTTCTGGTTCTCCCATGTGGGTGCAGGGGCCCAAGGACTTGGTCCATCTTCTCATATTTTCCCAGGCCATTAGCAAGGACCTGGTTCTGAAGTGGAGCAGCCTGGACTTAATGGAAAAGATATTCTTAATTCCTTTATACTTAATTTCTTTTAGGGTTGGAAAACCAGAGTCACCAGTTCAATTTCAGTAACTAATTTTTTTTAATTTGATAATTAGGTACAGAGATAAAATTCACTCTTGTTCTCCATGATATGCCCAAATCCATTACCACCTGAGCAAAGTGCTATCTAGACCGTTCCTTCTGTTTTTGGAAGAAACTGCAAAAGACTGGTGTTAATTTTTTAAATGTTTGGTAGATTTCTTTTATTAAGATGCATTTATTTATTTGAAAGGCAGAGCTACAGAGAGGCAGAGGCAGAGAGAGAGAAAAGTCTTCCATCTGCTGGTTCACTCGCCAGATGGCCACAATGGCCAGAGTTGTGCTGATCCGAAGCCAGGAACCTGGAGCTTTTTCTGGGTCTCCTACATGGTTGCAGGGGCTCAAGGACTTGGGCCATCTTCTACTGCTTTCCCAGGCCATAACAGAGAGCTGGATCAAGGTGGAGCATCCAGGACTCGAACTGGCACCCATATGGGATGCTGGCCCTGCAGGTGGCGGCCCCTGGTAGATTTCAACATGAATTCATATTGTGGTGGGATTTTCTGTTTGATTTTAATGAGATTTTGTATTTCTTCTTGATTCACTAAGCCACAGTGCTGGCCCCCAGGATCACATAAATTTAAATGAGAAAGAAATAGTTTATTTTTAAAAGCTTTTTGTTTAATGAAAGCAAATTTCATAGGTACAACTTTAGGAATATAGTGATTCTCCCCCCCCCCCCATAACCAAGCTACCACCTCCACTCCTGTCCCACTTTCTACTCCCTCTCCCATCCCATTCTTCCTTAAGATTCATTTTTAACTTAACTTTGTATACAGAAGACCAACTCTATACTAAGTAAAAATTTCAACAGTTTGCACCCACAAACACATATACATTATATATAAAGTACTGTTTGAGAACAAGTTTTGCAGTTAATTCTCATAGTACAACTCATTAAGGACAGAGGACCTACATGGGGAGTAAGTGCACAGTGACTTTTGCTGTTAATTTAACAATTAACACTCTTATTTATGACGTCAGTGATCACCCGAGGTTTTTGCCATGAACTGCCAAGGCTATGGAAGCCCATGAGAGCATTTCAGGCATGTAAAGCCAAGATACTGTGGCAAAAAATATCCTACATGAAGGATTTCTGTGAGTGAGACCCCAGTGGAAATAAGGGGTCATCAAAGAAGGATGTACTTTTCTCTGAAGGGAGGAGAGAACTTCCACTTTGCTTATGGCCTTGTCCAAATACTGATGGAGTTTGTGCTCACAAAAGAAATAGCTTTTAAACTGCTAAGGGCAACACAAACAGAAGGCATCATTATAATACAAGGATAAAATAAGGAAACATTTTATTTTTTAATTTTATTTTTAAAAAATTTATTTATTTCAAATAAGGCAGAGTTATGGGGAGAGAGAGATAGAGAGAGAGAGAGAGAGAGAGAGAGAGAGAAATCTTCCATTTGCTGGTTCACTACCTAAATGACTGCAACAGCCAGAGCTGGGCTGAATGGGTCCAAAACCAGGAGCCAAGAGATTCTTCCAGGTCTCCCATGTGGCTGCAAGGGCCCAACCACTTGGGCCATCTTTCACTTCTTTCCCAGTCATGGCAGCAGAGAGTTGGATAGGAAGTTGAGCATCTGGGACTTGAACTGGCACCCATATGGGGTGCTTGTGCCTACTTCACAGTGCCAGCTCCAAGCAAGAAATTTAAGATGCCTATTATCTGTCAGTTACAGTGGTAGGGGCATTTTATATATATATATATATATATATATATATATATATATTATATACTTTTATTTAGTAGATATAAATTTCCAAAGTACAGTTTATGGATTACAATGGGTTTTTCCCCACCATAACTTCCCACCCACCCACGACCCTCTCATCTCCTGCTCCCTCTCCCATTCCATTCACATCAAGATTCATTTTCAATTATCTTTATATACAGAAGATCAATTTAGTATATATTAAGTAAAGATTTCATCAGTTTGCCCCCACACAGAACACAAATTGCCAAATACTGTTTGAGCACCAGTCATATCATTAATTCACATTGAACTACATATTAAGGACAGATATCCTACATGGGGAGTAAGTGCACGGTGACTCCTGTTGTTGACTTAACAATTTGACACTCGTGTTTAAGGCGTCAGGAATCTCACCAAGCTCTAGTGATGAGTTGCCAAGGCCATGGAAGCCCCCTGAGCTTGCCGACTCTGATCTTATTTCGAAAAGGTCATAGTCAAAGTGGAAGTTCTCTCCTCCCTTCAGAGAAAGGTACCTCCTTCTTTGATGGCCCGTTCTTTCCACTGGGATCTTACTTGCAGAGATCTTTCATTTAGGTTTTTTTTTCCTTTTTTTTTCCAGAGTGTCTTGGCTTTCCATGCCTAAAATACTCTCATGGGCTCTTCAGCCAGATCCGAATGCCTTAAGGGCCGATTCTGAGGCCAGAGTGCTGTTTAGGACAACTGCCATTCTATGAGTCTGCTGTGTCTCCCACTTCCCATGTTGGATCGTTCTCTCCCTTTTTGATTCTATCAGTTAGTATTAGCAGACACTAGTCTTGTTTGTGTGATCCCTTTGACTCTTAGACCTATCATTATGGTCTATTGTGACCTGAAATTGATCACTTGGACTAGTGAGGTGGCATTGGTACATGCAACCTAGATGGGATTGTATTGGAATCCCCTGGCACATTTCTAACTCCACCACTTGGGGCAAGTTAGCTTAAGCATGTCCCAAATTGTACATCCCCTCACTCTCTTATTCCCACTCTTATATATAACAGAGATCACTTTTCAGTTCACTTTAAACACTTAAGAATAAATGTGTGTTAATTACATAGCTCAACCAATGGTAGTAAGTAGAACAAACAAAAATACTAAAAGGGATATAGTATTAAATTGTACATCAACAGCTATGATAAGTGCTGATCAAGTCATTGTTTCTCACAGTATCCATTTAACTTCATCAGGTTTTCTTTTTCATGCTCAGGTAGTTGTCACCAATCAGGGAGAACATATGATATTTGTCCCTCTGGGACTGGCTTATTTCACTCAGCATGATGTTTTCCAGGTTCCTCCCTTTTGTTGCAAATGGCTGGATTTCATTGATTTTTACTACTGTATACTATTCTATAGAGTACATGTCTCATAATTTCTTTATCCAGTCTACTGTTGATGGGCATTTGGGTTGATACCAGGTCTTAGCTATTGTGAATTGAGCTGCAATAAACATTAAGGTGCAGACAGCTTTTTTGTTTGCCAATTTAATTTCCTTTGGGTAAATTCCTAGGAGTGGGATGGCTGGGTTGAATGGTAGGGCTATATTCAGATTTCTGAGGAATCTCCAGACTGACTTCCACAGTGGCTTTACCAGTTTTCATTCCCACCAACAGTGGGTTAGTGTCCCTTTTTCCCCATATCCTCTCCAGCATCTATTGTTGGTAGATATCTGAATGTGAGCCATTCTCACCGGGGTGAGGTGAAACCTCATTGTGG
Organism: Sylvilagus floridanus; assembly: GCA_949820135.1. Lineage (NCBI taxonomy): Eukaryota > Metazoa > Chordata > Mammalia > Lagomorpha > Leporidae > Sylvilagus > Sylvilagus floridanus. Next base: position 84,976,460 of record OX463223.1, read on the forward strand.
TTTTGATTTGCATTTCCCTGATGGCTAGTGATCCTGAACATTTTCCCATGTGCTTGTTGGCCATTTGGATTTCCTCTTTTGAAAAATGTCTATTGAGGTCCTTGGCCCATCTCTTAAGTGGGTTGTTTGTTTTGATGTTGTGGAGTTTCTTGATCTCTTTGTAGACTCTGGTTATTAACCTTTTTTCTGTAACATAATTTGCAAATAGATTTAGGTTTATAATCCATGTTGAGTGGATTTTTGTGTAAGGTGAAAGGTAGGAGTCTTGCTTTATGCTTCTGCATGTGGAAATCCAGTTTTCCCAGCACCATTTATTGAATAAACTGTCCTTACTCCAGAGATTGGTTTTGGATCCTTGATCAAATATAAGTTGGCTGTAGATGTTTGGATTGATTACTGGTGTTTCTATTCTGTTCCATTGGTCTATCCATCTGTTTCTGTACCAGTACCATGCTGTTTTGATTACAGCTGTCCTGTAGTATGCCCTGAAATCTAGTATTGTGATGCCTCTGGCTTTGTTTTTGTTGTACAAGATTGCTTTAGCTATTTGAGGTCTCCTGTTTCTCTATATGAATTTCAGCATCATTTTTTTCCAGATCTGAGAAGAATGTCTTTGGTATTTTGATTGGTATTGCATTGAATCTATAAATTGCTTTTGAGAGAATGGACATTTTGATGATATTGATTCTTCCAATCCATGAGCATGGAAGATTTTTCCATTTTTTGGTATCCTCTTCTATTTCTTTCTTTAGGATTTTGTAATTCTCATCGTAGAGATCTTTAACGTCCTTGGTTAAGTTTATTCCAAGGTATTTGATTGTTTATGTAGCTATTGTGAATGGGATTGATCTTAGAAGTTCTTTCTCAGTCGTGGCATTGCCTGTGTATACATAGGCTGTTGATTTTTGTGCATTGATTTTATATCTTGCTACTTTGCCAAACTCTTCTATGAGTTCCAATAGTCTCTTAGTAGAGTTCTTTGGATCCCCTAAGTAAAGAATCATATCATCTGCAAAGAGGGATAGTTTGAGTTCATCCTTCCCAATTTGTATCCCTTTAATTTCTTTTTCTTGCCTAATAGCTCTGGCTAAAACTTCGAGAACTATATTGAATAGCAGTGGTGAGAGTGGGCATCCTTGTCTCCCACCGGTTTGCCAAGGTTGCTGAATTGTAGCATCTCTGGAGAGTACTTATATGAATTCCATGAGTTCTCTCACCCACCATCTCTTTTTTCAATGCCTCAGTTCATTAGCTCCTCCCTTTCACTAAGTCCTAACCTCCTGTTATTTCACACACACACACACACCGCCACCAGAGTCAGGTTTTTCTGTTTGACTGGGGGCAGGCGCAGCTCTGAGGCCGCGCACAGCCCTGAGGTCACGCACCTTTCACATATGTCCAAAATGGCTCCTGCTCTTTGTCTCCAGATCACCTTTGCGAGTTGGGCAGAGAGAGACCATACTGGTCCCCCCCCCCCTTTTTTTCCCCTCTCTCCTGTAGTTAGTCTGGTGAACTTTCCCCAGTGGGGCTTCAAGCCAGTTTCCCTGCTGATGTCTCAGGTTAACAGAGCTCACCTCCCCTTCCAGTGCAGATGCGTAGACTTCGCTGTTGGGCTTCGGAGCTGTGGGTGTCCTTGCTCTCCCCGCAGGTCGTCTGTATCACATCCATTAGATCCGGAAGAGTTTCCTCTCCAATTTTTCCCGAGCCTTTCCCTGAGATTACCGTAATTCCACTTTTATTAACCTATCTTTTCCTGGTCTATCAGTGCGCGTCCTCTCTATTCTGCCATCTTGGCACCCACTCCTAGGGCATTATATATATTAACTCATTATACAGAATTCTTATTAAGCAGATATTAATAAGCACACTTTACAGAAGAGCTTTGAGAGTAACAAGGATTAGGGGACTTGTCCAAATTTACAAGATATAGCAAAATAGGTAATGGAATCAAAATTAAAATGTTCATGTGTTGAAGCTTGCCTTCCCTGTATATTATTTTCTAAAAAAATTATTTATTTTGCTTGAAAGGGGTGAGAAAGAAAGAAATCTCCAATCTACTGTTGGTATATTCCCCCAAATGCCTGCAATAGCCAGGGCTAACCAGGCCAAAGCTAGAAGCTGAGATCTCAATCTGGGTCAATCATATGGTGGCAGGGACCAAAGTACTTAAGTCACCATCTGCTGCCTCCAAGGGTATGCATTAGCAAGAAGTTGGAATTGAAAGCAGAGCTGGGACTGAAACCATGGCACTTTGATATGGGACATCCAAAGCAGCAGTTTAACCACTCTTTCAAGTTTTGACACTATAAATTATTCTAATACCAACTTCTTTATTTTTATTTCCTCAATATGCAATTGTTCAACTATATTTTCTTTAAAAATTTAATGTATCTTTCAGGTGCTCAACCAGATGTTTTACATTAAATTATAAGCTTTTCAAGGTAGAAATTATTTATATGATCCATCTATCCATCACTACATTAAAACACTATAAAGGAACTTCCCAGTGGACCAGAACAAATGAGGTCCCTGAAAAACAGAAAACCAATAGTATCAAATTGAATAAGTAAACCACTGTTCGATTCTTGTAAACTAGCAAGAGAAAGGCTGCCCAACCAGTACAAAAAGAATAAATAATATGATTAGACAAGTTACATAAAAGGAAGCTCCCAAAGGCAAATAAAAAAATGAGTAAATATCCAATACCATTATTAATCAGAGAAATACAATTTAAAAGTTTTAATAAAATTGTATTCCAACTAGATTGCCAAAAATGTTAATCAGGAAATATGAATACCAATGAAGACAGAAGAAATGGGTGCTGTCATGTAGCACCTGATGGAGTATTTTCATGTTGGAAACTATTCTAGTAGTCCTATGTGAAAACAAATAGACATATTTCATAACCGAGAAACTCCATTACTGGATACATGCCTCAGGAAGTATTTCACACATGTTTGAATACAAACATCTTTACTGTAGCACTGTTTATAATGGCAGAGTTGGAAAAAAATGTCAATTTGTAAGAGAGTGGTTAAATAAAATATGGCACATGTGAAGGACAGATGAACAATCTAAATTTACATATATCAACATATATAAATTTTAAAACATAATGTTGAGAAATTGGATTAAGATGGTGGAGTAGGCAGTCACTGTGGGAGGCTCCACAAGCTCAGGGCTCTCTGGTTCCCTGGTGAGGGATATTGCTGGGGAATCTGCTTACATCAGGGACTACACAGATCCATTGTGTGATCCTTGTGGAAGTGCAGACAAATATTATACCCACTGGCACTAGCATGGTCTAATTTGAGGAGAGGAAATGAGATGAGTCTATGCCAACAAAAGAAAAACCTCCCCTCTGATTAAAAAAAAAACAAACAAACAGGAGATTTACCACACCCAACCTGGGTGTCACTTTAACACTCCCTTCATCCTGGAGCACTGAACAGAGCTCCCTGGCCACAACTACCACACACAACTAGGTATTCCCTGAAAGCAGACATGCCACTGATCCACATATAGTCCAAAGAGTAAAGTACCACAGTGAAAAAAAAAAAGAAGAAACCAATGAGTATCTCTACAAATGCCAAATAATATATGCACCAATCCAAAAAACAAGAATAAAGAACACAACATGATGCCCCCAAAAGAATACAACACTTCAATAGCAGACTGTGAAGAAGAGTTTGAAGAAATGCAAGACATGGAATTCAAAAAATGCTCATAAGATTACACAGAAGTAATCACAAGCAAATGCACGAACTAATGAAATCTGTACATGACATGAAATAAAATTTCTCCCACAAAATTGAGATCTTAAACAGAAAGCAAAATGAAATCTTGGAGTTGAAGAATTGAATAGAACAAATAAAAATGCAGTGGAAAGCCTTAACAACAGAATCAGTGAAGCAGAAGAAAGAAAATCCAGCTTAGAAGAGAAATTGAAGGAAATTATACAGTCAGACAAAAAACAAGAAGAGAAAATCAGAAAACTGGACAAAAAAAAAACACTATTAGGAATCTACAGGATACGATCAAACAACCCAACATATGGGTTCTAGGAGTTCCTGAAGGCATGGAAAGAGAAAAAGGATTAGAAGATCCTTTTAGTGAAATAACAACAGATAATTTCCCTAATTTGGAGAAAGAAAAGGAGCCCTAGTAGAGGAACCTCATAGGACTCCTAATAGACATGACCAGAAAAGACCGTCACCATGAGACATTTTAATCAAACTCTTCACAGTAAAACATAAAGAAAAAATTCTAAAATGTACATGAGAGAAAAGCCAGATTACTTTCCGAGGATCTCCAATTAGACTCACAGCAGACTTTTCATCAGAAACCGTACAGGCTAAGAGACAATGGCAAGATACATTACAAGTCTTAAGGGAAAAGAAAAACTGTATCGCACAAAGTTCCCATTTATGAATGAAGATGAAATAAAGACCTTCCATAACAAACAGAAATTGAAAGAATTTGTAACAACCCGTCCAGATTTGCAAAGGATGCTTAAGGATGTGCTGCACACAGAAACACAAAAACATGGTCATCACTATGAAATAAAGTAAAGGAAGAATATCTCTCAGTAAAAGTACAAAAGTAATCCAAAGTAAAAAATAGGAATATTTATGGAAAAATGGCAGGGCAAAGTCATTATTTATCAATAGTTACTTTGAATGTAAATGGCCTCAAATCTCCAGTTAAAAAACACTGACCAGCTGAATGGATTAAAAAACCCAAGACATGGATCAACACAAATGTCTGTCAACTGAAGACTGGATAAAGAAATTATGGTACATATACACTATGGAATATTACACAGTGGCAAAGAACAATGAAATCCTGTCATGTACAACAATATGGATGAATCTGGAAAACAGCATATTTACTGAAATAAGCCAGTTCCAAAGAGACAAATACCTCATGTTCTCCCTGACCTGTGGTAACTAATAGAGCACCTAAAAGGCAAACTGCAGAAGTGAAATTGACACTTTGAGAAGCAATGACTTGAACAGCCATTGTCTTGATTGTAGAGGAATATTTTTTTTTAAATACTATTTGTTGAACTGTTTAATTAACATAGAATTAAACATATGTGTATAAAGTCAACTGAAAATAGATCTCAGTAAAAAATAAGAGTGGGAATTAGAGAAGGAGGAGGAAGAAGGGTTGGAGTATGGGTGGGAGGGTAGACACGGTGGGAAGTGTTACCATGTTCCTAAAATTGTGATTATGAAGTATATGAAGTTTGTAACTGGAAAGCTATATAGTCCTGCATACATTTGTACAGATTTACTACTAAGGAGACAGTTTAAAAACTTGCCATGGGACCCCAAATCCCCTTAAGCTGGGTGGTAAAAATACCATCTTAAGTGGTAAAGTGATCTTATGGATAGGATTAAGGGTCTGCTAATAGTAACAGAATTATAAAGGAGTGAATGCTCCAACATGGGAGGCAGTCCACACAGCAGACTCATAGAATGACAATTGCTTTAAGTAGCACTCTGACTTCAGTATTAGCCCTTAAGGCATTCTACTCTGGCTGAAAAGCCCAGGAGAGCATTTCAGGCATGGAAAGCCAAGACACTGAGGCAGAAAATGTCCTAAATGAAGGATCTTGGTGGGTGAGACCCCAGTGGAAAGAAGAGGTCATCAAAGAAGGAGATACTTTTCTCTAAAGGGAGGAGAGAACTTTTACTCTGCATATGTCCTTGTCTAAATACTGACGGATTTTGTGGATTCAAAAGGCCTCCATAGCTTAGGCAGCTCATGTTAAGAACCTCAGGTGATCACTGACATCACATATAAGAGTGTTAATTGTTTAATTAACAACAAGAGTCACTGTGCCCTAACTCCCCAAGAATGACCTCTGTCCTCTAAGTGTTCTGAAAAGATGTATCATTCTTGGTGCTGCATTAAAGTTAATTAAGTCTCTAAAAAAAGAGGTGAAATTAAGTTCATGGTGCAATGACTTTGAACAGCCCTTGTCTCAATTGTTGTTGTTTTATTTGTTTTTTTCTTACTGTGCAAATTGTTGAACTTGTTACTTATAGAGTTGGTCTTCTGTGTATAAAGTTAATAAAAAATGGATCTTAGTGGAGAATGAGACTGGGAATGGGAGAGGGTGGAGGGGGAGAGGTGGGGGGACAGGCATGGTGGGAAGAATCACTGTATTCCTAAAGTTGTACTTATGAAATGCATGAAGTCTGTATTCCTTAATAAAAGGTTTCTTTGGGGGGAAAAATAAATAAGAAATAAAATATATAATAAAACTCTTTAGGTAACAAAAAAGCCTCGCATAATGTTGATGCAGAGAAGCAATTCTGCCTGTAGACAACAGTTTAGGCTCATGTCTTTGGATCCAGTTTGCCTGTGAATTTACTTAGTGTCCTACAAATTTCTGTTTGATTTACCTAACCACATTACTGCAGTTTATGGAATCTAGATTACATGTCTTAATGTGTTCACCCTTGGGAATCAAAGAAGACAGGAACACATGGGAATACTGATCTGCAACTAAAGGACACACATTTAGAAAGGTGTCGTCTACAACATGGAAAACAAAACTATTATTATTAAAGTCACTGATTTTTCAATGAATAATTGAGCCAATAATCTCTGTTAAGCTAAACGAAATGCTTAACTTTGATAACTTGAAGAAACTTTTTTATTTTTTTGAAAGATTTTATTTATTTCAAAAACAGAGTTACAGAGAGAGAGGTAGAGCCAGAGAGAAAGAGAGGTTTTCCACCTGCTGGTTCTCTCCCCAGATGGCCGCAATCCACTGGCTGTGCCAATCCAAAGCCAGGAGCCAGGAGCCAGGAGCCAGGAGCCAGGAGCCAGGAGCCAGGAGCCAGGAGCCAGGAGCTTCTTCCCAGTCTCCTACCCGGGTACAGGGGCCCAATGACTTGGGCCATCTTCTACTGCTTTCTCAGGCCATAGCAGAGAGCTGGATCAGAAGTGGAGCAGCCGGGACTAGAATTGGCGCCCATATGGGAGCCGGCACTTCAGGCCAGGGCTTTAACCCACTGCACCACAGTGCCGGCCCCTTGAAGAAATTCTTGAAAACAGTACTTTAAAATGGCCTGATAGTGGACTTAGACATGTGAAAATAATAATAAAGTATAAAAGAAATTTCTAAGAAAGTACAGATGAAAGTACTGCATATGTCAGTGTTAAAAATTATTTCGATTTTATTTCTGCTACTTAAAGAAGGCTCCCCACAATAGAATTTTTTAAATTAAAATTTTGAAAGAAATTAATTATGAAGATGACAAGGAAGAATGAACACTGAACAATTTGTTGATAACAAGTAGAGTGAAAGAGAAAATAGAAAGTTGCATTAAAGGCAAAAAGCTTGCATTCTTTGATGATGAGGAGACAATGGCACACAGTATCAACCAATAATATTTCTAATTTAAATCATAATGAAATGGACAGGTGGCAGCTGATGGAAGTCACAATAATCGAAAAAGGGAATTTTACAAGAAGTAGGAGTAAGAAAGAGAAGGTTTTTCCAAAGAGAAATGACATAGTTAAAACGGTTTTGAGGTGACAATGGAGAAAATGGTATAACATGGGCATAAAAAAAAGAGACAAAACCAGTCACTTCCTAATTTTCCATGTAAGGAACAATAAAAAGGAGAGCAAATCAAAGTTAGCAGAAGAAATAAAATACTAAATATTAGAACCAAGATAAAGAAAATAGAGGCAGAAATAAAAGAATCTATGGAATTAAAATTTTACTCCTACACACATACTTTCTTGGCCTCTATCTTTCTCCCTCTCTCTTGATCTCTCTCTCGACCATTCTCTCTTCTTCTTCGCCCTCTCCCTCTGACTTGTAGGATTTTCCCCATCAATAAACCCTTTCATTAAAAAATTTACTCCTACATATCATAAATAAAAGCGAAAAACCTGTAGCTAGCTTAACAAGGAACAGAAAGAGTATGACCCAAAAACAGAAAGGAAAGTAGGGACATTATACTAACTAAACAAGATAAATAAGAATAAGAGAAGATTATCAACAACTAAATGACAACTAATTTGATAACCTAGATGACATTTTTAAAATTTGTAAGAAATATGAGCTGGCGCCGTAGCACACCAGGTTAATCCTCCACCTGCGGAGCTGGCATCCCATATGGGTGTTGGTTCTAGTCCCGGTTGCTCCTCTTCCTGTCTAGTTCTCTGCTGTGGCCTGGGAAAGCATAGGTAGGTGGCCCACAGGCTTGGGTCCCTGCACCCGCATGGGAGACAGGGAGGAAGTACCTGGCTCCTGGCTTTGGATCGGTGCAGCTTCGGCCATTGCGACCACTTGGGGAGTGAAGCAACTGAAGGAAGACCTTTCTCTCTGTCTCTCTCTCTCTCTCTCTCACTGTCTGTAACTCTGCCTGTCAAATAAATAAATAAAAATAAAAATAATTTCCAAGAAATACATACACTACCTAAGTGAATCAAGAAGAAATATGAAATCTCATTAAAATCAAACAATGGAAAGCCCAGGACAATATGAGTTTATATTGAAATCTACCAAACATTTAAAATTAACACCAGTTTTTTGCAATTTCTTCTAAAAACAGAAGAAGGAACAATTCTTAACTCATTTTATGAGATAAGCATTTCCAAGATATGAAACATAAACACATCACACGAAGAGGAGACTACAGAAAAATATACCTTGAGAATATAGGTATAAAAATGTTCAATAATACACTATCAAACTGAAGATAGTAACATACTAAAAGGGTTATACACCATGTACAAGTGGGATTTAACCCATGATTTCCAGAGTTCAACACACAAAAAAATCAATATAATAAGGCACTCCAAAAGAATGAAGGAAAAATACATCTCAATTGATGCAGAAAAGGCATTTGACAAAAATCCAAAAATCTTAAAGGATGAAAACACTTAAAAATTAGGAATAGAAAGGATTTTGTTTATCATGATAAAAGATATCTATCAAAACCCACAGCTAACATGATACTCATTGGTAAAAGACTATAAACTTTTTTTCTAGCGTAGGACTATGATGCCTGTTTTTTTTTTTTTTCTTTCCATTTCTGCTCAACATTGTATTGGAAACCTAGCCAGAGAAATTAGGCCAAAAAAGGACACTCAAATTGGAAAAAAGTAAGATTTAATCTGTTTTGACAACATTATTTTAAAATGTAGAATTCCCAAAAGAATCAAGACAGAACTAGTTATAGATAGCTAAAAACTTAATTCAGTAAAATTGAAATATACAAAATAATCATTGAAAAATCAGTTTTAGGCCAACCAAGAATAGTTTATCAAGTAAAACTGTCTTTCATAAGTGAAGGAGAAATACCATCCAACACAAGTACAATCTAATGGATTAATTCATCATCAGCAGACCAGTACTACAAAACCTGCTAAAAGGAATCCTATGTTTAGAAGCAAAAGAAAGATAGTAACAATCATAAAAATCTGCAAAAGTATAAAGCTCAATACATAAACAATTTGTTATTCAAAACAATCAGGAGAAAGTTTTAAAATAATGACAGGTCTAAGTAATTATGTGTCAATAATAATCTTGAATGTAAATAAACAAAATTCCCCAATTGAAACATAAAAACTGCATGGTTACTAAAAGAAGACTTAATAAAATGTTGCCTACAAAAACTCATTTCCCAATAAAGACACATAGACTAAATGTGAAAGTAGGAAAAATGATATTTTATGAAAATTGAACCCAAAATGACCAGGAATAGTTATATTACACAAAATAGACATAGAGACAAAAAAAGTAAACAGAGATAAAGGTCATTATATAATGCACAGCGGATAGACAAAACAAGACGATACAATAATTGAAAAAATTTTGTTGTAGGCATTGTGGTATAGCAGGTTAAGCTGCCATCTGAGACACCGGCATCCCATATGGGCACCAGTTCAAGTCCTGGCTGCTCCACTTCTGATCCAGCTCCCTGCTAATGGCCTGAGGAAGCAGAGGAAACTGGCCCAAGTGTTTGGGCCCCTGCTACCAATGTGACAGACCTGAAAGAAGCTCCTGGCTCCTGGCTTTTGCCTGGCCTAGCCCTGTCCATTGTGGCCATGTGGGGAGTGAAGCAGTGGATGGAAAATACCAGAGTCTCTCTCCTCTCCTCTCCTCTCCTCTCCTCTCCTCTCCTCTCCTCTCCTCTCTTCTCCTCTCCTCTCCTCTCCTCTCCTCTCCTCTCCTCTCCTCTCCTCTCCTTTCCTCTCCTCTCTCTCTCTCTTCTTTCCTCCCTCCCTCTCTTTCTGTAACTTTGACTTTCAAATAAATAAATAAATCTTTAAAAAATAAAATAAAATAAAAAATTTATATACCGAATACTGGTATATACAATTTTATAAAACAAAAATTATAAGGTGTAAAGGGATGGGGCTGGTGTGTTGGGGTTTAGTTACTATTATATAGCTTAGTGTAGAAGTATAGATTCTAGGCCGGCGCCGTGGCTCAACAGGCTAATCCTCCGCCTTGCGGCGCCAGCACACCGGGTTCTAGTCCCGGTCGGGGCGCCGGATTCTGTCCCGGTTGCCCCTCTTCCAGGCCAGCCCTCTGCTGTGGCCCTGGAGTGCAGTGGAGGATGGCCCAGGTGCTTGGGCCCTGCACCCCATGGGAGACCAGGTAAAAGCACCTAGCACCTGGCTCCTGCCATCAGATGAGCGCGGTGCGCCGGCCGCAGCGCGCCATCCACGGCAGCCATTGGAGGGTGAACCAACGGCAAAGGAAGACCTTTCTCTCTGTCTCTCTCTCTCACTGTCCACTCTGCCTGTCAAAAAATAAAAAAAATAAAAAAAAATAAAAAAAGAAGTATAGATTCTAAAATAGGAATAATTCTCAATTATCTAAATGGTGCTGGGTTGCCCTGGGCTTGACCTTCTCCCTGTCAGACACGGAATAATGGAGGTGCTAAATCTGGTGCAATGGCACCTGATTTTCTTTGTTCCCAATAAATGACATAAATGGAATCAGTTGCCTGTTGTTCCTCTGACAACATGGTGCTACCCACCTCAGATGCACGACTGAATACATTGATTATGGTTACCTTGTTTCTTGTTTGATCCTGTTCCTAGTTCTGCTACTGATCACGCTAAAGAGCTTCATGCTATGTACTAAGTTTTCCTCTTATTGTTAATGTTTATTACTAATAGTTAATGAGTAAGTCCTAGCAGCTCTGAGATCATGGTGTAAAGAAGATAAGCAGTTTTGTTTATACCTTGCTTTGTTCTCATAGATTTAAGGAGTTTCAAACTATTTGAGTTTCCATGCTATTGTAACTGTACTTCAATCATGTTAATGATTAAACTATTGTAGTTCAATAAAAATGAAGAGCCAGAGACATTTGGGGCTCTGATGTGCCATTATGCCAGAGTCCCTTGATCTCCCTGATCTCTCCTTTTATTCTCTGTATCTGAATGAAGCTCCAGCTCCTGGCTTTGGCCTGGCCCAGCCCCAACCTGATGCAGCAATTTGGGGAGTGAACAATTGGATGGAAGTTCTCTCTGTCTCTTCCTCTCTCTCTGTAACTCTCTCAAATAAATACATACATCTTTAAAAAAATACAAAGGGAGAGTTAAGTTTCAATAAAATGAGAGCAAATGATTTCAATACCACACTTTTATCAATAAACATATTACCCAGACAAAAAACAAAATCAAGAAACCTCAGAGTTAAACCACACTATATATTAAATGTACCCAGCAGACATTAACAGAAAATCCCATCCAACAGCTCAGCTGCAGAGCACACAGTCTTCTTATCAGCACATGGAACATTCTCTAGGGTAGATCATATATTAGGACACAAAATAAGTAAAAAAAATTAAAAATAAAAATCATACCATCTATTGTTTTCTGAACATAATGGAATAAAACTAAAAATCAACAACAAAAGAAACTCTAGAAACTGTACAAATACATGTGGGCTAAAAAATGCTCCTGAACAAATAATGGATCATAGAGGGAATCAAGACAGAGATCAAAACATTCCTTGAAACTAATGAAAATGGAAACACAACATATAAAAACTTATGGGATATAGTAAAATTTGATGTATTGGACTGAAATGGACATTTTGAAATTTGGTAATTGTTTATAGTCCTTGTCTCTTCTGTTGAGGAACAGTGTTTTTTTCTTTATACTATTTGTTGAACTCTTCCAGTTAGTGTATGGTTAACTTTATGATCATTAAGCAAACTGAAAGTGGATCTTTGTAAAAATTAAGAGTAGGAAGGGGAGAGGGAGAAGGAAGAAAGGTTGGAGTATGGGAAGGAGGAAGAGTAGGGTGGGAAATGTCACTATGTTCCTAAATCTGTATATATGAAATACATGAAACTTGTATAACTTAAATAAAATTTTAAAACAAGTCTGTATTACACAAAGCAACTTACAAATTCAATGCAATCCTCATGAAAGCATCTATGATGTTCCTTACAAAATTAGAAAAAAAATATTCCTAAGTGTTGATATAAAAACATGAAAGACTCTGAATAGCCAAAGTAATCTTATACAAAAGAACAAAACTGGAGGCTTTGGAGCATACTGCAAAGCTACTGTAATCAAAACAGCATGGTACTGGCATAAAACCAAACACATAGACCAATGGGACAGAATAGAGATCCCAGAAATGAATCTATGTATCCACAGTCAAGTTATTTTTGACAAAGGAGCTAAAACATATACTGGAAAAAGGACAATCTCTTTAATAAATGCTGCTATGAAAATCGTATACCTATATACAGCAGACTGAAACTTTATCCCTTTCCTTTTCTACACAAGAATAAAAAAATGGATGAAAGATCTAAAGGTAACACCTATAGGAACCAGAAAAAAACATAAGGAAACATTTGAAGACAATGGCACAGATAGTGATTAATTTTTTATAAGACCACAAAAGAATAGGCAAAAAAGTTAAAAAATGTATAATACTAAAGTAAGAATTTTCTGTAAAGCAATAAATAAATTCATGAATAAATAAGCAAATAAATAAATAATTAAATGGAATGAAGAGAAAATTGACAGGAGAAAATATTTGTAAAGTATTCATTTGAAAAAATTGTTATTCAGCATATTTACGGAACTTAAAAACAAAAAAGAACCAAATAATACATTTGAGAAATCAAGAACAGTAGGAGAAAATTCTCACAAGCATAAATGCAAATGGCCAATAAATACATGAAAAAATGTTCTACATCACTAACCATCAGGGAAATGCAAGTCAAAATAAACAAAGATTAAATAAAAGGTTTCTTAAAAAAGAATAACAACAACAATAAAAAACCCACAATGAGGTACCATGTTACTCCAGTTAGAATGGATATTATCAAAAAAGATAAAAATAACAAATGTTGGTGAGGATATGGAGAAAAGGGAAAACTTTATATACTTTGATGGGAATGTAGGTTAGTACAGCCATTATGGAAAACATTATGGAGATTGTTCAGAAAACTAAAAATAAGTCTATCATATTATACAGCTATATCACTTCTGTTTTTTTAGCCTTAGGAAATGAAACCAGCATGTCAAAGAGGTACTTGCACTCCCATGTTCACTGCAGCACTACTAATAATAATGAAGACATGGAAGTGATCTAGTTGTGTACCAAGAGATGAAGAGATAATGAAAATGTGACATATATACACAATGGAACACTCTTCACATATAGAAAGAACAATATCATGATATTTGCTATAAACTGGATCAAACTAGAGATCACTACATTTAGTGAAATAAAGCAGACACAGAAAGATGAATACCAGGGCTGGCATTGTGGTGCACTGGGTTAAGCCACCACCTGCAATGACAGTATCCCAAATAGAGTCCTGGATGCTTCACTTCCAATCCAGTTCCCTGCTAATGGCCCAGGAAAAGCAGCAGAAGATGGCTCAAGTACTTGGGCTCTTGCACCCACAAGAGGGACAGGGAAGAAGCTTCTGGCTCCTGGCTTTGGACTGGCCCAGTCCCAGCTGTTGTGGCCATTTGGGGAATGAATCAATAGATGGAAGATCTCTCTTTCTTGCTATTGTTCTCTGTCTGTCTTTCTCTCTCTGTAATTCTGCCGCCTTCAAATAAATAAATAAATAAATAAATAAATAAATAAATCTTTACCAAAAAACCCAAAAGATAAGAAAGATCATCATCACAGTTTCTCTTTCATATGTGCAAGGTTTTAAAAAGTCAATCCAAGTTTATAATAGTAATTACTAGAGGTTAAGAAGGGTAAGGGGAAGAAGGAGAGTGGGAGGTTGGATAGCATATACCAAAACATAGATACAAGTAACAAGTCCTAGCATTCCAAAGCACAGTGGAGCACCTATACTTGACATAATAAGTAATTCATATAGAACTGGAAGAGGAGCTGGTAGGATCTCAAGCAGAATAAAAAGATAAGAAAAGGTAAAGCAAGGATTCCAAGATGGTGGATTAGGGAATGACAAACTGCAGTCTAGGGTAGAATTGTATTGAAAACCACACTGGAAATCCTACAAGAGGAAGAGGAATGCCGTGGACCTATTTGCAAGGTAAAGATGTGCAGCAAGAACACAATCACAAGATAAACTGCAGCTATCTAGAAACAGAGTGGGCAGCAACTTGGAGACAGAGGTGAGACCAGATCGCAGCAACCTGTGGTGATAAGCCACAGGGAGACCATGGTGTGAATCTGGACTGGAGCTCTGGAGGATAGTGGTTGTTAGTGATTGCCTAAAGACCCAGTGGAAGTAGAAAGAGCATGTTTATCTTGCCCCTGGATACTCGCCCCACACCCAAGCACTGACCAGAGCTCCCTGGCCACACCTGCCACATACCACTTCATATTCACTGAAAGTGCAAACATTCCATTAAGCTACAGAGGCATAACATAAACGTAAACCCCATCAGAGATAAAACAACATCAACTCCACAAATGTCTGAAAACAATCACAGAAATACAAGAAACTAGAAAAAGGGAGACACCATGACCCCTGCAAAGGAACACAACAAAATTTCAATATTAGATTGTGAAGATAAAGAGACTGAAGAAATGCTGGAAACATAGTTCAATAAACTAATCATAGGATTACTCTAAAGCATCTAGAGGCAAATCCACGAACTAAAAGAAATGAAAATTTCATGAATGAAAATTTTTCCCATGAAATTGAGATTTTTGAAGAGAAATCAAAATGAAATATTAGAAATGAAAAATTTAATAGATCAAATAAGAAATGTGGTGGAAAGCCTTAACAGCAAACTTGCTGAAGCAGAACAAAGAATATCTGAACTAGATGACAAATCTTTGGAAATCTTATAGCCAGACTGCCCCTCACCCCCCAAAAAAGGAGAAAATAGAAAACTTAAAAACAGTGCTGGAGATTTATGGGATACTATCAAATAGCCCACCACATGGATCTTAGGAGTTCCTGAAGGTGTAGAAAGAGAGAATGGACTAGAAGGCCTATTTAGTGAAATAATTACAGAAAACTTCCCCAATTTGGAGAAAGAAAGGAACACCCAAGTAGAGGAAATACATAGAACTCCTAATACACATGACCAGAAAAAATCTTCACCACGACACATTGTAGTTAGGCTTTCCACAGTAAAACATAAATAAAATATTATAAAATTTGCATGAGAGAAATGCCAGATTATTTTCAAGGGGTCTTCAATTAGATTTACAGCTGACTTCTCATCAAAAACCCTATAGGCTAGGAAAGAATGGCAAGATATATTCCAAGTCTTAAGAGAAGAAAAACTGTCAACCCAGAATACTGTACACTGAAATGCTCTCATTTATGCATGAAGGTGAAGTAAAGACTTTCCATAAGAAGCAGAAATTGAAAGGATATGTCGCCACTCACCCAGCCTCACGAAAGATGCTTAAGCATGTGCTACACACAGAAACACAGAAAGATAGCCATCATTATGCAAGAATACGAAGGGAAAAAAAAAACCTTTATAAAAGTACAAAAGAAATCCAAATAAAATAGGAATATTTATGGAAAAATGTCAGGGCCAAGGTGTTAGTTATCAATATCCACCTTGAATGTATATAGCCTCAACTCTCCAGTTAAAAGATACAGACTGGCTGAATGGATTAAAAATCAAGACCTGGCTGGCGCCATGGCTCAATAGGCTAATCCTCAGCCTGTGGCACTGGCACTCTGGGTTCTAGTCCCAGTCAGGGCACCAGATTCTGTCCCAGTTGCCCCTCTTCCAGGCCAGCTCTCTGCTGTGGCCCAGGAGTGCAGTGGAGGATGGCCCAAGTGCTTGGGCCCTGAACCCCATGGGAGAACAGGAGAAGCACCTGGCTCCTGGCTTTGGATCAATGTGGTGCACCAGCCACAGCGCGCCAGTCACAGTGGCCATTGGGGGGTGAATCAACGGAAAAGGAAGACCTTTCTCTATGTGTCTCTCTCTCACTGTCCACTCTGCCTGTCAAAAAAAAAAAAAAAAAGACCCATTGGTCCGGCGCTGTGGCGTAGCTGGTAAAGTTGCCACCTGCAGTGACAGCATCCCATACATGCTTCAGTTCAAGTCCTGGTTGCTCCACTTCTGATCCAGCTCTCTTCTATGGCCTGGGAAAGCAGTGGAAGATGGCCCAAGTCCTTGGGCCATGCACCTGTGTGGGAGATCCAGAAAAAGCTGGCTCCTGGCTTCGGATAGGTGCAGCTCCAGCCGTTATGAGCATCTAGGGAGTGAACCAGTGGATGGAAGACCTACCCTTCTCTCCCTCCCTCCCTCCCGCCCTCCCTCCCTCTCCCTCTCTGTAACTCTGCCTTTCAAATAAATAAACTGGTGTAGCCACTGTGGAATATAGTATGGAGATACCTCAGAAATCTGAATATAGACCTACCATGTGATCCAGCCATCCCACTCCTGGGAATTTACCCAAACCAAAAGAAATCAACATATGAAAGAGTTATCTGTACCTCCATGTTCATTGCAGCTCAATTCACAATAGTTAAGATATGGAATCAACCCAGATGTCCATCAACTGTTAACTGGATAAATTACACACACACACACACATATATATATATATATATATATATATATATATATATACATATGCATATATTCTCTAACACTAAGGAGTAGTACTCAGCTGCAAAAAAAAAAAAAAAAAAGAAATGAAATCCTGTGTTTTGCAACAAGATGGACACAACTGGAAACCATTATACTCAGTGAAATATGTCAGTCCCCAAAAGACAGATATCATGTTTTCTCTGACCCAAGGTAACTAATAGAGTACCTGAAATATAGTGTATTAGAGAGAAATAGACATTTTGAGATTTGATGATTGTTTATAGCCCTTGTCTCTTCAATTGAGGAACAGTTTTTTGCTGTTGTTGTTTGTTTTTCTTTATTTCATATTATTTGTTGAACTCTTTTACTAAGTGTAGGGTTAACTATATGACCATTAAGTAAACTGAAAATAGATCTTTGTAACAATTAAGAGTGGGAATGTGAGAGGGAAGAAGAAGAAGAGATGGAGTGTGGGCAGGAGGGAAGGTGGGGGGGTGTCACTATGTTCCTAAGTCTGTATATATGAAATACATGAAAGTTGTATAACTTAAATAAAATTTTAGAAAAAGAAAATAGAAAGCCTAATTGCCTGGTTTGTTTGGTTTACTCTATGTGCATGTGTTGAACTACTGCATTGTACTCCATAAAAATGTACAGGTATTATATGCTAATAAAAATAACTTTAAAAATATTTTATTTATTTAAGAGGTAAAGTTACAGAGAGAGGGAGAGACAGAACAAAAGCTCTTCCATCTGCTGGTTTACAACTCAAATGGCTGCAACAGCCAGAACTGAGCTGATCTCAAGCCAGTAGCCAGGGGTTTCTTTTGGGTCTCCCACCTGGGTGCGGTGGCCCACGCTCTTGGGCCATCTTCCATTGCTTTCCCATGCACATTAGCAGAGAGCTGGAATGGAAGAGGAGTAGCCAGCACACAAACCGGCACCCATATGGGATTCCAGCACAGCAGGCAGGTGCTTAGTTTACTATGCCACAGTGCTGGCCCAATCAAAATAAGTCAGCGAACTCAAAAGGCTTCCATAGCCTTGGCAACTCATGACTAGAGCCTAGGGAGATTACTGACACCATAAACAAGAGTGTCACTTTGTTAAGTCAACAACAGGAGTCACTGTGCACTTACTCCCCATGTAGGATCTCTGTCCTTAATGTGTTATTCAATGTGAATTAATGCTGTAACTAGTACTCAAACAGTATTTTACACCATATGTTCTGTGTGGGTGCAAACTGTTGAAATCTTTACTTAATATATACTAAATTGATCTTCTGTATATAAACATAATTGAGAATGCATCTTGATGTGAATGGAATGGGAGAGGGAGTGGGAGTTGGGAGGGTTGCGGGCGGGAGGGAAGTTATGGGGGGGGAACCATTGCAATCCATAGCTGTACTTTGGAAATTTATATTTGCTAAATAAAAGTTAAAAAAAGATAAATTTGAAAGGCAGAGTGACAAAGAGAGAGCCAAAGACTACTCAAATGGCCACATAAGCTGGCGCTGGTCTAGGCCAAAGCCAGGAGTCAAGAATTCCACTTGGTTTCCTCACAAGGATGGCAGCTGCCTTCCTTGGTGCATTAGCAGGAAGCTGAATGGGAAGAGAAGTTGGGACTTGCTAGCACTCTGAATTGGGATGTGGACATCCCAAGTGGCTGCTTAACCTGTTGTACCACATTACCCTTTGGATTAATTCAAAAGTTTTAAAATAGAATAATTTAATAAAAGATTCATTTCTGTTTTTATATAACAGAAATGCAATATTTAAAAGGATATTGAGAAAGCAATTCCATTTACAAAATATCAAATGTTACAAGTACTTAGGAAAAATCTTGATCGAAGAGGTTTCAGACTTGTACACTGAAAACTCTAAAATATTGTCGAAAAAATTAGGGAAGATAAATAGAAATACATCTTGTGTTCATAGATTGTAAAACAATGCTATTAAGAAGTGTATCAAATTATACCATCAACAGAGGGAAAAGGTAACCCATATGATGGCAGAAAATATTTGCAAATCATATAACTAATAAAGAATTAATATCCAGAACATATATATGATTCCCACAACTAATTAGTAATTAGAGCCGAATAGACTTTTAGAAATTACAAATTAGGGAGAAGTAAGATTACCACAGAGAGGGCTCCAAAGAGTCTATGCTACTTAAATACTGCAGAATTAGCCACGCTGTCTGCTCTTGTTCAAGTTTTCAAACAAGTGTAGAATTGTTTTTGAATGCTGTGTAATGGTTTTTTTGGTTAAGATGTCTTTACGTCTCTTTTTAAACTGCCTTAACTATAAATGGTAGTGCGTAGTTCGTCTTCAGTTCACTGCTTGAGCTGTCGGTTCTTCATCTCGGCTTCCCTTCATCCCCTCCTGTTTTCAGCCCACTGTTTGCCTTGGCCCAGTCGAAGGTTCTTGCGTCAGATCAGTGCTCCATGCGTGTGGAGAGGTGTGTGTTCTCTTCCCCAGCACACTCAAGCTGATTCCAGGGGCCAGTTGCTTTGCATGCAAGTTGTTGCACTTGGAAATAGTCTGGTGCCTTTTGTTGCAGATTTCTTAGATGTCTTGTGACCCACGGAACGTTACTCAAAATTGGAGTAAACGGCAGTTTTCTGCCCTCTCAGAAAGCAGCTCCTGGCTCACGTTTCTAGTTCCTTCCCAATTCTTTTGTTCACTTTCTGGGTCCAACTTCAGTTTTATTTAAGCGAAACTTTGTGACCTTACCAATCACTGCTGGGGGATTATGAGCTTTCTGTCGCAGGAAGTGCCCAATGCAAATTGGTACATTTCAGACCCGAAACTGCTCCCTTTAGTGTAGTCTCAGAGCTGCGTGTCTCCTCCTGTGTCTGGGTTGAGAAGGTGGGTTAGATTTAAAATGGCGTAGCAGCCAAAGTCCACCGCTTTGCTGCGTGAGTGTGGCAGTGCCCAGGAGTGTAGGCCTTCCCTCGGGCTTCCCCCGTGCACTCGATGCCAAGAGGCCAAAGTCCGTTCTATGTTCTGCCTCCTGTGGCACTCTGGCCCCGGTCTCTTCTGAGCCAGCTTGAGGTTTAAATGCAACATGGGAAGGTACCTAGTTTTAAAAGGCTCATTTTTAACTTTTATTTCCTTGATTCCTTAATATCTTATTTCATCTAATTCCTAGTTAGTTTATAAGTCTTTGCTTCAAAGTATTTCCTAATTATTGTTAATTTGAAAAGTCAGTAGTGTCTGAACTTAAGCTTTTCAGTCTCATCCACAATGATTTTATAACAGCAGCTTATAGAGCTGGCAAAAGGCATGATCACACATGAAAAAGAAGTGTACTAGGTGATGGATACACTATCTAATTCAGTTATTTCGCAGTATTTACGTAAAACATCATTATATGCCATAAATAGAATTTTTTATCAGTTGAAAAAGAAAAAAGGCCGAGCCTGGGGCTGAGGGACCCTAAGGAGGGAGCAGGCAGCTGGCAGTCACCGCAGGGCCGGTCTGCTCTCCGTGTGACACTTGGGATGAACAGGGGCCAGGAGGTGATCGCCCAAGCCTGCGAGGAAAAGTTAAGGGGTAAAAGTTGACCTCGTTTTGGTATGATTTTTGAAATGGTGTGGTTGTATAAATGTGTTGTGGTGCATACTGTAAGTTTTTGCAAACTTAAAATCTCCAGAGGATTCCACGGCAGGTCTGTCTGCACCGGAACGTTCTGCTTCAAGGCTGTTTGGGCAACACATTTAAGCTGTCGCATGGCAGTGCTAAGGGCCATTGTTTCAGTTCCCGTGTCAGTGGTTCTGCAGTGTGCTTTGTGAGACTGCGGAGAGACCTTGACCATGAGGAAGGGGAGGGGTCGGCCAGGGACCTGGAGATGTTTCTCATATAAGGACAAAGCTTCCATCACAGGGTGGAGTCTTTGATCTACACTTGTTTGAAAACTTGAACAAGAGCAGACAGCATGGCTAATTCTGCAGTATTTAAGTAGCATAGACTCTTTGGAGCCCTCTCTGTGGTAATCTTACTTCTTCCTGCAGATTCTACTGTCATGTTAGTCCAGTCACGATATCAAAATATCAAAATAGTTTAATAAACTGATTTATCCATGTGATAAAATATAATGTGACATTAAAATGTTTACATTGGAGAATGCTTACTGTAAATGAACACGGAAGTATTTATAGTATAATGCAATTATACATGTAAGAAAGTAGGGAATAATGAAAGCCCTAGAGGAACTGTGCCATATACTACACAGTCTTCTTAAATGCTGGAATCACATGTGCATTTATTCTTTTGATGTTACTTTCTGAATCTTCCATAATGATATGTTTTTACTCACGTCATCGAGACCCCCCCCCAAAAAAAAAAAGAAATTACAAATTAGGGGCCAGCACTGTGACATAGTGGGTAAAATCTGCATCTATGAAATTTGTGTTCCAGCTCTTCAACTTCCGATCCAGTTTCCTGCTAATGCTGCCGGGAAAGCAGCAGGGGATAGCCCAAGTATTTGGGCCGCTGCACCCAAGTGGAAGACCCAGATGGAGTTCCAGGCTCTTGGCTTCGGCCTGGCCCAGTTCTGGCAGTTGCAGCCATTTGGGAAGTGAACAAGAAGGTGGATACACGCTATCTGTCTGTCTCCCTGTAACTCTACCTTTCAAGTAAATAAAAATAAGTCTTTGAAAAAGTAAAATAAAAAAGACGAGAATAACAAGTGTTGATGAGTAAGCAGTTGGAAAACTTGTGCATTACTGATGGGAATGTAAAATGATGAAGACACGTAATGATGGTTTCCCCAAAAATCAAAGATAGAATTACTATGTGATGCAACGATTACTCTCCTAGGTATACACTCAAAAGAATTAAATGCAGGAACTGAAGCAGGTACTTTTACATCAATATTCATGGCAAAAAAAATAATAGAAATAAAAAAATCACACTAGTCAAAAGGTGGATGTAATCAAAGTGATCCTTGTTAGGTGACTGTATAAAGAAAATGTGATATATACATATAATGGAATATTGTTCAACCTTAAGAAGGAATGGAATCCTGGAACATGGCGCAACACAGAAGAACCAAGAAGTGTTATTAAGCTAATTGAATCAAGCGAGATATAAAACAACTATTGTACAGGTATACAGAGTAGTCAAATTCAAAGAGTTAGCAGAATGGTGGTTACTAGGGACTGGAGAGGGGAGTTACCTTTTCATCATGCAGAGTTTCAGTATGAGTTAATGAAAAAGTCTGGAAATGAATAGTGGTGATGGCTGCACAACAATGTATAAGTGTACTTACAGAACAACCTGCAAGAGTACTGCAAAAGCCTTATGGAAAATGGAATGAAAGTTTATTTTGGTACAGAAATTTTTAAAATTCATGATGTTTTTAAATTTTTATTTTTTATTAGAAAGGAAGAGTTACAGAGAAAGAGAGAGAGAGGGAAAGACACACACACACACACACACACACAGAGAGAGAGAGAGAGAGAGAGAGAGAGATATCTTCTATCCATTGGTTCACTTCCCAAATGGCTGCAATGGCTGAGACAGGGCCAGACTGAAGCCAGGAGCCAGAAGCTTCATCCAGGTCTCCCCTGTGGGTGTAGGGTCCTAAGGAATTGGGTCATCTTCCGCTGCTTTCCCAGGTACATTAGCTGGGAGCTGGATGGGAAGTGTAGCAGGTGGGACTCCAACTGGTGCCCATATGGCATGCCAGTGTTGCAGGTGGTGGATTAATCGTTATGGCATAATGTCGAACCTGAAGGGTTTTTTTTATTTTTTAAAAAAATAATACACATTTCCAGGAACTTTTTGAAGAGCTCTCATATGCATGTACTTCCATGATGAAATTATAAATACAAGTCTAAAACATGGGTGAATGGTCAGAGCTCATGAATGTGTGTCACATACAGAAAGTTATTAAGCCATGGAATAAAAGATATTGCTAAGAAAGGGAGGAAAAACTAAAGAATGTTGGAAAGTTGCCTTCAATCTTATTATTTGTGCTTTGCTAATCATTAACACTATGCATGGGGTAAATACTAAGTAGATGGATGCTGAATAAATGAATAAAAATCACAGAGCTTTGTTCAATGGAATGGAAAAAGAGAAAGAATAATCAGAAATAAAGGACCGTTTGGTACCACTTCATTATGTCCTTCCGTTTCTTTGATATTCTAGATAATATCCTGCAAAGTTTGACTCATGACCAGTTTTGAAATGTTTGTGTTTTCTTTCTAATTAATTAAAATTAGGTACAAAAGTATTTTGCTAATGATCTTTACTTTCTATATGCCTCCAATAAAACAAATGTCATAAAATATACTTCTATATGCAGTCATTACCTGGTACCTTATTTTCTATGAAATCAAGCTGGCTTTTTACTACAGTGTCTTATGGATATAACCAGAATTATTATAATTTCTATAGCACAAACTGTAATTGGCACTGCATCATGAAATTTTACCTCTGACTACATTCACCTGTGAAGTCATCCATAGTTTTAATAGTCTTATTTTTCTTATTTTATCTTATATCCATATAGCAGTGATTTTCATATGAATTACTTTCATGAGAAATATGTGAGAAGTTACCCCATAGAAAGAATATGTATTTTCATCATGATCAGTATTCTCTAATTAACAATGCTTGTAAATTAGAATATATTTACAGCCATATTTTTAGCTGTTGACAAGTTGTAAAATAGACTAAATAAGAAAATACAAAAAAGAGTAGAAATTGGACCCATTTTTTAAAATTATGATTCGTTCCCTGGACATTAGTCAGGTCTTTTACCTCTGGTGTAGGGTCAGTGTAAGAGGGATGAAGTAGATGAAGGAATGATGAATTTAGTGAGAGGAAAGGGTGAGGAAATTATTCTGAAACCCTTCATTTAGTTTTCAAATAAAAATACTTTCTAAAGGAAATAAAACTGGTGCTCTCAGTTTGCTCCCCAGCAACTACTGTAGTGAAATTTGTATGCATCAGCATGTGTCATATATTGGGATTCTCTGTGGAAATATATAATGAGCTCCTGTTGAGGCAGTTTTTCACATTATGTTTCAGTGCTAGGGCATGCATTTATTTGGTTGCCTGCAGTACCCTGAGCTGTTCAACAAATTTTAAACATTTTGGAGATAAAAATAATTTGAGACTCTCCCTAAGTACTCTCCAAGGTACTAGGCTAACAACAAAATGGAGCCCCAAAACTTTGAGAGTGGAAGCTTACATAACATGAGTAACCTGCTAAGCAAGATCCTGACTGACATGTATGGAAAAAATTACACCAGGTGGCTATTGATAGGCTTATCTCAGAGAGAAATACACAGTTTCAATAATCAAAACATCATTCAGAATTTGATGCTCTACCACAAAGTCAATTTTGTTTAATGGCTGATTTCCAATAAATACATTTTAATTTTCCCTTCTTCTTAAGAGTTCACTGGTAAAAATCCATTTATAAAAATTAAATACACTGTGATGAACTTAAAAATCTGTTTCCATTTTCTATGTATATAATTTTTGCTTTTAAAAAAATTTAAGTGCTTCTTTTTTTTAAACATTTTTCCCCATAGAAAAGTTTTATTTAAGGAATACAGACTTCATGAATTTCATACAGTGATTCTTCCCATCATACCCACCCTTCCATCCATTCTCCCACCCACTCTCCCACCCTTCCACCTCCTCCCTCTCCATTCCCAGTCCATTCTCCACTAAGATCCATTTTTGATTAACTTTATATATAGAACACCAACTATATACTAAGTAAAGAGTTCAACAATTTGCATGGTTAAAAAAAAAAACCCAAAACAACAAAACAAAACTGTCCTTCACCAGTTGAGACAAGGGCTGTTCAAAGTCACTGCACCATGAAGTTAATTTCACTTTAGTTTTAGAAACTTCAATAACTTTAATGAAGCTCCCAAGAATGATAGATCTTTTGGGAGCACTTACAAATAGTTATAATACAGAAGCAGGACAGAAGTCCTGCTTGGGAAGTTAGTGCACAGTGACTCTTGTTAATTTACCAATTAACAATCTTATGTGTGATGTCAGTGATCACTTGAGGCTCTTGACATGAGCTGCCTAAGCTATGGAGGCCTTTTGAATCCACAAAATCCGTCAGTATTTAGACAAGGCCATAAGCAGAGTGGAAGTTCTCTCCTCTCTTCAAAGAAAAGTACCTCCTTCTTTAATTACCACTTCTTTCCACTGGGGTCTCATCCACCAAGATCCTTCATGTAGGACAATTTTTGCCTCAGTGTCTTGGCTTTCCATGCCTGAAATGCTCTCCTGGGCTTTTCAGCCAGAGCAGAATGCCTGAAGAGCTGATTCTGAGGTCAGAATGCTATTTAAAGTGACTGTCATTCTGAGTCTGCTGTGTGGACTGCATTCACTCCTTTTTAATTCTGTTATTATTAGCAGACCCTTAATCCTATGCATATGATCCCTTTAACACTTAAGATGGTATTTTTACCACCCAGCTTAAGGGGATTTGGGGTCCCATGGCAAGTTTTTAAACTGTCTCCTTAGTAGTAAATCTGTACAAATGCATGCAGACTATACAGCTTTCCAGTTACAAACTTCATATACTTCATAATTACAACTTTAGGAACATGGTGATTCTTCCCACCGTGTCTACCCTCCCACCCATACTCCCAAACTCACTTCTTCCTCCCTCTCTTATTCCTATTCTTATTTTTTACGGAGATCTATTTTCAATTGACTTTATATACATATATTTAACTCTATGTCAATTAAAGGAGTTAAAATAGTGTAAAAAATAAAGTGTTCTTCAACAGTCAAGACAATAGCTGTTCAAGTCATTGCTTCTCAAAGTGTCAATTTCACTTCTACAGATTGCCTTTTAGGTGCTAAGTTGGTTGTCGCCGATCAGGGAGAACATGTGGTATTTGTCTCTTTGGGACTGGCTTATTTCAGTAAATATGCTGTTTTCCAGATTCACCCATTTTGTTTTAAATGAATGGAGTTCATTTTTTACTACTGTGTATTATTCCATAGTGTATTAACGAATTCAATATAGTTTGTAAATGCAATTCTAAGAACCTAAAAACATTCCCTCCTTCCCTCACTCCCTCCTCCACTTCTTCCCTTTCTTTTTTTTTTAGTTTTTGAAATAATGTATTTTAAATTTACATTACAGTAAAAAGGCTTAATGTTTCACTGAATAAGAAGTTTAACAGGTAACAAGCAAAAGATAGTAGTATAGTGGGAACATAGACAATGGCTATAAATAATAATTGAATGGAAAAATGACCATTTCACACATATACAGTAAATTTCAAAGTAATCACAGGTAATTAAAATTATAAGAGTATAACATTCTTAACTATTGGTTTGACAAAGGTATGAAACAAAGTATTAAAAACTATATTTGCAGCAATACTAATACACACAGGCATTTCTTTCTTTTTTAATTTTAGCTCCCACATATAAGGGAGAATACATGGAATTTGTCTTTCTGTGCCTGGTTTTCTTCACTCAACATGATGTCCTCCAGCTGCATCCATTTTATGTAAATGGTAGAATTTATTTTTTTTTACAGCTGGACAATATTCTGTTGTGTATACATACCACATTTTTTTATCTACTCATCTGATGATAGAAATTTTGGTTGATTCCAACTTCTAGCTATCATGAACAGTGCTGCTAAAAAATGGTGGTGCAGGTATCTCTTTTATTCAACATACCCCTACAGTATCCCTGTATTACTACTGAAATGCATGTAGATGTTATTTAAATAGAAATACATATAACATACTAAGTTATGACCTTATTTAGGATCGAAAAAACTACAAATATAATATATTTAAATTTGTTATGTTTTACTTACCATAATCATCACTCATCTGACCCCTTAAACTCAAAAGCCACGAATACACTTTAAATGGCAAACACAGTTCCATTAAATAAAGAAATCTCCAATTGGAAACTATAAAAAAATAACTATTTTGAATTGAAATTTAAAAATTCAATTCATTGTTATAAATATGGGTGTGACATGTAGGACAAGAATAAAAAGTAGGGGCCGGCACTGTGGCGCAGTGGGTTTATCCTCCCCCTGTGGTGCCCGCATCCCATATGGGCGCCGGTTCTAGTCCTGGTTGCTCCTCTTCCAATACAGCTCTCTTCTGTGACTTGGGAAAGCAGAGTAAGATGGCCCAAGTCCTTGGGCCCCTGCACCCGCGTGGGAGACAGGGAAGAACACCGGGATCTTGGCTTCCGATTGGCGCAGCTCCAGCTGTTGCAGCCACTGGAGATTGAAGACTGTGTGCTCTGCAGCTGGGCTGTTGGATCCATGTCAGTTCAAATGACACAATTTCCTCCATTTTACAGCTTAATAATATTCCATTTTGTGTACATATCACTGCTTCTTTAGTCATTCATCTTTCGATGGACTCATAGATCTATTCCATATCTTAGATAGTAGATGTCTCTTTGCCATATTTATTTCAATGTCTTTTGACATATACCTAGTAGTGAGACTGCTGGATCATATTGGTATTTATATTTGTAGATTACCAACAATGTATGAGAGATGCCTTTTCTCCACATCCTTGCCAGCATAAAATAATAAAAAATTATACTTGGCTTTTTCCAAAACCCTCCTAATCCAAGCAAAAATATCAATCTTACATAAAAACCACATTTTAATGGAGATAAATTTCATACAACTTGGAATTCACCATTTTAACTATTTTAAAGTATACAGTTCAGTGGCTTTCAATATATTCAAAACACTGCACAACTCTAACACCATATAATTACACAACAGTTTATTAATTAAGTGGTAATCCTATGCCTATTAAACAGTCACTTTTTGTTCCTGCATCTTGATAGTACTTAGAAATAACCAAACCTTTTTTGTCTCTAAGAATTGGCCCAATTTGAAATTTTCATAAAAATACAATCATGCTATTGTGACATTTTACTTAAGGAACTCTTCCATTTAACATAAAGTTTTCAAGGTTTATCAATGCTGTAGCACATGAGTACTAAATTCCTTTTTAGGGTTGATTGATATTCCACTGGGTGGGTAGCCTACATTTTATTTATCCTTTCAATGACTGATGGATCAAACTGACTCTAAAATTTATATTAAAAAGGAAAAATATAGAATACCAACAAAATACTAAACAATAAACTTGGCTTACTGATACTACCTAACATCAAGGCTTACTCAATAGCTACAATGATCAAGACAGTATGGCACTGGTTAAATAACAGACATCGAGATCAATGGAACACATTATGAAGTTCCAAAATAGATCCACACAAATATGGTCAACTATTCATTGGCAAAGGAGCAAAGGTAATTCAACAGAGAAAGGACTGCCTGTTTACCAAATTGTGCTGGAATATATGGTCATCTGTAAAAATGATTCAAGGCATCCTTCACAAAATTAACTTAAAGTATATTTAGACTCAAAATCTAAGAATATATGTTTTCTTGGTGACACATAGTAAAAAAAAAACTATATGATCTAGATCTGATGATGACTTTTTAGACATAACACCAAAATATCTTTCATAAATGAAAAAAAAACTAGTGAGTTTGACTTCAATAAAATAAAAAAAAAAAACTTGTACTCTGTGATACTGTTTAAGGAAATAAAAGATAAGTTGCAAACTGGGAAAAATCTGTGCAAATCATGTATTTGATAAAGGATGGCATTCAACATATATAAAGAACTTTTAAAACTAATGAACTAAAAGCCAACCTATTTATAAAATCTCAAAAAAATCTGAACAGATATCTTATCAGGAAAACGGATATCAACTAAGCATATTAAAGATATTATATGTCATTAGGAAACTACAAATTAAAATATACACTTATCAGAATGCTTAAAATTCAAAACATGGGCAAGATCAAATGCAGACAACAATATGGAGCATGAGACAGGCATTGAGTGTAGTGGGTTAAGCTGCCTTTTAGGATTCCTGCACCCCACCTAAGATTGCTGGTTCAAGTGCCAGCTACTCTGTGCTTCTTATCCAACTTCCTGCTAATGCATCTGGAAGGCAGTGGATAATGGCCCATGTACTTGTGTTCTTGTAGCCCACATGGGAGGCTGGGATGGAATTGCAGGCTCCTAGCTTTGGCCTAGCCCAGCCCTGGTCATTGTGGCTGTTTTGGGAGTGAACAGTGGATGGAAGACATCTCTCATTCTGTCTATTCCTCTCTCTGTGTCACTGTGACTTTCAAATCAATCAATTATTTTAAGAAAAACGTGGAGCACTGGGAACCACATTTATTGCTGGCTGGAATGCAAAGTGGTACAGTAACTTTAGAAGACAGTCTGGTAATTTCTTTCAAAGTCAAACATGGGCATACTATGTGGTCCAGCAAACATACTTCTAGGTATTTACCCACATAAATTGAAAATTATGTCCACACAAAATGTGCACACCATTATTTTCATAAAATACATCCATAATTGCTAAAACTTGGAAGCAACCAAGATGGTCCTTCTACAGGTGTATGTATAAACCACCTTTGACAGGTCCATAAATGGAATATTATTCAGCAACAAAAAGAAGTGGTAGAGAAAAAGATGTGGAGGAAACTAAAACATATTTTCTTAGTGACAGAAACCAGTCTGAAAAGGCTACATTCTCTATGATTCCAATTATATGACTCTCTAAAAAAAAGCAGTATTATGGAGATAGAAAAACATGGGGGTATGCCTAGTGTTCAAGAGAAGGGGTTAAGGATGAATAGATAGCACAAGAATTTTTAGGACAGTGAAACCAGTCTGTATGATTATCTGTGGGTACATGGCATTATTATGCACTTGTCAACACATAGAATTGTATAACACAGGACTGGGGTTTCAGATGGCATAGTGAGTTAAGTTGCCTCTTGTATTGCCAGCATTCCATATGGGTGTCAGTTCAAGTCCCAGCTGCTCCACTTCCAATCTATCTCCCTGCTAATGCACCTGGGAAGGCAGTGGAAGATGGCCAAAGTACTTGGGCCCCTGCACCAACATGGGAGTCCTGGAGGAAGCTCTTGGCTCCTGGCTTTGGTTTGGTCCAGACCTGGCCATTGTAGCCATTTGAGAGGAGTGAACCAGAGGATGGAAGAACTCTCTCTGTGTGTCTCCCTCTTTCTCTGTAGCTCTGCCTTTTAAATATTACACACACACGGAGAGGGAGACAGATACACTCAGACTCACACACACATCACACACACACACACACACAGTCTTCCATCTACTGGTTCACTCCCCAAATGACTACAATGGCTGGAGCTGGGCCAGACTGAAGACAAGGGCCAGGAGCTTCTCCCAGGTCTTCCATGTCGGTGTCAGGGGCCAAAGCACCCAGGCCATCTTCCACTGCTTTCCCAGGCACATTTAGCAGGGAGCTGGATAGGTAGTGGAGCAGCACCCATATGGGATGCTGGTGCAGCAGGCAGTGGTTTAACCCAGTGCACCACAGTCCTGGCCCTGATAAACAAATCTTAAAAAAAGAGAATCATATAACACAAGAAGGTATCCTACCGTTTTTAAAGTAGAAACTTTAGAGATAATAGTAATGTATCGCCGGTGCCGCAGCTCAACAGGCTAATCCTCCGCCTTGTGGCGCCGACACACCGGGTTCTAGTCCCGGTTGGGGTGCCGGATTCTGTCCTGGTTGCCCCTTTTCCAGGCCAGCTCTCTGCTGTGGCCCGGGAGTGCCAGTGAAGGACGGCCTAAGTGTTTGGGCCCTGCACCCCATGGGAGACCTGGAGAAGCACCTGGCTCCTGCCATCGGATCAACACGGTGCGCCGGCCGCAGCACGCTGGCTGCAGCGGCCATTGGAGGGTGAACCAACAGCAAAAGGAAGACCTTTCTCTCTGTCTCTGTCTCTCTCACTGTCCACTCTGCCTGTCAAAAAAAATAGCAATGTATCAATACTGGTAAACCAATTATTACAAATGAACCACAATAATTCAGGATGCTAATAATAGGAAAAAATGTGTGTAGTAGGGGAGGCAGAGTTGGTACATATGACAACTCGGTATTTTTGCACAATTTTTATGTAACCCTATAAAACTTGACTAAAAATTAAAGTCTAGTAAAAAGTCTTTTGCAAATACCATTATGAAAATGAAAAATCACAAAGTAGAGAACATATTTACAAAACACATATCTGACAAATGATTTGTACCTAGCCTCTATAAAGAAGGCAAAACTCAGTAATAAGAAAACAAAACGGCAAAATGTTTAAATAGATCCTTATCAAGGGAGATAAAAAATAGAAAATAAGCATACGATTAGATGTTCAACATTACTTGTATTTGTAAATCAAACACACAATGAAATTTCACTGAATTCACTATTATAATGGCTAAAAGAAAAAAGAAATCAAATTTTGACAAAGATGTGGAATAGCTAGAAATTTCATACGTGGTGGTTGAGAATGTAAAATGGTTTAGCTACATTGAAAAAAGGTTTAGAAGTTTTTTCATTTTTAAAATAAATATAAAGAGAACAGATTTCATGCAGCTCATAGGTACAGTTCTAAGAATATAATGGTACTTCCTTCCCTCTCTTACTCCTCCTTTTCTTTGTTTCTTTTGATTTTTGTGATAATAGATTTTTTTTTTGACAGGCAGAGTGGACAGTGAGAGAGACAGACAGAGAGAAAGGTCTTCCTTTGCCATTGGTTCACCCTCCAATGGCCGCCGCAGCCAGCACACCGCACTGATCCAAAGGCAGGAGCCAGGTGCTTTTCCCGGTCTCCCATGGGCTGCAAGGCCCAAGCACTTGGGCCATCCTCCACTGCACTCCCGGGCCACAGCAGAGAGCTGGCCTGGAAGAGGGGCAACCGGGACAGAATCCAGCGCCCCAACTGGGACTAGAACCTGGTGTGTCGGCGCCGCTAGGCGGAGGATTAGCCTGTTGAGCCGTGGAGCCAGACGTGATAAAAGATTTTTAAGTTACTTTACAACCACAGGCTTAATCCTCTGCTAAATAAAGGGTTAAATAAATAAAAAGTAGAAGATCACTGTTCTGTAGGAGTAGACAAGGGCTATAAACAACAATCAAATCTCAAGATGCCAATTTCAGCCTGTGATGGCAGCATCCCATCTGGGCGCCAGTTTGAGTTCCAGCTCTTCCACTTCTTTAACAGCTCCCAGTTAATGTATCTGGGAAAGAAGCAGAAGATGGTCCAAGTCCTTGGGTCCCTTCATTTACATGGTAGATCTGGATGGAGCTCCAGGGTCTTGGATTTGGCATGGCTCAGCCCTAGCTGCTAATGGACACTGTGTGGGTGAATCAGCAAATGGAAGATCTCTCTTTCTCTGTCTTTCCTTCTCTCTGGAACTCTGCCTTTCAAATAAATCAATCAATCTTAAAAAAACATACTAAAAATAAAAATAAAGTTCCACATAAATTTACTGTCCAACCCAGCAATTCCAATCCTAGAAACCAATATTTACCCAAAAGAAATAGAATAGTATATCTCACAAACAACCTGTACATGAAAGTTCAGAGCAGATTTACCCATAATGATCAAAATCTAAATCAAATGTTCATAACGTAGATTGTGATACATCTATATAATGAAATATGAAAAAGAATATACTACTAATACAGTAACAACACAAATACATTTCAAAAGCATGATGCAAAAGTGAAAGAAGCCAGGTTCAAAGGCTACAATCTGTATTCTCCCATTTATACTATATTCTGGAAAAGACAATATGGAGATCTTCAAAAAGTTTGCAGAAAATTCATATTGCATCTAAAAATTCTGGATTGCAAAAATATTTTTACACCAAAGTAAAGTTGTCTTTAATTTCATTCTCTACTATCTTTTGGAAGTTCCCTCATACTATAGCCTTGGAGAACAGATTAGTGGTTGCTTAGGGAAGGAGATGAGGGGGTGACATACAAAGTAGCATGAAGAAAGTTTTTAAGGTAATATAACTATTTTACATTACAATTATGGTTGTTAGACAATTGTGCATGTTTTTCATAATTCATAGAACTATACACCTAAAAGGGTAAACTTCAATGTATGTATCTTATGCCCCAATAAAACCAAAATTGTTCAGTGCAAAAGAGTAAGTGTAATACAAGATTATAGTTTTAAATAGCAAAATAAGAATACTCTATATTGTTTATGGCTGTATAAACAAATATATAAAGGACAGGAGAACACAACTACAATATATGGGTATGTATACTCAAAAGGGAGATGAGAAAGGTGACTATGACATGGGATGAAGAAGAAAAGACAGAAGCATAGACTATCTATGTTATGCTATCAAAGTGTGTTCATCTGGTGTATAAAAAAGTCCATAGTCATAGTCAAAGTGGAAGTTCTCTCCTCCCTTCAGAGAAAGGTATCTCCTTCTTTGATGGCCCCGTTCTTTCCACTGGGATCTGACTCGCAGAGATCTTTCATTTAGGTCTTTTTTTTTTTCCAGAGTGTCTTGGCTTCCATGCCTAAAATACTCTCATGGGCTCTTGAGCCAGATCCGAATGCCTTAAGGGCTGATTCTGAGGCCAGAGTGCTATTTAGGAAATCTGCCATTCTATGAGTCTGCTGTGTCTCCCACTTCCCATGTTGGATCGTTCTCTCCCTTTTTGATTCTATCAGTTTGTATTAGCAGACACTAGTCTTGTTTGTGTGTTCCCTTTGACTCTTAGATCTATCAGTGTGATCAACTGTGAACTAAAATTGATCACTTGGATTAGTGAGATGGCATTGGTACATGCCACCTTGATGGGATTGTATTGGAATCCCCTGGCACATTTCTAACTCCACCACTTGGGGCAAGTTAGCTTAAGCATGTCCCAAATTGTACATCTCCTCCCTCTCTTTTTGCCACTCTTATATTTCACAGGGATCACTTTTCAGTTAAAATTTAAACACCTAAGAATAATTGTGTTGTACAGAATAGGAAAAACATAAATGCATTCTTTATGACCCCAAAATTTCACTTCTTTCTAGTACCTAAACATATGCAAAAGCAGCTCCATATAAGAATTATCTCAGAACTGTCAAATTGTGAAAAACTACAAAGTAAATGTTCACAATGGGAAGTGGGAAAATAAAGTATAGTATTATTCATGTTATGAAATAATTAGTAGTTGTTTAGAAATGAGTAAAATGATCTGTGCTGGCACTGAAAAAAGAAAAGACACATAACTTACAAAATGATAAAATGTAAAACAATATACATGGTGTGATACTATTAGTATATTAATGCATAAAAATTATATTTTTAGATACACATGCATATATAAATACACATGAGTAAAGGTCTGAAAGGATCTTCACTGAAATATTGAAGGAAGTTTCTTCTGGAAATCTGACTAGAATTTATCCTCAATGCCTGAATTTTTGGAAGAATATATTTCTGCATTCCTTTGTAATAAAATTTAAACATAATTGCTCCATTTCATTGATATACTTAAGACTCAAAAGTAAAACTATCACTCAAAAGTAAAGCTATGTTAGATAAATTTTGTTTACCTGGTTTAAAGTCTATTTTTTAAAGATTTATTTATTTGAAAGGCAGCATGATTAGGGGAGAAAGAAGGAGAGAGAGTCTGAGAGAGAAAGAGATATCTTCCATCTTCAGTCCACTAGTTCACTTCCCAAATGGCTGCAATGGCTGGGGCTGTACCAGGTCAAAGCCAGCAGCCTGGAACTCCACCTAGGTCTCTCATGTGGAGACCCTGGGCCATCTGCCACCGCTTTCCTAGGCACATTAGCACGGAGCTGGATTGGAAGAGGAGGAGCCAGGACTCAAACTGGTGCTCAGCTATGAGATGCCATTGTCACAAATGGTAGCTTAACTTTCTGTACCACAACACCAACTCTTGTAAGTATAGTTCTAACCTATGATTTGATTGCAACTGTGGTAGGCAGAATTTTAATTTGGCCCCTAGATCTCTGCACTCCTTGATGTTCATGCCCATTATAACTCCCTTCTTTTGAGTACAGGCAGGTCCAAGGAATAAGATGCATATCACCGTCATTATATTACGTAATATCAAAAAGGTCAAAGAATTCTTTTCTTTTCTTTCTTTTTTTTTTTTTTGACAGGCAGAGTGGACAGTGAGAGAGAGAGACAGAGAGAAAGGTCTTTCTTTGCCATTGGTTCACCCTCCAGTGGCCACCGTGGCCGGCGCACTGTGGTCAGTACACTGCGCTGATCCAAAGGCAGGAGCCAGGTGCTTCTCCTGGTCTCCCATGGGGTTCAGGACCCAAGCACTTGGGCCATCCTCCACTGCACTCCCGGGCCACAGCAGAGAGCTGGCCTGGAAGAGGGGCAACCGGGACAGAATCCGGTGCCCTGACCAGGACTAGAACCCAGTGTGCCAGCACCGCAGGCGGAGGATTGGCCTAATGAGCAGTGGCACCGGCTGAATTGTTTTCCAATATAATTAAAGTCCCTAATCAGTTGACTGTGAATTAATTAAAAGAGAAATCTTGGTGAACCTGACATGACCTAATCAGAATTCTTTAATCTAGAAGTCAGAGACTTTAAAGGGTCAGAGATTCTCTTTTCTACTGGTATTAAAGAGGGAAGCCACCATGAGCCCTACAGCTGTGAAGAAATGAATCCTGTCAATAACCACATTGGTTTGGAAGAGGATTCTGAGGTTTAAAGGAGACCCCCAGTGCCTGTGGATACTATATTGTTATTGCAGACTTGTGAAACCCTGAGCAGAGGACCCAGCTAAGCCATGCCCAGACTCCTCACAATGGAAACTGTCCATATAATAAAACTGTGTTTTTTTAAGTAACTAAATTTTTTAATGCAGCAACAGAAAACCATTATAGAACTCTGTAGTTATTTGTGTGTTTACCTCCCCACTAAACTGTAGATGTGGAGTGCAAATTGAAATTGGGGCAGTATCTTATCTGTTATCCTTTGCATTTTTTATCATTCTGACACATATTACGTATTCAGTAAATGTTTGCTGAATAAATATTTATATGTAATGGCAGTTTAAAACTATATATACATATATATATCCCCCTATATTTGATCTAATTGAGGAGAAGTGTTTAGGAAATTAATAATGTATACATAATTTTAAATCCATTACTACTACTGACAGACAGCATCTAAATCGTTTCAAACAAACATGCTAGATTAAGATTTAGAAGACCTCTATTTTGGCCTGAGCTCAATGATGAATACCTATATTATCAAAGTAATGATTTCTTCAGCTGTATCACTTCTTTGGGTCTCAGCTTCCTTATTTACAACAGAAAAAGGCCAGACTCAGAGATCTTAAATCTCTAACAATTCATGATCATAAGGTTCAAGTCTCAGTTACCAAAAAGAGGTTGAAAATTGTCCTGCCTTCTTTAGACAGTTGTAAAATTTAAATCAAATTAGATAATATAAATAAGAAAATGCTATGAAAATAAAAAAATGACAAAATTATAATTCAAGTAGAGCCTATTCATTAGGTGACAAAAAGATGAAGACAGTATTATTTTAACATATGTATCTATAGTGAAGGAAAACCCCAAATTCAGGATACTCCACTGAATAATTCCTGTAACCATTCCAATTTGTATCCACAAACCTTTTATATTTCATAATCAAGAAAGTGAAGCAACTTTTTCTACTGATGTGCAAATCCGAATTCAATTTTCAAACAAAAGTTCATGCTACAAATTTGGATTTTGGTTTGGTTCAATTATTATAATAATTTAAATAAAGAAAGTTGTACCTTATAGCTTTAAGAGTTGATGCTTTTGGGGCCGGCACTGTGGCACAGTGGATTAAAAGCCTTGGCCTGAAGCGCCAGAATCCCATATGGGCGCTGGTTCTAGTCCCGGATGCTCCACTTCTGATCCAGCTCTCTGCTATGGCCTGAGAAAGCAGTAGAAAATAGTCCAAGTGCTTGGGCCCCTGTACCCGCGTGGGAGACCCGGAGAAAGCTCCTGGCTCCTGGCTTTGGATTGACGCAGCTCTGGCCGTTGCAGCCATCTGGGGAGTGAACCAGCAGATGGAAGACCTCTCTCTCTGTGTGTGTCTCTACTTCTCTGTGTAACTCTGTCTTTCAAATAAATAAAATAAATCTTTTTTAAAAAAAGAGTTGATGCTTTTGATACCCACTGATTAGCAATCAGGACTTCGTCCCTAAACGCCTCTTTTCAAGAGAGTCATGACTAAATGGCAGGAGAAAAAAAACATGATTCAGAAGAGAGCAAATGTAAAAATACCTGTATTTATAAAAAAAAAAAGCCAATAAAGTTTACCTCAAAGAAAGATGAAAATCTAGAAATATCAAACAAGTTATTTGCAAACTCCGGTTATTTTTATATTCAGGTTAAAAGCAGGTTTTTTTTTTTTCAATTTCAGTATGTGAAACATTAAACAAATTAATCCTATTTAGGTATATGAGACACCTCTCTGTTATATTAAAAGTTACATTATGCGCTGACAATGATACTAAAGTATTTTATTTGTGTTAAAAGATACATAAAACTTGAACATTTTGAAATTTGAGGTGATATATATGCCAATTACAGTGATGTAATCATTACATATTGTATACATGTATTGAAATGGCATACTGCACTCTCTAAATGTTGTATAAATTTTAATAAATTAAAAATTATCAAAACTGAAAATTTTGACAATTTCAAGGATATAACTCAGAGGCATTAAGTATAATTGCAATATTGTACAACAACCACCACTCTCCAATTTCAGAACTTTTTCATCATCCCATACTGAATCACTGTACCATGAAAAAATAACTGTCCCTTTTACTCCCCCCAGACCCTGATAAACCACTGATCACTCTGTCTTTATGAATTTGACTATAGTATGCACATTTTTATCAGTGGAATAATATAATGTTTGTCTTTTTGTATCTGGTTTATTTCATTTAGCATAATGTCTTCAGTGTCCATTCATATTACAACATGGGTGAGGATATCATTCCTTTTTAAGGTCGAACAATACTCCCTTATAAGTATATCACATTTTCTTTATCCATTTACTCATCAGTGGATACTTTGATTGCTCCCATCTTTTGGCTTGTGTCAATAATGCTGCTATGAACACTATTTCATTTCCTGCTTTTAATTCTTTTGAGTATACAACTAGGAGGGTAATTGTTGAATCATATAGTAATTCTATCTTTTAATTTTTTTGGGAAACCACCATTTTATTTCCCACTTTACGTTACACCACTTTACGTTCCCATCATTAATGCACAAGGGTTTCAATTTCTCCACATCCTCATTAACACTTGTTATTTTTAGTTTTTTTTATAATAGCTATCCTCATAAACGTAAATTGGCATTTCATTGTGGTTTTGACTTGTAATTAAAGATGTTGAGCATCTTTTCATGTGCTCATTATTTATTTGTATATCTTCTTTGAAGAAGTGTCTAGGTCCTTTGCCCATTTTTTATTTGTATTGTTTCTTTTGCTACTGAATTGTGGGAATTCTATATATTCTGGTTATTAATTCCTTATCTTATATGTGTCTTGCAAATATTCCTCCTATTCTGTGCATTACCTTTTTCACTCTGTTGATAGCATCTTTTGATACACAGATTTTTAATATTTTGATGAAGTTCAATTTGTTTACTTTTACTTTTTTTTTTTTTTTACAGGCAGAGTGGACAGTGAGAGAGAGAGACAGAGAGAAAGGTCTTCCTTTGCCATTGGTTCACCCTCCAATGGCCGCCGCGGTCGGCGCGCTGCGGCCGGCACACCGCGCTCCTCCGATGGCAGGAGCCAGGAGCCAGGTGCTTTTCCTGGTCTCCCCATGGGGTGCAGGGCCCAAGCACCTGGGCCATCCTCCACTGCACTCCTGGGCCACAGCAGAGGGCTGGCCTGGAAGAGGGGCCACCGGGACAGAATCCGGTGCCCCGACCGGGACTAGAACCCGGTGTGCCTGCGCCGCAAGGCGGAGGATTAGCCTGTTGAGCCACGGCGCCGGCCTTACTTTTACTTTTGTTATCTGTGCTTTCAGTGTTGTATCCAACAAATCTTTTTTTTTTTTTTGAACAGGCAGAGTTAGACAGTGAGAGAGTGAGAGAGTGAGAGAGAGAGAGAGAGAGAGAGAGACAGAGAGAAAGGTCTTCCTTTTTCCGTTGGTTCACCCCCAAAACAGTCGCCATGGCCGGCATGTTGCACCGATCTGAAGGCAGGAGCCAGGTGCCTCCTCCTGGTCTCCCACGCGGGTGCAGGGCCCAAGCACTTGGGCCATCCTCCACTGCCTTCCAGGGCCACAGCAGAGAGCTGGACTGGAAGAGGAGCAACCGGGATGGAACCGGTGCCCCAACTGGGACTAGAACCCGGGGTGCTGGCGCCGGAGGCAGAGGATTAGCCTAGTGAGCCATGGCACTGGCCCCCAACAAATCATTTTCAAATCCAATGTTTTAAAGCTACATTTTCTTCTAAGAATTTTACAGTTTTAAGTATTATGTTTAGGCCTTTGGTCTATTTTGAGTTAATTTTGCAAATGGTGTTAGGTAAGGGTCCAACTTCACTGTATTACATGTGATATATAGTTTTCTCAGCACCATTTACTGAAATATGTACTTTCCTCACTGATTTGCATCCTTGTTAAAAGTCATCTGATCATGTAGTTGAGTGTTTATTTCTGGGCTCTTTATTGGATATCATTGGCCCATATGTCTGTCCTAAGAAACTTTTAAAATGATAGAAATCATTATATTCTAAGTAGAAAGTCAAGAGAATGAGTTCTTTTTTGTTTCTAAAGAAACCTTTTATTTAATGAGTACAAACTTCATAAGTATTACTTTAGGAATATAGTGGTTATTCCCCCCGTACCTGTCCTCCTACCATCACTCCCATCCCACCTTCTCCATTAAGATTTATTTTTAATTAACTTTATACACAGAATACCAACTCTATACTAAGTAAAGATTTCAACAATTTGCCCCCCCCTACAAAATATAAAAAACTGAGAACAAGTTTTACAGTTAATTTTCATAGTACAAGTCATTAAGGACAGAGGTCCTGCATGGGGAGTAAGTACACAGTGACTCTTGTTGTTAATTTAACAATCAACACTCCTATGTATGACATCTATGATTATCTGAGGCTCTTGACATGAGCTACCAAGGCTATGGAAGCCTTTTGAGCCCACAAACTCCATTAGTATTTCGACTAGGACATAGGCAAAGTGGAAGTTCTCTCCTCCCTTCAGAGAAAAGTACATTGTTCTTTGATGGCCTCTTATTTCTACTGGAGTCTCACACTCAGAGATCCTTCTTGTAGACTTTTTTTTTTTGCCACAATGTCTTGGCTTTCCACGCCTGAAATGCTCTCCTGGGCTTTTCAGTCAGACCAAAATGCCTTAAGGGCTGATTCTGAGGTCAGAGTGTTGTTTAGGGCGTTTGTCATTCTATGAGACTGCTGTGTGGACTGCTTCCCATGTTGGAACATTCTCTCCTTTTTAATTCTATCTATTGTTATTACCAGACACTTGATCTTATTTATATGATCCCTTCAATACTTAATCCTATATATATGATCAATTACACACTTAATATGATCACTTTAACACTTAAGATGGCATTATTACCACTCAGTTTAATGGGATTTGGAGTCCCATGGCAAGTTTTTAGCTTTACACTTAGAAGTACGCCTTAGGAATGTGTGCATAACTGTACTGCTCCTCCCTCTCTTATTCCCACTCTTATTTTTTCCTCGGATCTATTTTCAATTGATTTTATACACATATGATTAATTCTATGTTAAGTAAAGAGTTCAACCAACGGAATTAAGAAGGAAAAAAAAGTTCCTTGACAGTCAAGATAAGGGCTACTCAAGTCACTGTTTCTCATAGTGTCAATTTCACTTCTACAGGTTTCCTTTTATGTGCTCTGTTAGTTATCACAGATCAGGGAGAACATATGATATTTACCCCTTTGGGACTGGCTTATTTCACTAAGAAATAATGTTTTCCAGAATTATCCATTCTGTTGCAAATCCAGATTTCATTTTATTTTTTTTTTACCATGTGTAGTATTCCATAGAATACAAATCCCATAATTTCTTTATCCAATCAAAGAGAATGAGTTCTTTTAAAGACATTTTTATTTAAAATTCTTGAGTCACATGTAATACGTGTGCATTTTGATGAGTTACAGTGCAATACTTCAATATATATACAGAGAATAAACAAACTAAACCAGGCAACTAGTCTTTCATTCTTTTTGTTGTTTCCCCACATTTGAAGTGTTCTTCTCCTTTGGCTTTTTATCCAGTATATATTATACATTG
The DNA here is from genome assembly GCA_949820135.1 of Sylvilagus floridanus. Classification (NCBI taxonomy): domain Eukaryota; kingdom Metazoa; phylum Chordata; class Mammalia; order Lagomorpha; family Leporidae; genus Sylvilagus; species Sylvilagus floridanus. Next base: position 85,017,726 of record OX463223.1, read on the forward strand.
TTGTAAATTATAGTCACCCCAATGTGTCTTGGAAGAGTAGAAATTGTCTGATTGTGTTTTGGTACTTGTTATTTGATCCCTCTATCCATCCTCTTCCCATCATCCCCAGCTTGCAGTAATCACTATTCTAAGTTCATATCAACCATTTTTTTAACTTTCACATATGAGAGGAATATTTGGAATTCTTATCCTAAAATTTCACAAGTACTTAGTAAGTAACTGTGATGAATTAAAAGTGCATAATTTTAAATTGTCGTTGGAGTTGTTTCCTCTTTTGCAGGGACACTGAAAATCTAGAATTCTCTAATTTCACTTTTGATTCTTCCATAGACCATCCTATTTCCTCGCTTATATTCCCTGAGGTCATCTTGGCCAAGAAGTTCTTCCCACCATGTTTTCCTTTAGTATTCACGTAAAACGCTATAACCACTTGCAGAGAATTTAACAGTGAATTTAAATCCACTCAAACCAACAACCAACACCTTCACATGAAATAAAAGTAACACTTATTTAAAGTATGCATAGGCCAAACATGCTACCCACTCTCTCCCCATGCTTTTGCTCTTCTGGTCTATCAAGCTAGAAACACTGAACTCATGTTTTGTAAGATAAATTAACTTACTGATTTTGTAAAAATTATACAAACTACTTATAAAAATTCAAATAAGGTATGACAGAGAAATCACTCTAGGCTGACATCTAAATGCCTAGAAATATTATCATTAGGGCAATTTCTCTATGAATATATGAGGGAATCTTCAAAACATTCATGGAAAATACATCCTATGAACATACTATTCATGGATTTTGGAAATTTTTTTCACGCAAATAAATCTATCTTTTAATTCCATTTTGTACCAGCTTTTTGAATGTAAGTAAATATGGATAGATGGCTGAATTCATAAATACAGGCATGTAGAAATAATTATATTAAAATTGTATTGCATTATATGTTTTGCTTAAAATAATTACCAATCTTTTGCTTAAAATATAAGGTATTAGTATTCTTAAATTTTCTACTAACTTCCTCTATTAATATTTTTATAATGCCAAGTTCTTAAGATTTTCATTCCTTTCAGTAAACATTTTTCATGGTTGTTTCACCTTAGTTTAAATATACTCAATGCTCATCATTAGTCATTTATATATGACTTTTTAAAACTTTATTACTATTCATTTCATATTTGAATTGAGTTCACTGTTCAGTAATTTTCCTAGTAGTTCTCAAATATATAATCTCTGAATTTCTACAGGCTAAGGGAGTCCGTTTATTTTCTTTATACTGGATTAAAATGTGATTACATAAAACATATATGCATCCATGAAACTAGCCAAAAACAAGATAATTCACATATTAATTATCCCAAAAAGGTTTCATTATACTCCTTTAAAATTTATCCTTATCACTACCTCTGTCCTCAGGAAGCAACTGATCTGTTTTCAGTCACTTCTGAATAGTCTAATTTTTAAAAATTTTATAAAAAAGGAATCATATACTATGTCCACATTTTTGTCTGCCTTCTTTCAGTTTGCATAATTACGTAGAGATTTATCCACGTTGTTATACTCTTAAGTATTAGTAGTTCATTCATTTTTATATAAAAACATAAAAGAGAGAGAAAGAGAGAGAGAGAGAGAGAGAGAGAGAGAGAGAGAGAGAGAGAGAGAGAGAGAGAAAGAATTGGTTCCATCTGCTGGTTCACTTTCCTAATGTCTGTAATAGGCAGGGCTGGGCCAGGCCAAAGTCAAGAGCCTGGAACTAATTTTGGTTCTCCCATGTAAGTAGCAGGGATGCAAGTACTTGAACCATCATCTGCTGCAGAAAGCATTAGCAGAAAGCTAGAATCAGAAGTGGAGCTGGGACTTGAACCCAGGGACTTAGATATGGGATGTAAGCATCCCAAGCATCCTTTTAATCACTGTGCCAAACTCCCACCCTAAATCTAACATTAGAACATTATTATCTCCACTAAAAACAATCTAATACATATTAAGAGTCACTAACCAATCTTACATCATTGCACCTATCCCATCCTAAGCAACTATTAATTATTTTCTGCATCTATAGATTTGCCTATTTTGGATTTTTAAAAATATAATCACATGATTTGTGGTCTTTTTGCATCACTTCTTTCTTTTTTAAGATTTTTTATTTATTTGAAAGAGTTACAGAGAAAGAGAAGGGGGAGGGAGAGGGATACGGGAAGAGAAGAAGAAAGGGAGAAAGAGAGGGAGAGAGAGAGAGGGAGGGAGGGAGATGAAGGGAGAGGGAGAGAGATGTCTCTAATCTGCTGGTTCACTTCCCCAAATGGCCACACCAGCTAGAGCTAAGAGCTAAGAGCCTGGCTGAAGCCAGGAGCCAGGAAATTCTTCTGAGTCTCCCATGTGGGTGGCAGGGACCCAAGCACTTGGGCCATCTTCTGCTATTTTCCTATGCCATTAGCAGGGAGCTGGATTGTAAGTGGGACAACCGGGACTCCAATCAGCACCCATATGGGATGCGAGCATCTCAGGCGGCAGCCTTACCTGCTGGGTCACAATGATGGCCCAATGAATAACTTCATTCACTCAGCATAATGTTTTCAAGGTTCCTCTATATTGTAAAATATATCACTACTGGATTCCTTTCTATTTTTAACATTTTATTTAACTACTCATCAGTTGATGGACATTTGGATTGTTTCCATTTTTAATCTATTATGAGTAGTGCTGCTATGAACATTCATGTATAAATGTTTGCTTGAATACCTGTTTTCAACATTTTTGTGTACATAATTTTGAAGATAGGGTGTTATATAGTAATCCTAAGTTAAGTCTTTTGAGCAACTGTCAACTTGTTTTTCACAACTGCTGAATGATTTTACATTCATGTCAGCAATGCAGAAGAGTTCCACTTTTCTCCAAATTCTTTCCAATGCTTGTATTTTTTTCCGGATTATAGTCATCCTAGTAGGCATGAAGTGATATCTCATTGATTTTGATTTTCCTAACGACTAATGATGTTTAGCATCTTTCCATATGCTTGATGGTCATCTATTTGAATATATTCTTTGGGGGATTTGCTAAAGAAATTTCAAATTATTTTTCTTACTCAAATTATTTTTCCATTATTTCATTGGGCTGTTTGTTTTCCTGTTGTTGAGTGCTAAAAGTTTTACTGAATACCAGACTCTTACCATATATATTTGAAAATATATTCTCCCATTTTATGGGTCACACTTTTACTTTCATTTGCAGCAGAAAAGCTTTAATTTTGATACAGCTCAATTTATCTATGTGTTTCTTTTTTACATAGGCATTTGGTGTCATATCCAGTAAATCACTGCCCAATTTAGGATAATTAAAGTTTGTTACTATGATTTAATCTAACAAATGTATAGTTTTAGCTCTTGAATTTATGTTTATTATCCATTTGAGTTGATTTTCATATATGGTATGCAGAAAGACATTTAAAATTCTTTATGGAGACAATGTTGACCCAGAACAATTTGTTCAAAAGACTCTTTCCCTACTGACTTGCAATTTTTTGAGAACATGTTATTTCTTTTCAGTGTTTAGTATTATATAGTAGAGATACATAAAATGTGTTTATCCATCCACCTACTAATAAGAATTTGTGTTGTTTTTCAGATTTTGACTATATCAAATAAACTTGTTGTTAACATTTGTAGACAAGGCTCCCTATGTGCATAAGCTTTATGTTCTCTTGTTTATTTATCTAGGAGTGAAACATCTGGGTCAAACTTTTTGAGAATGTGCCAAACTGTTATACAAAGTAGATGTATCATTTGGCATTCCTATCAGTGCTGTCTGAGTTCTAGTTGCTCAAATCCTTGCCAATAGTTGGTATATGTTTTTAATATAGATTCTAATTGGTGCCTGATGATAGCAAACTGCAGGTTTTTTTAAAATATAATGTAAAGATTTTTATGTACTTCACATATACAGATTTAGGAACAGTACAGACTGAGCATCCCTACTTCAAAAATCTAAAATTCAAAATCTGAATGTTTTGAGCAATGACATGGCACTCAAAAACTTTTAAAATTAGGAGTATTTTAGTTTTTGGATTAGGGATGCTCAACCATAATGTCTGAGAAATTATTCTACAATAAAATTCTGAAATATTAAATGCCATTATTTCCATGAATTTAGGATAAGGGATACTCAACCTATCATTGTGTGTCTCTGATGCCTAATAAGACCAAATTTCTTCACTGATGAAGGATATGTTTCAATATTTTTGTTCATCTTATTTGATTTTTAAAAAATAGAGTTGTGAGAGTTGTAAAGTATACTGAGAATACAAATCCTTTATCACATACATGAATTCCAAATATTCCCTCTCCCTTTCTCTTGTCATTTCATTCTTCTAATAATATCTCTAAAACAACAGTAGTTATTAACCTTTATGATGTTCAATTTAGCAGCAACAGGTTATGGACAGTGCTTTTGATATCATATCTAAGAAATATATTCATAAAAGAGTGACAAATTTTTCTTTTTCATTATAGAAATCTTACAGTTTTAAGTGTAAGTCTTAAATGTAACTCTGTGATTGATTTGGGGTACTTTTGTATATTGTTTTAAGTATGGATTGAGGTTCACATTTTGTATATGGATATCCATTTTCCTAGACCACTGGTTCAAAACTTTATCCGGGTCCATCACTGTGGCATAGCAGGTTATGTCATTACCTGTGATACCAACAGGTATCACTATTTGAAGTCCTAGCTGCTTCCCTTCTGATTCAGCTCTCTGCTAATGTGCCTGGGAAAGCAGTGGAAGATGACCCAAGTCCTTGGGGTCCTCCCACCTACTTGGAGACCTAGTTGGAGTTCCAGCTCTTGGCTTTGGCATGGCCCGGCCCCAGAAGTTGCATCCATTTGAGGAGTTGATCAGCAGATGGAAGATCTTACTCTCTCTCCCACTCTCTCCCTTTCTCTAACTCATCATTTCAAATAAATAAATCTTTAAATAAGAAAACTTTATTCATTCTACACAGAACTGCCTTGAAAATTGCCAAACATATTTGACATTCCATATCTGAAGTCCCTAATCTTTTCCACTGTCATATATTGCTATTTAAAAAATGATTATTTCTTTATTTGAAAGGCAGAGAGAAAGGGAGTAAGAGGAAGTTAAAAGGAGGGAGGGATGGAAGAAGGGGGGAGGGAGAGAGCATGAAAACCTTCCATTTGCCTTTTCACTCTCCAAATAGCCACAATAGCCAGGATTGGTCCCACCTGAAGCCATGAGCAAGGAACTGCCACCAGATCTCCCATGTGAGTGGTAGGAACTCAAGTATTTGAGCCACCATCTGCTGCTTCCCAGGTGCATTAGAGAGCTTACTGGGAAGTGGAGTAGCTATGACTTGAACTAGCACTCTGATATGGGATGTGGACATCCCATTCAGCAGCTTGCCCTGCAGTGCCACAATGCCTGCCCCTACATTTTATCTTGATACTGATGCCAAGCTGTCCTGATTTTTGTACTGTTGGTATTGTAGCAATATTATGCCCCAACAGAGGTAATATGAATCCTCCAAATTCACGACATAGTTCTGATTATCCTAGGTAGTTAGCACTTGAGTTCTAGTATTTTTGAGGCTCTATAAAATTTCTCTATATATGAATATATAATCTGCAAATAAAGACTATATATTATTAATTTCTCATCTGGATATCTTTTGTTTAATTTCCGTTACCTTATTGATAGAACCTTAGCACAATACTGAACGGAAGTAGTGAAAGCAGGATCCTTGCTTTATTTGTTGAATTTTGTGGGGAGAAACATGCAGTCCTTCACCAATAACGGTAATGTTAGCTGTAGGTTTTACAAGTAAAGCTCTTATCAGGTTGATGACATTTCCTGACATTTAGTTTTCTGAAAGATTGTAAGAATGGATACTGGATTTTGGTAAAGTTTTTCATGCACATATTGAAATAGTTATAAATTTTGCTTTTTAAGTTAATATAGTAAATTACACTATTTTAAAATGCCAAGTCTTGGAAATAATCTGTTAGTCATGATTTTTTTTAAAAAAAGATTTACTTATTTATTTGAAAGGCAGAGTTACAGAGGCAAAGTTACAGAGGCAGAGAGGGAGAGAGAGAGAGAGAAACAGAGAGAGAGAGAGAGAGAGACAGAGAGAGAAAGAGGTGTCTTCTATCTGCTGATTCACTCCCCAAATGGCTGCAATGGCTGGAGCTGGGCCGATCCAAAGCCAGAAGCCAAGAGTTTCTTTCAGGCATTCCACATGGGTGCAGGGGCCCAAGGTCTTGGGCCATCTTCTACTACTTTCCCAGGCCACAACAAAGAGCTGGATTGGAAGTGGAGTGTCTGGGATTCGAACCAGCACCCATAAGGGATGCTGGCACTGCAGGCAGTGGCTTTACCTGCTATGTCACAGTGCTGGTCCCCAAGACATGATGTTTTATCTTTTGCATAAATGTTTGATTAAATTTGCCCACATTTTGTGTTAAGGATTTCTATTTTTAAATTTTGGATTAACATTGATACTTGTACAATTTAAGGGGTATAATACAACATTTCAATAAATATACGTTGTTTAAACCAACCATTCCTGGTGAAATCAGTCTTTTCCTTATCTTTCTTCGTATTTGGAGCCTACCAGTTCATCTAGTTCAGTTTTTTAAACAATGTAATACACTGTTGTGTACTAAAGTCACTGCATTGTGCTGCAGAACAATAGAACCCATTATATTCACCATACTGTATTTGGTACCCATTATCGAATCACCCCTTCACCCCCTCCCTCTTGCTTCCCAGATTCTAGTAATGTAAATTCAGATCAAACATGAATATTTTCAGTTTTTTAAATTTATATGATTTATATTTTTGTATTATTTAACTTCCACATATGAGAGAGAGCATGAGGTATCTGTCCTATATTCGGTTTACTTCTCTTAAGAGAATAATCTCTAGTTCCATTCATTTTGCCACAAATGTTAAGATTTCATTCTTTTTTGTGACTAAGTAACATTGCATTGTGTATATATACCACATTTTCTTGATCCATTCATTCACTGATATCTACATTTATTTAAATATTTATTTTGCTTATTTGAAAGCACACACACACACAGAGAGAGAGAGAGAGAGAGAGAGAGAGAGAGAGAATCTTATATCCATCCATTGGATAACTCCCTAAATGGCCAAAGCCAGGAACCTGGAAATTCATCTGGGTCTCCCAAATGGCTGGCAGTGGTCCAAATATTTGGACCATCTTCTGCTGTCTTCCCAGGTGCATTAGCATGGAGCTGGATCAGAAGCAGAGTAGCTGGAATTTGAACTGACACTCTCATATGGAATGCTGGCACAGGTGGTATCTTAAACCCACTGTGCCACAATGCTGGCCCCTAACTACATATCTTGACTATTCTGGATAGTCAATAAACATGGGAGTTCAAGTATCACCTTGATATGTTAATTTCATTTCCTTTGGATTTTAAATACCAAAAAATAAGATAGCTGGGTCATATGACAGATCAGTATTTTAAAATTTTTTGAGGAATTTCCATGGTGTTATCCATATGACTGTATTATTCTACATTCTTATCAACAATGTATAAAGGTTCCCTTTTTTACACACACATCCTTGTCAGTATTTTTTTTTTTGTCTTTGTCTTTTGATGATAGCCATTCTAACTGGAGAAAAATATCTTATTTGGTTCTGATTTGTATTTCCCTGATAGGTAGTGATATTGAGCTTTTTTTTCATGTATTTGTTAGCCCATTGTATTTCATCTTTTGGGATATGTCTATCCAGATTCTTTGCCGATTTCTTAACTCTATTGGTTGCTATTTTGCTGTTGAGTTTTTTGAGTTCCTTATATATTTCAGATATTAACATTTTGTCAGATGATTTGAAAGTATTTTCTCCCATTCTGTCAATCACCTTCATTCTACTGTTTCTTTTGTTATGCAGGAGAACCTGAATTTGATATAACCCCATTTAACTATTTTTTTCTTTTTTTGTCTGTGGTTTTGGGATCTTAGCTAAAAAAATCATTGATTATGTCAATGTCTTGAAGTGTTTTTACTGTTTTCTTCTACAACTGTTATAGTTTCAGTTTTTACATTTAGGTCTTTGAACCATTTTGAGTTGATCTTTGAATAAGGTGGGAGGTAGAGATCAGGTTTCAATCCTCTGCATATGGATACAATTTTTCCAGGAGCACTTATTAACCAGATTGTCCTTTTGTCCAGTGTGTGTTTTAAGCTCCTTTGTCAAAGATAAATTGGCTGTAGGTGGGTGAATTAATTTCTGAGATCTCCATTGGTCTATGTGTCTGTTTTTATGACAGTATCATGCTGTTTTGGCTACAATAGTTCTGTAGTATGTGTTAAAATATCATATTGTTCTTTTTGTTTAGGATTGCTTTGGCTATTCAGAGTCTTTGGTGTTTTCATATGACTATTGGGATTTTTTCCCTAGTTCTATGAATAATGTCACAGACATTGATGGATATTGCATTGAATCTGTGAATTACCTGTTGTAATATAGATATTTTAATAACATTATTTCTTCTAATTCAAGAACATGAGAAGTCTCCATTTTTGTGTCCTGTTCAAATTTTTCATAAGTTTTATAATTTTCATTGTTTCATTATAAAATCCTTTCAAATACTTGGTTAAACTTATTTAAAGTTATTTTATATTTTTGTAGCTATTGTGAACAGAAGTCATATAATTTTGTTAGTGAGTTCATTATTGGTATATGAAACTTCTTGGCATTGATTTACTTTACTGAATTTATCAGTTGTAACAATCTTTTGATGTACTCTTTCAATTTATCTCTATATAGAATCATGCTGTCTGAAAATTAGGTAGTTTAACTTCTTCCTTTCCTATCTGTATGCCTTTATTTCTTTACCTTGTTTAACTGCTATGGCTAAAACTTCCTTGTCCAGTTCTAGATCTTAGAGGAAATGCTTTCAGCTTTCCTCCATTTAATGATATTGAATGCATGTATGTTTCCCCATACCCAGTGTATTCATGAATGAGTGTTGAATTTTATTAAAATTTTTCTGCATCTCTTGATCATGTTTTTACAGGAATTTTTGCATCTATATTTATAAATGATATTCATCTGTAGTTTTCCTTCCTTTTAAAAAAAAGATTTACTTATTTATCTGACTGGAAGAATTACAGACAGATATACGGAGAGAAAGGTCTTCCATCTGCTGGTTTACTCCCCTGATGGCCACAAGGCGGGAGCTGTGCCAATGGGAAGCTAGGAGCCAGGAGCTTTTTCCAGGTTTCCAATGTGGGTGCAGGGGCCCAACCACTTGGGCTGTCTCCCACTGTTTTCCCAGACCATAAAAAAGAGAGCTGGATCTGAAGAGGTGCAGCTAGGACATGAACCGGTGTCCATATGGGATGCGGTGCCCGAGGCAGAGGTTTAACCTACTATGCCATAGCATCAGCCCAGTTTGCCTTCATTACAATTTCTTTCAGTTTAGCATCAGTCATCATGGCCTAATAGAATGTATTTGGGATGGATACTTGACTTTTTCATATTCTCTTACTAATTAATTAATTATTATTAAATTATTATTTCTTCTTTAATTGTACTGAAATGAACTGGTATAGCCATTCATGTTTGAAATTTTCTTTGTGGAAAGTTTTTAAAATAAAAATTCAATGTATTTACTATATACTGGGATAATCTTGTTTATTTTTTCCTTTAGTTATTACTGATAGACAAATCCTTTAAAAATATGAGCTATCTAAATAAAGTTGTAAAAATTACTGGTATTAAGTAATTCATAATATTCTATTATTATCTTTTATTGCATTTGTATACAGGTATACTGTAATTTTATTACCTCTCCATTTCTTTACATTGGTAATTCATATAATCATATTTTCCTGGGTTGAGACCTTTCTGTTGTTTTCTACATTAAGCATATAGCTCCGAAGTATTGCTTTAGATGCACTACATGAATTTTGATATGTGGTATTTTTATTCTTATTCAATTAAAATATTTGTTTATTTCTTTTTTGATATTTTGACCAATGAGTTATTTAGAAGTGGGCTATTTAGTCCCCAAATATTTGTAGACTTACTGTTTTCTAACTTAACTACACTGTTACCAGAGAACATACTCTGTATACTTGTAGAGTTCTTTATTTAGTGGAGAGTTAAGCTTGTGATTGTAAATTGAAAATATGTCATAAAAATTAAAAGAAGACTAAAAAGAAATAAGAGGGAGGGTAGGAGTGAGGGAGAGTATGGTAGGAAGTATCATACTGCTCTTAAAACTATATATATATGAAACACATGAAATGTGTTCCCTTTATGTAAATAAAATGTAAAACTAAATAAAAAATTAATAAAACAATTTAGAATCTCTTTAGGGTGAGGCTTATAGTACGGCCTAAGTATGTTCTATCCTATTATATAATTCATGTATTCTTGAAAAAACGTGTGTTTTCTCCTGCTTTTGGAAACAATAACATTCTTTATGTCAATTAGGTTAAGTTGGGTGAGAAGAGTTCGATTTCTGTATCCTAATATTTTTTAAGTTATTTATTTATTTATTTATTTGAGAGGTAGAGTTACAGAGAGCAGAGGCAGAGAGAGAAAGAGAGAGAAACAGAGAGAGAGAGAGAGAGAGAGAGAGAGAGAAAGTCTTTCATCTGCTGGTTCACTCCCCAAAGGGCTGCAACAGTTGGAGCTGAACCGTTCAACAGCCAGGAGCCGGAAGCCAGGAGCCAGGAGCCAGGAGCTTCTTCCAGGTCTTCCATGTGGGTGCAGGGGCCTGAGCCCTTGGGCCATCTTCCACTGCTTTCCCAGACCACAGCAGAGAGCTGGGTCAGAAGAGGAGCAGCTGGGACTAGAACCAGCACCCATCTGGGATGCTGGCACTGCAGGTGGAGGATTAATCTACTGCACCACAGCACTGGCTCCCTGAATAACTTTTTTCTACTCATTCTAGCAATATTTGAGAGAGGACTGTTAAAATATCTGATTATAATTTTGAATTCATTCATTTTACTGATATCATTCTTTGCTCATGTCTTTTGAAACTTTTTTTTTTGACAGGCAGAGTGGACAGTGAGAGAGAGAGACAGAGAGAAAGGTCTTCCTTTGCCATTGGTTCACCCTCCAATGGCTGCCGCGGCCGGCGCACTGCGGCCGGCACACCGCGCTGATCAGAAGCCAGGAGCCAGGTGCTTCTCCTGGTCTCCCGTGTGGGTGCAGGGCCCAAGCACTTGGCCCATCCTCCACTGCACTCCTGTGCCACAGCAGAGAGCTGGCCTGGAAGAGGGGCAACCGGGACAGAATCCGGCGCCCCGACCGGGACTAGAACCTGGTGTGCTGGCGCCGGAAGGTGGAGGATTAGCCTATTGAGTCGAAACATTGTTTTTAGATTAATAAAACTTGTATTCTGGTGAATTGATATTATTTATCCATGGTAATATTCTTTTCTCTAAGCTTTTCTTCTTTTAATAATGCCAGCTCCATTATATTAATCATTGTGTCAGGATCCCCAAGACCACATCAATAGTTTTGTAAGGATTCACTGGATTCAGCGTATTACTGAACAAATGGCTAAGATTCATTACAGTGATACAGTGTGTTAGTCCATTTACTGTTGTTATAATAAAATATCAGAAACTAGGTACTAGAAAAGTGGTTTCTTGTCACCTGGGAAAGCAATAGAGGATGGCCCAATGGGTCCCTGCACCTGCATGGGAGACCTGGAAGAAGCTTCTGGCTCCTGGCTTTGGATTGGCTTAGCTCTCGCCATTGTGGCCATTTGGGAAGTGAACCAGTGGATGGAAGACCTTTCTCTCTGTATCTCCCTCTGTCTGTAACTCTACCTCTCAAATAAATAAATAAAATCTTAAAAAAAGGAAAGGGATTTTTTGGCTCACACATTGGAGGCTGAAAGGCCAAGCATCTATTTCATCTCTGATGAGGGCCTCATCGAGGATGGAATCACAATGAAGAGAGCATATGTGAAAATTATCACACAGCAAGACAGGAAGCCAAAGGGATTCCGGGGCAAGTTTTGCTATTTTCATAACAACCACTAGCATGGGAATTAACTGTGGCCCTCCAAGAAAACATTAATCTCTTCCTAGGGGTTATGTTCCATATGACCTAATTACCTCCCCCAGAGACTTCAACTCTCAAACTATATCCAAACCATGGTATTTCATCCTTAGACCCCAAAGTTGTTGTCCTCACAATTCAAAATAGAGTCCTTCAATCTCATAGTCCCAAAGTCTGAATCAAGCATCAAGTTTCATCTGAGACTCAAGGCAAACTTCTTCTAGCTGTGAGCCTGTAAAATCAAAATCAAATCATCTACCTCCAAGATACAAGTAAGGGACATTCCTATTCCAAAAGAGAGAAATGGAGAAGTGGAAAGGAATAATTTGCCCAAAGCAAGACTGAAACCTAGGAGGGCAGACAATAAATTTTAAAGCTTCAAGTCCAACATCCTGTTCACACTGTTTTGGGAAGATGCAACTCATGTATTTGCATGCTGATGTTTGTAGTTTTCTCAGGATGCATGCTGCTGGTTGTTGTACTTTTCTGGGATCTCAAGATCAAGAGTCCAACTTCCACGCTCTATTATGCATTCCTGAGGAGAATATATGCTATGGTTTTGCCCCTATGACAGGCTACATCCTAGCTTCCCAGGCTTTTATGGAAATGTTGGTCTAAACCACCTTGACCCCATTTTTTTGCCTTCTGTATGCCTAGAGAATCACCATGATGTGGATGCTAATGTCTGCCTGCTGCTTCCTTTGGAGCAGTAGCACAATCTGTACCTAGGCTCTCTTGAACCACGCCTCTGGTGGCCACAAAGCACATCACCATAAAGCAGAGGACTGAATCTTGAGGCAGGCCTTTACAGTAAACCTTGAGGAGAGTGCCCTGAGTTCATCCGCTGAAACAATTTTGCCCTTTTAGGCTTCTAAGACTACAATGAAATGGATAGACTTGAAGATTTCTGAGATGCCTTCTGGGCCTCTTAACCATCATCTTTGTGCAATGACTTGGTTTCTTTTTACCTGTGCTAATCTCATCAGCAAGTAGTTGCTGGCCTGCACCTTTACATGCTTGTTCCTTGTTCCAAATCTGTCCATTCTGTTTCCTTTTGCTCCCCAGTCTCATTTAAAATCACACTAAAATTGGCCAACCTCACCCAGCCACAGCATCAATCTTTGCTGTTTAGAAATTTACTCCACCCAAATATCCTTGGTAATTGCTTACATGTGGCCTTCCATAAATTCTCAAGGCATAAATATACTATATTCAATTTTTTTGCAATTGGGTTACAAGAGTGGCCTTTACTCCAATTTCCAATAGGATTCTCACTTCCATCTGAAACTAGTTCCCTAGACACTTCACTTTCTGAATCCTCAATCAGAATTGCCCCTATTGTTCCACTTATAGCATTCTAAGTTCTGTCTATGTCAATTCTCCAAATTGTTCTAATTTCTGCCTATTATTCAGTTCCAAAGATGTTTGTCAGCATTTTTTCCCTAGATTACTTTGGTTTTTATGAGTACTATTATCATTTTTGTCTTTTATATTTTCCTGCTTTTAATAGTTTCTATCACTAGATTCAAGTAATTTTTTTTATTTTGTGCTTTAGTCTAATGTTTTTCACATATCTTGCATTTAAGAGACACTGAAATTCTTGCATCTATGGCTGTACGGTTTCTAGCTAATGTGTAAAACTTTTGGCCATTGTTCATTCAAATGTTTTTTTTTTTTTTTTTTAGTTTCACCAGTATCACTGTCCAATTTCTAATACTTCAGACTCCAAGGTTTTCTCACATATAGTTGATTATTTTTTTTCATCAATCTTCTTACTATTTTGTTTCACTTTGGATAGTTTATGTTGCTACACTCTCATGTCCACTAATATTTATAATGCAATGTTTAATCTGTTATTAATTTCACTGTTTATTGTTCATCCAAGACATTTTAGTTTTCATCTCTAGAAGAATAATTTCAGTAATTTATATCTTTAAAGTCATTACCCACCATATTCAATATGTTCAATACTTTTGAAACATATGTAGTAGCTATAATTGTTCTAATATTCTTGTATAGTAATTATATAATTTTCCTTATTTCTTTATAAGTTTTAATGAATTTTTCTCTTCATTATGGAACTTCTTTCTCTTCATTTTTCAACCTTTTAAAATGTTTAAAAATTTTTACTGAGTGCTATATATTGTGATTTTCACATTTTTCATTACTTTTTTTCATTTCATTTCATTGTATAATTACTTTTCATTTCATTGTATAATTATAAATATCCCTGATCTTTATTCAGGAATGCTTTGATATTGCTTGGAAACACATATACTTTTATGTCTTATTTTAACTTTCCTAGAAAGCAGCAGCATAGAATTTGGTCTGTAATTAATCTTTTTCATAACTGAGGAAATTCTTTTTTGGTTATTCTATACAGTGTCTTATAACTTCACTATAGCCAGCAGGAGTAGGAACTCTTCCATGAACAGTGTAAATCCCAGATTTCATTTTTTCATCCCTTTGGGTGTTTTCCCCCGATCTTGCAGTTTCCTCACATTCTTGTGCTGACAAGTATTCAAATAAACACTAGAGGGACACCCATGCGGATATCTGTAGTTATCCAGATTCAAATTAAGCTAACTTCTCTGTTAGCAAAAATTACATCATCAGCGATGTTAGAAATTTTCATGGGCAACTAATTAAACATGATTATTTTGTAGACAAGAAAACTGTGTCACAAAGAAGTTAAACTCCTCAATGAGGAGTTTATGGCAGAGCCATAAAAAGCATTAATTTCTTTTTTTTTTTTTTGACAGGCAGAGTGGACAGTGAGAGAGAGAGACAGAGAGAAAGGTCTTCCTTTTGCCGTTGGTTCACCCTCCAATGGCTGCCGCGGATGGCGCGCTGCGGCCGGCGCACCGCACTCATCCGATGGCAGGAGCCAGGAGCCAGGTGCTTATCCTGGTCTCCCATGGGGTGCAGGGCCCAAGCACTTGGGCCATCCTCCACTGCACTCCCGGGCCACAGCAGAGGGCTGGCCTGGAAGAGGGGCAACCGGGACAGAATCCGGCGCCCCGACCGGGACTAGAACCCGGTGTGCCGGCACCGCAAGGTGGAGGATTAGCCTGTTGAGCCACGGCGCCGGCCTAAAAAGCATTAATTTCTTAAATCTTAATACAGTGTTGCATTAAATCATTTCCATGGTGCTTGATTCAACATTTATCTGAAATTCATTCTTTTTCATCCCCAAATTCTAAATTTTCTTTAAAGACAGGTACAAGGCATACTTGAATACTTTTCTCATAAAGAAAAATGTGTTTTGTAGATCTTGAATGATGTGTAAACATTCATACAGGTATGTAATCAGGTTAGGGAAGGATATGAGTGAATTTCCATAAAGGAGACAGTGTTTGCAAAAATACTGTGGCTTGAAGCTGAATAGTGAATTCTGGACAATATAAATACCTAGATATGCATTGAACAATGGGTCACCCTAAGGAACTTGAATTTTAGTCTGTAGGGAAATTATGACTTAGCGAGGGGTGGGAATAATTTAGTCATATTTTGCTGAACAGCACTATGGCAGACTAGCTTGATGGCTGTCTATGGATTAGAGTACCTTCGCGAAGGCCCAGGAGTAGAGCAGAGGGGTCTCAGCACTTTGATGTAGCAAAAATATCTGAGAATAGACACATTGAGGGAGATAATAATAACAGTTTCAGTTTACTCATGTCACTCCTCCCTCAAGGCAGTATAGGTTCATTGTAAAGAGGTACCTCCTAAGCCCAGTTTTTCCCATAAGGGAGAGTGATACCATCCTGGCTGTCCAGCATGCCCAGCTGTATGACATATCCCATGTATTGCCCCATCCAGAGTACTCATGGTTTCAAAATAGCTGAACAATCTGGGTGCAGCTAGGAGCAGGGAGAAGTTGCTTCCAGCAACAAGGGCATAGAACTCAACACAAGCCTAGTGCTTACACACCATCTTGTGTGATAGCTAGTGCCTGATGTATGCTCACAAGGATGGTGCACTGAACCTTTGTAGACCATGCATGCACACACATAGATAGCCAGTTTGAATACACTAGATAGGGAAAAATGCTTAACCTTGAGCACTTCAAGGCACTTCCTGAAAACCAGATGTGAGAATTCAGCATAACTTTGTAAAATCAAGAAAAAGAAGAAAAGTCTAAGACACGCCTTCTCTTGAGAGGGAACAAGAGGATTCTAGTGATTGCATCCATTGAAAAGGTCTGGGAGCCCACTAGACTATCTAGCCAGGATGACTAGTAAAGATTTATTTTTTGTGAAGCCAGTTATTAAAGAGTAAAGGAGGTGATTTCACGTTCTTCAAATGTAAAAACTGCAACACAAGAGTTCAAGGAACATGGAAAAATCAAATCAAGGAAATATGATACTACCCATGGAACACAATAATTTTTCTGACCTCAAAGAAATGGAGAGCTATGAATTTCCCCCCCAAAAAATTAAAATAATTAAATAAGCTCAGCTAGAAAACAGAACGCAATGAGTCCAGAAAAAAAAGTCATGAAAAAAGAGATAGAAATCACAAAAAAGAACAAAATGGGAATTTTGGAGGCAAAACATATAATCAATGATACACAAGTGCAATAGAGGGCTTTTATATCAGACTCAGTCAAGGAAAAGAAAAATATGTAAGATGAGATATTTTAAATTATTCAATCAGAAGAAGAAATACAAAAAAGAATGAAGGAATCCTGTAAGACTTATAAAACAGCATTACATGAACCAAATATATATTATAGCAGCTTCAGAAGGAGAAATAAGAGAAAGGGAGAGGAGCCTTATTTAAAGTAATAATGACTGAAACAGGCCGGCGCCGCAGCTCAATAGGCTAATCCTCTGCCTTGCGGTGCCGGAACAATGGGTTCTAGTCCCGGTCGGGGCACCGATTCTGTCCCAGTTGCCCCTCTTCCAGGCCAGCTCTCTGCTGTGGCCAGGGAGTGCAGTGGAGGATGGCCCAAGTGCTTGGGCCCTGCACCTACATGGGAGACCAGGAGAAGCACCTGGCTCCTGGCTTCTGATCAGCGCGGTGCTCCGGCCACAGCACACCGGCTGCGGCGGCCATTGGAGGGTGAACCAACGGCAAAAAGGAAGACCTTTCTCTCTGTCTCTCTCTCTCTCTCACTGTCCACTCTGCCTGTCCAAAAAAAAAAAAAATAAAGTAATAATGACTGAAACAAATCAAATTTGGGTATACGGACATTCATATTCATGAAGCTCAAAGATTTCCAAGCAAGATGAACCCAAAGATGAGATAAACACACAGTATAATGAAATTATTTACATTAGAAGGCAAAGAGAATTTTTAAAGTAACAAGAGAAAAGTGATTTGTACACGCAAGGGAAGGCTCATAAGGCTCTCAGTAGATTTCTTAGTACACACTTTGCAGGTCAGGAGAGACTGGGATGATATGTTCAAAGAGCTAAAAGAAAAAATAACAAGAATACAATATGAAAAGGTTGTTGTAAATGAGTTAAAAACTTTTCCATAAGAACATCTCAGGGACATTATCAGCACTAGCAATGTTATAAGAAATGTTAAAAAGATTTTCTCAAGTCA
The DNA here is from genome assembly GCA_949820135.1 of Sylvilagus floridanus. Lineage (NCBI taxonomy): Eukaryota > Metazoa > Chordata > Mammalia > Lagomorpha > Leporidae > Sylvilagus > Sylvilagus floridanus. The sequence goes on from OX463223.1 coordinate 85,035,370, forward strand.
AACAAAAGGATGCTAATTAGTAACATGAAAACATGTGAAAATATAAAATGCATTGATAAGGCAACTACAGAGTCAAATCCAGAACAATATTATAACAGTAATATATATATATATATATATAAAACCTTTAAGACTATAATTTAAAAAATGAAAATATAAAAATAATTATAGTAAGAACAACTTGTAAATGGATACACCAAAGAAAAAATATAAACTGAGACATGAATAACAAAATGAGGGTAAAGGAGAAGTAAAGGCATAGTTTTTATTTATTTATTTATATTTTTATTTATTTTTGACAGGCAGAGTGGACAGTGAGAGAGAGAGACAGAGAGAAAGGTCTTCCTTTACCGTTGGTTCGCCCCCCAATGGCCGCTGCGGCTGGCGCACCGTGCTGATCAGAAGCCAGGAGCCAGGTGCTTCTCCTGGTCTCCCATGTGGGTGCAGGGCCCAAGCACTTGGGCCATCCTCCACTGCACTCCCGGGCCACAGCAGAGAGCAGGACTGGAAGAGGAGCAACCAGGACAGAATCTGGTGCCCCGACTGGGACTAGAACCTGGTGTGCCGGCGCTGCAGGTGGAGGATTAGTCTATTGAGCCGCAACACTGGCCGGTATAGTTTTTACATGGTGATTTTAGTTCTTTTGTTATTTGCCTATAATATAGTATTATTGCTATGTTTTATGTAATCCTCATGATAACCATAAAGAAAAAAATTAGTGGATACATAGAAGATAAAGAAATGGAATCAAAGCATATAACTAAAAAATAATTAAAATAATTAACTTATAAAGGAAGGCAGCAAGAGTGGAAGAAAGGCAAAAAGGAATTATAAACAGCCAGAAAACAATTAACAAAACAGTACTAGTAAGTCCACTATTGATAATAACATCACATGTCAATGAATGAAATTATCCATTCAAAAGACAAAGACTGAATATATAAAAAACAAAATAAGAAAATAAGTTGGGGCCAGTGTAGTGGCATAGCAGGCATTGGTTTGTGTCCCGACTCCTCCATTTCTGACCCAGCTCCCTGTTAATTACCTGGGAAAGGCAGTAGAGGATAGCCTAAATGTCTGGACCCCTGCCACCCACATGGGAAACCTGGAAGAACCTGCTTCCTGGCTTTGGCCTGGACCAGCCCTCATTGTTGTGGTCCTATGGGGACTGAACCAGAGGATACAAGATACAAGATCCCTCTTTCTCTCCCTCTGTCTCCCTCTCTCTCTGTAACTCTTTTAAGTAAATAAATAAATCTTTAAAAAAAGAAGAGAAAAATACACTGCCTAAGAGAGAATGAGTTTAGCTCTAAGGACACAGATAGATTGAAAGTAAAAGAAAAAAAAGAAAGTAAAAGGATTAAAATTTTCCATGTAAATATTAATGGAAGAGAGCAGAGATGTTTAGATGTATTTGGGGCAAAATAGACTTTCAATAAACTGTCATCAGAAAAAAAGGTTATTATGCAATGACTGTATTAGTTAGCTTTTCATTAATATAACAAAATATCTGAGGTAGCCTAACTTCATAAAGAGGTTTATTTTACTCACAGGCTTGGAGGTGTGCCATCCAAATTGTCTTGTGTGGACTTTATCTCTCGTGAGGAGCCCATGGTAACTGGTAGATGGTAGAGCATATACAGATTTTTTTTTTTTTTTGACAGTCAGAGTGGACAGTGAGAGAGAGAGACAGAGAAAGGTCTTCCTTTTTGCCGTTGGTTTACCCTCCAATGGCCGCCGTGGCTAGCATGCTGTGGCTGGCACACCGCGCTGATCCGATGGCAGGAGCCAGGTGCTTCTCCTGTTCTCCTATAGGGTGCAGGGCCCAAGCACTTGGGCCATCCTCCACTGCACTCCCTGGCCATAGCAGAGAGCTGGACTGGAAGAAGGGCAACCGGGACAGAATCCGGTGCCCCAACCGGGACTAGAACCCGGTGTGCCAGTGCTGCAGGCGGAGGGTTAGCCTGTTGAGCTGCGGTGCCGGCTTGAGCGTATACAGATTAAGGATCATATGGTGAGCCAAAAAGCAGAGAAAGTGATTGGGCCCAAACTCAATCTTTTATAACAGCTCTCTTTTGAAAACTATCTTCCAAGGGTACAACCTCAATGACATAAGGATCTCTCTCTAGGAGCCTTTAAAAGTTCCAACAACTCCCAATAATGCCCCCTGAGGAAAAAGCCGTTAACACTGAGCCTCTGCAGGGCATTTAACAATGAGATCATAGCAATGACAAAGAGATCATCAAGAGGACATAACAACTGTAAATTTATATGCATTCACCATGGGAGCATCTAAATATGTAAAACACATATTAGTATATCTACCCTCGATAAATCATCTAGACAAAAACCAATAAGAAAATTACTTGAACCAACGTTTAGCCCAAATTAGTTTAATCAGTATACTGGGGATTCCAGGGTGGTGGAATAGGGAAAAGGTATACTGCTGTAGGCTAGGGGGAAATAGAAAAAAAGTTAGAGAAAGTATATTCTCAAGGGAGAGTTAGAAAACTGCTGTGGAGATTCTACAGAAGGAAGCAGGACGCCATGAATCTGTGAGGAAGGTACAGAAATGCAGCAACAAGCACAGAAACAACACAAGACCCCAGCAGCCTGGAGCCAGAGAAAACGCCAGCTTTGGCGAGCAAGGTGAGATCAGGTTGCAGCAGCCTGTACCACTGGTGATATAGCCAGAGAGAGAGCCTGTCGGCCATCTATGGACTTTTTTAAAGATTTATTTTATTTATTTGAAATACAGAGTTACAGAGAGAGGTAGAAACATAGAGAGAGGTAGAGACACAGAGAGAGGTCTTCCATCCGCTGGTTCACTCCCCAGATGGCCGCAATGGCTGGAGCTGCGCCGATCCAAAGCCAGGAGCCAGGAGCTTCTTCCTGGTCTCCCATGTGGGTGCAGGGACCCAAGGACTTGGGCATTCTTCTACTATGCCAGGACATAGCAGAGAGCTGGATTGGAAAAGGAGCAGCCGGGACTAGAACCTGGCCAGCATCCCAGGCCAGGGCTTTAACCCGCTATGCCACAGCACCAGCCCCAATTTATGGGCTTTTAAAATAAGATTTATTTGTTTATTTGAAAGAGAGAGAGAGAGAGAGAGAGAGAGAGAGAAGAGAAGAGAAGAGAAGAGAAGAGAAGAGAAGAGGAGACAAGACGAGACGAGACAAAGAGAGAGGAAAATCTGTTGGTTCACTTCCCAAATGGCTGCAACAGCTGGGGCTGGGGAAAGCTGAAGGCAAGAGCCAGAAGCCAGGAGGTTCTTCTCGGTCTCCCATGTTGGTGTAGGGACTCGAGGACTTGGGCCATCTTCTGCTGCTTTACTAAGAGATTTAGCAGGGAGCTGGATCAAAAGTGGAGCGGCTGAGACTTGAACCTGCACCCATACGGGATGTTGGCACTACAGACAGTGGCTTAAGCTGCCATGCCACAGTGTCAGCTTCAATCTACGGAGTTTTAAAAAAAATTATTTATTTATATGAAAGTCGGGAGAGAGAGAGAGAGAGAGAGAGAGAGAGAGAGAATGAATTCCTCCATCTGCTGGTTCACTCCCCACGTGTCCTCAACGGCTGGGGTTGGGTCAAGCCAAAGACAGTTGCGTCTGGGTCTCCCACATAGGTATAGGGGCCCAGTAACGTGGGCCATCATCCACTGCTTTCCCAGATGCATTAGCAGGGAGCTGGATCAGAAGTGTAGCCACCGGGACTTGAATTGATGCCCATATGGGATGATGGAATTGTAGTCAGTGGCTTAACCTGCTGTACCACAACACCAGCCTCCCAAAGACTTTAATTAATAATATATATTGGTTCACCAGATATTACAAATGTATCACACTACTGCAATATGTTAACCACAGACGAAATTTCATGCAGGCATGGTGAATGGGAGGCATAAGCACTCACCATACCGAAAGAAAGATAATAAAAACAGAGTTGGAGGAGGAATTTAGTCTAGGAGTTAAGAAGCTCACATCTCATATCAGAGTACTGGAATTAGATTCCCAGATCCGAGTCCTGCCTCTAGCTTCCTGCTAATTCTGACCCCAGGAGACAGCAGTGATAGTTCAATGGAATGGTTCCTGCCACCCATGTGGAAGACCTGGATTGTGTACCTGTTCCCTGGATTTGGGTCTGGCCCAACCACATCCATTCCAGCCATTTGGGGAAGTGAACCAGTGGATGAGGGAACATGATTTTTTTTTCTCTCCTCCTCCCTCTCTCACAAATAAACTTAAATAAATAAATACAGATATTTTAGATGAGGAGGATGGCATAGCACAATGTCTTTCTCGGGTACTGGAGGGTTCATGTAGACAAAAATAATAATAAAGAGATTAGAAACGTAGTTTGGGGTCAGTTTATGAAGTGCCCATAACACTGGGGAAAAGCAATTTTAGTATTATTTAGTGGGTGTTGGAGACTAAACAGAGTAATCTGTCATTTTAACTTTCTTCTACAAGTCTCATTTTTCTTTTAAATCCCATACTCTTCAATTAAGGCCATTTTCTCCAACAATACAATATATATTGATAATAGACATAAACAAAACTTTAAATTTTTTAAACATATATAATAAGGTTACTAGGAAACTATCTAATGTTTTCCTGAGCCTAAAAATAAAGCTCTCCTTGGATCATCTGTGAGCTCAACATTTCCCAGTGAAATGGCTGTGAACAATTTCTATTTATAAAAGTAACAAATATCATCGTATATTTTTGCTGCATTTTATAACAATCTTATTTAACTCTTCCATAGGCAAAAGTTAATCTAATGTAGATTCTTATCCATATAATGGTCTGCCATTTTAGTCTCAATTCATTGTAAATAATTCCTTATATATTTCAAGGCATTTGGGGTTAAGCAGTAGTTTTACACAGTGTTCACTTACAGTAGAGTTCCTAATACATGCTTGTTCTTAGTCCAGCCTGGATAACATGCTCACCACTAAATAAATGACTGTGTGTGAGTGAATGGAGCATTGCGATAAGTTATTTTGATGAAATATCAACTTCATGCAGAACGGAAAGTGAGATGAGCTCCATGAAAGCCATTTTAAAACACACAGTTCTATAAAGGAGATGATGCTGGTTAGGCAACCAAATCTATGGGTTCCTAAGGAAAATAACTAAATGTAGTTATGATGGCTATGATTAATTTCATTTGGCTATTTAGAGCATAATGTTCACCAAGGAAGTCTGGTCGGCATTATGGTGCAGTGGGTATAGGCACTGCCTGTGACACCAACAACCCATATGGGCACTAGTTCTTGTTCTGACTACTCTACTTACTTGCTAATTCCCCTGGGAAAGCAGCCAAGACGGCTCACGTACGTGTGCCCTTAACTCAATATGGGAGACCTCGATGAAGCTCCAGGGTCCTGGCTTTGGCCTGGCCTAACTGTAGCCAATACAACTATTTGGAGAGTGAACCAGCAGATGGAAGATTCTTATTCATTCTCTCTCTCTCTCTCTCTCTCTCTCTCTCCTCTCAAGTTTTATCTTTCCAATAAAAAAGCTAATCTTGAAAAAATTATTGTGGGATAAATCATATGAGTAGAGTTATTGGCCAATGCTAAAGTAGTGTATTATTCAATTTAGAACCTGCTGCTTGTAGATAAGTGCTAGAATTGCTATAGAGGATTCAAAAAATCAGTAAGATAAGCTCTACTTTCATATCATGATCCAGCCAAAGGAGAAAAATACATATTAGCCATAACAAAAAAATTACAAGAATGTGATATTAAGATACATACAGACTGAAAGGGCAAGGATGGAAAAAAGATATTCCATGATAACAGAAAGCAAAATGAGCAAGTATAGTCATTCTTATATCAGACAAATTAAACATTAACACAAAAATCGTTAAAAGAGATAAAGAATAGCATTATGTAATGGTTAAGGGATCACTTCAACAGGAATGTATGAACACGATAAATGTATATGCACCCAATGCCAAGGTGCCTGGCTGTTTAAAACAAATGTTAATGGATCTAAAGGGAGACACAGTCTCCAATACAATAGTAATAGCGGACTTTGAAACCCCACTTTCATCAATGGGGAGATCAACTAGACAGAAAATCAACAAAGAAACAGCAGAGCCAATCCACACAATGGACCAAATGGACCAGACATCTACAGAACCTTTAATCCAATAGTTGCAGAATACAGATTCTATTCATCAGTGCTCGGAACTTTTTCCAGGACAGGCCATATGCTAGATAATAAAACAAGTCTCAGCCAATTAAAAAAATCAAAATCATACCATTCATCTTTTCTGACCACAATGGAATGAAGCTGGAAATTAACAATTCAAGAATCTATAGAACAGACACAAACACATGGAGACTGAACAACATGCTACTGAATGAATAGTAGGGTCATAGAAAAAAATCAAAAGAGAAAAAAAAATTCTGGAAAAAAATGAAGACAACAATACAACATATCAAAACATGGGATACAGCAAAAGCAGTTTTAATAGGGGAGTTTATAGCAATTGGTGCCTACATCAAGAAATTGGAAAGACCAAATAAATAAGCTTTCAAGGCATCACAAGGACCTAGAAAAACAACAAACCAAACCCCAATTTAGTAGGAGGAAATAAATAATTAAAACTAGAGATTAAACAAAATTAAAAAAAAACAAATACAAAAGATCAATAAATGAAGAGTAAATTTCTGAAAAAATCAATACACCATTGGCCAAACTAGCCAAAATAAAAAAGAGGCAGAAGACCCAAATGAAAATATTCAGAGACAAAAAAGAAATTGTAATAACAGATCCACAGAAATAAAAAGAATCATCAGGAATCACTACTTAGAGCTGTATGCCAATAAACTGGATAATCGAGAAGAAATGGATAGATTCTTGGAAATATACATTCTACAAAAATTGACTCATGAAGACACAGAAAAGCAAAACAGACCAATAAACAAGATGGAGATTGAATCAGTAATGAAGGCACTCCCAACAAAGAAAAGCCCTGGATTGGATGGCTTCACTGGTGAATTCTACCAAACATTTAAAGAAGAAATAATTCTAATTCTTCTCAATCTATTCAAAACAACTGAAAGGGAGGTAACCCTCTAAAACTCCTTCTATGAAACCAGAATCATTTTAATTCCTAAAATAGAAAAACACAGCAGAAAAATAGAACTACAGACCAATATCCCAGATTTGAAGATGCAAAAATCTTCAACAAAATACTAGCTAATCGAATCCAGCAACACATCAGAAAGATCATTCACCTGAACCAAGAAGGATTTATCCCTGGTATGCAGGGATGGTTCAACATTCACAAATAAATAAATGTAATGTATCACAGTAACAAACTGAAGAATAAAATTCATATGATTATTATATAGATGCAGAGAAAGAATTTGATAAAAAAACTACATCTTTTCATGATGAAAAACTTAAGTAAATTGGGTATAGAAGAAACATGCCTTAACACAATCAAAGCAATTTATGACAAACCCTCAACCAGCACTTTATTGAATGGGGAAAAGTTGGAAGCATTCCCTCTAAGATCTGGAGCCAGACAAGGATACTCTCACCAATGCTATTCAATATAGTCCTGGAAGCTTTAGCCAGAGTCATTAGGCAAGAGAAAAAAATCAAAGGGATACAAATTGGAAAGGAGAAAGTCAAACTACCCCTATTGCAGATGACATGATTCTATATGTTGTGGAACCAAAAGACTTCACAAAGAGACTACTGAACCTCATAAAAGAGTTTGGTAAAGTGGCAGTATACAAAACTAGAACACAAAAATCAATAGCCTTTGTGTACACAATGCTGTAGCTTATAAAGAACTTCTAAGATCAATACCATTCACAATGGCTACAAAAATTAAATACCTTGGAATAATTTTTACCAAGGAGGTCAAAGATCTCTATGATGAAAATTACCAAACTTTAAAGAAAGAAATACAAGACATAAAAAATGGAAAAAATCTTCCATGTTCATGGATTGAAAGAATTAGTGTCATCAAAATATTCATACTGCTGAAAGCTATTTACAGATTCATTCCAATCAAAATATCAATGACATTCTTTTCACATCTACAAAAATGATGCTAAAATTCATATGGAATCACCAAAAGACAAATACCATATGTTTTCCCTGATCTGTAGTAATAGAGTACCTAAAAGGTATTGTATTGAAGTGAAATTAACATTTTGAGGTTCAATGATTGTTTACAGCCCTTGTCTCAACTGTTGAAGAACAGCGTTTTTTTTTTTTTTTTCTTCATCCTATTTGTTGAACTCTTTACTTAGTATAGGGATAATCTTATCAGTATAAAGTAAACTGAAAATAGAATTTTGTAAAAATTAAGAGTGCGGGCCGGCGCCATGGCTCAATAGGCTAATCCTCCACCTGTGGTGCCGGCACACCGGGTTCTGGTCCCAATGGGGGCACCAGATTCTGTCTCGGTTGCCCCTCTTCCAGGCCAGCTCTCTGCTGTGGCCAGGAAGTGCAGTGGAGGATGGCCCAAGTTCTTGGGCCCTGCACCCCATGGGAGGACTGGAGAGGCACCTGGCTCCTGCTTTCGGATCAGCACAGTGTGCTGGCTGCAGTACGCCAGCAGCAGTGGCCATTGGAAGGTGAACCAATGGCAATGGAAGACCTTTCTCTCTGTCTCTCTCTCTCACTGTCCACTCTGCCTGTCAAAAAATTAAAAATGAATAAATAAAAAAATTAAGAGTGGGAATAGGAGAGGGAAGAGGAAGAAGGGTGGGAGCATGGGTGGTAGTGAAATTAGGGTGGGAGGTATTACTATATTCCTGGTTGGTGGGTTGTTATATAGTGGGTCATTCCATGCACTTGGTCTCTTATGAACATGGTTTCTTGTGTTCTCTCTTCTCTGCCACATGATGATGCAGGCAAGGGAGCCCTCAACATAGTTCCCACAAATGTAGCTGCCCAAACTTGGACTTTAAGCCAAACAAACAATGAACCAGATAAACCTCTTTTGTTTATGCAGTGTCCAACCTCAAGTATTTTGTTACAGCAACAGAAAAAAGACTAATATGGAGAGATAGAAGTACCTTACATGTGCAATGCAGAGCACTCACTACACACATCATTACTTACTGAGATTTATTAACAGTCTAAGAACACTATTTCATTCAGTACAAAACAGTATTCACCACTTGATCATCAACAAAAGGCCTAAAGAGAAGGAATTATTGGAGTGGATGAGGTATAGATAGGTTTTAAGGAAAATCTTCAAAAGGATATATGAAAAGATAGAGAAGATAAAAGGTCATTAATGTTCCTGGGGAAGGAAAGTATCATAAGTAAATGTTGGGTAGGGGACAATGAAGAGAATTAGCATACACCACTGTGTCTCCCATTCCAATCATCTTAAAGCTGGAGATTGATCAATGAAATCAGAGTAACTGAGAACACAGTTGTTGGAAAAGCAGAAAATACCTGTGTTTTAGAGGCTTCTGTCCCTTTTTTTAATGCACACTCTATATAATCATCTTTGTCCATAGTTTCCAAATACATATCAATGAATCCCAAATCATTACTATTCCGTCAATGTACATCTGGTATATACAGCATAAGGGTACTCCAAAAAGTCCATGGAAAAATGCATACTATAAAAAACCTATACATGGATTTCAAAATTGTCTGCACTCAAAGAAACTTATCTTTTAGTTCCACTTCTCCATGAGCTTTTTGAAGTATCCCTATATATTCCAGGGTTCACACTGAGGAGTAATTCCCAGAGGAAGATTACTGAAAATATCTGGAGATACAGTTAGCTGTCACAACTGAATAGAAGGTGATAATGGAGGTTTTTCACATAAAACAGAAAAGCTACTGAATTTCATATGGACTCTCAAGGGATACAGAATAGACCAGAAAAATGAAACAAAGAGAACAAATTTGAATGGCTCATTTCTTGATTTCATAGCTTACAACAGGAAAGAAATAGAAGACACACACAAAGAAGGAAAAGCCTTCCATGTTTGTGGGTTGAAAGAATTAATATCATAAAAATGTCTGTACTGCCGAAAGCAATTTTCAGATTCAATATGATTCCAATCAAATACATTCTTCTCAGATTTAGAAAAAATGATCCAAAAATTCATATGGGAACACAAGGGACTCCATATAGCCAAAGAAATCTTAAACAATAAAAACAAAGCTGGAGGCATCACAATATCAAATTTCAAGACTTACTATAGGGTTGTTACAATCAAAACAGCCTGGTATTGACACAAAAATAGACACGTGTAGCAATGGAACAAAATAGAAACCCCAGAAATTAATACACTCATTTAGAACCAGCGGATCATTGACAAATGATCATTCCCTGGTGAAAGAGCAGTTTCTTCAACAAAAATCTATTGTGAAAATTGGATCTCCACATGCACAAGTATACAACAAGACCCTACCTTATACCCTATACAAAAATTAACTCGAAGTGGATAAACCTATGACCTGAAACCTAGAAAATTACTACAGGAAAACAGAGTGGAAATGCTTCGAGACATTGCCATAGGCAATGACTTCTTAGATAAGACCCCAGAAGCACAGGCAAAAAAAAAAAAAAAAAGAAAGAAAGAAAGAAAAACAGTGCAATGGGATTACATCAAGCTAAGAAGCTCTGCACAGTGAAGGGAACATTCAACAATGTGAACACGAAGCCAACAGAATGGGAGAAACTATTTGCAAACTATGCATCTGATAAAGGATTAATATCCAGAATATGTAAGGAGTTCAAGTAACTCAACAACAACAAAACAAATGATCTCATGGGCTAAGGGGACCGGTGCCAATGCACAGTAGGTTAATCCTCCGCCTGTGGCGCCGGCATCCCATATGGGCACTGGTTTGAATCCTGGCTGCTCCACTTCCAATCTAGCTCTCTGCTATGGCCTGGGAAAGCAGTGGAGGATGGCCCAAGTCTTTGGGCCCCTGCAGCCAAGTGGGAGACCTGAGGAAGATCTTCGTTCCTGGCTTCGGATCGGCACAGCTCTGGCTGCTGTGGTCAATTGGGGAGTCAACCATCGGATGGAAGACCTCTCTCTCTCCCTCTCTCTGACTCTCCTCTCTCTGTGTAACTCTGACTTTCAAATAAATAAATAAATCTTTTTAAAAAATGTGCTAAGGATATGAACAGCCATTTTTCAAAGGAGGAAATAAATGCAAGTAAAAATCACAATGAGGTATTGCTTCACCCCTATTAGAATGGTTATCACCCCTAAATCAAAAATAAGAAATACTGGTGATTATATAGAGAAAAAGGTACCCTAATGCACTGTTGGTGGGAATGTAAACTGGTTACAGCTATTATGGAAGATAGTATGGAGACTCCTCATAATATTAAAAATAGATCTACCTTATGAATTAGCTATCACACTCCTGGGAATATACCCAATGGAAATGAAATCAGCATATGAAAGAGCTATCTGTTCCCCCATGTATAGAGCAGCTTGATTCATAACAGCTAAGATATGAAACTAACCTAGATGTCCATCAGCTGATGACTGAATAAAGAAAATGTGGTATATATACATAACATAATACTACTTAGTCATAAAAAGAATGAAAATCTGACTTTTTGCAACAAAATGGATGCAAGTGGAGATCATTATGCTTAGTAAAATAAGCCAGAATAAAAAATTAATGTATATGTGTGAGATCGACATATTGGGATTTAATTATTGTTTACAGTCCTTGTCTATATTCCTGATGAACAGTGGTCTTTCTTTCTTTATTATTTATTTATCTAAAGAGAACTGATTTCATGTATTTCATATATACAATTTTAAGCCCATAAATTTTCTTCTCACCTTCCCTCCCTGCCACCTTAAGCAATCGTCTTTCTAATTTTTATTTGTTGAACTCTTTATTTAGTGGAACATTAATCATCTGACTGTAAAGTATATTTAAAATATGTTATTGCAAGAACTAAAAAGGAAAGAAAGAGGGAGATGGGGAGGGAATTATATTTTTAGAATAGCACCTATGAACTACATGAAAACTATTTCTCCCCTTCCCCATTACTACAGAATGAGGAAGCAAGATGGCAGCTGAGTATGACACTCTTTCAACCACCTCCTCACAGACACACCAATTTCAACAGCTACTCACATATGAAGTCACCTTCACAAGAGCTACATAAGACTGTAGTTTCCTGCAGGCTTCCTTGAGAGACCACAGTGCCTCATTTTAGTATAAAATTAAGAAAACACACACTGAAGAATCAGGATTAAAGAGTTGCCTGCATCACTCATACCCTAGGTCCTAATAGCTGATAAAGGAGAGAGATACCTGTGGAATATGGCAGGAAATGCAGGATAGAACCTTGTTTTGGAGCCCAGATCTTGGCCTGCTACTATGAGATCCAGCATCATCTCATAAAGCCCAAAGGCTTTATTTTCAGGTCAGTGCTCCTAGAATAAGACTCTGAACTTGCCTGGTCCTGAGGTAAGCCCTGCACCTTGGTGGAATGGACTCATTCTGGTGTTTTTCAGACTGACTTCAGGTGGGTCTGGCTCACACTGCAGCAGTTTCTGGGGGCTAATTACTGTGAGACTCAGGCATGAGCCAGCCTGGTATGTTTCAAAGGCCAGGGCTGCTGTTATTACCATCTTCCAGCCTTGGGCAGACAGCAAGGAGCCACAGGACTGTGTATTGAGTCTTAGTTCTTGATTGTAAATCTGAACACTGGGAAGATGCTAACAGTTCCCAATCTTATGGAAGCACCGATGAATGGACTCTTTGGACTTACCCCAGTATCAGGTGCAGATCTTCTGCACTGTGGCATGATGGACTTTCGTGGCTTTATCGACACCAGCCTCACATGGGCCTGACATTCATTCCAATATTGCACAGGGACTAATAACTGTCAGATCTAGGTCTGAGTGTGTTAGTGCCTGCCTGGATGGATGAGGGATGCCTCCATCACCCCTTCTACAAACTTGGGCAGACAGAAAGGTTCAGTGCCAGACTAATAGGCTGATAAAACAACACTGAGCAGATCCTAACAATTTCTGTCCAAAAGCCAGTGCCTACAGACAGATGCACTGAACTTGATTTGGTACCAAGTGGAATTTTATGGCTGAAATTAATCAATCTTATGCCTTAGCCAGGATCACCAGTGGCTGCTAGGAGTAGCATGTGGCAGTGTTCATCTGAGCACAGACAAGATATGTGCTCCACCTGAGATCTAGCATCATGGCATTGATGGACTCAGGACTAGTCTGAACATTAGCCGCAGTAAAAGTATGTGGAAAGTGACTACCCTATTTTAGACTTCTCTAGTAAATTATGATGAGCAATATACTAATATATTATTTATTATTATTATATTATATTCTCATTAATATACTATTATTATTTGAGTAAAAAATCTGAGCTCAGGAGTATTATAGGGTTGAAATGAAAAATCATCAACATCAGACTTAGGACAAATCTTGATTTATTGTCAATATAGCAGTGTCCACAGCCAAAGAGAAAGAAATAGACTGTTTAAAATTTCCAGAAAAACAGCTACAAACTAAGCCAGATTATGAAAACTAATCCTTCAATGTGCAGAGGACATTGTACACAATCAAGTATTAAAACTTCCAGGGAACAATGACCTCAAAACTAAAGAAAAAACTAAGGTACCAAAAAGCAACCATCTAGGAATTGAAAGTTTTAATTCTCAGATGAAGATTTCAAAAATAACTGCTTAACTAACTTTGAGAATACAAAGAAATAATTTAATGTTCTAACATACAGAATTGATAGAGAAACAGAAGTAATTAAGCAAAATAAAGCAGAAAACAAAAATGTACACATTAAATTAAAACACATCAGAATATCAATAGTGAAACAGATCAAACAGGAAAGAATAAATGAGCTCAAAGACAGGTTATTTGAAAATATATTAGTAAAAAGGAAATAAAAAATCAAGAGGAATGAAGAAAACTTATAGGACTTTTAAAAAAGATTTATTTGTTTATTTGAAAGTCAGAGTTACACAGAAAGAGAAGAAGAGGGAGAGAGAGAGAGAGAGAGAGAGAGAGAGAGAGAGAGAGAGAGAGAGAGAGAGGTTTTCTATCTACTGGTTCACTTCCCGATTGGCCACAATGGCCAGAGCTGCTCCGATCTGAAGCCAGGAGACAGGAGTTTCTTCTGGGTCTCCAACGTGGGTGCAGGGGCCCAAGGACTTGGGCCATCATCTACTGCTTTCCAAAGACATAGCAGAGAGCTGGATTGGAAATGGAGCGGCTGGGACTTGAACTGGTGCCCCTAGAGGATGCTGGCACTGCAGGTGGCAGCTTTATCCACTATGCCACAGCACCAGCCCCAAAAGGTTATAGGACTTTGAGAAAACAGAGAATGACTAAATATAGAAGGTAATAAGGTCCAAGAGGTACTTGGGAGTGCCAAAGTAGTAGAAAGCATATTCAAAGAAAAGATAATTGAAAAGCTCAAAAATCTAGAGAAAGATCTAAATATCCAGGTACAGGAAGGTCAAAGGTCACAAGTTAGATTCTACCCAATTAAGACTCTCCTAAGACATATTCAATTGGAATTCTCCAAGACTAAAGATACATAGAGGATTCTCAAGGAGGTCCTAATTGGCCTGAGAATAGACTTCTCAGCAGAAACTTAACATATCAGAAAAAAGTAAAATAAGACATTCACAGCACTAAAGGGAAAAAAATTACTAGCCAAAAATACTGCATCCAGCAAAGCTATTCTTCAGATATGAAGGATAGAGAATTCCCAAACAAAAGCTGAGAGAAATTATCACTACCAGATTTGCCTTACAAGAAATGCTAAAGGGAGTTCTTCAAACTGAAACAATGAAAAGCTAATAATTAAGAAAATTCCAGAAGGTAGAAAACTTATTGGTAGTGCCAATGTTGTAGTACAGCAGGTTAACATGCCACTGGTGACACTGGTATCCCATATCAGAGAACTGATTTAAAATTGGCCACTCCACTTCCAATCCTGCTTCCTGCTAACATACCTGGGAAAGCAGCAGCAGATGGCCCAAGAACTAGGGTCATGCCAGCCACGTGGGAGATCTGGATGTAGTTCTGGACTCCTGGATTTGACCTAGTCCAGCCTGCCACAGTGGAAAGTGAATCAGTAGACAGAAGCTCAATCTCTGTGTGTGTACATTTGTGTGTGTGTCCCTTTGTCTCTCTGCCTTTCAAATAAATAAATAAGTTAATGAATCTTTAATAAAAAGAAAACTCATTGGTAATAATAACTGCAAATTCAGGATGTTCTCAAACATGATATATAAACTATCCATATCTTCAGTGTGAAGACTAAAAATCCAATAACTACATTAAAATATTAAGAGGAAGACAATACAGAAATAAAATTGAGCACTTAGACATAGTTATAATACAAGTTATAATACAAGTCTTTGAAGACAGAGAGCTTACATGGGAAATTAGTGCACAGTGACTCCTGTTGCTGATTTAACAATTAACACTCTTAGGTATGATGTCAGTGATCACCCGAGGCTCTTGACATGAACTTCCCAGGCTATGGAAAAAATATGAATCAACAAACTCTGTCAGTATTTAGACAAGGCCATAAGCAAAGTGGAAGATCTTTCCTCCCTTCAGAGAAAAGTATCTCCTTCTTTGATGACAATTTTTTTCCACTGGGGTCTCACCCACTGAGATCCTTCATGTAGGACAATTTTAGCCTCAGTATCTTGGCTTTTCATGCCTGAAATGCTCTCCTGGGCTTTTCAGCCAGAGCAGAATGCCTTAAGGGCTGATACTGAAGTCAGAGTGCTATTAAAAGTGATTGTCATTCGGGCAGAGCCAAGATGGCAGAATAGTGAGGGTGCGCAGTGATAGTCCGGGAAAAGATAGTTTAATAAAAGTGGAGTTACTGTAGTCTCAGGGAAAGGCTCACGAAAAAAAATTGCAGAGGAAACTCTACAAAATCTAGTGGATGTGACATGGAGGAACTACAGGGAGAACAAGGACAGCCACGGCTCGGAAGCCCAGCCACTGAGTCTGCGCACCAGCGCTGGAAGGGGAGGTGAGACAAAAACCTTGGTAGCCCAAGACATTGGCGGGGAAATGGCACAAAGAGCCAAGAGGGAACAAGGCTTGAAGCCCTGCTGGAGAAAGTTCACCAGGCTGACTGAAGGAGAGAAAAAAAAATGAATAAATAAAAGGAATCAGCATGGACAAGGGCCTCTCTCTCCAAAACCTTACAAAGCTGAGCAAGACAAAGAACAGGCACCATTTTGAACATACATAAAGCTCACAATCAGTCAAGCAGAAAAACCTAACTCTGGTGGGGAGAAATAACAGGAGATTAGGAACTAGTGAAGGTGTGGAACTAATGAACTGAGACTGTGAAAATCTGAGGGTGGGCAAGAGAAATCACGGAGTAAACAAACTCAGTAACCTTGGCAACCCTGTGGGAGACTGCAGAGAAATTTGAGACCACACTGAGGGCTGCATAGACCCTTTGTGTGGTCCTTGGGGTAGAGCAGACGAATACCCACAGGAAACAGATTTCATACATCGACTACCCTCAATTCTGCTCAGCTGTGCGGAATTACTTCCCTTCTGAGTCAAAAAAAAAAAGAGAGAGAGTGAGCGAGCAATAGAGAGAGAATAACCTGGGTGACTCACCTTTGGCACACCCTTAACCCTGAAGAACCAAATAGAGTTCTCTGGCCACACCCATCACAGCCTCTAAGGATCCCTCAAAAGCAGACAGTCCACTGAATCTAGAGTCATAGTATAACAAGAAAAACCACTACAGTGAAGAAACCAAAGAATATCTCCACAATGCCTAAAAACAAACACAGAAACCTAGGAAACAACAACAAGGAAGACACTATGACACCTCCAAATGAACAAGACACCCCAAGCAAAGATTATGAAGATGATGAGATAGAAGAAAGGCAAGATATGGCTCGCAAAAAATTGATAAGAACATTAAGAAGTTCTCAAAAACAAATTCTTGAACTACAGAAATCCTTACTGACAGGACAGAAAATCTCTCTTGTGAAAATGAAATATTAAGGAGGAATCAAAATGAAATGAAACAACTAGTAGTTAATGAAACTGTGATAGTGAAGAGAAATCATAATGAAATGAAGAATTCAATAGATCAAATGACAAACACATTATAGAGCTTTAAAAACAGAGTCAGTGAAGCAGAAGAGAGAATATCGGATTTAGAAGACAGAGAACAGGAAAGTATATAGTTAAACCAAAGAAAAGAAGAGGAAATTAGAAATCTAAAAAATATTGTTGGGAATCTACAGGATACTATTAAAAAACCCAACATTCGGGTTCTAGGAGTTCCTGAAAGCATGGAGAGGGAGAAAGGATTAGAAGGCCTTTTTAGTGAGATACTAGCAGAGAACATCCTGGGTTTGGAGAAGGACAGAGACATCCTAGAACAAGAAGCTCATAGAACCCCTAATAAACATGACCACAAGAGATCTTCACCACGGCACGTTGTAATTAAACTCACCACAGTGAACCATAAAGAAAAAATTCTAAAATATGCAAGAGAGAAACGCCAGATTACTTTCAGACTCACAGCAGACTTCTCATCAGAAACCCTACAAGCTAGGAGGGAATGGTGAGATATAGCCCGGATACTAAGAGAGAAAAACTGCCAGCCAAGAATATTATACCCTGCAAAGCTCTCATTTGTGAATGAAAGTGAAATAAAGACCTTTCATAACAAACAGAAATTGAAAGAATTTGTCGCCACTCATCCAGTCCTGCAAAAGATACTTAAAGATGTGCTACACACAGAATCACAGAAACACAGTCGTCAATATGAAAGAAGGTAAAGGAAGAAAACATACCAGTAAGAGATCATAGGAAGCTCAAAGCATATACTAGAAAATATCTTTGGGAAAACGGCAGGGCAAAGTTACTACTTATCAATAGATACATTGAACATTAATGGCCTCAACTCTCCAGTTAAAGGCACAGATTGGCTGAATGAATTAAGGAACAAAACCTATCTTTCCAACAAAGTTGCACGAGAATGAAAGTGAAAGGTTGGAAAAAAATATTCCATGCCAACAGAAACCAAGAAAAGCAGGTGCAGAAAAAATAAACTTTAACACAAAAACTGTTAAGAGAGACAAAGAGGGGCACTCATATATATATATATATATATATATATATATATATATATATATAATTAAGGGTTCAATTCAATAGGAAGATGTAACAATTATAAATGTATATGCACCTAATTACAGGGCACCGGTTTACTTAAAAGATATGCTAAGGGACTTAAAGGGAGACTAAGATTCCAATACAATAGTACGGGGGGACTTCAATACTCCACTGTTAGAAATAGATCAACAGGACAGAAGATCAACAATGAAACAGATTTAATCGACACTATAGCCCAAATGGATCTAACAGATATCTAAAGACCTTCAATCCTACATTTAAAGATTTTACATTGTTCTCAGCAGTGCATGGAACCTTCCCTAGGATTGACCACATACTAGGCCATAAAGGAAGTCTCAGGAAATTTAAAAGAATTAGAATCATACCCTTGCAGCATCTCAGACCACAGCGGAATGAAGGTGGAAACTAGCAACTCAGGAATCCCTAGAGCATATGCAAACACATGGAGACTCAACAACATGCTCCTGAATGAACACTGGGTCATAGAAGATATCAAAAGAGAAATCAAAAACTTTCTGGAAGTAAATGAGGATAACAACATACATATCAAAACTTATGGGATATGGCAAAAGCAGTGTTGAGAGGAAAGTTTATAGCAATAGGTGCCTACATCAAGAAATTAGAAAGCATTAAATACATGAGCTATCAATGCATCTCAAGGATCTAGAAAACTGCAGCAAACCAGACCCAAAACTAGTAGAAAAAGAGAAATAATTAAAATCAGAGAAGAAACCAACAGGATTGAATAAAAAAAATTACAAAAAGCAGCCAAGGGAAGAACTGTTTTTTTGAAAAAAATGAATAAAATTTACACATCATTGGCTCAACTAACTAAAAAAAGAAAAGACCCAAATCAATAAAATCAGGGATGAAAAAATGTAGCAACAGACACCACAGAAATAAAAAGAATCATCAGAAATTATTACAAAGAGTTGTATGCTAGCAAACAGCGAAATCTATCAGAAATAAATAGATTGCTGGACATATGCGATCTACCTAAATTGAACCAGGAAGACACAGAAAACCTAAACAGACCCATAACTGAGACAGAAACTGAAACTGTAATAAAGGCCCTCCCAACAAAGAAAAGCCCAGGACCAGATGGATTCACTGCTGAATTCTACCAGACATTTAAAGAATAACTAACTCCAATTCTTCTCAACCTATTCAGAACATTGGAAAAAGATGGAATCCTCCCAAATTCTTTCTATGAAGCCAGCATAACCTTAATCCCTAAGCCAGAGAAAGTTTCAGCATTGAAAGAAAATTCCAAACCAATATCCCTGATGAATATAGACGCAAAAATCCTCAATAAGATTCTCATCAAGAGAATCTCTCAATGTGATACACCACATTAACAAACTGCAGAAGAAAAACCATATGATTCTCTCAATAAAAGCACAGAAAGCATTTGATAAAATTCAACACCCTTTCATGATGAATACTCTAAGCAAACTGCGTATAAAAGGAACATTTCTCTATACAATCATAAAAATTTATGAAAAACCCACGGCCAGCATCCTATTGAATGGGGAAAAGTTGGAAGCATTTCCACTGAGATCTGGTACCAGACAGGGATGCCCACTCTCACCATTGATATTCAATATAGTACTATAAGTTTTAGCTGGAGCCATTAGGCAAGAAAAAGAAATTAAAAGGATACAAATTGGAAAGGAATAACTCAAATTATCCCTCTTTGCAGATGATATTATTCTTTATTTAGGGGATCCAAAGAACTCGACTAAAAAGACTATTGGAACTCATAGAAGAGTTTGGCAAAGTAGCAGGATATAAAATCAATGCACAAAAATCAACAGCCTTTGTATACACAGGCAATGCCATGGCTGAGAAAGAACTGCTAAGATCAATCCCACTCACAATAGATACAAAATCAATCAAATACCTTGGAATAAACTTAACCAAACACGTTAAAGAAATCTACAATGAGAATTACAAAATCTTAACGAAAGAAATAGAAGAGGATACCAAAAAGTGGAAAAATCTTCCATGCTCATGGATTGGAAGAATCAATATCATCAAAATGTCCATTCTCCCAAAAGCAATTTATAGGTTCAATGCGATACCAATCAAAATACCAAAGACATTCTTCTCAAATCTAGAAAAAATGATGCTGAAATTCATATGGAGGCACAGGAGATCTCGAATAGCTAAAGAAATATTGTACAACAAAAACAAAGCCAGAGGCATCACAATACCAGATTTCAGGACATACTACAGGGCAGCTATAATCAAAATAGCAAGGTACTGGTACAGAAACAGATGGATAGACCAATGGAACAGAATAGAAACACCAGAAATCAATGCAAACATCTACAGCCAACTTATATTTGATCAAGGATCCAAAACCAATTCCTGGAGCAAGGACAGTCTATTCAACAAATGGTGCTGGAAATTTGGATTTTCTCATGCAGAAGCATGAATAAAGACCCCTACCTTACACCTTACACAAAAATCCACTCAACATGGATTAAAGATCTAAATCTACTACCCAAAACCACCAAATTATTAGAGAACACTGGAGAAACCCTGAAAGATACAGGCACAGGCAAAGACTTCTTGTAAAGTTCCTGGAGGCACAGGCAGTGAGAGCCTAAATTAACAATTGGGATTGCATCAAATTGAGAAGTTTCTGTACTGCAAAAGAAACAGGAAAGTGAAGAGGCAACCAACAGAATGGGAAAAAATATTTGCATACTATGCAATCGATAAAGGATTAATAACCAGATTTTACAAAGAGATCAAGAAACTCCACAATAACAAAACAACTCAATTAAGAGATGGGCCAAGGATCTAAATAGACATTTTTCAAAAGAGGAAATCTAAATGGCTAACAGACACATGTAAAAATGTTCAGGATCACTAGCCATCACGGAAATGCAAATCAAAACCACAATGAGGTTTCACATCACCCCGGTGAGAATGGCTCACATTCAGAAATCTACCAACAACAGACCCTGGCTAGTATGTAGGGAAAAAGGGAGACTAACCCACTGTTGGTAGGTATGTAAACTGGTTTTTCCAGTATGGAATTCAGTCTGGAGATTCCTCAGAAACCTGAATATAACCCTAACATACAACCCAGCCATCCCACTCCTCAGAATTTACCCAAAGGAAATTAAATTGGCAAATGAAAGAGCTGTCTGCACATTAATGTTTATTGCAGCTCAATTCACAATAGCTAAGACCTGGTATCAACCCAAATGCCCATCAACAGTAGACTGGATAAAGAAATTATGGGATATATACTCTATATACCATTGTTTGAACTCTTTAATTAACACACAATTATTCTTAATCGTTTAAAATAACTGAAAAGTGATCTCCATTAAGTATAAGAGGGGGAATGAGAGGGTGGAGATGTACAGTTTGGGACATGCTCAATTGGACTTACCCCTAATGGTAGAGCTAGAAACGTGCCAGGGATTCCAATTCAATCTAATCAATGTGGCATGTAGCAATGTCATCTCACCTGCCAAAGTGATCAGTTTTAGTTCATAACTGATGAAAATATAGGATTAAGTGTCAGGAATTACATAAATAAGACCAGTGTCTCCAAATAATAATTGATAGAATTAAAAAGGAGAGAAAGATCCTACATGGGAAGCAGGATACACAGCAGACTCATAGAATAGCAAACAGGCAAACACCGTAAACTGCACTCTGGCCTCAGAATCAGCCCTTAAGGCATTCAGATCTGGCTAAAAAATCCATGACAGTATTTCAGGAATGGAAAGCCAAGATACTGTGGCAAAAAAAATTGACCTAAATGAAAGATCTCTGTGAGTGAGATCCCAGTGGAAAGAACGGGCCATCAAAGAAGGAGGTACCTTTCTCTGAAGGGAGGAAAGAACTTCCACTTTGACTACGGCCTTGTCTAAATAAGATCGGAATTGGTGAACTTAAGAGGCTTCCATAGCCTTGGCAGCTCATGACAAGAGCCTCGGGTGATTACTGAAGTCATAATTGAGAGTTAAATTGTTAAATCAACAACAGGAATCACTGTGTACCTGCTTCCTGTGTAGGACCTCTGTCCTTAGTGTGTTGTACTATGCGAGTTAACAGTAAAACTACTACTCAAACAGTACTCTATACTTTGTGTGTCTGTGCGGGTGCAGTCTGTTGAAATCTTTATGTAGTATATACTAAGTTGATCTTCTGTATATAAAGATAATTGAAAATCAATCTTGATGAAGAATAGGATGGGAGAGGGAGTGGGAGATTGGATGGTTGCAGGTGGGAGGGAGGTTTTGGGGGTAAAGCCACTATAATTCAAAAGTTGTACCTTGGAAATTTATATTTATTAAATGAAAGTTAAAAAAAGGAAAGAAAAAGAAGAAATGCAGATTAAATATAAGCACAGAAGTCATTTAAAAATTAAAGAATGGAAAATAGCAATAGTGATTCTAATCCTAAGATTAGTATTAGTATTAGTATTAATCCTAATATCAGTATTAGACAAAGTAGATTGAAGAGGAAAATTTTTGCAAGGGATAAAAAAGGCATTTGGTAAAAAAAAAAAAACATAGTCTACTCACAAAGATGTCATAACAATCTTAAAAGTGTGTACACCTAATAAGAAACTTGAAAATAGATTAAGTAATAACTCACAGAACAGCAAAGTGAAATAGGTAAGACCGCAATTTTATTTTGAGCTTTCAGTATTCTATACTTAATAATTAATGGTTGAAACAGATAGACTTATGATCAATAAGAATCGAGAATACTTGTACAATCTAATAAACCAAATTGACACACTTGACATTTATGAAACATTTCACTCAACAGTGAAACACACATTCTTGGGCAGTAGCCAAGCAGGAGAGCTTCACAAAGGCTCTTGGTGGCTAGCAGGCACCCAGCATACATCTTCCTCACTGCCATGATGTCTAAGAGGAAGGTCAGCTTGGCCAAAGGTGCAGTGAAGGAAGAGTTCAAGAGGAGATTATTGAGGACGTTGGCTAAACCTGCCCCTGCAAAAGTGGAATTGAAGCCACAAATGCAGCAGAGAAGGATAGGTCATTGAGCAATATATATATATATATATATTATATATATATATATAAGCAAAAGGGAAAACAGGCCAAGGTAGCTCACCAAAAAACTAAAGGTTTCCTGCAGAAAATGGAGAAACTGAAAATGAAGAGTGTCTAGCCTCTCATGAAGTGGAGAAAGAAGCCACATCAGACTATTATCATATACCATGTCTTATCAGTGGTCCCCGTCTCCCTTATTGTACAACTATTATAAAAATACATGTTTTTATGTAGCTCTAAAAAGATTTTTAAGAAGGATGGAATCCCACTTCATAGCACTTTTGAAGTGTAAATGATTATTTAAAAATTTTATTAACATAAAGAGAACAGACTTTATTCATTCCATAGGTAAAAGCTTCAAGAAGACAACCACACTTACCTCACACCCATGTTATCCCCATCTCCCTCCCTACATCCCCTCTCTTCATCAGATGTTGCAAAGACATGATTTTAATCCACTCTATATTCACAGATTTAATTCACCACTAATCATAACATTCGACAACTAAAAAGTAGGAAGATCGCAGTTCCACAGGAGTATAAACTAGGGTTAAAAACAACAATCATATATCAAAAATTTCCATTTCATTCCTATACATTTTATCAGAAAATGTGTTTTTGAGACTGCCTTATTTCACTAAGCATAATGGTTTTCAGTTACATCTATTTTGTTGCAAAGGACAGGATTTCATTCTTTTTTATAGCTGAGTAGTATTCTACAGCATATATACCATAATTTATTTTTCTAGTCTTCAGTTGATGGGCATTTGGGTTGATTCCACAGCTTAGCTACTGTGAATTGAGTTACAATCAACATGGGAGTACAAATAACCCTTCCATATGCCAATTTCATTTCATTTGTGTAAACTCTCAGAGTGGGATGGCTGGGTCATGTGGTAGATCTGTTTTCAGATCTTTGAGGAATCTCCATACTGTTTTCCTTAATAGTTGTCCTACTTTATATTCCGACCAAGAGTGGATTAGTGTTCCATTGGTTTACACATCTACTTTTGTGCCAGTGCCAGGCTGTTTTGCTTATAACTGCCCTGTAGTATGTCTTGAAGTCTGGTATTATGATGTCCTGGCTTTGTTCCTGTTGTTTAACATTGTTTTAGCTATTCAGGGTCTCTTGTGATTCCATATGAATTTTAGCATCATTTTAATTCTAGATCTGAGAGAATGTCATCGGTATTTTGATTGAGATTGCATTGAATCTGTAAATTGCTGTCAGTAGTATGGGCATTTTGATGATATTAACTCTTCCAACTCATTAACATGGAAGATTTTTCCATTTTTTATATCCCCTATTCTTTCTTTAATGCTTTGTGATTTCATCATAGAGATCTTTCACAACCTTGGTTAAAACAATGTTAAGTAACAAAATCAGAGCATCACAGTACAGCTTGATACTGGCACAAAAACAGACATGTGAACTGATGGAACAGGTCAGAAATCCTAGAAATCAATCCACACATCTATAACCAACTAATCTTTGAAAAATGAACTAAAATCAATCTCTGGGAAAGGACAGTCTCTTCAACAAATGGTGCTGGGATAATTGTATCTATGCATGCAGAAGTATGAAACACGATCCCTACCTTATAATTTATAAAAAAAAAAACCCAAAAGGGATCAATGATCTAAATCTATTTCTTTATACCACCAAATTACTAGAGGAGAACACTGGAGAAATTCTGCAAGACATTGGAATAGGCAAAGACTTTTAGGAGAAGACTCCAGAAGCACAGTCAGTAAGAGCAAAAATAGGAAAATGGGATTACATCAAGCTAAGAAGCTTCTGTACAGCAAAGGAAGCAATTAACAGAGTAAAGAGGCAGCCTACAGAAAGGGAAAGAATATTTGCAAACTATGCAACTGATAAAGGATTAATATGCAGGGTCTATAAAGAGCTTAAAGAAACTCAACAACATGGGGCTGGCGCTATGGCATAATGGGTAAACCCTGTGGCACCAGCATCCCATATGGACACTGGTTCAAATCCTGGATGCTCCAATTCTAATCCAGCTCCCTGCTAATGCACCTAGGAAGCAGCAGAAAGTGGTTCAAGTACATGGGCCCCTGCACCCAACATGGGAGACCCAGAAGAAGCCTCTGGTTCTGGGCTTCTGATCAGCCTAGCTCCAGCTACTGTAGCCATTTGGGGAATGAACCAGCAGATAGAAGATTCTCTCTCTCTTTCTCTCTCTTTCTCTCTCTCTCTGCCTTTCAAACAAATAAATAAATCTTTTTTAAAAAGAAACTTAACATGAAAATATACAATCCAGTTAAAAAGTAGGCAATGGACTTTAACAGGCATTATTCAAAGGATGAAATTCAATTGGCCAACAGACACATTAAAATGCTCAGGATCAGTAGCCATCAGGGAAATACAAATCAAAATCACAATGAGGTTTGGTTTCTTTTTTATTTTTTAAATTTTATTTAACTTATACAAGTTTCATGTATTTCATATATACAGATTTAGGAACCTAGTGACACTTCCCACCCTACACTCCTTCCTGCCCACACTCCACCACTTCTTCCTCCTCCCTCTCCCATTCCCATGCTTAATTTTTTTTACAAACATCTATTTTCAGTTTACTTCATGATCATAAAGTTAACACTATATTAAGTAAAAGAGTTCAACAAATAAAATGAAGAAAAAAACCCACTCTTTCTCAACAGATGAGAAAAGGGCTATAAATAATTATCAAATCTCAAAATGTCCATTTCATTCTAATACATTACATTTTAGGTACTCTATTAGTTACCTTGGATCAGGGAAAACATATGGTAACTGTCTTTTGGGACTAGTCATCCAGAGGTCCATCAGCTGTTGACTGGATAAAGAAATTATGGTATATATAATCTATGGAGTACTACTCAGCTGTAAAAAATGAAATCCTGTCTTTGCAAAGAAAAAAATGGGTGCCATTGGAAACTATTATACTTACTAAAATTATCCAGTGACAATGAGGTTTTACATCAATATTTGATTTTACATCAAATATCATTATGCTCCTAAGTCTGTATATATGAAACATGAAATTATTCAACCTATATAAATAAAAAATACATTAACACAAGAAGTGACAAAAATGTTGTTGTACTGATTATCATGCATTTGCTGTGATCTTGAGAATCTAATGTATGAATAAATTATTTTTTCTTTTTTTAAAGATGTATTTATTTATTTGAGAGTCAGAGTTACACAGAGACAGGAGACGCAGAGAGAGAGAGAGAGAGAGAGAGAGAGGAGAGAGAGAGGAGAGAGAGGTCTTTCATCTGATGGTTCACTCTCCAGTTGGCCGCAACAGTTGGAGCTGCGCCCATCTAAAGCCAAGAGCCAGGAGCTTCTTCCGGGTCTCCCATGTGGGGGCAGGGGCACAAGGATCTGGGCCATCTTTCACTGCTTTCCCAGGCAACAGCAGAGAGCTGGGTCACCCATATGGGATGCTGGTGCTTCAGGCCAGGGCGTTAATCCGCTGCGCCAAAGCACCGGCTCCAATAAATTGTTTTTTCAAAAAAGAAAGAATTGCCTCCAAATTTGAAACTGGACTAAGGACAATAAAGCGCTTTTTAGATATTCAGTATGTGTGTTAAGAATTTTGTATAAATTGAAATGTCTGTTTATTGACTCTCAACACCAGTAAAACCTAAATTATGAAAAATACATATTCTTCATTTTTTTTTTGACAGGCAGAGTGGACAGTGAGAGAGAGAGACAGAGAGAAAGGTTTTCCTTTTGCCGTTGGTTCACTCTCCAATGGCCGCCGCGGACAGCGCGCTGCGGCCGGCGCACCACGCTCATCAGATGGCAGGAGCCAGGTGCTAGGTGCTTTTCCTGGTCTCCCATGGGGTGCAGGGCCCAAGCACTTGGGCCGTCCTCCACTGCACTCCAGGGCCACAGCAGAGGGCTGGCCTGGAAGAGGGGCCACCGGGACAGAATCCGGCTCCCCAACTGGGACTAGAACCCGGTGTGCCAGCGCCGCAAGGCGGAGGATTAGCCTGTTGAGCCATGGCGCTGGCCCATATTCTTCTTTAAAAGATTGTATTTATTTGAAAGGCAGAGTTACAGAAAGAATAAGAGAGGGAAAGGTGTGTGTGTGTTTGTGTGTGTGTGTGTGTGTGTGTGTGTGTGAGAGAGAGAGAGAGAGAGAGAGAGAGAGAGAGAATTTCTTCTGCTGGTTCATTCCCCAAGTGGCAGTGATGGCTGGGGATGGCCAGGTTAAAGCCAGGTGACAGGAACTTCTTCCGGGTCTCCCTTGTGGGTTCAGGGGCCCAATCACTTTGGGCCATTTCCACTGCTTCCCCAGGCCATTAGTAGGTAGCTGGATCACAAGTAGAGAAGCCAGGAATCAGACTGCTGCCCATACAGGATACTGGCCTTGTAGATCGTGGCTGAACCCGTTAAGCCACAACACTGGCCCCAAAATACACATTCTTTTCAGTGATTCATAGAATATTTATCATATCAGACCTTATTTTGGGACATGAAGTCAATATCAGTAAGTTTATGTTTTAAGTTTTTATTTATTTCAGATGTAGAGAGATGTCAAGAACAAGAGAGAAAGGGAGGGGAAGAGGAAAGGAGGGAGAGAGAAAGAGAACACATTCACATTTATTTTCAAATGCTAGCAATAGTTGGAACTGGGCTAGGCCAAAGCCAGAAGTTAGGAACTCAATCCAAGTCTCCTGCATGAGTGGGTACCCTGAACTCAATTATGTAAGACAATTGCTGCTCCCAGGGTATATGTGTTACTAGAAAACTAGAGTTAGAAGCTGGGAACTGAACCCAAGAACTACAGTGTAGGACACAGGCATCTTAATGGGTACCTTAGCTGCCAGTCTAAACACGTACCAGACAATAAATTCCAAGCCACACAAAATGTTTTTGGTAACACTGCAATTATAAATCAATAACAGAGACATGTCTGGAATATCCTCAAGTTTCTTTAGAAATTAAGTAACACACTTATGAATAATACAATGGGGAAAAGAAACCAAGGGAGAAACCAGAAACTATTCTGACCTTAAAGAAAATGAAGGGGCTGGGTCTGTGGTTTATCGGTTAAAGCTGCCTCCTTGCAGTGCTGGCATCCCATATGGGTGCCGGTTTGAGTTCTGGCAGCTCTACTTCCCATGCAGCTCTCTGCTATGGCCTGGAAAGCAGAAAACGGCCCAAGACCTTGGGCCTCTGCACTCACATGGGAGACTGGGAAGATGCTCTGGCTCTTGGCTTTGGATAGGCACAGCTCTGGCCATTGCAGCCATCTGGGGAGCGAACCAGCAGATGGAAGACTCTGACTCTCTCTCTCTCTCTCTCTCTCTCTCTCTCTCTCTCTGCATAACCCTCTCTCTGTGTAACGCTGACTTTCAAATAAATAAATAAATCTTTCAAAAATAGAGAAAGAAATGTGGTGGTACCAGTGCAGAAGGAATTTGAATAATGGATACCAAACACATTCAGATAGAACCAACAGATTCTAATGTTGCACAGCACAGAGGGACTGAGGCTAGTTAATTGTAATTTATACTATATAATGTGGTGGAAGAAAATAACTTGTAGGTTTTAAACAGTAAGGAAGTGGAGGCCGGTGCTGCGGCTCAGTAGGCTAATCCTCCACCTAGCAGCGCCGGCACACCAGGTTCTAGTCCTGGTCCGGGTGCCGGATTCTGTCCTGGTTCCCCCCTTCCAGGCCAGCTCTCTGCTATGGCCTGGGAGTGCAGTGAAGGATGGCCCAATTGCTTGGGTCCTGCACCCCATGGGAGAACAGGAGAAGCACCTGGCTCCTGTCTTCGGATCAGCACGGTGTGCCAGCCGCAGTGCGCCGGCCGTGGCGGCCTTTGGAGAGTGAACCAATGGAAAAGGAAGACCTTTCTCTCTGTCTCTCTCTCTCTCACTGTCCGCTCTGACTGTAAAAAAAAAAAAAAAAGTAAGGAAGTGGAAAGGCTTGTTGCATGCTTTGACTGGTTTCAATGTATATATCTAGTGAAATAATGTAAAGGACTCCATAAAGAATACACAAATTAAAACATGTACATCAAAACTTTTTAAAGTAAAAAATAAATTTTAAAAAGAAAATACATAAATTAAAAAGGGTAATATTCTTGAATAGAAACATCACCAGAAAGAGGCAATATGTGTTGAAGAAGCAGAAGAAAAGAAGGTTAGCATCACTATCTATTAGATACAAGAAAATTAATACCATAATAAGATGCTACGATACACACCTATTGCACTGGGTGGTATGTCTGATCATACTTAATAAAGATGTAAATGACCTGGAACACTTACAACTTACTATTTGAAATGTAAAATGTCACAATCACTTTGGAGATAAATTTGAAAAAACATGTATTTACCATGTATATCAGTCTGTTTCTAAAAACAGTAACACAATACAAAAGTTAGGGTAAGTTTTAATAAAAATGGTTTATTTTGGCTCATGGTTTTGGAATTCCATTACTGAGCATCTGTATCTGATGACAGCCTTAATTTTGGAAGCATTCCATGTGGACACATGGCATCACACGGGGAAAGACAGGGAGTTTGTGCATGAATATGTCTCCTCTGGTCTCTCTTCCTCTTCTTACAAAAGTCACCAGGATTCAATCATGGGAACTCGAGCATAATGATTTTACCTAATTCTAATCATTTCCCAAGACCTTATGCTCTAAACATCGTGGTCAGATTATGTTTCCACCCACACAGTAACTCACTCTAGGGATTAAATTTCAATATATGAGACCTTAAGGGAAATTATAAGTTATACAATTATATACAAATCATAGCACCACATAATGAGGTTATTTTACTCCAAGGTGTTTATTCAAGATTAATGAAAGCTTATGCTTATAAAACACTTCCACAGGAATGTTGCGAGTAGCTTTTTTAAGACAAAAACTTGAAGCATTAAAAATGTTCATCAATGGGTGACTCAATGAACAAATCATGGCATATACAAGGGTACTTCAAAAAGTGTTCAGAAAATTGAATTAAAGATAAGTTCGTTTTTGTCCTAGGGGCCCAAGTACTCAAGTCATCTTCTTCTGCTTTCCCAGGTGCATTAACAGAGAGTTAGAATTAGAAGTAGAGCAGCTTGGCCAGCGCCGTGGCTCAACAGGCTAATCCTCCACCTTGCGGCGCTGGCACACCGGGTTCTAGTCCCGGTTGGGGCACCGGATTCTGTCCCAGTTGCCCCTCTTCCAGGCCAGCTCTCTGCTGTGGCCCGGGAGTGCAGTGGAGGATGGCCCAAGTGCTTGGGCCCTGCACCCTATGGGAGACCAGGAAAAGCACCTGGTACCTGGCTCCTGCCATCTGATGAGTGCAGTGCACCAGCCGCAGTGTGCCGACCGCGGCGGCCATTGGAGGGTGAACCAACGGCAAAAGGAAGAGCTTTCTCTCTGTCTCTCTCTCTCACTGTCCACTCTGCCTGTCAAAAAAAAAAAAAAAGTAGAGCAGCTAGAACTCAAATCACAGCTCATATGGGCTGCCAGCATTACTGTACCACAAGTCTGGCCCCTGCCTGTGTTTTTAATTTATATGCATTTAAAGGTTTTTTCTAAGATTCTTTCATTTCATGACGAAGGAATCGCTTCACTGTTTCTCAGAGGGAAGTTATATCAGCAACAAATTCTCTTTCTTGCTCTCTTTAAATCTGGAAATATCTTAATTTCTCCTTCAATATTTCTCTTTTTTGCTAATAGTTTTATTGATATCTACTTTATAAAACATCGAAACCACCCATAAAAATAGAATTCTCAGACTTGCTTGGACCACATTACAATTCTATTAATTTTTTTAAACTTCAACTAAATGGGATAATTAATTTATCAACTCATGGCACACTCCTTATATTGTTCTTCAGAACTCAATTTCATTTTTTCATTCAGCTCTTCTATAATATCTTTCCCCTCATATACAAAAAAAATTAGTATCTTTCAAGTTGAACTTTTATATATTTGTTTTTCAATATGTATATCTTTAAAATATATAGTGTGAAATATATATGCATACACACAGTGGTTTTTAAACTTACATCAGTTGCATTATGCTGTGAATCTTATTCTGTTTTAATCCATTTTTCTCCTAAGGGTAATATCAAGAAAGTAAAAGCCAATCCAGATTACGAGAAAAACATTATCCAATCATTTACCTAGAAATTTTCTAGTATCTAGTGCCAAGAACATACAGTGGAGAAAACACAATCTCTTCAATAAATGGTGCTAGAAAAACTGGACATACATAAGTGGAAAAATGAAATTAGATCCCTCTCTCTCACCATATACAAAAATCAACTCCATATGGATCAAATGCCTAAATGTAATACAGGAAACTATGGAACTACCAGAAGAAAACAAAGGGGGAACACTTCAAGACACTGGTGTAGGCAGTAACTTCTCAGATAAGACCCCCCTAAAAGCTCAAGCAACAAAAGCAAAATTAGACAACTAGGATTAAGTCAAACTCAGAACCTCTGCACAGTAAAGGGAATATCAATAGAGTGAAGAGACATTCAACACAATGGGAAGAAAATATTCCAAGCTACATATCTGGTAAAGATAACAATATCTGTAATATATCTGTAATTTTAAAAAAACTAAACAAACAAACAAAAAACCAACCAATCCAGTTAAGAAATGGGTAAAGGATCTGAATAGATAGTTCTCAAAAGAAGAAATATAAATGGGCAAAAAATACATGAAAAAACGCTCATAATCACTAGCCATCAGGGAAAAGTGAAAATCAAAACCACAATGAGATATCCCTCCACCTTGTTGGAATGTCTATTATCCAAACGACAAAGAAACAAATGCTCGTGAGGAAGTGGAGAAGGGGGACCCTTTAAAAAAAAAAAAAAGATTTATTTATTTATTTGAAAATCACAGAGAGAAAGAGAGACAGAGACAGGAGTTTTTCATCTGCTAGTTCACTGCCCAAGTGGCTGCAACAGACCAAAGCCAAAGAGCCAGGGGCTTCATCCAGGTCTCCCATGTGGCTGGCAGTGGCCAGAGAAAGTGGGCTACCTTCTGCTGCTTTCCCCAAGAGCATTAGCAGGAGGCTGGATTGGAAGCCAGCACACGAACAAGTGCCCATATGCAATGCAAGCATCACAAGTAGTGGCTTTACCCACTATGCCATAGCACTGGCCCCAGGAACTCTTATACATTGTTGGTATGCAAATTAGTACAGCCATCCATTTTGCAAACAGTACAAAGATTTCTTCAAAGGCTAGAAATAGAACTGTCATATGACCCAGCAATCCCCTTCTGAGTATATACCCAGAAAAGATAAACCTGTATCAAAGAGATACCTGCCCCATCATGTTTATAGTAGCACTGTTCACAATAGCCAAAATATGGACTCAATCAGGGTGTTCGTCATCAGATGAACAGATAAACAAAATATGATCTCTCTATATATATAATGGAATACTATTCAGCTACAAAAAAATGAGTGAAAGGGGCTGGTACTGTGGTTTAGTGGGTTAGGCTACTGCTTGCAGCCAGGCATCCTATATGGGTGCCAGTTCAAGTCCCAGCTGCTCCACTTCCGATCTAGCTCCCTGCTAACGTGCCTAGAAAAGCAGTGGAAGATGGCCCAAGTCCTTGGGCTCCTGCACCCATGTGGGAGACACAGAAAAAGCTCCTGCTCCTGGCTTCAGATTAGCCCATCTTCAGCCATTGCAGGCATTTGGGGATTGAACCAGTGGATAGAAGATTCTCTCTCTCTCTCTTTCTCTCTTTCTCTCTCTGCATCACCCTCTCTGTAACCCTGCTTTTCAATAATTAAATCTTTAAAATAAAAATGAAAAAGAGTGAAAATCTGTCATTTGCAGCAAAATGGCTGAAACTAGATGTTATTACATTGACTGAAATAAGCCAGACACAGAAAGGCAAATGTCATATTTTATGTAAGGGCTAAAATTAGAAAACTCAACATTAACACAAAATTTGATAGCTAGTCTGGGAGGTGTGAGAATGATAAAAGGAATTCAGATTTAAGAAATAAGGCAAGCTGGGTGTGGTTTATTAATTGTGTTAATAAGGGAGATGGGGCGAGGCATATATGAGAACTCTGTATTGCTACCTCATGTTTTTTTGCTTTTTTAAATTTGAAAACTATAATGAAATAAAGTGTTAATAAATTTTCTATTATCCAGAATTACAAAGAACTCTTACAACTCAACAATAAACACACATTACCATAATTAAACTAGGCAAAGGGTTTCAATGACATTTATTTAAAGAAATTATAACAGCACAAAAGGCACATGAAAAGACTTTGAAAGTTTTATTGAGGAAATGGAACAAATTGAAACTTCGTGCACTGCAGGTAGTTACAGAAATGGTAAAATAACTGTGAAAATGTTTGATAATTCCATGAAGTATAAAACACAGATTTACCGTATAACCCAGCAATTATACTCTCACCTATATACTTGAGAGAACTGAAAACATGTTCTCACAAAATATGTTCATGAACGTGCAATTCACAGCAACACTATTAATAACAGTAAAAGCTGGAAATGATCCAAATGTTATTCAATGGATGAATGAATTAAAAAATGTATACGTGTATATATATAAATATATATGCCATGCATATATATATATACACCGTGCTTTTATATATATATATATATATATATGTATATGTATACACACACATAATGGAAGCTTAAGTAATAAAAGGGAAAGAAGTACTCTTATATGCTACAAAATATATGATCCTTGGAAACAAGCTAAATTAAATTACCCAAGTACAAAAGGCTACATATTCCATTTATATGAAATATTCAGAATAGGAAAAACATAGAAACTGAATGTAGATTAGTCAGGGAGAGGAAAAATTTGGAACTGGTAGTAGAAATGGGGTTTCTTTTTGGTGTTATGGAAATGTTCTGCATTGATAATGTTTATTGTTATAAAACTTAGTGACATACTGAGAACACATAAGTGAACATTTGGCAAAGATTAATTGTATGAGTAATATGTTTCAATTTTTAAAATGCTTTATTACAAAACGTATTTAGACTATTTTCTTCCCAAGAGTTTCTGCTTATTACTGAAGGGAAAAATGAAGACTATACAGCTAAGTACAGAAAGCACTTCTCTGTTTCAACATGTTTCCATGTCCATTTTCCATCTTTCTTCAATAACTTAAAATATACAGTATTACACAGTATTCACATTTCTTTGTACATGACCTTTCCTAACAAGTGAATTATTCCCTACTCATTATTTATACCTCAATCTTAGTACTTTTATGAAAGTTCTTTCTTTATTTTCCAGGGAAGAGTTAATCATTCCTGCCTCCTTTTTCATGGCACTCTGTATATGGTTTTATACTTATTTATTTATATATTTTTCCATTTATTTATTTTTCAGTTTTATTAATATTTAAACAACAAAATGTGTATTTTATGGTGTACATTGTGATGCTTTAAATATGCATACATTTTAAAATTATTAAATAAAACTAACATACACATCACCTCACATATCATTTTTTGTGGTGAAAATATTTAAGATCTACAGTCTCAGAAATTTTAAAGTATACAATATGTTATTATTGACTATAGCCACCATACTGTAGAACAGAACTCTAGAACTTCTCCTAACTAAAACTTTGTACCCTTTGACCATTACCTCCCTATTCCTCCCTCTGTCTCCATCCCTTCTAACCACCATTCTACTCTCTCCTTCTATTAGTTTTATTTCTTTTTAAAATGTATTTATTTATTTGGAAGTTAGGGTTACGGGGACGGGGGAGGGCAGACACAGAGAGATCTTCCATCCTCTGGTTCATTCTTCATATGGCCACAACACCCAGGGCTGGCCAAGGCCAAAGCTGGGTGCCTTAGCTTCATCTGAATTTCCCACATGGTGGCAGGGGCCCAAACACTTGGGCCATCTTCCGCTGCTTTTCCCAGGCCATTAGCAGAGAGCTGGGTGCCCGTTCAAGTCCTGGCTGCTCCACTTCCTATCCAGCTCTCTGCTACGGCCTAGGATAGCAATAGAAGATGGCCCAAGTTTTTGGACCCCTGCACCCGCGTGGAAGACCCGGAAGGAGCTCCTGTCTCCTGACTTCGGATCAACTCAGCTCTGGCTATTGTGGTCATTTGGGGAGTGAACCAGTGGATGGAAGACCTCTTTCTCTCTGGCTCTACCTCTCTCTGTAACTGTCTTTCAAATAAATAAAAAAAACTTATAAAAATTAAGTAAATTCTGAAAAAATAAACTGTCTTCCTCGGGAATGCACAGCAGACTCAGAATGGCAGATGTCCTAAACAGCACCCTGGCCTCAGAATCAGCACTTAAGGCATTCGGATCTGGCTGAAAAGCCCATGAGAGTACTTCAAGCATGGAAAGACAAGACACTTTGGCAAAAGAAAAAAAAAACCTAAATGAAAGATCTCTGTGAGTGAGATCCCAGTGGAAAGAACAGGCCATCAAAGAAGGAGGTACTTTTCTCTGAAGGAGCAGAGAACTTCCACTTTGACTATGACCTTGTCTAAATAAGATCGGAGCTGGCGAACTCAAAAGGCTTCCATAGCCTTGGCAACTCATGACAAGAGCCTAGGGTGATTACTGATGCTGTAAACAAGAGAGTCAATTGTTAAGTCAACAACAGGAGTCACTGTTCACTTACCCCCCATGTAGGATATCTGTCCTTAATGTGTTGTACAATGTAAATTGATGCTATAACTAGTACTCAAACAGTACTTTACACTTTGTGTTTCTGTGTGGGTGCAAACTGTTGAAATCTTTACTTAATATATACTAAATTGATTTTCTGTATGTAAAGATAATTGAGAATGAATCTTGATGAAGAATGGGATGGGAGAGGGAGTGGGAGACAGGAGGGTTGTGGGTGGGAGGGAAGTTATGAAGGGGAAAAAGCCACTGTAATCCAAAAGTTGTACTTTGGAAATTTATATTTATTAAATAAAAGTTAAAATAAAATAAAATACATATGCATGATAAATATAAAAAACATTTCTTCCTCAAAAGTAGTTTTTTGCAAGCATTTTCTATAGTGAGAAAAAGGTGACTAATAAAAATTCCATTTATAATGAAATAAATAGGAATACAATTTTTAGGAATTAATATAACCAAGGAAGTGAAAGATCTGTATCCAAAAAAATAAAATATTTATGAAAGAAATTAGAAAAGACATAAATAAGTGGAAAAATATTCCATGGCTTGGAATAATTAATATAAATATTGTTAAAACTTCAATGCTATAGAAAGTGATTACAGATCCAGTGCAATCCCTATCAAAATCCTCATGGCATTTTTCAAAGATAAACAAAAAATCCTAAAATTAGTATGGAACCACAAAAGACTTACATAGCTAAAGCAATCTTAATCATGAAGAATAGTGGTGGTACCACCAAAGTTCCTGATTACATTTTATATTACAAAACTATAGTAATCAAAACAGTATGGTATTTGCATAAAACAGACATAGATATCAACAGAAAAGAGTAGAGGGCCAGCAAATAAACTCAAACGTTTAGGGCCAAACTGCAACAAAGGTGTTGTGAATTAAATAACAGGGGAAGGATAGGTTTTTCAATAAATGATGCTGAGAAAACTGTATATCTTATAAGCAAAAGAATGAAACTGGGAGGATGGCTGTGATGCCAGCATCCCATATGGGCACCAGCTCAAGTCCCATCTGCTCCACCTCTGCTCCAGTTCTGATCCAGTTCCCTGCTAATGTGCCTGGCAAAGCAGCAGAGGATAGCCCAAGTGCGTGACCACTGCATCCATGTGGGAGACCTAGATGAAGCTCCTGGCTCTTTGATTTAAGTGGCCCAGCCTTGGCCATTGTTGCCATTTGGGGGGTGAACCAGCGGATGGAATCTCTCCCTTTCTCTCCCTACCTCTCTGTAACTCTGCCTTTCACTTAAATTTAAAAAAAAAAAAAGAATGAAATTGGACCCTTATACCATATACAAAACATGATTCAAAATCAATTAAGGATTTAAAGAGAATGCCTGAAACAATAAAACTCCCAGAATTCAAGTTTCTGACATTGGTCTTGGCAATGTTTTGTTTGTTTTGGATAGGACACTAAACATATAGACAACAAAAGAAAAATAGAAAAGTGGGGTAATCTCACTAAAAACTATGCACAGCAAAGGGAACAGTAAATAAAATGAAAAGTCAACCCAAATAATGGTAGAAAATTTTGCAAAAAGCATATCTAATAAATTATTTATATCCGACGGAAACTCACAAAATCAGTAACAACAAAAGTCAAGTGACTCAATGTAAAAATGGGTAAAGTATTTGCATAGACATTTTCCCAAACATGACATAAAAACAGACAACAGATGTATGAAGAGATGCTCACTATCGCTAATAATCAGAGACATGCAAGTCAAAGGGCAATGAGATATCAGCTTACATCTGTTAGTGTGAGTTTTATAAAAAAGACTAGTGATACCAAGTGTTGAAAGGGATGTGGCAAATATGAAACCCTCAAACATGTTTGTGGGAGTGTAAAGCAATTATGGAAGCCATATATGAAGTTTTCTCAGAAAATTAAAAATAGAACTACCATATAATCCAGCAAAACCACTTCTGGGTAGTTATCCAAAGGAAATAGAACCACTGTCTCAAAGATATATCTACACTCTCATGATCATTGCAGTATTACAATAGTCAAGATATGGAAACAAGTGTCCACTGATGAATGAACAGATAAAGAATACACACACACACACACACACAAATGGAATACTAGTTATCCTTGAAAAAGAAAGAAATTCTGCTATGTGTGACAAACCTAGATTAACGCAAAGTATGTTATGCTCAGAGAAATAAGCTAAAAAATGTATAAATTCAGCATGGTACCACTTACATTTGGAACTTAAAAAACTGAAATTACAGAAATAGAGTGTAGAATTATGGTTACTGTGGGCTGAGGATGGGGCAAATGGCAAGATATTGGTACAAGTGTAAAAACTTTCACTTGTAAGAATGAATAAGTTCTGGGGATCTACTGAACAGCATGATGACATTAGTTAATACTGTATTGTATACTTGAAATTTGCTATTAGAGATCAAATGTCTCACCATTGACAAAATGTTAACTATGTGATGTGACAGCTTAATTTTGGCAACCATTCTTTTTTTAAAAGATCTTATTTATTGATTTGAGAGGCAGAGTTACAGACAGAGAGGGAAAAACAGAGAGAAGAGACTTCCATCTGCTGGTTTGCTCCCCAAATGGCCGCAATGGCCAGAGCTGGGATGATCCCAAGACAGGAGCCCGGAACTTCCTATAGATCTCCACATAGGTGCAGGGGCCCAAGCATTTGGCTCAAGTTCTACTACTTTCCAAGGCAATAATAGAGAGTGGGATAGGAAGAGGAGCAATGCCCATATGGGATGCTTGCGCCACAGGCAGAGGCTTAGCCTACTATGCCACAGCACTGGCCACAACTTTGGTAATCATTTGTTAATGTGTATGAATTTGATGGCATCATATTGTACACCCTGAATATATTCAACTGTTATTTGTCTATTAGATCTCAATAAGGCTAGAAAGTACTTTTTAGTTTTCGCCATTGACTTATATTCCTTCTCAGAAGCTAACAGTGTGTATATATACACAATTACATATACATAGATACGTATTATATATATATATATGTATGTATCAACAACATGTAAAATTGGCTAGAAGTTGAATAAGGACATACTAAATTTGTAGTTATCTACAGTAGCTCAGTACAACACTGCGTAATACATCAATTGTGGTTAGGACCATCTCTATCATTTAAATGTATGTAGAAAGTTTTATTTTCCAAAGAAAAACTTTTATGGTTTATTTTTTTAAAAATAGGCTGGTTCTGGCATCCCATATGGGATGCTCCCAGCTGCTCCACTTCAGATCCTGCTCTTTGCTATAGCCCGGGAAAGCAGTAGAAGATGGCCCAAGTGCTTGGGCCTCTGGCTGCATGTAGGAGGCCCAGAAGAAGCTCCTGGTTCCCGGCTTCAGATCAGTGCAGCTTCGACCATTGAAGTAAACTGGGGAGTGAACCAGCAGATGGAAGACCTCTCTCTCCACCTCTGTCTTTCAAATAAATAAATCAGTCCTTTAAAAAAAGAAATCTGGCCATGTGGAGCATACAAACAGATCTGTGTTCTACAATATATAACTCATACTCTTTTTTTTAAAACTTATTTAGTAAATATAAATTTCCAACGTACAGTTTATGGATTACAATAGCTTTTTCCCCCCATAACTTTCTTCCCACCCGCAACCCTCCCATCTCCCGCTCCCTCTCCCATTCCATTCACATCAAGATTCATTTTCAATTATCTTTATATACAGAAGATTTAGTATATATATTAGTATACTTTAGTATATATTAAGTAAAGATTTCATCAGTTTGCACCCACACAGAACATAAAGTGTAAAATACTGTTTGAGTACTAGTTATAACATTAATTCACATTGTACAACACATTAAGGACAGAGATCCTACATGAGGAGTAAGTACACAGTGACTCCTGTTGTTTATTTAACAAATTGACACTCTTGTTTATGGCGTCAGTAATTTTCCTAGGCTCTAGTCATGATAACTCATACTTTTAAGTGTTAATTTGATTTTATCTGCTTAGGACATGCACTTAACATTAAAAGGCTATAATATTCTGAAATGAACATTCATTTTAAAATTTAGCAATTTTCCCTGCATTCTCTCTGTTAAGTTTATTGGTATATGTATTACTTAGGAGATACTCTCTTGCAATTTGCCTTCATCTTCTTATTGCCTTTCACAGTTAGTAGGGAGCTTAAGATAACTTAATCCATCCTGTCCTTTTCAAGAATGAAGAAGTAGTCACTTGGCTAAGGCTACATATCTTGTGTATGGTAGAGCTTAGTTCAAAGTGCTCTTCAGTTGATGATACTTCCTCTAATTTTAATTCTCTCTTGCTTTTGCTTATCTGCTAAAAATTTCTATTTCATAACATTTTCTCATATTTATCTATTCATTTTCATCTGAGAAAGAGAATTGCAGAGAGTTTAGTTTCAAATTGTGTTCAGTGGGTAGGATGCTTTGATTGTAGACAACTGTTCTAAATAATTAAAGCAAAAATGACTCTTGAATAAGGAAATGTAGTTGACCAGGATCTCTCTAGTTTCAAGTAAAACTAAAGCCCACTGTTAAATGTACTCAACAGTGATGCAGATAACAAAAAAAGTAATATGCAGCTAATAATATTCCCTCAAAGAAGTGGTTTCACTTACTACTATATATGTTCTGAATACTTCCCAGTCCACATCTTCAGTCTAGGTTGCTCTCTTTGGCAAAACACATATGTTGAATGCAACATTTCTAACAA
This sequence comes from Sylvilagus floridanus, assembly GCA_949820135.1. Taxonomy (NCBI): domain Eukaryota; kingdom Metazoa; phylum Chordata; class Mammalia; order Lagomorpha; family Leporidae; genus Sylvilagus; species Sylvilagus floridanus. The sequence continues at coordinate 85,075,981 of OX463223.1, forward strand.
CTTTCACTAAAATTGCTCCTCTTGTATTCCTCTATTTGGTTAATGACATGCCACCCACCTAGGGGGTAGATAGCCAGAAATCAGGACTGAGTCATTTTAAACTCTTCTTCAACCTCTCTCAACCAACTGGTTTTTAAAACGTCTTGACTATTCATTAACACTTTTTATCTGTTCTTTTTCTGCCACTATTCTGTAAGTTCATGTTATCTCTACCTCTGACATGGACAATTGTAGTGTTTAATGAAATTTGTGAGAGGTCATGGATTTAGATGGGACACCTGCACAGAGTCCAGCAGACCAGGAACAGAATTTAATCTCGGCCGGCGCAGTGGCTCAACAGGCTAATCCTCCGCCTTGTGGCGCCGGCACACTGGGTTCTAGGCCCGGTCGGGGCGCCGGATTCTGTCCCGGTTGCCCCTCTTCCAGGCCAGCCCTCTGCTGTGGCCCGGGAGTACAGTGGAGGATGGCCTAAGTGCTTGGGCCCTGCACCCCATGGGAGACCAGGGAAAAGCACCTAGCACCTGGCTCCTGCCATCGGATGGGCGCGGTGCGCCGGACGCAGCGCGCTGTCCGCGGCAGCCATTGGAGGGTGAACCAACGGCAAAGGAAGACCTTTCTCTCTGTCTCTCTCTCTCTCTCACTGTCCACTCTGCCTGTCACAAAAAAAAAAAAAAAAAGAATTTAATCTCACTAACTAAGCTTTGGTTGGTTGTAGTAGGCTCTATAAATAATTAGTTAACCTGTAAGCACTTTATTGGTTGATTAACCAAGCTGTAGCCAGTTAAGTTTTTTTTCTAGGCCTCACTGCTGATTTTCTATAAATGCTGTCAGATCACATTGTCAATGGAGTTCTTTGATCTTGCTGGGGTTAGGGGAGCAGCTTGATCCACAAATTTTCTTTGCTCAAATGAACTCTACTTGGTATAAATGGCCTAAAGAATTTTCTCTTCTAACAGTTTTGGTGTAGTAGGCTGGATCCGAAACAGATCTCTAATAATCATCAAAGAGTATCAGGTAACCAGGAAAGATACCCAATGAGCCCTAGGTGAGAAAGAAACTGGCTCTAGGACCTAGAACGTCTCCATTTGGAATTTTAACCAACTTCATCTGTAAGAACTTCCAGAGGGTCGGTATTATGGCTTAGCAGGTTAAGCTGCTGCCTGCAATGCTGGCATCCCATTTGGGCACCAGTTTGTGTCCCAGCTGCTCCAATTCCAATCCAGCTTCCTGCTAATTACCTGGGAAAAGCAGCAGAAGATGGCCGGAGTGCTTGGACCCTTGCCACCCACGTAGGAGACCTCGATGAAGCTCCTGGCTCCTGGCTTCAGCCTGACTCAGCCATCTGGAGGAATCAACCACAGATGGAAGATTTTCTCTGTCTGCCTCTCTCTCTCTCTCTCTCTCTCTCTCTCTCTCTCTCTCTCTCTCTCTCCCCTCTGACTTTCAAAATAAATAAATCTTTTGAAAGAAAAAGAAATAAAAGAACTCCTAGAACCTTCAATTTAAAAAAATGAATGAAATCTTACAAGAAATAATTTAAAAGCACAGTGGCCATAATGAGAGAGTTTTGGTTTGTTTAAAGTTGTTTATTTGTAGGATATATTAGAAAATGAAGGATCAAAGACCCACAGAAACAATGGGATGTATTTTTAAATTAGCATGAAGAGACTTCTAAAGGATTTAATAAAGGGCAACTTTTTTTTAAAAGTTGAGCTCTGGGGCCAGCACTCTGGTGCAGTGGGTAAATGCCCTGGCCTGAAGCGCTGGCATCCCATATGGGCGCCGATTCGAGGCCAGGCTGCTCCACTTCCGATCCAGCTCTCTGCTATGGGTTCTTGGGCCCCTGCACCTGCATGGGAGTCCCGGTGGAAGCTCCTGGCTCCTGGTTTTGGATCAATGCAGCTCCAGCCATTGTGGCCAATTGGGGAGTGAACCATCAGATGGAAGTCTCCTCTCTCTCGCTTGCTCACTCACTCTCTCTCTCTCTCTCTCTGCCTCTCCTCTCTGTGTAACTCTGACTTTCAAATAAATAAATAAATCTTCAAAAAAAAGAAGTTGAGCTCTTATATCAGTGGGGTATGCTTTTTAAACCACCTTTATAACTTGGTAAAAATCTTAAGCTTCAAACAATAATGAAAAGTATCTTGGGCATTGAAGGAGCTTTGTGTACCTTATTGGTTAATGGGCTGGACTTTGAAATCAGTAATTCGGTTAAGTAACACAGGCTGACTTTAGAAGATGTCTATTTTCAGTTATTTTGAAACCTATCTTTAGTAATAGAAATTCACATCTATAGAGGAGATCTCCATTTGTACACATGGGGGTGCCCTCTTTGCACGTGGAAATAGGAAAGATTAAATCACTGGAAGCTTTTACAATGAAGAAGGCAAAGGCTTAGATCTATGTAACAAGCCTTACATTTCACCATTTTGTCTCAATTAGGCTTCCTACTGAAGTTTTTCTTTGTCATGACAGGAAATGATGCTTAGGTATGAAAACTGATTTAGAGCAATTATTAGGCAGGTTCATCATGGAAATGGCAAGAATTTCTTTGAGAATCAGGGCCCTGCACTGTAGCTTAGTAGGTTAAGCATCCACTTGCAGCGCTGGCAGCCCATATAGGCTTGGGTTCAATTCCTGGCTGCTCCATTTGCGATCCAGCTCCTTGCTAATGGCCTGGGAAAGCAGTGAAAGACGACCCAAGTGCTTGGGTCTTTGCACTCACGTGGGAGACACAGAAGAAGCTCCTGGCTTCTTCATGGCCCAGTTCTAGCTGCTGCAGCCATTTGGGGAGTGAACCAGCAGATGTTAGACTTCTCCCTCTTTCTCTTTCTTTGTAACTCTGCCTCTCTAATAAATAAATAAATAAATAAATAAATCTTTACAAAAAGAAAGAATGGGAGGTGGAGCATATCAGTTGATCAACCTGGGGGCATTTTCTCAAGGCTTACAGGATAGGAGTTCAGTTCGTATTGTGGCTCTGAAGACAAACATAATCCCTGCCTGGACCAGGTTCATACTGGTTAGGGGGCCAAGGCAGATCTTGATTGACCTACAGCTAATTATACACTGATTGCAATATATTAGCATGCTAAATAATACACCTACCAGCCTCCATTAACTGGAAACTTAAGACCACATAAAGAACAAAATGGGGTGGTAGCTAGATTATGGGAAATGTCTATTTCCCAGAAAAAAACATTAATATTCCTCCCCTTTATTCGAATCTGCATCTCTTTTCATTAAACAACCCATTTTTAAAAGATTTATTTTATTTATTTGAAAGACAGAGTTACAGGGAGAAGTAGAGACAGAGAGAGAGAGAGGTCTTCTATCCACGGTTCACTCCCCAAATGGCTGCAGTGGCTGGAATTGAGCCGATGTGAAGCCAGGAGCCAGGAGCTTTTTCTGGGTCTCCTATGTGGCCCAAAGACTTGGGCCATCCTCTGCTGCTTTCCCAGGCACATTAGCAGAGAGCTGGATTGGAAGTGGAGCAGCCGGGACTCAAACCAGTGCCCATATGGGATGCCCATGCCACAGTGCCGGCCCCCCATATATATTTTTTAAAAGACATATTTATTTGAAAGGTACACTGAGTCTGACTCCCTAAATGCTCACAACAGCCAAGAGTAGGCCAGGACAAAGCCAAGAGCCAGGAAATCACTCTGGGTCTCTCACATGGGTGGGAGGAACCCAAGTACTTGGGCCATCATCTGCTGCCTCACAGGCATATTTACAGGAAGCTGGATCAGATGCCAAGAGCTGCTGGGCTCAAACCAGGCACTCTTCCTACAGGATGTAAGCAACTCCAGAGATGGCTTAACTTGCTGAGCCACAGTACCTCCCCCCACATTCATATGATGTTAAAATCAGTTCAAAACTAGGGCCATCCCCCTCCAAGTGAGCCTGAACTCTGTGGAGTGTGTACTTAACTTTCTCAATAAAGTGCTTGTTGTTTGCTATTCATTTTTCTCCACTCACTTACAAATTCTTTTTTTTAAAAAAAGAAGATTTTTTTATTTGAATGGCATAGTTACAGAGAGGGAGAGGCAGAGAGAGACAGGTCTTTCATCTACTGGTTCACTCCCCAAATGGCTGCAATGGCTGGAGCTGTGGTGATCCAAAACCAGGAGCCAGAAGCTTCTTCTGGGTCCCCCATGTGGGTGCAGGGACCCAAGGACTTGGGCCATCTCCACTGCATTCCCAGGCCATAGCAGAGAGCTGGATTGGAAGTGGAGCAACTGGGTCTTGAACCAGTGCCCATTTGGGATGCCAATATTAGGCTTTACCCTCTAAGCCAGAGTGCTGGCTCCATGAATAATTTCTTGAGACAAAGTCAAGAATCTGGATTCTGGTAGCCATCTTTCCTGGTAAGCCAGCTAGAAGACAGCAGAGTAGATTCCAAGCCAAATACTACTAGCTTTTCCTTTTCTTTTTTCCTCAACTCACTGGGACCCCAAAATCTCTCGCTTTGGGTGCCAGGGACGAGGCAAGGGTAACACTCAGGGACATCACAGGTGTGGGATGACTTATAGACAGATACTGTGCTATCTCTTGGCTGGCTCACCAAAAGAGATGGTCCTGGGCAGCAAATACTTACTGCCCCGTACCCAGATTCTTGACTTTGCCTCAAGAAAGAATTCATGAGCCAGTTGAAGATTAGCTAACAGAGGCAGAGGATTTGAAGGCATTGTACAAAGGCAAGTTTTCACCAGATAAAGGAAACTTCATGATATATATACACAGGACCACCAGACCTTTCACAATCTAGAACATGAAGTCTTGCTCTTCTGGAATACAAGTCAGAGAAATACTGTTTGTGAGCCCTGTTGAAAGAGATTATGTCAGCTTCTTCTCATCAGTCACACTATAGTAAAGCTTCAGGGCCATGATATATAGTTTCATATCTTTTGAAGAAATATTTATTTATTTATTTGAAAGAGTTACAGACATACAGAGGAAGTCAAATTACTCATGTTTGTAAATGACATGATGGTGTACATGGGAAAACCTAAACACTGTACCAAAAAGCTGTTAGAATTAATACACCAATTCAGTAAAGTCACAGGTTACAAAACATACAAAAAACAGTAGCTTTTTATATGCTAATGATGAACTCACTAAAAGAAATCAAGAAAGAAATCCCATTCACAATAGCCACAAAGCAATCAAACATATAAGAATAAATTTAAGCAAAAAAGTGAAAGATCTCTATCATGCAAATTATCAAACCCATTGATGAAATAAATCATCAAGGACACACACACACACACACACACACACAAAGATATTCCTTGCTCATGCATTGGAAGAATCAGTATTATTAAAATATCCATACTACTTATAACAATCTACTGATTCAATGCAATCCCTATTAAAATACCAATGATATTCTTTAAAGAATTAGAAAAATAATACTAAAATTCATATGGGATCACAAAAGAATCAGACTAGCCAAGGCAATCCTGAGCAAGAAAAATCAAGCTGGAGCCATCACAATACCTGAGTTCAAAGCATACTACAAAGCTATAGTAATTAAAACAGCATGGGACTGGCATAAAAACCAATACATAGATCAATGAAATAGAGCCCAGAAATTAATCCATATATATACAGCCAACTTATTTTTGACAAAGGTGCTCAGACCATACAGTGGAGTAAGGATAATCTCCTTGACAAAACTTTATGTGTATATGAAGAAGAATGAAATTAGATCCATACCTCTCATCAGATACAAAAATCAACTCAAGATGGATCAAAAACCTAAATTTATGAACTGAAATTATGACGCTGATGGAAGAAAATGTACGAGAAACACTATATGGCACTGGTGTAAGGGAAACATTCTTTTTTTTAGATTTTTATTTATTTATTTGAGGTAGAGTTACAGACAGTGAGAGAGAGAGACAGAGAGAAAGGTCCTCCTTCCGTTGGTTCACTCCCCAAATGGCCCCAATGGCTGGAGCTACGCCAATCCGAAGCCAGGAGCCAGGAGCCTCTTCCGGGTCTCCCATGCTGGTGCAGGGGCCCAAGCACTTGGGCCATCCTCCACTGTTATCCCAAGCCACAGCAGAGAGCTGGACTGGAGGAGGAGCAACTGGGACTAGAACCGGCACCCATATGGGATGCCGGTGCTGCAGGCAGAGGATTAAACTAGTGCGCCACGGTGCTGAACAAGACCCCCCAAAGCATACACAACAAAAGCAAAACTGAACAAATGGGATTATATCAAACTCAGAAGCTTCTACACAGGAAATAATCAGTAGAGTGAAGAGACATCCAACAGAATGTGAAAAAATATTTGCAAGGTACCTATGTGACAGAGTATTTCAGCAACTTAAAAACTCAACAAGAAAATAACCACTCAAGTTAGGAAATTGGAAAAGGACCTCAATAGAGAGTTCTGAAAAGAAACACAAATGGACAACAAATATATGAAAAAAAAGTTCACCATTACTAGCAATCAGGGAAATGCAAAAAAAAAAAAAAAAAAACCTACAATGAGATATTACCTCACTCACATCAGAATGTCTAAAATCCAAAAGTAATAAATGCTGGCTGAGTAAGTGGAGTAAGAACACTTAAACACTGTTGGTTGGAATGGAAATTAGTAAAGCCCCTGTGGAAAACAGTATGGGTATTTCTTTAAAAATTAGAAATATACTTGCCATATGATCCAGCAATCCCACTTATGATTGTATACCCAAAAGACATGAACACACTGTATCACAGAGAAATCTGCACTACCATGTTCATAGCAGCACTGTTCACAATAGCCAAAATGTGGAAACAACCAAGGTGTCCAACGTCAGATGAATACTTGAAGAAAATGTGGCATATGTACACAATGGAATATTATTCAGCTATAAAAGAGAAAGATATTCTACCATTTGCATCAAAATAGATGCAGTTGTAAGACATCATGTTGAGCGAAATAAGCCAGACACAGAAAGATAAATACCACGTGTTCTTCCTTTTATGTGGGAGCTAAAACTAAAAATGAGAAGAAAAAAATAAAAAAGCGAAAAAAGAGAAAGATATGCTTGTGTGTATTAGTACTGTTACAAATAGAGTTTTTTCAAACTTTGTTTTTTACCATTGTCAAACCAATGGTTAAGAACATTATACTACTGGCCAGCGCCACGGCTCACTTGGCTAATCCTCTGCCTTGCGGTGCTGGCACGCCAGGTTCTAGTCCCTGTTGGGGCACCCGATTCTGTCCCGGTTGCTCCTCTTCCAATCCAGCTCTCTGCTGTGGCTCGGGAAGGCAGTGGAGGATGGCCCAAGTGCTTGGGCCCTGCACCCGTGTGGGAGACCAGGAGGAGGCACCTGGCTCCTGGCTTCAGATCAACGCAGCACACCAGCCATGGCAACCATTTGGGGGGCGAACCAACGGAAAAAGGAAGACCTTCTCTCTCTCTCTCTCTTTCACTGTCTAGCTCTGCCTGTCAAAAAAAAAAAAAAAAAAGAAGAAGAACCTTACACTACTATAGTTTTAATGACCTGTGATTACTTCAAAACTTACTGTATATGGGTGAAATGGTCATTTCCCATTCAATTATAGTTTATAGCTGTTGTCTATATTCCCACTAAACTAGGGTCTTTCTGTATATTACATGTTAAACTTCTTATTTGGTGAAACATTAATCCTTTTATGTAATGTAAATTTAAAATATGTTATCTCAAAAACTAAAATAAGAAAGAATGGGAGAGGGAAGGGAGAAGGCAATATCACTATATTCTTAGAATTGTATCTATGAACTATAATGAATTTGTTAAAAACTAAACTTTTAAAAATACAAAACTTAAAAAAGAATGGTCCCTCCTTCTAAGTATAAATGGAACAAGAAAATGAAATTAACCAGACTAAGGCATTTAGAATAATGTGATTAATATGCTATATACAAATCATGGGCAATTGAAGGATGTACTGTTAAATATCACTCTCCAGATGGCTTCAATGGCCAGGGCTGTGCCAATCTGAAGCAAGCAGCCAGGAGCCTCTTCTAGGCCTCCCATGCAGGTGCGGGGGCCCAAGGACTTGGGCCATCTTCTACTGTTTTCCCAGGCCACAGCAGAAAGTTGGATGGGAAGCGGAGCAGCCAGGACTCGAACTGGAGCCCATATGGAATGCCGGCTCTGTAGGCAGTGGCTTACCCACTACACCACAGTGCCGGCCCCAACGATATGATTTTATACAGAAAAAGACATAAAGACTCCACCAAAATGTGTTAGATTAATTAAGCAATTTTATATACCAAAATGAACTGATAGACATTTAAAAAGCAAATCCATTCAAATAGCTATCAAAAAATAAAATACTTAGTTTAGTCAATGAAGTGAATGATATATACAAATACAGCTACAAAATACAGGTGTGCAGTTGTAGGAAGGATACTATCTAATGCTGTATAGCTTAGTATGTTAACTATGGCTGACAATGATTAATTGTATATTTCAAAAGAGCGAGTATATAGGATTCTGAATGTTCCCAACACAAAGAATGATAAATGTTTCAGGTGTTAAATATGACAATTACTTGATCTGATTATTACACACAGTAGGTATGAAGTGGAATGTCACATTCTAGCTCATAAATATGTATGATTATGTGGGTGCTTGGCACAGCAGTTAAGATACCACTTGAAATGCCTACATTCCATATCAGAGTGCTAGGATTTGAGTCTCAGCTCCATTCCAAATTCCTAATTCCTGCTAATGCGCACTCTGGCAGGTGGCAGGTGATGCCTCAAACAGTTGGGTTCCCTGTCACCTACTTGGGAGACCTGAATAAAGTTTTCAGGAGAGAAAGAGAGAGAGAGAAATGAATTTTGAAGAACAAAGAGTATTGAAATACAGGACATGAGAGTAAACTCAATGCAACTAATGATGTATATTATTCGCTGTTTACTAAAAAGAAACATGAGGTTTAATCATTGTAGCTTTATTAGAAATACATGTCTGTCGGGGTCAGCACTGTGGCATAGTGGGTAAAGCCGCTGCTGTGCTGGCATCCTATATGAGCGCAAATTTGAGTTCCATTTCCAATCCTGCTCTCTGCTATGGTCTGGGAAAGCAATAGAAGAAGGGCCCAATTGCTTGGGCCCCTGGGCCTACTTAAGAGACCTGGAAGAAGCTCCTGGCTCCTGGCTCTGGCCTGGCCTGGCCCCAGTCATTCAAGCTATCTGGGGAGTGAACCAGTGGATGAAAGACCTCTCTCTCTCTCCCTCTCTCTCAAGCTTTTATTTAATTAATGAAAATTTCATAGGTACAACTTTAGGAATATAGCATTTCTTCCCCCCAGTACCTGCCCTCCCACCCCCACTCCCCTCTCATCTCCTATTCCCTCTCCCATCTCATTCGTCATTAAGATTCATTTTAAATTAACTTTATATACAGAAGACCAACTCTATACGAAGTAAAGATTTCAAATTTTTTCATGGATTTTTTTATAAAGCTTTTATTTAAAGAATATAAATTTCCAAAGTACAGCTTATGGACCACAATGGCTTCCCCCCCATAACTTCCCTCCCACCCGCAACCCTCCCCTTTCCCGCTCCCTCTCCCCTTCCATTCACATCAAGATTCATTTTCAATTCTCTTTATATACAGAATATCAGTTTAGTACATATTATGTAAAGATTCCAACAGTTTGCACCCACATAGGGATACAAAGTGAAAAATACTGTTGGAGTACTAGTTATAGTATTAATTCACAATGTACAGCACATTAAGGACAGAGATCTTACATGATATATTTTTTAAAAAAATTGATTAACTATGCAATTTCCAATTTAACACCAAGTTTTTTTTAAATAATTTTCAATTATCTTTATATGCAGAAGATCGATACAGTATATACTAAGTAAAGATTTCATCAGTTTGCACCCACACAGAAACATAAAGTGTAAAAATACTGTTTCAGTACTAGTTATAGCATTACTGCACAATGGACAACACATTAAGGACAGATCCCTCATGAGACGTAAGTACACAGTGACTCCTGAAGTTGATTTAACAATTTGACACTCTTGTATATGGCATCAGTAATCTCCCTAGGCTCTAGTCATGAGTTGCTGAGGCTATGGAAGCCTTTAGGGTTCACCGACTTCGATCTTATTCCGACAGGGTCATAATCAAAGTGGAAGTTCTTCTCAAAAGCTGGCATACAAATGGGCAGCAGGTACATGAAAGAGTGTTCATCATTACTAATCTTTAGGCAAGTAAAAATCAAAACCAGAATGAAATATCATCTAACAAGTATTAGAGTGGCTTTCATATAAAAGATGAAAGTATTAGTAAGGGTGTGGAAAAAGGGGAACTTGGACATTGTTGGTGGGAAAGTAAATTAGTACAAACATTATGAAAAACAGTATGGAGGATCCTCAAAAAATAAAAATAGAATTGTAATATGATCCAATAATCCTTCTGGGTATATATTCAAAGGATGTAAAATAAGTGTGTTCCTGTGTTTAATACTACCTTATTCAAAATAACTAAGATATGGAATAAACCTAAATGACATCAATACATGAATGAAGAAAATGTGGTATCTATACACACAAGTGGAATACTATTTAGCCTTAAAAAGGAAGGAAATTCTATCATTTGTGATGACATAGATGAACCTTGAAGACATTATGCTAAGTCAAAGAAGCCATATACAGAAATACAAGTACTGCATGAGTTCATACTTAAGACTCTAAAAAAGCTGAATTCATATAGAATAGAATGAGGGTTACCAGAGGCTGGAGAGCTGGGAAAGAGGGAATATGGAGTGTGATCACAGGAAACAAAGTTTTAGCTAGACAAGAAAAATAAATTCAAGAAATCCATACAAAACAGTGATTATGGTTAATAATGTATGCTTCAGAATAAGAAAAATTACAAGTGCCTCACCACAGATAAGTCAATGAGGTAATGGATAAGCTAATTAACTTGATTTAGTCAGTCCATACTGTATACACATTAAATAATGCTTACTCTCTAAATAAAAGTAATTATCAATTAAAATATTAATGTTAGAAAATTTATTTATCTATTTATTTTGAAAGTCAGAGTTAAAGAGAGAGGGAGAGAGAGAGAGAAAGGGAGGGGGGGAGAGATGGAATCTTTCATCTGCTGGTTCACTCCCTAGATGGCTACACCACCATAAAAAATTCTAAAAGTCCAGAGCAGGTCTTAGGTTTCCTAACTCTAACAAGGTATACTTAATTTTTTAAAAAAAAAACTGTTATTTATTTCAAAGATGAGAGAGAGAGAGAGAGAGAGAGAGAGAGAGAGAGAGAGAGAATGAGTGAATCTTCCCTCTGCTAGTTCACTCCCCAAATGGCAGCAATGGCTGCGGCTAGGCCAGGCATAAGCCAGGAGACAGGAATTCCATCCATGTCTCCTATGTGGCTGGTAGGTGCCCAAAAACTTAGGCTATCTTTTGTTGCTTCGCAGGTGCATTAGCAGGGAGCTGGATTGAAAGTGAAGCAGCTGGGACTGGCATCAGCACTCCAATATGTGATGCCAGCACTGTAAGCATCAGTTTAATCCACTGTGCTACAAGGACAGCCCTGAACAAGGTATACTTTATACTTTTCCAAAGACCATGTTATAACTTTGTTGAACTTATATGCTGTGGAACTGAGTTCCTACAGGGAATTTACTACAATTATAAAAATTATTTCATCAATTTTGGCGGTCATGAAGGCAGACTACTCAGATTCCGTTCTAAGACAGAACCTGCCACAGGAAGTACAGTTAGCTGGCAACTGAGCTGCAGTGCTTTGGAGATCATCCACAGTGTTTGTACTGATGCTATGCTCTTCTCATGTGGCCCCAGTATAGTCACAGCTTCTGTCCATTTTCTTCCCAATGAAGAAGTACTCTTAGGTATATTTTTGCACTGAAGCTCCCCACTGGGCAGAAATTTTCTCAGAGTACCACAACCTTAGGGTCTTCTCATATAATTCTTCCTCCTTCCCCATTTTCCCTTCAGAACTGCCAGACTGCAGTCTGTATTATAGTCTGAAGGCTTCTCATATCTGTTTCTGCCTATTAGGAGCTTAATATTCAACAGGCATCACTCCCAATAAATCTTTGGCACTTGTAAATTCTTCTTGTGTCTGCTTCCCAAAGGTGTCATAAGTTGTCAGAATTAGGGAATTAGGGAATAGATCACTCATTGCCTAAGTAGTAAGAAGTACCTCATCCCTAGTGGTGTGTGTAGTATAAATAATTGGTAGCATGAAATGACAGCATAATTGCTAAAATTTTCAATTAAGGATATTTGGAAAAACAATAGAGGAGCATACCCTAGCCAGTGCATATGAAATGTCTGTGGAACAACTGCAAACAAGGTCAAAGGAATTGCCTGGCTATCATTATTTTGCATTTATGACTAACAGTAGAATTATGCAGAATGCTACAGCTAAGTAGTTAAAAACTATGTGTGAAATAGTATTTCTGTATTACCTGAAAAACGGCTCATGGTCTCTTTCTTCTAATTTCAAAATCAACAATGTTGTAGCTTTGCAATGATTCTTGTATAGCTGTATCTCCCCCTGACTCTCCTACTCTGCTTTCCTATTTGTTGTCTAAAGGACTTTGTGATTAAATCAGATCTACCTGGATAGCCTAGGATGATTTCCTCAACAAAACATCAGCTTATTAGCAATCTTAACTTCACATGCAACCTTAATTCTCCTTTCATATAATAACATATTCACAGTTGTATGAATTAGGATGTGAACTGGGAAATCATTATACTACTACAAAGAGCAATATGAGTAAGTGCAGTATAGCCAATAAAAGAATCACTGAACATGAAATCAACACAAAAGAAACTGAGATACAGTGATTTTAAAAAGTGACATTTCTTTCATGATAAAAAAAGCATCAACAAAGTTGGAATAGAAGGTAACTTTCTGAACTATATATAAAGGGAATCTGTAATATTTCCATAACTAATATCATTAATGGTGAAAGACTGAACGCTTTCTCCCTAACATCAGGAACAAAACAAGGGTGTCCCTTCCAGTCAGTTCTTCTCAACATTGTCCTTGATATCAGAAAGATATCAGCATTATGGAAAACAGTATGCAGGTTACTTAAGCATTAAACATAGAACTATATATGATCGAGCAGCTAAACTACTGGATATATACAAAAGAAACAAAATAAGTATATAGAAGAGATATGTGCACACCTGTGTTTATTACAGTCTTAGTCAAGATGTAAGTATCTATCAAATTAATGTATAAAGAAAACGTGATATACTTACACAATGCAATACTAATCAGCCTTAAAAATAAGGAATTCTTGTCATGTGTAACAACATGGATGAACCTAGAGAACGTTACACTAAGTGGAATAAGCCAGAAACCAAAAGATAAATATAACATACTTTCACTTATGTAATGTTAAAATGTCAAACTCATAGAAGCAGAGAAGAGAATGATGGTTACTAAGGACTAGGGGGTAGGGTTGTGAGATAGTGGTCAAAGGATTTGGTTAAAATTTCAGTTAGGAGACTGACGTTGTGGCATAGTGGGAAAAGCCACTGCCAACAATGCTGGCATACCATATGGGTGTCAGTGTGTGTGTCCTGCTGTTCCACTTCTGATCCAGCTCCCTATTGCTGGCCTGGAAAAGCAGTAGATAATGGTCCAAATACTTGGTTCCCTGTCACCCATGTGGGAGTCCCAGATGAAGTTCCTGGTTCCTGGCCATTGTAGTCATCTGGGGGAGTGAACCAGCAGATGGAAGACCTCTTTCTCTCTCTCTTGCTTCCTCCCTCTCTGTAACTCTGACATTCAAATAAATAAATAAATCTTGAAAAAAAAAACAATTTCAATGAGAATAAGTTCAAGAGATCTATTGCACAACATGGTGATTATAGTTTGTAATATGTCATGTTCATGAGTATTATTGAGAAAAAAATTTTATGTGTTCTTACCACAAAATAGTATATCAGGTAATGTATATATTAATTAGCTCAATTTAGCCATTCTACATTGTATACATATTTCAAAACAACATGTATACACACTATAAATATATATAATTTTAGTCAGTTAAAAATAAATTTATTAAATCATAGTTCATGTATCAAAGTAGATGTAAAAGTTTGTATACTTAGATAAATAAAGCAGATATCAATATCCTGGGAGATATTCAGATATATTCTTAAATTACCTCCTAGATTTTCTGATCTTTAGCTTGTCACTTTTATTCAAATATTAGTATAAGGCTGCTTTCCTGGGGGGATGGACATTGTACAGGGAGTCCTAGATAATTAGGACAAATAAAAGTTATTAAGATGGAGTTGGCATTGAGACACAGTGGGTTAATCTACTGGCTTGTGATGCAGGAATCCCATATCAGAGTGCCCACTGAAGTGCTGTCTTGCTCTGCCTCCAATCCAGCGTCCTGTTAATATGCCTGTGAAGGCAACAGAAGATGACCCAAGTGTCACTACCACCCATATAGGAGACCAGCATGGGGTTTGTAATGTCTGGTTTGGCATGGCCCAATACAGGCTGTTGCAGCCATTTGGGGAGTTAACCAGCTGATGGAAGATCTCTCTTGTCTCTCCCATGTCCTGCTCTGCCTTTCAAATAATAAATGAATAAATATCTTAAAAAGGTATCAACATTAGAAAGGAATAACTAAAAGCAATTATATTTTAAATATATATATATATATATGCAAAACACTAAAGAATAAAATGTCAAGGCTGGCATTGTAGCACAGCAGGTTAAGTCACCACCTGTGACACTGCTATCCTGTATGTGAGCTGTTTCATGTTCCAGCTGCTCCACTTCTGATCCAGCTACCTGCTAATGGCATTGAAAAAAGCAGCAGGTGATGGAATACTACACAGCTTTAAAAAAAATTTGAAATTCCATTGTTTGCAATAAAATGGATGCACCTGGAAACCATTATACTTAGTGAAATAAGCCAGTCCCAGAAAGACAAATACCATATGTTTCCCCTGATCTGTAGTAACTAATAGAGTACCTAAAAGGTACTCTATACGAGTAATCTATACGAGTGAAATTGACACTTTGAGATGCAATGAGTTTGAACAGCCCTTGTCTTGACTGTTGAGTAACAGTATTTTTTTCTTCATACTATTTGTTGAACTCTTTACTTAGTGTAGTGTTAATCTTATGAGTATAAAGTTAACTGAAAATATATCTGTAAAAATTAAGAATGGGAATAGGAGAGGGAAGAAGAAGAAGGGTGGGAGCTTGGGTGGGAGGGAAGGTAGGGTGGGAAGTATCACTATGTTACTGCATCTATATATAAAAAATACATGAAATTTGTATACTTTAAATAAATTTTTAAAAAAGCAGATGATGGCCCAAGTGCTTGAACCCCTGCCACCCACATGGGAGACCTGAATGAAGCTCCTGGCTCCCGGTTTCAGCCTGGCTCATCCTTGGCCATTGTAGCCACTTGAGAAGTGAACAGCAGACAGAAATTCTCTTTCTCTCTCGGTCTCTCCCTCTCTCTGTAACTCTTATATAAATAAATATTTTTTTAAAAGTCAACAAGATTACAAGATCAATACACAAAGGAAGTGCGATTTCTATACATCTGAAACAGACAATTCAAAATGAAATTAATAAAACAATTCAATTTATGAGATCAAAAACAAAAACGTATGTAGGAATAAATTTAATAAAATATGTACAAATGGACATTGAACAATACAAAAATTATTGAAATAAATTAAAGACAATATAAATGGAGAGATATACCATGGACATGGATTATAAGACTTCAAACTGTAAAATTACAATACATGTTCAACACAACCCTTATCAGAATTCCAACTACTGTTCTACATAAATAAAAAGTAATCATAAAATTCTTAGCGAATTGCAAGAGACTTAAAATAAAAACGCTTTCCAATTTCAAAACCAACTACAAAGCTACATTAATCAATAAAGTGTGGTAATAACATAAGGATATGAATGCAAACAGAATAGAATTCAGGTATTAGATATAAATCCATAGATCTATATACAACTGATTTTAAACAAGAGTGTTAAGACCACTCAATGGGGGGAAATAATAAGTCTTTTCAGAATGGAATTGAAAGCTGGATAATCACAAGCAAAAGAATATATTGGACACCTAACCTCATATCATATACAAAAATTAATTCAGGAATAGAATAAAGGCCCAAATATAAGATTAAATACTATAAAACTCTTAGAAGTAAACACTGTGAAAAATCTGACCCTGGATTAGAAAACAGATCTTTAGATAAGACATCAAAAGCAAAGCAATGAAATTTTTTTGATTTCATGAAGATTTTTAAATGGGGCAGGTATCTGGCTTTGCAGTTAAAGGAGCACTTGGGTTGCCTACATTGAATATTGGAGTACCTGTGCTCAAGTTTTAGCTCTGCTTCCAATTCCAGCTTTCAAATATTGTGTACCCTGGGAGGCAGCAGGTGATAGCTCAAGCAGCTTGGTCCCTGTCACATTTATGGGAGATCCAGATTGAGTTCCTGACTCGTGGCATTGGTCTGGCCCGGCCCTGGCTGTTGTGGGCATTTGGAGATTGAACCAGTGAATGGGAGATCTTTCTCTCTCTCTCTAATAAACCAAATAAATAAAAAATAAGTAATTTAAAAACATTTGTACATCTAAAATAATTATCAAGAAAGTGAATGGAGGGGCTGGTGTCATGGCATAGTGGTTAAGATGCCATCTACAACAATGGCATCCCATATGGGCACCAGTTCAAGTACTGGATGTTCCACTTCCAATCCAGCGCCCAGCTAATGTGCCTGGGAAAACTGTACAAGGTGGCCCAAATGGCTGGGCTTCTGAACCCATATGGGAGACCTGGATGGAATTCCAGGCTCTTGGCTTAGGCCTAGCCCAGCCACAGTCATTGCAGACATTTTGGGGAGTGAACAAGTAGATGGAAAATCTTTCTCTCCTCCTTTCCCCTCCCTATAACTTTGCCTTTGAAATAAGTGAAACACATCTTTTTTAAAAAGTGAGTAGCAATCCAGAGAATAGGAGAAAGCATTTTCCAATTATGTTTATCTGGAAAAAAATCTAGTATCCAAAATTATAAAGGACTCTTACAACTCAACAATAATGATAAATAACCCAAGTAAAAGCTGAGCAAAAGATGAAAATAGACATTTCTCTCTCTCTCTATCTCTCTCTCTCTCTATATATATATATATATATGCAAATATTTAATAAGCACAATAGTATTTCCATTGTCAATATCATATCTCCTAGCAATTTCATTAAGTATATACCCAAAAGAAGTAAAAATTGATACTCAAGCAAATACATTTACGTGTATGTTCTTAGCAGCAGTATTAATAATAGCTAAAATGTTCATTAGTAGATGAATAAACACTATGTATACAATATAATCCAATATTATTCATCCATAAAAGGAGTGAAATATTGCCACATGCTACAGTGTGGATGAACCTTGAAAACATTATGCTAAATTAAATAAGCTTGACATGAAATATCAGACAATACATGGATCTATTTAGATGAAATGTTCAGAATAGGTAAACTGATAGAGACAAAATGCAGATTGTTGCATTTCAGGTTCTTGGGGAGGCATGGAATGAGAAGAAAATGCTTAACTGGTATAAGGTTTACTTTTGGAGTGATAAAACTGTTTTGAAACTAGATAGAGGCGGTGATTACACCACATGGTTAATGTACTATATGCAACCAAATTGTTCACTTTACAGTGGTTAGTTTTTTTATATAACTATGAGTTCAATTTAAAAAAAAAACATGAGTTGCTGTTTCATACAAGCTAGAATAGTTATAATTTTACAAAGGAGAAACAGTGTTGGAAAGGATGTGGATAAATTAGAAACCTCATTCATTGCTAATGAGAATGTAAAACACCACAGTTACCATGGGAAAGAGTTTGGCAATAACTCAGTGATTAAACAAGTTATCATATGACTCAGCAATTCCAATCATAGATATAATTCTGAAAGACTTGTTTATACAAAAACGTGAACACAAATGTTCATTGTAGGATTATACATGATAATAAAAATTAGAAAGAATTCTAATGTCTATCAACTCATGAATGTATAAACAAATTAGGTATATCCATGGAGTGGAATATCATTTGGCAACAATAAAAAAGGAAGTACTGATACATGAAGCATTATGTTAAGTGAAAGAAGCCAGTTAGAAAAAGGCTATTTATTGTATAGTTTCTTTCTTTCTTTTTTTTTTTTTTTTTTTTGACAGGCAGAGTGGACAGTGAGAGGGAGAGAGACAGAGAGAAAGGTCTTCCTTTTCCATTGGTTCACCCCACAATGGACACTGGCCAGCGTGCAGCTGCGGCCGGTGCACCGCGCTGATCCGAAGCCAGGAGCCAGGTGCTTCTCCTGGTCTCCCATGTGGCTGCAGGGCCCAAGCACTTGGGCCATCCTCCACTGCACTCCCGGGCCACAGCAGAGAGCTGGACAGGAAGAGGAGCGACCGGGACAGAATCCGGCGCCCCGACTGGGACTAGAACCCGGTGTGCCGGCGCCACAGGCGGAGGATTAGCCTATTGAGCCATGGCTCAATTTTTTTTGTCAAAAATCAATTGACTATGTGTTTTCATTTATTTTTGGGCTCTCGACTCTGAGTAATTGGTCTGTGTGTCTGTTTTTATACCAGTATCATGCTGTTTGGATTACTGTAGTTTTGTAATATTATTATTATTTTTTTTTTTGACAGGCAGAGTGGACAATGAGAGAGAGAGACAGAGAGAAAGGTCTTCCTTTGCCGTTGGTTCACCCTCCAATGGCTGCCGCGGACAGCGCGCTGCGGCCGGCGCACCGCACTCATCCGATGGCAGGAGCCAGGTGATAGGTGCTTATCCTGGTCTCCCATGGGGTGCAGGGCCCAAGCACTTGGGCCATCCTCCACTGCACTCCTGGGCCACAGCAGAGGGCTGGCCTGGAAGAGGGGCAACTGGGACAGAATCCGGCGCCCCGACCGGGACTAGAACCCGGTGTGCTGGCGCCGTGTAATATTATTTTTAAAAAGGAAGTTGATGTCTCCAATTTTTACCTTCTCAGTATTACTTTGGCTATTCAAAATTTTTTGTGGTTTAATACAATTTTAGAATTGCATTTTTCTATTTCTATGAAGAATGCTATTGGAATTTTGATAAGGATTGTATTAAATCAGCATGTTGTTTTGGGAACTATAGATATGTTAACAATATTAATTATCCAGATCCATGAACACAGAATATCTTTCCATTTATTTGGATCTTCTTGAATTTCTTTCATCAATGTTTTATAGTATTTCATTAAACCTTTTTCTAAGTATTTTATTGTTTATTTGAAAGGCAAAGTTGCAGAGAGAGAAAAAGAGAAACAGAGAGAGAGAACTTCCATCCTCTGGTTCACTCCCCAAATGCGCGCAACAGCCAGGGCTGAACCAAGCCAGAGCCAGGAGCCAGGAGTTTCATGGGTCTCCCACATAGGTGGCAGTGACCCAAGCACTTGGGTCATCTTCTGCTGCTTTGTCAGACACATTAGCAGGGTGCTGAATTGGAAGTGGAGCAGCTGGGACTCAAATCAGTGCCTAAATGGGATTCTGGCATCACAGGCAGTGGCTTAACCAGCTATGCCACAAAGTCAGCCCTGCTAAATATTTTTTTATGCAACTGTAAATGGAATTTTCTTGACTTTTTTTCAGCCAGGTTGTTATTTGCATAAAGAAATGTTACTGATTTTTGTTTTTTGACTTCATATCCTGAAACTTTATTGAATTCAGTTATTACTTCTAACAATTTTTTGTGGAATTTGGGGAGGACTTTCAGTACTATGCGGAATAGAAGTGTCAAAAGTGGCATCCCCGGCTGACATGATCTTTTATATATTGAGTTTGAAAGAAAAAAAGGTATAGAGAGACAGAGAATACAATGGGACTACTAAAGGTGGAAAGGGGTAGAGAAGAAATGAGGAAATACAGTTCAAAGGACACAAAGTAAAATAT
Source organism: Sylvilagus floridanus (assembly GCA_949820135.1). Lineage (NCBI taxonomy): Eukaryota > Metazoa > Chordata > Mammalia > Lagomorpha > Leporidae > Sylvilagus > Sylvilagus floridanus. The sequence goes on from OX463223.1 coordinate 85,095,990, forward strand.
ATGAAGAAGTCTCGAGTTCTAATGTATGAGATGAAGACCATAATTTGGATCAGCCCAGCTCTGAGATGTATTATAATACAGAATTCTATTCTGGATTGTAACTAAATGAGTATATATTAACTGCTCTTACTGCCACTAGAATGTAGGTTCCATGAGAGCAGGGGTTTTGCTCACTGCTGTGTCCCTAGTGCCTTAAATAGTGTTGGTAATAGTAAGCACAGAATTAGTATTTGGTGAATTAATATACTATGGCTTCTGTCTGGGCTAAATATCCTATCCACTGAGCAGCTTTTCAGTTCTTATTCCAAGACTATATTCTTTGAGTATTCTATCTTTAAAATTCATTTTAATATCTGAAAAAGGAAGATCCTTTCATTCACCTTCTCTGTTTTTTAAAAGGATTTATTTATTTATTTGAAAGGCAAAGTTACACACACACACACACACACACAGAGAGAGAGAGAGAGAGAGAGAGAGATCTTCCATCTGTTGGTTCACTCCTCAAACGGCTGCAATGTCTTGAGCTGGGGTGATCCAACGCTGGGAGCCAGGAGCTTCTTCACATCTCCATGCAAGTGCAGGGGCCCAAGCATTTACAGCATTTTCCACTGCTTTCACAGGCCACAACAGAGAGCTGGATTGGAAGTGGAGCAGCTGGGACTCAAACCGGTGTCCATATGAGAAACTGGCACTGAAGGTGGCATCTTTACTCAGTATCCCACAGCACCAACCCCTAAGAACATTCTTAAAAGCTGGCGCTGTGGTGCAGTAGTTTAAAGCCTGGGCCTGAAAGCTGGCATACCATATGGGCACCGGTTTGAGTCCCAGCTGCTCCACTTCCGATCCAGCTCTCTGCTATGGCCTGGGAAAGCAGTGGAGGATGGCCCAAGTGCTTGGACCCCTGCACCCATGTGGGAGACCTGGAGGAGGGTCCTGGCTCCTGGTTTCAGATCAGCTCAGCTCTGGCCATTGTAGTCATTTGGGGAGTGAACCAGCGAAATGGAAGACCTCTCTCTCTCTGGCTCTACCTCTCTCCGTAACTCTGTCTTTCAAATAAATAAAATAATAATTCTTTACAAAAAAAGAATGTTCTTAGCTAATCCTATTTATTCTTCCAAATACAATTTTAGAACAACTTAAAGCATGTTAGCAACTTCAAAATAGGCAAAAATAAAAGTATACATTTTACCAATCAGGAGGTCATATTTCAGGAAACTGTGTGCAAAAATAAAGGGAGAAGATTTCTAATGAAATCTCTGAGCAAGCTATCCTAAAATTCCAGCTTTGTAACAAAATCAGGTAGTATGGTACAACAGTGAAAACTTTGGACATTACTGTAATTAATTAAACTTTTGTGATTACTATTAGAAACTATAATCTAGATAGAATTAATTGAATGAAGCCTATGATCAGCAAAAGATAAGAAAATCCAATAGAATTAATGGAAAATATGAACAGGTATTTCACAAAAGAAGTAATCACAAAAACTAAAGGCATAAGAAAACCTGCTCAAACTCATTAGAAATATGAGAAATATATACTAAAACAAGGAGTTATCACTTCACAGTTACCAGATAGGCTAATATTAAAAAAGGTAGATAGTTACAAGTATTAGAGGGACTTAAGAAAACAGGAATCCTTATGCACTAATGGTGAAGCCATACTAAAAACAATCTGATATTCAGTAAATGAAAGCTATTATCATTTTACTACTACGATTGTCATCATCAATACAAAGGAGCCATTTGACTCTCATTCAGGCCTACTTTTATTAACACATAACTCCTAAATATTTTGGTTACCTCTTCCTAGGATGTACTAGATTGAATAAAACAAACTACAAATTGAGAAGAGGAAACTATCAAGCTACAGCTATGAAAGAAGACAGAAATAAGAAAAGACATATAATACATGCTAATCATGATAATCCTGATGAACCAACAATGTCAAATACATTTGGTATTTCCTACTTTAAAAGTCTAAAATTACATACTTATCTATTAAAAATTGTTATAATCATTTTCTCCCACAGAGTAGAAAGCTTCAGTTCCTAGAATAATAATCACCTGGAACAATTCATTTTAAGGCCAGACAGATAATGGACTACTGTCATTTTAAGGTTTGAAGAATAGTAGTTAGGAACAACAACTGTGAAATACTAAAGTGCCTTAAAAACCTGCTTTTTCACATTTCCAAAAGCTATACACAGAAGCTACAGATCAATGGGGTAAAAAATAGCATATAACTGCTTGCAATTCCTCAAATTCAAATTTAAGAGCAATCCCATGAAACACAACTGTGAAATAAAGAATGGAAAGGATTACTTTAAAAAATATGTGGGGTGTTTTAAAGATAATTATATTATTAATATCAACAATATGTCTTCTGTGTAGAAACTGAGCTCTTTTTCTATCCAGGAAAATATCTCTCAATAGGCAAGCTGACTTATCATAATTACAGGTTGCCTGCCCATCTTAAGTCTCACGTTATTGACAAGCCAGGAAAAACAACATCCAGAGCTTGTTCATATGAATTTGTGCTGTGTCTTTTACACCTACTTTAAAGCTAAAGTCCTAGGAAGAATGGAAATGTAATTTTCTCTCTCAATAATAATGATTAGTTTATAATAAATACTAATCATTGCTATTACTATGATTTTGAGAAAGGGCGGACATGGAAAAAGGAACAGAAACTAAAGCATATAATTCTAGTTCAATCTGAACCTCCTCTCTCCCCAAACCTCCAATTTACCTATTCAAAAATAAAACCATTCTAAAAATCATAATACCATAGACTTAACTATTGAACTCTGTCCAAATCACTTTTTCTCTTTCATGGATATTATTTTCTTTTTAGTAATTTACATTAGAATGTATATCTTTTCCCATAATAGCATGTTAGAATCTTTGTTTTCATACATGAGAAAATAAAGATAATCTCTGAAAGCATTTATAGTTTAGAATTTAAAAGTATAATTTTTCAGTCATCTAGAGTACTGACCTGTGAGCCCTGAAGCTGTTACACACAGAACAAAAGCTATCTTCTATCTAACACAGCTAACTATCTAACTATCTAACACAGCTCTCTTCTAACTATCTCATACTGTCCAAGAGCATGCCCACCAATGAGAATACCAATTTACAAGCTTCCTACTTGAAGATATTCAGAAATAAAAACAAAGAAAAAACAATAATGGTACAACAGTATACAGAAGTTAATGAGATCCAAGATGGCTAAATAGGGAAAAGACGTACTGATTTTGACCACAGGACAATAACAGAAGAAAAGCACAGTAACTGCATTCCCAGGAGAGAGTTGGAGAGAAGTTTGCAGTGGAAATTCTACAGACAGAAGAGAGATGCCATGGAGCAATGTGGACAATACAAACACGTAGCAGTGAGCAGGGACAGCTGAGGGCTGGAGGAGACACCACCTTCTTGAAGCAAGCACACACCTCTGGATATACACTAAAGGAGCAGATGCCCCACTAACCCACAGAGGAATATTTCAAAGATAAAAGCCATCAGGGGAGAAAACCAGCAAGTGGTTCCACAAAAGCCTAAACATAAACATAGAAATACAAGAGACATGAACAAGGAAAGACATTATGACCCCAAAAAGGAACATAACAACAATTCAGCATTAGGATGTGAAGACAAAGAGACTGATTAAATGCCTGAAAAGGAATTCAAAAGAATGATCATACAATTACTAAAAAACAGAGAAGCTAATACATGAGATAAAGAAATTCATACATGAAATGGATGAAAAATTTAACCAGGAGATATTTTGAAGAGAAATCGAACTGAAATATTAGAAAAGATTAATTCAATATGTTAAATAAAAAACACTGGAAAGCCTTAAGAACAGACTTGGTGAGGCAGAAGAAAGAATATCTGAGACAGAAGACAAATCCTTGGGAATAGACCAAAAAAAGAAATTACAAAAACTGAAAATTGTGTTCAGGACTTATGGGAGAGGGGCTGGCACTGTAGCATAGCAGGTAAAGCCACTGCCTGGAGTGCTGGCATCCCATGTGGGCACCAGTTTGAGTCCCAGCTGCTCCACTTCTGATCCAGCTCTCTGCTACGACCTGGGAAAGCAGTAGAAGATGGCCCAAGTCCTTGGGCCCCTGCAATCACATGGGAGACCCAGAAGAAGCTCTAGGCTCCTGGGTTCAGAATGGCCCAGCTCCAGGCATTGTGATCATTTGGGGAGTAAACCAGCAGGGAGAAGATCTGCCTCCATCCCCACTCTTTTCTCTCTCTGCCTCTCTGAAACTCTACCTTTCAAATAAATAAATAAATCTTTCAAAAAGATATATAGGATAGTATCAAACCACCCAACATATGTGTCTTAGGAGTTTCTGAAGGTGTGGAAAGAGAGAATGGATTAGAAGGCCTATTCAGTGAAATGATAGCAGAAAAATTCCTTTATTTGGAGAAAGATAGGGACACCCAAGTACAGGAAGCACATGGAACATGATCAGAAAAGAACATTACCACAACACGTTATAGTCAATCTTTCAACAGTAAAACATAAAGAAAAGTTTCAAAAATATGTACAACAAAAATGCCAGATTTTTTTTAGAGGATCTCCAATTAGACTAACAGCACATTTCTTATCAGAAACCTTACAGGCTAGGAGAGAATGGAGAGACATAATCCAAGTTGTAAAAGAAAAAAACTGTCAACCCAGAATACTGTACCCAGCAAAGCTCTCATTTATAAATGAAGGTGAAATGAAGACCTTCCATGACAAACAGAAATTTAAAGAATTTATCCCCAATCATCCAGCCTTACAAATAATACTTTAAGGATGTGCTACATATGGAAAAAGAAAGATAGTCATCAGTACAAAAGGACTTTGTGAAGGCAGAATATCTCACAGTAAAAGTTCAAGTTGAAATCAAACAATAGTGGCGGAGCCAAGATGGCGGAATAGTGAGGACGCGCACTAGCAGTCCGCAAAAAGATAGTTTAATAAAAACAGAGTTACTGTAGCCTCAGGAAAAATCTCACGGAAAAAAATGCAGTGGAAATTCTTCCGGACCCAGTGAATGAGACGCAGAGGACCTAGGGGAAAGTAAGTTTGCGAACGGCAAATCGTGCCTTAGTGGCACGGGAGCTGCCGGGAGGGACGGGAACCGGACGGGACACAGTCGCCATTGGATTCGAGCGCTTAAACGGGAGCCGATACAGGGATCCAGAGACACTGGCGGGGGGAAGCAGACGCCACGGGGGAAACAGCACAATTGAGGCGAGCCCACACGGACACTAGCCTCTTTCGTTGCCCACCCTGCTAATTCTAGCTGGACTGAACGCAGTGGGACGGCGCGCCCGCCGGCTGAACCGGAAGCCGGGCGGAACACAGTCGCCATTGGAACTGAGCACTTGAACGGGTGCCGATACAGGGATCCCGAGACACTGGTGGGGGGAAGCAGACCCCCCACGGGGGAAACAGCACAATTGAGGCGAGCCCACACGGACACTAGCCTCTTTCATTGCCCACCCTGCTCACTCAAGCTAGACTGAACACAGTGGGACGGCGCGCGCCCGCCGGCTGAACCGGAAACCGGGCGGAACACAGTCGCCATTGGAACTGAGCGCTTGAACGGGGGCCGATACAGGGATCCCGAGACACTGGCGGGGGGAAGCAGACGCCAGGGGGGAAACAGCACAATTGAGGCGAGCCTGCACGGACACTAGTCTCTCTCGTCACCCACCCTGCTAATTCGAGCTAGATTAAACGCAGTGGGACAAGGCGCGCCCGCCCATCACTGAGGCAGACGGAACCAAAAACCCGAGGCAGTAGAAACCTGAAGGGGATCCAAAAACTGGGAACACACCGCGCACACAAACTCCGTTACCTTGACAACCCAGAGAAAGAGTGTGGGGGAAAAAAAAATGCCAAATAAAAACAGATTCCGAGGGAGCAAGATCAAGGAAGACGCTATGATGACCCCAAACGGAAAAGACACCCCAAGTCAGGATTGTGAAGATAATGAGATAGAAGAAATGCAAGAAGCAGATCTCAAAGAATTGATAAGAACATTAAGAAGTTCTCAAAAACAAATTCTTGAACTACAGAAATCTTTAATGGATAAGATATAAAATCTCTCTCGCGAGAATGAAGCACTACGGAGAAATCAAAACGAAATGAAACAACTAGTAGAACAAGAAGCTACGAGAGTGACAAAACATCTTAATGAATTGAAGAATTCAATAGATCAAGTGACAAGCAATCTTGAGGGCCTTAAAACCAGAATGGGTGAAGCAGAGGAGAGAATATCGGACCTAGAAGACAGAGAACAGGAGAGGAAACAGTCAAACCAAAGACAAGAAGAGGAAATTAGAAAACTAAAAGATATTGTCGGGAATTTACAGGATACTATTAAAAAACCCAACATTCGGGTTCTAGGTGTTCCTGAAGGTATGGAGAGGGAGAAAGGATTAGAAGGCCTTTTTAGGGAGATACTAGCAGAAAACTTTCCAGGCTTGGAGAAAGACAGAGAAATCCTAATCCAGGAAGCTCATAGAACCCCTAATAAACATGACCAAAAGAGATCCTCTGCACGACATATTGTAATTAAACTCACCACAGTGAAGCAAAAAGAAAAGATCCTAAAATGTGCAAGAGAGAAACGTCAGATTACTCTCAGAGGATCTCCAATTAGACTCACAGCTGACTTCTCAACAGAAACCCTACAAGCTAGAAGGGAATGGCGAGACATAGCCCAGGTACTTAGAGAGAAAAACTGCCAGCCCAGAATATTATACCCTGCAAAGCTCTCATTTGTGAATGAAGGTGAAATAAAGACCTTTCATAACAAACAAAAATTGAAAGAATTTGTTGCCACTCGTCCAGCCCTGCAAAAGATACTTAAAGATGTGTTACACACAGAAACACAGAAACACGACCATCAACATGAAAGAAGGTAAACGAAGGGAACCTCACGGCAAAAGATCACAGGGAATTCAAAGCATACATTAGAAAATATCTGGCAAATGGCAGGGCAAACTTACCACTTATCAATAGTCACATTGAACGTTAAAGGTCTAAACTGTCCTGTTAAAAGACAGAGATTGGCTGACTGGGTTAAGGAACAAAAACCATCTATTTGCTGCCTACAAGAAACACATCTTTCCAACGAAGATCCACACAGACTGAAAATAAAAGGATGGAACAAGATATACCACGCCAACAGAAATGAAAAAAGAGCGGGTGTAACCATCTTAATATCGGACTACATAAACTTTAACACAAAAACTGTTACGAGAGACAAAGAGGGGCACTATATAATGATTAAGGGATCAATACTACAGGAAGATATAACAATTCTCAATGTATATGCACCTAATTACAGGCCACAGGTTTATTTAAAAAATTTGTTAAGAAACTTAAAGGGAGACTTAGACCCCAACACAATAGTACTGGGGGACTTCAATACTTCACTCACAGATATTGACAGATCGACAGGACAGAAGATCAACAAGGAGACAGTAGATTTAAACAACACTATAGCCCAAATGGATCTAACAGATATCTACAGAACTTTTCATCCTACAAGTAATGCATTCACATTCTTCTCAGCAGTACATGGAACCTACTCTAGGATTGATCACATATTAGGCCATAAAGCAAGTCTCAGCAAATTCAAAAGAATTAGAATCATACCATGCAACTTCTCAGACCATGAGGGAGTGAAGTTGGAAATTAGCAACTCAGGAATCTCTAGAGCATATGCAAACACATGGAGATTGAACAACATGCTCCTGAATGAACAATGGGTCACTGAAGAAATCAAAAGAGAAATCAAAAATTTTCTGGAAGTAAATGAGGATAACAGCACAACATACCAAAACTTATGGGATACAGCAAAAGCAGTGTTAAGAGGAAAGTTTATATCAATAGGTGCCTACATCAAGAAACTGGAAAGGCACCAAATAGATGAGCTTTCAATGCATCTCAAGGATCTAGAAAATTTGCAGCAAACTAGACCCAAATCTAGTAGAAAAAGAGAAATAATCAAAATCAGAGAAGAAATCAACAGGATTGAATCCAAAAAAACCTTACAAAAAATCAGCCAAACGAGGAGCTGGTTTTTTGAAAAAATAAACAAGATTGACACCCCATTGGCCCAACTAACTAAAAAAAGAAGAGAAAAGACCCAAATCAGTAAAATCAGAGATGAAAAAGGAAATATAACAACAGACACCACAGAAATCAAAAGAATCATCAGAAATTACTACAAGGACTTGTACGCCAGCAAACAGGGAAACCTATCAGAAATGGATAGATTCCTGGACACATGCAACCTACCTAAATTGAACCAGGAAGACATAGAAAACCTAAACAGACCCATAAGTGAGTCAGAAATTGAATCAGTAATAAAGGCCCTCCCAACAAAGAAAAGCCCAGGACCAGATGGATTCACTGCTGAATTCTACCAGACATTTAAAGAAGAACTAACCCCAATTCTTCTCAAACTATTCAGAACAATCGAAAAAGCGGGAATTCTCCCAAATTCCTTCTATGAAGCCAGCATCACCTTAATTCCTAAGCCAGAAAAAGATGCAGCATTGAAAGAGAATTACAGACCAATATCCCTCATGAACATAGATGCAAAAATCCTCAACAAAATTCTGGCCAATAGACTGCAACAACACATCAGAAAGATCATCCACCCAGACCAAGTGGGATTCATCCCTGGTATGCAGGGATGGTTCAATATTCGCAAAACAATCAACGTGATACACCACATTAACAGGCTGCAGAAGAAAAACCATATGATTATCTCACTAGACGCAGAGAAAGCATTCGATAAAATTCAACACCCTTTCATGATGAAGACCCTAAGCAAACTGGGTATAGAAGGCACATTCCTCAATACAATCAAAGCAATTTATGAAAAACCCACGGCCAATATCCTATTGAATGGGGAAAAGTTGGAAGCATTTCCACTGAGATCTGGTACCAGACAGGGATGCCCACTCTCACCACTGCTATTCAATATAGTGCTGGAAGTCTTAGCCAGAGCTATTAGGCAAGAAAAAGAAATTAAAGGGATACAAGTTGGGAAGGAAGAACTCAAACTATCCCTCTTTGCAGACGACATGATTCTTTATTTAGGGGACCCAAAGAACTCTACTAAGAGACTATTGGAACTCATAGAAGAGTTTGGCAAAGTAGCAGGATATAAAATCAATGCACAAAAATCAACAGCCTTTGTATACACAGACAATGCCACGGCTGAGGAAGAACTGCTAAGATCAATCCCATTCACAATAGCTACAAAAACAATCAAATACCTTGGAATAAATTTAACTAAGGACATTAAAGATCTCTACAATGAAAATTACAAAACCTTAAAGAAAGAAATAGAAGAGGATACCAAAAAATGGAGAAATCTCCCATGCTCATGGATTGGAAGAATCAATATCATCAAAATGTCCATTCTCCCAAAAGCAATTTACAGATTCAACGCAATACCAATCAAGATACCGAGGACATTCTTCTCAGATCTGGAAAAAATGATGGTGAAATTCATATGGAGACACAGGAGACCTCGAATAGCTAAAGCAATCTTGTACAACAAAAACAAAGCCGGAGGCATAACAATACCAGATTTCAGGACATACTACAGGGCAGTTGTTATCAAAACAGCATGGTACTGGTACAGAAACAGATGGATAGACCAATGGAACAGAATAGAAACTCCAGAAATCAATCCAAACACCTACAGCCAACTTATATTTGATCAACGATCCAAAACCAATCCCTGGAGTAAGGTCAGTCTGTTTAATAAATGGTGCTGGGAAAACTGGATTTCCACGTGCAGAACCATGAAGCAAGACCCATACCTTTCACCTTACACAAAATTTCATTCAACATGGATTAAAAATTTAAACCTAGGACCCCACACCATCAAATTACTGGAGAGCATAGGAGAAACCCTGCAAGACATAGGTACTGGCAAAGACTTCTTGGAAAAGACCCCAGAAGCACAGGCACTGAAAACCAAAATTAACTACTGGGATTGCATCAAATTGAAAAGTTTCTGTACTGCAAAAGAAACAGTCAGGAAAGTGAATAGGAAACCGACAGAATGGGAAAATATATTTGCAAACTATGCAACAGATAAAGGGTTGATAACCAGAATCTACAAAGAAATTAAGAAACTCCACAACATCAAAACAAACAACCCACTTAAGAGATGGGCCAAGGACCTCAACAGACATTTTTCCAAAGAGGAAATCCAAATGGCCAACAGACACATGAAAAAATGTTCAAGATCCCTAGCAATTAGGGAAATGCAAATCAAAACCACAATGAGGTTTCACCTCACCCCGGTGAGAATGGCTCACATTCAGAAATCCACCAACAATAGATGCTGGAGAGGATGTGGGGAAAAAGGGACACTAATCCACTGTTGGTGGGAATGCAAACTGGTGAAGCCACTATGGAAGTCAGTCTGGAGATTCCTCAGAAACCTGAATATAACCCTACCATTCAACCCAGCCATCCCACTCCTTGGAATTTACCCAAAGGAAATTAAATTAGCAAACAAAAAAGCCGTCTGCACAGCAATGTTTATTGCGGCTCAATTCACAATAGCTAAGACTTGGAACCAACCCAAATGCCCTTCAACAGTAGACTGGATTAGGAAATTATGGGACATGTACTCTACAGAATACTATACAGCAGTCAAAAACAATGAAATCCGGTCACTTGCAACAAAATGGAGGAATCTAGAAAACATCATGCTGAGTGAATTAAGTCAGTCCCAAAGAGACAAATATCATTTGTTTCCCTTGATTGGCGATGACTAACTGAGCACCAAAGGGGAAACCTGTAGAAGTGAAATGGACACTATGAGAAACAGTGACTCGATCAGCTCTTGTGCTGACTGTTGTTGTACAATGTAATACTTTATCCATGGTAGTATTTTTTTTTTCTCTTTATCCTAGTACTAGTGGTTGAACTCTGTAATTAACACACAATTATACTTAGGTGTTTAAATTTTAACCGAAAAGTGATCTCTGTGAAATATAAGAGTGGGAATAAGAGAGGGAGGAGATGTAAAATTTGGGACATGCTCAATCGGAACGGCCCCAAATGATGGAGTTAGAATGTGCCAGGGGTTTCCAATACAATCCCATCAAGGTGGCATGTACCAAGGCCATCTCATTAGTCCAAGTGATCAATTTCAGCTCACAATTGATCACACTGATAGGTCTAAGAGTCAAAGGGATCACACAAACAAGACTAGTGTCTGCTAATACTAACTGATAGAATGAAAAAGGGAGAGAATGATCCAACATGGGAAGCAGGATACACAGCAGACTCATAGAATGGCAGATGTCCTAAATAGCACTCTGGCCTCAGAATCAGCCCTTAAGGCATTTGGATCTGGCTGAAGAGCCCATGAGAATATTTTAGGCATGGAAAGCTAAGACACTCTGGAAAAAACAGAAGACCTAAATGAAAGATCTCTGCGAGTCAGATCCCAGTGGAAAGAACGGGGCCATCAAAGAAGGAGGTACCTTTCTCTGAAGGGAGGAGGGAACTTCCACTTTGACTATGGCCCTGTGGGAATAAGATCGAAGTCGGCGAACCCTAAAGGCTTCCATAGCCTCGGCAACTCATGACCAGAGCCTAGGGAGATTACTGACGCCATAAACAAGAGTGTCAAATTGTTAAATCAACATCAGGAGTCACTGTGTACTTACGTCTCATGAGGGATCTGTCCTTAATGTGTTATCCAATGTGAAGTGATGCTATTACTAGTACTGAAACAGTATTTTTACACTTTGTGTTTCTGAGTGGGTGCAAACTGATGAAATCCTTACATAGTATATATTGAATCGATCTTCTTTATATAAAGATAATTGCAAATGATTAAAAAATCTTGGTGTTAAATTGGAAATTGCATAGACAATTAATCAATTTTTTTAAAAAAAAATCATGTAGGATCTCTGTCCTTAATGTGCTGTACATTGTGAATTAATACTATAACTAGTACTCCAACAGTATTATCATTTTGTGTCTCTATGCGAGGGCAAACCGTTGAAATCTTTACGTAATATGTACTAAATTGATCTTCTGTGTATAAAGAGAATTGAAAATGAATCTTGATGTGAACAGAAGGGGAGAGGGAGCGGGAAAGGGGAGGGTGGGGGGAGGGAGGGAAGTTGTGTGTGGGGGGAGCCATTGTGGTCCATGAGCTGTTCTTTGGAAATTTATATTCTTTAAATAAAAGCTTTATAAAAAAAAAAAAAGAAATCAAACATTAGTAATATTTATGGAAAAGTGGCAGGACAAATTTGATATTTATCAATAATAACCTTGAATGTAAATGGCCTAAATTCTCCAATTAAAAGATGCAGACTAGCTGCATGAACTAAAAAGAAACAAGACTCATCTATTTGCTGCCTACAAAAAAACATATCAACAACAAAGATACACACAAACTGAAATTGAAAGGCTGGAAAAAGATATTTCATGATAAGGGAAAGAAAAAATAAGTAGTAGCCAACCTAATATCAGACACAATAGACTGTAACATAAAAACTGTTAAAAGAGACAAAGAAAGGCATTATGTGATGATTAAGGAATCAATTCAACAGGAAAATGTGACTATAGTAAATGTATAATGAAATGAATATGAAAGAGTCATCTGTACCCCCATGTGTATTGCAGCTCAATTCACAATAGCTAAGATAAGGAATTAACCCAAATGTCCATCAATGGATGACTGGATAAAGAATATGTAATATATATACACCATGGGATACTATTCAGCCATAAAAAAGAATGAAATCCCATCTTTTTCAACAAAACAGATGCAACTGGAGAGCATTATGCTTAGTGAAATAAGCCAGTTTCCAAAACATAAATATATGTTTTCTCTGATATGTGGCAGTTAATATAGAATACAAAAAAGTATAGGAATGAAACTGACATCTTGTGGTATAATCATTGTTGTAGCCCTTGTTTATATTCCTGTGGACTTGTGGTCTTCCTTCATTTTACCTTTTGAATATTATGGTTAGTAGTAAGTTATGCCTGTGGTTATACAGTGGTTTGAAAGCATGTCTTTGCAAAAAATTTAAAAAAGCAAAACAAAAGGAAGGACATTTTTAGATGTCATTCATACTGTAGCTCAAGTCTATTTAAACTCAAGCCTACTTAGACAATTCCAAACTGTACATAATGTTCAAATCCTCTCTTCTCACTCTCCTTTCCCCTCAAATTTTTTTATTGCTATGTGGAATTTAACTAGGGAACTCTGCAATGCCCTGGAAGTAAAAACTAAATCTTACCCTTCCCTTTAAATCAAAAAGGCACCATTTTATAAGCTGCAAGAAGCAGCTTTAGTTCATAGTCAAGAAGTCTGAGTTCATTCATTCAATCAATACATATTTATTGAAAGTACATTATTTATCAAACACAGTTCTAAATGTCAGAGATATAGAGGCCAAAAAAACAGATATTGTCCTTACCTTTTAAAGCTTATAGTCCAGTTTTAGAGGCAGACATTAATCAGATAATCATACCTAAATGTAAAATTATACATTTGTGGAAAGTACTTTGAGGTGAATGTAAAGGAGCAAGTGAGAGGTTACAATCGAGGGACTAGGATAGACGAAAGGAAATGACATGGAAGCAGAGAATTGAGGGATGCATGGGGATTAGGAAAATAGTTGGAACTGAAAGGAATACAGAGCAGTCAATTCATACTCTGCAAGGGAAAGAGTGGGAACAGAGGCAAGGCTATAGATGTTGGTAAAGAGAAGTTCATAGATGGTTCTGTAGAATATGTTCTGAGCTTCAGTTTTATCCCTTGCTATAGTAGGGTTTTTACTGGGGAGTAATATAATCAGAACTGTATGTTTAAATAGCTGCAGTATACAAAATGGATTAGGATGGTACCTATAGCTCATTAAATTAGTTTTTTGTTGTTCTACCAAAATATCTGAAACTGAGCATTTTATAAAGAAAAGAGGTTTATTTAGTTCACAGTTTGGGAGGTATAAAGTCCAAAATTAGCCAGCCCCATCTGTTCAACTTCTGGTGAGGGCTTTCTGGGGACATCACAACATGGCAGATAGCATCAAGGCAAGAGTGTACCCAAGAGGGAGAGAATATTAATACAGAAAGACAGGATACAAGAGAGATTCAGGGGGCAGTTTTATTCATTTTATAACAACCGACTCACATGAGAACTAACCACAAGAACTACATTAATCCCTTGTGAAGGCAATGCCCCCATTGACCCAATCATATCCCACTAGGTTCCACTTCTTAAAGGTTTCACCACCTCTCAATATTGCCACACAGGGGACCAACCCTCTAAAACACAAACTTTTGGGAGACATACTCAAACCCTTTCAAAACTATAACACTTAAATCCTCTTTGTTAGCTCAGTAATACCTGAAAAATAATGTCAAAATCTAAATTTATTATTTTATCCCCTTTCCAGTGTCTCTTCTCTCTATATATATTGTTTAAAAGTCACAGTATGCACCAGCATTGTCTCTGTATTCTATTTGGAGAGACATATAAAAAGCAATTTTGCCTGTAACTGTGAAGACACAACCATTTTTACCACCTTCATTCCCATCAGGAAGGTATAAGTATTCAATAAGGTTAACTTCTCCAAACATGATCTTAATTCCACACTCATAAAATTGTTTTCTATCAATGATTTATTTCTTCCAGTATCTTTCATTTTTTTCCCTCAACTGCACTCTTTCAGTCTACAATATATTCGAGTCTTCCCCATTCTAAAAGAAAAAAAAGTGAAGAAAGGCAAAGAAAAATAGGAGAATAAGACCCTCTAGCAATTGTCTCCCTACAAAAACATTAATTTGAAATATACACTAAGGAATGTACCTTCACAAGAGCTAAGAAAATCAGGTCAGAGATCACAGTACTTAGTTATAGCATAATAAGAAAAGATCTATTGCAAAGGGTAGTACAGTCACACTGTCCACTTTGCTCTTCCCCAAACTCCAAGTGGCACAGCATGGAGAGATACTTAGTGGAGGGAGAGGAAAATAATACAGGCCTTTGATTCAGAACCTAGTACCCTGACTCCAAGCCAGTGCCTACAGATGGTACTGCCGGACGTTCTCCAGGAAAAGCAGAAATCTGTGACCCAAAAAGGAAATACTAGTGTTCTGATCCCTCACCACTGCTGGCTGCAACATGGGCCTGGGTTCTATACTGGGACTGCACAGGTACTGGCAGCCATTAGCTTCAGGTACTATCTAGCTTAGTTTCAGCTTGGACAGCCAAGATACTGCCCCTACCATCTCTCCTCCAACCCCAGGCAGCGAGAAAGAGACAGAGAGAGAGAGAGAGAGAGAGAGAGAGAGAAATACTGACACTGAAACTGTACACCACAGGAAAGGAGAGAGAAGTAAAGCAGTTTACCTTATAACTCAATGCTGGGCCTATCACAAGGAAACTAAAAACTAGGCATAACTGAACAGTCCCTGACACCAGGCCAGTGCCCACCAATAGAGTCTCTGGAGCTGCTGTGGTGCACGAGACTAATGTCCTAGTAGGACAGACTTGTAGTCCTATTCACATCACCACTACCTAACTGCAATGGACTTGGGACACAGTGACAGGTAGTCCATAATAGCACGGAACTTGGTCCTGTCCCTGTGCTGTAACAGTCTCAGTAGTTATGAGCTTTAGGTGCAACCCATTACTGCAACCATGGTGTCCATGGTACAACTCATTCCATCCCTCCCTGAAGCCCAGGCAGCACACAGTGAAGAGAATCATTGTACACTGGGGAGAAGGAGAGGGAAATAGGCATTAGATGTTCTCCAGGAGCATGGTGTTAGGTCCATTATGGTGAGGCCCAATGATAGAAAGACCCCATAATATTTCACCATAGACTAGTGAGCATGGACAGAGATAATTTTGTCACTAATAGACTTGTCTTACAAAATATGCTGAGGTGAATTCTTCAAACTGAAATCGAGAAAAATTAACAAGTAATTTTAAAAATCCTGAAAATACAAAACTCCCTGGTAAGTACACAAATTCAGAACATTCTAATACTTTAAGTGTGGCACATGCACCAGCTATATCTTTAGCATAAAGACTAAATGATGAAACTCTTAAAATAATAACTATATTAAATTTTGGTAGGCAATATATAAAGATATAGAAAAGGACATCAAAATTTATTTTTAATGAAGATTTATTTATGATAATTTATTTCAAAGGCAGAGTTACAGAGAGGGAGGGAGGGAGGGAGGGAGGGAGAGAAAGATTGATCTTCCATCTGCTAGTTCACTCCCCAAATGGCCACAATGGCCAGAGCTGAGGCGATCTGAAGCCAGGAGCCAGGAGCTTCATCTTAGTCTCCCACATGGGTGCAGGGGCCCAAGGACTTGGGCCATCTTATGCTGCTTTCCTAGACACATTAGCAGGGAGCTTCATCAGAAGTGGAGGAGCTGGGACTCACACTGGAGCACATATGAAATGCTGGCATTGCAGTCAGTGGCTTAAAGCACTGAACCACAATGCTGGCCCCAAAACATCAAATTATGAAATATGGGAAGGAATGGAGTCAAAGTGTAGAGTTTTAAAATTTTTTTTCTTTTTTGCTTCTTTTATTTATGAATAAAGTTACCGTTAGCTTAAAGTGATGCCTTATAATGGCAAGGTTTGTGTGTGTGTGTGTGTGTGTGTGTGTGTGTGTGTGTAAGATTCCTGGTAAATATAAAGCAAAAATCTGTAACAGACATACCAAAAATAAAAATCAAAGACTCAAATCACACTATAATCACTTAACTATAAAAGAAGACTTTGAGAAAGATCGGAAAGAATTTAACAAAAAACCTAGAAAACAATTAAACAGCTAACAGAATGGCAGCAGAAAAAACCTTACCTAATGATAATTACCTTAAATGTAAATGGATTAAGGTCTACAATTAAAAGACATAGAGTGATTGAATTAAAGGTTTTTATTTTAGAATTGTTTATTTATTTGGAACACAGAGTTAGCAAGAAAGAGAGAGAAAGATCTTCCATCTACTGGTTCACTCCCTGAAATAGTCACAACAGCAGGACTGGGCCAGGCAATGTGGATGGCTATTGGGAGCCACTGTGCTGGTTTCCCTGTATAGGCCTTTGTTAGATTAACCTTCAACTGTGTTCCTGTAAGGAGGATTCACTAGAAAATTCCATTTGTACAGCTCACTGATATGGTTAGCACTTCATAAACAAGTCATAGACAAGTCAGGGTCAGTCTTGGCTTGTGGAATTCCTGGGAGGAAAAAAGTCACCATGCTCTAGGAGAATGATCAAAACAAGAACACTCCACTAAAATTAACTATGTTATGACTGTGTTACAGAAAGCATGATAAGTTGCTTGCGTGTGTTGTTAACTTCTGTACTGCCTTGAGCTGCAGCTGGTTATGTATAAAATATCACTGAGACGCTGGAATAAATGAGACCTTGATCAGAGTACTGTCTTGGTCTCCCTTCTCGTGGCTGGTTTGTCTCTCCATTCAGGTCTGCCCTCCTCGTGTCCTAGTTGATTACCCTGCAGGCCAGGGCAGATGGCAAGGGCCCAAGCACTTGGGCAATGTTCTGCTGCTTTCCCAGACACATTAGTAAGGAGCTGGATAGGAAGTGGAGCAGCCAAGACTAAACAAGCACTCAGATGGGATGCAGGCTTCGCAGTCAGTGGTTTAACCTGCTGCATCACAATGCTGGCACCTTGAATGAATTTTTTTTTAAAAAAGACTATACTATATGCTGCTTACAAAAAACTCACTTCTCCTCTAAGGAAATGCAAACATTGGAAATGAAGAAAGGAAAAATTATATCCCATGTAAACAGAACTCAAAACAAAGTAAGAGTAGCTATACTTATGTCTGATAAAACATATTATTTAAAGTCTTAAATATGAATCTGTTAGAAGAGTTAAGGGAGGTAATTATATAATTGTATCGGTTAACCAAAGGATACAACAATTGTACTTAATCTCAGAGCAGCTAAATATATGTGGATACTTCAAAGGTCTGTGAAAAATGGAGTTAAAAGGTAAGTTTATTTTGATGTAAAAATTTTTGAAATCCATGAACCATTTTTTCATAGTATTCATTTCAATTTACCCTTATATAAAGCACATATTAATAGTTCTAAAGAGACAGATTCCAATACAATAATAGCAAGGGACTCTTAACAAATTACTTTCAGCAATGGACAGATCAGACAGAAAATCAACAAAGAAACAGAACAAGTAAACTGCTCACTAGGTCAATGGGACTTAACAGAAACCAAGAGATTACTGCATCGAACAGCTACAGGAGACACATTCTTCTTAATAGCATATGGAACAGTCTTCATGATAGATCATACAGTAGACCACAAAATAAGTTCTCCACAAGTTTTTAAAAATTGAACTATTGACTATCTTTCCCACCTGTGATACAACAAAACTGAAAATCAACAAGAATAATTTTGGAAAATATACATATACATGAAAATTAAACAACCTGCTCCTAAACAACTAATTAACCAATGGATTACTTGAGAAATTAAGGACATTTTAGCACAGGGTGTTGTGGTATAGCAGGTTAAGCTGCTGTTTGGGATTCCCATATCCCATATCTGAGTGCCAGTTCAAGTCCCAGCTACCTCTGCTTCCAATCCAGCTTCCTGCTAATGCATCCGAGAAGGATAATAGTTCAATTACTTGGGTCCCTGCCACCCAAATAGGAGTTTCTACCTTCTGGCTTCACTTGAGCCAAGCCCTGGCTGTTGTAGATATTTGGGGTGTGGATCAGCAGATGGAAGATATCTCTCTCTTCCTCTGTCTCTGTCTCACTTTGTCTTTCTTTCTTTCTTTCTTTCTTTCTTTCTTTCTTTCTCTCTCTCTCTCTCTCTCTCTCTCTCTCTCTCTCTCTGCCTTTCAAATAAATCAACAAGTAAATCTTTTAAAAAAGAAGGGAATTTTAAAACTAATGAGAAACAACAATAATGAATATACAACATATTACAACCTATGGGATACAACAAAAATAGTACTAAAAGAGAATTTTATCACAATTAACTCAGATATGAAAAAAGTGGAAAGATCTTAAATAAACAACCTAACATTAAGAAGTTGCAATACAAGAACTAATCAAAGCCAAAATTAGTGAAAAATAAATAATAAAGAAGAGAGCATGAACAAATGAAATGTAGACCAAAAAATTCAAAAAAATCAAGGAAACAACAAATTCTTAGCTTGACTAAGAAAAAAAGAGAGAAGATTCAAATAAAGTCAGAGATAAACAAGGAGACATTATAACTGAAAAAAATACAGTCATTACAGACTATCATGTCAAATAATGAAAAATAAAGAACAAATTTATAAATTTCTGCATACATAATTGCTATGAACAATAAACCAAAAAAGGAGAAAACTGAGAGGAAATGTATAAGTTCCTGAACCCATACAACTTATTGAGGTTGGGTCATGAGGCTTTCCCCGTGGCTCACTTGGCTAATCCTCTGCCTACGGCGCCGGCACACCAGGTTCTAGTCCCGGTTGGGGCGCCGGATTCTGTCCCGGTTGCTCCTCTTCCAGTCCAGCTCTTTGCTGTGGCCCAGGAGGGCAGTGGAGGATGGCCCAAGTGCTTGGGCCCTGCGCCTGCATGGGAGACCAGGAGGAGGCACCTGGCTCCTGGCTTCGGATCGGCATAGCGCGCTGGCTGGGGTGGCCATTTGGGGGGTGAACCAATGGAAAAGGAAGACCTTTCTCTCTGTCTCTCTCTCTCTTACTGTCTAACTCTGCCTGTCAAAAAAAAAAAAAAAAAAAAAGATTGGATCATGAAAAAAAAAAAAAAAACCTGAAGAGACCAATAATAAGAGAATGGATCAGTAATGAGAATTCTCCCATCAAAGAAAAATTCAGGATCAGATGACTTCATTGCTGATTTCTATCAACCATTGAAAGAATTAATGCTAATTCTTCCCAATTTATTATTAAAATTGAAGATGGAATATTTCCGAACTCATTTTACAAGGCTGGCATTATCATGATACCAAAAACAAACCAGCACACAACAAAAAAAAGCTATGAGCCAATATCTTTGATGAATATAATGATGCAAAATCTCTCAAAAATACTAGCAAACTGAATCCAACAACACATCAGAAAAAAATATTCATCATAATCAAGAGAGATTCATCTCAGTGATGAAAGGATGACTCAACATACACAAATCAACAAACACACCACATCAAGAGAATAAAGGGCAAAGATGATCACCTCAACTAGACACAGAATAATCATTTGATAAAATTCAATATCATGATAAAAAACTTCCAACAGTTTAGATACATGTCTACATCTAAAAATGGGTAAAAGGCCAGATTTATCACACATAATAATGGCCATATATGATAGATCCACAGCTAACTTCATACTGAAAGGACAAATGCTGAAAGTTTTCCTGTTAAGATCCAGCACAAGACAAGGATGGCCAATTTTACACTTTTATTCAAAATGTACTGGAATTCCTAGAAACAGTGATTAGACAAGTAAGAGAAATAAGGCATCTAAATTGGAAAGGAAGCATTCGTATTGTCTCTTTTTATAGATGACTTATCCTAAATATAGTAAACACTAAAGACTCCACCAAAAACTGTTAGAACTAATAGAAGAACTCAGTAATGTTGTAGGATAAAAAAAAAAAAAACATACAAAAACTGGTAGCCTCGCTATACACCATTAGCAAATTATTTGAAAAAGAAATCAAGAAAGCAACCTCAATTATAAAAGCTACAAAAATAAAATAGGACTAAATTTAACAAAAGTGAAAGATCTATAACATGAAAACTACAAAATATTGATGAAAGAAATTGAAACGCAAAAAAATGTAAAAATATTCTGTTAATCAACTGGAAGAATTAATATTGTTAATATGTCCATACTATGCAAAGTGGAGTTATGTAATTCCTTCCAAAATATAAATAGCATTCTTCACAGAATAGGAAAAATCAATCCTAAAATCTGTATGGAATGACAAATGGTTCCAAGTACTCAAAGCAATCTTATGCAAGAAGACTACTGCTTGGGGCCGGCATACTGGCATGTTATGTTAAGCTGTAGCTTGTGAAGCCAGCATTTCATACCAGAGTGCCAGTTCAAGTACCTTCTGCTGTTTCAGATTCAGCTTCCTGCTAATGTCCCTGGAAAGGCAGTGGATGATGGGCCATGTACTTGAATGCCTGCCATCCATGTTGGAGGCCTGGATGGAGTTCAGTTCAGAGCTCCTGGCTGTGGCCTGACTCAGCTTGGCTGTTGCTGCCATTTGGTTGGGGAGTGAATCAGCAGATAAAAGATTGCTCTCCTTGGGTGATTACTGACATCATAAATAAGAATGTTAATTGTGAAATCAACAACAAGAGTCACTGCACACCTGCTCCCCATGTAGGACCTCTGTCCTTAGTGTGTTGTACTATGAGAATTAACGGTAAGACTAATCTTCAAACAGATCTTTATACTTTGTGTGTCTGTGTGGGTGCAAAGTGTTGAAATCTTTACTCAGTATAGAGTTGATCTTCTATATATAAATTAAAAATAATTAAAAATGAATCTTAATGAAGAGTAGGATGGGAGAGGGAGTAGAAGAGGGGACGGTTTGCGGGCAGAAGGGTGGGTATAAAGCCACTATAATACAAAAGTTGTACTTTTGAAATTTATATTTATTAGATAAAAGTTTTCTATTGAAAAAGTGAGATTGCTTTCTCTTTCTCTCTCTCCACACACACACACTCCTCTCTGATGCTCTGTCTTTCAAATAAACATAATTACTTTATTTATTTGAAAGGCAGGGTTATGGAGAGAGCAGGAGAGATCTCATTGAAGTTGATCCTAGAATAGTGGTTGCCAGAATATGGGGGTGGGGAGATGAGCAAGTGTGAGGAATGCAGAGAGATTTGTCAGTGGGTACAAAATTACAGGAATAATACCTGGTATTCTATTGCACAATAGGGTGACAACTGTAAACAACAATGTATATTTCAAAATAGCTAGAAGAGAGATTTGAATATTTGACTACAACGAAACAAATATTCAACATGATATTCTATTACCATGATTTGATCATTATACAATGTATATGGTATCAAAGCGTATTGTACTACATACGTGCGTACAATTATTAACTGCCAATTAAAAACAAAAAGAACAAAGTTTCCCATTGTTACTATTACCTCTACCACTTTTTGCAATTATTCAACTTTCCTTCTACTGTAACAGTGATCTACCTTCACTGTATAACAGTACTTAGGGCAGCCACCGTAGCTTAATCCACCGCCTGCAGCACCTGCATCCAATATGAGTGCTGGTTCTAATCTCGGCTGCTCCTCTTTTGATCTAGCTCTCTGCTATGTCCTGGGAAAGCAGTAGAAGACAGTCCAGGCACTTGGGACCCTATATCCACGTGGGAGACCAGTTAGAATTTCCTGGCTCCTGGCTTCAGATCAGCACAGCTCCAGCTGTTGCGGCCATTTGGGGAGTGAACCAGTGAATGGAAGATTTGTCTCTGTCTGTCCCTCTCACTGTCTGTAACTCTACCTCTCAAATAAATAAATCAAATCCTTTTTAAAAGGAGTACTTCAAAAAGTTCTTGCAAAGTTAAGATGTTTATGTTGGTGTAAAAATATAATTGAAAGCCATGCATTTTTTCCCACAGTACACGTTTTCCATGAACTTTGTGAAGTACCTTTACATTAACTTTTTCAACTATTATTTTGTTTCAAACCACTTAGTTTGGCTTCCACTGCCATTTTTACACTGACATTGTTTTCACTAAGAATGTCAGAGGGGCCAGCGCTATGGCATAGCAGATAAAGCCAGCGTCTGCAGTACATGCATCCCATATGGGAACCGGTTTGAGTTCCGGCTGCTCCGCTTCCCATCCAACTTTCTGCTGTGGCCTGGGAAAGCAGTAGAAGATGGCCCAAGTCCTTGGGCCCCTGCATCCGCGTGGGAAGCCCGGAAGAAGCTCCTGACTCCTGGCTTCGGACACTGCAGCTCCAGCCATTGCAGCCAATTGGGAAGTGAACCAATGGATGGCAGACCTCTCTCTGCCTCTTTTCTCTCTCTGCATAACTCTGACTTTCAAATAAATAAATAAATATTTTTAAAAAGAGGGAATGTAGGTGACTAATAAGAATTTTAAAATATTGAGTCTTTAGTAATATGTCTGTTGGTAAACTCACACAATATTTTTAGAAGCAATTCAATGACAGATATCAAAAACATAAACCTACTCCTTGGAATCTACTCTTAAAAATATCTAAAATTTAAAGATTAATGTCAAAATTGTTTACCACAGCTTTATTTATAATAGCAAAACAAAAATGGCTCAGATGGCTAAGAACAGGAAAATTATTAAGTAAATCAAAGTATAGACATTAAATTGGTTATTATGTATTCATTAAAAATGTCTATAGGGCTCAGCTATGGCTGTGATAGTTCCCTGTGAAATTTTCACCATCTGCTCCTGAACCTTTATAGTAGACTGGATGGTCCAACATATCCTTAGAACAGAAAAACTCATTGTGGAAATGATTTTCAATGATGCTGTGAGACTTTTACCCCTGCACCATTGATGTAAATACTATCTAGGAGACACCAATCTATGTATGATTCCAAACAAATTTCTCATCATGCAGAGTTTGCAGTCTGTCCAAGCACTTGTGCTTTACTCTGACAGTACACAAAAAGAATATATATATATTTTAAAGATTTATTTATTTATTTGAAAGGTAGAGTTAGAGAGAGAAGGCGAGACAAAGAGATATATTTTCCATCAGCTGGTTCACTCCCCAAATGGCTGCAACAGCTATGGCTGAGCCAGGCTGAAGTCAGGGGCCAGGAGCTTCTTCCAGGTCTCCCACATGGGTTCAGGGGCCCAAGAACTTGGGCCATCTTCTGCTGCTGTCCGAGGTAAATGAATAGAAGTGGAGCAGCCAGGGCTCGAAGAGGCACCCATATGGGATGCTGGCACTACAGGCCACAGCTTAACTCACTATACCATAGCGATGACCCCCCAAAATCATATCTTTATAGTGTCTCCTTGTGGTTTCTACTGCACAGCCATATCTCAGTCTATGATAGAACGCGTGAAAATAATGTAAACTGACAAAATATTACAGAATGGTGCATCAAAAATGGTTTTGAATTGGTATAACTTAGTCTAGAGAAGTTGCTGGAGGAGGATGACCTCTCAGAATCTACAGAAGTGAAACTCATGCCAGTGCCACAGCTCACTAGGCTAATCCTCCGCCTGCAGTGCCAGCACGCTGGGTTCTAGTCCCGGTTGGGGCACCTGATTCTGTCCCGGTTGCTCCTCTTCCAGTCTGCTCTCTGCTGTGGCCTGGGAAGGCAGTGGAGGATGGCCCAAGTGCTTGGGCCCTGCACCCACATGGGAGACCAGGAAGAAGTGCCTGGCTCCTGGCTTCGGTTCAGCACAGCGCGCTGGCCAAAGCGGCCATTTTGGGGGTGAACCAACAGAAAGAAGACCTTTCTCTCTGTCTCTCTCTCTCTCTGTCTAACTCTGCCTGTCAAAAAAAAAAAAAAAGTGAAACTCAACAGACCTTGAAAATCAGTGTCAGATCCAATGTAGTGATGAAGAAAGACAGGAATGAAAACTTTAGCCTTCTTAACTCATCGACTGGAATAAATTGTAGCATTGAATCAGCAGACACCTGTTACCCAGAACAGTAGACAGGACTGAATCCCTGTCAGATCATCAAGACAGTGCATGTAATACATGACACACATGTTGATAGCCTTGTGGATTCAATTTTAGATATGGATGTTCAAGAATTAGCCAGCCTTACTCCTGGAGAAGGATATTTAGAGTATTTTGAAAGACTATTTTAAAAGATAAAGGGAATAGGGGACCGGCGCCATGGCACAGTAGGTTAATCCTCTGCCTGTGGCACTGGCAACCCATATGGGCGCTGGTTCTAGTCCCGGCTGCTCTTCTTCCAATCCAGCTCTCACTGTGGCCTTGGAAAGCAGTAGAAGATGGCCCAGGTCCTTGGGCCCCTGTACCCACATGGGAGACCGGGAAGAAGCTCCTGGCTCCTGGCTTTGAATCAGTTCATCTCCAGCTGTTGCAGCCATTTGGGGAGTGAACCAGCAGATGGAAGACCTTTCTCTCTGTCTCTCCCTCTCACTGTCTGTAACTCTAACTCTCTAATAAATAAAAAAAAAAAACATCTTTAAATAAAGTTAAAGAGAATAAAAGATAAGGCTATGATGCTTCCCACATGCAAAGAAAATGACACACAGAAAATGTGGCCTAAGTATTCTAGATGGCAACTGGGGGAGACAGAGATGAAATTGAAGGCCTTCAATCTGAAGAACATTAAACGATTCATACTAGGATTTGATTAACAAATTCGCTAGTTCTTCCTACCTGAGATAGTTCCCTACTCAACCCAGTTATATTTTGCTTACAATGTTGGCGAACTGACTTACTGTAGGGTCCACATAATTTAAGTTTCTAATAGGAGGTTAAGGAGAAATATCTTGTAAAATATTTTATTTATTTTGGAGTCAGAGAGCGAGAACGAATGAGAGAGCAAGAATGAGAGTGAGAGATCTTCCATATGCTGGTTCACTCCCCAAATGGCAGCAGCATCCAGATCTGGGCCAGAATGAACTCAGGAGCCAGAAACCCTATTCTGGTCTCCCACGTAGGAGGCAGGGACCCACGTATTTGGGCCATCTTCTGTTGCTGCCTTCTTAGGTACATAAACATGGAACTGGATCAGAAGCTGAGCTGCTGGGACTCAAACCTGCACTCAGATACAGGATGTCAGCATCACAAGTGACGGATTAGCCTGCTGTACCACAATGCCAGTTCCTAAGGAGAAATCTTTTGTCCCTGAGTGTATTTAATGGGAGTGAGGAGTTCACTGTCAATAATGAATGAGAATTTCTCCAGTATACTTTTGTAGGTATTATCTATCCATGAAGCTTGCTATAATATTTTTGAGGAGAAAGAAGAGGGCACCCATGGTATGGTATGAAGAGACCAAAGTCAGTGTCAACAGGTTAGTCTTTAAGAAGATGCTTCTGTGCTTTTATTTTAAATTATAGTGTCTGAGCTCATGCTAGAAAGAACTAAAAACCCACTGTGAATTTTTAGACTATAATAAATGAAGCAAAGGTTTCCTTCTTGGGTGAGGCCAAAACAAACCCTTCTACTGAGTTATTGTGGTATGTGTGTATGAGAGAAAGAGAATCTTAAGGAATCCCTATATGGGCCATAGAAACAGTATGTGATAATATACTTAAGTTTCAGCCATAAAAAAGAATAAAATACTGTCTTTTGCAACAAAATGGATGCAACTGGAAACCAATATGTTTAGTGAAATAAACCAGCCCCCAAAAGATAAATATCTTATGTTTTCTTTGATATGTGGTTGTCAATATAAAATACAAAAAAATGTATAGGAATGAAATGGACATATTGTGATTTGATTACTCTTTTTAGCCCTTGTTTATACTCCTGTGGAACTGTGGTCTTTCTACTTTTTATTTGTTGACTATTATGCTTAGTGGTGTAATAAGCCTGTGATTATACAGTAGACTGAAATTAAGTTATTGCAAAAAAATAACGGAAAAAAGAAAGAAAGGAGGAAGAGGACTGAGGGAGTGAAGGAGAGAGGGAGGAATGGAAGATGGTTATCTTTTTAGA
This sequence comes from Sylvilagus floridanus, assembly GCA_949820135.1. Lineage (NCBI taxonomy): Eukaryota > Metazoa > Chordata > Mammalia > Lagomorpha > Leporidae > Sylvilagus > Sylvilagus floridanus. Next base: position 85,122,741 of record OX463223.1, read on the forward strand.
ATTGTACCCAAGAAATACGTGAAATCTGTTCTCTTTATACTAACAAAATACACTGAGATTTTGTATTTGCATTATCATGAGGAATCTCTTCTGTCCTAGAGTTCTTTTTTTTAAAGATTTATTTATTTATTTGAAAGAGTTACACAGAGAGAAAAGGAGAGGAAGAGAGAGAGAGAGAGATATTTTCCATCCAATGGTTCACTCCCTAATTGGCCGCAATGGCTGGAGCTGCACCAATCCGAAGCCAGGAGCCAGGAGCTTCTTCTGGGTCTCCCACGTGGATGCAGGGGCCCAAGGACTTGGGCCATCTTCTACTGCTTTCACAGACCACAGCAGAGAGCTAGATCGGAAGTGGAACAGCTGGGTCTTGAACCCATATGGGATGCTGATGCTTCAGGCCAGGGCATTAACCCACTGTACCACAGCACTGGCCCCTGTCCTAGAGTTGTGCCCTGCTACTTCTGATACCAAAACTGTGTTGTCACACTTCATACTCTCATAACAAGGTAATTTTCTCCTGTTTTTCTTTGAAAGCCAAATGGAGAGCACTGTCAAAGTAGTCATACTAAGGCACGCGTGAGGATATGAAATATTAGGTAATGAATTTCTAGTATCTTGTATTATCTCCAGGGTTGTAATAGCTTCTCTGCCCTTCCAGGGCTATAACACCCTTTGTTCTTTATTTTTTGTCATATTTGAATGAGTTAGCCCCAGAGGAACTAATCACCCAAGGGATAATTTCCAAAGGAAGAGTGGAAAGTACAGCAAATAAAACTCTTCATTTCTGTTTTTGTAGAAAACAAATGTTTGTAAATAATTTTAATGACATAAAGGACATTTTCAACTAAAATTTTTAGAACACTAAGTGAAAAACAGAAAGTAAAATTTTTCATCAATATAATCTCAGTTAACATTGATCAATATTGGAAGGAGGAATAAAATTTACCAAAATGTTGACAGTGGTTATCTTGGGAGTGGGGGCGGAATTATTGACTTTCTTCATTATATTTTATGAACATTTTCACAACAAATATGTGTTACTTTTATAAAATCAGCACAAAACCTAGTTTGAAGAACTTCATTCCCTGTGTGTTATTTCTTGTAAGTTCTTCTCACTCTCACTCCCCACCATAAGGAGCCTGAGAACAAATAGTATGATTGATATTTTTATATACGTAGAAAATTTTGTAAGGGGACTCTTGCTCATACTTTTTAAAAACTTTTCTATTGCTGTGTTATAATGCTCTATAAATATACTACAAGCATATATGTATCCACACAGGGATACTTTTGAGGAGAAAGATACTCCTATCTCTCATATTTACATAAACCCAAAAAAGTAACCTGGAATCTCTTTATGGTAAATATTAATAGATAGGTTTTCACAAAGCAGGATAAATTTAACATTCAAATAAAATATATATTTACATGCATACAAGCATTTCAAATCTCCCTACACAGTAAAAGGCATTTTATTTTCTCCATACTCTTTTCTTAAATCAGTATATTACTTCCCACTTACCCTGAATCAAATACAAGAAAATTACTGGACGATGTATGTCGGTAGTGAAAAAAATCTAAAAAGGAGAACTAAAGAGAAAATAAGGAATTTTAGTACTAGTTTGTGGTACTTGTGGTTAAATGGAAATTGTTACTGGATCTTTTCCCTCACCTTCTACCTTATCTGAGAAGGACTAGGTGGGATGGTGGTACTTCACTGAGAACTGTGAACCTCTCTTGTCACTCTTTTTTCTCTCACAGTTTAGTTGTGGAGACTGATGAGACAAATTTATCCATTTTTTAAATTTTTTTAAATTTTATTTTATTTTTGACAGGCAGAGTGTACAGTGAGAGAGAGAGAGAAAGGTCTTCCTTTTCCGTTGGTTCACCCCCCAATGGCCGCAGCGGCTGGCTCACCGCACTGATCTGAAGCCAGGAGCCAGGTGCTTCTCCTGGTCTCCCATGCGGGTGCAGGGCCCAAGAACCTGGGCCATCCTCCACTGCACTACCGGGCCACAGCAGAGAGCTGGACTGGAAGAAGAGCAACCGGGAAAGAATCTAGCGCCCCGACCAGGACTAGAATCCGGGACGCCGGAGCCACAGACAGGATTAGCCTATTGAGCCATGGTGCCAGCCTATCCATCCTTTTTTAAAAACTTCAGAAAGGAGGCCAGCATTGTGACACAGTGGATTAAGCTGCCACAAGCCTCCTGATAACACACTTGGGAAGGCAGTAGAACACGGCCCTAGTTCTTGGGCCCTTGTCACCCAAGTGGGAGACTGGGATACAGTCCCTGGATCCTGGCTTTGGCCTGGCCCAGCCATGGCTATTGCAGCCATCTGGGGAATGAACCATCAGATGGAAGATCTCTCTTTTGTCTGTCATTTTGCCTTTCAAACAAACAAGCCGTGTGTGTGTGTGTGTGTGTGTGTGTATGTGTGTGTAAAGAAAGAACATGATAGGGGCCGGCACTGTGGTGCAGTGGGTTAACGCCCTGGCCTGAAGTGCCCGCATCCCATATGGGTGCAGCTTCGAGACCCAGCTGCTCCACTTCCAATTCAGCTTTCTGCTATGGCCTGGGAAAAGCAGTAGAAGATGGCCCAAGTCCTTGGGACCCTACACTCACGCAGGAGACCTGGAGGAGGCTACTGGCTCCTGGCTTTGAATCAGCACAGCTCCGGCCGTTGCAGCCAATTGGGGAGTGAACCAGTGGATGGAGGACCTCTCTGCCTCTTCTCTGTGTAACCCAGACTTTCAAATAAATAAATAAGTCTTAAAAGAATAATAAGAAAGAACATGGTGAGAGTTTTGGTGCAGCAGGTTAAGCCACCATTTGAGATGACCACATCTCGTAACAGAGAGCAGGTTCCAGTCCCAATGCAGTTCCTGCTAATTTGCTTGGGAAGCAGCAGATGATGGCCCAAGTCCTTGGGTTCCTGACACCCATGTGGGAGACCCAGAAGGAGTTTCTAGCACCTGCCTCTTCATCCTGACCTAGCCCCAGCTGTTGTGGCCATCTGAGGAATGAACCAATGGATGGGAAGATAACATACTCTCTTTCTCCCTCTCTCCATCACTCTACCTTTCAAATAAATAAATATTCAAAAGTAATGAAGGAACAAGGAATTAAAATTATAGCAATAGATACAGTCAATGTATGGCAATTCCTGCAAGTGATAGTTTTCCACCTATGTTTATGGGAAATATAGGCTTGATTCTATCCGATTAAATACTTTAGATATTTTATATCTTTGTAGATAAATATTAACATGTTATTACTTATGAAATGTGAATAATTTATTAGGTTCTTAAAATTAAACATCAAACTCTCAGCAAATAAAGTACAAACAATTAAGAATAATATGTTCTTCATATAGTGATTATATAAAACATCTCTCGGGGCCGGCGCTGTGGCTCTCTTGGCTAATCCTCCGCCTGTGGCGCCAGCATTCCATATGGGTGCTGGGTTCTAGTCCCGGTTGCTCCTCTTCCAGTCCAGCTCTTTGCTGTGGCTCGGGAATGCAGTGGAGGATGGCCAAAGTGCTTGGGCCCTGCACCCGCAGGGGAGACCAGGAGGAAGCACCTGGCTCCTGGCTTTGGATCGGCGTAGCTCCAGCTGTAGCAGCCATTTGGGGGGTGAACCAATGGAAGGAAGACCTTTCTTTCTGTCTCTCTCACTGTCTATCTCTATCTGTCAAAAAAAATCTCTCATTTAATACTTTTTTTTTTAAAAAAAAAAGCTAATTTGATACTGGTTACATTTAGTTTTAGAATATTAATTTTCCGTTTTCTCTGGGAACCTTCAACAGAAGCTTCCCTTGAATATTTCCCCCCATCAGGTTACTAGGATACAGTAAAGTATCAGAGGTAAAAAGAAATATTCTGTCTTTATTTATACCATAAATTTCTTAAAGCATATATACAAATTATATGAAATTTTATTATTCATTTAAATAATAATTTTACATGTAATATTTATAATATTCACTATTTAAATTATAATAGTAGACTATGTGGGTTTTAATGGGCAGGAATAATCCTCAAAATGGTAAAAAAAAATTCAGTAAAGTGGGTCATGTTTTCTTTATTAAATGTATCTGATGCTAGTGAAAATAGCCTTATGTGAGGAAACATTCAGAGGGTAGCAATCCTGGAGAGAGGCCTCAAGAATGGGTATCAGCCAATCTCAGAGAATCTTAGAGGAAAATACCCAGTTGAGGCTAGGGTATTATTCTTCTCCATATGTACCTGAGATACATAGGCTAGGAAGCTTTGTTTCAGAAACAGCCACTTAGGCAGTTCTTAAAAAAGCAAAAACCTAGCTGAGTTTTTAGCTACCACATCAAAATGGAGGCCAGAACTGAAGAACAAGGAAAATGACTATTGGAATTTTACTATATTCTGTTATATTTGTTATATCATTGAGTATATTGTGACCTACTCAGCACTGTAATATTCATTCCAAGAGCTACTATTGTGTCTAACACATCATAAATATTATTTTTCAGTTCTCAGTTCTCCAGAGGGATAGGAACAAAATCACATAATAAAAATGGATTACAGGGGGCCGGCGCCATGGCATAGCAGGTAAAGCCACCTCCTGCAGTGCTAGAATCCCATATGGGTGCCGGTTCACAGCTCCGGCCATTGTGACCAGTTGGGGAGTGAACCAGTGGATGGAAGACCTCTCTCTCTGCCTCTCCTTCTCTCTTTGTGTAACTCTTTCAAATAAATAAACAAATATTTTTAAAAATGGATTATGGTGAGAATGTTAATTAGCTTGACTAAACCTTCCTATAATGCATACACAGACCAAAACACCACATCCCATAAATATTCATAATTATTATGTCAATTAAAATCTCTTTTTAAAATTTATTTATTTATTTGAAAGGCAAAAATACAGAGAAGGAGAAAGAGAGAGAGAGAGAGAGAGAGAGAGAGAGAGAGATCTTCCATCCGCTGGTTCATTCCCTAAATGGCTGTAATGGCCGGAGCTAGGCCGATCTGAAGCCAATAACTGGTAGCTTCTTCCAGGTCTCCCACGTGGGTCCAGGGACCCAAGGACTTGGACCATGTTCTGCTGCTTTCCCAGGCATATTAGCAGGGATATGGATGGAAAGTGGAGCAGCAGGGACTCAAAACAGCACCCATATGGGATGCCAGCATTTCAGGCAGAGGCTTAACCTTCTACGTCACAGTGCCAGCACAAATTGAAATATTATCTTAAAAAAGAGATGATGTGTTTATCTTTGGAAGCGGGTAGGAAAGGGAGTATAATGGATATTACATGACTGCTCTGCAGCCAGATGTATGATGATTAAAACTCCAAAAGCCAGGATATGTAGTGACAAGTTTCATTAGAAAAAGTTAGCAGGGAAAATTTCATCTGCAAACAACAAAGTGGAAGCAAGGAAAGTGAAACAAATGGCTTTTGGTCCTAGAAAGGTCTATGTTATTCTATAGTTACTAATTACATTCAACAAAAGTAAAATATTTACTCATTGTCTCAGCAAATGTAAAGTTTAGAGGAGTGGTTTCATTTGACATAAGTACTGAAAGAATATGTAGCCCTAAATGAGTAATTATTATGACATAGTTAAATCTTCTAGAAGATTCTTTTTAATACATAAAATTTATTTATGTATTTGAAAGGCAGAGTTACAGAGAAAGAGAGAGAGGGAGAGTCAGAGATTGTCTATCCACTGGTTCACTCCCCAAATGGCCATATTGGCTGGAGCTGGGCCAATCTGAAGCTAGGAGCCAAGAGCTTCTTCTGGATCTCCCTTGTGGGAGCAGGGGTCCAAACAGTTGGGCCATTGTCCACTGATTTTCCCACATAATTATAATGGAGCTGGATCAGAAGTGGAGCAGCTGGAGTTTGAACCATCACCCACATGGGATGCTGGCATGGAAGGTGGCAACTTAAACTGCTATGCCACAGCACTGGTTCCATTCTAGAAGGTTCTTATCACTTAAATGCACAGTAGCCATGATCTAAGGAAGAAGTAATGAGGCATATAGTATAACAGTAACAATCAGGGGAAAAAGGGAAAATAGACACAACCTTAAAGAATTTAAAGGACTGTTCAGGCCGGCATTGTAGCATAAGGGGTTAAGCCACCACCTGCATCCCACATGGGCACCAGTTCAAGTCCCAACTATTCCACTTCTGATCTAGCTCCCTGCTAATGTGCCTGGGAAAACAACAGAAGATGGCCCAAATCCTTGCACCCTTACACCCACGTGGGAGACCCAGATTAAGCCAATGGCTTCTGGTTGTGGCCTGAACCAGCCCTGGACATTGTGGCCATTTAGGGAGTAAACCAATAGATGGAAGATCTCTCTCTCTCTTTCTCTCCCTCTCCCTCTCCCTCTCCCTCTCTGTAACTGTCCTTTAAGTAAATAAAATAGTTAAAAAGGAAAAAAAAAACATTTGAATCAATGGATTATATTGAAAGCCTTAAAAAAAGATATGACTGCTCAACTGATTAGATGTAGTGGGGCAAAATAAAAATAAAACATGACACTGGGGATAAAGAAAGTACATACTTACAGATATTTAAGCTGTCAATGGTAATAGTTTTCAATCAACTCAACTGCTTAAGGAATTCAGTTTACTGGTTTTGTATTAACTTTTACTTGGAAAATATATGATACACTTTGTAACTGGAATTATTCTTAAAAACTAACAGTTTCTACAAGTAGAATTAAACAGGAGCAGTTACAAGAGATGCTTATGTCATAATATTTTATATTTTCTAAAGTGCTTGTACCCTCTAGGAATGTTAACTATCAACTATGTCATATCCTTATAACAACTTCAAGAGCCAGACAAGCGTCATTAAGATATATTTTTTGGTAACTGATAAACTTTAGCACAAAACAGTCAGGTAACTCAAGCTCAAATTCATTATAAGCAGAGACCAGGCTGGTGCTCAGGAGAGCAGCTGCATTCTTACAGAACCAAAGAGCATGTGGGCACTCCACTCTCAAGCTTCATGCTATTGAGACTTCACAAACATGGAAGTTCCAGGACAGGAATGGAGAGTGGCAAAGAAGAGCATAATGGAGCTTGATATCATCTTCCACAAACCCTCACCAAAAACAGGAAAAAAAAAAAAAGCACATTTTAAACGAAAGCAAAATTTTTGGTTAACCTGCTAATTCTTTTTTTTTGACAGGTGTGGGGACCCATGGATAGGCCTGCCATGGGACCCCCCCCCTCCCCATGCTGGGCTTGGCTTATAGCAGTAATGCAGATGTAGCAGCTGATTGAACTTTCCATCTAGCTGAGGATCGTGGAAAACAACAAGATGGCGCTGATGCCCTGCCTGCTGCGTGACTCCACAGCTGAGCGTGATCAAGTGCCGGATTGAAGAGCTCTGTGCATGGACTGTGATTGATTGACTGATTGGTTGAATTCTGTATATAAGCAGACCATGGGAGAAGGAGCGGGGCACGCCAGCTTTCCCCCTTAAGGAACGTGCGCGCCATCTCTCCCCTTCTCCCGGTCCCCCACTCTCTTTCCCACTCTTTCTAAGTAAAAGTCTACTGAAGACCGATTAACTGCAAGCAGCGTCGTTCCTTTTGCGGCTGAAGGAGCCGACAGACAGGCAGAGTGGACAGTGAGAGAGAGAGACAGAGAAAGGTCTTCCTTTGCTGTTGGTTCACCCTCCAATGGCCGCCGCGGCCGGCGTGCTACGGCCGGCGCACTGCGCTCATCCGATGGCAGGAGCCAGGTGCCAGGTGCTTTTCCTGGTCTCCCATGGGGTACAGGGCCCAAGCACTTGGGCCATCCTCCACTGCACTCCCGGGCCACAGCAGAGAGCTGGCCTGGAAGAGGGGCAACCGGGACCGCAAGGCGGAGGATTAGCCTGTTGAGCCACGGCGCCGGCCAACCTGCTAATTCTTGAGTATGGAATAGTGGTAATAGAACAATACACACACACACACACACACACACACACGCACAGGTGAAGACAGTAAGAAGAAAAAGAGTGGCTGAAGTTGTAGCACAGTGGGTTAAGTCCCACCTCTTAGGATGCCCACATCCTGTATCATATCGCATGGGTTCCATCCCTCTCCACTTCCAAACCAGCTTACTGATAGTGCACACCCTAACAGGCAGCAGATAGTGGTTCAAGTAGGTGGGTCCCTACTACCCATTTGGAAGAATCAGATGGACTTTCTGGCTCCTGGGTTCCATCTGACCTACCTTAGCTTTTGCAGGTACTTGGGGAGTTAACCAGTAGATGGAAGATACCTTTCTCTGTCTGTCTCTCTATGTCTCTCTCTTTCTCTCTCTCTTAAATAAACACACATTTTAAGAAAGAAGAGGGGCCAACACTGTGGCATAGTGGGTAAAACCGCCACCTGCAATGCTGACATCTCACATTGGAACCAGTTCAAGTCCTGGCTGCTCCATTTCTGATCCAGCTTTCTGCTATGGCCTGGGAAAGCAGTGGAGGATGGCCCAAGTCCTTGGGCCCCTGCACCCATGTGAGAGACTCGGAGGAGGCTCCTGGCTTCTGATTGGTGCAGCTCTGGCCGTTTTGGCCAGTTGGGGAGTGAACCAGTGGATGGAAGATCATTGCCCTCCCCCATTATCTATCCTTCCTCTCTCTCTCTCTCCAACTCTTTCAAATACATGAATCTTTAAAAAAATAAAAGGAAGAGGAAGAAACAGATCACTGATGTTGGCCCAGATGTCAGCAAGATGGTAGAATACAACTTTCCTGTGTTTATCCTCCAATTTCAATTTGGACAACTAGCTACACATGAAAATATCTATAAATATAGGAACTAAGAAAATTAGGTGAGATATTACAGAACCTATGTATAACACAGAAAAAAAAAGATGCATCAGAAAGAAGAAAGGATGGTTTTTTATATTACCCATGTTGTCCTTCCCTAAATCCCAGGCAGCACAGCTTGGAGACACCCTCTGGATAGGGGAAGGATAGGTAAATGAGCACCAAACTTTGCTTCAGATCCCAAATTGGGCCTTCCCCAACAAAACCCAGTGCTGGGCTGGCCCCTATGACCTCAGACTCCTGATTAGCACCTTCATCCTGAGCCTCCAAGCTTACCTTTGCGCCAGGTAAGATCCTGCAACACAGACTTCAGACCTGTCTCATAGATTGGTTTCCGGGCTCACTCACCACCAGGTCAGCCCCACACAGATTCAGGCTCCAGGTCTAGGGATCCAGAATTCATCCATAAATGTGTTCACCCCCATAGTCTCAGGCTTCAGGCCTACTCCAGAAGCAGACTGGCTCTCACAGCCCTAGTCACCAGAGCAACACCTGCAAACCCCACCTCCAGGCCAACCCCTGCAAGATACTGGTTCTAGGTCCATGCCAGTAATTAGACCAATTCAGAGCCAAGTCAGCTCACACAGCCCCAGGTTTCAGGCCCATGGTGGAGCATCTAATCATCACTGTTAGCCCCACATACTAGGCTGGTACCCCCAGATACAGGCTCCAAACTTCCCAAGTGCCACACCAGTGCCTGTGACCCCGTTCTCCAGGCTGTCTTCTACAGTCCCACACTCCGGTAGACCTAAGGTCAGAGGTCCATCCAAGTAGACTCAAGTGCTAGGACAGTCCCCACAAACCCAGGTTCCAGAATTACTCACATGGATCCTAGTTCCAGGCTAGGCCTTGTGGACCCAGGACCCAGGCCAGCTCTTGAAGACCCAGCCTCTATGCCAGTCCCCACATAACCCATCTTCTAGGTTGGGCCCAGTGGAACCAGGCTCCAGACCAGTCCCCACAGATCCAGGCTGCAGTCTAGCACCCAAGCTCCAGACTGGCTCCATGGTCACAGATTCCATAACTCTCCTAGTACTAAGCAACTACCAAACTGATCCCTATGGCTCAGGCTCCAATGGACATAGTGTCCAGGTCTGCTCCTACTGACTGAAGCTCCAGGCTAGTCAGGTCTCAAGACTTACCTCATGGACTCAGGCTGTAGGCCAATGCTAGAGCCAGACTAACCACACGGGACTCAATCTGTAGGCCTATCCCAATAGACCCAGGCACCAAGCCCATCTCAACACATGTCCAGCCCTTGTAGACTCAGGTTCCATGTCCATTCTAGTACTAGATCAGCCACTGTAGACCCAGGCTTCAAGCTAGCCCCTGAGTACACAGGCTCCAGGCCCATACTCATGGGCCTAGGATCTAGGCTCAAGCCCACAAATGCTATCAATGAGTCCATGCAAGTGGATATAGGTTCTAGGCCTAGATCTAAAGACTCAAGCACCAGGCATGCCCAACTGCTGATACAGGAACCAGATCAGCCTGAGGACTCCAACTGCAAGTCTACAAGCAGATTATGCCAGAAATCCTGCAAATCTCTAGACAAGCTGACTGATGAATGGCTTTCACAGAAAAAAGATAATTTACAAAGACTGAAAAAAGACCTTACTTTTTTTATATTGTGGTAAAAAGCACATAATATGAAATTTTACCATCTTCACCATTTTTAACGTGCATATGCCTTTTAAGACCCTACTTCTTAAAATGAATAGATCACGTCAAGTATCATTTCTGACTACAATAAGTATAAAATTTAAATTTAATAACACAGGAATCTTGGAAAATTCACAAAAACATGGAAATTAAACAAAATTCTACTAAGCAATCAATACGTCAAAGAAGAAATTAAAAGGAAAATAAAAATATTTAGGCAAATGAAATTGGATATACAAATATATCAAAACATATAGGATACAACGAAAGCAGTGCTAGTAAGAAAATTTATAGCAATAAATGCCTAAATAAAAAAAATAAAAAAATAAATGCCTAAATCAAAAAAGAAATATTTCAACTAAACATTTCAATAATTATATATCAAAGAAGTAGGAAAAAAGTCTAAATTTAGTAAAAGGAAATAAATATCAGAGCTGAAATAAATGAAAAATCAGAAAACAAAAAGTTAAATGGAATTAAAAGTTAGGATTTTTAAAAAATTAAATGGATAGATCTTTAGACTAAGAAACAAAGAAATATTCAGGACTAGAATTGTTTCAGATTTTATTTTCTTGAATTTGATAATATTTGCATATACATGATGAGATATATTGGAGACAGAACCCAAGATTCAACACAAAACCAATTTATCTTTCATATATACTCCATATACATAGCCTGAAGGTAATTTTATACAATATGTTCAGTGGGCTTGCACTGTGCCTGTGACCCACCACAGGAGATCAGATGTATAAATTTACACTTGTGGTATCATATTAGTGCTCAAGAAGTGTTGGATTTTGGAGAATTTTGAATTTCAGATTTGGGGATTAGGAATACTCAACCTGCACAACAGAAAAACAAAATATCACAAAAAAAATGCTATGAACAAATATGCACCAAAATTGGATACCTTAGGAGACATGGGTAAATACATAGACACATAAAACCTAGTAAGATTGAATCATCAAAAAAGAGAAAATACAAACTGGTGGTTTTATGTGGAATTCTACTAAATATCTAAAGAATTAAAGCCAATCCTTCACAAATTATTTCAAAAACTGAAGAAAAAGTAATATTTCCAAATTCATTTTAAGAGGTTAGTATTACCCTGTAATACTAAGTTACAGAATACCAAGTCCAGAATAAGCCAACAAAATAAAAATATATTACAGGTTAATATCCCTGATGAACACAGATAAAATAAACTTCAGCAAAAATAGCAAACCAAACTCAACAGACTCTATAAATCTATAAATGTGATGTGCTACATTACCAGAATGAAGGAAAAAAAACCCCATGTGCTCATCTTAATAAATGCAGAAAATATACTTGACAAATTCAACATCCTCTCATAATAATAGCTCTAAACAAATTATGTGTGGAAAGAATGTACCTGAACAAAATAAAGGCCAAGTATGACAAACCCATATCTAATATCATACTCAACAGTGAAAAGTTGAAAGCTTTTTATCTAAGATCAAAAGCAAGACAAGATGTGAACTATTTTAACTTCTGTTTAGCATAGTATTAAAAGTTATAATCATAGCAATTATGCAAGAGAAAGAAATAAAAAGCATTCAAATTTGAAAGAAAGGAGTTGAATAGTTAACTGCCCCTATTTGCAGAAGACATAATCATATATATATCTATATAATATTTGCATATACATGAAAAGATACATCATGTTGTAAAATTCATATGGAAAAACAAAAGGCCTTGAATATCCAAAGCAGTCTTGAGCAAAAAGATCAAAGTTGGAGGCATCGCACTATCTGGCTTTCAAAACTGCAAAACATAGGGTCAGCACTGTGGTACAGTGGGTTAAGCCACCACTTTCAATACCGATAGGCATTTCAGAATACCATTTTGAGTCCCTGCTGTTCCACTTCCAATCCATTTCCCTAATAATGTACCTGGGAAAGCAGCAGAAGGTGGCCCAAGTATTAGGGCTCCTGTCACCCACATGAGTGACCCAGATGGAATTTTGAGCTCCTGGAATTGGTCTGACCCATCCTCGGCCATTGCAGCCATTTGGGCAGTAAACAAGAGGATGGCAGATCTCTTTGTCTGTCTCCCTCTCTCTGTCACTCTGCCTGTCCAATAAATAAAATAAAATTATCCAGAAAAGCTGCAAAACAACAGTAAGCAAAACAGCAAGTGGTACAGTAGGTTAACTGCCGCCTACAACACTGGCATTCTATCTGAGCATCAGTTCAAATCCTAGCTGCTCCATTTCCAATCCAGCTCCCTGCTAATATGCCTGGAGGGCAGCAGCAGATGACTCAAATGCCTGGGACCCTGCCACCCACATGGGAGACCCAGATGGAATTCTAGACTCCTGGCTTCAGTGTGGGCATTTGGGGAACCAGTGGATGGATGACACCTTTTCTCCTGCTCTTCCTCCTTCTTCTCTCTCTGTAATTCCACTTTTCAGATATATATTTAAAAAATTAAAAAGACATATAAGTTAAGAGGTAAAAATAGAGATTTCAGAAACAAAACCACACATTTATGAGCAACTGATTTTTGACAAAGGTACCAAGAGCACACAATAGAGAGAGGGCAGAAGCTTCAATAAATAATGTAGGAAGAAAAACAGATACTTACACGAAAAAGAATGAAATTACACTCCTATCTCACACTATTTATATCCCAGAGATATAAATGTACAGATTCAAGAAGCAGTAGAAAATCCAAATAAAAAAGTCCCAAATGAATCAATGATAAGATATTTACTAATTGTGAAAATTAAGTCAAAGGAAAAGGTCCTGAAACCAACCAAAGAAAAAGGGCACCTTACTTACAGGGAAGCTTGATGGCTAAATACATTTCTCTAAATAGAAAGGAAATATTAAAAGTAGGAAATATTTAAGGACGGAAAAAAGAACACAATAAGTGGGGCCGGCTAGGGTTTTAACCCACTGAGCCACAGAGCTGGCATCCCATATGGGTGCCGGTTCAAGACCCAGGTGCTCCTCTTCTGATCCAGCTCTCTGCTATGGTCTAGGATAGCAGTAGAAGACAGCCCAGGTCCACGGGCCCCTGCACCCGCGTGTGAGACCAGGAAGAAGATCCTGGTTCCTGGCTTCGGATTGGCACAGTTCCGGCCATTGCAGCCATCTGGGGAGTGAACCAGCAGATGGAAGACCTCTCTCTCTCTCTCTCTCTCTCTTCTATCTCTCAATATCTCTCTCTCTCCGCCTCTATCTGTAACTCTTTCAAATATATAAAATAAATCTTTTTAAAAAAAGAACACAGTAAGCAAAAATACAGGTGAATTTTTTTTGACAGTTTAAGCAAAAATTTTAAGTTTGATGTGCTTCTAAACATATGTAGAGGAAATATTTAAGAAAACTATAAATGTAGGAGGGTTAAGTAACATACAAGTTAGTAAGATTTATACACTTCACTAGAATTGGCAAAATGATGGCATCAGTAAACTCATTATATACACACAAATACACAAACATACACATATGTGTGTGTGTGTGTGTGTGTTTATATGTACTTGGGAACTTCAAAAATTTTGTGGAGGTGCTGACGTTGTGGTACAGCAGATTAAGTCCCTAAATGCAATGCCCACATCCCATATGAAATGCCACTTCGAGTCTTGGCTGCTCCACTTTAAATCCAGCTCCCTGCTAATGCACCTGGGAAAACAAATAAGGATAGCACAAGTACTTGAGCCCCTGACACCCACGTGGGAGACCTGGATGGACTTCTAGGCTCCTGGCTTTGACCTGTCTCAGCCCTGGCTGTTGCAGCTATTTATAGAGTGAACCAGCAGAGGGAAGTACAGTCTCAGTCTCTGTGTCTCTCTCTGTCTGTCTCTCTCTCTCTCTCCGCCCCCCTTCAAATAAATAAACTAATATTTTTTAAAGAACCAATATTTTAACATTAAAGGTCCTTCCTTAATTTGCCACCTCCTAGCTTTTTGTACTCTCTAATCTAATTCACTCTTTTTTAAAAAAATCAACTAATTTACTAACGTTATTCATGTCTAAACCTCAAATATCAGCCTACATTCTGAGAATCAGTACCTATATGCACTTGAAGGTCTTCCATAAGCAAACTGCAGGCTCTAGAATGAGACCGTCAACTTCAACCACTGCTATCTTTGTGACCTTAGCAAAGTTACATAATATTATCTGAAAATGGGAATAATTGTACCCACCTCATAGAGTTGTTGTTAGTATTAAATTAATACATGTTAAATTGCTTAGGACAATGCTTGCTGCATGGTAAGTCTTCAATAAATAGTAGTTCAGCTTATAATTAGCACCATTCACCAAGCTGAATCTATCATCTTCCTGTATAGCTTAGTCTTTTTTAATTAATTTTTAATTTGCATGTATCTTATGAATACATTATGTACATAGAAATTCTTCCCCATTGTACCTGCCCTCCCACCCATTCTCCCACCCTTCCCACCCATTCTCCCCCCCCCCCTTCCTGTTCTCTCTCTCCTGTTTTATCTGAGAAAGAGAAATAAAAATAAAGAAAAAATGGAGTAAAAAAACTAAGTGTTCCTCAACAGTCTATACAAGGGCTGATTTATGTTACTGCTTCTCAAAGGTGATTTCAGTTTGTTTCTTTTTTGCTTCTTTTTTCTCTCTTCCTTCTTCTTTTCCCTTCCTTCCTCCTCCTTCTTTCCATTTAGAAACTCAATTGTCTTTAAAGAAGAACCCAAAGGGTGATGCATCTTTTGTGGGCCCTTAGGCTTAACTATAACTTATGAGACATATTAATATCCTCCTTTTAATATAATAAAAGGAAGCAATTCGTGAGAACAAGTTTAACTATTGAGTTTTATGGTACAACTCTTTGGGGACAGAGGTCCTGCATGGGGAGTTAGTGCACATGACTCTTGTTGTTTATTTAACAAATAGCACTCTAATGTATGACATCAGTAATTGCCCAAGGCTCTGGGCATGATCTGCCTTGCTATGGAAGCCCTTTAGATGCTCTAGCTCTACAAAGTGGAGATCCTCTCCTCCCATCAGAGAAAAGTACATCCTTCTTTGGTGGCCCCTTCTTTCCACGGGGTCTCACCCACAGGAATCCTTTGTGTAGGATGTCTTTTGCCAGAGTTTCTCGGCTTTCCATGCCTAATATGCTCCCCCTGAGCTTTCCAACCTGGCCAGAGTGCCTTAAGGGCTGATTCTGAGATCGGGATGCTACTGAAAGTGATTGTCATTCTATGAATCTGCTGTATGGACTACAGCTTGGTCTTAATAAGTTTGTTGCCCATAATCCAGCCAGTCACTTATAAACCCAAATGTGGGGCTGGTGCCGAGGCTCACTTGGCTAATCCTCCGCCTGCGGCGCCGGGTTCTAGTCCCGGTCAGGGCACCGGATTCTGTCCCAGTTGCTACTCTTCCAGTCCAGCTCTCTGCTGTGGCCCGGGAAGGCAGTGGAGAATGGCCCATGTTCCTGGGCCCTGCACCCGCATGGGAGACCAGGAGGGAGCACCTGTATCCTGGCTTCAGATCGGCGCAGCGTGCTGGCTGCAGTGGCCATTTTGAGGGGTGAACTAATGGAAAGGAAGACCTTTCTCTCTGTCTCTCTCTCTCACTGTCTAACTCTGCCTGTCAAAAAAAAAAAAACCCAAACGGAGTTTTAACTACTTTCTTTCCTATCCTTTTAATACATATAAATCAAGAACCAAGACCCAGTGATTTTATTCTTATTATCCTTAGTTTCATCTTCTTCATTGTCATCCCTATTACCTAAACTATTTAAATTTTTCATTTCTTTTTTTTTTCATGATTTTCGCCAACTTTACTGGCTCCAGACCATGGTGGGCCCCTGGCCACCTGTTTCCCTGCTGGATGACACCAGCCCTCCATGACATCCAGCATAGTCAAGGAAGGTCATGTAAAGAGGCTTTGCAGGGAAGAAAGCTCACAGGTGGCATTGCAGGGTCACTTGCTCTTTGCTTTCTGACTCTGTCTTCTTAGGCAGCAGCACAGCCTGGATGCTGGGAAGAATGCTGCCATGAGTGATGGTAACTTTCTCCAGAAGCTTGTTCAGCTCCTCAACTTTGTGATGGTTATCTGCACGTGGTGAGGGATTATCCACATCTTGTGATCACAGGCAACATTGCCAGCCAGCTCCAGGATCTCGGCTGTTAGGTACTTCATCATCCTGTGCTTAGTTACTTTTGGGCAGCAGTCTGTGCACACCATCCACCAAGAAATGCAGGCCTGTGTGGGAAGAGCAGCACTTGGCCTATGCTCACATTTGCCACCCTGCTTTCCAGGACCAGACATGTCTACCTCTAACCTTGAACTCCAGCCAGGAAAATAAACAACAATCTGAGTCCAGTACAGGAGTGCAGCAAAACATGCCAGAATTCCAGGCTTTCATCTCTTATAAGAAGTATATAATAGCCTCTACATAGTCTCCCTTCCTTTTGTGTTGTCCTCTTCAGATCATCTTTTAAACTACCATGAGAGCAATATAAAGGGCAAATTAAAACAAACAAAATGCAAATCTGACCAGGTCATGTCCATATTAACAATTCTGCAAACAGCAATCCATTATAGATTTACCTTAAGTCCAAGGCCAAAGATCACCACACAGCCCTCTACTTATCCAGTTTATTAATGTAACAACATCTAGTTTATTAACATGTATCCTTATCTAATTCTATCCTGTTAGATATTAGTGATTGCTGAATACCTATGAAATGTATCATAGCATTTGTGCAGCCCTCAGTCCGTAATATCTTGCATTTAATTTCTTTATGAAAAATCATTTTACTTCAATTGGGTTTATGCTACTCAAAATCAAGAATCATAGCTTATATCTCTTTATATCTTTTACCTCACTATTTTCTGAAAAGGTCACAAACAATGAAATGGAATCAATCTAGTGGGTCACAACCAGAATTTTTTTTAAATGAAATAATGAATAGCAAAGAATTTTACACATAGTAAAAGTACCAATTATCGATCCGTTGCCTTCAGCTCTAAGGACCCTTCTTGGTGAGCTCCCTAGTGCATGGTGACCGGTAGCTTGCATCATCTCCCTGTGAGAACTTTCTTCTTGGCATCTCCTCTGATGTGGTACGCCACCAGCGTGACCCTTTCCCATAAAAGGCTTCCCTGTCATCCTCTGCCTCTGATTATGGCTTGGATAATAGTTTGGATGCCCCCCAAAGGCTCATACATCAAAGCGTTTGATCCAATTATGGTACTTGGGAGGCAGGAAGTCTGTGGATCATTTTGGGCATGGCTTTGAAAGATAGTTCTTGTTAGATAGTTGATATATAAGCCAAGTTAGGCACAGCCATTCTCTCTTTGATTTCTGGTTCACGATGTGATCCCTTACCAGTTTCCCCACCAACCACCCTGATCAGATACCAGACTAATGGGGGGCTGCTACATCTTGGAGTGTGAACTGCCAAAACCCTGAACTTCCTTCTTTCACAAGTTAGCTCCTCTAAGGTATTTTAGTTAAAATAATAAAAAGCTGACTAATATACAACCCAAGTAGTTTCCCAGTAAGTATTGCTAACATTTTTGTAAAGACTTATTTTATTTGAAAGGCAGAGTGATGGGGGTGGGGAGAGGGGGGCAGAGAGAGAGACAGAGAGAAAGAGAGAGAGAGAGAATATGAATATCTTCTATGCAATGGTTCACCCCCCAAATGGATGCAGTATCCAGAACTAGGCTAAGCTAAAGCCAGGAGCCAAGAATTCCATCCAGGTCTTCCACGTGGATAGTAGGTGCCCAAATACTTGAGTCATCTTCCACTGCTTTCCCAGGTGCCTTTAGTAGGGAGCTGGATCAGAAGTGGTCATCCAGAACTGAATCAGCATTCTGATATGGGATGCCAATATCGCAAGAAGTGGCTTAAGTGCTGTGCCTAAATGCCAGCCCATAGTGCTGACATTGATAGCTTCCTCTACTCACCTCAGGCAGCTTTACAATGAGTTCCAATGCATGACATCTACTTATCAGTCACTTCCTCTGACACTCCACAGAACGGTTACTTCAAATTTCCTGAGAATCACTTCAGTGTGGCATCTTGGCTAAATTCTCAACCACCTAATGAGTAACGACCATGCCTTTCCAACAAAGTCTGGATCTCAGTCTTGGGGCAGGCGAAGAGAGGGTCGTACGGATTTGTTCCTTCCCTATGTGCTCTATCTCAGCTCTAAGGGAAGTAGCTGCTCTTTATGTCTGTTATTTCTGTATTCTTTAGACTTCCCTTTATCCCTTACTAGTTAATCATATACCACTCCAATCTCTTTTTATACTTAATAATTCCTTTTTTGAAATAATATATATATATATATTTCTTTTTTTGATTTTTATTTAGAATATAAATTTCCAAGGTACAACTTGTGGATTGCAATGGCTTCCCCACCCATACCTCCCCTCCCCGCTACCCTCCCCCATTACCCACTCCCTCTCCCCTTTCATTCACATCCAGATTCATTTTCAATTCTCTTTGTATACAGAAGCTCAGTTTAGTATGTGTTAAGAAAAGATTTTAAACCATTTGCCCTCACATAGCATCACAGAGTGAAATACACTCTTTGAGTACTAGTTATAGCATTAAATCACATTGTACAGAACATTAAGGACAGAGATCCTACATGATATTATTTTTTTAAATTGATTTTTATGTAACTTCCAATTTTTTTAATCATTTCCAATTATCTTTATATACAGAAGATCGATTCAGTATATACTAAGCAAAGATTTTGCCAGTTTGTACCCGCGCAGAGACACAAGGTGTAAAAATACTGTTTCAGTACTAGTTATTGCATTACTGCACATTGGACAACACATTAAGGACAGATCATACGTGGGCCGTAAGTACACAGTGACTACTGTTGTTGATTTAACAATTTGCCACAGAACAGAAACACCAGAAATCAATCCAAACATCTACAGCCAACTTATATTCGATCAAAGATCCAAAACCAATCCCTGGAGTAAGGGCAGTCTATTTAATAAATGGTGCTGGGAAAACTGGATTTCCACGTGCAGAATCATGAAGCAAGACCCACACCTTTCACCCTGCAGAAAAATCCATTCAACATGGCTTAAAAACTTAAACCTATGACCCGACACCATCAAGTATTTAGAGAGCATTGGAAAAACCCTGCAAGATATAGGTACTGGCAAAGACTTCTTGGAAAAGACCCCAGAAGCACAGGCACTCAAAGTCAAAATTAACTACTGGGATCACATCAAACTGAGAAGTTTCTGTATGTCAAAAGAAACAGTCAAGAAAGTGAATAGGCAACTGACAGAATGGGAAAAAATATTTGCAAACTATGCAACAGATAAAGGGTTGATAACCAGAATCTACAAAGAAATCAAGAAATGCCACAACATCAAAACAAACAACCCACTGAAGAGATGGGCCAAGGACCTCAATAGACACTTTTCCAAAGAGGAAATCCAAATGGCCAACAGACACATGAAAAAATGTTCAAGATCACTAGCCATCAGGGAAATGCAAATCAAAACCACAATGAGGTTTCACCTCACCCCGGTGAGAATGGCTCACATTCAGAAAACTACCAACAATAGATGCTGGAGAGGATGTGGGGAAAAATGCACACTAACCCACTGTTGGTGGGAATGCAAACTGGTTAAACCACTATGGAAGTCAGTCTGGAGATTCCTCACGAACCTGAATATAACCCTACCATTCAACCCAGCCATCCCACTCCTTGGAATTTACCCAAAGGAAGTCAAATTGACAAACAAAAAAGCTGTCTGCACACTAATGTTTATTGCAGCTCAATTCACCATAGCTAAGACCTGGAACCAACCCAAATGCCCATCAACAGTAAACTGGATAAAGAAATTATGGGACATGTACTCTACAGAATACTATACAGCAGCAAAAACAATGAAATCCGGTCATTTGCAACAAAATGGAGGAATCTGGAAAACATCATGCTAAGTGAATTAAGCCAGTCCCAAAAAGACAAATATCATTTGTTTTTCCTGATTGGCGATGACTAACTGAACCCCAAAGGGGAAACCTGTTGAAGTGAAATGAACTCTATGAGAAACTATGACTAGATCAAATCTTGTCTGGACGGTTG
This sequence comes from Sylvilagus floridanus, assembly GCA_949820135.1. NCBI lineage: Eukaryota > Metazoa > Chordata > Mammalia > Lagomorpha > Leporidae > Sylvilagus > Sylvilagus floridanus. The sequence continues at coordinate 85,143,301 of OX463223.1, forward strand.
ATATACAATGTAAATCTTTTCCCATTTTAGTATTTCTTGACGTTGTTTGTTATTGTTCTAGTACTATTGGTTGAACTCTGCAATTAACACACAATTATTCCTAGGTGTTTATATATATTTCTAATCCCCCTGCCTAGACATAACATCATTAACATGTTGTGGTTTAGCCTACCCATAATTTTATGCATGAATATATGCTTTTTATTAAAATAGAGTTAAACAGTGTATACTGTTAAGTGACCTTTCTTATTTAGCCATATGTCGGGACATATTTCTTTCTTTCTTTTTTTTTTTTTTTTTGACAGGCAGGGTGGACAGTGAGAGAGAGAGAGAGAGAGAAAGGTCTTCCTTTGCCATTGGTTCACCCTCCAACAGCCGCCGCAGCAGGTGGCTGGCGCATTGTGGTCAGTGCACCACGCCGATCTGAAGCCAGGAGCCAGGTGCCTCCCCTGGTCTTCCATGCAGGTGTAGGGCCCAAGGACTTGGGCCATCCTCCACTGCAATCCCGGGACACAGCAGAGAGCTGGACTGGAAGAGGAGCAACCGGGACAGAATCTGGTGCCCTGACCGGGACTAGAAACAAGTGTGCCAGTGCCGCAGGCGGAGGATTAGCCTATTGAGCCATGGCGCTGGCCAGGACATAGTTCTTTAAAAATAATGATGCGCAGTGATGTCGTCGTTTCTAATTGTTACATGAGATTTCGATGTGTGGATAGCCCAGGACTCAACAACGATTTTGCTGACTCACCATTGCTGACATTTAGATTCCCACACGCTTTTTTTTTTTTTTAATTTTATTTAATAATTTTAAATTTCCAAAGTACACTTTATGGATTACAATGGCTTTCTCCCCCCAATAACTTCCCTCCCACCTGCAACCCTCCCATCTCCCACTCCCATTCCATTCGCATCAAGATTCATTTTCAATTATCTTTACATACAGAAAATCAATTTAGTAAATATTAAGTAAAGATTTCAACAGTTTGCACGCACACCAACACAGAAAGATTAAAATACTGTTTCAGTACAAGTTATAGCATTAATTCACATTGTACAACACATTAAGGACAGAGATCCTACATAAGGAGTAAGTGCACAGTGACTCCTGTTGTTGACTTAACATATTGACAATCTTGTTTATGGCGTCAGTAATCACCCTAGGCTCTTGTCATGAGTTGTCAAGGCTATGGAAGCCTTTTGAGTTCGCCGACTCCGATCTTATTTAAATGAAGTCATAGTCAAAGTGGAAGTTCTCTGCTCCTTCAGAAAAGGTACCTCCTTCTTTGATGGCCCGTTCTTTCCACTGGGATCTCATTCGCAGAGATCTTTCATTTAGGTGTTTTGTTTTGTTTGTTTGTTTGTTTGTTTTTTGCCAGGGTGTCTTGGCTTTCCATGCCTAAAATACTCTCATGGGCTCTTCAGCCAGATCCAAATGCCTTAAGGGATAATTCTGAGGCCAGAGTGCTGTTTAGGGCATCTGCCATTCTATGAGTCTGCTGTGTATCCTGCTTCCCATACTGGATCATTCTCTCCTTCTTAATTCTATCAAATAGTATTAGCAGACACTAGTCTTGTTTATGTGATCTCTTTGACTCTTAGACCTATCATTCTTTAACTAACATTCCCATTTCAAATTTCCTTGTTATTTCTGTCTCTTAATTGAAATTTGACTGGCACAATCGATATATACTGTTTTACAAAACTTCTGGTTTAGTTATGTGTTTGTGCTAGGCCATGACTGTAAAATTAATTTCTCACTATGAGTCACAGTTTAAAAAGTTTGAATTTTCTACCTCATGCATAATAGGAACTTAATAAATGAAATAAACGCAAGTTCCAAAAGCAAATTTAAGAAAGACAGGCATTTCTTAGAAAGTAAATTTTTGGCAAAGTAATTGAAAAGAATACTGATAAGAATGAAAAGTACATCTAAACAAGCTACTGACTCATCAAAGGTACTTTAGTAGCTTTTCAAAGCAGTCAAATCTAAAATGAAAATATATAATCAGGCAAGCATTTGGCCTAGCAGTTAAGACACTGTTAAGATGCCCATGTCCTACACTGGAGTGCCTTGGTTCAATTCCCAGATGTAGCTCCCAATTCTAGTTTCCAACTAATGCAGATCCTGGGAAGCAGCAGGTGATATCTCAAGTAACTTGTCCTCGCCACCCACTTGGGCAATTTGAATTTTTGGCTCCAGGCTTTGGTTCTGGTCCAACCACAGATGTTGCAGATACTTGGGGAATTAACCAGTGGATGTTCTATCTTTCTGTCTGTCTCTGCCTCTCAAATTAAAAAAAAACAAATATATATATATATATATAAAATGTAATATAAAAATACATAATATATTATTATAAATATATTATATATTTAATATTAATTATATAATAATATTAAATATTATGTTATTAAATATTATATTATAAATATTATATTATAAATACATATTATATTTTTCATATAAAAATGAAAAAAGGGTGGATGTTTAGCCTAGTAGTTAGGATACCCATGAACCATATCAGAGTACTTTGATTCATTACCTAGCTCCAACTCCTGACTCCAGCTTCCTGCTAATGGAAATTCTGGAAGGTAGAAATCACAACTTAAATAAATAAGTTTCTGGCAAGAAACCCAGATTAAGTTTTTGGCTCTTAGCTTCAGCTCAGCCTCAACCCAGTCACTGCAAGCATTTGAGGCTTAAACTAGTGGACGAAAGTGAGAAAGAGAGAGAGGGAGAGAGAGAGAGAGAGAGAGAGAGAGAGAGAGAGAGACTCCCTGTGTGTAATAGAAATAGATAGATATCCCTGTGTGTATATCTTTATGTCTCCTCGAATAAATAAATACAAATACAAATATAGAAAAGGGAATATTTGGAAAAGGATGAAAATGTAAAAATCTTAGCATAATAACTCTAATAATTGTATTGGAAAGGCTAAGCTCAGAGTGAAACATGAAATACAACAACAACAGAAAGAATACTACAGAACTTCAAAAAGTCTGGAAAATGAAATTACAAGATTAGTTTATTCTGGTGCAAAAAATTTGTAATCCCTGTATGGTTTTTATAATATGCATCTTCCATTTTGTGAAGAATGAAGACTCCACGTACACACAAATTTCAAATAACAATACAAAAGACTTGTTAAAGGTAGGATCAGAACACAAAAGCATATAAAAAATGGGTTCACCCTTTTCAGTATATGGAATATTATCATACAAGAAAGCAGATTTACTCAACTTCTATTTTGTTTCATATTCTGTTCAAAGTGTGATCATGAAACAAGCAAGGAAAGAACAAACATGGTTATAAAAATCTGAAGTACATTATGATAAGTAAGAAGGGAGTAATAGAACATCTAGCCATTCTAAAATGATAAAAATTTCCAGAACCAGATACATTATCAACTAGGACACAAAAATTGCCACAAGTTTGAAAACGGGAGAGGTTCCCAAACACTGATTATAAGGTTTTCTGGTTTTCTAAGACGAAAGAAGGGAAAAACCAAAAGACTATACAAACTATAGAATGGTGAAAGTAATATGAAAGCCCAGGAAGATTCTAAAATGAATCACTACATAGGTGGCTCATGAATAACTTAGAAAGGAAATTATGTTTAGCAGTACCCAAAATGATTCTAATTAAATTAGCAATGTCAAACACTTTTGGTTAATTAGCCTGAAAGAGCAAATTCACACCAGAGATATGGTATATTTTGTTCAGTTAAATCCTTGAAATCTTTCTTATGATACCCCCAAGATACATCAATTGGGTAGATTTACAACTGGCAGAATACAAAGAAATAGGATTAATAAATTCATATCAATTTGGGGAAAGCAGGAGCACAACATAAGAGCTTATCTTGGCCTTTTCCCCTCTGTTAGAAATAATGCTTACCGGCCGGCGCCATGGCTCAATAGGCTAATCCTCCGCCTTGCGGCGCCAGCACACCCGGTTCTAGTCCCGGTCGGGGCGCTGGATTCTGTCCCGGTTGCCCCTCTTCCAGGCCAGCTCTCTGCTGTGGCCCGGGAGTGCAGTGGAGGATGGCCCAAGTGCTTGGGCCCTGAACCCCATGGGAGACCAGGAAAAGCACCTGGCACCTGGCTCCTGCCATTGGATGAGCACGGTGCGCCAGCTGCAGCACGCCGGCCGCAGCGGCCATTGGAGGGTGAACCAACGGCAAAGGAAGACCTTTCTCTCTGTCTCTCTCTCTCTCACTGTCCATTCTGCCTGCAAAAAATAATAAAAAAAAAAAGAAAGAAAGAATGCTTACCAGGGCTGACATTGTGACAAAGAGGATAAAGTTGCCAACTGTGACCCAGGAATTTCATGTGGGTGCCGGTTAATGTTGCAGCTGCTCCACTTCTAATCCAGCTCCCTGCTAATGGCACCTGAGAAAAGCATAGGAGATGGCCCAAGTGCTTGGGCCCTGCCTTCTACCCGGGACACCCAGATAAAACTCCTAGTTTCAGCCTGGCTTTGCCCTGGCCATTGTGGCCATCTGGAGAGTGAACCAGTAGATGGAAGATCTGTCTGTCTGTCTGTCTCTCTTCCTCTTGCTTTTTAATTCTGACTTTCAAATAAATAAATAAATATTTTTAAAAAAATCATGCTCACGAAATCTGATTTAAATGTCTAGTAGGATGCATAAGTCAATAGAGTATAAGAAAATCACTCTCTGGCTGGTGCTGTGGCTCAATAGGCTAATCCTCCACCTAGCGGCGCCAGTACACCGGGTTCTAGTCCTGGTCAGGGCACCGGATTCTGTCCCGGTTGCCCCTCTTCCAGGCCAGCTCTCTGCTGTGGCCCGGGAGTGCAGTGGAGGATGGCCCAAGTGCTTGGGCCCTGCACCTGAATTGGAGACCAGGAGAAGCACCTGGCTCCTGCTTTCGGATCAGTGTGGTGCGCCGGCTGCAGTGCGGCAGCAGCGGCGGCCATTGGAGGGTGAACCAACGGCAAAGGAAGACCTTTCTCTCTGTCTCTCTCTCTCACTGTCCACTCTGTCAAAAAAAAAAAATCACTCTCAATCTTTCTTTTTTTTTGGGGGGGTCTCAAAAACTCTTCATCCTTTTGAAAATTTTACAGGTCCCCAGGGAACTTTTGTTTATACAGAGTCTATCAATAGTAACCATGTGAGAACTGATAATTTCCCAATTTCAGCCTGGCTCAGTCCTGGCCATTGTTAACATATTTTGAATAATGGAACTGTTACATGTCAATATAAATAATATTTTGATAAAGATAATTGCTTTTTGAAATCCGGGCATTTACAACAAAATGGAGGAAGTTGGAAAATATCATGCTGAGTGAAATAAGCCAGTCCAAAAGGGACAAATGTCATATGTTCTCCCTAATCAATGTCAACTAAACGAGCATCTAAAATGGTACCCATTGAGGTGAAATGGACACTATCAGAGACAATGACATGATCAGCCCTTGTCTAGACTGTTGAGGAACAACTTACTATTTTATTCCTTTTAGTATTTTTGTTGTTGTTGTTGTTGCTACTGCTCGGTTTGCTCTACTTCTCTACTTAATACCAGTGGTTGAACTCTGTAATCAATACACAATCATTCTTAGGTGTTTAAAAATTAACAGAAAAGGATCTCTGTTAAACATAGGAGTAGGAATAAGAGAGGGAGGAGATATATAGCTCAGCACAGGCTCACTCGGACTTACCTCCAATGGTGGAACTAGAAATGTGCCAGGGGATTTGAACTCAATCATATCAAGGAGACATGTACCAATGTCAGTGCACTTGGTAAAGTGATAAGTATAAGTACACAACCGATCAAAAAAGATAGGGTAAGTGTCGAAGAGATTTTATAAACAAGACCAGTGTAAGCAAATAATGAAGGATAGAATTAAAAGGGAGAGAATGATCCTGCGGGGGAAGCAGGACACACAGCAGACTCATAGAATGGCAAACGCCCAAAACAGCACTCCGGCCTCAGAATCAACCCTTGGGGCATTTGGATCTGGCTAAAGGCCCATGAGAGTCTCACAGGCATGGAAAGCCATGACACGGTGGCAAAAACAATCTAAATGAAAGATCCTGGTGAACAAGACCCCAGTGGAAGGAACAGGACATCAAGGAGGGAGACACCTTTCTCTGAAGGGAGGAAGGAACCTCCACTGTGATATGGCCTTGCCTAAACAAGTTCAGAATTGGTGAACACAAGGGGCTTCCACAGCCTAGACAACTCATGGCAAGAGCCTTGGGTGATTGCTGACGCCATAAATAAGAGTGCCAATTGTTAAATCTACAACAGGAGTCACTGGGTACATGCTCCCCCACATAGGATCTCTGTCCTTAATGTTTTTTACTATGAAACTTAAAAACAACACTACTAGTCAAACAATACCCTATACCTTGTGCCGTTGTGTGAGGGCAGCCTGTTGAAATCCTTGCTTAGTATATACTAAGTTGATCTTCTGTATATGAAGGTAATTGAAAATGAAACTCGATGAAGGGCGGGATGGGAGAGGGTGTGGGAGAGGGGAGGGCCGCGGGAGGGAGGGAGGTTGGGGGGGAAGCCCACAACAATACAAAAGTTGCACTTTGTAAATTCACATTTATTAAATAATAAAAAGAAAAAAAGATAATTGTTTTTTACAAAACAAAAAAATAGTAAGAGAAATGGCACTGTGTTATACTTGCAAATATCTTCAATTTCTGGCTTAATAAGATCTGGATTATCATATTTGTTTCTGCATTCAGTTCTGTTGCAAAATATGGTTTTGGTTGCAATTTATAAAGAAATTCCAGTCTCACACAGACACATAATTGGAAAAAGATAGGTTATATTCATAGCTTTTCAATTGTGGATATTCTTTGTGCGACATGAAAATTCAATAAGTAATAGTTTCTTTATGGTGGTTGCAATGTGGATCTAAAACCATATTAATGTTTTTTTATTACATTAAAACCTGTTGATCTCTCTTACACTTTGCCTTGTGTATTGTGATTCTCCATCGTTAGGCTCACACACATTATGGGTTGTTAAATATTCTTGGAAAATTGATTCCTTTATCACTATTTAATGCCCATCATTTATCCCTGGTAAATTTCTTGGCTCTTAAATCTGTTCTATCTAAAACTAAAATAGCAAATCTTGCTTTCTTTTGGTGATAACATAATACATTTTTCTTCATGCCTTTACTTTCAGTCTGTCTCTCTCCATGTTTATCACAGCTCAATTCACAATAGCAAAGACATGGAATCAACCCAAATGCCCATCAACTGAAGACTGGATAAAGAAATTATGGGATATGTACACCATGGAATACTACACAGTGGTTAAAAAAAACTGAAATACTATCATGGGCTCTTCAGCCAGATCTGAATGCCTTAAAGGCTGATTCTGAGGCCAGAGTGCTGTTTTTTTTTTTTTTTAGGACATCTGCCATTCTATGAGTCTGCTGTGTATCCCGCTTCCCATGTTGGATTGTTCTCTCCATTTTTTATTCTATCATTTAGTATTAGCAGACACTAGTCTTGTTTATGTGATCCCTTTGACTCTTAGACCTATCAGTACGATCAATTGTGAACTGAAATTGATCATTTTGACTAGTGAGATGGCATTGGTACATGCCACCTTGATGGGATTGTATTGGAATCCCCTGGCAAGACATTCTGGCAACAAACAAACAAAAAAAGAGGGCCTAGATGAAAGATCTCTGTGAGTGAGATCCCAGTAGAAAGAACGGGCCATCAAAGAAGGAGGTCCCTCTCTCTGAAGGGAGGAGAGAACTTACACTTTGACTATGACCTTATCTAAATAAGATTGGAGCTGGCAAACTCAAAAGGCTTCCATAGCCTTGGCAACTCATGACAAGAGCCTAGAGAGATTACTGAAGGCATAAACAAGAGAGTCAATTTGTTAAGTCAACAACAGGAGTCACTGTGTACTTACTCCTCATGTACGATCTCTGTCCTTAATGTGTATTGTTCAATGTGAATTAATGTTATAACTAGTACTGAAACAGTATTTTACACTTTATGTTCTGTGTGAGTGCAAACTGATGAAATCTTTACTTAATATTCACTTAATTGATCTCTGTATATAAAGATAATTGAAAATGATTCTTGATGTGAATGGAATGGGAGAGAGAGCGGGAGATGGGAGGGTTGTGGGTGGGAGGGAAGTTATGGGGGGGGGAGCCATTGTAATCCATAAAAAGTACTTTGGAAATTTATATTTACTAAATGAAAGTTTAAAAAAAAAAACCTGAAATCCAGTCATTTGCAACAAAATGGATGAAACTGGAAAACATCATACTTAATGAAATAAGCCAGCCCAAAATGGACAAATTCTGTATGTTCTCCCTGATCTGTGATAACTAACAGATTACCTAAAAGGAAATTTGTAGAAGTGAAATTGACACTATGAGAAGCAATGCCTTGTACAGCCCTTGTCTTGACTGTCAAGTAACAGTTTATTATTTTATTTATTATTATTTTTTTACTTAATACCAATTACTGTCATATCTGACTATGGCCCTAATGTTTGCTCTTATTTCCTTTTTTAAAAATTTATTTATTAATTTGAAATTCAGAGTTACACACACACAGAGAGAGAGAGAGGGAGAGACAGAGAGGTTTGCCATACACTGATTCACTTCCCAAATGGCTGCAACAGACAGGATTGGGCCAGGCTGAATTTAGGAGCCAGGAGCCAGGAGCTTTGTCTGGGTCTCCCATATGGGTGCAGGGGCCCAAGCATTTTGGACATCCTCTGCTGCTTTCCCAGGCACGTGAGCAGGAAGCTGGATTGGAAATGGAGCAGCCGGGATTTGAGTTGCCTCCTGAATGGGATGCTGGCACTGCAGGGGGGCAACTTTACCTACTATGCCACAGATTCAGCACATGCTCTTTTAAAACCAAATTTTTTGACATTTAGTATGTCTTATTTTCTCTTGAAAGACAATTAGGATGTACTGGATAAAAGAAACTTCATTCAATAGTCCTTTGGCAATGTGGCTTACCACATCATGATGTTCGGGGAAGCGTTCTGTATTCCTGTGATTAGATTTCAGTCTTTTAATGAATATATGCTCCTGTACTATGACTTTACAAGTGCAGATCAGTTTTATCCTTCTCTTAGTTGTGACAGGATGGCTAGAAGCAGCTGGACTTGGGTACTTCCCTTCAGTTGGGTTGACTAAACTTTGATGAAAGTCCATCAGGTTAGACTCTGTTCAAATGGTTTCTCCTGAGGACAGGCATTGTTAAGAACAGAATGCTCTGACAGATTTCAGAAAGGTCTCCTCCCACTGACAGACCACAAGGGGATGGTTCTCTGACCTTAATTATAAAAGCCTGGTACAGTTCCTCCTTTGGAGCCAGCAGTTTGTTCCAGGACCTTACTTCGGTGACATATTTAATAAGGTTGTTGATTTTCAGTTTGTTTACATTTTTACCTGTTTTTAGGATGGCATTACAACTTCTAAGTTCCTTACATGCCAACCCAGAAACTAGAAATCCCTGTATTTCACACTGAATTCATCTATTTATCCATGCACAATTCTGTAACATCATGTTTGATCATTTGTATAAATCCACTGAGTTATGCAAATCTTCCAGATGTTGAACCAATTCATCATATGGCATAAAATCACTGATTTAATATCACCAATTATCTCAAGGAGGAAGGGAGTGAAGAAGGGAGGGAGGGAGGAAGGGAAGGGAGAGGAAGGAAAAAATTCCATGGGACCAGCATTGTAGCACAGGAGGTTAAGCTGCTGCTTCCATGCCAGTATCCCATATGGGCACTGGTTCAAGTTCCAGTGCTCCACTTCCTATCCAACTCCCAGCAAATGCACCTGAGAAAGTGGCAGAATAGGGTCAAGGCACTTGGGTCACTGCAACCCACCTGGGATACCCAGATGGAGTTCCTGGCTACTGGATTCAGCCTGGCCCAGCCCTTTCCATTGTAGTCATTTGGGGAGTGAGCCAGTAGATGGAAAAAAATCTCTCTCTCTCTCTCTCTCTCTCTCTCTCTGTATGAGTGTCTGTGTGTGTGTGTGTGTGTGTGTTTATCTCTGTAACTTTGCTTTTCAAATAAATAAATCTTTTTTTAAAATTCAAAAATAAAATCTTATCAAGCGGGGCGGAGCCAAGATGGTGGAATAGTGAGGACGTGCACCAGCAGTCCGCAAAAAAATAGTTTAATAAAAACAGAGTTACTGTAGCCTCAGGAAAAATCTCACGGAAAAAAATGCAGTGGAAATTCTTCCGGACCCAGTGAATGAGACGCACAGGACCTAGGGGAAAGTAAGTTTGCGAACGGCAAATCGTGCCATAGTGGCACGGGAGCTGCCGGGAGGGACGGGAGCCGGGCGGAACACAGTCGCCATTGGAATTGAGCGCTTAAACGGGAGCCGATACAGGGATCCCGAGACACTGGCGGGGGGAAGCAGATCCCCACGGGGGAAACAGCACAATTGAGGTGAGCCTGCACGGACACTAGCCTCTCTCGTCACCCACTCTGTGAATTCGAGCTAGATTAAACGCAGTGGCACGGCGCGCGCCCGTCTGCTGCGACGGGAGCCGGGCGGAACACAGTCGCCACAGGATCTGCGCGCTTGAACGGGAGCCGATACAGGGATCCCGAGACACTGGCGGGGGGAAGCAGAACCCCACAGGGGAAACAGCACAGTTGAGGCGAGCCCGCATGGACACTAGCCCCTCTCGCCGCCCACCTTGGGAAGTCGAATTTGATTAAACGCAGTGGGACAACGCGCGCCCGCCCGCCCGCCCATCACTGAGGCAGACGGAACCAAAAACCCGAGGCTGTAGAAACCTGAAGGGGATCCAAAAACTGGGAACACACCGCGCACACAAACTCCGTTACCTTGACAACCCAGAGAAAGAGTGTGGGGAAAAAAAAATGCCAAACAAAAACAGATTCCGAGGGAGCAAGATCAAGGAAGACGCTATGATGACCCCAAACGGAAAAGACACCCCAAGTCAGGATTATGAAGATAATGAGATAGAAGAAATGCAAGAAGCAGATCTCAAAGAATTGATAAGAACATTAAGAAGTTCTCAAAAACAAATTCTTGAACTACAGAAATCTTTAATGGATAAGAAGGAAAATCTCTCTCGCGAGAATGAAATACTACGGAGAAATCAAAACGAAATGAAACAACTAGTAGAACAAGAAGCTACGAGAGTGACAAAAAATCTTAATGAATTGAAGAATTCAATAGATCAAGTGACAAGCAATCTTGAGGGCCTTAAAACCAGAATGGGTGAAGAAGAAGAGAGGATATCGGACCTAGAAGACAGAGAACAGGAGAGGAAACAGTCAAACCAAAGACAAGAAGAGGAAATTAGAAAACTAAAAGATATCGTCGGGAATTTACAGGATACTATTAAAAAACCCAACATTCGGGTTCTAGGTGTTCCTGAAGGTATGGAGAGGGAGAAAGGATTAGAAGGCCTTTTTAGGGAGATACTAGCAGAAAATTTTCCAGGCTTGGAGAAAGACAGAGAAATCCTAATCCAGGAAGCTCATAGAACCCCTAATAAACATGACCAAAAGAGATCCTCTGCACAACATATTGTAATTAAACTCACCACAGTGAAGCAAAAAGAAAACATCCTAAAATGTGCAAGAGAGAAACGGCAGATTACTCTCAGAGGATCTCCAATTAGACTCACAGCTGACTTCTCAACAGAAACCCTACAAGCTAGAAGGGAATGGCGAGATATAGCCCAGGTACTTAGAGAGAAAAACTGCCAGCCCAGAATATTATACCCTGCAAAGCTCTCATTTGTGAATGAAGGTGAAATAAAGACCTTTCATAACAAACAAAAATTGAAAGAATTTGTTGCCACTCGTCCAGCCCTGCAAAAGATACTTAAAGATGTGTTACACACAGAAACACAGAAACACGACCATCAACACGAAAGAAGGTAAACGAAGGGAACCTCACGGCAAAAGATCACAGGGAATTCAAAGCATACATTAGAAAATATCTTCGGCAAATGGCAGGGCAAACTTACCGCTTATCAATAGTCACATTGAATGTTAAAGGTCTAAACTGTCCTGTTAAAAGACAGAGATTGGCTGATTGGGTTAAGGAACAAAAACCATCTATTTGCTTCCTACAAGAAACACATCTTTCCAAGAAGATCCATACAGACTGAAAATAAAAGGATGGAACAAGATATACCATGCCAACAGAAATGAAAAAAGAGCGGGTGTAACCATCTTAATATCGGACTACATAAACTTTAACACAAAAACTGTTAAGAGAGACAAAGAGGGGCACTATATAATGATTAAGGGATCAATACTACAGGAAGATATAACAATTCTCAATGTATATGCACCTAATTACAGGCCACAGGTTTATTTAAAAAATTTGTTAAGAAACTTAAAGGGAGACTTAGACCCCAACACAATAGTACTGGGGGACTTCAATACTCCACTCACAGATATTGACAGATCAACAGGACAGAAGATCAACAAGGAGACAGTAGATTTAAACAACACTACAGCCCAAATGGATCTAACAGATATCTACAGAACTTTTCATCCTACACATAAAGCATTCACATTCTTCTCAGCAGTACATGGAACCTACTCTAGGATTGATCACATATTAGGCCATAAAGCAAGTCTCAGCAAATTCAAAAGAATTAGAATCATACGATGCAGCTTCTCAGACCATAAGGGATTGAAGTTGGAAATTAGCAACTCAGGAATCCCTAGAGCATATGCAAACACATGGAGATTGAACAACATGCTCCTGAATGAACAATGGGTCACTGAAGAAATCAAAAGAGAAATCAAAAATTTTCTGGAAGTAAATGAGGATAACAGCACAACATACCAAAACTTATGGGATACAGCAAAAGCAGTGTTGAGAGGAAAGTTTATATCAATAGGTGCCTACATCAAGAAACTGGAAAGGCACCAAATAGATGAGCTTTCAGTGCATCTCAAGGATCTACAAAATTTGCAGCAAACTAGACCCAAATCTAGTAGAAAAAGAGAAATAATCAAAATCAGAGAAGAAATCAACAGGATTGAATCCAAAAAAACATTACAAAAAATCAGCCAAACGAGGAGCTGGTTTTTTGAAAAAATAAACAAGATTGACACCCCATTGGCCCAACTAACTAAAAAAAGAAGAGAAAAGACCCAAATCAGTAAAATCAGAGATGAAAAAGGAAATATAACAACAGACACCACAGAAATCAAAAGAATCATCAGAAATTACTACAAGGACTTGTACGCCAGCAAACAGGGAAACCTATCAGAAATGGATAGATTCCTGGACACATGCAACCTACCTAAATTGAACCAGGAAGACATAGAAAACCTAAACAGACCCATAAGTGAGTCAGAAATTGAATCAGTAATAAAGGCCCTCCCAACAAAGAAAAGCCCAGGACCAGATGGATTCACTGCTGAATTCTACCAGACATTTAAAGAAGAACTAACCCCAATTCTTCTCAAACTATTCAGAACAATCGAAAAAGAGGGAATTCTCCCAAATTCCTTCTATGAAGCCAGCATCACCTTAATTCCTAAGCCAGAAAAAGATGCAGCATTGAAAGAGAATTACAGACCAATATCCCTCATGAACATAGATGCAAAAATCCTCAACAAAATTCTGGCCAATAGACTGCAACAACACATCAGAAAGATCATCCACCCAGACCAAGTGGGATTCATCCCTGGTATGCAGGGATGGTTCAATATTCGCAAAACAATCAACGTGATACACCACATTAACAGACTGCAGAAGAAAAACCATATGATTATCTCACTAGACGCAGAGAAAGCATTCGATAAAATTCAACACCCTTTCATGATGAAGACCCTAAGCAAACTGGGTATAGAAGGCACATTCCTCAATACAATCAAAGCAATTTATGAAAAACCCACGGCCAATATCCTATTGAATGGGGAAAAGTTGGAAGTATTTCCACTGAGATCTGGTACCAGACAGGGATGCCCACTCTCACCACTACTATTCAATATAGTGCTGGAAGTCTTAGCCCTCTTTGCAGACGACATGATTCTTTATTTAGGGGACCCAAAGAACTCTACTAAGAGACTATTGGAACTCATAGAAGAGTTTGGCAAAGTAGCAGGATATAAAATCAATGCACAAAAATCAACAGCCTTTGTATACACAGACAATGCCACGGCTGAGGAAGAACTGCTAAGATCAATCCCATTCACAATAGCTACAAAAACAATCAAATACCTTGGAATAAATTTAACTAAGGACATTAAAGATCTCTACAATGAAAATTACAAAACCTTAAAGAAAGAAATAGAAGAGGATACCAAAAAATGGAGAAATCTCCCATGCTCATGGATTGGAAGAATCAATATCATCAAAATGTCCATTCTGCCAAAAGCAATTTACAGATTTAACGCAATACCAATCAAGATACCGAGGACATTCTTCTCAGATCTGGAAAAAATGATGCTGAAATTCATATGGAGACACAGGAGACCTCGAATAGCTAAAGCAATCTTGTACAACAAAAACAAAGCCGGAGGCATTACAATACCAGATTTCAGGACATACTACAGGGCAGTTGTTATCAAAACAGCATGGTACTGGTACAGAAACAGATGGATAGACCAATGGAACAGAATAGAAACTCCAGAAATCAACCCCAACATCTACAGCCAACTTATATTTGATCAACGATCCAAAACCAGTCCCTGGAGTAAGGTCAGTCTGTTCAATAAATGGTGCTGGGAAAACTGGATTTCCACGTGCAGAACCATGAAGCAAGACCCCTACCTTTCACCTTACACAAAAATCCACTCAACATGGATTAAAAATTTAAACCTACGACCCGACACCATCAAATTACTAGAGAGCATAGGAGAAACCCTGCAAGACATGGGTACTGGCAAAGACTTCTTGGAAAAGACCCCAGAAGCACAGGCACTGAAAACCAAAATTAACTACTGGGATTGCATCAAATTGAAAAGTTTCTGTACTGCAAAAGAAACAGTCAGGAAAGTGAATAGGAAACCGACAGAATGGGAAAATATATTTGCAAACTATGCAACAGATAAAGGGTTGATAACCAGAATCTACAAAGAAATTAAGATACTCCACAACATCAAAACAAACAACCCACTTAAGAGATGGGCCAAGGACCTCAATAGACATTTTTCAAAAGAGGAAATCCAAATGGCCAACAGACACATGAAAAAATGTTCAAGATCCCTAGCAATCAGGGAAATGCAAATCAAAACCACAATGAGGTTTCACCTCACCCCGGTGAGAATGGCTCACATTCAGAAATCCACAAACAATAGATGCTGGAGAGGATGTGGGGAAAAAGGGACACTAATCCACTGTTGGTGGGAATGCAAACTGGTGAAGCCACTATGGAAGTCAGTCTGGAGATTCCTCAGAAACCTGAATATAACCCTACCATTCAACCCAGCCATCCCACTCCTAGGAATTTACCCAAAGGAAATTAAATGGGCAAACAAAAAAGCCGTCTGCACAGTAATGTTTATTGCGGCTCAATTCACAATAGCTAAGACTTGGAACCAACCCAAATGCCCATCAACAGTAGACTGGATAAAGAAATTATGGGACATGTACTCTACAGAATACTATACAGCAGTCAAAAACAATGAAATCCGGTCACTTGCAACAAAATGGAGGAATCTGGAAAACATCATGCTGAGTGAATTAAGTCAGTCCCAAAGAGACAAATATCATTTGTTTCCCTTGATTGGCGACGACTAACTGAGCACCAAAGGGGTAACCTGTAGAAGTGAAATGGACACTATGAGAAACAGTGACTTGATCAGCTCTTGTGCTGACTGTTCTTGTACAATGTAATACTTTATCCATGGTAGTATTTTTTTTTTATCCTAGTACTAGTGGTTGAACTCTGTAATTAACACACAATTATTCTTAGGTGTTTAAATTTTAACTGAAAAGTGATCTCTGTGAAATATAAGAGTGGGAATAAGAGAGGGAGGAGATGTAAAATTTGGGACATGCTCAATCGGAACGGCCCCAAATGATGGAGTTAGAATTGTGCCAGGGGATTCCAATACAATCCCATCAAGGTGGCATGTACCAAGGCCATCTCATTAGTCCAAGTGATCAATTTCAGCTCACAGTTGATCACACTGATAGGTCTAAGAGTCAAAGGGATCACACAAACAAGACTAGTGTCTGCTAATACTAACTGATAGAATGAAAAAGGGAGAGAATGATCCAACATGGGAAGCAGGATACACAGCAGACTCATAGAATGGCAGATGTCCTAAATAGCACTCTGGCCTCAGAATCAGCCCTTAAGGCATTCGGATCTGGCTCAAGAGCCCATGAGAATATTTTAGGCATGGAAAGCTAAGACACTCTGAAAAACAAAAAAAAAAAAAAAAAAAAGAAGAAGACCTAAATGAAAGATCTCTGCGAGTGAGATCCCAGTGGAAAGAACGGGGCCATCAAAGAAGGAGGTACCTTTCTCTGAAGGGAGGAGAGAACTTCCACTTTGACTATGACCCTGTCGGAATAAAATCGAAGTCGGTGAACCCTAAAGGCTTCTATAGCCTCGGCAACTCATGACCAGAGCCTAGGGAGATTACTGACGCCATAAACAAGAGTGTCAAATTGTTAAATCAACTTCAGGAGTCACTGTGTACTTACATCTCATGAGGGATCTGTCCTTAATGTGTTATCCAATGTGAAATAATGCTATTACTAGTACTGAAACAGTATTTTTACACTTTGTGTTTCTGAGTGGGTGCAAACTGATGAAATCTTTACATAGTATATACTGAATCGATCTTCTTTATATAAAGATAATTGCAAATGATTAAAAAATCTTGGTGTTAAACTGGAAATTGCATAGACAATTAATCAATTTTTAAAAAAAAATCATGTAGGATCTCTGTCCTTAATGTGCTGTACATTGTGAATTAATACGATAACTAGTACTCCAACAGTATTATCATTTTGTGTCTCTATGTGAGGGCAAACCGTTGAAATCTTTACGTAATATGTACTAAATTGATCTTCTGTGTATAAAGAGAATTGAAAATGAATCTTGAAGTGAACAGAAGGGGAGAGGGAGCGGGAAAGGGGAGGGTAGGGGGAGGGAGAGAAGTTGGGGGGGGGAGCCATTGTAATCCATAAGCTGTACTTTGAAAATTTATATTCTTTAAATAAAAGCTTTATATATATAAAAAAAAAATCTTATCAAGCATTATGGTAAAAATAAGTTTGACTTCATGGAACCCCTCAAAGTTTCTCATGATTCATAGGGGTCCGTGGGCCATACTCTGACAACCATTGATATAATGCAAAGAATAATGGGTTTCATAATCATACAGACTTGTAGTCAAACATTTCTTCCTCCACAGACTTTGCAGTTGGACAAACCTGCTTAATTTTTCTTTTATTTCTCCTTCTCTATTTTTAAATTAATAAAGTTTATTTTTAGAACAGTTTTACATTCAGGGAAGAATTGAGAAGACAGTATAAAGAGTTCCCACATACTTCCTATCTCTACACATACACAACAAACCTATACAATAATGCACTATATATGACATTTGGTTCAATGATGCACTGCATACACAAAGCTGGTCCTATAAGATTATAATGGAGCTGAATAACTCCTATTGTCTAATGACATCAGAATTGTCATAAGGTCATAGTACAATGCATTACTCACATATCTGTGATGATAGTGGCATAAATAAACTTACTGTGCTGCCAGTGGTGTAAAAGTATAGCGATATAATTATGATCAGTAAATAATACTTAATAATAATCACTATAATTATGTTATTGTGTTATGTATTGCTATAATATACTTTGTATTGTTATTTTAGAGTATACTCCTTCTACTTATGGAAAAAAAGATTATGGTAAAACAGTATGCCAAGGAAAGCCAAGACACTCTGGGAAAAAAAAAGAAGACCAAAATGAAAGATCTCTGCGAGTGAGGTCCCAATGGAAAGAACAGGGACACCAAAGAAGGAGGTACATTTCTCTGAAGGGAGGAGAGAACTTACACTTTGACTATGACCTTATCTAAATAAGATTGGAGCTGGCAAACTCAAAAGGCTTCCATAGCCTTGGCAACTCATGACTAGAGCCTAGGGAGATTACTGACACCATAAACAAGAGTGTCAAATTGTTAAATCAACAACAGGAGTCACTGTGTACTTGCATCTCATGTGGGATCTTTCCTTAATGTGTTGTCCAATGTGCCAATGTGCAGTAATGCTATAACTAGTACTGAAATAGTATTTTTACACCTTGTGTTTCTGTGTGAGTGCAAACTGATGAAATCTTTACTTAGTATATACTGCATCGATCTTCTGCATATAAAGATAATTGAAAATGAAAAAAAAAACTTGGTATTAAATTAGAAATTGCATAGAAAATTAATCAATTTTTTAAAAAAAATATCATGCAGGGCCTCTGTCCTTAATGTGCTGTACATTGTGATTTAATGCTATAACTAGTACTCAAACAGTATTTTCCACTTTGTGTTTCTATGTGGGTGCAAACTGTTGAAATCTTTACTTAACATATACTAAACCGATCTTTTGTATACAAAGAGAATTGAAAATGAATCTTGATGTGAATGAAAGGGGAGAGGGAGTGGGTAAAGGGGGAGGGTTGCGGGTGGGAGGGAAGTTATGGGGGGGGGATCATTGTAATCCATAAGATGTACCTTGGAAATTTATATTCTAAATAAAAGTTAAAAAAAAACAGTATGCCACATCATATCAGCAGCAAGCTCATACATCTAGTACCTGTCTCATGATTGCATCAAGAGGCCTTGTTGGGGCCAGCACTGTGGTGCAGTAGGTTAATCCTCCACCTAGGGTGCCAGCATCCCATATGGGCACCAGTTCTAGTCCTGGATGCCCCTCTTCCAATCCAACTCTCTGCTGTGGCCTTGGAAAGCAGTAGAAGATGGACCAAGTGCTTAGGCCCCTGCACCAGCATGGGAGACCAGGAAAAAGCACCTAGGTCCTGGCTTCGGATCAGCACAGCTCCAGCCGTTGTGGCCACCTGGGGAGTGAACCAACAGATGGAAGACCTTTCTGTCTGTCTCTCCCTCTCACTGTCTGTAACTCTACCTCCTCAATTAAATAAATAAAAATCTTAAAAGAGGCCATGTCAAGTGCTTGACTATACCATCTAGGTTTGTATAGTTCACACAATGAAAATGTTACTTAACAATACATTGCTCAAAACATATCCACACCATAAAGCAATGCATCACTGTAATAAGAATGTTCAGATGTTCATTGTATGATCTTACATCATTTACATTAAGCCTGTTATCTCTGCTATAAAAAGGGATAAGTAGTACTTATATAAAGTGTTATTAAGATGAGTAGAGATACTCTCAGTGACATTATCCTGCATATCTGTTACCTAGTACACAACATGGAAAATATGAAAATTTATTTAAAAAAATAAAATGATTTAACATGCTAGAATAATGGGTAATTACAAGAAGCATCACCAGTATGTATTAATTTCTTATGGTTGCTGAAATAAATTACCACAAGCTTGGTAGCTTAGAACAATGAAAGATTACATTCCTTTACTATTGTAGAGATTAGAAATTAAAAACCAGGGCCGGCACTGTGGCGCAGCATGTAAAGCCACTGCTTGTGGTGCCAGCATCCCATATGGGCACTGGTTCTAGTCCCAGCTGCTCTACTTCTAATCCAGCTGCCTGTTAATGTGCATGGGAAATCAGCAGAAGATGGCTCAATTAATTGAGCCCATGCACCCACAGGGAGACCTGGAAGAAGGTCCTGGCTTCTGGCTTCAGATCAGGAATCTATCTATTTCTGATAGATTTCCCTGCTTCCTTGTATATAAGTCTTTGTAGTAATTTCTGATGACTCTTTTTCTTTTGTGGTGTCTGTTGTTACATTCCCTTTTTCATCTCTGATTTTATTGATTTGGGTCTTTGCTTTTTTTAGTTAGTTGTTGATTTTGTTTATTTTATCAAAAAAACAGCTTTTCGTTTTGCTGATCTTTAGTAATGCTTTTTTTGGATTCAATTCTGTTGATTTCTTCTCTGATTTTAATTATTTCTCTTCTACTAGTTTTGCGTCTGGTTTGCTGCAGTGTTTCTAGATCCTTGAGATGCGTTGATAGTTCATTTATTTGGTGCTTTCCAATTTCTTGATGTAGGTACCTATTACTATAAACTTTCCTCTCAACACTGCTTTTGCTGTATCCAATACGTTTTGATATGTTGTGCTGTTATCCTCATTTACTTCCAGAAAGTTTTTGATTTCTTCTATGACCCACTGTTCATTCAGGAGCATGTTGTTCAATCTCCATGTGTTTGCATATGCTCTAGGGATTCCCGAGTTGCTAATTTCCAACTTCATTCCTTTATGGTCTGAGAAGCTGCATCGTATGATTCTAATTCTTTTGAATTTGCTGAGACTTGCTTTATGGCCTAGTATGTGGTCAAACCTAGAGCAGGTTTCAAGTACTGCTGAGACGAATGTGTATTCTTTAAGTATAGGATGAAAAGTTCTGTAGATATCTGTTAGATCCATTTGGGCTATAGTATCGATTAAACCTGCTGTTTCCTTGTTGATCTTCTGTCTGGTTTATGTGTCTATTGCTGAAAGTGGAGTACTAAAGTCCCCCAATATTACTGTATTGGAGTCTAAGCCTCCCTTTAAGTCCCTTAACATATATTTTTAAATAAACTGATGCCCTGTAATTAGGTGCATAAACGTTTATAATAGTTACATCTTCCTGTTGAATTGATCCCTTAATCATTATATATTTCCCCTCTTTGTCTCTCTTAACAGTTTTAGTGTTAAAGTTTATTTTGTCTGATATTAAGATGGCTATACCAGCTCTTTCTTGCTTTCTGTTGGCATGGAATATCTTTTTCCAACCTTGTCTACATGCATCTTTGTTAGAAAGATATGCTTCTTGTAAGCAGCAAATAGATGGGTTTTGTTTTTTGTTATGCATTCAGCCAGTCAATGTCTTTTACCTGGAGAGTTGAGGCCACTTACATTCAATGTGACTATTGATAAGTAGTGACTTTGCCCAGCCATTTTCCCAAAGATATTTCTAATATATGCTTTGAACTTCCTGTGATCTTTTACTGACAGATTTTCTTCCTTTACCCTCTTTCATATTGATGGCCGTGTGTCTGTATTTCTCTGTGTAACACATCTTTAAGCATCTTTTGTAGGGCTGGATGAGTGGTGCCAAATTCTTTCAATTTCTGTTTGCTAGGAAAGGTCTTTATTTCAGCTCCATTCACAAATGAGAACTTTGAAGGGTATAATATTCTGGGATGGTAGTATTTTTCTCTTAGTGCTTGGGCTATATCTCGCCATTTCCTCCTAGCCTGTAGGGTTTCTTATGAGAAGTCTGCTGTGAGTCTAATTGGAGATCCTCTGAGAGTAATCTGATGTATCTCTCTTGCACATTTCACAATCTTTTCTTTATGTTTCACTGTGGTGAGTTTGATTACAGTGTGTTGTGGTGAGGATCTCTTTTGGTCATGTTTATTGAGGGTTCTATGTGCTTCCTATACTTGGATGTCTCTTTCCGTCTCCAAAACTGGGAAATTTTCTGCTATTATCTCACTAAAAAGGCCTTCTAACCCTTTCTCTCTCTCCATGCCTTCAGGAACTCCTAGAACCCGAATGTTGAGTTTTTTAATAGTATCTTGTAGATTCCCAACAATATTTTTTAGATTCCTAATTTCCTTTTCTTTTCTTTGGTTTGACTGAATACTTTCCTGTGCTCTGTCTTTTAAATCCAATATTCTCTCTTCTATCTCACTGATTCTGTTTTTAAGGCTCTCAAATGTGTTTGTCATTTGTTCTATTGAATTCTTTTCATTTTGAGTTCTCTTCAATATCTCAATGTCATGTTCTACTAAATTCCTCATTTCATTTTGATTCCTCCTTAAGATTCCACTTTCACAAGAGAGATTTTCTGTCCTGTCCTGTATGGATTTCTGTAGTTCATGCATTTGTTTTTAATAACTTCTAAATGTTCTTATCATAAATTTTTTGAAATCCGTATCTTGCATTTCTTCTATCTCATCATCTTCATAATCTTGTAACGGAGTGTCATGTTTATTTGGGGGCATCATAATGTCTTCCGTGTTCTTGTTTCCTCGGTTTCTGTGTTTGTTTTTTGGCATTTAGAGATATTCTTTGGTTTCTTTTTGTTCTTGTTGTTATTGTTGTTGTTCTTCTTCTCCTTCTTCTTCTTCTTCTTTTTTGCTGTGGTGGCTTTTCTCATTATACTATGACTCTAAATTAAGTGGAATGTCTGCTTTTGGTGAATCTCTAGAGGCTTTGTGGTGGGTGTGGCCAGAGAGCTCTATTCAGTTCTTCAGGGTTAAGGGTGTGCCAAAGGTGACATACCCTGCTTTGGTGTGGTAAATCTTCTCTCCTTTTTTTTTTATTCAGAAGGGAAGTAATTCCACTCAGCTGAGCTCTTCTCCTTGATGGCAATCAGTGCCTGAGCGCTAGCACCAGTGGGTATAATATTCGTCTGCTCTGTCCTAAAGACTACACAAAGGATTCGTTTTGTCCTCAGTGTAAGCTCAGATTCCCCTGCAATGTCTCTCACTACATAGCCAAGGCTACCGAGTTTGTGGCGTCTCACCCGAGACTACTCACGTCTCTAACCACACCGTGAGTTCTCTTGCACACCCTCAATTTTTTTTTCACAGTCCCGTACATAAGCTCTACACATTCACTAGGTCTTAGTCTCCTGTTATTACTCCCAACCAGAGTCAAGTTTTTCTGTTTGGCTGAGGGTAGGTGCAGTGCCGAGCTGGCGTAGCTGTTACGTATGTCCAAAATGGTACCTGCTCTATTGTCTTGAACACCTTTGTAAGGTGTGTGGAGAGAAAGAATCATGTTCATACCATCCATTTTGTTTTTTTCTCTCTTTTAGTTAGGCTGCTGTACTTTCTCCCACGGGGTTTCCAGCCTTGTTCCCTCTAGGCTCTTCCTGCTGCTTTTCCGCCAGTGTCTCAGGCTACTGCAGTTTTGCCTCACCTTCTTTTCCAGTGCTGGTGCAGGGGAGAAGATTCTCGGTAGGTGGGCTCCCGAGCCATGGGCGCCCGTGTCCTCCGAGTAGATCCACCATGTCCCTCTAATTCCGGAAGAGTTCCCTCTGCAGTTTTTTCCCTAACTCTTCCCTGAGACTTCACTAACTCCACTTTTATTAAACTATCTTTTCCTGGACTATCAGTGAGCTCTCTCCCTATTCCACCATCTTGTCTTCTTGAGAATCATTATCATATATGATTTCCAAAGAGACATTATAAGATTCAGTAATAACCCTGAAATATTTTATAAATGTTAATTTTATCCAGCTGTCTAGGAACGTTCCATACATGAATCCCAAACCTTACAACCATCACTATCCTAACAATATATCTGGCAGCTGGAGATTACATTAAGACAATGGTCTCCAAACATTTTTAACCATGATCCACAATAGCAAATATACTTTTTTTTCTTTGACAGGCACAGTTAGTGAGAGAGAATGACAGAGGGAAAGGTTGTCTTCCTTCCATTGGTTCACCCCCAAATGGCTGCTGTGGCCGGCACACTGCACCGATCCAAAGCCAGGAGCCAGGTGCTTCCTCCTGGTCTCCCATGCGGGTGCAGGGCCCAAGCACTTGGGCCATCCTCCACTGCCTTCCCGGGCCACAACAGAGAGCTGGACTGGAAGAGGAGCAACTGGGACAGAACTGGTGCCCCAACAGGGAATAGAACCTGGAGTGTCGGCACCACAGGCAGAGGATTAGCCTAGTGAGCCATGGAGCAGACTGCAAATATACTTTATATCATTACTAAGTGAAATAGTGTTTCACAAAAAATACTTATCATTACTATATGTAATTCATGCTAATATTTTCACTTTGTCCATTTCATCTCTTAAAAATTGCTGATCAGGGGAAGGTATTGTGGCATAGCTAGTCAAGTCTCCATTTGGGACTCCAACATTCCGTATCAGAGTGCTGGTTCAATTCCTGGCTACTATGTTTCAGGTCCTAATTCCTACTAGTACACCAGGGAGTCAGAAGATGATGGCCTAAGTACTTGAGGTTCTGCCATCCACATGGTAACATGTGGACTTCTTGGCTCCTAGCTTTTGCCCGGTGTTGGCCTGGCCAAGCATGGCTGTGTGGGCATGAGGAGTGAACTAGTGGATGAAGATATATCTCTCCCTCTGTCACTCTGCCTTTCAAATAATTAAATAAATACATCTTTTTAAAACATTGTTTATCATAACTCACAAAATATATTTCACGATGCCACCAATGGGTTTCAACTTACAGTATAAATACTTTTAGCTAAGAGTAGCATTTATTTTTTCTTTCTCAAGTACTTCTGTAGTTTTCTTTATTTTTTGTCCCCTGATTTTTAAAAATTTTATTTCAGAGGCAGAGAGAAACAGATAAAAAGAGAAAAGTCCCCAACCCACAGGTTCATTTCCAAGATATCCACAATTGGGCTAGGCCAGGATTAAGCCAGGAGCTAGGATCTCAATCCGGGTCTCCCACATGGATGGCAGGAACCCAGTTACTACAGGCATCATATGCTGCTTCACTGGGTACACATTAGCAGGAAGCTCTAACCAAAGTGGAACAAGGACTTAAATCCAAGCATTACGATATGGGAGGCAGGAATCCCAAGGGGCATCTTACTGCTGTGTCAAACATCTCCCCCTTCAGAACCCCGACTGACTTCTGAACTACAGTGATCTTTTTCTTTGCCTTATCTCAGCTACACAGTCCCACGGACAGATTCCAGATCTTTATCTATAATAATATAAACCACCATCCAACTCATTTTCACAAATAACACTTACCATCATCCTTATCTTTACTGACTAGAATATAACCACTTCTGAAAATCCTTGATTGCATGTCCAATCTGTTCACCACTTTTGATTCTCCGTTGTGCCCCTATGTCATCTCATGTCTTTATGCAACTTAGATTCCACAGTCCAGGATCATAATCATCCCCTGTATATGTCCTCAACTCCTTTACCATTTTCTCCATTTTTCATTTTTCCTTAGGAAATCAACACCCCAAGCTAAATCAATTAACCCTTCTCCTATCTCAGACAAAGTCATTAGGTGGAATAAGCAAAAGCAGGGAAGGTGTCCACAGTAGCGGTGTTAACTATAGTGGTTTGGCATAAAGATTCAGTGCCTCAGCATGGAGAAGAGGACCTTCTTGTGTGTGTCAGAGCCCAAGACAGATGAGGAAAGCATCCATGATAAAAGAAAGGCTCATATTAGAGGGAATAAGGACCAAAGCACAGATAAACAGGGAATCCAATAGACTCAGAGAGGAGCCTTAGAGCAAACCGCCTGAGTGTGTAGAGGAAAGTGTTCTCATGGGGGTGGCCAGGGCATCATAGTTGAAGTATAAAAGAGATATCCACTGATAGGGAGGAAAGTTCTGGCATGGGATGTTAGAGTCTCAGCAAACTAAAGTCAGAGTATGTGTCTTATCTGTTCAGGATAGTATAACAAAATACCATAAACTGGGTAGCTTATACACAACATAAATTTATTTCTCACAGTTCTAAAAGCTGACAAATCCAAGATTAAGACACCAACAGATTTGGTATCTACTAATGGCCCACTTACTGGATCATATACCCTTTTACCTGTAATTGAACAAGGCAGAAGGGGCAAAGAAACTTTCTTCAGTCTCTTTCATATTGGTATCAATATAATGCCTGATGGCTTCACCCACATAACTACTTCTCAA
Source organism: Sylvilagus floridanus (assembly GCA_949820135.1). Classification (NCBI taxonomy): domain Eukaryota; kingdom Metazoa; phylum Chordata; class Mammalia; order Lagomorpha; family Leporidae; genus Sylvilagus; species Sylvilagus floridanus. Next base: position 85,169,104 of record OX463223.1, read on the forward strand.
AGATCTCATTCCCTAACAAGCTAACATTGGTGATTAGGTTTCATTTAACATTCAGACCATAGCAGTTATGATGGCATCCAGGTGAGGAGGGTGCTCTGGGACAGGCAGTAAATTCCTGAACAAGATTAGGAATGGCATCCCTCCCACCCGCTACCCTCCCCCTTTACCCGCTCCCTCTCCCCTTCCATTCACATCAAGATTCATTTTCAATTCTTTTTATACACAGAAGATCAGTTTAGTACATACTACGTAAAGATTTCAACAGTTTTTACCTCACATAGAGATACAAGTGAAAATACTGTTGGAGTACTAGTTATAGTGTTAATTCACAATGTACAGCACATTAAGGACAGAGATCCTACATGATTTTTTTAAAAAAATTGATTAATTATCTATGCAATTTCCAATTTAACACCAAGATTTTTTAATCATTTTCAATTATCTTTATATACAGAAGATTGATTCAGTATATACTATGTAAAGATTTCATCAGTTTGCACCCACAGAGAAACACAAAGTGTAAAAATACTGTTTCAGTACTAGTTATAGCATTACTTCACATTGAACCAATCTTTTTTTCCATAAAGAACAATACTGAGATAATTGGTGGAATATGAATAGGATCTAACAGAGTGTTGTATTATTGTTAATTTTTTTATTTTGCTAGATGCTTTGTAGTTATGTAGGAGAATGTTGTTGTTTATAGGAAATATACATTGAAGTATTCAGTATTGATAGTGCACTGGGTTAGCAACTTACTTTCAAATGGTAGTTTTAAAAGTTCTTTGTACTATACATCCAACTGCTCCTTAAATTTGTGACTATTTAAAATTTTTAAGAATGACAGGTGGGCATTTGATACAGTGGTTAAGAAACTGCTTGGGACACCCACATCCTATATGAGAATACCTGGATTCAAGTCCCAGCGCTGATCACAACTCCAGCTTCTGGCTAAAGAGCACCCTGAGAGGCAGCAGGTGATGGCTTAAGTACTTGAGTTATTGCCACCCACGTGGGAGACCAGAAATGAGTTCCTTACTCCTGGCTTCAGCCTAACTCAGCCCCAACTACTATGGGTATTTGAGGAGTAAACCAACAGATGGGAAAATCAATCTCTCTCTCTCTCTCATATCCTTATGCCTTTCAAATAAACAAAATAAACTTTAAAAAGTTTTTAAAATGTTTTATAATGAAAATAAAGTCTCACAAAGAAAAAGCGATTTGGTTTCACTTTAAACTTATAATCATAAGCCTGAAGAGGGCAATCAATGTTGCGCAGCAGTCCTACTCTATTTCACTAGTTGGTTCATTTTCCCACTTCTTGAAATTGCTATTTCACATCTCCTCTCTCCCAAAATCTTCAAATCTTTAAAACCTTATCCCCTTTCTTACTTTCAGTTGGTGACCTTGCTTCCAGTTTTACAGAAAACAAAAGGTATCAAAAGAGAACTTCCTCATTATCTCAAAATACCCTATCCTATCTATACTGATCTTTTCTGTCTCCCCACACATTACAGTGGATAAATTGCTCCTGCTCCGAAGATGAACTCCTTCATTTGCACACTAGATCTCATTCTTCTTGCTCTTACATGTTAAATATTCTTCCTCTTTACTAGATAATTCCCGTCAGCATACAAACATACTCTACTATCTCCCATTTAAAAATTTTTAAAAACTGGGGGCCAGCGCTGTGTCGTAGTGGGTGAAGCTGCTGCCTGTTGTGTGGCATCCCATATGGGCACTGGTTCGAAACTTGGCTGCTCCACTTCTAATACAGCTCTCTGCTATGGCCTGGGAAAGCAGTATAAGATGGCCCAAGTCCTTGAGCCCCTGCACCCATGTGGGAGACCTGGAAGAAGCTCCTGGCTCCTGGCTTCGCATTGGTGCAGCTCCAGCCATTGAGGCCATATGGGGAGTGAACCAGCAGATGGAAGACCTCTCTCTCTCTCTCCCCCTCCCTCTCCTCTCTCTGTGTAACTGTGACTTTCAAATAAAATAAATAAATCTTTTTTAAAAATTTTAAAAACCTTACACTTCTGTCCATTTCTTTGCCTCCCCTCATAGTAAATAAATCCAGGGGCTGGTGCCATGGCTCACTTGGTTAATCCTCTGCCTGTGGCACCAGCATCCCAATGGGCTCTGGGTTCCAGTCCAGCTCTCTGCTGTGGCCAGGGAGGGCAGTGGAGAATGGCCCACGTGCTTGGGCCCCTGTACCCGCGTCGGAGACCAGGAAGAAGCTCCTGGCTCCTGGCTTAAGATCAGCGCAGCACCAGCCGTGGGGGCCACTTGGGGAGTGAACCAACGGAAGGAAGACTTCTCTCTCTCTCTCTTTCTCTCTCTCTCTCTCTCTCTCTCTCTCTAACTCTACCTGTCAAATAAAAAAAAAATAAAAAAATTCATCCCAAGAGTTATCTATTTTCCTTGTCTTTATTATCTTGCTTGTCACTCTCTGGAACCCACTCTAATAAATTCTTGAGTACAGGGCTGCAATGAAATCTCTCTCACTAAGGTTACCGTTAATCTCCACAACTGCCAGGTCTTACAGTTAATCCTCAGACTTCACCTTACTTAATCTCTCAGCATTTTTTATAACTACTAATAATCATTTCATTGTTTTATAAACACTTGCTTCACTTGGATTTCATGACAATAAATTTTTGGGTTTTTAAAATAGATTTTTTTATTTATTTGAAATGCAGAGTTATGGGGGGGGACAAAGAGACCTTCTGTTTGTTGTTTCACCCCCCCCACACACACACACTGAAATGGCCACAATGGCTGGGTTTGGGCCAGTCCAGAGCCAGAAGCCAGGAGCCAGGAGCTTTATTTGGGCCTCCCACATGGTACAGGGGCCCAAGGACTTGGTCCATCCTCCATTGTCTTCCTAGGTACATTAGCAGGGAGCTGAACCAAAAGTGGAGGAGCCAGGACTTGCACCGGTGCTCACATGGGATGCAAGCATCACAGGTGGCAGCTCAACACACTATGCCACAACGCTGGCCCCAATACATTGTTTTTATTTTCCCCTGACTTACTTGCTGCACATTCTCAGTATCTCTATTTTTTTAAGATTCATTTATTTATTTGAGAGGCAGAGTTACAGACAGAGAGAGGAGAGACAGGAAGAAATGTCTTCCATCCGCTGATTCAGTCCTCAAATGGCTGCAATGACCAGAGCTGGGCCGAACCAAAGGCAGAATCCAAGCAGGTGCAGGAGCCCAAGTACCTGGACCATCTTCCCCTGCTTTCCAAGGTCATAAGTAGAGAGCTGGATTGGAACAGGCGCAGCCAAGACTGGAACCAGTAAACATTTGGGAGCCACAGGTGGAGGTTTAACCTACTACGCCGCAATGCTAGCTCCCTCAGTCTCTTTTATTATATTCCTCACTTCTCTAACTCTAAACATTGGAATGTGCTTTAAAAGATCGGCCTTTTAGCTGACTTCTTCTCTATCTACATACATTCTCAAATAATTTTATTGAGTTTCATAGTTGTAAATATCACTTATAATCTTATCGCTCCCAGATTTATACTAAATCCCTGAAATCCAAATTTTCAAATACAAATGTGTACTAGACATCTTCATTCAAATATCTCAAACCTAACACATAAACAACATAATGCTTGATTTATAGCCCCAGTCCTATCAAACTTGGTTCTCCCCTAATGTCTCCCTTGTGATAGAGAGTGCCACCAAGCAATTTATTGCTCAAACAAAAATCTTTGAAACAATCCTAGAATTTCTTTCTCTCACACCAAAAATGCAGTCATCCACAAATCTTATTAGTTTGACCTTTAAATATATATCCAGAATCACTGTAACAAAATGATATATATCTATTTTTCTTGATTACTCCACTCTAAACATAATTTAAAACTCTGGAAATAATTTAAAACACAAAATAAAGTAAATCTGAAATACAGAATGAATATGGATATGTTAGGGACCTCAAGATTTGAGGAACAACAAAGCTATGAATTTCCTGAGTTTTCTTTTCATCTCTAAATATTTTAGACTGGGTACTGTGGAGGCTACAATTCAGAATCACCAGCAGACCCAAACAAAAGCAAAAAAGTAAAACCTGCTTTCTCTTTCCTAAATACTTGAAAAATTAAAGCCCAACGTTCTTAAGAACCCCAACACCTCTTCTATAACCAAAGCAACTAATAAGTTGCTTTGCCCCGACAAATAGATGCGAAGTGTTAGGGACCCATTTGCGGAGAAAGTAACCGCGCTATAGCGCAGTTTGAAAGAGGAAATGGCCTAACCGCAAAATCATTATAACGGCCTAACCGCAAAACCGTTATAATGGCCTAACCGCAAACCGCAAATCAATCGTCATAACCGTCGTTGCTATGACTACAGGACCCTGGGAGGTCGGCGCGAGGGCAGGGTTGACCTCTAGAAACCGTATATAAGGGGACCCTCAGACACTGTAAAGCAGAGGTTGCTCAGCCTCTCTCCCTGGTCCATAGTGCCTAGTGCCAGAGGGGAGAAGCTCCTGGTCCGTAGTGCCTAGTGCCCGCAGGAGCAGGCTTGAGCGATCTCTCCTCCTAGTCGCCTAGAGTATCAATAAAGTGTGTTTAGCTTGATTTTCCTCAGTCTCCTCGACTTTCTTCGAGGCAACCCAGCCAGTTCCCAGAGAGGGAGATCCTGACAGCTGGCACCAGAACAGGGACCTGAAGTCAGATGGTAAGGAGATGAGCCCTTGAGGAATCGTCAGAAGGGTGAGTAGCCGTGGTTGAAAGAGACCACGATGGGTGGGACGTCCCAATCGAAAGAATATAGGCAGGCACTAGTGAGTATAGAGAAGGTGAAGGTCCTTCCAGGCCAGGCACCAAGAGGTAAGAAAGTGAAGTACTACTCACCCGGAAATGTAACATGGGCTTGTAAGCTGGCAGCAGCTTGTATAGGACGGGACCTCCAAGATCTGTAGACCTTGGAAGAAGTAGAAAACCTCCTGGAGGAATTTCTACAAAGAGGAGAAGGCGCCACAACAGGGAAAGATTATAAATGTGCAGCAGACACCCTTAAGGTGTTAATTTGTTGTGGCAAGGGATTAAATCCAAAAAATACAGGAGACGCCTGTAAGCTCTATGATGCCATAACAGAATGTAGGCAAAAACCTCAGGTTATTCCCAGGGAGTTAAGTAAGGAAGAAAAAGAAAAAGAACAGTCAGCTTACCCAATAATGTTAAGATGAGGCAGACAAGAATATGAGCCTGTGGGACTTGGACTAATAGCCGCTTGGCTTACACAAGTTCAGGAACACTGTCTCACACACTCAGCTACCATCACTTACTTTGGGGTAATTTCAATAAACTTTACATCAGTAGTCATCAATAAGCTACTAAATGTAACTCCTGGCTTTGCAGCAGAGAAACAGCTAGTCATAGACAAGATAAAACAGAAGGCGATAGCTTGGGATGAAATGCATCCCCTTCCCCCAGACGACGAGGCTGGACCAATGCTGTTAACAGCAGATCAGATTAGGGGAATTGGATTATCACCATAAGAAGCAGTTGGTCCTAGATTCGCTGATGCCAGAACCCTCTATAGAACATGGGTTCTTGAGGCGCTTCAAGATTGCCAGAGAACTATCAGTGGGGCCCCTAAAGCAGTCAGCATCAGACAAGGGCCTAAAGAACCCTACCCTGAGTTTATTAATTGATTATTTACACAGATTGATATGGAAACATCTAGAGAGGATTTGAGAACATATTTAAAGGACACCATGAGCATTCAAAATGCTAGTGAAGAATGTAAAAAGTTGCTGAGAAATTTAAGACCAGGAGATTCGTTAGAAGAAAAAATGTATGCCTGTAGAGAATTTGGATCCACCTCCTTTAAGATGGCCATGCTGGCAGAAGCTTTAAAGGCTGGAGATAGACAGCAAGGGTCAAGAAGTTTTCAGGGAAATTGTTACAGGTGTGGAAAAAAGGGGCATATGGCAAGAAATTGCAGGAGTGGAGAAAAAAACTCCACTAAAATGCTATAATTGTGGGAGAACAGGACATATGGCAAAAGTATGTAGACAGCCAAAAAACGGGAAAGTGGGGGGCAACGCCCCCCGGACCATGATGGCGTCTGCCCAGAATATCCAGTCATCTATCCGGCCGTCTGCCCCACCCCTGGCGGAAACACAGATAGAAGCCCCTGCAACAGGGATCTACCCGAAACTACAAAAATAGAATTAAAACAAAGACCTACCTTAAAAGTAAACCTAGGGGGAAAAGATATAATAGGACTGTTAGACACAGGGGCTGATTTAACTACAATAAGGGAACAAGAGGCTAAAGGAATAAAAGAAGGGATAACAGAAGGATAGCAAAATATAGAGGGGGTGGGAGGGTGCTCTAAATTATAAAAAATATCACAGGTTACACTGAAAGACAAAAAAGGAAGGAAGACAAAGACATCCATTCTAATATCCCCAGATATTCCCATCAATATATTTGGAAGGGATATCTTACCCAAATTACCCCAATAAAGATAAAAATGAAAGATCCTAATAAAGGTCCCTTGATTCCCCATAGGCCTTTAACCAAAGAAAAATTAGAAGGAATTAAGGAAATAATAAAAAAGACTACTAGAGGAAGGGAAGATATCTCCAGCAGACCCAGTTAATCCCTGGAACACCCGAATATTTGTGATAAGGAAAAAAATCAGGTAAATGGTGAATGGTAATAGATTTTAGAGAACTTAATAAGTTAGTAGATAAGGGAAGAGAAGTTCAGTTAGGTATTCCATACCCTGGAGGATTACAAAGAAGAAATCAGGTTACTATTTTGCATATAGGGAATGCTTATTTTGCCATCCCTCTGGATAAGGACTTCAGGCAGTACACTGCCTTTACCATCCCAGAGGTTAATAATCAAGGTCCAGGCCATAGGTATGTTTGGAACTGCCTCCCACAAGGTTTTGTATTAGGTCCCTTGATTTACCAAAGTACACTAAGGGACATGCTAGAGCCCTGGAGACAATAACACCCAGAAGTAGATTTTTATCAATATATGGATGATATATACATATATTGAGTCCGATCATTCTCCAAAACAACAAAAACTGATCATAGAAAAACTGAGAAAAATGCTTTTAGAAAAGGGATTCGAGACCCTAAATGAGAAATTACAAGAACAATATCCTTATTCATGGATGGGGTACTTGTTGCATCCGAATAAATGGACATTGCAAAAACTAGAGTTGCCAGAACTTCCAGAGAAACCCAACCTAAACAAACTACAAAAGTTAGTAGGACTCCTTACTTGGATGACCCAAGCTTTTCCTGGAATTAAGACAAAATCTTTTACTCTCATGATGAAGGGAAACCAAGAGTTAAATAGTATCAGGGAATGGGTGCCTGAAGCAAGACAGGAGTTACGGACTATAAGGAGGCTATTATAAGAACACAAACCTTTAAGCTACTGGGACCCCAGCAAGGAAGTTTACTGTACAATTATGATGGGAGGTAACACCATAAATTATAAAGTGCACCAAGGATCTGATATCCTTTGGGTAGGTAGACAGGAATTTCCAAAGGTATTAGCAGCATCTCTTCTAACTAGAGCCCTAAAATGTCTACATAAAATCAGACAAGAATGTATTATACGAATAGGGCAAGAACCTATATACAGGTTACCTATAAAAAAAAAAAGAGGATTTAGACAGTATGATTCAGGAAGACCCCTACTTGCATTGGGTACCACAGATTGAATGTATCCATGTGCCTTTAATGCTTAGAAGAGTGTTAAGCAGTCTTCAAGGTCATCCCGTGCCAGGACCTACTTACTATGTTGATGGAGGAAGCAAACAGGGGCAAGGAAGATATGGCTTTTAGAGATCAGATGGAGTTAAACTAGTTAAGGAGAGTGAGGGAAGTGATCAAGAATTAGAAAAAAGAGCCATGCAACTAGACCTTCAAGAAGGACCCCCGATAATGAATATAGTTATGGATTCCCAATATGTATATACATTGAGGCCAGACCCCTACCTCTAAATATTGAAGAACCCTTGCTTAGAACCATATTAGAAGCTATAGAAAGTAAAGAAATTTACATCCAATAGGTGCCTGGACATAAAGGAATCCCAGGCAATGAAAATATTGACAAATTAATTTCACAAATAAATACAACTCAAATAAACCTGGTAGTACAAGGTGGTCACATTAAGGAAAAAGAACTAGAACAGATTGGATACTCCATAAGTACCCCAAAAGATCTAGTACTTCTAGTACTTATGCCAAAGGTAATAGAGACCCTTAACTTACAAACACAAATTACCATAATCTCAGGACAGTGGGGGTGGATAACAGAAACATCAGAGATGACTGAGGCCAAAGTAAGGGTAGTTGGAGGTTTCATCAGCCCAGGAGATCAAAATCCTTTAAAGATAAGATCGGTCAACCTATCCCAAAAAATAGTATATGTAAAAACAGGACAACTAATAGCTCAGTTAATTTTAATGCTTGTCCTCCATGACATAAATAAGGCACCAAACATCTTTTTTCTAGAACATATTGAGACAGCCACAGATGATCATGCTAAATGGCATAGTGATTTGTCATACTTGAGACAACAATTCCTCTTACCAAAAACTGTAGCAGAACAAATAATAAAGAACTGCCCCAAGTGTGTACATAAAGGAAGAACTACTCCTCATATTATTAGATCAGGGCCAGGACTGTGGCAAATGGATGTGACCCACTATGAGGCCCGGCTAATGCTGGTAGCTATTGAAACATCTACTGGCCTTCTATGGGCTAAGCTAATCCCTAAGGAAACTGCTCAGGAAACAGTATGGGGAATATTAGAAACAGAACCTATTTCGTATCCAAGCACTCCATACAGATAATGGCACTAACTTCACAGCAGAAAGGGTCATGAAACTGTGCCGATATTTAAATAATGATCATACCACAGGCACACCCTATAATTCACAGTCGCAGGGAATGGTTGAGAGAGCTAATCAATCCTTAAAACAAGAAATGGATAAATTTGCTGATGTAGTTCAAACCATTGAAGCATGGCTACAATTGGCTCTTATCGCCCTTAATCAAAAGAAAAGGGGAGGAATAGGGAGCTATACTCCTACTTTAAGATATATCCATCAGAGATGGCAAGAACTAGAGCAAATGCTCCAACTCCAGAAATTTAAAGACAAAAAACTCTTTTGCTTTTATAGATTACCAAACAGTAAATACTGGAAAGGGCCCACTACCATCCTTTGGAAAGGAGAAGGAGCAGTAGTGATCAACACACCTGAAAAGGGGATTATTAGCTTGCCCCAAAGATATGTTAGGATGGTTCCAGCCCCAGGACCTCAGGATTTGGGAATTTCCAATTAGGCACTAATGGAATATCAATTGCAGTTATCTTGTCAAAAGAACTCATGTGTTTGTAAGAAGTGTAGATACCACTGTCATTTGTGCTTTTTACAAAAAGAATTAGGGATTTCATATTCCCGAGCTAGGACTAAAGAACTCTAGAGATGGCAACAGCAGCAGCAAACAGAGAAATGTACATTAAAGGAAGAGAAGCAAAAGACCTCTATGAACGTAGATACTCAAACAACTAAGTGAGGAAGAAAATCCACCACTTGTAAATCCCTTTGAGGGATTGCACGAGGACCAACAAGATGAATTAGCAGCCCAACAACAAGAACATCTACAACAGGTAAAAGAAGAATTAAAGAAATGGGACCCAGATAAAGGTAATTTAATTGAAGGTAAGCAAGTGCTTAAACGATTTAAAGTATTAGGTAACTTAATGAGATTGTGGGAAAGATTTGAACTACCTAGGCTCAGAGCTTATGGATTGATAATGACAATTATCATCTTAATTATATTGCCAAGTGTAAAAACAGAAGAACAAGTGTTAGGCTTAGTAGAAAACCCACCAGCTTATACATATCCTGATATCAATAATGTGCTCTTTACCTGTGAATCAAACGTACCAAGGTCAGAATGTGAGCCCATAGGGACTCTATCCCTTATTAAGACAAAGTAAAAAATTATACTATTCCTTGGTTAACCCGTACTAAGGAATTGGTGGAACCTTGGAGAAATTTAATTGAACATTTTTCTCTAGCAATTGTAAAAGGTCTAAAATAGTATGTGGTAATTATACTTGTCATGCATACAACAATTATACAATGTAGTGGTGTAGTACCAGAATTGACAGGGCCCTTAAACCTAATAACAAAACAAAGTATATCCTTTTTGACTGATGCAGGATCTATGAAATGTACAGACATCATAGAGATTAAGAAAAATACCCCCTTAAACTTGCACAATGAGAGGATGCTCACTGGAAGGAACTATTTAAGAAGCGTGTGATGAGTGGAAACAAACAATGTTTGAAGCAGGATTAAGTAGACTATGTGTCAGACCCCCATTTGCCTTAATTAAATGCTTTGATTATAAGACATATAGCCTGAGCAGAGATGACAAATCTTACTGGAGAAAGCCTAACTATACCTCGTGGGTAACAACAACATGCACAGAAGAAATACCTTTCTTAGGGCCAGATCTAACCCTGTTAGGATTAGAACATTCGTATTTAGAACCATTTGTTAATAGTACTAAGGAAAGGATGGATTACTCAGAATGGAAAACTGCATTCGCCCATGACATAGATCCCAGTCTTACTATAACAAAGATTCAGGGGCATATCAATTGCTCCCGGGTAGCTGTGAAGAACTCTTTCGTGTGGATGACCTTCGAACAAAACAGGGGAGTCTAAATAGGGAGTGACAAGAAAAGGATCTAGAGAGAGTTAGTCATGTAGAGTGTTCCTTCTATTATGAAAATGAGAGTTACTACCTTAATGAATCAAACATACCCTATAATTTATCAACTCCAGGCTTTGGATATAGCATGTATATGAATGAGACATATAAAATACAATGGTCAACAATTTGAGATGAGTTTTCTGTCTCTTTTATTTGTAAAAATGACTCAGAGCGTAGATATATTAGATGCAGACCTCCAAGTAATAATCAGTCAACACATTGTTTTTGGCAGGCAGGATACGAAATGTTTCACAAACATTTTGTAAAAACTCCAGTAAGGGAAGACCCAGGAAATTGGATATGCAGGACCGAAGGGGAGGTATTGTATGCTAGATGCACACACCCATTAGATTCTAAAAAGGAGACTGGTTGCTATATAAGGGATTTGGAATGGGAAGAGAGAATGATAACATTCTTGGCTCCATTTATGGTGGTAGAGGCAACTCCCTTCACATATTTACCAGTAAATATGTCTGATTTAACTATACCAATCAAACTGATGCGCAAAAAAAGAGACTTTGGAGTAACAGCAGTTATTGTCGCTACAGCAGTGTCAGCAGCCACGGTAGCTGGTGCTGTGACTGGAGCACTGGCTCTAAGCACTACCCAACTACAGGGAGACGCTTTGGAGTCCCTCCTGAAGATAATTCAGGAGCAGCGGGCTCAGCGAGGTGACCAGTCAGCACTACTTAAGACACATGCCATGGGGTTCCAAATGCTCAAAGCATGCATGGTACAAATAGAACAGGTAATTATTATACTAGCTTTGGAAAGAGAACTCAAGTGTGAAGTGATTGGAAGAGTTTGCATTACCGCCATTCCATGGATCAATCTATCCATTCCTAAAGCAACGCAACTAGCTGATATGTTCAAACACAACCATTCTACCTGGCTAGAGTAGGTAAATGCAACCGCTCATCTTGAGGCTAACATTACTAAGAGAGCTCTACAGATAGTACAGCTTCAAAACATAGCAGCATTTAAGATAGGTCAAGTCAAAACAGTGGAACAGACAATAAATACTTTGACACAGTTTCCTCTTGGCTCCCATCCTGGAAATGGTTTAAAATAGGAGCAATATTTTGTATAGTTCTTGAATGCTTGCCTATCATACAGCACCTCTTTTCAATTGGATGGAATTTCGTGAAGGGATACTTAGCGCTCCGAGAGGAACTCAGCCCACCAGAAATAGAAGAAGAAGAAAAAGAAGAACTCAAATCTGGAAATCAATCCGGGATATTCTCAAGAATGTTCATCCTTTTGGCCCAGCAGCTCAACGGGCTTTACAGGGCTATGAGAGCATTTAAAGAAAAGAAAAGGGAGGACTGTTAGGGACCCATTCGCCGAGAAAGTAACTGCGCTATAGCGCAGTTCGAAAGAGGAAACGTACTAACTGCAAAACCGTTATAATGGCCTAACCGCAAACCGCAAGTCAACTGTCATAACCGTCGTTGCTATGACTACGGGACCCTGGGAGGTCAGCATGAGGGCAGGGGCTGACCCCTAGAAACCGTATATAAGGGGACCCTCAGACACTGTAAAGCAGAGGTTGCTTAGCCTCTCTCCCTGGTCCGTAGTGCCTAGTGCCTGCAGGGAGAAGCTCCTGGTCCATAGCGCCTTGTGCCCACAGGAGTAGGCTTGATCGATCTCTCCTCCTAGTCACGTAGAGTACCAATAAAGTGTGTTTAGCTTGATTTTCCTCAGTCTCCTCGACTCTTTCTTCACGGCAACCAGGCCAGTTCCCGGAGGGGGAGATCCTGACACAAAGTCCCTAAAAAAACTTCTGCTCCACAAACAAGACACCAGCACATGGGCTTATCTACCCACAAAAATAGATTCAAAACTTCAGTGTGCTATCCTAATTCTAGATCCACAACTAAGACACTGGCTGCCCATGGGACCAACAGTGAAGCTCCAGAAAGCCAACCCAATCCTGGCTCAACAGCTATGGTTCTTTCAGGTTGGTGCACCTGCATTGGAAACAGCAAAGTGCTGGACCTACACAATTTCCATCTCATAGCCAGGACCAGACTATCTACTAGTCCTCCATCCAGTGGTATAAGAAGATCCAGTGCTGATGGCTTCTGACCCACATCCTGCAAGATAGAAGGTGGTCCAGGAAACTACTTAATAACTCAGCAGGTGATGCCCACAGGGAATGAGCAAGAGCTACAGCAGTTCAGAAGAATAAACAGATCTAAATAGTATTGAAATGGCTCTGAAAACTAAATTACCAATGAACCTAAGAACCACAAAAGTGGGCTCATATTCTAAACCTAAAAGGGATGATTGTTGAAAACAGTAGATTTATATAGAATCAAAGGAATTCTAAAATAGTAACCAAAATGTCCAGGATGCAATAGAAAATCATTCCTCATTCCAAGAATGAGGGAAACCACGAATGAATGAGAAGAGACAATTAAATGGCTCTAATATCAAGATAAAAAGCCACTGTCATAAAAAATGCTTTAACGGGCAATTAAAAATTCTCTGAAAACATTGGTAAATCTAAGGAAATAAATGTTATTTTTAAAAAGAACCACATGGGAATTACAGAACTGAAAAAATACAATAGCCATAATTTTTTCAATTGCTAGAGATAAGAAAAAACAGAGTGCATGACTAAATGCCCATCAGCAGTAGACTGAATAAAGAAATTATGGGCTATGTACTCTATAGAATACCATACAGCAGTAAAAAATAATGAAATCCAGTCATTTGCAACAAAATGGAGGAATCTAGAAAACATCATGCTGAGTGAAATAAGCCAGTCCCAAAGAGACAAATATCATATGTTCTCCCTGATCGGTGACAACTAACCAAGCAGCAAAAAGGAAACTTGTTGAAGTAAAATGGACATTATGAGAAACAGTGACTTGATCAGCCCTTGTCCTGACAGTTGAGGAACAACTTAATACTTTATCCCTTTTAGGATTTTTTGTTCTACGTAATACTATTGGTTGAACTCTTTAATTAACACACAATTATTCTTAGGTGTTTAAATTTAACTGAAAAGTGATCCCTGATAAATATATAAGAGTGGTAATAAGAGAGGGAGGAGATGTACAGTTTGGGACACGCTCAATCGGACTTGACCCAAATGGTAGAGTTAGAAACGTGCCAGGGGATTCCAATTCAATCCCATCAAGGTGGCATGTACCTATGCCATCTCACTAGTCAAACTGATCAGTTTCAGTTCAGAACTGATCATAATGAAAGGATTAAGAGTCAAAGGGATCACATAAACAAGACTAATGTCTGCTAATACTATATGATAGAATTAAAAAGCAGAGAACAATCCAACATGGGAAGTGGGATACACAGCAATCTCATAGAATGGCAGATGTCCTAGACAGCACTCTGGCATCAGAATCAGCCCTTAAGGCATTTGGATCTGGCTGAAGAGCCCATGAGTGTATTTTAGGCATGGAAAGCCAAGACACTCTGGCAAACAAACAAACACACACAACACCTAAATGAAAGATTTCTGTGAGTGAGATCCCAGCAGAAAGAATGGGCCATCAAAAAAGGAGGTACCTTTCTCTGAAGGAGCAGAGAACTTCCACTTTGACTATGACCTTGTGTAAATAAGATCGGAGCTGGCAAACTCAAAAGGCTTCCATAGCCTTGGCAGCTCATAACAAGAGCCTCGGGTGATTACTGAAGGCATAAACAAGAATGTCAATTTGTTAAATCAACAACAGGAGTCACTGTGCACTTACTCCCCATGTAGGATCTGTGTCCTTAATGTGTTGTACAATGTGAATTGATGCTATAACTAGTACTCAAACAGTACTTTACACTTTGTGTTTCTGTGTGGGTGCAAACTGATGAAATCTTTACTTAATATATACTAAATTGATTTTCTGTATATAAAGATAATTGAAAATGATTCTTGATGTGAATGGAATGGGAGAGAGAGAGGGAGATGGGAGGGTTGTGTGTGGAGGGAAGTTACGGGGTGAGAATGCCACTGTAATCCAAAAACTATACTTTGGAAATTTATATTTATTAAATAAAAGTTTAAAAAAAGAGTGCATGAAATTGAAGATAGAACAATGGAATATACTCAATCGGAAGAGAAATTAGCTTGAAAACAGTAAAAATAACAGAATGCAAGGGATCTGCATAACAATAACATAAGTTCTGACTTCTGTCTGAACCATCAGAGCTCCAGAACAAAATGAGAAAGAATGTGGAGCTGAAAAAAAGCAAGCAGAAACAGAGGGAGCAAACAAATAATAAAAGGGAGATTGATGACAACACAACGGCAGAATAGAAAGCCCGAGATCTTCTTTCTCCAATGGAGACACTAATTTGACAATTCATAGACCTTTCCCTTCAAGAGAAATCCAGAAACTAGAAAAGAGGCGTCTGCATCCCAAGCAAACACAAAATCAGCCACACTTGCCCCGGTAGGAAAATTCATGGTACTTACCATGGTCTCTCTGCCCAGCTCAGCACAGCATGATCAGGAGAAATCTCTAACTTCTTGGCTTCCCCCTAGGAGAGAAAAAGAAGACTGAAATATATATCCAACATGCAAACTTTTGGTGGGGAAGGCTAAGGAATTGGCTTCTGTCTTGCTTGAATCTAGGTGGAAAGAGGGCTAGGTAGGGGCTACTGAGAATAAGGCAAAGGTTAGTATTAGAACACACTCAGTCAACATAGTCTTTTCCCCCACTCAGCACGTTATAAGAGAGCAAAAATTGACAACTCTCAGCTTCTACCTGGGGAAGACAAAAATTGAGTACTATGTCCAACATGCTGAGCTTTTACATTGAGCTGCCTGAGGAACTGGTTTCTTTTTCATCTGTCTCAGAAGTCTGAGAGGACCTAGCATATCTATATGTCTGGAGGCCAACTAACACCAAAAGATATCTGGTGACTTTGCTTCTGCTCCACAGTACATGTTACAAAGTTGACAAATGTAAATACAGCTCATTGTCCTCTCCCTCAGGGGAAGGATAGGTGATGAGAAAAGCAGAGTGAATGTCTTATCTAGGTTTTTTAAAGCGTTGCCCAAAATATCAGTTTCTCTGTTGCCAGATTCAAAGCACTGATGGGACCCAGAATACTAGAGAAGCTTAGGGGAAAGTAAGAACTAAAGGGAGATAGGCAGCTCACAGCAGCTCCATAGAACTGCATTACAGCAGACATATATCAGAGGAAGAAAAATATTCTGGAACTCCTGAAAGAAAACACAGTAGCAAATACTTTCAACAACTTAGAAACACAAGTCCAGAGAAAAATATTCATAGGGAAGTTCTGAGAGCCTCTAGGAATCTCTACCAGGCTAATTGCTGAGATTTTTAACCTACATAAAGACAGTAAAGCTGGTGCCGTGGCTCACTAGGCTAATCCTCCGCCTAGCGGTGCCGGCACACCAGGTTCTAGTCCCAGTCAGGGCACTGGATTCTGTCCCAGTTGCCCCTCTTCCAGGCCAGCTCTCTGCTATGGCCAGGGAGTGCAGTGGAGGACGACCCAAGTGCTTGGGCCCTGCACCCCATGGGAGACCAGGAGAAGCACCTGGCTCCTACCTTTGAATCAGCGCGGTGCGCCGGCCGTGGCGGCCATTGGAGGGTGAACCAACGGCAAAAGGAAGACCTTTCTCTCTGTCTCTCTCTCTCACTGTCCACTCTGCCTGTAAAAAAAAAGACAGTAAAGATCTAGAACAGTGGTCATCTCAGACAAATGAATCCCAAAAGTACAAAGCACAAGAAAGAATAAAGAGACATGACCCAAACAAAGCAACAAAATAATCTCCAGAAACCAGTCCTATAGAAAAGGAGGTAAATGAAATGATCTCATAAGGAATTCAAAATAATCATCATAAAGATGCTCAATAAGCTCAGAAAAAATGTTGTATGCCCAAGGTAAGAATGTCAGCAAAACAACAGAAAACATTAAGAAAAACTAAACAGGAAATCCTGAGCTAAAGAACACAACAGCCAAACTGAAAAACAAGAGGTCATCAGTAGACTTAATCAAGCAAAAACAGAAGTAGATCAATTGAAATTATTACTCAGAGGAGCAAATGGAAAAAAAAAACTGAAAAAGAAGGACGAAAGTCTAAGAGACTTATATCACAACTTCAGGAGTCATGTAAGAAAGAGGCAGAAAGCATATTAGAAATTAATGGCATAAACTTTCCACATCTGGGAAAGGAAATGGTTATTTAGATCCAGGAATCCTGAAAAAACCCAAAATATTTTGCACTGATATACATATATTATAACCAAATTTTCAAATGTGATATAGAAAGAGAATTTTGGAAGAAAGTGACACAACACATACAAGGGAGCCCTCATGAGATTATCAGCAGATTCTTGTAGGCCAAAAAAGGAATGATATAATGAATTCAAAATCCTTAAAGAAAATAAAAGTTAGCCAAGAATAATATATGTAGAAGAAAATGGCCTTCAAAAAAGAGAGATAGGCCAGCACCGCGGCTCAACAGGCTAATCCTCCGCCTTGCGGCACTGGCACACCAGGTTCTAGTCCCGGTCGGGGTGCCGGATTCTGTCCCGGTTGCCCCCCTTCCAGGCCAGCCCTCTGCTGTGGCCCGGGAGTGCAGTGGAGGATGGCCCAAGTGTTTGGGCCCTGCACCCCATGGGAGACCAGGAGAAGCACCTGGCTCCTGCCATCAGATCAGCGCAGTGCACCAGCCGTAGCGTGCGGCAGCCATTGGAGAGTGAACCAACGGCAAAAGGAAGACCTTTCTCTCTGTCTCTCTCTCACTATCTGCTCTGCCTGCCAAAAAATTTTAAAAAAAGAGAGAGATAAAGACTTTTCCAGATAAACAAAGCAAACAGGCACTAGATCTACTTTAAGAAAAAATACTACAGGGAATATTTTATGTTAAAATGAAAGAATAATAGAGGGGCCAGTGCTGTGATGCAGGAGGTTAATGCCCTGGCCTGAAGCGCTGGCATCCCATATGGGTGCCGGTTGGAGTCCGGGCCATTCCTCTTCCGATCAGCTCCCTGCTGTGGCCTAGGAAAGCAGTAGAAGATGGCCCAAAGTGCTTAGGCCCCTGCACCCACGTGGGAGACCTGGAAAAAGCTCCTGGCTCTTGGCTTTGGATCGGCACAGCTCCAGCCATTTCAGCCATATGGGGAGTGAACCAGTAGATGGAAGACCTCTCTCTCTCTCTCTTTCTCCTCTCTCTCTCTCTCTCTCTCTCTCTCTCTCTCTCTCCCTCTCTATGTAACTCTGTCTTTCAAATAAATAAATCTTAAAAAAAAGAAAGAATAATAGAAAGCAACATGCAAGTATAAAGCTCAAAGGTAAAGATAAACATGGAGAAAAACAATACAATAATAATGAAAATGTGGTGTATAAATGTGGTATAGAATGTAATAGAGGGGGTGGCACTGTGGAATAGTGGGTTAAGCCACTGCCTACAATGCCAGCATCCATTATGGGCACCAGTTCCTGTGCCAGCTGCTCCAGTTCCAATTCAGCTCCCTGCTAGTATACCTGAGAAAGTAGTGGAGGATGGCCCAAGTACTTGGGTCCCTGTACCCATGTGGGAGAGCTAGAAGAAGCTCCTGGTTTCTGGATTCAGTCTGGCCCAGCTCCAGCCGTTGTGGCCATTTGGGGAGTAAACCAGCAGATGGAAGATCTCTCTCTGTCTCCCCCCTCCACTGTAATTCTACTTTTCAAATAAATTAAATTTTAAAAAAGAAAGTAATAGAAAAAAGTAAAAAAAAAAAAAAAACCAAAATGTGATAGTGGAAATATAAAGAGTTATAATTCGTGATATCAATACCCTAAACTGTGAGGGAGAAGTAGAGGTATATAATATATGTGTTTGCAGGTAAGTTGTAAACTTAAAACAGACTGATATAATGACAAGAACTTTTATGAAGGTCCCGTGGTAACCACAAAGAAAATGAGAAAGGATCTAAAACATGTCACTGCAAAAATGAATAAAGAAAGAAAATTTTAATATTTTAAATTAAAAATTAACCTCCAAAACACAAAGAAATACAGCAAGAGGAAAAGAGGGATAAAATGGCAATAGTAAGTTCTACTTCAACAATAATTACTTTAAATGTAAGTAGTAAGTAGCTTTTCAACACAAGATTCAGCAAATGGACTAAAAAATAGTCACTTAACTTTGAAGGATATACACAGGCTAAAAGTAAAAGGAGAAAAAAAGATATTTCATGCAAATGGTAACCAAACGAGGGCAGAGTGTTGATACTTTTTTTTTTTTTTTTTTTTTTACAGGCAGAGTGGACAGTGAGAGAGAGAGACAGAGAGAAAGGTCTTCCTTTGCCATTGGTTCACCCTCCAATGGCCGCCGCGGTCGGCGTGCTGTGGCCAGCGCACCACGCTGATCCGATGGCAGGAGCCTGGTCTCCCATGGGGTGCAGGGCCCAAGCACTTGGGCCATCCTCCACTGCACTCCCAGGCCACAGCAGAGAGCTGGCCTGGAAGAGGGGCAACCGGGACAGAATCCGGCACCCCGATCGGGACTAGAACCCGGTGTGCCGGCGCCGCAAGGCGGAGGATTAGCCTGTTGAGCCATGGCACCGGCTTAGAGTGTTGATACTTAATTAGGCACAATGAAGTATACATCATAAACATTAACAAGAGACAAAGAAGAAAATCCTATAATGATAAAAGGGTCAGTTCCAATGAAAAATTTAATAATTATAAATATATACAGAGTTTCCAAAAAGTTCACAGAAAATGTATGGTATGAAAACACTATTCCTGGGGCCGGTGCTGTGGTGTAGCAGGTAAAGCTGCCGCTTGCAGTGCTAGCATCCTGTATGGCTGCCAGTTCTAGTCCAGCTTCTCCACTTTGGATCCAGCTCTCTGCTATGGCCTGGGAAAGCAGTAAAAGATGGCCCAAGTCCATGGGCCCCGTACTCACATGGGAGACCCAGAAGAAGCTCCTGGCTCTGGCTTTGGATCAGCTTAGCTCCAGCCATTGTGGCCAATTGGAGCATGAACTGCAGATGGAAGACCTCTCTCTTTCCTTCTCTCTGTGTAACTCTTTCAAATAAATAAATAAATGAATCTTTTCTTAAGAAAAAGAAAAAACTATTCCTGTTTTATAATTTTTTCACACCAAAATAAACTTAGCTTTTAATCCCATTTTCTGTACACTTTTAAAAAATATATATTTATTGAATGGAATTCCAAGAGGGCTGAATAGGGAAAAGATATACTGCCTTTAGATAAGAGGAAAATAGCAGAAAAAAAGGGGGAAGTTCATTCTCAGGGGAAAGTTGGAAAGAAATTTGCACTGGAAATTCTACAGGAGGAAGCTGGATGCCATGGAACAGCGTGGAAGGTGTGGACTCACAAAAATGAGTGTGGAAACCATACATGACCCCTGCAGCCAAGAGCTAGAGGATACACCAGCTTCGGAGAACAAGGTGAGAGCAGCTTGTGGCACCCCATAACATTGGTGATATTGCAGGAGGGAAAGTGTGGCAGAGCACACTGTCTTGAAGTTTGTCATGGAGCCCTAACTAGGGACAGGGTACCTGCCTAATCCAGTAAAAGAAAAGCATATTTCTTTCTCCTCATCCCCCAAAAATGCACCAGGAACCTGGCGGAGAGAAGGCACCATTCTGACACAAATATTGGTGGTGGTAGCTCTTGTGCATGTGTGTTTTCAGGGCACTTTACCAGAAGGAAAAATCCATATTCCCCACTGACTTTGAGTTTGAGAGGGTTGGCAGGGGTTGAGCACCCATGTAGCTGCCTGGGCTCAAAATGTCAAGGCACACACCCAAACGCAGCTGGCTCTGGAAACATCTCTGCTATCTCTGTGGACAGAACAGGCTGGCAGGGCAGAGTAGAACTGCTGCATCCTGTGACTGTGGGAGCCTTGCGTGCTGTGACTGCATGATAGGGCGCAGAGTGTGAATGGGTCTCTAGGCAATCACTGTGTCTGTTGCCAGAGAGTCAGAACTCACCAACTGCCTGGGGTGAGTCATTGTAGAAGGATGCATGTTAACACTGAGGACTGCATAGATTGTTTGTTCAGTTTATGTGGCAGCACATGTTGAGTATTGCACCCACTGTGTGCTAACCCAGGGCATTGATCATCTTGCAAGAGAGGTAAGGATGTGATTATGCCAACAGAGATGGTCATACCCTTCCCCTGTTAACAACAGAGGACATCTACCATGCTCAACTTGGATGTCACCCTGGATAATGATGACCCCCCTCCATGGAGCACTGATCAGATCTCCCTGGTCACACCCACCACATACCTATGGGTATTCACTGAAAGAGCAGACACTCCATTAAGCCACAGAGGAATAGTTCAAAGATAACCTATTTTGAGAGGAGAAAACCAACAAATATTTCCACAAATGCCTAAAATTAAACACAGAAATTCAAGAAACAAGAATAAGGAAGACAAGACAACTCCCCCAAAGGAATACAACACTTCAACATTAGAATGTAAAGATGAAGAGATGGATGAAATGCCTGACAAGAAATGTAAAAAAAAAAAAAATGACCACAGGATTACTCAGAAGCACTGAGAAGCAAATTCAGGAGTTAAAGTAATCCCTACATTATATGGAGAAAAAATTTTCCCATGATATTGAAATTTGAAGAGAAATCAAAATGAAATATTAAAAATGAAGAATTAAATATGTCAAATGAAAAATACAGTGGAAAGATTTAACAACAGACATGATGATGAAGAAGAAAGAATAGTCAAGCTTGAAGAAAAATCTTTGGAAATATCTCAGTCAGACCAGAAGAAAAAGAATAAAAATGAGAAGAAGAGGGGAGGGGGAGGGAGAGGAGGGAAAGAATAGTGAGAGGAGGAGGAGGAGGAGCACAAGGAGAAGGAGAAGAAGAAATTAGAAAAACAAAACCAATGTTTTGGTGATCTACAGGATACAATCAAACGACCCAACAAATGGGAATTAGGAGTTCATGAAGGAATGGAAAGAGAAAATGGATTAGAAAGCCTAGTCAGTGCAAAAATTACAAAAACTTTCCTTAATTTGGAGAAAGAAAGGACCATCCAAACACGAGGCACACAGAATGCCTAACAGACATGACCAGAAAAGATCTTCACCACAACACATTATAGTCAAACATTCAACAGTAAAAAATAAAGAAAAAATACTTTCAGAGGATCTCCAATGAGACTCACAGCTCATTTCTCATCAGAAACTCTACAGCCTAGGAGAGAATGGTCAGACATAGTCCAGGTCTTAAAAAGAAAAGAAACTGTCATGGCCGGTGCTGTGGCTCAATAGGCTAATCCTCCGCCTGTGGCGCCGGCACCCCAGGTTCTAGTCCCGGTTGGGGCACTGGATTCTGTCCCAGTTGCTCCTCTTCCAGTCTAGCTCTCTGCTGTGGCCCAGGAGGGCAGTGGAGGATGGCCCAAGTGATTGGGCCCTGCACTCACATGGGAGACCAGGAGGAAGCACCTGGCTCCTGGCTTCAGATGGCTGCAGTGTGCCAGCCGTAGCAGCCATTTGGGGGGTGAACCAATGGCAAAGGAAGACCTTTCTCTCTGTCTCTCCCTCTCTCACTGTCTAACTCTGCCTGTCAAAAAAAAAAAAAAAAGAAACTGTCAATCCATAATGCTTTACCATGCAAAGTTCTCATTTATGAATGAAGATGAAACAAAGGCCTTTCATAACAAACAGAAATCAAAAGAATTTGTTATCACTCATCCAGCCTTACAAATGAAGCTTAAGGATGTGCTACACACAGAAAGATAGTCATCATTATGAAAGAATATGAAGGCAGAAAATCTACCAGTAAAATCACAAAGGAAACCCAAGCAAACAATAAGAATATTTATGAAAAAATGGCAGGGCCAATTTTTTACTTATCAACAGTAACGTTAAATGTAAAACCATTATTTCTTTAACTAAAAGATACAGACTGGGTCAACGGATTAAAAAACAAGATCATCTATTTGCTGCCTACACAAAACACACCACACCAAACATGCAACCAGACTGAAAGTAAAAGCATGGGAAAAGATATTCCATAACAGAAAGCAAAAATGAGCAGGTGTAACCCTCCTAATATCAGAGAAAATAGATTTTAACACAAAAGTATTAAAATAGACAAAGAAGGGTATTATGTACTGATTAAGGGATAAATTCAACAGGAAGATATGACAACAAAAATGTATATGCAACCAATGCCAGCACCCCTGACAATTTAAACAAATGTTAGTGGATTTAAATGGAGACAGATTCCAATACAATGGTAATGGGGGACTATACCCTATTTACATCAATGGACAGATCAACTAGACAGAAATTCAACAAAAAAAAAATCAAAGCTAATCTACATGATGGACCAAATGGACCTATCTCATAACTACAAAACCTTTCATCCCACAGTTGGCAGAATACAGATTCTTTTCATCATTACATGGAACTTTCCCTAGGATAGCCCATATGCTAGAACATAAGGCAAGTCTCATCAAATTAAAAAAAAAAAAAAACTGAAATCATACAATGCATCTTTTCAGACCACAGTGGAATGAAGGTGGAAATCAACAAGTCAAGAACCTCTAGAAAATGTGCAAACATATGGAGACTGAACAACATATGACTAAATGAAGAGTACATCATAGAAGAAATCAAAAACGAATTTAAAAAAGTCCTGGAAATGAATGAAGATGTAAATACAACATATGAAAACATAGAGGACACAGCAAAAACAGTGTTAACAGGGACATTTATAGTAATTGGTGCCTACATTAACAAATTGGAAAGGCACCAAATAAATAAGCTATCAATGCATCTCAAGGATCTATAAAAAACAACAAATGAAACCCAAAATTTGTAGAAGGAAAGAAATAATTAAAATCAGAGAAAAAATAAACAAAATTGAAACAACAACATACAAAAGATTAGTGAAATGAATACTTGAAAAAATGAATAAGGGACCGGTGCTGCAGTATAGTGGATAAAGCCACTGCCTGCAGTGCCAGCATCACATATGGGCACCAGTTTGAGTCCCTGCTTCTCGACTTCTGATACAGCAATTTGCTATGGTCTAGGAAAGTAGTGAAAGATGGCCCAAGTCGTTGGACCCCTGAACCCACATGGGAGACAAGGAAGAAGCTCCTGGCTCCTGGCTTCAGATCGGTGCAGCTCCAAATACTTTGGCCACATGGAGAGTGAACCAGTGGAAGTCAGACCTCTGTTTCTCTCTCTCTCCCTCTCTGCCTCTGCCTCTCTGTAATTCTGCCTTTCAAATAAAAAAATATTACAAAATAAAAAAGTAGATACACCATTGCCCCAATTAATCAACAAAAGAGGGAGAAGACCCAAATTAATAAAATCAATGATGAAAAAGGAAATGCAATAACTGATAGGACACAAATAAAAAGCATCATCAGGAATTACTACAAACAGCAATATACCAGCAAATCTGATAATCCATAAGAAACAGATAGATACTGGTATACATACACTCTACCAAAATTGAGTCGTGAAAACACAGAATATCTAAACAGACCAATAAGCATGACAGAGATTGAATCAATAATAAAGATCATCCTAACAAAGGAAAGCACAGGCATGGATGACTTCAATGCTGAATTCTACCACACTTTTAAACAACTAATTCCAATTTTCTCAAGAAATTCAAAACAACTGAAAGGGAGGGAATCCTCCCAAACTCTTTTTATGAGGCCAGCAGCATCTTACTTCCAAACCAGGAAAAAAAAAAAAAACAGAGAAAGAGAACTATAAACCAAAATCACTGATGAACATAGATGCAAAAATCCTCAACAATGCTGGTGCTGCGGCTCACTTGGCTAATCCTCTGCCTGCAGCACCAGCACCCCGGGTTCTAATCCCAGTTGGGGCACCAGATTCTGTCCCAGTTGCTCCTCTTCCAGTCCTGCTCTCTGATGTGGCCCGGGAAGGCAGTGTAGGATGGCCCAAGTGTTTGGGCCCTGCACCCGCATGGGAGACCAGGAGGAAGCATCTGGCTCCTGGCTTCGATCAGTGCAGCACACCAGCCGTAGTGGCCATTTGGGGGGTGAACCAACGGAAGGAAGACTTTTCTTTCTCTCTCTCTCTCTTGCTCTCGCTCTCTGTTCTCTCTCTCTCTCTCTCACTCTCTAACTCTGCCTGTCAAAAAAAAAATCCTCCACAAAATATTAGCTAATTGAATCCAACAACACATCAGAAAGATCATTCACCTAGACCAAGTGGGATTTATTCCTGGTGTTCAGGGATGGTTCAACATTCGCAAATCAATCAATGTGATACATCACATTGACAGACTGAAGAACAAAAACCATATGGTTATCTCAAGAGATGCAGAGAAAGCATCTGATAAAATACAGCATCCTTTCATGATAAAAACATTAAGCAGATTGAGTATAGAAGGAACATTCTTCAACACACTCAAAGTAATTTATGACAAATTCACATCCAGTATCATATTGAATGGGGAAAAGCTGGAAGCATTTCCACTAAGATCTGGAACCAGAAAAGGATGCCCACTTTCTCCATTGCTATTCAATATAGTCCTGGAAGTTTTAGACAGAGCCATTAGGCAAGAAAAAGAAATCAAAAGAATACAAATTGGGAAGGAGGAAGTCAAACTATCCCTATTTGCAGAAGACATGACTCTATATATAGGGGAACCAAAAGACTCCACCAAAAGACTACTGAAACTCATAAAAGAGTTTGGTAAAGTGGTAGAATATAAAATTAACACACAAAAATCAATAGCCTTTGCAGGTACAGACAGTGCCATGGCTGAAAAAGAACTTGTAAAATCAATCCCATTCATAATAGCTACAAAACAATTAGATACATTGGAATAAATTTAACCAAGGAGATGAAAAGAACTCTACAATGAAAATTAAAAAATATTAAAGAAAGAAACAGAAGACACCACAAATGGAATAATCTTCTATGTTGGTGGATTGGAAGAATTAATATGATCAAAATGTCCATACTATCAAAAACAATTTACAGATTCAATGTGATCCCAACCAATTTACCAATGATATTCTTCTCAGATCTAGAAAAAAAAAGATGTTAAAAATTCATATGCAAACACAACAGACCATGAATAGCTGCTAAAACAATTTTAAAACAACAAAACAAAGCCAGAGCATCACAACACCAGATTTCAAAACATACTACAGGGTAGTTATAATCAAAGCAGCCTTTACAGCACAAAAATAGACAAGTAGACAATGGAACACAACAGAAACTCCAGCAATCAATCCACACATCTACAACTAACTAATCTTTGACAAAGGTGCTAACATAAATCCCTGGAGAAAGGACAGTCTCTTTGCCAAATGGTGTTGGGAAAATTGGATCTCTACATGCAGAAGTGTGAAACAAGATACCCTACCTCAAATCTTATACAAAAATCAACTCTAAATTAATAGAGGATCCAAATCTATGATTTGATATCATCAAATTAGTACAAGAGAACTTTGAGGAAACTGCAAGACACTGGCATAGGCAAAGACATCTTTAAAAAGACCCCAGAAGCACAGGCAATAATACTCAAAATATACAAATGGGATTACATCAAGCTGAGATGTTTCTGCACTGCAAAGGAAACACTTAACAAAGATAAGAGGCAACTGTCAGAATGGGAGAAAATATTAGCAAATTATGCAACTGATTAAGGATTAATACCCAGAATCTATAAAGGGCTGAAGAAACTCAATAACGACAAAACAAAACAAAAATCCAGTTAAGAAATAGGTAAAGCACTTGAAAAGGTAGTTTTCAAAAGAAGAAATTCAAATGGGCAACAGATACATGAAAAAATGCTCAGGTCACTAGCCATGAGGGACATGAAAATCAAACTGCAATGAGGTTTCACCTACCCCAGGCAGAATGGCTCTCATACAGAAATCAATCAATCAATGTTGGTGAGAGGCTGGTGCCGCAGCTCAATAGGCTAATCCTCTGCCTGTGGCGCCGGCACACCGGGTTCTAGTCCTAGTCAGGGAGCCAGATACTGTCCTGGTTGCTTCTCTTCCAGTCCAGCTTTCTGCTGTGGCCCGGGAAGGCAGTGGAGGATGGCCCAAGTGCTTGGGCCCTGTACCCGCATGGGAGACCAGGAGGAAGCACCTGGCTCCTGGCTTCGGATCGGCACAGCACCGGCTGTGGTGGGCATTTGGGGAGTGAACCAACAGAATGAAGACCTTTCCCTCTGTCTCTCTCTCTCTCACGGTCCACTCTGCCTGTCAAAAAAATGTTGGCAAGGATGTGGGGGAAAAGTTACCCAACTGCACTGTTGGTGGGAATATAAACTAGTACTGATATTGTGGAAGATAGTATGGAGATACCTCAGAAAGGGGAAAATAGATCTACCATATGACCCAGCAATCCTACACCTGGGAAATTACCCAAAATGAAATGAAATCGGTGCCGGCGCTGTGGCATAGCAGATAAAGCTGCTGCCTGCAGTGCTGGCATCCCATATGGGTGCCGGTTCAAGTCCCGGCTGCTCCACTTCCAATCCAGCTCTCCACTATGGCCTGGGAAAGCAGTGGGAGATGGTCCAAGTCCTTGGGCCCCTGTAACCACGTGGGAGACCCAGAAGAAGCTCCTGGCTCCTGGCTCCTGGCTTCAGATCAGCTCAGCCACAGCCAATTAGGGAGTGAACCAGAGGACAGAGGACCCGCACCTCTGCTCTCTCTCTGCCTCTCCTTCTCTCTCTGTGTAACTCTATCATATAAATTAATACATATATTTTTTAAAAGAAATGAAATCACCAAATGAAAGAGTAACCTGTATCCCATGTACATTGGAGCTCAATTCACAATAGCTAAGATATGGAATCAACCCAGATGTCCACCAACTGATGACTGGATAAAGAAATTATGGCATACACGCACTCTTGAATACCACTCTGCCATAAAAAAAAAGAATTAAATCCTGTCCTTTGCAACAGAATGAATGCCACTGGAAACCATACTTAGTGAAATAAGCCAGTCCCCAAAAGAAAAACATCATATGTTTTCTTTGATCTGTGATAGGTAATAGAAAACCAAAAAACGTAATGTGTAGGAGTGAACTTAACATTTTGAGATTCATTTATTGATTACAACCCTTGTCTCTACCTGAAAATAGTGTTTTTTTTATTATTTGTTGAACTCTTAGAGTAGGGTTAACCTTAAGAGTGTAAAGTAAACTGAAAGTAGATCACTGTAAAAATTAAGAGAGGGACAAGGAGAGGAAGGAGAAAGAAAGGTGGGAACATGGGTAGGAGGGAGGTTAGAGTGGAAAGTATCATTATGTTCCTAAATCTGTATACAAAATACATGATATTCCTTTACCTTAAAAATTTTTAAATAAATTAATTAATTAAATATTTATTTATTTGAAAGTTATAGAGGAAAGTTACACACACACACACACAGAGAGAGAGAGAGAGAGAGAGAGAGAGCTATTCCATTCACTGGTTCACTCAGAGAGAGAGAGAGAGAGAGAGAGCTATTCCATTCACTGGTTCACTCAGAGAGAGAGAGAGAGAGAGAGAGAGAGAGAGAGAGCTAT
This sequence comes from Sylvilagus floridanus, assembly GCA_949820135.1. Classification (NCBI taxonomy): domain Eukaryota; kingdom Metazoa; phylum Chordata; class Mammalia; order Lagomorpha; family Leporidae; genus Sylvilagus; species Sylvilagus floridanus. Next base: position 85,197,409 of record OX463223.1, read on the forward strand.
TCACTCCCCAGATGGCCACAATGGCCAGGGTTGAGCCAGGCCAAAGCCAGGAACCAGAAGGTCCCTCCAGGTCTCCCACATGGATTCAGGGGCCCAAGCATTTGGACCATCTTCTGCTGCTCTTCCCAGGACATTAGCAGGGAGCTGGATCAGAACTGGAGCAGAGGTCATTGCTGCAGCAGCAGGTTAAGCCCCAGTCTGCAGGGCTGGCATCCTTTATGGTGGTTGATTCAAGTCCTAGCTGCTCCATTTCCAGTCCAGCTCCCTGCTTATATGCCTGGGAATGCAGCAGAAGATGGACAAATGCTTGGGCCCATGCCCCTACATGGTAGACTTGGAAAAAGCTCCTGGCTCCTGGCTTCGTCCTGGCTCAGCACTGGCCATTGGAGTCATCTGAGGACTGAACCAGCAGATGGAAGCTTTCTCTCAGTCTCTTGCTCACTCGCTCTCACTCTCTTCCTTCCTCCTTCCTCCCTCCCTCTCTCTCTCTCTGTAACTCTGTTAAATAAATAAAATAAAATAAAATAAAATAAAATAAATGAAGTTGAGCAACTGAGTCAGGAACTAGTGCCCATATTGGGATACTTGCATTGCAGGTGGCAGCTTTACCCACCATGCTGACCCCTATACACTTTTTCAAGTAACATCGTATGCAACAAACAGCAGAGTACACAAATATATGAAATAACAACTGACAGAACTGAAGGGAGAAATAGTATTAAATAATGGTAGGATATTTCAAAATCCCACTTTCAAATAGGGATCGATAAATCACATAGAAATATCAAACCAGAAATGGAAGACTCAAACAACACTACAGACTGACTGAATCAATAGATATGAGGAGACACAAAAAGATTAGTGGAAGAACAGAATAAAGAAGCAAGTTGATTTTCATTTAAAAAATCACTCATGAACTTTCTCATACCAATGGATTACAAAAATTTCTGAACAAAAATAAACTATTTTTAAAAACTTAAACTCTATCGTCATTATATTTGAAAGGCATAGAGACTTTCTGGAGTACTGTCATATTAACAGAACACCACATCCAAGAGTAGAATACAGATTTTTCTAAAGTACACATGTAACATTCTCCAGCATAAATCACATTAGTTCACAAAACAAGATATAAATAAATATACCTTATATATTTTATTTATATTTATATAAATATACTAATATCTGAACATATCTATGACTATTAAGGATATTGAATCAATATTTAAAAGCCTCCCACCTGGGTGACTTCACTGGTGAATTCTACCGAAATTTAAAACAATAATACCAATCATCCTTAACAAATTCAAGAAGACCAAAATTGTGCCAAGTGTCTTTTCAAACTACAGTAGAATTATACTCTAAGTTAACAGCTGAAGGAAAATTGGAAATGTCAAACATGTAGATTAAACAATACACTTTAATCAACTAATAAATGCAATAAGAAATCACACAGAGAAATGTATCTTACAACAGATGAAAACAAAAATACCCATATCAAAATTACAGTATGTAGCAGCAAAAGTAATACTGAGAAGTTCATAGAGATACATACCTAAATCAAAAGATAAACATCTTAATTAATAACCTAACTTTATATCTCAAGGAACTAGAAATAGAAGAAAAAATAAGTCCAAGTCTATTAGAAGGAAGGAAATAGCAAATATCAGCATAGAAATAAATGAAATAGATACCAGAAAAACAATAGAAAAGCTTAAAAAAAGTTGGTTTCTTGAAAGATAAACGAAATTGACAAACCTTTATCTAGACTAAGAAAAAAGAGTAAATAAAATCAGAAATGCAAAAAGGGATATTACAACTGATGTCACAGAAATTAATGGGATTATAAGAAACTAAAACAATCATATGTCAACAAATGAATAATCTAAAAGAAATCAAAAAATTCTTAGAAAGACTCAACCTATCAAGACTGAATCATAAGGATATAAAAAAATCTGAATATACCTATGACTAGTAAGGATATTGAATGAGTAATCAAAATATTCCCAACAAAACATAGCCATGACTGAATAATTTCACTGGTGAATCCCACTAAAATTTAAAGTGTTAATACCAATCTTTCCCAAAATCTTCCAAAAAATTGAGGCTAGCACTGTGGTACAATGGGTTAAGCCACTGCTTGTGGCACTGACATATCATATGGGCATCAGTTTGAGTCCCAGCTGCTCCATATCCAATCCAGCTCCCTATTAATGCACCTGAGAAAGCAGCAGAAGATGGCTCAAGTGACTGGGCTCCTGCCACTCACATGGAAGACCCAGATGGAAATCCAAGGTCCTGGCTTCTGCCTGGCCCATCCCTGGCAGTCGTGGCCATTTGAGGAATGAACCAGCAGATGGAAGATCTCTGTCTCCTCCTGCCTCTCAGTTACTCTGCCTTTCAAATCAATAAATAAATCTTTCTTTAAAATCGTCCAAAAAATTGAAGGGGAATACACACTTCTGAACTCATTTTACAAAGCCAATATTACACTAATAAGAAAGCAGTACAAAGATATCACCCCCCACCACCACCAAAAAGGAAAAAAAAAAAAAAAGAAATAACCAATAACCGTGAACAGAGGCAAAAATCCTCAAGAAAATGTTAGGAAACCAAATTCAATAGCTCGTTAAATGGATTATACACCATGAAAGGTTTATCTATGGAATGCCAGGAGCTCAAACAAATGAACACATTAATGTGGCACTCCACCATGAACATGGTGCACTACAACTTCAAGAAGTTTACCATGGGTGCCATCTGCCAAAGATTTTTTTGAACTAACGTTAAGAAAGACTCAACAAAACATTCCAACAGTTATTCGTATACATTACCAAATTCATCAGGAGATATTTTAACAAAATAAAAGTCAAATTTATTTAACAGTATTACCAGGATAGATTCTAAAGGATTTCCTCAAATTGTATGATATTGATCCATTTTACTGGTTTTATGAATATCTCCATGACAAGGATCATTACCAGCTGATTCCTTAGACAAATAAATATTGTCCAAAATTTAACTGACAATTTTGCTAAGGATTATGTGTAGCTTATGAAATATGGTGAGTCTCTCTTATCACTTTAAGTGGTTGAAGCATACTGCCCTCAGGTGAATGTGCACTATTATCAAGACATAGCAGAAGGGTTTGGAATTTTTTGAACAAGTGAATCAGTATTTATCTCTTTTAACAACAGTTGACACATACATGAGAACTCTGCTGTTGTGTGGGTGCCCAAATGCTTGGAAACCCAGATTCATCAATAAGGTGGTGAGAGCAGATGTGGATTCCAGACCTATGTATTTATAACCTAATCTGTGTTTTGCAAACTTGGGCTGATTTTAAGTACCTATTTTGACAGGTTATAGATTATAGATACTCTAGGTATTATAAATATTTAGTATTTTCCTTGGCACGTAGTAGACACTACAGAAATTTAAAAATCCTGTCACCCTTTGGAAGATTCAAACACCACCAGAATGCAAGCCATTATAGCCCTGAGTCACCTCTGCACTTTTCTGTATGCAATGGGTTTGTCTGGGCAATGCGAACATGTGTTAAAAGAGCAGATCAAACTCTTCTAGGATATGATACCTCTCTTTATCAACAAGCCTCTTATAGTTGTAGCAAACAAATGTGATGTGAAGATACTAACTGAACTTTCTGAATATGATCAGAAAATATTTCAAACTTTGCAGGCTGAAGGATTCCCTGTAACAGAAAACAGTACAGTGCTTGAGGAAGGAATTATCAAAGTTAAAACAGAGGCTTGCTATAGCTTTTGGCTCAGCAAGTGGAAACCAAAATTAAGGGAAATAAAGTAAATGATATGCTGAACAGATTATACTTAGCTTTCCCAAACAAGAGAGATAAGGAAAGGCCCCCTTTCATCTCCAAGGGAATGGTGACATGCAGAAAGAAAATGGAAAATGGAAATCCCAAGAAGAAAAGGGAGTGAGAGCTCAATATAGAATTGGGAGGTGGTCAGATTTTAGACCTTCAGAAGTACTGGGATTTAATGACTGAAAAATATGAAATTGCAGAGATATGGGAGGCTATAAGATAGCCAATTATATTCATCTTGCCATTATGAAGTAATTTTGAAGAGTTTATAAAAGAAGAAGAGCTAAGTACAGTTGGGGACAACATTGTGGTGTAGTGAGTTAGGCCATCACCTGTAAGAGTGGTATCATATATGGGCACCAGTTTGAGATCCAGCTGCTCTACTTCTGATCCAGTTTCCTGTTAATGCACCTGGCAAAGCAGCAAAAGATAGCCCAAGTGCTTGGTCTTCTGTACCCAGGTGGGAGACCCAAAAACTCCTGACTCCTGGCTTCAGCCTGGCCCATCCTCTGCCATTGTGGCCATTTGGGGAGTGAACCAATAGAAGTAAGATTTCTCTCTCTCTCTCTCTTTCTCTCTCTCTCTCTCTCTCTCCCTCTCCCTCTCTCTCCCTCTCTCTCCTTCTCTCTGTAACTCTCACATTTAAATAAATAAAACAAATCTTAAAAAAGCAGTTGCTGACAAGTATTAATCTAAATGTGAATATGAGGAACTGGTAAAAATCCAATAGCTAGAAAAAATAACTTGAAAAGTCTGCAACCCAAAGAATACAGAGACTCAGGATATATTTTTAAAATTATCTATCTATTTGATAGGCAGAGTGACAGAGAGAAGGAAAGGGAGAGAGATGGAGGGAGGGAGGGAGGAAGGGAATGGGAGAGAGAGGGAGATCATCTATCTGCTGGTTCACTCTCCAAATGGCCACAACGACCAGGGCTGGGCCAGGCTGGAGTCAGGAACCTGGATCACCACTCTGGTCTCTCATGTAGGTAGCATGGCCCCAAGTTGTTGAGCCATAATCCCACTGGCTTTTCAGTTCCATTAGCAGGGATCTGTATTGGAAGCAGAGCAACCAGGACTCAAATCAGCAATCTGATATGAGATGAGATGCCAGTGTTGTGAGCCACAGATTAACCCCCTGTACCACGACATTAGCCCTGACCCAGGATGTCTTGAACTGCTCAGAAGGATACACAGACAGTTCTGGAGTGTGAGATACAGTCTAGGTGCTGCCATGAATGATAAAGACAACAGTCACTACACAATCCAAGCAACAAGATCTCAGAGGAAAAGTAAGTAAGAAAGACTCTGTTTCACTCCCTCCGTAGCCCAGAATCGGAGTTGCTCTGAAAATTCCACATGATGTTTCCGGACTTTGGGATACCAAGATTGTGAAGAAAGATTATGGTGTATAATTTTCAGAATAAGATGAACCTGTTTGAGGATGAAAGGGGAAGCAGATAGACATTTCTGTTATATGAAACCTAAGCACTTCATCTCTGGAAAAAGGAAAAGCTGATAAGAACCACAGGAGATATGCTTTTCACTTGCCATGATTGGCTATATTGCTGTTCATTTATTGGTTTGGTATGGTACATTTTCATAAAACTGAAATCACGATCTACAACCTAAAAAAATGAAAATGAAAGCAATTAAAGCATTTGTTGCTTCACTAAACACTGTGGTTAACTCCTATTTTTGCCACTGCATAATCAAATATTTTGAATAGACAAGGTTTCTGCATTCAATAAGGCATTGATTACTTCAGATTTACAGAATTGAAAAGATTTATTAGTATCACTGTTCTGTTTTTGATGGAGAAAATTCTATCTTTTTCTTCTGCAAGAAGGAATTTTAATTCATCATATATGAATAGCCCTATTTTGTAAAGAAAGCATCACTACTTGTAGATGTAGTCAGAAGGTTACCAGTCCTACCCTGCAAGCTTGGGAGCAAACATGCTTACATGTGTCAGAACTCAGTGCTTAAAATACTCCTCTAATATTTTCAAATAATGTTTCATTGTAATCTTCCTTCAATCCCTTTATCCAAAATATACTCCAGAAGACAGTAAGAAAAAAATCAATTAATGCGATATGCCACATTAACAAATTGAAGAATAGGGAGTGAGTTTTGAGACAAGCAGCTAAGACATGCCTGTCTCATATTTGCATTATCTTGGTTCAATTCCTAATGAAAGAAATTAAAGAAGACACAATTAAATTTAAATACATCCTGTATTAATAGATTGGAAGACTTAATTATATTAAAATGTCCTCACTATCAGGGTCCATGTTATGATAGCCAGTTAAACTGCCTCCTGCAATGCTAGCATCCCATATCGGTGCCAGTTCGAGTCCTGACTGCTCCAGGACTTCGAATCCAATTCCCTGATAATATGCCTGAAAAAGCAACAGAAGATGACCCAAGAGCTTGGGGCCCCTGACACCCATGTGGGAAACTCAAATGGAGTTCCAGGCTTCTGGCTTCTAGGAGTGAACCATTGGGTGGAAGAGCTCTCCACCTCCTTCCTTTTCTCTTCTCTTCCTCTCTCCCTCTCTCTTCTCCTACCTTCCCTTCCCCCTTTTCCCTTTCCCTCTCCTTCTTCCTCTCCCTTCTCCCTTCTCACCTCTATCCCTCTCCCTCTCTATAACTCTGCCTTTCAAATAAATATCTTTATTTTTAAGAAAAAAGTTTTCACTATCCAACATGATCTACAGATTTGACACAATCCTCATCAAAATCCCAATAACATTTTTATAAAAATGTAAATAACAATTATAAAATTCATATGGATCCACAAAAGACATTCAATAGCCAAAACAATATTGGGGAAAAAAAAAAACCTGGAGAATTTACTTACTTTCCTGATTTTGAAACATATTACAAAGCTACAATAATTAAAACTATCATTAAGGTGCACTGATGGGCCAATTTTGGCATACATATGCAGTTCAATGATCCCTGAAAAGGATTTGAACATTACAAAAAGGATAGTCTTATCATTACTTGGTGCTTGGAAAACTACATTCATACAAAAGAATGAAACTGGCCCCTTATGTCATACCATACAGAAAAATAAACTCAAAATGGATCAAATATTTCAATTTAAGACCTGAAACTATAAAACTCCTCTGAGAAAACATAGGGAAAAACTTCATAACATGGGTTTTGACAATGATTTTTTTGGATATGACACCAAAAGTACAGGCAACAAAAGCAAAAAAAAGATATAAATGGTATTAAGTCAAAATGAAATCTTCTCCACAGGAAAGGAAACCCAGCAATAGAAGTCAAAAGGCAACCTCCATGGGGCCAACACTGTGGTGTAGTGGGTAAAGCCACACCTGCAGTGCCGGCATCCCATATGGGCACTGATTCAAGTCCCAGCTGCTCCACTTCCGAACCAGCTCTGTATTATGGCTAGGAAGGCAGTGGAGGATGGCCTAAGCCCTTGGGCCTTGGGCCCCTGCACCCACGTGTGAGACCCAGAAGAGGCTCCTGGCTTCAGATTGGCACAGCTCCACCAGTGGATGGAAGAACTCTCTATCTCTCTCTGCCTTTCCTTCTCTCTCTGTGTAACTCTGTCAAATAAATAAATCATTTAAAAAAAAAAGGCAACCTCCAGAATGACAGGAAATATTTGCAAACATATGCATCTGATAAGAACTTAATATCCAAAATATATAAGGGACCCGTACAATTCAATAGCAAAAAATATAACTTTATTACAATAATGGGCAAAAGATATGGTTAGACATTTTTCTAAAGAAGACATACAAATGGGCAAAAAGTAGATGAAAAATATTCTGACATTATCAGAGAAAAGCAAATCAAAACCACAATGAATTGCCACATCATATTTCCTAAAGTGACCATTATTAAAATGGTTAAGTAGCCACCTGTGATGCTGGCATCCCATACTGAAGTGTCAGTTCAAGTCCTGGCTACACTGCTCTGCTGGCAACATAGCTCCCCGCTAATGCACCTGGGAAAGCGGAAGATGACCCAGGTACTTAGACCCCTGACACCCACTTGGGAGACCTGGATGGAGTTCCTGGTTCTTGCCTTCAGCCTGGTCCAGACCCAGGTGTTGTGACCATGTGGGGAACGAACTAATGGATACAAGATCCTCTCTCTCTCTCTCTCTCTCTCTCTCTCTCTGCCTCCATTTTCTCTCTCACTCTGCCTTCCAAATAACAAAATCAGAAACAAGTATTGCACATTAGATCTTACATTAGGACTATTTTGGATTGAACAGGACATGGCATCCCAAACTAATGCTGATTTTTAAACTGTGAAGTCTTATGTTAACAGCTGATGGGAGTGCTGGCACTGTGGCATAGTGGGTAAAGCCACCACCTGCAGTGCCAGCATCCCATATAAGTGCCAGTTCAAATCCCGGTTGCTCCACTTTCGATCCAGCTCCCTGATATGGCCTAGGAAAGCAGTGGAAGATGGCCCAAGGGCTTGGGCCCCTGCATCCAGGTGGGAGACCTGGAAGAAGCTTCTGGCTTCTGGATTCTGATAGGCCCAGCTCTGGCTGTTACCACCATTTGGGGATTGAACTAGTGGATGGTAGACTTTCTCTCACTCTCACTCTTGCTCTCGCTCTCACTCTCGCTCTCTCCCTCTGCCTCTTCCTCTGCCTCTGCCTCTCTGTAACTCTGCCTTTCAAATAAATAAATAAATATTTCAAAGAATGCTGATGGACTAAGGGTGAAGAGTTGATCTTTAGGTCACTGGAGGCTTGCTATCAAAAGGTAGTTCTCTAGCCGGCGCCGCGGCTCAATAGGCTAATCCTCCGCTTTGCGGCGCTGGCATACCAGGTTCTAGTCCTGGTCGGGGCACCAGATTCTGTCCCGGTTGCCCCTCTTCCAGGCCAGCTCTCTGCTGTGGCCAGGGAGTGCAGTGGAGGATGGCCCAAGTGCTTGGGCCCTGCACCCCATGGGAGACCAGGGGAATCACCTGGCTCATGCCTTCAGATCAGCGCGGTGCGGCAGCCACAGCGTGCCAGCCATGGCGGCCATTGGAGGGTGAACCAACGGCAAATGAAGACCTTTCTCTCTGTCTCTCTCTCTCTCACTGTCCACTCTGCCTGTAAAAAAAAAAACAAACAAACAAACAAAAAAAATGTAGTTCTCATGAGAAAGTTGCTCATTTAACCTGGGTTTAGCCTCCTTTCTCTCTTTGCTTCCTGGTTCACCATGTGATTATTCCACCATTGCCGGCCTCCAACAGATACAAGACTAATGGAGCTGTCCAGTATTGCACTGTAAACCCCCAAAATACAAGCCCAAATAAACTTGTCCTTCCTAAGAAACTCTGGTCTGGTAATTTAGTCAAAATAACAAAGAGCTGACTAATGCAAGGACTATAGTTTAATAACACTGTAATGTATTTAAGATTTCTGTTAAATGAGTAGGTTATAACTGCTCTTGGCAGAGATGGAAAAAATGGCTAGCAATTTGATATTGTGTATATGTTAATTTAGTTCATGGCAGTAGCTATTAACTACATATATCTACCTCATGACATCATGTTATATATACTTTAAAAATAAACCATAACCAAGATGGAGATTGAATTAGTAATAAAGACCTTCCCAACAAAGAAAATTCCAGGAATGGATGGTTTCAATGCTGAATTCTATCACACTTTTAAAGAAAAACTGAACCAAAAATTAATAAACTATTTACAACAACATAAAGGGAGGGAATCTTCCCAAACTCCTTGAGGCCAGCACACCTTAATTTCAAAACCAGAAAATGATACAAAAAGAAAGAGAACTATAGACCAACATCTCTGATGAACATAGATGGCAAAAGTCCTCAACAAAATACTAGCTAATAGAATGCAACAACACATCAGAAAATCATTCACCCAGACCACGTGGGATTTATCCCTGGTATGCATGGATGGCTCAACATGATTGCACAGGATCTGGTGATTGTGACTGTGCAACTCAAGTGTGAAACACCTAGAGACTGGCTGAGTAGCTGAGCAACTGTATCTTTCATGCCTCCTACAACCTAGGGCAGATAGCAAGGAATCACAGGACTGTTTTGTACTCTGTGCCAGACTGATAAAACCCAGCACTGAGCAGATTCTAATAGCCCATGTCACCAGTCTGGTGCCCACAGACACAGTCTCTGAACTTTTCAGTGCCAGGAGAGTTTCGTGGTCCTGGTTCAGCAGTCTTACACTCTAGCAAGCATCACCAGTGGCTGATAGGTACATCACTGGGAAGTAGGACCATTTCAGCAACACAAAAGACTACTTATAATTTCTAGAAGGACAGCAATAAATGAAGCCAGATTACTAAAATTAATCCCTCAATGCATAAATGATGTCAAACTCCAACAAGTATCAGGAACTTCCAGGCAAACATGCCCTCTCCTAAAGAGCAAAATAGGGTGCCAGAAACCTACTACCCAGTAACTGATATTTCCAGATACTCTGATGAAGATTTCAAAAGAGCTGCTTTAAGGAAAATTAATGAAATTCAAAACAACACAGAGAAATGATTCAATATTCTAACAGATAAATTTGATAAGTAATTAAACAAAATCAAGAATAAATCCTTAAACTGAAAAATATACTATGTGAAATTACAAACAATAGAAAGCATCAATAGCATAATAAGTCAAAGAAAGAATCAGTGAGCTCAAAGACACACTATTTGAAAATACACAAATGGAGAGAAAAGAATAAGGGCATCAAGACGAATTTTTTTTAAAAAAAGCACAGAGGAAACATGAGATGGCATTAAAAAAAGCAAATATTCAAGTTATTGGGATTCAATAAGGACTAGATTATGCCAAAGGAATAGAGACCAAATTCAAACAGAAAACATCCAAAATCTAGATAAAAATCCAACTACACAGGTACACAAAAGGCAAAGGTGACTAGGAATATTCAATCCAACCAAGTCTGCCCCAAAACATTTACAATCAAGATCCCCAAGTTTAAAGATAATGAGAGGATTCTCAAAGCTGTAAGAGAAAAGGAGTAAATAACACATAAAGAGGTCCCAATTCACCTGACTTCAGATTTCTCAATAGAAATCTTGCAGACCAGGAAGGAATTGCATGAGAGTTTCAGTACTGAAAAAAAAAAAATTGCCAGCCAAGGTACTATATTTAGCAAAGCTATCCTTCAGATATGATGGAGAGGTAGAGACATTCCCAGATAAACAAAAGCTGTGAAAATTTAACACCATCAGACCTGTGTTGTAAGAAATGTTAAAAGGAGTTTTTTTTTTTTTTCCTGTGGCCCATAATTCTTTATTAGCCTCTTTTCTTTACTACTTATGTCTTGCATTAGAATAATGGAGAACAGTTAATGAGTTTGCCTAGTCAATCAGGCACTGAAATTCATTTGGTACTAAGCAGATGCCCAATAAATGTTATTTCTCCCCCATTTTGCATACTAGATGGTCAGTCCTTTAGTTGAATTCTTTGCCAATGTGCGATGACAGCATTCTGTCTTTAAATCAGTAAAGCATTGTAAGCTACTACCTCTTCCCTGGAGCATCTTCCTGAAACTTTTCCAGAAAGTTGCATCTCTAGCAGATGTAAACAATATGTGAGGTATTTGGAATTTCCAAGGGGATGAAAAACAACCGCATCTTTTTATTCTTCACTTAATGTTTAATTTCAAAAATTTGAAAACTAATTTTGCACATTTAAGCATTAGTTAGAAGTTTGCTTGAATTCTTTTAAACTACATAACTGCTCCTTAAAAGTTTACTTTGGCTGATTCTCTTGATTACCTCAAGTGATCACAAATCGATTGATGTACTTATGCTTAATCTAACACATCAACACCTTAGTTATTTCTGTACCAGTTTTCATATGCTCTCCTAGGGCACTGTTACTTTGATATCCTTCCAAGATTTAAGTTATTTAATTTGACTTTCCCAAGGAGTAAGCTTACCAAGATAAAAAGTACTCATAAAAGTAACACCTTCGAAAGTTGGCAAGGTCAAAGGTCCAGATTATATACTAACTGATCCTTGGTTGGGACCCATGGTTTGTTTGCTTTCTCAAACTGATTCAGATCCTTGCTACTGATATGAGAGTGAGCCTTCCTTTCCTAGATGAACATAAGTTTTGTGTTAATATGACTTAGTTTGTGCTTTTCATATAGAAAGATCTTAGAGCAAGTGCAAGTATAAGCTCTCGCACTCTGTTCACTCCCCAAATTCTTGGAATTGCCAGGAGTGGGCTGGGCTGAAGCCAGGAACCAGGAATTCAGTACAGGTCTCTCATATGAGTGGCAGGGACTCCAACACTTGAGCCCTGCCTCATTGCCATGATGAGAAGATGTGATCAGGACCAGGAACTAGGAGTTTTTCAAACTGAAAGAAAGAAATCCTAACAAGTAAGAAGAAAATATGAGAAGGTTGAAAACTCACCAGGTAAGAGCTACTATACCAATGAATTCAGAATGTGCTAATATTGTAAATATGGTAAATAAATCATTTAAATCTTTACTGTGAAGGCTAAAAACATGTAATTACTACAGTACCGTATAAAGAGACAGGCAATATGGAAGAGGTACAATGTAATATCAGAAATTCAAAATGCTGGAACAGGGTCCCATTGTTGTGGCATAGCAGGTAAAGCTGCTGCCTGCAACTGCTGGCATAACATATTGGCACCAGTTCATATCCTGGCAACTCTACTTCAGATCCAGATCCATGTTAATGGCCTGGGAAAAGCAACAGAAGAGGGCCCAAGTGTTTGGGCCTCCACCACTCACATGGGAGACCTGCATGAAGCTCCTGGCTCCTGGCTTCAGCCTGGTCCTGCCCTGGCTGTTGTATCCATTTGGGAAGTGAACCAGCAGATAGATCTTTCTGTGTATTTCTGTCCCTCTCTTTCTGTAGGTCTGACTTTAAAATAAATAAAGAAATCTTTCAAAAAAATAAATATGCTGAACCAGTGCTATAGTGTAGTAGGTTAAACCATGGCTTACAATGCTGGCATTCCATGTCAGAGTGCCGGGTCGAGTACCAGCTGCTCTGCTTCCAATCCAGTTCCCTGCTAATGTGCCTGGGAAACCAGTAGAAGATGGCCCAAGTACTCCCTGTGGGAGACTGGAAATGTGTTCCTGGCTCCTGGCTTCAGCCTGGCCCAGACCATCTCAGGAATGACCAGTTGGTTGGTCGGTTGGTCAGTCTCTCCCTCTCTCCCTCTCTCTGCTTTTCAAATAAATAAATAAATAAATATTCTTAAAAAGTAAAAACATGAATATAGAGCACAAATATAGGCGAATTTGTTAAGATTTCTTGTCTCTCTGGTTTATTGTTTGTCTCTTTTCCTATTTTTATAACCAATTTTAAATTATCACTTAAAGATAGCTTGTTATAACCAAAAGAAGTTTCTTTTTTAAGCCTCAAGGTAGCCACAAAACAAAGCACAAACAGAGTTTCCAAAAATAATTAGCAAGAAATCAGAGTATACCACTAGAGTAAATCACTTAACCACAAATGAAGATTGTAATTTGGGGACAGATAAAACAAAATACAAAACAAGTATCAAAATGGCAATAGGAAAACCTGACCTATCAATAATTACCTTAATGTCAATGGACTAAATTCTCACATTAAAAGACAGAGTTGGGGCTGGTGTTGTGACACATTAGGTTAAGCTACCCCTGCAATGCTGGCATCCTATAAGAGCACTGGTTAGAGTCCCAGCAGCTCCACTTTCAATTTAGCTCCCTGCTAATTTACCTAGGAAAGCAGCTGAAGATGGCCCATATACTTTGTCCCCTGCCAACCACATGGGAGATCAAGATGGCATTCAGGGTCCTGGCTTCAGCCTGGCCCAGTCCTGGCCATTGTGGTCACTTGGCAAATGAACCAGCAGATGAAAGATCTCTCCCTCTGTCTCTCCGTCTCTCTCTCTCTCTCTGTAATGTCACCTTTCAAATAAGTAAAAATATCAACAACTTAAAAAACTCAACAACAACATAAAACAATCAATCAAGTTGAGAAATGGGCAAAGGGCTTCAACAGACAGTTCTCAAAAGAAGACACACAAATGGCCAACAAATATATGAAAAAAATACTCAACATCACTAGCCATCAGGGAAATGAAAATCAAAACCACAGTGAGATATCACCTCACCCCTGTCAGAATGGCTAAAATCCAAAACACAGAGTAATAAATGCTGGTGAAGATGTGGTCAAAGGGGAACACTGTTGGTGGGAATGTGAATTAGTGCAGCCACTGTGGAAAACAGTGTGCAGATTTCTTAAAAAAAAAAAAAACAGAAATAGAAGTGCCATATGATTCAGCCATCCCACTACTGGGCATATACCCAAAAGACTTAAATATGATGTATCAAAGAGATAGCTGCACCACCATGTTCATGGCAGCATTGTTCACAATAGCCAATATTTGGAACCAACCAAGGTGTCCATCAGAAGATGAAAGGATAAAGAAAATATAGGGTATATACACAATGGAATATTATTCAGCTATATAAAAAGAACAAAATTTTACCATTTGCAGCAAAATGAATGCAACTGGAAGACATCATGTTGGTGTTTGGACCCAGAAAGACAAATATTGCATATTCTCCCTTACATGGTAAGTTAAAATTTAAAAAAGCAAACAAAAAGAAAGAAAACAGAAAGAAATGTCTGTGTGTATCAGTATTGCTGCAAATATAGTTCTGTAAAATTTTTTTAGCTTTGTGAAACCAATGGTTAAGAATGTTATACTACCATACTTTCCATGATCTTTGATTACTTTAAAATTTACTGTGTATGAGTTAAATGGTCATTTTTCCACTCAATTATTATTATGGTCCTTGTCTGTGTTCCCACTAAACTAGGGTCTTTTTGCTTTTTACTTGTTAAACTTTTATTTGGTGAAGAATGAAGCCTTTTTACTGTAATACAAATTTAAAATGTTATCTCAAAAAAAGAAAAAAGGGAGAAGGAAGGAGGGTGGGAGGAAGGGAATATCATTATGTTCTTAGAATTGGATCTACAAAGCAGATTGAATCTGTTAAAAACTAATTAAAATTTAAAAAAAGAAAATATGAAAAAAGAAAAAAGATGAAAAAGCCCTAGAGTGACCAAATGGATTAAAAACAGTACCCAAATACATTTTGCTTACAAGAAACCATTTCACAGGGCCAGCGCTGTGGCGCTGTGGTGTAAAGCCACTGCCTGCAGTGCCGGCATCCCAGATGAGCACTGGTTTGAGTCCTGGCTGCTCTTTTGATCCAGCTCTCTGCTATGGCCTGGGAAAGCAGTAGAGGATGGCCCAAGTCCTCGGGCCCCTACACCCGCATGGGAGACCTGGAAGAAGCTCCTGGCTCCTGCCTTTAGATCGGCACAGCATGAGCCTTGAGCCTTTGCAGCCAATTGGGGAGTGAACCAGTAGATGGAAGACCTTTCTCTCTCTCTCTCTCTCTGTGTGTAACTCAGAATTTCAAATAAATAAATAAATATTTTTTTTAAAAAAGAAACCATTTCACCTCCAAGGATACATTTAGACTGAAAAATGAAAGGTTTAAACAAGATATCACATGCAAATGGAACCCAAAATAAAGCAGAAGTAGCCATAATTATATCATATAAAATATTTCAAAATGTTTATTTATTTGAAAGGCAGAATGTCAGGGAGAAGAGACAGAGGGAGAGATCTTCTATCTGTTGGTTCACCCCCAAATGTCTTCAACAGCCAGAGTTGGGCCAGGAGGAAGCCAGGAGTCAGGAACACTATTCTGGTCTCCCAGATGGGTGGAGTACTTGTACTTGAGCCATCTTCTGCTACCTTCCAAGACACAGTACCAAGAAGTTGGATCAGAATCAGGGAACTAGGACTGGAACAGACATTCCCATATGGAATGTTGGTGTCACAAGTGGCAGACTAACCCACTGTGCCACAATTCCAGCTCTATGATAAAATAGATTTTAAATCTAAAGCAGTAAAAATATCCCAGGATGATTATGATATGATGACAAAGGGTTCAACCCAGCAAGAAGAAATAATACTTTTAAATATGTATGCACCCAATGTTGGAACAGACAAATATATAAGGCAAATATGAAGTAGACATAAAAGGAGAGATAAGACTCCAATACAATAGTATGGGACTTTAACACAACTCTTTCAGAAATGAACTGTTCATCTATTCTAGAAAAAAAATCAACAAAGAAATAGCAGAATTCAATAGTACTTTAGATTAACTGGACCTAACAGACAACTATAGAACTTCCTATCTGACAAATGCAGAATATGTATATTCTTCTCAACACTACATGGAACATTTTTCATGATAGAGCATTTACTAGGCCCTAAAATAAGACTCAACAAATTTAAAATAATAGAAATCATATTGAGTTTCTTTTCTAACCACAACGCAATAAAACTAGAAATTAATGAAAAAATGTAAACAATTATACATGCATGGAAATTAAACTTATTCCTGAAGAACCAACAGATCAAGGAAGAAATCAAGGAGGAAGTTAAAAATGTCTTGAAATGAATGAAAATAGGCACATTTAAGCCTGGGATTATGAAGTGAATTAAAATTATGTTTTTGCAAAACTTAAAAAGAAAAGAGGGGAGGGAAGGAGGAGTATTGGAGGAGAGAGGGAGGAAGGAAGCATACTTATCTTCTTAGAACTGTACCTAAGAAATACATGAAATCTGTTCTCTTTTTATTAAAAACAAAACAAATCCTATGCAAGACAGCAAAAAGCAGTGCTAAAAAGAAGTGTATAGCAATTAAGGCCTGAATAATAATAAATAAATAAACAGAAAGATCTCAAGCAATTTATCACTGCATCTCAAGGAACCAGAAAAAGGACAAATCAAATCCAAAAATCGTAAAAGGAAAGAAACAATAAAACTCAGAGCACAAATGACACAGAAACTTAAAAAGTACAAAAACTTAATGAAATAAAAAGCTCATTCTTTAAAAAGAAAAGTAAAATTGATAAACCATTAGCTGATTATGCAAGCAAAAAAGAGAAGCTTCATATACAGAAAATCAGATGGAAATAGAGACATTACCACTTACACTACAAGAATAAACAGGGTTGCCAGAGTTTATTAAAAACAACTATATGGAGGGGCCGGCACCGTGGCTCACTTGGTTAATCCTCTGCCTGCAGCGCCGGCATCGCATATGAGCGCTGAGTTCTAGTCCCGGTTGCTCCTCTTCCAGTCCTGCTCTCTGCTGTGGCCCGGAAGGGCAGTGGAGAATGGCCCAAGTGCTTGGGCCCCTGCACCCGCACGGGAGACCAGGAGGAAGCACCTGGCTCCTGGTTTCGGACTGGCACAGTGCCAGCCGTGGCAGGCATTTGGGGAGTGAACCAACGGAAGGAAGACCTTTCTCTCTCTCACTGTCTGCAACTCTACCTGTTGAATAAATAAATAAAATAAGCAAATTTGTTAACCTAGTAGAAATGGATAAACTCTTTGACACATACACCTTACTCAGAATGAATCATAAAGAAATATAATACATTTCAAATAGTGAGACTGAGTCAGTAATAAAAACTCTCCCATCAAAGAAAAGCCCAGTATCTGATGGCTTCACTGCTAAATTCTATCAAACTTTTAAAGAAGCTTTGGTATTAATATCAATCCTCCTTAAATTATTTTTAAAATGTGAGAGTAGTAGTTCTTCCCAAATCATTCTATGAGGCCAGCATTACCTTGATACCAAAACCTGACAAGGATACTACAATAACAAAAAAGAAAGCTACAGGCCAATATCCTTGATGAACATCAGTGCAATAATCCTCAAAAAAAAAAAAACCACTAGCAAGTAGAATCCAACAGCACATCAAAAAGATCATTCACCAGGATCAAACTGGATTCATCCCAGGGATGCAGGGATGGCTCAACATAGACAAATCAATAAATATGATACATCACATCAACAAAAAGGACAAAACTAATGTGATCATCTCAACAGATACAGAAAAAGAATCTGATTAACTTTGTTTCATGATAAAATTCTGGCCAAATTAGGTACACTTCCACATAAAAAAAGGTCATATATAACAGGGAAACAACTAACATCATATTGGTTGAGAAAAAAATAAAACGATTTTTCTTTTAAAATCTGAAACAAGGCAAAGGGTAGTCACTTTCACTTTTATTCAAAATAATACTGGAGGTCCTAGCTAAAGCAATTACACAACACTTCACGGCCTTTTGGCTAAAATCAAGTGTAAAGCAATTACACAAGAAAAATAAAGAGCATCCAAGTTGGAAAGGAAGAAGTCAATCTGCCACAATTTTCAGATGGGAAGAATCACTGTATTCCTAAAGTTGTACTTATGAAATTGGTACTCATTAAATAAATGGTTTCTTTAGGGAAAATTTTTTCAGATGTCATGATCTTATATATAGAAAACTCCGGGGTCATTGCCATGGTGTAGCAGGTAAAGACACTGCCTGCAGTGCCAGCATTCCATATGGGCACTTGTTCAAGTCCCAGTTGCTCTACTTCCAATCCAGCTCTCTCCTATGCCCTGGGAAAGCAGTAGAAGATGCCCGCACCCTCATAGGAGTCCTAGAAGAGGCTCCTGGCTCCTGGTTTCAGATTGGCACAGTTCTGGCCTTTACAGCCATCTGGGGAGTAAACCAGCGGACGGAAGACCTCTCTCTCCCTCTCTGCCTCTCTGTAACTCCTCCTTTCAAACAGATAAATAAATCTTAAAAATAAGAAAACCCCAAGGACTCTACCAAGAGGGCATCAGAACTAATAAACAAATTCAACAAAATTATAGGATACAAAGGCAATGTACCAAAAGCAGTAATGTTATTATACACCAGTAGTGAAATCAGCTGAAAAAGAAATCCAAAAAGCAATTTCATTTCTAATAGCTACAAAAAATAAATTTAACTGAAGAAATGAGAGATCTCTACAATGAAAATTGTAAATCACTGAAGAAAGATATTGAATATGACAATATGATATGGAAAAAACATCTCATGTTTATGGATTAAAAATCAATATAATTAACATGTGCATAACTACCCAAAGCAACTTATAGATCCAATGCAATCCCTATCAAAATCCCAATGATATTTTTCACAGAACCAGGAAAAAAAAACTACTAAAATTTATATAGAAGTACAAATTACTCCAGTTAGCCAAAGTGACCTTCAGGAAAAAAGAACAAGTAAGGAAGCATTATACTGACTTTAAGACATCACAAGGCCTCAGTAATTAAAGCAGCATGGTATTGGCAAAAAAACAGATTCACAGACCAAAGAAAGAGACCCTAGAAGTAAAACCACATATCTACAGCCAACTAGTCTTTAACAGAGATGCTAAGAGCATGCATTTGAACAAGTACAGTCTTTTTATCAAATAGTGGTGGGAAATTTGGATCTCCGTATGCAGAGCAATGAAACTAGAATTCCATGTCTCATTTACAAAAATCAGCTCAAAATGGATTAAAGACCTAAATGTGAGACCTGAAACTTTGAGACTATTAGATGAAAACATGGCGGGGGGCGGCGCTGTGGCATGGTGGGTAAAGCCATCGCCTGCAGTGCCGGCATCCCATTTGGGCAGTGGTCTGAGTTCCAGCAGCTTTATTCAGATCCAGCTCTCTGCTATGGCCTGGGAAAGCAGCAGAAGATGGCCCAAGTCCTTGGGCCCCCGCACACACGTGGGAGACCCAGAAGCTCCTGGTTCCTGCCTTCAGACTGGCACAGCTCCGTCCATTGTGACTAATTGGGGAGTGAACCAGCAGATGGAAGACCTCTCTTTCTCTCTCTGCCTCTCCTTCTCTCTCTGTGAAACTCTGATTTTCAAATAAATAAATAAATCTTTTAAAAAAAAGTAGATGAAAACATAAAAAAAATTTCAGGACACTGGATGGGCAATAATTTTCTGTATCACACCCACAAAGCACAGGAAACAAAAGCAAAAATAGATAAATGGAAGTTCATCAAAATAAAGAGCTTTTGCACAGCACAGGAAACAATCAACAGAGCAAAGAGGCAACTACAGAATGGGAGAAAATATTTGCAAGCTAACTTCTGACAAAGGGTTGATATAGAGAAACCAACAGCTCAATAGCAAAAAATCAAAAATGTCAAATTTAAAAATGGGCAATATAACTAAATAGACATTTCTTAAAGGAATACATATAAATGTCCAACAGGTACATGAAAAAATGCTCAACATCACTAATCATCAGGGAAATGTAAATAAAAGCATAATGAGATTATAATCTATTATTAAACAGACAAAAGATAACAGGAATTGGCAAGCATGTGGAGAAAAAGAACCCTGTACATAATTGCTAGGAATGTATATTAGTGTAGTCATTGTGGAAAACAGTATGGAGGTTTCTCAAAAACTAAAAATAGAACTCCCATATGATCGAGCAATCCCACTTCTGGGTATATATCCAAGGGAAATGAAATCAATCTGTTCAAGAGGCATCTGCACTCCTATGATTACTTCAGCACTATTCACAACTTAAGTGGCCATCTACTGATGACCAGATAAAGCAAATGTGATACATACAATGGATAAATAAATATATTTACCATGACTGGACATTATACAATGCATACATGCAATGAAACATCACATACACCCCACTAAATATGTACAATTTTTTAAAAAATAAGAAAATAAAAAAGGAAAAAATGCCAATTAATCTATAATGACAGAAAGCAGATGCATTAATTCCTAAGGCTAGAGTATGGGATAAAAAGGATAAATTACAAAGAGGTACAAAGAATATTTGAAGGAGATGGATATATTCAATATTTTGATAGTGGTGATGATTTCACTGGTATATACACAAGCCAAAATCTGATCTGTACTGCTGAAACACATTTATTTTGTCAAATTTACCTCAATATGCGCTGGCACTGTGTTGCAGTAGGTTAAAGCCCTGGCATGCAATGCCAGCATCCCATATAGGTGCTGGGTTGAGTCCCGGCTGCTCCACTTCCAATCCAGTTCCCTGCTAATGTGCCTGGGAAAGCAGGACAAGATGGCCCAAGTCTTTGGGACCCTGCACGTACATGGGAGACCTGGAGAAAACTCCTGGCTCCTGGCTTCGGATTGGCTCATCTCTGGCCATTGCGGCCATTTGGGGAGTGAACCAGCAGATGGAAGACCTCTCTCTTTCTCTGTTTCTACCTGTCTCTAATTCTGTCTTTCAAATAAATAAAATAAGTCTTTTAAAAAGTTATCTCACCTAGCACCTGGCTCCTGCCATCGGATGAGCACGGTGCGCCGGCCGCAGCGCGCCATCCGCGGCAGCCATTGGAGGGTGAACCAATGGCAAAGGAAGACCTTTCTCTCTGTCTCTCTCTCTCACTGTCCACTCTGCCTGTCACAAAAAAAAAAAAAAAAGTTATCTCAATGAATGAGTTTCAACCTCTCAAAATAGAAACAATGATACATTTTTAAAAGGCAAACAGCCCTAATATATCAGCAACTATTTTAATATATGAATAGTCTAAATGCACCATAGACTAGCAAAGTAGATTTTATTTTTTAAAAATGAGTTATTTATTTGAAAGGCAGAGTTAGAGACAAATCTTCCATCTACTGATTTACTCCCCAGATGACCTCAACGGCTAGGGCTGGGCCAAGCCAAATCCAAGAGACTGGAACACTATCCTAGTCTCCCACATGGAATGCAGGGGCTCAAGCATTTGGGCCATTATCTGCTGCTTTTTCAGGCTCATTAGCAGGGAGCTAGATTGGAAGCAGAGCGACTGGGACTGGTATTGGCACTCATATAGGATGTTGACATTGCAGGAGGTGGCTTAACCTGCAGCACCATGACATCAGCCCTACAAAATAGACTTTAAAAAACATGACCAGGGCTGGAGATGCAGTGCAGCAAGTAAAGCTGCTGCCTGTAACACCAGCATCCCATATGAGCACCAGTTCTTGTCCCAGCTGCTCCACTTTCAATCCAGCTCCCTGCTAATGCACCTGAGAACACAATGGAAGATGGCCTGAACCCATGTGGGAGACCTGGACGAGGCTCCTGGCTTCAGTCTGGCCCAGCTCTGGCTGTTGTAGCCATCTAGAGAGTGAACCAGTGAATGGAAGATCTCTCTCTGTGTCTCTCCCTCTATCTCTGTAACTCATTCAAATAAAGAAATAAATATTTTTAAAAAATGACCCAGCAATATGCTATCCACAAGAAATTAATATTAACATCCTGGGTAGGTTGAAAGTAGATGAATGGAAAAAAAGATGTGCCATTGAAATATAAATTTATTATATTTTATTTTATTGACTTGATTTGATTTAAAAGGCAGAGAGAGAGACGTCATCTACCCACTGGCCTACTCCTAAAATGTCTACAATAACCAGGACTAGGCCAAGTTTCTCACATGGGTGGCAAGGACACAGTTACTTGAGCCATCACCTGCAGCCTCTTATTATGCATATTATAATGCAGGAAGCTTGAATAGGAAGTGGAGCCAGGAAGGACTCAACCCCAGGGAATCTGATATTGGATGCAGGCATCCCAAGTGGCATCTTGCCTACTATGCCAAACACCCACCTTGAAACATAAATTTCTTAAAAAGCACCAGTAGGTACACTACTATCAGTTAAACTCGACCTCATAGCAAAAAAAAAATTACTAGGGAGAAAGAGGAGTATTACATAATATTCATGAAATAACATAATCACAGTGATTAAAATGATTGGAGGTCAAGGGTTTGGGAAGAAGGTAAAGAAGGTGGATGTGGTTTTATAAAGACTTAGAATGAGAGAGCCTTGTGATGGGACAATTAAATATTTTGATGTGATGATTATTACATGCAGTTACACGTGCAAAAATTCCAGAGCTACACACACATACAATGCTTATGAAAGTGGGAAATTTGAGTAAGGTCACCATCAGTTTTCTGTTTATTTTCTACTGTACTATTGTTATAAAACAACACTGGAGGAAGTGTGAAAAGGATATGCCTGAACATTTATTGTTATTTACTATGAATTTCTTTCTTTTTTTTTTTTTTGGACAGGCAGAGTGGACAGTGAGAAAGAGAGACAGAGAGAAAGGTCTTCCTTTGCCGTTGGTTCACCCTCCAATGGCTGCCATGGTCGGCGTGCTGCGGCCGGCGCACCGCGCTCATCCGATGGCAGGAGCCAGGTGCTAGGTGTTTTTTCCTGGTCTCCCATGGGGTGCAGGGCCCAAGTACTTGGGCCATCCTCCACTGCACTCCCGGGCCACAGCAGAGAGCTGGCCTGGAAGAGGGGCAACCGGGACAGAATCCGGTGCCCCGACCGGGACTAGAACCCGGTGTGCCGGCGCCTCAAGGCGGAGGATTAGCCTGTTGAGCCACAGCGCTGGCCACTATGAATTTATTTCAAAAATAGCATTTATATATGTATATGTATATATCTACACAGATGTCTGTGTGTATACATTCAGAATCTGACCACTTTTGGCTTTTCCCATGACTACTACTACCCTAGTCCAACCATGTGCTCTCATCTGGACTACTATAACACCCTCCTAACTGATCTCCCTGCTTCTTCTCCTGACTTTTTCTTAGAGTCACCAGAATATTCTCTTTTTATATATAAATCAAATCAAGTCACTCTTAACCTCCCAATGCTTTCTCAATGCAGAGTAAAATCCAAAACTCCATTTTTTTTCTACAAAGGCCTACATTATTTGGTGTCTAAATATATCTTTGACCTTCTTTTCTACCACTATCTAACTCTCAATGTTCTAGACACATATCCCTCCTTGCTATTCTTGAACATACCAAACAAGTTTCCAACTCAGGGCCTTTGAACATCCTATTATCTCTTCCGTAACACTCCTCCTCCAGATATTCACATGCCCCACTCCCTTGATTCTTTCAGCTCTCTGCTCTGTATCATCTCATCAGACACTTCTCTTGATCACTGTATCAAAAATGGTACCATCTATTGTTCCTAATTGTCATATCTTGATTTACAGTAGCAAGGTCCTTATCACTATGTGACATTATATATTATATATTGGTCATTTATTGCCTGTGTCATCCCCTATGAGTATAGGAACTTTAGTCTCATCACCACTGTATCCCTGGTGCCTAAAACAGGGATGGCTATGTAGTAGACAATAAATAAAGTTGAATGAATGAACGCACAGGTCAAAAGGGGAAAAATCAATTTAGTTTATAATTTAGGTTTCCCAGTAGCCAAGATATAATATTTGCATCACTGCTTCTTTAAGCCTAGCATTATACCATATAGTCCAAATATTTATCTGTTCTTTGGAATCACTCATTGTTTTTATATACATTTTACAATTTTTTTCTTTTAAAGAACTTTTATTAATAGAACAGATTTCATGTATTTCTCTTTTTTTCTTTTTTTAAAGTTCTTTTTAATTTATTTGAAACTCAGAGTTACACAGAGAGAGGAAAGGCGGTGGGGGGGTCTTCCATCTGCTGGTTTACTCCTCAATGGGCCTCGCGGCTTGAGCTGTGCCAATCCGAAGCCAGAAGCCAGGAGCTTCCTCCAGGAATCCCACGTGGGTACAGGGGCCCAAGGACTCGGGCCATCTTCTACTGCTTTCGCAGGCCATAGCAGGGAGCTAGATCAGAAGTGGAGGAGCAGGGACTGAAACCAGTGCCCATATGAGATGCCAGCACTACAGGCAGCAGCTTTACCTGCTATGCCACAGTGCCAGCCTCCTCTTTTTAATTTTTTTAAAAAATGTATTTATTTAAAAGGAAGAGTTACAGAGAGAGAGAGAGAGAGAGAGAGAGAGAGAGAAGGAGGGAGACACACACACACACACACAGAGAGAGAGAGAGAGAGAGAGAGAGAATCTTCCATCCACTGGTTCACTCCCCAAATTGCTGCAATGGCTGGGGCTGTGTCAGATGGAAGACAGAAGCCAAGCCAGGAGCTAGGAAATTCTTTTGGGTCTCCCATGTGGGTGCAGGGGCCCAAGAACAATAAATAAGACCCGGGTCATCTTTGAGGTTTTGCCAGGCACATTAGCAGGGAGGCAGATGGGAAGTGGAACAGCTAGGACTGGAACTAGCATTCTTATGGGATGTCAGCACTGCAGATGGCGGCTTAACCTGCAGCACCACAGTGCCAGCCCCATATTTCATGTATTTCATAGGCATAATTCTAAAAAGATAATGATATTTCTCTCTCTCCTTTTCCCCCACCCTCCCTAAATCCCTCTTTCCTTTTTTTGTTTTTTCTTCAATTTTTGCAAAAACACAATTTCAATCCACTCCATAATCACAGGCTTAATGCACCACTAACCACAATATTCAACAAGTAAAAAGTAGGAAGACCATGGTTCCATAGGAGTATAAACAAGGGCCAAAAAAAAAGAATCAAATCATAAGATGTCTGTTTCATCCCTATACATTATTTTATTTCATGTTAATTGCCACACATCAGAGAAAACATGATATTTGTCCTTTTGGGATTGGAGTATTTCACTAAGCATAATTTTTAATATATTAACAATTTTATCTTTTAAAAAAATTACACAAGGATGTCCGCTATATTCTGCTTCATTTTAATTTTTTGTTTTTTCTATTTATTTTGCTCAGAAAAAATATACATCAAAATTATCTGTATATTTTATAAGGCTTCTTTTATCATATATTCTGGTTACTCTGGGTGCTAATATCTAGAAGAAACTAGAAACCTCAAGATTTCGATTCTAGTCATAGCTTTTTATTTTTACTAACTTGTGTGATCTTGGAAAAGATTTTTTTAATTGCCTCTGGGAATTAGTTTCCTACTCTTTAAAATGAGAAGGGTAGATAATACAATCTCTGACAGTTATTCTTGTCCTATGAATGAAGGTAAGCATACAGTAAAAGTGCTCCATTTCTTTTTTTAGACACATATTTTATACATAAGTCTTTACATAGTGTATTCCACATACTACAGTTTATACTCCACAGTATACATCAATTGAGATTCTGGTCAACCTATAATCTTCCCTTCTATAGAACTGTATATCCCCTAATTTGAGGTTGGGACCTAAAATCCGTATTTATACATGATATTGGCCCTTCAGCCATAGATAAACAGATCCTGGCTGGATATCTGGTCCAAACTAGGTTGAGGAATGGGGATTCAGAGATACAAATAAGTATCTTCTGAATACCTGAATTTATGTAAACTTAGGAACTCTTCAGTGAGCAATGTAGGCTACATGCTGAAAGAGTGAGAAGAATGAAGTAGGTCGGTAAGATGAAAGAAACACAAATAAACAAAAGAATCTATAGTCCCAAGGAGGTAGAAGAGAAAGGGGGAGTAAAGTTCCCTTAGCTAATGACAGCTTTTCATGCATCTTCAGGTCCCATTTGTGCCTAAGCTTCACTTTCTGCACTTGGATTCTATAAAAATCTCTCATATTCCTCACACAAATTACATTTTCCTTTAAGCTGATTATAAGTACATCTTTACTATTTGTGATCAAAAATCTTTAATTGAGACACATACAGTTGGGTTGGTGTTCAATAAAGAAATTACAAACAACTTAAAGCTCTGGACATCTTATGCAAAGTATTCCTTCCCTAATTTCATTACATACTTGGATTAATGCTTAGTTAATTGAAAATTCATTAACCAAGATATGGCCTTTATTTAGCTAAATATCCAGGTCTATGTAGATTAGAAATATTCATATTCAAATACAATTACAAATTTACCTTCCAAAATCAAATCATCTTAATTTTTTTTCTGAGTGTACTCTCCTTTTCTACAGACTACAAAGAATTACATAGATTTCACTAATTCCTACTCTGTATTCAGTGTTTAGCCATGAGAAAAGTGTTACATGATCACTGAGCCTCTCCTCATCTCATTCATAAATAGACAAACAGCAAAGTTTTATCACACATCACAGGAATGACAAAAGGAATGAGAGATGGCAAGAATTCTAATTAATTGAAAAAATCCAATGAGCTAAATTTTTATTTTGGTTGACTCAACAACCATTGTGATTTGTAAGTAAATGCCAATGAATTATACAGCAAATTATCAATACTGTAAAAGGCAGGAAACCAACCAACCAACCAACCTAGCTTCTTCCACCCTCTTAAAAGAGCATCTATAGTAAATAACAAGCCTATAACAACTCTGTTTTTAGGTGTAGCTGTGCTCTGTTCTAAAATTAACCACACTGGAAGTTACAGTTTCTTTTCAGAAGAATTTTATCCCAGGGTATCAGAAATGCTGTTCTTTTAAACAGTTTATTGAAATACAGTCTACATATCAAGAAATGCACATAAGTGTACAGGTAAATGAGTTTGTCATCTGATCACACTCATAACCAACACCATTACTAGTATCCCAAGAGTCCTCACTATCCACCTCCCATTTCTTTTAGAGCTTATTGAATCATAATGTAAATAGAACAAGTAAGTATCAGTATGCATGATTACATGATTATTAACTCAGACAGGAAGAAGAAGGTCCTGAAGTTCTGGTACTTCCAGAGCTGCCACAACATCATTAAAACTGCTTGTTTTAAGTTTATTTTTGAATGTATTTATTTCATGTACTTGAGAGGCAGAGAGACAGTGACAGACAGAAAGCTAAAGCTCCCTTTTCACTGGATCACTCCCAGATGCAGCTGGGGCTGATTCAGCCAGGAATTTCAGGTATGTATTAGCAAGAAGCTGGCATCAGGAGTAGGTCTAAGACTCTAATATGGGATGCAGGCATCTAAATTGCTGCGCCAAAAGCTCATCTCTGGTTGTAACTTTAACTGCACATTTTACTTACTTACTCTGAAGAATAAAGAATTTGTAAGTGCATAGAATTTACACACAATTGATATTGCCACCGCACTTTTTAAAACATCTGAGATCAGTTTACCATTACTATTGCTTCAACACTGCTTACACTACAGGTTGTATTATTACATATAGCTTATATATATATCTTGTGCAGTGAAGCTTATTACCTATGTTACATTTCATGTTAACCAGTAATCAATTTGAAAGCAAAAAGCAGTTCTGGGTAGTTAAGAAATATCACAGATTGTAAAAAGAATTCTCTGAATTCCTCTGTTAAAAGACATATGAGTAAAAGAAAAGTTGCAGCAATAAAAAAGAATAAGACAGAGAAGATGTTCCTTTTTATTCTAAAATGAAAAAAGACACTAAGGACAATTATATAAAGAAGGTAAAAATATAATGATGAACTCTGAACCAATCAGGATGAAAGGACCCCTACTTTAATTACAGAAGCAGTAAATACCCAACTTTGTACATACTACAATAAGTAAAATAAATTATTTTTGAAGTAAGAATCTAATGATTCAAAAATTGCTTAAGTTAGAGCCAGTATTATAAAAGAACTTGGGTAATTATTCTCCTTGGTGCTACTTCCAGTCAAATTATTTAGTTTCAAATGCATTGGGTAACGGTCCAGCATTTCACACTATCACAGAAAATCTTTCCTAAATAGATTTAAAAAAGAAATGTTTCTTACAAAGTTCATTTAGGGACCACAGAAGTAGCTCAGGAGTGACAGTGAGAACTTATATCCACAGTAGTTAGGAAAAGTGGAAGTAAGGTACAGAAAGTGACCCTAACGAGGAGCTACCTGCATACCGCTACATGCCTGTGAAAGGTTATAGAAATACCAATATTTACTATATAATGATTTTAAATGAAGATTGTTAGAAAACATCCATTGTTCTCATTAAAATAGGTTAAGCTGCCACTTGAGATGCCTGCATCCCATGTTAGTGGACTGAATTCAAATCCCATCTCTGCTTCTAATTCCAGCTTCCTGCTAATGTGCACTCTGGAAGACAGCAGATTATGACTCAAGTATTTGAGTCCATGCCACCCACGTTGAAGACTTGGATTGAGTTCCAGTCTCCTGGAACAATCAGATGGAAGATACTGATTTCTCAATATCCCTAACCTCTGTCTCTGCCTTGCAAATATATAAAAATAAATAAAAATAAATACAAAAAATAAATAATTTTTTAAAAAATCACAACAAAATGTAATTTCAGGTTTCACTTACTATTTATTGCATTTTAAAAATTGTTACAAATAACTTCTATTACAGAATACTATCAGTAACCAAATTAGTCTTCTTTTTAAAAAATATTATTTATTTGAAAGGCACAATGAGAGAGAGAGAGAATGAGCAAGCACTTCTAAGTGCTGGTTCACTCTTCAAATGGCTGCACCAATTGGTGCCCGGCCAGACTGAAGCCAGCAGCAAGGAAATCCACCCCGGTCTCCCACATCAGTGGCAAGGGCCAAGCAATTAAGCCATCTTCTGCTGCTTTCCCAGGCACATTAGCAGGGAGCTGGAGCTCTGATATGAGTTGTCAGTGTCACAGGTGGCAGTTTAAGCTGCTACACCATAGCACGAGCCAAAATATTAATCTTATACACTTGTCACCAAGAAAATAAGAATAAATCAGACTATATGGGAACTTTTGGATACCAATAAGCCCAAGGAGAGTTCATAATGCTAAGATATGATATTAAGAGAATAATAACTCTGTGTGAGACAGTTTCTGTGAATGTTAGTTCACAACTTGTATATAAAGCTCTCTTTTTTTTGCATTTTTTATTTAGTAAATATAAATTTCCAAAGTACAGTTTATGGATTACAATGGCTCCCTCCCCCCCGATAATTTCCCTCCCACTCACACCCCTCCCATCTCCCGCTCCCTCTCCCATTCCATTCATTTTCAATTATCTTTATATACAGAAGATTGATTTAGTATATATTAAGTAAAGATTTCATCAGTTTGCACCCACACAGAAACACAAAGTGTAAAATACTGTTTCAGTACTAGTTATAGCATCAATTCACACTGGACAACACATCAAGGACAGATCCCACATGAGAAGTAAGTACATAGTGATTCCTGAAGTTGATTTAACAATTTGACACTCTTGTTTATGGCGTCAGTAATCTCCCTAGGCTCTAAACATGAGTTGCCAAGGCTATGGAAGCCTTTTGAGTTCGCCAACTTCGATCTTATTCCTACAGGTTCATAGCCAAAGTGGAAGTTCTCTCCTCCCTTCAGAGAAAGGTACCTCCTTCTTTGATGGCCCCGTTCATAAAGCTGTTTTATTTTGATTGTAGGTGCCAACTTCATCCCTTGAAGAAGGAATTCTACTTTCTACTTCCCTTCCTATAGTGAATTTGCTACAAGTATCTTCTACTTAGTGAAAATGGTTATGTGCCCGGACAATTTGCTCCTCAAAGAATTGTTGGGTAAAAGTTTTTTTTTTTTTCATAAGCTTCCATCAGGAAAAAATCTAGATATGAGCTCAGATAGAAAAATTTTTGGCCCACTGACATAATAAAATCATATTTTCAAATACGGTGACTAAAATATTTAAGGAAAATCAGAGCTCACAGATACCTCATTGGTAATCAGTATAATGCTGTTCTGCCTCCAGATTAAGGAATTAGGTAAAAACACTGAGTGACCCCTCTTAACGTAACAGAAATTGAGCACTCCTTACCCTATTTCACATGCTGCCAAGACAAGTTAAGTAATTTACTCATAAATGTACCTGTCTTAAATCATAATAGTACTTAGAATTTAGCATATAAGATAATTTTCATTTACTCAGCAATTTCTCCATCATTAAAATTCACCAGTTCTCTTTCTAAAGATCTTCCCTTTGATACCAGCATAAGAAACTAAAATGAGAAATTCACAACACTTGCTTAGCAAAGGAAATTTACCCAAATGCCTTCTAGATACATTTTTCTGTTAACTGAGTAATTTCTAACAATAATCATATATTTGTTTACTGTTGTCTGTGTGGGTGATCCTGTTATCTAAAATTTTACTTATTTAACTAATAGTTGACATTCTAAGTAGAGGACATTCAAAATAATAATTATATTTGTTAAGCTTAGAAACTATTAACCTCTGCTCAAGTCCCATCTCTGGGCCAGCAAAAGATACCAAATAAAAGATACCAATATGGTGTGCAGATGCTTCAAAAATTTCAATTTGGGTATACCTTTCCTTAGAGTAAATCTCTGTACTTGGTATTCTAACATGTGAATTTCTGTTGGGAGACATCTCTCGATGTAACAGATATGCTCCTTGACTTACAGTAGGATTACATTTGTATAAACCCACCATAACTTGAAAATGCACTTAATACATCTAACCTACCAAACATCATAGTTTAACAACACAGTATACTGTACAGTACCAGTTGTTTTCTCCCCTGATCACATGGGTGAGTGGGAGCTGCATCTCATTATGCTGCCCAGCATCACTAGAAATAAGTACATGTTACTTAGTCCAGGAAAAGATCAAAAAACCAGACACGAAAAAAAAGAAAACAAATACTGCATGTTCTCCCTTATACGTGTGAGCTAAAATTAAAAAAAAAAAATCCATCTGACCACAGAATGTTGATTACTAGAGGCTGGGAGGAATGAGAGGGGAAAAAGGGTTTTGGATTTTAAAAAAGAGAAGTTAGTCATCATTCATTAATCATGACATGTTATGAGATGTTAACAAGAGAAATGAGGGTGAGGGGTATATGGAAACTCTTTATATTGCTACTTTACAATTTTTGTTTTATAAATTTAAAACTATTTGAGATTAAATGTTTAAAATAATAAAAATATAGTTTCAACTGAATGTAAATCACTTTCCTACTGTTATGAAGCTGAAAAATCATGTCAGGGACCTCCTATGATTACAATATGTTTTGTTGTTATATTTCTATAATATAAACATCAACTTACAATGGTTTCCTAAAACTCAAGAGGCCATTACTCTTGTAATCAATTCTCAAAACATTAGAAAGTTGTTAGAGCACGCTGTGGCATAGCGGGTTAAGCCGCCACCTGCAGTGCCGGCATTCCATATGGGCACTGGTTTAAGTCAATCCAGCTCCCTGCTAATGTGCCTTGGAAAGCAATGGAATATGGTCCAAGTACTTGGGCCCCTGCACCCACGTGGGAGACCCAGAAGAAGCTCCTGGCTCCAGGCTTTGGACCAGCTCCATTTCAGCCATTGTAGCCATTTGGGGAGTGAAACAGTGAATGGAAAATCTCTCTTTCTCTCTCTGCCTCTGCCTCCTGAAAGAAGCTCCTGGCTCCTGGCTTTGGACCAGCTCCGTTTCAGTCATTGTGGCCATTTGGGGAGTGAAACAGTAGATAGAAGATCTCTTTCTCTCTCTCTCTGCCTCTCTGTAATTCTGCCTTTCAAATAAATAAATAAATCTTTAAAAAGGAAAGTTGTTAGAAATGCCCTAGAAGAAGTTTTGCAGAGGTTTATAACTGTACTTTAAACACTGATGTTAGCTGTCAATTGCTAATAAATCCATTATTAATAGCATCCGAACTTTGACAGACATAAATTTGTAGGACTCTGCTAATATGCCCTCCACTTTCTTTCAGAAAATAATAAGAAATAAAAATACTAAATTGTAATATTAAAAACTAAGTAACCATATATCTTAATGAACCATAATTGATTTTCTTTATATAAAAATGTTCCTAATTTACTTTAGCAAGAAACAGTATTTGGAGCATATTAATAATCTAAGGCTGTACTAATACCACCAGTCTTGTGCAAAGATTATAACTGTCTTTTAGTAAACAATAAAAAAACAGGTTATAAAAATGTAAAATTAAGTCTGTACCTATATCTGCTTATAAAATATTCTCACTTGCCCCATGAAATAGGATGATTCATTTAAGTCTAGTATCTATAGCATGTACAGTTCTAAAATTATTTATATTGATTATAATATATGTTAAAATATGTTCTTAAAAGAGCAAATAAAGTAAAAGATTAAATATTATTTATCATTTATTAATACAGCAGGTAATTCATCATAGAAAATTATGCCCACTGCAAATGATTTCATTGCCACTGACAGTTTCCTCCCCTTTTAGATTTATCCAGGACAATATACCCAAGGATTAGAAAAGTGAGTACTTTAGCTCATACTATGGTAAACTCCTCTCCCTGCCAACAAAACCTATACTTCTATTAAGAACCAAATCAAATCTGATTTTTCTCCATAAGGCCTTCCCAGACAAACCCCTGTCTCCACTGATCTCCCTTTACTCTTAATTCTTTTAGTATTTATTATGTACTACTCTGTTCCAATTGTTGACCATGATGTCTCATGTATGTATTCTGTGTCCCCAGTGGGTAAGCAATTTATTCCTGGGACCTGTTTCTTTTCTATCCTCCACAATACCCTGTACAGTAAGTGGACACTTCATAGAAGCTATAAAATAAAAGCTTGTTGAAAGCCACTTAAAAAAAACCTCATTCCAATGTTCACTGGTCAAGTACCTTGATAGCACTTGCAAAATGAGTTATCAATATTATCTCATAATGTGGTTATGAGATGCTCTTGAGCACGTAGCACCTTCAAAGCCACACTCATTACAGTAGAACTCTAAATTTGATGCAAGTAATTGGCCAGTCCTGAAAGTATGTAAAGGTACACAGCAGGTACTCATTATTTCAAATAATTCAGGCTTGAATTCATCACGAGATATTCCAAAATGAAAACATTTTTAACTTTGCAATCCAGCAACTAGAAGTATGTCAGTTTGCCAGTGCACAAACAAAAAATACACACTTCAGTACAAGATTATTTTGCAGTGGTACCAGAATTATATTGTGCTTTAAATCACAACCAAGAGGACCTCAAATAACAAGAAAGATGCCAAGGCAAAGCATGTTAACCAAAACTATCAGGGAGTTGGCAGTCTTGGCAGATTCAGTAGATAAAGTTATCTAATTACAAATGACATCTACATTCTTTTTTACAAACTTAGCTTAAAAGGGTTTACCAAAAACTAAATTTAGCCTTTCCATTACTGCATTTCTTTTTCACTGCTACTCAAAGAAACCTGAAATGGCTTAAAAACCAGTTGAGAGGGAAGAGAGCCAAAGAAAAGGAAACTACCTTTTATTGTCTGTTCACAAAAGTACCCTAACAATCAAAATTACTAGTTAATTTAAATTCAGTCCACTTATGAAAGGGGTCAACTGTGAACAATAATTTGTATCAACCATTGCTTTTAAAGAAACAACCTCACTCCTTAAAGATAATACTGCTATTTTTCAAAAAGCATCACACAATTTTAGATCCTTATCAAATCATCTTGTCTACAACATCCCTTCAAGTGCCTCCTGTCAATGTTTATGGGAAACAACTAAATTCAACTGCAGGTACTTCAGGCAGAACAGATAGATCCCAACTCATGCTCACTTTTATTAGGGGCATTTTAGGTTCCATCATCATATTTGTAAGAAAAAGAAGTATGCCATTCTCGATGAAGAGTAGTTAGTTCGTTAAACATGCTTTCCCTCTTATCAATCAGCCACTCCTTGACGACTACTTCTCTTCAAGTTTGATGGCAGTTTGAGAGGTAAGTGCAGTGTGTGTTCTTTTTTTTTTATTATTAGATCATATTATTATTATCAATGCAAGTACTACCTTCCTAACTCTTACTCATCAGGAGTCAGAATCCAAGCACCAGGCTTTCAGAAACTCTCATCACACAACTAGTAAGAACACTGAAAAGTAAGGGCCACTCCAGCTATCTGTTCAAGCCTTGATGTAAGGCGCGACAGCAGCCCGAAGAATGGGCTCGTGAGAAGCCTGGGAACAGGGTGAGCCTCTCAAGAGCGAGAGCCACAGCTAGGGGAAAAGGGCGAGCAAGGCATTGGGAGTCTGTCTCTGAATCGGGGAGCAAGCTCCGTGACTATACGAAGAATTACCGGCACCTATGACATCTAAGAAGCAAAGCCAGGCCTTAAACACTGACCCCATGCTCCTGGACACCCGGGCTGAAACCAGAAAGTGGTGTGGCTCTGTAAAGGAAAACTATCTCGAAGGGAATAGAGAGCGCTGAGCAGATGTAGGTACAGCGTCAGAAGCTTCTGCAGAAGAAAGCAACGCTTCGCTCGCCTCCCGGGGCTGGAGGCCGAAAAGGCGCTCCAGCACCAAGCGAGTGCAGTGCCACTACTCACCCCTACTCTCCTACGATCCCGTCGTCTCTCCGCTCGACGCAGCCCCTGCTGGGGGGAGCCCCTCCCCCGCCCGCCGCCAGGAGTGGGCTCGGCGGGCGAGAGGAGGCGGCGGCGCAGGACTCCAAGAGCTGGAGCCAGTGAGGAGCTGGGACACAGACTGGTGCCTTGTGTTCCGTGGCGCCGCCAACTTCACCACCATCGACGTGGATGGACAAGGTGAGGCAACGGTGGGCAGGCCCTCTCCC
This sequence comes from Sylvilagus floridanus, assembly GCA_949820135.1. Classification (NCBI taxonomy): domain Eukaryota; kingdom Metazoa; phylum Chordata; class Mammalia; order Lagomorpha; family Leporidae; genus Sylvilagus; species Sylvilagus floridanus. The sequence continues at coordinate 85,232,495 of OX463223.1, forward strand.
AGCGGCCTGAACCCCCCCAAGATACTAGGCCGGAGCCTCTGGCGGGACTGCCGCCCCCGACCCCCTCAGCAAAGCGACCCCCAGGCCTGATTCCCGTCCCTCAGCCCCCGCGGCCACGGAGCAGCGGCGGCTCCCTCTTGGGGCCGCGGTCGCAGCTGCATCCTCGTGCTCCTCCTCCTCTGGCGCCGCTGCCTACACACACAGCCCAGGCGCCGTTACCGCCGCGGCGCCCTGACCGCCGTTGCCTAGCAACCGCGCGCATGCGCCCCACCCCCGCCGGCAATCGCTGCCGCCGCTGGCGCCGCTGTCTGAGCTCAGAACAGAGGGTCCTGGACCTTTGAAAAGTGCGCAAAAACCCCGCTTTCTAGGGCCTAGATGGAGCGACGTCAAGGTAAGGGTGGGTTGAGAGAGAGGTCTAAGATGTTCTGCAATCTTAAAGAGGCCCCAGGGATTTGGGGTACGACCTTCTCCCAGCCCCTCGACAGGCACTGCGGTGATTGACATTGACAGTTTCCGTAAATCCCTAGTTACTTCTCTGTCTTACCTCCTCCGATCCATCCTTCACAAGATCTGCCAAAGGAATTTTCAAAATAACTTCTCTGACCATGCCACTGCATAACTCCAATGATTAAGGGACAGCCCCCTTAATGGACTTACCCGTTCTTGATCACTAAAACAGCATCCTCTTCAGGTCTCACTGCCTTTAAACTTAATCTTCCTGAAATCCGTTCTCATACTTCCACCAGAGTGATTTTTGTAAAACGCACATGCTCTGATTTAGAAAATGGACTTTGGCATCAGAGCCATGTTTGAATTTCTTCCCTACCACCAAGTAGCTATGTTTCCTTGAGCTAGGATGCTTAGCCCCTCTGAATTGTTTTCCTCAGCTGTAAAACAGAGACAATTATAGTGCCTATGTTATGGGGATTAAATAAGAAAGTGCATGTAAATTACTTGATATATATATATATATGTATGTACACACACACATATATAACTTAATCTGTCACAAAGTAAGCATTCATTAAAAATTAGAGATTTTTTTTTCAGATCTTCATTGCCTGTAATAAAGAAAAAAGCACAAACTCCCTAGTTTAACATTCAATGTCTTCTAAGATCTTACCTCCATTTTTCTAGCCCTGGCTCCTTCCACTTCCCTGTTAAACACCCAGCTACAGACCATTCCTTGCAGTTTCTAAGATACATCTAAATCTGTAAAGTGCTGGGTAAGAAATCTATGTGAACATTCCAGTTAATGAATGGGTGAATATCCAGTAATCGTCCCCAGACTACACATATTAATTTTAAAATGTTGACACTGATAATTGACATGTAGGCAGTAACTATATAAAATTTTTGTGTTATTTTCTGGAGGCTTATTTACTTGACATTTTTTAAATTAGGCTTGCAGTTTCTGTAATGTGTAATAATAAAATGTCACAAATTTTGAACTTAATACAATACATAAACATATTTGCAAAATCTGCCAAGCTGGATGCTCATTTAATAAAATATTTAAACGTTTTAGGAAGTATAAAAATAAGAAGTTCTTTCTAGAATCCTGAGAAGATCTAGAAGCAATGCTAATGAAACAATGGAGAGATCAAATGGACTACAAGACTAAAATGAAACTTTACAAGCATCAGCCAGCCAGAAAATATTGAACAAGGAGAAACATTGGAAAGGTCAGAGAGAGTGAATCACTCTAGGCTTAATTAAATAGAAGTTTCAGATGCAAATAACCAAAAACTGTAATCAGTGAGGAACACCATAACATAGGGAATAAATTATTACAACTGTGACTATGACCCTGGATGGAGTTCTCATGTAACTCATACCTTTCCTTCCTTGTGGTACACACATGCCTTTCAGGTTCAAAAGAAAATTCAGTAATGTTCAGCCTTTTCCAGTGAATATATTTTTGACAGCTTTTGACTGAATTTTCTATCTTGTAAAACCTGTAGTCACATACAACCTGTACTCTCTGTTCATTTGTTGAACCCCTGGCATTCTGTAGTCCATATTTATTACCTTTACAGTGAAATAGAGGTATACATATGTAAACTGCTGCTAGTCATCTTTAATTCTCCTATGTTCCTTTCTCCAAACAGAACTGTGTCACTCCTGTATTTTAACTCCTTCCACATTTTTCCTAGGGTTTCACTATAAGATCTGAACTTCTTTGCCCTCAACAATGAATCTGCCTCTACTATTTTGGCAAAGCAAAAATCCCTACAAAGAGACCTATTCACGTAAATATAGAAAGAAAGCAAGAAAGGAAGCTGATTTATTATTGGGTAAGCACAACAGAGTACATGCATTTAGGTACCTCTCAGGAGCCTACAAATTCAGGATAAGATTCCATGTGTTTTACATTCTAAAGCCTATACAAAGTTCACTTGGGAATTGAGGTAGCTATTTGTTTATTTGTCTTTTTCTAAAAGAATAAGAAAACTTACTTTCTGAGAAACACTTTAAGTCTTCCTGAAAAACAAGGAGTTACACCTTGAAATAGGCACTTACATTAAGTTTGAAAGTATGTGTTTACATTTCAAAGAGAATTTATCTCATGACCTTGGAAACATGCACAGTGTAAATCTGAAGACTAGGACTTTCTAATCCATGGAGAGATTTATCTGCATTCCAAAAGATGGAAAAAGGATAAAATCCAGTATTTCCCAAGGAACAATAAGCTCAGGATTAACCTTTGTAATTACAAGTGAGTGAGCCCTTCAAAAACAGAATTCTGTGCTGGTACAGTGAATATGCCTAGTAGATTGAGAGGCAATCCTTAAGGTTATAGAACAGGTGGCATTGCTCTGGGTTTGACAGATGAATAGGAGTTTACCAGAAGGGATAAGAATATTACATGCAGGGGCCCAGCACTGTGGCGCAGTAGGTTAATCCTCCATCTGTGGCGCCGGCATCCCATATGGGCGCCAGTTCTAGTCCCGGCTGCCCCTTTCCCAATCCGGCTCTCTCCTATGGCCTGGGAAGCAGTAGAAGATGGCCCAAGTCTTTGGGCCCCTGTACCTGCGTGGGGGACTGGGAAGAAGCACCTGGCTCCTGGCTTCGGATCAGTGCAGCTCCGGCCTTGCGGCCACCTGGGGAGTGAACCAAGGGGAGGAAGACCTCTCTCTCTCTCTCTTCCTCTCACTGTCTGCAACTCTGCCTCTCAAATAAATAAATAAAATCTTTAAAAAAAAAAAAAAGTCACATGCAGGATGCTGGCTTCCTACCTGGGTGCCGGTTTAAGTACCTGCCGCCCCACTTCCGATTCATCTCCCTGCCTGGGAAAGCAGTGGAAAATGGTCCTGCACCCATGTAGAAGACCCAGAGGAAGCTTCTGGCGGTGGCCTGGCCCAGCCCCAGTTGTTGCAGCCATTTGAAGAGTGAATCAGCAGATAAAAGATCTCCCCTCTCTCAGTAACTTCACCTTTCAAATAAATTAATAAATCTTTTTTTAAAAAAATATTGCATGCAAAGGAAAAAGTATGTTGCCTTTTGCAATAAAATGGAAGCAACTGGAAACCATTATACTTAGTGAAATAAGTCAGTTCCCCAAAAAAGATACCATATGTTTTCCTTGATCTGGGGTAACTAATAGAGTACCTAAAATGTAAATGTATTGGAGTGAGATGGACATTTTGAGATTTGATGATTGTTTACAGCCCTTGTTGCTACTATTGAGGAACAATGTTTTTTCTTCATACTATTTACTTAGAGTAGGGTTAATCTCATTCGGTGTAAAGTAAACTGAAAATAGATCTTTGTAAAAACTAAGAATGGGAATAAGAGAGGGAGAGGGCAGAAGGGTTGGAGTGTGGACGGGAGGGAGTGTAGGGTGAGAAGTATCACTATGTTCCTAAATATGTATATATGAAATGCATGAAACTTGTATACCTTAAATAAAATTAAATAAATAAATAAACCTGGAAAATGTGAAAGTGAATGTTATGTTCAATTAAAGTAGAATAGTTTGACGTATACAATTTGTATCTGTATTTAGGAACTGGGCAGCATAGGGATGTAATGGAATTGAGTATAGAAAAGTAGATGGGACAAATTATACTTTTATAACTTTTATACTATTGCCAAAGAGTTTGAAAAAGGTCTGTATTTGATGACTAAATATGATTTTAAAGAAAAATTTTTCTTAATACTAGTTAAAGATGATAAGGAAGACCTTACTCAAGAGGGTCTACTACAATGGAGTTTTGCAGTAGGAGAGAGATCAGGCTCAACTCTGACCCCACTTAGAAGCAGGGTAGGAGTCATTGGATGGAAAATTATTAAGGAAACATCAAGGCTAGGAGGATTCTTGCTAAAGCAAACCAATGTGATAAGATATTGAGGGTGGGGATGAGAAATCTGATCAGATATCCAGGATGATAAAACAGTTAACTGAAGGAATTTTCATTAAGCTGACTCAGCAGGCTTCTTGCTAAAACTGGACTAAGTAGGTCAAGGGCAGAGCCCAAACTCAGAGCCTAGTTGCAAAATGGGCTCAGAGGAACCTGACTGAAATTTAGTCAAGGAGATAGTCTTTGTCAAGGGCAAGGTACTAATACTTGGCACAAATATTAGACAGTAGCCCCCAAAAGCCTATAATATAATGGATGCATGAAGATAAAATAACAAATAATTAACATAAATACAGTATCATAAATTTACAGATGTATTCGAAGGGTTTAGGATTTGAAATTGATTTTGGATAAAGTTTCTGGGAAAGCTCCTTGACTGATTTTACTTTGACCTATAATGTAAACAATCTCCATAATTGGGATAATTCCTAGAATTGCAAACACTTCAACTCTGTGTCTATATTCTGTAATGCTTTACCCTTTGTTCACTATTTTCCATTCCAGCTCATCTGGTGGAAATGATTCTGACTTTTTAATGCAAATTTGTCTCACTACAGTTTTAGTTTCTCATTTCAGTACCACTTGGAAATCGTTTACCTTTCTTGGGCAGTACCTCTTCAGTTCTCCTTAGCTGTTATTCCCTACTTTAACCATATTCCACTATGATTAATGACTTCATCAAACACCTATAAAATCTGCCGCCTAGCTGATGACTTCATTACTAACCTTACTTAAAAATTTGAAGTTATCAGGAATTTTTTTCTCATCTGTAATCTGTATCACATTGTACTTTTATTCCTCCAGTCTCACATAGATTGTGTAAAACTAAATCTTCCACCTGAGCTCCTAATCCTTGTTTCACCTAGCCCCTCAGAGACCTTATTTTTCTTTCTGTATCCAATAGTTTGTACATTTGTAATGAATGATTCTCAGCCTTTAAAAGCACTCTAGTTAAAAAAAATACTTTCTTTTGTTCGTGAAACCTCCTCTCATTTCCTAGAAGTGTCTCTTGTTACCCTATTGCCTTTCCTTCTCACTCAGAGGTCAAAGAAGTGGTTGTCTACATTCACTGCCATGATTACCTCAGTTGCCATTCACCTTTCAACTATTATAATAGGGGTTTCACCCCACTTCTTCACCAAAACCTCTTTGATTAAGAACAGCAATTAAAGACAAGTGTCTCTACATGACAGGTACTTTTCACCCCCTTTCTTATTGGACCTTATTACCACATGGGATAGCAGTTTGATCTGTTTGATTCTCTACTCACTTGACTTCCAAACATTATTCTCTTTGTCCTTTTTCTTCCTCTTTGCATATTCATTTATGAAACTGTCATGGACTGCTCTTCTACCCTCCCCCTCAGTGTCCCTTAATATTCTTCCCTTTACCTATGTGTTTATTCTACTCTCTTCATTCTACTACCTGTACATGGATGAGTTTCAAATCTATATTTCCAGTTTAGGCCTCCATCCTATAATCCAACTTCTGCTGACTAAATGAATCTATATATCCTCTGCTTAAAGATCCTTCATTTGGGAATTCTAGTAGATTATAGCACATAGGTAGATATCAGTAGATTAAGGGAGAAATGTATTCTTTCTGTATCTGAAAGGAAATTATGACTGCATGTCATCCATATGTCTGCCCACAGAAAGTAAAGCGAAATGAAGGAGGGATATAAAAGCATTTCATCTCCCTCTTGGAACAGTTAATTGGTACTGCAGGTATTCAACTTTACATGAATTTTGCCATTTTAGATATTAGCTGCCATCTTGCCTTATAGATAACCTTAAAGGCCATCCCAAGCCCTATGCTAAGGTAAACAAAGTTGTTAAGATATCCTATCAATTTTATCTGATGTTCCCATCTGACAACTGGACTGTCCCTTATGAAGATTAATATTTCTTGAAAAAGTTCAGGAACATTCTGATTAGCCATAGGCTGCCCTAGGCTATAAAATCTTTTCTCTTCTACTTCCTGATATGGGGATCCATTGTCTTCTAGCCACCTAAGAAGATGCTTCTATCTGTATGCTCCCTCAGATAAATTACCCACTATGTAATCTTGGATTGTCCCCTTTCTTTGGTCTCACAGCACATTCTGACAGTTCTCATACACCAGGTTTTTCCAAAACAATTGGTGACTCAGCAAGGATCCGAGGAAATGGGAAAGAGCAATGAAATATTCAAAGGAAAAGGTACCAAAGCACATGTCATGATCTCCAAGAAGGTATCATGGAATCTGTGCATGATTATAAATGAAGTTTAGCTGCATGGTAAGGACCAAGTGTGCTGTATCTTCAGCCATGTAAAATTGTCAAGGGAGGTGGTGGGATCTGGAAAATGCTCATGGTTTGGGTATTGGCAGTCCTAAACTCCTTGTCCCTCACTTAATTCCTGCCTAGCCCACATCACAACCACTTATTCAGCAAACGGCAAAAGCCCAAAAAATACAACAGCATGAAAAGGTTGGAGCACTCCTTTGGAGGAACACAGAAGTTCAGTGTACTCTAAGAGAACTGGAATGAGGCAGGCCATCTATGCCAAGATTTCTGAAGAGACTGATAAGGCAATTATTACTGATAGCATGAAACATAAGCCATTGCAAAGCACCTCCCATCCCCTTACTCCAAAAATTGTATTGCATCTCTCCTTTCTTTAACCTTATTGTTGGACAGAATGTGTATGATGTTGGGGGAGCTATAACTGATTTGGGAGAGACTGAATAGGGCCATTGTCACTAAACAGGATAAGAGAACAAACTAAGCTTAGAGAAAAGAAAAAATAAGAGATTGGTCTTAGTAATTATAAAATAAATGTCATACTATCTTCTTGGCACTGGCATCCTCCGAGAAGATGTAAATAGGTACCCAAATGCTGTGTTTGTTGCCCAACCAGCGCTTATAACATAAGCTCTCTTTTATGCTCCTCCCATGGAGAAAGATAATCAGATTCTATGGTCAGGGACTATATGTTATACAGGATGGAAAGATTAAGGGTAAGGTCAAGGTCACCCCGGGGTGAAGGCAATAGAGCATGACTAGAGACCTCTATAGAACTCACTGTCTACTAGTACTTCCAAAATAAAGAAAAAACAAAATGACTCAAGTAGACATGGGCACCAAGTATACTATAATCCATGTCCACCCAGAATATTATCTGGGGCCATGGATACAGGAATAAGGCTATTAGAATAAAATGAGTGTTGTTACATTTAGGAATCAGACAAGTGCTCCAAACCATCTCTGGTTATCATTTCTCCAATTCTGAAAAATATCTCAGGAATCTTTCTGGGAAAGCACTACAAACATCCATAGGGAAATTTTGGCTTAAAATTAAAGTGATAAAAACTGCGTAAGAGTGGGGAAAAATGGGTCACTTTCCCTGTCCCTAGGCAGGTGGTGCATACAAAGCAATACAAGTTGCCCAGAGGCGCCATGAAGGGCTTAAAGAAGGTTGGAAATCTATGAACCACCAAGAGTGTTATTTATTTATTTATTTATTTATTTATTTATACCAAGACTGCTTTGAATTGCTACATCTGGCCAGTAAAAAAAAAAGCCTAAAGAACTTGGAGAATGACTGTAGATTATCAGCAGTTTTTTTTTTGCCTCCCAGTATTAGAAAAACTAACATTCATTCTAGGTTTTGTTCATCCTGTTTTGGATTTAGCTAATGCCTTTTTCAGAATATCTTTACAAGCAGATTTCCAAGACCAATTTGCCTTCATGTGGGAGGGAAGACTGTGGACTTTGCAGGTGCTATCTCAATGGTATCTGCATATTCCTACTATCTGTAGTGGCATGATGGCTGGAACCTCACTCTGTTTTTGTTTCCAATTTGTGCTACTTGGTTTCATTATAAAGATGACATCATGCTAACTGGTGGAGATTATGAGACATAGTAGATTGCCTTTGCACCCATCTCTGGATGAGAGGATAGACTATCAATCTCCAAAATATTCAACACCATAGTTCATCTGTGAAGTTTTTCAGGGTGTTCTGGTCAGGTGAGATCTGCTTAATCCCTGGAACAGTGCTCAGTACAGTGCATACTTTTCCTATACATCATACAGTAAAAAGATATAACACTTTTGTGGGGCTCTTAGGTTATTGGTGGGCTTTCATTTCCCATTTAGCTCAATGCCTGTATTTACTATGTCAGCCAATTAAGATGGGGGCCACATGGGACTAGAATGTCCCCAACAAGAAGTGTTTCAAAAAGTCAAAGATGTTGATAGCATGGGCACAGGCCTTGGGCGTTCCTTTACCTAGAAGGCCAATAATTAGATGTGAACAGTACAACAGATGATAGGGATTGGGCCTTCTGACAAGACCAACAAGGACAAAAGTTTGTTTTTGGACGCAGCTCTGAAAGGAAGTCAAAACTAGATACACCAATTTTTTTTATAACGCTTTTATTTAAAGAATATAAATTTCCAAAATACAGCTTATAGATTACAATGGCTTCCCCCCCATAACTTCCCTCCCACCCGCAACCCTCCCCTTTCCCGCTCCCTCTCCCCTTGCTTCACATCAAGATTCATTTTCAATTCTCTTTATATACAGAAGATCAGTTTAGTATATATTAAGTAAAAGATTTCAACAGTTTGCCCTCACATAGCAACACAAAGTGAAAAATACTGTTGGAGTACTAGTTATAGTATTAATTCACAATGTATAGCACATTAAGGACAGAGATCCTACATGATATATTTTTTTAAATTGATTAATTTTCTATGCAATTTCCAATTTAACACCAAGATTTTTTTTTTCATTTTTAATTATCTATATACAGAAGATTGATTCAGTATATACTAAGTAAAGATTTCATCAGTTTGCACCCACACAGAAACACAAAGTGGAAAATACTGTTCCAGTGCTAGTTATAGCATTACTTCACATTGGGCAACTCATTAAGGACAGATCCCACATGAGACGTAAGTACACTGTGACTCCTGAAGTTGATTTCACAATTTGACACTCTTGTTTATGGCGTCAGTAATCTCCCTAGGCTCTAGTCATGAGTTGCCGAGGCTATGGAAGCCTTTAGGGTTCGCCGACTTCAATCTTATTCCTACAGGGTCATAGTCAAAGTGGAGGTTCTCTCCTCCCTTCAGAGAAAGGTACCTCCTTCTTTGATGGCCCCATTCATTCCACTGGGATCTCACTCACAGAGATCTTTCATTTAGATCTTCTTTTTTTTCCAGAGTGTCTTGGCTTTCCATGCCTAGAATATTCTCATGGGCTCTTCAGCCAGATCCGAATGCCTTAAGGGCTGATTCTGAGGCCAGAGTGCTATTTAGGACATCTGCCATTCTATGAGTCTGATGTGTATCTCGCTTCCCATGTTGGATCATTCTCTCCCTTTTTGATTCTATCAGTTAGTATTAGCAGACACTAGTCTTGTTTGTGTGATCCCTTTGACTCTTAGACCTATCAGTGTGATCAATTGTGAACTGAAATTGATCACTTGGACTAGTGAGATGGCCTTGGTACATGCCACCTTGATGGGATTGTATTGGAATTCCCTGGCACATTTCTAACTCCATCATTTGGGGCACGACTGATTGAGCATGTCCCAAATTGTACATCTCCTCCCTCTCTTATTCCCACTCTTATCTTTCACAGGGATCACTTTTCAGTTAAAATTTAAACACCTAAGAATAATTGTGTGTTAATTACAGAGTTCAACCAATAGTATTAGAATAAAAAAAAACTAAAATGGATAAAATATTACATTGTACACCAACAGTCAGCACAAGAGCTGATCAAGTTACTGTTTCTCATAGTGTCAATTTCACTTCAATAGGTTTCACCTTTGGTGCTCAATTAGTTGTCACCATCAGGGAGAACATATGATATTTGTCCCTTTGGGACTGGCTTAATTCACTTAGAATGATGTTTTCCAGATTCCTCCATCTTGTTGCAAATGACCAGATTTCATTTTTTGACTGCTGTATAGTATTCTATAGAGTACATGTCCCATAATTTCTTTATCCAAATGTATGCTTTGAATTCCCTGTGATCTTTTGCTGTGAGGTTCCCTTCGTTTACCTTCTTTCCTGTTGATGGCCGTGTTTCTGTGTTTCTGTGTGTAACACATCTTTAAGCATCTTTTGCAGGGCTGGACGAGTGGCAACAAATTCTTTCAATTTCTGTTTGCAATGAAAGGTCTTTATTTTACCTTCATTCACAAATGAGAGCTTTGCAGGATATAATATTCTGGGCTGGCAGTTTTTCTCTCTTAGTACCTGGGCTATGTCTCGCCATTCCCTTCTAGCTTGTAGGGTTTTTGATGAGAAGTCTGCCATGAGTCTAATTGGAGATCCTTTGAGAGTAATCTGCCGTTTCTCTCTTGCACATTTTAGGATCTTTTCTTTCTGTTTCACTGTGGTGAGTTTAATTACAATGTGTCGTGATGAGGATCTCTTTTGGTCATGTTTCCTAGGGGTTCTATGAGCTTCCTGTACTAGGATGTCTCTGTCCTTCTCCAAAACTGGGAAATTTTCTGCTATTATCTCACTAAAAAGGCCTGCTAATCCTTTCTCCCTCTCCATGCCTTCAGGAACTCCTAGAACTCGAATGTTGGGTTTTTTAATAGTATCCTGTAGATTCCCAACAATATTTTTTAGATTTCTAATTTCCTCTTCTTTTCTTTGGTTTGACTGTATATTTTCCTGTGCTCTGTCTTCTAAGTCCGATATTCTCTCTTCTGCCTCACCCATTCTTTTTGTAAGGCTCTCTAATGTATTTGATCTATTGAATCATTTGATCTATTGAATTCTTCATTTCATTATGATTTCTCATCACTATCACAGTTTCATGTTCTACTAGTTGTTTCATTTCAGCTTGATTCCTCCTTAATATTTCATTTTCATGAGAGAGATTTTCTACCTTGTCCATTAAGGATTTCTGTAGTTCAAGAATTTGTTTTTGAGTACTTCTTAGTGTTCTTATCAATTTTTTGTGATCTGCTTCTTGCATTTCTTCTATCTCATCATCTTCATAATCTTGAATTGGGGTGTCTTTTTCATTTGGGGACGCCATAGTGTCTTCCTTGTTCTTATTACCTCGGTTTTTGCGTTTGTTGTTTGGCATATTGGTTTCTTCACTGTGGTGTTTTTTTCTTGTTATACTATGACTCTAGATTAAGTGGACTGTCTGCTTTTGATGGAGCCTTAGAGGCTTGAGATGGGTGTGGCCTGAGAGCTCTGTTTGGTTCCTCAGGGTTGAGGGTGTGTCAAAGGAGACAATCCCAGGTTAGGCGTGGTAAATCTCTCTCTGTTACTTTTTTTTTTTTTTGGTTCAAAAGGGAAGTAATTCCACACAGCTGAATGGAATTGGGGGTGGTTAGCAGGCGAATGATATACCCACAGGAGCCAGAGATCGGAAGCTCTTTCCCAAGGACCAGAGAGGGAATCTTTGCGGCCCTTAGTGTGGGCTCAGATTTTCCTTTAGTCTCCCACTGGGCTGCCAAGGCTACTGAACTGTAGCGTCTCTGGAGAGTACTCACATGAATTCGTGATTTCCGTGAGTTCTCTCCCCCACCGTCTCTTTTTTCACAGTCTCAGTTCATTAGCACCACACATTCATTAGGTTCTAATCTCCTGTTATTTCACCCCTCCCACCCAGAGTCAGGTTTTTCTGCTAGGCTCGGGGCCGGTGCCGACCCGAGGTCGCCCTGCTTATGACGTATTCCAAAATGGCGCCTGTTCTTTGTCTTGCTCACCTTTGAGAGGTGAGCGGAGAGAGAGAAACTCGTGTCCGTATGGGTCACTTTTTTTTTTCCTCTCTCTCTCTCTCTCTTCTAGTTAGCCTGGTGAACTTTTCCCCGCAGGGTTTTAAGCCTTGTTCGCTGTAGTCTCCTCTTTCCGCTTCCCTTCTGGTGTCTCGGGTTTTTGAGGTTCTTCTCACCCTGCGTTCCAGCGCTGGTGTGTTGAATCTGCTGCTGGTGTCCCAAACTGCGGGCTCCCATGCTCTCCACACAGGTCCACTGTGAATCACCAGTTCCGGAAGGGTTTCCTCTGCTGTTTCTTCCCCTACTCTTCCTTGAACCTGAAGTATCTCCACTTTTATTAAACTGTCTCTCCCCAGACTATCAGTGTGCTCCCTTCCTATTCCGCCATCTTGCCATTCTCTAATACACCAATTTTTTAAAGATTTATTTATTTGAAAGTCAGAATTACACAGAAAGAGGGAGAGACATTCAGAGACAGAGACAGACCATTGCTGGTTCACTCCCCAAATGGCTGCAACGGCAGGGGCTGGGCCAAGCAGAAGGCAAGAGCTTGGAGCTTCCTCCAGATCTCCCACACGGGTACAGGGGCCCAAGTACTTGGGCCATCTTCCACTGTCCTTCCAGGTATGTTGGCAGAGAGCTGGATTGGAGGTGTAGCTCGGCCTTGAACTGGTAATATGGGATTAGGGCATCTCAGCAGCCTTACCCACAACACCACAATGCCAGCCCCTTAATTTTTATTAATATAAAGATAACAAATTTCATGTATTTTACGGATACAGTTCTAAGATGGTAATCATACTTGCCTCCCTGCCTCTCTCCCTCAGACCACTCTATTTCCTTCCTTCCTTCCTTCCTTCCTTCCTTCCTTCCTTCCTTCCTTCCTTCCTTCCTTCCTTCCCTCCCTCCTTCCTTCCTTCCTTCTTTCCTTCTTTCCTTCCTTTTTTTTATTAGAGCAAAAATTTCTACCATTTACAATGCCTTTTTTTTACATGTAGCCACTGACCAACAAGTTGATTGGTCACAGTGTAGACTGGCCTACCTAAAAAGAGGTGGACAGATGTGCTGTTTCACTGACTTCAGTCCACATTAGCACAGGCTCATTAGGTGGCACACACAACAATGAAGTATCCTATCCAAAAGCTTATTGACTTCCAAGCCATGAACATTACTAGACCTGATTACTTATGAAACTACTTCACCACCCCAAGGTGGATTCCACAGTACCTATGATTCCCCAAATGCAAAAAGGATGGCTCCTATACCCAAAGCTGCTTAGTATGCAGACGGGTCCAGCAGGGGAAACCCATGTTGATAGCATGGGCACAGGCCTTGGGCGTTCTGGAATGCTCTACAGGACAACCCTCCACTGATACTATCTGGTTTAGGATGGAGTAAAATCAGAGCAGCCAATGGGTAGAACTATGAATGGTATGGCTAGTAGTGACTTATGAGCCACATGACCACTGGTTTAACTGAAAAATAGGCAGTGTACTGAGGCCTTACATTGTAGATGGCACAAATACAAGCAGAAAAATGATCTGGCCTAGGGAAGCCTCTCTTGAAAGCCATGATGTCTAAACAAACATGGGGACAGCTACATGAACCTGAGACACCATTAATTGTATATGGTGTGTCTATTCATATTAAGATCTCCACCCCTGGAAACATAGAGGTGAACACCTTTACTAAAATGCAATCCCTGATCTTCTTTCAGGCAACTTATCTGGCCTTAAAGGTACATAGCAAAAGTGAACACAAAAGTACTAAAGTAGGGACTAGAGTTGTGACACAGCAGGTCAAGCCAAGGCCTGAATAGCAGCATCCCATATCAGATCACTAGTTCAACTTCCAGCTGCTCCACTTCCAACTCAGCTCCCTACTATTACACCTGGGAAAGCAGCAGGAGATGACCCAAGTACTTGGGCCCCTGCCACCCACATTGGAGACTTGGATGGTGTTCTAGGCTCCTTGCTTCAGCCTGGCCCAGCCCTAGCCATGTGGCCATTTGGGGAGTGAACCAGCAGATGGACTGTCATTCTCTCTGTCTCTCCCTTTTTCTATTGTTCTGCTTTTCTAAATATCAAATAAATAAATAAATCTTTTTTAATAAATAAAGCTAAAGTAGGATGGAACATAGCTAAGGGACAGATTAGTGTCAGTCATGGACCAATGTCAACTGCACTCACACTTCCAGTCCTGCTGCTTATTTCACATGTAGAAACAAATACACTGAGCCATCCAACTTGTAGGAACTTGGAAAGGTGATTATGTTGGTCCCTTGCCAAACATGAAAGAAGACAGATATACTTTAACCTATGTAGATACAGCTGCTCTCCTTATGCAAGCCTTTCCTAGCAAGCGAGCTAATCAAACTGCCACCATAAAAGGTCTCAAAATGTTAGGTGTGATGTAGTGACTGAAGCACTAACATTACAAGATATGCTGTACAAAATTGGGCTCAAACACATAATGTGTCATGGCACTTTTATCTGCCATGTAACATCCAAGCAACAGGGTTGGTGAAGACGGGGGAAAAGGGGTGGTTAAAACAATAGCTATGAGCCCAATTATGTAAAGTCACCTTGGCTGGCTGGACTAAGTTCCTTAGAGAAGCATTAATAAATTTAAACATACATGTAGCTAGCATACTTACCTCTTATGAGCACTTGGGAGTTCCAGTTCTACCTCCAAATATCATCTATGTCCAAGCTGTACACCCAAATGCTATATTGCCCTGCTTGATACACAAACCAAGAGCTTTGCTTTTTCAAGCATCTCAAAAGCTAAGTCCACAGGAGGGGACAATTAAATGTTGGCTCAAGTGGTTTGTTCTACTGGAATAAACCAGATATTTCTTACCAAAGTATGTGGAGTCTCTGACCCACCTAAATTGGTCTCCCTTGATCCCATTAGATTCTGGATCTGTGGCCACGTCATAAAGGTTTTCATGGGCTGAAGGAAATACCTTGGGGCACTAAAGTTGGCCTCTTGTTCTGGCATGCCATTTTGCTGTTTTGGGATCACTGATTGACCCCATCCTGTTGACCAACATGTATGAAATGCTCCATTGCACCAGCCTCTAGCTGCTGCTCCCGTGTTGTCTAAAAGAGATGACCCTGCCAGTTTTGTTATTGCTGGACTGTGCAAATTCGTCATTACAAATCCTTACTCAACATTTAATTTCTCATCCATAGCTGTGGTCTGATGTTGTTTTTGCTGCTCTTTCTGCTGAGGTCTACTTTTGAAGTCAATATTTTCTACAATGAACTCTTTATAGGAAAAGGATTACTGTTATTTGCATAATCATTTTTGTCTCTTTTCATGCATGTGCCTCTGTTGTTGCTGTGGACTCTACTTATAAACCGAACAACTGACATCATGTCACACCAGCGAGACAATGTTGAAAACCCCTAAAAGGTCAGCCCAGGGGCCGGCACCGTGGCTCACTTGGTTAATCCTCCGCCTGCGGCGCCGGCATCCCATATGGGCGCTGAGTTCTAGTCCCGGTTGCTCCTCTTCAAGTCCTGCTCTCTGCTGTGGCCCAGGAAGGCAGTGGAGGATGGCCCAAGTGTTTGGACTCCTGCACGTGCATGGGAGACCAGGAAGAAGCACCTGGCTCCTGGCTTCGGATTGGTGCAGCACCGGCCTTGGTGGCCATTTGGAGAGTGAACCAACGGAAGGAAGACCTTTCTCTCTCTCTCTCTCTCTCTATAACTCTACCTGTCAAAAAATTTTTAAAAAAATTTAAAAAGGCCCAGCCCATATTGTTGGAGAGAGGACCACATGAGATTAGAAGAACTGGTTATGAGGAGTGGTATATAGGGATTCAGCTTGACATGATTGCAGCCATCTTGGATATATCCTCTCAGTAACCCTGGCAGTCATCACAAGCCCTATGATAGGGTAAATAAACTCAATTAGATAACCTGTGGCTCTCTTCTGATGTTCTTTTATGATGTATGGAATGTATTATGGATGCTAATATTTTTGGAAAAAGTTCATGGTGGGCCACCTTTATGTGTATAACCCTTTTTCTCCTGCCTTGTGATATGGAGGTCCATTGTCTCATGCCCGCCCAAGAATATGATTCTGTCTGTAAATTTCCCTAATAAATTATACTCTATTTAATCTTGGATTTGTCCTCTTTCTTCAGTCTCACAGCACTTTCTGTTCATTCTCATACACTGTGTTTTTCCAAAAGAGGTATTTTTTTCCAGATGCTCAGATGTCTACCATAGGCAAAACTTCTCTGTAATTTAGCTTCAGTCTCAACATAAGGAATCCCATTCCAGGAATCAGGACAATTCAGACAACTGATGCCCACTTTCAACAGAAGATTTATTTGCATCTTGTTTGGCATGATATTTAACAGTGAATAAAGGACATGTGAAACTCTGTCTCTTCGTGTCCTGAACTTTCTGTCTCATTGAGACCAAATAAAACAATGTATGATCTAGTCCAAAGAGGGGATAGATGGCCAAGTTTGGCAGGCCCTCAATGATCCTGTATTCTTTGCCATGGTTGATGAATTTTTTTAAAGATTTATTTATTTATTTGCAAGGCAGAGTTACACAGAGAGAAGGAGAAGCAGCAAGAGGTCCTCCATCCTCTAGTTCACTCCCCAATTGGCCACAACATCTGCAGCTGTGCCAATCCAAAGCCAGGAACCAGGAGTTTATTCCAGGTTTCCCACATGGGTACAGGGGCCCAAAGACTTGGGCCATCTTCTTCTGCTTTCACAGGCCATAGCAGAGAGCTGTATTAGAAGTGGAGCAGCCAGGACTCAAACCAGCACCCATATAAGATGCTGGCACTGCAGGCAGCAACTTTACCCACTATGCCACACCACCAGCCCCAATGGTTGATGTATTTACCTTGTCTCCCAAGCCAAAAACTTGAAAGTCACCTCAGATTTTCTTTTTCTCTTAGCATCTAATTAAGTTAATAAACTCTGTTATTCTGTTTCCACAATATCTCTCATATTCATCTCCCCTTTATGCTTGCACTGCCACCTTCTTGCCTTCATTTAAGCCCTCATAATTTTGTCTTCAGGACTATTTCAAAAACTTCCTAATTGGACTCCTTACTTTCATGCTTTTTTTCCCAAGATCTATATTAGAGCAGAGGTGAGAGAAAGAGAGAGAGAGAAGCCTTCCATCTGCTGACTCAATCCCCAAGTGGCTGCAACAGCCAGAGCTGGGCCGATCTGAAGCCAGAAGCCAGGAGCTTACTCCGGGTCTCCCACGTAGGTGCAGGAGCCCAAGGACTTGGGCCGTCTTCTACTGCTTTCACAGGCCATAGCAGAGAACTGGATTGGAAGTGGAGCAGCCGGGACTTTAACCGGCACCCATATGGGATGCTGGCACTGCAGGCAGCGACGTTACCCACTGCACCACAGTGCCAGCCCCACCTTACCTTCCTCTTTACTTCTCCTTCAAACCATCTTCCACACTGCCTCTTAAATGAGTTATCCAAAATGTAAGCCTTATCATATTATCCCCCTGCTCAGACCTACTATTTCAGACCTACATTTCAGACCTACTATTCTCCATTGTCTACTGAACAACTTAAGGCTACATATTGATCTTCATAACATCTCTTCTACAGTCTTATCTTCTACCATTCTCCACAGATCCATTTAATGCTCAGAAATATATTACTTGCAATTTTTTAATAACCACCCTTTCTTCTGAGAGCTTCTCTTCGCACCAACTACCTCCCAATGTTACTATAGAAGTTTCCATGATATGTGATCCCTTGACCCCAATTGACCAATCTGGGACCATGATAGTCCTTCTTTAAAAATCTGGAATGTAGACTAAGAGAATTCAGTCCAATCCAATTGCTTTCTTATGTTGAGTATTATAAACTTTAGAGCTCATGGCAGCAGCCATTTTTCTGACTTACGATCTGGGAGAGAGAATAGGCTGGTCTGCTATGAAAGAAGAAGGAGGCAGGGCTGGCACTGTGGCATAGTACATTAAGCATCCACTTGCAGTGCCAGCATTCTATATGGGTGCCAATTCAAGACCTGGCTGCTCCACTTCTGATCCACCTCCCTGCTGATGGCCTGGGAAAGCAGTAGAAGATGGCCCAAGTGCTTGATCCCTTGCACCCACGTGGGAGACCCAGAAGAAGCTCCTTGCTTCAGATTGCCCCAGCTCTTGCTGTTGCAGCCATTTGGAGAGTGAACCAGTGGATAGAAGACCTCCCCCCCCCTCTCTTTCTGTAACTCTACATCTCATGTAAATAAATAAATCTTACCAAAAAAAGATAGAGGAACACAACTACAAGAGGAGTGAGATCCCAGATAGCAGTTTGAATCCTAGCTCCAGCTTATTCTTTGAAGCCTACTTACCTTCTTGCTCTTGGGTTCCATGAAACACTCCTGTATATTTATGCTAAATTACTTTTGTTTGGACTAGTTTGATTTCGATTGCTATTGCCTGCCAACAAATTCTGCTATCCAATATTATACCTTTTAACAGTCCTGCATCTTTGTTTCTTTTTTCCACTTTGACAGGAAAACAGTGGTTATTTTCAAATAATTTTGCCAAGATAATTCCTATTTGTAATGGAGAAAATATCACTTGGGCCCTTTACCTATACCAAGAAAGTACCTGTCATTCTACCTTATATTATAGGTCATATGACATGACCCTAACTGGGTCCAATTTAATAATAAGAGGTGTCAATGACTACAAATAGGTCCCATGTGCATGCATGATCTGTACTTTCCTGTACCTATTTCTTTTCTGTGGACACTGTAAGATGATCAAGGCCTGCCTTGAGGCAGTACCAGCTGTGTTATTCTCTATGTGTACCTACTGGTATCAATTGAGGTTCCTGTCTTATATGGCTAGTCAGAGAATAGGGAAATTTGGATTTAAGCTTGCAGACAGGAGTGTCTTAGGCAACCACAGTATAGTTTAAATTGAGTCAAGTTTTAGCCACACTGTTCCATAGCTCTACACAGGGATTATTTTGTGCAACCTCCTATTGTTTAGTATTCACAGTTGTAGCTAGTATTAGGAGGAAAAGAGATTTTGTTCTGAAGTCCTTGGGGAATGTAGACTGAGATGTCAGCTGCACTTCTGCTGAAGCTAGATTAGAAGGTGGAGTTACACATGGAGAAAGCAAGATTTTTTTTTCTAAAAGCAAGATTCTCTCCTGGTCATCAAGGAAATGTCCTCCATACCAGGAATTTTGGTTTGTATCATTTTGGGCATTTATTGGAGTGATGGTATCTTGCTCTCCACCACCCCAGTTTCATTGAAGATGAGGGGTGGTATATTTCTTTTTCTTTTCTTTTTCTTTTTTTTTTGACAGGCAGAGTTAGACAGTGATAGAGAGAGGTCTTCCTTCCATTGGTTCATCCCCCCAAATGGCTGCTACAGCCGGTGCGCTGCACTGATCTGAAGCCAGGAGACAAGAGTGCTTCCTCCTGGTCTCCCATGCAGGTGCAGGGCCCAAGCACGTGGGCCATCCTCCACTGCCTTCTCGGGCCACAGCAGAGAGCTGACCTGGAAGAGGAGCAACCGGGACAGAATCCGGTCCCCCAACAGGGACTAGAACCCGGGGTGCCGGCGCCACAGGCAGAGGATTAGCCTAGTGAGCCGCGCACCAGCCGAGGGGTGATATATTTCAACAAAATGGGTCACATTCTTCTGTGGCAGGAAAAATAAATGGTAGGAGAAATTTTTGTGTTTCCATTTTTAAAATGTTTGGCTCTCAAGGAACAATTGAATAGGAATAGTATGGAGAATTTTGGTTTCTACCCAGTACCAACAAAATCGTTTTGCACTCCCCAAACTATTCATTTTCTAACTTTGTTGTAGCAGATACCTATGGGAATATTGACCCAGAAACTCTGAATTCTGCTCTCCTTATCCTGTCCCTCCACTCCACCATTTACATGGTTACAACAACAGTTACCATGTTATTACAACATGATCATACCCCTAACCATAGTTGGTTTAACCAGGAATGACTATATTATTCCAGGAAGGCCAGTAAGTCCATTTTCAAGGGTAAGGAAGAGCAAAATCTTCCCATAAGCTACCTGGTTGATTTCCCATATGAACACTGGCCAAAACTGGTACCTGACAACATTGGCCTTAAGGGAGCTGGAACAGTGAATATCTTAACTGAGGCTGGTCACACTGTTGCCCAGAACAAATTTAAGGTTCTACTGGCAAGAAAAAGAAGGGAGAATAGGTATTGGGGTAGTAATTAACAGAGTCTACCATGAAAATACATTTATTTATAGGTATAATGCTAAAATAAATTTGATAAATATAAACCTAACTGCCTTGCAAGGAAGATGATCCATATTTTAAAAGGATTCCTTATTTGACCGGATATCTTTATAGATTGAGGGCTAGTAAGCCATTAGGGAAGAACTAGTGAGAACAAAAGTCCTCTGCATAACAGAAGGGAAAATATTTGGAACAATGGAAGCACTCTGGAAGAGAGAGGACTGGAAGGAGAGAAGGGCGAAAGAAGAGAGAAAGCCACACCTTGCTGAGCTTTCCTAGCTACCTCCAAACCTTTAACAAAATATTAAACTCACAAAAAAAGATATTTGTGAACAGATTTCTTGTGAAAAGTGGTGAAGTGTTGAGCTCCGTGTGCAAATCGTATTGAATTAAAATACAGCATATGTAGATGCAGGATCCAGAGGCCAGAGTCTGAGAAAAGCAAGATGATGTAAGTTCCATGGATGATCATGGAAATCATGGAGACAGTAAGAATTCATACATCATAGAATGATAGAGACCAAAACCAAATATCCCAACATCCCTGAGTAGCAAATTTGGCTCAGTCAACAACATCTAGATTGTATGTGTTTCTTTCCAAGTGGTGAACTCCTTGAGGTTTGGGATAGCAATCTTATTGACCACTGCATTTTAACACTGTTAGATGCCTGGAATACAGTAGATAATCTATTACATTCATTGAAGGGATTTCTGACCTATTTGAAATTCCCAAAACAGTTATCTTAACTCATGGATAAACTGAACTCTGCATTAAGAGTGTGGCTGATTCATCTTTTTTTCTTAAATAAAATGGTTTGAATGTAGTAGGTACTTTAAAAGGCAAATTTTCAGAACTCTGTCCTCACGGAGAAGGATAAAATCCAGGTAGTCCAAGTCCTATTTCTAGTGCACTATGGTATGCAGGCTATCATTTCTTGGCAGCTTGTTTCCCTTAGGCCAATATGAAAATGAATTTTGCTTTCCAACCAACTATTAATTGATGACAGAGGAAGGCAGCACAGACACATGCTGTGTGGCAGAGGGAACACAGCTTGGGATCTTAATTTGCCACCAATGATCCACAAAGTAGACAGTCAAAGATAATCAAGAGTTGGCAGAATACAGCAATTACTCACCATTAGAAATTGTTTAGACAGTTCATTTATTCTAAGTACAACTGAATGTAGAAAAAAGACTGGAATTATGGACAACATAATGTTGATAACACTAATCTTTTTGAAATGAAATTATGAGTGATTTTTGCTTTCTTTGAGTTTATGCAATTGTAAGCTACAGAATGTATTCATAAATGTACTTTAAATAAATTCAGTTCATTTTTGTCGATGGGAATAGAACTAACATTTACTGAATGCCTGTTATGTGTTGAACATGTCACTGTGCACTTTAGACATATTTGTTTAATCCTCAGAGATGCCTTATTAGATCAGTTTTATAGATGACATAAAGAGTCACAAAAGGGATGTCCGGCACTGTGACCGTAATACGTTAAGAATCTGCCTGTGGTGCTGGCATCCCATAGGGGCACAGGTTCGTGTCTCAGCTGCTCCAGTTCCAATCCAGCTCTCTGCTAACGGCTTGGGAAAGCAGTGGAAGATGGCCCAAGTCCTTGGGCCCCTACCTTGGCATGGGGGACCTGAAAGAAGCTCCTGGCTCCTGGCTTCGGATTGGCACAGCTCTGGCTGTTGTGATCATTTGGGGAGTGAACCAGTAGATGGAAGACCTTTCTCTCTGTCTCTCCCTCTTTCTGTAACTCTGCCTCTCAAATAAATAAACAAAATCCTTTAAAAACAAAAGTCACAAAAGGCCAAGGTTACTTTCTTACAGATTATAGCCTAAAAATGAAAATGTGAAGATGTAAACTCAGTTTTGTCTGCAGGGCATGGTGAAACAAGGATTACTGTGTCTCACCTTCTGATTTCATGATTCAATAGGTTTTGAGTGGCGCTAAGAGCTTACATTCTAAAAATGCCCAGGTTATGCTGTCCTTGCTGTTCTGGGCATCACACCATGAAAATCATTGCTCCTGGGAATTTAAGTATGGAATTCCCTATATTATCTAGTCTTGGGCTTCTAAATCATTGGATCAAAGTGGTATGTCATGAATAATAACAAATGTGCAGAAGAATCCTTTTTGTCCTCAGAACAGTTAGGTAGGACTTAGAAAAACTGGTCATTTCAGGCTATAAGAAGCCTTGTTTATTACTATAAGAGTGCCATATAAATATTGTTTTCTATAATGTAAAAAGGGTTAGAAAGTACTCATTTAGTCCATCCACTCATATGATATCTGAATCCTTTCCACACAGTTTCTAAGTGATGGTCATACAGTTTCTGCATGAATACCTCCAGAGATGAGGAACTCATTCACCTGTGAGGGAGTTGCTTCCATTTTTAGACTACTATAACCTGAATATTAGAAAGCTTTTCCTCTATACAAGCAGACAGCTGGAGGAAGGGATAGTAGAAGAGAAAATATATGAATCATGAGTTGTCAGCCTATGACAGAAAGTTTAAATGAATGTTTTGGAGAGGTATATCATTTCCTTCCTGTATTTGTTCTATATAACAAATTACCTCCAAAATCTAGCAGCTTAAAACAGCTCATATTTATTTTCTCACTTTCTGTGGATTAGGAATTCAGGCACAGCTTCTTTGGAGCTTCTGTCTCAATGTCTGTCAATAGTAGCTGTCAAGGTGTTAGGTAGGCTGTAATCATCCTAAAATTGAACTTTGCGGGCCGGCGCCGCGGCTCACTAGGCTAATCCTCCGCCTTGCGGTGCCAGCACACCGGGTTCTAGTCCCAGTCGGGGCGCCAGATTCTGTCCCGGTTGCCCCTCTTCCAGGCCAGCTCTCTGCTGTGGCCAGGGAGTGCAGTGGAGGATGGCCCAAGT
This sequence comes from Sylvilagus floridanus, assembly GCA_949820135.1. NCBI lineage: Eukaryota > Metazoa > Chordata > Mammalia > Lagomorpha > Leporidae > Sylvilagus > Sylvilagus floridanus. Next base: position 85,255,774 of record OX463223.1, read on the forward strand.
GCTTGGACCCTGCACCCCATGGGAGACCAGGAGAAGCACCTGGCTCCTGCCTTTGGATCAGCGCAGTGTGCTGGCTGCGGCAGCCATTGGAGGGTGAACCAACGGCAAAAGGAAGACCTTTCTCTCTGTCTCTCTCTCTCACTGTCCACTCTGCCTGTCAAAAAAAATTTTAAAAAATAAATAAAATTGAACTTTGGAAAAATCTACTCCCAAATTCAAATGGTTAGTGGTAAGATTCAATTACTTCTGTGTTGTTGGACTGGGCAATCTCAGTTCCTCACTAACTATTGGCCAGAGACTGCCCTTCCTTCTTGCTATCACGCTGGACCAGCCAGAGTACCCCAGTACCCCATTCCAAGTGACAATTTTAACTTCAAGCATTATAATTTCTCCAAAAGGGGCAAGTCCTTTCATCTTTTAATCAAATAATAAGCCAAGGATAGCAAAGATAGCTCCCAAATTAATCAGTTTGTTGTCGTGTGTACAGAAGCAGAATAAACAGAAAGAAGCCAAAGGAATATATGAAATGTATTGCCAGAAAGGAAATTAAAAGAGTTTTCATTCTAGCTAGCATCTGAGGAGGCAGGACTCATTGGATGTCATCTTAGAAGTTACCTAGTACACAGACCATTCCATACTCCTTACAGAAGCTCTCTGACATGACATCAACAAGGTTGCCCTTCTCACTATGTCTCTTGATTTCCCTGGGTCGTAGATTGGACAATAACATGGATTAGAAAATATGGTGACTGGGTTGCAGCTGCTGGAAGTTGAGCTGGCAGGTCATTGGAATAGAAACTTTTAGCTCCTAATGCAGCATCCATTCTCATAATTTTCCTTTCTATCAAACCTGCAATTTTATTTAGGGCAACAATGTGCCTTGCTCTCTTCCCTTGCTCTCTTTGTAGGTAGCAATGGATGTAAGACTAATTCTGATTGAAGAAATGTGAAAGAAAATTTGATTAACACTCCTGAGAATACTTTCCTGATAAAATCAAACAACATCAACAACAACAAAAAAACACTGATTTTTTTCCTACTTTCTCCTTTTTTCCTTCCAAGAACATGGATGTGATGGTTGGAGTTGAAGTAGTCATCTTGCAACCATGTGGGGAAGGTTACTGAAAGGTTTTCCCTGATATCATTGAACTATTCTGTCAACATCAATAATCCCCTACATCTAGACTTATTAAATGAGAAACAAAATCTAATTTAAGCCACTATAGTTGTATTTACTGCTGCTGAACTCATGCTTATGTGGTGCCCTACTGTAAAAGAACTACATTAGACAACTAGGACTTCTGTTTTCTTTTTTAATATTTTATTTATTTATTTGAGAGGTAGAGTTACAGACAGTGAGAGAGAAAGACAGAGAGAAAGGTTTTCCTTCCATTTGTTCACTCCCCAAAAGGCCGCAACAGCCGGAGCTATGCTAATCTGAAACCAAGTGCCAGGTGCTTTTTGCTGGTTTCCCACATGGGTGCAGGGGCCCAAGGACTTGGGCCATCTAATACTGCTTTCCCAAGCCACAGTAGACAGCTGGATTGGAAGAGGAGCAGCCAAGACTAGAACCGGAGCCTATATGGTATGCTAGTGCTGCAGGCGGAGGATTAACCTACTGTGCCACAGCGCCGGCCCCAAGGACTTCTGGTTTTTAACAGTTATGATTAGCTATCCAGACTCTGAGAAGTAAGCAGAGGACAAATCAGAAGTAGGATGGTTCAATAGATATTTTAACAGAAGAGGTAAGATATGTACTACAAGAAAGTAAGGGACAGCAAAGTAGAAAGATTTTCAGTACTCTAAGATGTGGTTGAGTTCCATTTATGTAAAGAAAGCTTCTCTACTGTATCATTACAATAAAAACCTTTCTACTTGAACTAATTTCTGTAATTGGCAAAACAATATGTTATATTTAAAAAACAAGAGACTTAAAGATTGCAATTACTCTAATGCACCGTAGCGCAATGGGTTAAAGCCCCGGCCTGCAGCATTCCATATGGGCACCAGTTCAAGTTTCGACTGTTCCACTTCTGATCCAGCTCTATGCTATGGCCTGGGATAGCAGTAGAAGATGTGCAAGTCCTTGGGCCCCTGCACCCGCGTGGAAGACCCAGAGGAGGCTCCTGGCTCCTACCTTCGGATCAGCTCAGCTCTGGCTGTTGTGGCCATTTAGGGAGTGAACCAGTGGATAGAGGACCTCTTTCTCTGCCTCTGCCTCTCTCTGTGGCTGTCTTTCAAATAAATAAAATAATTCTTAAAAAAAAAAGAATTCCAGAAATATTGGGGATCTTTCTTATGTATACTTTTGGAATTCCAGTCAACATCAAATAAAAAAGAAGGGAGATAAGAAATTCTTGAATTACTTACGAATGACTAAAAAAAACCCTAATGTGTCTGAAAATATCTGAACTAGATAGACCAGTTTGTGCCACTAGACACAAAGTAAGATTAAGTTAATGCTAAATTTGGTTATGAATGAGTAAATTTATAATTTTGCACATCTGATTATACAGATTAAAATATGTCTATTACAATTGAATAATAATAAGAACTCTGAAATGAGAAGACAGCAAAAATTACAGTATGAAGATCAACAGAACCAGATTGAAGAGGAGAAATTTAGAAAAGGCCAAAAGAGAAATTAAATATTTATTCTAATTTGTCAGTGAAGAGTGCTTGAAAGTTGATGTGTCCTTTAAAAAATACTTTTTTGAAAATTTATTTTATTTGAAACACAGAGCCACAGAAAGAAGCAGAGATGGAAAGAAAGATTGTTCACTCCCCAAATGAGCCAGGAGCTTCATCCAGGTCTCCTATGTGAGTTCAGGGACCCAGGTTCTTGGGCCATCCTTTGCTTTTTCCTAGGCGTGCCAGCAGGAAGCTGGATCAGAAGTGGAGAAGCCAGGATCCGAACCAGCACACACATAGGACACCAACGTCACAGGCAGTGACTAATCGACTATGCCACAATGCCAGTCCCTGATGTGTCCTTTTAATAGCTACTTTATAAATAAAATCTTATGTTAAGTGTATAGTAAAAATTCATGTTGTTTTTATTCAAGATTCATTAATTCTCTTTGTTGTCCTCACAAACTCTGGAATTAAATGTGACCATACTAGACTTTCCTGTCTGGGCTGCATAGTGTCAAGAACTAGGAAGAGTTTGAGATTTTTTCCCTATTTGCAAGATAACAGCCTGACAGTTTGATAAGTGCTAGCAGAGGAAATGAAACTCCAGGGTTATATTACTCATGGCATAGCAAGCATCATGAGCATCATGTTTGTGTCGGTTTCTTTTGCCACCCAAATCTCAAGCAAGTGACATAGAAAGGCCCATATAGATGCTGTACATGCAATGGGTTTGTATCACACTGAAAAATCCTGTGATAGAAAACCTAACTCTTTCATAATGGGCAGTTAAGAAAACCTGCCTGACAATGCTACAATGAACATTGGCATACAAGTATTTGTATGAGTCCCTGTTTTCAATTCTTTGGGACATATGTGTCATATGGGAATTCAATGTTAAACTATTTGAGGAAGTGGCAACATGTTTTCCACAAACATTGTGCCATTTTACTTTTCTACCAGCAATGTACAGGGTTTCCAGTTTCTCCACAACATCACCAATCCCAATTTCTATATTCATTTTTAAATTCTATTCATACTGTTAGGTGTGAAATGACCTGATTGCAGTTTTGATTTTGGGTTTCCCTAATGATTAGTGATTTTGAATATCCCTTCATGTACTTATTGGTTATTTATATTCTTTGAAGAAATACATAATCATACAATTTTCCATTTGTTATGGATTGAATTTTGTGCCCTTCCCCCAGAAAAATAAATGCTTTATGGTGAAGTCTTAAACCTCAATATGATGATATTTGTTGCTGTGTTGTATTTCTTCAGGTTTTCTCCTTAATTTTATTTGCCCACACAGAATTTGAAAAACACTATACTTTTGTGAATACCAGCAATTAAACACAAAATGTAGAGACACAAAATTACCATGTATACTGGAGTGCTCTGCTTCAACTTCCATCTTCCTGCTAATGTACATTCTGGGAAGCAGCAGGTGAAGGCTAGAATATTCGGGTCCCTGCCTCCCATGTGGGAGAGCCAGTTTCCTCATTTCAGCCTGGCCCAGGCCCAGCTGTTGTGGGCATTATTTGGGGAAGTAAATCAAGGGATGGAAGATATTCTCTCTCTCTCTCTCTCTCTCTCTCTCTCTCTCTCTGTGTGTGTGTGTGTGTGTATGTGTGTGTGTGTGTGATTTTCAAATAACTAAAAGGCACATTAATAATGGCAATAAATTAACATTAAAGAGAAAATAAAAGTTAATAGTAAGGAAAGCACTCAGTCTTGAAATGAGTAGCTCAATTTTCTCTACAGAAATGTAGCCTTTGTGCAGTAACTAGGTTTAGATGAGGGCATATGGATGAAGACCCAATAATGAATTAGTGTCCTTATAAGAAGAGAAAAGGATCAGACTTCTATCTCCTTCTCTCTCTCTCTCTCTCTCTCTCTCTCTCTCTCTCCCCCCCCCCCTCTCTCCCTCTCCCTCTTCCCTTCCCCCTCTCCCTCCCTCTCCTTCTCCCTCTCCTGTGTTCCTAGGTGAAACCAAAGTGAGAATGGGGCCACCTGCAGGACATAAAGTGAGCCCTCACCAGGAAACCAAATTATCCAGTATCTCCATCTTCTGCTTCACAATCTCCAGAACTGTGAAAACTAAATTTTTATTTTTATGTAACCTACTTGGCCATGGTATATAATATTTTTAATATACTGTTGGATTTGGATTACTAATGTTTTAGTATATTTGCATCTGTATTCCTAAGGGATATTAGTCTCCAATTTTCTTGTGATTCCTTTACATGGCTTTAGTATCAGAGTAATGCTGGCCTCATAGAATGAGTAGAAAATATTCTCTCCTCTGGTATTAAGTAGAAAAAGAAAATACTAAAAATAATAAAGTAATAAGCTGTTCCTTGACAGTCAGGACAAGGGCTGATCAAGTCATGGTTTCTCATAGTGTCAGTTTCACTTCCCTCGGGTAATTACTGACGTCATAAATAAGAGTATCATTGTTAAATCAGCAACAGGAGTCACTGTGCACTTACTCCCCATGTAAGATCTCTTTCCTTAATGTGTTATACTATGAGAAGTAATGGTAAAACTAGTATTCAAAAGGTACTTTATACTATGCATGTCTGTGTGGGTGCAAACTGTTGAAATCTTTACTTAGTATATACTAAGTTGATCTTCTGTATATAAAGATAATTAAAAATGAATCTTAATGAAGAATGGGATGGGAGAGGGAGTAGGAAATGGGATGGTTTGCAGATGAAAGGGAGGTTATGAGGGGAAGAACCGCTATAATCCAAAAGTTGTACTTTTTAAATTTATATTTATTAAATAAAAGTTTTCTTAAAAAAAGAGAAAATATTCCCTCCTCTTATATTTGCTGGAAGATATTGGGTAAAAAAGGGAAAAAACACAAATACCTAAAATCACCAATGAAAATGGCAACACAACTATAGACCTTAAAAAATTAAACATTGTAAAAGAACACTATGCCAACAAATGATATAACCTTAAAACAAATGGAGAAATTCCTAGGAATACACTCAATAAGAGATGGAAAATATCAACAGACCTGTTACATGTAAAGCAATTGACCCAGTAATTAAATATCTCCTAAAAAAGGAAAATTCAGGACCAGAAGACTTTACCAGTATATTACACAAAATATGTATTTATTTTTTTAATTTTAAAGATTTATTTATTTATCTTAAATGCAGAGTTACAGAGAGGCAGAAGCAGAGAGAAAGAGAGGTCTTCCATCCACTGGTTCACTCCCCAAATGGCCTCAACGGCTGGAGCTGAACTGATCTGAAGTCAGGAGCCAAGAATTCATCTGGGTCCCCCATATGGGTGCAGGGACCCAAGGACTTGGACCCTCTTTTATGGTTTTCCCAGGCCATTGCAAAGAGCTGGATTAGAAGTGGAGCAGCTGGGACTTGAACTGGTGCCAGTGTGGGATGCCAGCACTGCAGGTGGCCGCTCTATCTGCTATGCTACAGTGCCAGCTCTCACAAAATATTTAGAGTTAACACAAGAATTATTTCAGATTTTAGATATTTGTGTCTTTTCTTTTTTTCTCATTTCCTTTCCATGTTGTTCATTGCTGGTGTATAGAAACACAACTGATTTTTGTTTACTGATCTTGTAACCTGAAACTTTGCTGAAGTAATTTATTAGCTCTAGAAGCTTTATTATTAATTCCTTGGGATTTTCTACACATAGGTTGTCGTATGTGTTCTTCATTTGTTGATTAAATTCCCTTCTCTTACCATTTTGCTTATTGGTTTTTATCATGAAGGGCTATTGGATTTTTTTAAATGCCTTTTTGAATCAATTAAATTAATCATTTTTTTCCTTTGTCAGCCTAGCTAAATACTCATTAATTTTATTGATCCTTTTAAAGAAATGACTTTCAGACTGGCGCTGCAGCTCACTTGGCTAATCCTCCGCCTGCGGCGCCGGCACCCCAGGTTCTAGTCCTGGTTGGGGCACCTGATTCTGTCCCGGTTGCTCCTCTTCCAGGCCAGCTCTCTGCTGTGGCCCGAAAAGGCAGTGGAGGATGGCCCAAGTGCTTGGGCCCTGCACCCGCATGGAGACCAGGAGGAAACACCTGGCTCCTGGCTTCAGATTGGCGCAGCGCGCTGGCTGTAGCAGCCATTTGGGGGGTGAACTAGCGGAAGGAAGACCTTTCTCTCTGTCTCTCTGTCTCTGTCTCTCTCTCTCTCTCTCTGTCTAACTCTGCCTGTCAAAAAAAAATTAAAAGAAGCAACTTTCAGTTTTAATTATTCTCTGTATTGTTTTCCTATTCTCTATGTTATCTATGCTTTCATTTTTATTATTTTCTCCCTTCTGCTAGCTTTTGGTTCAATGTACTCTTTGTATAGTTCCTAACAGTATAAAGCTAGGTTACTTATTTGAGATCTTTTTTTTTTTTTTAATGTAAACATTTACAGCTATGAATTTCCCTGTGGGTATGGTTTTTGCTACAACCAATTTATTTTGGTATGTTGAATTAATTTTCATTCATCTCAAAATATTTTCCAATATCTCTATGATTTCTTCTTTGATTGTTTGGCTACTTAAAATTATATTGTTGGAGCCGGTGCTGAGGTGTAGTAGGTAAAGCCACTGCCTGCAGTGCTGGCTCAAGTCCTGGCTGCTTCACTTCCAATTCAGCTCTCTGATATGGTCTGGGAAAGCAGTAGAAGATGACCCAGGTCCTTGGGCCCCTGCACCCATATGGAAAATCTGGAAGAAGCTCCTGCTTTGGATCAGCCCAGCTCTAGCAGTTGCGGCCATCTGGGGAGTGAACCAGTGGATGGAAGACCTCTCTCTCTCTCCCTCCCTCCCTCCCTCCCTCCCTCTCCGTAATTCTGCCTTTCAAATAAATAAATAAATCTTTAAAAATAATTTAAAATATATTGTTTAATTTTCATATACATGTGAATTTCCCCAGTTTTCTGTGTATTATTGATTTGTATCTTAATTCCATTGTGAACAAAGAAAATACTTTGCAGTAATAGCAGTCTTAAAATTCACTGAAAATTGTTTTCTGGTGTAGCATATGTCTATCTTGGGTGATATTTCATGTACACTTGAGACGGATATCTGCTGTGGTTAAATGAAGTGTTCTAAGTGTGTGTGTGTGTATGTGTATGTGTACTATCTTAGTTATAGTTGGATTATAGCATTAGTCAACTCTATTTCCTTGCTGATCTTATGTGTAGTTGCCTTATCTATTATTAAAATCAGTATACTGAAGTCTCCAACTATTATTGTGGAACTATCACCTAAGGGATTAATATTATTATTATTATTATTATTATTGACAGGCAGAGTGGACAGTGAGAGAGAGAGACAGAGAGAAAGGTCTTCCTTTGCCGTTGGTTCACCCTCCAATGGCTGCCGCGGCCGGCGCACTGCGCTGATCCGAAGGCAGGAGCCAGGTGCTTCTCCTTGTCTCCCATGGGGTGCAGGGCCCAAGGACTTGGGCCATCCTCCACTGCACTCCCTGGCCACAGCAGAGAGCTGACCTGGAAGAGGGGTTAATATTTTAACATATGAAATTTTGAGGGGACACATTCAGACCACGTCGATCAGGAAACCTGAGATTAAGAACTAAAATAAATTAATCTGATGGCATAGGCAGGGAAGGGGGATGACAGCAAGACAGAACAGAAAGCTAAGCAGATGTCAACTCCAGGGTTGCCAAATAAAATACAAAATACATATTTAACCTTGAATTGGACATAAAAATTCTATTATGTCTGTAATAGTGCATGGTACATATGTATACTAAAAAAGTATATATTGTTTCTCTGAAATTCAAATTCTTTTTTTTTTTGAAGATTTATTTATTTGAAGGGCAGAATTACAGAGAGAAAGGGAAAGAAAGGGATCATTTACCTGCTGGTTCACTCCCTAAATAGCTACAATGGCCAGGGCTAGGGCTGGGCCGGGCTGAAGACAAGAGCATGGAACTCCATCCAGGTCTCCCACATTGATGGCAAGGGCCCAAGTAACTTGGTCATGTTTTGCTGCTTTCCCAGGTGGGTTAGCCGGGAGCTGGTACAAAAGTAGAGCAGATGGAACTCAAACTGGTGCTCCTATGGGATTCTGGTGTTGCAGGAGACTGCTTAACCCCTATGCCACAACACTGGCCTCCTCCTCCTCCTCTTTCTCCTCCTCCTCCTTCTTCTTTTTCCTTGTCCTCATCCTCTTCCTCTTCCTCTTTCTTCTCTTCTCCTCCTCTCCTTCTTCTTCTCCTCCTCTTCTCCTTCTCCTTCTTATTCTTCTTTTAGAAAGCTTTTATTTAATGAATACAAATTTCATAGGTACCTCTTTAGGAATACAGCGGTTCTTCCCCCCCATACCCACCCTCCCCCCATACTCCCGTCCCACCTCCTACTCCCTCTCCCATCCCATTCTTCATTAAAATTCATTTTTACTTATCTTTATATACAGAAGACCAACTCTATACTAAGTAAAGAAGAAATTCAAATTCAACCTCATATCCTGTACATTTATTTGTTAAATCTAGCAATCCTATCTATCTGGTATGGGATTGTGTGGAAGCAATGACCTTACTTGCAGAAGATTGCCAAGAAGAGAAAAGCTGGAGTCGGCATTGTGGCACAGCAAGTTAAGCTGCATCCCATGCTGGAGTACTGGTTTGAGTCCCAGCTGATCTTATTTTGGTCTAACTCCTTGCTAATGTCCTTGGGAAAGCAGTGAAGGATGGCTCAAGTATTTGGGCCCCTGACACTCACAGAAGAAATTCAGATGGAGTTCCAGACTCCTTACTTCAGCCTGACCCAGCCCTGTCTGTTTGTGGTCATTTGGGGGGTGAATCAGTAAGTGGAAGAGTCTCTCTCCCTCTGTCTTTCTCCTGTCCCTCCATCAATGTCTCCTCACATCACTCTGCCTTGCAAATAAATAAAATATTTTTTTAAAAAAAGAGAAAACTCCAGTAACTGACCCCAGATCAGAGCACAAATCCTGAAGAAGCAGCACTAAATTAAACTTTCTAGCAGGCAGTTCAGGCAGCCAAGGATCCAGAATCTTGTAAAACACTTGCGTATCTGCAGGGAAGTAGTATAGAACAGAAAAAGTGGTCAGAAGGTACAGGGATCATATTTGTCCCAACTAAGGTGATTGGCAGGTGGTAAAAGTAGGGTGGAGAATGATGAGCCTTAGTAGTCATTGGTATTTGTGGAGGAAAAGAGGGAGTAGAATTTGGCTATATCAACTACAGTAACCATCAAAACCAAAGACTAGAAAATAGAGGAAATCTAGCCCTGCAGACTGGGCATACATGGGATAGAGCAGCAATATAGAGTGAGGAAATGTTATTACTAATCTGGCCAACTGTGGTTCCTGGGACCTCTGAGTTCTGGGTATGCTTGGCATAATGAAAGGACAACTAAGCCCAAGTTTGAGAATGTGAATAAATTCTAACCCCCACAAGGTAATAGGCAGATGTTTTTTTTTTTTTAAATCTTTTTTTTTATTTATTTTTTATTTTTTTTATTTTTTTTGACAGGCAGAGTGGACAGTGAGAGAGAGAGACAGAGAGAAAGGTCTTCCGTTGCCGTTGGTTCACCCTCCAATGGCCGCCGCGGACGGCGCGCTGCGCTTGTCCGATGGCAGGAGCCAGGAGCCAGGTGCTTTTCCTGGTCTCCCCATGGGGTGCAGGGCCCAAGCACCTGGGCCATCCTCCACTGCACTCCCGGGCCACAGCAGAGGGCTGGCCTGGAAGAGGGGCAACCGGGACAGAATCCGGCACCCTGACCGGGACTAGAACCCGGTGTGCCGGCGCCGCAAGGCGGAGGATTAGCCTGTTGAGCCACGGCGCCGGCCTAGGCAGATGTTTTTTAAAGTCTTGCTGGGGGTAGATCTGAGATTAGCTATAATCCAAAGCCAGGAGTCAGGAGTTTCTTCTGCATCTCCCACATGGGTACAGGGACTCAAGCACTTGGGCCATCCTCTACTGCTTTCCCAGGCCATAACAGAGAGCTGGATCAGTAGTAGAGCAGCCGGGTCTCAAGCTGGCACCCATATGGGATGCTGGCACTGCAGGCGGCAGCTTTACCTGCTACACCACAGTGCCAGTCCCTAGCTATAATTTAACAGATATATTGGTGACATTTATTGAAGAATCCTCAATCTGAGACTATCAGAGGTTGTAGGCACTAGAGGAAGGGGAGCAAAGAGGTCCACTTGGCCTGAATGTCAAATTTATGGAAGATATTAAGTTGAAACAAGAATTTACATATTGTCAGTGAAATAAGCCATGATTTGCTACTACTTCTTTTTTTTTTATTGAGATACAACTCACACACCACAAAGCTAATTTTTTTTTTTTTTACAGTTAGACAATGAGAGAGAGAGAGAGACAGAGAGAAAGGTCTTCCTTCTTTTTGTTCGCTCCCCAAATGGGCACTACGATCCAAAGCCAGGAGCCAGGTGCTTCCTCCCAGTCTCCCACATGGCTGCAGAGGCCCAAGAACTTGGGTCATCCTCCACTGCCTTCCCGGGCCACAGCAGAGAGCTGGACTAGAAGAGGAGCAAGCCGGACTAGAACCTGGCACCCATATGGGATGCCAGCGCTGCAGGCAAAGGATTAACCAAGTGAGCCATGGCGCCGGCCCCTATACAATCACTACTGACAACTGGGATGATCTTCAAGGTTCAACAGGAAAACCTGTACTAATGTAGCACTGCCACACCTAACAGGGGGCCTTTAAGCAATCATCATTACATCTCCCCATCCTTTTTCCCAACACATTCCCTATTATATGTTTATTTCACAGAGATAGGGAAATGTAAAGTGGATATTCATATAGTCTCAGGTACACTGGATTTTTCAGATTATGATGCTCTTTTAATAGGAAGACATTATTATTCCCATTTGGGAGATGAAGAAACTGAGACTGTGAGAGTGACACGTCCACACTCTCACAGAGAGTGAGTTGCTGAGCCTGTGTTAGATACTAGGACTTTCAATACCTGGTATAGGCTTCTTTCCACTGCAGTGGGCTCCTTATATGCCTCTGATAGAGGTAGAAGATTGCTGATATACTTGGGCTCATAAACTGAATCCAGACAGCCTCAACAATGTTGACAGTTGATTATGAATGTTGCAAGGGTAGAAGAAATAAATATGCAGAAGAGGAGAGAAGGCATGTTGTCTCTCCCTGTGAACATAGCATGACTGAGAATAATTCATCTACAAGGAAGACTTTCAATGTGAATTCACATGTATAGCATGAATTCACTAAGGACTTCGTCTATTCTGGGCCCTGAAGTTACAGAAGAGAAGACGCAGGGCTAAGTAGACAGTGCCATGCAAAAATCTCAGTAACCAAGATAAATAATATATTTTATCAATTAAATATTTTTTACTTGTAGATTTATAAGTGGTTACAAAACATGATACAGTAACCAGGAGTCAAACTAGTGCTCTGATATGGGATACCAGTGATGCAGGTGGAAGCTTAACCCACTGTACCACAATGCTGGCTCCAGCTATTTTTTACTTTAGTCTTTCTGACAGATGTGTAATGATATCTCATTGTAGACTTAATTTGCGTTTTCCAAATGGCTAATGTTGTTGAAATCTTTTCAGGTACTTGGTTGCCATTTGTATATTCTCATTAGTGAAATATCTCTTCATAGCATTTGTCCATGCTCTAAATTGGACTGGTTGCTTGAGTGCAGGGGCCCAAGCACCTGGATCATCCTCCACTGCCTTCCCGGGCCACAGCAGAGAGCTGGACTGGAAGAAAAGCAACCGGGACTAGAACCCGGTGCTCATATGGGATGCTGGCGCTGCAGGTAGAGGATTAACCTAGTGTGCCATGGCGCTGGCCCCTCTATATACTTTTGATACTAGTGGTTTATTGAACCTGTGATTTCAAATATTTTGTCCCAGTCTATCACTTATTTTTCCCATCGTTCACATAGGAAAAAATTTCCAATTTTGATATAGTCTTTTTATCAATATTTCCATTTATAGATTATGCTTTAGGATCAAACTGTTAATGCCACTCCTCATCCAATAGCCTGAAGATATTGTACTTTTGTCTAAAAGTTTTTGCAGTTTTGTAGTTTATAGTTAAGTCTATAATTAATTTTTAGTTATTTTTTGCACAAGATATGAGATCTTCACACTGGGATTCTTTTTTTTTTTTTTTTTTGCCAGCGGATATCCTCTTCCTCTAGGATCATTTGTTGAAAAGATCATCCTTTCTTAATTGAACTTTTTTTGCACCTTTGTCAAAAGCCAACTGAGTGTATTTATGTGATTCTATGTCTGGGATCTCCATTGTGTTCCATTGATCCATATGTGTATTTCTCCACCATCACCACAGTCTTGATTACTGTAGCTCTTCTAATAAATGTTGAAATCAGGTAGTGATTCCTCTCATTTTATTTTCTTTTAAAATTGTCTTTGACTATTACAATCCATTATCTTTTTAAAAAATCATCTTGTTGAAATCTACCAAAAATATTCTGGATTTTGATATCGATTGCCATTAAACTTGTATGCTAATTTGGAGATAATCAACATTCTGCTCCAGTTCTGATCATTAGGCTCCTTCTGTAATCCCTATGCCCTAAGTTGCTACCCAGGTTGCCAGGTTCCTCTAAAAGGAGACCTGCTTTTCTCTCAGTGGACAATCCGCCTTCCTTCCTTCATTGCTTCCATCTAAGATATTAACTAAAGTCTGATGGCTGGAGCCCATGTGTCTAAAGACATCCATCTTGGAGTCAGTTGCCCGCTATGCCCTTCCACACATGAACTCCCTTGGAGCTCTTTTCATTTCAGATCTCCTTCCTGTGAGGATTGCCCCTGCTAATTCCTGTCACATTCCAAATGACTTACTGGACTCTAGTTTGTCAGTTAATGTATGCTAGTCCATCCCACTACTTGGAACCTAAGTCTTCCCTGAGCACTCAATTCCAATGTGAGTATGAAGTAGCAGGGCAATGCAAAGAATGCCTGGTCGTAGATTCTGTGCCCTTTCAGCCTGACCTGGCCCTCCACTGCTAACAAGGCCATTCTTGGGTCATATCTTGAATTTGAAATGCAGAGATTCTATCTTGGGACTGGTGGACTTAGACTAAAATGATACATTGGCAGGTCTATTTTTGACAAATAAAGGATAAGCATATTTGTCTCAATAGTATTTGTTTTCTTGTTACATTTTATTTGATGTTTGGCCAGGTCCTGCTTTCTCTGATCCTCAGCTACCTTATCTTTACAATAAGGTCAAGTGGGACTAAATCAAACTTTTTAAACATTTTTAAGCTACAGAGCTCTATGTTGAAACACATCTTCCGTGAAACTCCCAAAATGAAACCGATATCAATTGAATTCTAATTGAAGCAGGAGTAGGGTTGGCTCTCTTTCATTGTAAAATCTTAGGGTTCTGCCAAACCCTGTTTGAAAACCATTCATGTAGCTGAATTCTGATAGTCACTAGATTTCGTAGAATTAAATAGGGCCTGGCACTGTGGCGTAGTGGGTAAAGCTGCTGCCTGCAGTGCTGGCATCTCATATGGGCACTGATTTGAGTCCTGGCTGCTCCACTTCCGATCCAGCTCTCTGCTATGGCCTGGGAAAGCCGAAGATGGCTCAAGTTCTTGGATCCCTGCACCTGCATGGGAGGCCTGGTGTTGGCCGAGCTCTGGTTGTTGCTGCCATTTGGGGAGTGAGCCACCTCTCTCTCTCTCTCTCTGTCCTTATCTCTGTAACTCTGCCTTTCTAATAAAATAAATATTTTTAAAAAAGAAACAAACCAAGGGTGTAAGAAGGTCATGAGGAGAATTGATGGCTCACTTTTTACTCAAAATATGTTGGTGTGAAGGAATGAGGGTCCTAGAAACCTGCATGCCTTTGCTTGCCACAGGGATCTGCCCAATGGTGCCTGCAGTAGACATGGCTCAGGTAATACATGATTCTGAAACCCTTCCTGATATTCCTCGTGGAGTCTCTTAGTCACTTCTATGTAATCTCAGAGCATGCCCTTCACCCCTCAATTATAACACAGCTCATATTTCTTTGTAATCATTTACTTACTGGACCATCTCTAGTTAGTCTATAAGCATACTGAAAGCAGAGACTGTTCTTGTTTTCTGGATCTCAACACTCAAAATTGAGAGAGTAACATGTGTTGAAGTGAGATGTTAGGTCAAGGTGGTATCATTTCTTAAATTCTTTTACTCTTCCTCCATTCAAATCATTCCCTTAAAATGTACCTAAGTTTTAAGGAAGCAAAAGTGTTTGTAAAAAGTATTTGAATTGTATTCAGTGGATCTAGCATATTAATTTTAATATCAATATATATAGAGAGAATCGGTATATAGAGAGAATTTATGACAATTTTATAGAACTGGGACCATAATTTTCCTATTTTTAAATG
Source organism: Sylvilagus floridanus (assembly GCA_949820135.1). Taxonomy (NCBI): domain Eukaryota; kingdom Metazoa; phylum Chordata; class Mammalia; order Lagomorpha; family Leporidae; genus Sylvilagus; species Sylvilagus floridanus. The sequence goes on from OX463223.1 coordinate 85,270,788, forward strand.
ATATCAGATGTTTACATTTATGGTATCTTTAAATGACAGTTTGATCATATCAACGATGCATTTATTTGGTATTTTCATTTTTAAGTGGATAGATACTATCCTTCCTTTCAGTCTTTGTAGTTTAAAGGATAATGAGGACCTATCTGCTGTGGGAGCTAAAAATCATAGAGACTTTAAGCATAGGCAGGGCATCTGCAGAGTATCACTGCCTCAACACTCTGCATACTGCTACTGGTGCTAGGAAAGGAAGAGCTATCTGGAGAAGTCAAGCTGGGTAGTTTGTATTCTATATAAAGGGATTTTTGAAGGCTCAGAGAAGGGAAACTTGCATCTCCACTCACCTTCCAATCTGTCCTCTTGCTGAGTCCTTATGATTCATTTGCTGAAATCCATTTCTTCGATTTAATATTTGGTCCATTCTTTATAATGCAACCAAGCCCTGGATGGGGTAATACTAAGAATTAAGAATTATTTTTATTTCCCAGTCTGTTTCCTTTTTATTTTATGAGTGTCAATTTTCATTGTACAGTCTCAATCTTTATATAGTTGAATCTGTCCATCTGTTCCTTTGGGATTGCTTATCTGTCATCGTAGCTTTACAAGTTATCATCCTACTAATGCCTCCACTATAATTAAAGTCATTTTTCCTGAGCTCAGGGGAGATGATGGCTCCAACCTTTACATAAAATGCTGCCGTATTTTGAAATCTCTAAATAAATACTCAGTCATCATCTTCTTAAGCAAAAATGATGACAACTTATTTATCATTTTTCATGCTCTGCTCCCATTTCTGTTCACTGAAATATTTCCAAATCTGAGTGTTCAAAATGACTCTGAGAATTAAGGAAAGGGGAGACGAGGATGAAGAGTATTAACACATACTGAATGGTTACTGTATTTTAGCTATTATGCTAGATGCTTTCCCATATAATATCCCTTTTCCTTTAATCCTTCAACAGCTCTGTGAGGAGGAGGCAGGCCCTCTGTGTAGTTCCAAAGTACCCCAACCTAAGAAAGATGTGAGAAAAATTTGGCAAGACTATTCCCTCTGCAAGCCGAGTACCACTCTAAGTTCTACAACATGTAGCAGGCAGTTAGACAGGAGAATCTGAAGATCACAGCAGACAGACAAGCAGTTTGGATTACATTTAAAGAGGCAAGAATTGAAGAGGGGGATGGGGGTTGGGGGGAGGGGTGCTGTCACTTCTCTGTGGGATAAAGCAGAAATAAAGAAGAGATTCCACTTCAGTATTTTGGGGAATGCTACTATTTTGGAGCCAGGAGAAGGAAAAAGAGCTAAATAAGAAGAGATGCACACAGAGCAGGCAGAGCGGGCAGTACTATGGCTTAAAAGTCAAGAGAAGAAACCCATATCTGTGTAATATCACACTACCACAGATGCCCATAACGACTACAACAGGTTGCAGACCAAATGAAACATAGGTGAAAGCATTTAATGTGTAGCAAGCATATTCACACACAAGGGAACACAAAAGTCTCAGAAAATCATTCTGACCCTGACCAGCTTATGTTTTCGTGGAGAGGGGGAATATTCAAGGAGTCAGAAACTTACAGTTATTTAGCTCCCTTAGCTACCCAGCAACCCAGAAAAGATACCCAATTAAAGCATCATTGAATCCCAAAATGATAGAGCTGGAATTCCAGACCAGATAGTCCAAAGCCTTCATCGTAAAGATGGCATAGCAGAAGGCCAGGGCAGGGAACAGGTCTGAACAAAGTTAAACACCACGTTAATGCAAAGCTGGGTGGAGACGTTAGGTCTCCTGCCTCTTCCTCCCTGTTGAGTAATTCTGAGTAAATGAGAAATAAATGAGGAAAGGATTGGTGGCAAATGTTCCCAGTAAGTTGATGAATTTTTAAAGCATATCTGGCAAAAAATAGAATCACAGACTTTCAGCACTGGAGCAGGCCCTAGAGTCCACCACCCATTGTGATGTTTGTTTGCATATGAAGTTACTGCGATTCAGAGAATATGTTAATGGTACAACCAGTACCTGTACACAACTCTCCTACTTGCTTAGCCTGCTTCTTTGTAGAAGCTGATCCAGGAAAACACTTTCAGATTTAGAAAACCTAAGTATATTTATTTAAGAAACAAATACAAACAAAAGCAGTTGTTTACATGATCTCTTGCCTCTCTGGGTTAGAATGTAAATGCAGTAGAACAAGCGCAGGAGGAGAAAGTTCAAGTAAAGGAGAAAATCGCTGCATCCATTACAACATGATAAATAGGAAAGGACAGTGCAGATGTGTTAAATGACTCATACCTACTGGGGGGTGTGGTGGGGGTGGGAGGATGGATGACATGGAGAAAGCACCCAGACAGCATTAGGTTCACATCTTGCCAGGCTTATAAAATGGGGCTTTTAAGCATGTGTCCTTTGTTAGATAAGTTCTTTTAAGTTCCAGAGGGCATTAGAGAGTTACATTCCATTGTTTTACAGATGGGAAAACTGAAGCCTAGTAGGGGAAGAGACTTCCAGGAACACACAGGCAGGCAGTATCACAGCTGGGGTTTAAATCCAAGGTCCTGAACTCAGAAGTCATTATGCCTTCTCCTTTGAGTTCTGGAGGAAGTTGGCAAGAATATACTAAGATAATTCAGCAGTTATACACACAGTTACTTTTATAACACAATTTTCACACGAGGGTTTGCAGACTTGGAGAGTGGAAACGTGAGACTCCCCTACTTCCACTGTCAGCTCTTTTTTGATCTCTGGACTTTGGGAGATATAGGTCAGTGACACTGGAAAATTCAGTGACATAAAAATCATCAAAAATAGCAAGAATCTCAACTGAAACATTGCCTGAAAATATCTAACACAATCTCTGTAGGCAGATGCAAATTAATGCTAATCACCCATAACAGCCAGCTAGGTGAAATCTTAGGCAAGGCTTTAGTTACCACCACCACCACCACCATCACCACCACCACCACCACCACACCACGCCCCATTGAAAGGTTGAAGGGATGGAGAACATGAAAATTTTCTGAGTGTGAAGAATGAAATTACCTTCCTCAGCCCCTAGCACCCTAATCCACACATGTCAATTACCATTTCTGATTTTCCATTTTCTGATGTGCCACATGTAGGGGCCTTTCTACCTCTAACATCCTCTGGTTCTCTTCCAGTCTTCCTGTTTCAGTAAATGCTACTTTCCTGATTACTTAGGCCAAAACAAAACAAAACAAAACAAAACCCAAGGAGTCATTTATTTATTACTATTTTTATTTTTAAATTAGAAAATATTTTTAAATTATTTATTTATTTATTCGAGCAGCAGAGTAAATAGAGGGAGGGTGGAAAGAGAGAGGGAGAGAGCAGATCACCCATTCATTCGCTTACTTCCCAAGTGGCTGTAATAGCCAGAACTGGACAGGATGAAGCCAGGAGCCAGTAATTCCATCTGGGTCTTCCACATGGGTGGCAGGAGTCCAAGTACTCAAGTCATCTTTTGATGCTTCCCAGGCACATTAACCAAAAGCTGGATTAGAAGTGGAACAGCTAAGACTTCATCCAATGCTCCTAGATGGGAAGCCAGTGTCATAGATGGCAGCTTAACCTCTGCACCACAATGCCATCATGGCCATTTATCCAAATTACCACCATCTCTTCTAGACAAGTATAATAACTTTCTCACTGGTTTTCTGACTTCTGCTCTTGCCCAACACATATAATATATTCTCTTCATAGCAATCATAGTGATCTTTAAAAACGAGATCACGTTCCTCCCCTCCTTAAACTCTCATTGGCTGCCATTGTAATCAGAATAATATCCAAATTTATCACCATGATTTACAAGATCCTGGTTTTTTCTGCTTGCCTCCTCTATCTACCACTGCTTCTTTCAATCAGCCAGAGGCTTGCCTGCTTTCTTTCATAGGCTAAGCATGTTCCTTCTTTAAGATCATTGCATTCTTTCTTCCCTCCTCCAGATCACTGTGTGTCTGACTCCTTCAAGGTCTCTACTACAATGTCCGGGCTGAAGAGACGTCTTCTCTGACAATGATAGCTAAAATATTCTACCTTCTGCCACAATTTCATCCCTTTATCCTTGTTTAGTATAATTGTGGCCTTGTCTCCACCTAATATTATTATAGTTGTTTATTGTCTGGTTCATCTTTCTAGAATGTAAACAAACCGAGGACAAGGGTTTTAGTGAGGCCATAGGATTAGTGGAGGGCGCCGTGATACAGTGAGTTAAAGCCCCAGCCTACAGCACCAGCATCCCATTTGGATGCTGGTTCCAGTCCTGGCTGCTCCACTTCTGATCCAGCTCTCTGCTATGGCCTGGGAAAGTAGAAGATGGCCCAAGTCCTTGGGCCCCTGCACCTGTGCAGGAGAGACCCAGAAGAAGCTCCTTGCTCTTGGCTTCGCATTAGCTTAGCTCTGGCCATTGCAGCTATTTGGGGAGTGAACCAGCAGAATGGAAGACCTATCTCTCTCTGGCTCTACCTCTCTCTATAACTCTGTCTTTCAAATAAATAAAATAAACCTTAAAAATAAGAACATAGTGACTAAGAACATGGATCTTGGGGTCAGACTGTTCTGCCCCTTACTAGCTGTGTGAATCTGGGAAAATTTCTTAACTTCTCTGTGACTCAGCTTCCTCTTTCATAAAATGGGGATAATAGTACTGTATATACTCCATAGAATTATTACAAGGATTAAAATAACCTAATATATTATATCCCAGGAAGCAAGGAAAGTACCTGACATACACCAAGTGCACAATAAAGATTTGCTACTTGATTGCATGAATCAGTTCTTGAAGCCTCCTGCTCTTTCTGCCCCTTCCTGACAAGTTTCCTACTAGACTCTTCCTTAAGGAAGCTTTCCTCTGATTGTCTCCCTGATTGCTGCCCACGGCTAAATGGGTTCTCCTTCTGTGCATGCTGACATAACCTTGAGGGGTCTTCAGAAGTTTCATGGAAAATGAGTATTATGGAAAAAATGCATGAAATTCAAAAATGATTTGTAACAAAATAAAGTCACCTTTTAATTCCATTTGCTCAAGAATATTTTCAAGTACCCTCAGATTTACATGTGAGTTTCATAATAGCTGGTCTTTCCCACTGAATATAAGCTTAGTGAGGCCAGGGACTATGTATGCCTTAGCTGTGTGGGGTCTTCACAGCCTAACATGGTGCCTATTAATATAGGTACATAGTAAATATAGTTTAAAGATTTATTTTATTTACTTAAAGACTGAGTGATGGAGAGAGACAAAGAGAGAAAGAGATCTTTCATTTGTTGGTTTACTCCCCAAGTGGCTGCAGCAACTGGGGCTGGGCCAGGCTGAAGACCAGAGCTTGGAACCCCATACGGGTCTCCCACATAGGTGGCAGGGGCCCAAGTACTTGGGCCATCTTCAGCTGCTTTCCTAGGCACATTTGCGTGGAGTTCTATCTGATGCAGAGCAGCTGAAATTTGAACCAGCACTCCAATATGGGACACTAGCATCACAGGTCCCAGCTTGACCAGCATTTTTTTGGCTGAATATTCAAAAACCTTGGCTCATTTTTTAATTTTAGAATTGATGATTAAAAGACATGATGAGGAGTCGGCGCTGTGGTGTAGCTGGTAAAGCCAAAGCCTGCAGTGCCGGCATCCCATATGGGCACTGGTTCGCATTCCGGCTGCTCCACTTCCAATCCAGCTCCCTGCTATGGCCTGGGAAAGCACTAGAAGATGGCCCAAGGCCTTGGGTCCCTGAATCGGCTTGGGAGACCTGGATGAAGCTCCTGGCTCCTGGCTTCAGATTGGCCCAGCTCCTGCTGTTGTGGTCATTTGGGGAGTCAGCAGTTGGAAGACCTTTCTCTCTGTCTCTCCTTCTCTCTGTCTATAACTCTACCTCCTAAATAAATAAATAATAAATAAATAAAATCTTTAAAAAAAACATGTTGAGAAGCTAAATGTGTAATTTGCACTACTTTTTGAAAGGCAATCCAGAACAAAGGGTATTGTTGCATCTCTGACTCCTTTCTTTTTTCACTGTTGAAGTACCAGGAAAGATATAGGAATTCAAACATTCTGGCCTCTACTTTGAAAATATTGATCTATTACCTGAATGGATAATCATGTGAACAGGAGACTGGCTGCCTTACCTTTTGCTAATTTCTTGCATTTAATTGATATTCACCTCAACATACCTCTTTGCCTGTTTCTTAGCAATACAAATGATGTTGACTCTGATAGAACTATTGTTTTTTTTTTACCACCTCAAATCAATTAGTTCTTCTAATAAAATCATGCATTAGCACTCACTGCTAACGAATCTCTTAAATATTGTCTCATCCATTATAGACTTTGGATCCATTGAGAGCTACTGAACACTTATGATGGAAAAGTCATCAGCTTAGCTTGTAGGTGCTATTTTAAGTGCTGCGTCAATAAAAGGGACAGAAAGCTATTGTTTCTGTCTCTTCCTCTCTCTTTGTACATTTCCCTCCTGTTCCTTGCTAGCCTGGTTTGCTAAGGCAAACCCATGAAAACTAAGAGGCTTAGTACTCTTTCTTTAATTGGACATCTTAATTGTTACAAGAGGCACAGACATTCTCCTAAGCTCCTGGTGTTCCCAAGACTCCTTCTCCTAAATTAATTGCCATCTCCCTTTAATATCCATGGATTGGGAACATAGGACATGCTTAGCCCTCTGAAGGCACTCTATATTGGAGTGCACCATCTGGCTGGAGTTAACAGAGGGGGTCAGGAGCAGGTGAATGCAGGAAGAGCAGGAGCCTGTAATTCAGGAGTCCTGGTTTTGTGTCAGCCAAGCTGGGTGACTTTGGATAAATTCTTTGCCTCTCTTGGCCTCGATTTCCTCATCTGAGAACTAGGCTGTTGACGAGGCTTTAAATACAAGATAGTTGCCAAATTACTTTGAAAATCAGACTGTTAGCTTATTAACATACTCAATTTCAACCAATACATAGTCACATCCAGATCCTTACCAGACATATGAACATAGCATGAAGTAAGGATTTTTGCAGGGTGTGGATAGTGGAAAAAGGGGGCATTAGTTTTAAAACCTCAAAAGACATTCCAAAACTGTTTCCTACACATCCCCCATAAACACCATCTGCTTCTCTTCAAACCAACATTAACTTACACGCTAAAGCACTTTATGTTTGATATATGATGATATTTCAAAAAGTTAATGGAAATGGAATTAAAAGCTAAGCTTATTTTGATGTAAAAATGTTAAAACCATGCATAGGTTTTTTTTTCTTTCAAGCCCCAGCTGTTCTGGGGAGAGTAAATAGGTTTTTTTTGTTTGTTTGTTTTTTCTTTTTATTATTTAATAAATATGAATTTACAGTTTTTTTCATAATATGCATTTGCATGAACTTTTTAAAAATGATTTATTTATTCATTTATTTGAGAGGCAGAGTTACAGAGAGAGGAGGAAGAACAGAGAGAGGTCTTCCATCCAGCTGGTTCACTCCCTAAATGGCCACAATGCCAGAGCTGCACTGTTCCGAAGCCAGGAGCCAGGGCTTCTTCCAGGTCTCCCACATGGGTGCAGGGACCCAAGCACTTGGGCCATCTTCTACTGCTTTCCCGGGCCATTAGCAGGGATTAGGGTCAGAAATGTAGCAGCTGACACTTGATCTGGCGCCCATATTGGATGTCAGCACTGCAGGTGGAGGCTTAACCTACCACATCACAGTGCTGGCCTGTCCATGAACTTCTAAAAAGTAATTTAATTATTTTTAAATCAAGTTTATTTGAAATGCAGAGAGACATAGGGCCGATATTGTGGTGCAGCAGGTTAAGCCACCACCTGTGGTGCTGGCATCCCATATGAGTGCCGGATCAAGTTGCAGTTGCTCTACTTGTAATCCACTTCCCTGCTAATGTACCTCGGAAAGCAGCAGAAGATGGCTCAAGTGGCCCCTGCCACCCATGTGGGAGACCTGATGAAGTTATTGGTTCTTGAGGAGTGAATCCATGGATAGAACTTCTCTCTCTCTCTCTCTCATTCTCTCTCCCTCTGTGTGTGTGTGTGTGTGTGTGTGTGTAACTCTGCCTTTCATACAAATAAATAAATATTTGAAAAGAAAGAAAGAAAGAAAAAGAATAAGATGAAGGAGGAGGAGAAGTAAGAGAGAGAGAGAGAGAGAGAGAGAGAGAGAGAGAGAGAGAATTGATCTTCCATCCACTGGTTCACCCCCCAAATGCCTGCAAAAGCTAAGGTAAAGCCACACTGATGCAAAGAGCTGGAAACTCTCTACAGGTTTCCCATCTGGGTTGCAGAAATTCGAGTAAGTATTTGCACCATCATCACTGCCTCCTAGAGTGTGCACAAGTAGAAAGATAGAATCAGGAATGGAGCCAGGACTTAATCACGAATAGAACCAAGACTTGAAGCTAGGCACTCTGAGAAGGGATGTGGGTGTTCCGAGTCATGTCATAAGCACTGTGCCAAATGTTTGTCCTCTCCATGGACTGTTTGAAAATCCCTCATATGCATGGATTTTGCATATGTCCAGGACTCCTTTTTGTTACTTTTGGTCTCCATATAGTCTTAATATACATTGCCTTCATTAATTTGCACAAAATTTCCTCCAAATTGAGTTTTGGCTCTAGGTATGTAGCTTACTGTTTAGTATTTACAAATTTGCTTTTCTTAGCTGAGTCGGTTTTGTTCCCTATAAAAAGGAACTAATCTATTTGTCCCTTTCACAATGGTTGTAAGGATGAAATGATGGAGTGTATATGCAGTCCTCAGCACAGTAGCCAGTACACACTAAGCACTTCCATGGACTTGTTCCTGTGTCCTTACTCTTATGTGGTGGAGATGGGGTCATTTCTTAGCTCTGGACTCACAGGCTTTCTGATCAATCAACCTGATCGTATTTAAATATCACCAATGGCACTATAAGACAGAGACCTTCAAGGCCATCAGGAAGATATTAAACTAGACACCAACTAGAACTTCCTGGTTATGAATGTTACTATTTAAGTACCTGGGATTCAAAGAAGAGAGAGGCTTCACATTCTTCCCTGGAGATTTTTGAAAATCAGTGTGTCTGGCCTCAGAATCAGCCCTTAAGGCATTCAGATCTGGCTGAAGAGCCCATGAGAGTATTTTAGGCATGGAAAGCCAAGTCACTCTGGCAAAAAAAAAAAAAAGACCTAAATGAAAGATCTCTGCGAGTGAGATCCCAGTGGAAAGAATGGACCATCAAAGAGGGAGGTACCTTTTTCTAAAGGGAGGAGAGAACTTCCACTTTGACTATGACCTTGTCCGAATAAGATCGGAGTTGGGGAACTCAGAGGCTTCCATAGCCTTGGCAGCTTATGACAAGAGCCTAGGGAGATTACTGATGTCATAAACAAGAGTGTCAATTGTTAAGTCAACAACAGGAGTCACTGTGCACTTACTCCCCCATGTAGGATATCTGTCCTTAATGTATTGTGCTATGTGAATTAATGGTATAACTAGTACTCAAACAGTACTCTATACTTTGTGTTTCTGTGTGGGTGCAAACTGTTGAAATTTTTACTTAGTATATGATAAATTGATCTTCTGTGTATAAAGATAATTGAAAATGAATCTTGATGTGAATGGGATGGGAGAGGGAGCGGGAGATGGGAGGGTTGCAGGTGGGAGGGAAGTTATGGGGTGAAAAAGCCACTGTAACCCAAAAGCTGTACTTTGGAAATTTATATTTATTAAATAAAAGTTAAAAAAAAAGAAAAGAAAATCAGTGTGAACATCCAGAATGCCCTGAGACTCATTTACCACACAATTTTTTGAGCTCCTATGAAATACCAAGCCCTGTATTCAACACCATCATGGGAATGATCGCAAAAACTTTTCATAACAATGTTTACTAGGCCCATTTTTCAGATGAAGAAACTAAGGCTCAGAAAAAAAAAAAAGAGCAAGCTCAATCAGAGAGAGCTCTGATTCACTTTTAATTGGGAATGAGTGAAAGTTCTCCTTTTGTCCAAAGCCCAGCTCCCTGGGCTTGTCTGTGTGCCCTAAATAACTGCTTCTTATCTGCTCTCATCTCCTCTAACTATTCTGTACTTTGCTTACAAAGTCACCTGGGTCCAGCTGCTTCACTTCCCATCCAGCTCTCTGTTAATGCGCCTGGAAAAGCAGAGGAGGATGGCCCAAGTGCTTGGGTCCCTGCACCCATGTGGGAGATAGGGAAGAAGCTCCTGGCTCCTGGTTCCTGGCTGGCCTGGCCCACCCCCAGCTGCAGCCATTATAGGAGTGAACCAGCAGCCACAAGATCTCTTTCTCCTCTCTGTATTTCTGTCTTTCAAATAAATAAATATATTTTTTAAAGGAAAGTCACCTAAGACATTCCTTTAATTTTTTACTCCCATACTTTAATTTTTAAAAAAATATAATCCCACATTACTTGGCACACAGCGATCACTTTAAAATGTGTATTGGATGGGCCAGCACTGTGGCTCACTTGGTTGGTCCTCCGCCTGTGGCGCTGGCGTCCCATGTGGGTGCTGGGTTCTAGTCCCGGTTGCTCCTCTTCCAGTCCAGCTCTCTACTGTGGCCCGGGAGTGCAGTGGAGGATGGCCCAATTGGGCCCTGCGCCTGCATGGGAGACCAGGAAGAAGTGCCTGGCTCCTGGCTTTGGATTGGTGCAGCGCCGGCCTTGGTGGCCATTCGGGGGGTGAACCAACAGAAGGAAGACCTTTCTCTCTGTCTCTCTCTCTCACTGTCTATAACTCTACCTGTCAAATAAATAAATAAATAAAAATCTTTAAAAAAATGTGTACTGGATAAATGTGTATCTGTAGGTTTAATTGCAAACTCTAGCCTGACATTCAAGGTATTTCACAATCTGGCTCCAACTTAACTCTTCTGGATACATTTTTTCATTTCTCTTTCTCATCTCCATGCCCCTATAAGAACCCTGTGCTCTTACTCTTTTCTTTCCCTTCTCATTCTGTGTGTAATATCCTATTCTGGAAAACCCATTCTCTTTTATGGTCTGGCAAATTCTGTCATTTTTTAGACCCAGCTACATCTTCTCTGCTTGTGTTACAGCTTATCTATTCCTGACACCACACTACAGTGATTGGGCTAGTTTTCAGTCTCTCTTGCTCCTCAAATTAAAAAATGATTTGATTTTATTTATCTTTGCCTCATCCAGTGTCTCCCTCAGTACCTCCTTCATCGACTAGCAAAGTCTGAGCTCAGTAACTGTTAAACAGATGGGTAACTGGAATGAAGGAGGTCCCCTCCTCCCCCATCATCATTTCCCTAAGCCATTGTAGCTGCCTCCTCCTCCCTTCCTCCTCTTCCCCACCTCCACCACACTTCTATATGAATAGCAGCGCTACTAGTCCCCAGGTAGCAGCTAGAACACTCCAGATCACAAAAACTAATTCCTTTGCAGATTTCTCTCCCAGCCCCAAGGAGTAGAGTATTAGTGACTTCTGGTAACCTTCTGGGGGTGGGTAGGTGTGAGGGTCCCCAGAGGGGTGTGCATGGGTACGTCTCTTGTCTCTCCAGCTGACTTCAAGAGTATTTTCCCCCATTTTTCGATCAACGGGCCAGAAGAGCATCCTCATTCCCTTATACTCCTCACAACCTTTGACATAATTATCTGTGACAAATTGATTTAAAGTGCGGCTGCAGGAAGAGAAACAGGCATATCTCGCTTGGCCTTCTGGGAGTTGTAGTCCTACAGGCCCCCGGGCTGCCTGGCTGGCCCCGGAGCTGCGGACTACAGCTCCCAGGCCTTCTCCAAGCCCCTATCGCACAGCCTCAGAGCCCCAAGCCGGGAGGAGGTGGCTACATTGTGTCTATTGTATCCCTTGGCTGTTGTATTTGTACATTTCTCGGGACGTGAAATTGAGAGTGAAAAGCATGGCAGATGAGCAAGAAATCATGTGCAAATTGGAAAGTATTAAAGAGATCAGGTAAGTGGTACGCTGTAGCGTCCTTCCCTGCCCCCGCCCCCGACCCCTCATCCCTCGCTGCGGGAAAAGGCTGAGTTACCAATGAAAAGTATCTATTGTTGGGCTACTTGCAAAGGGGAGCTGGAAAGGGGCCCATTCACCACAGACTTTTAGGTGAGGTGAAGATAAGAGGGGGTCTGAGAACAGTCAAAACTGAGTTGGAGAGGAAGGGGAAAAGGGAGGGAGGGGGAGAGAGAGAGGAGCGATGAGGAGGGGGTGGGGGGGAGGAGGGTAGAGAGTGCAAGACACCGGGAGAGATTTGTTGACAGAAGAGGCTGAAAAGCGCAGATGGAGACATGGAGGCGTTTGGGGTTGGTCCCAGGACAGCTTTATTCTTCTTGGGGTGGGGGTGGGGGTGGGGGTCAAGATCGGCACTCACGGGCACATTTTTTGAAGTACTTATTGGCTTCGCGGTGTCTCTGGCACCTTGCTCTTTAGGAGTCGATTTTTGCCCCCTCCTAGTCTCTCCTTCAACTTCAGGACCTGGAGCCAGGGAGAGCTTTTTGAGGACCAAGTCCAGCGCCTTAGGGCTGTGGCTGCGGGGCGGGCGTCTGGGTTGTCGCGGAGGAATCCCGGCGGGCGGGTGCTGGAAGGATGGCGCGCGCTCGTTTTCCTTTCACTCACTCGCCACTTTCTTCCTATCCTGCGCTCCAGAGGCGGGTGGGAGCGATGGGGACTCAGGATGCGGTAGCGGAGCTGATGGTGGAATCCCAATCAGAGGAGCTGGAGGTGCCGGGCTGGAGTGTTGGCCGAGTGGGAGTTGCCAGCATCCGGCATCTGAGACCGGGTTGCTCTGCTAGCAGCTTAGGCTAGGCAGTGATGTTATCTTTGCTCAGAACACAATAGCGCCTTCCGAGCTGACTGCGTGGGCCAGCACTAGGCCTTCCTTCACCTTCGCTGTTCTGCCCGAGCCTCTGGTCCAGCTCCTACTCTCATTCTGAGTGCCCTGGCTCAGGCCGTCTCCTTGGAGTGTTTTCCAGGAATCTGGGATAAGGTGTGAAGAGTGTCTCTTTAAGTGTGTCTTTAAGTGTGTCTCTTTAAGAAATAAGACTGTCACTATGAGATTTAACCCTTAGAGTGCCTTGTGAGGCCTATAGATGGTGTTGTTGGTGGTAAAGCACTGTGGCTGCTTCTTCCTCTGGACGGGTTGTGTCTCTTCTGCAAGGAAGAAAAGGAAGGGGTGTGTATTTTATTGAGCCCTGGTTTTCCAGGCCCTTTGACTTTCTTGCACTCATTTAATCAAGGAACTTCCTACTCTTCCTTTACAATATGGAGGCTCAGAGAAGTTGGGTGACTTGCCCAGAGCCACCCAGCTTGAAAATGCCACATTAGAGAGCAGAGACCCTGCTCTTCCCACTATGTCCAGCAGAAGGCCTGAGAAAGAGGGGGTTATTATTTCGTTTTTTTTTTTCTGCAAAAGCATCAGGAGATAGTGAGACTCCTCAGTGCAAGAGGATGCCAGTTGTCACAATAACAATGCAGCTAATAAAAAAACTTAGGCCTGCAAGTGGAAAGCCTAATTTTCTACTCATACCTGGCTTTGAAAGAACCCTATCCTATCCCCAGAGAAAGACTAGTTGAAAGCAAATTTTATCTCCAATGAACACAGACCCGTCCTAGTGAAAACCAACTGGGGAACCATGACTTCTACCCTCACCAGCGGTAACCAGGAGTTTGTACTCAGCTGGCTAGGATGGGATCAGCAGAGAGTTGGAGAGAACTTCCGCCCCCTAACCAGCAGTAACAACCCAATGTAGATGTCAGGAGAGACTCAGTGGAGAGACCAAGCTTCTGCTCTTCCTCAATCGACACAAGAGTGCCAGAGGAGGCCTGCTAAAACAAAACAAATATCCAGAGTATTTAGCTTTTTAAATAGTTCGTTTTATTTATTTGAAAGAGTTACAGAAAGAGAGAGAGAGAGAGAGAGAGAGAGAGAGAGACAGAGAGAGAGAGACAGAGAGAGAAAGATGTCTTCCATCCTCTGGTTCACTCCCCAAATGGTCGCAATAGCTGGAGCTGGAACAATCCGAAGCCAGGAGCCAGGAGCTTCTTCAGGTCTCCCACATGGCTGCAGGGGTCATATTCTACTGCTTTCCCAGGCCATTAGTAGGAGCTGCAGTGTCCAACTTTTAATAAAAAAAAAAAACCACTTATCACACCAAGATACCAACTTGAATACAGACAGCTGCCAATACTGAGGTGGCACAGCTGTTAGAATTATCTGGCAAGGATTTTAATTATCCACCATAAAAATGCTTCACTGAGCAATTACAACACACTTGAAACAAATGATAAAATAGAAAATCTCAGCAGAGTCTCAAAACAGAAATATGAAACATAAAAGAGAACCAAGTGCAAAGTTTAGAACTGAGAAATACAACAACAACGAACCATAAAACCTCAGTGAATGAACTTAACAGCAAGGTGGATAAGACAGGAAAAAAATCTGACAGCTTAAGAATAAAACAATAGATTTCATGGTAGGACCATGACAAAAACTTCAAAATTCATACCAACAGATTCTCTGAAGGAGAAAGATGATATAGACTGAAAAAGTACTTGAAGAAATAAGGACTAAAAGCTTCTCAAAAGACATAAACTCCCACATTAAAGAAGCTGAAGAAACACCAATAGGATCAGCAAAAAAGAAACCCTCCATCAGAAACATGATAGTCAATCTTGTGAAAACAAGAGAAAAAACAAAACTCTTGAAAGCTGACAAAGACAATATCTTACCTATACCTACAATGGAAAATAATTAGAATGACAATTTTCTTGTCAGAGATTGACAGGGCCCTAGCAGGAAGGGGGAGAACGTTGTTTGGGTGTTAAAGGAAAAGAACGGTGAATCAAAAATTATGGGCCAGAGTTGTGGCACAGGGGGTTAAGGTGCTGGCCTGCAATAATGCCAAGCATCCCATGTGGGCACTGGTTCAAATCCTGTCTGCTCCACTTCTAATCCAGCTCCCTGCTAACGCATCTGGGAAAGCAGTAGGAGATAGCCCAAGTGCTTGGACCCCATGTGGGAGACTCAGAGTTCCAAGCTCCTACCTTCAACCTGGCCCAGTCCCAGCCATTGCAGTCATTTCGGGGAGTGAACCAGCAGCTGGAAGGTCTGTTTGTCTGTCTCTCTCTTTCTCTGTCTCTCCCTCTCTGTAACTCTGCCTTTCAAATAAATAAATAAATCTTAAAAAATATGATACCCCTAGTGATAACTAAGGAAAACTAAGGAAACTTCTCAGCAAATCTACCCTAAAAGAATGACAAAAATAGTTTTTTCAAATGGGAAAAAGAGAGAATCTTGAAACATCAGAAAGGAAGAACAAATACAGTAAGCAAAAACATGGTTAAATACAGTAGACTTTCTTTTTTCCTCTTGAAGTTTCTTAATTATGTTTGACAATTGAATCAAAGTGTGTAACATTTTCCAATGTGATTGTATTGTATGTAGAGGAAATATCTATCACATTTATATATATAAACAGGGAAGTATAAAGGGATGTGAAGAGGAGAGAAAGTTTTCATACTTCACTGAAGCTGGTAAAATGATAACATCAGAAAACTACAGTAAGTCATGGAAATGTAGTGCAGTGCTGAGCGACAAACATGGAAAAAGCCAAAGACATTATAAAGAAATCAGAACAGAATTCTAAAAAAAAAAAAATTTTTTTTCAATTTAAGCACAGGAAAACAGGGCAAAGAAAACAAAAACTGAAAACAAAGGTGACAAACAAAGCAAAAAAGGTAGACTTAGTCTGAACATTATCAATAATTAAAAATGATCTAAATACATCAATTAAAAGAGCAATTGGCAGAATAGATTTTAAAAAATATAACTTAACTGTATAACAAACTCACTTCAAATATAATGGTAGAGGTAAGTTGAGAGTAAAAAAGATGGGAACAGATACCATGAAAGCATTAATCAGAAGAAAACACGAGTAACTACATTATTATCAAATGAAGTAGACATCAGAGTAAAGAAAAACCCCAAGGACAGAGAGGTACATTATGTAGTGCCAGTGGGTCAGCCCACCAAGAATACAACACAATTCCAAATGTGTATGTTCCAAAAGTGACTTAAAGTGTTTCTGACAACTACAAAAGTTAAATCACCTTGTTGAATATTTTAAACTACAAATATCTACTTGGTGTTCACATATGGATGGATAAACACATATTTATCCAGAGGAAGGGAAAAGTACTACAGAAAGCAACTAACATTTGTTGAGCACTTACTAATTCAAAAGCTGTTGGCTCATTTAATCTTTACTTTTCCTAGTGAAAACTGTGGTAAGAATTATTATCCCCTTTTTACAGATAGGGATACTGAGGCTCAGAGACCTTAGGCAACCTCTCCCTGGTTGCACAGCTAAGAAAGGAAGAATGAGAGATGGACATTCACTCTAGAGATAAATCTAGGCTTGACTCCAGATTCTGGTAATACAGACCCTGGGAGGCAGCATTGATGGCTCAGGCAATTGGGCTCCTGTCACCCATGTGAGAGACTAGAAGCACAGTCCCAGCCAATGTGGACATTTGGGGAGTGAATTAGCAGATGGGAACACTTTCTTTCTCTTACTTTGCCTTTCACATACATAAATGAACGTGTTAAAAAGGAAGCAAGAATAAATCCTATTATTCACATGGCACATATATTTCATTGCCATTAATTGCCATTACAAATGCTGACAATGTGAATAGCCATTGTTCACAATTCTTCAACTGCTCTAAACTGTAATTATTAATATATTAAGTGTCCTAAATTATCAGCAGAGAAGCTTATTTCTGTTAAAAAATTAATGCTTTCTGGGATGAAGCAACTGTGATGATGGCATTCTTACCTAACTACCTAATGAAGTCAAACTAACAGCCTTACACACACCCAGACACAGGTTCAGAAATAGACATATTTGGGGCCGGTGCTGTGGCAGGTAAAGCCACTGCCTGCAGAGCCGGCATCCCAGATGGGCGCTGGTTTGAGTCTCAGCTGCTCCACTTCCGATCCAGCTCTCTGCTATGGCCTGGGAAAGCAGCGGAAGATGGCCCAAGGCCTTGGGCCCCTGCAAACATGTAGGAGACCTGTAGGGAGCTCCTGGCTCCTGATTTCGGATCAGCACACCTCCAAGCCATTGCGGCCAATTGAGGAGTGAACCAGTGGATGGAAGACCTCTCTCTCTCTCTCTCTCTCTCTCTCTCTCTACTCTCCTATCCCTCTCCCTCTCCTCTCTTGTGTAACTCTGAATTTCAAATGAATAAATAAATATTTAAAAAAGAAATAGACACATTTATACTCAGCACTCACGCATGTCAATGATAGAACTTTTAGTGGAAAAAGCTTCAGGAATGGATTTTCTCACCACAGATCATTCTGTGCTTCTTCTTGTATCACATGCCCAGCACTGTCTTTCCTCCCAACCAACTCCAAAATCATGCTGCAGATCTCAACCTCCAAATCCCACACTGGTTGATTTTTGCCTGTGTATTCTTTGGGCTTTCAAATGGTGGTGAAAAAGCAAGTGGATAAGAGGAACAGAAATAAAAAGAAGGGAGATAGAAAAGAGGGAAAGCAAGGGCATAGTAATGAGGCTGAGAAAATGAGTGCAGCTACTATCATGTGAATGAGAACACTTTAATAGCTCCCTATGTGCATTCCAATATTTTTTAAAGATTTATTTATTTATTGGAAAGGCAGAGTTACAGAGAGGCAGAGGTGGGGGGAGAGGGTCTTCCATCTGCTGGTTCACTCCCCAAATGGCTGCAATGGCCTGAGCTGGGCCTATCCAAAGCCAGGAGCCAGGAAGTTCTTCCAGGTCTCCCATGCAGGTGCAGAGGCCCAAGGACTTGGACTGTCTTCTGCTGTTTTCCCAGGCCATAGCAGAGAGCTGGATAGAAAGTGGAGCAACCGGGACTCGAACTGGCACCCATATGGGATGCTGGCACTGCAGATGATGGCTTTACCTGCTATATGCCATAGTGCTGGCCCTATCCAATATTTTCTTAACATGCACAAGCTATCCATACATGCATATTGCATACACTTACACCTAATGTAACACATATCCATATACAATGAGCTTTCCTCTGTTAAAAGAAAAAAACATTTTGGAAATAGGTAATATGATATTAAATAGATGCTCTTAAATGTATTATTCTGCCATAGGTCCTCTCTTTTTCTGTCTCGTATCCTATGTCTTCAGATATTATCTCCCAAATCTCTACTTTTATTCCCTGCAAAGATTCAGCCTTGTGTATCCCACAGCCTACTGAGCTCATCCACCTAGGTAATCTGCAGATGCAGCTCAGCTTGAGAACTCTTAGGTTGTTTTATCTCCCCACTGCAATTGAGCTCTTCCCCTAAACCTCTGGTTTTATGTCATTGTTCTTGCATAGTTACCTCAGATTGAAACCTGAAAGTCAATGTTGACTTCCCTTTCCCTTTTATGACTCACCTCCAAGCATTTAGCAAATCCTACTGTTTCTGCTTTCACCATCCTACTCCAATTCCTGACCCATTTTCCATCTCCATGCCACCCCATTCCAAGTCTTCATCATTTCTGGCCTGGACATTTGCAAAGTTATATCCACTTCCACCTGTGGAATTACTTTCCTTTTTTTTTTTTTTAAATTTTTTGACAGGCAGAGTTAGACAGTGAGAGAGAGAGACAGAAAGATCTTCCTTCTGTTGGTTCACTCCCCTAATGGCCGCCACAGCCAGCACTGTGCCGATCCGAAGCCAGAAGCCGGTTACTTTCTACCAGTCTCCCATGCGGGTGCAAGGACCCAAGCACTTGGGCCATCCTCCTCTGCAATCCCGGGCCAGAGCAGAGAGCTGGACTAGAAGAGGAGCAACCAGGACTAGTACCTGGCGCCCCAAATGGGACTAGGACCTGGGGTGCCGGCACCGCAGGTGGAGGATTAGCCAAGTGAGCCACGCCGCTGGCCTTCCTTTTTTCAATATCTCCTCGCTCTTCAACAAGATGCTCGTTGCTATGATAACCATCTTCCTAAAGCATGGGTGTTATTGATATTCCTCGAACACCTTCATTGACTTCCCATCATCTCTAGCAGTCTTTTTGAAAGAACAGGCCAATGATCCCTTATTAGTTTCTAAAATGGATTTAGTTGGTTGCTAGTAGCATTTTCAACTAAGGTTTTGAAAAAATAAAGGAATTACCAACAATCATCATGTAAGAAGTGGTTAGCAGACTTTGGGTAAGTTTTATTTTTGTTTTATATCTCTCTCTGTGTGTATGTATTTGGTCATGACATAATATTTGTTTCTTAGGTAATTTGCTGTGTATTTGTTGTATGCACATGTGCCTATCATTGTTACCATGGTATTCTTATCCCTACCTCCAAAATGTGGCCCAGATCTACAGCTGTGTGGATGTGGCCTGTGACTTTAGCCTGCGACCACAGCTGTGTGGATGTGGATGTGGCTTGAGAAAGGAATCAGGCCCTGTGCTTAGTCAAGAGAAAGTTATAAGGTAGCTTAGTTACAAGGTAGCTGGGACCTCAGGGGCTCCAATATGGGATGTAAGCATCTCAAGCTACTCTGCTATACCAAACACCCCTTGCAGTATTTGCTTTTCTAAGAAGATCTCGAGCAGTGCTGCTGCTGCTGGTCCAGAGATCATACCTGTAAAAGCACTGTAAATTCTCCAGTAAGATGGGCGAGTTATACCTATAGAATATAATTTGGATCTATCCACTTCTCACCATCCCTTCAAATGTTAAACACATGCCAGTGTCTTTCAATCCATCACTATTAAACCAGAGTCTTTTGACTTGATCTTCCTATCCTGATTTCCTATTGGTCCTAGATTTACTATCCTGCTTTTTGATAGAGCATTGGACTAGGTTATTCTGAGTCATCTCTGAAGCTGAATGACAGATGTCCCTGCCAAATTTGTTCCAGGAATGGATGATCCTATGGCCCCAGAACTTTTCCTCTTCTCCACCATTCCTCCTCTACGTTAGCCAGCAAGGAGTAATTGGAATGAAAGTAGGCAGCTGAACATTTTTAAAAATTTTATTTATTTATTGACATTTTGCTAGAGAGAGAGAGAGATTATTTTGCATCTACTAGGGCTACTGGTTCACTCCTCAAATGTCTACAAACAGTCAGGGCTGGACCAGGTCAAAGCCAGTAACTTGATTTTTTTTTTCAGGATTTATTTATTTAGGCCGGTGCCATGGCTCAATAGGCTAATCCTCTGCGTGTGGCGCCAGCACCCCGGGTTCCAGTCCCAGATTCTGTCCCGGTTGCTCCTCTTCCATTCCATCTCTCTGCTATGGCCCGGGAGTGCAGTGAAGGATGGCCCAAGTGCTTAGGTCCTGCACCTGCATGGAAGACCAGGAGAAGCACCTGGCTCCTGGCTTTGGATCAGCGTGGTACGCCGGCCGCAGAGGCCATTGGGGGGTGAACCAACAGAAAGGAAGACCTTTCTTTCTGTCTCTCTCTCTCTCTCACTGTCCACTCCGCCTGTCAAAAAAAAAAATAAAAGGAAATTTATAGATTTATTTATTTATTTGAAAGGCGGAGTTACATAGAGGCAGAGGGAGAGAGAGGTCTTCTGTCCACTGGTTCACTCCCTAGATGGTCGCAATAGCCAGAGCTGTGCTGATCTGAAGCCAGGAGCCAGGAGCTTTCTACCGGGTCTCCCACGTGGGTGCAGGGTCCCAAAATCGCAGGCCATCCTCCACTGTTTTTCCAGGCCACAGCAGAGAGCTGAATTGGAAGAGGAGCAGCAGAGACTTGAACTGGTGCCTGTATGGGGTGCCAGTGCACAGGCCTGGGCTTTAACCCATTGTGCCACAGTGCTGGCCCGGTATGTTCTGTTTTACCCTGAATATTCGTGACTCAGCTGTGACAACAACTCTTTTGGCTTTTTCCACGACATGTTTGAAAGTTCCTTGAAGTGACAGAAAGGTGATCAAGTTCACAGCACCAGATTTTCTGCTTTTTGATTTTGTGATCTTGAGCAAGTCACTTCTCTCAGTTTCAAATTCTCCATCTATAAAAATGAAGCTAAATATATCTTCTTACTTAGTTGTGGTGAAGATTAAATGCAATGGCATATAAAGTGCCTATCAGAATTGCTAGAACATAGTAGACACCACAAATGTAATAGCTGTTATTATTAAATAAAATCTTGGGCCAGCACTGTGGTGTAGCATATTAAGCTGCTGGTTGAGATGCTGGCATCCCGTATTAGTATACTACCATATCAGAGTCTGAATCTGAATCAGGTGCTCTGCTTCCCATCCAGCTCTATGATAATGCACTTGGGAAAGCAGCAAAGATGGCCCAAGTACTTGGGACACTGCCACCCACTTGAAAGACCAGGATGGAGTCCCTGGTTCCTGGTTACAGTCTGGCCCAGCCCAGAACATTGTGATCATGTGAACCAGCAGATGGAAGATTTTATCTCTCTCTTTCTCTCTCTCTCTTTCACTCTCTGTCTCTGTCTTTGTCTTTAACTCTCTCTCTCTCTCCCTCTCTCTCCATTTCAAATAAATAAAAAATAAAATCTTTATTAACACCCAATTACTTCCCAGTTCTTGGCACGTACAGACTCTTAATAAATGTTAACTAGATGAATGAAATTCTCCACACTCAGAGTGATGTGTTTCCTTCTGCTGATTACAACAGCTACTGCTGTTGTAATCAGTTCCCTGGATTTACCATCTATTTGCACTCAGTTTTTTTTTCATTCCATATGTAATTGCTGAGTCCTTCTAATCAACCATGTGTTGTGATATGTGATGTGGAAGTTGAATAGAGAAAGATGGTAAAGGGCCAATCTCTAGAAGGCTCTAATGTATGTAATTATAGTTATTTCAAATTACTTCATGTATAAGTCTTTACATTTAGAGGACTCAGAGACCACACACATGTGTTCTGTGCTAGTCTCTTTCCCGTTCTGGACCTTTGTTTCTGCAACTCTGAAATGAAGTGGATGTATTGATTGGTGGCTTTGAAATAATGTTCTGAGGATCCCTGGGAGTTCCAGTGAGGTTCATAAAGAATCACTCTGGTGAAAACAGGCGGGAGTTTATGTGAAGAGAGAAAAAGGATTTGGGAAACCCCTTTTCCACTTGAACCATTATAGTTGTGATTTGTTCTATTTTCCATATCGGATCTCAATCAATAATTTTATTTTATTTTTTTCAATCAATAATTTTAGTTGAAAGAAGGAATCTTCTTATTTATCACACACAGGCACTAGCAACACTCTTGGGTAAATAAAACTGGTTTAATAACTTTTTTGACTGCTTGTTTGATGGGAGTTCTAAAGAAAAGGAAGCCAGTAAGTGTGTTTATCTAAGCAGTGACTGATATAGTGCCCTCTCTGTAGATTTGACAAAGGCAGGTAGTTTTTTATTTAGATTTAATCTTACCTCAAACAACCCAGTTGCTAGACAGAGTATGGAAGACTGGATATTAAGTGTAAAACCTAAGGAACATAGTAAAGGCAATAATCCCCAAAGGTGAAAATTCTCTGTTTCTTTTTTCATTGTCAACCTCTGTCACATTCTACCCATATACTTCAATCAACAGTCTACTCAAAAATCCCTTCCCTTTGACAAGTCATTTCACAAGGAGTAGAAAGAGTTTAGAATTTGGGTTCAGAGGGTTTCAGGTTTAGATTTAATTCTGGGTGCAATGGGAAGCCATTATAGTACATTTAAGTTGTAAATTTAAGTTGAATCATAACCTACAAATCACAGAATTGTCAATTGTAAGTAAACAATTCAATGATTTTTAAAAAATAAATTTACAGAGGAAGCATTGAGATGATACAATTTTAGGCTGTTTCTGCCATCCCAAAATGAATCTTAATGCCTAGTTTCAGTCAATTTCTTTTCCCACTCACAAGCACAGGCAACCTGTAATATACTTTGCGGCTCAATATATGTGTCTTTTTCTGAAAATTGCCTGGAAATGGTGTTATAAAAATGTGGTTTTCTGTCACTTAGCATGTTGTTTTTGAGATTCATCCATGTTGTATCAGGTGTCAGTATTTTGTCCCTTTTGTTGATAAATAATCTCAGTGCATGGGGATAGCACATTTTTGTTGTTCACTTACCAGTTGATGAACATTTCTGTTGTTTCCACCTTTTTGGATCTTATGAATAATGCTACTCTGAATATTTGCATACAAGTCTCTGTAGAAGCATGTTTTCATTTCTTCTGCTTAGATTCCCAGGGGTGAAATTTCTGTTTCACGTGACAAGTACATGAATAACTTCTTAAAATACTTAAAAAATATTTTAGAAAATTGCCCCAGTTTCTATCCCCAGAAGCAGTGAATAGATGTTCTAGTTTCTCTACATCCTCAACAATATTTGTTTCTGTTTAAAAATGACATCAGAGCTATCTTTGTGGTATGGAATGTGGTCTCATTGTCTGTTTTCTAGTGACTAATCCTGTTGAACATCTCTTCATTGGTTTATTTGCTTCCCATATATCTACTCTTGGGTAAAGTGTCTATTCAAAAGCTCCAATCAATTTTTCAGTCAATTTCAATCTACTGATTGTCATTTGAGTGTTCTTTATATTTTGTGACTGTAATTCTTTCAAGTGCTTGCTTTACAAAGATGTTCTCCAAGTCTGTAATTGTCTTTTGGAATTTCAGATAACTAATGTTGATAAAGAATCCCGATTTATCAGATTTTATTTTGTAGATCATGAATTTTTTAATCGTATAAAATAATTCCTAGGTCATAGTCACAAAGATTTTCATCCTATGTTTTCTTTCAAAATTTTTTTTGAGTTTTATTGTTAGATGTATGATCTATTTTCATGTAAGTTTTGAATATGGTACAAGGTATGGGTTGGAGTTTATTTTTTATTTTTATAGTTGTGTACATTGATGTCCAATTGCTTCAGAACTATTTGTTGAAAATACTATCCTTGCTCCACAGCATTGCTTTTGAAACTTTGTCAAGATTTAGTTGTCCATACATTTGCAAATTTATTTCTAGTTTTTGCTCCATTGATCTGTTTGTTTATGTTTATACCAGTGTTTTGTTGTTTTGTTCACTGGACTTTTATAATAATCCATGAAATCAGATAGTGTAAGTTCTACAACTTTGTTATTGTTCAGAATTAATTTTGGTATTATATGCCCTTTAAATTTCTTTATGAATTTTTAATTTCACTTATCAGTTTCTGCCTAAAACTTCCTGGGATTTTAATAGGATTGCTTTGGAACTATAGTTTAACTTTGGATTTTGCCAATGTGAAATCAAATAATGTCCTATTACTCTTCCAGGATCAAATCCAATGTAGCATATCGCATTTTTATGATTCCATTTTAACATCCTTTATTAACTATAAGTCTGTGTCATTATTTCAGTGGTTGCTTTAGGGTTTATGATATACATATTAAACATCGCGATTTTTCTTCAGTTGAGCTTATTTTATTGCATGTATAGCGTAAGAACTTACAACACTATTATTTCTCCTTTTCTGGTCTCTGATATTACATTATGTTTTTTTAGTTGAACCCATTGGTTACCTCTTTAGTAATTTAAATAATGAGGAAAAGAGTCATCACATTTTTCCATGTAGTTACCATTTTCAGTGCTCTTTATTCCTTTATGCATGGTTTCCTCTGCTATCAGTTTCCTTGTGCTTGTAGGACTTCCTTGAACGTTTCTTTTGATGTAGATTTGCTGGTGATGTAGTATTTCAGCTTTTCTAAGTCCGAAAAGTTAACATTTCATCTTTATTTTTCAAAGTTATTTTCACTGATTAGATAACTCAATGTTGACAAGGAACTTGTCAGTACTCCAAAGTGACCCACCTTTTTAAAAAAAAATATTTATTTATTTTATTTGAAAGTCAGAGTTACACAGAAGAGAGGCAGAGAGAGAGAGAGGGAGAGAGAGAGAGGTCTTCTATCCGATGGTTCACTCCCCAGTTGGCCACAAATGCTGGAGCTGCACCGATCTGAAGCCAGGAGCCAGGAGCTTCTTCTGGGTCGCCCATGCAGGTGCAGGGGCCCGAGGACTTGGGCCATCTTCTATTCTTTCCCATGCCATAGCGGAGAGCTAGATCAGAAGTGGAGCAGCTGGGTCTCGAACTGGCTCCCAAAAGGGATGCCGGCACTGTAGACGGTGGCTTTTTCTGCTGCACCACAGCGCTGGCTCCGCTTCTATCATTCTTTATTCCTCTGTATATAATATGATTCCCTGCCCCCAACCCTAGTTGCTTTTAACATTTTCTGTATATCAATGGTTTTGAACAATTTGATTACAATCTCATTAGTAAGGTTTTTTGTTTTGTCATACTTCCTGTGCTGTGGTTTGCTGAACTTAATTAGGACATATATAGCTTTCACTAAACTGAGAACATTAGAAAGTTTTTATTTGAAGTGGGAGAGAGACAAGGAGAGAGAGGGAGAGAGAGAGAGAGAGAGAGAGAGATTTTCAATTGGCTGATTTACTTCCTAAATGCCTGCGACAGCCAGGGCTGGGCCAGGCCGAAACCAGGAACCTGGAACTCAATCTGGGTCTCCCATATTGGTGGCAGAGATCCAATTATTATTATTTATCTGTTGCCTCACAAGTATGCAATGCAGAAAGCTGGATTGGAAGCAGAGCCAGGAATTGAAAAAGGCATTTTAACTGCTGTGCCAAATGCCCACCCCCAAATTAGAAGTATTTTACCCATTAATTCTTCAAATATTTTTCTTTCTTCCCTCCTTGTTGGTTTTCAGTTACCTGTGTTTTATTTATTTATTTTTGGTTTGATAATCATACTTACCGTGAGATCTACCCTATTAATATTTTTAGATATTTAAAATATATTGTTTAACTAGAGTCATGATATTGTACTATGGCTCTCTTGATGTTATTCATCTTGCAAAACTGAAATTTTATTTTCTTTATTTTTAAAAATTTATTTGAAAGGCGGAGTTACACAGAGAGATGAGAGACAGAGAGAGAGGTCTTCTATCTGCTGGTTCACTCCCCAGTTGGCTGCAATTGCTGGAGCTGCGCTGATCCGAAGCCAAGAGCCAGGAGCTTATTCCAGGTCTCCCACACAGGTGCAGATGCCCAAGCACTTGGGCTGTCTTCCACTGCTTTCCCAGGCCATAAAAGAGAGCTAGATTGGAAGTAGATTATCCAGGTCTTGAACTGGCGCCCATCTTGGGTGTTGGCACTGCAGATAGCAGCTTTACCCGCTATGCCACAGTGCCAGCCCCCAAAACTGAAATCTTATACACAATAAATAGTAGCTCTATATTTTCTCCTCTCCCCAAACCCTGACAACCACTATTCTACTCTCTGCTACTATAAATTTAACTACTTTAGATATCCCCTGTAAGTGAAGCTTTTGTCTTTCTGTAACTTATTTCACATAATATTGTGTCCTCAATTATTATCTATGTTGTCACATATTGTAGGATTTCCTTCCTTTTCATTTTATTTTTTAAATATTTATTTTTATGTATTTGAAAGGCACAGTTAGAGAGAGAGAGAGAGATTTTCCATCTGCTAGTTCACTCCCCAAGTGGTCTCAGTGATTAGGGCTGGGCCAGGCTGAAGCCAGGAGCCAGTAGCTTCTTCCATGTCTCCCATGTTGGTGCAGGTGGTGAAGCACTTGGGCCATCTTCCACTGTTTTCTCAGGCCGTAGCAGAGAGCTGGATGCAAAGCAGAACAGCTGGGATGTGGACAGGTGTTCCAACATGGGATGCTAGCATTGCAGGTGGTGGCTTAACCTGCTGTACCACAATCCTGGCCTTGATTTCCTTCCTTTGTACAGTAATCATTGTATGAATATAGCACATTTTATCTAGTCATCTGCTAATGGGCATTTGGTTTTTTCCATATTTGCGCTATTGAATGCTGTAGTGAACATGGGAATGCTGATATCTCTTGGAGATCCTGGTTTCAATTCTATTAATAAATATCCATTATATGATAGTTCTATTTTAAGTTTTCTAAGTTCTGTTTTATTTTTAGTTTATTCATAATGAATTATACATATTTATGGGCAATAATTTTATGTTTTGATACCTGTGTTCATTGTGGAGTGATGTAATCAGGGTAATTGAGATATCTGTAAGATCAGATTTTTATTTTATTTGTGGTGAGAACAAAGTCCCCTCTACCAGCTATTTTAAAATTCACAATAATTGCTGTTATTTATTATCACCCTGCCGTGCAATAAAACTCCGGAACGTATTCCACGTATGTAA
The DNA here is from genome assembly GCA_949820135.1 of Sylvilagus floridanus. Lineage (NCBI taxonomy): Eukaryota > Metazoa > Chordata > Mammalia > Lagomorpha > Leporidae > Sylvilagus > Sylvilagus floridanus. The sequence goes on from OX463223.1 coordinate 85,297,976, forward strand.
CTTTAACTTTGTACCCACTGACTCAACCTCTTCCCCCACCATCCAGTCCCTGGTAACTTTTGTTCTGCTGTCTATTAAGTGTCCTTCAAAAGACTAATGTATAAAGAAAATTGTGGTATACACACACACACACACACACACACACAAACACACACATGGGAATACTATTCATTCATAAAAAAGATATGAAATCCTGTCATTTGCAACAACATGGATGAACTTGGAGGACATTCTGTTAAGGGAAATAAACCAGGCACAGAAAAACAAATACCATTTAATGTCACTCATACATGAATGCTTTAATTTTTGTGAAAATTTATATTATTTTCCATAGCATTTTTCACTGATGGTGTACAGAGAGTCTACTTTATTATCATCTTTGTAAAAATGTGTCTTTTTATTTTTAATATAGCTATCCTAACTGTTGTGGGGTGATATCTCATTGCAGGTTTTTTTTTTAAGATTTATTTATTTATTTGAAAACCAGAGTTACAGAGAGAAGGAGAGGCAGAGAGGAAGAGAGAGAGGTCTTCTGTCCGTTTGTTCACTCCCCAAATGGCTGCAACGGCTGGAGCTGTGCTGATCCGAAGCCAGGAACCAGGAGTTTATTCCGGGTTTCCCACACGGGTGCAGGGGCCCAAGGATTCAGGCCGTCTTTTACTGCTTTCCTAGGCCATAGCAGAGAGCTGGATTGGAAGTAGAGCAGCCAGGACTTGAACTGGCACCCATATGGGATGCCGGCACTTCACGCATTGGCTTTATATGCTACAACACAGACTGGCCCCTCACATTGAAGTTTTGATTTGTATTTTCCTGATGATTAGCAATGTTGAGCGTCTTTTCACATTCATGTTTGGTCATTTTTATATTCTTTGTCAAAGTCTTTGTTTCACTTCTTTGCCTATTTTAATGTTTGGGTGTTAGTATTTTGCTATTGAGATGTAGGAATTCCTTATGTATTTTGGGAATTAATCCCTTATTAAATATATGATTTGCAATTATTTTACCTTTTATTTGTTTGATTGTTTCCTTAGCTGTGTAGAGGTATTTTAGTTTGATGTGATCTCACATGTCACTTTTGCTCTTGTTGCCTCTGTTTTTGGTATCATATCCACTAAATTATTACCAAGACCAAAGTCATGAAGTTCTTCCCCTATGTTTTCTTCTAGGAGTTTTGTAGTTTTAGTACTTAAGTTGTCTTTAATATCTTTTGAGTTTATTTCTATTTATTGTGTAAGATGAGTGTCCAATTCTGTTATTTCACATGTAGATAATTCAGTTTTCCCCACAGTATTTGTTGAAGAGACTATTCTTTACCCTGCTTTATATTCTTTTTATTCCTCTTGAAGATCAATTGATTGTCTGTGAATGGATTTCTTTCTGGGCCCTCTGTCCTTTCCTGTGATCTATACTTATACAAGGGGCCTTCAAAAAGTGTATGGAAAATGTGTATTATCTTTTAAGTCCATTTTTCTGCAAATGTTTTATGCCAGTACCATATTATTATAACTTTTGCAACTACAATATGCTATGTAATTGTAATATATTATGAAATCAGCAAGTGTGATGTGTTCACACTTTTTTTTTCTCACTTCTTTTTTCCTCATTTGTTTTAGCTATTTGGAATCTTTTGTGGTGATATAATAAATATTTGAATTGATTTTTTCCAATCTGTAAAAAATACTATTGGATTTAGATAAGGATTACATCAAATTATAGATCACTTTCAGTTGTTTGGTTAAGTTTTCCAATCTATGAACATGTATTTCCATTTATTTGTACCTTCTTTTATTTCTTTCATCATTGCTATAGTTATGTTTATTCCTAACTGTATTATTCTTTTTGTTGAGCTTATTCCTAAGTATTTTATTCTTTTTGATGCTATTTTAGGAGTGTGCTTTTGTAATTTCCTTTTCACATATTTTTGTTGATGTGTAATTTAACATGATATATTTTGTATGTTATTTTTGTATCCTAACTTCACTAAATTTGTTTATTAGTTTTAACAAGTTTTTGTTGTTGTTTAGGTTTTTATCTTATAAGATCAGGTCACCTGAAAATAGGCATAATTTTACCTGTTACTTTCCTATCTGGATCTTATTTCTCTGTGTTCCCTATCTTTGGCTAGGGCTTCCAGTACTATATTTTGAAAGAAGTGAGCATCCTTACCTTATTCATGGGGTTTCAGTCTTTTACCATTACATATGAATCAGTTGTGAGCTTTGCATATGTGGCTTTTAATATGTTGAGATAATTTCCTTCTATGTCTAATTGTTGATGAAAAATCTGCAAGGCCAGCTCAGGATACATTCTCCTACAAGTCTCTAATTGGGCGTAACCTTCAATGCCTTCCCATTGCTCCAATTTTCTGAATGAAAACACAGATACAAGGACCCAAATGAACTACTAGTAGGAGTGTGAACTGATGTAGCTATCCTCTTCAGCAAGTTGGCACTGCTTACTCAAAATAAGAATATGCATTACCTTTGCCCATGAAATTCCACTCGTGGTATACGTCCTTAACCCCAAAGTTACTGAGATAAGTACAATATTCAATTAAGTGATGAGAGATGTAGAGATGGAAGCAAAGTGGGACTCTATCCCTCAGAGAATCAGAAGATAAAATGTGGTCAATGGCTATATGTAGAAGCAAGAAACTGTGGGTCTTGACCTCAGGGTGCTAAGTAAAAACTATATTTTAGAATTAGATTTCTATCATATATATATATATATATATATATATATATATATTTAAAATTTGAAATCCATGCATTTGTGGAATCTTCAAAAAGTTCAGGTAAAAAGCATATTGTGAAAACATTGTGTATGAATTTCAAGTCTCTATTTTCCACAAACTTTTTGAAGTAACAATATTATGTGTGTGTGTGTGAATGTCTGCTCAATGTGTCATAGCAAAATACCACAAAATACCACAGAGTGGGTGACTTGAACAACAGACATTTATTTTACCACATTTCTGGAGGCTACCAGTCCAGGATAAAGGTTCTGGAAACTTCAGGGTTTTTGAGAATTTTCTTCCTGTCTTGTAGATGGCTACCTTCTTATTGTGGTCTCATATTCATACTTTGTAAACTCAGTATAACAAAGATATCAATATTCCCAAACTGATGAACAGATTTAATGATATTCCCATCAAAATTCCAGAAAATATTTGGTAGATACATAAAAGATTATTCTAAGCTTTGTATGGCACAGGAAGATAGGGCAGCTAAAGCAATTTTGGAGAAAATAAAGTGTGATGTATCACACCCTTGCTTTCAATACTTCTTATATAGCTGTGGTAATTCAGATTGTGCAGTATTGGTGAAAGGAGAGACACATAGTCCAATGGAATAAAATTTAGAACCCGAAAACTTACCCACAGAAGTGTAACTTTGACAGAGGTGCAAAAACAATTCAGTGAATGAGGATAGTCTCTATGTCAAATAGTGCAGGAGCAATTGGATAGCCAAAGAAAGAAACTCCACCTAAATGTCACATCTGTTACAAAATTAATTATGAATGAAGATGTAAATCTAACGATATGACTTTTCATAGATAGCATAGAAAACTCATAGAACCTAGGGCTTGGTGAAAAGTATTTTGATAGCAAAACATGCTGTATAAAAGAAAAATTCAATAATTTGGACTTCACAAAAAATCATGAATGTTTGCTAAAGGTCCTGTTAAAAGGATGAAAAGGCAAGCTACTGAGAAGGAGAAAATATTTGCAAACCAAATATCTGACAAAGGATTCATATCTAGAATATATAAAGAAGTTTTAAAACTCAAAGTTGAGAAAAATAATGCAATTGGATAATGGGTCAAAGATCTAAACACATTTCATGGAAAACAACATACAGATGGAAAATTAGTACATAGAAAGGTATTCAGCATTGCTATCCATCAGGGAAATGTAAATTAATATCACTTTGAAGTATCACTGTGTGCCTATTATGACAGTTGAAATAAAATGGCTGGATTGTTAGGGCGACTGGATCCCTCACACATTGTTGGTAGGCATTGAAATGGTACAGCCATTCTGGAATAGTTGGCAGTTTCTTGAAAAACTAACCTGCAATTACTTAACAATTGTAATCTTGGTCATTTATACTAGAGAAATAAAAAATTTATGGTTACACTAAAATATGTACATGAATATTCATAGTGGCTTTATTCATAATTGGCCAAAAATGGTGTGAGCCCATTTGTTCTTCAGTGGACATTGTGTTGGATTTCCAGTGCATGGTGATAATAAAGAGTAGACCAAATTTATTATGTTCTATTTTTACCTTTTAACTTTCTTTTTCAGAATTTAATTTATATTTATATAAATAGAACCAATTTCATATATTTCTTGTATGCAATTTTAAGCACATAATGATATTTCTCACCCCCTTCTTCCTTTCCTTCTTTTTTTTCCTTTCAAATTTGTGATAACATACTTTATTTTTTATAAATTTTTAAAAGATTTATTTATTATTTGAAAGTCAGAGTTTTATACACACACACACACAGAGAGAGAGAGAGAGAGAGAGAGAGAGAGAGAGAGAGAGGCTCTCCATCTGCTGGTTCACTCCCCAAATGGCCACAACGGCCGGAGCTGTGCCAATCTGAAGCCAGGAGCCAGGAGCTTCTTCCAGGTCTCCCATGTGGGCACAGGGGCCCAAGGACTTGGGACATCCTTCACTGCTTTCCCAAGCCACAGCAGAGAGCTGGACCTGAAGTGGAGCAGCTGGAACTTGAACCGGTGTCCATATGGGATGCTGGCACTACAGGCGGTGACCTTACCCACTATGCCATAGTGCCAGCCCTGATAACATACTTTCAATGTACTTTATAATCACAGGCTTAATCATCCACTAAATAAAGAATTCAACAAGCAGAAAGTAGAGACTACTATTCTGCAGAGGTATAGACACAGGCTATAAACAATAATTAAATCTCAAGATGTCAGTTTTGCTCATCTACATTACATGTTTTTGTATTCTGTGTATTAGCTACTGCAAATCAGCGAAAACATAAGACATCAGTATTTTGGGGTCTGGCTTACCTTACTAAACATAATGGCCGTCATGCACCCCTTATTGTCTGCACGCAGCGTAAGCTGCTCCCACTGCTCCTGTCCTTGCTACACAACTACTGAAAAGTAACAGCAACACCATTGAAACCTCCGATGATACTGCTGTTCCTCTGCTGAAGCATGAGCAAGGCTCCCCCCTGAGAAAATGACTTTAGAAATAGCAAAATAGAAGCAATTTCTGAAAGCCATCTTCAGAACCTTGTTCCCTTCCCCTAATCAGGAGTCTTGGCCCTTTTGCCCTTTTGTCAGGATCTCTGATCCTTGCTATTTCTTGTCCCAGTGGGCAATTGACAAAGGATCCAAAACACCTTGGATAGACATTGCAGCCACCCTGTGCCCTATACCCAAAGAATGAAGCTGTCATCTTGCTGGGGACAGCCCTTCTCCCCATAGAGAGCAAATGCCTTAGGTCGATTGAAGGAGCCTTTGTGCCTTTGATTTTTCCATGTCTACTGCAGCAACCAGCAGGTGAAAGCCTTTGGTGTATTTTTAATCTGGGATTGCACTGACTTCTACCTGACAACATGGGTTGTATAAACAGAAGTAGAGAAAGTGAATTAAAGGTACAAAGACAGGTCTACACTTCACTGATTTCTTTTTTTTTTTTTATTTAATTTTATTTTTGACAGGCAGAGTGGACAGTGAGAGAGAGAGACAGAGAGAAAGGTCTTCCTTTGCCGTTGGTTCACCCTCCAATGGCCACCGCGGCTGGCGCGCTGCGACCGGCGCACCGCGCTCATCCAATGGCAGGAGCCAGGTGCCAGGTGCTTTTCCTGGTCTCCCATGGGGTGCAGGGCCCAAGCACTTGGGCCATCCTCCACTGCACTCCGGGGCCACAGCAGAGGGCTGGCCTGGAAGAGGGGCAACCGGGACAGAATCTGGCGCCCCAACCGGGGCTAGAACCCGGTGTGCCAGCGCCGCAAGGCGGAGGATTAGCCTGTTGAGTCACGGCGCCGGCCAACTTCACTGATTTCTATTAAGTGTCAGTGGGAGAGAACTTTCACCCTGATCTCATTTACTGATAATTGCTGCCATATTAATTGAGTTGATTTACAATTTAGGAAGGCTTGGCTCAGCCCTGTGTACCGCCATTGTTTACATTGACGTTATGAGGTGGCTTATGCTAATGTTTATTATATTAATTAATTTATTTTTAAAGATTTATTTATTTACTTGAAAGTCAGATTTATACAGAGAGAGAAGGAGAGGCAGAGAAAGAGAGAGAGGCCTTCCATCTGCTGGCTCACTCCCCAGATGGCCACAAAATGCACTCAATCTGAATCCAGGAGCTAGGAGCTTCTTCCGGGTCTCCCATGTGGGTTCAGAGGCCCAAGGATTTGGGCCATCTTCTACCGCTTTCCGAGGCCATAGCAAAGAGCTGGATAGGAAGTGGAGTAGCCGAGTCTTGAACTGGCACCTATATGGGCCAGCACTGCAGGAGGTGGCTTTACCTGCTACACCACAGCGCCGGCCCCTATATTAATCTTAATAGCTGATAATAAATGACTACTCATGGCAGTGCATGTATACATATCTGTGTATGTGCACCACATGTGCATGCATGCACATGCCCACCCACACATGCACACACACTATACTTCCTGTAAGTTCTTTGTAACAAAATACAAACCACTGTGATGAAGGTGGTAACCATGGTATAATAGTTGGCAGAATGGGGGAGGGAGGGCACTATCATTTGTTGATTGCCCACTCTGTGCCACATACTCTGCTTGGGAACTTTACATGTCTTAGCTTATTTAATACTCACACATAACCTGTAAAGTAAGTGCTATTATTATTCCTGGGTCACTGATGAGGAAGCCAAGGCTGAGAAACGTGAAGTAAGATGATTATGTACTGTTACTTTCCTGTTGCTTAAAAATCTAAAAAATTTCTCTTTCTGCTCTCCAGACTGGATTGCAGCCCCTACAAACCTCCCTAGTTCCATCTAGGCCTCTCTTCCTCTTTCAGTAGATGCTGCTACGACACTGGTGTTTGTTCAATTCCTTTAATGTGACATATTTCCCTGCTTTGCGACCATTGCTCATGTTGCTCCCTCTGCCTAGAATGCTCTTCTCTGTGTCCACTTCCTATCACCAGCTAACTTCTGTTCATTCTCAGGTGTCTGTTAAGATGTCACATCCTTAGGTTCACATGGGAGATTCCTGTGACTGCCCCCCTTGACAGTGTCCCTAAGATTATGTTTCCTTTGTTGTTCTTCCATTGCATTCTGCATATCCTGTTACTCATCTGATGATTTTGCATGTAGCCACATGTTCAGGGTCTAGTTTCCTCATTAAATGAAGATTCCTGTCCATATACTGTTCTGTTCTCTGCTCTATCTGTTAGCAACCAGTACACTGCCTGGTAAATGAAAGGTGCTCAATAAATGTTGGTTGAATGAGTGTATATTTAAACTCTCTATAATTGGTACATAATAGGTGCGCAAATTAAAATATACATATAGTTGTCATTCCTATTGCCCAAGGGCAAATACCTAGTCAGGAGCAGAACCAGGATTTATAGTTAGGTATGAATCTAAATCACCTACTCATTTCATGATATGACTGCTACAAAAATGGGTTCTTGGCCCAGCACTGCCCTAACTGTCTGGCTGACATAGAGTGAGACAGTAAACTACTCTGAACCTCAGGCTTACCATCTGTGGAAGAGTAGGCAAAATTCAGATTGCTTTGTACGTAACCTGGAATAGGAGGAGAAGTCTGGATTGGAGAAGATCTAAATAAATAAATGACCAAATAAATAAATAAATTACCAAATAAATGACCAATTCAAATCAGTATCATCCCTTTGCAAGGTAGTTAACCAGGTATACCAAGAGCTGTCCTCAATATTCTTATACTTCTCAGTCTGGTAATCCCAGTCAAAGGCAGTGTGGAGTAAAAGTTGATAATATGTAGGATTTGGTGTTAGCCCTGGGAATACCCAATTTACTAATTCTGTGATCCTGGGCAAGTTACTAATCTGAACTTCTGAACTTCAGTTATCTTCTCTACAAATGGGATAGTATCCATCCTTTTACCCTTTTCTAAGATAAAAACAATATAATAATATGTAAAGAACCTCTTTCAGTAATAGAAAGAAAAACTCCCTCCATCCTACCCCCTAACACAGTTCTTTCTCTCGTTCTGTGTCGTGGAGGGCTACTTCTCAAGACTGGAGCCAACAGACAATTCCGAAAAAGGAGAGAGGGACTGAAGACAGACCCAGGCAGATGTCAGAGAGCACAGTCATCTGTGGAGCTAGAGCACCTGTGTGATAGGTGAGGCAAAGGGGAGGCAGAGAAAGGAAATGCCAAATACAAGTAAGTAACTAGTGGTGAGGCAGATCCTGAGATCCAGAAACTAGGGAGCCACTGGAAGAACAGCAAAGTGCTTAGAGGACTCTTCTTACAAAACTTTGTGAGTCTCTCCTAAAGACAAGCTTCAAATGTTCTTAAGGGCCCTTGGGACCACATACTCTGCCACTTTATTTTCTCGTTTATCCACGTACATGTGTATTTTGAAATTGCAGTCTTAATGTTCATTCTTTTTCATTCAGTGTCTCTTCAACATTTTCCATGTCACAAATCTTTACAGGTTGCCAAATATCCTGTTTTTGTCCATATCCAGAAAACACGTCTCTGCATCTTAACATCCTGCTTTCTGTTTTTAAAAAATTTTATTTAATAAATATAAACTTCCAAAGTACAACTTCTGGGTTATAGTGGCTTTTTCCTCCCATAACCACCCTCTTACCCGTAACCATCCCATCTCCCACTCCCTCTCCCATCCCATTCTTCATCAAGATTCAATCTCAATTATCTTTATATACAGAAGATCAATTTAGTATAAATTAAGTAAAGATTTCAACAGTTTGCACCCACACAGAAACACAAAGCATAGAGTACTGTTTGGGTACTAGTTATACCGTTAATTCACATAGTACAACACATTAAGGACAGAGATCCAATATGGGGAGTAAGTGCACAGTGACTCTTGTTGTTGACAAGCTCTTGTCATGAGCTGCCAAGGCTCTGGAAGCCTCTGAGTTCGCCAACTCTGATCTTATTTAGACAAGGCCATAGTCAAAGTGGAAGTTCTCTCCTCCCTTCAGAGGATGACCCGTTCTTTCTGCTGAGATTTCGCTGGCAGAGATCTTTCATTTAGGTTAGGTTTTTTTTTTTTTCTGCCAGAGTGACTTGGCTTGCCATGCCTAAAATAATCTCATGAACTTTTTAGCCAGATCCAAATGCCTTAGGGGCTGATTCTGAGGCCAGAGTGCTGTTTAGGACATCTGCCATTCTATGAGTCTGCTGTGTATCCCACTAACCATGTTGGATCGTTCTCTCCTTTTTAATTCTTTCAGTTAGTATTAGCAGACACTATTCTTGTTTATGTGATCCCTTTGACTCTTAATCCTTTCATTATGATCAATTGTGAACTGAAACTGATCACTTTGGCTAGTGAGATGGCATTGGGACATGCCACCTTGATGGGATTGAATTGGAATCCCCTGGCATGTTTCTAACTCTACCGTTTGGGGTAAGTCCGATTGAGCATGTCCCAAATTGTACATCTCCTCCCTCTCTTATTCCCACTCTTATATTTCACAGGGGTCACTTTTCAGTTAAATTTAAACACCTAAGAATAATTGTGTGTTAATTAAAGAGTTCAACCAAGAGTATTAAGTAGAACAAAAAATACTAAAAGGGATAAAGTATTAAGTTTTTCATCGACAGTCAGGACAGGGGCTGATCAAGTCACTGTTTCTCATAGTGTCCATTTCACTTCAACAGATTTCCTTTTTGGTGTTCGTTAGTTGTCACCGATCAGGGAGAACATATGCTATTTGTCCCTTTGGCACTGGCTTATTTTACTCAGCATGATGTTTTCCAGATTCCTCCATTTTGTTGCAAATGACTGGATTTCATTTTTTTTTACTGCTGTATAGTATTCTATAGAGCACGTATCCCATAATTTCTTTATCCAGTCTTCTGTTAACATCCTGCTTTCTTAACGTGCTTCCTTAGAATAAATTCCTAGTATATTATAGGAGGATTGCTAAGCCACAGGGTATACAATTTGAATTTAAGAAGGAGAAACAGGTTTTTGCTTTTTTATGAAGGGAAAGAAATGACCCACAATAGTTTCATTTCCCTTCTTCTTTCAGAATTGACGAGTAGACCCTCTAGAGCTGTGCTTTCTATTGTAACAGCAATTAGCCACATGGCTGAATAAATTTAGAATTTAATTGAAATTAAAGCTCAAAATTCATTTCCTCACTTGCATTAGCTACATTTCAAGAGCTCAGTAGCTACATTTTCTTAACGGCTAATGTATTGGAAAGCACAGATACAAAACATTTTCATAACTGCAGAAAGTTTTTTGGACAGTGCTTCCCTAGAGTTTCCCAACAGATCACTGTTGGCAACTTGGATGCAAGTTCTTTGTGGCTCAGGAAAAGCTATTGCGCGTGCTCTCCCTTGAATTAATCTAAGAGCTAAAACTTGCTGCATATTTGCAAATGTTATAGGAAAAAGAAATAACCCCATTTGAGACTCATGGAGCTTTCATTTTAGAATAAAGTATCTCCTAACATTTTGGGGATGATTTCGGGTTGGCTTTTCATGAAGAGAGGGAGGCTTGGAAAGATGGCTTAGAAAGAAAACCCTGTCCCATAGCCTAACTCTTGTATACTATAGTTCCATCTTTCTCCATTCTCCTGTTGGCCTGTTTTCTGCTTTTTGGGAATTGCAGGAATAAGACCCTGCAGATGGAGAAGATCAAAGCCCGTCTGAAGGCTGAGTTTGAGGCACTTGAGTCAGAAGAGAGGCACCTGAAGGAATACAAGCAAGAGATGGACCTTCTGCTACAGGAGAAGATGGCTCATGTAGAAGAACTCCGCCTAATCCATGCTGACATCAATGTGGTATGTGGCTGGCTACCTGGAGCCCACCTCTGGGCCCTTTGAGGAAGAGACAGTAGTAAGTGCTATGGCCTTTCCTGGAGATGTGCCTGTGGCCAACCTGGGGGAGCAGGCATCAGGTTGTGGTGAAGTGGAAGAATCTAGAAGTTGTAAGCTCCAGCCCTGGCTCTGGCACTGACTTACTGTATATAACCAACAGTTCCCTTCTCCCTGGGCCTCGTTTTCCTTCTCTGCACTATAAGAGGGACTCAATAACCTACAAGGGCTCTTTCAGCTCTGATGTGTTCTCATTTTGGGATTCTAGGAGTAGAAGGCTAGCCCTGGAGCCCTGGAGACAAGCCAAACAGGCAGCTGCTGCTGGGGTATAGCTTAAAGTGCTACAGAGCTTCCAACTAGATTGAACAAATCATCTCTGCCTGCCTACCAAATAAGGGTTCCCTCATTAAAGACTATCCTTGGGAGATTCTTGGAATACAGGAAATTAACTGTTTGTCAAGGTAATAAGCTTCCTTCTTTTGTAGTTATCCAAGCAGGGTCAGAATGGCTACCTGTCTGGGCTGTTGTATTGATTATTCCTTCACCAGGAAGGCGGTTGGAGATGCTAATGCATAAATTACTTTCCAACCCTTAGAGCCTATGACAATGGGAAGTATTTTTTTTTTCACTCTTGAAGGAGCTGTTTCTATTCTTGAGATCAAGTCACTTCAGTGGTAATACTCATTTCTGATGTTGTCAGGTCTAGGATATTAAAGAAAATATGAACGAGGTTTGAACAGTATACACTTGAGATTTTCTGTTAGAGATCACAGAATTCTGAGTTTCATGAGGAATTGGCAGCTTTGCTGCCAATTAGCAAAGGATACAATGCAAATGAAATGAGCAAGAATGATTGAGAATCTAGGCCACTGTATCCCAAAGAAGTATTTCCCTGGGGAAATCCCTTCTTCCCTCTGAGTCTCCATTGTCTGATTTGTAAAATGGTAATGTGGTGTCCTGGCCATTTCATCTCTAAGATACTGCATTTGATCAAACACCACTATTTACTAAGCCTTTGCTCCATTAGCTCCTATACTGAGTGCTTTATATTTATTTGATCATTGAATATTCACCAAGATTGCATGATGTAGGTATCATTACTGTCACTATCATGCAGATGAAGAAATTGAAGTTTGACCAGAGTCACAAAGAGAGGATATAACAGATTGCGAACTTGAATATAGATTGATTTGGCTCTGGAGTCTGTGCCTTTACTCACTCAGCTGTAGTACCTTTTGGAGAACCTGGGGATCTTTTCTCTGTCTACCTCACTTTATTTTGCAGATGGAGAACACTATCAAACAGTCTGAAAATGACCTAAATAAGCTTCTAGAGTCTACTCGGCGGCTGCATGATGAGTATAAGCCACTGAAGGAACATGTTGATGCCCTGCGCATGACTCTGGGCCTACAGAGGCTGCCTGACTTGTGTGAAGAGGAGGAGAAGCTCTCTTTGGAGTAAGTCGACTGCCCCTTGACCCCAGCACATACCCCCTACATGTACACATGTGTATGTATACATACCCCAAACCTGGCCTGCATATCGGGGTACTTAGTTCTATCTTGGACCAATCAATGACTCATTTCATGACCCTGGACACATTTCTGTGCTAGGCTGTTACAGCAGAAGAAGGATGGTTAGACTAGAATTACCAGGTGGCTTTTAAAATCCTTTGTGTGACTTTGACAACATAACATTATGTCTGTGATTCCTGCGAGGTCAATTCAGTCTAGAGGGGGTTTCCAGAAACCTTTGAAAACACAGAAGCTTGAGCTTTTGTAGTCCTGAGGACTAGCCTGAGACTTCACCTCAAGACCAAGAGTTAAGAATTATGTTCAAAGAGACAGAGTTTGGCTGAGTAGAAGGAAGTGTTTCTTAAAAGTAGAGCAGGTTATCTGTGGAAGTTGTGAGCTCCCTATTTCTAGAGGTATGTCAACATAGGCCTGAGAACACTTAATTAGGAATATTGCAAACTAGCATGGGACAAAGGGTATGACTAAGGATCTTGCTAACCTTGGAATTTCTTGATTTTCTGGGTCTGTCAGTGTCAACAAGTAGGAAGAATACCCTTGCCAAGAGACAATGATCCTGGTACCAAGGGAGAAGAGCCTTGTGTTGGGAGAGGGTACAGGAACTTTCTAGAGTGAGCCATACACAAACCATGGTTCTGTAGCATGGGGTCTTTAAGAGGGGCAAGGTTCTCCTTGCTTTCAGAGTGAAAGCCACTATCTCTCATCTCCAAAGCTACTTTGAGAAGCAGAAAGCAGAGTGGCAGACGGAGCCTCAGGAGCCCCCCATCCCCGAGTCCCTGGCTGCCGCCGCCGCTGCCGCCCAACAACTCCAAGTGGCTAGGAAGCAGGACACTCGGCAGACAGCTACCTTCAGGCAGCAGCCCCCACCTATGAAGGTGAGTGAGCTGGGTAGGGGTCATGGAAGAAGCAAAGTATCCTCCCATGAGATGTCTGTGGGAGGCTGGATGTCCAGTCTTGGTCTTGTTTATTTTTGGCCTTCCTTAAAGAACTTTTGCTTATGACACAGAGGAAGGGGAGGCATGTCTGTGCTGTTTTGGACCCTGCATTCCCAGTGGGGTACAAGTACAGGGAGATTGATGAGCTCTCTAACGTGTAATTTCTGAAGTTAAAAACATGACTCTTACCCAAATTTATAATGTGCATGTGTTATTAATTAGGAAACCGGCAGGAGTACAAAGCAGGTTCCAAGGGCATTTGAGGAACTGATATTTATATGGTCAGGAAAGAAATGCTGAAATAAATTTGTAAAGTGAGATACAGACCTGGTTTATGTCCTATAGGACAATAACACAGCAACCTTTGTGATTACCTTTTATTCCTAATAGAATGAATTTGCATATCTGCTGGGGAAAAATGCAGCCTTTCAGTGTAACATCACAGAGTGTGGACCCTGATCAATAATAAACGGTCAAAGGGCCTTCTTCTGAGGTAGAGTTCAGCAAACTATAGCATGCTGGCCAAGTCTCATCTGCTCCCTATTTTTCTTTAAAGTTGTATTGGCACACATTAATACAAGTTTATGTACTGTCCAGAGCTTCTTTCACATAATATGGTTAGATTTGAGTAGTTGGAACAAAGACCATGTAGCATAAAAATCTAAAGTATTTAATGTCTTGACCTTTACAGAAACAGTTTGCTGACCCCTGCCCCAGAAAATGAAATAGTTCTTGGATCAACTTCATTAATAATGTTGCAGTAATTGTGAATGGATATATAGTCCTCCTTTTGCCTTATTTCCAAGTTTTTCATATGTTTTCTCAATACTGCTTTCTGACCTGGGATTGTATTTTTCACTCCCATCTTCTATGGCCTCCAAGAGTTCTGTTCTCTACTTGGCTCTTATTCATTGATTACCATTGCCTCCTGATAGAAAATCACAATTACTTTCTGGGCCCCTGGGGATCGTAAGTCAGATCTATGACCTTACCACTAATGTTCTTTGTCCTGTGCCCTCCACCAGGCCTGCTTGTCATGTCACCAGCAAATTCACCGTAATGCACCTATATGTCCACTCTGCAAAGCCAAGAGTCGATCTCGAAACCCCAAAAAGCCAAAACGGAAGCAGGATGAATGAAGAGAAGGAGAACACATAAAACTCTGCTGATCAGAACCCCTCCCTTTGGCCAGAGTTCTTGATGTCCTGATGTGAAACAACCAGTTCCCATCCCCACCAAGTCTCCTATTTAATGTGATGGAAGCACAACTCCTCTCTTACTTTGCTCTTTTTCTTTCTGCTCTTGGGATTTCTGGTTTAGGAAGAAATGTGGTTCAGGTGTTAATGACAGCATGTCTGATGATCCCTTTTCTCCCACCCACATTTCAACCCCTGCCATTTGGAGCTAAGGGAAGGGCAAAGGTCCCAGACATGATTCTCTGTCTCTCGTGCCTGGGGCTAGATCCTGAGGAGCTGTAGGGTTGAGGGCTGGGGAAGGCCCCTATCTTGCTTCAGGTAAAGATTCCAGTGTTTCCTCTCCCTGTACTCTTGCCTTAGACTCTGAAGGGACAAGCAGTCTTCTTGCTGGACTTCCCAACAGGCTGGGTGCATATATCTCAAACACTCCTACACTTATCTCTTCCTTAAGGACCAGAGGTAACTTGTACAAGTCCTCCTTTCTGTATTCATTTGGAATGTCTGGCAGTTATTCTATAGTTCCCTCCACCATGTCCCTTGGATATACTAAATTTCTTGGGTGCCATGCTATATCTCTGAAGATTCTGAGATCTGCAGGTCTTTGTCCTATATCTCTAGTCCTTGCAGACCCAAAGTAGAAGTTCCCCATGGTGAAATCAGGGCACCAGACCCCTTGTACAAGTCTTGTCTAACTCACTGCCTAAGTCACTGGGGATGAAGGCTCTGCTGTAGGGGCTGTCTTAGGCTGAGTGCAGCCCCAGATTAACATTTGTGTTGACTTTTATTCAATGTTTACCCACCCGGTGGTATTATCATAGAGGGAGAGGAATGGATTTAGATTCAAGTAAATGCCAATCTCACTTTACCCATGCAGGTGGGTAGGAATTTCCCTCCATTCATCTCTCTCTCTTTCTCTCTCTCTCTCTCTCCCCCTTTCTCTCTTCTTTTTCTTTTTCTCTCTCAGGTCTGCCCTCTTCTGTGGATTGTGCAGGTGGTCTCCCCTCCCAAAAGACAAGAAACTAGGCTCCCCAGACCCCACAACTCTCCTCTCCCCCAAAGCTAGGTCTCCTTGTTATGTCATTCTTGAACTTAAAGGATGAGCATGGATTCTAGCTAACTGAAAATGTTTTAGGTCCAGGTCTCAGTCCCTGGATGGGGAGGGGAATATTTTTCCTTCCTTTCTTAACTGTAGTTTTAAGTTGTCACAGTGTCTATGTGTTCATAATATAAAATGTTCCTTGGCTCTTTGATAGTAAGAATATTAAGTCTTACAAATTCTTTTAAATAAACATTTGTTCATTGGAGTAAATGCTGACTGAGCATCGACTGTGTACCAGATACAAAAGGTGTGTAATGCCATCTACCCTTCAGGGTAGCTCTTCTATGCTCTTACTCACTCCACCTTACAAATGAAAAAGCCAGGCACTGCAGCACAATCACTCATTAACATCTTCTGTTTATTCAGCACCAACTCTTTGTCATGTTTCTATGTAAGATACTTTATATAAATGATTACATTTGAATTTCAAAACAACCTCCCAAGCTAAGTATTCTTATTGCAATTTTCCAAAAAATAAAGCTGAACATTGGAGAAGTTAACTTGTAGAGTTAAACAGCTAATAATAAGAAGTTTTGGGATTTGAAGTCAGATTTGTCTGATTGCAGAGCCCATTTTCCCTCCTACTTCTTGTCCATGATCATTTATTTTTTCTTTAAACCTTTTTCCCCTTTGGGATGACTTGATGATGGGGGTGGTTGAAGTTACTCTGGACCTGATATCAGGGATTAGGTATCCTATGATTGACTGATGCAGGGATATAAAGGCCTCATCCCTTATGAGGTTATAATAGAGAAGAACTCTACAGAGGCACCCCAACTTCAGAGCTCCCCATAGGATAGGCTGAAGTTGCCATCAAGACTACCTAATCTTGCTCCTTTATTTCCTTTACTGTTTATTTTTTTCTCCCCTCCCCTCCCCTCTCCTCCCCTACCCTTCCTTTCCCTTCCTTTTTTCCCTTCCCTTGATCTAAAGGGCTCTTCAATTAATCTCCTGTACACTAAACTGTCCCAGTGCTTCTCAGGAAACCCAATAGATGACAAAAGCCTCTCTGTGCCTCAGTGTCCTCATATGGAAGATGAGGACAATAATAGCAACTCCTTCAAGGGGTTGTTGTGAGCAATTCTAGGCACATAGAAATCACTTCAATAAGTGTTAATTTCTTTCTCTGACCTAAGCCTCTGGGATTAAGTAGATGGGATGACCCATCAAAAGAGATAACATTCATCTTGCCTGACATTACACCATCACCCCAGATGTTTTCAGCTTTAATTCTACTTCTTAGGTTGTCCAGGCTCACTCTAGGCAAAGGGAAGACACTCATTTGTGCAACAGGAGGTACACCCTAACCTGTATCAGTCTCTATACATCCCTGTAAAGCACAGGAAGTATAGTCATTGCTCTGCATCATTGACACAGTGGAGATTAGGTCTGTCAATTCTGTTGTAGTGAAAGTAACAGGTCTTGATCTCTGAGTACCATATGCCAGGCAAATCTGTTCCCAGGGACACTTCTGAATGAAAAAGGAGTAATTATGTATTGAGTACCTCGCCTTGCCAGCTGCTTGGTGGGGTACTACTGTCTTATTTAGTCATTCTGGTTCATTTATCTATTGTGAGACAAGCTACCTAAAAACTTAGTGGCTGAAAGCAACCACTATCTGCTCATGACTGCAGTTTTAGTGGGTCTGACTGGAAACTGTTCATTTCTGTTTTATGTGATAATTGCCTCAGATAGCTTAGCTGGGACTGCAGGATCCCAGATAGTTGCACTTGGTCTGGCACTTTTAATGGGGCCCACATGATCTTGGAACGTGAACCTACAACCATAAGCCCAAATGAACATCTTTCCTTCACAAGTAGCTGCTCCCAAGTATTTGCTATGGATGAAAAGTTGAAAACACATAGAATTTACCTTGTTTGGTTGTTTTTGGGATTAAATGAGTTAGTATTTATAAAGGAATATAAAAGACATTATTTGAGTGTTGGAAGAAATTCTAAAGTCTGTAACATAGTTGGGTACCTCTAGTCTACAACAGTTAATTTTACATTTCAAAATAACTAGAGGAGCAGAGTCTGAAGTTTCTCAACACAGAGAAATGATAATATTTTAGGATATGGGAATTCTGATAACCCTGATTTGATCAATATACATCGTATACATGTATCAAATTATAATACTGTACCCTATATGTCAATTAGAAACCAAATATTAAAATGCAACTAGACAATAAAATCTTCCTAGCAACACTCAATGTCTTTAAATATACAGACAAGAAAATTGAAGCTGACAGAGGTCAAGTGTTCTCAAATTTGGACCTGACTCTACTATACTACTAAAGTGCCTAGAAGAGTACCTGGTACCCAAAAGGTCTTCCATAACATTTCATCTCTTCTAGAGTTGGAGTTTGAAGGCTTGGATATGAGTCTTGTCTTGCTTAGAGTCAATGAGGAGAGGGAAACCAGGGGAATTGCAAAGTCACATTTCAATAGGAAACCACTAGGTTTACCCTGCACTACTCGGGGTTCAAGCTAGCCCTGTCCTCTTGGTCATTTTTTGATGATTTTCCTGTTCTGCTTGCCTGCTTTCATTCTGTACTACAAACTAAGCTCCCAGAGGACAGAGCCTGTGGCTCCATCTGCTTAGACAGTTCTCTGCTAAGAGGGGTTGGGCTGCTGAGACTGGGAACACAGCCTTCCAGAAGCACATTCTAGATAAGCGCCTTCTCTCCTAATAAACGTTTCTCATTTGAGTTGCAGCTGCAGTTTCTATAATTGAAGGTAGAGATAGGAAAATGAGAGCTGCCAAAGGTCATCTGATGACCCTCCCACCTCCCCCACCAGACAGATTTTACCTAAATTAGGCTGAAAGTGGGAAAGAGAGTAAATAGGGAGACGTAAGAAGGGGTGTCATGAATTGCCCAATCTCAGGTTTGCTTCCTTCCAGCTGCCTTGGTACTAGCCAATGACAAGAAAGAAATACCTTTTCAGGAAAGGTAGAACTAGCCCTAATTTAACTACATGTTACCCTTTTGAAGTCAGTGGTGTTCCAATGCATTGCTATTGTGCCCCTCCCCTCCCCGCTCCACACACACACACACGTGCATGAACACATGCCTCTCCTTCACTCTCTGGATCCCCCTCACTCCATACTGCCATTTTCCTCCTCCCTCATTCCCCAGCCCCGATTTCAAGTTTACCATTTGTGCTTCAAGGAATTCAGGATGAGAAAAAGTATCCCTATTCCTGCAGTTTGTCTCCCCACAGTTTTCCTTAGTCTTCTCTTACTCTTACATTTCCTGAAGGCTTAATATGTGTTGATGCATTTCACTTTCCTACCCTGCTGAGCTTTGGGGACTGGAAGGTGTATGAGATGCGTTTCCCTACACCCACACCTACCCTTCTCTTTGGTCTCTGGACCAGCCAAAATCAATCCCTTCACCTTTGTCTGCATCTGCCCTTTCATGCTTCCTCCCTACTCATTCTGCTAATTTTCCATGTTCTCTCCCTCAATACAAAACTTTACTATTGATACTTTTGTTTTGATTATGGACGAGGTCAATTAGTTCTATTAAAAAATCAAAACAAAGGAAAGAAAAGGGAAGGGAACAGAAGAGAAGGGAATGAAAGGGAAAGAAAAAGACCACTTTTAAGACTGTCTCTCATATCCCAACCCTCTTTCCTTCTGTCTTTCAGCCAAATTTCTACATAGACATCTAGATATTTTGTTCCCTCTTTCTCCAATTCCTCACTTCCATCCCCATCACTGTGGTTTACTCTGATAGATCTCAAATGACTTTTAGTTTGTTAGTCTTAGTGGACTTCAGTTGATCCTACTTGATCATTCTTTGCCTCTTGTGTTATTAACTCTTCCTGCACTGTTGACCCTCTTTGGCTTCTTGCAATGTTCTATATAGGTTCTTCCTTCTATTCTATATTCTACTTTCTAGACCCTTGTGCCTCTGTCTGCTTCCTGGGTGATTATCTTCCCTGAGGTGCCAAGCTCAGCTCTCTTTGTATTTTACAAAAAAATCTGTAATATATCATTGGCTCCATGGTTACAACAGCCCCTCTACAACAATTACTTGCATATCTGTACTTTTTCTCAGATATTCCCCCCCACAAGCTCTAGACAAACAGAAGTATAACAATAGCCGGCATTTATGGAGCACTTGCAATGTGCCAAGATAGGTGCCTGGTACTTTACATACATTTTCTCATGAAGTCTTCAAAAAGCTTTGTGAGGGCAGAAATTATTATTATTATCCTCCCTATTTTAATTATTGATGAAAGTAAAGCTGAAATTGCTTAATTAACTTGCTTAGTCCCACTGATATTAAGTGCTTGGATTCAGGTTTGAATTCAGGTCTGTTCAATCATAGTCTTTGTTCTCAAACACATTGCTATACCAGAATATTCCAGGGGAATGGTGTGTAATTCTTCAAATGGAGAGGTTGCTTGGGCACACAGGGTGGGAATTCGAGATAAATTTAGGGAGTGATGTGTGTGCTGTGAAAAATTCGGATATGTAGAGCTGGAGAATGAAAGACTTTCACGGCTATGGAAATAGCAACAATCAAAGGCCAAGAAGCAGAAAAACACATGGTACTCTTGTCAGACAAGAAGACTGTGGTCATTATGTCAAAGTATTTTCTCACAGAAATATGGAAAATAGAAGTGAGAGAGATACTGAAGCAGAGAAATAATCTGGGTGGCTACTACAGTAGTCTAAGGAAAAGGCAAATGTTATCTTGAACTAGAGCCATGTACTGGGCATGGTGTGAGGGGGACAGATTCAGCCGTTTTAAAAGGTAACAGAAGAGCTCCTAAGGGATGAAAGAAAAGATAAACCATGGCAAGAATAATTAAGAAGGCTTACTCTAGATCTTGATGCCCAAGATCCTCCTCATTAGGTTCAACAAGGGACAAAGATAAAGTCATGGACCAGAGTATATGGTCTATAGCATTAAGAGGAGGTAAGGATTGTCAGTTCCCTAGGAATCTGAAACTGACTCCCAGCATTGGAGTTAAAAGGTATAGTGATGGCAGAGGTACTTTATTAATTGGAGACTGATTTCTAGAATATATTCAATTTTTAGGACCCAGAGTATTTATTCTAAGAAGTGTCCACTCATAGAAGTTGAATTAATTGGCCAGTATAAGGAAATGAAGACCAGGCCTGGCTGCGGGTTGGTGAGAGAGAGAGAGCTACTCCCTATGCAACTCTGGGATCCCCTTCATGCTGGGTCAGACTTCTCTTCAGAGAAAGGTGTGGATGAATGAACATTCAGCTATTCTCAGGGGCCCAAAATAAACAGTGGGATAGGAGTTTGTGGTAGGTGGGGTAAATTACAACTGAGGAACTTTTTTTTTTTACTATGCTTTATTTTAAATAAGAACATTTGTCTTTTGCAAACGAAACCAGGCTATACATATCATCAAACACCCACTCAAATTGCTAATATTAAAAAAACTGATGACACCAAATTTTGCTGAGAATGTGGAACAATGAATATTTTCTTATATTGCTGGTGGGAATTTAAAAATCTCATAATCACTTTGATAAAAGACCTAGCAGTTTATTTTAAAATAAAACGATTACCTACACTGTGACCTAGAATTATCACTGCTGGTTATATACTTAAAAGAGATGAAAACATATATCCACCAACATTTTATAAATGAATGTTTTTATAGAACTTTTATTCTTAACAACATCAATCTAGAAACAGCTCAGGTGCTCATCAGTAGAAGAATAGAGAAACAAAGGATGGTACAATCATATAATAGAACACTAATCAACAATAAAAATGATCCAATTAATGATACACTCAATAACATGGATGACTCTCCAAAACATGCTGAGTGAAAGATGCCAGACATGAGGACATACTAAGTGATTATATTTATATGAAATCCTAGAAAGAGACAAAATAGATCTATAGTCAAAGAAAATTAGAACAATGTTTATTTCTTGAGGTTTAAGGGTGAGGATTAATAGAGAAGGTGAAAGAAGAAAGTTTCTGGGGCGATTGCTGTATTGGGAATTCTCAAGACCACCTCCATGTTAGATGATTTGGTAGGATTCACAGGATTCAGCATGTAATCATACTCATGGCTATGATTTATTATAGTGAAAGGATACAAAGAAAATTCAGCAATGAGAAAAGACATGTAAAGTGAGGCAAATGTCCTCTTTCAGTGGAGTCACACAGTGTGTATTTAATTCCCCAACTGTGACAACACTGTAAAATGTTGTCTACTGGGGAGCCCATTAAAGATATAATGTGGAAGTCTTTCATTGGGGACTTGTCAGATAGCCACCCTTTTGTCTAGTATGTACCCAAATCTCACACCTCCAAAAGGAAAGTAAGTGTGAAGCATAAACCATATTTATTTGCATAAACATGTGAGGTACAGTGAATTATTCATACCATGGAATTGTGGAAACTCTCCCAAAATTTAAATTCCTAGATGCCAGCCATGTGCATCTTTCAAAGTATAACAGTCAGATCTAAGTTAACTATTTTCTGAACAGTGACAGTCTTCTATATCTTGATAGATTTGGGTAAAACAAGCATTTGCATTTGTTAAAATTCAGAGAATGATAGACTTAAGATTTTTAATTTAATTGCATGTAAACTTTACTTCAGAAGAAAAAGAACCTAAAAGCAATTTTAATGCTATCATCAATATACATATCAATATTGATGATAACTGTATTTAGTGATGGGGTGTAATGGTTAGTGGAACTTATTTTGAAATGCATGGAAACTTAGATGGATTGATGGATGGATAGAAGAATAAATATCTGATAAATTAGCCCAGCAAAATGCTAATTATAGGATCTAGGTGGGGCATATGGGCATTACCTAGGATATGTGCTGTATTTCATTATATTTTCAAAAAATTTAATATTATTTTCATTGCAATTTCATAATAAAATATTGAAGAAATAAAATATCTATGAAGCAACATTATTCCCTTTCTAAAAGCCTTGGTTTTCTTCTCAGCATTGAAGACACTCTAGTCTGATCTCTTATATAATCATCAAAAATCTCACTGACCCAAGTAGAATTGGCAGAGCAGCAAGGAGAACAAGTGATAGTGGAGAGAGCGTAATAGCTCTGTCTTCCCATTTAGGGTGACCAAATTGCCCTAGTTTTCTTAGGCCTGGTCTGGTTAAAAATGAAAAGTCTTACATCTTGGGAAACTTGGATGGTTGGCCACCTTACTGCACTTTTGAATCCAGCTGTTTTGTGAACTTCTTTTCCAGGTGTGCCCAAGGCATCTGTCACCTATTGTTTCCAATTCATGTCATAGCAGGTTTAGGGGCTTTGAACAATTTAAGGTCTGGCTCTGATCCACTCATCCTGCTGTCTGGGTAGATTCTGCCCCCTACTGGTGATAAGGTACACCTGTTATAGAACCTCTCCCAGAGAGCTCTGTACCTTCAGTGCAGTGGCAGATGTGTCTGCTCCTTTCTTTTCCACACCTCATTGCAGTCCTGTCCATCCATGCCTGAAATCCCACATCTCTAACATCTCCACGGACACTGAAGCACAGTCCTTGGTCTCTGCTTCCTACTGCCAACTCTGACTACAAACATTTTTCTGCATCCTGTTAATATAATAACACTGCCCACCAGGAGGCATCTGGGTTCCATTCAGAAGACTGCAAGGATGCCTCCACAGCAGGCAGGAAGCTGTACACATCCAAAAGGACCAAGAAACAGATGCTTATAAGTGACAACACCTGGACAAAAGGAACAGCCAGCCCAAGGAGGGTGGGCTCCAAAGATACAAATGGCTGCTTATATGTTTCCAAGAGAGAGGTCCACAGAGAAGTGCACTCTTTCTGCCAAATATTACTCTGGCAGAGTACCACATCCTTTAAAATATATGATTTTCCCAAGACTTTTGATAGCCCTGTAGTTGGCCTGATGCCTTTTGATATATTTCCTTCTGCTATACATGCAATGTGGGTGAAGACACATCTGAAAGAGCCAAAATATAATAGCTTTAACTATGAACATTTACTATCCTTAAAATGCTGAAATTTGTGCTTCACATAAAGCTCATTTTAACCCTTACAGCAGCCCAAAAATGTAAATGAGGTTATCCCATTTTACAGAAAACTGAAACACCATGTAGTTAAGTTTCTTATCCAAGGTCATGCAGTAAGTCAAACAACTTGGACTCCAATCTAGGAAATCAGACACAAAAACCTGAATTCATAACTGGCATCCCAAAGATATCCTCCATCTTAATTCCAATGGAAGCTCTCCTGCACACAATCACCATGAAGTTCATAACATACTTGAGACTCTTCTTTTAGTCACAGCAGAATTTGGCAGTGAAAAATATTGCTCAGTGCTCTCTCCCACTCTGTCTTTCCAGTCTATCAGCTACAATCCAATTGTCAGAGACCAGAAAGAGAAAACTTTAGCTGCTACACTTCTTATTGTCAATAAGCTTAGTATGCTTAACTCACTGTGAGTGTAACACTTTAAGGGTGGCATTTGCCCCTACTACTGTCCCACTCTATAGCACACCACAATTAACCTGCTAACAGCTACTTGGGCAGAATCCCCTCAAAGATACCTGCAGGAACCTTGGAGTTTACAGAGGAATAATTCAAAACAAATGCAGTCTCTGTGCACTAGAGAAGACAATATCTTTCTAGAAGCTATCATTATCAACCACATTCCTGCAAAAAACTGTGAGTCAATTACTAAGGAAAAAAGCTCTAAGGCATTCTGTTTCCAGGTGTCACTCTCTATGCAGGTTTGCTCATTTCCCAATGCTGGGTTCTCTGCTTGGCCTGCCTAGAGTTAGGTGTCCAGATCCAGATAATTGCTATGCAGAACTAGAAGGTAGAATGGAAGAAGTCTGGACTTGCATCAGAGACATAAGCAGCTCCAATATTTGCTGCAGTAAAGGGTGAAGGGCCAGATGAAAGCTATGAAAATTCTCTTTCCATCTCACGAGTATCCTAGAACATATGAGATTCCTCCACCAGCAAATCCAGAAAAGTCCAGTGTCAGTCCCTACCAGGGACGAGCATTTTATATGTTGAAGATAAAGCTGCTCCATCATCATCAGCCATTGTGGAGTATGCCTACAATGACAAAGCCATCTTGGAGCAGAGGAACATGCTGACAGAGGAATTCTGTGGAAATACGTTTCAGCTTTGCAAGTCAGCAGATCATCCAACTCTGGACAAAGTGTTAGAGGTACAGCCAGAAAAATTAGAGCTTATTATGGATGAAATGAAACAGATTCTAATGCCAATGGCTCAAAAGGAAGCTGTGATTAAGCACTCATTGGTGCATAAAGTATTCTTGGACTTTTTTACCTATGCACCCCCAAAACTCAGATCAGAAGTGTTTGAAGCTATCCAGGAAGCGGTGATCTACCTGGCACACACACACAATGGCGCCAGAGTGGCCATGCACTGTCTGTGGCATGGAACGCCCAAGGACAGGAAAGTGATTGTGAAAACAATGAAATCTTACGTTGAGAAGGTGGCTAATGGCCAATACTCACATTTGGTTTTACTGGCAGCATTTGATTGCATTGACGATACTAAGCTTGTGAAACAGATAATCGTATCACTTCATGTTGCAGAACATCCTGCAGGACATCTGGATCTGAAGTGGTTGATAGAGCAAGACAGAAAGATGAAAGAAAGTAGGAGAGAAGATTGCTTTGCCAAAGCACTGGTAGAGCATGTTGGTGTTAAGAACCTGAAGTCGTGGGCCAGTGTCAATCGAGGTGCCATAATCATTTCCAGCCTTCTCCAGAGCTCCGACCAAGAAGTTGCAGGCAAAGTCCAAGCTGGATTGAAAAGCCTGATTCCCACGTTGGAAAAAACAGAAACGCCAGCAAAGGAGTAGAAATTCTACTTGAAAAATTGACTGCATAGATGGAGAAAGGGGAGAACAAAATGGGATCATTTTTCCTGTCTTCTGTTTCCCAAGTGCAGAGTGACAGGGCCCACCTTGTTGGTAATTAGGTGCTGTGTGTAATGTGCTTCTTTATAGAAGAATCTGTTCATAAAATTATTTTTAAAATTAAAAAATGATGCTCCATCTTTGGTCTGGCCATTAAGCCACATAAATGTCTGAAGGTTATTTATAGAAGCCCTCAAGGCGTCCTCATTCTTGTTCCTGACTTAGAGTTACTTGAATTTTATCCTTTGAGAATGTACATTATTCGCTCCATAATATTGATCTTGATCCTATCTCTGATCCTCTTGGGTCTTAGGGTTTGGAGTGATTGAATTGGTGCTGGGATTTAAGTTCACTCCCCGGAGTGCTACCTTGGTGATCTGTTCTCTGGTTGCAGTTTCTAGGAACATAATTTTTACTTCAGGCACTAGGGTTTCTAGATAAGCCAGCTCATTCATGACCTTGCATTTTGTGGGAAGAGGCGATCAGATACCCATTCTTTTCCCCCTTCTCCTGCTGTGCATCCAAAACTAATTATGCCTAGCACTTCCACAGCCAAATAATTCTGGCTGTAAACGTGCTGTGATGTTCAATCCTTCCCCTCTCTGACTCTATGACCTGGCAATTATTGGCAGGGAGAAAGAGGCTGATAGATATCCAGGGTGACCTCAAGAGCCACGTTGGAGAATTTTTACTCGATACCAAGTAGACAGCTACAGTAACACTCTAAATTCTCTTTTGAGTTTCCCCAGCAGCATTATAAAGAATGGATCATGATCAACCATAACATGAGGGAGGTGTTGAGGAGGGTGGAAGAAACTTAATGCTATGCTGCAATGCCAGCTGAAGGGTGACTGCAGAAGATTGATGATGCTTTCTGGTGCATCTATTTAATTCATCTTCTAAATGCCAGTTTAGACACACTCATCCTTCTTTTGCTGAAGTTCAGGGTTGGAGGAGTTAAGAGATGAAGAAAACTAGTCTCAGTTTTGTCCAGAATTCTGAAAATAGTCTAGGGGTCTTAGAAACCTTAATATGTTTTCCAAATAGTTTGATCAGTTTCAACATGAAGAAATTCAGCAGCTGTTCACAATTAACCAGGGCAACAAACTTCAACAAACCCTAAAGCTTCAAAATTAAATCCAATAATCCCTGTGTAAGCTCATACAAACCTATTTAATAACCTGCCAGACATTAGAACCTATTTCTTATTCAGCTGACCCCCTTTAGACTCATGTGTAGGGAATTTAGACCTGGAAAGTTACTTAGAATCATTTTGTCCAATTCATCCTGATAGTAATAGCAATATTGAACCTCCAGAAGAGAAAGGACTAGCACAAGGTCACAAATCTGTCCATCACAGAAGGATTTTTTTTTTGACAGGCAGAGTGGACAGTGAGAGAGAGAGACAGAGAAAGGTCTTCCTTTTTTCCATTGGTTCACCCTCCAACGGCCGTCGCGGCCGGCGCACTGCACTGATCCGATGGCAGGAGCCAGGTGCTTATCCTGGACTCCCATGGGGTGCAGGGCCCAAGCACTTGGGCCATCCTCCACTGCACTCCCTGGCCACAGCAGAGAGCTGGGCTGGAAGAGGGGCAACCGGGACAGAATCCGGCGCCCCGACCAGGACTAGAACCCAGTGTGTTGGCGCCGCAAGGTGGAGGAGTAGCCTATTGAGCCGCGGCGCCAGCCAGAAGGATTGTTAAAATCAAGGGCTTCTCAATTAGTTGTCACTGATCAGGGAGAACATATGATATTTGTCCCTTTGGGACTGGCTTAATTCACTCAGAATGATGTTTTCCAGATTCCTCCATCTTGTTGCAAATGACCGGATTTCATTGTTTTTGACTGCTGTATAGTATTCTATAGAGTACATGTCCCATAATTTCTTTATCCAAATGTATGCTTTGAATTCCCTGTGATCTTTTGCTGTGAGGTTCCCTTCGTTTACCTACTTTCATGTTGATGGCCGTGTTTCTGTGTTTCTGTGTGTAACACATCTTTAAGCATCTTTTGCAGGACTGGATGAGTGGCAACAAATTCTTTCAATTTCTTTTTGCAGTGAAAGGTCTTTATTTCACCTTCATTCATAAATGAGAGCTTTGCAGGATATAATATTCTGGGCTGGCAGTTTTTCTCTCTTAGTACCTGGGCTATGTCTCGCCATTCCCTTCTAGCTTGTAGGGTTTCTGATGAGAAGTCTGCCGTGAGTCTAATTGGAGATCCTCTGAGAGTAATCTGACGTTTCTCTCTTGCACATTTTAGGATCTTTTCTTTCTGTTTCACTGTGGTGAGTTTAATTACAATGTGTCGTGATGAGGATCTCTTTTGGTCATGTTTATTGGGGGTTCTATGAGCTTCCTGTACTAGGATGTCTCTGTCCTTCTCCAAAACTGGGAAATTTTCTGCTATTATCTCACTAAAAAGGCATTCTAATCCTTTCTCCCTCTCCATGCCTTCAGGAACTCCTAGAACTCGAATGTTGGGTTTTTTTAATAGTATCCTGTAGATTCCCAACAATATTTTTTAGATTTCTAATTTCCTCTTCTTTTCTTTGGTTTGACTGTATATTTTCCTGTGCTCTGTCTTCTAAGTCCGATATTCTCTCTTCTGCCTCACCCATTCTGTTTGTAAGGCTCTCTAATGTGTTTTTCATTTGGTCTATTGAATTCTTCACTTCATTATGATTTCTCGTCACTATCACAGTTTCATGTTCTACTAGTTGTTTCATTTCAGCTTGATTTCTCCTTAATATTTCATTTTCACGAGAGAGATTTTCTACCTTGTCCATTAAGGATTTCTGTAGTTCAAGAATTTGTTTTTGAGTACTTCTTAGTATTCTTATCAATTTTTTGAGATCTACTTCTTGCATCTCTTCTATCTCATCATCTTCGTAATCTTGAATTGGGGTGTCTTTTTCATTTGGGGATGCCATAGTGTCTTCCTTGTTCTTATTACCTCGGTTTTTGCGTTTGTTGTTTGGCACCAAAGGGGAAACCTGTTGAAGTGAAATGGACACTATGAGAAACAGTAACTTGATCAGCTCTTGTGCTGACTGTTGTTGTACAATGTAATACTTTATCCATTTTAGTTTTTTTTTATTCTAGTAATATTGGTTGAACTCTGTAATTAACAAACAATTATTCTTAGGTGTTCAAATTTTAACTGAAAAGTGATCCCTGTTAAATATAAGAGTAGGAATAAGAGAGGGAGGAGATGTACAATTTGGGACATGCTCAATCGGAACTGCCCCAAATGATGGAGTTAGAATTGTGCCAGGGGATTCCAATACAATCCCATCAAGGTGGCATGTACCAAGGCCATCTCACTAGTCCAAGTGATCAATTTCAGTTCACAATTCATCACACTGATAGGTCTAAGAGTCAAAGGGATCACACAAACAAGACTAGTGTTTGCTAATACTAACTGATAGAATCAAAAAGCGAGAGAATGATCCAACATGGGAAGCGAGACACACAGCAGACTCATAGAATGGCAGATGTCCTAAATAGCACTCTGGCCTCAGAATCAGCCCTTAAGGCATTCAGATCTGGCTCAAGAGCCCATGAGAATATTTTATGCATGGAAAGCCAAGACACTGTGGCAAAAAAAAAAAGAAGACCTAAATGAAAGATCTCTGTGAGTGAGATCCCAGTGGAACGAATGGGGCCATCAAAGAAGGAGGTACCTTTCTCTGAAGGGAGGAGAGAACCTCCACTTTGACTATGACCCTGTTGGAATAAGATTGAAGTCAGCAAACCCTAAAGGCTTCCATAGCCTCGGCAACTCATGACTAGACCCTAGGGAGATTCCTGACGCCATAAACAAGAGTGTCAAATTGTTAAATCAACTTCAGGAGTCACTGTGTACTTACGTCTCATGTGGGATCTGTCCTTAATGTGTTGTCCAATGTGAAGTAATGTTATAACTAGTACTGAAACAGTATTTTTACACTTTGCGTTTCTGTGTGGGTGCAAACTGATGAAATCTTTACTTAGTATATACTGAATCAATCTTCTGTATATAAATATAATTAAAACTGAAAAAAAAATCTTGGTGTTAAATTGGAAATTGCCTAGAAAATTAATCAATTAAAAAATATATCATGTAGAATCTCTGTCCTTAATGTGCTATACATTGTGAATTAATACTATAACTAGTACTCCAACAGTATTTTTCACTTTGTGTTGCTATGTGAGGGCAAACTGTTGAGATCTTTACTTAATACATAGTAAACTGATCTTCTGTATATAAAGAGAATTGAAAATGAACCTTGATGTGAATGCAAGGGGAGAGGGAGTGGGAAAGGGGAGGGTTGCGGGTGGGAGGGAAGTTGGGGGGGGAAGCCATTGTAATGTATAAGCTGTATTTTGGAAATTTGTATTCTTTAAATAAAAGCATTATAAAAAATTTAAAAAAAATTACAATTCTCTAAAAATCAAGGGCTTCTCCTGAGTTCCAGCCTATTCCCTGTTCCTGATGCTACATTTGTATTCATTCATCTAGAGAACAGGTACTGGCATAGTGATTCCCTCTTTTCTGGGTCATCCTTACATTGCTCTGTCCCCAACATGATCAAGGAAGCCTCTGGCCATCGTTGCTGCATGTCATGACATTTAGAGGACTCATGTGTCAATGGCTGTGGTATGGAGTTCGGCATAAAAGTGATTGGTGTCATAAGACAGATCAGATACATTGTGGGAGAGATCCTGCCCCACCTAGGAAGACAGAACGAACCATTCCCAGGGACGGGATGATCTTCACTGTTTATGGATCATCTTTTTTTTAGAAAGCTTTATTTTAATAAATATAAATTTCATAAGTACAGCTTTTGGATTATAGCAGTTCTTCCCCCCATACCCGCCCTCTCACCCCCACTCCCGTCCCACCTCCTACTCCCTCTCCGATCCCATTCTTCATTAAGATTCATTTTTATTATCTTTATATACAGAAGACCAACTCTGTACTTAGTAAAGATTTCAACAGTTTGCACCCACACAAACACACGAAATATAAAGTACTGTTTGAAGACAAGTTTTACTGTTAATTCTCATAGTACAACACATTAAGGACAGAAATCCTATATGGAGAGTAAGTGCACAGTGATTTCCGTTGTTGATTGAACAATTGACATTCTTATTTATGACATCAATAATCAACCGAGGCTCTTGTCATGAGCTGCCAAGGCTGTGGAAGCCTCTTGAGTTCACAAACGCTGACCTTATTTAGATAAGGTCATAGTCAAAGTGAAAGTTCTCTCCTCCCTTCAGAGAAAGGCATCTTCTTCTTTGATGGACCCTGCTTTCCACCAGGATCTCACTCACAGAGATCTTTCATGTAGGTCATTTTTTATGGCTCATCTTTCAAGAGAATGCATTGCTTCCTTCTAGCTCCATATCAAAGTCTGTTGAACCTTTGTGTTGGCTTCCTCTCAACCACCAATATCCAGATCTAGCCATACCTCAAAAGACTCTACCTCTGAAATTTTGTAACTCCATGGGCCCTTCTGCTCCTAAACCTATACCAAGTTTCCTAGTCTTCCTATTTTCTCACTCAGCTCCTCCTGCTCATCTGCTCCTGAACCTCACAGAGGCTTCATGCCTGAGACCCTAAGTCCATTTACCCTAACCCGCCTTCCTTTCCCTGCTTGTACCTCTTGATCCATTGTTTTTTTTTTCAAAGATTTATTTTTTATTTGAAAGTCAGAGTTAGAGAGAGTGGGAGGGAGGGAGGGAAGGAGAGAGAGAGAGAGAGGGAGAGAGGAGGAGGGGGAGAATAAGAGAGAGGGGGGAGAGAGAGAGAAAAATCTTCCATCTGCTGGTTCACTTTCCAAATGCTAGGGCTGGGCCATGCTGAAGCTGGGAGCCAGGAGCTTCGACCAGGTCTCCCACATGGGAGCAGGGGACCAAGTACTTGGGCCATCTTCTACTGCTTACCCAGGCACCTTAACACACAGATGGATCAGAAGTAGAGCAGCCAGGACTCAAATTGGTGCCCATAAGGGGTGCTGCCATTGTAGACAGCAGCTTAACCTGGTAAGCCATAGCACCAGTCTGTGATCCATTGCTTTAACATTTCACTAGGCAGTATTGATGACTTTCACTTCCCTTGTCCTTCCTCCATACTGCCTGAAGAAACTCAAATCATAAATCGCTACTGATGCTACTCTGAGTAGCCAAATGCTACTGGGAGCACTCCCTAGCAGTATGTTTTGTAGACCCAGGTATCATTCATGGCTTTAACTTTGGGTCTTTAGCATTGCCCAATTAATCTGTTTACCTTCCTCTCTTACTCTCTCAGGGAAGAGGCGTGAGAAATGTTATTTAGAGGCCACCTTAATGCTTCAAGTTCCATGTGTTTAGGCAACAGAACTTTGTGAAAAGGACAGTTTGCAGTTAAGCTGATCTGAGTTTGAGTTTTGAATCTTCTGCTTATTGGGTGTGTGACCTTGGGCAAGCTAGAAAAATATCTCTTAAGCCTGATTTTTCTCTGCAAAATATGGAAAACCGTGTTACAAGAAATCCATTTGGGTTCTTAGAAGAAATTTTTGGCAATTAGTAGCAATTCAGTAAGTGGTGTCTGTTTTTTCTAATGCCCTGGCACTCTGATTGCCATTGCATCTTAATTCCAAGTCACTGCTTGCTGGGAAGAAGTTGCTGACTGAGCTACTGCATTGATGAAAACTGGTTCAGGACCTGAAGTGGGTTTCGGCTTTCAAGTAGGCATATGCAGCTTCAATTAGACTGGGTGCTCAAGTCAAAAGGATCCCAAAGAAATCCATATTAGAAATAGCACACAGACTCTGAGAAATGAATTACTTTCATTTATGTCTCTACTTTATATGCACTGTTACTTTCTTCCAAAACAAGCTCCTGGAAGCAAATTGAAACCTTAAATGTAAAAGGAAATTATACCCCTGGTTATCATTGAGTTTTCAGTGCACATAGGAACACAGAATCTTAGATTCAGAAGAGAATTTTTATCTTGCTCTCAAAAATCTACTTGCAATCCTTATGCTGCAGGCCTGGAGAGGGGCTCTCACTTCCTGCCACACCCCATTGCAACACTGGTGCAACACTTCAGTGCAATAGAAAGTTTTATTTATGTTCTTGACCTGAACTAAAGTCATTTTCTGGTAGTGTATTCTGAATTGGTTATGTGTCTTCCTTTTTCTGCCCCCTGAATCTATATGGAACCATGTTGCAACCTTTTTGTGTACCGCATTTGAAAACAGCTCCGGCTGCCCTTGGTAAACACCTACATCACCTGTTTGTTCCAAAGAAAAATTAAATATTATCTTTTAGTTTGCTAAACAGCATCAACAGAAAGTTACGGTCAACTTTATAAAGGAAAAAGTATTACATACTTATGCATTGATAATCTCATCCTCAAATTTCACTTGGACACACATATACAGCACACAAAATTCATGGTTTCAATAGATTGGTACATGGAATTGGTGAAGAGCAGTAGAACTGGGTTGCATTCTCAATGGGAGATCTCATTGGGCTGTTTTGAATAAGCCAGGGCTGTTGCATGAACCCCTGTGTGTGTATGTTTATGTGTGTGTGTCTGTGTGTATATGCACATATACACCATGTGAAGCTCTGTTTGGTGCAGTTTCATTTTTAAAGATTTATTTATTTGAAAACCAGAGTGATGGAGAGAAAGGGACAGAAAAGGTCTTTCCCTTCTACTAGCTTACTAACTAAATGGCTGCAGTGGCTGAGGCTGGATCAGGGCAAAGCCAGGAGACAAGAAGTCCATCCAGGCATCCCACATGGGTGGCAGGGGCCCAAGTACTTGGGCCATCTTCTGATGCTTTCCAAGACACATTAGCAGAGAGCTGGATTGGAAGTGAAGCAGCTAAGACTCTAACCGGCACTCTAATATGGGATGCAGAAGTCACAAGAGGTGCTTTAACTCTCTGTGCCACAATGCTGGCCCCTGGTACCGTTTTTTCTTGATGGAATATTTTGGGTAACTTGGCCACTGTCTGCTGAAACTTCTTTCTGGACAGTTTGGCAAATTGCCAGAAGCAGAATTGGAAAGCAGAATTTTCATCACATTTGTTGCCAGAAGGATGCAAAATCAAATGGCCCCTACTGTTCCAATGTCTAAAGGCCATGCAGAAAAACAAGGAAAATGGAATCCCATGCAGTCATTAAAAGGAATCTCCACACTTTCTGATAATGAGGTGATCCTCAAGATATATTATTAATGGAAAAGAGGAAAGTATAGAATAGCATATGTTCTCATTTAGGTAAAAAATGTACATACTTATGCAGTGGTAAACTTTAAATTTACAAAATATGAAAATGAAAGACCATGAATTCATGCAATGTTTATTCTTAAAATATCATTCATTTTTATTGTTTTATTTACCTCTGAAACCTACCATTGCAATGTTTCAGTCTCTTCAGAAAAAAATATACATATATATGTATATATACATACACACAGGTATAGATATGTCTCTCTATATGGACCCTCATATTCATTATCACTGACATGATTTTTTTTTTGACAGGCAGAGTGGACAGTGAGAGAGAGACAGAGAGAAAGGTCTTCCTTTGCCGTTGGTTCACCCTCCAATGGCTGCCATGGTCGGCGCGCTGCAGCCGGCGCACCGCGCTCATCCGATGGCAGGAGCCAGGTGCTAGGTGCTTTTTCCTGGCCTCCCTTGGGGTGCAGGGCCCAAGCACTTGGGCCATCCTCCACTGCACTCCGGGGCCACAGCAGAGGGCTGGCCTGGAAGAGGGGCAACCGGGACAGAATCCGGCGCCCCGACCGGGACTAGAACCTGGTGTGCCGGCGCCGCAAGGCGGAGGATTAGCCTGTTGAGCCACGGTGCCGGCCACTGACATGATTTTTAAGAGTCTTTTTTTGCACAAGCACTTGTAGTGTAATATTTAGAAATAATAATGAAGCTCACAAAAGTATGCATTTATAATGGGGTAATCTATAAGCCATTATAAAAACTAATACAAAAGATGAATTTGTAAGATAGAAGCAAGAAAACTCCATGTCCATGGAAAAATTGTAAAATATCTGCACAGCAGTGCAGCTTGATTATCACTTCAATATGCATAAAATTCAGAGAGTAGTGCATAAACAAGACATTGATCTCTTTCTTTGCATCAGCTCATGAAACTCCCACAAACTTACACTCAAGTCCAAAGCATGGGTATAGAGAAGAGATAATTGCTATTGTCTTCTTTCAGAAAGCTTCACTGAACAGTGAATAGATTTATAAAACATCAAATTTTACAATTTGTATGTACAAATATATTCTCTCCAAAGCCAATATGGTATCAATACACTTTATATTTAGCAATATAAACAACAGTAACAAAACAGAGAATGAACTATTAGAAAAGGGTAGGCTTAGAATAGGAAGCAATTTGTGTGTCAGGATGGATTGTTAAGAAACAACCAGGGGAGGAATATAAGGCTGTTTGGAGGAAGACGATACTTAATCTCTGGTGCTTTTTTGTGAACAACACAACAATGTTTCTGAAGTGGAATGAGGTTTTTCCAGGTCTTGAAGCAGGCTGGAGGATGAAATAACCAGAAATCTAGAACCTCCGCAGTTTATTAATGCCCCTTATTTTGAATCAGCTGAAATGCTACTAGTTCATGTGGTAACTTTGTGAAGATTAGCAAGATCAGAAATACTGTAAAGGTTAGAAGATTTTCCTTTGGGGCAGACATAGACCCAGATTGCCATATGCAGTGTGGGCTGGATTTCATCTCTCAGTTGTTCCCTTGTCAATATCCATGCTGTTTTGGGGAATTAGCACTCAGTGTAACAACTTCTTGCCCCAGTTCCTGTATATCAGAAGGAATCAAAAGACAGAAGGTGTGTAACCCAGATACACACAGCCCCCATTTATAAATGAAACACAAATTTCACCAAAAATACTTATTATGATGAACTCTGACATTTTCTATTCTGTTCTAAAAGCTGGTTATGATTAACGGAGATATTTGCATGGCAATAAGGAGTTAAAACTTGCAATTTGAAAAAAGACACTACTAGGACTTATAGTAATTCTAAGGATTTCTGGGTGAGCTTGAAGGAGACATAGCAAGCCTGTTTCCTTATCTGTACAGTAGGGATAATAGTGACATCTACATTATATGATTGTGGTGATAACTGAATGAAAAAAAATATGAAGCACTCAACACAAGACCTAGCACACATTAACTGCTGAATACATTGTAGCAGTGGGCTGTTACACATTCTGTGGAAGTAAGTTGAGTGGACTGGTCATATTGTCATGTAAATATCAAATATCAGGAATGTTTCTATAAGGCAGTGGTTTTTAAACTGCTCTGAGAATCCCCAGATGGTTCCATTGATTGTCTTCAAATGCAGTCCTCAAGGCCATGGTAATGGCCAAATGGATAGTGCCCCAGGCTTTTACTCATTTAAATCAAGTAATTCTGTTTTTAAATCATTGGTTTTGGATCTACTTAAAGATCTTTGAATGGTAAGAATGTTTTTGAAAAAACCCTGAGGACTAAAAGTTGATTTCTGAGCAGCTGGCTAACCCTTAAGAGGATGGAAATCCTTGTGATAAGCAAAATAAGTGTGTCTGTTGGTAGGTTAGAGGTTTTAGTAGAGGCAGGGATGAAAATATATAATTTTCCAAAAGAATCTATCAAATCAAGATCATGTCATGTTTGAGGAAGGAAGGTGGATCAGACTTCAATTTTGTAACACAGAGTGGATTTCCCTGTCAAAGAAGTTCATTGTATTTCCCACCACAAACTGCAACTGTGTAGGAAAATAGACAATATTCAGAGATATGTAATTTGCATTATAGGGTTGTTACTACTCAGATAGTCCCCAGGTCTGTGGGAAGGGCTAGGGTTGGACTTGAGAGGCCAGTGTGAGCTCAGGTTTTCAGCCTTGAGAGTCATTTGTAGTACTGCTGTAGACACTAGCTGTGTCCTTTCAAGACCAAGTAGCTAGATGAAATAACCCAGTTGTTTGCTGAGTTTCCCAGAGGATTAGCCAAAGGTTTGGCAACACTGTTTGAAAGTGTGGGTTGTGAGGCCTCTCTTTCTCACTGGCATTCATATGGAGGCCCACCAAACTAGGAAATAGAAGGGGCAACTTTCTAGTCCTGGCCTCTTTGTCAATTTAGCTCCTGGCCTGAGGTCATAACCTACTTTTCCAACTTTGTATGGGTGGAATGGGAGGGACTGTCACATAGGGTATGGGAAGGAGGATCATTCCTATGTTTATAGTCAATGCAGACTGCTGATTAATGATAACAATAACATACTGATCCCTATGAAAACTGAGAAGTTGGGGCCTTCACAGCTGGAAAAATGGCTGTTGATTCAACTCTACAGGCAAAGATAGTTTCAGAGGTTGAGGACTTAGAAAGTACCTAGAGTTTACAGAACTCTAGACAGCCCCAGTTCCTCCTTTCTTGTAGCTGGACATGTTTGGGCAAATTCAAGTCTATTTACACACTCATTTATTAACTCATTCAACAAACATTAACTGAGCAGCAACTACATTAACTGTCCACTAAGTGCCAGATATGGTACTAAGAGTAATTAGATGAATAACCTCACAATTTTACCATGGCTAAGCCCATCAGCCAATAAATATTATCAAGTATCTAGTTCTGCCAATTTCAGTGCTAGTTGCTGAATATCGAGCAGTTAACAAGGCAGATAATATTTCTACCCTCTAAAGGGTTTATATCCTAGTGGGTGAGGGAAAGGAGACACACAATTAACAAGTAGCAAACAAGCAAAAAAAAAAAAAAAACCAAGCACTTGTGTAAGGTAATGTTCTGAGGGGTTAATGGCGTGATAATAGAGGGTAACTGAAAGGTTGTGTCTACTTAGCATTAGTGGGCAAGGGAGGTGTTCCAGCTGAGACCTAAAGGGTAAGAGGAAGTCAACTATACTAACAGGCAGGTGGGGAAGTATTTTAGAAAGCAGGAACTACTAGTAGAATAGACTTGAAATAAGAAGGCAAGTGGACTATTAACGGAATAGAAGTAGGGCAGTATGGTTCTATCATGGTGACAAGGCGTAGGTGGCTGGAATAGAGTGGTACCAGAAGTGATGCTGGAGACAGAGAAGGGACGGTAAGGTGAAAAGGAACTGGAACACACATGTAACATCTCTTTCTCTTCAGCTACATTCCAAGGCTTTTATCCTACCTCTCTGAAGGCCATAGCACAACTACAAAGTTTCTAATTTCTTAGGGGTCATCAAAAACAAAGACAGCAGATTGGACAAGCAAGAAGAATATAGACAGAGTCTTTGGCTGACTTTGTTGAGCAGTTTCCTTCTGCATGCCATTCTAACAAGACTGGGAAACTGATTCTATCTAATGAGCAAAAACCGAGATAGAGGTTCAAGAGAAATTAAGAGATAGACAACTGTCATTTGGGGGGTGGAAATCCAAGATTGAATAGCACCATTGATTTGGCATCTGGTGAAGGCCCGCATGGCTGAACTATATCATGGCAGATGGTGGAAGTGTGCATGAAAGGAAGAGATCACATGAGATAGGAAACTAGAGTGTGGGGAGAGACCAGTTCTGTAACATCCAACTAGGTCCCCCAACTTCTAAAGGTCCCACCAACTTTCAGGAGCTGGTGTTATGGTGCAATGGTTTAAGCCACCACCTGCCATGCTGGCATCCTATAAGCACTCTGGTTCGAGTCTCGGCTGCTCCTCTTCAGATCCAGCTCCCTGCTAATGTGCCTGGGAAAGCAACGGAAGATGACTCAAGTACTCGGGCTCCTACACCCAAGTGGGAGACCCAAGATCAAGCTCCTGGCTCTTGGCTTCAACCTGGCCCATCTATGTCTGTTGCAGCCATTTGGGGAGTGAACAGGCAGATGAATCTCTCTCTCTCTCTCTCTCTCCCCCTCTCCCTCTCCATATCCTTTGTAACTCTGTCCTTCAAGTGAATAAAATAAATCTTAAAAAAAAGTCCCAGCAGCTTTTAACATTGCCACACTGAGAACTAAACTCTCAACACATGAACCCTGAGGGACATACTTAAATCATATCTAGGGGTCGGTGCTGTGGTGTAGCGGGTAAAGTTGTCACCTGCTCAGGCATCCCATATGGGCGCCGGTTCGAGACCCGGCTGCTCCACTTCCGATCCAGCTCTCTGCTATGGCCTGAGACAGCAGTGGAGGATGACCCAAGTCCTTGGGCCCCTGCACCCACATGGGAGACCCGGAAGAAGCTTCTGGCTCCTGGTTTTGGATTGGTACAGCTCTGCCTGTTGCAGCCAATTGGGGAGTGAACCAGCAGATGGAAGACCTCTCTCTCTCTCTGCCTCTCCTCTCGCTGCGTAACACTGACTTTCAAGGAAATAAATGACTCTTTAAAAAAAGCATATCTAAACTATAGCACACAACTCTAAACTGCTCACAACATACTTCATTTTTAAAGACATGCACAGACTGAAAGTGAAAGGATGAAAAAATCTGTTGATAAAAATGGAAACCAAAAAATGCAGAGATAGCTGTATTTTTGTCAGATAATACAGACTTTAAATAAAACTACAATGAAGGTCATTATATAATGACAAAATAATCAAATCATCAAGATACTGTAGCAATTACAAGTATGTATATACCCAATATTAGGAAACCTAAATATATGTGAAGAAAATATTAAAATATCAGAAGGTAGACATGTGCATGTACTATAATACAATAAGAATGGGAGACTTAATAACCATAACCCATTTTCAACAATAGACAATTTATCTAGACAGAAAATCAGTAAGGAAATATTAGACATGAACTAAATATTAGACCAAATGTATCTTACAAGTATATTAAAAATATTACAACACATGTACATGAAATATTTATAAGATCAAGATTAGATTATCTTGTTGGGATCAAAACAAGTATTAGCAAATTCAAGAAGACTGAGATAGTATAGGATATTTGTGGAATAAAATGCATGAAACTATAAATAAATATCAAGGAGAATCTTGGAAAACTCACATGATCCTAAATAACCGATGGGTCAAAATAGAAATTAAAAAAATATCTTGAGACAAACAAAAATGGTGGCATGCATATTATAATTTATGGGAGGCAGCAAAAATAGTTCTAAGAGGGAAGTTATTCCCAATAAATACCTACGTTAAAAAAGAAGAATCGTGAATAAACAACTTAAGTTTACACCTCAATGAAGAAGTAAAAGATATAGAAGCAAAATCGGCGAACCCTAAAGGCTTCCATGGCCTCAGCAACTCATGACTAGAGCCTAGGGAGATTCCTGACGCCATAAATAAGAGTGTCAAATTGTTAAATCAACACCAGGAGTCACTGTGTACCTATATCCCATGTGGGATCTGTCCTTAACATGTTATCTAATGTGAGGTAACGCTGTAACTAGTGCCGAAACAGTATTTTTACACTTTGTGTTTCTGTTTAGATGCAAACTGATGAAAATCCCTACTTAATACATACTGAACCGACCTACTCTATATAAAGATAATCGAAAAGGGAGAAAAAAAAAAAAAAACTCAGTGTTACATTGGAAACTGCATCAAAAAAAAATTTATCAGTCTCAAATATATATATATATATATATATCTCATGTAGGATCTCTGTCTTTAATGTGCTATACAAAGTGACTCAATGCTAAAATGAGAACTCAAAGACTATATTTCACTTTGTGTTACTATATGAGGGCAAAGGGACGAATTCATAACTTAACACATACTAAATTGATCACATGTATACAAAAAGAATTGAAAACGAATCTGGATGTGAACAAAAGGGTGGAGGGGGCGGGCAAGGGGGGAGGGTTGTGGGGGGAGAGGGAAAATATGGGGGGAAACCCAGTGTAATCCATAAATCATACCTTGGAAATTTATATCCTAAATAAAAGTTAAAAAAAAAAAAAAAAAGAAGTAAAAGAAGAACAAACCAAAGCAAAACTTGGTAGTAGGAAACAAATAAAAAGAACAGAAATAAATAATAGTCCAAAAAAGGGGAGGGTTTTTTTTTTTTTTTTGACAAGTAGAGTTAGACAGTGAGAGAGAGAGAGAGACAGAAAGAAAGGTCTTCCTTCCGTTGATTAATTCTCCAAATGGCTGCTACAGTACGCGCTGCGCCGATCAGAAGCCAGGAGCCAGGCCATGGTCTCCCATGCGGGTACAGGGGCCCAAGTACTTGGGCCATCCTCCACTGTCCTCCCAGGCCACAGCAGAGAGCTGGACTCGAAGAGGAGCAGCCGGGACTAGAACCCGGCGCCTTTATGGGATGCCGGCGCTGCAGGCAGAGGATTAGCCAAATGAGGCACGGCGCCGGCCAGGAAGGTTTAATAATACTAAAAGCTGTTTTCCTGAAACAATAAACAAAATCAACAAACCTTCAGCTAGGCTTAAAAAGAAACATGAGAGAAGACTCAAACAAAATGAGAAATGAAAGAAGAGATAGTACAACTAATATCAAACAGAACTACAAAGTGTTATGAGAGGTTATTTTGCACAAGCAAACTGGATAATATAGAAGAAATTAATACATTCTTAGACAACCCACTATGCCACAGCGCTGGCCCCAAATTCCTAGACAACCTAACAGGACAGAATCAGGAATAAATAGAAAATCTGGAAAAAGCCAACAGGTGGTCAATTCAGTAATAAAAAGCCTTTCTTCAAAGAAAAGACTAGGATCTGATGGATTCATGAGTGAATTCAACCAAACACTTAGAATAATTAATATCAATTTTCCTCAAAATCTTCAAAAATATTGAAGTCAAGGGGAAATATTAAACTTATTTTACGAGATTGACATTATCCTGATATCAAAGCCAAACAAAGATACTACAAGCAAAGAAAACTACAGGCCAATATTCCTAATGAACATAGATACAAAATTCCTTAACAAAATTTGAGCAAATTGAATTCCATAGCAGATTAAAAAACATAATTAGCTAGGATCAAAGGGGATTTATCCCAAGAACATAAGGATGGTGCACATAAGCAAATTAATATATGTGATATAGCATATCAGCAGAATGAAGGACAAAACCACATGATCATCTCAATATAAGCAGAAAAGCATTTGAGAAAATCCAGCATCCATTAACCATAAAATCTCTCTCAACAAATTATGTACAGAAGGAATGTATCTCCATACAATGAAGGCCAAATATGAAAGCCCACAGCTAGCATCCTATTCTACAGTGGAGAGTTGAACTTTTTTTTATTCTTTTCTAAAATATTTATTTGAAAGGTAGAGTTAAAGATAATGAGAAAGAGACAAAGGGATAAAGATATTCTATTCACTGGTTCACTTCCCAAATGGCCACAACAGCGGGAGCAGGGCAAGAATGAAACCAGGAGCCTGTAATTCCATCTGGGTCTTTCATGTGGGTATCAGGAGCCCAAGCACTCAGTTCATATTAGGGTGTTTTCCCAGGTGAACTAGCAGGGAGTTGGATCAAAAGTAGAGCAGCTGGGGCTCAAACTGGAGCTTATATGGAATACTGGTGTCGCAGGTGGCAGCTTAACTCATTGCACCATAATGCTGGTCCTGTAAGCTTTTCTTCTAAGATTAGAGACAACACAAGGATGTCCACTATTTCCATCTCTACTCAACACGGGATTAGTAGTTCTATTCAGAGCAATTAGACAAAAAAAAGCCTATAAACATGAAAGGAAGAAGTTAAATTGTCTGTTGCTGATGCTGTGATTTTATATAGAGAGCAATGTTCCAGGATATAAACTTAACATGCAGAAATCAGTAACGTATCTTCACAACAAAAATATCTGAAAAAGAAATTAAGAAACATTCCCATTTATTGTAGCCTAAGAATACTTAGGAATAAATCTAACTAAGGAAGACAAAGATCTGTACACTGAATCCATAAAACATTGAAGATAAAAAACAAAGAAGATACAAATAAATGGGAAGATATATAGTGTTCTTGTATTAGAAGAATAATATTAGAATGCCCAAGACCATATAAATATTCAGTGTAATTCTTATTAAATTCCTAATGTCATTTATACAGAAATAGAAAAAAATGATCCTATAATCTATGTGGAACCAGAAAAGAGCATGAATAGCCAAAGGAATCTTGAAGAGAAAGAATAAATCTAGCATCATGCTCTCTACTTTCAAAATGTATTATAAAACTATTAATATAAAAAAGCATGGTGCTGGCATAAAAACCGATAATCAACCAGAGGATTATGTTAGAAATCCCAGAAATAAGTCCAAGTATCTCTGGTCAGTTTATTTTTGAAAAAGATGCCTAGAACACACAATGCAGAAAGCACAATATCTTCAATATTCTATAAAAGGGGTAGTTGCTCAGATGAATGGTTAAGGAAAATCTGAACAAAGTGGAAGGCATGTGAAGAGACTTTGAAATTACCAAAAAGAAAAAGGCAAGACAAAATGCCAGTGTGCCAATAACTTTTCAAGGTGCCTTTGCTAAGAAAATGATCTCCACTTATTTACTGTAATATATACAACTTTATGAAAAGCACTTTATGAATTTCTAATTTAAAAGCTCAAAAACTTAACACTTATTGTTGGGGAAATGGGATATCCATATTCAGAATAATGAATTTAGAACCTTCTCTCACACCATATGCAAAAAATCAACTCTAAATGGATTGAAGACTCAAACATAAACATAATATCTGACACTATAAAAGCTAATAGAAGAAAATGGGAAAAACTTCATAACAATGATTTGGGAAATGATTTCTTCGCTAGGACTCCAAAAGCCCAGATAACAAAGCAGAACGTACACAACTGGCATTACGTTACACTAAAAAGTGTCTGCACAGAAAATGGAAAACAGAGTGAAGATACAAGCAAATTCATTACCCATAAAATGAAACCTGATGGATTTGGATTCTTCATAAACATTAAATCTTCTGCAATTCCAAAAATACTTTTAAGAGAATGGAAAGATGTCACAGACTAGAAAACTATCTTTGCAAATCGAGTGCCTGGTGTAGAACTGATACCCCAAAAACATAAGGAACCCTAAAAATTCACAATTAGTAAACAACCCAATGTAAAAATAGGGAAAAAGTTTGAACAGACAATGCAGAAAAGAGGATATATGGGCAGCAAATAAATCTATGAAGAGACGTTCAACAGGATTAGTCACTAGGAAAATGCACGTCAAAACTATAATGACATAACATTCCACACCACTAGGATGGTTCTAATGTCTTTTTTAAGACAGAAAGTAGCAAATACCTTTGAGGATGTTGAGAAACTGAGACTTTCATTTACTGCTTTTGGGGATGGAAACTGGGACAACAACTTTGGAAAATGTTTTGAGTATCCTAAGAAGTCATAAATGTACTTATCAAGTGAAACAGAAATTTCATCCCTGGGAATCTAAGCAGAAGAAATGAAAACATGTTCCCATCTAAAGACTTCCATGCAAATGTTCAGAGCAGCATTATTCATAAAAGCCAAAAAGGTGAAAACAACAGAAAAGTTCATCAACTGGTGATACCAAAATGTGGTATCCCCATGCACTGGGAGATGATTTATCAACAAAAGGGACAAAATACTGACACCTGATACAACATGGATGAATCTCAAAACAACATGCTAAGTGGTAGAAGACCACATTTGTATAACGCCATTGCCAGGCAGTATTCAGAAAAAGCATATATATTGAAAGTGTGTTACAGATTGCTGGATGTTGTGGGTAGAAACAGAGGTTGACTGAAACTGGGCATCAACAGTCCATTTTGGGGTGACAGAAATGTTCAAGCATTGTATCATTATAATGGCTGCACAACTCAGTAAATTTATTAAAAAATACTTCAACTTTAAATGGAAGGTTTCTATAGTATGCAAGCTATGCCTCAATAAATGTGCTGCAAGAACTTCTTACTAAACCTGGAATCAAATCTAAACCTGAAACTCCCTCTGAACCCAAATTGGAAACTTTTGCTACTC
Source organism: Sylvilagus floridanus (assembly GCA_949820135.1). Classification (NCBI taxonomy): domain Eukaryota; kingdom Metazoa; phylum Chordata; class Mammalia; order Lagomorpha; family Leporidae; genus Sylvilagus; species Sylvilagus floridanus. The sequence continues at coordinate 85,342,656 of OX463223.1, forward strand.
TCTTGCTTATGTTTTCCTAGGGAACCAATGACTTGTCAAAAAGCTTGTGAATAGTAATCATTTTTAAAAAAGATTTATTTAATTTATCTGAAAGGCAAATTTGAGAGAGAGAGAGAGAGAGAGAGTTGGAGAGAGAGATCTTTCATCCACTGTTTCTCCCTTCTAATGACTGCAATAACCAAGGCTGGACCAGGTCAAAGCCAGGAGCATGGAATTCCAAATGGGTCTCTCACGTGGGTACAGGGAGCCAAGCAGTTAGCCCACCTTCTGTTGCCTTCCCAGGAGCACTACCAAGGAGATGGATCAGAAGCAGAACATCCAGGACTCGAATCGGGGCTCATCTGGGATGCTGGCAATGCAGGCAGAGGCTTAACCCACTGAGCCACAGTGCCAGCTCTGGGAAGGAATTTCTAAAAAGTTAGTACCCAGGGAGAATGTGAAGGGGATTAATGATAAAAAAAAAGAAATGGGGACTGCGTTCGTGCTCTCCCCATTAAAAAAAAAGAAATGGTGACTTATTACCCTTGGGGTTGACTGCTTTTATGGTGATCATCACGCTTAATAGGAGGGCACTTAAAACTGTTCATGAAAGGAAGAAATTAAAAGGTAAGTTCAGTTTGCTGTAAGCAGACCTGAAATTTGTGCATCATTTGGTTATAATCCACATCTTCTATGAACTTTATTTTTTAAATTTATTTACTTGTTTGCTAATCTAGTTATTTGGAAGGGAAAGGATGGAGAGAGAGAGATAGAGAGGGATAGAGAGAGAGAGAGCACCCATCCTGCTCTGGTTTACTCCTCAAATGCCTGCAATGGCTGGGGCTGGGCCAGGATGTGGCCAAGATATGGAAATTTACTCTGAGTCCACCATGTGGATAGCATGGATGCAACTATTTGAACACTCACTTGCTGCCTCCCAGGTTGCAGGAAACTGGAATCAGGAGAGGAAGCAGGACTCAAACCTAAGCCCTCTGTTATCGCATTTGAACATCCCAAGTGGCATCTTGATGGTTATGGTAAATGCCTGTCTCCCATGAACATTTTAAAGGCTCCTTGCATATAATGCCTAGCCTTCCCTTCTCTTTGCAGTACGAACCAAGATTAAATATAAATAACAGGGCCTTTCTTTTTTCAAATGTATAGAGAAGCAACATGCTAAACATTGATTATATACACACGTATACTAAATTTCCCCTTCTGCAGCTTCCATCAATCAAGCAGACAAAAAATGTATTAGACAAGTTCTAGTTACGCAGGAGTATTGCTAGTGCCTGTGTGTGATGAACAAGAATATTCCTTCATTCAAATAAAATAATTGATTGAGATCTAATATTAAGATATATATTAACATAACAATTATGTTTGAAGTCAGAGTCCTTACTCTTTCTTCACATAAACTCCAATCTGATTACCAGAGTGTCCCTTAATAGACCTCACTGGAACTCCCTGGGATTATTAGATTCTCATTTCAAAAGCACCACTTAAAAAAAAAAAACAAAACCATTACTCCAATATATTCAGTTATTTCAGGGGTGAAGAAACAAAGGTTCAGGATGGGAAAGGGACTAACACAAACATGCAGGCATGGTCATTTAAGTATTCTAAATATACAGGGGCCAGCCCTGTGGCATAGCAGATAAAGCTGCTGCCTGCAGTGCTGGCATCCCATATGGGCACTGGTTCAAGACCTTGCTTCTCCACTTCCAATCCAGCTCTCTGCTATGGCCTAGGAAAGCAGTGGAAGATGGCCCAACTCCTTGGGCCCCTGAACCTGCAAGGAGACCTGGAAGAAGCTCCTGGCTCCTGGCTTTGGATTGGCACAGCTCTGGCTGTTGCGGCCATCTGGGGAGTGAACCAGCGGATGGAAGACCTCTCTCTCTCTCTCTCTCTCTCTCTCTCTCTCTCCTTTCTGTGTAACTCTGAGTTTCAAATAAATGAATAAATAAATCTTTTAAAAAAATATTCTAAATGTACAGACTTAAGCATGGAACTATTTGAAATAATGATAATCATAAACAAGAATCTCCTAGAGAGTGGCTCTATACCATCTTTCTCTCCCTAACGTCTACATCACCTATTGCACTGCTTCATCTATAAGCAGAACTCAATGAATACATTTGGAATGAAAAAAACTGAACACAAACACATGCCAAATCCAAGAAATTGATTATAATGTCAGTAGCTTCAGAGAAGGGAAAAGGAGGCAATATGAAGAGAGGATTTTGCTCATCAAGTTAGCATTTATTAAAAATCTGTAAGTACAGAAACTGAGAAAGAATTGGGTGTTAAGAAAATTTTATTTAAGGAGTGGCATTCAGCCTGCTGATTAAGATACCCCTTTCCAACACTGGAGTACCTGGATTTGATTTCTGGCTCCTCTTCTTGACTCCAGCTTTCTGCAGTTGCAGAATCTTGAAGGAAGCAGTGATGGCTCAAGTAATTGGGTTCCTACCACCTACGTGAGAAACCTGGATTACATTCCCAGGTTTGGCTCAGGCTCAGCCACAGCCATTGTGGGCATTGGAGGAATGAACCAGAGGATGGGAGTTTTATCTGTTTATCTGTCTCTCAAATAAATAAATTGTTCTTCAAAGGCTTTATTTAATACTAGCTTTATTTAATAATTACTGCCTTCATGTTTGTGGTGCCTGCTATGTTCCAGCAAATATTCATTTATTTGATAGTATGAGATTGAAAGAGAAAGAGAAACTCATCTACTGATTGATTGATTCACTCCCTCAATGTACACAATGGTTGGGGTGGCCCAGGCTGCAGTTGGGAGCAAGGAACCCAATCCATGTCTCCCACATGGGTGACAGGGACCAGCTGTTTGAGGTATCACCTGCTGCCTCTAAGGATGCACAACAGCAGGAAGCTGAAATTGGAACTGGATATGGAACTCAAACCCAGGTGCTCTAATACAAGATATGAGCATCCCAGCAGGCATCTTTTTTTTCCCCAGATGGCTGCAACAGCTGGAGCTTTGGTGATCGAAGCCAGGAGCCAGGAGCTTCCTCTGGGCCTCCCACCTGGATGCAGGGGCCCAAGGACTTAGGCCATCTTCCGTTGTTTTCCCAGGCCATAGCAGAGAGCTGTGGAGTAGCTGGTACTCAAACCAGTGTCCCTATGGGATGCCGGCACTGCAGGTGCGACTTTACCCTCTAGGCCACAGCGCCAGCCCCCCTCCCCCCCCAAGCAGGCATCTTAATCACTAGGTCAAACGTCCATCACGATACTGTCAAATTATAATCTCATAAAAACCAGATGAGCAGATGTTTTCAGCTTCCTTGTTATAGATAAAGAATTTGAGGCTGAGAACACTACAAGGATCATAAATTCAGGAAGTGTAAAATCTGATGTGCATCTGATCACATTTCCATTATTTCAAGGAATTTTCCTCATATGATAGGTTTAAAGCCAGGAAAAAGAATTCAGTAGGGTGAATTCTTGTCCTGGTTCAGTCTCCAATATTTAGTGTAAAATAGAACATATCATCAGCCTTGTGGAACCTGGGAAATTCTACCTGGAAAGTGAGACTCAGTGAAGCCTCACACAGAATTAGTGGACTGCTCCCTAAGATGGAATCTATGGAATGACTGGCCGTACAAGTGAAGAAGGTATCCACATCATTAAAGATTTGATTTTGTATGCCAGATCTAGAGAGCAGCAAAGGGGGCAGCAGGGATCCCACGGGCTGCCAACGGGGAAGGAGTGGGCGACCCATGTGGAGCGAACCTGGAGCCCCACGCTTCAGCCCAAGGGGAGCCAGACAGTTAGGTCAGACCAACGGATAATTTGGTGGAAGTTCGGACACATCAGTACTGGATACAGAGGTGAGAGAGCGCTTTCGCCCAGTCCCGCGGCGCCAGCCACCACCCCTCCCCCAACCCGCCCTGGGACAGACACTGGGACGCGCACGGCTGAGTGGGAGAGGAAGTGTGAAAGGGAACAGAGCGTGGGACACCCCGCGGGAAGAGAGCACAACGGAGGGAAACTAATTAAAAGTCTAAATAAGACAAGACCCCACGGCACCTCCACCCCCCCCATATCGGAGCGGCAGAGGGCGGGAAGCCGCCATCTTCTTTGTTTACATTCGGGCCTAAAGAATGGCGGCAGCTTGTGCGGCGGCTCGCGGGGGCTCGCGGCAGCTCGCGGTGGCTCGCGGCGGCGGCAGTGCGCTGCTGCCATCTAGCGCTAACCGAGAGTGGTGCATCCATACACTATTAATACAGGGGAAAGCCCTCCCGCCAAAGGACACAAATTACCAGAGGGGGGAAAAAGAAAAAAAAATTTTTTTTTCCTGAAAAGCGCCTGCGACGCTATACACATAGAAGCCAGAGATTAGAAGCTAACTATCATCAACTCTGCGCAACTGGATGGTATTACTTCCCTCCGGAGAGAAGAACAAAAAATAATAAAAATTAATAAATAAATTGAGATCTACCACAACTAAACCTGAAGAAATAAGCAGAACCCTCGGGCTACACCCATCTCAAACCTCCAAGGCTCCACCAACAGCAGGCAGCTCACTTAACAAAGCCATAGTATAACAAGAAAAAAAATTACAGTAAGGGAAGAAGAATTAAAAGAATCCCTCCAAAATGCGAAACAACAAACACAGAAGTCAAGGAAACAAGAATAATGAACACATAATGATACCTCCAAATGAACAAAACACCCGAAGCCAAGAATATGAAGATGACGAGATAGAAGAAATGCAAGATATGGATTTCAAAAAATTTATGATAAGATCATTTAGAAGTCTTCAAAAGCAAATTCTTCAAAATTCAAATCCTTACTGGACAAGATAGAAAATCTCTCCCGGGAAAACGAAACTTTAAGGAAGAACCAGAATACGATGCAGGAATTAGTAGAACAGGAAATTCTAATAGTGAAGAGAAACCAATCAGAACTGAAGAACTCCATAGATCAAGTGACTAACACTTTGGAATGCCTTAGAAACAGAATCAGCGAAACAGAAGAGAGAATATCGGACTTAGAGGACAGAGCACAGGAAAATATACAGTCAAACCAAAGAAAAGAAGAGGAAATTAGAAATCTAAAAAATATTGTTAGAAATCTACAGGATACTATTAAAAAACCCAACATTAGAGTTCTAGGAATCCCTGAAGGCATGGAGAGAGAGAAAGGATTAGAAAGCATTTTTAGAGAGATACTAGCAGAGAACTTTCCAGGTTTGGAGAAGGACAGAGAAATCCTAGTACAGGAAGCCCATAGAACCCCTAATAAGCATGACCAAAAGAGAACCTCACCACGGCATGTTGTAATAAAATTCACCACAGTGAAACAAAAAGAAAAGATCCTAAAATGCGCAAGAGAGAAACGTCAGATTACTTTCAGAGGATCTCCAATTAGGCTCACAGCTGACTTCTCATCAGAAACCCTGCAAGCTAGGAGGGAATGGCAAGACATAGCCCAGGCACTAAGAGAGAAAAACTGTCAGCCCAGAATATTATACCCTGCAAAGCTCTCATTTGTGATTGAGGGTGAAATAAAGACCTTTCACAGCAAACAAACATTGAAAGAATTTGTAGCCACTCATCCAGTCTTACAAAGGATCCTGAAAGATGTACTACACACAGAAACACAGAAACACGGTCATCAGTCTGAAAGAAGCTAAAGGAAGGAAACCTCACAGCAAAAGATCATAGGAAACTCAAACTAGATATAAGAAACTATCTTTGGCAAATGGCAGGACAAAATTCCTACTTATCAATAGTCACATTGAACATGAACGGTTTGAATTGCCCAATCAAACGAAACAGACTTGAAGCCTGGATTAGAGAAAAAAATCCATCTATTTGCTGCTTACAAGAAACACACCTCTCTAGCAAAGATCCATACAAACTGAAAGTGAAAGGATGGAAAAAGATATACCACGCCAGCAGAAACGAAAAAAAAGCGGGTGTAGCCATCTTAATATCAGATAACATAAATTTTACCACAAAATCTATTAGGAGAGACAAAGAGGGACACTATATAATGATTAAGGGATCCATTCAACAGGAAGATATAACAATTATCAATGTATATGCACCTAATTACAAGGCGCCGGTTTACTTGAAAGATTTGCTAAGGGACTTAAAGGGAGACTTAGACCCCAACACAATAGTACTGGGGGACTTCAATACTCCACTCTCAGAGATAGACAGATCACCAAGACAGAGGATCAACAAGGATACAGTAGATTTAAATGACACCATAGCCCAAATGGACCTAACAGATATCTACAGAACTTTCCATCCTACAGAGAAACAATTTACATTCTTCTCAGCAGTACATGGAACATTCTCTAGGATTGACCACATACTAGGCCATAAAGCAAGTCTCAGCAAATTCAAAAGAATCAAAATCATACGATGCAACTTCTCAGACCATAAAGGAATGAAGTTGGAAATTAGCAACTCAGGAATCCCTAGAGCACATGCAAAATCATGGAGACTGAACAACATGCTACTGAACGAACAATGGGTCATAGAAGAAATTAAAAGAGAAATCAAAAATTTTCTGGAAGTAAATGAGGATAACAGCACATCATACCAAAATTTGTGGGATACAGCAAAAGCAGTGTTAAGAGGAAAGTTTATAGCAATAGGTGCCTACATCAAGAAACTGGAAAGGCACCAAATAGATGAGCTCACAGTACATCTCAAAGATCTAGAAAACCAACAGCAAACCAAACCCAAAGCTAGTAGGAGAAAAGAAATAATTAAAATCAGAGAAGAAATCAACAGGATTGAATCCAAAAAAATTACAAAAAATCAGCCAAACGAGGAGCTGGTTTTTTGAAAAAATAAACAAGATTGACACCCCATTGGCCCAGCTAACAAAAAAAAAGAAGAGAAAAGACGCAAATCAATAAAATCACAGATGAAAAAGGAAACATAACAACAGACATCACAGAAATCAAAAGAATCATCAGAAATTACTACAAGGACTTGTATGCCAGCAAACAGGGAAACTTATCACAAATGGATAGATTCCTGGACACATACAACCTACCTAAACTGAACCAGGAAGACATAGAAAACCTAAACAGACCCATAACTGAGACAGAAATTGAAACAGTAATAAAGGCCCTCCCAACAAAGAAAAGCCCAGGACCAGATGGATTCACTGCTGAATTCTACCAGACATTTAAAGAACAACTAACTCCAATCCTTTTCAAACTATTCAGAACAATCAAAAAAGAGGGAATCCTCCCAAATTCCTTCTACGAAGCCAGCATCACCTTAATTCCTAAGCCAGAAAAAGATGCAGCATTGAAAGAGAATTACAGACCAATATCCCTGATGAACATAGATGCAAAAATCCTCAATAAAATCTTGGCCAATAGAATGCAACAACACATCAGAAAGATCATCCACCCAGACCAAGTGGGATTTATCCCTGGTATGCAGGGATGGTTCAATGTGCGCAAAACAATCAACGTGATACACCACATTAACAGACAGCAGAAGAAAAACCATATGATCATCTCACTAGACGCAGAGAAAGCATTTGACAAAATACAACACCCTTTCATGATGAAAACCCTAAACAAACTGGGTATAGAAGGAACATTCCTCAATATAATCAAAGCAATTTATGAAAAACCTACAGCCAGTATCCTACTGAATGGGGAAAAGCTGGAAGCATTCCCACTGAGACCGGCACCAGACAGGGATGCCCACTCTCACCACTGTTATTCAGCATAGTGCTGGAAGTCTTAGCCAGAGCTATTAGGCAAGAAAAAGAAATCAAAGGGATACAAATAGGGAAAGAAGAACTCAAACTATCCCTCTTTGCAGATGATATGATACTTTATTTAGGGGATCCAAAGAACTCTACTAAGAGACTATTGGAACTCATAGAAGAGTTTGGCAAAGTAGCAGGATATAAAATCAATGCACAAAAATCAACAGCCTTTATATACACAAGCAATGTTACGGCTGAGGAAGAACTTCTAAGATCAACCCCATTCACAATAGCTTCAAAAACAATCAAATACCTTGGAATAAACCTAACTAAGGATGTTAAAGATCTCTATGATGAAAATTACAAAACTTTAAAGAAAGAAATAGAAGAGGATACCAAAAAAATGGAGAAATCTCCCATGCTCATGGATTGGAAGAATCAATATCATCAAAATGTCCATTCTCCCAAAAGTAATTTACAGGTTTAATGCAATACCAATCAAGATACCAAAGGCATTCTTCTCAGATCTGGAAAAAATGATGCTGAAATTCATATGGAAGAATAAGAGACCTCGAATAGCTAAAGCAATCTTGTACAACAAAAACAAAGCTGGAGGAATCACAATACCAGATTTCAGGACATACTACAAGGCAGTTGTTATCAAAACAGCATGGTACTGGTACAGAAACAGATGGATAGACCAATGGAACAGAATAGAAACACCTGAAATCAATCCAAACATCTACAGCCAACTTATTTTTGATCAAGGATTCAAAACCAACCCCTGGAGTAAAGACAGTCTATTTAATAAATGGTGCTAGGGAAACTGGATTTCCACGTGCAGAAACATGAAGCAAGATCCCTACCTTACACCTTACACAAAAATTCACTCAACATAGATTAAAAACCTAAACCTATGACCCGACACCATCAAATTATTAGAGAGCATAGGAGAAACCCTGCAAGATATAGGTACTGGCAAAGACTTCTTGGAAGATACCCCAAAGGCACAGGCACTCAAAACCAAAATTAACTACTGGGACTGCATCAAATTGAGAAGTTTCTGTACTGCAAAAGAAACAGTCAGGAAAGTGAATAGGAAACCAACAGAATGGGAAAAAATATTTGCAAACTATGCAACAGATAAAGGGCTGATAACCAGAATATACAAAGAAATCAAGAAACGCCACAACATCAAAACAAACAACCCACTTAAGAGATGGGCCAAGGACCTCAATAGACATTTCTCCAAAGAGGAAATCCAAACGGCCAACAGACACATGAGAAAATGTTCAAGATCACTTGCAATCAGGGAAATGCAAATCAAGACCACAATGAGGTTTCACCTCACCCCAGTGAGAATGGCTTACATTCAGAAATCTACCAATAATAGATGCTGGAGAGGATGTGGGGAAAAAGGGACACTCACCCACTGTTGGTGGGAATGCAAACTAGTTAAACCACTATGGAAGTCAGTCTGGAGATTCCTCAGAAACATGAATATAACCCTACCATACAACCCAGCCATCCCACTCCTTGGAATTTACCCAAAAGAAATTAAACTGGCAAACAAAAAAGCCGTCTGCACACTAATGTTTATTGCAGCCCAATTCACAATAGCTAAGACCTGGAACCAACCCAAATGCCCATCAATAGTAGACTGGATTAGGAAATTATGGGATATGTACTCTACAGAATACTATACAGCAGTCAAAAACAATGAAATCCTGTCATTTGCGACAAAATGGAGGAATCTAGAAAACATCATGCTGAGTGAACTAAGCCAGTCCCAAAGAGACAAATACCATCTGTTTTCCCTGATTGGCAACGACTAACTGAACACCAAAAGGGAAACCTGTTGAAATGAAATGAACACTATGAGAAAATAAGACTTGATCAGCTCTTGTCTGGACTGTTGATGTACAATGTAAATCTTTACCCATCTTAGTATCTCTCTTTGATGCTTGTTTTTGTGATAGTACTAATGGTTGAACTCTGCAACTAACACACAATTAGCCTTAGGTGTTTAAAGTTTAACTGAAAAGTGATCCCAGTCAACTTTGAGAGAAGGAAAAAGAAAGGGAAGATAGGTACAATTTGAGACAAACTCAATTGGACTTGCACCAAATGATGGAGTTAGAAACGTGCCAGGGGATCCCAATACAACCCCATCAAGATGGCATATACCAATGCCATCTCAACGGCCCAAGTAAACAATTTTAGTTCACAACTGATCACACTGAAAGGGCTAAGAGTCAAAGGGAATACACAAACGGGACTAGTTTCTACCAATATAAACAGATAGGACCAGAAAGGGAGAGAATGATCCAATATGGGAAGTGGAGTCACAGAAGACTCATAGAATGACAGATGTCCTAAATAACACTCTGGCCTCAGAATCAGCCCTTAATGCACTCAGATCTGGCTCAAGAGCCCATAAGAGTATTTTAGGCATGGAAAGCCAAGACACTCTGAAAAAGGAAAAAAAGAAGACCTAAAGGGAAGACCTCAGCGAGTGAGATCCCAGTGGAAGGAACGGGGCTACCAAAGAAGAAGGCACCTTTCTCCGAAGGGAGGAAGGGACCTCCACTTTGACTGTGACCCTGTCGGAATAGAATCAAAATCGGCGAACCCTAAAGGCTTCCATAGCCTCAGCAACTCATGACTAGAGCCTAGGGAGATTCCTGACACCATAAATAAGAGTGTCAAATTGTTAAATCAACACCAGGAGTCACTGTGTACCTATATCCCATGTGGGATCTGTCCTTAATATGTTATCTAATGTGAAGTAACACTGTAACTAGTGCCGAAACAGTATTTTTACACTTTGTGTTTCTGTGTAGATGCAAACTGATGAAAATTTTTACTTAATACATACTGAACCGATCTTCTCTATATAAAGATAATCGAAAAGGAAAAAAAAAAGAAAAAGAAAAACCCAGTGTTACATTGGAAACTGCATCAAAAAATTAATCAGTTTCAAATATATATATATATATATATTTCATATAGGATCTCTGTCCTTAATGTGCTGTACAATGTGACTCAATGCTAAAACAAGAACTCAAAGAGTATATTTCACTTTGTGTTACTATATGAGGGCAAAGGGACGAATTCATTACTTAACACATGCTAAATTGATCACATGTATACAAAGAGAATTGAAAATGAATCTGGATGTGAACGAAAGTGTGGAGGGAGCGGGCAAGGGGGGAGGGTTGCGGGGGGAGAGGGAAAATATGGGGGGAAAGCCATTGTAATCCATAAGTCGTACCTTGGAAATTTATATCCTAAATAAAAGTTAAAAAAAAAGATTTGATTTTGTGCATGAAATTTCCTAAAAAGAATCTCATCAAAGTCTAGAGTAACCACAGGATACCTCCTTAGCATTTCCACAACCACAGGATCACAGTCTTAACTTTTTTTTTTTTTGACAGGCAGAGTTAGACAGTGAGAAAGAGAAAGGTCTTCCTTCCGTTGGTTCACCCCTCAAATGGCCGCTGTGGCTGGCGCGCTGCACCGACCCGAAGCTGGGAGCCAGGTGCCAGGTGCTTTTCCTGGTCTCCCATGGGGTGCAGGGCCCAAGCACTTGGGCCATCCTCCACTGCACTCCCGGGCCACAGCAGAGAGCTGGACTGGAAGAGGAGCAACTGGGACAGAATCCGGCGCCCTAACCGGGACTAGAACCTGGTGTGCCGGCGCCGTAGGCGGAGGATTAGCCTAGTGAGCCGAGGTGCTGGCCAGTCTTACTTAACTTTGAAAATAGGATTGCTGCTCTCCCTAGCTAGGTTTCTGGGCTAAAATGAAAATATTCTGCTACGTACTTTTTTTTTTTTCCAATGACTCCTTCTTGGATAATGTGGAAGAGGAGGGTTGGAGAGAAGGGAAGGATGTATTCCACACCTCTTTTCTTGGCTTGTAAAAGCCCATCTTCACCCCATGTCTTAACATTGTCTTTCCTGTGTACTTGTCTATGTACAAGTTTTCTTATAAGGACGACAAGAGTCAGATTAGACTATTTCGTTTTTAACTTAATTGCCCATTTAGAGATCTTGTCTTGCAAATATAGTCACCATGTGACATGTTGGAGGTTAAGGCTTCAACATGTGAATTTTTAGGAAACAAAAGTCATCCCCTAAGTAGGTCATCAGTGGACTTGTGGCATGCTCACTGGGGACTCTTGCCTTTGCCAATGCCCTAGAAAAAAAAAAAAGAAAAAAATAAAAAGACAAAACTCAAACCACTACTTGGAACCTTTGTCCTTAAGGATGTTTACTCTGGGGAGTGGAAGGTTTAAGGAAACATATTTATCAGGCTGGTGATTACACTATACCTTGTTATTGGTCTTGTCTGGTACCTCAGTATCTTATGGTCAGTTGTAAGCTCTAATTTTAATCTCAGTATTGCTTGACACAGATGATAAGTCTGTCCTCTTTCTGACTACTTTCTTGACTTGGCTTCCAAGATATCATACGCGTCTGCCATTTTCTCCTACTCCCACGGCTATATCTTCTCAGTCTCCTTTGCTGAATATTTCTAATCATCCTGACTTCTAAATATTGGAGTGTTCTAGGACTCATTCTTGCACCTTTTCTCTTCTCTATCCACATTCCATTGATGATCTCAACCAGTCTCATGGCTTTAAATGTCTTCTATTCACTGCTATCTCTAAAATTTTTGTCTCCAGATCAGAACATTCCCCTAAATGCAAGACTTGCATTTCCAAGCGCCTTCTCAACACATCTACTTGATTGGCCCAGAGTAATTCAACTTAGCAATCCAAAATTAAGTTTCTGATTTTATCCTAGAAATCTTTCTTCCAGTAAATCTTAGAAATGACAGTTTAGTCTTTCCAAATGCAGACAAAAAGCCTCAGACACACTTAATTCATGTCTTTCTCTCATATTACACACTAATCAATTTAAAAATCCTGTCAACCTTCCTTTTTTTTAAAAAAAAAAATTGGGTTTCAGAGTAGGTATTGTGATGCAACAGATTAAGCATCTACCTGCAATGCCTGCAACCCATATGAGTGTCATATTGAGTCCCTGCTACTCCACTTCTGATCCAGCAACTTGGTAATGAGCCTGTGAAAGCAGCAGAATATTACCCAAGTGTTGGGGCCCCTGCTACCCACATGGATGACTCAGATGGAGTTCTCAGCTCCTGGCTTTGGAATGGCCCAGCCCTGGCAGTTGCCACAATCTGGGGAGTGTACCATCAGATGGAATCTCTGTCTCTCCCTTTCTCTCTCTGTCACTCTGCTTTTCAAAGAAATAAAATAAATCTTTAAAAAAACAGGTTTGATGAGGTATAATCTACACATGATAAAATTCATCCATTTAGGTATACAATTCTTTGAATTTTGAAAAATGCATAGTTGTGTAATTACCACCCAAATGAGATATAGAACAGATGTATCAAGCTTACAACATAACCTTGGGCCACTCTGCAATCAGTTTCTCTTCTGAATTCCAGACCCTGGAAACCACTGCTTCTGTTTTCTGACCTACAATTTTGTCTTTTTGTAAATGGAATTTTACAAAACATAGCCCTTTGAATCTAGTTTTTTTTTTTCATTTAGCACAGTGTTTTTTGAGATTCTCTCATGTTAGATACATCAGTTTTGTTCCCTTTTATTCTCAAGTAAATCCCATGGTATGAATGCATCACTGCTTATTCATCAGATGATTGATAGAAATTTGTATTGTTCCTAATTTTGGTGATTATGAGAAAAGCTGTAAAAAATTATCCTATTGGATTTTATGAGGACATATGTATTCATTTCTCTTGGGCAAATATCTAGCAGTGAAATTATTGGATTATATGTTTAAGTGAATGTTTAATAGGTAAGAAATAGACAAGCTGTTTTCCAGAGTGACTGCACCATTTGTATTAACTCCAGAAAAAACTGAAGGTTCTAGTTTCTCACCCTTAATAATACTTGGTATTGTCAAGATTAAAAAAAATTCTAGTGGGTGCAAAGTGATATCTCACTGTGATTTCAGTTTGTCCTCTCCCTGATGATATTGAAAGTCTCTTTATGTCATTATTCATAAATCTTAGGTGAAGCCTTGTTCAAATATTTTGTCTACTTAAAAAATTGGGCTGTTTGTCTTTTTAGTTTTTAAATAATGATCTGGCTACTTATTTGAAAGAGTAACAGAGAGAAAGGGAGAGATGAGAGATCACACACACACACACACACACACACACACATAAAGAGAGAAAGAGAGGAGAGAGAGAGAGAGAGAGAGAGAGAGAGAGAGAGAGAGAGAGAGAGAGAGGCATTCCATCATCTGGTTCACTCCCCGAATGGTTGCATTAGTCAGGATTGAGCCAGGCCCAAGCTTGGAGCCAAGAACTCCATCCTGGTCTCATACATGAGTGGCAGGGACCCAAGTGCTTGGACCATCTTTGATTGCCTTCCCAGGCACATTAGCAGGGAGCTGGATCAGAAGCAGAACAAATGAGACTAGAACTGACACTCTGATGTGGGATGCTGGCATTGCAAGGGAATGCTTAACCTGCTGTACCTTTTTGTTTCTTTATTATTGCGTTATATAGTCTAGGTAGAAGTTCTTTAGCAGATTTCTGTTGTTTAAATGTCTTCTCCTATTGTATAATCTGTCTTTTTATTATTCTTAACAGTGTTAAAATGCAATATGTAAGCTCTACTTTTAAAACACATTCAGAAACTAAATATTTCTTACCTCTTCTACTGCTGACACACTGGTTCAAGTCATCATCATTTCTTGCCAAGACCACTGTATTTGTCTCCTAATTGGTCTTCTTGGTTCCACTTTTGTCTCCATAAAATTTATTCTCCAAAGAGCAGCAAAAGTGATGTTGTCAAAACTTAATTGAGAGTATGTCATTCCCTGTTCAAATTCTCAATGGTTCTCCATTTCAGAGTAAAAGTCAGTGTCCTGAAAATAGCTTGTGAAATTCTATATAATGTGCCTTCACCCTGCTAGATCTCTGGCCTCTCCTACTCCTTTCCTCTTTTCTCATTGTTCCAACAATACTGGCATTTGTGTTATTCAAAATCCCAAGCATACTCTGTCCTTTGCATTTGCTTCTCCCTCTTGAAATAGTTTTTTCCTAGATATGTTCATGACTGATTCCTCACTTGCTTCAGGTGATACCATCTCATTGAAGCTTTGTGTCTTTCCTCATCTTATTTCTCTGATTTATTTTTTTCCATAGCACCCTTAGACATACCATATAGTTTACTTATTTGGTTTATTGTCTGTCTTCTTCCCCAGAACACAAGCTCCACAAGGACAGGTATTTTTTTTCTAGTCTGTTCACTGCTGAATGCAAATGTAGAGCAGTTCTTAGTATACTGTTGATACTCAAATAGCAATTTTTTTTGTGAATGAATGAATCTCTGCGTGTGGCTTCTTCCTCCAAGTTTTTGGTCTTGTGCTCTGCTAACTATATCATGTGAGACCAGGATAACAATAATCTCATTTGTTTGTCATCTCTTCTGGTTGTATTTTTTAGAACCTATAATTGCCTGTAAGATTGAACTTGCTTAAAATACTTGACTTATTGAAAGAAGCAGTTTGGGGGCTGGCACTGTGGCTTAGTAGGTTAAGCCTCCATCTGCAGCGCCAGCATCCCATAGGGGCACCAGTTCATGTCCAAGCTTCTCCTTTTCCCATCCAGCTCTCTGTTATGGCCTGGGAAAGCAGTGGAAAATGGACCAGGTGCTTGGACACCTGTACCTTCATGGGAGACCCGGAGGAAGCTCCTAGCTCCTGGTTTCAGATTGGCTCAGCTCCGGTCATTGTAGCCACTTGGGGAGTGAACCAGCAGATGGAAGACCTTTATCTCTGTCTGTAACTCCACCTCTCAAATAAATAGATTTTTAAAAAAAACTTAAAAAAATAAAAAAAGAAAGAAGGTGTCTAGTTCTACATCCCAGCATTTTTCTGTTTGTACTATACTAAATGAAACTTTTTTTAAAATATTTATTTATTTGAAAGTCAGAGTTACACAGAGAGAGAAGGAGAGGCAGAGAGAGAGAGAGAGAGAGAGAGAATCTTCCATCTGCTGGTTCACTCTTCAATTTGCTGCAAAGTCCAGGGCTGTGCTGATTTGAAGCCAGGAGCTTTTTCCAGGTTGCCCACATTGGTGCAGGGGCCCAAGGACTTGGGCCATCTTCCACTACTTTCCCAGGCCATAGCAGAGAGCTGGATCAGAAGTGGAGTAGTCAGGACTCAAATCAGCTCCCATATGGGATGCCGGCACTGCAGGTGGCAGCTTTACCACAGCACCAGCCCCTTTTTTCTTTCTTTCTTTTTTTTTTTTAAGATTTATTTATGGCCAGCGCCATGGCTCAATAGGCTAATCCTCCGCCTGTGGTTCTAGTCCCGGTCGGGGTGCCGGATTCTGTCCCAGTTGCCCCTCTTCCAGGCCAGCTCTCTGCTATGGCCAGGGAGTACAGTGGAGGATGGCCCAAGTGTTTGGGCCCTGCACCCACATGGGAGACCAGGAGAAGCACCTGGCTCCTGGCTTTGGATCAGCGCGATGCACCGGCCGCAGCGTGCCAGCCGGGGCAGCCATTGGAGGGTGAACCAACAGCGAAAGGAAGACCTTTCTCTCTGTCTCTCTCTCACTGTCCACTCTGCCTGTCAAAAAAATTATTTATTTAGTTGAAAGTCAGAGTTACAGAAAAAGCAGATGAGACACAGAGAGAGACATCTTCCATCCACTGATTCACTTCCAAGAAGATTGCAATGGCTACGGCTGGGCCAGGCTGAAGCCAGAAGTCAGGAGCTTCTTCCAGGTCTCCCACGTGGGTAGCAGGAGCCCAAGCACTTGGGCAATCTTTTGCTGCTTTTCACAGGCCACTACCAGGGAGAAGGATGAGAAATGGGGCAGCTGGGACACCAACGGGCACCAGTATGGAATGCCAGCATTTCAGGTAGCAGCTTTATTCACTAGGCCAGAATGCTGGTCCCAGAACTTTTATTAACTGCTCTCATCCTTGAGAGTTTGTGAATAAAGGAGGTTGATTTAAAGGCTATGTATACAGATAGATGAATACAGATGGTTGCCAATTTTTCAGGCTCAGAATTATAGAAGCAAGGGTGATGTTTTCAGAAGGAAGGAGTCCTAGGCTTGAGGTACCTTGTGAAATCATATTAGGATGGCTAGAAAGCCAGGAGTCTGGTAAAACGCTTCCCTTAAAAAGTAAAGTGAAAGAGCCAGAAACCTCATTACCAGCACTCCCAAGCCTGAAGTGAGACAGAGCTGTATTGCTCTTAGGTAAAGGCTCTATTGCTCTTGCTGTAGCCTCAAGGCCTGGCACAGGCCTGGAGTTCAATAAACGTTTGATGAACTTCTTAAATTCCCACCATCTTCCTTGTGACCCATTTTCTTAGATTCTTAGAGTGGCTCTGACTTTCCAGGGTATTTAAGACTTCTCCATCTAGTTGGTTAAGTTTTTCATTAGAGAAGGTGCACAGGCTGAGGGAGTAAATGGAGACTGACATCCAGCCTGCACTCTAGTAGCCAAACTGTATGTCATAACACCAGAATTTGTCCAACCAGAAGAAAAGGTATATTCTAGTCTGCGATATCCCTGGGAGTATTCAACACTGTCTTTGAGAGTCAGTATGTTACAATAGGAAAAACATTAGGTTAGGGGACAGAGTTGTAAGGGAGTTGGGACATGAAATGAGTCATCATAATGAAATACAGAAAGTGAACTGTGGGGGCAGGTGCTCTGGCGCAGTGGGTTGACGACCTGGCCTGAAGTGCAGGCATCCCATAAGGGCACCGGTTCGAGACTTGGCTGCCCCACTTCCGATCCAGCTCTCTGCTATGGCCTGGGAAATCAGTAGAAGATGGCCCAAGTCCTTGGGCCCCTGCACCCATGTGGGAGACTCGGAAAAAGCTCCTGGCTCCTGTCTTCTGATTGGCACAGTTCCGACTGTTGCGGCCAATTGGGGAATGAACCATTCGATGGAAGAACTCTCTCTCTCTCTCTCTTCTTTCTGTGTAACTCTGAGTTTCAAATAAATAAATAAATAAATCTTTTTTTTTTAAAAAAAGAAAGTGAACTGTGTTCTCAGGTGATAATAAAATACTACAGGAGCACAGAGTTAAAAAATCCTCCACTTCCAGGTGGATGATCCTAAAAAGCTTCAAGTGGTATTTGAACTGGTGACTGAAAAGTGAGAATCATTTGAATAAATAGCTAAGCATGGGTAGAGTGAGGGGGGAACATTACATTCAGAGGCAATAACACAAATAATAGCACAGAGGCAGGCAAGTATGAAGGCTGAAATGGGAAAATAGTTGAGTAATTCCAATGGTTGGAAAAGTGGTGGTAAGTGAGACTGGGGAGAGATCAGGAAGGATTTTGAATGCCAAATTAGGAGATTTTTAGTTTGTAAGCCAATTTTTTTTCAAGCATGGTAATTGGCCACTTGCTTTAGAACCACTCAGGGATTCTATTAAAAACATAGAATTATGGATCTCACCTACTCCAGACCTTTAAATTAAAACCTTGTAGATCAAGGGTCCAGGAATATTAATTTTTGCTAAGCACCTTCTCATGTGGTTCTATTCTTCCATAACTATTTATAACTTCAATCTAGTGTAATGGACTCTGCTTTAACAGGAGAGAGTCATAATCTGAGTATTAATGGTGATGAATGTAGAAGCTATATAGAAGAGGGATCAGATGAGTGGTGGAAATATTTCCTTTTGCTCCACATTCCTTAGGTACCTGCAATACAACCATCTAGGCTAGGTCCTGGATTTTATGGTAGTAGCGTCCTCCTCTTGGGTGTTCAAGGTCTAGTTGCTGCCTGGACCTGTAAGTGCTTACTTGCATAGGAAGCTTTGCTGTTTTAGGATTGTGGCTCAGAGAAACTTTAACAAACCTCTGTGTCCTTGAGCATGTATATGTTTTGGAGGGGATAGAGAATGGAATGCTCCTCAACTCACAGAGGTAAGGCATGAAAGCTCTTTAAAATTTCACTGATATATTTTTTCCTGGAAATGTTCAAGAAAATACAAATTGTGAGCAGTGAGTTGAGACTGGACACTTCAGCAAGGTACTTAGTTTCAGCTTCAGTGAATTTTAAAGAGTGTTTATTAATCTCCTTTCATTCCTTCCATCATCTACATGCTAGATATAGGCCTGTGAGAACCCCAGAGAATGCTTGGAAGTTGCTCATGCTAGGTCTTGCTCATCCTCCCAGCTTCTTTCTGGGTTCTTGACTCTTCAAAAGGTTGGGTCTCTGGAGTTACCTATGTTTTCAGGAGAGGAAAGCCTAAGGAGAGGCCTTTATCCTGCCAGGGTAACAGTCATATAGCAGTTTTCCCAAGCTAGAGCCCAGCTAAAGGACTGGGGTTGCAAACATAAACTCAAGTTCCTGAGGTTTCAAGTTCAAATACTAGAGTTAAAAGAGCTCTAGGATTGGACTTAAGTCTCAGTTTGGCATTCCAAGTTGTTTGACTTTCTCTTTAATCTCAAGAGCCTCAGTTTCACTAGCACTGTAATGATCTTCCTTTCATCACAGGGTGGGAATATAAATCAATGCCATAATGGGTTGGCAGCTCAGAGTCTTGGGTAGAGGGATTCTGTTCCCACAATCAAGTCTACACTGTGCTTTCTGATACACGGGTGGGGGTGCATTCTCTTTCCCTTCTCCAAGTTCACTCCCTCTGCTATTTAACTCCTGCACACAAGCTTCAGGAATTCACATCATTAGCAGTTTAGATGGCACTTCACAGTAAAAGCTTTGATTTGTGGCTTCCACAGCCTCTTCAAACTGATCTTAGACATCTTGAGATGTATTGAAGACTTTAACGTATCAGGAAGGTGCTGATTAACTTGTCAGCAGATGGCTCTGGGTGGGTGACAGGGAAGAAATCTTACCGCTAGGAGGCCTAGAGAGAGCTGCTCAGGAAGGAGAAAAATGAAAATATAGCCGTTTCTGCTACATAGCAAAATTATTGGCAGCCAGAGATCCCTGCAGGGGCAGCTACATTCCTCAATAGTGCTAGCCTATTCAAGCTCATCCTGTACCTTCATACAAATTATAAAAAGGTGTCCTCCTGTTCCTGAGTCAGATGGATTTGACAAAGGTGCTCCTTCTTCACAGTTGAAGCCCTTGGCAAGATGTCTATTCCTTTGTCCTTCAGGTAGAAGTTGCTAGATATCAGAGCGCATAGATTCTGGCTCCATTTCAGTCTTTGTCCATCTCTCGGTTGTGAACCCCTGAGTAATTAAACATAGTAAACTTGGGCTTGAGTCCATGCTGATTCCACATTGTTTCTTCTACCCTTCCAACCCAGTCATTGACACCCACTGGAAAATGAGCCCTTCAAGGGCAATGATCAAGTCCTTCTGTATCCCTAAGGCACTAGGAAAGTCCTACAGAAGTGCTCGTTGAGGGAGGAAGGGCTAGGCATAAGGAGAAAGAGGAAAAAGGACTTAGGACTTAGCTTTACACAAATATTTCCCTATGTCAGCTGAGGCTAGAAATCTGAGAGGCCTGAGGGTCATATAGTAAAACAGCTAGGCTCCAAAGTGGAGAGCAACATCTGCCAGGAAGCTTATTGGAGAGGAAAGAATGACAGGAAACCTAGATTCTAATTATGGCTCTGCCAGGGACTGCCAGTGAGCAAGATACTGCCTTCCTTGTGTCTCTGTTCTCTCATTTCATATTGAGGCAGTTGGATAAAATTAGGAATGTCAAATACGTGGAACTAATCTTTACATCCATGCTCATAGAAGAAAATGTTAATCAATTATTTTTCCCTACTCTTTAAAGCCAGGATATTTTGTAAAAGGTGAAAGATTTATGTGATCTGAAGAGAAATCAGAGTATGAGGATAAAATTTACAGGTGGCATGGAAGATGAAAGGTAGCTTAGGATAGCTGTCATGAGACCAATATTTTTAATTAGATTTTAATTTCAATCTAACTCAGATTTTCTAAGCTATGTGTCTTTCTAAAAATATTTTTAAATTTATTTTAAAGAGTTAGAGAGAGAGAGAGAGAGAGAGAGAGAGAGGATGGGAAGGTTTGTGGGTGGGAGGGAGGTTTTGGGGGGGAAAAATTGCTATAATCCAAAAGTTGTACTTTCGAAATTTATATTTATTAAATAAAAGTTTTCTTTTTTTTTTTTTGACAGGCAGAGTGGACAGTGAGAGAGAGAGAGGGACAGGGAGAAAGGTCTTCCTTTACTGTTGGTTCACCCTCCAACGGCCGCTGTGGCCGGCATGCTGCGGCCCGCGCACTGCGCTGATCTGAAGCCAGGATCCAGGTGCTTCTCCTGGTCTCCCATGTGGGTGCAGGGCCCAAGCACTTGGGCCATCCTCCACTGCACTCCTGGGCCACAGCAGAGAGCTGGCCTGGAAGAGGGGCAACTGGGACAGAGTCTGGCGCCCCGACTGGGACTAGAACCCCGTGTGCCGGTGCCACAGGCGAAGGATTAACCTATTGAGCCGCGGCGCCGGCCTAAATAAAAGTCTTCTGAGAGAGAAAAAAAGTTTTCTGGTTCGCTTCCCAAATGGCCACAACGGCTGGAGCTGTGCTGAACCAAAGCCAGGAGCCAGGAGCTTCTTCTGGGTCTCCCACGTGGTTGCAGGGGACCATGGACTTGGGACATCTTCTGCTGCTTTCTCGGGCACATTAGCCAGGAGCTGGATCAGAAGTGGAGCAGTTGAGACTCGAACAAGTGCCCATATGGGATGCCATTGCTGCAGACTGGGGCTTTAACACCCTGTGCCACAACATCAGCCCCATAAGCTATGTGTCTTGAATTTTTCTGAGTCATTAGTTTTCTCTGCTATGAAACTGTAATAATACCTACCTAACTAAGCCTCTGTGTATATTTAATCATAACAATCCTGACATGAGTACTATTAGTATCTCCCATTTTAAAAATGAGGAAACTGAGGAACAAAAAGATTAATTGACTTTGCCTAGGCTTTGAACTCAGACCATCAAGCTCACTATTATGTATGGACAATGATCAATTACCAAGGGCTATTGATCTGCCCTGTGTGGGAAATCACCTGAAGCTGTGGAGCGATGGCACAGACTTGAATCTTAGGAAGGAACAAATGGCTAGTAAGGGCCTTAGAGGATATCTACCTCACCACACCAGGAGTCAGTTCAGAAAATTGAAGTCCAGATCAAAAGATTAGGTTGGACCTTTCAAAAGCCCTGTTGAAAGATGTTTCCAGCTCATGGTAAGCTTTTTGGGATTGGATTGTTTTTGAGGACTGGGCATGTAAAAGGTAGAGACTGTGAGGACCCCTTAGGAAGAGTGAGAGACTGGTAGCTTAGCAGAATAGCAAAAAGGAAAGAAAGAGCATTGTTTATGCACCTGATGGAGGCACAGTGCTCACTCACTAGTGGTGTGGCCAAGACAGAGGAAAATGGCTAGGCAGAATGCAGGTGCCAGTTTGGGAGCAGATACATGGATGAGGATTACAAGGTCCAAGGAATTTATTTATTTATTTATTTTTAAATTTATTTATTTGACAGGTAGAGTTACAGAGAGTGAGAGAGACAGAGAGAAAGGTCTTCCTTCCGTTGGTTCACTCCCCAAATGGCTGCTACAGCTGGAACTGTGCCAATCTGAAGCCAAGAGCCAGATGCTTCTTCCTGGTCTCCCATGCAGGTGCAGGCGCCCAAGCACCTGGGCCATCCTCCACTGCCCTCCCGGGCCACAGCAGAGAGCTGGACTGGAAGAGGAGCAACCGGGACTAGAACCTGGCGGCCATATGGGGTGCCAGCACAGCAGGTGGAGGATTAACCAAGTGAGCCACCACGCCGGGCCCTGGACATTATTTATTTGAAAGACAGAGTTACAAAGAGAGGTAGAGCCAGAGGGAGAGAGAGAGAAAGTCTTCCATTTGCTGGTTCACTCCCCAAATGGCTGCCATGGACAGAACTGAGCTGATCTGAAGCCAGGAGCCAAGAGCTTCTTCTGGTCTCCCAAGCGCGTGCAGGGGCTCAAGTACTTGGGCAGTCTTTTACTGCTTTCACAGGCCATAGCAGAGAGCTGTATTGGAAGTGGAACAGCCGGGACGCAAACCGGTGCCCATATGGGATGCTGGCACTGCAGGCCAAGGCTTTAACCTGCCGCACCATAGCGCTGGCCCCACTTTTGGTTGTTAAATTGCTGATGCCAAGCGGATCCCAAGGCAGCAAGCTTCAAATTCCACAAGGGAGCCTCTGAAGCATTTGACGGGTTGTGGTGAGTGGGCAAGATACACCTCCATCCTCCCATCCCTACGACCAGAGCAGCATCTGATTCAAATATTGGGGTTTTGTGTAAGATTTTGTTTGAAGAAAGGAGGAATTCTACCGACTTAAAGTGAGGAAGTACAGAGAGCATTTGGCTCAGCATTTATGATTCCATTTGGAATACTCACAAATCTATATTGGAGGGCCTGGTTTAAATTCTGGTTCTACTTCCAATCCAACTTCCTGCTAATGTGCATTTTGGAAGGCAGCAGGTGATAGCAAAAGTAATTCAGCCTATACCACTTATGTGGGAGACCTGGATTGGGTTCTGTGCTCCTGACTTCACCCTGGTCCAGCCCTAGTTGTTGTAGGCATTTGGAGAGTAAAACAATGGATGGAAGAAAGCTCCCTCGCTCTCTCTCTCTCCCCCAAATAAAAGTGAAAATAAATAAAGAAGAATTAAACAGCAACTACAACGAAAGTAAATAAGATAAGTCCAGGGAAAAGAGAGGAACCGGGTGCTTAACTAGAGAGGGGATTTGCAAAAACATTTTGTGGGGTAAGGGCCAGAGCCAAAGCAGAAGCCCAGTGTACCTGACTATGAGTCAAATGCCTTTTCTTCTCTGCCAAATGAGTTTGAGAGCCATTGCCCTAGCAGCTTAGAAGAAATTCATTGACTCTGGGCAGCAAAAGAAACCCTGAGAACGAAGTAGAACAGTACATACAAAAGCCTTCATTGGGATTGATTCTGTCTGTTACCCAGCTTTCCAGGAAGACCAAAAAGGCAGTTACAGCCTCAATTAGTACAAACATTTGTTTCTTCAACTACTATCAGTATGATTCTTAGCTTGAGTTATGAGGTTTTTTAAGACAGCACAGTACCTGATATGTAGTTGGTGCTGAGTGGTGAGGATTTATCAATTGAATATTGAATGATATAGCTCCTGTTTCCTCTATTTCACCTCCTTACACTCCAGATACTCTGCACCTCAGGATTTGTTTTCTAAAAATACAGAAGTCCTTGAATCTCCTCCATGTCATGCTTTGATGCCTTTGCTTAAGTAATTTACTCTGCCTGGTTTGGTTTTTCCTCCTTTTTCTGCATGACTGTTTCTTAATCAGTCAAGCCTTAGCTTAAGTGGCTACTCCTCTAAAATATATCTATTGAATGCCTACTATTGAATTATGAGCCTCTTTCAGTGCAGACCCTGTGCAGGGACTCTGTTTGCCCAATATCTAACATTGTGTTTGACATGTGCAGGAGCAGCAGCTTAAGAAATTCTTGTTCATTTCACACACTGTTGATAGGAGTTAAAATCAGTGCACATTTATCTATATAATTGTGATAATCCTTGACAAAATTAAAAATGCATCTACTTTAACCTAAGTAGCTTACTTCTAAGAAATTGTTCTTACAGATATATTGGCTATTGAAAAATGATCTTTGTGGGGTAGTCCTCCATTTGGCAGAAAAGGGAGGGAGTGCACTGATAGTCCAGGAAAAGATAGTTCAATATAAGTGGAGATACTGTAGTTTCAGGGAAGATTTAGGGAAAAAACTACAGAGGAAACTCTTCCGGAACTAGTGGGACATGGTGGACCTACATGGAGGGCATGGACATCCACGGCTCAGGACCCCAGCCAACGAGTCTACACATCAGCCCTGGAAAGGGAGGTGAGGCGAAACCTCAGTAGCCTGAGACACTGATGGGAAAGTGGCAGGAAGAGCCTAGAGGGAACGAGGCTTGAAGCCCCGTTGGGGAAAGTTCACCAGGCTAACTAGAGGAGAGAAAAAAAATAAAAATAAAAGGGACCGGTACGGACATGATTCTCTCCATTCACCTTACAAAAGCAAGCAAGACAAAGAGCAGGCACCATTTTGGATATACGTAACAGCTGCAACACCTCAGGGCTGTGCCTGCCCTGAGCCAAGCAGAAAAACCTGATTCTGGTGGGGAGAAATAACAGGAGGTTAAGACCTAGTGAATGTGTGGAGCTTATGAACTGAGACTGTGTAAAAAACAAACTGAGGGTGTGTGAGAGAACTCACTGAGTACCTGAGACATGAGTACTAAGTGGGAGACGCCACAAACTCAGTAACCTTGGCAACCCAATGGGAGATTGC
Source organism: Sylvilagus floridanus (assembly GCA_949820135.1). Lineage (NCBI taxonomy): Eukaryota > Metazoa > Chordata > Mammalia > Lagomorpha > Leporidae > Sylvilagus > Sylvilagus floridanus. The sequence continues at coordinate 85,367,711 of OX463223.1, forward strand.
AGGAGAATCTGAGCTTACACTGAGGACTGCACAGATCCTTTGTGCGGTCCTTGGGACAGAGCAGATGAATATTATACCCACAGGGGCTAGCGTTCAGACACTGATTGCCTTCAAGGAAAATAGCTCAGCTGTGCAGAATTACTTCCCTTCTGAATAAAAAAAGAGGGAGAGGGAGAGGGAGAGGGAGAGGGAGAGGGAGAGGGAGAGGGAGAGGGAGAGGGAGAGGGAGAGGGAGAGGGAGAGGGAGAGGGAGATTTACCACACCAAACATGGGTGTGTCATCTTTGGCACACCCTTAACCATGAAGAACTGAACAGAGGTCTCTGGCCACACCCATCACAAGCCTCTAAAGATTCACTAAAAGCAGACTTAATCTAGAGTCATAGTATACAGAGAAAAGCCACCACAGCGAGGGAAAAAAAAGAAACCACAATGCCAAGCAACAAATGCAGAAACCGAGGAAACAAGAACAAGGAAGACATTATGATGCCCCCAAATGAACATGACACTCCAATTCAAAATTATGAAGATGATGCGATAGAAGAAATGCAAGGTACGGATTTCAAAAAATTTTTGATAAGAACATTTAGAAGTTCTCAAAAACAAATTCTTGAACTGCAGAAATCCTTACTGGACAGGATAGAAAATCTCACTCATGAAAATGAAATCTTAAGGAGGAATCAAAATGAAATGAAGAATCTAGTAGAACATGCAATTATGATGTTGAAGAGAAATCAAAATGAAATGAAGAATTTAATACATCAAATGACAAACGCATTTGAGAGCCTTAAAACAGAATCAGTGAGGTAGAAGAGAGGATATTGGACTTAAAAGACAGAACACAGGAAAGTAAACACTCAAACCAAAGAAAAGAAAAGGAAATTAGAAATCTAAAAAATATTGTTAGGAATCTACAGGATGCTATTAAAAACCCAACATTCGGGTTCTAGGAGTTCATGAAGGCATGGAGAGAGAGAAAGGATTAGAAGGCCTTTTTAGTGAAATACTAGCCAAAAGCTTCCGGGGTTTGGAGAAGGACAGAGACACCCAAGTACAGGAAGCATATAGAACCCCCAATAAACATGACCAAAAAGAGGTCCTCACCATGACACGTTGTAATCAAACTCACCACAGTGAAACATAAACAAAAGATTCTAAAATGTGCACAAGAGAAGTGGCAGATTACTTTAAGAGGATCTCCAGATAGACTCACAACAGATTTCTCATCAGAAACCCTACAGGCTAAGAGGAAATGGCGAGACATAGCCCAGCTACTAAGAGAAAAAAACAGCCAACCCAGAATATTATACCCTTCAAAGCTCTCATTTGTGAATGGAGCTGAAATAAAGACCATTCATAGCAAACAGAAATTGAAAGAATTTGTCACCACTCGTCCAGCCCTGCAAAAGATGCTTAAAGATGTGTTACAGAAACATGGCCATCAATATGAAAGAAGGTAAAGGAAGAAAATCTCTCAGTAAAAGAGCTCAGGAAGTTCAAAGCATATATTACAAATATCTTTGGGAAAATGGCAGGGCAAATTTACTACTTATCGATAGTCACATTGAATGTAAATGGCCTCAACTCTCCAGTTAAAAGACACAGACTGTCTGAATAGATTAAAACCAAAACCCATCTATTTGCTGCTTACAAGAAGCACATCTTTCTAACAAAGATGCATGCAGACTGAAAGTGAAAGATTGGAAAAAATATTCCATGCCAATAGAAACCAAAAAAGAGCTACCGTAGCCATCTTAATATCAGACAAAATAAACTTTAACACTAAAACTGTTAAGAGAGACAAAGAGGGGGACTGTATAATGATTAAGGGATCAATTCAACAGGAAGATGTAACTGTTATAAACGTATATGCATCTAATTACAGGGCACCAGTTTATTTAAAAGATATGTTATGGAACTTAAAGGGAGACTTAGACACCAATACAATAATATTGGGAGACTTCAATACTCCACTTTCAGAAATAGACAGATCAACCGTACAGAAGAGCAACAAGGAATCAGCAGATTTAATCGATACTATAGCCCAAATGGATCTAACAGATATCTACAGAACTTTTCATCCTACACTTAAAGAATTCACATTCTTCTCAGCAGTACATGGAACCTTCTCTAGGATTGACCACATACTATGTCATAAAGCAAGTCTCATCAAATTTAAAAGAAGTAGAATCATATGATGCAGCTTCTCAGACCACAGTGGAATGAAGCTATAAATTAGCAACTCAGGAATCCCTAGAGCATATGCAAACACATGGAGATTGAACAACATGCTCCTGAATGAACATTGGGTCACAGAAGAAATCAAAAGAGAAAGCAAAAACTTTCTGGAACTAAATAGGATAGCAACGCAACATATCAAAACTTATGAGGTACAGCAAAAGAAGTGTTATGAAGAATGTTTATAGAAATAGGAGCCTACATCAAGAAATTGGAAAGGCACCAAATAAATGAGCTATCAATGCATCTCAAGGATCTAGGAAAACTGCAGCAAACCAGACACAAAACCAGTAGGAGAAGAGAAATAATTAAAATCAGAGAAGAAATCAACAGAATTGAATCTAAAAAAGCATTACTAAAGATTAATAAAACGAAAAGCTGGTTTTTTGAAAAAATAAACAAAGAGATGAAAAAGGGAATGTAACAGACACCACAGAAATAAAAAGAATAATCAGAAATTACTACAAAGAGTTGTATGCCAGCAAACAGGGAAATCTATTGAAAATGGATAGATTCCTGGACACATGCAACCTACCTAAATTGAACTATGAAGACATAGAAAACTTAAACATACCCAAAACTGAGAAAAAAATTGCATCAGTAATAAAGGCCTTAAATTGATCTTCTGTATATAAAGATAATTGAAAATGAATCTTGATGTGAATGGAATGGGAGAGGGAGTGGGAAATGGGATGGTTTTGGGTGGGAGGGAAGTTATGGGGTGGGAAGCCACTGTAATCCAAAAGCTGTACTTTGGAAATTTACATTTATTAAATAAAAGTTAAAAAAGGAAAAATGATCTTTGTAAGTACGTGGTTGTTCAAACACTTGGAAACACTTCAATATTCATAAAAGAGGACAAATTAACTAGATAATGGCACATAAAATATTGATCAATCATTTTATGTACTTTATGAAACTGTCTTAGTTATCTATTATGTATAACAAATTACTCCAATAATTTATGGTTTGAAACAACATGTATTATGAGTGCATACTTTCTATAGGTCCATAATCTGAGAGTAGTTTAGCTTGCCAGGGTCTCTCATAGAATGAAAATTGTCATGAGTTGTAGTCATTTCAAGGCTTGACTTGTGAAGGAGCCACTTTCCACCTCAGTGAAGTAGTTGTTAATAAGATTCACTTCTTTGCAGGCTCTTGAAGTATATGGCCTCTGTTCTTCATGGCTGCTGATCAGAGACCATGCTCAGTTTCTTGGAACATGGTCCTTTCCAACATATCAGCTTTCTGTATCACAGCCAGCCAACTGAGATCGCAAAAGAGAGAGTTCCAGCAAGACAATTCAGCTTCCAGTAGTCCAGTCTCAGAAATTACTTCCTCTCCAAATGACTTTTTTCATATTCTATTCATTAGAAGCAATTTACTAGGTCCAGACCTCACTCCCCAAATACACCCTAACAGGGGATAACACAAAATTCTGAATAACAGTAAACAAGCATCATTCAGAATCATGTCAGAAGCTGCCTACCACAGAAAGGAACTGAGAATAATGTATTAAGTGGGAAACATTGAGACCATAACAGCAACTTCACTATGCTAGTGTGCATGTGTAACACTATATGTGTACAAGGGGATTCCCCTTGTGGACACACAGACTATCTCTATAGAGATGATAAAGAAACTGTGCCTTTGGGAGAGGAGACCTGGGGGATTGGTGGAGCAAACTTATGGGGAGAATCTTATTTATATACATTATGTGTCTTTTAATTTTGGAAATACAACATATAATATAAGGGTCAGTTGAAATTGAAATTTTCTTTTGCTGCATGGTATAATAATGAAGAACATTCAGTGAAGAGGATTCTGGCATTGCTAGGTTCAAATCCCAATACATTCACCTGTGGGTTTTGTAAACATGGGTGAGTCAATTAATTTTTCTTGGTCTCACTCCTGATCCATAAAATGGGGACAACATACAAGGGTTTTTGGAGAAATTATGTGAGAAAATTCACACAGCAGGAACTTGATAAAGGTTAATTCTCTTCCTCCTTACATTTTTTTAAAAAAGATTTATTTATTTGAAAGGCAGAGGAAGAGGGAGAGAGAGAGAGAGAGGTCTTCACTCTGCTGGTTCATTCCTCAAATGCCTGCAATGGCCAGAGCTGGGCCGATATGAAGCAGGAGCCTGGAGCTTCTTCAAGGTCTCCTATGTGGGTGCCGGAGCCCAAGGTCTTCGGCCATCTTCTACTGCTTTCTCAGGCCATAGCAGAGAGCTGGATTGGAAGTGGAGTAGCCAGGACTCAAACCAGTGCCCAAATGGGATGCTGGCATTGCAGGCTGCAGCTTTATCCTTTATACAACAGCACCAGCCCTCGTTCCTTCATTTTTACCTTGGGTTCCCTTGTCTAGTACCTGTTTTCAGGAGTCTTTCGAACCTTCTCTGGGTGTAATGCATCCTTTGTGGTCTGATAGAGGGAACATAGGACTTGGAGTCAGAGTTCTGCAGACCAAATCATGTTCCCTTCCCTTCTTAGCAGTGTGACCACTGTCTGTCTCTGGGCCTTAGTTTCCTCATTTGACTTTTCACTTCCCAGACTTGTTGAGAGGATTCAAGAGGTGAGGTGTGAACCAAGAAAGCAGGAAAGGCCTGAACCTGGTTATTACTTGGCATCTTGCATAATTAGGTTTGCATCTTGCCTCTGCTACTTATTAATAACAGTTCTAATTAACAAATTATGGGTTCTGCGCTGTGGTGTAGCAGGTAAAGCCACCGCCTGCAGTGCTGGCATCCCATATAGGTGCTGGGTCAAGTCCCGACTGCTCCTCCTCTGATCCAACTTTCTGCTGTGGCCTGGGAAAGCAGTAGAAGATGATCCAAGTGCTTGGGCTCCTGCGCTTACATGGAAAGACCCAGAAGAAGCTCCTGGCTCCTGGCTTCGGACTGGTGCAGCTCTGGCCATTGCGGCCAATTGGGGAGTGAACCAGCAGATGGAAGACTGCCCCCCCCCACCCGCTGCACCTGTCCTTCTCTCTCTGTGTAACTCTATCAAATAAATAATTAAATTATAGTGGCTCACATTTACTGGGCAATGACTATGTGTCATGTTGCTAAGTGTTTTGTACTCATCTCACTTCATTCTCATAGCAGCCTTGTGAGCTGGGTAATAGCATTAGCTCTATTTTACAGAAGAATGGATATTCAAAATGGACACAAATTTCAAGTTCATGTTTTTTAACCTATGAATTCAAAAATAATGAGATTTCACTACATAGTTAAATACCATTTAAGTTTAGGTTTTATTGTTGCTGTTGATTTACTTTCTTTCAGTAGATATATTATTTCTAATGATTTTTTCAAACTCCAATTTTTTTGGTATTGCGTTTGGAGTCTTGGATTATTTCTATAAAAACCTTGTAATTTTTTGCTCTCCAATGAATTTTTATATGCTTATAGAAATAGGCAAATTGTATTTTTCCTATCTTTGTATTGTACCAATAGAATTTCATAACGAGAATGCCATAAAACAAAACAAATTAAGTGGTTATGATGATGAAGAAAAAAAATGGACATAAATTTTAGCCCAAGCCATTCTTAACAAGCAGATGGTCTATTTTACCTATCTTGTCTTTTGAAAGAAGATTTTAGCTTTACTACACTTCCTTTCAGAGCTTAGCACATCAGAGGTGTTAGATGAATATCAAAGGTGTCAAAAAGGAGAAAGGTAGCTATAAAAGCAAAACTTTAAGACCATGATCACTTCTAAGGAATATTAGGGCTACATGATATTTCATGATCAGCATTTTCTTTTTTTGTAGATAACATATTTCTAAATTTACATTATAGTCAAAGGCTTAATGGCTTTACTACATTAAGTCCAACAAATAAAAAACAAAAACACCATAGTCCAGCAGGAAAATGGGCAAGGTATATAAACAATAATCAAATGAAGATATGTTTAGCTTCACTCATTTGATGAGATATATGCACTCCCTTGTTTATTGCAACACCACTCATGATAGATGAGATATGGGAATAACCTAAGTGTCCAACCACTGATGAATGACTAAAGAAAATGTGGTGCATATACACAATGTATTATTACTCAACTATCAAAAGGTTTCAAATCTTGTCATTTTCGTTCTTTTTTAAAAACTTTAAGTTATACAAGTTTCATGTATTCCATATAAACAAATTTAGGAACATAGTGACATTTATGCCCATACCCGTCTTCACGCTCAGGCTCTACGCCTTCCTCCTGCTCCCTCTCATATTCCCATTCTTAATTTTTAAAAAGATATATTTCAGGCCGGTGCTGTGGCTCAACAGGTTAATCCTCCGCCTTGTGGCACCGGCACACTGGATTCTGTCCTGGTTGCCCCTCTTCCAGGCCAGCTCTCTGCTGTGGCCAGGAAGTGCAGTGGAGGATGGCCCAAGTGCTTGGGCCCTTAACCCACATGGGAGACCAGGATAAGCACCTGGCTCTTGCCTTCGAATCAGCATAGTGCACTGGCTGCAGCACGCCGGCTGCAGCGGCTGTTGGGGGGGTGAACCAACGGCAAAAAAATACCTTTCTCTCTGTTTCTCTCTCTCTCTCACTGTCCACTCTGCCTGTCAAAAAAAAGACATATGTCAGTTTACTTAACAATCATATAGTTAACTCTACACTTATTAAAAGAAAAAAAGAAAGCAAACAAAAACACTGTTCCTCATTGGAAGAGACAAGGGCAGTAAGCAATCATTGAATCTCACAACGTCAGTTTCACTCCAATACATTTCATATTAGGTATTCTATAGTTACCTTGGATCAGGGAAAACATATGGTATCTGTCTTTTTGGGACTGACTTATTTCACTAAATATAATGGTTCCCAGTTGCATCCATCTTGTTGCAAAAGACAGGATTTCATTTTTTTACAGCTGAGTAGTACCCCATACTTTAACCAGTCAACAATTGGTGGACATATGGGTTGATTCCATATCTTGGCTATTGTGACTTGTGCTACAATGAACATGGGGTAGAGATACCTCTTTCATATGCTGATTTCTTTTGGTTTGAGTAAATTCCCAGGAGTGGGATGGCTGGATCATATGGTAGGTCTATATTCAGATTTCTGAGGTATCTCCATACTGTCTTTCACAGTGGTTGCACCAGTTTACATTCCCACCAACAGTAGACAAAGGTACTTTTTTCCTCACATCCTCGTCAGCATTTGTTTTTGTTGATTTCTGTATGCTAACCATCCTAACTGAAGTGAGGTGAAATCTCACTCTGGTTTTGCTTTGTATTTCCCTGATGGCTAGTGCCTGAGCATTTTCTCAAGTTTCTGGTAGCCATTTGAATTTCCTCTCTTGAAAAATACTTGTTCTTAACTGGATTGTTTTTTTCGCTGTTGTTGAATTTCTTGACCACCTTTTATATTCTAGATGTTAACTCTATCAGTTGCATAGTTTGCGAATATTTTCTTCCATTCTCTCAGTTGCCTCTTCATTTGGTTGAGTGTTTCTTTGGCAGTGCAGAAGCTTCCTAGTTTGATATAATCCTGTTTGTCAATTTTGGCCTTGATTGCCTGTACTTCTGGGGTCTTTCCCTAGAAGTCTTGGTCTATGCCAATGCCTACAGAGTTTCCCCAATGTTCTCTAGTAATATGAGTGTATCAAGTCATAGATTTAGGTCATTGATCCATTTTGAGTGGATTTTGTACGGTGTAAGATATGGGTCTAGTTTCATACTTCTACACGTGGAGATCCAGTTTCCCCAGCACCATTTGTTAAAGAGACTATCCTTGCTCCAGGGATTGCTTTTAGCTCCTTGTCAAAAATAAGTTGGTTGTACATGCATGAATTGATTTCTATTCTGTTTCATTGCTCTACACGTCCATTTTTGTGCTAGTACCAGGCTGTTTTGATTATACCTGCCCTGTAGTCTGTCTTGAAATCTGGTATTGTAATGTCTGCAGTTTTGTTTTTGTTGTATAAGATGGCTTTAGCTATTTGGGATCTCCTGTGTTTGCCTATGATTTTTAGCATCATGTTTTCTAGATCTGAGAAGAATGTCACTGGTATTTTAATTGGGATTGCACCAAAATCTGTAAATTACATTTGGTAGTACGGACTTTTGATGATGTTGATTCTTCCAACCCATGAACATGGAAGATTTTTCTATTTTTTAATGTCTTCTTCTATTTCTTTCGTTAGTGTTTTATAATTTTCATCTTAGAGATCTTTGAGGGGCTGGCACCGTGGCTCACTTGGTTAAACGTCCGCCTGCAGTGCTGGCATCCCATATGGGCACCAGGTTCTAGTCCTGGTTGCTCCTCTTCCAGTCCAGCTCTCTGCTGTGGCCTGGGAAGGCAGTGGAAAATGGCCCAAGTGCTTGGGCCCTGCACCTGCCTGGGAGACCAGGAGGAAGCACCTGGCTCCTGGCTTCGGATCTGCACAGTGCTGGCTGTAGTGGCCATTTGGGGTGAACCAACGGAAGGAAGACCTTTCTCTCTGTCTTTCTCTCTCACTAACTCTATCTGTCAAATAAATAAGAAAGCGAGATCTTTGACATCCTTGGTTAAATTGATTCCAAGGTATCAATTTTTGGAGCTATTGTGAATGGGATTGATTTGAAAGTTCTCTTTTAGCCATGACATTATCTGTGTATACAAAGGCTATTGATTTTTCCATGTTGACTTAATATCCTGCCACGTTGCCAGTCTCTTTTATGAGTTCCAATAGTTTCTTAGTGGAGTATTTTGGATTCCATATATATATAGGATCATGTCATCTGAAAATAGGGATAGTTTATTTTCCTCAGTTCCAATTTGTATCCCTTTGATTTCTTTTTCTTGCTTAATGACTCTGGCTAAAATTTCCAGGACTATTTTGAATAGCAGTGGTAAGAGTGGTAATCCTTGTCTGGTCCCAGATCTTATGGGGAATGCTTCCAGCTTTTCCCCATTCTAAAGGATCCTGGCTGTGGGATTGCAAAAATTGCCTTGATTATGTTGAGGAATTTTCATTCTATATGCAATATGGTTAAGGTTTCCATCATGAAACGATGTATTTTATCAAATGATTTCTCTAAATTTATTGAGATAACCATATGGTTTTTGTTTTTCAATTTTTTTAATATGATGCATCACATTGATTGATTTGTGAATGTTGAATCATCCCTGCGTACCAGGGATAAATACCACTTTGTCCAGATAAATGGTCTTTCTGATCATTGAATTTGATTAGCTAGTATCTGTTGAGGATTTTTGCATCTATGTTCATTAGGGATATTAGTCTATAGTTCTCTTTTTCTGGCTTAGTAATTAATGTGATACAGGCTTCATAGAAGGAGTTTGGGAGGATTCCCGCTCCTTCAATTGTTTTGAATAGCTTGAGAAGAATCGTAATTAGTTCTTTAAATGTCTGGTAGAGTACTGCAGTGAATCTCTCTGGTCCTCGACTTTTCTTTTTTGGGAGGATCTTTATTACTGATTCAATCTCTTCTTGGTTATTGGTCTGTTTATATTTTCTATGTCTTCATGACCCAATTTGGTTAGATTGTATGTGTCTTCTAGGTTTCTTAATTTGTTGGCATACAGCTTTTTGGAATAATTCTTGATGTTTTTTTTATTTCTGTTGTATCTGTTGCCATATTTCCTTTTCCATCTCTGATTTTATTGATTTGGGTTCTCTCTCTCTCTTTTTTGGTTAGTTGGGCCAATAGTATATCAACTTCATTTTTTCAAAAGTCTAGATCTTCATTTCACTGATCTTTTTTTTGGTTTCAGTTTTGTTTGTTTGTTTTTTTTTCTTCTCTAATTTTAATTATTTCTTTCCTCTTACTAATTATGGGTTTAGTTTGTTTGTTGTTAACTTTCTAGGTCCTTGAGATGCATTGATAGGTCATTTATTCGGTACCTTTCCAGAGTTTTCATGTCAGCACCAATTGCTATAAACTTCCCTCTTAACACTGCTTTTGCTGTATCCTATAAGTTTTCATATAATGTGTTGTCTTCATTTATTTCCAGAAATTTTATTATTTATATTTTGATTTCTTCCGTTCATTCAAGAACATGTTGTTCAGTCTCCATGTGTTTACACATAATCTATTGATTTTTGAGTTGTTGATTTCCAGCTTCATTCTATTGTAGTCAGAGAAGATACGGGATATAATTTTGACTTTTCTGAATTTGCTGAGACTTGTTTGATGGCCTAATGTGGTCTATTCAAGAGAAAGTTCCATGCACTGGGGAGAAGAATGTGGGTTCTGCAATTGTGTGGTAAAAAGTTCTATAGATAGCAGTTAGGTTCATTTGGTCTATAGCTTCGATTAGTTCCGTTATTTCTTTGTTGATTTTCTGTCTGCTTGATCTGTCCATTTATGAAAGTGAGGTGTTGAAGTCCCCCATTACTATTGTATTAGACATAGACTCCCTTTTGATCCATTAAAATTTCTTTAAATAGCCAGATTCCCTGTAATTAGGTGCGTATACATTTATTATAGTTATATCTCCCTATTTAATTGATCCTTTAATCATTACATAGTGCCCTTTTTCATCTCTTTTAACTGTTTATATGCTAAAGTCCATTTTGTCTGATATTAAGTTGGCAACCCATGCCCTTTTTGCTTTCCATTCGCATCTTTTTCCATCCTTTCTCTTTCAGTCTGTGTGTATCTTTGTAGATAAGAAGTGTTTCTTATAGACTGGTTTTGTTTTTCAATCTATTCAGCCAGTCTGTATATTTTAACTGGAGAGTTGAAGCCATTTACATTCAAGGTGATTATTGATAAGTAATGACTTGGCCCTGGCATTTCCATAAATATTCCTATTTTTGTTTGGATTTCTGTTGTACGTTTACTGGAGGATTTTCTGCCTTCACATTCTTGCATAATGATGGCTATCATTCTGTGTGTCTGTGTGTAGCACATTCTTAAGTATTTTTTGTAAGGCTGAATGACTGGTGACATAGTCTTCCAATTTCTATTTTTTATGGAAGGTCTTTATTTAACTTTCATTCATAAATGAGAGCTTTGCAGGTTATAATATTCTGGGATGACAGTTTTTTTCTCTTAAGACTTAGAATATATCTCACCATTCTTTCCTAACCTGTTGGGTTTTTGATGAGAAATCCACTGTGAGTCTTTCTGGAGATCCTCTGAAAGTAATCTGCCGCTTCTCTTGTGCTCATTTTAGAACCCTTTCTTTATGTTTTACTGTGAAAAGCTTTACTACAATGCATCATGTTGAAGGTCTTTTCTGGTCATGTGTGTTAGGAGTTCTATATTCTTCCTCTACTTGGGTGTCTCTTTCTTTCTCCAAATTGAGAAAGTTTTCCATAAGTATTTCTTTAAGTAGAACTTCTAATCCATTCTCTCTTTCCATACATCAGGAACTCCTAAGATACATATGGTGGGTCATTTGATAGTATCCCATAAGTCACCAGCACTTTTTTAAGTTTTCTATTTTCTTCTTCTTCTTCTTCTGCTTCTGCTTTTGCTTCTGCTTCAGATGTTCTTTATTCTGCCTCACCAAATCTGCTATTAAAGCTTCCCACCACATTTTTTATTTGATCTTTTGAATTCTTCATTCATAATATTTCATTTTGATTTCTCTTTAAAAGCTCAATTTCATGGGAAAAATTTTCATTCATGTCATGAATGGTTTTTTAGTTCATGGATTTGCTTCTGATTGCTTTTGAGTAATATTATGATTAATTTTTTAAATTCTGTTTCCAGTATTTCTTCAATCATCTTCACATTCTTTTTTAAGATTTATTCACTTATTTGAAAGAGTGGCAGAGAGAGAGAGAGAGAGAGGTCTTCCATCTGATGGTTCACTCCCCCAATTGGCCACAATGGCCAGAGCTGTGCTGATCCGAAGCCAGGAGCCAGGAGCTTCTTCCGGGTCTCTCACATGGGTGCAGGGGCTCAAGAACTTTGGACCATCTTCTAATGCTTTCCCAGGCCACAGCAGAGAGCTGGATCAAAAATGGAGCAGGCGGGACTCGAACTGGCACCCATATGGGATGCCGGCACTGCAGGTGGCAGCTTTACCCACTACACCACAGCGCCAGCCTCCATCTTCACATTCTAATATTCAAATGTTGTTGTGTTTCTTTGATGGAGGGTGTCATAATGTCTTCCTTGTTCTTGTTTCTTGAATTCTGCACTTGTTTTCAGGCATTTGTAGGGTTTATTATTATTTTTTTTCCTCTGATGGGGTTTATCTTTAGGTTATGTTTCCGTGGTTTAATAGAATGTCTGCACTTGCAGTGAATACCAAGAGGTATGTGGTGGGTGTGGCCAGGGAGTTCTGATCAGTGTTCAAGGGTGGAGTGAGCAACCAGGGTAACACACAAGTTGGGCATGTTAGATTTCAATGCTTGTGTGTTAGCCCGCAGTGTGCTCCGCACCACCATATGAACCACACAAATGATTTGCACAGTTTTCACTGTGAGAACAGTTCCTGCTGCAATGCCCTGCTGTAGGCAATAAAGGATCTCTGAGCATGTGGAGCTGCACCCAGTGACTTCCCAGAGACCCCACTACACCCTGCACCTTCTCATGTAACCACTGAGTCCCCATGGTCTCAGCACACAAGGCTCCCATAGTTACTGAATACACAGGTTTCTGTCTGTTCTGCCAGTCTGTCCAGTCAATAGAGAGGCAGAGGTTCCCTGAGATAGTGCTGCCTAGGTATCTTGCTCTTAGGAAGCTGCGGATGCCTCACCATCCTATGGGGTTACCCAGCCACCTCCTGGACAGGCTCAAAGTCGGTGGGACTGCAGATTCTTTCCTCTACTAGAATCGTTGTATCACATGCATACACAAGAGCCACTGGCTGAATGTTGTTGTCTCCCTGCCTCTACCACCAGTACTGCTGAGAAGATGGTGTCCTGTCTCAGCTTGTTGCTGTGCATGCATACAAAGTCTTTTATAGCTCCTGCCCTAACCCAAACTATCTGCCTGCCCTTTCTCAGCTGGGCAGCAGGCGATGCTTAGGGGAAGTTGGGATGAGATAAATGTACCCCCTCTACTTCCACTGAGTCTGGGGGCAACCACTAGCAACCATGAGCCCCCAGAGCAATTCCACCATTAGTTGCTGCAATTTGGTCTCACCTCCATCTCCAAGCTGCCTCCTGCTCTGGATCTTGGCTGCTGCAGTTGTGCTTGTGATTGTGTTCATGCTGTGCTTCTGCACCTTCCACACAGATCCACGGTGTTTCTCTTCCTCTTGTGGGATTTCCAGTGTGGTTTTGTGGTTTTCTCTCCAATTCTACCCTGAGAGTGCACTTCCTACACTTTTTTTAAACTGTTCATCCCTATCGTAGCATAGTATGCTGTTCCCTAATATGCCATCTTGGAATCAAATCTTGTAATTTTAAAAATGAGTGGAACCTGAGGTCATTGTGTTATGTGTTAAAATAAGTCAAACACAGAAAGACAAATACCATATGATCTATTCACATGTAGACTCTAACAAATAGGTGATCCGATAGAAGTTAAATATATAATGATAGTTACCAAAGACTGGGGAGGGAAACGAGAAAGGGAGAGTTGGAGAAAGTTTGATTAATAGGTACTAGGTTACAGCTAGATAGGATTACGAAGTTCTGGGGTTCTATTGCACACTTGGATGACTGTAGATAATGTCTGTATACTGTATATTTCTCTATGAACAACAAAAGAAGGTAAGATTTTGGATGTTTTAACTATAAAGATATGATAAATTTTTGAAAGGAAAACATATTTATGTTAATTGTACATTACGCAATGCATACACGTAACTAAACATCACATAGTCCTCCATAAATACGTATAATTTTGATATATCTATTACAATTACTAAAATATAGCAATTTAAATAAAAAAATAATCTCATATATTTACTGACACATAAAAATTGCACATATTCTTGGGGAACCATGTGGTATTTTGACACATGTGTATACATTGTGCAAAGTCCAGTCGGGACAAAGCATTCATTATTGGGGCCGATGCTGTGGCATAGCAAGTAAAGCCACCACCTGCAGTAATGGCACCCCATATGGATGCTCCTTTTCCCATCCAGTTCTCTGCTATGGCCTGGGAAAGCAATGGAAAATGGCCCAATTTTATCCATTGATATTTATGTCAATGGTGAACAAAGACAGTTTGATTTCCTCATACCTTTTTTCCTTTTATTTCCATATCTTGTCTTGCATTAGCTAAGACTTCTGGCTTGATGTTGAAAAGCAGCGGTGAGAAAAGTCGTGCTTGTATTTTCCCTTATTTTAGCATGAAAACTTCAAATTCTCATGAATGACCATGATGTTACCTTTAGGATTTTTCCAGATGTTCTTTATCAAGTTGGGGAATTTTCTTTTTTTTAGTTTGCTGTGAACTTTTATCTTCAATGAAAGTAGAATTTTGTCGAATTCTTTTTCTACTTCTATTGTTTCCTCTTTAGTCCGTTGATGCAAGGTGCTACATTAAGTTGATTTTCTAGTGTTGAATCATCTCGTGTTGAATATACTTTGGATAAATACCACTTGGTCATAGTGTATAATTCTTTCAATACATTTCTGGATTTGATTTGCTAATATATATGTGCACACACACACACACACACACACACGCACACACTGGCTTTATTACCTTTTGGTTCAATGCTTGGGAGAGCTCCAGGATTGTTAAAAAGCTGCCTAGTAGGTATAAGGGCAGACTGAGATAAAAGCTCTGACAACAGGAGTTGCAGAGGAGCCCTCAAAAACTACTGGGTCCTGGAGAGCCCTGGTCATTCTTGAGGATGAACTTTTCAAGAAGATACTTGCCCATCCTGTACTAGGGGCTGGCCAGCCTTCAGAAGTTGCTCAGGTGGTTGCCCATTATCTTGTTGAGTTTCACCTCCTCTTCTAGGAAGTTGATCTCCAGAAAGTCATGGAGATGGGGGAGGGGGTCTGTGCAGGCAGAATCTAAGGAATGAAGATACTGGTTCATGTTCCTCTCCAAGGTCATGTGGCTTCCGTAACAACTAGATTTATGCCTCATTCATCTTTTTAATGATTTATTTATTTACTTTAAGGGCATAGTTAAAAACAGAAAGGGACACACACACAGAGAGATCTAGAGAGAGAGAGATCGAGAGAGAGAGTGAGAGAGCAAGAGAGAGAGAGAGATCTTCCATTCACTGGTTCATTCTCTAAATGGCCACAATGGCTGGGCTTGTCCCTGCTAAAGCCAGGAAACAGGAGATTCATCCAGGTCTTGCTCTTTGGTGCAGGAACCCAAGCACTTGGTCCATCCTCTGCTGCTCTCCCAGGCATGTTGTCAGAGAGATGTATCTGAAGTGGAGCAGCCAGGACACCAAACAACAATCTTACAGCTAGCCTGGCCCCAACCCCCACTCCATCTTGAGATGGCTTCTGAGTGTCCTAGAATAGAGGGTGGCGACTGAGTTGGTTTTGCACCTTCAAAAGTAGTTGGGGGCCATCACGCTTCTCCTCAGCAGCCTCGAGAGAAAAGTGGCTAATGCCCTCCAGAGCTACATCATTGCTGTTGAACTAGAAGCCCAGGTAGAGGCAGATGTAAAGATCACAGATGAAAATTGACCAGGCAGTTGATGACAACCTCCACCTGGATGGAATAATTCTGATGAAACTGGGAAGTAATGGTTGATAGGTAATAAGGCGATAACAACTAAAATGGTGTTGGAGGAGATCGGAGAGCGGTGGAATGCTGGAAGAGCATCCCCAGGCCTGTTACATTCAAATATTGCTGAGGCAAGAGGTAGATCTGTGGGTGTTCAACATGTTGATTATCTTGTTACTGTTTTGTTGAGGAGTTCGCATCCATGGTCAGGAGAGCTAGTCTATTGTAGTTTTTAAAGTTGTAATGTCATTGCATGGTTTGGGGATCGGAGTAATGCTTGCCTCATAGATTGAGTTGTGAAGTATACCTTACATTTTTCTTCCTTTTGAAAAAGATTGTAGAGAACTGATATAATTTTTCCCCTAAATATTTGGTAGAATTCACCAATTAACCTATCTGGGGTTGTCTGTTTAGATCATCTACTTCTCTTGTGTGAGTCTTGGCAAAGTGTTTCTTTTTTTTTCTTTTTTAAAAGCTTTTATTTAAAGAATATAAATTTCCAAAGTACAGCTTATGGATTACAATGGTTTCCCCCCATAACTTCCCTCCCACCCGCAACCCTCCCCGTTCCCGCTCCCTCTCCCCTTCCATTCACATCAAGATTCATTTTCAATTCTCTTTATATACAGAAGATCGATGTAGTATATATTAAGTAAAGTTTAGTATATATTAAGTAAAGATTTCAACAGTTTGCCCTCACATAGCAACACAAAGTGAAAAATACTGTTGGAATAAAAGTACTGTTGGAGTACTAGTTATAGTATTAAATCACAATGTACAGCACATTAAGGACAGAGATCCTACATGATATTTTTAAAAAAATTGATTAATTCTTTGCAATTTCCAATTTAACACCAAGTTTTTTTTTTTCATTTTCAATTATCTTTATATACAGAAGATCGATTCAGTATATACTAAGTAAAGATTCATCAGTTTGCACCCTCACAGAAACACAAAGTGTAAAAATACTGTTTCAGTACTAGTTATAGCATTACTTCACATTGGACAACACATTAAAGACAGATCCCACATGAGACTAAGTACACAGTGACTCCTTTTTTAAAAGATTTTATTTATTTATTTGACAGGCAGAGTTACAGACAGCATGAGAGAGAGGGACAGAGAGAAAGGTTTTCCCTCCACTGGTTCACTCCCCAAGTGGCCGCAACGGCAGGAGCTGTGCCCATCCGAAGCCAGGAGCCAAGTGACTCCTCTTGATCTCCCATGTGGGTGCAGGAGCTCAAGCACCTGGGCCATCCTCCACTCACTGCCCTACCGGGCCACAGCAGAGAGCTGGACTGGAAGAGGAGCAACCAAGACCAGAACCCAGTACCTATATGGGATGCTGGCGCAGCATCTTTGTCTTGTTCTAGATCTGAGGGTAAATTATTTTAGCAACTAATTTGTGGAAGGTGTTTATCATGAAATGATGTTGAATCTTATCAAATGCTTTCGCTGTGCCTATTGAGGTGTTTCTGTTCTGCTCTTCATTCTGTTGATGTGATTTATGATGTTTACTTATTTGCAAATGTTGAATCACCCTTGCATCTCTGGGATAAATCTTACTTGATTGTGATGTATGATCTTTTTGATGTGGTGCTGGATTTGGGTTACTAGTATTTTGTTGAGAATTTAATAGTCGTCTTTAAATTATGCTTAACATCCAAGTTTTGTCAGGTTTGTCAAACATAGAAATATCAACTTTCTGTATATAAACAACAGCACAAGCAAATCTGTACAACTGTCTTCCTGAAGAATCATCAATATTTCATTCTTTTAGGTGAGTTAATCAAGTCGTTGACATACAATTGCTTTTGTCTTTCTTGTGTCCATCATCAGATGAATGGATAAAGAAAATTATATATATATATATGTGTGTGTGTGTGTGTGTGTGTGTGTGTACATACAATGGAATATTATTCAGTTATAAAAAAGAAAGAATGAAATTCTATCCTTTGCATCAAAAGGGTTGCAACTAGAGGACATAATGTTGAGTGAAATAAACCAGAAACAGAAAAGCAGTGTGCTTGTTCTTCCTTATATGTTATACCATTAATTTACATACATAGTACAACACATTAAGGACAGAGATCCTACATGGGGAGTAAGTGCACAGTGACTCCTGTTGCTGACTTAACAATTGACACTCTTGTTTATGGCTTCAGTAATCACCCTAGGCTCTTGTCATGGCTTGCCAAGGCTATGGAAAACTTTTGAGTTCACCAACTCCAATCTTATTTAGACACGGCCATAGTTAAAGTGGAATTTCTCTCCTCCCTTCAGAGAAAGGTACCTCCTTCTTTGACAGCCCATTCTTTCCACTGGGGTCTCCCTTGCAGAGATCTTTCATTTAGGTCTTTTTTATTTTTTGCCAGAGTGTCTTGGCTTTCCATGCCTAAAATACTCTCATGGGCTTTTCAGCCAGATCTGAATGCCTTAAGGGCTGATTCTGAGGCCAGAGTGCTGTTTAGGACATCTGCCATTCTATGAGACTGCTGTGTATCCCGCTTCCCATGTTGGATTGTTCTCTCCTTTTTGATTCTTTCAGATAGTATTAGCAGACACTAGTGTTGTTTATGTGATCCCTTTGACTCTTAATCCTATCATTATGATCAATTGTGAACTGAAACTGATCACTTTGGCTAGTGAGATGGCATTGGTACATGCAACCTTGATGGGATTGTGTTGGAATCCCCTGGCACGTTTCTAACTCTACTGTTTGGGGCAAGTCCGATTGAGCATGTCCCAAACTGTACATCTCCTCCCTCTCTTATTCCCACTCTTATATTTAACAGGGATCTGGAAAACATCATGCTGAGTGAATTAAGCCAGTCCCAAAGGGACAAATATCATATGTTCTCCCTGATCGGTGACAACTAACTGAGCACCAAAGTGGAAACCTGTTGAAGTGAAATGGACACTATGAGAAACAGTGACTTGATCAGCCCTTGTCCTGACTGTTGTTGTGCAATGTAATACTTTATCCATTTTAGTATTTTTTTGTCCTAGTACTAGTGGTTGAACTCTGTAATTAACACACAATTATTCTTAGGTGTTTAAATTTTAACTGAAAAGTGATCCCTGTGAAATATAAGAGTGGGAATAAGAGAGGGAGGAGAGGTACAATTTAGGACATGCTCAATCGACCTTGCCCCAAATGGTGGAGTTAGAAACGTGCCAGGGAATTCCAATACAATCCCATCAAGGTGGCATGTACCAAGGCCATCTCACTAGTCCAAGTGGTCAATTTCAGTTTACAATTGATCACACTGATAGGTCTAAGAGTCAAAGGGATGACACAAACAAGACTAGTGTCTGCTAATACTAACTGATAGAATCAAAAAGGGAGAGAATGATCTAACATGGGAAGCGAGACACACAGGAGACTCATAGAATGGCAGATGTCATAAACAACACTCTGGCCTCAGAATCAGCCCTTAAGGCATTCAGATCTGGCTCAAGAGCCCATGAGAGTATTTTAGGCATGGAAAACCAAGACACTCTGAAAAAAAAAGACCTAAATGAAAGATCTCTGTGAGTGAGATCCCAGTGGAAAGAACGGGGCCATCAAAGAAGGAGGTACCTTTCTCTGAAGGGAGTAGAGAACTTCCACTTTGACTATGACCCTGTCGGAAAAAGATCGAAGTCGGCGAACCCTAAAGGATTTCATAGCCATGGCAACTCATGACTAGAGCCTAGGGAGATTACTGATGCCATAAACAAGAGTGTCAAATTGTTAAATCAACATCAGGAGTCACTGTGCACTTACTCCTTATGTGGGATCTGTCCTTAATGTGTTATCCAATGTGAAGTAATGCTATAACTAGTACTGAAACAGTATTTTTATGCTTTGTGTTTCTGTGTGGGTGCAAACTGATGAAATCTTTACATAGTATATACTGAATCAATCTTCTGTATATAAACATAATTGCAAATGATTAAAAAATCTTGGTGTTAAATTGGAAATTCCATAGATAATTAATCAAATTAAAAAAATCATCTAGGATCTCTGTCCTTAATGTGCTGTACATTGTGAATTAATGCTATAACTCGTACTCCAACAGTATTTTCACTTTGTGTCTCTACGTGAGTGCAAACTGTTGAAATCTTTACGTAATATGTACTAAACTGATCTTTTGTGTATAAAGAGAATTGAAAATGAATCTTGATGTGAATGCAAGGGTAGAGGGAGTGGGAAAGGGGAGGGTAGCGGGTGGGAGGGAGTTATGGGGTGGGGAGCCATTGTAATCCATAAGCTGTACTTTGGAAATTTATATTCTTTAAATAAAAGCTTTATATATAACAGGGATCACTTTCCAGTTAAATTTAAACACCTAAGAATAACTGTGTGTTGATTAAATAGTTCAACCAAGAGTATTAAGTTAAAAAAATACTAAAAGGGATAAAGTATTACGTTGTTCCTCAACTGTCAGGACAAGGGCTGATCAAGTCACTGTTTCTCATAATGTCCATTTCACTTCAACAGGTTTCTTTTTTGCTGCTTGGTTAATTGTCACCGATCAGGGAGAACATATTCTATTTGTCCCTTTGGGACTGGCTTAATTCATTGAAAGATGGTGAACTATGCCTGGGCATGGCGAAGCCAGAGGAAACTCTGGTGGAGGTCCATAGCGGTCCTGATGTGCAAATTGGTTGTTCAACCTGGGTACAGGGCAAAAGACTAATTGAACCATCTAGTAGCTGGTTCCCTCTGAATTTTCCTTCAGGAAAGCTGTTGCTCTCACAACCCCACAGTTTTATCCAGTAAAGCGAATGATTAGTGGTCTTGGGGCCGAAACTGACATCTTCTCACCTATTATTGTTTATAGCTCTTGCCTGTATTCCTGCTGAGCAATGGCCTTTTTACTTCTTGTTTATTTAGTGGATCTGTTTATTTAGTGGATCACCAAGCCTTTAATTATAATGTAAATTAGAAATATGTCATCTCAAAAATAAAAGAAGAAAATAACAGTGTTTTCCCACAGAGGCACTATAAAGCATCTAGATTTTTATGCACATGATGAGAAAGGTGAATAAGAGGAGTTAAAATCAGTGAGCAGGCTGAATGCAATGGAAGACTGTATTTTATGGTAACAAGAAAGGGAAGGAAGCTCGTGTTGTGGTACAGCTGGTTAAACTGCTGCCTGTGATGTTGATATCCCATGTGAACACCGACCGGTTGGAGTCCTGGCTGTTCCACTTCTAATACAGCTCTCCGCTAATGCACCTGAGAAACAGTGTAAAATGGTCCAAGGGCTTGAGTCCCTATCAGTAACGTAGGAAACCTGGATGGAGGTTTTAGCTCCTGGCTTTGGTCCGGCTCGGCCCTGCTTTTGCAGCTACCTGAGAAGTGAACAAATAGATGGAAGATCTCTTTCTCTCTGTCTCTCCTCTTTGTCACTTTGCCATCAAATAAATAAAATAAATGGAAAATGCATTTTAAAAAATAGTCCTTGCTCAAACAATTATCAAAGTTACAATAACAGGCCTTCTTATTGTATTCCTCTTAGTCTTCACTTTTATAAAAAATGCTATGTATTTTCCTTAGATAATTTTTAAAGACTAAAATTTTTCACATATGTGAAAAAGAAGAGTTGAGGACACATCAAAGTTATGTATACTCTGATCTTTCACTCTAAGGCTTCAGAACTGACAGCATTTCTGTTGTTTAAACAAAAAAGACTGCTACTTCCATACAAACTCTAACAAATCCATATAGATATACCATTGTGATAGAGCATGATCTAAGTGCATGATATTATCTCCATGACTTCAGCTGCTGTTTGTATGGTACACCAAGTGCTTATGGTTTTGTCATCACGCATTTCAGTGTCAGAGAAGGCATAAACATTTTCTTGGTTGGCTGTGTTCCAATAGAAAGCTTGAGATTCAGAGACGTATTGCTTGTTTTTAAAGTGGTTGAGACAGAAATCTAAGAAGTTAAAAAGATGTGTACTTATAAATATCCAGGGATGTATAAAAAAGATGGGCAAGATTGAACTAATAATTGTAGTTGGAGAGATTACAGAAATCTGAAATCATGGTGATGCTGGGGGAAATGGTACAGGCAAAATGACATTTATCAGAATGCTTGCTGGAAGACATAAACCTGATGAAGCAGGAGAAGTGCCAGTTCTAAATGTCACAAGCCACAGAAAATCATTCCCAAATCAACTGGAAATGTTCACTGGTTACTACATGAAAAGATAAGAGATGATTACACTCAACCCCAGTGTGTGACTCATGTAATGAAGTCTCTGTGAACTGAAAACATCGTTGATCAAGAGCTGCAGACATTATCCAGTGGTGAACTGCAGTGAGTAGTTCTAGCTCTTTGTTGGGGCAAACCTGCCAATGTCTATTTAATTGATGAACCATCTGTATATTTGGATTCCAGGCAAAGACAGATGGCAGCTTGGGTTGTCAAACATTCCATACTCCATGCAATGAAGAAGGCATTTGTTGTGGACATGACTTCATCATGGCCATGTATGTAGCAGATCGAGTCATAGTTTTTGGTGGTGTTCCTTCTAAGAACACAGTTGCTGTCCTCAAACAATTTTGGCTGGCATGAATAGATTTTTGTGTTATCTTCAAATTATATCCAAAAGGAATCCAAGCAACTATTGGCCATGAATAAATAAACTCAATTAAGGATGTACAACAAAAGAGGAGTGGAAATTACTTTTCTTGGATGATTAGATGGAATCTGAGAATATCAATAATCCATTTATTAAAAAACGATTGACCGCCGGCCGGCGCCGTGGCTCAACAGGCTAATCCTCCACCTTGCGGCGCCGGCACACCGGATTCTAGTCCAAGTCGGGGCGCCGGATTCTGTCCCGGTTGCCCCTCTTCCAGGCCAGCCCTCGGCTGTGGCCCGGGAGTGCAGTGGAGGATGGCCCAGGTGCTTGGGCCCTGCACCCCATGGGGAGACCAGGAAAAGCACCTGGCTCCTGGCTCCTGCCATCGGACGATCGCGGTGCGCCGGCTGCAGCGCGCCATCCGCGGCGGCCATTGGAGGGTGAACCAACGGCAAAGGAAGACCTTTCTCTCTGTCTCTCTCTCACTGTCCACTCTGCCTGTCAAAAAAAAAAAAAAAAAAAAAAAAACGATTGACCGTAGATTTTTGCCATATATAACTTTGATCAGGTTTTGTGCCCCATGTACTGTGAAGCTTACTTAATGCAACATCAAAAGCCAGTTATGTCATAAATTTTAGTCTGAACACAGAGAATGCCGCTTTTCTGCATTTGATGAGGCTCTTTTTGTGCGTAGAAAGTTATTTCAAACTGTACAAATTACCTTCAGGTTTTTACTATGTATAGGAAAATTTTCAAGAGGTGTAATAAATTCATGTATTAAATACTGATGCTCCTGGGAAGGCAGCAGAAGATGTCCAAAAACTAGAGCCACTGCCATCTAGGAGAGAGAGAGAGAGAGAGAGAGAGAGAGAGAGAGAGAGAGAGAAGAAAAATGCAGTATGTTTGTGCACATACACCAGTTACTTTGTATACAATAAAAAATGAGGATGGGGAGATGAAAGAATGTAGAACACTATATTGCAGCACTCAGAATATGATGGAGCCAAATTGCAGTTTTCTAATTGAGAGTTTAATCTTGGCCTGTAAGAGCAGAGTTCAGGTGTAAACTAGCAGGTTCCCTTGTAAGTAGACACCTGCTGTGTGCTGCTGGAACATGTCAAATGTATCTTTAGCCTCCGTTTCTGGCTGTGCATGTGTGTCTGATTCATGATAGGCTGCCTGTCAAGTTAGAATCTGATCTGCCTCATGGACAAACCCTGTCTGTCATTCACAATAGGCTTTCGTTAGTTTACCAGGTGGCCTCTTAAACTGTACTACAGAACCGTCCTATCCTGCCACCTTCAAATTATTATGATCATTGTTCTCATCCTTAACTCCTTCCTGGGGCTTTTAGTCTGAGTCTCCTCAGCTGCCGTTTCACAAAAGAGGCACCAGGTCTGGATGAACGAGCACTCAAACAGTACCAGGAGTAGCCAAGGTTACCAATTTTTAAGTTTAATATATTCTTCCATTCTCGTTTCTGTGCATTTACTTAATAGTAAATATGCAAAAAGTTTTGTACACTAAATTAGCAGTGTCTATTTCAAAGTAATTGAATAAAATAAGAAAAGAAAATATGATATATACACACACACAGTGGAATACTATTTAGCCTATAACGAAGAATGAAATTCAATCATTTGTGGCAACATGGATGAACCTAGAGGAAAGTATGTTAAATGAAATAATTTGGCCACAGAAGGACAAATACCACATGATCTCACTGATATCAGGAATCTGAATAAGTTGAACTTACAGAAGTAGAGGGTAGTATTGTGGTTACCAAGGACTTGGAGAGGAGATGGGCTGGAGGTTGAGGAGTTATGAATCAAAGTATATAAAATTCCAGTTAGAGAATGAATGAGTTCATATGATCTATTGTACAATATTATGATTGAAGTCAATAATAATGTATTATACTTATAAAAATTGCTGATAGTAAGTTTTAAGGGAGCTCACCACAAAAAATAATCAATGTATTTGGTCATGCATATGTTAATAAGCTTGATTTTGCCATTGTATAACATACATATTTCAAATCCACATTTTATAAATGATAAATGCAGGTAAATTTTGTCATATGAACAACTGTTTATTTGTCAATAAAAAGACCTAAAGAGCATGTTGAAAGTGGTTACCTCTGAAGAGACAGAATGGAGAGTGAGGTTGGTTGAAACTAGGGAAAGGAAGAACAAAGGATTGCTATTGTTTGAATCACATGTGTTAACTACCGTGCCAGAAGTTGAACTTGGAGCTTTAAAACTATGACTTTGTTTTAAGATCCACTTGTATTTACTGGAGGGATATTTAGGGGAATCAAAGCAGGAGTCACAGAGACAGTTGCTTTTGAGCTGGCATCTTATTTTACATTTTTTTTGGATTAGCACATAATACTTGTACAATTTTGTTGGGTGCATGCAATATTTCAAAACATGTATACAGAATAAGTTTATCAAATTGAACAGTTAATGTAGATGAAATTTGGACATCCAGGAAAAAAAAGAAAAAGTTATTTCAGCCAAAAACAGCGTTTTCTTGCTTTCCAATTGTAATTTGTCTTTGTTTTCATGACACTCGACCCTAGAATGATTTTGGTCAAGCACCTCATATGAATAAAGATCTGCACTTGGTCTTGTGGATACAGTTATGAACAAAGCAGACATAATCCTATACCTTCCAAGAACTTACACTGTGGTGGGAGAGATAGTCAGCAACCAATTGTACCCATAAAGATTTTGTGAAAATAATGATAAGTACTTCAGTGAAGTGCCAAGTACCAGGAGTGTAACAAGAAGACTGTGTCCTCCTCCAGAATATTAGGAGTCTTCCTGAAGATGTGGCATTTATACCAAGAGTTGAGCGGTAGCTGTGTGGAACTAGGTAAAGAAGTGGGAAGTTATCCCTCTTTCCAGACAGAGAGAACATGTAGAGGCAAACAGGAACATAGCCTTTTCAAGGTCCCTAAAGAAGGCATAGACTAAGTAAAGGAAGATAAAGCAAAATGTGAAGTTTGCGTTTCCTCAGAGAGATCTCTGGGAACACTTTGGTGTGTGTTCCTCCAGCGTTTTACTAAAATTCATTTTCCACACATACATAAACGTGCTCCCTTTAATTTGATTATAAGTACTTTTCTTTCTTCCTGTAATGTGCTTTTTCCTTCGCTTCATTCAGATTTCTGCTCAAATATCATCTTACCTAAAAACTTTCCCGAGTAGTACATCTGAACTGTCATTCTCTGATCACTCATCTCCACGCCATACACATTTTATTTCTGAAGCCATTCACTAGCATTTAACCAATTATATGCTTATGAGTTAAAAAAAAAAAAAAACTTGCCCCTTCTATCTCATGATGTATCAGTTCCACAAAAGCAGGAAGGCTGTCGGCTCAACTCTCTGTCCCCAGTGTTCAGTAAACATCAAATAAATATTTGTAGGATGGATGGGTGTATTACACCAAAGGATATATAATCTTTTTTAATGGATACATAGAATTACATTTTTCAGAATTGCTATAATTTATATGATTCCAATCTCTCTGTGTATTTTTGCTATTTCAAAATTATTGGGCTTAAATATGTTTCAGTAAACATACATATTGGCAAAGATGTAAGAGCATTTCTATGTTCCTTGTATTGCTGAGTATAATGTATACTTTAAACTTTGATGCATACCACCATATTTCATACTCTAAAAGTGTTACTAGTCCCAGCCAAGGATTTATGAGAATATTTATTGCAAGTATTTTCATGAGCATAGGATACTATTATTTTAATTTATTTTCTGCCAACTTCACAACATTGCTTTTTAAAATATTTATTTATTTATTTGAGAGGCAGAGTTGTAGACAGGGAGAGGGAGATAGAGAGAGGTCTTCAATCTTCTGGTTTACTCCCCAAATAGCTGCAACTGCTGGAGCTGGACTGATCCAAAGACAGGAACCAGGATCTTCCTCCAAGTCTCCCACGTGGGTACAGGGGCCAAAGCACTTATGCCATATCCCACTGCTTTCTCAGGCCATTAGTAGAGAACTGAGCTGGAAGAGGAGCAGCTGGGACATGAACCACATGGGATGCTGGTGCCACAGGCAGAGGTTTAACCTACTATGCCACAGGGCCAGCCCCACAATGTTGTTTAAATTAAGTTTCTATAATATTTTGTGAAAGGAAAGCTTTAATATGTTTATTGACCTATTTTCTTCTGTGAATTGCTTGTTCACATACTTTTCTTTTTATTTTTTATCCTTCTTATAGATATGTGGTATTTTACATATATTTCATAATTGGTATCTCAGTCTATGTCTTTTGATTTCCATTGGTGTTTTTTGGTACACAAACTCATTTAAATTGTTAAAATTAAAAATATTGAGCATTTTAACAGAAACATAAAATTATACATATCCATGGGCTACCATGTGATGGTTTGATACATGTATACATAGTACAATGTCCAGTCATGGTAAACATATCTATCTCCTCCAAAATTTACCGTTTCTCTATGGGGAAAATATTCCAAATCTTATCTTCTAGTTTTTTTTATAAAGAAATATACAGTGCTGATGCACTGTATATTATCCACAGCCATTCTATTGTGCAATAGAATTCCAGGATTACTTACTATCTAGCTGTAATTCAGTATGCACTAATCAACATTTCCCCATTTTGCCTTCCTTCCTCTCTCCCCATCCTGTAGTAAACATCATTATACTTTTACCTTTCAAGAAATAACTGTTAAGGGCCAGCGCTGTGGCATAGCAGGTAAAGCTGCCGCCTGCTGTGCTGGCATTCCATATATGGGCGCCAGCTCAAGTCTTGGCTGCTCCACTTCTGATCCAGCTCTCTGCTATGGCCTGGGAAAACAGTAGAAGATGACCCAAGTTCTTGGGCCCCTGCACCCACATGGGAGATCCCAGAAGAAGCTCCTGGCTTCAGATTGGTCCAGCTCCAGCCATTGAAGCCATTTGGGGAGTGAAACAGAGAGTGGAAGACCTCTCTCTCTCTCTCTCTCTGCCTCTGCCTCTCTGTAACTTTGCCTTTCAGATATATAAATAAATCTTTGAAAAAAAGAGAAATAACCCTTAGTTTTAGAATCCACATATAAATGGTTTAGATCTGTCCATTTTTATTTCTTCAGAAATCCTTTTTTATTTTTCACATTAGAAAATGAAACACTATACAAAAGGTTTTTCATAGCAGATTACACATATACCCCATTTAGACTTGCTCTCAAGGTGCTGCCAAGTATGGTACGTGCTGTCCAAGAAGGCAGTTGTTAATCAGGTAGCCAATATGTTGATTTAAGTGCAATAGCATGAAGGCCTCAATATGGAAGATTACATTCTCCTCTGTTCTAAAATTAGCTTAAATGGCATTGGTGTTCATATTTACAGACTTGAAATATAAGTCCTGAGCATCTGAGACCAGCTGACTGGAATTTTTGTCTCAGGTGGTTTTTTTTTTTTTTTTTTTTTGACAGGCAGAGCCAGATAGTGTGAGAGACAGAGAGAAAGGTCTTCCTTTCCGTTGGTTCACCCCCCCAAATGGTTGCTACAGCCGGCGCCCTGCGCAGATCTGAAGCCAGGAGCCAGGTGCTTCCTCCTGGTCTCCCATACGGGTGCAGGTCCCAAGCACTTGGGCCATCCTCCACTGACTTCCTGGGCCACAGAGAGAGCTGAACTGGAAGAGGAGCAACCGGGACAGAATACGGAGTCGATTTCGGGACTAGGACCCGAAAGGTCTGGGGCCAGTGCTGTGGTGTAGTGGGTAAAGCAGTGCGTGCAGTGCAGGCATTCTACATGGGCGCCAGTTGGAATCCCGGTTACTCCTCTTCCAATCTAGCTCTCTGCTATGGCCTGGGATAGCAGTCCCTGGGCCCCTGCCTACAAGTTTATCTGTTTTTGAAGCAACAGGTTACCAGTTCTCTTTCAGCCAGTTGATAAGATCATGTCAACTTTTTGCCACTGTGATAGCTGGCTTAGAAAGCTGTGGTTCACTGATAATTATGTTCTAACTTTGATGGCAAGACAACCATACAAGACTGCTAAGAGAATCATGATCCAGAACTCAGCATTGACTACTCAAATCCAAATGTAGGGGAATTCATCATGCGCTTTTAAAATTTTTTTAATTTTAATTTTTTTAATATTTTATTTTATTTTATTTTATTTTGCCAAGTACAGTTACAGAGAGAGTGAGAGACAGAGAGAATGGTCTTTCATCTGCTGGTTCACTCCTCAAAAGGCTACAGCGGCTGAAGCTGGGCCGATCCAAAGCCAAGAGCCAGAAAGGAGCTTATTCCAGGTCTCCCATGTGGGTGTGGGGTCCCAAGCACTTAGACCATCTTCTACTGTTTTCTGAGGTGATAGCAGAAATCTGGGTAGGAAGTGAAGCAGCCAGGACTCAAACCAGGGCCTATATGGGATGCCAGCATAGCAGGCAGTGGCTTTACCCATTATGCCACAGTGCTGGTCCCTGCTGAATAAGTTTTTAATGGATTCAATGTGCTTTGTAGATACAATTATTTTTTTAAAAAGTTTTGTTTATTTATTTATTTATTTGAAGAGTGGAGTTACAGACATAGAGAGGGAGAGACAGAGAGAAAGATCTTCCATCTTCTGGTTCACATCCCAAATGGCCACAATGGCTGCAGCTGGGCCTATATGAAGCCAGGAGCCAGGAGCTTCTTCCAGGTCTCCCATGTGGATTCAGGGACCCAAGCACTTGGGTCATCTTTACACTGCTTTCCCAGGCCATAAACAGAGAGCTTGATCAGAAGAGGAGCAGCCAGGATACAAACTGGCATCCATATGGGATGCCAGGCACCACAGGTGGAGGCTTAGCCTACTATGCCACAGTGCCTGCCCCTGTGGATACAATTCTAAGAACATAATGATATTCTGTTGCCATCATATGCTTATTCAGTTTTTGCTTACAACAATGTATTGAAACATCTAGTGAAGTTTGAAGTGTATTCAAAACCACAAGGCTGCTTTCATTTGAGATCATGTTTACTTTGGCATCGATACTTGCGCTGTTGTGATGTATGAATTGCTTAGCCATCATCTTTACTTAGAACTTCTGAAACATGTCTTTGTCCCCTATGTACTTAAAGACAACCATCACTTAACTGTGTTGATCTAGCTTTTCCTCTTTGGGGTTCATGGAACTTTGCTTCAGCATGGAATCACAGTATTGAGCCAGTAACTCAGGAGATTGACTGGATGACTGAGCCATTTTGATAACTGCATTGTGTCAAAGCGACCTCAAGTGCCGTCACAAAACCAGGGTCATTGTTGAATGCTGACTTTACTAGGGCATTATATTTTTTATGAACACTCTGCACTGTTTGTACATACGTTTTGGGGATGTTCATAGAAGATTCTCCATACTTTTCAATTATTGCAAAACCTTTATATTATGAACGTGTATCTCCAGTAGTTTTTTTTCAATTCTCCTAGGTCATCCTAGATTCTATGGAGAAGATTATACATACGCCACAAATCTTCATTCTTGTCAGCATACAATACATTCTGAAATTCTATGTGGCAAATTTCCAAGTCTTTTTCAATGAGGACTTGCTGACATTTTTTGCTCTCTTGTGTCTATCATGAAGATAGACCTGTACTCTTCATTGTTCCTCAAGCAGATGATTCTCTGCCTTCTGTGTATACTCAGTTCTTGGGTTCTGCCTCAAAAACTCAGTACTCTCTCTGGTATAAAGTCTCTCTGAGTTAGCCAAAAATTGAGATGCAAAGGATTCTTTAAACACTATTAACGCAGGGCCCTTTGCAAATGCATCATCTTCATTCAGCTTCAATTCCATATAAGACTGCACAATTCCATTAATTCATTTTGTGTTGATCGTTTCACCATTTC
Organism: Sylvilagus floridanus; assembly: GCA_949820135.1. Classification (NCBI taxonomy): domain Eukaryota; kingdom Metazoa; phylum Chordata; class Mammalia; order Lagomorpha; family Leporidae; genus Sylvilagus; species Sylvilagus floridanus. The sequence goes on from OX463223.1 coordinate 85,397,979, forward strand.
TTTTCTTCTTAATAAATTTCAAAACAGCATTTGTTACCTACTTGTTCAATATCTTGAACAATCTCCACAAGTCACCAATTCTAGTGAATGTATTTCGTATACTCATATTCTTTCTTTGTTACATTTGCAGTGAGCCCAACATCTATTGAGGTAGGCACAAATTCCATTCAACACTTTGCTTGAAAAATCAATAATCTTCCCATTGTTGTCTCTATCCTTAAGAAGATTTGTCAAATAATTATTCAAAAATTCCTTGTTTGAATAATTCTAAGGCAACAAATTGAACTCCTCAAGGTATTTACTCCTTTCTTTTTATTTAGAATGTGGGACTCCAGCCCCTTGTTTTCAGTTGGACTGGTGTACACTGGTGTAATAGTTACAAACATGAGTGTAGAGTCCCATGTGTCTGAACTTTGAGAAACTTTGTCTGGTATACAAGCTCTGAGGATTCAAGCTCTGAGGTTATCCCAGATCTGATAAAGGCCAACCAATCTGCTTCAACGTGAGGAGCCAGGAGCCAGGTACTTTTCCTGGTCTCCCCATGGGGTGCAGGGCCCAAGCACCTGGGCCATCCTCCACTGCACTCCTGGGCCACAGCAGAGGGCTGGTCTGGAAGAGGGGTAACTGGGACAGAATCCGGTGCCCCGACCGGGACTAGAACCCAGTGTGCCGGCGCCGCAAGGTGGAGGATTAGCCTGTTGAGCCACGGCGCCGGCCTAACGTGAGGATTCTGACTCCTGTTTGATGTCACTGTAAGCAATATTCTGAAGTCATCCAGTGCTGTAGTTCTTATTTAAGATACAGCTAATTCTTCATTAGTTGAAAATACACAGTATCTAAAAATTTAAGCACAACAGCTCAGAAAGTGTGTACTTTAAATGTAAAGAGTTAAGTCTCATTGTAGCCAAATTGTCATTGGTGTTTGTGATAGTCCCACAAGTCCAAATGCCACTATCCATTTTTTTTTTAAGATTTATTTTTTACTTATTTGAAAGGAAGAGTTTCAGAGAAAGGAGGAGATAGACACACATACACACACAGAGAGAAAGAAAGAGAGAAGGAGAGGGAGAGGGAGAGGGGGAGAGAGAGAGAATCTTCCATCCTCTGGTATACTTTCCAAATAGCCACAATAGCCGGTGCTTGGCCAGCCTAAAGCCAGGAGTCTGCAGCTTCTTCCAGGTCTCACATGTGGATGCAGAGGCCAAAGCCCTTGGGGCATCTTCTGCTGCTTTCTCAGACACATTAATAGGGAGCTGGATCAGAAGTGGAGTAGCCAGGACACAAACTGGCACCCTTATGGAATGACAGTGACACAGGCAGAGGCTTAATCTGATACACCACAGTGCCAGCCCCTCATTATACACTTTTATAATGGATTATTTGTTTTCTTTGCTATTGAGTCATTTTAATTCCTTAGATATGCTGGATACTAACCCTTTTTCAGATGAATAACTTGTAAATATCTTCTCCTATTCAGTAGATTGATTCTTCACTCTGTTGATTGTTTCCTTTGCTTTACAAAAGCTCTTTTTTTAACTTTTATTTGGTAAATAAAGTTTATGGATTACAATGGCTTGCCCCCCATAACTTCCCTCCCACTCACACCCCTCCCATCTCCCGCTCCCTCTCCCATTCCATTCACATCAGGATTCATTTTCAATTATCTTTATATACAGAAGATCAATGTAGTATATATTAAGTAAAGATTTCCACAGTTTTCACCCACACAGAAACACAAAGTGTAAAAATACTGTTTCAGTACTAGTTATAGCATTACTTCACTTTGGACAACACATTAAGGACAGATCCCACATAAGGAGTAAGTGCACAGTGACTCCTGTTGTTGACTTAACAATTTGACACTCTTGTTTATGGCATCAGTAATCTCCCTAGGCTCTAGTCATGAGTTGCCATGGCTATGGAAGCCTTTTGAGTTCGCTTATTTCAATCTTATTCACAAAGGGTCATAGTCAAAGTGGAAGTTCTCTCCTCCCTTCAGAGAAAGGTACCTCCTTCTTTGATGGCCCCGTTCTTTCCACTGGGATCTCACTCACAGAGATCTTTCATTTAGGTCTTTTTTTTTTTTGCCAGAGTGTCTTGGCTTTCCATGCCTAAAATACTCTCATGGGCTCTTCAGCCAGGTCTGAATGCCTTAAGGGCTGATTCTGAGGCCAGAGTGTTGTTTATGACATCTGCCCTTCTATGAGTCTGATGTGTATCTCGCTTCCCATGTTAGATCATTCTCTCCCTTTTTGATTCTAACAGTTAGTGTTAGCAGACACTAGTCTTGTTTGTGTGATCCCTTTGACTCTTAGACCTATCAGTGTGATCAATTGTGAACTGAAATTGATCACTTGGACTAGTGAGATGGCCTTGGTACATGCCACCTTGATGGGATTGTATTGGAATTCCCTGGCACGTTTCTAACTCCACCATTTGGGGCAAGGTCGATTGAGCATGTCCCAAACTGTACATCTCCTCCCTCTCTTATTCCCACTCTTATATTTCACAGGGATCACTTTTCAGTTAAAATTTAAACACCTAAGAATAATTGTGTGTTAATTACAGAGTCCAACCAATAGTACTAGAACAAAAAAAGAAATACTAAAAGGGATAAAGTATTACATTGTACAGCAACAGTCAGGACAAGGGCTGATCAAGTCACTGTTTCTCATAGTGTCCATTTCACTTCAACAGGTTTCCACTTTGGTGCTCAGTTAGTTGTTGCCGATCAGAGAGAACATATGATATTTGTCCCTTGGGACTTGCTTACTTCACTCAGCATGATGTCTTCCAGATTACTCCATTTTATTGCAAATTACTGTATTTCATTTTTTAACTGCTGTATAGTATTCTATAGAATACATATCCCATAATTTCTTTATCCAGTCTTTGATTCGCATTTAGGTTGATTCCATATCTTAGCTATTGTGAATTGAGCTGCAATAAACATTAAGGTGCAGACAGCTTTTGTGTTTGCCAATTTAATTTCCTTTGGGTAAATTCCAAGGAGTGGGATGACTGGGTTGTATGGTAGGGTTATATTCAGGTTTCTGAGGAATCTCCAGACTGACTTCCATAGTGGCTTAACCAGTTTGCACTCCCACCAACAGTGGGTTAGTGTCCCTTTTCCCCACATCCTCTCCAGCATCTTTTGTTGGTAGATTTTGGGATGTGAGCCATTCTCACCGGGGTGAGGTGAAACCTCATTGTGGTTTTGATTTGCATTTCCCTGATTGCTAGTAATCTTGAACATTTTTTCATGTGTCTTTTGGCCCTTTGGATTTCCTCTTTTGAAAAATGTCTATTGAGGTCTTTGGCCCATCTCTTAAGTGGGTTGTTTGTTTTGATGTTATGGAGTTTCTTGATTTCCTTGTAGATTCTGGTTATTAACCCTTTATCTGTTGCATAGTTTCCAAATATTTTTTCCCATTCTGTCGGTTGCCTCTTCACTTTCCTGACTATATCTTTTGAAGTACAGAAACTTCTCAATTTGATGCAATCCCAAATGTTAATTTTGGCTTTGACTGCCTGTGTCTCTGGGGTCTTTTCCAAGAAGTCTGAGCTGGTACCTATATCTTGCAGTGTTTCCCCAATGTTCTCTAATAATTTGATGGTGTTGGGTCATAGATTTAAGTCTTTAATTCATGTTGAGTGGATTTTTGTGTAAGGTGAAAGGTAGGGGTCTTGCTTCATGCTTCTGCACTTGTAAATCCAGTTTTCCCAGCACCATTTATTGAATAGACTGTCCTTACTCCAGGGATTGGTTTTGGATCCTTGATGAAATATAAATTGGCTGTAGATGTTTGGATTGATTTCTGGTGTTTCTATTCTGCTCCATTGGTCTATCCATCTGTTGCTGTACCAATACCATGCTGTTTTGATAACAACTGCCCTGTAGTATGTCCTGAAATCTGGTATTGTGATGCCTCTGGCTTTGTTTTTGTTGTACAAGATTGCTTTAGCTATTCGAGGTCTCCTGTGTCTCCATATGAATTTCAGCATCATTATTTTTGCAGATCTGAGAAGAATGTCTTCGGTATTTTGATTGGTATTGCATTGAATCTATAAATTGCTTTTGTGAGAATGGACATTTGGATGATGCTGATTCTTCCAATCCATGAGCATGGAAGATTTTTCCATTTTTTGGTATCCTCTTCTATTTCTTTCTTTAAGGTTTTGTAATTTTCATTGTAGAGATCTTTAACGTCCTTGGTTAAGTTTATTCCAAGGTATTTGATTGTTTTTGTAGCTATTGTGAATGGAATTGGTCTTAGAAGTTCTTTCTCAGCCATGGCATTGCGTGTGTATACAAAGGCTGTTGATTTTTGTGCAATGATTTTATATCCTGCTACTCTGCCAAACTCTTCTATGAGTTCCAATAGTCTCTTAATAGAGACTATTTGGGTCCCCTAAATAAAGAATTCTATCATCTTCAAAGAGGGATAGTTTGAGTTTTTCCGTCCCAATTTGCATCCCTTTAATTTCTTTTTCTTGCCTGATGGCTCTGGCTAAATCTTCCAGAACTATATTGAATAGCAGTGGTGAGAGTGGGCATCCCTGTCTGGTGCCCGATCTCAGTGGAAATGCTTCCAACTTTTCCCTATCCAATAGGATGCTGGCCATGGGTTTTCCATAAATTGCTTTGATTGCATTGAGGAATGTTCCTTCCATACCCACTTTGCTTAGAGTTTTCATCATGATAGGGTGTTGTATTTTATCAAATGCTTTCTGTGCATCTATTGAGATAATCATATGGTTTTTCTTCTGCAGTCTGTTAATGTGGTGTATCACATTAATTGTTTTGCAAACATTGAACTATCCCTGCATACCAGGGATAAATCCCACTTGGTCTGGGTGGATAATATTTCTGATGTGTTGTTGAATTCTATTGGCCAGAATTTTATTGAGGATTTTTGCATCTATGTTCATCAGGGATATTGGTCTGTAATTATCTTTCAATGCTGCATCTTTGTTTTTGTTTCTTTGAATTCTGAAATCTGATTTTAAAAAAATTTCGCTCATTGGAATGGCCTGAAGCGTTTCCTCTATTATATCTCCTATTAGTTTTGAAGTTTCAGAAATCACATGCAGGACTTTAATCTATTTTGAGTTGATTTTTGTACCTGGTGAGAGATAGTGGTCTAATTTCATTCTTCTGTATTTTTTCAAATTTTCCTAACACTATTTATTGAAAAGACTTTCATTTCCCAATACATAGTCTAAGCACCTTTGTCAAAGATAAGTTCTATGCATATGCATGGGTTCTCTTCCAGGGCATCTATTCTATTTCATTGGCCTATACAACTATTTCATTCAAATAACATGCTATCTTAATCACTGTGGCTTTATAATATATTTTAAAGTCAGGTGTTTGAATACCTCTTGTTTTGTTCTTTTAGCACAAGATTTCTTTGGCCATTCAGGGTCTTCTTTTAGTTCCATGCAATTTTAATAGTATTTTACTAGTTTTATGAGAAATGTCATTGGTGTTTTGATAAAGATTGCATTATCATGTAAACCCCTTTGGGTAGTATGAACATTTTAACAATATCAATTCATCCAATCCATGGACGTTTGATGTTTCTCCTTTTCTCTGTGTCACTTTGCATTTTTTAAATCAATGATTTGTACATATAATTGCAGTGATCCTTAACCTACTTGACTAAATTTATTCTGAAGTATTTTTGTGCTTTATGTAACTATAGGAAGTGCAATTCTTTTGTTGGTTTATTTTTCAGGTAATTTATTATTATTGTATAAAAAGTTGCTGCATTCTGTACACTGACTTTGTATCCTGCAACTTTGCTGAATTTGTTTATTATTTCTAATAGCTTTTTGCTGGCGTTTTTGGAGTTTTATATATATGTACTATCTTGTCATCTGCAAATAATGACTATTTGACTCTTTTTCAAATGTAGGTTCCCTTTTTTTCTCATGACTAATTGTTCTGCTTAGGACTTTTAGGTCTATATTGAATTAAAGTGGTGAAATTGGCCATCTATGTCTTGTTTCAGATCTCAGAGAGAAAGCTTTTGGCTTTCCCCCACTCAGTACAGTGTTAGCTGTTGGTCAATATTATATATAATTTTGATTATTCTGTGTTGGGGTATGTTTCTTCTATATCTAATTTGTTCAGAGTGGTTTTTTTTTTTGGTCACAAAGGTATGTTGAATTTTATCAAATGCCTCTTCTGCATCTATTAGATGATCATATGCTTTTTGTTCTTCACTATGTTGATGTGGTTATCAAGTTTACTGATTTGTTTATATTAAACATCCTTACATCCATGGGATAAATCCCATTTGATTATAATGAATAATATTTTTAATGTAATCTTGGATTTGATTTGCTAGTATTTTGTGGAAGATTGTTATGGGGATATTGGCCTACATCTTTATTTGTTGTGTTATTGTCTTTTTTTGTACCAAGATAATGTGGCTTCACAGAATGGATTTAGAAAAATTTCCTCCTCCTACATTTTTTGAAATAATTTAAAGACTGGTGATAATTTTTCTTTAAATGTTTGGTAGAATTCAGCAGTGATCCATCCAGTCCTGGGTTTATTTTCATGGGAGACCTTTATTACTGATTTAATGTCACTATTTGTTATTGGTCTGCTTAAGTACTCTTTTTCTTCATTATTCAATTTTGGTAACACGCGTGCTTCTAGGAACTTATCTATTTCTTTCAGATTATCATTTTTGCCATAAAATTGTTCATGGTAATTGCTAATCTTTTGTATTTTTATGATGTTAGTCTTAGTGTCTCCATTTTCATCTCTGATTTTGCGTATTTGAATTTTCTCTCCCTCCTGCCCACATTCCCATTCTCCCTCCTTCTTCTTTTCTTATTTTTTCTTTTAATTTTTATGATGGCAAATACTTGTTTTGTATTCTTATTGTGGTTGTTTCTTTTTCTCTCTGTTATGATCTTCACTTTTGGTTTAATAATTTTCTATAGTAGTATACTTTGTTTTGTCATATTTGATCATTTTTATTTTAAAATTCTTTGAAGTGACTTATTTTAAATTAATGTTATCTTCAAAGGCTTAATTTTCCAGTAAAGACACTTCAGCAATAAAAAATAAAGATACCATTTTTCAGCAGAAAAATAGACAAGGACTATAAACAATAATCAAATAAAAAGATGCTCAACTTCCCTCATATCTATAGTAGCATACTTTGGATCCTTACTTCTTATGTTTGATTAAGTCTCTGACAGATTCTTGCTTTGTAATTGTCATGAGGCCTATAACAATCTTCTTTTGGTTATAACAAGCTACTTTGAAATAATAGCAACATATATTGTAAACAAAGGGAAAGAAACAGACAGAAACAGAGTTAAAAATAATAATGAAGAGCTCACTCTGCATTTAACTCAATTGCTTCCCACATTTTGAATTTTTTATGTTCCATTGTATCTCTTAACATTTAATATAGTTATAATTACTTTTAATTGTTTTGTTCTTACTCTTCATACTAAAGATATGAATAGTCTATGCACCATGTTCACAATATTTAAAGCATTCTGAATTTGCTTGGATAGTTACTCTTAACAGTGAGTTTTCTACCTTCTGATATTTCATTGTTATTGGTTAATATCTCATGTATCCAGCTTGAAGAACACTTTAGCATTTGTTATGAGAAGAATATGATGGTGTTGAATTCTCTCATTGTTTGTTTGTCAGGTAATGTCTTTATCTCTCCTTCAACTCTGAAGGTTAGCTTTTCCAGAAATAGTATACTTAAATAGCAATTTTTTGCTTCTGTACTGTGGAAGTCTTATCTCACTCACTCAGGTCAAGAAATAGAGCACTAGAACAAATTTCCATTCCTTGGGTCCAGAATCTCTTCCTTATGAAGATAGATTGGAGAAGATGCAAGATGATATCTACATAACATAATATGATCAGATATAAGAAAAACATGAGAGACATCTATATGTACTACCATGGTGTCATTTGTAAGATAAGTAAGCAAATGAAGGTGCAAAAGTTCATCTGATATGCCCTTGCTTATCTAAAGAAAGGGGGAATATGAATATAAATATACATATAATATATATTCTTATAGTAATAGAAAGTCCATAACATTCTTTAAAAGATTGTCAATAGATGGAGAGAAAATATAGAATGGCATGAACAGGAACTGAAGCTATAATTATGTGGATTTGAATTTGTATTCTATAGAAATTCAATACAATCATAATGTGAAATTAAACTCAATAAACTTTTATTTTCCAAAAAGATTTATTTGTTTGTAAGTCTGAGTTACAGAGAGAAGGAGAGACACAGAAGGAGAGCTTCCATCTGCTGGGTCATTCCCCAAATGGCCACAATGACTGGGGCTGGGCCAGGCCAAAGCCAGGATCCTGGAACTCCATCCAGTTCTTCCATGAGGGTACACGTGCCCAAGCACCTAGACCATATTCTGCTGCCTTCCCAGGTGCATTACAGGGAGCTGGCTTGGGAGCAGAGCAGCCAGGACTGGAACCGGCAACCATAGGGATGTCGGCATCACAGTCATTGGCTTAACTTGCTGTGTCACATGCTGGTGTTTCAAGAAACAATTTTAAATACAATGTTTAAAATAAAATAAACATATGTACCTAAATGTTTCTCCAGTGGTAGCAAAACCCACAGAACTAAATTATTTCAAGTTATTTTTATTACAAAGTTATTTGACTTTAAATCCCTACTAAAATATACCCCCAAAACAAAAAGAATGGCAATAGTAGCAAATGATCTGAAACAATAGTTTCTCTGGTAGTAATAAGCATTGCTGGTACCCAAATTGTTGTTTTGAACTACCATTTTCCAATGACTGAAATAAGGCTCCTTGGAGAAATGGCTAATTCTATGTCTAGAATGAGAAATCTATAAAATGAACTTGCAACATCTTGTCATGTAACGTAGCAAGGACATTGTCAGTCACTACTAACTACAAAGTGAGCAAATCAAATACATGTAAATGTGGTAAACTAAAGGAACGAATGAAGCATTTAACCCGCCTTTCCTAAATGAATTGTACCGTTAGGTAATAAAACAGTAGAAGGAGAGCTTTATTTATAGAAGTATGCCACTTCATAAATAAGAGGAAATGACAGGATTTGAATAAAACTATTTTGCCCTAATGAGTTAATGGATTTGGGCATTGAACATCATTGCCTGCTAGCATGACAAAAAGAGGGACAGCCAAACATTACCTGCCTCTGATGGAAGGTACATACCACCAGAAAATTGGATCTGAATCTGATTGAGACTCTTAATGTAACTACCCATTTAGAAGAAATACAGAAGACAGAGGAGTATGTTAAACACACGATGAGAATGCCACAAGAAAGATCCAAGCTGTAAGATATTTAAAAAAACTTCAAGAAATAAATTACAAGGGAGGGGAGAGGTGGAGGAAAAGGAGGAAGGGGAAGGAAAAGTAAGGGGAGGAGAAAGAGGAACAGAATTGAGTTAAAGCCATCCTATAGATTAAGCAGGTGATAGGAGGCATTATCAAATCATTTACCCTGAATGAAATGTCTTTCTTCTTTTCCTTTGCCTGACTAGAGTCTTATTAAGACTTACTTCCACCGTCAACTCCTTCAGGAAACTTTTCTTGAAGGCCCAGATTGAGTTAAAAGTACCCCCTCAATGACACCTTGCATAGGGACTACATTTCCCCAGCATCTAACAGTGCTTGACATATGTAGTCAATGCTTAGGAAGTACTTTTTTTTTTTTTACATACTTGAATGCCAGTTCAACTATTTCACAACCACCTAAGTCATTTAGGCAATCTCTAATAAAATTAAAACCAAATGTACTTTACCAAATATCTTCAATGTGGAAATTCTTCTTATAATAACTTATTGAAAAATGATCTTTGCACAGTTATATGATGAAATGCTGTTCATAGTAGGAAATTATAAGAAACAACTTCAGTGTTCATAACAAGAGGATGGTTAATGTAGGTGATGGCAAATAAGAAGGTTGATGAATCACTTTTTATACTGTTAGGAGAATCGAAAATGGCTGTGGGACTTGTGTCATACCATAATTCCTGACAGAAAGCAAGAGGGAGGTAAGAGAGAAGGGCAAAAGGTGCACTACTGGTGGGAAGAGAGCCGACTTCATGCATGTCCCAGAGGATGGTGGAGCTGTGCCCTGCTTATCCTGCCCCATGTAGTGAAACAGTGGGAGGGGCCGGCGCTATGGTGTAGCAGGTAAAGCCATCACCTGCAGTGCTGGCATCCCACATGGGTGAAGGTTTAAGTTGTGGCTGATCCTCTCCACTTACATTACAGCTCTCTTCTATGGCATGGGAAAGCAGTAGAAGATGGCCCAAGTCCTTAGGTGCCTGCACCCATATGGGAAGACCTGGAGGAAACTCCTGGCTCCTGGCTTTGGATCAGCGCAGCTCTGGCTGTTGCAGCCAACTGGGGGGTGAACTAGCAGATGGAAGACCTCTCTCTCTCTCTCTCTCTCTCTCTCTCCATCTCCTTCTCTATGTAGCTCTGACTTTTAAATAAATAAATAATTTTTTTAGAAAGGAAACTGTGGGAAAGTATGACTGCTTATCCACTGATGAATAGCTCTGTAGTCTTTTGGGGGGAAGAATTTGATTTGTCTGCACACATTAGTTGAAGAGCCATTTTCCTTCTACTTGAGTTACTGGCCCTTAAAATTTTGTACAGTGGCAGGATTCAGTCAGAAAACATGGACTTAGTCCTATTTCTGTCACATTCCTGCACTGTGTTTTAGGGTAAATCCCAGAACCTCTCTGGATCTGCCTTTCTCATTCTTTAAGGTAAAAAATATAGTACTTGCTGTATTAACCTCAGGGAGTTGTTGTGAGAATTAAACAATAGAATGGATGTGAAAGAACCTCACAGAGCACACATAAGGGTGATAATTGTCTCCGAAAAGGAAATGATAGATGAATATGAGAACAGAGAGACATAAGGATGGAGGAAAGCCATATGGCACACAGAACTGAATGATGCCACCTCCTCAAAGCTAGTGCTAGGAAAATCAATTGGACCATTGAATGGAAAAACTGTGCATCACTGACTTTAAAAATCTTGCTGTATACTGACAAGAGAAATAAGATGCAGGGATTTAGGTGTGTGATTTATGCGATTCAAATGATGAAGAATGAGAAACGTTGTAACAGTTGCTTTCAAACCTATCTATTGGAGTGATAAAAATACCTATTGTGTCAGCAACTTCTTGACCATACACAAGGCCATAAGATAAGTCAGAGGAAAATACAAACTGTTGTCCCTAGCACACTTCTTTATAGGAATGAAAGGAATGAAAATGATGTAGACACTGTAATATTACAACTATAGGCGTATAAATTCTAGACTTGTGTTTCCTTTGACAGTTCTGTTGTTAAGCTTAGTTTGTTAGTTTAGGGAAAGTCTTCACATGGCAAATTAAAGTGCCAGCTAAATATGGCTCCCTGGTAATTCATGTGAGCCCCTCACCGACTCTCAATTAACAGTGGTCACTGAGAAGTCACAGGCTCCTCCTTAAACAGGCAAAGGAATAACCATGAGAACAGAAGTATAAGCAAATGTGGAATTCAAAATGCTGTTTCTTGTACTTCCGTGGTGCTGAAGCATATAGAAAGTGCAGACTATGTTCTCTGAGTGCTTCTGCGGAGAATTTGAGGCATGAAGACTCACTCTTGGAATCACTGGGACTCTCCTTTCACCTTGGGCACCATTCAGCATGTTTTTGAGTTTCTTTTCAAAGGTTTAAACTTGTTGGCTGCACAGAGTGTTGAAGAGTCAGTGAATAAGATTCAAAAAAAAGTAATTTCCAAATATTTTATTTGGAAATATATTCTTTAGTCTTGTCAAGTACTGGAGGAATCAAATACAAATTCACAAAATTCAAGGGTATATAGTAAATCTGGGAGCTTTCTAGGCTCCCACAGAGCCCACCCCAACCTGAAACAGGCTCCTGAAAGACAAAAATCCCTAGGATCTGGACCTTTTAAATTTACCCTAAGCAAAAGAGAGATGTTCATTCTTGCTTCTGAGTAATTCTGAATGGCAAAGTAATGAGCAACACAGCTTGATGCACAGGTAAAGGAATTGTACTGTGAGTTGGCCCAGCCACCTGGTGCCTGGGCAAGTCACTGCCCTCACTGAGCCTCTGCTGTCTGCCTGATGAGAATCAGACACAGTGTTTGTAAAGTTGCTGTGAAGTGAATGGGACCTGGCAAAGGGAGGTGTTTTGTAAGCTGGAAGTCACTAAAGGAAAATAAGGAATTGTTTCATCTGGTGGCATTCTTAGTTTTCTGCTTTAACTATATTGTTCAGATGACTATGTGAATTCTTAGATTGCTGCATCTATTTGGTCCTGTAGCTCTTCTTTATCAGATGCTGATTTCCAACAATGAATTTGTATCCCATGTGTGGGTTCTTTTCATGGAGTGACAAAACTGGTAAAGAGTCAGTTAGGGTTACAACTAAGTGGGGTGTGGAAGGCATGATTTCCTTTCCTGTACACTCAGAAGAATTTTTACAGATTGCCCAGCAAGTAAACCCAACATTTCCACTGAAACCAAGGCCCTGTAACCAAGGCCCTGTAAGCATAAATCTGTTGGGAGTCTTCTGCTCCTAAATCCCAACATCCAAGGGCATCTGCATATGTAATCTGAAAATGGAACCTGGGACCCAGGAGAACACCACTGTTCCAACATACTTCTAGGGAAGATCCCTGCCAAGATGGCAATAAGAAGCAGAGGAACTTAGAAAGAGAACCTGCCTATAATCATATTTTGAATTAGCTTTCTAATTTTTTACATTGTCTCACACTGTCAACCAAATTAACTCACACATGAGTGTGAAATGTGATGGCAGCAAAGTCCAGGCTCTGTTCCTGCTGGCCCTTTTTTGAAAACTATTTATTTATTTGCATGTATCTCATAAATACAACACTAGGAACATAGTAATTCTTCCCACCTTATCTGGCCTCCCACCCCTCTTCCACTTCCCTCTCCTGTTCCCTGCCCTGCTTTTCACTAAGATCTATTTTCACTTAACTTTATATACAGAGGATTAACTAAGAGTCCAACAGTTAGTCTGAGCAAGAAAAAGAACAAAGAAAGAAAAAAAAGAAATTAAAAAAAAAAAAAAACCAAACTGTTCCTCATCAGTCCAGACAAGGGATGTTCAGAGTTATTGCATTTCCAAGGTGATTTCACTTTTTTTTTCTTTTTTTCCCTTCCTCTTTCCCCATCCTTCCTCTCCCTTCTTTCTTTTTAGAAACTTAATTATCTTTAAAGAAGAACCTGTCTCTTGACCTTCCTGTTACCCTGGGGGTGTCCCCAACAATTCCTTATTTGTTTGGCGCCATCAGGTTGGACAAAGGCCACAGTCATCAGTTGTATTGTTGAAGACTAGGAGTTACAACTTGCAAGGACAATAGGAGCAGGTGTGGATCCAGAACAGCCTGATTTCTTTGAACCTTCTCACCAGTTTCTCTCAGGATCAGCCTGCTTAGGTATAGCTGGGCTGATTTCCATGCCTTCCTTTTCTTGTCTGAATCCATGATGATCTGAAATGTCAAAGAGGATAGTTAATAGCCCAACATGGTCATAATCCCTCCCTTACTGATCTCTTCCTATCCAACATCTTTAAATGACAGTTCTTACTTTATAATTCCCTAATTTATACCTGTAGCCAGACTTCATATGAGTAAGTGAGCTTTTTGCTCAAGCTAAAAGTCTAAGTGTTACTCTTTCTCCCTTTTTTGCTCTGATATCTGACATTCAGATAAAAACCTATCTTGTCAACTCTACATTCAATATACTCTGCAATCCTACAATATCTCTTACCTCTGTTATTAACTTACCCAACCAAATTGCCACCATCTCTTGCTTGGTCTTATGAAAATATGCCCATTCCCTCACTGTATCTTTATCCAGGATCTCTATCTATCTATCTATCTATCTATCTATCTATCTATCTATCATCATATATCTATCATATATCCACCCATCAAATCATTGAATCTATCCAATATATCTCATTTTCTTTTTCACTTTGCCATTTTAATATCAAACTTTCTGATTCTTTGAACTCCTGAAAATGTTAGTGTACTTTGCTTTATGTACATGTGTGTTTTAAATTAGCTTTATTGCACATGGCATTGTACTCTATATCTTATTGCATCTTGTTTCATGCTGATTTCACTCAACACTGTTTTAATATTGGTCCATCTAACTATGTATATATGTATGTATGCATATATATATATATATATAATGTTAATTCCGTTGCATTCTACTTATTTTCCTTCAACTTATGAGTATCCAGATTACTTCATATTCCTTGACACTGAAATATTAGGTCTTACACACGCCCTTCCACGGACTTGCATAATTTTCTTTTGGGGATGTATACACAAGAGAGAATTATTGTATATGCTGTGCTCCAGAATGTCCCCTACCTGTCCACACTTTCACCATAACTACAGTGAAAGGATTATTCCCTCTGCTCGCTTGTTTCCACCAGTCTTTGTTGTATGCTAGCTTTCTAACACTTGCCAGTATTATATGTGTTAACTGAAATCTCATTTTTGTTTGAATTGACATTTTTCTTAATACTAAGTTTCAGCATGATTTCATGACTTGTTAACCTTTGATTCTTATCTTCTTCCTATTCATTTCTCCTCCTTTCTCATTTTTCCTTCCTCCTCCCTTCATTTTCCTTGTTCTCATTTTTTCTCCTCACATCTCCCTTCTCCTCTTCCTTAGCTGCCTCCCCTTCCCAATTTTCTTTTTCTGGAATGCTCATACCATTTGTCCACTTTTCTGTTGAGGTTTATGTTTTTCTTCCTTTCATTCTGAAAGTGCTTTTGAATACTTTAGGCATTTACTAATTAGCTGATTTTAGATCTAGCATATAACATATTCTAATGTTTCATCTGTCATGTATCTTTGTCTTTGGTGTTCATTATTTGAAACAATACCTTAATTTTTGGTATAAATGCAATTCTTATTTTGTTTTTGACTTTATGATTAGTACTTTTGAAATATAAAGATATCTTCTCTTGTTCCTAAGTGTAAAATAGTCCCTAATTTTTCTATAACTTTTATGGGTTTTCCTTTTACACTTAGATATGTAACCCAATTATTATCTGCCTTGTGTATGGAGTATTGAGTATGGCTCCAGTTTTATTTTCTCTACATAGTGAGATAATTTTCCCAACCATGTCTACTGATAAATCCATCTCTTACTATGAATTTGTGATGCCATCTCTATCATATATTAACTTCCCATATATTGATGGTTCTTTGTATGTATTCTCTCCTTTGTTTGTCTCTTCTTTTAATGCCATACTCTGTTTTACAAATATACCTTTGTATGGGCTAAATTTCCCACCTTACTCTTTTTAAAGGGTTGTATTAGCATGAATGATCCATTATTCTTACATAATTTTATGATAAACTTGTTAAATATTAAAATAGAACCCAGTTGTAATTTTCTTCAGGCATGAAATAGAACTACAGATTAATTTGGAAGAGAACTGACATCTATGAAAGAATAATGTCATACCCCAAAAGTGTACATGTTCTAATTCTAGGAACTAGTAATTATGTTAGGATACATGACAAAGAGGAATTAAGTATACTAATCAGCTGATCTTAAAATAGACAGATTATTCTGAAATATCCAGGTAGACCCAATATTTATTATAATGGCCCTTTAATATAGAAGAGAAAAACAGTAGTGGAGGTCAAAGTGATGTGAATTGGAAACTTGAACCACTTTTGCAGGCTTTGAAGACTGAAGAATTGGGTCTTGAAACCAAGGAGTATAGATGGTCTCTAGAACTTGAAAAGGGAAAGGAAAGGGATTCTTCCCTAAAAATTACTTACTTTATCCTAGTAGGATTAATTTCAGATTTTTGAACTATTGAATTGTAAGATAATAAACATATATTGTTTATTAATAAACATATATTGTAAGACAATTGTAAGATAATAAACATATATTGTTTAGTCCACTAACTGATAATTTTCTACAGCAGCAATAGAAACTCAGAGAACATCTTCATGATATTAAAAGTAGTTTCATCTAAGAGCATTCAACGTCTTTGTCTGTGTAGATCATCTTTTGTGTTCTTCATTAGAGCTTCAATGTCTTATCCACACAAGTCTTATATATTCTTGGTGAATTTCCTACATACTTTATAAATTTTTATCGCTATTATGAATGGTATAAAAGAATACTTTTTAGGTTTTGGGGGAAGAAAGGGCAGTGCTTATTGGGTAATATTGTATCTGTCAATTTCTATTTTTTTTTAAAGATTATTTATTTGAAAGAGTTACACACCGAGAGAAGGAGAGACAGAGAGGGGGAGAGAGAGAGGGAGAGAGAGAGAGAGAAAGAGAGAGAGAGAGAGAGAGAGCGAGAGCACGAGTGCTTCCATCTGCTGATTCACTCCCCAAGTAGCCTCAATGGACAGGGCTGGGACAAGGCAAAGCCAGAAGCCTAGAAATCTACCTGGGTCTCCTACACTAGTGCAGGAGCCCAAGCACTTGGGCCATCTTCTGCTGCTTTCCCAGGTGCATTAGTAGAGAGTTGGATGAGAAGTGGAGCAGCAGGAACTTGTGCCAGTTCCCATATTGCATATGGTCACTTAATCCTCTGAGCTAAAATTTTATTTTATTTTTTTAAATATTTTTTTCATTTATTTATTTGAAAGTCAGAGGTACACAGAGAGAGGAGAGGCAGAGAGAGACAGAGAGGGAGAGAGAGAGAGAATCTTCCATCTGCTAGCTCACTCCCCAGTTGGCCATAATGGCCAGGGCTGTGCCGATTTGAAGCCAGGAGCCAGGAGCTTCCTCTGGGTCTCTTCCGTTGATTTCCCAGGCCATAGCAGAGACCTGGATCAGAAGTGGAGCAGCCGGGTCTCAAACCAGCACCCATATGGGATGCCAGTACTTCAGGCCAGGGCGTTAACCCGCTGTGCCACAGTGCCGGCCCCAAGTTACAATTTTAGTTTCTTAAATACTTATTATTGTGGTGAGATGTCTGTTCTTCCTTTTACTTTTTTTCTGATTAAGTCTTCTTTTGTTGATTGAAAATTTATGTATCCTAGTTTATTTAATATGGTTGTTTTCTTTAAGGCTCATGTTCCTGTTTACTTTGTTGATTTCTTTTTTAAATTTTATTTTAATTTTTAATTAGTTTTAACAGATTCAATGTCTCTGTAGATTCTAAGAACATAACTATATTTCCTCCTTTTCTCTCCTTCTCTCCTTCTCATCCTCCTACCTTCCTCTTCTTCCCATCCTCCTTCTTTCTCCCTTTTTTTATTAGTTGAGATAAAATATTTTAAATTTACATTACAGTAAAAAGCTTAATACTTCACTGAATAAGAAGCTTAACAAATAAAAAGCAAAAACCCTAGGTTTAGTGGGAATATAGACAACGGCTATAAACAATAACTGAATGCACAAATGACCATTTAACCCAAATACAATAAATTTTAATCACAAATAATAAAACTATAGCATACATTGGTTTCACAAATGTATGAAATGAAGTTTTACAAAACTATATGTTCAACAATTCTGATACACACCCTTATATTTTTTGTCTTTCTTCTGCTTTTTAAAAAATTTTAGCTTCCACATATAAAGGAGAACATATGGTATTTGTCTTTCTGGATCTGGCTTGTTTCTCTCAACATGCAACTTGAGTTATATCCATTTTGATTCAAATGGTAGAATTTCATTATTTTTTATAGCTGAATAATATTCATTTGTGTATATATATATCACATTTTCTTTATCCATGCATCTGATGACAGACACCTTGGTTGATTCCAAATTTTGGCTATTGTGAACAGTGCTGCTATGAACATGGTGGTACAAATATCTCTTTGACACACTGTGTTCAAGACTTTTGGGTAAATGCCCAGTAGTGGGATGGCTGGATCATATGGCAAGTCTGTTTCTAATTTCTTAAGAAATCTCCATATTGTTTTCCATAGTGGCTGCACTAATTTACATTCCCACCTATAGTATATAAGTGTTCCCCTTTCTCCACATCCTTGCCAACATTTTTTATTATGTATTTTGGATTTTAGCTATTCTGACAGGGGTGAGGTGATGTTTCTTTGTGGTTTTGATTTGCATTTCCCTGATTGCTAATAGTGTTGAATATTTTTTCACATACTTGTTGACCATTTATATTACTTCTTTTGAGAACTATTGACGTCCTTTGCCCATTTCTCAACTGGATTGGTTGTTTTTGTTGTTGTTGAGTTTTTTTTTAAAGATTTTATTTATTTATTTGACAGGTAGAGTTACAGAGAGTGAGAGAGAGAGACAGAGAGTAAGGTCTTCCTTCCGATGGTTCACTCTCCAAATGGCCGCAATGGCTGGAGCTGCGCCTATCCGAAGCCAGGAGCCAGGTGCTTTCTCCTGGTCTCCCATGTGGACAACAGGGGCCCAAGCACTTGGGCCATCCTCCACTGCCCTTCCGGGCTACAGCAGAGAGCTAGACCGGAAGAGGAGCAACCGGGACTAGAACTCAGTGGCCATATGGGATGCCAGCGCTGCAGGTGGAGGATTAACCTAGTGTGTCATGGAGCTGGTCCCATTGTTGAGGTTTTTAAGTTGCTGATATATTCTGGATATTAATCCTTTGTCAGATAGGTGATTTGCAAATGTTTTTCCCATTCTTTTGGAGGTCTCTTTACTTTATTGATAGCTTCCTTTGCTGTGTAAAAGGTTGAGTTTCATATAATATCATTTTTTTTTTCAGTTTTAGCTTTGTTGCCTGTGCTTTGGGGGGGTCTTGTCCAAGAATCCATACCCTACACCAATGTCTTGGAGTGTTTCCCCTACATTTTCTTCCAGCAACTTCATGCCACAGGTCTTAAATTTAGGTCTTTTTTCTATCTTGAATGTATATTTGTATATGGTGAGAGGCATGAATCTAATTTCATTCTTCTGCATATAAAAAACCAGTTTAGGGGCCGGAGCTGTGGCACAGCGGGTTAATGGTCTGGCCTGATGCGCCGGTTCTAGGTTCTAGTCTTGGCTGCTCTTCTAATCCAGCTCCCTGCTGTGGCCTGGGAGAGCAGTGGAGGATGTCTCAAGTCCTTGGGCCCTTGCACCAGCGTGGGAGGCCTGGAGGGACCTCCTCGCTCCTGGCTTTGGGTCAGCACAGCTCTGGCCATTGTGGCCAATTGGGGAGTGAACCAGTGGATGGAAGACCTCTCTGTCTCTCCTCTCTATGTAGCTCTGACTTTCAAATAAATAAAATAATTCTTAAAAAATAAAAACCTGTTTTACAAGCACCATTTGTTGAAGTGACTACCCCTTACTCCACTGTATGATATTAGCACTTTTGTCAAAAAACAGTATGTATGGGAATTAATATATGGGCTCTCTATTCGGTTCCCCTGATTTATGAATCAGTTTTTATGCTAGTCCTATACTGTTTTAACTACTATAACTTTGATTTTAAACTTGTCAGTATCTATATCTTATCCCTAACTAGAAAAGTACTTTATCACACTTTTTAAAAAAAGATTTATTTATTTATTTGAAAGTCAGAGTTACACAGAGAGAGGAGAAGGAGAGAGAGGTCTTCCATCTGATGATTCACTTCCTAATTGGCTAAAATGGCCAAAGCTGCACTGATCGGAAGCCAGGAGCCAGGATTCTTCCCAGTCTCCCATGCTGGGTACAGGGGCCCAAGGACTTGGGCCATATTCTACTGCTTTCCCAGGCTATAGCAGAGAGCTGGATTTGAAGTGGATCAGCCAGGTCTCAAACCGGCTGCCATGTGAGATGCTGTTGCTTCAGGCCAGGGCATTAATGCCTTTTTGTCCCACAGCACACCACCCTCTTCATAAATGCCACTTCTGTAAAGAATTTCAGGTCAGGTTTGTTTTGGTATGCATACTAACATATATGTTGAAATTGATCCATTCTCACCTAACTTTAATAAGGACTGCTTGCAGAGCTGACCGATGGCTTGGCATCTGGGAACTTGTATTTTGAAATGTTCCCTCTGTGACTAATTGAAAAGGTTCATTTGTACACCTAGAGCACCGAGCCCTATTATACTAGTCTGCTTGCATTGCTTGTATGAACAACTTGATTGATGGTGAACATTTGCTTTCCTTCTGGGCATATTGAATTTTATAAATTGTGGCTAGTTATATAGGGAGAGAGTGTTTATGTGACCAGCTTTCAGTAAAAAAACATGAAGTCTAAATAGTAAGTGGGCTTTCTTTGGCCAAAATGTTATGAACCCATTACCCTGGTTTATTCCTGGAGAACAAAGCTTGCTCTGTTTGACTCCTTTGCCCTCCACTCATGAGACAGAATTTAAAAAGCTTACCCCCTGAGTCTTTCTAGACTTCATCGTTGTATCTTTTTTCTTGCTTATCTTTTTTTGCATCCTTTCACTGAAATAAAATATACTCATGAGTACAAAACCAAGGCCCTGTGAGCTTTTCTAGTGAATTACTGAATATGGGTGCTTCAGTAGCCTCAAAACAATGGCTCTACAATATTATTTTTCTTTCTCTTATATTTTAAAACAATAATAATTTTTATCAAAATCATTTTTACCTCTAATATATCTAGCAATTCTTCTCACCCATTCTAAAAAACATTATTTATTTGAAAGGCAGAGAGAGAAAAAAAGAGAAAGAGAAAGAGTGAGCCTTCATCGGTAATTCACTTTCCAAATGCCCACAATGGGCAGGACTGATATGGGCTGAAGTCCAGAACCAGGAATTTAATCTAGGTCTCTCATGTGGATGGAAGGAACCCAGTAACTTGAGCTGTCTCCACTGCCTCCCAGGATTTGCATCAGTGGGAAGCTACAGTCAGGAGTTGGAGCTGGGCATTAGACACAGGGACTCTGATACAGGACACAGGCATTTTAACTGACCTCAAATGCTAGCTAAACACTTGACTCTCACCAAGATTTCTGAGGCCTGTGTACCTGAGAATATTTGCATTACATTGTCACATTCATGAATGTAACAATTGCCACATTGTGGATGAATACAAAACTCTAATGTCAAAACTCTTTTCCATCAATATTATACAAATATTATACAAATATTATACCCTTTCCTCATTACTGAAAAGTCTGATATAGGTCTGATTTGTTTCTTTGTAAGCTATCTGGCCTTTTAGTATAAAAGCATTTAGATTTTTTTAATGTCTTTAATATTCTTAAGTTGTTCTATAATATGTTTATGTTGCATTTTGCTACATTAGCAATAGACAAAATAATACACCATCATAATAAAATTAAGTGATTTCATTTAAGTGCATGGCATTTTGTGACCCTTTTCCATCTAGGTTTTTAATTTGAGGAAATTTATGTCCATTATTTCTTCAAACAGTTCCTTATGCCCATTTTTATCTCTCCTTCTGGGAAAATTACTATCCAAATACCAGTTTTTCTGTTTTTACCCTCCATATTTCTTTCCATACTATTGTCTGTGTGGAGAATTCCAATACATTAATTCATTCAACAGTTGTATCTAATTTTCCTATTTACTTTGTTCTTTTTTTTTAGTATTTTCCACATTTAATGTCTCTATGAGATTCTTTTTTATAATTTCTTATTATCTCAATATCAATGACTTTTTAATCACTTTTTAAAAAAACATTTATTTATTTGAAAGGCAAAGTTACAGATAGGAAAAGACACACACAGGCAGACACACACACACACACACACACACACACACACACACAGAGAGAGAGAGAGAGAGAGAGAGGGAGAGAGAGAGAGAGACTGCTTCCATCAGCTGGTTAACTCCCCAAATGGACACAGTGGCTGAAACTGGGCCAGGCTGAAGCTAGGAGTCTGGAACTCCATCTAGGTCTCCCTGGGCAACAGGGGCTCCAGCACTTGACCAACCTTCCTTTGCTTTCCCAAGTGCTTTAGCAGGAAGCTGATCCAAAAATGGAGCAACTGGGATGCTGGGACTTGATCCAGTGCCCATATGGTATGCTGGTGTTGTAGGTGGCAGCTTAACCTGCTGTGCCACAATGTTGGCCCTATTTTTTCACTTTAAGTATATTTATCATGCTTAGTTTAAATAAAAGTAAATTCATATATTATCTTACATATTGATTTGGCATTAAATTGCATAAGGATGATAAATTTGTTCTCTTTCTTTTATAGTGAATATATCTATGGTATAGTTATTGCAGAAGCCTCGAGAAGGGTGTGTAGGTATGCCCTACACTGTGTAAATCCCAGAGAGGGAAGCTAACTGCCTTGTAAGCTTCCTTTTGGAAAGGCCCACAAAGAGAATAACTGAGAGAAGCCTCTTGCCAGTAGCCTGTGAGGGACTGAATCTTGTGAATAGTCATGAGTGAGATTAGAAGACATTCTGGGGGCTGGTGCTGTGGCACAGTAGACTAGGCCTCACCTGCAGTGGTGGCATCCCATCTGGGCACCCATTTGTGTCCTGGCTGCTCTACTTCTGACCCAGCTCCCTGCTAATGGCCTGGGGAAGCAACAGAGGACAGTCCAAGTGCTTGCATCCCTGCACCCATGTGGGAGACCTGGAGGAAGCTCCTGGCTCCTGGTTTTGGTTCAGGCCAGTTCCGCCTGTTGTGGCCATTTGGGGAGTGAACTATCAGATGGAAGACTCTCTCTTTCTCTTTTTCTTTCATAACTCTGTCTCTCAAATAAATAAATGAATCTTTAAAAAATAAAGAAGATAAAGATCCTTCGTGCAAGAGGATTTTCTTTCTTTTTGCCAACAGCTAGACTGTAATCTCAAGACATAGGTGAGTCAGAGATACCCAGTTTATATGTGCCAAGATTCCTAACACATAGAAACTGGGAAATAATAAATGTGGCTATAAGATGCTAAATTTTAAGGTAATTTGTCACACTGCGGTAGATAGCTAATACAGATTTAGTGTAAGAAATGGAGTGCTGCCATAACAAATATTTTAAATAGCTTAAGAACCAGGTAGTGGGAAAAAAGGTAGAAAGATTTTGATAAGCATGATAGGCAAAGCTTAAAGTGATTTGAACATAGAAATTTGAATTTTGAGGAGGCTGCTGCTAAGGCTTTAGGGAAAATCCTATTGGGAGCTAGAGTCAAAGGGGCACTTGTTATATAATGGCAGAAAATTTAGCAACACTGTTACCTGCAGTAAGTAACACAAAAAGTGGAAACAGCATCATGAACTTAGAAGGTTTCTACATGAAATCTGGAAGGTGTCGCTTGGTTTCCTCTTGGAGCTTATAGTAAAAAGTGAGAGGAGATAAATCGAGGGAAAGAATATTAAACAAAAAGGAGCCAGGACTTTATGTTTTTGAAAATTTTCAGTCTCTAACCATAAAACAATGATAAAATTAAGAAATGGCTTCTGAGGTAAGAACAAATCCAGAAAAATGGTCTGAAAAAAACCAAGGAAGTGACTAGATAAGCATAAACACTTTTTCCTAAGACTTCAGAAAAACTCAAGGTGTTATTTCCGACTAGTTTTCAGTCACACAAAAGATCTTTTAACCAGATTAAGGATGTATCTCCCACATTCTTTAAATAAAATATTAGGAGCCTTAGGAACTTTGAGATGTCTCAAATATCCTGTCTCAAACAGGTTTATAAGTGTGACTTTTTTACACTTGAGTACAAAAAGATTCACAAGAAATCCATAAAAATTTAGATAATTGTGTCAGTAGACACACTACCAACTTGAACAATGATAAAAGGAATGAAGGGGACAAATTCATTTGACACCCAAAATTCTGCTACTAGGAGTAGGAAGAGAAAAGTAGTTAGCCACGAATATGTGCTGCCTTTCAGGAAAAGGGAATGATGGTTCAGAGGGCAAGACCAAGGGTCAAAGGACAGAGCCAAGATCCACAGGGAATTTTCCTCAGCCCTTGAGACCTATTCAAGGAATTTCCAATATTTGCCATGCAGGATTTCAGAATCGATATAAATCACTGGATCTTTTGTGCTTCTCATTTTCTGTCATTTTAAATAGGAATTTCTGCAATTGTTATCCTTATGACTGGTCCATTATTGTACGAGGCATGGGAGAGGCAGCTAATTCATTTCTTTAGTTTCACTGGCCTACAGACTGAAAGGAACTATACTGAAGTAACTGTATTTAAAGAATTATACCCCAAGAAGTCTCATCTACTCTTGGACCTGATTTAGATGAGATTCTGTACTTTGAGCTGATGCTGTAAAGTGATACTTAGGGACCTTAGAAGTAAGTGAGCATACTTATGTGCATTAAGGACATGAATAATTGGAGGAAAGAAGACAGACTATCACATTCAGCCTCATAGATGGTGCTCAGTAATCCCCATTTCATGATATTCACACTATCTGTGATACTCTCCCTTTGAATGTGGGCTAGATTTAGTGACACATATAGAATTGACAGTTGTGGGATGGATCTGTGGTGCAGCATGTTAAGTTTGAGATGCCAGTGTTCCATATCAGAATATCTGGTATTAAGTTTCACATTTGTTTCCAATCCAGCCTCTGGCTAAGACACACCCCGGTAGGCAGCAGATGTTAGCTCAAATAGTTTGGTACCTGCCAGCCACATGGGAGACTCAAATGGAGTTGCTAGTTCCTAGCTTTATCCTGGTGCAATCCTGGCTACGGAGGGCATTTTGGGAGTAAACCAGCAGATGTAAGATCTTTATCTTATCTCTCTCTCTCTCTCTCTCTCTCTCTCTCTATATATATATATATATATATATATATATATGCTTTTGGATAGATGATATATATATATTTATATATTATCCATCCATCTTTATTGATATCTGTCACTCTGCCTTTCAAGCTTCTTATGTAGGCTGCCTGCCTCCCATACCAAGTATAGACCATGACATGTGGTCAGTATTTCTTGATTACTTGAGCTTCAATTTCTAGCTCTCCTTCACTGCCTGTTTCCGTACTTCTCCAAGTGTTGTTTATTCTTTCTCTATAGTGTCTCTTCCAGCTAGAATCCTATTTCCTGCTTCCATGACCACCACTCAAGTAGAACTAAGTGCTCAAACATTCTCAAGCCTAGACGACCATAATAACCTCTGTGCTAGTCAAACCACCTCCAGTGTTATAATGTAAGTCAATATGTAATTGATTTGTATTCTGATTTATAAAAATGTGTCCAATTATAGATAAGTCATCCAAAATCCATTTGACAGTATAGGCAAATCATATTCTTTATTGAGCATATTAAATATAATTTTATCATTACTTTCTACTCAAGAAGCTACAGTTATTTGTTATTTCACCAAATTTTTAAGTTGCACCTGATTTTTGTCATGTTCTTTTCTATTATTCTCATTATTCTTTGATGAGGGCATTCTTGTTTGGTTTGTACATAATCAACACATCCCTTCTTTCATTTTAAATCCAGTAACAGCTTGCCCCGTAGGAATAATTATGGATTTTTTCTCCAAGGCATTATGTGGCAAGACTGTTGACTGTCATCTAAAATCATTTCTCCTCGTGTACCATAATTATCTAGGCAGATAGCTGCCCAGCCAAAGTACCAGCTTCTCTTGTAGTCAGATATGACTATATGACCAAATTCTCTCCAATGGAATGTGGGAAGAAGTGGTATGTCTTATTTCAAGGAATTGCATATAAAAACCTCCATATGGGGCTGGCATTGTTGCCTTAGTGGTTTAAGCCAGTGATGCTGGCATCCCATATGGGCGCAAGTTTGAGTCAAAGCTGCTCCACCTCTGATTAAGCTCCCTGGTAATGCACATGGAAGCAGTGGAAGATGGCCCAAGAACTTGGGCCCCTTTCATCTATGTAGAAGACCTGGATGGAGCTCCAGGCTCCTGGCTTTGACCTGGTCCATCCCTGTCCATTGTGGCCATTTGGGGATTGAACCAGCAGATGGAAGATCTGTCTCTCCCTCTCTCTGTCTCTGTCACTCTGACTTTAAAAAGAAGTATATAAATTAAAAAAAAAAAAAACCTCCAAGTATATTCTTCCTTATTCTTTCTCATTTTTTGTGTACTGAAATGGTCACCATGATAACTAGAGAAAATAGAAGGTTAGGTGTCATCAGCCTGGACCCCTGAATGTCTCATGGAGCAAAGCCTCTTGCTCTCACCCAGCCACCATCAACCCATTTGAAACTTCTGCCTTGGATTATTACATGAAATAGAAACAAAACTTATCTTTGAATTCAGGGTATATTTTAGTTCTAACTTGTTTTAGTCCAATTTTGTCTACTTAAATATATAAAAAGCATGCAAAAATCTGTTAAGGGTAACATCAGTAGACTCAAAATTGGCCTGGTTCTTATTTCCCACCTACTCAATCTGTTTTTCTCAGCTTTAACAAATTCTCCTGCTGAGTTTTGTCTACTTAAGTACTGTCTTCTCTTTTGGAAGGCCCTTCGCTTTTTGAAGATCTAAACTCCACTTTGACCCTTATCCCAGCTTGCCCACCTTTCAGCTTTGCCTGCTATCTTAGAAAAATTCTATCCCTAGCAAACTCATCATGCTACCCCAGAAGACCCACCAGCAGATTGATCACCTCCTTGCTTCAGGAAAGAGAAAATCAAATATTTAAAACGTTTCAAATGTCATTATCCCACCAGGAATTTTAATCCTTTTTTTCATTCTCCACATCACATTCTTCTGTTTCTTCAAAATCTAATTCAAAATCATTTTATAGGATTAAAATCTTTGTGACCACACCACTTCTCAGATTACTCCCTCACTTCACATTCTTCTCTGTATCTGGAACTACCAAAATAGTGCATTTGTGGGGACTAAGATAGCATGGTGCTATTATTTGAATGTATCCTCCACTGTTAGAAACTTAACACACAATGCAACAGTGTTGAGAGGTGGGACCTTTAACAGGTGATTAGGTTATGAGGGCTCTGCTCTTATGAATGGATTGATGCCATTATCATGGGAGTAGCTCCTGATAAACTGAGTTTAGGGTATTTGCTCTTCTTTCTTATGATCTCTTGCCAGTCCACTTTCCACAATGAGATGGTGCAGCAAAAAGGCAAAGTCCTTACCAGATGTGATTCCCTCCATCCAGCCTCCAGAACCATGATACATAAATTTCTGTTCATTGCAAATTACTCAGTTTATAGTATTCTGTTATAACAGCATGAAATGGACCAAGACACATGACTAGTAACTTTTTAACTTCTTTTCAGTTTCTTTTTTACTTACTGATATTGGAAGAAAACCGAGGAATTTGTTTTGTAACTAAGGAAAGGAGGGAGAATATGGAGAGCTGGACTGAAAGGAGATGGTATATAGTGTTATCCTTAATTCTACCCTTCAAATACATTTGAACTTCTGATGCTTTTGTGGGGGTGAAGCTATTTTGTTGAAAGTCTGGTATCTATTAATACTTACATGGAATCCAGTTGAGGAAGCCTAATACAGAATTTGGGGATGAGCTTTATCTTCAGTTCTATATGGGACTCCATAATACTCTTAGCACCACAAGGAATGATAGTTTGTAAAAACTGGGAGGTGCCGGCGCCGTGGCTCAACAGGCTAATCCTCCACCTTGTGGCGCCGGCACACCGGGTTCTAGTCCCGGTCGGGGCGCCAGATTCTGTCCCGGTTGCCCCTCTTCCAGGCCAGCCCTCTGCTGTGGCCCAGGTGCAGTGGAGGATGGCCCAAGTGCTTGGGCCCTGCACCCCATGGGAGACCAGGAAAAAGCACCTAGCACCTGGCTCCTGCCATCGGATGAGCGCGGTGCCCCGGCCGCAGCGCGCCGGCCGCGGCAGCCATTGGAGGGTGAACCAACGGCAAAGGAATACCTTTCTCTCTGTCTCTCTCTCTCACTGTCCACTCTGCCTGTCAAAAAAAAAAAAAAAAAAACTGGGAGGTGCCATAATTGGCACAGACCTAACTTCCATGTATGGGCACCATCTTCAGGGGTTAAGAGCAAGGCTTTATAGGTAGCTGATGTTATCAAATAGGAAAACAAAGTATGAGAGAAAGAACATTATCGTCACTATGTAGTGACAAAAGGTGAGATATAGATTGTAAACAATATTGCCTCTCTTCTTTCATTCCATTTGTACACTTTAGACTCTCAGTGAAGTTGCAAGAGAAGTTAGAGGTCTTGCATGACCAAGTGGGAAGTGGGAATAAGAACTTTGGGTCCTTAATATTAGAATACTGTGTATGTCTCCATAGGCTTGTGAAGCCTAGAGGCATTTGAGCTAACTATATACACCAGAATTCCCATTTATGTGCTTTGTAGATGTTCTTACCTTAACTCCTAATGTTCATTTTGAGTCCCGATCCAAGTTCCTTAAGAAGAGACTATGTATTTCATTTCTATACATGATTTTACTTTCTGGGCCTTTGAAATTATATGTTTGTACTTTAGAAACTCTTTTGCTTCTATTTCACTTTATCTCCTTCCCTTTTCATAAATTCCCTGATGTACACTCTTCAGTGGTCTCAATTTCCAGAATTTTTTCACCTTAAGTATTTAGTAAAGACAATTTTAACCCAAGACAATTATTCTTATTAGTTTCCAAAAAACTAATATTTTCTTTTTAATGCACATATTTATTGAATCACAAAGTAAGAGGGCTTGCTTTCATATCCAATGATTGATATACTCCACAGTGCATTCTATAAGACATCTATTTTCATTTAATATATTTCATTTATAAAATCCAAGACATTTTCATATTTTAATTATCAACACTACTTAAATAACACATACTTTGAAAAATGTCTCAGTCATTATAATAACCATTTTTTCTACCAAAACAAGTATACATACAGCACTATTACCAGAAATGAATTTTTTTTCAAACATATACAACATTAATTAATTTCAAGCAATCCATAACTCAGGCAAAGCTTCAGTGGAACAGGGGATAAATGGTTGTCTGGGACTTGAGTTTTCTTTTTTTATCCTTTTTATAAAACACACATTACTTACATTTCAACACATCTACTTGATTTTGTTGCAAATAGAACTTAAAGTATTTGTTACATGTACTGTGATTATTATATTTCTTTTACTTTTTCTTATCTTCATGGTAAATATTACTAGTCAGGAAATAAACTACCACATGATAAGCCTGATACCAACAACATTCCTGTCTGTACATTCACCTGGCTATCCTTGGCAAGTAAATGAACAATGCAGAACCTCTATTAACTCACACTCATCATCAAATCAAAGGTTGATGGTAAATAAAATGTAGATGTGAAATACATGATAGCTTTGGTTTTGCTTTACATAAAAAAAAACCCTAAAACAAAACAAAACAAAATCACCACCAACTTGATTATAAACTACAGTGAAACTGTAGGCAACTTTCAAACAATGAACAGTCTGATTAACAGATCAACTATAAGATGAACCCTTGCTTTCAGAGTTCATTGTACAATTGTTGTTCTCCCCTTTCTCTTCACATTACTTTGCAGTGTGTCATTTTGTTGCCTGTGGTTTAACTTCATGTTGTTTCATGTCCAACTTCTTATTTCATTTCTTGTCCTTTCTTGTTATTTTGCTTTGTTTCAGATGGTGCCTTTCACTTATAATTTATCACACTTTTAGGAAATGAGATCAGAAGGGCTATGAAATATATTTTTCTCCTGATCTCTTTGATACTCTTCCTGGGCTCTTTGCAGCTTACGGCCCCTCAGCCTCCACTTCTGGAAACAGTATGTCACAAAGGAGGTCATTACCAATGAGAAAATAATTATCAGAACTATTATTAGGGCCACCATAGAGGAGAGAGGAGCCTCCAGATGGGTGGCTTCACCCTGGATGGTTGCATTCAGCTTATTAATATTCTCATAGTTCTCGGAAGTCCAGAAGGCAGGCATGAATCCTAAGTTGAAAGGTGATCTCATTGGAAGAAACACCAACGATGCACTCTTCCTCTCACAGTCTTTGCCTTGAAGATGATGGAAGAGTTGACTTGAATTTTCTGTTCAAGAAAATGACAGTAACCTTCAGTAGACTGCCTTGGGAGCTAGCTTTGAAAAGAGTAGAGTCAACTTTGCACTGATATTGAGCTACTGAAGATGAACTAAAGTTTCAAAATTCAAGAATGACTGCCTTGAATTGGGGTAGGGTATATTAGTGACATTACAAGAGAAATATCAGCAGAACTCTCTCCATTCTCTTTGAGATCAATTCTCACATCCTTTGGCAGCAAGGATGTGTTAACTTAATGTGTTTTTAATAAGATATAAAGCCTTTCATAAAATTATGGAGAATTTTGAATCCAGAAAAATAACCTGGGCCAACATTGCCTGTATTTGGCAAGCATGTTAGCTCTCGTTAAAGGACTAAAAGGACTACATTATCTGAAAGCGAAGATAAAGCAATCAGTTTGAAAACACCATTCCATGCAAGCTATGGCATGTATTGGCACAATGATGTTTTCAACATCCATTTTGAAGTAGTCCCCTTGATTAGGAACACTGATAATATAATTAATCTAGAATAATAGATGTTAACTTATGCTTACAAAATACAATTTTACCTTTCTTTTAAAAAAAAACTTGTTAATTAATTTGAAAGTCAGAGATAGAGAGGCAGAGAGAGAGAGAGAGAGAGAGAGACCTTCCATCTGCTGGTTCACTCCTCAAATGGCTGTAATGGCCAGTGCTGGGCCAGGCTGAAGCCAGGAGCCAGGAGTTTCATCTGGGTCTCCCATATGAGTACAGGGGCCCAAGGACTTGGGCCATACTCTGCTGCTTTCCCAGGGAGATTAGCAGGGAGCTAGATCAGAAGTAGGGCAGCTGGGATTCGAACTGGTGCCCACATGGGATGCTAGTACCACAGGTGGTGGCTCCAGCCACTAAGCCACAGCTCTGGCCCCAATTTTATCTTTCAAAATATTTACTGATGTACTGTTATTTTCACTAACTATCAGCTGGTAAAATTCTTAGTGGCCCCACCTGAATTAGGAGAATTCTGAGTTATAGCCTTTATTTGGAGAATAGTTTTAAATATATATATATACATATATATATATAATTATAATTAACTTTTTAATGAAAGTAAGTAATCTAGCTTTCCATGCAGTGAGGAACTAAGCGCCTGTTTACTAATTAACTGTGGAATTAAGAACTTCCAACTCAAATGCACTCTTGTTTACTACAAAGTGACATATTATTACTAAAGACTAAATTAGCTGTTCTCCCTAATCAGAAGCACATATGCTCCCACAATATGTTCACTTCCAGGAGTGTTTAAATACTTAATTTTAGAAAAGTTTCAAGGAAGGAAATATGGTGTATTTTGAGTAAAGAAGAGAAGATAGATTTAGAGGTACACACATGATATATAAGATCATTACAGTGATAAATAATGAAAAGGTAAATAAAGCATGGTCAAAGGCCAAAGGCCATAGGCTTTGCAGTCTAATGTTTATCAATGTAGTGAATATTATACCCACATTTCTATTGTCCAAAATGCACAACACATATACAAGTGCAGAAACACTGCAGAGAGATTTTTCCACCAATGATTCCAAAATGAAGCTTAGAATAATGCTCATTTTTGAGCAATTTATTATTTTTTGGTTGCTGCCATTTGAAAAATGCAGCATCTGATTGTCCCTTGAGGAATATATGGAGATAATACTCCAGGCACATCCAAAGTCTCCAATGACTACTCCATTCTGCGAATCTCATGGAATAAAATGACCAAAAATTTGACCATAAAACTGACAAAGTAGGCTTGTCTTTTGAGACAGGAGATCGGATTCCAACTGGTTTCACTTCTACAGATCCTACCTTGCAGCTCCTGGTTTTAAAGAAAGCCATGTATCCAGGCAGAGGAAGGTAAGCAAAATACAAGTCATGTATTTCTCTTCCCTTGGAATTGGCAGATACTGAAAGGCAGAGATAAGTTGCAGGCACTCTGCACACTTCTCCCTGGGTACAGCCAAGAACCTTACTCCTTTTCCAGATCTTTGTTATCTAGCCTCATTAAAGGAATTTGAACAGTTTGGAGATTCATTTTAGACCTTCATCAAATTATTGAATCCTAAATTATCAGAGTTGGAAGGGGCTTTACACAGTTTATAAAGCCCCTTTACTATTTATTTGTAAAGGCTGAATGTCCAAATAAAAATATGGGAGATATGATTGGTATTTTTAAAGTGACTCTCTGCCAGCAGCAGAGAATAAAATACCAAGCTATCAATGCTAGTTAGTCATGGATTTAAGATTCAGCATGGAAACACATGTTTCAGTCAGGGCAGCTGTTGAACTGGCTTTGATAGTCAAGGCAAGAGGTTTTCTTTGTCAAACTCCTTTTCAAATAACCTTTAAAATTGTCTCCATCCAGCTATTCTTTCCCAACCCCCAGCTTTACTCTTCAAGCTGAAATTTATTCATGTAATTGAGTAGCCCACAGGAGGAAAATAAACCTGGAGTTCTTTATCTTGTTTTTGCCAATGTTAAATCACATGAATGAAGAACAATTTATATCAGAAGGGGCTTCATAAGTATCCATACAGGTCATTCACAAAAATAACAGATTTGCTCTTTAACAACAGAGGATGCATGCAATGAAGGTTTAAATAAGCAAATTAATGACTCCATTAAGTTCACACAATGCCTCATTCTATTTACTGTTTAGCCTAGTTTAAGATCTTAAGGAGAAATTCAGAGGAATGGGTAGGAGGTGGAGTGATAGAGGGCCCTAGATGGAATCATTTCTAAATCAATTCCACACACTTATTACTTGCATTTATATTGGTTCAACAAAAATTCACCAAAATAAAGTGTGTGTGTTCATGTGATATGTAAAGAGATCAGGGGTAGGGATACAAATACAGATCAGGCCTCTGGCCACCCAGCTTCAGTACCATGCCTCAGATTTCACCGTGAAAGACTGAATACTATCAGTGTCAGTGTCAAGTGTTCGAGGGTATATTCTTTTCTCCAGCATCATCTCCTAGGAACATAATAAAACCAACCTTAATAGATCACTTACCGCTGCCTATGAGGATCTGCTCTTCTCTTCACTCTCTCCTCATACTCATCTTCTATCCCCTGTTACCATTTGCCTCCCTAAAGGAAAAATATCTTCCACATTGTTTATGTATTTTACTGCAGTGGACACGAACGCAGAAACAGAACCCCAGACTTCATGGCTTATTTAAGTTGCATATGTTTGTAAGAACACTTGGTTATTACTGTTGTTTGTGTGTTAACTTTGCATTTGTACAGATGAGAATGAGAAATGTCTTCCACAAAACCTGGGTTTAAAAAGTTTTTCAAATGAAGATAATATTAAAACAAAAGCAGCACACTATTCTTAAAGTAGCCTAGCACTGAAGCAATAAGTTCCCAGGTAATTTTTCTAGGACTACAGTTCTTGGACTAATTTTAAGGCACTTTGCTGCTCTCTGATGCTGTGCTACCAAGCAGGGGAGGGCACTAGCACACCATCTACTTCCCTGCTCCAAGGTGGAGTTCCTCTCAACTTAGAACTACCAGGAAGGAAGGTTGGACAGCCAGGGCTGTGGTGCAGGTATGAATATGCCTAGGGATCATCTTTGAAAATTGCACACTTAAGATTATTGTCACTGCTTCATTCTTCCACAAAACTCTATAGATGTATTTCCTTGCCTGAGTCTAGCGAAATTGCTTATCAGGTTAGTTTTCTCCTCAATCAGGGTTGTTGGCTGGTGTGCATTGATTGCCATTTTAATCTGTCTGGAGGAGGGGGAATCAAAAGGAATATATTACATAAAAGAGACAGTGAGACATGATGGCTGACACCTCAAGACCTACCACACAATTCAACTGTTAATTATCTTCTGGTTGTATTGTGAGCATCTCTGTGTGAATCACATCAGTTCATAGCATGTGTATGTGTCCTGTGAACCACACAGATTCTCACTAACAAACCCACACTTTCCTTGTAGAGGAACTGAAATTAAGACTCATGGAGGGGTCAGTGACTCCATCACTGTCTTTGTACTTGTTAAGATTGTATGTCTGCCTCACTACACTACCTCATTGAGGGCTGTTTCTTTGAATCTCATCTCACCTCCTGTAAAGGATTGGAATCCTAATAGTGACTTGCTAGTGGAAACTGAAAGAAATGTGTACTATGAGAGAGAAAATATTAGCTATTGCATGTGAGGGCAGTTGAAAGTACATTGCTGGGCGGGAGGGAGGGTAGGTGGGGAGTATCACTATGTTCCTAAAATCTGTATATATGAAGTACATGAACTTGTATAACTTAAATAAAATTAAAACGAAAAAGAAAAAAGAAAGTAAGTACATTGCCAGCAGGGGTAGATTGGGATCTACTGGGCACTTTGGAGGGGGTTTGGTGGAAACATTATTTTAAAACTCAGCTTTTGGCTCTGTTTGTTTTCAAGATAGGAGCAATACCTATGCTTCCGCCGCAAAGGCAGAAGATGCAATTTCAGATCCAAACCAAGGGAACAGGGGGTGCCTTAAGCCTTTCCCAGGTCCCACCCTTCCCCAGAGGACCTGGGGTCCAAAGAAGAAGGCCCAGCCTTTGGGCACTTTTCCCTCCTTCAGACTTCCCTCCTCTTTGCCTTTCAGGTGGTGGGTATACCTGCCACTGCTGTCAGAGCGAGCTGCCAGATAAGGATTGAGAATGAATAGGAACCATCCTCTGCCTAAGTCAGTATGCATTCCCGCTCCACCCCACCCCCACCTCTCCTCTCCCTCTCCTCCTCCTCTAATGTGCGGTGAAACCTGTGTGTCTCCAAAGCACTCTCAGTATTGGGCTAGCTGGGAGATGGCTTCTGGGCTCCAGGAAGCTGAACTTCCAGCTTACCCATCCCTCTTGAAGAGGGGCGTGGTATCTCAGCAGCTAACATTTCTTCCCCAAGGACAGGGGCTGAGTAGGGGTCCTCATAAATTGAGCACACTCACGAGTTTCAGATAGCGTTCTTGGCGCTAGCTGGACGCATGGGAATTCCCTAAGATCTCCATACTCTCCCTCCCCCTCCCCCCACAAAGACGCTCACACACACACTCCTATCCCACCCCTTGTTCCTGCTCTCTTTTCTTCCTTCCCCCTCCTTTTCCCGCAGTGAGTCCAGAGCCTGCACATCTTTGGGAGGGGGCAGCCAGAAAAGGACCAGGCGTTTTGGGAAGCCATATCCATTAAGTTTGGGTTCAGCTGCTACAGCCAGGGCACAGGGGTCCGGAATGGGCGCTAGCACAATTGGAAGGAGGGAACGGCTCCCCCAGGAGCGCTAGGATACCCTAGCTCTGTCCGCAGTTCCTACTGGATCCGCACGCAGGTGCCACGGGGATGCGAGCGCCTGAAGTGAGCGCTCCGGGCCAGCCTCCACGTATGCCACCCCTACTCCTGAGGCAGCCTCTGCCCCTCAAAGCGGGTTCTATCAGGATGCAAGTCCGCGGCTCGCGGCACAGGTGCGCCACACTCCGCCATTGTCTCTTCCCAGCCGCCAGCTGCATTAGGAGCTGGAATGGCGGGAGTCGGAGCCCAGTTTTTGTAATGGGGAAACTGAGGTTCAAAGAGGTTAAAAAGCCCTCGTTGTTCAAGGTTATCCCGCAAGGTTGAGGCAGGATTAGAAAGAAACCCAGGCTTCCGGACTCCCAACCCACTACACTTTTACCATCTAGAGTCCAATGCCGCCTTCCTAAAGCCTTGGGCGCCCAGCAGGAGCCACACACGCGAACCGCACCGGTACTTAGAAATGTTTCTCATACATCCAGCCTTCTTTCTCTCTTAACACCAATCCGCCCAGCCCAGCTCCGTTCACTACCCCAACCACCTTTCCATTCATCCGTCCACGTGCGAACTGGTAAACGAGATCCCCCTACCTGGGCGGATCACGGAGCTGGGCTCTGGAGGTTGCCGCCGTTCCAAGAGTGCAGGGCTGGGGGCGGGGGAAGAGGTGCTGGCTGGTGACTGCTGCGGCGAGAGCAGCTCACTCTGGATGATGTCTCCCTCAGCATCTGAGCGCAGCCTAGAACTGTTCAACTTTATTTAGGGGAAGGTGGTCACGTGGGCGCGCGCCCGCGAACCAAAAAGCTTGGCGAATAAAATCAGGTCACGGTGTCCTGGCCGCCTCCGCCTACCCAGCCCCACCGCAGCTAGCCAGCAAACAGAACATGGCCTTCAAGGGGGCTGGGAGGGGGCACGGAGGAGACTGGATTATTCCAGTCTTTTGCCTATGGGAATTTGGCTGGAATTCATTAGGAAGCAAAGAGACAATTGGAGATTGGAGCAAGCAAGAATTGGGTGCCCTGCGCTGGGCTCTGGAGAGGAGCACTCCATCTGGATGGGTGCCTCTTGACAATAAGGGCTCTGGTCTTAGTCATCTTAGCTCTTCAGTTTCTAGTATATTGTCTGCCACTGAGGAGGCACAGTTACCACTCGGTAACTGTTGGTTGTGTTGGGGCAAAATTTCATACAGAGAACCCATCTGGTTGGGAGCTCTGTAATTTTTTGTATGCTTCCTACCCAATAGCTCTCTACTCTGAAGTTAACACAAACCCCACCTTGGGGTGGTGCCCATCCCCTAATTGCTCCTCTCTGCAGTGTCCAGTTTCTGAGAAACACTCTCTGTTGAATCACCGAGTCAAGTAGACTTGTATTGGATGAGCTGCCACCAAGGAAGCTCTCTGTGCTTCCAAAGCACTCTTTGTACTCCTCTTGGCCCATGACACTGAGGACTAAGAGGCACAGACCATTGTAACCACAGCAAATCTAGAGTTGGAGGGCTCCAACTTCAACTTAACAGAGAAGCAACACACAGACCAGCTTTCTCTTATTTCCTTCAATTCCTCATCTGTCCTGCAGGGTTAGCTTGATGCTCAGGCTGAAAGAAATCTCCTTACTTCATTGTCTCTGGATATCTCAAAGTAATGCCCCTGCATCTTTGCAGGGGCCAACCACTACTTTAAGGAAAGAGAGAGCTTTAGTAGATGAGCCTCCTTAATGC
Organism: Sylvilagus floridanus; assembly: GCA_949820135.1. NCBI lineage: Eukaryota > Metazoa > Chordata > Mammalia > Lagomorpha > Leporidae > Sylvilagus > Sylvilagus floridanus. The sequence goes on from OX463223.1 coordinate 85,434,937, forward strand.
AAAGGGTAAAGTATCTTGTCAATGATACTATTTCCTACTCTTTGATGGAGCTGGTATGATGAGAAAATTAGCTCTCTATTTTTGTGAAACTGGGAAACTGCTAATGTGAGAAGCTAAGAAGTTCCAAGATTTATTAAATTCAATTATCTATTGTTCTAAAGGTTCACCCCTTGGAGGTGCAAATATCCATAGCACATTATGAAGTCTTCTTGAGATACCACTGCAATATTTAATAAACTATACTTTCAGGAAATTACTTCTGTGTATTCTAAAGGTGGTTCACACAGCCACAGCAAACATCACTCATGTTGAAAAGTGATGCTAGGAGTGGCAAGTTGTTATGGTATGAATGTCTGCGTGCTCTCCAAAAGTCATGTTGAAATGCAATCTCTAGGGACCAGTGCTGTGGCACTGTGGGTAAAGCCGCCGCTTGTGGTGCCAGTATCTCATGTGGACTCCAGTTCATATCTCAGCTAATCCACTTCTGATTCAGCTCCCTGCTAATGTGCTTGGGAAAGCAGCAGAGGATGGCCCAAGTGCTTGGGCCCCTGCACTCATGTGGGAGACCCGGATGAAGCTCCTGGCTCTTGGCTTTGGACCAGCCCAGCTATGACCACTGCTACTGTTTGAGGAGTGAACCAGCAAATGGAAGATTGATAGATCTCTCTCTCTCTCTCTCTCTTTCTCTCTCTCTGTAACTTTGCCTTTCGAATAAATAAATCTTTTTTAAAAAAAGAAATGTAATCTCTAGTGCAACAGTGTTAAGCTGGAGTGGGGCACGCACTTTGGTATATACAGTTAAGCCACTGCTTGGGATACCCACAACCCATAGCAGAGTGCCTGAGATTGAGCCCTGCTTCCACTACTGATTCAGCTTCCTGCTAATGCACACTTTGGGAAGCAACAGGTGATATGGCTCAAGTACTTGGATCCCTGCCACCTGCATGGGAGACCCAAATGGAGTTCCTGGCTCCTGTCTTTGGTCTGGCCCCACCCTGTTGGCTGTTGTGGGCATTTAGGGAGTGAACCAGCATATGGAAGATCAATTCCCCCTCCCCTGTGTGTGTGTGTGTGTGTGTGTGTCTACCTTTCAAATAAATTAACTTTAAAAAAAAGGAGCTGGGACATTAGTTCATGAGGGTAAAGGCTTCATGGAATTAGTGTTTTATTAAAAGGACTGGAAGGAACTAGCTGGGCCATTTTTGCACTTCTACCTTAATCCAAATGAGAACACAGGGTTCCTCTCTTCTGCTTTCATCATGTGAGGATGTGGCAAAAGGTTTCATCTCAGAAGCAGAGAACAGTCCTCAAAAGAAGCTAAGTTTGGGGCCAGCATTGTGGAACAATGGTCAAGCTGCCACTTGAAACACCAGCATCCCATATTGGAAAGTGTTTGAGTCCCAGCTGCTCCAATTCTAATCCAGCTTCCTTTTAATGCACCTGGGAAAGCAGTGGAAGATGGCCCAAGTACTTAGACCCCTAAAATCCATGTAAGAGACTCAGATGGAGTTCCTAGCTCCTGGCATCATTCTGGATAGAGTTCCTGGCTCATTACTTTGACCTGATCCAGCCTTGTCTGTTCAGCCATTTAGGGTGTGAACCAATGGATGGAAGATCTATTTCTCTGTCCATCTCTCCCTCTCCCTTTGTTACTTTGCCTTTTAAATAAGTAAAATAAATTTAAAAACACTAAATCTGCCAGTGCCTTGATGTTGGACTTCTCAGCCTCCAGAATTGTGAGAAAAGACATTTCTGTTGTTTTAAACTATGCACTCTGGACAGAAAGCAGGAATGTGGCTGAGTAAGATGTTCCAGTGACCACTTTCCCACAGAGATACCAATTTGAACAGCTATTCACACACCAAGTCACCTTCATAAGAGCAACTAAAGCCAGGTGAGAGATCACAATGCCTAGTTTTAATATAATAGTAAGAAATGTTGCATTGAATAAAGCAGGAAAGAAAGAGTCATCAGTCAGTCAATGCCAAGTACCACAGCATGGAGAAAGATTTCTCCTGCTTGTGTGGGGGGAACTGAAATTGAGTCCCAGTGTCAGGCCCACTGTAATAAAATGCAAAATTGGACAGAGCCACAAGGCCCTGGTCCCCTGGCCCACACCTACAGACTATTTGAACCCTCTGTAGCCAGGCAACCTCTGCTACTTCTCTCCAGTTGGCAGCAGAAAGAGCAAGATTCCAGCCACTGTGGTGTATGGCAGGAAAGGGAGCTTAGGATACTGCCTTGGAACTCAAAGCTGGGCCTACTATCTTTAGATCCAGCACTTGATAAAGCCCAAAGGACTCTACCTCTGTGCAAGTGCTGCTGAAGGGAGCCTCCTGACTTCTCTGGCATTGGATGCAGGCCTGTGCTCTGGTAGGATGGCTTCATTCCAGTGTGTGTTACTACCAGTCTCAAGCAGGCCCCCAAGGACATTGTGGGGGCCAGGGCTGTGGTATAGTGGGCAAAGCTGCCATCTGTAGTGCTGGCATCCTGTATGGGTATGAGTTCAAGTCCTGGCTGCTCCATTTCACATCTGGCTCTCTGCTATGGCCAGGGAAAGCATAGAAGATGGCTCGAGTCCCATGTGGAAGACCAGGTAGAAGCTCCTGGCTTCAGATCAGCCCAGCTTCGGCCATTGTGGCCACTTGGGGAGTGAACCAGGGGATGGAAGATCTCTCTCTGCCTCTGCCTCTCTGTAACTTTGCCTTTCAAATGAACAAATAAGTAAATAAATCCTTTTTTAAAAAAAGGACATTGTGGAGAATGGTGACAGTGGAACCCAGGTGTTACCCTGCTAGTGGAAGTCTGAGTGATTAGGGAGCTGCCTTTATCACTCTCCTTCTGATGTGGGCAGATAGCAAGAAACCACCAGACTGTCTTGTTATTAAGTGCTGGGCTGGTAAAGCCCAACACTGGGCAGATCTGATGGTGTGCATCCTAGGCAAGTTCCTTTGTGAGGAGTCTTGGAACTTGTCCCAGTATCAAATGGAGACCTGCACCCTGGTGGGATAGACTTGTTTCAGTATTTATCATCATGAGCTTCACATGCACCTAGAGTGTATCCTCACGATTGCACAGGGCTTAATGATTGTGAGATCCAGGTGTGAACACAAATTGCCTGTCTGAGAAGGCCAAGGGCTGCCTCCATCACCCCTACTACAAACTTAGGAAGACAGCAAGAAAACACAGGACAGGCTGATAAAACTAAAATTGGGCTGATACTAATGGTCCCTGTGACCTGGCCAGTTCATACATACAGAGCCCCTGGAACTGCTTCAGTGCCAAGTGGAATTACTTGACCTGAATGGTACAGTCTTGTATTCTAACCAGCATCATTAGTGGCTGGTAGGAGCAGCATCAGACAATAAGTCAACCTCAGCAGAAGATGGATCATAGTAGGGCGGGCTTTGGTCCTACTCCTAAGCTGCACTGCTGGGTCTTGTGTCTGTGTGTGATCTAGCATCTCAGTATTGGTGCCCAAAGAAATAGGTAACTGGGTCTACACTAGATTCAGGAGGAGGCTTTAAGTGATGGACCACCCCTTTTAAGACACTTTTTCAATATAACTACATTAAAATGTTAAGAGGCAAGCAACATAGAAAGAGATAAAATGGAACATCATAAAATCAAAATGCAGAGAGGAATGGAATATAAATGTGGAGATTTTAGTAGTTTTTAAAATCATTTTTGTTTTCACTTGTTTCCTCTCCTATCTTTATAATCAAAGTTAAGTTGCTATCATTTCAAAATAGCTTGTTGTAATCAAAAGATTTCATAAGCACCATGGTAACCACAAAGCAAAAATCTATAGTATCAAATCTATAATATAAAAAATAACAGACAAGGAATAAAAGTACATACACTACAAATGAAGTTAATATGAGGGAGAAAGAAAGGAATACAATAAAATATAAAAAAAAACATTTATTGAAGTAGAAGTAGTAAGACCTTCCTTATTAATACTTAAATATAAATGGATTAAATTCCCCAGTTAAAAGACATGGAGACAGGGCCAGCACTGTAGCATAATGGATAAAGCTCCCGCCCACATCCCATATGGGCGTCGATTGAGTCTCCGCTGCTCCACCTCCAATCCAGCTCCCTGATTTGGCCTGGGAAAGTGGTAGAAGATGGCCCAAGTCCTTGGTCTCCTGCACCCACGTGGGAGACCTTGAAGAAGCTGCTGGCTCCTGGCTTCAAATCGGCCGAGCTCCTGCCATTTTGGCCATTTGCGGAGTGAACCAGCGGACAGAAGACCTCTCTCTCTCTCTGCTTATCCTTCTCTTTCTGTGTAACTCTTTCAAATAAATAAATAAATAAAACTTTAAAAAAATACATGGAGTAACTGAATGGATAAAACACACATGCACACACACATACACACACACAATAAAAAGTATAGACTACTTACAAGAAACTCACTTCTATGCAAATTAAACTCAAAACAAAGCCAGAATAGCCATACTACTACCAGATAAAATGGGTTTTGAAACAAAATAGGAAAAGGAGAGGAGAAAAGTCATTATATAATGATAGAGTGTTTTGTCTATGAAGGGGAAATAACAATTGTAAATATATATGCATCCAAGTTTGGAACACCAAATACATAAAGCAAATATTAATGGACCAGAAGGGAGAGGTAGACTCCATTACAATCATAGTAGATGTTTTAACACTCCACTTTCATAAATGGAGAGATCACGCAGACAGAAAATCATCAAAGAAATAGCAGAGTTAATTTGCACCCTAGAACAATTGGATCTAACAGACATGTACAGAACATTCTATCCAGTAGCTCTCAAACACCAATTCTTCTTAGTAGCATATGAAATATTCTCCAGGACAGATCATATTGTAGGTCACAAAGCAAATTGCAAGAAATTTAAAAGAAGAATCACATTGATTATCTTTTCTTACCACAATGCAGCAAGACTAAAAATCAATAATAAGAAAAATATGAATCTTGATCTGCATGGGATGGAAGAGAGAGCGGGAAATGGAACAGTTGCAGGTAGGAGGGAGGTTATGGGGGGAAAAATCTGCTATAATCCAAAAGTTGTGCTTTGGAAATTCATATTTATTAAATAAAAGTTAAAAAAATAAGAAAAACATTGGAAACTACATAAATACATGGAATTTGGAATCAACAACAAAAGAATCAAAGAAGAAATCAAAGAGAAAAATTCAAAATTTCTTGAAATTAATGAAAATGCAGCTCTTTTATTTACCAATTAAATTCCTTTGAGTAAATTCCAAGAAGTGGGTTGGCTGGGTCGTGTGGTAGGGATATATTCAGGTTTGTGAGGAATCTCCAGACTGACTTCCATAGTGGCTTTACCAGTTTGCATTCCCACCAACAGTGGGTTAGTGTCCCTTTTTCCTCACATCCTCTCCAGCATCTTTTGTTAGTTGATTTCTGTATGTAAGCCATTCTGACCAGGGTGAGGTGAAACCTCATTGTGGTTTTGATTTGCATTTCCCTGATGGCTAGTGATCCTGAACATTTTTTTTTCATGTGTCTGTTGGTCATTTAGATTTCCTCTTTTGAAAAATGTCTATTGAGGTCCTTGGCCTATCTCTTAAGTGGGTTGTTTGTTTTGATGTTGTGGAGTTTCTTGATTTCTTTGTAGATTCTGGTTATCAACCCTTTATCTGTTGCATAGTTTGCAAATATTTTTTCCCATTCTGTCGGTTGCCTCTTCACTTTCCTGACTATATCTTTTGAAGTACAGAAACCTCTCAATTTGATGTAACCCCAATTGTTAATTCTGACTTTGACTGCCTGTGTCTCTGGGGTCTTTTCCAAAAAGTCTTTGCCAGTACCTATGTCTTGCAGGGTTTCTCCAGTGTTCTCTAATAACTTGATGGTGTCAGGACGTAGATTTAGATCTTTAATTCATGTTGAGTGGATTTTTGTGTAAGGTGTAAAGTAGGGGTCTTGCTTCATGTTTCTGCACGTGGAAATCCAGTTTTCCCAGCACCATTTGTTGAATAGACTGTCCTTGCTACAGGGATTGGTTTTAGATCTTTGATCAAATATAAGTTGGTTGTAGATGTTTGGGTTGGTTTCTGATGTTTCAATTCTGTTTCATTGGTTTATCCTTCTGTTTCTGTACCAGTACCATGCTGTTTTGATGACAACTGCCCTGTAGTATGTCCTTAAGTCTGGTATTGTGATGCCTCTGGCTTTGTTTTGTTGTACAGGATTGCTTTAGCTATTCTTGGTCTCCTGTGCCTCTGTATGAATTTCAGCATCATTTTTTTCAGATCTGAGAAGAATGTCTTCAGTATTTTGATTGGTATTGCATTGAATCTATAAATTGCTTTTGTGAGAATGGACATTTTGATGATATTGATTTTTCCAATCCATGAGTGATCAGTTTAAGTTCATAATTGATTATAAAGATAAGATTAAGTGTCAAAGGAGTCACATAAACAAGACTAGTGTCTGCTAATACTAACTGAAAGAATTAAGAAGGAGAGAATGATTAAACATGGGAAGCAGGATACACAGCAGACTCTTAGAATGGCAGATGTCCTAAACAGCACTCTGGCCTCAAAATCAGCCCTTAAGGCATTCAGATCCAGCTAAAAACACATGAGAGTTTCTCAGGCATGGAAAGACAAGACACTGTGACAAGAAAATGAGCTAAATGAATGATCTCTGTGAGTGAGATCTCAGCGGAAAGAACGGGCCATCAAAGAAGGATGTACCTTTCTCTGAAGGGAGGAGAGAACTTCCACTTTGATTATGGCCTTGTCTAGATAAGGTTAGAGTTGGTGAACTCAAGAGGCTTCCATAGCCTTGGCAGCTCATGACAAGAGCCTAGGGAGATTACTGATGTCATAAATAAGAGTTTTAATTCTTAAATCAACAAGTGGAGTCACTGTGCACTTATTCCCCATGTAGGATCTCTGTCCTTAATGTGTTGTACTATGTGAATTAACGGTAAAACTAGTACTCAAACAGTACTTTATACTTTGTGTTTCTGTGTGGATGCAAACTGATGAAATCTTTACTTAGTATATACTAAATTGATCTTCTGTATATAAAGATAATTGAAAATGAATCTTGATGAGGAGTGGGATGAGAGATGGAGTGGGAGATGGGATGGTTGCTGGTTTGAGGGAGGTTATGGGGGGGAAAGCCACTATAATCCAAGAGTTGTTCTTTTGAAATTTCTATTTATTAAGTAAAAGTTTAAAAAAAGAAATTAATGAAAATGAAGTCACAACATGTCCAAACCTATGGGGATGAGACCAGTAGGTTAAGTCACTCCTTGTGATGCTAGCATCCCATATTGTAGCACCAGTTCAATTCCCAGTTGCTTTGCTTCCAAATTCAGCTCCTTACTTTATTTTTTTAAAGTTTATTTATTTATTTATTTGAAAGTCAGATTTATACACAGAGAGAAGGAGAGGGAGAGAGAGAGAGAGAGAGAGAGAGAGAGAGATCTTCCATCCTCTGGTTCACTCCCCAATTGACCACAATGGCTGGGCCAGCTCCCTGCTAATGAGCTTGGGAAAGCAGTGAAGAATGGGCCATGTTCTTGATACCCTGATACCCATATGAAGACCTGGATGAGGTTTTGGGCTCCTAACTTCAGCCTGACCTAGCCCTGGCCATTGCAGTCATTTGGGGAGTGAACTAGCAGATGGAAAATCTCTTTCTCTCTGACACTCTGTTTTTCAAGTAAAAAATAAAATAAATATTAAAATAAATATTTTAAAATCTGTGTACAGCAAAAGCAGTACTAAGCAAGAAGTTCATAGCAATTAAATATAAATATAACAACAGTATATAAGGGTACCCTTTTCGCATCTGTAATCCCATGTTTATAGCAGCTCAATTCACAGTAGCTAAGACATAGAATCAACCCAGATGTCCATCAGCCGATAGCTGGATAAAGAAAATGTGCTATAAGTGCATGGTGGAATACCATTAAGCCATAAAAAGAATGACATCTTGTTTTACTCAACAAAATGGATGCATTAGGAGGCTACATGCTTAATGAAATAAGACAGTTCTCAAAAGGCAAATATCATATATTTTATTGGTGGTAACTAAATTATAGAGTATAAAATTGTAATGAATATGAGAGAAATTGACATCTTGAGATTTGATTATTGTTTATAGTCATTGTGTATACTCTTTTGGAACAGTGGTTTTTCTACATTGTACTGTTGAATTCTTTATTTAATGCAGGATTAAGCTTGTGATCATAAACTAAATTGAAAGTATGTCATTGTAAAATAAGAAAGGAAGAAGGAGGCAGGGTGAGATCAGGGGAGGAAAGGAGGTAGGGTAGAAAGTATCCATATGTTCTTAAAACTGTATGTATGAAATACATGAAATCTGTTCCCTTTATATACATAAATAGATAGGAAAAAGAATAGTTAACATCAATTTTCTTAATTTACTTTAAACAATAGGAAGAGAGAGAATTCTTCCAAAGTTATTCCATACAACAAATATTACCTTGATACCAAAACCAGAAGAGGACACACACACAAAATAAAGAAACCTATAGTTCAATATCCTTGCTGCACATAGATGCAAAAATTCTCAACAAAATTTCACCAAATTGAATCCACTAGTACATTAAAAAGACTAAGTCATCATGATTAAGTTGGATTCATCCCAGGGACACAAGGATGATGCAACACATGCAAATCAATAACTGCGATACACCACATCAACAGAAAGAAGGACAAAAAAATCAAATGATTATCTCTATTGATACAGAAAAACATTTTATCAAATTCAACAGCCCTTCATGAAAAAAGCTGAACAGGTTAGATACAGAAGCAATATACCTAACACAATAAAGGCTGATATAACAATGCAACAACATCATACTGAATGAGGAAAAGCTGAAACTTTTCTAATATTGAGAACCGTATGTGGATGCATATTCTCATAAGTTTCATTCAATATTGTACTGGAAGACCTAGCCAGAGTATTTAGGCAAGAGAAAGAAATAAAAGATATATGAATAGGAAATGAAACAGCCAAATTGTCACTGTCTGCAGATTACATGATCTTATATTTAGACAACACCAAATACTTCAACAAATATAGAACCAAATTCAGCAAAATTGCAGGATACAAAGCAAATGTACAGGGGCTGGCGCTGTGGCATAGCGGGTAAAGTTGCCACTTGCAGTGCCGGCATCCCATATGGGTGCCAGTTCGAGTCCCGGCTGCTCCACTACCAGTCCTCTGTCTGCTATGGCCTGGGAAGGCAGTAGAAGATGACCCAAGTCCTTGGGCCCCTGCACTCGCGTGGGAGACCTGGAAGAAGCTTCCGGCTCCTGGCTGTGGATTCGTGTAGCTCTGGCCATGGCGGCCATCTGGGGAGTGAACCATTGAGTGGAAAACCTCTCTCTCTCTCTCTGTCTCTCCTTCTCTCTGTGTGTAACTCTGACTTTCAAGTAAATAAATAAATCTTGAGAAAAAAAATAAATGTGCAAAAATCAGTAGCATTGTTATACACCAATTATTTGAAAAAGAAATAAAGAAAGCATTTCCACTTCTAATAGCTACAAAATTTAACCAGAGGTAAAAGATCAATACAATGAAAGCTATAAATCATTGATTAAAGAAATTGAAGACAATACAAAGACAATGAATCATGTTCAGATTGGAAGAATCAATATCATTAAAATGTGCTTGCTACCCAAAGCAATTTACAGATTCAATATAACACTTATGAAAATGTCAATGACATTTTTTTTACAGAACCAAAAAAAAAAGACCAAAAAGAACAAAATAGGGGCGTTATACTACCTAAAATTAAAATATTTTGTAAAGCTACAGTAATTAAAACAGCATGATATTGTCATAAAACCAGATACATAGACCAATGGAACAGATTAGAGACTCTAGAAGTGAACTAACACATCTACATCTTTCACAAATATGTTAAGAACATGCATTGGGAAATTGTCTTATAAATAATTGGTGCTTGTTAAATTGGATATTAATATACAGAAGAATGAAACTAGACCTCTATCTCTCACCAAGCAAGAAAATCAATTAAAGACCTAAATGTAAGTCCTGAAATCTTGAAATTGCTAGGAAAAAAGGAAAATTCTTGAGGACATTACAATGAGCAAGGAATTTTTGAATCAGATTACCAAAGAATAGGAGACAAAAACAAAAGTAGAGAAATGGGATTTCATCAAACTAAAGAGCTTCTGCTCCACAAAGCAAATTCTCAACAGAGTGAAGAAACCACCTACCAAATGGGAGAAAATCACTGCAAGCAATACATGTAAAAATAGGTTATTATCCAGAGTATATCAGACACTGTTTGTGTTAATGAGGGAACTCTATCCATTTATATCAATGGTAATTAATGATAAGTAAGGATTTACTACTGCCACATTACAAAATATTGTTACTTATCTTGCTTGTTTCCTTGTAGACAATTTCTTTCTCTATTCCTCTCCTAATGTTTTATATATATATACATATAGTGACCTGAAGCAAAAACTCATATATATTATATATGTATATAATAACACATATTATATATTATAAAATATATAATATATAGTATATTAATATATTAATGTAATATATCAGAATTAACTATTGCTATAAACAATTAATATTAATATGGAAATATTAACATATTATTATGATATATTAATATATTATATAATAACAAATATACATACATATGTATAATAATATATATGTATGTATATAATATATATGAGTTTTTGCTTCAAGTCACTTTGAGGCATACAAAAAATCTTATAATAATTTATATTGTATAGAGAGCAACTTCATTTTTTTCTTTTAAAAAAGGGTTTATTTTATTTGAAAGGCACAGTTACAGAGAAAGAGGGAGAGGTCTTCCATCTGCTGATTTACTCTCTAGATGGCTGCAAAGCCAGGGCTAGGCCAGGCCAAAGCTGGGAGCCTGTGCCTGGAACTCCATCTGGGTCTCCCCATGTTGGTGGCAGGGACCCAAATACTAGGGTCATCTTCCACTGCTTTTGCATGTGCATTAGTAGTGAGCTGGATTGGAAGTGAAGCAGCCTGGACTCGACCTGGTACTCATATGGGATCCCAGAATCCCACATGGTGGCTTAACCAGTTGTACCGCTATGCCGGTCCTAGAAATATAATTTTTATTACAAAGAAAAGGAAGAAACAAAATACATTAACTCTGTTCTTTTGCACATTTTGAAATGTTGATGTCATAAATTATCTTTTTATATTGCCTGTTTCTTAACAAATTCTTGAAGCTATAAACCTTATTAATAAATCTTTTAGTCTTCATATTAATGATATAACTGATGTACATACCATGACTACTATATGGAACATTCTGAATTAGTTTGTGTACTTTTATTGGTAAGTTTTATACTTTTTATTGCTTTCCTGTTATATGTTTGCATACAGCTCTTTCAGTTTGGAAAACTCCAATATTTCTTATTTTTTATTTATTTATTTTAATTTTATAATAAAGAGAGAGAGAGAAAGCACTGCCATCTCCTGTTTCACTCCCTAGATGTCCTCAACAACTGGGACTGAGCCAGGACACTTGAATTCAATCCACCCCTCCTTCTAGTATTTCTTACAGGATAGGTCTTATGATGAATTCCCTCAGCATATATTATTCATCTTATGATTAATTCCCTCAGTTTTTTTTTTAGAGGGGGAGGTCTAGAAAAAAATATTTATCTCTCTCTCATATTTGAAGGATAGTTTTACTGTGTATCATATTCTTGGCAGTTTTTCTCCTTCAGCAAGGCTTCTGCTGAGAAGTCTGTGGACATGTATATTTGGTGACTTTCAGATGTTATTTTCTTATTTTCTTTTGTTGATTTGGTAATTCTTGGTCATTAATCTCTGAGATTCTGATTGTAATATGTCATGGGGCATATTTTTCTGTACCTGGATATTTATGTTTCTTCAGATTTGCAAAATTTTCTATTATTATCTTAGTTTTTAAATCCCTTTGTCATTTTCAAGACCTTCTGGAACCCCAATAACCCTTACATTTAATCTTTTGATATTTTCCCGACTACTCTGTAAGTTTTCTTTGTTTCTATTTTTTTTTTCATTTCCCTCCACTGTGTACTTTCAACTCATCTGTCTGTAAGTTCACTGATTCTTTCTTCTGCTTGATCAATTCTGCAGTTCAGGATTTCCATTGCATTCTTCAGTTGATTTCTAATACTTTTCACCTTTGAGGATTTTGGTTTGATTTATTTTTACTAATTCAATCCCTTTTGTTTTGTTTTGTTTTTTTGTTTTTTGACAGGCAGAGTGGACAGTGAGAGAGAGACAGAGAAAAAGGTCTTCCTTTTTTCCATTGGTTCACCCTCCAATGGCCACTGCGGCCGGCACACCGCGCTGATCCGAAGCCAGGAGCCAGGTGCTTCTCCTTGTCTCCCATGGAGTGCAGGGCCCAAGCACTTGGGCCATCCTTCACTGCACTCCCTGGCCACAGCAGAGAGGTGGCCTGGAAGAGGGGCAACCGGGGCAGAATCTGGTGCCCCGACCGGTACTAGTACCTGGTGTGCTGGTGCCGCAGGTGGAGGATTAGCCTATTGAGCTGCGGCGCCGGCCTATTTCAATCCCTTTGTAAGATTTCTCTGATAAATTTCCTAGTGGTTTTTCCATGTTTTCTTCGTATTCATTGAGTTATCTCAAGTCTGCCATTTTGAATTCTTAATCTGCTGGATCACACATCACCATCTAATTAGAGTCAATCTTTGGCAACTTGTTTTGTCCGTTTGATGATGTCATGGTTCTCTATTATTGATTGTTATGTATACACATTTATGTTTTTGTATTGAAAAATTATATACTTAACCCATTCTTCACTGTCTAGCTTGGTTTTTTGTCAGTCTTTCTTTTTTTTTTTTTTATAACACTTTTATTTAAAGAATGTAAATTTCCAAAATACAGTTTATAGATTACAATGGCTTCCCCCCCATAACCTCCCTCCCACCCGCAACCCTCCCCTTTCCCACTCCCTCTCCCCTTGCTTCACATCAAGATTCATTTTCAATTCTCTTTATATACAGAAGATCAGTTTACTATATATTAAGTAAAGATTTCAACAGTTCGCCCTCACATAGCAACACAAAGTGAAAAATACTGTTGGAGTACGAGTTATAGTATTAATTCACAATGTACAGCACATTAAGGACAGAGATCCTACATGATATATTTTTTTAATTGATTAATTTTCTATGCAATTTCCAATTTAACACCAAGATTTTTTTTTCATTTTAATTATCTATATACAGAAGATTGATTCAGTACATACTAAGTAAAGTTTCATCAGTTTGCACCCACACAGAAACACAAAGTGTAAAATACTGTTTCAGTGCTAGTTATAGCATTACTTCACATTGGACAACACATTAAGGACAGATCCCACATGAGACGTAAGTACACAGTGACTCCTGAAGTTGATTTAACAATTTGACACTCTTGTTTATGGCGTCAGTAATCTCCCTAGGCTCTAGTTGCCGAGGCTATGAGAGCCTTTAGGGTTCGCTGACTTCAATCTTATTACGACAGGGTCATAGTCAAAGTGGAGGCTCTCTCCTCCCTTCAGAGAAAGGTACCTCCTTCTTTGATGGCCCCATTTGTTCCACTGGGATCTCACTCGCAGAGATCTTTCATTTAGGTCTTCTTTTTTTTCCAGAGTGTCTTGGCTTTCCATGCCTAAAATACTCTCATGGGCTCTTGAGCCAGATCCGAATGCCTTAAGGGCTGATTCTGAGGCCAGAGTGCTATTTAGGACATCTGCCATTCTATGAGTCTGCTGTGTATCTCGCTCCCATGTTGGATCATTCTCTCCCTTTTTGATTCTATCAGTTAGTAGTAGCAGACACTAGCCTTGTTTGTGTGATCCCTTTGACTCTTAGACCTATCAGTGTGATCAATTGTGAACTGAAATTGATCACTTGGACTAGTGAGATGGCCTTGGTACATGCCACCTTGATGGGATTGTATTGGAATTCCCTGGCACATTTCTAACTCCATCATTTGGGGCACGACTGATTGAGCATGTCCCAAATTGTACATCTCCTCCCTCTCTTATTCCCACTGTTACATTTAACAGGGATCACTTCTCAGTTAAAATTTAAACACCTAAGAATAATTGTTTGTTAATTACAGAGTTCAACCAATAGTACTAGAATAAAAAAATACTAAAATGGATAAAGTATTACATTGTACAACAACAGTCAGCACAAGAGCTGATCAAGTTACTGTTTCTCATAGTGTCCATTTCACTTCAATAGTTTTCCCCTTTGGTGCTCAATTAGTTGTCACTGATCAGGGAGAACATATGATATTTGTCCTTTTGGGACTGGCTTAATTCACTCAGAATGATGTTTTCCAGATTCCTCCATCTTGTTGCAAATGACCGGATTTCATTGTTTTTGACTGCTGTATAGTATTCTATGGAGTACATGTCCCATAATTTCTTTATCCAAATGTATGCTTTGAATTCCCTGTGATCTTTGCTGTGAGGTTCCCTTCGTTTACCTTCTTTCATGTTGATGGCCGTGTTTCTGTGTTTCTGTGTGTAACACATCTTTAAGCATCTTTTGCAGGGCTGGATGAGTGGCAACACATTCTTTCAATTTCTGTTTGCAATGAAAGGTCTTTATTTTACCTTCATTCACAAATGAGAGCTTTGCAGGATATAATATTCTGGGCTGGCAGTTTTTCTCTCTTAGTACCTGCACTATATCTCTCCATTCCCTTCTAGCTTGTAGGGTTTCTGATGAGAAGTCTGCTGTGAGTCTAATTGGAGATCTTCTGAGAGTAATCTGACGTTTCTCTCTTGCAAATTTTAGGATCTTTTCTTTCTGTTTCACTGTGGTGAGTTTAATTACAATGTGTCGTGATGAGGATCTCTTTTGGTCATGTTTCCTAGGGGTTCTATGAGCTTCCTGTACTAGGATGTCTCTGTCCTTCTCCAAAACTGGGAAATTTTCTGCTATTATCTCACTAAAAAGGCATTCTAATCCTTTCTCCCTCTCCATGCCTTCAGGAACTCCTAGAACTCGAATGTTGTGTTTTTTTTTTCTTTTTTTTAATAACGCTTTTATTTAAAGAATATAAATTTCCAAAATACAGCTTATAGATTACAATGGCTTACCCCCACATAACTTCCCTCCCACCCGCAACCCTCCCCTTTCCTGCTCCCTCTCCCCTTGCATTTCATCAGTTTGCACCCACACAGAAACACAAAGTGTAAAATACTGTTTCAGTGCTAGTTATAGCATTACTTCACATTGGACAACACATTAAGGACAGATCCCACATGAGACGTAAGTACACAGTTGTTGCAGTTGATTTTCTCAACAATGTTTCAGTGGATTCGTTTCTGAGAGGAGCAGTGTGGTGGGGGCAAGAGGCGCGGAGTCACCACACAGACCCCGGGAGTCGGGTGAAAGCAGGCTTGAGGCGAGCAGCCCGCAGACTCGTTTATTACAGTTGGAACCACTCCTTATATAGCCAAGACCAGCCAATCTGGTCAAAGGGCGGTCTATGCCCCAACCAATCACAGCCTGTTGCCAGGCAGTTTCCAAAGCCATCCAATCACAGCCTGTTACCAGGCAGTTTCAAATACATCCAATCATAGCCTGTTGCCAGGCAGGCTCCATTGCCAGGTGGGTTTCAAAGCCATTCCTGAGTAAGTGATGCTCGCTTGCCAGTGGCCACCTTGGCATGGCCTTCTCATTCCACCACATTTCCCCCTTTTCGTTTATTTTTGAGCAACGGGAGGCATGATTCTTGGCCATACCATTGTTGACCCCGTTTCCATGTGGTCTCCGTACGCAGCTGTGCCTGTCTTAGGTTGTCCCCCAGGGGATCTTACCCGTCGTTGACTAAGCAGCGCTCAAATCAAGAGACCACAGGAGTGCTTGCTCAGATAGGGGTAGGAATGAGGAATAATGGTTATCAGGAATGGCATGACCACACACAGGCTGTGGGCCATTTGAGTGGCTGACCAGAACTAGTGGGGTACAAAACAGTAACAGATGTGGCTATGGGCAGTTTCTCAGGGTAGGAAGATAGGGCAGGTGCATCTGCTAACAAGGCGGAGTCTCGGTCTTGTTCAGCTGGTCCTGGTTGGCTGTCCGTTGCAGGCTTGATGTTTCGGGCTGGAACCCAAATGGGCTGTTCTGCATTCTCTGGAAAGACACAAGCATATCCTCGACCTTTGGTTAGTAGAGGGTGTGGTCCTTTCCATTCTCCTGTCAGGGCATCTTTCCACCTAACCATAGGGGCTGGGGTCTGGGATGGAAAGGATCCCCAGTGTTTATAAGCTGGGCTGATCCCTTGGGAATCAAAAGTAAGAAAATTGATAGTGAAAAGGACCTCAGTCAAGATATCATCCATATAATGTATGATCAAGCACTGATCTTTAAGTGTGCTGGTTGCATGAGAAACGTATCTTTGGCAAATGGCAGGGCTATTTTTCATGCCTTGTGGGAGTACTGTCCACTGAAATCTTTTTGCAGGGAGCTGGAAGTTGGGCTCCCATACTGTAAAGGCAAAGTAAGCCTTATCCTGCTCCGCAATGGGAATGGAAAAGAAGCAATCTTTGATATCAATGGTAACTATGTGGTATCCATTAGGAATGGCCCCTGGATGGGGAATGCCAGCCTGGAATGTTCCCATCTTTTTTATATTTTTGTTAATAGCTCTTAAATCCTGTAGAAGCCTATATTTTCCCTGTTTCTTTGGTATCACAAAAATGGGTGTGTTATGAGGGCTAGTGGAGGGCTCTATGTGTCCCTTTTCCAATTGTTCCTGTACCAGTTCTTTAAGGATGCTAAGTTTGGGTTGTACTATTGGCCACTGCTCTACCCAGATGTTTCCTGTTTTTTCCCATTCAATGGGGATTGGGCTTGGCTTTCGTATGGGGTGAGCAGTGGCCCCTAGAATTGGGGGTGAATCTTACTTGTAGGTTCTCCATTAAAGCTGCTGGCTTGGGGAGATTTGTGATCTGTAGTAAGGACCGCTTGCATTTGTGAGAGTACATCTCTCCCCCATAAGGTCATGGAAACTTCAGCAATTAGTGGAAAGATGGTTCCTGTATCTCCATTGTCATCTCGCCAAGTTACAGGTGTGATGACCTGATCAGACAATTTTAATCCTCCAACACCTTGGAGGTCAGGTCCAGGTGCTGTCTTCCAATGTTGTATTTTTCTTGCATCCCTAGCTTTTAAGACAGTAACATCTGCTCCTGTATCAATTAAACCTACAAAGGCAATGTCATCTAAATATAGGGTCAATTTCGGCCTCAGATTGAAAATGGGCATCGACCAGTTAATGGTAGTGGGACTCCCTCTTACTTGCTGGGCTGAGGGCTGCCCCACTGGGAGTTTAAAGGCTTGGTCTTGCAATCTTTTGCCCAGTGAAAGCCTTTTTTACATCTGGGACACAGTGTTTTGGGCTTGCCCCATCTTTTAGTGTTTGGGCAGTTTCGTCGTAGGTGTCCTATTTCCTGGCATCCCCAACAAACCAGAGGGTCATTAGACTTCTTTGTGCTTAATTTATTAATGGCTGCAGTCAGGGCCTGTATGGGAGTATCAGCAGGGTTTACTTCCTTTGTGGCTACTATCCATTTAGAAATGTCTTCATTACGGACTGGGGCGATTGCTGCTTTTGCCTCTTTGGTAGCACCTTCCCAAGCTAATTGTTTGACCAAATTGTCTTGATCGGGGCCAGGCAGTAATCTTTTCTCTACTGCCTCCAAGACTCTGGCAAGGAAATCTGGGAACCATTCGCCTGGACCTTGAACCAGGTTTCTAAAGAGCTGACTATAATCAGGAGGATTTATATTTTTCAAGGCTTTAAGTGCCAAATCTCTGACCTGATCAAAATAGGCAACTACTCCAATGCGGGCCTGTTCTTGAGGATATATGTAGGTGCCACGGCTTGTAAGCATATCAAAGGTTACTGCTATTCCATAAGCAGCATTATTTCTTGCCACAGTTTCAGCCTCTTCCTGATAGGAGGCTTTCCACTGTAAAAACTGTGGTCTTGACAAACATGCTTTGAGCAGGGCAACCCAGTCAAAATGAGTTTGAAGGTTTGCTGCCCATTGTTTGAGCACTTGTTCAAAGTAGGGAGAGTCAGGACCTGACTCTTGTGAAGCCTTTTTTAGCATAGTAAGGTCATTTATGGGCGTTGGAATCCAGGGTCTGAATTCTGCATCCTCTCCTACATTAACAGCAAATGTGCAGGTGGGATGGGGTCTAGTGGCTCCCTTAAGAGCTTGTGGTGCCCGAGTACTGCCACAAATGTGAGGATCCTCACTGGGTGCAGATGGGATGACCTTGCATGGGTTATTATCTGGAGGTCCTCTAAGTTCATCCCACGGGTATGTGGGGGGTGGCTGACTAGGCCTTGCTACCTTGTTTGCTACATCGTTTGCTACCTTGTATGCTACATTGTTATTTTCACTGTCGGAGCTTTCTCTCCCTGAATCATCAACTATTGTCTGTGAGACAGGGACCTGGAGTGTCAGGCTCTTATCACTCACAGATTCACTATCTTTGACAACCTGCACAGGATTCTTAAGAGCAATACGGCATGCCAACTGTAGCCAAAGTAAAGACACGCACAGCACTGTTGCCATAACGAGGCAAATTCCTAGCACCTCAGCTGTTGATGGCATTTTGCAGGAGGTTTCCCTACGTTAGACAAACAGACAGTGGTGTATCAGATCGTAGTATGTCCTGTGCTTAGTGGGGGACTTCCTTGATTCGTTAGGTCAAGGCCGTATGCCCACACGGTGTCTCCGGAGCGTCACCTCTCTCGAGTGAGGGAAGATGACTTGGTTCCGAATTCTGGGATGATCAGTCCCTTATGTGAATTCGCCGGGCGAACCGAAAGTAAAAGGAGGAGCCGAGAAGCGACGTACGCTTCTGGGCGGTGTGTGCTAACCTGGGGTCACTTAGACCGAGGACAAGGACAAGGAAAGGGGCGTAGGAGGGGGTTCTGTGCTCACCCTCACAGAACCGAACAGCACACAAAACACTGAGGGGCCTGCTTGCCGAAATCCTGGGGGGACCTCGCCGAGTCCGACACACTGTCTCTTTCTCAGTCACGTTGGCGCGCCAGATGTTGCAGTTGATTTTCTCAACAATGTTTCAGTGGATTCGTTTCTGAGAGGAGCAGTGTGGTGGGGGCAAGAGGCGCGGAGTCACCACACAGACCCCGGGAGTCGGGTGAAAGCAGGCTTTGAGGCGAGCAGCCCGCAGACTCGTTTATTACAGTTGGAACCACTCCTTATATAGCCAAGACCAGCCAATCTGGTCAAAGGGCGGTCTATGCCCCAACCAATCACAGCCTGTTGCCAGGCAGTTTCCAAAGCCATCCAATCACAGCCTGTTACCAGGCAGTTTCAAATACATCCAATCATAGCCTGTTGCCAGGCAGGCTCCATTGGATATATGTGGGAGGAGATTTGATAACCCAAGAATTGAAAGGGGGGAAAATGTTGTACCTTTTCTGTGGCAATAGAGAAACCCAGGAATTGTAAATTTCTTACTGTCTCACTCACAGTGACTCCTGAAGTTGATTTAACAATTTGACACTCTTGTTTATGGCGTCAGTAATCTCCCTAGGCTCTAGTCATGAGTTGCCGAGGCGATGGAAGCCTTTAGGGTTCGCTGACTTCAATCTTATTACGACAGGGTCATAGTCAAAGTGGAAGTTCTCTCCTCCCTTCAGAGAAAGGTACCTCCTTCTTTGATGGCCCCATTTGTTCCACTGGGATCTCACTCGCAGAGATCTTTCATTTAGGTCTTCTTTTTTTTCCAGAGTGTCTTGGCTTTCCATGCCTAAAATACTCTCATGGGCTCTTGAGCCAGATCCGAATGCCTTAAGGGCTGATTCTGAGGCCAGAGTGCTATTTAGGACATCTGCCATTCTATGAGTCTGCTGTGTATCTTGCTTCCCATGTTGGATCATTCTCTCCCTTATTCATTCTATCAGTTAGTAGTAGCAGACACTAGCCTTGTTTGTGTGATCCCTTTGACTCTTAGACCTATCAGTGTGATGAATTGTGAACTGAAATTGATCACTTGGACTAGTGAGATGGCCTTGGTACATGCCACCTTGATGGGCAATCTCAATTTTTTGAGATCTGCTTCTCGCATTTTTTCTATCTCATCATCTTCATAATCTTGAATTGGGGTGTCTTTTTCATTTGGGGACGCCATAGTGTCTTCCTTGTTCTTATTACCTCGGTTTTTGCGTTTGTTGTTTGGCATATTGGTTTCTTCACTGTGGTGTTTTTTTCTTGTTATACTATGACTCTAGATTAAGTGGACTGTCTGCTTTTGATGGAGCCTTAGAGGCTTGAGATGGGTGTGGCCTGAGAGCTCTGTTTGGTTCCTCAGGGTTGAGGGTGTGTCAAAGGAGACACTCCCAGGTTAGGCGTGGTAAATCTCTCTCTGTTACTTTTTTTTTTTTTTTGGTTCAAAAGGGAAGTAATTCCACACAGATGAATGGAATTGGGGGTGGTTAGCAGGCGAATGATATACCCACAGGAGCCAGAGTTCGGAAGCTCTTTCCCAAGGACCAGAGAGGGAATCTTTGCGGCCCTTAGTGTGGGCTCAGATTCTCCTGTAGTATCCCACTGGGCTGCCAAGGCTACTGAACTCTAGCATCTCTGGAGAGTACTCACATGAATTCGTGATTTCCATGAGTTCTCTCCCCCACCGTCTCTTTTTTCACAGTCTCAGTTCATTAGCACCACACGTTCATTAGGTTCTAATCTCCTGTGTTTTCAACCCTCCCACCCAGAGTCAGGTTTTTCTGCTAGGCTCGGGGCCAGTGCCGACCCGAGGTCGCCCTGCTTATGACGTATTCCAAAATGGCGCCTGCTCTTTGTCTTGCTCACCTTTGAGAGGTGAACGGAGAGAGAGAAACTCGTGTCCGTATGGGTCACTTTTTTTTTTTTCCTCTCTCTCTCTCTCTCTTCTAGTTAGCCTGGTGAACTTTTCCCCACAGAGTTTCAAGCCTTGTTCGTTCTAGTCTCCTCTTTCCGCTTCCCTTCTGGTGTCTCGGGCTATTGAGGTTCGGCTCACCCTGCGTTCCAGCGCTGGTGTGTTGAATCTGCTGCTGGTGTCCCAAACTGCGGGCTCCCACGCTCTCCACGCAGGTCCACTGTGAATCACCAGTTCCAGAAGGGTTTTCTCTGCTGTTTCTTCCCCTACTCTTCCTTGAACCTGCAGTATCTCCACTTTTATTAAACTGTCTCTCCCCAGACTATCGGTGTGCTCCCTTCCTATTCCGCCATCTTGCCGCTCTCCTGTGTCAGTCTTTCTAACATATCTGTATCTAGAAGGTTGTGAAAAAATGATTTTAATTCTCCTTTAAACATATGATAGAATTCAGCTGTGAATTCATCAGATTCTATGCTTTTTTAAAAAAGTCAAAAGACAGACTGTAAGAGTTGAAGTGCAAAAGAGGGAGGGAGGGAGGGAGAGAGAGAGAAAGAATCTTTCACCTGCTGGTCCCCTCCCTAAATACCCAAAACAGCCAAGGATGGGCCAGTCCAAAGCTGGGAGCCAGGAACTCCATCTGATTCTTCCATGGAAATGGCAGGTGCCCAGGTACTTGGTCCATCTTCTACTGCTTTCTCGGGCACATCAGCAGGGAGCTAGTTTAAAGGTGGAGCAGCAGGGCTTGAACTGGCACTATGATATGGAATCCTGATGTCTCAAGAAGCAGTTGAACATGCTGCACCACAAGGCCTGTCCCATCTCCCTCTCCTTCACCACTTTATTACAGATCCAATTTCTTTACTTATTATGTGTTCAGATTTTCTGTTTCTTCATAATCCAATCTTGCTATAGTATGTGTCTTTGAATTTGTTCATTTAGTTTAGGTTGTACAATTTTTTGGTGTATAACTTCACAGTATTCTCACATGATTTTTTTTTTGTTTTTCTGTTTTACTAGTTGTAATATCTCCTTTATCTGTTCTGATTTTATGTTTTTTGTTAAATAAAAGTTGGTAAATTTTGCTTGTCTTTTCAAATATAAAATCATAGTTTTGTTGACCTTTTAAACTTTTTCTAGTATTTATTTTTTCTTTCTTCTCTGATCTTTATTATCTCCCTTTTTTTTTTTTTTACTAATTATTGGACTTACTATGTCCTTTTTTTCTTTGTTGGGTGTATTACTTGGTGATTATTTAAGATCTTTCTTCTTTTATGATGTAGGCATTTCTTGCTATAATCTACCTCTGAACTGCTTTCACTATGTCCTGTATGTTTTGCTATGTTACACGTTCAAACATTTCTAAATTTAACTTTTAATTTCTTTACTATCCTGTAATTTGAGAGCATGTTTTTAAATTTAAAGTTTCTGATAATTTTCCTGTTATTCATTTCTAGTTTAGTGCTATTGTGATCAGAATAAGTGCTTATTATGGTATCGATCTTTTTGATTTTTAAAAATTTTGGGAGGTTAACATATCATCTACTTTAAAAATGTTTTATGTTCAATTGAGAAGAGTGTTTGCTGCTGCTGTTGATTGGAATGTTATTTTATGTCTGTTAGTTTCATTTGAACTAAATTATAGTTTAAGTCCAATGTGTCCTTATTGATTTATGTCTGGATATGCTGATCTCTACTGGAGGTGGTTGTTGAAATCCACCACAATTCTTCTATTTCAGTCAACTCTCCCTTTAGATCTATTATTATTTGTATTAGTTATACAGGTGCTCTGATGTTGGATCTACATGTTTTTACAACTATGATATCCTCTTGCTGAATTAATTCCTTTCTTATTATACAACAATTTTCTTCATTAATTTATACAGTTTTTGAGTAATGTCTGTTTTAATGCATATAAATATTGTCCTGCACTCCTTTGATACCAATTTGCATGAAATATCTTTGTCATTTCTTCATTTACAGTCTATGTGCTTAAAGGTGAATTAAGTATTTTGTATACAGCATAGAGCTGAATCTTGCTTTCTTCTTTAATCCATTTAGTCATTGTATGTGTTTTAATTGAAGAATTTAATCCACATATTTTCATCATAATTTTTAATGGGAAGGGACTTACTACTGACAATTTGTTATTTATTGTCGAGTTGTTTTGTAGATTTTTTGTTGCTTTCTTTTTCTCTTGCTGTCATTTTTTGTAATTAGGTGATTTTCACTAGTGATCAATTTTGTTTCCTTGTGTTATATTTCTTGCATGTACATTATAGATTTTTTTCTTTTTGATTTCCAAGAGGCTTACAAAAACATCTTATTATTGTAGCAAATTATTTTAAGGTAATAGCAACTCAACATTGATTACAAAAGTATCTATTTTCATTCTCTGCCTCCACATGTTGAATTTCTGATGTCACAATTTATGTCTTTTTATATTGTATATCCTTAATAAATTATTATAGCTATTGTTATTTTTAATAGTTTCGTGTTTTAACTTCCATATTAAAGATATACATTTTACATACAATAGTTACAATAGTAGCAAAGAATTTGTTTATTTACTTTTACCAGTGAGTTTTGTATTTTCTGATGTTTTTATGGCATTCATTAGAATGCATATCTTTCAGCTTGAAGCATTTCCTTCATTAGCATATCTTGTAAGATAGGTGTAGTGGTGATAAAATTCCTCAACTCTTGTTTATATGGGAAAGTCTTTATCTCTCCTTCATTTCTGAAGGACAACTTTGCTGGGTACCATGTTCTTGGTTGGCAGATTTTTCCTCTTCCACACTTCTACTTCATTCTCCTGGCCAGTGTGGTTTCTGCTGAGAAGTACACTTCTATTTGTATTGGAATTTTCTCATAGCGTTATTTGCCTTTTCACTCTTGTACCTTCATTATTTTATTTGCCTTTGATTTTTTTTTTGCTTTGGAATTTGATTACAATATCTTTGGGTGGATTTACTTTGAATTTAATTAGAGATAATCAACCTTCATGTAACAGAACATTTACATTTTTCTCCAGGTTTGGATAATTTTCTTCTATTATTTCTTTACAAAATTTTTCTACCCTTTTATATTTTCTTTATCTTTCTTGAACTGCTATCACTTGTATTTGTTTTTTAAAAAAATTATTTGAAACACACACACACATGCATACACACACACACATACACACAGATCCTCCATCTGCTGGCTCACTCCTCAAACACCCAAAACACCAATGGTTGCACTTGGTCAAAACCAGTAGCCTGGAACTCACTCCCAGTCTCCCATGTGGGTTGGATGGATCTAACTACTTGAGCCATCACCTGCTTTCTCCCAGTGTACACATTAGCAGAAAGCTAGAATCAGAAACCTAGTCAGGTACCAATGCCATCTTACTAGTTAAAATGATTAGTTTCAGTTCATAATTGATGATGAAGATAGGATTAAGTGTCAAAGGGATCACATAAACAAGACTAGTGTCTGCTAATACTAACTGAAAGAATTAAAAAGGCAAGAAGGATCCAACATGGGAAGCGGGCCACACAGCAGATTCATAGAATGGCAAATGCCCTAAACAGCACTCTGGCCTCAGAATTAGCCCTCGAGGCATTCGGATCTGGCTAAAAAGCATGAGAGTTTCTCAGGCATGGAAAGCCAATATACTGTGGCAACAAATGACCTAAATGAAAGAGCTCTGTGAGTGAGATCCCAGTGGAAAGTATGGGCCATCAAAGAAGGAGGTACTTTTCTCTGAAGGGATGAGAGAACTTCCACTTTTTTTATGGTCTTCTCTCAATAAGGTCAAAGTTTGTGAACTCAGGGGGCTTCCATAGCCTTGGCAGTTCATGACAAGAGCCTTGGGGGTGATTACTGAGGTCATAAATAAGAGTGTCAGTTGTTAAATCAACAAGGGAAGTCACTGTGCACTTATTCCCCATGTAGGATCTCTGTCCTTAATGTGTTGTACTATGTGAATCAACAATAAAACTAGTACTCAAACAGTACTTTATACTTTTTGTGTCTGTGTGGGTGCAATCTGTTGAAATCTTTACTTAGTATATACTAAGTTAATCTTCTGTATATAAATATAATTAAAATAAATCTTAATGAAGAGTGGAATGGGAGAGGGAGTAGGAGTTGGGATGGTGTGGGTGGGAGGGAGGTTATATGGGGAAAAGCCATTCCAAAGGTTGTACTTTTGAAATTTATATTTATTAAATAAACGTTTTCTTTAAAAAAGAAACCCAGTCACTCTGATGAGATGTGGGAATTCCAAGTGGTGTCTTCACCATTGTACCAAATGTCTGCCTTTGTGTTTTTTTTAATCCTGTCCTACAGATTCAGCAAGATTTCTTCATTTATTTTGTTTTTCTTCCTTCTCTAACTGTATGTCTTCTAATAATGTGTTTTTCAGTTCACGGATTCTTTCTTCTGCTTGGACAGTTCTTAAGTTGATGATCTCTATTATGTTTTTATTCTATTTACTCTTTTAAGCTCCAGAATTTATGTTGAACTTTTTCATTATTTCAATCTCTCTGTTAAATTTTTCCTTGTGTTCACTCACGGTTTTACTCCTTTCATTTAGTTGTTTCTCTGAATGTTACATGTCATATTTCCCTGAGTGTTCTCAATTTTTGCGCCCATGAATGTATATGTACACATTGGAAGAAGTGGATACTTATTCCAGTCTTCACAGACTGACTTGTCCTAGGTAAGTCCTTCAACACTCAGGGTGCCAGAGATTCTGGGAAGGTTGTTTGCAGTGGTCTATACAAGTAGTATAGTATGCCAGTGTGGTGCTGAAACTGGCCCCAAGCCCATGGCTATTGTGGTTGATAGGGCTGAGCTGCACCTAAAACCCAGGGCCACTGAAATTGATGCAACATTGATGCATGCTGAGTGATATGTTCTACTATAGAAGTCTTAAGTTTGGGGATACATGGTTCTAACTGGCACAAAGGCAGGTCTGGGGCCAAGAGGGGTTCTCCAAGTTTGGGTTTTACTGTGGTGGACCGATTGTTAGGCCCAAGGAAAAGTCTTGTGTTCACTTCACTCTCTTTCCTCCATACAGTGCTGACTAGAGTTGGTGGCTAGGTGATTTGGGTAATGTAAAATTGCCTTTACTACCCTCTTGAATGCATCGTTTTATCATTATTATGCTGCATTCATGTACTGTGATCTCTTATCTTGTTTCCTTAGAGCTTGTGAAAGTGTTTTCAGGCCTGGATATTTGTTTAAATGGGTATTTCTTTAGGGAGGTGGTCGCAGAAGAATCCTATTCCACCATCTTGCAACACTCCACTTCCCATGATGTGATTTTACTTTTCAGTTCCCTAATGACACATGATGTTGAGAAAGTTTTCATATACTATCTTCCATCTATATGTTTTCTTTAGTGACATATCTGTTCAAATCTTATTTCTATTTTTAAAGTTGATTGTTCACTCTTTTATCATTAATCTTTAACTATTTTTGTATATTTTAATAATCCTTTATAAATTATGCCTTTTGTGTATATTTCTCCCAATATGTAGCTTATCCTCTAATTCTATTATGAGTAAGATTTTCAGCAAAGTATTAGATTGGTGTTCATTTTTTTCCAATAGATATCCACTTGGTTCAGCACCACATGGTTAAATGATTGTTATATAATAAGAAATATTTCTGGTCCTTGTCTGCTGTTTCTGGTGCTGAGCTCCTAAAATTATTATATTTTCCTAAGTAATAGAGAAGGATTTTGTTACTTATATTGAGATACTTAACTTGTTTTTATTTTTGAGAGGAGGGAGGGGGAAGGGGAGAAGAGAGAGAGAGAGAGAGAGAGAGAGAGAGAGAGAGAGAGAATGTTCTCATCTGCTGATTCACTACCTAATGCTTTCAACAGCTCCTAGAATGACCCAAAGCCAGAAGGTGGGAACGCAATATAGGTCTCTTATGTGGGTTGAAGGAATTCAGTCACTTGAGCCATCTTCACTGCACCCGGGATATGTGTTAGCAGAAAGTGGGAGTTAGGGGCCAGGCTGGGTATAGAACCCACATACTGTAGTATGGAATGTCTGTGTTCTATCCAGCGTCTTAACTAGTAGGACAAATACCTACCCTGAGCCACTTTTAATCATACCAAAGTTTATGCTAAAGAGGGGACATGAAGTTAAGCCTCAGAATGGGGACAGTCACCAAAAAGATCAGAGATTAGTGGTTTGTAAACTTCATCTGCATCCCAAACCTGGGAAGCAGTGAAGAGTCTGGAAATTAACTTCTGTAAAGTCTCTTAAACAATAAGATTTTGGGGCTGGTGCTGTGCTGCAATGCAGTGGGTAAAGCCACCACCTGCAGTGCCAGCATCCCATATGGGCACTGGTTCATGTCCCGGCTGCTCCACTTGCGATCCAGCTCTCTGCTATGACCTGGGAAAGCAGTGGAAGATGGCCCAAGTCCTTGGGCCCCTGCACCCATGTGGGAGACCCTGAAGAAGCTCTTGGATCCTGGATTCGGATCAGAGCAGCTCCAGCTGTTGTGGCCATCTGGGGAATGAACCAGCGGATGGAAGGCCTCTCTCTCTCTCTCTCTCTCTCTCTCTCTCTCTCTCTCTGTCTCTCTCTTTCTCTATTTCTCTGCCTCTCTCCTTCTCTATCTGTGTAACTCTGACTCTCAAATAAATAAATCTTTAAAAAATATTTTGTGTGCTTCTAGTTTGGTGAATGTATTCACTTTGTGGGAGGATGATGCATCTCAAATCCACAAAGATAGAAATTCTTGAACTTACGACCCTCCCAGACTTTCCCTATATACCTCTTCATCTGGTTGTCCCTCTGTGTCCTTTATAGTAAACCAATAGATTTAACATGTCTTCATTATTTCTGAGACTTTCTTGCAAATTATTAAAATCCAGGGGGTCGTGAAAACCCTTGTTTTATTTGTTATATATCATATTTGTTATATCTATCTATCTATCTATCTATCTATCTATCTATATGTTATATATCATCAATCAAAAGGAAGGAAGGCCTGGATTTGCAGGTGGCATTTGAAATGGGAGTAGTCTTGTGGGCTGAGCCATTAACTCATGGGATCTGATCCTCATTCAAGGTAGAGAATTGAAGTGAATTGTGTGGTCCCCAGCTGGTGTCAGTGAATTGATCAGTGTAGGAAGAAACTGTGCATCTTGTGTTAGAGGTGTTCTGTCTGGATGCACTTTTGGCAGAGCATATAGGATGCCACTTGGGATATCTATATCCCATATTGGAGTGCCTGGTTCAAGTCCAGACATTTTTTTTTGATTTAGCTTTCTGTTCTTGAGCACCCTGGAAGGCAGCAGATAATGAATGGTTCAGGTACTTGGGTTCCCTGTCACTCATGTAGGAGATTTTGAATGAATTCCAGGTTCTTTTCTTCAGTTTGGCTGGGCTCTGGCTGTTGTGGGTATTTGAAGAAACAGCAGATGAAGGATTCCCTACCTATCTTGACCATCTCTCTATTCTCTCTCTCTCCCACTCTCTCTATCATCTCTATATTCTTTCTTCTTTCTCTTTCCCTCTCTCTCTTACTTTCTTTGTATCTGCCTTTCAAACTAAATAATGAATATTTTAAAAAGAAAAGAAAAAAAGAAATATTTTGTTAGGATGTAGAGAAACAGTGTGGTTATGAGACTATCCTTGCTCCAATGGTTGCTTTTATCTGTCAAAAATAGATTGGGGATATTGATATGGATGTATTTTTTAGTCATTTCATCTATTACATTGAACTATGAGGCTGTCTTCCACCACATCAGATTTTGTGATTATTGTTAATATATAAAAATCTTGAAATAAGGTATTGATTCTTCTGACAATGCCTTTGCACGTAAAGTTTAGAATAAATGAATCTATGTCTACATAAAACCTTGATGGAATTTTGATGAATTTGAGTTAAAATGATAACTAAACAGAAAGCCTAGACATATTTGTATGTTGAATTTCCCAATACATAAACATCACATTTTAATATATTCTTTGATTTCTTATATCAATACTGTGTAATTTTCAATATTACAGATCCACTTAACTTTTATATCTAATTTATTTTTGGATTGATAGCAAATGGTATTGTGTTTTTCATTTTGGTTTACAAATATTCATTTTCACTATAATCATCCCTCAGTATCCACAAGGGATGGTTTCCAAGACTTCCTACAGATAACAAAATCTGTGAATATTCAAGTCTCTTATATAAAATAGCATAGTATTTTCACATAGCTTATGCAGTATTTTCATATAGCTTCCTATATACTTTAAATCTATAGGTTACTTATAATACCTAATACAATGCAACTTCTATGTAAAAGTTGTTATACTGTATTGCTTAATGAATGACTACAAGACAGAATTCTGTACATATTCAGTAGTTATGCATTTTTTCCAAATACTTTTAATCTACAGTTGATTGAATCAGAGGATACAGAACCTGTGAATACCAAGAGCTGAGTGTATGTTGAGACATGATTTTTTTCTGTGTGTTGACATTATATCCTGAAACCTAGTTTACCTCATTTATTGTATCTAGCCATTTTTATTTATTACTTGGAAATTTCTATATAGAGAGATATGTTACATAAATAGGGTTGGCTTTATTTATTTCTTTCTGATCTAGACACTTGGTCTTAGCCAAAAGGCCAAGAAGCCACCTGATCTATATATATTTTATTTCCTTTTTCTGCGTTATTGCATTAGCTAGAACTTCCAGCACTATGATGAGCAAAAGTGGTAAAAATGATGTTCCTGATTTGTTCTGGATTGAGGGGGAAAGAATATACTCTTTCAATATTATCTATAATGTTTGTTGGAGGTTTTCTGTAGCTTTGTTAATCGAGTTTAATAAGTTCCTTTTGTTCCTTTTAGTGCAAATAAAGTTGCTTATATTATTATCATGAATGGATGCTGAAGTTTGTCAAATATTTTGCATCAATTAATAATGATTATTCAAGCTTTTAATATAGCGAATTACATGATTTTTCAAATATTAAACTAGTCTTGTATTACTTTAATAAAAAAGTCATGACACATAATTGTTTTAACATCATGTTGGATTCCATTTGATAGTACTTTAAATGATTATTGTATCTATAGGTATGGAGGATATTAATCTACAATTTTCTTTTTTAGAAATGTCTTTTCATTCCATTCATAATGATCTTAGAAGTGTTCTCTCTTCTTCTATATATATTATTTAGGAGATTGTGTAGAATTGGTGTTAATTCTTCTTTAAATGTTGGTAAAATTCTCCATTGACACCACTGAGGCCTGGAGATTAATTTTTGAGAATTTAATAAATTATAAATAATTTTTTCTTAATAATTATATGAATATTTAAATTATCACTTTTATATTGGTAGTTGATGTTTTTTGAGGAATTAGTATATTTAATCTAAGTTGCCAAATTTATATATGCAGAAATGTTTGCAGCTTTCCATTATTATCACTTTGATGTTATCAGTCTTTGGTGAAATCTTATTTCAGTCCTGATATTTGTAGTTTATTTTCCTCTCTTTTTCTTGTGTCAGCCTTGTTAGAAGATTATCAGTTTAGTGATCTTTTCAAAGAACTTGCTTAATGTTTCATTGATTTTATAGAGCATTCTAGTTTTTCAATTTCATTTATTTCTTATATTTATTGCAATTTTCCTTCTTGCTGTAGATTTCTTTTGCTCTTTTTCTAGTTTAAAAAAATGAAGGCATATATTACTGATTGGAGACTTTTCTACTTTTCTCATGTAAGTGTGTAGGCATAAATTTCACTAAGCACAGGCTTAAGTACACTGACTCAATTTTGATATGGTGTATGTTTTTTATAATTATTCAGTTCCATATATTTTTGTCTTCCCTTGGGACTTCCTTTTTGATTCTTGTGCTATTTAGGATTGTATTATTTAGTTTCTAAGTGTTTGGAGAGTTTGGGGAGTGATTGATTTCAAGTTTGCTTACAAAATGACCAAAAAATACATTCTGTATGACTTTAATGGATATGGTCTTGTCTTGGCATATGTTTCTTTGTTTAAAAAAGAGATTTATTTTATTTATTTGAGAAGCAGAGTTACAGACAGAGGGAGGGATAATGAGAGAGGCCATCTTCTAATGCTTTCACAGGCCATAAGCAGAAATCTGGATTGGAAGTGGAACAACGGGACATGAACCAGTACCCCTAGGGGATGCTGAGGCTGCAGTTGGAGGCTTAACTTACTATACTATGGCTCCAGCTCCCAGTATATGTTTCTTGGTAACTAGAAAAGAATGCTTATTCTACTAACAGACAGAGTGTTACGTAAATTAAAAAAAAAAAAATCCTATTGGTAAATGATACTTTTTCATTCTTCTATATCTTTGCTTAGTATCTATTTAGTTTTTTTAAAGTTTTATTTCTTTATTTGAAAGGCAGAGTTACAGAGAGGCAGAGGCAGAGAGAGAGAGAGAGAGAGAGAGAGAGAGAGAGAGATTTTCCATTCGCTGGTTCACTCCCCAAATGACCACAACAGCTGGAGCTAAGGTTGATTCAAAGCCAGAAGCCAAGAGCTTCTTCTGGGTCTTCCCATGGGGGAGCAGGGGCCCATGAACTTGGGCCATCTTCTACTGCTTTCCCAGGCCATAGCAGAGAGCTGAATTGGAAGTGGAGCAGCTGGGACTCAAGCTGGCGCCCATATGGGATGCCAACACTGCAGGCGGTGGCTTTACCACTACACCAAAGTGCTGGCTCCTCTATGTAGTTTTTATAGCATTTTAGAAAGGTGTGTGGAAATATCAATCATATTTGAGTATGTACATATTTGTCTTTTCAGTTCTTTCTGTTTTGTGTCATATTTTTGTAGGTCTGATGTTTGTTGCATACATGTTTAAGATTGCTGTGTTCTCTTAGTAGAGTGATCCTCTTGTCGTACAATATACGTCATTACTTTTGGTAATTTTCTCTCCTGTGAATTTCAGTTTATCTGATATTAATGCAACCACTTCTGCTTTCCTTTGGAGAGCATGATATAACTTTTTTCATCCTTTTACTTTTTACAATCTATATTGTTATATTTGAAGGAAGCTTCTTGCATATAGTATATAGTTGGGTCATGTTTTTTACTTAACTGACAAAGTTTTTTAATTGGTGTTTTCTACTGTTAACATATAATGCATTTATTGGTATATTAATGTTTCAGCCTGCACACAAGTTTTGGTTATTTTTGCTTTTAATTTCTCTGCTTTCCTTCCTGCCTTCTCATAGACTATATGAAGATTTTTAAATAATTCCAATTTAAATTTACCTATCATGTTTTTGAGTTACACAAGGGACTTCAAAAAATTCATGTGAAGCACATATTATGAAAATAGAACTGTAAATCCTACATCCAGCCAAAACATCTTTCACAAGTGAAAAGTAATTAATATTCTCACATTCAGGAAAACTAAGAGAATTTGTCATGAGAAAAAATTCCTAAAAATCATTGAGGTTATCTTTCTATATAGAAAACAAAAATTATGTTTAAATGATTTTATTCAAACTTATAGCAAGTAAAGGTAAGTAATCTATCCTGAATAGATATTTTTGAAGTGTAATGCACATATAACTAAATATTTGTGTAGCATTTTTTAGTGATCAATCAAGATATACATTACAGCCTATTATTGGTGATATCATATGGAAACCTTACCTTCCTTTATTCTCCTTGTTTATAATATAATTTCCTTAAATATTTCTTCATTCCATTTGGAACCATATCATAAAGTATTATAATGTTGATAACAGTCCTCATACACAATTTAGAAAAGTAAAAAATGGAAAGTCTCTATTATATTTATCATATTTCCACTTACCATGATCCTCTAACACAATGTTCCAAGGCACCTCCTTTTATTATTGTTTTCTGTTTGGAGAACTTCACTTTAGCCATTCTATTAGGCATTTTCCTCTTGACAGATTCTGATAATTTCCCTTGAAATGAGAATATAATTTACCTTTCACATATGAAGGATATCTTTGCTAGGTAAAGGATTGAAAACAGGCATTTATTTTATGTTGGCATTGTAAAAATGTGCTAAAGCCTTTTGGATTTCTTTTTTTTTTTCTGATGAAAAATTCATTCAAATTGTTTTTTCACTCTAAGTAAGGTGTTGATTAATCACTTTCAAGATTTTCAGACTTGATTATGATGTGCTGTAATTTTGGGTTGACTAGCCCCTTTAATCTGTATATTTCTATATTTTACCAAATTGGAGGTGCTTTTAGCCATAGTTTATTTAGGTACCTTTAAGCCTCACCTTATTTCTTCTCTCCTTTGGTGATTACAATAACACAAACATTGGATGTTTTGTTTTAGTCCTATAGGTCTTTGATATTCTTTTCATTTTTATTAGTCTACTTTCACTCTAGTTTGCAAATTGTGTAATTACTATTTCAATTTCCAGTCTGATTCTTTCTTCTACATTCTGCATTCTACTTTTTACCCTATCCATTGAGGATATTGAAATTTTTCTGTATACTACTTTTTAATTCTAAAATTTTCATTTGACACTTGTATTTGCTTTTTATTGAAACTCCATTTTTTGGAAAGACTTCCTTTTTTGTTGTTGTTGTTGTTGCAGATGTGCTCATAATTACTAGTTGAAGCACTTTTTAGATGGATGCTTTAAAATCTTTTCAGAAAATCCTAATTTCCCTTGGTGTTGTCTTTACATTCTCCTTATGCTGCTTCATATTGAGTATTTTTAACTGAATCCTAGGTATCTAGGGTGTTTTGAGAATCTAAAATTTACTTAAAGTTATTTTACATTGCTTCCTGATGCTGTGCTTCAAGGCAATGGAAGCATGCAACTTCATTAGTGCCTGGTGGGATAGAGGCCACATTTCCCCAGATGGTCTCTGATGACATTGAAGGGATACTTGCCACTTCTGGGAAGTCATTTCTGGTTCCACACTAAGCCACTGTTGATAAATCTCTAACTGGGAGAGCCAAAAGTGCTTTGTTACTGCTCTTTACAAGGCTTCCCATGACACCACAGTGGGTTGGCCTCACTATTCCGAGGAGATGGTGAGTGCCCTAATTCTCCATTAGGCCATCTCTGAAACTACTCCAACAGGGAGAGAAGAGGCAGCTCCTTAGTGTCAGGTTGACGTCAAGGTCAAAGATCCACGTGTGATCTCCACTGATAATAGTGGGAAGTTCATTACCACTTAGTAAAGGTAAAGGCCACAGCTCTCTACCCTGCCTTTCCTGACACCACCTAGACAGTGGTTTGTGGGTACCTCATTACAAGTTGTTGAGAGTTTAAGTCTAGGTTACCCACTTGGCCCATTCTGGTATAGGTGGCTGTGGGGCCACAGTTTATTCTGTGATGTTTGGCTTCAATTGAATGATCATTGCCTGAATATTTATGATCTTGCTAAGCTGCTCTTCCTAATCCTTTGGCTAGAGCAAGAACACTTTTGTTCAGTTTCTAGCTTCATGGGGCCAGCACTGTGGTGCAGAGTGTTAACACCCTGGCCCGAAGCCCTGGCATCTCATATGAGTGCCAGTTTCAGACTCGACTGCTCCATTTCCTGAGAAAGCAGTAGAAGATGGCCCAAGTCCTTGGGCCCCTACACCACGTGGGATACCCGGAAGAAGCTCCTGGCTTTGTATTGGTGTAGCTCTAGCCATTGTGACCAACTGGGGAGTCAACCAATGGATAGAAGACCTTTCTCCCTCTCTCTTTCTGCCTCTCCTCTCTCTGTGTAACTTTGACTTACAAATAAATAAATATATCTTTATTTTAAAAAAGCAGCCAACTTCAGGGCTAGTGTTCTTGCACAGTTGGTTAAGCTCCTGCTTGTGATGGTGGCATCCAATGCTGGAGCATCGATTTGAGTCCTGGCTACTCACTTCCCATGCAGCTCTCTGTCAATGCACCTGGGAAAGCAGCAGAACATCCCTTATGTACGTGGGCCCCTGTCATCCATGTGGGAAACACAGATGGAGTTTTGGGCTCCTAACTTCAGCTTGTGGCCTTGTAGCCATTTTGGGAGTGGCACTGTGGATGGAAGACCTCTTTTTATCTCTGTCTTTCCATTTTTCTCTGTCACTCTGCCTTTCAAATAAATGAAATAAATATTTAAAAAGAAAGGTTGCCAGCTTCTTCACCCTAATCCTGGGATATATGAGGAAAACAACATAAGGAATTCACTTCCATATCATTCTGTATGGCATGAGCTCCTTAGCCAGTTCATCTTATGTTTGCCTTTCAGAGTGCTTTGTCTTACATATGTATGATATCCATGGATTTTAGTTGTATTTAGTGATATAAGTAAGGAAACATGCATATATTCAATCTTCACAGAAGTAGAAATTTACTCCTGATATTTTTCCATCTTTTTACTTTCACTGAAGCTATGTTGTTATATTACGAGGTTTTGTAGACAATATATAGTTGGATAGACTTTTTAAAAAGTTATCCTGATAATATTTGCTTTTAATTGATGATTTTAGACAATTGCATATAAGGAAATTATTTGTTTTGGCTTAATCCTGCCATTTTGTTACTTTGTTTTATCTGTTTTTGATTCTGTTTTTGTTTTCTTGTCTTCCTTCCTATGGTTATTTGGACAAATTTTATGCTTATATCTTGATTTGATTATAATATTTTAATATATTGCTTTATATAGTTTTCTTAGTAATTTTTATGTGTATTGCAATATACATATGTAATTATCAGTTCACTGCCACCATTATTTTACAAATCTGAGTATAAAACCTTGTTTCCATTTTGTTTTTACCTACCTCACCTTAAAATATATTAATATTTCCTCTTCAACAGTAGAACACTACATTAACCATGCTACAACTTTTGCTCCATTCATAAATATGAATTCAGAAACTCATGAGAAGTGGGATAATCTATTGTATTTACCCCTATTTTTGCCCACTTCAAAATTCTTTCTTTTCTGTAGTTTTGAATCTGCTACAATTTCATTCTGAATAGACAATTTCCTTTAGAAGTCCTTTAAGAGCACATGGGGCATTTGGTATAGCAATTCAGATATTGCTTGGAATGGCTGCATCCCACATCACAGTGCTTGGGTTCAAGTCCCAGGTCCACGTTCCAGATGCCTGCTAATGTTCAAGTCAAGTTCCAGATGCCTGCTAATGTTCACCGAGGGAGGAAGCAAATGATGGATCAAGTTTTTGGGCCCCTGCCTTCCACCCAGGAGACTCCAAATTTAGATCTAGACTCATGGATTCAGCCAGGTCCAATCCTTGCTGTTGTAGGCATTTGGGGCATGAACTAGCAGATGAAATTTCTCTGTCTACTCTTCTCACTTTCAAATAAAAGCAAAA
Source organism: Sylvilagus floridanus (assembly GCA_949820135.1). Classification (NCBI taxonomy): domain Eukaryota; kingdom Metazoa; phylum Chordata; class Mammalia; order Lagomorpha; family Leporidae; genus Sylvilagus; species Sylvilagus floridanus. The sequence continues at coordinate 85,471,216 of OX463223.1, forward strand.
CAAATAAAAATTTAAGAAATAAGTCCTTTAAAGGTAAGCTTGTTAACAACAAATAATTTAGTATTTTTAATCTGAGAACATTTCATATAACATTCAATGTAGAATATTTTTACTACAATTTTACTACAGAATTCACAGTTGACAGTTCTTTTATAATTTGAAAAATATTGTGTTGCATTCTTCCTTCTGTCCATGGTTTCAGATAAGAAATCAGCCATCATTTAAATAGGTCTTCCTTAAAAAAAACTGGGAACAAATAAAAGAAAAATAAATAGGTCTACTTTTATAGATAATGATTTTTTTTGTTTAATTGCTTCAATGATTTTTGTCTGTGGAATTCAGAAGATTAATTATAATGTTCTTGCTGTGAATTACTTTGAATTACTTTCTTTGAGATTAGCTTAGCTTCTTGAATCTGTTGGTTTTTTTCACCCAGTGTTGGAAGTATTCAGCCATTATATCTTTGAATTCTTCAAACCTCACTATTTCTCTGTGCTTTCCTTCCTATGACTCTCAGGATCACAAATGGTAACTCTTTTATAATTTCCCCACAAGTCTCTGAAAATCTGCTCATTTTTTTCTCCCTGATGTGTTGATTTGGCAATTACTGTTTCCATATTTTCAAGTTCATGATTGTGCCCTCTAATTTCTCTGCATCATTATTGAGCTTTTCCAGTGAGAATTTATTTTTTGATTCTATTATTGAATTTTCCTTTTTTATTACCTCCATTTGGTTCTTTCTTATGACTTCTTATATTTTTAATATTTATTTTATTTATTTGGTGGGCAGAGTGACAGAGAGAGGAAGAAACAGGGAGAGAATTAGAGAGAGAGAGAGAGAGAGAGCGCTTCCATCTGCTGGCCAATGGCTAGGGCTGGGCCAGGCCGAAGCCAGGAAATCAATCTGAATCTCCCACATGGGTGGCAGGGGCTCCAATACTTCAACTATCTTCCACTGCTTTAGCAGGCACATTAGCAGGTAGCTGGATTGGAAGCAGAGCAACCAGGACTTGAACTGGCTCTCTGATATGAGATCTTGGTGTTTGCAGGCAGCAGCTTAACCTGCTGTGCCACAACACTAGTCAACTACCCCATGGGCCCATCAACCCCAGAGCTGGGGAAAAGTGAAGTTCTATTACCAAGTTCAATCTTATTGACAGTGGGGAGGGTGGGTTCTCACCTCCCACTGTGTGCCTCTGACATTCGGGTAGTAGGATGAACTCTAGTAGTGACTAGTCTCAAAATGTCATCTTTTTCAGTCTCATTGCTGATGAGAGAGTGGAGTCTCAGCTTTTTATTGGGCCCCACTGATACTATCCTGTCAAGGAAATCAGCACCATCTGGTTTTGTCAGGCAGAATGGAAGCTACAGATTTGACTTGCTGACACCATCTGGCTGGAAAATCAGAATTTTGTCTGCTTTTTCCATGAAGGGAGTGGAAAATTAATTCCATATTCAGCTCTTCTGATATCGCACAATGAAGGATCTGAAGTGTGCTCACAGTTTCAATGGGAGCAGGGATAAGGTGGGAGATAATCTTCTTGGCTTGACACCTTTGAAATCTCCAGAATGGGATGAAGCTGGAGGTGGTGATGTTCAGCTTTTTCATTGGTTGGAATGAGACAATATTGCTAAGTAGGATCTTCTTTTGTTGAGTCACCCTCTTCCAATTCCTTTGGCTATGGGAAAAGGCTTTTCGTGGAGCTTTTCTTATCTGTATCTGTTGGCAGTTTTGAGTTGAATGTTTCTACAGTACTCTGTCTGAGATATATGAGAGGCTATTGGCACACCCAGGAACTCAATACAGCATTATTCCTTAAGTCTTGAAGTCCCTTGGCAACCTGTCTTCTTTCAGTCCTACAGAGTCTTCCTATGTTTGTTTGCTGTTGTGTACAGTGCTTCTTAATTTTAACTGAGAAGACCTGGGAGGAATGTGTTTACTCTGGTGCAGGACAAAGCACCCTATGTTTCTGAAGGGCCAAGAAAATATATAAATTCACAATATGTGCACAATATATATAGTTTCTTTCTAAAAGAACATTACAATGATGGAGGGAATCTTTCATTTTTTTTTATCTTGGAATCTTCTGCACTAGTGTGTTTGATAACCTTATAAATCTCCAGATATTTTAAAGCATCAAACAGAATGTTGAGGCTGTCATTAGGTTTTTTTGTTTCTTTTATTTTTATGAAAGGTTTATTTATTTTAGAGGCAGAGCCGGAGAGAGAGAGAGGGAGTGAGAGAGAGAGAGAGAGAGAGGTCTTCCATCTGCTAGTTCACTTCCCAAATGGCTGCAGTGGCCAGAGCTGAGCCAATCTGAAGCTAGGAGCCAGGAGCGTCTTCTCAATCTCCCACATGGGTTTAGAGGCCCAAGCACTTGTGCCATCCTCTACTGCTTTCCCAGGCCATAGCAAAGAGCAGGATTGGAAGTGGAACAGCCGAGACTTGAACTAGCGCCCATATGGGATGCCAGTCCTGCAGGAGGATGCCTAACCTACTACACCACAGACCAGCCCCTTTTCATTTTTTTTTTCAAAAAACCAATACAGGTGTCATTATTTTATAAAGAGAACTTAATAAATCTAAAGCTGCCTTTCTATATGAGAAGAAATATATTAAGTAAAAAAATAAGTTATACAATTTGTATGTATATTGCAAACTCAGTTTTATAAACGCAAACCATACACACAGGTTAGTGTAGAGGGTAGAGGTTTTGAGTATATGCAGTATGTGCACATTTGTGGTGGTGTCTACATTGAATGTGAGATCACTGATCATTTCACTTTCCAAGTCATAAATTTATATTCAATTTAAATTTAAACATTTTATGATTTCTGTAATAAAATGACTTCTGAAATTTTGAAAGATAAAGAAAATGTCAATGAAGTAGATCCATATAGTCTAAGATGGAAGTGTCTTCAAGACATAGTCAGGACTAAAAGAGAACCTGCAGGATGTATTAGAATAGAGTCCATATGGGCTTGTAGATGGATGGAATAGGTTCTAGATGACATAGAAAATTTGCTCTGGAGAAGGGAGTTAAGGGAAATGAGATAGAAAAGGAACTATGCTTTTTATAGTTTGTTTTATTTTTTCACCAGAAAGTATTCATGTATTATCTATAAAATCTAAAAATAAACAAAAATATAACATTGAAAACTGCTTTCCTATACATTAAGAGGTTATGAGTATATACAAAAATAACATGGGTAAATGTCTTTAAAAGTCTAACATGCATTTACATGAAAATAAACTGTAATAAGCTTATATTTCTTTGAACATATTAAGAAGAATATGCCAGTTCATGCTAAATTTAATTTTTATAAAAAGTTCAAATGTTAATTTGTACCTGGAACAGTCATTATTGCCATTAGATTAGGCCAAATATTTGATTAACATGGTATCACGAGGTTGTCATTTTAATTGAATTACTTTAGATATTAGAAAATTTGACTTATTAATGAAAAGGTACTGAGAAGAGTAAGCAATGTGCTTTATGTAAAGTATATTAGAATATTACCAAGTAGGAAATTTTTTGGTAAGACAAGAATGGATGAAAGAAGACATAAAATGCAATTATAAATGAATATGTTATATAATATATAGTGTATATTATTACATTGTTTTAATTTGTGTTTGTCACTACCTGTATAGAGTGCTTTATTTCATTCTCCTTTACGTTAGGCAAGATAGTGCCCTTGATTAAGTAATGCCATTAATTAATGCCATTTCTAGTCTTTTCAGCTTCTGTAGGGTAACTGATTAATTTCAAATCACGTCCTCATTATTTCAGTTTTATAAATATTCTATTTCATTTCAATCCTTTTAGTTAGCTTGCAATGTTATCATCCCCTCCTCCAACTGGGGCTCTGGCTCTCAATTTTGCAAGAGGCAGTGGGTATGAATTGAATTGAAACACAGCAATTATGCTTCCCCTCCAGAAAAATAGACCCATCTAATGTTTTTAATGATGGAAGCAGCTGTGAGCTGCACAAAATCCCATAAGTAAACTCACAGAAACAATACTTATAGCTTCTTAGAGAAAGCATCTTTATAATCAAGAATATACTGGATAAAAGTTTTTAATACTCAAATTTGTGAAGGAAGCAGAGTCAATAAAGTCTTATTGATTGTTGTTTAAAGCTCTTGTTCATGTTCCAGCTGAACAGTGGTCTTTCTACTTTTACTTGTCGAGCTCTTTATTTAGTGGAGCTTTAAATCTGGGACTATAAAGCAAATTAAGATATGATATACAAGAATCAAAAAAGCAGAAAGGAAGGAAGGAAGGCAGGAAGGAGGAAGGGGAAGGAGAAAGAAAAATATCATATTCTTACAACTGTATGGGCCGGCACCGCAGCTCAACAGGCTAATCCTCCGCCTGAGGCGCCGGCACACCGGGTTCTAGTCCTGGTCGGAGCGCCGGATTCTGTCCCGGTTGCCCCCTCTTCCAGGCCAGCCCTCTGCTGTGGCCCAGGAGTGCAGTGGAGGATGGCCCAAGTGCTTGGGCCCTGCACCCACAAGAGAAGCACCTGGCTCCTGGCTTCGGATCAGCGCGGTGCGCGGGCTGCAGTGGCCATTGGAGGATGAACCAACGGCAAAAGGAAGACCTTTCTCTCTGTCTCTCTCTCTCACTGTCCACTCTGCCTGTAAAAAAAAAAAAGAAAAAAGAAAAAGAACCGTATGAACTACATAAAATGTTATATTTATATTAATAAAAAAGACAATGTAAGAGGATAATTTATGGTAATCATTCAAATACATACGAGGAACATTTGTTTGTAGAAAACAACATCATCAAGTAGATAAATTCTACTATTTGGTCTGAGTAAATGCCTTGAAAGCAGTACAGGAAAAGGTAAATGACAAGCACTGTTTTCATCCAGTTTCATCATTTGCTTTGTATCCAAACCAGGATATTCCAATCTGACTTTTCTCATTCAGTGATTTCTGGACTATGCTATTTTCATTTGAAAGCCTGGGGAAGGCATTGGTGGGTTTTGCCAATGACTGTGAAAAAAATTCCAATGAAAAAAGATAGTGACAGTATTGATTTCTTTTTAAAATTTTTTTTCAGTATTGATTTCTTAACACTGTACCACATAGCCAATTTATTGAAAAGTATATGACAAAGATGATTTGCAAGCTGATAAGGATGGAAAATTCTAGGGTAAGTTTTGTGCATCCCCATGACAACTTAATTCATTTTTTACTATGAAATCAGCCTGTTTATTAGTCAGTATTATTTCCTAGCAGGGGGTTAGACTTGTACTATGGTGTGTCAGAAGATAAGACAGAAATGTCTTCCCTGTAGATAATTTCTTCAGTGAGATGCTCTATCCCAACAATCTCTGTTGTATAATTTCAGGATTTTTTTCTTTTCTTGTTAATCTCTAAGCCTATCTCCTCCCATGAATATAAGAAACATCAATTCTCAAGACAGAAATCAGAATAAAGTTATATAATAGATGCTGAGGTAAATATGGAATGAAACTAAATGCATGCAAGGCTAGAATGAAAAATGCCTGATAGGGATCATGGACAATATTTACATGCTGCTCATTGAAGACTCTCAAAATCTTGGGGGAAAACACAGGGTGATGACAAAACCAAGTATATCTGCTAGTCAGACTCACATTTTTCTGATTCAACTTTGAATGTAATGGGTTTAAACTTCTTATATATGTATATATAGGGTTTGTAAATAATAGAAATTTATTTCTTATGGATATGGGATCTGGAGTCCAAGATCAAAGCTTTAGCATATACGGTGTCTGGTGAGGACTTACTCTTTGCTTCCAAGATAGTGCCTTGTTACTAAGTTGTCACATGGCAGAATCTGGAGGGGCAAAAGGGACTAAAACACTCCTTTCAACCTCTTTCATAAAGTCACTCATGCATTTATGAGTGTATTCCCTTGTGATTAATCACCTTGTAAAGCCCCAACTACTTAATACTATCATAGTGGTTATTAAGTTTCAGCACGTGAGTTTTGGAGGACACATTGAAACCATAGCATTTTGCTACTAGACTCCCAAATCCATGTCCTTCTAACATGTAAAGTACATCTCCCATGCCCCAGTAACTCCAAAAGTTTTCATTTATTACAGTATCTATCCACCAAAATTCCAATTCCATATAAATCAGGTATAGATGAGATTCAAGGTAGAATTTATTCTGAGGCCAATTGCTCTCAAGATGTGGACACATGAAATCAAACAAGTTATGTGTTACCAAAAGGCAATGGTAGGACAGGCATATGACAGAAATTCTAAAAAGGAAAAACAGAAAAGAAAGGGCTAATAGGTCTCAAGAAAATCTGAAACATAAGACAAACAACAACAAATCTTGGCTCTTGGGAAGATTTTTCTCAATGCTTCGTGACCTGATATCTTCTCTTCCAAACAAACATGGATGGGGGTTGAATCCAAAAGCTTTAGGAGCCCCACACCTATGGTTTCTTCGCACAGCTCATGCTTCAGATTTCATGGTTTGAAGTACGAAGACTGGGTCTCCAAGCCTGGAGTTTCACATTTGTGACTCTACAAGTCTGAACCTTTTGACTTTGCTTGGCTTGTCCCTAGTAGAAACTCTTTGCAGATCCCGTGACTTTGATAGCCATTGACATAATAGGTACTCTATGCAGTGGTCCTGAGCACATGACTTCACTAAGTACTTAAAGGGGTTCTCTTTGGTGTCCCTGTCTTAGCCCCAAGGCTCTCAGATGCATTCTTTTATATACAGATGTTGGTAACTATTCTTCCACAGCTCATGAACTTTGCATGGAAACTGCTAAGGTTTACTATTTGTGCTCTATGGAAGGACAATTTGAGTACACATGGATTTGTTTGGGCCACAGCTAGGGCAATCAAGGGAATACTACACTGGAGTGCAGGGGAGTCAAGACTTAAGGCAACACTAGGCAGAGAGCGCCACGATCCTGTGGATGTCCTGGCCCTCTTCCTTTACTTTATTGATGAATAGCACTTGATTCCTTTCTATCCACACAAACTTCCTTATCAAACACACCATTGGCCACAGCCTTAGTAGTCTCTTCCAAACATGCTTTTATTCTTTTCAACCTGACCACACTGAGAATTTTCCAAATATTTAAGTTCTGCTTCCTTTTGGATTATAGCTTTAGCTTTTAATTCATTTCTCTCTTTTTGAATTTTACTATCAGCAATCAAGAGAAGCCATACATACCCTTCAAAAACTTGCTTAGAAATTTCTGCTGCCAAGTATCCTAGTTCATTGTTCTTTGTTCTAACTTTCCTAAAGTACTGGGACACAGAAGAATTCAACAAAGTTGTCTATAACAAGGCTGGTCTCTCTTCCAGTTTCCAACTGTATTCTTCATTTCTGTCTAATACTTTATCAGAATGACCTTTACTTTCCATATTTTAGCCAACATTCTGTTCATGACCACTGAGGTAATCTCTAAGAAACACTTAGGCACTTTCTACAGCACTTCTCTTCTTATTCACCTTCACTAAAATCACCCTTAAGGCCCCATTCCCAGCAATCTATGTTTATTTAAAGTATTCACCTCCTAACTTTCTACACTTCGTCCAGTTCCAAAGCCACTTTCACAATGATAAGCATTTGATATAGCAGCACTTAACTTCTCAGTTCTCATTTCTGTCTAGTGCATGTGTGCTGCTATAACAAAAATAAAAAGCAACTGCATAATTTGTGACCAATAGAAATATATGCCTTACAGTTATTGGGGCTGGGAAATGCAAGATCAATGCATGAGAAAATTAGGTGTCACGAGGGCTCGTTTTCTGTTTCCAGGGTTGTGGTACCTTCTTGTTGCATCTCCATGTGGCAAAAGTTATAGGCACAGTATCTGCACATGATAGATGAATGGAAGAGTGAGGAAGATCTCTGAAAACTCTTCTGTAAGGATTCTAATCCTATTTCTATCACACACATACTATTCACTGTCTGGAAATGTAGAATAATAATAGCTGCAATTTATTGATCATTTTATTCCTTGGCAAGCTCTGTGCTAGGCATTTTGCCTTTATTAGCCTAACTGAGAAAATGGTCTGTGGTGTAAGCAGAATGAATTGGAAGAAAGATTAAAGTCATCACCAGAGAGAAGGTTGTTGAAATTGGTTATATGGAATAAAAATGTATACTAGGGAACCGGTGATGGGAATTTAAAGGAAAGCAAGAGAGATTTCCACTGTATTAACTAGTAAAAAAATAAAGAGAGAGAGAGAAAGATCTTGAGGACATAGAACACGTTAGTCTGAACTGAAGAAAATAGAAGTAAATGTGTGTTCTAAAGAATGCTGTCCAGATAGCTTCCTATTTGTGAATGCTAGCCAGCATCTGGGAAGCCAGATAGCTCCTGAAAGAATCCCAACCTGGTAGACACACTTCCTTTACCCTACCCACCTATCCTTCCCTAACAGTGGAACTTCTCTCAAATGAAGGTCTCCATCAATATCTCCAAATGCATCTCACTCCCCTGCATGTGCTGGCCATCAATCCTGCCTCATAGCCCCTCAGAATTCCAACAACTTTCACTTCCACAATGGGTGTGCATGGGGGAAAATGAGAGTCTGGCAGAATCTTCCTTATGATTCTGGGTCTGAATAAACTAGTAGAAGAGGCTCCTTCCTCCCTGGTGTCCCTTCAGTATATAGGCTACAATTTTGAGGAGTCCTATCTCCTTCCTTCATTCCTCTTTGGATCCAAATTCTATCTGATTGGGTCAAGGACAGGTTTTAAGCATGTTGAATTTGTACCAGAGGTAGAAATTTATGTTTGGAAGGCAGGACAGAATTGGCTCTTTTACAAGGACCCTAATCTTAATCATGAAGGCAGCTTTAATGACTTAATCAAGTTATAGGCCCTGCCTGGTAATATTATTGAACTATTGATTAATTTCCACATGTGAATTTTGGGGAGCACATTCAATACACAGCAGGGACAATTCTCAGGACATTGAGAAGTAATATGCTGTTTAAGTGAGGAGGAAAAAAGGTTGGAGCATGGGCAGGAGGGAGGGTAAGGCGGGAACTATCACTATGTTCCTAAACCTGTATATATGAAATAAATGAAACTTGTATGCCTTAAATAAAATTAAAAAAAGAAATATGTTGTTTAGTTGCTACCACTTGGAAATAAGTTATTAGAAGTAAAAATTCTCAGATCTCATTTTTTTCCAGCTATGTGGATACTGATAACAGTTTTAGAAACCAAGGTCGGGGCCGGCACTGCAGTATAGTGGAAAAAGCCACCGCCTGCAGTGCTGGCATCCCATATGGGCTCCAGTTTGAGTCCCAGCTGCTCCACTGTTGATACAGCTCTCTGCTATGGCCTGGGAAACCAGTAAAAGATGGCCCAAGTTCTTGGGCCCCTGAACTTGTGTGGAAGACCTGGAGGAAGCTCCTGGCTCCTGGCTTTGGATTTGCACAGCTCTGGCCATTGTGGCCAATTGAGGAGTGAACCAGCGGATGGAAGACCCTCCCCCCAACCTCTCCTTCTCTCTCTGTGTAACTCTGAATTTCAAATAAATAAATAAATCTTTAAAAAAACTCAAGGTCAATAGCTTTATGATTTGAAGTAGTAATATGTACCGTGATGATTTTGTAGCATTAGCCTGACCTCCTTGAATGACAGAAGCTAGACTGCATATTGGACTGCTCTCTGTATTCTTTTTTTAATAGTGACAATTTAGTGTCACAGTTAACCCTATTCTTTTTTTCTCATTATAGCACTGATAAATTCAGAAATATTCTCTTTCTCTAAAGATAACAAACGAATCTTAAAGAATTAAACTCTTAAAGGATGATCAAAGATCATCCTTAGCTTGTGCCAAAAAACTCAAATGAAAGAGAAAAAAATCATGAAACAGCAGGTTTTCAAATATTTATGGGCTTAAAAAAAATAAGAGGTACTACATTGTCAATTTCCTCCTTGTTTTAAACAATAATATTAATAAAATCATATGATATTTCATCCCTAGATTCTTAAAGGTTTTAAAATAAACCTTAACAGATGTATACTCAAAGTTCATCCCTAACACAAATTTACTGGCATTTCCTTAGAAGTGTTGCTCAATTTTAATAATAAAAATGTATATAGCAGCCAGTACTTGGAAATAGGTTTTACATACACAGAATTATTTGGTAACCTGATATGAAATTGTTTGCTGAATATGTTTACATAAAGTGCAATAATATATTGAACCAAGGTATGTGTTAATAATCCACCCAAAATAAGTAACTGTAATTATGGTTCAAAACTCATTTTTCTGGTGATTATTGCTTCATGTAGAGAAATAGTGTTCCCAGTCCCACTGCCACAGGCATCTTTAGGTGATTTTAACCAAAATTAACTTCATATTAACATTTGACTGGGAGTTTAGAAAGGAGGCACTAGAGAAAAGCAGTTCCAATGCCTGAGAATAAATAACAAGGTTATGATGGTGGCCAAAATGTTTCCTCTGTAAAAGTATTTTCCTCAGTTTTGGAGTTAGCTTGTGGTATAGCAGGTCAAGCCACCAATTGCAATACTGGCATCTGACATGGGTGCTGTTTCATGTTCTGGCTGCTCCACGTTTGCAGTAGAAATTCTACAAAAAGAAGAGAAACTCTGTGGAACACCAGAGATGTTACAATCATACCCAATGTTAGGGCGCCTGGCTATTTGAAAAATGTTAATGGATCTAAAGGGAGACACAGACTCCAATGCAATAATAATAATGGGAGATTTTAATACCCAACTTTCATCAATGTACAGATCAACTAGACAAAAAAAATCAACAAAGCTACTATACACTATGGATCAAATGGACCTGATATCTACAGAACATTTCATCCCACAGCTGAAATAATACCATGTATCATTTCTGATCACAGTAGGATTAAGCTAGAAATTAGCAACTCAATGAATTCTAGAAAATATGCAAACGCATGGAGACTGAACAACATGCTCCTCAATGAACAGTAGTTCATAAAAGAAATCAGAAGGAAAATGAAAAAATTGCTATAAAAAATGAAGATAACAACGTGACATATCCGAACATGCTGGATATAGTAAAAACATTGTTAATAGGAAATCAAGCAATTTGAAAGGATTCAAAGAAATTATTTAACAATACATCTCAGGACCTAGAAAAACAAGAACAAGAACAAACCAAACTCAAAACAAGTAGGAGGAAAGAAATAATTAAAATTAGAAAAAAAAATAAACAAAATTGAAACAAAAAATAATACAAAACATCAGTGACATGAAAGGCTTTTTAAAAAATAATAAACAAAATTAGTACAGCACTAGACCTACTAACAAAAAAAGAAATAAGTCTCAGATTAGTAAAATAAGTGAGGAAAAAGGAGATGTTACGAAGGATATCACAGAAACAAAAGAAGAATCAGGAATTAATACAAGCAACTATATGCCACTTCTGAGAATTTATCCAAAGGAAATGAAATAAGCATATGAGCTATTTGCACCCCCATGTTTACTGAAGCTCAGTTCACAATAGTTAAGATATGGAATCAACCCAGATATCTATCAACTGATGACTGGATAAAGTGTTGTATATATACACAATGGAATACTACTAAGCCTTAAAAAAGAATGAACTCCTGTCCTTTGGAACAAAATGAACAGAACTGGAAACCATTATGCTTAGTGAAATAAGCCAGTTCCAAACAGACAAACATCATACCTCAAAGAACAAAATGAAATTAACAAATGAAATTAACAAATGAAATTAAATATTAATAGAAGGAAATATAATAAATTTCAGAGCATAAGTAAATGAAAATGACACAAGGACAATAGAATCAATACATAAACACACACAATTAAATGCAGAGCTTGTTCACCAAAAAGAAGGATATGTTATTATATAAGTGATCTAATTCAGTGAAGGAAATATCTATAAATATCTTCATACCTAAACATATGGAATGTACTACATGTGTTTAACTTCCACATGTGACAAAAGACATATAGTATTTGTCTTTCTGCATCTGGCTTCTTTTATTTATTTTTAATTATAAGAGATTCATTTATTTATGAAATATAGAGTAGATATTGAGAAAGAGGACTTCCATACTCTGGTTCTTCCATACTCTGGTTCACTCCCCAAATTGTCCAAATAGCCAGGGTTATGCCAGGTCAAATCCAATAGCCAAAAGCTTCATCCAGGTTCTCCCACAGGGGTAGCAGAGTCCCTAGGACTAGAGCCATCTTCCACTGCTTTTCCAGGTACATTAACAGGGAGATGGAACAGAAGTGGAATAGCTAGAACTCTAACCAGTGCTCATATGGGATGCTGTCGTCACAGGTGGTGACTTAACCCTCTGGGCCACAATGCCTGCCCATGGCTTCTTTCAGTTAGCCTGGTGATCTCTAATTCCATCTATTTTGTTACAAATGCAAGGATTTCATTCTTTCCGGGGTTGAGGGACATGTGTGTAGCACACTGGTTAAGTCCCGCATTAGGAATGCCAGCACTTCATATCAGAGTACCTGGATTTGAGTCCCAGTTAATCCATTCCTCATCAAGCTTTCTGGTAATGTGTACCCTGAAAGGCAATAAATGATGCCTCAATTACTTGAGCCCCTGCCATCCACATAGGAGACCCAGACTGAGTTCCCAGCTCCTGGCTTTACCTGGCCCAGCCCTGGCTGTTGCGGGCATTTCAGAAGTGAGCCGGTTTGTAGAAAAATCTCTCTTCATCTTTCTCTCTGCCTCTATCTCCTTCTTTCTGCCTTTCAAATAAAATGAAAAAAAAATTAAATGGAACTTCTAGGCACCCTTACATTGAATTCTTACCATTTTTACACAATGTTGACACAAAGCAGTTGGAAAAAATCCTTACATCAAAATGGGTAAGAAAAGCTGAGACACTCTCATACTACAAACCCTATGCAAGACATAACACCTTACAACAGGGAGGGAACCCCAATTCCTAGCTTCTCCCAAGAGTGTAGATGATTTGGACCACACACTTAGCACCTCAGCTTTTATGGGTGTCACTCAAGGGATCATCTCCTAAACCAGCTATCTCCAGGTCTTGATGAATTATGGCATTTGAGAGTCCTCCAGGACCATTGAAATCAAAGAAGCAGCTATAAATTGGCATATGAGCACCTTACATTATTTCCCTTTCCTACACTCAGCATAGGACAAGTAGGCAAAAACACTCAATTTCAAGTTTCTCCCTGGAAAAAGTACAACTGCACACTTTTCCAAAATGCTGCCTTAGGGTTGAGTTTCTAACTAGCCTGCTCCTGGGAGATGATGTACCAAGTAATGAGAAGTCCTCCAGGAGTCTGAATGAGCATTTTGGCACTTCCTACTCCTATCGAGTCACCTCACTCCAACAGTAGAACCAAAGCCAATTTCCCCCTTGAGGATTTTTTCCACACATCAAGCCACCTAACTTTTGTAGTTTCCAGCCAAGTGACTGGCTCCTAAATCATCAAGTCCTGGGAACTGATGGAGAGCCCCATTTGCAAGCTACTGGAACCACAGAAGACGCTAGGCAGACACAGGATTTTCCATGGCTCAGAGCAGAACATTCAAATAAAAACCACCCAGATCCCAATTTTGGTTTGATCGCACAGTTTCCAGTTGTTTCCCAAGAGTCAGTCTTCCAATAACCTGCTCTGGGAAGCTGATTAGAAGGGTAATTAGAAGTCATCTGAGAGCCTGAATGGGTGAACTCGCATTTCCCACCACTCCTCTCACTGACTAATGAACTTTAATCTAACAACTCTGTCTCTGAGAGCTGAGACCCAGCATTTGCTAGTCCCTTCATAGGGATAAAAAGCAAAGCAATGTGTTCAAAGAATTTGTGATTTTAGAGTACATGTATCTGCCCACAGCACCTGTATCTGGCTTAATGCAGAATGAATGGGAGATAAATTCCAACTCCCAGCTTCCCTCAGAGGAGAGAAGGAACTAAACCACACATCCAGCATCCCAACTTCCCCAGCACCTTCTTAAGGAACTGGATTGTATTTCACTTATTGTGGCACACTTCTAACTCTTTGGTATTACTAAGAAAAAAGACAGAAATTTAGACAAGTACAAAGGTTTGAGTGGCACATAGAATCTCTGGCTAGGTTGATTGCTGAGATTCATTTCTTAAATGTGGCCATTGTGGCAAGACTGGGAGAGATGGTTGCTTTACCTCATGTGTAGAAACCAACACAGAGAGTCAAAGAAATTGAGCATGTAAGGAAATGTGTTCCAAACAAAACAAGATAAATCTCCCACAGCTAGCAGTGTGTAAAGCTGCCCCTTGCAATGCTGGCATCCAATATCAGAGAACCAGCTGGAGTTCTGGCTGCTCTGCTTTTGATCCAGCTCCCCACTCATGTGCCTGGGAAAGCAGCAACAGATGACCCAAATCCTTGGGTCCCTGCCACCCACAAATTTCAGGCTTCTGGCTTTGGCCTTGACCAGCCCTTGCCATTTAGGCCATTTAAGGGAGTGAACCAGCAGCTGCAGTGCCAGCATCCCATATGGGCGCCGATTTAAGTCCCTGCTGCTCCACTTCCAATCCAGCTCTCTGCTATGACCTGCGGAAGCAGTGGAAGATGGACCAAGTCCTTGGGCCCCTGCACCCATTTGAGAGACCCTGAAGAAACTCCTGGCTCCTGGCTTTGGATCGGTGCAGCTCTGGCCGTTGTGGTCATTTGGGGAGTAAACAAGTGGATGGAAGACTTCTCTCTCTTTCTCTCTCTCTCTGCCTCTCCTTCTCTCTCTGTGTAACTCTGATGTTCAAATAACTAAATAAATATTTTTTAAAAACTTTATAAATTCACCAAAATGAAATTGATATATGGCTTACTTGACAAAGTATTCAGTAATTAAGATGCTCATCAAGGAAAGGAATGGAATTCATGAATAAAGCAATTTCAACAGAAACAGTTGTTATGAATGTATCAAACAGAAGTCATAGAGCTGAACAAAATAATGTCACTGAAAAATTGAATAGAGAGGTTTGACAGCAAACTAGATAAAATCACATAAAGGATCAGTGAACTTGAAGACAAGTGATCCTCCTATCAGAAGAGCAAAAGAAAAAAAGCTGAAGAAAATTATGAGATATCATCTAGTACAAAAATGTACACATTATCAAAGTACCAGGAGATTAAGAAAAGAGAAAGAGGCAGGGATATTATTAAAAAAAATGACCGAAATGTTCCTATATCTGAGAACAGAAGCATATTCAGGAAGCCAAAAGACACCCTAAGAGGCTAATCCAAAGACAAAAAAGTAAGACACATTAAAATCAAACTGTCAAAAGCTGAAGCTAAAGATGGAATTTTGAAAGCAGAAAGAGAAAGGCAACTTTTTACTTACAAAGAGCCCTCATAGGAGAATTGGTGAATTTTCCAGCAATACAAAATTTCAAAAACTAAATCATACCCAAAGCAGTGAAATATAAAAGAAGATAGCAAGTGAGAAGAAAAGCGACTTATGAACTATAAGACAAACAGAAAATAGTGTTTCTTACATTATCAATGATCATTTTAAATGCAAACGGATTAAACTTCCCAGTTAAAAAGTACAAAGAGGCTATATAGGTAAAAAAGAAATCAAAAGCCAACTATATACTTACTTTACATTTAAGAATATAAATAGACTGAAAGTGAAGAGATGAAAAAAATGATTCCATGCAAATGGGAACTAAAAGAAAGCAGGGGTGTACCCAAGTGACAAAATGGACTTTCTGGTAAAAAGCTGTCTATATATAATGTTAAAAAGACAATTAAACAGGAAGGTACAATTGTGAGCATATATGCACCTAATATTCTAATAACAAATATAAAACAAATACTAATAAATCTGAAAATAGAAATTGACAACAGAATAGCAATAGTAAGAGGCTTTAATATCCTACTTTTAATAAAGGATAGAATATTCAGCTAGAAGACCAATAAAGAAACAGTGCACTTGAACAATATGGACTAAATGGACCTAACAGACAAATACAAAATTATTTGCCAAACAACAGAAGAACATTTTTCTTAAGGTGCACATGGGAACATTCTCCAGGATAGACAACATGGTATATCACTAAACAAGTTTTAGCAAATTTAATAAGTTAAAAATCATAGCAAGTATATTTTCCAATAGCAATAGAACTAACTAGAATCAATATATTAAGTGGAAAATTCACAAATAAAAGGAAACTAAATAATACACACTTGAACAATCACTACAAGAAAGAGAACATCAAAAGCAAAGTTTAAAAGTATTTTTCAGACAAGTGAAAATGAAAAGGCCACTTAGCAAAGCTTATGGGATACAGTGAAAACAGTATAAAGAAAAAAGTTTATAACATTAACTGCCTACATTAAAAGTGAAATTGCAAACTAACAAGTTAACTATATATATATAGTTATATATCAATAGACCATATATATATATATGATATATATATATATCAATAGACTAGAAAATAAGAACAATCATAGCCCAGCATTGATAGAAGGAAGAAAATAATAAACATCAAATCTGAAATAAAACAGAGAACAGAGAAACTAGGAAAAATCAACAAAACTAATACTTGATATTTTATAAAGAAATTTATATATTCTAGCTAGAGAAACTAATAAAAAAGTTTACGATTTTTTTTTGACAGGCAGTGTTAGACAGTGAGAAGAGAGACAGAGAGAAAGGTCTTCCTTCCATTGGTTCAGCCCCCCAAATGGCCGCTACTGCGCGCTGCGCTGGTCCGAAGCCAGGAGCCAGGTCTCCCATGCGGGTGCAGGGCCCATCCTCTACTGCCTTTCCGGGCCACAGCAGAAAGCTGGACTGGAAGAGGAGCAACCAGGACAGAATCTGGCACCCAAACTGGGACTAGAACCCGGGGTGTCAGCGCCGCAGGCGGAGGATTAGCTTAGTGAGCCACACCGCTGTCCAGTTTATGACTTTAATGAATAAAATCAGAAATGAATGTGTGACATTATATTAGATGATTCAGAAAATTTTTAAAAAGTATAACAGCAGCTGGCATAGCAGATAAAGCCACAACCTGTAATGCTGGCATTCCAAATGGGCACAAGTTTGAGTCCCAGCTACTCCACTTCCAATTCTGCTATCTGCTATAGCCTGGGAAAACAATGGAAGATGGCCCAATTCCTTGGGCCCCTGCAACCACATGGGAGACCCAGAAGAAGCTCCTGGCTCCTGGCTTTGGATAGGCACAGCTCCGGCCATTGTGGCCATCTGGGGAGTGAACCAGCAGATGAAAGACCTCTCTCTCTTTTTGCCTTTGCCTCTCTGTAACTCTACCTTTCAAATAAATAAATAAATAAATGTTTAAAAAACCATCATTATGACCCATGAAGAAGAATTAAACAACCTAGATTATTTGAAATATAGAACTTATCAAGACCAAATAAATAAAAAAATAGATAATTTGAAGAGACAAATAACAAATAGGGAGATTATAGTAGCAATAAAAGTCTCCTAACAAAGAAAATCTCAGGATAAGCTGGATTCAAAGCAGAATTCTCCCTAAGACTTAAAGAGGAGTTAATAATGACTATTTTTAGGGGCCGGTGCTGTGGCATAGCAGGTAAAACTGCCTCCTACAGTGCTGACATCCATATAGGTGCCAGTTTGAGTCCTAGGTGCCAGTTCGAGTCCAGCTGCTCCACTTCCGATCCAGCTCTCTGCTATGGCCTGGGAAAGCAGTAGAAGATGGTCCAATTCCTTGGGCCCCGACACCCACATGGGAAGACCCAGAGGAAGCTCCTGGCTTCTGGCTTTGGATCAGTGCAGCTCTGGCTGTTACAGCATATTGGAGAGTGAATCAGTGGATGGAAGACCTCTCTCTCTCTCTCTCCCTCCCTCTCTCTGCCTCTCCTCTCTGTGTAACTCTGTCTTTCAAATAAATAAAACCTTGCTTAAAAATGACTATTTTTAAATTCTTCCAATAAATACAATTAGAAAGCACATTTCCAAACTTAATTTATAGGGCATAATTATATATAATTAATTTATACAGCATACCTGATACTGAAGCCAAAGCTACAAGAAAACTACAGACCAACATCTTTGATGAACCTAGGTGTAAAAGTCTTTAAAAATATCAGTAAACTGAATGGAAAAGAACATCAAAAATATCAAGTGAGATTTATACCTGGGAAGCAATGTTAAATACATATAAATCAATCAAGGTGACATAACACATTAAAATAATGAAATACATATAATCATTTCAATAGATGTCAAAGTGTATGTTTAACCTTGCTATAATTAAGCAAACTGAAAATAGATCTTTCTCACAATTAAGAGTGATTATGAGGCTGTAGCAATCATAGAATCTCATAATGTTCATTTCTTTCCAAAAAGAAATTACATTTTAGGTACTCTATTAGTGTCAGTTCAGGGACAATATGTAGTTTAGCCTTTTTGGGACTGACTTATTAAACTAAGTGTAACGGTTTCCAGTTGCATCCATTTTGTTTCAATTGACAGGATTTCATTTTTTTAACCACTGTGTAGTACTCTATGTGTACATATAATATAATTTCTTTATCCAGTCTTCAGTTGATGGACATCTGGATTGATTCTATATCTTAGCTATTGTGAATTGAATTGCAATGAACATGGTGGTACAGATAACTGTTTCATATGCTGAATTCTTTTGGTTTGGGCAACTTCCCAGTCTATATTCAGATTTCTGAGGTATCTCCATACTGTCTTCCAGAGGGGCTGGACCAGTTTACTTCCCATCAACAGTGAATTAGGGTATCTTTTTCCCCACATCCTCATCAGCGTTTGTTAATTGTTGATTTTTGTATGAGAGCCATTCTAACCGTGGTGATGTGAAACCTCATTGTGGTTGTGATTTGCATTTCCCTGAGCATTTTTTCAAGTCTGTTGGCAATTTGAATTTCCTTTTTTGAAAAATGTCTGTTCAAGTCCTTTGATCATTTCTTAACTGGAGAGTTGGTTTTGCTGTTGTTGAATTTCTTAAACTCTTTTTGGATTTTCGATATTAACTCTTTATCAATTGCACAATTTGCAAATATTTTCTTACATTTTTTTGGTTGCCTCTTCAGTTTGCTGGGTGTTTCTTTTGCAGTGCAGAAGCTTCTCAGCTTGGTGTAATCTCATTTGTCAATTTTGGTTTTGATTGCCTTTTCTTCTGGGGTGCTTTCCAAGAAATGTTTGCCTATTCCAATGTCATGCAGAGTTTCCCCAATGTTCTCTAATAATCTGATGGTATGGATCATAGATTTAGGTCTTTGATCCATTTTGAGTGGAATTTTGTGTAAGGTGTAAGGTAGGGACCTTCTTTCATACTTTTGCACATAGAGATCCGGTTTTCCCAGCACCATTTGTTGAAGAGACTGTCCTTGCTCCAGGGATTGATTTTTAGCTCCTTTGTCAAAGAAAAGTTGGTTGTAGACATGTAGATTGATTTCTGGATTTCCATTTTGTTTCATTGTTCCACACATCTGTTTTTGTGTCAGTACCGGGCTGTTTGGATGATAATTTTCCATTAGTTTATCTTGAAATCTGATTTTGTGATGCCTCTGGCTTGGTTTTTGTTGTAAAAGATTGCTTTAGCTACTTGGGGTATCTTGTGTTTGCATATGAAATTTAACATCACTTTTTTCTAGATCTGAGAAGAATGTTGTTGGTATTTTGGTTGGAATCACATTTAATCTGTAAATTACTCCCAGTAGTATGAACATTTTGATGATATTCTTTTTTAAAATAGTTACATATTTATTTATTTGAAAGGTAGAATTACAGAGAGGCAGAGAAAGAGAGAGAGAGAGAGAGAGAGGCCTTCCATATACTGGTTCACTCCCCAAACGGCTGCAATGGCAGGAGCTGAGCCAATCCGAAGCCAGGAGCTGAGAGCCTCTTCCAGTTCTCACACGCAGGTGCAGGGGCCCAAGGACTTGAGCCATCTTCTACTGTTTTCCCAGGCCAAAGCAGAGAGCTGGATTGGAAGTGGAATATCTGGGACTCAAACTGGTGCACATATGGGATGATGGTGCCAACCATGATGATATTGATTCTTTCAATCCATGAACATGGACAATTTTCCACTTTTGTATGTCTTCTTGTATTTATTTCTTTAATGTTTTCTAATTTTCATCATAGAGATCTTTGACAACCTTGGTTAAATTTATTCCAAGATAGTTAATTCTTTGTGTATATATTGTGAATGATATTGATATTAAAAGTTCTTTCTCAGTGCCAGTGCTGTGGCGTAGTGTTAATGTGATGTATCACATTTATTTATTTGTGAATGTTGAACCATCCCTACATACCAGGGATAAATCTCACTTGGTCTGGGTAAATGATCTCTCTGATGTGTTGATGGATGCAATTAGCTAATATTTTGATGAGGATTTTTGCATCTATGTTCATCAGGGACATTGATCTAGAGTTCTCTTTTTCTGTTTTATCTTTTTCTGGTTTAGAAATTAAGGTGATGCTGTGGGAAAAAATGACCTAAATGAAAGATGTCTGTGAGTGAGATCTCAGCGGAAAGAATTGGCCATCAAAGAAGGAGGTACCTTTCTCTGAAGGAGAGAACTTCCACTTTGACTATGACCTTGTCTAAATAAGACCAGAGTTGGCGAACTCAAAAGGCTTCCATAGCCTTGGCAACTCATGACAAGAGCCTCAGGTGATTACTGATGTCATAAATAAGAGTGTCAACTGTTAAGTCAACAACAGGAGTCACTGTGCAATTATTCCCCATATAGGATCTCTGTCCTTAAATGTGTTGTACTATGTGAATTAATGCTGTAACTAGTACCCAAACAGTATTCTATATTTTGTGTTTCTGTGTGGATGCAAACTGTGGAAATCTTTACTTAGTATATACTAAATTGATCTTCTGTATATAAAGATAATTGAAAATGAATCTTGATGTGAATGGAATGGGTGAGGGAGTGGGAAATGGGAGGGTTGTGGGTGGGAGGTAGGTTATGGGGGGAAAAAGCCATTGTAATCCATTATAATACTGTAATACTGTAAGCCACTGTAATACTTTGGAAATTTATATTTATTAAATAAAAATTTAAAAAAGAAATTAAGGTGAAGAAGGCTTTAAAGAAGGAGTTTGGGAAGATTCTGTCCCTTTCAATTATTTTGAATAGCTTGGGAAAATTTAAAATTAGTTCTTTAAATGTCTAGTAGAAATCAGCAATGAAGCTGTTCAGCTTGGGCTTTTGTTGGGAGCGAGTTTGTTACTGACTCAATCTCTATCTTGGTTATTGGTTGTTTAGGCTTTCTATGTCTTCATGACTCAATTTAGGTAGGTTGTATGCGTCCAGGAATCTATCCAGATCTTCTAGGTTTCCTGATTTGTTGGAGTACAGCTCTTTATAGTAACTCCTGATGACCCTTTTTATTTTTGTGGTATCTGTTGCTATATTTCCTTTTTCATCTCTGATTTTATTGATTTGGGTCTTTTCCCTCTTTTTTGGTTAGTTCTGTCAATGGTGTATGAATTTTGCTTATTTTTTTCAAAAACCAGCTCTTCATTTCACTTTTTTTTTAAGATTCATTTATTTTTCTTGAAAGAGTTACAGAGAGGCAGAGGCAGAGGCAAAGAAATTTTAAGAGAGAGAGAAAGTCTTGCATCCACTGTTTCACTCCACAAATGGCTGCAACAGCTGTGCTGATCCAAAGCCAGGAGCCAGGAGGTTTTTAAGGGTCTCCCACATGGGTGCAGGGGCCCAAGAACTTGGGCCATCTTCTGCTTTCCAAGTCTACGGCAGAGAGATGGACTAGAAGTGAAGCAGCAGGGACTCAAATCAGAATCTATATGGGATGCCAGCACTGCAGGTGGAGGCTTTACTCTCTATGCCACAATGCCAGCCCTTTATATTGTTTTACTTTTTCTTGGTTTCAGTCCTGTTTATTTCTTCTCTAATTGTAATTATTTCTTTCTTCATACTAATTTTGGGTTTAGTTTGTTGTTTTTCTAAGTCCTTGAGAAGCATGTATAGCTCATTTATTTGGTACATTTCCAATTTTTTCATTTAGACACCAATTGTTATAAACTTCCCTCTTAAAACTACAGATGTCCTAAACAACACTCTGGCCTCAGAATCAGCACTTAAGGCATTTGGATCTGGCTCAAGAGTCCATGCGAGTATTTTAGGCATGGAAAGCCAAGACACTCTGACAAAAACAAAAAGAGGACCTAAATGAAAGATCTCTGCGAGTGAGATCCCAGTAGAAAAAAACGGGCCATCAAAGAAGTAGGTACCTTTCTCTGAAGGGAGGAGAGAACTTCCACTTTGATTATGGCCTTGTCTAAATAAGATCAGAGTCAGTGAACTCAAAAGGCTTCCATAGCCTTGGCAACTCATGACTAGAGCCTAGGGAGATTACTGACGCTATAAACAAGAGTGTCAAATTGTTAAATCAACAACAGGAGTCACTGTGTACTTATTCCTCATGTGGGATCTCTGTCCTTAATGTGTTGTACAATGTGAATTAATGCTGTAACTAGTACTCAAACAGTATTTTACACTTTATGTTCTGTGTGGGTGCAAACTGATGAAATCTTTACTTAATATATACTAAATCGATCTTCTGCATATAAAGATAATTGAAAATGAATCTTGATGTGAATGGAATGGGAGAGGGAGTGGGAGATGGGAGGGGTGCGGGTGGGAGGGGGTTATGGGGGGAGCCATTGTAATCCATAAACTGTACTTTGGAATTTATATTTACTAAATAAAATTTTAAAAAACCTGCTTTATATATATATATATATATATATATATATATATATATATACCAATAGCAAATTTAAAAAATATTTGCAAACCATATAGTGATAAGTCATTAGTGTCCAAAATACATACAACTCATACACTCTAATAGCCCCATAAGCAAATAATTCAATTAAAATTTGAGCAAAAATACCTAAGATACATTTTTAGGGTAGATATACAAAATGGCTAACAAGTATATGAAAATGTGCTCTACATCACTAATCCTCAGGAGAATGTACACTTAAGTCACAATGAGATATCACCTATATCTGTTAGGATGGCTATTTTAAAATAATTAAAGGATTGATAAAGGTTTGGAGAAGATGGGAAATTTTTATACTGCTAGTTGGAGTGTAAATTTGTATCGTCGTTATAAAAAAGACTGTAGAGGTTCTTTGAAAATTTTAAAAATAGAACTACCATATGACCCAACAATACCGCTTATGGGTATATACCCAATGGAACTAAGATCACTTTCCTGAAGCAGTATATGTACTCCCATGTTTTTTGCAGCATCATTCATGATAGTCGAGGCATAGAAACAACCAAAGTAGGATAAAAAAATACCGTTACAGCTACCCAAATCAGTTTATACAATGGAATATGTTACAGCATCTTAAAAGAAAGAAATATTGTCCCTTTTCAACAGTGTGGGTGAACCTTGATAACTGTCGCGAGAAATAAATCTGAGGCAGAAAGAACAAGATTGCATAATCTTATTTATATGTGGAATCTAAAAAAGTCAAATGCGTAAAAACACAGAATTGTGATTATTCACAGCAAGGAGGTAAGGAAAATGAGATGATAGTAGAAGAGTACAAGTCTACCATAAGGAAAACAGAAATACACAACATAAAGCAAGAAATGAAGACATGAAGACCTCAACCATGTATTAAAAGTGTACACGAGCATCATAGTGAGCACATGCCACTTAAAGGTATGCTGATGAAGAAACAAGCAAAGATGTATCATGGCGAACTGAAAACTGAAGCAAACTCTGAATATTCAACAGGCTTGTTGCAGAAATTTAAGAAAGACATGGCATTAAATGTCAAAGATTTGTTGTGGTTAAGCATTTGCTGATCAGGAAGCAGCAAGGAATTAATTGACATGCTTACCAAGGTCATTAGTGTTGAAAATCTGCCAGAACGAGTCTATAATGCTGAGGAAATGCCAAGATTTTGGCAAAATTGCCCTAGAAAGACTATAGCTAATGAGACAGTCCCTATATGAATTAAGGATACCCAGGAGAGAAAAATTGTGCTGAGTTGTGCTAATGTAGCAGACATGCGTAAGCATAAACCTGCTGTGATAGGCAAAATCTTGTACTTTAGCTGTTTTAAAGGAGTGAATTCTTACCAGTTCATTATTATTCTTGCAAAAAGTCATGAATCATTAGTGACATCTTTTTTAGTTGGCTTCATAAACATCTTGTACCAGTGACTCATGCTAACTGCAAAGAAGCTGAAGTGGATAATGACTGTAAGATTTCATTATTCCTTGAAAACTGTTCTGCTAAATCCTCCAGCTGAAATTGTCGTCAAAAATAATGTTTATGCCATGTGCTTTCCCCAAAATGTGACCACATCACCAGGCTATCATTAGATCAATAAAGAACAAATATACAAACACTTTCTTGAACAGCATCAGAAGAGGAGAACGAAGAAGTGTGGGTGTTGGAGCTTTACAAAAGGGGTTTAGCATGAAAGATGCCACATGTGCTAGTGTCAACATTTAACACACAGTGACTAAAGACACAGTTGTTTGCATTTGGTACAAACTGTAACCTGCAACTATATTCAGTGATGATGATGAACAAGGTGGTGACTTTGAAAGATTTCTGATGTCACATCAGAAAAATAATGTTTAATCCTTCTTACATGCAACCCTTAGTCCATCAGTAAGCTATAAAAAGTGTATATCAAAGAAATATTTAACTTTCTAATAAGCCTCAAGTTGGTCATCTTTGATTGATGGCAAAATAGCCAAAATGATTCTGAGTTGAGGTGATTGTGATAATAACAATGTTTAATGTTACAGAAAATGTGCCTATATGCAACATAGGGAGAATGTGTGATAGGTTTATTTTAGAACTCCAGCATCATGCATCCATAACGCAAGAAGACATCAGGTCAGTTTATAAAATCAAAGAGAGACTTCAGAGTCAAAATAGTTATTGTTTACCAGCAGATGATTCTGGAAAAAAAGATTTTCAAGTTACTTATTTTACTTGAGAAGCAGAGAAGAGAGAGAGAGAGAGAGAGAGAGAGAGAGAGAGAGAGAGAGAATCTCCCATCTGCTAGTTCACTCTCTAAATGCCCACAGCAGCTGGGGCTATACCAGGAAAAAGTAGGGAGCCTGGAAGTCAATCCAGCTCTTCCATGAAGATAGCAGGGACCCAACTATTTGAGCCATCATATGTTACCACCAGAGTGTGCTTTAGCAGGAAGCTGGAATCAGGAACACAGCCAGAACTTGAACACAGGCACTCTGATATGGGATGCTGGCATCTCAGCCAGCTTCTTAACCACTAGACCTAATACCCACTCCTAGAGAAAACATTCTTAAAAGCAATCCAGCTGAATACCTCCTCATTCCTAGAGGACCATTCTGGTCACTTAATTGTTCTGTGGGTTTGATCTCACCTAAAAAATAAAATAAAATGTACAGCATTCTTTCAATCAAAATACAGCAATGTTTCTGTTGTTTAACAGATGATAGAGATATTCTACTAATGTTACTGTGCTTCATTTTTTCACTGTATTCATGATGGGTCACTTTAAATTTTTAAATATTTTCATCTCCTTGAAAGGCAGAGAAACACACATACACGAAAGGGGAGGGAGAGAGAGAGAGAGAGAGAGAGAGAGAGAGAGAGAGAGAGAGAGAACCAGCTGCTGGTTCTCTCCCCAAATGCCTGCAAAATCAAGAGCTGTGCTGCAATGAAACCACGAGCCTAGAACCCTATCTGGGTCCCCCATGTGGCTGGCAGGTCCTCAAGCACTTCAGTCATTCTCTGCTGCCTCCCAGGATGCATTAGCAGAAAGCTGGATCAGAAGTAGAGTAGCTAGGATGTGAATCAGCTCTCCAATATGGGATATAAATATCCAAAGTTGTGGCTTTATTTGCTGTACCACAAGCACCCCGATCACCCAATGTCATGTACTGTTACTCTTTACTGTTAAGTAGTTAAAGAATAATGGTAAGAAAATGATTACCTTTTAGCAACAAATTGAAACTCAAGAATGATGGTGATGCCAAACAACCACAGATTGTGTACATGACTGAAATAGTGATAATTTTGCATTCTGATAATTCAATGTACACAAACTTTGATTAATGTACAGAATTATTAAAATACTAGATAAATCATATCCAGTCTATTTGTGTGAGGGATGTGTGTGTGAAACAAATGAATTTCATGTTTATACTGTTGGTGGGAATGTAATTATTGCCATTCTGGCAAACTCTCAGGAGGTTTTGTTCAAAAACTAAAGATAGAACTACTCATGTGAAGTACCTTTTTAGTTGGATCCAGTAATCCCACTCCCAGATATACATTCAAGAGGAATGAAATCAGTTTGTCAAAGAAATATCTGCTCTCTTACTTTCATTGCAGCATTTCACAGGAGATAAGAAATGGAAACAATTTAAGTATCTATCTACTGGATAAATATAACATGGCATCATATACATAATGGGACATACTATTTGACTATATAAAGCATGAAATCTTGTGATTCACAGCAGCATGGATGGAAGTGGAAGTCATTATGTTAGATGAAACAACCCAAACACTGAAAGACAAGAACCACATGATCTTGTTTCTATGTGGATTTTAAAAAGTGGCTCTCAGACAGCCAGTGGGTGGCACACACACAGGTCACATCCTCCCTTGCCAAAGCTGTGCACATAATTCCTTAGAGATTATAAGAAACAAATTTTGCAAAATCATTCCCCAGACACCTTGATGGGCAGGAAAGGAAGCAGTGCGTCCTTAGAAAAACACAGTATTCTCCTGAGATGAGGAATAAAATTGTTCCCTCCACTCTCCACGCCCAGCGTGAAGAAGCATCTTGCGCGCTGGCTTTCACAGCCTCCCTGTTCTCCTGAGCAAACTCCCCTTTCCTCTCACCCTACGCTTAATAAAAGAACATGTTCAGTTATGATCACCTGAAAAAAAAAAGTGGATCTCATAGAAGTTAAGAGTATAGTGGTGGTTCCCATACAGTGGAGGTCATCGGGTAGGGAGGCCTACAGAAAAGTAGAATAACAGGTACTAAGTTATAGTTAGGAGTAAGAAGTTCTGGTGTTCTATTGCACAGCAGAGAGACTATAGAAAATGCTATTCTACACATATTTCTCTTAGAAAAATTAGAAGAAGGGGTTTTGAATGTTTTCATCAGAAAATGTTAAATATTTGAGATATATATGTTTATCCCTATTGGATATTATGCAGTATAAACATATATAGAAACACTGTATGGTATTTCATAGGATGTACATATTTACGTATCCATTAAAATATATTTTTAAAAAATGAATTTTATGTTTGGACTTGAGTCTCGTTACTAAGATAATTCACTGTGCATGTGCAAATACTCCAAAACTCAAATTCATCTGAAATCTGAAACACTTATGATCCTAAGAATTATATATAATACATACTCAGTCTGTAATAAGTTTTATAACCTGGCATTTATAGAACTATAGTAATGTTCATTAAGTCCTTATTGGTATTACTCTAGTTTTTGAAAGTAAATTGTGATCCAAATTTTTTAATAAATGCACTAAAGCAAAAAGAGCTTATGTTGAATTCCCTACCTGAAAAAACTGAAGATCTTTTTTCCTTACTGAGAGAAAAAAAGTGAATGAGTTATCAACTATTTTAAAAATCCTAAAATGTATTAAAATAAGTAAAATTAGGACCCCTTGAAAGACAAATATTGATATTTTTAATAACTTCAAAGAGTCTTGGAAAATTATACGCCTGTTCATACCTTCCTAAATTGTGGTCATCTCTCTTTGGCTGAAATGCTAATGTTGATGACTGAAATGCCAATTTCTTTTTCATTGTCTTTAGCACTAAGACCATGTATCTTAATATCTTATGTGGCAACACTGTGTTCTAGAACTACTTATGCTTCTGTTATAGAGCACTGAGCACTACAACTGGGCTTCAGTGGGCCAAATAAATGATTTTCAGACTTCAGAACACTTCTTTACTATTCCATGCTGGGAGAACACCAAGAAAAAAAAAGATATTTTCTGTAAGTTTAGGAAAAAACTACAATAGACAACTGACAATGTTATATCTGATTTATTGTTCATTCAACTTGTGTGTACTAAGAATTTGGCTTTTAAAATGTCTGATTTATTATATTTTAGGAAAAGAGTTTCATTTTTATAAACATTTCAAATAGAGATATTATATACTTATAAAATTTCATCTATTTTAGTGTCAGATTCATACTTTTAGGTAGATGCTATTCAAAAGTTCATCAGGGAGAGAATAGTTCTACTGATTGTGATTTAATTAACAGTGAATTAATGAAATAAACAATTATAATTTACTGAGGTGAACATTTGCATAGTAATTAAGATCTGGCTTGGGAAACCTGCATTGCATATCAGAGTGTGTGGTTTTGAGCCCCAGCTCTGCTCCCAATTCTAGCTTACTGCTAATACACACCCAGGGAAGCCACAGGAGATGGTTCTAGTAATCAGGTCCCCATCACTCACATGAGAAAACCAGATTGAGTTCCTGGCTCCTGGCTGTAGCCTGGCTCCACCTCAGCTATTGTGGGCTTTTGCAGTGCAAAACTCTGGATGAGAGATATTTTTCTGTGTGTGTGCTTGTGTATGTGCCCCTATCTTTCTGGTTTTCAAATATATAGGACAGATAAATAAAACACTTTTTAAAAATAACAATTACCGGGGCCGGCACCATGGTTCACTTGGTTAATCCTCCGCCTGTGGTGCCGGCATCCCATATGGGCTCTGGGTTCTAGTCCCTCTTGCTTCTCTTGCAGTCTAGTTCTCTGCTGTGGCCTGGGAGGGCAGTGGAGGATGTCCCACGTGCTTGGGCCCTGAACCAGCTTGGGAGACCAGGAAGAAGCATCTGGCTCCTGGCTTCGGATCAGTGTAGCTCTGGCCGTAGCGGCCATCAGGGGGGTGGGGGTGAACTAAAGGAAGGAAGACCTTTCTCTGTGTTCTCTCTCTCACACTGTCTAACTCTATCTGTCAAATAAATAAAAATAAAAATAAAATAACAATTATCATGTTGGGATATTTTAAAAGATCATTATTTTACACATACTGTAATTAACTATCAAATACAATTTAGGAAAAAATTAAAAATCAATATTTCTTGAAGAATTACAATTAACAAAATTTCATCACTTTCAAGGAAATCTAATATTGTTTTTATAAGCATATTATTTACTAATCTAAGAGATGCTAAAAAGATGTTTATCCAGGAAGAAAGATTGCAAGGAATCTGCCAGCAATAGAACAATAATTAGTCTTCCATATAGAGAATGTGAAAGAGGAATGGAAATTAAAGAAATAGAATTCTATTTCGCTCTTTCCATTGTCTAAAAGGAAGTCTAATAATCAATATCTTTATTACCTTATTGGCTCTCCACGTCTGTGAGTTGGGAATTCTGTTGTTTCCTTGCTTTGTGATCAGTGGTGGTACACCGCTAAAGGGATGCTGAAAAAGGCCATTATGAGGCTTTTATGTGATCTTTCCAACTAGAGATCCCAACTGGAAATGTTCATACACAACGATGGTTCTTAAACTGTGGCATGCCTCAGAATTCCCTGGGAGAATCAAAATATGAATTATTTGATCCTACTAAAAATTCTAATTTAAGAGGTCTGTAGCATAAGAATTTGCATTCCGAACAAGTTGTCAGGTGATTATGAGCCTGGTCATGGGGTCTTGGACTACACTTTGATAATCACAGCACTACAGGTGAAGTGGTTAGTCTCAAAGAAAGTATCTAGTTAAGCCTGACTCAACAAAATGATACATATGAAGATGTACTTTATAAAAGCTATAAGAGCTCTGGGTTATATTCAAAAAGAAAACACTGGGGCTAGCAATGTGGCCAAGTGGATTAAGCCACCACCTGCAATATGGACATCCCTTGGATAGAATCAGATATCATTATGCTAAGTGAAAGAAGCCAGGGGCCTGCGTTGTGGCACAGGGGGTGAAGCTGCTGCTTGTGATGCCAGCATCCTATACCACCGTGGGCTTGTGTCCACTTCCAATACAGCTCCCAGCTAATGGTCTTGGGAAAGCAGCAGAAGATGGGCCAAGTTCTTGGGCCCCTGTCACTCATGTAGGAGACTGGACGGCCTTCCAGACTCTTGGCCTTTGCAGTCAATTGGGGGAGTGAATCAGAGTATAGAAGACCTCTTTTTCTCTCTGTTTCTCCTCTCTCTATATAAATCTGTCTTTCAAATAAACAAATCATTTTTAAAAAAGAAAAGAAAATGCTTACATTCTACTAAAAGTTTTTTTTCATGGATACCGATTTTTTAAATATAAAAAGGTAAAGAATAGCTCTCTGTTCCTTCCCAATTTTAAAATATGCACATCCCATTGATTGATATAAGTGAGACACAGAAAGACAAATGCCGCATGTTCTCCTTTACATGTGGGAGCTAAAGTAAAAAAAAAAAAAGAATCGGAAATTTTAAAAATACAAAATTCTGCTGCAAATACAGTGTTTTGTCAGACTTTTAAACTTTATTCCCAGTGAGCTCCTCATGAATCTAATTCTCTTCACATTAGCTCATGCTGCTACCATTTCATTCTGTATTGTTCTGCTCTGTACTACCTCACAGCTGGACTCCTCACATACCTCCTAACTTGTATTTCTGCTGTCAATCCCTAATTCAGTTCATTCAAACCAAAATTTCCAGAATTATTTTTCATGAACTATTTTCATAATAATTTCCCTGCTAAAGAATTTATAACCAGGTCAAGTATTGTGGTGCAGCCAGTTAAGCTGTCACTTGGGACACTGCATTCTGTATCCAAGTGCCTAGGACTAATTCCTTTCTCTACTTCCAATTCGGCTTACTGATGTGAGACCTTGGAAAAAGCAATGGTGGATCAAATACCTGTGCCTTCCACATGGGGGAACCTGGATGGTGTTCTTGGTTCCTGGCTTCAGCCTGGCCCAACATAGCTGTTGCCAGCATTTCAGAAGTGAAACAGCACATGGAAGATCTCTCTCTCCATCTCTCTATCCATTTCAAATAAATAACAATACAACTTCAAAATATTTAATTTGGAAATCTGAAAAGATTGACTTTAAAAAAAGAATTTAGGGGCCAGGTGCTGTAGAGCACTGAGTTAAGTCACTGCTTGGGATACCCATATACCATATCAAAGTGCCCGTTCCTGTCCTGGCTCCTCCACTTCCAATCCAGCTTCCTGTTTAATGTGGCTGGGAACCTACAGATAACAGTTCAAATACCTGGGTTCTTGCCTCCCACATGGTATACAAGGATGGAGTTCCTGGCTCCTTGCTTTGGCCTAGCACAGTCTTGACTGTTGAGAACATTTGGGGAGTTAACCAGCAGATGGAAAACTTGCCCTGTCTCTTCTCTCCTTCTCTCTGTCACCCTGCTTTTCAAATAAGTAAATAAATATTTTTAAAAAGAGTTTATAACTTTTTCTGCTGCCTCTACTTCTCACATGTTTTTCCAACTTAACTTCATCTCAATGTTTCTGTTTTAGAGACATCAATCACTATACCCACGTCTTGCTCTTTTCCATCTTCATATGCCTGTATATTCCTTTCATTTGTTTAATATAGCATCTTCATTTTTCCCAATTCACATACATTGTGACAATTAATTCCCATGCACAACCTCTCCTAAGTTTGCAATATTCATTTGTCCCACATTGTTAATTACTTCTTTTTTAAAATTTATTTGACAGATAGAGTTTAGACAGTGAGAGAGAGAGAGACAGAGAGAAAGGTCTTCCTTCTGTTGGTTCACTCCCCAGATGGCCACTATGGCCAGAACTACGCCGATCCGAAACCAGGAGCCAGGTGCTTCCTCCCGGTCTCCCATGCGGGTGCAGGGGACCAAGCACTTGGGCCATTATCCACTGCCTTCCCGGGCCACAGCAGAGAGCTGGACTGAAAGAGGAGCAAAGCGGGACTAGAACCCAGAGCCCATATGGGATGCCGGAACTGCAGGCAGAAGATTAACCAAGTGAGCCACAGTGCCAGCCCCCAAATCTTTATTTCACATGTTTTCTAGAGGTCTTTTGCATACAAATCATATATTTACTGTATAATGTATTGCTTTGGTGCTCATTAATTTCTATTTGAATGTCTTCACTTTTTCACACACCTTTTCTTTTTTTTGTAAATGAAATACATTACTTGTTTAGACACCCAAAAGAATACAGATGTGCACAGAGACGGTCTTTATGAAATACTCAGTGGATAAGTAAATAAATCAACAACTTAGACATTAGTTCTCACTCCTGGCAGAACATCAAAATCACCTTAGGAAAGATCATTTTCAGAGCTTGAGTGATTCTACCATAGTGTGCTGGCAATTATGCTTTTATAAAATTTCACAGATGATTATACTTCATAACAAGTAGTGAAAACTGATATAAGTTAAACAGATTTCAGGAACAAAGAAAGGAATACATATATTGGCAGAGAACTAAAATGAACTATCTATAAAATGTCTTAGTTTGTCCCTCTTCCTGTATAACATTTTTGTTAACTTGTCTTGACAAAACAATAAGGCATCTACTCAAGACAACCTGGCAAAATTGTTCCCCACTATCCCTAAAATGTCCTTCTCTTTCCACTTCACTTCTTTGGGCAGCCCTGGGGCCAAGTGTCATATTCCCAAGCTCTTCTTTTGGAGGGATAAAATCTTAGGAATAAAAATCATAATGGGAATTCAGTGACTTAGGAATGAGCACTCCTTTTGTTATATAATCGTTTTAAAGAAGTTACACAAAGAAGAATGCAGGTAACATGTCTCCAAGGGCAACATATTATCCCATGTGGTATCTCCAGTACAGGTATTTAAAAAAAACATCATGCTGAGTGAATTAAGCCAGTCCCAAAGGGACAAATATCATATGTTCTCCCTGATCGGCGACAACTAACTGAGCACCAAAGGGGAAACCTGTAGAAGTGAAATGGACACTATGAGAAACAGTGACTTGATCAGCTCTTGTCCTGACTGTTGTTGTGCAATGTAATACTTTATCCATTTTAGTATTTTTTTATCCTAGTACTAGTGGTTGAACTCTGTAATTAACACACAATTATTCTTAGGTGTTTAAATTTTAACTGAAAAGTGATCCCTGTGAAATATAAGAGTGGGAATAAGAGAGGGAGGAGATGTAAAATTTGGGACATGCTCAATCAGACGTTCCCCAAATGATGGAGTTAGAAACGTGCCAGGGAATTCCAATACAATCCCATCAAGGTGGCATGTACCAAGGCCATCTCACTAGTCCAAGTGATCAATTTCAGTTCACAATTGATCACACTGATAGGTCTAAGAGTCAAAGGGATCACACAAACAAGACTAGTGTCTGCTAATACTAACTGACAGAATCAATAAGGGAGAGAATGATCCAACATGGGAAGCGAGATACACAGCAGACTCATAGAATGGCAGATGTCCTAAATAGCACTCTGGCCTCAGAATCAGCCCTTAAGGCATTCAGATCTGGCTCAAGAGCCCATGAGAGTATTTTAGGCATGGAAAGCCAAGACACTCTGGAAAAAAAAAAAAAAAAGAAGACCTAAATGAAAGATCTCTGCGAGTGAGATCCCAGTGGAACAAATGGGGCCATCAAAGAAGGAGGTACCTTTCTCTGAAGGGAGGAGAGAACCTCCACTTTGACTATGACCCTGTCGGAATAAGATCGATGTCGGCGAACCCTAAAGGCTTCCATCGCCTCGGCAACTCATGACTAGAGCCTAGGGAGATTACTGACGCCATAAACAAGAGTGTCAAATTGTTAAATCAACTTCAGGAGTCACTGTGTACTTACGTCTCATGTGGGATCTGTCCTTAATGTGTTGTCCAATGTGAAGTAATGTTATAACTAGTACTGAAACAGTATTTTACACTTTGTGTTTCTGTGTGGGTGCAAACTGATGAAATCTTTACTTAGTATATACTGAATCAATCTTCTGTATATAAAGATAATTGAAAATGAAAATAAAATCTTGGTGTAAATTGGAAATTGCATAGAAAATCAATTTAAAAAAATATATCATGTAGAATCTCTGTCCTTAATGTGCTGTGCATTGTGAATTAATACTATAACTCGTACTCCAACAGTATTTTCACTTTGTGTCTCTGTGTGAGGGAAAACTGTTGAAATCTTTATGTAATATATACTAAACTGATCTTCTGTGTATAAAGAGAATTGAAAATGAATCTTGATGTGAATGCAAGGGGAGAGGGAGCGGGAAAGGGGAGGGTTGTGGGTGGGAGGGAAGTTATGGGGGGGGAGCCATTGTAATCCATAAGCTGTACTTTGGAAATTTATATTCTTTAAATAAAAGCTTTATAAAAAAATAAATAAAAATAACTGAAATCATATCACAGGTTACCAAGCACACGTGTGGTGATAGTGATTTGTGAGAGTGTTTGAAGGGAGAATATAAGGAAAAAGGGGTTTTCTAGAACTGGAATGGCTCAGAACACTAAAATATCTTCAGTTAGCTCAGGGATATTTAGAAATTACTAATGCAAAATAAAACGCCTACATTTTGCATTCAATCATGATTACACTTACTTAGTGTCATCTACAGCGTTGAAGCAGATATGTCAACACACTGACCTTATGAAGTTGAAAGTATTGTAGAAAGGATAGAGATATATAAACACATATGAAAATAAAGATTTACATACACTAAGAAGTTTACACTAAATAATCTGCCCTGCACCCCATGGGAGACCAGGATAAGCTCCTGGCTCCTGCCATCGGATCAGCGGCCACGGCGGCCATTGGAGGGTGAACCAACGGCAAAAGGAAGACCTTTCTCTCTGTCTCTCTCTCACTGTCCACTCTGCCTGTCAAAAAAAAAAAAAAAATAGAGAGAAGTATTTAGGGCCCGGCGCTGTGGCATAGTGGGCTAAGCCTCTGCCTAGAGTACTGGCATCCCATATGGACGCTGGTTCATGTCCTGGCTATTCCACTTCCAGTCTGCCTCCCTGCTGATGGCCTGGGAAAGCAGTAAAAGATGGCCCAAGTCCTTGGGCCCCTGCATCCATGTGAGAGACCCAGAAGAAATTCCTAGCTCCTGGCTTCAGATTGGAACAGCTCGGCAGCAGCAGACATTTGGGGAGTGAACCAGCGGATGGAAGATCTCTCCCTCCGTCTTTCCCTCTCTCTCTCTAACTCTACCTCCAAACAAATAAATAAAAATCTTTCAGAAAAAAGAATAGTTTAAAAAAAAGAAAAGAGGTATTTAACCCAGAATCCTGGTAATAAGGATGAGAGATGAGTAAAAATTAACAATGTAGAGAAGGAATAGTAGATCAAGTATTTCAAGTAGAGGAAATAACATATTCTTGGTAGATAGAAACATGAAAGGGAATGGCACATGCAGACAGCACAAATTGTTAAAGTATGGTAGGAGAGGTAGGCTGGAGACAGATGGCCAATTGAAGAGTTTGGACTTTATCATGCATCTATGAGTATTTAAGGCAAGGTAATGTTAATTAAGTTTATATTAAAAATAAGTCTAATAACAATGTGGATGGTAACTTGGGTGGGCTAATTGGATAGGATGTTTAGCACAGATTCAGAAGATCAAGTAGGAATCCAATATAATTACAATAATGTAGGCTAGGAGAAAATAAGGGCTAAACTTAAAGGCTGAGATGACAAATATTATAGATATGTGTATTTTTATTTATTTATTTTTTTGAAAGAGTTACACAGAGAAGGAGAGACAGAGACAGAGAGAGAGAAAGAGAGAGAGAGAGGTTTTCCATCCACTGGTTCACTCCCTAGTCGGCTGCAACAGCCAGAGCTGCGCCAATCCGAAGTCAGGAGCCAGGAGCTTCTTCCAGGTCTCCCACGCGGGTGCAAGGACCCAAGGACTTGGGCCATCCTCTATTGCTTTCCCAGGCCATAGCAGAGAGCTGAATTGGAACTGGAGCAGCGGGGACTCAAACCAGCACCATATGGGATGCCGGCACTGCTGCAGGTGGCAGCCTTACCTGCTATGCCCCAACACCGGCCCCAAAGATATATTTTTAAAAGGTGCATATACATATATACGTGCACACAAACACATACACATTTGAAAGGTGGAACTTTAGGATTTGGTGACCAATTAAATATATGAAGTGAGGGATAGAGGGGTCTAAGATAATTCTCAAGCTTTTTTCTTAAGAGCAGAGTGGATGATATGATTTAGAAAGAAACAAGATTTGGGGAAAAACAGGATGAGTGCCATTTCGGACATGTTGATTTTAACAGGAGTATGTAATATACACATTGAAATGTTTGGTAAGCGCTTAGATCCTAAGATTTGAGACAGTCCTAAGATAAAGAGATTAATTGAGGAGTCGCTAAATCAGGAGGGTATGAAAGAGTTACTGTACATAAAGGTCATCTAGGGAATATAAAATGAGAATGTGCAAGGATTCAGAACTGAATAGTTATTTCAGAAATGAATGTAGTGGCCAGAGAGGCAAGGATAAATGCAAGAACTAATGATTTCACGGAAAGCAAAGGAAGATGTTTTTTGAAGAGGAACTGGTTAATATCCACAATCACAACAAAGATCAATGGCAGAAAAATGTCAATGGCCTTGGCAGTAATGAAGTCATTAGTCACCTTACTAAGAGTCTTTTTGTAGCTAGAGATAGAGAATAAATTACAAAACACAAAAAAATAAGAAGTGAATGAAGGGAAGACCAGCACAGAGCTCCCTTTCAAGAAGCTTGGCTTTAAGGAAAACAGAATGAGAGAGGATGACAGTTAAATGGAAAGTTATGAGTTTTGTTTTGCTTTCTTTGGAGACAGAAATTAGATCCTGATTGAAAAATTTGACTTAGAGGAGGTATAAGTTTAGGATGTTTAAGGGTCAGAAAAGAAATTAGAAAAGAATTGAATACCTAAATGCTGTTATATTCACAATGATATTATTTTGAGTTAGTCAATTTCCCCTTGTACATACATTAAGTACTTATTATTTGAAATAATTATGTTCTATAAAGTTGTCACAAACACTGAATTGGTGAAATCTGAACTATTGTTCCTTGAGAAAATATGCTATAAGTTTCCTACAAGTATCTTGTAGGTTGCAACATTTTCATTAGTCAGCCAATACATATTTTTGTTTCATGTGTGTTTTTGCTAAAGATACATAATTTATAATTAATTTCTGGGACTACCAAGATGGCTGAATAAGGTGTAGTCACTCTAACTTCAGCTGCTATGGAATATGAAAAGAACAAAATAAGGATCATGTTTCCAAAGAAGTGAAAAAAAAAAACAATGATGACTCCATGGGATAAGAGAAGTGAAGACAAAGACACTGCTGAAGCCAGGTACACTGCACAACCAGCTGTGGGCCACCATTTTACTAAAGTTAAGAGAAGAAGAAATCACTGCTCACAGTTTTAGCTAAGAAGGAATTTCACAGCCACCAGTGACATTTACTTCAGCCTGGGTAGCTGATTGGGGTCTGAACAACTGCCAGGCTTGGAGCAGAGAAGCCACCTTGCTTCATTTCCCTCCCCCACTCCAACAAAGTGCCGTACTTGTCAGTGAGCTGTTGGGCAGTGTGTCTCTGTTTTGCTCTTTTTTAAAAAAATTTTTGACAGGCAGAGTGGACAGTGAGAGAGAGAGAAAGGTCTCCCTTTTGCCATTGGTTCATCCTCCAATGGCCACCGTGGCCAGCGCGCTGCAGCCGGTGCACTGCGCTGATTCGATGGCAGGAGCCAGGTGCTTCTCCTGGTCTCCCATGGGGTGCAGGGCCCAAGCACTTGGGCCATCCTCCACTGTACTCCCAGGCCACAGAAGAGAGCTGGCCTGGAAGAGGGGCAACCAGGGCAGAATCCGGCGTCCCGACTGGGACTAGAACCCGGGGTGCCGGCACCGCAAGGTGGAGGATTAGCCTAGTGAGCTGCAGCGCCAACTCTGTTTTGCTCTTATCAGCAACAAAGTCAGTGTCAAGAGGAGACACCATCTACTTAGAAGAGAGAGGAGTCTTTGGCAACCCATGTCACTGCTGATATTGCCTGAGGGAGAACCTTGTGGTCAATACTAACTTTGAGTCTGGCATGGAGTGCTAGCGGTTAGTCAGGGTGCCCACCTAACCCAATGAAGGAAGAGAACATTGCCTGCTTCCCACCCTCCCCAGAAGGGTTCCTAGAGAATAGCAGGGAGGAGGCACCATATTGATAAGGTGAGTACAGGTTGCCTCAGTTCACTTCTGCACAACTAAGGAATTTTATCTGAGGGATAAAGCCGTGATCTCTACTGAGTCTTGCCTGGAGGGCTGCCAGGAAGTAGGGGGCCAACTTAAACCTGTGAGACACTCCCTTCCCTTCACTCTATCACTGGCAAATATACTCAAACTGCCAAGGTGGAACACCAAAAGGCAAAAGGCTCTTGGAATGCCTTGGCTCTCTCCATGGAAGAAGCAGGCTCATGGCGCCGAGAGTGGATTTCCTGCTGCCTATGACTATGGGAATCCTGTACACTCTGACTGTGGGAATTCTGTGACTTCATGATAGGGCATGGGTTGTAGCTGGGTCTCTGCGCCATCACTGAGTCTAGTTTCAGAGGCTCAGAGTTCCCTCAGTGCTTCAGGTAGGTCATTGCAGAGGGTTCTGTGCTCACACTGAGGACCACAGAGGCCCTTTGTTTGGTTCATATGCCTATATGAGTGGGGTATGTAGCCACTGTGGACTCACCCTCAGCACTGATCACTTTGGCAGAGAGGTGAGGCAATGATCACACTAGCCAACGCGATCATACCCTCTTCCCTGCTAACAATAAAGGAGATCAACCATGCCCAATGTGGGTGTCACCCTGGACTCTTGCACCACTCCTAAGTACTGACTGGTGCCTCCCAGGCCCCACCCTGCACACACCTCTGGATATCCACTGAAAGAGCAGACGCTCCACTAAGTCACAGAGGCGTATTTCAAGCGTAAACACCATCAGAGGAAAAAATCAACAAGTGGTTCCACAAAGGTCTAAAAATAAATGTAGAAATACAAAAAACATGAACAAGGAAGACAATATGCCTTCCCCTAAGAAACATAATAACTCTTCAATATTAAAATGTGAAGACAAAGATATTGATGAAATTCCTGAAGAGAAATTCAAAAGAATGATCGTAAGATTATTCAAAAACAATGAGAGGCAAATTCATGAATTAAAAAAATCCATACTGGGAAATCAAACTGAAATATTGCGGGGCATGAGTACGGCCATGGTGCGGCCAGGCCAGGCCAGGCCCTGGGGCTCCGCATGCGCGGGCGCCCCCGCCCAAGCTGCGTGGGACGGAGCCACGTGGAGCCGAGCCCGTGAACCAACCCAAGCCAGGGCCCGCGGAGCCAGCCGGCAGGTGTTCCGGGGATGGCAGCGCAGGGAGGGGCCCGGCGTGCGTGCACATGGCCCCCGGACTGGGCGGCGCCAAGGAGGGGCAAAGAAGATGGCACCCAGAGGAAGTAAAATGGGCAGGACTCAAGCTAATTGGCTACGCAACATCAGGGGAGGTAACAAGACTAGTATAGACATATGGCTAGTCCTATAGAAATTCCCCCGTAAAGTGACCTTTTAAGTGATTGGTTGGTTCTTAGCCCTGCCCCAATGACTCTGCAGTTTTGTGCTATAAAAGGTTCAGTTAGGCATGGAATAAATGAGTCCTTGCTAGACTTGGCTCCCCACTGCGTTTGATTGTCTCCGGGATCGGGAGGCTGGGGAACGGGCGAGCGGCGCACTCACCTTTCCTCAGACCCAGTCCATCCTTGTATGGGTGGACTCAGACCCTGCAAAATATTAGAAATGAAAAATTCAATATTCAAATAAAAAATACAGTGTAAAACCTTAACAACAGACTTGGTGAGGCAGAACAAATAATATCTAAGCTAGAAGGCAACAGATCTTTGGAAATATCTGTCAGAGGAAAAAAAAAGGTTAAGAAATTAGAAACATTAAAAACAGTTTTTGAGATTTATGGGATACTATCCACGACCTAACATATGGGTCTTGGGAGTTCCAGAAGGTGTGGAAAAAGAGAATGTATTAGAAGGTCTATTCAGTGATATAATAGCAGAAAACTTCCCTAATTAGGGGAAAGAGAGGGAATCTGAATTCAGAAAGCACATAAAACCCCTAATAGACCTCATCAGAAAAGATCTCCACCACTAAGTATTATATTCAAACTTTCAACAGTAAAACATAAAAATTCTAAAATGTGCATGAGAGAAATGCTAGATTACCTTCAGCAGAATTCGAATTACCCTGACAATTGAATTCTACTCAAATACCCTGTAGGCTAGGAGATAATGGAGAGACATAGTCCAATTCCTAAAAGAAAAAAAATGCCAACCCAGAATACTGCACCAAGCAAAGCTCTCATTTATAAATGAAAGTGAAATAAAAACCTTGTAAAACAAACACAAACTGAAAGAATTTGTCATTACTCATCCAACCTTAAAAATGATACTTAAGGATGTGCTGCACACAGAAACAGAGAATGATAGTCATCATTATGAAAGAATGTGAAGGCAGAAGCTCTTGTGGTAAAAATACAAAGAAAAACCAAAACAAACAATAGGAATATTTATGAAAAAATGGCATGATCATTACTTATCAATATTAATATTGAATATAAATGGCCTAAATTCTGCAATTAAATATACAGTGTGTTTAAATGGATTAAAAACAAGACCCATCTATTTTTTTGTC
Source organism: Sylvilagus floridanus (assembly GCA_949820135.1). Lineage (NCBI taxonomy): Eukaryota > Metazoa > Chordata > Mammalia > Lagomorpha > Leporidae > Sylvilagus > Sylvilagus floridanus. The sequence goes on from OX463223.1 coordinate 85,511,943, forward strand.
TGCAAGAGACACACCTTACCAACAAAGACACACACAGACTAAAAATGAGGATGGAAAATGATATTCCATGGTAACAGAACCCAAAAAAGGAAGGAGTAGCCATCCTGATATCAGACAAAATAGACTTTAACACAAAAAAATGTTAAAAGAGACAAAGTAAAGCACTATGTAATGATTTAAGGAGTTAATTCATTAGGAATATTTAGCTACCATAAATTTGTATGCATCCAATGCCAGGTCCACTGGCTATTTAAAACAAACATTAATGGATCTAAAGGGAGACATGGACTCCAAAACAACAGTAATGGGGGATTTCAACACCCCACTTTCATCATTGGACAGATCAACTAGATGGACAATCAACAAAGAAGCAACAGAGCTAATCTACATTATGGACCAAATGGACCTAAGTGATATATACAGAACATTTCATCCCACAGTTGAATAATACACATTATTTTCATCAGTACATGGAAGTTTCTCTAGGATAGACCATATGCTAGACTATAAAGTAACTCTCAGCAACATAAAATATTGAAATCATGACATGAATATTTTCAGACCCAAATGAAATGTAGCTGGAAATGAACAACTTAAGAAACTCTAGAAAAAATGAAAACACATGGAGACTGACCAACATGCACACAAATAAACTTACATTTTAATTGTGAAGAATAATAATATAATTGATTCCTTAATTCCTAACTACAGCTAACACTGTGACTCATGCTTGAAGGAAGCTCATCTAACACATGTGTTTTCTCCACATTGCACATCAAAACCTTTTTGCACTGAGAAACTCTAGACAGTGAGTTGGCACTATGCTTTGGGAATCATTTTAAACAGCAAAATTTTAATAAAAAGCACAAAAGGGGAAACATTTCTGTAGATCATGAAAAGGAAGTTAGTTTATAGTGTGAAAGCTCAAACAGGAAGGCAGAGCATCGCATTATTCTACCTCAGCTAGGAGTGTGTGTGTTGATCAATTCAACAGTCATGTCTGCAAATAACTACCAAAGTGCCGCAAGTATTGATCTGTGATTATAAATAAATTTGAGAGGAGATGAATTTGCAAATACAGAATCTGTGAATAATAAAAATATACTGTATGTTCAAATATTTCAGGAATAACATGGGGGAGGGAGCCAAATCATGTTTCCTGTTCAGTCCCTGAGTATATTTTTAAAGGGGTCCCTTTTTCAACTGTATTGGTTATTTTGTTGTTGTTGAGCATTTTAAGTTGCTGATATATTTGGGATATTAATCCTTTGTCATATAGGTTGCTTGAAAATATTTTTCCAATTCTCTTGCATGTCTCTGTACTTTATTGATCATTTCCTTTGCTATATAGAAGCTTCTGCGTTTGATATAGTCAATTTGTTTAATTTGTTTTGTTGCCTGTGCTTTGGGGGTCCTAAGAAGTTGTTCCCCACATCAGTGTCTTCCAGCAACTTCATAGTCTCAGTTCTTAAATTTAGGACTTTGATTCATCTTGAGTTGATTTTTGTATATTGTGAGAGATATGGATCTGATTTCATTCTTCTACATATATAAATCCAATTTTTCCAGCATCATATGTTGAAGAGATTATCCTTCATCCGCTGTATGGTCTGAGCACTTTTGTGGAAAAGCAGTTGGCTATATGAATGTGAATTAATTTCTGGGATCTCTATTCTGTTCCATTGATCTATGTATCAATTTTTATGTCGGTACCAAGCTCTGTTTTAATTACTTCTAGCTTTATAGTATGCTTTGAAATCAGGTATTGTGATACCTCCTGTTTGGTTTTTCTTGCTCAAGATTGCTTTGGCTATTCTGAGTCTTTTGTGAGCCCATATATATTTTAGGATTGTTTTTTCTAACTCTGTAAAGAATAACATTGGTATTTTAATAGGGATTCTATTGAATGTATAAATTGATTTACATAGTATAAGCATTTTAATATTGATTCTTCTGATCAATGGGCAAGGAATATCTTTGCATTTTGTATGTGTCCTTGAAGATTTCTTTCATTATCTTTGATAATTTTCATCATAGAGAACTTATTTTTTGGTTAAATTTATTCATAAATATTTCCTTTTAATTGGCTTTTATGAATGGGAACCCTTTTTTGATTTCTTCTTCTGTGAATTCATCATTACCATACAAAAAGCTACTATTTAAAATATTTTTATTTATAGAATATGAACAAATTTCATGTATTTCATATATACAGATTTAGGAGCAGAATGATGCTCCCCATCCTACTCTCCTTGCCTCCCATGATTCTATCCTTTTTCCTTCTTTCTTTCTTATTCTTTCTTCTAATTTTTACATTGACATACTTTTACTTCATGTCATTTGGTTTATCATTTCTAACAGCTTTTTGTGAAGTGTTTATGTTTTTCTGTGTGCAACATCATGTTGTCTACAAACATGGAAAATCTAACTTCCTCTTTTCCAATTTTGATGCCTTTTATTTCTTTTTCCTCCTTAGTTGTTCTTGCTAAAACTTCCAGTAGTACATTGAATAAGAGTGGTGAAAGTGGACATTCTTGTCTTGTCCTAGATCTGAGAGGAAACATTTTTAGTTTTTTCCCCATTCAGTATGATGTTTGCTGATGGTTTGTGATATATAGCCTTTATAATTTTGAAGAGTGTTTCTTCTATACCTAATTTGTGGAGGTTTTTTTTTTTTTAATCGTGAAAGGGTATTGAATCTTATCAAATGCTTTCTCTGCATCTATTAACATGACCATATTGTTTTTGTTCTTCAACTTATTGATGTGTTTTATGACATTGTAGATTTGCAAATGTTGAATCATCTTTACACTCCTGGGATAAGTCCCACTTCATTGTGATTTATGATTTTTTTGATGTGGTTTTGGATTCGATTTAATAGTATTTTGTAAAGAATCGTTGCATCTAGGTTTATTAAGGATATAAGTCTGCAGTTTTCTTTTCATGTTGTGTCTTTACTTGGTTTCAGTATCAAAGTAATGTTAGCCTCATAAAGAATTTGGCAGGATTCCATCAATATTTTGGAATGGTTTGAAGAGTATTGGAGTTACTTCCTCTTGAAATGTTTTGTAGAATTCAGTAGTAAAGTCATGAGGTTTTGTACTTTTCTTTGAGGGAAGGCTTTTGATTATTGCTTCAATCACATTGCTTGTTATGTGTCTGTTAAGATTGTCTATATATTCTTGATTTAATCCCGGTTATTATATGAACCCAGATATTTATCCATTTATTGGAGGTTTCCAGTTTATTAGCATATAGTTCTTCATAGTATTTTCTTATGATCCTTTGTATTTTGGTGATGTCAGTTGTAATGCCTCTTTTGTATCTCAAATTTTATTTGAGATTTTTCTGTTTTTGTTAGTCTAGCTAGAGGTTTTTCTATTTTATTTATCTTCTCAACAAACTAGCTTTTTGTTTTGTTGATCTTTTATAATTTTTTTTATTTCTTATCTGATACTTATTATTTATCCTCTCCTATTGATTTTGAGTTTGGCTTGTTCTTGTTTTTCTAAGTCTTCAAGATTCATCATTAGATCTTTAATTTGAGACATTTCTCTTTTTTAAATGTGAGTGCTTACTGCTATAAACTTCCCTAGTAATACTGCTTTTGCTGTATCCCACAGATTTTTATATGTTGTGTTTTCATTTTCACTTATTTCAAAAAAGTTTTTGATTTCCTTTTTTAATCTACAATTAACCATTGATCATAATAGCATACTGTTTAATGTCCAAGTATTTATAAGTATTCCATGTTCTTCTTGTTGATTATTTCTAGTTTTATTCATTTATGGTCTGAGAAGATGCATGGTATGATTTCAGTCTTTACAAATTCCATGGGACTTGATTCGTGGCCAGATGTTTTCTAACCTGGAACATGTTCCACGTGCTGATGAGAAGAATGTGTATTCTGTAGCTGTTTGGTGGAATGTCTTAGGTTCATTTGCTCAATATCACGTTTCAATCCCAATGTATCTTTACTGATTTTTGTCTGGATTAACTGTCCATTGATAAGATTGGGATATTGAAATCACCCACAGTTGTTGTCCACTATTATTGTATTGGAGTCTACTTCTCCCTTTAGGTCTAAATTTATTTTCCATATATATCTGTGTGATCTTGTGTTGGGTACGTATATTTTTATGATTGTTATTTCTTAGTGCTGAATTAAATCTTTCATCAGAATATAATGTCCCTTATCTCTTTGTACAGTTTTTTGATTTAAAGTCTGTTTTATCTGATGTCAATATGGCCACGCCTGTTCACTTGGTTTCTTTTTCCCTAGTATATTTTTCTCTAATCCTTCACTTTCTGTCTGTGTACATTTTGTTTCTAAAGTGAATTTATTGTAGGGAGCATATAGTGGGGTCCTGTTTTTTTTTTTTTAAATTTATTTAACCTAAGTCTTTTGGCTGGTGAATTTAATCCATTTACATTCATGGTTAATATTGATAGGTAAGAACTGAGGTCTGTCATTTTGTTGATTGGATAATGATTGTACCTGCTCTGTTAGTGAGTTTGGTGGTATCGTGTGCTCATGATGTTTACTAGTAAGAAACAAACAATCCAGTTGTGAAATGGGTAAAGGACTTCAACAGACAGTTCTCAGAAGTAAAAAATACAAATGGCCAACAAGTATGCGAAAAAAAAATGTTGAACATCACTAGCCATCAGGGAAATGCAAATCAAAACCACAATGAGTTATTACCACACCCTTGACAGAATGACTAAAATTCATAACACAGAGAGTAACAAATGCTGGCGAGGATGTGGACAAAGGGGAACACTTAGACACAATTGCTGGGAATAGTGCAGCCACTGTGGAAACTAGTGTGGAGATTTTTTTAAAAAGATTTTATTTATTTATTTGAGAGATAGAGTTACAGACAGACAGTGAGAGGGGGAAATAGAGAGAAAGGTCTTCCTTCCGTTGGTTCACTCCCCAGATGGTCGCAATGGTCAGAGCTGCACCAATCCAAAGCCAGGAGCCAAGTGCCTCCTCCGGGTCTCCCATGCTGGTGCAGGGGCCCAAGCAGTTGGGCCATCTTCTACTGCTCTCCCAGGCCATATCAGAGAGCCGGATTGGAAGAGGGACAGCTGGAACTAGAACCGGTGCCCATATGGGATGCTGGCACTGCAAGTGGAGGATTAACATACTGTGCCACGGAGCTGGCCCCAAGTGTGGAGATTTCTTAAAAAAAAAAAAAAACAAAAACTACAAATAGACTTGCCATATGATCCATCAATCCCACTACTGGGTATTTACCCAAAAGACTTGAACACAATGTACCAAAGAGATATCTATAGCACCATATTCATAGCAGCACTGTGCACAATAGCCAACATTTGAAACCAACCAAAGTCTCCATCATCAGATAAATGGATAAAGAGAACCTGTTATATATACATAATGTAATATTATTAAGGTATAAAAGAATGAAAATCTACCATTTGCTGCAAAATGACACAATTGAAGCATATCATGTTGACTGAAGTAATCCAGACCCATAAAGACAAATACCACATGTTTTCTCTTATATGTGGGAGCTAAAATTAAAAAAAAAAAGAATAAAGTAAGTAATATCTATGTATACCAGTTTTGCTGCAAATATAGTTTTGTAAAACTTGTTTTATACCTTTGCGAAACCAATGATTAAGGATGTTATACTACTATTGTTTTAAAGATCTGTGATTACTTTAAAATTTACTGTATTTGGGTGAAGTGATCATTTTTCCATTCAATTATTGTTCATAGCCACTTTCTATATTCCCACTAAATTGGGATCTTTTTGTTTTTTATTTGTTAAACTTTTTATTCAGTGAAGTATTAAGCCTTTTTATTGTAATGTGAGTTTAAAATAGGTTATCCCAAAAAGTAAAAAAAGAAACAGAAGAAAAAGGAAAAGGAAAGAGGGTGAGAGGAAGAGAGAGTGAGGGAGGAAGGGATGGAGGAAGGGAGTATCATTATGTTCTTGGAATTGCATCTACAAAGCACATTGAATCTGCTAAAAACTAACTAAAAATTTTAAAAAGTCCTTGAAAAAAGAAATCAATGATAAAACTATTTACAACTATACTCAAAAATTATATTCAGAGTCAAGTTAGAACCTCACCCATGGGAAGATCTTATTTTAAAAAGTGTGATAAATGGTACTTATTGCTAGCCTCAAAATATTCAGGTAGCTAGAATCTCCAAGATTGTTTAAAATTACAGTTATTAGATTTTTGAAAAATTGACACTAAATGTAATCATTTTTGTAACTCAATTTTGTAAACATACCTTTCACAAATCAAAGCTAGATAATTTTCTTTCTTTCTTTCTTTTGACAGGCAGAGTTAGACAGTGAGAGAGAGAGAGACAGAGAGAAAGGTCTTCCTTTTAACGTTGGTTCACCCTTCAAATGGCCGCTACAGCAAGTGCACTGCAGCTGGTGCACTGCGCCAATCTGAAGCCAGGAGCCAGGTGCTTCTTCCTGGTCTCCCATGTTGATACAGGGCCCAAGCACTTGAGCCATCCTCCACTGCCTTCCCGGGCCACAGCAGAGAGCTGGACTGGAAGAAGAGCAACCGGGACAGAACCGGCGTCCTAACCGGGACTAGAACCCGGGGTGCCGGCACCGCAGGCAGAGGATTAGCCTAGTGAGCCGTGGCACCGGCCGCTAGGTGATTTTTTAAAAGTAACGGAAAGAACGGGCCATCAAAGAAGGAGGTGCTTTTCTCTGAAGGGAGGAGAGAACTTCCACTTTGACTATGACCTTGTCTAAATAAGGTCGGAGTTGGTGAACTCAAAAGGCTTCCGTAGCTTTGGCAACTCATGACAAGGGCCTTGAGTGATTACTGATGCCATAAACAAGAGTGTCAATTGTTAAATTTACAACTGGAGTCACTGTGCACTTACTCCCCATATGGGATCTCTGTCCTTAAATGTGTTGTACTATGTGAATTAATGGTATAACTAGTACTCAAACAGTATTTTCCACTTTGTGTTTCTGTTTGGGTGCAAACTGATGAAATCTTTACTTAGTATATATTAAATTGATCTTCTGTATATAAAGAGAATTGAAAATGAATCTTGATGTGAATGGAATGGGAGAGGGAGCGGGAGATGGCATGGTTGTGGGTGGGAGGGAGGTTATGTGGGGAAAAAGCCACTATAATCTAAAAGTTGTACTTTGGTAATGTATATTTATTAAGTAAAAGTTAAAAAAGTAAAAAATAAATAGCCAAAAAAGTACATCATATATACTTAAGTGATTTGTTTTATTTCATATTAATTTTCACCTATATCAGAGAAGTGAATTTTATTATCTTGTTGCCAATGCCAATTTAGGCTACAAATTATAAGAACTTTGGAAAGTGAAACAACTTAGATACAATAGGTTCACCCCAGTAGAATAATTTGCCATGCTATATGATAATAATTACTATCAACTACAGTGAAATTGAACAAAATAATAATCAATTTTCTAATATCTTAGTTACAAATGTATTATTTTCCATATAAAGTTTTTAATTAGTCCAAATAGTTCTTTCAACTAGATTAGGAAAAGAATAAAACCTTTATTTTGTGAATTCATAAATAATTCCTTAATTTAAAAGAAATATAAAGTAAGACATTTCTCTACATTTATAGGATATGTGAGTTACCAAAAACTAGAACATTACATGATCATTCTCTAATGAATTAAAGAATTTAAATGACTTCTGTCCTTTCACCCAATTAATTTCTTTCTTTCTTTTTTTTAAAGACTTATTTTACTTATTTGAAAGTCAGTTATACAGAGAGAGGAGAGGCAGAGAGAGCGAGAGAGGTCTTCCATCTGCTGGTTCACTCCCCAATTGGTTGCAATGGCTGGAGATGCACTGATCTGAAGCCAGGAGCCAGGAGCTTCTTCCGAGTCTCTCACGTGGGTGCAGAGCCCCAAGGACTTGGACCATCTTCTACTGCTTTCCCAGGCCACAGCAGGTGCCAAGTCTCGAACTGGCTCCCATATGGGATGCCAGCGCTCCAGGCTAGGATGATAACCCACTGCGCCACAGCGCCGGCTTCCAATTAATTTCTTTCTTTATCATCATCCACATTTCCTGAACAGCTCACCAGTAAGTTGAATGCCATGTCACAGATAACTCATCTTTAACAATTAATGTTTGAGCTTTGAATAATATAGTATTAAGAAAATAAACTGGAGCTAAGTAACCATGCACAGTTTATGAAGCCTGTTTTAATAGATTACATGAATGTATTATCTTACGTCCTATGTTCTTAGAAACACCTGTTTCTTTGTGAAAGGTAACATGCTAAGTTCTAGTAAGAACCACCTACAAATCATTCTAAAAATATGAGATTTTTATTTTCTAACCAAATACTCATTGGAACTGTGAAGAAAATGAAAACAAAAGCCAGCTTATAAAAGCTGTATACTGGCTCAGCACCAGCTGTTTTCAGGCATTTGGAAAGTGAATTGGTGGATGGAAAATCAGTATCCCTGTGTTTCTCCCTTTCTCTGTTGTTCTTTCAATTAAATAAACAAATCCTTTTATAAAAAGAAAAAAAAACAAGACTGTATAAAAACTGTAGGTTCTAATCAATTCAGAAATAACATAAAATAATAAAAAAATAATTTGTAGACACACTGTACACTTTTCACACAAATTCATTCTTATAAATATATGAAAATATGTAAATATGTACTTATGATTTCAGAGTATTTCTGGTATAGGTATTTTATGTTGTTTTTTAATAAAAAAAGATTTATTTATTTATTTGAAAAGCAAAGTTACAGAGAGGGAGAGAAAAAGATCTATTCACTCCCCAAATTGTTGCAGTGACTGAGGTTGGGCCAGGCTGAAGCCAGGAGTCAGGAGCATCTTCCAGGTCTCTCACCTAGGGGGCTAGGCCTCAAGTACCAGGCCATTTTCCACTTCTCAGGTACATTAGCAGGGAACTGGATTGGAAGTGGAGCAGATAGGACCCAATGTGTGCTCATATGGGATCCTGGTGCTGCATACAGCCACAGGATTCTCTAATCTTAACCCTAACGCTCACTGTGTTAATGTCTTACAATTTGGCCTTAAAGAATTTTCTTAATCCCTCTCTACTAAGTTTTTCCATTTAAAAAAATCCAAACAACACAATAATACATTTACATACTAAACAAGGACGGTTCTTTTAGAAATCCTTCAGAACATGATAATTTAAAGGAAGAATGGAGTGGGTAGATGTATAATCCTATGAGAATGACAAATTCAAAACTCTGACAATTGATTTTTGTATTTGAGTAGTTTTTATAGCTTTTGAAAATAATTCCTTTGTATATCTTCAGTGAAGCATTTTATTAAAGATTTATTTACTTATTTGAAAGGCAGAATTACAGAAAGGCAGAGAGAGATAGAGATAGAAGAACAGAGAGTTGGGGAGGGGTCTTCCATCCACTGGTTCACTCTCTAGATGGCCACAATGGCTGGAGCTGCCCTGGTCCAAAGCCAGGAGCCAGGAGCTTCTTTCAGGTCTCCCACAAGGATGCAGGGGCCCAAGGACTTGGACTGTCTTTCACTGCTTTCCCAGGCCATAGCAGAGAGCTGGATTGGAAATGCAGCCGGGACTTCAACCGGCACCCATATGGGATGTTAGCACTGCAGGCGGCAGCTTTACCTGCTGTGCCATAGCGCCTGATCCAGTGAAACATTTTATCATATAGATAGCTGTATATAATTCCTCTCCTACCATATTGTAAGCTCTTGAAGGCAGGAATCTTAATCTCTTACATTAATGGATGTCACAGATTAGGCCATCAACAAATGTTGAATTGTCTCAGGTTAAATATTACTACCTCAAATATCATTTTTATAAAAATTGAAGTTAGAAACCTGAGAAAGTTAAAAAGACTACCTGTAGATCTTGGCCATGAGTCACTCACTAAGGTAGCAGTTGATACAAAATACTTCAATAAACAATTGACATTTCAAAATGTTTATTAAATGAATGAATGAATGATCTGGATGGTGTCGTGGGGGGTATGTAGAATACAATTTAATCTTTATCTTAATACCGGTTTACAATACTGAACATTATATTGAAGTTTTCCCAGTGGTTGATCAAAATTAGCATCACTGATAGAGACAAATGATCTTTGATTCCAGATTTAATACCCTGAGCACATATCCTCTATGCCAGCGTTCTAGCCAGTAATGTATACCTGAATCTAATCATGAGGAGATATCAAACAAACTCCAGATGAGGAGGAACACTTTATTAAAAAGGGCGACTGTACTTTTCAAAAATGTTAATGTCATGAAAAACAAATAATAGCAATGGCAAAATGCCCTAGATTAAAGGGGGCGAAGGAGAAAGACAACTAAATGCCATTCCTGATCCCACCCTGATTTCTTTATTGGAAGGGAGTAAAGTGCCATAAAATGCAGTATTGAGTAAACCAGCAAAATTAGAATATGAATTAACGACTTTATAAAAGCTTAGATCAATATTAAATTTACTGAAGCTAAAATAAAAACCACTGTGATGATGTAAGAGAGTGCCCCTATTCCTGGAAATCAAAAAAAGAGTGTTAGTGCATGTAACTTATTTTCAAGTGGGTCAGAGAAGTTTGTGTGTGTGTGTGTGTGTGTGTGTGTGTGAGAGAGAGAGAGAGAGAGAGAGAGAGAGAGAGAGAGAAAATGTTAAAAGATAGGGTAATGTGCAAAAGTGAGTCTGGATTAAAGGTATATAGGATTTTTTTTACTATTTTTATTCTTATAACTTTTTGTAAGTTTGAAATTATTCATTTTAAAAGATTTATTTATTTATTTTGAAGTCAGAGTTAGAGAGATAGAGGGACACACACACACACTCACAGATACCTTTCATCGTCTGATTCACTATCCAAGTGGCTGCAACAGCCAGGCTGGTTCAGGATGAACCTGGGAGACTGGAACTCTGTCCGTCTCTTACGTGGGTGCAGGGGTCCACGCACTTGGTCCATCTTCCATTGCTTTTCCCAAGCCATTAAGAGGGAGCTGGATCAGAAGTGGAGAAGCTGGGGCAGCAACCGGTGCCTCTGTAGGATGCTGGTGTCACATGCAATGGCTTTGCCTGCTACGCCACAATGCTAGTCCTGAAAAATGTTTAAAAGCAATTTACTCAGTGGCCTTGGAGTACTAATTTCCCCCATATTTTTAGCCTCACAGTTGTCACATTATAGGAGAGATCCAAAAATATTAAGTGATTAGTTCAAACTCAACTTTTTTTTTTTTCCTAAATGAATCTGGTAAGTGAAAGCAGGGGTCTTCTGTCTCAGTTCTATGAACTGAATCCATGTGTAGTGTTGAAGAAAAAATTTCGAACAAATTAAATTTAGCAAGTTTATTTGAGCAAAGAATGATACATTTATTGGGTAGCACAGTGAGCCCGTAGAGATTTCAGGGAGCTCTACTGGGGAGTGTGAACAAAGATCTTTTACAGGCTGAACATAGAAGCAAAGTAGAGAAATCACTTGATTGCCTACAACAAGGCATCTGATTAATTTAGTCATGATGTGACGCCATACTTGGCAGGATGTGGTGTTAGCTGTCTGTGATTGTCAGACCTGGATACCTCTAATTTCTGGAACTCAGCTGTTTTACTGCAAAGGTAGGTTTTGGGCTGTTCATACACTAAGTTATGTTTTTTTTATAACGTTTTTATTTAAAGAATATAAATTTCCAAAATACAGTTTATAGATTACAATGGCTCCCCCCCCATAACTTCCCTCCCACCTAAGTTATGTTATGGGTCACTAAGTAGGGACTTGAGGTATGGAGGCAACCTCAGCTGCTGCCATTGGAACTTCATTTCCTATTTTTAATTCATCCCCTTTCAACTTGTCTAGCTTAATTTCAGGCAGTAATTTACACTTAGAGAATTCCCTTACAATTGGTCTCTGTCAATGTTCTTCACAGTCACTTTCCAATCTTTGTTTCTTCCTATTGACTAATGATAGATCATGTCCCAAGACTCTTTGTTTCTAAGAGACTGAGGAACATTCTAATTAAAAGAATACCATAAATATTACAATATGAGGACAGAGTGTTGAACACAGAGGAATGAAAGTATAATATAAACAATACCTCAAAAAGCTTTCATTGTTATAAGGTTATATTTTAGAAACACCGTTTTTTATATTAAAATAGGTTTATATTTTTGCATTCTCTCTATCTCTTTGGCCTATATGACTTCTAGTTCCACGTCTATTTAAAAGAAAAAGATCCCCAACTATTATGGATGTTCTCAGCTTGAAAAAATTAGAACAAAGGACACAAGCTATCCACCATGGATCTCTCCATCCTTTAATACATCAAGCTTGATGTAGAGTATGAAATTGAGGAAGCAATCGGTATTTATTACTTTTTATTAATGGAACATTTTACAAGCCAAAATAATAGATGGAGACAGGCTATTTAATTGTTGTAAGTAGCAAAAATGCATGAACAATGAGCACTTTGCTGGTGGCCTTTCACTCTGCATACTAAGATTACAGTCTAGATAATTTCAAAATGGATATGCACAGCAATAGCTCTGGAGAATGTAGAGCAGCTTACCTGCCAACTAGGCATTTAAAGGAATGTTCCTAATACCTTCTTCAATAAAACAAAGCAGTTGTTGGCATTAGGAGACCAGAAGACTGTTAAATTATATAAGTACACACTTTGAGCAGATTAACAAAAGACAAATTCAAAGTAGAATCTGAACTTTTAGAGAACAAGGAATCCATAAACTCTATCATCTAAATAATATTAAAAATATTGCTGTTAGGGGCAGCATTGTGGTATAAGGAGTTAAGCCACAACCTGCCATGACAGCATCCCATATGGTTGCCTGTTTGTGTCCTGGTTAACACTTTCAATCCAGCTCCCTGCTAATGTGCCTGGGAAAACCAGAGGAACACAGCCCAAGTGTTTGGGCCTCTGCAACCCACGTGGGACATTCAGATGAAGCTCCTGGCTTCTGGTTTGAACTGGTGCAGTATTGGCCACGGTGACCACTTGGGGAGTAAACAAGTGGATGGAAGTTTCTTTCTCTCTCTCTTTCTCCCTCCCTCCCTCCCTCTCTTTCTCTATCTTCCCTTTTTCTCTATAACTCTGATTTTCAAATAAATAAATCGTAAAAAATATTGCTATCATTTCCCCTATTCTTTCTTCACGCTACTGCAGTAACATTAGAAGGTATACTTTAGAACAGAGGGTAGTAAAATGTTTCTGAAAAAAGTAAAATAATATTTCATGCTTTGTGGGTCATATTGCTTCTTTTACGACAACTCAACTCTGGTTGCAGTGAGAAGTAGAATAAGCAATACATAAATCAATATATGGGCAGAGTTTATCTTGTAATAAAATTTAATTTGTAAAAACAGTCTGTGGATCGGATTTGGATGTGTTCTAAAAATTTTTATTGACCCCTTATCCAGAACAAGTGTCATAGAATGGTCGAAAGAAAACCATTAACAAAAATGCTCCAGAAAAATACCATATCTTAAAATAAAAAAATGTTATACTACTATAGTGTTAATAATCTGTGATTATTATAAAATTTACTGTTTATAGTTTAAATGATAAATTTGCTTTTTCAAATTTTTAAATTATTTATTTGAAAGGCAGAGTTAGAGAGAGAGGGAGAGAAAGGTCATCCATCTGCTGGTTCCCTCCCCAAGTGGCCACAATGACCAGGGCTAGACCAGGTGAAGCCAGGAGCCTGGAGCTTCACTGGGGTCTCCCACATGGGTGGCAGGGGCCCAAACACTTGGACCATCCTCCACTGCTTTTCCCAGGAGATTGACAAAGAGGTGGATCAGAAGTAGAGCGTCCAAGACTCAACCAGCTCTCACATGGTAGCTTTATCTGCTATGCCACAATGCCAGTGCCAGTCATTTTTCCATTTGATTATTGTTTATAGCTATTGTCTGTATTCCCACTGAATTAGGGTCTTCTTGCTTTTTATTTGTTAAACTTCTCATTTGGTGAAGTATTAAACCTTTTTACTGTAATGAAATTTTAAAATGTGTTATCTCAAAAACTGAAATAAAAAAACAGAAGAAGAAGGAAAGAATGTGGAGAGGTGGGGGGGAAGGAGGGATAGAGGTACGGAATCTCCTGTTTTTAGAATTGTATCTACAAAGCATGTTGAATCTGTTAATAACTAATTAAAAATTAAAAGAAAAAAGAATAAAAAAAATTTAAAATATTCAGTACTTATTTCTATACAGTGTTTATTCCTTGATATGCATACCCCACAGGTTTTTTTTTTAATCCATTCACCAGTTGAGAACATTTTGGTTAATTTTAGTTCTCAGTTGCTATAAATAAACTTGCTATGAACATTTATGTACATTTTTATATCAACACAGGTTTTCCCCTACTACAGAACAAATGTTCTAGAGTTTAGTTGCTGAATCACATGGTAAGTGAAGGTTTAGTTTTTAAAGGAACTACTAAACTCTTCCAGAGTGGAAAATAGTTTAGTGATGTGAGCAAATCAGTTTCTCCTTATCCTCACTGGCAACTGGTATTTTTTAAAATTTATAAATAAATAAATTTTTATTTATTTGAAAGACAGAGTTACAAAGAGAGGTAGAGACAGAGAGAGAGGTCTTCCATCTGATAGTTCACTCTCTAGATGGCTGCAATGGCCGGAGCTGCGCTGATCTGAAGCCAGGAGCTAAGAGCTTCTTCCAGGTCTCCCATGTGGGCGCAGGGGCCCAAGGACTTGGACCACCTTCCACTGCTTTTCCAGGCCATAGCAGAGAGCTGAATTGGAAGAGGAGCAGCCAGGACTAGAACCAGCGCCCATATGGATGGCATTGCTTCAGGCGAGGGCTTTAACCCACTGCACCACAGCGCCGGCCCCTGGCAACTGGTATTATCACTATGTTGTTTAGTTTTAATTTTTTTTTAATAGTTTTAATTTTAATCACTCTGACATGTGGAAATATATTTTGCTGTGGCTTTAATTTTCATTTTCCTGAGGACTAAAGATCTTGATACCTTTTCATGTGATTATTTGTCACCGGCATATCTTTTTCAATGAATTGTCTGTTTGCATCTCTGGTCATTTTTCTAATTTGATTCTTTGGGTGTTTTCTTTTCAATTCTGAGAGTTCTTTATGTATTCTAGAAACAAAATTATGTATTCTAGAAACTTCATTTGGAAATGAAGTTTGCAAGTATATTCTCCCAGGATGTAATTTTTCTATCCTCTCCACATGGGAAAATTTTTTAAATTTGGTAAGGTACAGTTCATAAACTTCGCCTTTTATAGATCATAATTTTGGTGAAAAGCCAGAAAACTCCTTAAGTTCTCAAACATTTTTGCCTACTTTTTTGCTAAATATTTATATTTGACATTAAAATTCATGATTCGTTTTGAATATTTTTCATAGAAGGTATGAGATTTAGATTGTTGTTAATTTTGTCCCCTATGAAAATACAATTGCTCCAGCATCACTTATTGAAAGGGCTCTCCTTCCTTAATTGGATTGCTTTTGCTCATTAATCAAAAACCCTATTTGTATATCTAGTTCTCGATTCTCTATTCCACTGCTATGTGTCTATTTCTCCATCAATATTAAATGGTCTTGATTAATGTAGCTATATGAGAAGTCTTCAAAAAGTTCATGGACATGCCGGCTATGGAAGAATTACACACGAATTTCACATTTTTTGCACCAAAATAAACTTATTTTTGAATTCAATTTTTATGAACTTTCTGAAGTATCTTCAAATAGTAAGTCAATATTGGGTGTTTCCAATTTATTCTTATTTTTCAAGACTTTTTAATTTAGTTCTGTAACTAGAATAGCTGTAGTATTTTACACAGAATATATTAGAATTTTGTTAGGGATTGTTAGGGACCAATTTGAGGATAATTGATATCTTAATTATATTGAATCTTCCAATCTCTAAAGATTGCATTTTTCTACATTTATTTAGGGGTTTTTATTTCTTTCATCAGTATTTAGTAATTTTCTATTTTTTTTTTGACAGGCAGATTTAGTGAGAGAGAGAGAGAGAGAGAGAGAGAGAGAGACAGAGAGAAAGGTCTTCCTTCTGCTGGTTCACCCCCTAAATAGCCACCACAGCCGGCACTGTGCCGATGCGAAGCTAGGAGCCAGGTGCTTCCTCCTGGTCTCCCATGCGGGTGCAGGGCCCAAGGACTTGGGCCATCCTCCACTGCTTTTCCAGGCCACAGCAGAGAGCTGGACCGGAAGAGGAGCAACCAGGACTAGAACCCAGGGTGCTGGCGCTGCAGGTGGAGGATTAGCAAGTGAGTCTCAGTGCCGGCCGAGTATTTAATAATTCTCAACAGGCAGGTACTAGGTAACTATTTCATTTTGTTTCAAGACATTGTAAATGGCATTTTATTCTTATTTTGGTTTCCATGTGTTCATTGTGATTTTTCTGTTTATATTGTATACTTTGTCTCTTTTGAACTTAATTTTTAGTTGTAGGAGAGTGTAATCTTTATAATCATTAACGAATAGAAATCATTTTCTTTCTTGTTTTCAATATGTATGCCTTTTACTTTTATTCCTTGTATTATTGGCCTTTCTAGATAGAGGTAATCCTTAGCCTGTTGCTAGTCTTACATTAAAGTATCTCAGGTTTTCACTAGTGTGATGTCAGGGGTAGGTTTTTTTTTTTTTTTTGTAGATTTTTTATCAAGTTGCAATTTCTGATATTCCTAGGTTGCCAAGAGTTTTTATCACAATTGATAAGAGGATTTCATCAAATGTTTTTTCTGTGTTAATTTATATGATCATAGTTTTCTTCTTTACTCTGTTGACATACTGGATTATACTAGTGCATTTCTAAATAATGAATCACTCTTTAATTTCTGGAACAAATCTCACTCAGTCAAAATGTATAATTCTTATTTTCCATTGATGGATTTACTTTGCTAATATTTTGTTAAATATATTTCCATCCAAATTCATAAGAACTATTGGTCATTGTTCTTCTTTTGTTGTTTTTTCACTCTCTTTCTCAGGTTTGGTTTTTAAGTCTCCTGTATACTGGCCTTATAAAATGAATGTGCCTTTCTTTTCTAGGTTCTGGATGAAATTGTGTGAAATTGGTAGTTATTTTTCTTTAAAAGTTTAATACAATAATGCTCCAAGAAAACCAGTGGATTTTTTTTGAGAACTTTAAAATGCAATTTCACATTATTTTATGGCTGTAGGAAAATTTAGATTATATACTTTTTGTTGATTTAGTTTTGGTAGTTTTTGAACAAAATTGCTCCAAAGTTTCTAAGTTGTTTTTCTTATATGCATATTTTTTCAAATTAATCACCTTTCTAAGGAATCTGCTTTCTATAGAATCTGCTGTGATACCCTCATTTCATTTCTGTTATTGATAATGTGTCTTTTCTCTCTCTTTGTCTGTATCTTTCTAGAGACTTATCAATTTTATTTATTGTTTGAAAAACAAAAAAGGCAAACTGTTGAAATCTTTACGTAATATGTACTAAACTGATCTGTATATAAAGAGAATTTAAAATGAATCTTGATGTGAATGGAAGGGAAGAGGGAGCAGGAAAGGGGAGGTTTGCGGGTGGGAGGGAAGTCATGGGGGGGGAAGCCATTGTAATCCATAAGCTGTACTTTGGAAATTTATATACTTTAAATAAAAGATTTATAAAAAAAAAAAAACAGATTGTATTTCAGGGATTTTCTATAATGTTTTTTGATCTTCAATTTCACTGATATCGTGCCAGAAAAATTAAGTGTTGATAGATGGCAGATGGACAAGTTGTAATCTCTGATCCCCAATCAGCCACTCTGACCCTAGGTATGGGAGTAAGCAGAGGGCAGACTCCCATTGCCTTGTTCTTTGTTTATACTGAATGAAGGAGTGATACCAGCTCTCTTCTCAGGTATTGCTGACATCAGGATAAATAGGAATCCTGCTGCTGGCCAGCTCTGCCTTGCACCACTTCATTCACTTGCTGAGTGACGCTGGCACCTCAGCTCCTCACAGGGCCCCACCAACAGGGTGGAAGTGGAATGAACTGTGCTAAATAGCCTTTCCTCACACCACCTCATTCACTCTTGTTGATGCTGGATGGCGGGGATGAGGCCCAACTCCCTGCTGGACCCCACTACACTATCAAGGCAAACTAATCCGAGTGCAACCTGATTCCACTAACCATCTGATTAATGATTAGCTTCCCACTCAGGATTGCCAAAATCACTCTGCTGAGACAATGAGAGTACTGCTGTATTTTTCCACTAGGCAAGGCATGTAGGATTGGCTTTTGTATTGGCCTTGTTAACACCACAAGCAGGGCAATTAAGATCATTAACACAGGGCCAGTGCTGTGTCGGAGAGGGTAAAACCGCCGCCTGCATCCCATATGGGCACCGGTTTGAGTCCCAGCTGCTCCACTTCTAATCCACTCTCTTCTATGGCCTAGGAAAGCAGTAGAAGATGGCTCAGATCCTTGGACCCCTGCACCCACGTGGAATACCCAGACGAAGCTCCTGGCTTTTCTGGATTGTCCCAGCTCCAGTTGTTGTGGCCATCTTGGGAGTGAACCAGCAGATGGAAACATCTCTCTCTCTCTCTCTCTCTCTCTCTCTCTCTCTCTCTTTCTCCTTCTTTGTAACTCTGCCTTTCAAATAAATAAATAAATAAATAATTTTTTAAAAAAAGAGTATCATTACTTGTTTCCACAGGTTTGGCATGGGGATAGAAGGTTGCCCCTCACTTGTATCTGCTGAAACCATTAGATGGGAACATTTTTCCTATGTTTGCCTGAAGCCAAGAAGGTATCCTCCAAAAGAGTTTCTGTTCTGAAAAATTACCCTTTTTCTGGAGTTTGGCCACGAGGAAAAGACTTTACTTGCAACTTGTGTGTGTGTGTGTGTGTGTGTGTGTGTGTGTGTTGGTGTTTCTAGCTTGTAGACTTCTCCAATATCCTGTCTAGGATAGGTGAGAGGCACACAGAAAACTCATTGCTACATTGTTCCTCAAGTCCTGAAATCACTTGACAGAGAACCTATTATTTCTGTTTTCCGAATCTTCCTAAATCTCTTGGTTGTGTTATAACCATGGGTTTTCAAATGTCAGACAGCATCTACGAAGAATGAGGCTCTTCTACTTTGGTCAGAACTGAAGCTCCTAGGAAAAAATCAATGATTTTTTTAAAAGAGTTATTTATTTATAGGAGCGACAGAGTTACATAGATAGATAGAAAGGTCTTCCATCCTCTGCTTCACTCCCCAAATGGTCGCAAGGGCCAGAGCTGGGCCAAACTGAAGCCAGGAGCCAGGAGCTTCTTTTGGGTCTTCCATATGGGTGCAGGGGCCCGAGCACTTTGGCCATTTTCCACTGCTTTCCCAGACCATTAACAGGGAGTTGGATCAGAAGTGGAGCAACTGGGACTTGAACTGGTGCACATATGGGATATCGGCACTGCAGACAGAGTCTTAACCTACTAGGCCACAACACCGTCCCCACTGATTAAAAAAAAAAAAGATTTATTTATTTATTTAAAAGAGTTACAGAGAAAGGGACACACACACACACACAGAGATCTTCCATCCCCTTGATTCACTCCTCAAATGGCCAAAACGGTCAGGGCTAGGCCAGGCCAAAGTCTGGAGCCAGAAACTTCATTGGGGTCTCCCACATGAGTGGCTGAGGCCAAAGTACTTTGGCCATCATCCACTGTTTCCCAGGCTAGATCAGAAGTGGAGCAACCAAGAGTTGAACTAGTGTTCATAAGGCTTAACACAATGCATCACAACTCTGGTCCCAGAATCAGTGCTTTTATACATTAATTATTGAATTATCTCATTTTTAGTTGCCTCCATAGGTTTACCTAGACATAATTTTCATAATATACTAATAAGGATAATTTTCTAATATACTAATACACTAATAAGGATAATTTTGTCTATTTCACTTTTATGACTAATGACATTTGACAACATTGTAAAATGGTGTTAACTGGGGATAGAAGTGATAATGAAATCCTTGTTTTGAATGAAAATATTGCTTCTTTCTCATTACAAATAATAGTGATCTTTTAATTTTAGAAAAAAGCTCTTAATTATATAGGGAAGCATGCATCTATCCCTATTTTATTAAGATATATTAGGAGTTGGAGTTGTGGGGGGAAGAATGTTCATGTGGTACTTGTTAAGATACTGCTTGGGGGAGCCAGTGTTGTGGCATAGCAGGTAAAGCCACCTCCTGCAATGCCAGCATCCCATATGGGCACAGGTTCTGATGTTCTACTTCTGTTCTACTTCTAATCCAGCTCCATGCTAATGGCCTGGGAAAGCAGTGGAGGATGGCCCAAGTCCTTGGGCCCATGCACCCATGTGGGAGACCCAGAAGAAGCTCATGGCTTCTGGCTCCTGGCTTTATTCTGGCCCAGGCCTAGAATATTGAGGCCATCTGGGAAGTGAACCAACAGACAGAAGATCTCTGTCTCTCTCTCTGTGTGTGTGTGTGTGTGTGTATTAACTGTGCCTTTCAAATAAATAAATAATTTTTTTGACAGGCAGAGTTAGACAGTGAGAGAGAGAGAGAGAGACAGAAAGAAAGGTCTTCCTTCTGTTGGTTCACCCCCCAAATGGTCGCCATGGCCGGCTTGTGTCGATCTGAACCAGGAGCCAGGTGCTTCCTCCTGGTCTCCCATGCAGGTGCAGGGCCCAAGCACTTGGGCCATCCTCCACTGCCTTCCTGGGCCACAGCTGAGAGCTAGACTGGAAGAGGAGCAACCAGGACAGAACCGGTGCCCCAGCCAGGACTAGAACCTAGAGTACCAGCACCGCAGGTGGAGGACTAGCCTAGTGAGCCACGCTGCCGGCCTCAATAAATCTTTTTAAAAAATGATTCTGCTTGGGATACCTGCATCCCATACTGGAGTGCCTTGGTTTGAGTTCCAGCTTGGATTCCAATTCCAGTTTCCTGCTAATGTGCATTTTGGGAGACAACAAAGGCCTAAGTAGTTGGGTCCCTGCCACGCACATGGGAATCTGAGATTGAGTTCTGGCCACTTGGCTTTGGACCACTCTAGCCCTGGCTATTGCAAGCACTTGGGAAGTAAAACAGTGGATGGAAGATTCTCTTTCTCTCTCTCTCTCTCTCTCTCTCTTTCTCTGTGTGTGTGTGTGTGTGTGTGTGTGTGTTTCTCTCTCTCTGCCTTTCAAATAAAATAAAAATAAAATTTTAAAAAAGATATACCATTAGGAGTGACTGTTAATTTTAATGAAATTTTAATGAAATTCCTTGTCATCACCTATTAAGATGATCATGTGATTTTTCTTCTTAGGCCAGTTAATACACTGCTATTAATAGATTTTGTAGTATTGAAATAAACTTGCATTCACACAATAAAAACATTAGGTCATGATGAATTTTGCAAAATAAGCTCTATTCTTTTTTTAAAAGCTTTTATTTAATGAATATAAATTTCCAAAGTACAGCTTATGGATTACAATGGCTTCCCCCCATAACTTCCCTCCCACCCGCAAACCTCCCCTTTCCCACTCCCTCTCCCCTTCCATTCACATGAAGATTCATTTTCAATTCTCTTTATATACAGAAGATCAGTTTAGTATATATTAAGTAAAGATTTCAACAGTTTGCACCCACATAGAAACACAAAGTGTAAAATACTGTTTGAGTACTAGTTATAGCATTAAATCACAATGTACAGCACATTAAGGACAGAGATCCTACATGATATATTTTTTAAAAAATGATTAATTTTCTATGCAATTTCCAATTTAACACCTCTGGCCTCAGAATCAGCCCTTAAGGCATTCGGATCTGGCTCAAGAGCTCATGAGAGTATTTTACACATGGAAAGCCAAGACACTCTAGGAAAAAAAAAAAAAGACCTAAATGAAAGATATCTGCGAGTGAGATCCCAGTGGAAAGAACAGGGCCATCAAAGAAGGAGCTACTTTTCTCTGAAGGGAGGAGAGAACTTCCACTTTGACTATGACCCTGTCAGAATAAGATCGAAGTCAGAGAACCCTAAAGGCTTCCATAGCCATGGCAACTCATGACTAGAGCCTAGGGAGATTACTGATGCCATAAACAAGAGTGTCAAATTGTTAAATCAACTTCAGGAGTCACTGTGTACTTAAGTCTCATGTGGGATCTGTCCTCAATGTGTTGTCCAAAGTGAAGTAATGCTATAACTAGTACTGAAACAGTATTTTTACACTTTGTGTTTCTGTGTGGGTGCAAACTAATGAAATCTTTACTTAGTATATACTGAATCGATCTTCTGTATATAAAGATAATTGAAAATGAAAAAAAAAAACTTGGTGTGAAATTGCATATGCCATCATTTAACAAATTCCATGTACTTGGCTCTCTGGGAACTCTCTCAAACTTGTACTTTTTTTTAATGGATGCTTCATTACATAGAAATGATTGATTAAATCATTGGCCAATGTTGATTTCTTTTTTTAAAAAAAATATTTAATTGAAAAAGTTACAGAAAGAGGTAGAGATAGACAATGAGAGGTCTTCCATCTGCTGGTTCAATCCCCAAATGGATGCAATGGCCGGAGCTGAGCTGATATGAAGCCAGGGGCCAGGAGCCACGTGGATGCAGGGGCCCAAGCACTTGGACCATCTTCTGTTGCTTTCCCGAGCATATTAGGAGGGAGCTGAACAGGAAGTGGAGCAGCCAGGACTCAAACCAGCTCCCAATTGGGATGCTAGCCCTGCAAGCTGGGGCTTTAACCTGCTGAGCCGCAGCTCCAGCCCCAATGACTGGTTTAATTGTCAGTCCCCCTCTCTACCCTAGAGTTTGGGGAATGAGACTGAAAACTTCCTACCTTCTAATCCTGTCTTGGTTGTTCTAGTGACCAGCCCCCATTTTGAAGCTACCTAGGAGCTGTCAACCACCATTCAATTCATTAGTATGCAAAAAGCCACATAGCACTTTGAATAGTAAAAGTATTTTAGGAGGTTTATTCCAGGAAAGGGAGCTGAAGATCAATATATATTCCATAATATCATTAATCTGGAGGGATACAAATAAGACTTACCAAATATAATAAATGAAAAAAGGATACACATTTAAATGAAACTTTGTGAAATATCATAATATCAAGGATAAAAGTTTCCAAAGAGAAAATATATACCTGCAAGGAAAGAGAAATTATCATTGTACTTTAATCACACTAGATATTAGCCAGCAATGAGATTCTGAGTAAAAGTGTTTTAACTTAGATTTCTATATCCAGCCATGGATTAGATAAGTATGAAACAGAATACAGATATTTCAGATATGCAAAGACTCAAAAATATACCTCTGATAAACTTTTCCTTAGGAAATTAATTGAAGATGTGTTCCATCAAAATAAAACAATTCATGTAAAACAGGAAAATGAAATTTGGGACAGAGTAGTCCAACCAAGGAATGTAAATTAGGAGGAAATCCTAGGATGAAAACTGCAACAGATTTAAAATGACATGAGTCCAGAGTGAAATATGAGGATGGGGGACTCCAGAAAAGAAATATATAGGAAAAAAGGAATTCCATGTAATAGATACTATTTTCAAAATATGGAGATATGAACATGGTAAAGGTAAATTTAACAGATTGTGTGAGCATTTCCCAAAAGAAGCTGCAATATTTCTGTGCTCTTACAAAACCACAGCATTTCCTTATCAAAATGTGAAGTCAATCTCCCCACCCCTTGAAACTAGTGCAGACTTCATAATTGCCACAATGTGTAGAAAGCAGCAGAAATAACACTGTGAATTCTTAGGTTAGTTCATAAAAGCAGATCTGGCTTCCTTCTTGTTCAATGTTTTTCCTTGTATGTTAGTAACCCAACCACTATGTTGTATGAAAATCCAGGACACATGGAGTGATGGAATGTAGGTGTTCTGGCCAACAGCCGTAAGATCTCAGCTGACACCAGAAAATGGAGAATCATAGTCTACAATACACTGATTTAAATTCTCACTTTTTGTTTTAAAGGCAGAGTTAGACAGTGAGAGAGAGAGAGACAGAGAATTTGAGAAGTGGGGAAGGAGGTGGTTAAGAGTAGGGTAAAGGAAAATTGTAGTTCATCTTCTGTATTGTGCAAAAATTTCAGTCATCACCATTATCTGGTACAAGACTTGAGGAAAGAAGTGGGTTCTCATCTTCCAACAATTGGGTGTAGGATGCAAATATCTTTTGTAATTACATAGCCAGAATCTGGAACATCTGATACATTTTTTTATCACATCTGTGATCTTGGCTGAAGTAGCTCCCACAACAATAATAGACATATAGGAAAGACAAAAAAGAAATTCAATAGTAGGGTATATGAAAATACAGAAATCAAACAAAAAGTTAATAGAAAGTATCAAATGATGGCACTGGCGTTGTGGCATAGCAGGTAAAGCTGTCACTTGCAAAGTCAGCATCCCATATGGGTGCTGGCTATTCCATTTCTGATCCAGCTCCCTGCTAATGACCTGGAAAAAGTAGCAGAAGATGGCCCAGGCTTCTGCCACCCACGTGGAGACAAGATGAATCTCCTGGCTCCTGGCTCCTGGTTTCGGCCTGGCCTGGCCCTGGATGGAAGCGCTCTCTCTCTCTCTCTCTCCTTCTCCCTCACTGTCTATAACTCTGACTTTCAAAATAAATAAATATATCTTTTTCAAAAGACTCATTTTTTTTTAAAGAAAATATGCAGGAGTCGGTGGTGTGGCACAGCAGATTAACGCCCTGGCCTGAAGCACTGTCATCCCATATGGGTGCTGGTTTTAGTCCCAGCTGCTCATCTTCTGATCCAGCTCTCTGCTATGACCTGGGAAAACAGTGGAAGATGGCCCAAGTCCTTGGGCCCCTGCGCCCACGTGGGTGACCTGGAAGAAGCTCCTGGCTCCTGGCTTCAGATCAGCACAACTCCGGCTGTTGAGGCCAATTGGGGAGTGAACTATGAGATGGAAGACCTCCCTCTCTCTCTCTGCCTCTCTCCTCTCTGTGTAACTCTGACTTTGAAATAAATAAATAAATCTTTTTTTAAAAAAGGAAAATATCCAGTGATTCTTAAGGTAATTTAATCTAATCAAGTACAGGTATTTCCTAAAATAATTTAGGGAAAGGGGACAACACGCATGAATATAAAAAGTTACGTATAAAGTCATGCTCTGAAAAAGAACAAACAGCTTTTCTATCAAACAAAATTGCTAAAATCTATCTAAATCTATCTTTATGTATACATCTATTACACTACTCTTATGTAACCTTGATACAGCAGCATATAATAAAATTAGAAACACTTAAGTATATGTATCCACAGAAAGAAATTACACTTACAGATATCATCACCACATAAAATTTTCCATGTCATTGCAAACTAAATCTGGGGTGGGGGGCTTCCCTTTTCCCATGAAAAAAGCAAAATATGTGCACAGGTAGAAAAGCTGCTCTTGTAATACATGTACTGAATTCTGTGAGGTTTATAATACTCTTACATGTAGGATTAACAGGTGAGTCAATTTCTCAAAATAATGGCTAAAGTCAGAGACACTAAAGTCAGGAAAAATATTAATGGGGGTATTAGGTTTTCTTTGCTTGAAACCAGGTGTCCATGTTTTACTCAAAACTTGAACAGAGAAAAGTTTCTAATACAAAAAGTAAACATTTTATTTCATCAGGCTCTGGAGAATCAAGTATACATGCATTTTACATTGAACAAAGCCTAAGGGGGATATTCTATGTTATCTGAAGAATAATATATCAACATACTTACTGTTCATATTTCCAGTGAAATTCAATGGAATTTCAATTATTAGTCAACCTACATAAAGCAAGCTTAATTTTCATTATGGAAAAAACCAAGATGATAATAAAGAATACATACAAGAGGATAAAAATGAGTTTACCATGGCTTCTGGACATAAATAATATAAAACGTTCAGATAAAAAGTAGGTTCCATAAAACATTTTTCCATATAAACAAGTATACTAGTACTTCAAGTGCAATATTAATACTGTTGTCTGAGTAAAATAAATCTACCTGGCTAGGTAGTGATTGGTAAAGGCAGATAACAGGAGAGTTCTACACTGAAAGTTACTTGGTCCTATGTCTCCTGTGTCCCAATGTGGCAGACAATAGGAGTAATGCCAAGGTAATACACTTAGCAATTAAGTGAAGGAAGGAAAAATGGTATCATCGTTCTCAATCTTGACTTTTTTAGCTAAATCAGCAAAGAGTTGACCAATGATCTCCTTTTTCCCAAACAGTCTTATTAGAAAAAGATACTTAATACTATTCTTGGCACTTGTTGCTGACAAGCCATAAAGTATAACTTTCCAAGGGACTGTAAATGTCAAATGGGAAGAAATGTATGCGAGTACTGCAGCAGTATTTGCAGAGAAGATAGTACAAAAAGGATGGTGGTGGGGGGATCACTGAAGAGTATTAGTCAAGCAGATTACTCTTTTTATCTATTTGTTTGCTTCCTTTCTCCTAACAGGTGAAGATACCTTATGCAAAATTTTTAATACATTACAAAAATTCTTTCAAAAACTAAATTCAGAAGAAGCAAGAAAAGCTAATAAAAGAGAATGAGGAAGTAGAAGGAGGAGAAAAATGAGCAGTAACTAAATTACTCTAACAAATATTTTTCCAGTGCTACTTACCTATCAGGCTGAGATTATTTGTACCCCTTTTTCCTACTTCCAGATACACTAATAAGGAGCACAGTGGAAAAGAGCAGGATCAAAAGAAGACACATTATAAAAGTAATCCCTGAGGATGAAAAAGAAATTCCTTACACTGTGTGCCAAAATCTGGATAGTATTTCCCCTAAGGATGCCTTTCACATAATTACAAAAAATTCTGAATTCAGTGATGTGTGATAAAATGTCAGATCACTCTGTTAATTAAAAGTATTACCAAATTCAAGATAGAACACAAAATACTAAAAGAATAAGAAGCCAAATAATAAGTGTATTGTGCTTGTTTGGGAATTGACTTTACTTGTTTGAAGTTTAGTTTAGGGCCCGGATTGTCCAAAGTTATTTTCTTTTCCCTAAAGTATTTGATCTATTTTATACTCTGTTTCATTCTTTTGGAAGTGTGACAACTGAGATTGTCTCATTCATTTTTTTTAAATAGAAATTTCCAAATTACAGTTTATGGATTACAATGGCTTTTCCCCACCATAAATTCCCTCCCACCTGCACCCCTCCCATATGCCGCTCCCTCTCCCATTCCATTCACATCAAGAATCATGTTCAATTATCTTTATATACAGAAGATCGATTTAGTA
This sequence comes from Sylvilagus floridanus, assembly GCA_949820135.1. Classification (NCBI taxonomy): domain Eukaryota; kingdom Metazoa; phylum Chordata; class Mammalia; order Lagomorpha; family Leporidae; genus Sylvilagus; species Sylvilagus floridanus. Next base: position 85,539,225 of record OX463223.1, read on the forward strand.
TATATTAAGTAAAGATTTCAACAGTTTGCACCCACACATAAACACAAAGTATAGAGTACTGTTTGGGTACTAGTTACAGCATTAATTCACATTGTCCAACACATTAAGGACAGAGATCTCACATGAGGAGAAAGTACACAGTGACTCTTGTTGTAGACTTAACAATTGGACACTCTTGTTTATGGTGTCAGTAATCTCCCTAGGCTCTAGTCATGAGTTGCCAAGTCTATGAAAGCCTTTTGAGTTTTCCGACTCTGATCATATATAGACAAGGTCATAGTCAAAGTGGAAGTTCTCTCCTCCCTTCAGAGAAAGGGACCTCCTTCTTTGATGGCCTGTTCTTTCTACTGGGATCTCACTCGCAGAGATATTTCATCTAAGTCCTCTTTTTATTTTTCCCAGAGTGTCTTGGCTTTCCATGCCTAAAATACTTTCATGGGCTCTTGAGCCAGATCCGAATGCCTTAAGGGCTGATTCTGAGGCCAGAGTGCTATTTAGGACATCTGCCATTCTATGAGTCTGCTGTGTATCCCGCTTCCCATGTTGGATTGTTCTCTCCCTTTTTTATTCTATCAGTATTAACAGACACTAGTCTTGTTTGTGTAATCCCTTTGACTCTTAGACCTATCAGTGTGATCAATTGTGAACTGAAATTGATCACTTGGACTAGTCAGATGACATTGATACATGCCACCTTGATGTGATTATATTGGAATCCCCTGGCACATTTCTAACTCCACCATTTGAGGCAAGTCCGATTGAACATGTCCCAAATTGTACATCTCCTCCCTCTCTTATTCCAATTCTTATATTTAACAGGAATCACTTCTCAGTTAAATTTACACACCTAAGAATAATTGTGTGTTAATTACAGAGTAAAACCAATAGTATTAAGTAGAACAAAAAATATTAAAAGGGATAAAGCATTACATTGTATATCAACAGTCAGGACAAGGGCTGATCAAGTCACTGTTTCTCATAGTGTCCATTTCACTTCAACGGGTTTCCTTTTTTGTGCTTGGTTAGTTGTCACCGATCAGGGAGAACATATGATATTTTTCCCTTTGGGACTGGGATATTTCACTCAGCATAATGTTTTCCAGATTTCTCCATCTTGTTGCAAATGACCGGATTTCATTGTTTTTGATGGCTGCATAGTATTCTATAGAGTACATGTCCCATAATTTTATTATCCAGTCTACTGTTGATAGGCATTTGGGTTGGTTCCAGGTCTTAGCTATTGTGAATTGAGCTGCAATAAACATTCATGTGCAGACAGCTTTTTGTTTGCCAATTTAATTTCCTTTGGGTAAATTCCAATGAGTGGGATGGCTGGGTTGTATGTTCGGATTATATTCAGGCTTCTGAGGAATCTCCAGACTGACTTCCATATGGGCTTTATCAGTTTGCATTCCCACCAACAGTGGGTTAGTGTCCCTTTTTCCCCACATCCTCTCCAGCATCTGTTCTTGGTAGATTTCTGAATGTGAGCCATTCTCACCAGGGTGAGGTGAATCCTCATTGTGGTTTTGATTTGAATTTCCCTGATTGCTGGTGATCCTGAACATTTTTTCATGTATCTGTTGGCCATTTGGATTTCCTCTTTTGAAAAATGTCTATTGAGGTCCTTGGCCCATCTCTTAAGTGGGTTGTTTGTTTTGATGTTGTGGAGATTCTTGATCTCTTTGTAGATTCTGGTTATTAACCCTTTATCTGTTGCACAGTTTGCAAATATTTTTTCCCATTCTGTCGGTTGCCTCTTCACTTTCTTGACTGTTTCTTTTGCAGTAAAGAAACTTCTCAATCTGATGTAATCCCAGTTGTTAATTTTGGTTTGGACTGACAATGCTTCCGGGGTCTTTTCCAAGAAATCTTTGCCGGTACCATATCTTGCGAGGTTTCTCCAATGTTCTCTAATAATTTAATGGTATCAGGTCATATATTTAATTTATTTTTTGACAGGCAGAGTGGACAGTGAGAGAGAGAGACAGAGAGAAAGGTCTTCCTTTGCCGTTGGTTCACCCTCCAATGGCTGCCGCAGCCGGTGTGCTGCGGCCGGCGCACCGCGCTCATCTGATGGCAGGAGCCAGGTGCTAGGTGCTTTTTTCCCTGGTCTCCCATGGGGTGCAGGACCTAAGCACTTGGGCCATCCTCCACTGCACTCCTGGGCCACAGCAGAGGGCTGGCCTGGAAGAGTGGCAACCGGGACAGAATCCGGCGCCCCTACCGGGACTAGAACCCGGTGTGCTGGCGCCGCAAGGTGGAGGATTAGCCTGTTGAGCCATGGCGCCGGCCTATATTTAATTTTTTAATCCATGTTGAGTGGATTTTTGTGTAAGGTGAAAGGTAGGGATCTTGCTTCATGTTCTCCACATGGAAATCCAATTTTCCCAGCACCATTTATTGAATAGACTGTCCTGACTCCAGGGATTGGTTTTGGATCCTTGATCAAATATAAGTTGGCAGTGGATGTTTGGATTGATTTCTGGTGTTTCTATTCTGTTCCATTGGTCTATCCATTTGTTTCTGTACAAGTACCATACTGTTTTGATAACAAATGCCTTGTAGTATGTCCTGAAATCTTGTATCGTGATGCCTCCGGCTTTATTTTTGTTGTACAAGATTGCTTTAGCTATTCGAAGTCTCCAGTGCCTCTATATGAATATCAGCATCATTTTTTCCAGATCTGAGAAGAATGTCTTCGGTATTTTGATAGGTATTTCATTGAATCTGTAAATTGCTTTTGGGAGAATGGACATTTTGATGATATTGGTTTTTCCAATCCATGAGCATGAAAGATTTTTCCAATTTTTCATATCCTCTTCTATTTCTTTCTTTAAGGTTTTGTAATTCTCATCATAGAGATCTTTAACATCCTTGGTTAAGTTTATTCCAAGGTATTTGATTGTTTTTGTAGCTATTGTGAATTGGATTGATCTTAGCAGTTCTTCCTCAGCCATGGTATTGCCTGTATATATTAAGGCTGTTGATTTTTGTGCAATGATTTTATATCCTGCTACTTTGCCAAACTCTTATATGAGTTCCAATAGTCTCTTAGTAGAGTTCTTTGGATCCCTTGAATAAAGAATCATATCATCTACAAAAAGGGATTGTTTGAGTCCTTCCTTCCCAATTTCTATCCCTTTCATTTCTTTTTCTTGCGTAATAGCTCTGGCTAACACTTCCAGAACTATATTGAATAGCAGTGGTGAGAGTGGGCATCCCTGTCTGGTACCAGATCTCAGTGGAAATGCTTCCAACTTTTCCCCATTCAATAGGATTCTGGCCATGGGTTTTTCATAAATTGCTTTGATTGTATTGAGGAATGTTCCTTCCATACCCACTTTGCTTAGAGTTTTCATCATGATAGGGTGTTGTATTTTATCAAATGCTTTCTGTGCATCTATTGAGATAATCATATGGTTTTTCTTCTGCAGTCTGTTAATGTGGTGTATCACAGTGATTTTTTTGCAAACATTGAACCATCCCTGCATAAATCCCACTTGGTCTGGGTGGATGATCTTTCTGATGTTTTATTGCATTCTATTGACCAGAATTTTATTGAGGATTTTTGCATCTATGTTCATCAGGGATATTGGTCTGTAATTCTCTTTCAATGCTGCATCTTTTTCTGGCTTAGGAATTAAGATGATGATGGCTTAATAGAAAGAATTTGGGGGGATTCCCTCTATTTTGATTGTTCTGAATAGTTTGAGAAGAATTGGAGTTAGTTCTTCATTAAATGTCTGGTAGATTTCAGCAGTGAATCCATCTGGACCTGGGCTTTTCTTTGTTGGGAGGGCCTTTATTACTGTTTCAATTTCTGTCTCAGTTATGGGTCTGTTTAGCTTTTCTATGTCTTCCTGGTTCAATTTAGGTAGGTTGCACATGTCCAGGAGTCTATCCATTTCTGATAGATTTCCCTGTTTGCTGGCATACAAGTCCTTGCAGTAATCTCTGATGACTCTTTTTATTTCTGTGGTGTCTGTTGATACACTTCCTTTTTCATCTCTGATTTTATTGATTTGGGCCTTTTCTATTCTTTTTTTAGTTAGTTGGGGCAATAGGGTGTCAATTTTGTTTATTTTTTCAAAAAACCAGCTCCTCGTTTGGCTGATTATTTTGTAATTTTTTTTGACTCAATCCTATTGATTTCTTCTCTGATTTTAATTATTTCTCTTCTCCTACAAGATTTGGGTCTTTGTTTGCTGCAGATTTTCTAGATCCTTGAGATGCATTGAAAGCTCATCTATTTGGTGTCTTTACAGTTTCTTGATGTAGGCACCTATTGATATAAACTTTCCTCTTAACACTGCTTTGGCTGTATCCCATAAGTTTTGGGATGTTGTGCTGTTATCCTCATTTACTTCCAGAAAGTTTTTGCTTTCTCTTTTGATTTCTTCTATGACCCATTGTTCATTCAGGAGCATGTTGTTCAATCTCCATGTGTTTGCATATGCTCTAGGGATTCCTGAGTTGCTAATTTCCAACTTCATTCCTTTATGGTCTGAAAAGCTTCATCGTATTATTCTAATTCTTTTGAATTTGCTAAGAGGAGACTTGCTTTATAGCCTAGTATGTGGTCAATCCTGAGTATGTTCCATGTACTGCTGAGAAGAACATAAATTCTTTATGTGTAGGGTGAAAAGTTCTGTAGATACCTGTTAGATCCATTTGGGCTATTGTTTCGTTTAAATCTACTGTCTCCTGTTGATCTTCTGTCCTGTTGATATGTCTATTTCTGAGAGTGGAGTATTGAAGTCCCCCAGTACTATTGTATTGGAGTCTAAGTCTCCCTTTAAGTCCCTTAACAAATCTTTTAAATAAACCGGTGCACTGTAATTAGGTGCATATTCATTGATAATAGTTACATCTTCCTGTTGAACTGATCTCTTAATCATTATATAGTGCCCCTCTTTGTCTCTCTTGACAGTTTTTGTGTTAAAGTTTATTTTGTCTAATATTAAGATGACTACACCCACTCTTTTTTCATTTCTGTTGGCATGGTATATCTTTTTCCACTCTTTCACTTTCAGTCTGTATGTATCTTTGTTGGAAACATGTGTTTCTTGTAAGCAGCAAATAGATGGGTTTTGTTCCTTAACCCAATCAGCCAATCTGTGTCTTTTAACTGGACAGTCAGGCCATTAACATTCAATGTGACTATTGATAAGTAGTAACTTTGCCCTGCCATTTCCAAAAGATATTTTCTAATATATGTTTTGAACTTCCTGTTATTTTTTGCTGTGAGGTTTCCTTCCTTTACCTTCTTTCATATTCATGACTGTGTTTCTGTGTGTAACACATCTTTAAGCATCTTTTGCAGGGCTGGATGAGTGTCGACAAATTCTTTTAATTTCTGTTTGCTGTCAAAGGTCTTTATTTCACCTTCATTCACAAACGAGAGCTTTGCAGGACATAATATGCTGGGCTGGCTGTTTTTTTCTCTTAGTACCTGGGCTGTGTCTTGCCATTCCCTTCTAGCTTGTAGGGTTTCTGATGAGAAGTCAGCTGTGAGTCTAATTGGAGATCCTCTGAGAGTAATATGATGTTTCTCTCTTGCACATTTTAGAATCTTTTCTTTCTGTTTCACTGTGCTGAATTTCATTACAACGTGTCGTGGTGAGGATCTCTTGTGGTCATGTTTATTAGGGGTTCTATGTGCTTCCTTTACTAGTATGTCTCTGTCCTTCTCCAAACCCAGAATCTTCTCTGCTAGTATTTCACTAAAAAGGCCTTCCAATCCTTTCTCTCTCTCCATGCCTTCAGAAACTCCTAGAACTCGAATGCTGGTTTTTTTAATAGTATCCTCTAGATTCACAACAATATATTTTAGATTTCTAATTTCCTCATTTCTTTGTTTTGACTGTATACTTTCCTGTTTTCTGTCTTCCAAGTCCAATATTCTCTCTTCTGCTTCACTGACTGTTTTTAAGTCTCTCTAATATGTTTGTCATTTGATCTATTGAGTTCATTTCATTTTGATTTCTCTTCACTATCACACTTTCCTGTTCTACTAGTTTCTGTTTTTCATTTTGATTCCTCCTTAAGATTTCATTTTCATGAGAGAGATTTTATATCCTGTCCAGTAAGGATTTCTGTAGCTCAAGCATTTGTTTTTGATAACTTCTAATTGTTCTTACCATAAATTTTTTGAAATCCATATCTTGCATTCTTTCATCTCATCATCTTTATAATCTTGGCTTGGGGTGTCTTGTTCATTTGTGAGCGTCATAATGTCTTCCCTGTTCTTGTTTCCTTGCTTTCTGCATTTGTTGCTTGGCATTGTGGAGATATTCGTTGGATTCTTCTTCCCTCGCTGTGGTGTTATACTATGACTGTATTAAGTGGACTGTCTACTTTTGATGGAGTCTTAGAGGCTTGAGATGGGTGTGGTCAGAGAGCTCTGTTTGGTTCTTCAGTGATAAGGGTGTGCCAAATGTGACACTCCCAGGTTAGGTGTGGTCTCTCTCTCTCTCTCTCTCTCTCTCTCTCTCTCTCTCTCTTCTTTCTTTTTTGATTCAGAAGGGAAATAATTCCGCATAGCTGAGCAGAATTGAAGGTAGTCAGCTTCCGATCTCTGGCTCCTATGGGTATAACAATCGACTGCTCTTTCCCAAGGACCACACAGGGAATCTGTGCTGCCCTCAGTGTGGGCTCAAATTCTCCTGCAGTCTCCCATTGGGTTGCCAAGTTTACCGAATTGTAGCATCTCTGGAGAGTACTCTCATGAACTCTGTGATTTCTCTCACCCACCATCTCTTTTTTCACAGTCTGAGTTCATTAGCACCACACATTCACTAGGTCCTAATCTTCTGTTATTTCACCCCCCCCCCCACAAGTCAGGTTTTTCTGCTTGCCTGAGGGCGGGTGTAGCCCTGGGGTTGTGCCACTTTTATTTATGTCCAAAATGGCGCCTGCTCTTTGTCTTGCTCGCCTTTCAGAAGTGAGCAGAGAGAGAGAAACTCGTGTCCGTATCGGTCCCTTTTTTTTTTTCCTCTCTCCTCTAGTTAGCCTGGTGAACTTTCCCCCACAGGGCTTTAAGCCTCATTCCCTCTAGGCTCCTCTTTCGCTTTCCCGCTGGTATCTCAGGCTATTGAGGTTCGTTTCACCTCGCATTCCAGCGCTGGTGCATTGATTCCACTGCTGGTGTCTCAAGCCGTGTGCTCCCACGTACTCCATGCAGGTCCACCATGAATCACTAGTTCCAGAAGAGATTCCTCTGCTGTTTCTTCCCCAACTCTTCCTTGAACCTGAAGTATCTCCACTTTTATTAAACTGTCTCTCCTTGGACTATCAGTGTGCTCCCTTCCTATTCCACCATCTAGAGATTGTCTCATTTATAGCAGTGAAATGTTAGCTTGTAGAACACTTTTGTGAAGTAAGAATAAAAAAACCCTACTGATTGTGCTATTTAATTCTTTATTAATAAAAGTGATTTTAACATTGAATGGTTGTAAAATCTTGCACAAATTACTCAACCACTCCAAGTCTCATTGTCCTTACTTTTAAGAAGTCATAGGTACCCACCTCACAAGATTTTGGAGAGAATTTAATGAAATATAGTATGCAAAGCATCTAAGATAATAACTGGTATATATCTGATGTTCAGTAAATATTATTTCCTTTCATTTCTGCTTCTCTCCACTATATAGCTAGAAATGAATCTGTCACCTTCAAGTTGGAATTCATTTGAGAGGTCAGGAAAAAAACACATCAAACAAATAGAAGAACAACAGGCTTAAGACCAGACTTATATAAGGTTATGACAAGAAATAACACTCTCTCAAGTTTTACCTACTTAAACAATGAAAAACAGGGGTCCACATTTTCTTATAATTTATTGCCTTTTCTTTGATATTTTTATCATAATACAAAAGTCCACGCACTTTCACATTTCAAGCATTATAATTTCAAGATATTTACATGTGTTAACAACAGTAACTCTCACTATAATCAGTTATAAAAACTTATTAAAATTAAGGCACTAATTTATTTTTAAAGAAATCCATTGCTTTTATATCCATATGAGAGTGAGTAGGTAATGAGAGGAAGAGTATGATTGAAGATGAGGTAGATGCAAAGGGGAGGGGATATAAAAGAATAGCTTATACAAAAAGAAATAAATACCTTGGAATAAATTTAACCAAGGACACCAAAGATCTCTTTGGTGAAAATTACAAAACATTAAAGAAATAAATAGAAGAACACAAAAAAATGCAGAAAAATCTTCCATGTTCTTGAATTAGAAGACTCAATAACATCAAAATGTCAATACTACAGAAAGCAACTTACAGATTCAATGAGATCCCAATCAAAATACCAAAGACATTCTTCTCAGATCTAGAAAAATGATGCTAAATTTTATATGGAAACATAGGTCTACTGCAAAAGGCAGGGGTCATACTTCCATAGAAAACCATCTTGCTTTTGTCAAGGGGTCAAATTATTTAGGGGTCAAATAATTTCACAATTAATGAGTCAAAATACTAATACTTTACTCAGTTATATTTCCTTCCTGCGCATTACTTGGCAATTTTCAACAGGGTTAGAAGCTGTTTATCCCTGACTTTTCAACTCATAAGGAAAGGAATAAAATTGTGGGGTGTGTGAATGAGCCTTGGTATTTTTGATATTATTACTAGTTTATATTATTAATAGTAACTGTGCTATAGTTGAAACTGGCTTTAACTGTTAAGATTGTATACAAGGATGTTGTATTCAAAGCGTGTTGCCATACTTGGTTGTAAATAATTTGCTGTCTCATGTTGGGTCAGAAAATGAAATTTCACTTATGCTGCAAAAACAGCCAAACATAAAGCAGGTCTTGAAAATATCTACCACTCATTTCACAGTGCACTTTTTTCTTGTCAGTCTGACATGAAGATTCTACTTGTCCTACAGAGAGCAGGTTCTGACACATTTGAACATTCCCAAGCCCTTTTACGCTCCTTAGAGCTTGAGGCTCCTGGGCCAATTGATTTGGGAAGTACATGGAAGGCCTGTTTGATGGACTCAGCTAATAAATACCTAACTACTATTTTATCATTAGATAAAAAGAGAAAATTTTTAATTTTTTTTTTGGAAATTAGGGAACAACTTGCTGGAAGCCCAATTCACCATCAAGAAGTCCTTGGACATCTTCTATCTTTTTGACAGCATAACTTTGCTCACATGGCAGGTCCAACATGATCTTGCCATCCCAAAACTTTGTTCTTTATTCCAGCCTGTATATGTGATTCCCTCCAGAAATCTGTTGTGATGCTGAACATGCAGCATTTCATGTTCAGGGTTAAAAGCAGTGTGTATCATGCCACAAGACTTATACATGGTAGCCCCAAAATGTTTTTGACCTATGCCAGTGATAAATTTTCTTTTCTTTATTTGTATCTGTGGTGTTAGTGTTTTTTGTATCTGTTTTAAAGAGTTAGTACATCCCAGTATGGGATTCTGGCACCGCAGCTAGAGGATTAACCTACTGTGCCACGGAGCCGGCATCTGAAAATGCTTACTTTTAAAAAGTTTACAATCCATTACAGAAACTACTCTACCTGATTAATCCTTTATCAATTTGTCTCCATTTTTACTGCTTTTTTTGAAGATTTTATTTATTTATTTGAAAGGCAAAACTACGAACAGAGAAAGAGAAAGGTCTTCCTTCTGCTGATTCATTCCCTAAATGGCTAGAGCTGGACCTATCTGAAACCAGGAGCCAGAAGCTTCTTCTGGGTCTCCCTCGCAGGTGCATAGGTCCAAGCTTCATGCCGTAGTCTACTGCTTTCCCAGGCCATAAGTAGAGAGCTGGATCGGAAGAGGAGCAGCTGAGACATGAAATGGTCCCCTTAAGGGATGCCGGCGCTGCAGGCGGAGGCCTAGCCTATTATCCTACAGTGCTGGCCTCCACATTTTTTACTTATTGTTCTTGATATTTCAGTGTCCAATTTCTTTTTAAAAAATTTTTATTAATGTAAAGAGCACAGATTTCATGTATTTTATAGGTACAAGTCTTAGAAGAGAACCATACTTTCCTCACTCCTTCTTTTCTAGTGACAAGCACCTTGGCACTTGCTCTTCCTCAAAGGTTTTTCTTTCATTAACATTCTCTACATCAGAATCTTCAATCACTGTTGATTTATTCATTTGGGTGTGTCCCAGTGGTGGTTTATTTTCCAGACACAATTTTCTAAGACACGATTTTTTTCTACTAGCAAAAGTATAGCTCTACCATGGAGTGCAGCGTGTGATTTTATTTTTTGGCTTTAAAATTGAATAGTAATCATTCTCTTTCTCCACAAGTGGCCACTCGATTTTGCTTGGAACTTTTAGTTCCTTGATATAGGCTTGATGTGTTCATAACTTGATAGATACTTAGCAGTTTAACACTTTAAAAAATAATTATTTTACTTTTTATCTATATGAAAGGTGGAATTAGAGACAGAGAGAGAGAGAGAGAGAGAGAGAGAGAGAGAGAGACCTTCCATCCACTCACTCATTCCCCAAATGGCTGCAACAGCCAAGACTGGGTCAGAGCAAATCCAGGAGCCAGGAACTTTGAACTGGGCCAGACCGAAGCCAGGATCCAGGAGCTTCACCCAGGTCTCCCATGTGGTGCAGGGGCCCAAGGACTTGGAGCATCTTCCATTGCTTTCCCAGGGGCATTAACAGGGAGCTGGGGCCTGTGCCGCGGCTCAATAGGCTAATCCTCTGCCTGCGACGCCAGCCCACCAGGTTCTAGTCCCGGTTGGGGCACCGGATTCTGTCCCAGTTGCCCCTCTTCCAGTCCAGCTCTCTGCTGTGGCCTAGGAAGGCAGTGGAGGATGGCCCAAGTGCTTGGGCCCTGCACCCCATGGGAGACCAGGAGAAGCACCTGGCTCCTGGTTTCGGATCAGCGTGGTGCACTGGCTGCAGCATGCTGGCCAGAGCGGCCATTGGGGGTGGGGGGTGAACCAACGGCAAAGGAAAACCTTTCTCTCTGTCTCTCTCTTTCACTGTCCACTCTACCTGTCAAAAACAAACAAACAAACAAACAGGGAGCTGGATAGGAATTAGAACAGCCAGAGACTCAAACCAGCACCCATATGGGATGCTGGTATTGCAGGCAGTGGCATATCCCATGACACCTCAATGATAGCTCCAGCAGTTAAACTCTTCTGTGGATTTTAATTCTTCTTGTAGCAAACTGGTTTTCCCTGCAGATTTTCTATCACACTAGGAAAATATTTATCTTCATCATTAGTTTTTAGACAAGTGGATCTATGCTCTCTTTTCAGCTTTGTCTCCAATAGATTGGGGTACCATTTATTTTTATTGTAAAAGGATGCAGTGGACATAGCAGATTTAAATGATGAGCCTTGGTTTGCAGATGGCAATCTATTTTTTTTAGTTATTTTGAGTAGCATTAAAATGTAGTTGCCTTATTACAAACAGTGTACCTCTTCTACAGTTTTTTTTTTTTTGACAGGCAGAGTGGACAGTGAGAGAGAGAGACAGAAAGGTCTTCCTTCCGTTGGTTCACCCTCCAATGGCCGCCTCGGCCGGCGGGCTGCGGCCAGCGCACCGTGGCCGGCACACCGTGCTGATCCGATGGCAGGAGCCAGGTGCTTCTCCTGGTCTCCCATGGGGTGCAGGGCCCAAGCACTTGGGCCATCCTCCACTGCACTTCCCTGGCCACAGCAGAGAGCTGGCCTGGAAGAGGAGCAACAGGGACAGAATCCGGCTCCCCGACTGGGACTAGAACTCAATGTGCCGGAGCCGCAAGGTGGAGGATTAGCCTAGTGAGCCGCGGCGCCAGCCCTCTTCTTCAATTTTACCATTGTTTTGACAATAGATTTTCAGTGGAGTCCAAAATTAATTTTGTTGATGTTAATTTTGTTGATTAATTTGTTCCTGATAAAAGGAATGTTGTTATCTCTTCTATGGAGTAAATTCTGCCATGTTATCAAAATCCTGCATCTCAAAGCCAAGAGATCTCCCCTCAAGTGAGCCAACAGTTCTCTCTTCTAAATGGAATGGTTTTTTTTAGTTTGACTATTGCATTAATTTTCTAGATATCTTACTTTGTATCAGGAAAAATAGTTGTTGATTATAAAACACCAGAGTGCTAAGCCCCTTCAACTTACAGGTCTTCTATCTATAGATGAGAGACTAAAGGATCATGACTTTTATGACTTCTGGGTGCTTCTTTCTAGATTCAGCTGTGACATAGTAAATAGAAGATACTTTGTAGTATGTTTTGAAATTAGAAAATGTGAGTCATTTCAATTTTGTTTATCTTCAAGATTAATTTCTTATTGATATTTACTCTATAATCCTTTAATTTACATGCAAATTAGAAAATGATAATTTCTCTAAGAAAGGGAGCTAAAATTCTGAGAGAAATTATGTTGACCATATAGATCAATTTCATATTGCCAACTTAACAATATTATCTTCTGGTCCATGGACAATTTCTTTAAGTATTCTTTTATTTCTTTCAATAATGTTTTGCCATTTTTGGAGTGTAATTTTCAAACATTTTCTTTAAATTTATTCATAAGTATCTTATGGTTTTAATGCCATTGGAAATGGAATTTTTAAAACTTCAAAACTCAGGCTATTCACTGCAACAGAATAGGAACACAATGAATATTTTATATTGATATATATATTGTAAACTTGCTAAAATTTTCTTGTTATAATAGTTTTAGTGGACTCTTTAGTATTTTATGTATATAAAATCATATCATCTACAGATTGATATATTTCTTCTTTTCCATTGTGTATGCTTTTTTTTTCTCCCTAATTCTCCTGCAAGTATCCTCCAGTATGTCATTGAGTGGAATTAGTAAGAGAAGACAGACTTATTTTGCTCTTGGTCTCATAAGGAAAGCCTTCAGTCTTTCTGTATTAAGTATAAGGCTAGCTTTGCTGTATGACAAGTTGAAAAAGTCCCATTTTCCAAGTTTGTTGGGTGTTTTTATTCAGGAGGTCTGAATTTTATCAAATGTTTTATCTATACCAGTTTAAAGAATCATGCATTTGCTTGCTTTTTTCCTTTGTTTTTGTAATGTGTTAATTTAATAGACTTTGATGGAACAAGGACATAAGCCTCAGCCATTCTTGCTAGTTGCCCAAAAGACAGATAAACTCTGGAATGTATTCCTTGCCCTTGAATCTCAATTAGGTCTCACACCCTATTGCCTTCATACCCCACTCTGCATTCTTTTCTGGGTTCCCAAGGCCCCACTCAGTTCCAAGAATTCCCCTCCACCTGCTGCCCCCTAACCCACACCCATCACCAGCCCTCCTTATAAAGGCCTGCCCCCTGGGGGTCGGGACCTTCTGCCACGTGTTCCATCAATGTGCATGTGGGTAGTTGCTCATACACCTCTACAAATTATTTTCTCTGAATAAATTCAGTCTGACTGTTAATTCATACAATATTTCCTCTCTATTCTGCACCTATTTTCCTAACATTTGGGTGCTCCGTGTGAGGAGGCACCAATCTGCAACACTTTTCCTAACAGACTTTTCAGGTGTTAAATTAACCTTGTATTCCTGGGAAGAAGCCCATTTCATTATTGCACAGATACTTTTTACATATTCCTTAATTTGATTTGCTACTACTTTGTTATGAAATTTTACATCTATGCCCATAAGATATCTTAGTCTGTAGTTTTCTTGTGATGCTTTTGTCTAATTTTGGCATTAGTCCTATAGAATGAATCAATAAGTGTTTCTCCCCTTCTATTTTGGAAGATTTTGTGAGAAATTGGCATCTATTCTTCTTGAAATTTTCAATACATTTCACCAATGAAGCCATCTAATGCTGGGTATCTCTTTTTTAGGTAGTCTCTTTGATTTCTAATTTAATATCATTATTCATTACATATTAATTTGTTTTTTCATTATTTTATTGAAATACCTGGGGCTGAGAATTTTCTAAAGAAAAGATATTTATGTAGCTCACATCTGTAAGGTAAAGGATAGGATTCTGACTTCTGCTTGGCACTGAGGAAATTCTCATGATAAATGGCATCACAATGGTGGCAGTAAGAGGGAGAGATCAAATTGTGAAACAAGAAGATAGACTGTGAATCAGAGGTCAGGTTAGCTCTTTTCAAATAATCCTCTTCTTTTCTTTTCTTTTCTTTTCTTTTCTTTTCTTTTCTTTTCTTTTCGCTTTGCTTTGCTTTATCTTCATACTATTTGTTGAACTCTTTTACTTAGAGTAGAGTTAACCATATGATCACTAAGTATACTGAAAATAGATCATTGTAAAAATTAAGAGCAGGAATCCAAGAGGGAAGGGGAGGAAGGGTTGGAGTGTGGGTGGGTAAGAAGGGGGGTGCCACTATGTTCATAAATCTGTATATATGAAATATATGAAAGTTGCATAACCTACAATTTAAAACAAATCCTCTCATGAGAACTAAACAGGAGTCTCACAAAAACACTTTAATTCCTTCCAAGGGCAGTGTCCCTAATGATTTACTTTTAAGTGCCACCTCTTAAAGTTCCCACTACATTGGGGCCAGCGTTGTGGTGTGACGGATAAGGCCACCATCTGTGACACTGGCATCCTATATGGGTCCAGTTTGATCCCAGCTGCTTCTGATCTAGCTCTCTGCTAATGTGCCTGAGAAAGCAGTGGAGGATGGCCCAAGTCCCATGCATCCATGTTGGAGACCTGAAGAAGCTCCTGGCTCCTGGCTTTGGCCTGGCCTATCCTTTGCCATTGGGGTCATTTGGGGAATGAGCCAGTGGATGAAGTTCTCTCTCTGTCTCTCCCCCACCCTGTGGCCCTTTCAAATAAATGAATTAAATCTTTTTTAAAAAATGTAGACTGCTAAGCCCTGATCATTCAGATTCTGGGTGAGGCCAAGGAATCTATATTTTAAAAAGAAAGAAAACAAAGAATAGAATAAAATTCCCTGGGCCGGCACTGTGGCACAGTGGGTTAAAGCCCTGGCCTGAAATGCCGGCATCCCATATGGGCGCCGGTTCTAGTCCTGACTGCTCCTCTTCCGATCCAGCTCTCTGCTATGGCCTGGGATAGCAGTGGAAGGTGGCCCAAGTCCTTGGACCCCTGCACCCGTGTGGGAAACCGGGAAGAAGCTCCTGGATCCTGGCTTCAGATCTGCACAGCTCCGGTCATTGTGGCCATCTGGGGAGTGAACCAAAGGATGGAAGACCTCTCTCTCTCTGTCTCTACCTCTCTTTGTAACTCTTTCAAATAAATAAAATCTTAAAAAATGAATAAAATACCCACCATCTTTTAAATTGCCACACTGGAGACGAAGCCTCCAATTCAGGAACTCTTGTGGAACAGTAAACATCAAAACCACAGCATACACTTATTTAAATTGTCTATTTTTTCTAGAGTCAGTTTTGGTAGTTTGTAATAGTTTTCATTTTCTTGTATATTATCTAATTTGTTGAAGTACAGTGGTTAATACTGCAGAAGATTATGATTAAGTTATATCCTGATAAACTCATCAAAGTAGAAAATACAGTAGGTAAAAAATTCATTTAGAGAGGTAAAGATGGCCAAATTGGAGTCTCCAGTGTTTGGTCTCCTTTTCCATAGAGAAGAATAAAAAATAATTGCATTTCAAGATGAGTATTGGAACAATTAATATTATTAAAATATCTATACTACCAAAATCAATTTACCTATTCAACATAATCCCCCACAAAAATACCAAGAATATTCTTCACAGAACTAGAAAAGAATGTTAAAATTCTTAGGAAAGCACTAACGCCCATGAGTAGCCAAATTAATATTCTACAAAAAGAACAAGTCTAGAATCATTACCCACCAGATTTCAAGACAAACTGCAGAGTTATTGTAATGAAAACAACATGGTACTGAATAAAAACAAACACATAGAACAATGGAACAGGATAATTATGCCAGAAATGAATCTGTACATCTACAGCCAGCTAATCTTTGATGAAGTTTCCAAAAACATGCCATGGACAAAGCTTGTTTCAATAAATAGTTACAAAAAAATTGGATATACTTGCGCAGAAATCTGAAAATTGACTCCTGTCTCTGACACTGTTTAAACTCAGGAGGCTAGCATCATGGCACAGCAGATTAAGCTGTCACCTGTGACACTGGTATTTCATTTTTGTGACACTTTGTGTCCCAGCTGCTCTACTTCCAATACAACTCCCTACCAATAATACATCTTGGAAAACAGTAGATGGCCCAAGTACTTGGGTCCCTGCAACTCACATGGGAGACCCGAATAAAGTTCCTGCTCCCTGGTTTAGTCCCATCACTGCCTCAGCAGTCATGGCCACTTGAGAATAAAGCAGAAGATATAAGATCTCTCTCTCTCTCTCTCTCTCTCTCTCTCTGCCTTTTAAAAATAAATAAACACTTAAAAATTAAAAAATCTCAAAATGGATCAGTGGCCTAAAAGATGTTGAATGGGATATCTGCATTTCATATCAACATGCCTGGGTTCCAGTCCCAGCTCTGCTTCTACTTCTAGTTTTCTACTAATGGACACCCTGAAAGGCAGCGGGTGATGGCCTAAGTATTTGAATCCCTGCCAACTATATGGGAGACTTGGATTAAGTTCCAGGCTTCTGATTTCAGACTGACCCAGTCCTGGCTATTATGCACATTTAGGTAGTAAATCATCCATGGTGAATGATCTCTGTGTGTGTGTGTGTGTGTTGTTCTTTATGCTTTTCAAATAAATAAAATAAAGAAATAAAAGTAAGACATGAAACTACTAGAAGAAAATATGGGAAAATGCTTCAAGACATTGATAGGAAATGAATCTTGGGAGAAGATTCCAAAAGCTCTGGCAAAAAACAAAAATTGGATTATGTCAAATTAAGAAACTTATGCACAGCAGCAGAAAAAATAAACAGAGTGAAGTGAAAATCCACTGAATGGTAAGAATTTTTCACCCTGTTCATATGACAAAGGATTAATATTTAGAATATATGATAAACACAAAAACCTCAAAAACAGGGAGGTTCCAAGATGGCTGAATAGGCTGTAGCCACACCAAATTCAGCTGCTCTGGAATATGAAAAGAACAAGGGAAGGACTACGTTTCCAGAGGCCTGACTGATGGAAATTTTCAATGAAGAACTAAACAAACAGTGAAGACTCCATGATACAAGTGGAGAGAAGACAGAAACACTGAGGCAACCAGCTGTGAGACGCAGCCAGCTGCCAGTTGTGAGCAGCCATTGTACCATGATAAGGTAGGAAGAAATCACTGTGCCCTCAGTCACTTGAAGTTTTAGCTGAGAGGGAGTTCCACAGTCACACACTGACTTTTATGTCAGCCTGGGGAGCTGACTGTGGTCTGAGCAACTGCCAGGCTTGAACTAGAGAAGCCACATTGGTTCTTTCCCTCCCCCACTCATGCAGAGTGCCATACTCAGCAGCAAACAGTGAGCAGTGCTCCTCTGTTCCATTCCTACCAGTATCAGAATCAGCATCAGGAGACATCGTCTTCTTAAGAGAGAAATGAGAAGAGATCACAGCAGCATATCTCACTGGTGATATTGCCTGAGTGAGAACCTTTCAGACCACATGGGCTTTGAGTCCAATCTGGAGTGCTAGTGGGGTTCAGGGTGCCCACCCAACCCTGTGAAACAAGAGCTCATTTCCTGCTTCCCATCTCTCCACCCCAACAAGGGCTCCCGGTGAATAGCTCTGAAAAAGTGCCATCTTAAAAACTGAGTATAGGCTGCTGTGGCTCATAAGCACGTGAGTAGGGCATTCTATCTGAGGGAATACATCCATGGTCCCCACTAACTTTGTAGCTCTATAAGATTTTGTTTATTTATTTGAGAGAATCACAGAGAGAGGGAAAGAGAGAAAGGTCTTCCATCTGCTGGTTCACTCCCCAAGTGGTCACAACAACTGGGACTGGGCCAGGCCGAAGCTAGGGGCCAGGAGCTTCTTCCAGGTCTCCACATGGGTGCAGAGGCCCAAGGACTTGGGTCACCTTCCACTGCCTTCCCAGGTCATAACAGAGACCTGAATTGGAAGCAGAGCAACCAGGACTCTAACTGATGCCCATATGGTATGCCAGCACTGCAGGAGGTGGCTTTACCTGCTAGGCTACAGTGCCAGCCCCAATAAAATAAATATTTTAAAGAATGATAAGTATCAGTAGCTATCAAAGAATATAAATTAAAACTACAATGAGATATCATCTCCTGTTAGAGTGACTATTATCAGAAAGACAAAAAAAATAACAAATTCTGATGAGGATGTAGAAAAATTTAAATTTTATTTCTCCACATATGCTTGACTGGATGATAGAGAAGGTAGAAATGGGCCTATCCCTATTAGTCAAGGTGATGCCAGCAGAGGCCAAGTGGGGAGCCTGAATTTCCTCTCCAACCCTGGCAGTCACAAGGCAGCATTCTGTTTCCTTCATTGGCATCTGTTAGTGGAACTGCAAACTAGTATAGCCATTATGGAGAACAGTATAGTGGCTCCACAGAAGCACTAAAAATAAATCTACCATATGACCCAGTTATGTCAATTCTGGATATACACTGTAAGGAAATGAAATCATCATATGAAAGAGATACCTGCAATTCCATGTTCAGTGCAGCACTATTCACAATAGCCAAGTAATAGTACCAACCTGGGGATGCAAATTTCCTAAATTCCCACCCCCATATGGCTGCTTTCATCACACTCACCCACCACACATATATAGTTTTCATAAGTTCGACAATGATTTGTCTTAGTATTTCTTTGTGTAAATCCTCATTAGGATTAGCCCAAATCCTTGAATCTGTAATTCAATGCCTTCCATTACATTGGGAAAATTTTTCATCATTGATTTCCTTCTCTGGGTCTCTAGTCGGGACTCTGATGAAATGGATGCCAGATCTTTTGTTATAGTCCCACAGGTAACTCTGTTTTCAGGTATTCTATTATTCTATAGGTATCCCATTGGTCTTAAGTTCATTGATTCTTTCCTCTGTCCTTGCCATTCTGCTCTTCAGTCCATCCATTGTGTTTATTTTTCAATCTAATATTTCTATTTGGTTATTTATATTTTTATGTGTTTGTGGAGATGTTCTCATTTACAATTGTATCAAATGATTTTGTATTTGCTCACAGAAGCATTTTTATGATTACTGTAAAATCCTTGCTAGATAATCCAATACTGGTATTACCATATTGTTCCTTCTTATTTTCTTATTCAAGTTGAGATTTTACTGTTTCTTAGTAAGATGGGTACATTGTTATTGTACTCTGAATAGCTTTCATATTATACTTGAAATCATGGGTGTTACTTAAATTCGCTGTTTTATTAGGCCTCTTCTGACATCATGCCAATGAAGGAAACAGAATGCTGCCTTGTGACTGCCAGGGTAGAAAAATTCAGGCTCCCCACTTGGCCTCTGCTGGCATCACCTTGACTAATAGGGATAGGCCCATTTCTACCTTCTCTATCATCCAGTCAAGCATATGTGGAGAAATAAAATTTAAAAAATGGAATCGCCAGTATTTAATGCCTTAGTTTCTGAAGCCCTAGCCTTTCTGCTTTCTTTCATTTCAGAATCTCCTTATGTCTGTTTTACTTCTAATGTCCAGAATTTGTAGCTGCATTTGTTGTGAAAAAAAAAAAAAGTGAATATTTTTGTTCGGAATAGAAGTCTAACATATATGTTGTAGCTGTTTTTGAACCTGATTCAAATCAGAGTTTATTCACTGCATTATTTATCTTTGTAGTATATTTTACTATAAAATGGTTTTCCCATCTCATCCTTTTCTGTTTCATAGCATTGATATTTTGAAGAGACCAGGCCATATGTCTTACATAATGTCTCATATCCTGAACTTGCTGTATTCTTTACAGTGTCCTTTAGCTTGACCCTCCATCCTCTGGATTTCCTATAAACTGGAAGATAGGACTAACGGCTTGATTTGATTCAAATAAACACTTTTTTACAGTAACACTTCATAGCTAACACTTTCACTTTCGTAACATCAGACTGTACTAGGATGATGCGATGTTTGAGCCATTGGTTTGGTAATGACAGCAACATCTTTGTCAATGTATATTCTTTCTCTTTGTAATCAGAAAGTAGTATGTGAGGGCCAGCCTGTGACAACATATCCCATATGGAGGCTGGTGTGAGTCCTGGTTGCTCTACTTCTGACCCAGCTCCCTGCTAATAGCTTGGAAAAAAACAGGAGAATATGACCCAAGTGCTTGGGTCATCCATATGGGAGATCTGGATGGAGTTCCTGACTTTTGGATTCCATTCCACCTGTCCCATGACTGCCCATTGCAGCTATCTGGGTAATGAACCAGATGATGAAAGTGCTCTCATGCTAACTCTTAATTTCAAATAAATATTTTTTAAAAAGAAATTAATACGGAGTAAAACTTTAGCATTATGTATATACTTTGATTCCTATCAAACTTTTTTCTAATGTTTCTTAATCCTTAACAAACCTTACCTGGTGCAATTATTTCCTTAGAGGTGGTAATTGTTTCTAATTCTGTTTTTGCTTTCATATTTGTTAGCTTTATATATTTGGTAATTAGGAGGATTCACATTTAAATTAGAGGTGAATGCTGACCCTTCTAAAGGGGAGGATAAATGCTTGTTTCCTCTTTTACCAAATTTCAGAATAACATTAAGAATTATTTGATATAATAAGCACTTCTGATGGCAAAAAGAATATTTTTAAAAATTTATTTGTTTATTAGAAATTCAGAGAGAGAGAGAGAAAAAAAATCTCTTCTATCCATTGGCTCACTCCACAAATGGCTGCAATGCCAGGGGCTGGGCCAGGCTAAAGTCAGGAACCAGGAGCTTCTTCCGGATCTTCCACGTGGATGCCAGGCCTCAAACACTTGGACTATCCTTCCGCTGCTTTCCTAGGCCATTAGTAGGGAGCTGGATTGGGAGTGAAGCAGCTGGAACTCAAAAAAGTACCCATATGGGATGCTGGCTACGCCACAACGCCAGCCACCTGAAGTAATATTTTCAAAATATTTCTTCTCTGAATATAATTAAGGGATCACACACATTTATTTTTCATTCTGCTAAAATCTCTTATAGTCACTTCACTTTTTAAAGATTTATTTATTTATTTAAAAGGCAGAGAAACAGAGAGGGAGAGACAGAGAGAAAAAGAGATCTCCCATTTGCCAGTTGACTCTTCAAATGTCTGTGCCAGGCCAAAGTCAGGAACCAGGAACTCTATCTTGGTCTTCCATACATGTTTCAGGGGCCCAAGAACTTGGGTCATCTTCCACTGCCTTCCAGTATCTAGACACTTTACTTTTTTTTTTTTTAAGATTTCTTTATTATGAAAGTCAAAGTTACAGAAAGAGAGGGAGAGACAGAGAAAGAGAGATTTTCTATCTGCTGATTCACTCCCCAGATAGCCGCAATGGCCAGAGCTGGACCAGGCTGATGCCAGGAGCTTCATGCAGGTCTCCCATGTGGGTGCAGGGGCCCAAGTACTTGGGTCATCTTCTGCAGCTTTCTCAGTTGTATTAGCAGAGAGCTGGATCAGAAGTGGAGCAGCCAGGACACGAAGAAACACTCATATGGAATGCCAGCATCACAGTCAGTGGCTTCATCTGCTATGCCACATTTATGCGCTGTAGACACTTTATTTTTTATGTAGAAATTATTTCAAACGTTGTCAAGTGGGACCTCTAACTGCTCCATATTAATAACATGTTACAACTGATGTTTAAACATTTTCTTCTTTCTCTGATATAAGATGTACCTAAATACTCACCCTGCATTCATCCTGCCCTAGGTTTATAGTCAGTCTTTGCTTGAGCATTAGGTTATTTAGTGAGAGAAAGCACCTAGTATTTTCTATTCAAAGATATGGGCACTTAGGCATTTGTTACAACTGGGATATCGTTTTTAGGCATATTCCACTTGCAATGAATGTCTTAGTGCACATATATATTTTAGGAACTATGAGTTCATATTGATATTTTAAATTCAAATTTAACATAAAAGGGTTTTTTACTTCACTTCTATTTTGTAATTATATCTCTCCTCTTACACTGAAAATTTTGGTTTCCAACAACATTAACATAACTACTTATTTGTTTATCCTATGTTCTATATATAATAGATTCATACTTACAAAGCCAATGCAGTTACTGGCAGGAAAACTACTAAGTAAATTTTAAGGTTCCACTGTATTTACTTTTATCCTTAGAATGTATTCCATGGGGCCAGTGCTGTGGCATAGTGGTTAAAACCACCACCTGCAGTGCAGGCATCCCATATGGGCATCGGTTCGAGTCCCGGCTGCTCCACTTCTGATCCAGCTCTCTGCTGTGGCCTGGGAGAGCAGTGGAAGATGGCCTAAGTGCTTGGACCCCTGCACCCACGTGGGAGACCAGGAGGAAGCACCTGGCTCCTGGCTTCGGATCAACGCAGTTCTGGCCGTTGCAGCCAATTGGGGATTGGAATTGAATGGAAGACCTCTCTCTCTGCCTCTACTTCTCTCTCTGTGTAACTCTGACTTTCAAATAAATAAATAAATCCAAAAAAATTTTAAAAGAATGTATTCCACTAACAATGTATCATTCTAATGTTTCCTTATGCCAAATAAACAAATATATGTTTATATATTTATATATATATATATATATATTTCTTTCTCCCTTCTTACACAAAGCAGCACAGTATACATAACATAACTGTATTTTTCCTTTTAGTAATATATCCTAGAAATAATTTGTGAGACACAAAGATCTTCCTCAAAGAAAAATTTTTGTCATCTGCTAATATAATACAGTTAATTAAATTTGAAAAGCTAATATTGCTTCTCTGCCAAATACCTTTAAGCCATCATCCTTGTTTTGAATATATCAGTAACTGTAGAAAATATCCATAGACAAGTTGTTTTGTATTCTACACATAAAGTTAATAAGTAAAATTTGTAAAACTCTCTTAGATAACAAAAGACTGTAGAATCTTTTCTGCCTTATCTCATTCATAATATTTGGACACCTGGAACAAAATGTAAGCCCCACAATTTCTTACTTCATGTATCAATTTTAGTCCAAGTATCTCTAAAGCTGTACCTTTAAAAAAAAAGGTAATTCCACTAGATGAGAGACTAGAAAATATTTTCTTTTACTAGTACACAGTTTTCTTAAGAATCATATGCATTTTTGTATACCTAGGATGTTCATTCTCTTTTGTCAAGCAACAAAAGTATATTTTTTAAAGATTCATTTACTTGAAAGTCAGAGTTACAGAGAGATGGAGAGAGAGAGAGAGAGAGAGAGAGAGAGAGAGAATCTTCCATCCACTGGGTCACTCCCCAAATGGCTGCAATGCCCAGGGCTGAGCCAGGCCAACTTAGAATCCAGGAGTTTCATCCGGGCCTCCCACACGGGTGGCAGGGGCCCAAGCAATTAGGCAATCTTCCACTGCTTCCCCAGGTGCATTAGCAGGGAGCTGGGTCGGACTGGAGCAGCCGGAATTTGAGGTGGCACTCATATGGAATGTCGGTCCTACATAAGGTAGCTTAATCCACTGGGACACAGTGCCAACCCCAACAAAAATATTTTTAACCACTCATCCACTCATGTGAATCACAGAGCAGATCTATAGTACATTTTTTTAAGTGCAACAAAATCATCATAACAAAAGATTTCTAAAATGCTAGTGCATGTCATATTATGACAATAAAATATTCCTTTTCATTCCATTTAAGTTGAATAAATAAAATTAATAAAATAATTAAAATTAAAATAATTAAACCCTAAAATTTAAAAAAGTTCATTTTTTAAAACCCACCCATTCACAGGGCTGGCATTGTGGCATCCCATAAGGGTAATAATTTTTGAGTCCTGGCTGTTCCACTTCCAATTCAGCTCCCTGCAAATGCACCTGGAAAACCAGTGGGAGATGGCCCAAGTCTTTGGGCCCCTGCATTCATGTAGGAGACCGGGATGAAGCTCTTGGCTCCTGGGTTCAGCCTGTTCCAGTCCCTGATGTTGTAGCCATTTGGAGAGTGAACCAGCAGATGGAAGATTCTCTCTCTCTCTCTCTCTCTCTCTCTCTCTCTCTCTTTCTTTTTCCCCCTTGTAACTCTGCTTTCAAATAAATAAATAAATCTTTAAAAAATAAAATAAATCTAGTTGTCCTTATAAAATAGTTTTCCCTACTTTCTAGCTTACATTAATGGGAAAACAATTCTATAAAAAGGCAGATCAACTTTATGGGCAAGTGAAACTTTTTATAGAAACAACTGTAAATGAAAAGATGTGGATATATGTGTAGATTACACACACACACACACACACACACACACACACACACCACATATTGTTTTGAGGATTTTAGCTTTGAAATTTTAGTCACGAAATTATTCGTGTATTAGAAGTTCAGAACAAAACCAAATATGCTAAAAGATAAACTTTAAAAGAAACAACTCTGAGTAAGTACTTGGCTGTACTGTGGAAAACAGTGTGGAGTTTTCTTAAAAAGTTAGAAATAGGGGCTGGCACTGTGGCACAGCAGGTTAAAGCCCTAACCTTCAGCATCAGCATCCCATATGACCGTTGGTTTGAGTCCCGGCTGCTCCACTCCCGATACAGCTCTTTGCTAATGCGCCTGGGAAAGCAGTGGAAGATGGTTTAAGTCCTTGGGCCCCTGCACCCATGTGGGAGACCTTGAAGAAGCTCCTGGCTCCTGGCTTCAGCCTAGCCCAGCCCTGGTGTTGTAGTCACTTGGGAATGGAAGATTTTCTATCTGTGTCACTACCTTTCTCTGTAATTCTGCCTTTCAAAAAAACAAAACAAATCTTTTTTAAAAAGCTAGAAATAGACTTTTATATGATCCTACTAATGGATATATACCCAACAGATTTGAACACAATGTATCAAAGAAATACCTACACCACCATGTTCATAGCAGCACTGTTCCCAATAGCCAAAATTTGGAATCAAGCAAGTTGTCCATCGGTAGATGAATGGATAAAGAAAATATGTTATATATACACAATGCAATATTATTCATCTATAAAAATGATGAAATTCTACCATTGTAGCAAAATGTAATCAACTGGAGGATATTATGTTGAGTGAAATAAGCCAGACCCAGAAAGACAAATACTATGTGTTCTCCCTTGTATGTGGGAGCTAAAATTAAAACAAAAAAATAAGAAGAAAGAAAAAAGGAAAAAAGTGTGTGTATCAATATTGCTGCAAATATGGTTTTATAAAATGTTGTTATAGCTTTGTCAAACTGTTGGTTAAGAATGTTATAGTTAATCCTCCATCTGCGGCTCCGGCATCTCATATGGGTGACGGTTCAAGTCCCAGCTGCTCCTCTTCCAATCCAGCTCTCTGCTGTGGCCTGGGAAAGCAGTAGAAGATAGCCCAAGTCCTTGGGCCCCTGCACCCACGTGGGAGACCCGGAAGAAGCTCCTGGCTCCTGGCTTTGGATGGGCATAGCTCATTGCAGCCATTTGGGGAGTGAACCAACAGAAGGAAGACCTTTCTCTCTGTCTCTTCCTCTCACTATCTGTAACTCTACCTCTCAAATAAATAAATAAATAATAATGTTACACTACTATAGTTTTAATGATCTGTGGTTACTTTGACATTTAATGTATATGAGTGAAATGGTTATTTTTTCCATTCAACTATTGTCTATAGCCATTGTCTATATTCCACTAAACTAAGGTCTTTTTGCTTTTTACTTGTTAAACTTATCATTTGGTGAAGTATTAAGACTTTTTACTGTAATGTAATTTTAAAAATATATTATCTCAAAAACTAAAAGAAAATAGAAAGGAAGGATGGGAAGGAGAGTGGGAAACAGAGAAGGGAAAAGAGGGAATATCATTATGTTGTTAGAATTGTATCTACAAATCACATTCAATCTGTTTAAAACTAATTAAAATTTTAAAAACATAGTATTACCGTTCTTAAAAAAATGTACGTGGCTGGGAAATGAAATATCCTTGGCTTTTAAAAAAGTACTGCTCACAAATATTAAGCTATCACATTGAAATAGCAAAGTTCCCAGCCACAGAGGCTCATGGGCTCCAGGCTCACCATCACCACCAACCTTGATCTGGATCAGGAAAGCTGCAGGTAACATCTAGAGTCCCCTTCGATGAGACCTGGTGTCCTCTGGCTCCAGGAAGTCTTGGTAGTTGATCACCCCAGTAGGCATCTGGGAACTTCCAACTATTGTAGTTTTCACTAAGGGATTTGGGGAAAAATAGTGAGAAATTTACTCCATTAGGTGGGACCAACATTAATATTCTATTGTCAGCTTAAAGTAATAACTGAGAGAGAGGTTTTCCAAAGCATGAATTTATTTGGAAAGAGTGATAGAGATTGTGATTCAAAATACACATGCTGTGAATATTTACTTAAGTGAGATTAGAACTTATGTTCACACAAAAATCTGCACACAGACAGCAGGTGAATGGATAAATAAACGGGCACATCCAGATAAGCAAAGATTATTTAATGCTAAAAATAAATGAATTATCATACTATGAAAAGGCATAGTGGTTAATTTAGTGTACCTCAAATACATATTATATAGTACGCAAAGACAATCTAAATGATAATGTGTGATTTCAATGATATCATGTTCTAGAAAAGGCAGAACTATGGAGAAAGTGAAAATATCAATGGTTGCCAGGAGTTATGAGGAGGGATGAACAGTGAAGCACAGGTGATTTTTAGGGAAATAAATATACTTTGTATGATACTGTAATGCTGGATAAATGTAGAACCCTAAATGTGAACTCCAAATTAAAGTAGGGACTTCGGGTGTCAATTTTGTGTCAGTATAGGTCAATCAATTGTAATAAACATACAAGTTTTCTAGGGGAAGTTGATCAGGGGGACTATGTATATGAAGGACAGGGAGTATATGGGAAATCTCTGTATCTTTTGTTGACTTTGAGAATCTACAACTGCTTTAAAGATAACAAATTTACTTTAAAATGCATATGTAAATTTACTGAATGGAAACAGGGAAAGAATAAAATATTATTAACCAATTATCACTCTCAATACTTTACACATATGATGTTCTAATTTACATTTAATTATGATAACTTACTTGACCTTATTATATCCCATAGCATCATTTATAATTGCCATTTTAAAAGATTTATTTGTTTATTTGAAAGGCAAAGTTATAGAGAGAGAGAGCAAGCACGAGAGAGAGAGGTCTTCCATTCTCGGGTTTACTCCCCAAATGGCCACAACACCCAGAGCTGGGACGATCTGAAGCCAGAAGCCAGGAGTCGGGAGCTTCTTCCAGGTCTCTCATGTGGGTACAGGGGCCCAAAGGACTTGGGCCATCTTCTACTGCTTTCCCAGGCCGTAGCAGACACAGCAGACTTAGAGAATGACAAATGCCCTAAACAGCACTTTGATCTCAGAATCAGCCTTTATGGCATTCGGATCTGGCTGAAAAGCCCAGGAGAGCATTTCAGGCATGGAAAGCCAAAACACTGCAGCAAAAAAATGATCTACACAAAGGATCACTGTGAGTGAGATCCCAGTGGGAAGAAGGGACCATCAAAGAAGGATGTACTTTTCTCTGAAGGGAGGCAAGAACTTCAATTTTGCTTATGGCCCTGTCTAAATACTGATGGAGTTTGTGAACTCAAAAGGCTTCCATAGCCTTGGCAGCTCATAACAAAAGCTTCAGGTGATCACTACATCATAAATAAGGTGCAAATTGTTAAATCAACAACAGAAGTCACTGTACACTTTCTCCCCATGTAGGACCTTTGTCCTTACTGAGTTGTACTATCAGAATTAACTGTAAAACTTGTTCTCAAAATGTACTTTATACTATGTGTGTCTATGTGGGTGCAAAGAGTTGAAATCTTTACTCAGTGTAGAGTTGGTATTCTGTATATAAAGATAATTAAAAAAGGAATCTTAATGAAGAATGGGGGCTGGCGCCGCGGCTCAACAGGCTAATCCTCCGCCTTGCGGTGCCGGCACACTGGGTTCTAGTCCCAGTCGGGACACTGGATTCTGTCCCAGTTGTCCCTCTTCCAGGCCAGCTCTCTGCTGTGGCCCAGGAGTGCAGTGGAGGATGGCCCAAGTGCTTGGGCCCTGCACCCCATGGGAGACCAGGAAAAGCACCTGGCTCCTGCCTTTGGATCAGCGCTGTGCGCTGGCCGTGGCGGCCATTGGAGGGTGAACCAACGGCAAAAGGAAGACCTTTCTCTCTGTCTCTCTCTCTCTCACTGTACACTCTGCCTGTCAAAAAAAATTTTAAAAAAATGAAGAATGGGATGGGAGAGGGAGTAGGAGGTGGGATGGGAATAGTGGTGGGAGGGCTGAGATGGGGGAAGAACAGCTATATTCATAAAGCTGTACCTATGAAATTTGTATTTATTAAATAAAAGTTTTCTTTAAAAAAGAAGAAGAGGAGGAGGAGGAGCCAGGATGCAAACCAACGCGCATATGGGATGCCAGCACTGCAGATGGCAGCTTTACCCACTATGCCACAGTGCCACCCTATAATTGCCATTTTGAACATGTTAAATGTTTTCACTATGAACTCTCTACTACACAGCATGTAGTACTTTGTGTCTACCAAAGATGTTTATGATAAGAGGATCAAAGGCAAAAGCAAAAAAATGATATTCCATAAAAAGCAAATCATGCAGCAAAATTTGATTTTTCAGAACTTCATAGGTTTAGCACGTTGAAAGAATTTTAGTGGCAAGACTAAAACACACCCTGCTCTCTTGAGGTCATAAACTCTAAGCCATCAAGAAAAGTACATTAGTGGCTATCTAATTCACATCCCTAACCCAAGGTAAGGATCTCCTTTGATAAAAAGCTTACTCTTTATCCAGAGAGCCCAATTCCCTGTTGAATATACACAGGTGTTAGAAACTTCTTCTTTTTTAAAAAATAATTTTCTTTATTTGAAAGGCAGAAAGACAGAGAGACCTTCCATTTGCTGGTTCACTCCCCAAATGCTCAGAACAGTCAGAATTGGATTAGGTCAAAGCCAGGAAGTGGGAACTGAATCTTGGTCTCCCTCATGTGTGACTGAGACCCAAGTATCCAAACCATCACTTGCTGCCTCTCAAGGTGCACTTTCTTTTTATTTATTTGACAGGTAGAGTTATCGACAGTGAGAGAGACACAGAGAAAGGTTTTCCTTCCATTGGTTCACTCCCCAAATGGCCACTACGGCCGGCGTTGCGCCGATCCAAAGCCAGGACCAGGTGCTTCTTCCTGGTCTCCTATGCAGGTGCAGGGGCCCAAGCACTTGGACCATTCTCCACTGCCCTCCCAGGCCACAGCAGAGAACTGGACTGGAATAGAAGCAACCGGGACTAGAAGCCGGCACCCATTTGGGATGCTGTGCTGCAGGCGGAGGATTAACCAAGTGAGCCATTGCACCGGCCGCTGCGGCCACTGGGGGGTGTACCAACGGAAAAGGAAGACCTTTCTTTCGTCTCTCTCTCTCTCACTATCTAACTGCCTGTCCAAAAAAAAAAAAAAAAAAAAAAAGAAGAAGAAAGAAATCTAAATCAACAAGCAATTGTAAATGAGAAAAGAACTTTAATAGATAAGTTTTCTGGAATACACTACAGAATAATAGGTTCCCTAATATATAAGTGATGCTCCTAATTTTAAGAAGAAAAAAAAAAGAAAACAAAAAAATGTTAAAAGTGGTTGTCTCTAGAACTTACACATTGCCATTAGTATTGTAACGTTTAAATATGTTTGATCCAGCAATTTCCTTTTATAGGAATTTATCCCATCACACAAACACACACACACACACAAAATACACAGGGCTACAAAAGCTAGCTTTACAGCAGTATTTACTGAATCATTATTTTTAAAAAGAAGGAAAATACAAATGTCCATAAAATGGGACAAATATACAGTACATCTATATCATCAAATTCCATGAAGTAGCTAGAAAGAGTGAGGCAAGTGTAAATGCTTTCATATGGATTGAGCTTCAAGATACAATAAGGGGAAAAGCTAAAATTCATGCTAGCATTATAATACACCACTACAATTGTTTAAAAAATACATTGGGACAGAGATACATATTGCTTATATATAGAAACTGCTATTAGTTTAGAGAATAGTGGGGAGGCAGGAGAGATTGGGAGGGAAGCTTACTTTCATACTCCTTTACTTTGTTAGAATGAGTTACCACATCCATGTATTAGTTACATAAATAAAGCTACTGAAAATGTAAGTGAAAATGTAGGATAAAAAGCAGCACATCTAGGGAATAAGGATAGACCAGGAAAAGAATAGGGTGGATGGGACTGTTAATTTTAAGTGTCAACTTGATTTTGTTAAGGGATATACAGGGAGCTAGCAAATCATTATTTCTGGATATGCCTGTGAGGGTGTTTCAAAAAGGGATTTGCCCCGGTCATTTGCAACAAAATAGAATAATCTGGAAAACATCATGCTGAGTGAAATAAGCCAGTCCCAAAGAGGCAAATATCATATGTTCGTCCTTATCTGTGACAACTAACTGAGCACCTAAAAGGAAACCTAAAAGTAAAACAGACACTATGAGAAACAATGACTCGATCAGCCCTTGTCCTGATTGTTGAGGAACAGCTTGCTATTTTATTCTTTTCAGTTTTTTCTACTTAATACATTACATTGGTTGAACTCTTTAATTAACACACATTTATTTTTTGGTGTTTAAATTTAACTGAAAATTGATCCCTGATAAAAATAAGTGTGAGAATAAGAGAGGGAGGAGACACACAGTTCGGCACACGCTCACTTGGACTTACCCCTAATGGTAGAGTTAGAATGTGCCATGGGACTAAATTCCATTAAGATGGCAGGTACCAATGCCATCTTACTAGTTAAGATGATCAGTTTAAGTTCATAATTGATGATAAAGATAGGATTAAATGTCAAAGAGATCACATAAATAAGACTAGTGTCTGTTAATAATAATTTTTAAAAGATTTATTTATTTGAAAGTCAGAGTTACACACACACACACACACAGAGAGAGAGAGAGAGAGAGAGAGAGAGAGAGAGAGAGAGAGAGGTCTTCCATCTGATGGTTCACTCCCCAATTGGCTGTAACAGCCAGAGCTGTGCCGATCAGAAGCCAGAAGCTTCTTCCGGGTCTCCCACGTGGGTGCAGGGGCACAAGGACTTGGGCCATCTTCTAATGCTTTCCCAGGCCATAGCAGAGATGGGAAGTGGAGCAGCCGGGTCTTGAATCCGCGCCAATATGGGATGCCGGCACTTCAGGCCAGGGCATTAACCCACTGCACTACAGCACTGGCCCCTGTTAACAATAATTAAAAAGAAGAGAATGACCCAATATGGGAAGCAGGATACACAGCAGACTCATAGAATGGAAAACGCCCTAAACAGCACCCTGATCTCAGAATCAGTCCTTAAGGCATTTGGATCTGGCTAAAAAGCCCATGAGAGTTTCTCAGGCATGGAAAGCCAAGACACTGTGGCAAAAAATGACCTAAATGAAAGATCTCAGTGAGTGAGATCCCAGTGGAAAGAACAGGCCATCAAAGAAGGAGGTATCTTTCTCTGAAGGGAAGAGAGAACTTCCACTCTGACTACGACCTTGTCTAAATAAGGCCAGAGTTTGTGAACTCAAGAGGCTTCCATAGCCTTGGCAGCTCATGACAAAAGCCGCGGGTGATTACTGATGTCATAAATAAGAGTTTTAATTCTTAAATCAACAACAGGAGTCACTGTGCACTTACTCACCATGTAGGATCTCTGCCCTTTATGTGTTGCACTACACGAATTAATGGTAAAACTAGTCTTCAAACAGTACTTTATACTTTGTGTGTCTATGCAGGTACTATCTGTTGAAATATTTACTTAGTATATACTAAGTTGATCTTCTATATATAAAGATAATTAAAATGAATATTTAATGAGGAATGGAATAGGAGATTGAGTAGAAGATGGGATGGTTTGTGGGTGGGAGGGAGGTTATGGGGGGAAAACTGTATAATCCAAAAGTTGTACTTTTTAAATTTATATTTATTAAATAAAAGTTTTCTTAAGAAAAAAGAAGGGATTTGCACTTGGATGTGTAGATTAAGTAAGGTAGATCTGCCCTCGCTGAGTAGGTGGGTACCCTTCAATTGGTTGAGAACCCAAGCATTGGCATTGTCGCTTAGTGGATTAAGCCTGCACACTCAATGCTGGCATCCCATATGGGCGCTGTTTGAGACCCAGCTGCTCTACTCCTTTTTTTTTTAAGATTTATTCATTTATTTGTAAGTCAGAGTTACACACAGAGATAGGGAGAGACAGAGAGAGGTCTTCCATCCGATGGTTCACTCCCCAGTTGGCCGCAATGGCTGGAGCTGTGCCGATCCGAAGCCAGGAGTCAGGAGATTCTTCTGGGTCTCCCATGCAGGTGCACGGTCCAAGGACTTGGGCTATCTTCCACTGCCTTCCCAGGCCACAGTAGAGAGCTGGATAGGAAATGGAGCAGCCAGGACGTGAACTGGCGCCCATATGGAATGCCGGCACTGCAGGTGGTGGCTTTATGTGTTGTGCTATGCCACAGCGCTGGCCCCTCAGCTGCTCCACTTCTGATCCAGCTCTCTGCTAATGGCCTGGGAAGGCAGTGGAAGATGGCCCAAGTCCTTGGACTCTGCACCCATGTGAGAGACCCAGATGAAGCTCCTGCTACCTGGTTTCAGCCTGGTCCAGCCTCTGTCTTTTCAACTATTTATGGAGCAGACCAGTAGATGGAAGATCTCTGTCTAATTCTCTCTCCTTCTCTCTGTCTATCTCTGCCATTCAAATAAATAAATAAATCATTTAAAAAAAGGCAGAAGAAAGTTAAACTTGCTGTCTGCTGGACCTGAGACAACCTTCTTCTGGCCTTGAATAATAAAACTACAGGTTCTCTGGTGTTTCGATTCTGGGGCGTATATCAGCAGCCCCCTAGAATCTCAACCCTTTAACCTCAGACTGACAGTTACACCATCAATTTCCTGGGTTTTGAGGCTCTAGGACTTGAAGTGAACCACACCACCAGCTTCCCAGGTTCTATACCTTGCAGATCACACATCTTGGAGCTTCTCAGCTAATTCCCCCACTACATTTCCAAATACATACCTTACTGGTTCTATTTGGAGACTCCTGGCTAATACAGTGGGAAACTGTTGTTTTTCACTTTAAATTTGTCTGAACCATCTGAATAAAAGCTAAAAATAAAAAGGTTTAGAGGTTACTGAGTTCTTACTCTTTGGAGAAAAGTGCTTAATTTTTTAAAATGAACAAATAATTGCAGTACTCAAAATGGCTATTTGCTGAAAAAATATTTTTCCTTTTAAATATAAACTGGGGCTGGTGCTGTGGCATAGTGGGTAAAGTCCTGGCCCGCAGTGCAGGCATCCCACATGGGCCCCTGTTCAAGTCCCGGCTACGCCACTTCCAGTCCAGCTCTCTTCTGTGGCCTGGGAAAGCAGTAGAAGGTGATCCAAGTTCTTGGGCATCTGCACTCACGTGGGAAACTGGGAAGAAGCTCCTGGCTCCTGGCTTCGGATCAGCACAGCTCTGCCCATTGAAGCCATCTGAGGAGTGAACCAGCAGAGGTAAGACCTCTCTCTCTCCTCTCTCTGTGTAGCTCTGATTTTCAAATAAATGAATAAATCTTTTTAAAAATATATGAATAAACTATTACAGTATTCAATACAACTATTTGTTTACTCACCCCATGCAAATTTGTTTGAGCTGAAAAAAATTATACCAACTTCATACCTTGTTGTGAATATCTATGAAGGAGAGAGAGTTAATAATGTAGGAAGGAAGCTTGGCTGAACATTTTCTAGTTGTTTATAGGATTGGAGTCCATTACTATTTTCACAAGAAGACATCTCAAAGCTTGAAAAATAACTCCCAAAGCACTTTAAATACTTTAAATGCTGCTGAATATAATATCATCCATACCAAAGTCCTATTCCAAGGCACCATTTTTAGGCATCTGACTAAAACAGAGACAAACAAAACACATGGGGGAACAGAAGGAAATGTGGGAGGATGCATACATTCAAGGCTAGTGGGACACAATGATCTTTTAGAACCTCTGATTTTCTGAGTAAAATTCTTATGGCTTTTGGATTAGCCACTGTAATAACAAAGGGCACACTGAGGGCAGCATGAATTCATTAGATAATATCCCACACTTATGACTAAGGTTTTCCTAAATAATCCAAACTGTTTTCCTACTTCTAAACATTCAAGATGCATTAAAGTAGATGCTATGACCAGTAGATGAAACAGAATAGGAATTGGCTAATGACTTTCAGTTTTACAAAAAAAAAAAAAAAAAAAAGATTGCAAATGCTGAGAGCCAATCTAGTCCTCTCATGCTCAGAAACTGACAAAACATAATGATGTCAAGAAACATTGGGCCCTCAATGTGAAGACCCAGACAGGAAGGCACTACAAGATGAATTCAAATGCCCCTTCATTTCAGGGAACAGTAGATTCTGTGAAGGTAACCCAGAGCTAGATAGTAGTTAAAGTGATAGGAGCAGATTTTCATTCAGGGCTGTTGCAATACAGGGAAAAGACCTCAGTATAAAACTTGGCTTAAGTTCAAGTATGATGTAAGCAAGTGAGGATTTATAGCCAAGGGGTGGTAGGGGAGCTCTCACACATAAGGATTCATTTGTCCTGACAATAAGTCTTCTCCTTGATCAAAGAGGATTCCTCTGGACCCTCTTCCCAATGTGGACTTGACCTTGGGATTTCCATGTTGCCCTTTGCACTGTTCAACTTTAGTAAGAATCCAGCTATGTTGGTTTAATCAGAATTTTCTATGTTCAATATCTGATTGGAATCTTTATCTTCCAAAACTCCTCAAGTGATCTCTGATTTCTTTGGCCTGCCTTCAATCAAGGAATCTTACAGTTAAGTTTAGCTAGAATCTCCTTTTATCTTTGATGTTTCCTTTTGTAATTTTTCATCCACTGAGCTCCTTGACCCTGATCCTTGGCTATAAATTCTTATTTTTACTTCTCAAATTCAGAGTTGAGCCTAACCTCTCTCTCCAACTATTGCAAAACCCAATCATTATAATCCCTGTGAAGTGGGATAGGGAGTCTGTTAAGGGACAGAAGAGTTGAGAGGTCTCTCACTGTTTCTGTCTCTAGCTCTGCACCTTAACACCACCCCGTTGTACACCAGCTTAGCACCACTGCTTTCTTGTGATATCCCTGAGCCTCCTTCAAGCATGAAGAGGACACTATGACAAACAAACGCACTGAGCTCCAGGAAAAGCCATTGAAAATCTTCCAAGAGTACATCACGTGAACTGAAACCGCCCAAACTCCACCCCGTTTGTATATTCAACTAAGGCACCTCCCCCTGTCCAAAAACGGGGAATGGTGAACTGGGGAACACACATTCTCACTCTCATGTTCTCCTCACAGGTACATTCCTCTCATACCACATCTTTTCTCATGGCACTGCCTGCTATCACATCTGAGTGTGTACTCACTCTACATCTCTTTAAATAAATCCTTGCACTTCATTTATGTCTCTGTTTTGAATTTTTGTCTCAAATGGAGGAAAGAACTTAGAATACAACATCCACAGAAAATATTTCCATGACATCTATACCTATCACCACCATTCTGCATAAAGTCTGCCTTATCATTTTAACAAGTATCATAAATATATTTTCTTTAACAGTCCTCAAAGATAAATGATTAAATATGTAAAATATAACTCTCATTCTTATCTCCATGCATTATGGTAATGGAGATCACAATACATTTTTATTTTAGTATACCACCTACTATTTTTGCTTGAAAGTCAAATTTCAAATGTAAAGATGAGATTATATGTTTCTTCTCTACTTTGGAAAGCCTTTAATAGCTGTAATTCTGATCATGTATTTATAGTATAAATCCTGTCTGTGCATTTCTTATTACAGTTGTCTGAAAGTAGCCTAATTCCCAGGACATTTACTACATATACCCCCTTTTTCTTCCCCATCACATCCTTTGTAGAAACAGCTTAGTCAAGAGTCTTTATTGTATTTATGCTACACAACTATCCTTTGCAAGAAATTCCACTCATTGCAAGCCTACTATTAGGCTTCCCTTTTCTCTTTCACCTCAAGTCTATAGTATAATTTATTCTTTTGGTCCCCAAATTTCCAGTCATTGGGTAAGTTAGACACAATATCTATCTACCCTCACTGTCAATTATGTAATATTTATTTCTAAATTTCTCTTTCATTGGAAATTGTCCCTATATCCTTCTGCTTTCGTTTTATTCACATTTTCACCTTAATATATATGCTTAACAGTGTTGTTTCAAGCATCCCTTTTCCCTTCATTTGTACACTATACACTCATCTTTACCTTGCCAATAACCCGCTAGAAAGTTAGAACTTTAAGAAATGTGTCAAGATAATAATTGGCATTGAAACATTTAAAGATTAGTTTGGTTTTTTTTTTTTTTTTTACAGGCAGAGTGGACAGTGAGAGAGAGAGAGAGACAGGGAGAAAGGTCTTCCTTTTGTCGTTGGTTCACCCTCCAATGGCCGCCGCAGCCGGCGTACCACGCTGATCCGATGGCAGGAGCCAGGTGCTTCTCCTGGTCTCCCATGGGGTGCAGGGCCCAAGCACTTGGGCCATCCTCCACTGCACTTCCAGGCCAGAGCAGAGAGCTGGACTGGAAGAGAGGCAACCGGGACAGAATCTGGTGCCCCAACTGGGACTAGAACCCAGTGTGCTGGCGCCGCAAGGCGGAGGATTGGCCTATTGAGCCATGGCGCCGGCCAGATTACTTTTAATTAATCATTACTCAAACTATAGTTGTATGAGGTAATTATTTTACATAATAATAGAATATAACAGTTAGCATATCTGCAAAATCTAATGAGTAGCTCAAGGCTACACAGAAATGAAAAGTCATTTACAATGAAACTATCTTGAGGTAATCTCAATTATTTACAGATCCAATTATGAAACAGAAGGCTAACAAGAAAATCTGCCTTCTGCAGGCAGACAGCAATATCCTACAGCTTAATACATAAATATCCTTAACCTCTTTTTACTTTTGAAATATTTTCTTTTTTATTGCTGTATTTAAATTTCACCACTCAAACTAAAGGAGCTATTTCTTATTCTCAAGTAATACATATTCACAAGCAAAAGTCTCCAAGGCTCTTCATCTCATATTTAAACAATATTCAACCTTTCTTTAAAAAAATATCAGCTTTTTTTGCAAATTTCGAAATCCACACAAATAAAATAAAGTCAGCCTGTGAATAATTCCAAATGAAATAAACATGAAATTATTGAAAGGAGGAGCAGGGAAGCAGTACACTGTTGGAATACTTTTTTTCCCAGTTATTTAAAAGTACAATAATATCTCCCCTAACACAGTTAACATAGTCCTTAACCCTTACATTCTATTTTTAAATCACTCTCTCTTTTTTTTTTTTTTGACAGGCAGAGTGGACAGTGAGAGAGAGAAACAGAGAGAAAGGTCTTCCTTCGCCGTTGGTTCACCCTCCAATGGCCGCCACAACTGGCACACTGCGGCCCGTGCACTGCGCTGATCCAAAGGCGGGAGCCAGGTGCTTCTCCTGGTCTCCCATGGGGTGCAGAGCCCAAGCACTTGGGCCATTCTCCACTGCACTCCCGGGCCATAGCAGAGAGCTGGCCTGGAAGAGGGGCAATCGGGACAGAATCTGGCGCCCCGACAGGGACTAGAACCCAGTGTGCCAGCGCCGCAGGCCGAGGATTAGCCTATTGAGCCGGGCGCCTGCCCTTAAATCACTCTTAAAGCTTTTATTCTTGTTTATGGCTAATTGATCATATTAACAAGGAAAGGTAAAAGCAGAAAGGGAGCCATAATTTAGCAGACCAAATTGATACAGAATCAACCAAGCATCCTTTGCAAACTGATTTTCACACACCAGGAGCTGTGGTCAACTTTTAAGCATAATTTTTTCTTGCAATCATTTCTAGCACTTTTTAAAAAAAAGATTAAAACTTATTGGGGGAGGGAGAGGGAATCTCATCTTCTGTACCACTCCCCAAATGCCAGCAATGGCTAAGGTTTTGCTGAGATTAAAGCTGGGAGCTGAGAACTCAATCCAGATCTCCCATGTGAGTGACAGAAACCCATCTGCTTCCATAGTCTCTGCTACCTCCTAAGTTTTGCATTAGCAGGATGATAGAGTCAGTAGCTGCAGCCAGGGATTGAACTACAGTACCCCAATGTGGGACATAGGCATGTTAAGTATGAGATCATTTGCTGCTGCTACCCAGCAGTTTTTAAGACTTGCAGCAGGTGCTGGTGTTGTGGTGTAGTGGGTAAAGCCACCGCCTGCAGTTCCGGCATCCCATATAGGCGCTGGTTCAAGTCCTGGCTGCTCCAATTCCAATCCAGCTCTCTGCTATGGCCAGGGAAAGCAGTAGAAGATGTAGAGGAAGCTCCTTGTTCCTGACTTCAGGTTGGCACAGCTCTGGCCATTGTGGCCATTTGGTAGTGAATCAGTGGATGGAAGACCTCTCTCTCTCTCTCTGCCTCTCCTTGTCTCTCTGTGTAACTCTGACTTTCAAATAAATAAACAAATCTTTAAAAAAGAAAGACTTGCTGCAGAAAGTTCTCCTGGGACAAAGTTAGTGTTGAAAACATGAATCATAGCATTTAATAGGGTACAAGAGAAGTGTGCCCATGATTTCATCAGTCACGAGGGACTATTTCCTACATCTCTTTTCTGCTCATGGGATCAGTGCCATGTGTGTATATACTTATGGGTTTTAGAGCATATTATCTCAAAATATGGCAGCTTGACATTTGAGTAAACAGCAGTAACAGAAATGTCACTCATGTCCTCTTCTAGCCCTTCTGCCTTGAAGCAGATGAAAGGATCCCCTTCCTCCAGAAAGAAACATCCTAGAAGCAAAGGACAAGAGAAAGATGAGGACAAGGGCCAATCTATACCAAGCTCCCCAACTCTAGCTCTCACCTCCGGCTTTCAGGCCCTCCCCTTTGAGATGCCTTTCCCACTACTTAGATAGTGCCAGGTGATCATAAGCTATGAGCAGCCATAGTACGGTCCTCCCACAGGAGCACAGACTCTGCTTACACTATTTCTTTTTTTTTTTTTTTACTTTTATTTAGATTATAAGTTTCCAAGGTACAACTTATGGATTACAATGGTTTTCCCCCCTTACTTTCCCTCTCCCCCCGCAATCCTCCCCCCTTGCCCACTCCCTCCACCCTTTCGTTCACATCCAGATTCATTTTCACTTCTCTTTGTATACATGAGATCAATTTAGCATGTGTTAAGTAAAGAATTCGTCCATTTGCCCTCATATAGTAACACAAGGTGAAATATGCTATTTGGGTACTCGTTATAGCATTGAATCACATTGTACAGCACATTAAGGACAGAGATCCTACATGATATATATATATACATATATATATATATTTGAAATTGATTAAAATTTTTTTTTTTGCAATTTCTAACGTAACACTGAGTTTTTTTTTTTTTTCGGTTATCTTTATATAGAGAAGATCGGTTCAGTATGTATTAAGTAAAGATTTCATCAGTTTGCATCCACACAGAAACACAAAGTGTAAAAATACTGTTTCAGCACTAGTTACAGCGTTACTTCACATTAGATAACATATTAAAGACAGATCCCGCATGGGATGTAAGTACACAGTGACTCCTGGTGTTAATTTAACAATTTGACACTCTTATTTATGGCATCAGAAATCTCCCTAGGCTCTAGTCATGAGTTGCTGAGGCTATGGAAGCCTTTAGGGTTCACCGACTTCGATCCCATTCCGACAGGGTCACAGTCAAAGTGGAGGTCCTCTCCTCCCTTCGGAGAAAGGTACCTTCTTCTTTGGTAGCCCCGTTCCTTCCACTGGGATCTCACTCGCTGAGGTCTTTCATTTAGGTCTTCTTTTTTTTTTTTTTTTTTTCTTTTCCAGAGTGTCTTGGCTTTCCATGCCTAAAATACTCTCATGGGCTCTTGAGCCAGATCTGAATGCCTTAAGGGCTGATTCCGAGGCCAGAGTGTTATTTAGGACATCTGTTATTCTATGAGTCTTCTGTGACTCTGTTTCCCATGCTGGATCATTCTCTCCCTTTCTGGTCCTATCTGTTTGTATTGGCTGAAACTAGTCTTGTTTGTGTGTTCCCTCCGACTCTTAGGCCTATCAGTGTGATCAATTGCTTACACTATTTCTATCATCTGTCTCATCCTCAAGTTTCTTCTGCAATGGAGGAAGTAGGAGTAAGTGAGGAAAGAAGTCAGCTGCCTGAGGAAGTTGAAAGGAAGGAGTAAAAGATGGCCCAAGTAAAAGATGACCCCCGATTAGGAAGGAGCTAGAGAAAGAAGGATGAAAAGAAGGGAATGATGAGGTTATGATATATATCCTCTTTAGCACCTCCTTTTCTACTGCTTTGCCAATTCTGATGAAACTAGCTGTCATGAGCACCCTGACACTTGCAGCTGGAACTTCCTGTATTTGCCTGAGGAGTACACATATTCACTCACAAATATGTGGATTCTGTGATATAATAAGGCAGAGTACCAGACCTCAGGGACTTATCAGAGTATTAATATGCCACAGCCTAGGTATACATGGGAATAGGTTCCCATGTACTTTGAAATCTAGTGAAGAGACAAGTAGGTTCACAAACAGCCAGTATCTAAGATAGGATAAAAGTTAATTTTTCCAAGAAAATCAGAAAGAAAATCATAATTAGGGAAACACAAAGAAAGATGCAGATAGGAGGTTGCCTCTGAGTTAAATTTTGAACTTCTATTTATCAATACTTAATTTCACAGTCAAGATGAGGCTGGGAAAGCCAGGTATAAGTGAAAAATTCAATTCAAGAGAAGAGAGTGAAAATGCATGCCTTCTCTACACAGTATATATTTCTGTATGATTAAAGGAGATGATTATACATGGAGCAGCATGAGCTTGGGCTGGGAATGTGTTTTATCCACTTATGTATAGTACATATTTTCAAATGTTTACTAAAGGGCTCAGTAGTCCAGATCATGGCAGAGGCATTGAATGTCAGTGTAAAGTAGTTCTCTTATTCTCCAGGTAATGGGGAGTCATTGAATACTTATTTGGTGGTAGCATCTTGACCAGATCACCAAGACTGATCTGACAGACTGCATTGAATGAACTGAAATAGACTAGAGGCAAGAAAAACAGTTGGGAGATCAGTATAGTTAGTTCAATAAGCCAATATAAGATTGATCTGTGGCAGCAGCTCAAATACATTCAATATATAAGATGGTAAACTATTTAAGCCATGGCCACTTTAAAATCTTTTGTAATAAGAAAGGCAAAAAGTGATTTTTATATCTGATTGATTTCACAGCCTCCCACACAATTTTTTTAAAGATTATATTTATTTATTTGATAGGTAGAGTTACAGACAGAGAGAAGGAGAGACAGAGAGAAAGGTCTTCCATCTGCAAAATTCCTTCCCCAAATGGCTGCAATGGCTGGAGCTGGGATGATCTGAAGCCATGATCCAGGAGCTTCTTCCAGGTCTCCAATGCAGGTTTAGGGACTCGAGCTCTTGAATCATCTTCCACTGCTTTTCCAGGCCATAAGCAGAGAGTTAGAACAGAACAGGAGCAGCCGGGGACACAAGCTGGTGCCTATATGGGATGCCAGTGCTGAAGGTGGAAGCTTAGCCTACAACACCACAGTGCTGGCCCCACACAATTATTAAAAACACAAAATAGCAGACTTAAAGAAAATTAGGGTTAAACCATCTTGTTTTACAAATGAAGAAACTGAAACTCAAAAAAAGAGAGAAAGTTAAATGTTCAAGGTCATAGAATTACGAAGTGGCAGAGCTGGGACTTGACCCTAAGTTCCTTAACTCTACACAATGGTTCATGTCTTGAAGAATGTTCTCATCTCAAAGTATTAGAGTTTTCTTTTTTTTATTAATTTTTTATTTATTTAAAAGGCAGAGTGACAGAGAAACACACAGAAAAAGAGAATGCAGGGTGAGAGAACAATAATCTTCAATCTGCTGGTTCATTCCTTAAATGCCTACCACAGCCTAGGCTGGGCTAGGTTGAAGCCAGGAGCCAGAAACTCTATCTGGGTTTCACACATAGACGACAGAGATCCAAGTACTTGAGCCATCATCTCTGCTGCCTCCAGTGGTGCCATTAGCAGAAAGCTAAATCAGAATTGGTGAGATTCAATCCCAGGCACTTTGATATGGGGTGCAGATGTCCCAAGCAGAAGCTGTGCCTCAATACCCACACCTGTATCTGTTTTAACTTCTTCTTTCATCACAATCCTGATATCCCACATTCGTCTTCTAACAATGCCCTGACATTACACACCCCTTCTATTCCAAAGCTCTATTATCCCCTCTCCCTGTTTTCTGATTTACTGAAACTATGGCATTTTTCCCTACTGGTTTCAATTCTCATTGAAAATATCCAGTTTCTTGTTAAACCTGTGCTCTTGATGTAGGCAGGGAGGTAGTGGCAGGAGGATCTGAGGTCAGACAGTAGCACCCTGCTGTACTGTCCACTGCATCCCTGGCCCAAGCTGCTGAAAC
Source organism: Sylvilagus floridanus (assembly GCA_949820135.1). Taxonomy (NCBI): domain Eukaryota; kingdom Metazoa; phylum Chordata; class Mammalia; order Lagomorpha; family Leporidae; genus Sylvilagus; species Sylvilagus floridanus. The sequence continues at coordinate 85,581,819 of OX463223.1, forward strand.
AATCCCCTTTCCCTACACCATTCAAAGCCACTCCTTTCTGTGCATCACCCAAACCCCACTTTCTGTGTATCATCCAAATCCCTTTTCTGTGCACTGCCCAAACTCTTCCTATGCCCCTAAAACTACACTCCCATTCTGTGAAGTATAAAACCACAACTTGCACAATTTTGCCACTTAGACTCCACACCAGCTAAAAGTATCCAATATGGCTGCATGTTGCATCCCTGTGATGATTTTTGGGTCATTATAGTAAATTGCCAGCAAAATGCCAACAGTCACCCTGTCACACACCAATACCATGACACTTTTGAGATTTCCATAAAAGGAAAAGGAAAGGAACAGACCCAAACTCCATCCCCATAAATATCAATTTAGTCCTGCCCCAGACACCATCTGCTATGCCTTCAGTTCATACAAAAGAATGGCTTCAAACCCTGTTGATTGCATTTCCTTCTTTTCCAAGCTTGCCCACACTCATTCTTGAGTGCGTGCTTTCACTTTAAATAAATCGTCATTCTCTACTCACTTTTATGTACATCTCTTCCTTGAATTCCTTCTTGCATGGAGACAAGTACCTGGACCAAACCTAACCAGGAGCCACCCCACAAACACTCTGAGTGGCTACAATTCTGCTCCCATTTACAGAATCAGGGCAGTAGTGAAGCAGAGAGATGAAGTGACTTCATTCATTCATTCATACCCATTCATACCTCATTCCAGAAAATTGTTTAGAGGAACAAGTGAAGCAAAACATCTAAGGATCTCAGAAAGAATCCTGTATCTCAAAAAGGGTCTAGGGTTCTGTCGCTGCATTAAGAAATTCCTGGTAGTATGAAGAAATTGTATAGGGTTTTTCTCCCATTTTTGTTTCGGAAGATACCATTCTACAGCTGCATATTGGCTTTTCTTTTTGTATTCTCTGTTCTGGATACCAGTAGGATACAATTAAAGCTTACAATTTCATGAGCTCATAAAAGTAGGAGATGAGAATGAAGGTATTGGATTCTCATGTAATTAATGGCATTTGCCACCTGTGGTCATCATTCTGTTAGTCATGAAGTGTTTATTGATTATATTAGAGGAAGTAATCAGAATACTAAGTTATAAGAACTCTATGTATTCCTATTTTAGTTAGAATTTGAAAAAAATATTTTCCATATGAAATGATGTTGAGGAAAGCCACTTCCCTTCCCCACAAATACAAAAAATTAGCCAATCCCAATAAGATATTGTGCTATTACATTCCTTTCTAGTGGTAAAAAAAGGCTTAAATAATTAAGCCATTTTTCTACTCTTAGCTTGAATAATTACTATATTGTGTTAATGGATGAGGGGCTATTTCCAAGGTTTCACGAACCAGAATCAATATGTTGTTTAGACTTCCTGTTACATTAACCTCCAAAGAACTGACTTGTTTTAGAGATTTGCTATTGGCTCTTTCTTAACAATTGCATAAAATTTTCCTACACTGTGCTTTGAAGATCAAATCAGGCCTATAACTGAGACAGAAGTTATGTCAATTATGCACTTATGATAATTAATATGGATAAAAACCTTTACAGTTCAAAAATAAATTTACATCATGTGTGTCATTTAATTCTCATAAAAACCTGTGTGGTGTCATTATACAAACTTTACAGTTGATAAATCTGAATATCAGGTCATTAGAAGAACTAACTAATTTATATGCATACAAGATGTGCAAGTTGCTTTATAGTCAGTGTCTCAGCTAATACTGCCAATAAGATTAAGAAATAAATATCATTATTTCCATTTTACAGAAAAAGAACCAGAACTTAGAAATATTAGTAAATTATGTGATATGCCTAGAAGTATGAAATTGAACTTGAATCTAGGTTTGATGTCTGAGCATATGCTTTTGTTTGTAAATTAAAAAAAAATGGTGGATAGTGTTACTATAAACTTTCCTCTTAGAACTGTTATTGCTATCAACAAACAATAAATGCTGGTGAGGATGTGGGGAAAAAGGTACCCTAATCCACTGTTGGTAGTAATGTAAACTGGTGCAACCACTGTGGAAGACAATATGGAGATACCTCAGAAATCTGAAGATAGATCTACCATATGATCCAGTAATCCCACTCCTGGAAATTTACCCAAACAAAATGAAATCAGCATATGAAAGAGTTATTTATACCCTCAGGTTCATTGCAGCTCAATTTGCAATAGCCAAGAATGGAATCAACCCAGATGTCATCAACTGTTGACTCAGTGGTTAAAAAACAATCCTGTCTTTTACAACAAAATGGATGCACCTGGAAGCCATTATATTTAGTGAAATAAACTAGTCCCAAAAAGACAAATAACATGTTTTATCTGATCTGTGGTAAGGAGATTCAATGATTGCTTACAGCCCTTATCTCTACTGTTGAGGAACAGTGTTTTTTTCTTCATACTATTTGCTGGACTGTTTACTTAGTGTAAGGTTTATGAGTACAAACTAAACTGAAAATAGGTATTTGTAAAAATTGAGAGTGGGAATAGGAGAGGGAGGAGGAAGAAAGGCGGGAGCATTGGTGGGAGGGAGGGTGTGGTGGGAAGTATTATGTTCCTAAATCTGTATATACGAAACACAAGAAATTTATATATCTTAAATAAAATTAAAAAAAAAGAACTGCTGTTGTTGTATTCCATAATTTTTGATATGCTGTGTTTTATATTCATTTGTTTATCACTGTGGTTTGATGGCTTAATATATTGTCAAGTTTGATTCTTTTCTACTTCTCTTTTGTATTTCTGCTCTTCGAGTGGGTTTTATACTTTTATGTGTTTTCATGATGGTAGTGTTTCTTTTGCTTCTGAATGTAGTATTCTCATAACCATCTTTTGTAAGGCTAGTCTGGTGGGAAGTTTTATTTCTCTTCATTTATAAACGAGAGCTTTTCTTGATATATCACACTTAGTTGGTAGAGTTTTTATTTGTTTGTTTGTGGAAGTTGGAATATGTCCTTGCATCCCCTCTCAGACTGTAATATTTCTGTTGAGACATCTGCTCTTAGTTTAATACGTTTCCTGAAATGTGATGTGACACTTTGTTTCATAGTTTTTAGAATTATCTCTTGGGACCGTCTCTGTGGTGTAGTGGTTAAAGCCACCGCCTGCAGTGCTAGCATCCCATATGGGTGCCGGTACAAGTCCCAGCTGCTCCACTTCCAATTCAGCTCTCTGCTATGTCTTGGGAAAGCAGTAGAAGATGACCCAAGTCCTTGGGTTCCTGCACCCACGTGGAGACTCGGAAGAAGTTCCTGGCTCCTGGCTTTGGATTGGACCAGTACTGGCTATTGTGGCCATCCGGGGAGTGATCCAGCAGACTGTAGACTCTCTCTCTCTCTCTCTCTCTCTCTCTCTCTCTCTCTCTCTCTGCCTTTCAAATAAAATAAATAAATCTTCTTTTAAAAAAATTATCTCACACTTTTGACAGTTTCACTAAAACCTGCTATGGTCAAGAAGTTTCCTGGTATGTCTATTTCAGGCCTTATACCTCTTATACTTGAATATCCGTATCCTACCCAACATTGGGGAAGTTTTCACTTATTATTTCATTGGATAGGTTTTTTTATGTTGCTATATTTTCTCTTTCTTATGTAAGTCCCAAAATTTGAATATCTGTGTATTTAATGATATCCCTAAGGTCTTGGTAGCCATCTTCACTCTTTTCTATTGTTTTTCTTCATTTATTTATTTATTTATTTGGTCTGACTAGGATATTTCAGAAGACCTGTCTTCAAGCCCAGATATTATTTCTTTTTCTTTTATTTTTAGAGATTTTTTTTGACAGGCAGAGTGGACAGTGAGAGAGAGAGACAGAGAGAAAGGTCTTCCTTTGCCGTTGATTCACCCTCCAATGGCCACCGCGGTCGGCGTACTGCAGCGGCGCACCACGCTCATCTGATGGCAGGAGCCAGGTGCCAGGTGCTTTTCCTGGTCTCCCATGTGGGTGCAGGGCCCAAGCACTTGGGCCATCCTCCACTGCACTCCCGGGCCACAGCAGAGAGCTAGCCTGGAAAAGGGGCAACCAGGACAGAATCCGGCGCCCCAACCAGGACTAGAACCCGGTGTGCCGGCACCGCAAGGCGGAGGATTAGCCTGTTGAGCCACGGCGGCGGCCGAGATTTTAATTTATTTATTTAAAAGAATTACAAGAGGGAGAGGGAGAGGGAAACACACACACACAAACACACAGACACAGAGAGAAAGAGAGAGAGAGAGAGAAACTTCTATCTGCTGGGTCACTCCTCAATTGACTGCAATGGCCAGGGCTGGGTCAGGCCAAAGCCAGAAGCCAAGAGGTTCATCCGGGTCTCCCACATAGGTGTAAGGGCCCAAGCACTTGGGCCATCCTCTGCCTCTCTCCTGATGTAGTCTTTTGTTGAGCCTTGCATCGGGATTTTTCATCTGACTTAACTGAGTTCTTCATTCCCAAGATTTTTGTTTGGCTCTTTTTCAAGTTCTCTCTCTTTTGGCTGAATACTTCTTTCATGTCATGATTTGTTTTCCTAAATTCATTGAACTGCCTGTATTCTTTTATATTTCATTGAGCTTCTTCATACTCATTCTTCTGAATTCTTTGTCAGACACTTTGTCAATCTCCTTTTATTTAAGATCTATTGCTACAGTTATCGGATTCCTTTGGAAGCATCATAGCACCTTTTGCCACAGCTTTGCCCCTGCATTAAGATTTGCTCATCTGATGGATCTCCAATATTTTTTAAAGATTTATTTATTTTTTTAAAGTAAGAGTTACACTAAGAGATGAGAGGAAGAGAGAGAGAGAGAGAGAGAGAGAGAGAGAGAGAGAGAGAGAGAGAATCTTCCATCTAATGGTTCATTCCCCAATTGACCGCAACAGCTAGAGAAGCGCTGGTCCGAAGCCAGGAGCCAGGAGCTTCTTCTGGGTCTCCCATGAGGTGCAGGGGCCCAAGGACTTGGGCCATCTTCTACTGCTTTCCCAGGCCATAGCAGAGAACTGAATCAGAAATGGAACAGCTGGTCTCCAACCGGCGCCAACTTGGGATGCTGGCATTTCAGTCCAGGGCGTTAACCCACTGTGCCACAGCACCAGCCCCGATCTCCACTACTTTTATAAAATAATAAAAAAAATTACTTTTGATCCCTTTGACTCTTAATCCTATCATTATGATCAATTATGAACTGAAACTGATCAGTTTGACTAGTGAGATGGCATTGGTACATGCCACCTTGATGGGATTCAATTGGAATCCCCTGGCACGTTTCTACCTCTACCGTTTGGGCAAGTCCAATTGAGCACGTCCCCAAAACTGTACATCTCTTCCTTCTCTTATTCCAACTCTTATATTTAATAGGGATCGCTTTTCAGTTAAATTTAAACACCTAAGAATAATTGTGTGTTAATTACAGAGTAAAACCAATAGTATTAACTAGAACAAAAAAAAAAAGTAATAAAGTAGTAAGTTGTTCCTCGACAGTCAGGACAAGCACTGAACAAGTCATTGTTTCTCATAGTGCCCATTTCACTTCATCAGGTTTCCTTTTAGGTGCTCGGTTAGCTGTCACAGATCAGGAAGAACATATGCTATTTGTCCCCCTGGGACTGGCTTAATTCACTCAGCATTATGTTTTCCAGATTCCTCCATTTGGTTGCTAATGACCGGATTTCATTTTTTTTGTTTATTGCTGTATAGTATTCTATAGCATACATATCCCATAATTATTTATCCAGTCTACTGCTCATGGGCATTTAGGTTGATTCCATGTTTTAGCTATTGTGAATTGAGCTGCAATAAACATTAAGGTGCAGACAACTCTTTTATTTGCCAACTTAATTTCATTTGGGTAAATTCCAAGGAGTGAGATGGCTGGGTCATGTGGTAGGGTTATATTCAGGTTTCTGAGGAATCTCCAGACTGACTACCATGTGGACTTTATCAGTTTGCATTCCCACCAACAGTGGGTTAGTGTCCCTTTTTCCCCACATCCTCTCCAGCATCTGTTTTTGGTAGAGTTCTGTGTGTGAGCCATTCTCATTGGGGTGAGGTAAAACCTCATTGTGGTTTTGATTTGCATTTCCCCAATTGCTGATGATCCTGAACATTTTTTCATGTGTCTGTTTGCTACTTAGATTTCCTCCTTTGAAAAAATGTCTATTGAGGTCCTTGGCCCATCTCTTAAGTGGGTTGTTTGTTTTGATGTTGTGGAGTTTCTTGATCTCTTTGTAGATTCTGGTTATTAACCCTTTATCTGTTGCATAGTTTGCAAATATTTTTTCCCATTCTGTCAGTTGCCTCTTCACTTTCCTGACTGTTTCTTTTGCAGTACAGAAGCTTCTCAATTGTACCAGTACCATGCTGTTTTGATAACAACTGCCCTGTAGTATGTCCTGAAATCTGGTATTGTGATGCCTCCAGCTTTGTTTTTGTTGTACAAGATTGCTTTAGCTATTCGAGGTCCCCTGTATCTCCATATGAATTTCAGCATCATTTTTTCCAGATCTGAGAAGAATGTCTTTGTCAGTTTCAGTTCATAATTTATCATAATGACAGGATTAGTAGTCAAAGGGATCGAATAAACAAGACTAGCATCTGCTAATACTAACTGATAGAGTTAAAAAGGAGAGAATGACCCAACATGGGAAGTGTGATACACAGCAGACTCAAAGAATGGCAGATGTCCTAAACAGCACTCTGGCCTCAGAATCAGTCCTTAAGGTATTCAGATCTGGCTAAAAATCCCATGAGAGTATTTCAGGCATGGAAAGCCAAGACACTCTGGCAAAAAAATTACCTAAATGTGAGTGAGATCCCAGCTGAAAGAATGGGCCATCAAAGAAGGAGGTACCTTTCTCTGAAGGGAGGAGAGAACTTCCACTTTGACTACAGCCTTGTCTAAATAAGATTGGTGTTGGCAAACTCAAAAGGCTTCCAATTCCTAAACAAGAGTGTCAATTATTAAATCTGCAACAGGAGTCACTGTGCACTTACTCCCCATGTAGGATCTCTGTCCTTAATATGTGTACTATGTGAATTAACTAGTACTCAAACAGTACTTTGTACTTCGTGTTTCTGTGTGGGTGCAGTCTGTTGAAATCTTTACTTAGTATATACTAGGTTGATCTTCTGTATATAAAGATTATTTAAAATGAATCTTGATGTGAATTGGATGAGTGAGGGAGCAGAAGATGGAATGGCTGTGGGTGGGAGGGTGGTTAAGTGGGGAAAAGCTGCTATAATCCAAAAGTTTCACTTTGGAAATTTATATTTATTAAAGAAAAAAAAGAAAATACACAAAAATGTTGCTTTTGGTGTAAATGGATTCCTCCTAAAGGTCTATCTTAGGCTATCATTTTCATAGGCTATAGTCTTTAGTTCCAGTTTGACACTTTGGAATAGTGTCCCTGTAGCCTCTTCACTTTCAATTACATGTGATGACTGGGTCAGTAAGCCCTTGTAGTTGCACAGATAAGTGTGGTTCATGCAGCAGTGATGGTGGGGCTCTACTATGTGTTCACTCTGGCAGTGGGAGTGGTCACAAGAAACATTTGATATATTTTTTTTTCCTCAACAACTATGGCAACATGTGTTGTATGTGTGAATTCAAGCCAAACAGAGGTGTAGGCTGTGGATGGGATGACAGTGGTGGCAGGGGATTGTAGCATGGAACGCTAGACCTCAGCCTCTATAGGGAGCCAACTGTGGATCAGTTGTTGCAGTGAGGGTGGGGCATGCAGCATCCTACACATGCCTTCAGATCCAGCAGCAGCTGGAGCTGACTGAAGGCTGGCCATGGCTGTAGCTGCAGGGAGTGTGTAGCATGGAAGCTAAGCCCTCATTATCAAGAGTAGTGCAGATTGATGGTGGACCAGCAACATGCTTTGACCCATATGTTGTCCTACTGCAGCACCCTAGGTTCTGGGTATTTGGAGAACACAGTGCCAAAACTTTCTCTGAAACAAAGCTACAGTACAACCTCCAGGTAGCTGCCATGACTGGGCTCTAAGGTTGTGATATCTGTGGGACTCTCCTGTTACTAGGGGTGCAGTATATCCCTGGTGATGGGTCCCGTGAAGACTCTCCTATTTACCTCCTTCCACAGTATTGGAGAGTCCCCCTGCCAAGGATTATGTCTGCCAGGGTCCTTTTTCCACTCTCTGTGACATTGTCTCAGATCCCCTTATCTTACAATATTCCTTTCTCTCCCTTGCTAGGTTCCAGTGCCATTCACCTTGAAATGCAGCTATTTGTTTGCTTGCTATTGCTTTGTGGAAGAGGAAGTAGGCACTGGGCATCACTATTTGGCCTTCTTTCCAGTCATATATTTGCTTTTAGAAATGCATAAAAAAATTTAATAAGGATATAAAGAAACTGAGAAAAATACTACCTCTGAGATCAGATTGTATGCAAAAATATGTTTTAAAGATGAATTTATTCTTATTCTTTAATGGCAAAATACAAGTATTATTTCTATGGTTAAAAACTCTAACCTCATACAAAAAATTAGAACAAATTTGGTCTTATTTGTAAGACCACGATGATGGTCTCAAATAAAAACATGGTGGAACACATTGGAGCCCTCAGAAGCACTCCAAAACAATCTCCTATTCTATATTCATGAGATCCTGTTTGCCAGGTACCAGGCTTTTTGACATTATGCAACTCAATGATTTTTAGTCATTTATACATTTGTGCAACCATTATCATGATTCAGGTTGGGGACGTTTCTCAAACTCCAAATCAAGTCCCTGTTCCTACTTTCAATCATTTTTGTTTCCATCCCCAATCACAACCACTGATCTCCTCCCATCTCTATAGATTCATTATTTCTGGATATTTAATATCAGAGGATATTATACAGTATGTGGTTCTTTATGTGAGACACTTTCACTGAGCTTAACATTCACCCATGTTGAAGTCCATATTGTCAGTTTTTCATTAATTTTTATTTGTCGAACAATGTTTAATAGTCGATTTACCACATTTTGTTTACCCCTTCATCAGCTGACGGCCATTTGGATTGTTTCTTCTTTTTGGCTCATTTGAATAATGCTTCTATCAACATAAACAAGTCAATTTGTGCACATATGTTTGTAATTCCTTTAAATAAATGCCTAGCAGTGAAATTGCTGGGGCTTATGGTTAAATTCATGTTAAGTTTTTTACGAAACTGCAAAAATATTTTCTAAATGATACCTTTTTACATTCCCACCAACAAAGCACTCAGGTTCTGAATATTTCACATGCTCACCGACACTTGTTATTATCTGTCCTTTTGATTACAGACTTTCTAGAGGGTTTGAAATAATATCTGATTGGGATTTAAACTTGAATTTATTTAATGACTAATGATATTGAGCATATTTTCAGGAATTTATGAGTCATTTATATGTTTTCCTTAGTATAACATATATTCACATCTTTAGCCCAATTGTGTACATTAAAGACTTCATTTTTTAGGACAATTTTCAATTCACAGTAAAATTGAAGGAGAAGTACAGATTTCTCAAATGCCCATCCTCACACACACGTATAGCCTCCCTCATTATCAATACCTTGGATGAACTTACATTGACATATAACAATTACTCAAAGTTCATAGTTTACATTAGGATTCATTCTTGGTATTGTCTGATCAATGAATTTGGACAATTGTACAATGACCTGTATCCTCCACTATAGAATCATGTGGGGTGTCATTTTTTTAAATTCAGCCATTTGTCTTGTTATAATAACTTTAATGTATTGTGTATAAAAGTCTTTTACCAGATATATAACTTTCAGAAATTGTTTCCTGGGGCCAGCGCCATGGATCACTTGGTTAATCCTCTGCCTGAGGCACTGGCATCCCATATGGGTGCTGGGTTCTAGTCTTGGTTGCTCCTTTTCTAGCCCAGCTCTCTGCTGTGGCCCGGGAAGGGCAGTGGAGGATGGCCCAAGTGCTTGGGCCCCTGCACCCACGTGGGAGACCAGGAGGAAGCACCTGGCTCCTGGCTTAGGATCAGCACAGTGCCGACCGTAGCGGCCATTTGGGGAGTGAACCAACAAAAAGAAGACCTTTGCCTCTCTCTCTCACTGTCTATAATTCTACCTGTCAAATGAAAAAAAAGAAATTGTTTCCTGGTTTGTGCCTTCTCTTTTCATTTTTTAACAGTACTTTTAAGGAATATAAGTTTTTAATTTTTATGCAGTTCATGTATTGTATCTAAGAACACTTTGCCTAAGACACAGTCACAAAGATTGCTTATATGTTTCCTTCAAATACTTTTATAGTCTTAGCTTTCTGTTTAGGTCTATGATCCTCTTTGAGTTTTGTTTATATATTTAATTTTATTTAAGGTTCACACGTTTCATGTATTTCATATATACAGTTTTAGGAACATAGTGATATGTCTCACCCTACCCTCCATCCTGCCCAAACTCCCTCCTTGTTCCTCCTCCCTTTCCTATCCCCACTCTTAATTTTTACAGAGATCAATTTTCAGTTTATTTCATACTCATAACATCAGCCCTGCACTAAGTAAAGAATTCAAATAGTAAGAGAGATAGAGAAAAAAAAAAAAAAACACTGTTCCTCAACAGTAGAGACAAGGTCTGTAAACAAACATCGAATCTTAAAATGTCAATTTCACTCCAGTACCTTACATTTTAGGTGTTCTATTAGTTACCACAGATTGTCTATCATATGATGTAAGGATCCAAATTCACCTTTTTGTATGTGGACATCCAAGTGTTCCAGTATCGCTTGTTGAAGACCCTTTCCACTGAATTGCTCTCACACTTTTGTTGAAATGCAAGTGATCATAAACACATGTGTTTTACTTTGGGACTCAGTTCTGTTCCACCGTCTTTAGGCCATCAGTACACCATCTTGATTATGGTAGCTTTCTAGTATGGTTCAACATAGGAACATATAAATCCTCCACTCTGTTCTTCTCTTTCAAAAATATGTGGGATATGCTGAATCTTTTGAATTTCCATATAAATTTTAGAACCAACTTGTCAGATTTTGCTAACAATCCTGCAGGAATTTTGACAGGTATCACATTAAATCTATCAATCAATATGGAGAATATTTTTGTTTAACATTATTGATTCTTTTGATCCACAAATGTGGAGTATGTCTTCATTTATTTAATTCTTTCATAGTTTGTCTCACCAGTGTTTTATAGTTTTCATTTTATAAGTTGTGCATTTTTGATACATTTATTCTTAAGCATTCAATTTTTAAATCTTATGAATAAAATTGTCATGATAAATTTATTTTTGGATTTTTCTTTGTTAGTTTATGAAAAACTATTTATTTTGTATACTGATATTGTTTCCCACTTCTGTTCTTTTTAAGAAGTTTTAAAAGTTAGATATTTTACTTCCTTAAGTGTTTGCTAACTATCTCTAGTGAAGTCATCTGCTACTTGCCTTTTGTAATAGAGAGATTTCTTATTCTTAACTCAGTTTGATTTTATTTCAGTCACTTGTCGTAGAGCTATTCAGATTTATTTATCTTTTTAATTTTTTTTGACAGAGTGGACAGTGAGAGAGAGAGACAGAAAGAAAGGTCTTCCTTTTTCCGTTGGTTCACCCCACAATGGCCGCTGTGGCCGGTGCACCACGCTGATCTGAAGCCAGGAGCCATGTGCTTCTCCTGGTCTCCCATGCAGGTGCAGGGCCCAAGGACCTGGGCCATCCTCCACTGCCTTCCCGGGCCACAGCAGAGAGCTGGACTGGAAGAGGAGCAGACCGGGACTAGAACCCGGGGTGCCGGCACCGCAGGAGGAGGATTAACCTATTGAGCTGAGGCACGGGCCCCAGATATATTTTTGAGAAAATTTTGGTAATCTGTTTCCAATGGTCTGATTTGTTGACAGAAAGTTATGCATAGTATTTGCTAATACTCCCTTTTGATTTCTATGACATCAGTAACATTGTCCTTTCTTTTACTTCTGATTTTAGTAATTTAAGTCATGCCTCTTTTTCTTAGTCTAACTAAAGATTTAATTTGTTTACCTTTTCAGAGAAGCAACTTTTGGTTTCATCAATTTTCTTGATTGCCTTTGTATTTTCTATTTCATTGAATTCTGCTCTAATCTTTATTATTTACTTTCTTCTACATGCACTAGATTTTGTTTGTCTTTTTTTCCTAGTTTCCTAAGACAAATTAGGTTATATATTTGGGATTTTTTTATTTTTTAATGTAGGATTCTATACATATACATTTCCTTCTAAGCACTATTTTAATTGCATCCCCCGAATTATGCTTACTTTGTATTTAAATTCAAAATGCCTTCTAATTTACATGTGATTTTATTCATTGACCCCTTGATTATTTAAGAGTAGGTTGCTAAATTTCCACATATTTATAATAAGTTAAATTTCTTTCTGTTTTTTTTATTACTGTCTTCACATTGAAAATAAAGACTGGACAGGGGCTGGTGCCATGGTGCAATAGGTTAATCCTTCGCCTGCGATGGCAGCATCCCCTTTGGGTGCTGGTTCTAGTCTCGGCTGCTCCTCTTCCAATCCAGCTGCTTGCTGTGGTCTGGAAAAGCAGCAGAAGATGGCCAAAGTGCTTGGGCTCCTGCACCCATATGGGAGACCAGGAAGAAGCAGCTGGCTCCTGGCTTTGGTTCGGCACAGCTCTGGCCAATGAGGCTATTTGGGGAGTGAACCAATGGAAGGAAGACCTTTCTGTCTCTCTCTCTCACTGTCTGTAACTCTACCTCTCAAATAACTAAATAAAATCTTTAGAAAAAAAAAAGAAAAGAAGACTGGACGGATATCCAGTTTGACTCAAAGCAATAACCCCCCCCTAAATCAAAATGACACAAATCTGAGGCCACATTGTTGATCGTTTAACACAACAACAAAAAAGGAAACTTTTTACCTCTTTTTTTTATCTATATGATCAAAGAAAATGAGTAAATGAGATCAGATCATTACCTCATGATCATCTTTGGCTGCCAGGTGAAATTTGGAACACGACTGATCACTTTGCTGTATTCACTGAGAGCAGAATAAAAGAGTAAAAATTTGTGTCACAGGGATAAGGAGATAGTTTTTCAGAATTGTTGACATCTCAAATATGGATTTATCTATCTCTTTTAGTACTTTAAATTTTATCAGACCCTAGTAACTTTCAACCACTGTCATTCTCCCTGAAGAAATCGAATGTGTTTGTTTTCCATTTGTAATAGTGGATACTTTATCTCTCATTTGCACAACCAGAGACTTTTTAAGCTTCAGACGTCTCCCTTATCCTAGAGTGAGGAGTTGGGTTTAGGTACAGTCATTTTGTAGTTGGTACTTGTTTTAAACCATGGAATACAAATGAGTTATATAATAGGTCTTTCCACTAACAGGTCAGTTTGTCACTGTAATTGTCTTTATGGATGTTGAGAAAGTAAGTACTTTGGGCAGTGTAGTTTTTTTACCTCAGGCATATGTTTTTCAAGAGCTGAATGGTACTTATGGACCAGCCAACCCAATTGTGTCAGAGGGTATTAAAAATTTACTGCTTCCATTGTCCCTAAGTTATTGCTTTATGGAACCGTAAGTAGTGGTTGTGGTGAGAGGCAGTGACAGGCTTTTAGTGCTGCCCATTTTGTCTTCATGTTATGTCAAATTTAAGCAAAATTGTTGAGTGTCCTGGAATGGCAAAATATTTTCTGATGTCTACTCCTATTAAGGCAACCATATTTTGTGAACAAATGGGCTTCAGGAGTTCCCATTTCTGCCACCTGCTTATAGCTTCTAGGGAACAGTAATACATTTACCAGCACAGGAAGAGTTACTTGGGCTTTCATGTTGCAATTTACTAGTCAACCCCTGAATTCCATTTTGCTCCCATTGGCCTGGCATACTTTCCAAGGAAGTAAGCAAAAGTGATTAATGAAATATTTCCTGAGTGATTGCACCACTCTTAGATTAGAGCTATTTTTTATTGATAGAAAAATAGTAGTGGTAACTAGGATTTATTTATTTATTGTAATAAGAAAGTTCCCAAACAATCACACACAAAGCACACCTCTTGATTTTTCCATATGAAGCATGAAGCCAGATTAATTTCTAATGATTTCCGGAATGTCATTTAAATTTCATAAAAAGCCTATAGTGTGAAAGAATCAAAAAATAAATGTTCTTTTATCAGGATCATCTTGCTGCAGAGTTATGAGGAAAATTTCAGCCCTTGGTCATGTAAATCTCTAAGTATTCTAATTAACAAAAAGCCTTTGTTGTGTTACAGGACACCTAGGTGTCTCCGGGGATGGTGGAGAATGTCAGTGTGTCCAAAATCAGAAAACTTAGAACCTGTAATTCTACATCCTTGTTTGGTGAAGCACTGAGGCCAGTGACTGACTGATGATTTTTAGCTTGGACAGTTAAAAAATGACTTTGCTTAGCACTGTTCAAAACCACAGAGTACAAAAAAGACCTAACTGAAACGGTCCCTTTATTGACTTCCATAAAAGCAAACCTAGAAATCATTTACTTCGACCCTTTTATTGTAAAACCTAGGCCCTAGGTGTGAGTAATGATGCAATATGCCCAAAGTTCTCCAACTAGTTACTAGTAGATTAAGACCTGGTATTTTCCTGGCCAGTGTTCTTTCTGCAACATCACACCATAAGTCAGGATATGTGAAGAAAAATATTTCTTTTATGGTTTTTTAGTTGAATAAAGAAACAAAGGGGGACCGTTGCTGTGGCGTAGTGGGTAAAGCACCTGCAGTGCTGCCATATGATATGGGCGCCCGTTTGAGAATCTGCTACTCCACTTCCAATCCAGCTCTCTGCTATGGTTTGGGAAAGCAGTGGAGGATGGCCCAGGTTCTTGGGCCCCTGCACCCACGTGGGAGACCCAGAAGAAGCTCCTGGCTCCTGGCTTCGGATTGGCGCAGCTCCCTCCATTATGGCCATTTGAGGAGTGAACCAGCAAAAGGACGACCTCTCTCTCTCTCTCTCTCTCTCTCTCTCTCTCTGCCTCTCCTTCTCTCTCTATGTAACTCTGACTTTCAAATAAACAAAGAAATATTAAAAAAAAGAAACAAAGGAAATGACACACCTATCACCAGGTCATATTAGGAAACCATGTGCCTTTGTTTGTGAATAAAATGGGAATAATAATATCTGTCTCACTGGGTTACTGAGTAGATCAAATTAGCCAATATTTGAAAATCACCTAGAATGGTTTCTGATGCATAGCAAGTATATACATACATATTAGTTATTATTATTATAGTGGTAACATTATTAGAATTATTACAAAAATAGTATGGTTCACACAATTTTTATTTAACTTATCATAATGACCTCCGGTTCCATCCATTTTATTGCAAATGTTGGGATTTCTTTCCTTTTTGTGGCTAAGTAATACTCAATTATATATATACTACATTTCTTTAGCTATTCATTAATTGATGAATTATACAAGGCAACATACCATTCTTTCCCACTTTATAATCATTGTCATAAATCCCATATTTTGTGATATTTATATCCATGTTATCAAAAATAATAGTGTCTATGTATATAGTATCTACATATGTACTGAACTGACAAAATGTAAAAATTGTTAAATCTTAAAAGTAAACAAATAAAAAGGAAAAAGAAAAAAATTAAATAAAATGTAAAAAAAAGAATATGATCACTGAGAGCAGCTCTATTTTGAGATATCATGATAAAGGGACCATAAGCATTAAAGAAATTGCTATAAGGCTTCAGATCACTGAATCTTTCTTGAGAGCTTTGGAAGCATATATTTAGCTTTCCCACGATTCATTCTGAGACTATCTATATTATTTAGAGAAATCTCTGTTTTGAGCTTATTCAAAACTTATGATCATGGACAAAGACTCTTTCCTCAACAAACTCTTACTCTTCAAATGAAAAGTTATTATACAAATAAGATTGAACACTTTCAAAACTGCTTAAATCCCTACATGAAATTAGCTTGTGCACCTAAATCTCGTGAGTATCTACTCATGCATCATGTATCAATTAACTTCTACCAATTAATTCAATTTAACACTTCTTTATTAATGCTCAGTATGCACAAGACACTTTGCCTGACCCAGAGAGGCTACAGTGTGAATTTACAATCTACCAAGAGAAACAGATCTGTAAATACATTTCAGTTTATATGGCAATTCCTAACAGAAGCAGAAGTACACACTGTAGGAGCATAAAAATGATTCTTTGTGAGTGGGAGATATCAAGGAAGACTTCACAAAGTAGAGAGCATTTGGATGTGGCTCTGGAAGGACATAATTTATTTTGACAGACAAAAAAGGCTTTGATATCCTAATGCAAGTTATTACACACTCTTTTTAAAGATTTATTTATTTATTTACTTACTTACTTGAATGTCAGAATTACAGACAGAAAGGAAAGACAGAGAGAGAGAGAAAGATCTTCCATGCACTGGTTCCCTCCCCAAATTGCCACAAAGGCTAGGGCTGGGCCAGGCTGAAGCCAGGAGTTTATTCCAGATTTTCCACACAGGTGCAGGGGTCCAAACACTTGGGCCACCTTCTGCTGTTTTTACAGGCCATTAGCAGGGAGCTGGTTGGGAAGTGGAGCAGCCGGAACTCGAACCAGCACACTTATGGGATGCCAGCAAGACACACAGTCACTTAAGCCGCTGTGCTACAGTGCTGGCCCATATTACAAATGCTTTTTTAAATTTTTTTAAAGATTTATTTTATTTTTTGAAAGACAAAGTTACAGAGAGAGGGACAGACAGAGTGTGAGGTCTTCTATCCGCTGGTTTATTCCCCAGACGGCCGCAATGGCTGGAACTGCGCCGAAATGAAGCCAGGAGCCAGGAGATTCGTCTGGGTCTCCCATGTGGCCATCTTTTACTGCTTTCCCAGGCCATAGCAGAGAGTTGGTTCTGAAGAGGAGTAGCTGGGACTAGAACCGGCACCCATATGGGATGCCAGCACTGCAGGCCAGGGCCTTAACCCGCTGCAGCATAGCACCGGCCCTACAAACTCTTGAAAGTATGCTTCAAATCCGCTTGGTAAATTAGGCATCCAAATATTAATGCAAACGGCCCTCCTCATCACAACTGCCCCCTCAGCTTCAATTACACCTAATAAGTCAAGATTTATTGTATCATGCTATAACATATGCACCATTCGATATGACTGTACTTGTAGAAAGCCATAGGCAAGAAGCTCTCTCTAGCTGGACTCAACGAGCTCTGTTTCCTCATGCATATCTGTAAAATCAGTATGACAGAAGCAACCTAAATGTTTGGAAAGTGAGTCTTCCAAAGTGGTGATTCCCCACATTTTCTAGTTTTTTACCATTATAATTTAATTTTGCAGGTTCTCTCTGACTTATTTCAATTTGATCCTTCTATTTTCTATCCAGTAACTTTTTAAAATGACATTTTTAGGGTTATCTCACGAAAGTCAACCTATCATTTCGTTTTGTGCCTCCATTATTTGTAGTCATGGAACATTAGAATGAAAGAATAGTTAAAAAATAATTTCAATCACCCATTGCATGTTTTTAGAAATGAAAACTTAGGTACAGAAAAGTGAAGAATCTTGTGAAAGATCACATGCCTATTTTGGAGAAATATGCTTCTGAATATTTGCTTTTTTTGTTTTAGCACTGAAGTTTTTTATGAGTATAAAGAGAACATATTTAATTATAAGAATATGATATTTCCCTTTCTCTGTCCACTTTCTTTCCTTCTAGTTTAATTTTTGATGTAACATATTTTATTACTTTATATTCAAGGCTTAATGCTTCACTAAACAAAGAGTTCAACAAATAAAAAGTAAAAAGACCACTGTTCAGTAGGTATATAGAAAAGAGTTATAACCAATAGTTAGTTCAACAGATATAAATTTTTCACTCAGATACTAATTTGAAAGGCAGAGTTAGAGAGAGAGAGCACGCACGCACACGAGAGAGAGAGAATCTTCCATTCCACTTCCCAAGTGGCCACAATGGTGAGAGCTGGGCTGATCCGAAGCCAGGAGCCAGGAGCTTCTACTAGGTCTCCCATGTGGGTGCAGGGGGCCCAGGTACTCGGGTCATCTTCTGCTATTTTCCCAGGTGAGTTTGCAAGGAGCTATATCAGCAATGGAGCAGCCAGAACTTGATCTGGTGCCTATATGGGATGCCTGTGCTGCAGGCATTGACCTAACCCGCTGTGCCACAGCACCAACCCCCAGATAACTCTTTCATATGGTGATTTCATTTCCTTTGGGTATATTCTCAGGAGTGGAATATGTGGGTCGTATGGAAGATCTATTTTTATTTTTCTGAGTAATGTTCATACTGTCTTCCGTAATGGTTGTGCCAGTTCATTTCCCACCAATAGCGTATCAGGGTATTGTTTTCTCTGTATCATCACCAGAATTTATTATTTTTTTGATTTTTGATGATAGACATTCTAACTGGAGTGAAGTGATTTTTCATTGTGGTTTGTATTTGCATTTCCCTTATGGCTAGTGATCCTGAGTATTTTTTCATGTCTGTTGGTCATTCATATTTCATCGTTTGAAAAATGCTTGTTCATGTCCTTTGCCCATTTCTTAACTGGATTGTTTGTTCTTATTGATTTTTTGAGCTCCTTATTCATTCTGGATGTTAACAATTTATCATATGTGTAATTTGCAAATGTTTTCTTCCATTCTGTCAGTTGCCTCTTCACTTTGTTGAATGTTTCCTTTGCTTTATAGAAGCTTCTTACCATTTGTGTATTTTTACTTTTGTCTCCTGAGCTTCTGGGGTCTTTACCTATGCCAATATCTTGCAGGTTTTCCCCTGTTTTCCTCTAGTAATTAAGTAGTTTCTGGTCTTAGGTTTATATCTTTGATCCATTGTGATTTCATTTTTTTGAATTAGGGTGTAAGTTTGGGGTGTCATTTCATACTTTTGCACATGGAGATCCAACTTTCCCAGCACCATTTGTTGAGACCATCCTTTCTCCAGGGAGCTATTTTAGCTCATTTGTCAAAGATTAGTTGGTTGTAGATGCCTGGGTTATGTTCTGGGGTTTATTCTGTTCCATTGATCTGCATGTCTATTTTGTACAAGTACCAGGCTATTTTGATTTTGACAGTTTTGCAGTATGTCTTTAAATCTGGTATTCTGCTGCCTCTAGCTTTGTTTTTATTGTTTGAGACTGCTTTGGCTATCCAGGGTCTTTTGCACTTCCAAAAAAAAATGTAAGATCATCTTTTCTAGATATGAGAATGTTCTGGGTATTTTGACTGGAATTGCATTGAATCTGTTAATTGCTTTGGGTAGTATGACATTCCCATTATATTGATTCTTCCAATCCATGAATATGTAAGTCTTTTTCCATATTTTGCATGTGTCTCCTGTTTCTTTCATTGATGTTTTATCATTTTTATTGCAGAGGTCTTTCACAAACTTAATTAAATTTATCCCAAGGTATTTACATTTTTTGTAGCTATTGTGAATGGGACTGAGCTTATAAGGTTTTTCTCAGCCAGCGCATTGTTGGTGTATAAGAATGCTATTGATGTTTGGGTGTTGATTTTACACCCTGCACCTTTGTCAAATTATCTTAATAGTCACTTTGTGGAGTCTTTTGGGTCCAATATATAAAATATCACGCCATATGCAGACAAGGATAATTTGACTTACGTCTTTCCAATTTGTATGCTTTTGATTTCTTTTTCTTGCCTAATGGCTCTGGCTAAAACTTCCAGAACAAAACTGAGTAACAATGGTGAGAGTGGGCATCCTTGTGTGGTTCCAGGTTTTAGTGGAAATGCTTCCAGCTTTTCTCCATTTGATTTGATGCTGGCTAGGAGTTTGTCGTATATTGCCTTGATTGTGTTACATTTTTCTATACCTAATTTTTGAAGGTTTTTATCATGAAAGGATGCTGTACTCTACCAAATGCTTTCACTGCATCTGTTGAGATAATCATTTAGTTTTTGCCGTTCATTTTGTTGATGTGATGTATCACATTTATTGATTTGCATATGTTGAATGACTCCTGCATTCCTGAGATAAATCCCACTTTGTACGCATGGAGAATCTTTGTGTTGTTGGATTTGATTTGCTAGTATTTTGTAGAGGATTTTTGTATCTATGTTAATCAAGGGATACTCGTCTATAATTCTCTTTTTTGTTTCTAAGTTCTCTTTTTTGTTGAATCTTTCTCTGATTTTTGAACTAAAGTAATGCTAGCCTCATAGGATGAGGTTGGAAGAGTTTTCTCAATTCAATTGTTTTGGATAGTTTAAGAAGAATTGGGATCAGTTCTTATTTAAAACTTAGTTAGAGGGGCAGGCACTGTAGCATAACAGGTTAAAGCCCTGGCCTGAAGTGCCGGTATCTCATATGGGCGCTGGTTCTAGTTCCAGCTTCTCCTCTTCAGAACCAGCTCTCTGCTGTGGCCTGGGAGAGCAGTGGAAGATGGCCCAAGTCCTTAGGCCCCTGCACCCACGTGGGAGACCCAGAAGTTCCTGGTTCCTGGCTTTGATTCGGCACAGTTCCAGCCATTGCGGCCATCTGGGGAGTGAACCAGTGAATGGAAAACCTCTCTCTCTGTCTCTACCTCTCTCTGTAACTCTGTCTTTCAAACAAATAAAATACATCTTAAAAAAAAAAACTTTGGTAGAAATCAGTAGTGATCCATTTGGTCCCAGGCCTTTATTTGTTGGAAGGGTCTTTTATTATTGATTCATTCTCAGCCTTGGTTATTGGTCTATCCAGGTTTTCTATGTCTGTGTGCCTCAATATTGGTAAACTATATGCATCCAAAAAACTATTTCTCCTAGAGTTTCCAATTTGCTGACATATAGCTGTTTGTAAAATAATAATAATTCTTGATGATTCTTTTTATTCCTGTGGTATCATTTGTAACTTCTCTTTTTTCATCTCTGATTTGATTAGTTTGGATCTTCTCCCCCTTTTTTAAAGTTAGCTGCACCAATGGTTTATCAA
The DNA here is from genome assembly GCA_949820135.1 of Sylvilagus floridanus. Taxonomy (NCBI): domain Eukaryota; kingdom Metazoa; phylum Chordata; class Mammalia; order Lagomorpha; family Leporidae; genus Sylvilagus; species Sylvilagus floridanus. The sequence goes on from OX463223.1 coordinate 85,602,754, forward strand.
TTTTGTTTATTTTTTTCAAGAGATTCAGCTTTTCTTTTCACTGTTATTTTGTACAGTATTATATTTGGATCCTGTATTTGGATATCCATATCTTTCTCCAAATTAGGGAAATTTTCTGATATTATTTCACTGAATAAATTTTCTAAGTCATCCTTTTTTTCCATATCTTCAGGAATACCAAAGACTTGTATATTTGGTTGTTCGATGGTATTCCATAAATCCCAAATACTGTTTTCAGCTCTTATAATTTTTCTTCTTCTTTTTTTTTTGTCTGAGCTGTTTCAGAAGACCTGTCTTCTAGATCAGATATTCTTTCTTCTGCTTCACCAAGTCTGCTGTTAAGGCTTCCACTGTATTTTTTGACTTATTGAATTATTTATTTCTAACATTTCTGTGTGATTTTCCTTAAGTATTGCTTTCTCTCTGCTGAATTTTCCATCTATGTCATATATGGATTTCCTTACTTTATGTAAGTGAGTCTCTCTGTGTTTGAATAATCTTATAATCATTCTTTTGAATTCCTTTGTAGCCATTTCATCAATTTCTCCATATTCACAACCCAATATTAATATATTATTGTTTTCTTTTTGGGGAGTCACATTGCCTTTCTTGTTCATGCTTTTCTATGTTCATTTTTACTCATCTGGGGAATCTCTTGTTACTATCTCCTCTGAAGGCTTTGTTCTTGGGCATGCACCTCTGGGGCTTGGGCAAATGCCTAAGGCTTACACGGGAGTCCAGGGGTGTATGCTGGGTGCAGCCAAGGACTCTGGACACTATGTATAGGTGGGACAGACGTCCAGAATGACTCTCAAGTTGGAGGTGGTGGAGCCCCTCTGACTATAGTCATTAGGAGGAGTAGATGCTAATACTAACTGGTGTGTTCATAGCCTCAACCCTTCTCTGCCACCTGATTCTCTGCCTAGAGTGAGCTTATGGTACCAGTGCACTCCACCCACTCAGGCATGTCAACTGCACAGAGCCCCAATGCACTCTGTAGTGTGACCCCTGAGCCCTCCATGAGATGTGTCCCTAGTACTCAGTTCACAATTGGACTGAGCACTTTCCTAGGATTCCAGCAACAAAGCATGTCCCTCTCAACTCCACAGCCCATGCGCAGAATTTCCACAGGCACAGGGTGTGGGGGGTCTGCTCTCTACCCTGTGAGCAGCCCCATTTACTGTTTCCCAAGTCAGGACAGAGGCCACTTATAGCTCCTCCTCTGCAATCTGAATATGATGCTTTGGTGGATGGAGTCGAGAGAAGTAACATGACCTCTCTTCATGGAACTGAGTAGATGCCCTGCCCCCTGTCAGCTCCCCAGGCTGGACTCAAAGTCAGCAAGGACCTTGGAATTCTCCCTCAGTTAAAACCACCAGTGGCAAGGGCCTTGGCAACCTACCTGCTGGATATTCGAAGAAGCTTGTTTGATTGCTTAATTCAATGCCTAGTTTTTGAGATTGTTGAATCAAATTCTGAATAAGCATCTTACTGTATATTGGTATTTTTAAGGAAGTTGGTATAATACAAAGACTTAGACAAAACTTTTAGGGGCCACTGATACATCACCATGTTTTAATCATGAATCCTTCTTTTTGCATGCAGTGATCCCAGATAAGACTTATAGATCACCTTTCTTCTTTTGATCTATAGATGTGAGTGAGGCGGGTGCTGTGTCATAGTAGGTAAAGCTGCCGCCTGCAGCACTGGCATCCCATGTGGGTACTGGTTTGAGTTCCAGCTGATCCATTTCAGATTCAGCTCCTTGCTAATGTGCCTGGAAAAGAAGCAGATGACCCAAGTGCTTGGACCCCTGCACTCACATAGGAGATCCAGAAGAAGCTCCTGGATTCTAGCTTTCAATTGGCCCTGATCCAGCCAATGCAGCCATTCAGGGAGTGAGCCACTGAATACAAGATCTCTCTCTCTCTCTCTCTCTCTCTCTCTCTCTCCCTCCCTCCCTCCCTCTCTCCCTCTCTCCCTCCCTCCCCCATCTTTCAAATAAATAAGTAAAAATATTTAAAATAAACTTCAGATGTTACTGTTCCTGACCTGCAAATTCACCTGTTTTAAGATTGTATCATTTTTCTTCTTCAAATATTCACTCTGCAAAATAAAACTCATCATGCTTGTTCCATCCTTAGTGAGTTTAAAAAGAATTAGATCCTGTTCCTCTTACATACAATGCCTCAAACTACCTGAGAACCACGATATATTGAAACAGATGAGTGTGTAACTGTATCAGTCAAGATATGCTTTAAATGTTTGATTTTCATTCCATATAACTCAAAAGTACAGACTGACATTTCTGGGAACTTAATTGACTAACAACTTATTTATTTGGTAAAATGACATCTGCTAGTATCTATTATGCCTAAATAAGCACCTCTTGCTTGAATTCTGGGTGTTTAAGTGTGAATGGTTTATAGGCCACTGTTTTCTGTGTTTCCTGATATTCTCTGGAAAAATGGCATTAGTCTGATGTATATATCAATTTTTCCCTAATGAGTATATTAATCTCTTTGATTCAGGAGTTTAAGTAGGACTCACATCTATCATTTTTCTGTATTATGCTGAGCAGATTTAACTACAGTTCTGCCTCACAATCAGATTCACTTTTCATATACAACCATGGAATTAAAAAATATAGACTTTCCACATGCAATGGTAGCAGAAATGGAAATGAAAACTTTGGTCTCATGCCTTTAAGTTTCTACTCCCATAGGGTTCACTCAGCTTTTTCTATTGCCCTTTGCTTTTTTAAGATTATTTATTTGTTTGAAAGACAGAGACACACAGAGAGAAGGGGGAGAGAGAGAGACAGAGGGAGAAAAGAGAGAGATCTTCCATCTGCTGGTTCACTCCCCAAATGGCTGCAATGGCTATGGCTGGGCTAAGCCAAAGCCAGGAGCCAGACACTTCTTCCACGTCTCCCATGTGGGTTCAGGGGCCCAAGCACTTGGGTTATCTTCTGCTGATTTCCCAGGAGAAAGCACCCATATGTGATACCAGCATTGCAGGAGGAGGGTTAATCATCTATGCCACAACACGGGCCCCTACCCTATAGTTTCACACTGTAAAGAGGCTTAAGCTTACTATATGTAAATCAGCTTTTATCCAACAGCCCAAGATTTCATACTAGCCCTTATATTCAGATATGGGTGAAATGAAATAAGTAGTACCTTTGAAATATTTTCTGCCCACTAATCTTTTGAATGTGGAGGAGGACCATTTACTCTATTTAAAAGAAAGTTGGGCTTAATTCCATATTTTTTATTCATGACAGTATAATTTATACTTGAACAAGAAATCAAAGAACTTTAGCCCTAGAAGAAACTTCAAGGAATACAGAGTTCAACCCTCTTATTTAGTTGTGATGAAACTGAAGATTGAGAAGTTGCATGGCTGGTATCAGAAAGTTAGACTTGGAGAGAGGTGGCACTGAAACCAAGGTGTACTAACGCTTGAGTTATTTTTCTTTTCACGGTCCTCTATTCTACCATGACTGATGATCTGTCACATAAAGATCTTGGGCTTATTGAGTACAATGAGGGCAGCCAGAGGAGAATAACTATTCTTTTTATCTCTTAAGAAAAGAGAAATAATTTATGTTTTAGTAAAATAGGTAAAGTTTGTTATGAAGTAGAACCTTTGATAAATGAGTATTTATGAATAGGTATAATTTAAAATTAGGCCAGCCTGAAGCCTGGGTCATTGAAAGGTGAACTTCATGAGCAATTCAAGACTGATATCATTTTGCCATTTATGAATTATTTATTTTGAAAAATAAATTTGAGAAGCTCACAATTCTCTTTGCACTGACATCTCCCTCATTTACTTTCTGTTAGCTCTTCTTCAGTGTAAGATAAAGATGTGTAACTGATCCATAAGATGATCTACATAATTCACAGTCCATCTTTTCTGTGCTATAGACCAAAATATACATCTATCCCTGTTCAAGTACCATTCCTTGTGCTAAGAATTCCCTTCTTTCTTGGTTAGATTTTTTTTTTAATTTTTGACAGATAGAGTTAGTGAGAGACAGAGAGAAAGGTCTTCCTTCCGTTGGTTCACCCCTAAATGGCCGCTAGGGCCAGCGTGCTGCGGCCAGCGCACTGCGCAGATCCGAAGCCAGGAGCCAGGTGCTTCTTCCTGGTCTCTGACATGGTGCAGGTGCCCAAGCACTTGGGCCATCCTCCACTACCTTCCCGCGCCACAGAAGAGAGCTAGACTGGAAGAGGAGCAACCGGGACTAGAATCCGGTGCCCATATGGGATGCTGGCGCCGCAGGTTGAGGATTAACCAAGTGGGCCACAGTGCCTGCCCCATGGTTAGATTTTAATTTTAAAGGAAGCCTCTCTGAAGACCTCAAATTAGATTTAGTATTTTCATCCTCTGTGTGTTTCATAGTGTCTGTATTATAATACACATCACACTGAACAGTCATTAATTCTGTATTATTGATGTTTCTACAATTATTTCTGTTTCTATTTTACCTTCTCTGGACCAATATCTCAGACATTCTGGAGCTCTTTCTTGGTAAATGCATAATTGGGTATTTTCAAAACTAAATTCTGTGTCTGTTACCTAGGAATCGGACATCATGAATTAACACTTCCATATGCCACAGACTATTGATGCTACAGGCTCTTTTATTCCCCCAAAACAGTTTTCTGTTGTCCCTACTTATGACAGAAAATTTATGCTCACACATGCAAGCAACAAAAATCAATTCCATTTGTTATCGCAATGCTTGCCTATTTATAAAATCCTAAAAAAGAAATATTAGTACATTTCAATTTAAACAAGCTATAACAGAATTATACCATGTGTTCTAGGTATGACAGGCAAAATAACCACATATTAAAATGGTTACTTGATCCACTATTTACCCTTCTCTGAATGGAAGGACTTCAAAAATTATCTAATTGTGTAATCTGTTATATCCTATGTTATCTAATATTTTAATATATACTCATTAAAACTAAAGCTCAGAAAGAAATGTCTGACCCAAAGCCACTTGACTATTGTGAGGCAGAACATAGACCTAAATTCTTGTATAATGACTACCAGTCTAGTAGTGTGGTTTTAGAGGTTATAATCAAAATTCCATGAAATTTCAAGCACCATCCAAATTAGATTCTAAATATATATCAGAATTTTTCAGCCAGAGTTTAAATTGTTGTTTTAATGTCTTTTCAGATTTGTATGGTTTGCATAACCTTCTTGGGGATATATAGGCACAGATATATGTATGTACATCTTCAGGTATATATAAATAAAGTCATAGTATAAAGTCAGAATGTGAGAACAAAAATGAACTATATAAGTTTATAACCTTTGTTTGGAGAGAGAACAATTCAGGGATGATAAATTTCAGATAATATGCTTGATTTTCAGCCAGGCCTATTGCCAAAAGTTTACTTTATAAACAGAGATTAAACAATGGAGAAAATCTGATGGAGTTGCACATTCCACAATGAAGACCACACTTGGATTCGATCACTAAAATCAGCCTGGGGTGGAGAAGCTATACAAATATTACACTCATTCTGAGGAAATCAAAGAATGACAAATATTAAAAGCCAATTTTCAGGCACTTGAAAAAGTCTTCCCCAAAGATCTTGGGTAGAAGATATTGTATAAATGCAATGTAATAATTGATGTAGATTAAACTTTCTTGCCCCACAAACTAATATAATATTTTTCAGGTTGTTCACTGTATTCGTTTTCATGGGAGAAAATCAAAGAAGCAAATACAGCTACAGAGAAATGTCTGCAAATGGGAAACAGAAACAAGATAAAAGCTAAAGAACTATAAGACTTTGGGTTTTTTTTTTTGGACAGGCAGAGTTAGTGAGAGAGAGAGACAGAGAGAGAGTTATAGACAGTGAGAGAGAGACAGAGAGAAAGGTCTTCCTTCTGTTGGTTCACTCCCCTAATGGCCACCATGGCCGGCGCTGCACTGATCCAAAGTCAGAAGCCAGGTGCTTCCTCCCTCCCGGTCTCCCACACAGGTGCAGGGACCCAAGCACTTGGGCCATCCTCCACTGCCCTTCCCGGGCCACAGCAGAGAGCTGGACTGGAAGAGGAGCAGCCGGGACTAGTACCCGGCACCCTACCTGGGACTAGAACCCGGGGTGCTGGTGCTGCAGGCAGAGGATTAGCCAAGTGAGCAACGGCGCCAGCCAAGACTTTGGGTTTTTTAAAGCAGCTGATGTGCTCCTTGTGAGACTGAAAACATTGTTTGACTTCATGTGGATCTCATCCATGAGTTCCATGCAAGAAGTTGAATATCTTACAAACAAAAAAGTCTTGTGGTAACTAATGCACAGAGTACAAAAGAATGTAATGTATATGAGCAAAGTTGACATTTTCATTTTGATTACTGTTTATAGCCCTTGTCTATACTCTTGAGGAACAGTGGTCTTTCTACTTACTACTTGTTTTATTCTTTATTAAGTGGAGAGTTAGCTTCTGATTATAAAAGAAAAAAAACTGTAAGGATGTCATTGTAAAATTTAAAAGAAAAATAAGAAAGGAAGAAGGAGGAAGAGTGGAAGTGTGGGTGGGAGGAAGAGTAAGGTGGGAAGTATCATTAAGCCCTTAAATATGTATACATGAAATTTCATCACCTTATATAAATAAAAAATTTTAAAAGAAAGAAAAATATTCTTCATGATGAGGGTTTTTTCTCTCATTTGAAATGTTTGGGTACTCGCCTTCAGGCTGCCCCCCAAGGAAACACATTGTAGGCCTGCCATGATGAACATTGGTTCAAGACTTATTTCTGTGGAACCAATCAACAGTTCCATTCCGGTGGTTTCAGGAGCCAAGACCAACCTCAAGGGAACAAAACAAAGTACTAGTTTCTGAACTTAAAGATTACAAACTGTTTGACAAAACATCAAAATAATCATCTTAAATAAGTTCAGTGAGTCATCAGAGAATACAAACATACAAGTAAACAAAATCAGGAAAGAGATATACAAACAAAATGAGAAGTTGAACAAAAAGAAACTATAAAAGAGAACAAAAATAAAGAAATTCAGGAACTAATGAACATAATAACTGAAGAGAAAACTTCCATAAAAGACTTCAGTGGCAGAATTGAGGCAGAATAAAGAAGTAGTGAGCTCAAATACACATCATTTCACATTACCTAGAGTAAGAAAGAGAAAAAAAGAGAGTGAAGAAAGCCTAAAGGAATTATAGGCAATATCAAACAAATCAATATACATTTTATGGGTGTTTTGGAATGAGAGAAAGATATGGGAACACCCACTGCTCCTACCCTGACACTCTGATCAGAGAATACCATCTTGATGGGAAGAGGATTCCATATATAAAATTTTAGTACTGAGGAGACTGACTGAAGGAACACACTCGTAAATCAGTAGACTATAAGGGCACAGAGACTGAAAACCAGCAAAGAGAGACAAACAAAGTACAACTCTGCTGCTTTCACTGCCTGCAGCCACCACCCACCACCCACCACATACCACTCCTACCCTGGCTCCCCAGCCAGGGAATACCATCTTGCTAGAAAAAGGGTTGCAATGTTAGAACTGAAGGGGCCGACTGGATGATAAACACCAGTAAAGAGTTGATGAGATCTGTAAGTGTCACTGGGATTCTGCAGCCCCATAGAGAAAGATGAAGAAATACGCCTGCTGTAAATACCCACAGCTACCTCTCCAGCTCCCATGCTGTTGGAGGAAGAGAGTCATCAGAACACACCCTCAGGAACCTGGGGAAGAACCTGCTAATGTTTCACTTTCACCCACTCCTGCTGGTACACAATCCTCAGTATAACATTCATTCGCCCAACGGGACTGGGACAACATCCCTTTAACATATGCCAGTGCTTGTACTTGGGTTTGTAGTGCTATAAACCTCAGTAATACTCAGGCCCACACAGCAAGACCTAGGGAAGGTCCTATGAATGTCACACAGTCCCAAGAACTATTCATGTTTACCTGTTAGGACAAGGAGACAGCTCCTTCTGCGACCTATAGTGCTGGAAATGTGGTAGCAGTAATCAAAATCCCTAGTGTGGCTGACAATCACCTCTCTGGGGACGAAAGACATACACCATTGGAAGGTCATATCCACATCAGTTATACTACTACCTCCGTAAACTTCTGCAGACTAGGCAAAAGTGACTGTTATAGACAGTGCTAACACTGATCACAACTGAAAAGATCACTCAGATGTTACATTGCTGGGCTCACCAAGAACCAAAGCCAAATCAACAACCCACGTGGCATCCCCTATTCTATCTTCTAAACAAAAGTATTTTCTAACAAAATATACTCCATAAAAAAAGATGAACTATTACATCAGATGTGCAGATGTCAATTAAGGGACATGGGAAACATGAGGAAGGAAACATGGAAGCATGATATCTCCAAAAGGACACAATAGTTCTCCAGAAATAGATCTTGACCTAAAGGAGATCTATTTTTCAAAAAAATTATTGTAGGGAAACTCAAAGATATGTAAGAGAATACAGATAGTTTAAAGAAGTGAGGAAATAGTAAATGACATTTATAAGAAATAAAATACACAGAAATTTTTTTTAAGATCTATTTTATTTATTAGAAAGACAAAGTTACAGAGAGAGGTAGAGACAGAGACAGAGACAGAGAGAGAGGTCTTCCATCTTCTGTTTCACTCCCCAGATGACCACATCTGCTGGAGCTGTGCTGATCCGAAGCCAGGAACCAGGAGCTTCTTCAGGGTCTCCCACGTGGGTGCAGGGGCCCAAGGACTTAGGCCATCTTCTACTGCTTTCCTAGGGAATAGCAGAGAGCTGGATCAGAAGAGGAGCAGCTGGGACTAGAAGCGGCGCCCATATGGGATGCCAGCGCTTCAGGCCAGGGCGTTAAACTGCTGCACCACAGCACTAGCCCCAAGACACAGAAATTATTACAAAGAACCAAACATAAATTTTGGAACTGAAAACTTCAGTGAGATAAAAATTCAAATTAGAGTTTCAAAGGCAGAACACACCAAGTAGAGGAAAGAATTTCTGATCTAGAAGACAAGACTTTTGAAATAACACAGTCAGACAAAAGTAAAGAGAAAAAAATAAAAAGGAAGGAAGAAAACATCTGCAACATATGGAATACCATGCAGCAGACAAATATTCATATTATAGGAATGCCTGAAGGAGAGGGGAAGAAAGAAGACATTGAAAACCCATTGAATGAAATAATCACTGAAAGCTTCCAAGTCTTGAAAGAGATCTAGACATTTAGATACATACAGAAAGCCCAAAGGATCCCAACCAAACTCAACCAAAAAAGATCTTCTGCAAGGCATATTATAACCAAATTATCAAACTAAGGACAATGAGAGAATCCTAAAGAGAGTAGGAGAAAACCATCACGTTACATATAAAGGAAAATCAATTAGACTAACAGCACAAACCCTACAGGCTGTAAGAGAATGAGGTGTTGAAGAAAAGAACCAAGAAAATTATATCCAGCAAGACTATCCTTTAGAAGTGAAGGAAAAATGAATTAATTTTAATCAATTAATTAATCAATCAAAAACTGAGACAATTTATCACCACTAGATGAGCCTTATAAGAAATGCTGAAGTGATTCCTATATTAGAATTAAACATCATAATGGAGATAGCCTTAGGCACAGTGGGCTAAGCCACTTCCTACAATACTGGCATTCCATATCAGAGTGCCACTTCAAGTCCTAGCAGTTATTATCCAGCTCCTTGCTAAATGACAGGGAAAGCGGCACATGGTGGCCCAATACTAGGGCCCTTGCCACACACTTGGGAGACCTAGGTGAAGTTCCAAGCTCTCGGCTTTGACCTGGACCAGCCCCAACAATTGCAGCTATTTGGAAAGTGAACCAGTGTATGGACTATTTCTCCCCCTCCTTTTTCCTCTTCCCCTTCCCTCTCTGTTCCCCCTCCCCTCCCCCTCCCCTTCCTCTTCTCCCTCTGTCTCTCCTTCTATCACTCTGTGTTTCAAATAAATAAATCTAAAAAATGAGTAAACATCATGAAAACATGTGACAGTACCAAATTTTCTCACAGAACAGATAAAATCAGTAACCAAACAGAAAAATATCAGGGTAACCTTTTATATATTAATATTAACTTTGAATTTAAATGGATTAAATTCAGCCAATAGATACAGGTTGGCTGAATGGATATAAATGGCCATTTAGGGGGTGAACCAACGGAAGGAAGACCTGTTATGGGTGTGGCCAGAGAGCTCTCGTTCTTCATGTTTAAGGGTGTTCCAAAGGTGACTCACCCAGATTGTTCTCCCTCTCTCTCTCTCTCTCTCTCTCTCTCTCTCTCTCTCTTTAACTCAGTTGGGAAGTAATTCCACACAGCTGAGTGGAATTGAGGGTAGTTGATGTATGAAATCTGGCCCCTGTGGGTATTTGTCTGCTTACCCCTGGGACCACACAAAGAGTTAATGCAGCCCTCAGTGTGGTCTCAAATTTCTCCGCAGTTTCTTACCAGGTTGCCCATGTTACCGAGTTTGTTTACTCGGTGAGTTCTCTCTCCTTCTCCTCAGATTTTCACATCTCAGTTCGTTAGCTCCACACTTTCACTAGGTCCTAACCTCCTGTTATTTCTTCCCACCAGAGTCAGGTTTTTCTGCCTGGTTAATGGCGGCTGCCATTTTACATACATAAAATGGCACCTGCTCTTTGTCTTGCTCGGCTTTGTAAGGTGACTGGAGAGAGAGGCTAGTGTCTGTGCCGGTTCCCCTTATTTATTCATTTTTTTCTCTCCTCCAGTCAGCCTCGTGAACTTTCCCAGTGGGGCCTCAGGCCTCGTTCCCTCTAGGCTCTTTCTGCCTTTCCCCACCGAGGTTTTTGTCTCACCTCCCCTTCCAGCACTGGCGCGCAGACTCTGCGGCTGAGCTTCCACGTGGTGGGCGACCTTGCTCTCCCCGTAGGTCCTCTGTGTTACATCCACTAGATCCGGAAGAGTTTCCTCTGCAATTTTTTCCTGAGGCTACAGTAACTCCACTTTTATTAAACTATCTTTTCCCAGACTATCGGTGTGCACCCTCACTATTCCGCCATCTTGGCTCCGCCCCTCTAAATACTTTTTATGTTTGAATTTTTTCAGTTCTTGGTATAACATTTCATGTAATAGTCTAAGGTTATGATTACCCATTCAGTTTATTTTAATACTTATTTCAATATTTTAGAGTTGTACTATTTTAGTATTTATTAAAGGCAAACTTTATTGTTAATGGAAGTAAAACATCAAGATATATTTCTTTACACATCCGCCTTAATAATTTGGAACTTGGTGTCAGCATTGTGGCAGAGGGCTAAGGTACCTCCACATAATGAGCATCCTATGTGAGAATGCTGATTCAACTGCTTGCTGACCACTTCCAATCCAGCTCCCTGCTTCTGTGCCTGGGAAGGCAGCAGAAGATGACCTGAGTACGTGGGCCCCTTCACCCACATGGGAGACCTGGATGAAGTTCTGGGCACCTGGCTTCAGCCTGGCCCAGCCCCAGCCATTATGGCCATTTGGGGAGTGAGCTGGCATATGGAAGATCTTTTTGTTTCTCTGACTCTCCTTCTCTGTCTGTTACTATATCTTTTAAATAACTAAATCTTTTTTAAATTTTTTTTTAAAAAAAGGCAGAGACAGGGGAAGACAGACAAATACCTCCTTTCTGGCGTTTCCCTCCCTAAATTCCCAAAAGAAGCTGGTGCTGGAGCCAGTAGCTAGAACCTTAATATAGGTTTCTCCCATGGGTGCCAGGAGCCTCAATGCTTGAAACATCAGCTGCTGCCTCTCTCAGTGTGTACTGGCAGAAAGCTGGATTTGGGAACAGAGACTGGACTCAAACCCAGCTACTCCAATGTGGGATGAAGGCATCCGAAGAAATATCTTACCACCTATAGCAAATGCCCATCCAAGTGTTTACCTTCTAAAACAAATTCTCTTTATTAAAGGCAGACACACACACACACACACACACAGAGAGAGAGAGAGAGAGAGAGAGAGAGACAGAGACAGAGAGACAGAGACAGAGAGAGACAGAAAGAAACACATAGAAACCTCCCATATGCTAGTTCAGTTCCCAAATGCATGCAGTCTCCACTATGTTCTTACACTATAAAAGACTTACTTTAAAATATGTGTTAAATATAATTAATTATTTTTAAAATGCAAAGACAGAGCCAGCATTATGGCGCAAGGAGTTAATCTGCACCTTGCAACTACCACATGCTATGTCAGAACTAGTCTTGGATTCCTGACTACTCTGCTTCTGACACGGCTCCCTGCTAACATACCTGAGAAAGCAGCAGAAGATGGCCCAAGTACTCAGGCCCTTGCCACCAACATAGGAAACATGGATGGAGTTCTGGGCTCCTGGTTTCAGCCTTGCCCAGCTTCAGCTATTGTAGCCAATTACAGAGTGAATGAGTAGATGGACGATCTCTCTCTCTCTCTCTCTCTCTCTCTCTCTCTCTGTCTTTCAAATCAATAAAATAATTATTTTAAAACAACAAATAAGAGGAAGAGACAGAGGGAGACAGACGGATATTTCCTATATGTTGTTTCCCTTACCAAACTTCTGAAATTTCTAGTGCTGGGATAGGCTGAAGCCTGGAGCCAGGAGTTTAATCCAAGTCTCTGACATGGGTGGCATAAACTCAAGTGCTTGATCCCTTGCCTGATGCCTCCCACAAGTGTGTATTGGGAACTGGAACTGGGAACAGAGCCTGGACTTGAACCTGTGCATTCCCCTGTAGGATGAAGGCATCCCAGGAAATATTGTACCACCCGCATCAAATGTCCATCCCACAGATTTAACTATTTAAAGCAAAATTTTATTTATTTTAAAGACGGAGAGACACACACACACACACACACACACACACACACATACAGATGTCTCATGTGCAAATTCAGTCCCCAAATGCCCACAGTATCAACTGCCATTCTTATCCTGTTAAAGCTTAATTTTTAAAAAGATATATTTATTTAAAAGGCAGAGTTGAGAGAGAGTGTGTGGGAGAGGGAGAGAATATTCAATCCTCTGGTTCATTCCACCAGCTGGCCACAATGGCCAAGGCTGAGTCAGGAACATTAACAGGAAACTGTATCAGAAGTGGAGCAGCCAGGACTATATCTGGCATCAATATGGGATGCTGGCATCACTGGTGGTGGTGTTACCTGCTACACTATAACACCAGCCCCAAAGCTTAACTTTAAAATGTATACTAAGGAGCTGGCATTGTGATGTATTGGGTTAAGCCCTCTAAGTTTGAGTCCTGGCGGCTCTACTTCTGATCCTGATTCCCACAAATGTGCCTAGGAGATCAGCAAAAAATGGTCCACATACTTGGGCTCCTGCCACCCGTGTGGGAGATCCAAATGGAGTTCCAGGCCCCTGACTTCAGCCTGACCCAGCCCTAGTTGTTGTGGCTATTTAGGGAGTGAACCAATGGATAGAAAATTTCTTTCTTCTCCCTCTCTCTCTCTGTAACTCTGCCTTTCCAAAAAATAAATAACCTTTACAAATATATTAAGTAAAATTAATTAATGAACCTAAAAGGAGGAGAGAGAACTGACATTGTGGAGTTGGGAGTTAAACTACAGCTTGCAACTCCAGTATTCCATGTGACAGCCAGATTCAATACCTAGCTCCTCTCTGCTTTCGATCCAGCCCCCTGCTAATACGTCTAAGAAGGCATTGAAAGATGACCCAAATACTTTAGGACTCTGTGACCCGCATGGGACACCCAGATGGAGTTCCAGCCCACTGGCTTTGTCCTGGTGCAGCCCCAGATGTTGAAGCCATTTGGGGAGTGAACCAGCAGACAGAAAATCTCTTCCTCTGTCTTGTCCTCTCTCTGTCATTCTGCCTTTCAAAAACTTAAAGTTTTTTTAAAGATTTATTTATTTGAAAGGCAGAGTGACAGAGAGGCAGAAGCGGGGGGCGGGGGGGGGAGTCCATCTGTTGATTCACTCCCTAAATGGCAGGAATGGCTGGAGCTGGGGTGATCTGAAGCCAGGAGCCAGGTGCTTTTTCTGGATCTTCCAGATGGGTGCAGGGGCCCAAGTACTTGGGCCATCTTCTGCTGCTTTCCCAGACCACAGTAGAAAGCTGGATTGGAAGTGGAGCAGCTCAGACTCGAACCATGTGGGATGTTGACACAGTGCCATCCCCTAAAATAAAGTTTCAAAATCAATAAATCAAAGGCAGAGAAACAGAGGGAGACAGATATCTCCCATATGCTGCCCCCCCCAATTTCTGAAACAGCTAGTACTTGGCTGAGCTGAAGGCAGGAGCCAGGAACTTAATCCAGGGTCTCCCATGTAAGTTAAAGGGATCCGAGTGTTTGAGCCATCACAGGCTGCCTCCTGCAATATGTATTGGCAAGAAGCAGGAACTGGGAACAGAGCATGGACTTGAACACAAGCACTCCAATGTGGAATGAGGGCATCCCAAGAAATATCTTACCTGCAGCATCAAATGCCCATCCCATAGATTTACCTTTTTTTAAAAAAAATTATTTTAAAGGGAGGAAGGGAGGGAGGGAGGGAGGGAGGGAGAGAGAGAGAGAGAGAGAGAGAGAGAATCTCCCATATGCAAATTCAGTCCCCAAATGACCACAGTATCTATTGTTATTGCTATTATGTTAGAGCTTAGCTTTCAAATATACATTAAGTAAAATGAATTAATTAATCAATTTAAAAGGCAGAAAAGAGGCCAGCATTGTGGCATTAGAGAGTTAAGCTGCAACTTGCAACTCCAGCATCCCATATCAGAGCCAGACTTCGATTCCTGGCTGCTCTGCTTCCAATCTAGCTCCATGCTAAAGTTCCTGGGAAGATGGCAGAAGATGGCCTAAGTACTTGGGCCCTTACCACAAACATGGGAGAATCAAATGGAGTTCCCAGGCCCTTGGTTTCTATTGGGACCAGCACCATTGGTTGCAGACAATTAAGGAGTGAACCAGCAGATGGAAAATCAATCTCTCTCTCTCTTTCTCTCTCTATATCTCTCTCTCTATCTCTATCTCTATTTCTATCTCCATCTCTTCCCCCCTGCTTCACTGTCACTCTTCTTTTCAAATAAATAAAATAAATCTTTAAAAACAGTAATAAGTATCAGAGTAACAGAGGGAGGTAGACAGTCATAAAGATAGATATGCCCCATCTGCTATTTTCCATCCTCAAATTCTGAAACAGCTAATTTTGTGCCAGTCTAAACCCAGGAACTTAATCCAGTTCTCCTACATGGATGGATAGGGACCCAAGTGCTTGAATCATCATATGCTGCCTTTCACAGTGTGTATTGGCAGGAAGCTGGAAGTGGGAACCAAGTCTGTACTGGAATCCAGGTAATGTAGCATGACTGCATCTCAGAAATATCATAGTGCTTGCACCAAATGCATGTCCACAGCTTTATATTTTAAAGTAATATTTGCTTTATTATGGGCAAACACACACACGCACACACACACACACACACACAGAGAGAGAGAAATCCACCATGTGCTAGCTAATTCAGTCCCTAAATACCTGCAATATTCAATATTATTCTGATCATGTTAAAGCTTAACTTATGAACATATACTAAGTAAAATTAACTAATTAGTTCAAAAGGAGGAGAGAGGTCCAGCCTTAAGATACAGATCATTGATTCGCAGCTTGCAAATACAGCATCCCATATCAGAGCCAAGCTTGAATTCCTGGTTGCTCTACATCCTATTCCAGTGACCTGCTAATGCACCTGGAAAGGCAGCAGAAGATGGCTCAGGTACTGTGATCCTGCCACCAAATGGGAGACATGGAAGAAGTTCTAGGCTCCTGATTTCAGCCTGGCCCAACCCCAGACTTTGAGGCCATTAGGGGAATAAAACAGCTGATTGGAAGATCTCATTCTCTCTCTCTCTCTCTCTCTCTCTCTCTCTCTCTCTCTCTCTCTCTCTCTCTCATTCTCTCTCTTTCTCTGTCAATTTGTCTTTCAAATAAATACAATAAATCTTTCAAAACAATTCATACAAGGCAGAGAGACAGACAGAAACAGACAGATTATTTCCCAACTTCTGTTTCCCTCCCCAAATTTCCAAAATAGCTAAAGCTGGGCCCCACTGAAGCCAGGAGCTTAGAGTTTAATCCAGGAATCGCACATGAATGACATGGACCTAGGTACTTGAACTATCCCCTTCTACTTTGCACATTGTGTAATGGCAGGAAACTAAAATTGGGAAAAGAACCAGTACTTGAATCCTAAGCACTTCAATATGGGATGAAGGCATCCCAGGAAATGTAGAACAGTCTTCACCAAATAACCATCCCACAACTTTACCTTTTAAAAGCAAACTTTTGGAGCTGGCACTGTGGAGTAGTAGGTTAAGCCTCCACCTGCAGGGCCAACATCTCATACAGGTGTTGGTTCATGTATCGGCTGCTCCCCTTCTGATCCAGTGCTAAAGGCTAATTACCTTTCTAATGGCCTGAGAAGGCAGTGGAAGATGGTCCAAATGCTTGGGCCCCTGCACCCGCTTGGGAGACCTGGAAGAAGCTTCTGGCTCCTGGCTTCGGATCAGCCCAGCTCCAGCCATTGCAGCCATTTGGGGAGTGAACCAGTGGACAGAAGACTTCTCTTGCTGTCTCTCCCTCTCTCTGTAACTCTGCCTCTCAAATAAATAATCTTTTTTTAAAAAAAGAAACCTTTTATTTGTTTTCAGGGCAGACACAGACAGATAGACATACAAAGAGTGATATCCCAATACTTAGTTCAGTAACAAATGCACACAATATGTACCACTGTTCCCATCATGTTAAAGCTTAGCTTTAAAACCTATATCAAGTGAAATTAATTAACCAATTAATTTACAAGGTGGAAAGGGCATGGCATTTGGTTTATCAGGTTAAGCCACAACTTGCAACTCCAGCAACCCAACTCGGAGCTAGGCTTGGACTCTGAGATGCTCCACTTCAGATCCAGCTCCTTGCTAAATGTGCCTTGGATGGCAGTGGAAGATTCCACAAGTACCTGAGCCCCTGTACCCGACCATGTGAGAGACTCAGATGAACTTCCAGGTGCCTAGCTTCAATTGGCCCATCCCTAGCTTGTATGACCATTTAGAGAATGAATAAGCAGATAGGAGATCTGTTGGTCTCTATGTCTCTCTGCATTTCATATAATTAAAGTAAATAATTAAAAACAATAAATAAAGGGCAGAGAGACAGAGGAAGACAACAGATTGATATCTCATATCTGCTATTTCCCTTCTCAAATTTCTGAAACAGCTAGTGCTTGACTAGGCTGAAGCCCAGAGTCAGCATCTTAATCCAGATCTTCTACATGGGTGGCAGGGTTGTCTCTTTCAGTGTGTATTGGCAGGAAGCTAGAACGTGAAACAGAGTCTGGACTCAAACCTAGGCCCTCCAATGTGGGATGAGGATATCCCAAAAAAATATCTAACATCTGAACCAAATACCCATTCCACAACTTTACCTTTCTAAAGCAAAATTTTATTCATGAGCGAGACAGAGACAGAGAGACAGAATGTTTCAAAAGACAGTTCAGTCCTCAAATGTACAAATTATGCACTACTGTTTATATCACAATAAAGCTTAACTTTAAAACATATATTAAGTGAAATTAATCAACTAATTAATTGAGAAGGCTGGAATGCTCTGACATTTTGGATGAGGGGATTAAGCTACAGCTTGCCACTCAAACATGCCATGTTGAAGCCAGACTGATTCTCAGCTGCTCAGCTTCAAATCCAGCTTCCTGCTAATTTGCCTTGGATAACAGGGGAAGATGGCCTAAGTATTTGGGTCACAGCCACCCACATGGGAGACCCAGAGGGACTTCTGGGTCCCTGGCTTTGCCTTGATCCATCCCCAGCTTGTGCAACCACTTACAAAGTGAACCAGTAGATGGAATCCCTTTACAACCTTCCAAAGAAATAAATATTTTAAAATAATAAAGAAAAGTCAGAGCGACGCAGGGAGACAGCAGAGAAATAACTCATATCAGCTGTTTCCCTTCCCAAATTCTGAAACAGCTAGTGCTGGGGACAAGCAGAAGCCCAGAGTGAAAAGCTTAATATAGGTTTCCTACACGGGCTGCAGGGCCCCAGTGCTTCAGATATCACCTGCTGCCTCCCTCAGTGTGTAATGTCAGGAATCCAAAACTGGGGACAGAGCTGGAACTGGAATGTGGGCACTCCAAATGTGGGATGAAGGCATCCCAAGTAATATCTTACCTGAGGCACAAAGTGCCCATCTCACAGCTTTACCTTTCTAAAGCAAAATTTGATGATGGGAAAGGGGGGGGGGAGGGGGGAAGGGGAGGAGGAGGGGGGAGGGGGGGAGGGGGAAGGAGAGGTCTTCCGTGCCCAAATGCACACAATATGCACTGCTGTTCCTACCATGTTAAAGCTTTACTTTAAAGCATATATTAAGTGAAATTAAATAATTGTTTACAACGCAGAGACAGGTGCCTGACAGGTTGTTAAACCACACCTTGCTATCTCAGCATCCTATAATGAAGACAGGCTGAACTCCTGTTTGCTCTGCTTCTCATGTACCTCCCTGCTAATATGCCTGAGATAGCAGAGAAAGATGCCCCAAGTGCTTTGGCCCCTTCCACTCACATGAGAGTCCTAGATGGACTGTAGGTCCCTGTCCTTGGCTTGGCCCAGCCTCAGTCTGTCTGTCTGTCTCTCTCTCTATCAATCTGCCTTTCAAATATATAATAAATCTTTTAAAAAGTAATTCTGAACATTTTTATCAATGCTGATTGTATCAGTCTTGTTTTTTCATTTACTAGTAAGGTGGCCAAAAAGCACATATTTCAGAGGAGGATAAATGTTAATCCTGTCACTTTGATTTTATTATTACTATTATATTAAATCCATTTTGATATAGTAGACAAAAGTATGTTACTACAAGAAGTGTTATATATTAAAGTTTTGCTGTGACACTTTTTAAAATATTTATTTATTTGAAAGTCAGAGTTACACAGAGAGAGGAGAGGCAGAGAGAGAGAGAGAGAGAGAGAGAGAGAGAAAGTCTTCCATCTGATGGTTCACTCTGCAATTGGCTGCAACAGCCGGAGCTGCGCCTACCTAAAGCCAGGAGCAAGGACCCTCTTCTGGGTCTCCTACATGGGTGCAGGGGCCCGAGGCCTTGAGCCATCTTCCACTGCTTTCCCAGGCCATAGCAGAGAGCCCGATTGGAAGTGGTGCAGCATGGTCTCAAACTGGCATCTATATGGGATGCCAGCACTGCAGGCTGCGGCTTCACCACCTACACCACAGCTCCAGCTCCTCTGTTTTAATTTTTACTTCTGATAATTCACTTTACAGTTGCTTTCATTTCAATTATTTATTTATTTTTATTTCTTTTGAAAGAGTTACACAGAGAGAGGAGAGACAGAGATTTTCCATCCATCCACTGATTAGTTCCCCAAATGGCCACAATAACCAGCATTAAACCAGGCAGGAGCCAGGTGTGTCTTCCAAGCCTCCCATATGGGTGACAGGGGCCCAAGGACCTGGGTCATCTGCTGCTGCTTTCTCAGGCACATTAACAGGAAACTGGATTGGAAGAAGAGCAGTGAGGACACAAACTAGCCCTCATATGGGATGCAGGCATTGCAGAAGGTAGGTTGACCAGTTGAGGCACAATGCAGTGTTTTAAGAAGTGCTTCTCTACCTTGAAGTTGTGAACATCTTTTTTCTTTTCTTTTTTCAAAATGTTTTGAAGTTCTGTCTTTGATAATTGAGCCCTTGATCCACCTGGAGCTGATTTTAATATATGGAATAATCTATGGATCCTTTATTTTCATGTATGGATTATAATATGCTTTTTAAAATGATGAATACAATTGCATATATTTTATGTTGTACAACATGGTGCTTTGATAAATGCATACATTGTGGAATGACAAAATAAGGCTAATCAACATACTCATTATCATATATGGTTATTTCTTAATGATTAGTGGATTACCATATATTTAGCAATAATTTTATAAACCCAGAACATGTACAAAATATCCCTTTTTCTGCTAAAGAACAACACATATCATCTTCATATATTTAAGGGTCTGTTTCTGGGTTTTATACTTCATTCCCTGATTCATTAAGAACAACGTCTATGCTACTGGAATTATTAGAGTTTTGTTTTGTTTATTAATGTAAAATGTTTATTCCAAGTTAGTTATTTTATGCAGCAGCTTTCCTGCTCAACAGACTTATGATATCCACATCTTTTAAATCTGTGCCTGTTATCAAAATAATCTTAATCTTTGAAATCTCACAAAAATCTATTTTACAATCTACATTGAATATAAAAGTTGCAAGAATAACACATTTCCTATAGCTAAATATTTTGCAGCTGAACACAAAAAGTAAATACAGAAACAAAAATAAAAAACCACACATGCTTGGTTAAGAGCTAATGTTAATTAACAGGGCCAGGTCCCACCCCTCAGCCTGGGCTTCTATGGGAACAGGGTCATACCATGTAGAGGAAGAGGGACCTATCCACAAACCTCAGGTAAAAGGTTAGGGAAGGGACTGGACCAGCCAAAAGCAGAAGGAGTGGGGGGCCTGAGGAGCTTGAAAGGCTTGAGGATGGGGCCACTTTGGGGAGAGGGAGTAGGCAGCCCAGGGAGTTGCTAGTGAGGGATCCAGCAGGGATAGGACCCTGGGTCGTGGATCTGTACAACATGGTTTTCTATAAAATTTGAAATCTTCCATCCTGAAAAAAAATGTAACCTGAGCAACCAAAAATAAAATAAACTATAATACACAAATTATAGCATTAATTGAATACAATTATAACTTCAATAATCACTTTGTCATTGACGATGAATTATTGAGCACAGGAGTGAGTGTCCCAGTACTGGTAGTAGAAGCTATTGCTGCAAACCAGTGTCTTCTCTGCATGTCTACACTGGAGCTCCCACTTGTGCATCACCCTGTATATACTGTGTGTGTGTGTGTGTGCACGTGCTCATATATTTTAAAAATCTTATCCACCACACAAACTTCTTTCTACTAAGCAGTTAATATAGAAGAACAATAACAAAAGCTAAATAAGTCAATTGTTTTCTATTTGGGTTAATGATTATTTCCCTAGTGCATGAAGAATTCAATAACAATGTAAGGAAAAGAACAATTTATTTTGTATAGGCCTTAAACACACAACTCAAGTTTATTGGATCAGATGTGATGGTGAGCATTTATATGTCTACTTCCAGGCATCATCTGCTGTTTCACTGCTACTGGTTTTCGTGTCTGAGACCTCAAACCCTGTTTAACCAGTGCTTCCCCAAGGAGAGACATCCAGAACTGCAGCTCTGCAAGAAGCTATTCTTTCTGAAGCCATTTCTTTTCAACTGCTCTGTCTTTGTGTTTGACCTCATCTTCTGTGAGGGGAAGGCAATTATCATTTTCCAGACACTCCTGCCATCCCATCGCTTTCAGTAATCAATGCTCTGCTTCTGGAGAGTATGAGAGGACCTCCCCATTCTTCCTCTTTTGGGAGAGAAAGACCATTGTAATGAGAGCTTTTCTCTCCATTTTTCTTTGGTTCAGCTGTGCTGTCATCCTCCAGATCCTCAGGTTTGTTAGACACTGTTCTCTTCCTGTCAATTGGAGAGGTGGAGTTGGAGAGATTGTCTTTGGGAGAATGTAGAACTGCACCACACCCAGTATCGCCAGCTTAGTAATAGAGCTATTACTAAGTAATAGTAAAATTAGTAAAGGCAGTAAAAGCAGACACCCAGATACAGGAAAGGGATCCCGATTTGTGTTCCATTCTATTAGCTTTCTATGAATTGGGCTGGAAAGTAGATGGTGCAGGCTTGGGAACCAGGTTCTTAATGACACTGGGAACCATGGTTGATGCTTTGTTCTCATTTGCATGGTGAGATCCTGGTGAGGTGAATGCAACAGAGAAGACAGCAGCAGGATCCTCTTTGGAAACATTTTTGGTGACTGACATCTTGGAAGGTCGCTTGGCATTAGATGGGTTTCCCCACACTACAGAAAGGATCCCAATAGGTCTGCATGGCTGATTCTGTTTGCCACTTTTTGAATTCAAAGAAGAAACATCTTCCTCTTCAAATTACAAATTTTTCCACCTTGTCTTCTTTCTTTTCTTCCCTGGTCTCCCTAGGAGACTTTTCTTGAAAGGCGGTCTTCTGTGGAGTGGGGGCTGCCATTCCAGTGTCTATGCTTCCCTGTGCCACATCCACTATGCTGGCTCAAGTCATCCTGATGACCTCAGGAAGAGCCACGCCCACCAGATATGTTCCCTTTGATTCCAGTATGTGCTCCTTTAGAGATACCAGAGTCCACAGAAACATGGTGGAATAGGAAGGAGTGGTGCTAGGAATTTCCTGTACTTCGTGGAGGGTCCATTGTTTAAAAAAATATCAGAGAAATTGTTCCACAATGGCTTACTCCAAATCTGCTTTCTCCTAGGGTAAGATGCTCTTTGGTTTTTCAAAGGTGGCTGTAGGTGACTTAGCTGGCTGTGGTGTTGAGAAATTTAGCCAAGCAGGAGCAAAGTCATGCTGTGCCATTTAGATCCAGTGTCTCTTTTTAGCAAGGTGAGGCTTCCAACATCATGGACAGGATCCCAGAGTTTAACCTCTGTTACCCTGCCAGCTGGATCTCCCATGAGATTTTCTTTCGAAATGGTGTGTAAGTAGCCTGGCCAGCTGCATGCCTTGTGATGAAGCACAGAAAAAGCTAGGCTCCACGTGGATCATTCTCTCAGCCTTTTCAATTGCTCATCTTAAACTATCTAGTTTCAGACTCATTTCCAAAGAGGAGGAAGCAGGAAGGGAAGCAAGGGAACATTTCTAAAAAGAGGGGAAGGGAAAAGAGCTATGTCTACATCAACTTTTTGGGATAAAGACACTATGATGTTGCTCGAATAGATAATACGTGGACATTTGCACAGTGAGTTGCAAACACTGCTTATAGGAAGGTCATAGCTAGAAATACAGGTAGGCTTATATGGGGGCAAATACTATCATCAAGCTGCTAATTCAAAACTACAGTATTAAAGTACCATAAAAGATCTGAGTTGTCAACTCCAGTACTCCAGTGGCAAAACATCCACATGACAAAGCCCTTAAAACACAAATCTCATAATTCTGACACAACTACTGAAACTAGTATGCAAATTTATATTGATATTTGTCTTAACCTTCAAGATCTAAGGACATAAGAAATCTTGTGTATAAAATTAAAAAAAAAAGGCACTGGTGCTGTGGCATAATAGGCTAAGTCTCTGCACCTTTAGCACCAGCATCCCATAATGGTGCCGGTTCTCATCCTGGCTGCTTCTCTCTCCATCAAGCTCCTTGCTAATGGCCTAGGAAGCCAGTGGGTGCAAGGACTCACACACTTGGGCTATCCTCCACTGCTTTCTCAGGTGCATTAGCAGGGAGCTGGATCAGAAGTGGAGCAGCTGGGACTGGAACCGGTGCCCATATGAGATGCCAGCATTGCAGGCGGTGGCTTTACCTGCTACACCACAATGCTGGCCCCTCGTAGATACAGTTCTAATAATGTAATGATACTACCTTTGTGCTTCAAAGGTACCTTAAATAAAATGAAATCACAACCCACAAAATGGGAGAAAATATTTACAACAGACACAAAAGACAACTCATCCAGATGAGAACAGTTTAAAAATCTTTGGGAACAGTTTCATCAGGGAGACAAATTGATATGTGTGAATTTCTTGAACAATTGAAACCAATGGTGAAGAACTTGGGTTTGAACGTTTGATAGTCACACAGAAAACCAATAAACAGATAAGATAGTTATTAACTTCAGGAAAATTAGGGTTGTTCAGTAAAAAAAAAAAGTAATCAAAGTTTACTCTGTAGTTCAGTTTGTGAATAACCTTACCTGGACATAGTAAGGTAAATACTACACATTGATATCACCAAAATTATGATATTCCATATGATATTAGAAACTACCTAAGTGTGTGATTGATGATATAGAATGGTGGTGAGAAAAATATTCATCATTGATGGAGAGACTTCAATAGACAATTGAACCAGCACATAAAATAAAACAGCATATGTCAGTGATCTAGTTATTTAGAGATGATGTCAGTGAGGGTTAGAAGAAGGTGGCAACATTGGCAGAAATGAGGAGAGGGGAACTAAGACTAATGGAGGAACTTGGCTCAGATTGCAGTTTGAGGTTTGTGGTTCTGTTGATCCTATAGCTAAAATCCATTCAGGAAATTCTCTTAATCCTGCTGACTATCCTGCCCTCTGCTCCTGCCCCCACCCTGATCTTGTAAAGAGCAATTTACAACATTAGGATGAAAATGGAGAGATTCTAATGAAAGAGATAAGGGCGGTACAGTATTTGTAGACTGGAATTTGAGACATGGAGGTTTTGAAGAGCTGTACAGCCATACCATAATTTGTCAGAGATAAATCAATGGGAACACTTATTCACTACTGTTGGGAAGGTGGATTTTTGCACACATACTATGAACAAGTAATTCCACTACTATACTCGAGAGAAATTCCTGCAAGTGTGCAAGTTTCTTCATGGTAGCATTGAAATAGTAGAAATCTGGAAACAACCGAAATTGTCATGAGGAGGAAAATGAATCAGTAAAGCATAGTATTGTTACTATGTATACTATTACATGGAAGTAAAAACAAATGAGAGCTATGTGTACCAAAATGTGCAAAAATTGTAAGTTGAGTACAAAGGCAATATTTCAAAATCCAGCTCTCTGCTATGGCCTGCTAACGCAGTGAAAGATATCCCAAGTGCTTGAACCCGTGCACCTGTGTGGGAAACCTGGAAGAAGCTCCTGGCTCCTGGCTTCAGATTGGCACAACCCCAGCTGTTACAGCCATTTGGGGAGTGAACCAGCAGAAGGAAGACCTCTCTATCTCTCTCTCCATCTGGGTCTCCACATGGGTGGCAGGGGCCACGTATTTAGGCAATCTTCTGCTTTCCTAGGTGCATTAGTAGGGAGCTGGCTCAGAAGTGGAGCAGCCATGAATTTTACCAGCACCCTTATAGGATGCCAGTGTTAGAGGCAGTAGCTTAATCCACTGCACCACCACAACTAGGCATCCAACAAATTATTCTTTTCTTTAAGATTTTTATTTATTTGAAAGGCAGAGTTACAGGGAATCAGAGGCAAAGGCTGAGAGAGAGAGAGAAAGAGAGAGGGGCAGAGAGAGAGAGAGAGAGAGAGAGAGAGAGGAGAGGTCTTCCATCCACTGGTTCACTCCTCAGATGGCTGCAATGCCCAGAGTTGCGCCAGTCTGAAGCTAGGAGCCAGGAGCTTCCTCCAGGTCTCCCACCCAGGTGCAGGGGCCCAAGAACTTGGACCATCTTTTGCTGCTTTCCCATGCCATAGCAGAGAGCTGGATCCGAAGTGGGGCAGCCGGGACTAGAACTGGCGCCCATATGGGATGCCGACACTGCAGGCAGTGGCGTTACCTGCTATGCCACAGCACTAGCCCCCACAACACATTATTCTTTATACTGCTTCTAAGGATGAAATATTTCATAGCAGTTTTAAAAAAAAAAAGACTGACAGATCTACATGGAAAGATATTTGTTAGTTATATAATTACTATCTTCTACTTCTTGATGATTAAAGGTTATCAAATTGATGAGCATCAGTGAAAATTCTTTAAGGATATAAAAAAGTATAATCTGGAGTCGGTGCTGTGGCATAGTGTGTAAAACTACTGCCTGCAGTGCCGGCATTCCATATGGGTGCCAATTCATGTCCCAGCTACTCCACTTCAGTCCAGCTCTCTGCTATGGCCTGGGAAAGCAGCGGAAGATGACCCAGGTCCTTGGGCCCCTGCACCCATGTGGGAAGACCTGGAGGAAGCTCCTGGTTCCTGGCTTTGGATCGGTGCAGCTCCAGCCATTGCAGCCAGATGGGAAGTGAACTAGTGGATGGAAGTCTCATCTCTCTCTCTCTCTCTCTCTCTCTCTCTCTCTCTCTCTCTCTGCCTCTCCTTCACTCTTTGTGTAACTCTGACTTTCAAATAAGTAAATAAATATTTTTAAAAGATAAAAAATAAATTAAAAATTTTCAAAACATAGAATCTGACTCCATCTTCTGTAAAGGCATCATGTACCACCATCTTTATATGCTTTGGTCTTCTTACTCCCAATAGCTATACTTTTTCCCAAAGTTATATACAAATTCATGTAGATGTGAGACCAGATGGAAGCAGCAGTTGTCTCATCTCATCATCTTATTAATAAGTAATTTGAAGCCTGCAGAAGGGAGTTTATTAGCTCTGGGTCACATACTCACTAGATGTATACCTGAGACCCAAACCCAGGACTTCTAAGTTAGCAGTATTTTTACTACACTGTAATGACTTCTATAGATTCACCCTCCACAACCTGGTTCTCTTCAGCCATCTGGTATCATCACTCATTTTATGATCTTTTCTTTCTCATAGTATATTAATTCTATTTCCTAAGTCCTTAATTCCTATTATTTCCCCCTGTGCCAAGTCTTAGCGATTTTTAAGATCTAGCTCAAATCTTACAATATCTAAGAAGTTACACAATAATACTGCAGTTCCTGCTTCTGGTAGATCATATGAAATGTATTGTCATTACCACCTACTTCAGCACTGAATTCCTTTCTAAATATTTTAAGTGTTTTTATTTTTCTCTGCGCATTTAAGGATATGAGCAATCCCTCATATTTTATTACATCTTTCTCAGTACATAGCAAGATGCTGGGTATGCAGGACATAGCAGAGAAGAGTGGTTGATTGATTTATTAGCTGCAAACTCAGAGATTTCTCTCTACTGTCCCTGCAGCTTCCCATATATCAAAGCACAAACGTCTTTGGTTACAGAGAATGTTACTACAGTTCCGCTTGGACATAATTCACACAAATAGGCATACTAATTGCACAGGCACTGTGGTCAACTTGTTGCTGTCTCTTATTTCTCTAACATCCTCCCATTAGTTCTCTGGTTTCAAATTAGGCAAGCTCTGGCTTTGGATGAATCATCACCAAAGCCAACTGCTTCCCAAGCTTATGGTTTGATGGGCATGGAAAAAACAAACACATCAAATGAGATCCTGCCTTTGCCACTTTTTTGCAATGTAATTGGACTGATCATTGATTGTCTGAGAAATAATTACATATTATTCATTCTATAAGGAGAACAAGATAGTAATTAAAAAGTTCTTTAGAAGACTTTTCCTAAGAATGCTTGAAAGAAGTTTTCCCCTGAGTAATAGGACTGACTCCTAATTTCATAGACAGATAATTGAAGTCTTCTGAGAATTAAAAAAAATGGAGGTTTGTTTTTTCTTTATAATAAATACAACATTTTGGGGCCTGCGCTGTGGTGTAGTACGTAAAGCCGCTGCCTGCAGTGCTGGTATCCATATGGGCACCAGTTCTAGGCCCAGCTCCTCCTCTTCTGATCCAGCTCTCTGCTATGGCCTGGGAAAGCAGTGAAAGATGGCCCAAGTTTTTGGGCCCCTGTACCACATGGGAGACCTGGAAGAAGCTCCTGGCTCCTGGTTTTGTACCAATGCTGCTCTGGCTGTTGCAGCCAGTTGGGGAGTGAACCAGCAGATGGAAGACCTCTCTCTCTCTCTGACTCTCCTTCTCCCCTTGTGTAACTCTTTCAAATAAATGAACAAATCTTTAAAAATAAATAAATAAACAAATAGGACATCTCAAGTGGATATTGTGGTGCGTAGGGTTAAGTACCCACTTGGAACACCCCCTTCCCGTATCAGAGTGCCTGGGATGGAGTCCCATGTCTGCTTCCTATCCACTTTCTTGCTAAAATGCCTAAGAGGCAACAGATAATAGAGCAAGTGCTTGGGTTCCTGCCACCCATGTGGGAGAGACCCAGACAGAGCTCCTGGTTCCTGGCTTTGGTCTGACTCATCACTGGCTGTTGTGAGCATTTGAGGGGTGAATCAGTGGATCTTTATCTCTCTCTCTGTCTCTGCATTTCAAATAAGTAAATAATCTCTTTAAAATATTTTTAAAAATAGAATAACTATGACATCTGTCTGTCCTTTCCCTCATAATACCCCTCAGGAGACCAGGTGAATACCATTACATCCCATTGCTCTTACATTTCAATCTGGAAGCTGACATTACTCTTCTCTCTGGGTTTTTTCCTGTTTAGAGTTTCCTAAACATGTAACACATTTCCAGGTTCAAATTATTTATACAAATCAATCTCTACTGGAAAGTTTTGGATAAATATCTAAGTCCTTAGTTGAATACTATCATTTAAAGAAATCTACAGGAGCCCACACTGTGGTATAGCAGGTAAAGCCATCGCCTGCAGTGCCAGCATCCCATAGGTACGCCGGTTCCAGTCCCTGCTGCTCCACTTCTGATCCAGCTCTCTGCTATGGCCTAGGAAATCAGTAGAAGGTGGCCAAGTCCTTGGACCCCTGCACCCGTGTGGGAGACCTGGAGGAAGCTCCTGGCTCCTGGCTTCAGATCGGCACAGCTCTGGCCACTGCAGCCATCTAGGGAGTGAACTGGCAGATGGAAGACCCCACCCACCCCTCTCTCTGCCTCTGCTTCTCTGTAGCTCTGCCTTCAAATAAATAAATAAATCTTTTTTTTAAAAAAAAAATTCTACAATGTCATCCCTTTTCTACCCAGATCTCTCACTACTCTTCACCGATCTTGTTTTGCTTTTCCTTGATTGCATATTGCTCTAACGACATCACACATTTTTTTGAATCCTTTTTCTCATTTCTAATTCCATATTTCCAAGTAACATGAAGTCCAACTCCAATCTCATCTCCTATTTGAAGCTTTCTGTGACCACCACAGCCTAAAGCAATGTGACCACCACCACCTAAAGCAATGGTTCTCAGTAGGGGATGATTTTGCTCCCCAGGAAGCATTTGGCAGTGTTGGAGATAGTTTTGGTTTTACACACTGCAAGAGGAAAGGCTAATGGAATGTAGGGAATTGTTGGCAGGGAAGCTTGCTAAACATTTACATTCGCACAGGAAAGGATCTCAAAACAAACTATTATCCACTTCAAACTGTCAACAAAGTTACACTTAAGGAATCCTAGCCTACAGTTACTTTTCCCTCTTTATAGCTCCATAACAATAACACTATCATTTTCTCTGCCAACCTGCCAGCTAGTAATGAGGGATCGTTTGCTCTCTTATAGGTTATTCCTGTTTCCACAGGTAGATGTTGAATTTGCAGAGACAAAAGGCTATAGAAATGAAGCAGATATTAAGTCATGCTTGGGATGTCCACATCCCATGACAAAGTAACAGTTTCAATCCCAGCTCCTCCACTTCCAATCCAGTTTCCTGCTAATTGTACCTAAGAAGACATCAGATGAAAGCTCAAGTACCGGATTCCTGCCATTCATGTGGAGGACCTAGATGGAGTTGCTGGCTCCTGGCTTCAGGCTTCAGCCTGACCCAGCCCTGGCTATTGTGGGCATTTAGGAAGTGAGCCAGTAGGTGGAAGGCATCTCTCTCTCTCCCTCTTTCTCTCTCTTCCTCCCTCCCTACCTCCCTCCTCTCTCTGTCATTCTGCCTTTCAAATAAATAAATCATTTAAAAAATTTTAAAGACAATATATAAATGCAGATGTCCCAAAGGCAATAGGAAATATAACACTGGAGTGAAGATGGGAGATCAAACTAAATGCATAATCAGTCTCCAGCCTACAGACTGTTCATATTCCAAAAGTTCATTTGTAATTTTGATGTTGGAACTTAGAATGTTGTTTCTCATAGAGGGAATTCTGTAAGTGGTAGTTACTTCTATTTAACGTATTTAATATATAAATGTCTATTTAATCTTCTTATATAGTTAAATGCTATATATTTGCAATAAAAATAATATTGCTTTAATCCCAGTAATTAAAACAGAAAATAAAAAATGAGTAAAAAAATCCACTGTCTTGAGTACTTGAAGTGGTAGTATGTTTAAATACAGGACATTGCAGAATTGGATGGAAAATTGGAAAGTTTTGTGGAGGTTTTGAAAAGGATTTGTAGGCACTTTCTATTTTTTTTAAAAAAGATTTACTTTATTTATGTGAAAGGCAGAGTTACAGAGAAGCAGAGGCAGAGAGAGAGAGAGAGATCTTCCATCTGCTGGTTCACTTCCTAAATGGCAGCAACAGTCGGGGTGGCCAGGCCAAAGCCAGGAGTCGGGAGCTTCCTCTGGGTCTCCCACGTGGATGCAAGGGCCCAAGGAGTTAGGCCTTCTTCCACTGCTTTCCCAGGCCATAATAGAGAGCTGGATCAGAAGTGGAGCAGCTGGGACTTGAACTGGCACCCATATGGGATGTTGGTTTTATCTGCTACGTCACATAGCCAGCCCTTATAGGCACTTTCAAAGTTACAAAACTTTTATGATACAATTTTTAATTGCTAATATCTGCTTAGAACTCAAGATTTTGCTACACTACCCTTGTTGCACACCCTTGATTGAGGTCATTCAGGGCTCACAGATAATAAGATAAGAGTGATAGCAATCAAGAAAGAGATTTGAGTACATTCCCAGAGGGTCACTGAGCGAGGATTGAAAAAAAAAAAAAAAAAAAAAAGAAAGACCTGCCGGCGCCGTGGCTCAACAGGCTAATCCTCCGCCTTGCGGTGCCGGCACACCAGGTTCTAGTCCCGGTCGGGGCGCCGGATTCTGTCCCAGTTGCCCCTCTTCCAGGCCAGCTCTCTGCTGTGGCCCGGGAGTGCAGTGGAGGATGGCCCAAGTGCTTGGGCCCTGCACCCCATGGGAGACCAGGATAAGCACCTAGCACCTGGCTCCTGCCATCGGATCAGCGCGGTGTGCTGGCCGCAGCGCGCTGTCCGCGGTGGCTATTGGAGGGTGAACCAACAGCAAAAGGAAGACCTTTCTCTCTGTCTCTCTCTCTCACTGTCCACTCTGCCTGTCAAAAAAAAAAAAAAAGACCAAGTATTCCAGCAAAGTATCCATAAGAAATTGTTAATGGGGGGTATTACCTTGAGCTGTCAGCATTAAGAGACAGGAAGTTTAACATGTGTGTAAATTAATTAACCAGGCAAACATGATCCCTCTGAAGGGAAATATTCAGGAGAGATGCAGTAATGTTTTTCTAGCTGCTTGGAGACATCATCAGCCCAGGATAACTTGGATGTTATCCAAAGTGAGTATGGAAGTGTAAAGTGGCATGTAGTTATCCAGTTGGGGAAAGCAAGGGAAGGTGATATAAAGCAGCTACAGATATACAAGACACATTTGAAAGATAGAGGTTTATAACTAGGAAAGTATTATCTCTCAATGATGTAGAGTTGAATATCTAGTGCCTAAATATGAGGGCGACTTTGGTCCTCTTCCTCCTTCCTTCTTGTTCTCACCTTTGAGCTCATATCACTGCACCTCTGTTAGAAAGCAGAGGAAATGAAAGGGAAGGAAACTAGGATTCTTCATTTCTTCATCTGAGCAACTCCTGAGAAAAGCCTCGTAGTGTTTATCTTATGGAATCTTGGGCAGCCTGGCCTCAGCATATAGAATCTAAACATATGAGAGCAACTTTTAAAAAAAGCCATAGCTGACCTGTAGCTAAAAAAGATAAGAAATAGACTTTATTCAGGACTATGGCAATAGGGGGAAAGAGACCTCAGTATGGTACCAGGCTCAATTCCAAATATAGTACAGGCAAATGGAAATTTGTAGTCAAGGAGCAGGGTAAGGGTCAGTGCAAGGAAAATTTCCAAGAATAAACATCATGGGTAAGGGAGTCTGGCTAAACTTACCTAACAGGTTTCTTGGTGAACACAGGCCAGGGTAATCAGACACTACCTAGGGATTGGGGTGAAAGATGAGGAACCCAGATATCAAGTGTTGATGGGATATTGGAAGGCAGCGGCACTGTGGTGTAGCAGGTTAAGCTACATTCTGCAGCACAGTCATCCCATGGAAACCTGTTCAAATTCTGGCTGCTTTGCTTCCAATCCAGCTCCCAGCTAATAACCTGGGAAAGCAGTGGAGGATGGCTCATGTCCTTCGGCCCCTGCACCCACATAGGAGACCCAGATGAAGCTCCTGGCTCCTGGTCTCCATCTGGCCCAGCTCCAGCCATTGCAGTCATTTGGGGAGTGAATCAGCAGATGGGAGGTCTCTCACTCTCTCTCTCCCTCTCCCTCTCTCTCTCTCTCCCTCTCCATCTCTCTCTCTCTCCTCTTTCTCTGTAACTTTGAATTTCAAAAAAATAAATAAATCTTCTTAAAAAAGATCAAGGGGGTGTTCAGTGTCAAACTTCTTAATAGGGCCAGTGCAGAAGTCACTGTTGACATTTTTTATGCAGCAGTAGTGGATGAGTGAGTGAAAGACCGTAACCATAATATTCTCACTATTTGCTGTTGTTTTTGTTTTAATATTCAACTATAGTAGTGTTTTAAAAGTTAAATGAACAATAAATGCAAATACAAAAGCTCTGACTTTGCCATGTATGTATGATGACTTCAGTGTGCAAGATGCAAAAACCTAATTAAAAAAAGTTCCCCAACAGTATTTTTCATTTTGTGTTGCTGTGTGAGGGCAAACTGTTGAAATCTTTACTTAATATATACTAATCTGATCTTCTGTATATAAAGAGAATTGAAAATGAATCTTGATGTGAATGGAAGGGGAGAGGGAGTGGAAAAGGAGAGGGTTGTTGGTGGGAGGGAAGATATGGGGGGAAAGCCTTTGTAATCCATAAGCTGTACTTTGGAAATTTATATTCATTAAATAAAAGGTTTTTTTTTATTTTTTATATAAAGCTTTTATTTAAAGAATATAAATTTCCAAAGAACAGCTTATGGATCACAATGGCTCCCCCCCCACACAACTTCTCTCCCTCCCCCTACCCTCCCCTTTCCCGCTCCCTCTCCCCTTCTGTTCACATCAAGATTCATTTTCAATTCTCTTTATACACAGAAGATCAATTTAGTACATATTACGTAAAGATTTCAACGGTTTGCCCTCGCATAGAGACACAAAATGATAATACTGTTGGAGTGCTAGTTATAGTATTAATTCACAATGTACAGCACATTAAGGACAGAGATCCTACATGATTTTTTTTTAATTGATTAATTGTCTATGCAATTTCCAGTTTAACACCAAGATTTTTTAATCATTTGCAATTATCTTTATATAAAGAAGATCGATTCAATATATACTATGTAAAGATTTCATCAGTTTGCACCCACTCAGAAACACAAAGTGTAAAAATACTGTTTCAGTACTAGTAATAGCATTATTTCACATTGGATAACACATTAAGGACAGATCCCTCATGAGACGTAAGTACACAGTGACTCCTGATGTTGATTTAACAATTTGACACTCTTGTTTATGGCGTCAGTAATCTCCCTAGGCTCTGGTCATGAGTTGCCGAGGCTATGGAAGCCTTTAGGGTTCGTGGACTTCGATCTTATTCCGACAGGGTCATAGTCAAAGTGGAAGTTCTCTCCTCCCTTCAGAGAAAGGTACCTCCTTCTTTGATGGCCCCGTTCTTTCCACTGGGATCTCACTCGCAGAGATCTTTCATTTAGGTCTTCTGTTTTTTCCAGGATGTCTTGGCTTTCCATGCCTAAACTATTCTCATGGGCTCTTCAGCCAGATCCGAATGCCTTAAGGGCTGATTCTGAGGCCAGAGTGCTGTTTAGGACATCTGCCATTCTATGAGTCTGCTGTGTATCCTGCTTCCCATGTTGGATCATTCTCTCCCTTTTTCATTCTATCAGTTAGTATTAGCAGACACTAGTCTTGCTTGTGCGATCCCTTTGACTCTTAGACCTATCAGTGTGATCAATTGTGAGCTGAAATTGATCACTTGGACTAATGAGATGGCCTTGGTACATGCCACCTTGATGGGATTGTATTGGAATCCCCTGGCACAATTCTAACTCCATCATTTGGGGCCGTTCCGATTGAGCATGTCCCAAATTTTACATCTCCTCCCTCTCTTATTCCCACTCTTATATTTCACAGAGATCACTTTTCAGTTAAAATTTAAACACCTAAGAATAATTGTGTGTTAATTACAGAGTTCAACCACTAGTACTAGGATAAAAAAAAAAATACTACCATGGATAAAGTATTACATTGTACAACAACAGTCAGCACAAGAGCTGATCGAGTCACTGTTTCTCATAGTGTCCATTTCACTTCTACAGGTTTCCCCTTTGGTGCTCAGTTAGTCATCACCAATCAAGGGAAACAAATGATATTTGTCTCTTTGGGACTGACTTAATTCACTCAGCATGATGTTTTCCAGATTCCTCCATTTTGTTGCAAGTGACCGGATTTCATTGTTTTTGACTGCTGTATAGTATTCTGTAGAGTACATGTCCCATAATTTCCTAATCCAGTCTACTGTTGATGGGCATTTGGGTTGGTTCCAAGTCTTAGCTATTGTGAATTGAGCCGCAATAAACATTACTGTGCAGAAGGCTTTTTTGTTTGCCCATTTAATTTCCTTTGGGTAAATTCCAAGGAGTGGGATGGCTGGGTTGAATGGTAGGGTTATATTCAGGTTTCTGAGGAATCTCCAGACTGACTTCCATAGTGGCTTCACCAGTTTGCATTCCCACCAACAGTGGATTAGTGTCCCTTTTTCCCCACATCCTCTCCAGCATCTATTGTTGGTGGATTTCTGAATGTGAGCCATTATCACCGGGGTGAGGTGAAACCTCATTGTGGTTTTGATTTGCATTTCCCTGATTGCTAGGGATCTTGAACATTTTTTCATGTGTCTGTTGGCCATTTGGATTTCCTCTTTTGAAAAATGTCTATTGAGGTCCTTGGCCCATCTCTTAAGTGGGTTGTTTGTTTTGATATAAAAGTTTTTTTAAAAAAATTCCCCTATCATTTTTTTAGTCAAACATTGTAATTGATTTCAGCTGTCTACATGGACAAGCTTAGACTGAAATGCTAGGTGTATGTGTTGGCTTCAGTGTCTGACCCTTCATTTTTAAGCTTACAGAAGTAAAACTATTTAACTGGGGGCGGGTGCTGTGGCTTAGATGGTAAAGGTGCTGCCTGCGGTGCTGGCATCCCATATGGGTGCCTGTTTGAGTCCCGGCTGCTTCTCTTTTAATTCAGCTCCCTGCTAATGTGACTGAGAAAGCAGTAGAAGATGGCCCAAGTTCTTGGGCCCCTTCACCCACATGCAGGGAGACCTGGAAGAGGCTCCAGGCCACTGGCTTCGGGTGGGCCCAGTTCTAAATATTACGGTCATTTGGGGAGTGAACCAGCAGATGGAAGACCTCTCTCCCTCTGCCTCCACCTCTCTGCCATCTGCCTTTAAATAAATACATTTTTAAAACAACTATTTAACTGGCAATCAGAAAAAAAATTAATTTGTAGAGGCCAGCACTGTGGTGTAGTAGGTTAAAGGCCCAGTCTGCAGTGCCGGCATCCCATATGGGCGTCGGTTTGAGTCTCAGCTGATCCACTTCCGATTCTAGTTCTCTGCTGTGGCCTGGGAAGGCAGTGGAAGGTGGCCTAAGTCCTTGGTTCCCTGTACCCCCGTGGGAGACCTGGAAGAGGCTCCTGGATCCTGGCTTTGGATTGGCCCAGCTCCAGCAGTTGCAGCCATCTGGGCAGTGAACCAGCAGATGGAAAACCTCTCCCTCTCTCTCTCTCTCCCTCTGTCTCTGTAGCTCTGCCTTTGAAATAAATAATTAAATCTTTTTAAAAATATAATTTATAGGCCAGTGACATGGCTCAATAGGCTAATCCTCTGCCTTGCGGCACCGGCACACTGGGTTCTAGTCCCGGTCAGGGAGCCAGATTCTGTCCTGGTTGCTCCTCTTCCAGGCCAGCTCTCTGCTGTGGTCAGGGAGTGCAGTGGAGGATGGCCCAAGTGCTTGGGCCCTGCACCCCATGGGAGACCAGGATAAGCACCTGGATCCTGCCATCAGATCAGCACAGTCTGCCGGCTGCGGCTGCCATTGGAGGGTGAACCAACAGCAAAAGGAAGACCTTTCTCTCTGTCTCTCTCTCTCACTATCCACTCTGCTGTCAAAAATAAAAAAATAAATAAATAAATAAATTTTAAAAAATTTAAAAAATTAAAAAAGAGCACATTACTTACAAGGAACTACAGCAGGGATTAGCAAACATTTAAAAAATAATTTATAGAGAAATGTTTGTCTCTCTAGTTATTTGTATTAAGTGGGATTCGTTGTGACACCTCTGCTTTATTCTATTGCCTCAACTGTTGCTTAAAGATGGCATAATACATAATTTGGCCTGTAATATCAGTGATAGAAATCACTTTCTAGGGGCCAGTGCTGTGGTGTAGCGGGTAAAGCCTCTGCTTGCAGTGCCGACATCCCATATTGACGCTGGTTCTAGTCCCGGCTGCTCCACTTCTGATTCAGCTCTCTGCTGTGGCCTGAGAAAGCTGTGGAAGATAGCCCAAGTGCTTGGGCCTCTGCACCCACAAGGGAGACCTGGAGGAAGCTCCTGTTTCTGGCTTCAGATCAGCGCAGCACCGCCTGTTGCAGCCATCTGGGCAGTGAACCAGCAGATGGAAGACCTCTCTCTGTCTCTCCTCTCTCTGTGTAACTCTTTCAAATAAATAAGTATTTTTTTAAAAAAGAAATCACTTTCTAAAAAGGGGTTTATAATATGCTGCTTCTTGAGGGATTTATTTCTAGAATTAAATTCCCCTCTATGCCGTCTTTTTAAGTGTGTGTGTGTGCATCATATATATATATATATATATATATATATATATATATATATATAAAGTTTGTTGACCATTCTTCTCTTTGGACCATTATAAGCCCCTGAGTAGTGATTTATAGAGGTGGATAATTTAAAAATTAAAGAGATCTTTATGTGATGAAAATAATTTGTATGTATAATACAGGAAGATATTCCTTAGATATGTTACAAGCTTACTTTCAACAATTTGAGTTATGCTCCAAAGTAACTGCCATTTAATGTTGGTAGTATAGCAAGTTACGAATAGCTTTAATTGTATATTTAAAGGTCATGCTCACATTCTTAAAATCTGGGTAAGAGAATTTAAACGATCTTTTAAATATTTGAATGTCTCCTTAATATACTGATTAACAAAGCAAAAAAAAAGTTCACAAATCGGATGTGGGGGATGGAGTTTCTTGGTAAATTGACTTAGCAGGTTTATTAATAAAAGTGTATTTTACGAGAAAGTATAGAAATGGGATGAAGTTCAGGAGACTTACTAAAGTTTGGTCAAGAAAAGATTCTTTGCCATCACCTGCAAAATGTCAGTAGCCCTAAACTGAAAGGAAGGGAAAAAGGCACAGAGAAATTGTGTTAAGCTTATCTTGAGCCACGCTGAATTTTACAAGACTTGTCCACTGATTTTGAGAAGCAACAAAGGCATGCTTTGTGTTTTATATTTCTTTTTGGGAGATGAGAAGAAAAAAATAGTATTTAATTGAAACATACACATATACCACACTCGTGATATGATACCCTTTAAACCTCTCGGATTTCACAAGCATTGTTCAAGGCTACATTTCCTTTCCTCAAATTCTTTGGGTTTTTATAAAATATATCTCAGGGCTGGTGCTATGGCATAGCGGGGTAAGGCCTCTACCTGCAGTGCTGGTATCCCATATGGGTGCCATTTCCACTCCTGGCTGCTCTACTTCCCATCCAGCTCTCTACTGTGGCTTGGGAAAGCAGCAGAAGACGGCCCAAGTCCTTGGGCAGCCATACCCACGTGGGAGACTCAGAGGAAGCTCCTGGCTCCTGGTTTTTGATCTGCCCAGCTCCGACCATTGTGGCCAATTGGGGAGTGAACCAGTGGATGCAAGACCTCTTTCTGCCTCTCCTTCTCTCTCTGTGTAACTCTGACTTTCAAATAAATAAATAAATCTTTTAAAAAAATACATCTTGTTGATGCTACAGAGTTGCGACAAAGACAAGTAATTTCATTCAGCTGATGAGTTCCTTGAAATCATAACAGGTCTTGTTTAAGTAGTAATAGGGCCACAATAACACAAGCTTACTCTAGTTGTTGTCTGAATTATAAATTTAATAATATTCCTTTTCCGAAGTGATTTAATTATTTTTGTGATGATTGTTTCGTTATCTTTTTTTGTTGTTGTTTTGGTGTTAAGAGATGCCTCAGTATGCTCTCTGGTTTCTAGAGATGCTTCCGTGCTTGCCCATAAATTATATTTTAACCGTCAGACTGCTTCTCAGTGTTTTGGAACATCCAGGAGATAGTGGATGTGAGTGAGCATGATCCTCAAATAGGCTAATCACTCTTTCTTTCCTACATCTCAGTTATTTCCCCCCATTTTGTCCCCCTGATCTTAGCCCTTCTTATCCCTCTTCGTATCTACTCTTAACACTTCAAGTCTTTCTTTTATACTAAGTCACTGATATAATCACACCCCAAGTTGAAATTTTGTTGGTGAGAGTAGCCCATGTGCTACAGAGACCGAGAGAGAGAGAGAGAGAGAGAGAGAGAGAGAGAGAGAGACCCTTCCTTTCAGAGATTTTCAGAAAGAAAAGATAGATCTACAAATGAATAATTACAATGCAATGTGATAAGTATTAGGGCCAGGAATCAAGAAAAGCTTTGAGGTTAGTTAACATCTGAAGCAAATCCTAAACATGAGTAGAACCTTTAAAAAATTCTATGGAAAATAACGGTAACATTTCCAAAACTAATATAAAATAACCCATTTGTTAGTGGGACATAGCCTCTACTTCATTTACACCATGGTAAGTAGAATGAGAATAAGCTTATCAATACTCCTGTATTTTCTATGCATCTCCCAGAATTTTACACAGATGCTTGCCTTCCTGGAGTTTTTTATCCCCTAGAAATAGATGTACACTGTACATACAAGGAAACTTCAATAATTGAATTAAAGAGGAATTTA
Source organism: Sylvilagus floridanus (assembly GCA_949820135.1). Lineage (NCBI taxonomy): Eukaryota > Metazoa > Chordata > Mammalia > Lagomorpha > Leporidae > Sylvilagus > Sylvilagus floridanus. The sequence goes on from OX463223.1 coordinate 85,641,696, forward strand.
TTTTGGTGCAAAGATTTTTTTTTTATTTTTGACAGGCAGAGTGGACAGTGAGAGAGAGAGACAGAGAGAAAGGTCTTCCTTTGCCGTTGGTTCACCCTCCAATGGCTGCCGCGGACAGCGCGCTGCGGCTGGCACACTGCACTGATCCGATGGCAGGAGCCAGGTGCCAGGTGCTTTTCCTGGTCTCCCATGGGGTGCAGGGCCCAAGCACTTGGGCCATCCTCCACTGCACTCCCGGGCCACAGCAGAGAGCTGGCCTGGAAGAGGGGCAACCGGGACAGAATCCGGCACCCCAATCGGGACTAGAACCCGGTGTGCCAGCGCCGCAAGGCAGAGGATTAGCCTGTTGAGCCACGACCCTGGCCCGAGTGGTGCAAAGATTTTTTGAAATCATGCAGTTCTTCAAAATATGTATTTTTATGACTTTTTAAAGACCTGTCCTATGTATTCATTGTTTTTGGTAGTGTACCTTGAAATTATATCTTACCAAGCATTCTAAGACAAAGCAAGATATAATCCTTACCTAAACAAAGGAAGCATGAGTGGATGAAGGGGGGCATGTAGGAGCCGAACAGTCAAGGGTGAATCTCCAGGTCCTATGAGACTTAATTTCAAGCTTCACTGGATTGTGGAACTGGGAATTTTCAAGAATTGGATCAGGAAGAATTCCAAATGCAAGTGGGCCAGGTGGACTCTATCAGCACATCCAGTTTTGAGAGACCAAAGAAATGAGGTGGTTACAGATGAGTGACCAGAATTCAGAAGGAAGTGAAGCTGAGAGAGAAGATTTAATGTAGAGCATGATATGTATATCTCCAGACCTCTGAAAATTTGTTGTGTAAAGAAGGCACAGACTTATTCTATCATGACTCAGGCATACAGCCTGAATCAATCAAAAGAGATATCACAAAGTGTTTTCTAACCACTAATGCTGACTAATAGTGATCTGGGCTGTCTCAATAGTGGTAGAGCTAGATATCTCTAAAATCTTTTTATATGTACGAGATTCAATAATTCATTTTGATCAATATTTTTCATTTTAAATTAGGACATAAATTAGACCACCTAAAAGCAATTGGTCAGGCAAGGTCAGAGGAGTACCTGAGTTCTGAAGGACAATATTTGCTCTTCTACACCACAGAACAAATATTGGTGATAACTTGGAGCCCTCACTTTGCTTCTCAATCCTAGTAAAAGGGGTCATGGTTTTCACTCCTTTCCATTCTGGATGCCTAATTATCCAAGTGGTTAGCTGAAATGCAGTTGTTGTCCCATACTCCTGATCTTTGTGGCTGACTCTGAGGCATTCCCCTTCTAATCCTTTCTATGCGTGTTATTACAACTTTTCCTTTCCGAACAAAAACACAATACTGACAACTTGGTGTTTTGGCATGGCCTAAAATCAACAATTTTTATTTTTATAAAAAATGAGCATTTCATTCAACTTTTCCATACAAATTCATATAATCCAATGATGAATAATCTACAATAATAGCCTATGGTCTAACCACAAGCCAAGACACCAATACAGACACTCCTGAAGAGGACTATGGCATAGGGATGCAATATGCAATCTCTAGCAGTGTGGTTCTATAACTTACTGCCTATTTGATCTTAGATGAGTCAGCTTCTCTGAAGCAGTTGCCTTCGCCTATAAAGTGGGAGAATATCAAGATTGGTCAAGAGAGTCACATGAGGTGACTTGGTAAAAGTCTTGGTAGCTTGTGGAGTGTCAAGCATGTGGCATCGCCTTTGCTCCAGGAAACTTCTGTCACAACAACTACACTGTGACTCAGAAAGTAATTAATGTTTCTATGACATTTTTCTCAAAAGGAAGACAGCTTCTCCACAATAACTTGCTCTGAGTCCCTCAGCACTGGCCTGTTCAAATGACAGTTCTCTGCAAATTCCCAGGGTTTGGGTGCCCATTATTATTCAATGACAGCTGTTGTTGAAGAACAGTTGTTAGGGGCTGGTAGAGGTGTATCAGCATAAGATAACAACTTCTCTGGGGACTTCTCTATCCCAGGATGGGAGGATGCTCCCTTAGAACCCAGGAGCAGCAAAGCCACTGTTCAGGGTGAATTCAAGTACCTGTATAGGGGTTGCCTGTGACTTCACTTTTCTAAATATATTCAGGTTCCCATGCCCCCACCATCCAAAGAGCATGTACATTTATGCTCTGCTGAAAAGATTCCCAAAGTCTCTGGTGGAGAATCCAAGCTGCTGTGTTGTTGGTTGGTTGGGCTGACAGCTTGAAGTAAATTTCCATTTCAATTCTAGCTCATCCCAGGCTGATTAGTTTCTTTAGCCAGATGATGCCCCATATTTTTGGCCTCATTAGACAGAGCTTTTTTTCCCCCAGTATGGAAAGGAGCCTACTACCCATCTCATGCTCTTACCTCATAAGTCTGTATTGGTATTAAATGTAGACATGGGAATTGAAGATAGTGTGGTAGAAAAGAAAATATACTGCACTTGGAATCAGTCAGATGTATAGTCACACTAAATGCAGGTAATTTAATTTGTATCTGTCTTCTGTTTAAATGGAGATATACAGTTAAAAAGTAATCTATAGAAGCAAAATTGACACTTTGAGATGCAATGACTAAACAGCTGTTGTCTCTACTGTTGAGGAACAATTCTTTTTCGTACTATTTGTTGAATAGTATACTTAATATATTGTTAATCTTATGTGTATAAAGTTCATTGAAAATAGATCTTAACAAAAATAAGAATGGGAATATAAGAGGGAGGAAGAAGAAGGGTGAGAGCGCAGGCAGGGTGGGAAGAATCATTATGTTCCTAAATCTGTATTTTAAAAATGCATGAGGTTTATATATCTGGAATAAAAGGTTTCTGGGAGGGGATAGTGCTGTGCCATAGTGGGTAAAGCCACCATCTGCAGTGCCAGTATCCCAAATGGATGGCGGTTTGAGTCCCAGCTGCTCCACTTCTGATCCAGCTCTCTGCTTTGGCCTGGGAAAGCAGTGGAGGATGGCCCAAGTCCTTGGGCCCTTGCACCCGCATGGGAGACCTGGAAGAAGCTCCTGGCTCCTGGCTTCAGATTTGCTCAGCTCCAGTCATTGGGGCCATTTGGGGAGTGAACCAGCGATTGGAAGACCTCTCTATTTCTCTCTCTCTCTCTCTCTCTCTCTCTCTCTCTCTCTCTCTCTCTCTCCCCCTCCCTCCCTCTGCCTCTCTGTAACTCTGCCTTTCAAATAAATAAATCTTTTTTTAAAAAAAGGGTCCTGGGTTAAACAATAATTGAACTTATTTTTAAGGCCAGCGCCACGGCTCAATAGGCTAATCCTCTGCCTGCGGCAGCGGCACACCAGGTTCTAGTCCCAGTTGGGGCGTCGGATTCTGTCCCGGTTGCCCCTCTTCCAGGCCAGCTCTCTGCTGTGGCCTAGGAAGGCAGTGGAGGATGGCCCAAGTGCTTGGGCCCTGCACCCGCATGGGAGACGAGGAGAAGCACCTGGTTCCTGGCTTCGGTTCTGTGCGGTGTGCCGGCAGCAGTGCGCCGGCCGTGGCAGCCATTGGAGGTTGAACCAACGGCAAAAAAGGAAGACTTTTCTCTCTTTCTCTCTCTCTCTCACTGTCCACTCTGCCTGTCAAAAATAAATAAATAAATAAAAACTTTAATTCCGCAATAAAAATAAATAAATGGTGATAATACAAATGCTCCCAATTTCATGACACTGTTAAAATTGAGTGAAATAATGTGCAAAGCACCTAGTATATTTAGATGCACGTCTATATTAACCATATAGGGAATGTCAAAAAGTTCATGGAAAATGGAATTAAGTGCAAACTGTTGAAATCTTTACTTAGTATATACTAAATTGATCTTCTGTATATAAAGATAATTGAAAATGAATCTTGATGAAGATTGGGATGGGAGAGGGAGTGGGAGATGGGATGGTTGTGGGTGGGAGGGTGGTTATGGGGGGAAAAAGCTGCTATAATCCAAAAGTTGTACTTTGGAAATTTATATTTATTAAATAAAAGTTTACCCATAAAAGAGGGCAAAAAGATAATTTTATTTTGTTGCAAATATTCTAATATCTTATGCAAAATTGTTCTTCATAATACATACTTCTTATGAGCATTTGAAGATCCGTCATATGCATGGATTTCAAAATTTTTTGCACAAGAAAAAACTTTTTTAAGTTTCATTTTACCCACAAACATTTTGAATTCATCTTTCATTTCTGGATTAGGAGCATAAATACATAACTTTAATAGCTGGTTTCACTTGGCAAAAAGCACTTGGATATCAGTAGCAAACAGTGTGCTTTTTCACAACACAGAATTTGTGGATAATACTCATTTTTATATCATATCAGCCCTAAGTCGTGAAGGAAAGGCAAAAAGTAAAATTTATTCCAAATAATAAGTAATAAAAGTGATTCACTGAAATAAGATGGAATTTTTTGTGGTAATGATTTTTACATTTTTAAAAATTTTTAAGATTTTATTTATTAAAAAGGCAGTGCAACAAAGAGACAGAGAAACCTTCCATTCACTGGTTTACTCCTCAAATGCCCTCAATAGCAGGGGCTGGGCCAGGATGAAACCAGAAGCCATGAACTCAGTCTAAGTCTCCCACATGGGTGGCACGGACCCAAGTACTTGAACCAAAATCTACTACCTCCCAGGGTACACAATGGTAGGAATTTGGATTGAAAAAAAGGTATGACTAAATCCCAGGTACTCCAATATGGGATGTGGATATCTCAAGCAGTGGCTTAAAACTGTAGCACCACAGCCCCAGCCCTATATTTTTTTAAAAATTGACACACAAAAATCATAGATTTATGGGATGCTATGTGATGTTTTGATTCATGTATACACTGGATAATGTCATCTCATCTAACATTTAACAATTCTTTATGGTGAAAACATTGAAAGCCTTATTGTTTTTTGTTGCTGTTGTTTTATCTTTTAAAATTTTTATGTATTTATTTTTACTTATTTGAAAGGCAGAGAGAGAGTTAGGAAGAGAGAGAGAATGATCTTCCATGCACTGATTCACTCTCCAAATGCATACAGTAGCTAGGACTGGGCCAGGCCAAATCCACAAACCTGGAACTTAACCCACATCTCCCACATGCATGACAAGAGCCCAAGTACTTTTGCCATCACCTGCTTCTTCCCTGGGTATACATTATGAGGAAGCTGGAATCAGAATCAGAGCCAGAATTGGAATCCATGCACTTGAGTATTGGATCTGGACACCCTAAGAACATCATAACCACTGTACCAAATATCCACCCTTTTTCTTTTTTTAAAAAAATATTTATTTATTATTTGAAAGCAGACTTACAGAGAGGCAGAGGAAGAAAGAGAGAGAGAGAGAGAGAGAGAGAGAGAGAGAGAGAGAGAGAGAGAAGTCTTCCATCAGCTGGCTCACTCCCCAAATGGCTGCAACAGCCAGAGCTGGACCGATCTGAAGCCAGAAGCCTGAATCTTCCTCCAGGTCTCCCACATGGGTGTAGGGGCCCAAGGACTTGGGCCATCCTCTGCTGATTTCTCAGGCACATTATCAGGGTGCTGGATCAGAAGTGGAGTATCCAGGACTCGAATTGGTGCCCATACGGGATGCTGGCACTGCAGGCAGTGGCTTTACTTGCTATGCCACAATGCCAGCCCCCTGTTGTTTTATATACAGAAACACACAATGCATCAACATTATCTATAGTCATGCTGCTGTGCAACAGAATTTCAACAATTACTCCCCTATAGCTACATCTTAGCACCTCTTAATCAATATAACCACATCCCTCTATGTCACAGTACCTCCCCAGCTTCTGGTAACCACCATTATACTTTAACTTATAGGGACATCATATACTTATTTGTCTTTGCTTGGCTTATTGCATTTAACATAATGACCTCCAGTTCCATCCATGTAATTGCAAATGGCAAGATATCATCCTTTTTATGGCTGAATAAAATTCCACTGTTTACATGTATCACATTATCCTTATTTATTATTCAATGGATGGGCACTTACATTGTTTCTATTTATTGGCTATTGTGAATAGTGCTGCAATAAACATGGGGGTATAGATGTGTCTTCAACAGAATGATTTCATTTCTCTTGGACATATACCAAATAGTGAGATTTCCAGACAATACAGCAGTTCTATTTTTAGTTCTTTGAAGAACTTCCATACTGTTTCCCACAATGACTGTACTCATTTATATTCCCACTATTCAAGGGTTCCCTTTTCTCCATATCCTAGCCAACACTTGTCATCTTTTGTATTTGATGATAGCCAATATATACTGAAGTTTTGATAAGCATCTCCCTGATAATAGCTGATATTAAGCATATTTTCATATACCCATTGGCTATTTGTATGTCATTTGAGAAATGTCTGTTTAGATCTACTGTCCATTTTTAATTGGATTATTAGTTTTGTTTTTTGGTTTTTTGTTTGCTATTTTTGTTTGCTATTTTTTGTTTGCTATTAAGCAAACATCCTGGTAACTAAATCTTAGTCAGTTACATGGATGGGAGGAAATATTTTCAAGTTTTAAGTAGTCTCTCCATTGTGTAATTGTTTCTTTGCTGTGCAGAAGCTCTTTAGGTTGATGAAATCCAATTCGTCTGTTATTGCCTCCTGTGCCTTCAGGACTGGCAGAAAAATATCCTCCCCAATTCTGGTGTCCTGAAGTGTTCTCATAAATTATTTTCCAGTAATTTCAAATATCCTCTCCTTACATTTAAGTCTTTAATCCATTTTAATTGATTTTTTCACATAGTAAGGGAAATAGTTCTAGATTTTTTTCTGCATATGAATATCCAGTTTTTCCAGAACCACATAAAAAGACAATCCTTCTCCCAATGCAATAAGCCTTAGAAACTTTCTCAACTGAAGATCTGTGGGTTTACACATAGGATCTCTATTCTGTTTAATTGGTCTATGTAACTTTATGCCTATATCATCCTGTTTTTATTATTGCAGCTGTAATATAGCTTAAGGTTAGATAACATAATGTCCCCTGATTTATTCTTTTTGCTCAAGGTTTCTTTGGAAATTTGGAGTCTTTTGTGATTCCATACAAATTTTAGTAGTTTTTTTCTATTTCTGTGAGAAATGTTATTGGAATTTTGATAGGGATTTCACTGAATCTATAAATTGCTTTCAGTAATGTGCACATTTTCAAAAAAATGATTCTTCCAATTTATGAAAATGGGATGTCTTTACTTTTTGTCCTCTCCAATTTCTTTCATCAGCAGTTTATAGGTTTTTTTGTAGAGATCTTTCCTAGGTGTTTTATTTTATTTTTATGTAATTACTTGAATTGGGATTGATTTCTTGATTTTTTTTCACAAAAAACAATACCACTGATTTTTTAAACTTTTATTTAATGAATATAAATTTCCAAAGTACAGCTTATGGATTACAATGGCTTCCCCCCCCCCCATAACTTCCCTCCCATCCACAACCCTCCCCTTTCCCGCTCCCTCTCCCCTTCCATTCACATTAAGATTCATTTTCAATTCTCTTTATATAAAGAAGATCAGTTTAGTATACACTAAGTAAAGATTTCAACAGTTTGCACCCACATAGAAACACAAAGTGAAAAATACTGTTGGAGTACTAGTTATAGCATTAATTCACAATGTACAGCACATTAAGCACAGAGATCCTACATGAGGAGTAAGCGCACAGTGACTCCTGTTGTTGACTTAACAAATTGACACTCTTGTTTATGGCATCAGTAATCACCCTAGGCTCTTGTCATGAGTTGTCAAGGCTATGGAAGCCTTTTGAGTTCACTGACTCTGATCATATTTAGATAAGGTCGTAGTCAAAGTGGAAGTTCTCTCCTCCCTTCAGAGAAAGGCACCTCCTTCTTTGATGACCTGTTCTTTCTACTGGATTCTCACTCACAGAGATATGTCATTTAGATCATTTTTTGCCACAGTGTCTTGGCTTTCCATGCCTGAAATACTCTCATGGGCTTTTCAGCCGGTTCTGAATGCCTTAAGGGCTGATTCTGAGGCCAGAGTGCTGTTTAGGACATCTGCCATTCTATGAGTCTGCTGTGCATCCCGCTTCCCATGTTGGATCATTCTCTTCCTTTTTTATTCTATCAGTTAATTTTGTATCCTGTAACTTTGCTGAATTTTTTATTAGTACTAACAGATTTCTTTCTTGCAGTGTTTGAGAGTTTCTGTATATAACATCCTGTCATCTTCAAACAGTGACAATTTGACTTCCTCCTTTCTATACTGGGTGCCCTTTATTTCTTTCTCTTCCCTAATTTTTCTGGCTAAGATTTCCAATACTGTGTTGAATTAAAGTGATAAAAATGAGCATCCTTGTCTTCCTCAGGATCTTAGAGAGAAAGCATTCAGCTGGTCTTCACTCAATATGATATTAGCTTTTGGCTTCTATACATGGTCATTATTACATTGAGGTACATTCCTTTTATACCTAACTTGTTAACAGTGCTTATCATGAAAGGCTGTTGAATTTTATCAAATGCTATTGTGACAATCACATGAATTTTGTCCTTCATCTTCTTGATGTAGTGCATCACATTTATTGATTTGTGTACATTGGTTCATACTTGCATCTCTGCACTGAATCCCACTTGATCATGACGGATAATCTTTTGAATGAGCTGTAGGATTTAAATTACTATTTTGTTTAGAATTGTTGAGGATTTTATATCTATGTTCATCAAGGATATTGGACTGTCGAATTTTGGTTGTTATGGTGCCCTTCACTGATTTTGGTGTCAAGTTACTGCTGGACTCACAGAATGATTTTCAAAGAATTTTCTCCTTTTCTAGCTTTCTACAAAGTTTAAGAAGGATTGATGTTAATTCTTCTTTAAATGATTGGTAGAATTCAGCAGTCAAGGCATCTAGTCCTGGGCTTTACTGACATAGAAGACTTTATTCCTGATTCAATCTTGCCATTCATTACTGTTCTATTTCTGCATTCTGTTTCTTCATTACTCAGTCTTGGTAAGTTGTATGTATCCAGGAATTTGTCAATTTCTTCTTGGTTATCAAATTATTCAATTTGATAATTGTTCAAAATAATATCTAACAATTCTTTGTATTTCCATGGTGTCAGTAGTAATGTCTCAATTTTCTGATGTTATATATTGATGTCATTTATTTGAATCTTCTTTTTTCAAAGTTAGCCTAGCAAAAGCTTTGACAATTTTGTCAATCTTTTTAAAGGACCAACTCTGGGCTGGTGCTGTGGCTCACTAGGCTAATCCTCTGCCGGCAAAGCCGGCACACAGGGTTCTATCCCGGTTGGGGTGCCGGATTCTGTCCGATTGCTCCTCTTCCAGCCCAGCTCTCCGCTGTGGGCTGGGAAGGCAGTGGAGGATGGCCCAAGTGCTTGGGCCATGCATCTGCATGGGAGACCAGGAGGAAGCACCTGGCTTCTGGCTTTGGATGGGCATGGTGCACAGGCCGTAGCGGCCATTTGAGGGGTGAACCAATGGAAGGAAGATCTTTCTCTCTCTCTCTCTCTCTCTCTCTCTCTCACTAACTCTGCCTTTCAAAAAAAAAAAACAGGACTAACTCTAATTTCATGGGCTTTTTTGAGTTGCTTTTGTAGTCTGTTGGGGGATGGGTGGTGGAAACTGCCTGGGTAGGAAGGATCCTAATACTAGTCTGCATGTATATGTCTAGGAGCAGGGAGCCATTAGATCTCATCAGAGTCTAAATTTTATTGAGGTGGCTCTGGCACTGGGATTCAACTCCCTCTTTCTTACCCAAATATAAGTAGTGTCAGTTGATGTTATGCTACTTGGATCTGGGGAGGTGATGACACAGTAAAATCGTTCCTTCCTTGGTTTCATTAATGTGACTATTCTATTAGTTCATTGACACAAGGCACTGTAGTTTCTCATCTAGCTTCCATAACTCTTCAATTTGTTGTCTCTGTGGAAAGTGGTATTTGGAGCATCATACTCAGCAAATATCTTGCTTCTAGTCAAGTAACTTGAATTTTTAAAAGATTCATTTATTTATTTGAAAGAAAGAGTTAGAGAGAGAGAGAGAGAGAGAGAGATCTCCCATCTGTTGGTTCACTCCCCAAATGGCTGCAATGGCTGGGGCTGGGTCAGGCTGAAGCCAGGAGCCTGGAACTCAGTCTGGGTCTCCCACATGGGTGGCAGGGCCCCAAGTGGTTGGACCATTAGGAGAGAGCTGGATTGAAAATGGAGCAGCTAGGACTCAAACTAGCACTCATATGGTACACTAGCAGCTTAACACACTGCATCATAATGCTGGCTTCAGTTACATGAAGTTTTTTTAGAGGGTTGCTCTCTTTATTGTTTATTCATCTTTCACTTACTCTCAAAAATCGTAATATAGCATTTTCAGGGACCTGTTTCCAAATTCCTACTTTTAGCCAAATCCAGTTTTCCTTGCCTCTTTGATATCCATTTGTTGCACAGAACCCCCCCCCCATCGTCTACACTCTCATGTTCAGAGTTCCTGCACCTTTGAAACCTGGAGACCCATAGAAACTAATGTCCAAGGGACTTGAAAATTGGGGCAAGATGATATTGTTTGATTCCCTGATTTTAATCTTCATACCCAATTTCTTTAGAATCAGTACTGCTCTTTTTCAGTGACATAAGTGCTCAGTGAATTCCTCTTGATGATGACAATAATGAGAAAGAAAGAAACTGGATCAGTAGCAGGGATGAGCGACCAACCCATACTATGGTAGACAGGATTGAGAACATTCTAAAAACCTAATAGTCACTGGAATCTATAGTTTCATTTGTATTTGCACAGCTCCATATGAAACTAAACATTCTTAACTAAACCATGGATATCTATCCCAACCTCCTAATCAGTGCAGCAAACTTCTGTAAAGTACCTCTGATAAGTTTCCATATAGTACCTCTGATAAGTTCGTTTAAACACCTCCAGTGTAGGACATTCACTATTAGTGGAACAAAGCCAATTACATTAAAGGGCAATTCCCATTCTTAGGCAGTCCTTGTCATTTCATAAAAGTCAGATTCTAATTGTTTCTAAGTCTATTTTCTAGAGCAGCAGCAAAAAATAAGAATAAAAAAGAATCTCCCATTTGACCTGGGACCTAATCCCCATGATGTAAAGGCAGGACTCAGCCACTTGTCTGTCTTGCTTAGCCCAACGTATCCTTGCCTGTCTTTTATCAAAAGGAATTCACTGAATTGAGGGAGTGATTCACATAACATCATATTATAAAAATAGGATCATTAGATTTTTCCTGTTGACTTACAAGAGTTTGTTACATTTTTTTGGAAATTAACCTCTTTACTAGATATACAGGGTTATATAAGAGGCACAAATATGTAAATATTTTCCTATTCCATAGGTGACATTAATTATTTCCTTTGCTGTGCAGAAGCTTCTTGCTTTCAGGTTGATCTCACATGTCTATTTCTGCTTTTCTTGCTTATGCCATATTGATGAAATCATTGTCAAGTACAATATGATAAAGTTTTTCTCTCATGTTTTTTCCTAGGGATTTTATGGTTATGGGTCTTACATTCAAATCTTTAATCCATTTTGAGTTTATTTCTCTGTGGGTTGTAAGATGAGAGTCCAATTTTATTCTCTTACCTATATATATACAATTTCCCATCATCATTTCCTAGGCAGACTATATACTTTTTTATCAGTAAAATTTTTAATAAATATACATGCATTTATACACACTTTTTTCAGAGAGGTAGCTGTCAAATATTCACCATTATACCATGGTACTGTTAGGCATTACATTGTGTTGGCACAAACCCAGTTTTACAAACTAGGCCGATAAGGGAGTTCTATAACTCAGAGTCAGCCTACTCACTGGTGGAGATATTAGTGTCAGCAGTCAGAGCTCATCGAAGATATATGAGATATCCAGTCTAATAACGGCAAGACTTATTTCTTAATTACAAATTATATATTCTAAACCTCAGCCTCAGATACTGGTGAAGCTAATAATACAATATATTTCCCACCCCTGTCAGGATTGGTTTATGAACCAGGAAAGGCCTAAACCAAAGGTGAGGGATCATCAGCAGATCCAGATGTCAACATCTAGGTAAAGACAAAAAATAAGGCTGAGGCTCTCAGTTATTCACTTAGCACATTCAGAAGTACCCAAGTTGTTCTCAAAATATTACATTTTGCTGATTGGAGCCTATTTGATGTTAACTACCATATAATCTCTGATTTGGTGAGAAATCCAGTTTTTTAGGAAAGTCTTATGATTTGTGCTAATGGGCTTACACCTCAGAGTCTACTCTTTTAGTACACAAAATTTATTAAAACACTAATTCTGGGGCCAGCGTTGTGACCTAGCAGGTAAAGCTGCCACCTGCAATGCCAGCATCCAATATCAGTACTGGTTAATGTCCCATCGGCTCCACTTTCGATCCAGCTCTCTGCTAATGTGCCTGAGAAAGCAGATGAAGATGACCCAAGCAGCTGAGTCCCTTGCACCCATGTGGGACTCAGATAAAGCTCCTGGTTCCTGGCTTTGGTCTGACCCAGCCCTGGCCATTGCAGCCATCAAGGGAGAGAATCAGCAGATGAAAGATCTCTCTGTCTCTCCACCTCTCTCTGTAACTCTGACTTCCAAATAAATAAAGAAAGAAATCTTTTTAAAAACACAAACACAGGGCTGGCGCCGTGGCTCACTAAGTTAAACTTCCACCTGCGGCGCCGGCATCCCATATGGGCGCCGGGTTCTAGTCCTGGTTGCTCCTCTTCCAGTCCAGCTCTCTGCTATGGCCTGGGATAGCAGTAGAGGATGGCCAAGTGCTTGAGCCCCTGCACCCACATGGGAGACCAGGAAGAAGCTCCTGGTTCCTGGCTCCTGGCTTCGGATCAGCGCAGCGCCGGCCATAGCGGCCATTTGGAGAGTGACCCAACAGAAGGGAGACCTTTCTTTCTCTCTCTCTCTCTCTCACTGTCTATAACTCTACATGTCAAATAAAAAACACAAACGCTTTATGTACTCAACGCAAGACATCACTTACTTGGATACTGGCTAACTAAGTTGATTTAAAAGGTTTTTGTGTGTTTTTAACATTAAATATCTTATGAGTCCACACTTCATAAGAGATTTTTTTAGTTAGGAAAGACCCATACATTCAGTGTAGCTCTTCAGAATTCATTGGCATGAGTAGCATCATAAGCTTTGAGAGAAAATTATAGTGTTTCTTATAAAGTTATGAAGCAAGAACATGGTCTTCATGTTATAGAAAAGGTGGGTGATTGGTATAAACTGTAACCTCACAGTAGGGAAAGTAGTTAAAAAGTTCATTCCTTGATACCAGCAAGGGCTTCAATGTTAGCTTGTGTAGAATTTCTTTCTTGTAAATTACATTGTCTTTGAGTAGTCGATAATAAGTACCTCACTGTCATCTGGAATTCTCTAGATAAACACAACAAAATGTCTCATGTTTATTGTAATATATTAATACACACTAAGAAGTCAACCACTGCTTGACATCCTGGAATGTCAAGGACACTCAGTGTCAAGGAACACTGCTTTGTGTTAGATTATGAAGAATTCCAGCAGTGACCTTTTAAGGAAAGAAAAAAAGACTAAAATGATGACATGACAAAAATGGAATGACCACAGAAAAATGCAAAGCTTTTGCTTTATTTTAGAAAACATTCCCTAATTTGTAAAGAAAACCATAGAAAGAAATTCCATGTATTGAATGTTCGCCAGACTCTCACAACTCTTCTTGCTTTATTTCATTTCAATCTTCACCACCTCGCAGCTATTACCCCTATTTTATATATTAAGAAAATGATGCTCATGAAAACATAGTAAATAAATGCAGCATGGGGAACTGAATGTAGAATTAGTCTAATTTTTCCATTTTGTCAATTGACCTTTCATGGAATATGCACACCAAATCCCAGGTAAGGTGAATATCAGTAGTAATGAAGGTAACCCATAGATTTCAATTTTATATTTTGCTTCATACACATCTGATGAATAAAAACACAATTGGACACTCAAATTTCTTTCTTTTTAAATATTTTATTGTTTTATTTGAAAGAAAGGCAGAGCAACAGAGAGAGAAAGAGAATTAGAGAGAAAGAGATATTCCATCTGCTGGCTTACTCCCCACATGGCCCCAACAGCTTGGGTTGGGCTGGGTTGAAGCCAGGAGCCAGAGATACCAATCTGGTCTACCTCAAGTACTTGGGCCATCTTCTGCTGCTTTCCCATGTGCATCAGCAGGGAGCTGGATCAGAGGCCAAGCAGCCAAGATTCAAACTGGTGCTCTGAAATGGGATTCTGGCATCACAAGCAGTGGCTTAACCCCCTGTGCCACAATGCTGGTGCCTAACATTTGCATTCTTTTGTTATTATTATTATTATTAATGTTATTAGTATAAAGATGACAGACTTCATGCAGTTCACAGATACAGTTCTAAGAGTGCAATGACATTTCTCTCCCTCCCTCTTCAATTTTCATTTTAATTTTTTCAACAACATATTTCTTTTTATTTTAAAGATTTATTTTATTTATTTGAAAGACAGAGTTACAGAGAGAGGTAGAGACAGTGAGAGAAGTCTTCCATCTGCTGGTTTACTCCCCAGATGGCCGCAATGAGCAGAGCTACACCAATCCGAAGCCAAAAGCCAGGAGCTTCTTTTGGGTCTCCCACATGGGTGCAGGGGCTCAAGGACTATGGGCCATCTTCTACTGCTTTCCCAGATCATAGCAGAGAGCTGTATCAGAAGAGCAGCAGCTGGGTCTAGAACCCATATGGGATGCCGGCACTTCAGGCTAGAGCTTTAACCCGCTGCACCACACCGCCGGCCCCAATATTTCTTTTTTAAAAGATTAATTTATTTATTTGAAAGGCAGGGTTACAGAGAAGCAGAGGCAGAGAGAGATGGATCTTCCATCCATTGGTTCACTCCCCAAATGGCCACAATGGCTGGAGCTGGACCAATCCAAAGCAAGGAGCCAGGAGCTTCTTCTGGGTCTCCCACAGGGATGCAGAGGCCCAAGGACTTGGACTATCCTCCATTGCTTTCCCAGGCAGATTAGGAGGGAGTTGGATCAGAAGTGGAGCAGTCAGGACTCAAACTGGCACCCATATGGGATGCCGGCACTCCAGGCAGCAGCTTTACCAGATATGCCACAATGCCAGCCTCTTGACAACACATTTCCAATTCACTCCACAATCATGGACTTACTCCTCCACCGAAGAAAGTGTTCAACAAATGAAAAGCACAAAGACCGCCACTCTTCAGGAATATACACAAGGTCTACAAAAAAAAATCAAATCCCAAGATGTCAATTTTACTTATATACTTTAAGGTTGTTTGCTTCTGGTATTTTTTTTGTACTCTATGTATTAGCTATCAAAAATCTGAGAAAACATTTGATATTTGTTTTTTTGTATCTGGCTCATTTCACTAAGCATAATGGCCTTCAATTGCATCCATTTTGGTTGCAAAAGACAGAATTTATTTCTTTTTATGGCTGGTTAGTATTCAATCATGTATATTTATACCACATTTTCTTTATCTAGTCATCAGTTTGTGAACATCTAGGTTGATTCCATATCTTAGTGATTGTGAATTAAGCTGCTATAAAAACAGGGGTATAGGTAATTCTTTCATATGTTGATCTCTTTTCCTTTGGGAATATCCCAGGAGTGGGATTGCTGGGTCATAAGGTAGATCTAATTTTAGATTTTTGAGGAATCTTCATACTGTCTTCCATAATGATTGTAACTGTTTACATTCCCACCAACAGTGGGTTAGGGTACCTTTTTATCCAGATCCTCAATAACATTTTTTTTAGATTTTGGATAATAACCATTCTGACTGGGGTGAGAATTCTCATTATGGTTTTTATTTGCATTTCTCTGATGGCTAGTAATCCTGAGCATTTTTCCATGTGTCTGTTGGTCATTTGTATTTCATCCTTTGAAAAGTATCTTTTTGCATTTTTAACTGTATTGTTTGTGTTGTTGTTGCTGTTGTTGAATTTCACAAGCTCCTTATATATTCTGGATATTAATCCTTTATCAGATGCACAGTTTGCAAATATTTTCTCTCATGTTGTTGGCTACCTCTTAACTTTGTTGATGTTTCCTTTTCTGTGCAGAAGCTCCTTAGCTTGATGTAATCCCATTTTTCTATTTTTTCTTTTGTTGCCTGTGCTTCTGGGGTCTTATCCAAGAAGTCTTTGCCTGTGCCAATGTCTTGCAGTGTTTCCCCTATCAAACAGTTGAATTCTTTACCCAAGTTCATCTACTACTGATTATGTAAGCATAACACCATCAACATATGATAATATGCCAGATTTCTAGTAAGCAGTCTGCATCAGATACTAGAAGATTCCAGGAACATTCCCAGCTACAAACATTTGGCTTGATATTGCTCAAGTAATTGATGACTTTGATATCTGCATTAGTGTTGACTAATACTATCAGAAATGAATTATTTGAACATTTCCTTTAGCACCTGTTATATCTCATAGACTGGAATGCATACCAGGCAATGAAAAGTAGGAAATTAAAAAAAAAAGAATGACACTGCTATGTCCTCAATGGTTCATAGTCTAGGTGAGGAAATAATCACTGAAGTTATAATACAGTGATATTAGTGCTTATATAAGCATAAAGAAAGTGCATAGAAAAAAGCATTATTAATGATGTCTGGGATTAGGACTGATTTCCAAGAGGAGTTGACATTTAGGAAAATGATAAGTAGAAATTTTTCAGATAGATAGGGTGGTATGACAATCAGAAAGAATGGCATGGTTTTATGCGACCTGGCATTTTAGGGGATTTCAAGTCACAGAGTATGGTTTTGGTGGGATGTAGTCACATCTAAAATTTGGTTCAGGTGTAGAGATTAATGATGCAATGCAAACACACTAAAGAGGATATGCAAAAGCTTATGACTAACATAATTCAGCCTTCTGAGGAGAGCTGAGAAGCACCCAAGCATGTTTAAAAATTGTTTGAGAAACCAGAGAGAGGATACTGACTTGGAGTTTTCATGGTGATTAGGAAGTGGTATCAGACTGAGGGTTCCTGTGTATAGATTAAACTTTCCACCAGGGGCAAAGGAAGAAGAACGTGGGCTTCTTTTAATCACTTTTCACAGATATAGAGAAGAGGAGAGAAGTGAGGCTTAAAAGCTGCCAGTAACCAAACATCAAAAATAGATTCAGACTCCCAGCCAAGAGAGGGAAGCATCTTTTAGCAAAGTACACTGGTTGAACCAACCCCACCAAAAGATCAAACACTACCTTTTCTTAGCCTCAAAGCTCACCCCAAAGCTCTGCCCAGGCAGGGCTGCAAATCTCAACTACAGTCCTAGTATCATAAGAGTTGGTCCCAACTATCCTGATCAGTGACTTCACCCAATCTGCAGCCCTGTCCCAAATGCAGAACACAAACAGTGGCATCACCCAACCAACTCCCAGGCCAATCGGAGCTGATCCCAATGCTAGCCAGCAGTGACACCTGATTGCAAAACCTAGCAAATGATTCCACCAGACAGTCCATTCAGTTGCCCTTATACAGCCCCAGAGCAAAGGCAAAAGTCCAAAAAGTTAGAGAACGTGGTAGCAAGCTCTACCAGTTCAATGTTACCAGCTGGGCCATCCAGAATCATAGACCGGACTAAATATTAAAATTACATCTCTGACAAAGAATACCTTTAAATGTTATAAAACGTGGTTCTCTCTCCAAATGTACACATGTCAAAATAAACACAAAATTATGAAGTAATGGAGCATGATGACAGCTACAGAAGAAATTATAATGCTCCAATAATGAACCCTAAAGAAATGGAAATATATGAAATGACTGATAAAGAATTCAAAACAGTCCTCTTTATTATTTTTTCTGAATTACACAAGCACATTAATAACAATTACAATTGGAAAATAACATAGGAACAAAATAAGCTTGACAAAGAAATTAAAATAATAAAAATATAAGTCCTAGATATTAAGAACTTGATGGTGGGGCAGACATTTAGCCTAGTGATTAAGATGCCACTTGAGAGGGCTAGTGCTGTAGCATAGAAGATTAGGCCTCCACTTGCAGCACCCACATCCTGTATGGGTGCCAGTTCGAGTCCTGGTTGCTCCACTTCCAATCCAGGAATCCGCCAATGCAACTGGGAAAGCAGCAGAAGATGACTCGTGTGCCTGGGCCCCTACACCCAAATGGAAGACCCCAAAGAAGCTCCTGGCTCCTGGTTCCTGGCTTTGGCCATGGAGGGTCATTGCAGCCATTTGGGGAGTGAACCAGTGGATGGAAGATATTTCCTTCTCTCTCTCTTTCTCTCTCTCTCTCCCTCTTTCTCTCTCTCTCTCTTTGCCTCTGCCTTTCAAATGAATAAACAAAAGTCATCTGACACACTCTCAGTCCCATGGCTTGATGAATTCTAAGAATGTTCCAGGCAGAGAGGAATTGAGAGGGCAGTGATATCAAGATTGCAGAATGCAGCCCTGATTCTAATGATCAGAGAGCCCTCATAGTGCTAGTTTAACCAGGCTACTCAAATCTGAGAAGATTAACTCTTAGACCACTCAGAACTTAGGCTGCCACCACAAAGGGAACACTATGATACGCTAAAAAAATGAATGGCCTGGCTGTCGGGAAGCCCTGACTCACCTGGGACACTGGACACATCCCTCTGTTCTCTGGGCCTACTGCCTCGTCTGCACAAGGAGTAGTAGGAGAATGCCTAGTATAAGGGCTCCTCCAGAGAGAAATTCCTCAATCTGATGGAAACATCGCCCCCAACCCCAGACCTCTACAGCTCTGCATACCCCGTGCATTCCTATTTTGGCCCCAGGACCATTTGTTCCTTTACTGCAGCTTAGCTATGAGCTTTTTGTCTCCCTGGCCCAGCTGCGACTTGAAGCACAAAGCCACCCAGAGATCTCTCCCTTTTGTGCAGTACTTTATGCCTATTTATACAGACAGTTTTTAAAAATGTTCTCCTGCAGGGCCACTGTTGTGGCATAGAGGGTAAAGCCATTGCCTGTGATGCCAGCATCCCATGTGGGTTCAAGTCCTGGCTGCTCCACTTCTGATCCAGCTCCCTGCTAACATGCCTGGACAGCAGTGGAAGATGTTGCAAGTGCTTGGACCCCTGCACCCACTCTGGGGACAGAAGAAGCTCCTGGTTCCTGGCTTCTGGCTTCAGCCTGGCCCAGCCCCAGCTGTTTCTCTCTCTCTCTCTCTCTTTCTCTCCCTCCCTCTCTCTCTCTCTCTCTCTCTCTCTCTCTCTCTCTCTCCCCCTCCTGCCTTTTTAAGGAATAAAATAAATCTTTAAAAATGTTTTCCTGTAGCATTTTCCAAAGAAGAGAAGAGAGAAAATATTAAGTCCACAGTACAGATAAGGAAACATACCTCCCGCCCCCAAATAAAGTCATTTGCTTAAGGACACATAGATGGAAAGTAACAGAGCAAAACTCTTAGTATGGCGCTTTTCTTCTCCAGAAAAGTCCAGTTCATGCCTTGCTGGGAATCTCTGTACCCATTCTGTTGAACATATACAGAGGTGCCAGGGGCCCAGAGAGAGTCTCCCTCAGACAAGAAGACAAAGAAGAAAACAAACCAGTTGTGTGGAGAGGGAGAGCATTATTCAAGGAAGTAACATCACTTGAAAGCTGTTCCTGTACCTACAGCCCTCTCTGCCACTTATTTTCTGGCTTCATGTATCCCTAGGAACAACACAGCAGAAAGACTCTTCAAATCCTGTAAGGCCAAAGCTCAAAGGCTTTTTAAGACTCCTTAGTGTAAAGTCCCTATTTCACTGACAAGGAAACTGAGGATCCCCAAAGTTGCCTCCTAAAAAGCCTTGTTTGAAAACTTACAGAAAATTCTGCCTAAGAGAACAAGCATTGATTTTGACTGAGTTCTTCTAAATGGATACAAACACCACCATTCCCAGTAGGCTCACAGATGCAGTATATTCAAAACTCAAACAGAAAGATTAATGAAAATTCAATAAAACACGTTTGGGTTTTGTTCACACAGCAAACGTATAGCCAAGTCATTTCAGGATCGGATGTTCTGTAACTACTACCTTCAGCTCTACCTTTCCTCTCCCAAATTGGAACCGCAGGGAAATACCACTGAGATGATCTTGTCCTGCCCGAAGGCCTCCCTGTTTCGACTTAAAGTTGGGATAAAGACTTATTACTGACTGGCCGTATGGGGCTGAAGGAATGAAATAACATCAAAGCTGAAAAGCACCTCTGAGAGTACTTCACCAGCCTCCTCCAGTCTACCACTCTCTATTTCTTTAGTTAAAAAGATTTATTTATTTATTTGAAAGGCAGAGTTACAGAGAGTCAGAGAGTCAGACGCAGAGAGAGAGAGAGAGAGAGAGAGAGAGAGAGAGAGAGAGAGATGTCTTCCATCTGCTGGTTCACTCCCCAAATGTCAGCAATGTCCAGAGATGAGCTGATTCGAAGCCAGGAGCCAGGAACTTCTTCCAGGTCTCCTATGCAGCTGCAGGGGCCCAAGGACTTAGGCCATCTTCTAATGCTTCCCAGGCCATAGCAGAGAGCTGGATCCAAAGTGGAGCAGCCAGGATTCAAACCAGCACCCATAGGGGATTCTAGCACTGCAAATAGCAGCTTTACCTGCTACGTCACAGCGACAGCCCTGTAAATCTTTAAAAAAAATAAGATACCACTTAGGAAGCCTACATCCCTTATTGGGCTGCCTGGGGTTAAGTCCTGGTTGCACTACCAATCCCAGCTTCCTCTTAATGCAAGCCCTGGGAGGTAGCAGGTGATGTTTCTCATGTGGGAGAGCTGGATTGTGTTCCTAGCTCTTGGCTTCAGGCTAGTCCACTCCTGGCTGTTGTAGGCACTTGAAGATGAGCACTCTCTCTTTCCATCTCTTAAAATAAATAAAATTTTTAAAGCTTTTTAAAGAATTCCGTGGTTTAACTAGAAAATTCAATAGGAAGCTTTAATAGTAGGCTTGATCAAACAGAAGAAAGAATCCATGAGCATAGAGACAATATTCAAAGTTATCCAATCCAAGGAGCTAAAACAAAAAAGCCATTGGGAATTATGGAATGCCATCAAGAAACCTAACTGTTGCATAATATGACTTTGTAAAAAAGAGAATAAAACAAATGCTTAAAGAAAAAAAAATGGTTAAAAAAATCCTAAATCTTGGAAAGATGCCAATATCCAGGCAGTGTCAATCAAATTCAATCCAAAAAGGAATTCACCAAAATACATAGTAATCAGGCTACCAATAATTCAAATAGAAAGACAAAATAATTTTTTTAAAAAAATTCCCAAAGTAGCAAAAGACAAGAAATATATTACACACAAGGGAAACACATTACCAGTATAAGCAGATTTCTTAGCAGAGATCCTGCAGACCAAGAAACAGTGGGATTATATATTTAAAGTCCTGAAGGAATAAAACTGCCAATCAAGAATGCTTTACCTGGATGGGCATTGTGGCACAGAGTTAAGCCATTGCTAATGATTCCTGCACTCCATATCAGAATACCAGTTTGAGTCTTGGCTACTCCACTTTCAACCCAGCTTCCTGCTAATGTGCCTGGGAAGTGGCATATGGTAGTTCAAGTACTTGAATCCCTTGTTCCAATGTGGGAGACCTGGCAGGAGCTCCCAGCTCCTAACTTAGGCCTGGCCTACCCTTATCTATTGTTGGTATTTGGGGAGTGAAAAAGCAGAAGAAAAATCTTCCCCTCTCTGTCTCTCCCTCTCTCTGTTCCTCCACTTTTCAGATGATTAGAGCTATCATTCAAAAGTAAGGGAAAAATATAAACTTTCCTATATGGAAATCAAAATGAGAACCACAATGAGCTATCATCTCACCCTAGTTAAAAAGACTATTATTAGAAAGGCAAAAAAAAAAAAAAGAATATTGATGGAGGATGTGGAGAAAAGGGAAATCTCATACATTGTTGGTGGGAATGAAAATCAATTGTTATTAGGGAGAGTTGTATGAAGGTTCCTCAAAAAGCTAAAAATAGATCTACCATATGATACAGCTATCTCAAAAGAAAAGAAATCTACATATCAAAGAGTTACCTGCACTCTTATGTTTATTATAGCATTATTCACAATAGCCAAGCCATGAGGTCAAACTAGGTGCCCATTGATAGGTGAATGTCTAAAGATGTGGTATACATAGAAACTGTAATGCCATTCAGTCAAATGGAAAATCAAATATTCTCATTTAGGTAAAATGGTTAGAAATGGAAGATCATTTTGTAAAGTTTTGTTTATTTGAAAGGTAGAGTTATTGGGGAGAGAGAGAGAGAGAGAGAGAGAGAGAGAGAGAGAGAGATCTTCCATCCACTGGTTTACTCTCCAAACAGCTGCAACCGCCAGAGCTGAACTAATCCAAAGCCAGGAGCCAGGAGCTTCTTCCCAGTTTTCCATGTGGGTGCAGTAGCCCAAGTATTTGGGCCTTCCTCCACGGCTTTCCCAGGTACATTACCAGAGAGTTGAGTTGGAAGTGTAACAGCTGGGACTCAAACTGGCACCCATAAGGGATGCCAGCTTGGCAGGCAGTGGCTTTACCCACTACGTCACAGCACCGGCCCTGGAAGTGGGGGATCTTATGTTAAGTGAAATAAACCAGGCACAGAGAGAATGACAAATACTGCATGAAAATATGTGGAAACTTTTAAAAAAAAAGTTGATCTGACTATGAAATAGTGATTATTAGAGGTAGGGAAGGGTAGAGAGTTGGAGGCTGGATAATGGGTCCCAAAACACAGTTAGATAGAAGGAATATATACATATTTCTAGCATTCCACAGTACTGTGGGGTGACTATAGTTCCCCATAACCTATTATATATTTTATTAAGAACTAGATGAGGGGCCAATGCTGTGGCCTAACTGGTTAAAGCCGTCATCTGTGACGACACCAGCATGACATAGGGGTGCCAGTTCGATTCCCTGCTGCTCCACTTCTGATTTAGCTCCCTGTTAATGGCCTGGGAAAAGCATCAAAAGATGGCCCAAGTACTTGGTCCCCTGAACCCAAGTGGAAGACCCAGATGAAGCTCCTGACTCCGGGCTTCAGCCTAGCTCAGCTCTGGCCATTGTGGCTACTTGGGAAGTGAACCAGCAGATGGAAGCTCAATCTCTAAATAAATAAATAAATCCTTTTAAAAAGGATGCATTTACTTATTTGAAAGAGTTGGGGGGGGAGAGAAAGCAAGAGAGAGAGAGAGAGAGAGAGAGAAAGCAGAGGCAGAGAAATAGTCCATCTGCTTATTCACTCCCCAAATGGCTGAAATGGCTAGAGCTGAGCTGATCCAAAGTCAGGAGCCAGGAGCTTCATCCAAGTTTCCTTCCAATGTGTGCACAAGGGGCCCAACTACTTGGGCCATCTTCTACTGCTTTCCCAGGTGCATTAAAAGGGAGCTGGATCTGAAGTAGAGCAGCTGGGTCTCAAACTGGTGCCCATACGGGATGTCAGCACCACAGACATCGGATTTACTCACTATGCCACAATACTTGCCCCAGTAAATAAATCTTAAAATAAAACTAGATGAGAGGAGCTTAAAAGTAACAAACATAATAAAGATGATAAGTAGATGTGCTAAATATTGTCATTTATCTGTACACACTTTATAAATGTCTTAAAAATCACACTGTATCACATAAATATATGCAATTATTACATTTTAATAAAAATATATAGGCTGGCGCCGCAGCTCACTAAGCTAATCCTCCACTTCTGGTGCCGGCACACCGGGTTCGAGTCCCGGTTGCTCCTCTTCCAGTCCAGCTCTCTGCTGTGGCCCGGGAAGGCAGTGGAGGATGGCCCAAGTGCTTGGGCCCTGCACCCACATGGGAGACCAGGAGGAAGCACCTGGTTCCTGGCTTCTGATCAGCGCAGCGAGATTTGGGGGGTGAACCAATGGAGGGAAGACCTTTCTCTCTGTCTCTCTCTCTCTTTCTCACTGTCTGACTCTGCCTGTCAAAAATAAATAAATAAATAAATAACCCTTTTAATGTAAATGATTAAAATTGTTAAAAATTATACATTTCCCCAAAAATAAATCTAATGGAGTTCCTCACTAGACCTAGACCTGCCTTAGAGAAATTACTCAAGGAAGTTTTAAACTAAAAAAACCTGCTAATTAATAACATAAAACATATGAAAATTGTGTATTATGAAGTGATACGTAAAGCAATTTTTTAGGTTTTTTGAATCTTTTTTATTTTATTTCTTTTTAAAATTTTAATTTTAATTAATTCTTTTTTTAACTTTTATTTAATGAATATAAATTTCCAAAGTACAGCTTATGGATTACAATGGCTCCCCGCAATAACTTCCCTCCCACTCACAACCTTCCCCTTTCCCGCTCCCTCTCCCCTTCCATTCACTTCAAGATTCATTTTCAATTCTCTTTATATACAGAAGATCAGTTTAGTATATATTAAGTAAAGATTTCAACAGTTTGCACCCACATAGAAACACAAAGTGAAAAAATACTGTTTGAGTACTAGTTATAGCGTTAATTCACAATGTACAGCACATTAAGCACAGAGATCTTACATGAGGAGTAAGTGCATAGTGACTCCTGTTGTTGACTTAACAAATTGACACTCTTGTTTATGCCATCAGTAATCTCCCTAGGCTCTTGTCATGAGTTGTCAAGGCTATGGAAGCCTTTTGAGTTCACTGACTCTGATCATATTTAGATAAGGTCGTAGTCAGAGTGGAAGTTCTCTCCTCCCTTCAGAGAAAGGCACCTCCTTCTTTGATGACCCATTCCTTCCACTGGGATCTCACTCGCAGAGATCCTTCATTTAGGTCATTTTTTTTTTTTTGCCACGGTGTCTTGGCTTTCCATGCCTGAAATACTCTCATGGGCTTTTCAGCCGGTTCTGAATGCCTTAAGGGCTGATTCTGAGGCCAGAGTGCTATTTAGGACATCTGCCATTCTATGAGTTTGCTGTGTATCTTGCTTCCCTTTTTTTTTTTTTTCTATCGGTTAGTATTATTCAGACACTAGTCTTGTTTATGTGATCCCTTTGGCTCTTAGTCCTATCATTATGATCAATTGTGAACAGAAATTGATCACTTGGACTAGTGAGATGGCATTGGTACATGCCACCTTGATGGGACCGAATTGGAATTCCCTGGTATGTTTCTAACTCTACCGTTTGGGGCAAGTCAGCTTGAGCATGTCCCAAATTGAACATCTCTTCCCTCTCTTATTCCCACTCTTATATTTAACAGAGATCACTTTTCAGTTAAGTTTCAACACTTAAGAATAACTGTGTATTGATTACAGTACTCAACCAAAAGTATTAAGTAGAACAAACAAACAAAAATACTAAGAGGGATAACGTATTAAGTTGTTCATCAACAGTCATGGCAAGGGCTGATCAAGTCACCGTTTCTGATAGTGTTCATTTCAGTTTAACAGGTTTCCTTTTTGGTTCTTGGTTAGTTGTCACCGATCAGGGAGAACATATGATACTAGTCCCTTTGGGACTGGCTTATTCCACCCAGCATAATGTTTTCCAAATTCCTAACAGGGATCACTTTTCAGTTAAAATTTAAACACCTAAGAATAATTGTGTGTTAATTACAGAGTAAAACCAATAAATAGTACTAGAACAAAAAAATACTAAAATGGATAAAGTATTACAATGTACATCAACAGTCAGGACAAGAGCTGATAAAGTCACTGTTTCTCATAGTGTCCATTTCACTTCAACAAGTTTCCCCTTTGGTGCTCAGTTAGTTGTCACCGATCAGGGAGAACATGCGATATTTGTCCCTTTGAGACTGGCTTAGTTCACTCAGCATCATGTTTTCCAGATTTCTCCATTTTGTTGCAAATGACTGGGTTTCATTGTTTTTGACTGCTGTATAGTATTCTATAGAGTGCATGTCCCATAATTTCTTTATCCAGTCTACTGTTGATGGGCATTTGAGTTGGTTCCAGGTCTTAGCTATTGTGAATTGAGCTGCAATAAACATTAAGGTGCAGACAGCTTTTTGTTTGCCAATTTCATTTCCTTTGGGTAAATTCCAAGGAGTGTGATGGCTCGGTTGTATGGTAGGGTTATATTCAGGTTTCTGAGGAATCTCCAGACTGACTTCCATAGTGGCTTTACCAGTTTTCATTCCCACCAACAGTGGGTTAGTGTCCCTTTTTCCCCATATCCTCTCCAGCATCTATTGTTGGTAGATATCTGAATGTGAGCCATTCTCACCGGGGTGAGGTGAAACCTCATTGTGGTTTTGATTTTCATTTACCTGATCGCTAGTGATCTTGAACATTTTTTCATGTGTCTGTTTGCCATTTGGATTTCCTCCTTTGATAAATGTCTATTGAGGTCCTTGGCCCATCTCTTAAGTGGGTTGTTTGTTTTGATGTTGTGGAGTTTCTTGATCTCTTTGTAGATTCTGGTTATTAACCCTTTATCTGTTCCATAGTTTCCAAATATTTTTTCCCATTCTGTTGGTTGCCTCTTCACTTTCCTGACTGTTTCTTTTGCAGTACAGAAACTTCTCAATTGGATGCAACCCCAAATGTTAATTTTGACTTTGACTGCCTGTGCTTCTGGGGTCTTTTCCAAGAAGTCTTTGCCAGTACCTATATCTTGCAGGGTTTCTCCAATGCTCTCTAATAATTTGATGGTGTCGGGTTGTAGATTTAAGTCTTTAATCCATGTTGAGTGAATTTTTGTGTAAGGTGAAGGGTAGGGGTCTTGCTTCATGCTTCTGCACGTGGAAATCCAATTTTCCCAGTCTCATTTATTGAAAAGACTGTCCTGACTCCAGGGATTGGTTTTGGATCCTTGATCAAATATAAGTTGGCAGTAGATGTTTGGATCGATTTCTGGTGTTTCAATTCTGTTCCATTAGTCTATCCATCTGTTTCTGTACTAGTAACATGCTGTTTTGATAACAACTGCCCTGTAGTATGTCCTGAAATCTGGTATTGTGATGCCTCTGGCTTTGTTTTTGTTGTACAAGATTGCTTTAGCTATTCGAGGTCTCCTGTGTCTCCATATGAATTTCAGCCTCATTTTTTCCAGATCTGAGAAGAATGTCCTCGGTATCTTGATTGGTATTGCGTTGAATGTATAAATCGCTTTTGGGAGAAAGGACATTTTGATGATATTGGTTTTTCTAATCCATAAGCATGGAAGATTTTTCCATTTTTTGGTATCCTATTCTATTTCTTTCTTTAAGGTTTTGTAATTCTTATTGTAGAGATATTTAACGTCCTTTGTTAAGTTTATTCCAAGGTATTTGATTGTTTTTGTAGCTATTGTGAATGGGATTGATCTTAGAAGTTCTTCCTCAGCTGTGGCATTGCCTGTGTATACAAAGGCTGTTGATTTTTGTGCATTGATTTTATATCCTGTTACTTTGCCAAACTCTTCTATGAGTTCCAATAGTCTCTTAGTAGAGTTCTTTGGGTCCCCTAAATAAAGAATCATATCATCTTCAAAGAGGGATAGTTTGAGTTCTTCCTTCCCAATTTGTATCCCTTTAATTTCTTTTTCTTGCCTAATAGCTCTGGCTAAAACTTCCAGAACTATATCGAATAGCAGTGGTGAGAGTGGGCATCCCTGTCTAGTACCAGATCTCAGTGGAAATGTAAAGCAATTTTTAAAAGATTTATTTATTTAGTGAAAGAGAGTTACAGAGAGGCAGGGAGAGAGACAGAGAGAGAGAGAGAGAGAGAGAGAGGTCTTCCATTTGCTACTTCAGTCCCCCATTTGGCCACAATAGCTGGAGCTGTGCTGATCTGAAGGCAGGAGGCAGGAGCTTCTTCTAGGTCTCCCACGCAGGTGCAGGGGCCAAAGGACTTGGGCCATCCTCTGCTTTCCCAGACTATTGCAGAAAGCTGAATCAGAATTGGAGCAGCCAGGACTCAAACAGTGCCCATATGTGATGTTGGCACTGCAGGTGGTGACTTTACCCGCTATGCCACAGCACTGGCCCTGTGTAAAGCAATTTTAACTCAATACAACATTTAAAAAAAAGAACTATATCTAAAATAAATTGTCATGTGTCAAAAATTATGAAGTCGGCCGGCGCCGTGGCTCAACAGGCTAATCCTCCGCCTTGCGGCGCCGGCACACCGGGTTCTAGTCCCGGTCAGGGAGCCGGATTCTGTCCCGGTTGCCCCTCTTCCAGGCCAGCCCTCTGCTGTGGCCCAGGAGTGCAGTGGAGGATGGCCCAAGTGCTTGGGCCCTGCACCCCATGGGAGACCAGGATAAGCACCTAGCACCTGGCTCCTGCCATCGGATGAGCGCGGTGTGCCGGCCGCAGCGCGCCATCCGCGGCAGCCATTGGAGGGTGAACCAACGGCAAAGGAAGACCTTTCTCTCTGTCTCTCTCTCTCACTGTCCACTCTGCCTGTCAAAAATTAAAAAAAAAAAATTATGAAGTCATGTAAAATTTTTACATCAGAAATATAAAATGCAAAGGAGTGAAGGAGTGTAAAAGTATGAAATTGTCATAGATGATCAAAATTAAATTTATTATTACCTTGAAATAGCCTACATAAGATGTTTTATGTAAACCTTACAGTAACCACACAGCAAAAATCTACATCAAATGTACAAAACATAAATAGAAGAGACTCAAAGCAAAATACTACAACAAACCATCAAACCACAAATGAAGAAAACAATACAGAAAGAAAACATATCTAAAACAACCAGAAAGCCAATTACATAATGGCAGTGTTTAAGTCCTTATATATAATGACTTTGAATGATATTTGATTAAATTAGCCAAAAAAGAGGAAGATTTGTGACAGTAAGTATCTATATAAAAAAGAACCTCAAATATTCAATCTAATATTACACCTCAAGTAAATAGAATACAAAGAAAACTAAGCCCAAAGTTAGAACAGAAAGGAAATACAAACATCAGAGCAGAAATAAGTAAAACAGAAATTGAATAAAAAGAAAAAATAAGCAAATCACATTTGGATTTTGGAAAAGATAAACAAAATTGGCAAAGCCTTATCTAGATTAAGAAAAAAAGAGAAATGACTGAAATAAAGTCATGAATGAATGGAGAGATGTTGAAGCTAATACCATAGCTATTGTGAATTGAGCTGCAATAAACATTGAGGTGCAGACAGCTCTTTTATTTGCCAATTTAATTTCCTTTGGGTAAATTCCAAGGAGTGGGATGGTTGGTTTGTATGGTAGGGTTTATATTCATGTTTCTGAGGAATCTCCAAACTGACACCATAATGGCTTTACCAGTTTGTATGCCCATCAACAGTAGACTGGATAAAGAAATTATGGGACATGCACTCTATAGAATACTATACAGCAGTAAAAGAAAATGAAATCCAGTCATTTGCAACAAAATGGAGAAATCTGGAAAACATCATGTTAAGTGAATTAAGCAAGTCCCAAAGAGACAAATATCAAATGTACTCCCTGATAGGTGACAACTAACTGAGCACCAAAAAGGAAACCTGTTGAACTGAAATGGACACTATGAGAAACAGTGACTTGATCAGCCCTTGCCCTGACTGTCAAGGAATAACTTACTACATTTTGTCTTTTAGTATTTTTTTGTTCTACTTAATACTATTGGTTGAATTCTTTAATTAACACACAATTATTCTTAGGTGTTTAAATTTAATTGAAAAGTGATTCCTGCTAAATATAGGAGTGAGAATAAGAGGAGGAGATGTACAGTTCAGCACATGCTCAATCGGACTTGCCCTTAATGGTAGAGTTAGAAACATACCAGGGGATTCCAATTCAATCCCATCAAGGTGGCATGTACCAATGCCATATCACTAGTCCAAGTGATCAATTTCTGTTCCACAATTGATCATACAGGTAGGAATAAGAGTCAAAGGGATCACATAAACAAGACTAGTGTATGCTAATACTAACTGATAGAATAAAAAAGGAGAGAATGATCCAACATGGCATGCGGGATACACAGCAGACACATAGAATGGCAGATGTTCTAAGCAGCACTCTCGTCTCAGAATCAGCCCTTAAGGCATGCGGATCTGGCTGAAGAGCCCATGAGAGTATTTTAGGCATGGAAAGCTAAGACACTGTGGCAAAAAAATGACCTAAATGAAAGATCTCTGCAAGTGAGATCTCAGTGGAAAGAATGCGCCATCAAAGAAGGAGGTGCCTTTCTCTGAAGGGAGGAGAGAACTTCCACTCTGACTATGACCTTGTCTAAATAAGATCGGTGTTGGCGAACTCAAAAGGCCTTGGCAGCTCATGACAAGAGCCTTGGGTGATTACTGAAGCCAAAAACAAGAGTGTCAATGGTAAAATCAACAACAGGAGTCACTGTGCACCTATTCTCCATGTAGGATCTCTGTCTTTAATGTGATGTACATTGTGAATTAATGCTATAACTAGTACTCAAACAGTATTTTATACTTTGTGTTTCTGTGTGGGTGCAAACTGTTGAAATCTTTACTTAGTATATACTAAATTTATCTTCTGTATGTAAAGATAATTGAAAATGAATCTTGATGTGAATGGGATGGGAGAGGGAGCGGGAGATGGGATGGTTGTGGGTGGGGGTAGGTTATGTGGGGAAAAAGCCACTATAATCCATAAGTTGTACTTTGGAAATTTATATTTATTAAATAAAGTTTAAAAAGAAACTAATACCATAGAAATGCAAAGGATCATAAGAGACTACTATGAGCAATTACATGTCAACAAAGTAGAAATCTAGAATAAATAAATTCCTAGCATATATAATCTACTAATAATAAATCCAGAAGAAATAGAAAACCTGAATACATCAATAATAATAAAGGAGATTAAGTGAATAATAAAAAAATTTCCATTTAAAAAATACAGGACCTGATTACTTAACTGCTGTCTTCTACCAAACATTTAAATAAGAACTAAAATCAATCCTTCTAAGACATTCCAAAAAAAAAACAAGAGGAATAAATACTTCCAAGTTCTTTTTATGAAACCAGCATTTCCTTTATATCGAAGTCAAACAGGTGGGAAAAAAGTATTTGATGAACCTAGATTAAAAAAAAAAAACTCAAGAAAATATTACTTAAGAAAATTCAACACACCATTAAACGATCAGTCACCAGGATCAATTGGGATTTATCACAGAGATGCAACAGTAACTCAACAGATACAAATCTATTAATATCATTAAGAGAATAAGGACACAAACCACGTAGTCATTTCATTAGATGAGGGAAAAGCAATTGACCAAATTTGACACACTAATGATAAAATAAAAACTTATAAACAAATTAGGTATACAAGGAATGTGCCTCAACATCATAAAGACCATACAAGAGGAGCCATGTTGAACATCATATACAATGGTGTGAAGAAAGTTGAAACCTTCTTCCCTAAGATCAAGAGCAAGAGAAACAAGACTACTCTCACATTTTCTATGCAGTAGAGTACTGATGTTCTTACTGAGAAATTAGGCAAAGGAAAGAACCAAAAACCATCCAAATAAGAAAGAATGTAGTATTTGCTGAAGAAATTATCTGAGATATAGAAAATGCTAAATACATCTTCAAAATGTAAGAATAGTAAATGAACCCAATAATGTTGAAGTATACAAAATCAACATCCAAAAATCAGCAGCATTTCTTTTCTTAAAAGATTTATTTATTTATTTATTTATTTAGCTATTTATTTGAAAGAGTGACAGAAAGAGAAGGAGACACAGAAAAAGAGATCTTCCTTCTACTGCTTCATTCCTTAAATGGCCACAACTGCCAGGTCTGGGCCAGGCTGAAGCCAAAAGCCAGGATCTCCATTCTGGTGTCCCATATGAATGGCAATGGCTCAAATACTTGGGACATCTTCTGCTGTCTTCCCAGGCACATTAGCAGAGAGCTGGTGATCAGAAGCTAAGCCACCAGGACTCGAACTGGAACTTTAATGTGAAAGGCCAGAAAGACAATTTGGGGTTTAACCCACCGTATCATAACACCAGCTCAATGGTATTTCTGTACATTAAAAACAAACTACTCAAGAAACAAAGCGAGAAAACAATCTCACTTATAGTAGCTACAAAAATAATAAAACAGTAATAAATGTAACCAAGGAGGTTAAAAATCCCTACACTGAAAATTATAAGCATAGCAACAAACTTGACAAGAAAGTGAATAATCTTTAAAGTTAAAACTATTAAACATTGAGAAAAATGGAAGAAAACACAAATAAGTAAAAATATATTCTGTGTTCATGGACTGGAAGAATCAATATTGTTAAATTTTCCCTACTGTTAAAGTGATACACAAATTCAATGCAATCCCTGTCGAAATTCCATGACCACTTTTCACAGTAATAGAAAAAATATTCTTATGGAACCAGGAAAAAAGCAGCCAAGGCAATCTTGAGCTAAAATAAAATTTGAAAACATCACACTGCCTGACTTCAAGCTATGTTACAAAGTTATAGTAATTTGAAAACCATGTTAATAGCATAAAAACAGAAACAATGACCTATGGGACAAAATAGAAAATGCAGAAGTGAAGCTGTGCATTTATGATAAATTTTTTTAAAAAGTTTTCAAGAACACACAATAGAGATAAGACAGTCTGTTCATTAAAGAATACTGTATTTTTTATATACCACATATAAAAGGCAATTCAAAATGGACCAAATACTTAAACTATGAGACCTGAAATGGTAAAAATAGTAGAATATACAATAAACAATACATGACATTGGTCTTTGCAATTATTTTTATACATTTTACTCCAAAAGCCTAGACAAAAACACAAGCAAACAAACAGTATTACATCAAATTAAAAAAGAAGAAGAAACTTCTACACAGCAAAACAGACAACTAACAAAGAGACAACCTACATTAGGGTCAGTGCTGTGGCACAGTGGGGTAAGCCACCACCTGTAAAGTTGGCATCCCATTTGGGCGCCAGTTGGAGTCCTGGCTGCTTCACTTCCAATCCAGATCCCTGTCAATGTACTGGTAAAGCATTGGAAGATGACCCAAGTGCTTGGGCCCCTGCCACCCACGTTCGAGACCTAGATGAAGCTTCTGGCTTCAGCATAGCACAGCCTCAGCAGTTGAGGCCATTTGGGCAGTGAACCGGTGGCTAGAAAATTACTACATCTGTCCCTCCTCTCTATCTGTAACTCTGCCTTTCAAATAAGTAAATAAATCTTTTTTTTTTTAACATTTATTTAATGAACATAAATTTCCAAAGTACAGCTTATGGATTACAATGGCTTTCCCCCCATAACTTCCCTCCAACCCACAACCTTCCCCTTTCCCGCTCCCTCTCCCCTTCCATTCACTTCAAGATTCATTTTCAATTCTCTTTATATACAGAAGATCAGTTTAGTATATATTAAGTAAAGATTTCAACAGTTTGCACCCACATAGAAACACAAAGTGAAAAATACTGTATGAGCACTAGTTATAGCGTTAACTCACAATGTACAGCACATTAAGCACAGAGATCCTACATGAGGAGTAAGTGCACAGTGACTCCTGTTGTTGACTTAACAAATTGACACTCTTGTTTATGGCATCAGTAATCTCCCTAGGCTCTTGTCATGAGTTGTCAAGGCTATGGAAGCCTTTTGAGTTCACCGACTCTGATCATATTTAGATAAGGTCGTAGTCAGAGTGGAAGTTCTCTCCTCCCTTCAGAGAAAGGCACCTCCTTCTTTGATGACCCATTCCTTCCACTGGGATCTCACTCACAGAGATCCTTCATTTAGGTCATTTTTTTTTTTGCCACAGTGTCTTGGCTTTCCATGCCTGAAATACTCTCATGGGCTTTTCAGCCGGTTCTGAATGCCTTAAGGGCTGATTCTGAGGCCAGAGTGCTGTTTAGGACATCTGCCATTCTATGAGTTTGCTGTGTATCTCACTTCCCATGTTGGATCATTCTCTTCCATTTTTTTCCTATCGGTTAGTATTATTCAGACACTAGTCTTGTTTATTTGATCCCTTTGGCTCTTAGTCCTATCACTATGATCAATTGTGAACAGAAATTAATCACTTGGACTAGTGATATGGCATTGGTACATGCCACCTTGATGGGACCGAATTGGAATTCCCTGGTATGTTTCTAACTCTACCGTTTGGGGCAAGTCAGCTTGAGCATGTCCCAAATTGAACATCTCTTCCCTCTCTTATTCCCACTCTTATATTTAACAGAGATCACTTTTCAGTTAAGTTTCAACACTTAAGAATAACTGTGTATTGATTACAGTACTCAACCAAAAGTATTAAGTAGAACAAACAAGCAAAAATACTAAGAGGGATAACGTATTAAATTGTTCATCAACAGTCATGGCAAGTGCTGATCAAGTCACCGTTTCTCATAGTGTTCATTTCACTTCAACAGGTTTCCTTTTTTTAAAAAGGAATGGAGTTTAAAGATAAGTTTATTTTGGTGCAAAAAACTTTTGACTCATACATAGCTTTTTCATAATACATATTTCCAATGAACTTTCTGAAGATCCATTGCATATGAAATCGAAAGCAATTGAATTAAGTAAGAGTAAGATGGTGGTTATGAGAGGCTGAGAAAGGGAAGAATGAGGAGATGTTGGTCAAAGGATAAAAAGTTTAATGTGTATAAGAAGAACAAATATGCATTTAAGGAGATGGATATGTTAATTAGCTTGAATCAGTCATTACACATTGGGTGCCAGTGTTGTGGTGCAACAAGCTAAGCTGCCACCTTCAATGCCAACACCCACTATCAGAGCACCAGTTCGAGTCCAGGTTGTTGTGCTTTCAATCCGTTCCCTGCTAATGCGCCTGGGAAAGCAACAAGAAGATGAACCAAGCGCTTGAGTCCCTGCTATCTAGGTGGGAGACCTGGATGAAGCTCCTGGCTCCTGGATTCAGCCTGGACAAACCAGGCCATTGAGGTCATTTATGGAGTGAACCAGTGGATAGAAGATTCTTTCTTTCTCTCTGTCTCTCTCTCTGTCTCTCTCTCTGTCTCTCTCTCTCTCTCTCTCTCCCTTTCTCTCTCTCTCTCCCCCTTTCTCTCTCTCTCTCCTTCCAATACATAAAACTTTTTTAAACAAAAACAATTCCATATTGTACAATATATATACAACATCACTGTTTCTCCCATAAGTATTAATAATTATAATGTTTCCCAAAAAGGGAATAATTTATATCTCTGTGGAAATACCTGTATATAGAGTCTTCAGTTACATTTTGAGTCTTTAATCAGATTTACTTGCATGAAATGAATAATTAATCCAATAAATTAAGGCTGTTTTAAGAATTAAAGTGTTCTTTTTGTATTCAAAAAATAATCAGACTATTTATTGGAGGAGGGAGACATTTTGGAGACAGGAAATCCATATAGGCCAAGTAATCTATTCATCATCCAAATCACAACACTTCTGAGAGTGAAAGAGATCATAGTTATTAATTATACTAAATATACTGAATATTATAAACAAACTCTTCCAAGCAAATTGAATCTATTCCAAGACATATAGTCATCCTTCAATGAAAGACCTTAGAAATAATTCAGGTATCTATAAAAATAAATAATATGGGCCTGGACTAAAGTAGTTGCAATAGATATGGAGAGAAAGTGCTTATATTTAATTAATTAATTGCTTAATTTAATTAATTGATGAGGTAATACGAACAGGGCCTTCAGACTGAATCTCTGTGTGTGTGTGTGTGTGTGTGTGTACATGTGTAGAAATATAGTAGGAGAAACATGAAATGAGGTAGGATGTCTGGATTTCCTAGCTCAGAAGACTCAGTAAATTAATTAAAATGAATTTAGTCTGTGTATTTTATTCAGAATCCACACAATCTTGCTGGATCATTGAATTTTAGTCTGGGAAGAAGTCCTGAGGCCTTAATTAAAGCACTGGAACTATTCTTTAACTTTTTCTACATTAAAGCAAAAGATATAGTTCCAGTTTCTAAATGAATTGACACAATGACTGGATTTAATTGGAATCATATAGGGTTTTTCCATATCATACTACATCACATTGCATTTATATATTTTGTTTATTTTTGTCTCCCTTCAAATACATGTTTTGGAGTATTACAAATTAGCTCCAAGAAGGCAGTGTCTTGATCTGCCTTGGATCAAAACTGATGTATAACAGGTGTTCTGTAAATATTTTTCAAATGAATTCATGATTTAAATCCACAATGAATACTTTGGGAAATCTGCTACCAACTTCTTACAGTTAAAGTATTAGGAATTCTAATGGTCTCAGTTTTGGAAGCAGTTGCCAATAAACTGTACCATTTTTCCTCTCCAGGAAGCAAAGGTATCTCCCCTTCATGTGACCAGTGAAACTTTGTAAAGAGACCGTACTCCAGCAGGCTCAACTATGTGATCATTATGATCCTAACCTGTCATGTCCCCCACAACCTTGACTAAGACACTTGCGAGATGATGTTTTGAAAGATATATTTAGATATTATTAATAGACTATATCCGGAGTTAGCTTCCCTCTTAATACTCAAAGCTACTAGTATGTTGTATTATTCATTCTGAAACATCCTGAGGCATCCTGCCTTGAACTCTATCCTTTAACCTTCTGGCTTTTGCTATTTTGTGAATAATTAGATGCAAAAATCTCTTAACACTACATGATATGTTACTACTGTGGTGACTTCCTGAATTTCATTCTAATAGAGTTCAACAGTAAATATTCTCAAAGTAGTAACATTATAATGGAATCTAGTTTAAATTCTTGAATCTGCAAGTAAAATTTTGCTTTGTAACCTGCCAAAGATTCAGCTGGGTTTGGCAGATCTGAAATCATCTGCAACTTTTCTTGAGCACTGATTTCCTGCACTTTGCTGTATTGCTGAGCCTCTTTATAAAATCTTATGAGTTATCTGCTGTGTTTATATTGGAAGCTATTCCTTTAATTTCCAAGATGTAGGATATCAAAGTAAAGTATTGAGCCACTTAATTTTTTTTCATTTATTTTAAAGGCAGAAACACAGAGACAGAGACAGAGATCTTCTATTCTCTAGTTCACTCCCCAAATGCCCACAACAGCTGGGACTGGGTCAGGTCAAAACCAGGAGCCAGGAGCTCAATTTGTATCTCTCACATGCATGCTTGAGACCCAGGCATTTGATCCATCATCTGCTGCCATCCATTGTGCACATCAGCAGAAAGCTGTATTTGAAGAAGAGCAGGAATATGAACCCAGGCACTCCAACGTGGAAGGCAGACATCTCAAGTGCTGTTTAAATCATTACACCAAATGCCCATCCATTGGACTATTTTAATTGTCAGACTCAGTAAAGTCTGTAGAATTTGTCTTCAGTTCCATACACAAAATGATACCACAACTCCAGCTAAGAAATTTTCTGGATTTTGGTTTAGACAAGTGCGATGACTCTGGAAAACTTGTTAAAGACCTTACCAAAAGTTAATGATAGCTGGTGGCATTGCAAGAATGTTTAAAGAGTTAAGCAAGGAAGCCACACATTTATTAATACTTTTTAAAAGGCAGAATGTGTATATTCTATCTTTTAAAATTTCTCTAAACATTATGAAGATGATGATAATAGTAACAATAAAAAGAATGTAAGATCTAAGGCGAGCATCATGGCACAGTGGGTTTAACCTCTGCTTATGATGCTAGCATCCCATATCAGAGTGCTGGTTCAAGTCCCAGCTACTCTATTTCTCCTTCATTTTCTTGCAAATTCACGTGGAAAGGCAGCAAAAGATGGCCCAAGTATGTGAGCTCCTGCCACCCATGTAGGAAAACAGGGTGGAGTTCCTGGTGCCTAGATTCTGACTGGTTCAGCTCTGGCTGTTGTGGGCACTAGGGGAGTGAACCAGTGGATAAGACCTCTCTGCGGCCGGTGCCGCAGCTCAATAGGCTAATGCTCCACCTGTGGCGCTGGCACACCGGGTTCCAGTCCCGGTTAGGGCGCCAGATTCTGTCTCGGTTGCCCCTCTTCCAGGCCAGCTCTCTGCTGTGGCCTGGGAGTGCAGTGGAGGATGGCCCAAGTGCTTGGGCCCTGCACCCCATGGGAGACCAGGAGAAGCACCTGGCTCCTGCCATCGGATCAGCAGCGTGCTGGCCGCGGTGGCCATTGGAGGGTGAACCAACGGCAAAGGAAGACCTTTCTCTCTGTCTCTCTCTCTCACTGTCCACTCTGCCTGTCAAAAAAAAAAAAAAGACCAAGACCTCTCTGTCCATCTTTCTTCTCTGTCACTCTCCCTTTCAAGTGAATAAGTAAATATTTAAAAAGAGAGAGAAAAATGTAAGATCCTCAACATATAGCAAAGTAACTAACAACAATTCTCAAATATAGCATTTTACCCTGCCTTCCTTAAAAATACAATCACTGTTTTTAATGTATACTAATTCTTAAATTTGAGATAACAGATTTTCTGGCTTCACAATGCTGTTTGCTAACTTGTGCCTCTTAAATCTGAGTATTGTTTTCTTCCTTTTTTAATTTTAATTGCTGCAAAATATACACAGCATAAAATTTATCATTATACCCATGTTTAAGTGTAGAGTTCTCAGTTTTAAGAACATTTACATTGTTGTGAAACCCATATTAACAATACTTTTCAAACTTTCAAAACTACAACTCTATACCCATTAAACAACCAGTCCTCATCCCATCCTTTCTCTGGCCCCTGGCAACTAGCATTATACTTCCTGTGTCTATGAATTTGACTACCCTAGATATCTCATGTAAGTGGAATTATATAGTGTTTTCTCCAAGGTTCACATGGGTGTGCCAAGGTTGTAGAATGTGTCAGAATGTCTTTCCTCTTTAAGACTGAATAATATGGGGCCGGCGCTGTGGTGCAGCAGGTTAACACCCTGGCCTGAAGTGCTGGCATCCCATATGGGCGCCGGTTCGAGACCTGGCTGCTCCTTTTCCTGTCCAACTCTCTGCTATGGCCTGGGAAAGCAGTAGAAGATGGCCCAAGTCTTTGGGCCCCTACACCCACATGTGAGACCTGGAGGAGGCTCCTGGCTCCTGGCTTCGGATCAGCACAGCTCTGGCCATCGTGGCCAATTGGGGAGTGAACCATCGGATGGAAGACCTTTCTCTCTGTGTAACTCTGACTTTCAAATAAATAATATTTTACTGTATATGTGTATTACATTTTGGTTATCTACTCATCCTTCACTGGACACTTGAGTTGCTCCCAACTATTGGCTACTATGAATAATGCTGCTATAAATATGTGTGTATAAATATTTCTTTGGCTCCCTGCTTTCAAGGGCACTTCAAAATGTTTGTTGACAATGAATATTATGAAAAAACTATGCATGGATTTCAACTTTTCACCATATACTTATCTTTTAATACTAAGTACCCATGTACACCCAGAAGTGGAATTGCTAGATCATGTAGTAATTTTGCTTGTAATTTTTGAGTGACTGCCATACTGGTTTCCATAGCAACTATAACAATTTTAAATTCCCACCAGCAATGCACAAACGTTCTAAGTTCTCAACATCTTTATCAGTAACTGTTATTTTGCGTCATTTTGATAATAGCCATCCTGGTGACTGTGAGATGGTATCTCATTAGGGTTTTGATTTGCATTTCCCTAATGATTAGAGTGTACTCTCATGGGCTTATTGTTAATTTATATATCTTCTTTAGAGAAATGGTTATTCAAGATATTTGCCCATTTTTTAATCAAAATGTTTGGTTTTGGTTTTGGTTGTTCAATTCTTGGTGTTTTTAAATACATTTTTATATTAGTTAAATATCAGCTACAAGATTAGCAAATATTTTCTCACATTTCATAGGTTGCCCTTTTATTCTATTGATAGTGTCTTTTGATGCACAAAAGGGGTCAGCATTGTGGCATAGTAGGTTAAGCTGCCGCCTGCAACATTGGCGTCCCCTATGCACTCCAGTTCAAGTCCCAACTGCTCCACTTTTGATACAGCTCCCTACTAATGTGCCGAGGAAAGAAGAGGAAAATGGCTTAAGTCCTTGGGTCCCTGCACACACGTGGGAGACTCAGATGAAGCTCCTGGCTCCTGGCTTCAGCCAGACAAGTTTTAATTTTTAAATAGTCCAAGAAAATAAGGATTTTAGAAAAAAATATGTCCAGGCTGAATTCAATTGTTGAAAAAGAAAAAAAAATGAGTTTGTCCAGATTTTTCCTTTTTTAAAAAAAGATTTATTTTACTTGAAAGTCAGAGTTACACACACACACACACAGAGAGAGAGAGAGAGAGAGAGAGAGAGAGAGAGATGTCTTCCATTCACTGGTTCACTCCCCAATTGGCCACATCCACTGGAGCTGTGCTGATCCGAAGCCAGGAGCCAGGAGCTTCTTCCAGGTCTCTCACGTGGGTGCAGAGGCCCAAGGACCTGGGCCATCCTCCACTGCTTTCCCAGGCCATAGCAGAGAACTGGATTGGAAGTGGAGCAGCTGGGTCAGCACCCTTATGAGATGCCAACACTGCAGGCAACAGCTTTACCTGCTACGCCACAGCGCCAACCCCCAGATTTTTCTTAAATAGGATTCTGTCTTCATATCTAGAAAATTATAACACATTGGGAATCTGTAAATCCAGTGGATGAGGAGTAGACTTTAGTAAAACCTCTTATTCTTCTTTGTATGTCCCATGCCACTGATAACACACACTCAAGAAAATAATAAACACAAAAATGAACCACAGCACCCTGTGAGAAATTAAACAGTGGCCTAATAGACAGACTTGTTTTCATTCAGAATGGAAGAACCTGGTCAGATATCCAAGAGTCCAAGATCCTGTATTGGGTCATAGGCTTCAGGGGTTCTGTGAAGCCCCAGAAATGTTCTGCCAGTTTTTACGTGTTTGTACAGATGTGGATTTCTCTAAGGAGAAATAGCTTTTATCAAGTTTTCAGGGATGGCTACTTACAACCCGAAACAAGTCCAAGAACCATTGGTGTATGGATGTCACCTCTCTGGTGTTGTGAAAGATCTTTGTGGAAGCACAGCCATCATTACTGCAGGTAAACATTGGTTTAAGCAGGCATTATTTAATTGGAATTCACAATTTCATCCACTATAGTACCTTCAAATGCCAAAAGAGTTTTTAGATGCTTAGTTCAAAATTAAGATGCTAGAGTATCTAATTTTTAGTATTTAAACTAAATAATTTTTAGTATTTTTTTCACTGGCTATTTCTTACTCAGAGAAACAGCACTGCACAATTTGAAGCCCTTTGACCCATGGTCTTTTCACTTTTTACTTGTTGAACTTTTTATTTAGTGGAGCATTTGACTATAATGTAAATTAAAAATTTGTTATCTCGAAAATAAAAAAAACAATTTATCCATGTTGTAAAAATAAATAAATAAACTCTTTGATGAAAGTAGTGAAGCTAATTAATATCTCAAGAAGTGAAGACTGCAGAGTGACAGTGAAATAACAACTTTCTATTCTTAAAGCATTGAAACTGCAATTTCTCATTTTTATTTATTTATTTTCATTTTATTTGAAAGAAGGACAGAAAGAGAATATCCATGTACTGGTTCACTTCCCAAATGCCCACAACAGCCAGAGCTGGGCCAGGTCAAAGCCAAGATTCAGGAACTCCACCCACATCTACCACATGGGTAGCAGGGTCCAAGTACTGGAGCCATCACTGCTGCTTTGTATAGTATGCTTTAGCAGGAAGCTGGATCTGAAGGAGAGGGGTTACTCAATCGCAGGCTTTTCATTATGTGATATGGGTATCACAAGTGGAAGCAGCTTAATCTGCTGTGTCACAACACTCACCCCTCTCCTAACATTTTTTAACCACTTCTCCTACAGCATGTATGATATTGCATTACTGGATTTTCTTATTCACCTTCCCTACCATAAGAGCTTTTTGAGAATAGTGACTAAGTTATCAGTGTGTATTGGTACTTGGTGCATTATAAACAATAAGTGTTTGCTGAATGAATGACTGATCACTCTTTATTTGAATCTGCTAAGTGTTCCCTCCTCAGTGAGGCTTTCCCTGGCAACCTTATCTAAAATAGCATTGAAGTGGGCTTTTGAATTTACAGTTAAGACACTGGTTGTGATTCTCACATCCTATATTGGAGTGCCTGGATTCAAGTCCTGGCTCTGCTCCTGATTCCAGCTTCCTGCTAATGTACATCCTAGGAGGCAGCAGGTGACTACTAATGTAGTTGAGCCCTTTCCACATATGTGGGAGAGCCAGATTGACCTCCTGGATCTTGGTCTGGGCATTGTGGACATTTGGGGAGTGAAACAATATATGGGAGTTCTCTGTGTCTCTGTATCTGTCTCTGTCTCTCTGGCATTCCAACAAATAAAATAAATAAATATTTTTAAAGATAGCCCCCACTAGTTACTTCCTATCAATCCATTAACTTCTTTCATTTTTCTTCTTAGTAATAATCAATTATATACTTGTTTCCTTTTTTTAAACTTCTATTTAGTAAATATAAATTCCAAAGTACAGCTTATGGATTACAATGGCTTTTCCTCCCTATAACTTCCCTCCCACCCGCAACCCTCCCCTTTCCCGCTCCCTCTCCCATTCCATTCACATCAAGATTCATTTTCAATTCTCTTTATATACAGAAGATTGGTTTTGTATATATTAAGTAAAGATTTCATCAGTTTGCACCCACATAGAACATAAAGTGAAAAATACTGCTTCAGTACTAATTATAGCATTAATTCACATTGAACAACACATTAAGGACAGAGATCCTACATGAGGAGTAAGTACACAGTGACTCCTGTTGTTGACTTGACAATTTGACACTCTTGTTTATGGCGTCAGTAATCTTCCTAGGCTGTAGTCATGAGTTGCCAAGGCTATGGAAGCCTTTTGAGCTTGCCAACTCCAATCTTAGTTAGACTTGTTTCTTAATATTTATCTCCTTCACCGTATTTTAAGTTCACAAGTGCAGGGATTCTGTTCAATCTTGTATCTCTAGTACTTGTAACAGTGCCACACACATAGGAGGCACTAATTTTTTTTAAAGATTTATTTATTTATTTGAAAGTCAGAGTTACACAGAGAGAGGAGAAGGGGAGAGAGAGAGAGAAAGA
The DNA here is from genome assembly GCA_949820135.1 of Sylvilagus floridanus. Taxonomy (NCBI): domain Eukaryota; kingdom Metazoa; phylum Chordata; class Mammalia; order Lagomorpha; family Leporidae; genus Sylvilagus; species Sylvilagus floridanus. The sequence continues at coordinate 85,684,749 of OX463223.1, forward strand.
GAGAGGTCTTCCATCCAATGGTTCACTCCCCAATTGGCCGCAACAGCCAGAGCTGCGCCGATCCAAAACCAGGAGCCAGGAGCTTCTTCCAGGTCTCCCACTTGGGTGCAGGGGTCCAAGGACTTAGGCCATCTTCTACTGCTTTCCCAGGCCATAGCAGAGAGCTGGATCAGAAGTGGAGCAGCCAGGTCTCGAACTGGTGCCCATATGGGATGCTGGCGCTTCAGGCCAGGGCGTTAACCCATTGTGCCACAGCGCCAGCCTGGAGGCACTAATTTTTGATAAATGAATGCATCTCAATGCTCCATCTCCAAAGAACTTTGCAGGTATTCAGTTAACACACCTGAACTTCCTTACAACATTGCTATAAGGATCAATGATTCAATGTTTGACAAAAACATAGAAATGTAATTTTTATTTTAATACAATTATCATAAATAATAAACTCCTAGAATTGGTGTTACCTATAAAGATTTTGTATCAATTTTTCAAATCTCCACCCCAAACACTCAGGATGAGATGGCTTTACTGTGTATTTCTACAAAAACATTTCAAAGATTATTTTAGCAACCATTTGCTAAAATGAGTCAATAACATTTTAGCAGAAAGCACAATTCTCATGGACAGGAACATAGTATAATCTTGCTGAAACTTGAAAGAAATCCAACAAAAAATGAATCTATGGTTTTGTATCAATATTTTTGCCAGAGTAAGAAATAGTTTATGTCCATATTAACTAAAGATGAATCAATATAAGTGCTGAATGTATTTATCCAGACTAATATAGATCCATCATGAACAGACACTTGTTATATAATGGAAAGATAATTATAAATCTAATACACTGCTATAACTGGATAAGTTTTGATATCAACAGTGACATCAGACATTGCAAAAGCTTTTTCCTGCCTTAAAGGAATAATATTTTAATGCTTTAAAAAAATTAGGTAAGAAAGTTCTCTCCACTTATTTAATGCTCTACATAAGAAAATTATACCATACAAACAGTTAAATAATTTAAGGTTTTTTGGATTTTATAGTTAAAAAGTAATGGAATTGCCTTATCTCTATACTTTAGCTTTATAAAGCTTTTATTTAAAGAATATAAATTTCCAAAGTACAGCTTATGGATTACAATGGCTCCCCCCCCACAACTTCCCTCCCACCTGCTACCCTCCCCTTTCCCGCTCCCTCTCCCCTTCCATTCACATCAAGATTCATTTTCAATTCTATTTATACACAGAAGATCAGTTTAGTACATATTACGTAAAGATTTCAACAGTTTGCCCTCACATAGAGACACAAAGTGAAAATACTGTTGGAGTACTAGTTATAGTATTAACTCACAATGTACAGCACATTAAGGACAGAGATCCTACATGATTTTTTTTAAAAAAATTGATTAATTATCTTTGCAATTTCCAATTTAACACCAAGATTTTTTAATCATTTGCAATTATCTTTATATACAGAAGATCGATTCAGTATATACTATGTAAAGATTTCATCAGTTTGCACCCACACAGAAACACAAAGTGTAAAAATACTGTTTCAGTACTAGTTATAGCATTACTTCACATTGGATAACACATTAAGGACAGACCCCTCATGAGACGTAAGTACACAGTGACTCCTGATGTTGATTTAACAATTTGACACTCTTGTTTATGGTGTCAGTAATCTCTCTAGCCTCTAGTCATGAGTTGCCGAGGCTATGGAAGCCTTTAGGGTTCACCGACTTCGATCTTATTCCGACAGGGTCATAGTCAAAGTGGAAGTTCTCTCCTCCCTTTAGAGAAAGGTACCTCCTTCTTTGATGGCCCTGTTCTTTCCACTGGGATCTCACTCACAGAGATCTGTCATTTAGGTCTTCTTGTTTTTTTTTCAGAGTGTCTTAGCTTCCCATGCCTAAAATACTCTCATGGGCTCTTGAGCCAGGTCTGAATGCCTTAAGGGCTGATTCTGAGGCCAGAGTGCTATTTAGGACATCTGCCATTCTATGAGTCTGCTGTGTATCCTGCTTCCCATGTTGGATCATTCTCTCCCTTTTTCATTCTATCAGTTAGTATTAGCAGACACTAGTCTTGTTTGTGTGATCCCTTTGACTCTTAGTCCTATCATTATCATCAATTGTGACCTGAAACTGATTGCTTGGACTAGTGAGATGGCCTTGGTACATGCCACCTTGATGGGATTGAATTGGAATCCCCTGGCACATTTCTAACTCAGTTAAAAAACTGTTAAAAAACTCAGTTAAAAAAACTGTTAGCATTTGCTGTAAAGAAAATCACTGAAGATTTCATAATGCTTCACAAATTATTAGTCTATTTTTGGATGACAATGCAATTTACCCATTACAAAAAAAAACTGCAAATCTCACAAATTATCCAGTTACTAGCAAGCTTAGGCTTCAGAATTGGTTACACAAAATCAGAATTTATAACCTTATATTCAGTTAATGATCTACTCTCTTCAGTCTCTACTGAATTTAAATTAGAATAGGTGATGGATTTTTGTATACCACTGGGAATAAAAATGCCCTGTGTAATGTAAATTGATACAGAACAATTATGCAAAATTATTCTGTGGAATTAAAAAAGATTTATTACATTGGTCAACTTTCCAAATGCCATGATTGGTAAAAATTCAGATGATTAAGGAACTTATATTGCTCCTAAAGTCACATTTTTTTTTCAAACTACCATTGCAGTTGCTCAAATCTCCATTAAGTAACTAGAAAAAAACTAACAGGTACAGTAGTAAAAGGATTAGATTATTGGTAGGTACAACAAGCTATCATACAAATATGGGAGACTAAGAACCCCAGATCTTAGTTTTCAAATAGTCATTATGATGGACTATATGTATGGCTTTGTAAGAGATAATACATCTAAGTGGAAAGGTCTAAGAATGAGGCCCAGTGCATGAGGATGAACTTTGCTTTGCAGAAATCCATATGGGAAGCCACAAAGGAAAGATATGCATGATGAGAACCAAACAACATGGGCAGTGGTGGTGGGGTGAAGCAGAATGTGATGAGGCCAAGGTTGGAAGATGGTGGCTTGGTTACTAAAAATGGTCCTGAAAAGAAGAGCAAATCAACATAGATACAATGTAAAAGTCCTCCATTATATCAAGTCTAGTTTTGGAAACAGTTGTCCTCTTTATATTCAGAGAGATGGGTCATGTCAATAAGGAATTTAGGAAGTGATGATGAGAGACCTGTTCATGTATAGGGACACTAAGTGTCATGGAATGGAAGAAAGGTTTAGCCATTGGAGACTGGAAACTACCGATATTGGTGAGACATCAGAGCTAAGCTTCAGCTTAAGGGCCTGTCTCAAGAAGGGAGGATTACTAAGCAATGTGATTTGGCAGCAATAAAAGGTGGGATTCTTGGTTAGAATCCCAGGAGTGTCTGATATCCCCTTGAAAGAAATTAAAGCAAATCTGGCAGGAGTACTAGATAGACAGCTAATATTAGGGAATGGTCCTTAGGAGTCTGTGATGAGTAGTTAACTTGATATAGCTGGGAGCAGAAAAAGCGAAAGGATAAGTTCCTCACAGAATGCTGACAGACAAAACCAGGGAAGCCAAAATCAGTTGTCACATCCAAACTGAAGGAGCAAGTCATGGACTAGAAGAGCAATATCGATCCAAAATGTTGAGTTGAAGCAGGAAAGGGAAGAGAAAGGAGGAGGCAAAGTGAGAGGATCCAAGGCAATTTGCTCAGAGCTGGATCAACTAGGTCTAAGGAATCTGGATCAAGGCTTATGAATTCTGTAGATAGGCCCACTGAGAGAGGTCTCAGCATGAAAATGAGGGTTCTTAAAGACAACTACTTTGAGGAGAAGAGGAAGAGGCTAAAGAAACAAGGCTAGGGCTGACATGATTCTCAGATCTACCAACAAGAAGACTTGATGGAACATTATTATCAAAAATAGCTGTTTCAGGGGCAGGCATTTGATGCAACAGCTAAAGTTTCTGCTTATGAAGAAGCCCACATTCCAAGTGCGAGTGCCTGGTTAGTGTCCCAGCTACTGTGTTTGTGATCCAGCTTTCTGCTAATATGCACTCTGGGAAGCAGCAGCAATGGCTCAGATACTTGGGCCCCTGCAACCCATGTGGGAGACCAGACTCCTGGCTGCAGCCTGGCCCAGACCTGGATATTGCAGGCATTTGGGGAGTGAACCAGTGACAGGAAGATTCTCTCTTTCTCTCTCTCTCTCTCTCTCTCTCTCTCTCTCTCTCTCTCTCTTTCTCTCTCTCCCCTCTATTGTACTGCCTTTCAAATAAAAAATGAATGATTTTGAGTTATGAGAATTTAGATAAGATCCACAATAATTCTGTTTGGAATGAGGATGGAGAATTTCAAGGAGGACTTCAGAAAATTGATATTTGAACCTAACCTTAAATAATGAGTAGGTGAGGCCAGTGTTGTGGTGCAGCAGGTTAAGCTGCCACATGCAATATTAGCATCTCATATCAGAATGTTGGTTTGAGTCCTGTCTGCACTGCTCTGATCCAGCTCCCTGCTAATGTGCCTCAGAAAGCAGAAGATTGCCCAAGTACTTGAGCCCTGCCAATCATACAGGATACCAGGATGGAGTTCCAGGCTCCTGGCTTTGGCCTGGCTCAGACCCAACTGTTGCAGCCATTTGAGGGGTGAACCAGCAGATAGAAGATTTCTTTCTCTCTCAGTCTCTCCCTTTCTCTCTGTCATCCTGCCTTATTTCAAATAAATAAATATTCAATTAAAAAAGTGAGTAAGAAATTGCTATGTGAAGGGAGGGAAAGAGTGGAAGACATTCCATGTAATTGGAACAGTATGAGCAAAGATACAGGTTTGTGAAAAGTGTAATTCTAATATATGTTGTGTACATATATAATTGTTCATAAGGTTTTTCTTAGAAGCATAAATAAGATAGTAAGGCAAATCAGATGTAGTGAAACATTCCCTCCTTACCTCACACACGCAGAATATCTCTCTTCTCTTCCACTGCTCCCACACAGAGTTTTACTTTTTTTAAGAAAAGATTTATTTATTTATTTGGAAGGCAGAGTTATGGAGAGGCAGAGAGAGAGAGAGAGAGAGAGAGAGAGAGAGAGATCGAGATCTTCCATCCACTGATTCAGCTGGCTCACTCCTCCAGAAGGCCACAATGGCTGGAGCTGAGCCAATCCAAAGCCAGGAGCCAGGAGCTTCTTCTGGGTCTCCCACACGAGTGCAGGGGCCCAAGGACTTGGGCCATTTTCTACTGCTTTCCCAGGCCATAGTAGAGAGCTCAATCGGAAGTGGATCAACCAGGACTTGAACCGGCACCCATGTGGGTTGCTGGCACTGCAGGCAGTGGTTTTACCCACCATGCCACAGCTCTGGCTCCAGAGTTTTAGTTTTATACATATAGCGTTCATACAATTTGGTTGGTATAGCAAAAATTCCACACACTGGGCAGTTTATACAACATTTCTCACAGTCTAGAGGATGGAAGTCTTAGATCAAGGCACTGACAGATTCAGTGTTATTTGAAGCCTTATGTCCTATTTCATGAATGACTGTCTTCTTGCTGTGGTCCTCCCATGATGGAAGAGGTGAAGGAACTTCGCATGGTCTCCTTCATAAGGGCACTAAACCCATTCATGAGGGCTCTGCTCTCATGTCCTAATCACCTACCAAAGGCCCCACCTCTTAATACCCACACCTCTAAATGCCAATTCATTGATGGTCAGAATTTCAACATATGAATGAAAGGGACACAAACAATAATCCATAAAACACACACACACACATACACACATACACACATACACAAAACACTTTCCCATATTTTGTAGCTCACTGGACGGATTCTTCATTCTTGATGAGTGGGGTGGGGAGTTTATAAACTCCAAGCTGAGGAAATTCTAAATATATGGGAAGGCAATGATGTTTTCATGCCTCTTCTGAGGAAATAAATCTAGAACAGGTTATCCAGCTGTCACAAACAGTTAAAAGAGAGAAATGGAAAGTAGAGAAGCCAGGAATACATGATTCCCATGTCACAAGACTGGATATCCTGTTGGCAAACCAGGAAGGTTGCCTACATAGCGGTTCCCAACTGCATACCAAAGTGAACACAAAATGTGGGGCAATCCATGAGACAAAGACCAAGACCCTCCTGTGCACACAGTGTTGCAAAGTGTCTCTTGCTAGGTGCAACTGGTAATAACTAGTGAGATGAAAATATTTACTAGGTTGTATAGACATTTAAAAGCCAACAGGATCAAGTATCTTAAAGGATATGACAGGAACTCAGTCAGCTATGATCAGATAACTAAAAATAGGGTGAGACTTGATTTATATTAAATTCTATCTGAAGTGCAGTAGTGGAGCAGAGGGGTTACCATTTGAAAATGCTACCAAGCCTTTCTGTAAAGTGAAGACTTTTTATAATCTGAGCATACACCCTTTTAATTTATCTTTATGCTTTAGAAGTCTGGATTTGGGGGTGCATGGTTTAAAAATGAAGCCTGAAGAATGTCAGTCACATGTTTGTATTTGCATTCCATACACAAAGAAGCTTGATAAATGTTGATTGGAAAGCTGAAGGAATCATCATGAAATTTTAAGACCTGTCATTTGAAGCTGAAAGGACCGTTAGAGATAACCAAGCTTGTGGTTTATAAAGTCTTTTGTAGTGGTGGGGCCCAGAATCCATTCTTTAAAAAGAAGCCTAATATGCAATTTTTAAACTTTTATTTAATAAATATAAATTTCCAAAGTACAGCGTATGGATTATAGTGGCTTTTTCCCCACATAACCTCCCTCCCACCCACAACCATCCCATCTCCCGCTCCCTCTCCCCTTCCATTCACATCAAGATTCATTTTCAATTCTCTTTATATACAGAAGATCAGTTTAGTATATATTAAGTAAAGATTTCAACAGTTTGCACCCACACAGAAACACAAAGTGTAAAGTACTGTTTGAGTACTAGTTATACCATTAATTCACATAGTACATACAACACATTAAGACAGAGATCCTACATGGGGAGTAAGTGCACAGTGACTCCTGTTGTTGATTTAACCATTGACATTCTTGTTTATGGTGTCAGTAATCACCTGAGGCTCTTGTCATGAGCTGCCAAGGCTATGGAAGCCTCTTGAGTTCGCCAACTCTGATCTTATTTAGACAAAGCCATAGTCAAAGTGGAAATTCTCTCCTCCCTTCAGAGAAAGGTACCTCCTTCTTTGATGGCCCATTCTTTCAGCTGGGATCTCACTCGCAGAGATCTTTCATTTATGTCTCTTTTTTTGCCACAGTGTCTTGGATTTCCATGCCTGAAATACCCTCATGGGCTTTTCAGCTGGATCCGAATGCCTTAAGGGCTGATTCTGAGGCCAGAGTGCTGTTTAGGACCTCTGCCATTCTATTAGTCTGCTGTGTATCCCGCTTGCCATGTTGGATCATTCTCTCCTTTTTAATTCTATCAGTTAGTATTTATTTGTGCTTATTTTAAAGATGGGGACACAGAGAAACAGACAAAGATCTCTACTGGTTCATTCCTCATACTCCCACAATATTCAGGGCTGGAACAGGATGAAGCCAGCATCCTGGAACTCAATCTGCATCTCTGATGTGGGCAACAGGGGCCAAATATTTAAGCCATCACCTTATGCTTTTCAGGGTATATATTAGCAGGAGGCTGGAATCATAGAAGCAGAGTAGGTTCTATACCCAGGCACTCTGTTATGGGATGAAAACCTTCCAAGCAGCCTTTTAACTACTATATCAAACATGCCCCCTAATATGTAATCTTGATATGTAAAACAGATTAAAAATCTATTCTGAAGCAGTTACAGAAAGCTTTCTCACCCAGCCCAAGGTTCTTCTCTGAACTCCTTTCACGGGTAGGGGAAATGAGATCCAAAGAGGGAAATGCCTTATTCATTCATTCATATATTCATTTGTCAAATATTTGTTGCAATATAGCTACATGTCCAGAACTGTGGACCATTGCTGAGACTACAAGAGTGAAAAAGAAGAGACAGGATCCAGAGCATAAATGATCTTAGATAAAAGCAAAGTCACTTCTTATATTGGAGTACAAAGAAAGGCAGAGAGTATGGCTACAGATGCAGTAAGATGTAGTAGAAGGAAGAGAAGAATTTGCTCTATATGGCTTACATTTTCTCAGTAAGGTATGAAACAAGATCATCAGCGCAAAGTAAGGAGGTAAGGACATACAGGAGACTTGAGGAAAGGGAAAATATGATATTTCAAGAAATAGAAAGTCAGCCTATCAGAAAAAAAATTCACAATTTCCAGGCAGAAGTAAGAATCAAACACAAAATTCCAAACTCATTGCATAAAATTAACCAAATGCCAATGAGGCTGAAAAAGCAGCTCAGGAAGGAAAGACCTCTGACACTTGGCTTTATACTAGCTTCAAACTTAGACCACAAGCACCCTGCTTGCTGCTGCCAGGCACCCAGCAAAAGCATGGTGCAAGGGGCATCCATCTTGCAGGTTCTTTTAGCAGCGATATTACTCTGATAGTCATGAATAAGTTTATCTGATGCTATTTTTTCTTCTACAACCTTCAGCCTAGTATACAATAGAAAGATTACTGCCTTGGAATTCATGTATTCTGAATTCCAGCTTTGACTCTGGATAACTGTGTAAAATTACTTTTTCTTATCTAGATTTTAATTTCTTTATCTGATAAATTAGAGAGAAGGAAAGTTTATATCATATGTATACTGACCAATTAGTCTATTTTCTCAAGGACTTTAATGATTTGAAACCTGTACATTCCAATCCTCGGAACTCCCTCAGTCTCAGGCAAATTGGATGGCTGGACATCCTAACTAAGTCAATGTTTTCCAAAGTGTTAAGAGATACTAATAGGTTTTCTGGAGGAAAAGAGCTCCAGACTGGAAGAAACCTGGAAAAAAAATCCTACCTAAACACGTCTCTTCCCAAAGAACTCTGAACATTGTGGATCTCAATGAGGAAGTCTAGTCAACAGCATTTTGCAGTCTCTATTAATTTGCTAATTTTTTAACTAAAGAAATGTTTTATTTGAAAATCAGAGTTAGAGAGAGAAAGAGATCTTCTATCTGGTGGTTTACTCCCCAGATGGCCTCAATGGCCAGGGCTATACCAGGCCAAATCCAAGAGCTTTACCCAGATATCTCAACTGGCGTCCATTTGCGATGCTGGTGTCTCAGGAGAAAATTTTAGCTGGTACATCACAGCACTGGCACCAAATGGTGGTCTTTCAAGATACTCTGGGAGAAAGGCTGAATAAGACTGCAAAATTGGGGCCAGCATTACATATAGCAGGTAAAGCTACCACCTGCGATGCTGGTATCCCATATGGACACCAGTTCAAATCAGAGCTGTTCCACTTCCAATCCAGCTCCCTGCTAATGCACCTCAGACAGCAACTGAAGATTATCCAAGTGCTCAGGCCCCTGCACCCACATAGGACACCCGGATGAAGCTCCTGGCTCCTTGTTTTGGACTGATGCTACCCCAGCCATTGCAGCCATCTGTGGAATAAACCTGCTGATAGAAGACCTCTCTCTCTCTCTCTCTCTCTCTCTCTCTCTCTCTCTCTCTCTCTCTCTCTCTGTAATTCTGACTTTCAATTAAATAAATCATTAAAAAATAAAGACCACTATTCCATGGAATACACATTGAGATTCAGTGATTTAGATGATCTGTAATACTGCTTACAGTTGATCTTAGCTAGTGCTTAATGATCTTTAGGTAACAAGGTATAATATGGACTTCCACCAGAACTTGTAGGGCAATTTGAAGCCCTTTTGGAATGTATTAGGGAACATTCTTCTAGTGTGAAAAATCTATTTATCATTTGACCATAGAGTTCTTTTGAATCACAGAATTTGAGCTATCCAAAATTTGATTCTATTTGAAGACTAGAGGGAAAATGCACTAAGTTATTAAGTCTTGATGGTGGGATTATAGTCATTTTAATTTATTTTTGTGTATGGTCCTTTATTTTCCAAACAATTTAATAGGAAAATGCAATACACTCATATTAACCCAAAGACAGAATTACAGAAAAATTTGATTCTTCAAATCCAAACATTTCCTCCAGAGCCCCTTTGGAGGTCTCATTCAAGATCTTCAGAATTAACCCTGGCTTGACTTGCAAGAGAGGTTAAGGGTGATTAAGAACACAGGCTTTGGAGTCAAATCTGGATATGAATCCTGGGTATACTTTGTATGAATTAGTGTCGCATAATCTCAATGTTTTTATCAATAAAATGAAGGCTGTAGCACCACCTACCTCCTAAGATCATTTCCATTACTAAAAGATAATATATGTGAAATACTTAACAGAAAGCCTGGCATATAGTAAGCACTCAGTAAATAATAGCTGACATTCCTATTTACAACTGTTGTTATTACCATTGTTCTTCCAGAAGACTGGAAAAACCATGGCATGGGAGTTAGAAGCCTTGGCACTTAATCCTGGCATTGCAAAGCTGGGCTGTGTGACTAGGTGCAAGACACTTTCTTTCTCTGAGACTTTGTAAAGTAATATGGTATAGTAAAGAAAGTAGTCAGAGAACCACAGTACTAGCTCTACCACTAACTGCCTAAACAATTACAAGTAAATCACCGTCTCTTTTTATACATCTGTTTCTTCATGTATAAAATGAAGGATGGAAAGGTGATTGGATGATATATATATATATATTATATATATGGATATATATTTTTTATATTAGATTTGGGTTTTATTATAGAGCATACATATCAGGGCAAGTGCTGCACACACAACTACAAATCATTTTTTGGGAAAAAAGCTGTAAAAAAAAATAAAACTACAACTGCTTTAGTTATGCAGTCCTGACTTGAGGAATCCACGCTGGCAAAGGAGTTCCGGCCCCTGAGAGGGGCTTCTTGACGCTGGCTGCCCCAGACCTCTGCAGCCAGAGACCTCCGGCCCAGGCCTCTGTGCAGAACCCCCTCCCTCTGAGGGAGGGAGTCTCCTGACAGGACGGCCTCTGCTCCGGCTGGCCTGGGTCCCGGCACACCTGGCAGGAAGACTTCCCTAATGAATTCAGGTCAGCACAGCCTCACAGCCTTCCAGGGGCTGGGTGGGGAAAAACTGCCAAGGATTTACCCTTTTTTTCCCTTCTATTACTATTACTATTTTTTTTAAAGCCTCTCCCCCAGCTCCCATGCCCCTGAGGAAGAGGAGGCACCAACCCAGTCTGCAGGCCTGAGCTGCTTTTTTTTTCTTTTTTCTGCTTTGCTTTAGGATGCTCTGATTTGACGTTTGACAGGAACACAAAGTGCTAGGTGCTCTTGTTGACTTCCAGTAAATGGGGTGGGGGAAATACAGCAGTTCTTGGTAAAGTCCTTTATAATAATGGTTTGATTTTTTTTTATTTCTAGAGAATCTTTTCCTCCCCAAATGTATATCATCCAATATATATATATGGGTATATATACATATATATATATGGGCTCTTTCTAGCTATAGAACAAAGGATATTGACTGGTTACCCTCATCTCTATTTGTGTCAGTCAGTCTGTATTGAGCTGCTGCTGTGCCAATATTCATGCATGTGATAACCTATGATATGAATTAAACATTAGCACCCTTTAGGATAGAGATGATATACCATCATCTGTAATGCCTGCTTTAAACATTTTTCAGTGTTCCTATGAACTGAAATGTGAACTTGCCAGCTTTTTTTTTCTTTTTGCTATTACAAACAATGGTGAAGTCTAGGCACCAGGTCTCCCTGTAACACCTGCCACAGAAGATGTAGATGATCTTACCTCTAACCTTCATGCTCACTGTTTTTTTCACCTGAATCCCATAAACCATGTGCCCTGGTAGGTTCCTGTTTCCTCTGTGCCTTCACTCAAGGGAGGGAAATCTGGATGAGTGTAGGATCTTTCCAGATCACTGGCTCTGGGAATTGCCCTGGGCTGGATATAACCAGTCATATACAAGGGGATCTCAAAAAGTTTATGGGAGAATGAAATTAAGTTAAGCTTATTGGGGCTGGCACTGTGCCATAGTGGGTGAAGCCGCCTCCTGCAGTTCCAGCATCCCATATGGGCACCAGTTCAAGTCCTGGCTACTCCACTTCCGATCTAGTTCTCTGTTATGGCCTGGGAAAGAAGGGGAAGATGATCCAAGGCCTCGGGTCCCTGAACCCACGTGAGAAGACTCAGAGGAAGCTCCTGGCTTTGGATCAGCACCACCTAATATTTTCTGCTATAAGCATGCTAATCTTACCTGGACCCATACGATGGGAGCACCTCTGGCCCACAAAAGTACTTCTACTTCTCAGATTCCTCTCTCATCTGGCTACAAATAACCTGAAATTACACCATTCAATTGACTACTTGCAGGTGAAGCATTGCTCTCAGAAAAATGAAGATACATTTTAAAGCAAGTAATTAGAGTTACAATCTTTGTTTATTTGACAGGGGGAAAGAGAGTGCTTGCTTGAGAGCTTTGAGAATCCTAGAGAAGTGAAAAGGTTTAGATTAGTATTTTGCAGAAAGTTCTCAGCTGGGGATCAGAACGCTGAAATTGCCTGCCTCCTAATCATTCTGAGATGCTGGACAAATCACTTCCCTAGAGTTACTTCCTCATTTGTGGAATATGAATTGTACCAGCTTTGCCTAACTCTCTGGAGTTTGGGGCAGTTCAAAGGGGAGAAGCTCAAGGGAAAGTAATTTGTCAAGTAAGTGTTTCTAAGCCTGTGAGATTCTCCTGCCAGAAGCCTCAAGTCTAATTGCCTGGGACTTGACAATCCAACTGTTCTTTCACCTCCATGACCTCAGAATTGTGAAAATGCAGTCTCTGGTCAGAAATGAGTCAGGGAAGTAGAGGCTCCTTGAGAGCTAAGCAGGAAAAGCAAAGACACCACCGTTATGGCTTTTCATTTGAACTTGGATCTGAAGTCCTTGGAGACTGTATTTACCTGTAGCAACAGAGGGCCTTTCTCTTTTTTTCATAACAAGGGGATTTTTTTTTCTTACAACATCCTCAAGAGACTGTATCTGCAAATCACTGCAAAGAGTTTTTGCAAAACTGCCCTGCTCTCTATGGTTTTCTGCCAGCTAACTTCTTGTTGGGGGAAGGGGAATCTATGGAGATTAAAGACTTTCTCTCTTTCTCTCCAGGGTTGACCATAAATATTCACTCTCCTGGGAGGGAAAAGGGATTTAACATGCAAAGTATTTTCTGGCTGTTGTTAGAAACTTTAAAAATGCACAGCTGAAGAAACTTAATCTCCATTCCCAATTCAGATTCCTTTTTCATTCCAGTAAATCGATTGTCTTCAACTGCAAACACTAGTTGAGGCTTGCAGGCTGCTATTTCTCACTGGGATTGTGTCAGTAATACCTATTTGTAATCGATTCCACCACTTATTTCAGGGGGAGTATCCCCTACCTATTGACCTTAAATCATTTCTTTTGGCCCATCCTCCTGTAAAGAAATGGTCTTTCAAATTAATCTTCCAAACCCCTAGAAGGTAGGAAAGGCCAGTAATTTTTGATCCCGTTAGTGGTGATGAATTCAGGCTTCAGCATAAAGTTTCAGTTGTCATTGCTAGCAGCCATTCTGCAATGAGAACTTACAGATAATAAAGGCTATTGAGTGTTCACTGGGTGCTATGGACTATAAAATTGTCTTCTATAGTGTATAGTCTTTTGTTGTTTATCTTGTTTGGTTCTCATAACAACATTTCACGTCAGGGCAGGAATTCTGGTTTCCATTTTACAAATGAGGAAGTCAAGGTGAAGCCAAATTAAGGTACTGACCCAAAGTCACACACAGCCAGTAGGTGAGACAGTCAGGAATCAATTTGTTATGCTTTTCAGTCTCTTTCTGTCAGCAAATTGCTGAGGCAGGGTAAATATTATAGATGTCCACTGGACTAGGAGCCAGAGTTTCTGGGTTCTACTACCAATTTGATCACCCAGTTTGCTTGGTGACTTGAAGTCACTTTCTGTCCCTTGGCGGGATCCTTGTCCTATAAAATAAGAGTTGTGGCTGAGAACTTGAATTGTAGCGTCAGAGAAACTTAAGTTCAACTTCTGGTTTAGTCATTTCCTGGTCGTGTGACCTTTGGCAAATTGGTTACCCTCCCTAAATCTGTTTTCTCATTCGTGAAATGGTAGGATAGTACTGTATTTCATAGGTTGTTTGCAAGGATTCAATGAGATACTACATGTAAAGCCCTTACCACAGTGCTCTCAGTGTTAATATTGTTACTACACTGGAGATGACATACCTGGACCTATCTGCCCCTTGAATTCTCTTAGTCCAAGCAATAGTACACTTGTATACTTGTAAAAAGAGAACATTTAGAAGTGTTAAACACACTGATCAGTATTGGGTATTATTACATTTGCTAAATAATTTGCAAGTTTTTAAGAACATTGAAATCTCTGCTGCTAGGATTTAGAACATGGTAGAAAGAAGCTGAATATGAGCCTCATCAATTAATTGCATTAGAAACACAGGCAGTCTCTGCAATGGGTGCTATAATCAGATTTCTGCTGTTCTCCCAGAACCAAGTAGATTCTCCCAAAGGCTCTTTTCTTAACCAAATTTAGTTAAGTTCCTTTTATTGTGGGGTGGCTCCTAGCTAGGCTTCTTCCAGATTCTTGTTTCCATGTGAGAAGGAATTCAAAGAGATGTAGGTAAAGGTGAGCAGAGAAGATTTATTTAAAGCCAAAGTACATACTCAGGAGTGAGCACAGGTAAGCCCATGAGAGAGTGAACTGCCAACAATAAGCTTTGGAGCTGTCTTTTTATATGATCTGGGGGCATATAGGGTGGTGTCTGGGGTAGGGCCTAATTGAATATTCAAAGGGGACAGAGTTTTAGGCGGGGCTTGAATACTGCCCATTTCCTTGCCCCTTTTGGAAATCTCAGAAGTGTCATAGCATCAGGTGCATGATGGAAGTGGAAATACCAGCCATGACAATTTTATTATAATGCCCTAAATGTTATTGTGGAGATACAGGCTGCAGCCATATTGAATATTTTTAATTGGTGCCAGTTCAAAGTGGCAAAGTCATGGAAGTTGCTTTTCAGGTGGAGACATTCCTTGCACCAGTGTTCCAGTTTCCCATACCCAAAATACTCTCTCTTGGGCTTTTTACCCATGGTTGGACACCCCTGGGTTGGCCTGAAGTCACAAGGTTCTGGTTATAGTGATTCCTAGCATATGAGCCTATTTAGGCTATTGTTTCCCACACTGCAGCCCAGTCTTCAGTCTTGCCTCTATTCCTAAACATTCCAAATGCTTTATTTAGCATCTGACTCATGAGAGTTTAGGATCCCATGGCCAGTTCCTGGAATTTCCTCTGAATATCTGGGTTGGATGGACTGATGAAATGAGTAACAAGAAAGACCTGTCCTTTCAGAATGCTAGAATCTGTTTTTGTGTATCTCTTTAAGGCTTCTACCAGCTGTCCCTGAAATAATGATGAATCCTCTTCCTTATGCTGTGTTACCTCTCTGACTTTGTCATAATTTACAGGCTTGGTAATACATATTTTTTTTTCCATCCCAGCCACTAGACAGGTAACCATCTGGTCTCTGCACCTTAAATCCTTATGACCTCATTGAAAGTTCCAAGTAGATCTGTTTATGGGACTGATGAGGCTCCCAAAGCATATTGATTGGGCTGTTGAGCTACCAGAGAATCAGCATGAGCTTGGGCATTGGCCCAGATTTACTATTTCTCCTCTGGGGAGCAATAAATGGACAGAACAATGTATAGGTCACCCCAGGTCAAATCAAAAGCCAGAGTTAGGGACTGAAACGCCTCAGAAAATTTGGTAGGATCTTTTGAAAATATGTCTAGCTTTTGTTTACATTGATTTAAGTCATCCATGAAGAAAAGGACATGTACTGTAATTGCCCCAGCATCGCTGCTAGCCAGCTCTCACAGAGAACAAAGTTTACCTGTACCCATTTGGTAGTAGGACTCACTGCAAGTGATCACAGCCCATCAGTCCTCTAGCATAGAGGGACAGGATGGGTTGTAGCATGAAGGCCATGGGCTAGTAGGAGGTGAAAGAGAATCAGGGCCTGAGGGAGAGGGGGAAGACCCCACTCCCACTGGGGATGGTTCTAGTACTAGAACAAGCTGAGCTCAAGGTGGTTAAACCCTGTGCAGTAAAAGACCATTCAATAAATAGCAGATCATCCACCATATCTATCTGTTGTTCCACTGTACCTCATGAATCTAGGAGGGCAGAGGCCTAATAGAGCCCATAGCTCCTTCTAAGGGTAGGGTTTTGAAGGAAAGCTATGAGCCTTGAAGTAAGGAATGTCTGGCCATTTTTTCTGTCTCTTACATAAGAGGTCAAGTTGGAAAATAGTATTAAATTTGAGAGGTCAATTTGGCAGTCAGATTTCTCCATTCTTTAGCTTATATTATAGCCAGACTGTGTTACAAAAGAAAATAAGCATTTTCTAGTTTACAACAAGTAGTCTAAGAGCTTCTCAGCATTTTTTAAAGATTTATTTATTTATTTGAAAGTCAGAGTTACAGAGAGAGGAGAGTCAGAGAGAGAGATCTTCATCTGCTGGCTCATCCCCAAAATGGCCACAGTGGCTGTATTTGGGCCTGACTGAAGCCAGGTGCCAGGAGATTCTTCTGCATCTCCCACATGAGCAGAGAGACCCAGGGACTTGGGCCATCTTCCACTGCTTTCCAAAGCACATTAGCAGAGAGCTGAAACAGAAGCGGAACAGCTGGGACTCAAACCAACGCCCATATGGGATGCCAGCACTCTGCCACAATGCTGGCCTCCTTAATTTTTTTTTGACAGGCAGAGTGGACAGTGAGAGAGAGAGACAGAGAGAAAGGTCTTCCTTTGCCGTTAGTTCACCCTCCAATGGCTGCCGTGGCCGGCACACTGCAGCGGGTGCACTGCGCTGATCCAAAGGCAGGAGCCAGGTGCTTATCCTGCTCTCCCATGGGCATGGGCCATCCTCCACTGCACTCCCGGGCCATAGCAGAGAGCTGGTCTGGAAGAGGGGCAACCAGGACAGAATCCGGTGCCCCGACCGGGACTAGAACCTGGTGTGCCGGCGCCGCTAGGCCTATTGAGCCACGGCGCCGGCCGGCCTCCTTAATTTTTAAGAAGATAACCCAGGACTGGGTCCACGGGGATTGAAGAGAAGTTACCCATGGCTTTAAAAACCACTTTGTGACCTAGGGAGAGAAAAGAAAGATAGGGGAAGGAGTTGGTCGTGACCTGTTTGCCCAGGCATCCATGGCCACTGGAGCTTTCTGTGAGGCAATGGACTAGGCCAGATCCAGCATACTAGGATCTTAACCATGTCCTTCAGTGCCCTGGGTGTCCCCAGGGGATCCGTGTGGACCAATTTGGATCTGGCATCCCAGGTCTCAAATATGATCCATGGTCCCTGAACATCCTCAGGCCTCTTCATTTTCTCCAGGTATCCACGGTTCCTTTGGGTTTCAATGAGGAGGGAGATATATGGGAATGGTCCCAAAAGATTTTAGGCCTCAGTTTTAATATCTCAACAAGGTTAGTGCCCCAGATCCAGCCAGTAGCTTTCTGATATGACCATTAAAATAATCCTGGAAGCTACCAATTCAAGGGGAGTGGAAGGCAGAGTTAAAGGGCCCTTCTTTGGAAGAATTTGGAGGAAATTTCAAATGCAGTATTCCTTAGAGTGCCCATCAGTCATGTACCAGGACCTTTGCCATGGGGGATGAAAAAAATAGAACTCCAAAGTGAATAGTTTGGGGAAGCAGGTGCCAGAGTCATGTAGGTGTTGCAGCCAGGACATGCCTAGGGATTTACCACATAAATAGCAAGAATGCTCAAGGTTAAGATGTGGCAAAATTTATTTGCCATATAGGCAGATGCTATGGGAGACCAAACTCCTCATTGGTCAGAGTGACAAAATATGCAATGCGGTACTTATTCCAAAAGAGCAAAAATTCTGGAGGTTTAGAAGGTATAAGCCACAGAGAGGTTAGTGATATAAACAAGAAGCCCTCTGGGCACCGCACAGCTTGAAAGCAAGTTCCAGCCAGTCTTATAAACCATCCCAAAGTACTCAAAAATGTCAACTTATGGCCTTCCTATCTCCAACAGTTGATGGAGGAAGCAGACATGGTTGAATTAAGAGGAGTTAGTTCATAGTGGGTCAGAATGGAGCAAAGAAGGACAAAAAGGCAGAAAGAAACCAAAACCTTCAAGCACAAAGGAGGTTAGAGTTGGGAAAAACTCATAGACCAATGTCTGTGTAGGTTCCAAATTCCTGGCAGGCTCTCCACTTACGCTGTTGGATGGCTCCTGGCTAGGTTTGTCCCAGGTTTTTATCTCCACTTGAGGATGAATTCAAGGAAGAGACATAGGTAAATGTGAGCAGAGAAGCAATCTTTATTTAAACTGATTGTACACACTCAGGAATGAGTATGGGCAAGTTCAGAGAATGAGTTGTAATTAACAAGGTTCAGAGATGTCCTTTTATATGACATGAAGGCATGGTGTGGTGTCTTGGGTAGGCTTAATTGAATATTCAAAGGAGTGGGGTTTAGCAGGGCAGGACTTGAGTATCATCCATTTCCTTGTCCCTTTCTGGAAATCTCAGATGTGTCATGGCATCAGGTGCATAATAGAGTGGGAGTTTTGACCATGGTATTTTTATTGTAATGATATTATAATGACTTAAAAGTCATCACAGGGATGCAATCTGCAATCAGGTTGGATATTTTTAGCTGGTGCCAGTTATAAGTGGCAGAATTGTGGAAGTTTCAGTTTTCCACTACAGGAAAGGGAGAGTTTTTGCTAATTCATGAAAGGGTGTTTGGGCCATGCATGGAAGGCATTGGTTTTGGATGATGCAGAGAAGTTGTATGGTTTGAGCAGCATGGGTTTAGGCTGCCACACAGGACATAGCTGTTGCACTGGGCTGGGCAGGAAGGGCTGTAGTGAGCAGGACAGCAAAGCAATGCTTAGAAGACCTCAGCTCCTCTTGCTAGTACTAGCTTCCTGCCTAGATCACTCTGAGCCCTCTTCTAAACCAAGGCTTGTCCTTGGACTTTATCTTTACCCTGTCTAGTCCCGTTGTATGAAAAATCTTGCTAAGTCAGTTTATTTTTTAAGATTTATTTTCTTTATTTGAAATGCAGAGAGAGAGAGAGAGAGAGATCTTCCATCTGCTGGTTAGTGTCAACTTATGGCCTTCCTATCTCCAACCAGCCAGTAGCTTTCTGATATGACCATTAAAATAATGGTCATAAATGGCTTTATATGATTTTTGGCTTTATTTTAAATAATGGTCCACAAATGGCTTTAACAGCCAGGGCTGAATCAGACTGAAGCCAGGAGACTGAAGCTCCATCTGGGTCTCCCACATGGGAGCAGAGGCCCAAGCACTTGTGTCACCTTCTACTGCTTTCCCAGGCACATTAGAAGGGAGCTAGATTGGAAGTGGAGCTGCCAGGATTAGAACAAGCACCCATGTGGGATGTTGACATTGTAGGCAGTAGTTTATCCCTTTATGCCACAATGCCCCAAAGTCAGTTTAGAGGAAATCCTGCACCCTTAATATCTGATTTCTCT
Source organism: Sylvilagus floridanus (assembly GCA_949820135.1). Lineage (NCBI taxonomy): Eukaryota > Metazoa > Chordata > Mammalia > Lagomorpha > Leporidae > Sylvilagus > Sylvilagus floridanus. The sequence continues at coordinate 85,704,370 of OX463223.1, forward strand.
GGCCTATCTTCAGTAAGATGTTTCCTCTTAGTATTTTTCTATCCACTTATTTCCTAATTCTTCTTATTAGCTCTCAGTGCCCATTTGTCCCTGCTGTCTTTGAAGTTGAGCCTTAACTGTCTCCCCTATTATGATAATCTTGAAACCTGTAACAATAGTCCTAAATTGGCTTTTCCTTACTGTTTTTACTGTCATAATATTTTTTAGCAATTTTGACTATCTTCAATGTGATCCTAGTCTGCACTATACAATAGAGCCTTGATCAAACTCCATCTTGTATTCTCTTGAATAAAGGTCCAAAGCCATTGCGTTCCATAATTCTAAACATACATTAGAAGACCAGACTCAGGAAACTTAAGCCGTTAGCAGAAATGCCAGTGAAGGGCCCTTCATCACATCTCTTTTTTTGTTACAGATTTATTTATTTGAAAGTCATAATTACAGAGATGGGTGGAGGGACAAACATACAGAGTTCTTCCATGAGCTGGTTTTATTCACTATGTCCACAATGGCCAGGACTGGAGGCTGAAACCAGGAGCCAGGAGCTTCATCCAGGTCTCCCACATGGGTGGCAGGGACCCAAGCACTTGGGCCATCTTCCACTGCTTTTCACAGGCCATTAACAGGAAGCTGGATTAGAAGTAGAGCAGCAGGGACTTGAACTGGTGCCCATACAGGTTGCTGGAATCCCTATGCCACAAGGCTGCCCACCCTTCATCACTTTTTTTTTTTTTTGACAGGCAGAGTGGACAGTGAGAGAGAGAGACAGAAAGGTCTTCCTTTTTCCATTGGTTCACCCTCCAATGGCCGCCGCGGCCGGTGCGCTGCGGCCGGTGCACCGCGCTGATCCGAAGCCAGGAGCCAGGTGCTTCTCCTGGTCTCCCATGCGGGTGCAGGGCCCAAGCACTTGGGCCATCCTCCACTGCACTCCCGGGCCACAGCAGAGAGCTGGCCTGGAAGAGGGGCAACCAGGACAGAATCCAGCGCCCCGACCAGGACTAGAACCCAGTGTGCCGGCGCCGCAGGTGGAGGATTAGCCTATTGAGCCGCGGCGCCAGCCCTTCATCACTTCTTGATAGGAGCCAAAGAAGGGAGGCCATGTTCATTTTTTTAAAGATTTACTTTATTTATTTTAAAGTCAGAGTTATAGAAAGAGGGAGAGACAGAGACAGAAACAGAGACAGAGATATTCCATCCACTGGTTTACTCCCCCAAATGGCTGCAACAGCCAAGACTGGGCCAGGAGCCAGGAGCTTCATAGGGGTCTCCTACATGGATGCAGGGACCCAAGCACTTAGGCCATCATCTGTTGCTTTACCAGGTGCATTATCAGGGAGTTGAATCAGAAATGGAGCAGCCAGGTCCTGGGATGCCATCCTTGAAAGCTGTGGCTTATTCTACTGCACCACAATGCTGCCCCGGAGGGCACATTATTATGCACCTCAGAATAATAGGCATCCAATGATCCATCCAGCTTGGCTAAGTGTTGCCCCTTACATTTGGATAGAGAGAGATATAAAGAAGGGTATCTTAGCACAAAAGCACTCCAGGCCAGGATCAATTAATACCAAAAATTGAAGCTCTATCCCAGCCTCCTTTTATTTTCTTCTAGGTGGAGAGGAGTAGGGCTGTTAGTGCTGATGAAGCAGTCAGTTGGGAATGGAGGGAAGGAATCACTAAACTTTTTACGTTCAAGTTCATGGGTAGGAAGGCACAGTAGGGAATAAATATAGATTGCTGGTAGCTTCTCCACATGTGGGCCTCTGCTCAGCTAAATTCCAATCTCTCCCTGAATCAGTAGACCTTCACTTTCTACAAACAAGGCTAAGAGAGTAAGTGTGTTTCTTTATTTGATCAAGAACTAGCATTTATGCAAAGGATTGTAACAACAAACAAAATAATTTCCTGTCTTCATGGGCGGAAAGTGACCTGGAGGTTTGGAAAAACAAAGATCCAGTTCTAGCTCTGCTCCTCACACATTGTGTAACTCTTTTCCTCCGTGGACCTCCGTTTCTTTATCTGTGAAAGAAAGGAGGAGGCATCTCTGCTGTCTAGTCTGCATAATCCTTGTGGCAAATTCTATCACAGAGATCTTCACAGAGACACTAGGAATGCTGGGAATCACTCTAGGGTTCAGAGTTCTGGGCTTTGGTTCTATATTCCAACTTTTCCTCCTTTTATTCTTGGCTATTTGCATATATTGCCTCTTTAAGTCCTTTTCTGGAACAAGGCAGACTGTGCACATGAATGAGGGATCAAATCACTTCTCAGGCATTGATACCACTTCCCTGTCTCCAAAAGTGAGAGGCAGAACAGTTGGACCATAAAATGAGCAAGTCTAGATTATCACAGGAAGGAGTCTTTGGGATAAGAACATTGTAGCCCTGGGATGCCTGGGGTTATGACCAGAAAGGGCTCATCTTCTTGTAGACATGGCAGCAAGGTCTACGTGAGATCAGAGTGGACGGTTAAAGGGTTCAAGGTTCTGAAAAAGGGGAAGAGAAATTAGGCTTTCTAGATGAGTGTGGAACATCACAGGGGCCAGATCCAGGATAAGAGTAAAAGGTCAAGGATTCTGGTACCCATGAGCAAGTCCATAATCTTTCCTGGGCTTGAATCCTATCTGTAAAATGAAGTTTCATAGTTCCTGCTCTGCTTATCTCTAGGAGGTGGCAGGAAGGCTTATTCTGAGGAACATAGTAAATAATATATACCAAAGAGCTTCATAAATATTAAGCCGTGTAAAAAGAAAATACCATTCATAATGGTACTAATTAGTAGGAGGATGGAACATGGAATACAAAGAAACAACTGAAGAATAATGGAGTGAGCACACCGAGATAGAGCTGTCATATAATACAGCATGCCCAGTTAAATTTAAGTTTTAGGAATGGGGCCGGCACTGTGGTGTATCGGGTAAAGCCACCACCTTCAGTGCCAGCATCCCATATGGGCGCCAGTTCAAGTCCCAGCTGCTCCTCTTCCGATCCAGCTCTCTGCTATGGCTTCGGAAAGCAGTAGAAGATGCCACAAGTCTTTGAGCCCCTGCACCCACATGGGAGTACCTGGAAGAAACTCCTGGCTCCTGACTCCTGGCTCCTGGCTCCTGGCTCCTGGCTCCTGGCTTCAGATCGGTGCAGCTCTGGTCGTTGCGGCCATTTGGGGAGTGAACCAGCAGATGGAAGACCTCTCTATCTCTGCTTCTGCCTCTCTGTAACTCTGCCTTTCAAATAAATAAGTAAATAAATCTTTTAAAAAATTTTAGATAAACAATGAATACTTTTGAAGTATGTTTCAATATTACATGAGACTTATGGATACTAAAAAATTGTATGAAATTCAAATTTAATCAGGAATTCATAATTCTTTTTAAATTGTTTATTTGAAAGGCAGAGAGAGAAAGAGAGAAAACTCCCATTGACTGGTTCATTCTCCAGATGCTGGCAATGCCTGGGGCTAAGCCAAAGCCAGGAGCTAGGAACTCAGGCCAGGTCTCCCACAGAGGTGGCAGAATGAATTCCCATTCACTAGTTCACTAGTTCACTTCCCAGATACCCACAATGGCTGGGGCTGGGCCAGGCCAAAACTAGGACTTGGAAACTGAATTTAGGTCTCCTGCATGGGTGGCAGGAAACTAATTACTTGAGCCATCACCACTGCCTCTCAGGATCTGCATTAGCTAGACAGTGGAATGTGGAACAAGAGGCTGGTATCAAACCTAGGCACTCTGATATAGAAAATATTAATCACTAAGCTAAGCACGCAAACCCAGCATCTATTTTGTCATTTGCTAAATCTAGCAACTTTACACCAAATTCTACCCCTATCACTTTGGACAGCGTACTTCATTGCACCTAGCCTCAGCTAACCCCATCAACTTCCCATTTTAACTGTAAGGATCAAAGGAGGTAATGGATATGAAAGTGAAACATTACACTAATGCAAAGTGTTCTTTTTTCCAATTTTAAGCCATGTTCTAATCTTTTCTTGCCAAGAAAATCCCTGATAGAATCAAATATTTTAATCTGGCACTTAAATCACTATATACAGTAGGAAAATAAAGGATCACTATGGTGGACTAATAATGCCTTCCCCGTATATATGCCCAGGTCCTAATCCTTGAAATCTGTAAATATATCACCTTATATGGCAAAAAGAATCTTCAAGTGTGATTAAATTAAGGATCTTGCAAAAACAGTGATCATGCTGGACTAACTTGGTGAGCCTGATATAATCACAGTGGTCCTTACAAGAAGAAGACAGGAGGACTTGGAGCCAGAGGAGAAAGTGATGTGATTGATGGCAGAAATGGAGATAGGAGGGATAACACTTGAAGATAGAGGAGGGGCAGACAATCCAGTGAATATAGGCATCCTCTAGAAGTTGTTAATGGGAAAGAAAGATTCTCTCCCCAAAGCCTCCAGAAGGGACCAGCCCTGTTGACATCTTGACTTTGACCCAGTGAAACATTTTGGACTTCTGACTTCCAGAACTGTCAGATAATCTGTATTGTTTTAACTACTAGATTTGTGGTAACTTAGTACAGCACCAATAGGAAATGAATATGTTCAAGATGGCTTATAAGCTGGATTTCTATCTTCTAAGATAGAAAGGCACAGATCAGAAATAAGTAGTCATACAGGGAGGTTTTAAAGAAAATTCCAATATCTGCCCACCCCCTACATTCAGATTTAATTGGCTTGGCATAGTACCATACCTGTATTTTTTTTCCAAATTCCTGAGTGATTCTAATGTGCAGTCAGGACTAATCACTACCTTAGATGGAACTGAAAAAGAAACCCACTATCGCCGGCGCTGTGGTTCAACAGGCTAATCCTCCGCCTTGCGGCGCTGGCACACGGGGTTCTAGTCCCGGTCGGGGCGTCGGATTCTGTCCCGGTTGCCCCTCTTCCAGGCCAGCTCTCTGCTGTGGCCTGGGAGTGCAGTGGAGGATGGCCCAGGTGCTTGGGCCCTGCACCTCATGGGAGACCAGGAAAAGCACCTAGCACCTGGCTCCTGCCATCGAATGAGCGTGGTGCACCGGCCGCAGCGTGCCAGCTGCGGCGGCGGCTATTGGAGGGTGAACCAACAGCAAAAGGAAGACCTTTCTCTCTGTCTCTCTCTCTCTCACTGTCCACTCTGCCTGTCAAAAAAAAAAAAAAAAACCCACTATCTGATCCACCTTCTCATTTTGACAGGTAGAGGAATTGAAGGCTAGAAGGGTGAAATAGCTTTCCCAAGGTCACACAGAAAGCTCCTTACAAGGCCTACCTCTTAAAAGTGATAATCAGAATCTGTGAATATTACTGAGAAAATCACCACACTGGTGGTAGACAAATCAACATGAAAAGAGGTGAATGGCATGCACATTGGTTTTATTTAACCTAAATTCAGTTGCTGCAGTGACTTTTCAAATATCTGATCTACACTGAACTAATGATCACCTCTGGGTCCCTAAGGTCTCAGACTCAGGTTTGATTGGTTCCAGGGCTAGAAAAAGCTATTCATGAGGGAATTAAGAATAGTTCTCCCCAACCTGATTATCTGGTGCCAGAGAGAGTTTTTCATTAGTGATTGTAAAAAACACTTGAATATTAAACCATTTCAATGACTCTGGAGAGGCTTTGCATGTTTACCTCTTGCAAAAGTATTCTGTATTAATTATATCTCAGAGGTCATACTGTCCATTAGCACTAGCAGCCTTCAGTTCTTCAAGAAAGGACAATGAATCCTTTTCCATTGCCTTTAAAATTCACAACCGGCAGTTCTTTTATAGAAATCTTACTTTCTCTTGTGAAGTGCAGGTTCAGTCTTCATTGACCTCTAGCTGTCTTTAAAGTTCTCCGTTCAATACTGGCCCTAAAAAGGAGGCAATACATATGCATGTATATATGCATGTATTTCTCGCTGACAGTTAGAGTCCCACAGCTCCCAGAGTGAGCTGAATCCCCAAATTCTGTCATCTATCTTGTAGGAATCCAGGCTCCCAACGGGAGCTTAAATGGCTAACACTGCAGTGAACATTACAAGCACAAGTAAAATATCATCTTTTTATCAATTTCCTTCAGCATATAAACACAAGACACGTTTTTAATGCATTCAGAAACCTTAAGACCACCTTCAGACTGATGACAACATTTCCACTATAGACATAATTTTCCCAATTCATCAGCTAAATGATACTGCTTTTAAGTGAAACCCTTCCTCTTTATGAGAAAGCAATGGCAGCTGCCACAGTGCACTGTTATTAAAAGCTACGCAGAAGAGACACTCATCTATCCAAAAAGCAATTCATTTTTTTAGAAAACAGAAAATCATCTTCAGTGACTGAGCTTTTTTCGCTCCATTTGCTTGGTGCTTCCTTCAACAATGAACTTCAGGATAAAGCAAGGGGTCCTGGAATGATGTACCTAGGGGGTGTGCAGCAGAGGCTGGCCCATAAGAAATTGCACCAGCCAATAGGGGAGCAGGGGCTACAACAACAGCTGTACTGGGAGTTAGGGGTGGTATCTGGGAGGGCCCAAGCAAGGGCCAGTGGAGAGGCCTAGTGACTGAGGTAGGGATGGTAAGGATGGTGCTCTCTGGGTATTCGTGAGTGGTAAAAGGCAGGACGGGGCTCACATCAGGTTTGGAGTGAAGCAGTGGGCCTCCTGAGGCATTTATTCTGGAGTTGGGAATAGAGCTTTGCTCAGTAGGATCAGGGCTCTGAGGTGCAGTGCAGAGTTCCTCTCTTCTCTGAGACCGAAGGCATCGAAAGCAAGCAATACCAGCGAGGATTCCCAAGAGGATGAAAGTGACAAAGGTGCCACCCACAATCACTAAAGGCAGGTAGATGGATCCTAGGATGAAGAGGGGAGAGAAGAAATAGTTAGGTAGTTACAAGATTCGAGGTCTACTGCTACTGTAGACATTTTATACCCTTGGCAACACCCAGACCATATTACCAATGCAGAAACTTTTCTTTAGGAGCTTGCACTGAACCTGTCCAGGCAGGAAAGATAGTAGATCTATAGATGACACACTAAGGCCTTTTGAATAAAGAGGAATGAATCTCAGTGTAGGTAGGTCTGAGGTAATACATGTGCTTAGGGAGAAGTTATCCAAATGATATTTATGAATCTGTGATCTATGGCTTACCAGTAATCACCCAGGGCAAGGGGTAAACAGTTGTTACGGAGTGAAGCCATCTGCCTTGTAGCCCTAAAGAGGAAATGCTGTACAGGACCTCTCACAGGAAGAATATCATATCCCAAAAGACCACAGTACCTCCTTTGAAAGCCAATATGTTAAGTGGAAACAACACTTGATATTAGCAGCCACAAGTGCTGGGTCCTACTCATTGACTGAGTCACTTAAAAACAATGTGGCCTTGAGCAAACCAATTAACATCTCTGAACTGCAGTTTATTCCTCAGTAAAATTGAGATAATGCCTACTTCATATTAAAGGATCTGAAATATTTGAAAGCATTTATGAACTATGGAGTGTCCTGAAAATGTAAGGGCTTTTTCCCTCCATTTTTGGGGTAAATAAGATGAGCTTTTCATTGCTAAGAATAGGGACAAGGAAATAAAAAAAGGCAAGTGTATTCATTTTAGTCTTGACTACCAAAAAGATCAGAGCTAAAGTTCAGATGCCCTGAATATAATAATCTAGGTTTTTCAATACATTATTTTCCAATTCTATCTACATTTTGATCTCCTCCTTTAACAAAAATCAAAATGAAAGATAATCTTGTTGCATAAAAGATGTGGTATCTGAACCTGAAAATAATATGCTCAGTTCCTGTCCCTATCCCTCAAGAGAAATGTGATTTGACACATGGAGCCTTTGAGAAGAGCAGTTAAAATAAACAAAAGGCTGAAGTTGTTCTGCCAAGACAAAAATGACATACTCAACAACTAAGGACTCTAGTCTGGATAAATGTGTGTTGTGGGATTAAAATCTTCAAACAGGGCCAGTGTTCTGTCACAGTGTTTTAAGCCGCCACCTGCAAAGCCAGCATATCACATCAGATTGCTGGTTCTGTCATAGTTGCTTCACTTCTGATCCAGCTTCCTGGATTGGCCTCCTGCCACTCATGTTGGAGACCAGGATGGAGTTACTGGCTATTTTGGACTTTTGAGGAGTGAACCAGTGGATGGAAGAGTCTCTCTCTCTCTTTCTCTCTCTCTCCATCTTTCTCTCCCTCCCTCCCTCCCTCCTTCTACCTCTCTGTCACTCTGCCTTTCAAATAAGTAAATAATCTTTTTAAAAAATAAAATAAAATCCTAAAATTACTAAGCATCTGGGAAAAAAGGACTTATCTCCTCATGGAGCATTAGACTTCCTCACACTCAGAAAATATTCACTTTGCGGTTGGCATTGTGGCACAGCTGGTTAAGCCACTTCCTACAATACCAGCATCCCATACTGGAGTGCTGGGTCAAGTCCCAGCAGCTCTACTTCCTATCCAGCTCCCTGCTAAAGCACCTGGGAAAGCAACAAATGATGGACTCCTGCCACCAATGTGGGAAAAGCAGTTGGAGTTCCTGGCTCTTGACTTCAGTTTGGCCCAGCTATTTGGGGAGTGAACCAGCAAGTAGAAGAGCTCACTCTTTCTCTCTCTCTCTCTCTCTCTCTCTCTCTCTCTCTCTCTCTCTCTCTCTCTCTTTCTCTCCCTCTCTCCCTCTTTCCCTCTCTCCCTCTCTGACTTTCAAATAAAATTTGGAGGTCATCTTGTCTTATGAGGTGCTGCAGGAAGTAAGATTTTGTAAAGCAGTCCCATAACAGGTTGTGAAGAGAAGAATGAATTCTTCAGGGACAAAGCTCACATTTGGGCTTTGCCCTGGGAAAGGCTCCTTAGGCCTCTGATCCCACATGCTGGATCTTTCTGGAGCCTGAGACTCACCCATGATGGCCAATCTGATGATCCAGTCCACTGTTGAATCAGAGATAAGAGAGATATGAGCCCCCTTCTGCAAGATCTATCCACTTGGAAAAGATGACTCAAAAACAACCAAGTACAATTGTGACATAAGCAGGAATAATGTGCAAAGGTATAATGGGAAATGTGAGTAGGCAGTTCTGTCTGGGCTTAGGTGCATTTCCCAGAGTACAGTGCAGTTTTCAAAGGAAGGAAAATGTCAATGTTAGGAGTCAGAGTTAAAAAAGACAGAAGCAAAGCTATTCTACACATACATTGGGGAAAACACAGTAAATGGAAGTTTGTGTATAGAGCTGAGTTTTAAAGAATTCTTGAAGAACTGCTATTCAGAAATTTGCAGAGTAACAACAAAATGAGGAACATTGCTAAAAAGGGAGCAAAATGATAAAGTATAACATAGAACAGCATGGTGGTTTAGGGAAGCTACAAATAAGTTGCTAATACTAGCACAATGTCTAGAGTTTCAAAATATTTTTGTAGGAACTACATTTATATGGCTCAAAAATGAAAATGATAAATAATGTGATATAATTGAGAAGTCTTGTCCCCACCTTTGTACCTGACCATACAGTGTCACCTTGAAACACCCCCCTCAAAGATACCTGTTTTATTTATGTTCTGTGTATGTATCCCAGAAATATTCCTGTATGAAAACACAGGAAAATGCAAAGTATACTCTCACAGCCACCCCCTCCACAATAAGTAGCACATATTGTTTCATCCTTTGCTTTTTTGTACCAAACAATACATCCTGGAAATCTTTCCATATCAGTTCACAGAGAACTTCTTCAATCCTTTTTTTTTTTTGGGGGGGGGGATGTATAATGTGCCATTGTGTCTCTGTAACATAATTTATTTAATCTGTACCATACTGATACTTGGTTTGTTTCTGAAATTTTCTCATCATATGTTAATTCCTTCAACAACTAGGTGCTGTAATTATACCATATTATAAGTAAAGAACCTGGGGTTTAGAAAGGAGAAATAAACTTCTGATGGTGTCCATTGCTTGCTAGTAGTATAGTAGTTACTGAAACTCAAGCTGGTCCACTTAGAATTTGAACCAGAAACCACACTCTTCTAGCTGACACCTCCCTTGAATTAGATTGATTTATTGATCCATAAGACCAGACCACCAAAGCCTGCTGAACTCATTGGAAATGAATACAAGTGAAATTTCTTTTATCTAAACTATTAACATTATTTTAAATATATATATATATATATATATATATACACACACAATGCAGAAGTACTGTAAATGGTAAACATTGTACAAGAATTCTTGACCACTCTGGCAGCTGTAGTGGAAAAGCCACTAAGCTAGGAGATCTATTACTTATCAGTAAATGTGAGAACCACATGAATTAGTGATTATCAAACTTCAGAAACTGTAAATACCCTACCCTCATATGACATGGTTTCATCAGCCCAATATTCCAATAGCAATGGCTGTAAGCCCTTTTAAAAACTTCTAAGTATCTATAGCAACTATGAAGGACTCCAGATTAGGGCTGTTTTAGAGAGGCAACAGCTGCTTGCAGAGTATTATTTGAGTTGTATTGGGCAGGTACCCTTCCCCAGAGCAATATCATTTTTACTACTTGCTATTGTTCCTGAAATGTTTCCTGTAAATATTTAAGCCTTAAAGAAAAATATCTGTAGCTTATACCATCATAAACGTTATGACAAGTGAGAGTAAAGCCATGAAGAAATGGGATAGATGATTGCTTCGTAGTGGGCAGTAAGGCCAATTTGATAAATATTTCCAAAGTATGTATATGCCAGGCACTGTGATCCTCCATATTATAGGAAGTGCAAAGTTAAATAAGACACTGTTATTGTCTCTGTCCAGTGGATATCAGTAAACAAGTCAAAGTATGATGCCAGATCTTCGTTACTCTTCTCTATTGACTCTTGAGAGACAATAGAGGTAATAGAAATTCCACACAAAAGGAAAAAAGGCAAGGGAGTAAGAAAAGTGAAGGTACATTCTGGAAAAGCTAGGGACTGAGAGGGAAAATAAGAAGGCCTTCTTTAAAAAAATTATTTATTTGAAATGCAGAGTGGCAGTAAGAAGAGACAGAGATCTTCAATCTGCTGTTTCACTCCCCCAAATGACCTTAACAGCTGAGGTTATGCTAGGCCAAAGCTCAGAGGCAAGAATCCCATCCTGGTCTCCCATGTGGGTTGGGCAGGGGCCCAAGCACTTGAGCTATCTGCTGCTAACTTCCCCGTTACATTAGCAGGAAGCTGGATGGGAAGCAGAGCAGTCGGGACTGGAACCAGCACTCTGATATAGGATATCAGCATTGCATATAGAGGCTTAACCCACTGAGCCACAGTGCCAGCCCCCAGAAAGTGCTTCTTGATACTCTGGCTAGAGAAGCTATGCAGACTTCTCTGCAGGCTTCTAAATGAGCACTTCTGCCCTGCTCTGTGGGTTACAGGAGGGATCTTTCTCCACTTCAGATGTGGCCCTGAATAGGGAACTCAGTCAGCTAGGCAAGAAATTTATAGTAGACCCCTAGGGAACACCAGTGGGCCGGGAAAACAGTGTTCCGTATATTTAAAATATGCATAAGAGGTCTTCAAAAAGTCCATGGAAAATGTGTACTATGAAAAAAAAAGCTATGCATTTTAATTTCGTTTTCCGTAAACTTTTGAAGTACCCATGTATGTACTCGACAGAATGGCAATGTCTCCTTTCATTACTCATCCAGCAAGGCAGAGGTTAGACTTGTTTATCACAGGCCATATGTGGCTGTGGCACTCTGACCTAGGTCTCCTGGTCCTTTTCAGTAATTTGGGTGGCCCTAAGCCCTAACATCTGGGGACTGGAGCAGTGAAGTCTCTACATAGAGGCTATGTTGTGCTGGAGGAAATCTGACACACAGCCCCCTGGTGCCTCAGTGGTGGTAATTTTCCTGGCTAAAGCCAGCATAGGCCCAAAGGAATTCAGTGTTTTGAGGACAGTCTTGGGTTTGGGAACTAGGAGGAACTGCTTTGCAGGTGTCCTAAGACTTCCAGGCTACTTGGGGTCGGAGAAAGGAGCCCAAGATGGGGGGAGGAGGGCCCAAGGTGAGTCCAGCAGCACCACAGGGTTTTGTCCTCAAGAAAAATGATCCTACAAAGTGCTTTAAAGGAATGAGGGCCACAGAACCCTTTTCCCCCATGTCCTACCCTTGTAAAAAAAAATTCCCACAACCCTCCCTTCTCACAGAGATTCCCAAAAGGAAAGGGGATAAGCAATAGTTTTCAGCATGAGGTCTCTGCTGGCTGCAAAGGGGTGGGTGCTCAATGAATTTTTGTTGGATGAAGAAACAAATGATACTTTTTCTGTACCAAACTGAAACCACTCAGGAAGACACCGTAGTGAATGAGAGGGGTTTCATAAAGAGTTGTTTCCCCAGCTCAGGTGAGGGTGAACTGTGGGAGGACTCTGAACCCCTGCCTGACAAGCAATGAAAGTTGAAAGCAAAATAATGAGGCAAAGGGTCTTGGGGTCTAATTTCCCAAGTTAGACCAAGGTTGCTGGGTTCAAAACCAACCTGAAACCCACTCATCTCAAGTATAACAAGGCTCATGTACTTCCTAGGAATCAGCAGCAGGACAATGGGCAAGCAGGTTCTAAGAAACAAACAGCCTGACCTGAAATCACACAATTAGGATGGAGTGGAAGTGGGATTCCAACACAGATTGTCTGACCCTCAATAAATCCATCTCCCTCATCCCACCTGTCCAACTCCCCTCTGCTGCCCGTTCAGTTCTGGGATTACCTTCTGGAGGTGGGAGCACAGCCTCTGTGGAGTCCCAGGGCACATCCTCTGGACACTGGCCCTGATCCAGCCGAGCCTCAGGGGTGGCACAGCAGTAGCGCAGAGAACAGGTCCCACAGCAGAAAGTAGCAGTGGGCTTATCATATCCCTCTGGACACTGGAAGCCTCCATGCCATAGCCGAGCGCTGTCCATCCAGTGGTGGCAGAACTCACCCTGGGGCCTGGCACCTCTGGGCATAGCTAGCAACAATGCACTGGCACGGAGAAACAGCCCCAAACCTGACCACTGAGACGTCCCCATAACAAGTGCCTTAGACACACTTCCCAGACATGTGGCTCTGCTCTGACAGCACCGCCTTGCCACACACAAGCCACAGCTTGTCTTGCTTAGAAGCTCAGGGCAGGTCCCAGGTGGCTCCTTCCTGAGAGGCCTGAGCTACTCATCCTGTTCTCCCCCCTCCTCCTGCCCCTACCGTGCCCAGGCCACCTGCTGCCTCTAGCCGGAATCTCGGAGACTGGGTTTCTGCCCACTGCCCTCCCTCTCCCTCCTCTTGCTGGCTGCCTCCTTTTCTTCCCACTGGCACAGGCCAAAGGATTGTGTATGTGATCCTGTGGAAGTTTCTGGGAACCTAACGGTTGATACTAGAACAATGAATATTTTTTTGCATATTATGAGACCTATAATGTGAATTGAAATTCACTTTCAAATTCTTTAAAATTGGGAATTGGAGTAAATTACCTCTAAAGTCTTCTTCAGCTCAAATGCATGGGATTCAGGGATTCATTCAGCAGTAAAATGCACAGTAACAAAAATTCCTCACCTGTTCTTTCTGTGACCCTCACTTCCTGCTCCTCTTGCCAGGACTCAGCATCCCAGGTTCTGTTCCCTCAAGACACCCTCTAGCCTCTCTCTCTTTCCACTAGAGCTACTTCTAGACTCTTGCCTTTCTAACCCTTCCCCATCCTCCATGAACACACATACACACACACACATACACACACACACACACCTTAATCCTTACACAGTTCCTATCATAAACACTAGTGTTTGTTGAGTGTCTTTTAGATCATAACACTATATTACTTCATTGATATAATTAACCCCTACTTTCCCTAATTTTGCTGGGACCCAATTGTATTGGGGGGGGGGGGTTTGTGGGCTGCTTATTTCAGCTTTTACCAAGAAATTGAAACTGTATGTCTTTTTCATCCATTGCCCTAAGTGAAACTGTATCAATTTTTCTTCCGGATTTACAGCTTCTGTAACAATGTTACCAAGCAATGTAGTACTGGCAGTTTCCAAAGCACCTTCACATCAGCTAAGTCTCTCTTTTTTAAAGATTTATTTCTTGGGCCATCTTCTGCTTTTACAGGCCATAGCAGAGAGCTGGATCAGAAGTGGAGTTTCTAGTACTTGAACCAGCATCCATATGGGATGCTGGCACAGCAGGCAGTGGCTCTACCCACCATGCCACAGTGCCGAGCCCTGCATCAGTTTTCTCTTGCAGTCCATACCAGAACGCTGTGAGGTGAGTGAACTGCCACTTTGCAGCTAAGAAAACTGAGACTTACAGACATTGTAGCCGTCCCAGACTCCCACAAGCAGAAGTGACAGAGCCAGGATTCATCCAGGCCTGCCTGATTGATCAGAAGAACAGAACAGAAAGTTCAGAAGTTGATGCAAATACATATAGAAATGTAGTACATGGTAAAGATGGTATTTCAATTCACCACAGAGAAAGGATGGATTACTCAGTAAATGTATTAACCAACTGAGAAGCTATCTGGGGAAAAAAGAGAGCTGTTTCCCTACCTCATATCTCACATCAAAATAATGCCCATATGTATCAATGACTTAAATAAAAAAAGAAGATTATGAAAGAAAATATTGCATACATTTTTAAAGATTTTATTTATTTGAGAGGTAGAGTTACAAAAAGAGAGAGGGAGAGACAGAGAGAAAAGCCTTCCATTTGCTGATTCACTCCCCAAATGGCTGCAATGGCCAGAACTGGGCCAATCCGAAACCAGGATCCAGGGCTTCTTCCAGGTCTCCCTTGTGTGTGCAAAGACCCAAGTACTTTGGCCATCTTCTACTGCTTTCCCAGGCCACAGCAGAGAGCTGGATCAGAAGAGGAGCAGCCAGGACATGAACCAGTACCCATATGGGATGCTGGCAGTGCAGGCCAAGGCTTAGCCCACTATACCACAGTTTCAGCCCCATGGATAGTTTAACAATCTTTCTAACAATAACGTATAATCCAGAAGCCACAGAGAAATAAAGAATAAACTTGATATATGAAATTCAACTTTTCTGCATAACAAAGGCTAAAATGGAGCCATAAATATTTGTAATTCCTATTACAAAGGGCTAATTTATTTGGTGGCATGCATTTGATACAGCAGTTAAGCTGTCATTTGTGTCTCCTGCATCCTATATTAACAAGTCCAGGCTATGTGATTCCTATCATAGCCTCTTACTAATGCAGATGGTGGGAGGCAGCTGATTATGGCCCAACTACTTGGGTCACTGTCACCCATGTGGGAAATCTGGATTTCTAGGCTCATGGCTTCCACCTGGCCCAGGCCTGGCTATTGCAGGCCTTTAGGGGAGTGAACCAGTGGATGGAAGATCTCTCCCTGTTTATCTGTTTCCTTCTCCCTCTCTCTGTCTCTCTGCCTTTCAAATCAAATGAAAATAAACAAAAAATTTAAAATAAGTATAAAAAACAGAAAAACTCTTACAACCCAATATGATAAGACCAAAAACTCAGTGACTCAAAATTGGCATAGTATTTGAATACACCTTTATATATATATATATATATATATATATATATATATATATATATATATATTCTTTTATACACATATAAAAGGAAATACAAGGGGCCTGCATTATGGCACAGCAGGATGGGCTCCAGCTTGCAACACCAGCACCCCATATCAAAGCAGCACTGGTTCTGATGAGTCCTGGCTGCTCCACTTTCGATCCAGCACCCTGTTAACATGCCAGGGAAAGCAGCAGAAGATGGCCCAAGTCCTTGGGCACCTGCACACACATGGGAGACCTGGATTGAGTTTCAGGCTCCTGGCTTCGGAGTGGAGGTTGCTACCATCGTGGGAGTGAACAAGTGGATGGAAGATCTCCCTCTCTATATAACTCTACCTTTCAAATAAATAAATAAATCTTTTTTTAAAAAAAAGAAATACAATCTTGATTTTATTTTTTTATTTTTTTAACTTTTATTTAATAAATATAAATTTCCAAAGTACAGCTTATGGATTACAATGGCCTCTCCCTTTCTGTAACTCTGTCTTTCAAATAAATAAATAAATCATCTCTTTTTTTAAACAAACAAAAAAAGCAAGAATCAGAAGAGCATGTGCAGGTATGCTACCTTGTGTGTGAAGATTCAAGAAACCCTTAACAGTAATTTCCCAAAGGACTGTGAATTTGGAGGTTCAGAACCAGGGGAGGAAGGCACACATTCTCTTCATTATATAAGTTTTTGTAACTTGCATTTTTATTGGTAGTTATTAGCTACTCAAAAATATAAACTGAAATATAGGGATGACTTACCAGGAGACTACAAATATTTTTCTCTCCACACTATGGTGCATCTCAAAATCCCCACTTCACTCACTCCTGGCCCACTGGATGAATGTACCCTTTAACTTGACAAATCACACACACACACACACACACACACACACAGTTCAAAATGCATGTGTGCTGAATCCCTTTGGCCCAGATTTATGCTCTCTATCTCTTCTGTATTTTCTCTTCATCTCTTACTAGGGTAATATGCATTTGCTTACTATGTGGCCATTATTATCCCAACTTTGCACATGAGGTAATAGATGCTCAGAATCAAAAATCACTTTCCTAGGTCACACAGCTAGCCTGCAGCACTGCTGAGTATTAAGTCAGCTCTATCTGCCTCTATAGTCAAAATTCTTTTCCTCTGTACCTCAGTCCTTGAATTTCACTCTAAAGGCATCTTGTCTGGGTAGAGTCTTTCCTGAGCCCTGCCAATTCTAGCTCTCAAATGCAGGATTCTACCATCTTCCTGCAGGGATCCAGCCAATAATCTCTTTCCCAACTCCTCCTCCTTCTGCTTTGGGGCAACCTCTGAAACCTCTGAAAGAGGTTCAGTCTCTTCTTTATTCCTCATCATTTAAATAGATTTAGCCATAAACATGCTCTGTCTTCCACATGAGATCTTGAGAGAATCCTTTGACAAAATTTTGGGGAAATAGTTTTGGAAAATGTTAAGCAGTGGACTCTTGTTGGCACTTTTCTGACTTTTCTTGCCTTTTCATCTCGCCTTCTGCTGGGAAAATGTTGTGTTCTGGACTTGTCCTCCCTCTGCTGGCCTGACAGCAACATAGCTTTTGCTGCTATTGTCTATATTCTTGTGGTATGGTAAGGGGGTTGGTTAAAAGAACTCTCAGCCTGTATTTTACATTGACATAAGTTTTATAATCCTTGAAAGGCAATACTCTCCTAGTAATCACTAGGTGTTGACACAGAGAAAAATCCTGTGCCAGTCATTGCAATAAAGAAAAAGAGATTCAGTTTCTGTTAAAGATCACTTTGCAAAGGCAGTTCCAACTTGTGCAAATAATTATTTCTTATGCAAATCTAATGAAAAAATTTGGATCACCTCCAAGGACTGCTGACAAAATCGTTTTTTCCCCATGTAACTCAGCTGCATTATCCTAAATATGGCTTTGAGACAAAATATTTAAGAACCACTTGCAAAAAGCATTGGCATTGCATTTCAATGTCTTTGTATTTACAGGGGACACCCTGCTCCCAGAGCTATTTCTGGGTTAATTGGATCTTATAAATAGTTTCAGATTCATGAAGCAGCTGAAGTGCCTTCAGAGACCACAAAATGCCCACTGGCCTCAACCATCATTTTTCTAGTACATGTGTGTTCCATTGCCTTCCCAGCTCTTTCTACTGAACTCCAAAACTGTTCCTGTTCCCACTATGAAGATTCTGTTTAAAGCCTTCTGTGACTTTCTTCCAACCTGTGCTGGACAATGCATGTGAAAACAGGAATATAAAAATATATGTTGGTTTGAACCATAGGAAAATTTTTAGTATTTGACTTATATTGACCCCCCAAAAAACCCCATATGGTTTGATGTTATAATTGGAAGGTAAAACACATCTTAAAATAGAACAGCAGTTTGTTACACCTTTCTTTTGTTGATATTAATAGGCCCTTTATTCATATAAAATTTTATGTGGAAGCCATACCTGAACAACATAAAAGAGAAGGCTTACATTTATTGGAGCAAGGACTCAAGCCTGGGATCGGGGACCCAAATCTGCTTAATCCCTTTTCTCCTCCCAGACAGTCCCTGAGGCATCATCATTAATCCTGAGGTTTCCTGGAATATACTTCACAAACCACTTCAAACTTCACATACAGGGGATTCCAAGGAGAAGGAAGTCACTTAATTAGCACTCAAGATTTTTTAGGAAAAACTTTGTGAAAGAAGTGACACTTAAGTGTACCTTGAAGGATGAGGAAAATCTAGAGTAGTATATTCCAGGTAGAAAAACAGCATAAGCAAAGACATGAATATCGGTAGGTATGCCATGGTGGCCTTGATGGGAAGGGTGCAGTCTATTGTAGTGTGTAGTGTAGGAGTAGTATGAAGGAATACAGTGTTTTTCAAACTGTTCAGTAGAATTCTAGGGTTCTGGCTATGGAGCCAGGATGCCTGGTATTTTTTTAAGATTTATTTATCTGAAAGTCAGAGTTACACAGAGAGAGGAGAGGCAGACAAAGAGAGGAGAGGCAGAGAGAGAGAGAGAAGTCTTCCATCCACTGGTTTACTCCCCAATTGGCCATAACAGACAGCAGGAGCTGCGCAGATCCAAAGCCAGGAGCCAGAAGCTTCTTCTGGGTCTCCCACATGGGTGCAGAGGCCAAGAACTTGGGCCATCTTTTTTAAAGATTTATTTTATTTATTTGAAAGACAGAGTTACAGTGACAGGTAGAGACAGAGAGAGAGGTCTTCCGTCAGCTGGTTCACTCCCCAGATGGCTGCAACGGCCAGAGCTGCGCTGATCCGAAGCCAGGATCCAGGAGCTTCTTCTGAATCTCCCACGAGGGTGCAGGGGCCCAAGGACTTGGGCCATCTTCTACTGCTTTCCCAGGTCATAGTAGAGATCTGGATCAGAAGAGGAGCAGCCGGGACTCGAACCAGCACCCATATGGGATGCCGGCGCTTCAGGCCAGGGCATTAACCCGCTGTGCCACAGCACCGACCCTGCTGCTTGGGTTTTAATTCCAGTTCCATCTCTTACTATGTCTGTGATCATGAGCAAGAATTATAATTTCTCTGAGCCTCAATTTTTTCATATGAAAAATGGGGATAATAACAGTTCCTACCTCACAGGGCTTTAGTGAACATTAATTGAGTTAATAGACAAGAAATGTTTAACTCAATGCCAGCCACAGAGGATTATCAGTTATTATTAACAAAGAATCCAGCACAGAGGATTCTTGGTCCTTACCTCTGTTTAAACCACAGAAGTCTGGGGTTTTTTGTTGTTGTTGTTTGGTTTGGTTTTTTTGTTTGTTTGTTTGTTTTTTGAAAGGCAGAGTGGACAGTGAGAGAGAGAGACAGAGAGAAAGGTCTTCCTTTTTCCGTTGGTTCACCCTCCAATGGCCGCCGCGGCCGGTGCACCGCGCTGATCCGATGGCAGGAGCCAGGTGCTTCTCCTGGTCTCCCATGCGGGTGCAGGGCCCAAGCACTTGGGCCATCCTCCACTGCACTCCCAGGCCAGAGCAGAGAGCTGGACTGGAAGAGGGGCAACCGGGACAGAATCCGGCGTCCCGACCTGGACTGGAACCCGGTGTGCCACAAGGCGGAGGGTTAGCCTGTTGAGCCACGGTGCTGGCCTATTTATGGATTCTTAATATGTACCATTTATCTATAGATCTATCTTTATGCCAGTAGCACACTGTCTTTAATGATCACTTTTATAGTAAATTCTGAAATCAGGGAGCAAAAGCCCACCAACTTTCATCTTTATTCAAGACAGTTTTGGCTATTCTGCTTCCAGGTGGATTTTAGGATTAATTTATCTTTTTCTGGAAAAATCTTCTGTGATTTTAATGGGGATTGCTTAAATCTGTAGGTCAGGGAGAATTACAACATCTTAACAATATTATAATCTTAATAATATTGACTTTTCCAATCCATGAATAAGGTGTATCCTCAATTTATTTATGTCTTTTTAAATTCCTCTTAGCAGGGTTTTATAGTTTTCATTTTGTAGACATTCAAGTGTTGAACTTCTTTTGTCAGATTTATTCCTAAGTATTTCCATATTTTCAATGCTATTGAACATAGTATTTTTTGAAATTTCAATTTCTGATACCTTATTTTAGCATACAGAACACAAATCTACTTTTATGATGTAACCGTGTCCTAACATTTTCTCCAATCCTTTTACTACTTCCAATCTCTCTGTATCATTATGTTTTAAGTGTGTCATTTGTAACAGAATATAAATAGTATTGTTATTTTACTTATTCCAAAAAATGTATTTCCAATTTTTAAAATTATTTTATCTATTTGAAATGCAGAGAGAGAGAGAGAGAGAGAGAGAGAGAGAGAGAGAATGAATATTCCATCCACTTGTTCACTCCCCAAATGACCACAATGGTCAGGACTGGACCAGACCAAAGCCAGGAGCCAGGAACTCTGTCCAGGTCTCCTACATGGGTAGCAGGGGCTTAAGGTACTTGGGCCATCTTCCTGCTTCCCAGGCACATTAACAGTGAGCTGGATTGGAGGCAGAGCAGCTGGGACTTGAACTGGTGCTTAAATATGGGATGTCAACATCACAGGCAGTGGCTTAACCCACTGCACCACAATGTCTGTCCTTTATTTTTATTTATTTATTTTCATTTCATTTGAAAATTAGAAAGGCAGAGAAACAGAGAGAAATCTTTCATCCATTAGTTCATTCCCCCAAATACAACAGCCAGACTAAAGTCAGGAGTCAGGAATTCCATCCGGTTTTCCCATGTTGGTGGCAGGAACTCAAACGCTTGAGACATCACCCACTGCCTTCCCAGTATGTACATTAGTAGGAAGGTGGACTAGAATTGGAGCCAGGTCTCAAAAGCAGGTACTCCAAAATGAGACGTGGGTGTCTGAAATGCTGTGCTAAACACCTGCTCCACAAATTGTCTTTTAACTGGATAATTTAGTACATGTGTCATTTTTATTACTATTACTGATATATTTGTATTCATCTTTAACATCTCATTTTAGAATTTTTTTATAGCCCATTTTTCCTACTTTTTAAAAATATTTTATCCCTTTCTCCCTCAGCTACTTTGGTAGCTATGCATTCAATTTTCACACTTTTAGCCATTACTCCAGAAAATTTAACACCACGTCCCAACATACATAAATTTTCTTCCCAGTATTTTGGTTTCTCTCTTTTAATCCCATAGGTTAGACATTGTTATGAATATTTCATTCAGTCAATATTTAAATATCTGCCTGAATACTTTGTCATTTTTACCTCCTTCTTGCATCTCAGATCTTCCATCTGAGATCTCTTTTGGACACAAGTGTCTCTTTTAGAATTTCCTACAGCAAGGAACTCCTGACACAAACCATCTGAGATTTTGTTTTGTGTTGGTTTCATTGAAAGAGACTTTCTTATGAATCTTGATGTGAATGGAATGGGATAGGGAGCGGGAGATGGGAGGGTTGCAGGTGGGAGGGAAGTTATGATGTGAAAAAGCCACTGTAATACAAAACTGTACTTTGGAAATTTATATTTATTAAATAAAAGTTAAAAAAAGAAAGAGACTTTTTCCTTATTCTTGAAAGTTTTACAAAGAATAGAATTTCGAGTTGACAATTATTCTTTTTCAGCACATTTACATTATAAATCCATTTTTTCTAATTTTCATTGCCATGAGAAGTAACTGTCATTCCTAAGTAGGTAGTCTATCTTCATTCTTTTTCAGGATTTTTCCCTTTTTCTTTGGGTTTCTTGAGCTTCATTATGATGTTTCTAGAGTAATTACATTTGCTTAGGATCCAATAGATTTTCTGAATTCAAAGATAGGTTTCTTTCATGAATTCAACAGAAAAAAAATTCCCTTTTTCTGGAAATTGAATTAAATGCATATTAAAACTTCTCATTCTACTTTTTCTTTATATTTTCCTGTAAGATTGTTTAAAAAATAATACCTAATTTCTTCTTTTTTAAAGATTTATTTTATTTATTTGAAAGACAGAGTTACAGAGAGAGGTAGAGACAGAGAGGACCTAGGCCATCTTCTACTGCTTTCCCAGGCCATAGCAGAGAGCTGGATCAGAAGAGGAGCAGCCTGGACTAGAACCGGAGCCCATTTGGGATGCTGACACTTCAGGCCAGGGCTTCAACCTGCTGCACCACAGTGCCGGCCCCCCTAATTTCTTCTTCAATAGTTTTAGTAAGGTATAAATTTATATACAAGACAATTCATCTGTTTTATGTGTAATACTCAATGATTTTTAATAAGATTTCAGAGGTGTGCAAATATCACCACAGCCCAGTTTTAATAGCTCCACAGCCTCAAAAAGATCACTTTTCCTCATTTATGGTTAATCCTTATTCTCCTCTAGCCCCAGGCAGCCACTAATCTACTTTCTGTCTCTTATAGATTTGTCTTTTCTGTCTCACATAATATATAGACATTTGTTATCACTTAGAGTAATTCTTCCCATATTTCATCCATATTGTGGCATGTATTAGGATCTCTTTTCTTTTATTGCAAAATAAAACTCAATTATATGGCATTACCATCTGCTATAGTCTGAATGTCTGTGTCTCCCCAAAATTCCTATGTCAAAATCACTACACCATGGTTATGTTATGAGGAGGTGGAACCTTTTGGTGGTGATTCAATCATGAGGGCAGAACCCTCCTAGTTAGGATTAATGCCCTTATAAAAGAGACTGCAGAAAGCTGGCTAGTCCCTTCCATCATGTGAGGACACAGTAAAAGGCTCCATCTACGAACCAGGAAAATGACCCCTTACTAGGCACCAAATCTAATGAACCCTTACTAGACACCAAATCTGCTTGTGCCTTGATCTTTAACTTCCTAGCCAATAAATAAATAAATTTCTGCTGCTTATAAGCCACCTACTTTATGCTATTTTGTTATAGCAGTCCAGAAAAACTAGGCCACTATCTTTTATTTATCCATTCATCAGTTGATAGATATTAGGTTCGCTGCCACCTTTTGGCTATTACAAATAATTAAATATTCATATACATGTCTTTTGTGAATGTATTTTCACATTTCTTGGATATTTATCTACGAGTGGAATTGATGAGTCAAATGGTGACTCTATGTTTAACTTTCTGAAAGGTTTTTAAAACTCTTTTTAAAGAGGTTGTCTGATTTCTATTCCCACCAACTATGAATGACAGTTTCATTTTATCCATATCCTTACACTTGTTACTATCTCTCTTTTTGATTATAGCCACACAAGTAGGTTTGAAGTGCTATCTTATGGTGGTCTTAATTTGTATTTCTAGGGCCTGCCTGGTGGCAGAGTGTGTTAAACTGCTGTCTGCAATGCCAGCATCCCATATGGGCACTGGTTTGAATCCTGGCTGCTGCACTTCCAGTCAAGCTCCCTGCTTAATGTGCCTGGAAAAGCAGCAGAAGATGGCCCAAGTATCTGGGTCCCTGCACCTATGTGGGCGATCTGGCCCAGCTCCAGATGTTGCAGCCATTTGGAGTGAACTAGCAGATGGAAAACCTCTCTGTCTCTCCCTCTCTCTGTGTAGCTCTGCCTTTCAAATAAATAAATACATATTTTTTTAAAAAAATTGTATGTCCCTTGGGGCCAGTATTGTGGTTTAATGGGTTAAAACCACTGCCTGAAACATCTGCATTCCACATGGGCCAAAGTTCAAGTCCTAGCTGTTCCACTTTCAATCCAGCTCTCTACTAATGCACCTGGGAAAGCAGCAGAAAATGGCCCAAGTGCTTAGACCCCTATCCATGTGGGAGACCTAGAAGAAGCTCCTGGCTCCTGGCTTCAGCCTGACCCTGCCTAGCCATTGAGGCTATTTGGGAAGATAACCAGCAAATGGAAGATATTTCTATTTCTTCTCCTTCTCTAAAACAAAAAGAAAGAAAAAGAAAAACAATTGTATTTCCCTCATGAATAATGATGGTGAGCATCTTGTGCTTATTAGCCATGTATATAACTTATTTGGTGAAATAGATTTGAAAATATTTGCCTATTTTTAATTGTGTTATTTACCTGTTTAATTGTTGGCTTGTAAGAATTCTTTATATACTCTGTATAGGAAACTTTTATTATATGTGTTATTTGCAAACATTTTATCCCAGTATGTTGCTTGTATTTGTGGGACCCAAGCACTTAGGCCATCCTCCTCTGCCCTCTGCAGAGAGCTGGACTGCAAGAGGAGCAACCGGGACAGAATCCGGCGCCCTGACTGGACTAGAACCTGGGGTGCCGGCGCCACAGGCGGAGGATTAGTCAAGTGAGCCATGGCGCCAGCCTCCCCCTTTCCTCATTCCAACATTGACTTGACCCAACTTCCTAATCCTAGTGCAGATGCTCCTCAAATTAGGACAGGGTTACATCCCAATAAACCTATCCTAAATTGAAAATATGGTTAACTGGAAATGCATGTAATACAGCTCACCTGAACATCACAGCATGCTAGGGTGTAGTTTGTTTCCCCTTGTGATTACATGGCTGACTAGGAACTGCTGCTGCCCAGTACTATACATATCATAACACATACTTCTAGCCTGGAGAAAGGTCAAAATTCAAAATTACAAGTACAGTTTCTACTGAATATGTCTCACTTTTATACCACCATAAATCAACATTGTAAGTTGAACCACTGCAAGTTGAGATTTTGTTTATGGTTTAAGTCCCAAGAAGCCATGACCAATGCTATGATTTGAATGTCTCTTTGAAAATTAAATCCCCAGTGCAACTTTGTTGGGAGGTGGGACAGTTAAGAGGTGATTAGGTTATCAGGGCTCTGAATAGGTTAGTACAATGATCTCAGGAATGAGCCAGTTATTGTGGGGCATGAATTTCTTATAAAAGGATGAGTCTGGCTCCCTTCTGCACCCACTTTCTCTTTTTTTGTGAGTGTATATGCTCCCTTGTCATTCTATGTTCTTTCATGGGATGAAGCAGCAAAAAGACCCTTACCAGATGCAGACTTCCTAGACTCCAGAATTGTAAGCCAAATAAATTTATTTTCTTTATAAAGTAAAAAAAAAAAACTATTCATTTATTTGAAAGTCAGAGTTAGAGAGAGAGAGAGAGAGAGAGAGAGAGAGAGAGAGAGTAGAGACATAGAAATAGATTTTCCATTCACTGGTTCACTCCCCAAATGGCCACAATGGCTAGGGTTGGGCCAGGCCAAAGCTAGGAGCCAGGAGCTTCCTCCAGGTTTCCCACATAGGTGCAGGCACCCAAGGACCTGGGCTATCCTCTGCTGCTTTCCCAGATACATTAGCAGGGAGCTGGATGAGAAGAGGAGCAGCCAGAACTCGAACCAGTACCCATATGGGATGCTGACACTGTAGACAGTGGCTTAACCTGCTGTGCCACAGCACCAGCCCTGAATTATTTTTCTATGTGATGTAAGATAAGGATGTAAATTCAACATTTTGGATATGCCTAGCCAATTGTTCTAGAACTACTTGTTGAAAAGACTGTTCTTTCATCAATGAATCAGTTGTTCTTTTATTAGTGTATTTATTTCTGGGTTCTCAATTCTGTTCCATTTATGTATATGTCTGTCCTTATGCCAATACCATACTCTCTCTTTTTTTTTTAAAGGTCTTTTTTTTTGACAGCCAGAGTTAGACAGGAGAGAGAAAGAGAGACAGAAAGGTCTTCCTTTTCCGTTGGTTCACTCCCCAAATGGCCGCTAAGGCCAGCGCGCTGCGCCAATCCTAAGTCAGGAGCCAGTGCTTTCTCCTGGTCTCCCATGCGGGTGCAGGGCCCAAGCACTGGGGCCATCCTTCACTGCCTTCCCGGGCCACAGCAGAGAGCTGGCCTGGAAGAGGAGCAACTGGGACAGAATCTGGCGCCCCAACTGGGACTAGAATCCAGGGTGCCGGCGCCGCAGGTGGAGGATTAGCCAAGTGAGCCGTGGCGCCAGCCATACTCTCTCTCTCTCTCTCCCTCTCTCTCTTTTTAAAAGATTTACTTTATTTATTTGAAAGGCAGGGTGAGAGAGAGAGAGAGAGAGAGAGAGAGAGAGAGAGAATTAGAGAGATCTTCCATCCTCTGGTTCATTCCTCAAATTGCCAAAATGGCCAGGCCAAAGCCAGGAGCCAGGAGGTTCATCCAGTTCTCCCACATGGGTGCACAGCCCAAGCACTTTTGTTATCTTCCCACTGCTTTCCCAGGCACTGCTTTTCCCTGGGAGCTGGATCAGAAGTTGAACAGCCAGGAATCGATGTGGCACCCATATGGTTAAGAGCTCCCAGTGCCAAAGTCCTCTGACTTTATCCCTGGATTCAGTACATTGTGGTGGCAAAGAGAGGCCATATATGGTGTTCTATCTCCATTGTAAGTTTTACATGTTGCGTTATCTTGACTAATGCAGATTTGGAAAGTACTATCCTAAATTATGTCCATTATAAGAGAAACATATTCAGCTGGCTTGGGCCTTGCCTTTAAGACTTGCAGGTGGATTTGAGTTTAGCACGAATTTTTTACTTGGCCATGTTTGGGGCCAGGACCCAATATTCCTGGAGATTTGAGCTATGTATGTGGCCCAGCTGCATACTGCATAGATTAAGAGTCATGATCTTCAGCTAGAAACATAGTTTGTTATGGGTAGGGTTTTTTTTCTTTGTTTCTGTTTTAACAAAGACACCTTTCAGCAAAATTAGTGGGATGGAATATTAATACTTGCTATGCTCACTCTCACTAGTAGTTCTTGATGCCTGAAAATGGACTTCTTTTCAAACATAATTTCTATGAGGCCCGAAGCTGCCTGAGATGTCAGAAGATGCCTAGTGAGGTAGGAAACAAAGGAAAGGGTCAATAGGACCAAGGTTGAAACACAAAGGGGAGGACCTTTAGAGCTGGGCTAGGAAGAACAATAAGACAAATATTGGGGGCACATGTTGTGATGTAGAGTTCAGCTACCACCTGCAGCGCTGGCATCTCATATGGCCACCAGTTCGAGTTCCAACTGCTCCACTTCCAATCCAGCTCCCTGCTAAATGCACCTGGGAAAGCAGAAGATGGCCCAAGTGCCTGGGGCCCTGTACCCACATGGGAGACCGGAAGAAGTCCCTGGCTCCTGGCCTCTGCCTGGTCCAGATTCGACTATTGCAGCCATTTGGGGGAGTGAACCAATGGATAGAAGATCTCTTTCTCTCTCTCTTTCTCTCGCTCTCTCTCCCTCTCTCTTTCTCCTAGCCCCCTTCTAACTCTACCTTTCAAGTAAATAAAAATAAATATTTTTTTGAAAAAAAAGACAATTTTGGTTCCTATGCCACTATACATTTTACCCTATCATAATCTCAGTAAGTTTGTAGTTTATTCCTTTTTTTCCTCTGAATATTGCCAAAGTCCCAGTGAAGAGTAATTTTAAAGTTTAATGTAGATTTTTGTTGATGTACTCCATATGGACTGAAAGGAAGACATTCACATTCCTGTTTCTTGTGGAACAGAGCCACAGGCCAAAATCTATGACAGAGACAGTGTATTCTTTAGTGGCTGCTCTTTAATTGAATGCATTAAATAATTTTAATGGATAATCATTTAGCATAACAGTTAAGAAGGCACTTGGGATTCCCCCATCCCACAACAAAGTGCCTGAGTTGGAATCCAAGCTCCACTCCTGATTCTGTGTTCCTACTAATGCACACCCTTGGAGGCAACAAGTAATGGCTCAGGTAGCTGAGTCCCTGCCATCTGCATAGGAGATGTTGACTAAGTTTTCAGCTTCTGGCTTCAGTCTAGCCTAGCCCCGGCTGCAGCAGGCATTTGGGAAGTGAATGCACAGATGAGATCTCTCTCTTTCTCTCTAATAATAATAATAATAATAATAAAATGAATAAATAATCTGTAAAGATTTCATTTACTTATTTATTTAAAAGAGTGACAGAAAGGGGAGCGGGGAGGGAGAGACACAAAGAAAGAGATCTTCCTGGGGCCAGTAATGTAGTGTAGTGGGTAAAGCTGCCGCCTGCAGTGCTAGCATCCCATATGGGCACTGGTTCAAGTCCCGGCTGCTCCACTTCCAATCCAGCTCTCTGCTATGGCCTGGGAAAGCAGTAGAAGATATCCCAAGTTCTTGGGGCCCCTGTACCAAAGTGGGAAGACTCAGAGAAAGCTCCTGGCTCCTGACTTTGGATCGGCGGAGTTCTGGCCATTGTGGCCAATTGGAAAGTGAATCAGTGGATGGAAGACCTCTCTGTTTCTCTGCCCGTCCTCTCTCTCTGTAACTCTGAGTTTCAAATAAATAAATTAATAAATCTTTTTTTAAAAGAATGAAAGAGATCTTCCATCTACTGGTTCACTACCCAAATGGCCTCAAATATTCAAGCTTGGCCAGGCCAAAGCCAGAAGCCAAGAACTCCATTCAGGTCTCCCAAATGGGTGGCAAGGACTCAAATACTTGGGCCATTTTGTGCTGCCTTCCCACATGCATCAGCAGGGAGATGGATTAGAAGCAGAACTAGAGAAGGCCAGCGATGTGGTGTAGTGGGTAAAGCCACCGCCTATGATGCCAGCATTTCATATGGGTGCTGGATCCAGTACCAGCTGTTCCACTTCTGATCCAGCTCCCTGCTAATGCACCTGGGAAAGCAGCAGAGGATGGCCCAACTGCTTGGGCCCCTGCACCCATGTGGTGGACCCGGAAGAATCTCCTGGCTCCTAGTTGCAGCCTAGCCATTTGGAGAGTGAACCAGCGGATGGAAGGTGTCTCTCCCCACCCCAACTCTGCCTTTCAAATAAATAAATCTTTTTTAAAAAAGTGGAGCCAAAACTCAAACCAGTACTCTAATATGGGATACTGGCATTGCAGGTAGCAGCTTAACCCACTGCACCACAATGCTGGCCCCAAGTAATTTAAAAAATAATAATAAATGTCAGGCATACTGGACATTGGTAGGTTGGGTTAAAGAGCCCATAGACAACATGGAGAGCTAAATATTAGAATGTCAGTCATGTGTAGAGCACTGTATTAGACACTGTGGATAGTAAAAGTATAAAAAGATATGACCCTTGCTTCCAAGGAGCCGATAGATTCAAGTGAAAGTTAACAGGCACATGAATCACTTTGATTTAGAGATGCAGTGTGTGAACTAAGTATATATGTCATGGGAGAAAGATCATGCCACACTATCAGCTGACAGATCATAGATTTCTTGCTAGAAGAACTGACATTTGAACTAGTCATCATTACCATTATTGTCAGTATTGTGACTACATTGTCAAGCAGAGAGGATCAGGACTCTGATGCTCTGAGTCCTACACCAGAGAAAAATAAAGTCATGCAAGGACAAGGACAAAATGGAATCTTCCAAGCTGCTAGGAGTAGGTAGGAATGTATTCCTGGCAGGTCCTGGAATTTATTTCTTAGGCCGCTGGCTCACATTAAAAGTGGCCTCATTCTGTGTGGACTTCTAAAAGAGTCTGTGACACTCTGGATGTTTCTCTGCCTCCTTATTTTGACCCTTTGGAGAACAGAGGATATACTCAGCCTTGATCATATTTATCAGAAGCCTGAAAGGGATGGGTGGGATCCTCTCATGGCTGAGACACACACACACACACACACACACACACACACACACACACACACCATGAAAGAGGGAGCAGTCTGAACACTATAGAGGATGAGTCATCACCACAGGCTGAAGTGGAGTGAAAATGAAACTGATTACAAATCTACTTGTCAAAGAATTATTTTTAACTACCTGCACCTGTTGTATCTTGGCTCTGGAAATCACATTTGTACAGAAACAAGGGAAAGATCTTGAGCCCTTAGGATCGGTCACAGGGTGAAAAAAATGTTCAGGCTTTAGAGTGAAAAAGAAATCATAACAGATTGTGACCTAGAACTTAAGACATGAATTCTAACAAAGACAAGTAGACAAGTTCATGGGAGCAGACATTTAGAACTAGTGAAGAAGGCTTAAAATCAGTCTTATTATTGTTATATACTTATTTTTTAATTTTTTAACTTTTATTTAGTAAATATAAATTTCCAAAGTACAGTTTATGGATTATAATGGCTTCCCCCCCATAACTTCCCTCCCACTCGCACCCCTCCCATCTCCCACTCCCTCTCCCATTCCATTCACATCAAGATTCATTTTCAATTATCTTTATATACAGAAGATCGATTTAGTATATATTAAGTAAAGATTTCAACAGTTTGCACCCACACAGAAACACAAAGTGTAAAATACTGTTTCAGTACTAGTTATAGCATTACCTCACATTGGACAACACGTTAAGGACAGATCCCACATGAGGAGTAAGTACACAGTGACTCCTGATGTTGATTTAACAAATTGACACTCTTGTTTATGGCGTCAGTAATCTCCCTAGGCTCTAGTCATGAGCTGCCAAGGCTATGGAAGCCTTTTGAGTTCACCAAATTCAATCTTATTCAGACAGGGTCATAGCCAAAGTAGAAGTTCTCTCCTCCCTTCAGAGAAAGGTACCTCCTTCTTTGATGGCCCCATTCTTTCCACTGGGATCTCACTCACAGAGATCTGTCATTTAGGTATGTTGTTGTTGTTTTGCCAGAGTGTCTTGGCTTTCTATGCCTAAAATACTCTCATGGGCTCTTCAGCCAGATCCAAATGCCTTAAGGGCTGATTCTGAGGCAGTGTTAATTTTAAAGAACCTCTAATCCTACAGAATTTGGAAAATGAAAAAGAGTAGATGACTGAGATTACAACTTTGAGTAATAAACTTTGCCTAGAAAGTTGCCTAAAAAGGGGCTAGCATTGTGGCACAGTGAATTAAGCCACCACTTGTAATGCCTGCATGCCATACTGGAGTGCCAGCTGCTCTGCTTCTGATCCAGTTCCCTGTAAATGTGCCTTGGAGACAGTAAAATATGGCCTAAGAGTACTTGGGCCCCTGTCACCCATGTGGTAAACCAGAATGAGTTCCAGGCTCCTGGCTTCTGCCTGACCCAGCCCTACCTGCCATGGCCATTTGGGAAGTGAACCAGCAGATGGAAGAGTTTCTTCTTCCCTTTCCCTCCCCCTCTCCCTCCTTCTCCCTTCACACCCCTGTCTCTGTCACTCGACATTTCAAATAAATAAATAAATATTTAAAATACAAGAAAGTTGTCAATAATAAATATAAAGGTTTCTGATAACAAGAAAATGTGGAGGCCATGTTTCTGGACAGTCCACGCTCAACTCAGGATGAGGAGGCAGGACACAGGATGTTGAGAGAATGGGTGGAGAACATCTTGAAATAATGGAAACTAGAAAAATAAGAGTTATTTTTCCTAAAAAATTATTTTATTTATTTGAAAGGCATAATGACACACACAAACATATAGAGAAAGTGATCTTCCATCTGCAGCTTCACTCCCAACATGGTCCCAACATTCTGGCTCAGCCCCTCGCTGAAGCCAGAAATTCCATCCTGGTTTCCCATGTGAGTGGCAAGGGCCCAAGTACTTGGACCATCTTCTGCTGCCTTTCCAGGCACATTAGCAGGGAGCTGGATCGGAAGTGGAGCAGCCAGGAATCAAAGCCTTGCTCTGATATGGGATGCTGGCATTGCAGGCTGTGGCTTAACCCGTTGTGCCACAATGCCACCCCCAGAAAATAAAAGGTTTTAAAGGTATTCTTAAAGAAAGAGGGGACACTTTGTGGAAGATTAAGGTGGAAGGACCAGCAAAATAAATTTCTAAATGTTGTTAGAGGACAAGAGTGTTTCAGATGGCATTTTCCTAGAGAAGATAAAATCTGCATGAATGGAGGTTCCCAGCCCCTCAAGGACAGGGAAACCTTAGCACCAAAACTAATCTATTTTTAAAGATTTATTTATTTGAAAGGCAGAGTTACAGACAAAGAAAGAGAGGGAGAGGTGGGGGTGAGGTGAGAGACACACACACAGAGAATTCTTTGACCTACAGGTTCTTTCCCAAAAATGACTGCAATGGCAGGAGCCTGGAAATCCACCCAGGTCTCCCACATAGGTGCAAGAGCCCACGCACTTGGGCCATCTTCTGCTGCTTTCCCAGGCACATTAGCAGGAAATCTGGATCAGAAATAGAGCAGCTGGTACTCAAGCTAGGACCTATATGGGCCACCAGCATTGTAGCTGGTGACTTAACCCACCGAGCCAGAGTGCCAGCCCCTAATATTTTTTATTGTACATTTTGTGGGGACACAGCATGATATTTAATCCCTTGTATATAATTTATAGTGATCAAAAAGGGCAGTTATTATTTCCATTTTCTCAAACATTTTAAAATTTATAATAGTAATAATTTTTTAAAAGATTTATTTTATTTATTTGAAAGACAGTTACAGAGAGAGGTAGAGACAATGAGAGAGGTATTCCATCTGCTGGTTTACTCTCCAAATGGCTGCAATGGCCAGAGCTGTGATGATCCAAAATCAGGAGCCAGGAGCCTCCTCTGGGCCTCCCACTTGGGTGCAGGGGCCCAAAGTCTTGGACCATCCTCCACTGCCCTCCAAGGTCATAGCAGAGAGCTGGATCAGAAGTGAAGCTGCTGGGACACAAACCAGCATCCATATGGGATGCTGGCACAGCAGACCAGGGCTTTAACCCATTGCACCACAGCCCTGGCCCTGACATATACTTTTGTTGGGAGACTTCTTCTGAATTCCAAGATCATATGTGCTCCCTCTGGACTGTGGCCTTAGATGGCCTGACATGTAAAGAAGCAGAAACCATGAACCCTTAGTGATTTTATTTTTCTATCTTCCTGTTTACCTTCTTGTCCCACTTGCCATATAACACTAAACATCTGCTATGATTTTCAATGGATAATAGGAATGCAGATTTAGGGGGTAAGATAAGATTTCAGATAGCTTCAATAGACAAATTTGGTTCTAGGTGTTTATTTTATTATGCTTTGATAAGTTTATCCACTCTAATATTTCCCTGAAGCCTTTGAATACAGGGCATATCAGATACTTCAGTTTGGAGTAGTCCTAAGTTGGCCATCAGTTAGGATACCATTTCAGCTCATATTTAAAGAAAGCCAAAAATTACAATGGCTTCAGGGGAAAAGTTTCTGTCTCACATATAAATGTCAGAAAAATTCAGGGCTGACAGTGTGGCTCTGTGTTACTGAGGACCGTATTGTTTCATCATCCTCAACATGCTTTCCCATGTCATGATGTAAGACAGATGTTCCAGCTCCTACTTGCACATCTTCTTTCCAGCCATTCAGTCTTCAGAAAAGGGGGACAGTGTTAGGCGTGGGCATAACCCTTTATTTTAAGAATGCATCAAAAGAGTTGTACCTGTCACTTTCACTCATATCCCATTGGCTAGAATTTAGATGGGCACACAAATTTAGCTAAAGACAGACTGGGAAAGGCTGGGTAAGCTATGTGCCAACTAAAATTAAGGGGTTCTATTAATGAGAAATGGGTTAATATAGACAGAGTGGATGCATTGAAGTCTTTTCCATAGGTCACAAACTCAGATGACTGCAGGACACAGGCAGGTAACAGAAATAGTTGAACTGTAACACTACAGGGAGTGGTGAGGATTGTGGAAATTTCAAGAGTGTGTTTCTGGTCAGAAGGAAGCAGTCTAGATTCAGCCCAAATAATTGCCATGTGGAGTTTCAGGCTCCAAATCTTCCAGTTTTTCAAGAGAAGCTGGAGATCTCTAAAACACAGAAAACGCATGTGTGAGCTGGATTTGGCTTTCTAATTAGTTTCCCATTTGCCACTTCTAGGATAATCACCCATTACCTTGATCAGCACAATAAAATCTTGAGAGCTGAGCAACACAAACAACCCTCCTCACCCCCCTCATACACAACTGGGAGCTTGTTAAAAATGAATACTCTCAGATTGCAGCACAGATCTACTGAATCAGAACCTGCATTTCAACAAGATACCAAGGTGATTTGATTCCAGTAGAGATTAAAGTTTGGGGAGAACTATAAAGTGCTGGATAGCAAATACTTTAGGCTTTGTGAGCCATGCAGTCTCTGTCACAACTATTCAACTGTTGTAGCATATAAGCAGCCATAAATATATAATTTTCACACATCACAAAATATTATTTTTCTATTTTTCCAACCATTTGAATATGTAAAAGTCATTCTCAGCTTGAGGACCATGTGCATTGAGGCAGTGGGCCAGACTTGTTCTAGAGCCATGATATGCCAAGAATGCTAAGCCATGGTTTGGCTTAGAATACCAAGAAAAGACAAAGGTTGTGAATACTTAAATGTTACTTTTTTCTCTTTTTTAAAAGATTTGTTCATTTATTTAAAAGGCAGAGTGAGGGAGAGATAGATAGATAGATCTTTTATCTGATGATTCATTCCCTTAATGCTTGCAGAAATGCCTGCTCAAAGCCAGAATCCAGGAACTCCATCCAGTTCTCCTACATGGGTGGCAGGGACCTACATACTTAGCCCATTATCTGTTGCTTCCCAGGCATATCACCAGAAAGTTGAATCGGAAGTACAAAGTAGCTGGGACTTAAACTAGGCACTCTGACAAGGCATGTGGGCACTTAAATGTTATTTTTTTTTTAAAGATTTGTTTATCTGAGAAGCAGAATTAGAGAGAGAGAGGGAGACACATGTGTGTGCATGCGTGTGCGCACACACACACGCACACACAGAGAATCTTCCATCCACTGATTCACTCCCCAAATGGCGGCAACTTGCAGAGCTGGGCCAATCCAAAGCCAAGAGCCAGGATCTTCTTCCAAGTCTCCTACGTGGGTACAGGGTCCCAAGGACTTGGGCCATCTTCCACTGCTTTCCCAGGCCATCAGCAGAAAGCTGGATGGGCAGTGGGGCAGCCAAGACTCAAACCATTGCCCATATTAGAGGCTAGCACCACAGGCAGAGGCTTTACCTAGTAATCCACAGTGGTGGCCCCTAAATGTTATTTTTTTTTTGTCCCTGTCACATTGTTTCTATCATATGGTCTGTGCGTGTGCATGCATGCACATGTGCGTGCACATGCACACACAAGCACACACACACACACACAATCTGTACCACAATGATTTTGGTGTCCACCCTGTTTCTTTGTTGCAGCATGCTGTACAATCCTACTTCTGGAACACAGTCAGAGTCTAGGAGAGTTTTAGGCATGCTTAGGAGAACTGGCAGGACAAATACTATTACCAAACCTTGGCCAGAATGCACCATACAGCAGCAGGGTTGGAAGCATCCAAATGAGGAAACTGCTGTTGTTCTACTAGCACCATATCCACACCAACTGGCACGGTAGTAAACGTGATGACCTAGTCCCAGAATAGGTCTTAGAAATCTGAGTCTTAGAAGTCATAAACCATGTTGCCTTCAGAGGAAGAATGAGATATTTGGCTGGGATCCCAAATCCCTGAAACTGGCCACAGATTCCTACATGTCTTGAGTGCCAAATGCAGTCACTCCAGGTTCCCTCATGTCCCTTGAGGGCCACATGCAGAGGGTCATTCCAGGCAAATGCATGCCACTGCAGGGACTTTGACCCCAAACACTCATATGATATCCTACTATGATAAATGCAACTGGATCAAGTATAAGCCCAGGGATCTAATTTTACCCTGTTAGCTTAGGGTCTAGAAGACTTTTACACATTGACTGTATATTGGAATTACTTGGGAAGATTTTTCAAATGTTGATGCCTAGAACCCACTCCTACAGATACCACTGTAATTATTCTGGGATATGGGAGGTTTTTGTGTGTGTGTTTGCTTGTTTTTAAATATTTATTTATTTATTTATTTATTTGAAAGGCAGAGTTAAACAGTGAGAGGGAGTTACAGCGCGCACACGCGCAC
This sequence comes from Sylvilagus floridanus, assembly GCA_949820135.1. Lineage (NCBI taxonomy): Eukaryota > Metazoa > Chordata > Mammalia > Lagomorpha > Leporidae > Sylvilagus > Sylvilagus floridanus. Next base: position 85,740,152 of record OX463223.1, read on the forward strand.
GAGAGAGAGAGACAGAGAGAGAGACAGAGAGAGAGACAAAGAGATTTTCCATCTTCTGATTCATTGCTCAAGTGGTGGCATTGGCCAAGGATGGGCCAGGCTGAAGCCAGGAGCCTGGAACTTCACCTGGGTCTCTCATGTGGGTACAAAGCCCCAAGGAGTTGGGCCATCTTCTGCTGCTTTCCCAGGCACGTTAGAAGCTGGATTGCATGTGGAGCTGTCAGGATTCAAACCGGACATATGGGATGAAGGCACTACAGGAACCAGATTAACCCACTGTGCCACAATGCTGGAACCAAAATGAGAGTTTTAAATGCTTCTCAGGTGATTCTGATGAGCAACCAAGTTGAGAACCAATGATCTTTAATTATTGTGATGCATAGGAACTCCATGTGAATTTTGTCAAAACGAAGATTCTAATCCCATAAATCTGGGGCAGGAGTTCAGATTCTGCATGTCTAACAGGTTCTCTGGTGATAACAGTGTTGCCATTTGGTGGAAAACTTTAAAAAACAATTTTTTAAATGTGTATTTATTATTTCTTTTCTTTCTTTCTTTCTTTTTTTTTTGAGAGAGAGAGAAAGAGAGAAAGAAATATCTTCCATTGGTGGCTCACTTTCCAATTACCCACAACAGCGAGAGCTGGGCCAGGCTGAAGCCAGGATCAAGGAACATAATCTAGGTTTATAACGTGACAGGAATTCAAATACTTGAGCCATCACCTGTTGCCTCCCAGGATGAATATCAAAAGGAAACTGAATCAGAAAAAAAAGTCAGACTCCAACTGAGGCACTCCAATATGGGATAAAGGAGTCCCAAGTAGCATTTTAGTTGCTGCACCAAACACCCACCTCCTGCAGATAACATTTTAGCAAGCAAGGATGTAGGCACACAATTTTTTTAAAAAAAAAGATTTATTCATTTATTTAAAAGATGGAGTTACAGAGAGGGAGAGGCAGAGGCAGAGAGAGAAGTCTTCCATCCACTGGTTCACTCCCCAAACGGCTGAAATGGCTGAAGCTGGGCTAATCCAAAGCCAAGAGCCAGGAGCTTTTTCACATGGGTGCAGAGACCCAAGGACTTGGGCTATCTTCTGCTGCTTTTGCTGCTTTCCCAGGCACATTAGCAGGGAGCTGGATCAGAAGTAGAACAGACAGTTCCCCAACTGGCTGCCAATATAGGATGCCAGAGCTGCAGGCCATGGTTTAACCCACTACATCACAGTGCCAGCCCCTAGGCACTCAATTTGATTCAGTAGGTCTGCGATTAAGCATCATGAAAAGAAAATATGGAGGCAAGTTACTGCTGGATATCTGTAGATTCAAATTTCTTTTTGGTAGCAAAGGAATAATGTGGTAATGTAAGGTATTTCCAGTGCTAACTTGAAGTTTTTGAGGAGAGGAAATTGGTTCATTTTATATTGTTGGAATTGAATTCCTTGGATTATACTGAAGCTATTATCTGGTACAATACAACTGAGCACAATTAGAGATGGGAAATAGAATACTGATGACTTCTTGGCATTGTTTGTAGTGTGGCATTGGAATTAGCTTAATTGAAGCAATGTCCTCATGCATTTAAGTGGTCTCTAAGGACAATTTCAGTGAGACGTTCATTTAAAGCCTTGAGAGACTGATATAACCATCTATCTCTTTGGTCCCAGGCACAGTGCCAACAACTGGAGAGACAGCTTTAATGGAGGTACAAGTAGGACTTTTCTGGTACACTGCTGATTGTCTCCCACAATGAGGACAGAAAAAAAAGACTGTAGCTGACCACAGGCCCTGCTGTTAGACCGAGTTTCACCAGGAAACTAATAAAACACAGAGCATCCGACGTGGGGCTACCAGAAGCCTTGATAGTGTGAAACTACTTCAAAAATCTGGGGGCAAATGAATTAATAGTTAAGTTTATTTTGATTCAAGAATATTTTGAAATCTATGCATATGAAAAGGTCTTCAAAAAGTTCACGGAGAGTGAGCATTATGGAGCAACGGACTAAGCTGCTGCTTTGGGAGGCCCACATGGTCTGTTGATCGAAGTGCCTGGTAACAAGTCCTACCTTTGCTTCTGTTCCAGCTTCTTGCTAATGCCTAACCTGGGTGACAGCAGATGATGACTCAAGTACTTGGGTTGCTGCCACCTGGCTTCTGACCTCCACCTAATCCAGCTTTGGCTATTGGAGGCATGTGGAGAATTAACCAGCAGATGGAAGATCTGCCTTTCAAATAAATAAATTTTTTAAATGAACTTCTTTTCTCTAGAAGTGAACTTTTTAAAAAGTTCCTGAAAGGACCTGTGTTATGGTTTACCCTCAGCTTGTGACATCAGCATCCCATATTGGAGTGCTGTTTTAAATTCCAGCTACTCTGCTTCTAATTCAGCATTTTGCTCATGTGCCTGGGAAGGCATCAGAAAATGGTCCAAGGACTTGGGCCCCTGCCACCCATGTGGGAGACCAGATTGGCATTCCTGGCTCATGACACTGTCTTGGAGCACAGCTCGCTGATGTGGCCATATGGGGAGTGGACAAGTAGATAGAAGATCTTTCTCTCATCCTCCCTCCTTCCCTCACTCTCTCTCATTCAGCTCTCTGCTGTAGCCCAGGAGTGCAGTGGAGGATGGCCCAAGTCCTTGGATCCTGCACCCGCATGGGAGACCAGGAGGAGCACCTGGCTCCTGGCTTCGGATCAGCGTGGTGCGCCGGCCGCAGCAGCCATTGGAGGGTGAACCAATGGCAAAAGGAAGACCTTTCTCTCTGTCTCTCTCACTGTCCACTCTGTCCAAAAAAATAGTTCATGCAAAATGTGTATTTTTAAAAAAAACTATGCATAATTTCCTTTCTTTTTTCACCAAGACAAACTTTAATTCCATTTTCACAAGCTTTTTGCAGTCCCCAAGTATAGAGCAGTGCTTTGCTTTTTTTGCCTAGCACTTAAGTACTATGAAAGTACCATAGATAGGAAGCCCTACATTCAGCAATGAGTTTGCATATGCTCAGGTCTTGGTAATCAGATTAAATACTTATTGTGGAATTGACTCATGTGTGCTGACTTCAGTTATTTATAGTCTATTTAATTTCTTCCTTGCCTTCCCACATGATTCATCCCAGGTAAGCGCCTTTAATGCCAAGTGCTTTAGAGAAAAATAAAGAAAGAGAAGAGGTCAATTTACTAAGTATGTGGGGGAAAAAAGGAAATGGTGTAAATTGTCCAAAGAACTGAGCATTCTTCAACTCAGGATAAGTGGCCTGTGGCAGCTTCAGTGCTCCACAGATGAGCTGATGTTCCTCACATTTCCTATCTTTATAAAAGCCAGAAAAGTGAGTCTCAAGCCATCATTCATATCTTTCATATCTGTTGTAAAGATCCAGAGCTTTTAAAATGCCTAAACAATACCATATACCTTGATCATCAGAGCAGAGTTATCATCTCCCTTATCTCTTCCCCACAAAGTAGAGACAAGAGTCAGTGAAACTTGTCTCTATTGACTTGTTTGCTCTGTCTTTTCATATTATCTGCTCCTTTGTATATTCAATTTCCACAAGTGCACCCTTTTAGGAACCAGGACAAGAAGAAGGTCTAATTATTTATTATTGAGTTTGTGTTGGCTCATCTATTTTTTCCAACATAGGAAGACAAATGTGATAAATGAGAACATCCTTCTAACTGGGTCTTGCTGCCCAATACAAAGTTATCATTTGATGGCGCCATGGCTCACTAGGCTAATCCTCCGCCTGCGGCACCAGCACCCCGGGTTCTAGTCCAGTCAGGGTGCTGGATTCTGTCCTGGTTGCTCCTCTTCCCGTCCAGCTCTCTGCTGTGGCCCAGGAGTGCAGTGGAGGATGGCCCAGGTCCTTGGGCCCTGCACCTACATGGGACACCAGGAGGAAGCACCTGGCTCCTGGCTTTGGATCGGCACAGTGCGCCAGCCATAGTGGCCATTTGGGGGGTGAACCAACAGAAAAAGGAAGACCTTTCTCTCTCTCTCTCTCTAACTCTGGCTATCAAAAAATTAAAAAAAAAAAAAACAAATTTATCATTTGAGCCATGTTCCATCTTGTGGAAAAAAAACAGTTTCTGAACATTAGTGGGACTTTTTACTTCTATTTTTCAAGAATAGAAAGATATCTGCAAAGGAAAATTCTCAATACTCATATTTATACCTGCTTTATATTTTACCCCAATAGCAAAATTTAAAAGCTTACAAACTTATATTTAAGCAAATAACTTCTATACTGGTAATAAGAAGTGGTGTTTCAATAGATGGTAGTTCACTGTTTATGACAAACAGTCCTTATCCCTAAATGGATAGTTGATTCTATTTCATGAGAACTTGCACAAGAAGTTTGTACATGGTATTATTCATCCATCTCAGGGGTATGTATGTAATATTCAGCCCAATATAGCATATTACAAGAGATATCCCTCTGATTATGGGAGGGCAAGGTAGGTCAGGATAAGCCATGATCTAGGCACAGAAACAGAGAACTTTGGGACTGGCACTGTGGCATAGTGGGCTAAGCCTCTGCCTGCAGTGCTGGCATCCCATATGGGCACCAGTTCATGTCCTGGCCACTCCTCTTCCAATTCTATAAAGGTAGAATTTTTATCTAAACATATAATCATTCAACCAAAGCTCACATTTCCCTCATTATCATCCAGCTGTGGGTTTCTGACCCAATTTTTGCTAGTAATATATGAGCAGAAGGATATGGGTAACCTACCAGTCATACTCTTCAAAGAAAAGGGTGATCCCTTTCTTTTCCCTTCATTCTGGAATGCAAATATTGCAGACAAAGCTAAAGCAGCCATTTTGAGTTGTAAGATGGGATCCCCAGGTCAAAGATGACAGAATAAGAGGTTGAAAGGAGAATCAGCTCCTTGACAGCTCAGATTCGCGCTTGAGAAAAACAACTTATACCTGATTCAAGTCGTTGTCTATTCTTAGTTTTTATTATTTATTTATTTAAAGACTTGCTTATTTATTTGAAAGGCAGAGTTACAAAGAGAGAGGGAGATGCAGAGAGACAGAAAGAGATCTTGCTTCTTCTGATTCACTCCCCAAATGGCTGCAATGGCCAGGACTGGGGCAGGCTGAAATCGAGAGCCAAGAGCTTCATCTAGATCTCCCATGTAGATGACAGGGGTTCAAGCACTTGGGCCATCCTCTGCTGCTTTCCCGGGCACATTAGCAGGGAGCTGGATTGCAAGTAGTGCAACCAGGACTCATAACAATGCTCATATGAGATGCTGGTGTCACAGCCAGCAGCTTAACCCACTGTGCCATGATGCCCGTTCCCTTCTTATTTTTTATAAAACTCTGAGAGCTGGTATGTGGCACAATAGGTTAAGCCACTCACAGACTGTGACACTGGCATCCCATATTTGAGCACTGGTTCTTGGACCAGCAGCTTTGCTTCCAATCCACCTTCCTGCTAATGAGCTTGGAAAAGCAGAAAATGATGATCCAGATACTTGGGCCCCTGACACCCATGTGGGAGACTCAGATGGAGTCCTGGGCTCTTGGCTTTGGCCTAGCCCAGTTCTGGCTGTTGAAGCCATTTGGGAAGTGAACCAGTGGATGAAAGATATTTCTATCATTCTGCCTTCCAAAAAAAATACATCTTTTAAAAAAGAAAGAAAAGAAAGACTTTACCTAATACATGAGTTGTTGGAGTCTGGTTTGAAATTCTTTCGGAGGCCAGCTCTGTGGTGTAGCGAGTAAAGCTGCTGCCTGCAGTGCCAGCATCCTATATAGACGCTGGTTCAAGTTCCAGCTGCTCCACTTCCTATCCAGCTCTCTGCTATGGCCTGGGAAAGCAGTGGAAGATGGCCCAAGTCCTTGGGCCCCTGCACCCACGTGAGAAGACCCGGAGGAAGCTCCTGGCTCCTGGCTTTGGATGGGTGCAGCTGTGGCCGTTGTGGACAATTGGGAGTAAACCAGCAGATGGAAGATCTCTCTCTTTCTCTCTGCCTCTCTTTCTCTCTCTGTGTAACTTTGACTTTCAAATAAATAAATAAAAATATTTAATAAAAATAAAAAATAATAAAGAAATTCTTTTGGTATCCTCCTTTCAAATGTAATTCCTAAATGATAAGTGAGGTTAAATTTCCTCAGTGCTTGTCCAGTATGAGTGAGGTTGACATAAATTCTGAACCATCAACAAGTAGAGGCTTTAATTAGCTTAATATTGCTTAAATCCCTTAGTTTGTCTTTAATGTACTTCTAGAAAGTTTCTAGAATGTATACACACTAGAATGTCTACATTGCAGTGTATACTCACTGCCCCAGAATTCAGGCCCTAGTCATGAAGTTAATGATCCAATTGTAGTCCTTTTTTCCATACCTTTTCTGTCAATTACTGGCCTGGCACTCTAGGTAACTGTGAGGCAATCTGATCAGCTTCTTCTCTGTTCCAATGAAAGTACTATTTACAAAGACCAAAATAAATGCCATGACCTGGCTATTTCAGGCTACTACAGGATACTATATCTCAAATCAAACAAGATAAAGTACAGGTACAATATAGAAAAGTGAGTAACAGGACCAGAAGGTCCATGTGTTACCTACCTTGACCTCCAAGTGTAAATGTATATAGGTAATGAAGGACTATTTCAGCCATGAACACATGTTGAGTGTCCATCTATATAATCCTGAGTTTGTGGAGACTAAGTGATAGTAGAATATAGTGGAAAGATCCATAATTTGTAGTCAGACAGAATGGGTTCAACTCCTGATTCTATCATGTTCACCCACATGACCTCTGGTCTCAGTTTCCTCATTTGGGAAGGGAGATGATAGAGGTAACTTCTTCAAATGAGATAATTATGTAAAGCACTTAGTGCAGTTTCTAGGAATATAAGTGTTCAATAAATGGTGGTTGTGGAGCAGTGGGCATTTTGGCAAGGTAGATTAAACTGCCACTTAGGATGCCAACAACCCTTACTAGAGTGCCAATTTGAGTCCCAGATACTATGCTTCTCATACAGCTTCCTGCTATGTGTCTACAAAGGCAGCAGAAGATGGCCCAACTACTTGGGCCTCTTCCACTCATGTGAGAGACCAGGATGTAGTTCTTAGATCCTGGATCCTGGCTTTGGCCTGGCCCAGTTCTGACTGTTGTGGAAATTTGGGGAGAGAATCAGAGGATGGAAGATCTCTCTCTCTCTCTCTCTCTCTCTCTCTCTTCTACCTTTCAAATAAATCTTAAAAAAAAAAAAAAAAACAAAGATGGCAAAATCCCTTGATGCCTTAAAGTATACCACTACCTGGGTCTCCCTGATATGCATTCCTGCAGTCCCACTGGTATTTTTTAAAAAATTTTATTTAATAAATATAAATTTTGCAAGTACAACTTTTGGATTATAGAGGTTTTCCCCCCATAATCTCCCTCCCACCTGCAAACCATCCCATCTCCTATTCCCTCTCTCACCCCATTCTTCATCAAGATTCATTTTTAATTATCTTTATATACAGAAGATCAACTCTATACTAAGTAAAGATTTCAACAGTTTGCACCCACATAGACACACAAAGTATAAAGTACTGTTTGAGTACTAGTTTTACCATTAATTCGCATGATCCTACATGGTGAGTAAGTGCACAGTGACTCCTGTTGTTGATTTAACAATTGACACTCTTATTTATAGTGTCAGTAATTGCCCAAGGCTCTTGCCATGAGCTGCCAAGGCTATGGAAGTCTCTTGAGTTCACCAACTCCGATCTTATTTAGACAAGGCCATAGTCAAAGTGGAAGTTCTCTCCTCCCTTCAGAGAAAGGTACCTCCTTCTTTGATGGCCCCTTCTTTCTGCTGGATCTCACTCATAGAGATCTTTCATTTAGGTCATTTTTTTTGCCACAGTGTCTTGGCTTTCCATGCCTGAGAAACTCTCATGGGTTCTTCAGCCAGATCTGAATGCCTTAAGGGCTAACTCTGAGGCCAGAGTGTTATTTAGGGCATCTGCCATTATATGAGTCTGCTGTGTATCCCATTTTCCATGTTGGATCATTCTCTCTTTTTTAATTCTATCAGCTATTATTAGCAGACACTGGTCTTGTTTATGTGATCCCTTTGGCATTTAATCCTATCTGTATGATCAGTTATGAACTTAAACTGACACTTTAACTAGCAAGATGGCACTGGTACATGCCAACTTAATGGCATTTGGAATCCCATGGCACGTTTCTAGCTCTACCATTAGGGGTAAGTCTGAGTGAGCGTCCCACTGGTATTTACAACATCCCTAAGTATGGGAAAGTGGAAGATAAAAGTGATCGAGGCGAGGTCTCCTATTCATAGTGGCCTGAGGCATTGTACTTCAGCAGGTGAATATGAACATAGCTGTGCTTATTAGCATGAGCTATAACTATCAGGAGACAGGATCCCCCTATACTCATCCTAAATCTTAAGTGATCACTGTATGGCCATGGCAGACTATTTAGCAGGCATAGATAAGAAGCCAACTGGTTGCCTGGCCACATAAAAAGGCATTGGTTTTGCCAGATGGCTTCCAACTTCAGCTGATGGGCTGATTCATTGAGAACAGCATTGGAAAGCCTTACCTGGAATTATGTGCATCACATGTGATCTTCTGAGGACAGCACTAGGTTCAACAGTTAGAGCTCTGTCACTTATTGAGTGACTTATCTTCTCCCTTGGTGGAGAAGATAAAGTCTAAAATTACCAAGCAGCTGTGAAACCCACAGAGCAGGAAATAAAAAACCCTATATTCTCTGCTTCATCCGAAAAATACTGAGCCTGAATGTCCAAGAAGCTTCACATACACATGAGGAAGCCAGGAAACTTTTACTTTCCCAGCAAAGCACTGCTGCAAAAGTTTCAAGCACAGGCACAGATGTTGAGCCAGTGCCAGTAGTTATGTGGACTGAAGCCTATGAATGAGCTGACCTGACCTTTGGTAGCTGGCTAATGAGCCTCTTCCTTATATGGCAACCTCGACTTCAATGCCATGTTGCGCCTGACCTGGCAAATTCAAGAGGACTCAGAACTTCCACAAGTACAAGAGTAGGTTCCCCATTTGATAGCCAGGACTAGAGGGAATGCCATAACACTAGGGGGCACTATCAGGTTAGATGCAGGCAGAGCCTGAGGCAAAACAGCCACAGTGAAGAATCAAAGGGCTTTTCAAGAGGAGCCAAAATCATAATGAGGAAAAAGATGCCAAGTGTCAAGTCTGAAGAGTGAGACATGTTCTAAAACAAGAGATTAAGGAAAAGCTGTTAGTAGCCAGGCTGTGAAGAGCAGAATCAAATCGAATCAAGTTAGAATTGGTGAAAAGACCTAAAAGAAAACACCAAAATACTATCTTAAAAAAAAAAAATCTAATTACTAGCAGAAATCATTTCTGGGTCCTGAGATTACCGGTGGTTTATTTATTTGAAAGTCAGAGTTAGAGAGAGGAAGAGAGAGAGAGAGAACCTTCTATCTGCTGGTTCACTCCCCAGATGGCTATAACAGCCAGGGCTGGTTCAGGCTGAAGCCAGTAGCCAGGAACTCCATCCGGGTCTCCCAGATATGTGGTAGGGTCTCAGGTACTTGGGACATCTTCCACTGCTTTCCCACGCCATTAGTAGGGAGCTGGATTGGAAGTGGAGCAGCTGGGACACAAACTGGTGCCCAAACAAGATGACGGCATCGCAGGTGGCTTTACTCAATACACTACAATGCCAGTCCCTGTATGATTTTTTTTCTAATGAGTGTGTATTTTTGTGTAATAAAATCTTTGGGGTTTTTTGTTTGTTTGTTTTAAATATGGGACTGGAGGAGATGCTGTGGCACAGCAAGTAAAGCCAAGCCACCGTTAACCCTGGTTTGAGTCCTGACTACTCCATTTCCAATACAAATCCCTGCTGATGCATCCTGGGAGGCAGCAGATAATGGCTCAAGTGCTTAGAACTGCTACTCATGTGGGAGACTCAGATGGAATTTCTGGCTCCTGGTTTTGTCCTGGCCCAGCCCTGGCTGTTGTGGGCATTTAGGGAGTGAACTAGTAGATGGGAGATCTCTGTCTCTCTCCTTCTCTCTCTTTCTCTATGCCTTTCAAGTAGATAAAATAAACTTTTTTAAAAAAAATGTAGGAGTAACAGCAATAATAGTGGCAAACACTTTTGGACCCCATACTATATGCAAAGCATATGCATAGTGCTTTTTTGTACTGATTTATTTAATCATCTCATCAACCCCAGGGGGCAACTGTATTATTATTACCTCTGATTTATAGATAATTAAATAGAGAGGTTAAATTACTTGGCTAGTGCACACAGCCAGCAAGTTGGAAAGAAAGAGCTTGAATTCAGGCAGTCTTTCTCCAGAGTTCATACAAATAACGAAGTAATTTTCATTAAAGATAGAAGACTTACCTCATATGTTTCTCTCCTTTCCTTGTTGAGACCTCTTAAAGTGATAGTAAAGGAATGATGAAAATAGAAGCCCAGAATAAAAAGAGGGTGATTTAGTGGTTATTAATAGGTAAAATATTGCAATAAATTTTAGCAAACTGGAGAGCAGCTTAGAGGTATAATGATGCAGGGCAGAAGTAGCCACAGAACACACAAAAAGAAAGAGCTAAGGAGGTATGTATCTGTCTTCATTCAGACAAACAAAAATAAACCAAGAAATGATTGTGGCTTAGGCCAAAAACAACAGAGGACAGGTGTATGCTGGAGCAAAGAATAGGAAATCAGTACATAAAATCAGTTAACAAAGATGCCTAATCTCACCACTTGTATTCAATACAGCACTAGAAACCCTGGCCAGATAATCAGGAGAGGAAAAGAAGTAAAAGGCATCCAACTTAGATAGGAAGAAGTAAAATTGTGCATGACATGATCTTATGTACATGTACAGAAAACCCTAAAAACTCCACCAGAAGCTTTTTAGAAGTATGAAATTAATTCAATAAAGTTGCAGGATAAAAAAATCAGGATATAAAAATCAGAAATGGCCGGCGCCATGGCTCAATAGGCTAATCCTCTGCCTGCAGCGCGGGCACCCCGGGTTCTAGTCCCAGTCGGGGCGCCAGATTCTGTCCCGGTTGCTCCTCTTCCAGTCCAGCTCTCTGCTATGGCCCGGGAGTGCAGTGGAGGATGGCCCAAGTGCTTGGGCCCTGTACCCGCATGGGAGGCCAGGAGAAGCACCTGGCTCCTGGCTTTGGATCAGTGTGGTGCGCTGGCCGCAGCGCACCGGCCCCAGCGGCCATTGGAGGGTGAACCAACGGAAGAGGAAGACCTTTCTCTCTCTCTCTCTCTCTCTCTCTCTCTCACTGTCCACTCTGCCTGTCAAAAAAAATAAGAAGTGCTTCAATATGCTAGCAATAAACTATCCAACAAAGAAAAAAACACATTTATTATAGTACTAATACTTAGTAATAAATTAAGAAGTAAAAGACCTGTAAAATGAAAATGATAAAAACACTTTCAAATAAAATGAAGATACAAATTAAAAATATCTCATGATCATGGATTTAAAGAATTAACATTCTTAAAATGTCCATACTATCAAAATCAATATAAAGATTCAATACCATCTCTATCAAAATTCCAATGACATGTTTCAAACTAATAGAGAAAACAATTCTAGGGGCAGGTTTTGGGCCTAATAGTTAAGATGCCTGCATTCCATATGAAATGCCTAGGTTCAATTCCTAGCTCTTCCTCCTGAATCTAGCTTCCTACTAATGCGGATCCTGGGGGTAGTGGTGATGTTCCACGTAACTGGTTTTCTGCTACCCACTTAGGAGAGCTAGATAGAGTCCAGTCACAATGAAGGAAACATTGAGGGTACTTCAGTAAACCAGTGGATGGGAGCTCGCTCGCTCTCTCTCTCCCTCTCTCTCTCTCTCTCTTTCAAATAAAAAATTAGGGGCCCAGCATTTGGCATAACAGGTGAAGCTGCCACCCGTGATGCCAGCATCCCATATGGGCTCAGGTTCAAGACCTGCCTGCTCCACTTCTGATCCAGCTCCCTGCTAATGATCTGGGAAAGCAGAGGAGGATGGCCCAAGTGTTTGAGTTCCTGCCACACACGTGGAAAACCTGAAAGAAGCACCTTTCTCCTGACTTCAGTCTGGCCCATCCCTTGCCATTGCAGCCATCTGGGAAGTGAACCAGCAGATGGAAGATCTCTCTCTCTCTCTCTCTCTCTTCCCCTCTCTGTAACTTTGCATTTCAAATCAATAAATAAATCTTTAAAATCTAATTTTTATAGAATCACAGAATATCCTGGCATCTTAGTATTTGATTTTAAAATATACCACAAATCTATAGTAATAGAAACAGCATGGAATAGGCATAAAAACAGATATACAGACCAATGGAACAAAGTGAGAGTCCAGAAATAAATCCACAAATTTATGGTCAGTTGATGCTCAGCAAAGGTTTCAACAATACACAATTGGGAAAGGACAATTTGTTGAATAAATGGTTTAAGAAAACTGGATGCTCACATGTAAAAGAATAAAAATGGGTCCTTTTCTCACAGCACATACAAAAAAGAGCTCAAACTCGATTAAGTACTTAAACATAAAACCTAAAATTGTAAAACTAATAGAAGTAAACATATGGAAAAATCTCCATAACATTGACCTGGGAAATAAGTTTTTGGATATGACCCCAAAGGCCCAGGCAACAAAAACAAAAATGAACAAATTGAACTGAATCAAACTAAAAAGCTTCTGCACAGCCAAGAAAATGATCAACTGAGTAAAGATATAACCTATGGAATAGAAGAAAATATTTGCAAACTATACATCTGGTAAGGGGTTAATATTCAATATATCTCAGAGCTTGCGATCACCACAAGACCCCATCAGATTATTATGCCATCAGCCATTGAGAGACGCGTACGCAAACAGAATGTGCAGTTCATGCATAATCGAATGCAGTACAGTTTGGAATATTTTCAGTTTATGAAAAAACTGCTTACATGTAATGGTATTTACTTAAACCCTCCTCCAGGGCAAGATCATCTGTTACCTGAAGCAGAAGAAATAACTATGATTAGTATTCAGCTTGCTGCTAGATTCCTGTTTACTACAGAATTTCACACAAAGAAAATAGTCCATGGCTCTGCCAGTGATTGGTATGATGCATTATGTATTCTCCTTCGTCACAGCAAGAATGTACATTTTTGGTTTGCTCATAAGGTCCTTTTTAATGTTTCAAATCGCTTCTCTGAATACCTTTTGGAGTGCCCTAGTGCAGAAGTAAGGGGCGCATTTGCAAAACTTATAGTTTTTATTGCGCATTTTTCCTTGCAAGATGGACCATGTCCTTCACCTTTTGCGTCTCCTGGACCTTCTAGTCAGGCTTATGACAACTTAAGCTTGAGTGGTCACTCACTAAGAGCAGTACTAAATCTGTTGAGAAGGGAAGTTTCAGAGCATAGGCATCATTTGCAGCAGTATTTCAATCTGTTTGTAATGTATGCCAATTTAGGTGTGGCAGAAAAGACACAGCTTCTGAAATTGAGTGTACCTGCTACTTTTATGCTTGTGTCTTTAGAAAAAAATATTCAAAATATGTAAGGAACTCAAACAATTCAATAGCAAGAAAACAAATAACCTGACTTAAAAGAGGACAAATGATCTGAACAGATATTTCTTCAAAAATGATATAAATGGTCAACAGGTATATGAAAAGGTATTCAACATCATCAATCACCCAGGGAATGCAAACAAATTATAATGAGATGTCATTTCATATCTGTTAAAATGGCTATTATCAAAAATATGAAAGAGGGGCTGGCATTGGCATAGTGGTTAAGCCACCACTTCAGATACCTCTACCTATATCCCATATCAGAGTGCCTAACGTCAGTCCCTACTCCTCCACTTTTTTTCCAGCTTCATGCTAAGGGACACCCTGGGAGGCAACAGATGATGGCTCAAGTACTTGGGTCCCTGCCACCAATGTGGGAGACCCAGTTGAGTTCTGGGCTCCTGGCTTTGGCTTGTCCTAGCCCTGCCTTTTGTAGGCATTTGGGTAGTGGATCATCTGTTGGAAGGTCTCCCCCCGTTGCCATTTAGCTTTTCAAATAAAAATTAAAAATAAATAAATAGGGGTTGGCACTGTGACATAGTGGGTTAGGCTGCCATCTGCAGTGCCAGAATGCCATATGGGTGCCGGTTTGAGTCCTGGCTGCTCCACTTCCAATCCAGCTCCCTGCTAATGTGCATGGGAAAGCAGCAGAAAACTGCCCAGGTCCTTGGGCTCCTGCACCCATGTGGGTGACCTGGAAGAAGCTCCTGGCTTTGGCCTGGCCCAGCCCCAGCCATTGTGGCCATTTAGGGAGTGAACCAGCAGATGAAAGATCTCTGTCCCTCTCTCTCTTTCTCTCTCTGTAACTCTGCCTTTCAAATAAATAAAATAAATCTTTTAAAAAGGAAATATAATGTAAATAGGAATTCGACATGAGACTATCTGGAGATAGTGTTTTGAGTTGTGGGGATAACAAATGTAAAGGTTCTGAGTTAAAAGCAAGGAAGGAGGCCAGTGTAGTTAAAGCCAAGTGAGTGAGGAAAGAATGTCACAATATAAAGCCAGAGAATTAGTGAGGAGAAAAATCAATTAAGAGTCTGTTGGCTTGGATAGAATTAATAATAACTCAGGAAAGGTGAGGATGGAACAGAAACAGGGTTTGTTGAAAGAATTCTGGGCCCAAGGGCAATTTTTAATTTGTTTAAAAGGCAGCAAAACAGAAATGTCCCATCTGCTGTTTCACTCCCTAAATGTTCAAACAGCTAGGCCTGGGCCAGGCCGAAACCAGGAGTCAGAGGAACTCAATCTAGGTGTTCCACATGGGTGGCAGGGACTAAACTACTTGAGTCATCACCTGCTGCCTCTCAGATGTGCATTAGCAGGAAGCTGGAATGAAGCGCCAAGCCAGGATTCAAACTCAGACATGGGATGCAAGCATCCCAAGTGGCATCTTAAACACTCTTCTAAACACCTCCTTCCTGCCCCCGGGCCAACTCAGACTCTAGGGTTCACCTCAGACACAGGGCCTTCTCCTTCTAGTCTTGACTCCTTCCTTTGTTCATTGATCTTCAGACACCCACTTCATTTCCCAAGCACTTGCAGCCTCTGTCGCAGATGAAGCCAGGGGCTTTAACTCAACTAGGAACACCTGCAAATCAACACAGACAAGGAATCTGAAAGTTGCTTGAAGCAGACAATCCAGAGTTTTCTCTTTTCTAAACTGAGTCAGAGATTCAGAGATTTCTGAAATTTAGCAGTTATTTAATTAGCTCTTTGTTGAAAGAGTTAAACTCTGGATCATCTTCCTGGTCTATGTAAAGAGCACAACCTCAAGTAGGTTTCTTTTTAAAAAAAAAAAATTATTTGAAAGGCAGAGTTACAGAGTGGGGGGGGCACTGAGAGAGAGGTCTTCTATCTGCTGATTTACTCCCCCAAATGACCTCAATGGCTAGGGCTGGGCCAGGCCAAAGCCAGGAGCCAGGAGCTTCTTCTGGATTGCCCACATGGGTGCAGGGGCCCAAGCACTTGGGTCATCCTCTGATGCTTTTCCAGGTGCCTTAGCAGAGCTAGGAGAGCAGCCAGGACTGGAACCAGCACTCTTATGGGATGCTGGTGTTGCAGGCAGCAACTCAACCTGCTACACCACCATGCCAGCCCCTCAAATAGGTTTTAATAAAAGTGCTTGATAACTCAGGACAGAAGTGAAATGTAACCCTGTTTCGAGGGTGGAGAAGGGCACAGTAGAGATGGGATTGAGTCTTGTGTAATCCTAGGGTGTGGCACAGAAGGAAGTAGTGAGAAGAGGAAAGACCCAGACTGCAAGCAGCAATGTGGCTATTTTTGATACCAGTATTTGGTACTGGAGCTTGTTCAGTCAGAAGAAATAGAACAGCAGATCTGCATGATGGGTAGAACCCATTAGGTGGCCCTCTAACAGACTCAGTTCTAGAAACTCTCTTGGAGAGAAAAAGAACTTCAATTCTACATTGTTTCTAGCTCCTTGGAAGTGGCACTTGGAACTAAGTTATGGCTTCTTGGCCCTCTGGCTGCCTGAAAACTATATGAGAGTTAGGGGCTAGGTAAGGGAGCTACCTAGGGAGACCTGGCCTCAGGAATTACCCTAGTTTAAGAGAAACACCAGGAGGCTTATGAAGAGGATAAAAAAGGTGCAAACTGGTGATAACTGTCTGGAAAGTCTGAATGGTCTGAAACCACTTATTGTTTGAACAGCATGTTTATTAAAAAAAAAAAAAACTTGCTGTTAGGACTTACTAGGCTGTTCGGGACAGAAATAGTTAACTTCATGCCTGGCAAATCAAGTCCCAGTTAGAAACGACTCTGAGGATGTCATGGTGAATTTTATGGCCTAAGATTCTGCCTCTGACTCTCATTGTCACCTGTCTGTCCAGGACATCCTGGGCTGGTAAGGATATACGTCATAAATTGGTAACTTCTATAAATACCTGTCAGGGGGTATTCCATAAATTCCTGCCAAGTCAGGCCCACCTTATCACTGTGGACATGGGTCTCTGCGTGCATACACAACATTTACCCAGGCCAGGGTTATTAAAAGACAGTTGCCTGTCACCTGGTGGGAGATGAGCTTTCCCTCTGTCCTCTGCTTGCTGTCCAAGAGTACTTATCACCCTCCCTTTTCTCTGCTATCCTGTTTTCAAGAAACTCTTCTGCCTTAATCAGTTGCTTTTTAACCTTATTGAGGCACAAAGCCCTGAGAACCTAACAACATTTATTTTATTTATTTGAAAGGTAAAGTGGCAGAGAGAGCGAGAGAGAGAGAGAGAGAGACAGAGACTGAGAGATCTTCCATCTGCTGGTTCACTCCCCAAATGTCTGCAATCATTCAGGCTGGGCCAGGTCAAAGCCAGGAATCTGGAACTTCATCTTGGACTTCCACATGAGTGGCAGACATCCAAGTACTTGGGAAATCTTCTGATGCTTTTCCAGGTGCATTAGTGGCAAACAGGATCAGAAGCAGAGCAGCATGGACTCCCAGCAGCAGAGGAGCTCTGATATGGGATGCAGTGTCACAAGTAGTGGCTTAACATGCACCACAACACTGACCCCAGCCAACTGGCTGAATATGATTACTTTTACATGGAATATGAATTATTTTATTACACCTGCTGTTCTAGAGGCAGTATGTGCAATGCTTAAGAATGCAGGGACTCTGTGATCAGATTTGCTGCTTGCATAGTGTGGTACTTACACACAGTCCTTGTTTCCTTGTCTGTATATCGGGAAGATGATATTGTCAACTAGTATGGAGTTTGTAAAGATTTAAAGAAGTAATGTAATAAACTCTGCACGGCTGACTTGGAAAACATTTGCTTGTTCCTTAGCTTGCAGTTACTCTGTGAAGATTAACTCGTTAAATTAAGGAAGTGACACAAGGGTAAATTTAGACCATGCCTTCTACTTGCCCCTATAGTTAACACAGTTCACACCTTTCAAAGATAGGCTCTATTCTTGAAAGCTTTGCAGGAAATCACAGGTCCCGATAAACCAAAGTAATACTCAGACTACTCTGAGATCCAGACTGGAACCCACCTTTGCCATTCCAAAGGAAACAGACTGGCCCCTATCACTGACCAATCAAATGAGGGCTGTTTGTACCATGGGCCAATCAGGGGCCCACACACAAGCTGATCATCCATTGCTCATCCTCAATATTGAACTGTAAGATTTACTACCTTTAATCCTTCAGGGAGTCCAGGAATTGAGCATTAAATGCTTGGCTCCTTGCTCTGGACATTGCAAATATACTCTTTCTTTCACCACCCTAGTTGTCAGTGATTGGTTTACTGTGTCCTAGGCAAGGGGACCCAGCTTAGGAGGTTCTGTAGCAATTTTTTCCACCCAGTTTTGGGGGTGTTCTATTTAAATTACCCCATTCCAGCCTCATATTTACCAATCCTGCTTTCATCTCATAGCCCTTACCCTTGCCTGGAATACTCTTCCCCGGATATATACATGACTTGCTGCCTTATCTAATGTAGGTATTTTCTTTAATGTTGGTAAGGCACTCCATAACGTCCTTTTGTAAAACTGTAAAGCTCCCCTAACTCTGTTACAGCACTCCCTGCCTCCTTTCTCTGGTTCACTTATTTATTTTTTTCTTGTCTTGGCATGTATCATCATGGGACACATTGTATGTTTTTAAAGATTTATTTAGTTAGTTAGTTGAAAGAGCAACAGAGAGAGAAGGAGAGACAGAGTGAGAAAGAGAGATCTTCCATCCACTGGTTCAGTCCCCAAATGACTGAAGCAGCCAGGCTGGGCCAGGCAGAAGCCAGGAGCCAAGAATTTCATACTGGTCTCCCACACTGGCTAAAGAGGCTCAAGTAACCTGGCTGTCCTCCGCTGCCCTCCCATGTACACTAGTATGCTCTGGATAGCAAGTAGAAACAGTGCTCCAATATGGAATGTTGACATCACAAGGGACTTCTTAATCTGCTGTGCCACAATGCCAGCCCCTGAATACCTTATATTTTATTTATTTTGTATATTATCTGTCAGACTAAAATGTGAGCTTCATGACATGAGGGAGTTTTTTTTTTCTATTTTGTTTACTGTTGTGTTGTCAGTGATCAGAAGAAAGCTCCAAACAGCAGGCACTCAGTAAATATTTGAATAAATGTACATCCCTTAGTACATTGTACTGTAATTTATCTGTTCACAGTAGGTACATAGAAGGTACTCAAAAACATTTCTTGAATGAGTGAATGAATAAAAGTCTTTCATAAACTATAAAAGCTTTTTAAACTATAAAGCACTCCAACAGTGCTTGATCACTAGGAAACGATTACCCTGTTCCCCTCTGGGTCACAAGGAGGAGGCTGTTTGCTGCTCCCCCTAAGATCTGCCTCTACTCTTTCCACAAGAGCACTTTGTTCTGGTCCCTCCCCCTGTCACCTCAAAATCAGTTTAAGACTTTATTGTAACTGGCACTTTAAAGCCAAGGTAATTGTTGTTAACCATATGGAAGCTCAGTTTGCTACCTCCTACTTCCAAGTACCAGCCTGAACATGGAAGACTCTTTTTTTTTCTTAAGTGAGTACACAGGTATTTTTTTTAAAGATTGATTTATTTATTTGAAAGGCAGAGTTACAGAGAGGAAGAGAGAGAGAGAGAGAGGTCTTCCATTCACTGGTTCACTCCCCAGATTGCCACAATGGCCGGAGCTGTGCCAATCCAAAGCCAGGAGCCAGGAGCTTCTTCCAGGTCTCCCAAGTGGGTGCAGGGGTCCAAGGACTTGGGCCATCTTCTACTGCTTTCCCAGGCCATAGCAGAGAGCTGAATCGGATGTGGAGCAGCCGGGTCTCAAACCGATGCCCATATGGGATGCTGGCGCTTCAGGCCAAGGCGTTAACCCGCTGCGCCACAACGCTGGCCCCTCTCTCTTTCTCACTGTTTTTCCCTCTCTCTGTCACTCTGCATTTTCAAGTAAATAAACAAATAGGTCTTAAAAATAATTAATTACTAGGTAAATAAACAAATAGATCTTTAAAAAAATAATTAATTACTAGGGCCAGAGTCATGGCACAGCAAGTTAGGCTACCACCTCTGACACCAACATCCCATATGGGCACAGGTTCGAATCCCACCTGTTCCACTTCCATTCCTGCTCTTTGCTAATGTACCTGGGAAAGCAGCAGATGATATCCCAAGTGCTTGGGACCTTGCCACCCACATGAGAAACCTAGATGTAGTCATAGGCTTGTGACTTCAGCCTGGCCCAGCCATGACCATTGTGGTCATTTGGTCAGCAGATGGGATATTTTTCTGTCTGTCTCTGTCTCTCCCTCTCTCCACATAATTTTGCCTTTAAAATAAATAAATAAGGATGTTTGAAGTAATTAATTACATAAAGCCTCAAACCCTTACATACCTAAGGGTTTCCTGAAGTGAGAACTCCGCTTTGTCTGCCTCAAGGCAATGAAGTTAGTGACTGGTGCTGGGGTTTGGGGGAGGACCAGGACAAAGAGTAATCATCAACAACCTGCCTTCATTCTCTACTCATTTAAACTATTGAGAAACCAAGGAAGAAGCTTAGCTATAAAACTCATTCCTTCAACCATAATTTGTTATGTCTGTCACTCGGTTATTTTTTTTTAAAGATTTATTTATTTTATTTGAAAAGCAGAGTTACAGAGAGGCAGAGGCAGAGAGAGAGAGAGAGAGAGAGAGAGAGAGAGAGATCTTCCATTCAGTTGTTCGCTCCCCAGATGGCTGCAATGGCTGGAGCTGTGCCGATCCAAAGTCAGGCCAGGAGTTCCTTTTGGGTCTCCCAGGTGGGTACAGCGACCCAAGGACTTGGGCCATGTTTCACTGCTTTCTCAGGTGCATCAGCAGAGAGCTGGATTGGAAGTAGAGCAGCTGGGACTGGAACTGGGGCCCATATGGGATGCTGGCACTGCAGGCAGCGGCCTTACCCACTATGCCACAGTGGCGGCCCCTTTCACTCATATAATCAGCCAACAAGTTACTGTTGTGGGACACAGGGTTCAAGAATCCCCAACTGCATTTATTACATGTTCTTGCCTCAGCCTAAGAGATGAAATCAAAGTAGAAATGTAGATAAGGTGCAGGTAAGAAAACATGATTTATTTAAAGTGATAATATTTGGGGCTGGCACTGTGGTGCAGCAAGTTAAAGCCCTGGCCTGAAGCGCCGGCATCCCATATGGGTGCCAGTTCTAGCCCCGGTGTTCCTCTTCTGATTCAGCTCTCTGCTATGGCCTGAGAAAGCAGTAGAAGATGGCCCAAGTCCTTGGACCCCTGCACCCATGTGGGAGACCCAGAAGAAACTCCTGGCTTCAGATTGGCGCAGTTCCAGCCATTGCGGCCAACTGGGGGAGTGAACCAGCGGATGGAAGACCTCTCTCTCTACTTCTCTCTGTAACTCTTTCAAATAAATAAAATAAATATTTTTTAAAAATGATAGTATTCATTCAGAAGTGAATGTGGACAGCCTCCCTCCACGAGGAGAAAGGGAAGTCTGCTCCCACCCAAGTAAGGTCACCCTTTTGTTGGGTAGGGGATGTTTCCTAATTTAATACATAGATGGGGTGGTATTTGGGTAGGGTTCAACGCGTGTGGTGATATGTGGAAAAGTTTCATGGTGTCTCCACATGGAGCTCAGCATATGCATGGTCATCATGGTGTCTTGCGCATGATAGGAGAGTGTGGCTCAAGTGCATTATGGGAAGTGGGTATGCTAAGCCTGTGACCACGTTGGATCCCCACACAAGGGGGTGGGATTTTGCTATGCATGGCTCTGGAAAGGAGACTGCTGGCAATGTCGGAGCTCCTTTTCTCGGACTAATTCCATGTTTAGCCCACATCAGTAATGTATTAACTGAGAAGTTCCTAGCACAAAAGCCTGCTAATGGGGTTCAAGACAAATAGTAATCGCTTGGGGGAACTTTCATCCTATTAAGGGAGAGAAGATATGTATATGCATAGTAAGGACTAAAAGTTGAAAATGTTAAATATTATGAGTCTGGTGCCGTGGTGCAGTGGGTTAATCCTCTGCCTGTGGCGCCGGCATCCCATATGGGCACTGGTTCTAGTTCTGGCTGCTCCTCTTCCAATCCAGCTCTCTGATATGGCCTGAGAAAGCAGTAGAAGATGGCCCAAGTCCTTGGACCCCTACATCCACTTGGGAGACCAGGAAGAGGCACCTGGTTCCTGGCTTCGGATTGGTGCAGCTCCAGCCATTGAGGCCATCTGGAGACTGATCCAACGGAAGGAAGACCTTTCTCTCTATCTCTCCCTTTCACTGTCTATAACTTTACCTCTCAAATAAATAAATAAAATCTTTAAAAAATGTTAAGTGATATGATAAAGGTGCAAAAAGAAGGTGGAGATAAGAAAGACGTGAGGGAACACATCCAAACTTAGGGAACAGGGAATGTCCTTAGAGGATGATGCCTGGTGGCTGAGTCTAGAGAAACAGTTAAGGAATGGAGGGGGGTCAGGAAGCAGGTCAATTCTGAGAACACAATGGGCAAAACTATGAAGCATGTCATGAAAACAATGAGTTCAATGTGGCTGGACTTCAGAGGGAGAGATGAAAAGTGAGCACCAAGACAGCAGAGGAAGGTTAAGACTAGCTTCTGAGGGTATCTGAATATCACTGTGAGTATTCAAAACTGTGGATTGGTCCTCCCAACAAGAATCAAACTTCCCTGTTTGGGCCTTGAGCCTTCCTACAAAGGTCTTCCCTTATGCCTTTTGGGAATAGAATAGCCCTAAGTGGTATAGGTAAAGTGATAATCAGGTATCACAGAAACAGACAAAGGAAATATGTCACCACACACTCTTCCAGGTTGCCTCTAAAACTTCTCCCACGGGGGTTGGTATTGTGGTGTAATGGGTTAAGCTGCTGCCTGCAATGCTGGTCGGCATCCCATCTGTGTGCTGGTTTGAATACTTTGAATTCAGCTCTACTTCCAATCCAGCTCCCTGCTGATGCACCTGAGAAAACAGTGAAAGATGGCCCAAGTCCTTGGGCTCCTGCACCCACGTGGCAGACCTGGATGAGCCTCCTGGCTCCTGGCTTTGGCCTGGCCAGGCCTTGACCATTGCAGCCATCTCTGCCTTTCAAATAAATCTTAAAAAAAATACTCCTCCTATGCCTGGCAATCTAAGATTGCTACTGCATCAAAGCTGCCTCCTAGAACTGTCACTGGCTGAAAATATCCAGCATGAAGCCAGCAGTGTGGCACAGTAGGTGACAGCATCCCATATGAGTGCCTGTTGAGTCCCATCTGCTTCACTTCTGATCCAGCTCCTTGCTAATGTGCCTGGGAAAGCAGTGGAGGATGGCCTGAGTGCGTGGAATCCTGCCACCATGTGGGAGTCCTGGATAGACCTCTGGGCTCTTGATTTCAGCCTGGCTTAGTCCTGGACATTGCAGCTATTTGGGGAGTGAATCAGCAAATGGAAGATATCTCTCTCTTCTCCCCCTCTCCTCTCTCTCTCTCCTTCCCTCCCTCCCTCCCTCTCAGGCTTTCAAATAAGTAAATAAAATCTTTTTTAAAAGAATTTTTAAAAAAGAAAATATCCAACATGGCTACTGACTACATCTCCAGCAATGATTTGCAGCTATTCTTTTTTTTTTTTTTTTTGACAGGCAGAGTGGACAGTGAGAGAGAGAGACAGAGAGAAAGGTCTTCCTTTGCCGTTGGTTCACCCTCCAATGGCTGCCGCGGTTGGCGTGCTGTGGCCGGCGCACCGCGCTGATCCGATGGCAGGAGCCAGGTGCTAGGTGCTTTTTCCTGGTCTCCCATGGGGTGCAGGGCCCAAGCACTTGGGCCATCCTCCACTGCACTCCTGGGCCACAGCAGAGGGCTGGCCTGGAAGAAGGGCAACCGGGACAGAATCCGGCGCCCCGACCGGGACTAGAACCCGGTGTGCCGGCGCCGCAAGGTGGAGGATTAGCCTGTTGAGCCACGGCGCCGGCTGATTTGCAGCTATTCTAATATCATCATGGCTGACATTCCTGCTTCCATCATGTACCTGATGCCATAACACTTCTGAGACTACCTAAAAAGGCCAAAAATTGGGCAGTCACCAAATTCCTGGAAATCCCTGCCCCTTTCTGCAAAGTGTTACCCAAAGAACTACCCTCTATGCCTCCATATTACATAAAGTGAAGACCCTGAACCTTTTGAGTTGTAGCTCACTCTAGAGTGTACCTACACATTCTCACGAGTGTATACATTTTTTGGCTAATAAATGTTTCACACTCTCATCTTTATCTACAACTAGTCTTCAAATTATTTCATGCATCAGAGGCAAAAATCAGGACTCCTTAGCTCCTAAACACAAGGGTTTCTATGTGCAGTTCAACTTATTTATACAAGGCGCAGTTTCTAGGGAAAGATTTCACTATAGCAACAGGCTGATGCCATAGACTGGCCAGCAGTGCACAGCTTCTCTCTGAGTACAAATGGCAGGGTTTCTGCAGGGAAGCCACCATCTGGAATCCTTTTCCTTTCCCAGTGTACCAGCAGTGGGCTTCAGTCAGCCATAGGCCCAATTAAGCTTCTTATTTGATGGGGGCATCTGGGTGCTTTACGTTGTCCTCCAGTGATATTTTTCTGGGCCCCTCTAATTAAGTAGTGAGGTCATTTTTCCTCAGTAGCCCTATTTTTGTCTCCTTTTTTAGGACTCCATGTCAAGTCCCTCTCTTTCTCTTCAGAGATCTGTAGTATACCACACTGAGGCTGCATCCAGGAAGCTTCTAGAAAATATACTTCCACATTTAATGTTTTCTTTGGTGCATTGCCCCACCACTATGTCAAGCTCTTTTCTTAACAGCTGCCAGTGTGAAAAAGCCTTTAGGGAGTTTAGTTAACTATAAGCTCAATGTGAGGCAGCAGTGTGCTGTGGCTGCCAAAAACAAAAATTAATTCAATTTAATTATAATGAGAAATCTCAGAAGGAGGGCAGCAAGAGCTTTAGCTATGTTTTGTTGCTCCACTAAGGGAGGTAGCACCTGCTGCCTCACCACCATGCTTGAGGATGCTGCAGGTTGAGAGAGAAAGGGGGCACTGTCCTGGGAAGCTGCAATCACACTGGCCTCCTGGCAGATCCTCACCAGACCAGGCTTGCTCAATGCCTTTGAACAGGCAGTTCTCCATGCCTAAAATTCTCCACTTCTTGGAAAAAAGCTCACTCCTTCACTTTCTTAGGATTCTAAAGAGAAATCTTTTTTCCAGAGAGGCTGACCCTGACCTCGTATTTAAAACAGACCTCCCACAACAGATGATGACTCAAGTATTAGTCACTGTCACTCATGTGGAAGACCCAGATTGAGTTCCAGGCTCCTGGCTTTGGCCTGGCCCAGACTTGACTTCCGTGGGCATTTGAGGAGTGAACCAGCAGATGCAATCTCTCTCTCTCTCTCTCTCTCTCCTACTTTTCGAATAACAAAATATAAAAAAAATTTAAAGATTGGGTGGAGGTTGGCCTAAATATACCCTGTCTAACACAGTAGTTAGTAGATACATGTGACTATCAAGCACTTATGAGGCTTGTCTCAATTGAAATGCATATGTAAAATGCACAGATTTGAAGGTTTGGCATAAAAATGTGAACTATTTCACAACTTTTTTTATTGCTGACATGTTGAAATATATTTTTGAAATGTCTTGGGTTAGACAAAACTTTAATAAGTTTTTCTTTTAAAGATTTATTTCTTTATTTTGAAATTCAGAGTTACAGAGACAGAGAGAGAGAGATCTTCCATCTGCTGGTTCACTTCCCAGATCAGCACAACAGAGAGAGCTGGGCCAGGCTGAAGCCAGGAATCAGAGCTTTGTCAGGTCCTCTATGTGGGTGGCAGGGGCCCACACACTTGGACTATCTTACGCTTCTTTTCCCAGGCCACTAGCAGGGAGCTGGGTCAGAAGTGAAGCAGCCGGTACATGAACCAATGCCCATATGGAATTTCAGCATTGCATGTGGCAGCTTTACCTGCTATACTACAACACTGACCCCACTAAGTTCATCTGTTATTTATTTCAATGTTGTCCACTAGAATTTTTTTTTGGAGATTTGAGATCTAATCTTATTTGTTATTCTTAACCTTTTTTTTTTTTTTTTTGACTGGACTCAGATTTAGAAGTAGATGCTGTCAGAGAAGACAAACTATGTCTCTTGGAAGCATCCCTGGCATTTTTCTTTGGCCTCCTTCATTCTCTTGGCAAAAAGTTTAGCATATTCTGCAGCTTCTTCCTTATTATTTTTAGTATACTGTTTTTTCAAAACAATATGCCAGCATTTGTGTTGCAGGACACTTGGAGTAAGGAGATACTGAATCTTGCATGCTTTGGTCCTAGATTCCTTACCTTCCTTGTTTGAGGGCTTTCTTACAACACAGTGGCATACATCATCTTCTTTAGAGAGACTGAAAAGTTTGCAGATTCTTCTGGCTCTTTTAGGCCCCAGGTGACAAGGCATCATGGTATCAGTCAATCCAGGCATCTCTCTCTCTCTCTCTCTCTCTCTCACTCTCTCTCTCTCTCTCTTTCTCTCTCTTTTTACAATAACAAAGTTCAGAACATTCAAATTGGCATCGACAATGCAGCCCTGAACAGATCTGCAATGTCTTTCTCTGATTCTCTTTGGTCTGTAATACAAATGCCCTTTACTCAATAGTAGGCAGACCCAGCCACAGGTCAAGACACCTTGCCACATAGGAAAATCTTATTTGTCATTCCCACCACTGATTCAGACCACATAACCCTTCCATTCTTCAATCAGAGCATTGGCAGCAACTTCCATGGCCATACAGTTTTCATAAAAAAAGTACAAAGTTTACATTCATCATCCACTTCAATGAGTT
The DNA here is from genome assembly GCA_949820135.1 of Sylvilagus floridanus. NCBI lineage: Eukaryota > Metazoa > Chordata > Mammalia > Lagomorpha > Leporidae > Sylvilagus > Sylvilagus floridanus. The sequence continues at coordinate 85,766,529 of OX463223.1, forward strand.
TCTGGCAGCCAGTTGCTGCGAAGGAAATATTCAGCTTCATTTTTTAAAAAATATTTATTTCTTTACTTGAAAGACAGAGTTACAGATATGCAGAGGCAGAGAGAGAGAGAGAGAGAGGTCTTCCATCTGGTGGTTCACTCCCCAGTTGGCCGCAACGGCCGGAGCTACACCGATCCAAAAAGCCAGGAGCCAGGAGCTTCCTCCAGGTCTTCCCACTTGGATGCCGGGGCCCAAGGACTTGGGCCATCTTCTACTGCTTTCCCAGGCCATAGCAGTGAGCTGGGTCAGAAGTGGAGCAGCCGGGACCCGAACCAGTGCCCATATGGGATGCAGGCACTGCAGGTGGCGGCTTTACCCACTACACCACAGCGCCAGCCCCTCAGCTTCATTTTGAAGCAGCTGATTGCCTCCAAGGTGCCACAGAAAAGTAGAAAATTTAAAACGACATATGTAACTGGTATCATAGTTGTAGTGGCTAGCACTACTCTGGAGACTTTGACTACTTCCATGTTTAAATGCAGAACTTTACAAGCTTGTGAGGTATGTGTGTTTCTGTGTGGGGGCATTAGGGGCAGAAGAGGATTTATGTAATTAACACAGAAGAGGATTCTCTATAATCACTGCTCCTGAGGACTGGTTACAGCAGGGTCAAATAAGCACCCTGGGTTATTACTCAACCCCATCTTTCTCATTTCTTCTTCTTCTTTTTTTTTTTTTCAAACCAGTTTGCCCCACAGCTGCTAGCCGCAAGTCTTCACCGCCTTTTGTAGCTCTTTCCCAACCATACTTCCCCTAAAAGGGACACCAATGATCAAATAAATGGTTCAAAGGTGAGGTCCACATTGGAAGAGGAAAATACAGTCATCACTACCTTGAATAATCCATACTCTGCAGAATCCTCATTTTAAAAAACCTATCTTTGCCTGAAAAAAAAAAAGATTTTATGCCTGTAACCACATCTCCTGGCAGGGTCTCATGTTGTGTTATTCCAGAAAAGTAACAGAGAAGTAAAAGACATTGTCCTTCGAATTATAATCACCCTGGGAAATAAAATGTGTGTGAAAGTTAAACAAAAACACATAACAGTCCAAAAATAACATTGGTCAGAGTATGAATAAGGGCCAAATACCTGGAATGCTAGCACTCTAGAAATTCAAATCAGGGTCAGCCCCAAGAACAAAGGTCTGAGGAAAGCTTCCTAGAGGAGGTGATACCTGAGCTGATCCTTGAAGGATACACGTGATATTATACTTTCCTAGATTTTCAGAGCTTGAAGGGCCCTTAGAGACATAGTACATCCCTCACTGTATAGGTAAAGAGACTTAGGCCAAGGGAGAAAGATCACAGAAAAAGTAGAGGCTAGAACCAAGGTTTTTCTGGTTCCCAGTCTACTACTCTGTCTACCAGGTACTTAGCAGGGAGGGACAGTAATTATAGATGTAAAAAATAGTTTAACAGAGATTCCAAGTGGGGTTGGCGCTCTGGTGTAGTGGGTAAAGCTTCAGCTTGTGATACTAGTATCCCATATGGGGATACTAGTATCCCCAAGCTGCTCCATTCTGATCCAGCCCCCTGCTTATGGCCAGGAAAAGCAGCAGAAAATGGTTCAAGTGTTTGGGGCCCTACCATCCACGTGGGAAACTCAGATGGAGCTCCTGGCTCCTGGCTCCTGGCTCCTGGCTTTGCCCTAGCCCAGTGCTGGTCATTGCAGCCATCTGGGGAGTAAACCAGCAAATTGAAGATCTTGCCCTAATTTTTCTCCGTAACTCTGACTTTTAAAATGAATAAATAAATCTTTTAAATAAAGATTTTATTTATTTGAGAGGTACAGTTATAGACAGAGAGAGGGAGAGACACAGAGAGAGGTCTTCCATCGGCTGGTTCACTCTCCACATGGCTGCAACAGCTAGAGCTGAGCCAATCCAAAGCCAGGAGCCAGGAGCTTCTTCTGGGCCTTTTATGCGGATGCTGGGGGCTAAGACTTTGGGCCATCTTCCACTGCTTTCCCAGGCCATAGCAGAGAGCTGGATTGGAAGAGGAGCAGCCAGGACTAGAACCAGCATCCATATGGAATGTTGGCACCACAGGCAGATGCTTAGCCTTATGTCACAGCACTGGCCCTGAATACATAAATAGTTTTATTTTTTAAATTTATTTTTAAATTTAATTTTATTTTTTTAAAGGCAGAGTGGACAGTGAGAGAGAGAGAGAGAGAGAGGTCTTCCTTTGTCGTTGGTTCACCCTCCAATGGCTGCTGCGGCCAGCATGCTGCGGCCGGCGCACCGCGCTGATCCAAAGCCAGGAGCCAGGTGTTTCCTCTTGGTCTCCCATGTGGGTGCAGGGCCCAAGCACTTGGGCCACCCTCCACTGCACTCCCGGGGCCAAAGCAGAGAGCTGGACTGGAAGAGAAGCAACCGGGACAGAATCTGGTGCCCCAACCAGGACTAGAACCCGGGGTGCCTGCGCTGCAGGTGGAGGATTAGCCTATTGAGCCGCGGCGCTGGACTGAATACATAAATCTTTAAAAAAAAAAAAAAAAAGATCCCAGGAAAGGGCATTTACCCTAATGCTTAAGATGCCCATGTCCCATATCAGAGTGCCTGAGTTCAAGTCCCAGTTCCTGACTCCAGCTTCTTTTTTTTTTAAGATTTATTTCTTTATTTGAAAGGTAGAGAGGCAGAGGCAGAGAGAGGTCTTCCATCCATTGGTTCACTTCCCACTTGGCCGAAACGGCCGGTGCTGTGCCGATCTGAAGCCAGGAGCCAGGAATTTCTTCTGGGTCTCCCACATGGGTGCAGAGGCCCAAGGACTTGTACCATATTCTACTGCTTTCTCAGGCCATAGCAGAGAGCTGGATCAGAAATGGAGTAGCCGGGACCCGAACCGGTGCCCACATGGGATGCCAACACTGCAGGCGGCAGCTTTACCCTCTATACCACAGTGCTGGCTCCCAACTTGAGCTTCTTGTCACTGTATTCCCTTAGAAGCGATAGTGATGGCTAAGATAATGGAGTCCCTGCCACCTACATGGGAGAACTGCATTGAGCTTCTGAATCCCAGCTTTGTCTCCAGCCTAGTCTCTGGCCGTTGGGAGTATTTGGGGAGTTAGTCAGTGGATGGGAGCTTTTTATTTCTCCCTCCCTCAACCTCTCAAATAAATGATGTATTCTTTAAAGTCCGGAAGCTGAAATGTCTGAAGGACCTACTCTGTTTCAGTTGGCTTTTGGTTACTTTAACTGAAATACCTGAGAGGAGCTTCTTTGGAAGGAAAGTTTATTTTGATTTATAGTTTGGAGGTTCATTAGTCGAGATCAGGCAGCTCCAGTAGTCTGGCATCTGACACAGCTAGCAATGGTCGACGTTTGTGATGAAACAATCACATGGTAATCCAGGAAGCAGAGAGGCACGGGAAGCACACCCAGCTTATATAACCACTCCTGTCTCAAGAACCACCTTCTTCTTTTTTTTTTAAGGGAAAGAGTTTATTGGGGGAAACCCCACAGACTGGAGGGAAGGGGCAAAGAAGGAAAAGAGAGAGAAGGAGAGCGTAAGAGAGAGAGAGAAGGAGAGACAGAGATTTCAGGAGATGGGGGGCAGGGAAGGGAGAGAACCACGGGTTCAAGAGCAGGTCCTTTTAAAACTTTGCTAGGGGGCAGGCAGGAAAGTAGGAGCAGCGAATCCCATTAGGATGGGAGTGGAGCTGACACCGGTGGTTGGGCCATGTGGCCACCTGGCTTCCAGCAATGGTGGCGGGGCCTAGAGTCTAGGATGGTGTCAGGGATAAGACTGCACCATTTTACTAACATTCCCCTTTTCTTTTTTTATAAAGCAGGAGTTGTATGGGATTTCATCAGTCCCAAAAGTCCATGAGGGGTAGAGGGATGATGATCTATCTTTAGAGCTACTTCTTGCTGACATGGTGCGACGAGGTACTCTCTGCTGGCATGGGGTGATGTCTCAAGCCGCTGTCTCCTGGGCAGGGAGCCGAGTATATCCCTGTAGCAGCATTTGGTTGACTGCTGAGTTGCTGAAGGTCTTTGAAGAGCCACCTTCTGAGGACAAGACCCCAGTGACCTAAAGACCTCCCATCAGGCCCACCTCTCAGATGCCCTAATAAGAGCAAGTCTCCACCCTTAATACATTGACTATTAATCTAACACTCTGAAGTTTAACATCTTCATGAGTTTGGGGAGCCAGGTCCTGCTCAATCTATCCATAACACTTTCCAATCGGCATCTCTTCTCAACACACACTCACATGATCATCATTCATTAAAACAAACACACCTCCAAACCTGGTTTGGGATCTTCCTTAAGAACGTTTTAATTTAGCAGGTGAAACATATGACACTGAATTCAAATTACAGGTGAAACGCCAACACTGTTTATTTAGTTACACACGAGCCACGTGTTGATGAATGGCTTCTCTGATGAAACCAGCCATCTCAAAAGCTTTGAGGTTGAGCGGCCCTCCTTCTGTTCCTTTTTGTCCCATCACCACAAGGTATGCAGTTTCGATCTGAACTACTGTCACTGCCTGGCTGCCGCGACTCTGGCCTTTGGTGCGCAGGTCCATGGTGTTGTTGCCCTCGGTGTACAGGTTGTCTCGGATCAGCAAGCATTTGATCCCAGCAAGAGTGATGCCCTGGAGAAACAACTTCTCTCTCTCATCTTTTGCCAGCAGTATCTGAACTTCTTCCTGGGTCAACTGATTCAAGTTGCCTTCAGGATAAGAAGCTAATAGCCAGGGTGGGGAGTTGGTGATGATTGCAGCATCACAGCATACCCTAGTCTGTAGGAAGAGGGTGATACAGTCCTGCCAGACTTCTTGGCTGATATTTCTTATGCACTGCATGATTCACATAAGCTGTCTCTAGGAGATGAATCAAATGTTGGTCTTCAAAGGAAGGTCATTGACAGTTGGCTCAAGAAGTCCAATAAGCTGACATGGAAATAAGCTAAAAACAGTCTATTTCATCTGGCCTCTCCCCAACAGCAAGGGGGAAGTGGTCTTGATGACTTGCATGAAGTTATGCCCCACCTGCCTTCTGCTGTGGGTAAGCTGTCTCTGGAGCAGCAGTGAGGTCACAAAGGCTCTGTGACCTTTTAAACTGACATCATCAACTACATCATCAATGACCCCTAGCAGTAGCTTTCTGAGGCTATATCTGTAGCTAGTGAGATACATGTACTTACTTCCCTGGGGAACCATGGGAAGAACACCAACCCAATAGTAGAAAATCCCTGAAAGTAGAACATAAATGGGCAATAACTGGGTTGGAGGCTTGAATGTAAAACAAGTCAAATGAGACTTACTGTAGCAAGTAGTATCTCATGTTGGCTAATCTTGCTGAGACCTGAGCTGTAGGTAAAAAGTGGAAAAAACCACAAGCTCACCAGTTCACAACTTCTTTTGGGATGACCACAACAGCCTCCTGATCAGTTTATTTGCATCCAGACTCCCTCCCTTTAGTTTTGTAACTGGTCTTCACCAGCTGTGAGCCTAGACAATTCATTCTCATCCAGGCATTCAACAAGTATCTATGAAGAAAGTATCTATGAACTACTAGTGCCAAGTAGTTTTCTAGGCACCAGGTTACAGTAAGTGAAAACAACAGAGACAGATCACTGCTCTCATGGAGCTGACATTTTAATGGAGAGGGACAAATAATAGATTACACTAGTATATTTTCCCTGAACATATGTTATGAGCCTAATACTTTCTTCTTTCAGATCATTTCTCTTATTCTCAGGTTTTCTTAACTCCTGTGGGAGTCCACACTGATTCATGACTCTTCTGTGTTCTTCAGCAAATAACTGCCTATACCTTTATTCAACAAATATTTACTGAGTAATCATTCTGTGCCAGGCTTGCTCTAGACTACAGAGATCTATCAGTGAACAAATAGTCCCTGCCCTCATGGAACTTGGAAGACCAGAGGGGGCTATAAATAAATAGATCAGGTAGTATTGATAACTGTGAAGAAAAATGGTTAGGAGAATAAAAAACATTGGAGAAGAAGTGCTGGTGATTTTTTTTAAAAACTTTTATTTAATAAATATAAATTTCCAAAGTACAGCTTATGGATTACAGTGGCTTGCCCCCCCCATAACTTCCCTCCCACCCACAACCTTCCAATCTCCCACTCCCTCTCCCATCCCATTCTTCATCAAGATTAATTTTCAATTATCTTTATATACAGAAGATCGATTTAGTATATATTAAGTAAAGATTTCAACAGTTTGCACCCACACAGAAACACAAAGTGTAAAGTACTATTTGAGTACTAGTTATAGCATTACTTCGCATTGTACAACACATTAAGGACAGAGATCTTACATGGGGAGGAGTGCACAGTGACTCCTGTTGTTGACTTAACAAATTGACACTCTTGTTTATGGTGTCAGTAATCACCCTAGGCTCTTGTCATGAGTTGCCAGGGCTATGGAAGCCTTTTGAGTTCACCGACTTCAATCTTAGTTAGACAAGGCCATAGTCAAAGTGGAAGTTCTCTCCTCCCTTCAGAGAAAAGTACCTCCTTCTTTGATGGCCCATTCTTTCCATTGGGATCTCACTCAAAGAGATCTTTCATTTAGGTTTGTTTGTTTGTTTGTTTTTCCAGAGTGTCTTGGCTTTCCATGCCTAAAATACTCTCATGGGCTCTTCAGCCAGTTCTGAATGCATTAAGGGCTGATTCTGAGGCCAGAGTGCTGTTTGGGGCATCTGCCATTCTATGAGTCTGCTGTGTATCCCACTTCCCATGTTGGATCGTTCTCTCCTTTTTATTTTTATCAGTTAGTATTGTGCTGGTGATTTTTTTATGTAAGTTGCTTAGGAAAGGATTCTCTGATATGGTGGCATTTGATCAAAGATCTGACAAAGATGAGGGAGTACACATAGAGATACCTGAAGAAAGAGCACTCCAGGCAGAGAGACGAGCAAGTATAAAGGGCCTGAAGTAGGATTATGGGTCATATACTTGACAAATATAAAGGATACCAATATGACTTGAGCAGAGAGAGAAAATAGTGATCAAGGATTAGTCAAGGGCTGGAGCCGTGGCTCACTTGGTTAATCCTCCGCCTGCAGTGCTGGCATCCCATATGGGCACCGGGTTCTAGTCCTGGATGCTTCTCTTCTAGTCCAGCTCTCTGCTGTGGCCCAGGAGGGCAATGGAGGATGGCCCAGGTGCTTGGGCCCCTGTGCACACATGGGAGGTCAGGAAGAAGCACCTGGCTCCTGGCTTCGGATCGGCGCAGCACCGGCCATAGCAGCCATTTGGAGGGTGAACCAACAGAAGGAAGACCTTTCTCTCTGTCTCTCTCTCTCACTGTCTATAACTCTACCTGTCAAATAATAAAAAAAAAGATGTAGTGAAGAGGTCCTAGACTTAAATCAGATGTAGCAATGCACAGGCCATGATTAATTAAGGCTTTCACTTTTACTCTGAGATAGGGAGCCACTAAAAGGTTTTTAAAAAAGAAGTGATGTCATTCTAGATTCTAGAGTCCAGAAGATGCTATGTACAGAATGGATTCTGGGGGACAAGGGCCAAAGCATAGAGACCACAGGGGAGAGACTTAGGCAATAATCTAGGGAAGAGATAACAGTCTTGGGCCAGGGTACAGGATTGAGGAGTGGTTGGATTTAGGGAATATTTCAAAGCACAGGCTGATAGGACTTGATGAGTAAGGTGTGGAATATGAGAAAAAGAGGATGTTTCCAAAGCTTTTGGCTTAAGCAATTTTAATTTGATTTGAATGCTTATGCTCCCTCTAAAATTCATGTTGAATCTTAATCCTCAATGCAACAATATTAAGAGATAAGGCCTTCAGGAAGTGATTAGGCTAAGACGGCTCCATCCTTATGGATTAGATTAGTGCTTTTATAAAAGGGCTAGAGCGGGACAAGAGTGCAGGCAAGGCCACAGTCTGCAGTGCTGGCATTCCATATGGGTGCCGGTTCAAGTCCTGGCTACTCCACTTCCAATCCAGCTCGCTGCTATGGCCTGGGAAAGCAGTGGAAGATGGCCCAAATCCTTAAGCTCCTAAACCCTTGTGGGAGACCCAGAGGAAGCTCCTGGTTCCTTGCTTCAGATAGACACAGCTCTGACCATTGCGGCCATCTGGGGAGTGAACCAGTGGATGGAGGACCTCTCTTTCTCTCTGCCTCTGCCTCTCTGTAACTCTGCCTTTCAAATAAATAAATAAATCTTTTTTAAAAAAACATCTGGAGGGAAATATTGAGATGCTTTTTTGCCCTTCCTTTCCTTCTGCCATGTGAGGACACAGTATCTCTCCCTTCTGAGGATGCATCACTCAACATCTTGGAAGCAGAGAGAGAGCAGCCCTTACCAGACATGGAACCTGCTGGCACCTTGATATTGGACTTCCAGCATTCATAACTGTGACAAATTTCTTTTCTTTATAAATTACCCAGTTGCACATATTTTGTTATGGCAGTGCAAACACACTAAGATAAACAAGAAGGATGGAGCTCCATTTCCTGAAATGAGAAACAGTATAGGAGGAATAAGCATGAGGATGGAGGTAGAAATCAAAAGTTCTGTTTTGAATGTGGTGTGTTTGAGGTGCCTCTAAAACATCTTAGTAGACAAATCAGTAGGCTGTTAGCTAATATGTAAGTTTTTTATTTTATTTTATTTTATTTTATTTTTTATTTTTGACAGGCAGAGTGGACAGTGAGAGAGTGAGAGACAGAGAGAAAGGTCTTCCTTTGTCGTTGGTTCACCCTCCAATGGCCGCCGCGGCCGGTCTCCCATGGGGTGCAGGGTCTCCTGGTCTCCCATGGGGTGCAGGGCCCAAGCATTTGGGCCATCCTCCACTGCACTCCTGGGCCACAGCAGAGAGCTGGCCTGGAAGAGGGGCAACCAGGACAGAATCCGGCGCCCTGACCGGGACTAGAACCCGGTGTGCCGGCGCTGCAAGGCGGAGGATTAGCCTGTTGAGCCACAGCACCAGCCAATAAGTTTTTATTTTAAAAATTTAATTGATTGATTTGTCTTTAAATGAAAGGTAGAGAGACAGAAACAGAGAAATCTTCTATCTGCTTCTGGTTCACTCCTCAAATACCTGCAACAGCCTGGAGTGGCCCAGGCCAAAGCCAGGAGCTTGGAACTCAATAGGGTTTCCTCATGTGAGTGGCATGGAATCAAGTACTTGAGTCATTATCTGCTGCTTTTTGGGGTGTGTATTAGCAGAAAGTTGGTATTCAGAGTAACACTGGGACTTGAATCTAGGCACTCTGATATTGGATGGCTGTCCCAAGCATCATCTTTTTTAAATCAAAATTTATTTATTTGAAAGGCAGACTGACAGAGAGAGGGGGGGGGGGCTCTTCCACCCACTGATTCTCTCTCCAAATGGCTGCAATGGCCCAGGCTGGGCCAGGCTAAAGACAGGAACCTGGAACTCTATTTGAGTCTCCCACATGTGTGGCAGAGACCCAAGCAGCTGGTCAAACTCCACAACTTTCCTAGGTACATTAGCAAGGAGCCAGATTGGAAGTGGAGCAGCCAGGACTTGTACTGGAGCTCATATGGGATGCTGGCATCCCAAGAGGTGGCTTAACCTCTTGTGCCACAGGATCAGCAAGCATCATCTTAATGACTGTGCCAAATGCTCACCAGAGTTTAGAGAACAGATTAGGGCTAGAGAGTTGTCCACAAATAGATGCTATTTAAAGCCACGAAACTTGATAACAGCATCCAGTGAATAAATGTAAATAGAAAAGAGGACAAAAGTCTGAGCCCTGGCAGTATTCAAACGTGTAGAGATAGGGAAGATAAGGGGAATCAGAAATGGAGATTAGGAAAGAGAAGTCAGAGAAGAAGAGAGAGAGTGGCGTCCCTGAAGCTAAGGGAGGAAAATGTTTCAAGGAGGAGGGAGTGATTAAATACTGCTGAGTAAACAAGAGGTCTGAGGACTGATCATTGGGTTTTGCAGCGGAGAGGCCATTTGTAACCTTGACAAGAACAGCTTGGTGTACTGGTGGGGGCAAAATTTGATTAGAGCAGTTACAAGGGAGAATGGGAGGAGAAAAAAAGAAATGGAAACACAACTAATTTAAACAAATGTTTGAGGCATTTTGTCATAAAGTACAACACAAATGGGGCGATTATAGGTGGGAGACAGGAAATGTGAGTCACAACAGTTTTTGTAAGATTGTAAACATTATAGCATGTTTTTGTGTTGATGTAAATGATCTGGTAAGTAGAAACATTTACTCAGGGAATGTGGGACAGCTAAGCAGGTGAGGGAGAATGATTGAGTGGATAAATATAAGGGTTGCCTTAGGAAGGCTCAGTAACAGTTTATTTATTTAAGGCACATTATATGGATTCACATGCAGGGCAGCAAGCAGATCTGGTTGTAGAAAGATGTGGAAGTTCCCTTTTGATTCTTCTATTTTTATCATCAAACTAAGAAACAAGATAATCAACCGAGAAAGAGGATAACAGAAATGTTCAATTATCAAGTTGTGGAAGAGAAGATAACCACTAATTTTCATTGTGCCCTTGTCATATTCCTGACATTTCACACACATTACCTCTTTCTCCGCAAGAACTATATGAGAATGGGTTTACAGGTGAGAAAACTCAGGCCCAGAGAGGTTGTAGAATTTGCCTAAGGTCATGTGTCATCAGCAAATAGCAGGGCCAAAATTTAAGCCTAGTCTGACTACAGAGTCCACACACCCTTTTCACTATTCCAAACACCATGGACATGAGGTTTTTTTATCTGCGTAACTAGAGGTATGGTGGTGCCACTACCAGGAATAGGGAAAACTTGAGCAAGAGCAGGTGGCAGAGATGGGAGAAGGAAGGGGCAGGGAGAGGGTATGGAAGAGGAGTTAGTTTGTGTTGTGATGTCTTTAATGTGCTAGCAGGAACAATTAAGTGGAAATCTCAGATGGCAATTGGAAGTTGTAAATTTGAGTTCAAGAAAAAGGTTAGGCCCAGCTCTGTGGTGTAATGGGTTGAGCCACCACCTGCAGTGCCGGCATCCCATGTGGGCACTGGTTCGAGTCCTGGATGCTCCACTTCCGATCCTGCTCTCTGCTATGGCCTGGGAAAGTAGTGGAGGATGGCTCAAGTGTTTGGGCCCCTCCACTCATGTGGGAGAACTGGAAGAGGCTCCAGACTCTTGGCTACTGATCGGCCCAGGTCTGGCCATTGTGGCCAGTTGGACGGTGAGCCAGCAGATGGAAGCCTTCTCTCTCTGCCTCTGCCTCTCTACCTTTCAAATAAATAAATAAATCTTAAAAAAAAAAAAAAAGGTCATGGGGCTAGTGTTGTGGTACAGCTGGTTAACTTGCTGCCTGCAACACCAGCATCCCATATGGGCACTGGTTTGAGTTCTGGCTGCTCTTCTTCCATCCCAGCTCTTTGCTATGGCCTTGGAAAGCAGTGGAAGGTCCTTGGGCCCCTGCACCCATGTGGGAGACAGATGAAGCTCCTGGTTCCTTCCTGGCCCAGCCTCAGCAGTTGTGGCCATTTAGGGAATGAATCAGTGGATGGAAGATCTCTCTTTCTGTAACAATGTCTTCCAAATAAATAAAATAAATCTTTATGAAAAGAGAAAGGTCACTAGGTTTGAGATGTGATATTGGGAGTCCTCTATCAGATGGTAAAAGTTTAGCTGGTGGAAGAGATTAAGGTTACCAAGCACTTGGGCTGTCAGCTGCTGCCTTCCCAGGCACGTTACAAGGAAGCTGCATCAGAAATAGAGTAGCAGCTGGACGGAGCCAGCACTCCACTATTGGGATGTGGGCATCCTCAGCAGGGCAAAACACACTGGGCCACAAATCTTGCTCCAGTAGTTCAGGTTTTAACCAGTTTGATAGCGGCAGACGTAAAAATGAGGGACAAGAGAGGAGGAGGCAATGCCTCTTCATACTTCAAAAGATATTCTGTGATTTGCCCAAGGTTTCAGCTACGAAGGTCTGTGGAAACCCAGCAGCCAGTAGGGGACACTCTGTGTTATCTCCGCAGAGTGTTGTGACATCGGTGCTCAGAACATCAAGGAGTGTGAGAAAGGGGGCAACATTCCAATCTGGGTCTTAGAAAGTGGGCCAAACGTTGAGTGTGAACCAGAAAAATCAACTTCCCGAAGAAAAGGGCATTTGCCAGGAAGAAAGATGGCGAGACCAGCTACTGAGGAAGTATCGCGATATGAGCTTCCGCGAGGATCAGGTGACGAGACTTGGAGTCTGCACGAGGAGGGCGGGGGTAAGAGCCCGGATTGGGCCAGAAGGTGGCGGGAGCGACGCAGGCGGCCCAAGTACTGCTGAGGGATTCGGTGGCGGGAATTGCTGTCATGGACCACATCACGGTGCCCAAGGTAAGGGGGAAAAAAAAAAATGAGGCGAGGCTGGGAGCTGCGAACGCCCTTTCGGTTCTTAGCGGGGAGCCTAGGCACACCCCCTCGTAGCCTTCTCAGGGTGCTCTTTGACGCCCCCTTCCCGTGCCGGGACCGGCGTTTTCTTTCTAGGTCACACCCCCTTTCAACCAAACTGTGGGCGTCGCGGCGGCGGCGGCGTCGCCGTCGCCGCCGTCGTGGTCGCGGGAAGCGGTGGTCTGCGCCAGCCAGCGTTCCCCGTGCGACACCGACGCCGCCCCCGCCCCCGCCCCCGCCCCCCAGCCCTCAGACCTCCGTGCCTCACGCCTACCTGCAGCTTCTTCCACACACGCCGCGCTTGTAACCGCTTTTCGCGAACACCCGGCGAGGTATCGCCGCCCGGAGAGTTACTTCCTTTACCCGTCCTCCTGGCGTCCCCTGCCCCTAGCATTGCTCGCCGACTGCTGGGAGCCCTAGCCCCACTCCGACTCCCCGCGTGGGTGGGTGTGTCGGGTGGGTGTTTTTTGGGGGCGCTGCATCTCTCCAGCCCGCGCTGGGCTTGAGGAAGGGGGTGGAGCTGAGCGGACCTGGCCCTGCCCAGCCGCGTGGAGAAACCTGAGGTGGCGTCGCCTGGCCGGTTCGCGCCTGTTTCTAACTGGCCCTCACTGAGAGTTTCTTCTGCTACTTGTTCTCGCTCATCTTTTTTTTTTTAAAAAAAAACTTTTATTTAATATATATTTCTAAAGTACAACTTTTGGATTATAGTGGTTTTCCCCCCATAACCTCCCTTCCACGGGCAAACCATCCCGTCTCCTACTCCCTCTCCCATCCCACCCATCCCATTCTTAATCAAGATTTCTTTTTTTTCTTTCTTTCTTCTAATTTTTTTTTTTTTTTTGACAGACAGAGTGGACAGTGAGAGAGAGAGACAGAGAGGAAAGGTCTTCCTTTTGCCATTGGTTCACCCTCCAATGGCGGCCGCAGCCAGTGTGCTGCGGCCAGCACACCGTGCTGATTCGAAGGCAGGAGCCAGGTGCTTCTCCGGTCTCCCATGGGGTGCAGGGCCCAAGCACTTGGGCCATCTTCCACTGCACTCGCTGGCCACAGCAGAGAGCTGGCCTGGAAGAGAGGCAACCGGGACAGAATCTGGCACCCCAACCGGGACTAGAACCCGGTGTGCCGGTTTCGAAAGGTGGAAGATTAGCCTAGTGAGCCGCGGCACCGGCCAAGATTCATTTTTAATTATCTTAAACTGTTGAAATCTCGCTCATCTTTTAGGGAGCCTGTCTTCTCTTCCCGCCGCCAGCCCCTTTCCATATAAATCCTCTCCCCTCTACCGGTTTTTTCCCTCCTTTCTGGTTCTGAGGAGTTCACAGCTAGTCTGGTGAATTTCTGCTATTGCTCCTAACAAACGTGACCCGGGTAACCGGGGTCCACACAAAAGTGCAGCGTGTTTTAGTTGAAGGATCATGGACTTTGAAGCCAGGGAGACTTGCCTTAGAGTGCTGGTTCCATCCTCCCCCCCCCCCCCCAAACTGCTAGCTAAAAACTTTAGACTATTTAACCTCTCTGACCCCTGACTTTCCTCATCTACCAAATGGGGATAGGGAAGTTTGCCCTGCTCGTTTCACAGGGTGGTTGTGAGGATTAAATAAAAAGATGTGTATTGAAGCTGTATTATAACTAATAGTGTTCTGCCCACCTGTTAACTTAAAACAGAGGTGGGGAACTTTTTTTTTTTTTTGCCAGGGGCTATTTGGGTATTTATAATTCACAAGCCATACAAAATTATCAACTTTAAAATTAGCCAGCTATAGATTTGTTGAATTTAGAATCCCACCTCTGCTTGCCTTGGCAGGGCCAGATCAAATGACTTTGTGGGCCTTCTACAGCGGCCACCATTCCCCACCGCTGGCTTAACACCTTGATGCTGCCTGATGTGCAACACAGGAACTCCAACTATTAAACTTCTGCTTTCCTGATTCCCTCTTTGTGAATGGAAGATAGCCACATCCTTTGTAGCAGCCAGCCTTGCCTTTTTCTGGGTTCTGTCCTTTTCAGGTCTTGTTGTTTGCACCAGGTTTCCTGCTATGTTATAGGATAGTGATTCCATTAAAGCAAAAGGCTGTCTGCTATCTACTCAACCAACTAACCTTACCTAGTTTAAAAGCAGCTCACCTAAATACTCTTTGTGGTATAATACACATATTGAGTATTTATATGGTAGGTCCTTACTAAAACCTGAATGGGAATAACAATTATTCACATGTTACAGATGAGAAAACTGAGTCCTGGGTGGAGTGACTTGTCTAACAATACGAGTGCTCAGTTTCACACTGTGCACGACTGGAATTTGGACCCACGAGAATATTTTTTTATTTTTATTTTTTATTTTTTTATTTAAAAGTCATAGTTACACAAAGAGGAGAGATGAGGGGTGGGACATCTTCCATCTGCTGGTTCACTCCTCAAATGGCTGCAGTGGCCGGAGTTGCGCCAATCCAAAGCCAGGAGCTTCTTCCGGGTCTCCCACGTGGGTTCAGGGGCCTAAGGACTTGGGCCATCTTCTTCTGCTTTCCCAGGCCATAGCAGAGAGCTGGATTGGAAATGGAGCAGCTGGGACTCGAACAGGAGCCCATATGGGATGCTGGCACTGCAGGCGGTGCCTTTACCCACTACACCACAGTGCCGACCCCCCAAGAGTATATTAACTGGCATTGTGGCCAGGCTCCATTTCTACTACATGGATGGATTTTGAGTCTTAAAAATTTATTGTCATTTTATTTGAAAGGCAGAGACAGGCAGAGAGAAGTCTTCTAGCCTCTGGTTCACTCTCCAAATGCCCACAACAGTCAGAACTGGACCAGGCCAAAGCCAAGAGCCTGGAACTCCATTTGGGTCTCCTTTATGGGTGGCAGGGACTCAAGTACCTCAGATATCATCCACTGCCTTGCAGGATATATATTAGCGGGAAGCTGGGTGAGAAGCAAAGGAGCCAGGACTCAAACCAGGCACTCCAGCATGGGATGTGGATGTTGCATTCAGTGACTTAAGCTACTCTGTCAAACATCTCCCCATTGTGCGTTTCGAAATACAAATAAAAACCGCAAATAAAGATAATTTAAACAAATTTGGCATTTATTTTGGTGCCTGGCAGGACTGTGAGTGCCCAGAGGTGGTATTCTGCTATAGTCAGTTTTTTTTTTTTTTTTTTTTTTTTTTTTTTTTTTTTTTTGCTCTCCTGAGTTTCTGGGAAGGATTAGGGCTGAACTGATAGATAAGGATTAAGATGGCATCCCTCTTTTTTCTTTTAAGATTTATTTATTATTTGAAAGGCAGAATTACAGAGAGGCAGGGGCAGAGAGAGAGGTCTTACATCTGCTGATTCACTCCCTAAATGGCCGAAACGGCTGGAACTGTGTTCGTCAGGAGCCAGGTGCTTCCTCTGGGTCTCCCACATGGGTGCAGGGGCCCAAGGACTTGGGCCATCTTCCAAAGCTCTCCCAGGCCATAGCAAAGAGCTACATCCGAAGTGAAGGAGCCAGGACTCAAACCGGCATCCATATGGGATGCCAGCACTGCAGGTGGCAACTTTACTCTCTATGTCACAGCACCAGCCCCAGCATCCCTCTTTTTAACTCACTGTTTCCAACAAAAGAAGAAACATCTGTCTTGTCTACTTTAGGACAAAGAGATAATTATGAATTGATCTGTCTGCATGTCATGTGCAGAGATTACTTTTAGATTTTGCTTTCTTGGGGACTGAAATTGTGGCACAGCAGATAAAACCATGGCATGTGACATTGCCATTTCATGTTGATGCCAGCATCCCATTTTGGAGCCCCAGTTCAAGTCCTGAGCTGTTCCACTTCTGATCCTGCTCCCTGCTAATGTGCCTGGGGAGGCAGTGGAGGATGGCTCAACTACTTGAGCCCTTGCAACCCATGTGAGAGACCCAGATGGAGTTTGGGTTCCTGACTACAACCTGGATCATTCCTGGCCCTTGGGGCCATTTGAAGAGTGAACCAGTGGATGGAAGATATCTCTCTGTGTGTCTCTGTCTCTGTCCTCTCCCTGACTCTCTGTAATTCTTTAAAATAAATTTTTAATTTTTTGTTTTCTTTTTAAATGTATTTCCATTTTATTTGAGATAACACAGAGAGCAAGAGTAAGAGTGCGAGAGTTCTTCCATCTACTAATTCATTCTCCAAAGGCTTGCAACAGCCAGGGCTAGGCCAGGCCAAAGCTAGGAGCCTGGAACTCAAACCGGGTCTCTCACATGACAGGGATGCAACTCCTTGAGCCATCATTTTATGCCTCCCATGGCATGCATTAGCAGGAAGCTGGATCAGAATCAGAGTAGTCACAACTTGAACCAGACACTCTGGTACGGGATGCAGGTGTCTCAAGTGGCAATATAACTGCTGTGCCAAATACCCTGCATTTTTTTTTTAAATTAACTTATTTTATTTGAAATACAAGGACAGAGAGGGATATTCCGTTGCTGGTTCACTCCCCAAATGCCTGCTCCAGCCAGGGCTAAACCAGGCTGGAGCGAGGACCCTGGAACTCAGGATGGAGCTCTCATCTGAGTGAAAGATACCTGAGTACTTAGGAAATCATCTGCTGTCACCCAGGATGCATACAGCAGGGAACTAGAATCAGAAACATTGTTGGACTTGAACTCACTCAGACAGATATGGGCATCCCAAGCAGCATCTTAATTGCTAAGCCAAACACTTGCTCAAAAATGACTCTTATTTAGGCTCTTATTTGGAGTTTTTATCTCCTCAGGAAGACTGATTAACTTTTTGTTTTTTAATATTTTTACTTAAGGAATATTTGGCTTAGCAGTTAGGATGCCTGCATCCCATATTGGAGTACATGGTTGGCATCCTGGCACTTTTTTTGATCTAACTTCCTGCTAATGCACATCATAGGCAGCAGATGATGGCTCAGATACTCGGGCCCCTGCCACCCACATGGGAGACCTAGATTGGGTTCTGGGATGCCAGGTTCAACCTGGCCCAGCCCTGGCTCTTGCTGGCATTTGAGGAGTGAACCAGCAGATGGAAGAACTCTTTCCATCTCTCTGTCTCTCTCTGCCTTTCAAATAAAATTTGAAAAATTAAAATTATTTTTTGAGGGGGGGGAGAGAGAGAAAATGCTCTCATCCACTGGCTTACTCCCCAACTGCTTGTAATAGACAGCCAAGGCTGGATAGCCAGGGATAGGGAAAAGCAGAAGCTGGGAGCTAGGAACTCAATCCAAGTCTCCCATTATGGCAGGAACCCAATTACTTGAGCCATCATTGGTGCTTCCCAGAGTCTGTATTGGGAGGAGGCTGAAATCAGGAACTGGAGACAGGAATTAAACCCAGGCATGGGGCTGGTGCTGTGGCATAGTGCATAAAGCGAGTCCTGGCTGCTCTACTTCTGATCCAGCTCTCTGCTATGGCCTTCTACTGTTTAGTTGAAGATGGCCCAACTCCTTGGGCACCTGCACCCATGTGGGAGACCCAGAAGAAGCTCCTGGTTCCTGGCTTCGGATCAGCACAGCTCCGGCCATTGCGGCCAATTGGGGAGTGAACCAGCAGATGGAAGATCTTTCTCTCTCTCTCCTTTCTGTGTAACTCTGCTGTTCAAATAAATGAAATCTTAAAAACAGAGTGCTACAATTCATTAAAAAATAAATAAACCCAGACACTTCAGTGTAGGATATGATTATCCTAACTGGTGGCTTAATTGCTAAGTCAAATCCCTTCTTAGATAAACTATTTTAAAAATGTGTTAAAGCGTGGTATCCGTGTGGACAAGTTCATGTAAATTTATAGGTCAATGAATGTTCCCAAACAAGACACACCCATATAACTAGCACTGAGATCAAGAAACAACATTATTAGGGGTCCCCCTCGTGGCCCCTTCTATCAGTACCCTTCTCAAGGGTAAACCACTGTCCTGAATTCTAACAGGTGACATCATTTGTGCCTCTTTTGTACTTAATATAAATTGACTCATTTTGTATTAATGGATTCACAAAGAATATGCATAGCCTTTTGTGTCTGACTACTTCTTTCACTATTGTTTGAAAGATTTATCCATGATATTCCTTATAGTTATACAGCAATGATAATCTATGATATTTTGTAATGTTAAAATACTACATGTGCTTTATCCATTCATCTTTGATGGCAAATGTCCAGATCTATTACCAATAAAACGTTCTTTTGGTGGTTGTATATGCATTTTTGTTGGGATGTACCTAGGAGTACATCTAGCACTACCAATTTACACTCCCACTACCTATGTATGAGGAAAGAACTGTTATAACTTAGGATTCAATGACCGTTTTTGTAACACTGCAGGCCTACCCTGAAGTTCAGTCTTTCTGTATGAACCATAATTTGTTCTTTGTACTTTTCTCTATCATCATTACGTCTTTGTCAGGTAGCACCTAGAATTCTCAATTACCTCCCCTTCCTGGAATGAAACCTTATTAATTAGGATTTATTTAGTTAACATTTATTGAGCTTCAGCTGGCTTGGAAATTTACTCTTGGTTTAAGAATGCATGCTCCAGAGCCAGACTGTTGGATTTCACATCTCAGCTCTGCTCCTTAACTAGCTTTTGAGTGAATATGTAACCTTTCTGTGCCTCAGGTTTTTTGCCTGTAAAATGGTGATGTAATATTACCTTCCTCTGGCCGGCGCCACAACTCACTAGGCTAATCCTCCACCTGCGGCGCTAGCACACCAGGTTCTAGTCCCAGTCGGGGCGCTGGATTCTGTCCTGGTTGCCCCTCTTCCAGTCCAGCTCTCTGCTCTGGCTTGGAAGTGCAGTGGAGGATGGCCCAAGTCCTTGGGCCCTGCACCTGCATGGGAGACCAGGAGAAGCACCTGGCTCCTGGCTTCGGATCGGCGTGGTGCACTGGCCATGGCGGCCATTGGAGGGTGAACCAACGGTAAAGGAAGACCTTTCTCTCTCTCTCTCTCTCTCTCTCTCTCTCTCTCCCTCCCTCCCTCCCTCCCTCCACTCTGCCTGTCCAAAAAATATATATATATTACCTTCCTCACAGGGTTGTTACAAAGATTGAATTAATATTTATAAGGTTGTTTAGAATAATTCCTAGTACATGGTAGATGCTTAATTTAACTACCAGTTACTGTCATCAGTTATTTACAGAACCTCACATTAGTTGTTAAGGATATATAGTTGTCGTAGGTATAGCAACTGACTTCTAAAACCTCTATTTTTAATTTATTTACTATTTTTAAAATATTTATTTATTTATTTTGGAAAAGGCCTACAACAACCAGGACTGGGCCAGGCCTAACCCAGGAACCAGGAACTCAGTACAGTTCTGCTATGTGGATCTCAGTCAAGTACTGAGTAATCACCTGCTGCCAATTAAGGTGTACATTATCAGGGAACTAGAATCAGGAATGGAGTTGAGACTCAATTCCAGGCTCTAACAGGATGTGCAGGTATTCCAAGTGCTGTTTTAACTGCTGTGCCAAATACCTGCCTCTGGGGTCTCTTTAATGGTAGATTTTAAAAAGTTATTGATTAATCGATTGGAGAAGCAGAAAGAGAGAGCACCTAGCTACTATTTTACTTCCCAGATGCCTGCAATACCTGGGTCAGGCTGAAACCAGCAGCTTGGAACTTAATCCAGGTCTCCCATGTGGGTATCAGCAACCCAGTTATATGATCATCACTGCTGCCTCCCAGGATCTTCATTAGCAGTAAGCTGGAGTCAGAAACCAGAGCACAGGGGGCCCTGCATTGTGGTACAGTGAGGTAAGCTGCCACCTGCAATGCCAACATCCCATATGGGACCACTCGTTCAAGTCCGAGTTCCTTTGCTTCCACTCCCTACTAATGTGCCTAGGAAGGTAGCGGAGGATTGCTCAAGCCATTCTGGGTTCCTGGCTTTGGCCTGGCCCAGTGCTGGCCATTGTGACCATTTGGGGAATGAACCAGCAGATGGAAGCTATCTCCCTCTCCCTCCCCAGCCTCTCCCTTCCCCCTTCCACACCCCTTTCTTCTCCCCCTCCCTTCCTCCTCTCCTCCTCCCATAAATAAGCATTAGAAAAAAAGCCAGAGTTGGATATCAAACCTAAGTACTTGATATGGGATTCAAGAGTCTAAATCAGCACCTTAACTGCTAGGCTAAATTACCACTTCTTCAGGATCTTATAATCAAATGAGGTGATGAGATATCAAGCATCAGATCCAAGAGTGAATATGAGAACATTCATGAGTGTGACAAATAAAATATGGGAGTTTAAAGGTGAACACAGTTCAGTTCCAGATGGGATGTGAGGAGTGTGAAATGACGAGATTGCTATGGTGAGTATGGCATTTAAACTGAGTCTGAATAAACAGGATTTTATTCCTCAGAGATTACAATGGACAGGATGACTCCCTATTAAGGGAACAGCAAGGATGTAAGCTCAGAGGCAGGTACTAATGTAGGCAAGGGGATGAGGAGTATTTAGCAAGGAATTAAGCTGGAGAGATAAGTTTTGTAGATTGTGAATGATCTTGAATGTTTTTTTAAAAGATTTATTTATTTGAAAGTCAGAGTTACACAGAGAGAGGAGAGGCAGAGAGAGAGGAAAAAAGAGAAAGATCTCCCATCTGCTGGTTCACTCCCCAACTGGCCACAATGGCCGGAGCTGCGCCCATCAGAAGCCAGCAGCCTCTTCCTGGTCTCCCACGTGGGTGCAAGGGCCCAAGGACTTGGGCCATCTTCTGCTTTCCCAGGCCATAGCAGAGAGCTGGATTGGAAGTGGAGCAGCTGGGTCATGAACCTGCACCCACATGGGATGCCGGCGCTTCAGGCTAGGGCGTTAACCCGCTGGGCCACAGTGCCAGCCCCAACCTTGAATGTTAACACTGAGGAATTTGAACTTAGTTCTGTAGCAAAGAGCTGCTAAAACTTTGTGAGTCTAGAAATATTAAAGTTAGGACGTTTCAACAGATTCTATAAATGCAGAATGGTAATGAGATTTATTGGCATGATTAAAATGTTCTAAATTATGTCGTGGTTGTACAACTATTTAAATTTACTGAAAACCTCTTAATTTTTCACTTAAAATGAGTAAGTTTTTTTTTATACTTCAATAGAGCTGCAATCAATACATAAGTTAAGATTGTTCTGGTGATAATCCAAGCTATTATTTCACAAACATGAAAGCTGAGGCCCAGAGAGCTGAAGTTTCTTGTTCAAGGTCAAACATTTAACAAGTAGCAGAAGCAGCATTGTCTAGTTTAGTATGCATGGCTGGTTCAGACTATGATAAACTTTGTGGAGTTATAGAAACAACAGCCAAAATAATTGGAGTGTCGCTGGGTTAGCATGCTCATCTGAGTAATTTAAAAAGTAATTACACCTTGTAGTACCTTACAAGATGTTTTTTTAACTACTTTTTACCTATTCTGAAGGAGATTACAATTTATATGATGCTTTCCTAGAAGCAGGTAGTATTTGGCTTGACTTCAGGAAAAAGACCAAATTTAATGTTTAATTATAGTAGCCTTAGTACTTAGCATAATTGCATCCTGTTCTTTTTCATGGCTTGGATTTTCTGTTCTAAAAACCCAATTGTAGATCTGTTTTATCATAAACCACCTCAAATCCATTTAGGAAATAGGCAGAGTCAAAATAAACTAATATAAAACTGGATAAATAAATGTTTTTCATTATCAAGGAAATGGGATTTCTAGAGGTGAGAATAGTGCTCCTTTCCTCCAGTTCTTGAAAATCTAAATCCATTTAGCCTCACTTTGATTCTTTAGTCTGGGAAGTAGTATGATACAGTGGAAAAAGGATGAACAGACTGTTGGATTAAAGATATGTTATTTATTGCCCCTGAGTTCTTAGGCAGACCACTTAATTACTCTGAGTCTCAGTTTCCACATTTGTAAAGTGAGGTTAATAGCTACCTCTTGGGACTATGATGAAGATTAAGTTATGATGAGAGCCTGGCAATACTATGTGATCAATAACCGTGTGTTCTCTTCCTTTTTGTTATAAATTTATTTGTTATAAATTTATTTATTTTAGAGGCAGAACCCTGCGATAAAGAACTTTCTTATATTTGTTTTCCTACCCTGATCACAAAAGTGTGTGTGTTGGTGGCTGTGTATCTACATCTATTGATATCCTGTGGAACTAGGATTTGTAAACCATGCTTTGAGAAATGCTGATATAAATCTGGAAGGTTCCTTCTAACCCTTAGCGCCTAATGATCGATGTAGGCACTGTAAGATGCAGAATTCCTTTCTAAGTCTCAAATTTGCTTTAAGTGGAAGGGTACTGAAAAGTAG
Source organism: Sylvilagus floridanus (assembly GCA_949820135.1). Classification (NCBI taxonomy): domain Eukaryota; kingdom Metazoa; phylum Chordata; class Mammalia; order Lagomorpha; family Leporidae; genus Sylvilagus; species Sylvilagus floridanus. The sequence goes on from OX463223.1 coordinate 85,789,222, forward strand.
GGTATGGGAAGGTTTAAGTTCAAGGCTGGTATAGATTGCATTTTTAACACTAGCTTCAAATGACTTTGTATATATTGATACAAAGGAGTTCATTTGCATTTCACTCTTTCCTAATCTATTTTTATCAATTTTTACTTTAAAAAGCCCTAAGCATCCCTAATGCTTGCCATTATAGCAAGATACGGCCTTTTTAATATGTGCAAGGCACAGTGGTTGTTTTCATGATGAATGCTCTCTGCTATCGGAGGCAATGCCACACAGTGCACGGCTTGCTTTGACATGAATGCAGCTGCTGGATAATGTTAAATTGTTGATATTCTGGAGCCAGATGTCTTGTTTTTAAGTTATTTATTTTTCCAGTTTATCCAAGTTATTGTCAATGATTGTGTTAAATCAGGATAGTAAATAGATTCAGAGACCTCTGAAGTGCAACTTATTTCCCCTCTGCCTCCCTTCCTGGAAGAGAAATGCAAACACATGGTTTATGGCTTTACCAAGAGCAAAGATATTATATGTAAATGTCAGATTGCTCTGTCTACAGCTTAGGCATGCAAAACAACAAAGCAATTGGATGGCTTTCCTGCAAATTAAAGTCTCTACAGTACCTAGTGGTTTGAATAATAATTTGAGTGTCTCCCGAAGGCTCATGTGTTGGAAGCTTGATCCCCAGAATCTTATGTTAATGAATTACAGATGGACATTAATTAGATTATGGTGTCTGAAGGTGGGGTCTTTGAAAATGATTGGATTGGATTAGGTTGTTAGGGCAGAGCTTCTGATCAAATTGTGAGTACGTTATAAAGAGAAACCATATAGAAGATAATGAGTATGCTCCTGACTCTGTTTTTTGGCTTGCTGTTTGTCCTTCCCCACATGCTCCACTGTTGCCAGCCTCCACCCTCATCAGATGCTTGTCCAACACCACTGTCCAGTCTTGAATTACGAGCCCTCAAAACCCTGAGAGCCAAAATAAACCTTTCCTAAGTAGCTACTTTCAGCTATTTGTTATAGTGGTGAAAAACTGATACAGTGGTGGTCAGCTTCTTTTCTGTTACCTTTGTCTCTATTCTCCCTTCTTTTCCTCTTTATCTCTTGTCCCTTCTCTGTCTTTTCCTTTCCTTTCTCTCCACTCTTGTTTCTTCTTTCTCCCTCTTGTTCCTTCCTTTCTCTATACACACATACATATAATGATACTAAGGTTTCTTTTTTAAAAAAAATCTTTTAAAAAAAAAAAAAAAAAAAAAAAAAAAAAGAATTGTGTTCTTTAGGGAATTTCAATGATGGCAAAGTAGGCTTCAGTCAGACTAGGGGCTATATCAGGAGGTTACTTTTTTTCTTAGCACCAAAATAAAGCTTTTTTAAAATTTTATTGAAGGTATACAAGTTTCCTGTGTTTCATATATACAGATTTAGGAACATAGTGATACTTTCCATAGTGATACTCTTCCTCCCTGAGAATTCAGTCCACTCCTTCTACTTTTTTTTTTCCCAAAAGTTAATAGTGTTGGGGCCCGCACTTTGGTGTAGCAGGGAAAGCTGCTGCCTGCAATACCAACATCCCATATGGGTGCCAGTTTGAATCCTGGCTGCTCCACTTCCGATCCACCTCTCTGTTATGGCTTGGGAAAGCAGTAGAAAATGGCCCAAGTCCTTGGGACCCCGCAACCACGTGGGAAACCGGGAAGAAGCTCCTGGCTTCTGATCAGCGCAGTTGCAGCTGTTGCAGCCAATTGGGGAGTGAACTAAGGAGTGGAAGACCTCCCTCCCACCCTCCCTCCCTCACTCTCTCTCTGCCTCTGCCTCTGCCTCTGCCTCTCCTTCTCTCTCTGTGTAACTCTGACTTTTAAATAAATCAATCAATCTTTTAAAAAAGTTAATAGTGTTATTTTTTGGAGCAGTTTTAGTTTTACAGGAAAATTGAATGGATAGTACAGAGAGGTCTTATATTTATCCTCACCAGCTCCTCTAGTTTCTTCCTATTATTAACATCTTTCATTAGTGGTACATTTCTTAAAGTTGATGAGCCAATATTGATACACCAGCATTATTAATTAAAATCCATAATAATTTACATTAGATTTCACTTTATGAGTTTTAACTAACATGTAGAGATACGTATCTACCAGTATGGGATTTTACAGATAGGTTTCACTGCCCTAAAAATCTGTGCCAGTGTTTTGGCACAGTGGGTAAGCCACCATTTGTCCTGCTGGCATCACATATCAGTGCCAGTTCGAGTCTTGGCTACTCCAGTTCTGATCCAGCTCCTGCTGATGTGCTGGGGAAAACAACAGAAGGTGACCCAAGTACTTGGACCCCTGTCATCCCTGTGGGAAACCCTAATGGAGTTCCAGCCTCTTGGCTGGAACTAGTCTAGCTCCAGCTGTTGCAGGCATTTGGGGAGTGAACCAGGAATGGAAGAGCACTCTCTCTCTTGCTCTCTCACTCCCTCTGTGTGTGTGTGTGTGTGTATGTGTGTCTGTCCCCTCTCCCTGTCACTCTGCCTTTCAAATAAATAATTCCTTAAAAAGTTGCATGCTACACCTGTTTATACTGCCTGCCTTTCTCCCTGAACTCCTGGCAGTCACTAATGTCCATAGTTTTACCTTTTCCCAAAGTTGTATAGTTGTAATAAGACAATATATAGCCTTCTCAACTTAGCTTCTTAGCAATATCCATTTAAGATTTCCTCCAAGTCTTTTCATAGTTTGATAGCTCATTTCATTTACTTTCACTGTATAATGCTCCATTGTCTGAATGTACCACAATTAAGTTCTCCACTCAGGGCTGGTGCTGTGGCATAGTGGTTTAAAGCCTCGGTCTGCAGGGCTGGCATCCCATTTGGGTGCTGGTTCTAGTCCTGGCTTTTCTACTTCCAATCCAGCTCCCTGCTCTTGGACCTGGGAAAGCATCAGAGGATAGCCCTAGTCCTTGGGCCCCTACACCCATGTGGGAGACCTGAAAGAAACTCTGGGCCCCTCGCTCTGGATGGGCTCAGCTCTGGCTGTTGCAGACATTTGGGGACCGAACCAGTGGATGGAAGACCTGTCTCTTTGTTTCTGTCTCTACCTCTCTCTGTAACTCTTTCAAAATAACTAAAGTGAATCTTTTTTTTTTTTTTTGATAGGCAGAGAGACAGAGTTAGACAGTGTGAGAGAGAGACAGAGAGAGAGTTAGAGACAGTGAGAGAGACAAAGAGAAAGGTCTTCCTTCTGTTGGTTCACTCCCCTAATGGCCGCTATGGCTGGCGCTGCGCTGACCCAAAGCCAGGAGCTGAGTACTTCCTCCCTGTCTCCCATGCAAGTGCAGGGACCCAAGTACTTGAGCCATCCTCCACTGCCCTCCCGAGCCATAGCAGAGAGATGGACTGGAAGAGAAGCAACCGGGACTAGTACTCAGCACCCCAACCAGGACTAGAACCCAAGGTGCCGGTGCTGCAGGTGGAGGATTAGCCACGTGAGCCATGGTGCCGGCCCAAAATAAATCTTAAAAAAAAAAAAAAGTTCTCCACTCACCTGTTGAAGGAAATCTAAGTTTTGACAGTTATGGATAAAGCTTTAATAAACATGTACAGGTTTTTCTGGAGACATTTTTTTCCCCAAAGAAACATTTTATTTAAAGAATAGAAACTTCATGCATTTCATAAGTTCAACTTTAGGAACACAGTGATTCTTCCCACCATACCTGCCCTCCCACACACACTCCCCACCCCTCTACCTCCTCCCTCTCCCTTTCCTAGTCCTATTCTCCACTAAGATCCATTTTTGATTAACTTTATACACAGAAGACCAATTCTATGTTAAGAGTTCAACAATTTGTACACAAAAAACCTGTTCTTCAACAGTCGAGACAAAGACTCTTCAAAGTCATTGCATCTTGAAGTTAATTTCACTTCTTTTTTTTAGAAACTTAATTCTAATTAGAATTAATTATATTCTTTAAAGAAGCACCTAGGAATGATACATCTTTTGTGAGCACTTAGACATAATTATAATAGAACTCTTTGAGGACAGAGGTCCTGATTGGAAAGTTAGTGCACAGTGACTCCTGTTAACAATTAACAGTCTTATGTATGGCATCAGTGATCACCTGAGGCTCTTGGCATGAGCTGCCTAGGCTATGGAAGCCTTTTGAATCCAAAAACTCAAAAACTCCATCAGTATTTAGACAAAGCCATAAGCAAAGTGGAAGTTCTCTCTCCCCTTCAGAGAAAAGTACTTCCTTCTTTAATGACCACTTCTTTCCACTGGGGTCTCACCCACTGAGGTCCTTCATGTAGGACACTTTTTGCTGCAGTGTCTTGGCTTTCTATGCCTGTAATGCTCTTGTGGGCTTTTCAGCCAGACCAGATGCCCTAAGGGCTGATTCTGAGGTCAGAGTGCTACTTAAAGCAATTGTTCTATGAATCTGTTGTGTGGACTGATTCCCATGTTGGAGCATTCCCTCCTTTTTTAATTCTATCTGTTATTATTACCAGACCCTTAATCCTATCCATATGATCACTTTAACACTTAAGATGATGTTTTTACTACCCTGTTTAAGGGGATTTGGGCTCCCATGGCAAGTTTTTAAACTGTACCCTTAGAAGTTAGTCTGGAGCAATGTATGCAGAACTATACAGCTTTACAGTTATAAACTTCATACACTTAATTATTACTTTAGGAACATGGTGATGAGACAATATTTCAACTGGTTAGTATAAATTGTACGAAGTAGCACAATTGTTGGATCATATGGTAAAGGGTTTATTTTTTTTTATTTATTTTTTTTTTAAATAAAGCTTTTATTTAAAGAATATAAATTTCCAAAAAAATAGCTTATGGATTACAGTGGCTTCCCCCCCCATAACTTATATTCTTTAAATAAAAGCGTTATAAAAAAAAAACAAATGTTAAACAGAAAAAAAAAAAAAAAAAAAAGAAAATGAAAAAAAAAACTTGGTGTTACATTGGAAATTGCATAGAAAATTAATTCAAAAACTATATATCATGTAGGATCTCTGTCCTTAATGTGCTGTACATTGTGAATTAATACTATAACTAGTACTCCAACAGTATTTTTCACTTTGTGTTGCTATGTGAGGGTTGCAGGTGGGAGGGAAGTTAAAGGGTTTATTTAGGTTTGTAAGAAGCTTCCACTTGTCTTCCATAGTGGCTATACTATTTTGTATTCCACCAGCAATGAATGAGAGTTCCTGTGGCTTGAAATCATCAACAGCATTTGGTGTTGTCAGTGTTTTTGGTTTTTAACACTCCAATAGGTGTGTACTGGTATCTTATTGCCATAATTTATAATTTCCTAATGAAAAATTATATTGAGCATCTTTTTATGTGCTTGTTTGGTGAGGCATCTGTTCAGATCTTTTGCCCATTTGTTAATTGGATTATTCTCTATTGTGGATTTTTTAAAGTTCTTGTGTATTTGTATGTTAATCCTTTATCAGAGATGCATTTTGCAGATATTTTCTCCCAGTGTGCGTCATGTCTTCATTTTATTAACAATGTCCTTCACAGAGCAGAAGTTTTAAATTTTAATAAAGTTCAGCATAACCCTGTTTTTCTTTGATGGATGCTGTTTTTGGTGTTGTCTGTAAGAAACCATCATCAAACTAATGTCAACTAGATTTCCACTGATGTTATCTTCTAAGAGATTTTTAGTTTTACATTTTACATTTAAGTCTTTGATCTATTTTGAGTTAACTTTTGTGAAAGGTATAAGGTCTGTGTCAAGATTACACTTTTTTTTTTATTTAGATGTTAAGTGTTGGTACCATTAATTGCAAAAGATATCCTTTTTTCGAATTGCATTTGTTCCTTTTCAAGGGAGCTGCTAGTAATTGTATTTGCATGGGTCTATTTCTGAGCCTTCTGTCCTTTTCCATTGATCTCTCTGTTCTTTCCCCAATAGTACATTGTTTAAGTTAGTGTAATTTTATAGTTAAGTCGTAAAGTTGGGTAGCATTAGTCTTCTGAGTTTCTTCTCTTCTTGTTCCTGGTCTTAACAGGAAGACATCTAATTTCTCACAATTAAGTATGTCATTAACTATAGGGTTTTTGTTAATATTCTTTATCAAATTTAGGAAGTTCCTCTCTATTCGTAGTTTAAGAGTTTTTATGATGAATAGATATTGTATTTTGTCAAATGCTTTTTCTACGTCAGTGATAGGATCCTATGATTTTTTTTTTCATCTTTAACTGATTTTCTCATGTGTGCCAGCCTTGCACAAATGGAATAAATTCCACTTGGTTGTGGTGTATAATTCTTTTTATGCATTACTGGATTCAGTTTGCTAATTGTTATAGGTTGAATTGTGTCCCATAGACATTCATATATTGAAGTCCTAACCCCCAGTGTCTTAGAAGGTTACCTAATTTGAAGATAGGATCCATAGGATGCAGTCACATTAAAATGAGTTCATTTGGGTGAGCCATAACTCAAAAGTGACTGATGTGCACATGAGAGGGGGAAATGTGGACATAAGCGTGTATAGGAAGCAGATGATGTGAAAAGACATAAGGGCAAGATGTCTGCAAGCCATTGAGAGAGGACTAGAACAAATCCTTCCCTCACAGCACCTAGGAGGAACCAACCCTGCTGAAACATTGGTTTTAGACTTCTAGCTTCCAGAACTGTGAGATAATAACTTTGTTTTTTAAGCCTCTCAGTTTCTGGTATTTGTTACGGCAGCCCTAGCAAACTAATACACCAGTATTTCAGGGAGGACTTTTATACTTGTGTTCAAGAGAAAAATTGGTCTGTATTGTTCTTTCTTATTACATATTTTCTAGTTTTAGTGTTAGGGTAATGCATACCTTATGGAATAAGTTAGGAAAGGTCAGACATTTGGCCTAGCAGTTAAGACCCTGGTTGGGATGCCTAACATCTTATATAGGAGTGCCTGGGTTCAGCTCCTGGCTCCACTCATGATTGCAGCTTTTGTTTACATCTTAGGAGGCAGCAGGTAAGGGCTCAAGTAGTTGGGTCTCTGCCACCTGTGTGGTAGACCTGGATTGAGTTCCTGACTCTTGGCTTAGGCCTGACCCAGTCCCAGCTGTTGCAGGCATTTGGAGAGTAAACCCAGTGGATGGGTTTTCCCTCTGTCCCTCTCTCTCTCCTTCCTTCTGTCTTTCTCCCTCTCCTGCTCCCCTCCTCCTCCATCTTTGTGCCTCTCAAATAAATACATCTTTTTTTTTAAATGGAAGTATTCTCTCTGCTTCTGTCTTCTGGAGTAGATGTCAGAGAATTGCTGTAATTTCTTCCTTAAGTGTTTGATCTAGTTCATCAGTGAATCCATTAAATCCATTAAATCCATTGGAAGATTATTATTTCTTTAATAGATGCATGTTACTATATTTGTGTTTTGGTAGAATATCTTTCAAGGTATTGATCATTTTCCTAGGTTGTCGATTCAGTGGGCATAGACTTATTCATAATTTTTTTCATTATCTGTTTAACATACATGGGATCAGTAGTAGTGGTGTCTCTTTCATTTCTGGCATTAGTTATTTGTGTATTCATCCTCTTTCTTAGTTAAATAAAAAAATAGCTTGGGCTTTCATTGATTTTCTCTATTAATTTCCTGGTATGAATTTGTTGATTTTAAGTATTTCTTCTTACTTCAGATTTAGTTTACTCCCCCTTTTTTGTTTTGTTTTTATTTTCCTAAGGTGGAAATTTAGATTATTGATTTTAGATCTTTCTTCTGATAAATGCATTTAATGCTATAAATTTCACTCTAAGCACTGATTTTGTTATATGCTACAAATTTTGTTAAGGTGTATTTTCATGTAGCTCAAATTTTAAAAAGAATTTCTCTGAAAACTTTGACCCATGTTATTTAGAAGTATGTTGTTTAATATCCAGGTATCTTGTGATTTTTCCAGCTATCTTTCTGTTAATTCTGGCCCAATTCTCTTGTAGTCTGGAAACATACTTCATATGATTTCTGTATAAATTTCTGCCTGTGATGCCAGAATCCCATATAGGTGCCAATTCATGTTCCAGCTGCTTCCACTTATGATCCTGGGAAAAGCAGTGGAAAATGGCCCAAATGTTTAGCCCCTGCAACTCATGTGGGGGAGCCAGACTAAGTTCCTGGCTTTGGCCTATCTCAGCCCTGTCCATTGTGGCCATCTGGAGAATGAACCAGTAGGTAGAAGATCTGCCTCTGTGTGTGTGTGTGTCCCTCTCTATAACTCTGACTTTCAAATAAATAAATAAACCTAAAGGGGCCGGCACTGTGGTGCAGTGGGTTAGTCCTCCGCACTGGCAGCACTGGCATCCCATATGGGTGCTGGTTCTAGTCCCAGCTGCTCCTCTTCCAGTCCAGCTCTCTGCTGTGGCCTGGGAGTGCAGTGGAGGATGGCCCAAGTCCTTGGATCCTGCACTCGCATGGGAGACCAGGATGAAGCACCTGGTGGCTCCTGGCTTCGGATCAGCGCAGTGTGCCGGCCGCAACACACCAGCCGTAGCGGCCACTTGGGGGGTGAACCAATGGAAAAAGGAACACCTTTCTTTCTGTCTCTCTCTCTCGCTAATTCTGCCTGTAAAAAAAAAAAAAAAGGAAATATTCTGTAGATTTCATTTATAGTCACTTGATGATGGTGCTGGTGATTTTCTGCCTGATGAATCTTTTAATACAAGAGTGTTGAGGTATACAATGATAATAAGGAATTCATCTATTTCTCCTTTCAGTTCTACCAATTTGTACCTCACATTTCTTTTACATTTTTATTTTCACTTTTATTGAAAGGTAGAGAGAGAAACATAGGGAGTAAGAAAGATATCTTTTGTCTTCCCCAAATACCAACAATAGCAACAGCTGGGACAGGCAGAAGCCAGGAGCACAGAACTCAATCCAGGTCTCTCATGTCGGTGGTAGGGACCCAAGTACCAGAGCCATCATCTGCTGCCACGAAGATATGCATTTGCAGTAAACTGATTAGAACTGGAATAGCCAGGACTTGAACCAGGCACTCCAGTATGGAATGTGGGCATCCCAAGCAGTATCTTAAGTGCTGTGCCAGTGCCCACCTCTGCTTCATGAATTTTGATACTTTGTTGTCAGACATACATATTAAGGATTTTGTTTGTTTTTATTTCTTTTTAGATGTTTATTTTCATCTACTTGAAAGAATGACATAGAAAGAAATTTTCCATACACTGGTTCACTCTCCATTTCCTCAACAGCCAGGGCTGGTTCAGGCTGAAGCCAAGAACCCAGAACTCCATTTGGATCTCCATGCAGGTGGGATGGGCTCAAGAACTTGAACTATCCTGCAGTGCCTCCTAGGATGTGTTAGCATGAAGCTGGATAGGAGTGGAGTAGCTGGGGATCTGGCATTGTGGCACAGTGGGTTAAGCTGCCACCTGCAGTGCCAGGATGGAAGATCACTCTCTCTTCCTCTTCCTCTCTTTTTTCCTCTCTGTATTTTTAGCTCTGCCTTTCAAATACATAAATAAATCTTTTTTTTTTTTTTTTTTTTTTTTTTTTTTTTACAGGCAGAGTGGACAGTGAGAGAGAGAGACAGAGAGAAAGGTCTTCCTTTGCCGTTGGTTCACCCTCCAATGGCTGCCGCGGTCGGCACACTGCGGCCGGCGCACCGCGCTCGTCCGATGGCAGGAGCCAGGAGCCAGGTGCTTTTCCTGGTCTCCCCATGGGGTGCAGGGCCCAAGCACCTGGGCCATCCTCCACTGCACTCCTGGGCCACAGCAGAGGGCTGGCCTGGAAGAGGGGCAACCGGGACAGAATCCGGTGCCCCGACCGGGACTAGAACCCGGTGTGTCGGCGCCGCAAGGCGGAGGATTAGCCTGTTGAGCCACGGCGCCGGCCATAAATAAATCTTTAAAAAAAAATAGTAACTGGGGTTGGAACTGGCACTTTGATATGGAACTTGGGCGTCATAAGCAATGACCTAACTTGTGGAACCACAACATCTGTCCCCACGGTATTTTTTTACGTGTTCTTGGGCAATCTACTCCTCTGTCTTTATGTAATGCATCTTGTCTTAGTCCATTCAGATTGGTATAAGAAAAATACTACAGACAGGGTAATTTATAAACAATAGAAATTTATTGTTCACAATTCTGCAGGCTGGGAAGCCTACGATCAATGTGTAGGCCAGTTCAGTGTCTGTTGTGGGCCCACTTCCTTGTTCTAGACAGTGGTCTTCTTGATCCATCTTCACAGGGCATAAGGGGCAAATAAGCTCCCCAAATCTTTTTTTTTTTTTTTTGACAGGCAGAGTGGACAGTGAGAGAGAGAGACAGAGAGAACCCAAATCTTTTTTATAACAGTGCTAATCCCATTCGTGAGGGATCACCTCCTAAAGGCCCTACTTCTTAATTCTCTTGCATTGGAGGTTAGTTTCAATAAAGGAATTTTGGGAGGAAACCACCATAGAGCCCTTACACTCCTGTTTAATCCATGATTATTTTCCTTGCTCTGAAATCTGCTTTGTCTTATTTATTTGGCTACTCCCACTTTTATTTTGGTTAGTATAAACATTATATATATATTTCTCCATCCTTTTACTTTTCGTGTAATAAATGTTTTATATTTAAAGTGGATTTCTTGTAGACAACATAGTTGAGTCTTATATTTGAACACACTCTGACAGTCTTTTGTTTCTTGTTCTTACTCTGAAGAGTTTTATTTGGTCCAAGGTCTTGGGGAGGGCTCCAGGTTGATTAAGAAGCTGCCTCTAGTGGCTGGAGAGAAAGGCTCACGCAGAAGTCCTGATACCAGGGGTCAGCACTGTGGCCTAGAGAGTTAAGCTGCAGCCTGCAGTTCCAACATCCCATATGGGCACCGGTTCGAGTCCTGGCTGTTCCACTTCCCACCCAGCTCCCTGCTAATGTGCCTGGGAAAGCAGCGAAAGATGGCTCAAGTACTTGGGCCCCCGCACCCACAGGGGAGACTGGCTAAGATGTTGCAGCCGTTTGGGGACTATGCCAGCAGATGGAATATCTCTCCCTCTCTCTGTAATTCTGATTTTCAAGTAAATGAATATATTTTTTTAAAAAAGTCCTGATACCAGGGTACCAGGAGATGTAGAGGAGCTCTTCAAAGACTGCTGGGCTCAGGAGGCTCCTGTCTTGCTTGATTGAGGATGAGCCTTTCAAAGAAGCCAGCCCACCTGTGGAAGTCAATTAAGTTGCCTATCTTGTTAATGAATTTCACTTCCTCATCTAGGAAGTGGTTCTTCAAGCAGTCACAGAGATGAGGGTCTGTGTTAGCAGAACTCAGGGCATCAAGGTCCAAAAGGGCCTTGGCCTTGTTCAGGTTCTCCAGGACCATGAAGGACAGAGTCAGAAACTTTCTCTTTTAAAAATATTTATTTATTTGGAAGAGAAAGATGGACAGACATTCATGTAAAGAGAAATTTCCCATTTGCTATTTCACTCCCCAAATGCTTGCAATAGCCAGGGCTGGTCCTGCCAAAGCCAGAGAAGATGGGAACCCAGCCTGGGTCTCCCGCTGGATGTCAAGGACCCAACTTCTTGAGCCATCACTTACTGCTTCCCAGGGTGCACATTAGCTGATTAGCTGGAATTGGAAGCAGAGCCAGGACTTAAACTCAGGCACTTTAATATAAGATGCTGGTATCTTAATCTCTTCTTTTTAAGATTTATTTATCACAGAGAGAAGGGGCAGACACACACACACACACACACACACACACACATACATACAGAGAGGAGAGGAGGGGGAGAAGGAGAAAGAGGGAGGGAGAGGGAGAGAGATCGAGAGATCGAGATAGATCAAGATCTTTCATCTGCTGATTTACTCCCCAGATGGTGGCAATAGCCAGAGCTGGGCCAGGCCAAAGCCAGGAGCTCAGGAGCTTCATGTGGGTCTCCCACGTGTGTGGCAGGGGCCCAAGCACTTGGGCCATCTTCCACTGCTTTTCCCAGGCCATTATCAGGGAACTGGATTGGAAGTAGACCAGCTGGGATATGAAGTGGCAGCCATATGGCATGCCAGCATTGCGGGTGGTGGCTTTACCTGTATGCAGCCATGCTGGCCCCATTAAACTATGTCTTAACTGATGCATGCCTGCCTCATCTTCTCATCTTAAGATGACTTCTGACTGTCTTGAAAGAGGGTTCAACTGCCATGCTTGATGCCCTTAGCTTCCTGGTCAACCCATAAAAGTGGCCCAGGTGCTCCAGAGCCACATTGTGGTAGCTGTATAGATAGTGCAAGTACCTTATTTTTTTTTAAATTCATTTAATTAATTGAAAGGCAGAGTTACGGAGACAGAGAGACAGAGAGAAAGATCTTCCATTCGCTGGTTCACTCTCCAAATGGCCACAAAGGCAGGAGCTGGCCAATCTAAAACTAGGATCCAGGAGCTTTTTCTGGGCCTCCCATGAGGGTGCCTGGGCCCAAGCACTTGAGCCATGTTCTGCTGCTTTCCCAAACACATTACCAGGGAACTGGATCAGAAGTGGAACAGCTGCAACTCAAACCGGCGCCCATATGGGGTGCCAATGTCACAGGCTACAGCTTTACCTTCTGCACCACAGTGCCAGCCCCATGCAAGTACTTTATAAAATTATTAACAATTCCTCCTTTCTGTCCCTTATAGCACTGTTGTCATTCATTTTATATAGCCATAAATTATAGTACCTGGATACATTGTTCCTATTTTTATGAACTTATCTGTTAGATCAATTAAGAATAATAAAATATTTAGTTTTTCATTTGTTCCATCTCTGACATTCTTAGCATTTCTTGCAAGGTGGATCTACTGGTAACACATTTCCTTAACTTACTTTGCCATGTCTATACCCTTGTTTTCCAGACCTTTTGCTTTGGCCTGGAATCATACTCAACTCCATTTTAGAAAACCCTCCTTTATGAAAGGGATTCAATATGTTTATATAGATAATTCCTGACTTGCAATGGTTCAACTCAGGATTTTTCAACTTTATGACGGAATGAAAGCAAAGTGCATTCAGTAGAAACTGTACTTCAGATTTTGAATTTTGATCTTTTCGTGGGCTAGCCATATGCTGTGTGATACTTTCTCACAATGTTGGACAGAGGCAGTAAATAGATTATAGTACACCATGTTGCCAAGCTATTATGTTTGATAGATTAGATGTGTTAAGTACGTTTTCAATTTATAACACTGCCAACTTATGATGGGCTTATCTGGACATAACTTCATTGTAGGTAAAGGAAAAAACATCTGTATTTCCTTTCCTGACAAAGCATCTCAAAAGAACAGTTTATTTTTACTCTCTGGAGATAGCTTTAATCTCTCAGGAATATTCATTTATGTTTGCATTCTGACTCTTTCACTGAATTCATTTCTGTCACCAACAGTGGCCTTACTGCCATATCATGTTGAATATATTTAGTTCTTAGTTTTCTAAATCTACAGAAAAATCTTCATTCCCTTGAATCGCAAAATACCACTCTCTTGGTTTTTCCATCTTCTGGCCATTAGTCCTCTATTTTTGTTATTTTGTGTTTTACCAAACCCTCCTCTATGGCTGTCCTATAAATGCTGTGAACTCTCTGAAATTCCATCTTTGACTATCTTCCATGCCATTCTGTACATATCCCCTTGATTATCATACCTCTTATGGTTTTAAATCACTTATGAACTAACAACTGCAAATCATTTTCTCTAGGTCAGATATTCTGCTTTTTTAAGATTTATTTATTTAAAAGACAGGGAGTAATAGAGGGTGAAGGGGAGAGAGAGAGGAGGAAAGAGATCCTCTATCCTCTGATTCATTCCCCAAAGCCAGGAGCTCCTAATTCTGTTCAGGTCTCTCACATCAGCGGCAGGGGCCCAAGCATTTGGGCCATCCTCTGCTGCTTTCCCAAGTATATTAGCAGGAACTTGAACCAGCGCTCTGACATGGGATGCCAGTGTTGCAAGTGGCAGCCTCACCTGCTGTACCACAGTGCAGGCCCCTGTCTTCTATTTTCTAGATCTGAAAATATGTTTAATGAGTACCCTTCTCCACTTGAATATCCTTCAGGTACATCAAACTCAGTATATCTCAGACTAAACTATAATCATTTTTTGTCCCATTTCTTCTCTAATGGTTGCCGTTACAGTGATATCACTGTACACTATCCAAACAATTACACAATCCAGCAGCATGAGGGAATCTTAGAATCGTTCTCTTTTGTACCACATGTTCAGTCATCAAGTCCTGTCAATGTCTGCTTTTTTTAAAACTTATTTATTTGAAAGAGTTACAGAGAAAGGTAGAGCCAAAGAGAGAGAAAAATGTCTTCCATACACTGGTTCACTCCCCAAATGACTGCAACAGCTAGAGCTGAGCTGATCTGAAACCAGGAGTCAGGAGGTTCTTCCAGTCTCCCACACGGGTGCAGGGGCCCAAGGACTTGGACCATCCTTCTGCCTTTACAGTACATAGCAGAGAGGTGGATTGAAAGTGGAGCAGCCAGGATTTGAGCTGGTGCCCATACTGATGCCGGCTGTACAGGCTGGGGCTTTAACCCACTGTGCCACAGTGCTGGCCCCTGTCCCTGTCAATGTCTATTCATTCTCTCTTGTAAATATCCTTCTAACCTACCTTTTTTTCTACCTCTCTTGAGTTTACACTCATCATTTCTCACCTGGATTACTGGCAACATGAGCCTCACTTCTGATCTTCTACATTGCTGCCACAGATAATACTCTTCAGTGTAAAAGCTTCCTGTACCTTCCAGTTGCCAGACTTACTCAGTTGGCATGCAATATTCATTACAATTTGGCTCCTGCCTCCTCTAGCCTCACTTTCTTTAGATTCTTTGACTTTAGGTTCTGGCAGTATCTGGCTCTTAGTGTCTGGCTCCTTGTATAATAGTAGTATTCCCAGTACTTGTGTTCCTTTCTCCACTGCTTTATTTGCTACATCCTTTTTCATCTTTCAGAACTTAAGCATACTGAGTGAAGCATAGGTATTGACCCCTCTGTAAAGAGCCTTTGTTGTTTCCCATTTCCAAGATAAGGCTCATTCCCTTTTCTGTAGCAATTCTATACTTTTTAAATACAAGAATATCTGTGCATGTATACCTAACAACTTAATTTCCTGTTTAATATGTCTGCTTTTTATATTAAGAGTGAGACTCCTTGAGGGTAAAGAGCATGATTACATGTATTTAACTCCCTAACATTTTCCATAGTGCCTGGCATATAGAAAAATCCAGGAAATATTTGTTAAATTGAACACCTAAATCCATGCTTTGAAAGTAGTAGAAATGTTGAGTAAAGGAAGGAATATACTCAGTTCTAAGTGTCTGCTGGGGGTATCTTTCTGAAACTCTGTGTTTCCTCAGTGTTAAGGACAAAATACCCTTCCTTTCAATTCAATATAGAATGTACATTCAGCTAAGTATTTTTTTCCTTCTGAGATCTCTCACAGGAACTCTTCACACCTGGTATTCTTGAAGGTTTCTCAGAACAAGTATGTAATGCCCAGATAGTGGATCCCCAAGAAGCTATCAGCGACCTGATCACACCGAAATGCAAAAGCAAGGTTTTTATTTAAACAGGCACAAGCTGCGACAGGGACCTCATCCAACCAACCGGCACAGCGGAGGAAGGAGGAAAGGCCTAGGTCGTTGTTCGGAGACGTTTTTAAAGGGAAGATACATCAGCAAGGGCTTAGGGTGCGGGGCCTTGGGGGCGGGGGGCGTCTCGGTTTCGCTTGGGTTCAGGGAGTTACCTCATTTGGTAATCTCTACTGAGCTGCCCTTGGTCTGCTGAGCTAGCTGTCCTTGGTAAGCTTTGATATCTCTGGAATGCCTGAATGCCTGCTTTTACAGGGACTTGGGTCTGCTATGGGAAATGGAAGCTGCTTTTTATTGTTTCAAAATAGAGTCACTTTAGCTCTTCAGTGCTTGTACCCCTAACCAGCCAGCTTCCTATCTGACTAGTACAATACAACCACAAGACTTGTAAGACACAAGGCCCAGGATGTATAAACATCCTTCAAGCTCTGTATCTCACTGTTGCTGCTCATTAAAACACAGCCATTCCTCTGTTTAAAAAAACAAAAAAACCAAAAAACTTCGTCTCCTCTTTTCTCTTCTCCCCAGCCTCTCAGGGCTGTTGTTTTTCTTCTTACACATTTGTTATTTTTTATAGCTTAATTTTCCTCCTCTGCCCTGTGGCTGCTGCCTCTTGGGGCACAGCCTTTCCTCTGTAAAATAAAACTTTGTCAATAAATGACTGATAAAACTATCTTGAGTGTCTTCTGTACCTTGACCTACTTGCTACCTGTCATGCATCTGTCTTGGCATTTGTTATTAGGATGTCTGTGTTGGGTTCGTGTTTGCACCTCCTCAAGAAATTATATACACCTAAGAGTGCAGGGACCATGTCTCATATATTCTTCCTTTGTTTTTCCATAGCATGGTTTAGGATAGAATATGGTACATAGTAGGTATTCAATAAAATATTATTTAATTAAATCTAGCTTTAATTATTTGTGTTTTCTTTGGAGAGAAAGAAATTATCTGACTGGAGTGGGGATACTTCTTGAGGCTATTTGGCTCTTTTCCCTGAACCTGGGACTGTATCATCTTCTCACTAGATCAGTGATCTTCAAATGCAATCATTTTGGCAGACAGGTCCCAGTATCATTTGCTTGTCTCTTCTAATCTGTCCTTGCCAAAAATGAATGTAGTACACTTTGGTTTCGGTATCTTGGCATCTTCCCTTTGGTTATATACCTTGACCACCTTTATATTATCTTTCCTTTTTTTTGTGGTTTGAGTGAGAGCTTTTCTTCAGTCCCCTTCCAATTTCCAAAAACACACTGTTAACAAGTCTGTGACAGTATGGTATAATGGTTAAAAGTTTGAATTCTTGTTTCTGTTGGCCTTTACCCTCACCACTTTAACCATCTATATGGTCTTAGAGAAGTTGGTTAATCTTTCTTAGCCCAATTCCACATATATGAGAAAGGATTAACATTTTTTAAAATTTTTTATAATGCTTTTATTTAAAGAATATAAATTTCCAAAATACAGCTTATAGATTACAATGGCTTCCCCCCCATAACTTCCCTCCCACCCGCAACCCTCCCCTTTCCCACTCCCTCTCCCCTTGCTTCACATCAAGATTCATTTTCAATTCCCTTTATATACAGAAGATCAGTTTACTATATATTAAGTAAAGATTTCAACAGTTTGCCCTCACATAGCAACACAAAGTGAAAAATACTTTTGTTTGAGTACTAGTTATAGTATTAATTCACAATGTATAGCACATTAAGGACAGAGATTCTACATGATATATATATATATTTTAAATTAATTAATTTTCTATGCAATTTACAATTTAACACCAAGATTTTTTTTCATTTTTAATTATATTTGTATACAGAAGATTGATTCAGTATATACTAAGTAAAGATTTCATCAGTTTGCACCCACACAGAAACACAAAGTGTAAAAATACTGTTTCAGTACTAGTTATAGCATTACTTCACATTGGACAACACATTAAGGACAGATCCCACATGAGACGTAAGTACACTGTGACTCCTGAAGTTGATTTCACAATTTGACACTCTTGTTTATGGCGTCAGGAATCTCCCTAGGGTCTAGTCATGAGTTGCCGAGGCGATGGAAGCCTTTAGGGTTTGCTGACTTCAATCTTATTCCAACAGGGTCATAGCCAAAGTGGAAGTTCTCTCCTCCCTTCAGAGAAAGGTACCTCCTTCTTTGATGGCCCCATTCGTTCCACTGGGATCTCACTCAGAGAGATCTTTCATTTAGGTCTTCTTTTTTTTTGCCACAGTGTCTTGGCTTTCCATGCATAAAATATTCTCATGGGCTCTTGAGCCAGATCTGAATGCCTTAAGGGCTGATTCTGAGGCCAGAGTGCTATTTAGGACATCTGCCATTCTATGAGTCTGCTGTGTATCCTGCTTCCCATGTTGGATCATTCTCTCGCTTTTTGATTCTATCAGTTAGTATTAGCAGACACTAGTCTTGTTTATGTGATCCCTTTGACTCTTAGACCTATCAGTGTGATCAATTGTGAACTGAAATTGATCACTTGGACTAGTGAGATGGCCTTGGGACATGCCACCTTGATGGGATTGTATTGGAATCCCCTGGCACAATTCTAACTCCATCATTTGGGGCAGTTCCGATTGAGCATTCCCAAATTGTACATCTCCTCCCTCTCTTATTCCCACTCTTATATTTCACAGGGATCACTTTTCAGTTAAAATTTAAACACCTAAGAATAATTGTTTGTTAATTACAGAGTTCAACCAATAGTACTAGAATAAAAAAAAAACTAAAATGGATAAAGTATTACATTGTACAACAGTCAGCACAAGAGCTGATCAAGTTACTGTTTCTCATAGTGTCCATTTCACTTCAACAGGTTTCCCCTTTGGTGCTCAATTAGTTGTCACCGATCAGGGAGAAGATATGATATTTGTCCCTTTGGGACTGGCTTAATTCACTCAGAATGATGTTTTCCAGATTCCTCCATCTTGTTGCAAATGACCGGATTTCATTGTTTTTGACTGCTGTATAGTATTCTATAGAATACATGTACCGTAATTTCTTTATCCAAATGTATGCTTTGAATTCCCTGTGATCTTTTGCTGTGAGGTTCCCTTCGTTTACCTTCTTTCATGTTGATGGCCGTGTTTCTGTGTTTCTGTGTGTAACACATCTTTAAGTATCTTTTGCAGGGCTGGACGAGTGGCAACAAATTCTTTCAATTTCTTTTTGCAGTGAAAGGTCTTTATTTCACCTTCATTCATAAATGAGAGCTTTGCAGGATATAATATTCTGGGCTGGCAGTTTTTCTCTCTTAGTACCTGGGCTATGTCTCGCCATTACCTTCTAGCTTGTAGGGTTTCTGATGAGAAGTCTGCTGTGAGTCTAATTGGAGATCCTCTGAGAGTAATCTGACGTTTCTCTCTTGCACATTTTAGGATCTTTTCTTTCTGTTTCACTGTGGTGAGTTTAATTACAATGTGTCGTGATGAGGATCTCTTTTGGTCATGTTTCCTAGGGGTTCTATGAGCTTCCTGTACTAGGATGTCTCTGTCCTTCTCCAAAACTGGGAAATTTTCTGCTATTATCTCACTAAAAAGGCATTCTAATCCTTTCTCCCTCTCCATGCCTTCAGGAACTCCTAGAACTCGAATGTTGGGTTTTTTAATAGTATCCTGTAGATTCCCAACAATATTTTTTAGATTTCTAATTTCCTCTTCTTTTCTGTGGTTTGACTGTATATTTTCCTGTGCTCTGTATGCTAAGTCCGATATTCTCTCTTCTGCCTCACCCATTCTGTTTGTAAGGCTCTCTAATGTGTTTTTCATTTGATCTATTGAATTCTTCACTTCATTATGATTTCTCGTCACTATCACAGTTTCATGTTCTACTAGTTGTTTCATTTCAGCTTGATTCCTCCTTAATATTTCATTTTCACGAGAGAGATTTTCTACCTTGTCCATTAAGGATTTCTGTAGTTCAAGAATTTGTTTTTGAGTACTTCTTAGTGTTCTTATCAATTTTTTGAGATCTGCTTCTTGCATTTCTTCTATCTCATCATCTTCGTAATCTTGAATTGGGGTGTCTTTTTCATTTGGTGGTGTCATAGTGTCTTCCTTGTTCTTGTTACCTCGGTTTTTGCGTTTGTTGTTTGGCATATTGGTTTCTTCACTGTGGTGTTTTTTTCTTGTTATACTATGACTCTAGATTAAGTGGACTCTGCTTTTGATGGAGCCTTAGAGGCTTGAGATGGGTGTGGCCTGAGAGCTCTGTTTGGTTCCTCAGGGTTGAGGGTGTACCAAAGGTGACACTCCCAGGTTAGGTGTGGTAAATCTCTCTCTGTTTCTTTTTTAATTTTTGATTCAAAAGGGAAGTAATTCCACACAGCTGAATGGAATTGGGGGTGGTTAGCAGGCGAATGATATACCCACAGGAGCCAGAGATTGGAAGCTCTTTCCCAAGGACCACAGAGGGAATCTCTGCAGCCTTAAGTGTGGGTTCAAATTCTCCTGCAGTCTCACCACTGGGCTACCAAGGCTACCGAACTGTAGCGTCTCTGGAGAGTACTCACGTGGTGAATTCCGTGAGTTCTCTCCCCCACAGTCTCTTTTTTCACAGTCTCAGTTCATTAGCACCACACATTCATTAGGTTCTAATCTCCTGTTATTTCACCCCCACGCCCAGAGTCAGGTTTTTCTGCTAGGCTCAGGGCCGGTGCAGGCCTGAGGTCGCCCTGCTTATGATGTATGTCCAAAATGGCGCCTGCTCTTTTTCTTGCTCACCTTTGAGAGGTGGGCGGAGAGAGAGAAACCCGTGTCCGTATCGGTCACTTTTTTCTTTCTCTCTCTCTTCTAGTTAGCCTGGTGAACTTTTCCCCACAGGGTTTCAAGCCTTGTTCTCTCTAGTCTCCTCTTTCCGCTTCCCTTCTGGTGTCTCGGGCTATTGAGGATCAGCTCACCTGGCGTTCCAGCGCTGGTGCGTTGAGTCTGCCGCTGGTGTCCCGAACTGCGGGCTCCCACGCTCTCCTCAAAGGTCCACTGTGAATCACTAGTTCTGGAAGAGTTTCCTCTGCTGTTTCTTCCCCTACTCTTCCTTGAACCTGCAGTATCTCCACTTTTATTAAACTGTCTCTCCCCGTACTATCGGTGTGCTCCCTTCTTATTCCGCCATCTTGCCCTAATCCCCGAGAAAGGATTAACATTAACACCTATCTTACAGAGTTATTATGAATATTAGATAATACTGTAGGACAGTGTTTATCACCTCTTCTCTCTTTGTTCCCTCTGCTAGCTTGTAAAATACGCCCTAGATGGCTGTTATAGGGGTATGCACAGGTTCTGGGAATTTGCCAACTCTCTGAGAATTTTTACTATTTCAGATTTATTTGAAAGGCAGAGTTACAGAGAAAGGGAAAGACAGAGAAAAAGAGATTTTCCATGTGATAGTTCACTCCCCAAAAGGCCTCAGGTCTCCCATGGGAGTGGCAGGGGCTCAAACATTTGAGCCATCATCTCAGGCTTTCCTAGGCACATTAGCAAGGAGCTGGATCAGAAATAGAGCAGCCAGGACTTGAAACAGCACTCATATGGGATGCATGCATCACAGGCAGCAGCTTAACCTATTGCACCACAACACTGGCCCCACCTTCTGAAAAATATTGTGTCTGATAATGAAGTATTTATTCTTTTACTTTAGGGTTATGTTTATACCTTTTAACCTATCATACAAATATTATAGCAGCTGTACTCTTGTTCATTTGCCATAGAGAAATGAAAATTTTCTGTCATGCATTAACTTGCACACTGATGTTCATAGCAGCTATATTCATAATAGCCTCAAATTGGAAACTATCCCAAATTGAAACTACCACCTATGATTTGGATGTGGTTTAACTGGGACCTTCAGAAGTTCATGGATTAGAAGTTTCATCCTCAGTGTGGCAATGAGGTGATGGAATTTTAAAGACATAAGGCCTAGTTCTGGGTGATTAATTCATTGAAGCCTCCACTCTTGGGAGGGATTAATGTTGGTCTCACAAAATCCTTACTAGTTCTTGTCAGAGCAAGTCGTCATAAGAGAGCAAGCTTGGACCTTGAATTCCTTTCTGGCTTCCTGTCTCGTCATGTGTCTCTTCTTCATGCACTTCCAATGTTAAGATACCATCAATCATAAGGCCTTTACCAGAGGCCAAACCAATGGGGCCATCTAGTCATAGACTTTCAGCCTATAAACCTGAGCTAAATAAACCTTTATAAAGTATACCCAGCCTCAGAGAAAATTAACTAATATACTAGCTATATCTGCTTCAGTGGGTGAATTGTTAATTGTTAGACAAATTGTGGTACATTTATAACATTGGAATACTTCTTGTCAATAAAAAAAGAAAATATTGATATGTGCAACACATGATTGGATCTTAAGACAGTTTTGCCAGGTGAATAAGGCTAGTCTCAAAGGTTATATAATGAATGATTCTATTTATTTAACCTTCTTTAAAAACAAAATTGTACACACAGAGAATAGATTAGTGTTTGCCAAGGATTGGGGGTAGGTGGAGAAGTGGTATAGTTATAATAGAATAGCAAGAAGGAATCTTATGTATGTATATGTCATGAATATGCTGGTAGTTAGGCAAAGCTCTACAGTGATGTAATTGTATGTAGCCATATACATTATTTATAACTGTGGAACTTGTTCATGGTATACATGTATAATTATATGTATAATTGATATAATCTTAATAAGATTTGTAGATTGTACCAATATCAGTTTCTTGGTTTTGATGGTATACTGAATTATTGCATGAGGTTAAAGTTGAGGAGACTGGGTGAAAGGTCCATGACATCGTGCATATTTATATTACAGCTTCCTATAAATCTATACTTATTTCACAGTGAAAAAAAAATT
This sequence comes from Sylvilagus floridanus, assembly GCA_949820135.1. Lineage (NCBI taxonomy): Eukaryota > Metazoa > Chordata > Mammalia > Lagomorpha > Leporidae > Sylvilagus > Sylvilagus floridanus. The sequence continues at coordinate 85,811,633 of OX463223.1, forward strand.
AGGGGCAGATGATTGGTACGGTAGTTAAAACACTTGTGTCTCATTTTGGAGTACTTGAGTTTGATGCCTGGCTCTGGCTCCTGACTCCAGATTCCTGCTAATACAGATTTTGGGAGGTAGAGATGATTGCTCAGGTAGTCAGGTTCCTGCCACCCACATGGGTGACCTGCATTGAGTTCTGATTCCTGACTTTAGCACTAACCTTTCTTGGCCCATTTGGAAACTGAGCCAACAGATGAGAGCTCTTTATCTCCTTGCCTCTCTGTCTCTCAACTGAATAATAAGAACTTTTTAAAAAGATTTATTTATTTGAAAGAGTTTAGAGAGAGGTAGAGAGAGAGGTCTTCCATCCGCTGATTTACATCTCAAATGGCCACAACCTTGGAGCTGAGCCAATCTGAAGTCAGGAGCCAGGAGCTTCTTTCAGGTCTCCCATGTGGGTGCAGGAGCACAAGGACCTTGGCTATTTTCTGCTGCTTTCTCAGGTGAATTAGCAAGGAGCTGGATCAGAAGTTGGAGCAGCCAGGACTTGAATTGGTGCCCATATGGGATGCTGGCACTTCAGGCTAGGGCTTTAACCCACTGCGCCACAGTGCCAGCCCTAATAATAACTTTATAAAGTTTTTTTTTAAGTGTTGTTTACTTATTTTGAAAGTCAGAGTTAGAGAGAAAGGAATCTTCTGTCAGGTGGTTTACTCCTCAGATGGCCACAATGGCCAGCAGTAGGGCAAGGCAAAGCCAGGAGTACTTTCTGAGTCTCCCACGTGAATGGCAAGGACCCAAACATTTGGGCCATCTTCGGCTGCTTTTCCCAGGACACCAGCAGGGAGCTAGTTTAGAAGTGGAGCACCCTGGACACAAACTGGTGCCCATATGGGATACCAGCATCACAAGTGGCACTTTACCTGCTACCCCACAAGCCCAAACCTTATAAGTTCTTAGAAAATTTTTAATGACGCATTTCAGATTCAGCTAATTTTTCTTAAGCACTTAATATGTGAAAGATACTAATCTAAGAGCCATAGTATTTTATTTATATATATATATATATATATATATATATAAAAGATTTATTTATTTGAGAGGCAAAGTTACAGACAGAGGGAGAGAGAGAGAGAGGTCTTCTATCTGCTGGTTCACTCCACAAATGACTAGAAAGGCTGGAGCTGGGCCAATCCAAAGCCAGGAGCTTCTTCCAAGTCTCCCACATGGGTTCAGGGTCCCAAGCACTGTCTTCCATTACTTTCCCAGGTCATTAGCAGGGAGCTGGATTGGAAATTGAGCAGCAGGAACACAAACTGGCACCCATATGGGATACCAGTGTGGCCTGTTATTTAACTTATTTATCTATTTAATATTCCATCGTAACCTTAAATTGATCTAATCCTTTCCTCAATTATTGGGCATTTAGATATTCCTCTCTTTTTTTTAATTAAACTTATAAAAATTTAATGGAAAATTGAATTAAAAGGTAGTTGGTTTTAGTGCAAAAGATTTTGAAATTCATTCATAGTTTTTTCTTTTTTTCACTTTTATTTAATAAACATAAATTTCCAAAGTAAAGTTTATGGATTACAATGGCTTTTTCCCCCCATAACTTCCCTCCCACCCACAACCCTATCTCGCGCTCCCTCCCATTCCATTAACATCAAGATTCATTTTCAGTTCTCTTTATATACAGAAGATCAATTTAGTATATATTAAGTAAAGATTTCAACAGTTTGCACCCACACAGAAACATAATGTGTAAAATACTGCTTGAGCACTAGTCATATCATTAATTCACATTGAACAACACATTAAGAACAGACATCCTACATGAGGAGTAAGTGCACAGTGACTCCTGTTGTTGATTTAACAATTTGACACTCTTGTTTATGGTGTCAGTAATCTCCCTAGGCTCTTGCCATGAGTTGCCAAGGCTATGCAAGCCTTTTGAGTTCGCTGATTTTGATCTTATTTCGACAAGGTCATAGTCAAAGTGGAAGTCCTCTCCTCCCTTCAGAGAAAGGTACCTCCTTCTTTGATGACCTGTTCTTTCCACTGGGATCTCACTTGCAGAGATCTTTCATTTATGTGTGTTTGTTGTTGTTGTTGTTATTGTTGTTTTGCTAGAGTGTCTTGGCTTTCCATGCCTAAAATACTCTCATGGGCTGTTCAGCCAGATCTGAATGCCTTAAGGGCTGATTCTGAGGCCAGAGTGCTGTTTAGGACATCTGCCATTCTATGAGTCTGCTGTGTATACCACTTCCCATGTTGGATCATTCTCTTCTTTTTAATTCTATCAGTTAGTATTAGCAGACACTAGTCTTATTTATGTGATCCCTTTGACTCTTAGACATATCATTATGATCAGTTGTGAACTGAAACTGATCACTTGGACTAGTGAGATGGCATTGGTACATGCCACCTTGATGGGATTGAATTTGAATCCCCAGGCTCGTTTCTAACTCTACCATTTGGGGCAAGTCAGCTTGAGCTTGTCCCAAATCGTATATCTCCTCCCTCTCTTATTCTCACTCTTATATTTAACAGGGATCACTTTTCAGTTAAATTTAAACACCTAAGAATAATTGTGTGTTAATTACAGAGTTCAAACAATGGTATTAAATATAACAAAAAATACTAAAGGGATAAAGTATTAAGTTGTACATCAGTCAGGACAAGGGCTGATCAAGTTATTGTTTCTCATAGGGTCCATTTCACTTCAACAGGTTTCCTTTTTGGTGCTCGGTTAGTTGTCACTGATCAGGGAGAACATATGATATTTGTCCCTTTGGGACTGGCTTATTTCACTGAGCATGATGTTTTCCAGATTCCTCCATTTCGTGGCAAATGACCAGATTTCATTGTTTTTTTACTGCTGTAAAGTATTCTTTAGGGTACATGTCCCATAACTTCTTTATCCAGTCTACTGTTGATGGGCATTTAGGTTGATTCCATGTCTTAGCTATTGTTAATTTGGCTGCAATAAACATTAAGGTGCAGACATCTTTTTTATTTGCCAATTTAATTTCCTTTGGGTATATTCCAAGATGTGGGATGGCTGGGTTGTATGGTAGGGTTAAATTCAGGTTTCTGAGGAATCTCCTGACTGACTTCCATAGTGACTTTACCAGTTTGCATTCCCATCAACAGTGGGTTAGTGTCCCTTTTTCCCCACATCCTCGACAGCATCTGTTGTTGGTAGAGTTCTGAAGGTGAGCCATTCTCACTGGAGTGAGGTGAAACCTCATTATGGTTTTGAGTTGCATTTCCCTGATGGCTAGTGATCCTGAACATTTTTTCATGTGTCTGTTGGCCATTTGTATTTCCTCTTTTGAAAAATCTCTGTTGAAGTCCTGGCCCATCTCTTAAGTGGGTTGTTTGTTTTGTTGTTGTGGAGTTTCTTGATCTCTTTGTATATTCTGGTTATTAACCCTTTATCAGTTGCATATTTTGAAAATCTTTTTTCCCATTCTGTCGGTTGCCTCTTCACTTTCCTGACTTTTTTTTTTTTGCAGTACAGAAACTTCTCAATTTGGTACAATCCCAAATGTTAATTTTGGCTTTGACTGCCTGTGCTTCTGGGGTCTTTTTCAAGAAGTCTTTGCCAGTGCCTATATCTTGCAGGGTTTCTCCAATGCTCTCTAATAATTTGATGGTGTCAGGTCATATATTTAGGTCTTTAATCCATGTTGAGTGGATTTTTGTGTAAGGTGAAAGGTAGGGATCTTGCTTCATGCTTCTGCACGTAGAAATCCAATTTTCCCAGTACCATTTATTGAATAGACTGTCCTTACTCCAGGGATTGGTTTTATATCCTTGATCAAATATAAGTTGGCTATAGATGTTTGGATTGATTTCTGGTGTTTCAATTCTGTTCCATTGGTTATCCATTTGTTTCTGTACCAGTACCATGCTGTTTTGATAACAACTATCCTGTAGTATGTCCTGAATTCTGGTATTGTGATGCCTTTGGCTTTGTTTTTGTTGTACAAGATTGCTTTAGCTATTCGAGGTCCCCTGTATCTCCATATGAATTTCAGCATCATTTTTTCCATATCTGAGAAGAATGTCTTTGGTATTTTGATTGATATCGCATTGAATCTATAAATTGCTTTTGGGAGAATGGACATTTTGATGATGATTCTTCCAATCCCTGAGCATGGAAGATTTTTACATTTTTTTGGTATCCTCTTCTATTTCTTTCTTTAAGGTTTTGTAATTCTCATTGTAGAGATCTTTAACGTCCTTGGTTAAGTTTTTTCCAAGGTAATACGATTATTTTTGTAGCTATTGTGAATGGGATTGATCTTAGCAGTTCTTTCTGAGGTGTGGCATTGCCTGTGTATACAAAGACTGTTGATTTTTGTGCATTGATTTTATATCCTGCTATTTTGCCAAACTCTTCTATGAGTTCCAATAGTCTCTTAGTAGAGTTTTTTGGATCCCCTAAATAAAGAACTATATCATCTGCAAAGAGAGATAGTTTGGCTTCTTCCTTCCCAATCTGTATCCCTTTGATTTCTTTTTCTTGCCTCCTATTATTGGGGTCATCCCAACGAGTATCTTCATGTGTATTTAAATTTGACTCTCTGAAGTACTTCCTCAGGATAAATTTCTAAGACTGGAGATATTGGATCATACTTACATGATCTTTCTTTTTCTTTTTCTTTCTTTTTTTTTTTTTTCAATTTTATGTGCTTTGGCAGGCAGATCTTCCGTTTGCTCGGCCACTTCCCAAATTCCTGCAACAGCTAGTCCTAGGCCAAACTGAATCCAGAAACCCAGAAATCAGTCTGGTTCTCCCATATAGGTGGCAGGGACCCAACTACTTAACATCACCTGCTGCCTCTCAGTGCATGTATTAGTGAGAAGTGAAACTAATAAATGGAACTGAGACTTTAACCCAGGTAACTCCAGTATGGGTTGTGGGTATTCTGTGTGGCTTCCTCACCACTGTTACAAATGCCTGACCCACTTATATAATATTGATAATATTTCCATATTGCTTTTTTTTTAATTGTGAGCCCTTTCAGTATGATTCTTCTTTTTTTTAAGATTTATTTATTTATTTATTCGAAAGAGTTACACAGAGAGAGAAGAGACAGAGAGAGGTCTTCCATCTGATGGTACACTCTCCATTTGGCCGAAGCGGCTGGAGCTGTACAGATCGGAAGCCAGGAGCCAGGAACTTCTTCCGGATCTCCCATGTGGGTGCAGGGATCCAAAGACTTGGGCCATCTTCTACTGCTTTCCCAGGCCGTAGCAGAGAGCTAGATGGGAAATGGAGCAGACAGGTCGCAAACCAGCACCTATATGGGATGCCAGCACTTTAGGCCAGGACGTTAACCCATTGTACCACTGCGCCATTGCACTGGCCCCATCCATATTGCTTTCTAAAAGCGACATAATAATGTCAGCAATGTATAAGCATACCAGTTTTATAACAACCATGCCAGCATTGGTGCTTTAGTGTAAAATAGTTGCTTGATGTCATTTAAAATTAGCATTTCTGTTATTACTAGTGAAATTGAACAGTTTACATTTTTATTTCCTCTTGTGTGAATTGTCTGATCTTGTTACTTTGTTACTTTATGTATTGAAGTTGTGATGCTTTTCTTATAAATTTAAAGAAGCTATTTTATATTATACTAGAATATATTGTATGTTCTGTATAGTAAGGAGAACATCTTTGATATTTATATATTCTTATTAGAACACATTTAGAGTTGTAAGAAGCTTTAAGGCCTCAGAAGATAAATGTGTATTATGTTCTTAAATGTCTCCAAGGAAAGAGGTGATACGATTTTTATGTCATCCCTTTTAGCCATACACAGTTTGCCTGCATAGTACTTTGCAAAACAGACTTTGGTCTAGTAACTCCTTGATATGAAAATGAGACTATGTGAAATGAAAAGAGCATTGGGTTGGAGGTTTTGTAGATGTGATTTCAGATATCTCTTCTTCCCTTTGTAAATGACAGTCATGATCCCTAAGGACATGTGAAAACTAGTACTTAGTTGAGCCATAAATGCAGATGAGTTAAAGTGGTCAGCATTATAGAATGCCTTTTAAATATCTAAGATATTCAATGATTTTGAAAAGGAAAGGTGGCTTTTTTTTTTAACGTCAGGTGTACCGGATTGAATTTACCACATGCTCCTTGATTTTTGATATATTGTCATTATTGGTCCATGTAAGAACCTCTCTTGTTTTTAATTATGTATTTAGCTAGTCTGCCTTACCTCATTTCACTCTCCTAAAATAGGCAAGCATTCTGATCTGATTAATGTTATTTATGATTGAATTTTCATTTGTATACATGAATTTTTAGTTCATCTAAATGGGAATGGGGAACCTTTTTTGTGCCAAGGGCCATTTGGGTATATATAATGCCATTTAGGAGCCATACAAAATTGTCAACTTAAAATGTAACCTCCTATAGATTTATTGAATTTCAAGTCCTGCCTATAGTTGCTCTAGTAGAGCTGTGGCAGAGGCCTTTGCCTTTTAATTAAACTTGTTTCTGACTGACATGATTAAAGTTGTGGTAGAGGCCTTCCCAAGGTCAGAAGCAAAAAGGGAGGCATCTGTCCTGGGAATGAAATGTAGTTGTTATCTGCTTGCCTATGAGTGCTTCAACTGTAGTCCCTATCTGCTTATATGTAACCATTTCAGGTTCTGCTTGTTAGTACCCAACAGTGATGGTAACACTTGCCAAACAGCTTATGGCTCAGTATGTGTGTAAAACAAAATCTTCAGTAACTTCATTCCCATACATGGTATTGTATCAGTCCTGTGGCTGCCATGTGACACTAGAATTCCAATCAAATGTATGCAGGTAATCATATAAGAGAGACAAAGAAGCTAAAACCATATATAAGGGAAACCCCTTTGTTCAGGGCTCAGGATTTTGGATAAGAAATTCCACCTGGGCCTTATGCCACCATAATAAAAGACTTTCCTGTTCAAAGGCCTTGTTGTCTTATTCTCGGTACATGGACCCTGCTACAGAGCCAGACCAAATGATTTCATAGGCCTTATATGGCCCTTAGGCTTGATGTTTCCCACCCTTGATAGTGATGTCTTCTGTTTTTTACTTCTTCACTAAGTTATATGAGTATTTTATTTCAGCCATCCATGTTTCAGCCTTAATACTCCACCACAACTCACTTGTGTACTCCAAGTGATAAACATGTATATCTTTGTCCTCTTTTGGATCTATAGAAAATTTCTTAGGGCTCATTTTCAGGAATAGAATTGCTGGGTAATAGTGTATGCATTTTTTATTTTGATGAGGTAGTGCCAGGTTGCCCTCTTGAATGGCCACATCTGTTGTAATGGATGAGGAATTCCTGTTTCCCTATAACCTTACTAACCCCAGATATTATCTAGCTTTTTGATTTTTGTCAATCTTAAAGACTTAAAGTGTAGTCAACTTTTCATTTTAATTTTTTTTCTATTACTAGTGGTTTGTTGTTGTTGTTAGGCAGAGTTAGAGAGAGAGAGAGAGAAAGGTCTTCCTTCCATTGGTTCACCCCCCAAATGGCTGCTACGGCCAGTGTGCTGTACTGATCTGAAGCCAGGAGCCAGGTGATTCCTCCTGGTCTCCCATGCAGGTGCAGGGCCCAAGCACTCAGGCCATCCTCCACTGCCTTCCTGGGCCACAGCAGAGAGTTGGACTGGAAGAGGAGCAACCGGGATAGAATCTGGTACCCCAACTGGGACTAGAACCCGGGTTGCCAGCGCCGCAGGTGCAGGATTAGCCTAGTGGGCCCATTACTAGTGTTTTTAACACCTCTTCATGATTGTACTCTTCCAGGAGTTCCACTTACATTACTTGCCTGTTCTTGTGCTTCATGTGTTTTTCTATTAGAGTTACTTCTTATTAAGTTTCAGGAATTGCTTGTGCATTTTAGATAATTTCTGTTTAGTTTTAGACCTTGTACATGTTTTCTTTCTATTACTTTTTTAAAAACTCATTTTTTAAAAAATTATTTTTAAGGAATAAAATTTCACAAGTACAACTTTAGGCATACAGTTATTCTTCCCACCATACCACCCACAGTCCCACACATCCACCTCCTTCTCCTCCCCTTGCCAGTCTCATTGCTATTAAGATTCATTTTCAATTAACTTTGTACACAGAAGACCAACTCTGTACTAAGTAAAGCTTTCAACAATCTGTGCACCCCCACACATGCACACACAAAACTGTTTGAGAACTAGTTTTACAGTTAACTTTCAGAATACAACTCATTGAGGACAGACCTCCTGCATGGGGAGTTAGTGCATAGTAACTCCTCTTGTTAATTAACAGTTAACACTCTTATATATGACTTCAGTGACCACTCAAGGTTCTTGACATGAGCTGCCTATGCTATGGAAGCCTTTTGAGTCCACAAACTCTGTCAGTATTTGGACAAGGCCATAAGCAAAGTGGAAGTTCTCTCCTCCATTTAGAGAAAAATACACCCTTCTTTGATGGCTACTTCTTTCCATTGGGGTCTCACTCACAGAGATCCTTCATGTAGAGCAGTTTTTGCCACAGTGTCTTGGCTTTCCATGTCTGAAATGCTCTCATGGGCTTTTCAGCCAGACTAGGAAGTCTAAAAGGCTGATTCTGAGGTCAGAGTGTTACTTAAAGCAATTGTCATTCTATGAGTCTGCTGTGTGGACTGCTTCCAATGTGGGACATTCTCTCCTTTTAATTCTATCATTATTACCAAGCACTTGATCCTATTTATATATGATCTTTTTAACACTTAATCCTATCTATATGTTCACTTTAACACTTAACATGATCACCTTAACAATTAATATGGCATTTTTACCACGAAGCTTAATCGGATTTAGAGTCCCATGACAAGTTTTTAAACTGTACCCTTAGAAGTAAGTCCATGGTAATGAATGAAGAACACACAGAATACAGCTTTACAATTATAAACTTCCTCCTCCCTCTCTTATTCCCACTCTTATTTTTTTTACTAATATCTATTTTCAATTGACTTTATATACATATGATTAGCTCTAAGTAAAGAGTTCAGCAAATAGTATGAAGAAAAAAAAAAACAAGAACAACAACAACAAGAAACAGTTCCTTGACAGTCAAGACAAGGGCAGCACAAGTCATCCCTTCTTGAAGTGTCACTTCTCCAGATTTCATTTTAGTTCTCTGTTTCCACAGATCAGGGAAAACACATGGTATTTGTCACTTTGGGACTGGCTTATTTCACTAAGTATAATGATTTCCAGATTCATCCATTTTGTTGCAAATGACCAGATTTCATTTTTTACCACTATGTAGTATTCTATAGTGTATATATCCCATAATTTCTTTATCCAGTCTTCAGTTGATGGGCATTTAGGCTGATTCCATGTCTTAGCTCTTGTGAATTGAGCTGCAATATACATGGAGGTGCAGATAACTCTTTTTTTTATGGATTTCATTTCTCTTGGGGAAATTGCCAGGATTGGGATGGCTGGATCATATGGTAGGTCTATATTCAGATTTTTGAGGTATTTCCATACTGGCTTTACCAGTTGACATTCCCGACAACAGTGGATTGGAGTACTTTTTCCCCCACATCCTCACCAATATATATTGCTTGTGGATCTCTGTATGAAAGTCGTTCTGACTGCAGTAAGCCATTCCAACCGGAGTGAGGTGAAACATTGCGGTTTTGATTTGCATTTCCCTGATGGCTAGTGATCCTGAACATTTTTTCATGTGTTTGTTGGCCATTTTGATTTCTTTTGAAAACTAAGTCCTTGGCCTATCGCTTAACTGGGTTGTTTTGTTGTTGTGGAGTTTCTTGATCTCTTTGTATATTCTTATCATTAATCCTTTATCAGCTGCATAGTTTGCAAGTAATATCTCCTATTCTGTCAGTTGCCTCTTCACTTTACTGAATGTTTCTTTTGCTATACAGAAACTTCTCAGTTTGAAGTAATCCCATTTGTTAATTTTGACTTTGTGCCTCTGGGGTCTTTTTCAAGAATTCTTTGCCTGTGCCAATGTCTTGCAGGGTTTCCCCAATGTTCTCTAAAAATTTGATGATATTGGGTCATAGATTTAGATCTTTAATCCATGTCGAGAGGATTTTTGTGTAATGTGTAAGGTAGGGGTCTTGCTTCATACTTCTGCATGTGGAAATCCAGTTTTCCCAGCACCATTTGTTGAAGAGACTATCCTTGCTCCGGGACTAATTTTATCTCCTTGGTCAAATATAAGTTGGCTGTAGATGTTTGGATTGATTTCTGGTGTTTCTATTCTGTTCCATTGGTCTGCGTGTCTCCTTTTGTGCCATTACAGGCTACTTTGATTATAACTTCCTTGTAGTATGTCTTAAATTCTGGTATTGGATGATCCTTCCAGCTTTGTTTTTGTTGTATAAGATTGCTTTAGCTATTCTAGGTCTCCTGTGTCTCTATATGAATTTCAACATCATTTTTTCTAGATCTGAGAAGAATGTCTTTGGTATATTGATTGCTATCTCATTGAATTTGTAAAGTACTTTCTGAATAATGGACATTTGATGATATAGATTCTTCCAATCCATGAGCATGGAAGATTTTTCCATTTTTTTGTATCTTCTTCTATTTCTTTCTTTAATGCTTTATAATTCTCATCATAGAGATCTTTGATATCCTTGGTTAAATTTATTCCAAGGTATTTTATTTTTTTATAGCTATTATGAATGAGATTCATCATAGAAGCTCAAACTCCGCCTTGGCATTGTCTGCATATACAAAGGCTGTTGATTTTTATGTATTGACTGCTACCTTACCAAACTCTTCTATGAGTTCCAATAGTCTTTAGTGGAGTCTTTTGGATACCCTGTGTATAAGATTATGTCATCTGCAAATAGGATTAGTTTGCCTTTCTCCTTCCTGATTTGTATCCCTTTGATTTCTTTTACTTGCCTAATGGCTCTTGCTAAAATGTCCACGAATATATTGAATAGCAGTGGTGAAAGTGAGCATCCTGTCTGCTACTGGATCTCAGTGGGACTGCTTTTAAGTTTTCCCCATTTAGTATGACACTGGCCATGGGTTTGTCATAAATTCCCTTAATTGTGTTGAAGAATGTTCCTTCTAATTTACTAATGTTCCTTCCTAATTTACTCAGTTTTCATCATGAAATGCTGTTGTATTTTATCAAATGTTTTTTCTGCATTTATTGAGATAATCATATAGTTTCTGTTCAGCAGATCGTTAATGTGATGTATCACATTGATTGATTTGTGAGTGTTGAATTTATCCCTGTATGCAAGGGATAAATCCCACGTGGCCTGGGTGGATGATCTTTTTGATATGTTGTTAGATTTTATTGGCTAGAATTTTGTTGAGGATTTTTGCATCTATGTTCATCAGAGAAATTCGTCTGTAATTCTATTAATCTGTTGTATCTTTTTCAGATTTAAGAATTAAAGTGATGCTGGCTTCATAGAAATAATTTGGGAGGATTCCTTCCCTTGCAATTGTTTTGAATAACTTGAGAAGAATTGGAGTTAGTTCTTCTTTAAAAGTCTGGTAGAATTCAACAGAGATTTCTGCAGTGAAGCCATCTGGTGAAGCCATCCCGTCCTGGGCTTTTCTTTGTGGAGAGGGCCTTTATTACTGATTCGATTTCCATCTTGGTTATGGGTATGATTAGGTTTTGTATCTCTTCATGGCTCAATTTAGATAGGTTGTATATGTCCAGCAATCTGTCCACTTTTTTGGTGTTTCCCAGTTTGTTGGCATACAGCTCTTTGTAGTAATTTCTGATGATTCCTTTTATTTCCATTGTGTCTGTTGTGACATTATTATTATTTTTTTTGGTTAGTTGGGCCAATAGTGTGGCTTTTTTTTTTTTTCAAAAAACTAGCTCTTTGTTTTGCTAATCATTTGTATTGCTTTTTGGGTTCAATCTTGTTGAATTCTTCTCTATTTTTTTGACAGGCAGTTAGTGAGAGAGACAGAGAGAAAAGTCTTCCTTCCATTGGTTCACCACCCAAATGGCCGCTACGGCCTGTGCACTACGCTGATCTGAAGCCAGGAGCCAGGTGCTTCCTCCTGGTCTCCCTTGCGGGTGCCTTCCCAGGCCACAGCAGAGGGCTGGACTGGAGGAGGAGCAACTGGGACAGAATCCGGTGCCCCAACCGAGACTAGAACCTGGGGTGCCGGCACCGCAGGAGGAGGAGTAGCCAAGTGAGCTGCGGCGCTGGCCTCCTCCTCTCTAATTTTAATTATTTATTTTCTCCTACTAGTTTTCAGTTTGGTTTGCTGTTATTTTTCCAGATCCTTGAGATTCACTGATAGCTCATTTATTTGGTGCCTTTCGAATTTCTTGATGTAGACACCTATTGCTATAAAGTTTCCTTTTAACACTGGTTTTGCTGTATCCCATAAGTTTTGATATAATGTGTCATCTTCATTTGTTTCCAGAAATTTTTGGATTTCTGTTTTGATTTCTTCTATGACCCACTGTTCATTCAAGAGCATGTTGTTCAATCTCCATGTGTTTGCATATGTTCTAAATATTCCTGAATTGCTGCTTTCCAACCTCATTCCATTGTCACAGAATGAGATGCATGGTATGATTTTGATTTTTTTTTTTAATTTGCTGAGATTTGCTTTATGGCCTAGTATGTGGTCAATCCTAGAGAAAGTTCCATGCACTGGTGAGTAGAATGTGTATTCTGCAACTGTAGGATGAAAAGTTCTGTAGGTATCTGTTAGGTCCATTGGGTCTATGGTGTCAATTAAATCTACTATTTCCTTGCTAATTTTCTGTCTGGTTGATCTGTCCATTGCAGAAAGTGAGGTATTGAAGTCCCCCATTATTAATGTATTGGAGTCTATGTCTGCCTTTAGATCCCTTAACATTTCTTTTAAACAGCCAAGTTCTCTGTGATTAGGTGCATATACGTTTATAATAGTTAAATATTTCTGTTGAATTGATCCATTAATCATTACATAGTTCCCTTCTTTGTCTCTCTTAACAGTTTTTGTGTAAAAGTCTATTTTGTTTGAAATTAGGATGGCTACACCAGCTCTTTTTTGTTTCTGTTGGCATGGAATATCTTTTTCCGTCCTTCACTTTCAGTCTCCATGCATCTTTATTGGTGAGATATGTTTCTTGTAGGCAGCAAATAGATGGGTTTTGTTTTTTAATCCATTCAGCCAGTCTATGTCTTTTAATTGGAAAGTTGAGGCCATTTTTATTCAAGGTGACTATTGCTAAGTAACAACTTTGCCCTGCTATTTTCCCAGAAATATTCCTATTTTTTACTTTGAATTTCCTTTGAACTTTTACTGAGAGATTTCCTTATTTACGTTCTTTGGTAGTGATGACTGTTTCTGTGTTTCTGTGTGCAACACATCCTTAAGCATCTTTTATATGGCTGGATGTGTGCTGACAAATTCTTTCAATTTCTGTTTGGTATGGAAGGCCTTCATTTCACCTTCATTCATAAATGAGAGCTTTGTAGTGCATAGTATTCTGGGATGATAGTTGTTTTTTTTTTTTTTCCTCTTAAGACTTGGAATATATCTTGCCATTCTCTCTTAGCCTATCAGGTTTCTGATGAGAAGTCCACTGTGAGTCTAATTGGGGATTCTCTGAAAGTAATCATGCACATTTTAGAATCTTTTCTTTATGTTTTACTGTGGTGAGTTTGATTACAATGTGTTGTGGTGAATATCTTTTCTGGTTATCTCTATTAGTAGTTCTATGTGCTTCCTATACTTGGATGTCTCTTTCTTGCCCAAATTAGGGAAGTTTTCTGTTATTATTTCACTAAAAAAGGCCTTCTAATCCTTTCTCTCTTTCCACACCTTCAGGAACTCCTAGTACCTGTATGTTAGGTCATTTGGTATTATCCTGTAGATTCCAAACAGTGTTTTTTAGTTTTGTAATTTCCTCTTCTTATTTTTGGTTTGACTGTATAATTTCCTGTGCTTTGTCTTCTAAGTTAGATATTCTTTCTTCTGCTTTATCAGTTCTGTTAAGGCTTTCCACTGCATTTTTTTTATTTGTTCTATTGAATTCTTCATTTCATTTTTGTTTCTCTTTAAGATTTCAATTTCATGCGAGAAATTTTCTTTCATATCCTGTACAGATTTCAATAGTTTGTGTATTTGCTTCTGAATACTTCTGTGTTATTTATGATCAATTTTTTCAATTCCATTTCTTGCATTTCTTCCATCTCATCATCTTCACAATCTAGTATTGAAGTGTTGTGTTCTTTTGGAGGCATCATTTTGTCTTCCTTATTCTTTCTTCTTGAATTTGTATGTTTGTTTTTCTGCATTTGTGGGAGATACTCTTTGGTTTCTTCTTATTTTTTTCTTTTCTATGGCAGCTTTTATCTTTGTACTATGACTCTGTAGATAAGTGGAGTGTTTACTTTCAGTGAATATCTGGAGGCTTGTAATAGGTGTGACCAGGAAGCTCTGTTCAGTTCTCTAGGGTGAAGGGAATGCCTAAGGTGAGACACCCGGGTTTGGGATAATAAATCTTTTTGATAACCAGAAGGGAAGTTTATTCTGTTCAGCTGAGCTCCTCTTCTCAAAGGAGAACTGTGCCTGAGCACTAGGTTTAGTGGGTATTATATTCATCTACTCTGTCCCAAGGACCATACAAAGGATCTGTGCAGTCCTCAGATTCTCCAGCAGTGTCTCTCACCAGGTAACCAGGAAGCCCTGAGCATCTGGAGTCTCCCATTGTGACTGCCCAAAGTCCCAGCCACACAGCCTCAGTTTTTTTCACAGTCCTGGCACAGAAGCCTCCCACAGTCACAAGCTCCTAGCCCGCCTGTTAGTGTTCCTCACCAGAGTCAGGAGTTTCCACTTGTCTGGTTACTGGGTGCAGACACAGGCTGGCTCAGCTGTTATATGTGTCCAAAATGCCACCTGCTCTATTGGCTTGTTATAGGATGCAGTTGTAAAGTGACTGGGGAGAGAGAAACATATCCATCCTTTTTTTCTCCTCTTGCTTGGCAGATACACTATCCCTCATGGGGCTCTAAGCCGGGTTCCCTTTACGCTCTTCCTGCAGCTTTATCCCTAGTGGCTTGGGCTGCTGCAGTCTGGTCTCACCTCACTTTCCGACGCCAGTATGTAGACTCTCAGCTGCTGGAGTCCTGAGTTGTGGGCATCCACACCCGCTATATAGGTCCACCATGTCTCTGTAATTTGTGTAGAATTTCCTTTGCTGTTTTCTCCCTAACTCTCCCCTGAAACTCCACACTCTCTACTATTTTTAAACTATTTTCTGGACTAGAGGAGTAACTCCCTCCCTACCCCGCCATCTTAGAATGACTAAAAATTTATTTGAAAGGCAGAGTGACAGGCATAGAGGTGGGGGGGGGGTGAGGCTTCCATACACTGGTTCACTTCCCAGATGGCCGTAATGGCTGGAGCTGCATTGATCTGAAGCCAGGAGCCAGTAGCTTCCTCCGGGTCTTCCATGCAGATGCAGGGGCCCAAGGACGTGGGCCATTTTCTACTGCTTTCCCAGGACATAACAGAGAGCTGGATCAGAAGTGGAGCAGCCAGGACTCCAACCAGCACTAGCATTGTTTATTGATTTCTGTATGAGAGTCATTCTAACTGGAGTGAGGTGAAACCTCACCGTAGTTTTGATTTGCATTTCCCTGATGGCTGGTGATCCTCAGCCTTTTTTCATGTGTCTATTGGCCATTTGAATTTCATCCTTTGAAAAATGGAGGTTCATGTCCTTTGCCTATTTCTTAACTGGATTGTTTGTTGTTGAGTTTTTGAGTTCTTTATGGATTTTGGATATTAATCCTTTATCAGTTGAATAGTTTACAAATATTTTCTCCCATTCTGTTGGTTGCCTCTTCATTTTGTTATATGTTTCATTTGTAGTGCAGAAGTTTCTTAGCTTGGTATAATCCCATTTGTCTATCTTGGCTTTGATCGTCTATTCTTCTAAGGGTGTTTTCTGAGAAGTTTTTACCTGTGCCAATGTCTTACAGAGTTTCCCCAATTACTAGTTTCCTCTAGTAATTTGATAGTAGCAGGTTGTAGATTTAGATCCTTGATCCATTTTGAGTTGATTTTTGTATAAGGTGTTATGTAGGGGTTTTGTTTCATATTTCTGTATGTGGAGGTCCAGTTTTCCCATCACCATTTGTTGAAGAGACTCCCCTTGCTCTAGGAATTGATTTTAGCTCCTTTGACAAAAATTAGTTGGTTGTGGATGCATGGATTGTTTTCTGGAGTTTCTATTCTGTTCCATTGCTCTGTGTGTCTATTTTTGTGCCAGTAGCAAGCTCTTTTGATTATAACTGTCTTGTAATATGTCTTGAAATCTGGTATCATGATGCCTCTGGCTTGTTTTTGTTGTTTAAGATTGCTTTAGCTATTCAAGGTCTCTTGTGTTTCCATAAGAATTTCAGCATCATGTTTTTCTAGATCTGAGAAGAATGTCGTTGGTATATTTTTTAAAGATTGATTTATTTATTTGAAAGGAAGAGTTACAGAGAAAGAGAGAGAGGCAGAGACAGAGAAATCTTGTGGGTCCAACGCCAGGTGCCGGGAGTTTCTTCTAGGTTTCCCATGTGAGTGCAGGGGCCCAAGTACTTGGGCCATCTTCTACTGCTTTCCCAGGCACATTAGCTGGGAGCTAGAATGGAAGTGGAGTAACTGGGACTCAAACTGGCACCCATGTGGGATGCCAGCACTGCAGGCAGTGGCTTTACTCTCTAAGCCATGGTGCCAACCCCCTCATTGGTATTTGATTGGGATTGTATTGAATCTGAAAATTGCTTTGGGTAGTATGGATATTTTGATGATACTGATTCTTCCAATCCATGAACATGGAATATTTTTCCATTTTTTGTGTGTCTTTTTCTATTTCTTTCTTTAATATTTTGTAATTTTAATTGTAGAGATCTTTCACATCCCTGGTTAAATTTATTCCAAGGTATTTAAAATTTTGTGCAGCTATAGTGAATGATACTTATAAATTCTTTCTCAGCCATGACCTTGTCTTTATTCAAAGGCTATGGATTTTTGTGTGTTGATTTTACATCTGGCAACTTTACCAAACTCTTTTATGAGTTCCAGTAGTTTCTTAGTGGAGTCTTTTGGTTTCTCTCTATATATTTTTTTAATCTGCAAACAGGGATAATTTGACTTCCTCCTTTCCTATTTGTATCCCTTTTATTTCTTTTTCTTGCCTAGATTCTCTAGATAAAACTTCCATAACAGTATTGAATACAATAGTGAATGTGGGCATCTTTGGTGCTAGATCTTAGTGGAAATGCTTCCAACATTCCCTATTCAATATGATGCTGACTGTGGGTTTGTCATATGTAAGTTATTTACTCTTACTGTTTTTTTTCACATATAATAACTGCATCTTCCTTTCAACAAGTACCTCAGCAAGTTTCTAGGTTCTGTTTTCTACTCACACTTATCTTATGATGCCAACATTGTCTAGAATTTTGACCCTTCCTAGAATACATCTTTCCTCTTACTCTTATAGCCTTTATAGAGCTATTTCAGGAGAAGAAAATACAGATCATACTAGTTTGCCATCTTTGGAGGTACTGGAAGCCCCAAAGAAGTTTTTATAGCAAATTAGTGACACTTGTCTTTTAATTGTTCCACATCAATCATGGTTGGTGCTTTGATAATTAATCAGTATCTCCCCCACCTCAAACAGGTGGAAAATGTGAAATTACTGGATCGTTATGTGGAAAAGAAACCAGCTAATGGGATTCTGTATCTCACTGCAACTCACCTGATCTATGTGGAAGCTTCTGGTGAAACCCGGAAAGAAACATGGGTATGTTCATGAGAAGAATCTTGAAAGGTCTTAAAGAATTGTGCATATATATTTTATATATGATTGTTTCTTGAAATTTCAAGTAGCATTATTAAATTGCTATAAATCATTTTCTTTAAAGGACTTGTTCTAAAACTCTTTTATAGTCTCTTCCTTTAAGTTATTGGCTCTAGTAAGTAGTCTCTGCTTATTTTCTGAACCTAGTTAGTTGGTAAGCAATCTGAAATAATTTAAAGGTATGCTAGTTGTAAATGTAGTCTTGAGAACCAGCAGCATCTGTAGCAATCTGAGAGCTTGTTAAAATGCAAAATCTTAAGATTTTTTAAATTTAAATTTAAATTTAAAATTTTTTAAATTTTTTAAATTTATTCATTTTTTATTTGAAAGGCAGGGTGTGGGGTGAGAAGGCAGATATCTTTTATCTGCTAGTTTGCTTCCCAAATGCCTGCAAGAGCAAGGGCCCAGGCAAACTTAGGCCAGGATCCAGAAACTTCATCTGGGTCTCCCATGTGTGTAGCAGGGATCCAAGTACTGCTGCCTCCTAGGGTGTGCATTAGCAGGAAGCTGGATTTGAAATGAAGGTGGGTCTTGATCCCCCATGCACCTCATTTATCGATGCAGGTGTCCCAAGTGATGGCATAACCTGTTACATCACAATACCCAGCTACAAATTAAGGTGTTTATTTTAAAGATTTATTTATTTATTTGAAAGTCAGAGTTACACAGAGCGAGGGAGTGGCAGAAAGAAAAACACAGAGAGAGGGAAAGACAGAAAGAGAAAGAGATCTTCCATCCATTGTTACACTCCCCAGATGGCCACAACTGCCAGGACTGAGCCAGGCCAAAGCCAGGAGCCTCATCTGGATCTCTGATGTAGGTGCAGGGGCCCAAGCACTTTGGCCATCTTCCACTTCTTTCCCAAGCACAAGAGCAGGAGAAGGATTAAAAGTGGAGCAGCCGGGACTTGAACCAGGACCCATATGGGATGCCAGCATCACAGGCAGTGGCTTAACCCTCTATGCCATTATGCCTGCCCCAAACCTAAGGTTTTGAATTTCTTTGAATTTATTTACTTATTTGGAAGGTAGAATTACAGGGGGAAAAGGAAGTGAGGGAGAGATCTTCCATGCACTGGTTTACTTCACAGTTGGCCACAATGGCTGGGATTGGACCAGGCCAAAGCGAAGAGCCTGGAACTCCATCTGGGTTTCCCAGGGGCACAAGCACTTGACCCATCTTCTGCTGCTTTCTCAGGCACATTAGCAAGTTGCTGGATTGGAAGTGGAACAGCCAGGACTTGAATTGGCGCTTTTATGGGGTGCCGCAGTTTAATCTATTTTGTCACAATGCTGGCCCTAGGTTTTGAGTATCTAATAAGTGTTCAAATGATGCTGATTCTCAGGTTCTATTGACTACACTTTGGGGAGCACTGTCCTAAGACAGGATTTTGTCTTGTATGTGTCTCTGTGTGTGAATATTTCTTGTTACACCTTAAACACTGTTTTCAACATTTAGCACCCTTAATTGTTTTCAAAGATTTATTTATTTATTTGAAAGGCAATGTTATAGAGAGGCAGACACCAAGGGGGGGGGGAGAAAAAGGGAGGGAGTGAGGGAGTGAGGGAGAGAGAGAAAGAGAGAGAGAGAGAAGTTTTCCATTTGCTGGTTCACTCCCCAAGTGGCTGCAATAGCCCGAGCTGGCCGATCCAAAGCCATGAGCCAGGAACCTCTTCCAGGCTTCCCATGTGGGTGCACGGGCCCAAGGACTTGGGCCATGTTCTACTGTTTTCCCAGACCATAGCAGAGAGCTGGATTGGAAGTGGAGCAGCCGGGACTTGAACCAGCATCCATTGGAATGCTGGCACTGCAGGCGGTGGCCCTACCCTGTGCGCCACAGCACCGGGCCCCCTTAATGTGTATTTATGCCTTCTGTATCTTAAAGCAGCATCATAATCATTGATCAGTAGCATGATTTACGGTTAAACCTCCTCATTTGTTAACCTCATAGCATAGTGATTAAGATCACTGTATGCTGAGGTTGAAATTCCAACTGCAACATTAACTGCCTTTGTAATCTTGAGGAAGTTATTTTGCTTATCTGTGTCTCAGTTCCTTCATCTATAAAATAGAAACAATAATAATACTTTAAATTGTTTTAAAAATTAAGGTATGAGAATTACTAAGTTAATGTTTGTAAGTGCATAAAACAGTACCTGAGTTGTGGCTAAATACTATTATATAAGTGCACAATGAATTAAATTGAATATGCGTGGAAAGAAATATTTTTAGAGATTTATTTGAAAGAGTGACAGGGAGAGAGAGAGAGAGACAGAAAGACAGACAGAGACTGGGATTCCATCCTCTGATTCACTCCCCAAATGCCTGTAGCAGCCAGGGCCAGGCTAGGCTAAAGCCAGGATACAGGAACTCCATCCAGGTCTCTTGTGGATGGCAAGAACCCAAGTACTTTAGGCCATCATCTGTTGCCTGGCAAGCACGTTAGTAGGAAGCAAGATCAGAAGCAAAGATGAGATTGCATCCCAGACCCTCCTATATGTGATGCAGCATCCCTAATGGCATCTGAACTCTCTGTGCCACAACACCCACCCCTGAAAGGTGGTATTTTAATACTTTTTAAAATCCCATCACCATATGGGGTTGTGTCTTGCTGTCTTTACTATGATGAAAGGAATGCCAAAAAAAAAAAAAAAAAGGAATTACGAGAACTGATTCTCTCTAGACTCAACTCTGATGGTAATAGGCTATGTGACTTTAGGCAAGTTATTCTCGAGTTATCTTCTCATATGTGAAATGAGGTGGTTATATTATATAATTAGTATAGATTCTTCCAATTCAACAGTTTATAAGACAGTTCTTTAGTATGGTGCCTCAAGCCTGTCTTCTGGCTACTTGCATTTATAGATGTTATACATGTCTCCAGATTTGTTCCTGCCAGGTATTATTTCAAACTTGGCAGACTGGGTCTGGAAGAAAGGACTTAAGGTACTTATTTCTGCATGTCAAAGGAGGTTTCTTTACCCAATTAATAGTAAAAACAAAGTTCTCCCCTGCCTTAGTCTATTCCTGATCCCCTTCCCAATTTCATCATAATTGTTTGTCCTTTAATCTTTTTTAAGATTTATTGACTTATTTGAAAGAGTTACAGAGAGAGAAGGAGAGAGAGGAAGATCTTCTATCCACTGGTTCACTCATCAGATGGCTGCAACCACCAGCACTGTGCCAGGTCAAAGCCAGGAGCCAGGAGCTTCATCCAGGTTTCCCCACATGGGTGGCAGAGATCCAGGCCGTTAGCAGAGAGTTTGATTGGAAGTGGAGCAGCTGGGACACGAACTGCTGCCCATATGGAATGCCAGCATCACAGGCAGCAGCTTTACTCACTAAGCCTCAATGCCAGCCTCTGTTCCCTGATCTTGATGATCACTATTTGACTACCCAAATGTACATCCTTCATATTGACTGTCAGGGAATGGATTTATTTGAGATTTGATACATGAATTCTTGTTACATTATCAAGAGTCTCTGTGACCCCTACAAAACTGCCACGGCAGGAATTGAGTTTGACAAGATAGAAAATTATTCCTGAAAAGAGGGTGTTTGGTGTAGTGGTTAGGACACCTGCCTGTCATGTTGTAGTGCCTGAGTTCAAGTCTCAGCTTTGTTCCCAATTCTAGCTTCCTGCTAATGTGCACCCCAGAAGGCAGCAGGTGATGACTCAAGTAGTTGAGTCCCTGCCACACATATGGCAGATCTGCTTTGAGTTCCCAGTTTCCAGATACAGCTTTGGGCCAATGTGGTCATTGTAGGTATTTGGGAATTGAATCAACGAATGAGAGCTGTGTGTGTGTGTGTGTGTGTGTGTGTGTGTGCCTCTCAAATTAGAGAAAAAAATTCTTCCTAGGAACATGTGACTGATCTACATAGCTGCTGCATTCTAGATGGTGGATATGATCGAAAGATTTCATGGAAGAAATGACTTTTCCAAATAAATTGGGTGCTAAGCATGGCATAGGGGGAGAGGAAGGAGAAGAAAGGACAGTGTTACTCAGAAGACCATTCCAAGCACAGGACAGGAAGTCCAGTGAATGGAAAGAATACATCCAGGCTCTGTACTTGTGGGAAGCATCAGAGATAGGAATAAGAAGAGAATGGCAAAGACTACAATTCAAATTCATGATTCTGTGGCTATTTTGGACATAGAATTGTATTATTTGAATATATTTTCTTTTACGAGTTATCTTTATAGAAACAGTGTGGACAGTGATCATCCTATGTTCAAAGCTTTACTGTCACTAAAGTCTGAAATGTGGGATATTATTTCCAACCCTAATGTTTCTAGCTAAACTCTAACTCTGGAACTAGTTTAGAATTTCTAGAGAAAGAATCTTGGACATGGAGTTAGACTCCCGTGGATCAAATTCTGTATTACTTCTTGACTGTGGCCTGTGAATCAGGAATTCACTCCTCAGAGATTTGATTTCTTCATTCATGAAATATAGTGAATATATCCCAAAGGCTTTTATATGGTATATAGCTAAAGGTCATGGACTACTTAATGATAAATCGAGCACAATTATTAATAATTATTTATGTCAGCCGGCGCCGTGGCTCAACAGGCTAATCCTCCGCCTTGCGGCGCCGGCACACCGGGTTCTAGTCCCGGTCGGGGCGCCGGATTCTGTCCCGGTTGCCCCTCTTCCAGGCCAGCCCTCTGCTGTGGCCCGGGAGTGCAGTGGAGGATGGCCCAGGTGCTTGGGCCCTGCACCCCATGGGGAGACCAGGAAAAGCACCTGGCTCCTGGCTCCTGCCATCGGAGGAGCGCGGTGCGCCGGCCACAGCGCGCCGTCTGCGGCGGCCATTGGAGGGTGAACCAACGGCAAAAGGAAGACCTTTCTGTCTGTCTCTCTCTCTCACTGTCCACTCTGCCTGTCAAAAATAAAAAAAAAATTATTTATGTCTATTTGAAAGGCAGAGAGACAAAGATCTTATGTCTACTGGTTCACTCCCCAAATGCCTACAACAGCCAGGGCTGGGCCAGGCCAAAGCCAAGAGCCAGGAACTCAATCTGGGGTCTCTCACATCCCATGGCACTGAGGCAAGTATGTCAACCATTATGTGCTGCCTCCCAGAGTGATCATTAGCAGGAAGCTGGAATTGGAAGCAGAATCATGACTTGAACCCAGGCATGCCAATATGGGATGTGGCTGTCCCAAATGGAGTCTTAACTGCTGTACCATCTACCTGTCTTATATTAATCATTATTTTAATTAGCAATTTGATAGAACAAATGGAATTTCTGTTTTCCTCTGTTACAATTACTCTGTGATTGTAAACTCTACAGCTGATCTGCTAAAATTGTCCTATAAACCCCTTAATTTAATAGCCTAAGGACAGAGAAGTTTTCTAACTACAGTTTGCTTCTCATTGCTTTACCACTATTTTTAAAAACTTTATTTGAAAGGCAGAATTAGAAAGAGAGAGAGAGAGAAAGAGAGATCGATCTTCTATCCGCTGGTTCACTCCCCAAATGGCCACAATGTCTGGGATTGTGCCAGATTGAAGCCAGAAGCCTGGAACTTCCACTGGATCTCCTATATGTGTGCAGGGATTCAGGAACTTGGGTCATCTTCCACTGCTGCTTAGTGGGGAGCAGAACTGGAAGTAGAGCAGCTGGGTCTCAAACTGGTGCCCATATGGCATGCTGGCATCACAAGCAGCAGCTTAACCTGCTATGCCACAACACCAGCCCCTGCTTTATCATTATTAATGCTTTATTTCTATTTGAAAGAACCTCCGCTGTGTCTTAGAAAAGATGGCTATAAGCTATAGATGTGATTGTATCTCTGTCCATGCTTGTAGTATTACTGAGAGTCAGACATAATGAGAGTGTTTATTTAATAAATATCTATGTTTATTGTAGTTCTTTCTTTTTACAGATTGCGGTCCATCACATTGCCACTGTGGAGAAATTGCCCATCACTAACCTGGGCTGTCCCCTGATCCTCCGCTGTAAGAACTTCCGGGTGGCCCACTTTGTTTTAGACTCTGATCTTGTGTGCAATGAAGTTTATATTTCACTGCTCAAGCTTTCTCAGCCAGGTAGTTATGATAGTATTTTTATGTAAAGCCATTTTTTTTCCCGAAATAGTGTAATGAAAACATTATATAGAGTTAGAGCAGGGTTTGGATCTGGGCTCTGTCACTTACTAGCTTCATGGTATTTGGGCAATTTATATAACCTCTGAACTCAGCTTTCTCACTTGTTAAAGTACAGTGAGTTAAAGCTCCCTAACGGGGATATTTTGACATTTATATTCATGTATTTTTTAGTATATGTAGTATATAGTAGATAATTAAAAGATATTTTCTTCTCTTGATTCCTGTTCTGCTGGCATTATGTTTGACTTACTGTTCCCAGCCTACCTTCAATACCACTTAGAAGACTAGGGTAGTTTATCAGAGTCCTCACTACTGCAGTTACTGCTGCTTCCTCCAGCTTTACCCACTCATTTTTAAAAAATTTTTTTATTTTTGACAGACAGAGTTAGACAGAGAGAAAGTCTTCCTTTTCCGTTGGTTCACCCCCCAAATGGCCGCTATGGCCTGTGCGCTGCGGCCAGCGCACTGCACCTATCCGAAACCAGGAGCCTAGTGCTTCCTCCTGGTCTCCCATGCGGGTGCAGAGCCCAAGCACTTGGGCCATCCTCCACTGCCTTCCCGGACCACAGCAGAGAGCTGGACTGGAAGAGGAACAACTAGGACAAAATCTGGCACCCCAACCGGGACTAGAACCTGGGGTGCAGGCACCTCAGGCGGAGGATTAGCCTAGTGAGTGGCGGCACTGGCCACCCACTCATTTCCTAGTCCCCACCCCTAGACAGCTATCATTGTCCTCATTTTATTCTGTGGAATCTCCATACTCTTAGATTTTTCCCTCCCAATTCTCTTCCCTCCTTACCCCAAAATAATTCATCAGTTTTTGATGATAATTCTTGACAGCATTACATAATTACATGGGCCAGCGTTGTATAAGGCTTTGGTTGGCTTCATCTATCTCTGGAAAAATTATTGCCGCATCAGTTGGCCAAACGCATTATTCTGTGTTGTATCTTGTGAAGGGAGAAAGCAGGACTGACAGGGAGAAGGGAAGAGATTGCCATTTATCAGCCAGAGGCTGGGTTGGCCTGAAGAGTAGAATACAAGAACGTTGTTAATGTTGTGCAACATGTTAAAACAAGCAGTGCATTTAGGACATAGAAGCTCAGTTAAGAACTTTTGGTAAGGACTGGTTTTTTTCTTCAAATATTATTTATTTAAAAGGCAGAGTTAGAGGGGAGTGGGGAGAGACAGAGAGGTCTTCTATCTGCTGGTTCACTTTACAAATGGCTGCAATGCTAGGGCTGGGCCAAGCAGAAGCCATGAGCCAGGAGCTCTTCTAGGTCTCCCATGTGGGTGCAGGGGCCCAAGCACTTAAGCCATCTTCTACTGCTTTCCCAGATGCATTAGCAGGGAGTTGGATCACAAGTGGAGCAGCTGGGACTCAAACTAGCACCCAAATGGGATGCCATTGAAGCAGGAGGCGGGTTTAACTACTCTGCCTCAACATTGGCCCCAGAACTGTTTCTTAACATGTGAAACCTGGAAGCCTCAGTTAAATCTGTTGTCCAGAATTCTGGTGGTTTTTTTTTTTTTTTTTTAATGAAGCCAGGCAGAAAGTTTCTTCTTTGCATTAGTGTCACCAAAAAAAGAAAAAATTATAAAAGAAAAACCTGAAGCAATATTCTAGCTCTTATTCCTTATATAAAGGCAAACTTGTGTACAAAACACTGTTTTTTTCTAAGGCTGTTTGACAAACATTTCCTTTGAGAGAAGGAAATTAACCTTTATTTCCATGGTTTGGTAATCTGAGTTTCATTCATCATTACTTTGTTGTTGTGTCTATCTTCTCCAGTATTACCTGAAGATCTTTATGCTTTCGCTTATAATCCCAAATCCTCAAAAGAGATGAGGGAAAATGGATGGAAACTGATTAACCCAACATCAGACTTTGAACGTATGGGAATACCCAACAGGTACTGGACCATAACAGATGCTAACAGAAGCTATGAGGTAAGTTTGTTATTGTTGTCATTCATTTAGTGTATTTAATTAAAATGGCAGAGTATCAGCAAGCGAAGGTTTGAAAAAAGAGAAAGGAAAGCAGTCATAATTGATCCTTTTAATTCAACAGTCAGCCATTCAAAGAACATTGATTACCAACTGTGCTCAGGTAACTGAGTAAGAGATCTAATGGTCTAAAGCATAGGATGCTGTGGAGCACAGACAAGGGATATACAAATAAGCCAGAGAAGCCAGAAATAACCTGATACTTTAGGGAATAGCCTTTTGAAAGAGCTTTATCCTAATTTATGCAGGGGGAGAAGAAAGGAGTTCAGGAAGTGAAGTCAGATCATGAGGGGATTCATGACCAAATTAAAGAAATTGAACATTATCCTGAAGACATTTGGCAGCATGAGAGTGTTTTTTGCTGGAAAGCAACATAAATCTATTTGTACTTTAGAAAGATAACTTTGTTATGAGTGTGGAGAATTGGTTTCTAGATGCAAACCAATTTGCAGAATGCAGAAGGATGATAAATGAAGTGATGAGAACCTGAACTAAGATACTGAATGCAGACAGAGAGGAGGAGATGAATTTACAAAAGATATTTAAAGGGCTGGCACTGTGGCATTACTTGCTATGCCTGCAGCGCCAGCATCCCATATGGGCGCCGTTTCAAGACCCAGCTGCTCCATTTCCAATCCAGCTCTCTGTTATGGCCTAGGAAAACAGTAAAAAAAAAAATGGCCAAGTCCTAGGACCCCTGCACCCACATGGGAGACCCTGAAGAGGCTCCTGGCTCCTAGCTACAGATTGGCCCAGCTCCAGCCATTGCAGCCATTTAGGGAGTGAACCAGCAAATGGAAGACTGACTTTCTCTCTCTCTCTCTCTCTCTCTCTCTCTCTCTCTCTCTCTCTCTCTTTGCCTCTGTGCAACTCTGCCTTTTTAAATAAATAAATAAGAGCTTTAAAAAAAGATATTTAGGTTGTAGAATTGAAAGACCAAGTGGATAGTGGTTGTTAGCCTTGATAATGACCACAAGAAGGACACATAATATCCTCGATTTTAGACTTGAGTTTAAGGTAATTAAAGATATATCAAGCTTTTTATATCAAGCATTTGGGTCTCAATCTCAGGAAGGAACTGTGGGATGAGTATAGGGGTCTAAGATTATATGGAGGGGTCCCCAAAACTGTCCCTCAGAGTCTATAATTCACTGGGAAGACACACAGGACTCAACATACAGTCATATTTATGGCTGTGATTTATTATAATGAAAGGGTACAAAGCAAAATCAGCAAAGGGAAGAAGTACATAGGTAAATCTGGAGATTACCTGGTCCAAGCTTCCGAAGCCCTTTCATAGTAGAATCACACAGGACACATTTAATTCCTCCAGCAATGGGTGTGACAACACAACACATGTAATGTTGTCTACCAGGCAAGCTTATAAGTGACTCAGTGCTTTTAGAATTTTCGAGGACTGCTCACATATACACCCTCTGCCTAAAGTATACCAAAATTCTAGATGCCCACCAATAAAACAAATGTTCAGCCTAAGCGACATTTTTTATACAGTCTATACACAGTGAGCCGCTCTTACCAATTAGGTTAACAGTGAACACCCTCCCAAAAGCCAAGTCCTCAGACGCAGTCAAGTGGCAACCTTGCAGGTAGGCCTGTTCTAAGGATAACAGGCCTGCTATGATAACTTTTCTGCACAGATTCATTGTTAAGTGATATTCCTGAATTTTTGGATCTTTAAGTTTCCAGTGTATCACTACCATAGTAAGACTATAATGACTTTCTGGTAACACAGTTTTGAATATCCACTAGGTGTGAGGATTAATGAGCTGTCACTTAGCAGGGTTATCTGTGAAGTGGCTTGTTAGGAATGAGTAGAGTTGGGGTGAATTCTGTCAAGTTGAAGTCTCTTGAATGAGTTTTGAAATGCCCGTGTTTCTCTGGATGCATATGGCCTTCTGAGCTGAGTGGGAAGCTCCATACTTTTCTCTTTTATGACTTGCTTTTCCAAAGTCTGAGTCCAGGAAAGGGATGGGTAGAGAACTTCTCAAATGGTCCTCATTCCGAGGACATTGACTAATGAATTATATAGAGGATTCTTAATCTAATCTGTCTTAAATTATTTCTGCCTGTTTTTTTAAAAAATTTAATCGATGTAATATATATTTACAGAATATAGTGATAAGTTAATACATGTATACAATGTATAATGATCAAATCAGGGTAATTAGTATTTCCATTTCCTCAAATAGTATGATTTCTATATGTTGAGAACTTTCAAAGCCTTCTATGTTTATTTATTTGATCTGTTATTAAATGTTTGTGTATATTTTACACTTAAGAAAGTGACTAGAGTTAGTTTTGCATCATCAGATCTGTCCTGTTAACAATATTTTGTTTGTGTCTCTTTGGAAAGTTGTATTTTGTTAACCACAAAGTGCTGATAAATTTGAGAAAATGTGTCCCATCTTCTTATAGCATATGTCACAACTAAAATGTCAACACCTTCAACCTCCAACTAGTGTTTTACAGACCGTCCAGATATGCATGAAGCAGTTTGCAGTTTATGAAGAAATAAATCATACTTCCTTAATCTCTTCTACATGTCTTCTTGAGTCAATTTTTTGTGATTTAGTTGTTTATAGCCTACGTTGTTTGTTGCTCTGAAAGAAAAAAATGTGAATTTTATAGTAGGGTTATATGTGTTTCTGCCTATGATTTTAGTTAATCACAAAGTAAATTTTGTTCTTATGTGTCTCAGTGTTTTTCTTTATGGAAATTAATGGCATACTTGAAAAAACTCTAAACCAAGAGTATTTTGTTTCTATTTCTGAGGAATGGATGATTCTGAATGGTAAATACCAGCCAGCTAATGCTTGAATGATTGCCAATGCTATTCTGTTGCTAGCAAGTGAAAAATGTAATACACACACACACACACACACACACACACACACATCTGTATTTGTATTGGTTTATTTTTTAGATATGCGGTACCTACCCTCCTGAAATAGTGGTTCCTAAATCTGTTACCTTGGGAACAGTGGTTGGAAGTTCAAAATTCAGAAGTAGAGAACGTGTTCCTGTGCTTTCCTACCTCTACAAAGAGAACAATGTGAGTTAAGCAAACTTTCTAATGAACACTAACTTGCCTCTAGAAGACCTAGGTCTAAGTGTCACTGTTCCACTTTACTAGCTGTGTGACCTCAAGCAAGTTATTTAACTTATCTGAACTTTGGACTTTTGAGCATTTTTGAGAGGGTCACATGAAGGAAAAATAGATATATACTTTGTAAATTGTAAGATATGCAGATGTTAAGTGGCATTTTAAGTCTTCTAATTTGTTTCCTTTCTATGGGTTCCAGCTGGTAAGAAGTTGTGGCATGAAAGGAAACTAGTAGTATGAGAGGATATTTGGGGACTATGGCTTGCCACGAGGATACAAAGGTCCTTGATTCTTTTCTACCAGCTTCTTTTTCTTTTCTTTTTTTTAGAGATTATTTATTTGAAGCACAGAGTTAGAGAAGAGGAGAGAGAGAGAGAGAAGAGGAGAGGAGAGGAGGGGGAGGGGAGGGAAGAGAAGGGAGAGGAGAGAAGAGAGTGGAGAGGAGAGGAGAGGAGAAGAGAGGGGAGGGAAGAGGAGAGAGAATCTCTTCTATCCTCTGCTATACTCCCCAGATGGGGTTACACAAGTAGTTAGGTTCTCAAATGGGCAACTGTTCAAGTGCTAAAGAGTATAATGATGCAATTGGATGTCCTTGTGTCAAGCTATTAAAGTGAAGAGATTCCTTAAATCCATATCAAGGTGTAATGAAGTCCATTAACTAACTATATCTAGACAAACCTGTTAAATAGCTATGCTGTTTTTATATTGAAAAAGCTTGAAAACAAACCAGCCCTCTGATTTATTATTAACTCCTGAAACTAAGGAATTCTGTTCTCTAAATCTCTAGATCTTCACTCTCTTTTGAATTTGTTACCACTGCAATCCTCTGGTTTATAAGAGTGATATTACTGGAACTATAATAGTGGGCAATTTTAGAAAAATAACTGGCCCATCACGTATGGAGAGTTGATTTTTATTAAGGAAGCATTAAAGATGTGATTTTTTAGTAGTCTGATTTGCCAAGACTGCGTTGGGAGTCAGCCACATGCCTTTGGAAAGTAGGAGGCTGAGTCCAATATCCGTGGAATGCCTGGACTTTAAAGTCACATATCTCTTCAGTCATTGTCTTGAGTTGGTTTTTTTTTTTTCCTACTACTTAGTAAACCTAGAGTCAAGGAGGATTTTTGACCAGATGAGAATAACACTCAACTGATACACTTTTTCCTTACAGGCTGTCATTTGCCGCTGTAGCCAGCCCCTGTCGGGATTTTACACTCGCTCTGTAGATGATGAGCTCTTGCTGGAAGCCATTGGCCAGACGAACCCAGGGAACCAGTTTATGTATGTCGTAGACACAAGACCAAAGGTACCTATTTGTCAGTGACTTCTCTGATATTTCTACTTACTGTAATCCCTATCCCCACATACTGAGACTTGTAGTGTTATTAAGTCAGATTTGTGTATGTCAGACATTGTAGAAAATCATTTGAGCAAGACATTTGGAGATCCTTTTATAAGCCTGTCCCTGTCAAGGTACCGTGAACAAGTTAGTTTTGCCACCTCAATAAGACGTCCTGGGTTGAAGGTTCATTGACACATCTTAAGTGTGTCACTAAATCTGTTCCTCAACCAGAATTTTTTGTAGTCTTCTGTGGTAGAAATTTACTATCAGAGAAAGAGCTTCAATTTAGACAATGGAAACCTAATTACTACCAGCATATCTTGTTGTAATTAATGTTTTGAGCCATAGTAAGTTAATAATATTTTGCTGTTTCCTGAAGGAGCAGGGATCACAAATCTATCTGCTGTGTGATTAACTAAAAATGTTTGGATCTTGTGGCAGTCATTTTTTTTAGCACCCAGTACTATTAGCTGATTACATTTGCCCAATTCAGTGAAGTACAATTTATGTGTTTATTTTATTTTATTTTATTTTATTTTATTTTATTTTATTTTATTTTATTTTTTGACAGGCAGAGTGGACAGTGAGAGAGAGACAGAGAGAAAGGTCTTCCTTTTCCTTTGGTTCACTCCCCAATGGCCGCTGTGGCCGGCGTGCTGCGGCCAGTGCACCACGCTGATCCAAAGCCAGGAGCCAGGTGCTTCTCCTGGTCTCCCATGCGGGTGCAGGGCCCAAGGACTTGGGCCATCCTCCACTGCACTCCCGGGCCACAGCAGAGAGCTGGACTGGAAGAGGAGCAGCCGGCGCCACAGGCAGAGGATTAGCCTAGTGAGCTGCGGCGCCAGCCTAGTGAAGTACAATTAAATTCTTAGTTCCAAAGAATAAGAACAGGGACATAAATTTGCCATAGATTTTGACAGTGGACATGGACTTCTAGCAAAATCCTTTCATCTTTCCTAGAGCTTGATGCTATGTGATTTGTTTCAATGTTTTCCCAGGCTTTGTCCCTTTCAAATGTGTATGTCACTGAACAGGGTATCCTTAGATCAACCTAAATATCAGCTTAAACTTTTAGTTTTGACCTTCAAGCTCCATGGGGGATTGTAGATGAATTTATTGTGCTCCACAAAGCAAGTAAAGGACTGAACCTATTTTCTTAAAGGTTGTCCTTTTTACAAAAATTCCAAAAAAGAAACAGTTTTACTTAAAATTTGATGTGAGAATGTGGTTGAGGAGGTTTTGTTGCTAAGTAGTGATTGCTTACCTGGGAGTTGAGAGCTAAGTCTAAGCCAGGTAGCTGTGGCTTCAGAGTTCAGCAATTGGATATGCGTGAGACTAGACAGTGGTCTTATACAGCTTGTCTGTCCTATTTTGTGATTCCCCCATTAGCTGTTTTCCAGAGCCACCTAGGACTGACTGGGCCAAAATGAGAAAATAATTTCCCTTTTTTGCTCAGGTATCATTTTTTACTGTTTCAAAAGCTTAGTGTTTTGTTTCAGTGATAACCACGTCTCATATTCTGTTTAAAAATTTTTATTAATTTGAGAGACAGAGGAGAGAGACTGATATCCCATCAGCTGGTAAAATACCCAAATGCTCACAGTGACTGGCACTGGGCCAGACAAAAGAGCCAGGAGCAAGGAACTCAATCCAGCTATCCCATGTTAATGACAGGGTCCCAACTGCCTGCTGCCTTCCAGGGTCTACATGAGCAGGAAGCTGAAGTCAAGAGCCACAACTGAAACTCAAACTCAGGCATACTAATATTTGATACAGGCATCCCATATGGCATCTTAAACTGCTAAGCCAAATGCCTGCCTCTGCATCTGACATTCTGAGACTGGCAAGAGTTTAATCAAGTCTGTACCTTTTATCAAGATTAAATACCCTTAAAATGATGAAGAGAAATATACCAAGCTTCTGAGAATCTAAAAGAATGGGGCCTTTTATTCAAATCAAATATCAGGAAGTCTTCTTTAATAGATTCTATTTTCCTGTCTTAAATCCAAGCAAATTAAGACAGGCCTAGAAATATCTGGAAATCCCCCTTTTCTGGATGGCTAGATTTAAATATTTGGTAGAAACTATATTATAGTGATAGAAATTTGTTCTTAGGAGTTAGACAAATTTGAGGTCAAGCCTTGCCTTCAGTCCTTATCCTTGTGATCTTTGGCAAATTAGTTCACCTTTCTGAAGCTATTTACTTAGGAGAATAATAATAGTCCTTACCTTGCGGGGCTATAGTAAAAGTTAGATGAGATAATATATGTAACAGGTCTGCCACATAGTAGTAACTCAATAAATATTACATTTTCTCTACCTGAACATTAATATGTAGCTGTTTGACCTCAGATCCACTGGATATATTTCCAAAGTGTATATACTGGCATAGGATAGTTACCTACCTATGTTAGCTGGCCTACCTAAACCTGGTAGACTAGTATAATTATGTTTTGTTTACTGAAGCATCCCTCATAGGAAATTTTGTTGCTTCTAAGTGGTTATTGCTTGCACTTCTACGCAGTTTTTTTTTTTTTGGACAGGCTGAGTTAGACAATGAGAAGGTTTTTTTTTTTTTTTTTTAAGATTTTCATTTATTTGTTTCAGAAGCAGAGAAAGACACAAAAACAGAGATAATCCATCTACTGGTTCATTCCCCAGATGCCCAAAACAGCCAATGCCAAAGCCAGGAATCAAGAACTCAGTTCAGTTTTCCAAAGCAGGTGATAGGGACTCAAACTACTTGAGCCATCACCTGCTACCACCCAGCGAATGCATTAGCAGGAAGCTAGAATTGAGCGAGAAGCCAGAATTCAAATCCAGGCACTCTGATATGGGATACAGCTATCCCAAGCAGCCTCTTAATTGCTGTACCATATGCCTTCCCCCAACAGGGATTCTTTTGACATTTGTCATTAATTTAATGAAAGCTCACTGAAACTATCAGTATGATAAAAGATCAAAATCACCATCATGGTTCTCTGTTTAACAAGTGTCTTACATTCTAAAGAGAATATATTGAAACATTATTTCTTTTCCATAAGCTAATATGAATAGTTTATATGCTTTGAGGTTTTTGCATTCCTTTACATTAGTACAAAACTAGATATTGGCTACATATGTGCTCCTCCTGCCTTCAGAAATATAAAATACTGGTAGATGAGAAAACAGGCCCAGACAACAGACACATAATTGCAAGATGACCATCATCATATCTTGGTTATTATTGTAGGCATATCTCCTCTCTACAAATCTCATTTACACCTTACCTTGCTCAGTATCCTTTTAAAAAAATATGTGTTTATTTGAAATGCAGAGTGACAGAAAAAGGGAGAGACAGAGAGCTTCCATTTGCTGATTTACTTCCCAAATGGCCACAATTGTCAGGGATGGGCCAGGATGAAGCTAGGAGCCTAGAACTCCATCTGAGTCTCCATGTGGGTGGCAGGGATCCAACTACTTGGGCTGTCTTCCACTACTTCCCAGGAACATTAGTGGGGATCTGGATCAGAAGCAAAGCAGCTAGGACTCAAACAGGCACTCTGTATGGGATGCCACCATTGCAAGTGGTAGCTTAATCTGCTGTGCCACAAAACTGGCCCCCCAACTCAATATTCTTCATATGACCTAGAGATACTCTGGTTACTGCAAGCTGAAAATAGTGTTAAGACAGCTGTTGGTATCTACATTTCAATTTTCTCAGAGTATAAAAGTTATTTATCTCATGCAGTCATGTTTTTGACATTTTTCTAGAGTAGCTATTTAAAATTAATTGGTCCTGACATTCTGAGACTTCTTTTTAGATCTTCTCAGTTGTAAAGATTTTTGAACTTCTACATGTTTCTGAGTATAAAGTCTTTTTAGATGCGAAAACAATTGTTTGTGATGGGCAGCTCAAAATTATTATTTCAGGTCAGATATCCTATAGCTGCCATATCCTTCATTTCTTAAGCAGGGTTTATGAAATAAAACAGGGGCCAGCACTGTGGCGTAGCAGGTTAAGCCACTGTCTGCAGCACTGGCATCCTAACATGGGCACTGGTTCAGCTCTCAGCTGCTCTACTTCCAGCTCCCTACTAATGTGCCTGGGAAAGCAATGGAAGATGGACCAAGTGCTTTGGCCCCTGTACTCATCTGGGAGACCCCAGTGGATCTCCTGGCTTCAGCCTGGCACAGATCTGCTGTTGTAGCCATTTGGAGAGTGAACCAGTGGTTGGAATATTTCTCTCTCTGTCTCTTCCTCCCTCTAACTCTGTCTTTCGAATAAATAAAATATTTTTTAAAAAATAAAATAAACATACTAGGTCTTCCTCTCTCCCTATATGAGTCTATTATAAAGGTACATGATCTAAAAGCCAGTGAAATCCTCATTCCAGAATGTGTCTTATCTGATATAACTTCTTTTTGAGTAAGATATATTTTTTAAAGCTTTTATTTATTTATTTGAAAGGTAGAGTTACAGAGAGAAAGAAAGAGAAAGAGATCTTCCATCTGCTGGTTCACTTCCCAAATGGCTGTAATGGCCCAAGCTGGGCCAGACCCAAGTCAGCAGCCTGGAATCCATTTGGGTCTCCCAGGTGGGTGCAGGAGCCCAAGGATTTGAGCAATCATTCACTGCTTTCCCAGGCAAATTAGCATGGAGCTAGATGGGAAGTGAAACAGCTGGGACTTGAACCAGCACCCATATGGGATGCTGACATTGCAGGCAGTGGCTTAACCATCTGAACAATAAAAAATGCCAGCCCTGAATGAGTGGGATTTAAAACTGCTCAGAATGAAGCACTGAGATTGAATCCCTTTCTTTCATAATCTGGCCTTTATTATGTCCTTCACTATTGCAGTTGAATGCCATGGCCAACCGAGCAGCTGGGAAGGGGTATGAGAGTGAAGACTACTATGCCAACATTCGCTTCAGGTTCATGGGTATTGAGAACATTCATGTGATGCGGAGCAGCCTGCAGAAACTCTTGGAAGGTACAGGGATTTCACCTTGACCAGGCTAGTGGCCATGTCTTTGCATTATTACATAAACGACATGCTTGCCTGATTTGGATTTGGGTGGAACATAAAAAGCAAGCAGATGAGCAGTCAATAATTGATAAGATATTTAACTGTAGTATGAATATAGCTTACATAGTACTGAATTATGGCAGTGATGTTCTGCCAGAAGGACTAATATATTCATTTTCATAACTCATTGAAGTCTATTTTGGTCTAGCTGCTGTGGAAATAATTTCTCTCTACAGAATTACTGGTATTCAGGGTGGGTAGGCCAACGTAAGTACTAATATATTTGGAATTCATTTCATCATCAAGGTAAGATCCGCTTGACTTGATGTTAGAAGAAGTCACTCTGATTTCATCACTACTCATGAAATGTGCAGAGTAATAAAGCTGATATCAGACAACTTCTGTCGTTTGTCATCACTGCTTAATAACTGGGGGAAAGTGGGATTGAAATTTAACAGTGCTTAGGTTTAGAACATTTCTCTTAAAACTGCTACCCAGGATGAACTGATAAACCAACTTAAGAAGGGATCCTCAAAACCTGCATTATTTAGTTAACTCTCTATTCTTCCTGTTTTATTCCCTTTTGTACTGGTATACTCTGCCAGGACCTCTCCCTTACACCACAGAGCATATTTCCTCAGTCTGCATCCTTTTTACTGTATTTGTGTCCTCCTTCCTTAAGTTTCTTCCTGTTTTTTTTTTTTCTCCCCAGAATGTTCTATAGGAAGAAACTTTGTTTCAGACTTTACAGGGAAAAGATTGCCCTCTGCTGGATAACCAGTGCAAAGTACATAAAATTGTGTGCATGCGTGCCTGTGTGTGTGTGTGTGTGTGTGTGTTTATATTTTTTTCCAACGTGTTGAGACTGCATAGGGCTTCAGGGAGTAGGTAGGTATGTGGGAATAGAAACGTATATTAAGGGCCTATAGTGTTAGGAAGAGTGGGTTGGATTAGGATGGGGATTAAACATGCTTTCTAATCAGAGGAGATATATTTTTCTATAGATGCTGACTCAGTCTTCTGGTTCTCTAAGGGCTTGGGGGTGGATTCTACAACTTGAGAAAGCAGAGGCTCATACTGGAAGCTCTAGTGGGCTTTGGCCATAGTCCATCGCTGACTCCCTGTGTGGTTTCACACTAATCATTTAACCCTTCTGTGCCTCAGTTTTCCTCGTTTACAAAATGGGGATCCACTTTATCCCCTTTCTTGATGAATAAACTGAGGTGATTGTGAATTTCAATCTCTGCTTCCTTTTCTACCTTAGTTTGTGAATTGAAAACTCCAACAATGAGTGAATTTCTTAGCGGCCTGGAGAGCTCAGGGTGGTTGAGACACATTAAAGCTATTATGGATGCTGGAATTTTCATTACAAAGGTAATAATCAGGACTTTTAAGAATTTGCAATAACTTTAATGATGGGGGTCTCCTGAGGTGGTAGAGTGCCATGGTGAAAGACTATTGAAAAGATACGTAGTTTCTGGACTCAACTCTGCGGCCAGTTTACTGTGTGCCCTTGGGCAAGTTTCTTTCCTCTTTGAGCGTCAGTTTCTCCGTTTTTATAACAAGGTGGTTGAACAAGAGTCTAATGATATAACTCTTAGGGGACCCACAGACTTCTTTGGGAATATGATTAATCCCCTCCTCTGAAAAATGCACAGCTATACATACAGAAAATGCATCTCAATTTCAGGTTATCCACCTCAAGTTTAAAATAGGAGATCTGTAATGATACTTCCAGTTCAGCTACTGTGTGATATATTTTTGTATTCTAATGTAATTGTGTGAACATAACAGTAGATGTGAAATAAATGCAGAGCTGTGTATTGTATGGTTTTCAGAACTTTGTATACAAAGCCAAATTTTTAAAATTCTTTCTTTGTTTAGGTCTGCCTCCTAATGCAGTCTGGGCTGGCTTTGTCACACTGTGTTTATGCTGACCTACTTATTTAATTCTGACCTCCAGAAACCTGCCCTCTGTATCTTTTGCTAGATGATTTTAGGAAAAAGAAGTCAGAGTATAGATTTTATCATCTTGAAGTTTTGTTTTGCATCTTAATATATGAGAATTCTCCCTCTTCACCCCACCTCCATTATTTGGAAGAAGTAAAGAAAAATGATGACTTTTTACTCCTGTGCTGTTATTTTCCTCACTTAAAGTGAGAAAATACATATACATATGCATATATATGCATATGTGCATAGATATGCACATATATACATATGTGCACACACATATACATATGCATACATATATATGCATATGTGGCTTCTGGCTTAAAAAATTCCAAGAATGTAATTAATTGACTGACTTAAATAGCTAGCCCTAATGCTTTTCACAATCCTGGTTCTGTTATCTATACTTTCATTGTAATATGTTATTAATTTTTACTGTGTTACTCTTTCAGTTGTTTCAAGGCCATTTTTTAACCATTCTTTGCACCGTTCCTTTTTTACCCTACCCATAAATCTGTATTCCCTTTCTGAAACCATGTTTATCATACATAAGAGAAAGAGGGCTGAAGAAAATTTGATAGACAGTACATCTCATGAATATTGGTTGAATTAAAATGAATGAAGAAAAAAATAGACCTGGAGTTACACAGCTCTTCTGTGCTCCCTATCTCTAGTAACACCTAGCCAATTATCCCAAGCTTAAGATTATGTCAGCCTTGAATTCTTTCTCTTCCCCTCCTGGAAATTGTCAACTCTCTATCAGCTTCAAATCTATCCTCAAATCTATACTTTTTCCCCCCAATCTCTCCTGCTACTTCCCTAGTTTAGATGTTTGCTGTTCCTTAGTGAAAGTATGATAATAACCTCCTGCCAAACTTGTGTCTAATAGTTACTCCTCAGTGTGGCCTCCAAAGTTATCTTTCTTAAAATATCTGATGTTACCTTAAGCTCAGAATCCCTATTGTCTATAAAACACTGTATCTTAATACATATTGCCTTTCACAATCTCACACAAATTTGACAATAGTGAAGCTCTTGCTGTTCTCTAAAATATGATGTACTTTTCTTTTTATCTCTTTTATTATAAAAAACAATGTGTGTACATTGCCACAATAAACATTTCAGAAATATGTAACGTAAAATGTAAACATTTCCAATAACTCACATAAACATGTCTCTCTCTCTCATACATACACATACACAAATTACACAGCCCCATGATACGCAAACATCACTGTTAATAGTTTAATATTTATGCTTCTCAATTAGTACTGTCCATTTTAACTGTCTATGTAATAGAAATGTTCTTTCTCTACCCTGATTAATATAGTAGTCATTAGCCACATGTGAAATGTGGCTCTTGAAATGTGACTAGTGAGACTGAGAAACTAAATGTTTACTGTTTAGTTTTAAAAAATTCAAATTTATTTATATTTAGAGTTTAATTATTTATTTGTTTGAAAGGCAGAAAGATACAGAGAACAAGCCATATCTTCCCTCTTCTGGTTCACCCCTCCCCCCCAAATGTCCACAAAAACCAGGTCTAGGCCAGGCCAAAGCCAAGAGCAAAAACTCCATGCAGGTTTCCCACATTGGTGGTAGTTTCAAGTACTTAGGCCATCATCTGCTGCTTCCCAGGCATAACAACAGGAAGCTGGATCAGAAGCAGAGGTGGGACTCAATCCTAGGCATTCAAGCAGTGGCTTAACCCACCATGCTATAACACCTGTGTCATGGATTCAAATTTAAAGAGCCACAGGTAGCTATTGACGCCTGTATTGTGCAGTGCAGCTTTAGGATTTTTCAAAAAACTTAAATATATTATTACCTTATAAAAATGAGATCATACTGTACATACATTGTTCTGCAGCTGATTTTTTATACTTAATGAACCATGAACATTTTTCAAGTCAATTTATTCAATACTGTCTCATTCTTTTCAGCAGCTATATGAGGGTACATCAGAAAGTTCATGGAAGGGGGAAGCATTGTGACTGAGCAGGTTTAACTACAATTTGGAACACCTGCATCCCATATCGGAGTGCTGGTTTACGTACTGCTATGCCACCTCCAATCCTACTCCCTGCTAATGCACCTGGGAAGCAACAGAAGCTAGCTCAAGTGCTTTAGTTACTGCTACCCGCATGGGAGACCCAGAGAGAGTTCCTGGCTCCTGACTTTGGCCTGGCTGTTGCAGTCATTTGGAAAGTAACCATCAAATGGAAGATCTTTTTCTTTGTCACTCTACCTTTCAAATAAATCAATCTTTTTTTTAATTTCATGGAAAATCAAAAGATGCACATTTTCCATGAACTTTTTGAAGACCTGTCCATATAATGTTCCAGTGTGACACTTTACCATACTCCCATGGTGATGGGGGATTCATTTCCCCCATGTTATCATTAACATAGAAAATGTACCAAATAAATACCTTAAAACATACATATGTTGATATTCTTAGAAGTAGGTTTTCTGAGTCAAATCAGATTTGAATAGATGTAGGCAAATTGCCCTCCAAATAGATAGTACCAGTTTTATTTCCTACCACCAGTGCCTATTTTTCCACATTGCCACATTTTACATTTGAGAGTGAGAATGAATGAGAGAATCAGAGAGAGATCTCTCATCCATTGGCTCACTCCCCAAATGGCTCCAACAGGTCTCTCACACAGATGGCAGCAATCCAATTACTTGAGCCTTGACTTCTGTCTCCCTGGGTCTGCATTTGCAGGAAGCTGGAATCAGGAACCAGAGGTGGATATTGAACCCAGGCACTCTGACATGGGACACAGTCATCTTAACTGCTAAGCTAAGCACTTTACCCCCTCAGTCTGCATCTTGTCCAATGTGATAGGTGATCAATTTTTAAAAAATATTTACTTGAAAGAGTTGCACAGAGAGAAAGAGAGAGAGGTCAGTCTTCCATCCGCTGGTTCACTCCCAGTTGGCCTCAATGGCCAGAGCTGTGCTGATCCAAAGGCAAGAGCTAGGAGCTTTTTCCGGGTCTCCCATGCAGGTGCAGGGGTCCAAGGACTTGGGCCATCTTCTCCTGCTTTCCCAGGCCATAGCAGAGAGTTGGATCAGAGGTAGAGCAGCTGGGACTCGAACCAGCACCCATATGGGATGACAGCACTGCAGGTGGCAGCTTTGCCCACTACACCACAGCGCCAGCCCCGGTGATCAATTTTATATCATATTTTAATTGGTCTATAATCATTAATGAAATCAAGCATCTTTTGTTCTTTTTAATCTATGACTTTTCATTCCATTTGGAGCCCTGAAAAAGAACATGGTTGCCATCTGATACCACCTGAGGTGTCTGTTTAAGAAGTTTTAAAAAAAAAACAACTTTAAACCTGAAAAACCATTTTCCAAATGTTTTTAAGTTCTTTCTTACTTCAACCTGACTACCCTTCTAGGAGTAACGCTTTTCTTGCACTCCTAGGACAAAGGCTGTTCATTCTTTCACACCCATGAACCACAGGGCCTAGGGCTGGTTCGATATTCCTATTGCTCATTACAAAATTTCTTCCTCCTTTGAAATTTGTTCATTTAGATATAGCAGCATGTATCTCTCCTAGTTTGTCTCTGTTCTCCATTAATGACTTTGGGAATAGCCTTACTACCTTTCTCTTCATCCTGATTCCTTCCCTTCATTGCAGGAGAATTGAACAACCTGCCATATACTCTATACTTACAGTTCTGTAAGGTTTTGTACTTTGGTTCTACTCCAGATAGAATGGTTCTATCTCATGGAAA
Organism: Sylvilagus floridanus; assembly: GCA_949820135.1. NCBI lineage: Eukaryota > Metazoa > Chordata > Mammalia > Lagomorpha > Leporidae > Sylvilagus > Sylvilagus floridanus. The sequence goes on from OX463223.1 coordinate 85,852,796, forward strand.
ACTGTATACTTTAAACTCCTCTTTATCCACCTTCTTCTACCTTCCTTATTTATCAAAACCTAGTGGTGTAGTACCTCATACATTCCCCCTTGCTATTTATCTTTCCACTCTACCTGCCTTAACCAATCAGTCTCTGTTCTTACTCTCTAATAAACAATGCTGCAAAGAAATAAATCACATAGACATGTTAATTGGTACTAACACGGGTTTATTGTCTGTAACCTTAGCTAAAGTCTTGTAGTTTTAGGGTCACTTAGCAGTCATTTTATATGTCTCTCATTGGGTCCCAATCTTGTTCTATCAAACTGCTAATTCCTAATCTGTACCCTGCTTTCAAGCTGGCTATAACTATCTTACTCCTCTCTTTATAAGCATATGTTCAGACATCTCTTTAATTGAAAACTCAACGTGATTCCTCATCTTTCCAGTATTATTCTTACCAACTCTTTTCATGTCTCCTTCATTGCTTTCTCAAAGAATTAGGCATCCCATCTTTTGTGTAAGTCTACTCCCTGTGCTTATATCCTAAATCTCATTCCCCCTTAGTTTTTTTAAAAAGATGTAATTATTTTATTTATTTTAAAAAGAAGGACAGAGGGTAACAGAGAGATCTTCCACCTGCTATTCACTCTCCAAATGGCCACAACTGCTAGGGCTAGGCCGGATCAAAGCCAGGAGCCTGGAACTCCATGGGTGGGAGGGCCCAAGTGCTTGGGCCCTCTTCTACTGCTTTTCTAGTCACATTAGCAGGAAGTTGGATTGTAAGCAGAGTAGCTGGGACTCAAACCGGCCAATAGGAGATTCTGGTATTTCAAGTGGTGCTCAACCCACAATACCAGGCCCCTGCTCTTACTTCTTTAAGGAAACAACTCTCAGATAATTTCCTCCTGTTCGTTTTGATTTCTTCTTGCCTCAAAAATGTATTCAAATATTTTCTCATTTCTAAAGAACGGTAACTTTTTCCTTCTACTCTTGTAGCTATTGCCTTCTTTCCTCTTGATTAGAGCCTTGAAAGTAGTTGTCCTTCCCTATTAGCACTTCCTCACCTCCCTTTACTCTTCAGCCCACTGTGACACTTACCCCTACTATTACAGTTGTTCCTGCTGTGGCAACTAATGACCTCTGACTTGTCAAACCTAAGGATCACCTTTCAATCCTCATTCTCTTTTGACCTTTGCTTCATTGACACTGTTAACCCCTTTCTCTTTGAGCCCTTCTTTTAGTCCTGGATTTAATCCCTCTACTCCCTCCTGACTCTCTTTCTGCTGTTGGAGCTGCTGCTTTACAAGTTGACGCTTGTAATAGCCCCCTTCCTCTAAGTACCCTTTAAAGTTCACTGCTTGTTCAAGTTTTTTTTTCTCACTTTTGTTATCTGCCTAAACATCTGTAGATATACATACAGTTTCTATCACCATCTCTGTTCAGAGAGTGGCCACGTCTGTCTCCAGCTCAGATCCTTCCTTCTCCTACATTCCAAACCAACGTTTCCAATTGTACATATTGTATATGTATTGTATTGAACACATTGTACCATTGTATATCCTTCAACCATCTCAGATCCACCACAGCCCAAACTGAAATATTCTTACCTGCCCTCACTACTACCTAAAATTTGCTTTCTCTATGTTCATTATTGAAACTTATATAGTACTGCCATTCATTTATCTAATAAACTACACATTTCAGAGTCATCTTTGCTCATCCTTCTCCTTTATCCCATATCCATTCTCTTATTTTCTCCTATTAAATTTTCTTTTAAAATATTTATTTGAAAGAAAAAGAGAGAGAGAGAGAGGCAGGCAGACAGAAAATCTTCCATCTACTGGTTCACTCCCCAAATGGCAGCAACAGCTGGGGTTGGGCCAGGCCAAAACCAAAAGCCAAGAACTCCATCTGAGTCTCCTGCATGGGTCGCAGGGGTCCAAAGTACTTGAAACATCACCCGCGGCTTTCTAAGGCACATCAGTAGGGTACTGGATCAGGAGCAGAGCAGTTGGGACTTTAACTGACACTCTGATATAGGACGATAGTCACAAGTGAACCACCTAACCCACTGTGCCATGATACCAGCTCCTAAATTTTCTTACTTTCTGTTCCTCTTCACCTTTTCGGCTCTACTGCTATTACCCTGTTTCAGTTCCTCAGGGCCTTTCATGATTTTAGTAGCTCTCTGACGGGTCTTCCTATATCCAAACACATGTCCTGAAATCCATTCTACTTACTAGCCACCACAGTGATCTTTCAAAAATGCATATCTGATCATGTACTTCTCTGCTTTCATCACATCAATGGCTCCCTGCCACAGGATAAAATATACTTTTTAGTTTGATCTTTGTCCTCTTGGCCAGGGCACTTGTGCGCTCGCTTGCGTGCTCTCTCGCTTGCTCGCGTTCTCTCTCTCTCCCCCCCTTTCCCTCCCTCTCCCCTCTCCCTCCCCTCACTCTTAATCTAGCCTCAGCCATTACCAAGCTACTTAACAAGTTCCTCACCTATGCCATGCCTCCTTACCTGTGTATGTATTGTCATGTTGTTTCCCCTGCCTAGAATGTCATTTTCCTGATCCATCTGGCAAATGTCTGTTCACCTACCAAGACCCACTGAATTGTCTATTCTTTGGTTATCTTTTGTGTCTTTCTTGCATTGTTTAACTTATCACTGATTTGCAATCATTCATTTTAGGTGTTTGTTTTCTTTGCATTCCCAGTGCATACCATATTCCTCTTGTATCTAGCAGTTACTGGCTAGGTTTGTGGATAAGTGAATGGGTGAATTAACTAATGTTGTTTTCCTTCCTCTCCTGAGGTAGTCCTACCCTTTAAGACTTAAGGTTCTGTGATTCCTGCAAAAGAATATAGGTACTTTTCTTTACTCTGTAGCACCAGTTTTTCCACTGTATGGTAATTATTTATTTACCTTATTCACCTCACTAGTTTATGGGCTCCTGAAAGGCAGAAACTGAGTCTTTGTATCTCTGATATTGAGCACAAACCTGGCACAAAGGGGTATACAACTAAGTGTTAGAATCAATAAATGAATAATTAATGTCTACAATTGCCAAAATTGTAAAAGTTGAAAAACTGCCCAGATCATCACATCATGCTAATTATATGGAAACCAGCCAAAGTGGGTAAGCCCCGCCATCTTATCCATCTAAATTAGAAGGGTTTGTGTTAGTAAGACTAAATTACTGGAGGAAATCATTGTCATATCTGTGACTGAAAAGCAGAACTTTCTTGTGTTTTTGAGCATGGATTCCTCCTCCTCCTCTCGCCTTCCTCTGAAAATTGATCCTTATCTTCCTCTTAAGTTTTATAAATTTAAAACTCCCATTGTTTTCCTTTTTATCTTGCATCATAGGTTGGATTTAATTTTCTTTATACATTGGGTAAGTTCTTCTTTTGCACACCATTGTTTTCTTTTTCATTCCCCATAGAGAATTCTAGTGTTATGAGAGGATATCAATGTAGCCCAGTAAGACCAGGTTCTCTGTGCTAAAGGGATAACATTTTGTAATTCTATTGATTAACCCAGCATGCTATACAAAAGTTGATTATGGTATTTTTTTTTTTTGCTTCTTTTCTTCTTAGGCAGTAAAGGTAGAAAAGGCCAGTGTCTTAGTCCATTGTTCTGATGGGTGGGACCGCACAGCACAAGTCTGCTCAGTGGCCAGCATCCTCTTAGATCCGTTTTATAGGACATTCAAAGGACTCATGGTAAGAGACCAAGCAATTGTATCTTTCTTTATTTGGGGGAAAGATCACTCAAAAAAGAACTTTCAGCCAACTGTTTTTTTTTTTTAAATAAGAATAAGCTCTAAATATACAAAACAGCTCTTTTTCACTTTAGCTTATTTTCAATTAATTGAGGTATGTACAGTCTGTGTACTTTCTGTTGTATGTACATTCAACATACATTCTTACCTATCATATATCGTAGATTGTAGGTAATAGGCTGCTCTAAGGGGATAAGAAAGTCTCAAAAGTTTGTAAAGTTGATGAATGACTGTTAAATAGACTGCTGGGTTCATCATCTTTGACATATCTGTTTGAATGTCAGGCTCATGACAGTTTTCTGGTGCAGGATCCAAGGCTTCTTAGTTGATCTTTCTAAGAAGCAGAACTCACAATAGCAGTTTATAGTCATTTCTTTGGAAAATTTTCTAAATGATTGAAATTGATTTGTTCTTAGTACTAATCCAAATGTTGCCTTTGTGTTTCATTTAATATCATTCTTATCAGGATTTCATTTAGTTATGGTTCAGTAGTTTGTCAGACATCATATAAAGTCAAAAGAAATGTGACACTGGATATAAATCCAGAATAATTTCTCCTGAGAGAACTGAAACTTGAAGGTAGCCTATACATGCCTGTAAATGAAATCCAAGTTACTTAGTTATCATTTGGGATCAGTTCAACCATTTCAGCAATGTGTTTTTGATGTTCTTATGTGTTCTTATTCATTTTATGATTTTCCTAATGCAAACTTTTCTCTTTTTTTTTTTCTTATAAAAATGAAGATCCTAATAGAGAAGGAATGGATATCCATGGGTCATAAGTTTTCTGAAAGGTAAAAATATCTTCATTTTCACTGAAGGAGCTAAGGAGAGTTCATAAAAAAATCCAGTGTGCTCTTGTGTAGGAAGGAACAGGAAGTTGAATGTGGCAAAAGTCATCTTTTCATCAAGCAAGAAATATTCCAGGGCGGAAGTTAGATTTTATTTTTTTTACTTGATGGCCTTGGTCTTTTTCAATGAACTGTAGACAGTGGTGTGAAGGAAGATGTGAAATGTATTAGAGGTTTGAGAATATAGCTTAAAATTTGCAAGAGATGTAAGGGTAAAGAGTAAATAGTGTCAACTACATACGTGAAGATTACTTGGCAGCAATTAAGTTTCAGCTGAATATAGACTTATTTTTTAAGAAGAAATAAAGGCCTAAAATATTATTTACTTGAAAGAATTACAGAGAGAGGAGGGGAGAGAGAGAGAGATAGCTTCCATCCACTGGTTCACTCCCCAGGTGGCTGCAACAGACAGGGAGAGGGAAGGAGGGAGAGAGAGAGAGAGAAAGAAAGAAAGAATCTTCCATTCACTTCCATTAACTCCCCAGATGTCTACAACAGACAGGGATGAGTCAGGCCTAAGTCATGAGCTTCATCCATGTCTCCCACATGGGTGGCAGGAGGCCAAGCACTTGGGCCATTGCAATCAGCAGCTTTCTCCTCTATACCACAATGCCAACCCTGAGACTTAATTTTAAATGGCATAAATTTGTATGGTTTTGTAATATTTTTAAGCATCATTCATTGGTCAGGATGTGGGAGCACAAACAGCTTTCTAGACTGATGCTACAGTTGGATTTTTAAGGAGAATAATCACAAGAAAGGCCAGAAAATTGAAGCAAATGGGGAGAAAGTAGTCAGTGGAATAGATCATGAAGTCTAGGCTTGATCCAGAAGAAAGAAAACCCATAGGAATCTAGTAGGTGGAGAGGTCCTGAGATGAGGTAAGATGATCAGTCTTTGGCAATATAATATTATGAGAACACTTCAAAAGTTTGTGGAAAAGTGGAATTGAAAGTTAAGTTTATTGTGGTATAACATATTTGAAATCCATGCATAGTTTTTATTTTAGTAATATACATTTTCCTTGAACTTTTTGAAGACCCCCTCATATGGTGTTCAGAGATAATATTTAGATTAAGATTTCAAAAGTGGGGTAAGAACTTCTATATGGCTTCAAGAACTAGCCTATGACCATGCATTCAGGAAGCTGAATTAGAGTAGATCAGTGAAGAGAATCGGATATGAGTCACTTAAGGAACCAGTTATTTAAGCCAGTGTAGGTGGCCATCTCCATCAACACCAAAGATAAATACTTCAGAGTCAGATTTTTCAGAGAATGTTAGGGAGTGACCCACAGGTTTGTGGAAGAGAACACTGAGGAAGGGGAAGGTAAATAAGCTAAACACATGACCCATAATGTACACACACACACACGTATATATACACATACATACACATATGAATGAAATGTTTTTAGAAATGTGAAAGGGGTGGTAGCTTTGAAGCATCAATAGGAACAAGGAGAAAGCTGATCCCATCTGTGCCCTGTTTTAGGATCATGGTATCTGGAAGGTGAAATGATCAGCTTTCTGTTTGATTTGGGCCTCAAGAAGAGGTGTTGTCCTTGGTGAGCTGAGTTGCAGTTATATCCGAAGGTGAACATTCAGTATAGAAGCTGAGGACACCAAGTTTGTTTCCAGTTGAAAAGGATAGCCAGTGGATGATAGGGTGGTAAACAGAACATTATGGAAGAAGAAACAAACAGTTCTGGAATCATATTTTGTTCCTGCACCTAATAAATGTTTCTCTTTTTAAAAGACTAACTTATTTATTTGAAAGAGTTACAGAGAGACAGAGAGATCTTCTATCTGCCAGTTCACTCCCCAGATGGCCACAATGGCCAGGACTGGACCAAGCCAAATCCAAGAGCTTCATCCAGGTCTCCCATGTGGGTGGCCACGGCCCAAGTACTTAGGGCATCTTCAGCTGCTTTTCTCAGACCATTAACAGAGTTGGATTGAAAGTAGAGCAGCCAGGACTTGAACTGGTGCCCATATGGGATGCCAGCATCACAAGTGGTGGCTTTACCTGCTCTATCAGCCCCTAATAAATTTTTCTTAAAATGCATATTTTGTTCTAAGCACTGTACAGTAAATGTTAACTGTGATCTTTGCTCACATAGAGCTAAATGGGGCTATATAATTCTAGATTTAAGTGAAATTAAGAATTCGAGGATTGGACATTTAGTGGTTAAGATGCCTGCATTTCACATTGCAATACTTGGGTTTAATTCCTGTCTCTGGCCCCCAACTCCCGTTTCCTGCCAATGCAAAACTTGGGAGACAGCAGTGATGGTTCAAATAATTGGGAGTGGAGGACCTGGATTGAGTTTCTGGCTCCCACCTTTGGCCCCAGCCCAGCACTAAATATTTGGAGAGTGAACCAGTGGATGGGAGCTTTCTCTGCCACTCAATAAATCAAATTTTAAATTTTTTTAAAAATGTTCCTTTGTCATACTGGCTGCATTTCAAGTACTTAATAGTTAGTGACTGTTATATTGGACAGCACACCTGTAGAACATTTCCATCATTGCAGAAAGTTCTATTTGGGAAGAGACTCTAGGAGAAAATAGACTCAATGACCAAAATTTTGCAGCCTGGATGATGATGAAGAATACCAATAAGAAGCCAGCTGGGATTCACTGGCTTTGAGATTCTGGCTGGCATTTTGACATGAGATATTTCCTTCCCAGTGCCAACATAGACAAAAGGTGACCTTGTAGTCTATTCCAAACAGCATAGTCCCTGATGCTAGCCAGTGTCTTTCTTTACCTTTATTTTCACTTCTCAGGTGTGGCCATCTGGATGGGGACCCCAAAGAAGTGTCTCCTGTCTTCACCCAGTTCCTAGACTGCATTTGGCAATTAATGGAACAGTTTCCCTGTGCCTTTGAATTTAATGAAAACTTTCTGCTGGAGATCCATGACCATGTTTTCTCTTGCCAGTTTGGAAACTTCCTTGGAAACTGCCAGAAGGATCGGGAAGATCTAAGGTAAATTCATTTTGTGAGAAAATGCTCCATAGGGAGAAAAGGGGTCTGTATAAATGTACTGACCACTCTGAATTTGAGATGGCAGTCAGGAATGGGTAGGAGGTAACAGTAATGCAAAGAACTTTGGAAGAATAAAGCACTCGCTGTTTGCACAGAGATCTCTCAAGACTTTAGATTCCTCATCTGCAAAACAGAAATAGCAATGCCTACTTTTCAGAGCAGTCATGAAGAGCCAATAAAACAATGGATGCACAAAGGCTTTCTAAAGAATTAGGTGCTGCCAGTGCTGCGGTTCAATAGGCTAATCCTCCGCCTGTGGCGCTGGCACACCGGGTTCTAGTCCCAGTCGGGGCTCCAGATTCTGTCCCAGTTGCCCCTCTTCCAGGCCAGCTCTCTGCCGTGGCCCGGGAGTGCAGTGGAGGATGGCCTAAGTCCTTGGGCCCTGCACCCGCATGGGAGACCAGGAGAAGCACCTGTCTCCCGGCTTCAGATTAGCGCGTTGTGCCAGCCGCAGCGGCCATTGGTGGGTGAACCAACGGCAAAAGGAAGACCTTTCTCTCTGTCTCTCTCTCTCTCACTGTCCACTCTGCCTGTCAAAAGAATAAAAATAAAAAAATAAAGAATCAGGTGCTGTTCAGGTATGAGTAGTCATTATCTAAGTCAAATTTTTGCTCTTATCGGAGATCACAGACTGCCAGGTCATATGCCAACACGTGGCCCAAAAGACACGGTTTGTTTAGTCTGTGGAGTATATCTTTAAACTGTGAATTATTTTCGATCATTTAATTATCAGGAGATTTTACCAAAAATCCAGATAATTTAGAATTTTTTTCCAAATAGAAAAACCATTATACCAAGATATTCTGAAAAATCAGGAACTCTGGCAATACTAGGCCTGCAGTTTCTCGTGGTGGTAATTAGAACAAAATAGCAGCTGCTCCATTTCAATGAGGTAAACTCACTCGTGTTGGCTGCAGTTCTTGCAACTCCTTATAGTTTATTCTCTGAATACTTTTAACGTTATCTGTCTGGTTCCTATAGGCAGTTGAATTTGTACCCCTGATTTAAACTAATATCCTCAGAGTACACAAAACATAAATACTTCCTGAGGTTGATAAGTTAGAGCACCTGTAAGCAGTACTCTCCTTAGTTTACCGACAGAGAAAAAGAAGTAGACAGCAAAGTAACTATTTCACAACCCATTCCTGTTTCACAACTGTTGGCGGAGTTAGCAGTTAGCCCAAGTTTTCTGGCCCCTTTATGACTTTGTCTGGATGATATCACCTCTCTGTGATTCCATTTTCTTCCAACACAAAACAGTGATGAGTCTTCCTGCTTTAACATTTGTACTTATTTTGTAGCTTTTATCCACATTTCTCTTCCATTTTGCAAGTAGATCTTCCTCACTCCTTCCCCAAATGCTTTTAGACACATTCATTCTGTCTCTGACATACTTCCTAGACACTAAAACCCAAGATCTTTTCTGTTGTTGGTTTTCCTCCTCTTAAAATGAGATTAATATATCTGGACCTATTTCCCACAAAAATCTGTATCTCCATGTAAAAGTTAAAAAGTTTTGAACATTTAGCATCTGTTAAAATAGTATTTACTTAAAACAAGCAGAAGTGCTGTTCATTTGTGGGGCAGGGTGAGGAGGAAGCACAACCTTTAGAATTAGGCAGACCTAGCTAGGTTCATACTTGGACTATGTCACCTACTAGGTATTTGGCCTTTAGAAAGTTAATTTTACTTTCATTTTCTCATTAGTAATTTGGGGCTAAAACACCTCACAGGATTTTGTTATAAAAAAAATTAAGGAGATTTTTCAAGTAGAGTCTAGAACAATGTTTGACACATAGTAAATAATTATTGGTTATCTTAACTCCACAAGACTTGTTTTTTCTTGTTTAGCTAACAGCAGATGTGAAAGATGATTGTACAGGGCCTTTGGCCTCACTAAAATGGTCTGAGAATTGTAAAAGTTAGAAGACCACAATTTTAGGTCCTAGCACCTGCACCACTCCTCTTTATTCTCCACCTTAAGTTTTTCTTGACATGTTATGTACAAATGACCTACCCATGCTTGATGATACAGTGGCTGTCATTAGGAATCAGAGGATCACAGGTATTTTAGGATGGTTGACTAAGTGGCTTCCTAGTTGGATGAACAACCTCCCCTTAGTCTCAACTGAAACATAAGAATACTTCTTGGGATATAAATACCATAGTCATTGGTTGCCTACCTGGAATGACTTGTGGATATTTACTAGTATAAATTGCCAGTTGTGTTTCAGTGTCTATGGAAGGAGAGACTGGATTTAAATAAATATACAATAGTCAGAAATTCACCCTCCGGGATTCCTGTCTCTTAGTAACTTTAAAACAATTCCAAAATATTTTTTTTTTTTACAGGCAGAGTGGACAGTGAGAGAGAGAGACAGAGAGAAAGGTCTTCGTTTTGCCGTTGGTTCACCCTCCAATGGCCGCCGCGGACGGCGCGCTGCGGCCGGCGCACCGCGCTCGTCCGATGGCAGGAACCAGGAGCCAGGTGCTTTTCCTGGTCTCCCCATGGGGTGCAGGGCCCAAGCACCTGGGCCATCCTCCACTGCACTCCCGGGCCACAGCAGAGGGCTGGCCTGGAAGAGGGGCAACCGGGACAGAATCCGGTGCCCCGACCGGGACTAGAACCCGGTGTGCCGGCGCCGCAAGGTGGAGGATTAGCCTGTTGAGCCACGGCGCCGGCCCAAAATATTTTTAAAAATTTTAATTTATTTTCACTTCTATTTGGAAGGGAGAGAGAGATCTTCATCTGCTGATTCTTTCTCCAAATGCCTGCAATAGCCAAGGCTGGGCCAGGTCGAAGACAGGATCCCAGAACTTAATCCCAATCTCCCATGTGGGTTTCAGGGACGCAAGCACTTAAACTATCATCTGCTGCTCCCAGGGGAGCATATTAGCAGGAAGCTAGATAGGAAGTACAGAATAGTCTGGACTCTAACCAGGTACTCTGTGATGGATTGTAGGCATCCCAAGTGGCATCCTAACTACTATACCAAATGCATCTCTCCCCCACCACCAAATTTTTAAAACTAGTAAGGTCACCAATTCATGGAATGCTAGATAGATTAGGGAGAGTCCTTATATGTCACATTATTCAGGTTGGGAAAAAGGCCCAGAAAGAGCTAGGGATTTTCTAAAGATCACACAGATACTCTACAGCAAAGACTCTACTTAGAATCTCCTGCTCTGATATGGCTCAAGAGCCCATGAGAGTATTTTAGGCATGGAAAGCCAAGACACTCTGGAAAAATAAAAGAAGACCTAAATGAAAGATCTCTGCAAGTGAGATCCCAGTGGAACGAATGGGGCCATCAAAGAAGGAGGTACCTTTCTCTGAGGGGAGGAGAGAACTTCCACTTTGACTATGACCCTGTCGGAATAAGATCGAAGTCGGCGAACCCTAAAGGCTTCCATAGCCTCGGCAACTCATGACTAGAGCCTAGAAAAATTTCTGACGCCATAAACAAGAGTGTCAAATTGTTAAATCAACAACAGGAGTCACTGTGTACTTACTTCTCATGAGGGATCTGTCCTTAATGTGTTGTCCAATGTGAAGTAATGCTATAACTAGTACTGAAACAGTATTTTTACACCTTGTGTTTCTGTGTGGGTGCAAACTGATGAAATCTTTACTTAGTATATACTGAATCGATCTTCTGTATATAAAGATAATTGAAAATGAAAAAAAAACTTGGTGTTAAATTGGAAATTGCATAGAAAATTAAGTAATTTTTTAAAAAATATCATGTAGGATCTCTATCCTTAATGTGCTGTACATTGTGATTTAATGCTATAACTAGTACTCCAACAGTATTTTACACTTTATGTTGCTATGTGAGGGAAAACTGTTAAAATCTTTACTTAATATATACTAAACTGATCTTCTGTATATAAAGAGAATTGAAAATGAATCTTGATGTGAATGGAAGGGGAAAGGGAGCGGGAAAGGGGAGGGTTGCAGGTGGGAGGGAAGTTATGGGGGGGGGGAAGCCATTGTAATCCATAAGTTGTACTTTGGAAATTTATATTCATTAAATAAGTTTAAAAAAAAAGAATCTCCTGCTCGCCAATATGGAACTAACCTCTTATTCATTTTATTTTTTTTACTTTATTTTATAAATTTAGCATAGACATAATTGACCTTTTTTTAAGATGTTATTTACTTATTTGAGAGTTGGAGTTACAGACAGTGAGTGGCAGAAACAGAGAGAAAAGTCTTCAGTCCTCTGGTTCAATCCTGAAATGTCCGCAACAGCCAGAGCGGGGCTGATCCTAAGCTAGGAGTCAGGAGATTCTTCCAGGTCTCCTACACGGATGCAGCGGCCCAAGTGTTTGGGCCATCTTCCCTGCTTTCTCAGGCCATAATAGAGAGCTGTATCAGAAGTGGAGCAAGTAGGACTAGAACCAGCACCCATATGGGGTGCCAGAGCCACAGGTGGAGGATTAACCTACTGCACCATGGTGCTGGCCCCCTCTTAATCATTTTAAAGATGAATAAATTGAAAGCCAGGTAATTTTTTTTTTTTTTGCTATCAGTGTTTTTTAGTGACATTGCTATCCTTCTATTATATCCAATTCTTCCCTTTTGAATTGGGTTATTTATTAGTAAAATTTGACTGATTATCACATTCAACAGTACTATTAAGATTTATCATGTTCTCCCTGATTGGTGACAACTGACCGAGCACCAAAAAGAAAACCTTTTGAAGTGAAATGGACACTAAGAAACGGTGACTTGATCAGCCCTTGCCCTGACTTTAGCCCTTTAGTATTTTTTTGTTATATTTAATACTATTGGCTGAACTCTGTAATTAATACACAATTATCCTTAAGTGTTGAAACTTAATTGAAAAGTGATCCCTGTTAAATATAAGAGTGGGAATAAGAGAGGGAAGAGATGTACAATTTGGGACATGCTCAATCGGACTGCCCCGAATGGTAGAGTTAGAAACATGCCAGGGGATTCCAATTCAATCCCATCAAGGTGGCATGTACCAATGCCATCTCACTAGTCCAAGTGATCAATTTCTGTTCACAATTGATCATAATGATAGGACTAAGAGTCAAAGGGATCACATAAACAAGACTAGTGTCTGCAAATACTAACTGATAGAATAAAAAAGGGAGAGAACGATCCAACATGGAAAGCGGAATACACATCAGACTCATAGAAGGGCAGATGTCCTAAAGAGCACTCTGGCCGCAGAATCAGCCCTTAAGGCATTTGGATCTGGCTGAAAAGCTCATGAGAGTATTTCAGGCATGGAAAGCCAAGACACTGTGGCAAAAAAAAAAAAAAATTACCTAAATGACAGATCTCTGTGAGTGAGATCCCAGTGGAAAGAATAGGTCATCAGGCCGGCACTGTAGCTCAATAGGCTAATCCTCTGCCTGCGGCGACAGCATACCAGGTTCTAGTCCCGGTCGGGGTGCTGGATTCTGTCCCAGTTGCCCCTCTTCCAGGTCAGCTCTCTGCTGTAGCCCAGGAGTGCAGTGGAGGATGGCCCAAGTCCTTGGGCCCTGCACCCGCATGGGAGACCAGGAGAAGCACCTGTCTCCCAGCTTCGGATCAGCATGATGTGCCAGCCACAGTGGCCATTGGAGGGTGAACCAACGGCAAAGGAAGACCTCTCTCTCTCTCTCTCTCTCTCTCTCACTCTCACTCTCACTCTCTCTGTCTACTCTGACTATAAAAAAAAAAAAAAAAGAACTGGTCATCAAAGAAGGAGGTACCTTTCTCTGAAGGGAGGAGAGAACTTCCACTTTGACTATGACCTTGTCTAAATATGATCAGAGTCGGTGAACTCAAAAGGCCTCCATAGCCTTGGCAGCTTGTGACAAGAGCCTAGGGTGATAACTGACACCATAAACAAGAGTGTCAATTTGTTAAGTCAACAACAGGAGTCACTGTGCACTTACTCCTCATGTTAGAGCTCTGTCCTTAATATGCTGTACATTGTGATTTAATGCTATAACTAGTACTCAAACAGTATTTTACACTTTGTGTTTCTGTGTGGGTGCAAACTGTTTAAAGCTTTACTTAATATATACTAAACTGATCTTCTGTATATAAAGAGAATTGAAAATGAATCTTGATGTGAATGGAAGGGGAGAGGTAGCGGGAAAGGGGAGGGTTGGGGGTGGGAGGGAAGTTATGGGGGGGGAGCCATTGTATTCCATAAACTGTACTTTGGAAATTTATATTAATTAAATAAAAGCTTAAAAAAAGATTACTAACTAACAATTTTTGACTTTTCTTTTCTAACAGAGTCCATGAGAAAACACATTCTGTGTGGCCTTTCTTGGTTCAGAGGAAACCAGACTTCAAGAACCCTCTATATAAAGGCTTCACTATGTATGGGGTACTCAATCCCAGTACTGTACCCTACAACATTCAGTAAGTTCCTAAGCTGTTCACTCATTCTTACAGCAGGCTGCAGAGCCTCAGATGCCTTCACTATCCTTGGATAACTGCCACCATCTGTACAAGCCTGGCTATGGAGCAGGACTCTAGGTCCCCACATCTCCCATTCCTTGCTACCTCTGAAAACAAGAGCTTGACTCCTTTTGGTTTTCAGGGGTCCATTATTAGTTACTTCGGGCAATAAATAAGAAATAATACTCAATTTGCAACAGTACAACCACTCAGGATGCAGGTTCTTTCGTTCCATTAGTCTTCCTCTGTATCTTCCTCTTCTTTCATGTCTCTTTCCCCAGAAAAGAAAAGAGAAGCAGAGAATGCAGCTATTTGGTATATTTTTAAAGTTTGGATGCCTTTTATTTTCTTGTCTAATATCCATGACAATAAGTATATATATACAGTATTGGGAAAAATTTTCAGTCTTTCACCATTGAATGTGATGTTAGCTGGAATTTTTCACAAATGTCTGCTGTTATGCTTAGAACATTCCCTTCTATTTCTAGTTTTTGAGTGTTTTTGTGATGAAAACTGTTAGATTTTGTCAAATATTCTTTCTGCACAGATTGAGATGATTGTGTATTTTTTCATAATTCAGTTAATGTGATATATTTGATTTTCATGTGTTAATTTGCCCTTGCTTTCCTGGAGTGAATCCCACTTGGTCATGGTATATATATATCACATTAACAAATTGAAGAATAAAAACCATATGATTATCTCAATAGATGCAGAGAAAGCATTCAATAAGATACAACATCCTTTCATGATAAAAACCTTAAACAAATTGGATATAGAAGGAATATTCCCCAACACAATCAAGGTAATATATGAAAAACCCACAGCCAGCATCATATTGAATGGGGAAAAGTTGAAAGCATTTCCACTAAAATCCAGAGCCAGACAAGATGCCCAATTTCACCATTGATATTCAACATAGTCCTGGAAGTTTTAGCCAGAGCCATTAGGTAAGAAAAAGAAATCAAAGGGATATAAATTGGAAAGGAGGAAGTTAAATTATTCCTGTTTGTAAATGACGTGATTCTATATACAGGGGAACCAAAAGAACCCACTAAGAGACAATTGGAACTCATAAGAGAGTTTGGAATAATTGCCCGATTTAAAATCAACACACAAAAATCCATAACCTTTGTATACACAGACAGTGCCATAGCTGAGAAGGAAGTTGTAAGATCAGTCCCATTCACAGTGGCTACAAAAATTTTAAATACCTTGCAATAAATTTAACCAAGGAGATAAAAGATCTCTATGATGAAGATTACAAAGCATTAAAGAAAGAAATAGAAAAAGACACTAAAAAATGGAAAAATCTTCCATGGTGGTGGATTGGAAGAATTAGTGACATCAAAATGTCCATACTGCTAAAAGCAATTTACAGATTCAGTGTGATCCCAAGTCAAAATACCAACGGCATTCTTCTCAGATCCAGAAAAAATTACGCTTGATGCTAAAATTCAAATAGAAACACAAGAGACCTTGAATATCTAAAGCAGATTCAAGGAACAAAAACAAAGAGACATCAAAGAGCCAATTTTTGTTGATTCTATTGTTTTTCTAAGCAGTATTCCAATCTTTATTTCCTCCCTGATGCTATCTTTGAGTTTAATTTGATCTTATTTTTGTAGTTTTTTATTATTATTTATTTTCTTTTCTTTAAAAGGGGAGAAAGGAAGAGTGTGTGTGTTAAAGATTGTATGTCCGAGATCTCCTGTCCACTTGTTTACTACCCAAATGTCCTCAATCAACATTTGGTGCTGGGCCAGGCTGAAGGCACAAGCCAAGAACTCAATTCAAGTCTTCTATATGGTTGGCAGGAACCCAAGTATTTGAGTCATTATCTGCTGCCTTCCAGGATGTACATTAACAGGAAGCTATCACCAAGGGAAGAGTTGAGTTTTTTAAGTTCTGTTTAAAAGAACAACACTGTTTAAAAATGAAGTGTTGCTTGGGGGCAGGTAGCTGGCCTAGTGGTTAAGACTTCAGTTAAGGCCAACGCCGTGGCTCAATAGGCTAATCCTCCACCTAGCGGCACCAGCACACCAGGTTCTAGTCCCGGTTGGGGTGCCAGATTCTGTCCCGGTTGCCCCTCTTCCAGGCCAGCTCTCTGCTGTGGCCCGGGAGTGCAGTGGAGGATGGCCCAGGTGCTTGGGCCCTGCACCCCATGGGAGAGCAGGAGAAGCACCTGGCTCTAGCCATCGGATCAGCGTGGTGCGCCGGCCATTGGAGGGTGAACCAACGGCAAAAGGAAGACCTTTCTCTCTGTCTCTCTCTCTCTCACTGTGCACTCTGCCTGTCAAAAAAAAAAAAAAAGACTTCAGTTAAGATACTCATATCCCATATTGGAATACCTGGCTTTTACCCTGAGCTCTGCTTCCTGACTCTGGTTTCCTACTAATGTGGACCCTACGAGACAGTGGTGATGGTTCAAGTAATTGAGTTCTTGCCACCCATATGGGTTAGCTGTGTTGAATTCCCATTTCCCAACTTCGGCCTCTTCTGCCATTGTGGGCACTTGAGTAGTGAACCAGCAGATGGGGGCGTTTTATCTGTCTCTCTGCCTCTCAAAAAAGGTATGTTGTTTAATTACTACATATTTAAATTTTTCCTGATTTTCTTCTGTTATTTATTTTTTATTTCATTCATTGTAATCAGAGAAAAACCTTTGTATCATTTTCATCTTTTAAAATTTATTTAGACTTTTTCTGTGGCCTAACATGTGTTCTGACCTAGAGAATAAGATGTGTTCTGAGAATGATATGTGTCATTGGAGAAAATATGTATTCTGCTATTATATGGCATGTTCTCTTTCTCCTTGGGTCAAGTACTCTGTTTTCTTAATAATCTTCTACCTAGTTCTGTCTGTTATAAAAATGAGATATTGAAATCTCTAGTTATCACTGTATAACTGTTGATTTCTCCCTTTGATTGATTGTAAATTTTTTTTTTTTTTTTTTTTTTTTTTTTTTTTATAAAGCTTTTATTTAAAGAATATAAATTTCCAAAGAACAGCTCATGGACCACAATGGCTCCCCCCCCACACAACTTCCCTCCCTCCCCCCACCCTCCCCTTTTCCCGCTCCCTCTCCCCTTCCATTCACATCAAGATTCATTTTCAATTCTCTTTATACACAGGAGATCAATTTAGTACATATTACGTAAAGATTTCAACGGTTTGCCCTCGCATAGAGACACAAAATGATAATACTGTTGGAGTACTAGTTATAGTATTAATTCACAATGTACAGCACATTAAGGACAGAGATCCTACATGATTTTTTTTTTTAAAAATTGATTAATTGTCTATGCAATTTCCAGTTTAACACCAAGATTTTTTAATCATTTGCAATTATCTTTATATAAAGAAGATCGATTCAATATATACTATGTAAGGATTTCGTCAGTTTGCACCCACACAGAAACACAAAGTGTAAAAATACTGTTTCAGTACTAGTAATAGCATCACTTCACATTGGATAACACATTAAGGACAGATCCCTCATGAGACGTAAGTACACAGTGACTCCTGATGTTG
Source organism: Sylvilagus floridanus (assembly GCA_949820135.1). Classification (NCBI taxonomy): domain Eukaryota; kingdom Metazoa; phylum Chordata; class Mammalia; order Lagomorpha; family Leporidae; genus Sylvilagus; species Sylvilagus floridanus. The sequence continues at coordinate 85,870,441 of OX463223.1, forward strand.
ATTTAACAATTTGACACTCTTGTTTATGGCGTCAGTAATCTCCCTAGGCTCTGGTCATGAGTTGCCGAGGCTATGGAAGCCTTTAGGGTTAGCCGACTTCGATCTTATTCCCACAGGGCCATAGTCAAAGTGGAAGTTCTCTCCTCCCTTCAGAGAAAGGTACCTCCTTCTTTGATGGCCCCGTTCTTTCCACTGGGATCTCACTCGCAGAGATCTTTCATTTAGGTCTTCTGTTTTTTCCAGAGTGTCTTAGCTTTCCATGCCTAAAATATTCTCATGGGCTCTTGAGCCAGATCCAAATGCCTTAAGGGCTGATTCTGAGGCCAGAGTGCTATTTAGGACATCTGCCATTCTATGAGTCTGCTGTGTATCCTGCTTCCCATGTTGGATCATTCTCTCCCTTTTTCATTCTATCAGTTAGTATTAGCAGACACTAGTCTTGTTTGTGTGATCCCTTTGGCTCTTAGACCTATCAGTGTGATCAATTGTGAGCTGAAATTGATCACTTGCACTAGTGAGATGGCCTTGGTACATGCCACCTTGATGGGGTTGTATTGGAAACCCCTGGCACAATTCTAACTCCATCATTTGGGGCCGTTCCGATTGAGCCTGTCCCAAGTTTTACATCTCCTCCCTCTCTTATTCCCACTCTTATATTTCACAGAGATCACTTTTCAGTTAAAATTTAAACACCTAAGAATAATTGTGTGTTAATTACAGAGTTCAACCTCTAGTACTAGGATAAAGAAAAAAAAAATACTACCATGGATAAAGTATTACATTGTACAACAACAGTCAGCACAAGATCTGATCGAGTCACTGTTTCTCATAGTGTCCATTTCACTTCAACAGGTTTCCCCTTTGGTGCTCAGTTAGTCATCGCCAATCAAGGGAAACAAATGATATTTGTCTCTTTGGGACTGGCTTAATTCACTCAGCATGATGTTTTCCAGATTCCTCCATTTTGTTGCAAGTGACCGGATTTCATTGTTTTTGACTGCTGTATAGTATTCTGTAGAGTACATGTCCCATAATTTCCTAATCCAGTCTACTGTTGATGGGCATTTGGGTTGGTTCCAAGTCTTAGCTATTGTGAATTGAGCTGCAATAAACATTGCTGTGCAGACGGCTTTTTTGTTTGCCAATTTAATTTCCTTTGGGTAAATTCCAAGGAGTGGGATGGCTGGGTTGAATGGTAGGGTTATATTCATGTTTCTGAGGAATCTCCAGACTGACTTCCATAGTGGCTTCACCAGTTTGCATTCCCACCAACAGTGGATTAGTGTCCCTTTTTCCCCACATCCTCTCCAGCATCTATTGTTGGTGGATTGATTGTAAATTTTTACTCAATGTATTTTAGACTGTTGTTAGATGCAGGTGTTTATAATTATATATTCTTGATAGATTGGCTCTTTTATGAATGCATAATGTTTTTTGTGTATTGAAACTTTTCTTTAATTTTTTAAAAGATTATTTATTTGAAAGTCAGAGTAACACAGAAAGAGGAGAGGCAGAGAGAGAGAGAGGTCTTCCATCTGCTGGTTCACTCCCCAATTGACTGCAATTGCTGGAGCTTCACTGATTCAAAGCCAGGAGCCAGAAGCTTCTTCCAGGTCTCCCATGCAGGTGCAGGGGCCCGAGGACTTGGGCCATCTTCAGCTGCTTTCCCAGGCCACAGTAGAGAGTTGTATCAGAAGTGGAGCAGCCAGGATTCGAACCAATGCCTCTATGGGATGACAGCACTGCAGGTGGCGGCTTTATCCACTATACCACAGCGCCAGCCCGGAAAAAAATTTTTTACTTCAGTTCTATTTTATTAATTTAGCTACATCAGTTTCATTTTGGTTACTATTTGCATGGATTATCTTCCTGTGTATATTCACTTTTTTTTTTTACTTTGAGTCTAAAACCTCTGAAAGATAGTATATAATTGGATTATGTTTCTTTAGTATATTTTTTAAAAATCCGTATCTTTTTATCTATTCACCAAATCTTTTAAGTGGACTTCTTGCTGATAATGACTTCTACCATTTGCTGTTTTCTATAAATCATATAACTTTGTATTCCTTAATGTCTCCACTATTATTTTCTTCCTGTTAAATTGATTTTTTTCTAGTGTATCATTTTGATTATTTTTACTTTCCTCCTTTCTATATTTTGATTTATTTTCTTGGTATCTAGTTTAAATGTATACCAGTTTTGCTTCAATAGTATATGAAAACTCTGCTTCTGTATAGCTCCATCCCCTCTATGTTGTTGTTGTCACAAATTGCATCTCATATGTTGTGAGTCCACTAATATATACCTGTAGTTATGGTTTTTATACATTTCTCTCTATATTACTTAATTAAGTATCTGATACTATACTGGTGTGTTTTTTTTTAATATAGCCTCAGTTACTGTCTAACATACATTCATTTAAGCCTGAAGGCTATCTTTTAGTCTTTCTTATAGGGCAAATGTTCTAGTGATGAACTCCTTGAGCTCTTGTTTGTTTGGGAATGTCTTAATATGTCCTCAGTTGTGAAGGGTAATTTACCCAGGTATATTATTCATTGACTTTTTTATTTAGCTCTTTAAATATGCTATCCCATTGCCTTCTGGCCTCCATGGTTTCCAATAAGAAATTATTGGTTGATTTTATTGAGGATCCTTCTATGTAATCAGTTACTTTGATCTTTTTGCTTTCAAGATTCTCTGCTTTGTCAGTTGACAAATTATAATATGTCTCAAAATGGACCTCTGAGTTTATCCAACTTGGAGTTAGTTGACTGAGCTTTTGAAAAAAATATATATTTGGGGGGATACTGTATGTTTAAAGATATATTTGTTTATTTGAAATACGGAGTTAGAGAGAGAGAGAGAGAGAGAAAGAGACAGAGAGCTCCTCCATCCATTGGTTCACTCACCAAATGGCTACAACTGCCGGAGCTGGGCCAATCTGAAGCTAGAAGCTTCTTCTGGGTCTCGCATGTGGGTTCAGGGACCCGAGCCTTTGGGCCATCTTCCTTTGCTCTCCCAGACACATTAGCAGGGAGTTGGATTGGAAGTGGAGCATCCGGGACTCAAACTGACACCCATATGTGGTGCCAGCACCACAGGCAATGGCTTTACCCACTGTGCCACAGTACTGGCCCCAATATAATGTATTTTTAACTTAAATTATGGTCAAAGGCTTATTGGCCCCACTAAATAAAGAGTTCAACAAATCAAAAGTAAAAATACCGTAGTCCAGCAGAAAAGTAGGCAAGGGCTATATATATTCAATAATCAAAGGAAAAGATGTTCAAATTTAAATTTAAATTTTAAATTGTTACATTAAGCTTTTTAAACATATAGATTCATATGTATTTTCAAAATCAGCATGTCTTCTGCCTTTATGTATTGATTTCTCTGTCTACCTCTTTCTATCACTTGTGTCTTTCTGGGACTCCAATTATGTTTGATAGTCTACCACAGGCCCTTTAGGACCTTTTCATCATTGTTCTTTTTTCCCCAAATTGGGTAATCTCAGTGAAGCTATCTTCAGATTCATTAATTTGTTCTTCTAACCTTTTAGATTTGTTATCAAACTTATCTTGTAATTTCTTTTCATTTATTGTACTTATCTCAATTTATATTTGGTTCCTTTTTTAATTTTTATCTTTTTATTAATCTTATTTGGTCAGATGCTGTCCTCCTGGTTTCCTTTAGTTATTTGGCTATGATTTTCTTCAGTTTAGCATTTTTAAAACAGTTGATTTATTTCACTATTAAGACCAAAATTTGGACTTCATAATGAATAGTTTCTGTTAATTTCTCTTTTTTCCTATAAATGGCCCATGATTTTTTTGTATTTTTCCTTCTTTTTTATTGACAGTCTCAATATCATTCTTTTGTTAGTTTCAAGTACTGTATATTTCCTTTTTTTCAGATTTTTATTTTTATTTATTTGAAAAGCAGAGTGACTGAGGGAAAGAGACAAAGAAATTGTCCAGGGGCCGGCACTGTGGCACAGCCGGTTAACGCCATGGCCTGAAGCACCAACATCCCATAAGAGTGCTGGTTCTAGTCCCAGCTGCTCCTCTTCTGATCCAGCTCTCTGCTATGGCCTTGGGCCCCTACACCCGCTTAGGAGACCCAGAAGAAGCTCCTGGCTTTGGATCGGCACAGTTCCGGCCGTTGCAGCCATCTGGGGAATGAACCAACAGATGGAAGACCTCTCTCTCTCTCTCTGTCTCCACCTCTCACTGTAACTCTGTCTTTCAAATAAATAAAATAAATCTTTTAAAAAAAAAAAAAAGAAAGAAATTGTCCAGCCACTGATTCACTCCCCAAAAGGCTGCAATAGCCAGGGCTGGTCCTGGCCAAAGTCAGGAGTCTAGAACTTCATCAAGGTCTCCCATGTGGGTGACAGGGGCCCAAGTACTTGGACTATCATCCGCTGCTTTCCCAGGTGTATTAGCAGGGAGCTGGATTGGAGGTAGAGCAGCCAGGACTCAAACCAGTTGTTGGATATGGGATGCCAGCATCACAAGTGGTGGTTTAACCCACGCGCCATAGCACTGGCCTATTTTGTACTTTCCTAGTGACTCGTAATTTTTGTTGTTAAGAATTGGATAGATTGAATATTAAAGTATAAAAACCAGAGTATCACTTCTCTTTAATGTTTCTAAGTTATTTTGTAAAGATTGTATACCGTATCGTATGTAATCACTTAATTCTCTTGTCTATTAGCTACTAATAGAGATTTCCTCAAATGCAGATAAATAAATTAGTGTCTTAGTCTTTGCAGATTTTCTCTGTGTTGGTATACACTTTCAATTCTTAATCATTGATCCTTTATAATATGTTCTGCCTTAGCCTTCACATCCTGTTTGTGTAGAGCCTAAAAGTTAGCCACAGGTGAACGCTTAGAGTTTTCTAAAATCTTTTTAGAGTATATAGGCCTGAGCATGTACCTGGCCTTTCACATTCCCTGGTAATCACAGGAGCTTTTCCCATGCATCTTCTCCCTCAACCTCTTCATTCTCAGGCTTTTTATTCTGTCTGCTGCTTGTCCTGTCATCCTATTTGCCTTTTATACTTTCAGCAAATATCATCCAGGAGGCCACTCCTGCTTGAAGAAAGTTTCTAGGTAGTCAAAACAAAAGGAAGCCCCCTCCCCCTTTTTTAGAGATTTATTTATTTATTTGGAAGGCAGAGAGAGAGAGAGAGGTCTTCCATTTTGCTGGTTAACTCCCCAAGTGGCTGCAACAGCCGGAGCTGAGCCAATCCAAAGCCAGGAGCCAGGAGCTTCTTCTGGGTCTGGTGCAGGGGCCCAAGCACTTGGGCCATCTTCTACTGCTTTCCGAGGCACATCAGCAGGGAGCTGGATGGGAAGAGGAGCTTCCCAGATGAGAACCAGCAGCCATATGATGCTGGCGCCGCAGGCGGAGGCTTAACCCACTACACAACACCAACCCCTAACTATGTGTTTTTAAAAATGTTGTTTGGTGTATATATGTTTTAGGTTGGTATTGTTCTTGAATTGATCATTTTATCACTATTGTCTTTTGAAAAAAGATTTATTTATTTGAAAGGCACAGTGAGAGAGAGAGAGAGAGAGAGAGAGAGAGAAGAAGAAGTAAGGGAGAGAGGGAAGTAAGAGAGAAAGAAAGAAACAGAGACACCTTCCAGCTGCTGGTTCACTCCCCAGATGGCTGCAATGGCCAGGGCAAAGCCAAGAACTAGGAACTCTAATCTTGGGTCTTTCACATGGTGTGGCAGGGGCCCAAGTACTTGGACCAGCTTCTGCTGTTTATCCAGGTATATTAGCAGGGAGCTGGATTGAAAGCAAGCAGCATAATTATAGATTTTTACTTATGTTCTTTTGTCAGTGTTTCTTCACATACCTGTAATTATTCTTGTCTCAGCAATTGATAGAACAATTACAGTAAATCAGCAATGACATAGAAGAACTCCACAACTAGCAAGATGTAATTCACATTTATATAATAATAGTCCACTCAACAACAGAAAAATGCATATTGTTTCCAAACATGCATGGATTGTATACCAAGATAGATTATATCCTGAGCCATTAAAGCTAACAATGTTTTTAAAAAACTGAAGTTATATAAAATGTGTTCTCTGACAATTGAGTCAAACAAGAAATTGAAAACAGAGATAACAGGAAATACAAACACTTAGAAATTAAACAAGATTCTTTAAAATTCTTGTTTCAAATAAAGTCTCAAGGGGGAAAATACATTGATATAAATTAAAATACAGCATTTCAACATTTGTGGGATGCAGCTAAAGCAGTGAGAGGGAAATTTATCGCATTAAAAATGTTCTGAGCTGAGCCATCAAGAACCTATAAAAGGAAAAGAAAAACCCAAAACAAGTAGGAAAGAAAGAATAAAGAGAAGAAAAACCAACAGTGAAGAAACAGAATATACAAATGAGGTGTGTCTGAAATGAAGCAGAGAGTGTCACTGCAGACATCAAAAGAGGATTAAAAAAAAGCTATTATGAACAACTACAGACAATCCCTGAATTACCAGGGTTCAACTGACAATTATTTTACCTTTGGTGCAAAAGTGATACACATTCAGTAGCAGTCATACTTCAAACTTTTTTGAATTGTTATCTTTTTCTGAGCTGGTGATATATATGATATGATACTCTGTGATACTGAGGGGCTAGCAGTGAGGCACAGCTCCTAGTCAACCATGTGATTACAAGGGTAAACAACCAATATTGCACAGTGTATTTTGTTACTAAGTTATGACATTCAGTGCTTATGTATATGTAATGCACTTTTGGCTTTGATATTTTAAACTTAGAATGGGTTTATCAGGATGTTACCCTGACATAAGCCAAAGAACAATTATATATGTTCATGAATTTGGTACCTTAGATGAGATGGACCAATTCCTTAAAAAGAACAAACTACCATAACTCATGCAATATGAAATAGAAAAATTTGAAATAGCCCTGTAACTATTAAGGTACTTTAATTCATAATTTAAAAATCTGCAGATGTGCAAGTCTTAACGTAAAATGACGTTTGCATGTAGCCTGTGCACATCCTACTATATACTTTAAATTATCTCTAGATCACCTTTAGTGTTCTAATACAATATAAATGCTAAGTAAATATTTGTTACAGTTTGTTGTTTAGAGGAAAACTACAGAAAATTTACATGTTCTGTAAAGATATAATTTTTGTACAAATATTCTAAAATCTAAAATGCAAATATGCACTGATGTAGAATGCACAGATACAGACATCCCCCTGTACTTGAAAGAAAATTCTTGTATAGCTAAGATTGAGGGAAAATGCAAGGATATTAACTTTTACCATCTTACTCAGCATAATATGGGAAGTCCTAGCCAGGGGATTACAAGAAGAAAAAGAAATAAAAGACATATAGATGGGAAAGGGAAAAAATTATCTCTTTGTATATAACATGATAATCTGTATAGTAAATTCCAAAGAATCTGCAAAGAAAAATATTCTAATTGGTGAGTTCATTATAGTCACAGAATATAAAATCAACATAGAAAAATAAATTGTGTTTGAATATCCTAGCACTGAATACATAGATAACAAAGTAAAAACTGTAATATCATTTGTAATCACTCAAAAAATACTTCAAGAGAGGCCCTAATGGTAACATGTACAAGACGTGTCCCAACAACTTCAAAATGCTGATGAAAGAAATCTAAAGATTTAATAAATGGAGATAGATTACATATTCATGTATTGGAAATCTCAGCATAGTAAAGCAGTCAGTTCTCCCCAAATTGATATGCAGTTATACATTCCATATCAAAATCCAAGCAAGATGTTTTGAAGATGTCTACAAAATTCAAAGCTTATTATCTAAAGGCAAAGGAACTAAACTAGTTAAGACATTTTTGAAAAAGAATTATAAACAAAAAATCACTACCTAGTTTCAAACAATGGTAATCAAGTGTCCGATGTTGATGGAGAGATAGACAGGTAGTTCAGTAGAATAGGATAGAAAATCTAGAACTAGGCCCATATAAATATGTCCTGATTGCAAAGCAATCCAATGGGGGAAGGATAGCCTTTTCAACAAATGATACCAAGGCAATCTGTTGACTACCACCCCTCCCCCCAAATTAACTGACCTATTCCTTATATTTTATGCAAAATGTAATACAAAATGGATCACAGATTTAAATGTTAAGTGTTAAAACTATGAATCTTTTCAAAGAAACCAAAATTTTTGGAAACTTTCTGCATGCTACTTGATACTAAAAGAATGATCTGTAAAAAGAAAGATTGATAAACTAGACATCAGATAAATTACAGACTTTCTCTATGAAAGCTTATGTGCAGAGGATAAAAGATAAATTATGGACCAGGGAAAGATACTTCAAATCACATATCCAATAACAGACTAGAATAAATAACATTCATTTGAAAAAGAAATTCAGTTAAATGATGGGCAAAAGTCATTGATAAATATTTCTCTGAAGAAGATACATAAATGACAAATAAGCACATGAAAAGATCTTCAACATTATTAGCTAATAGGAGAATGCGAATTAAAGTCTCAGTCTGTTACCAGGATACACATGTGAGAACAGCTAAAATACAAAACTAGTGACAACACCAACTGCTGGTGAGAGTCCTGAAAAGCCAAAGTTCTCATACATTACGGGACTATTAGTGATATTGAAGAATTTCATGTCTGATAAAATACCATGAGATGACTTTAGCATTCAAGGAGCTTTGGGTGGTGCTTTGACAGCTTTGCACATGGGAGAAATCCTTCATAACATGAGACTATCCCAACTCTGCCTTGTAAGATAGGGGGCACCATCCAGAAAGGGAGATAGTCAAGAAAACTCATGGGGTAGAGATGGTTGACATGTCTAGATGTCTATAGGCAGCACCAACTATAGAGCTCTGAAGGCCAGCAGCAGTTTGGAGTCCTTTTTTTTTTTTTTAACAGGCCATGTTTGGCTCATTTACATAATGGTCTATCCCTTGGCCCCATGGTGGTTATTTTGTTGTTGTTTGTAAAATAAGTAACAAAATTTACCATTTTAAGTGTATAATTCAGTGCCATTCACAACATACTTTTGTCACTATTATCCATGTCTAGAAGAACTCTTGTCATCATAAAAAAAACACTATACCCAAAGCAAAGTAGCTCTACATCACCTTTCCTCTATCCTCTGGCAGTTTCCATTATACCCTCTTCTATGAATTTGCCTATTTTAAGTAACTCATATAGGAAGAAGCATACAATATTTGTGTTTTTCTGTTGGGCCTATTTCACTTAGCATGCTTTCAGGGTCCATTCACATTGTAACATGTATCAGAACTTCACTCATCTTTTTTTTAAGATTTATTTACTTACTCAAAAGGCATAGTTTCAGAGAGGGAGAGACAGAAAGACCCGTCTCCTAGTTCACTTGAACCAGCACCTATATGGGATGTCATCATCACAGGTGATCATTTGACATGCTACGCCACAACACCACTGCCAGAACTTCACTCTTTTTTAAGGCTTAATCCAAATATTGCCATTATTGGAACCTGGAACAGTAAGAGCTTATGTTTTACCAGATTGAGAATAGTCCACCTTCTGTGTTCCAAAAATAGTCTGAAAAATTAGCAGACCATGAAAAGTCTTGTGCTTTATGTAATATAATTGTTTGTCTGAATGATTTTATGTCCCTCCAAATTCATGTTGAAATCCTAAACCTTAATGTGATGGCATTATGAGGTAGGGCTTAGACTTAGGAGATAGGTGATTAGGTCACAAAGATTCTGCTAATAATATTAGTACTCTTAGAAAAGAGACCCTGAGAGCTTGCTTCCCTCTTCTGCCCTGTGAGAATGCAGTAAAAGATAGTCACCTATAAACCAAGAAGAGAACCTTTAATAGATACTGAATCTGCTGGCACCTTGAGCTTAGACGTGCAGAACTAGACAAATAAATAGCCATTGTTTGTAAGCCACCCAGTCTGTAGTATTCTGTTACAAATGGACTAAACACCATCCCTTCTTATAGAAATGTTTGCTCGTAGTTGTGATGATCTATAAGGCACTTTTTTGGTCAGATCTGGTGAAGAAGATGTCACTAAATAATGCCAAAGACGAATTTCTGATGGGAATGTGGACCAGGCATCTAGATCATATCTGCAAAGCACATGTGCAGTCATAGGGTTAAGTATGTCATAGGCAACTAGGAAAATTATACTCTTGACCTGCAAAGGTGAAGGCAAATTGTAGTTGACCCTTCTGCAGAATATTTACTGAACAGAATGTTAGGCAAGTCTATAAACTCCATATGATGTTTTGAATGACATTCATTAAATTAATGATACCTGGTAGAGGTCCTCAGAAAAAGGGTAGAACCTTATTTAACTCACTACAGTCTATTGTTAGGCCCCATTTATAAGTAGTGATGTTATGCACAGTTCATACCAAAGAATTGAAAGGTGAGATGATAGGAATTAGTAACCCTTCTTTAAGTCATCTATGAGAGGCCTTAGTACTGTGCCATATTTATCAACTACACCAATAGGGAAAGATTAATTGGTTCTTACAAGGTGGTATCCACCAAATGCTGAAAAGTCTGAAATTTTCCCCTTAGATTACTTGCTCACTGAAGTTCATTGAAATAATTGGGGGAAAAGTAGTCTCAAGTGATACAACCAGGATGAAATATTTTAGCAGAACTGAGCCAGTTTTAATAATGAAATGGGTAATTATTCCTTTAAATAGTCTTCCTCTTAAGTCAGTCACTTATTGGATAGGGTTGGGGTAAAGGGATGCTTTTAGAGCATGAATGATTCCTGGCATTAGGGAGATTTGGGCACCCATTGTTTAGAGCAAAACTGCAGTTAATATGGTAAAAGCACAACTATTTACTGGAAGTTGATGGCTTCTACAACTGCCAAGTCCCTACTATTGGAGGAGATCAAGGGCAGGCTTTGAAAGAGAAACGGTCTTCAAACACTTGCTGCAGATTATAATATAACCCTAGTAAGCATTGTAATTGTTCCACTGACTACAGGTCATCAAATTTGGTTCCCCCTTATTCTTTAAGATCTAGTATAACCTCTCTCATTCGTGTTAGGGTTCACACTGAAGCAGGGGCCTGGCTGTAGATGGTTTGCTGGGCCTTGAGGGGTGCTGGAATCATTGTTGATAATACTTTTTGTTTAAGCAGATGGTATATTTGTAGAATTAACAAGGAACACTTTAGTTTGTCTTTAATGAGTTTCTTTTAAATCCAGGACAGCTATGATCTCTTAAATTATTTTGCCATTATCTATTATTGACAGAAAAGAGGACTTAGACTTGTCAGGAGTCTTCCTGAAAAACAACTGGGCAGACTCATGATTCCATTTAGTCTACTCTGGACGTGCCAAGTCATCATGCTTCACACCACCTGTTGCCTGATAAGCCCACTTCAACATCTCTAGCTGATGGAGGAGATCTTTGGCCTTGGCTAACATTTTCCACTGATTGTCTGCCCAGACTTTATGAGGTCTAATATAGGCTGGGCAACCCTCCAAGCCATAAAAATCCACATCAACAAAGTATATGTGGACAGAGGTCCAAAGCCTCCTTTGAGGGTCATTCCTTCATTCCACACTTATGTGAGATCTGTCTTATACTATGGTAGTCAATTGTTTCTGATCCCTGTTAGATGGAGCTTGATCTGTGCCACATACATTCTATATAGTTGGGAAGCCCTATTTTCATTAGATTCCCAGTTCAGGTCTTGACTCACTTGAATTTATATTGCTATAGCAGAATACCACAGACTGGGTAATTTGTAATGAACAAATTTGGCTCTTGTGTTCTGGAGGTCAGTAATTACAAGAGTATGATGTCTGTTTATCTATTTTTATTTTGTTGCCTGTCTTTTTTTGGTGTCTTATCCGTTAAATCCTTGCTAAATCCATTGTCATAAAACTTTTACCCTGTAGTTTCTGTTAAGAGTTTTATAATGTTTGCTCTTACGCATAGGTATATTTTAATTGTTGTTTATAAGTTAAAGACCCAATTTCATTCTTTTGCATGTAAATATCAAGTTTCCCCAGCATCATTTGTTCAAAAGACTATCCTCTCCTCCACTGAATTGTCTTAGCACCCTTATCAAAAATCATTTCACTGGGTCAGGTATTTGTCATGGTGGTTATGTCACTGCTTCAGCCACTCACATATTGGATATGTGGATAGCTAGGGATTTTGTTTGTTTGTTTGTTTGTTTTTGACAGGCAGAGTAGACAATGAGAGGGAGAGAGACAGAGAGAAAGGTCTTCCTTTTCTGTTGGTTCACCCCTTAATGGCCGCTGCGGCCGGCACACCATGCTGATCCGAAGCCAGGAGCCAGGTGCTTCTCCTGGTCTCCCATGCCGGTGCAGGGCCCAAGGATTTAGGCCATCCTCCACTGCCTTCCCGGGCCACAGCAGAGAGCTGAAATGGAAGAGGAGCAACCAGGACAGAATCCGGTGCCCCGACCGGGACTAGAACCTGGTGTGCCGGTGCCACAGGCAGAGGATTAGCCTATTGAGCCACGGCGCAGGCCGGATAGCTAGGTTTGATATTGGCTCCTGCACTTGTGATCCAGCTTCCTGCTAATGAACACCTTTGAAGGCAGCAGATGATGGCTAAAGTACTTGAGTTTCTGCCACCTATGAGGGAGACCTGGATTGAGTTCTTAGCTCCTAGCTTTGGCCTGACCAACATTAGTTGCTGTAGGCTTTTGAGAATTGAGCTAGTGGATGGAAGATCTTTCTGTCTTCCTTTCAAATAAAATGAAAAAAAAAATAATAACAGGTATGGAATAATTTGCTTCTGGGCTCTCTTTTTCTTTACTATTTAGTTTCACTTTATATGAAGGACAGAGAGACAAAATATCTTTCAGCTGCTATTTTGCTCCCTAAATGTCCACAACAGTTGGGGATGAGTCAGGCCAAAGCCAGGCACTGGGAACTCAATCCAGTTTTCATACATGGATGACAGAGACCCAAGTACTTGAGCCATCTTCTGCCTCCCCAGGTGTGCAATTAGAAGGAAGCTAGGATGGGAAGTGGAACTAGAACTCAAACCCAGACACTCTGATATGGGATGCAGGCATCCTAACTGGTGTCTTAACCACTAGGGGTAGGCCAAAAGCCTGCTTCATAAATTCCCTCTGTACCTAAATCTTTTTTGTTTGTTTGTTTTTTTATTTGACAGTTAGAGTTATAGGCCATGAGAGAGAGAGGCAGAGAGAAAGGTCTGCCTTCCATTGGTTCACTCTCGAAACAGCCGCCACGGCCAGCGCTATGCTAATCTGAAGCCAGGAGCCAGGTGCCTCTTCCGGTCTCCCATGCAGGTACAGGAGCCCAAGCACCTGGGCCATCCTCCACTGCCCTCTTGGGCCACAGCAGAGAGCTGGATTGGAAGAGGAGCAACTGGGACTAGAACCCGGCACCCACATGGGATGCCAGCGCTGCAGGCGGAGGATTAACCAAGTAAGCCACAGCGCCAGCCCCTAAATTGTTATTATTATGAAAGGATATTAAGGAGCCGCCACTGTGGCATAGCAGGTAAAGCTACCACCTGCAGTGCTGGCATCCCATATGGGCACCAGTTCAAGTCCCAGCTGCCCCATTTCCGATCCAACTCTCTGCTATGGCCTGGGAAAGCAGTAGAAGATGGCCCAAGTCCTTGGGCCCCTGTACCCACGTGGGAGACCTGGAAGAAGCTCCTGGCTCCTGGCTTCAGATTGTAGCCAATAGGAGAGTGAACCAGCAGATGGAAGACCTCTCTCTCTCTCCCTCTCCCTCTCCCTCTCCCTGTCTCTCTCTCTCTCTGCCTCTCCTTCTCTCTGTGTGTAACTCTACCTTTCAAATAAATATTTTTTTTAAAAAGGGTAGTAAATTTTCTCAAATGCTTTCCCTGCATCTATTGAGATATTGTGATTTTTATCCTTTATTTTATTAATGTACTTTATCACATTAATTTGCATATATTGAGCCATCTTGATATCCAGTGATGAATTCCGCTTATCATGATACAGAATCCTTTTAATATGCTGTTGAATTGACTTTGCTAGTATTTGTTTGAAGACTTTTATATCTGTGTTCATTAGAGATATGACCTGTACTTTTCTTTCCTTGTGATAACCTTATTTGATTTGGTGGGGAGGTGATGTTGGCCTTGTAAAGGGAGTTTGGAAACATGTCTTGTTCTTCAATTTTTTGAAGTATTAACATTAATTCGGGAGAATTCTCCAGTGGAGCCACTTGTCCTGGGCTTTTCTTTGTTTGAAGGTTTTTGATTCCTGATTCACTATCCTTATTCATTATTTGTATTTCTTTATGATCCAGTGGGCTATGTTTCTAGAAATTTATCCATTTCTTCTTGGTTGTTCAGTTTGTTGGCATAAAATTCTATAGGTGGAGTATCCCTTATGCAAAAGGTTTGGGACCAGAAGGATTTCAATTTCAGGTTTTAGAGTATTTCCTTACAATTACTCGTTGAGCATTTCTAATCTGAAATCCAAAATGCTTCAAAATCCAAAACTTTTGAGTAAAGCAGATTTTAGAGCATTTTAGATTTCAGATCTTTCATTTAAAAAAATATTTATTTGGAAGGCAGAATTGACAGGAGAGGAGAAAGAGAGAGAGGAAATGAATGAATGAATGAATGAATGAATGACAGGATCTTCCATCTGCTGGTACACTCCCCGAAGGACTGCAGTGACCAGAGCTAGGCCATGCTGAAGCCAGCAGAGGTCTAAGCACTTTCCCGGGCACATTAGCAGGAAGCTAGATGAGAAGTTGGACAGCTGAGACTCAAACCAGCACCTTTGTGGGATGCCTGTGCCTCAGGCAGCAGCTTAACCTGCTGCACCACAATGCAGGCCGCTCAAAGTTACTAAATAGGGATGTTTAACCTGTACTAATCTTTATAATTCTTTTTATTTATATGGCATGAATTGTAATGGCTTCTTTCTCATTTATGATTATATTTGACTCCCATAGTTTAGCTAAAGAGTTTTGTCAAATTTGCTCATCTTTATTTTAAAAAGAACTATCTCTTAGATTATTTGACTTTTTATTCTCTATTAATTTATTTATTCTCTTACATTTAATATTTAATTTTTTGTTAACTTTGGGCCAGTTTGTTCTTTTCCTCGTTCCTTGAGATGTAAGGTTAAGCTGTTGACTTGGGATAATTTTTCTTTTTTAATGTAATATTTATCACTATACATTTACCTCTTTTATCAGTATTTTAATTTATCAATTATAATTGTATATAATTATGAGGTATAATGTGATGTTTTAATACACGTATGCAATGTGAAATGACTGAATCAAGCTAATTAATGTATCTGCCTCACTCATTTTTTTGTTATGAGACATTTGAAATTTATTCTCTGCAATTTTGAAATATGTAATTTTAAGCTATTAGAAATGGTGTATAACAGTGCTACTGATTTTTGTACATTGACTTTGCTGAGTATGTCTATTAGCTCCAACAGCTTTTTGGTGGGGTCATTGGGATTTTCTATATATAAAATCATGTCCTCTGTAAACAGTGACAATTTGACTTCATCCTCTCCAATTTGGATGCCCTTTATTTCTTTCTCTTGCCTACTTGCTCTAGCCAAGACCTACAGTACTATATTGAATAAAGTGGTGAAGGTGAATATCCTTGTCTTGGTCTAGATCTTAGAAGGCTTTCACCTTTTCCCCCATTCAATCTGATGCTAATGGCTTGCTTGTTATATATGGCCTTTATTGTGTTGAGGTATGTTCCTATGGTCAGAATTTTTACTCTGAAGTGATTTTTATTTTTTTAAAGATTTTTTTTTTATTTTATTTGAAAGAATTACAGAGAGACAGAGGCAGAAAGAGAAGTCTTCCATCCAGTGGTTAACTCCCCAAATGCCTGCCAATGGCCAGAGGTGGGCCAATCTGAAGACAGGAGCCAGGATCCAGGAGCTTCTTCCAGGTCTTCCACATGGGTGCAGGGGCCCAAGGACTTGGGCCATCTTCTGCTTTCCAAGGCCATAGCAGAGAGCTGGATCAGAGGTGGAGCAGCCAGGACTCGAACCGCCACCCATATGGGATGCTGGCAGTGCAGGCAGTGGCTTTTGCTCACTACACTGCAGTGCTAGCCCTGGGATTTTGAATTTTATCAAATGCCTTTTCTGCTTCTACTGATATAATCCTAGGCTTTTTCTTCATTGTGTTGATTGTGGTGTATCATGTTTGTTGATTTGAATATATTGAACCATCTCTGGGATGAATTCCACTTGATCACGTTATTGATGCTTTTAATTTGCTATTAGACTTGATTTCCTGGTATTTTGCTGAGGATTTTCATATTTGTATTCCTCAAGGACATTTTTTTTCATTTATTTGAAAGATAGAGCTACAGAGAGAAGGAGAAAAATATCTTCCATCTACTGGTTCCCTCACTCAAATGGCCACAGTGCCTGGGGCTAGGCCAAGCAGAAACCAAGAGCCAGGAGCTCCTTCTGGGTCTCCCATGTGGGTCCAGGGGCCCAAGGTCCTGAACCATCCTCAGCTGCTTTCCCAGATGCATTAGCAGGGAGCTGGATTGGAAGTGGAGCAGCCGGGACTCAAACTGCACCCATATGGGATGCAAGCGCTGCAGACAGACTTAACCTGCTTCTCCATTGCACCTACTTCCTCAGGGATATTGACCCATAGCTGTTGTTGTATACCTTGACTGGTTTTGGTATGAAGGTAATGCTGGCCTCATAGAATGAATTTAGATAAGTTCCCTCTTCTTCTACTTTATTGAAGTAATTTAAGAAGGACTGATGTTAATTCTTTTTTTAAAAAAGATTTATTTATTTGAATTACAGAGAGAGAGTTCTTCCATCCACGGGTTCTTTCCTCAAAAGGCTGCAATAGCCAGAGGAGCTAAGTCGATCCGAAGCCAGGAGCTTTTTCCGGATCTCCCACGTGGGTGCAGGGGCCCCAGGAATTGGGCCATCCTCTGATGCTTTCCCAGGCACATTAGCAGGGAGCTGGATTGAAGTTGAAGCCCTGGCCTGCTGCACCACAGCACTGGCCCCCAGACTGGTGTTAATTCTTTAAGTATTTGGTAGAATAAAGCAGTAAAGCCAATTCATCCTGGGCTTTTCTTTGATGGGACACTTTTTATTGCTGATTCAGTTTTTTAGCTCATTATTGGTCTGTTTAAGTATTATATTTCTGGACAAGATATATGTGTCCACGAATTTGTCCATGTCCTCTAGGTTATCAAATATGTTGCCATATAGTTCTTCATAGTAATCTCCAACATTACTTTGTATTTCTGTGGTAACAGTGGTAATGTCCTCATTTTTATATCTACTTCTTTGTATTTCAAAACTTCTCTCTTTTCTTGGCTAATGGTTTATCAATTTTGTTTATATTTTCAAAGAACTGGCTCTTCATTTCATTGAGTTTTTTAAAAAATTAATCTCTTTGTTATTTATTTGTATTTTGAATTATAATGTTTCTTTCCTTCTGCCAACTTTGGATTTGATTTATTGTTTTTCAGATTCCTTGGGGTATGGTAAGGAGTTATTTTCTTGAGGTCTTCTCTGGGTTTTTTTTTTTTTTTTTTTTTTTTGTTTAGTGCAGGCATTGATTGCTGTAAACTTAACTATTGATATTGCTTTTTTTTTATAACACTTTTATTTAAAGAATATAAATTTCCAAAATACAGCTTATAGATTACAATGGCTTCCCCCCCTATAACTTCCCCCCCACCCGCAACCCTCCCCTTTACCACTCCCTCTCCCCTTGCTTCACATCAAGATTCATTTTCAATTCTCTTTATATACAGAAGATCACTTTACTATATATTAAGTAAAGATTTCAACAGTTTGCCCTCACATAGCAACACAAAGTGAAAAATACTGTTGGAGTACTAGTTATAGTATTAATTCACAATGTATAGCACATTAAGGACAGAGATCCTACATGATATATTTTTTTAAAAAATTGATTAATTTTCTATGCAATTTCCAATTTAACACCAAGATTTTTTTTTCATTTTTAATTATCTATCTACAGAAGATAGATTCAGTATATACTAAGTAAAGATTTCATCAGTTTGCACCCACACAGAAACACAAAGTGTAAAATACTGTTTCAGTGCTAGTTATAGCATTACTTCACATTGGACAACACATTAAGGACAGATCCCACATGAGACGTAAGTACACAGTGACTCTTGAAGTTGATTTAACAATTTGACACTCTTGTTTTTGGCGTCAGTAATCTCCCTAGGCTCTAGTCATGAGTTGCCAAGGCTATGGAAGCCTTTAGGGTTCGCTGACTTCAATCTTATTCCGACAGGGTCATAGTCAAAGTGGAGGTTCTCTCCTCCCTTCAGAGAAAGGTACCTCCTTCTTTGATGGCCCCATTCGTTCCACTGGGATCTCACTCACAGAGATCTTTCATTTAGGTCTTCTTTTTTTTCCAGAGTGTCTTGGCTTTCCATGCCTAGAATATTCTCATGGGCTCTTGAGCCAGATCTGAATGCCTTAAGGGCTGATTCTGAGGCCAGAGTGCTATTTAGGACATCTGCCATTCTATGAGTCTGCTGTGTATCTCGCTTCCCATGTTGGATCATTCTCTCCCTTTTTGATTTTATCAGTTAGTATTAGCAGACACTAGTCTTGTTTGTGCGATCCCTTTGACTCTTAGACCTATCAGTGTGATCAATTGTGAAAAGTGAAATTGATCACTTGGACTAGTGAGATGGCCTTGGTACATGCCACCTTGATGGGATTGTATTGGAATTCCCTGGCACAATTCTAACTCCATCATTTGGGGCAATTCCGATTGAGCATGTCCCAAATTGTACATCTTCTCCCTCTCTTATTCCCACTCTTACATTTCACAGGGATCACTTTTCAGTTAAAATTTAAACACCTAAGAATAATTGTTTGTTAATTACAGAGTTCAACCAATAGTACTAGAATAAAAAAATTACTAAAATGGATAAAGTATTACATTGTACAACAACAGTCAGCACAAGAGCTGATCAAGTTACTGTTTCTCATAGTGTCCATTTCACTTCAATAGGTTTCACCTTTGGTGCTCAATTAGTTGTCACCGATCAGGGAGAACATATGATATTTGTCCCTTTGGGGCTGGCTTAATTCACTCAGAATGATGTTTTCCAGATTCCTCCATCTTATTGCAAATGATCGGATTTCATTGTTTTTGACTGCTGTATAGTATTCTATAGAGTACATGTCCCATAATTTCTTTATCCAAATGTATGCTTTGAATTCCCTGTGATCTTTTGCTGTGAGGTTCCCTTCGTTTATCTTCTTTCATGTTGATGGCCGTGTTTCTGTGTGTAACACATCTTTAAGTATCTTTTGCAGGGCTGGACGAGTGGCAACAAATTCTTTCAATTTTTGTTTGTTATGAAAGGTCTTTATTTCACCTTCATTCACAAATGAGAGCTTGGCAGGATATAATATTCTGGGCTGGCAGTTTTTCTCTCTAAGTACCTGGGCTATGTCTTGCCATTCCCTTCTAGCTTGTAGGGTTTCTGATGAGAAGTCTGCTGTGAGTCTAATTGGAGATCCTCTGAGTGTAATTTGACGTTTCTCTCTTGCGCATTTTAGGATCTTTTCTTTCTGTTTCACTGTGGTGAGTTTAATTACAACGTGTCGTGGTGAGGACCTCTTTTGGTCATGTTTCCTAGGGGTTCTATGTGCTTCCTGTACTAGGATGTCTCTGTCCTTCTCCAAACCTGGGAAATTTTCTGCTATTATCTCACTAAAAAGGCATTCTAATCCTTTCTCCCTCTCCATGCCTTCAGGAACTCCTAGAACTCGAATGTTGGGTTTTTTAATAGTATCCTGTAGATTCCCAACAATATTTTTTAGATTTCTAATTTCCTCTTCTTTTCTTTGGTTTGACTGTATAGTTTCCTGTGCTCTGTATGCTAAGTCCGATATTCTCTCTTCTGCCTCACCCATTTTGTTTGTAAGGCTCTCTAATGTGTTTTTCATTTGATCTATTGAATTCTTCACTTCATTATGATTTCTCGTCACTATCACAGTTTCATGTTCTACTAGTTGTTTCATTTCAGCTTGATTCCTCCTTAATATTTCATTTTCACGAGAGAGATTTTCTACCTTGTCCATTAAGGATTTCTGTAGTTCAAGAATTTGTTTTTGAGTACTTCTTAGTGTTCTTATCAATTTTTTGAGATCTGCTTCTTGCATTTCTTCTATCTCATCATCTTCGTAATCTTGAATTGGGGTGTCTT
Source organism: Sylvilagus floridanus (assembly GCA_949820135.1). Classification (NCBI taxonomy): domain Eukaryota; kingdom Metazoa; phylum Chordata; class Mammalia; order Lagomorpha; family Leporidae; genus Sylvilagus; species Sylvilagus floridanus. The sequence continues at coordinate 85,890,719 of OX463223.1, forward strand.
TTTCATTTGGGGACGCCATAGTGTCTTCCTTGTTCTTATTACCTCGGTTTTTGCGTTTGTTGTTTGGCATATTGGTTTCTTCACTGTGGCGTTTTTTTCTTATTATACTATGACTCTAGATTAAGTGGACTGTCTGCTTTTGATGGAGCCTTAGAGGCATGAGATGGGTGTGGCCTGAGAGCTCTGTTTGGTTCCTCAGGGTTGAGGGTGTGTCAAAGGAGACACTCCCAGGTTAGGTGTGGTAAATCTCTCTCTGTTACTTTTTTTTTTTTTTTTTTGGTTCAAAAGGGAAGTAATTCCACACAGCTGAATGGAATTGGGGGTGGTTAGCAGGTGAATGATATACCCACAGGAGCCAGAGATCAGAAGCTCTTTCCCAAGGACCAGAGAGGGAATCTTTGCGGCCCTTTGTGTGGGCTGAGATTCTCCTGTAGTCTCCCACTGGGCTGCCAAGGCTACTGAACTGTAGCGTCTCTGGAGAGTACTCACATGAATTCGTGATTTCCGTGAGTTCTCTCCCCCACAGTCTCTTTTTTCACAGTCTCAGTTCATTAGCACCACACATTCATTAGGTTCTAATCTCCTGTTATTTCACCCCTCCCACCCAGAGTCAGGTTTTTCTGCTAGGCTTGGGGCCGGTGCCGACCCAAGGTCGCCCTGCTTATGACATATTCCAAAATGGCGCCTGCTCTTTGTCTTGTTCACCTTTGAGAGGTGAGTGGAAAGAGAGAAGCTCGTGTCCGTATGGGTCACTTTTTTTTTTTTCCCTCTCTCTCTCTCTCTCTCTTCTAGTTAGCCTGGTGAACTTTTCCCCGCAGGGTTTCAAGCCTTCTTCACTCTACGCTCCCTTTTCCGCTTCCCTGCTGGTAATTCGGACTATTGATGTTCTGCTCACCTCGTGTTCCAGCGCTGGTGTGTTGAATCTGCTGCTGGTGTCCCAAACTGCGGGCTCCCACGCTCTCCACGCAGGTCCACTGTGAATCTCCAGTTCCGGAAGGGTTTTCTCTGCTGTATCTTCCCCTACTCTTCCTTGAACCTGCAGTATCTCCACTTTTATTAAACTGTCTCTCCCCAGACTATTGGTGTGCTGCCTTCCTATTCCGCCATCTTGCCGCTCTCTCCGATTTTTTATCGATATTGCTTTTGTTGTATCCCATGAACTATTCCTATGTTGTATTCACATTTTCAATAAGTTCAAGAAATTTTTTGGTTTCTTCCTTGATTTCTTCCTTGATCATCAGTTGTTCAGGAGTAAGTTTAATTTCTATGTGTTTATATAGTTTATAACATTTTTCTTATTATTGATTTCTAGTTTTCTTGAATTATTGCCAAAAAGATACTTGATATGATTTGTTTTATTTGTTGAGACCTGTTTTGTGACCTAGTATGTGATATATCCTGGAAAATGTTCCTATGTGCTTTTGAGGGGAATATGTATTCTGCAGGTGTTGGATGGAAAGTTCTGTAGATGTCTGTTAGGTCCATTTGCTCTAGGATGAAATTGAGCTCTGTGAGATGATCTGTCCGTTTCTGAAAGTGGGGTGTTAATGTCCCCTACTGTTTTTTATTAGAGTCTGTCTCTTCCTTTAGGTCTATTGATATCTGCTTTATGTGTTTGGTTACTCCAATATTGGGTGCATATGATTATTTTAAAGATTTATTTATTTATTTGAAAGGCAGTGTTACTGAGAGGCGGAGACAGAGAGAGGGTTGGGGGAGGGAGGTCTTCCATCTACTGGCTCACTCCACAGATGGCCACAACAGCCAGAGCTGTGCCAATCTGAAGCCAGGAGCTTCTTCCCCGTCTCCAAAGCAGGTGCAGGGGCCCAAGGACTTGGGCCATCTTCTCCTGCTTTCCCAGGCCATAGCAGAAAGCTGGATTGGAAGTGGAGCAGCCGGGACTTGAACTGGTACCCATGTGAGACACCAGTACTGCAGCTGGCAGCTTTACCTATTATGCCACAGTGCCGGCCCCAGGTACATATGATTTTGCAAGTGTTATTTCCTCTTGCTGAAATAAACCGTTTGTCATTACATAATGGCCTTCCTGGTCTCTTTTTACTACATTTTATTTAAAATCTATTTTATCTGATATAAATCCAGCTTCTCCTGCTTTCTTTTTTACTTTCTTATCATGGCATATCTTGTTCTATCCTTTCACTTTCAGTCTATGTGTGTCCTTAGAGTTGAAGTGAATTTCTTATAAACATATCCTTGAGTCCTATTTTTTAATTCATTTAGTCACTCTTTTAATTGGAAAATTTAGTCCATTGACATTTTAGGTAATTATTTTTTATAACGCTTTTATTTAAAGAATATAAATTTCCAAAATATAGCTTATAGATTACAATGGCTTCCCCCCCATAACTTCCCTCCCACCCGCAACCCTCCCCTTTCCTACTCCCTCTCCCCTTGCTTCACACCAAGATTCATTTTCAATTCTCTTTATATACAGAAGATCACTTTACTATATATTAAGTAAAGATTTCAACAGTTTGCCCTCACATAGCAACACAAAGTGAAAAATACTGTTGGAGTACTAGTTATAGTATTAATTCACAATGTATAGCACATTAAGGACAGAGATCCTACATGATATATATTTTTATAAATTGATTAATTTTCTATGCAATTTCCAATTTAACACCAAGATTTTTTTTCATTTTTAATTATCTATATACAGAAGATTGATTCAGTATATACTAAATAAAGATTTCATCAGTTCGCACCCACACAGAAACACAAAGTGTAAAATACTGTTTCAGTACTAGTTATAGCATTACTTCACATTGGACAACACATTAAGGACAGATCCCTCATGAGAAGTAAATACACAGTGACTCCTGAAGTTGATTTAACAATTTGACACTCTTGTTTATGGCGTCAGTAATCTCCCTAGGGTCTAGTCATGAGTTGCCGAGGCTATGGAAGCCTTTAGGGTTCGCTGACTTCAATCTTATTCCGACAGGGTCATAGTCAAAGTGGAGGTTCTCTCCTCCCTTCAGAGAAAGGTACCTCCTTCTTTGATGGCCCCGTTCGTTCCACTGGGATCTCACTCACAGAGATCTTTCATTTAGGTCTTCTGTTTTTTCCAGAGTGTCTTGGTTTGCATGCCTAGAATATTCTCATGGGCTCTTGAGCCAGATCTGAATGCCTTAAGGGCTGATTCTGAGGCCAGAGTGCTATTTAGGACATCTGCCATTCTATGAGTCTGCTGTGTATCTCGCTTCCCATGTTGGATCATTCTCTCCCTTTTTGATTCTATCAGTTAGTATTAGCAGACACTAGTCTTGTTTGTGTGATCCCTTTGACTCTTAGACCTATCAGTGTAATCCATTGTGAACAGAAATTGATCACTTGGACAAGTGAGATGGCCTTGGTACATGCCACCTTGATGGGATTGTATTGGAATCCCCTGGCACAATTCTAACTCCATCATTTGGGGCAATTCCGATTGAGCATGTCCTAAATTGTACATCTCCTCCCTCTCTTATTCCCACTCTTATATTTCACAGGGATCACTTTTCAGTTAAAATTTAAACACCTAAGAATAATTGTGTGATAATTACAGAGTTCAACCACTAGTACTAGAATAAAAAAAATACTAAAATGGATAAAGTATTACATTGTACAACAACAGTCAGCTCAAGAGCTGATCAAGTTACTGTTTCTCATAGTGTCCATTTCACTTCAATAGGTTTCACCTTTGGTGCTCAATTAGTTGTCACCGATCAGGGAGAACATATGATATTTGTCCCTTTGGGGCTGGCTTAATTCACTCAGAATGATGTTTTCCAGATTCCTCCATCTTGTTGCAAATGACCGGATTTCATTGTTTTTGACTGCTGTATAGTATTCTATAGAATACATGTACCGTAATTTCTTTATCCAAATGTATGCTTTGAATTCCCTGTGATCTTTTGCTGTGAGGTTCCCTTCGTTTACCTTCTTTCATGTTGATGGCCGTGTTTCTGTGTTTCTGTGTGTAACACATCTTTAAGCATCTTTTTCAGGGCTGGACGAGTGGCAACAAATTCTTTCAATTTCTGTTTGCAATGAAAGGTCTTTATTTCACCTTCATTCACAAATGAGAGCTTTGCAGGATATAATATTCTGGGCTGGCAGTTTTTCTCTCTTAGTACCTGGGCTATGTCTCGCCATTCCCTTCCAACTTGTAGGGTTTCTGATGAGAAGTCTGCTGTGAGTCTAATTGGAGATCCTCTGAGAGTAATCTGATGTTTCTCTCTTGCACATTTTAGGATCTTTTCTTTCTGTTTCACTGTGGTGAATTTAATTACAATGTGTCGTGATGAGGATCTCTTTTGGTCATGTTTCCTAGGGGGTCTATGAGCTTCCTGTACTAGGATGTCTCTGTCCTTCTCCAAAACTGGGAAATTTTCTGCTATTATCTCACTAAAAAGGCATTCTAATCCTTTCTCCCTCTCCATGCCTTCAGGAACTCCTAGAACTCGAATGTTGGGTTTTTTAATAGTATCCTGTAGATTCCCAACAATATTTTTTAGATTTCTAATTTCCTCTTCTTTTCTTTGGTTTGACTGTATATTTTCCTGTGCTCTGTATGCTAAGTCCGATATTCTCTCTTCTGCCTCACCCATTCTGTTTGTAAGGCTCTCTAATGTGTTTTTCATTTGATCTATTGAATTCTTCACTTCATTATGATTTCTCGTCACTATCACAGTTTCATGTTCTACTAGTTGTTTCATTTCAGCTTGATTCCTCCTTAATATTTCATTTTCACGAGAGAGATTTTCTACCTTGTCTATTAAGGATTTCTGTAGTTCAAGAATTTGTTTTTGAGTACTTCTTAGTGTTCTTATCAATTTTTTGAGATCTGCTTCTTGCATTTCTTCTATCTCATCATCTTCATAATCTTGAATTGGGGTGTCTTTTTCATTTGGGGATGCCATAGTGTCTTCCTTGTTCTTATTACCTCGGTTTTTGCGTTTGTTGTTTGGCATATTGGTTTCTTCACTGTGGTGTTTTTTTCTTGTTATACTATGACTCTAGATTAAGTGGACTGTCTGCTTTTGATGGAGCCTTAGAGGCTTGAGATGGGTGTGGCCTGAGAGCTCTGTTTGGTTCCTCAGGGTTGAGGGTGTGTCAAAGGAGACACTCCCAGGTTAGGTGTGGTAAATCTCTCTCTGTTACTATTTTTTTTTTTTTTGGTTCAAAAGGGAAGTAATTCCACACAGATGAATGGAATTGGGGGTGGTTAGCAGGCGAATGATATACCCACAGGAGCCAGAGATCAGAAGCTCTTTCCCAAGGACCAGAGAGGGAATCTTTGCAACCCTTAGTGTGGGCTCAGATTCTCCTGTAGTCTCCCACTGGGCTACCAAGGCTACTGAACTGTAGCGTCTCTGGAGAGTACTCACATGAATTCTTGATTTCCGTGAGTTCTCTCCGGCAACGTCTCTTTTTTCACAGTCTCAGTTCATTAGCACCACAGATTCATTAGGTTCTAATCTCCTGTTATTTCACCCCTCCCACCCAGAGTCAGGTTTTTCTGCTAGGCTCGGGGCCGGTGCCGACTCGAGGTCACCCTGCTTATGACGTATTCCAAAATGGCGCCTGCTCTTTGTCTTGTTCACCTTTGAGAGGTGAACGGAGAGAGAGAAACTCGTGTCCGTATGGGTCACTTCCCCCCGCCCCCTTCTAGTTAGCCTGGTGAACTTTTCCCCGCAGGGTTTCAAGCCTTATTCGCTCTAGTCTCCTCTTTCTGCTTCCCTTCTGGTATCTCGGGCCATTGAGGTTCGGCTCACCTCGTGTTCCAGCGCTGGTGTGTTGAATCTGCTGCTGGTGTCCCAGACTGCGGGCTCCCACGCTCTCCACACAGGTCCACTGTGAATCACCAGTTCCGGAAGGGTTTCCTCTGCTGTTTCTTCCCCTACTCTTCCTTGAAACTGCAGTATCTCCACTTTTATTAAACTGTCTCTCCTCATACTATCGGTGTGCTCCCTTCCTATTCCGCCATCTTGCCACTCCTTGAGGTAAAAAGGTCTTATGTCTGCCATTTTTGTACTTTTAAAAACTATTTTTATTGTAGTTTCTTTTTTTGTCACTAAATCAGAATCTTCATTTGTGGTTAAGTGATTTTCTCTAATGATATACTTTTAAGTTTTACTTATTAGTTTTGATAAAGCTATGTATATATGTTTTGCTTTGTGGTTACCTTAAGGCTTACAAAAAAAACTTCTTTGGCTATAACAAGTTATGTTGAAATTATAATGTTGATAATAAAAATTGAAAAAGAGACAAGAAAGCCTAATAAAGCACTCCACATTTGTGCTCCATTCTACACATTTTGCCTCTTTCCATATTGCTTGTCTCAACATTTTATTGTAGTATTTTTAATTTTTATTACTCCAAGTAATGATATAACTTGCTTACACACCGTGTTATAATATCAGAGCATTCTGAATTTGTTGGTATAGTTACTCTTACTGACAAATTTTCTACCTTCTGATATTTTCTTCTTACATGTTTCTGTCTCTTTGAATTTAAAGAACCCCCTTTAACCTTTCTTGTAACACAAATCTGATGATGATAAATTCTCTTGGATTTTATTTGTCTTGAAATATCTTAATCTTTCCATCATATCCAAAAGATAGCTTTGCTGAGTAGATTAGTCTTATGGGGGCATTTTTTTTTCCTTCAGTTCTGTAAAAGTCTCATCATTTTAAAGTTTCCATTGAGAAGTCTGCAGTCCAGCTACTTAGGACCTCATTGTATGTTACTTGTTTATTTTCTCTTGTAGCTTTGAAAATTCTCTCTTTATTTTTAAATTTGGAGAGCTTGATTATAATATATCTTGAGGTAGACTTGGTTGGGTTAAATTGATTGGTAACCTTTGTCCTCCATGTACCTGAACAGTTATATCTTTCTCTAGGTTTGCAAAGTTATCTGTCATTATCTCTTTGACAATGGCCTCTACCCCTTTGGCATTCTTAAGTCCTAGGTAGTTAGTTTCTGGTGCCTTCTTTTGCTCTTTAGGTGAGTTTGTGGTTCCCTGGAACTTCTTGATGTTTGTTGGAATATGGTGTGATCTGCTCATTGAATGATTAGTTTTAGTGATCTGACTTTGTTTATTGCTCTCCTGGAGATTCTAAGAACTCTTTTCTGTTGCTGAGATGGGTTCACTGCCTAACCCATCAGCTACTGGTGATGCTGGTTTGGGTGTAGGATTGCTCAATCAAGACCACGGAACTCCACTGGGCACTGAAAGATCCAGAGGCTCAGTCTGCAGGCATGACTTGTGGACAGGGACTGTTGGATTCTTTTCAGTGTTAGCTTTTAGCAGCCTTGCACTGAGTTCCAAAACAGTCCTGTGATTCCTTGGTATCTGCCAATGTTTTTGTAGGGGTGATAGAGGTGTTCCTCAGCTACTCAGGCTGGTTCACATCTGGGTCTCACAGTTACCAAGCCCTTTGTGATGTTGGGAGTACACCCAAGGCCCACCAGAGACTGCTGGTGCTACATGCCAAAATAAGTCTCTCACCAGGTGCAAGTCTCCACCTGATATGAGAGTAAGTCCACTGACACTATCCACAGTCACTGGCCTAGAGATGGAAACCATTTGTATCTACCCAGAATTGGTTTTTACCAGCCCAGCACTGATTTCCAAGACACAGTCCCTTGGCCTCTTTTATCTGCTTAAGTTCGGTGGAAAATGATAAAGGCAGCCCTCTAGGCCCCACAGAGTATCAAAATAATCTTGTGACAGATACCAAAATAATCTTACCCATTGCAGTGCCTGATACTCCACAAGTTAAAAAGCTTAGTGTGAGCACTGGCTGAGTAGTAGAGTCCTTTGTACTTTTATCAGGTGCTAGATCTTGGCACAGTAAGACTAGCTCTGAGATCCAAGGCATGGTCCTAAATTCCCTTTCTTGGCCTCTCTATGTGGTTAGAGTTTGATTTCCAAAGGCAATTGGAGGAGAGCTGGCAGAGGCTTCCTGGTTATGGAAGCTCCTTTTTTTATAAGATTATTTATTTGCAAGTCAGAGTTACACAGAGAAGAGAGGCAGAGAGAGAGAGAGACAGAGAGTGGGAGAGAGGTCTTCTATCTGATGGTTCACTCCCCAGTTGGCCGCAACGGATGGAGAGAAGCTCATTTTTTTTTTTGGTAGTAGGATTCAGTAGTGGGATGAACTGGGATTCAATTCATCCTCCCTCTCCTAAGGGAGAGGCATATCTCCATTCTGTATTTGTTGAACTGAGAAAGGTATATGACTTCGGCAACTCTTGACTTCCTGCTTTATTCAGTATGACTTTCTTTATAACAAGAAAATCTGGCTTATAATCTGGCTTTTGTACCTCTCATGATGGTGACTTGTTGTGTGTATAGGTGTTCACCTTGCTGTATTTGCAGAGGAGTGGATGTCAGAACTTCTTACATAACAACCATCTTGGCTCTTCCCCCATTATTTCTTTGAGTGCATTTTCTGGACTTTTTTCTCTTTTCTGATATTTACATCCTTATATTACTCTGCTGGCTGACTCCTCATCAGTCCCTGACCAGATTTCATTGATTTGTACTGCTGTGTAGTATTCTATAGAGTATATATCCCATAATTTCTTTATCAAGTCTACTTTTGATGGGCATTTAGGTTGATTCCAGGTCTTAGCTATTGTGAATTGAGCTGCAATAAACATTAAGGTGCAGACATCTTTTTTATTTGCCAATTTAATTTCCTTTGGATAAATTCCAAGGAGTGGGATGGCTGGGTTGTTTGGTAGGGTTATATTCAGGTTTCTGAGGAATCTCCAGACTGACTTCCATAGTGACTTTACCAGTTTGCATTCCCATCAACAGTGGGTTAGTGTCCCTTTTTCCCCACATCCTCGACAGCATCTGTTGTTGGTAGAGTTCTGAAGGTGAGCCATTCTCACTGGAGTGAGATGAAACTTCATTATGGATTTGATTTGCATTTCCCTGATGGCTGGTGATCCTGAACATTTTTTCATGTGTCTGTTGGCCATTTGTATTTCCTCTTTTGAAAAATCTCTGTTGAAGTCCTGGCCCATCTCTTAAGTGGGTTGTTTGTTTTGTTGTTGTGGAGTTTCTTGATCTCTTTGTAGAATCTGGTTATTAATCTTTTATCTAATGCATAGTTTGCAAATCTTTTCCCATTCTGTTGCTTTCCTCTTCACTTTCCTGACTGTTTATTTGCAGTGTAGAAACTTCTCCATTGAATGTAATCCCAATTATTAATTTTGGCTTTGACTGCCTATGCTTCCAGGGTCTTTTCTAAGAAGTCTTTGACGGTACCTATATCTTGCAGGGTTTCACCAATGTTCTCTAATAGTTTCATGGTGTCAGGTTATAGATTTAGATCTTTAATCCATGTTGAGTGGATTTTTCTGTGAGGTGTAAGGTATGGGTCTTGCTTCATGCTTCTGCACGTGGAAATCCAGTTTTCCCAGTATCATTTATTGAATAGACTGTCCTTGCTCCAGGAGTTGATTTTAGATCCTTGATCAAATATAAGTTGGCTATAGATGTTTGGATTGATTTCTGGTGTTTCTATTCTGTTCCATTGGTCTATCCATCTGTTTCTGTACCAGTACCATGCTGTTTTGATGACAACTGCCCTGTAGTATGTCCTGAATTCTGGTATTGTGATGCCTTTGGCTTTGTTTTTGTTGTACAAGATTGCTTTAGCTATGCGAGGTCTCCTGTGTCCCCATATGAATTTCAGCATCATTTTTTCCAGATCTGAGAAGAATGTCTTTGGTATTTTGATTGGTGTTCATTCAATCTATAAACTGCTTTTGGGAGAATGGACATTTTGATTATATTGATTCTTCCAATCCATGAGCATGGAAAATTTTTCCATTGTTTAGTATCCTCTTCTATTTCTTTCTTTAAGAATTTGTAATTCTCATTGTAGAAATCTTTGACGTCCATGGTTAAGTTTATTCCAAGGTATTTGATTGTTTTTGTAGCTATTTGAATGGGATTGATCTTAGCAGTTCTTTCTGAGGCGTGGCATTGCCTGTGTATACAAAGACTGTTGATTTTTGTGCATTGATTTTATATCCTGCTACTTTGCCAAACTCTTCTATGAGTTCCAATAGTCTCTTAGTAGAGTTCTTTGGCTCCCCTGAATAAAGAATCATAGCATCTGCAAAGAGGGATAGGTTGAGTTCTTCCTTCCCAATTTGTATCCCTTTAATTTCTTTTTCTTGCCTAATAGCTCTGGATAAGTTTTTGATTTCTTCTATGATCCAGTGTTCATTCAGGAGCATGTTATTCAATCTCCACGTGTTTGCATATGCTCTAGGGATTCCTGAGTTTCTAATTTCCACCTTCATTCCTTTATGGTCTGAGAAGCTGCATCGTATGATTCTAATTATTTTGAATTTGCTGATACTTACTTTATGGCCTAGTATGTGGTCAATCCTAGAGTAGGTTCTATGTACTGCTGAGAAGAATGTAAATTCTTTATGTGTAGGATGAAAAGTTCTGTAGATATCTGTTAGATCCGTTTGGACTATAGTGTCCTTTAAATCTACTGTCTCCTTGTTGATCTTCTGTCCGGTTGATCTGTCTATTTCTGAGAGTGGAGTATTGAAGCCCCCCAGTACTATTGTATTGGAGTCTAAGTCTCCCTTTAAGTCCCTTAACAAATCTTTTAAATAAACCGGTGACCTGTAATTAGCTGCATATAGATTGATAATGTTACATCTTCCTGTTGAATTGATCCTTGAATCATTATATACTGCCCCTCTTTGTCTCTCTTAACAGTTTTTGTGTTGAAGTTTATTTTGTCTGATACTAAGATGGCTACACCAGCTCATTTTTGGTTTCCATTGGCATGGAATATCTTTTTCCAACCGTTCACTTTCAGTCTGTATGTATCTTTGTTGGAAAGATGTGTTTCTTGTAAGCAGCAAATAGATGGGTTTTATTCCTTAAGCCAATCAGCCAATCTGTGTCTTTTAACTGGATAGTCAGGCCATTAACATTCAATGTGACTATTGATAAGTAGTAATTTTGCTCTGCCATTTTCCCAAATATATTTCTAATATGTGATTTGAACTTCCTATGATCTTTTGCTGGGAGGTCTTCTTTTTTTACCTTCTTTCATATTGATGACCGTGTTTCTGTGTGTCAACACATCTTTAAGCATCTTTTGCAGGGCTGGATGAGTGGTGAAAAATTCTTTCTGTTTGCTATGAAAGGTCTTTATTTCACCTTCATTCACAAATGAGAGCTTTGCAGGATATAATATTCTGGCTGGCAGTTTTTTACTCTTAGTGCCTGGGCTATATGTCACCATTCCCTCCTAGCCTGTAGGGTTTCTGATGAGAAGTCTGTTGTGAGTCTAATTGGAGATCCTCTTAGAGTAATGTGATGTTTCTCTCTTGCACATTTTAGGATCTTTTCTTTCTGTTTCACTGTGGTGAGTTTGATTACAATGTGTCATGGTGAGGATCTCTTTTTGGTCATGTTTACAAAGGGTTCTATGAGCTTCATTTATTAGGATGTCTCTGTCCTTCTCCAAACCCGGAAAGTTCTCTGCTAGTATCTCACTGAAAATGCCTTCTAATCCTTTCTCTCTCTCAATGCCTTCAGGAACTCCTAGAACCCGAATGTTGATTTTTTTAATACTATCCTTTGAATTCCCAACAATATTTTTTAGATTTCTAATTTCCTTTTCTTAGGTTTGAGTGTATACTTTCCTGTGCTCTGTCCTCTAAATCCGATATTCTCTCTTCTGCTTCACTGTCTCTGTTTTTAAGGCTCTCAAATGTGTTTGTCATTTTATCTATTGAATTCTTCATTTCATTTTGACTTCTCTTCACTATCACACTTTCCTGTTCTACTAGTTTCTGTGTTTCATTTTGATTCCTCCTTAAGATTTCATTTTCACGAGTGAGATTTTCTATCCTGTCCAGTAAGGATTTCTATAGTTCAAGAATTTGTTTTTGAGAACTTCTAAATGTTCTTATCATAAATTTTTTGAAATCCATATCTTGCATTTCTTCTATCTCATCTTAATAATCTTGAATTGGAGTGTCATATTCATTTGGTGGTGTCATAATGTCTTCCTTGTTCTTGTTTCCTCGGTTTCTGCGTTTGTTGCTTGGCATTGTGGAGACATTCTTTGGTTTCTTCTTTTTTTTTTTTTCCCTTCGATGTGTTAGCTTTTCTCAGTGTACTATGTCCCTAGATTAAGTGGACTGTCTGCTTTTGGAGGAACCTTAGAGGCTTGTGCTGGGTGTGGCCAGAGTTCTGTTCAGTTCTTCATGGTTAATGGTGTGCCAAAGGTGGCACACCCAGGTTTGGGGTGGTTTATCTTTTCTGTCCCTCTTTTTTTTATTCAGAATGGAAGTAATTCTGTACAGCTGAGTTATTCTCCTTGAAGGCAGTCAGTGTCTGAGCACTGGCCCCTTTAGGTATAATTTTTGTCTGTTCTGTCCCAAGGACCACACAAAGGATCTGCACAGTCCTCAGTGTAAGCTCAGATTCCCCTGCAATCTCCCATCAGGTTGCCAAGGTTACTGAGTTTGTGGCGTCTCCTATGGAGTACTCACGTATCAGGCAATCCATGAGTTCTCTCACACCCCCTCAGTTCTTTTTTTTCACAATCTCAGTTCATAAGTTCCACACATTCACTAGGTCTTAACTTCCTGTTATTTATCCCCACCAGAGTCAGGTTTTTCTGCTTGGCTGAGGGCAGGCACAGCTCTGAGGTGACGCAGCTTTTATGTATGTCCAAAATAGTGCCTGCTCTTTTTTTTTGCTCACCTGTAGAGAAAGAATTGTGTCCATACCGATCCCTTTTATTTATTTATTAATTAGTCTCTCCGCTAGTTAACCTGGTGAGCTTCAATCCTCGTTTCCTCTAGGCTCCTCCTGCCACTTTTCTGCCAGTGTCTCAGGCTACTGAGGTTTCACCTCATCTCCCTTTCCAGCGCTGGTGTGTAGACTCGGCAGTTAGGGTCTTGAGTTGTGGGCGCCTGTGCCCTCCACGTAGGTCTACCATGTCCCACTAGTTCTGGAAGAGTTTCCTCTGCAGTTTTTTCCCTAACTTCCCTGAAACTACAGCATCTCCACTTTTATTAAACTTTCTTTTTGCGGACTGTCAGTGCACACCCTCCCTATTCCGCCATCTTGGAGGACTCCCTTTTTTTTCTTTTTTAAAGATTTATTTATTTGAAGACAGAGTGACAGAGATGCAGACACACACACACACACACACATACACATATACAGAGGGAGAGGGGAAGGGAGAGAGGGAAAGAGGGAGAAAAGAGGAGAAAGAGCACTTCCATCCACTGGTTCACTCCCCCAAAATGGCAACAATGGCTAGGGATGGCCAGACCACAACCAGGAACCCAGAACTCCATCCAGGTCTCCCATGTGGTTGGCTGAGGCTCAGGTATTTGAACTATCTTCCACTGATTTTCCAGATGCATAAGCAGTGAGCTGGATCAGAAGCAGATCAGCTGGGAGTTGAATCAGCACTCCAGTGTGAGATGCCAGCATCACAGGTGGCATCTTAGCCTTCTGTACCACAATGCTGATCCCTGTGTTGATTTGTTTTTTTTCTTTTTTGAAGTTTTAGCCTCTTTATTGAAACTCCTCCTACTTTTTTCACAAATTGTTTTCCTGAACTTGTTGAGCATTTCCATGATGGTTGTTTTGAATTCTGTGAGATATTTAATATATTTCCATTTCATTAACATCAGTTTTTGAAGTTTTAACTTGATCCTTTGTTTGAATTGTATTTCCCTTTTTCTTCATTTTCTATGACTCTTTTTGTTTGTATCTACATGTTAGGAAAAAAGCTACCTCTCCCAGTCCTATGGGTCAGCCTTTTATAGAAGACCTTCCCCAGCCAACTTGGCCAGAGCTTCTGTGAACTTCCAAAATCTTTATGCTGGACTGAATGACCCTTCTTAGTGGCCCCCAAATATCTAGAGTGTCCATTCCCATTGGTCCTCCTAGACAGGCAGTAGAGAACCCATTTCCTTGCTTGCTTCTGGAGAAGTGGAATGCTTTGCATCCCCAGAGGAAAGCTGGGAGACAATAATTTGACCCACTCAGTCCATGCTGAGCTGGGGACAGGAGCTATGGTACATGCCTACATGCTAGTTCAAATTTCCACTTTGTTTTCATAGTCTCTAAGGTACTGTTTTATGCTATATTCTGTCAGTTCTCTGAAACAGCCAAGAAGCTAGTCCCTCAGCACTTGGAGAAGTGGGGTATTAGATATATGGTCCAATTTCTCCTGTACTCAGGTGGAAGCTTGGACTTTAGGTTCTCTCCAGATCCTATGGGACTGTGTTGAGGGTGTGTGTTTCCACTTATCCTACTGGTTTCGCTGTGGCTAGTTTCACACTCACCCAGGTTACAGGAGCTCTTTAATTAGTCTTGAATTTCTCACAAAGGGAATTGATCCTTGTATTGATTGCTGTTGATTCAGTGTGTCCATGGATGGAAAAAAGAGTTAAAGGCTTTCTGTTTCTGTCTTCTTGCTGACACCAACCTTTCCCCTTATTATTTCTTAAAACTGTATTTGAATTTATAATTTTCTCAAATTTAAATTTTAATTTGATATTTAAAAAGAGACTCGAGTTTGCTCAAGTCCAAAGTGCCTCCTCTAGCAGAGATCTTTGCTGGAAACTTTACTCTTACATTGTGAGTATGTCCATTCTTTTTAATGTCATCAAAATTGCATTGCTTTTAAGATCTTCCCATGTACCAGCCTAATATTTTCTTGGCAAAAGTAAAAAAAGAAAAACTTTGACAATTCCTTCAGCTAAACTTAGCCACTAACAAACTCTTGTTTATTCAAGGTTCTGGTGTGGCATGTATAACCGTTTTGACAAAGGTCTGCAGCCCAAGCAGAGTATACCAGAGAAACTCCTAGAATTTAAGAAACAAAGAGCAGAACTGGAGGAAGATGTGCACAAACTACAAAAGGTGAGGAGAAAGGTCCCAAAAAGAGATCTTTACCCCTCTCTGTGTAGGCTCTGCCCTCTTGTAGTTGAATTAATACTTGCAGAGGTCTGCCTGGCTGACTTGTTACACTCCTTGCTTGGCTTCTAAGTGTCCTATGTCTATGAAGTTCCACGCATAATTCCTTTTCTTACTTCCTAAAGTGTGGTAAATGTTGCGCTCAGCAAGTTAAGCAAGTGGATTGGTGCCCTTGTGGGATCTGAGTAGAATGATTAGGAGGATCAAGAGGAATGACAAATTAATCACACTGGCATTTGTTATCAGTCAAAAGAATAACACCTTGAGTTAACTGATAGGAACAATGAAATTGTTATATTTCACATTAAAAAAATTTTGTAAAAGAATAATGTTATCTCCTTCCCATTTAGATTATAAACTGCTCATTGATTGTGCCGTGGACACTTGCTTTTAATTACAGGTTAAACAAGTCAACAAGAATTTCGTTTTAAAAAATGATAAATGCTAAGCTGCTTATGGAATTTAGGGATCACTAAGGATTTGTCTGAACAACCAGGGGAGGGATATGTCTTAGAAAAGAATTCTTGGAAAGGGTGTGATGTTTAGGAACTGGGTGTTAACCCACCCACTTTAGGCCAGATAAGGCATAACTTTTTCTGCTCCCTAAAAGTAAATAAATATCCTTTCTGTGAAAATAAATGTTTTGTGATTATATCAGATCCCAAACTTTTGGAGGCAATAGCCAGTTACTTTGTTCCATTTTAAAAGTGAAAAATGAAGCATGACTTAAAATAATAGGAAACAAGCAGCAGAAGTGAGAAGCACGTACTTAGGGCTTCCTGCTTCTTCTTTTAGCTATTAAGCAGGTCCCCTACTCTAGACCCAACCCACTGACTTAGCCTTGCCTGATTCTTATTTGTTTATTTTAAGATTTTTTTTTTTGAAAGGCAGAGCATCAGAGAAAAGCAGGAAGGAGGAAGAATTTTCCATCTGTTGGTTCACTCCCCAAATGACCACAATAATGGAACTGGGCCAGGCTGAAGCCAAAAATTTCATCCAGGTCTCCCATGTGTGTGTCAGGGGCCCAAGCACTTGGGTCAAAATCCTCTGCTTTCCTTGGCACACCAGCAGAACTGAATCAGAAGCAGTAGCCAGCACAGGAACCTGCACTCCAATATGGAATGCCGATGTTGCAAGCAGCAGATTAACCTGCTGTGCCACAACACTAGCCCTACCTGCCTGATTTTTGAGAATCAGATTCATTTCTGATAAACCTAAATCATTCTATATAAAGACTTCCTTTAAAATATACATCCAAGTATGTGTGTGTATACATATATGCATGTATATACATATGTGTATATATATGTGTGTATGTGTAGCTTTTCTTAATGCAAAGACAAGAACCAAAATGGCCCATAATATCACCCAGACTGCCTGATGTTTGTGATTTTTAAAAAAGCAATATACATGAAAAGTTAGAAAATGAAGAATACGCTAAAGTACAAAATGAAAAGTTTAATAAAAGATACCCCCTACCAACTACTCATGCAGTACCATTCAAAGATTATCACTGTTTTTATTAAAATCACTGTAATGTTGTGATTTCTAGGGAAATGAAAATGATATGCCTATATACCAAGGCAGGAGGAGCTCTTAACAGGAGTCCATGAATTTACAAGTGGCCTCAGATGGGCTCCTTAAATTATGCTTAATATATGTGTTTGTGCACATGTTCTGCCTTTGCACACATATGTAAATGCATGCATTTTTCTGAGGAAAAGATCCATCATTTTCTTGAGATTTTCACGGGGGCCTGTGACACCAAAGAATCACTGTTGTTAAGTATCAGTGAATCATCATGTCATCCTTGAAAATAAAATTATACATTGGCAGCAGCATGAAGTAGTAGGCTGGTCATAGACTTTGACATTAAGAAGATGCAGCTCTTCACTTCCTAAATTTATGAATTTGAGTGACCCACTTAACTTCTCTGAGCCTCAGTTTCCTCATTTGTAAAATACAGCTAATGCCTAACATAGGTTTCTTAGAAGAATGAAACAACTTACTCTATGTAAAGTGCCCAGCACATAAAAGTGTTCAATAAATGTTAGTAGTCCTCTTCCCTGCCTCCCCAATCCCAGTAATAAAACTGCATTTTTTAAGAAAAGATACCCTTGGCCTGGCACTGTGGCACAGCAGGTTAAAGCCCCAGTCTGCAATACCAGCATCCTATATTGGCGCGAGTTTGAGTCCTGGATGCCCCACTTCTGACCCAGCTCCCTGCTAATGTGCCTGGGAAAGCAGTGGAGGATGGCTCAAGTCCTTGGGACCCTGAACCCACATGCGAGACCCATAAGAAGCTCCTGGCTTCGGATCAGCTCAGCTCCAGCTGTTGTGGCCATTTGGAGACTGAACCAGCAGATGGAAGACCTCTCTCTCTCTCTCTTTCAAATAAATCCTTAAGAAAAGAAAAAGAAAACTTATATAAGACCTTTGAGGTTCTTTAATGGTAGATCTTTTAAAACACTATGGCAAATAATAAGGAAAAGATGTTGTAGAAGGGGTGAAAAGGTGATTTGGTACCATATGACAGAACCAGGATCTTTACAGATCAGTGTGATATTTAATTTTTCTCCTGTTACTAATTATTTTAAACTATCTCTTGCTCCTGAGACAGAAACTGAAAGGCCATGATGAGCCACCAGAAGAAAGCTGTACGTGTACTCACTATGGAAAGTTATTATCCCAGCAGCTGGGAAGTTCTTTTACCAATCCTCTTGGCTTTATGGGTATTGATGGAGACCTGAATACCTTGATGAAGAGTGGCACCCTGTCCAGGGAAGGATGTCTCCGAGCTCAGGTGGATCAAGTAAAAAGCCAGTGTGGTGCCATCCACCACGGTTGTTGTAGAGTTGTGGACAGCCTTGGGGCCCTAAATATCTCTGGGGATGTGGGCCTCCCTGGAGCCATGGGCTGCTCTGGAGACATGGGCATCTCTGAGGCCAGGGGCTTCTCTGGAGACACAGACATCTCTGAAGTCACTTTCATCTCCAGAGATGTGGGCATTTTGAAGGATACAGGCATCTCTAAAGACATAAGTATCTCCAAGGCCAGCAAGAAGAAGGCAGACTGCGACAAGCAACAGTGAGCTAGCTGTTCAGCTGCTTCCATGGTACGTGCACCTGCAGCAGCCACATGATCTTTGTCCCAGAGGGCTATATTGCTTTTCCAGTTTGTTTAAATGGTTGGGTCCAGGGCACCCCTCCTCCTGACTTAAGAGTCTGGAAGGGGATTTAAGCCAGTACTGATTAGGCAACCAATAAACGCATGTTAAACCCTCCAGAATTGTAAGCAAGAGAAAGAATATGTTATAGGGTTTAATTTTAGATATGTTTCCTTTCAGCTGAGATGCTTATGAGTCAGGTTCCACCATCCATTTTCCTTAATGATCAACATCCCTAATTTTCTGTCTTCATTTCTGTAGCCTGAAAGTGAAGTGGAAATATTGTGACAGAGGAAAATTACTACCCTATTGAAGGTGATGGAGAGATAATATGCAGCAGGGAACTGTGAATGCAGAATATTTTTAAAAAAATTTTACCTTAAGGTATGCTTAGTCGTAAGATGTTAGCTAATGTTATTTCCCATAAAGACCTCAACAGTTGCCTGAGACATAAATCAAAATGGTCCTTAATTGTTAGAATGAATGCATAGGTGTTTGGTGGTTTAGAACAAATAAGGAAAGTTTGCTTAAGTTACAACACTTGCTTTCCCCAGCCCTCACACATTTAAGTTGTTATAATCAGCCAATCACCTTTTATCCCATAGTTAAACTTCAATCTACTACACTCTAAAATGATGATTTCCAAATTAATGGGATCTGATTTAGTAACTGATTAATAGCATTCTCAGCATCAGTTCAAGAATTAACTGAAAATGTCAGTGACATGTTCTGAGACATGTTCTGTTTGCTCATTTGAACTTTTGTGAAATAGGCCCCCCACTTAGGTCTTTTTATGAAGACCTGTAGTTTTGCATATGTAGACATCACATGAAGTTTGTCAATTTTTAGTCACAATGAGCACTACTTTTAAAAATTAATACATTTGTCACCTTGTGCTAATATATACTTTTGGAAAAAGTATGTTGTTACAACAGCTCCACATACTCTTGGGGGAAAAGCATATGTTGTTTAAACACCAGATATTTCACCTTCAGATTGATAACATCTTACCTATTGAATAGTTATTCATGGTTTTGCTACTATCACAGGCTGAAGGTAGGGTAGGCCTCAGACAGTTTGGGTCATGCTGTATATATTGTCAGCATTTCTAGAACTCGAATGCCAACATAATCGAGGTCCTCACCCAAGATGTCTATTCTAAATTCTCTGTCTGGTTTAAGCTCAAAAATCACTGTCACATCCAGTTGTGAACACATAAATCTAAATCTAAAGAATAACTTCATTAGATATTTTTCTCAAAAAGAAAGAGGTGCCTTTTAATTTAAGTGTTTAAATGTAGAAGAGGACCAGGATAACTCCATTCCTTGTCCCTAGCTAAACTGTGGACCCAAAATAACCTTCTGCCTGAGAAGAACTCTAAATCATTTTGGTTGTCCTTTTTGATATGTAAATAGGAGCCATTTTTCTACCTGCTGCTTCTTTACAGCTGCCTGGATCCTATAATTTTTAAAGCATTAAGATGGTTTTCTATTGTATCTTTTCGTTCCTCTTTCTATAGATAGTTCCCTGGCTTATATAACTTACATCATCAGATGTTGCCAGTTCTCATGGGACTTCTTCCTTTGGGAAAAAAATATTGGGGTTTATGCACATTGTTTTGGTCTAGAGGTTTTGTGAAGTAAGTTGTGAGAAAGAGCTACAGTACCAGCCTGTCACAAATGAGCCTATTTTGGATCTTGCTTTACACCCAGGGCTTTCTCCCATATCTGAATTTGTATTTGGCATTCCATTAACTAGCATGATACTCTCAGATCATGTGCTGAGGTTTTTTTTTCTGGGGAGAAAGAAAAATGGCAAGAAACAGTAGATTTTGCAAATTCTATGAAAAAATAGTTTTCAGTCTCATATTTATTTCTAAAAGACCTGTACAAGGGTAGTACATGGTATCCAACTTTATTTCTTAGATCTAAAACAAAATCAGTAGTAAAAGAAGATCTTTTCAATAAAATTCTAAACTGCAAAGGCAAAATCAAAAAGTTTTAAAATACTTATTTTGTTGAGTATCTAAGGCCATAGAATGTTTTTAGCCTCAAATTCTGTGATATCAACTCGTTTGGTCTTTTATTTTTTTATTCCCCAACATATCCCTTTAATGTTTATGAATACCATACATAGAACTAAGGAAAGCCTTTTGAAAGCCCTGTATTTATTCTCAACACCAAACACCTCCTTGTTTAACAGCTGGATTTAAAAATCTTACAAAAGAAAAAGGTTCATAGGAATCCAAATATTTATATACTAGAAAAAACTCAGTAACTATCTATAATCAAGAGCCCAGCAATAGAGACTCCCAAGAGAATATTTCCAGGAGTTCTAGAAAAGATGATCTATTAATGGCTTTCGTTTCATACTGTCTTATAGCACGTAGGCTGTGAAAGAAATGTGACCCCTTCCCCCACTGTCCTACCCTTCCAATTATCCAAGCAGAAATTCCATTCTCATATGACTGCCCCACTTAAATAGGAAGGCATTTAACCACCTGCCACTGTCTCATCCACTAACATGACCTCTGCCTGTTTGCTATACAAGTTTCACAGGTCTAGGGTCACTGCTTATCTCTTCTAAGGGTGAGGCAGGCCCTGTTCTATGCTTGTGGCCATGCTAAGGCTCTACATGGACACCTTTTAAAAAATTCACTAATTATTTTTTAGTTGATGGAATGGCAAGTTTATCACACTAGTAAAGTAATCCTAAATAACAAACTTAAGTAACAATTAACAGTCTTTTTAGAGAGAAAATGGAAAGAAAATTTGATCTAGAACTAACAGAGGGAGAATCTAAAGCTTGTGGTACATGAATTAGACAAATATATCCTTGGAAAGTCACCTCAGAAATTGTGTTTGAGGCTGGCGCAGCAGCTCACTTGGCTAATCCTCTGCCTGCGGCGCCAGCACCCTGGGTTCTAGTCGCAGTTGGGGCTCCAGATTCTGTCCCGGTTGCTCCTCTTCCAGTCCAGCTCTCTGCTGTGGCCTGGGAAGGCAGTGTAGGATGGCCCAAGTGCTTGGGCCCTGAACCCGCACGAGTGACCAGGAGGAAGCACCGGGTTCCTGGCTTCTGATCGGCGCAGTGTGCCATTTAGGGGGGTGAACCAATGGAAAGGAAGACCTTTCCCTCTCTCTTTCTCACTGTCTAACTCTGCCTGTCAAAAAAAAAAAAAAAAGAAATCATATTTGATTACCACAAAGTCAGTTGTCATGGTCTGCCAACATGCATGGATCACGTTTTGTCTCATACACCTCACACTTCGCTGGAAGTGAGACCTTCCCCAGAACACTTCAAGCCGAAAGGAATCCAGATCTTAAGAGGTGCTTTTCAAACAAAATCCATAAATATTTAAGCTTGGCCTGAATTTAGCAGAAAGAAAAATTTAATAACTAAGGATACACATGTCAGATCTTTGTTACTTACTGGCTTTCACTAAAAACAAATACCTTTTCTTGATACTATTAGGCTTTGATATTCCACTGGCAAATCTTTCTATGCAAGTATTTTATACAGTAACCTTCTTTTTTTTCAAACAGTTGCATTAGGGAAATGTAAGTTACCTTTAAGAAAAATACCTCAAAAGAGATTTACTATATTTCACATTGGTTTAAACCTAGAAAGCCTAGTCTCACTTTTTCCTTTAATTCCCGATGTGTATGATTTAGTGATATTTATACCAAATCTTTCCCCAACCCTCAGACCTCTCCCAGAATTCTATGTACGATATAGACTGGTAAGATTCCAACCAAATCTTTCAAGTGCCAAATCTAGACCTGACTTTTGATATAAACATGGCTAAGCTTTGAATTTTTTCCCATGGAACTTTTTTTTTTTAATAATGTGAGTAAATGGCTGGCCTGTCAGGTGACACTGAACCCAAGGGGAAAGATTTGGGCTCATAAAAAACTCTTGTATATTGTCCTTTCAAAGGCATTCTGTTTTCAAAACATTTGATGACAGCATAGAAGCTTTTCTAAGGCAAAAAAAAAAAATACTTTTGAAGTCCTACGGAACATGTCTTCTCTGATTCCTTGGCTGTGCCTTCCCCTTAATAGGAACTATGGCAGCCCATGTCTCTTCTAGATATTAATGCAAGTAAAAATATGTTAACTTGCTCTATGATTTGTAACTTGGCTTCACAAAAAGGCAAGTGTATTTTGAAAGGAACTGTCTAATTTAGGCTGATACATTTTGCAGCAGCTGGCAAAACACATGTTAAGAAGTTGGCGTGTGTGAACTAGTGGCTTCCATGTTATCTGGTGGCCTATCTCTTGTTCAGGTTTTCTAAAGCTTTGGATGTGACCTAAAAGCTTCTTTCTCTTACAAAGCTTTGTTGCCTTTCAAACATTTTCATAGCTTGTGCTTGGACTCTTTAGAGGGCCCTACATCAGCTCTCACAGAATGCAAGTTTTTGAGAAGGTGAAGGGAGAGGAGGAGGATAGAGAGTAATACAAAAATATACCTGGCCAGTTAAACAAAAAGAATATCTACCCATTCATTATGACTAGCATTCCAGTTATTTAAGCTTTCCTGTGCTCCTTGAGATTGAATTGTTCACACTAAGGACTAAAACAAATTTTCTTTTCTATTCAATAATGTGAATAATATTTTTTAAGCTTATCTTTTATACTGATAGAAACTCTTTCCTTGAGAATCTCATGAGTTGTGTATTTCCTTAGTCAACACATTTCTCTGCTGGGGTATATGGTCCTGGGTTTTCTCTTTTAGAGAGTCAGGATGGTAGGTGGGATTCTGTCCCCTTACTATGTTCCTAAAATAAATAAGTCTTGAGTCCCCTCTTTGTTTCTGTAGCTGAAGTATCCTCATTGGACTCCTCACCTGTCAGGTGAGATTATGTTCACCAAAGTCACTAAATGATCACTCTTCAAAGACCCATGTCCCTGGTTACACCTCACATGCAGTTGGCCACACTAGCTCTTATAAAATACATGTAATTCTTAACCTCACTCATATTTTCAGACAGTGTGGTTTTTGTATTTTGTTAATATCAATGGGAATGTAGAGCACATATCTGAAACAGCATGTTCTGTATTCCAGTTTTAACAGTGCCTCAGCTTAGGAACAGCTACCAAGCTCAGTCCTTTCGGAACGTAACTCATAGTAAGACTATTTGTGTGTGTGTGTGTGTGTGTGTGTGTGTGTTTACTGTCTGGTCTCATAGGTCATTTGAGCATTTCAGATGAAAAGAATTTGTCCAAGAATGAAAATCTCTTTTAGTGCTAAACATCTAACTTTGATATTGTTCAGCTAAGTTTAGGAAATACCGCACCAGAGATATAAAGCAAAGCAAAGCAATTGGCCTTTTCCTTGGGATGTATTGCTCAGGCAGCTTTATTAGATGTAAGAAACAAATTTATGACCAATGTTAACTGCACTGTGTCAGTGTTAGCCACAACCGATGTATAATTCAGAATCCAAACTGTAGGTTCTTTGAGAATATAACTGTAGCCCCAGGTTTACAGAATTATACTGTCACAGCATCTCAAGTGTGAATTTGCCAAGGTACAGCTGTGTGAATGATTGACTTTAAGCTTCCTGTTGTGTGTCTTGAGCCTGTTAAACCACTGGGGTATGGATGTATAATCCAGTCGAGATTCACTGCCAGTTGTTTTGTCCAGTACCACAGAGTACGTTGTCTCCCTTCTGCAGTTGTGTTCCAGTTTAAAAATGTTTGGTTGGTTGATAGTTTTCTTTTATTAAAATTAAAAACTTTCAATCTTAAGTCTGTGAGGTTGCTTTGTATTAGCTGCAAATAGTACCAAAGATGACACGCTCCCAAAAACTGTATCCCAATCTAACCTCAATAGATGGACCACCTTACAAAGACAGAGAATCTGCAGATAGGTTAAAATATGCCTGCTGATGTGAAAATAAGACAAGACAGGTATGAAAGAGGTCACCTGTCTGAACAATGCTATGGAGCACATCGGTATGTGACCAGCTGTGAAGACAAGACTGACACCAACTTAATCACAAAAGTGTGCTGACAGACTAACATTTTGTTCACACTGGGGACAGATCTGTTCAGGGACAAGGTTCTTTACCCCTCACCAGAATCCCAAATTTTGCCCCGTGCCCAGCAAGAATTCCTAGACATGGAGCCTCATGGACTCTGGGACTATTTACTCCAGGCCTGGAAAGGGGCCCCACATGGGCATTTGGTACAGTAGTTAAGATGCTACTTGTAGTGCCTACATCCCATATCAGAGTGGCTTGGTTCATGTCCCAGCCCTGCTTCCAATTCCAGCTCCCTGTTAATACACACCCTGGGAAGTAGTAGGTGATAGCTGAAGTACTTCAGTCCTTAACACCAACGTGGGAAATCTGGATTGAGTTCTGGGCTCCTGGCTTTGGCATGGCCCAGCTCCAGCTGTTTTGGGGAGTCATGCAATGAATGGGAAATGTCTTTCTCTCTGACTTTCAAATAATACGATTTTTTTTTTAAAGAAGAAACAAAAAAGACCCCACAACAGAGTCTCCATCTCTGGGAGCCAAATACCAGGGCCTCCAGTAGATGGAACACAGACCTAGTTTCTAGTCCTGACTTTGTCATTCACTAGCTGGATGGCATTGGGCAAGTCAGTTCCCCTCTCTGAGCCTCAGAGGCCTCACCTATTAAAAATAGAGTTAACTGGGGCCAGCACCTTGGTGTAGAAGGTAAAGCTGCCACCTGTGGCACCAGCTTCCCATATGGACACCAGTTGGAGTTCCAGGTGCTCCACTTCTTATCCAGCTCCCTGCTGATGTGCCTAGGAAAGCAACTGAGGATGACACAAGTGCCTGGGCCTCTGCACCTATGCAGGGGACCTGGAGAAGGCATCTGGCTCCTGGCTTTGGATTGGCTCAGCTCCAGCTGTTGCAGCCATTTGGGGAGTGGACCAGCAGATGGAAAATCCTCAATCCCCCACCCAATTCTGCCTTTCAAATAAATAAATCTTAAAGTATTAATTGTACCTACGCACAGAGTGATTGTACACATTAACTGAGCTAGCTATATAAAGAACTATCTGAAAAGGTGCCTGGCATATTTAAAAAAAAAAAACATTGCTTTGCCTTCTACTTTCAGCTCTAATGCTACTAATAAAACTAACATTTTTATTATTGTGCTTCCTTTTTCCATTATTCCATTATTCTTCCTTCCTATTTTTTTTTCCCATTGGTAAGCAAGGTTAGAAGGTTTAATGGGGTAGGGAATACATCAGAATAAATAGGCACCTCTCCAGACAGTATCTGAGAGCAAATGCCAGGTCATTTAGACTGGGGAAAGCAAGCTTACATGGTTTAATGGAAAGAATACACCTGCCAGGCCAGGCAGGCAGCTCAGGAAAGAGCTGAGAGCACAGTCTGTATTCAGACTGGGGCTTATAAGAGAATGGGGTTAACACATTGTCTACACAGTCAGGTTACAATATAATGGGATAGGCTATGACTTTTATAACTGGCCAATAAATCTTTGTTAAGTATAGAGTGCTTTTAAAGTATAGAAAACCAAACAGAAAAAGCCATCTTAATTCCTCCAGGCAGAGATAAATTTACATGCACCCGTAGAAAACAAAAATAGGGTCCCACAATACATTCCTATATAATGTCTCAGTCAATTTTGAACACCTTTCCATTTCAAATAATATAGATCTTCTCAATTTTTATTATGAGATAATACATCACCATATGAACTATAGTTCATTCAACCAACTCCTTGTTGACCATGCTACAGTTTTCTTCTAGTCAGATTTTAGTCTTTCTTTCCTGAAGCAGACCCTATTGCCTTGGATTGGAGTTCAACAACCTCCTGATTTGAGATACTCCCTTCCCTGAGTTAATCTATACAGATGGGTAATTTCATTTAATATTGTGAATTTTTTTTAACCAATGAACTGTCTAATTTGAGCTCCAAGTTCACATGGTTCTTTACATGGACTATAAACCTGAACTTGGAATCCATCTACTGTTTAGTCTCAAGGTAACTCACTGTATTAACTGTGGCCGGGAACATGGCAAGCTGAAACACCCTGAAATCAGTGATGTCCATAGCCTCCTGTCACCCAGTGAAGGCCTACTTTCACAAGGAAAAGGGTGTCAAGAGAAGGCCTTGAATGAAGAATCATTTCTGAACGAGTCTCAGGCCCTAAACTTATCATGTTTCCTTACGTGTAAAGTAGTAATAATCTCTACCCTGCTAATCTCATGCTGTGATTGTGACAATCAGGGGAAATTATAACTACAGAAGCACTAAATCTGGCAGTGCTTTTCAAATATGAATTGGTATTATTTCAATCTCCAAATCCTGTCCAACTGAACCAGGACATCCATATAGAAGCAAGGAAGCAAATAATCAAATATTAACTGTATGCGTTAGGCTTTGGGGGAAAAAAAATGTCTCACGGGAATACGTGAATCATGGAACATTTGAAAGGCTCTTGTTTCTTTAGGTCTTTGTTGTCTTTTTTAAAAAAAAAAAAAGATTATTTATAAGGCAGAGTCACAGAGAGGCAGAGAGAGGGAGATAGAGGTCTTCCATCCGCTGGTTCACTCCTCAGGTGGCCACAATGGCTGGAACTGTGCTGATCTGAAGCCAGGAGCCAGGGGCTTCTTCTGGGTCTCCCACATAGGTGCGAGGGACCGAAGACTTGGGCCATCTTCTACTGTTTTCCCAGGCCATAGCAGAGAGCTAGATTGGAAGTGGAGTGGTCAGGTCTCAAACCAGCACCCATATGGGATGCCGACACTGCAGGTGGCAGCCCCACCCGCTATGCCACAGCACTAGCCACTGTTGTCTTTAAAACAGGTGGTTTTTGAACTAGATGATTTTTCAGAGAAGATTAAATACCTACTGACTGTCTCTGCAAGGCTTTAAACTCAGATCTTTACATACATTATATGTGGATGTAATAGCTTAAGTCACGTGTCAAAGTCACCAAGCTAGTGTTTAAGCTGTTGAAACTCAGGACTGAATAAAATATTGTCTCTCAAGAAATTCATACTTTAACATCCCATTGCTTGGACATCCATCCAGACAAAATACTGTGTAGATTGATTTATCCTTGCCCCTTCCTGCTAGATAAAACTATAAACCCTGGAAATAACATAAGAGAGAACCAACCAAAGGAGAACTCTGAAAGGTAGTAAGAAGGAGAAATGGTTCGAGAGCAGCAAAGTGTTACATGTCTCTTCACCCAAACACAGGAAGAAATCCAAGCTGGCCATTTCCTGATCCTTATTCTAAGAAGGAAGATCAGGTAGGCTCATTACTCCCCGAAGAAGCCTAGCAACATCAGCAAGAGGAATAATTGATCAAGAGCTCCCCCACTCTCCACTAACACTATAGCACACAGGTGAAGAGTTTTTCTTCTCTGCCCTCCCCTACACAGGGATGTGGGGCAGTCAGGAGACATCAGCAAGAGAGGTCCTGCCACAGAAGCACTCATCCCAGGAAACCTTCTCCGTGTCTACAGGCAGGGGAAATCTTACTGATAGAAGCAATCAGGCAGGAAAGTATCTTTGTTCCAGCAGGCCCAAAAGTCCCATCCCCAACATTGAGATGTAAGAAAAATCATCAGGCAGCACAAGAGTGAGGCCCAGTGGCGCCTGATAAACCAATAAGAACAAAATTGCAGGGCTGGCACCATGGTGTAGTGGATGAAGCCATTGCTTGCAGTGCCAGCATCCTATATGGGCACCAGTTTGAGCTCCAGTTGCTCCACTTCCAATCCAGCTCCATGCTAATGGCCTGCAAAAGCAGTGAGGTCAGGCCAGGTTTTGGACCCCAGCACCCATATGGGAGACCTGGAAGAAGCTCCTGACTTCAGATCAACCCAGCTCCGGCCTTTGCAGCCATTTGAGGAGTGAGCCAGCACATAAAACACCTTTATCTTCCTCTGTGTAACTCTGCCCTTCAAATAAATAAGTCTTTAAAAAATAACATAATTGCACCAAAAATTCTCCAAAAACTAAACACCCATTGGAACTACAGCTGACAAAATTTTTAAGTCATGTTTAATGATTGAAACAAAAATTGTAACATTCTCAAGGCAAGAGTATTTGAAAAATTGGGAGAATAAAAGGACCTAAATGAGTATAAAGTTTCTACATTTTATCATGTAGTAAAATGTTAACACTGAGAGATCATGATAAGTCACATAGATATATTTTAATACCTAGAGCAACCATCACAAAACTAAACAGAGACCAGTATTGTGGCATAGTGGGTAAAACCACTGCCTAAGATCCCATACGGACACCAGTTTGTGTCCTTCATGCTCCATTGTGCAAACATCTCCCTACTATCAGCTTGAGAAAAGCAGTGGAGGATGGCCCAAGTGCTTAGCCCCCACCCACCCACCCACACGGAAAACCTGGGTGAAGCTCTTGGCTTTGATCTGGCTCATCCCTGGCCATTGTGGCCATCTGGGGAGTGAAGCAGCAGACAGAAGATCTGTCTCTATGTGTCTCCCTCTCTATAACTCAGACTTTCAAATAAATCTTAAAAACTATACAAAGAAATATACTCAAACATTATGAAATTATAAAAATGCTTAAGTAATATGCAGAAAGGCAACAATAAGAATCAGTATCAACAATTAACTGTAAATGTAAATAGCTTTCCTTGTACTGACTGTAGAGGACTATTTTATTCTTTTTAGCATTTTCTTTTTCTACTTAATACCATTGGTTGAACTCTTAACACACAATTATTCTTAGGTGTTTAAATCCAATTGAAAATTGATCCCTGTTAAAAATAAAACTGGGAATAAGAGAGGGAGGAGATGTACATTTTGGTACACATTCCCTTGGACTTACCCCTAAGGGTAAAGCTAAAAACTTGCCATGGGACTCCAAATCCCATTAAGTTGGCAGGTACCAATGCCATCTTACTAGTTAAAGTGATCATTTTAAGTTCATAACTGATCATAAAGATAGGATTAAGTGTCAAAGGGATCACATAAATAAGACCAGTGCCTGCTAATAATAATTGATAGAATTAAAAAAGAGAGAACAATCCAACATAGGAAGCGGGATACACAGCAGACTCATAGAATGACAAGCCCTTAAAGCATCCAGATCTGGCTAAAAAGCCCATGAGAGTATTTCAGGCATGGAAAGCCAAGACGCTGTGGCAAAAATGACCTAAATGAAAGATCTCTCTGAGTGAGATCCCAGCGGAAAGAAGGGGCCATCAAAGAAGGAGAGAACAATCCAACATAGGAAGCGGGATACACAGCAGACTCATAGAATGACAAGCCCTTAAAGCATCCAGATCTGGCTAAAAAGCCCATGAGAGTATTTCAGGCATGAAAAGCCAAGACGCTGTGGCAAAAATGACCTAAATGAAAGATCTCTCTGAGTGAGATCCCAGTGGAAAGAATGGGCCATCAAAGAAGGAGGTACCTTTCTCTGAAGGGAGGAGAGAACTTCCACTTTGATTAAGGCCTTGTCTAAATAAGGTCGGAGTTTGTGAACTCGAGTCTTCCATAGCCTTGGAAGCTCATGACAAGAGCCTTGGGTGATTACTGATGTCATAAATAAGAATGTCAATTGTGGCTGGTGCTGTGGCTCAACAGGCTAATCCTCCGCCTTGCGGCGCTGGCACACCGGGTTCTAGTCCCGCTTGGGGTGCCGGATTCTGTCCTGGTTGCCCCTCTTCCAGGCCAGCTCTCTGCTGTGGCCTGGGAGTGCAGTGGAGGATGGCCCAAGTGCTTGGGCCCTGCACCCCATGGGAGACCAGGAAAAGCAACTGGCACCTGGCTCCTGCCATCGGATCAGCGCGGTGCACCGGCCACAGCACGCTGGCCGCGGCGGCCATTGGAGGGTGAACCAACGGCAAAGGAAGACCTTTCTCTCTGTCTCTCTCTCTCACTGTCCACTCTGCCTGTCAAAAAAAAGAAAGAAAGAAAGAGAGAGAGAGAGAGAGAGAGAGAGAGAGAGAGAGAGAAAGAAAGAAAGAAAGAAAGAAAGAAAGAGAAAGAAAGAAAGAAAGAAAGAAAGAAAGTCAATTGTTAAGTCAACAACAGGAGTCACTGTGCACTTGCTCTGCATGTAGGACCTCTGTCCTTAATGAGCTATACTATGAGAATTAACAGTAAAACTAGTCCTCAAACAGTACTTTATACTGTGTGTGTCTGGTGTAGGTGCAAACTGTTGAAATCTTTACTTAATATATACTAAATTGATCTTCTGTATATAAAGATAATTAAAAATGAGTCTTAATGAAGAATAGGATGGGAGAGGGAGTAGGAGATGGGATGGTTTGCGGGTGGGAGAGTGGTTATGGGGGGAAGAATGGCTATAATCCAAAAGTTGTACTTATGAAATTTAAATAAACGTTTTCTATATAAAAATGTAAATACCTTAAATGGACAAATCGAAAGATATTAGCAGAATGGATTAAAATCACTGCTATATCAGCCCTCTGGACCGAGCAGCACAGTCTTTCCAAGGCCACTGTTGCACACCATAAGACAGATAGCAAGAGGAAATACCCAAATCCCCCTCAACGCCCACATGCCAGCTTTGAAGAAGTTACAGAAAACGGAACTTCATCCATAATCCCAAAAAAAAATTTTTGGGTATTACCTCTTGAGGGGGGAATGTTAGGTAGGAAGTTAGTTATGAGCTTATGTGTGTGTAACATAAAGGCCTAAGGAAAAGACATCTATGTCCAGCGTATGCATCTGCACCTCAGAATCATCCCGGCAGCCCGGCAACATTCCAGGGGCAGTCAGGCCTCCGCATCCTACCCTGCCCCCTTCTACCTGATAACTTGCCTGGTGGGGGTCCCTGCCCCTTCTCCCAGGTACAGCCCAGTATCTGCATTTCAAACACCCTGCTCAATCCCCACTCTCCAGGAGGTCTTGCTCACCCTTCCTCCAAACCCAGGATGGCGCCAGCTAGCCTTCCTCCTGTCTGATACCTTCAGGGAAAAACTCAGATAGGAGTTTTTCTATTTACATCCAAAAAGCCCTTTGTTCCAAGAGGAGCAGAGGTGAGAAAGCAAGACCCATCTCCTTAAAAACCCCTGGCCTCAACCGGACTGCGCGCTCAGCCCTCTGCCTGTCTGCTGAGCCGCCCGCCTGACCTGGTCAGGTGTACTCTCTCTCCACTACCCCCCCCCCCCGCACTCTCTCTCAGGTCCTGTCTGGAGAGGTGCCCATCTGTTTTCACGGATGTCCCTTCCCTAATAAACTTTGCTATTTCACCTCCAAAAAAAAAAAAATCACTGCTATATATGTGGGTGCTTCCAAAAGGTCATAGAAAATGGAGTTAAAAGGTCAGTTTAGGGGGCCAGCAATGGCGTAGCAGGTAAAGCTGCCACCTGCAGTGCCAGCATCCCATGTGGACACCAGTTCGATTCCGCACTGCTAACTTCCGATCCAGCTCTCTGCTATGGAAAGAAGTGGAAGATGGCCAAGTTCTTGGGCCCCTGCATCCGCATGGGAGACCCAAAAGAAGCTCCTGGTTCCTGCCTTCAGATCGGCACAGCTCCAGCCATTGCAGCCAATTGGGGAGTGAACCAGCGGATAGAAGACCTCCCTCCCTTCTGTCTCTCTCTCTCTCTCTCTCTCTCTCTCTCTCTCTCTCTCTCTCTGCCTTTCCTTCTCTCTCTGTGTAACACTGACTTTCAAATAAATAAATAAATCTTTTAAAAAAGTAAGTTTATTTTGGTGCCAAAAAATGTGAAATCTGTATATATGAGGGGGTCTTCAGAAAGTTCATGGAAAGTGCATATTATGGAAAAACTGCATGAATTTCAAAATTATTTTGTGCCAAAATAAACTCTTAATTCTATTTTCTACTAACTTCTTAAAGTATTCTCATACTGTAGACATGAAAGCCATTTCAAAGTCAGCAACATAGGAAACAAAGTATGGGAAAGATTGCCTGTATTAGTATCTGATAAAATAAACTTCAGAGGAAATTACTACAAAGAGGGGCATAATGTAAAGACTATGGGATCAATCCATCAGAAAGGAAATAATCCTAAATGTGTACAATCCAAACAACAGAATTGTAAAGGACATAAAAGCTTATAGAAGGAAAATGAGAGGTTGAGGAATCCACAGTTATGATTGGGGAATTCATTATCCACCTCTCCGTAACTAATACAGCTACTGGACAGAAAATCAGTGAAGATATAGAACTGAAAAATGATGGTTATACATCAAGATCTAATTTACAAATATGAGATGTCTTCAAAATTTCATAGAAAATGTGCATTATGAAAAAAATGCATGGGTTTCAATATTTTTGTACCAAAGAAAAGTTTAAATTCCATTTTCTATTAACTTTTTGAAGTACCCTCATATAGAGCACTATACCCAATAACAGCAGGTTCAAGTCACAGCTGCTCTGCTGCTGATCTAGCCCCCTGTTGATGTGTCTTAGAGAGCAGAAGATGACCCAAGTGCTTGAGTCCCTGGGACTCCCAAATGGAGTTCTAGGCTCCTGGATTCAGCCTGGCCCAGCCTTGGCTCTCTCTGCCATTTAGGGAATGAATCAACAGATAGAAATGATCTCTCTCTCTCTCTCCCTCCCTCCCTCCCTCCCTGTCAGGTAGATAAAGGATGCCATAGAGAAGCCCAAGGTCGTGCAAAAATATATGGTTATCCATGAATGGTAAATATATGGACAAATATAGAAGTATTATTTTTATTTTAACTGTTAGTTTTCAACAGATTCAGTGTGCTTTTTAAATACATTTCT
Organism: Sylvilagus floridanus; assembly: GCA_949820135.1. NCBI lineage: Eukaryota > Metazoa > Chordata > Mammalia > Lagomorpha > Leporidae > Sylvilagus > Sylvilagus floridanus. The sequence goes on from OX463223.1 coordinate 85,923,622, forward strand.
AAGGAGGCCATCATTGTGGCTTAGCAGGTTAAGCCTCCATCTGTGATGCCAGCATCCCATATGAGTGCTGGTTTGACACCTGGGTGCTCCACTTCTGATCCAGTTCCCTGCTAATGCGCCTGGGATAACAACAGAAGATGGCCCAAGTGATTGGGCCCCTACACCAATGTGGGAGACCTAGAAGAAGCTCTTGGCTTTGGCCTGACCCAGGCCCAGCCATTGCAACCATTTAGGGAGTGAACCAGTGGATGGAAGATTTTCTCTCTCTTTGTCCCGCTGTAACTATACCTTTCAAGTAAATAAAAAGGGGCTGACACTGTGGCATAGCAGGTAAAGCCGCCATTTGCAGTGCTGGCATCCCATATGGTCGCCAGTTCAAGTCCCGGCTGCTCCACTTAAGATCCAGCTCTCTGCTATGGCCTAGAAAAGCAGTAGAAGATGGCCCAAGTCCTTGGACCCCTGCACCCGTGTGGGAGACCCGGAAGAAGCTTCTGGCTTCAGATTGGCGCAGCTCTGGCCATTGCAGCCAATTGGGGAGTGAACCAGCAGATGGAAGACCTCTCTCTCTGCCTCTCCTTTTTTCTCTGTGTAACTCACACTTTCAAATAAATAAATAAATCTTTAAAAAAAATTTTAAAAAGGAACATAATGATATTCCCTTCCTCCTCCCTTTCTCCCTCCCTTGACCCCATCCTCTTTCCTTCTCCCTTTTTTTTTTTTTCAGTTTTCAGATAACATTTTTAAATGCTTTATGGCTTATTTTCTTTTTTATTTAAAGATTTTTATTTATCTGAGAGTAGGGTTACAGACAGTGAGAGGAAGAGACAGAGAGAAAGGTCTTCCATCTGCTGTTTTGCTCCCTAAATGGCTGCAGTGGCCGGAGCTGAGCCAATCTAGAGCCAAGAGCCAGGAGCTTCTACCAGATCTCCACAAGGGTGCAGGGGCCCAAGCACTTCGGCTATCTTCTACTGCTTTCCTAGGCCATAGCAAAGAGCTGGATCAGAAGAGGAGCAGCCAGGACTCACACTGGTGCCCATATGGGATGTAGGTGGAGAATTAACCTGTGCCACAGTGTCAGCCCCCAGATAGCATATTTTAAACTTAAATTACAGTAAAAAGGCCTAATACATCACCAAATAAGAAATTTAACAAGTAAAAAGCAAAAAGGCCCAAGTTTAGTGGGAATATAGGCAATGGCTATAAACAATAATTGAAAAAATGACCATTTCACCCATATACAATAAAAATTTTAAAGTAATCACAGATCATTAAGATTATAGTGATATAACATTGTTAACCATTGGTTTCACAAAGGCATAAAATTTTTATAAAACTATTTGCAGCAATACTGAAGTATTATGCTAGTTTTAGTTTGTTAACTATTTTCAATGTGATTTAAAAGACAAATGCCTAAAAAGAATTACAAATCTTTGTCAATGGGTAATACTACATAAAGATGTAATTTGTGATATCAGTAACAAAGTAGGAGAGGTATGTCTGTGAAGGACAATTGATGTTAAGTTATTAAAATAGATTATTATGACTTTAGGATGCTATATGGAATCCCGATTTTTAGAAAAAAGAATGAGAAAGGAATAAAAAACACTACAAAAAATTGACTGAATACAAAGGAATGCAGTGCTGAAGGAAATGAGGAACAAAAGAGGTATAAGACAGCAAGACAGCAAAAACAAAACAGGAATAATAAGTCCTTCATGAACAGTAATTACTTTAAATGAAGTTAACTAAGAAGACATTGGAAAATGGATTTAAAAAAAAACATGATTCAACTATATGCTGTCTACAAGAGATTCACTTTATATCTAAAGACATGTATAGGTTGAAAAGGATAGAAGGGCCATTGTTGGTGGCACAGAGGGTTAAGCTACTGCCTGTGATGCCAACATCCCACATGGGTGCTAGTTTAAATCCCAGCTTCTCCACTTCCAATAATTCTCCCTGCTAATGTCCCTAGGAAAGTAGCAGAAGATAGCCCAAGTACTTGGACTCATGCCACCCAAGTGGAAGACCTGGGTGGAGTTCTATTTGTGGCCATTTGTGGAGTGAACGAGGGGATGGAAGATGTGTTTCTTTTCTCTCCCTCCCTCCCTCCCTGTAACTGCCTTTCAAATAAATCTTTTTAAAAATAAATAAATATTAAAAGAGCAGCCAGAAATCAATAAGAAAATAAAGGATTTCAACAAAACTACAGAACAGTTGGACCTAACAGACCTATACAAAACACTTGATGCAACAACAGCAGAGAGCACATTCTCAAGTGCCCAGGGATCATTCTCCAGGATAGACCAAATGTTACTCCACAGAATGTTTCATTAAATTTTACTTTTTTTTAAAAAATTTCATTTATTTATTTGAAAGGCAGAGCTACAGAGAGGCAGAAGCAGAGAGAGAGAGAGAGTGAGAGGTCTTCCATTGCTCTGCAAATGGCTGCAACAGCCAGGGTTGTGCCAGGCTGAAGCCAGGGGCTTCATCTGGGTCTCTTTCATGGGTGGAGAGGCCCAAGGACTTGGACCATCTTCCACTGCTTTCCCAGCCACATCAGCAGGGAGTTGGATTGGAAGTGGAGCAGCCGGGACTCGAACAGGCACTGGTATGGGATGCGGGTAACCGACTGTGCCACAGTGCTGGCCCCAAATTTTTTTTAAAGACTTATTTCTTTGAAAGAGGGAGAGAAAGTAGTATCTTCCACCTACAGGTTCACTTCCTAAATGGTCATGATGGTCAAGATTGGGCCTGGCCAAAGCCAGGAGCCTGGAACTCCATCCTAGTCTCCCACATGGGTGGCAGGAGTCCAGTATTTGAGCCATCTTCTGCTGCCTTCTCAGGTGCATTAGCAGGGAGCTAGATCAGAAGTATGCAAAACACCAAAACTTTGGGGCCTGCACCATGGCTCATTTGGTTAATCCTCCGCCTGCGGCAACAGCATCCCATATGGGCACTGGATTCTGTCCCGGTTGCTCCTCTTCCAGTCCAGCTCTCTGCTGTGGCCCAGGAGGGCAGTGTAGGATGGCCCAAGTGCTTGGGCCCTGCACCCGCATGGGAGACCAGGAAGAACTACCTGGCTCCTGGCTTCAGATCGACATAGCTCTGGCCATAGCGGCCATTTGGGGGGTGAACCAAAGGAGGGAAGACCTTTCTGTCTCCCTCACTGTCTAACTCTGTCAACACCAAAACTTATGCAATGCAGCAAACACAATGTCAAACAGGAAATTTATATCTGTATAATACCTACATTAAAAAAAAAATGATCTCAAGACAACAACCTAACTTTACACCTTAAAGAATTCGACAAGAAGAACATAAACCCAAAGCTACCAGAAAAAAATTCAAAAAGGTTTCAAACAGCAATCTCAACAGCTATTCTTATATCAATGTACCTTTATAAGAGTTGGAGAAGGAGCTGGCGTTCTGAGGTGTAGTGGGGAAAGCTGCTGCCTGCAGTGTCGGCATCCCATATGGGCACCAGTTCCAGTCCCAGCTACTCCACTTGTGATCCAGCTCTCTCCTAATGGCCTGGGAAAGCAGTGAAAAATGGTCCAAATCCTTGGGCCCCTGCACCCACATGGGAGATTGGGAAGAAGCTCCAGGCTCCTGGCTTCAGATCGGCTCAGCTCCAGCTGTTGTAACCATTTGGGGAGTGAACCAGCAGATGGAAGACATTCTCTCTCTCTCTCTCTCTCTCTCTCTCCTTCTCTGTAACTGTGCCCTTCAAATAAAATAGATAAATCTTTTAAAAAAAGAGAGCGAGCTGGGGAAGCCAGGTGAAAGACCATAATGCCCAGTTGTAGTGCAATAGTCAGAAAATATGCATGAAAAAAGACAAGGAAGAAAGTTTCCTGCATTGCCCATCATTTAATTCTAAGTAGCACAGTGTGGAAATAAATACCTTTTGCCTGGGGGAGTGGAGGGAATTGAATTCAGGCCTTAGTAGCAGGCCCAGTGCCAGATAGAGCCCCCAATCTATCTCCAGGCCAGTATCCATGAGCCGAGCTATTGGGCCATGTTAGCCTAGTGGCCAAGGGGCTGCCTCCATCATCCCTGCCCCAACCTCAGACTGCACATTGCAGAGGAACATTCCATTCATCACTGAGGATTCTGACAGGAAACAGCACACATCTAGACATTAAGGAGCACAGAGGACACCCGATAGCAGAATGAAGAATGAAAATAAGCACACGGCATCTGCCATTCTGTGTCTTGAGATTAACCCTGAATCCAAGACACTTCACTCAGTAGGGGAAGGGTAAGCAGGAAGCCCCCTACAGTCTATACTCATGCTGCAGACACCTGAAGCATTTACCACTGGAAAGCCCTGTATCCCTCACAGGTCCTGAGACCAGTTTGGGGAACTGATAAGTTACCACACCACTGCATTGCCCTAGAAACAGCCCATGTTGCACCTGTCCCAGCTAAGGATCTTACTATTGTGGAGCCATCTCAAGACCTCACCATTCCCAGGTTCTGTAAAACAGCCTGGCAACTGTTTCCCATAGCTCCACCAGACTAGCCCTGTGAACTAGCTGGAAAGTCCTGCCCATTCTCCCACAGCCTTGGGAAGAACTTGGGTGCCATACCCTGAGGGGATCAGCCTGCAGAGCCCCCAGAAAATATTACTCCTGCCCTGGAAAATCTGGGTGGTGTTCTCCACCCACCCTTGGCTTCTGGAAACATCTATGCATCTTCACCCACCCTCCTGCCTTGGGATGTAAGCCCAAAGCTTTCCATTCAGTTGAGTAGCCCTGTTCATGCCATTCCTGGGAGGCAACCAGAGAATTTCCCATGGGCGTCTCAGCTGGAGAGGCCCAAGGAAACAGATAAGTTGCCATTTTCACCCATCATGACCCCAGGAAGTATCTGATCAACCTTTCCTGAGTGGCTCAACCAGCCTACACTCCCAGGAAAAAAGTGAGAGGCCCCACCCACCTTCCTATGGCCCCCCAAAGCAATTGAAAAGCCCATTCTCAGAAGGTCAGGCCATGAGCCTCTGAGAAGCAGATGGTCAATTGTGTCCACCCACCCATAGCCCCAGAAAGAAGCAGGGCAGATCTCCTTGAGCAAGGTGGCCCCCATAAGCCCCATGGAGTTACCTGTGTGCCCTCGAATGCTAACAAACACCCCACCCTGCTACTGGACACACCCACCTGGGCCCACAAAGGTGGCTGCATCCTCATACAACCTGCAGAAACTGATGTGTGCTTCACCCTCACAACGAGGTAGATCACACCTAGAGCCACCAGTGTACCCAACCTGCCTAAGGAGCTACATGAAACTAGCAGTGCCACCCCACAACCCCTGCAGAGTTTCTGAACTTGAAATGAAGTCTTTTGAAATAAACTAGTAAGACAAAAAATGAGAGGAACTAAGAAAGCCTTCAAGATTTTGGGGACACCACTAAGTGAGCAAGCATTTGCTTTTCTTCTTTTAGAAGAAGAGAAGAGAGCAGTAGTAGAAAATTTTCCAAATTGTTGGCAAGATAGACATCCTTGTCCAGGAAGCCCAAAGAACAGAGAATAGATTCAAACAAAAGAGATCCACTCCAAGGCATATTATAGTCAAACTGTAAAAAAAAAAAAAAAAAAAAAAAGATGAGGAAGAAATTATAAAATGAGGAAGAGAAAAGCATCAAGTCACTTATAAGGGACTCCCCCATTAGATTAATGGCAGACTTCTCAGCAGATACCTTACAGGCCAAGAGAGAATAAGATGAAACATTAGAAGTACTGAAGGGGGAACAAATGCCTGCTGAGAATACTGTACCCAGCAAAGTTATCCTTCAGAAATGAAAGAAAAGTACTTGCCATGACAAGCAAAAATTGAAGGAATTCATCATCACTGACCCTACAAGAAATGCTTAAGGGTATTCTACATTAGAAGTGAAAAGATGAAAACAACCATCATGGAAACATGCAAAAGCACAAATCTCAACAGTAGAGAAGACACATAAAAGAAGAAAAATCTAATGATTCATAATTTATTTATGCTTTTCTTTCCTGGATTTGACTGGCTATATACAAAGGTGCTTGGAAAGGGTTTGGGAAAATGGAATTAAAAGATGAATGTATTTTGGTACAAAAAGGTTGAAATCCATGTATTTTTTCATATTTTCCATGAACTTTGAAGGTTCCCCCTTTAGCTAAGATTTTTTAACATACACTAATTAGGACTATGGTTTTGTAAATATTTTTCTTATATTCACTAAGTTTTGGTATCAGGGTTATGTTGGTCTCTTAAAACAAGATCGAAAGGGCCAGCATTGTGGTGCCATGGATTGTTTCCACTTGAAACATTGGCATCCTATATCAGAGTGCTGGTTCCAGTCTCTGCAGCTCCACTTCCAATCCAGCTTCCTACTAATGTGTCTGGAAAGGCAGCAGCAGATGACCCAAGTACCCACCTGGGAGATCCAGATAAAACTCCCGACTCCTGGCTTCTGTCTGAACTAGCCCTAGCCATTGGTCTCCCACATGGGTGCAGGGGCCCAAGCACTTGAGTCATCTTTCTACTGCTTTCCTAGATGCTTTAGCAGGGAAGTGGATCAGAAGTGGACCAGCCAGGACTCAACCCAGCACCCACATGAGATGCCAGTGCTGCAGGCAGCTGCTTAACTTGCCATGTCACAGTGCTAACCTTTCTGTCTTTCTCTCTCACTAACATTATTTATTTGAAAGTGTTACACAGAGAGGTAGAGACAGAGAGGTTTTCCATCCGCTAGTTCACTCCCCAGTTGGCCACAGTGGCCAAAGCTGTGCCGATCCGAAGCCAGGAGCCAGAAACTTTCTCCAGGTCTCCCACACAGGTGCAGGGGTCCAAGGACTTGGGCCATCTTCTACTGCTATCCCAGGCCATAGCAGAGAGCTGGATCGGAAGTGGAGCAGCCAGGACTCGAACCAGCGCCCATATGGGATGCCTGTGCTTCAGACCAGGGCTTTAACCCGCTGCACCACAGCGCCAGCCCCAATAAATCTTTTTTTTTTTTTAAAGATATTTTTCTTTTCATGTCAGTTTACTGAAATTGTTGGCATAATTATTTAACAGCCTTTAAAACACTGAAAATAGAGCTACTTTGTGATCCAGCAGTGCCACTATTGGATATATATCCAAAGAAAATGAAATCAGTATGGCAAAGAAACATCTACACTGTTCATCAACCTAAGTGTCCACCAAGAGTTGAATGGATGAGAAATTGTGGTATATATACATCAAGGAATACTATTCAGCCATTAAAGAGGATGAAATCCTGTTATTGCAACAACATGGATGAACCTGAAGAACATTGTGTTAGCTGAAATAAGCCAGGAACCAAAAGGCAGACACTGCATGATCTCACTTGTATGTGAAATCCAAAAATGTAGATCTCATAGAAGCCAGACATAGAATAGTGGTTACCAGGTCTGGGGAATGGAGGGTGACAGGAGGTCCTCTGAAGAGGTTAGCCAATGGACACAATGTTACAGTTAGATAGAACAAATTGTATTGTTCTATAGCATAGTAGGATGACTGTAGCTAACAATAAAGTATTGTGTATTTTAAAATAGCTAGGAAAGGATTTTTAATGTGACCACAAAGAAAAGAAATATTTTATGTGATGAATATGCTAATCACTCTAATATGATCACTTCACAATGAACATATGTATCAGAACATCACACTGAACTCCACAAATACATATAATTATATATCAATCAAAAATAAAACAATAATTTAACGAAATAAATAGAAATAAAAATATTAGAACAATGATAAATAAAATGGAAAATTATAGAGACAATCATTGAAACCAAAAGTTGATTCTTTGAGATGATCAACAAAATCCACATACTCTTACTCAAATTTACTAATAAAACAAAGAAAAAACGGAAACTAGAAACAAAAAGATGAACATCATCACTGATTTTACAGAATTAAAAGAAATTATAAAAGAGTATTAGACACAATTATATTCCAAAAACATAATTTTGTTGAAATATGGAAATTCCTAGAAACACACACCCTACCAAGACTGAATCATGAAGAAAGAAAAATCTGGGTCCACTGCTGCTGCCTCCTTCTGTTGCTCCTGGTGCTGCTTGAGTGCTTGTTCTGTGTGGACCTGGTACCTCTTGTGACACAGCAGCTGAGGAGACTGGCGCTGGCTGTGGCCAATGAAAAGCCCAAAGAAGGAGTCAAGACTGAGGACAACAATCATATTAATTTGAAGGTGGTGAAGCAGGATGATTCTGTGGTGCAGTTTAAGATTAAGAGGCATACATCACTTAGTAAACTCACCTGCACATGGTACCTCGTAAATACATACAATATTTGTAAGTCACTTTAAAAACTAACTCAATAGACCAGCGCTGCGACTCACTAGTCTAATCCTCCACCTGCGGTGCTGGCATCTCGGGGTTCTGGTCCCGGTTAGGGTGCCGGATTCTGTCCCAGTTGCTCCTCTTCCAGTCCAGCTCTCTGCTGTGGCCCGGGAGTGCAGTGGAGGATGGCCCAAGTGCTTGGGTCCTGCACCCGCATGGGAGACCAGGAGGAAGCACCTGGCTCCTGGCTTTGGATTCGCGTAGCTCCGGCTGTAGCGGGGGGGGGGGGGGGGGGGAATTTATAGCATTGATTGCATGTATTAGAAAGGCAAAAAAAATCTAAAATAAATAACCTAATCCTCCACCTTAGGAAACTAGAAAAAGAGAAAATTAAATCCAAAGCAAGCAGAAGAAAATAAAAGAGCACAAACAGTGAAAGTTGGTGAAAAAAAGAAAAAGAAAATCTATAGGGAAAATTAACAAAGCCAAAAGCTGTTTCTTTGAAAAGATCACTGAAATAGGGGCCAGTGCTGTGGCACAGCGGGTTAACGCCCTGGCCTGAAGTGCCAGCATCCTATATGGGCACCGGTTCAAGACTCAGCTGCTTCTCTTCCAATCCAGCTGTCTGCTATGGCCTGGAAAAGCAGTAGAAGATGGCCCAAGTCCTCTTCTGATCAAGCTCTCTGCTATGGTTTGGGAAAGCAGTAGAAGATAGCCCAAGTCCTTGGGCCCCTGCATCCATGTGAGAAACCCGGAAGAAGATCCTGGCTCCTGGCTTTGGATTGGTGCAGCTCTGTCTGTTGCAGCTATCTGGGGAGTGAACCAGCGGATGGAAGACCTCTCTCTCTCTCTCTCTCTCTCTCTCTCTCTCTCTCTCTCTTTGTGTTTCTACCTCTCTGTAACTTTGCCTTTCAAGTAAATAATATAAATCTTTTTTTTTTAATATAAAGCTTTTATTTAAAGAATATAAATTTCCAAAGTACAGCTTATGGATTACAATGGCTTCCCCCACACAACTTCCCTCCCACCCGCTACCCTCCCCTTTCCTGCTCCCTCTCCCCTTCCATTCATATCAAGATTCATTTTCAATTCTCTTTATACACAGGGCCCAAAATCTTACGTAAAGATTTCAACAGTTTGCACTCACATAGAGACACAAAGTGAAAATACTGTTGGAGTACTAGTTATAGTATTAATTCACAATGTACAGCACATTAAGGACAGAGATCCTACATGATTTTTTTAAAGAATTGATTAATTATCTATGCAATTTCCAATTTAACACCAAGATTTTTTTAATCATTTGCAATTATCTTTATATACAGAAGATCGATTCAGTATATACTATGTAAAGATTTCATCAATTTGCACCCACACAGAAACACAAAGCGTAAAAATACTGTTTCAGTACTAGTAATAGCATTACTTCACATTGGATAACACATTAAGGACAGATCCCTCATGAGACGTAAGTACACAGTGACTCCTGATGTTGATTTAACAATTTGACACTCTGGTTTATGGCGTCAGTAATCTCCCTAGGCTCTAGTCATGAATTGCCGAGGCTATGGAAGCCTTTAGGGTTCACCGTATTCGATCTTATTCCGACAGGGTCATAGTCAAAGTGGAAGTTCTCTCCTCCCTTCAGAGAAAGGTACCTCCTTCTTTGATGGACCCGTTCTTTCCACTGGGATCTCACTCGCAGAGATCTTTCATTTAGGTCTTCTTTTTTTGTTGTTGTTTTTCAGAGTGTCTTAGCTTTCCATGCCTAAAATATTCTCATGGGCTCTTGAGCCAGATCTGAATGCCTTAAGGGCTGATTCTGAGGCCAGAGTGCTCTTTAGGACATCTGCCATTCTATGAGTCTGCTGTGTATCCTGCTTCCCATGTTGGATCATTCTCTCCCTTTTTCATTCTATCAGTTAGTATTAGCAGACACTAGTCTTGTTTGTGTGATCCCTTTGACTCTTAGACCTATCAGTGTGATCAATTGTGAGCTGAAATTGATCACTTGGACTAGTGAGATGGCCTTGGTACATGCCACCTTGATGGGATTGTATTGGAATCCCCTGGCACAATTCTAACTCCATCATTTGGGGCAGGTCCGATTAAGCATGTCCCAAACTGTACATCTCCTCCCTCTCTTATTCCCACTCTTATATTTCACAGGGATCACTTTTCAGTTAAAATTTAAACACCTAAGAATAATTGTGTGTTAATTACAGAGTTCAACCACTAGTACTAGGATAAAAAAAAATACTAAAATGGATAAAGTATTACATTGTTCAAGTAAATAATATAAATCTTTAAAAAATATTATAAACATATAAAAGAACAACATTGAGGCCGGTACTGTAATTCAGCAGATTAAGCCACCACCAGCAACTCTGGCATCCCATATGAGCACAGTCTTGATGCTCCATTTCTGATCCAGCTTCCTGCTAATGCACCTGGAAGGCAGTAAAAGGTAGCTCAAGTGCTTATGCCCCAACCTGGATGGAGTTCCTGGCTCTCGGCTTTGGCTTGACTCAGCCTCTGCCATTGTATCCAGTTAGAGAGTGAACATCTGTCTCTCTCTGCAACTCTGCCTTTTAAATAATCAATAAATCTTAAAAATCAATAACATTATAAACCAGGTAAACCTAAACAGACATACATAGAACAACATCATCAGTTTCATTTCAAGTATATATGAGACACTCTCCAGGATAGAACACATCAAAGTATATTAAGTCATAAACAAAAAGAAGTAACTTTACTGGCTGTGCCACAGTGCCAGCCCCAATAATATGCTCTTAAGTAATCAGTGGATAAAATATGAGGTCACAAAAAAAAATTAAAATATACTCAGAGATGAACAAACAAAGCATACCACACTAAACCCTAGGGAATGCAGCAGATATATTGCTCAGAGAAAAATTTTATAGATATTAATGCTTACATTTCAAAAAGAAGAATATATCTTAAATAAATAACCTAAATTTACTCCTTGAGGCATTAGGGGAAAAAAGAACAAATTATTGGGCCAGTGTTGTGGCATAGCAGGTTAAGCCACCGCTTGCAGCACCGGCATCCCATACGGGCACTGGTTCATGTCCCTGCTGCTCCACTTCCAATCCAGCTTCCTGCTGATGTGTCTGGGAAAGCAGCAGAGGATGGCCCAAGTGCTTGGGCTCCTGCACCCACATAGGAGACCTGGAAGAAGCTCCTGGCTCCAGGCCATTGCAGCCATTTGGGGAGGGAACCAGCAAATAGAAGATTTCTCTCTCTATATATATATAACTCTGACTTTCAAATAAATAAATATTTTAAAAACAAAGGAAGAAATGAATGCAAAGATAGCTGAAAGCAGAAAAATAGTAAAGATTTGGGGCCAGCGCTGTGGCGTGGCAGGTATGGGCGCCGGTTCAAGTCCCGGCTGCTCCAATTCCAATCCAGTTCTCTGCTATGGCCTGAGAAAGCAGTGGAGGATGGCCCAAGTCCTTGGGCCCCAGAACCCATGAGGGAAACCTGGAAGAAGCTCCTGGCTTCCGGCTTCCAATCGGCACAGCTCCGGCTGTTGCAGCCATCTGGAGCATGGACCAGAGGATGGAATCCTTTCTCTCTCTGCCTCTGCCTCTCTGTAACTCTGCCTTTCAAATAAATAAATCTTTTTTTAAAAAATAAAGATTTAATAAAAGATAAAACACAAAAAAAAAGTAAAATGTTTTCAGAAATGGAAGACTTTCTTCATATTCATATTAAACCTAAAGGGGCCCAAAAAAGTCAAAACAATCTCACAGATGAAGATAAAATTATGGGATTCATGCTTTGGGGTTCAACTTACAACAAAGCGATAGAAATCAAATCAGTGTGAATTTCACACTAAAATAGACAGTTGAATAGAATTGAGAGTACAGATGCAAATCCACACATTTGTGGCCAATATTTTTAAAAGTCCATTCAATGGGTGACAAAAATTCACTTCAACAAATGATGCTGAAAAGCTAGATTTCCACAAGCAATGAGCGAAGTTGGATCCTAACCTCACCCCATATACAAAAATTAACTCAAAATGCATCAACAAATATAAGAGCTAAAACCACAAGCTCTTATGTAGATATAAATCTTCATGTACTTGGATTTAGCAATTAAATTGTCAATGACACACACAAAAAAAAACACAAGAGACAACTCTTCAACAACAAAAAGATAAATAATTCAATATATGTGAAAAGTATACAACAGGAATCATACTATACAGCAGTAAAAAACAATGAAATCTGGTCATTTGCAACAAAATGGAGGAATCTGGAAAACATAATGCTGAGTGAAATAAGCCAATCCCAAAGGGACAAATATCATATGTTCTCCCTGATGGGTGACAACTAACCGAGCACCAAAAAGGAAACCTGGTGAAGTGAAATGGACACTATGAGAAACAGTGACTTGATCATCCCTGTCCTGAATGTTGATGAACAACTTAATACTTTATCCCTTTTAGTATTTTTTTGTTCTACTTAATACTATTGGTTGAACTATTTAATTACACAATTATTCATAGGTGTTTAAATTTAACTGAAAAGTGATCTCTGTTAAATATAAAGTGGGAATAAGAGAGGGAGGAGATATACAATCTGGGAAATGCTCAATCTGACTTGCCCCAGATGGTAGAGTTAGAAACGTGCCAGGGGATTCCATTTCAATCCCATCAAAGTGGCATGTACCAAAGTGATCAGTTTCAGTTCACAGTTGATCATAATGATAGGTCTAAGAGTCAAAGGGATCATATAAACATGACTAGTGTCTGCTAATACTAACTGATAAAATTAAAAAGGAGAGAATGATCCAACATGGGAAGCAGGATACACAGCAGACTCATAGAATGGCAGATGTCCTAAACAGCACTCTGACTTCAGAATCAGCCCTTAAGGCATTCAGATCTGGCTGAAGAGCCCATGAGAGTATTTTAGGCATGGAAAGCCAAGACACTCTGGAAAAAAAAAAGGGAAAAAAAGACCTAAATGACAGATCTCTGAGTGAGATCCCAGTGGAAAGAACTGGCCGTCAAAGAAGGAGGTGCCTTTCTCTGAAGGGAGGAGAGAACTTCCACTTTGACTATGACCTTGTCTAAATAAGATCGGAGTCGGTGAACTCAAAAGTCTTCCATAGCCTTGGCAATTCATGACAAGAGCCTAGGGTGAGTACTGACGCCATAAACAAGACTGTCAATTGTTAAGTCAACAACAGGAGTCACTGTGCACTTACTCCCCATGTAGGATCTCTGTGCTTAATGTGTTGTTCAATGTGAATTAATGCTATAACTAGTACTCAAAAAGTACTTTACATTTTGTGTTTCTGTGTAGGTGCAAACTGATGAAATCTTTACTTAATATATATTAAATTGATCTTCTGTATATAAAGATAATTGAAAATGAATCTTGAGGTGAGTGGAATGGGAGAGGGAGCAGGAGATGGGAAGGTTGCAGGTGGGAGGGAAGTTATGGGGGGAAAAGCCATTGCAATCCAAAAGCTGTACTTTGGAAATTTATATTTATTAAATAAAAGTTAAAAAAGTCCTGAAAGATAGAAATATTTTCATGTAATATCATGAACAAGACAAGGATGCTTGATCACACCACTTCTCTTCAAAATAGTACTGGAAGCCAGAGCATTAGTAATCAAAACAGTGTGCAATGGCACAAAGACAGATACATAGACCAATGGAATATAATACAGAGTATAAAACCCCTTAAATATATTATTAAATGATCTGCAACAAAGTGTCAACACTTCCATATGCAAAAGGACCCTTATCTTAACACCATATACAAAAAGTAACTCAAATGGATTAAAGACCTCCATGCAAGACCTAAAACTATACAACTCCTAGAAGAAAACATAAGGGAAAATTCATAATATAAGATTTGATCATTACTTCTTTGATATGACACAAAATGTACAAGTAATAGAAGCAAAATAGACAAATGGGACTCCATCAACTCAAAAGACCTTTGCACATCAAAGAAAACCAATATCAACATAGTGAAAAGGAAACCTATGGAATAGGAAGTAATATTGACAAATCATACTCATATATCAATGATAGGTTAAAATCTAAACTAAACAATTCTTACAATTTAACACCAATTTAAAAAATAGAGGTGGATGTTTGGCCTCTTGGTTCAGATGCCATTCTAGACATTTGCATCCATTATCAGAGTGTCTGGGTTCAAATCCCAACTCCAATACTGATTCCAGCTTCCTAACCAGAGAGGCCACAGGAGAGATGGCTCGAGTACTTGGGTCCCTGCCATCCACATGCAAGATCTGGACTGAGTTCCTGGCTCCAGATTTTGTCCTAGCCCAGCCCAAGCAGTTGCAAGCATTTGGGAAGTGAACCATGGGTGGAAGGTCTCTTTGTGTTTCTCTCTTTTTCTATCTCTCTACCTTTCAAGTAATAAATTTTTAGAATTATTTAAAAACCCAACTCATAAGAAATAAACTGATGGGAAAAAAGTGCAAATAACTTAATAGACATTTCTCTAAAGATGATGTACCAATGGCCTAAAAGCACATGAAAAGATGCTTAATATCACTCATCTTTAGGGAAATACAAATTAAAACTGTCATAAGTTAGTATCTCACACACATTACAGTGGCTACTGTAAAATTTAAAAAAACCACAAACACAACAGAATACAACAAATATTGGCAACCATGTGAAGAAAGTTTGAACCTTTGTGCACTGCTGATGATGTAAAATGGTCCAGTTGCTATGGATAACAGTAAGGCAGTTTCTCAAATAATTAAAAACCGAGCTACCATATTATTGAGCAACCCCACTTATGGGTACATATACCCAAAAACACTGTGTATAGCCATGGCAGCAATTAACAATAGCCAAAAGAATGTAATCCTGTCTTTGCAACAAAATGGAAGCAACCAGAAACCATTATACTTAGTGAAATAAAAGTCCCAAAAAAACAAATATCATATGTTTTCCCAGATCTGTGGTAACTAATAGAGTACCAAAAATGTAACATATAGGAGTGAAATTGACATTTTGAGATTTCATAACTGTTTACAGTCCTTTTCTCTAGTGTTGAGGAACAGTTTTTTTTTTTTTTCTTCATACTATTTGCTGAACTCCTTACTTAGTGTAGGGTTTATCTTATGAGTATAAAGTAAACTGAGGGGCCAGCACTGTGGTGTAGCAGGTAAAGCCACCACCTGTAGGGCCTGCATCCTATATGGGTGCTGGTTCAAGTCCCGGTTGCTCCACTTCTGATCCACTGCTGTGGCCTGGGAAAGCTGTAGAAGATGGTTCAAGTCCTTGGGCCCCTGCACCCGCGTGGGAGTAAGCACTTAGAACTTATCAAGCTATACATTTATAAAAAAATAAAGAAAAATTTTAAAAATAGTCAAAAGGTGGATACAACCCAAATACACATGAATAGATAAATGAAAAAACAAACTGTAGTATATACATGCACTAAATTATTCATCCTCTAAAGGAAAGGAAATCCTGTTGTGTGCTATAACTTGGATGAGCCTTAAGGACATATGCTAAGTTAAATGAATCAATCATAAAAAATGACAACTATTGTATTATTTCAATTACGTGAAGTATTGAAATCAATGAAATCCATAGACATAGAAAGTAGAATTGTCCTTATCAGGGGTTGAGGAAAGAAAAATTGGGAGCTGTTGTTTAATGGATGTAAAGTTTCAGTTTTGCAGATTTAAAAAGTTCTGGAGATGTGTTATACAACAACACATTAACATTCCTGAACTGTACCCTTAAAATTGTTAGAATGGTAAATTTTACATTAGGTGCTTTTTGCCACAAGTGAACAATGGTTATTTTGTCCTTGATTTGACGTGCATTCACAGGCTTTGGCAAAGGGAGGAAATAAGATGGAGGCAACTCACAAGAGCCTAATCTCCACATAAGGTCTATTTCACAATATTCAAAGCTTGACTATTTTATTACATAATTAGTATTTAGCAGTTACTAACATCATGTTTTGACATTTGGTTCTAGCACTTTGTGTTTAATAGTCTAGTTCTTTGATGTCCAACGCATGTATGCCTGTACTCTATGTGCACCACAATAGCAATGCAATGTTATATACTGAATGGCTGCATTCCAGAGCACTGCATAAGTGCTCTCTGAGGAAGGCAGCCAGGGAAATACTATTGATGACTGAGACTTGCCAAACAATTGTAGTTCACTTAACTTTCCTTTTTCAAATGTAAATCAGCTAATAAACATGAGTATTTTCTTTAAAAAAATGAGCAAATTGCTTGAATAGACATATCTCCAAAGAAGATGTATAAGAGGCCAATAAGCACATGAAAAGATGCTCAACTTCATTAGCCATCAGGGAAATGCAAATCAAAATCACAATGAGATGCCACTTCACACACACTGAAAGGACTATAGAAAAAGACAAGGAAAATAACAAGTACTGGCTAGGATGTGGAGAAATTGGAACTTCCATATATCACTGGTGGGAATGTAAAATGGCACACTCATTGCAGAAAAATAATGGGAAAGTTTCTCAAAAAATTTGTAGTCAGTGGCTGATGATGTGGTGCAGCACGTTAAACTGCAGCCTGCAATGCCGGCATCCCACATCAGAATGCCAGTTTGAGTTCTTGCTGCTCCACTTCTGATGCAGAAATGATTTTGGAAAAACAGCAGAAGATGACCCAAGTTCTTGAGACTCTGCCACTCACCCATGTGGGAGGCCCAGATGGAGTTCCAGGCTCCTGCTTTCAGCCTGACCCAGTCCTGGCCACCTCAGCTATTTGGGAAGCAAACCAGCAGAAGGAAGATCTCTTTCTCTCTGTCTCAGTGCTTTTCTCTGTCACTCAGACTTTCCGATAAATAGAATAAATCTTTTAAAAATGTGAAGGCATACAAAAGCTTACTCTAAAATTTGGAATCACTCTACCAAGTAGCAGGGCCTACCATATAACTATAGTGATAAAGATCTACACACAAATGTTCATAGCAGCTTTACTTGTAATAACCAAATACTAGATTTTTCTCAGATACCCTTCCATGGATCAACTGTTAAGTAAATTATACTGTGTACATAGTATGACTCCCAATCAGTAAGAAAGAGAAACAAAGTTGATACACACAACTTGGATGAATCCCAAGGGCCTGCTGAGTGAAAAAACTTAATTGCAAAGGTTATATAGTACATAGTTGCATTTATATAATTTTGCAAAGGTAGAAATGGAGAAGATATTAGAGGTTTCTAGAGGTTAGGCGTGAGAAGAAAGTGGATATGACTATAAAAATGCAACATAAACTATCCTTATTGGAGATAGAACTATCCCATATATGGTATTAGGTGGTAGACATAAGAATCCACCTGTAGGGGCCAGTATTGTGACTGGTAAAGCAGGCTGCAACACCAGCATCCCATATCAGCGTGCCGCTTGGAGTCCCCTTCTGCCCACTTCTGATCCAGCTTCCTGCTAATGTGCCTAGGAAAGTAGTGGAAGATGGCCCAAGTGCTTGGGCCCCTGCACCCATGTGGGAGACCCAGATGAAACTCCTGGCTCCCGGCTTCAGATCAGCCTAGCTCTGGCCATTGCAGCCTTTTGTGCACTGAGCCAGAAGATGGAAGATTTCTGTCTCTGTGTCTCCTTTTTTAAAGATTTATTTTATTTATTTGAAAGGCAGAGTTACAGAAAGAGAGGGAGAAATAGATAGATCTTCCATCTGCTAGTTTACTCCCCAAATGGCTGCAATGGCTTGGGCTGGGCCAAGCCGAAGCCAGGAGTCAGTAGCTTCTTCCTGGTCTCCCACATGGGTGCAGCAGCCCAAGCACTTGGGCCATTTTCTACCACTTTCCCAGGAGCATTAACAAGAAGCTGGATCAGAAGTGGAACATCCAGGTGTGTAACTGGCACTCATCTGGGATGGTGGCATTGCAAGCTGTGGCTTCACCATCAGGCCACAGCACCAACCTAGTGAATCAACCTTAAAAAAAAAGAATCAACCTATATAAAATTGTAAGAAATAAACACATACACACATATATGCACAAATGAGTATAAGTAAACCTCCAGAAATCTAGCTAAGATAGGTGGAGTGTGTCAATGTCAATATCATACTGAGATGTTAATGTTGGAAGAAACATGGGATCGATCTCTTTATCAGTTTTACAATTGCATGTGAATTTATAATTGTTTCAATAAACCTTTATATTAATCCTGCAAGATTTTTTTTCAAGAATATCCTACTCTGCCATCTTTAACATGATAGGTAATAGCTTATTTAGTGGCTGTCAATCAGCCTTGTGTGAGGCCTCCAACAATAAACAGCCACAGGCTGTGGCTCAAACTAAGCTGAGGCTCATGCGCTTTTTGATGCTTCTCATCTTCGGCATCACTTATCATGCTGACACTTTCCAAAGGAGTCATCTGGCCTCCAGTGAGCTCCCGGGCACTATCAATGTACAGGCAGGCTGCAAGACCACTTCATAAGTACTGTGGACAAGACTAACCAGATACCAAATTGAAAGAAATAGTTGGAAGATCTGGGGTTGTTTTCCCTGAAACAGGTGACATATAGGATAGGTTACCTCTGGATTCAGCCTCCAGAGGGCTGCGTTGGGGCAGAGAAAATGACCATAATTGCCCCGGGTCCTAAGGGTGGGGAGAAGATAGGCTCAGACCTCAGGTGTACTCTGTAGCTGCAGATTTGGGCTCAGCAGAAAGAAGGAGCTGCCTAGCAGTGCCCTGTTAGTGGAAGCATTCAAGCTAAATGCTTCAAAATTGTGGGAATTCCCATGCAGTGGGCAGAGCCCAACACCAAAGCAATCACGTAAGAGGGAGAGCTTCATTCCACCACATCTGTGGTCTCCTTGCTGCCTTTCTATTTGTTTCCTGACTCAAAACTACTCTCTGGAGATTGGCAAGACAAAGAGAAGCACTCTGGGGACTTGGAGTCAGTGTTCTGTGAGCTCTTTGAGGGACATCATGTCTTCTCTCTGTGTTCTTCCTGCATCCAGAACCTTAAACATAATGACTACTTGACAGTTTCTCCCCAAAGAGTTTCTCCAAAGAGTAAATTATTAGTAGGTCTTGTTATTTAATGCGTTAATCAACAAGAACATCAATTATGGTATCATGCAGTTTCAAAAATATATTGAGAGCAATATATTCATACAATTGGTTTCCTTTTGTCCTATTTTATCAGAATTGATCAGACTGTTCGTGGGGAAGTATGTAAACTTCATGGTGGACAGGCTTTTCCTTCCAGAAGAAAGTAGGATCCCAGCTCCCAGTTTATTTTTGTGTGACACATAAAAAAGATCACGTATTTCCAAAGGTATTTCCCTACCACTTCTCCCATTTGAAGGCATCCAGGGACATCAAATGATACTCTTAAGAGCTGAGCTCTTGACAGATTTCCCAGTGCTACACACATTAATCTGGCGGGGATGCCTTAGTGGTGAGCAGACTGGGAGGCTGTCAGCATTTTCTTTAGGCTGAGCCTAGGTGGGCTAGAGGACTGCAAAGGTCTTCACAAATGTTTGGGGCTTTCCTCAGCTTCAGAAAAGCTGAGTGGGAGCATGTCCCAGCACAGAGGCTTCTCTTTCCCAATCTGCCTCTGTCCTCTGGGAAGGGAGTGAGTTGTTGGCCCTCAAGAAGGGAAAAAGGAAATCCAGAGAGACTAAGAGGCCCCAGCCCAGAGGAAAGGTGTGCTAGGTGAGGCTGGGCCTTCAAGAGCCCCTTAGCCCAGGAGTTGGAGTACCAACAGCTCAGGGGCCTCACCTTGGCACCCCTTTGAGTAGTGGGAGGGATACAAGGACATTCTGGGAGCCATAGCCCCAGCCTCGCCAGGCACCTGTCTATCTGTCAGTCAGTCCTTCCAGGACTTCCCCACAGGCGGCCCCCCTTCTCTGTCTCTGGGATCGCTCCCAGAATGGCACTGGTAAGATAACACGGCCCAGGGAAGGGGGGGAGTGGAGGGTAGCCTAAAATTAGCCCCCAAGACCAAGTCAGCCTAAGGGCTGTCGCCTTGCCTTTCTGCGGAGTGAACAGTGGGAACTGAGGCCCTGCCTGCTCCAGCGCGGGGCAGCAGGGGCTCCCAGCCGAAGAGCCACCAAGGGCCCGAGGGCTTCACACAGGGGCCAGGGCAGTGACCCTGGTTCAGCACGGCCTCAGGCTGAAGCACCGTGAGTACCTGGAGCCTAGGACTCAGTGCTGTTGGGAAGGCGTGAGTCCTGGCAGCCCACGGAGCTGTGGCCACCACCCTTCGTAGGCTGTTCCTGCTGAATCTGGGATCTGGGGGTGATTGGGAGGTGGCTATAAAAGCTGGCGGGTGGAAGAGAAGGGGGTGGATGCCAGCTTACTGCAGTCCCAAGAGGGTGTGTCTGCGTAGGCCCTTGTGGATAGTCACCTACTTCTTGAAGACAATTGCAATTATACACTGCAGTGAGGTGAAGGTTAATGGGTTGTGCCCCTGTGTGGTGCTTGTGAATCTGTGTGTGTGGGTCAGCCGAGTGGGCTTAAGGACAGTGCTCCTCAGTGTGGGATGAGGAAAGTGAGGCTTAAAAATAGTCTACTAATACCTGAAGAAGAGTTCTAGCCCCCATGGAAACCAGACACTCTCCTGTAGGAGTTCTTAACCTGGATTCCCAGACCCCCATGAGGGCCTGAACTAGAAATCAAGGGGACTAGAGACCTGCATAAGCAAGGTCTCTTTTTCCACCGTAACCCCTAACTTGAAATTTGCCATTTCTCTCAAGAATGAATGCAGGCAGTAAATGACAATGCTAGTACCAGTTCCTGTAACTTGACCACCAGAAGAAATCACAGAGATTTCAGATCATATTGCAACCAAGGCAGAGATATCACAATGCCATTTGTATTCATGGTCACTCAGAAATTATTAGTAGGTCTTGTTATTTAATGTGTTAATCAACAAAAATATCAATTATGGTATCATGCAGTTTTAAAAAATATATTGAGAGCAATATATCCAAACAATTGGTTTCCTTTTATCTTATGTACTTTATTTTATGTTCTGAAAACCATTCTGAAAGGGGTCCACAGACTTCACCAGTTTGCTACAAGGGCTAATGTGACACAGAAGTTTCAAAGTCCTGCATTTTTGAAAGTGGCTTTTTGCACAGGGTGTGTAACTCTAACCACAGCAAGGTGAAGGTCAGACAGTAGACTAGCTGAGTATTCTTGTGCTTATCTAACGGAGGCACAACTCACTTGAGTGCAACACCAGCATGCCGCCGCAGCTTGCTCACCCTCTGGAGGCCCTTTATACGGGCCCTGCTGTGGTCTCATGCTATGACCTTGGTGAGCAGTTCAGCATTTCCTCCACCATTCCCTGCCCTTTTCATCTCCCCAGGCCTCTGTCCCACCAATAAAATAGTAAGCAAGGAATGACCACGAGCTGTCAGAAGAAATTACTTGTAAAGAAATCTCCCACTAACGAAAGTCCCTGGAATTCAGCGTGATATTCAGAACCTGAGGATCCTGGGAGCTGCAATGTGACGCTGCTTGATGCAAGGGGGAGGGGCATGTATCTGTGGTTCATGTTGCAATAGAAAGAACAGGATGTGGAGCAAGGAAACCTGGATTCCATTTCTGGCTGTGCTTTGATGTAAGGCACTTTGTAAATCCTTTACCTTCCCCAGCCTCAGTTTCCACCATTCAAAAAGTGAGAATAATCTTACCTATCTCACTATATCAAATAGCTTTGAAAAGTGCAAGATTGTAAGTGTGTTCTGGTCTTTGGTAGTGAAATAACTGATAATAACAACCATGTGACCTTAGGAAAATTCTTGCACCCATCTGAACCTTGGTTTCCTTACACCTAAATTGAAAAAAACTATCTTAATCTACTTGAAAGACAAAAAGAGAGATCTTCCATCCACTGGTTCACTCTCCAAATGCCTGCAACAGGCAGGATTGGGCCAGGCCTAAGCTGGGAGCCAGGAACTCCATCTGGATCTCCCACATGCTTGGTAAGGACCCAAATATTTGAATCATTACCTGCTTCCTCCCAGGGTTGCTTTACTACTAGGGAGCTGGATTGGAAGTGGAACCAGGACTCAATCCCAGGCAGCCAAGTGTGGGATATAGGTGCCCCAAGCAGAAGCTTAACCCAATGTTCCACAATGACTGCCACCAAAGAAATGAAATAAATGTTCTAAAAGGTCCATTCCAGTTCTGAATTTCTATGACATTAAGTAAGGAGCAATAGTTATAGAAACTGGAAATCTAAGTGATCATCATGACCATAACAAAACAGTTATTGAAAACTACATTCAGGCACTATTCTAAGAACTCACTACATGAGGTTGGCATTGTGGCTCATGCCGTATGCAGTGCCGGCATCCCATATGGGCGCTGGTTTGAGTCCCAGCTGCTCAGCTTTTGACCCACCTTGCTGCTAATGCACCTGAGAAAGTAGAGGAGGATGGCCCAAGTATTTGGGCCCCTGATACCCACGTAGGAGACCCAGATGGAGTTCCAGGCTTTTGGGTTTGGCCTGACCAAGCTCCAGCCATTGTGGCCATTTGGGGAGTGAACCAATAGATGGAAGATTTTTTTTCTCTCTCTCTCTCTCATGTCTTTTCCTGTCTCAGTCTACCTTTCAACTAACTAAATAAATCTTTTTTTTAAAAGAAATTACTATGTATATTGTGTACTAATTCATTTAATCCTAACAACAATCCTCCAAAGCAGGTACAATTATCTTCTCTTTACAGATGAAGAAATGGACACAGAGTGGTTAAGTGACCTGCTCTAGATCATATAGCTGCTAAGTGGTAGAGTTGGGATTAAAGCAGAATTCAAGACTCATGTTTTACCACTCTCCCATATGGTCTCTCCATCTGCAGTAGGAGCCAAAAAGACTCCTCTAGAAGGAGCTACAACATACTGTGATGACTGCTGTAGTGCTATCACAGCACAGATTCTAGAGGAACTAATTCAACAGAAGCAATTGAATGTAAAAGAAACAAGCCTGATATTTATGGAGAGTTATTTTCTTTACTTATCACTGGATCTCAGGGTATAAGTAGAGAAGGAAATTGGAAG
The DNA here is from genome assembly GCA_949820135.1 of Sylvilagus floridanus. Lineage (NCBI taxonomy): Eukaryota > Metazoa > Chordata > Mammalia > Lagomorpha > Leporidae > Sylvilagus > Sylvilagus floridanus. The sequence goes on from OX463223.1 coordinate 85,947,006, forward strand.
GGAGGCTGGAGAGTTTGGTCAATATCTGTTCATGAAGGACCTATGAGTTGGGCTAAGGTCTTTAGGTCATATGCCAAAAGAAAGAGAAGCATTTAAGGGATTTAAAACAATATCGGGTGCCAGTGTTGTGGCACATTGGGTTAAGCCACCACCTGCAAAGTTGGTATACCATATCAGAGTGTTGGTTCAAGTTCCTGCTGCTCCCCTTCTGATCCAGGTCCACGCTAATGTGCCTGGGGAAGCAATGGAAGATGGCCCTGCCACCTACCTGGGAGACCTGGTTGGAGTTTCTGTCTCCTCACTTTGTCTTGGCCCAGCCCCAGTCATTGAGAAAAGTGGAGGAATAATCCCAGTGGCAAGAAGATCTCTCTGTCTCTCTCTCTCTCTCTCCCTCCCTCCCTCCCTCTCTTCTTCCCTCCCTCCCTCCCTCCCTCTCCGTCACTCTGCCTTTCAAATAAGGAAATAGATCTTTCTTTTTTTTAAAAAAAAAAAAAAGTCTTTCTTAAAAAAAAACACCTGAAAGATTGGTATAGGACAAATTTATAGTTATAAATTATCACTTTAGTCATAATGTGGAGAAAATATTGAAAAGGGAAAGTTCTTAGGAGATTACTACAACCATTGAGGCAAATGATGGTGGAGATCTAGATTGGCAATGGATATGAGCTGTGAGGAGGACAGATGTCCTAGAGAGGTCTCTAGGAGGTAAAATACATAGGACTTAATGGGATTGGATGGGAGTAGGACAAAGAGGTAAGAGGACTGGGATGAGTTGTGAACTTTTGGTTTGGTTGACCAGGTAGATAGAATATGGATCAAGTTTGGTGGCTGTGGCAGTGGTGGTGGTGGTGGTGGTGTTGGTAGTGGTGGCGGCGGCAGAGGTGGTGGTAGTGGTGGTGTGATAGTGTTCACTTTGAAATGCCTGAGGAAACTCCATTGATACATGCTTGGAGCTGAATAGAAAGTCAGGGGAATTGGAGGAATAGGCTTGAAATCATTAGAGTAAAGGTGAAAGCTAAAGTTCTGGGATTGGAGAGAAGAGAGTGGAGTGGAGAGGAAAGAGGACAGAAATATTCTGGGGAAGAACAGAAGGAAGAAAAAAATCAGGAGTGTGAAGGCTAGGAAGCAGAGGGAGGAGTCTGTAGGAAGGAATGGTCAGTAGGGACAGGTGTCCCAGAAAAGTCAGGGAAGGGAGGATATGAAAAACATCCACTGGGTTAAACCACAAGGTTAACCTATTTAAGAGCTTATGAAGTGTGTGGTGGAGGATGGGTGCAACAAGACTACAGGGGGTGGGGATGTGAATAGGAGAGAGGGAAGTACCCAGTAGACAACACCTCTGAAGATCTGATACATGGTAGCTCTCTTCCTTCTAACAGCCCTGTGAGGCAGGGGCTATTGTTTTTGTCTTTAGATGAGGAAACTGATTCCCAAAGAAAGGAAGAGGACCTGGAAGTGCTCAGTTGCAAGCCTAGGTCTGCTTGAATTCCAAAGTTCTAGTCTTCTGACAGTATCCCAAGAATGAATAAATAGTAAGACCATATATGGAGCTGATGCTGGCAGGTGGGGAGAGGCCTCAAGTTGAGGGTGACCCCACCCATCTACTTCACAATTTTTTTTCTATGAGGTGGGTACCTGAGGCCCTAGGTTAATAAAGAGGGGTGGAGTTGGGCAGTGAATAAAAGGAGATGTGAGGACCTGAGACCTCGGCTGCAGGGTATGGGAGAATAGGAAGACGAGCTCTGAAAAACCTACCAGCTCGCTTTGAGGACATTTAAAAACTCAGGTGGGTAAGCTTGATTTTGGAGCACTAGGAATGAACTCATAAGGTCAAGGGTTAGGATGAGTCAGTGACTGGGCCATGGGTGATTGTATAGGGCCAAAGGAGTATGGAAAGAGAATAGTACAGAGTTAAGGAAAGGCTTTAAGCTGGGTTGGGCAGAGAGGAAGGGAAAAATATTGAGCCAGGGGGGATGGGAAAGTAGTAGGTTCTGAGGAGGTGCTGGCAATCAAAGGGACTCCTGGAAAGAAATAGTCCTGAGGGAGAAAGCAGTTGTGTTGTCAGTAGAGAGGAGACCTTGCCCTGAAAACAACTGTTACCAGTCATCTGTTTGCCTTCATTTTACCAGATGGGAGTTCTTTGTAATACCACCTCTGTATTTAATCAGTAAATTCCATTCAACACCCATTTCTTGAGCATCTCTGTTCCTGAAATGTGGGGCCCAATGGGATGTTCCAGAAAGTTTGGGAGGGGCATATTTGGTCAGAGATGAATGGCTGTGCATACATTGAATTTCATCTAAAAGACTGAGAGGTGGAGTCAAGAGACTGATATCAGAAGGTGCAGGAATGACAGCTTCACACCACAAAACACCAATCTGTTGGCCTAGCAACTGCTGGACCAGATCACCTCATTAACACACAAATTCTGAATTCAGAAATATGCATTTAGCAAATATCCAGCCAAGATGTGGGCCCTACTAGGAGTGGAAAAATACAAGATGGATACAAGGTCTCAGCCCTGGAGTTTACATAGTAATGGAGCACAGAAAAGTGAAAAATGTGGTGTGAAATTTCGTAGCTGAAGTCTAGTTGTGATCCTTTGGAATCCCTGAGCTGGGGGTGGAGGGAGTTGGAGATGAGGGAAGGCTTCCCAGTAGTAGTAGTTTGAGGGGCAAGCAGAATGGGAACGGGCTAGGAAATGGCCTGACTTGGGGTTTAAAATAAGACGGTGGCAGTGGGAGAGAGAAGCAGGAGACCTGCAGTATAAGTAGCCAGATTAGAAAGGGCACAGAGCAAAAAATTCAAGTGGAGTCTGGCATTGCAGGCTTTTGATAGGGACCTTCAGTCTCTTCCCTTGTTTTTTATCATTGACAGATTTGGCATTCCCTCCCTGCTCATAATGAGAATAGTCCTCTTCCAATCAGCCAAAATGAACCTCATGGACATCACCAAGATTTTCTCCCTCCTGCAGCCCGATAAGGAGGAGGAGGACACCGAAATGGGGGAGAAGCAGGCTCTCAATCAAGCAGTGTATGACAACGACTCTTACACCTTGGACCAGCTTTTGCGTCAGGAGCGTTACAAACGTTTTATTAACAGCAGGAGTGGCTGGGGCGTTCCTGGAACACCTTTGCGCCTGGCTGCTTCTTATGGCCATTTGAGCTGTTTGCGGGTCCTCTTGGCACATGGTGCTGATGTCGACAGCTTGGACGTCAAGGCACAGACACCACTTTTCACTGCTGTCAGTCATGGCCATCTGGACTGTGTGCGGGTGCTTTTGGAAGCTGGTGCCTGTCCTGGTGGTAGCATCTACAATAATTGTTCTCCTGTCCTTACAGCTGCCCGTGATGGTGCTGTTGCTATCCTGCAGGAGCTCCTAGGTCATGGTGCTGAGGCCAATGTCAAAGCTAAACTACCAGTCTGGGCATCAAACATAGCTTCATGTTCTGGCCCTCTCTACTTAGCTGCAGTCTATGGACACCTCGACTGTTTCCGCCTGCTTTTGCTCCACGGGGCAGACCCTGACTACAACTGCACCGACCAGGGCCTATTGGCTCGCGTTCCACGGCCCCGCAGTCTCCTTGAAATCTGCCTCCACCATAATTGTGAGCCAGAGTACATCCAGCTGTTAATTGATTTTGGTGCTAACATCTACCTTCCATCTCTACCCCTGGACACAACATCACAAAATGATAAAGGTGTTGCATTGCTGCTACAGGCCCGAGGTGAGTGGCGGGTAACCTAAGCCTGGTGGGCCTTCTGGCTTGGAGGTTCCAAGGCCCCAAGTCACCATTCAAACCAATCCTCTGGATTGAACTGGAGAAAACTCCATCTTTCTCTGCCTCCTGGGTATGGAGTGGAGAAGAGGTTACAGATTCCATGTTAGGGAAAGGATCACCAAGATGAGGTGGGGGGTAGTGGTTAGCACTAGACCAAGTTCTGGCCCTGGTTCTGCCAATCACTGTTTTGTGTCCCTGAGCATGCCCTCTCCTGGCTTCAGTGGAATCCTATTGGTACTCTGCATTAAGGGACAGGGTGGGAAACATTTCTTGGAAAGGAAAGGAGAAGGCATTAAGGCAGGATGCATGTAGGCTTGAGTTGGAGAATTATGCTTAGAATTGCTCCTCATGACCTGTTTCTCCTTGCTGTAGCCTATCCACAATCGCTGCTATCCCAGGCCCGTTTAGTTATCCGCAGAGCCCTGCGCCAGGCTGGCCAGCCACAAGCCATCGACCAGCTGGATATTCCCCCCATGTTGATTAGCTACCTCAAACACCAACTGTAATCTTGCATTTCGCCCCGAAAATGAAGATGACTCCGAAAACCACCTGGGGGCCCAGGTAGCTGGAGAGCACAACAGCTCCATCGACTCACCTGGACATGCTCTCCTGAATTATCCTCCACAATAAAGTCCTCAACAAAATATACCCTGGTGCTTACTGTGTCTGTCATGTGTGGGATGGTGGGGCGTGAAGGAAGGGGCTTGGGTGGCTATAGGGAAAGATGCCAGGTAACAGCCTGGCATCTGACAGGCACAGGAGTCTTGGCCACTGAGAGAGCAAAAGAGAAGATTAACTCAATGGCCTGTACCCTCCCCACCAAGATCCTCTATGGAGTTTGGAGCTTGTGTGGTCCTAGAAGCAAATTCCTGAAGAATCCAAGTCGGGGAAAGGGTAGAATCAACTTGCCCAGCCCTGGACCTCCCTTCACTTCTCAGTCTACTACAAAGCACCTTTTCAGATACTGTCTCTGTGTCCTTTAGTACTTTTTTTAAAGATTTATTTATTTACTTGAGTTACACAGAGAGATAAGGAGAGGCAGAAAGAGAGAGAGAGAGAGAGAGGTCTTCCATCCACTGGTTCACTCCCCAATTGGCTGCAACAGCCAGAGCTTTGCCAATCCGAAGCCAGGAGCCAGGAGCCTCTTCCAGGTCTCCCACGTGGGTGCAGGGGCCCAAGGACTTAGGCTATCTTCTGCTGCTTTCCCAGGCCATAGCAGAGAGCTGGATTGGAAGTAGAGCGCCAGGACTCGAACCAGCGCCCATATTGGATGCCAGCACTGCAGGTGGCGGCTTTACCTGCTGCGCCACAGCACCAGCCCCCCTTTAGTACTTTGAGTCAGGTGACCTAAGAGCTTCCAATCCACTCCTCTTGAATCACAAGCTGCATTTTTCATCAGTTCATAGTCAAGATACAACTGAGAAAACAAACTCCCAAATAGTTATGGCAAGGAATTTAATATAGGAAAGAAATTGACTACATAGATGATTAGCGGATAACCCAGAGTTTAGCAACAGCAGGAAGCCAACAGCACTCCTAGGCTGGAGGGGTAAGGAAGGAGGTAGTCCTACAGTTCAGAGATAAGAGTAACCTGATGGGAAATGGAACCACAAGCCTGTCCACGGGAGCTAGAGCCACACACATGAACTGCTGCCCAAACCAGAGGAAAGACATGCCCTCTCCTTTCCCTCTTTCCTGGCCTCCAGTAGTTCTCTCTCACTGGGGAAACCAGAAGTCAACTAATATGAGGGCCTGGGAAAGCCTATAAGGGTCAGCTGTCTTTTATAGTACAGGGCAGAACGGGGGCGGGGGGTATCAAATTGAGGGAGGAGTTGCTGTGACCTGAGCTGGAATCGCACATCGGAATTGGAAATCTCTTGGTCGCAGGCTCCATAGACGAGATACAGCAGAGCCATTGCCCAAGGAAGAGAAGGCAAAGGCTGAGTATACAGGCTCCTCCATTTGTCTTGCTTTCCCTCCAGTGCTGGTAGAACCTAGCCAGACAGTTGATTCAGGAGCCTGAGAAATACAGCCTGAAGGGGTCAGACACTAAGATATGGAAAAGAGAAGAGTAAGGATGCAAACAAACCCTGGACCAGCACAGATGTCCAGCAAGTCCAGACACCTTCATTTTGCTACATCATCATCGTTCCACAGGCACCTTCTTGTGTTTTTCCCACTGTGACTGGGGATGTCAATGAGCAGAAAAGGGGACACAAAATGAAGGTGTAGAGATGGAGAGCCCAGATAATCTGGACCCAGGAAGCACTTCAGATGTTTTAGGGGTCCTCCAGGAAACTGCCTTGGCATCCTTTACATCATGTCTCCTCCCCTCCCCTCCCCCATCCTGGGGACAGGGTGCAGGGCATGGGAACTTAAACTGACTTATCTTCCCCTCTCATTGCTCCCTAGCTACTATTGCTTGAGAGGCTTTAGGAAGGAAGGTGAGAAAACCACATCCATCTCCATGCTCCTGCCCTGCTCAGTCCTCCTCCCAGACTTTCATTCACAGGCACTGTGAGGGCAGTGCAACCGTTTATCTCCATGGATCATGAGACCTGAAACCCTGGGCAGCAAGCACAGACAGGGAGCTTCAGGGGAGCCACCCAGGGCTGTCCTCTAGCTTCCGTTCAGTCTGAGATCCTGAAGAGTGGTTTGTCCAGGACCCTCCACTGGCTCTGCCCACTCTCCCCTTAGTCAGGGCTCTTGAGGATGGGAAGTCCAGCTCAGCAGAACCATCTACCATAGGCCTCCCCAGGAAAGCACATTCTCCAAGAGGGGCCTATTCAGGGTGATTCCCCTAGGGCATCTGTGACACCTACTCATGAGAGCACTTGGATACTCTAGGCATTTCAGAGGACATGCAGTCGAGGAGGTTATGGGTGTGCCTATTGTAGGCAATGAGGGAAGGCTGAAACTCCTAGCCCATTTTCTAGATGAGGAGACTGAGAACCCGACAAAGTTAAGTGTGCATATTATTGGCAGCACAGCTCTCCAGACTACTCCAAGTTGTTCTTTTTCCAGTTGTCTATACTGCTAGTGGGCAGAGACTTCAGGACCTGATGCTTTAATCCCTCAAGCCTCACCACTCCCATCCATACTATGGGCTAGGGTTTGGAATGGATTACCTCAAATCCTGAGGGTCCATTTTCCAAGGTTAATTTCCTTGGAAGTGTGTGAGAAGGAAGTAAAGGTGATGTTCCTGTTCCTGGAATGACATCTACCCCTTGGCCATTAGTTCCTTGTTGGCATCGACTGCAGGTACGACCCCAGTCTCCTTACACACCACCCTCCAGCACAGCAACCAGCTTTCAGGAAGGCTGAGTGCTAACAGTATCTAATGAATAAGGCCCCCTCCCTCCCTCCTTTCTCCCTTTTCCCCTGCTTATACCTGATTCCTCTTTCCTCTTTCTTCCTCCCTTGCCCACTCCTCCCTGTATCCATCCTACTGTGCCCTAAACATTGGTGTCTCCCAAAACTTGTGATGTTGCAACATAATCCCCAACATAACCTCCAACATAATGACAGTATTAAGGGGTGAGGCCTTGGGAAGTGATGATATCATAAGGGCTCTACCTTCATGAACAGAATTAGCACCCTTAAAAAAAAGGCTCTAGGGGTTGGCTCTGTGGCACAGCAGGTTAAAGCTCCAGCCTGCACCACTGGCAACACATATGGGAGCCGGTTCGAGTCCTGCTCCACTTTCAATCTGCCTCTCTGCTATAGCCTGAGAAAGCAGCAGAAGATGGCCCAAGTCCTTGGGGCTCTGCACTCATGTGGGAGACCAGGAAGAAGCTCCTGGCTCCTAGCTTGGCTTCAGATCATCTCAGTTCCAGCCATTGCAGCCATTTGGGGAGTGAACCAGCAGATGGAAGACCTCTCTCTCTCTCCATCTCTACTTCTCTCTGTAACTCTGTCTTTCAAATAAATAAAATAAATCTTAAAAAAGGAGGCTCTAGGGAGCTCCCTTTTCCCCTTCCACCACATGAGGATACATAGCAGGCACCATCTATGAAGAATGAGTCCTCATCACACACTAAATATATTGGCACCTTAATCTTGAACTTCTCAGCCTCCAGAACTGTGAGCAATAACTTCTGTTGTTTATAAATTACCCAGTCTAAGGTATTTTGTTACAGCAGTACCAAGAGAGCTAAACATCTCCCTGTCTTCCTTTCTGACATTGCCATGAGCCTGGGTTTTTGGTTATGCACACGTCACCAATTGGTTTGTACTCTGTCTTGCAATGGGAAAATTCTTTTACTTTATTCAGACAGGAGTCCCCCCTACAAGACTAGATCCAAAGTATAAAATGGCCCATGGAACTCCAGAAACAGGCGAGATTCCTTTCAGATGCTAACATGATAGAAAGCCTAGTGGAGGAGGTGGTATTCGATCTTGGCTTTGAATGGTGGAAATAATGTTAGCAGAGGGGAAGCAAAGAAGATATTAGTAGAGGGAACTCAGTAAGCAAAGCATAGAAGTGAGAAAATGGATGGCAGTGTGGATAAGCAGTTCCATTTGGTTTGATGTCAGTGCATTTGAAAAGATGCAGTGACTAAACTGAGAAGGGCAGTGAATATCTTGGTCTTTTGGAATTTAAGATTTCAGTTCTTAGAACAGGACATGCATAGTCACAGGAAAGATTTGCTGAGTATATGGAGAACACATTCATCTGGCAGCATTGATTTAACCCCTCTCTTCTGCTCTTGTGTGCACAGAGCATTATACTGCTTACAAATTATTTGCACACTCATTTCATTTACTTCTTAGAATAGCTCTGCAAGGTATGCAGAACAGCTTTGGTACAGATGCAGAAACTGAGACCCACATAAAGGAGGCAGCTTGCTCAAGGTCACACAAAGAGGTAATGCCAGATCCAGGACTAGAACCTATGGAGCTCCTGTTGCCTAGGCCAGGGGTCTCTCCCAGATGCTATACCCTGTCTCATGTAAGGGTGGCAACACTGGGCATGGAATGACAGCAAGCCCTGACTTCATTTTCCAGGCCCAGGAAATGTGAGAGCAAGACTCTCACTGTGACGGATGGCAGCCCATTAGCTTTCAGGGGCCCCAGCCTGGTGCCCATAATACAGCTGGTACTAAGCAGTGATATTGCAAGACAGGGAAAGGTAGCAGCCCCAGGCACTGGGATAAGCCCAAAGTGAGGGGGTGGGCATATCAGATGAGCAGAGCTCACCCTTTCCATGTCTAGGAATTAGCAGAGCCCTGACTTCACTTTTCATGGCTCTTTACAAATTCTAAAAGGGCTTCACCGTTCCCCTAGCCTCAAGAAAACCCTGCTCCTCCATGGTCAAGTTAACGATCAACTGCTCATTCTAGTGTTTTCTGAGCTGTACTACTTGTAGGAACAGAAGTGGGTATCTTCGAGTCACTACCCCGCCTGCTAGTCCCTACTTCATCAATGTCCTAGTAGGTCGCCCCTTCCCAGTAGTTAGGCTGATGGCAGGGTGGCCAGTAACTTCTTCACCTCCTTTTGCACTGACTGCATTTCAGCAAACTTGGTCTCACCTGTAAATGCAGCTCCCCTTTCTGGAAAGAATTGCCTGCTTTTCCAGGAGTTACATTCCTAGGGTCCTATGGTTTGCCCTCACAGAATCTCCATTCTTTACTCAACAAATATTTCTGAACTATACTCCATGCTAGGCATGACCCCTATATTTTCTCTCCTTTTCCTCCTTCACTCTCCATCTCTGATTCCATGTTCAACCACTTGAATCTCTCATCCAGTAACACATTAAATTTGGATCAAGCTATTGTCTTCACTTAAGCTTCAGTTGATGAACATCATAGAAAAAATTGAAATAACTAATCATCATGGAAATCTAGAGTTGAGAGTAGAACAATTGTTACCAGAGGCTCAGTGGATGGGAAGATGCTGACCAAAGGGAATAGACAAGAGGAACAGGCTTTTTAAAAAGATGTATTTATTTATTTGAAAGGCAGAGTTACAGGGTGGGGGAGATATCTTCCATCTGCTGGTTCACTCCCCAGCTGGCTGCAATAGTCTAAGCCAGGAGCCAGAATCCTCTTCCAGGTCTCCCACATGAGTGCAGGCACCCAACTTGGGCCCTCTTCTGATGCTTTCCCAGGCCATTAGCAAGGAGTTTGATCAGAAGTAGAGCAGCCAGGACTTCAATCAGTACCCATGTTAGCATGGGATGATAGCGTTGCAGGCAGGGGCTTAACCCTCTAGGCCACAGCACCAGCCCTGAGGAACAGGCTTTGAGATCTGTTGAGATCTGCATAGCAGGGGGACTACACATCAGAAACAATGTATTATATATTCATAATAATTCAAGAGAGTAAATTTCAAATGTTTCACCATGAAAAATGATAGGTAAGGGAGGTGATAAATGTTTTAATTTCATGCCTCATTGTATAGGTATATCAAAACCTCATGGTGTGGGGCCAGCACTCTGGCTTAGTGGGTAAAGCCGCTGCCTGCAGTGCCAGCATCGCATACTGGCACCAGTTCAAGCCCCAGCTGCTCCACTTCCGATCTAGCTCCCTGCTAATGTGCCTGGGAAAGCAGCAGAAAATGGCCCAAGTCCTTGGTACCCTGCACCCATGTGGGAGACCTGGAAGAAGCTCCTGGATCCTGGAGTTGGATCCCCCCAGGATCAGCCGAGCTCTGGCGGTTGCAGCCATTTGGGGAGTGAACCAGTGGATAGAAGATCTCGCTTGCTCTCTCTGTCTCTCTCTGTAACTCTGCCTTTCAAATAAATAAATAAATATTTGTTTAAAATCTCACATTGTGTCCCATAAATATGTACAATTACAGTTTGTTAAAAATATTAGCAATTTATTTAGAAAATAAACCTAAAGTGCTAATTTCCATTAAGTATTTATTATGTGCTCAGTAATCACTTTTCTTTTTTTAAATTTATTTATTTGAAAGTCAGAGTTACACAGAGAGAGGAGAGGGAGAGGGAGAGAAAGAGAGAGGTCTCCCATCTGCTGGTTCACTCCCCAGTTGGACACAACGGCTGGAGCTGTGCTGATCCAAAGCCAGGAGCCAGGAGCTTCTTCCAGGTTTCCCACATGGGTCAGGGGCCCAAGGACTTGGGCCATCTTCCACTGCTTTCCCAGGCCATAGCAGAGAGCTGGATCAGAAGTGGAGTGGCTGGGTCTTGAACCAGCGCCCACATGGGATGCCAGTGCTTCAGGCCAGGGTGTTAACACGCTGCACCACAGCGCTGACCCCAGTAATCACTTTTCATGAATTCACTTCATTTATTTCCACAGCTCTGCTTTACTTATTCCCATCTTACAGATGAAGAAATTGAGGTGCAATGAAGTCAAACAACTTGCTCAAGGTCACATAGCTAGGAAGCAGGCTCTCGTAAGTAAAACTACAGGCTATGCATTCCTGTAGTTCCCAGCTGGGCCTTTATCAACTAGCCCATTCTCTCCAGTCCTTGTCCAACATTAACAAAATTCCTTGAACCTCTGCCCTCTACTGCTTTTGCTCTGTCAACTGCGGAGTTTTCCTCCCATCACCCAGAGAAGGTAGAGTTCATTGAGCAAGACATCTTCAAGCTTCTATAAGAATAAACTTGTACTGACACCACCCATCCTTCCTTCTAGTCTTGGTCCCTTCTCCCAGCCAAGGCTAACTCATTAATAGGAGTCTATCTCCCCTCCCCCCACCCTGGCACATCCCCCCCTCCCCCCCCGCCGCCGCCATCAATTGTCCTGTCACCTGTATCTTCTACTTGATTGATTTTTCCCCTTAGCATATAAACAAGCTCACATCCTTCCATTTGGTAAACGCAAACCTGGATCCCAGGGCTCCCTCTAGCTACCACCCCGCTGCAGTCTGGCATATACCTCACTCCTGCTCTGAACTGGCCTTGCTCACATCACCAGTGAATTGCCGGATCTACATCCAGTGGCGTCTTTTCTCTTTATCTTGCCAGACTTCTGGGCAGCGTCCGACACATACACTCTGGGTAGCACTGTTGTTTATAAAACCCCAGTGCTTTTCTTGGCTTCTAGGAGAGCCGGCTCTCCTGGCCCCACTCTCACTGTGTCAATCCTTCCCTGTCAGAAATTCGTGCACTCCCGTTCCTTACTCCTTTCTTTCACTCACACCCTTCAACTGAAGTGCCATCAGGGCCATCTTACACGTGTATCCAGAATCCAGCCACTCCTCACTACCTTTGCAGCCTCCACTCTGATTTGAGGCATGAGTCTCTCTCACCTGGACAACTACCAGAGTCTCTTTCCTGGCTTCTGAACTTCTTCCCTTGCTGCTACAGCTCTCTAGATGGTTTGCCAAGATCATGCAATTCCTCAGCTCAAAATCCTACATAGTCTAAAGTCTTTAAAATGACTCAAAAAGCCAAACAACATCTGCCCCCTCCCATGTCCTCTCTGACTCCCCTTCTGCTTCCCCCTTCACGCACTCTGCCCCAGCTGCACTGGATGTCCTCTTGTTTGTCCACTAACATCCCAGCATGTTGTCACCACAGGGCCTTTGCACCTACTGCTCCCACTGCTTGGAACTTTCTTCTTCTAAATATGCTCGTGGTTTGCTCGCTTAGTTCCTCCAGATATTTGACTGAATGTCACCTTCTCAATGAAGCCTATCCCAACCTCCCTGTTTAAAACAGCACCTCCTCCATCAGTACTCCCTGTACTCCTTCCCTGCTCTCTCTTTCTCCCTCACATTTATTGCTCTCTCACATATTGTACAATTTTCATATGCACTTTGTTCTTTGTCAGCCCTCATAAAGCATCCATTATCATGGCAAGAAACAATAAAAAATAAAATGAGAATACAAATGAATAAATAACAATAAGAAATAATATGCCAGGAGGTGGTAAATGCTAGGAATAAGAAAAAAGGATGGGGCTGGCATTGTGTCACAGCAATGCCGGCATCCCGTATGGGCACCAGTTTGGGTTCTGGAGGCTCCATTTACATTCCAGCTTCCTGCTAACGTGCCTGGGAAAGCAGCAGAAAAATGGTCTAACTCCTTGGGCCCCTGCACCCACGTGGAAAATCCTGATGAAGCTCCCAGCTCCTGGCTCTTGGCTGCAGCCTGGCCCAGCCCTGGCTGTTGCAGCTATTTTGGGAGTGAACCAGCAGATGGAAGACCTATCTCTAACTCTGCCTTTCAAGTAAAATAAATTTCAAAAAAAGAAAAAGACTAATTAAAGATTGGAAAATAAAGGATGTAGGAATGAGAACTTCTATATTACATGACAATACTTCAAAAAGTTCAAGGAAAAAGTAAATTAAAAGGATGAGTTTATTTTGGTATAAAAATTTTAAATGCATGATAGTTTTTTCATAATTTACACTTCCCTTTATCATGAAAAGTGCACTAAAATAAGCTCATGCTTTTAATTCCATGTGTCCATGAATGTTTTTGAAGTACCTCATATAGCATGGGAAGCGCTTACTATTAGCGACATTTGAGCAGAGATCTGAAGGAAGTGAAGTGAAACCCATGCTGATATCCAGAGGACAAACATACTGGGCACAGGGAACAGCAAATGCAAAGGCCCGGATGTGGGATTTCTGACATGTCAAACGTGGAATGTTCTAAACAGGAGCATTATGTTTTCCTCATCCTGTTTCTAGATTCCCTGGTGCAGCAAATGGCAACACCATCTAGCAGTCCCTTGTCTGAGTGAGAAATTGCAGGTTACTGGTTCATGAGTTGTGTTCCTCCTGCACTAGACTGATTGCCCTTGAGAGCAGAATTTGTGTCTAGTTCACCATTCTAGGTGATGGATGCAGCCTGGTACAGAGGAGGTACTCAGCAAATGGCAATGTTATACTACACTGATGGATGTTGGCAACTAAGCTTAATATCAGGCCTGAAAATGCCTCACCTGGTGATGGTCAGCAAACTTATACTCAGTACTGAGTCTGTGCTACAGTTTCTGATGGGTGCTGAGCTACAAAGAGGAACAAGAGATTCTGGGAAACTCACCTGCGACTGCACAAGCAAAAGGAATCTATGCGCAAAGAATCACAGACTCAAATGTACTTCTATTAAAAGTGGTTTCCAAGTCGTATAATGAACTCTATAATTTTGAATGTCTGTACATTGGAGCAGCGGTTGTAATGGTGATAGTAGTAATGGTAGTTAACAGCAGCAGCTAGCACTTACTGAGAGCTTTGTATGGACCAAGTCCTGTGCCACTTTACATGAAATACTCAATTCTTACCACAATCCTGTGACCTGGGGACTATTATTAGCCTCACTTTGTAGAAGTGAACATTGAGACTCAGAGAGGTAAATTAACCTGTCCACATCACATTGCTTCTAAGTGGCATCTCAGCCCAGGCAGAGCCACTATACTGTGCTGCTTCTTTAGCAAGAACACACTTAAGTAGCTGAGTCTCGGTTTACCCCAGAAGTCATGGTCTTTTGTACTCTGGCCCTTTCTCGGTAGGCTCATTTCCAGATCTATCTTTCTGCCCTACAGAAATTCTCAGCTGTAGCCCTCAAGAATCCTAGCTCTTGCCCAACCCACCATACCCTTTCACAATAATGCACTTTGGCCTCAGCAGGAAAGCTTTCTTTACTTTTCTGCCTTGACTCAGTCATCAAGGCTATCCTCCATGGAGCTTTCCTCAGATGCCTCTTCCCACCCTGGTAGACCAACAGTTTCACTTTCAGCTCCTCTTAGAACCTCATGCCCAGGTCCCCCCAGAAGGTTACCACTGTGCTGCTTCCTCCCAATATCTGTTAACAGGCCTAGCATAGAGCAGGTGCCCATGCAGCACATATCAAAGACAGAAATGGACATTGTCATCATGCAGCCTCCAGTTTATGAAATTGCCTCCACATAGCCTGCTTGTCTGTCTTCATGGGCTTTTCACTGTAGCCACAAGACGCTGGGCAGAAGGGGCTTAATCTCCATTTGGCAGGTAAAAAAGCTTAAGAAAGAATTCCTTCGGTCCACCACCAGCTCGTGTCTTAACCACACAAGTTGATCTCCTGCCAGTCAGCATGAAGGATGGGGCCTCAGCGGGGTCCCTCTGAGAGGAGGCATTTTGGGGTAAAGGTTTATGGACACACTTGGTCTTTCCGTAATCACCCCTGGGGAAGAGTGGACCGAAGGCTCTCCTTTGCCCTGTGCACACATATAATCTCCCCTCAAGGCTCAGGAATATCAGGACCACAATAAAAGGCCCGGTTAGGAGGCCTTCTTAGCAATTCAAAGACTTTTATTTTCCCCTGAAGCCCTGCTCCTTTTGGGTTCAGCCCCAAATCCCAAAGCTGACTGACACAGCAGAATGTTTGGTGGCGAGGCAGAGGGCATGGAGGACGGTCTCCCGTGACAGGGGAGCAGCACAATAGTATCCTGGGTTATTTCAAGGCTGCCACCTGACTACTTTGCACACCTCCCCTCTTCCTGTTCTCACAGCTGATGCTGCCCTGGCTCTTCGTTCCCCTGGGCTCCAGATTTGGAAACTGTTTTCTTCAAATCATAATCTTGGCCTACTTCAGAGAGAATCAAAGTTCTGAGTGAAATATGAGCAGGTGGTGAGTGACCAGAGCCAGGAGGCATTGGGAAGTCTATGATGGAGGCTCTGCAAAAGGAAAGAAACTTCCTGATCAAGCCCAATGAACAAGAAAGCATTCTGCAAAGCATGAAAGCACAGCATCAGGGGAATGTCACAGTCCAGGCATCCAGGTGGGGAAACTGAGGCTAGGCAGAAGAGATTTACTTAACACAGTTGCATAATGAGACAGCAGCAATTTCCCATTCCCCACCATTGATTCAGATCTGGAACTAGGATTGGGAGGGTTCTGATATTCGATCTTGATCTTTATTGAAGATGTACAGAATGTCCTGGAAGGTCATGGAAGGTCACAGAATACTGTAGGAAGAGTTGAGTTGAACTGTCAAATCTCAGAGAGATCAAGGGAGCCAATGAGTCTACTTACAGAGATGGAGTGGCTGAGAAAGGAAAATGGATTGGTCAAAATCTCATGAGTCGGAGGCAGAGCTGAAGCCAGATTCCAGCCCCAGCAGCCATGCCCCTTCCTCTTCCCCACACAAGCAGAGGCAGCAGGGCAACGCTCACCAGTTCAGCAGCTGGATCTTTTCAAAGCAGACAGGACCCCATGGAGCAGCAGAGAACACTCCCGAAATACAAAACTGGCATGCATTGTTCTCTAATCCTTCCCCCTCTCCTCAGCCTTAATCCACCCTCCTGCCTTTTGAGACTTTCACAGTTTTAGGGCAGGGCCTTCTGGATATTCTTGAGCTAGTGGTAGAACTGGATTCTTTGTTGCCTCAGTTCACCTGGCCCTGGCAGCCATTAATGCCACTTAATGTCCTCAGGCTAGTTAGAGACCCAAGCTGGGCTGGCCCCCTGCCACATCTCAAAGAGGAGGGCAAGGCTGCTACAGGCCTACTCCCTGTGTGTTCAGCACAACCTCCCGTCTCGGCTGGTACAAGATTTTTCTCTCAACATCTAGACTTTTCAGGGACAGGGACCTGTAGACAGTCAGGCTCACAGTTAAAGGGGAGTGAGAAGGGTCTCTGGAGACCTTGGGGATCTCCAGAAGGCTCTGTGCAAGGCGGGGAAACATCTCCCCATAGAAGAAAAGTTAAAGCAGCCCTGAGTGAGGAGTTTGGGGCTCCGGAATCCAAATCTGCCCCTGTCTAGGACAGGCTGGGGAACTTTGGGGAAATTCCTTCCTTTCTCCAGGCAGTAGCGGGCCTGTCAGTAACGGGTGGAAGTCGACCTCAGTCTCCCTAAGGGCCCTGGGGTGCTACAGAGACCAATGAAGCTGGGGCGCAGGAGCTGCAGCTTGCTTGCCTAGCAGGTGAGTGCCTCCTCTGGGTGGTCTGGGAGTGCGAGCCACAGAGCCTTGTCTCTGCGCCTAAGGATGGGCAAGCCAAGGTGCCAGGGGGCTATGAAGTCTTCCCAGACCCCACCCACCCAAACTCTACCAGCTTCCCTCCCCGCTGCCCTCTAGCTCTGGGATGAACGGCCAGGTGGCAGCCAGGGCACAGAAAAATGAATGCAGGCGGCCACGAAAATGGGAGTGCGTACAAAACCGAAACCGAACTCCAGGGATCCAGCGAACTCCATCCGGGAGGGACCGGCCCATCCAGCCAGCGGTGTAGCCACGCCGCAATCCGCCTGGCGTGGGGGCGGGAGCGGGGAGCCCCAGAAAGGGTTTCCGCACCCTCTCCGCCTCTTGCCAACGCCACGCCCGCGCTTATTTGCATTTAAAGAGAAACGCACCAAGGAAAACAGTGGGCAGTCCAGGCACGCCTTCCCACCATAGCGATTGGGTCATACGCCCGCCAATCAACGCAATGACGCCCCACCCTGTGGCCGTGGAGTCCGGTGGGGAGGGGGTATGGGGGAGCTGCCCAAAGCCTGGGGAAGGGGAGTCAGTGCAGGAGGTGACTGGAGCCGCGGCGGCGGCGCCAGGAGCAGCGGTGGCGGCGCTCTCGGCCGCGGCAGCCGAGGATCCAGCCGCGGCCAGGGCGGCGCAGCAGACAATAACCGGGCTGGGAGCCGGACCGGGCCGGGTAAGCATTGCGCGCAGCCAGGAGCCTCCGCCTGCGGGCGGTCGGGTGCATTCCCGCGTGCTTCGCTCGGGTCGCCTGGAGGAGGGCGCTAAGGACTGGACTGGTTGGATAGAGGCCGCTGGCCTCTCTCCTTTGGAGCCCGCTTTACAGACTGTCCGTGAGGGGCCCAGCGGCCGCGAGTCCCTTGGGAGCGGGCGACCAAGGCTGGGGGTGGGGAGGGCGAGCTAGCCTGGGCCATGCCTCCAGGCTCTCCGGGGAGGCGGGGATGGGCCCGCACGTGCTGCCGCGCAGTCCCGGGAGGGGCGCCGCCAGCCCGTACCCCAGGCCGTGCATCTGTAGGCCGGGAGCTCCGCAGCTTTGTTGTAGCACATTTGCTGGAACAGCTGTGTTACGCGGGTACTGCTCACCCCAGCGGCCCTGCTGCGGCCCCTCCCCTCCGCTGCGCATCTCTTGCCTCTCCCTCCTCTCTGCGGGCGAAGCCGGCGCCCTGGTTCGGGCCCCAGGGGGACTGGCTTTGGCGTGGATTAGCCTATCCACACTGTCTGCCCCCTCGCTAGGGGAGCTCCCTCGGGCCTGAGGGAAGCTCCCTTGGGCCTATGGGCTGCTTGCTTCCCTTCGGAGCCTCGGCCTGGCGGCCCCAACCAACCGCGCCCCCTCCTCCTGGGCCTCCGGGCGCATCTGGCGCCCGCCTCCGCGGGCTGGCGGGCCGGCAGCGGGCTCTTGCTGATCCTTGGGTCAGAGCTGCAGCGCAAGCTAGTCCTTGGGTTAGGGCTGCAAGGCCGCTTTGTCTCCCCCCCCCCCCCCCGCCCCGGCCTCTCCTCTTTTTCCCTTGGAGGGGCACTGGCGCGCTTTTCTCTAAGGCCTCCTGTTTAAAAATATCCATAGGCGCAGTGTTGTGCGGGAATTTCCGTGCCAGAGGCCGAGGAGCCAGTCATTGTAGTAGGGGACGGACGCACCGTCGCTGTGTATGTGAAAGGGCTGGTGCATGGGAGTCGAGCCTGACAACTTTGCAGTTACTTAAAATATCCAACCCGCCTGGCCACTGTCATTGTCTGCTAAAGACACCTCTGACACTGGTGACCGCCCAGACGCCGGACTTTGCCTGGGCTGCTGCTCAGGCGGTGAGGGGGCTGTGCCCGCCTGGCGCGCCACAGCCCAGACGCCCAGGCAGCAGCTCAACTGGCCCCGCAGAGCTGAGCTAGCCTCCGTTTGCTCAGGTTCGCCATGGCGTGGGCCGCAGGGTCAAGGCGAGCCTTGTCCCGCACACAAACACCTCCCTCTGCGGCTCTGCCCGCCTGCCGCAGCGGCGTGGGCATGGGCAGGGTGGAGGGCACTGCGCTGTTGGACTCCCTCCTGCCTCACCCGTGGGGATTCCAGCTCAGCCCCCACCCTCCCACCCCCAACCCCGTGCAGCTCCCCTCATTCGGCCCCACCCACTGCACAGGCACTGCACCACGGTGCACCTCTGGCACTGGGCTCTGTAGGCCTTTCTGAGGAACAGGAACCTGGCAGGCTCTGCTTGGACCTTTGATCAACCTCTGAGGGTGGAGAACCCCGTGGGCTGCAGGGCCCAGGCGAAGCCTGGCCACCCTTGCGGAGGGGCAGTAAGACCCAGTAAATCCCTGACTTGGGGGAAGGCTAGCTGGGGACCTTTTTGACACCAGCCAGGACTGCAGAGACCAAGGTACAGTCACCTCCCACCGTGACCAGGCCTCCACTTGTGGCTGGATCTCTCCAGTTCAGGGTAGAACGTGCCCCCTGCCTTGTTCAGGCCTACAGCCCCCTAATGTATCTCACTGCTCTATGTAATTCCCTTCCCCACATCCAAACCTACTGAGCCTCCACCTGCCCAGATCCTCTTCCCTGGCAGGCCCCAGTTCTAGGCCTACCTTCTCCTTGGTGCCTTTTCTGCCTCCCTGTTTGCCACCCATGGTGACTTTTCCCTCACGGCCTCCCCCCACCATCAACTCCTCCAGGGCTACCTGCATCTCCTGGGCATTTTCAGGCTTAAATTATAATACAGGGCAGACTGTAATTAAGTTTCCCTACCTCTGCTTTGTCTCCCTGGTATTGCGGATGTCTGGGTTCTCCCAGAACCCTTCGGAGAAACAATTGAAACCTGCACCTCAGCCACAACTCTCTCAAAACTTAGCAGTGCAGGGCATTTAGTGAATGCTCCCAAGGACTTGCTCTCTTTGTAGAGCAGCTGAGAAGACCTTCACCTTTCCAACTTGTGCTTGCCCTGATTGGCAAGTGACTCGAGAAAGGATACATGTGGCTCAGATATTTATTGAGTGTGCCTTATGAGCATGGAGAAGGGGTCTAGGTTCCAACTGCAAGAATAAAAATTGTGATGGATCCCCCAACAGGAAGCTCTGCATTTGGACGGCTCAGACCCTAGATTTTGCATACCTTTGGTTGCTAACTCAGGGGCATGCTGCTGTGGAGAGCGAGGAATGACTTGTGTGTGCCAGGAGATCTTCCTGGGAAGCTGTCGGAAAGTACAAGGACTTGGTAGGCAGAGGGCTAGCAAAAATTCGGAATGGGAAAGAGTGGCTGGCAGACAGGGTGAGTGAGCTGACTGACTGTTTTGCAGTTGAGATGGTCTGGCCCAGAAGGAGAGAAGAGGTTGGAGCCCAGTGCTGGGGATGCCCAGATACACAAATACTTCTCCTTTTGGGAGAAGGGTACATTAAAAAGTGGGGAATTGGGAGGCATTGACATTTTTGTGTGTATAAAGATGCCATAGTAAAAAGTGGGGTTTTGAGAAAATTTTAGAATGGGGTCTTAGGAAGGGGTTGGAAGCCTGCTGCAAGTTTGGAACTAGGGCTGAGATCAGGCTATCTCCAAAAGGCAGCTTCACCATGTCAGCTTCCCTTCAGCCTTTTCGAAGCAACTGGGGACAACCTGGATTCCCAAATACCAATGCTGCAAAGGTTGAGAAATGTTCCCTAGGGCCCTGCTGCACCCTTTCCTCTTAATTGGACAGGCCTTGGGGGAGCACCAGTTTGTACCCCTATGCCGCCAGGGTTTGCTGAAGGTCACATAGCTATTTAGGGATAGGCTTTGGCCTCTTGTGCAGCAGATCTTTCCACTGTGCCCCAGGCTCCAGCAGCCTTAGCTCCAGGCAGATGTCATTAACCATCCCACCCCCTCCCCTCACCTTCCCCATTCCTTAAGAGGCTGAGTTAACTTGGAGGCTCCATCTGGGAAACCTCTTTTCTTTTTCATGCCTCTTTGGCCTCTTGGTCTGCAGCCTGTTGAGGGTTGAAAGTTTCAGAAAGAGGGGAGGTTGGTTGGGAAAAGTTGGCAGGAATGATTCCTTCCTAGGATAGCAGAGGTGTTAAACATTCCTCAAGAACTGTTACATTTATACTCTCAGAAAGTGTGTGTGGGAGAACAGCACTGCTGGGTTGGTCCAGGAAATTAAGAGAAGGAGAGAAATAACAGCAACCCTGGCCCGAGCATGAGCATTTTTGTCCAGCTTCTTCGCTTAACAGATAAGCCACCTGCGGCTAGAAGCAGGGATGCTCAACATTTTTCCATCAATTATCCTGCCTTGAATCCTGCCCAGACAGATAAACTAGGTGATAAAGGTTGAGCCCCCGAGGAGGTATTTCATAGCCTTCCTGTGTCACTCATTCCTGGGTCACCCATCTCACTGCCAGGAAGTTCTTTCTCAGAGCTGATCTGAGCCTCTCATGCTATAGTTAAGCCTTGCTTTGTGGTGTGTGTTTGTGTGTGTGTGTGTGTGTGTGTGTGTGAGCGTGCGCGCGTGAAGGGCTGGAGGGGAGAGCAGCTGGCCACCATTGCTTTTCTGCTTAATAACCCACTGGAGATTTCACAGGCATTAAACCATCTCTCCACCCCTAACTTCTGTTCTCGGAATTAAATAATCACAGTCTTTCATCTCCTCCGCTCTTATTTTTCAAACCCATGCGTGTATAAGGGTATCTCCAGCAAGGCAGGCAGGGAAACCAGAACCTCTGCAGAAATGCAGGTACCAGCTAACTGAGGGTGTGTTCGCTCTCCCTCCCCTATTGAGTTTAGGGGAAAATATGGACAATGGAAAGAATGGCCCGAGGGGGCTTGGTGGGGTCAGAGGCAGGCATACTGGTGCTGCAGGGGCCTTTACAAACCTTTGATCTGCATTTCTTGTCATGGAGCCCTCATTGCTTTCATCTCCTATAGGTTTTTTCCCCCTGCTGGGCCTCCAAGCAGATTGCAACCCTCCTTCTCTAGCCGGCACTCCCCAGCCCTCCCTCCCTGTCTGCTCAGCTCTCCCTGCTGCAGGTTGCAGCTCTTTTCCGGGGAGAGAGGGCTAGATCAAGGCAGTTCTGGGCTCTGTTGGGAATATTCCAAAGCCGGGACTAGTGTATTTTCAATGTGTAAAATATTGGGGGAAGGGCAGTTGAGGAGTGCAGCTGGCCCATAATGGGCTTCTTTCCTGCAGTGGTGGACTGAGTCCAATCAGGTAGGTACCTGGACTTTCCAGCATAGCCTAGGACTCCCAAAGCCAATCCAGGGCCCTCCCATCCCCCAACTGTGCCATTTAGCAGCTGCTAGAAAATTGAACATGCTACCTTCCCTCCCCCAGCCACTCAGGGCAATCTGAAGTCAAGCAGACTGTTTGGACCAATCTCCCATTTCTTGATGGGGAAACTAAGGCAGAACAAAGAAGAGATTTACCCAAGGATACACCTAAGTCCAAAGCTCCAGGTCCCCAAACTAAATCGTCCTCCTCAAAGCACACTGTCCCGATCACCTTCCAAGACTCCCTCTCCCCACTCGGTTGCCCACCTAGGGTGTGGTGAGTAGAAAGGTGGCTGCCTAAGAAAGTCTGAGGTCTCCAATGTCCACTTGGCCTAGCTGCCCCGCTGCTGCCGGCTTTCTCTGGCCGCCCTGTCATCATCTGTGTCCCTGAGGTTAGCTCCTCTCTTGTTCTTCATCTGCACTGGGGGTGGGAGAAGGGGGCCTCCATTTCTTACCTCACCCTTGCTGGGCTCCTGCTGACATGGTGAAAGCCTACGGAGGCTACTCACCTTGGATACATTGCTCTGTAAGGAGGCTTGGGAGCCTGGGCGGGGATTGGCTCCCAATGCCCCAGGCAGGTAGGGGGCCAGAGCTGCCTGAGGAGAAAGCTGAGGCATCAGGGCAGTCCATTTGTAGGGAGAAGCAGTGTCTGGGTTTCCCCAACTAGAAAGAAACTCCTGTGGATTTGGGGCTGGGCCAAGGGGCAGAGAAATGTGGCCTGGAAACCTGCAAGACTGCATGCAGGCAGAGTGAGCCTTGAAGGTCAGGCAAAGGGGTTTGGCCCCGATCCTGTAGGCAATGCGGAATAATTTGATAAGTAGAGGAGGGATGCACTGAAATCAGGGTTGTAAGAAAATGATTCTGGCATGAGTGTGCAGGAAGGCTTCGATGGGAGGGGAAGGCAGGGGCGGGGCTTTGGCGTTGCGGTAGGGCGGGACTAGAGGGAGCTCAGCTAAGAGGCTCGTGTCATCTTCTCAGGAGCTGGAGAGCAGAAGGAGACTGCAAGCAAGGCTGTCACAAGGGCCATTTATCGACCATCTGTTTGGTGCCCAGCGATCAGTTTGCCTTGACATTGATCATCTCTAATCACATCTCACCACAGCCCTGCATGGTAGGTAGTGTTTTCTTCATTTTATGGATAAGGCATTTGGGTCTCAGAGATGGCAGGCCACTTGTGGAAAGCACACAGCCTGGAAGGGGCAAAACGAACTGGCATTCTGGTTTCAGGCTGACAAGTTCCAGCTGAATTTATGCTGTTGGAGCTCCCGCTCTGTGCTGGTCGCAGCGACTGTGAGAGGCAGGGGGGCTCCATTGATGAGAGACAGATGAACCGACTGGGGCCTGCTAGAGTGAGTGGCGCAGGGCTGAGTATGTGAATGCGTCCACAAGGGACTGGTAGGGAGAGAAGGCCCAGTCTGGCATCTCTGCTGCATCTGGAGTTGGCGAGCTGCCTCCTGGAGGGAGAGCTGGCCTCAGCAAGAAGTCCTCCAAGTAGGAGAGTGCTGGTCGCAGGGGCAGCTAGAGGGGCTCCGTCAGCAACCTCTGCAGTTTTGCCAAAGGCTACCAGGCTGAGCAGCCTTGCCTTCAAGCCCTGATTAAAAAAAAGAAAACAGTTTTGAGAGCAGGCCTTGGCTTTAGAAATGGGATGTTCAAGTTCCAGATAATCTCCGAATTTGTTCTCCTTAAAAAGCTCACATTCTGCATCTATGTCCACACTGGCAAGTTTCTGTTTCAGCCTCTTCTGGGCCCCTCGGGCTTATCTCTGGAGGAAAACGGGAGTCAGAGGGACGCGTTCCATAGTTTGGGCGGAGTGCTGTGGGGTTGCTGATGAGGAGAGCAGCCACAAGCTGGATTGGCGGCTCCAGAGTCCGAAGTCCTCAGGCTTTCTGGAATGTGCTGGGCGGGGCCAAAACAGCAGCAGCCTGTGAGGACTGCAGAGAAAGCTCAACTTGGCTAGGACAGAAGTGGGGTGGGAGGGGAGATGATGGCTCTTACAGGTGTGAGGAGAACCTTTGCAGTATTCACATTCAGTCTTCTTCCTTTGGCTGGGGGCCCTGTCCAGTGCAATAGAGTGGCATGGAATTGGGACCCAAGAGGCCTGGGAGTTAGTGTGGCTCTGTCACCATCCTACTGTGTGACCTTGGACAAGTCCTTTCCCAAGTAGGCACACTTTCCAGTTCTGTGGCCAGACATGACTCATGCATGCTGGGAAGGGAAAAATGGGATTCGGGGTGGGGAGTGTTTTATAGACTGGTGGTACCCTAAGTGGGTGAAGGATGTCTGTTGATTTGCATTTCCTTTGATATTGGTGCTTTTAGCTGAGTTTGAGTTTTTGGCCTTTCTGGCCTGGGCTAGTGAACCGGGCTTGGTTGAAATTCTCAGATAAATGAGAGCTGATAGCCAGTAGCTCACTCTTTTGGGTCCGTGAATGTGGAAAAGTTGGCTAAATGAGTAAGTACAGCCTCCTATTGGAGTCACTGAAGCCCAAGGAGGTTTGGTCACCTACTTAAAGGGCCCCGGGGGTCACCCTATCCAATCCTGACTGAGGTGGTATTATAGCTAGAAGCTGCCCGAGCCTGGTTTCAATAAAATAGTAAATGTTCATTGCTATAATGTTTTGAGTTTCTGCTTTGTAACACATTTTATTTGATACTTTATATACATTGGTTTTGCTGCCTACAATAGGGATGCACTCTCAAGGCCTCTTGTTACTATTGAGAAAACTGAGGCACAAGCATGTGAAATAGCTCGGTAGATTTCTCCCAGCTGGAAGAGCTGATTCCAGTAAAGAACTGGCTGGCTTGGGATAGGAGTGGGGGTGGGGAGGGCTAAGTCCTCATTCTCACTGCTTCTCCCCAACATACAGTAGGGCAGGATGAGCCTGGAGCAGGCTTGCCTCCAGGAAGGCTGCTTGAAACGGGCCTGAGGAATAGGGGCTGGCCAAGGCTGTGCCTCTGGAGCCACTGCGTAAATCCACATACTTCTGTCTCTTCCCTAAACCCAGCCTTCTCTAAGTTGGCTGTGTCAGCCCCAGGAAGCTGAGCTAGGAGCACAGTGTGCAAGGCTCAGGCTGTAACTGTTTTTTTCCTCCCAAAGAAGTGTCTCTGGGGTGGGTCTGAGGCCTGTGGTTTGAGTAGAGGGGGAGAATAAAGAAGCTCTTCTCTGATAGCCAGGACTGCACTGCTTCCAGAATGGCCTTGAGGCTGGCTCTGGGAGTGGGGATGGCCCTACTGCTTCCTTTTTTTGAAGATTTATTTATTTATTTGAAAGACAGAGTTAGAGAGAGGCACAGGTAGAGAGAGAGAGAGAGGCCTTCTATCCTCTGGTTCACTCCCCAGATAGTCGCAATGGCTGGAGCTGCGCCGATCTGAAGGCAGGAGCCAGGAGCTTCCTCCAGGTCTCCCACAAGGGTGCAGGGGCCCAAGGACTTGAGCCATCTTTCTACTGCCTTTCCAGGCCTTAGCAGAGAGCTGGATTGGAAGTGAAGCAGCTGGGACTCGAACCCGTGCTCATATGGGATGCTGGCACTGCAGGCGGTGGCTTTATGCACTACGCCACAGCATCGTCACCCCCCCTACTGCTTTCTGTCTCAGCATTCTCCCTGCTGTGAAAGCAGCAGCTGCAGCCAGAAGTCCCTACCAGGGATACCAGACTAGCTTATCCTCCAGTCCTCCTGAAATGTAGAGAAACAGCCACACAGATTGAGAAACCTGAGGGTTGCATTTAGCAGGGCCACTTTCTTGGCGAGAACCTTGGGGGAAACCAGCACGAGCCTAAGGGAGCTAGAGTCTGTCCCTTGTGTTTTCTGTCCCACTTTACTCCCCTGGTGAACTTGTGTGGTGCTCAGTCAATGCAGTACCACCCATGTGGAAGGACAGCTTTGGGACCTGGGCAGGGATGAGGGAGGCTGTAGCAGTGAGGGAAGAGGTAGGCAGAGTAGAGGAGGTCTAAGTTAGATTTAACTAGGTGGGATAGGCTGGATGGCTGCCAGCTATGAGAGACCCTTGCCTCCTTCCTTCCTAGTGTCTTTGGGGCCTCAGGCTGAGACATTACACAAGTAGCAGGGAGACATGGTCCTGGGAGAGACAGGGCAGGGAGATGAGAGATGGCAGTTTCCAGGCTGATCCTTGCCAGCAAAATTAGGGGGAGGGTTTGAACCGGGGCTGAGACCAAGAAAGTCTGCAACCCAGGGACACACAGCCTTGCCTAGTTCAAGCACCCCCATCACATAGGCAGAAGACTTTTAATTTTGCTCCTGGCAGAGGATTTTATATGGGTCTATGCATATAAAACCTCCTGACACCTGGCTCCCCATCTGCCTGGCCAAAGGAGCGGGTCCCGCACTGCCCCACGGCAAATGGCTTTACAAATGAGCAGCCTTTTACGCAAGGTCTGCTGCTTCCTAAGAAATGGGGATCTGACCTGGAAGGGAGTAATAATGAGAATCATGCCAGTCTTTCTCATTTGCACTGTACTTTGCAGTTTGCAAAGTGCTTTTTGGTGCCCATTATCACATCTCATCCTCGCACCACTGCAGTTGAACTGGAGGGGTGTGTGTGTGTGTGTGTGTGTGTGTGTGTGTGGAGGGGATGTAGGTAGAGGAGCTAGTTCCATCTTGGAATAGCCCACAAGTACCTGAGGCTCAGCAGGCTGGCTTGGCCTGCTCAGGGTCCCTTGGCACACTCCTGTGGCCCAGGCGTCTTCCACAACACACTGCAGATGCCTGTGGCAGGGAAGGGGACAATATTGAAAGCGGTGGTGGACTGGCCTCTGCCCCTACAGCGCACAGGAATAAGGGCAAGTGAAAGCCCAAGAGGACTGCCCTTCAGCTCAAGGTTCTGAAAAGCAGCCCTGTTTGTGATTCACTTTGCCCAATCCCTCTGTGTCCTGGGAACTCCAGTCCCAGCCCCAGCCCCAGTCCCAGCCCCAGCAGGATGGGTCAAGCTTTGATTCATGACCATGTCTGGGTCCCATGAGGCTTCCTTAAGGCCTGGTTGCACTTACTAGTCTCACCTGGGCCTTTTGCTGAATCACTGCCATTTTCACTCAGACGGGAGGTCTGATAAAGCCCACACCAAATGCCTTCTCCTCAAGGCAGCTTTCCTGAGCATTGAGGATGGCTTTCTGCCTGTCATATTTACCCACGGGGTATGATAACAACTCACAAAGGAACCAAACCCTGGCTTGAGAAAGAACAGGACCTGCTCTTTAGCATCTGCTTCATGTTGTACTTTAACCCTGTTAACATAAGGGACTCGCTTCTTAGTTTAGGAACTCCCTAAAAGCCTAGGCTGGGGGTCCCCCTTCTTGGCCTGCCCTGCAGCTCGGAGTTCAGGACCCGTCACTCACTGATTGTGCAGGAGCGGTATGTTTCATGAATCCCACAGAGGTGAATACTGTTTCACCCCAGCTCCCCCATCTCCAATACTATAATGACAACCCTGTCAGTAATTTCAGGGCTGAGCTGAAAACCTCTGTGCTCTGGAAAATGGGGGACTCATGTGGATGACAGAGTCTATGTTCCCATCATACCCTGGGGCAGGGGACTCTGGGTAAGTGAGTGTGTGTGTGTGTGTGTGTGTGTGTGTGTTTGGAAATGGAAGGCACTGTGTGTTGCGGGGGCTCTCATTTATAGGCAGGGCTGAATTGGAATCATGTGATGTCAAATATGCCACACAGCCAGCCATCCCAATCCTTGGAATTTACCCAAAGGAAATTAAATTGGCAAATAAAAGAGCTGTCTACACCTTAATGTTTATTGCAGCTCAATTCACAATAGCTAAGACCTGGAATCAACCTAAATGCCCATCAACAGTAGACTGGATAAAGAAATTAGGGACATGTACTCTATAGAATACTATACAGCAGTCAAAAACAATGAAATGCGGTGATTTGCAACAAAATAAAGGAATCTGGAAAACATTATGCTGAGTGAAATAAGCCAGTCCCAAAGGGACAAATATCATATGTTCTCCCTGATCGGTGACAACTAACAAGCACCAAAAGAAAACCTGTTGAAGTGAAATGGACACTATTAGAAACAGTGGCTTAATAAGACCTTGTCCTGACTGTCGATAAACAACTTAATACTTTATCCCTTTTAGTATTTTTTTTTTGTTCTACTTAATACTATCTGTTGAACTCTGTAATTAACACACAATTATTCTTAGGTGTTTAACTGAAAAGTGATCTCTGTTAAATATAAGAGTGGGAATAAGAGAGGGAGGAGATGTACAGTTTGGGACATGCTCAATTGGACTTGCCCCAAATGGTAGAGTTAGAAACTTACCAGGGGATTCCAGTTCAATCCCATCAAAGTGGCGTGTACCAATGTCATCTCACTAGTCCAAGTGATCAGTTTCAGTTCACAGTTGATCATAATGATAGGTCTAAGAGTCAAAGGGATCACATAAACATGACTAGTGTCTGCTAATACTAACTGATAGAATTAAAAAGGAGAGAATGATCCAACATGGGAAGCAGGATACACAGCAGACTCATAGAATGGCAGATGTCCTAAACAGTACTCTGGCCTCAGAATCAGCCCTTAAGGCATTCAGATCTGGCTGAACAGTCCATGAGAATATTTTAGGCATGGAAAGCCAAGAAACTCTGGCAAAAAAAGAAAACAAAGACCTAAATGAAAGATCTCTGCGAGTGAGATCCCAGTGGAAAGAACAGGCCATCAAAGAAGGAGGTACCTTTCTCTGAAGGGAGGAGAGAACTTCCACTTTGACTATGACCTTGTCGAAATAAGATCAAAGTTGGTGAATTCAAGAGGCTTCCATAGCCTTGGCAACTCATGACAAGAGCCTAGGGTGATTACTGACGCCATAAACAAGACTGTCAATTGTTAAGTCAACAACAGGAGTCACTGTGCACTTACTCCCCATGTAGGATCTCCGTGCTTAATGTGTTGTTCAATGTGAATTAATGCTATAACTAGTACTCAAAAAGTACTTTACATTTTGTGTTTCTGTATAGGTGCGAACAATTGAAATCTTTACTTAATATATACTAAATTGATCTTCTGTATATAAAGTTAATTGAAAATGAATCTTGATGTGAATGGAATGGGAGAGGGAGTAGGAGATGGGAGGGTTGCGGGTGGCAGGGAAGTTATGGCGGGGGGGAAGCCATTGTAATCCATAAGCTGTACTTTGGAAATTTATATTTATTAAATAAAAATTTTAAAAAAAGTATGCCACCCAGGAAAACCTGTAACCTGAGAAAGTGGCAACACAGAGACCTCAGCAAAGAAGCCATCAGATGAGTTGGTTTTGTACTATTCTGGATAGCTAGCCATTATCTTTTGCCTATTTTAATATTTATCTCTACAGAGTGCTCTTGATGGAAACTTGCATCACACTGATGATTGAAGTGTCAAGGCAAGCAAGGCAACAAGCACAAATTAATGTTTGAAAGAGAGGAGCGGGGGCTCCAGGAAGAGGTCGAGGTGGGGGAGGGGGAGATTTCTAATGAGGACAGAAGCCTGAGTACAGCTGCCAGCCTCTGTCCACTCCGTGCTGGTCCACGGTCTTCCACTGCACGGTGAATGTTTGAGTCCTAGTCCTGTTGCCACCAGTCACAGAGCTGGTTTGCTGATCAGCTGCTCCCAGACAGCAGTGAGATTTCTCTCTCTCTCTCTCTCTCTCTCTCTGTGTGTGTGTGTGTGTGTGTGTGTGTGTGTGTGTGTTTATACCAGTAGCCTTCCCAGCAGCTGTTCTACCTCTGGTCCCCACCTTAAGTCCATCAGCAGGCTGCTCACTGATCCAGCTGTTGAACAGCTACAGTCAATGGAGCACACCAGATAGGGGTGGGAGGAGGTATGTTTGGGTGGGTGGTAGTAAGCCCTTCTTTGTATTCCCTCTCTTTTGGCATTTGGGTGTTTGGAGGATCGGGAGCCTAGACCACAGGGGTGTGGTTTGTACTGGTTTTATTTGAATAGCTGTTGAAAGCCTGTGTCGTGGGCAAGAAGCGTAAACCACGTAGGGTCATGCCTTCCAGGAGTTCCCTCCCTGGAGAGGGAGCTGCTAGATAGGGGCCAACAGAACCAGGGAGGGGACTGGAGGAGAGACAGTTTGCCTCCTGCTTCTAAAGGTAAAGCTCTAAACTTCATGGGGGCTCCAAGTTGCGGAGGGCAGTGTTAAAATCTCTTTGCAGCAGGACAGTAA
Source organism: Sylvilagus floridanus (assembly GCA_949820135.1). Classification (NCBI taxonomy): domain Eukaryota; kingdom Metazoa; phylum Chordata; class Mammalia; order Lagomorpha; family Leporidae; genus Sylvilagus; species Sylvilagus floridanus. The sequence continues at coordinate 85,977,039 of OX463223.1, forward strand.
GTAGTGGCTTAGATCTATTCCTCACATGACCTCTAACAGGAGGAGGGGTTGGTAGGCCTCCTGGATGGAGGATACTGAAGCCCGGAGAGTACCTTTCCCAAGGCCAGCCCATCGTGTTAGCAGGTTCTGGAGTGCAACCTCAGTCTGCGGGTCTGCGAGCCTCCCTCTCTGGGGTTCTGAAGGGTTGAGCATGGTCCTGCACATGATTTGCCAAGCCCTGTGGGCAGGATGAGAAACTTTACATCTACTTTTCTTCCCCACCCCAGGCAAAATGTCAGTGGGCACTCAGTGTAATGTGAAACTGAGGCCTGGATCCCGGAGAACGCAGCGAGGACTTAATGGACCGTGTGGTCAGATGCTTTACAAAAATTCTGTGACAACAGAGCCAGGGTCCTTCCTGTCATGTGCATCTCCCTACTCCTGCCCTTTAAACAGCCAATGGCCAACACCCCCCTCCCCCTGCCCCGCAGCCAATAGCACAAGCTGACCTTTCGCATAGCTGCAGTTTCCCCTGCCCAGTGCTCCCCTGCGGTTAGGGTGACCTGAAAGGAGTGGGCCCAGTGAGGGGATAGCAGGTGATGGCTGCCTGCTGCTCTGTGTGGGATTTTGCCGCCTTGAGGCCCGGAGGGGGCTGGCCAAGCAAGGGAAACAGATGGAGTGGATTATGATTTTCCCCACGTTTCCTTTTTCTTTCTCTCTGGCTCCACTCAACCCTGAGACCATAGACACCTGTGCAAACAAACCCAGCCTGGCTGCTTGCTCACCGGTATCTGTCTCTCTGTCTTTGCCTCTCTCGTCTCTTGCAGACCCTACGGTGATGCCTCCTGAACTGATGATGTTATAACAGTGCCTGGAAGGCGGCAGCTGCATTTCCAGCTTAAACCTACCTGAGTTGTCCCCATCGCCATGGAAACCCAAAAGGATGAAGCTGCTCAGGCCAGGGGAGCGACAGCTTCGGGGGACACCCAGGACCAAGGGGCAGAAAAAGGAGCCAAGAAGAACAAGGCAGCTGAGCCGACAGAAGGGCCAACATCAGAGCCGCCCTCCTCTGGCCCAGGTAGGCTGAAGAAAACTGCCATGAAACTCTTTGGTGGCAAGAAGGGGATCTGTACTCTGCCTAGTTTCTTTGGAGGGGGACGAAGCAAAGGTTCTGGGAAAGGCAGCTCCAGGAAGGGTCTCAGTAAGAGCAAGACCCATGATGGCCTGAGCGAAGCAGCCCATGGTCCCGAAGAGGTTGTCAGTGAAGGAACTGGCTTCCCGCTGCCTTTGCCTGAGTCACCCTGTGGATTTCCCAGCTCCCAGAGTGCCCACGGGGCTTTGGAGACAGGCTCCAGGAGGAAGACATCAGCGGCTGGAGCCCCAGAGAAAGCTGGGGATGAGAAGGTTCCCTCCGTGCCCAAGCCAAAGAAAGGCCTAAAAGGCTTTTTCAGCAGTATTCGTCGGCACAGGAAGAGCAAGGTCGCTGGGGCTGAGCAAAATGAGCCAGGGGCAAAGGAGCCTGAGGGTGCCAAAGCCAGGCCTCATGAGCTCGTTAGCTCGTCGCCTCTGCTCCCCTCTGAGGAGTCCTTCCAAGCCCTGAGAAAGGAAAATTCCAAGCCCCAGGAAACCCCTGGACCAAAAGTTTCTCCAGTACCGGAGCCTTCTCCACCACCCACTGAGAAGATGACCTGTAAAGATCCAGAAAAGCTTCCAGGGGCCTGTGCCCCGGTACTAGTACAGCCCAACTCTGTCCCTGAAGCCAGTAGCCTAGAGGAGGCCCACAGCCCAGAAACAGGTGAGAAAGTGGTGGCAGGAGATGTAAACCCAGCTGGTGGTCCTGTGGGAGACCAGCTGAGCCTCCTGTTTGGGGATGTCACATCCCTGAAAAGCTTTGACTCCCTGACAGGTTGTGGGGACATTATAGCTGAACAGGACATGGACAGTATGACAGACAGCATGGCCTCTGGGGGCCAGAGGGCCAACCGAGATGGGACCAAGAGAAGTTCTTGCCTGGTGACCTACCAAGGAGGTGGGGAAGAGATGGCCCTGCCAGATGATGATGATGACGATGAAGAGGAGGAGGAGGAGGAGGTAGAGTTAGAGGAGGAAGAAGAGGAAGTCAAAGAGGAGGAGGAAGACAATGACTTAGAATATCTGTGGGCCAGTGCTCAGATGTACCCGAGACCCAATATGAACCTGGGCTACCCTCCCACCACATCCCCGGGCCACCATGCCTACATGCTCCTTGACCCTGTTCGGTCTTACCCTGGCCTGGCCCCTGGGGAACTTCTGACTCCTCAGAGCGACCAGCAAGAATCGGCCCCTAATAGTGATGAAGGCTATTATGATTCTACCACACCCGGCTTTGAGGACGATTCAGGTGAGGCCCTGGGGCTCGTGCGTAGGGATTGCTTACCCCGTGACAGTTACAGTGGTGATGCCCTCTATGAGTTCTATGAGCCAGATGACAGTCTCGAGAACTCCCCGCCCGAGGACGACTGCCTTTATGACCTCCATGGCCGCAGCTCTGAGATGTTTGACCCCTTCTTGAACTTTGAGCCCTTTTCTTCCTCACGGCCACCGGGGGCTATGGAGACAGAGGAGGAGCGGCTGGTGACCATCCAGAAACAGTTGTTGTACTGGGAACTTCGGCGGGAGCAGCTCGAGGCCCGAGAGGCTCATGCCAGGGAAGCCTGTGCCCGAGAGGCCCACTCCCGGGACACTCATGCCAGGGAGCCCCGTGCCCGAGAGGCCCCAGCTAGGGAGGCTCGTGCTCGAGAAGCCCCGGCCCGGCAAGAGAAGCCCGTCTTGGAGTATCAGATGAGGCCCCTAGGCCCCTCGGTGATGGGCCTGGTGGCAGGAGCATCAGGGGCCTCTCAGACGTCCTACCGGGGAACCACCTCAGCTTTCCCCACCACTGCAAGCAGCGAGCCAGACTGGAGGGACTTCCGTCCACTGGAGAAGCGATTCGAGGGAACCTGCTCCAAGAAAGATCAAAGCACCTGCCTGATGCAGCTCTTCCAGAGTGATGCCATGTTTGAGCCAGACATGCAGGAAGCAAATTTTGGAGGCTCACCCAGGAGGGCCTACCCTACTTACTCGCCCCCTGAGGAGCCAGAGGAAGAGGAGGTGGAGAAGGAAGGGAATGCCACCGTGAGCTTCTCCCAGGCCCTGGTGGAGTTCACCAGCAACGGAAACCTCTTCTCCAGCATGTCCTGCAGCTCTGACTCTGACTCGTCCTTCACTCAAAACCTCCCCGAGCTGCCGCCCATGGTGACCTTTGACATCGCTGATGTGGAACGAGACGGAGAAGGCAAGTGCGAAGAGAATCCTGAGTTCCACAATGACGAAGACCTCGCAGCCTCCTTGGAAGCTTTCGAACTGGGCTATTACCACAAACATGCCTTCAACAACTACCGCAGCCGATTCTACCAAGGCCTTCCCTGGGGTGTGAGCAGCCTCCCTCGATACTTGGGACTACCTGGCATGCACCCTCGACCTCCACCTGCTGCCATGGCCCTCAACAGGAGGAGCCGCTCCCTCGACACGGCGGAGACCTTAGAGCTGGAGCTGTCTAATTCTCACCTGGCCCAGGGCTACTTGGAGTCTGATGAGCTCCAGGCTCAGCAGGAAGATTCAGATGAAGAAGATGAAGAGGAGGAAGAGGGAGAATGGGGCCGAGACAGCCCGCTGTCCCTCTATACTGAACCCCCAGGGGCCTATGACTGGCCTGCCTGGGCTCCCTGTCCCCTACCCATTGGGCCAGGCCCTGCCTGGATGAGCCCTGGCCAGTTGGATGGGCCTTCCAGCCAGTCTCCATATGGGCAGGCAACCTGTTGTGTACCTCCTGTGGCCAAGCCAGTGGCGCTTTCAGGGCCAGGGCCAGAGCCAAGGGCACCTGAGGAATCTGGGCCTCAGCTAGCTCGACCCTCACACTTACCCCTCCCCATGGGCCCTTGCTATAACCTTCAGCCACAGGCCTCCCAGAGTATGAGGGCCAGGCCTCGAGATGTGCTGCTGCCTGTCAACGAACCCAGTTGCTCCTCTGGCTCTGGAAGCTTCAATCCCAGCCCTCTGCCCCAGGCCAAGCCTGTAGGCATCACCCATGGCATCCCTCAGCTGCCCAGGGTCCGGCCTGAGCTCCTCCAGCCTCGGCCCAGTCACTATGGGGCTTCTGGCCTTGACCTGTCAAAGGAGAAGGCCGAGCAAGGTGCCTCTCTCCCCACCAGCTACTCCTCCACTGCCGTGAATGGAAACCTAGCCAAGTAGTCATCCTCAGTTCCGGAGTGGGGGCATGGGGCCTGAGCATGTGAATGGGGATCAGGGATAGGGCAGAGGGGTGGGGAGGGTGGGGGTTGCTGTTTAACTTGAAAAATCCTATTGGCCAAGGAAAACTCCTGTGAGTTTTCACCTTTGTTTTCCCACTTCCCTCTCCTGCTATCTATGGCCACATTCAGCTCAAGTACATCTGCCCAAGGAGGCTGCTGCTGCTGTGCCCCAGTTTTTGCTTTTGGGGTTTCTTCTTGTGACCCATGCGGGGTTTAGGATGCTGTAATTTTGTGCCTATTCCAGTTGCTGCGTTAGTGATTATACATGTATATATATGTATATGTGTGTGTGTGTGTGTATATATATATATATACACATATACATATATAGCATGCATCCTTGACACAGGCTGTACCCTTAGTGCCCCTCCTCCTCCCCCTAGTGAATGATTAACCACTAAGGAGCAGCCAGGTCTGCACTGCCTCCCCCTGCAGGGTGGGAGGCTTAGTTGCTCTTAGCAATGTGAAATGAATGGTACAGATCCAACCCACTCCCGTTCCTTTTAGCCTTGGTGTAGCTGCCACCATTACATCAGATGACTATAAGCTATCTGTCACAGCTAGCTGGCCTTAGAGAGGATCAAGTAGCAAGTGTCTCACTGCTTATTGCTGTGGACTTTGGTATCATAACCAGATGGGTCCTTTTAACCTGGCCTGTCATAGCTTGGGTTGAAGACAAAAACCCTGATCCCCTTAATGGAGTGATTTAACTTCGTCCTGTTGCAAACAGAAGACAAACCAAACTTCTGTTGTGGACCTACCATTGAGTCTTGAGCTCTGGAAGGCTAGAATTTTTTTCCTTCTTCCTGTCTTAAGCCTGTAACTGTCTCAGTTGCAGACACGTTTGAATTTTTATTCTTTTTTCCTCTAAAGAAAGTTCTCATAATCTCATCACAAAGAATGCAGTCTTAATTGAGATAAGGGGAGAGAATCAACCTCAATTAGGCCTGACTGTAGGGGTTGGGGGCTTTGCGGGGTGCAGAGGAAGAATAGAAAAAGGAGGCTTGTTTTTCCCAGCCAGCACGGGAGGGGATTTCAGCCTTTGTGGAAGTCAAGGTAACCCGGCTTCTTGGGAGGGAAAATTGCCCCCCAGCTCTGCCCCCCAACACAGAAAGTTCCTTAAGCCTTGCCCAGCCCTTCATTTGGACCCTGTAAAGAGGCTCCAGCCTTGCACTCCTGAGACAGGATACCAAAGGCATCTCCGCTGCTTTTCTGGGCTCTCGAAAGAGCTTTCATCTTCCGATTAGCCAAGTCCTTAGCATTATCAAAGGACCAGGCTTCTTGAGAGGAAAGACTGTGACCTGCCCTCACTCTACCAAGCTGCAGAACTGTGATTTGCATGGAATCGATAGCACCTTCCCTTCTGCACCCATGCAATTTTCACGTTGGACATACTGGAGGGCGAGAGCTTGCTGTCGAGAAACATTGCAACAGGCTGTTCTTGCCAGGCTTGACCTCTCGTTAATCACCCATATGAGAGGGTTCTTTTTAAATTTCTCCCTTGGAAATGGCACATAGAACATTTTTTTGCCTGGATGTGTTGACACAAATTATGATTCTTGTCCCCTGCCCTGCTCCAGCGCCTCCACCTGTCTTCCTGCCTATTACAAGAAGTCAACAGGGCTCTTACTATTCCTGAGCTATGGCATTTTAGCTCGGGAACAGATGCTGTTAGCCCCCTGGGTCAAGATGATGTTGTGGGAAAACTTCCATGCCGGTCTTTGACACCATTTATGTTTGGGGTTGACCCTACACTCCTCCCCATGAAGAGCAGACCTGGCAAGTAGAAAACTGCGCCCCCGAAGGCACCACATGAGCTTGCCTGGTACCAATGCCACCCCTCAAGGGACCCAGCGCAGTCCTCCAGGCTGACTTTGGCTGCATCATGAAGAAATGCATCTGTTGTGGAGCTGAAGAATGAAATGGGGTGAAGAAGACCCTCCTCGCTCCGAGCGCAGCATTCTGGGAGAGAAGTGCCCAAATTCCAACCATCTGGCCTCTTACCAAAGCTGTTTTGGGAAAGTGGGACTGAAATTGGCCTGGCTGTTTGGCAGGAAGTAAACACACTCACCAAATGCCTTTACCACAGAGGAAAACCCACCTCTGGCCTCTTCCTTCAGGGCAGCTCAAGCTCCTGCCTGCATGTAAACTGTACCAGCTGCAGCAGGCAGTAGAGCCATCACCAGCCTCCAGAGCCCATTGGAGAACGGCAACCAGCCTATCTGGGAAGAGGAAAAGGAGGCGGTCAGTCTTTGGCAAAGGGCTGAGAGCTGTCTGCTGTCACAGCCCTGACATACATTGCTGGGCTGTGGAAGATCACATACCACAGAGTAAGGCTCAGGGCTGAGTGGGAGTTCATGGTTTGGACAGCGTTGCTGCCTGTAAGTCCCTTCACTGCCCTGGCCAGCCCAAGGACAGGCTCTTTACCACCAGAAGTGAGGCAGTCAGGGTCCGCTGCAAAAGCAGGCTGCTTTGAGTCTGTAGAGCCAGAGCCGAGTGGTTCATGATTGAACCCCAGCTGCAACCTAGAGAAGGAAGGAAGACCTGGCTGGAGACATGTGATGATGGCAGCACAGGGGGACACTGAGGGAGCCAGCCAGGCTCCAGGTCGACCCACACATAGGCCCGTGCTCGCTTGGCTGGCACTGAATATGCCCCCAGATGACCAAAGGTGTTGATGTCACGTCCACACCTCCTGGGCTGTGACCAGATGAAAAGTATGTCTCTATGGCAAGGTCCTGGGATAATGCTTTTGGATGTGACTTCCAGGGAAGATGTGACTTCGGAGGAGGTAGTTGCCCTCATCTTACTACCCAGTAGGCCTCTCTAATGCCAGACATCTCTGATCCTGAGAATTCCCAGATGAGACCAGTCCTTGGGGGACCAGTGAACGTGGATAGAGAAGGCCATCTAGCAGGCCTCTCCCAGGGCCAGGATGCCAGTTTCTTGGTGCTTTAGAGTCTCCAAGGAAGCCCTGCCTTGGGGCCCAGTTAGAGCCAGTCCTGCCCATCTGGCCTCAGCTTGGCGACCAGGCTGCAAGCCTCCTAGGATAAAGGCTTCAACAAACACTAGTCTCCCTCCCTCCTCAGTGCCGTACCAAGGAGGGAAGTAGCTTCCCATACCCAGGAGGCTGGGTGCATACCCCTCATCCTGCTGCCAGTGGCTTTCCCACCTGTGTCAGTGCCACCACCCCATCTGCCCTCGGCTCCCAGGCCCAGTTGCTAGAGGGAGGTATGGGGGGGTTAGCAGGGAGACTTCAAGTTTACCCATGTGTATGTTGCATCCAAGTTGTTTTTAATATATATATATCAAAAGTCAATTATCTATTTTTGTATTGTTTGCATTTTATATTCATGGAAAACAATGTTTATCAATTGTTCTTTTCTGATATATTTTATTTTTAAGCGGTGCTGTTTACAGTTTTAAACAAAACAAAGATGACACAAAATACGCTGCTGCTTGTGCAGAGGGCTGGCATCTCAACTGCCTAGGGCCCTCCCTCTTTCCCTCCCCCTACCCGTGCTGTATCTCTCTGTCCATTCCCTCCTCCAGACCCCCGTCATAGGGACAGCAGAAGATGCCCAGGTACCGAAGACCAACGCCAGGTGATGCAGGCGTGTGGAACCTGGTAGACAGCGTGTCATTTTATGGCTTTATTTGATGTTTTTCTTTCGGACCCCACCTTCCCCGTGTGTAGACCTTCTGAGAACACTCATGTCTCTTTTGTTTTATTTTTCCCCCTTCTGTACGTTTTATGCTTTCATTTTGAAAGCAGAGTGCCCATGTTGTGCTATTAGTCGTGTTGAGTTTCTCCAAAGAAGCATTTTGGGGATGTTCTCCACCCAGTGGGGAGGGCAGGGGGTTTCAACCATGCCCCCCTTCTCCGAGAAGCTGGGGGAGACCGATGGCAATGATGCTTGAAACATCAGGAATTGGCCATCTCGTTGAGGAAACCCTTGCATGGGACTTTCTAGGAGCTCAGTTGATTGTGACATTTTCCCAGAAGAGACTGGGAAATTCCTTGACCCCTCTTGCTGCTTTGGGGGAATCTCTCCCCCTACCACCATTCCCCCTCCCCCGCCCCACTCCAGCTCACACGTGGATTATCCTTTGGGAAACGATGACTGTCAGGGTGATGGCTCTCTGGCCTGATCCCCTACATTTCCATCCTGTGGTCAGTCACTCCAGAGAAGAAAATCCACATGGCATGTATATGTGTGAGGGTTGGGTCCATTGAGAGGCGGGGCTTTAATTCTTGTTACTATTGGTGCTTATTTTCCTTGCTGTATATGGGATGGGGGTGGGGGGAAAGAAAACAAGAATGTATATTTAGGTCATGTTAAATGAAATGGCTGGGGGAAAGAGGGGAGAAATGAGGAACTGCAGTAGATTGTCACTGCAGGTGTAGGAGTTCTTTTCTCCTAGTGCAGAAACAGGAGCATGGCTCCCGGCTGTGCCTGAGCTTCCCTTTCCCGGTTTGATCTGTAAGGCACCACAGAATCACCTGCGTTGTGACCTCTACACTCCTAGCTCTTACTGACATCTGGATATCTTGATGCACTGCCTGTTTGTTACAACATCTATTTCTTTTGCTGAATGCTAATAAACTTATGGGTTCAAGAGGGACCCCCCCAGTCACTAAAGTGCATTCTTGTGGTTTGTTCCACTGTAGCGTTCCTGTGATCCGTGGTTGTTGGGTTTGCCCCTGAAGGGAAATTGAGAAACCAAGGAGTGGGGGGAGGGGAGAGAGCAGGGCACTCAACAGGGGAAACAGAAGCCAGGGCCGACACTGAAAGTAGAGGAAACCGAAGTTCTTCACCCAAAGCTGTACCTTGCACCTTGTATCTCAGTCTGATGCTGTGTCGGTAAACTCCATCATGCTTTCCACACCCTGAGATCTGCCCCTTAAGTCGCTGTATGCTGCCAAGGGCTGGTTAGCACTTCTGAAATTGGCCTCAGTTCATGCAAATATGCTGGCCTTCCCACCAGCTAAGGGTCAGAGGGATGCATGTTTGCTGATGCCTCAATCAAGAGGATGTGGGACTACCAGGCCCAGGTGAAGGAAGGGGATCCTGTTCCACATGTTTGGCTGTGGGGTTGAGTTGGAAGTGTGGCTTCTGCCCGTTATTGCAGGGCATATTACAGATCTGGCACCAGAGGTATACCGTAGCAGCATCTCAGTTACCTTGGGGTCATGTGCTGATTGCAGGGCCTGTCCTAGCCTAATCAGAAATTGCTTGCCCATTTATTGCCCGACCCTCCAGCACCATGGAGGTGCCTACCTGTACCACCAACCAGAAGAAGGTGATTGGGCTCATCGATTTGGTTTCTCTGCTCCAAACTCTTACCTTGGCCCCTGGCAAGCAAGTGAATCGGGCACCTGCTGTGGGGCTTCCCTAAATGCTTCCCCACCCCCCTCCACCAGCTGTAATTTCCAAGTGAGCTAGAGGCCTGGAAGAGCAGCTACTTGAAAGTGCTGTGGACTGTGCTGCCACTGATAGAACTGGAGAGATCCCTGGGGCCTCTCCCAGACCAGCAAAAAGCCTGTGGGCTTCAGGACCTGATGAAGCAAGTAAATCCAATTAAAAGCAAATTAGCAAGAGAGATCCTCTTGGGAGGGGGTGGGGGTTGACGTTTCGAATTAGTTGAATTCTGTGTCCTAAGCTGCCTAGGAAAGAGGAAAGATGCAGATGTGGTTGCTAAGGAAACTTTTGGAGCAAGGCCCTCTGGGAAGATTCATCAAGTCTCATTGCATCCACTGGAAATACCACGGGGTGATAGTGTCATGATGGTCTGGGTTTCTGCCCTAAATTTTGCTTCCCATTTATCAACTGGGCCTTGGGCAAATCCCTTCTCCTTCATGAACATATATTTAATTAGGTTGTTTCCTATATGCAAGTTAGAAAACTGGGCTCCCTCAGAGGGACCCAGGGAGCTTTTCAACCCCCTAAGTCTGGCCCTCCCCACCCTGATCCTGACTCAGTGGGCCTGGGATGAGGTTCTATTAGTATTTTTTGTCAAGCCCACATGGCTGGTATGTTGGACCTAGACAACACAGACGATAATAGCTCTTCCTGTTTCGCTCTGACAGATGGTTGCCTTTGCTCTGGCCCCCAGGAGAGCCCTTTGCAGTGCTGGAGGGGTATATTGCTGGAAGGAACCTCTCACAACTTTCTTTTTTAAAAAGATTTATTTATTTATTTGAAAGTCAGAGTTACACAGAGAGAGAAGGAGAAGCAGAGAGAGAGGTCTTCCATCTGCTGGTTCACTCCCCAGATGGCCACAACAGTCGGAGCTGTGCCGATCCAAAGCCAGGAGCCTCTTCCGGTCTCCCACGTGGGTGCAGGGCCCCAAGGACTTGGGCCATCCTCCACTGCTTTCCCAAGGCCACAGCAGAGAGCTGCATCGGAAGAGGAGCAGCTGGGACTCGAACAAATGCCCACATGGGATGCCGGCACTGCAGGCGGTGGCTTTACCCACTATGCCCCGGTGCTGGCCCCACAACTTTCTTTTTATCATTAAGAAATACACTTCCGGGCCAGCGCCGCGGCTCACTAGGCTAATCCTCTGCCTGCAACGCCGACACACCGGGTTCTAGTCCCGGTCGGGGCGCCGGATTCTGTCCCAGTTGCTCCTCTTCCAGGCCAGCTCTCTACTGTGGCCTGGGAGTGCAGTGGAGGATGGCCCAAGTGCTTGGGCCCTGCACCCCATGGGAGACCAGGAGAAGCACCTGGCTCCTGGCTTCGGATCAGTGCGATGTGCTGGCCGCAGTGTGCCGGCCGCGGCGGCCATTGGAGGGTGAACCAATGGCAAAAGGAAGACCTTTCTCTCTGTCTCTCTCTCTCTCTCACTGTCCATTCTGCCTGTCAAAAAAAATACACTTCTCAGCTGAAACTGTGGCATAGCAAGTATACCTGCTGCCTGCATTGCTGGCATCCCTTATGGGCACCGGTTCGAGTCTCAGCTGCTCCACTTCCTACCCAGCTCCCTGCTATGGTCTGGGAAAGCAGTAGAAGATAGCTCAAGTTCTTGGGCCCCTGCACCCATGTGGGAGACCTGGAGGAAGCTCCTGGCTCCTGGCTTTGGATCAGCACAGCTCCTGCCATTGCAGCCAATTGGAGAGTGAACCAGCAGGTGAAAGACTTCCTCTCTCTCTCTCTCTCTCTCTCTCTCTCTCCTTCTCTCTCTGTTAATTCTGACTTCCAAATAAATAAATCTTAAAAAAAAAGAAATACACACTTTAGGGGGCCAGCTAACACTGTGGCTGCCTGTGATGCCAGCATCCCATATTGGAATACCCTTTTGAGTTCCAGTCACTCTGCTTCCAATCCAGCTCCCTGCTAATGTGCCTGGGATGCTGGCAGAAGATGACCCAAGTGTGTGGGCCCTGCACCAACATGGGAGACATGGATGGAGTTCCAGGCTCCTGGCTTCGGCCTGGCCCAGTCCCAACCATTGCAGTCGTCTGGGGAGTGGTCTCTCTTCTCTCTTTCACTTTGCTTTTCAAATAAATGAGTCCTACACAAAATGTACTTTGATCCATTCCAGCCCTGTTCTCTGGTCCCATTGAAGGCTGGATTTGCATCTAGGGAGTGGACATTTTAGAACAGATGCAAACCCAACAGATGGATTTTTGTGCAAACCCTTTGGAGACCACTGTGGGCAATCTGCTAATTCCCTAATGCCATACACCCAAAGAGGCTGACTGGGCTCTGGCCCTCATTGACTGTGTTTTTCTCTCTCTGGATAATTCCTGGGCTTTTAGCTGGGCTGTGCGGTTTCTGGGAGCCAGACTTAGCCATTAAGAGCAAGCAACCTGAAACTCCTCCCATCTCTGCTATCTTCTCTAAGGCCCTACGAAACAGGTAGGCAGAGCAGGTGATTTCATTTGCACTTTACAGATGAGGAAAAGGAGGCATGGAGAAGGGAGGTGGTTCACATATGGTGATGCAGAACAGACTGCAAGTCGGAGTGGGAGGAGGGCGGGATGCGGGATGGGCTACAATGTAAGAGAACGTTTATTCCTAATCATTCTCCAAGCACAGAATGAGTAATGCCATAGATATGTGCTAGGCACTTGACAGTGTTATGTTGTATAACCCCCCCCCAACCCTATGAGATTGACATTGGTGTTATTCCTCTTTTCAGATAATAAAATAGCCTCTGAGAGGCTCAGACCCTTGCCAAAATTCACAACAGCCACATCACTAGGCTCTAAATCTTGTGCTTTTCGTACCACACTTGCAGTGAAGCTGCTACTCAGCTAATCATAGGGGGTGAATTCCAGCAGCTGGCCTCCATCAGAGCATTCGAAAGTTAAAATGAACCCCTGGCTGCCCCCCATCCCACTGGGCCCAGCCCAGCCTCCCAGCTCCCAGCCTGGGTTAGCATAGCAGGGGCTGAGGCCCTTATGAGCCCAGTGTGAGGCACCCTTCCCCCACTTGCACTCTTCGCCTTGGGTCTCTGGGAATTGTTCCCAGTCAGGTGGGCTGAACCCTCCTCCCACTTAAACCTGCTAATAAGTGGCCTGGGAAAGATGATGAATAGCAGAGTGAGTCAATAGACAGGAGCACTTAGATGCCTGGAGGAACAGGCCTCCCGCCACTCAGACCTGCACCATCAATTGGAGCATCCCCTCATGAAGAATTACTTAATTGTAAATCACTTAATAGCCACAGTGGGAAAGAGTCTCTTTCTCTGGGAGAATAATTGCTGTGTGATGGGCTCTTGAAGGCTGCTCTCCTCTTCTCCCTTCTCTCCTGCTTTCCCAATTCTTCCCCCCAGATACCAGAGCACATTTTCTTTGTGGTCCTCCCAGCCCAAGGAGTGCCTCATGTGGCTTCCCAAGGGCTCCTGTGTAGCACCCATTGCTCTCAGGAATGGCTGCAAGGCCTGGCCACACATGCTGCGATTCAAATCAAGTGAACATCCTCCAACAAGCCAAAAGACAGAATGGGCTTGTAGCGCAGGTCACAAACTCAGATGTGGGTGGTTGAGAAATACTTGTTTGATTGCCTTAAAATAACTGAATTCTGACTCCGAGCACCCCAGCCTAACAGAAGGAAATTCCATGTCAGTCAGGACTGCCCCTCCCCCCACTCAAAGGTGGCACTGGAATCCAGGAGGCATTTCTGGTGCCCTCAGATTAGAACAAGGACAACTAATCTCCAATTGATTCCAGTCACCACTGCTTACTGTCATTTCCCACGGAGCCGGCCTTGGGGGAGGGAAAGCCAGAGGCCCTGGGGGTTTAGATTTGGCCTCCCTCTGAGCCTGTTAGGGTCAATCTCTTCTTCCTTCCTGTGGCACTGATAAGATTCTCCACGGCCCTACTCAGGACCCCTCCTTCCCAGCTGGGGCCCAGAGTAGTAGAACTCTTCATTCATCTTCTCTCTCAGAGCTCTCCAAAGTCTCTTGCCTCTCCCCTCTGCCTTTAGGACAAAACATTCTTAGTAAGGTTTTTGTGTTTTTATGAAAGACTAATAGATTCCGTGGTCTCAGCCAACTTCTCCTTTCTACAAAAATCCCTCTTCCTGTGGGGCAGGCAAATGGGGAGCAAGGATATAGAGAGACGGTAAACACAAACACACACACACACACACAGTTCCAAAATTTACCTTGCCACAAGAAGGCTGCCTCATTCAGAAAAACCTGATTTCCCTCTGAGATTTTAGTCCCGGTTCTGCCTGCCACTCATGGTGATGTGGGCGGTTTCTCCGGGCCTCAGTTTCCTCATCAATAAGGGGTTGGAGAATATAGCATCTCCAGCCCCAGTTCTTTCTTTATCCTGCCCCTTTTGATGCTTCACCTCCCTCCCCCAAACACATACACTCCTTCTTTCCCATGCCTATTTATCTCCATGGGCATAGATTCCTAGGGAAATTTTAATGCCTAAGATGTCCCCCCTTATATGGAGATGGTGCAATCCTTAGCAGTTACACAGGTCCTATCTTCTATCTATTCCCTTTGCCCTATAACAGCCCTTCCAGATCTGAAGGCAGAAACAATATTCTTTGGGTCAGCAAATGTATTGAGTGTGTATTATGTGCCAGGCTCTTTTCTAGGTATGGAAGATGCAACACTGAACTAGAGAGAAAACACCCTTATACTCACAGGGCTTACTCTTTTGCAGGGCATAGGGTATAGGCAATAAACAGATATAGTTATTTACATGGTGATAGTAACAATGGAGAAAAATAAAGTGGGAGAGGAGACAGGAGATTCAATTCAAAATAGAGTGATCAGGGGAACTCACTGAGGTCACAGTTGACAGAGGTGAAAAAAGTTCTGAGGTGAGAGCAGATAATGGATTCCAGGAACAACAAGGAATGCAATGCGGCTGAAGAATCAGTAGGGGCTGGTACAAGACAAAGTCACAGGGGCTGACGCTGTGGTGTAGGGGTAAAGCCTCCGACTGCAGCACCGGCATCCCATATGGGTGCCAGTTTGAGTCTTGGTTGCTCCTCCGCCGAACAAGCTCTGTTCTATGGCCTGGGAAAGCATTAGAGGATGGCCCAAGTCCTTGGGCCCCTTCACCCACGTGGGAAACCCAGAAGAAGCTCCTGTCTCCTGTCTTCAGATCGGTCCAGCTCCGGCCATCTGGGCAGTGAAACAGCAGATGGAAGGTCTCTCTCTCTCTGTCTCTCCTTGTCTGTAGCTCTACTTCTCAAATAAATAAATAAAATTTTTAAAAACCAGAAGCTCACAGAGATGGTGTTGGGGAGATGAAAAGGGCCTTGTTGACCTCTGTAAAAGCTTTGGCTCTTGCCCTAAGTGAGATAGGAGCAGAGTGACATGAATCGACTTGTGTTTTCTGGAGTCATCTCTTTCCCAGGCTAACCAGCTTCAGCTATGACTTGGTCCATTCACTTTGCTATTAGATTGGAGTTTCTTAGTCCATTTGGGCTGAGTATCTTATAGATAATAGACTCATTTCTTACAGTTCTGGAGGCTGGGTAACTGGTGAAATCCCACTTCCTCATAGGTGGCATCCTCTTGCTTTGTCCTCACATAGCAGAAGGGGCAACCAAGCTCCCTCAGGCCTCTTTTATTATTTTTTTTGAGATTTAAAATCAAGATTTATTAGATTTAAAGACCTTCAGAAAGAGTGGCTTGGAGGGAGACTCCAAGAAAGGCAAAAGCCAAAGGGGCTAGTGGTACTTGGATTTTTAAGCAAAATTTTGGGGAAGAAAAAAACCTTGACATTCAGTTATAAGGCAGTGACAAAACCCATCAAAAGACCTGATTTGCAGTCTTTTATCCTGTCTGGCTTGCTCATGATAAAAGAAAAAGAGCCATCAGAATGGTGGGGTACCTAATTTGGGGCCTCTTTTAAAAGAACACTAATCCCATTCATGAGGATGAAGCCATCATTGACCTAACCAATTCCTAAAGGCACCACCTAGTAATACGATTGCATTGGGGATTAGGTTCTAACATAAAAGATTCTATGATTTGAATATTAGTTTGGGTGTCTCCCAAAGGCCCATGTGTTGAAAGCTTGGCCCCTAAAGTCTTATGTCAATCATACTAAGAGGGTAGAAACTTAATCCAATTACGGGGCTTAGAGGCGGGCCTTTGGGGAAGTGATTGGATTGGATTATGTCTTTAGAGTGGAGCCCCCATGACTAAATCATGGTGGCTTTATAAGGAAACACATAAATAGAAAGATGTGCTCTCTCTTGCCATGTGATGCTCTGCTACACCTTAGGACTTTGCCAAAAGGAACGCCATCTGCAGATGCCTAACCAGTGGACTCTGAACCTCCAAAACCATTAGCCAAAATAAACTTACTTCCTTCACAAACAGCTTGTTTTGGGTATATTGTTATAGTGGCAAACAGCTAATACACAAGGGCACTTCAAAAGTTTCATGGAAAATCGAAATAAAAGATGTTTATTTTGGTGCAAAGGCATTTTGAATCCATATATACTTTTTTTCATAATACATGTTCTCATGAACTTTTTGAAGACCCCTTGTGTACATGAATTTCATAATATTTTGCACCAAATAAGCTTACATTTTAATTACATTTACATTTTCCACTAACTTTCTGAAGTCCTCTCATGGGAATTTTGGGAATATACAAACATTGACAACATGGAAAGCTCCTCCCAAAACTTCCTCATGTACTCTGGGTCTTAGCCTTCTTGATCCCTCCTGGACACACTCCATTGTGTTGTTGCTCACTTCAAATATTGTCCCAGGATGGGACATGATATCTGAGGAACTAACTCACCTAAGTAGATGGATACGGGGCCATCACTTTCCTTGATGTTCTGTAACATCCTTTAAACACTGGCATTCTTTTAGGAAAAATGAATTAGGTTTAAAAAGTCACCAACACAGAGCAGGTAATTCTCTTTTATTCTAACATGCTAAGTGTGAACATTCTGCACAAATTCACTGAGTCCATTTTTCATTATTCTTGGAAACCCCTAAGAGGCTATGTGTTATTATGCGTTTTGATGTTAAACAGACCTGGATCTTATTCCTGACTCCATGATCTATGAGCTGCATATGATCTTGAATAAGTTTTCCCTTCTCTAAACCTCAGTGTCCTCATCTGTAAAACTAGGAGAAATAATAGATGTCTTATCCTTTGTGTTAACCATAATGTGTTTAAAGCTTCCTTAACCAGTTCCAGGCATACAGTGGCCAATCTTACCTGTCATTGTGGCTCTTATCTTTGGCATATAGGAGGCCTCATTTTGGATCCTTGATAGGTGTGGACTACAGAGGAAGAGGATGTGGTCAACCTGACCACCTCTGTGCCAGTCTCAGCAGCTGAGGCAGTAAGAGCATGAGGCATTTATTCTTTTCCCACTGAGCTCTGTGTCTGTTGGTGTCTAGACCTGAGAGTACCAGGAAATGGAGGGCCTTAGCATTCGGGCTCAAGGCTTGATGCCCATGCACCAAGGGAATTTGGAAATGGAGAAGTCAAGGGGAGTCAGTGGAAAATTTTTCTTTTACCAACAATTGGAGGTTGTTGGTGCAAAGAGACGTGCAGCTGGCTATACTTAGAAAAGTAAGCTAAATTCCGAGCTGCAAAATCAGCTATTATTAACCATCATCCAAGTAAGGAGCCTAAAGTAGGCATCAGAAGCCATGTCCCTCTTTATGCCTTTTGAGTAATATGAAAGTAAATACTACAGGCATCAATCCACACATCTACAACTGACTTATCTTTGACAAAGGAGCTAAGATCAATACTTGGAGCAAGGACGATCTCTTCAACAAATGGTGCTGGGAAAAATGGATATCCACATGCAGAAGTATGAAACTAGATTCCCACCTTACACCTTATACAAACATCCAGTCAAAATGAATCAAAAACCTATATCTATGACCCAGTACCATCAAATCATTAGAGAACATTGGGGAAACTCTGCAAGACATTGGCATAGGCAAAGACTTCTTTGAATAGACCTTAGAAGCACGTGCCAAAATTGACAAATGGGATTATTTCAAGCTGAACAGCTTCTGCACTGCAAAAGAAACACTCAGCAAAGTGAAGAGACAACCAAAAGAATGGGAGAAAATATTTGCAAACTATGCAACTGATAAAGGGTTAATATCTAGAATCTATAAAGAGATCAAGACATTCAACAACAAATAAAAAGCTCAAGAAATTCAACAACAACAAAGTAAACAGTCCAGTTAAGAAATGGGCAAAGGACTTGAACAGGCATTTTTCAAGAGAGGAAATTCAAATGGCCAACAGACACTTGAAAAAATGTTCAGGATCACTAATCATCAGGGAAATGCAAATCAAAACCACAATGAAATTTTACCTCATCCCAGTTAGAATGGCTTTCATACAGAAATCAACAAATAACAAATGCTGGCAAGGATTGGTGGGAATGCAAACTGTTACAACCACTGTGGAAGACAGTATGGAGATACCATATGATCTAGCCATTCCACTCCTGGGAATTTACTCAAACCAAAAGAAATCAGCATATGAAAGAGTTATCTATAGCTCTGTGTTTACTGAAGCTCCCATTCACAATAGTTAAGATATGGAATCAACCCAGATATCTATCAACTGTAAGATATATATACACTACTGAGTACTACTCAGCTGTAAAAAAAATAAAAACCTGTCTTATGCAACAGAATGGGTGCAACTGGAAACCATTATACTTAGTGAAATAAGCCAGTCTCAAAAAGACAGATACCATAAGTTTTCCCTGATCCAAAGAAGCTAATAGAGTACCTAAAATGTAATGTATTGGAGTGAAATGGACATTTTGAGATTCAATGATTGTTTACAGCTCTTGTCTCTTCTTTTGAGGAGCAGTAGTTTTTTTCTTCATACTATTTGTTGAATTCTTTTCCATAGTGTAGGGTTAACCTTACAATCATTAACTAAACTGAAAGTAGAACTTTGTAAAAATTATGAGTGGGAATAGGAGAGGGAGGAAGAGAAAAGATTGGAGCATGGGTGGGAGGGAAGGTAGAGTGGAAAGTATCACTATGTTCCTAAATCTTTATATATGACATACATGAAACTTGTATAACTTAAATAACATTTTAAAAATAAATAAATAAATGTGAGAAGCCCACTGCCAAAAGAGGAGGTGAGTGTGGAAGAGTGGGAACAAACAGGTGGGTGGGAAGGAGATGACAGAGACTGATGCTCATTCAGTGCCACGGCTGGGCTTTTTGTGTGGGTGACTGTGCCATATCTAGGAGGGCATTTCCAGAAGTTCATGGAAAATGAAATTAAAAGATAAGTTCATGTTGGTGCAAAATAGCACATTTATGTATATGAGAGGTCTTCAGAAATTTCACAGAAAATGTGTATTATGAAACATTATGCATGGGTGCATACAGGGGACTCACCAAGATGCTTTCCTCAGAGTGCCCACCTTGAGGACTGCTTTCAGAGCAGCCCAGCCCTAAAACCAAGGTTTTGTAGGATATCTCTAGGTCCACCATTGTGACTGGGCTTAGTGGTAGGCCAGTCTGAAGAGGAACTTTCAAATAGGAAGTTGAAATAATGGCTACGGGTAGGCCTATGCCAGGAGCAGCCACACTAACAAGTACACCTTTGAGAACCTTGGTAGGTCTATTCCTGGCCTTGAGTATGTTTTCTCACTTGCTAAACAGGGCCAGTAATACTTAACTCAGCTTCCCTCCCACCAACCCTGTGTTCCCGTGGAGACCATCCCTGTTTTTCCCCCACTGGACAATACAGCAGACTACACTGGATGTATTCACCTAAATGCCTTGTCACTAGGCTTCTGCCTTATATGGGCTCAGCTCTCTCACAAGATCAAGGAGCTGTAAAGTACCCTTTGAGCAGCAGTCAGATCCTACAATGTGACATCCCAGTAACTGGACATGGTAAGTTTAGAGTTTTATTTTTGACTTGTGGACTTTTTGTTAAAATTTTTGAGAAATTGCCATACTTGGAGGAATTTGCCTTCTAAATGTTCCCAGTTCATCAATCTTAATTTCTCTCAGTCTCTGTCTCTCAGTCATTTGATATTTCTCCCTCCCCTACTGTTTTTCCAATATTTAACACGTTTATGGCTTGGCTAGAGGACCCTACAGAGTACAGAGGGCCTCATATCATTTCCTTCTTGGCTGGCCATATTTATGGCAGTCACCATTCACGGTAAATGTGGGCAACTGGTGGAAATGGTCTATAGTCCCCCAGCTGCTGTCTTATGTATCAAGGTGTATTTTCTCCACAGCCTGAGATGGAGCTGAGTTCTGGTGAGTCGAGTCCAACAGTAGGAGTGCCTGCCCATCCTTTGGAGAGTTAAATCAGACTTGCCTCTCTGGTCTTGGCTTGCCCATCCTTGTGACCTAAGTGTCACTGCCCTGCTTTCTCTGCGCCTCAGCTTCCTCATCCATCAGGTAAGAACATGGATATCTTCTCTGTCTACATCCAGTGAGATGAACATAAAGAATTTGGAAAACTACAAAGAAGGTGCCAGAAACTTTCTCATTATTACTAGCATGTTTTGTGTGGTTTCAATCCTCAAAGAGGAGTCTCTGTCTTCAAAAGTGACAAACTTCTACTTCATTCGTGTTAAGTCTGAGATCCTAGTTTGTAAATGCCATAGATTTAGAGATAAGGAGTTGTGTTCCAGAGCCAGCTTGTGCCAGCTCTCAGAAGCCAATTGTGCACATCTCTTCTCAGCTCTGCACTCAGTGACATCACATTGATGGACTGAAAGTAGCTGTGGTGAGAATAATTTACATCACAGAAATCAACAAACACTACAAATTAGGGCTTTCTATTTTTTTTTCAGAGATCCAGACCTGTGTCTGCTACAATGGAACTGCCAATCTAGCAGTAGTGTGTGTGTATATGCACACTCATGTGTGTGCAAATGCATACATACCAATAGTAACTAAGCATGAATGAGATGAGACAAAATTATTGCATCGAACCATGTGATACTGCTGTTTGTGCCAGTAAAAGCCAGCCTAGTACAGCCATCCTTCAATATTGGCAATTTCATAATGTTCAGTCTAACAGAAGGTCATTTGCAGCAGAAGACAAATATTTGGAATGAAAGGGGATTTCCCAAGGCACCTCACATCATCTGAGACTGAGCTAGAGTTGGGCACCAACTCTTGGTTCCTTGTTTTCACTCATAAGGCTCCATTACCACTTTTTTTTCCCCTTCACTCCTTGTCAAAATGAACAGGCTCTGACATGGGAACTGCTTTACCGACAGAGGAGGATAGCCACAAGTCTTATCTCTTTTTTGCCTCTACTGTAAAAGTTAAAATTTAGGCCAAGTCCTTATGTTTTAGTCTCATTGTCTCCTCTCTCTGTCTGTCTCACTCTCTCCACCTCACTGTCTCCCTCTCCTCCCATCTTCACCTCTGTGCCTGTCTTGCTTTGTGAGACTGCCAGAGATTAGAGCATGTCCAGAGGAGAGTAAAAGAAAATGAATATAACAGTTGGAAATAGGATCCATGAGGAAAAGTGAAAGGAATTTTGCCTTGAGAAAAGAAGTCTCCCTGTCAGCAGACCTTTGCGTCTCAAAACACTGCCACACAAAGCATGCTATACTGCCTTTTTCCTATTTCCTGAAGCCAGAAGAATCCAGCCTTTCAGTTAATGCCATTAACAGCCAAGCAGGATCCTAAAGTGAGTTGCTGTTGGCTCCTTTCCCTCACTCAGTATCCAAGTTGAATCAGTACCTGATTTCTGTTGATTCCACTTCTTAAATATTTCTTGAATCCATCCTCTCCTTTTCATTTCAGCTGCTGTGGTCTTTCATTAGGCCTTCATCCCTAGTCTGCTGCACTGCACTTAAACCTGCTACATAAGGATGTTCTTTAGAAATCACCAAACTGCTCAGGCCATGCCTTTTGAAAGATCATTATTGCCTATGAAATTAAGAATGATTTTCTCAGCCCAGCATTCAAAACCTTTCATTCAATCTTGATGGACTCAATTGCCTTTGTATCCCCAGGTCCCACTACATGATTTGCTACGTATCCAGCTGTTTTTCCTGAGTAGGCCCCTGCCATTACTACCACAGGGTCTTTACACATGACCTTATTTCTATCTGCACTTCCAACACCTTCACCCATTGAAATCTTATTTATCTTTCACGGTATCAGTATCTCCTAAGTGCCACTTCCTCTTGAATTTTACACTACAATGGACTCTTTTGCTCTTTTGAATTCGATAGCCAGCTGTTCAATTGACTCTCTCTGTTGGTACCTGACTTAGTGCAGTTGTAGGAGGACCAGCTTCTGAGCCTGACTTTGCTACCTGTATGTTGTGTGACATTGAGCAAGTTGTTGAAGTTCTCTTGTGATTCTATAAGTTGGGCAACATATTAGTACTTCCCTCAGGTTGCTAAAAAATCACAAATTAACTGAAATAGAACATTTATTAACTATAAACTGAAACATAGTAATTAGTAAATGCTGTTGTTACAGTTTTTGTATTCTTATCTCATCTTCCCTACTGGATTGTAGTACTTTGAAGGCAGAAGCTATGTATTACTCATCTTCATGATAATTGATGATTTTGAAGAAAGTACAGAAACTTCTGGTCCAGACCATGTGGTTTAGACTCATTTTCCCTTACTCTTCTCCCAAAGTACAACTACAAACTCTGGAAATAATGCAAGACACAACTAAAGGAGAATTCACAAAGGTGACACAAAAAGCAAGGTGGTTTAAGATCTTAAGATTTGAGGAAGTGTACAATAGTAGGGCATCAAGTGTCCTCATCACCTGAGATGAGTAGGTAACCCAGACATGGCATTTACTGGCTGTCAACCTAGCAATGGAGAGCAGTCTAGGAAGGCTCAGGACACCAGCACCATCCCCAGCCGGATAGAATAGATGTCCCAACATCTGGTAATCAATAATCACAGCAGTATCAATAAAAGGTTGATCCAGTGCTTTGCTGACAATAACAAGCCAGAGGAACCACTTTCTTTCCCATGGCAGTCCTGATACTACTCTCGCCCCTTGAGAGACACCAGGTAATTGGGTGGTATCAGTAAGAGGTGTCCCACAAAAACAAACAGCCCTGCTTGGGAAGTGCTCATCCAACTCATAGGAAAGTGATTCTTCTGCCCTAACCTAGCTTCACCAGTCCACTTAACCTGGAGGAAATTTTCTGCAACCCTAAGGCAGCGTAAGCAGACACAAATGAGATACCTAGCAGCACCAGATCCTAAAACAGCACCACGACAACCATCAAGAAATTTGCATTATCTTTCAAATAACAACCCACAAAAGTAGGCCAGGATCTGTCCACTATGAAACCTAAGCAGGATCATTCTCTGCTTAAATAAAAGGTTTACATAAAACCCAGATTCCCCTAAAATAGCACACAAAATGTCCAGGATTATAATTTTAAAAAATCACTCATCATAACACAAACTAGAAAATCATACTTTGTTACCTTGTGGAAAGAAAACAATTGGGATTTTAATAGGGATTGTATCAATCAGTAGATCATTTAGGGGAGACTGTTTTGTCTGATGTTATTATAGCAACTCCATTTCTCTTTTGATTACTATTGTCATGAGATAACTTTATTCTTTTACTTTAAGTCCATTTGTGTTTTTCCTGAGTAGGCCCCTGGATTGTGTAGACAGTATGTGCATTGTGTTATTTATCAAATCTATATCTTTCTTTTAATCAGAAAATTTAAATTCATTTTCATTTTTACACATTTATTCATTTGACGAGCAGAGAGAGGGAGAGAGAGACAGAAAGAGGGAGAAAGAGAGAGAGAGAGAGAAATGGAGGGAGAATTAGAGACAGACAGGCAGAGAGAGCTACCATTCAGTGGTTCACTCCCAATATGACCTCAATGACCAGGACTGAACCCATGGTCCAACCCAGGAACCCAGAACTCAGTCCAGCTCTCCTAGGTGGATGGCATGAACCCAACCAACTGAACCACAAGCTTCTGCCTCCCAGGGTCTTCATTAGCAGGAATCGGGGATTGGGAGCTCATCCAGGAATTGAACCCAGGCATTTTGATTTGAGATGTGAACATCTTAACTGTTATCTTAACCACTATGCCAAATACCTTCCCCTAAATTCACTTATACTTAATGTAATTATGGATAAGGCAGAATTCATGCCTGACGTTTTGCTGTTTTTTTTTTATTTGAAAGGTCGGCGCACACATGTCCACATGTTTGTGTGCACACACACGCACAGTATTTGTTTTCATGTGCCATGTCTGTTTCTCCATTACTAAACTCTTTTGAGTTAAATAGATATTTTCTGCATATCATTTTATTTTCAAAAACATTTACTTTATGTAATTGTAAGGTAGAGTAACAGAGAAAGAGGGAGATATAGAAAGACAAAGAGGTCTTCCAGCCACTGGTTCACCCCCTAAAATGGCCATAAAGACCAGGGCTGGGACAAGCCGAAGCCAAGAGCGAAGAACTCCATCTGGGTCTCCCACATGGGTGGCGAGGGCCCAAGTATGTGTATTCTTTGCTGCTTTCCCAGGCATATGACCAAGGAGTCTGATCAGAAACAGAGCAACCAGGATTCAAATTGTGATATGGGATTCCAACATCACAGGTGGTGGCTTAATCTACTCAGCTACCATGCAGACATTTGGTTCAGTGATTAAGTCACTGCTTGGGATGCCTGCATCCCATGTTGAAGTGCCTGGGTTAAAATCCTACCTCTGCTTCCATGCACAACATGGGAGGCAACAGATGATGGTTCAGGTACTTGGGTACCTGCCACCTTTGTGGGAGATCTGGATGGATCTTGACCCAGCAGCCCTGGCTGATGGAGAGTGAATCAGCAGATGGAAGATATCCCTCTCTCAATTTCTCTGTTTCTCACTGTGTGTGTGTGTGTGTGTGTGTGTGCGCATTTCTCTGCATTTCAAGTAAAATGAAAATAAATTTGAATATATATAGTAATCTAATTTGGATAAATATCAAATTTATTTCAATAGTATACAAAAATATTGCCTCTATATCACTATCCTCCCTCCTTTATGCTGTTATCATCATAAATTATATCTTTATAACTCACGAACCCATGAGGATAAATTTACAATTACTGCTGTATTGTGGGCAATATTTATAATTTATGTGTATTGTTTATTCTATATTTATTACCAGAATTATTATGATGCCAAAGTTAAACAGAGACATCACAAGAAAATACAGTGGTGCCTCTGTATTCACAGGGGATATGTTTCAAGAATCAAGTGGTTGCCTGAAACCATAGATTATACTAAACTACATAATTTAATGCCTTTTCGATCTTAACTAATCACTGGTCATGTATCGTGGCCATAGCTTTTGCACTTTGAGGTATGTCAGCTAAGCTAGTATCACTTCTTTTTCCTTCTTCACAGTCAGAAGTTTCCTTCTTATCATATATCTTAGGAAACTCAGTATAAAATCTTTTGTCCCCATAAATTGAGTACTTTCACCTTTTCACTCATAGGAACCACTTTATAGCTTCCCTATGGCACATATGAATTGCCAACATCACTATTCTTTGAGGCCTTTATTAAATAAAACAAGGATTGCTTGAACATAAGCACTGTGGCACTGTGACAATTGGGTTGGCAGAACTGAGATGGCTACTAAGCAACTAACAAGTGGGTAACCTATACAGTGTGGATATGCTGAGCAAAGGGATGATTCATGTCTCAAGCATGTAGGCATGGGATGGCATAAGATTTCATCGCATTACTCAGAAAGGCATGCAGTTTAAAACTTATGAATTGTTTATTCTTACTAATTCATAATTTTCTCTCTTTTTTAAAAAGATTTATTTATTTATTCGAAAGTCAGAGTTATAAAGAGAGAGGGAGAGGGGGAGAGAGAGAGAGAGAGTGAGAGAGAGAGAGAGAGAGTCTTCCATCCGATGGTTCACTCCCCAATTGGCCACAATGGCTGGAACTGTGCTGATCCAAAGGAAGCCAGGAGCCAGGAGCTTCTTCCAGGTCTACCACATGGGTGCAGGAGCCCAAGGACTTGGGCCATCTTCTACTGCTTTCCCAGGCCACAGCAGAGAGCTGAATCAGAAGTGGAGCAGCCAGGACTAGAACTGGTGCCCATATGGGATGTTGGCGTTTCAGGCAAGGGTGTTAACCCACTGCGCCACAGCACTGGCCCCCATAATTTTCAACTTAATATTTTCAGACCATGATTGATCTTGGGTAACTAAAACTGCAGAACATGAAACTATGAATTAAGGAGAACTACTGTACAACTGAAGACTAATATCCTTTTTGAATAATGAGTGTAGATGAAAAGCTCCTCAGCAGAAATACTAGCAGACAAAATCTAGAAGCTTATGAATGATTACATACCAAGACAAAAGTGTGATTTATTCCAGAAATGAGAGGTTGGTCCCACATATGAAAATAAGACTACATAATACAACAGATAACAAAGAACAAAAAGCTCCAATGATTGTCTTAATAGATACAGAAAAAAGTATTTGACAAAATTCAGCACCCTTTTATGATAAAAGTTTCAATCAAATAGGAGTAAAGAGGAACTTCCTCAATCCGATGAAGGCAATCTGCATATAAATCACAACTAATATTATACAAAATGGTGAAATACTGAAAGCCTTATTCCTGAGATCAGAAACAGGCAAGAAGAGACATTTCTATTCAGCAGTGTAGTTGAGATTCTAGCCAGGGCAATTAGATAAGAAAAAGAAATAAGAGTTATGAAGATTAGAAAGGAAGATGTAAAAGCATTTCAGTTGGTAGGTGACACCATTTTGTGTGGAAAATGCTAAGGAATTCACTAAAAATTTAGAGCTGATAAGCTATTTCAGCAATGTTGGAAGATACTGGGTCAATATACAAAAATCAATTGCATACACTATGCGCTAGCTGTGAAAATCTAACAGTAAAAATACTAATATTTCATTTATAATGGCATCAAAATTAAAATATTTAGGAAAACTTTGACAAAGGGAGTGCAAAACTTGTACACTGAAACTACAAGAACTTGTTGAAAGAATTTAAAGAAGCATACATTTTGTTGTAACAAACTGAAGGATGCTATTGTTAAGATTACATTGATTTTCCTTGATGTGAATGGAATGGGAGAGGGAGTGAGAGATGGGAGGGTTGTGGGTGGGAGGGAAGTTATGGGGGAGACAAAGCCACTGTAATCCAAAAGCTGTACTGTGGAAATTTATATTTATTAAATAAAAGTTTAAAAAAAGAAGGTAAAAAAAGATTACATTGGTTCTCAATCTATAGATTATACACAGTGTCCATTAAAATCCCAACTGAGATTTTTTTGGTCCTTTTTCACTCACTTTGTCTTTTCAGAAATGAATAATACTCTTTCATATGGATATAACACAAGATATTCATCCATTTAGGGTATTATTTTTATGTGAACATCAGGCTTATATCTGTCTGCATACCATACATGAACTTATCTTGCATATTAGCACTAGTCATTACAGGTTTCCAGATTATTGAAGCTGCTATCCCTCCAGTAAATTCAGTTTTCCTAAAAAGAACATCCAGGAGCCTACAAAATAAAACAAGCATAGGCGATTTGGCAAAATTTCCTGAGGGAGAGAACTGATTCCCTCCCCATGCATATTCTGTGATCCATAACTCCTGCAATGGGAATAACACAACTAGAAAAGTAGGTTTAAAAAGTTTTTTCTGATTTTTGCAGAAGTCATTAAAGTATGGTACTTCTGTTTTGGAAGTCAAACAAGCCAGTCTGAATTTATTTACTAGGGTTTCCATGGATAATTACACAGCCCTTTATTTCCTCTTAGCCAGCCAAGGGGAAGTTTGTGCTATAACAAATATTCCTTGTTACATCTATATAAATACTACTAGATAAATAGAACTGTCTGTGGCTAGCTTAGCTAAAAAGATACCTGGTTTTCTGAAATAGACCTTGATGAATTCTGGAACATGCTCTCATTCCCTGGGTTTTATATTGCGTCTCTGACTTCAAGATCTGTTGTAAGAACTAATAATCATTTTGACTCTGATAGCTAACGTATGTCATACGTGGTCAATGTACTCTTTCCAGAATCTTGAATGCCACTGAACAGCTATTGCCAGGTCAGGTGTTTCAAATATTCATCCAACTGAGAGGGAAGAAAAGATGAACCCTGGTTCAATTACAGATAACACTGAAGGAACAATCTGCAGATGTTATTCAGCAAAATATAGGCAATAGTGAAAATCTGCTTCTCCTGGATTGATGGCCTGTGTTCTAACTTCACCTGAAAAAGATTTTTTAAAAAGCAGCCCCTTCTGGGTCTGGCACTGTGGTGTAGTGGGTAAAGCTGCTGCCTGCAGTGCGGGCATCTCAAATGGGTGCTGGTTTGATTACCGGCTGCTCCACTTCTGATCCAGCTCTCTGCTATGGCCTAGGAAAGCAGTAGCAGGTGGCCCAAGTCCTTGGGCACTTGTACCCGCATAGGAGACATGGCTCCTGTCTCCTGGCTCTTCAGATAAACAGAGTTCCAGCCATTGCGGCCATCTCGGGGATGAACCAGCAGATGGGAGGCCTCTCTCTCTCCCTTTCAAATAAATACATAAATCTTAAAAAAAAAAGCAACCCCTTATGTCTAAGGTGAAGAAAAAAAAAAGGTAGCCTCTGATTTCTAGAATCTGGCCTGACTTTCACAGTTAAATCATTTTATTCTCATAAAAAATGCAAATATCTCATAGAACAGCAAACTTGGCCAACATTATACTGAGCTCATGATCAAATGAGACAAAGCAAGATCACTTCATACTTTTCTCTGAGCAGACAAAAATAAGTTCTTTGTGCTGCCCACAATAAACACCTGTCAGCCAAAATTAATTGCTACTTCTTTACTAATTACACCTTTACCGTCAATGTTGTCTCCTTTGCCTGCAGATCAGATGTATTGAGATGTTAGAATTATACTTAATTTCTGACAGCATGCAATCTAGAGCAAAATTCCACTTCTTTAGATCTCCTCAGAATCACCCAAAGCAAGCCCAAATCTTAAACAGTGAGTCCCCCTTATCCATGAGGGACAAGTTCCAAGACAACCAGTGGATGCCTAAACCACAGATAGTACTGATATATACATGTACTATATTTTTTCTTAAAACTATGTACCTATGATAAGTTTAGTTTATAAATTCAGCACTGTAAGAGATTAATGACAACTAATAATAGGACAGTCATAGTTATATACTATAATAAAAGCCTTTTATTTTTTATCTTACTGTTTTAAAACTTATTTATTTGAAAGGCAGACAAAAAGAGAAAGAGGGAGAGACAAAGAAGACAGTGAGATCATCCATCTGCTGGTTCACTCCCTAAATGCCCACAAAGCCAGGCCCATGCTAGGAGTCAGGAATTCTATGAAGGTCTCCAACGTGGGTTGCAGGGACTCATGTACTTGGACCAAAATCCACTGCCTCCTGGGATTATCAGGAAGCTGAATTGGGAGCACAGTGGCAGGAACTAAAAGTGACACTCTGATATAGGACATGGGTGTCTAAGCAGCCACAACACCCAGCACAGTAAAACAAGTTTTATTTTTGGAATTTTCTGTTTAATATTTCAAGAACACTATTGACCACAAATAAATGAAAGCATGGAAATTGAAACCAGATAAGGGAGGGCTATTGTAATAAGTTCTTTGTTATCCTGTTTGTTGGCACACCCCATGGTTTCTCGTGGTTTGTATTCTCCTTCCCTGCAGTAAATAATAAACCCACCTTGTTTATCTATAGGTGTAGTTCTGGTGGTCTTTGACTGAAAGAGGTTGACAGTGGATACAAGATTTATTTTTGGAGTGATTAAAATGTTCTAAAATTTGATTATGATGATGATTGCACAATTCTGTAAATATACAAGCATCATTGAATCCTACATTAATAAGATATAGAGGGAGGAATAAATTAATAATAAACATATATTACAATATCATAGATTGTTAGCAGCTTCTTTGAGATACAGTTTACATACCCTCATATCTGTGCCCATGGGAAAGGGTCCAAAGAAGCAACATTCTGCCCTGCCCTTGCCCCATTCTCCCTGCCTTCCACTACCTCCCCATTCAATCCTGCTCAAGAAAATAGATCATTTGCACTTTCCAAGATTCTTTCCTCAGGCGTCCATTCTAGGGTCTAAATAAAGCTAAAACATTTTGGATCTGGACAGAAGCTTTGCTCCATTTTACAGGTAGGAAAGTGGAGGCCCAGGGCTGCCATGTGAAGTGGAGATGGTTTAGCACAATGGACTCTGGAGTCATACTGTTTAGATTTGAATCTCATTTCTGCACACTTTGTAGCTGTGCAGCCTTAGACAAGTTGTGTCCCCTTTTGGAGTTTGAATTTCTTCTCTGTACAGTGGGAGTCATATTAACAATACCTGCTGTACAGAGTGGTTGTGAGAACTGAATGGTATAACCTACGGAATGCAGTTACTGCAGCGTCAGACACACAGTAAGCCTTCCTGAAGTGGCTGGCAATTGTTATGGACCTGCTTTCCCAACAAACTTGTGAATGTACCTTTGGCCTCTTGATTCTCACTTTTAAAAAAACTTTTATTTAGTAAATATAAATTTCCACAGAACATTGTATGGATTACAATGGCTGATTCTCACTTTTAACAGTGACCTTTGCTGTATATAACATTCAAAATGTTATCATTCTCTACCTTTAGTCGGCTCCAGTCTGCTACTTATTCAATTGGAGAACATGTGGCTCACCAAAAGCGTACCTTTGCTGGTGATAACATGTACAACACATGGCCCTGCAGGTGGTAGGGTAAATAAGAAGGGGACCGCAGGTTAGTAGGGCAGTGGGAAGAATACCAAAACCTCTTGCTACGGGCTCAGGTTGGAGTAGTGTTCAGCCTAAACCAGTAGAAAGTCACATCACACTAATTCTGCGTAAATAGAGAGGATATGTTCCTGGGGACAACAGGGCAAGCACAGTGCAGGCGAGCTCCAGAAAGCAAATGCAACAATAGTTGTTAAGGACTATTTGCACCTTCTCCTTAGTGTCAGATCCCTCACTGACTTTCACTCAAGGAAACCCCACTGAGTTTTGCTGCCAAACAGTCCTCTCCCCACAATGGATGCCTCATTGAAGGTTGCACGGTCAGTGCTTCAGGCCGTATAATATTAAAGCCACTCCCTTCTTGGGAGATGTCTATGTGCCTGTTGCTTTTGCTGCACCTATTCGGGTAATCCTCCTAACAACCACAGGGCCGGGAATAAGGTAGCTAAAGGGGAAGTCACAGGCTCAAGGTACCTAGGACTCCCTCCTGGACAATGTGGTTCTAGCTCCATGCTCTTAAGCTCCTGGGGAAGCCTGACTGGGGGGGGAGGGGGGATCACAAGCTCTCTCTGCCACTTATATCCATGACCAGATGGCTTTAGTTCCTCATCCACATGTAATGAGTCATCAAATGAACTAACACATGGGAAATAGCTTTGAGACTGAAGGCCAACAAAGTAGGCAACTGTAACATAGCTGCTTTTTTCTCTCCCTCACTCACCTGTTCTCTGATCTTAGCCTCTGGTTTTCTCCTTCCTTCTATCCATGACTTCACAACTAATGTGGAAAACTGTGTAAGTGCTGCTCTTATAGATTGGTGCTTATGAATGGAGACTCTGAATCTAGCCTTAGCAGGTTCAAGTCTTCCTTTCCAGGTATGTGACTTTGGACATTGGGCAAGTCACATAAGTGCCTGAGTCTCTCATCCTTAAAGTTGGGATGATAATAATAGTTCTTGCCTCCAAGTTGGAGAATTCTAACAATAGCAATTGCATTAAAGGGTTGCTGTAATAAGTAAATAGATTAGCAAGTGTAAAGAATTGAGAACAATGCCTGTCACAAGTTAAGTCTCAAAGAATATGTGTTATTCATATTAAAAAAATAAAAGGACATGGGCCTATGTGTGGTAGGGATGGGATCTTATAATCAACATTACTTTATTTGCTTGCCATTGCCATTAGAAGAGGAAAGAAAAAGTCAGGGAGGAAAGAAGGAGAGAAGGATAGGTGGGGGAGAAGGATGGGGGTGAGGGAGAGAGAGAGAGAGAACATTAATATCACCAATCAATTAGGTCCCTGTCAGCCTCAAACTGTGCATCAGATTTCAGCATACTATTTCATAAAACAAGAGTTGGAGCTGGCATTATGGTATAGAGGGTTAAGCTGCTGTCTGCAGTGCCGGCATCCCATATGGGCACCAATTCGAGTCCTGTCTGCTCCACTTCCAATCCAGCTCCCTGATAACATGCCTGGGAAGGCAGATCCCTGCACTCACATGGGAGACCTGGGGCTCCTGGCTTCAGCCTGGCCCAACCCCGGCCATGGAGGCCATTGGGGAGTGAACTAGCACATGGAATATCGAGCTCGCTCTCTCTCTCTCTCTCTCTCTCTCTCTCTGCCTCTCCTTTCTGTGTAATTCTGACTTTCACATAAACAAATAAATCTTTTAAAAAAATCCAGAAGCTATGCCCAAATTAAAAAAAAAATTCAACCTTCATTTTATTTCAAAGGGACAGACTAGAGCTAAATATGCATACTAATATCAATTATATGTCTCACAAATTTAACAACAAAAAAATCAGTGACTAGATTGGAATTGGAAGTTAGAATCCCCACATCTGAATCTGACCTCTGCACATCCCACTGTGTGACCTTGGGCATATGGCTTTCTGTTTTAGGCATTCATTTCCTGTCTGGGCAATGTAGGATACAATCTTTCTGTTTTAAGATTCTGTGATCCCATATTTTCCTCTCCATGGCTTTTTTGTTTTCTGAGTAAATCTTTACTAACTTGCCCTCAGTTCCCTCCAATGTATTTGGTTCTTTGGGAGGACCTTGCCTTCCTAGGCAGCTGAATCTGTGGAAAATGAAGCCTGGAGTATCCTTTTTGTTGTGTATGCTCTGTTATTCCAGAGCCAAGGCCAGTCTCATGGACCCAGCCACTCCTTCATACAGCAAAAGGCACCCCACTTGCCCCTCCTAACCTTTGTGTTGCTCTTGAAGTTTCAGAGTGTGGCAGTGGCTGGAATTCTATGAGTCCTTCTTATTCCCAGCACCAGCTCTGCCTGTCTTCATCTCCAGGGCTGTTATCAATTTCAGCTCCTAATTTAGGAGATGGCTGGGCTCTGTGTACCTGCACACTTGCAGCACCAGCAGGGCTTGCTCACCAAATCAGTGAAGTCCTTGACTTTAGTGTCTCCTTCAGGAAATGGCTAGGGAACTATACGATTGGGATTCCAGCAACCCCAATGGGCCCTAGGAGTGCCCTAGATCCCTCCTCCTACTACCGCCAATATAGCCAAAGGGAAAAAGAAAAAAGAAAAAAAAAGTATAGGGAATATAATATTGAACTATGAGGAAAGGGAGATTGATGAAATGCATGGTAAGAAATTCAAAAGGATGATTATAAGGTTAGTCAGAGAATTAAGAAAGAATGCATATAGACAATTAAATGAAAATAAGAAATCAATACATGGGGCCTGGTATTGTGGCATAGCGGTTAAAGCTGCTGCTTGCAACACTGGAATCCCATAGAAGCACCGGTTCGAGTCCTGGATGTTCCACTTCTGATCCAGCTCTTTGCTAATATGCCTGGGAAGCAGTGGGAGATAGCCAAAGTGCTTGGGCCCCTGCCACCCATATGGGAGACCCAAATGGAGTTCCTTGCTCCTGGCTTTGGCCTGACAAGTCCCAGCTGATGCAGCCATCTGGAGAGTGAACCAACAGATGAAAGATCTCTTTCTCTCTGCTCTCTCTCTCTTTCTCTGTAACTCTGATCTTCAAATAAATAAATAAATAGTTAAAAAGGGATCAATGCATAATATGAATGACAAATTTAGCAAAGAGATAGATATATTGAAAAAGGACCAAATAGAAATATTCTAAATGAAGTAGTCATAGAATTCAAATAAGGGGCTGGCATTGTGGCGCAGTGAATTAGACCACTGCTTTTGACACCAGAATCCCACATCAGAGTGCCAGTTAAAGTCTTGGTTGCCCCACTTCTGATCCAGCCCCCTACTAATGTGCCTCAGAAGGCAGTGGATGATGGCCCAGGTGATTGGGTCCTTGCCACTCATTTGGGAAACTCAGTTGGAGTTCCTGGCTCCTGGTTCCAGCCTGGCTCAGCCCTAGCTGTTGCAGCCATCTGGGGAGTAAACCAGCATGTACAAGATGTCTCTCTCTCTCTCTCTCTCTCTCTCTCTCTCTGCCTTTCAAAAAAATAAGTAATTTTTTAAAGAAATCATACAAAAATACAGTTGAGAAATTTAACAACAAACTAAATCAGGCAGAAGAAAGAATATCTGAACTTGAAGACAGGTCTTTTGAAATCTTGATCAGACAATAAAAGAAAGAAAAATTAAAAATAATGAAAACAGTGTTCATGATCTATGGGATGCCATCAAATTTAACCAATATTGAAGTTTTGGGAGTTCCTGAAGGAATAGGAAGAAAAAAAAGAAGTGGCTTAGAAAAATCTATTCAATGAAATAAATAGCGGAAAACTTCCCCAATTTGGAAAAAGATATGGACATCCAAATATAGGAAGCCCAAAGAATCCCAATTATATATGATCAGATAAGAACTTCACCGTGGCATAGTGTAGTCAAACTTCCCAAAGTACAACGCAGAGAGACAACCCTTAAATTGGAATGGAAAAGTTCCAGGTCACTTTTTAAGGAACCTCCATTAGATTTACAGCAGATGCTTAAAAGATGTATTTATTTGGGCCGGCACCGTGGCTCAACAGGCTAATCCTCCGCCTTGCCGCGCCGGCACACCGGGTTCTAGTCCCGGTCGGGGTGCCGGATTCTGTCCCGGTTGCCCCTCTTCCAGGCCAGCCCTCTGCTATGGCCCGGGAGTGCAGTGGAGGATGGCCCAAGTGCTTGGGCCCTGCACCCCATGGGAGACCAGAAGAAAGCACCTGGCTCCTGGCTCCTGCCATCGGATGAGCGCGGTGCGCCGGCCGCAGCGCGCCATCCACGGCAGCCATTGGAGGGTGAACCAATGGCAAAGGAAGACCTTTCTCTCTGTCTCTCTCACTGTCCACTCTGCCTGTCAAAAAAAAAAAAAAAAGATGTATTTATTTGAAAAGCAGAGTTACAGAGAGGCAGAGAGAAAGGGGGGGGGGGGTCTTCCATTGGCTGGTTCACTTCCCAGTTGGCTGTAATGGCTGGAGCTGTGACGATCCAGAGCCAGGAGCCAGGAGCTTCCTCCGGGTCTCCCACGCGGGTGCAAGGGCCCAAGGACTTGGGCCATCTTTTACTGCTTTCCCAAACCATAGCAGAGAGCTGGGTTGGAACTAAAGCAGTCAGGACTCAAACTGGTGCCCACATGGGAAGCTGGCACCGCAGGCGGTGGCTTTACCTGCTACACCACATCGCCGGTCCTGACATCAGATTTTTCAACAGAAATATTATGGGCCAGGAGGGGATGGAAAGTTATAGGCCAAATTCTGAAAGAAGAACACTGCCAACCCAGAATATTTTATATAGCAAAGCTATCTTTCATAAACAAAGGAGAAATAAAGACTTCATAAGACAAGTAAAAAGTGAAGGAATTCATTACCACCCAGCCAGCCTTATAAATGATATTTATTATTATTATTTTACAGGCAGAGTGGACAGTGAGAGAGACAGAGAGAAAGGTCTTCCTTTGCCGTTGGTTCACCCTCCAATGGCCGCCGCGGCCGGCGCGCTGCAGCCGGCGCACCGCGCTCATCTGATGGCAGGAGCCAGGTGCTTCTCCTGGTCTCCCATGGGGTGCAGGGCCCAAGCACTTGGGCCATCCTCCACTGCACTCCCGGGCCACAGCAGAGAGCTGGCCTGGAAGAGGGGCAACCGGGACAGAATCCGGCGCCCCGACTGGGACTAGAACTTGGTGTGCCGGTGCCGCTAGGCGGAGGATTAGCCTATTTAGCCGTGGTGCCAGCCCACTTAAAAGGTGTCCAACATACAGAAACAGAGAATGATAACCTTCATCATGAATATATGTGAAAATATAAAACTTACTAGAAAAAGAATAAAGGATAGTCAAAACAAACAAAAGCAAATTTAAAGGAAAATGACACCAGGGATTATTTGATGGTTCAACATATGCGAATCAATAAATGTAATAAAAACCCATAAGATCATATCAATAGATACAGAAAAACTTATTCAATAAAACTCAGTATTCATTCATAGTAAGAATCTTGAACAAATTAGGTACACAAGGAACATACCTCAACATAATAATTGCAATATATTACAAACCCACAGCCAACATCATACTGAATGGAGAAAAACTTAGAAAATGCTTAGAAAGCATTTTTTCTAAGATCTGGAACTAGATAAGATGTTCACTTTCCCTACTCTTATTCAATGTGGTACCAGAGGTTTTGAAGATGATATGATTCAAAATGTAGAAAAATATAAAGGTTCTACCAAGATTATTAGAACTAATTAATACAGTCAGTAAAATTACCATATTTGAAATCAAAATATGGAAATTGGTAGAATGTTAATATAAAAATGCAAACTTGCTCAGAAGGAAATTGTAAGAGCAATCCTATTCTCAATAGCTATAAAAAGAAAAATAAATTTAACTAAGGATGTGAAAGATGTCTGCAACGATAAACTACGGTAGGCATTTAGTCTAGTTGTTAAGCTGCCACTTGGGATGCCTATGTACCATATCAGAGTCCGTGGATTCAGGACCTGGCTCTGCTCTCAATTCCAGTTTTCTGCTCATGCATGTCCCAAGAAATTGCAAGTGATTGCTCATGTATTTGAGTCCTTGCTACCCATATACGAGTCCCGGCTGAAGTACTCAGCTCCAGGCTTTTGCCTTGCCTAGACTCAGCAATTCACAGGCATTTGGGAAGTGAACCAGTGTATAGTAGCTCTGCCTCTGCAATATATAATTAAGTAAAAAAATTAAATGATAATCACAAAATACTGATGAAAATCATTGAAGGAGACAGACACAAAAACTGAAATTACAAGGGCCAAGGTTGTAATGATGTGGGTTAAGTCACCATCTGCGATGCCAGCATCCCATATAGGAGTACTGGTGCAGCAAATAGTGCTGGGAACACTAAATGACAACATACAAAAGACTGAAGGCTTGACTCCTCCATCTCATTGTATACAAAAATTAATTCAAAATGTATCAGAGGCCTAATATAAGACCTGGAGCTGTAACAATAGTAGAAGAAAACACTTGAAGACATCTGTGTAGGCAGTTATTTTTGGATAATACCTTGAAAGCACAGGCTACAAAAGCAAAAGTAGACAAATAGGACTATATCAAAACAAGAATCTTTTGTACAGCAAAGGAGATAATCAATGGAGTAAACAGACAACTGACAGACTGGGAGAAAATATTTGGAAACTATTAATCTGACAATGGATTAATAACCAGAATATACAAGAGTCTCAAAAAACTCAACAACAATAAACCCAGTTAGGAAATAATGAGCAAAGGAACTGTAATCACATTTCTCAAAAGAGGAAATACAAGTGGCCAATAAATACATAAAAATGTACTCAATATCACTAGTCATCAGAGACATACTAATCAAAATTACAATGAGACATCATCTTACTTCAGTTAGAATGGATATTAGCAAAACAAAAACAATAAGAAATGCTGGCAAAAATGTGGAGAATTGGGAACCATTATACACTGTTGGAGGGAATACAAATCAGTACAGCCATTATGTAGAATACTATGGAGGCTCCTCAAAACTAAAAAAAAATAGGGGCTTGCATTTGTGGCCCAGCAGGTTAAGCTGCTGCCTGTAATGCCATCATCCCATATCAGAATGCCAGTTCAAATCTTGGCAGCCCTACTTCTGATACAAGTCTGTGCTAATGTGCCTGGGAAAGCAGCAGATGATGGCCCAAGTTATTGGGCCTCTGTCACCCATATAGGAGACCCAGATGGAGTTCTTGGCTCCTGGCTTCAGCCTGGTATAGTCCTGCCCATTGAGGCTATCTGGGGAGTGAACCAGTGGATGGAAGATCTCTTTCTCTCTCCTTCTGACCCATAACACTCTCTCTCTCTCTCTCTCTCTCTCTCTCTGTCTCTCTGTCTCTCTCTCTTTCTCTCTCTCTCTCTCTCTCTCTGTGTGTGTGTGTGTAATTGAATATTATTTAGTCATAAAAGGAATGCAATCCTGACATTGCAGCAGAAAGTATGGAATAGGAAGTTTTTATGTTAAGTGAAATAAGCCAGAAATAAAAAAGAAAAATACCACAGATTCTCTCATATGTGTAAATTTTAAAAATTTGATCAGAACTTAGAGTAGTGGTTACCAGAGCTTGGAAAGGTGGAGGAAGATAGAGGGAGATTGGATAAAGGGTATCAAAACATATATAGATAGAAGTAACAAGTTCTAGTGTCCCCAGCACAGTGGAGTGCCGCTCACAATAATGTGCTATATAGTGTGGGAAGGTTGGAGAAAAGGAGCTGGTAGGCTCTACACATAAAAGAAAAGCCCTGGAAATGCTAAGTATATGATCTGATCAGTTTACACCATATATATGCTGAGAGAGTGTATTGTATCTCATAAAAATGTACTAAGATAACATGTTAATAAAACATTTTCTTTTTTAAAATATTTATTTATTTGAAAGTCAGAGTTAGAACGAGAGAAAGAAAGTGCTTCCATCCTCTGCTTCATTCCCCATATTGGCCTCAAAGGCCAGAGTTGGGCCAAGCCAAAGCCAGGAGCCAGGAGTTTCACCCAGGTCTCCCACGCAGGTGGCAAGGGTCCAAACACTTCGGCCAGCTTCTATTGCTTTTTCCAGACCATTAGTAGGGAGCTGGATCAAAGTGAAGCAGCCAGGACTCAAACTGGTGCCCATATGGGATGCTGGCATCTAGGCGGTGGCTTTACCTGCTATGTTACAATGCTGACCTCAAAACATTTTCAAAAACAAAAAAATGAAAACAGTATTCTGTAGTGAGAGTGGGAAATCCTATGAACAAACCCTGGAGGTAAATTTTGTCTGCCCAGTTCCAGGAGAAGCTGGAGACAAAGAAAGTACCTAGGAGCTAGTCCAACTGGGATGAGGGTGTGAAAGCCCAGCCTAGGGAAGAGAAAAGAGGAGAGGAGGAAACAGTGAGGATGAAAAGCAAAGAGAAATGCAGAACATGTGCACCAAAAGAATCACAAGATTTGATAACCATTTAGAAGAGAGGGAGAAACAAAAGCTGGAAGACCTCTCAGAGGAAGTGACCTGAGGTCTGAGATCTGAGGTTCAAGAAGGCAGTCATGCAAGTATCGTAGGAAAGGATCTTTTGAGAAGAAGAAATTGCCAAGACAATGGCTTTAAGGTAGTCACACAATTTTGCACAAACCATTCTAGTAGTAACAGGAAGCTCATTCACAAGGCAGTGCATTCTGTCATTGATAATATCTTTGCACCTAGCTTGTGTCTGCCTCCCTACAGATCTTAGTTAAGTACTTTTGGGCCACAAAAAGCAGTCTGCTCCCTCTGCTGACAACTGTTCAGAGAGAAACCAAGATCCCCCTTGCAATGCCCCAAGCTTCTCTTCTATTCTGGTTAGGGCCATCTGAGACTGAGGGACATACCGCCTCAGTGGATCACCCTTTGTGAGGACAAGAGGACAAGGTCTTGTCTCCATGAAAAGGCTGAAGTTTTCTTCCTCTCTTACTTTGCCCTGTCTTTAAGCAAAGAAACCCTTGGACTCTTATGTCTCAGATGGTTCCATGGTCTTGCACTGACTAGGGCAGCCCTAACTTCTCGAGGCCCTGAGGCTTAGATGCAAGGAATCTGAGTGACTAAAATTCCCAGATTCCAGATGCTAACTGGCTGTGAATTTCTCATGAATCTTTCTCTGGCCCTCATTCTTGGCCTTCAAGCAGGAACTAGAATGTCTGCATACCCCTCTTCCCTGGAGGGACTGTGAGAACAAATACAGGGCTGGAAGGTGATCACACTCAGGACAGAAGTAGGTTTTGCAACTTGAAAGGAATGCTGTTGTTTTGTGATATTAATCTCATTTGGAGTTGGTTTCTCAGTGGCCATGAGGGCAATTTGACCTAATCGACTGCTCCAAAACTTTTGCTGTCCCAAAGCTGATGACTGGCTGGTTCAAGGAATTTGAGCTGCCTTCAGAGTCCCTTTCCTGGTCACTCAGTAGAATTGTGCCATAAAAAAGGAGTAGTGAGGGATGAGGTGGGTGGAATTAAGTCAACCCATCATTCCCATTCAGCTTGATAAAAGCAGATAAAACGACCAATGGACCAACATAAGCTGTGTCATTCATCAAATATATTAGAAAATGATCACTATGTTCCAGACATGACTTTAGGTACTGGGATAGAATAGTGACTAGAGCAAACAAAAACATGTACACAAATTAACAGTGCAACTTGGGGGAGTGGTAAGTAGAAATTTGGAAAATACAGTGAGTGTTATTAAAAAAGACATTCAATAGGTTTGGGGGATATTTTAGAGTGAGCCAGTCATGGGAAAAGCGGGTCACGGTGTTCCATACAAAGGGGAAGCAAGTGCAAAAACTATCAGAAACAAGCTCTGGTGTTTAGGGAACAACAACAACAAAAAGGCTTGTGCAATTGAAACATAGTGAGCAAGGAAGTGAAGAAAAAGATACAATATCAGAGAGGTAGGCAGTGTCCAGAATATGCAGTGCTTTGTGTAGGCCTTGTTTGTAAATTCAAGCTTTGAGTGTATTAAAAAAATCTTTGAATTGTTTTAAATAAATGATTGATATTCTTTGACTTTCCAAAGATTCTTCTGGCTGCTGTGTGGAGAGGTGGGCACGAGCAAAAGTAAGCAGTCCAGTAAGGAGGTGCTTTCCACAATTCAAGTATGAGAAGATTGTGCTCTGGAATAAAGTGGTGATGGTGGAGGTGGGGAAAGATGAATAGATTTGAAATTTTAGCACAGTATAGTGCAGTGTTTTCTAAAGTGGGAGTCACAATCCAATAGGGAGTTGTGAAATCAATACAAGGTATAGAGATGAGTGATTTAAAGAGCAGAAGAGGAAATAGCATTCATTGTAGGTGTTGTTTGTGACATTTGTGTTATGTATGTGTGTATGTCAGCTATATACACTGATAAGTGTGATAGCATATAGAAATTTGCAATGTAGGTTGTGGCCAAATAGTTTGAAAACCACTGGCACAGTAGTCAGAGTCAGAGACAGATCTGAGTTTGAATTTGAATTCCACAGCCACCACTTCCCAGTTGTGAGGCTGCTTGTGATACTAACTTGCCTTATCTGTAAATAAGGATAATAACGGTACTTAATCTCAAGGTGTTGCTCCTGAATATGAGTAAGAAAAGAAAATACTATCATAATGCCTGGCACAGAATAAATAGCAATTATTCTATTAATATTGATGACATTGAATGTTGAATGCTGGGCTCTATTGCCTGGATGATGAGTAGGGGGGATTTAGAAGAGTGAGAGAATGTTGTGGGTGGATTTAACTGTCCCTGCTCCTAGTGCACAAGTATGGATACCATATTTTCAAACAAAATATCTAAATGTGAGGCTTGGCTAAACAAAGGATATTTTTCCAATTTGTGAATTCAAATGAAAAGATCTAAAGAAAAAAAACTCCAACAATGTAATTAATTTTTTAAAAGATTTATTTGACAGATAGAGTTGTAGACAGTGAGAGAGAGAGAGAGAGACAGAGAGAAAGGTCTTCCATTCGATGGTTTACCCCCCAAATGGCCACAACAGCTGGAGCTATGCCGATATGAAGCCAGGAGCCAGGTGCTTCTCCTGGTCTCCCATGCGGGTGCAGGGCCCAAGCACTTGGGCCATCTTCCACTGCTTTCCCGGGCCACAGCAGAGAGCTGGACTGGAAGAGGAGCAACCAGGACTAGAACCCAGTGCCTCAATGGGATGCCAGTGCCACAGGCAGAGGATCAACCTAGTGGGCCACGGCACCAGCCCTGAGTTAATTTATGAACTTGATTGTGTGCTAGGATTGGGCTAGGTGCTAGAGAATTGGGGTAGAAAGATGAAGAAAATATAATAAATAAAGATGAATGCCTTGGCATTCAAAGGATCCCATAAGCTGGTGAGATGCCCTGTGTCAGCTGAGTTATGCAACTAATAAATTGTCTTTACTGAAAGACTATAGGGAGCTGAAGTCCCTATATATATAAAGGCACTCAAATATTTGAGTATATTAGTTTCCTTTCTTTTTTTAAATTTATTTGAAACACAGAGTTACAGAGAGAGAAAGAGAGAGAGAGAGAGAGAGAGAGAGAGAGAGAATCTTTCATCCGCTGGTTCACTCCCCAAATGGCCACAATGGCTGGAGCTAGACCAGGCAGAAGCCAGGAGTCTGGGGCTTCTTCAGGGTTTTCCATGCAGATTCAGGGACCCAAGCACTTAGGTTGTCTTCCATTGCTTTCCCAGGTCATTAATAGGGAGCTGGATCAGAAGTGGAGCAGCTGGGACTCCACCTGGCATCCATATAGTATGTGAACATTGCAGGGGGGCATTTAACCCATTATGCCACAGCGCCAGTTTCAAGTCTATTAGTTTTAATGAATATTTATTGTGTGATGCCCATTACCAAGATGAACATTGGGAATTTAACATCGAATAAGACAGCTTTAAGGTGCACACTCATGATGTTCACAGTCTAGCAAAGTAGGCAAACATTGGACAAGCCATTCCAAGCACACTGCATGCTCAGGTGGTGGAATGTGCAGGTGTGATGGAAACATGTGACAAAAGGGTTTGCCTTCAGCTGGGGCTTAAAGGAAGGGCAAGATGTAAATGGGTGAAAAGAGACTTTAAGTGCAAGGTGGCAGTGGAGAAAAGCAAATATAGACATGGGAATGACTCATTTTTTTTTTATTGAGACCAGAAAGGAGTTTCCCTGGTACATATAGATCTATGAAAAAGGGAGTATCCAGGGCAGCCAGGGTTCCATAAGTCAGACAAATGTGGTTAAGTTTGATGGCATAGGTGATAGACAAATTGATCACATTTTGGTTTATCAATAATGTGATGGCATTAGTATTTTCTAAGGATGATATCTAGTAGACCTACAATGGAGAAGAGAATGGCTGGTGCACAGGAGGCCAACTACAATCTTCTTGCCACGACACAACTCACCTTAGGGTTTTAAGCCTAAATCATAGTGGGCAGCTGTTAGAAAAGAGAAGTCATATTTCTAAAAGGCATTTCTCAGAACAGCCTTTGTGTCTGAAGAGAAGAAGGTGAGTCAAATATTATTCTCAATTTTTGGAGAGGCTTAGGTAAATTAAAGAAAGTTACTGGGCCAGCATTGTGGCATAGTCGGTTAAGCTGCCACCTGCAATGCTGGCATCCCATATGGGTGCTGGTTTGAGTCTCAGCTGCTCCTTTTCCACTCCAGCTCCCTGA
The DNA here is from genome assembly GCA_949820135.1 of Sylvilagus floridanus. Classification (NCBI taxonomy): domain Eukaryota; kingdom Metazoa; phylum Chordata; class Mammalia; order Lagomorpha; family Leporidae; genus Sylvilagus; species Sylvilagus floridanus. Next base: position 86,020,226 of record OX463223.1, read on the forward strand.
AAATGACCCTGGGTGGGCAGTGGAAGATGGCCCAAGTACTTGGGACCCTGACAGCCATATGGGAGACCCAAAAAGAATTCTAGGCTCCTGACTCTGGTCTGACCAAGCCCTGGCCATTGTGGCCATTTGGGTAGTGAACCAGCAGATGGAAGACTCTCTCACCTTCTCTTCCTTTTTCCCTCCCTCCCTCCCTGTATGTAATTCTGTTTTTCAAAATAAATAAATAAATCTTTAGAAAGAAAGAAAGTTGGGGTCAGTGCTGGGGCGTAGTGGGCTAAGCCTCCGACTGTGACAGCAGAATCCCATATGGGTACTGCTTCTAGTCCCGGCTGCTCCAATTCCAATCCAGCTCACTACTATGTCCTTGGAAAGCAGTAGAAGATGGTTCAAGTGCTTAGGCCCCTGCACTGGTGTGGGAAACCCAGTGGAAAATCCTGGCTTCTGGCTCCTGGCTTTGAATTGGCTCAGCTCAGATGGTTGCAGCCATCTGGCTTTTCTGAAAGAGGATATGTGAGAAAGAAAAATTGGTTTGTAGCATGGCAAGAGGGAGAAGGAAACTAACACTGTATTTTAGGCCCCCAGGATAGATTTATTATACATATTTGCAATTTCCGTGCTTATAAATGAAATTAAAGGACACATATAATATGGTTATCTCTATTAGTGAAGAACAACTAACTCTCAGGAAAAATATTTTTAAAGTTCAAGCCCTACTGATAGAAACAATGGTAGAAAAAAAACTTTTTATCAAATTAGACATAAAAGGGAACTTAACTTTGTTAAGATTATGAATAAAAAGACAACAAATATTATACTTAATAGAAGAACTTTAAATAAAATTCCATTTAATATTGAGGGTCAATATCATACCTTCTCTCACCCATACTGTTTCATATAGTATGGAAATTTCTATTTCAGAACTAGAACTTTAAAGAGGCATTAGTATGGAAAGAGAAAATATAGAATTTTCATTATTTCAGATATGAAATACCAAAAACTGTGCTAGTATGAAGCCTGTGGAACATTCGAACCATATACAAACCATAGCATTCTGCTCTGGGCTCTGAATATTCATACCCTTCATACAGGGCAAAAATACTGTAATTCCAACCCAATAGTTCTAACATCTTAATTAATTCCAGTGTGAATTGAAAAGTCCAAAGTCTCATCTAAGACTCAAGGCAAACTTCTTGCAGTTATGAGGCTTTAAAATGAAAACAAGTTTATCTACTTCTAATTTACAGTGGTGGGGCAGGATAGACACTTCAACTCTGAAAGGCAGGAATATGGAAGTAGAAAGCATTAATCAGCTCAAAGCAAGACCTAAACCCAGCAGAGCAGATATTAAATCCTAAAGGCCCAAGTGTAGGGTCTTGTGTACATTGCAGAAAGAAGTGGGCCCCTTAGGCCTTGGGCAACCCTGCCCCAGTGGCTTTGCAGGTCACTGGCCACATGGTTGTTCTTTCAAGCTGCATGGTGATTATGATTTTTCAAGAATGGTCTGTCATGTTGCTGTTTTCTCTACCTTTCTGGGATCCCTGTTGCAGTTTTACTCCCACAGCTCTACTAGGCACTGCCTCATTGTGAATGTTCTGAAGAGGCTCTGCCCCTGTAGCAAATTTCTGCCTGGCCTCCTCGGATTGCCTTTGAAATCATGGTGCAAGCTGCCCTAACACCATCACTCTTGCATTTTGCACACCTGCAAATTCAGCACAATGGGGACATCAAAAATATATTACTAGATGCCTTTGAAGCCTTTTCCCAATTGTCCTGATGCAAATCACTTGGTTTATTCATGCTAGCCTCTTTAGCAATTGGTTTGGTCACAGCCTTCCATGATTTTTTTTCATTGTCCTTTCTCTGGCCAGGCTGCAAATTCCAAGATCTTTGCATTCTGCTTTCCTTTTTTCAAAAAAAATTTTTTTTGAGATAACTTATTAATATACATTATAATCAAAGGATTAATGACTCTACTAAATAAAGAGTTCAACAACAACAGGAAAATAGGTAAGTGCTATTCACAATGAAAAGATGTTCAACATCACTGATGAAGTATATTTTGAAAAAGGCACAAAATAATTAATATTATATTAATATATAAAGCCTATCAATTTGTTAGACAAATATTTGAAACAAAGTTTGACAGCACATTGTATTTTCAGCAAAACCAATACACCTGGGCATTTCTTTAATTTTAGCTCCCACATATAAGGGAGGACACAGTGTTTGTCTTTCAGAATGTACATCTTTTTACAGTGATGGAAGGAGAATTACAGGGAATAGAGCATTGTGGAGTGGAGGGTAGAACACAGCACATGGCATTTTTAACCATTCCCCTCTCGCTGTACCCTACTGAATCTCAGAAAGTATGTCATTGAATTTATAATGTCCTGAGATTCTTAATTATTGCCCCAAACCTGAACAGAAACAGATTGAATATCATTCCTATATTTTCCCCTCTTTTAACAGAAGAGTAACAGAATGGTTCCAGGAATGAGGAAGGCTTTATAGACAAAGCAGACAATGTTAGTAACTCTGTTGAAAATTAAAACTCCAGAGCTGCTTCCTGTATTGAAGAACAGGTTAAAGTTCAGATCCCCTCCTGCATCCTTGTGTAAATATGATATGCCTTCAAGTTAGAGGTGTTGAATATGTATGTTAACCAAAATAATACACTTGCTGGTTTATGATAGTGAATATGTATGTTAACCAAAATAATATGCTTCTTGGCTAGGCGTATTGAACATGTATATTAACCAAAGTCTTGAAGGCACAACAAATCTTATCTATCCAAAAAGAGAGCTCCTTAGCTGAACTTTCTTCTTTTTTAACCTAGAGACCTTATATTTAAGGTATACAAGCTCTATGCATTCCAGATATAAGAATTTAGGAACATAATGATTTTTCCTAGCCTATCAACCCTTCCCACTTACACTCCCACAATTCTTCCTCCTCCCTGTCCTATTCCCATTCTTATTTTTTGCTAAGATCTATTTTCAATTAGCTTTATACACATAATAACCCTACACTAAGATAGAGTTCAACAATAGTATGAAAAAACTGTCAACAGTTGAGACAAGGGCTGTTCAAAAGTCATGGCATCTCAAAACATTAATTTCACTTCTATAGATTACCTATTAGGTACTCTATTAGTTACCAAAGATCAGGGAGAATATATGGTATTTGTCTTTTTAGGACAGTTGGGATAGCTGGGGCAGTTGCATCCATTTTGTTGCAAACAACAGGATTTCATTTTTTTTTTTACCACTGTGTAGCATTCCATAGTGTACATATACAGTAATTTCTTTACCAAGTCTTCAGTTGACAGAACATTTGGGTCGATTTCATATCTTACCTATAATAAATTGAGCTTCAATTAACATGGGGGTACAGAAAACTCTTTCATATGCTGATTTCATTTCCTTTGGGTAAATTCTCAGAAGTGGGATGGCTGGATCATATGATAGGTCTATATTCAGATTTCTGAGGTACCTCCATTCCACAGTGGCTGTACCAGTTTACATTCCCATCAAGAGTGGATTAGGGTATCTTTTTCCCCACATCCTCACCAGCATTTGTTGTTTGTTGACTTCTATATGAAAGCCATTCTAACTGGGGTGAGACGAAATCATATTTTTTTTTGATTTGCATTTCCCTTATGGCTAGTGACCCTGAGCAATTTATCATCTGTCTGTTGGTTATTTGGACTTCTCTTGAAAAATGCCTGTTCAAGTTCTTTGCCCATTTCTTAACTGGATTGTTTGTGTTGCTGAGTTTTTTTTTTTTAATCTGTTTTTAGATTCTGGATCTTAATCCTGATCAGTTGCATAGTTTGCAAATATTTTCTCCCATTCTGTCAGTTGCCTCTTCATTTTGTTGAGTGTATCTTTTCCAGTGTAGAAGCTTCTTAATTTGATATAATCCCATTTGTAGATTTTGGCTTTGATTGCCTGTGCCTCTGGAGTCTTTTCCAAGAAGTCTATGCCTATGCCAATGTTTGGCAGGGTTTCCTCAATGTTCTCTAAAAATTTGATGGTGTCAGGTTGTAGATTTAGATCTTTAATCCATGTTGAGTGGAATTTTGTGTAAGGTGTAATGTAGGGGTATTGCTTCATACTTCTGCACATGGAGATCCAGTTTCCCCAGCCCCTTTTGTTGAAGAGACTGTCCTTGCTACAGGGATTGATTTTAGCTCCTTTGTCAGAGATAAGTTGGTTGTAGATGTCTGGATTGATTTCTGGATCTCCTATTCTGTTCCATTGGTCTACATATCTGTTGTTGTGCCAGTACTAGGCTGCTTTAATTATAACTTTCCTGTAGTATGTCTTGAAATCTGGTGTTGTGATGCCTTGTTTTTTTCATATAAGATTGCTTTAACTATTTGGGATCTACTGTGTTTCCATAAGAATTTTGGCATCATATTTTTCTAGATTTGAGAAGAATGTCATTTTGAATCTGTAAATTGCTTTTGCTAGTATTAACATTTTGATGATGTTGATTCTTCCAATTTACAAACATGGAATATTTTTCCATTCTTTGTGTCTTTTTCTATTTCATTCTTTAATGTTTTGTGATTTTCATCATAGAGATATTTTACCTCTTTGGTTAAATTTATTCCAAGTTATTTAATTTTTTGTAGCTGCTGTGAATGGGATAGATCTTAGAAGTTCTTTCTCAGCCATGGTATAGTCTGTATATACAAAGGCTATTGATTTTTTGTGTTAATTTTATATATTGCCATTTTACCAAACTCTTCTATGAGCTCCAATAGTTTCTTAGAGAGTCTTTTCAATCTCCCATATACAGGATCATGTCATTTTCAAATAGAGATAATTTGAATTTCTCCTTCCCAGTTTATATCCTTATGATTTCCTTTTCTTTCTTAATGGCTCTGGCTAAAACTTCCAGGACTACGTGGAATAGTAATGGTGAGAGTGGGCATCCCTCTCTGGTTCTGGATATTAGTGGGAATGCTTCCCACTTTTCCCCATTCAATAAGGTTCCAGCTATGTATTTGTCACAAATTACCTTGATTTTATTGAGGAATGTTCCTTCTATACCCAATTGGCCTAAGGTTTCATCATGAAAGGGTGTTGAATTTTATCAAATGCTTTCTCTGCATCTATTGAAATAATCATGTGGGTTTTGTCCTTCAGTTTGTTAATGTGATGTATCACATTGATTGATTTGCAAATGTTAAACCATCCATGCATAGAAGGGATAAATTACAATTCGTCTGGGTGAATTATCTTTCTGATGTATTGTTGGATTCAATTGACTAGTATTTTGTTGATTTTTTGCATCCATGTTCATCAGGGAAATTGGTCTGTAGCTCTCTCTCTCTCTCGCTCTCACTCTCTTGTATCTCTTTCTGGTTTAGTAATTAAAGTGATGCTGGCTTCTTAGAAGGAGTTTGGGAGGATTCCCTCCCTTTCAATTATTTTGACTAGCTTGAGGAGAATTATAATTAGTTCTTCTTTAAATGTCTGTTAGAATTCAGCAGTGAAGCCATCCAGTCTGGGCTTTTCTATGTTGCGAGGGTCTTTATTACTGATTCAACCTCTATCTTGGTTATTGAGTCTCTTTGGGTTTTCTGTGTCTTTATGGCTCAATTTCAGTATCCAGGAATCTATTTCTTCTAGTATTTCTGATTTGCTGGCATACAACTCTTAGTAGTAATTTCTGATGATTCTTTTTATTTCTGTGGTATATGTTGTTAAATTTGCTTTTTCATCTCTGATTTTATTGATTTGGGTCTTCCCCCTCTTGTTTTGGTTACTTGAGCAAGTGGTGTATCAATTATGTTTTTTTTTTTAAATCTTCATTTCATTTGATTTTTGGTTTAATTTTATTTCATCTCTAATTTTAATTATTTCTTTTCTACTACTCATTTTGGGTTTGGTTTGTTGGTGTTTTTCTAGGTTGTCTAGATGCATTGATAGCTCATTTATTTGATGTCTTTCCAATTTCTTGATGTAGTTACCAATTGCTATAAACTTCCCTCTTAACTCTGCTTTTGCTATGTCACATATGTTTTGATATGTTATATTGTCATCTTCATTTGTTTCCTGAAATTTTTTATTTCTCTTTTGTATGTTGTTCAGTTTTCCTGTGTTTGCATATGTTCTAGAGATTCTTGAGTTGTTAATTTCCAGCTTATTCCATTGTGGTCAGAGAAGATACATGGTGTGATTTTGTTTTTTTTTTTATTTGCTGAGACTTCCTTTATGGATTATCATGTGTTATATCCTAGAGAAAGTTCCATGCACTGATGAAAAGAATGTGTATTCTGCAACTGTAGGATTAAAAGTTCTGTAGCTATCCATTAGGGCCATTTGGTCTATAGTGTCAGTTATCTCTATTGTTTCCTTGCTGATTTTCTGTTTTCTGATCTTGCTGAAAGTGAGGTATTGAAGTCCTCCATTATTATTGTACCTGGGTCTATGTCTCCCTTTAGATCCATATACATTTCTTTTAAATAGGCATGTGGCCCGTAATTGGGTGCATATGTGTTTATTAAGCAACATCCTTAAGCAACATTTGTAATGCTGGACAAGTGTGACAAATTCTTTCAATTTTTGTTTGTTATGAAAGATCTTTATTTCATCTTCATTCATAAATGAGAGCTTTGCAGGGTATTCTGGGTTGGCAGTTTTTTTTTTTCTCTTATGCCTTGAACTATATCTCTCCATTCTCTCCTAGCTTGTGGGGTTTCTGATAAATCAGCCTTGAGTCTAATTGGAGATCCTCTGAAAGTAATCTGGCATTTGTCTAGTGCACATTTTAGAATCTTTTCTTTATGTTTTACTGTTGAAAATTTGACTAAAATGGTCATGGTGAAGATCTTTTCTGGTAATGTCTATGAGGAGTTCTAGAGACCTGTATTTTGAGTCTTTCAATAGTATCCTTTAATCTCAAACATTTTTTAATTTTTCTAATTTCTTCTTCTTTCCTTTTTTTTGTCCAACTGAGATTTTTCCAAAGATTTGCCTTCTAGCTTGGATATTCTATCTTCTGCCTCACATAGTCTGTTGTTGAGGCTTTCCACTGTATCTTTATCTGACACATTAAATTCTTCATTTCTAATGTTTCAGTTTGATTTCTCTTCAAAATGTCAATTTCATTGGAACAAATTTTTCTCTATGCCATGTATGGATTTCTTTAACTCTTGAATTTGCTTCTATGGCTTCTGAGTAATCTTATGATCAATCTTTTGAGGCATTTAATTAATCTCTTTGTCTTCACATTCTAATATTGAAGTATAGTTCTGTACACTCCTATGGGGGAGTCATGTTTTCCTTATTCTTGTGTCTTCAATTTCTGCATTTATTTTTAGGCATTGGTAGAGATACTTGTTGGTTTTCTCTTTTAATGGAGTTCCGTTGCAGTTGATTTCTCAACAATGTTGCAGTGGATTCATTTCTGAGAGGAGGAGCGTGGTGGGGGCAAGAGGCACAGAGTCACCACATAGACCCCGGGAGTCGGGTGAAAGCAGGCTTGAAGCAAGCAGTCCGCAAACTTGTGTATTTCAGTTAGTACAACAGCTTATATAGCCAAGACCAGCCAATCCGGTCAAGGGGCGATCTATGCCCCAACCAATCACAGCCTGTTGCCAGGCAGTTTCCAAAGCCATCCAATCACAGCCTGTTGGCCAGGTGGGTTTCAAAGCCATTCCTGAGTAACTGATGCTCACTTGCCAGTGGCCATCTCGGCATGGCCTTCTCATTCCACCACAGAGTTTGTCTTTGAACTATTCCTCTGTGACTTAGTGGAGTGCCTGCTTTTTCCAGTGGTCAATGCTCCATTATGGGGTGAGCATCCAAGGTAACACCCAAGTTGGGCATGGTAGATCTCCTTTATTGTCAGCAGGAGCAGGATATGATCTCCTCTATTGGCATACTCACACCCTCACCTCCTCTATTCCAAGGTGATCAATTCCCAAGTTTAGCTTACAGTGGGTGCAACACTGACCCACAGTGCTCCATGCACCACACAAAAGATCTGTGCAGTCCTCAGTATGAGCATACATACCACTGCAGTGACCCACCCAAAGCAATGAAGAAGTTCTGAGCCTCTGTACTGGATACAGTGATTGCCCAGAAATCCAGCTATACCCTGTACCATAATGTGCAGTCACACAGTTCTCACAGTCTCAGCACACAAAGCTCTCACAGTCACAGGGTGCAGAGGCTCCGCTCTGCCCTGCCAGCCTGTCCCGACCACGGAGAGAGTAGATACACTATCATATCCTGCTGCCTGTGAGTTCTCCGCCTTGGCAGTTTGAGCCCCAGATTCTATGATATGTTGAGAGGCTAGGGGTGTATCCCAGTCCTACATGGGTGCCCAGCCCCCTGTCAACCACCAGCCAGACTCAAAGTCAGTGGGGAATGCAGATTTTCCCCTCTGGTAAAATCCTTGAATCACACGTGTGCACAAGAGCTGCCGCAGCTGCCACTGATGTCAAAATGGCACCTTCTCCCTGCCCATTACTAGGCGCCTTAATTGGGGGATGGTGAGAAAGAAACATGATTTTTAAAAAGATTTTATTTATTTATTTGAAAAGTAGTTACAGATAGAGGGAGATACAAATATCTTCCATCCACTGGTTCACTCTCCAAATGGCCACAACAGCTGGAGTTGGGCCGATCTGAAGCCAGGAGCTTCTTCCTGATTTCCCATGCAGGTGCAGGGGCCCAAGCACTTAAGCCATTTTATACTGCTTTCCTGGGCCATAGCAGAGAGTTGTTTCAGAAGAAGAGCAGCTGAGTCTCCAACTTTTGCCCATATAGGATGCCAGTGCCACAGACTGAGGCTTAGCTTGGTATGCCATAGCGCTGCCCCACTTTTATTTTTTTTTTATGGCTTAGGCTGGTACCCTGCCACGCATTAGGGCTCCAAGCAGATGCAAGGCTCTCCCTTTGATAATATCACCTGTGATGTGGGCTGCCACAGTCTATTTCCACTTTGCTCTCCTAAGATGATGGATCCTCTGTTTTGTGTTCACGCTTACTGCTCTGTTTCCACACCTTCCATGCTGATCCATGGCATCCTTTTTCCTTTTCTAAAATTTTCACTGCAGATTGCTCTCCAACTCTCCACTGGGAATGCATTTTCTCCACTTTTTTTTTCTCGCTATTTTCCCCTCGCCTAAACCAGTACATCTTTTCCCTATTCAGTCATCTTGGAATTTCATATATAATATTTTTTAATTCCCTGGTGTTCTAGTAGTATCCACATTTTTTTCACTTCTGACTTATTAACTCTTCTCTCTTTTTTTCTTAGTCTAGCTAAAGATTTGTCAATTTTGTAAATTGGGACAAATAATCAAATATACAACAATAGACAGATATTTCAGTACCCTAACGTTCAATATTGGATAAGATAATCAAATGGAAGGTCAATAAATGGAGGATTAGAATAACACTATAAATTGATTAGACCTAAAAGAAATATAAGGTACGTTCCATCCGACAATAATGAAATCTACAATCCTCTCAAGCACACATCAAATATTCTTCAGGATAGTCATTTGTTAGGCCACAAAACAAGTCTTATTAAGTTTTAAAAGATTGAGGGGTGGGTGTTTTGTGCAACTGTGAAGTCACAGTTTAGGATGCCTGCATCTCACATTGGAATGCCTAATTTGAGTCTCAGCTACTCTGTTTTTGGTTTCGTTCCCTGCTGATGTACACTGTGGGAAGCAGCAGGTGATGACTCAAATGTCTGGGTCCCTGATACCCGTATGGCAGACCCAGATTAAAAGTATTTAAAGAATGAAGATGAAGACAAAGCACACCAAAACTTATGGGGTAAAATGAGAGCAGTGCTCAGAGGGAAAATTACAGCTATAAATGCATACACTTAAAAAAAAAAAGAAGTTTTCAAACTAACAATTTAATTCCACACTTTAGGGAAGTAGGTAAACAACAATAAACTAAAACCAGATCTAGCAAAAGGAAGAAAATAAGAGTGATTAAAATGAAGGGGCGAGCGTTGTGGCATAGTAGGGCAAGCCTCTGCCTGTGGCGCCAGAATCCCATGTAGGTGTTCGTTTGTGTCCTGGCTGCTCCTCTTCTGATCTAGCTCTCTGCTATGGCCTGGGTAAGCAGTAGAAGATGGCCCAAGTGCTTGGGCCCCTGCAACTATGTAGGACACCCGGGATAAGCTCCTGGCTCCTGGCTCCTGGCTTTGGATCAGTTCAGCTCCAGTTGTTGAGGCCATCTGGGGGGTGAACCAACAGATGGAAGACATTTCTCTCTGTTTCTCTCTCTTTCTGTCTGTAACTCTACCTCTTGAATAAAGGAATAATTTTTTTAAATGGAGACAAATGAAATAGGCAATAGAAAAATATTAGAGAAAATAAACAAAAAGTTGACAAGTCTTTATCATGGGGGATCTTTGGCTGTAGTTTTCTTTTTTTGTGATATTGTTGTGTCGTTTTCATATTAGTATACTGCTGACCTCAAAAAGGCTTAGAAGTATTCCCTCCTCTTTGATTTTTGGTGGAAAGTTTACAGAAACAATCGGTGTACGTTTGTTATTAAATGTCTGTAAAATTCAGTAGTGAAGCTATCAGGTCCTGGGCTTTTCTTGGATGCGAGAATTCTCATACTGGTTAAAATTCCCTCGCTCATGTTTGTCTATTCAGATTTTCTAACTTACATGATTTAGTGTTGGTAGCTTGTGTCTAGGAATTTATCCTTTTACCCTAGGTTATTAAATTATTTTTGCATACAATTTATAACATTCTTTGAATGATCCTTTGTATTTCTGTGATGTCAGCTGTATTTTCCTCTTTTATTTATGATTTTATTTGAATTCTCTTTTTTCTTGGTTTTCCTAGCCAAAGTTTTGTCAATTTTGTTCTTCTCTAAAATAACTCTTACTGATTTTTGTTTGTTTTTTTAGAAAATATGTTTTTAATATTTTATCATCTCTTTGCATTTATAACAATTCACTTCAACAATCACAGAATTCTTTTTTTCCAAAGCCACAAACCGTGTTACAAATGAAAGCTGGTACTGATGCTTATCAAAATATACAAGACAATTGATGTTTATATAAAACCACTTTATTTGGTATTCTAGTGTCTATTTTATGTATATCTGTGCTGGTTATTTTATTCCTTTCCTTTTAGTAACACTGGGCTTAGCTTGTTCTTTTTCTAAATCCTTGAGGCATATTCTTGTTTATTCCTATCTTTATTCTTTTTAAAATATAGGTGTTTATTGCTATAAGCTTTCTTCTTAAAACTGCTTTGGTTGCATCCTATAAATTTTGGTATATGTTATGTTTCCATTTTTATCTCCCAAGATACTTTTAAAATTTCTGTCTTAATATGTGCATTGATCCATTGGTTGTTCAGGAGCATGTTGTTTTCCATGTGTTTGTGATTTTTCCAAACTTCCTCTTTTCATTGTTTTCTAATTTCAAATAATTGTGTGCATAAAAGGTATTTGACATGATATTAATCATAAATTTGCTAAGACTTACAATCTAACAGGAGAATTGTATGTGTACACTTAAGAAGAATATGTATTTGATCACTATTAGAAGTCTTTTGGGTCTATTTATTCTAATGTGTTGTTCAAATCCAACATTTCCTTATTAATAGTCTGTATGGATGATCTGTGCATTATTGAAAGTGGTATACAATACCCCCTGCTATTAATGTATTGTGGTCTATCTCTGCCTTCTGATACTTTAAATATTAGCTTTATATATTTATCTGGTCCACTGTTGGGTGATATGACATGTTTATATGTTATATTCTCTTGATGAATCAACTCCTTTACCATTATATACTGTCCGTTTTTGTTTTTTTACAGTTTTTGACTTAAAGCTTTTTTATCTTTAAAAATTATCACTAATGCTGCTCTCTTTTGGTTTTCATTTGCATGACCTGTGTTTTTCCTTCCTTTAGCTTTCAGTTTATGTGTGTTCTCGAAATTGAAAAAGTGTTTTGAAGGCAGAAAATATTCACAGTCATGTCTTTATGCTTATCTATTGGTTCCCTTTAGTTTTTTTATTGGAGAATTTAATTAATATACAATCAACATAGTTGTTAATAGCTAAGGGCTCACTACTCCCTTTTTAAAATTTTTTCTTCCTCTCTGTCTTTTTTTGTAGCTTGATTTTTTTTTTGCAGTGCTATGCTTTGAATCTTTTTAATTTTTGTTCTGTGTGTCTGCTTAGGTTTTTGCTAGTTACAATGAGGCTTATCAGTTTTGCTGTAAATACAGTATTTTGTCAAACTTTGTTTTAAATCTTTGCCAAACAATCATTAATAAGTATATGCTACTGTAATTTTAATGATATGCGACTATTTTAAAATTTACTTTATATGAGAGATGTTGAACATCTTTTCATTTGATTATTGTTTATAAACAATAGACCCTTGCCTATATTCTTGCTGAACTATGGCCCTTGCCTATATTCTTGTTGAACTGTGGTCTTTTTACTTTTTTTAAGTTTATTTCAGGGGCTGGAGTGTGGAACAGCCAGTTAAGCCACAGTCTGAAATGCTGGTATCCCATATTTTAGTGCCAGTTCAAATCCCAGATGCTCTGATTCTGATCCAGCTCCCCACTAATGTGCCTTGGAAAGCATTGGACGATGGCTTAAGTGCTTGGGACCCTGCATCCACGTGGGAGACCTAGAAGAAGCTCTTGGCCTAGTCCTGGCCATGGTAGACATTTGGGGAATGAACCAGTGGATGAAAGATCTCTTTCTTCTCGCTCTCACTCTCTTTCTCTCTCTCCATCTCTTCCTGTAACTCTGCCTCTCTCAAATAAACAAATGTTTTTTAAAAGTGAAAGTTTATTTCAAGTTGTTAACAACTTATCTTTGACTACATACAACAACTCTACATTTTTATCCCCCCCACAAACATATTGAAATATGTTTTTGATGTATGAGTTTGCATCATAGCATGTTTTGCTTGACAATTTATTTTAGCTGTAGATGTATGAGTTTGCATCATAGCATGTTTTGCTTGACAATTTATTTTAGCTGTAGATGTTATTACTAACTTTGTACTTTCATTCTCTTAATGATAAAATTAAACACAACCATTACAGTCCTAGTTTATTGTTTTAGAAAGATTTAACTTATTAATTTGAAAATCAGAGTGACGGAGAGGGAGAGACAGAGATAGAAAAAAGTCTTCCATCCTCTGGCTCACTCCCCAAATGGCCATAATTGCAAGGAGTATGTCATCCCAAAGCCAGGAGACAGGAATCCTAGTCTCCTTGATAGACTCAACTACATAGCCATCTTCTGCTGCTGTCCCAGGTACATTAATAGGGATCTAAATTAGAAGTGGATCAGCAGGGATTCAATCAGGCACTTTGATATGGAATGCAGACATTGTGCTAAAATGCCAACCCAAAGTCCTAGCGTATTTTGAATATTTCTCTGTAATACTTGTACCATGCAGCCTCTGTGGAAAAGAGTTTGGCAGTTATAGTGTTAAATATAAAGTTATTAGACCAAACAATTTCACTTTTAGGTATATAGCCAAGAGAAATGAAAACATATGTCCATACAAAAACTTGTACACAAATATTCACAAGCAACATTATTCACAATAGCCAAAAAGTGGAAACAAACCAAATGCCCTTCCATAGATGGCTGGATAAATAAAATATGATATATACATTTAATTGAATATTATTCAGCAATGAAAAGGAGCACATTATTGACACACAACAATATGCATGTATCTCAGAGACATTACATTCAGTAGTAGAAGAGGTTTCATACTCTATGTTCCCTTTCTTGAAAATATAAAACTTTAGTGTTGAACATCACATCAATGTTTGCCAGGAGCTAGGGGTGGGGACTACACTTATAGAAGGACAGCATGGAAGAGTTTTGAGGCAGAGGTAAGGGAACAGTTTTATATCCTAATTGGAGTGGTTTTTGAATATATAAACATGTGTGTTAAAATTCATAGAACTTGGTCAGCGGCAAGATGGTGGAATAGGAAGGGAGCACACTGATAGTCCGGGAAGAGACAGTTTAATAAAAGTGGAGATACTGCAGGTTCAAGGAAGAGTTGGGGAAGAAACCGCAGAGGAAACTTCCAGAAGTAGTGATTCATGGTGGACTTGCATGGAGGGCGTGGGAGCCCACAGCTTGGGACATCAGCTGCGGAATCTACTCACCAGTGCTGGAACGTGAGTGAGCCGAATCTCAGTAGCCTGAGACACTGGTGGGAAAGTGGAATGAGGAGCCTAGAGGGAACGAGGCTTGAAGCCCTGTGGAGGGAAGTTCACCAGGCTAACTTGAGGAGAGAGAGAGAAAAAAAGGGGCTGGTATGGACACGAGTTTCTCTCCCTCCACTCATCTCTCAAAGGCGAGCAAGACAAAGAGCAGGCGCCATTTTGGACATACGTGAAAGCTGTGCAACCCCAGGGCTGCTCTTGCTCTCAGCCAAACAGAAAAACCTGAATCTGGGGGGGGGGTGAAATAACAGGAGGTTAGGGCCTAATGAATGTGTGGAGCTAATGAACTGAGACTGTGAAAAAAGAGACGGTGGGTGAGAGAACTCACGGAGTTCATGTAAGTACTCTCTAGAGACGCTACAATTAGGTAACCTTGGCAACCCAGTGGGAGACTGCAGGAGAATTTGAGCCCACGCTGAGGGCACCACAGATTCTGTGTGCGGTCCTTGGGAAAGAGCAGATGAATGTTATACCCACAGGAGCCAGAGATTGGAAGCTGACTACCTTCAATTCCGCTCAGCTATGCGGAATTACGTCCCTCCTGAATCAAGAAAGCAAGAAAGCAAGAAAGCAAGAAAGCAAGAAAGAAAGAAAGAAAGAAAGAAAGAAAGAAAGAAAGAAAGAAAGATTTACCACGCCTAACCTGGGAGTGTCACCTTTGGCACACTGTTAAATCTGGGGAACCAAATAGAGCTCTCCGGCCACACTCATCTCAAGCCTCTAAGGCTCCTTCAAAAGGAGACAGTCCACTTAATACAGTCATAGTATAACAAGAAAAACACCATGGCGAGGGAAGAAAAATCCAAAGAATGTCTCCACAATGCCAAGCAACAAACACAGAAACCAAGGAAACAAGAACAAGGAAGACATTATGATGCCCTCAAACCAACAAGACACCCCAAGATAAGATTATGAAGATGATGAGATAGAAGAAATGCAAGATACGGATTTCCAAAAATTTATGATAAGAACATTTAGAAGTTTTCAAAAACAAATTCTTGAACTACAGAAATCCTTACCGGATGGGATAGAAAATCTTGCTTGTGAAAATGAAATATTAAGGAGGAATCAAAATGAACGGAGAAACTAGTAGAACAGGAAAGTGTGATAGTGAAGAGAAAGCAAAATGAAATGAAGAATTCAATAGATAAAATGACAAACACATTAGAAAGCCTTAAAAACAGAGTCAGTGAAGCAGAAGAGAGAATATCAGACTTAGAAGACAGAGCACAGGAAAGCATAGAGTCAAACTAAAGAAAAGAAGAGGAAATTAGATATCTAAAACATATTGTTGGGAATCTAAAGAGTACTATTAAAAAACCAACATTCGGATTCTAGGAGTTCCGGAAGGCATGGAGAAAGAGAAAGAATTGGAAGGCCTTTTTAGTGAGATACAAGCAGAGAACGTTCCGGGTTCAGAGAAGGACAGAGACATCTTAGTACAGGAAGCTCACAGAACCCCTAATAAACATGAGCACAAGAGATCCTCACCACAACATGTTGTAGTCAAACTCACCACAGTGAAACATAAAGAAAAGATTCTAAAATGTGCAAGAAATGTCAGATTACTGTCAGAGGATCTCCAATTAGACTCACAGCAGACTTCTCATCAGAAACCCTACAGGCTAGGAGGGAATGGCGAGACATAGCCCAGGTACTAAGAGAGAAAAGCTGTCAGCCCAGAATATTATATCCTGCAAAGCTCTCATTTGTGAATGAAGGTGAAATAAAGACCTTTCATAGCAAACAGAAATTGAAAGAATTTGTTGCCACTCATCCAGCCCTGCAAAAGATGCTTAAAGATGTGTTGACACAGAAACACAGAAACACGGTCATCAATATGAAAGAAGCTAAAGAAAGGAAACCTCACAGCAAAACATCACAGGAAGTTCAAAGCATATATTAGAAAGTATCTTTGGCAAATGGCAGGGCAAAGTTACCACTTATCAATAGTCACAATGAACGTTCATGGCCTCAACTCTCCAGTTCAAAGACACAGATTGGCTGAATGGGTTAAGGAACAAAACCCATCTATTTGCTGCTTACAAGAAACACATCTTTCCCACAAAGATGCATGCAGACTGAAAGCGAAAGGCTAGAAAAAGATATACCATGCCAACAGAAATGAAAAAAGAGCGGGCATAGCCATCTTAATATCAGACAAAATAAACTTTAACACAAAAACTCTTAAGAGAGACAAAGAGGGGCAGTATATAATGATTCAGGGATCAATTCAACAGGAAGATGTAACATTATCAATCTATATGCAGCTAATTACAGGTCACCAGTTTATTTAAAAGATTTGTTAAGGGACTTAAAGGGAGACTTACACTCCAATACAATAGTACTGGGGGCTTCAATACTCCACTCTCAGAAATAGACAGATCAACCGGACAGAAGATCAACAAGGAGACAGTAGATTTAAAGGACACTATAGTCCAAGTGGATCTAACAGATATCTACAGAACGTTTCATCCTACACATAAAGAATTTACATTCTTATCAGCTGTACATAGAACCTACTCTAGGATTGACCACATACTAGGCCATAAAGCAAGTATCAGCAAATTCAAAATAATTAGAAGCATGCCATGCAGCTTCTCAGACCATAAAGGAATGAAGGTGGAAATTAGCAACTCAGGAATCCCTAGAACATATGCAAACACGTGGAGATTGAATAACATGCTCCTGAATGAACACTGGATCATAGAAGAAATCAAAAACTTTCTGGAAGTAAATCAGGATAACAGCACAACATATCAAAACTTATGGGATACAGCAAAAGCAGTGTTAAGAGGAAAGTTTATAGCAATAGGTGTCTACATCAAGAGATTGGTAAGGCACCAAATAAATGAGCTTTCAATGCATCTCAAGGATCTAGAAACACTGCAGCAAACCAGACCCAAAGCTTGTAGGAGAAGAGAAATAATTAAAATCAGAGAAGACATCAACAGGATTGAATCCAAAAAACATTACAGAAAATCAGCAAAACGAGGAGCTGGTTCTTTGAAAAAATAAACAAAACTGACACCTCATTGGCCCAACTAACAAAAGAAAGAAGAGAAAAGATTCAAATCAATAAAATCAGAGATGAAAAAGGAAGTGTAACAACAGACACCACAGAAATCAAAAGAATCATCAGAAATTACTACAAGGACTTGTATGCCAGTAAACAGGGAAACCTATCAGAAATGGATAGATTCCTGGACACATGCAACCTACCTAAATTGAACCAGGAAGACATCGAAAATCTAAACAGACCCATAACTGAGACAGAAATTGAAACAGTAATAAAGGCCCTCCCAACAAAGAAAAGCCCAGGTCCAGATGGATTCACTGCTGAATTCTAAGAGACATTTAAAGAAGAACTAATTCCAATTCTTATCAAACCATTCAGAACAATTGTAAAAGAGGGAATGCTCCCAAACTCTTTCTATGAAGCCAGCATCACCTTAATTCCTGAGCTGGAAAAAGATGCAGCATTAAAAGAGAATTACAGAACAATATCCCTTATAAACATAGATGCAAAAATCCTCAATAAAATTCTGGCCAATAGAATGCAACAACACATCAGAAAGATCATCCACCCAGACCAAGTGGGATTTATCCCTGGTATGCAGGGATGGTTCAATGTTCGCAAAGCAATCAGTGTGATACACCACATTAACAGACTGCAGAAGAAAAACCATATGATTATCTCACTAGACGCAGAGAAAGCATTTGATAAAATACAACACCCTTTCATGATGAAATCCCTAAGCAAACTAGGTATAGAAGGCACATTCCTCAATACAATCAAAGCAATTTATGAAAAACCCACGGCCAGCATCCTATTGAATCGGGAAAAGTTGGAAGCATTTTCACTGAGATCTGGTACCAAACAGGGATGCCCACTCTCACCACTGCTACTCAATATAGTGCTGGAAGTCTTAGCCAGAGCTATTAGGCAAGAAAAAGAAATAAAGGGATACAAATTGGGAAGGAAGAACTCAACCTATCCCTCTTTGCAGATGCTATGATTCTTTATTCAGGGGAGCCAAAGAACTCTACTAAGAGACTATTGGAACTCATAGAAGAGTTTGGCAAGGTAGCAGGATGTAAAATCAATGCACAAAAATCAACAGCCTTTGTATACACAGGCAATGCCACGGCTGAGAAAGAACTTCTAAGATCAATCCCATTGAAATAGCTACAAAAACAATCAAATACCTTGGAATAAACTTAACCAAGGACGTTAAAGTTATCTAGGATGAGAATTACAAATTCTTAAAGAAAGAAATAGAAGAGGATGCTAAACAATGGAAAAATTTTCCATGCTCATGGATTGGAAGAATAAATATCATCAAAATGGCCATTCTCCCCAAAGCAATTTATACATTCAATGCAATACCAATCAAAATACCAAAGGCATTCTTCTCAGATCTGGAAAAAATGATGCTGAAATTCATATGGAGACACAGGAGATCTCGAGTAGCTAAAGCAATCTTGTACAACAAAACCAAAGCTGGAGGCAACACAATACCAGATTTTAGGACATACTACAGAGAAGTTGTTATCAAAACAGCATGGTACTGGTACAGAAACAGATGGATAGACCAATGGAATAGAATAGAAACACCAGAAATCAATCCAAACATCTACAGCCAATTTATATTTGATCAAGGATCCAAAACCAATCCCTGGAGTAAGGACAGTCTATTAAATAAATGGTGCTGGGAAAATTTGGATTTCCACGTGCAGAAGTATGAAGCACAGAACTCAGGGTGAGCATTTGGCATAGCCATTAAAAAAGCATTTGGGACTCCCATATCCCATCCCAGAGGGTCTGGGTTTGAATGTTATCTTCACTCTGAAATCCAGCTTCCTGCTAATGTCTACCCTGGGAAGAAGGAGGTGATGGCTCAAATGCTTGGGTCCTTGTCATTCACATGGGAAAGCCGGATTGCATTCCTGACTCCCAGTTTTGGCCTGGCCCAGCCCTAGCTATTGTGGACATTCGGTGAGTAAAGCAGTTGATGATAAATCTGTCTGTGTCACTTCACCTTTCAAAAAATAAACTCAGAGAACTGTATGTCTTAACGGTCAATTTTACTGTTTGTTGGCTTTAAATTTTTTTAAACATTTGTTTCTAATTCATTCTCACCTGCTCCATCACTCTAATGTTCATTTCAGGTTCTCATTGGCTTTTGGATCGATTATTGTGTCAACTTCCTATGTGGTCTCCCAGCCTCAACTTTGCCCCCACCTAATCCATCCTGCATTCTGCTGCTACAGTGAATGCTCTGAAAGTTACATGTAACCATATCAGTATGCCTTAAAACCTGTTCTTTTGCTGCCAACTGTCTCCCAAGAAAAGGACCAACCTTTGCTTGGTTTACTGGAACCTTTGTGATGTGACTGTTGCCAAGCTCTCCAGCTTAGTATCTCTCTACTCTCCCATTCATCACCTCCCCTGAAGACTGACTTTAGAGAGTTTTAGGAACCTGTGTTCCCCCCACATCCATATTACTTCATCATTGTGGACTGCCTCCCTATTCCCCTTCACTTGGTTAACTTTAATCCTTCAGCACTTGTCTCAGTCCACGCTTCCTCTAGAATTCATTCCCTGACCCTCTTCTATCTGGCTTAACTGCCCAGCATGTGTGTTTTCTTCTATGACTCCACCACATGACATTTAAAAAAAAGATTTAATTATTTATTGGAAAGGCACAGTGACAGAGAGAGGGACACACACACACACACACTGAGAGAGAGAGAGAGAGAGAGAGAGAGAGAGAGAGAGAAAGAGAGAGAGATCTTCCATTCACTGATTTACTCCCCAAATGGCTGCAATGGCTGGGCATAGACCAAGCCAAAATCAGGAAGCTGGAACTCCATTCGGGTCTCTCACATGGGTAGCAGGGACCCAAGCACTTGGGCTATCTTCCACTGCTTTCCCAGGGGCATTAGCAGGGAGCTGGATTAGAAGTGGAATAGCCAGAACTTGAACTGGTGCCCACTGCACCACAATGCTGTCCCCAACAATTATTTTTTGATTTATTTTCCCCCACTGATAAGAACACTTCCTGTGTACAGGGGGCAATACAGAGAACCTTGTGCATGCAGACCTTTTCTGCTATTAGCTTTGGTATACTTTTGCCCCCTTGTACTTCCCAGTCCCTGTTTTTCAGGGTTTTGGTTTAGGGGATGCAATTTTCAGTCTCAAACTCCCAATGCCCAAAAAACAAGGTAAAGAAATGGATGGATTTGAAAACTAGGTTGATTTGCATCCATCCTGAGTGAAAAAGTTTTATGAAGTCTTTTCCTGTGGCCAAGCAGCTAGAAGGAAGACGCTAAGGCTCTGACAGGTATGAGCAGCGTTTTCCACCTGTTCCTTAATGGATTGTGGACTTCCTATTCTGCGTTCTTTGGTGTTTGGTTGCTGTGGATTTCCAGTGTCAGTTTTCTCACAAGACCTGTTTATGTATCTGTATCAGTGTATATTTTTTATACACATGTGTTCCTGCTCTTTGGGGATAGGCAGGTGCCAGGTGGCAGTTAGGAAGCAATGTTCATAAGAAGTTCCTGTCTCAGTCAGGAAGATAGAATTTCCATAAGAAACCAAGGGCAGGAAACCAGCCTTATGTTGAAACTGATAGATAGCTGATGAGTTCGTTTCTCTCTCTCTCTCTCTCTCTCTCTCTCTCTCTCTCTCTCTCTCTCTCCCTCACTCTCTCCATCTCCCCCATGCACACTCAGGTATACATGCCTCTTGAAAAAGACTGAGTGACTCGGACAATTACAGACTATGCTCCTATATTTAGAAGTCTTTCTGGGTTTCAATTTTCCCATCTGAGTAATGGAAGGGTTTGAACTGGGTAGTTTAGTTTCTTTTTTTTTTTTTAAAGATTTATTTATTTATTTGAAATTCAAAGTTACACAGGGAAAGGAGAAGCAGAGAGAGAGAGAGAGAGAGAGAGAGAGAGAGAGAGATCTTCCATCCGATGGTTTACTCCCCAATTGGCCACAACAGCCAGAGCTGCATCGATCCAAAGCCAGGAACCAGGAGCTTCTTCCAGGACTCCCACATGGGTGCAGGGCCCCAAGGACTTGGGCCATCTTCTACTGCTTTTCCCAGGCCACAGCAGAGAGCTGGATCAGAAGTGGAGTAGCCAGGTCTCGAACTGGCTGCCATATGGGATGCAAACACTTCAGATCAGGGCATTAACCCGCTGTGCCACAGCACCGCCCCTGAACTGGGTAGTTTCTAAGACCTTCGTGTGCCTTGCAGACCACTGCTTTTTTAAGTAACCAAGTGAGGAGGTGGTTTGAGGTGAGAATGATCAGGGGTGGTTGTTGAGAGACCATTCAGGTTCAGTAGGTACAAGGAGGATCTGGGAGTCTATTTTTTTTTTAAGTTCCCAAAATGATCTGATGCAGCCAGCTGGTGGGAAATGAATTTGGGTGGCACAATTGGAGAAGATATTTCCTCCCTCTCTTCCTGCCTGTCTGCCTTCCTTCCTGCCTGCCTTTCTTCATTCTTTCTTGGTTTTCTGAATTCATTCCCTCCCTCCTTCTTGAGCACTCCCAGCTTTACCCAATCCCCTACCTTCAACACAGTCAGATGCATACATGCAATTCCCTGGGGCTATAATCTAATGGAGAGTCCAGGAATTGTAATCTGGGCTTCTCTCTTTTTTATTCAAATCATTTTTAAAAAATTTACTTACTCATTTATTTAAAGAGACAGAACGAGTGAGTGACAGAGATCTCCTTTCATTGGTTCACTCCTCAAATGCCTGTAACAGCCTGGGATTAGGTCAAACCGAAGCCAGGAACATGGAACTCCAATAGGGTCTCTTACATGGTAGCAAGGACTCCAGTACTTGGGTCATAATCTACTGCATTTCAGGAACATTAGCAGAAAGCTGGATGGAAAGTGGAATAACTAGTACTTAAACCAGCACTCTGATATGGGACGTGTGGATGCCAAGCTGTGGCTTAACCTGCACCACAATGCCCACCCAGAAACCACAATTTTAAAATGTTGTTTGAATCTTGCTCTTGTTAATCCATTCAACAACTATTTGTTGGACACCCACGGTGTTCTAAAATACAGCAGTCCCTCCCCTTCCAGAGCTTCCAAATCACATCTTTCTTAGTACCTTCAGTGCTCAGGTGGAAACACTATGGACTCCTGGGGGTGCCCCTGGTATTGATTGCATTCATGTTGGGACCTGGCACCTGACGTGGTATCTGCCACATGGCAGTTCCTAAGTAAGCCTTTTGAATAAAGGGACCCTAAAAAGCCAAACTATGTCATACTCTGCAAACTAAGATTAATTTGGAATGAAGCTAACCTGATTCACAGGATCTAGGCAAAATATACATCATTTGATGTTTATATGCACAACAGCATGGAATAACTACTAGCATTGTGTGAACCTGCTATAATTAATAAAGCTCTTTGGCACATTAATAATGGATACAAAACCTCAAGCCTCCTGTAATGTTTTTTTTTCTTAAGTGGGTTACCATTTTTATTGTAATCCAGCCTTGAGGTTTTACTTGAAAATGTGAGGCCAATGCTGAGCAATGGTGTAGGGGATGGGTTTAACAGCATGACTAAGAGAACTACACTACTTGGTTCTGAGTCTGAGCCTTACCACTTGCTAGGTGTGTGACCTTGATCAAGTCAGCGTGTCTAAGCTTTGTCTGTAAAATGGGGGATAATGATGATGATGACAACACCCATGTCCCAGGATTATTGCAAGGGCTAAATGAGTTATTATGAGGTACTCAACGAGAGAAGCTTATGAAGTACTCAACAAGAGAAGCTTTGTTGCCATTGTTATACATTTGGCTGCTGTGGCAATGCCTACTTCCATTGCAGGACCACACAGAAGTTGTTATTATCACTCCAGAAGGAAAGACCAGTAAGACCTTTCCTGGAAAATGCCCACTTCTGGAACCCCTCTGAGTTGGGCTCATCAAAGCAACAGGATAAAACGGTTGATAGTATGAAATTTACGTCATATACTTTCTAGGTGCCAGTTACTGTGCTATCTTTTTTCTTGAGTGTTTATTAATATTGTCACTCTCCTGTACTTAGGTGCAAGGATTGGCAAGGATAGCTTGGCCAGGGAGATCCATGGCACAGTTCACTGCACTTGCTGTACTTATCTTAAAGGAATAATTTATGAACCTGAGCAGGAGACAATGAAATAGGCCTCCAGCCTTCCTGAAGAATGTGGCAATGACTGCCCAATCCCCCTTGGTCAAGGGGGAGTGTTAGTCTGGGATTGGCGCTGGACCAGATGTCTTAAGATGACTGAACAACAGTGTCTTATTGGTTTCTAATGAGAAGACTAAGGTAAACCATTCTGAGCTTTATTACCAAGTCAGAACAGGCCAAAAGAGAAGGGAGAGGCAAGCAAGTTGGGACCTGAAGAGTGCAGGAGGAGAAAGTTCCTTTCAGAGCAGGTGATTGGAAAGAAAACGTCCTGAGGGCCTGAGCAGGAGCATGCTTTGATTTATCCTGTCTGGGATTCTCTATGTGCCTCTGGGGCTCAAGATTAGGAGCTTGGGAGTACAATGGGAAAACAAAAATCTCGGGAAGAGATCACTGTCAATTATTGATATCTGAGTAGGTATTTTTTAATCAAATTGATAGGAAAGAGAGCCCTATAGGGATGGGACACAGGCCAGGCCAGATCTGAAAAACACTGAGAGCAGAAAGAACACTGGTAACACAGGGAGGTTTCTTAAGGATGCAGGCCTAAGTGAAGTGATGTGAGGCAGCTGTGATAAGTGAGAATGCCAGAAAAAACGGATTTTAGTAGGCATAGCAGATCAATAACAACAGTAGCTAAGATTTTCTATTTCACTATGTTTTTTAAATTCACAGCCAAGGATGTGGGTACTGTGACAGAGTGGGTTTAAGCCATGGCTTAGCTAGTCACAGTTGCTCCACTTCTTATCCAGCTCTCTGCTGATGCCTTCTAGGAGGAAGCTGATGATGGCCCAAGTACTTGGGCCCCAGCCACCCACATAGAAGACCTGGATGGAGTTTCTGGCTCCTAGCTTTGCCCTGGCTCAATCCCAGCTATTGTAGGCACTTGGAGCATGAACTAACACATGGATGATCTTTCTCCCTCTCTGTGGCTATGCCTTTCAAATACGTAAAAATAAATAAACATTAAAAACACTCACAACCACTTTATGAAGCAGGTACTACTGACCTTTGCATTTTGCAGAGAAGTATGGTTTAGGGAGGCAAAGCACATTGACCAAGGACACATAGTAAGCAGCAGAGTTCAGTTTCAAACTCAAGACTGCTTGATCACCACTATTATGCTATGTGTCACCTTCACCTAAATTCCTGCTCTTCTCTCAGTGCGCCTGTCAGATTCCACATTCTCTCTGAAGAAATCTAGCCAGCTCCCCTCTGGGATCCTTTCTTCCTATTTATTCTGTCAACTCTTAAAACATGTCTGGGTTAGACTGTATCATTTAGTGCTAACTAGTTGTTGTCTTGATTTGCTTGCTTGTGTGTGTGTGTGTGTGTGTGTGTGTGCGTGTGTGTCTGTGTGTCTATGTGAAGGTGGGGGGAGAGGTTGTGGAAACTTTTAGGACAAGGGTTGTGTTTTTTCTTCCTGCGCACAATATGACCCAATCCAGGTTGGGCATTAAGTGGCAACACACAAATAGAACCCTACTATTTTAGGGTGGTCAGGGAAGGCCTCTCTGAGTCAGCAACATGTGCACAAGAATATAAATGAAGAGCGGAAACAAGCCACGTGCATGGCCTTATGCAGCATTGCAAGCAATACATAACCCTAATAATAACCACATGGGCTGGAAGGTCACTTTTCATTAGATGTTGTATGCAAGCTCAGGGCTTCCAAATCCTGCATTTGGTGGATGTTCCTCTGAGTTCCCTTAGGATCCCCATGCTCTTTCCTTCTGGGAAGCTGTGTTCTGAGTTGCTTTGCATCTTTATGCTCTGATACAAGGGTGTATGTGAATGGTAGTGTCCTGTGGCTGGCTACACCTACCTATGCTTCTTCCTTATCTCAACCTACTCAGGCCCTTGCAATCTTTCTGTTTACTTTTTCCTCTGCCTCTACCTTATCCTCAAGATGTATCTGATTCCTAGAGTTCCTGTATTCAAGAAAATGTCTGGATTTGTCCATACCTTGCCAGAAATGCCATTTCATTCTTTTCTCACTGCTGTTAAGGGGAAAGGCCAAATTCTTCAGCAGCAGTGAGGCCTTTTCATGTCTGACCTATCACTCCGGCCTGGACCCTGCCTCACCAGCCATACTGACTGTGCTACAGTTTTCCAAACATGCCACAAAACTTAGGGTTTGGCACAGTTTTGTAGGTTCTGTGCTCCCATAACACTCCTTGTCCCTTGCTCATTAAAGACCCAGCTCTAGTGTTGTCTTCTGTGTTAGGCGTTTCTCAACTCCCGCCACAGCATTTCTGGCTCTTTACTTTTAAAAACTTGTATCAGAACACTTTTCTCACTGAGTTACAATTTATTAGTTTCCATATATGCTTTCCTCTCTACACAAAGTTCTGAAAGTCTGGGGAACAGATCTTATCCACTTGGCATTCCCAGAGCCTGTCAAAGTGCCTTAAATCAAGTTGGTATGCCAACATTTGTTTTCAAGAGCTTATTGCATGTCACTCTTCAAAATGGTTCAAACAGCTAACTCAATTAATTTTCTTTTTAGTTTTTTTGAGGTTTATTTATTTATTTAAAATTCAGAGTTACACACAGAGAGAAGGAGAGACACACACAGAGAGAGAGAGAGAGAGAGAGAGAGAGAGAGGTCTTTCATCAGCTATCTACTATTCTAGTATTTACAGTTTAATGTGAGAGCTATTTTCTGCCTGTACCACCCTTGCCGCCCACTTCCCTGCCTTTTCATTACTTTGGCATTGAACATCTACCCCAGTATGGTCCTGAGCTCAGCGCTGGCAATGCAGTCACTTTCTATACCTTAATTAATCTTTACAGGCAGCAAGTACGAATGGCAGTAGCAAAGCCTCTGGCCCAGCGTGCCCAAGTTGTGATTTGAGTTTGGAGTATTTACGTCACTGCTGGTGAACGGTTCACTCCTGTCTCACTCTTGGGGCTTATGGCTGGGTCTGTGGTTCCTCCTCTCCTCCAAATGGAACATTCTGTTGCAATTTCAGTTCAGGAGCTGACTTGGGAGGAAACAAAATTCAGCCCCCAAACAAGCTGGTAAAATCCTCAGGTGTTTGTTTTCTCCAACTCCAGGTTTCGTCTGCATACCTGCTGGAGACATCCTAAGTGGCCCTTGCTATCTGGGAGTTTATCTCACTTTAGGCCCACATGTCCTCTAAGTGAAGGTCTCCCGGCTGCCCCTCCTTCATTCTGCAGATGGAGAAAAGCTGGTCCAGGAAGATGACAGAAGCTTTTTCAGGAATTGTGCACAAGCAGGGACTACTGAGGAAAGAAACCTCCACTTTTCTGTGTACACATATGAAGAGAGCACTCTAATTTGGTACTTTATAATTACACTGACCATGAATCAGAGTGTGATTACCCCTAGTTTAGAGATGAGGAAAGTGGGGCTTAGGGAAGTTAGGTAAGTTGCCTGGGGTCATCTGGCAGAAGTGGCCAGGCTTAGATTCCAAGCTCAGATTCTAGTGCACAGGCCCGCACATTCTTCCCATTATCAGGCCACTTCGCAGAGCAACAACAGAATCCTAGATTCTCACGGTATGACCCAGCATATTTTCGTACAGCGAACTGCTCTGCCTGGGGAGAATTCCAGCCAGAACCAGGAGCAGCCTGGCGGGGACAGACACCGGGGAGGAGTATTTCTTTTGCTGACTTGGGTAATCTCTATTGATCACTTCCAGGCAGAGATGACAGAGGAATTAAGCCCTGGCCTCAGAATTCTGAGTCCCTCTTCGATAACACCCCCTCTAAAGGCTTCTATGCCGCTGTCATGTTCTCTTCATTCCTTTATTCTCTTCATATGGTTCTCAGAAAGGCTTGCCTAGCAGTCTTCAGCATTCCAAAAAAATGTTTAGCACTATCATACGCACTTCCTTTAAAAAGTTAGTGGAAAAATGAAATTAAATGCTGAATTTATCTTGGCACAAAAATGCTTAAAATCCATGCATAGATTTTATGTAATATGTGTTTTCCATGAACATTGTAAAGATCTCTCATAGACTCACAGAGATGCTGTCCTTTTCAGCATGGGACAAATAGGCCTAACATTGTACCCATCCTGTTTCTTGAAGAGATTTATGCTCACCTGGAATCAGTCAAGAAAACAAAATGAAAAAAGACAAGATAACAGGCTAGGGAGAGATCTCCAGTATAAAATTCTTTCTCCCTATGCCTTTTTTGTACCTGTATGTGATGGGTAATGGGAGAGGAACATCCTAGAGGGATGATTCCAGCCAAAGTATATGACTAAACCCCTAGTTAAACCCAGAGATGCTAAGATTTCATGCTTTATGGGCATTGGAAATAGAAGGAAGGGTTTTGTTTTTTTAATTAATTTATTTTCTATTTTTTAGGAACTGGCTCATTTGAGTGCCAGAAGTGTTAGTAGTAGGAAAAGGGTATGCCATGTCTTGGCATGTTGAAGAAAGCTGGGACTTCCCACTCAGAAATCAAACTCTTCCAAACTCCCACTGCTAAGGTCACTGAAAATGTTGAATATCTTTTTGCCATATGGCTTCACTTTGGCCTCATTAACTCGAATCCCTTTCCTGAGGGTTCTATGGTCACTTCAGCTCAGTCCAGGAACTGACAAACTTTTGAGTATCAGTATGTCCTCCCTCTTAGGTTACTTACGTTCTCCTCTTGCCCCCACCTCCAATCTCATTAGGGAGTGAAAATCTTTATTTGTATCCTCCCCCAACAGCTTTCCTTCCCCGGGGTCCCTAAAGTGCTACATGAACCTGGGATCCAGCAGAGAAGTTACAGGGAAATGAGATGTGAAAACCTCAGCCGCAGGTCATTTTTACATTGGGATTATTCTCACAGCTAAACTGTGGGCTGATAAATGAGTACCCAGCCCACCCCTAGCTGTCCTCTGGTAGATCTCCAACCTGTCTAGAAGAGCAGTCCACAGTTAGGCTTTCTCTTTAACAGCTGCTTTCTTTACCTACTCCTGCTCACAGCTCTCTGCGAGAACATTGAGCCGAGTAGTCCTTTGTGTGTTTTGAGCACCCTCTAGAGACTGCATTTCAGCCATGCAGCCCTAGCCAAGATAGCACTTTATAGCAAATTGATAGTTTTTCCAACCTGGCGTGTCTTTCCTCAGCTATTAACCGATATCGGCCCCAACCTCAAAATAGGAGGTGCAGAATTTCAGGAGCAGTGCAGAAAGATGGAGCTTGACAAGATCTTAAACACCGCCCTGAGTTTCCCTGTTTCACAGATAAGCCCAGACAGTTGGTGACTGAATCAGGCCCTACTAATCCTAGACAAGTGAGATTTTTCACGGTAACTTGTTGTTTAAGCAGCGAGCAGAGGGAGCAGTACAGAAAGTGGGAACAGGGGTCAGTGTTGTGGCGCTGTGGCATAGAGGAGAAGGCCACCAATTGCAATGCTGGCATCCCATATGGGTGCTGGGTCCTGTCCCAGCTGTTCCACTTCCGATCCATCTCCCTGCTCATGGCCTGGGACAGCTGTGGAGGATGGTCAAACTGCTTGGGCCCCTGCCACCCACGTGGGAGACCTGGAAGAAGATCCTGGCTCCTGGCTTCAGATCAGCACAGCTCCGGCTGTTGTGGCAAATTGGGGAGTGAACCAGTGGATGGAAGCACTCTCTCTCTCTCTTGCTCTCTCTCTCTGTCTCTCTAATTCTGACTTTCAAATAAATAAATAGCTCTTAAAAAAAGAAAGCAGGAACAATGTGTTTATCAGTAAAAGATTAATAGCTCAATATATATGAGGGCTCTCTAAGTACTAGATACTGTTCTCTACATGTAATATCTTATTTAATACTTATAGCATTCCTCTAAGGTAGGCAGTATTATTACCCTCATTTTACAGATTAGGGAACTGAGGCACAGAGAGCTTAAGTAACTGATATATACTAGCATGCTAATGACTGATGGACTCAGAATTAAGACTCAGGCAGTCTGACTCCTGAGTCTGAGATCCCCTTTTGTCGCTTCCTGGCTTCCCTCTTTCCATCCCACATCTGATCAGTCACTAAATTCATTAAGCCTTTGATGTGCTTGTAGATCATGCTCGGCTGTCGAGTAAAATTCCCCTCCGACTCTCCTGAAGATTCTAGTATTTTACTGTGCGATTTCCATTTTAGCTAATGTTAAGCCAGATAGTCCTCATCCTGTTATACAATTGATTTCCCTTTAAACTCGAATTCAAGATATCACCTTGTCCCTTCTGGATATTGCTGATATCCACTCTATTGTTCTGCCATTGAACTCGATTTAGATATGGTTGTTTGAACAGGTAAAACAGCTGATTTATAATCCTCAAAGATGTGCTGAGACCATCTTTGCTGAACCATCTTCCACTGTTTTCCTGGGCACATTAGTAAGGAGCTGGATTGGAAGCGAAGTAGCCTGGACTTGAATTGGCACTCATATTGGATGTCGACATTACAGGGGGCAGCTTAATCCATTCTCCTGAAACTCTTGAGGACTCTTGATATATATATGATCTCAAAATAAGCTTATATTTAATTCAGTTTTCCACAAATTTTTGAAGTCCTTTATAGTATATCACAACATCAAAATTTTTTTCAATAATTCATACTATTATCTATCCACATTCAAATTTTCCCCAACAGATCCCAAAAATGAAATCTGTGAACCAGAATTCAGTGAAGGTTTTTGGATTGTTTTTCATTATATCTCTTTAACCTAGAATGGCAATCTCACATTTCCCCCATGATATTGATATTTTAAAGTGATGAGGCCAATTGTCTTATAAGAAATAATTGGTTCTATTTTTTTAGATTATTTTTAATTGTCTCATAAATGTATCACATTCTGGGTTGTTTGATTGCTTTCTCAGGGTATTATATAATTTGACCCTCCATCCTCCCTCTATATTTTCTATAAACCTAGATGTTAGATCTAAAAAGAATAAGTATACTTAGGTGTATATATACACATAATTTGGGAAAGAATAGTCCATAGGTGATCCTGTTATTTAACATTGTACATCACATCAGGACACATACACACAGTTAGTGATGCTATGTTTTATCACTTGGTGGAGTTGGTGACCACCAGATTTTCATTTTAAAAATACATGTGCCCTTTGCAGTTTTAGCTTGCTTCTTAGTAAAACTACTTCTGTGCTTGTTGCATCCTACTCTATCAGCTTCCTAACTTCCTTAAACAGTGATTGTAGTCCTTCTGATACTTTCCTGCCCTCTAAACATCAAAGAGAGCAAGAGCGAGGGCGAGAGCGAGAGCGAGAGCGAGAGCGAGAGAGAGAGAGAGAGGAGCTACTTCCTTCTACCATTGGAAGAGTTCAGTGAGGTCCAAGTGAGATAAAAGAGACCTCTTAAACGGCAGGAGTTTTGAGCTGGGCCTGGAAAAGTGGCCAAGTTGGAATAAACTCAGGGCAGCTGGGAGAGCACTTGAGAAGGGGCTCCCAATGCCTTCAAGAGACCTAGAATATTTGATTATATTAATCTTGACCCTAGGACAAGCCAGGGATTTATTGTTCTGTTGGTGTATGAATTTTCTATTCCTGTGTAACAACTTACCACAAACACAGAGACAAAAGAATATCCATTTCCCAAGTCTGGTGCCGCATGGCTGGATTTTGTTAACGGAAATAAGCAGGCTCTGTTAAAAGATTAATATACAATGTATTCAGGACAGCATATGAGTGATCTAGGCCTGGGAGACACAAACACAATGACTGTAAGGAGTCTTGGGAAGTGTTCCAAAGTTGTCAAATTCTAATCAGAATTTATGTATTGCATGACAATATATTTTCGTTTTTCATTACACAGTGAAAATACGTTGGCTTGGTCCCAAAAGGTGGGCTATAGGTAAGTGGGGGTGAATTTTTCCTAGGTTATACATTACTTTCCTTACATCATGAATTTGGTTACAGACATTGTCTCTGAAAAGAGTTACTGAAAAGAAGACTATTGAATTAAATTTAAGAAGGACATTCCTGATAATATAGCAAAGCATGTATAGGTGGAGGACGAAGGATTGCTCAAGGGGCTCCAGATGGCTAAGATGAAACAAACCCTGTAAGCACATCACTCAAGTCACATTGATCTGGTAGATGAGATTAATAGCTCTGTCCATATACTCCTCAGACACGTCTCAGTAGGTGTTTCTCTTGAATGCTTTGCAGGCTTTTTGAGGGCAGTTTGTTCTCAGTTTTCTGCTCAGGGCATCACAAAGATGAATCAAGGTATTCTATATATTAAATTCTTAATGGGACATGCTAGGGAAAAAATGACTTCCAAGCTAGTTCTTCTTATAGGGGTTCAGTTTCTTGCAATTATAGCACACGGATCTCCATTTCCTTGCTGATTTTCAGTTCCTAGAAGTCACTCTCCAGTACTTCTGCATAAATACCTCTATCCTATGGCCAGCCAGGATAGACAGAATCATTCTCCTGCTTTAAATGCTGAAATTTATCTTTTAACAATGAGTAAGAAAACTTTTAAACACTCAGGTGACTGGATCAGGCCTCATGGATGATCTCCCACTTTTAGAGGCAACAATAAATTATACATAACCTAATCACAGCAATGAAATCCATTCTATTTATAGTCTCAGCAATTCAGCAGGAAAAAATACCAGGACAATGGGAAAGCTTGAGGACCACCTTAGGTGGTCCTGCTCTCCTGACCCCAAACACTCATATCTTTACAAAATGCAAAATATATTCATCCCTCCCTCAAGTTACCTAAAAGTCTCATCTCAATACAGCATCATCTCAAGCCCAAAATATCATCATCTCATTTGCAGATGACATGACTTTATAATAAAGAAAACCCTAGGACTGGCACTATGTCATACCAACTAAAGCCATCACCTGTAGCACCAGAATTCCATATGGGCACCAATTTGAGTCCTGGCTGCTCCATTTCCAATCTAGCTCCCTGTTAATACTCCCAGGAAAGCAGTAGAAGATAGTCTAAGTGATTGGACCCTCACTCCTGGCTTTGGCTTGGCTCAACCCCAGCTGTTGGGGCCATTTGGGGAGTGAGCCAGCGAATGGAGGATCTCTCTCTCTCTGTTTCTCCTTCTCTCTTTCAAATAAATAAATAAATAAATTTTTTAAAAAAAGAAACTCCAAAAGCCTGTACCAGGATGTTGTTATAACTAATAAGCAAACTTAGCAAAATTGCAGTCAATGTGCAAAAATCAGTAGCATTGTTATACACCAATAACAAATCATCTAAAAAAGAATCAAGAAAGAAATCCCATTTCCAGTAGTGACCAAGAAAATACCTGGGAATAAACTTGACTGAATAGGTAAAAGATCTCTGTAATGACAACTGTAAATCACTGATGAAAGACTTTTAAGAGAACACAAAGAAATGGAAAGACAACTTATGTTCATGGACTGGAAGAATCAATATTATTAAAATGTGCATATTACTCAATTTACAGATTCAATGGCAATCCTTATGAAAATCTTAATAATGTTTTAGCAGAACTAGAAAAAACACTGCCGAAATTTGTACAAAACCACAAAAGACCCCAAACAGACAGAGATGTCTTCAGCAAAAAGAACAAAGTTGTAGGTACCACCTGACTTCAAAACACATTTCATGGGCCAGTGATGTGGCACAGTAGATTAATCCTCCACCTGTGGTGCCGGCATCCCATATGGGCGCTGGTTCTAGTCCTGGTTGCTCCTCTTCCAGTCCAGCTCTCTGCTGTGGCCTGGGAGAGCAGTGGGGGATGGCTCGAGTCCTTGGGCCCCTGCACTCACTAGGGAGACTGGAAGAAGCTCCTGGCTCCTGGCTTTGGATCGGTGCAGTTCCAGACGTTGCGGCCATATGGGGAGTGAACCAACGGATGGAGGATCTTTCTCTCTGTCCCTCCCTCTCATTGTCTGTGACTCTGCCTCTCAAATAAATGAATAAAATCTTTAAAAATATAACAAAAAACAAAATACATTTCAAAGTTGCATAAATTAAAACAGCATGGTATTGACTTAAAGATGGATCTACAAAAAATGGAGGAGAATAGAGACCCTAGAAGTAAATCCACACACCCACAGCCAACTAATCTTTGGCAAAAGTGCTAAGAAAATGCATTGGAAACAGGATAGCTTTCTCAGTAAATGGTGCTAGGAAAATTGTGTATCCACAGGCAAAACAATGAAAAAGGGTCTACTCCTATTTCTTACCACTTATAAGAATCATCTCAAAATGGCTGAGGACCTAAATGTGAGACCTGAAATTTGAGACTATGAGAAGAAAACGTAGGAAAAACACTTCAGGACATTGTAATTGTAAGAATTTCTGGATAGGATTCCCCAAAATAAAAGCAAAAATAGACAAATGGGATTTCATCAAACTAAAGAGCTTTTGCTCAGCAAAGGAAACAGTATAGAAAAGGGACAAACTATAGAATTGGGGAAAATATTTGCAAACTATACATGTGACAAAGAGTTAATATTCAGACAGTATGAAGAACTCAAACAACTCATCAGCAAAACACACACACACACATACACAAAAACCAAGAAAGTATCCAATTCAAAAACAGGTAATATATCTAAACAGACAGTTCTCAAAGGAATACATGCAAATGTCCCAAAGCCTCATGAAAAAATGTTCAACATCATTGATCATCAGGGAAATACAAATCAAAACCACAAGGAGATACCACCTCATTCATGTAAGATTGATCATTATTAAAAAAAACACAGCAAAGAAAACAAGTATTGGTTAGGATGTGGAGAAAGGGAACACTTTGCAAACTATTGGTAAAATGTGAATTAGTACAACTGGGGCTGGTGTTGTGTCACAGTGGGTTAAGCCACCATCTGACATCTGATACATCAGAACACTAGTTCAAATCTCATTTGCTCTACTTCCAATCCAGTTCCATGCTAATTCTCCTACGAAAGAAAGCAGCAGAAGGTGGTCCAAGTACTCAAGCCCCTGTCACTCAATTGGGAGGCCTGGATAGAGCTCTTGGCTCCTGGTTTCAGCCTGGTCCAGCACTGTCTATCTTTGACATTTTGAGAGTGAATTAGTCGATCTCTTTCTCTCTGTCTCCCCGCCCCGTCACTCTGCCTTTCAAATAAATAAAATAAATATTAAAATATTAAAAAGTAGTACAATAATTGATGAAAACAGTATAGAAGTTCGTTAAAAAGCCAAAAACTGAACTACTATATGCTCCAGCAATCCCATGGAATCCAAGGGAAATGAAATTCATGTGTCGTTGAGAACTGCACTCGCATTTATTGTAACACTATTCACACTAGCCAAGAAATGTAGACAACCTAAGTGTCCATCCACTGATGAACGGATAAAGCAAATGTATTAATCAGTCATAAAAAGGATGAAATCTTGTCATTTGTAACAACATGGATGGTGAAATAAGCCAAGTACAGAAAGACAAATGTCACATGTTCTCCTAAGCGTGGAGTATGAAATATATAGTTGCTCTTATATGAGTTAAAAGTGTAATTGTAGTTATCAAAAGCTTGGGAAGGAAGAGGAGAGGGGAGAGAGGGTTAGAGAAAGTTGATTGATGGTCACTAGCTTATAGCTAGATAGCAGTAAGAAGTTCTGGGTGGCTCCTGGCTTCGGATCAGCACAGTGGGCCGGCTGCAGCAGCTATTGGGGGGGGTGTGAACCAACAGAAAAGGAAGACCTTTCTCTCTGTCTCTCTCTCACACTGTCCACTCTGCCTGTCAAAAAAATAAAAAATAAATAAAAAAAGAAGTTCCAGGGCTCTTTTGCACAGTAGGGTGAAGATAGACAATGTTCATTTTGTGTGCATTTCTCTGTTAAAAAGAACTAGAAGAGGG
Source organism: Sylvilagus floridanus (assembly GCA_949820135.1). Classification (NCBI taxonomy): domain Eukaryota; kingdom Metazoa; phylum Chordata; class Mammalia; order Lagomorpha; family Leporidae; genus Sylvilagus; species Sylvilagus floridanus. Next base: position 86,055,449 of record OX463223.1, read on the forward strand.
GGCAGTGTTGTGGTGTGGGGGTTAAATTGTTGCCTGAGAAAACGGCAACCCTTATTAGAATGCCAGTTCTAGATCTAGCTACTTTGTTTCTGATCCAGATCCCAGCCAGAGCACCTGGGACCAGCCCTGGCCATTGTAGCCTTTTGGGGAGTGAACCAGCAGATGGAGGATCTCTCTCATTCTCAATCTCTCTCCCTCTCCCTCCCTCCCTCCATCTCTCTCTTTCTCTCTCTCTGTCCCCCCCTTTCCTCCCTCATTCTGTCAGTCTACCATTCAAATAGTTAAAAAACAAAAACCCTGTAAGATAGGAGCCAGCGCAGTCGCATAGCAGGTAAAGTCACTGTCTACAGCTCCTGCATCCCTGGTTAGGATGCTGGTTAGGGTACCAGCTGCTCCACTTCCAATCCAGCTCCCAGCTGATGTGCCTGGGAGGCAGCAGAAGATGGCCCAGTGCTTGAGTCCATGCACTCATGTGGGAGAACCAGATGAAGCCTCTGGACCCTGGTTTCAGCCTGGCCAAGCTGTGGCTGGTGCAGGCATTTGAAAAGTTAACCAGTGGATGTAGTGAGATACTAGCAGAGAATTTTCTGGGTTTGGAGAAGGACAGAGACATCTTAGTACAGGAAGCTCACAGAACCCCTAATAAACATGAGCACAAGAGATCCTCACCACAACATGTTGTAATCAAACTCACCACAGTGAAACATAAAGAAAAGATTCTAAAATGTGCAAGAGAGAAACATCAGATTACTCTCAGAGGATCTCCAATTAGACTCACAGCAAACTTCTCATCAGAAACCCTACAGGCTAGGAGGGAATGGCGAGACATAGCCCAGGTACTAAGAGAAAAAAGCTGTCAGCCCAGAATATTATATCCTGCCAAGCTCTCATTTGTGAATGAAGGTGAAATAAAGACCTTTCATAGCAAACAGAAATTGAAAGAATTTGTTGCCACTCATCCAGCCCTGCAAAAGATGCTTAAAGATGTGTTGACACAGAAACACAGAAACACGGTCATCAATATGAAAGAAGCTAAAGAAAGGAAACCTCACAGCAAAAGATAACAGGAAGTTCAAAGCATATATTAGAAAGTATCTTTGGCAAATGGCAGGGCAAAGTTACCACTTATCAATAGTCACAATGAACGTTCATGGCCTCAACTCTCCAGTTCAAACACAGATTGGCTGAATGGGTTAAGGAACAAAACCCATCTATTTGCTGCTTACAAGAAACACATCTTTCCCACAAAGATGCATGCAGACTGAAAGTGAAAGGCTAGAAAAAGATATACCATGCCAACAGAAATGAAAAAAGAGCGGGCATAGCCATCTTAATATCAGACAAAATAAACTTTAACACAAAAACTCTTAAGAGAGACAAAGAGGGGCAGTATATAATGATTCAGGGATCAATTCAACAGGAAGATGTAACATTATCAATCTATATGCAGCTAATTACAGGTCACCGGATTATTTAAAAGATTTGTTAAGGGACTTAAAGGGAGACTTAGACTCCAATACAATAGTACTGGGGGGCTTCAATACTCCACTCTCAGAAATAGACAGATCAACCGGACAGAAGATCAACAAGGAGACAGTAGATTTAAAGGACACTATAGTCCAAACGGATCTAACAGATATCTACAGAACTTTTCATCCTACACATAAAGAATTTACATTCTTCTCAGCTGTACATAGAACCTACTCTAGGATTGACCACATACTAGGCCATAAAGCAAGTATCAGCAAATTCAAAATAATTAGAAGCATGCCATGCAGCTTCTCAGACCATAAAGGAATGAAGGTGGAAATTAGCAACTCAGGAATCCCTAGAGCATATGCAAACACGTGGAGATTGAATAACATGCTCCTGAATGAACACTGGATCATAGAAGAAATCAAAAACTTTCTGGAAGTAAATCAGGATAACAGCACAACATATCAAAACTTATGGGATACAGCAAAAGCAGTGTTAAGAGGAAAGTTTATAGCAATAGGTGTCTACATCAAGAGATTGGTAAGGCACCAAATAAATGAGCTTTCAATGCATCTCAAGGATCTAGAAACACTGCAGCAAACCAGACCCAAAGCTTGTAGGAGAAGAGAAATAATTAAAATCAGAGAAGACATCAACAGGATTGAATCCAAAAAACATTACAGAAAATCAGCAAAACGAGGAGCTGGTTCTTTGAAAAAATAAACAAAACTGACACCTCATTGGCCCAACTAACTAAAAAAAGAAGAGAAAAGACTCAAATCAATAAAATCAGAGATGAAAAAGGAAGTGTAACAACAGACACCACAGAAATCAAAAGAATCATCAGAAATTACTACAAGGACTTGTATGCCAGCAAATAGGGAAATCTATCAGAAATGGATAGATTCCTGGACACATGCAACCTACCTAAATTGAACCAGGAAGACATCGAAAACCTAAACAGACCCATAACTGAGACAGAAATTGAAACAGTAATAAAGGCCCTCCCAACAAAGAAAAGCCCAGGTCCAGATGGATTCACTGCTGAATTCTACCAGACATTTAAAGAAGAACTAATTCCAATTCTTATCAAACTATTCAGAACAATTGTAAAAGAGGGAATGCTCCCAAACTCTTTCTATGAAGCCAGCATCACCTTAATTCCTGAGCTGGAAAAAGATGCAGCATTAAAAGAGAATTACAGAACAATATCCCTCATAAACATAGATGCAAAAATGCTCAATAAAATTCTAGCCAATAGAATGCAACAACACATCAGAAAGATCATCCACCCAGACCAAGTGGGATTTATCCCTGGTATGCAGGGATGGTTCAATGTTCGCAAAGCAATCAGTGTGATACACCACATTAACAGACTGCAGAAGAAAAACCATATGATTATCTCACTAGACGCAGAGAAAGCATTTGATAAAATACAACACCCTTTCATGATGAAAACCCTAAGCAAACTAGGTATAGAAGGCACATTCCTCAATACAATCAAAGCAATTTATGAAAAACCCACGGCCAGCATCCTATTGAATCGGGAAAAGTTGGAAGCATTTTCACTGAGATCTGGTACCAAACAGGGATGCCCACTCTCACCACTGCTATTCAATATAGTGCTGGAAGTCTTAGCCAGAGCTATTAGGCAAGAAAAAGAAATTAAAGGGATACAAGTTGGGAAGGAAGAACTCAACCTATCCCTCTTTGCAGATGCTACGATTCTTTATTCAGGGGAGCCAAAGAACTCTACTAAGAGACTATTGGAACTCATAGAAGAGTTTGGCAAGGTAGCAGGATATAAAATCAATGCACAAAAATCAACAGCCTTTGTATACACAGGCAATGCCACGGCTGAGGAAGAACTTCTAAGATCAATCCCATTGAAATAGCTACAAAAACAATCAAATACCTTGGAATAAACTTAACCAAGGACAGTAAAGATCTCTACAATGAAACTTACAAAACCTTAAAGAAAGAAATAGAAGAGGATGCTAAGCAATGGAGAAATCCTCCATGCTCATGATAAATATTATCAAAATGGCCATTCTCCCAAAAGCAGTTTATAGATTCAATGCAATACCAATCAAAATACCAAAGACATTCTTCTCAGATCTGGAAAAAATGATGCTGAAATTCATATGGAGACACAGGAGATCTCGAATAGCTAAAACAATCTTGTACAACAAAAACAAAGCTGGAGGCATCACAATACCAGATTTCAGGACATACTACAGGGCAGTAGTCATCAAAACAGCATGGTACTGGTACAGAAACAGATGGATAGACCAAGGGAACAGAATAGAAACACCAGAAATCAATCCAAACATCTACAGCCAATTTATATTTGATCAAGGATCCAAAACCAATCCCTGGAGTAAGGACAGTCTATTCAATAAATGGTGCTGGGAAAATTTGGATTTCCACATGTAGAATCATGAAGCAAGATCCCTACCTTTCACCTTACACAAAAATTCATTCAACATGGATTAAAGACTTAAATCTATGACCCAACACCATCAAATTATTAGGGAGCATTGGTGAAACCCTGCAAGACATAGGTACTGGCAAAGACTTCTTGGAAAATACCCCAGAAGCACAGGCACTCAAGGCCAAAATAAACTACTGGGATTGCATCAAATTGAGAAGTTTCTGTACTGTAAAAGAAACAGTCAGGAAAGTGAATAGGAAACTGACAGAATGGGAAAAAAGATTTGCAAACTATGCAACAGATAAAGGGTTGATAACCAGAATCTACAAAGAAATTAAGAAACTCCACAACATCAAAACTAACAACCCACTTAAGAGCTGGGCCAAGGACCTCAATAGACATTTCTCAGAATAGGAAATCCAAATGGCCAACAAACACATGAAAAAATGCTCAAGATCACTAGCAATCAGGGAAATGCAAATCAAAACCACAATGAGGTTTCACCTCACCCCAGTTAGAATGGCTCACATTCAGAAATCCACCAACAATAGATGCTGGAGAGGATGTGGGGTAAAAGTTGCACTAACCCGCTGTTGGTAGGAAAGCAAACTGGTAAAGCCACTATGGAAGTCAGTCTGGAGATTCCTCAGAAACCTGAATATAACCCTAACATTCAACCCAGCCATACCACTCCTTGGAATTTACCCAAAGGAAATTAAATTGGCAAACATAAAAGTCATCTGCACATTAATGTTTATTGCAGCTCAATTCACAATAGCTAAGACCCGGAACCAACCCAAATGCCCATCAACAGTAGACTGGATAAAGAAATTTGGGACATGTACTCTATAGAATACTATGCAGCAGCCAAAAACAATGAAATCCAGTCATTTGCAACAAGATGGAGGAATCTGGAAAACATCATGATGAGTGAATTAAGCCAGTCCCAAAGGGACAAATATCATATGTTCTCCCTGATCGGCAACAACAAACTGAGCACCAAAGGGGAAACCTGTTGAAGTGAAATGGACACTATGAGAAACAGTGACTTGATCAGCTCTTGTGCTGACTGTTGTTGTACAATGTAATACTTTATCCATTGTAGTATTTTTTTTATCCTAGTACTAGTGGTTGAACTCTGTAATTCACACACAATTGTTCTTAGGTGTTTAAATTTTAACTGAAAAGTGATCCCTGTGAAATATAAGAGTGGGAATAAGAGAGGGAGGAGATGTACAATTTGGGACATGCTCAATCAGATCTGCTCCAAATGATGGAGCTAGAATCGTGCCAGGGGATTCCAATAGGATCCCACCAAGGTGGCATGTCCCAAGGACATCTCACTAGTCCAAGTGATCAATTTCAGTTCACAGTTGATCACACTGATAGGACTAAGAGTCAAAGGGATCACACAAACAACACCAGTGTCTCCTAATACTAACTGATAGAATGAAAAAGGGAGAGAATGATCCAACATGGGAAGCGGGATACACAGCAGACTCATAGAATGGCAGATGTCTTAAATAGCACTCTGGCCTCAGAATTAGCCCTTAAGGCATTCGGATCTGGCTGAAGAGCCCATGAGAGTATTTTAGGCATGGAAAGCTAAAACACTCTGAAAAAAAAAAAAAAAAGAAGACCTGAATGAAAGATCTCTGCGAGTGAGATCCCAGTGGAAAGAATGGGGCCATCAAAGAAGGAGGTACCTTTCTCTGAAGGGAGGAGAGAACTTCCACTTTGACTGTGACCCTGTCGGAATAAGATCAAAGTCGGTCAACCCTAAAGGCTTCAATAGCCTTGGCAACTCATGACTAGAGCCTAGGGAGATTACTGATGCCATAAACAAGAATGTCAAATTGTTAAATCAACATCAGGAGTCACTGTGTACTTACGTCTCATGTGGGATCTGTCCTTAATGTGTTATCCAATGTGAAGTAATGCTATAACTAGTACTGAAACAGTATTTTTACACTTTGTGTTTCTGTGTGGGTGCAAACTGACGAAATCTTTACATAGTATATACTGAATTGATTTTCTGTATATAAAGATAATTGCAAATGATTAAAAAATCTTGGTGTTTAATTGGAAATTGCATAGAAAATTAATCAATTAAAAAAACAATCATGTAGGATCTCTGTCCTTAATGTGCTGTACATTGTGAATTAATACTATAACTAGGCCTGCGCCGTGGCTCAACAGGCTAATCTGCCTTGCGGCGCCGGCACACCAGTTTCTAGTCCCAGTCGGGGTGCCGGATTCTGTCCTGGTTGTCCCTCTTCCAGACCAGCCCTCTGCTGTGTCCCGGGAGTGCAGTGGAGGATGGCCCAAGTGGTTGGGCCCTGCACCCCATGGGAGACCAGGAAAAAGCACCTAGCACCTGGCTCCTGCCATCGGATGAGCACGGTGTGCCGGCCGCTGCTCACTGTCCGCGGCAGCCATTGGAAAGTGAACCAACGGCAAAAGGAAGATCTTTCTCTCTGTGTCTCTCTCTCACTGTCCACTCTGCCTGTCAAAAAAAATACTATAACTAGTACTCCAACAGTATTTTCACTTTGTGTCTCTATGTGAGGGCAAACTGTTGAAATCTTTACGTAATATGTACCAAACTGATCTTCTGTGTATAAAGAGAATTGAAAATGAATCTTGATGTGAATGCAAGGGGAGAGGGAGCAGGAAAGGGGAGGGTAGTGGGTGGGAGGTAAATTGTGGGGGGGAGCCATTGTAATCCATAAGCTGTACTTCGGAAATTTATATTCTTTAAATAAAAGCTTTATATATATATATATATATATATATATATATATATATATATAAAAGAAAGAAATAAATAGAGGAGGATACTAAACAATGGAAAAATTTTCCGTGCTCATGGATTGGAAGAATAAATATCATCAAAATGGCCATTCTCCCAAAAGCAGTTTATAGATTCAATGCAATACCAATCAAAATACCAAAGACATTCTTCTCAGATCTGGAAAAAATGATGCTGAAATTCATATGGAGACACAGGAGATCTCGAATAGCTAAAACAATCTTGTACAACAAAAACAAAGCCGGAGGCATCACAATACCAGATTTCAGGACATACTACAGGGCAGTAGTCATCAAAACAGCATGGTACTGGTACAGAAACAGATGGATAGACCAAGGGAACAGAATAGAAACACCAGAAATCAATTCAAACATCTACAGCCAATTTATATTTGATCAAGGATCCAAAACCAATCCCTGGAGTAAGGACAGTCTATTCAATAAATGGTGCTGGGAAAATTGGATTTCCACATGCAGAAGCATGAAGCAAGACCCCTACCTTTCACCTTACACAAAAATCCACTCAAGATGGATTAAAGACTTAAATCTATGACCCAACACCATCAAATTCCTAGAGAATATTGGAAAAACCCTGCAAGATAGGTACCTGAAAAGACTTCTTGGAAAAAACACCAGAAGTACAGGCAGTCAAAGCCTAAATTAACATAATAAACATCAAATTGAGAAGTTTCTGTACTGCAAAAAAAAAAAAAAAAAAAAGGTCAGGAAAATGAAGAGGCAACCAACAGAATGGGAAAAAAGATTTGCAAACTAACCAACAGATAAAGGGTTAATAACCAGAATCTACAAAGTGATCAAGAAACTCCACAACAACAAAACAAACAACCTCTTTAAGAGATGGGCCAAGGACCTCAATAGACATTTCTCAGAATAGGAAATCCAAATGGCCAACAGGCACATGAAAAAATGTTCAGGATCACTAGCAATCAGGGAAATGCAACTCAAAACCACAATGAGGTTTCACTTCACCCCGGTGAGAATGGCTCACATACAGAAATCTACCAACAACAGATGCTGGCAAGGATTTGGGGTAAAAGTTGCACTAACCCGCTGTTGGTAGGAAAGCAAACTGGTAAAGCCACTATGGAAGTCAGTCTGGAGATTCCTCAGAAACCTGAATATAACCCTAACATTCAACCCAGCCATACCACTCCTTGGAATTTACCCAAAGGAAATTAAATTGGCAAACAAAAAAGTCATCTGCACATTAATGTTTATTGCAGCTCAATTCACAATAGTGAAGACCTGGAATCAACCCAAATGCCCATCAACAGTAGACTGGATAAAGAAATTTGGGACATGTACTCTGTAGAATACTATACAGCAGTCAAAAACAATGAAATGCGGTGATTTGCAACAAGATGGAGGAATCTGGAAAACATCATGATGAGTGAATTAAGCAAGTCCCAAAAGGGACTAATATCATATGTTCTCCTTGATTGGTGACAACTAACAAGTACCAAAAAGAAAACCTGTTGAAGTGAAATGAACACTATTAGCAACAGTGACTTGATCAGCCCTTCTCCCGAATGTTGACTCACAGAATGGCAGATGTACTAAACACTCTGGCCTCAGAATCAGCCCTTAAGGCATTCAGATCTGGCTGAACAGCCCATGAGAGTATTTTTGGCATGGGAAGCCAAGACACTCTGGTAAACAAAACAAAACAAACCTATATGAAAGATCTCTGTGTGATCCCAGTGGAAAGAACGAACCGGAAGAAGGAGGTACCTTTCTCTGAAGGGAGGAGAGAACTTCTACTTTGACTATGACCTTGTCGAAATAAGATCGAAGTTGGCGAACTCAAAAGGCTTCCATATCCTTGGCAACTCATGACTAGAGCCTAGGGTGATTACTGACGCCTTAAACATGAGTGTTAATTTGTTAGGTGAACAACAGGAGTCACTGTGCACTTACTCCTCATGTAAGATCTCTGTCCTTAATGTGTTGTTCAATGTGAATTAATGCTATAAGTAGTATTCAAACAGTATTTTACCTTTGTGTTTCCGTGTGGGTGCAAACTGTTGAAATCTTTACTTAATAAATGCTAAATTGATCTTCTGTATATAAAGAGAATTGAAAATGAATCTTGATGTGAATGGAATGGGAGAATGAGCGGGAGATAGGAGGGTCGCGGGTGGGAGGGAAGTTATGGGGGAAAAGCCATTGTAATCCATAAACTGTCCTTTGGAAATTTATATTTACTAAATAAATTTTTTTAAAAAGTCATACCTATTTTTATGGCTCATTTTGATTATTCTAAATCTTAGATGATAAAAATCTTAGCACAAAAATGGCATCTTGGAGTGAGGATCAGGCATACATTTATTGCCAATTTTATTATAACTTTGTGTAGAATGAAAAAATTTTATCAAACAGATAAATAATTCATTTTTATAACAAAATTAAATCATCAAAACATTTGGAGAAAAATTTTGCCCGTGGTAATTGTGCACATTAATGAGGTACAACATGGTATTTCAGGGGGCCGGCGCTGTGGCATAGTGGGTAAAGCCGCTGCCTGCAGTGCTGGCATCACATATGGGTGCCAGTACAAGTCCTGGCTGCTCCACTTCCCATCCAGCTCTCTGCTGTGGCCTGGGATATCAGTGGAAGATGGCCCAAGTCCTTGGGTCCCTGCACCTGTGTGGGAGACCCAGAAGAAGTTCCTGGCTCCTGGTTTTGCATCGGCGTAGCTCTGGCCATCACAGCCAACTGGGGAGTGAATCACTGGATGGAAGATCTCTTTCTCTCTCTCTGCCTCTCCTTTCCTCACTGTGTAACTCTGACTTTCAAATAAATAAATAAATCTTTTTTTTTTTAAGGAAACAAAGTGGCATTTCAATACACATATAGCGTGAAATGATCAGATCAGGGTCCAGCTCATTCTTGCTGACAGAATTCCATTCCTTGAAGTTTCAGGATTGATGTTCCCATATCGTAGGTAGCTGTCATCCAGGGACTATTTCCAACTACTAGAGAACAGATTCCTTGACACATGGCCCTGTTTATGTTCAAGCCAGTGATGGTACATGAGGTCCTTCTCTTGCCCACTAAATAATCTCTGTCTGTAAACCCAACTGTGCTAATATCATCTAATCATCTTTGTAGCCCTCAAAATTATATGGGGAATGTATGCCAGGGGGTGGAAATCTTAGGAATTGTCCTAGAAATTTGCCTACATAGCTGTTTTACCTCACCACGTAGTTACAGGGTCATTCATCGTTCCCCTAACACTGGGCCAACTTGTCCTCAATTTTTAATGAATTCAAAGCCCTAAACTTGTCTCCATGACTTTAATTTTACTAGTTAAGGTTAAGACATTTCAGTTCCTCTTGCAGAGCTGGATTTAAGGCCTTGTAATGGAGGTCATTAAAGTAAAGCTTTGCTTTCCCAAACTAATTTTCACTTCTCTTTTATTTACTCTGTTTTCCTTTTAGCTGTCTCAGGACATAAGATGCGGGGCTTCCATCTGGGCAGATCTCTCTGGTCTTCCCACACCCAAGACACAGCAGGGGGACCCGTGGAGTTGATTGATACCAGCCTAACAATAACTTAAAAACTACAAGCCATTCTTTGGTTTTATTTCTTTTAGTTCCAGCATAACTGCAATTGTAAAAGAAGAAGGTGAAATTCCTCTGGGCCTGAATGAATGTTTCCTGTCTCTCTTTCCAGTAATTGAAACACTGTACTCCTATTTTCTGCATTCTCCAATGAGCAAAGGAGATCTCATGTGCTGAGTAGGAACTGGGGAGGAAATGGCAGTTAAGATGCCAAATCTCTGAAAAGGCCATCTGTCTTGGCGTTATTCCATTACCAAAGAGGAGAAAGCAGGCAACAGTTACTTATGTGTGATTCAGATTCTGACCGACTTGCAGAATGTCAGAACTGTGAAGCATCTAATGCTGGCTTTGCACACTGGCGACCTCTAGGGTGAAACTAGGCCTGTGGATGTGTTTTGTTTGGACAGCATAGTGTTTTCTTTTTAACTTTTTGAATCTGAAAACTTTTAAGTAGAACATGCATAGTTCAGTTTTTGACACAGTATGCACCACTTCCTAGTTTCTTTTGTAAAAGAAATTTTTATTAACCATAATTGTACATGTGTATGGTCTAGTGTGATGTCTCAATATATGCCTACAATTTATTCTGGTCAAAACAAGGTAATCAATACTTCTTGTTCTTTTTTATTTTAAAGATTTATTTATTTGGCAGAGTGAGAAGTAGAGAGACAGAGACAGAGAGAAAGAGATCTACCATCCATTGGTTGACTCCCCAAATAGCGGCAACAGCCAGGGCTGGGTCAGGCTGAAGCCTGGAACTCAGAACTCCATCCAAGTCTCCCACAAGGATGGCAAGGGCCCAAACACTTGGACCATCTTCTGCTGTTTTCCCAGGCCATTAGCAGGGAGCTGGACTGGAAGTGGAGCAGCCAGGACATGGATTGGTGCCTATGTGGGATGTCAACATCCAGGGCTGCTGCTATACCTGCTATGCCACAATACATGTATTGAAATATCCATCTCTGTCTCTTTAGTGTATCTGCTCTGCTAGTGAATTTTGTACTATTGTGTGTTTTCATGATGATTGTTATGATTGTGTTACTTTTAATGTAGGACTGCCTTCAGAATTTCTTGTAAAGCTGGTATGTTGGTGAACTCTCAGTTTTTGCATGTCTTGGAAACACTTTATTTCTCCTTTTATTAAAAGATTTATTTGCAAATTAGAGTTACACACAGAGAGAAGGAGAGGCAGAGAAAGAGAGAGAGAGAGAGAGAGAGAGAGAGAGAGAGAGAGAGAGAGAGAGTCTTCCATCTACTGGTTCACGCTCTAAATGGCCTCAATGGCTGGAGCTGGACTGATCCAAAGCCAGGAGCCAGGAGCTTCTTCTGGGTCTCCCACGTGGGTGCAGGGGCCCAAAGATTTGGGCCATCTTCTGCTGATTTCCCAGACCAGCCCAGATCTGGCCATTGCAGCCATCTGGGGATTGAACCAGCAGATGGAAGATCTCTCTCTCTCTCTCTCTCTCTCTCTCTCTCAACTCTGTCCTTCAAATAAATAAATAAATCTGGAAAAATTTCTAAAAAAAAGAATTGCATTCTTTTTTATAGCTGAATAATATTCCATTGTGTATATATACCACATTTTCTTAATCCACTTATCTGACTATGGACACCTCGGTTGATTCCAATTTTTGGCTATTGTGAACAGTGCTACTATAAACATGGTGGTGCAGGTATCTTTTTGATACACTGTGTTCAAGTCTTTTGGATATATATCCAGTAGTGGGATAGATGGCATGTCTAGTTCTAGTTATTTTTTTCTTCTTTTTGAAATCTGCATACTGGTTTCCACAGTGGCTGCACTAATTTACACTGCCACCAACAGTGTACAAGTGTTCCCCTTTGACCACATCCTCTCTCTAACATTTGCTACTCCCTGTGTTTTGGATTTTAGCCATTCTGACAGGGGTGAAGTGATATCTCATTGTGGTTTTGATTGGTGTTTCCCTGATGGCTAGTGATGCTCAGCATTTTTTCATATACTTGTTAGCCATTCCTTTTTTTTTTTTTAAAGATTTATGTATTTATTTGAAAGGCAGAGTTACAGAGAAGCAGAGGCAGAGAGAGAGATAGATAGAGAGAGAGAGAGAGAGAGAGAGAGAGAGGTCTTTCATCCGCTGGTTCACTCTCCAGATGGCCACAACAGCCAGAGCTGCGCCAATCCAGTGCCAGAAGCCAGTAGCTTCATCCGGGTCTCCCACAGGGGTGGAGGGGTCCAAGGGCTTGGGCCATCTTCTACTGCTTTTCCAGGCCATAGCAGAGAGCTGGGTCGGAAGTGGGTCAGCCAGGACTCGAACCAGCACCCATTTGGGATGAAGACAGTATGGGCAGCGGCTTTACCTGCTATGCCACTATGCAGGCCCTGGACATGACATTCCTTCTTTTGAGAATTGTCTATTGTTGTCCTTCGTCTATCTCTTAACTGAACTTGTTACTTATTTGTTGTTCAGTTAATTTTAAATTGCTGGATGTTAATTTTTGTCAGATGATAAGTAGCTTGCAAATATTTTCCCATTCTGTTTGATGTCTCTTCACTCTATTGATCATTTCTTTTGAAGATTTCAAGTTTGATATAATCCCATTTGTTTAGTTTTGCTTTTGTTACCTGTTCTTTTAGTGTCTTGTCCAAGTTGTCCCTTACACCAATGTGTTGGGGTGTTTCCTGTGTTTTCCTCCAGCAATTTCACAGTATCAGGTATTAAATTTAGGTCCTTGTTCCGTCTTGAGTTGCTTTTTGTACACAGTGAGAGGTATGGATCCAATTTCATTCATACACGCACACACACACACACCCTGTTTTGCTAGCACTGTTTGTTGATGAGATAATCTTTATTCCTCTGTAAAGTCTGAGCATTTTTGTCAAAAGTCAGTTGGCTGTATTTTTGTGGATTAATTTCTAGGCTCTCTGTTCTGTTCCACTGATCTGTGTATTTTTTTCCATGCTGTTTTAATTACTATGACTTTTCAGTATGTTTTGAAGTCAGGAATTAAGGTTCCTCCAGCTTGATTTTTCTTGCTCAGGATCACTTTGGTTATTCAGGGTTTTTTATGATTTTATTTGAATTTTAGGATTGCTTTTTCTAATTCTGTAAAGGATGTCATTGGTATTTTGATAGGGATTACATTGAATCTGTGGATTGCTTTAGGTAATATTGAAATTTTAGTGATATTGATTCTTCCAGTCCATGAGCAAGGAATATATTTCCATTTTCTCATGTCCTTGATAATTTCTTTAATCAGTGGTTGATACTTTTTGTTGTAGAGATCTTTCACTTCTTTTGTCAAATTTATTCCTAAATATTTTATTTTTGTGGCTATTGTGAATGAGATTTCTTTTTCTGTGAGTTCGTCATTAGCATACAAGAAAACTACTGTTTTTTTGTGTGTTTATTTTATAACCTGCAACTTTACAGAATTGGTTTACTAATCTGAACAATGTTTTGGTGGAGTGTTTAGGTTTTTTCATGTACAACATCATGTCATCTGCAAATATGGATAATTTGACTTCCTATTCCAATTTTGATGCCTTTTATTTCTTTCTCCTTGTTAATGCTCTTGCTAAAACTTCCAATACTATATTGAGTGGTAAAAGTAGACATCCTTGTCTTGCTCCAGATCTGATGGGAAATGCTTTCAGTTTTTCCCCATTCAGTGTGATACTGCCTGTTGGTTTGTGAGGAATGTTCCTTCTATACCTAATTTTTGTAGGTTTTTTAAAATCAAGAAGGAGTGTTGAGTCTTATGAAATGCTTTCTCTGCATCTATTGCTATGGCCATATGGTTTTTGTACTTCATTCTATTGATGTGAACTATGACATTTATTGATTTTCTTTCTTTTTTTTTAAATTTATTTGACAGAGTTAGACAGTGAGAGAGAGAGAAAGAGAAAGGTCTTCCTTCCATTGGTTCACCCCGCCAAATGGCCGCTACTGCCAGCACACGGCACCGATCCGAAGCTAGGAGCCAGGTGCTTCCTCCTTGTCTCCCCTGCAGATGCAGGGGCCCAAGCACTTGAGCCATCCTCCACTGCCTTCCCGGGCCACAGCAGAGAACTGGACTGAAAGAGGAGCAACCGGGACTAGAACCCAGTGCCCATATGGGATGCTGGCGCTGCAGGTGAAGGATTAACCAAGTGAGCCATGGCCCTGGCCCCATTTATTGATTTGCTAATGTTGAAACATCCTTGAATTTCTGGGATAAATCCTATTTGATTGTGATGTATTTTTTTTTAATGGGACACAATTTTTTTTTTTTACTTTTTTACTTTTTTTTTATGTAATGCTTTTATTTAAAGAATATAAATTTCCAAAATACAGCTTATAGATTACAATGGCTTCCCCCCCCATAACTTCCCTCCCACCCGCAACCCTCCCCTTTCCCACTCCCTCTCCCCTTGCATGATTGTGATGTATTTTTAAGATTTATTTATTTATTTGAAAGGAAGAGTTATGGAGAGGCAGGCAGAGGCAGAGAGATAGAGAGAAGTCTTCCATATGGTTGGTTCATTCCCCAAATGATCACAACAGCCAGAGCTGCACTGATCCGAAGCCAGGAGCCAGGAGCTTCCTCCAGGTCTCCCACTCGGGTGCAGGGGCATAAGCACTTGGGCCATCTTGTAGTGCTTGTACATCTTGTACAGCCATAGCAGAAAGCTGGATTGGAAGTGGAGCAGCTGGGTCTTGAACTGGTGCCCATATGGGATGCCAGCACTGCAAGCAGCGGATCTACCAGCTATGTCACAGAGTCAGCTTCAATTCACGATTTCTTGATGTGGTTTTGGATTCAATTTGCTAGTATTTTGTTTAATCTTTGCATCTATGTTCATTAAGGATATATATCTGTAGTTTTCTTTTTGTGTCATGTTTTTGTTTGGTTTTGATATCAATATAATGTTAGCTTCATTAAAAGATTTTGGAAGAGTTTCATCCTGTTTAATATTTTAGAATAGTTTGAAAGTTATTAGAGTTACTTCCACTTTGAATGTTTTGTAGAATTCAGTAATAAAGCCATCAGGTCCTTGTCTTTCACTTTTGACAATTTGAATATAATACAAACTGGAGAGGGTCTGTTAAGAACCCTTGTGTTCCTTTGAAGACACCTTGCTTATTCATGTTTCCTACACATTTCATGTGTCGGTTATATTGGGAATTGTGCATTGATAAGGTGTGGGTCTGGTGCCATGGAATGCAGATAGAGTCCTCACAAGTGCCCTGGGCAAACAGTCCCAGTCCCATAGATGCAGGACTATCATGGCACCTTACACAGACCTCACAGCCTGATCACAGGTTATGTTGGTGAATGTGCACAAGTAGGTGCAAGCCTGGATCAGTGAGGGTGCAGATAAGATCTTCCTCAGGTCTCATGGATGAGCCCAGGTGCCCCTGAGACTGATAGAACAAACAGCCATAGACTTGAAGAATTCAGTGGAGTCCTTACCCAGGTCCCTTGGAACAAACTCAGATGACTGTGTAATATAGCTCCCAAATTCAGTCTCAGAGCTGCAGGACTCAGCTGATACCTTACCCAGGTCCCACATTGTGAATGCATATTATACTGAGGATTATGTATTAGGAGGTACAGCTTGGAGCAGAGAAATGCATACTGAACCTTTCCCACGCCCTGTAGGAGAGCACAGGTGTCCCTGGGACTTATAGAACCAACAGTCTTGGTCCCTGAGATATACAATGCAGTGGTGTCTTTACCCAGGTCTTATGGGTAGAGTGTCAGTTGTTCTGGGGATTGTGCACTGGTAGCTTCCAGCCTGAAGCCAAGGAATAGACAGATTCCACCAATTCCCACAGCTACATGTGAATTACTTCAGGGATTGTAGCACTGGCAGCCACAGTCCCAGTGCTGTACTACACAGAAAGTACTGCCCCAATTCTCACATGACTTGCAATGGTGATGCTCAGGCTCCCTGGGATAAGAGATGCAGAAGGAGACTTCCTCAAGTCTGGTTCTTTGGGCTTGTATATTGGCTTCTGCTGGTTCTGAGCCCCCAGAAGCAGAGGTATCAGACAGAGTGAGAAAGTATGGTTCTAGGGCCTGTGTCCAGCAATCCTGAATTTGGTGGCTGCAGATGGGCCTGCTCTCTGTCCTATAAAGCACCTTGGCTCCTGCTCTGTGGGCTTCTGGTAGCAACATAGCTGCTTTCTCTCCCTTAAGACAGAATAGAGTTTAGCAATGACTATCCAATAGCAGCTTGAATCTATAGCTTTGGGGGTAGAGGGAAGCAATATGGACTCCCTTTTGGGAGCAAAGCAGTTGCTCAGACCCCACTCACCTTTCTAGACTGAATTTAAAACCAGTGAGGACTATGGCATCTTCAAGTAGTTAGGGTTGCCAACCTGTGGCAATGGTGGGAGTCTTAGAGCTTTCTACTTAACGTTTTCCAGGCTGTATGTGGTCCTCCCAGCAAGACAGCTGGAGCTGTGGTGTGCGTTGTTCCTTCCTCTTTGCTGGATTTTCAAGTCTCATGCTGTTAAGTGTTCCCTTAATTTCTTTACTGAAATTTTCCATCAGTTAGTCTCCTGAAAATGTGGTCCTTCCTTTGTTGTTCTGGTTCTTCTCTGTGGTGCAAGTGCAGGGTCTCTCTATTTAGCCATCTTGGATCTTTCTCCCTCTAGTTTCTTTCTTTTTTTAAGAGTTATTTATTTATCAATTTGAAATGCACAGCCAGAGAGAGAGACACACAGAGAGAGTGAGAGAGATCTTCCATTTGTAGATTCACTCCCCAAATGGCCACAATAGCCAGGGCTGGGTCAAGCTGAAGCCAAGAGCCAAAGATTCCATCCAGGCCCTCTACGGGGCTGTCAGGGGCCCAAGCACTTGGGCCATCTTCCACTGCCTTCCCAGATGCATTTGTAGGGAGTTGGATTGGAAGCTGGGCAGCCAGGACTTAAACTGGCACTTTGATATGGGATGCTGATGTTGGATGCAGTGGCTTAAGCTGCTGCACCACAATGCTGGCTGCTGGCCCCTCTCCACTTGTTTCTTTTTTTTTACAGGTAGAGTGGACAGTGAGAGAGAGAGAGAGACAGAGAGAAAGGTCTTCCTTTTGCCATTGGTTCACCCTCCAATGGCCGCCGTGGCTGGCGCGCTGCAGCCGGCGCACCGCGCTGATCCGAAGTCAGGAGCCAGGTGCTTCTCCTGGTCTCCCATGGGGTGCAGGGCCCAAGCACTTGGACCATCCTCCACTGCACTCCCGGGCCACAGCAGAGAGCTGAACTGGAAGAGGGGCAACCGGGACAGAATCCAGCACCCCGACCAGGACTAGAACCCGGTGTGCCGGTGCCGCTAGGCGGAGGATTAGCCTATTGAGCCGAGGCGCTGGCCTCCACTTGTTTCTTTTACTATATTTCTTCATATATTTTTTGAAATGCATGAGAGGTGGAGTAGAGTGATGATAAAGAACATGGCTTCTTGAGTCATATTGCTTGGATTTGAGTCCCAGCTCTTCTACTTGCCAGTTGTGTGATTTGAAGATAATTCATTTTCCTTTTTGTTTTAAATATTGATTTATTTATTTGAAAGTTGGAGGTACAGAGAGGAGAAGATAGAGAGATAGAGATAGAGATAGAGACAGAGACAGAGATAGAGATAGATAGAGATAGAGATAGAGAGATCATCTATCTTCTGATTAACTCCCTAGATGGCCACAACAACCAGGGCTGGGCTAGTCTGATGCCAGAAGCCAGGAGCCAGGTCTCCCACGTGGGTGCAGGGGCCCAAGTACTTTGGCCATCTTCCGCTGTTTTCCCAGGCATATTAGCAGGGGGCTAGGTAAGAAGCAGAGCAGCCAGGACATGAACTGGTACCCATATGGGATGCTGGCATAGCAGGTGGCAGTTTTACCCACTATGCCACAATGCTGGCCCCAGGATAACAAGTTTCCTATGGTTCAGTTCATGCATCAGGAGAAAAGGAAATTATAATAAAATGGTATCTATCGTATAGAGCTGTTGGGAGTATTAAATGTGTTAATATTAATGAAGTGCTTAGAATAGTATCTGGCATACAATGAGTACTATAGAAATATTTGTTAGTGTTTTTTTTTTTTTACCTCCGGAGGCATTTAAGTTTGTGCCTCCCAATTTTAGTACAATTTACCCCATCCCACATTTTATAGATGAAGAAATTAAAGCCTGAAAAGGTCAAAGTGTTGTCCAGGTTGCCTGACATCAACAAAACAGTAACAATAATACAGCAACAACAGTGAAGTACTCAACACTTTTAGGTATCAGGTGAAGTTTGAAGTACTTAATACACATGAACCCATTTCGTCCCCATAGCAATCCCAAAATGTAGCTCATATTATTAACTCCACTTCTAAAACTGAGAAAACGAAAGCACAAAGAACTAAAATGCTTTCTAAAGCTATTAGTTTAAATTGCCATGCTGTTTTTCTCAAGGAATCTTGAGGTACGGTTTATTTTCCACACAGGTGGGATTAATATGATATGCAGTGGGTTGGCTGTGAGCTAGTTAATTGTAGCCCCTCCACTACCACACTATGAACTTTGGCAAGTCCTCTAGCATCTCTGAATCTTGGTAAAATGTTTGTGATCCCAAGGTTTGATGCATGGATCAAATGAAGGGACATGGGAAGTCCTAGCGCATAGTTAAGTGTTCCATGTATGTGTGCTCTTTCCTTTCCAATGTTAAAAAAGGTGCAATCCTGAACAGTGTTGAATCTTTGTCTAAAACAGTCTCTCAGTTGACTCCTCATCCTACCTCCTACTTCGTGCATGTCTTATTTTGGAATCATTGCACCAAGAAGCTGGACAGTATTTTCACTTTGTTCTCACTGGCATTTCTACTGGTGAGTTGTCTCTGTCATTGGTGCATTCATAGTCATTTTCTTCCCCTTGTTCCATGTACCTATTGGTTTAGGGATTTGAAAGTTCCTGTTAGGTTCAAATCCTGGCTCTGCCTTGCACTGTGTTAGGTGTGTCCCTTTCTTTTCTGGGTCTCAGGCCCCATCTGAAAAATGAGAGATGCCAGACTAGACATCTGTAAGGACACTTCAGCACTCAGCATTGTATTTCTTCTGGGTTCTGCCAAGGCTGGGGTCATTATGACCAAAGTTGTCATTCTTCTCTGGGTGGGGAGGTGGGAAGTGTCTCAGGTCTGAGCTGGAAGAGCATTGGATAAGTAACTGAGGATTTCTGAGAAGCCCAACAGTACTGAATTGAAAATATGTCAAAATGCCTCCAGTCCTAATCAACATGATGTATCATTTGTGTTCATTAGTGTCCTCTTTGGCCTTCTGGTCCCAGGGATAAATGTTGTTTGGTTTGGATAGTACAGTCTTTTTGATTAATAATTAACTCAGAAAAGTGTCACTGAATTGCATAATCAGGCAAGCATTTATCAAATCTTCCACTGTGTTCCAGGAGCCATATTTGGACAGCAGACTTATATATGCTAAACACTCTTTTTTTTTTTTTACAGGCAGAGTGGACAGTGAGAGAGAGAGAGAGAGACAGAGAGAAAGGTTTTCCTTTATCGTTGGTTCACCCTCCAATGGCCGCTGCGGATGGCGTGCTGCGGCCGATGCACCGTGCTGATCTGAAGCCAGGAGCCAGGTGCTTCTCCTGGTCTCCCATGAGGGTGCAGGGCCCAAGGACTTGAGCCATCCTCCACTGCACTCCTGGGCCACAGCAGAGAGTTGGCCTGGAAGAGGGGCAACCGGGACAGAATCCGGCGCCCCAACTGGGACTAGAACCCAGTGTGCTGGCGCCGCAGGCAGAGGATTAGCCTATTGAGCCACGGCGGCAGCCTATGCTAAACTTTCATTTGAGACAGGTACCATTGCTTTAATTTATTTCTTTTTTACTGTTTTCAGTCTTTTTTTAACTTTTATTTAATGAATGTAAATTTCCAAAGTACAGCTTATGGATTACAGTGGCTTTTTCCCCCCATAACTTCCCTCCCACCCGCGACCCTCCCCTCTCCTGCTCCCTCTCTCCTTCCATTCACATCAAGATTCATTTTCAATTCTCTTTATATATAGAAGATCAATTTAGCATATATTAAGTAAAGATTTCAACAGTTTGCACCCACATGGAAACACAAAGGTAAAATACTGTTTGAGTACTAGTTATAGCATTAAATCACAACGTAGAGCACATTTAGGACAGAGATCCTACATGAGGAGTAAGTGCACAGTGACTCCTGTTGTTGACTTAACAATCGACAGTCTTGTTTATGGCATCACCCTAGGCACTTGTCATGAGTTGCCAAGGCTATGGAGGCCTTTTCATTTTGCCGACTCTGATCTTATTTCAACAAGGTCATAGTCAAAGTGGACATTCTCTCCTCCCTTCAGAGAAAGGTACCTCCTTCTTTGATAACCTTTTCTTTCCACTGGGATCTCACTCACAGAGATCTTTCATATAGGGTTTTTTTTTTTTTCCAGAGTGTCTTGGCTTTCCATGCCTAAAATACTCTCATGGGCTCTTCAGCCAGATCCGAATGCCTTAAGGGCTGATTCTGAGGCCAGAGTGCTATTTAGGACATCTGCCATTCTATGAGTCTGCTGTGTATCCCGCTGCCCATGTTGGATCGTTCTCTCCCTTTTTTATTCTATCAGTTAGTATTTGCAGACACTAGTCTTGTTTGTGTGATCCCTTTGACTCTTAGTCTTATCATTATCATCAATTGTGACCTGAAACTGATTGCTTGGACTAGTGAGATGGCATTGGTACATGCAGTCTTGATGGGAATGAATTGGAATCCCCTGGCGCATTTCTAACTCTACCATTTGGGGCAAGTCACTTTGAGCATATTCCAAATTGTACATCTCTTCCCTCTCTTATTCCCACTCTTATATTTATCAGGGATCACTTTTCAGTTAAATTTCAACACTTAAGAATAATTGTGTGTTAATTACAGAGTTCCACCAATAGTATTAAGTAGAACTATTCAGTCTTAATTCCATCTACATTGCATTCTACTCTGCATTCTGTCACTGTATGATGTTGGGTGAGTCCTTTTCAATCCCTAGTTCTCAGTTTCTTCTTCTATAATATAATTGACCTAGAAAGCTCTGATAGTAGAATTGTATGCATGATGATGAAGATAACTTACATTTATCTGGCATTTACATTATATGCCAGAAACTTTTCTAAGCTCTGTAAATGGATTATCTCTTTTTATGGGTGAGGGGATGGAGAAAACAAAGAAAATAAAATTAAGGATACATTTATGTGAGTAGCTTATTGATACTACAAACATTGTGACCACAGTTACACACCAGTTTTTAATTTTATCCTGCTTAATACAAATTAGTTCTATGTAACACAAATTTAGGAGTGTTTGTTTTCTTTTTAAGTCAGTACCCTTGAGGGAGGACAGAGGGAGGCAGAGACAGAAGATGGATCCCAGCCACAAGACTCTTATTCCTATTCAATATGTGTGTATTATCATTTCAAAGATATTTCCATCATTTTCTCACATGTTTGGCACAGAACCCTGGGAAGTTGTCATGGCAGGAACTGTAAAGTTGTCTTCGTGAACATGAGTGCTAGGTGTCTGAGCGAAGCACCTCCAGTGAAGATCTCCCTTTGGAGAAGCAGCTCAGTGTATTGGTTAAAAACAGAGGCTCTGGACCTGGACTGGTTTCAGAACCAGTCCTGATCTTCTGAGGGTTAGTTCAATTTCCTTTTTATTTATTTTTAGTTGACAAATAAAAATCTATATCTTTATCATGTATGAATGTGGTTTTTGAAGAACATGTACAAAGCAGAGTGACTAAATTGAGCTAATTGGCATGAGCCTTACCTTTCACATGTCTTTTTTGTGGTAAAAACACTTAAAATCTCCTCCATTAGCAATTTTTCAAGAATACAGTACAATGCTATTAACTTTAGTCACCATTTCGTCCAATACATCTCCTGAATTTATTCTTCCTAACTGAAATGGTGCATCCTTTGATGAGTATCTCCCCATCCACCCACCCTCAACCCTTGGTAACCATGCTTCTACTCTCTATTTTTATGAGTACCACTGTTTTATTTATTTATTTATTTATTTATTTATTTATTTATTTTAAAGATACATTTATTTATTTGAAAGGCAGAGTTAGAGGGAGAGAGGGAGAGAGTTAAAGGGAGGAAGGGAGGGAGAGAGAGGGAAGGAGGGAGGGGATATATATATATATATATATATAGAGAGAGAGAGAGAGAGAGAGAGAGAGAAATTTTCTACCTACCAGTTCACTTCCCAAACAGCTGCAACAGCTGTGGCTGGACCAGGCAGAAGCCAGGAGCTTCATCTGGGTCTCCCACGTGGGTGGCAGGCACCCAAGCACTTGGTCCATCTTCCACTGCTTTCCCAGGCCATTAGCAGAGAGCTGGATTGGAAGTGGATCAGACAGGAATTCAACTAGCACCCATATGGGATGACAGCAACTCAGGCAGCAGCTTTACTTGTTACATCACAATGCTGGCCTCAGAGTTCCACTGTTTTAGATTCCACATATAAATGAAATCATGTGATGTTTGCTTCTGATGTATGAATTGGATAACAGAGATGCTGGGGGACTAGTGCTGTGGCTTAGCAGGTAAAGCCGCCACCTGCTGTGCCAGAATCCCATATGGGTGCCTGTTCAAGTCCTAGCTGCTCCACTTTCCATCCAGCTCTTTGCTATGGCCTGGGAAAGCAGTGGAAGATGGGCCAAGTCCTTGAGCCCCTGCACCCACGTAGGGGACCCAGAAGAAGCTCCTGGCTCCTGGCTTCGGATCAGCGGAGCTCCAGCAGTTGTGGCCAATTGCGGAGTGAATCAGCGGATGGAACACCTCTCTTTCTTTCTCTGCCGCTCCTCTCTCTGAGTAACTCTGACTTTTAAATAAATAAATAAATAAACAAATAAATAAATAAGTAAATCTTTTTAAAAAAAGAAAAATAGAGACACTGATTAAGGAGAAAAAAACTAGGTATCTCATGAGCATCCTGTAATGACTTGGTGGGGGGAGTGTTTGTCCCCCAGAACAGAGTGATAGACAGTAACTGAGTGGCTCCCAGAGGTCACACACTGTGCTAGACACATCTAACATAATTCTTTCTACCAACAACTTGCTAGCTGGGCTTTATCAGCTCTATATCACTGATAAGAAATGGAGGTTCCGAGAAGCTTGATGGCTTGTCCACCATCACCCTGCTGGTAAACAGAAGGGCGATTTGAATCACAGGAAAAAATGGATCCCTCTCAGGGAAGAGCCTTTGAAGAACAAAGGATGTGCAAGTTGGAGGAAAAAAAGTCTCATGTCTTTTCTTGACGATCCCATCTATAGTTTGTAAAATTATAGAGGCCTACATTCCTAGGCTTTCCAATGAAATACAGCAATTTATTCATGAAGCTGAGTGCACTGATATTCACAACCACAAATTGAACATTATCTGCCCTGAGAGCTTCTAGTGTGTAGTTGGAACAGAGAGTGCCCAGGGTATGGCACTTGTGTTGGCATGACTCATGTGTGCATTCTCAGATGTTCAATTTATCTGCTTGAACTGGCCAAAGCCCTAATTCCTCCATTAAAGCTGAATCACTCTAGCTTAAGGCTTTGCTTGTTAAAATGCATCTTCCAAAGGAAAAGGTAATAGCACAAATTAGTACTAGATTACTTTAAAAGGTTTGTGGAAAATGGAAATTCAAAGATGTTCATTTTTGTGTAAAAAAAAAAATTTAAAGCCATGAATATGAGCAGTCATCCAAAAGCTTATGAAAAAAACTAGCAATGGTTTTAAAAACATTTTTTGCACCAAAACAAACTCATTTTAATTCCATGTTTCCACAAACGTTTTGAATTATGCTCATATTTCTCAAAGTCTGTATCTAGAGTAATGTTAATAAGTGGAAGTAATGTTAATAGGTGCTAATAGTTAAAACAAACCCACAGAATTCTTTGACCACATAAATTTAGGCTACAAAGTATATTTTATACCCCTCTTGAAAACCTGTGTGCATTAGACTATTAAAAGGTCTGCAAAATTCAACAACAGAGAAAGTATTAACCTGTGTTTGTCTCAACATTTCCTGAACTTATTTCACCATAAACCTTTTTCTAATGTAATAGCCCTCATGGAACTTCATGGAAGGACTGTTATCCGGAATAGACTGGAAATGTAATTTAAACTATTTTCATGGGTTTATACTTTAGTTTAAGAAGCTTTTGATGAGAGGCTGGGAATAAAAAAATATGATGCCAGTAAGGTAAAGTGAAGGCTCTTGTTGTTTATTATTTTGTATAGGGTGGACCTTTTTGATATATTCTATTATTTATTTATTTGAAAAGCAAAGTTACAGAAGGGAGAGTCTTTTTTGAAAAAATATTTATTTATTTGAAAAGCAGAGCTACAGAAAGGAACACACACACACACACACACACACATAGAGAGAGAGAGAGAGAGATAGAGAGAGAGAGAGGGAGATTTTCCATCCACTGGTTCACTCTCCAAATCGCTGCAACAGTCAAGGCTCAGTCAGGCTGCAGTCAGGGGCAAGGAGTTCATCTGGGTCTCCCATGTGAGTGGCAGGGGCCAAACACTTGGGCCATCCCACTGCTTTCCCAGGCACCTTGGTAGGGAGCTGGATGGGAAAGTGGAGCAGCTGGGACAAGAAATGGCACACATTTGGGATGGCAGCATTGTATACAGTGGCTTAACCCATTACACCACATTGCCAGCCCCAAGAGATATCTTTCATTTGTTGGATCACTCTGCTAATGGCCGCAATGGCCAGCACTATCCCATGCTGAAGCCGGGAAGCCAGAGCTCCACCCAGGTCTCCCATATGGGTGAAAGGAGCCCAAGCACTTGGGTCATCTTCCACTACCTTCCTAGGTGCATTAGCAAAGAGCTGGATTGGAAGCAGAGCATCTGGGATTTGTACTGGCATTCTAATATGGGATGCCAATGTCAAAAGCAGTGGCTTAACCCATTACATCACAACACCAGTCCCTAGATGGATGTTGATAAAAAAGAGAGTTATTCTTCTCCTCATAATTCCCAGCTCTGTGTTTCTACCCATTTCTACTTTTCTTTCTCACCTCTCTTGCCACTGCTTCAAATGAAGGGAAAGAAATCCTTGATATGTACACCTCAGCTGTGACCTTACAGAACATATTCCCAGGATTTTCCTTTTGTTTCTGGGTGTGGCATTTCTTTCCAGGCCAAAGAAGGGAACTTTGACAGTAAATGGAGACAACTACTTAATTAGATGGGGGCCTGATGGCTTCTGGGAAAACTATGTCTCATGATGACTTGAGAAATGACATGCAAGATGAAAGAGAGAAAGAACATTTAGCCCTCATGTAGAGTTTACCCTTTCACCAGGCAGCATAGCAGAGTGCTTCAAGGGACTGCTGCTGTCTTGGATACCTCCAGCTGCCAACTTTGCATGCTATCATGTATGTCTATGCTCATTGTCATGTGGAACAGTAGAGAGCCTTGGGGAGATAGGCACAATTTACCACTATCTAGCTGTGTGCCCTAGGGCCTCAGTTTCTCCATTGTAACTCAGAGTTTGGAGGAAGTGTCTTCTCATTCAGGCAAAGGATTCAGCCTGTGAATGGAAGTAGCTGTCACTGTTGGGGGTGCTATCTGTCTAGCCTCTTTAGTTTTTAAAGTTTCCATGGTTATTTCAAGCTTATGAAAATCTGCAGTATTTGGGAGGGTGTGTGGGGCAGTGGTTAAGACATTACTTAGGATACCCACATCCCATATTGGAAAACTAGGTTTGAATCTCCAGACTAGCTTCCTGTTAATGCACACCCAGGGGGGCAGCGGGTGGTGGGCCCAAGTACTTGGGTCCCTTTCACTCACATGGGCAATGTACATTGAATTCCTAGATCCCAACCTTTGTGTGACCCGGCCTCAGCTGTTGTGGGCTTTTGTGGGATTGAACCAGTGCACAAGAGGTTTCTGTCTCTCTGTCTTTCTGTGTGTGTCTTTCTCTTCCTTTCTGTCTTTACCTTTCAATTAAAATTAATTAATCAATTAATTGAAAGATAAAATCTGCAGCATTTGCTATGTATTTCGGTGTTATAAAATATCTCAAAAGTGAGTGCTTCATAGGCTAGTGTTACAGTGTATTGGGTTAAGCCTCCACTTTTGATGCCTGTATCTCCTATCAAGAGTACTAGTTCAAGTCTCAGCTACTATGTTTCTGACCTAGCTTCCTGCTAATGCACCTGGAAAGGCAGTGGAAAATGGCCCAAGTACTTGGGCCTCTGCTGCCCATTGGGGAGATCAATACGCAGTTCCTGGCTCCTGACTTTGGCCTGCCCCAGACCTGGCTCTTGTGGTCATTTGGAAGTAAACCAGTGGATGGAAGATGTTTTTCTGCCTCTCCATTTCTCTGTTACTCTGTCCTTCAAATAAACAAATACCTTTTAAAAGTGAGTATCTTCAAAACAATAATAAACACATGAATCTAAGACATTAAATAAAAACAAGAGCATATTTGTATTAATGTTCTATAAAAAAGATGCACAAAATCATGCACTTGCACACACGTTCAAACACAATATAAACTATATATACTTTTAGGAACTGTCATTTCTACAAATTTCCTTTACCAAAAATATATAGCAGGTCTTTTGATGCCCAACTACTACTGTAGGAAGATGATGAAAGCAATCACTTGCAGAAAAGCATGTATGTAATGCACAAAAAATATAAAGACAGAATTCCAAAAGGAAAGGTGTGCAATGATGTATGATTGATATCTGAAAAGCTTGGAGTGTACTCCTGTAATCAAAAATCTGTATGCACTGGTGTCACATCACAAATGGCACCTTATGTGCAAAATCTTTACTTTTAAAATGATTTTAAGGCAGACATTTCACTTTTTAAAGATTTATTTTAAAGGCAGAGTGACAGAGAATGAGGGGGGAGAGAGAGTGAGTGAGAGAAGGAGATATTCCATCCACTGTTCACTCCCCAAATGCCTGCAACAGCTGGGGCTGGGCCATGTCAAAGTCAGAAGCCAGGGACTCCACCCAGGTCTCCTAGGGAGGGATTCAATTACTAGAGCACCATATACTGCTTCCCAGGCTTATTAGCCACATCAGAAGTGCAGCAGGTGTGCCTCAAACTAGTACTCCCATAGGGGATGCTGGCAAGGTGGCTTAACCTGTTGCGTCACAATGCCTGCTCCCAGTCATTTCAATTCTATGCTGTTTTGTAAGAAGTTATGTGGATCATAGAATGGCAGATGTCCTAAATAACACTCTGGCCTCAGAATCAGCCCTTAAGGCATTCAGATCTGGCTGAAGAGCCCATGAGAGTAATTTAGGCATGGAAAGCCAAGACACTCTGAAAAAAAAAAAAAGAAGAAGACCTAAATGAAAGATCTCTGTGAGGGAGATCCCAGTGGAAAGAACAGGGCCATCAAAGAAGGAGGTACCTTTCTCTGAAGGGAGGAGAGAACTTCCACTTCGACTATGACCCTGTCGGAATAAGATCGAAGTTGCTGAACCCTAAAGGCTTCCATAGCCTCGGCAACACATGATTAGAGCCTAGGGAGATTTCTGACGCCATAAACAAGAGTGTCAAATTGTTAAATCAACAACAGGATTCACTGTGTACTTACGTCTCACGTGGGATCTGTCCTTAATGTGTTGTCCAATGTGAAGTAATGCTATAACTAGTATTGAAACAGTATTTTTACACCTTGTGTTTCTGTGTGGGTGCAAACTGATGAAATCTTTACTTAGTATATACTGAATCGATCTTCTGTATATAAAGATAATTGAAAATGAAAAAAAAAAAACTTGGTGTTAAATTGGAAATTGCATAGAAAATTAATCAATTTAAAAAAAATCATGTAGGATCTCTGTCCTTAATGTGCTGTACATTGTAATTTAATGCTATAACTAGTACTCCAACAGTATTTTTCACTTTGTGTTGCTATGTGAGGGCAAACTGTTAAAATCTTTGCTTAATATATACTAAACTGATCTTATGTATATAAAGAGAATTGAAAATGAATCTTGATGTGAATGGAAGGGGAGAGGGAGCGGGAAAGGGGAGGGTTGCAGGTGGGAGGGAAGTTATGAGGGGGGAAGCCATTGTAATCCATAAGCTGTACTTTGGAAATTTATATTTATTAAATAAAAGTTTTAAAAAAAGTTATGTGTTTCTCATAGTGTCCATTTCACTTCAATAGGTTTCACCTTTGGTGCTCAATTAGTTGCCACCGATCAGGAGAACATATGATATTTGTCCCTTTGGGACTGGCTTAATTCACTCAGCATGATGTTTTCCAGATTCCTCCATCTTATTGCAAATGACTGGATTTCATTGTTTTTGACTGCTGTATAGTATTCTATAGAGTACATGTCCCAACTTGATCAGCTCTTGTGCTGACTGTTGTTGTACAATGTAATACTTTATCCATTTTAGTAATTTTTTTATTCTAGTACTATTGGTTGAACTCTGTAATTAACAAACAATTATTCTTAGGTGTTTAAATTTTAACTGAAAAGTGATCCCTGTGAAATATAAGTGTGGGAATAAGAGAGGGAGGAGATGTACAATTTGGGACATGCTCAAACAGAACTGCCCCAGATGATGGAGTTAGAATTGTGCCAGGGAATTCCAATACAATCCCATCAAGGTGGCATGTACCAAGGCCATCTCACTAGTCCAAGTGATCAATTTCAGTTCACAATTGATCACACTGATAGGTCTAAGAGTCAAAGGGATCACACAAACAAGACTAGTGTCTGCTAATACTAACTGATAGAATCAAAAAGGGAGAGAATGATCCAACATGGGAAGTGAGATACACAGCAGACTCATAGAATGGCAGATGTCCTAAATAGCACTCTGGCCTCAGAATCAGCCCTTAAGGCATTCGGATCTGGCTCAAGAGCCCATGAGAATATTCTAGGCATGGAAAGCCAAGACACTCTGGGAAAAAAAGAAGACCTAAATGAAAGATCTCTGTGAGTGAGATCCCAGTGGAACGAATGGGGCCATCAAAGAAGGAGGTACCTTTCTCTAAAGGGAGGAGAGAACCTCCACTTTGACTATGACCCTGTCGGAATAAGATTGAAGTCAGCGAACCCTAAAGGCTTCCATAGCCTCGGCAACTCATGACTAGAGCCTAGGGAGATTACTGATGCCATAAACAAGAGTGTCAAATTATTAAATCAACTTCAGTAGTCACTGTGTACTTACGTCTCACGTGGGATCTGTCCTTAATGTGTTGTCCAATGTGAAGTAATGCTATAACTAGCACTGAAACAGTATTTTACACTTTGTGTTTCTGTGTGGGTGCAAACTGATGAAATCTTTACTTAGTATATACTGAATCTATCTTCTGTATATAGATAATTAAAAATGAAAAAAAAATCTTGGTGTTAAATTGGAAATTGCCTAGAAAATTAATCAATTTTTTAAAAAAATATATCATGTAGGATCTCTGTCCTTAATGTGCTATACATTGTGAATTAATACTATAACTAGTACTCCAACAGTATTTTTCACTTTGTGTTGCTATGTGAGGGCAAACTGTTGAAATCTTTACTTAATATATACTAAACTGATCTTCTGTATATAAAGAGAATTGAAAATGAATCTTGATGTGAAGCAAGGGGAGAGGGAGTGGGAAAGGGGAGGGTTGCGGGTGGGGGGAAGTTATGGGGGGGAAGCCATTGTAATCTATAAGCTGTATTTTGGCAATTTATATTCTTTAAATAAAAGCGTTATAAAAAAATTTGAATAAATAATTTAAAATAATTTAAATAATTGATTTAATAAAATAAAAATTTTGTATTCTTAAAAAAAAAAGTTATGTGGATTCCGTACTTCATGATAAACAGCTAATCAATTCTGTATGCCAACTACTTTTCCTTAACAGTAGTATAAAATAAGTAAAAGTATGGAACATTTCACATAGATAATGGGCTTTTAAAAGAATGTGAACTGGTGCAATCATTGTGGAAGACAGTATGGAAATATCCCAGAAAGCTGAAAATAGATCTACCATATGACCCACCCATCCCACTCCTGGGAATTTACCCAAACAAAATGAAATCATGATATGGAAAAGGGATCTGTACCCCATGTTTACTGAAGCTCAATTCACAATAGCTAAGATATGGAATCAACCCAGATGTCCATTGACTGATGACTGGATAATGAAATTATGGTGTATATACACTATTGAGTACTAAGCAGTGGTTGAAGAAATAAAATCCTGTCTTTTGCAACAAAATGGAATCAACTGAAAACCATTATACTTAGTGAAACAAGCCAGTCACAAAAAGACAAATACCATATATTCTCCCTTATCTGTGATAACTAACAGTATCTAAAAGGTAATGTATAGGAGTGAAACTGACATTTTGAGATTCAGTGATTGTTACGGCACTTTTCTCTACTGTTGAGGAACAGTGTTTTTTTTTTTTTTTCTTCTTACTGTTTGTTGAACTCTTAATGTAGGGTTAATCTTATGAGTATGAAGTAAACTGAAAATAGATCTTTGTACAAATTAAGAGTGAGAATAGGAGAGGGAGGAGAAAGAAGGGTGGGAACACAGGTGGAAAGTATCACTATATTCCTGAATCTCTATATAGTAAATACATAAAATTTGTATATATTAAGAAATTATTTTTAAAAAGTTAAAATGAGCTCAGTAGGGTGAGCCTTAAAAAAAGATTACTTAGTAACCCAAATGTGAATTCTCACTGCCCAAACATTGATGAGAATGACTAACAATTCAGTTCGTTTTTTTAAGTACAAATTTCACATTTTGGGAGATGAGCAACAAATAAGGACCTTTAAAAATAGAATTAATAAACTGGACATATACACAATAAGCTTAAAATGACAATTTTCAGAATTCAACACATTTTATCATATTGCATAGCTAAACTGTCCTCTACTACTTACAAAACACCTTTCCAGGGGCCGGCGCCGTGGTGCAGTGAGTTGAAGCCCCAGCCTGCAGCACCAGTATCCCATATAGCCACGGGTTTGAGTCCTGGCTGCTCCACTTACTCTCCAGCTCTCTGCTATGGTCTGGGAAAGCAGTAGAAGATGGTCCAACTCCTTAGGCCCCTGCACCTGCATGGGAGACCTGGAAGAAGCTCCTGGCTCCTGGCTCCTGGCTTCGGATCAGCTCAGTTCTGGCAGTTGCGGTCATTTAGAGAGTGAACCAGTGGAAAGGAAGACCTTTCTCTGGCTCTACTTCTCTCTGTAACTGTCTTTAAAATAAATAAAATAATTCTTAAGAAAAAAGCTTTCCATCCATTTAAGAAGATTTTTGTTCTGATTTCCTTAGATTCCTTCTCTCATACTGTACAGTGGATCCATGAGTTTATTGTGCATTGCCCTACACCTTAAAGAAAAAAAAAACCAAAAAATCAATAATAAACATTTATTATCTCACACAGTTTCTATGAGTCAGGGACTTGGGAGTGACTTAGCTCAGTGGTTCTATTTCAGGATCTGCCATGAGACTTTGCAGTCCAGGTGTTGGGCAAAGATTGCAGTTATCTGAAGCCTTGATTAGAATCGGATGATCTGACTCTTGGATGGTTCTCTAGCATGATTGGTACATTAATGCTAGTTGCTTGTCTATAGGGTCACCCAAGTGTCCTCATGACTGAGTGTTTGGGTTTTTACAGAGTGATTCCAAGACATAACAGTGATAGAAATCGCAGTGTCTTTTTTTAAAAGAGCTTATTTATTTATTTGAAACAGAGTTACAGACAGAGAGAGGGAGAGACAGAGAGAGAGAGAGGTCTTCCTTGCGCTGATTCATTCCCCAATTGGCTGCAACAGCCAGAGCTACGCCGATCCAAATCCAGGAGCCAGGAGCTTCCTTCAGGTTTCCCAAGTGGGTGCAGGAGTCCAAGCACTTGGGCCATCTTCCACTGCTTTTGCAGGCCACAGCAGAGAGCTGGATTGGAAGAGGGGTAGCCAGGACTCAAATCGGCACCCATATGGGATGCTGGCACCATAGGCAGAGGATTAACCTATTGTGCCACAACGCTGGCCCCCACAGTGTCTTTTAGATAGTACTGCTCTCATTTTATAAATGAAGCACAAAAAGCTTAAGGAATTCACCCAAGATCACACAGCTACAAAAGTTGCTGCCGGCATCAAATTCATGGTTGTATGACTCCAAAGCTCATGTGTCGAGTTGTTCTAGGACATCTCCCTTACCTACTTGTCAAGGTGCCAGACATGTGAGGCTGCTAAGTCACTCAGGGGGCCTGATCCAAAGTGATCTCTCCTTGGGAAGAGAAATAACTGAGGGTTTCAGCTGGCTATGCCTAGCCAGTTAAAGAAGCCTAGACTTTCTAAGAGTGGGGGCATGGCTCGAGCACTCAGGGCTCAGGTCCACTATGCAAGGGTGGGGCGACAGGTCTGGAAAGAGCAGGGATGAGGCTTGGTGGCATCCCGTGCAGTCTTTCCAGCTTTCAATTTCTTGTGTCTCTTGGAACTTCTGGGAGGGGATGAAGTTGTGGAGGGAGTGAGGTGCCGTCTGGGCTTCTGTGAAGGCGCATTGTTGTTTGGGGGAAGTGAGTCAGAGTCCTGCCAGGCAGTGTTTTTCTAGCCTAGTCAGGAAGGTGAACTGACATCCTGTGGTGGGGACTGAAGCCCAAGGGCACTCCCCTGAGCGGCTCAGCAGGCCTTTCATCTTGGCAGACCCTGACATACCCTGAGAGCTTTCCACTCAGTGCTCCCAGGCTGTGGCTGCAGTTTTGTCCATTCTCTTGCTCACTGAGGCCTTTCAACTCTTTCGTCAGGGACTAGGCCTTTCCACAGAAAAGAATCAGGCCTAGAATGCTTAGCCTTCTAGGTGAGAGAAAGTAAGAATTGCTGTCCCCTCTCAATCCCACCAAGGGGCAACTTCCTCTGAGGGAGGAACACAGCAGTGGAGGTAGTAGGCCTGGAACTCCTTCTGGCTTAGCCACTAGTGAGCTGGGTGAGTTTGACTGCATCCCATTGCCTCTGTGGGCCTCAGTTTCCCCATATCAAACCTGAGAGGATGGGCTACAATGTGCCAAAAAGCTTATGGTGCATTCTCATTCTGTGCTTCGCATTCCCTGGAAGAAGCAAGCCACTGAGACGAGCAACAATATTAACAGCTAACATTAATTGAGCACTTGGATGTGCCCTATCATCAACTCTTTCCTTAGGATTAATAGTAAGGATTATTATTATTGAAATTTTGCATATATGAAAGCTAAAGTTAAATAATCAGGATGATACAGCTTGTAAGAGGAAGTGATCCTAGAATAATAATTGTATTAGGGGGGCATTGCGGCATGGTGGGTTAAGCCACTGCCTGCGACACCAGCATCTCATATGAGCTTTGGTTCAAGTCCCAGCTGCTCCACTTCTGAGCCAGCTCCCTGCCAATATTCCTGGAAAAGCAACAGAAGATGGCCCAATTAATTGGGCCCGCAGCACCAACATGGGAGGCCTGGAGGAAGCTTTGGCCTGGCCCAGCGCTAGCTGTTACAGCCATCTAGGGAGTAAACATATACGATTCTCTCTCTCTCTCTCTCTCTCTCTCTCGCTCTCGCTCTCTCTCTCTGTAACCCTGCCTTTCAAATAAATACATCTTTTTAAAAAAAAAAATCAAAATAGCAGAATTAAAAAAAATGTATGGATGGCCCAGAATGAGAAGGTCCAGAAAGATGTGCTTCCATTCATCATCCACCTTGTCTCTTCTCCTCTTCCTCTATCACCTCCTCCCACTTCTCCTCTTCCTTTCTTTTTTTTTAAAAGAAATTTCTAAAAATGATTTATTTGTTTATTTGAAAGGCACTGTTACAAAGAGAGAGATGAAATGAGACAAAGAAGACAGGAGCTTCATCGGTCTCCCACATGGGCAGCAGTGACCCAAGAACTTGGGACATCTGCTACTTTCCCAGGCACATTAGCAGGGAACTGGTTTGGAAGTGGAGCAACTGGGACTCCAATCAGTGACCACATGGAATGCTGGCATTGCTAGGAACTAGTTTGATTGAAGTGACATGTCTTTATTCACCTTTAATGGTGGGGTCCAATTATGTTAATTTAAAAAAGACAAATTCTGTATATGTGCCCTTTGACAACTTCGAGCTTCAGTGCCCTGGCAGAACAAAGGAAGAAGAGATGAATTCTGAAGGAGCCTATAGTAATGGGTGGACCTCTAGAAGAGGTGGTTTCTGGGAGAAATCCAAAAGATGAGTAGTATTTTGACAGGAAGAAAGAGGGAGGAGGGGCATACATGGAGGGCATCAGTGGAGATAGAGCTTTCCTAATCGAGGGAATAGTGTGAGTCAAGTCTCAGAGGCAGAAAATCACACTGCGTGCTTGGAAGGCAGAGCTGTGTGGAGTGGCTAGCATATGCCATGGAAGTGTAAGCAAGGGCATAAAAAAAGATGAGACTGTAGACACAGATTACAGGGATCCTTGGATAAAGATTCCTTAATGTCAAGAGTTTTAAAATTTTTTTAGTTATTTATTTGAAAGGCAGAGAGAGAGAGAGAGAGAGAGAGAGAGAGAGAGACTGGTTCAATCCCCAAAAGGAAGCAACAGCCAGGGCTGGGACAGGCTAAAACTGGGAGCCTGGGTGTCCCACGTGGGTACAGGGGTCCAAGCACTTGGGTCATCCTCTGCTGCTTTCCCAGGCCATAGCACAGAGTTGGATTGGAAGAGGAGCAGCCAGGACTCAAACTGACACCCATATGGGATGCTGGCACTACAGACAGTGGCTTAACCCTCTGTGCCACAGCACCGGCCCTGTTATTATAACTCTTTAGGCCACAGTCTATCTATACAATGGGAATAACAGTAGTGATATAGTACTTATAGTACTTATAGTGATAACAATACTTACATAATACAATGTCATGAAGATTACCTGAGTTAATGGAACTAAAGAATTTGGAACATGCTTGTGAAGGAGTAGCAGAGAAGGCTGAGATACTTGGGGCAAACATTTGGCCTAGCAGGTAAGACACAGGATAGGAAGCCCACATTCCAAACTGGAACATTTGGGTTCAAGTCCAGGCTCTGTTCTCTATTCCAGCTTCCTGTTAATATGCACCCCAGGATGCAGTGATGATGGTTCAAGTAGTTGCCAGCTCAGGTGGGGAGACCTTGATTGAGTTCCTATTCCTGGCTTCAGCCTGACCCAGCTGCTGCTGTTCCAAGCATTTGGGGAGTGAACCAGCAGATGGAAGATCTCTTTCTTGATCTCTGTCTCTGCCTCTTAGGTAAATTTAAATATAAATAAATAATTATTAAAAAGGAAGCTGAGATACTGTATTTGAGGGCAATTGACACACTAAGTATGGTCTATAGGAGGAGACTCTTTCCAGACATTGGAAAGCAGGGGAGCAAAGTAAGTCCTTCTGTTGCTCAAGATATGGTATTGCACAAGAAGACCTGCAGAAGAAGACAGGATGCAGGGGGCCTGACAAGAGCCAGGAGTGGCCTGGCCCTAGCACACAAGTATGCAATATTGGGATATTCACCACTAGAGGGCGAAGACCTTTCAGTCTTAGAAACTTATGATCCTTTCTCAAAATTGAAAATATTTCTGTCCTTATTATAAATCTATTAAATATATACTTGTACAAATTACAGAAAATTAATAAAAATTAGCAAAGAAAATACTTACCAATATTAAAGAGCATTTTATTTTCCTTCAGCATTTTATATAATCATATTTTATGGAGTGTACATATATGTATAATGTGTTATATATGTATTTTTAAATG
Organism: Sylvilagus floridanus; assembly: GCA_949820135.1. Taxonomy (NCBI): domain Eukaryota; kingdom Metazoa; phylum Chordata; class Mammalia; order Lagomorpha; family Leporidae; genus Sylvilagus; species Sylvilagus floridanus. The sequence goes on from OX463223.1 coordinate 86,091,493, forward strand.
TTTATTTTCACCTACTTGAAAGACAGAGTGACAGAGAAGGAAAGAAAGAGAGAGAGAGAGAGAGAGAGAGAGAGAGAGATATGAGAGATATAAATCTTTTAACTGTTGATTCACTCACCCAAATGCCTGCAATAGCCAGGATTGGGTCATGCTGAAGCCAAGAGCCAAGAACCTTATCCAGGTCTCCCACATGGGTGACAGGGTCCCAAGCACTGTGCCATCATCTGCAGCCTACCAGAATGCATGCTCAGGAAGCTAGAGCTTAAGTGAAGTAACTGAGGCTCAAATTGTCACTCCAGTATGGGATGCTTGCATCCCAAGCAGCAGCTTAACCTGCTGCACCTCAATGCCCTCCCCTGTGTATGAATTTGTGATTTTTGTTTTATTTTAAAGATAACTACAGAAATATTTTCACACCCCAAGTCATTTGAGAATTCTTTGTCAGTTATGTTGTAGTTTCTATAAATATGCATAAAATTTAATTATAAATGCTTTATAATTTACTTCATTTCTAATGTGACAAGGTTTCTACTTAATTATTATGATTTTAAGTTAAGCTGGGTCGAATAACTTCATGTATAAGCTATTATATATATTTCAAGTTATTTTCTTAGAGCCAATTCCTGAAGTGGGATTACTGGGTTCAGGAAGTTCATTCTATAACTGTTCATACAACTTATATTTTCTAAGATTTATTTTTATTTTATTTGAAAGACAGAGTAACACACAGACATGGGGAGAGAAAGAGAGAAGAAGAGAGAAAGATCAATCTTCCATTCATTGGTTCACTCTCCAAATGGCCATAATGGCTATGGCTGGGTCAGGATGAAGCCAGGAGACTGGAACTCCATTCTAGTCTCTAACATGTGTGCCAGGGGCCCAACTGTTGCTCCAATATGGTATGCTGGTGTTGCAGATGGCGCCTTAATCCACTGTGCTGCAACGCCGGCCTTGACCAACTTACATTTCTACCAGCAGTGTCAGCCCATAACTGCTATACCATATCCTCCACATAACTACTATGCAGACATTAAAATTACTTTTCCAATTTGATAGGGGAGCTTGGTGTCTTGCTTTAATTAGAATTCCTTTGGTTTATATGGAGTAGGGTATTCTTTTTTTTTATTAACTGTGTTATCTATTTGTATTTATTTACTGATTTGTCTGTTCACAACTTTTGAATCTATCTGGAGAGGGTCATGTTCATTCCTGTGAATTGTTCATACTTAAGATTTTTGAACTTTTTGTCTTACTTGTTAACAATGGTTTTGAGTTCAGATGTAGCAATAGCTATTGAGACTCAAAAAGCATTTTGAGATTGCAGCATTAGAAAATCCAGGGTCTATTTGAAGTACTTTGGCTTTGTAACTGTAATAATTATGCCAGTTCACATGTATTGAGTGTTTACAGGAGGCCAGGCACACAGTGGAGTGATGTCAGTAATCTAATTTAATTTCTATCTCAACGACAAGAAGCAGGTATTGTAATTATCATCACAGGCAGACAGAAATTAAAGTCACTTCTGAGATCACACAGTTGTTAGCAGCTGTCTCCAGATCTTGAAGTTTTAACCATAGAGCTCTATTTTCCTGGTACTGAGTTCTGAGGACCTTCATGTATAGTCACACAGGTTGCACACTGTTCAACTTCAAGGATCATTGTCACATTGTAGTACACAGGTGCTCCCTACAATTGTACCACAACTGGCATTGATATAGTGTAACTAGTTAAAGTTCAGATGAGCTGTAAATTTTTGTATCCCTGCAAAATAATTCTCTCTTTAACTGTGGGTTTGATATGCCCACCTGTTGCTGTGGATTCATTCTGCGAGGAGGAGCACAGTGGGGGCAAGAGGCGTGGCATCACCACACGGACACCAGGAGTTGGGTGAAAGCAGGCCAGAGGTGAGCAGCCAGCAGACTCATTTATTTCAGTTGGTACAGCAGCTTATATAGCCGAGGCAGCCAATCTGGTCAAGGGGCAGTTTATGCCCTAACCAATCGCAGCCTGTTGTCAGGCAGGCTCTGTTGCCAGGTGGTTTCCAAAGCCATTTCTGAATAATTGATGCTTGCTTGCCAGCAGCCATCTTGGCATGGCCTTCTCATTCCATCACACCCACCTTCCCAAGAAGCACCTGTATAAGAGGTGAATGGCTACAGAGAACTCTTTTTCTGCCACTACCCAGAAAGATACTGCTTTCGTTTTTTCTCTTTGCACCATGGACTGGTCTCAGATGGACCTTTCTCACTCTTGGACAGACTTCTCTCATTTTTTCTTAGTGATGTTCAAACCCACTAAATGACTGAGGCACAATTATAAGACTATAAGATGCTTCTCTTCCTCCATCTTCCCACCACTTCGAAGAGGCTCCTGTACAATAACACAGGAATACAATGAAAGAGCTGCATGCCTCAAATCATATTTAGGAAGAAATCTCTGGGGAAATCCGAAGACAAGTGAGACAATAACAAGCACATCAGAGGAAATTTTGGCCTCTGATATCTACAGCTACAGCAAACTGTAAACACAGACTAACTCCCAGCCAGATAAATGTAAGGCTTTATAATATAAGTTTATTTACTTTAGTTCGTTTTAGCCAGTATCTAATGTTTGGCTTTCAACAACAACAAAAAAATTACAAAACATGCTAAAAGATCAAAAACACAGTTTGAAGGGACAGAGCAAGCATCAGAACCATACACAGGTATGGCACAGGTATGGCAAAGATGTTGGGATTATCAGACCAACAATTTAAAACAACTGTATATAATTTGCTAGGAACTTTAATGGAGTGCACATCACAATTAAAAAAAAAGTTAAAAATATAAATGGTGGGTATCAGAGGCTGGGAAAGAATTGAGGAAGGAAGGTAGAGGAAAGCTTAATTGACGGGTACTAGGTTATAGCTTGATAAAAGTAAGAAGTTCTGGAATTCCATTGCACAGTATGGTGACTATAGACAATGTTAATGTACTGCTTATTTCTCTATTTAAAAAACTTAAAAGATAATAAGCCAGTTAGGTAATATAAGCAGTGAGATAAAAAAAAATCTCCAAGAAAAATGAAAAGGAAATGCTAGAAAACACATACAATATCATAGAAATGAAGAAAGTCTTTCATGGACTCATTGATAGATTTGAGGTGGCCAAAGAATGAACCAATGGGCTTGAAGAAATGTCAACAGAAAATTCCAGAGCTGAAACACAAATAGATAAAAGACAGAACATCATATCCAAAAACTGTCAACTATTTACAGAAACTCTAACAGACACATGATAGTAATACAAAAAGAAATGAAAGCAGGAAAGAAACAGAAGAAATATTTAAAGTAGATTGAGAATTCACAAAATTAATGATAGACACCAACCCAAAGATCCAGGAAGTTTCTAAAACATCAAAAAGTTAAATTAAAAAAAAACTACTCCAAGGCATATTATATTCAAACTGCAGAAAATCACAGACAAAAAAAGTCATATAAATACAGGAGCAAGGATAAGAGTTACATCACACATGAGGAAAATATTTGAACTGATACTTACAAAACAAGATACAAATATGGCAAACATACACTTTAAAAGATGTTCAAACTCATATACCATCAGGAAATTGCAAATTTCAACAACAGTGAAATACTGCTATATATCTATTAGAAAGATCAAAATCTCAAACACTCACAACACCAAAAGCTGGTGAGGATCTGGAACAACAGGAACTCTCACTTACTAATGGTGAAATTGCAAAATAATGCAGCCACTTTGGAAGACAGTTTGGCAGTGTCCTACAAAATCAAACAGGATTCTACCACACAATCCAATAGTTGTGCTTCTTGGTTATGAGGGCACTTAAAAAATTCCATTAAATTGGGGCTGGCATTTGTAACAGAGTGGGTTAAGCCACAGCCTGTGATGTCAGCATCCCATATGAGTACCAGTTGGAGCCCAGGTTGCTCCACTTCCAATCCTATTAATGCACCTGGGAAAGGAGGGGAAGATGGCCCAAGTGCTTGGGCCCCTGAACCCACTTGGAAGCCCCAAAAGAATCTCCTGGATCCTAGCTTCAGTTTGGCCCTGCCCTGGCCATTTTGGCCATTCGGGAAGTAAACCAGCAGATGGAAGAGCTCTGTCTCTCTGTCTCTCCCTCTCTCTATGTAACTCTGCCTTTCAAATAAATAGAATAAATCTTTTATATAAAGTCATGAAAATGGAATTAAAAATAAATTTATTTTAGTGCAAAGTTTTTCTTAACCCATGCTTTTTTCATAATACACATTTCCATTAATATTTTGAAGACCTTGGGCTGGTGCTGTGGCTTAGCAGATACAGCTGCAGCTTGCAGTACCAGCATCCCATATGGGCGCCGGTTCACGTCCTGGCTACTCCACTTCCAATCCAACTCCCTGTTGATGTGCCTGGGAAATCAGCAGAAGATGGCTTAAGTCCGGTGCCCCTGCACCCATGTGGGAGACCTAGATGAATCTCCTGGCTCCTGGCTTTGGCCTGGCCCAGCCCTGACCATTGCAGCCATTTGTAAGGTGAACCAGTAGATGGAAGGTGTCTCTCTATCTGCCTCTGACTCTGTAACTCTGCCTTTCAAATACATAAATCTTTAAAAAATATTTTGAAGACCTCTAATTTTTACCCAAATGTATTGAACATTTATATCTATACTAAGATCTGCATATACGGGCTGGCACTATGACATAGCGGGTAATGTCACCACCTGCAGTGCTGGCAACCCATATGGGCACCAGTTCAAGTCCCAATTGCTCCACTTCTGATCCAGCTCTCTGCTGTGGCCTGGGAAAGCAGTGAAAGATGGCCCAAGTCCTTGGGCCCCTGCACCCCCATTGGAGACCTGGAAGAAGCTCCTGTAGCTTGGCTTCAGATCAGCACAGCTCCAGCTGTTGTGGCCAACTGGGAAGTGAACCATCGGATAGAAGACCTATCTCTCTCTTTGCCTCTTTTTCTCTCTCTGTGTAACTCTGACTTTCAAATAAATAAATAAATCTTAAAAAAAGATCTGAATATAAATGTTTAAAACAGTTTTACGCATAATGCCAAAACTTGGAAGGAATCAAGATATCCTTCATTAGGGGAAAGAATCAATAAACTGTGATAAATCTATACACTAGAATACTGTATTTGTCAGCTATTCCTTACTATTGCAAAACTCCTGACATACCTAACTTCTCAAGAGAAAAGGTATATTTGCTTTATAGTTGTTTTGGATGTCCAGTCTGTGATCAAGCTGTTTCCATTGATTTCAACTTTAGTGATGACATTTTTGTTAGTGGGGTCCTGAGGCAGTGCAGAATATTACATGGCAAGAAACAAGGAACACGTGTACCTTTCTATTGTCTATAAAGCCACCAGAATTTAATCATGGTGGCTCCACCATAATGACTCAACCCAATCCAATCACCATAATTGAATTAAGTTTTCACCCTCTTAGTACCTTTAGTAGAGACCAAACTCCCAAGTTCAAGCCATAGCCAATATCAGTTATCAATATAAAGAAGGCTACCAGAGCACAGGAAAACATGGAGGAAACTTAAATACATACTGTCAAATGAGAGAATTCAATCTGACAATCTGTGTGACTCCAACTGTATTATATCTTGGAAAAGGCGAAACTATGGAGACCGTAAAAAGATCAGTGATTGGCCGAGTTTCCTCCCTAGGAATGAGGGATTGATGAATAGCTGAAATTCAGGGGATACTTAGGGCAGTGAAGCTATGCTAATAGTGTATTTGGAAGCTCTGTTCACCTATTAATTTCTATTGGAAATCCGTACCAATATTCTTTCTCCTACACTCTCTAGTATAGCACGGACTATATTTTACTGGAGTTAGTCGTGTTTCTTTGGAATCCTCCACTGAAGATGCAGCTTCTCGTGAGGTAGATGCAACTTTCCTTTATGGCCCCATTACCCGGAACATGCTCACTCCATGATATGCTTTTTGAATAGATGGGTGAATAAAAACATTAATAAATCAGGCTGGGATGGTTAGAATATAAGCAAGTGACTATGGATTTAAAACGTTAAGGAGCCATAGAAATATAAAGCACACTGGTGTGGTAGAAGGATATCTTTAAATGCAGGTCAGCCTTGCTTTGAACCCTAGCTTCACCATTAATATTTTTGTAACCTTGACCAAGTCACTTCACAGCTTGATGTCTCAGTTTTAATATCAATAGAATGGGACTAATAATGACTTCTAAGTGTGCTGTGATTAATATGGGAAGCAGCACTCACAAAACACCTAGGATAGAGTGAGATGCATGGAAGATAATCCTCTCCCCTGTCTTGCTGACTTGCCACCCTGCTTTTTATCCAAGCACCTTCCGTCACTTGCACATTTGATCTTAGCCAAGAGGCCACGAAGAAATTCCTTCCCTCACTTCCACCAGCTCCCATTTGCTCTTGTCCTCTGACAACTACCAAAACACTTATTTCTGTCCCTCCCAGCTCCTGGAGCCTGTGTCCTCTTCACAGGGCAGCCATCAGGCTTGGAGCTACCGCCCCACCTCCTGCAGAAGTGCTGTTATCATGAGACATCAGACTGACACAAGGCCCTTTGCTTACTAGTGCTGGACTACTCTGGAGCCAATGGCTGTTCCTTTGTAATTGTTTTTCCTGGAGTTATTTCGAGATTCCACAGAGGATCTTTGCTCTTTTGCCACACCTCTGCACCCAATCTCCACCTTGCCAGTGGGGGCCCCTCATCCCCTCTCCTCTCAAGGGAGGAGAAAGTGGTGCTGGGCTGGACAGCCCTGTCTGTCTCCTCTCCTGAGAGACTTCCTGTTCCAGGCTCCTGGGAGCCAAGCAACGGAAACAGCCCAGAGGTTATGGCCTTGCAGGCTCCTGCCGGCCTGCCTTCCTCTAGGTCTTGTTTGTGTATGTTTATTTTTGGGTCCAGAATACACTGCTGTTGGGAAAGGCAGAGAATTAAGCAACATTTTTTATGGGGAAAGGATCAGTAACTTTTACCTCTTTTATAAGTACCTCTCTGGTCTCCGGCTCTTCTGTAATACTGTAGCTATTCTACAGAAACACCAATCTCAGAGCTAAAAAGTATCATCACAGTCTTAGCCCACCTCCCAGTTTTGCAGGTGGGAAAACAGAAGTTCAGTCTGGCAGAGAGGAATTATCCAAGGTTACCTGGTGAGTTATTATTCTGTGAGTCTTTAGACTGCCCTAGAGAATCATGTATCTCAACTTCCCTGAGGAGCTATTCCATTCTTGAAGATTCCTAAATTTGTCATGAAAGAGATATTTTACTCAGGGCAACACACCATAAGCACTGACATTCTAAAATAAGAGGATTTCCGCCCCCCAGGCAAAGCAAACAAAGTGTGTGTCAGAGCACCTTACTGATGTTTCCAAAATCCCTACTGCCATGCTGGGTTTCATGAAACCATTAACAAATGGTTTCAGTGAAACCATTAACAAATGATCTTGGAGGCTATGCGAAATCTAAAACCAAGAGACAGGAAAAACGTGTCTTTTTTTCCAAAAAAGGGAAAGGCACAGCTATTGAAAACCAGGGTCCAGACACCATGACTTTGATATTAGGTAAGATTCTGGAACAGGCCATGGAAAGAATGATGTTTGGGAATCTAGAAAAGGAAGTGGTAACCAGTACAGTCGTCATATGCCTACTTGGAATGCAAAAAGTGTCAGAGAAATCAACTGCATTGTCTTTATTGACAATGTAACTAGCCTTTTGAATTGGATAAAAAGAGATATATGGTTAACTGGCCTATGGTAGGGAAACTATCACAACTTTTCTGAATATCTCTTGTTAAAAATGGGTAAATATAAATTGACTGACAGGATAGTTCAATGGATTTGTAATTAACTAAATGATCATATCCAATACATTACTATTGTCAGTGCCACTACTGTTACTATTGTCTTTGCTGTTAATGTTATACTTTGGTTTAATTTTACTTTAGGGAACAAGCAATGAAAGATTTCTACAATGAAAATTATAGAACACTAATGAAATAAATCATCAAGGTCACAAAAAATGGGAAGATTTTTCTTGGCTTTGGAATGGATGAATTAATACCATTAAAGTCGGCCGGCGCCGCGGCTCAGTAGGCTAATCCTCTGCCTTGTGGCACCGGCACACCAGGTTCTAGTCCCGGTCGGGGCGCCAGATTCTGTCCCGGTTGCCCTTCTTCCAGGCCAGCTCTCTGCTGTGGCCAGGGAGTGCAGTGGAGGATGGCCCAAGTGCTTGGGCCCTGCACCCCATGGGAGACCAGGATAAGCACCTGGCTCCTGCCATCGGATCAGTGCGGTGCGCCGGCCGCAGCGTGCTGGACGCAGCGGCCATTGGAGGGTGAACCAACGGCAAAAAGGAAGACCTTTCTCTCTGTCTCTGTCTCTCTTTCACTGTCCACTCTGCATGTCAAAAATTTTTTTAAAATACCATTGAAGTATCTATACTAAAGCAATCTACAGAGTCAATGTAATCCCTATTAAAATACCAATGACATTCTTCACAGAATTAAAAAAAAAATCCTAAAACTCAAATGGAACCACAAATGATCCAAAATAGTCAAAACGATCCTGAACCAAACAAATCAAGCTGGAGGTATCATAATATCTGATTTCAAACCATAGTAAAAGCTATAGTAATTAAAACAGTAGGATAGTAGAATAAAAACTGGCACAGAATAGAGAGCCCAGAAATTAATGCACGTGTATGCATCCAACTGATTTTGACAAAAAAGAGTCATTTTAATAAATTGTGCTGGAGAAACTGGCTGTATATATGTGGAAGAATGAAATCAGCACAATTTGTTGAAGTGACTGTCCTTTCTCCATTATGTCCCCCTGGTTCCCTTGTTGAAAATCAGTTGATCATAAATGCTTGTATTTATTTATGGGTTCTCTTCTGTCTCACTGATATGTCTGTTTTAATTCCAATACCATACTCTTTTGATTACCATAGCTTTGTAATATAATTTTAAATCAGGAAGTATGATGCATCCATTTTTATTTTTCTGTCTCATCTTTATTTTTCTGGCTACTGGGAATCTTTTATGGTTCCATATTAATTTTTGAAGTCCCCTCATATTTCCCTGGGCATTTATCTCGCTCCTCTGAGTTCTCTAATTTCTTGGAATATAGTTTTTTCATAATAGTCCCTTTTGATAATTATTTTTAATTTCTGAGGCATCATCTATTATAATTTCTTCAGTTTAATCTTTTTATTTTATTTGAATCCTCTCTTTTTTCTTCGATTAGCTAAGGATTTATCATTTTTTTATTTTTCAAAACCTAACTCTTAGTTTTATTGTTACTTTAGTTTTTCTGCTCTTTATTTGATTTATGTTCCAATCTGTACTATTTCCTTCCATTAGGTTTAATTTGTTCTTTTTTTTAGTTCCTGGAGGCATAATATTAGACTCCTTATTTAGCTATTTTTTCTTTTTAATTTAGGCATTTATTGTTATAAGCTTTTTTCTTAAAACTGCTTTTTTCTGAATCTCATGAGTTTTATTACATGATGTTTCTATTGTTATTTGTCTCAAACACTGATTATTCAGGCTCACGCTTGATTTTCAGAGTTGTGAGTTTTCCAAGATTCCATCTGTTGATTTTTAGTTTTATACTATTGTGGTCTGAAATGATAGTGGATATGAAGATTTGCCTTGTGGATTAACATTTGGTCTATCCTGGAAAATGTTCAACATTCACTGGAGAAAAATGTGTATTTTACTGCTGTTGGACAGAAAGTTCTATATATGCTCCATTTGGTCAAAAACGCAATTCAGATTCTATTGATTTTCTGCCTGGTTGATCTATCCATTGAAGAAGTAGTATATTGAAGTCCTCTACTATTATTGTATTGGTATCTGTTTCTCCTTTCATGTCTGTCATTTGCTTTCAGCTACTGCAGTGTTGGGTGCATGCATATTTACAATTGTTAGGTCCTCTTGATGAATTGATATTTCTATCATCTCTTGCACCAACTAATTGACTTTAAGTCTATTTTATCAGGTGTAAGTATAGCCACCACTATTCTCTTATGGTTATTATTTGCATGGAACACCTTCTATCTTTCCATTTTCAGCCCATGTATCATTAAAGTTTAAGTGGATCTCTTGTAGGTAGCATATAGTTAGATCTTTTTTACTATATCAGTTCAGCTATTCTTGGTTTTGTTTTATGGTTACTATGGGGTATACATTGAATATATGATAATTTTAATCTACAAGTTTAATTTCTGTCAGTCACAAAACTCTGGACTCTCAATTCAATTCAGAGGTTTGAACATGGCTTGGCTCGCCAACTCATGCAGACTTTTAAGCCTAAAATCATGGGATGGGAAGGGTGGTGTTAGGAGGGTGAAAGCTTGATCCAATTATGGTGTTTAGGAGGAGGGCCAGATGGAAGTTCCTTAGATCATTGGGGAAGTACCCTCCAAAGATAATTCTCAGGAAAGGACTGGTCGTGTAAACTTCAATTGGGCCCAGCCACTCTCTGTCTGCTTCTTCACTCATCATATGATTATTCCTCTGCCCTTGTCATCCTCTGGGATCACCAGATGGCTGAACCATTGAGACCCACCTGATATTCAACTATGATTTTCCAAACTGATAAGATAAAATAAATATCCTTCTTCTGTAAGTAACCTCTGTCAGGTACTTGTTATAATAACTGAAGTTCAATTAATATATTTACTCTCCCTCACAATTGATGTCACAATTTTCATATTTTTATCCTGTGTATTACTGAACAACTTATTACAGCTTTACTTTCTTTTTTGGCTATTTTGGCTTTTAACCTTCATACTAAAGATTTTTATGTTATACATAGCACCATTACAGTTTTGGGGTGTTCTGGATTTGATTATGCAGTTACTCTAACAGTGAGTTTCATATTTTCATATGTATCCATAATAGTAATTATTGCCCTTTTGTTTTTGCCTGAAAAATATTCTCTTAAAAATTTCTTACAAAGCATTCTTGGTTGTAATGAATTCCTTTAATTTTTACTTGTTTTGAAGAGGCTTTGTTTCTTTTTTATCTCTGAAGGACAGCTTTGTTGCATATAGTATTCTTTTTTTTAGATTTATCTTTATTTATTTGAAAGACAGAGTTAAAGAGAGGTAGAACAGAGAGAGAGAGAGAGAGAGAAAGAGAGAGAGAGAGGTCTTTCATCCACTGGTTCACTCTCCAAATGGCTGCAATAGCCGGAGCTGAGCTGATCCAAAGTCAGAAGCCAGGAGCCTCTTCCGGGTCTCCCACTTGAGTGTAGAAGCCCAAGGACTTGGGCCATCTTCTACTGCTTCCCCAGGCTGTAGCAGAGAGCTGGAGAGTAAGTGGAGCAGCCGGGACTCAAACTGGTGCTCATATGGGAAGCTGGCACTTCAGGCCAGGGCTTTAACCTGCTGTGCCACAGCCCCAGACCTGCATATAGTATTCTTGGCTTGCAAGTTTTGTCTTTCAGCACTTTGAACACATCATCCCATTCTTTCCTGCTGAGAAACCTGCCAGAAGTCTAATGGGGATTCCCTTAAATGTAACTTCCTGATTTTTTCTTAGTCTTTTAAAAGTTCTGTCTTTTGTCAGTTTGATAATAATATGCCACAAATTCAGTTTGAATTTATGTGGGAATATTTGAGTTTCATGGATCTGCTGTCCATATTTTCTGCAAGACTTAGAAAATCTATTGCAATTATTTAATTAAATAAGCTTTTGATCCATTGCACTTCATCTTTTACTTGTGGAAATTTCAAGATATGAATATTTGCTAATTTACAGTGTCCTGTAAATCTCATAGATTGTCTTCACTCCTTTGCACTCATCGTTTTCTTCTGAATGAATCATTAAAGGAGATCTATCATTGAGTTCACAGATTCTTTCTTCTACTTAATCTACTTGGCTCTCCATTTTATTTTTTTGCTTCATTGATTAAATTCTTCATCTCTGAGATTTCTTTTTTTTCCCAAAGAAACCTTTTATTTAATGAGTACAGATTTCATAAGTGCAACTTTAGGTATATAATGATTCTTCCCACCATATCCTCCCTCCTACCTCCACTCTCACTCCAACTCCTCCTTCCTCTTCCATTCCTAGTCCCATTCTCCATTAAGATTCATTTTCTTTCTTTTTTAAAAAGATTTATTTATTTGAAAGTCAGAGTTACACAGAGAGAGGAGAGGGAAAGAGAGAGATAGAGAAAGAGAGGTCTTCCATCTGATAGTTCACTCCCCAATTGGCCACAACAACCGGAGCTGCGCCGATCTGAAGCTATGAGCCAGGAGCTTCTTCCAAGTCTCCCACAAGGGTGCAAGGGCCCAAGGGCTTGGGCCATCTTCTACTGCTTTCCTAGGCCACAGCAGAGAACTGGATCAGAAGTGGAGCAGCCGGGACTTGATCCGGCGTCCATATGGGATGCCAGCGCTTCAGGCCAGGGCATTAACCCACTGCCCCACAGCGCTGGCCACTAAGATTAATTTTCAATTAACTTTATACACAGAAGACCAACTCTGTACTAAGTGAAGTTTTCAACAATTTGCACACACACACAGAGAGAGAGCTGTTTGAGAACAAGTATCACAATTAACTCTCATAATATAACTCATTGAGGTCAGAAGTCCTGTATGGGGAGTTAGTGTGCAGCAAATCTTGTTGTTAATTTAACAATTAACACTTTTATGTATGAAGTCAGTGATCACCTGAGGCTCTTGACATGAACTGCCAATACTATGGAAGCCCTTTGAATTCACAATCTCTGTCAGTATTTAGAGAAGGTCATAAGCAAAGTGAACATTCTCTCCTCCCTTTAGAGAAAAGTACATCATTCTTTGATGGCCACTTCTTTCTACTGGGGTCTCACTCACAGAGATCCTTTATGTAGTTCATTTTTTGCCACTGTGTCTTGGCTTTCCATGCCTGAAATGCTCTCATGGGCTTTTCAGCCAGACCAGAATGCCTTAAGGGCTGAGTCCAAGATCAGAGTGCTAATTAAAGTGGTTGGCATTCTATGAGTCTGTTGTGTGAACTGCTTCTCTCAGATTTCTGTTTGATTCTTTTTTATGATATGCATTTCCTTGTTGGTTTTCTCATTCAGATCACGATTGTTTTTCTGATTTCATTGAATTGTCTGAATTATTATATTCCTTTAGTTATATAATGTTTCATTACTTTTTAACATTTCTTCCGTATCTCCATAGATGTCTTTGCATCTGGTGCTGCCTGTCACCACTGAGTAACTTTTGTAGAATACTTTCACCTGCACTTGGACCTGAGAGTGCCATTTGGGCAGTATGTAATGGCTCTGTTTGTACATAGACACAGTTGTTATAGTTTCTGTACAGCTGCTTCAGTCGTAGTCAGTGTCAGCAATGACTGTGGGCACCTCAGTGACAGTAATGGTGGCTGTGTACATCATTAGGACAAGGACATTAGATATCCTCTTTGTTCTTGCCTTCCTAGAAGCAAGGAGTCTTAGCTAAGGGGCTAACTCTTGGATTGAGTCTGACGTACCTCATAGGTAGCCACAGTGGCACTGGAATCTAAAGCACAGATTGTTGGAGTGACTGGATTCCTAGGCTCAAGATCTTGAAAAAACTACGGCTAAACCAGGCACATAAAATGCAGATTTGTTCTCCAGGGCATAAGTGGGTTTATTTATCCAACGAAGCCAAGGATTGTTGCTCTCAGGAACAATCCAGGAACATTTAGGTCCAGGGGGCTGGGACACAGTTGTGGTTCTGAACTTGGGATGAGTGAACATCACTGAAATGCCTGTGGGGACGAATGGTTGCTCTAGAGTCCTGAGGCCCATGGGGAAGTGAACAATTGAAATTTGAAACCTAGAACCAGTATGTAACACTAGAAGTCTAGAAGTCTTAGAAATGAAGTTCTATACAGTGGTGACTCTGAAGTCTTAGATGATGGGTCACAGAGGTAGCCTAGGATCTGTGAAGCCACATGCAATGACAAAAAAGAACTTAAGAATGTCAAGACATCACTGTGTCTTGGGTACTGGAAGTGGCCAGCAGTCAAGTGATGACTCCATTTCACAGAGCATGAGGATGCTTCAATAGATCAGGCTAGTTCAAGGAAAATGCTATGTTGCAGACGTTGGCCTGGAGGGCTGGATGGTACAGCTCAGTCAAAATTTTCATATCCTGGGATACAAGGCATCGCATCAGCTTTTCCCAGCAAGTGTGGATACACGTCCATGAAGCACTCAAGGGTACCACATTAACTGTGGTTCTGGGGGTACAAATGCTCTAATATATTGGAAGCCTGAGGTCCCTAGGGAGCTGGGAGCTACCTCAGTTGTGGTCCTAAGAGTCATGACTGCTTTGATGTGCAGGAGCCCTGTTATACCACTGCCTCAGTTGTGGTGCTGCAGGGAGTGACGGCTCAAGTTTTTCAAAGTTATGAGTCTATGAAGGAGGCAGGGAACTACATCAGCTTTTCCCTAAGGAAAGGGTACAGAAAAAAACTAGGATTGGAGGGCAGGGATGGAATAGATCTCAAGTAACTTGGCCTTAAGGATTAGGGGGTAGCATCAGCTTTGCTCAGAGGTGGGATGGTCATAGTGCAATGGCTTCTGAGCTTCATAAATGGAGGAATTCTACTCATCTCTGATGTAAGACACACTCTAGTGATGGCTCTGATTCCAAGGCAGCCCAGAGCAGTATCAGCATGGGTCACAAAAAGGAAGGGCATAGCTCTGGTTCCTTCTCTAGGAATAGCTCTTCATATGAACTCCGGGGAACTCCCTCTTTTGGGCTCAGAGACTGTGAGACTTGCAGGATTCTCTAGTTGGGAAGACTCTTCAGGAGTCCACTATGGTTATGTAGGCTACTCAGATCCTCTTGATTAACCTCTGCCTGTATGGAGAAGTCCTCGCTTATTCCAAGCTGACCCCTACTAAGGGGACGAGGTGGTAGAGACATTGTTGGTTTTGTCCTCTATAGTCTTTTTCTGCTTCTTTGCTGTTTTCCTGCCCTTTCCTTTCATTATATTGGTCAAAATGTAGCTGTTTGTTTCCAGTTTGAGGGTATATTGTGGGGAAAGAGCAGTAGGAGCATCCAGTAAGCCATCTTTCTGACATTATTTTCTTGCTGCCTTATTAATATTAATAGCATAAATTCTAATTTACTTGAATATAGTGATATTTTAATAGCATAAATTCTAGTTGACTTGAATATGAAGACTTGAATATAGAGATATTTTAGTTTCAAAAACATTTAAAACATCTGTCGTCAAATTGATTTTAAAATGTTTATTTATTCTAGATTTAACAATTATTAATAGTTTTCCATAGTTACTTCATGTGTAAATGTTACATATATACACAGGCATACTATTTTTCTTGCAAGTAGGAATGATAACATAACTTGGGATTCATGACAAGGATTATAAAGTGAGGAAATGGTATGTTGCTATGTAGATAGTATAACTCAGTGAAGACAGCATTTATAACTATCCATATACCAAATAATATGGTATCCACACATATTTTATACTCTACACAGTAATTCACACATATGAGAAAAAGCATGAAATATGTCTTTCTGTGTCTGACTTATTTCAATATTATAATAATTTCCACACCCAGCCCTTTTGTTGCAAGTGTCAGGATTTAATTCTTTTTATGGCTTAGTATTAATATGTTGCTTGTGTGTGTATATACATAAGTACAAAAACATATCTATGTATATGTATATACATATATACACATATGTATATGCATACACACATATATGTTGCTTATGTGTATATATACATATTGTGCATATATATACGTATATGTGTGTGTGTGTGTATATATATATATGTCACATTTTCTTCTTCCAGTTATCAGTTGATAGGCATCTAGGTTTTTTTTTCCCAAAGAAACCTTTTATTTAAGGAATACAAATTTCATAAGTACAACTTTAGGAATATAGTGATTCTTCCTACCATACCCGCAACTCCCACTCACACTCCCACTCCTCCTCCTCCTCCCTCTCCCATTCCCAGTTCCATTCTCCGTTAAGATTCATTTTCAATTAACTTTATACATGGAATACCAACTCTATACTAAGATTTCAACAATATGCACACACACACACACACACACACCCCAAAAAACTGTTTGGGAACAAGTTTTACAGTTAACTCTCATAATTGTGGTTTTTTGTCCTCTTTGAGGCAGAGCTTCTGCATGGGAAATTAGTGTACAGTAACTCCTGTTTTTAATTTAAGAATTAATACTTATATATGACATCAGTGACACCCAAGGCTCTTGACATGAGTTTATAGGCATCTATGTTTAATCCATATTTTTTTGCTATTGTAAACTGTACTGCCAGGGTAATGAAGAAAAAACAAGAGATCAAATTCAAATCAACAAAATCAGAAATAAAAAATGGGATATTACAACTGATACTGACCAAACACTAATGATTATCAGGAACTATTATAAATCATTAATGCCAACAAATTGGAAAGCCTAGAAGAAATGGCCAGATTTATGGAAACATATAATTTGCCAATATAGAATCACAAAGACATAAGAAAACCTGAACAAACCTATAACCAAGGATGAGGTTGAATCCATAATAAAAACTCTCTCAAGCAAGAAAAGTCAAGGACCAGATGGCATCACTGATGAATTCCTTTTAACTTTTAAAGAAGAAATAGCACCAGTTCTTCTCAAACTATTCCAAACAATTGAAACTTTCTATGAGGCAGCATACTTCAACTTGAGTTTTGACAAGACTGTCAAGACTATTTCATGGGAAAAGGAAAGTATTTTCAACAAACTTCTCTTGAATAACTGCCAAAGAAAGAGTTTATCCCACTTCTCTTCACATTGTTTACTTGAATTAACTCAAAATGGATCATATTCCTAAAAGTAAGAGCTTAAAACAATAAAACTCTTAGAAGAAACATAGGTGCACATTTTCAAAACCCATGATTAAGCAATACATTTAAGATATTATACCAAAAACATAAGCACCAAAAAGAAAAATAAATTAGACCTCATCAAAATCAAAAATTTTCAATTCAAAGAATACATCAAGAAAATAAAAAAACAATCCATGGAATGGGAGAAATTGTTCACAAACCATATAGCTGTTAAGTGTCTAGTATCCTGACTGTATAAAGGACCCTTAGAATTCAACAATATAAGTCAAATAATACAATTTTAAAATACATAATGATATGAATTAACATTTATTCTAATAAGATATGCAAATGTTCAATAAGCACATCAAAAGACATTTAGCCTCATTAGGGAAATACAAATTAAAACCACAATGAGATACTACTTCATACATACTATGACAGTTTTAAGAAAAAGAATTAGCAATGAAAAAGAAAATAACTGTTGGTACAGACTGTTGGTGTGATACATTGTTGATGGGAATGGAAAATGATGTATCCACTGTAGAAAATAACCTGGCAGTTCTTCAAAAAGTTAAATGTAGGCCGGCGCCGTGGCTCAACAGGCTAATCCTCCGCCTTGCGGCGCCAGCACACAGGGTTCTAGTCCCGGTCGGGGCGCCAGATTCTGTCCTGGTTGCCCCTCTTCCAGGCCAGCTCTCTGCTGTGGCCAGGGAGTGCAGTGGAGAATGGCCCAAGTCCTTGGGCCCTGCACCCCATGGGAGACCAGGAGAAGCACCTGGCTCCTGGCTTTGGATTAGCACGGTGCGCCAGCCGGCATAGCCACAGCGGTCATTGGAGCGTGAACCAACAGTAAAGGAAGACCTTTCTCTCTCTCTCTGTCTCTCTCTCTCTCACTGTACACTCTGCCTGTCAAAAAAAAAAAGGATTTAGTTACACAGAGACAGAGGAAGAGATAGAGAGATCTTTCACTTTCTGATTCACTTGTACAAATCAATTAGGTTATTTATTTGAAAGGCAGAGAGAGAGAAAAAGAGAGAGAGATCAATTCTATCTGCTGATTAACTCCCCAAATGGCTGCAATGACAAGGACTAGGCCAGGCCACAGCCAGGAGCCAGGAGCACCATCCAGGTCTCCCACGTGGGTACAGGGGCTCAAACACTTGACCTGTCTTCTGCTACTTTCCCAGGCCATTGGCAGGGAGCTGAACTAGAAGTGGAGCAGCCAGGACCCAAATTGGGGCCCATGTGGGATATTGGTATCATAGGCAACAGCTTAACCTGACATACCACAACTCTGCTCCCCAAATTATCTTATTATATACCAGCAATGAACAATCTAAAAAGGAAATTAAGAAAAGAATTCCACTTGCCATGGCAACTAACATAATCACTTAAGGATTAAATCTAGCCAAGGAGGAGAAAGACATCTATGCTAAGAACTACAAAATAATGCTGAAAGAAATTAAGATATAAATAAATAGGATGACATGAGTAGGAAGATTTAACATTGAGATGTCAGTGCTATATGACATTACCTATAGATATAGCAATTCCTATGAAAGTCTCAATAGCCTTTTTTGTGAAAATGAAAAAGCCAACCCTCAATTTTGTATGGAAGGTTATCAATTTTTTTTTAAAAAAGAACAGAATTAGAGCATTCACTGTTTCTTACTACAAAATTACCATGAAACTACAGTAATTCAACAATATGACTTCTGGAATAAGGACAGACATATCTACCAATGGAATGATTCAAGAGCCCAAAAAAAACACATGTAAGAACTAACTGATTTTTCACATGTTTGTGAAGACCATTCAATATAGAAAGAAAAGTATTTTGAATAAATACTACTGGGAAAATTGGATGACTACAAGCAAAGAATAAAGTTGAACCCTTATCTTATACAACATGCGAAGATTAAATCAAAATGAATCTAAGATCTAAGCATAACAGCCAAGACCATAAAACTCTTAGAAGAAATGATGGGAGAAAATCTTTGTGATATTGAATGTAGCAATAATTTCATAGATATGACACCAAAAGCACACAGAGCAAAATAAAAAATAGGTAAATTGGACTTAATCAAAATTAAGAACTTTTATTCATCAAAGAACAATATCAAGAAAGTGAAAAAGTAACTCATAAAATGGGAAAAATATTTACATCTGTTAAAGGACTAATATCCCAAATGTATAAGGAACTCTTATAAATCTACAACAAAATAACCAACAACCAGTTCAAAAGTGAATAAAATACTTGAATAGACTTTTCTCCAAAAAATACACAATGGTCACAAAACACAGGAAAAGATGCTCCACATCATTAGTCATCAGGGAAATTCAAATCAGAACCATGATGAGATACCACCTCACATTCACTAGGATGGCCGAAAACACAATGAAATAAACCAGTGGAAATAATAAGTACAGGAAAAAATGTGGAGCCATTGGAACCCTCATGCATTGCTGGTGGGAATGTAAAATGATGAAGCTATTGTGAAAAACAGTATGATGGCTCCTCAAAAAGTTAAAAACAGAGCTACTATACGACCTAGCATTTCTACTCCTATGCATTGAAAGCAGATGCCTGTATACCAATGTTTACAGCAGTATTATTCACAGAAGCCAAAAAATGGAGACAGTGCAAGTGTCCACCAATAGGCAAATGGGTAAACAAACATGCTCTGCATATCCATACAACAGAGTATTAGGCAACCTTGAAAACATTATGAAAAGTGAAATAAGCCAGACCCAATAAGGTGCATATTGTATGAGTCCACTTATGTGAGGTACCTTGAGTAGAAAATTCATAGAGACATAGAATAGAAGTTACCAGGAATAAGGGGAGGTACTCAGGAAGGAAAAGTTACTGTTTAATGGGTACAGAACTCATGCTGAAAAAGCTTTAGGTATAGATAATGATGATGGCTACACAATATTGTGATTGCAAGTACTGCAGTTGAATTGTACACTTATAAATTATTAAATTGATAAATATGTTATATATTTTATCACATTATTTTAAAGCAATTAAATACTGGTAATTCCCATAATATGGCTGAATATTTAAAATATGCTAAGTGAAATAATCAGATACAAAGTGCTACATACTGTATGATTCCACTTATAGGAAATGTCCAGAATGGGAAATACATAGAGACAGAAGATAGATTAGTGGTTGCCAGGGGGTTGTGGGAGGGGAAAATGGGAAGCAGGTACTAAAAGATTTCTTTTGGAGATAATGAAAGTATTCTGGGATTAGATAGTGGTGATGATTGCATAATTTGCTGCTTATACTTTAAAAATGCCAAATTATAATAATAATTTTTCTTTTAATTTTTTTCTTATCCCTCTGCTATACATTTTTTATTTTTAAAGGAATTTATTAAGACATTAGATTCTCAGGGTCACATAAAATTTATGATAATTGCTACAACACAATTCTCATCAATTCTCATGTTAATGTCATATTATTACCGAAAACAGATTCAATGTAGTTCATGGATACAGTTCTAAGAATATAATGATACTTGCCTCCCTCCTTCTTTCTCTCATTCTTCCTTCTTTCCTCCCTTCCTTCTTTCCTTTTGTCCTTCCTTCTTTGTTTTTAAACTTATAATAATTTTTAAAAATCTAATAATACAGATTCAGGCTGGGGAAGATGTGGCTCAGGTGCAGATTATGTGAAAAGATTTTCAGGGACTGTAGTTAATAGTTAAATTCTTATGAAGTCAATAATGTGGCTTGGATTTTGGAAAACTAATGTGATTAACAGGCTACGTTAACAGAAGTATATGCTCTATAAGAAGGAAAGCTGTCATCTTGTTCTTTCCTGGGCTGGCCAAACCAGACCTGGGAAGACTGTGTTTAGTATTAGTCCCATCCATTTAAGAAAGCTTTTAATCACCTCAAGCATGGCTACAGGGTACTGCCTAGTTTGTAAAAGAATTTGAGGTGGATTCAAGAAAGGAGATGGATTCTCTAGGAGGCAATATAGTTTAGAAAAGGCTTTGTTTCTCTACTTACAAGGTTAGTAAATTTGAACATATAATTCACTCTGCCAATTGTATTCATTGCAAGTGACAGAAACCCCAACTAAAATTGGCTTAAGCAAAAAGGGGAATGTGTGGGTTCATATAACTGAAAAGTTTGAAGGTAGGTAAAACTTCATCCAGGGGCTCCAGGGCTGTCACTAGTGTATTGCCTGTCTCTCTCTCTCTCTCTAGGCCCTATTTACTTTGATTGACTCTAGTCAGGTTCTCCCTTCAGGATGGAGAAACAGCTACCAGCATTTCCACACTACATCATTCCAAGCTTGCATGTGTGTGTGTATGTGTGTGTCGGAAAAGAACTATTTCTTGAAATTCCCATGCAAGTCCATGATTTACCCTAATCGGAACACCTCAGGTCATATGCAATCCTCTAAGGTTGCATGTACAACTCAGTATTTCTGGGAATCAGTGTGCTGATTGGCCAGGATTGGCACAAATGCCATACTCTTGGAACCCTGCCTGAAGTACATGCACTGTAAATAGTGGAGAGATTGTGTCTTAAAAATAAAACCAGCAGTCTTTTATTACAAAGAGCAGAAATGTATTCTTGGAAGTCAAAAAAATTGAACAATACTATCCTCTCTAGGCCTCAATTTTGCCATCTGTAGGACTGGAATAATCATGCCCACTAAACAAGATTATTATAAGCAGTGAATGTGATAACATACAGAAGTGTCTAGCTCAGTGCTGTATAAATGTTAGTTACTTTACTTCTCCTAATATGTATCAAAATCTATATCTCATTGGTTTAGGACATCAAGACACTGTGACTGGTATTTTTAAAAAGATTTACTTATTTCCTTGAGAGACAGAGTCAACAGAAAGAGAGAGAGAGAGAGAGAGAGAGAGAGAGAGAGAGAGAGAGAGAGAGAATGAATCTTCCATCCACTGGTTCATTCTTCCAAAGAGCCACAGACAGTCATCAAGAAGCCATGAGCTTCATCGAGGTCTCCCACATGGGTGGCAGGTGCCCAAGCACTTGGGACATCCCCTGCTGCTTTCCCAGGCACATTAGCAGGGAGCTGATCAGAAATGGAGCAGCTGGGATTCAAACCGGCACTCACGTGGGATGCCAGAGTCATGGGCAACAGCTCAACTTGCTGTGCCAGCACCAGTCCCTGTGACTGGGCTTTATTCAGATATTATTCCACTACTATTCAGTTTTCTTTATTTTCAGAAACTTGACTCCTAGATTTCTGGCTGGAAGCCTCCAATCTCTATTTACCACATTAAACCATAGGATTAAATTATCTGGTCTTCTCCTTGAGTTTAGTTGAGAGAATTCTGAATATTATCATTACTACTCTGGTTCCAGGAGAAATTTCAAATCCACCTTTCTCTTAAATTTTTCTTCACTTAATAAAGGGCTGAATAATTTTTCCTTTCTGAACATTTGAGGCATGAGTTGAAGATGATGTTATCAACTTTGAGACAGTCTTTCCTAAGAGGGCCTGGGAAACCTTAATAGGAAAAATACTTACAAATTTTGCAGGAGGTCCTTGGCTCTTGGAGATGATGAAGATGAAATGTGAAAGATGGTGTTGAGGAGAGGATGGCATTTCCACTTGTTCCTTAATAATGAATCTGGAGCATTTCCTGATTCTCTTCTATGCTTCAAGATGAACAGGAGTCATTGCTCACCTCCAGCAAAAATACCAGGTACTGAAACTATCTGGTTATACCTGAGACAAATGCTAAACCTGCAACTATTTCATACATTAGTATCAAGGCACAGCCACTCCAGTATGCCCTTTATTTCATTTCTGGCAGGGCTAAAAGTCATTGTCTCTCTTGTTTTCCCAAGTCTGTCTGATGTAAAACACAGCTGCCCTGGGTCTCTGCAGTATGTACATGTGTGTACACCCCCAAAATGGCCACTATGGCCGGAGCTATGCCGATCTGAAGCCAGGAGCCAGGTGCTTTTCCTGGTCTTCCACGCAGGTGCAGGGGCCCAAACACTTGGGGCATCCTCCACTGCCTTCTCAGGCCACAGCAGAGAGCTGGACTGGAAGAGAGGCAGCCGGGACTAGAACCCGGCACCCATATGGGATGCCGGAGCCACAGGCGGAGGATTAACCAAGTGAGCCACGGCGCCGGCCCCTATATATATTTTTTAAATATTTATTTATTTGAATGTCAGAGTTACACAGAGAGGAGAGGCAGACAGAGAGAGAGAGAGAGAGAGAGAGAGAGAGAGAGAGAGAGAGAGAGACAGGTCTTCCATCTGATGGTTCACTCCCCAGTTGGCCGCAATGGCCGGAGCTGCACCAATCTGAAGCCAGGAGCCAGGAGCTTCCTCCAGATCTCCCACGTGGGTGCAGGGGCCAAGCACCTTGGCCATGTTCTACTTCTTTCCCAGGCCATAGCAGAGAGCTGGATCAGAAGTGGAGCAGCCGGGTCTCGAACCAGCACCCATATGGGATGCCAACGCTTCAGGCCAGGGCATTAACCCACTGTACCACAGTGCTGGCCCCTGTGTGTTTATATATAAGGGCACTTCAGAAGTTTCATGGGAAGTGAAATTAAAAAGTAAGTTGATTTTGTACAAAAACATTTTGAAATCCATGCACATAACTGGTCTTCAAAAAATTAACGAAATGAATATTATGAAAAGCCTATGAATGAATTTAAATTGTTGTACCAAAATAAATTTATCTTTTAATTCCATTTTCTACAAACTATTTGAAGTACCTTTGCAGGTGTGTGCACATGTGTGCCAGTGATACTAAAGGTGGATAATGATTGTCTTTACCTGTTTGTAAACAAGAGCAACAGAATGATGGCAAGAAAGAGCTGTTAAAGTCAGAGTAATTATGCAGGCTGTATAGCAACCCCAAGCAGAAACAGTAACCCTGGAAATGGCAATTCTAGAAGACTTATGAGTCCATAGAGATTTTTCACAAGCAGATGGAGTCTCAGTGGAGAGAGGAATCCTCTTTAACGTTTGTGGCTTTAAGCATGGTATCGTAGTCTTTCTATGCTGCTATAAAAAATATCATAAACCTGAGTGGCTCATCAACAATAAAAATTCACTTCTCAGAGTTCTGGAGGTTTGAAAGTCCAAGATTAAAGAGTTTGTAGATTTGGAGCCAGGTGAAGATCCACTCTGTTCATTAGCATTGCCTTCTTATTGTGTTTTCACATGGTGGAAGGGGCGAAGGGTTCCCCCGAAGCCTCTTTTTTTAATGGTATTAATCCCATTTACCAAGATACTGGTGATCAGATTTCAACACATGGGGGGAGGCAGATTCAGACCCTAACAGATACCAAGTGCTTTGCAGCCCCTACCAATGAGTTCCTGGAGAAGTGGATTAGGATTCTTATCCTGTTATCCAGGAGAGGAAACTGAGATGTGAGAAGTTCTGAAAAAGATTGTAGCTCCACCCCAGAGTCTGTTCTCCTCAAGATATAAAGGAACAGGTACCATGACCCACCATGGACAGTGTGTTAAAACCTACAATACTCAAAGAAGCTGTTGTCCCTGGATAGTGGTAATTATTTGCCAAGTTTCTCCAGAGAAACAGAATAGGACACACACACACACACACACACACAAGATATCACATAGTGATAGAAGTTGGGAAGTTCTATGATCTGCCATCTGCAAGCTAGAGACTGGAGGAAAGCCAATGTAATTGGCTTGTGTAATTCATATATATTTTTTCATTCAATGTATTTCAATTCAGTGTAATTGGCTTTTGTAACTCATTCTTTTATCTGAAGGCCTAAGAACCAGGGGAGCTAATGGTGTAAACTTCAGCCCAAGAGCAGGGGACAGAAAAAAAAAAAGTGAATTCCTCTTTCCTCTACCTTTTGTTCTATTTTGATTCTCAGCAGATTGGGTGATGCCCATCCACACCTAGAATGACAATCTACTTAACTGATTGCACCAGTTTAAATGTTAATCCCATCACAGACACACTGAGAGTTAATGTTTAATCTGGGCATCCTTGGCTCATTCAAGTTGACACATAAAATGATCCATTGAAAGGTATAAAGCAGGGAATGAGCACTGACATAAAAACTAGCAAAAAACAATGCATGTTACATGAAGAAAGCTGACTACAGAAGTGACCCAGCTGAAAGCCATATGTGTGAATGTGTAAACGGCTGCTGACAGGACTGCTATGTTTCTCAACTCAGTCACAAAGACAAATTGATCCTTAGAAAGGTGTCACTCACTGCTGGAAAGGAAAGTTCTTTGGCATGAGGACTGAGAGACCTAGAATTTGGATTTCAGCTTTAATTTAAAAAAATTATTTATTTGAAAGGCAGAGTTACAGAGAGAGAGAGATTCCGTCTGCTGGCTCACTCCCCAAATGGCCACAATGGCTAGAGCTGGGCCAATAGCCTGAAACTCCAAACAGGTTTCCCCTGTGGGTAACAGGGGCCCAAGTACTTGGGCCATCTTCTGCCACCTTGCAGGATTCATTAGCAGGGAACTGGATCAGAAGTGGAGCATTGAGCCGGTGCTGTGGTGCAGCAGGTTAACACCCCAGTGTGCAGTGCCAGCATCCTGGCTTTGGGCCCCTGCACCACCCACGTGGGAAACTCAGAAGAATCTCTTGGCTCCTGGTAGAAAGAGAGAGCTCTTCCATCTGCTGGCTTAAGCCCAAATGACCATAATGGCAGCGGCTGGGCTAGTCCAAAGCCAGGAGCTAACATCTTCATCTGGGTCTCCCACATGGGTGCAGGGACCCAAGCACTTTGGCCATCTTCTGCTGCTTTTCCAAGCACATTATCAAGGAGCTGGATCAGAAGTGGAGCAGCTGAGATTCTAACTGATGCCCATATGGGATGCAGGCTACAGCTTAACTTGCTATGCCACAATGCCAGCCCCAAGGGGATGGTAATTTTTGCCCTGCTTTCTTCACTATGTTCTTATTTCAAGAAGCCAAAGAGAACAATAAAAACTTTGAAAACATATTGATAATGATAATATTTATGGAAATACTTTATCCCAATATTTATTGAGTATATTATTTGTGCCAGATATATAGTGTGAAAGAATAAAATAAAATAAAAGTTGTGGTTTTTATTATTCTATAGGGCCCATGTTGTGGTGCAGCAAGTTAAACCCATATCTGAGAGTAAGTTTGTGTAATGGCTGTTCTGCTTCCTATCCAGCTTCTTGCTAATGCACCTGGGAAGCAGCAGATGATGGCCCAAGTACTTGGGTTCCTGCCACCCAGGTAGGAGACCCAGATGGAGTTCCTGGCTCCTGGCTTTGGCTTTGCTCAGTCCTGGCTTTTGCAGCCATTTGGGGAGTGAACCAGTAGGTGAAAAATCAATCTCTCTCTCTCTCTCTCTCTCTCTCTCTCTCTAACTCTATCTTTCAAATAAGTAAATAAACCTAAGATTGGGGACCAGGACAAAGCTAGGAGCCAGAAGTTTCATCTGGGTCTCCCACTTACGTGCAGGGGCCATCTTCCACTGCTTTCCCAGGCCATTAGCAGGGATCTGGAGTGGAAGTGGAGAAACCAGGATATGAACAAAACTCATGTGATGCTGGCTTCACTACAACGCCGGCCCCTAAATAAATCTTTTATAAAGTTTTTATTCTAGTGGAAAAGATAAATGTAAGTGCTACACATTGATAAAAATTAATGTAGGGCTTAATACATAGGAAGATTACTCAACACAGAAAGTGGTAATTAAGTTGGTATTTGAAAGAAGAACAGAAGTTTTCTAA
The DNA here is from genome assembly GCA_949820135.1 of Sylvilagus floridanus. Classification (NCBI taxonomy): domain Eukaryota; kingdom Metazoa; phylum Chordata; class Mammalia; order Lagomorpha; family Leporidae; genus Sylvilagus; species Sylvilagus floridanus. The sequence goes on from OX463223.1 coordinate 86,118,115, forward strand.
GTGAATAATAATGGTGATGAGGATGGTTATAAAGTTGCAAAAGAAGGAAACAGCTCTACTTGTGTTGGAGTCCCAGAAGACAGGGATTCTGTGTTTCTTGTGCTATCTTTTTACCTCCTGACAGGCAAATATTAAGCATTTAATAGATATTTCTTTTTTTAAAATACTTCTTGATTGAATGAATATGTAAGGGCTATATGAAGAGACAAGTGAAAAAGAATAGGCAAATTTTTAATAGGCTGGTATGTTTGGGAGGTAGGCTCACAGTTGTTTCTTTCATAACAAAAAATATTAAAGACTGGAATCCCAGGCCACTAGGCCATTCATTAGCTCAAATCTCAAAGCTAAATCACAGGGAAAAATCTTTTTAGAGACTAGCCTTGCAGGTTTAAAAGTGTGGAGAAGGATATCAATAGATCTTAATGTTCCATTCCCCATACAGAATGAAGCTGCCCCACTATGTGATATAATATCCTACCAGAGTTGATCACTTTGATGATGAGTATGATATGAAGTTCCAGGTGTTCTTTTATCTAAGTAAAGCAACTCTCCAGAACTCTAATTACTTAGCATTTGTTCATGGAGTCCACCATTGCATAAGAGATCACTGAATTGGAAGACTGTTTAACAACAAGTTAGCCAGGTCAGTGACCCATGCTCTCTCTCTAGAGCTTTGGGAATTCCTGAAAGGAGCCATAGTGATAGGCTGTCCGGGCACTATAAGTAGAAATCAAGTGTGCAGCTCTGAGCCTCCAACCTAGCTCCAACTACATCAGCTCTATTGGGCTTCTTTATTAGATTTCATTAGATGAATGGGTTCCGTGGGGCCTGCATTGTGGTGCAGCAAATTAAGTCACCACCAGTTCAAGTCCCAGCTGCTCCACTTTGATCCACTCCCTGCTAAAGTGCCTGGGAATGCAGAAGATGTCCCAAGTACTTGAGCACCTGCACCCATGTAGGAGACCCATATGGAGTTTCAGGCTCCTGGCTTTAGTGTGGCCCAGCCCTGGCTGTTCTGGCTATTTCGGGGATGAACCAACAGATGGAAGCTCTCTCTCTCTCTCTCTCTCTCTCTCTCTCTCTCTCCTTTTCAAACAAATAAATTTTTAAAAATAATAACAGAAGAAAGGGTCCTACTGCAAAAATATAAAATAAAATCAAATAAAATCCTTGAAAACAACCACTTACATTCAACACTTTCATTTGCCCAAAATGGAAGCTGGGTACAAGCAGCTACAGTGATATCACACAACCAACCACTGGTAGAGTCCGTACTCAAGGATGTCTTGCTATACAATTCCAGGGAGTACAGATTTTGTTGTATTTACCATGATTTATGCAGCATGGAATCTCTGAATGGAATACTTCTCTCCTGATGCAGAGCTATGCTATCTTCCACACTGTTATGTACACACTGAATTAATAATGGAGGTTCTCAAATCAGTGACTTGCAAACTAAAAAAAATTGATCATACTCTTCACTTGAATGAGAAAACAGGAATTTCAAAAATCAACTATTGAATTAAAGAAATACATATTTCTTTACTGCAGCTTTCAGCCAATGTAGACCATGGAACAGCATTAGTTGAGTTCCTGCCTCCCACATGGACACCTGGATTACATTTGTGGCTCCCAGCTTCAGCCCTGGCCCAACCACAGCAATTGCTGATATTTAGGGAATGAATTAGCAGATAGGAGCTCTCTCTCTGTTTGTGTCTCAAATTTTAAAAAGACTTAAAATTAAAAAATACAAATTAATATGTCCATAAATTTTTGAATATCTACATTTTGTCAGATATTTCACTTGGTATTGGGAAAATATATAAGAACAAGATAGAGTTCTGTGTGCAAGTAGCTTATAGTGTATTGCAGTATGCCCATAACCCTTGGATCATCAGCCTTACCTTCTAGCTCTCCCTTCAATCTTTCAAGAATCGAGGCAGACTCTGTTTAATTGTGTGTTGGTAAATGTTTAACTATCAAGGCCCACGCCGTGGTGGAGGGGTAAAGCCACTGCCTGCAATGCCAGCAACCCATATGGGTGCCACTTCTAGTCCCGACTGTTCCAATTCCAATCCACCTCTCTGCTAATGGTCTGGAAAAACAGTAGAGGATGGCTCAAGTCTTTGGGCCCCTGCACCTATGTGGGAGACCAAAGAGACTCCTGGCTCCTGGCAGCGGATTGCAGCCACCTGGGGAGTGAACCAGCAGATGGAAGACCTCTCTCTCTCTCTCTCTCCCTCTGCCTTTCAAATAAATGAATAAATCTTTAAAAAATGTTTAACTATCTGCTCTCCAGGATGTAAAAACAACAACTTGATTTGTGTTTATTGTCATTTTGTATAGTAGGACCTATTTCAACTACTGACATAATGTTACTGAATGTGTGGTGGAAAAGAGTTACAATAGCTTCTCTTGTCAGCTGTTACAGGCTGGCTAAAGCACACTAATGGAAGAGATTATTTCCTTTAAACTCTTTCCCAATCCTTTACTGCCTAGCTGTAGTCTATGTGCATGGAGAATGTGGTGTCATACTTTCCAATTATTGTTATTTTGTAAACACATACATCAACAGGGTCTTCACATATCATTTTCTATTGATTTTTTATTTTCCTGTGCCACAGTATGCCTTTCTTAAGGAGCACCTACAGCATGATTGGTAATCAGGATGTTAGTGCCCCAGCTTTCTTTTTTTTATCAATTTCTACTTTCTCACAGCCACTCAATCTCTTTCCATTCTTCCGTTTACATCCAGACGGTCTTCAGAGAGTAGCATGCCAAGTCTCTCAATCAGAAGACAGAGGTATAACAGGGCTGGGGATACTGACATTTAGGGATGTAATAAGCTGGTAGAGGAGAACTTGACACAACCTAGAAAGAGTTGCTTCTTTTTGAAAAGTCCTATTCATGTCCCCTTCCTCATGGTCGACACCTGATATTTTGGTTTAACAACTTGATCTCCACAGAGATGAAGTAGTATTAGATACAGAAGATGCATTAAGATATCCAACCAGTAGCTCCATTGGCTTTCCTGCTCTTGCCCTTCAAGAGCTCTAATTCAAGAGGCATATATATGTATGAACCTCCTTTGCAAAGCTAATGGCGAGTAGATTAGGGCTTGTTTCAGAACCCCTGGCACCTAAGAAGGCTTGATACAAGGGTTTCCTATTATTTTAACCCCAAGAAGCAAGTAGGGGACTGGGCTCAATGTTTTGTGTGATTTATAGGCTGGTGTCAATTCGGTGCAGCTCCATCACAAAAGTCATTATTTATTTTATTCCTCAATTGCATCCATGATTATATCTATGAAACTTGGAGAACATATCTTTTGTCTTGTGTAACTCAGTCAATCTGCTTTCTGCTTAAAATAAATACAGTTTTTAAAAAATCCAGAAGCTGGTGCTGTGGTGCAGTAGGTTAATCCTCCACCTGCAGTGCCGGCATCACATATGGGTACCGGCTCAGGTCCCAGCTGCTCCTCTTCTGACCCAGCTCCCTGCTATGGCCTGGGAAAGCAATGGAAGATGGCCCAAGTGCTTGGGCCTCTGCACCTACATGGGAGACTCGGAAGAAGGTCTTGGTTCCTGGCTTCGGATCGGCTCAGCTCTGTTTGGAGAGTGAACGAGCCAATGGAAGACCTTTCTCTCTGTCGCTCCCTCTCATGGTCTGTAACTCTACCTCTCAGATAAGATAAATAATAAATAAAATCTTTTTTAAAAAATCCAGTTTACTGGTTCCTTCCTTCACCTGTAGTAGAAAGGAAATGGAAACAGTTCATAAATAAGTAACAGTAATTAAAGCATTGCACTGTTTAGTTGATTCAGACAGTAAAGCGTTAAAAATCCTTACATTTCTTTAGAAAGCATTAGAAATACTATACAGGGAATAGAAATATTGATTTGTTAAATTAATAGAATTGTATTGCTTGAAAAGGCCCTGGGAGTTTACTATGAATGATTAAATACAAGCTTCTGGACAAGTCTGTAAGTCCCAGCTATGGCGGTGCCTCTATTGGACATCAGATTCTGCTTACATTTTGTTTGACTGGGTGTCCCTAAAAGGAAATTATTTTGCCCAAAGTCTGGGAGTTGCCTGCATTTTGAATGTGAAGTAGGAAAGGATGCCAACCCTATCTAAATTGCTTTATGGATAATGAAGCACTCTACAGTCATTTGATGTTCATGTCCTAGGTGAGTGAGGGGCAGAAGGCACACAGGACAACAGGGAAACCTACCTGAATGGGCCAAATGCTGGACCGTGATGATGGAATATTTCCAGAAATCAGGACATTACTAGGTCCTCTCTCTGGGAAGAAAAATCACACCAAATGGCAACTCTTTTCTATGCTGCCAGTATGTGGGAGACTTGTATTCTTTGGAGCCCATCCATTCTACAGGCAAATGTTAACAATGTGCATGTTCACTAGTCTGAAAAGGAAGTTCCATTTTGATCCTCTGGCAACTTTTCTCTTGAATATTCTGATATGTGTTCCCCTTTCTGACCTATCGTAGGAAAGAGACAAGTGTTGGGCAAAGGAGTTTAATTTTCAGGAGACTGTGTTTGGGGACAAGCTGACTCCAGGGACTGTGAGGACAAAGTCATTTTTTTTTCACGTGGGTGAAGTGAGGTCTTCTGTTACCAAAGCAGTCAATTTTTTCCTCTTCTAATTCCCCTCTAACCTCTGGCTGCTCCTTGGACCTAGAGTCAGGACAACTTGAGTAACGATCCAGGCCCTGTTACTCATTAGATCTGTAGCTTTAGATAAGTGGTTTTACCTTTGTTGCACATCCAACTCTCCAATGGCTTTTCAGTCCACTTAGAATCACTCAGAAGACCTGAAAATGGCCCACAGAGCCATTACATGATTTTATTTTCCCTGACCTTATTTCTTACTCTCTCTCTTGCTCATTCCATTCCAGGCACACTGGTTTTCTTGTGTCTCTGAATATATAGGTGCCCTCATGCCTTGGGGCCATTGAACCTACTTTCCCCCTTTGCCTGGAGGAGCACTTTACTGTCAGATATTGAATGACTTACTCCCTCACTTCCTTCAGGCTGTTACTCAGATGCCACTTTATCAGAAAGACTCTTCTTGACCATCTATCTCAAGCAGCACCCCTGTTTCTCTCAGTCCCCTTATCCTGGTTTATTTTGCTTTTTAGCATTTATTTTCACCTGAGAAATTTTTTCTCATTTATTTACTGTCTGTCTCTTCCTTCTAAAGAATGTGTTTTCACTGTTGAGTCCACAGTAACCAGCACATAACCGTGTTCAGTAAATATCTATTGAACAAACATATGAAGGAAGGAATGAATGGAATATCATAGACTTACTGTGAAGGTTTCATGAATAATATACACAACAGTGGTTTGTAAACAGTAATATATGGTCTGCTGTGTTTCAGTTTGCTTCCTGCACTGGATCCTCTTTTTTTCTTTTTCTTTTTCTTTCTTTTTTTTTTTTTTTTTGCACATCCTGCCATCATCTCAAACATGACTTATGTAAAATGAGGTACTTCTGCCTTTCCTCGTTTCCTCCACTATGCCTTTGTCCAGGGTATCTTTGTTTATTCTCACTGCATCCTAGCTCCAAACCTTTGAATTCTGCCTCTGTTTCCAGTCCTTCTATCTACTGTTGTAAGATTCAATTTTCTTAAGAACCAGTATTCAGCACTTCAATATTTCTCTCTTGTGAGGAGCATTTGTCATCAAAAGCACAAGAAGCTGGCAAAAAGATGGCCTAGGTTCTAGTCTTGACTCTTAGAAGTAGGTGTTGTGAAGGAAGAGGAAAGCCACTACACTTTGTGTTTTGAACTAGACTACTCCACTGAGGTTTAACACTTTAAGCAATATCAATTCTCAGGATAGGTATTTGACCTAGTGGGTAAGATGCCAATTGGGTTACCTGCATCCCATATTAGATTGCCTGGGTTTGAGCCCTGGCTCCACTCCCAAGAACAGCTTCCTGCTAATGCACACCTTGGTATACAGATAATTGGGTCACTGACACCCACGTGGGAGATTCAGATTGAGTTCCCAGCTCCTGCTTTTGGCCTGGCCCATCCCTGGCTATTGTGAATATTTGGGGAAAGAACTAGTGGATAAAAGCACTGGCTGTATGTTTGCCTCTCAAATAAATAATAATAGACCTTTTAAAAATATCAATTCCCTTCTATGGTCCAAGTATTAGGTTATAGAACTTTTGTCTGTCAAATGAAAGCATTGTACCAAAGCAGTTGAGTTTTTTTTTTCTTTTTACACCTTTCTCTCTCTCTCTCTCTCTCTCTCTCTCTCTCTCTCTCTCTCCAGCAATAGCACTCTATCTTCAAGAGAACTCTATTCCACAAGGCAAATATACAAAGTAAGCTTAAAAATGGACTTTCTATATCTCTTCCTCCAGTAAGCCTTCTCTAATCTGCTCTGCCCCCAAATAAGTCTCCATTTATGAAATCTTGTAGCAATTAGTCTGTAAAAATACATTTGAAGTTGATTATTTCCTATTTAATATTCATTTTCACTCATACGTACTATATCTTCTAATAGATTGTAAAGTTTTCAAAGGCAGGTGGTTTATATTGCTCAAAGGGCTGGGAACCTCATAGTAATATAGCATACTCTATTTGCACTAAAAAAATCCTATGAAGGTGACATGACATAAAAATTATATACAATATACAAAAAAGGATATTAAGGCTCAGAGAGGAAAACTGACTTGCCCAAGGTCAAACAACAGAGCAGAGATTCAAACTCATTCCTTTTAACACTCGATTTTCTGTGGTTGCTTATACTGAACATAGTAGGACATCAATGAATGCTTTTTGACATGAATGAAAACAGAAAAAGTGAGCATGAAGCAATGGCTCAACCTTGATATCAGCCTAAATTCAAGTCTGACTAAGACATAGGGTGCACACTCAGTCCTATTAAACATATTTTTCATTCATTTATGACAATTGGACACACGCCAATATCTATCATAAAAATCTCTGCACATCAATTTTACCTGACATCTGAAGAATTAAAATCCTCACTCATCAATTTTACATGAAACCTAGATCGTTGAAATCCTGCCCATCAATTTCACCTAAATTCCAGATCAAAGAAATCCACACTCATCAATTTCACCTAAAACTGGGATCATCAAAATCCTCACCCATCAATTTTTCCAAATACCCAGATCATGGAAATCCTACAGGTCAATTTTGTTTTGCTACCAGCCCTCACTACCTCTTTAGCCAAATAAATCCCCTGAGATAACATGGATGTTCCAGGGTGGGTGCTGCTCTTTAATTTCCAAGCCTGGGTTTAGAGGATATTAGTCTAAACAGCTCAGTAATCCAAAGGTAGGAAAACATCTGCCTTGACATATATGTATGTGTGTGTGTGTGTGTGTGTGTGTGCTCATGTGTTATATGCCTGCATACATGAACATGCTGAGTGAGTGGTAACAAAAAAGGAAAAGGATAGTGAGGGAAGGAAGGAAAGGCAATCTATGATCCCAGAGCACTGAGTCCCTATAATCATCAATTTTGACGTGTCTAGAACTGGTTCTTTTCCTCTTCTTCACCTTTATCAGAAGGCACTGAACTGCTTTTGCATGCCCTGAACAAGATCTCAGGGACCTATAACAACACTAGCAAAATGAAGAATGCCCCCAATTGCATTGCCAAAGAGAGCAGCAGGAGTGGCAGAGCTATCTGAAACTGAAGCCAAAACACAGAAAAGTGACTTATTCAAGATTATACAGGAAAATTCTGTATTCTAATAATAGTAATGTAACTTTTATATTTACAACATTGTTATCCTGTGCTATTTGAAATACATATACATATATGTACAATAGAATATTATTTTTATCCTTATCTTTACTATTTTCTTTTCTACTCTAGTCAAGGATCTCTTTTATCACCACTGCTCAGTAGCAAATTTCAGGATCCTTAATTGTGTCAATTATAAGAAGATGTATTCACAGTCAATATAAAAGTAGTTATTTTTCTAAGGTGGGGAAAACAGGAAAAGAAATCAGGATTTCACTAAATAAGAAGCTTTTTGGATCTATGATCCTTTGAAGGATGCGTGTGTGTGTGTGTGTGTTTGCTTTGAGTTAAGTCTATGATGCTTATGTTTAATGTTATGGAGCTTAAGTTTCTCTAATAGCGATAGATTTATATGAAGCAGTCTCATCAGTAACAAGCCTGGAACATTCAAAATAAAATTTTGTTACTACTTCCGTACATTTGTTCATACGCTGGCTTAGTTATTGCCCTGATGGTCTTTATCAGCCTTGGAAATTTCTGATCTGTTGGCATTTAGATATTTCTCTCCTTGAAGCCTGGTTTATTATCTAGGTGCTTTCCTTTCTTTTTTAAGACATTTTGCAAGCACTAACACTATCCAGGCCTTCTGGGAACCTCATGATCTCCTCTTTTTTTAAAAAAAAGATTTATATATTTATTTGAAAGTCTGAGTTACACAGAGAGGGAAGGAAAGGCAGAGAGAGAGAGAGAGAGAGAAAGAGAGAGAGAGGTCTTCCATCCACTGGTTCACTCCTCAACTGGCCACAAAGAGTGGAGCTGCGCCGATCCAAAGCTAGGAGCCAGGAGATTATTCCCATGTCCCATGTGGTTGCAGGGGCCCAAGGACTTGGGCCATCTTCTACTGCTTTCCCAGGCCATAGCAGAGAGCTGGATTGGAAGTGGAGCAGCTAAGACTTGAACTGGCCCCCAAATGGGATGCTGGCACTGCAGGCGGTAGCTTTACATACTAAGCCACAGCACTGGCCCCTCATGATAACCTCTTCCCTCCATCTTTTTTCCCCAGAGGAGTTAAGTATAGCCCTGCTTGGTTTCTAGCTTGAAGGCACCTGTTGCTTTCAGCATAATTTCTTTTTAAAAAAGATTTATTTATTTATTTGAAAGTCAGAGTTCCACAGAGAAGGAGAGACAGAGAGAGAGACAGACAGAGTCAGAGAGAGAGAGAGAGAGAGAGAGAGAGAGAGAGAGAGAGAGAGAGAGAGGTCTTCCATCCTCTGGTTCACTTCCCAATTGGCTGCAACAGCTGGAGCTACACTGATCTGAAGGCAGGAGCCAGGAGCTTCTTCCGGGTCTCCCACATGGGTGCAGGAGCCCAAGGAGTTGGCCATCTTCTACTGCTTTCCCAGGCTATAGCAGAGAGCTTTATAGGAAGTGGAGCTGCCAGGACTCGAACCGGTGCCCAAATGGAATGCCATCACTGTAGGTGGCAGCTTAACCCACTACGCCACAGCACAGGCCCCTCAGCATAATTTCTTAGCAGTTTGCGATTCCCCATTTCTTCCCTCTGGCCTTCAGTTGTAATTAAGTATCCTTTAACATAGCCAGGGTTGCTGTATGGGATTAAACAGTGTACTCTGTAAACCATAGGGGGTGCCAGCCTCCTAGATTGCAATGTGAATGGTACATACTGGAGCTGTGCAACATCATATCCCTCTGAGAGTCCTATGATCAAGAAAGGCCAAAAGCGAGGCCAGCTGGTTTCTACAGCAAGTGAGTCCAGTGCATTCTTCTAATGCACTCCACTGTCCTGAGAACAGCTGGGGAGGAAGTGAGACAACCCCCACATCCCTTTTGTCAAGGAGCAACAGTAGTAATGGATATACCTCAACTTCCCTTTCCTCTTACCGCCTCAGCCTTCACTAGCAGTCCCCACACATGATGAAGGAGTTCTGGAGAGGGAAGACTTCTTTTCATTTTTAATTTTGTTGTTCCTGTATTTTTACATTTCTTGATCAAAGTAATGTCCTTGCCAAAATATTTAGAATTTCTCTGCATAAGACATTCCAGGAGACATGTTTTCCTACATGACTCTGATTTTGCATAAAACAAAAGTGTTTAATACTGCTGCACCCTAGCTCTACCCACCAACATTTTCATTCCTTTCAAAGTTTCCTATTTATAATTTCATGGTTAATAGTGGTTTTTTACTTTCCACATCTTCAAGAAATCAGCCCACTCAGCTAGATAGTTGTTCTGATATGGAATATGCTCTTTCTCCCGTTGAAGGATGTGAGGTGGAATGCAGCAAGGAACTTCAGTCTATTATAGGAGGTCCTGCTATTAGAAGACCTTTCTGGGTTCCCTGTAGTCAATCAGGATTCTGAAATGGAGGGGTGCAATGAACCATGGATATATTTTCCAGTGAGTGATCAAATGTCTAGCCACTATTGGATAATGTTAGTCCTACTGAATTCAGTCTCTGTACCTACTTCAGAAAGAAGTAACCACCTTGTAGCAAATCCTGCAGATGAGAGCCTGCCTAGTGGGGTCCCTTGCTCCAGACTACAGGCTTACTTCATATGAGGAAATGCTTGTCTGTTTTTGTGTGTGAGTCACACACAGAGTTGTGAGAAAAGGAACAGTCTCAGCAATGGGGTGGGCACGACTCAGTCACAGAGCCTGGGCCTTACGCCAAAACTTGGTGTTCAGCTACTGTTGGACGCATCAAAAGAAGGCAAGATGGGAAAGGCCTATGAGGTCATTTTTCTCCACCCAGAAGCCAGTAATAGACTCCCCCTTCTATCTGCCAACAGTGTGATTTAGAAAGCAATATTTTCTTTGTTTTTCCCCATGTTTTAGATTCAGGGATCACTCAAAGGAGGTACTGGGGCAGGCATCATGCCTCTTCTTTAGTGAACTTGTCAAGATGCTAGTTAATAGTTTTGTACACAGAAAAATCAGGAAGCAGACATTCCCAGTTCACCTGTCCCTCTTCCCATACACAAACATCTGCAGGAGCACATAGGCACTGACAGGCAAATGAAGTTTAATATAGGAGTGTAGATATAGGGAACTGGGCTTACAACCAGGGAGTACAAGAGGCCACATTATTCAGTACCTTGTTGGCTTGACTGGGGACTGTGTAAATTTTACAAATTTATTTTGGGTTGATTCTAATTGGTTTGCTTCTAAGCAATTTTGGGGGATGGGGTGGGGCTTCCAATTCTCAGGCCAAAGGATGCTCTTAAGAGGCAATTGCAATAAAGAATGAAAGGCCTTAGACAGTGGTGACCACAGCTACGTTCTTTTTAGTCAAAAGGGAATAAAACTATGAAGTCACATTTTAAATAAAGGGATTTTTAATCTATTTACTTCTCTAGATCTTGTACAAATTTCTATTTTGGTTGACCATCTTTATTAAACTTATTTAAAAACTTTTTAAAAAATAGAATCATAATGGTGTTACAGGGTGAATTCTCTTTAAATGTATTCCGGGGCCAGCACTGTGGTGTAGCGAGTAAAGCCACCACCTGCAGTGCCGGCATCCCATATGGGCGCTGGTTTGAGTCCTGGCTACCCCACTTCCAATCCAGCTCTCTGCTATGGCCTGGGAAAGCAGTAGAAGATGGGACAAGTTCTTGGGCCCCTGCACGCATGTGGGAGACCTGGAAGAAGCTCCTGGCTCTTGGTTTCAGATTGGTGCGGTTCCAGTCATTGCAGCCAACCTGGGAGTGAACCAGCGGATTGAAGATTTCTCTCTGCCTCTGCCTCTCATTCTCTCTCTGTGTAACTCTGACTTTCAAATAAATGCATTTTTTTAAAAAAATAAAAGTATTCTTGTATCTCTTTCAACTCTCTTTCTCTCTCTCTCTCTCATACATATATATACATATATATATATATATATATATATATATATATATATATATTTGAAAAGCAGGAGAGGAATGGAGAATGACCTTACATCCTTTGGTTAACTCTTAAAATGCCTGCAGTATTTGAGACTGGATCAGGCCAAAGCCAGGAGCCCAGAATTCAGTGTAGGTCTCCCACATGGGTGGCAGAGACTCAACTACTTGAGCCATCACCCACTGCTACCCAGGTGCACATTAGCAGAAAGCTGGAATTGGAAGTGAAGTTAAGACTCAAACCCAGGCAGTCTGATATGGGATGATATGGGATGACACAAACAACTTGTTAACTCTTGTGCTAAATGCGCACTCCTCAAATATTTCTAATATTTTTCTAATAACTGATTTGAGTCCCTCTGAGATTCACATAAATGATACATGCTATATATAACCATGCCTGTTTTTTTTAAAAATAAAGTAAAAGAACAGACTTCATTTTGAGATAATTGTAGAGTCACATGCAGTTATAAGAAATAATGCAGTGAGTGCATAGGTACCCTTTACCCATTTTTGTCCCATGGTAACATCTTGCATAACTATAGTATAGTATCACAACCAGGATACTTACATTGAAATGTCCCATAAATCTTATTCAGATTTCACCAGCTTTACATGCACTCAATTGTGTATATGTGTGTGTTGGGGGGTAATCTGTAATCACCACCACAGCTTAAGATGTAGAACTGTTCAAAAAAAGTATACCTCATACAACCCCTTTTATAATAGTAATAACCACTATTACACTCTTCTGCACAAACCCTGGAGACCACTAATCTCTATAATTTTGTCATTTCAGGAAGGTTGTAAAATTGGAATCATATATGATTCACTTTCTGAAATTGGCTTTTGTTTCCACCAGTATAACTTTCTCAAGGTCATCCAAGTCCTTGCATATGTCAATAGTCTATTCTTTTTGTTGTTGTTGAATTGTATTACACTATTGTTAATGTAATCATTATTATTTTTTTTTGGTAAAGGATAGCTGAACTGTTTCTGGGTTTTAGCTATTTTTTAAAAAATATTTAGTTATTTATCTGAAAGTCAGAGTTACAGACAAGCAGAGGCAGAGAGAGAGAGAGGTCTTCCATCCTCTGGTTCACTCCCTATATGGCTGCAACAGCTGGAGCTGGGCTGATCTGAAGCCAGGAGCCAGGAGCTTCTTCTGAGTCTCCCACACAGGTTCAGGGGCCCAAGGACTTGGGACATCTTCTGCTTTCCCAGGCCATAGCAGACAGCTGGATCAGAAGTGGAGCAAACCAGTGCCCATATGGGATACTGGCACTGCAGGCTTTACCAACTATGTCGCAGTGCCGGCCTCTGGGTTTTAGCTATTACAAATCAAGCTATGAAGATTCATGTAAAAGTGCTTGTATGAGCACAGGTTTTCATATCTCTGGAATAAACACCCAAGTGTGCAACTGCCGGGTCATAGCAATTGTATGGTTTCTTTTTTCACAAAACTGTCAAACTATTTTCCAGAGTCTCTATATAAGTTTTCATTCCCTAGCAATGTATGAGTGATTTAGTTTTGCCGAATACTTCTTAGTATTAGACATTATCACTATTTTAATTTTTATATTTGAGTTTTGATGTTTCTGTACATATTCTGACCATTTTGCAATGATATCACATCATGGTTTTAAATTACATTTCCCTGATTACTAATGGTGTTGACCATTTTTTCATATGCTTATATGCCACTTGTAAATTTTTTGCAGTAAAAAGTGTGTTCATGTTTTTTTATATTTTTTTACTTTTACCACCTTCCTCTTCCTAATACATTTGTCTAAAACTTTCAAGTTTCTTTCACCATCCATTCGTTCTCAAAATTTTTAGTGTTAGAGAAGTCACTGATAAGGACATGTATAGGGTCTTACCATCCTCTCTATCCATTGATTACCAAATACAATTATGTGCCTCATAAGTGTATTTTGGTCAGTGATGGACTGCATATACAATGGGGGTCCTATAAGATTATAACAGATTGAAAAATTCACCTTGCCTACTAATGCCAAAGCAAGCATAACATTATAGCAATGACAATGAAATTGTGACATTAGAGTTTAATGTATTACTCACAATTTTGTGGTGATGCTGGTGTGAACAAACCTTCTGGCTGCCAGTTATGTGAAAGTATAGCACAATTACATATAATGCATAGTAATTGGTATTGGTAATAAATGACTTTGTTACTGGTTTATATATTACTTTTTATTATTATTTTAGAGTATAACCCTATTTATTTTTTTCAAATGCTTGCTGTTGGTTCAGCCTTCTGCATCTATTTTTCATCATGTCTCTTGATTGCATTAAGAGGGCACATTAAAGCACTGACCTATACTGTTTAGGTTGCTGTGAGTACACTCTACAATGTTTTCACAATGACATTTAAGATTTATTTTATTTATTTGAAAGGCAGAGTTACAGAGCGAGGGAGAGAGAGAGAGAGAGACAGAGACAGAGACAGAGAGAGAGAGAGAGAGGTCTTCCATCCGATGGCTCACTCCCCAAATGTTCGCAATAACTGGGGCTGAGTTGATCCAAAGCCAGGAGCCAGCAGTTTCTTCCAGGTGTCCCATGTGGATGCAGGGGCTCAGGGACTTGGGTCATCCTCCACTGCTTTCCCAGGCAAATTAGCAGGGAGTTGGATTGTAAGTGGAGCAGTTGGGACTCAAACCAGCACCAATATGGGATACCAGTACTGCAGGCCAGGGCTTTAACCTGCTATGCCACAGCACCAGCCCTGGCTTTAGAGGGTTTTGAGCTGAGAAGGGACAAGCTATGACGTGTGTCATATATTTATTTATTTATTTGCTAACAAGGCAGAGAAACGGAGACAGAAGGAACTCTCATCTGCTGGTTCACTCCTCAAATACATGCAATGATCAGTGCTGAGTCAAGCCAAAGTTGAGAGCCCAGAACTCTCTGGATCTCTCATGTGGGTTGTAGGGACCCAAGTACTTGAGACATCAAGTGCTGCCTACCAGAGTGGGCATCATCAGGAAGCTGGAATTGGAAGCAGAGCTGGGGCTCAAACCCAGGCTCTCTGATATAAGATACAAGTGTCCCAAGAGGTATATTAACTGCTAGGCCAAATTCCTGTTCTATGACTTGTGGTTTAAAAGGATGTCTCTGACTGATGTGTGCATTATAGACCAAAATAGAGCGCAAGACTGAAAGGAGCAGGGCAACTGGAAGTTATTGCAATAGTCCAGGCAGGAGAGTGACTGGAATGTGGGTGGCAGCAGATGAATAAGCTACTGGCTGAATACACTGTTGAAGCTGTAATACCTGGGATGCTGTTGAGAACATGAGGTAAAGAGAAAAGTGCCTTAGGCTTTGAACTCATCCCCAAGTCTCTGAGGAAATGTGGTCTTGTGAGCTTAAAGACAGAAGCCCAAGGTTTCTGTGGCCTCCACAGAACTGGGCAGGTGGGGCCAGTGTTGTATTTTAGCAGGTAAAGGTACCACCTGTGATGCCGGCATGCCATATTGGCATCAGTTTGTGTCCTGGATGCTCCACTTCCAATACAGCTCCCTTCTAATGGACTGGAAAAACAATGGAAGATGGCCCAAGTGTTTGGACTCCTGCCACCCACATGGGAGACTCAGACGAAACTCCTGGTTCCTAGTTTTGACCTGACTCAGTCCTGGCTATTGTCACCATTCGAAGAGTGAACCAGCAGATGAAAGATTCTCAATCTCTCTCTCTCTCTCTTTCAAATAAATAAATCTTTTTCAAAAGAACTAGGTAGGTAAAAAAAAATCTATTTTTTGACGTTTCCTTGTTACATAGGACCTGAGGAGTCCATGCTAGGAACCTTAAATTATCCTAGGCAATGAGGTGGCTTGGAAATCAGGCAGTATGGACCTGATACATCAAGAACACTACAATCACATGCATGGCCAACTTCCTGTTAGGGATACATGTGTGACTTGCTCCCTGTGAAGAAATGTCTAGTCAGACCAGAGGTAGGAAAATAGCAGAGAATGATATGAGATAAAAAGAGCCTGGTTTGACAAGGCAGCAGTTTCCCATGGACTCCCACCACCCTGTTCCTCATGAGATGGAGAAAGACATAAGGTTTGGTCTTGCTTGTGTTTTCTCTCTGATAATGGAGAGTTGGTTTGGGAAGCAGAGAGGATAAGGTTAAATTCCTCTTTGCATTGGGAAAGAAAAGAAAAAGAGAGCTTCCCACTTATGGTTTTTTTAAACCAGCAAAGTCTATCTGAAGGCCAGCTCAAGTCCCACATGTGAGATGAGTTGTGTCATTTGCTCCAGTTCTGTGCTGTTGCCGATTTTAATATGGCTCTGTTGCCATGTCCTTGGCCAGAACTCTCCAATTTTGCTCCCTTATTGTAATCAGGAAAGGATCTGACAAATCCTCAATGAGCTTGCTCTGGAGAGTCAGAGTATAGAGACATTCCCTCCTTCTTCTATCCCAATGTTCTCAACTACCTTCACACAAGTCCTTCTGCACCCAACTGTGATAACTGATGGAATTACTTGTGCAGTTGAGTAATTTGTTTTGTAAAAAAAAAATTGTAAAGTACCTTGAGATACCAATTCATTCCCATAGAAATGGCTGTCTCTCCATTGTCAAAATAGCTTCCTCAGTGTGGACTTATAGCTGTCTTAATAGTTCTTAACATCTTACCTTCTTCTGTTCTACTGAATTGTTTCCCAAAGACTCAAAGAATTTTTTTTTACATTTTCATTATTAATAAAAAGAGAAAAGATTTATTAACAAATATATGTTAAATTATTTATTTATTTGAAAGGCAGAACAACAGGGAGAAAGGGAGAGGGAGAGAGAGAAGGAGAGGAAGAGGGAGAGAGAGAGGAAGAAGGGGAGGTGGAGGGGGAGAGGGAGAGGGAGAGAGGGAGATGGAGAGAGGGAATCTGCCATCTCCTGGTTCACTCCCAAAATGACCACTACCAAATGACCACAATAGCTGGTGCTGTGCCAGACCAAAGCCAAGAGCCTGAAAACCCATCCTAGTCTCCTACATGGGTGGCACTTGGATCGTCTTTAGCTGCCTTCCCAGGCACATTAGCAGGAAGCTGGATTGGAAATGGAACGGCTGGGATTCAAATTGGCGTTCAAATGTGGCTTAACCCACTGTGTCATAACACTGCCCTCCACCCTCAAAGAACTTGATACTTGGAGGAAACCTTTGAGATTTCCTTACTCTGCTTCCTTGTTTTACAGTGGGTTAGTAAACAGGAGCCCAAATGAAGAAAATAATGTTTCCAAAGTCATAATACCATTAAGTAGCAGAGCAAAGATTTAAACCTAATTTTTCAGACTCTCAGGCTATTGTTATTTTTTAAAGAATCTGTTTATTTGAAATGGAGAGAGAGAGAGAGAGAGAGAGAGAGAGAGAGAGAGAGAGAGAGAGAGAGAATCTCTTTCATATGCTAGTTCACTCCCCAAATGGCCTCAGCTGCTAGGTCTAAGCAAAGCTGAAGCCATGAGCCTGAAATTCCATCTGGGTCTCCCACATTAGTGATAAGGGCCTGAGTAACTGGGCTGTTTTCATGTGCCTCCCCAGCAGGCCAAGGTTTGTAACATGCAACAATTTTTTTTTTTTTTTTAGAATTTGAAGCAAGCCTACAGCACTATATGACGGAGTAATGCCTGACCTAACTGCACAGGTAAGTGTGTCCAAGTTCAGAAGGTGGGGATGGGAATGGCAAGAAGTCGGGGCTGTTATCCAATTGTGGTTAACCAGGGAGCCCAAAATACTAGGTGTCTGTTTCAATGAGGGTCATCTTGGAGGGAAGGTACAGGTAGAAGTCTATCCCTCTATAATATAACCTATACCTGAAGGGCCAATTCCATTGTATTCTTAGGTCCAAGGAGATGGCAGTGGCCCCTAGAGGGTGCACATTGGTCCATGTTATTAAAGGTAGATATTTATATTTGGTGAATGAACTTAGCTGTGGCATTAGGCCTAGCCTAACTTTCTTTAGCCACCATAGCTTGCCCTTATTAGCAAGGGATGATATGGCATGTTTGCCTTCTCCTTCTCCTCTTCCCTTCCTCCCTCTCTAGCCCAGGGGACTCCAGCTAACAAGGATTTCTCCCCATCTTTTCTGGGGAGCTCACCCTCCTGGCAACCTCCCACCCCATCTCCCATTGTAGACAGACTGCAGCATGGCTCATCTCTGTTGGCTCTCTCCCAAACATGGCCATGCATTCAGCAAGTGAGGAGAAAGAGCTTGGGCTTCTGTCAGGTGGAGTAGACAACCATTTGAGGCAACCCAGGGATTCCTATATAGAAGTCTAACTATTTGGCACAGGATATTGACTGGTATAGGCCTGATTCATAGATCTGTGGCTCCTTGTGGAGGGAAGGCTGGAATAGGCCTGTGTTTCTTTTACACTATTAACACACCCCAGTCTGCTTCCAAGAAATCCAGGAGCTGAGAGCTTATGAAGAATCATTTGGCTGAGTTACAGGCATTCTGCTATACAGGTAGTTACAAGCAATTTAGATCTAAGCAGTGAAAAAATTAGGCCAGATCAAAAAAGAAATCAGACTGTGAATAAGAATTATTAGTAAGATGTAGACCCATGTTCCAATGCTGCTCTTCTCCTATATTTACATGAGCTTCTATTTATAAATATTTACTGAGATAAATTAATATATCATATATTTTGCCCATTTAAAGCATATAAATCAGGGTGGGCATTTGGTGTAATGGTTAAGTCACAATTTGGGATAACTGCATCCTATGTCAGAGTGTCTGGGTTCAAGTCCTGACTCCACTTCCAATTCCAGCTTTCTGTTAATGCAGATCCTGTAAAGTATCAAATGGTGGCTCAAGTACTTGGTTCCCTTCCATCCACATAGGAGAGCTGGATTGAGTGAGGGGGTCCTGATTTTAGATACACCCAGCCTTGGCTGTTGCAGGCATTTGGGGAGTAAACCAGCTGGTGAAGGATCTCTCTCTGTTTAGCTCTGCCTCTCAAATAAAAGTGAATGAGTAAATTCAGACAATCCAGTTGGTTCTACTATATTCAGAGTTGTGAAACAATCACTAAGATCTATTTCCAAAACATTTTCATTGCACCACACACAAAAAAAACCTCCATACCAATTAGCAATCACTCTCCAGTCCCCTCTCATAATAGATCCTGGCAACCACTAATCAACTGTCTATATGGATTTTCCCTTTCTAGAGATTTCATTTAAATGTAATCATAAATGCCGGTTCTAGTCTCGGCTGCTCCAATTCTGATCCAGCTCTCTGCTATGGCCTGGGATAGCAGTAGAAGATGGCCCAAGTCCTTGGGCCCTTGCACCCACGGGGGAAACCTGGAAGAAGCTCCTGCCTCCTGGCTTTGGATCGGTGCAACTCCGGCAGTTGCAGCCATCTTGGGAGTGAACCAGCAGATGAAAGACCTCTGTCTCTACCTCTTTCTGTAACTCTGTCTTTCAAATAAATAAAATAAATCTTTAAAAATAAATAAATAAATGTAGTCATAAAATATGTGGCCTTTTCTATCTGGCTTATTTCATGTATCGTGTTTTTAAGATTTATCTATGTCGCAGCGTGTACCATAATTTCATTCGTCTTTGTGGCTGTATATTACTTCATTGTATAGATATACCACATTATTTATCCACCCATCAGTTGGTAAACATTTGGTTTCTTTATGCTTTGTTACTTTGAAGGCTTTTTTTAAAAGATTTTGTTTTATTTAAAGTCAGAGTTACACAGAGAGAGGAAAGGCAGAGAGAGAGAGGTCTTCCATCCAATGGTTCACTCCCTAATTGGCTGTAACAGCCGGAGCTGCGCTGATCCAAAGCCAGGAACCAGGAGCTTCTTCCAGGTCTCCTACATGGGTGCAGGGTCCCAAAGGATTTGGGCCATGTTCTACTGCTTTCCCAGGCCATAGCAGAGAGCTGGATTGGAAGAGGAGCAGCCAGGACTAGAACCGGCGCCAATATGGGATGCCAGCACTTCAGGCCAGGGTGTTAACCCACTGTGCCACAGCGTCGGCCCCACTTTGTTTCCTTGAATAATGCTCCTATCAACATTGGAGTAAAATTATCTGTGAGATGACAACTCAATATTTAAAAGATTTATTCATTTATTTGAAAAGCATAGCTAAAGGGGAGGGGGAAGAGTCAGAGAGAGAGAGAGAGAGAGAGAGAGAGAGAGAGAGAGAATCTTCCATCCATTAGTTCACTCCCCGAGTGGTCGCAATGGTCAGAGCTGGGCCTATCTGAAGCCAGGAGTCAGGAGGTTCCTCCAGGTCTCTCACCTGGATGCAGAAGCCCAAATACTTGGGCCATCTTCCACTACCTTCCCAGGAGCTTTAGTGGGGAACTGGATTGGAAGCAAAGCAGCCAGGACTCTAACCAGCACCCATTTGGGATGTCAGCACTGCAAGCTATGCCACAGTGCCAGCCCGTGAGACATTTCTAAGTGTGAGAAGTTTGGAGTTCATTTTGTGGATCGATTTAGTAAGTATCTAACAAGAATCTAATCTATGTATATGGGAGATACAAATACATCAAATAAATAGTGTACAACTAAGGTGGACAGGCAAGGGTGATTCACTCTTACCAATGGGTCAGGAAAGGCTTCATGGAAAAAGTAGCATTTGACTTAAGCCTTGAAAGATGAGTAGAGTTTCCTTAGTATATAAAGTGGAGTGGGATGGGGAATGTTTTCCAAGTAGAGGAAATAGCATTACTAAAGTAACAGGCTTGAAAAGGATATGGCAATGTTAACTGAAGAACAGACAGTACGAGGAAGTGAAGTTAAGTTACAGAAAGTCTCAATTGCCATGCTAAGCATTTTAGAATATACCCATTGAGGTATTCTGAGTAAAGTTATTGAAATAACCAAGGCAAGCCAGACTTACAGAAATGCACATGTCTGGGGCTGGTGTTATGTACTGTGGGTTAAGAAATCAACTGCAATGCCAGGATTCGAGTTCTGGCTACTCTGCTACCCATCCAACTTCCTGCTAATGTGTCTATGAAACCAGCAGAAGATGGCCCAAGTGCTTGGGCCCCGTACCCATATTGGAGATATGGATGGAGTTCTAGGCACCTGGCTTCTGCTATTCAAGCTCTGGCTGTTGCAGCCATTTAGGGAGTGAACCAACCGATGGTTGTCTCTGTTTCTCTGTCTCTGTCTCTGTCTCCGTCTTTGTCTCTTTCTCTCTCTCTCTCTCTCTCTGTCTCTCTGTCTGTCTCTGTCTCTGTCTCTGTCTCTCTCTCTCTCTCTCTCTCTCTGCCTCTCTCTGTAATTCTGCCTTTCAAATAAAGAATCTTTAAAAAAAAGAAATAAACATATCTGCATGTGCATGGGAATGTATCCTATCCTTTCAAGAAGATTAAAATGTTCGGGTTTTCTACCCCTCAGTGTTATCACTTCTAGAGTTTCTTTGTATCTTCTTTCTTGAAACCTCACCATCACTGACTCAAGCTCCCCTAAGAAAAGTGTAAAAATAAAGAAGATAGGCCATTGGAGGGTGAACCAACGGCAAAGGAAGACCTTTCTCTCTGTCTCTCTCTCTCACTGTCCACTCTGCCTGTCAAAAAAAAAAAAAAGAAGATAGGAAGAGCGGCAGAAGAGGTAGGGTAGCACTAAGACCTTTGGGGGAACAGTATTGGAAGAATATCTTTCAGATGGTCTCAAGATTGCAGCTCTAAGCAAGGGTATAATCTACCCAAGGTCACCAGTGAACTAATACCAGAGCAGGGATTTAAAACTCAAATTTTTAGGCACTTATGTCAGTTTACCATATAACCTAATTAACATACATTATAATGTTTAAAAATACATAAAGTATTGTTTAAAACATTTATTGGGGCCGGCTCTGTGGCACAGCAGGTTAAGTTGCCTAGTGTAGCACTGGCATCCCATATGGGTACCAGTTTGAGTCCTGGCTGCTCCACCTCTGATCCAGTCCCCTGATAATGAACCTGGGAAGGCAGCAGAAGATGGCTCAAGTGCTTGGGCCCCTGAACCCACATGAAAGACCTGGATGAAGCCCCTGGCTCCTGGCTTCGGTCTGGCCTAACCCTGACCACAGTGGTCATTTGGGGTATAAACCAGTGGATGGGATACTTCTCTTTCTCTCTGCATCTGCCTCTTCCTTTCTGTAACTCCACCTTTCACATAAGTAAATACATTTAAAAATTATATTCATTCATTTGTTCATTCATTTATTTGAGACATAAAGCTCCAATCTACTAGCTCACTCCCCAAATGCCTGTAAGGGTCAGGTCTGGACTGGACCAAAGCCAGGAACTGGGAACTC
This sequence comes from Sylvilagus floridanus, assembly GCA_949820135.1. NCBI lineage: Eukaryota > Metazoa > Chordata > Mammalia > Lagomorpha > Leporidae > Sylvilagus > Sylvilagus floridanus. Next base: position 86,140,070 of record OX463223.1, read on the forward strand.
AATCCAGTTCTCCCATGTGGGTGGTAGGGCTCTATGTACTTGAATCATCACCTGTTTCCTCCCAGGTTTACATTACCAGGAAGCTGGAATCAGGATCAGAGCCTGCACGTGAACCCAGGAACTCCAATATGGGATGAAGCACCACAACTGCTAGGCCAAACACTTTATCCTGTATTGTTCTTTGTATAGGTGAAATACACCAGCAGAACCCAGAACACTATGGAGATATGTCAGCTATGTAACAAGGAGCTAAGTACTATCTTTCCACATGTTCCCCCTGATCACTTTGCTGATTAATGGCATCAGTTCATTTACTCAATATTTCAGGAGGTAGGCATTTACTGAATGCCTACTTAATGTTAATAAAGGTACTTTGTTGGGCATTGAGGCTTATAATCTTGTAAGGAGTTGTGGCAAGGATACAGAAGACAAACTAGATGGAATAACATTATGTATGACTACAATAAAAATGTATCTATTTTCTAGGAGTGCTGTAATAACTTACCAGAAAACTAGTGACTTAAAACAATGCAAATTCATTATCTTACAGTTCTGGAGGTCAGAAGTCCAAAATTAGCCTTATGAGGCTAGGATCAAGGTATTGGAAGTTTTTTCCCCTCTGGGGACTATGGAGGAGATTCCATTTCCCCCTCTTCCGACTTCAGATGACAGTTGACATTCCTTAGCTTGTGGTCTCATCAGCTCAATCTTTAAGGATAGCATCTTCAAATCTGTATCTGGCCTGTAAATTCTTCTATTTACCTACCACAGCTTGGTGCCATTACTCAGATACAACTCCAGTGCGATTCAGATCCAGTTAAAAATTTGATTCCAACCATCATCAGATCTCCTCACCACTGGGTGGGACTAAACAACTAGAAATCATCAAACTCCAGGTGGTACTTGATAATGCCTTTGAGGAAATCTGCATCTACCAAGGAACCCTTAGATCAACTCTCAGAGTAATACTCTACTGCTGTCCTTCAATGATACCTCCTTTCAGCATGAAGCAGCCAGAACAGTCATCACACCCATATCCCTAACAGCAGTTACGGTCCATCTTTTGGGAAGGGGGAGGTGACAGTTATTTGGCTAATAGGTAGTTAGGTCAGATCCCTGTTGGGATGAGAACAGGGGGAGTCCTTTTAAGAGTGGACAAGAGGCCGGTGCTGCGGCTCATTGGGCTAATCCTCCGCCTGCAGCGCCGGCACACCGGGTTCTAATCCTGGTCGGGGCACCAGATTCTGTCCCGGTTGCCCCTCTTCCAGTCCAGCTCTCTGCTATGGCCCGGGAGTGCAGTGGAGGATGGCCCAAGTCCTTGGGGCCTGCACCTGCATGGGAGACCAGGAGGAAGCACCTGGCTCCCGGCTTCGGATCAGCATGGTGCGCCGGCCGCAGTGGCCATTGGAGGCTGAACCAACGGTAAAAGGAAGACCTTTCTCTCTGTCTCTCTCTCTCACTGTCCACTCTGACTGTCAAAAAAAAAAAAAAAAAAAGGAAAGGAAAAAAAAAAGAAAAGAGTGAACAAGACGCATGCTTCTCCCAGAAGCTGCCTTTAGCAAGACAAAAATTTCGATCCCAGCCTTCTAGGTTTCTAGTTTTATCATGAGAATAGAAAGAAATTACCTATCCCACACTTCTGATGGCTTTTTGTTTTATCATGAGCAGGTTATGGGTTTTTGTCCCCTGCCATTTGATTGATTATTCCTGGAATTATGTTTACAAGACTCAACTTCCACCAATTTCTGGGGTCTTCCTCACTTGGAGCCCCCCTTCTGGCTGCTGCAGCAGGGGGTTTTTGACTTAAATAAATATTGCTTTGTTAAAAAAATATGTCTCTGCTCCATCTTACCGTCACCTTTTCTGCTGTGTTTGTGTAGAGTGAATCTTTCTCTGTCTCTTTCCTATAATGAAACATGAGATTGTATTTAGGGATCAACTGGAAAATCCAGGATAACGTCCACACTTAAAATCCCCAAATGTAATCATATCTGCATATTCCTTTTGCCATGTAAGGTAATATATTCACAAGTCCTTGAAGAAAAATTGTTCAGCTTATCACAAAAAGTGTAAGTTTCAAGGGCAAGGGAAAGCTGTAAGATGCAGGTATAGATTTAGGAGGCCATTAGTGCAATAAGAGATGAGGGCCATGGCTAGGATTTTTCTCCAGCCCATATGGAGTTCAGAAACAAGATAAAGGTATGCAAACTATGGTGTTCAACAGATTATTAGAAATATTAAGCAACTTTGCCGATCATAGCTGGGGAAGTCTAACTCAGTGGATCCCTATTGAGTATTAGTAGTGAAAGGCTTGGGGATACAGCTATAACTTCTTGTCTTTTGACAAGAAAAGTGGGTAGTGGCAATTGCTTGTTAAATGTTAATCTAATGTTCTATTGTCTCTGCAACAATGCAAGACAGAAGATTCTAGGCAGGGAAACTATTTTTTGCTTATTTTTAAGATCTCCTTGTATAGGGGCCAACATTATAGTATAGCGGGTTAACCTGCTGCCTGGGACTCCAACATCCCATATGGGTGTTGGTTTGAGTCCTGGTTGCTCTATTTCTGATCTAGCTCCCTGTTAATGTGCCTGGCAAGGTAGTGGAAGCTGGAAGAAGTATTTGGACCCCTGCACTCACGTGGGAGACTCAGGATGAAGCTCCTGGCTCCTGTTAGAGCCATTTGGGAGATAAACCACCAGATGAAAGATTTCTCTTTCTGTCTGTACTTCTGTCTCTGCATACCTTTCAAATACATGAATAAATCTTTTTAACAAATCTCTTCGTATAGACAAGGGTTTCTTGAGAGTAGGATCTGGGCCTTGTCTGTCTCTGGGTTACTCATAGGATCTATCCAGGTTGTTTTCCAACATAGGTATCCAATGAATGTTTGCTTTCTTCTTGAGTGGTTATCTTTCCCTAGGAAGCTTGAAACATATGAGTAATCTTTATGGTGAGGGCCTTTTGGGAGGCAAGCAGCTGGATGAGAGAGCCTGTGACTAAAGTTATGCGGATGACATTTCCATATGAGTAAAGCATAGAAGGCTCATTTCAGAAAGATTTATTCCCTCTGCACCTAGCATTATCTCCTTCCCCATTGCAGAGGCTGTTACTCAATGCAAACATTATTATTATTGTTATCATGGTGATTATGATGAAGAGGAATAATTATAGCAATCAAAATATGTATCCTTGTCTATATTGTCAGTGATGTGCCCGGCACTCCATGTAGTATGTAAGAACTGGCTTTTGTTTTTGAAAGTCTCCACCATGAGCTCAAGATAGGCCCTGTACAAAGAGTAAAAGGGTATGTTTCTAAAGCAGGAGGCCCATCCCTTTCCTTCAGGGTCTGAATAACCATTGGTGATCTGCTCCTGCCTCCAGCAAGGTAATGGGCCACAGACCACAATAGGGCATCTGAGACTTCCTTTCTTTCCTTTTGAGAGGGGAAGGGAAACTGACATTTTCAGAGTTCTTATTATGAATCAGGCATAGTTCAATCCACTGATTCCTTTTCAAAATTCTATGAGGAAAATCTTATTATGGCTATTTTATGTATGAAGCATACTGAGGCTCCAAGGTGGTAAAGTGACCTGCTCGAGGTTTCCATTCCCATTTTAAGGTGGTTGGGTCCTCTCAGTGTGCCATTAGCTATTCCATACTTTGGCAGGAATACTAGGAGCAGAAGACAGTGAGAAGTGGAAAAGGTGGTCTCAACCTTGAAGGAGGCATCAGGTCTGACTTTTGTATGAGGTTGACAGGCTGTCCTGGAAGCTGGGACCTAGCTGGCATCTCCGTGGTAACTTTACAGGATAAACTTGCTCAAGTCCATTCATTTGTCACAGATGGCTGCATTTTTGTCTTCAGGCAGAATTTCTAAGAAGTCTTAGCAGGGGAGTGCTACCTCACACAACTGCCTCTATAGCAAACCGATATTTATAAAAGAGTGGTGAAGTCATTTGTGCGACTTTTCTCCCCTGGCATATTATACAGATTTATTAGCATAATTGCCAGGTTGATTAGGCTAATCTCTCTATTTAAAAACAGGAGTGTATCCATTAAGCCCTCCTGGAAAATTCTAAAGTCATTCCCTTGCATTTGGGAGCAGGGCTCAAATGCAGGGTTCCTCAGTCAAGAGGCATGAGCCTGAGGAAGCAGTTTCTCATACCTAGTGCACACCTGGCAAGAGGGACGGGAAAGATCATTAAAGTCCCCTTGCCCACCGCATCTCTGCTTGTCTTTTCTTGATTATTGGAAGCAGATTGTTATAACACTAATAATAAAAAAGGGGAGCTTAAAAATGCGTACTGTGATTAACATGTGGAGAATCTGTCCTCCTGAGGGTGTCGCAATCACCGGGAAACTGCAAGGAGTGAACTGAATGGATCCAGGAAAAAGGTTGTCGACAGTCGGTCGCGCCCTCGCACCCCACCCTCTCCTTCCCCAGCAAGTCAGCCCAGCCTCCCGGGGGTTCAAGGCGGGGCGCCGAGCGAGGGTGTGGCGCTCCACAGGGCGCGAGAGTGGTGGGTGCAGGTGGCCTCTCAGCGAAGCCTGCAAAAGGGCGGACCCTCACCCTCGCCGTCCCGGCTCATGGCCATTTACTCCCAGGAGCTCAGCAATTAGGCTGATGAAATGTTTGGGTTACAAGTCGGAGCTTGGCTGACCAAGGCTAGCTGCGCGACCCGAGTAGGCAGCGGGGGGCGGCCATTAGTGCGTGGCGGGATCGACCCGCCCTCGCCATAGCGCGCACCCTCTCTTGGGCGTCCCCGGCTCCACCCCCCCCACCCGCCCACCCCCAGGAATAGCGAGGTCGCCCGCGTCCGCCCAGGGGAGCTAGAGCCGGCAGCCAGTGTGCGTTGGCCTTTGGCCAGTCTTCTCCCGACCGACTGCAGAGTTCCGACCCGAAGTTCAGAGTTGGGGCCCCTCCCCTCTTCGTTCGCCTCTTCGGCTCCATCTTCCGCCAATTGTAACCCGAAGAACCCGCCGCCCCGACGGCCAGTCGCTGGCTAGAGGCAGCGGCCAGGAATGGCTCAGTGAATGAAGGCCGCCTCTGCCCCTAGTTGACACCGCGTGCACCTCCTCCGGCGCTCCCGGGCGCGCCTGTAACCTACTGAGGGCGGTTGCGGCCTCCACGAGGCGCGGCGGGGGTCGAAGGACGATAGAAGCCACGCGACGGCCCTTGGGCTTAGGCTGGCGGTGAGGCAGCGGGCAGCGAGACTCCGCCGCAGTGGCACTCCCTGCGAAACCGCCACCGCGCCGGGCGCCGCCTGCCCGCCGGTCTCCTAGCAGGCGGCGGGTCAGTGGGTCCGTCCCGCTCCGGGCTGCGCGGGACGCGGGGTAGCCGGCCAGCCTGCTGCGGCTGGCCGTGATTGCCGCGTGACGCGGCGTGGCCCCGCGCGCGCAGCTAAGGTGCGGACCCACCCACTCGCCGGTCCAGTCGCTTGACGGAGCGCTGCTGCTCGCTGCTTTCAAGGTAACTCCCGCTACCGGCTTCCTGCCGAACCCGTGCCTGCGCCGCCAGGAGAATGGCCGAGTTTTGGCACCAGCTCAGGGAAAGTGACAGAGACCGGAGCCACTCGGGGATCCCAACTAAGATCCCAACTTGGATGGGGGGGGGGGGCATGCCAGGATAGGGAAGTGAGTGGAGGCGCCTGCCTGGCGCAACCTGTGGCCAGTTTATGGACTTAGGGACCTGGCGGGGAAACCTTACCCATTCTCTAAAGAGTCGTCTCCTGGGAATAAGGTGGGGAGGTGAGGAAGAGAGGACTGGGTGGTGAGGGCAGGTGGTGAGGAAGTGCTACATTGGCTTCTCTGAGGGCCGGGACCACAATGGCAGGACACTTACAACACTGCCCTGAGTTGTGGAGCCTGGCTGCTTCCCCGCGTTCGACATGGGCCCCCAGGGCCACAGGGGAAGTGTATTTCTGTTGACCCAACTTCCCAGGCAGAGAACGAATGGCACATGGGGTGATATGTCACGATTTTTGTTAAAAGCTTGGCCACCCTTAAGCTGTCTATATGGAAGAAGATGGGTGGGTGGAGGGCAGCCCTTGAAGTGACTCAGGGTGAGAGAAGAAAAGAGACAGGGGTGTTCTCTTCAAATATCTTCAAAACATTGTTTGTTCTGTGTGGCCTCAGAAACAAGAATCAGGATGGGTAGGAATTCAACGTGGTGGAAGCCTAGAGGAGGCAGAATCACTATAAGAAAGTGCTTTCTAATAAGGATGGGGGCGGGGAGTGCTTTTAGCCACTTTACTGAATGCTTTGCATAAATTATCCCACTTAACACTTATTGTGACTTCCATCTGTTCTGTGATAAATGGAATGGCCCAGGATAGTGGGGTGTGGGTCACTAGAAGCCCTCTAGCAGAAAAGAGGTTGAAGAGTCACCTGACTGCTATATTATGTGGAATATTCAGACTTCCTGTAAGGATTTGTACTATGTAACTAATAGGCCTTTCCAGACCCTGAGAATTTGGAATCCTACATTAAGGGATCAGGGATTATTATTATTATTATTACTTAAGAGAAAAAAGCCCCTAAGATCCTGGGGAATCCCTGGTCCAGACTCCTCACTGTACCAATTCTGTGAGTCCCTCTCCCTGTGTTTATGACTCAGGCTTGACAAGAAATGGTTACATATAGGCAGCTTACAAAAGCTGCTTCTCTGGGTAACTACCAAGTTGAGCAAAATGCACATTTAACTCGAGGATTATTGTTCAGCTGGACTCCTAGAGAGGCATGGCTGAGCTTTTGAAAATCCAGGTTGTTTCACTGTGAGCAGCTAGAGAAACTTTGCTTTGACAAGAAGAGGACGTGTGTGTGTGTGTGTGTGTGTGTGTGTGTGGCAGACTGGTAGTCAAGGACAGGATGTTTGAAACAGAAAAATAAGCCCCCTGCCTTTGAAAAGAGACACTGTGCTCATCTAGACTGCAGCTCTTCCTGATACTAGGTTAAGATGAGGTTGGTGACAACTATTTGTTGATTTGTTGGAGTTGAAAGAAGCTTTTGCAAAGCAATTGGGAAGTTCTGTCAGCCACTAGCTTTGTGACTTTAGGTCCTCAAGTCTCCTGTCTCTGAAGCCAGTGAGTTGAACTTTACAGGGATAGCTCAAAGATCCTTTTAGACAAGTGATAATAAAAATTAAAAAAAACTACATTTTGGTGTCTTACACACTCATATTTAGGGTTGTTGTAGAATCAGAATTCCACACTGTCTTGAATTGACTGTCAATTCCCTGCAGGGGAATTGAAATGTCACCCTTTCTTTCATTGGCTAAAATGTGACTCTAATGTCCATTCAATTAATGGAAGATTTTGGTGGCTGCAGTATTTCCCAACAGCCAAGAACTTGAAGGGTAAAACCCAGGGCCCCCTTTGATGTTGTTTGGATTTCCCTATGCATGCTGCATTATTTTCTGGTCATTGCCAAGGCAATTGCTCTGGCCTGTGGTGCAAAAATATGGGGCATCTGTTGATGTGGTGGAATTATGGTGAGCAACTGGACAGAAGGCAGGCAGGACTAAGCAAAATAGATTCCTGATCTTAGAGGACTCCATGTCTGTTGTGGATAAAGTGGCTATAATAACCATATTACAAGGCAGAAAGACAAAGTGTCTTAGGGGTATAAAAAAGGCAAAAAGCTTTGTAGAGTGGTAAAAATATAGTATAGACTAGAAGTTTGGAAGCTACTGGCTCCTAATACTGCATGGCTGTCTGTGGTGGCTCAGCCTGCCTCCTGAGGCCTGCAACTTTAAGGCCTCCTGATTTTAAATGATTATTTCTGGTCTGGGTTAGAATCGTTAAGAGACATTTGTGGTGGGCATTGAAGGGCTGTGTGCAGAGTTCATTCTAGCATTGCTGGAGAGCAGAGGCAGGGGGACGAGAGGTGCAAGGCTTTCCTGGACAAGTGAGTAACATGTATGACTTCATGGAGGCAAGAAGGTGCTAGTATGCAGGGGACGGTTAATGGATATTGTGACTGCTGAACCCAAGAGTGGAAATAAGGTTAAGGTTACAAAGAGGGCCTCTGAACATCAGGCTGAGTTGTTCTGAACTTGTTCTTTGAGCAACCACAGCAGCCATGTATTGTTTTTGAGCTAGTCGTGAAGAGATATTGCCATACCTAATTTCCATTCTGCTCAGGCATTCGAGGAATGATAGCCTCTCACTCTTAGAAAACATGAGCAAATTGCCTGCTGATGGTAGACAGTGCTTCTTAATGTCACTGGAAAATAAACAAGATAGGTTCTAGTGACCCATCCTTTACATAGCTGCCAGTGAACTGTGCAGAGGCCTGGGCCTTTGCTAGGAACCAGGGTGGCTGACCTTGTTAGCTACAGAGAGATAGTAGAAGAGGTGGCCAGTGGATTGTCATCCTTTTCTCCTGTTTGTGACTGATGGACAGAGGGTATAGTAAAGGCTGGGGAAGGGAAAATCTTTTGGATCACGTGATTTGCCTTAATGATCAACCCCATTCAAAGAATTTGAGATTGCCAGTGGGGGTCAAGAGTGGATCTAGATTTTTGCGGTAGAGTTTGGTTTTATTGGAGAAGCTGAGCTAATTCCACTCCAGTGATGGAAAAAACTTGGGCTATCAATCAAGTCTCTTAGGCTCTCTGAGTCTCGGTTTGTCCACCTGCAGTATGATAGTGGGGGAGGTTGGTTTGGATGATTTCTCAGGTGCTTTCCAACTCTAAAGATTTTTGAGACTATTATTCGATTTGGATCCTCCAAGGATGAATCTATATATTAAATTTAGACCAAGAAACTTGGCTGAGAATTGAAACAATAAGGTTGAGAACTGTGTTGAACTAAGGGCTTAAAAAAGCCACCTTTATATTGGGAGGTAGGAATAGGTAGAGTGGGAAAGGGACCAGAGGTGGTATGTGCAGTTCTCCCTGCTTTGCGGTTTCTGGAATAGTGACCTTGTGTTTCTAGATGCTATTGCCTTTGGAAAATAATTTCCCCTTTTACATCCTACGGCCCCTGTCCTTGGTAGAGGAATATCAGAAGTGTTGATGTACTGAATTCTTTGGATATTTCCTTTCTCCAATCCCTGTTTTCCTTCCCTTTCTTTCTGTCTCCCACTAACACTTCTCTCTCAAATTTCCAGTAACCCTTGCTCTGCCCAGAATACCTGGCACACTAGGGCTTTTGTCTTTCCACTGGAATAGGGCAGTTTTTGGGCTATTTCCCTTGCATCTACCACGTGAACCCTAAAGCCATTTTCATCTTGTCTTTTCTACCACTGAACATATACCACTTCAACATCAAGTTTTTTGACTGCTAAGTCTTTTTTTTTTTTTAGAAAAAGGTTTATTTATTTATTTGAATGGCAGAGTTACAGAGAGAGGGGGAGAGACAGAGAGAGAGAGAGAGAGTAATCTTCCATCGCTGGTTCACTCTCCAGATGGCTGCAGTGGCCAGGACTGGACCAGGCAGAAGCCAAGAGCAAAGAACTTCAGCCAGGTCTTCTACGTGGGTGGCATGGGCCCAAGTACCTGGGTCATTTTGCACTACTTTTCTCAGGCCATTAGCAAGGAGCTGGATCACTAGTGGAGCAGCCAGATACAAACTGATGTGCATATGAGATGCTGGCATTATGATGCCACAACACTGGCCCCATAGCTAAGTCTTTTAATAAATGGTGATAACATCTTTTCATGTATTTTTTTTAAGTAAGAAAAGTACTTCTGTTTACTTTCCTTTTTTTTTTTTAAAGATTTACTTATTTATTATTTGAAGGACAGAGTTACGGAGATGCAGAGGCAGAGAGAGAGGTATTCTATCTACTGGTTCATTCCCCAAATGACTGCAATGGCTGGAGCTGGGGTGATCTGAAGCCAGGAGCCAGGAGCTTCTTCCAGGTCTCCCATACTGTTGCAGGGGCCCAAGGACTTGAGCTGTCTTCCACTGCTTTCCCAGGCCATAGCAGAGAGCTTGGTCAGAAGTGGAGCAGCTGGGACTCGAACTGGTGCCCATATGAGATGCTGGCACTGCAGACGGCAGTTTTGCTTGCTGTGCCACAGTGCTGGCCACCAGTTTACTTTCAGATGCATAAAAAAAAAAACAAGATAGATAGATGAATGAAAAATTACAAAATTATAAAGAGCAGGTAAATGAATGATAAATAGATAATAAAATGTTGGGGGACAGTAATGTACAATCATATGGTAAACAATCCAAACTCTACAAAAGTACACAGAATAAGAAAGAGAAAATTCCCTCCCCAGGAAACCACAGTTGATAGTTTTCTGTATATTCTTCTAGTTTTTTTGTGTGTCCAAAAATGTATAGGTACATATAAATCTAATATTTTTGGTTTTAGATTTAAATGGATCACACTTTACATTTGATTCTGAAACTTGCATTTTTTTAATTCCACAATATATTTTGGAAATTTCTTCATGCCAGTATATAAATCTACTCCATTCAGATCTCCCATGTTGGTGGCAAGGACCCAAGTACTGTAGCCATTACCTGCTTTCGCTTAGGGTGTACATTAGCAGGAAACTGCAGTCAGAAGCAGAACTGGGACTTGAACTCAAGCATTTTGATATGGGCTGTGGGTGTCCCAATGGGTATCTTTACTACATCAAACACCTGTCCCCTTACCTCATTTTTAAAAGCAACTACATAATATTTCAAAGTACAAGTGTGAAGGAATCTTCGAAAAGTTTATGGGAAATGCATATTAGGGAAATATGTATTATGAAAAGATTATACATGGATTTTGAATTTTTTGCATCAAAGTAAACTTATCTTTTATTTTAAAAGATCTAATTAGCTTTTCTTTTTTATTTAAAATTTTTAACGAACATAAATTGTACATATTTATGGGATATTTTAATTAATACATTTATTAAACAGTTAAATAATATAATTAAATTACTTTAAAAATAATACATTGTAGAATAAAAATGCAAATTTCAGAATCAAATGTAAAGTTTGATCCATTTAAATATAAACACAAAAATATCATATATATATATGTACCTATACATTTTTGGACACACAAATAAAAAATAAGAAGAACATGCAGAAAACTATGAACTGTGGTTGCCTGGGGAGGCATATGCTATTGTTCTTTATATGCATTATATAATGTCCAGAGTAAATATATTTATCCTTTCAAGCATTTACCACTTCTTTATAGTGAAAACATCCACAAATCCTTTTAGCTTTTTTGAGAAATACACAGTAAATTAAAATTACCTGTCTTCACTCTACTGTGCAACAGAACCCAGAACTTCATACTCCTATCCAGCTATAACCTAGTCCCCATAAGTCAACCTTTCCTCATCCCTCTTTTCCCTCTTCTTTTCCCATCTTCTGGTAACCATCACTATATTTTTTAACTTCTATGATGTCCCCTATTTTTTAGGCTCCTCATATGTAAGAGATCATGTGATATTTGTGTTTTCTGTGCTTAGCTTATTTCACTTAACACAATGACTTCAGGTTCCACTCATGCTGTTTAAAATGGCAAAGTTTCCTCCTTTTTTATAGCTGAGTAATATTCCATCATGGATATGAACCAGTCATTCATTAGTGGATGGAAACTTAGGTTGCTTCTATTTCATGGCTATTGTGAATAGTGCTACAGAACACAAGGGAGCACAGATGTCTCTTTGACAGAAGGATTTCATTTCCATGGGACATATTTCTAACAGTGGGATGGCTAGACTATATGGTAGTTCTATCTTTAGTTTTTTGGGGAACCGCCATACTATTTTCCAGAATAGCTGTACTAATTTACGTTCCCATCAGCATTGTACAAGGATTCCCTTTTCTCCACATCCTTGTCAATATTTGTTATCCTTTTTTATCTTTTTGATAAAAGCTAATCTTACTGGAGTGAGTTGGTATTTCATTGTGGTTTTGATTTGTATTTCCCTGATAACTGTGTTTTTGAACATTTCTTCATGTACATGTTGGCCATTTGCATGTCTTCCATTGAGAAATGTCTGTTTAGATCTGCTCATTTTTAAATTGTGTTCTTTTTTTTTTGGCTATTGAATTAAGTTCCTTGGATAGTTTGGATATTAACCCCTTGTTGCATATTTTTCCTGTTTTCTAGGTTATCTCTTCTCTGTATTTATTACTTCCTTTGCTGTCCAAAATCTCTACAGTGATTAAAATCCCATTTGTCTATTTTTGCTTTTATTTCCTATACTTTTGAGGATCAAATACAGAGAATCCTTGCACATTCTTCCCCTGAAGTGTCTTCGCCTCATAGTTTCAAAGTTTCAGGTCTCACATTTAGGTCTTTAATACATTTTGATCTGATATATGTACATGGTGAGAGATAGGGGTCTAGTTTCATTCTTTTGCCTATGGATATCCAATTTTCCCAGCACCATTTATTGAAGAGACTATCCTTTTTCCAGTGCACGTTCTTAGCACCATTGCCAGATCAGTTGACTGTGGATGCATGATATATTAGTCTGCTTTCACTACATTAACTAAAAGACTTGAGGGGATCCTTTTGGAGAATAGGTTTAATTCATTTTACAGTTTGAGGCTACAGGATTGGCTACTGGTTGTGGTGGGTTCTGTGGCAGCAATCACATTGTGAGCCAGGAAGGAGAGAAAAAACTATGCCACACTTCAATTCAAGAAATACTCCAAGGGCCAGCACTGTGGTGCAGCGGGTTAACGCCCTGGCCTGAAGCGCTGGTATCCCATATTGGCGCAGGTTCAAGACTTGGCTGCTCCATTTCCTGTCCAACTCTGCTGTGGCCTGGGAAAGCAGTAGAAAATGGCCCAAGCCCTTGGGCCCCTGCACCCACGTGGGAGACCTGGAGGAAGCTCCTGGCTCCTGGCTTCGGATCGGTGCAGCTCCAGCCACTGTGACCAGTTGGGAAGTGAACCATCAGATGGAAGATCTCTCTCTGTCTCTGTCTCTGTCTTTCTCTCTCTCTCTCTCTCTCTCTGCCTCTCGCCTCTCACCTGTCCTCTCTCTGTGTAACTCTGACTTTCAAGTAAAATAAATAAATCTTAAAAAAATACTCCAACCTCTCCTGCAGACCATCCTCCAAGGGCACATCCCCAATGACCCACCTACACCATCATTAAGTGAAGTTTCCACCCTTAATCAGTCAACCATTAACATTAAGAAATTACAGTTTAAATAACTGCATGAGTTCTGGGGAGACAAATCTTGCTGTATCCATAACACAAGTGTTTGCATTTAAGGTCTCTATTTTGTTCTATTGGTGTATGGACCTGTTTTTATTTTTTTTATTATTTTTTAAATAACGCTTTTATTTAAAGAATATAAATTTCAAAAGTACAGCTTGTAGATTACAATGGCTCCCCCCCCATAACTTCCCCCCCACCCGCAACCCTCCCCTTTCCCGCTCCCTCTGGACCTGTTTTTATGCCAGTGCCCTGCTGCTTTCATTACTGAAGCTTTGTTATAAATTTTAAAGTCAGGTAGTGAAATGCCTCTGGTTTTATTCTTTTTGTTCAAGATATCTGTGGTTATTCTGGGTCTTTTATGGATACATACACATTTTAGTAGTGTTTTTCAACTTGTCTTTTTAAAAAAGATTTATTTTTACTTATTTGAAAGGTAGAGTGACAGAGAGAGAGAGAGAGAGCGCCCTTCCATTGGCTGGTTGACTCCTCAAATAGACACAATGGGTGGGTGGGGCTGGAGTCTGAAACTCCATCTTGAACCATCTTCCACTGCTCTCCCAGGCACATTAACAGAGAGCTGAATTAGAAGCAGAGCAGCCGCAGCCAGCGTTGTGGCATAATAGGTACTAATGTGGAAAGCAGTGGAAGATAGCCCAAATCATTGGACCCCTGTAGTCACATGGGAGACCCATATGAAGCTCCTGGCTCCTGCTTTAGCCTGACTCAGCCCTGTCTGTTGTGGGCATTTGAGGAGTGAACTAGTGGATGGAAGATCTATCTTTCCCTCTCTTTCTCTCTCTAACTCTGCTTTTCAAATAAAAAAATTAAATTAAAAAAAAAATAAGCAGAGCAGCTGGGACTGGAAGAAGCTCTCTGATATGGGATGCCAGCATTGCAGGAAGCTGCTTAAACTGCAGTGCCTCAACACCAGCTCCCCAACTTATCTTTTAATTCCATTTTCTCCATGAACTTTTTCTTTTTTTAAAGATTTATTTATTTATTTGAAAGAGAGAGAGAGAGACAGAGAGAGAGAGAGAGAGAGAGAGTGATCTTTTATCCACTGGCTCACTCCCCAAGTGGCTGCAACAGCTGGGGGTAGGCCAGGCCAAAACCAGAAGCCAGAGGCTTCTTCTGGGTCTCCCACAGGGTTGCAGGGGCCCAAGGACTTGGGCCATCCTTTGCTGCTTTTCCAGGCACATCAGTAGGGAGCTGGATCAGAAGTGGAGTAGCCAGGACTTGAACTGGTCCCCAGGCGGGATGCCAGCTGTGCAGTCAGAGGCTTAACCTTCTGTGCCACAGCACCTGCCCAGTCCATGCACTTTTTCAAATACCCTCAATAACATAATGCATTTAAACTGTCCATCTTGATTGACATTCATGTGGTTTGCAGTTCTTTTCTGTAGCACACAGTGCTGCAATGTCCCTCCTTGGCTGTTATTTATGAGCACGTGAGCATGCATTTCTGTAGGGCAGATCCTTGGAAATGGAATCATACCAAAGGGATTATGCTTTAAAATTCTACCCTCCTCTCCAACATTTTATTATGGACATTTTCAAACGCTCAGAAAACGTGAAGGAATTGTATAATGCAGTCCAGTATATATACTATCTGGAGTCTAACCTTAACATTTAACTTGATTTGTTTTATCATGTATACATCTATTATCAAATCTTGTTTTAATTTTTGCATGTATTATGAATGAAATATGGTATTTTGATTCATTTGCATTTTCCTTAATTCTGTAGAGATTGGACATATGAAAATATGCTTTTTGGAAGTTTATAGTTCTTTTTTTTTTGTAAATTGCCTCTTCATATTCTTTGCCTCTTTGTGTGTGCATTGCTTGGTTTTGCCTGTGGTTTTGTGGGAGCTTTGAATTTTGCAGTATATCTGCACAAGTCTGATAATACAGAACTCATGAGATCTTTTTTTCCCCCAGCAATATTATTGCTGATTGAAATATCTGAAAATTGCTCCTTTGCTAGCCCCTTGTGTCTCCTTCCTCGGACTTTCATTATTACTCATCTGGACAATGACCAGAGTGATTTTTTAAAAACAAATCTGATGTTGCCAGTCCCTGTGCTCAAAAAGGCTTTCAAGAGCCCTACATTGCTTGCGGAATACAGTCCATACTCTTCCAGTCTTAATTCTAACTCTATCTGACGTCAATCTGCCTTTGTAGTCCTACTCCTTCTACTTTAATTTATACTCTTGAATGCTGGTAAAATGTAGGAACTTGCATTTCTTCATATGAAAAGCACATGTTACCCCCTTCTTCCTAAAGTATTCTTTCCTCCTCCAGCATCACGTAAACAATTTTTGTTTATCCCTAATCATTAGATTAAATGCCTCCTTCTCCACACAGCCTTCCTAGGGTTCTCTCCAACAAAAGTACACTTCGGAGGAAGTGTATGCTCCTCTGAAACTTCTCTCTCTCCCCACCCTCTCCGTGTGTGGTGTGTGTCTGTCTCAATTTCTTTCACCATCTCTTGCCCAGTGGGCTACTCTTAAGAGCTATTTAAGCTATCATTCTCTACTTTATTACTAGCTTATATTTATTATGTTTTTCTGTTTTCTAGTCCTCTAAGGAACTTGCATATTAGGGGATCAGAAAATAAACAAATGAATTAATTTAACCTGAAAATAAGCATGAAGCTACACACCAAAAGAATGGAATTTCCCTATCTGCCTTGGGATCCCTGGTTTATCTGGAAGATTTCAGGATGGAGTGCATGGAGGTGGAGGAAGGGTGGAGCAACCTGGGGTGTGTTTAATGCTGACAAAGTTGCTTTCTCTGTGATAGGTAATGTGTGAGGAGCATAAGTTAGTGAGGGAGGCAAAGGGTGAGATCCACAGTGATATTGTTGTGCTTTGGATACTGCTGGTATGCCCAAGTAATTCAGAGTTTAATGTGGGTGAAGCTACCTTATTTTGTGCCCTTGAAAAGCTGCTTCCCCACTCTGAGCTTCTGGTTCTCATTAGCCAAATAATGGGAAAAATACTGATATTGACACAGGAAGCAGTAAATTGCATAGGCTGTGAAAAAGCACTGAAGTACTATAATAATTTTTTTGACAGGCAGAGTAGACAGTGAGAGAGAGAGACAGAGAGAAAGGTCTTCCTTTTCCGTTGGTTCACCCTCCAATGGCCACTGCGGCCCGTGCGCTGAGACCAGCGCACCACGATGATCCGAAGGCAGGAGCCAGGTGCTTCTCCTGGTCTCCCATGGGGTGCAGGGCCCAAGCACCTGGGCCATCCTCCACTGCACTCCTGGGCCACAGCAGAGAGCTGGCCTGGAAGAAGGGCAACCAGGACAGAATCCAGGGCCCCGACCGGGACTAGAACCCGGTATGCCAGTGCCGCAAGGCAGAGGATTAGCCTATTGAGCCACGGCACCGGCCTGTAATAATGTTTTGTGGGGTAAATAAGTCAAGAGATTTAAGTTTCAGTCTCAGCCTTGTTCTGGCTTCATTCATGGCTTTGGGTAACTAGCTTACTCTCTCTGGGCCTTTATTTATCATTTATAACATTAGATCTGTGATTTTCTGTTTTTTAATTTAATTAATTAATTAATTAATTTGAGAGGCAGAGTTGCAGACAGAGAGAAAGAGAAACAGAGAGTTTTTCCATCCACTGGTTCACTCCCCAAATGACAGCAAAGGCCAGAGCTGGGCTGATCCAAAGCCAGGAGCCAGGAGCTTCTTCCGGGTCTCCCATGTGGGTGCAGGGGCCAAAGCACTTGGGCCATCTTCTGCTGCTTTTCCAGGCACATTATCAGGGAGCTGGATAAGAAGTGGAGCAGCCAGGACTTGAACTGGTGCGTATATGGGATGCCAGCACCACAGGCAGCAGCCTAAGCTAATATGCTAGAGCACCGGCCCTTAGATCTGTTATTTTCAACAAAGACATCTTTCAGGAAAACCCAGTATGGTGGGACTTATTGGACTCTGAGATCATCTTTTGTTCTGGGACCCAAGAGATATCTAGATGAAGCTAAATAATCTCCAAGAGTCCTTCTAGCTCTCATATTCCCATGACTCTGTCTCTTCAGGTAGCTGTATCATAATCACTATTTTCTAGGTGAAGGCAGGGGATAAGCATAAAACATGGCTTTTCTTTGCTATTCATTGAGTTTTAGGCCTCCAGTCACATTTCTTTACCAGTACAAGTGCCCTCTCAATTTTCAGTGAGAACCTATGGCCTGCCTCCAAGGATTGGCTGTTAATTTTGGAGCGTGTTCTTAGATACCGAGGTCATTGATAATGTCACAGCCTAACTTCTGTTTTTGAGCAGTCCTGGTTAAAGATTATGGGGGCAAAGACTAATGGATGAAGGAAAGAATAAAATCAAAGCCTTAATTTCCTCAGTCCCTTATGGAAGTCTTCCAGGGCCATGATTTTCAGGGTTTTGAAGGGGAGGAGTCATCTGAAGTCACTTTTGACTTTTTGGACCTATCAGCAGATGGTTCCCATCCTTGCCTAAAACCTAAATCCAAAATCTTAGTCTAGCATTCAAAGCATCCTTCTAACTTACCCTAACTCTCCATGTTCGCACTCATTTATTAGGGCAACTAATTCCCAGAAAACCTAATTGAAGATCACAATTAAGGAAAATGTAACTGAGATCCAGAAAACCTTATTGATGACCACATGCAAATAAAACAACACAGTTTAGTTCATTTTAGAAATTTTTCTGTTCTAAAAGAGCAGGGAGGGGGGAAATGTACTCAATAAATTGAAATTCTGCCCACTTATTCTTCAGCTCATATAATGGTCAGTTAAGGGAAGAGAGAGAGACAGAGGAAAGAAAGGGAAAAGGAGAATGATTGGGTAAAGAGGAGTGGATGGAAATCAGAGGGTGACGTAGGCGTTCACAAAGCGAGAGAATTATGAAGTTCTTAAATTGCTCTTTATCTTTGAGCTTTCAGAGCTGCCCCTGAATGAGAGGGAAATGAGAGGGAAATTATTCATAACAGCTCTTCAGAGACAGTGATCAGATCACCATTACTCCGGACTGTCTCTGGTTGTCTGGAAGTTGGCCCCCTCCAACAATAAACCATGTATTCCATTTGTCCCTGACCACCCTCTCCCCCTGCATTCTGCTTGTTGTTATCTTGGTGCTTTCATAGGTCAGCAGGGTCAAGGACAAACAAGGCTGTCTGAAGATGAAGATAGATAAGGAAGTGTAAACCATCAGGATGAGGACCTTGAAGCTAATGTAGTAGAGCTGGTAGAGTCTGTCTTTCCTTCTTCCTGACCTTGGTAATGGGAGGTTGTGCTAGAGGACAAGATGACATAAGCTACAGAGCCTGGGCCATGATTATTGTCAAAGTCAGATAATGAGGCAATAACTTTCATCTCAGTGGCCAAGATGCATTTGACTTCCTGTTCTTCCCATTTTTACTTCTGTGATACAGAATGAGGAAGAGCAAAGGAATTGAGGCTTGAGGTGGGGTATGGACAGCTCCAATAGAGGCTTAAGAGGCGAGCTGGTCACCCAGAATAGAGGGAATGGAAGATTTCCTTTTCTTTTCAATATTTATTTATTTAAAAGGTAGAGAGATGGCCGGCGCCGCGGCTCAATAAGCTAATCCTCCGCCTGTGGCGCTGGCACACCAGGTTCTAGTCCCGGTCGGGACCCTGGATTCTGTCCCGGTCGCTCCTCTTCCAGTCCAGCTCTCTGCTGTGGCCCAGGAGTGCAGTGGAGGATGGCCCCAAGCGCTTGGGCCCTGCACCCCATGGGAGACCAGGAGAAGCACCTGGCTCCTGGCTTCGGATCAGCGCGGTGCGCCGGCCACAGCACACCAGCCATGGTGGCCATTGGAGGGTGAACCAATGGAAAAGGAAGACCTTTCTCTCTGTCTCTCTCTCTCTCTCTCTCTCACCGTCCACTCTGCCTGTCAAATAAATAAATAAATAAAAGGCAGAGAGAGTGAGAGAGAAGGGGACAGAGATATTGATCCTCCATGTGCTGGAGAGAGAGAGCGAGAGACAGAGAGAAAGAATATGGCCTGACATGCCGCTACACAATGAAAGATTTTCTGGAGCAGACAGGAACTAATGTTTTAGAGGTTCCCTGTTCATCTGCCTGGCTTCTGACAGAATCCTAGGCAGGAAGTGAGGCTGTACTTGTATTGTTCTCCATGTGTGGAAAACAGGTGTCTGGCAGCCGTTTTCAGCTTGTAAAAGTAGAAAAGGACTGATGGGGAAGCATCAGGCCCTGTGACGTGGTCTCGTTGCTCCCCCCTATTTCCTAGTCCTAATGGCCAGGCATCTCTTATTTTACTGATTTGTATGGCAATAGGCCTCATTAGAGTCCTGAGAATCTGGTTCATGGAAATAGGTTCTGGGGACTGGTGAGTGTGGGAGATAGTGCCTATTTCTAAGTCTCCTAGGTTTTGACTTTATTTGTTCCATCCTCCTGATCTCAACTCCCAAGTTCTACAATTCCCTTTCTCCTTTTTCCTTACCTTCTGCCCTTCACCCAATTATAATTCCCTCTTTATATCTGTCTTATCTCAGCCAGATTTTAGGGAAAGTCCTGGGACTGATTCACACTACATTGTGCTTGACTGATTTATATCCTCAACTCACTCCCAGAGTTTTCTGGGGGAAAGTTATACCCCTTCAACATCAATGCTTGGACCTCATCAATGGACCTTTGTGGCTTCAAATCTCCATTCTCACTTCACAGATAGGAAATAAACAGAGCAGGTCTTTCTCTATGCCTTAGGGTCATTCATCTGTAAACCAGGACAATAGTAGCTACCTCGATTTCTTATGAGGATTAAATGAAACTATGTACTAAAGCACTTAGAACAGAACCTAACAGTACTGTAGGACCTACCATACAGTAAATGTTAGCTATTATTAATCCTGTCGGTGCAAAATAAGTGAAAAGAGCACTGGATCAGGAGTTAAGAGTGTTGGGTTCTTATGAGGGCTATTCTGTTCTTGTTTCCTTGTTTAAGTTTCTGACTTTCCTGGTCTATAGTTTCTCCATCTGTGTCGTGAAGATGGGACGAAGTGATTTATAAAGTCACTCGCATCCCTGTCATCCTTACTTACAGAATTCTGATCTGAGAAGCTGGTGTTGTTGGCACAGTGGATTATGCCACTGCTTGTGATGCTGGAATTCCGTTTAAGAGTGTCAATTTGAGTCTCAGCTAATCTACTTCTGATCCAAATTCCTGCTAAAGTGCCTGGGAAGGCAGCAAAAAATGGCCCAAATACTTGAGCCCCTGTTCCTCATGTGGGAGACCAGGATGGAGTTCTTGGCTCCTGACTAGCTTGGACCAGACCTGGCTGTTGTGACCATTTGTGAAGTGAACCAGAAGATTCTCCTCCCCCCAATTCTGCCTTTCAAGTAAATCAATAAATATTTCAAAAGAGCTATATCTGCCAAAATCGGAAGATACTAAGTTAACAGAGTGGATTAAGAGTAGGCTATATAAAAGAAGATATGTCTGAGTGGCAAACAGTCCCCAGGTTAAGTGCTTGGTGTCAGGTAATGCCATTAGAGCTGACCCTAGGCTATTATAAGTTGATGTGTCAGCTGGGGTTCTGGCTGAAGGCCCAGGGACTGCAGTGGCTCAGGAAGTGTTCTGAGTCTAGTTAATACAAAGGCTAAGAGGTCCTCATATATAAGCAAGTTCATAAGATACCTCCTCTTCTATGGTGTGACATATGGGAGCTAGCATCCAGAATATAGCCTTCTCCTGTTCCCTCCATCTTCATTTGTTCCTCAGGACATTGATGAACTGCCTGTTGGTTCCAGCCAACATCAGCCTGACTATTCATTGTTCCCTATGGAGACACAGGATTCTTTGTGTGTGAAACATAATGGTTTTTCTCTGGGTTTTCATTTTTTTCACAATCTCATTATACCCTCCTCTTCAAGGCTCTGGGATCCTTTGCCTTCCTAGGCTTAGGAAGTGAGAGAGATCACTAAACTACTAATGAGTCTGAAACAGAAATGGAGAATTTTGGTGAACCTTGATCTTTCCTCTTGGAAATGAATGAACCAGCGTTTTATCCACTAATCGTCCATTGCCTATAGCTAGAACTGCAGGTATCAGTTCCATCTTGGCTGAGCCAAAGGCTGGATGAATAGTTTTAGCCTGGGATCATGATATATTTCAGTTTAGAATTATAGGAAAGTATTTTTCTACTACTGTCTTTTAAAAATTTCCTAAAATTTTATTTATCAAGATAGTATATTTAAAACCAATGATAGTCATACAGCATGTAATTTATGCCAGATACTGTTCTTATTGATATGTATGTGTGTGTGTGTGTGTACTCATTTATTCCTCACACCAATATACAAACAATCAACAAACTCAGATGAGTTTGACCATTCTGAAGGGCTTGTGTTGGAGAAGGTACTCTACAGGCTGAATCTACTCTGCTTCCATGACAGAGGTCTGAAATCCAGATAACTCTGGGAATGAGCTGCAAGCCTTCTTCTGTTACCCAGAAATGGGCCTGTGGACAGGTCAGGGATGGAGTTGATTTGGGAGATGATATTGTGTGAGAATAGGACCAGAGTGTGGAACACTGGAGTGACTTTCAGTCAACATTGAGGCCTAAATATATGTAGCCCAGGACTAGGCTATGCTATAGGAGGAAAAGAAGCTATGGAGGGATGGGGAGGGATTGTGGCAGAGGTCAGATTGGCAAGAACTGAAGTCTTCATATCTAAGGCTTCTTTGCTACACTCCTATAACAGTAAACAATAATTCTAATCTGAATGATCCCAATACCCAGGACTACAGAATCTCAGAGCAGGGAAGCTGCAGAGAGAGGTGGGCCTTATCTGGCCTTTGGAGAATGTGTGAGGAGGAGAGGGGATAACATTCCAGGCAGGGTTTGGGGGATTTGCATTATTGTGGCTGAAGTCTGAACAAATGGTCATCCTCCTTTTCCCATTCCCACCTGGGGCACTTACTTCCTTTTTCTCCTTACACTTCCTTCTCCACTGACTGAACAAAGATGCCATCAGAACTTAGAGATACTTCCTTGAAATTTTGGCACCCTGTCCCTATGTGAAGTGGTCCATTTTTTTATTTTTTTATTTTTGACAGAGTGGACAGTGAGAGAGAGAGAGACAGAGAGAAAGGTCTTCTTTTGTCGTTGGTTCACCCTCTAATGGCCGCCACGGCCGGTGTGCTGTGGCCGGCGCACCACGCTGATCCGATGGCAGGAGCCAGGTGCTTCTCCTGGTCTCCCATGGGGTGCAGGGCTCAAGCACCTGGGCCATCCTCCACTGCATGCCCGGGCCATAGCAGAGAGCTGGCCTGGAAGAGGGGCAACTGGGACAGAATCCGGCACCCCGACCGGGACTAGAAGCCTGTGTGCCGGCACTGCAAGGTGGAGGATTAGCCTATTGAGCTGCAGCGCCGGCCGAAGTGGTCCATTTATATCTTGGTCTGGATGTTCCACTAGCCCAGATATTGATCGTCTTTGTTCCTGCAAGTTGGAGAAATTTTGTAGTTGGCTTCTGGAAGCATGCTGTTGGGCTAGCCCTCAGAAGTTGGAGGAGCAAAGGTAAATGAGACAAAGCCCTTGGGCCCTAGTCTGGAAAGTGTGGAAATAAAACAAGTGTGGAAGTAACCATTAAAATGCTATGGGGGAGGGGCTGGTGCAGTGACTTAATGGGTAGAGCTGTCGCCTGAAGTGCCAGCATTTCCTATGGGTGCTGGTTCGAGACCTGGATGCTCCACTTCCAATCCAGCTCTCTGCTATGGCCTGGGAAAGTGGTAGAAGGTGGCCCAAGTCCTTGGGCCCCTGCACTTGCATGGGAGACCTGGAAGAAGCTCTTGACTCCTGACTTTGGATCAGCACAGCTCCAGCAGTTGCAGCCAACTGGGCAGTGAACCAGTGGATGGAAATCTCTCATTGTCTTCCTCTCTGTCTATCCTTCTCTGACTTTCTTTTTTTTATATAATTTGTTTTTTCTTTTTGACAGGCAGAGTGGACAGTGAGAGAGAGAGAGACAAAGAGAAAGGTCTTCCTTCTGTTGGTTCACTCCCCAAATGGCCACCACGGCCGGCGCTGTGCTGATCCGAAGCCAGTAGCCAGGTGCTTCTTCCTGGTCTCCCATGCGGGTGCAGGGTCCAAGCACTTGGGCCATCCTCCACTCCCCTCCCAGGCCACAGCAGAGAGCTGGACCGAAAGAGGAGCAACCGGGACCAGAACCCGGCACCCATATGGGATGCCGGTGCCGCAGGCGGAGGATTAACCAAGTGAGCCATGGCGCCGGCCCCCTCCTTCTCTGATTTTCAAATAAATAAATCTTTAAAAAAATGCTATGGGGGAAAAGGCTATGGGCCCAGCGCTTTGGTGAATTAAAAGGATGGAGCGCTTAATCAAGGAAGGCTTCATGAGGAAGGTGATGCTCCAGAGTGGGCAGATTGAGCCTGAGTAAGAGAGAAAAGGAAGATGAAGTTAGACCAGTAAGCCGGAGGCAGATGGGGGAAAGCCATGGATGCTAAATGAGGAATTGTATGTGATTCAGAAGGCATCTGTGTGAAAACTGAGTTGGATGGAGAGATTATTGCAGTCATCTAGGTAAGTGAGGCTCTAAGTCTAAAGTAGGGCTGTGGCAATGGGGCTGCAGAGGAGAGATAATTAGAAAGGGCAAACTGTTGAAATCTTTACGTAATATGTACTAAACTGATCTTCTGTATATAAAGAGAATTGAAAATGAATCTTGATGTGAATGGAAGGGGAGAGGGAACGGGAAAGGAGAGAGTTGCAGGTGGGAGGGAAGTTATGGGGGGGGGGAGCCATTGTAATCCATAAGCTGTATTTTGGAAATTTATATTCTTTAAATAAAAGCTTTATAATAAAAAAATTTATCAGGAATAAATTGAATCTGAAAAATAAAAAAAGAAAGTATGATAACTCATAACCTTTTGGAAACAGTATCACATCTCCCTCTTCTGTTGTTGCTTGTGATGGCAGAGAAAAAGGCCTGAATCCCAAAACCAAGGGAGAAAGACTAGAACAGCACTTCTTAGTGGTGCAATCTAGATATTATGGTATTGTTGCTAAATCTGTTAGTGGTAATAATGGGACTGTGGCTATATAGGGGAAGTCCTTATTTTAAAATAAGTGACTTCATTATAGGAAGATAGTTCAAAAGGTTCAGGGAAAGTGGAATTAAAAGATAAGTTAATTTTAGCCCCAAATTTTTGAAATCTATGTGTAGTTTTTTTCATATTATGCATTTTCCATGAGTTTTTGAAGAGCACTTGTATTATTCTTCCTACTATTTATATATTTGAACATTTAAGGTACAGTAGAATGTTAATAATTTTTAAATCTAGGTGATGGATATGTGAGTGCTTATGATTTTATCATATATATGAGAATACTTGCAGTGAAAAGCAAAGGAAAAAGTGAAATCTGAGGATAACCTGCATCATAGTCCCTTAGGAGATATATTTTACAAGGAGATTCCTGGGTTTCATGCCCAAGCCCCTGAGTCAGAATCTTGGAGTTGGGGCCCAGAAATGTGCATGTGTATCAACCCCCTGGGGAGTTTTGATGCCCACTCAAATTTGAAAACTGCTCTTTTCCCATCCAGCACAGGGACTGTTGCTTTTTCTCTTTTCCTGGGAGAAGCCTAGGATTATCGCTTTTACAGATGGTAGTTTCCCATTTTTATCAATGGCAATTCCCATGATGCAGATTTGCAGAGGCTCAGACCAGAGACTGGGATACCCAATATTTTTTGTTATGCAGCAGCAGTACTGGGAAGGTGATGACACATCCTCTGGATCACAGTCATCTAATTAATGGTCTGTGGGCTGTGGAAAATCCAGACCAAAAAATAAATGGATCACTTCACAAAGAGACAGCATATCAAAATCTCAGAGAAGCATCTCCAAGTTCTGATGGCATCTTTGTTCAGTCACAGGATAGGAAGGAAGGTGGGGAAGGAAGTGTGAAGAGAGAAAGGAAATAAGTGCCCCAGGTGGGAATGGGAAAAGGAGGATGACCATTTGTTCAGACTTCAGCCACAATAATGCAAATCCCCCAAACCCTGCCTGGAATGTTATCCCCTCTCCTCCTCACACATTCTCCAAAGGCCAGATAAGGCCCACCTCTCTCTGCAGCTTGCCCATTCTTTGAAATTCTAATTTCAAATGATTGAAATGATTAGACCCCCCACAATGTTTTATCTGTGCTTTGCTGGAATATCCAAAGTATCCTCCATCTAACCCCATGTGTCAAAAAGAAACCAAAACCAAACCCCAGCCTCAGCTCAGAAAGAACCCCAGTTAAAATTTCAGCTCTGCATTTATCAGCTTACTAGGTTACATAACCTGAGCCTCAGTTTCCTCACCTGGAAAAGTTTGGGTACCAGAAGTACTAATTTTGCATGGTTGATATGAGAATTAAATAAGGCAATGTACAGGAAATTACCTGCCATCGAGGAGAGACTCAATAAGTGGTAGTTGTTGTTATTATTTTTTCCTATCTCTGAGATGGTTTCTCTGGTTCTGAATGTCCTTCTACTGTTGTACTGTCACCTGGTTGCAGGGATACAGTTGGTTCTGAGCCATGGAAATTCTCTGCAAGATCCTATGAAAAATGTAACTCTGGTACAGCCAGAGAATACACTTTGTTCCCCAGCTATCAGGCCATCTTTGACACAGGCCTGGAAGAAGAGAGTGAATGCATTGAAAGACACCCTGACCCTGGAGCCTAACTGCCAACTTCAGGCAGCTAATGTTGTAGCAGATTAACATAGAAGATGTTTTATAGCTTGGTTTTACCATAGCCTCTATTAAATGGAGAAAGAGGAAGGAATATCCCAAGTTTCTCAGAAAACTGGAAGCCAAATTGTGATCAGAGAAGAGAGTAGGCATGGAAAAAGCTTTCAAAGCTCTATGGAAGAAAGAATAATCCATTCTCTTCTTTGTAATGTGAAATTGATCTCTAATGTAGAAGAAAGGGCCCAAAGATGACTTCTGACCTGAAAAGAAGTTGGGTCTGAATTTGAGTCTTGCCTCTACCAATTGACTGCTGTGTGACCTTGAGCAAGATCCTTTCTGTCTCTGGGTCTTACTCTTAACTGTAAAGTCCATGCTAGGGAGTGGAATTTGAAGGCCTCCAGCAGTTTTGGTAGCCTGTGAATGAAAGGTTTTATGTCTTCAGAGAGATTTCAGGCCTGAGTGAACAGTTAAGGGATTGTTACTGGGACCTGGGTCCCTAAATCTACATAGGGTCTGAAGCTAGTGCCTTTTTCCTGCTCAACTTCAGATGTATAGCTGACCTAAAGTAGATGCTTTAAAAAGGTCAAACCATTTTTCATAGCCATGCCAGACTGACTTTTTGCCCCTGTCTTTCTCAATCACTGATAGTTTTTAACTTCTGTGAGGAAGTATCTGTGAACTGTTAGTTAAGTAATACATAAAGGCCCACCCTCCAAGAGCCCTTTCCTTGCTAACCCGTATCCTTTTTTTTTTACAAGTCAGTTCAATTCAATATATTGTTTACATAGATTTTTATTATGCAATATATACAACATAAAATTTATCAGTTTTACCATCCTAAGTACATAATTCAGTGACATGAAGTACAGTCAGAATTTTATGAAACTGTCACCACCATCTGTTTTGAACTATTTCATCATTCCAAACAGAAATTCCTTGTCTATAAAACAATTCCCCATTTCCCCTTCCTCATAGCCCCTAGTAACCTCTGCTCTACTGTTAGTCTCTAGTATTTTTCCATTTTAGGTACTTCATGTAAATGAAATCATAACTATTTATTCTTTTTTATCTGCCTTATTTCACCTAACGTAATGTTTTTAAGACTTATCGACGTTGTACATGTGTAAGAAGTTCATTCCTTATTAAAGTTTAATCATATTCCATCATATGTATGCACTACATTTTGAGTAGACATTCATCTATTGATAGGCATTTGAGTTGTTTCCATCTTTTGGCTATTATGAATAATAGTGTTATAAACATTGGTGTACGAGTATCTATTTCAGTCCCTCCTTTCAATACTTGTGGGTATATATTTAGAAGTGGAATTGCTGTATCCTATGTTAATGTTACGTTTATAGTGAATGTATATAGTTACATTGAATTTTTTAAGGAAATGTAAAACTGTTTTCCATAGTGGCTGCATAATTTTGTATTTCCATCAATAGTTCACAAGAGTTCTAATTTCTCCACATCTTTGCTAGCTAACAATTGTTATTTCCTGTACTTTTTTGTATAATATCTGTCCAGATGAGTGTAAAGTGGTTTGATTTGCATTTCTTTAATAACTAATGATGTTGAGCATCTTTGCCTTTACTTAGTGGTCATTGTATATCTTCTTTGGAGAAATATCTATTCAAGCCCTTTGATCATGTTATTGAGTTGCAGGAGTTCTCTATATGTTCTGAGTTTTGATCCCCTGTCAGATATATGATTTACAAGTATTTCTCCTATTCAATGCATTTTCTTTACATTCTCTCGTTAGCATTCTTTCATACACAATATTTTTGTTTTTATGAAGTCTAACTTATCTATTTTTTCTTTTCTTATCTGTTATTTTGGTATCAGATTTAAGAAATATTGTCAAATACAATATCATGAGGATTTTCTTCTATGTCTTCTAAGAATTTCATAGTTTTAGTTCTTGCATTTAGGTCTTTGATCCATTTGGACTCACCTTTTGCATATGGGGTAAGGTAAGGGTCTGACATTATTTTGCATGTGCATATGCACTTTTCCCAGAACCACTGGTTGAAAAAATGCCCTTTCCACTATCAAATTTTGCTAATTCATTGAAAATCAATTAATCATATATGCATGGATTTGTTTTTGGATTCTCTATTCCATTGAATGTCTGGACATGGCTGTCCTTATGCCAGTATACTACACTGTTTTGAATACTATAGCTTTGTAATAAGTTTTTAAATCAAAGTGTGCATTCTTTGGGCTGGTACTGTGGTGTGGAGGGTAAAGCCACAGCCTGCAACACCAGCATCTCATGTGGGCTCTGGTTCTACTCCTGGCTGCTCCACTTCCAATCCAGCTCCCTGTTAATGTGCCTGAGAAAGGCCCAAGTGCTTGGGCCTCTGAAACCATGTGGGAAACCTAGAAGAACCTCTGAGGAAGCTCCTGGCTGCTGGCTTCGGATCAGCTCAGCTCCAGCCATTGTGGCCATTTAGGGAATGAACCAGCAGATGGAAGATATTCTTTCTGTCTGTCTGTCTCTCTCTCTCTTTCTCTCTGTAACTCTGCCTTTCAGATCAGTAAATAGACCCTAAAAATTTTAAAAGTATGTATGTCCTTCACCTTTGTTCCTCTTTTTCAATACTGTTTTGACTACTTATGTACCCTTGGGATAATATCTGAATTTTAAGATAGATTCTTTTCTTATTTATATGGAAAACACTTTTGAGATTTTGATAAGGTTTGCATTCAATTTGTAGATTGTATTAGGTACTATTGTTATTTTAACAATATTGTCTTTTAGTCTTTTAGTCTATGAATAACATATATCTTAATTACTTCTATCAGGAATATTTTATCATTTCAATGTTCAATTTCTTAATTAATTTATATATATATTTTTTCTTTTTTGGATGCTATTGTAAATGGAATTGTTTTCTTGATTTCTTTTTTGGATAGTTCATGGTTGGTATATAGAAATGCAGCTGATTTTTTGTGTGGATTTTGTATCCTGCCACTTTACTGAATTTGTTTATTAACTCTAGGAGTTATTTTGTGGAGTCTTGAGGATTTTCTACATATAGGATGATATTATCTTCACACAGAGATGATATTGATTTTTGGCGGGATTTGGATGAAAATAATTTTACATATTTCTTTTTAATTTTCCATTTTTTAAAATCTTGTTTAACTTCCCAGGCTAGAATTTTCAACACTATGTTGAATAGAAGTGGTGAAAGTGTTCATCTTTGTCTCATGCATTATTATTAAAAAAAGCTTTCAGTCTTTCACTATTGTGTATGACGTCAGCTGTGGATTATTCATATATGGTCTTTATTATGTTAAGAAATTTTCCTTCTATTCCTAATATACTAATTGATTTAGCATGAGATGTTGACTTTTTGATGTATTTTTGAGTGTTTCTATGGTTTGAATGTGTCCACCAAAAGTTCAGGTGTTGAAAATTTGGTCCTCAGTTTAGTAGTGTTGAAGAATGGGACCTTTGGGAGTTAATAGGTTCATAAGGGTTCTGCTGTCATGAATTAACAGATTCATGGATTAATGTGTTAATGCAAGAGCTGCATTGTTAAAAAAGCCATCTCTCTTGTTCCTTTCTCTGTTTTACCATTTGATACCTTGCACCATGTTATGTTGCAGCAAAAAAGCCTTCCTCAGATACTGAGTAGATGCCGATGCCATACTGTTGGACTCCCCAGCCTTCTGAACCATGATCCAAGTAAATTTCTTTCCTTTTTAAATTATTGTTTCAAATATTCTTTTATAGAAACAGAAAATGGACTAAGGAATTCATTGAGATGATCATGTGCTTCTTGTCTTCATTTTATTAATGTGGTGTATTACCTGGATTGATTTTCATATGTTAAAATATCTTTGCATTCCTGGAATAAATCCCACTTGATTATAGAATCTAATCCTTCAATTATGCTGCTGACTTCAGTTTGCTAGTACTTCTTTTTCTAGTTCCTTAAGATGTAAAGTTAACATTATTTATTTGCAATCTTTCTTTTTAAATGTATGCCTTTACAGCTATCAATATCCATTTTAGCAGTGCTTTTGTTAAATTGCATAAGTGGGGCTGGCGCTAAGGCTCATTAAGCTAAGCCTCCACCTGTGGCATCGGCATCCCATATAGGGTGCTCCACTTCTGAACCAGCTCCCTGCTGATGACCTGGGAAAGCAGTAGAAGATGGCCCAAGTGCTTGGCCCCTGCACCTGCCTGGGAGACCAGGAAGAAGCTCTTGGGGAGTGAACCAGCCAGTGGAAAACCTCTGTCTCTGTCTCTCTGTCTGTAACTTTACCTCTCAAATAAATAAATTAATAAATAAATCTTTTTTTAATCCCATAAGTTTTAGTATGTTGTGTTTTTAGTTATCTCTAGTTATTTTGTAATCTCCCTTCTGACTTTTTCTGTGATCCTTTAGTTGTTAAAAAATGTGTTGTTTGTGGCCGGTGCTGTGGCTGGTGCTGTGGCATAGCAGGTGAGGCCACCGCCTGTGGTGCCGGCATCCCATATGGGCACCAGTTCAAGTCCCAGCTGCTCCACTTCTTTTTATTTATTTATTTATTTATTTATTTATTTTTGATAGGCAGAGTGAACAGTGAGAGAGAGAGAGACAGAGAGAAAGGTCTTCCTTTACCGTTGGTTCACCCTCCAATGGCCCCTCCAATGGCCACTGCGGCTGGCGCGCTGAGGCTGGCGTACCGCGCTGATCTGAAGGCAGGAGCCAGGTGCTTCTCCTGGTCTCCCTTGAGGGTGCAGGGCCCAAGCACTTGGGCATTCCTCCACTGCACTCCTGGGCCATAGCAGAGAGCTGGCCTGAAAGAGGGGCAACCACGGGACAGAATCCGGCTCCCCAACTGGGATTAGAATCCGGTGTGCTGGCGCCGCAAGGTGGAGGATTAGCCTATTGAGCCGTGACGCCGGCCCCCAGCTGCTCCACTTCTAATCCAGCTTTTTGCTATGGCCTGGGAAGGCAGTGGAGGATGGCCCAAGTGCTTGGGCCTCTGCACCCACGTGGGAGACCTGGAAGAAACTCCTGGCTTCGGATTGGTGCAGCTCTGGCCATTGCATCCAGTTGGGTAGTGAGCCAGCAGATGGAAGACCTCTCTCTCTTGTCTCTCCTTTTCTCTGTGTAACTCTTTCAATTACATTAATGAATCTTTAAAAAAAAAAAAGAATATATTGTTTAATTTTCATACATTTTCAAAATTTTCTATTTTTTCTTCTGTTATTTTTTCTTTCTTTTTTTTTAAAGATTTATTTATTTGAAAATGAGAGTTACACAGAGAAAGAAGGAGAGGTAGAGAGAGAGAGGTCTTCCATCTGCTGCTTCACTCCCCATTTAGCCACAACGGCTAGAGCTGCACTGTTCTGAAGCCAGGAGCCAGGAGCCAGGAGCTTCTTCTGGGTTGCCTATGCAAGTACAGGGGCCCAAGAACTTGGGCCACCTTCTACTGCTTTCCCAGGTCATAGCAGACAGCTGGATCGGAAGTGGAGCAGCTGGTACTCGAACTGGCACCCATATGGGATGCCGGCATTGCAGATGGCGGCTTTACCTGCTATGCCACAGCGCCGGTCTCTGCTATGGTTTTCTAGTTTCATTCTACTGTAATGATAAAAGGTACTTTTTATGCTTTCCACTTTTTTCAACTTCTGAAGGGCTTGTTTTGTGGCCTAACACTATTTTGGAGAATTTTCCGTGTGTACTTAAGAAAATAAATATGTAATCTGTTGTTTGATGGAGTGTTCTCTATGTCTATTACATTCCAATTGATTTGTAGTATTGTCCAAGTCATCTGTTTCATTACCTTCTATCTGTTTGTTTTCTATATTACTGAAAGGGGAGTTCGATCCAACTATTATTATTGAACTATTTCTCCCTTAAATTCTGATAAATATTTCTTCATATATCTTGGAGTTGTAATGTTTGAGCATATCTGACTATAACTTTTGTATCTTATTGGGAAATTGACCCTTTTATTAATATGTAATGCTCTTTTTGTCTTTAGCAGTTTTTACCTAAAGTGTCTATTGCTTTGGGTTGTCATAATCAAATACCACACGTTATGTGGCTGAAACGAAATTTTATTTTCTCATAGTATTGGAGACTAGAAGTATAAGAACAAGGTTCCATTCGAGTTAGTTAATTGTAAATTCTCTCTTCCTGGGTTGTAGACATCTACCTTCTTCCTGTATATTTACATCTGTCTTCTTGCCATGCCTGCCTTCTCACTGTATCACCTGTGTGTGTGGAAAGAGAGAGGTTTTTTTTTTTATGGTGTCTCTTCCTCAGAAGGTTGGTGATTCTATAGGATTAAGACTGCACTCTTAGGACCTTAGTTAACTATTTTTCCCTCCTTATAGTCCTTATCTCCAAGTATAGTCACATCGAAGATTTCAAAATATGAATTTTGGGAAAAAATTCAGTCTGTAATAAAGTCTGTTATGTCTGATATTAGTATGACTACCCATGTTCTCTTTTGTTACTGTTTAATGAATATCTCAAGGGCGATGTCGTGACGTTAACAAGTTAAGCCTGTGGCTGCGATGCCAGCATCTCATATGGGTGCCTATTCAAAACCAGCTTGCTGCACTTCCCATCCAGCTCCCTGTTAATGCTCCTAGGAAAGCACCAGAAGATGGCCCAAGTACCTGGGCCCCTGCTCCCACAAGGGAGACGTGTAAGAAGCTCCTGGCTCCTGGCTTCCGCCCGGCCCAGCCCCAACCATTGTAGCCATTTGGGGAGTGAACCAGCTCTCTCTCTCTCTCTCTCTCTCTCTCTCTCTCTCTCCCCCTTCCTGCTCTTCCTCCTCTTCTTTATGCAGCTTTGCCTTTCAAATAAATAAATAACTCTTCTAAGATGAATATCTTTTTCTGTATTTTCAATTTGTGTCCTTAGATGTGAAGTAAATATCTTTTTGATAGCATATACAGATGGTCTCTGACTTATTATGATTTAACTTTAATTTTTTTGACTTTATGATGTTGTGAAAGCAATATACATTCAGTAGAAACTCCACTTTGAATTTTGATCTTTTCCTGGACTAGCAATGTGCAGTATGGTACTCATGGCCCTAGACAGTGATAGTGATAAAGTGAGCTGCAGCTCTTAGTGAGCCATGAGATCATAAGGATAAGCAACTGATACTCTAAAGTGTACTATGTTAACCTGTGGAAAGGATATTAAATGAATTCTTAACTTGTAATATTTCCAATTTATGATGGATTTATTGGGATATAATCCCATCACAAATCAAAGATAATATATAATTGTATCATATTTTTCTTACTCGTTTGAGACACACAGAGAGTTCCTGTCTGCTGGTTCACTTCTCAAATGCCAGCATCGGCTGTAACCAGGGTCCAGAGCTCAATCCATTTCTCCCACATAGATGGTAGGAACCCAGTTATTTGAGCTGCCTTTTGGGGCCTGCCTTAGCAGAAAAGCTGGAGTCAGAGCTGGAGCTAGCTGTAGTATCAGGGCACTCAAAGGTAGGACACAGACATCATTTTTATTAAAATTTTTAAAGATTTATTGTTTTTAGGGGCTGGTGCTGTGGCTCACTTGGTAAATCCTCCGCCTGTGGCACCGACATCCCATGTGGGTGCCAGTTCTAGTCTCATTTGCTCCTCTTCCAGTCCAGCTCTCTGCTGTGGCCCGGGAGTGCAGTGGAGGATGGCCCGGGTGTATGGGCCCTGTATCAGCATGGGAGATCAGGAAGAGGCACCTGGCTCCTGGCTTCGGATTGGCGCGGTGCACCGGCCGTGGCAGCCATTTCGGGGGTGAACCAACGGAAGGAAGACCTTTCTCTCTGTTTCTCTCACTGTTTATAACTCTGCCTGTCAAATAAAAAAAAAGAAAATATAAAAAAGATTTATTGTATTTATTTTAAAGGCAGAGTTTCAGAAAGGGAAAGGGGAGAGGGAGAAGGAGAGAGAGATATTCCCTGTACTGGTTCACTCCCCAAATGAACACAATGGTCGGGCTGGGCCATGCTGAAGCCAGGAGCCTGGAACTCCATTCAGGTCTCCCACTTGAGTGGCAGGGCACATCTTCTGCTGCTTTCCCAGGTGCATTAGCAGGGACATAGGTTGGAATCACAGTGGCCAGGACTTGAAAAAGATGCTTATTTGGGATTCTGACACTGCAGGCGATGGGTCAAACAGCTGTGCCAGCTGTATGGTGTGTGTGGGCATCTTAACAACTGTCTTAACTGCTAGAACAAACACCTGCCTCTATAACTTTTTCAAAGTCTATTTTGTTAACCTCTGCCTTTTAAATGAAGTATTTAATTCCTTTATATTTAAACTAATTACATTGAGCAAGGACTTAACTTCTGCCATTTTAATAGTTGTTTTTTATGTCTTACACCATTTTTGACCCTTATTTTCTCCACTAACGCCTTCTTGTTCATACAGATTTTTTTATGATGAACTGGTTTGATTCAGTTCATTTTGTGTATATTCTATAAATAGTCTGTGGTTACCACTTTACAGGTATTACATTTAACATGCTAGAGTAGTAACAATGCAATTTGAATTTATATCGGTTTGATTTTTCTGTTCCTGATCGATTCTGACCAGCTATATTATTGATATTACATATTACATTACAAAATATATGTTCAATAATATAGGTTAAATTTTTATACATTTGTATTTTAAATCATGAAGAAATTACGAAGTGGAGCTACAAATGAAAATTACAAAAGTGTTAGCTTTTATAATTGCTCATCTATTTACGTTTAATGAAGATCTTTATCTTTTCCCATGACTTTGAGTCACTGTCTAGTGTTCTTTAATTGCATCCTGAAGGACTGCCTTTCTTGCAAGGCAAGTGCAGTTGCATCCTTTTGTATATCTGAATTCTTTTGTATAACAGAGAATATCTTAACTTCTCCCTCATTTTTGAACAGTAAGCTTAAGATTTTCTTGTCATCAAAATAAAACAGAAGATGAAGCTTAAAACTTGGCCCTTTCTTTGCTTATCTTCTGCCAGTTCAAAATGCTTACATCTCTTAAAAGCCAGCATTCTCTTAGATCTGCAAGTCAGTGCCACATTCTCAAGCCTTAATGCAATCTTCTTTGCAGTTTTAGCTACTTTCCAGAAAATAAGCTTAGTATGCCCACCAAAGCCACTCTGCTTCTTATCATAATGCTGCTTTCTTTGGGCATACAGAGAATCCTTGCCCTTCTTGTACTGTTGTTTGTGGGGTTGGTGCTTGCCACCTTCTTAACAGAAGGTCCAGTGGGTTTTAGAAATTTTTACTTTCTGTGCTGGAGAACTATTTGTATGGAAAGAAAGAGCATGGGCCAGAAGCAAAATATGCCTCCACAGTCTTTGCAGGACACTTTTACTAGATGTGGACTTTTTGAATGGCACTTCTATTTTCCTTCCAGCACTTTGCATCATTCCATTGCCTTATAATCTTCAAGGTTTCTGCCATGCAATTGGCTGATTATCTCCTTGAAGATTCTTTGTGATGAGTTGCTTCTGTCTCGATTTACCACAATTTCTTTATGTTTCTCACTGTACATCTCTTTGGGTTTATTCTACTTAGAGTTTTGTTGAGTGTCCTGAATTTGGAGATTCATGTCTTTAAGTTAGAGAAGACTTCAGCCATTATTTCTTCAAATGTGCTTCCTGTCCCTTTCCTTCTCCCTCTACCTTCTGTAACTTTCATAATGCATATGTTGATCTGCTGGATGATGTACTGTAAGTCCCTTAGGCTTTGTTCACTTTTCTTCATTCAATTTTCTTTCTGTTCCTCAGACTTGATAACTTCTGTTTTCATGTTGTCACGCTGATTTTTCCTTCTTCCTACTAAAAATCTGCTATTGTGTCCCTCTGGTGAATTTTTCATTTCAGTTGGACATTTAGTGTCAGAAATTCTGTTTAGTTTCTTTTTATATTTTAATTTCTTTTGGGTTTTGTTCATATATAATTTTCCTGGTTTATTTTAGTTATTTGTACATGTTTCCCTTAGCTCTTTGAACATATTTAAGACAGATTTTTGGTTCTTGTTTTAGTTAATTAATTAATTTTAAAGATTTATTTATTTACTTGAGTTACAGACGGAGAGAGGGAGAGACAGAGAGAGAGAGAGGTCTTCCAGCTGCTGGTTTACTCCCCAAATGGCCTCAACAGTTGGAGCTGAGCTGATATGAAGCCAGGAGCCAGGAGTTTCTTCCCAGTCTCCCTTGTGAGTGCAGGGGCCCAAGCATTTGAGCTGTCTTTTACTATTTTCCCAGGCCATCAGCAGGGAACTGGATAAGAAATGGAACAGCTAGGACTTGATCCAGTACCCATATGAGATGCCAACACTGCAGGAATATGCTTAACCTACTACACCACAGCTCTGCCCCCAAGAGAGTTGTTTTAATGTCTTTGTTTATTAAGTCTGATATCTGGGGTCCCTCAGGAATGGTTATGTCAGTTTTTTTGGTTCTTCTGAATGAACCATGTTTTCCTTTTTGTTTACTTTTAGCATGCCTTGAGATTTTGTTGTTGTTGTCAGAAATTGGGTATTTGACTATTAAAATGTGGTGATTCTGAAAATTCGATTTTTTCTCTTTCACAAGGTTTCTTAAAGATTTATTTAAAAGGAAGAGAGAGAGAGAGAGAGAGAGAGAGAGAGAGAGAAAGAGAGAGAGAGAGAGAGAGAGAGAGAGAGAGAGAGAGAAATCTTCCATCTGCTGGTTCACTCTCCAAATGGCCACAAGAGGCAGGGCTGGGTCAGGTGAAAGCCAGGAGTTAGGAAATTCTTCTGGGTTTCCCATGTAGGTGGCAGGGACTTAAACACTTGAACATCGTCTGCTTATTTCCCAGGTGCATTAGCAGGGAGCTGGATCAGAAGTGGGGCAGCTAGGACTCGAAACAGTGCCAATATGGGGTGCCAGAAATGCATTCTGCTACACCACAATGCCAGCTCATTCCTAAGGTTTCTATTTCTGGTGTTGTTGGAAACTAGAGTTCCATTAGTTTCTTTTTTTAAACATTTATTTAATGAATATAAATTTCCAAAGTACAGCTTTTGGATTACACTGGCTTTTTCCGCCCATAACCTCCCTCCCACCCACAACCATTCCATCTCCTGCACCCTCTCCCATCCCATTCACATCAAGATTCATTTTCAATTATCTGTATATACAGAAGACCAATTTAGTATATACTAAGTAAAGTTTTCAACAGTTTGCAACCACACAGAAACACAAAGTATAAAGTACTGTTTGAGTACTAGTTATAGCATTAATTCACATTATACAACACATTAAGGACAGAGATCCTACATGGGGGGACTAAGTTCACAGTGACTCTTGCTGTTGATTTAACAATTGACAGTATTGTTTATGGTGCCAGTAATCGCTCGAGGCTCTTGTCATGAGTTGCCAAGGCTATGGAAGCCTTTTGAGTTCGCCAGCTCTGATCATGTTTAGACAAGGTCATAGTCAAAGTGGAAGTTCTCTTCTCCCTTCAGAGAAAGATACCTCCTTCTTTGATGGCCCATTCTTTCCGTTGGGATCTCACTCACAGAGATCTTTCATTTAGGTCATTCTTTTTTTTTTTTTTTTTTTTTTTTTGCCAGAATGTTTTGGCTTTCCATGCCTGAAATACTCTCATGGACTTTTTAGCCAGATCTGAATGCCTTAAGGGCTAATTCTGAGGACAGAGTACTGTTTAGGACATCTGCCATTCTATGAGTCTGCTGTATATCCTGCTTCCCATGTTGGATCATTCTCTCCTTTTTAATTCTATCAGTTAGCAGACACTAGTCTTGTTTATGTGATCCTATTGATTCTTAGTCCTATCATTATGATCAATTGTGAACTGAAATTGATCACTTTGACTAGTGAGATGGCATTGGTACATGCCACCTTGATGGGATTCAATTGGAATCCCCTGGCACGTTTCTAACTCTACCATTTGGAGCAAGTCAGATTTAGCAGGTCCCAAACTGTACATCTCCTTCCTCTCTTATTCTCACTCTTATATTTAATAGGGATCACTTTTCAGTTAAATTTAAATACCTAAGAATAATTGTGTGTTAATTACAGAGTTCAACAGATAGTATTAAGTAGAACAAAAAAAAAATATTAAGGGGATAAAGTAGTAAGTTGTTCCTCGACAGTCAGGACAAGGGCTGATCAAGTCACTGTTTCTCTTAGTGTCCATTTCGCTTTAACAGGTTTCCTTTTTGGTGCTCGTTAGTTGACACCAATTAGGGAGAACATATGATATTTGTCCCTTTGGGACTGGCTTATTTCACTCAGCATGATGTTTTCTAGATTCCTTCATTTTGTTGCAAATGACTGGATTTCATTTTTTTTTTGCTGTTGTATAGAATTCTAGAGTACATGTCCCATAATTTCTTTATCCATTCTACTGTTGATGGGCATTTAAGTTGATTCCAGGTCTTAGCTATTGTGAATTGAGCTGCAATAAACATTGAGGTGCAGACAGCTCTTTTATTTGCCAATTTAATTTCCTTTGGGTAAATTCCAAGGAGTGGGATGGCTGGATTGAATGGTAGGGTTATATTCAGGTTTCTGAGGAATCTCCAGACTGACTTCCATAGTGGCTTTACCAGTTTGCATTCCCACCAACAGTGGGTTAGTGTCCCTTTTTCCCCACATCCTCGCCAGCATCTGTTGTTGGTTGATTTCTGTATGTGAGCCATTCTAACCGGGGTGAGATGAAACCTCATTGTGGTTTTGAGTTGCATTTCCCTGATTGCTAGTGATCCTGAACCTTTTTTCATGTGTCTGTTGGCCATTTGGATTTCCTCTTTTGAGAAATGTCTATTGAGGTTCTTTGCTCATGGGTTAAGTGGATTGTTGGTTTTGTTGTTGTGGAGTTCCTTGATCTCTTTGTAGATTCTTGTTATTAATCCTTTTTGGTTGCATAGTTTGCAAATATTTTTCTCCCATTCTGTTGGTTGCCTCTTCACTCTCCTGACTGTTTCTTTTGCAGTACAGAAACTTCTCAATTGGATGTAATCCCAATAGCTAATTTGGCTTGTGACTGCCTGTGCTTCTGGGGTCTTTTCCAAGAAGTCTTTGCCGGTACCTATATATTGCAGGGTTTTTCCGATGTTCTCTAATAATTTGATCGTGTCAGGTCATAGATTTAGATTTTTAATCCATGTTGAGTGGATTTTTGTGTAAAGTGTAAGGTAGGGGTCTTGCTTCATGTTTCTGCACGTGGAAAAACATGTTTCCCAGCACCATTTGTTGAATAGACTGTCCTTGCTAAGGGAGTTGATTTTAGATCCTTGATCAAATATAAGTTGGCGGTAGATGTTTGGATTGATTTCCAGTGTTTCTATTCTGTTCCATTGATCTATCGATCTGTTTCTGTACCAGTAACATGCTGTTTTGATAACAACTGCTCTGTAATATGTCCTGAAATCTGGTATTGTGATGCTTCTGGCTTTGTTTTTGTTGTACAAGATTGCTTTACCTATTCAAAGTCTCCTGTGTCTCCACATGAATTTCAGCAGCATTTTTCCAGATCTGAGAAGAATTTCTTTGGTATTTTGTTGGTATCACATTGAATGTATAAATTGCTTTTGGGAGAATGGACATTTTGATGATATTGATTCTTCCAATCTATGAGCATGGAAGATTTTTCCATTTTTTGGTATCTTCTTCTATTTCTTTCTTTAAGAATTTGTATTCTCATTGTAAAGACCTTTAACGTCCGTGGTTAAGTTTATTCCAAGGTATTTGATTGTTTTTGTGGCTATTGTGAATGGGATTGATCTTAGAAGTTCTTTCTGAGCCATGGCATTGTCTGTGTATGCAAAGGCTGTTGAATTTTGTGCATTGATTTTATATCCATTAGTTTTGAGACATTTCTATTTATTTATTTATTTTTGACAGGCAGAGTGAACAGTGAGAGAGAGAGAGACAGAGAGAAAGGTCTTCCTTTACCGTTGGTTCACCCTCCAATGGCCGCCATGGCCTGTGCGCTGCAGCCGGCGCACCACGCTGATCCGAAGGCAGGAGCCAGGTGCTTCTCCTGGTCTCCCATGTGGGTGCAGGGCCCAAGCACTTGGGCCATCCTCCACTGCCCTCCCGGGCCACAGCAGAGAGCTGGCCTGGAAGAGGGGCAACCGGGACAGAATCCGGCACTCCGACCAGGACTAGAAGCCTGGGTGCC
The DNA here is from genome assembly GCA_949820135.1 of Sylvilagus floridanus. NCBI lineage: Eukaryota > Metazoa > Chordata > Mammalia > Lagomorpha > Leporidae > Sylvilagus > Sylvilagus floridanus. Next base: position 86,180,090 of record OX463223.1, read on the forward strand.
AGCACCGCAAGGCGGAGGATTAGCCTATTGAGCTGCGGCGCCGGCTGATACATTTCAAAATTATTTTTTTAAGGACTATTCTTTATAATTTATAATCAATGAAGTCTGTGTTTCTATGTGTCATGTTTAGCTAGCATATCATGTTTTGTTTGCCAGATTTAACTGCAGTACCAGGAAGTGAAACAAAAAAACAACCCTACCTTCTCCCCTCCACCAAAAGAGAGAGAGAGAGAGAGAGAAAGAAAGAAAGCAACCATGTTTCCTAATCATTGCAGATTAGTTCTCTGAACTTGAAGATCCGCTCTGAACATGCATCTTGTTCAGGCCTATACTTGGTTTTCTAAATTCTACCATCTACATATATATGGCTTCTTTTGAATGTCAGAGTTTCCCAAAGAATCATCCCAGCTTTTTCTCTGGGTCTTGGATGGTCGAGTGTATTTCTCTGCCTATAGTCGCTCATCCAAGATATTTGTGAGTTTGTAGGTTCTGTAACATTTACAAGCAGTGCCTGCTGCTTTTGCTTCTTGAATTCTGGGTTATGTGAAGCAGTTATAAGGGCCTTGCATTGATCCTTAAGGAAAAAGGGCAGAACAGAGAGTGGACAGGATATGAACTCATAGCCAAAATGAGTTTATTCAAGAAGAAAAATGAATATATTCATTTTGGTTGTGAGTTCGTATCCTGTTTCCTCTCTCTTCTGCTTCTCTTTTCCTTATAAGTCCTTTAGCTATATCACAGATTAGAACAGATATACACAATAATTTGCAAATAAGTTCAGTTCTGCCCCTTTTTGTTTGAGGAAAAGCACAAGGAACAAGGCTGATTAAGAGTATGACTGTTGCTCTGTTAGGGAGGGAATACGGCATGGAAAGTAAAATTGCCACAAAAATTTCATGCCATTTTGAGGAAAGCTTTTTCTTGATTGATCATTTGCTTGGTTGCCTTCAGCCTTTGTTTTCCTAGTGCCAAAAAGTTTTGATTGATACAGTTCTTTGTTTCCTTGGTTTAATAGGGCTTGGAGCTTTATAATCCACCATTATGTTTTTTTTTTTAAAGATTTACTTATTTATTTGAAAGTCAGAGTTACACACAGAGAGAAGAAAAGGCAGAGAGAGAGAAAGGTCTTCTATCCGGTGGTTCACTTCCCAATTGACTGCAATGGCCCGAGCTGTGCCGATGCGAAGCCAGGAGCCAGGAGCTTCCTCCAGGTCTTCCCACGCTGCTGCAGGGGCCCAAGAACTTGGCTATATTCTATTCTGCTTTCCCAGGCCATACCAGATAGCTGGATTGGAAGTGAGACAGCCGGAACTTGAACTGTCGCCCACATGGGATAATGGCACTGCAGCCGGTGGCTTTACCAGATACACCACAGCGCCAGCCCCCACCATTATGTTGATGTCAACCCTGCATTCAACATACTTTTGTTGCAAGTGTATGTGGCAGTGTGCCTAATCTCAGAACTTTTTCTAACCTGTTCAGTTGATCTCTTGAACAGAAAGATAAACTGTGAAGAAATCCTGTGGTCTTGTGCCTATCCTATCTCTGAGTCTCATTCTCCTCACCTATAGAAATAAAGTGGTAGGGGCTGGTGTTATGGTGCAGCAGGTTAAGCTTCTTCCTGCAACATCCCCAGCATCACATATGGGCATAGATTCCATGGCCCTGCTGCTCCAATTCTGATCCAGCTCCCCGCTAACATGCCTAGCAAAATAATAGAAGATTCTCCAAGTACTTGGACTCCTGCCACACACATGGGAGACCCAGATGGAGTTCGGGCTTCCTGGCTTCAGCCTGGCCCAGCCACAGCCATTACAGCCATTTGGGGAGTGAAACAGGGCATGATATTCAATCTCTCTCTCCCTCTCTCTCTCTTTCCGCTTTCATCCCTCCCTCCCTTCCACCCTTTTACCTTCTCTTCCTTTCTCTCCCTCTCCTTCTCCCTCTCTCTGTATCTAACTCTTTCAAATAAAAAATAAATCTTTTTTTACAAAGAAATAGAGAGGGGCTGAGGCTGTGGCATAGCTGGTAAAGTCACCACCTGCAGTGCTGGCATCCCATACAGGCGATGGTTCAAGTCCCAGCTGCCTCACTTCCTCTCCAGCTCTCTGCTATGGCCTGGGAAAGCAGTAGAAGACGGCCCATGTCCTTGGACCCCTGTACCTGCACAGAGACTCGGAAGAAGCTCCTGGCTCCTGGCTTTGGATTAGCCCAGCTCCAGCTGTTGCTGCCATTTGGGGAGTGAACCAGCAGGTGGAAAACCCCTCCCACCTCTGTCAGCCTCTGCCTCTCTGCAACTCTGCCTTTCAAATAAATAAATAAATCTTTTTAACTAAAGAAATAGAGAGTGGTAGACTGGAGGAGGCTGGTGAAGTACTCTCAGAGGTTCTTTTCAGCTTTGATGTTATTTCATTCCTTCAGCCCCATACGGCCAGTCAGTAATAAGTCTTTATCCCAACTTTAAGTCGAAGCAGGGAGGCCTTCGGGCAGGACAAGATCATCTCAGTGGTATTTCCCTGCTGTTCCAATTTGGGAGAGGAAAGGTAGAGCTGAAGGTAGTAGTTACAGAACATCCGATCCTGAAATGACTTGGCTATATGTTTGCTGTGTGAACAAAACCCAAACGTGTTTTATTGAATTTTCATTAATCTTTCTGTTTGAGTTTTGAATATACTGCATCTGTGAGCCTACTGGGAATGGTGGTGTTTGTATCCATTTAGAAGAACTCAGTCAAAATCAATGCTTGTTCTCTTAGGCAGAATTTTCTGTAAGTTTTCAAACAAGGCTTTTTAGGAGGCAACTTTGGGGATCCTCAGTTTCCTTGTCAGTGAAATAGGGACTTTACACTAAGGAGTCTTAAAAAGCCTTTGAGCTTTGGCCTTACAGGATTTGAAGAGTCTTTCTGCTGTGTTGTTCCTAGGGATACATGAAGCCAGAAAATAAGTGGCAGAGAGGGCTGTAGGTACAGGAACAGCTTTCAAGTGATGTTACTTCCTTGAATAATGCTCTCCCTCTCCACACAACTGGTTTGTTTTCTTCTTTGTCTTCTTGTCTGAGGGAGACTCTCTCTGGGCCCCTGGCACCTCTGTATATGTTCAACAGAATGGGTACAGAGATTCCCAGCAAGGCATGAACTGGACTTTTCTGGAGAAGAAAAGCGCCATACTAAGAGTTTTGCTCTGTTACTTTCCATCTATGTGTCCTTAAGCAAATGACTTTATTTGGGGGCGGGAGGTATGTTTCCTTATCTGTACTGTGGACTTAATATTTTCTCTCTTCTCTTCTTTGGAAAATGCTACAGGAAAACATTTTTAAAGATTTATTTTATTCCTTAAAAAGGCAGGAGGGGGAGAGAGAGAGAGAGAGAGAGAGAGAGAGGGAGGGAGAGAAAGAGAGAGAGAGAGAGAGAAACAGCTGGGGCTGGGCCAGGCTGAAGCCAGAAGCCAGGAACCAGGAGCTTCTTCTGTCCCCAGAGTGGGTGCAGGGGTCCAAGCACTTGCAACATCTTCCACTGCTGTCCAGGCATGTTAGCAGGGAGCTGGATCAGAAGTGGAGCAGCCAGGACTTGAACCCACATGGGATGCTGGCATCACAGGCAATGGCTTTACCCTCTATGCCACAACAGTGGCCCTGCAGGAGAACATTTTTAAAAACTGTCTGTATAGCCGGCGCCGTGGCTCAACAGGCTAATCCTCCGCCTTGCGGCGCCGGCACACCGGGTTCTAGTCCCGGTCGGGGCGCCGGATTCTGTCCCGGTTGCCCCTCTTCCAGGCCAGCCCTCTGCTGTGGCCCAGGAGTGCAGTGGAGGATGGCCCAAGTGCCTGGGCCCTGCACCCCATGGGAGACCAGGAAAAAGCACCTAGCACCTGGCTCCTGCCATCGGATGAGCGCGGTGCGCCGGCTGCAGCGTGCCGACCGCGGCAGCCATTGGAGGGTGAACCAACGGCAAAAGGAAGACCTTTCTCTCTGTCTCTCTCTCACTGTCCACTCTGCCTGTCAAAAAAAAAAAAAAAAAAAACAAAAAAAACAAAAAAACAAAAAAAACTGTCTGTATAAATAGGCATAAAGTACTGCACAAAAGGGAGAGATCTCTGGGTGGCTTTGTGCTTCAAGTCGCAGCTGGGCCAGGGAGACAAAAAGCTCATAGCTAAGCTGCAGTAAAGGAACAAATGGTCCTGGGGCCAAAATAGGAATGCACGGGGTATGCAGAGCTGTAGAGGTCTGGGGTTGGGGGCGATGTTTCCATCAGATTGAGGAATTTCTCTCTGGAGGAGCCCTTATACTAGGCATTCTCCTACTACTCCTTGTGCAGACGAGGCAGTAGGCCCAGAGAACAGAGGGATGTGTCCAGTGTCCCAGGTGAGTCAGGGCTTCCCGACAGCCAGGCCATTCATTTTTTTAGCGTATCATAGTGTTCCCTTTGTGGTGGTAGCCTAAGTTCTGAGTGGTCTAAGAGTTAATCTTCTCAGATTTGAGTAGCCTGGTTAAACTAGCACTATGAGGGCTCTCTGATCATTAGAATCAGGGCTGCATTCTGCAATCTTGATATCACTGCCCTCTCAATTCCTCTCAGCCTGGAACATTCTTAGAATTCATCAAGCCATGGGACTGAGAGTGTGTCAGATGTCTTTTTTGTCGATGGAAGTCTGAACAGATTGAATTTGCGTCTTTATCACTACCTTAGTTCTCTCATGCTGAAGCGATAACTGAGGTGGATGATATAGGGAGCCAAAGTGATTTTGGTGTAGGTGAGATTATCTGCCTTGACTGTCTTTGCAATGTTTCACTTCCTTATAATATCTCTGAAATAAGTATGATTATTTCCCCTGCTTTATTGATAAGACTGGATTAGAGGTAAAATGAACTTTCCAGTGTTACTCAGTTGTCAAATGGCAAAGGAGAGATTTGAACTCACATATGTGTGGCTTTACAATTCATGTTTATTTCACTAAAATTCAAAATAGTATGTTATAAATGTCAAATGGCACAGACATCGTGCCAAAAGGGTTTCTGAAGTGATTGGATTTGTTTGGTTTAAAGTAGTCCAGGAAGACTTTTAAAAAGTAGTGGCACTCATGTAGTTCACACGTTCATATATTTGTATCATTTGTAAAGTACCCTCATGTGTGTTAACTATGGACTCTTCAGGCTATCTCTGTGTGGGAGGCAAAACAGTTTGCATCCTTGGAAGGGAAATGATTAGCTCAAACTCACACAGCTGATACATCAAGACTAGAGTAGAATCTAGCTTTTCTGCTTCCCAGCTCAGAGCCTTTGTCACCCTGCTAATATGTCTGGAAAAGCAGTGGAAGATGGCCCTGGTGTTTGGGCCCCTGCACCAAGATGGAAGACCAGAAGAAGCTCCTGATTCCAGGCTCTGTCTGGCCCAGCCTTGGCCTTTGTGGCCATTTGAGGAGTGAACCAGTGGATGGAAGGTATCTCTCTGTAACTCTGCCTTGCAACTAAATAAAATCAGGAAGGAAGAAAAGAAGAAGGGTGGGGAGAGCATTTGACAGAGTGGCTAAAATTCCCCTTGGGGTGCCCCTGTCCCATATCAGAGTGCTAGAGTTCGAGTTCTGAATCTGCTTCACATTCTTGTTTAATGCACACCCTGAGAAGCAGTATATGATGGCACAAGTACCTGAGTCCCTGCTGGCTGCTATAGCCAAAGTATCAATTAAAAGTTGTTCTTGAAAGTCCATCCCAAAGGAAAGGTGAATTGACTTTCCAAGGGTTAGTTCGAGGTATGAAATGGGAGCTTAGTGCCTAACATTCTGGATTCCAGAATGTCTGGAGCTTCCGGCTTTGTGGCTAAGCCTGTGGTTTCAGGTATATCCATCAGATGGCACTGCTGTGTTATCCATCAGGTAGCACTGCTGTGTTCCTTTGAAATGTTGGCAGTTAAGGGGCCAGGAGATGTGAGGTTGCACCTGCCCTGCCCCTTACTTCAATTGGATTATTCATTTTGGGATCAAAGAGCCCCCTCTCTACCCAAAGATTACTCTACTTTCCTTTAACCGGTTCAAGGCTTACCAGGCTACCCTTCTCCTCAAACCTATTTTTATTTGCCTGTTTGTTGCTGTTTTTGTTCTGTATGATCCTTCACTTCTGTTCTTCTCGTTACATTTTATCCATAAGGAATATGTCACTGTGCTCCTTTCACATGCTAATTTTGTCTCCTCTGTCCATCTAATACCTCCTCTGTACATGCACACACGCACACACACATGTGCACACACACAAAACCTATATGCAGAAGATGCCCCACTCCATTGATTTCAGAATCTTTCTCTGTTTACTTGGGGTCAAGCAAGATTAGTAAACGATTTACTGCCTTCACAAAGACTTTGAGGTAGAATGGAGGATGGGAGTATGTGTATCCACAATCTTCATACAATTGGAGGAGAGCTAGAAGAACATCAGAAGTAAAACACTATGGAATCCTATGGGTTAATTAACATTGATGGGCTGGGGGCATCAGGAGACAGGACCAGAATTGGAAATGTACATTTGGAAAGCCAAGCAGCAAGTGGGCAGAAGAGAGCCTCAGGCAAAACTGAGAAATAATGGGAAACTGTGGAGCTAGACTGCCTAAGTTCCATCCTAGCTCTCTCATCATTTAGGTGTGAGACTTTGAGAAATTTCCTGATTTTTACATGCCTCAATTTCTTCATTTATACAATGGAGAAAACGTCATAATACCTGATACACAGTTCAAAAAATTCAAAAGTTTCTGAAAATTCAGTTAATTTCATGTTTATTTATTTATTTATTTATTTTTGACAGGCAGAGTGGACAGTGTGAGAGAGAGACAGAGAGAAAGGTCTTCTTTTGCCGTTGGTTCACTCTCCGATGGCTGCTGCGGCTGGCGCGCTGTGGCCGGCGCACCGCGCTGATCTGAAGCCAGGAGCCAGGTGCTTCCTCCTGGTCTCCCATGCGGGTGCAGGGCCCAAGGACTTGGACCATCCTCCACTGCACTCCCGGGCCACAGCAGAGAGCTGGCCTGGAAGAGGAGCAACCAGGACAGAATCCGGCGCCCCAACGGGGACTAGAACCCAGTGTGCCGGCGCCACAGGTGGAGGATTAGCCTAGTGAGCCGCAGCGCCAGCCTTAATTTCATGTTTATATCTGAACTGGCATGAGGCTTTTTTAAGTGTTTATGTTATTTAATGTGAATATTTCTACATGTTGCAGTAGAATTTTTAAATCCCAAAATGTATCCGGCTTTTGAGGTTTTTAACAAAAGATATTGTGGGAGCCGGCGCTGTGGCACAGCAGGTTAAAGCCCTTGCCTGCAGCACTGGCATCCCATATGGATGCTGGTTCGAATCCTGGCTGCTCCACTTCCAGTCCTGCTCTCTGTTATAGCCTGGGAAAGCAGTGGAAGATGGCCCAAGTCCTTGGGCCTTTGCACCCACGTGGAAGACCTGGAAGAAGGTCCTGGCTCCTGGCTTCGGATCACCTCAGCTCTGGCAGTTGTGGCCATTTGAGGAGTGAACCAGCAGATGGAAGACCTCTCTCTGTGTCTCTATCTCTCTCTGTAACTCTGTCTTTCAAATAAATGAAAAAAGCAAAACTCAGTATCTAAAATTCAAAGAAAATGATTTTTATAAAAGGATATTTTGGACTTTTATCACCTATCTTACAGATTTTTTAAAATGATTAAATGAATTAATATGTGTAAAGGGCTTAACAGTGGTTTGTAGTTGAAGATTCAAATATGGTAACTCTTATTTCAAAAAAAATTTATAAAGCATTTATCACCAATTTAGGGATTCAGAATTTCTTTTTTGGACAGGCAGAGTAGACAGTGAGAGACAGAGAGTAGGGTCTTCCTTTGCCGTTGGTTCACCCTCCAATGGCCACCACAGCTGGCGTGCTGTGACCAGCACACCACGCTGATCCGAAGGCAGGAGCCAGGTGCTTCTCCTGGTCTCCCATGGGGTGCAGGGCCCAAGGACCTGGGCCATCCTCCACTGCACTCCCGGGCCACAGCAGAGAGCTGAACTGGAAGAGGGGCAACCGGGACAGAATCCGGTGCCCTGACCGGGACTAGAACCCGGTGGCCGGCGCCGCAAGGCGGAGGATTAGCCTGTTGAGCCACAGCGCCGGCCCCGGGATTCAGAATTTTATATCTGGGGAACTATTGAAGGTTTTTGAAGGAGGAGATAATATGGTCTTATTCTTATGAAGTAATCTTGATGTTGGTATCAATGATGCCTAATGGGGTGGAGCTCCCTGACCTGAGACAGGGAGAATAGTTAGGAGCCTTTTGTAATAATACTAGTTTAGATGAAAGATGATTAGGTCTCAATTAGAAGAACTATAGAGATAAAGAGAAAAGGATGGTTTCAAGACATTTATCGTGTAAGATATGCAAGATTTGTGATGTGGATGGTAAGAGAGGGAGCAGGAGAAAACTAATGGCACTTCCAACTTCAGGGACAGTGTTGTTTGGTAGTGTTTAAACTGAGTCTGGTCTCCTTTACTCTCTTTGTTGTACAATAAGGGAAGTGAATTCTAGAGAAAAGACCTGATGAAGGGTACACTGTGAGTCACCAGGGATGGGCCTAAAATCTAGGTGTTCTATTTGTCTGTCACTGTATTATGATCATTTCTATATTGTATTAAATTATTCCTATATATATTAAAGCATTTGTTATGTTGGAAAAATCTGACTGTGGCAGTTCCTGCGTTGGTTCTGTGGAGATTGTTGTGACAAGTAGTCATAGGCTCTCTGTTTCATGTTTCTCTGCCTATTTGGTGCCTCCTCTGTCCCTCAAGAACTGTCAGTTCTTAAACTTTGTGATGAAGCAAGCATCATAGTTCATTTATTGGTTCCATATTGTAGAGGAGGCAAAGATACTCATTCCCTCAAGAAATTTGTGCTCCTCTGTCCTATACTTTCTGCAATCTGTCCTCAGGAAATAACTCAAGTTCATAATTTTCTCTTCAGGGTGAAAACCAGAGGATCTCCATCTGAGGTATTTTAAGGTTTCTCTTTGTGAACAATGTCATTGGTATTTTGATGGGAATTGCTTAAATGTATAGATCACTGTGAATAGTATTGGTATTTTAACAGTGTTAATTCTTTTAATGCATGGACACAGGGTGTCCTTTCCTTTTCTTTGTTTTCTCTTCAATCTTGTTTTCTTAAGATTTATTTATTTGAAAGATGGAATGTGAGAGAGAGAGAGAGAGAGAGAGAGAGAGAGAGAGATCTTCAGTCTGCTAGTTCACTCCTCAAATGGCTGCAGGGCCTGGGGCTAGGCCAAGCAGAAACTAGAAGCCAGGAACTTCTTCCAGGTCTCCCACATGGGTGCACAGGCCCAAGCACTGGGCCATCTTCCACTGCTTTCCCAGACCATAGCAGAGAGCTGGATCCAAAATGGAGCAGCCTGGACTCAAACTGGTGCCCATATAGGATACTGGCACTGCAGGTGGCAGCTTTACCCGCTAAGCCACAGCGCGGACCCCACCTTTATAATTTTGAGGTCCATTTATTGAGGGTTTTATCATGTAAACTTCCCTGTTAATTCTTCTTTTGGCTTGAAGTATTGTGTTTTAACTTTCATTTGTTTCAAGACATTTTTATTTAATTTTTAATTTTTTATTGTTCATTCAGGAGCATGCTGTTTAATTTCCATGTATTTGTAAATTTTCTATTCTTTTTTTTATTGATTTCTAGTTTTATTCCTTTCTCATATGAGAGGATATGTGGTATAATTTCAACCTTTTCAAATTTTCTAAGACCTGATTTGTGGCATAATATATGTACTATCCTAGAAAATGTTCCATGTGCTGGTGAAAATAATGTGTATTCTGTAACTGTTGGGTGAAAAGTACTGCAAATGCCTGTTAAGTCAATTTAGTCAACAGTAATGGTTCAACTCTGATGAATATTTGTTTGTTGGTTTTCTTTCTAGGTTATCTGTCCATTGATGACAGTGGGGTATTATTAAAGTCTTCAACTATTATTCTATTATAGTCTATCTCTCCCTTTAGGTCTATTAATGTTTGTACATATATATGGCTGATATGTGTTTTTATGACTGCTATATCTTCTTGCTGAGTTGATTGTTTTATCCAGAGGTAATGTCTCAGGGTCAGATGTTGTGGCATAGTGGGCAAAGTCGCCGCCTGCAATGCCAGCATCCCATATGGGTGCTGGTTTGAGTCCTGGCTGCTCCACTCCAATCAAGCTCTCTGCTAAAAGCCTGGGGAAAGCAGTGGCAGATGGCCAAGTGTTTGGGCCCCTTCACCATGTGGGAGACCCAGATGAAGCTCCTGGCTCCTGGCTTTGGCCTGGGCCAGCTCTGGCCATTGTGGCCATCTGGGGAGTGAAGCAGCATATGGAAGATCTCTCTCTCTGTCTCTCCTCACTCTCTGTAACTCTTTCACAAAAATAAGTAAATCTGAAAAAAGATATAATGTCTTCATCTCTTTTAGCAGTTTTTATTTAAAGTCTGTTTTACCTGATATGAGTCTAACTACTCGTCCTTCTTTTGGTCTCCATTTTGTATGGTATATCTTTTTCTAGCACTTCACTTTCAGTTTATGTGGATCTTTACATATGGAGTGAGTTTTTTGGTAGGGAACATAGAGTTGGGTCTTTTTTATTGATATCCATTTGGTCAATCTGTATCTTTCGACTGGGGAATTTAATCCATTCAAGGTTAATATTGATAGATAAAAACTAATTCTGGTTGTATCTGCTGTGTTGTCTTTTCATGTTTATTTCTAATTCAGGACTCCATTTAGTATTTTTTGTAATACTGGTCTTGTGGTAATGAATTCTGGCAGCTTCTACTTGTCTGGAAAATATTTCTCCTTCACTTCTAAAGGATAACTTCAGTGGTTATAATATTCTTGGTAGCAAGTTTTTTTTTTTTCCTTTTAAGATATTTAGTATATCATCCCACTCTCCTCTCACCTATAGGGTTTCTCCTGAGAAGTCAACTGTTAGTCTAATTGATTTTACTTTATACATAATTTGATATGTTTCTCTTATTGTCTTTAGGATTACCTCCTTGTGCTTAACTTTTGACAATTTGAATATAAATGTGCCTTGGAGAAGATCCTTTTGGATGAGTCTGGTTGGGCTTTGAGCTGCCTGTACCTGGATGTCCATACCTCCTTCAAGACTTGGGAAATTTTCAGCAATTATTTCATTTGATAGATTCTCAGTGACTTTTTCTTTCTCTTCTCCTTCAAGTATTCATATAGTATGAATATATGCTTGCTTAATGGCGTCTCATATGTTGTATATGCTTTCTTTTTTTATTCTTTTCTCTTTATTTTTGTTTTATTGAGTTATTTCAATTCTTGTCCTTATCAGAAATTCTTTCTTCTCCTTTGTCTGTTCTGCTGTTGAAACTCTCAGATGTATTTTGTATTTCATTGATTTTTCCGGCTCTAAAATGTGTTGGTTTTTTAAAGTGATTTCTGTCTCTTTATTGAATTTCTCATTTGTGTCATCTATTGTTTTCTTCACTTCTTTAAACTGTCTATATTCTCTTGCGTCTTATTGAGTTTCCTCAGGATCATTATTTTTAGTTTTTTTTCAAGCATTTTATAGAATTCCTTCAGATCAGGATCTATTTCTGGAGAACTATTGTGTTCTTTTGGAGGTGTCATGCTTCCTTGCTTCTTCAGATTTCCTGTGTCCCTATGTTGACATTTATGCAGCTGACATAATAGTTCCCCCCTTTTTTATAGAGTAAGTTTCATTGGAAAATACTTTTTAAATTATATTGACTAATGTTGGGGCTTGTTGGACTATGAACCCAAGTCCCAGCTCTGGTAAATGTTAATAGGCCCTTGTTCCCATCTTACAGGATGAATACAGGTTATTCTGAAGATTACATTCTGGCAGGTATGGGTCTGGTGCAATTCCCTAGGTCCTGCACAGTATTTTCTGATGACCCTGAAGAATCTAGTACTAATACTGACAGTCCTAGAGCTGCAGGATCCAAGGGGTTCTCAGGGATTTTGGCCTGGCAGTCATTAGTCTGAAACAGAGAAATGCAGCTAGGTCCTTCTAGATTCCATAGGTCATGCGAATTACTCCAGGGGTTGTAGTATAAGCAGTGACAGTCCCAGAGTTGCAATATACAGAGGAGATTGTGCGTGGATGGTGCTGTGGCTTGTCCCCTGGCCACCCAGCACTCTGTGGTAATAGCTGCAGAAGGGGCTTCCTCAGGTCTGGTCCTCAGGGATTTTGTATGGGGTGCTGCTGGCAATTAGCTCCAAGAAGCCAAGGGGAACTATTATACAAGACATAGATAAAGCAAGTTCAGTTCCAGAACTTGTGCCCAAAACTCCCAAAACTGTAGAATTCACAGGAACCTGCTCTTTACCCTGGAAAGTGCCCTTATTTTCTCTGGGGGCTTCTGTTAGTAAAGAGGGTGCTTGCTTGCTTCTAAGACAGATGGAGTTCAGCAGCTATCTTAGCAGCAACACAAGTCCCACAGTTTGGAGACAGAAAGCGTCATGTAGGGTTCCTTCTTGGGAGCTGGGTAGTCCCTTGGAGCCCAGTCAGCCCTCTAAACTTGATTTAAAGTCAGTGAGGACTGTGGAATTCTCCCATAGTTGGGGCTGCCCATCTGTGGCAGTAGTGTAGGTTGCAGCACTCTTCTTGACAAGATGGCATCCACCAGCAGGAAGATGGAGGAGTGGTGAGTGGCATTCTTTGTTCCTCTTTCTACTGGCCTTCACAGTCTGTGCTGTTGCCGATCTCATCACTTCCTCACTGAAGTTTTTCCCTCAGTCAGTCTCCTCAGTTCTAGTACTTGATATAGAACCCTTTACCAGCATGATAGCTTCCCCTGGCTGGGGAGCCAGAATAAGAGTGGCAGCAGGTCATGGTGGTGCTTTGTTTGTCTCTCTCTGTGTTGGTTTTCAGCATCTATGTGCTATTTGCAGTTCTCATAACTACTTTACTGAAGTGTTCCTTTAGTCAGTCTCCTCAGTTCTAATATTTTATCTATAGAACTTTTTCTCAGCAAGATGATATCACCTGACATGGATGTTGGGGCAGGAGTGGTGGCAATAGTGGCAGAATGCTTTAGTTTTGCCCATTTTTTAACTTAATATAAATCATACTTTGTTTTTGCGAATCATATTGTTGTGTGCAGATATACTTTGTTCTTTTCCAACTGCTATTTGCTCATCTGTTATATGAGTATGAAAACTCTACTTACCCACTCTCCTGTTGAGAAACAGTTAGATTGTATCTAGCCTGTACCTATTATGAACCATGTTGCTGTAAACCGTCTTGTACCTCTCTTCTGTGTCGCATATACAGGAGCTTCTTCAGTGCATATCCACAAGATTGGGGTTGTTTATATATGAATGGATTCAAATTTACTAGAGAAGGGCACATAGTTCCCAATGTGGTCATGCCAATTTACAGTACCATACATAATGTATGAAAATTTAGTTTTCAATGTGTTTTCATCTACACTTGCTATTGTCTGTATTTTAAAATATTTTGAGGTGTCTTCTTATGGGTTTAATTTGTATTTCCCTGATTACTGATTAGACTGGTCATATTTTTCATTCCTTTATGACCCTTCAATACTTTTCTTTTTTGTGAAGTGGCTACTCATGTATTTGGCCTATTTTTTTCTGTTGGGATATTTGCCTTTTTCTTTATTTTATTTTTTTGACAGGCAGAGTGGACAGTGTGAGAGAGAGAGACAGAGAGAAAGGTCTTCTTTTGCCGTTGGTTCACTCTCCGATGGCTGCTGCAGATGGCGCGCTGCGGCCGGCGTACCGCGCTGATCTGATGGCAGGAGCCAGGTGCTTCTCCTGGTCTCCCATGGGGTGCAGGGCCCAAAGACTTGGGCCATTCTCCACTATACTCCCGGGCCACAGCAGAGAGCTGGCCTGGAAGAGGGGCAACCGGGACAGAATCCGGCGCCCCAACTGGGACTACAACCCGGTGTGCCAGCGCCGCAAGGCAGAGGATTAGCCTATTGAGCCGCGGTGCTGGCCTTTTTCTTTTTTGATTTATAGGAATTCTTTATATAATTGCATGCTGTTTTATTATATTTTCCTTTTTGATGCACAATTTTTGCTTTAAAATTATTTGTTTAGTTGAAATGCAAAAAAGACAGAACCAGAGATGGATAAGAGAGATCTCTTGCCTGCTGATTCACTCCCCAAATGCTCGCAAAAGATGGGGCTGGGCCAGGCCAAAACCAGGAGCCCAGAACTCAATCTGTGTCTACCACATTGGTGACAGGAACCCAAAATAATTGAACTATCACCATTGCCACCCAGAGTGCAAATTAGCAGGAAGCTGGAATCAGAAGCAGAGCTGTGACTCAAATCCGAGCACTCTGATTTGCGATGGATATACTTGGGATGTCAAATGCCTACTCCAATGCACATCCTTTTCCTCAGATTGCAAGCTTCTGGAGGGCAGGGACCATTCCTTTTCCTCTTGAACACTCTTTTTCCACCTTACCCACTCAGCTGGACCTGAGGAATATTGGATAGTAGACAGGGAAGATCTAAAAATGGTCAATCTTGGTCAGAGGCAAGTTGAAATGAACACCTTCCTGGATCCTTGACCTGGAGTCATCATTAAAAAAAAGACTTATTTTGGGGCCTGCACTGTAGTGCAGCAGGTTAAAGCCCTGGCCTGAAGTGCCAGCATCCCATATGGGCACTGGTTCTAGTCCTGGCTGCTCCATTTCCAATTCAGCTCTCTGCTGTGGCCTGGGAAATCAGTAAAAGATGGCCCAAGTCCTTGAGGCCCTGAACCCATGTGGGAGACCCGGAAGAAGCTCCTGGCTCCTGGCTTTGGATCGGCACAGGTCTGGCCATTGTGGCCATTTAGGGAGTGAACCAGCAGATGGAAGACCTCTCTCTCTACCTCTTTCTGTAACTCAAATAAATAAAATAAATCTTTAAAAAAGACTTATTTTTATTTATTTGAAAGATAGAATGTGTGTGTGTGAGAGAGAGAGAGAGAGAAAAAGAGAGAGAGTACCTTCATTTATTGGTTTACTCCCCAAATGACTATTCTCAGTGGGGGCTGGGCCATCAGGTCTCTAACAATGGATGGCAGGTACCCAAATAATTGAGCTATCTTCCACTGCTTTCCCAGGTGCATTAACAGGGAGCTGGATCAGAATTGGAGCAGCTGGGACTGAAACCATGATTCCAATTTGGGATGTTGGCATCGAAAGTGCGCTGCACCGTAATGTCATTCCCTACCTAGAGTTACTGAGGAAGGTAGGAGTAGTGGTAAGGAAGTGACACTATTTTAACCCCTGTATGCCAAACTCAACACTCTGTTGTACCATCTTGTCACAGAGTGACCTTGAGAGACACATATTACTCTCATTTTTTGATGGAGGAGGCACAGAGCAGTAAAGTCAAACATATCCATAATGTTCCTACTTTTTATTACCTCTGTAATCAATATGCCTGATCTAAATTGCTTTCATCTTCAAACATACAAAGCCTAGTTCTTCCTCTATGCCTTTGCCTTTATGATTTCTTAAAACTCGAGTACTCTTTCCTTAGCTTAATGACTCACTCTCATTTCATCCAATGTCACATGGCAGATATTTTTCCTGACATCTCAAGTAAAAGCCCTTGATAGTCTGTTCTCTTACTGTATTTCGTTTTCAGAGCATTTGCTACCACACAACATGTTGGATATTTGTTTTTTGTCTGTCTCTTCCCATTAGAATATAAGATTTTTTTAATATCCTGTGTGGGAAGGGTCCTTGTCTGACTTGTTTGCCTCTGGTCTTACTTACTAAATAGATGAAGTATATAGTGGGTGCTCACTTAAAATACACTGAAACAAACAATAAAAGTCACTTGCCCAAGGTTATGCAGCTACTCATTGATGAAGTTAGCTTTCTAACCCAAGCCTGTGGAACTCAAATCTGATATTCATTCTCCTACTTGGCAAAAGCCCTTCCTCTTTCTTTGGTGACTAATGGGCAGAATTCATACTAGACATGGAAAGAATATAGTCTTGAGTAAGGTCAAGAACAAAGAGCAAGAATTAGTAAAGAAGAGGCAAAGTGATGCCTTGGGGAACTTGTGTGCAAAAGACCTATTCTCCCTAGTGAGAAGAGGGAGTGGGCAAAATATGTGAAAGAGGCAAGCAAGTATAGTTGAGGGGAAGCCTGTAGCTACTATCTATATGGTATGGTTTCATAGGCACCAAGAAGGTTTCCTCCTAAATTTCTTTCCAAAGTGCCTGAAATTTAACTTTCAATGATTCATGTATTTTCAGGGAGTTGCCAATGAGTGTTACAGAAGAGAAGACTGGCTATGAGCTTGTTTGTTCAAAAGGGAATTCTCTGAATCTTGAGGCAGCTCTTTGTGAGGATCTGAGAAACCATTTGGGAAGAGCATCTCAGAAACCTGGGGTGTTGGGAGGGCTACAGAGCACATTGGGAAAAGAAAGGGATGAGACTATACCCCCTTTGCTGAGGTGCTCTAGTCCCCTGCTGCCCAAAGTTTGCTCCCAAGATCATCAACATCAGCATCATTGGCAACTCACTACAAATGTGAAATCTCAGATACTACTTCAAACCTATTTAATTAGAATCTACATTTTAAATAGATTCTCACATTATTCATGTACACATTTCAGTGTAAAAAAGCTAAGATTGTTATTTGTAGTTGTAGTTCTTTTATTTCCATTGAGAAGTTAGAAACTTCTAGAGTAGCAAAGATGCATTTCAGAAAGCAGTGTGTGGGTCCCAGTTTGCTTCCGCCTGGCCTCACTGCATTCTTGGTATGCTCTCACTACTCCCCAGTGTTGTTCCCACTGTCTTCCCTTGAGTATAACCTGAGACTTGCCCCAAACAGACTTGGGGGTTATCTTTTGACATTCATCAGTGGGAAAATTTATGAAAAGGTAAAGATAGAAAAGCTAAGCAAGGATAGGCCTTTGGTCTAGAGATTAAGATGCCAGTTAAGATTAAGATGTGCCCCCTTAGGGGCTGATGTTGTGACACAGTGGGTTAAGCCACCATCTGCGATGATGGCATCTCTTATCAGAGTCCCATTTTGAGTCCAGGCTGCTCCATTTCTCATCCAGCTACTTGCTAATGCACTTATGAAAGTAGAAGAATATGGCCCAAGTATTTGGGCTCTTGCCACCCACATGGGAAACCCAAATGGAGTTCCTGGCTCCTGGTTCCTGGTTCCTGACTTCAGCCTGGCCTAGCCCTAGCTGTTGTGGCCATTTAGTGAGTGAATCAGTGGGTGGAAGATTCTTTCTCTGGCTCTCTTGCTCTCTCTCTCTCTCTCTCTCTCTCTCTCTTTGTAACTGTGCCTTTCAAAAAGACAGTTACAGAGAGAGGAGAGACAGAGAGAGCTCCAGGTCATCCATCTGCTGGTTCACTCCCCAAATGACTGCGATGGTCAGGACTGGGCCAGGCCAAAGCCAGGAGCCAGGAGCTTTTTCTGGATCTCCCACATGGTAGCAGGGGTCCAGGGACTTGGGCCATCTTCTGCTTTCCAAGGCACATTATATGCACAGAAGTGGATCAGCAGGGACTGGAACCAGTGCCCATATGGAATGCTGGCACTGTAAGCAGTAGCGTAACCAGCTATGCCACAGTGTAAGGCCCTAATAAATCTTAATAGGGTGCCAGGGATGGGATCAAAGCCTGGGTTTCTCCTGAATGCAGCTTCCTGCTAATGCAGATCCTAGGAAGCAGTCTTGATGGCTCAGATGACTAGGTTCCTACCACGCACGTGGGAGACCTGGATTGAGTTCTAGGCCCAATCCAGGGAATGAACCAGCAGATTGATGCTGTCTGACTGTCTCTCTCTGTCCTTCTGCTTCTCAAATACATAAAATTAAATTAAAAACAAAATTACTAAGCATACATAATACATAATATAGTCAGATTTTTCAGGGTGAACCTTCTTTTTCATATAGCATTTTTCATCAACACAAGAGCCCTTTGGAAGGATATGAAGTATAAGCTTCTGATCCTGCAGATGTAGAAAGCACAGCAAGAGAAAGCTTCCCTGAGGCTCATTTGCCTTCTGTCAAGCTAACTACACCATCTCTTGCCCCAGATAGGGTATTGCTCTTCAATCATTTTGCTTGGGTTTTATCTCAATCAGGCCCCTCCCAACAACATGGGGCAAGCACCATCCTATCTCTTTCTATGTGGCATTGGCCAGCTATGAGCAAGAAGAAACATCATGGACCTCTTCCTTACTTTCAAATTCCCAAATGACTTGCTGTCCTTGTCCCATAACTCTAGTTCAGAATAGATTTAAAGGTGGAGAAATGGACATTTGTGTGTTTTTTTGTTTGTTTTTAAAGATTTATTTGTTTATTTGACAAGCAGAGTTACAGAGAGGCAGAGAGAGAGAGAGAGAATCAGTCAGTCTTCCATCCATTGGTTCACTCCCCAGATGGCTCAACTGCCAGAGAGAGAGAGAGAGAGAGAGAGAGAGAGAGAGAGAATCGGTCAGTCTTCCATCCATTGGTTCACTCCCCAGATGGCTTAACTGCCCGAGCTGAGCTGATCTGAAGCTAGGAGCCAGTAGCTTCTTTCAGATCTCCCACGTACGTTCAGGGGCCCAAAGACTTGGGTCATCTTCCACTGCTTTTCCAGGCCATAGCAGAGAGCTGGATTGTAAGAGGAGCAGCTGGCACTCGAACCATTGCCCATATGGGATGCCAGCACTGCAGGCAGAGGTTTTACCTGCTATACCACAGCACCAGCCCCTGGACATTTGTTGAACAGCAAGAGAATCAGGTAGTTGGGAAGTTTAAACAATGGGTGCTTTGGAAAGTGGCTGACATAAAACCTGGTCACTTTCCGGTTCCCTGTGTATGACTCAAGTTCTTGGGATTCCTCCCTCTGCTTTTGGAGCTTTCTGGTATGATTCACAGAAGAGAGTGTCTCCCCCTTTCTTCCTCCCAGTCCCACTGTGATGATGTGATCTGCTGGTGTCAACTTTATAAATTGACAGGGATAACGAGACCTTAAGCAAACAATGCACATAACCTGACTGATAATGGGTATACTTATGCTAAATGGAGGCCCATTTGCACACCAAGGGAGCAGCCTGCACTTTGAGGGTTAAAGCACTGTGAGGTAGCTGTAGCACTGAATGCTTTAGTCAGGAGAGTGACAGCAGTAAATAATTGTAAGGGTTGAAGTATGGAATTAAGACTCTTAAGGAAAGGAAGAAGATGGAAAAATGGGCAGAAAAACAGGGCCAGAGAAGCTGAAGAGGCAAGACAGGAACATTTGCTTGACACTTAAGCTTTTGTGCTGAAATTTCAAAATTTGATTTTGAGAAAGGAAGCTCTCTGATTGAAGAAGGAATGTCTTCTGACTGATAATGCAGAGAAGTAATAGCAGCTCTCAGATCTGGTTATATGTTTGAAAGAATATCTTCTCAAAATAGGTCTAGATATTTAGATATTGGAACTTGCTTGTTAAAGTAAAGAATCTTGAACTTCTCTAGATCATCTGGTATATGAAGGCTATTTGGGCTGATGCCAGGGAGATGCATCAAGCTGCCCGAGGTGTTGATTAACGGGGTTTGGGGAGAGAGCCTTAGCTCCTAATTAACAACAAATGTTCACGGAATCCAAGACAACACTGATGAAATTCGAGCCCATTCTTAGCCCCTAGTTCTCAAACTCTAGTGTGTTTCAAAATCACACAGGATGCTTATTAAACATTTAGATTTCTTGGTTCCAACTCTCAGTGATTCTATTTCTGAAATAATCTAGACCTCATTTTGAGAAACATTGTCTTTGAGGAAAGATATTGACCAAATGAAAGAAAGATTTGTAATGAGCGATATTTCATTCCTTCTTTGGGTCCATGTGTTCCTATCAGTACTTAGCATTTTGAGTTAGTCACGCCAATGTTTCCCATGGTCTCATATAGTTTTTTGGGTCTGTAGATATGTATGTGCAAATTAGTCAGTGTCCTGTGAAATGGAAGGTAGGGTCATGAAAAGCTAAGAAAAATGTCTGGTCCCCATATGTGAAAGAGCCCTCAAACAAAGCAGGGGTGTGATTGGATGAGTAGGCAGGAGAGGGATTGGAGGGTATGGGACCATATAGCTTCCAAAGAAAAGAATTCAGGCCAGCGCCACGGCTCAGTAGGCTAATCCTCCACCTTGCGGCGCCGGCACACCCAGTTCTAGCCCCGGTTGGGGCGCTGGATTCTGTCCCGGTTGCCCCTCTTCCAGGCCAGCTCTCTGCTGTGGCCAGAGAGTGCAGTGGAGAATGGCCCAGGTGCTTGGGCCCTGCACCCAATGGGCCCTGCACCTGGCTCCTGCCTTCGCCCACGGCGGCCATTGGAGGGTGAACCAACGGCAAAAGGAAGACCTTTCTCTCTGTCTCTCTCTCTCTCACTGTCCACTCTGCCTGTTAAAAAAAAAAAAAGAATTCAGGGAGATGTGAGCTTTGGCTTTAGGGGAGTTGATGTGGGGAAGAAAGAGCAGAGTTTGTGTGGCTCTACCCTTATGTAGTAGGGACAGTAAGAGGAATGCAATATTTATTGAATAATTAGTGTATATGCCTGAAAGCTATAGGAGTAGGTTTAAGCTCCACAAAAGGCAAAATTTCTAATAATGAAATGGACTGATATTGAAGTAGTGAGCTGCTCATTACTGGAGGGGTGCAAGCCAGTGAGATCTTTGTTTTATGGGAATGACACAAGGAAGATTTAAACATCAGGTGATGATACTGGCCATGGTGATTGAGGAACAGGGGGATAAGAGGGCTGGACAAGATCACCTTTAAGGTCCTTTGGAAAAACACCAAGAGCCAGGGAAGTTAGTCTTTGGAATGCTTATGTGACTTTTTTGTGCTTTTTCATTCCCAGACTCTTTGTGCTGCCTGTCTAGTCTGTCAGGGACAACAGCGAGGCTTTAGGCTCGAGCAATCCCCTTTTTCTCTCCAGAGGTATTGGCATTTTGAAAGCAGACCAGCAGAAGAGGTAATGGTAGCATTTTAGAGATCAGCCAGCCTTTTGTGAGCAGGCAACCTGAAGCATCAATATAGACACTGTTGTTGATACTGTTATTCTATATAAGGTTGTTCCTGAGGTTAGAGATCCTCTGTTATAGAGCTTGGGACCCTGTAGGCTTATCTAACTACTAATATTGTTTTGCCCCAGGTTTTGAACCTCTCTGTCTTTAGAGAAATCTAGGAAATTGTAAACAGTTACCAACATCCTGTCTGAGGATTTCCAGCTCTGGGTTTTCTGGTAATTAAAAAGATGTGCAATTTTACAACATCATTTGTGTGTTTGTGTGTGTGTGTATAATTGTAGCAGAGAGAGAAAGAATGGATAATAAGAAAACAGCATAGATGTGAAAGCTGTAAAATAGGCTTGAATTTTAAGCAAAAGGATTGAAGCATGAGGTACATTCATCTGCGGCTGTCTGACCTTTTGATTCTGTGTGAATTTCTAAAGAAGGGAGGTGTGAGGGAAGGTGGCCTTGTGGATTATGAGAAGGCCAGCTGTGCTGGGAGCAGTCTTGTTGCTAAGGACCTCGAGCAAATTGACTTCTTTCTCTGGTCCTCACTGCCATTGTTTGTAACATGACACCTGATGCTTTATGGTCATATAAAAAGGTAACATTCTCATTAATCCCACCTCCAGTCCTTGAATGCTCACAGGGAACAGTTAGAAGGGCCCTGAGAGACCAAGAGAAAGGCAGCAGAAGGTAATAATTAAGAGCACAGCTTGAGCCTCAGCTAGTCCTTGGTCGCAATCATCTCTACTCTTTTTTTTTTCTTTTTGACAGTCAGAGTTAGACAGTGAGAGAGAGAGAGAGAGAGAGAGAGAGAGAGAAAGGTCTTCCTTTTCCTTTGGTTCACCCCCCAAATGGCCGCTATGGTAGGCATGCTGCACCAATCCGAAGCCAGGTGCTTCCTCCTGGTCTCCCATGTGGGTGCAGGGCCCAAGCACTTGGGCCATCCTCCACTGCCCTCCCGGGCCACAGCAGAGAGCTGGACTGGAAGAGGAGCAACCGGGACAGAATCCGGCACCCCGACCGGGACTAGAGCCTGGGGTGCCGGCGCTGCAGGCAGAGGATTAGCCTATTGAGCCGTGGCACCGGCCCATCTCTACTCTTACCTAGGAGCTATGTGGCTTTGGGCAAGTCACTTAACTTCTCAGTGTTTCCATTTAAAAATGAATGCCTAATAGCATCTGCCTCACCAGATTGTTGGAAATATTGGGTGAGACAGTGGTTGGTAGTACTCAGCACAGGGTAAGGACCAAATAAAATTAGCTATTATTGTTGTCATTGTATCACTGCCTCTATTGCTCTGGGCTTTCATCCACATCACATGTGGATAGGAGGTATGTTGCTTAATCAGGGACAAATTTGCAGATTATGATTATCATAAGCAGGAAAAGCTCTGTCATCCTGCACCCTCAATGTTGTCTGAGACACTTAAAGTTGTGTCTTCTGCTCCCATGACTTGTAGGAAGTTGAGCACATTCTGCTGGGTCAGGCACATCCACAGGTTTGGGTCTCCTACTGCCCTACTGGCAGGGCAGTGTTCCTGTTGGTTTGGAGATTGTGAACCAGAGGATAGTGCACTGTTTCCCTTTGGCTGAGAAATTGCCTAGGGAGCAGAGGAAATTCAGGCTTGGGTGGGGCTAGGCTTTCTAGCTGTTGAGCAGGAACAGGAGGAGAGGGCTCCAGTGAGGATGCCTCAATGGAGAAGGAGACAAAAGATAGACAGATGAGGCTCCAATGACTTCAGGAGCACACCTGACTTACTTAGGCCGTATTCTAGTGTTGACTAAATGGCTTCTACGCTAATTTCTCCCATCCAGTCTCCCATATGTGTTTGGAAATGATGCTTCCTGGCAGGTCAATGAACCACATTTATGGAAACTGTATGTTACATACCAAGAGGCATGGTTAGGGACAAAACTCTGAGGCTGGACTGCCTGGGTTTAAATCTTCTTCAAAAGTTACCATTGTGCCCATTTCCTCATCTACAAAATGCTGATAATAGTTTCTAATTGGACTTTCTGTTGGCATTAAGTGATTAATAGATGAAAAACATTCAGAACAGTGCCTGGCATACAGTGTCCTCTCTACAAGTGTTTATTATTGCCTCAAATCAACAAGCAGTTAAATCAACCATTAAGCCTTCAGTACTGACTCCGTGCTATGTTGGCCATGTGTAGTTCACAAAATGATGTGATAACTGCTCTGAGCTACCTAACAAATATAGACTAGTATTATTACCTTTAGGTGTTAACAGGATGACTCCATGTGGTATTGGGTATGCCCAATGCATCATAATTAAGGACAGGGGCCAGCGTTGTGGCTTAGTGGGTGGAGCCACTGCCTGTGATGCTGGCATCCCATATGGGTGCTGGTTTGTGTCCCAGCTACTCTACTTCTGATCCAGCTCCCTACTAATGCACGTGGGAAGAAAGTAGAGGATGGCCCAACTGCTTGGGCCCCTACACCCACATGAGAGACTCAGATGAAACTTGTGGCTCTTGGTTATGGCCTGACACAGGCCTAGCCGTTATAGCATTTCGGGAGTGAACTAGAAGATAGAAGATCTCTCTCTCTCTCTCTCTCTCTCCCTCCCTCCCTCCCCCTCTTCCCCTCTCCCTGCCTCCTCCTCCTTCTCTCTCTGTAACTCTGACTTTCAAATAAATATGTCAAAAAAGAG
This sequence comes from Sylvilagus floridanus, assembly GCA_949820135.1. Lineage (NCBI taxonomy): Eukaryota > Metazoa > Chordata > Mammalia > Lagomorpha > Leporidae > Sylvilagus > Sylvilagus floridanus. Next base: position 86,203,779 of record OX463223.1, read on the forward strand.
GGACAGTGGCAGTGGTTGAATACTGGGAATACTTAGTCATGTTGCTGATGAAGCTTAGGTCTGGGGTAACAGGAAATAGATAACATGAGAACAGCATCAGAGGATGTTATGATTGCCTATCCACACTCAGTCCTTTGAAGGCTATGGTAAACTGATAGAAACAAAAGCTGTCCTTCCCAGCCTTCTGGACTCTGTCCGTGGGAGTCTGGCTCTAGAGACATTTCAGCTTAGCAGGCAAGTTTCTAAGTTGCAAATATTATAAGTTGACTTAGATTTATCCATTCGAGGAATACATTGAGGGATATTGGGGAACTTCCAGAATTTCTAGGAAGGCCAAAAAATAAGTTTAAGGTTTACCAGCCAAAAAATAGTCACTTAAAAATCATACTAGAGGACTTGTTGATTATTAAGGGTATTACTACAGTTGCCATCACCTGGCATTGGATGCTAATGGTCTGTATCACCAACACTGCTAACACTGGACACTGAAACCCTCCTAGCTGCCATTTTGACTCAGGAACTCACTCATGGTACTGTATCATCACTGCTGTGCATAATTAATGCTTACTTACTTCCAGACATCCACAGTGAAAGTCTCTGTAGGTCTCCCTGGCTGAGGGTAGGTCCACTTGTCTTCAAGGGAAAAATGGGAAAGCAAGTTTTTTGATATTTTTGGTTTATCTGCTTGTACATGGGCAAGGTTCTTCAGGGGGAATATTCCCCAAACATAGGAAGGGAGTGTAGAGTCTGGGTGGCTAAAAAAATAACAGATGGGCTCCATGCCGTCATCATAAAAAGAACACAGTTAAGAGCCAAGACATTGGTTTTCAAACTGCAGAGTTCAACCCATTAGTGGCTCGTGAAATAATTTTAATGAGTTGTGACTAGCATTTTCAAAAAATGAATGTGATTGAATAAAATAGGAAAAATCAGAGGTTTTTAATAAGACTGAGCCATAATGAAATCACCCACATACAACTGATTTTGAACTATAAAAAAGAACAGTTTCATATAAATCAACCTAATTCATCGGCACATAAAATGTATTTTTTAGGATTTGTAATGAAAAATATTTAAAAGCCACTGAAGTAAGATTGCCTTTCTGCCTCTTAGAATTTGTGTATATGACAAATTACAGACGCCTAGGCACTCAGTGCTATGTTTCCAATTGGCAGTGTGGAGGAGTGGGAAGGTCATATTGAGCAGATAACTCCAGAAGGGTTTTCTGGAGGTGAGAGAACTTGGGCTGGTCTTGTTAGATGGCAAGGTCTGATTAATGATGGAGAGGGGGGCCATGGGTTGGAATATATTCCAGTAGAAGGCAGCAGCAAACTTGAACCAGGAGTCTGCCATGAGCACAGGCTTATGGGTGGTGTTCTGGGAGTTGGGGTGAGGAAAAGGCAGTCTGATCTCTCCAGTGTCATGCTCCTTGGGAGCCAGAGCATCAAGATTAAACTATATTTTCCCCTTTGGCTTAGATATGTGTGGTCATGCTATGTTGAGTAGGAGATTTCTCAAATTCTAGATTCTCAGGACCATGGAGACTTCTTCAAAGTTGTTTAGTCCATCCCGTTGCCTCTGTAGAGGCCTCTGTCAGACAAATGAAAATATCTCTTTTAAAAAAAGCTCTGTAGAGAGAAATACTATGCAACCTCTTTCTAGCTGCCTGTTTCACTGCTTGATAGCTTGTGGATGGGAAGTTCTTCTCTTGTCATATCCTGCCTCACTTTAAAATCTTTTTATCATGTCCTTGTCTTAGTGCTCATGGTAAGCAATAGCTTTCCTTTTTTCTTTCTTTTTTTTTTTTTTTTTGACAGGCAGAGTGGACAGTGAGAGAGAGAGACAGAGAGAAAGGTCTTCCTTTGCTGTTGGTTCACCCTCCAATGGCCGCCGCGGATGGCGCGCTGCGGCCGGCGCACCGCGCTCATCTGATGGCAGGAGCCAGGTGCTAGGTGCTTTTTCCTGGTCTCCCATGGGGTGCAGGGCCCAAGCACTTGGGCCATCCTCCACTTCACTCCCGGGCCACAGCAGAGGGCTGGCCTGGAAGAGGGGCAACCGGGACAGAATCCGGCGCCCCGACCGGGACTAGAACCCGGTGTGCCGGCGCCGCAAGGCGGAGGATTAGCCTGTTGAGCCACGGCGCCGGCCAGCAATAGCTTTTCTAAAGATGGCTCTATGTGCTGATTATCTCTCTTTGTACAGAGACCTGCATAATTATGAATAAAATATGTCAAATTTGCTCTGAGAACAGAATCAGGGCCAAAGAGTTAAAAAGTTACAGGGAGGCCAGTGATTATCTAATAGAATAAGGAAAATGTGAAAGGATTAGAGGTGACCACAAGAGGAATACCTTGGGGCTGGCGATGTGGCATAGTATGTAAAGCTGCAACCTGAGACACCAGCATCCCATTTGTGTTTCAGCTGCTCCACTTCCAATTCTGTTCCCTGCTAAGTTGTCTGGGAAAGCAGCAGAAGATGGCCCACTAGTTTGTGTACCTGCCACTCACATGGGAGACCCAGATGAAGTGTTTGGCTCCTGGCTTTAGCCTGGCCCATTTCTGGCTGTTGTTGCCATTTGGGGAGTGAACCAGCAGATGGAAGACCTCTCTCTCTCTCTCTCCTCTTCCTCTCCTTCTCTCCCTCCCTCCCTGTTTCTCCCTCTCTTTCTGCAACTACAACTTTCAAAATAATCTTTAAAATAATACCTCAAAAAATCAATGAAGTAGACAACAGAAAAAAATTTTTAAAGAAGAATGCATTGAGAGACCTGTTTCTAAAATATTTAATCAGAGCATAGGTAATATGCTGCAGTTGTGATATTTGTATGGGGGGGTTTGTCACTGGAAGATCTTTAAGACGATTTGCCGTTGATTTTTATTCCTCTCTCCCTTTGCCCCTTACCCTGTGAGTTCTGTGCTTCTAAATCCATGCAGTGACCTCAGCCCTCTTTCAGGGCAGAAAGAAAACAGCCATCTTTGGCCAACAGATTGAGACTAGCTATGGGAACAGAACCTGAGTCTGATAGTCTCCAAAGACTGGCTTATTTTGATAGAACAAACTTGCAAGAAATACTCAATTGTGAACTATTTTGATTATTTTTCACTTAGTGTACATGGACTAAGGCTGACAGGTGTTACCCAGCTCTTCTTGTAATTGACTTTTCTGAGCAAGAATGACCCTAAAATACCTGATCAGCATCCCAAGCTCTCCAGAGACAAAGGCCAAGTCCCTCTTTGTTTCCCTACCCCAGCCCTGCTAGTTAACGTCTACATAAATGAATTCGTGGTTTCCTATGCCTTATTCTCTAGGCTTGAAGCATCTGTTTCCTCTCAGCCTTTCTTCTAAGAGCAACACCCTAGGCTCCACAGCAGTTGGCTGACATCTTTTTGTTTCTCTTCCTCCTGCTTATCCCCATTGAGACTTTGCCTGTGAAACAGAGCTGGTATGAATTGTTGTTCTCATCTCTTCCTGCTGCTTCCTCTTTGCTCCCTTTACCACAGCACTCTCTCCACACTTCCTGCCCCAGTCCCCTCCACACCCTCTGTAAGCCAGCCTGGAGATTCACAATATGGTCCCATGGTTTACCAAATAGGAATTTCCTCTTCAGCAAATTGATATCTTTCTCCAACTTCTCTACTTTGACTTTACAGCTCCCTTGGAAGATCCAAATGCCCAAATGGAGGTACTGGCTCTTGGTTTTGGCTTGGCCCAGGCCTGTCTATTCCAAGCATTTGGGGAGTGAACCAGAAGAGAGAAATTCCCCTTCTCTCCCCTTCTCTCTCTCTCTCTCTCTCTCTCTCTCTCTCTCTCTCCTTCTATCATTCTCCCTATCAAACGAATCTCTTTTTTTAAATGTAGAGGATAACAAAGGCACCAGAGTTATTAAAAGGCTAGGATACTGTCCTAAGGGAAAATAGCAAATGAAGAAACATGTATTCAAGAAAAGAAAAGAAAATTCAGTAAGAAATGCAAGAGTCTGTGATATGTCAGCCAAAGTTGCTCCTTCCCTTCTCCCCTTTAGCTCATGGAGCCAGATTCCACTTCATTCACCTACAGCCAAGAATAGAGGACTCTGTCACTGCAGTTCCCAGTGTGAGGGCTTTCTTCCCAAGAGGTGTGGGATGTCAGCATTTCTCATCAAGCCCCCAGCTACCTATTGCTGAAACTCAGTCCCAATGCAAGTACAGTTGTTGTTGGTGGTGGGTACTCTTTTTCTGTCCAGCCCCCATTGTAGACTGGAGATTGTCCTTTGGGCACATGATACTGAGAAGACTGGGTCCTTGGACACTTTACACCAGGTCTTGAAATTGTGATTCCACACTAGGGGAGACATATCCATGAATGAGTGATGAATTAATAAATTAGTTCTAAATTTTAAAAGATTTATTTATTTATTTAATAGGCAGAGAGAGAGAGGGCAAGAGAGAGGGCTTCCATCCACTGGTTCACTTCCCAAATTGCTGCAATGGCCAGGGCTGGCCCAGGCTGCAGCCAGGAGCCTGGAGCTTCTTCTGGGTCTCCCATGTGGGTGCAGGGGCCCAAGTCTGCTGCTGCTTTCCTAAGTGCATTAACAGGGAGCTGGATTGGAAGTGGAGCAGCGGCGCCCATATGGGATGCTGGCCATGCATAGGGTGGCTTCACCTGCTGTGCCACAGCACCAGCCCCTAGGGTTTTTTAAACAGATTTATTTATTTGTTTTGACAGTGTGGAGTATCAGTTGTTTACAATAGGGATCTTATGGCTTACATGAGCTGCAGCTCACTGCAGCTGCCCAGCATCTCTAGAATATTACCACAAATTACTAGTCTGCGAAGAGGTCAGAATTCAAAATTTAAGGTAAAGGTTCTATGGAATATATATTGCTTTCCCACCATTGTAAAGTGGAAAAAAATCACAAGTTGAGCCATTGTAGATTTGAAACTGCCTATACACAAGTCACTTGTTAAATACTTGTAATAAAAAATCTGGAAAAGAAATTAAGAAAACAATTTCAGTTATAATTGCATCAGAGGAATTAACATACATAAGATATTGTTGACAAGAAGTACAAAAGTTATACTCTGATGATCACAACACATTGTTGAAAGAAAAGAGATCCAAATAATTAGAAAAAATATCCCATGTTTTTGGGTAGGATTTCCCAATATTGTTAAGATGGTAGTACTCTCCAAGTAGGTCTACATATTTAATACAGTCTCTGTCAGAATCCCAGCTGACTTCCTTGTAGAAAGAACTAGGCAAGCTGATTCTAAAATTCGTATGGAATTGCAGTGGATGAGAATGGCCAAAGCAATTGTGAAAAAAACAAGAACAAAGTAGGACTGACTGTTATTTCCTGCAACATTACAGGCACCCAGACTGTGTGGTGCTGGCATAAACATTCAGAAATAAAATGATAAACCTATATTCAACTGATTTTCAACACTGAGGCCAAGAGCATCCAAAGGAGAAAATATTAGTTTCTTCAGAAAAATGGTGCTTTGAGAACTGGATTGCCACATGCAAAAGAGTGAAGTTGGATCCTTATCACACACCGTTATAAAAATAAACTAAAGACAGAACAAAGACCTATATATAAATGCTAAAAATGTAACTCTTAGGAAATGTCTTAGTCTATTTTGTACTGATATACTAGAATGCCTGAGAGTGGATAATTCATAAAGAACACAGATTTATCATAGTTCTGGAGGCTGGGTGAGGGGCCCACATCTGGCAAGGGCCTTCATGCTGTGCTGTACCATGCCATAGTGAAAGATGGGAGGACAATGGAGTAGGAGAAAGACATGGTCAATCTAATTTTACAACAAACTCATTCTTGCTATAATGAACCCACTCCTGTGATAATGGCATCAATTCTTTCATGAGAGCAAAATTCTCATGACTTAAATACATTTTTTTTATTTTGACAGGTAGAATTATAGACAGTGAGAGAGAGAGAGAGAGAGGGAGAGAGAGAGGGAGGGAGGGAGAGAGAGAGAGAGAGAGAGAGAGAGAGAGAGAGAGAGGTCTTCCTTCTGTTGTTTCACCCCCCAAATGGCCACTATGGCCGGAACTACGCCAATCTGAAGCCAGGAGCCAGATGCTTCCTCCTGGTCTCCCATGCAGGTGCAGGGGCCCAAGCACTTGGGCCATCCTTCACTGCCTTCCCGGGCCATAGCAGAGAGCTGAACTGGAAGAGGAGCAACCAGGACTAGAACCCAGTGCCCAAATGGGATGCCGGCGCTGCAGGTGGAGGATTAACCAAGTGAGCCACAACGCCGGCCCCTTAAGCACATTTTAAAGATCCCACCTCTCAACACTATTGTACTGGGGATGAAATTCTCAACACATCAACTTTGGGTGAAACATTCAAATCATGGCAGGAAAAAAAAAAAACGATGGTAAATATGACTTTGAGTATGGCAAAGGATGCCATATGATACTGAAAGCATGAACAACAAAAAAATAGTCCTTCATCCAAATTAAAAAAAAAAAAAAACCTTTGTTTTCCAAAGGGCTCTATCAAGAAAGTGAAAAGGCATTTCACAGAATGGCAGGAAGTATTTGCAAATCATGTATCTGATGAGGGACTTGTATACAAAATACATGAAGTACTCCTACAACTCAAAACCAAAAAGACAACACAGTTCTTAAAATATGCAAAGGATCACAATAGATGTTTCTCCAAGGAAGTATACAAACGGCCAATAAGCACACAAAAATATGTTTGATACCATTAGTCACTAGGGAAGTGTGAATTAAAAACCACAATGGGATACTGCTTCACACTCACTAGGATAGCTAGAAGCAAAAAGTGTTGCCATGGAGATATAAAAATTAGAACCCTCATACACTGTTGAAAGGAATGTAAAATGGTATAGCCACCTAGGGAGACAGTCTGGCATATCCTTAAAACATTTAAGCCTACAGTTACCATATGACACAACAATTCCATTCCTAGGCATATACTCAAGATAAATGAAAATGCATGCCCACCTCAAGAATTGTACATGTTTTATACCATATTAAAAAGATGGAATGTCCATAAGCTGATGAATAAACAAAATGTGATATATTCATACAATGGGAAGTTATTCAACCAAAAAAATTAATGAAGTACAGTTACATGTTCTAATATAGGTGAACCTTAAAAACATGTTAAATGAAAATATATGTCAAAAAAGGACACATACTATATGATTCCATTCGTATGAAATGTTCAGGACAGGGGAAATACACAAGAGGACTTTAAAAAAGTTTGTGGGCAAATGGAATTCAAAATTGTGCATTTTCCAGGAACCTTTTGAAACTCTCTCATATAGAGACAGAAAGTAAATAAGAGGTTGGTCTTACCTGGGGCGAGTGGTGTAGATCTGGGGTTGGTAGATATAGGGTTTCTTTTTGAGGTAAGGAAAATATTCTGTTGGTTATGATTGTACATGTCTGTGAATATACTAAGAACCATTGAATTGTAAACTTCGTTTGAAGTAGCTTTTTAAGTTTTTAAAAATAATTATCAAATAAGAATAGAATATATTCAAGGTGTGCAATATAATGATTTGAAAAAATAAATAGCCTGAATGACTGGATATGGTAGGCATGCCTTCCAGAATTCCTTTCTTTCACTCTTTCCCCAAAAAACAGGGATCTAAGAAGTGTGAGAGAAGGAATATTGGATGTGGGGCTTAGCAGATGTGTGTTTTAGGAAAAGCTCAGCCATTGACTTGTTTTTCTGAGACCTGGGTTAGCCACAATTTCTCAACCCTCAGATTCCTTCTCTCGGAAGTGGAGTTGTGAATATTAAATAAAATGGTATAGATGCAAGGTATTGGGCAAGGAAAATCCAGTACAAACTTGAGCTTCTACTTTGCCTTGGGAATATGCGATGAAGGGGGAAATAATTACTCAGTTATCTTAGTAACATCAGAGATCTGGTAAGAGGTTTTTGAAAATAACCAGTGAGATAATGATTCAAATAAGGTAGTTAGAATTACAATCATTTATATTTATAGGATACTTCTACTTTGAAGAAGAAAGAAGCCTTAAGGGTATTTTCTTCTTTTTTAAGATTTATTAATTTTATTTGAATGCAGAGTTACAGAGATGCACAGGCAGAGAGAGAGGGAGACAGAGAGAGAGGTCTTCCATCTGCTGGTTGACTCCTCAGATGGCCACAACAGCTAGAGCTGTGCCGATCCGAAGCCAGGAGCCAGAAGCTTCTTCTGGGTCTCCCACGTAGGTGCAGGGGCCCAAGGACCTGGGCCATCTTCTACTGCTTTCACAGGACATAGTAGAGAGCTGGATCTGAAGTGGAGCAGCCAGGACTTGAACTGGTGCCCATATGGAATGCCGTCACTGCAGGCGGTGGCTTTACTTGCTATGCCACAGTGCCGGCCCCTGAAGGGTATTTTCTTTTCTTTTTTTAAAATCTTTTTTTTTTTTTATTTGACAGATAGAGTTAGTGAGAGAGAGACAGAGAAAAAGGTTTTCCTTCCATTGGTTCACCCCCCAAATGGCCACTATGGGCGGCACTGCGCTGATCCGAAACCAGGAGCCAGGCGCCTCCTCCTGTTCTCCCATGTGGATGCAGGGGCCCAAGCACCTGCCTTCCTGGGCCACGGCAGAGAGCTGAACTGGAAGAGGAGCAACCGGGACTAGAATCCGGCACCCATATGGGATGCCAGAGCTGCAGGCGGAGGATTAACCAAGTGAGCCACGGCACCGGCCCCCTTGAAGGGTATTTTCTTAGCTACACATCTTCCCTATGAAGTAAGGTGATAGTACAGAAAGTTCTTCACTGAGTTCTGAGTGGGAAAACTGGTAGTCCAAGAGCTGAGGATAAACCCCTTCTTTAGAGAAGATCCTCCCACTCTGGAGCCTGTATCACCTCACTACCTCTCCAAGTCATCCCTGTGGCTGTCTTCAGTTGTTTGCAATGCAGTTAAAGACCATTCATCCTTGCTTAAAATTCTTCTTACAAGTTGTTTTTGCTTCATCATATGCTATGTCCCTCTTCTTTTGCCATCTTCCAGAGTTCCACTCTTCCTTTCACCTCTTGTTCCTCCTTTTTAGGGACCTGTCTCTTAGTATCTGCCAATAGTAGACACACCCTGAATGCTCTCCTACCCCCGCATGTCTCTATGGAAACCAGACAAAAGAGGATTAGAAAGGTGACAAGAGAAGTAGGCTTGTTTTAGTCCCACTGCCTGAATTCTGTCAGAGCTTAATGGAAAGCTAGGTGCTGGGTACTGAGGTCTAGATTTGATTGAAAGCAAATGAATTTTAGACATGATTTTAATCACTAAGCTGGACAGCTACATTTAATATTTTCCTCTGAAAATAGTGCCTACTTGTTTCTTGATATTCACTTAATATGCATGGATTATTCCAACCCAACCCTGGATGTCAGTTTCAGTTGTTAATGCTACATGTAAGACATCTAAAAGCAGTGATTTAGTTTGAATCTAATTCAGGAAACCAGAAAATTGATCAACTGTTTCACTCCAGTAGTCATTTGGAGCTGTGAAGTTGCTAGCTAGGGCTAAAATCATATTCAGTCTTGACTTTTTCAGCAATTAACCTAACATACAATTTTTAAAAGCTAACCAGACGTTTAATAGCACACACATTTGAGGTTAAATCTTTTTATGTATGAAACTCATATGAAGCTGTTCATAATTTCTTCAAAAATGTATTGGAATGAGACATTCCATAGAGATAAATTATCCAGATAGCTGAACTAAATTCAATGCTGAAATTTTTAGAACGTTTAATGCTCATTTATATGGAAGATGACCTAAATATACATTATACATTTCCCTTTCTTTTTAGTATAAAACCAGGACATCTAAAGAACACAAAACAGGGCCGATGCTGTTGCATAGTGGGTAAAGGCACCGCCTGCAGTGCCGGCATCCCATACGGGCTCTGGTTTGAGTCCCGGCTGCTCCACTTCGGATCCAGTTCTCTGATATGGCCTGGGAATGCAGTGAAAGATGGCCCAAGTGCTTGAGCCCCTGCACATAAGTAGACCTGGAAGAAGCTCCTGGCTTCTGGCTTCAGATAGGCATAGCTCCAGCCATTGAGGCCAATTAGGGAGTGAACCAGCAGATGGAAAATCTCTCTCTCTCTCTCTGTCTCTCCTCTTTCTGTTAACTCTGACTTCCAAATAAATAAATAAGTAAAATCTTTTTATAAAATGAACACAAACAACTCAATAGGAAAACAAAGACCAATTAAAAATGGGCAATAGATATATAAACAGGAATTGTGTAATGTCCATACAGGGTAAATATGGTTATTATTTCATACATTTAACATTTTTGTGTGGATATACACAAAAATCCTACTTTCCAGGTTTTTTTTGTAGAGAAACATACAATAAATTAACATTATCTATCTTAACCCAACTGTACGATAGAATCACAGAGCTTCTTATCCCTGTCTAGCTATAACCTAATACCCATCAATCAACTTTTCTCAGTGCCTCCCTTTCTCCTTCCCTCCCCAGCTACTGTTAAGCACAATTATATTTTCGACTTCTATGGCATCACCTATATTTTGATTCCATGTATGAGTGAGACCTTGTGGTATTTGTCTTTCTGTGCCTGGCTTATTTCACTTAATATAATAATCTCCACTTTCACTCATGTTGCTGCAGATTACACGATTTCATCCTTTTCATGGCTGATTAACATCCCATTGTGTATACATACCACATTTTCTTAATCCATTGATCAATGTATGGACACTTACGTTGTTTAAATACCTTGGTTATTGTGAATAGTGCTGCAATAAGCATTAGACTGCAGATGTCTCTTTGACAAAGATATTCCCTTAGATACATTCCTTAGATATACACCCAGAAGTGGGATTGTTGGATCATATGGTAGTTCTGTTTTTAATTTTTTGAGGAATCTTCATATTGTTTTCCACAATGGCCACACTAATTTACATTCCCACTAACAATGTGTAAGTGTTCATTCTCTCCACATCCTCACCAACACTTGTTATCTTTTTTCTTTTTTATAAAAGCCAATCTTACATTAGTGAAGTGATACCTCCTTGTGATTTTGATTTGCATTTTCCTGATTATTAATGATGGTAAGCATTTTTTTTCATGTAGCCTTTGGCAATTTGTATGTCTTCTCTTTGAAAAATTTCTAGGCCGGCGCCGTGGCTCAACAGGCTAATCCTCCGCCTTGCGGCGCCGGCACACCGGGTTCTAGTCCCGGTCGGGGCGCCGGATTCTGTCCCAGTTGCCCCTCTTCCAGGCCAGCCCTCTGCTGTGGCCCAGGAGTGCAGTGGAGGATGGCACAGGTGCTTGGGCCCTGCACCCCATGGGAGACCAGGAAAAGCACCTAGCACCTGGCTCCTGCCATCGGACGAGCGCGGTGCGCCGGCCGCAGCGCGCCGGCCGCGGCGGCCATTGGAGGGTGAACCAACGGCAAAGGAAGACCTTTCTCTCTGTCTCTCTCTCTCACTGTCCACTCTGCCTGTAAAAAAAAAAAAAAAAAGAAAAAAAAAAAAGAAAAATTTCTATTTACAGATCTTTATAGATCTTGGATATTAATGCCTTCTCAGATATACAGCTTGCAAATATTTTATCCCATTCTCTAGATTATCTCTTCACTGTATCTAATGCTGCTTTTGCTGTGCAGAAACTCTTTAGTTTGGTGAAATCTTGTCTATTTTTGTTTTTATTTTCTGTAGTTATTAAGGTCAGATCTAGAAATTCCTTGCTTGTTCCAGTGTCCTGAACTGGTTTCTTTATGTTTTCTCCTCATAGCCTGAAAGTATCATATCTCACATTTAGGTCTTCAGTATATTTTGAGCTGATATTTGTACATGGTGAAAGATAGGGGTCTAGTTTCAGTCTTCTGCCTGTGGATATCCAATTTTTCCAGCACCGTTTATTGAAAAGATTATCCTTTTTTGAGTGCATGTTCTTAGTACCTTTGTCAAAGATCAATTGGCTGTAGATATGTGGGTTTACTTATAAGGTCTCTGTTCTGTTCCTTTAATGTTTGAATCTGTTTTTATGGCACTTCCATGCTGTTTTAATTACTATAGCTGTGTTATATATTTTAAAGGCAAAGTGTGTAATGGATTCCTGCTTTGTTCTTTTTGCTCAAGATTGCTTTGTACATTTGAAGTCTTTTGAGACTCTATACAGATTTTAATGGTGTTTTTCCTAGTTCTGTGAAAAATGTCATTGGGGCTTTGACAGGGATTGCATAGAATCAGTTAATCGCTTTAGGAAGTATGCATATTTTGTTTAGTTTTGTTTAAAGATTCTTTTAATTTATTTGGAAGACAGAGTGACAGAGAGGGGCAGAAGCAGTGTTATATTTCATCTATGGATTTACTTCCCAAAAGGCTACCATGGCCTTAGCTGGGCCAGACCAAAACCAAGTTCCAGGAACTTTATCTGGGTCTCCCATGTGAGTGGCAGGACCCCAACTACTTGGTCATCTTTTGCTGCCTTTCCAAGCACGTTATCAGGAAGCTGAATGTGAAATGGAGCAGCCAGGACTCCATCTGGCATTCCCATATGGAACAACAGTGTCACAGGCAGTGGCTTAATTGGCTGCACCACAATACCTGCCCCAGCAACTTTTTTTTTAATTAACCTTTGTTTCAAACTTTATCCCCAGGCTTCCTCAGCTTAATTAACTGTAAAGAATGAATTGTATAGAAGCAAAAACTGAGGAGACCAGTACTGTCTAAGGGGCTTGAGGTTAAAATATTAGAGATCTAGATTCCATCAGATCATAAATAAAATAATTTTAAAGCAGTCATAAAATAGCAGCTCCCAGTAACTTCTTCAAGTTTTACTTTCCTCAGAAGTTGACTCCATTCAGTTTGTCTCATTCTTAAGAAGCCTCATCAAAATTCTCCACAAGGTCTGGAACTTCATCATTATCATCCTCTCCAGTAGCAAGTGGTGCTTTTCCATCGACAGATTGGGTAGAGCTTCAGCCAGCCTCCTCAAACTAGTCAGGCTGTCTGCACCAAGCTGGTTTAAAATGCTAGGGAGCATTTCTGTTGGCTGCTTTGTCTCAGTGTGGCCTCTAATAGTGAAAGTGTTTGCTGCCAGAGAATCCTGAACATTAGGGTTGTTAAAGTGGATCGTTGTTGTTGGTTTGTAAACATAGTCACCTCTTCAATAACGGAGGTATTGTTTACTCCTAATTTCTTTAAGAAGAACTAAAGTTTTTTGTTTGTTTTTTAATCATCTACTGTCGCTGTTCTGTGAACCAACCACCCTCTTTCTTATTTTTGTTAAAGATTTATTTATTTATTTGAAAGTCAGAGTAACACAGAGATAGGAGAGGCAGAGAGAGAGAGAGAGAGAGAGAGAGAGAGAGAGAGAGAAGTCTTCCATCTGATGGTTCAACTCCCCAATTGGCTGCAACGGCCAGAGCTGCGCCGATCTGAAGCTAGGAGCCAGGAGCCTATTCTGAGTCTGCCTTCCCATGCCACAGCAGAGAGCTGAATCAGAAGAAGAGCAGCCGGGACTAGAACCGGCGCCCATATGGGATGCTGGCGCCTCAGGCCAGGGCGTTAACCCGCTGCGCCACAGCGCTGGCCCCCATTCTCTTTCTGCAAGCAGTTCCTTTCCCACCAATGCACACTTGAGCCTGTAGTTTGGCAAGTTTTTCTTTGTTCATGATGGTTTCTTTCATTTTGAGCAGAAATGAGGCTGCATGGGGGACTAGGGTTGGTGCTCAGGGAGTCTTGGGCAGCTCAGCAAAGATTGAGCGCACACATATGGGGATGCAAAATGGCTAGTTCAGCAAACTCTTTTTAACATAAAGGACTAGATATTAAATGTTTTAGGCTTTTCAGGGTCATGCCATTTCTATTGCAACTACTCATTCTGCTTTTTTTTGTACAAAAACGACCATAGAAAATATGTAAATGAATGAATGTGTTCCAATAAAAACTTTCTTTATAAAACAGGTAGAAGCCTTGGTTTCCCAGCCCCTGATTTAGATCATCATTATTGTGCCTCCTCTGTATGCTATGCACTTGGTAAGCACTGAGGAAAGCAAGGCAAAGTATGCTGAGGGCAGGTCCTTTTGTCTGGGTCATCTTCAGTTACTCTGCTGCATCATGAGGTGCCTGGCTGGATAGCGTGTAAAGTGCCTCTCAACTCTGCAGTTGTGGTTGATGCATAAATACACAATGTGTACCTGGAATACTTCTTTTTTGCTAATTAAAAGGTGTTCATTTAATACATAACCATTTTAATATTTCTTTTTTTAATTTATTTTTTTATTTAGTAAATATAAATTTCCAAAGTACAGTTTATGGATTACAATGGCTTCCCCCACCCCATAATTTCCCTCCCACTCACACCCCTCCCATCTCCGACTCCCTTTCCCATTCCATTCACATCAAGATTCATTTTCAATTATCTTTATATACAGAAGATTGATTTAGTATATATTAAGTACAGATTTCATCAGTTTGCACCCACACAGAAACACAAAGTGTAAAATACTGTTTCAGTACTAGTTATAGCATTACTTCACATTGGACAACACATTAAGGACAGATCCCACATGAGAAATAAGTACACAGTGACTCTGTTGTTGACTTAACAATTTGACACTCTTGTTTATGGCGTCAGTAATCTCCCTAGGCTCTAGTCATGAGTTGCCAAGGCTTTGGAAGCCTTTAGGGTTTGCCGACTTCAATCTTATTCAGACGGGGTCATAGTCAAAGTGGAAGTTCTGTCCTCCCTTCGGAGCAAGGTACCTCCTTCTTTGATGGCCCATTCTTTCCGCTGGGATCTCACTCACAGAGATCTTTCATTTAGGTCTTCTTTTTTTTTTTCCAGAGTGTCTTGGCTTTCCATGCCTAAAATACTCTCATGGGCTCTTCAGCCATATCTGAATGCCTTAAGGGCTGATTCTGAGGCCAGAGTGCTATTTAGGACATCTGCCATTCTATGAGCTTGCTGTGTATCCCGCTTTCCATGATGTATAGTTCTCTCCCTTGTTGATTCTATCAGTTAGTATTAGCAGACATTAGTCTTGTTTGTGTGATCCCTTTGACTCTTAGACCTATCAGTGTGATCAGTTGTGAACTGAAATTGATCACTTGGACTAGTGAGGTGGCATTGGTACATGCCACCTTGATGGGATTCAATTGGAATCCCCTGGTACGATTCTAACTCTACTGTTTGGAGCAAGTCCGATTGAGCATGTCCCAAATTGTACATCTCTCTCTCTTATTCCCACTGTTACATTTAACAGGGATCAGTTTTCAGTTAAAATTTAAACCCCTAAGAATAATTGTGTGTTAATTACAGAGTTCAACCAATAGTACTAGAACAAAAAAAAAGAAAAAATACTAAAATGGATAAAGTATTATATTGTACATCAACAGTCAGCACAAGAGCTGATCAAGTCACTGTTTCTCATAGTGTCCATTTCACTTCAACAGGTTTCCTTTTTGGTGCTCAGTTAGTTGTCGCCGATCAGGGAGAACATATGATATTTGTCCCTTTGGGACTGGCTTAATTCACTCAGGATGTTTTCCAGATTCCTCCGTCTTGTTGCAAATGACTGGATTTCATTGTTTTTTTACTGCTGTATAGTATTCTATAGAGTACATGTCCCATAATTTCTTTATCCATTCTACTGTTGATGGGCATTTGGGTTGGTTCCAGGTCCTAGCTATTGTGAATTGAGCTGCAATGAACACTAATGTGCAGACAGCTTTTTTGTTTGCCAATTTAATTTCCTTTGGGTAAATTCCAGGGAGTGGGATGGCTGGGTTGTATGGTAGGGTTATATTCAGGTTTCTGAGGAATCTCCAGACTGACTTCCATAGTGGCTTCACTGGTTTGCATTCCCACCAACAGTGGGTTAGTGTCCCTTTTTCAATTTTAATTTTTTTTTTTGACAGGCACAGTGGACAGTGAGAGAGAGAGAGACAGAGAGAAAGGTCTTCCTTTACCATTGGTTCACCCTCCAATGACCGCTGTGGCCAGCGTGCTGCAGCTGGCTCAATTTTAATTTTTAAACTAACAAATAAAAATTGTATATATTTGTGGTGTACGGCATGATATTTTGATAATGCACATATTGTAGAATGATGAAATCAAGCTCGTTAATATATCCATTGCGATACTTATTTTTTGTGGTGAGAACATTTAAAATCTAATCTCAGCAATTTTTCAGTATATGATATATTATTATAATCACCATGTTTTAAAATGGATCTCCTGAATTTATTCCTTCTAACAGAAATTTTGTATTATTTGGCTAATATTTCCCTACCGCTCTAACTCCACATTCCTGACCCCTCAAGTCCCTGGGAACCACCATTCTATTGTCTGGTTCTATGAGTTCCACTATTTTAAATTCCGAATTTATTTGAGATCATACAGTATTTGTCTGTATGTGTCTGGCTTATTTCACTTAACATAATATCCTGAGGCTCATCCATGTTGGCAGAAATGGAAAGATTGTTTTGTTTTTCAAAGTCTGAATAGTGTCCCATTTGTATGTATGTGTGTGTGTGTGTATGTGTGTGTGTTTGCTTGTGCATGTCCATTGATGGACACATAGGTTGATTCCATATTAAGGCTATTGTGAATAATGCTGCAATGAACTTGGAAGTGCAGGTATTTCTTCCACCTTCTGAATTCATTTCTTTTGGTTATATACTGAGAAGTGGGATTGCTAGATTATTTTAATTTTTTGAGGAAGTTTCATAGTCTTTGTCATAATGACCACACTAATTTACATTACCATCAATCACTCTACATGGCTCCCTTTTGTCCACATCCTTGCTAGTGTTTATTTTCTCTCATTTTTTTTGATAATAGCCTTCTTAACAGGGGTGAGGTGATATTGTCCCTTGTGTTTGTCATTTCCCTAATGATTAGTAATGTTGAACATTTTTCATATACCTTTTTGCCATCTGTATGTTTTCCTTTGAGGAATGTACATTCACATCTTTTACTGATTTTTAGATTGAGCTGTTTGTTTTCTTACTGTTGAGTTATTTGAATTCCTTCCTTATGTATTTTGGATATTAACCCCTTATCAGATGTAGGGTTTGCAAACATTTTCTTCCATTCTGTAGGTCATCTCTACTCTTGTTTCTTTTGCTGTGCAGAAGCTTTTTAGGTTGATGCAGTCCTATTTGTCCATTTTTGCTTTTGTTGCTTTTGCTTTTGGATTCCTATACATTCTTTTTGCCAGAACCAGAGTCGTGAAGTTTTTACCCCTAGTAGTTTTTACAGTGTTGAGTCTTATGTTTAAGACATTAATAGCTTTTGTGTTGATTTTTAAAGAGAAGATGAGATGAGGGTCTAGTATTATTCATGTGTATGTGGATATTCAGTTGTCCCGCCACCATCTATTGAAGCGACTGTCCTTACACATTGTGTGTCTTTAGCACTTTTGTTGAAAATTGATTGACTGTAAATGTGTGGATTTATTTCTTGGCTGTCTATTCTGTTCCATTTGTCTAAATGTATATCTTTGTGCTGGTGCCATACTGTTGAATTACTATAGGTTTGTAATAGATTTTGATATCAGGTAGTGTGATACCTCTGGCCTTGCTCTTTTTGCTCAAGGTTGCTTTTGTTATTTGGTGACTTTTGTGGTTTCAATTGAATTTTAGGATTGTTTTTGTATTTCTGAGAAAAATGTAATTGGAGTATTTATAGGGATTGCATTGAATCTCTAGATTGTTTTGTGTAGTGCTATGGTATGAAAATGATTTGTCCTGTGAAATTCATATTGAAATTTGCTTGCCATTGTGACTGTGTTGGAAGGTGGAGACTTTAAAAGATGATTAGATCTGTAAGAGGGCTTAATGTCTTATAGAGTAGGTTATTATAAAGTATTGCCACCTCTTGTGTTTTTATTATAAAGTGAGGCCACCCCTTGTGTTTTATCTCTTCTGCATGTGCTTCCTTGCCCTTCTGCTTTTCCTGCCACGTTATGATGCAGCACGAGGTCCTCACAAGAAGCCAAGCAGATGCCAGCACCATACTTTTGGACTTCCCAGACTCCAGAACTGTAAGCCAAAATAAGCCTCTGTTTTTTATAAGTTACCCAGTCTGAAGTATTGCGTTATATAAACAGATGCAGACTAAAAGAGGTTGTGGTAGAAACATTTTAGTAGTATTGGTTTATGTTCTAAAGACACAAGTTATTTTTGCAGTTATTTGTGTCTAATTTCTTTCATCAGTGTCCTAGAACTTTTAATGTATAGTTCTTTCATTTCTTTGGTTCAATTTATTTGCTTCTAAAAATTTATTTGTTTATTTGCACATCAAAGAGAGGGAGAGAGACAGTGAGAAAGTGAGTGTTCCACTCCTCTGGTTCACTCTCCAAATGACTGTAACAGCTAGGACTAGGCCAAGGGTGAAGCCAGAAACTGGTAACACAGTCTAGGTGTCTCACGTGGGTAGTAGGAGCCCAATTACTTGAGCCATCCTTAACTGCCTCCAAGGGTCTACATTAGCAGGAAGCTGTAGTGAGGAGATGAAGTCTGGAATCTAACCCAGTCACTCTGATGTGGAATGTGTATTTTTTTGCCACTAGGCAAAATTCCCTCTTCCTTCAATTTATTTATAAGTATTTCATTCTTTTTGGAAATACCTGTTTATTTACTTGAAAGAGTTATGAGTGTGTTATGGGGGTGGAGGTGGAGAGAGAGAGGGAGAGAGAGAGAGAGAATCTTTTATCTGCTGGTTCACTCTCCAAATGGCAGCAACTGCCGGGGCTATACCAGGCCGAAACCAGGAACCTGGAACTCCCTCCCAGTCTCCCATGTAGATAACAGTTGCCCAAGCAGTTGGGCCGTTTTCTGATGCTTTCCCAGGCATATTTGCACGGAGCTGGATCAGAAGTGGAGTGGTCAGGACTTGAATCTGCTCCCATATGGGATGCCGGCATTGTAGGTAGCGACTTAACCCACTGCCCCACAGCGCCAGCTATGAGGTCGGCTTTTTAAAGGGCATATTATTTGGGGAGATTGACTTAGTGTAAGTCCTAAGGGTAAAGCATTATGGCCAGGTGGAGAACTAGGGGAAGTGAGAGTCCTGAGTTCACTTGCTTAATTTGGGAGGGCTTTCTATAGGAAGTTTGTCAGGTGTAGTGGTCTTTTTTTTTTTTTTTTGACAAGCAGATTTAGATAGTGAGAGAGAGAGAGAGACAAAAAAGAAAGTTCTTCCTTTCCATTGGTTCACCCCCCAAATGGCTGCTACGGCTGGTGCGCTGTGCTGATCCGAAGCCAGGAGCCAGGTGCTTCCCCCCGGTCTCCCATGTGGGTTGCAGGGCCCAAGCACTTGGGCCATCGTCCACTGCACTCCCGGGCCACAGCAGAGAGCTGGACTGGAAGAGGAGCAACTGGAACAGAATCCGGCACCCCAACCGGGACCAGGACCCAGGGTGCCAACACCGGAGCCAGAGGATTATGCTAGTGAGCCACAGCGCCAGCCTGGTGTAGTGGTCTTTTCCTACCAATCCCTTCTGCAACCGAGCTGCACTTTAGACTCTGGCACCATGAATGTGTCCAGATACCTTATAGGAAGGTCAGTCTGATCTGGAATTACCAAAGGAAATCAGGAGGTAGGCAGGCAAATAGACTTGTGTATGGATCATCCTCTGTATATAAAGCTCTGTTCTAAAAATGGAGTTAAGGCATGACCTCAGGATCTACACATCCTCAATTCAAATCTCACCTCTTGTTACCTAGTGGCTGTGAAGAACATGTGTAAATCACCTAAACTTTCTGTGCCTTAGTTGAACCATGTTTAAAAGAGGATAACAATAGTATATGCACCTCATAGAGTTGTTGTGAAAACTAAATGAGTAAAGAAGAACTTAATGCAGTGCCTGGCACATATAAACAGCTAGGATATTACTATCATAATTCTAAGTGGGATAGACAGCATACTTGGAGAAAATAGAACTTATGAATGAGTGTGACAGTGTGGTACAGTGTGGTCCTGCCAGGCCTGGGGATCAGAGGGATTAAGGCTTTTTTTCTTGACCTGCCACTGACTTGGTCATGTTTTTGTCTCATTTTGTTTCATTTTCCTCAATTAGATCATCACGCTGATCTCTCCTAACTTGAACATTTTCTGATTCAAACAGATTCTGTGCAGGCTGTTCGCAGAAGTATAGGAAGGACACAGAGTAAACACATGGTAAAGTTAACCATGAAGACCAGAGGAAAGAGGAACAAACTGATGTTGAGCTTGGGAACTGATCCCTGGCAAAATCACTAAGAACTCAGAAGTTGTCTTTAAGACTCTAGACTCAGTATATTTGCTTCTCTCTTTAAAAAACATTTTGTAAATATTTACTGAATTTGAAAAGCAGAGTTACAGAGAGAGGAAGACACACACACACACATACACACAGAGAGAGAGAGAGAGAGAGAGGGAGAGGGAGAGGGAGAGGGAGAGGGAGAGAGAGAGAGTTCTTCCATCCACTGGTTCACTTCCCAAATGGTTGCAGCAGCTGGGGCTGGCCAGGCTGAAGCCAGGATCCTGGAAATCTATCCGAGTCTATCATGTAGGTGGCAGGATCCCAAGTACTTGGACTATCTTCTACTGCTTTCCAACGCATATTAGCAGGGAGCTGAACTGGTGCACATATGGTATGATGGCAGCACAGGCAGTGGTTTAACCCTCTGCACCAAAATGTCGACCCCTTGTCATTTCCTTTTTTTAAAGATCTGTTAATTTATTTGAGAGAGAGAGAAAGAGAGACTTCCATCCACTGGTTCCGTCCCCAGATGGACATAACGGCTGTAGCTGGGTGAATCCGAAGCCAGGAGCCAGGAGCTTCTTCTAGGTCTCCCAAGGGCCCAAGCACTTGGGCCATCTTCCACTGCTTTCCTAGGCACATTAGCAGGAAGCCAGATTGAAAGTGAAGCAGCTGGGACTAGGGCAGGCACCCGCTATGCCACAGCACCAGCAATTCTCTTTCTTATCAAGCCCTTGTCTCAGACTGTACAGGGTAGCGAGACAAAGAGCAGCAACTGTATGGAGGGATAGTCTCATAAATAAGGTTCCAGTTCTGGACCTTGCAGTTTGGGGAAGGATTGCAGGGTCTTAAATATCCTCTCTGTCTGCCTCTTCCCAACCCCAACCCTCTCAGTCCCACTGTCTACCCCCACTCCAAGCATCTGTGACCTTTTGGCTTACACCTATTATAGCACCTATAGTACTGGCTGTATTGTAATTGTTTGTTTATATTTGCCAATGTCTCCTGTGAGCCTATGAGGTCGAGTGACTAGCTGTGTGTGGCTGACTCATCTCAGTGGTGTCTAGTACCTAGCTGAGGGGTGTTGCCAAGCAGGTGATCTTATAGGCAAGCTAATTCAGGCAGGCTTCCTGAGTGAATGGAAGAGCAAATGAGAGAGGGAAGCATGGACTGGATCGGGTCCTTGGTTAGGCAAAATGGATGTCTCTGGATCTCCAGTGCCTCACTGTAAAATGAGAGGACCAAAGTGATGGAGTTCTGAGGTACATTTCTCAGTTTTGTCTGTTCTGGCTTTTCAAAAATGTATTTGCTCAGCCAGCACCGCGGCTCACTAGGCTAATCCTCTGCCTGCGGCACTGGCACACTGGGTTCTAGTCCCAGTCGGGGTGCTGGATTCTGTTCCAGTTGCTCCTCTTCCAGTCCAGATCTCTGCTGTGACCCGGGAGTGCAGTGGACGATGGCCCAAGTCCTTGGGCCTTGCACCTGCATGGGAGACCAGGAGAAGGACCAGATCCTGGCTTTGGATCAGCGCGGTGCGCCTGCCACAGCACACCAGCTGTGGCGGCCATTGGAGGGTGAACCAATGGCAAGAGGAAGACCTTTCTCTCTGTCTCTCTTACTGTCCACTCTGCCTGTAAAAAAAAGAAAAAAGAAAAAAATGTATTTGCTCAGTTGTCATGGTCTGATAATAATTGCTCTAAGTTATGTCCCTCTCAAGTGTATTTGTATTGAAATAGGAATAAAGCATTCTTTGGTGCAGAGGTTAAGCTGGGATATCCTCTGATCCGGAGTGTAACCTAGTGTGGTTCAAATGAATGAGTTTTTCCTCTGTAAGGTACTAAAGGTTTTTTAGCCTAGTGATGGTAAAGTGTCTTCTGTGTATTTGGTCATTGCACATTGGTAAAGAACCCTATTTGTGGCCTTGCCTAATCTAGCGGTTTCTCTCTTTTCTCTCTCCCCTCCTCCTTCTCCTTCTCCCTTTCTTCTCCTCTCCCCCTTTCCCTTTCTCTCTTCTCCCTCCCCTCTCTTTTCTTTAGCTGGAAATAATTGACCACTCCTCCCTCTGTGCCCTATCTCCTGCTGTGACCATGGAGACACTCAGTAGCTGCCAGACTGCTGCGTTCTCAGAGCTGGTGCCCAATGGTTACCCTGCTCAGGCCTTCCCAGACTGCCCTGAAGTAGAAGGCCTAACCAGGGAAATGGGGCTGGAGGAGCTGGAGGAGTCTGAGCAGTGTAACCAGGATGAACTGAATCCCAGGGAAGAGAGTGGTGGGAACAAGAAGAAAACCAAAGTCAACAGAATATGGAATTTTGTCAGCCGCAGAAAAGGGACTGCTAGCCAGGGGAAGCGCCCTCAGTCCATGATCGTACTGGGAGACAGCTCCAAGCCATCAGAGATGAAACCCAAAGTCACATTCATGGATCGAATGAAATCATTTAAGAGGCTGAAGACTTCAGCTGGATCCTGCAGGAATACGCCCCCTAAGAACAGTAAGACCCAGGATCCACAGGAGGCCTCAGATATCTACCGCAACAGGAAGGCTGAGGAAGCCCCAAAACCCTTCCGCCATTCCTACGCAGGTCACATAGAGGGTCAGGAACCCTTTGTCACAGATGTGCAGGAACTGGTGCAAGCCCCCAAGAAGATGAGCCAGAAGTTACCTGCCTTTGATGACTTTGGCATCCAAGTGGAGGAAAGCTCCTGGGAGGATGAGGCCCCTGGGCAGCTAAGTGGTGACAGGCAAGCCAGAAGCTGCCAGAAAATCACGTTTCCCAGGAGTCGTGAGGCCCCACACACATGGGCCGAAGACGCCAGAGTCAGAGAGCTTGACACTACCATCAGGAGATCTACATTGGAGGCGGAAGTGGAGGGCAGCTCTGAGGAGAGCCGTGGACACCAGCGCCGAGACAAGGCTGCACCTTTTGGTGTTGTCATCAAATTCTTCAGCAATGTGGCTGAGGTAGCCCGCAAGTGGAGAGCATTTTCTCGTGAGGAGTCACAGTTGGGCCGCCACCGCCGTGAGTCCTACTTCAGTGGCTGCAGCGATGGCTTCATCCTGGAGGGCACTGCTTCTGGGGCTGCCTTCCCACTCAATCTGTCTTGTGTTGTTACTGAGGCCAAACTGTGGGGCAGTGCCTCAGAGAGGCACCGTCGCCACCGAAAGGCCTCACAGGCCTCGTGCACGTTTGAGATGAGCATTGAGGGAGAGGAGATACCAGGCCAGGGCCTAGCAGGTCCTTGCACTACTGCCACCTCTGCAGCAACCTCAACTGTCTTTGAGTTCCAGGATGACCCATCGCAGCACAATGTGCGTGGCCACAGCTACTGCCGTGCCTTCACCAGGGAGAACTCCTCTTCAGAAGAGCTTGAGGGAGACACTGAGACTGTGGTCAGCTTCCTCAAGGAAGATGACAGTTTTGGTGAATCCCCTGAACTGAGTGTGTGTGCCAGGAAAGTCACCACTAAGGCTGTCACAGAGAAACTGGAAGAGAAACCCAGTGACATGAAGGAGCAAGAGGATGGCAGGGGTCCCAAGGGGTCCATCCAGGCCAGGCAGCCCCAGAAGCCTGAATTGGAAATGGGTGCAGGGGACGCAGAGGGCAAAGCCAGAAAGGCCTGCACTGGAGTCCGCGGTGCTCAGGTAAGGTTGGCTTTTACAAATCACCATTTGAAACATTTGGGACCCTAGAAGCCAGTTAAACTCCCATGCCAGCTACTCTCATTCCCTCTCTAGCCAGGAATGGCCAGAGTTCTCTCAGTAGTCCAGGGAACTTGACAGATCCTAAAACTCTGGAGGACTATTACCCTTGGTGCTGAGTTCCATGGTTGCACCTTAATTCAGCCTTTTGATAAAACCTGAAGCTCTGAAGAATGGCAGGAGAGTGACCAAGGTCATTTAATGACGTCCTATAGAACTGTGGTCTCCTGTTTTCGTTAGGTAGGAAAATTATTTCCTTGGCTTTGGTGCCATTCCCAGTACCCTCTCCTTCCAGCAGGAACTAGATCCCAAGACAGGAGTCAAGAGGGAGATCTGGATTTGTATCCTAGCTCTGTGCCCTGTTGTCTATATGATTTCAAGAGAAGTCCTTTCATTTTCCCTTTGGAAGAGTGAGGGTGTTCTCTTGGCACCTTCTTGGAACAGTACTGTTCGTTGACTTGACGAATGTAGACCAAGTCCAATACATTAGGATTTTCCTCCTGGCATTCATTGAATGGCAACTGTATCTAGCCCCTTGCAGGGCACTGTCACATGCATTGTTCCCACTTAATTCTTATAGTAACCTTGGTGGGTGGGAGTGATTAGCCTCGTTTACTGATGAGGAAACTGAAGCTGAAAGATGTTGAATGACTTATCCGAAGTCATACAGATTGTGACAGACTTTGAGTTCAAAGTTTGTTTCTTACTTTTGATTCTAAATCAATATTTTTGTCTGTAGTTTTTAGGCTATTTAATTTGAGTAGTGATGGACAGCTGTTCACCACATGCTTAATCATGAACAAAAAGAAATATATACTAGGATTATTGCAGAGGCTATGTCGAATATACAGTAGAAGTGACCCTGGCTTTGAGACTTAAAGTTTTCATAAAAGGGCATGCTATAGTTTCCCCAGACCATTTTAGGACAATGACTTTTAAATAAAAACTCTTCTTCTTAGTGACAGTACTGGAGTGGATTACCTTGGTTGTTCTCAACCTGTCCCTAACATCTCTCATATTCAAGTTTCAGAGAACTTGGGGCCCATCAGGACAGAAACAATAGCCTACTTTTTCTGAGAAGAACATTATTTTGTTCACAAGCATTCTCTTTCTATATTTGTTATTTATGGTAGGCTTTAAGAATATAAAAATTGGAATGATATTGTGGGGAGTAAATTTTATTGCAGCGATTTTAAGACCAACCATCAAGCAAACAGTCAGACAAATATACTTAATAACTCCATTAGCTGATAATTGCAGTTGGGCATTGTGTGCCCAAGTTACCAATAGCTGGGAAGAGAGTCACAGATGAGCACATAACCTTACTAGGATGCTCAGTGAACTGTGCCCGGAGATACCTTGTGAGTTTGTTGAAAGCACGGGCTTTCAAATTACAAAGGCTTGGATGTAACTTGCCTTCTCATATATGAAATGAGGCTAGAGGTTGGTGTTGTGGCGTAATGAGTAAAACTGCCACCTGGGACACTGACATCCCATATGGGTGCCAGTTCGAGTCCTGGCTGCTCCACTTCTGCTCCACCTCCCTGTTAATGTGCCTGGGAAAGCAGCGGAGGATGGCATAAGTTCTTTGGCCCCTGCATCCACTTGGGAGACCCGGAAGAAGCTCCTGTCTCCTGGCTTCAGCATGGCCCAGCCCTGGCCATTGCAGCCATTTGGGGAGTGAACCAGCAGATGGAAATTTTCTCTCTCTCTCTCTCTCTCTCTCATCTCTTCTTCTCTCTCTGTAACTCTGACTTTAAAATAAATAAAATAAATGTTAAAAAAAAGAAATGAGACTAAACACTCCCTACTAAGAGGGTTGTTGTGGGGATGAAAACAGCCAGTGTATGTAAGGTGCCCAGCTAATGCACATTGCAGGTGTCCACAAAGTGGGAGCAATTGTTGTGTTGATATTATTGAAATTTGGTGAAATCAGAGTAAGTATCAACAATATTTAGCCAGTGAAGCAATTCAAGACTGTGCCATAGCAGGAACGGAGTGATGCAAGTGAAGGAACAATGTCTGAGAATCAGGAAATACTGGACTATAGTTTTTTTTTTTTTCTGCCTTTGACTAGCTTTGTGATCTCAAGCCAGTTCCTCCTCTCTGTGGGTCTCAGTTCCTTCTTCTGAATCATGGAAATTTGGACCAGTCTCTAAAGATCTACTCACCTTCTCTAGTTCTCTATTCTAAACCTGTAATTATCTCATAGGAGACTGGTTGCCTCCTTTCTGCCTAGTGACTCATTTCCTAATGGCTTTCCTCTGCAAGCTTTCTGTGCCCTTTGCTAGTTTCACAGAGATGCTGGCTAACTTTACTTGGCGTATTAAATACCAGCCCAGGGGCCGGCGCTGTGGCTCACTTGGTTAATCCTCCTCCTGCAGCGCCGGCATCCCATATGGGTGCCGGGTTCTAGTCCCTGTTGCTCCTCTTCCAGTCCAGCTCTCTGTGTGGCCCAGGAGGGCAGTGGAGGATGGCCCAAGTGCTTGGGCCCCTGCACCCACATGGGAGACCAGGAGGAGGCACCTGGCTCCTGGCTTTGAATCAGCGAAGCACCATTGTAGCTGCCAATTGGGGAGTGAACCCACGAAAGGAAGACCTTTCTCTCTGTTTATCTCTCTCACTGTCTAACTCTAGCTGTCAAATAAAAAAATATATCAGCCCAGATGTGGACTAGGGACCAGGGAAAAAGCAAAATGCAGTGGAAAAGCTGAATGTCATAGGGTATCAATGTAAATCTGGGGTCTTGTTGACCATCTCCTCCAATTATTTCATTTTACAGATGATGAGGACACTGAATCCCAGGGAAGGGAAGGGATTTACCCCAACGTACAAAAACTGAGAGGCAAGTGGGACCTGAAAGTTCTGGTCTTGGTGTTGCCACAAATCTTATCATCCTACTAGGTTTTAGCAGCCTTAAATCTCAACCTCACCTCAGGCACATTTCAAGTCTGTTGTGAGGCTAAATTGAGATTACAGATATGAGAACAATGCCTTTTAAAGTATCAAATGCCACACCTTGCATCATTATATGCAAATAGAAGTAAAAAACTTGGTAAACTGAATAGGTTCTTCTGTGTTTCCCAGAGAAACTGTGGGCTTTGACTAGCTTCCAACCCTCCAGAGCTAAGCATCTCCTGAAACTGTGACTGCTTTGGTTCAGATTTGGCTGTGGTCAAGCCTGGGACTACTGTCTTAGCCTAGGAGAGAGTGCGGCCTCAAGGGGGTGATGTCAGAGGCTAGGGATGTGGCCTTATCAGGGTCCATATGGACTTTAAACTTCATGCTTTACTCCCTGTGCTTGAAAAATGAGGAGTAATACTAATAATTATAGCTAACATTTTACAGTGCTTATTATGTGCCCAGGCACTGTTCTCATCATTTTACACATATGAACTCACTTCATCATCATGACTACCCTATGAGTCAGGGACTATTTTTAAAATGAAGATGAAAATAATATCTTCCTTACAGGGCTGTTGTGAAGATGTAATGAGTAAATACCTATAAGTGCTTATACCAGTGGGTGGCCAAGAGTCCTTGTGGAATAAATGCATTTGTTATTGAAAGTACATGACACAGGAAGGGGCTATACTTCAAGCCCTGTCATTAGCTAATATCTTGGTGTGAATGAGTAGAATACAGGTTGAGGGAGGAAGGGGAAGAATGCTAAGAATTTGTTAGATCTGCATAGGAC
Organism: Sylvilagus floridanus; assembly: GCA_949820135.1. Lineage (NCBI taxonomy): Eukaryota > Metazoa > Chordata > Mammalia > Lagomorpha > Leporidae > Sylvilagus > Sylvilagus floridanus. The sequence goes on from OX463223.1 coordinate 86,231,405, forward strand.
TTTCAAAATGCTTTCCCATATAAAAATAGATTTTTTCCAGAACTACTGTAGTGATCATTAGCATCATTATATCACTATTCCCATATGAGAGACAAGGAAGTGGAAGCATGGTATGTGAGGGGGAAAAAACATTGAATTTGGAGTAAAAAAAAAATCCTAGTTTCAAAGTCCTGGCTCTTCTGTTTTACTAGGTATGTGACTTCTGATAAACCAGTTAACCACTTTGATTCTTGGTGTCTTTCATTTATTACCTAGAAATAGGAAGTTTTCCCTGTGTCTTTCCTAGGGAAGAAAGACAATGCAGATATACTGAATGCATACTTTGTGCTTTTACTTGTTATCTCATTTGATTTTCCTAGTATCTATGATGACCAGCATATTATTATTTTGCAGATGAAGGGGGCTAAGATTTGTCTAAGGATACATCTAAGGTGATAGATATGGGCTGAAGATACCAGGATGCTGGCCCTTACTTAGACCAGTGCTAGATTCTACCTCTCACTCTGTTCTGGAGTCTCTTGAAAATTATGGAACCCAATTTCCCCAGCCTCTTAGGTGCTGCCCATTTCATAGCTGGTGAAACAGCCAATGGGCAATGAAGGAAACAGCAGTTAGGCTTTGCAAATCAAATTTCCAGCCATGCTGCACTCTTCCTTCTACTCCCACTTTCATTAGCTCCTATCCACTCTGAGTGGGTTCAGCCCCTTCTTAGAGGCCCCTGAAAGAATGCAATGGAAGAGTGGGCAGGAACCTCCCTGAATGAGCAAAGCTGTCCCTGTGCTATAGGTTTTGCTATCCAGACCTTCAAGGCCACACTTCAAAATGGCTACTGCATCAAGATATTTCTGGATGCACCAAATAATGAAGTAAGTATTGCAGGGGCTGTGATTTGGGAAGCAGGGTAAAGTTTCTTTAAAGATGATAGGAGCTACAGAGACCATACCCTTGATTCAGCATGGGCCTTAGTGAAAGTTCAAATGACTACTTTCCACCTCTTTTTTTTTTTGACAGGCAGAGTGGACAGTGAGAGAGAGAGACAGAGAGAAAGGTCTTCCTTTGCCGTTGGTTCACCCTTCAATGGCCACCACGGCCGGCGCGCTGAGGCCGGCGCATTGTGCTGATCCAAAGCCAGGGGCCAGGTGCTTATCCTGGTCTCCCATGCGGGTGCAGGGCCCAAGGACTTGGGCTATCCTCCACTGCACTACCAGGCCATAGCAGAGAGCTGGCCTGGAAGAGGGGCAACCAGGACAAAATCTAGTGCCCTGACCAGGACTAGAACCGGGTGTGCTGGCGCCGCAGGTAAAGGATTAGCCTAGTGAGCCATGGCACTGGCCCCACCTCTCTTTTCTTACCCTTTTCTAGATCTTGGGTGCCTCCCTCTGTCCTCCAAGATTCAAGATACTTAATGTTGGTACCTCCCCAAGCTGAAGTTTCTAAAAGGCTATGCCTTTCTGTATTGGGTAATAATTGTGCCCCTTGCCCCTGAAAAATATTTTCAAGTTCTAACCTCTGGTACCTGGCATGTGACTTTATTTGGAAAGAGAGTCTTTACAGATGTAATCAATTTAAGAGGGGAAGTCATAGAAGATTAGGATGGTCCCTAGTCCAGTGAATGGTGTCTTTATAAGAAGAAAGAAGTTTGTACATATACACAAAGACACTGGGAGTAAGAACATGTGATGAAAGCAGTGATTGGAGCGATGCAGCTGAAAGCCAATGAATGTAAAGTTTTGCTGGGAGCCATCAGGAACTCGGATGAGGCAAGGAATGTTTTTCCACAGAGATTTCAGAAAGAGCATGGCCCCTGCCCCTGATTTCAGACTTCTGGCCTCCAAAATAGAGAGAATAAATTGTTTCTTTTAAATCACCCAATTTATAGTGATTTGTTATGGTAGCCATAGAAAAGTAATATACCTTCCATCTCTTAAACTACAGCTCTGGTACTGAGTATATTCTAGAAAGCAGTCTGATTAGCTAATTCATATGGAGGTCTGTTTTCATCTTCACAAAGAAGGGTGGCCCTAATCCCCACAGTGATACTGAAGGTGTAGACTGCATGTATTGTGTATATCCAATAAGTGGAGATGTTCAGATCATATAAAAGAAAAAGAATTTTTGGCCAAGTATCCTGACAATCTTACCACAGAGATTGACAGCATATTCTGTAATTACTCACTTTTTATTTAAAGTCAAAATAGTTTGATGGCCCAGTGTCTTCCATTGCTGGGCCCCAGATTTTTCCACATCCATACAATGAGGAGACTAGATTGTAGGGCCTATAAAGTGGACTTCCAGGGGCTGACATTGTGGCCCAGGAGGTTAAGCCACATCCTGCGACATCAGTATACCATATGATCATGGGTTCTAGTCCCAGCTGATCCACTTCCAATCCAGCTCCCTGCTGATGCACCTGGGAAAGCAGTGGAAGATTGCCCAAGTCCTTGGACCCCCTGCCCACAGATGAAGCTCCTGGCTCTTGGCTTCAGCCTGGCTCAGCCCTGGCTGTTATGATCATTTGGGAAGTGAACCAGCAGATGGAAGATCTCTCTGTTTCTTGCCTGCCCCCCCCCCCCAGTAACTCTGCCTTTCAAATAAATAAAATAAATCTTTCTTTAAAAAGTTTATGTGTCAGTAAGACACAGGAGATAAGTTAGGATTAGGTACAGTGGTAAAAATCAAATTGAGACCATGTCTTAGGATGTGTACAGATATAGTATAGTCACATACCTTATGAAACTGAACTTTCAGTATGACCTGGTGACTTGCTCTTCATAAGAATTCATTGGCTATGGGATCTCATTTCTGCCCTTGGAAATTAGGTTAGCAACTAGGCAGAGACCCTTCCCAGGATCATCCAAACTTAAGTGCTCCCCACATTCAATCTTCCTATGAAGGAATGATATAGATGGAAGAAACCTGTGCTGTGTTAGTAAGATTGAAGAGTAATTTGAAGGACATAGGGGCAGAGGAGGTATTTTCATCTTGTCTAAGAAAGGTAACATGTAACCAGATAGACTTATTATTTATTGGTAGATAACTCATTTTTCCTTTTTGAGCTTTAGTTTCATTACTGGAAAATGGGCTACCATCAACCTTAGTTGTAATTGTGAAGAATGAATGAGACAGCATGCATGGATATACCCAACAGAGTGTCTTACACATATACATTCCACATGCTCCAAAGAGATTCCACAGATAATAGCTTGTTTCCTCTTTTTCCACTTGTAAGTCAGGATTTTGTAAAAGAAAAGGATATGGAATGAAAACAACTTAGACCATATTGATGTGAAAAGGGAGAATTTGAACTTAGTCTTAGTTGAAATGTGCTTTTGGCAAGAGGGGGTCTCTCTGTCTTTCTCTTTCTTTCTCTCTCTCTCTCTCTCTCATACACACACACACTTTTAAAAAAATTTATTTATTTGAAAGTCAGCATTACAGAGAAGGAGACACAGAAAGAGAGAGGGAGAGATCTTCCATCTGCTGGTTCACTCCCCAAATGGACACAAGAGTCAGGACTGGAATAGGCTGAAGCTAAGAGCTTCATCTGGGTCTCCCACGTGGGTGCAGGGGTCCAAGGACTCAGGCCATCTTCTGCTGCTTTCCCAGGTGCATTAACAGGGAGCTGGATTGGAAGTAGAGCAGCCAGGACTTGTACCAGCATCCATATGGGATGCTGGTGCTGCAGGTAGTGGTTTTAGCTGCTATGCCACAGCACAGTCTCTCCCTCTCCCACTTTCAAGAAATACTTTATTATGTGTTTTACTTGCATTATCTCATTTACCCTAGCAACTAAAAGGTGGGTAACTCTTGCTATCTCTTCTATGTAGAGGAAGAAATTGAAACTCAAGGACGTGAAATAATTTGCCCCATGGCTCACACTGAATATAGATTAAAGTCCAGCAAATGCAGAATCTTTACTCCCTGCATTCCAATTTAAATAAACACATGTTAGGCTGGGTATATAGTAGAGTGGTTAAGATGCTACTTGGGACACTTGCCTTTCATAATGGAATCACTGGATTCATGTCCTGGCTTTGCTTCCAATCCAGCATTCTGCTCATGTGTACCCTGGGAAGGCAGCAGATGATGGATCAAGTACTTGGGTCCCTGTCACTCATGTGAGATAAACAGATGGAGTTCCTGGCTCCTGGCCTTGTCCTGGCTCAGCCCTGGCTGTTGAGGGCATGTGAGAGGTGAACCAGTGGATGGAAACGTTTTCCTCTCTATCTCCTCTCTCAAATAAATAAGTTAAGTGGGTTTTTTTTAAACAAAAATAAACACTTGAGAAAATATACCTTAGAAAGGAGAAACAAGTAGATACCGTCTTCCTTAGATCAGCTGTCTGCTTTACATTTGCTTCACTGTCTCACTTCCTTTAGGCTTTTGTATCTTTGCTTCCATTAATTGATGACATGTGTTTACCCTACTTGGATGTGGGGACTGGACTAGATGATGTTTCAAATTGGAAGTTTTGCTGTCTAAGCCAGTTATTGGCCTGGTCTCCACTCCTATGGAGTAACTAATCCTGGTTGGTTTGCTTTGCAGGTTTTCTTTCCTCCAGCAGAACCACCACCTAGGACTCCACCACTCAAAATCCTCCTGGAAAAATGCTACTCTTTGCCCATCTCACAGAGTATCCCTGTGGAGCTAGACCAAATAGGCTGGAGGAGACCCATGGTATTTTGCACTGGTAAGCCTTTTGTGCCCTGGTTTCTGTGGCAGGAAATGCCAAGCAGGCCTCATGCAAAGATAGACTGCTGACATTTACCTTCCTCTCTGCATGCCAGTACTGATTCTCATTGATATCTTGAAAATCCCACCATTAGCAATGGCTTGGTATGGAGTTTGCCCCTTTCATTATCTTTGAAAATGCAAGTATGTCCATATTGGGAGGGGGGCTTTAATTTAGAGGTTTCCAATATCCCATTCTTCCCAAAGCCAGTTTGTCACCTCCCCCCTGCCAACCCACCTCCCACTGGCCATCTCTATCTAGTACTTTCCAGGCCTCATTCTCTCTCCATTCTTCACAGTGCTCTTATATATACCCTGCCATCCTAAAAGTGAGCCGTCGTGTATTTCCCACACTTATGGGATCATCCTTGTCTTGCCTCTCTTGCATCTTACCTAGACGTACTCTCTGTGGGTCCTTCTCCACCTTCACTGACCGCTGACCATTGAAAATGCCTCAAGGCTCAGGGCAGCTTTCAGTTAACTCAGTATTAAGAGACTTTTCCCTCCAAACATCAATTATCTCCCAGAGCTTCAGAGTGCGCCCTTTCAGACTCAGCCCACTAGTCCTGCCTGACAGATTGCTGTGATGCACAAGCAAATCTCCATCTCTTGCTGCAATTGAGGAGAATCCATGCTTTGGATCCCCAGGCCACACCCTCAACAGCCCCCAGATTCCACTCTCAGTCCTTAGAGCAAAACAATTTGTAGGAATGATGAGGATGCTTCAGACCTCATAACATTCCTTTCTAAGTTTGTCTTTTATCTTTAAATGTTCTGGTAGCACTGGTTCCACTTCCTCATGACCCAAGGTTCCCTCAGCTTCAAAGATTTATAGCTGCTCTGGACTGGCTCCTTCTGTTTCTTCCTTTGTTGTCATTACTCTACGTGTGGGGACATGTGGGATGTTTTAACTAAGAGCTTGTTTTCAACTTTGTTATTCCTTTCCAGCATTCCAGAAAGAACCAAAGAAATCACCGGCCTGGGTCTTCTGTACCATCATTTCTGTCAGTAATCCCCAGAAACTGTGGAGATAGTAAATCTAAAGAATTTTGAGGATAGGGAGCTAATCCTTCATTAGAGATTGAATTGTCTTGTTTTTATGGATGGGGTAACAGGCTCAGAAGGGATAGAAACCTATCCAAGGTCACACAAGGCATTCATGGCAGAGTTAAGTCTGAGGGCTTCAACTTCCTCACTTTTCAACATTCTAGAATATAATTTTACTTCAGTTCTTCACCAAAATGTTGGGATGCCAAGCCTCTGGTTCCATACAAGCTCACCTGCAGGGAAGTTGCCGTCTCTCTGTTCCTTAAAGAGACTGTTAAGTGATGAGTATAACAAGTCATCAAGACAACAAGAGATGCCTGTCAATTTCTAATCCCCTGCCTAAGGTACTCTCCCATAGTTCCCTAAGAAGTCAGACCAGGGGATCTAATACAGGGTATCAGATCCCCGCTCTTCCTTTCCTCCCACCCTCTGTCTTAGAAGCTGGACCCACCCCTGGCAATTTACAAACTTTTGAGCAGCCTCTGCCTTACTGCTAAGTGCATCAGATTACCTACACCCCCATCAGCCTCCTGATTGTCAGAAGCAGATGACAGAAATGGTTAATAAACCTTACCGTACGGACTTCTCTCTGATTATTTATAGGCCATGGGTGGGAAAATTTACCCCTGAGATTGACTCAAGCCCTGCCATCACCTCAGCAGGCACTCTCACCTCTGGGATATAAGTGGCTCCCACGTTGCAATTCTGCATCTCAAGGTTCCACACAAACACTTGGTGCTAAAAATATCCCTGGGAAAGCAAATGACATCAGGACCCCATTTGGGAAACCAGTTGTCATCGGCTTCTCTTTTGTCTGTGACCCTGCAGGCAGTGGGATCCAAGGACTGTATTCTGATCATGATTACTATCTGTTTTGCCTCTATCTTACTCAGGACCCAAAGGATTTCAGATCATTTTCTGCCACTCAATTATTGTCCTTCCATTTTCTGTCAAACACACTCCTTCTACTTCCTCCTTCTTTGTCTCTAATCTGGATGTTTTCAGGGCAAACCAATACCATGGAAAGATAATAAACATTGGAGTTGGACAGACTCAGCTTGAAATGTTTGCTCTACCACTATGGGAAAGTTGTATAACCTTTCTGGAACTCACTTTCCTTATCTGAGGACTGAAATGCTCAATAACATCTAACTCACTGGGTTGTTGTGAGGAATGAATGAAACAGAATCTATGGGTATCCCCAGCACAGAACTTGGCACACAGGAATGCTCAGTGATGGTAGGTTTCTTTTTCTCTCAACTGCCCTCCACTGATTCTGTATGCGCAGGAGTTTTGCCCACATGCACACATTACTGTAGGACCCAACTTGAATCTGCTCTAGTACACGGGTTGCTTGTTATTCATTGACTCATACACTTGCTTGCTCATTCAACAAACATTTATTGCAGAAAATTAGAAAGTCAGTGGAGTTTTTTTTTTTTTTTGACAACTTTTTGTTGGGAAGGACCACTTTCGATTTTTTTTAGGAAACTTTCATTTAATAAATATAAATTTGGAAAGTACAACTTTTGTATTATAGCGGCTTTTCCCTCCATAACCTCCCTGCAAACCATCACATCTCCTACTCCCTCTCCCATCCCATTCTTCATAAAGATTCATTTTAATTATCTTTATATACAGAAGATCAACTTAGTATATACTAAGTAAAGATGTCAACAGTTTGCACCAACACAGATACACAAAGTATAAAGAACTGTTAAAGACTATTTTTACCATTAATTCTCATAGTACAACACATTAAGGACAGAGATTCTACATGGGAAGTACAAGTGCACAGTGACTCTTGTTGTTGATTTAACAATTGACACTCTTGTTTATGGCGTCAGTGATCACCTGAGGATCTTGTCATGAGCTGTCAAGGCTATGAAAGCCTTTTGAGTTCACAAACTCCGACCTTATTTAGACAAGGCCATAGTCAAAGTGGAAGTTCTCTCACTTCAGAGAATGGTACCTCCTAATTTGATGGCCTGTTCTTTCACTGGAATCTCACTCACAGAGATCTTTCGTTTAGGTCATTTGTTGCCACAGTGTCTTGGCTTTCCAAGCCTGAGAAACTCTCATGGGCTTTTTAGCCAGATCCGAATGCCTTAAGGGCTGATTATGAGGCCAGAGTGCTCTTTAGGGCATTTGCCATTCCATGAGTCTGCTGTGTATCCCACTTCCCATTTTGGATTGTTCTCTCCTTTTAATACTATCAATTACAATTAGCAGACACTGGTCTTATTTATGTGATCCCTTTTGACACTTAATCCTATCTTTATGATCAATTATGAACTTAAATTGATCACTTTAACTAGTAAGATGGCATTGGAACCTGCCAACTTAATGGGATTTGGAGTCCCATGGCATGTTTCTAGCTTTACCCTTAGGGATAAGTCCGAGTGAGTGTGTGCCGAACTGTACATCTCCTCCCTCTCTTATTCCCACTCTTATTTTTAACAGGGATCAATTTCCAGTTGGATTTAAACTGGGAAGGACCAGTTTTGAAGTCAGACTTTCTTAGATTTGAATCGTGGCTCTGCCATTTATTACCTGTGTGAACTAGAATAAGTTACTTTAACTCCCTGAACCTGTTTTCTCATCTGTAAACATTGGGTAATAATTTGGACCTCATATGTAATTCTGTAAGTCCCTGAAGGTCTAACAAACATCAAAGTGCTTTATAAGCTCTGAGGTGCTATACAACTAGATGAGAATTATAATAATAATGGCAATAACAATAAGCAGATTAGAGATAGGAATATGTCTTCTACCTCTCCAGTTCCTTGCTTAGTATTAGTCTGTAAACATCTGTTGATGCCAACATTGGGATTAAAGATCTGTTTTCCAAATGAGTGGGTGGTGGATTCTTCTGCTTACAAGAATCAGAATCTCAGAACAGCCCCACTGCAGACATATTCATACACATGCTACTCCACACATTGTCTGAGCTTTGCTTAAACCACTTAAGGCTGAGCTGATGTAGAAGCCCTTTTTTCCCAGTATCATATAATTTCCCAGTGAGGCACTGTTCCTCCAAGTAGGAGTAGTTCTGTAGAGGATTATAGGGTGCAGCTAGAAGAACCTACCACCACTAGAGGGAACAGTCCTGGGGCTATTGGAAGCAATGTTAAGTAAGACACTGGATTCAGAGTAGATAAGAAGAAACTGATTTTTATCTGTCACTTGACTATTTTTCATCTATCACCTGAATATTTCTGTGGTGGTGGTACCATTTAACTGTGTAATAACTGAGCCAGGGGTTGGGAGACCCAAGTTATATTGCTGGGTGTCTGTGTATACTTGTATGTAGTCAGTTCCACTCATTTCTCTGCTATGAACCTTAGCATCCTCATCCTAGAAATGGAGGCAGTACTGTTTAGCTGATCTGAAAGCACTAATTTCACTTATTAATTGGTTCTGATTAGATACATGCTTGGTTTCTCCTCCTACTACCTGGGTTTTGGACACATCTACTGCTCATGTTTCCTCTTAAGGAGTTGGTTACCGAAAGCGATAAAAATGTGAAATTTGTCATTCTGGTAAAATGTTGGGTGGGGCAAGATATTAGAGATGTTTGTGGAAATGTGGGTTTGACAGTGTTTGTGTATTTTAATTAATGTGCTGTCCATGTATAAAACTTCAAGTACCAGAGAACTGTCAAACCTGAAATTGTTAGTTTGCAATTCCAGACAAGAACCTGAGGTTCTTCTTTTCCTAAGAAATTCCCTGAGAAATAGAGGAAGGACCAGAGTACTTAAGCCAGTGGTTTTCAATTTCTTCTTGACTAATCTCATTGTTCTTTCCCTTGATTGCAAGCCTTACATGAGTTTACCCTCCCCTTTTGTCTCCTACCCACCTCCATCCTGGTGATTCCAAAAGGTAGACCAAATTGACCAGCATCTGCGCCTCCCCAGAAATAACTGAAATCTGGACTCAACCTAAAGGGTATTCTCTCACCACAGGTAACTTGAACCAGGGCTCAAAGACACTAGAAAGCCGCAAGAATACTGGTGGATACTGGAAGCCCCAGGGACCAGGAAACAAGCCAGTTAATGAAGTAAGACCGTTTTTCTTAATTCTTCTGGAAAGTGCCATTCCTGAAGCACTATTTATCTCCTCTGAGTTTTCCTTTCCATAGACATATTGGAAGTTTTGGCACTTCCAGCATTTGGAATGGAAGCAATTTTTAGATGGGTTTTGGAGCTATTTTATTGCTACATAAAAGTTGGGAGCATTAACCTTTTTTTCCCCTGAGATTAGTTTTTAAATAAAATAAATCAAGGATTTTTTATGGTTTCCATGCAGCTTGCTGCCGCCGTTCTTTGGCTGCCTTTGCCATGGCAGATGGGGGAGCTGTGAGATTTTTAAACCCTGGGTACTTTGGTTTGTTTTTATTACATCCTTTATTACATCCTTTGAGTTCATGATCATCTTCAGTGCTAACTGGTGACATATTTATAGGCATTTCCTTGGAGAAGTTGCTTCATAAATAAAGATTTAATAAACTGCTGCTTAGGGGTTCAGTGTTAGCAGGTTTCTTTACCTCTGTGTCTTCATATCCATTACTGTTGTGCGCTTATATTGACCTTTGTGAGAGTGGCTTTCTTGTGTCTGAGCACGTGCATATATGTCTGCCCTTTTGTCCAAATGTTTCTGGGCATTTTGACATATGGGCCTTTCTGTGAGCCTGTCCATTTTCATGTTTTTGTTTGAGGGTGTGTGCATATGTCTGTCTTTCAACGTGTCTGTGTTTCAGTACAGTCAGTTTACCTGGGAGCAGGTGTGTTTAGGTAAACCCTGGTGAGAAATGATAGCTGAGAATGCAACCCTGAGATATCTGGACTAGTGGCTTAGCTTTCACTAACCACTGCCCTCCAATTTGAATATTCCCACTTAGAAATAGGCTTCTTGTCACTACATGTTAGACCTGCTCCATGATGGTCACTACCTAGAGATTCTTGGCTGGAAATATGTGTAATGAGGTTGAGGCTTTGTGGTTTTGTTTTACAGTTTGAGAATTGCAAAGTGAGGCTCACAGTAAAAGGCGGTTGGTAATTGGCTTGCTTTCTCTCATTCCCTGGCCCTGTTCAGTTGCCCACTTGGTTTCATTGGTCCAGACTGAGGCTGATCCATTTCTCCTGAGGCAAAGGTGATCAACGGGTAGGTCTGGATGCCTGTTTTCATTTGGGCCTTGTATCTATGCTGGGCCTTTCCTTTTTCAGAGAATAAAACATCAGTTTCCTCCTAACCAAAAATTGATGTGTGCTCAAAGATAGCAGTTAGGATAGGAAGCCAACCTTTGTAAGGCTCCAAGATATTAAAATCCATGTATGGTGGTTCCGACAAGATGAAATAGCCTGGCCCAGTGGTGTAGGGGAGTGGTTGGATTCACCAGGAAAGCCTTGAGGAACTCCATGGCATTCAAGGACTTGATGTACTTTAGGAACCATTTTGCAGCCTTTGTCAGCCTTTGGGTCTCTTATGAGTCATCCATACCATTTTACAAAATGTTTTTAAATTTAGTGTTTCATTTGCCCTCATGGCAGTGGTGTCACTTAATATCCCTGTTTTATAGATGAAAACTTAGAAACTCACAGAAGGCGCATGACTTACCCAGTGTCACCCTGCTAATAAGAGCCAGGACCTAAATCCTCTTTATAATTGAAAATAAAAAGGCAGGACTAGACCTTTCATTACCCTGGATAATCTTGAATTGGGAGCAAAACAATTTTTCAAGGGATTAATCCAAGATAAGTTAAAACAGAATCTAGCTATATGGTAGGCTGTAATACTCAATATTTCATAAGTGTGTGAAGGGTGTAATAGTTGGAAAAGAGGTGGCCTGGTCAGATGGCAGATACTACAGGCCTGGGAAAGATACCCTCTTTCTGACACTGGGAGCACTCGTTTCAAGCTTGCCATGCTATTAACAGTGTTAGGAGATACCTTACATGTACACAGTATACCTTATAGGTAAGAGAGCAAATTCACACATATAATGATACTTAATTCTCACAGTTACCCTGGAGATACTGTGTTATGTTAATTTTTATGATGACTAAATGAAGCTGGAAGAAAAGATAGGACTTTCTCAATGTCAAAAAGCAACTTGGAGTGGAGGGTTAGCATTGTGGCATAATGGGTAAACTTACCACCTGCAACACTGGCATACGACATGAGCATGGATTCATGTCCAGGTTGCTCCACTTCCAATCCCTGTTAATGGCTTGGAAAAACAGCAGAAGACGGTCCAAGTTCTTGGGCCCTTGCCACTCACATGGGAGACCTGGATAAAGCTCTGCCTCCTGGTTTTGGCCTGGCCCGGCCCTGGCCATTGCATATTTCATTTAACATAACGATGTCCATTTCTGTCAATGTTGTTGCAAATAACAAAATGCCATCCTTTTTAATGGATGGGTTATATTCTGTTACGTGTAAGTACCACATTTGATTTACCCATTCATCAGTAGATAGGTACTTAGATTGTTCCCATTTCTCAGGTGTTATGAATAGTACTGCAATGAACATGGATATACAGATGTGTGTTAGATAGAAGGATTTCATTCCCCTTGGATATATACCCAGAAATGGTATTGTTGGATAATATGATAGTCCTATCTGTAGTTTTTTGAGGAACTTCCATATTGTTTTCTGCAATGGCTGTACTAATTTACTTTCCCACCAGCAGTGTGCAAGGGTTCTTTTTCTCAATATCCTTGCCAGTACTTGTTACCTTTTGTCTTTTTGATAATAGCCAATCTTTCTGGAGTGGGGTGTTATCTCATTGTGGTTTTGATTTGTGTTTCCCTGATAATTAATGATTTTGAATATTTTTTGCATGTAGCTCTTGGCTATTTGTATGTCTTCATTTGAGGAATGTCTGTTTAGAACTATTGCCCATTATGAATGGGATTTCTTTTTGCTATTGAGTTCCTTGAATATGTTGGATATTAACCCCTTGTCATATGTATAACTAGTAAATATTTTCTCCCATTCTCTATGTTGTCTTTCTACTGTGTTCATTGCTCTTTGTATGTAAAAGCTGTTTACTTTGATGAAATCCATTTGGTTTTTCTTCAGTTCTTCCCAATGTCCTGAAGTATTTTCCCCATGATTCCTTCTTATAGTCTCAAAGTTTCAGGTCTCACATTTAGGTCATTGATATATTCAGAGATGATTATTGTACATGGCGAGACATAGGCATCTAGTTTTGTTATTCTGCATATGGAGATATGATTTTCACAGCATCATGTATTAAAAGTACTATCCTTTTCTCAGTGCATGTTCTAAGCACCTTTTGTCAAAGATCAGTTGGCTGTAGATAAGTGGGTTTACTTTAGAGTCTTTATTTTGTTTCCATTGGTCTGTAAATCTGTTTGCTTTTAGGATTTATTTATTTGAAAGGCAGAGTTACAGAGAGGAGGGAGGAAGGAAGGGAAGAAGAGGGGAGAAAAAGAGAGAGAGAGAGAGATCTTCTATCCACTGGTTCACTCCCCAAATGGCTGCAAGGGCCAGGGCTGGGCCAGGTTGAAGCCAGGAACTAGAAACTCTATCCTGGCCTCCCATATGGGTGGCAGCGACCCACGTGTGTGGGATATATTCCACAGCTTTCCCAGGTGTATTAGTAGGGAGCTGGGTCAGAAGTGGAGTAGCTGAGACTCCGGCTGGTGCTTAAATGGGATGCTGGCTTTGAAGGTGATAGCTTAACTTGCTGTACCACAATACTGTAGATCTTTCTTTTTTTATGCAAGCATTGATTGTAACTATAAAATTCTAACAAGTAAGCTGTAAACTTACTTGTTAGTATGTATTTTACTGTATACTATAGGTTTGGTATGCTGTGTTTGAATTTTCATTCATTTTAAGACATTTTTAAATTTCCTCCTTGATTTTACCTTTGATCCACTGATTGTTCAGAACTAAATTGTTTAATTTCCACATATTTGTATACTATACAGCATTTTTTGTTGTTGATTTCTAGTTTTATTGTATTGAGGCCATAAAAGATATAACTTTTAATTTTAATTTTTTTAACTTTTATTTAATAAATATAAAATTCCAAAGTACAGCTTTTGGATTACACTGGCATTTCCCCCCCATAACCTCCCTCCCACCCACAACCATCCCATCTCCCACACCCTCTCCCATCCCATTCACATCAAGATTCATTTTCAATTATCTTTATATACGGAAGACCAATTTAGTATATACTAAGTAAAGATTTCAAGAGTTTGCATCCACACAGAAACACAAAGTGTAAAGTACTGTTTGAGTACTAGCTATACTGTTAATTCACATAGTACAACACATTAAGGACAGAGATCCTACATGGGGGGACTAAGTGCACAGTGAATCTTGTTGTTGATTTAACAATTGGCACTGTTGTTTATGGCATCAGTGATCACCCGAAGCTCTTGTCATGAGTTGCCAAGGCTATGGAAGCCTTTTGAGTTCGCCAACTCCCATCTTATTTAGACAAGGTCATAGTCAAAGTGGAAGTTCTCTCCTCCCTTCAGAGAAAGGTACCTCCTTCTTTGATGGCCCATTCTTTTCGCTGGGATCTCACTCACAGAGATCTTTCATTTAGGTCATTCATTTTTTTTTTTGCCAGAATGTTTTGGCTTTCCATGCCTAAAATACTCTCATGGGCTTTTTAACCAGATCCGAATGCCTTAAGGGCTGATTCTGAGGCCAGAGTACTATTTAGGACATCTGCCATTCTATGAGTCTGCTATGTATTTTGCTTCCCATGTTGGATCATTCTCTCCTTTTTAATTCTATCAGTTAGTACTAGCAGACACTAGTCTTGTTTATGTGATCCCTTTGATTCCTAATCCTATGATTATCATCAATTATGAACTGAAACTGATCACTTGGACTAGTGAGATGGCATTGGTACATGCCACCTTGATGGAATTGAATTGGAATCCCCTGGCGTGTTTCTAACTCTACCGTTTGGAGCAAGTCCAATTGAGCATATCCCAAACTGTACATCTCCTCCCTATCTTATTCCTACTCTTATATTTAACAGGGATCAGTTTTCAGTTAAAATTTAAACACCTAAGAATAATTGTGTATTAATTACAGAGTTCAACAAATAGTATTAAGTAAAACAACAACAACAAAAAAATACTAAAAGGGATAAAGTAGTAAGTTGTTCCTCGACAGTCAGGACAAGGGCTGATCAAGTCACTGTTTCTCTTATTGTCCATTTCACTTCAACAGGTTTCCTTTTTGGTGCTCGGTTAGTTGTCACCAATAATGGAGAACATATGATAATTGTCCCTTTGGGACTGGTTTATTTCACTCAGCATGATGTTTTTCAGATTTCTCCACTTTGTTGCAAATAACCAGATTTCATTGTTTTTTTTTTTTTAATGCTGTATAGTATTCTATAGAGTACATATCCCATAATTTCTTTTTTTTTTTTTTGACAGATTGGACAGTGAGAGAGAGAGCGAAAGAGAAAAAGGTCTTTCTTTTTTCCATTCGTTCACCCCCCAGTTGCCGCTCCTGCGGCGTGCTGCAGCCAGCACACCACGCTGATCCAAAGCCAGGAGCTTCTCCTGGTCTCCAATGCGGGTGCAGGGCCCAAGGACTTGGCCATCCTCCACTGCACTCCCGGGCCACAGCAGAGAGCTGGCCTGGAAGAGGGGCAACCAGGACAGAATCCTGCGCCATGATTGGAACTAGAACCCGGTGTCCTGGCTCCGCAGGGGAGGATTAGCCTATTGAGCTGTGGCGCCAGACCATAATTTCTTTATCCAGTCTACTGTTGATGGGCATTTAAGTTGATTCCAGGTCTTAGCTATTGTGAATTGAGCTGCAATAAACATTGAGGTGCAGACAGCTCTTTTATTTGCCAATTTAATTTCCTTTGAGTAAATTTCAAGGAGTGGGATGGCTGGGTTGTATGGTAGGGTTATATTCAGGTTTCTGAGGAATCTCCAGACTGACTTCCATAGTGGCTTTACCAGTTTGCATTCCCACCAACAGTGGGTTAGTGTCCCGTTTTCCCCACATCCTCACCAGCATCTGTTGTAGATTTCTGTATGTGAGCCATTCTAACCAGGGTGAGTTGCATTTCCCTGATTGCTAGTGATCCTGAACATTTTTTCAAGTGTCTGTTGGCCATTTGGATTTCCTTTTTTAAAAATGTCTGTTGAGTTCCTTGGCCTATTTGTTAAGTGGGTTGTCTGTTTTGTTGTTGTGGAGTTCCTTGATCTCTTTGTAGATTCTGGTTATTAATCCTTTATTGGTTGCATAGTTTGCAAATATTTTTTCCCATTCTGTTGGTTGTCTCTTCACTTTCCTGACTGTTTCTTTTGCAGTACAGAAACTTCTCAATTATATGTAATCCCAATAGTTAATTTTGGCTTTGACTGCCTGTGCCTCCGGGGTCTTTTCCAAGAAGTCTTTGCCGGTACCTATATTTTGCAGGGTTTCTCCGATGTTCTCTAATAATTTAATGGTGTCGGGTCATAGATTTAGATCTTTAATCCATGTTGAGTGGATTTTTGTGTAAGGTGTAAGGTAGGGGTCTTGCTTCATGCTTCTGCATGTGGAAATCCAGTTTTCCCAGCACCATTTGTTGAATAGACTGTCCTTGCTAAGGGAGTTGATTTTAGATCCTTGATCAAATATAAGTTGGCTGTAGATGTTTGGATTGATTTCTGGTGTTTCTATTCTGTTCCATTGATCTATCGATCTGTTTCTGTACCAGTAACATGCTGTTTTGATTGTAACTGCCTTGTAATATGTCCTGAAATCTGGTATTGTGATGCCTCTGGCTTTGTTTTTGTTGTACAAGATTGCTTTAGCTATTCAAGGTCTCCTGTGCTTCCATATGAATTTCAGCAGCATTTTTTCCAGATCTGAGAAGAATGTCTTTGGTATTTTGATTGGTATCGCATTGAATGTATAAATTGCTTTTTGGAGAATGGACATTTTGATGATATTGATTCTTCCAATCTATGAGCATTGAAGACTTTTCCATTTTTTGGTATCCTCTTCTATTTCTTTCTTTAAGATTTTGTAATTCTCATCATAGAGATCTTTAACATCCTTGGTTAAGTTTATTCCAAGGTATTTGATTGTTTTTGTAGCTATTTGAATGGGATTGATCTTAGCAGTTCTTTCTCAGCCGAGGCATTGTCTGTGTATGCAAAGGCTGTTGATTTTTGTGCATTGATTTTATATCCTGCTACTTTACCAAACTCTTCTATGAGTTCCAATAGTCTCTTAGTAGAGTTCTTTGGATCCCCTGAATAAAGAATCATATCATCTGCAAAGAGGGATAGTTTGACTTCTTCCCTCCTAATTTGTATCCCTTTAATTTCTTTTTCTTGCCTAATAGCTCTGGCTAAAACTTCCAGAACTATATTGAATAACAGTGGTGAGAGTGGACATCCTTGTCTGGTACCAGATCTCAGTGGAAATGGCTTCCAACTTTCCCCATTCAATAGGATGCTGGCCATGAGTGTTTCATAAATTGCTTTGATTGTATTGAGGAATGTGCCTTCTATACCCAGTTTGCTTAGAGTTTTCATCATGAAAGGGTGTTGTATTTTATCGAATGCTTTCTCTGCATCTATTGAGATAATCATATGGCTTTTCTTCTGCAGTTTGTGATTGTGGTGTATCACATTGATTGATTTGCGAACATTGAACCATCCCTGCATACCAGGGATAAATCCCACTTGGTCTGGGTGGATGATCTTTCTGATGTGTTGTTGCATTCTATTGGCCAGAATTTTATTGAGGATTTTTGTGTCTATGTTCATCAGGGATATTGGTCTATAATTTGCTTTCAATGCTGCATCTTCTTAAAAGATATTTGATATTACTTCTACTCTTTTTTAATTTGTTGAAATATGTTTTGTGATCTACCACATGATCTTTCCTGGTAAATGTTCCAAGTACTATTGGGAAGAATGTGTATCTGCATCTGTTGGGTGAAAAGTTCTGTGGATATCTGTTAGATCCTGTTGATGTAGGGTGCAATTTAACTCTGCTCTTTCTTTGTTGATTTTCTTTTAAATGTCAACTTTTAAATTTACTTTCATCTACTTGAAAAGCAGAATAGCAGAGATAGAGTGACAAGTCTCTAGATGATCTATTTCTGAAAGTGGGGTATTTAAGTTGTCTACTTTTATTATTATATTGGAATGTATGCCTCTCTTTAGTTATGTTACTCTTTGTTGTATGTATTTGAGTGACCCAACATTGAGATCATGCATATTTACAAATGTTATTTCTTTTTTGTGGGATCAGACCATTTATCATTATATAATGATCTTCCTCGCCTCTTTTTACTGCTGCTTGAAAGACACACACAGAGGGGAGGAGGGGCAGGAAGGAAGAGATATCTTTTTCTGCTGGTCCATTCCCCATATGCTTGAAACAGCCAGGGGTAGGCCAGGCTGAAGCCATGAGCCTGCAGCTCCATCTGGCTCTCAGTCATGGTTTTCAGGGACTGAAATACTTAAGCCATCATCTGCTGCCTCCCAGGATGCATTATCAGGAAGCTGGACTGGAAACAGAATA
This sequence comes from Sylvilagus floridanus, assembly GCA_949820135.1. Taxonomy (NCBI): domain Eukaryota; kingdom Metazoa; phylum Chordata; class Mammalia; order Lagomorpha; family Leporidae; genus Sylvilagus; species Sylvilagus floridanus. Next base: position 86,249,732 of record OX463223.1, read on the forward strand.
GCTGGGACTTAAACTGGCTCTCTGATGTGGGACATAGGCATTTCCAGTGATGGCTAAACCCACTGTACCACAACACTTACCCCTAAAATCTATTTTATCTGATAGAGTTATGCTTATGCTTGGTTTCTTTTGGGTTCCATTTCCATGAAATATCTTGTTCCATACCTTCACTTTCAGTCTAGTTGTGTCCTTAGAGGTAAAGTTAATTTCTTATAAGCAGTGCACATTGGGAATTGTTTCTTAATCAATTCAGTCACTTTATGTCTTTTAATTGGGAGAATTTAGTCTTTTGGCATTTAAATACTTATTGATAGCTAAGGTCTTACTAAGACTATATTGATACTTGCTTTATATTTTTATTTTAGTTCCTTTCTTTCTTTGTCCCTTAAATACAATCTTCACTTGTGGTTAAGTGATTTTCTGTGTTGGTGTAATTTCATTTTTCGCCTTTTATTTTTGGTAAGTCTGTATAAGTGTTTGCTTTGTATTTACCATGAGGGTTACAAAAAACTTTTTTTGCTATAACAATCGGTCTGTGGTAGGCGCAGACTCCTTGTTATATATCCGTAAGTGTCATGATACTAGATAACATCTGGAGCCCTTACTCCACCAAGACCAAGTATAACTTGGGATAGCATCAAAACTGACCTTGCTATGGTCTGTCTGATGTTGAGGTGGGCTTACTGCCTGATGCTGCACCAATCAGCCACTGATAATACTGGGTGGGGTGAAAGACTGCTCAATCAGGACCATAGAACTCTTCTGGGCACTGAACCATGTCCAGAGTCTATGCCTGGATTTTAATCAGCCTGGCCCCAAGTCCCTTAAACAGTCCTGCTATTCTTTGCTGTCTTCCCAAGGTTTCAGGAGAGGTGATGGAGGCAGCCCTTTAACTATTCAGTGAGGCCCCAGGTGGGTAACACATCAAAAATTAAAAATGTCCAGAAAAATGTAGGGCAAATGGAAAGTGCTTTATTAGGATTTATTTTTAATTATTTATTTACTTATTAATTTATTTGGAAGACAGAGTTACAGAGAGAGAGGAAGAGGCAGAGAAAGAGATCTTTCATCCACTGGTTCATTCCCCAAATGGCTGCAGCTTCTGGGACTGGTCCAGGCTGAAGACAGGAGCCTGGAACTCCATCCTGGTCTCCCACATGGGTGGCAGGGGCGCCAACACTTGGGCCATCTTTTGCTGCTTTCCTAGGCACATTAGCAAGGATTTGGATTGGATGTGGAGCAGTTGGTACTTAAACTGGTACCCATATGGGATGCCCATTGCACTTAGAACACTTACAACAGCTTCTCATGTGTAGGCAACCTTTCCCCAACCTTCTCTGCCTAGAGTCACTGGCCTAGGGATGCAAACCATTTGGATGTGCCCAGTGTTGGGCTTTACGAGCCCAGCACTGATTTCCAAGATACAATCCCTTGTCGCATATTATCTGTTCACAGTTGGAAGAGGGAGATAACGGCAGCCGCTGGCTTCCCAAACTGGCCCCAGTCTGGCCACATCTGGGTCCCACAGTCCCTGGTCCCTTCAGTTCCTGGTGTGTCCACCAAGTTCACTCAAGAACGGAAGTTATCAGATCAGTTCAGCTCCGGCTGTTGTGGCCATTTGGCGAGTGAACCAGCGGATGGAAGAGTCCCCCAATCCCCGTCTGTCTTTTTGCCTCTGCCTCTCTGTAACTCTCCCCTTCAAATAAATAAATAAATCTTTAAAAAAAAGTTTGAGAATTAACACCCTCCAAAATGAGTCCCACCCACTGGATCTCAGGTCTCTGCTTTTTGCTGGATAAATCTGGAGACAGTCTGAGTACCTGGCTGGCAGTGAGGCAGTGGGCTTTGGATTTTATAAGATGATGGATCTGGATGAGGTAGGCTTGGTCATGGTCCTAATAAGCTTCCATTCCTGGCCTCTTCTCATGGCTTTCTGCATGTAATTGGAGGAATGGTGGCAGAGGCTGCCTGGCTGTGGAAGCTCTGCATACTCACTGCACAGGCATGGACCTGGAGACGGGCACCGGAGGTTTTTGTCTGACTAAATCTTTTTCAACAACGGGTCTGGCACTGCAATTCAGTTTTTCTTCCTCTCCCAAGTGAGAGTTGTCTCCCATGCTGCAGTCAGTTAAGAAGAAACTGGATTGGAATTTCAGTTACTGGGACTTGAACTAGGCATTCTGATAGGGAATGCAGGAATCCCAAGCAGCAGCATAGCCACTGTATCAAATATCTGCCCCTGTTGTGAAGAAACATTTTAGTTCGATGTAATTAATCTATTTCCACTTTTTTTACCTTTTTAAATTTTAATTGGTTGTTTCCTTTGTTTTTGAAGTCACATCCAATAATCACTCCCACAGCATTGTCATGGATCTTTACCGCTATGTTCTCTTCTATCAATTTCATGACTTATGTTTCAATCTTTACTCCATTTTGAGTTAATATTTGTATGTGATGGAAAGTTAGGGTCTAGTTTCATTATTATGCATGTGAATATTCGGTTTCACAACACCATTTATTGAAGAAACTGCCTTTTCCATACTGTATTTTCTGGACACCTTTGTCAAAAATCGGTTGGAGGCCAGCATTGCAGCACAGCAGGCTAAACTGTCCCTTGTGACACGAGCATCTCATACTGGAGTGCTGGTTTGAGTTCCTGTTGTCATGCTTCCAGTCCAGCTTCCTTCCTTTTATTTTTAGTAATTTATATATATTGAGAGAGAGATCTTTCATCTGCTGGTTCACTGCCAAAATGGCCGCAATGACCAGTGCTGGTGCAGGCTGAAGCCAAGAATCTGGAACTCCATCTGGGTCTCTCACATGGGTTCCAGGGCCCAAGTACTTGGGCCATCTTCCACTGCTTTCCCAGGCACATTATCAAGGAGCTAGATTGGAAGCAGAGCAGCCAACTCCCTGCCAGTGTGCTTGGGAAAGCTGTGAAGATGGTCCAGGTATTTGGCCCTTGCTACCCAAATGGAAGACTAGGAGGGAGATACTAGCTCCTGGATGTTGCAGCCATTTAGAAAGTGAACCATTGAATGTAACATCTCTATCTTTCACTGTCTCTCTGTCACTGTGCCTCTCAAATAAGTAAATAAGTATCTAAAGGGGGAAAAACATGTTTCTCCAGCTCAGTGCTTGAGGTGGATTCCCATATTGGTGATCCGCAGCTGCTGTGGTTTCTCTGGGAGAGGAAGTGTACTCTCAGACTTGTGGATATAGAGGTTTCCTGAATAGGCTAGTTCTTTATCTAAATTTCTCTTGCTGGTTCTGTGGTCTGCCTGCCTGCCTGCTTGCCTGTCTACCTGCCCTTATAACTCTTAGGGAAGTAGATAGTTTAGGCAGTAAGTAGCTTCAGGACCTTTGTAAAGGAGAATGTTTTGCAATAATTTCTTCTGGCTAATTCTGTTGTGCTACCTGGTATTTTCGGTGGACTTTTCTGTCAACGAGAGGAGTGGTGAATCTATCTGGGCTGTCTTCTGTTGCAAGATTGGAGGTCATTCAATACTAGGTTTGGTCTGTTTTCTTCTATTGGATGGGGATTCAGGGTCATAAGATGTCCTGCCACTATTTTGTTTCTCTTGTTTAAAGATTTATTTATTTATTTATTTGAAAGGCAGAGTGTCAGAGAGAGAGGGAGAGATAGAGAGAAGAGATCTTCCATCTGCTGGTTCACTCCCCAAATGGCTGGTTCACTCTCCAAATGGCCACAATCATCAGGGCTGGGCCAGGCTGAAGCCAGGGGCCAGGAACTCCATCCAGGTCTCCCACATGTGTATAAGGGGCCCAAGTATTCAGGCCAGACGTATTAGCAAGGAGCTGGATTGGAAGCAGAGCATCTGGGTCCCAGCACTCCTATACGGAATGCAGCAGCTTAACTTGCTACACCACAATGCCAGCCCTTTGTTGCCTTTTCTTTAGTCCTGGGATCCCAAACCAGATTGGCTTCCTGCCACCACCTTTCACAGATCTTCTCTGATTGCATGCTTCATTATTTCCAGGGCTTATAGATTTCTTTAGGAGGCAAGATTGGGGAGAAATGAATCTACACTTTCCAGTCCAGACCACAAGTCCATCCACATATATGAGTGTTTTTAAACCCACACAACATCTACAATTCTGTCACTGACCTCTTCACCCAGTGAATTCCCTTCTCCTCACTGGTGATTCCTGAAACATCTCACTCCCTTGAGGCCCCTTTTCACTGAACCCAAATCATTCACAGAGCTTCCATGCTCCTAATGAATATCCCTTCTCACTGAGTTCCCTTTGCCTTACCAAATCCCCCCTCCTCTAAACCATATTTTTTCTTCTTGGACCCCCTATACAAGACAATTGTATTCCTTCATCAAGGTCCTGTCCCTTCTCTTAGTCCCCATAGGCACACTGATCCATCATTCTATCACTTACCCTAATTGCTTCAATTGAGCCCATATTTGTTCACTAAGTTCTTCCAGACCCCGCCCTTGCCTTCCAGACTTAACTTAGCGGTGTCCCTCAATTAACAGCATCTCTTGACTGAGTTCCCAAATGCTTCTATCCCTCAGGTAGCCATCCATGGTCACCCCATTTAGCAACCCTCTAATTAGCCCCTATCCAATCCTTTAGTTCCCGGCATCTCACATATTTAACTACCTTCTGTCCTCTGAATTTCATTTTTTTCTTTTCCATTGATGAGCCATCAGTTTTGTGGATGAAACCCTTATTTTTCTCTGTGTTCAGTTACCTCCTTCTTGTTCCCTTCTGTCATCTCCAAATTCTTCCCTTTTGTCACACATCCCCTGTTTTCTTGCCAGTTCCCCATATTTTAGTTGTGGTCTCCTTTTTTCAAGCTCCTGGATTATTTCTAAACCTTCTTTTAAAAATATTTATTTATTTATTTGAAAGTCAGAGTTCAGAGAGGTGGAGAAAGAGAGAGAGAAAGAGGTCTTCCATCCGCTGGTCCACTCCTCAGATGGCTACAATGTCTGGAAACTGCACCAATCCAAAGCCAGGAGGCAGGAGCTTCTTCCAGGTCTTCCACGTGGGTTCAGGGGCCCAAACACTTGGGCCAGCCTCCACTACTTTCCCAGGCTGTAGCACAGAGCTGGATCAGAAGTGGAGCAGCTGGGACTCAAACCTGCACCCATAGGGAATGCCAGCATTGCAGGTGGTGGCTTTACTAGCTACTCCACAGTGCATACCCCCACATACTTTCTTTGCCCCAGTCTTCTCCCTAAGTACCTCTCTGTACTACTTAACCTTCCTTTTTGCCACTGAAGAATAGCTTCTATCTTTCCTTTCGCTGGCCCACATCATGGCCACTTATCTCCCATCACAGCCACTTAGTTTGATCCACTATAGCCCATTCCTGCCATTTTGTTCTATCTACACACTTAGTCTGTCTGTTTGCCAGCAGAGGTGTCACATTTAGACACCTATTTTCTTGACAATGTTCCTTAGCAACACAGATTCCCACTACAGTTTACAAAGCTGGGCAAGCATTTTCATTCCTGCTTCTCTTAGGTTGTTCTGAGATTACATGTACTTACATGAAAACAGCAAATGTTCAAGAAATGCTCATTCCATTCTCTCCTTTGGCAAGTTTCTTCTACTATACAGGACTTAGGTTTTTGCCCACAACTCTGGTTGTGGTTGGGACAATATTTCTCCTCAGTTGGATTCTGAAAGTTAGAGAGAAACAGATGGAATGCTGTATTTTTGGAGGCCAGGGCCTGGGTTTCCCTTGATTTCTCCTTTTCTTACATGGGACAGTGAATTGGATTGGCAGAATTTGGGGACAGGCATGACTGTTTATCTGTGGTGCAGTGACTACTAAAGCTGTCAACACCTTTGAGAGGTCTTCTTTAATTTTCGCCCCTCTGGCATCTAAACTTTACAGGTACACTCCTCATCACCCTGAGCATGTATGTATGAGCGCACATGCCTTCTCTTGGAAGGTCGAGATATAGGACCTTACTGTTCCACTTTGAGATGTGACTACTTTCTGTTGTACACCCTTTCATTTGGGTTAGTTTGGCTCCCACCTTGGCTCTTGGGATTTTAGAATTATTCTAAGGCAGAGGATCACACAGGAATGGAAGGAAAATAGAACTGTGGGGCCAGCATTGTGATGTAGCAGGTAAAGCCGCCACCTGTGACACTGACTTCCCGTATGGGCACTGGTTCAAGTCGTGGCTGCTCCATTTCTGATTCAGCTTCCTGCTAATAACCTGGGAAAGCAGCAGAAAATGGCCCAAGCGTTTGGGTCCCAGCCACCCACATGAGAGGTTCAAATGAAGCTCGTGGCTCCTGGCTTTGGCCCAGCCCAGTCCTGGCCACTGCAGCTATCTGGGGAGTCAACCAGCAGATGGAAGGTCTCTCTATCTCTCTGCTTCTCCCTCTTTAGCTTTTTCAAATACATACATACAGACATACATATATACATAAATCTGAGTGAGAGAAAGAGACAGACAGACAGACAGACAGCCACACTCTGGAGTGTCACTGGAGAAACTGAGGTCTAGAAATGGGCAGACTTGCCTAGTCAGTGATTAAACTAAGGCCAGATGCCACATTGGGAGGGTAGAAAGTAGTCATCTTTGTCTGCTTTAAGCCTACTTTGGTCCTTCAATGTCACAACTCCACACTGGGCTTTGAAGATCTCTTAAGAATTGGGGATCAAATGCTTCTCTTCCTGAATGATGAGCTACTTTCCTCACAGGGGTTTCTCTTGTGTCTATGGATGAAATTCATACTCTGGCTCCCTTGTTAGTCTGTAGGCCTTTTCAAGTGCCTGGGATGGCTTGACACACATTGCTATTACTGGGAGTTGCTGGAATAATGTGTGTTATGGACAAAGAATCAGACTCAAGCAGACACCAGAGTCTACTGGCACTCACAGGTATACTGCTGTAATAATAATGGCTACTAGTTAAGTGCTTATTGTGTACTGTATGCTGAATATACATAATTACATCTCATCCTAACAACTCCATCAAGAAAGCTTTATTATTATTTCTCTTGTATAGATGAGTAAATCGGAACTCAGAGATGAAGTGACTCAGTAAAGTCACAAAGTCAGTAAATGGTAAAAGAGAGACTTAAACTTAGTGCATAGTTCCAAATGTTATGCTTTTTTGAAGCTGTTAACCTGTAGATGCTTTACCTCACCCCATAACTAGACAATCTCAGGTTGGATCTTCAGGATGATGATAACAGTGATAGTGATGATGATTAAAATATGAACATTTGGGAGCCGGCATTGTAGCATAGCAGGTAAAGCCACTGACTGTGATGCTGGTATCCCATATGAGCACTGGTTTGTGTCCTGGCTGCTCCACTTCTGATCAAGTCCCCTGCCAGTGTGCCTGGAAAAACAGTGGAAGATTGTCTAAGTGCCTGGGCCCTGCACCCTGGGTGAAGCTCTTGGCTCCTAGTTTTGTCCTGGCCCAGTACTGGGCTGTTGCAGCCATTTTAGGAGTGACCAGGAAATGGACGATATCTCTTTCCCTTTCTCTCTCTCTTTCTCTAACCCTTTCAAATAAATAAATGAGTAAATATTTAAAAAAATATGAACACTTGCTCTCACCTTCCCCCATGTTGGCATTGTGCTAGGCACTAGGGGTACAGAAATGAATCAGAGAACAGGGTGCTCCCTCAAAGTGCCCTTAGTCTAATGAAGAGCAGGAGTGGTATACAGACATATGAAGAAATAATTGGGGTCAGAGAACAACAGAGGAACCCATTGATTCAATTGTGTAAGCTACCATGGGGTATGACACTTGACTGCAATTTGAGGGATAGATAAGAGTTTTTCAGGTATAGAAAAGAGTTTGATAGGGTGGGCTATTGACAAGCAATTCAGGGAGAGGGTACAGATTAAATAAAGGCTAGAGGAATAGATGTTCTTGATTTATTTATGGAACATTGAGAGGGTTCCACAGGAATGTCAAGGAGGGGGTGGGAAACAATCTTGCTTGCACACTGCTGCAATAACTTAGTAACCCATGTTATTTCCTAAAGAAATTAAGAGATTGATTAACTGCAGTGGTGAGCACTAGACTGCTCTGAAGTGTTCAGGGGTAACCTAGTGGGCGAAATAGCATGCCTGTGACAACTTAGTTCATCTCTTCTTGCCCCCAATTCAAACCGTTGTCTACATGATCACAGGTCAGTTTCTTCTGCACAGTATCCTCTTAGTTCTGCCCAAATTCTTGTAATCGCAAGAAAACAAAAACCATATAATCTTTTCTACCTCATCATGCCTGTATCTGCAAGTAGTTTTCTGCCCTACTTGTGAGACAATAAAAGATAATATTTTAGCATGTGAGTTCTGAAACTCAACACTGTTTATATTCGCAACTTGATATAATACTTCCTAGCTGTGCAATCTTTGACAAAATATTGGATGTGGAAATGCTTCAGTTTATTTGAATGTAAAATGAAGACAACAATGCTAACTCCCTTACAAGGTCATTTGAGGATTAAATGAGATAATATAAAGTGCTTAGAACAATTCTCAGCACATATAAACATTTTAATAATATTTAGCTATTATAATTACTATTGATGTTGCCTGAGGATGGATATTTACCTAATTCTACTGAGTTGATAATTATCTCTACCATGAAAAAATGTAAAAAACATACAAAATCTTAAGTTTACATTATTCTCTGCTTTTAAATATTCTTGTGATTTGAAAATTCCTCTTACAGACTTATTTTAAGTTGTTAATTTTTTTTTTTTTTTTGGAAAAAAAATCTTGTCACTGAGCAGTGGGAGGCTTTCAAACTGGCTTACTTATCCTTTGGAAAAACTAACCTAGGAAAGGATTCTTGCCTTAGACAAATGGCTTTAACATCTCGTTGTTTCAATTTTCTTTTCTATAAAACAGAGTTGTTAATAGTACCTACCTTATAACTATGAGGACTAAATCAGTTAATTCATGTAAAAATCTTAGAACAGTGTGTAGACCATGGTAAGCATTTAATGACAGAGTAATTATTAGTATAGCTCTTACTTCCTTTCTGTGAAAGATGTCTCAAGTATATCTTAATTATTTTTCCCTTCAAATTTGATGCTTTATATTCTCTAAGAATTCTTGGCACCATTTGTTTGAGAAAAGATTGATGGCTCAGAGTATTTGTGCTAGCTAGGATTGTACATTGGATTGTTTTGTCTGATAATTGGTAAAAGGTAGGAGATTATTTGAACCATTTTGATGATGGTGAAGACTTTAATTTTTTTAAAGATTTATTGATTTATTTATTTGAAAAACTGAGTTACAGAGGTGGGGTAGGTCGACCATCCACTGGTTCACTCCCTAAATGGCCACAGCAGTTGGAGCTGGGCCTATCCGAAGTCAGGAGCCTTGAGCTTCTTCCAAGTCCTCCATGCGGATGCAGGGGCCCAAGGACTTGGGCCATCTTCTTTTGTTTTCCCAGGCCAATGCAGAAAGTTGGTTAGGATGTGGAATAGCCGGGACTCAAACAGGTGCCCATATGGGATGCCGGCATTACAGGCTTTACCTGTTACACCACAGTGCTGTCTTGACTCATTTTTTAAAGATCTATTTATTTATTTGAAAGACAGTTATATAGAGAGAGGTAGAGGCCAGAGAAAGAAATGTTCCATCAGCTGTTTAGCTCCCTGAACAGCCATTATGGTCAGGGCTGAGCCAGGCCAGAGCCAGAAACTGAGTCTCCTACATGGATGGCAGGGGCCTGAGTACTTGGACTGTCTTCCGTTGCTTTCACAGGCATATTAACAGGCATGCAGATTGAAATTGTAGTAACTCATACTTGAACTGGTGCTCATATGGGTTACTGACATCACAGGCCACAGCTTAACCCCCTGCTCTGCAATGTCAGGTCTTTTGGTTGATTTTTAATAATTGAGACATGCACGTGCTATGAAGCGGAAAAGATACAGAACTATGTTCAGGGAAATGTAAGTGTCCCCCCTACCTTGTCCCTGATGCCTTGCAACCCAGTTCTCCAGCACAGATCTAAACTGTACGGCCAGTTGATTTATATATTTATTTGAGAGGAAGAGTGGGAGAGCAGAAGAGCAAGGGCAAGAGAGAATTCTAATTTGCAGGTCAACTCCCCAAATTCCCACAACAAACAGGGCAGAAGCAGGCCAAGGCCAGGAGCTGGGAACTCAGTCTGGGTCTCCCATGTGAGTGACTAACCATTTGAGCCATCACCTGCTACCTTCAAGAGTGCACATTGGAAGGAAGCTGGAATCAACAGCAGAACCAGGACTCAAATCTTGACACTCTGAAATGAGGATGTAGGTGTCCCAAACAGTGTCTTAACCGCTAAGCCAAACACTCTTCTCAGTGGCCAATTTCTTGAATGTGTGATAAAATCCTTTCATAATCATGAGCTTATGTGTATGTTTTTAATTTAACTCTAACTCCATTGATCCATCCTTGCTTCTCTTTGATATTCCATTTTCTTCTAAATATGTTTACCTTTGTCCATTTTATCACATAGGAGCTGGGTTCTATGATGATTGTCACACCAAGCCATGTGTCTAAATGTAATGTTGCCAAAGTTATAGAAACCTTATTTTCCTCCCTTATTTTTGGATTCTGTTGTTTCATAAGACTGGCATTTGCTTATCTTTTTTATCTTTGCCCCAAGCCTACTAAAACTGGCTCCAAAAGGTACAGGATCAGATATTCTTGCCCAGCATCATCTGAGGAAGGCACTGCTTGCCTGAACAGAAAAAGAAATCTCAACCTGCCCTCAGGGAAGCACAAGGAAATGTGAAAGATTAGGGCACGTGATATCACAAGCAGAGTCTTATACTTACTAGAGAATAATCATGTAAGGCAAAATACAAACATAGTGGTCTTTGCAGTTTCTGTACAAATCTTTCTCTATCTCCTTCTCTTAATGAGCTCAGGGGTAGGGAGAGATCTCATGTGAATAACATTGAGGATTGTATATTGGTTCAGATTTTTTATTCTCTTTGTAGCTGGGAACAAAATATTGTAATCAATATTCTTCTCATTTTAAGGATTTTTGATCACACTGATTTCTCTGGAGAAAGTATGAAGAGCCCTGGGATGAGAGCATGTATGAACATATTAATTCAATCTCTGGACGATTGGAAGGCGTGTGTGTGTGTGTAAGTGTGTGTATGTGTGTGTGTGTAGTGTGTGTATATACATTCTTACATACAAACATAAAATATATATAATTTGTTTTCGTGGGCCTTAAAAAATTAATAGAATTTATTTAATCTGGTAACCAATGTTGGATCATTTCAACATAATCAATATAAGAATATTGTCACATTTGAAGTGCTTTTTGTATTATTTATTTTTTATTTTATATACTTTATGTCAGTGGGCTCCAACTTGCATTTGTTCACCTAACATTTTATCTTTATTTTCTTTCCATGTCATTAGGTGTAGACCTACTTCTTTCTTTTTAACTCCCATATGGAGTCCTGTAATATGAACATATCACCAGACATGGTTGATGGCCATGTAGGTTTTTGTTTAATTTTTTTTTTACCATTGAAGATAATATTTCAGGAAAAACTAGAAAATCTTTTTAGAAAAAAACAAGGGATAAGCTTCATGACATTGTATTTGGCAGTGATTTCTTGGGTGTGACACCAAAAGCATCAGCAAGCAAAGAAAGTGTAGATAAGCTGGACTTCATCAAAACTAAAACCTTTGTGCATCAAAGAATATTATCAATGATGTGAAAGGACAACTCACGGAATAGGAGATAACAGTTGTATATCATATATCAGATAAGGGATTAAAATTCATAATATATACATAACTTATATAAGTCAACAACAACAAAAAAAAACAAACAACCCAACTCAAACAGGGGTGAAGGCCTTCTTCAATAAACATTTCTCAAAAAAATCCATACAAATTATCAACAAATGCTGTGTGCCATCAGAGAAATACAACTCAAACCTCTGATATCGTTTTATACTCATTAAGAGGGTTTTATTTAAAAACTGAGAATAACAATTGTTAGTGAGGATATAGAGAAATTGAAGCCCCCTTGCATTGCTGGTGAAAATGTAAAATGGCACAACTACTGTGGAAAAAGTTTGGCAGCTCCTCAAGTCATTAGATATGGAATTTCATGTGATCCAAAAATTCCACTCCTAGGTTTCTACCCCAACAGATTAAATGCAGGAACACACATACTTGTACACCCATCATCATAACAGCATGTATAGTAAATGTGTTATATAAACAAGTAGTGGAATATTATTCAGTCATAAAAAGGAGTGGAATTCTGGTATACGCTAAAACATGAGTGAACCTTGAAAATATTATGCTCAATGAAATAAGCCAGACACAGACGAACAAATAGTATTCGATTCTAATTATATGAGGTACTTAGAATAGGCAAATTCACAGGGACAGAACATAAAGTAGAGATCTAGTGGCTGTGGAATAATAGGGAGTCATTGTCTAGTGGGTACAGACTGTCTGGGATGATGAAGAAGCTCTAGAATTGGATAGTTGTAATGTTTGCACAACATTGTGAATTACTTAATGCCACTGGATAATACACTTAAAATGGTTACAATAGTAAATGTTAGATGTACATTAGCACAAAAGATACTGAAAATCTTTATATGTTTGTCTTTGTTTAGATAAGGGATTTATTGGGATGTAATTCATGTACTGTAGTTGTCATGTTGGAGATGTGAGCAAGGTTGAGAGAGGCTGGGGCAGTGGGGTGTGATACTGGTGACTTGAGTTTTTGACATGTTGGGTTTGAGTTGGCCACAGCATATCCATGTGGAGAGGTTCAGAAAGCAGTAATGATTTGGGTCTAGACCTTGGGGAAAAGGGTAAACACACAATCTTTGGAACCTACCACATCCAGATACTTGGAAATGTCATATTCAATTATATTGCTCAAGGAGAGTATGAAAACTAGAACAAAGAGTCTGATATGAGCCAGTAAAGAAAAATGAGAAATAGTGATCAGAGGCATGGAAGCAAATATCAGTGCAGAACAGTGTCATAGAAGCCACAGGAAGAAAAGGTTTCAAAATGTAGAAGGTATTTTTGGCATCAGTGTTTAGAGGAATTGATTATGATGAATTGGAAAAAGGGAAGTTGGCTTTGGTTATTAAGAAGCTCTACTAACCTTAGGAGGTAAGGTAGTATAAAGAGAAGAGCATGGGCTTTACAATTGAGTAGATATGCCTCCAAATCTAGTCAGTGGTACTTACAATATATGTGACAATCAGCAAGTCACTCAACCTCTTAGGATCTCAATTTTCCAGCTGAAAAATGAAGATTATATCTACTGATTAGGGATGTTTTGAGAATTTGAGAAAACAGTTCATGTGAAAAGGATTGGCATAGTTCCTGATACATAGGTGCTCAATGTATGTTCATTCTCTGTCCCCTTTCCATGTCCATTGCCAACAGAAGAGTTTCACTTCTCTCGTGATTGGACCTACAGGATTTAACTAGGCAGGAAACTATTCTAGGTCATATTAGACACATGTTAAGGCCTATTCTTATTTTTTAAAATATTTACTTATTCATTTATATGAAAGGCAGAATTATAGGAAAATATCTTCCATCCACTGATTCACTACCCAATTACTTACAACGGCCAGGCTGAACTCAGGAGCCTGGAACACCATTCAGGTTTCCCATGTGGGTGCAGAGTCCCAAGCACTTGGGCCATCTTCTGTTGCTGTCCCAGGGGTTTTAGCAGGGAACTGGATCAGAAGTGGAGCAGCCAGGACTTGAACCAACACGGATATGGAATGCAGGCATCGCAGTTGGTGGCTTAACCCATTGAATAACAAGGCTGGTCCCAAGGCCTACTCTTATAAATATCTTACACTACTCAGAGATGAAGGAAGCATGGTTACCTTTTAGAGATTCAGAGTCCAAGGGCCAGTCTGGTGTTGTGGCATAGTTGGTAAAGATGCTGCCTGCAACATTGGCATCCAATATGGGCACTAGTCCATCTCCTGGCCACTCCAATTCCAATCTAGCTTTCTGGTAATGTCCTGGGAAGGCAGTGGAAGATGGTCCAAGTGCTTGGGCACCTGCCACCCATGTGGGAGACCTGGAAGAAGCTCCTGGCTCTTGGCTTCAGCCTGGCCCAGCTCTAGCCATTGCAGCCATCTGGGTAGTGAACCAGCAGATGTAAGACTGGCCGGTGCCGTGGCTCAACAGGCTAATCCTCCACCTTGCGGCGCCAGGACACCAGGTTCTAGTCCCGGTTGGGGCGCTGGATTCTGTCCAGGTTGCCCCTCTTCCAGGCCAGCTCTCTGCTGTGGCCCGGGAGTGCAGTAGAGGATGGCCCAAGTGCTTGGGGCCTGCACCCCATGGGAGACCAGAAAAAAGCACCTAGCACCTGGCTCCTGCCATCGGATGAGTGTGGTGCGCTGGCCAGAGCGCGCCGTCCGCGGCAGCCATTGGAGGGTGAACCAACGGGAAAGGAAGACCTTTCTCTCTGTCTCTCTCTCTCACTGTCCACTCTGCCTGTCAAAAAAAAAAAAAAAAGATTTCTGTCCCCCAACCCCTTGCTGTAACTCTGACTTTCAAATAAATAAATAAATCTCTAAAAAATTCAGAGTCCGTCTGAGTAAACAGGGGAGTCAACTTCTAATCACAGACATGTTATACACAGCCATGGAGCAAAACATTCAGGTGCATGAGAGGGGAAAGATTTGGAGGGTTTCCTAACCTTAAATTATTTTTTCTTTCAACAAGATCATTGATATACTCATATAATCGCAGAATATGTTGTCTGATTTTTAAAAAGAAATATGCAATAAGAGACCATTTTGGCCAAACTAATTTAATGAGCTACATTTTAAAAGAATGATGATGATACATGCACTTAAGAGAAAATAATGGGGTGGAAAACCTGTACAATTCTATCCCTTCCTCTTCTTCCTCTTTATTTTGCAGGAATTTTACGTATTGGAAATTAGCCTCTTAAGACATCATTGTCCAGTTCAGGGTAGAATCTCACATTGTTGTCATGGTAGCCAGACATAAAGAGCATCTCCGGTTCCTAGCCTGGCAACCCAACTAGGCTAAACATCCCAGAGTTCAGTGATGGCCCAGGAAAAGATTGAAAGTAAGAGTTTAGATGGTCAGGTAGGCTTGAGGCAAGGAGGCTAGGAAGGATAAACTTCCAGTCTGCCAAGTGAGGATTAAGGAGGGCCTGATAGAGGCTAAAGTTGTAGGATGAAGAGAAGCATGCAGACTTTGGAAATGCAGGTACAGAAGAAAGAAGCCATCTTCATTTGCTAGAGAAGTGTATGGTAAGGTTATTAATCCCCCCTAAAAATAGTTTCCAAGTGTTCATATGTGCTTAGGTATCTCTGTCTCTTCCCCCTCCTCCCTCTCCCTACTTTGGGCAAAAGTTCTAGGCTTGTTAAGCCTCTTACTGGCTTTTTTCTCTGTCTTCCTTCTCAACTTGCCCCAGTTATAACGGCTTTTAAATTTTGACAAGTGTGCAGTGAATATCAAAACAAATATCTTCCATATTACTTGTCAAGGTTATAGCCTTGACAGGTGTCAAGTGTAATATCCTATTATGAAGGTAGCAAAGAATGTTAATGCCAAGTAAGAAACAGATTAGTTAGGGCCCTAGTAATGTATGCCCCTTACCCAGCAGCTCATTTAAATGCCTCTTTTTTTTTTATCTTTCCTTTATTCTTTGGCTCTCATTTTCCCTCTCTTCAAAGCCCTTTTTTTGTCTTTGTTTCATTTTCCTTTACTCCGTTCTTTTCTTTCACTTCTCACATTCTCCTCTCCAGGCTCTCTCTTGTCTTTCTTCCTGATGCTTACTTGCACTCTTGCTCTCGCTCTCTCTCTCTCTCACTCTCTCTGTGTCCTATACTTGACTTTTATATATCTGCTTTGTTTTTCTCCCACTCCTTTTCTAGCCCATGAATCTTCTGAGTCTCTTCTTCCATCAGAATCTGTTGTGTTTTGGCCTCTGTCCCCCTCTCTCTCTCTGCTGTGTGCAGTGGCCATTTGGGGTTACGAAGCAGTGGGTTTCTGAGGTGCATTTGTATCATTGTTGTTCTTGCTCTGCCAGGCTGCTTTTGCTGCAGTCTGCTCAAAGAGCTGACCCTGCTGAAAATTCTGCCCACACATTGTCCCCAGGAGAGAGGGAGTGCAGTAGGGACTTATTGACCTGTCATTTAGAGGGGAGCACGAGTCCTCTCATCACACAGCCAGAAGATAAATACTGCAATGACAAGACACATCAGCAGCATTGCTGTCTGTAGCTTAACAGTCCATTTCAATATATTTCTGTTTAATTAAAATATTCCAACACTCCGTATACGTCATCTTCAATCCCCCAGTTCCTTTTGAAGCCCTGCTTGGGGAATCCATTGTTACGACAGCCCACGCTTGTCAGCTGTCACCAGCAGGAGAGTAATTGAGGAAAACGTGTGTTGTTTTAATTGGGAGAGAGAGAATGAGGAGTGACAGGCAAAGTAGTTTCGGTTTTTTAGATGTGGAAAGCATGGGCCAGTGCGCGAAAGGCTCTGGAATTGACTGGGTCGGGGGTAGGTAGAAAGGATGTAAGGACTTGAAATCATGTTTTTACAGCATTATTGATGTCCAAGGAAGTTCTAATACCAGAGGAGAGTTGCTTTGTTTTTAACTTATATAACAGCCTGCATCAAGAGTGCTGGTGCTGTCTGACGCAAACAGAATACTTAAAGAGTCAGCCCATCTCAGTCTCTCAAACCCCTAGAAAAACCAGCACTTTTCCAACCCACAACCCTTCATTTTGAGACACCTTTCTACCATACAACAGGTACCACAACCTCTGACTCAGCTTCCAGCTACTAAACATTGCCACTATGTAACAGGCACTCTATATGATAGTTGCTGGTATTTGCATGTTACAGATTAAAAAATCAGAGCTCTGACTGCTCTGGGTCACATAGCTAGTAAATGGTTGGGCTAGTGTTCTGTGTGTGTGTGTGTGTGTGTATGTATGTGTGTGTGTATATATATATATATATATATATATATATATATATATAATGTGGGTTGAAAGGAAGAGGGGAGAGAGGGAGAACAGGAAGGAGAGGTTGAGAGAAACAGAGAGATTGTTGGGTCTGAGGGTCAGTCAGAGCAGAGGTGCAAAAATCCTCTTTGCTTCTTAAGAAGGGGTCTGAGACTCTCTTGGATTTTGATGATGAACAGTAATTTCTGTGGAAGAATGGAAAAAAGGACTGCTGCTAACTAATAATCACAATAATTGCTTTCATGTTTCCTTCCTGAAGCAAGTTGATGGGTACGCATATTTGTGCAGTTACACCAAATAAACAGCAAGTACAGTTGGCAAATCCCTTGCCAGCCCTGACCATAAACTCATAGTGAGCAGCAGTTCACCATGCAAAACTGCCTAATATGTATCCTTGATTTTAGAGAAACATTTAACTTTTAGAACTGAAATGCATTTTGACACTGCCAGTTGCTGTTATAGCAGAACCTTATAAAAGGCATGAAGGATTTCCCTTTGCCTGTGGCTTACACTATAGTCATCATGGACATATTGTCTCCTAGCCTTTGACACAGCCAGGAAATTTCAAAAGCTGCTTTGGGTCAGTGCCATTGCAGTGTCTCCCAACTCCTTAGCTGAGGAGCTTTTAATAATAAAAAAAAAGCCAACCTTAGTTAACCTTGAATGAGCCAATACAAGTAGCTTTTCTGCTTTCCCTTTTTTTCTGAGAGAAAATAGTTTGTCCCCATCTAGAAATGTACAGTGAATAGCTGAAAACACTTTGGATTTGAAGTCAGGATTTGAGCTCTTACTGTTCTTTCACTTCTGCATTTCCATTTTCTTTCATTTTTTTGTCATCCTCTTCTCCTTTGGAAGAGAGATAGAAGAATTAGTAACAAGTTTGTAGAAAGGGACTTTCTCCTCTTCAAGGTATTGTCATAGCAATCTTTAAAGCCTTCTAGGACATTACTTATCACACTGTTGGGCAATCATTTATTTGGGAGTCCATTTCTCTTGTATGATTGAGTTTACTGAAGGAAAAGACTGTGGTTTTGTTTCTCTCTGCCCAGGTTCCAATGGGAACAATTAGACGGCTTAGGTGTTTCACTCATTCAGTAGATACTTAACTGAGGGCCTGTTATCTGCCAGCCTTATGCCAAGTGCTGAATTTTCATTGTCAGTGTAGGGGTGATAGACAAATGACCATGCTGATTCTGCAGAACCTCAGCAGTTCTGCAGTAGGTTTCTGGCTTATTTATGATAGTTTCAGGATGCAGAACACTGTATTGGGAAGAACATTGTAGTGGGTAAATGGATCTGGAATCTAGGACCTATTCTACTCAGGCCTTCCTGGGTAGCTATAACATGGGCCTTTCTTTTCTCAGGTTCTTAGTTCCCTCATCTAATAATAATTGCCAATATTTATTGATGGCTTCCTGTGGGTCAAGAACTGTGTAAAACACTATACATATATTACTGCATTAGTTCCTCCCCATAACACTGTGATAATAGTTTTACATATGAGGAACTTGAGGTCCAGAAAGGATATGTTCAGTGAGACATAGCTAAGAAAAATCAAAGGTGGGGTTTGAGCACAAGTTAAACTCCAGAACCTGGATATTCAACCTCTGTTCCATACAGCATCCTTGAAAAATTAGGCTAATAATATCAGTCCTGCCATCACAACTGTTGTTGTGAGGACAAACTGAGTCCATAGACGTGGAAAGTGCTATGTAAACTGTAAGGCATTTTCTAGATGGAAGCCATATGACTTCAAGAAGTTAATGGAAATGGAATTAAAAGATAAGTTTATTTTGGTGTGAAAATTTAGAAATTTCTGTGTAGTTTTTTCATAACAGACACTTTTCATGAATTTTGTGAAGACCATTTCAAAAATTTTTGAACCCAAATATATTCATCTTTTAATTCCATTTTACATTAATTTGTTGAAATACCATCATATCGTAGCTATTGTCAGCTTAGCACCAATGTAAACATTTTCCATACTGCTTTGTTGCTCAGTTACCACGTCATACCTTGAGCAACAGTATAGTGTTGTGGTTAAGAACATGAACTCTTGAAGATGTGCTCAAGTTCAAATCTCAGCTCTGCCATTCACTATCTGTGTAACCTTGGGCAAGTATTTAACCCTTCTGTATCTTAGCTTGCTCCTTAGTAAAATCAGGAATGTGAGTATATATTTTGTGAAATTGTGGTGAGGATTAAATGTGCTAAGCATTGAGAACATATCTGGCACTTTGAGAATTCAGTGACTTATGTTACATTTCTCCACCATTCTACCTAGATTAATACAGATTAGCAAATAGGATGGTGGTGGTGAGAAGGGAGATGTGATTTGACATGGGTTTAAAGCTGAGATAGCACAATTATAAACCTAGTATAGAAGCCAGACTCTATTTAGAGTGATTCCTGCAGCTGAGGAGCAGTAGACTTAGTCATTGTCATCCAACAGAAAGGCCACAGCTGCCACCTCCCCAGCCTGGCCTTGTATTATGAACCTGTGTCCTTTCGTTCAAGACAAATATCTAAGATGAGACTCAAGGGAAGAGCCGATCAATGATTGATCCTGGAACCTGGGCCAGGCTGACTTGAAGGAAAGCTCACACCCTGTCTGATAGTGCCAAGGCCTTTGGTTTTGGAATCAGACAGATGTAGGTTTGAGTATCAGCTCTGCCACTTACATCTCCATATGCTCTTTAACCCCTCTGAGTCTGTTGCTTCTCTAAAACTCCTGTATAGTAGTGATACTTACCATAGGTATGCAATAAAAGTTAACTGTGGCTGGCGCCACAGCTCAATAGACTAATCCTCCACCTGCGGCGCTTGCACACCGGGTTCTAGTCCTGGTCGGGGCGCTGGATTCTGTCCCAGTTGCTCCTCTTCTAGTCCAGCTCTCTGCTGTGGCCCAGGAGTGCAGTTGATGATGGCCCACATCCTTGGGCCCTGCACCTGCACGGGAGACCAGGAGAAGCACCTGGCTCCTGGCTTTAGATCAGCGTGATGCGCTGGCCGCAGCGCGCCAGCTGCAGCAACAATTGGAGGGTGAACCAACGGCAAAGGAAGACCTTTCTCTCTCTCTCTCTGTCCACTCTGCCTGTCCAAAAAAAATAAAAATTTTAAAAAAAGTTAACTGTTTATTTCCACCCTAACCAGTCACCTAGCAATGTAAGGATCAAGTAGGGACAGGCTTGGGGCCATAAGAGATCTCGAGGTCATAAGATGTTGGGCTGAACAGCACAGAAGTGAATAGTATTATATCTAGGGTTTAAAATCAGAACCTAGGTTCCAGTCCTAACCTGGCCTTTATTAGCTTTGTTACCATGGGCCTCTTTAATCCTTTGTTTTTTCACCTTTCACAGAGATTTATCCCTACCTTGACTACTTTGCAATATTGTTTGAAAGTACAGATTAATAGATATCCCTGTAATATGTTTATTATGGTCATATCCTGGTGTGATTTGAGAGATGAGAAAACCAGGTTAAGGCAAAAGATGTTTGTAAGCAGTGCCTCTGGAAATGAGGTAAGAATTTAGTAAAGGTAAACCCAAGGACCTGCTCAGATACCAAGACAATTCAGAGTCTGGTAAAAAAAATGAAGCAATCTGTATTGATGGAAAACAGGACATTGAGGAGCCTTGTAATTTCACCTTCCTAGCATAACCGTCTTTATTACCTCCTATTATGTCCAAGTCTTTATTTCCATGTTGGTATTTTTTAAAGAATTATTTATTTACTTGAAAGTCAGAGTTCCACAGTGAGAGAACAAGAGGCAGAGAGAGAGAGAGAGAGGTCTTCCATTTGCTGGTTTGCTCCCCAATTGGCCCCAATGGCCGGAGCTGTGCCAGGAGCCAGGAGCTTCTTTTGGGTCTCCCACGTGGGTGCAGGGACCCAAGCACTTGGGCCATCTTCTACTGCTTTCCCAGGTCATAGCAGAGAGCTGGATTGGAAGTGGAGCAGCCGGGACTTGAACCGGCGTACATATGGGATGCTGGCACTGGAGGCAGCGGCTTTACACACTATGCCACAGCGCCCGCCCCCATGTAATTTTTATATAGCTACAATTCACCTATTCGTTGAACAAACACATCTCTGTACCTACTCTACCAGGACCTGCACCCAGTACTGGCACAACAAAGTTGACTCAGAATTCACTGACTTGAAGGGGCAAATATGTACAGAAACAACGGGAATATAAAATAATAAGTGCTCTAATAAAGTGATCTATAAAGTACAGTGTGGCCATAGACTAGAGGTCATTTAATTGTCATTTGCATTCTTTCACTTTTCCATGTGCTATACATAAATATTTTCTACCTCTGCTACTGTACACTCTTGATAATTATGATCCTTTCCCTGTGGTTATATAATATTCCAGCAAGTTAATGTGCCATACTTTACTTAGAAAAATAATGAGAAACCTCTGTTAGCTGACCGGGGCAAGCAGCGAAAGCGCGCAGCTCCTGCAGCTAATAGGCGGGCTGGCGGTGGCACCACCCTTGTGCTCTGAGCAGCCAATAGGCTAGCGGCGGCAGAGTAGGTACCTGCGGTGGTGCGTAAGCACGTGCAGCGTGCAGCGTACAGCCTGCAGCGTTGGCTGCCGGGAGCGGAAGAAGCTGTTGTGGGCGCGGAGACGGTGTCCGTGATCATTTGCAGCGGGAAAGGGCATCTTGAGCCATGGCGGGCGACAGAGAGCAGACCATGGAGAACCACCAACATTCCAATGGCTGTGAACCTTTCTTGATTGGTGTCAGTGGTGGCACTGCCAGCGGCAAGTCTTCTGTCTGTGCCAAGATTGTGCAGCTCCTGGGCCAGAACGAAGTGGATTATCGCCAGAAGCAGGTGGTCGTTCTGAGTCAGGACAGCTTCTATCGAGTTCTCACATCAGAGCAAAAAGCCAAGGCCCTTAAGGGCCAGTTCAACTTCGATCACCCGGATGCTTTTGACAATGAGCTCATCTTCAGGACACTCAAAGAAATCACTGAAGGGAAAACGGTTCAGATCCCAGTGTACGACTTTGTCTCCCATTCCAGGAAGGAGGAGACAGTTACTATCTACCCGGCTGACGTGGTGCTCTTTGAAGGGATCCTGGCCTTCTATTCCCAGGAGATCCGCGACCTGTTCCGAATGAAGCTTTTTGTGGACACAGACGCCGACACCCGTCTCTCCCGCAGAGTATTAAGAGACATCAGCGAAAGAGGAAGGGATCTTGAGCAGATTCTGTCTCAGTATGTTGCCTTCGTCAAGCCCACCTTTGAGGAATTCTGCTTGCCGACGAAAAAATACGCTGATGTGATAATTCCTAGAGGTGCAGATAATCTCGTGGCCATCAACCTCATCGTGAAACACATCCAGGATATCCTCAACGGCGGGCATGCCAAACGGCAGACCAATGGCTGTCCCAAGAAACAGGCACCAGAGCACAGCAGCAAGCCATAGTAATTCCTGCCTCCTTCAAGCCTGAGCCTCCATGTCCAGGATAAAAGGTAGGGATCAGGAGACATCTTTCATCTCTACATACTGTAGAGCATTACTGTATTTTAGAAAAATACCACAGAGAGGAAATGCATTTAACTTTCTTTCTTTCTGTATTCTAGAATGGTGAAATGAAGCAGAACTTCACTCTAAGCTTAAGTAACAGACTTCCAGCTATTACTGATGATGCTTAATTATTAATCCAATAGTGTAATCAGTTATAAATATGTGCTTATAAATAACCTATTTTTGTGTTTTTTTTAAATCCCCTACATGTAACAGCAGTGTGACTATTATTGTTAATGTTGAAAAAGAAACCTGTGTATGCAAAACAGTCTGATCAATTGGAAAGGGAAACTTTCCATTGTACTCACTAGTTATCAGGTACTTTATCTAATTATGGACTCCACATTTAACAGCAGATGAAGAGAAAGTGAAAGGAATCCTGAGGAGATCCAAAAAAGGAAGACCTTCAAAGAAAGCTTAGACAAGCTGAGATCGCTTGAGTTGGAGAAGAGACTTTGGGACTGTTGAAAAATGGTCTACAAATGAATAATTGTGCTTTGTCTCCAGAGACTAGAACAAGAGAAAATGGAGCATTTTTAATGTGAAGAACTTGGGAAAAAATGTAAAGCAATAGTCCTTGACATTGAGAGCTGTTGAATTTTAAGATGAATGACAAAAAGACCTTAGAGTTTTCTTCTCTGGAGCTCTTTTACATGAGATAAATTTCCATCTACCTGAGAAGTCTTAAGCACACACCTGAAATTAGAGTGAGCAAAGTGCCTCTTTAAGATTCCTGCTTTTCTCACAAAGTCCAGAGGAAATGGCTGTTAAGAACTGTCCAAGCATCAGAAATGGGCCGGAAGCACCTTTCCCTCATCTCTGTCTAGAAAGTGCTTCAAGGAGATATTCCTCTCTAGCTCACTGTCCAGTTCAGTTTCCAGGATGATTCTTTTAAAAATGGTTTTCATGTTTGAAGTTATAGTCCTAGATAAACCAGCTTGTTTTTTGTTCTGAGTACAGTTTATTGTAATAAAAGTTTTCAATTCAATTAAGTGTTAAGTGCCTTCCCTTTCACATTCCTGTTCTCTCAGCTCCTTTAATTTTTCTCCATTGGTTAATTAGCAATTATGTCTTGCTTCAGGATAGCAGTGGGTAGTAATTGGGCAGGTTTAGGCAGAAAAAGCTCAAGGTCTGTTCTTAGCAAGGGTCAGCCCAACAAATAGACTGGACAATTCAAAGGGCTGACAGCTTGATCTAGGGCTGTCCCATAGAGAGTGGCTTTCATAAGCAGTAAAGCAAGGCACAAGCTGTACAATGTAAGAAAATTTCTCATTGGCAGCAGCTGGCCTACTGGGAAGGGGGACCTGTTTACATGGGTGAGGATTTCATTTATACTTTGAAGGAGAAGATGAATTTTGCCACAAAATTTCCCCCACACTACCAGCTAACTCTTAATTTTACCCAGCTTTTAATTGCTTCAAGGTTTACACCGAAGATAGCCTCAGTGGGTGTGAATTGGTGGCAGTCTTACTTTGTCACAGCATATGAATTGAAAGACATCATGGACTAGAATCTTTGTGCCAAACCAAAAGTGTCCTTTGGGTCTCTGCTACGAACTAGAATTTTAGTCTAGTCTTAACAGGATCTGGGAGATGGTTTTTGGATAGTGTTTTCTTTAGCAACAGGAGGTTAGAACTCCCCTCCTCAATAAGACATGATCTAATATTCAATGTTTTCAACTAAAAAGATGTGACAATATTTATGTCACATCAAGTTACCTTGTGTCTCTTACTCCATTCTCTTATAGCTCCCTGGCCACACATTTACATGATGGTTCAATTTTGAGTAGCGTTAATTAATCCATTAGCAAACATTTGCTGAGAGCCTACTGTGTACACAAAGCACTGAGTTGAAGGTTAGGTTCAAGAAACAATAGAGGTGGTGAAATTTTATAATCTACAGAGAAGGCAATAGTAGAAGTAGACATGGCTAAAGAACACTTTTCTGGAATGCTATTGGGACAGGAATAATTTCAGCAGCTCTAACTTTCACAAAATTGCTTTCTGGTTAATGAAAAATATTGTCCTACTCTCCTGTTTCCTGCTACCAGAAAAAAAAAACAAAAACAAAAAACAAAAAACAAATCCATTAGAGAAAATTGAAGCACTCTCATCTAATTTGAAAGTATATGAAGGTCACTCTAGTGGTTACATATTGGAATTTGTGAAGTGGAGGGGTTGGGTGAGGTGCTGTAAAGTTACTAGCATCAAACTGGCTAGCCCAGGCAGGGCGGCTATTACAGAGGTTTAGGACATCACTACAGACTTTGAGTACAAGGAAGTACTGGTTTTCTCCTCCTTCCTCAGTAATATCAATACACTCAAAATTTTACAGCACTTAGGTTTTTCCTTCTTGCTTTTTTTTTTTTTTTTTTTTTTGGACAGGCAGAGTGGACAGTGAGAGAGAGGGACAGAGAGCAAGTTTTCCTTCTTGTTTTACAATTTGTTTATTTAAAAAATTATTTGGGAGGGAGGAGCAGTGCTGTGGCATAGCAGGTAAAGCTGCTGCCTTGTTGCCAGCATCCCATATGGGTGCCAGTTTGGGTCCTGGCTGCTCTACTTCCAATCTAGCTCCCTCATAATTCACCTGGGAAAGCAGTAGAAGATGGCCCAAGTGCTTGGGCCTCTGCACTAGCATAAGAGACCTGGAGGAAGCTCCTGGCTCCTGGATGGGCCCAGCTCTGGCTGTTGTGGCCATCTGGGAAGTGAGTCAGCTGATGGAACACCGACTCTCTCTCTCCTTCTCTCTCTGCTTTTGCCTCTCTCTAACTCTGCCTTTCAAATAAATAAATAAATCTTTAAAAATTATTTAAGGCTGATTCTGTGACTCAGTGGGTTAAGCCACAGCCTGCAGAACTGGCATCCCATGCTGGTTCGAGTCCTGGCTGCTCCACTTCCAATCCAGCTTCCTGCTAATGCACCTTGGAAAGTGGTGGAGGATGGTTCAAGTGCTTGGGCCCCTGCATCCACGTGGGAGATCGAAGGACACTCCTGGAGCCTGGCTTCTGACTGGCCCAGCCCTGGTCATTTGGGGAGTGAACCAGCAAATGGAAGATCTCTCTCTCTCCTTCTCTCTCTCTGTAACTCTGCCTTTCAAATGAATAAACCAGGTTTTTTTTTTTTTGTAAAGATAAAAAACAGAGTGCCTTAAATTAAAAACAATAATAAAGTGTTATTTGATAGTCTGGGGTGGGAGGAGTGGGCTCTCACATCCACTGTTTCTTTCCTCAAACGCCCACAATAGATAGGGTTGGGCCAGGGCAAAACTGGCAGCTGGGAATTCAATCCAGGTTTCCTACCCAGTGGCAGAGACCCAATCACTTTAGCCATCACCTGCTGCCTCCCAAGGTGTGCATGAGCAGGAAACTGGAAACAGAATTGGAGCTGGGACTGCAACCCAGGCCTTCCAATATGGGATACAGGTGTCCCAAGCAGTATCTTAACCACATGGCCAAATACTTATCCTTAATTTATTCATTTTTAAATTGACAAAAAGAATTCTAGCAGAATGTGTTCAGTTAAATTTCAGCATTGTCAGTGATTTTCAAGAATACAGTATCTTATTATTAACTGCCACTATTTTGTACAATAGAGTTCTTAAACTTAATCTTCTTAACTCAAATTTTGTATCCTTCAATCAATATCCCTAAATTCTTCCTCCCTAGTAGACAGATATTGTGGTGCAGTGGGTTAAGTCACTGCTTGGATTGCCCACACACTATACCAGAATGCCTGGGTGAGTCTTGCTTCTACTTCCAATCCATTTTCCTGCTAATGTGCACCCTGGGAAGGAAAAGATGATGACTGATGTACTTGGGTCCCTGCCTGCCACCCACATTCAGGATCTGGATGGAGTTTCTGGCTCCTAGCTTTGGCCTGGCCAAGTCATGGCTGTTGTGGACATTTGGGGAGTGAACCAGCAGATGGGAGACTGGCTTCTTCCCTCCCTTCCTCCTTCCCTCCCTCCCTTCCTCCTTCCCTCCCTCTCTTTCTCTCTCTCCCCCTGTGTATGTGTGTTGCTATGCCTTTCAAGTAAAAATTAAGAAATAAAATTATTCCTTCCTAGCTTCTAATAACCACTATTTTACTCTAAAACTTCTATGATTTCAGATTTTTTTTTTGGTTCCATATTAGTGAGATCATGTGGTATTTGTCTCTCTGTGTTTGACTTGTTTCACTTAACATAGTGTTCTCCTGACCCATCCATGTTGTCACAAACAACAGGGCTTCATTCTTTTCAGAGGCTAAATAGTTTTCCATTGTGTATATATGCCACATTTTATTTACCCATTCATCTGTTCATGGATACTTACATTGATTCGACTATCTTGACTATTGTGAATGAAACTGCGGTTAATATGGGAATGCAGATATACCTTTGATGTACTCATTTCAATTCATTTGGATATATACACAGAAGTGAGATTGCTGGATCCTATGGTAGTTCTATATTTAGTTTTCTGAGGAACCTCCATACTGTTTTCCAGATCGCTGTACTAATTTACATTCTCACTAGCAGTGTACAAAGGCTCCCTTTTTTCTACATTCTTGCCAACATATGTTGTGATAATATCCATTCTAGCAAGTATGAGGTGATACTTCCTTGTGGTTTTAATTTACATTTCTCTGATGATAAGTGATGTTGAACATTTTTTGTATTTCTTTTGGCCATTTATATATCTTTGAGAAATGTCCTTTTATAAAACTGAGCTTTCTTTCCTGCTACTGAGTTTTTTGAGTTCTTTCTTTAATAGTTTGGGTATTAACCTCTTATCAAAAGTGTGGTTTAAAATATATTTTTTCACTTCATGGGTTGTCTCTTCATTCTGTTGATGGCTTCCTTTGTTGTGCATACGTTTATTGACTGATGTAGTCCCATTTGTCTAATTTTTGTTTTGTTGCCTGTGACTTTATGTTCACATTAAAAACAATCATTATTGAAACCAGTGTCATGGAACTTTCCTCCTGTGTTTTCTTCTAGTAGTCTTAGAGTTGCAGGTCTTACATTTAAATCTTTAAGCCATTTTGAGATGATATTTTATGTGGTATGAGATAATGGTCTAATTTCATTCTTTTGCATGTGAATATCCAGTTATCCAGCACCATTTATTGAAGAGATTGCCCTTTCCCCCTTGTGTGTTCTTGACACCTTTGCTGAAAATCAACTGACTATAAATGCATGGATTTAATATTGGATTCTCTAGTTTGTTCCACTCATCTATGAACAGCAATTAGAGTTACTTAGACACATGTGCTAGCTCTTATAAATGCTCTCACTAGGCTAGGGATGGGGTGTGAGAGAAATAGGGCTTTCTTTCCCCTTTGACCAGCTGGGCAATCAATGATAGAGGGAAAGTATCTCTTTGGTTTATACAGCAAACCAGGATGATAGCAAAGAATGGAATCAATAATTTTTTACTTTATCCTTATCACCCTTGGTAATCTTAGCATCCAGGTAAAATGAAAATTCCTCCATGGTCTTGTCCCTGTTAAGCCTTAAGTTCACTCGTATAGAAACCTCTATCTTGTCCCTCTCTCATTATTTCCCCAGTCACCCAAAATGTTAGCATCAATTCAATATCAGCCAGTATTACCATCAGATCATTCTTAGCACTATTATAGGAGATGTAACTGGTGGTAATTTAGTGGTTGATCACTCTTCAAAATCTCCTTTTGCCTTTTAGTCATTAACTAATACTTTCAACAGGATACATCATTAGCCTGTTGGCTGAGACAGTTTTTTATTGTGTGGGTTGGTACTGGTACCTTGGAAAGTTTTGCATTCCTGGCTCCCTTCTGTTAAATTCTAGTAACACTCACTTGTTAGTTTGACGATGAAAAAGCCCCTCCCATTTCCAAGTTTTCCCCTTACACCCTTTAGGCCAGTGGACCCTGCACCAATGAATGCCTTGATATAGGACTAGGCAGGAGCTCTCTGAGGTACTGAAGTTTGTTGTGCTTTTCTTGAACGCAGGATCTGAAACAAAATGAGGTTTTAGAGCTCGTATCTTTTGAGGTTAATTATGATAACACAGCACTGTATACTCTTAACTTGGATGTTAGCTTCTAATTTGCTCATGATTCTTAATGAAAATTGGACATCTCTTCACTAGTGGCTAATCACTGAAAGCAGCCTATAAACAGTCTGTGGAAAGCAGTGTGGTGTAGTTTAAAGAACAGCCATTCAGTGGCAGAGAGAGAGAAAGTCAGAGAGCTCCCATCTGTTGGTTCATTCCCCCAGTGTCTACAATGGCTGGGGCTGGGTGTATGGGTGTATGCCAAACCTGGAAGCTACAAACTGATTCCAGATCTCCCACTTGGTCCATCACCACTGCCTCCCAGGGTCACCACTAGCAGAAGGCTGGAATAAGGAACTGGATCCAGGATATAAGCCCAGGTACTCTGATGCAGATTACAGGTGTTTTAACTGGTGTCTTAACTGCTTGACAAAAAAACATCTGCCCATCTAAGAGATTCTTAGGTGACATATGGACCTGAGTTCAAATCTCACTCTGCTACTTACTGGACGCAAAGTGTGTACCTAGTCAGTTTCCTTCTACTGGGCAAGTCACTTCTGCATCAGGAAACCTTAGTTTTGTTAACTGAAAAATGGGGATTATTATGGCCTGAATGTTTGTGTTTCTCTCAAATTCGTAAGGTGAAATCCTAACCTACAATTTAATGATGTCAGAAGATGGGGATTTGGGTATGTAATTCAAATCACGAGGACCCTCATGAGTAGGATTAGTGTCCTTATAAAAGAGATCTCAAGGAGCACTCTCTAGCCCTCTTATCACCATGAGAGGACATAACAATTAATTGACTATCCGCAACACAGACAAGGGCCCTCATCAGATCCCAAATTTGCTGGCTTCCTGATGTGAGTCTTCCAACTTTCAGAACTTTGAAAAATAAATCCCTGTCAGAGAAGATGCTGCAGTCACTTTTGGAGTCCAGAACCAGCCTTACCATTCTGTGGTATTTTGTGGTAACAGTCAAAACTGACTAAGCTGGAGATAGTCATAGTTAAATATCCGCCTCATAAGTTTGGAGTGGGAACTCATTAAAAATTTTTTCAAAAAATATTTTTTATTTGAAAATCGGAATTACAGAGAGATCTTTTTTCTGTTGGTTCACTCCTCAGATGGTTGCAATGGCCAGGGCTGGGCCAGGACTGAGCCAGGCGCTTCATTTGGGTCTCCCACATGGGTGGCAGGGACCCAAACACTTGGGACATCTTCTACTGCTTTCCCAGGACATTAGCAGAGAGCTGGACTGGAAGTGGAGTAGCGGGGACATGAGCCAGTGCCCATATGGGATGCCTGTGGCACAGGTGGTGGCTTTAACTGCTGTGCCACAATGCCAGCCCCATGAAATAGTACATTTAAAGAACCGAGCTGAGTACCTAGTACATAATTCAGTAAATGATAGTGCCTATTCTTATCATTAATCACAACAAAGAGTGCTTTTTTATATCTCCTATGCCACACATTGCCCTTGCTCCTTGACATTTGTAGCCAGTTATTGGTTGGATAGTGCCTCACTCCAAATTTATTTATTTTTTTAATTTTATTTGACAGGTAGAGTTACAGACAGTGAGAGGGAGAGACAGAGAGAAAGGTCTTCCTTCTGTTGGTTCACCCCCCAAATGGCCACCATGGCAGGAGCTACGCCGGTCCGAAGCCAGGAGCCAGGTGCTTCCTCCTGGTCTCCCACTCGGGTGCAGGCATCCAAGCACCTGGACCATCTTCCACTGCCTTCCCAGGCCACAACTGGGAGCTGGACTGGAAGAGGAGCAGCCGGGACTAGAACCTGGCGCCCATATGGGATTCCCGCGCCACAGGCAGAGGATTAGCCAAGTGAGCCACGGCGCCAGCCCGTCACTCCAAATTTATATATTGAAGTTCCAACCCCCAGTACTGCAGAATGCTATTTTATTTGGAAATAAATTTCTTGCAGATGCAATTGGTTAAGATGAATATATGCTCAATAAGTGGGCCTTTAATCCAATATTACTAAAACAGAAATTTGGGGGATACATATACACAAGGCAAATGTCACACAGAGACCAAGGCAGAAATCTACAAACCAGTGGATTACAAAGATTGGCACAAAATCACAAGAAGTCAGGAAAGACCTGTTTTCTCACAGCCCTTAGAAGGAACCAGCCCTGGCGACACCTTGATTTCAGACTTCTAGGCTCCAGAAGTGTGAGACAATACATTTCTGTTGTTAAAGCCATCTGGTCCTTAATGGCAGCCCTAAATTATACACAGTCCAACAAACTTCATCTGAGCCCAGGGATCCTAACTTGTCCTGGGAATTCATCTCTGTTTTCCCTACTTTTGCCAACAGTCCTTGAAATTTAACAGTGTTAACTGCTGCAGCTGCTGTTGTCATTCTACTGACAGCCCCTTTGCATATGCACTAGGTTCTGGCTTGGCATGACCTTATCCTTTTCCACTTTCCAGTAAAATAAGAAATCAGATAACTTGAAGCCACCTGGGTATAGCTTCATTTTAATTGCTAGGGACTATTTTTATTATCACTTTTCAACTAGAGATCATCTAGTTAATCAGTTCCCACAACCCATTTAGCTATAGAGACTGTATTCTTCCCTCTTCCCTCCTTCCTTCTCTTACCCCCAGTAAAGAGTGGTGTAAGATCAGCAGCCAGTTTTTTGTTTGTTTGTTTGAATTTTGCTTTCTGATTTAGGGGCTAGAAGTGATCTGAGTGCTAGAGAAAGTCAGGTCAACAGGTCTACAAGCCAAACGCTTATGGGATGGGGATGGGCATACATTGGTGAATCTGTTTTAGTTATTACTGTTTTCTAAAGAGTTAATCAGAACAATAATCACATACCACAGCAGGAAGGAGGCTTGCAACCCATCAGATCCACTTGGCAAGTCATTTGCCATTTCACTGAATTGCGTTTCCTCACCTGCTGTGTGCAAACAGGACTTACTGTATTAGCTAGAAAGGGAGAAAAGAGAAGTAAGGTGAAGGGAATGATTGGAAATGAAGAGGGGGAGGGGAGGGAAGGGGAATGAAGGAGAAAGAAAGAGAAAGGAAAAGAATAAGAATTGGGATATCAGGTCAGAATGTGTTCAGTGTCTTCCCAGCCTTTGGGGTAGGATGGAGTTAGAAAGCCCTGTTAATGGAAAGGGAACATCATTGCTGTACTGGGCTTAACATTTTCTAGGAAGAACTGTTAGGCTTATCAAATGCTTGTTCCATACCAGGTCCTTTATGTATACTACTTTTATCTTTTTGAATTTATTTTTATTTAAGAAAGAGAAAGCACTCCTATTTGCTGGTTTACTCCCCAAATGCCTATAAATGGCCGGAGGCCAAATCCTGGAGCCAGGAACTGAATTCAGGTCTTGCCATAGGTGGCAGGAGCCCAAAAATTTGAGCTGTTACCTGCTGCCTCCCTGGGCCCGCAATAAACAGGAAGCTGGAATCAGAACTCAGAGCCAGGAATTGAATCAGGTACTTCAAGGTGAGATACAGACATCCTAACTAGTGTCTTAACTACTAGGCCAAATGCTCGTCTTTTAACTTCATTGATGAGAAAACTGAGGCTCCAAAATCCTGTTTCAAAAGTCTGCTTTTGTTCTACTATATCACATATCCTCCTACTTGATGCAGGCATGCATTTTTATGTGCTAGAGAATGACCTTGTGAGAGCCCTTAGCTAGATTTGAGTTAGAAAGAAGAAAAAGAGTAATTATAAACTTCCAAGGACAGCATCAGATTTTCAGCTTTGTCTTTGATGCCAGTGAAAACTTAAAATACAGGAAAATAATAGATCTCACAGCTGAACAATATCTATGGACTAGCCCGTGCTTGTTCCTCTCCACAGAGTTGTCATTTTCCAAACCATAGCAGCAATACGGGAAAGAAAGTGATAATCACAATAGACCAGGGAACCGAGGGAGATCTGAAACGTAATAGAGTCTCTGCAGTGGAATGAGCATAACCTATGGCATGTTTTTAGGAAGAAGGTAGGTAAGCCAGTTTGTAGTCAAAGTAGGTTGGACACCAACAGTACCAGAAGCCACCCCTGTAAGTAAGCTGACATATGGTACATTACACACCTTAAGACCCTTTCTAGCTTCCTATCTTCTGGACTGTAAGATACGGTGATCATTGTTGGTGGCTAATATTCTGGCTTCTGTCTGATATAAGTTAACTTAGAGTAATTTGGCACTGATGCCTTTGGGAACAAGCCAGTTTTTAACTTTTTGCATTTTGATATTTTTGTTATTATTACATGTGGGCCCAGGACATTTCCCTAGGTCATGTTGCAGAAAAACTAATGAGAAAAGCCTTTTTAATGAGCACTGCAATAGCTCTCTTGGTTGTTGTCGTGCTTGGAAATAGCTTTCAGGTTGGAGGCAAAAAGGCTAGGGACTAGTCCTCAAGAAAGAAGCAGTCCTCAAGAAAAAAGTCTAAGGAATGGCTCATGAGAGCCTTTTGGCCAAATGATATTCAAGTTTCTGACACTTTTATCATTCAGTAAAAGAGTAAATCCACTGCAACTTCCAATTAGTCACGCCTATCATTCTGCCCCATGGGGCCCCTGTGGGCCAAGGGAAATGCACCCTGGCTTCATTTCGCAAGTCTCAGGCCATCCAAATCTACCCTCACGGCTTCTCAGATCCATAAGGTCAGGTTATATCAGTGGAGTATGACCTTGAAATCTATTGAGGGCTCCCAGCTCCAACTTGGAAATGTTTTTTCCAGCTTAGAATTGAGAGCCTGTTTGATTTGGGAGGTTATCTAGTAACACTTCTTCACTTGCTAACTTGTAACCTTGCACATGCTATTTTGCCTGTCCATGCTTCAGTTTCTTCCTCTATACAGTGGTGATATGAGGATTAAATGAATGAACTTATTTAAAACAAGTGCTAGTTATGATTATGATGATTGTCCTGCCACCTCCATTCTAAAAATGAAGAGGCACAGAGAGATCTT
The DNA here is from genome assembly GCA_949820135.1 of Sylvilagus floridanus. NCBI lineage: Eukaryota > Metazoa > Chordata > Mammalia > Lagomorpha > Leporidae > Sylvilagus > Sylvilagus floridanus. The sequence goes on from OX463223.1 coordinate 86,283,261, forward strand.
CCATCTGCTGGTTCACTCTCTATTGGCCGCGATGGCCAGAGCTGGACCAGGCCAAAGCCAGGAGCCAGGAGCTTCCTTCTGGGTCTCCCACGTGGGTGCAGAGGCCCAAACACTTGGGTCATCCACCCTCGCCTTCCCAGACACATCAGTAGGGAGCTTGACTGGAAACTGATCAGCCAGGACTCGAACTGGTCGCCACATAGGATGCCAGCACTGCAGGGGAGGCTTAATCCACTGTGCCACAGTGCTGGCCCCATGGAAAAGAAAAATTTTTTTTTGACAGGCAGAGTGGACAGTGAGAGAGAGAGACAGAGAGAAAGGTCTTCCTTTGCCGTTGGTTCACCCTCCAATGGCCACCGCGGTCAGCGCGCTGTGGCCGGCGCACCGCACTCATCCGATGGCAGGAGCCAGGTGCCAGGTTCTTTTCCTGGTCTCCCATGCGGGTGCAGGGCCCAAGCACTTGGGCCATCCTCCACTGCACTCCCGGGCCATGGCAGAGAGCTGGCCTGGAAGAGGGGCAACCGGGACAGAATCCGGCGCCCCGACTGGGACTAGAACCCGGGGTGCCGGCGCCGCAAGGCGGAGGATTAGCCTGTTGAGCCACGGCGCCGGCCGGAAAAGAAATTTTAAAATGCAGCGAATGGCTTTTGGAGTAACTCTAGAGCATTTACTGGCAATGCAAATTTACTAAGTTCTGGAACCAGTGGTGTGCTGGTAAATATTTAACAACCAGCTCTTCAGGGGTTAGAGGGGAGGGAGAGCCATAATTGTAGCATTTACCAATATCAGACTACCAACTCCGTGTTACTGAATTCAGAAAACATGCACACTGTTATATGAGGGTACTTCAAAAAGTATGTGGAAAATAGATTTAAAAGATAAGTTTATTTTACTTCAGAAAATTTTTAGAATCCACTGCTAGTTTTCTCACAATATATATTTTCAGTGAACTTTTTGTAGGCCCCCTCACTGCAATGGCTCTCTTGGTTGTTGTCGTGCTTGGAAATAGCTTTCAGGTTGGAGGCAAAAAGGCTAGGGATTTAAATTTTTTGCACCAAGATAAACTTATCATGTAATTCCACTTTCCATGAACTTTTTGAAGTACCTTCACGTAATATTTCTACCATAGATACAATACCAAATACATAGTAGTTATATATTACATATATAATACACATGTGTATAATTTAATAATACTACAGATAAGAGTAAAATCTTTTTAAAGGGATGCAATTTGAGCATTTATTACTCTTGTTCCAAATATTTAATTGTATGTATTTTTAATTTAAATTTTACATTTTAACTTTTTTTGAACTGTGGTAAAAAAACGGTAGTGCAAAATATATTCACATTGCTGTGAAACAGATCTCTAGAATTTTTCCACGCTGCAAAGCTGAAACTCCATATCTATTAGATGATGATGCCTCATTTCCCCCTCCCTCTATCCCTGGTAACCACCATTTCATTTTCTGTCTTTATGAATTTGACTACTTTAGTTACTTCATGTAAGTGGAAACACATAGAATATTTATTTTTTTGTGACTGCTTTATCTCACTTAGCATAATTTTCCTCTATGTTGTATCATGTATCAGAATCTTTCTTTTTAATGCTGAATGATATTCCATTGTATGTGTATACAACATTTTCTTTATCCATTTATTTGTCAGTGGACATTTGGATTCTTTCTGTCTCTTGGCATATGGACATGGATGTTAATTTAATTTTTAATGCTGGCTGTATTTTTAACAGCTGACTCACAAATTTCCTAAAAAGTTGACAGTCAGCTCCAAAGAGTTGGTACAAACTGGCTTCAGCACATCTCTGCCTAGACCCAATGATAGAGAGTGCACACAAACCTTCATTTGAAGATTTTTCAACTGGATTACTTTGGGAGAATTTAAGGAATGCTTGACACCTGGGGATAGGAAGATGGACAAAATTATCAGGAATTTTGCACTAGTGGAATTGCAGAATAGAGAAGGCCTTTGGTTTTGAGATAATTTAACCTTATTACTCAAGGCATGGTCTGTGGCTTTACCTGGGAACTTGTGAGAAATGTAGAATCCCCTACCCCACTCCAGAGTTACTGTTTAACAGGGAACTCCTGTGCAGCTTAAAACTTGGGAAGCACTAGTTTAGTGTATACCCCCACAACACACAAACACAAAGAGCTCCAACCTCTCCTACCTCCCCCACCCATTACATAGATGAGAAGATTGAGGTCTAGAGAGGTAAAGAAATTTATCCAAAATTAGAGTGTGCATCAGTTGCAGAGATGAGTCCAGAATTACTGCACCTCTGAATGTGTCTTTTGGATCTTTCATTCTACTCTGGTGGCAAAAAAATGTATAGCATGTATAGTTTCAAATATTCATGAAGGAAATTATATGATGGTGTAGTTGGAATTTGCTTTACAACGCTCCAAAAAGTTTGAAACAAAATGGCTTTAAATTGCTAACTATTGCAGCTGGGTTATAGGTACCTCAAGATTTACTATATGATTCTGTTTGTGTGTACATTTGAAAATTGCCATAATAAAAAGTAAGAAGAAGAAAAGTGTAGTAGAGGAGGAAGTTCTGATAATATCATAGTAGCTGAAATTAGGTTTTCAGATTATTTGTGGTTTACAGAAATGTCCAGCAGGTGGATGGGGCCCAGATCAGAGAGATGCCTGTGTTTCACTCCCAGCAAAACATACTGTCTCTCCCTTAGGACCCTGTATGTCTGGCACTTGGAGCTGGAATGGGTTTGCATCATTAGTACTCTGGTACCTCTACTGGATGAGAGAGAAGAGGATTTGAAGTAGAGCCCCAAACCCTGAAAATCAGGACCTCTCATAGTATTAGATTCTAACATGCTAAGAGGATACCCTGTCAGGTTTCCCCAACTCAAGCTGTTTGGAAAGCATTATTGTTGAGGATGAAGAGAGACTGGGATAGAGGCAGGTAGAGAAATATAATTTCCAACTTGACATGCAGTAGAAGTAAATTTGAAAAGAAAACGAAAGCTTTTTTTTCATATTAATTCTAAATATGACACTTCGCAGAGGGTTCATGGCCGCAAGTCAAGAGCTAAGTCTGGTAGGAGGGATGAGGGTTCAGACATCTTGCTTGGGAGGCCATGGTTTGTCCGTTAGAGTGTTGGAGTGTAATTCAAAGAATGTGCCTGTTAGAGTGGCCCACCCCTGCATCCTAGCTTCTCTCTGATTGCCCAACTCTCAAGAACTGCAAAAGCATTAAAGTCCTCCCTTCAGGGGCTTATAGAATTGTCTTTGAGAGCTGTTTCTATTTCAGTTTTAGGGCTGTCATAGGGTAAGAGAGGACTATGAAACTGGAGAATGAGAGGGACAGTCTGATAGGATTTCCGTTACCAACTGAGGACCACCTCTGCCACACCTAGTCTCTGAGTGGAACTTTGTCCTCCTAGCTCAACACCTGTAGTTGACTCACAGCCCAACAAGCCCATACTCGACAACATGCTTGCTTGTGGCATGTTCATTTGGTGGGGTTCACCTCAGCATACACTGCGAGTTACCCAATCCTTGATTCTCTAATTAGGGCAGGCCTCACACAAAATGGTGATCCCTAACCTTTGTCAAAGTCTTTTGAAGTTTCATGTTCCATGAAGTTAGGACCTTTCATCACATTGTGTGTGAAAAGCATTTTAAACACAGCTGTGGTGATTGATACTGGTAAAAAGGGTGGGGCATGGAGGGGCAGATAGGCTCCTGAGGGATGAGTTATCCAGGTTGGGGGTATAGAGTGCTTTTTTCAATGGGGGACATAGGGAGGCCCAGCCAGGAGGGAAGGCTCTTTGAGACAAACTGGATGTGACATTCCTGGCAGTTAGATCCTGTGCATGGATGCAGGGCAGAGGTCCTGAAAGTCAGTGATTTGGAGAGCAGTAAATTCTAGGTCTCCCAACTGCTAAGCAATATAGGAATGACTGGTAGCAGGGATGAGGGGATGGTTACCTTGCTGGGCAGACAATAGTGTAGTTTATACTATTTTCTCTACTTCTGTTTGTATTTGAAAGTGGATCTCTCTGAGGCTAAAGTGTAAGTGGCTTGGCTAGCCTTAAACCAAGCTCAAATAACCCTGGATTTCCAAAAATAGAATGTTCAAACTATCTTGAAAATATAAAAATGACATTGCTGAGGTTGAAGCAGGGCTGCCCTTTAGATGCTTCTGTCATCATATGATTACCTTCTTACCCCATCATAGCCTCCAAGATGTGCCCTCAGAACTCTACTCCTCAAAAATCACTGGACTAATCTGTCTCTCTTCTTTTTAAACACTTTTTGTTTTTTCTGGGAACTTTGAAATACATGTGAAACAATGTAATGTACCCTCATATGCTTATTTTTCAGTGTTAACAATTAGTAATATATTCTTTTATCCACTCCCTCAGCACACATATCTAGATTATTTTGAAGTAAATCTTCGATTTCATCATATCATTTTTATCTGAAAACAGTGTGAATCTCTAAATCATAAGGATTCTTTACTACGATTAACAAGTCTAAAGATATACTACTAAATAATTACTTAATATCATACAGTGTTCAGTTAGTGTTCAGATTTCCCTGAGTTCTCACAAATGGAATTTTTAAACAACTTTGTTTCAGAAGGATTTTAATAATGTCTTTACCACCATAAATGAGTGATACATCTCTTAAGTCTTTGTTAATCTTAGGGTCTAGGTTCTCTCAGTCTCTCTTTCAGTCTCTGTCTCATTATCTCTCACATCAACATCCATTGCTGTTCTTCCCATTCACTGTCTCACCCTCCAGGGTGGTTACCGTGGGCTGGAGTGATCAGAGGGTGGTTGGAGAAATGTTGGTCAAAGCATACAAATTTTTAGTTATATGAGAAGGATATGTTTAAGATACTTATTGTACAGCTTGGTGATTATAGTTAATAATCACATGTTGTATTCCTGAATAATTAGAAGAGTAGATATAAAGTGTTGTGACAAAAATGATAACTTTTTGAGGTAATATTGGGAGCAGTTGAAAATGTTCATTAACTCTGGAATTAAAATATAAATTTATTTGGTACAAAACATTTTTGAAATTCTTGCATGGTTTTCTTATAATTCTGCATTTTCCATGAACTTTTTGAAGCTCCTTCATGTATGTGAATTAGCTAGGTTTGGTCATTATGCAATGTATATATACTTGAATACATCATAGCATCTGTGATAAATATATACCATTTTATTGTCAAAATAAAAATGTGCTAAATGATGCATCACAATAGATTAGGAAAACATGTATGTTTGCTAATATCCCTCATCTTAGAGCTTTTCTTTCTAAGATTTATTTATTTATTTGAAAGGTAGAGTTACAGAGAAATAAGGAGACTAAGAGAGATTTTCCATCTATTGACTCACTAAAATGTCCACAATGGCAGAAGCTGACCCCATGCGAAGCCAGGAGCCAGGAGCCAGGAGCTTTTTCCAGTTCTCCCATGTGGATGCAGGGGCCCAAGCAGTTAGGCCATCTTCCACTGCTTTTCCAGGTACATTAGCAGGAAGCTGGCATGGAAATGGAGCAGCTGGGACATCCCATATGGGATGCCTGAGCCACAGGCCATGGTTTAACCTGCTGCACCACAGTGCTAGCCCCAACCTTTGAGCTTGCTGTGAGTAGGCCAGTCAAAAATTGCTCATATAAAATCTCCATTGAAGGAGGAAGGAGGGAGGGAGAGAAGGTCAAAAACAGAGAAAGCAGCCCTGGAAGGGGGAATTGGTATAGCAGTCTTGGAATGCTTGACTCTCCTCACAGGGTGAACAGAAACGTCATCTGTATAGAGCTTGATAAAGACAACCATTACTAACCATACAGTTACTTTTTTTTTTTTACCAAGTTTATAGGCACTGTGGAATTAAATGACATCTCTGAAGGAACAAGGTGAGTTTGCTACCCAGGACTAGAACTCCTGTTTGCTAAACATTTTTTGCTAAACTGCTAGGCTTGAAGAGCCCTTCAGCCTATAGCCTTTCACTTAGGATCAACTATTAGAGCTTCCTTTGGGGATCATTAAAGGCACTTTTTAGGTCTTTGTAACTCTAAGGAAATGTAGATACTCCCTTGGAGGGATTACCCTTTAAGTGCATCAGCAAAATCTAGATTCCCAAAAGACAAAGATTTTTCACAAGTTTCTGAGAAGCCATAACCTGAGCATCAGGCTCTTCTACCGCCTGAGTCATTTTACTGACAGTAACTATCCTTTGGATAGATTTTAATGGTGAAATTGATGGAAATCAGTCTCTTTTTTTTTTTTTTTTGACAGGCAGAGTGGACAGTGAGAGAGAGAGAGAGAAAGAAAGAGACAGAGAGAAAGGTCTTCCTTTGCCGTTGGTTCACCCTCCAATGGCCACTGCGGCCGGCGCACCGTGCTGATCCAAAGCCAGGAGCCAAGTGCTTCTCCTGGTCTCCCATGCGGGTGCAGGGCCCAAGCACTTGGGCCATCCTCCACTGCACTCCCGGGCCACAGCAGAGGGCTGGCCTGGAAGAGGGGCAACCAGGACAGAATCCGGCGCCCCGACCAGGACTAGAACCCGGTGTGCCGGCGCCACAGGTGGAGGATTAGCCTATTGAGCCGCTGCGCTGACCAGGAAATCAATCTTACATATCAACTCTTTCAGGAGGTTGTCTGCTCCAGCTATGCACAAGTCAGCTCTGATTGAACGCAGGGCAGTGATTAGCAACTTAACTTATTTTGGTTCTAATGTAATTCCATTTAGTTCCCATAGCCTAGCTGATTTGAACAGCTGAACCTCAACCAATCTCTCTCCCCATCTCTCTCTCTCTCATACACACATACACACACACACACACACAGAGAGAGAGAGAGAGAGAGAGAGAGAGAGAGAGAGAGCAAGCCATCCTTTCACCTCGTGTAGATTTTTCAACCATTGCCCTTTTTTTTGTATGGTGTGTTTCTGAGTCAGATCCATCAGGCCTGGATGTGCCGAAGAGAGACGGGAGGGTATAGCTCTCTGCCTGAAAGGAAATTTGAGATTGCATGCTGTATGTATTGATGTGTCCATTCATAGGATGTTCTGAAAATATGGAATGTTACGCACTGATTTCCTGTATCTAGTTCTTCCAGAAGTGAAGTGATCATACCAGGGATGACAAAGCCCATGCACATGTAATGTATCAGGACTCCCTTTTCCCATCTGTCTTACCTAAATTTGATGAAGATAACCCTTAAGCATCACTCAGTTTTCCATTTTTCCAAGTTTACAGGCTCTGAGGAGTTAAGTGACCTCTCTGAAGTCACAAGAAGAATTCATTGCTTTGTCGGGATTAGAACTACTCTTTTCTGAAGGCTGTGAGGGAGAATCTGTTCCATGCCTACTTCATAGCTTCTGGTGGTTGCTGGAAATTTTGGACATTCCTAGATTTCTATTACATGACCTTGACCTCTGCCTTCATCTTCACATGGTGTTCTCTGTATATGTGTTCCTATGTTTTATAAGGGCATCAGTCATATTGGATTAGGGATCTGCCCCTTTCCAGGATCACCTCAAGTTCACTTAACTAATTACATCTGTGACAACTCTATTTCTAAATAAGTTCACATTTTGAGGTACTAGGAGTTAGCGCCGAAATTCAGTGTAAGAATTTCGGGGTATATAATTCAACCTTTGTCACCCATTGTCTGATGACCCTCTCCAAAGACCAGCAGTACTGCTTGGTTTCTTGATATTCAGACCTAGATTATCAGCTGCCCTTAGGACTGATCTATTTATAAGCCCCTTGGGCATTTCTAATTCAATCAATAAGCTTTCCCTACACCATCACTAGGTCCTCGCCTAAACTTGGCTCTTCTGAATGATATTTTTGGGTCACTAACTTTACGGTCCTTCCAGTCATGCATCTGAGACTCCCCCTTCTCTTTTCTCTGATTACCCCCTCCCTTTTCTCCTCGCTGTGTAATCATTTGCCAGTTCTTGCAGAGTCCAGTCTTATGTCTTAGTTATGTCTTGCCTTGCTTCTCCTCTGTTGCAGCCCTAATTGAAGGTCTTCATTGCTTCTTACCCCAAAGGGGACAGTAACTTCCTAGTTACTTTCCCTGTCACCCATCTCATTTCTCCCTCTGGTTCATACTCTCTAGCATACAAAAGTTACTGTCTTCAAGTACAGGTCTTCCAGTGGTTCCTCTCTTCAATGCAGCTGCTTTACCATCTCTGAATCTTAGTCTGTGCTGATCTTGCTCTCTGTAGTGCCCTCCTGTTACATTCACTTATTTAGATTTTAAGCTATAAGGCCACAGCCTCCACAAAGCCCCTACATCACATGTGACCTTCCTCCCTTGAGCTTTGTTTATACCTCTTCAGTAGCACTTAACAGATTCTATCCCATCTCAGAACTGTATAGCGATGTGTTATCTCCTTTATCACCCTCCCACACACACACCAACACAATGTGATTGTGTTAAGGCAGGCCTCAGTCGTCATGATGTTCTACATAATGTCTGCTCACAGCATGTGCCCAGTAAATATTGGCTGAGTGATTTGAAAAACCTTGAAGCTTGCTGCTCTGGTCTCTCTGTGTACAGCTGTATTGCAGCATACAAAGAAGCCCTCTTGGGTTAAAAAAAATCTTCTAAATTGGGTCAGCTTATAGACTAGGCATATCAGCTGCTCAGCACTCACCACCCTCCTCAGCAAGCAACTCTCAGTGAGCTGATAGGAAGGTGGGGGCAAAAAGGGATTGGATGAGCTCCCCCCATCTAGCAGCAGCTGCTCAGCAGTAGGATGGGGGAGGCTCACAGAGCAAGAAAGCCAGATATACAGGTCAAAACCTGATTTATACTGGAAAAAAATACATGATGACCTTAATGGCAAGATGGCTTATCATCTGAAATGTACAGTAGTCAAGGTCCATAGGCATTCGGCAAGGGATACCTCTCCAGCCCATCCCCATTTTAAACAGCATCATTTGAATCTTCCTTTGAAATGAAGTTTTTTTTTATCCTATGCTGTCACTTAATATATGAAAGTAATCATTTTTATATCCTCTGTTGCTAAATCTGGACACAAAGCCGTATTTTCTTCCTGCTTCCCAGCAGTTGAGCTGGAGACATCAAAAAGGAGAACTGACTTACCCAAGGTCACACAGCAAGGAGGGGGCCAGGCTGGAAATCAGAAGCTGCCCTTGCCACCCTTTTTCCTTGCAGGAGCCCAGGGATGAAGTGATGCACTACTGGGGATGGAGTGTACCAAGGACTGGAGGACGCAGGTGGTGAGACACCCCCAGGCAAAATACAAGGCCTAGAAAGCCTAAGAGCACCACTGCAGCAAATGCCAAAGCAAAGGTACTGCGGCAGCATAAGAGTGTGGGTCCCAGAGTCTGACAAGCTGTAAACAAATGACCAAATGTATGTTGCTAAGTAGTTCCAGGGCCACAAAAGGGAAGCAGTTTATCATATGAGTGAATAATGTGATTGTAGGGGCCACAGTAGTCTCTGACTGCTCAGGTTGTAAATAAGAGCAGAGACTCCATAGATGTCTGACCGTGTTCAAATTTTGATTCCACCACATATTAAGCCTGTGACTTTGCACAACTTACTTAAGTTTTCCAAGCTTTAGTTTCCTCACTAGAAAATGACACTTATTGCTTACAAATGTTTATTGAACACACACTACCTAGGTACTCTCCTAGGCACCTGGAGTACAGCAATGAACACTTAACAACAGAAGTCACTGACCTTGTGAAGCTGACATACATTCTAGTAAGCGATGGAATGTATGCAAAGTGTTTGGCACAGAGCTCATGCCTAATAAAAGTTTCATACTGAACTACAGCTTGGCAAAAATGTGTCAGAGCAGTGAAAATCGTACCCACCTATCTGCTACAGTCCTATTCAGAATAGAATAGATGCTGTCCTGACAAGCATCCAAGCTCAGAGGAAGGTGGAGGAAGTGGCATTTTATCTTGATCTTAAAAATGAATAGAAGAAAAAAGCTGGAAAGGCCCTCACAGGCTGAGCAGCCTTTGGATTTTGGTATGATATGTTAGAAATGTTGACAGTTTCAGAGTAAAAGTGACCACAAAATAGGGTATAAGAGATTTTTATCTTCTGTTTCTGGAGCTTGGATATGGATGATGGAGCTTTAGCTTTATGATATGTGTGTGTGTGTGTGTGTGTGTGTGTGTGTGTGTATAAATGAACCAGATCTTCAGCAAGTCCCCCTGAGGGAAGAAATTCAATATGAATCCTTGGCAAATGATATAGTGTTCTGAGCTGGAGTTTTCAGAGGCCTGCTGAAGCTATAGTCAAACCCAGCAATTACAGAGGTAGGGGAGGTTCCAGGCAACTGAAAGAGCCACAAGCACCAGCCAAGGTGATTTGATGGCTGGAGTTCAAGTCCATTGTTCTGCAGCTTCTTTCTGTCTGGTTCCATAGGTACCCATTTTACCCCTGAAATCCAACAAGATCCATATTTGCACCAGATCTTCCAGTCCTTACTACAGTGAGACACAGTCAGGCATGGCTTCCAGACCTATGGCTCCTCTGGGGAGAATAGTTAAAGGGGGACTCACTTGGAACCCTAGGCTGGATTTCTTGTTTCTTGCATACGGCCCAGTTTTAGTCCATTTTCTGTTGCTTTAACAAAATACTTGAGGCTGAGTACTTTATAAAGAAATGTGTGTTATTTAGCTCATGTTCAAGATTAGAAAGTGTCATCTGTTCAACCTCTGGGGAAGGCCTCATGGTAGATGACATCACAACAGCAGATGTGGAAGAGGTCATATGGAAAGACAGGAAGCCAGAGAGATTCAGGGGCCAGTTTGCTCGTTTTCTTTTCTTTTTTTTTAAGATTTACTTATTTGTTTGAAAGGCAGAGTTACGTGTGTGTGTGTGTGTGTGTGTGTGAGAGAGAGAGAGAGAGAGAGAGAGAGAGAGAGAGAGATCTTTCATCCACTGGTTCACTCTCTAAATGACTGCAACAGCTGGGCCAGACTGAAACCAAGAGCCTGGAGATTCCCATGTGGGTGCAGGGACCCAAGCACTTGAGCCATCTTTCGCTGCTTTCCCAGGTGCCTTATCAGAAAGATAGATGGGCGCAACTGGGACTTAAATTGATGTCTATATGGGATGCCATCATTGCAGGCAATGGCTTAATTCGCTATGCCATAATGCGGGAACCACCTTGCTCCTTTATTTTATTTTATTTTATTTTATTTTATTTTATTTATTTGTGAGGTAGAGTTACAGATAGTGAGAGGAAGAAACAAAGGTTTTCCTTCCATTGGTTCACTCCCCAAATGGAGGAAACGGCCGGAGCTGCACCGATCCGAAGCCAGGAGCCAGAAGCTTCTTCCCAATCTCCCATGCAGGTGCAGGGGCCTAAGCACTTGGGCCATCTTCCACTGCTTTCCCAGGCCATAGCAGAGAGCTGGATTGGAAGAGGAGCAGCTGGGACTAGAACCTGTGCCCATATGGGGTGCTGGCACTGCAGGCGGAGGATTAGCCTACTGTGCCACAGCGCCCAAGGTAGCCCTGCAACCTTGTTCTTTTCGTGAGGACATGTTCTCATGAGATTTAACCCTATGACACCAGCATTAATCTCTTCTGAGGGTGATGCTACCATGACTTCATTACTTTGTATTTGTCCCCATATTTAAAAGGTTCCATCATCTCATCCCTACTACACTAGAGATCAAGCTTCCAGCACATGAACCTTAGTGGGACGCACTGAAACCACATACAGACCATAATTGGTCCTACTTTTTTCCCACACAGCAGGAATAAGTTGCATGGAAAAAATCACTGGCTTTCTCTCTGTCATTTGCCTTCTGTGAAACATATCAGTACAGAGTGTGTGGGCTCTGAAAACAATCTCCTTGTTTTTTATAGCATGAGTTTGTTACATCTGACTTGTGTGATTTGGGGCAATGTACTAGACCTTAGTGTCCTTGTCTTTAAATTGGGGATGGCAATAGCATTTTTCTTGTCGGATTGCTGTAAGTATTCAGTGATATCCTCTAGGTAAAGTTAATAGAATTTTGACTGGTTTATAGGTTATCGGTTATACGTTAAAAGCTGTATAAATTGTAAGTTAAGATCTTGCTCTAGTCATTTTTCCTTTTGTGGACCTCTATTGCCTTATTTCTGTGCATGACATAATTATGTTTACCCTCATAATTTCTGAGATGAGGGACCAGATAGATGAACAAGCACTTTACTATATTGTACAAGATGCAGTGTACTGAGGGTGGGGGGTGCAGGATTGGGGTAAAGTCCCTCATTGAACTCTTTAATGGGATTTTGGTTGTATCTGTAATTCACGTTGAAGAAATTAAGGTGTGATAAGATTGGTAGCCTTTATTTAATGACTTAGATATCTGAGATTATCTATGAAGAGTGATACCATGCTGTACTCTAATTGACATTTAGAACTCCCTCTCTCTTAATATCCCCCCTCTTCCTTTTAATTTTTTAGATTGTAAAGTACTTCACAGCTCCATGTTACTTTTTTATAATATTTATTTATTTTTATTTATTTATTTTTTTGACAGGCAGAGTGGACAGTGAGAGAGAGAGACAGAGAGAAAGGTCTTCCTTTTGCCATTGGTTCACCCTCCAATGGCCGCTGTGGCCGGCGCACCGCGCTGATCCGAAGCCAGGAGCCAGGTGCTTCTCCTGGGCCACTTGGGCCATCCTCCACTGCACTCCCGGGCCACAGCAGAGAGCTGGACTGGAAGAGGGGCAACCGAGACAGAATCCGGCACCCTGACCAGGGCTAGAACCCGGTGTGCCCGCGCCACAGGTGGAGGATTATCCTATTGAGCTGCCGCGCCGGCCTCCATGTTACTTTTGATTATTAAAACTTAACAACCACTTGTAGCTAGATTGTAGCTAATATTTATTAAGGACAAATGTATTTTTATTTGATCAGTCTCCTTAAAAGGATCACATTGCAAAACTTTTTTTTTTTTTAACGGATGGCATCTTGGTAAGTAACATCTAACCTTATAATGGAGTTTCATAATTTTCACACAAAGTGAAAAAATGGCCATGCAAAAAATCAGAAATTTGAATAAAGAATCCAGTCTGGGGGCTGGTGTTGTTGCATAGTAGGTTAAGCCTCTGCCTGTGGTGCAGGTATCCAATATGGGTGCCAGTTGGAGTCCCAGCTGCTCATCTTCTAATCCAGCTCTCTGCTGTGACCTAGGATAGCAGTAGAAGATGGCCCAAGTGCTTGGGCTCCTGCACCCAGATGGGAGACCCAGAAGAAGCTTCTGGCTCCTGGCTTCAGCCTGACCCAACTCTGGCCATTGCAGCCATTTGGATCCAGGAGCTTCATCTAGATCTTCTGCATGGGTGGTGAAGGCCCAAGCACTTGGGCCATCTTCTGATGCTTTCCCAGGCACATTAGCAGAGAGCTGGATCAAAAGTGGAACAGCTGGAACTCGAACTGGTTGCCCATGGATGCCGGCACTGTAAGCAGTGGCTTAACCCACTGCACCACAGCACCAGCCTCTGATTTGGAATCTTAACCAAGAATAATCATTCCATACACAAATATCTTGAAGTGTTTCCCTTATATATGCTAACAACATTTAGATCTTTGATCCATCTTGAGTTGATTTTGTATATGGTGAGGGGTAAGGATAAAATTTCATTCTTCTAAATATGAATATCGAGTTTTGCTAGCAGCATTCATGGAAAACATTAGCCTTTCTCCAATTTATGTTCTTGGCACTTTTGTCAAAAATTAGTTGGCTCTATGTATGTGGATTAGTTCCTGGGTTCTCTATTCTGTTACACTGATCTATGTGTTACTTTTTCTGCCAGTACCATGCTGTTTTAAATACTATAGCTTTTTAGTATGCTTTGGAATTAGGTACTGTGATGCCAATAGCTTTTTTTATGCTCAAGGTCGCTTTGGCTATCCTGGGTCTTATGTGGTTCCATACGGATTCTAGGAGTTTTTAAAAAATATTTCTTGCAAAGATGTAATTCATATTTTAATTGGGATTATATTGAATATGTAGATTTCTTTATGCAGTATGTACATATTAACAATGTTAATTCTTCCAATCCATGAACAATGAAAATCTTTCCATTTTTGTCTGTCCTTGATGATTTCCTTCATTGGCATTTAATAATTGTCCTTGAATATATCATTCACTTCTTTGTTTAAATTTATTCCTAAATATTTAATCTTTAGTAACCATCATGAGTTGGATTTCTCTCTTAATGTCCTTTTCTTTCAGCAATATCATTATTGATGAATAAAAATGAAACTTAATTGTATATTGATCTTTTAACCTGCAACTTACTGAATTGGCTTACCAGTTCTAACAGCTTATTGGTGGAGTGTTTAAGTTTTTCCATGTGCAATAACCCGTCACCTACAAGCATGGATATTTTTATTTCTTCCTTTCTAATTTTGATGCCCTTTTTTCTCTTCTCTAATTGCTCTTCCTAATACTTCCAGTTGTATATTGAATAACAGTGGTAAAAGCGGTCATTATTGTCTTGTTGCAGAAATGAGGGAAAATGCTTTCTGCTTTTCCCCATTCAGTATGATATTGGTTGTGGGTTTGTCATATATATAATTTTGAAGTATGCTCCTTTTCTAGCTAATTTACTGAGAGTTTTTATCATGAAGAGATGTTGAATATCATCAAATACTCTTCCTGTATCCATTACGAGGATACTATAGTTTTTCTTCCTCATTCTCCTTTTTCGAATTTATTTATTTATTTGCGAGGTGGAGTTACAGAAAGGGAAAGACAGAAAAGTCTTCCATCCTCTGGTTCACTCCCTAAATGGCCACAACAGCTGGAGATGGGCCAATCCAAAGCTGAAGCCAGGAGCTTTTTACGGGCCTCCCACGTGGGTGCAGGGGCCCAAGCACTTGGGCTGTCATCTACTGCTTTCCCAGGCCATAAGCAGAGAGCTGAATCCAAAGAGGAGCAGCAGGGACATGAACCGGTGCCAGCCCTCTTCATTCTCTTGATGTATTTTATTATGTTTTTGATTAATGGATGTTGAAACATCCTCACATCCCTGGGGTAAATCCCACTTTATTATGTGTGATCTTTTTAATGTAGTGTTGGTTCTAGTTTGCTAGTATTTTGTTGGGAATTTTTCTATCTGGGTTCATCAAGGGCATTCGTTTGTAGTTTCTTTTTGTGCTGTGTCTTTTCTTTGGTTTTGGTGTCAGAGTAATGCTGACCTCAAAAAATGAGTTTAGAAGAGTTCTATCCCTTTCAATATTTTGGAATAGTTTGAAAGGTATTGCAGTTGGCTCATCTTTAAATGTTTTGTAGAAGTCATTTGTTTAGTTATCAGGTCATGGACTTTTCTTTGATGGAACAATCTCATTGTTTTGCTATTACTCTGTTTAGATTTTCTGTATTTTCATTTTTGAAAATATTTATTTAATTTATTGGAGAGAGAGCGAGAGAGAGAGCAAAATATTCATTTGTTGGTTCATTCCTCAAATGGCCACGATGTCTCAGGCTGGGTCAGGCTGAAGCCAGAAGTCTGGAATTCCATTTGGGTCACTCACAAAGGTGGCAGGGACCCAAGTAGTTGGACCATCCTGTGCTGCTTTCCCAGGTACATTAGTAGGGAGCTGGATTGGAATTTATCCATTTGTTTATAGTTTTGCAAGTTATTATCATATAGTAGGTTATGGTAGATTCTTAGAATCCTTTATATTTCCATGGTGTAAGTTGTAATGTCTCCTTATTCATCTCTAATTTTATTTATTCATGTTTTCCTCTTTTGTCTTTGCTAGTCTAAGAATTTGTCTATTTTATATTTTTGTTTTATTGATTTTTTTGTTTTAATTTCATTTATTTCTGGTCCGATCCTTATTATTTCTTATGTCTTGCTAATTTAGAGTTTGGTTCATTCAGACTTTTCTAAGTCCTTGAGATGCATCATTAGATTATTTATTTGAGTGTATCCTTTTTTATTCTGAAAGACAAGATTTCATTCCAGGATGCAATTGAAGACCATTATGCTTAGTGAAATAAGCCAGTCCCAAAAAGACAAATACTATGTTTTCCCTGGTGTGTGTGTGTGTGTGTATGAGAGAGAAAACAAAAAATGTAATGTATATGAGAGAAATTGACATTTTGAGATTTGATTATTTTTATAGCACTTAAGTGTACTCTTGAGGAACAGTAATTTTTGCTACTTACTGCTTCGTGAATTCTATATTTAGTGGAGGGTTAAACTTAGGATTATAAAGTAAATTGAAAGCATGTCATTGTAAAAATTAAAAGAAAAGTAAGAAAGGAAGGAAGAGGGAGGGTGGGAAGTATCATTATGCTCTTAAAACTGTATATATGATATACATGAAATTTGTTCCCCATATATAAATAAAAAATTGTAAAATATTGTTTTTTTAGAAATCTTTCTTGTTTTTAAAGATTTCTATCTATTTTTTTGAAAGGCAAAGTTAGAGAGTGAGAGAGATATCTTCCATCTGCTGGTTCACTCCCTTGATGGCTGCAATAGCCAGAGCTGGGCCCATTCGAAGCCAGGAGCCAGGAGCTTCATCTGGGTCTCCCACGTGGGTACAGACACGCACTTGGGCTATCCTCCACCAAGGCACATCAGTAGGGAGCTGGATCAGAAGTGGAGCAGCCAGAAATTGAATCATCATCCATATGGGATGCTGGCACTGCAGGCAGCAGCTTTATTCACTGCACCACAGTGCCAGCCCCTCTGTTTTTCAATGTATGTACTTATCCTTATAAACTTCCCTTTTAATACTGCTTTTTCTGTATGCCACATATTTTGATATGTGATATTGTGATATGTGATATTGTTTCAAGAAATTTTTAAATTTTTAAAATTTCTTCAGTGATCCATTTGTCATTCAGGAGCATGTTGTTCAGTTCTGTTTTTGCTGGTTTCTAGTTTTATTCCTTTGTGGTCTGAGAAGATATCTGGTATGATTTCAATTATTTTTTAATTTACTGAGATTTGATTTGTGGTTTAATATATGGAGTGCCCTGCAAAATGTTTCATGTGGTGATGAGAAGAATGTATAGTCTGTTGTTGAATGAAATGTTCTGTAGATGTCTGGTAGGTCCATTTGCTGTCCATTAATGACACTGAGGTGTTGAAGTCCTCCATTATCATTATATTGGAGTTTAACTGTCCTTTTAGTTGTAATATTTACTTTGTATATTTGCATGGTTTGTGTTGAGTGAATTTGCATTTATTATTGTTATATCTTCTTGATGAATCAATCCTTTTTGCAATATATAATCCTCTGGTCTCTTTTTACAGATTTTTATTTAAAATTCTTTTGTATCTGATACGAGCATTTGGTTTCCACTTCTATGGTATATCTTTCTCTGATGCTTCACTTTCAGTCCCTATGTATCTTTACATATGAAGTGAGTTTCCAGTAGGCAGGATATAGTTAGGTTTTTTTGTAATCCATTCAGCTGACATATCTCTTTTGATTGGAGAATTTATGACATTCACATTCAAGGCTAATATTGATAGATAAGAACTAACTTCTTTTAAAGAACTAAGTCTTGTAAATTTGTTGATTGCTTACTTTTTTGCTTATTTGCTTATTTGTTTATTTGACTGCAGAGTTATAGAGAGGCAGAGAGAGAGAGAGAGAGACAGACAGACAGACAGACAGAGGTCTTCCTTCCACTGGTTCACTCCCCAGATGGCAGCAGTGAACTGAGCTGGGGCAATCTGAAGACAGGAGCCAAGAGCTTCTTCTGGGTCTCCCATGCGGGTGCAGGGGCACAAGGACTTGGGCCATCTTCCACTGCTTTCCCAGGCCATAGCAGAGAGCTGAATTGGAAGTAGAGCAGCCTGGATGCTGGCACTGCAGGTGGCGGCTTTACCCTCTGCGCCACAGCGCCATCCCTCTGCTGGTGTTTGGAGTCTCTGTGCTGTTCAGAATTCCTGTCACTTCTTTGTTGAAGTTTTCCCTCAGTCGATCTCTTGTAAACGTGGTCCTTTCTTTGTTGTTTTCTTCCTTTTCTGTGGCAGAGCAAGTGTAGGCCCTCTCTATTCCATTATTTTGGATCTCCACTAACATTCTTTTTTTGATGCTAGTGCCTGGATTGTTAAGTATAATAGATAACATTTGCTTTGTGCTATCTGTGTGTTAGACACTGTGATCAGACCCATCACAAATAAATAATATATTTTGGTCCTTATAATTATTGTGGAAGACTGTTTTTTAATTCCCATTTGAGAAAATCTAACTGAGAATTAGAAAGGTTATATGAGTTACTACTACAAGAAAAGTGCCTAGAATTGTGCATGATATGAAACAGGTGTCGAGAATGAGGACATGGGACCAGCATTGTGATGCAGCAGGTTGAGCTGCTGTCTGCTATGCTGGCATTGCATATCTCAGTGCCAGTTCAGGTTTCAGCTTCTTTGCTTCTGATCCAGTTCCCTGCTAATGCTCCTAAGAAAGCAGTGGAAGATGGCTCCAGTGCTTTGGCCCTTGCCACCTTTGTGGGAGACAGGGATGGGATTCCAGGCTCTTGGATTCAGCTTACCCCAGCCCTGGCAGTTGCAGCCATTTGGGGAATAAACCAGCAGATGGAAGATGTCTGTCTCTCAATCTCCCTGTCTTTCTGTCTTTCAAATAAATAAAATAGATATTTTATTAAAAAAAAAAGAATGAGGACACAGCATTCTAAAACTTGTTAGGGTTGGAAACCTCTTCAACACTTCTACTTTCACAGCTCCTCTAGATCTCTTCTCCATACTTCAGGTATACTGATCTTTTTGAAAGTTAAATATAAGGGAACTTCTTTTTCATTTGATTTTTGGATAAAGCTTCTTAAGTTCAGCCATGTGGCTACAGGTGGAGGAGAGGGAACAATAGCTTAATGAAGTCAGAGAGAATGGTAGTGGCAGATCTTGAGGACGTTTGAGGCAAGGAAAAGGAGTTTGACTTTCATTATATAATGAGAATGTACTGGAGGGATTTGAGATGAGCAGTAACATGATTTATATGGCTCTCTGGTCTGTGTGGGGAATGGTCAGTAGGGACCTAGGGGAACAGGAGCCCAATGAGGAGGTGACTTCCATATAAAGGTGAAAGAATATATTGGCTTAAGCCAAGGTGGATGGGAAGAGATTAAGTCTAGATATACTGTATTAAGAAAGCAAAACCAACAGATTTTGCTGACAGACTGGATAGAGAGAGTGAGGAAAATTGAGAAATCAAGGATTACCTCTAGATTTTAGCCTCAAAACTAGGTGAGCACTGTCTAAATTAAAGACATGGGAAATAGGCGGTGAGAGAGGGAAATCAATGAGAACTGACAGTTTTTACTGGCCACATTGAATTTGAGATGCTCATGAGAGAAGGAAGCTGTGGGGATTCAGAGCATGAGGAAAACATTTCTGGAGGAGGAAGTAGGAAAGGCTTTGCAGTGGAAGTGGCTTTTGTGCTATGATGGGCTCAACAGACAAGGCAGCATTGGGAATATGGCGTAGTGAGGGGAGGAAGGATGGAAAGAGGTTAGAGCAGTATTTCTCAGACTTCATAATTTTTGCAATATATAGGCATCATTTTACCCACTATTTTTCCTTAAAATGACTCACTTTTGAAAAGTTTGATAATTTAAAAAGAGCTTTATAACTAATAATATGAGTTGGTTTTGGTTGTCTCTTCCTAAATATACATTAAAAATCAACTTCTAATAAATATTTTGTTGATGGAGTAATAGCTAGTAATTGAGTACGTATTATGGGCTAGGAGCAATTCTAAACGCTATGAATCAAAAATTTCATTTCCCATGACACTCATTGTCCCTATTTTAAGTGCTTTATGTATACAAACTCCTTTAATCCCTTTGACAGTGTTACGCTACAGAGGTACCATCTTCCCCATTTTACAGGTGAAGAAGCTATACCCTAGAGTGGTTGGGCATCTTTTTTTTTTTTTAATTAATAGTAAAAATCATTACAGCATGTTTCTGTAACTAAATTTTTTTTAAAAAAATATTTATTTTATTTATTTATTTGAAAGAGCTACAGAGGGACGTAGAGACAGAAGAGAGAAGTGTTCCATCCTCTGGTTCACTCCCCAGAAGGGTGCGATGCCAGGAGCTGAGCAGATCCAAAGCCAGGAGCCAAGAGCTTCTTCCGGGTCTCCCATGCTGGTGCAGGGGCCCAAGGACTTGGGCCATCTTCTACTGCTTTCCCAGGGCATAACGGGGAGCTGAATCAAAAGTGGAGCAGCCGGGGCTCGAACCGGCGCCCATATGGGATGTTGGTGCTGCAGGTCAGGGTTTTACCTTGCTGCACTACAGCGCCAGTCCTCAGTTTGGCATTTTGATTGGAGTTGTACAACTAATAAGTAGCAAAGCTAGGCTTAGAGCTGTAGCTCACTCTGCTGGTGTTCACCCTAGGGTCAATGTATTGTAGAGAGTTTTTTTTTTTTTTTTTAATACCTATGTCTAGACCCCATCCAGATCAATTAAATCAGCAACTCTGGGATGAGGCTCCAGCATCTGCATTTTTGCAAAGCTTTCTGTGTGATTCTCATTAGCAGCCAGGGGTGAAAAACATCTGCCCCTTGCCATAAGGCCTCCAACCTCCTATAATCACCCCTTAACTTCTGTATTCTAGGCATTTGTAGCAGAGAAAAGCATTCAGACAAAGACATGAAGATGTTCATTAGCAGCTCAAAGAAATGCATATAGCCGCTTTTAAATTCACAGAAGTCTGAGAGTTAATGTCTCTGGTGGGTGAGCAGCAGCGCACACAGGGGCTTTATGTGGTAGAAGGTCACACAGTCCTAGGAGATGAGTTTGGATCACCTGGTTCCTAATTAACATGCTGTCTGATCTTTTCACCAAATTTAATTTGCTGGCAGATTATTAACTTCCAGTTGCTGAAGTATGTTGGGGCCAGAGGGGGGAAGGGAGCCTAGCAACCAAATTGCATGGCTTAGCAACCAATTACCACACTTCAGTTACAGCAGATGTGGGAGGCAGTCTGCAAAGCTGCCATTGCTGGAGCTGAGAAGAAAAGTCACGGAGTAGCCATGCAGGTGCAAATAGCAAGGGGAAGTTACCTTACTCACTGATTGAACTTGGGAAATTGCTTACTTGTTTCAAAACCTGTTTCCCCAGCTGTAAATTGGGGCTAGTTTGCAAAGATCAAGAGAAGACATCTTCACTTTTTCAACAAATACAAACTCGGGTTCAGAGTTGTTTAATTTTCTATTTATCACATATAGGGAGTACACTGATCAGGTATATTAGTTTCCTATTGTTTATAAAAAAAAATGACCACAAACTTGATGGCTGAAAGCAGCAAACACACTGTCTTACACATCTAGAAGTTAAGAGTTCACAATGGGCCCTGCTGGCCAAGATTAAGGTGTCAGCAGGACTGCATTCCTTTCTATAAGCTCTAGAAAAGAATTTGTTTCCTGCTTCCAGTTTCTTGAGGCTATTGACATTTCTTGACTCTCCCTTCCTTCTTCAAACCCAGCAATGGTGATGGCTAGTGGAGCTCTTCTCACATTGAATTACTCCCACACTAACTCTTCTGCCTCCCTATTCCATGCTTGAGCACCTTTGTAATTACAATGGTTCCACTGGAATAATCCAGGATAATCTAACTATTGTAAAGTTACTGATTAGCAAAACTTTAATTCCATCTACTACCTCAATTCTCCTTTACCATGTAGCCTACCTTATTCACAGGTACCAAGGATTAGGGTGTAGCAAAGTTTGGGGGAACATATTCTGGCTCTTAAATTCTGTGTCACACATTATTCTAAGTGCTTCACATGTATTTAAGCCTTACTTGTTTCCAACTCATTTAATACTTCTTGGGGCTAGCGCTGTGGTGTAGTGGGTAGAGTGCATCCCCTATGGGCACCAGTTTTAGTCCCAGCTACACCTCTTCTGATCCATTTCTCTGCTTATGGCCTGGGAAAGCAGTAGAAGATGGCCCAGGTCCTTGGGCCCCTGCACCCACGTGAGAGAACCAGAAGAAGCTCCTGGTTCCTGGTTTTGGATTGGTACAGCTCTGGCTATTTTGACCATTTGGAGAGTGAACCAGAGAATGGAAGACCTTTCCTTATGTCTCTCCCTCTTTCTGTGACTCTGCCTCTCAAATAACTATATAAAATGCTAAAAGAGATGAGATATAAAAGTTGCTTAACTACAGACATAAAGTGTGTTGTTGAAAAAATTAAAAGAAAATAAGAAAGGAAGGATAAGGAAGGGTGGGAAGTATCATCATGCTCTTGAAACTGTATATATGAAATTTGTTCCCTTTCTATAAATAAAAACCATTTTAAAATATATGTATTTTTGTATTTTTTAAAAATATCTAGAAGTAACCTATTCAGGATTGGTAAGTGATTTCATCAGCCTTAGTACATTAGTTTCATCCTCAAGGTCACAAGGTAGCTGCTAGAGGTACATCTGTCACAAAACCATCGCAAACAGTGAGAAAAGCAAAAATGGTACATGCCAACTGTCTTTCACCATTGTTTAAAGATTTATTTATTTATTTGACAAACAGAGTTATAGAGAGAGAAAAGGAGAGACACAGAGAGAGAGAGAGAGAGCACGCTTCCATCTGCTGGTTCACTCCCCAAATGGGCACAACAGCCATGGCTGGGCCAGGCCAATGCCAGGAGCCAGGAAGTTCATCCAGGTCTCCCATGTGGGTTCAGGGCCCCAAGGAGTTGGGTCATCTTCCACTGCTTTCCCAAGCACATTAGCAGGGAGCTGGATTGGAAGTGGAATAGCTGGGACTTGAACTGGTGCCAGTATAGGATGCCGGCATCACAAATGGCTTTACCCGCTACACCACAGCACTGGCCATTTACTCAAGCTTTCTAATCATGCCGTTCGAACCATGTGAGGCCTTATTCACAATTTCTAATTATTCTGCCAAATTATGAAAGCAATGTACAAAAATTTATACCACAATTTTGTGTTTTTCTACTATCTCTGGGAGTTTGGACAGTTTTTGCCACTGTGCCAGCCCTGACTTTTGCCATGTTAAAGAAGCTTTCCTGCAAGCCACACCTAACAGCTTTCACTGACCTCTTACTTGTTACCCTTTTTAAAAATATATAAACTATGGAATACTACTCGGCTGTAAAAAAAAAAAAAAAAGAATGAAATCCTGTCGTTTGCAACAAAATAGATGCAACTTGATATCATTATATTATTGAAATAAACCAGTCCCCAAAAGACAGATACCATATGTTTTCCCTGATCTGTGGTAACTAATAGAGTACCTAAAATGTAATGCATTATAGTGAAATTGACATTTTGAGCTTCAATGATTGTTACAACCCTTGTCTCCACTGTTGAGGAACAGTGTTTTTTTTTTTCTTCTTAGTGTATAAAGTGAACTGAAAGTACATCATTGTAAAAATTAAGAGAGGGAATAGGAGAGGAAGGAGGATGAAGGGTGGGAGCAAGGGAGGGAGGGAGGATGCAGTGGGAAGTATCACTATGTTCCTAAATCTGTATATAAGGAATACATGAAATTTTTATACCTTAAATAAAATTATGTATATGTATATAATGTATTTTAAAGGCAAAGTTAGAGAGAGGGAGAGAGAGAGAGATCTTTCCTCTGCCAGTTAACTCTCCAAATGCCACAACAGCTGGGGCTGGGACCAGGCCAAAGCCAGGACCCTGGGACTCCATCTGGTTCTCCTATGTAAGTGGCTGAGACCCAAGCAATTGCTTTCCCTGGTGCATTAGTGGGGAGCTGGATCTGAAATGGAGCATCTAGGACTTGAACCGGTGGTCAGATATGGATGCTGGCAGCTTAATTCACTGTAACAACAGTGACCCTTTGCCAATCTTAATAGTAAAGGAGACTGGGCACATTCATACTAGAAAAAAAGAGGAAAGTGGCTTTTTAGGAGGTAACTGTAGTCTCTACTACAACTGTCAAGAGTGTGAGAAACTAGCCTCTTGCCTTGGTTCATGGTTCTGCTTCCTCAGCCAGTGGTCCTCCTGGGAATCTTGGGAAGAGAACTTCTAACCCTTATTTGGGAGAATGCAGCAAGGTGTAGGGCAGGGGAGAAGTCAACCACAAATTCTTACAGTGGCTTGGTTGATAAGGTACATAAGAGACATTGCAGCGTGGATGCATTTAAGATTGTTGGGGAGCATAGAAAACTGGAGTGCACATGTCCCTTCTAAAGCAGGCAGCCATCACCCAGCCCTGGTCGAATTGACAGTTTTCCTAAATGACCAGATTCTAATTTTTTAATGGACTCTATCCATCCAGATTTTCTTGTGTAATATTCTGCTTTTTAAAATTATTTTACTGATTTTTATTTAAGAGAGAGAGAGATATCTTTCATCCTCTGGTTTATTCCTCTAAATACCTGTTACAGCCAGGGATGGGCCTGGGTAAATCAGGGAGCTGGGAGCTCAATCTGGGTCTCCCACATGGTGGGAGGATCAGAGACCCAAGCATTTGAGTCATCACTTGCTGCCTTTCCGGGTGTGTATCAGCAGGAAACTGGAATTGGAAGAAGGTATGTGACTTGAACTCAGACACTCTGATATGGGATGTGGGCATCCCAATGGGTATCTTAAGTGTTGTGGCAAATGCCTACACTATCTGTATTTTTTTTAATTATTTGAAAAGCAGAACAACAGAGAGAGAGAGAGAGAGAGAGATACAGAAAGAGGGACTGAATATTTTCCATCTGCTGTTTCATTCCCCAAATACTTGTAATAGCCAGGCCAAAGCCAGGAGCCAGAAACTCCATCCAGGTCTTCCATATGGATGTTAAGGGCTCAGGTACCTGCTCCATCATCTGCTCCCTTTCCCAGGCACATTAGCAGGATGTTGGATTGGAAATGGAGCATTCAGGACTCAAACCAGCATTTCCATATGGGATACCAGTGTTGCAAATGGTCACTTAACCTGTTGCCCACTTTGTCTGCTTTTTGAATGTTGTACCAACTATATTTTTACATTATATGGGAAAAACTAAACATATAATACAGTACCAAGTCATCTGTTTCCAATTACGACTGTAATGGAAAGAGCACTAATTAAGAGAAGATGATTCTAAATGCAGATTTGCTCTGTGACCATGTACTGAGCTTCACATTTCCTATCTTCTTAAGAAGTTATTTGATTTTAAAAAATGAAAAAAAGACATAAATACGCTGTACATATTTTTGGGGTACTATGTGATGTTTCATTACAATGTATAAATTGTATAATATCCACTTAGGGAAAATATATTTATCTTTTCAAGCATTTAACACTTTTTACAGTGAAAACATCCAAAAATCCTCTTTTAATTTTTAAAGATAAATATACAGTGACTTAAAATTAACTATCTCCACTCTACTGTCAATAGAACTCCAGAACTTCTGACCATATCTATGGCTATAACGTAGTACCCATTAATCAACTTTTCCCAATCCCTCCTCACCACTTCCCTCCCTAGACACTTGTAACCACAATATATTTTTAACTAGTGTGAGATCATTTTTTTTTTACAATTCACATATGAGTGAGACCATGCAATATTTGTCTTTCTATGCTTGGCCTATTTCACTTAAAATGATGACCTCCAGTTCCATCCATATTGGTGCAAATACAAGATTTGATCTTTTTTATGGCTGAGTAATATCTCGTTGTGTACACCTGCAACATTTTCTTGGTCCATTGATCAATGGATGGACACTTATGTTGTTTTCATTTCTTGTCTATTTTGAATAATACTACAGTAAATGTGGGAGTACGCATGTCTCTTTGGCAGATGGATTCCATTTCTCTTGGATGTATATCCAGAATGGGACTACTGGATCATACGGTAGTTCTGTTTTTAATTTTCTGAGGAATCTTCAGAGTGTTTGCCACAATGGCTACACTAATTTACATTGCCGCCAACAGAGTGAAAGGGTTCCATTTTCTCCACATTCTTGACATTTGCTTTCTTTTTTTACTTTGATCTTGGGAATGCAATGATACCTCATTGCGGTTTTTATCTGCATTTCTCTGGTGATCAGTGACAATGAAAATTTTTCATGTACATATCAGCCGTTTGTATGTCTTCTTTTGAGAAAAGTCTGTTCAGATCTATTGTACATTTAATTGTATTGTTTGGTTGGGTATTTTGCAAGGGGTTGTTTGACTTTTTTATATATTTCTGGATATTAAATCCTTGTCACATGTATAGCTTACAAACATTTTCTCTAATTCTGTAGGTTGTATCTTTGCTCTATTGATTGTTCACTTTGCTATGCAAAAGATCTTTGGTTTAATGATATCTCAATTGTCTGTTTTTGGTTTTATTTCTTGTGCTTTGGACTCTGATCCAGAAAGTTCTTGTCCATTTTGATGTCTTGAAGTGTTTTCTTCTCATAGTTTCAAAGTTTCCGTTCTCAAATTTAGATCTTTAATACATTTGGAGTCAGTTTTCGTACATGGAGAGAGACAGGGGTATAGTTTCATTCTTCTGCATGTGACTAATTTTTCCAGGAACATTTATTAAAAGGACTATCTTTTTTCCAATGCGTGTTCTTAGTACTTTGTCAAAGATGAGTTGGCTGTAGGTACATAGATTTACGTCTAGGGTCTTTATTCTGTTCTGTTGGTCTTTGAATCTTTTTATTGCAATGTCTGTATTTTTATTACTGCAACTTCTAATATGTTTAAAAGTGAGGTAGTATAAGAACTCCTGTTTTGTTCTTTTTGCTCAAGATCACTTCAGCAGTTTAACTCCTTGGGGTTCCACTTAGATTTTAGTAGTGTTTTTTTTCCTAGTTCTATGACAAATGTCATTGGGATTTTGATAGGGATTTCACTGTATCTGTAAATAGCTTGGGTAGTATGTACATTTTGGCTGTATTGATCCTTCTAATTCAAGAACATGGGATGCCTTTCCAGTTCTCGGTGTCTTCTTAAATTCCTTTCATCGGTAATTTGTAGTTTTTTGTTTTTTTTTTTTTTTTTTGGTAGAGATCTCTTGCCTCTTTGGTTAAATTTGCTTCCACATATTCTATTAATGTTTTGTAGCTGTTGGAAATGGGATTACTTTCTTGTTTTTCTTTTCAGATGATTCACTATTAGTGTTTAAAAATGGTACTGAATTTTGTACATTGACTTTGTATCATGCAATTTTACTGAATTTGGTTATTACTTCTTATGACTTTTTGGTGGAGTATTTGTTTAGAGATTTTCTATAAATAAGATCATGTCCTCTGCAAACAGTGACATTCTGACTTCCTCCTTTCCAATTTGGATGCCCTTTGTTTCTTGTCTAATTATTCTAGCTAGCACTTCCAGTACTATGCTGAATAAAAGTGATGAAATTGGGAAGCCTCATCTTGTTCCAGATCTTAGAGAGAAAATCTTCAGTTTTTCCCACATTCAATATGAAGTTAACTGTTTGCTTGATAGGTCCAGTGTTCTGGTGTAGTGGATTCAGCCCTGCCGGGAATGCTGTCATTTCATATGGCACCAGTTCGAGTCCTGGCTGCTCTACTTCTGATCCAACTCCCTGCTGGGAAAGCAGTGAAAGATAGACCAAGTACTTGGGCTCCTGCACCGACGTGGGAGACCTGGAAGAAGCTCCTGGATCCTAGCTTTGAATTGGCCCAGATCCAGCTGTTGCAGCCATCTGGGGAGTGAACCAGTGGATGGAAGATTATCTCTGTCTCTCCCTCTCTGTAACTCTTTCAAATAAAATAAATAAATCTTGAAAAAAAATAACTGTTGGCTTGTTATATATGGCTTTTATTATGTTGAAATACATTCTTTATGTACATATTTGGTCAAAGTTGTATTATGAAGGGATGTTGAATTTAATCAAATGCTTTTTCTGCATCTATTGAGATGGGCATATGATATTTGTCTTTCATTCCTTTGATGTGGTGTGTCACACTTACTGATTTGCATGTATTGAGCCATCCTTGCATCCTTGGGATGAATACCACTTGATTATGGTGAGTGAGCTTTTTAATGTGCTATTGGTTTCAATCCACTACTATTTTGTTGAGATTGAGGATTTTTGCATCTATTTCATCAAGGATATTGGCCTGTGGCTTTCTGTCTTGTTGTGTCTTTGTGTCATTCTCTTACAAAGGCAATGCTGGCCTCAATGAGTTAATTTGGAAGAATTCCCTCCTCCTCTAATTTATGAAATAATGTAAGCAAAATTAGTGCTGACTTTTTAAATGTTTGGAAGAATTCATCAGTGAAGCCATCTGGTCCTGGGTTTTCTTTGATGGCAGATTTTTAAAATTATTATTAATGATCCAAGTTTGCTACTAGTTATTGTTCTGTTTAGGTAGTCTATGTCCTTGTGATTCAGTTTGGGAAAGGTATATGGGTCCAAAAATTCATCCATTTCTTTTGGTTTGATCTGTTGCCTTGTAGTTCATCATAGTAATCTCTATCAACTTCTTATATTTCTGTTATGTCAGTCATTATGTATCCGTTTTCATCATGTATTTGAAACTTGTATCTTTGTTGTTTGGTCAAAGGGTTTATCAGTTCTGTTTATCTTTGTAAAGTATGACTTCTTTATTCCATTTATTTTTAATTTTTTTTCATCTCTATGTCATTAATTTGTGCTCTGAGTTTTATTATTTCTTTCCTTCTACCAAGTTTGGATACGATTTGTTCTGGTTTTTCTAATTCCTTGAAAAACAGTTTGAAGTCGTTTACTCAAGATCTCTCTGTTGTTCTGATGGAGGCATTGATTGCTATAAACGTAGTATCTCTTTTGCTGTATTTTACAGGTCTTAGTATATTATGTTTCAATTTTCATTTGTCTCAAGAATTTTTAGAATTTTCTCTTTATGATCCAACATGGGAATCGGGATACACAGCAGACTCATAGAATTGCAGATGCCCTAAACAGCACTCTGGCTTCAGAATCAGCCCTTGAGGCATTCGAATCCGGCTAAAAAGCCCATGAGAGTATTTTAGGCATGGAAAGCCAAGACATTCTGGGAAAACAAACAAACAAACAAACAAAAAAACCTAAATGAAAGATCTCTGCGAGTGAGATCCCAGTGGAAAGAACGGGGCCATCAAAGAAGGAGGTACCTTTCTCTGAAGGGAGGAGAGAACTTCCACTTTGACTATGACCCTGTCAGAATAAGATCGAAGTCGGCGAACCCTAAAGGCTTCCATAGCCTCGGCAACTCATGACTAGAGCCTAGGGAGATTACTGACGCCATAAACAAAGAGTGTCAAATTGTTAAATCAACAACAGGAGTCACTGTGTACTTACATCTCATGTGGGATCTGTCCTTAATGTGTTGTCCAATGTGAAGTTATGCTATAACTAGTACTGAAACAGTATTCTTACACTTTGTGTTTCTGTGTGGGTGCAAACTGATGAAATCTTTACTTAGTATATACTGAATCGATCTTCTGTATATAAAGATAATTGAAAATGAAAAAAACTTGGTGTTAAATTGGAAATTGCATAGAAAATTAATCAATTTTTTTAAAAAAATCATGTAGTATCTCTGTCCTTAATGTGCTGTGCACTGTGATTTAATGCTATAACTAGTACTCCAACAGTATTTTTCACTTTGTGTTGCTATGTGAGGGCAAACTGTTAAAATCTTTACTTAATATATACTAAACTGGTCTTCTGTATATAAAGAGAAAAAAATAGGAAAAGAAACAAATAAAAACAAAGAGATAAGAAATCCTAATGACACATACTACATTTTTGTCTCATTTCTCCCCACATTTTGATATTTAGTGTTACATTTGAATTCTCTCCTTGTTGCCATTCTCTTAACATTTTACTATAGCAATTATACATTTCTTTATTCTTCACAATAAAGATATAAATTATTTCTTTTTTTTCTTTAAGTTTTTATTTAATTAATACATTTTTTTCATAGATACAACTTTGGAATACCATGTTTTTTACCCCCCATACCCACCATTATCCCCCACCAACTCCCATCCCACCTGCCTCTCCCTCTCCCATCTCCTTCTTCATTATGGTTCATTTTTAGTTTGAGTTTATATACAGAGGACCAACTCCATGCTAAGCATAGACTTCAACAATTTGCACCCAAGCACACACACAACAGTTTGGGAACGAAATTTGCAGTCGATTCTCATAGTACAACTCATTAAGGACAGAGGTCCTACATGGGGAGTAACTGCACGGTGACTTCTGTTGCTCCTTTAACAATTAACACTCTTATTTAGGAAGTCAGTGATTACCCAAGGCTCTTGCCCCGGGGCTGCCAAGGCTATGGAAGTCTTCTGTGACCATTGGTATTTGGACACTGCCATAAGCTAAGTGGATGTTCTCCCTTCAGAAAAGAGTACATTCTTCTTTGATGATCCTTTCTTTCCACTGAGGTCTCACAGAGATCCTCCGTGTAGGATAAGATATAAATGCTTTATATAACATATTTACAGTATTAGAGCATTCTAAATTTTTATATAGGTACTCTTTTTTAATTTTTTTTCACTTTTATTTAGGTACTCTTTTTTAAGGATTTATTTTATTTATTTGAAAGGCAGAGTTACAGAGAGAGAGAGAGAGAGAGAGAGAGAGAGAGAATATTCCATCTGCTTACCAAATGACTGTAACAGCCAGGACTATGCCAGACCTAAGCCAGGAACCAGGAGTTTCCTCTGGGTCTCCTATGTAGATACAGGGATCCAAGCACTTGGGCCATACTCCTCTGACCTCCCAGATGTATTAGCAGAGATCTGGATGGGAAGTGGAGCAGCCAGGACTCAAACCCATGTCCACATGGGATGCCATCTTCACAGTCAGTGGCTTTACCCACTATGCCACACACAAGCCCTGGTATAGGTACTCTAATCAGTGCGTTTGTACCTTCTGATATTTTCTTCTTTTTAGTGTCTCTTTCTTTTTTAGGATTTATTTTATTTATTTGAAAGGTATAATTACAGAGAGAGAGAGAGAAAGAGAGTGCACAAGAGAGAAAGCAAGCTCTTCCAACCACTGGTTCACTCCCAAAATGATAGCAACAGTCAGGGCTGGGCCAGACCAAAGCCAGGAGCCAGGAGCCATGTGGTGGCAAGAGCCCAAGCACTTGGGCTGTCCTCTGCTACTTCCCTAGGCACATTAGCAGGGAGATGAATCAGAAGTAGCACAGCAGGGGCACAAACCTTTGCTCATATGAGATGCTAGCATTGCAGGCGGTGGCTTAACCTAGTGCTCCACAACACTTTATTTCTTTTAATTTGAAGAGCTCTCTTTAACATTTCTTGTAAGGCAGGTCTGGTGGTGATAAATTCAGCTTTTGTTTGTATGTGAATGACTTTATCTCTGAAGGATTGCTTTCTTTGGATGCAATATTCTTGGCTGCAGGTTTTTTTTTTTTCTTCAGTGCTGTCTCATCCCATTCTCTCATGGCCTTTTTCTGTTGAGAAGTCTATAGTCAGATGCATTGTGATTCCTTTATGTGTTATTTGCTTCTTTTTTTCTTGCAGCTTTGGGAATCTTCTTTTTACATTTAACCTCAGAGATGTTGATTATAATATGACTTGGAGTAGACTTGGTTGTGTTGAATCTGACAGTAACTGTTGACCTTCCTGGATAATTGTATCTTTCTCCAGGTTTGGAAAATTTTCTGTCATTATCTCTTTGAACAATAATATACTTCCTACCTCTTTGGCATTTTCAAGTTCCAACTGAATCCCCCAGTAATTCCAATATTTGCTCTTTTCATGGTATCCCATATTTCCTATAAAGTTTTTTATTCCTCTTGATTTTTTTCTTCTCTGTGTTTTCAAATAACCTGTGTTCAAACTCACTGATTCTTTCTTCTGTTTGATCTATTTGTTTATTGATGCCTTCTATCTTGTTTTTAATTTTACTTAGTGCTTTTCACTTGAAGGATTTCTGCTTGATTTTGTTTACTTCCATTTTTCTATGAAATCTTTCTGTTAGAATATTGAATCCTGTCTCTCTGGTCTCTTGAATCTCCCTGAGTTTCCTTCAAACAACTATTTTGAAATCTTCATATGAGCATTTGGAAATTTTAGTTCTCAGATTATTGGTTTTATTTTGCTCTTTATGTGATGCCTGGGTACCCTGGAAGTTCCTGATGCTTGAAACATTAATTTTTGTAATCTGGCTTTTTTTGTGGCTGTCCTTCTATAAATTCTGAGCAGTCTGTTTTGTTGCTGAGGTGGGCGATGATCTGTCTGTAGCTGATGTGGGCTCACTGTCTTATGATGCACCTCTCAGTCACGGGTGGTGTTAGCTGGGCTATAACACTGCTCAAACAGAACCATATAACTGCAGTGGACACTGAAACAAGTCTAGATGCTCTGTCTTCAGGAACTGGTGTGGTACTTAATTCCAAAACAGACCTATGAATTCTCTTTGTCTGCCCAAGGTTGTAGGAGGTGTGAAAGAGGCAGCTTCTCAGTGACTCAAGCAGGTCCTCTGTGGGTCACACTTGGGTCTTACAGTCACCAGATGCTGTATAGTCTTGGTGCATGCCCAAACAAGCCTGTCTCACCAGGGTGCAGGTCTCCATTTGATACTGGGGCAAATTGAGAGACTCTATCTACAGGCACTGGCCTAGGAATGGAAACTGTTAGGATCTGCCAAACACTTATTTCTGAGATGTAGTACCTTGGTCTCTAGCTGTGTGCTTAAGGATGGAGTAGGGTGATAAAGGCAGCCCTCTGGCCACGCAGATTAGTCCAAGCTTGTAACACCTTGTTTCCACTCTCCTTGTGCCTCACAAAGTCCCAGGGTACCTTCCAGGCCCTCCTGAGCTGGCAGTGATGCACACCAAAATCAGTCTTACCTACTGGAACACAGGTGTAAACCTGATGCGGGGCAAGTATAAAGGCTCAGTCTGTGAACACCATCTGGGTGGTAGAGGCCTTTGGGCATTAACACGTGCTCTGACTCGGCGTGGTAGACCCAGCTTGAAGCTCCAAGGCATTGTCCAAAGCTTCCTCTACAATACTCTCCACATGGCTGGAGATTCATTTTCTGCAGTTGGTTAGGGGAAGGGATGGCCAAGGCTGCCTGGGGTGGAAGCTCAAATTCTCCACAGGTTAAGGGACTAGGGACAAGGGCTGGTGGGCTCAGTCTAACTGAATTTTTCCCACAACGAACCTGGCACTGTTTGCTTGCCTCTCCCAAGTGAGAGTCAACTCTTCATGTCATGCTCCTTGTAGCTGAGGGAGGATTGACACAGGCAGCTCTTTCCTTCTTGGTTTCTTCAATGTGAGTTTTCCTATGATTATAAAAGATGAGGTGCTATAGTGTCTCATATGGCTTCTGTGCCTCTTGTGAAGGTGTTTTGATGTGTGTATAGCTGTTCACATAGGTGTTTCTGTAGGGAGGTGTTCACAGGTGCTTCTTACTCAGCTGCCACCTTGGCTGCATATCCTATAAAATTTTTAGTTGGTACGTAATATTTCTACATTTGTATAACATATATTGCAGTATTTCAACACATATATACAGCATAAACGGATCAAATCAGGCAATTATCCTGTCTGTTCCTTATATTTTGTTGTTGTTTTTGTATCTTTCTAACTCCTCTCTTCCATTTCTTTTGACAGTTTATAATACAATGTTGTGAATATAGCAATCTCATTGTGCTATCTAGAATACTAGAACTTGTCACTTTTGACTCTGTTTTGCTACCCATTATCCAACCTCCCTCTACCCTGCCTTCTTTCACTCTTCCCAGCCTCTAGTAATTACTATTCTGTTTGATCCACTATTTTTTTTAACATTATCTTTGTATATCTGGCTTATTTGCCTTAATATAATGATCTCCAGTTCCATCTACTTTGCTACAAATGTCAGGATTTCATTTTTATTTGGCTAAATAATATTTCATTGTATACGTGTGTGTGTGTGTGTGTGTGTGTGTGTTTCCTTTATATAGTCACCCATCAATGGAAATCTAGGCTGATGCTGTATTTTGGTCATTGTGAATAGCATTGCAATGAACTTGGAAGTGCACATGTTCCATTCACATGATAATTTCATTTCCTGTACCCTGAAGTGGAATATCTAGATTTTATGGTATATCTACTTTTAGTTTTCAGAGGACCCTCCATACTGTTCTCCTTAAAGTCTGTACAAATTAGCATCCTCATCAACACTGTAAAAAGGTTCCCTTTTCTCCACATCCTCACCTGCATTTATTATTTTTAGTCCTTTTGTTAATAACCATTTTAAGTGGAGTGAGATGACATCTCATTGTGGTTTTGATTGCGTGTCTCTGATGGCTGGTGATAATGAACATTTTTACATCCATTTGTTGACGACTTGAATTTCTTTTTCTGATACGTGCCTATTTAAATATTTTCCCATTTCTTAATTGAATTGTTTGTTTTTATGTTGTTAAGTTCTTTATATATTCTAGATATTAATCTTTTTTCAGATGAACAGTTTGAAAACATTTTATTCATTCTGTTGGTTGTCTCTTCACTCTTATTTTTTTCTTAAGCTATGTGGAAGCTTCTTAGTTTGATATAATCCCTTTAGTTTACTTTCACTTTTGTTGCATACACTTTTGGGGTCTTATCTAAAAAATAACTACCTTTGACAATGTTTTGAAGTGTGTATCTTATGCTTTCTTCCAGTAGTTTATTATTTTTAGGTCTTTAATTTAGATATGTGATGCATGTTGAGTTGAATTTCATATAAGGTAAGATGTAGCAGTCAAGTTTAAAACATCTACTTATAGATACCTAGTTTTCCCAACACTATTTACTGAACAGATTTTCCTCTCTCTAGTATATGTTTTTGGCAAAGTTCAAGTAGCTACAGATGTATGGATTAATTTCTCTGTTCCCCAGTCTATTCTTATGCCAGTGCCACATTGTTTTTATTACAGTAGCTTGATAGTATGTCTTGAAATCTGATATTGTGATGCTTCTAGCTTTGTTATTTTTTTCAGAATTGCTGTGTTTCTCCTGTCTTTTGTGCTTCTTTGTGAATTTTGGTACTGTTTTTTTCTAGTTCTCTGAAGAATTTCATTGGTATTTGATGGTAATTTCATTGAATCTGTAAGTCACTTTGGTTAATACAGACATTTTAATAATATTAAGTATTCTAATCCATTGACATGAAAGGTCATTTCACTTTTTGTGTCTTGTTCAATTTCTTTCATCGGTGTATCAGTGTTCTGTAATTTTCACTGTAGAGGTCTTTCACATCAGTAGTTAAATTTATTACAAGGTATTTTATCTATTTGTAGCTGTTGTGAATGGAATTTCTCCTATAATTTCTTTCTCAGTGAGTGAGTTTTTGGTATATAAAAATTCTGCTTTAGTACCAAGATGCAGATTAACTGTTGTTCCAAGCAGCTAACTGGAATGTTTAATTTTATCAAATGCTTTTACTTTTTAAAAATTTATTTTTTTCATTTCTTTGAATGACAGAGTTATGGAGAGAGAGAGAGAGAGAGAGAGAGAGAGAGAGAGAGAGAGATTTTCTTTCCATTGGTTTACTCCCCAAATTGCTACAACAGCTGAGGCTGGACTAGGTTGAAGAAAGGAACTAGGAGCTTCATCCAGGTCTCCCACACATGGGTGCAGGGGCCAAGCACTTGGGCCATCTTCCAATGCTTTCTCAGGAGCACTAGCAGAGAGCTGGATTGTAATTGGAGCAGCCAGGAGTTGAACTAGTGCCCATATGGGATGCTGTCACTGCAGGTAGTGCCTTAGCCCATTACACCACAATGCAAGACCCATCAAATGTTTTTGCTGGGAGCCGGCGCTGTAGCACAGTAGGCTAAGCCTCTGCCTATGAGAGACCCAGAAGCTCATAGCTCCTGGCTGCAGATCAGCCCAACTCTGGTTGTTATAGCCATTTGGGGAATGAACCAGTAGATGGAAGACCTTTCTCTCTGTCTTTCCCTCTCTGTAACTCTACCTCTCAAATAAATAAAATATATTTTTTAAAGCAAGTAATTAAATAGAATCTTTTTAAAAATGCTTTTTTCTGTATCTGTTGAGATGATTATATGATTTTTATCCTTTAGTCCCTTGATGTGCTGTGTTATTCATTGATTTGTGTATGTTGTAGCATCTCTGCATTTCTGGGATAAATCTCATTTGATAATGATGAATGATCTGTTGGATGCATTGTTGGATTTGATTTGCTAGTATTTATTTGGTAGTTTTTGTATCTGTGTTCATTAGAGATACAGGTTTATTTACTTTTTTTCTCATTTCCTTTATCTGGTTTTTGAGTCATGGAAATTCTGGCCTCGTTTAGTGAGTCTGTAAGGCTTCCATCTCTTTCAAACATTTGGAATAATTTCATAAGACATGCCATCAGTTCTTCCTCAGATTTTCTAGAATTCATCAGTGAAAACTTCTGGTTCTAGGCTTTTCTTTGTTGCAAGACTTTTGATTACTGCTTTAATATCATTACTCATTATTGGTTTGTAAGGGATTTCTATGTATTTATGACTCAACTTTGGTAAGTTATTTGTATCCAGAAATAATGTATTCATTTTTTCTGGATTTTCTAATTTGTTGGCATATTGTTGCTAACAATAATTCCTTATGATCCTGTGTATTTCTGTGGTATCAGTTGTGATATCTCCTTTCTCATCTTTTTTTATGTTAATCTCTACTTTTTTTCTTAGTCTGTATAAAGGTTAATTGATTTTGTTTATCTTTTTAAAAGATCCAGTTCTTCATTTCTTTGATTCTTCATATATGTTTAAAAGTTTCTATTTCATTTGCCCCAGCCCTGATCTTTATTATTTCTCTCCTATAGATTTTAGGTTTAGTTTTTCTACATTCTCGAGATGCATTGTTATATTTTTTATTTGAAATCTTTCTTTTTTTAATGTAGGTACTTAGTGCTATAGACTTCCTTCTTAGTACTGCTTTTGCTATATCCCATAAGTTTTTTTTTAATGTTGTCTTTCCCTTTCATTAATTTGATGGAATTTTGTTAATTACCTTTTTGATTTTTTATTCAGTCTCCATGCATTTGTATTATTTCTAGAGTTTCTCTTTTTGAAAAAAATATTTATTTATTTGAAAGTCAGAGTTACACTGAGAGAGAAGGAGCTTCTTCTGGTTCTCCCATGTGAGTATAGGGGCCCAAGGACTTGGGCTATCCTCTACTGCTTTCTCAGGTCATAGCAGAGCTGGATCAGAAGTGGAGCAGCCGGGACTTGAACTGGCGCCCATATGGGATGCCAGCACTGCAGGCGACGGCTTTACCTGCTACACCAAGGCACTGGCCCCTAGAGTTTCTTTTATTATTGATTGCTAGTTTTCCATTGTAGTCAGAAAAAATATATGATAGGATATGATTTCAATTTTTTGAATTTGTTGAGACTTGATTTTTTGTCTAATATTGTGGTCTTTCCTAGAGATTGTTCAGTGTGCTGCTGAAAAGCATGTGTATCCTGTTGCTATTGTATATACTGCCTCTAAATATTGGTTAAGTCTGTTTGGCCTATAGTATGATTTTAATGTTTCCTTGTTTATTTTTTGTCTAGGTGATGAAAGTAGAGTGTTGAAATGTCCCACTGTTATTGCATTACAGATTATTTCTCCCTTTAGATCTAATCATGGTTGTTGTAGAAACTTGACTGCACCATAATTACGTGAATAGGCATTTACAATTGTCATATCTTCTTGCTGAAAAGGATTCCATGATCATTATATAGTGACCTTCTTTATCTCTTTTTAAAATTTCTGTATCAAGGTGCATTTTGTCTGTTATAAGTATAGATACTCCTACTTGCTTTTTGTTTCTAGTTATATGGAATATCTTTTACCATCCTTCAACTTTCAGTCAGAGTATATCTTTACCAGTGGAATATTTGTTCATTTTTTAACAAATTTATCTTTTTGGAATTACATTTTCCACAAACTTTTTAAATTATTTTATTAAAGATTCATTATTTATTTGAAAGGCAAAGTTACAGATAGGCAGAGGCAGAGAGAGGGAGAGAGTTCTTCCATTTGCTGGTTCACTCCCAGATGGCTGCAATGGCCGGAACTGAGCTGATCTGAAGCCAGGAGCTTCTTCTGGGTCTCCCATGCAGGTGCAGGGGCCCAAGGACTTAGACCACCTATTATTGCTTTCCCAGAGCATAACAGAGAGCTGGATTGGAAGTGGAGCAGCTGGAACTTGAACTGGTGCCCATATGGGATGGCAACGCTATAGGCAGTGGCTTTATCCACTATCCCACAGCACCAACCCCCACCACAAACTTTTTAAAAGATTATTTATTTGAAAGGCAGAGAGACAAAATGTGCACAACAATCAGTGCTGGTCCTGTCTCTGGGTCTGCCACGTGGATGGCAAGAATCCAAGCACTTGGGCCGTCATCTACTGTCTCCCAGTCACACTAACAGGAATCTGGATCACAAGCATGGAGTAGCTAGGATTTGAACCAGGCATACCAGCATAGGATGCAGGCATCCCAAGTGATGGCTTAACACACTGTGCCACAACATCTACCGAGAAGTATGTTTCTTACAGGCTGCATAATGTTGGGCATTGTTTTTCAATCCATTTAGCCAGCTGTATCTTTTGTTTTTTTCTTAAGATTATTTATTTGAAAGGTAAAGGTATATATAGAGGAAGACACACACACACACACACACACACACACACATGCACACACACACATAAAGAGAGAGAGAGAGAGAGAGAGAGAGAGAGAGAGAGAGAGATCCTCTACCCACTGGTGTTCATTCCCCCAAATGCCCACAATGGCCAGGACTGGGCCAGGCCAAAGTCAGGAATTATGAGCTTCATCTGGATCTCCCATGTGGGTGGCAGGGAGTCAAGTACTTAGGTCATCTTCTGCTGCTTTTCCCTGACAAATTAGCAGGGAGATGGAACATAAGTGGAGCAGCCAGAACCCAAACCATCATGGGATGCCAGTGGTGGAGGTAATGGTTTAACTCACTATGCCACAACACCAGACCCCAGCTATATCTTTTAATTGGGGAATTTAATCCATTTACATTCAAGGTTGTTATTGGTAAGTGATGACTGTCATTGGTTTTTTTCTGTCTTGCATGTCATTTTTTTGTTTCTTGTCATTTTATACATTCACATATTTTCATTAGTTTTTATGTTTCTTTTGCTTCTATGTATGGGACTCCCTTGAGCATCTTGTCAGGCTGGGTGGTGATGATGAATTCCCTCAGCTTTTGCTTGTCTTGGGGCGTTTTTATTTCTCCTTCATTTATTTATTTAAGATTTACTTATTTACTTGAAAGTCAGAGTTACACACAAAGAGAAGGAGAGGCAGAGAGAAGTTAACCATCTGCTGGTTAACTTCCCACATGGTCACCACGGCCGGAGCTGTGCCGATCCGAAGCCAGGAGCCTGGAGCTTCCTTTGGTTCTCCCACTTGGGTGCAGGGCCCCAAGGACTTGGGACATCCTCTACTGCTTTCCCAGGCAGTGACAGAGAGCTGGATTGGAAGTGGAGCAGCTTGGTCTTGCACCAGTGCTTGAATGGGATGCTGGCACTGTAGGCAGTGGCTTTACCTGCTGCGCCACAGCACTGGCCCTTCTCCTTCATTAATGAATGATAACTTCACTGGGTAAAAACATTCTGGATTATAGTTTTTTTAAGATTTATTTTATTTATTAGAAAGACAGAGTTACAGAGAAAGAGGGATAGAGATCTTCCGTCAGCTGGTTCACTGGCTGGGCCAGACTGAAGCAGGAGCCAAGAGCCTCATCCTGGTCTCCCACATGGGTTCAGGGACCTAAGGACTTCCACTGCTTTCCCAGGCCATTTGCAGGGAATTGGATTGGAAGTAGAGCAGTCAGGACTCAAACTGGCACCCGTTTGGGATGCTGGCACTGCAGGCAGTGGCTTTACTCACTACACCACATCACAGGCTCCAGTAGTTATTTTCTTTAAAAACTTGGAGTATGTCTTTTCATCCTTTCTTGTTTTGTAAGGTTTCTGTTGAAAATTTTGCTGTTAATCTAATGAGGGATTTCTCTCAAAACTGACCTGTTCTTTTTCTTTTGCAAATTTCAGAATTCTGTCTTTATGTGACAGTTTTTAGAGTTTGGCTATAGTGTGTCATGGTAAGAAACTTTTCTTGCCATGTCTATTTGGGGTCCTATGAGCGTTCTGTATTTGGATGTCCAAAACTTTCTCCAGATTGGGGAATTTTCAGCAACTGAGTCATTTAATACATTTTTAAATCCTCTATTGCTCTCTTTGTCCTCATGCATCCCCACAATTCTAATATTTGTTCATTTAATGGTGTTTCAAATGTCTCAGAAGCTGTCTTCAGTCTTTATATATTTTCTTCTTTTTCTTTGGCGGGGGGGATGAGGTTCTTATGGGGATATTTGGAAAAAACCCTATCTTCAAGTGCAATTATTCTTTTTTTTGTTTGATCTAGTCTTTTGTTGAGATTTTCAAATGTTCCTTTTATTAGACTTATTGAGTTCTTCATTTCTAGTGTTTTGTTTTTCAAAATATATCCTTGCTGAATTTTTCATTCATATCATGCAGTGTTTTTCTGATTTCATTCAACTGTCTGCCTATATTCCCTTGTATCTCTTTGAGCATCCTTATAACCATTCTTTTGAATTCTTTGTCAGGCATTTCATCAGTCTTCTTTTCTTTGCAGTCTGTTACTAAAGCATTAGTGTGTTCCTTTGGTGGCATCATGTTGCTTTGCCTTTGCATACTTCCTATGTTGTTATTTATGCATCTGGTAGGTTAATTTTTTATCAGTTTTAAATTTAAAGGATCTTTTTCTGAAAATGTGACTTCAAGTTTCTGTTAGGTAGTCTATTTTGGCTTTATTTCCAGTCGGATACTATAATATAGCCTCCCTGACCTTATTCCACCACAACTGATGGTGACAGTGGTGGGGGCATGGGATGCTCCTCTTAAACACAGCAGGGGAGTGTGGATCTCAGTAGTAGCCTGTGTGAAGGGTTCACTGTAGATGGGGCACTAGCCTTCAGTCTGCTGTGTCTGAGCTTGTGAGAATGTTGTCCCAGAGTCCTAGAAGAATTGCTTGGTTACCTGTCTTGGCAGAGGTGTGGTCAGAGATGTGGTAGTGCTGGCTCAAAATCCAGCGGGGGCACATGCTTATCACAGTGCTATCCTCATTTTTCTATGCAATATCTTGGCACTCACTAGCCTTTTATTCCCGCAAGCAGTTACTCTCTTCATGATCTACAGCCTGGTGTTTGGGGAGGAATAGAGTGAGCAGTTCTGTGGCAAGTTACAACACAGTGTCAGATCACACCCAGAGTCCAGGGGTCCCCAAACCCAGTGAAGCATGTGATAGGCCCAAACTCACGTTGCTTAGGGCTGTCTGCTGCTGAAGTGGGCTTGCAGCCACAGGCTGCTGCATCCAGCTACAGGTGATATTAGCCAGGATAGAAGCCCAATTGACTGGTGCCACAGATCTCCATTTGGCACTAGGGCAAGTTCAGGAGCTTTGTCTGCTGGTACTGCTCTGACTTTCTTGGTGTTTGTAAAGGTGACTTGATGGGTGAATAGTTGTTCAAAATGGAGTCTTCATGGAGAGATTCTTTAAACATGTTACACATTTGCCATATAGCTCTGCTTCCTAGATTTCCCATCTTTAATTTGTAGGCATTTGGCTACAGAATTTCTGTAGAATCTCCAATCTCTAATGTTCTATAATTTTTTATATGCATGAATTTTGAAATGCTTTACACCAAAATAAACTTATCTTTTAATCCCTTTTCCATGAACTTTTTAAAGTGCCATTGTATATAATAACCAACTGAAAGACTATTTTAAAAGGTTCTGTCTTTCAAATTTTAGTTTTTAGGAAACATAAGCCATTATGTATTTATTTACTATCTCTAGAGTTAGCATTTAAATGGGAAAATATCAAGTTGCTTAATTGCCATTTATTGTCAAGAATTCTTTAGGTATAACCTACTCTCCAATCAATTCACTTGAGAATTTTAAGGCCAGTGGAAGGCCTACTAACTTATTTTTTAAATGTGTATGTGCTATAAATACTGGTTAGTATTGCTGTCCAGCTTGATTATTTTTGGCACCTTTTCAGCAAAGCCTGAGGAGATGGTGGGTCAAACCTAGGAAAAATTCCTCTAGAGAAACTCCAGAAAGCAGAGAGCTGATGCAAAAGGAATATAAACTTAGTCACTAAAAACCTGTTATTTTGAGGCACCTACCAAATGCTTTATATAAATTATATCATTTGATCTGCCCTGATCCAATTAGTGCTATTACCTCTCCCATTTTTTATAGTTGAGCAGATGCTGGTAAACTGAGTGAAGGGTCAGGTAGTAGATATTTTTGGTTTTATAGGCCACATTCAGTACATGTTGCAAGTTTCTTTTTTTTAAACAACCATATGTAAATGTACAAAATTGTACAATAATGGGCTATGGGCAGGATTTGATCTACCACCAAAGTTGTCCAGTGCCTGAATGTAGAGGTTAAGGTCATGGACATTGGAGGTACTGTGGTTAGAATCTTGGCTCCATCTGTTTCTGTGTGCAATAGAGCAAGGTATTTTGCTTTGTCCTGCCTCAGTTTCTTCATCTGTAAAAATGAAGTAATTATGGGACTTACCTCAGGGTTGTTGTAAGGATTCACTGAGTTACTATTTGTAAGTGATAAGAACAGTGTCTCACATACAAGTGCTTGCTGAATAAAAGAAGAAAATGTAGAGTCTCATTTTGGAATGGGTACAGTATGTTTGGGGAGGAAGACATCCCTAGCATACTTTTGATTATACTCTATGGGTAGCTATTATCTCTACATCTGGGATTGGTGGGCCATGTTCTCCAGTGTGGCTGACTGCTCCATCTGCTCTGTTCTCTGTATCAAATGCCTCTGATGACACACAAAACACACAAGACTGT
This sequence comes from Sylvilagus floridanus, assembly GCA_949820135.1. Lineage (NCBI taxonomy): Eukaryota > Metazoa > Chordata > Mammalia > Lagomorpha > Leporidae > Sylvilagus > Sylvilagus floridanus. The sequence goes on from OX463223.1 coordinate 86,326,116, forward strand.
TGAACAGTCTAGTTCAGATATGTGTACCACTCAAACTGGAACCTCAATGCCACACTGATTGTGTATAGGCCACTCAGGGAGTTTATCAGGTAGCAAAACTCTTCCCTAAGAACATATACCACCATCAGGGCATCAGCTTCCCATGGGGCTGGCCCCTTTATCAACCATAAAAAGAACCTCTCTGCTATGTTTTGTTTGTGGTCCCCCACCCAAGGGTTCATGTCTTAGAGACTTGCTTCTCAGTGTGGTAGTTTAGAGGTGATAGAACCTGTAAAGCTTAGGGCCTAGAGGGAGGTTCTGAGACGGAGGTGCTTCCCCAGAAGGGATTAACATAATTCTGAGATCCCCTGAGTTAGTTCCTGTGAGATAATTATTTTAAAGGCCTGAACATAATCCCTGATTTTTTTCTCTGCCTTCTCTGTTTTGTGATATAATCTTAATCAACTCCTGCTGCACACACTCCTGCCATTGTGATTGCCATTTACCCTGAGGTTCTAATCAGAGATGAGCTGTGCCTGCACCATGTTTTTGAACTTCCAGAATTATAAGCTAAATAAATCTCTTTTCTTTATAAAGTTACCTAGCCTCTGGATTTTATTACAGTAACAGAAAATGAACTAGTACACCCTCTCAGCAGCACTTTATAAAGTTTCCCACTCCCTCCTCCTTGAAACTATTTCTTCCTTGGATTCTAGGACACTGCATTCTCTGGGTGTCACTCTTGTCTCTCTTATGCTCCTTCTCAGACTTCTTCACTATTTTGTTCTCATTTCTCTAACCTCTAAATGTTCATAGGTCCCAGGGCTTTGTTGTTGGACCTTTTATCTTTTTTAAAAGATTTATTTATTTGAAAGGCTGAGTGACCAGGGTGGGGGTCATAGAAACACACACACACACACACACATACACACACACACACACAGAAGGAGAAAGATCTTCCATTCACTCCCCAAATGGCCACAGTGGCTAGGGCTGGGCCAGACTGAAGCAAGAAACTAGAAACTTCATCTGGGTCTCACACATGGGTGGCAGGGGCCCAAGTACTTGAGTCATCATTTTCTGCTTTCCAGGTACATTAGCAAGGAGCTGGATCAGAAGTAGAGCATCCAGGACTCAAAACAAGCGCTCCGCTATGGGATGCCAGCATTGTAGGCAGTGGCTTAAGCTGCTGTGCCACAATGTCAGTCCCAGGACCTTTTCTCTTCTTCATGTGTGCTTCTTTATTTGGTGACCTCATCTAGCCTCATGACTTTAACAGTTATAATCAGCATTGTGGCATAACAGGGTAAAGCTGATGTCTGCAACACTAGCATCCCATATTAGGGTCAATTTGTGTCTCAGCTACTCCACTTCTGATCCAAGGCAATGGAAAATGATCTAAGGGCTTTGGACCTGCCACCCTTTTGGGAGACCTGGAAGAAACTTCTGGCTTATTCCTGGCTCAGCCCTGGCCATTCTGGCCATCTAGGGAGTAAACCAGTGGGTTGAAGATCTGTGTGTGTGTGTGTGTGTGTGTGTGTGTCTCCCTCTCTCGCTGTAACCCAACTTTCAAATAATAAATAAATACATGTAGGAGAAAACAGTAACAGTGATACATTGGTGACTCTCAAATTTATATTTACATCTCCAGCTTAGCCTTTTCCTTTAGCATGTATATCCAACTTCCTACTTCACATCTCCACTTCAATATCTAATAGAAATTTGAAATATTCCCAAACTGAACTCCTGCTATAAAAACCCAGATCTACTTCCCTACATCAGTTAATAGCAACTTCCAGATGCTTCCTTCCAGTTTCTGAGAGTAAACTCCTTAGTGACTCATTTTATCTCACATCCTACATACAATCCTTCAGGAAATCCTGTTGGTTCTACCTTCAAAATACATTTAGAACATTTCTCACCATCTTTAACTAGGAATACCACATTATCTTCCTTTCTGCTTAGTTTCCTCCCTTAACCTCCTATATTCAATTACCTACATAGCAGCCAGAGTGAACATATTAAAACATACATCAAATTATGTCACCTGTCAGTCTTCTGCTCAAAATCCTTCAGTTATCTGTCAACTTAGTAACAGTGAAGGCCTAATAGTTAAAATTATCTCCAAGATCTTATATGACCAGCCCCCATTACCTCTGTGACCTCATCTACTACAGCCTCTAGTGCTCACCCTTCTCCAGTCGCACCAGCCTCCTCACTCTTCTTCAAAGCCATCAGGTGCACTCCAGCCTCAACACCTTGATGGTTGTTCATTTAACCTTGCACACTCAGTCTTCAGATGTCTGCATATCTCTCTCACCCCAGCCAGATCAGATTCACATGTGTTCTTCCCACTGAGACTTTCCTCCATCTTTCTAATAGGTGCACACATACTTTTCCCATCCTCTATTCCCTCCCTCCCAATAGCAGCTATAATCATTTGACATACATATTTTATTTGTTATTTGTTATCTTTCTCACCCTGCTAGAATATAACCTCTGTGAGAACAAGGATTGTGACTATTTTATTCACCAAAAGTTCCCCAGTGCTACAAGAAGGAACAGTGCTTAGCACATAGAAGATATGCAATGCATATTCTTTGAATAAATAAATGAATTCTCCCACTGCCTTCATTTTCTTTCCCCAAGAGTATACAATACACCCAACTAGCCTGACAAGTTCCAGAGGTAGGCCCATGGAGGAGTCACACCTTAAAAACAGAGAAACAGTGATAGAAAATAAGCAGGTGGTCTTATGCCTGCTTATATTTCATTTGTCTGGCCACTAGGATTTCACGAGACTTTTCTCAAACTAGACTCTGAGTTTTGGTGATTGGGATATTTTCACTGCTCCTAATATCTGTCACCACCTTCCTGATATCTCTCACTTAAGACCCATTTCCCTCTTGTTCATCCTTAATATCAGCCTGCAAGGCTCAGATTTCTCAAAGGAATGAAGCAACAGGCATACTCAGCGGCTGCTAGAAACTAAAGGCTTATGAGATCTCTCTCTCTCTCTCTCTCATTGTGCATGTGCACGTGTGTGTGTGTAACTATACAGTGTGTTTCAGATCACATGGTCTGCATCAGGTCTGTCCAGGTCTTTCACTGTCCTGAGGGAACCTTTTTAAAATCCCCTCAACCCTTCCTTTATCACCACTCCATAGCTAATCACTGCCATCATGGTTGACATGTACCAAGCACTGTGCTAAGGGCTTTACATGTACTCACTTGTTTACTAATCCCATAAACTTTTTCATATACATACCATTATTATTTCTATTTTGCACATGTGGAAACATCCAGAGAGATAAAGTAACTAGTTCAAATGTCTATATTGCTGCCAATTGATGTTGGTTTAGAATAGTACATTTTAAACCGTTCTGACTAGGCTCTGAGTTAAAAAAAATAGTTAAAATACTTAATCCTATCTTTATTATCAGTTATGAACTTAAACTGATCATTTTAACTAGTAAGAAAACACAACTAAAATAAATTGAAACATGAACATTCATGAAACATTCATTCATGAAACATTCATGAAATGATACCCTTTGTGGCCTATTTATCTGTTAATAAAAAAAAAGCTGATCAGGACACAGCTAATTGATTTTACCACCTGAATAGGTACATTATATCATTCACTAAAAACTTGCAACCACCCTTTTGCAATCACTACCCTGAACCTATATGAAAAAGTTGCTGGGAGGAGTAAACAAGTGAATACATGTAAATCCCTTAGCATAGTGCCTGGCACATGTTAGCTCTGATGATAGTGGTTAGCCATGGGGTGGAGAAAAGGGTGAGGTTGAGGGGAATTTAAAGCCACATTTCAGAGACACCCAAAATGGTGTCACTCTACTTTGAAATGTCAGAATCAAAGGAGGTATACAAGGCATTCCTTGTAAGAGTGGTGAAAGTTGAACCTTGCATGGCTTTTTCTGCCACCCTCATAATCTGCCTTGCCCTTCTTAGAAGCCAAGTTCAAGCCCTTTGCCTCCTTCTTTGAACATCAGTTCATTCAGTGTTTTATGAGAGCCTCACAACATTATGCCAGAGGGTATGGGGAAGCAAAATTATGTGGAGGAGACAAGTTCATAAACAACTAACTACATAAAGCAAGCTATGGCAAATGGCATAAAAAGGGTACCATCAATATGTCATAAGCATGCACAGAAAGGGAGATCAATTTTTAACTTGAGTCAAAGCTTCGTAAAAGAGATGGCAATGGAGCCAGAACTGGAAGGACAGCTAGGACTTAGATAACCAGAATCATGGGAAAGGAAATTATGAGAGGATTTTTTTTAAGGCATGTTGTCTGGAAAATGTGGCTCTGTAAAGAGATTATAGAGGAATTAGAAGAGGATTTGGGGCTAGGTTGTAGAAACTTGTTAATATCTTTGTAAAGAATTTGAACTTCATTTTATAGCCAATGGAGTCATTAAAGCTGTTTGATCAGGGGAGGATCTGGGACAGACTGTGCTTCAGAAATATAACTGGGGGCCGGCATTGGCAAAGCAGGTTAAGCCACTGCCTGCATCACCAGTATCCCATATAGGCACCGATTTGAGACCTGGCTGATCCACTTGTGATCCACATCCTTGTTAATGTGCCTGGGGAAGCAGTGGAAAGTGGCCCAAGTGCTTGGGTATCTGCATCTGCGTGTGGGAGACCCGGATGAAGCTCCTGGTTTCCACCTGGCACAGACCCAGCCATTGCAGGCATTTGTGGAGTGAACTAGTGGATGTAAGTTCACTCTCTCCCTCTCTCTCTGCAACTCTGCCTTTCAAATAAATGTTTAAAAATTTTTAAAAAGCAGCCCGCACCACGACTCACTAGGCCAATCCTCCTCCTGCGGCGCCAGCACCCTGGGTTCTAGTCCCAGTGGGGGCGCCGGATTCTATCCTGGTTGCTCCTCTTCCAGTCCAGCTCTCTGCTGTGGCCCGGGAAGGCAGTGGAGGATGGCCCAAGTGCTTGGGCCCTGCACTCGCAAGGGAGCCCAGGAGAAGCACCTGGATCCTGCCTTCGGATTGGCGCAGCGCGCCTGCCATAGCAGCCATTTGGGGGGAGGGTGAACCAATAGAAGGAAGACCTTTCTCTCTGTCTCTCTTTCTCTCACTGTCTAACTCTGCCTGTTTAAAAAAAATGTAAAAAGCAAAAACCAAAAAGAAATATAACTCTGGCAGCAGTGTGAGAATAGATTTGACAGCACCAAATGGGAATGGGGAGACACTTAAGAAGGTGATATGATGGTCCAGGAGAGACATAAATTAGCGCCTGACCTAGGGTAGTAGCTATGGATATGGAAAGGAAGGGGCACACTGAATAAGTGCCATAGGGGAACAGGTGGCAGGACTTGGTAATTAATTATATGTATGTGTGTAGAGGTGATGCGTTCTCTCCTCTTTTCCAGTTTACCCCTCACCCCAGGGCTTCCACAGCAGCCTGATGAACTCTAAATGCACCCTATCAGGAAAAGGAAGTGTGGGTGTGAGGAGACAGCTCATCACAGGGGGGCGGGATGGAACTAGCTCCTCTTGTTGCTATAGCATTTCAGAAGATCATAGAATTTAGAGCCGGAAAGGGACCTTAGGATCCTGCTGTGAGGATGTCCTACTGTGAGGAGGGGCCGGATAAGGATGGAGGAGTCTGGGAAGGAAGGAGCCTTTAAGAAAAGCTTCAGCCTTGATCTCTTAAGCTCCCCTCTTCCTCCTCTGTCTGCTTTCTTTTCTTCTCTTCCTCTCTTCTCTTTCCTTCTAATCTACCAACTTGTCATCATCATACTCCTCCTTTTCCTTCCTTTTTCTCACTCCTTCTCTTCCATCTCTTCCTCGCCTTCCTTCCCTTTTGTACACATTCTCCTCTTCATCTTTTCCTCCTCCTTTCTCTCCCTTTATTCTCCTTTCTCACCCTGACCCTCTCAGAACTTTAATTAATAAAACAAGTTTCCCTCAGAACTCAGGAGTCAATACCTAGAGCAGGGGTGGGGAACCTTTATTCTGCCAAGGGCTATTTGGATATTTATAACATTTGTGGGCCATACAGGTGGAAAGGAATCACTCCAGTTATAGTGGGTCCACAGTTCTTCCTGTTCAGCCTTCCACAAGTACCCAGAACAAGAAATAGCCCTTGGAAGACCTTCCCTATTCTGTATGCAAATGTAGGTTAAAAAGCATTGCGATGAGGCCAACATTGTGGCATAGCTGGTTAAGCCACTGCCTGAGATGCCAGCATCCCATAATGGGAGTGGGTTTCAAGTCCTGGCTGTTCCACTTATAATACTATGCTCCCTGCTAATGTGTCTGGAAAAGCAGTGGGAAAGTCCTTGGGCCCATGCACCTATGTGGGAAACCTGATGAAGTTCCTGGCCCCTGGCTTCAGATTGGCCCAGCTCTGGCCATTGTGATCATTTGGGGAGTGAACCAGCAGATCCAGCAAATGGAAGACTGATATCTACCTCTACCCTCCCCCCTTACTCTCTGCAACTCTGACTTTCAAATAAATAAATTTTAATAAAAGCATTCAGAGACTGTAACCATACCATTTGGCAATGAAGAGATGGAATGGCTTATCCAAGGTTACAGCAATTTAGCTATCACCTGCATCCTAGACCAACCAGTATTCTCACCTTGGCTCACTGACTTCTTTGCATAGTTCTCTAGTGCAGCTTTTCATTGATGGAAGATTCATTTTACAGCATATCTACCTGGCACTACACATTGCATCGGTGTCCTCAGTAATGAAACTTCATAAGGTTGAACTTTAACACGTGAGCTGCGCTTGGCAGAGAATCTTTGAGCCAGGTACATGTTTGTGAGCTTGGAAGGTCCTGAATCCATTTAAATGATTCAACCAACACCTCTGTGCTAGTGTGGGTTAAATCTTCTCATCTAATTGAAACACTTCAGGCAATTATTTTAGCTCCTGCCTTTGTCCTGAAAATGAGTAGTAGGCTGGAGATCAAATTCCTTGGCAGATAGGAAGCTAAGGTTGAAGGCATTGCATGGAAGAAAGAGAAAAAGGGAGGTAAGGAGGGGTGATGCTAACAGATGAACTTGCAGTTGGCTTCATTTATAGATGTTTGAGAGCAGAAGCCCATGGAGAGCTCACGAAGGAAAATCACTACTGGGTTCCCACCTCAGTGGAAGGAGCAGGTATTTCATCTGGCTTATCTCTGTAATCAAACTGAAATAGCCTGCGGAAAAAATTGGGACCAAGTCTCCCTACATTCAAGAGTGGTACTTTCTGTAGCAGCCCATTGAACAGCAGCTTAGCCTGTCTCAAGGCTCTTCTTGCCATGGCCTGAAGGAGCACAAAACGTGACCACCTCTCCCTGCTCTTTATATTCAGTCTTGCTTCAAGTGCCTGTGAGGTTCACTGTCTCGTTTCATGTGCCTGTGAGGTTCACTGGGTCCCTTCTTTTGCCTGTATCTGCAAGCTTGAGAAACTTCAGGGTGAAAAATTGTGTTCTAAGTGGGATGAATGCCTAGCTAATGTTCCCACAGAGGAGAAGGGAACCCACGTGCCCAGCAAACCTTCTTTCATAAATCAGGAACCCTGGCTATCATCAATATATCTAACTGTTGTGCTTCCAAATAGAGATGAAGATGGTTTTTATCCCTTTTTGGCCAAAGGAAGTTATCTTAATGATTCCAACACAGTGGTAGGAATTTGGTCTAGAGCTGAGTCTAACACTGCAATATGTATGTGAATCACTGGGAATCTTATGAAAATGTTGCTGCTTAGCCAATAGGTCTGGAGTGTATCTGGGATTCTGCATATTGAATAAACTCCCTGGTGATGTTATTGCTGCTGATCTGAAGTCTAATGTTGAGACTTTGAATAGTAGCAAGGAGCTAGATGACCTTGAGAATTTGTCTAGCTTATATGAGGATACCTTAAAAAGTTCATGGGAAATGGAATTAAAAGATAAAGTGAAGTGGACATTTGGCATAGTAGTTAAGCTGCCACTTAGGTCACAGACATTCCATATTGCAGTGCCTGGGTTTGAGTCCTCACTTGACTCCCAACTCCAGTTTCCTGCTAAGTGCATCCTAGGAAGCAGCAGTTGATGCCCACATCCAGTGTGGGGGACCTGGATTGAGTTCCCAGTTCCTGGTTCAGGCCTGGCCCAGCTTCAACTACTGTGGCATTTGAGGAGTGAGCCCATGGATGGGAGATCTGCTTCTCTCTTTCTCTCTGCCTTTCAAATTAAAAGTTAAGTTTATGTTGGTGCACATTTTTTTGAAATCCATGCATAGATTTTTTTTATACTTTTTGAAGACCTCTTATATCTATGGATTTCAAAGAAAATTTATAACAAACTAAATATCTTTTAATTCTATTTTCCATGAACTTTTAAAAGTACCCTCATATTTATATATGTGCTTAACTTTTCCAAATGCACTAACATCTTGCTTTAAATTATGTGTTAGGTTATTTGGAGAAAACATCTACCATTTTTCCTGTTCTTTCTTTTTCTGCCTTCACTACCCCTGGCTCTTTGTAAGCACATGCCATCTGCCTCTGCCACCCACCATGCAATCTTTCTTTTTTCTTTCATCCTCTGAGATTCTCTGACATAGTCTTCCACCACTGACTTATGGTTCACTATACTCTGCCTTCCCCTGTCTCTTGTACATGTCATTCTGATTTCCATCTCTGGGCCTTTGCATTTGTTTTTCTTTCCTGTTTTCAAAGCCTTTTCCCTGAGCTCTCTGCATGGCCTTTTCATTCCAGTACCATCTCAGATGTCATCTCTTTAGAGAAGCCTTCCTTGGCCATCTAAGTAAAACAGTTTTTTCCGCAATTCTATTATATTATACTGTTTATCATTTTTGCAATAATTATTTGGATTTGTTAGAATATAAGCTCCTTGAGGACAGAGACCTAGCATGTCTTATTCTTTGTTGTATGGTATCCCCAGCACCAAGAATAGAGTGTGACAGGGCCTGCACTGTGGTGTAGTGGGCTAAGTCTCCACCTGTGGCACCACAATCCCATATGGGCACCGGTTGGTATCCCAACTGCTTCTCTTCCAAACCAGTTCTCTGTAATGGCTTGGGAAAGCAGTAGAAGATGACCCAAGTATTTGGGCCCCTGCACCTGCATGGGATACCTGGAAGAAGCTCCTGGATCCTAGCTTTGGATTGGCTCAGCTCCGGCCGTTGTGACCATTTGGGGAGTGAACCAGATGATAGAAGACCTTTTTCTCTGTCTCTCTCTCTCTCTCTCTGTGACTCTATCATTCATATAAATAAATAAAATCTTTTTTAAAAAGAATATAATATGACACACAAGAGATGCTTGATACATAATTATTGATTGACAGGCTGTCCTTTTAGACATTCCTACTCATTCATTGATGACTTTAGCTCCTGCTTCATCACTTGTCTTCATCCTTTCTCTCATCTATTTAACTATAACAATCAAGTCAGCCTTTTCAATAAATTTTATTCTCAACCCACTCAGCCAGAAAACTCCTGTATAATACCCTAGATCTTGTCATACCCAGTAACCAACTGGATTAACTCCAGAGTCTTCATTTTAAGCATCTCCTCTCTGACTACTGTATCTTGCTCTTCTTTTTGTAGCTCTCCAACCATTCAACCATATCAACATCTCTTGTAGACCCTACCATTCCACAGACCTTACCCCATTATCTAACATTTCTTCTCATGTATTCTTTTCCCTCTAACTAGCTGAAATTCATTTGTCTAATATGATCACTCCCTTGCAAATGCTTACAACTGTATTTTCTATTTCTCTTCCCAATATAATAGAGGACTTCAAAAAATCTATAGGAAATCGAATTAAAAGATAATTTTATTTATACTCAAATTTTTAAAATGATATATGTGAGGAGTCTTTAAAATGTTCATGAAAAATGTATATTGTGAAAAAAATGTGCACAGATTTCAAAGGGTGTTTTGCACCAAAATAAGCATCTTTTTAAAAAGTATTTACTTAGGCACTGGCTTTGTAGCCCAGCAGATAAAGTCACCACTGGCATCCCATATAGGCACTGGTTCCTTTCCTGAATGCTCCACTTCTGATCCAGCTCCCTGCTAATGGCCTAGGAAAAGTAGCAGAAAATGTCTCAAGTGTTTTGGCCCCTGTCACCCACATAGGAGGCCTGGATGAAGCCAGTTTTAGCCTGGCCCATTGCTAGACACTGCAGCCATCTGGGGAGTATGAACCAGAGGCTGGAAGCGCTCTCTCTCTCTCTCTTTCTCTCTCTCTCTCTCTAACTCTTTTTGAAATAAATCAATATCAGGGCTGGTGTTGTAGCGTAGCTGGTAAAACCACTGCCTGCAATGCCGGCATCCTATATGGGCGCTGGTTTGAGTCCCACTGCTCCACTTCCTATCCATCTCTCTGCTATGGCCTGGGAAAGCAGTGGAAGATGTCCCAGGACCTTGGGCCCCTGCACCCACATGGGAGACTGAGAAGAAGCTGCTAGCTCCTGGCTTCAGATCAGCTCAGCTCTGGCTGCTGCAGTCATTTGGGGACTGGACTAGAGGATGGAAGACATCTCTCTCTGCTCCTCTTTCTCTCTGTGTGTAACTCTGCCTTTCAAATAAATAAAATAGTAAATCTTGAAAAAATAAATCAATAAATCTTTTTTTAAAAATAAAATAAATAAAAGTATCCTTTTTTATCATAAAGGCAGAGAAAGAAAGAGAGAGAGAGAGATCAATCTTTTATCTACTGGTTCACTCCCCAAAAATCTACAACAGCCAAGCCTGGGCCAAGAACTTCATCCTAGTCTTCCATATGTATGGAAGGGACCCAAATACTTGAGCCTTCATCCACTGCCTTCCCAAGCACATTACAAGGGAGCTGGATCAGAAGCAGAGCAGCCCAGACTTAATACGGCATTGCAATATGGGATGCCAGAGTTGGAAGCGGTGGCTTAATCTGCTATGCTGCAGTGCCGGCCCATAAACTTACCTTTTAATTCTGTTTTTCCACAATTTTTTTTTAATATTTGGGAGGGAGGGCGGTAGAGAGAGAGAGAGAGAGAGAGAGAGAGAGAGAGAGAGATCCCATCTTCTGGTTTACTCCCCAAATGTCCACATTTACCAGGGCTGGGCTGGAGCCAAAGTCAGGAGCCAGGAACATAACCACGTCTCCCATAAGAGTAGCAGAGATTGAATTACTAGAGGTATCACTGCTGCCTCCCAAGGTCTGCAGCAGCAAGAAGCTGAGGTCAGGACCCAGACGTGGGTATTGAACCCTCACATACTGATAATGGGAGCTTTACCATCAGGCCAAATGCCTGCCTCCATTTTGTCATGAAATTTTTGAAGTACTTTCATATTTTATTGGAAAATCTCCCCCTCGATTCCACCAAATCAGCCATCTTCTCTATACCTAGGCCCGAACAGCGAAATAGATGGGAGAAAAGTCCTACAGCTGGGCTGATTTATTTTGCTTTACCATAAGCCACTTTATATTTCCTGCAAACCCTACTATATGTCCCTATTGTGTTTGCTTTTTCACTCTAAGATTGTGACACTCAACCTCAGTTGCACATTAGAATCGTGGGAAAATTTTTAAAATCCTGATGCCCAGACTATACCCTCCTATTCTGATTGAATAATAATACTCAAGGTTGGGATCTTGACAGTGTTTTTTTTTTTTTAATCTCCCAGGTGATTCTAATGTGTAGCCATGGTTGAGAATCACTACTGTGAAAGAATTATTTCATATTTGTCCATCCAGCTCCACTTATACCCTGTCGGTGCTTCATCTCTTTTTTGAGAAAATAAAAACTATTATATGGGCATTTCTGTCTCTTTCATTTACCAAATCTACAGACTCACCAGCACCTGCAACCTTTACCCATTTTCTCTTCTTTCATACTAGAATGCAGAAAGTAACCCTGTTCTTATTAAGGGCAAATTTCTTCTCTTGTGCTCTAGAACACATCCTCTCTCACCTCCACCAAGATATTACTTCTGCAAATATCCTCTCTCCTCCAACAGTGCTCCCGAAACTGAAACTGTAATGTACATGGAGATCACTTGGGGATCTAGTTAAAATGCAAAATAAGATTCAGTAGTTCTGGGATGGGGCCTGAGTTCTACATTTCTAACAAGCACCTTTTCTCATTCTCATCATCATATAAATATGCTCTTATCTCCATGTTAAAGGGAAAAAAAGATTTGTTTGACTTCACATACCCTTCACAATAGAGCCCTATTTCTCTTATTCACTTCATCACTAAACTTCTGAGTTGTCTACACTCATTGTCTGTAATTCTTCACCTTAATTTAGCCCTTCTCCCTGTAATTTACTCCATAAGCCTTTCTATTATGACTGCTGTTGTCTGTGTACCCCTGAAGCTACTCTTCTCAAGGCCCCTGCAGTAGACCTTGTTGCAATGCAGTGAACATATCTCTATCACCCATATAACTCCTCAGTGACATTTCACACATCTCAAACCTTTTTCACTTGAATATGATTTCTCCTGGTTTTCTTTCTACCTTACTGACTACAGTTTTTAAGTCTCCATTTTTGACTCTCCTTTTCTGTGCAACTCGTCTAATTGTTAGAGAGTCTTAGGATTCAGTTCATGATCCATTTTTATCTACACTCTCTCCCTAGATGATTACAGCCTGTCTTGTTACTTTAAATACCATCTATATGAAGATGAATCCAGAATGTATATATGCAGCCAGACCTTCTCTCCATGCTCCAGGTTTTTATATCCAGTTATCTTTCTGACATCTTTTCTAATAATGATTAATTGGAAGCTTACTCTTTTTTAAAGTTTTATTTATTTATTTATTTGAAAGAGTTATAGAGAGAGAAGGAGAGAGAGAGAGAGAGAGAAATCTTTTTTCTGCTAGTTCACTCCCCAAATGGCCGCAACAACCAGAGCTGGACCAGGCTGAAGCCAGGAGTCAAGAGCTTCATTTGGGTCTCCCATGTGGGTGCAGGGGCCTAAGCACTTGGGTCATTTTCCACTGCTTTCCCAGGTGCATTAGCAGGGAGCTGGCTTGGAAGTGGAGAAGCAGCCAGGACATGAACTGGTTCCCATATATGATGCAGGGGCTGCAGGTCTTCACTTATCCTGTTTCAACATAGCGCTGGCCCTGGAAGTTCACTCTTAATACACCTAAAACCAAAGCCTGGATTTCCTCCCCTCCTCACACCTGTATTTAAGCCAGTCTCTTCACATCAGCCACGGTACCATTACATACCCAGTCATTGAAGTGAAAAGCGCAGCATCATATTAATTCCTTCTTCTTTCCACTCATACTCTATCATTCATCAAACTGATGTTACTCCCTCTGTCTGTAATTGTCACTGCTCTTCTAATCCAAGTCATCGTTATCATCTCTCCCCTGGACTATTGAAACAACTTCAACCTCCCCTCCCCCAGTCTGTTTATCACAAAGCAGTTGAATGGTCTCTTTTTGTTTTGTTTTTGTTTTATGAATGGCCTCTTGAAACATAAGTAAGTTTTCTCCCCTTTCTCCAGGTTGTTGTTAAAATAAATATAGTTTATCTTACTATGGCCTTCAAGGCTTTAGATGTCCTAGTTTCTGCTAAATTTGTCTTCTACTACTTTCCCTCTTTCTTTCAAGGCTTCAGCCTTATTGAAATTCACATTCTTGGAACACTAAAGAGTTTTCAATCCTTTGGGCTTCTCTACTTTCTGTTTTCTGTGCCTGGAATTCTTTTCCCATAACTCTTACTTGATTGCCTCATTTTAAGGCCTCACTTTTAGGTCTCAACCTCAATTAGAGAAGTCTTCCTTATCTAAACTGTCTTTCTTCTCTTCTCTAGAGTTACTATCACTTCACTTTCTTTTTTTCACAGCATTTGTCATTACCTGTTTAGCATATTTACTTTCCTTCTCTATTGAATAGAAATGAGGACATAAACTGTGTAAAATACTGTGCCTAGTACAAAGTAGGCCCACACGTTTATTGAGTTTATGAATGAATCAGAATAGGTAGTAATTTATGAGACTACTTCAAAAAGTTTGTGCCAAGGTAGAATTAAAATTAATTTATTTCAATGGAAATAAATTTGAAATCTATGCATAGTTTTTTTCATAATACACATCTTCCATGAACTTTCTGAAGACCCCTTATATATATCAAGTATTATTTTGTCACTATAATATAAATGTTAACCTTAGGCTCCAACTACTAGCAATATAGTAGTCATGCACTTTTAATTTTTACACTTTTTCACTACTGCACTCAGCTCACCATCAAGAATCAAGGCCTTGGGTATTTATCCCAACTCAGCCACTAAACTTTGTGGCTCTGGGAATTCTTTCCATTCCCTGGGGCTATGTTGGAGGAGGAGATAGTATTGGAAGAGAAAATTTTTAAGATCGATGTCAACTATGAAATCTACTGATCAATGATTTTTTAAAACTCTTAGACACATAGTTAGTGTATTCATTGCATAATTGGGGAACTTGGTACCCAGAGAAACTAGGCATTTGCTTCAAGCTACTCACCCACCAATAGTAAACTCAACTTTTGACTCAGCTTTTGCCCACAGGCACAGCAGCTAGGGGCCAGCTTGGACAGATGCCTCTGCCCCAGGAAGCTTGTCTCTGGGTTCCCTTAGTCATTGTGGAGTCAAAGGAAATGAATGATACTGGGAACACAGCTAAAACTGTCTATTTCCTCATCCTGCCAGCAACAAAATGCACCTTTGGCCTTTGCCTAGTGTGAGCTGATGTGAGGTTAGGTACCAAATCTACTTCTGAAACAAAGAGATTTTGATACCACTTTTTCAGATTTCTGTTGTCCTGTCCTGAGTTCTTGCTGGTTGCCAGGCCTTGTGCTAAATATTTTCCTTGGATGAATTCATCAAATCTTCATAACAATCTTGTTAGCCCTATTCATAGATAAAGAAACTGTTGAGGTGCAGGATATCAAATAATCTGTCCAAGTAAGTGTAACAGCTGATAACTAAATCCAAACAGTTTTGGCTTCAGAGCTTATAACCTTATCTAGCAGTTACATTGCCTCTAACTGCTCACATGGTTCTAGGCAGACAAGTGCTGAAGACATACTGGATTCAACACTCTAACTTTGCCTCTGGGATCAGCACTCATTTTTCTGTGAAAGTTTCTAACTGAATATAACATTGGCTTGCTTGCTTTCAGGTCTATTCTCTAGTCTTCTGAAAACTGCATTTCTTAGTCTCCCTTGCTTTCTCTCTTCTTTTTGTCCAGTAGGAGGCACATGCAGGATGTTGGGAGGCAGGAAGAAAAGAGAAGCCATGTTATTTCCTCCACTTCCTGCTTCAGAATGATATTTTTGGGTGGTAATCATATTTCTCAATGGCTCCAGCTTCCATTCAACAACTCCCTCCATTTAGGTTGCCCATTCCATGCTGTTAGCTTCTTTATGGCAGATCTTCTTTCTAAGTTCAAGTAACATTACCATCTTCCATTATCCATTCACCCCTAGGAGCAGGAGAAGCTTTTTGTGATTGCTAAATGCTGGATTGCCTTAGCATCCACCATTTGGCTTCTTAGCACTGTAGGTATGATATAGTCCCCATATTAATGCTTGCAACTTAAAAAACCTCTGGTAGTTCCCGTTTTTCTGAATGATGTATACATTTTCTATAATCCCAAGACTACTCACATCACATAAGTTGATTTATACCCTTCAGAGCATAAATTATAATCCCTAATAACCTTGTATGTGCTCCTATTTATCTATTTCTCTTCTACTCCAGCTACATTGTAAGGTGTATAAGAAACATTCTGTTACATTCTGTGCATCTGTCATAATGCTGGGCACAACAGGGCTCAAAAATACTGTTGAATGAATGGATGTCTCCTATGTGCCAGGCACTATTGTAGAAAATATCAAGGTGAGTAATGCATTGTCACTACGTTCAAAAATAAAATCTTTACACTTCTATTTAAATGACAGGAAATAGAAAACCATGCATGTGGCCAGTGTGTAAGTTTGATAGGGATGCCATAACAAAGTACACAGATAGGGTGGCTTAAACAACAGTCATTTATCTTGTGTTACCACAATCGTGGAGGCTAAAATCAGAGATCAAGGTATCAGCAGGGTTGTTTTCTTCAGAGGCTTCTCTTCTTGATTTGTAGATGACTGCCTTCTCCCTGACTCTTCACATGGTCATCCCTCTGGAATTGGCTCTATTCTATTCTTTGTCTTATGAGGACACTCATCAGATTGGATAATGACTCTAATGATCTTATTTTCACTTAATTACCTTTTTAGAGACCATATATCCAAATTTGGACACATTCTGGAGTACTAGGGATTAAGACTTCAACATATGAAGGCAGGCATTTTGGTGTGGCAGGTAAAGCCACAACCTACAAAGCTAGCATCCCATATGGGCACAGGTTCATGTCCCAGCTATTCCAATTCCGATCCAGCTCCCTGATAATGGGAAAAAGCAGCAAAAGATGGCCCAAGTGTTTGAGACCCTGCCACCCAGTTGGGAGACCTGGATGAAGCTCCTGGCTCCTGTCTTAAGTCTGGGTCAGACCTGGCTATTATGGCCACTTGGGGAGTAAACCAGCAGATGGTAGATCTAGCTCTCTTTGTCTCTCTCTATCTCTGACTTTCAAATAAATAAATCGATCTTTTAAAAAAAGACTTCAACATATGAGTTTGGGGAGGACACAAGTCAGCCTGCAACAACTAGGAAGTGAAAAAAGATCATTTTCCACTGTGAGAGAGCCAAACAGTGGTATTATAGGCATTAGATGATAAAACCAGGGCCTGTAGGTATTCCTGGAAAGCTTCCTAAAGGTGGTGTGTCCAGTGCTAGATCTTAGATTCCTGACAGGGACTTGCGTTGTGGCACAGCAGATTAAGCTGCCACTTGTGACCCTGGCATCCCATATCAGAGTGCCTTCTGGAGTCCTGGATGCTCTGCATCTGATCTGGCTCCCTGCTAACGCACCTGGGAAGGCACTGGAAGATGGCTCAAGTGCTTGGGCCCCTGCCATACACATGGGAGACCTGGATAGAGGTCCTGACTCCTGGATTTGGCCTGGCCCAGCCCTGGCTGTTATAGACATTTGGGGAGTGAACCAGAAGATGGAAGATATCTATCTCTATTCTCTCTCTTCTTCCCTCCTTCCCTCCTTCCCCTCCCTCTCTCCCTCTCTGTTACTCTGCCTTTCAAAGATTCTTGACAGTTTGGGTTGATTATCAGGGGAGGTACATCAAGATACTCAGCATGAGAGAAGGCACATAGGTGGGAAAGGGAGAACATTGTAAAGTCACTGAGTTCCTGACTACCCAACTGGAGAGGAAGTTGAAAGATCACCCCAGGCCAGGGTCCCATTTGATTTGGGAATCCCTTGTCAGAGGTCCATTCAGCTCCTGCCTGTACACCTCCTGTGACTGGGTACTCATCATGGTAACTGCTTTGATCTTTGGCTAACTCTGTCTAGCCAAAACAAATAGCTTGAATGAAGTGGGGAGGGTGTGTTAAGAAAAAGAAGACAATAAGGTTGTGTTAAGTAGCATGCCAGTGATGTATTCTTACCTATTTCTTCTAGGAACTTCTTTTGATATCATACTTTATTTCAGTCTTGCTGCAGTTGCAATCTTTGATTTTGCAATTCCATTCTTGCCTGACCTGTCCTGTGAGGAGCTTGGATTTCTGACTTGTTTGTGCTACTTTGGGTTAATGTCTTTCAATCTCTGGGTTCAGTGTTCTTGTCTACAATAGGGAGTAATTAACATTCCATATTAATTAATTAATAACTCTTGTGTCCATCCCAAGAGTTATCATGAGATTATATGAGACAACAATGGGTGTGAATGTGATTGACAACATCAACTCTCAGCAGATGCAATGGTGCCAGCCTGGGTTGCCTTGCTCAGAGTTGGGAGTATCACGAAGAGGTGGGTGGTTTCTCCGTTTACCTGTTTTGCTGATGTACATTTGACTCATTCTCAGCAAAATAAGCAAATGGAAAATTCATCCATCACCAAGCTACCTTTCATGTTCCTGAGGGTATTTAGGGAGAAACCTGGAGTGTGGGTGTGTGTATGGAGAGAGATAGGGGGGGAGAGAGAGAGAGAGTGTGTGTGTGTTCAAGTAAGCAGAAAGAAGCTTGGAAAGCTAGAGGGTGAAGTCCAGGCTTCATCTTTTTTTTTTTTCTTTTTTTATGTAACTTTAGATCCTTTCTGTCTTCCAAATCTCCATTTATTTATATGTAAAATAGATTCCTTTTCCTGCTTTAGTAGGATTGTTCTGAGAAGTGAAAGTAATGCAGATGAAAGCCCCAAAAGAAAACTGGAGACCCCAGGGAGCATGCAGAAGGAGGGATGGGGGCAGGGAAGCATGAGTGCTGGCAAGGCTCCACCGGGGCAGGATCTTATTATTCCAAAGATTGGGCCAACACCTCTTGCAACTTTGGAGAGGACTTTCCGCTGACTCGACAGAATTGGGAAGCCCCACAATAAACAGCATCTAACTCCAGCGCAGAGGGGAAGCAGGGAGAGGTGGCAGCTGCTTCTCCCGGGCGGAGGTTATTCCCCGCCATCCTCTCCCTGCACCTCAACCCCCAGTTATCAAGCCTTAGTGGGGGACAAACGCGGCCCATTGGGACCCTCCCCACCCCCTCGAGCTCCTTTCCTGGCCAAGCACCCCCCCCCACCACCACCACCGGGAGCAGCAGGGCGGAGAGGCAGAGGCTGCTGGCTGGCATGGAACAACCTGACTGAAGGCGAGGTCCGGGGCGGAGGGGATTGGGCTATAGGGCGGTGGAGGAGGGGAGGCGAAGGGGGCGCTGGGGCTCGTTCGCTCCATCCCAGCCCTCCTAGCCAGCCCGCGACAACCCGCGCCAGCCACCGGGCCTCAGAGAAGCCGGACTTCGGGGGCACCATGCAGTGGATAAGGGGCGGATCGGGAATGGTGAGTGCACGTAGCCCTGGCTTCCCCTGCTTGAGCCTCAGTCCCCCGGCCCCACCTCCAGTCTCTCCAGCCAGCCACAAAGCAGCGAGCCCCCTTGCTTCTGCCCACCGCCCTCGCCGCCGTCCTTGAGACACCAGTGAGCTTGCTGTGGCCATTTTAGGAGCCCCCGCTACCCTGCCTGCCCAGGAAAGCCCCCTCCCATCCCCCTTCGCGTTTCTGCTGCCCTCTGAGATTGGGGTAGGATGGGGATGCGGGATTTATCAAGCACCTAGGAGTAGCCTAGGGGTCACCTGGGTGGCCAGAGAAGCAAGCAGACTGGCAGAGGGGCTCTCTGGGAACAGTGAAACTGGAATGAGGCAGGAGAGCTGACACAGGATTGGAAGGGTGGGGGAGGGAATGGTCACAAAGCCTGAAATTGTGGAGGGGGTCTTATGGGAGAGCTGCATAGCCCCCCCAACTACCTGTGTGTGTACCCCTTCCTCCTGGCATGAGGGCCAGGGAGTCACTATGGGGGAAGCTGCCTGGGGGAGCTTTGCAACCTTCCTTTGCCTGGGCTGGGGTTGCCCTGTTCACACTTGGGGCTTGGTCCAGGAAAGACAGCTGCAGAAACCCCCCATCCTGGAAATAGATCTGGACCACATTCAGGTAGCAGAGCTCCTCCTAACCTCCAAAGGAGTGTGTGCTTTGTGTGTGTGTATGTGTGTGTGTGTGAATATGTGTGTGTGTTTAGTATCATCTTCCAACAGTTTATTTTGTGCCACGGTGCTTCCTGTTCTACCTGGAGACCTTGGAATGACTTCCCTTTGCAGAGAGGAAGTGGTAGCTGAATCCTGATGCCTCTCTGACTCAGCCAGGGGTACTTCAAGCCTGGTCAGGTGCTCTGGGGAACAGGAGGGCACCACGACTTTGTCCTCAACTTGGAGGCATAGGCAAGAGAGTCTTGGAGGTCAGTTGGCATGGGTCAGCGGGCACTGATGGCACTGCCAGCCCATACTTCTGCACTGCCACCTACAACCACAGCTTAAGGAAGGTAGCCTGAAATGGGCAAAAATTGGTATTTAACTCCTATTTGTGTGTGTGTGTGTGTGTGTACTCCCATTCTGGAAGGGAGGAAGGAATCTGGAATGGGCTACGACTGTATTCAGAGGAGCTGCCCTCTTCCGTTCCTCAGGATTTCCTCAGGGTGTCTGTTTCAGTGATTCTTAAAGGTGTATAGTTTACATGCCTATATGCCTTGTCTTCAAGAGACCCTCTTTCCCAGACCTCCCTCCTTCCATGGGATCCCACTGTGGCTATATCAAATATTTGTAGGGCCAGAAAAGGTCAGAACAGGTAAAGACCTTAGAGTCCTTGTCATCCAACCAGGAAAGGTGAGCCACAGAGAGTGGGAAAGACTTGCCCAGGGCCACAAACTCCTTGGAGGCAAATCTGAGTCTTCTGACTCTCTGTCATTGCCCTTCTTCACTGCTTCAGAGTCATCTGTTCATATGGTGCTGAAAGAGACAGAAGGAACAAAGTCATGATCTTGGGAAAGGACTTTCTTCAATATAAACTAATGCTGTGAAATCAGTGCCAGTCCTGGCATTTCTGCCAGCTGAACCTAAGTGAGACTTGCCTCATCTTCCAAATAACTTTAGTACAGGGGCTCAAAGCTACCCACTCATAACTGATTAAATTAATGGAGAAATTTGAAGTTTTGCCAATTTTGTGTGAAACAGAAGACAGTAGCAGATATCTTATAGGGGCTATGTAATTAAAGATCAATCAATGGAAAAAATTTCACAATATTTTTAGGGAGACAAGACACAGAATATTGCAAATTGAAATCATTTGTGTAGCCATTTATATAATAGAATTCAAAAACTAATAATAGTAAACTCTTTTCTAGCCTAAGAGAGAGGAAACCTCTAGCCTTAGCCCTGCTTTGCTGTTTGATGAGAATGCTTTGGGCCTCAGATTTCTCATCTTTAAATGAGGCCATTAATAATCAACAGAGTTACTTCCAGGCCTAAGATGGTAAGATTCCTAGAAGTAAATGTTGGATAAAAGATAACTAGTGGCTCATTATGAACTAAACAGGGAGTGTCTGTTTAGCCACCATTTTATAATGTGGCTAGTGAAAAGGACTTTGCTTCTTGGTCTTTCATTTGCAAGGCACCTGAAATTCAGAGTGTACTTTTGTAACGCTAAGAGTTCTTTTGAGAATATTTGAATATTATAACTTATTTCAAGTGTTATACATAACACATTGTTTGAGATTTTACAGAATAAAAATCTGTCATGGTAGGTAGGTGGTGTCAAATTGTGTGTTCACTTTGGATGGTAAATTGTTCAGTGTATTTATTCATAGCTTCTTTCTGCAATGTCCATTTATGCTGGGGTATACAGTGTTCCTAGAGGGCAAAGAATGCTGTTCTCATAGTCACAAGTCTGAGTTGGAGGGGCTTATCTTTTATATTTCTCAGTTCTGAAACTTTAGCAGCTGTCAAACTTCTTTCATCTTCAGAATTCTAATATATGAAATGGATAGAAAATATTTTATAGGCACTATGTGATCATTAATTTATTCAACAAAAATACTGAGTATCAGCTGTGAGTTGGCACTGATCTAGGGGCAGTGGAGACACTAGTGAACAAAAACAAATTTCTCATTCTTATGGAACATACACTTTAGGGGTTGGGGGGATTGTTCACCAAACAGCCACATAAATGACCATGTAACATATCAGGAGGTGCTAAGTGCTAAGAAAATCAAACCTGGTGAAAGAACAGAGATGTGGGGAGTGGGACAGTGTATTAGACAGATTGATCAAAGCCTGTCTGGTTAAGGGGCATTGGAGCAGAGATTTGAAGGAAATGAAGGAACAACCTCCATGTGTATGTTTAAGGGAATGGGGATTTTAGGCATAAGGAACATGCAGAAAGAAACACGGTTGGTTTGTTTAAGGAACAGCAAACAGTCCTATGTCCTAGAGGTAAAGAATTAGTAAGTAGAAGAATTGCAGATGAGGTCAGTGAGAAAGCAGGAGGCCAGTTTTATAGAGCATTTAACCTGAGTAAGATGGGAAGCCACTGGAAGGTTTAAACAAGTGAGGACCTAGTATGACCTATTAGCAGAATAGATTGTAATGGCGCATGGTCAAGAGCTGTGAGGAGACTCTTACAGTAGCACAGATTAGGAGTGATGGCGGCTTGAACTAGGGTGATAATTGTGGAAATGATCTATATGAAAGAGATGTGCTCAGAACTTTTTGTAGATGGTTTGTTTCTTCTTCCTTTCTGATCATCTCCCTGGACACTTAGGTGGCTGAGAGTGGGGATAGAAAGCACACAGATGAAGTGGGTGCACACATGCAAGAACATTTCATATCTAAGTCAATGACTGAATGATCTGCTTTGGGCTCCTGGACACTAGTAGGGCTAGTGGAGGGTTGGTTCTATGTGGACTACCATTTAATTAGTTAGCTGGTTTGTAGAATTCTGGAAAATATTAATTATATTATTTGTACCTTGGAGATGTAACACGCTAGCATATATGATTTCAATAATGGATCATGTTTTAATGTTCTCTATTACGATACTATTTTCTGTAAGGAACAGTACCATCAATTATTTTCTTGATTGGTTCCTTAATTTTCAAATAATTAACAATGAAAAAACAATAAATGTGTGAATTTCAAATGTATTCAAATTCAGCTTATTCACATATGAATTAAAAGTTGTGTTTGCTCATTGAATGGAAATATTACACTTTTGGTTTACATTGCTTGATGGTTTTAGATTTTTTCTTTTTTTATTTGATAGGCGGAGTTAGACAATGAGAGAAAGAGAGACAGAAAGGTCTTCCTTCCATTGGTTCACCCCCCAAATGGCAGCCACGGCCGGCGCGCTGCGCTGATCCAAAGCCAGGAGCCAGGTGCTTCCTCCTGGTCTCCCATGCAGGTGTATGAAGCCCGGAGCCTGGACTCCATCCAGTTCTCCAAGTGCCATCTTTCAGGTACATTAGCAGGAGCTGGATCAGAAATGGAACAGCCAGGCTTTGAACCAGCACTCCAGTATTGGAAACCAGAATCTCAAGCAGTGGCTTAGCCCATTGTGCCACAATGCTGGCCCTATTCACTATTTTAGATTTTAAGCACACAGAGACATACATTAAAAAAAAAAGCCCTCTAATTCATTGATCATATTGAGTGACACAATTGTCTCATTCTATTTCTTTATCTTTATGATCACTATGCTATTATTGTTTACTTTAAATTTACTTTTTAAATGCTGCAACATGTAGTATCAGAGGGATTGCAGACACAAATAGTACTCAAAGCTACCTTAAATCATTTTGAATCTATACACAGTTATAGAGAGTTAAAAGAGCACACGTGGTTAAGTCTGTGTTGTCAGGGGCCAAGTGTATAACTCAGAGTTCTTTAAGTTAACTTTTATGTAGAATACAATGTTGATTAAAGAATAAGTAATAAAAAAGACTAATTTGAAACTTTATATATATTATTAAAACTCAATAGTAACCACAATTGTTTTGAACTTTGACCAACTGAAGATTCTCTCAGATAGGAGAGCACTGCCATTGTTTAAAATTGTTGGTACATAGTGATAATAAAAAACCCATTGACTTTTAGCTAAATTTTTTGGAAGTTTTTTTGCTTTTGCTCCAATTGCATCTTTCTTTAAAAACATTTTTTTTTTCATTTGAAAAGTAGAGTTACAGAGAGGCAGAGGCAGGGAGAGTGAGAGCGAGAGCGAGAGCGAGAGAGATCCTCCATCCGCTGGTTCACTCTGCAAATGGCTGCAATGGCAGGAGCTGGGCCGATCCAAAGCCAGAAGCCAGAAACTTCTCCCAGGTCTCCCACATGGGTGCAAGGGCCCAAGCACTTGAACCATCTTCTACTGTCTTCCCAGGCCATAGCAGAGAGCTGGATCTGAAGAAGAGCATGTGGGTATCAAACCGGCACCCATATGGGATGCCCACACTGCAGGCAGCAGCTTTACCCGCTACACCACAGCACTGGTTCCTTTAATAATTTTTTAAATTATATTTATTTCATTTATTTGAGAGGAAACGGGGGGACAACTGCCATCTAAGTAGATACTAAGGCTGGGGCTGAAGATGGATCTGGGAACCAGGAACTTAATCCAAATCTCCCACATGGGTGCCAGAGACTCAACTATTTGAGCCATTGCCTGATGCCTCCCAAGGTGCACATTAGTAGGAGGATGGAACCAGGAGTGGAACTGGCCTTTGGACCTAGGGCACACCAATGTGGAATTCACATATCCAAGTGGTGCCTTAACTGCTAGCCCAAATGTCTGCTGCAACTTTTTTTCCTTAAAAAAATTTCTGTATAGATAGTGCATTCATTCATTATTCGCATTCAGCGTTGTTTGCCCCCACTGTCCCATCCTTGGTATGCCACTGCTTTGAAGAAGAATATTGAATCATGGACTAAATTCATGTACAGGCAAGGTGGAACAGCCAACTGGTAACTGCCATGAATAATAGAGATCTGGTCACGCTGGCTTAAATCACACAAGTTTTCTTTTTTTCACTTAAGAAGTTAGGAGATAGGCATGCCTTGACCTGTATGGCAACTCTGAGAAGTCTTTAAAGACTTCTCTGCTGTATCATCCCTAGTATTTGGCTTACATTCTTCATGATCCAAACTGGATGCTGAAGCTCCAGAGATTCTATTAACATCCTCATTATGGAGGAGCAAACAAGGAGAAAAAGGACTTGGCTCCTTCTTTTCAAGATTCTCAGAGGTCTTACATAATTTTCCTGTTTTTATCTCATTGGAGAACTTAGTCACATGGCTGCTCTGAGCTTCAAGGGAAGACAGGAGATGAAGTTATTTAAATTGGCTGTCAATGTGTACACTTAAATTATTGGAGGTGGAGTTTCTTTATATTTATCTACTTAAAAGACAGAGTGACAGGAAAGACAGAGAGAGAGAAAGAAAGAAAGAAATCTCTATCCACTGGTCACTCCACAAATGCTTTCAACAGTAGGAGCCGGGTCAGGCCCAAGACAGGAGCCTTGCAGACATCTCATGTCAATGGCAGGGACCCGGAGTGCTTGAGCCACCTCTTCCTGACTCCTAGAGTGCTTATTAACAAGAAGTTGGATTGGAAATGGAGTGGCCTTCCAATATGGGATTTGGGCATCCTAAGCCACGTATCTGCTGTGCCAAATACCCAACTCCCTGGTGAGTCTTCCCATGAGACACAGTGGGTGGTGATATTCTTCACTGAGATAAGGAATGCAAAATGGAGCAGCATTTGAGGAAAGCGTGGAGAAAGGAGATGACTAATACAGACTTAGCCCTTGTGAGTCTGAGATGCTTGGACAGTCTACCATTGCAAATAGTAGGTGATCTAGATTTTGAGCTCAAGGGGTGATTGGGAGGCACCGGTGACAGTTAAAGTTCTGAAAGTAAACGAATTACCTAGCATTTAAAATTGCTGTTCAGCCTGGGGAAATGAGAGGTCAGAGCAGAACTTGAACCTTCTCCTATTTGAGATCTTCTAACCTAGAGCTGACCTGTCTATTCTATTATCTATTTTTCAGATTTTTTGTTGCAGTGCTCTAGGTTTTTTTTAATATTATTACTATTATTATTGTCATTATTTTGCTGTGTTCATGTTGTCTCTGTGCTGCCTCAGCTATGGGGTCCAAGTTGAATGACCTTGGGATAACATAGTCCAACTGTTTAGATCTAGAGTGAGGAAACTATAGTATGATGGCCAAATTCAGCCCCTAGCTAAGAACGGTTTTTATATTTTTAATGATTAGAAAAAAATTAAAACAAGGATAATATTTGGTGATACAAGCATATGAAATTGTATGAAATTCAAATTTCAAGATTCATTAAGAGTTTTTTTGGAACACAGCCATACCCATTCACCTACTTGTTGTCTGTGGATGCTTTTGTGATACAAAGGCAGAATTGATTAGTTTTGACAGAGACCATATGGCCCATAAAGCCTAAAATATTTGCTCTTTGGCCTTTTACAGAAAAAAAAATGCACACTCCTGCCTTAGAGCCCTTAAGATTATCATGACAGTGCCTTGGGGATGTCAGGTAGAGGGGTAGGCAGAAGGCTGGATCTCTTACCTCTGATTTATCCAGAGCACCTGAGCTTTTGCTTTCTGTGTTGAGCTCATGCTAAAGAGCTTGGGAAAGGCGTTTTGCTCATCCTGCATTCCTCCTGCCACCCCCTTCTTCAAAATGATTGAATATATTCATATTAGATTGTGAACACTGTGACTCAGAGAGGGAAAGTGCTTGACCCAAGACCACACAGCTATTCAATAACTGGAAAAAGAATTCGCAGATTGAAATTCCCTGTTGCCTTCTCCAGTGAGGTAAGTTTAGTGTGGCCAACAGAAGGGAGGCTCACTTGTAATATGCCAGTTATACTAAATATTATTGCAATTAAGCCTCACATTAGTCCCTATTTTTTAAAATTATTTATTTATTTTTATTTGAAAGGCAGAGACACACAGACACACACAGACACACACACACACACACACACACACGGAGAGACAGAGAGATTGGGCTTCTATTCACTGGTCAATTCCTAGATACCTACAAAAGCTGGGAATGGGCCAGCCTGAAACCAGGACATGGCAACTCAATCCAGGTCTCCTACACAGGTGGCAGGGACTCAAACCATTGAGCCATCATCTACTGCATTAGCAGGCAGTTGAAATTGAAAGCAGAGTCAGGAATTGAACCCAGGCAACTGATATGGAATGGGAATGTCCAAATTGTGTCTTTTTTTTTTAAAGATTTTTAATTTTTTTTTATTTGACAGGTAGAGTTACAGACAGTGAGAGAGAGAGACAGAGAGAGAGGCCTTCCTTCTGTTGGTTCACTCCCCAAATGGCCGCAATAGCTGGAGCTGTGCTGATCTGAAACCAGGAGCCAGGAGCTTCCTCCTGGTCTCCCATGTGGGTGCAGGGGCCCAAGAACTTGGGCCATCTTCTACTGCCTTTCCAGGCCATAGCAGAGAGCTGGATTGGAAGAGGAGCAGCCGGGACTAGAACTGGTGCCCATATGGGATGTCAGTGCTGCAAGTGGAGGATTAACCTAGTGCGCCAAGGCGCCAGCCCCCAAATTGTATCTTAACCACTGTGTCAAATGGCCATCCCCATAACGGGTTTTAATGTCTAATTGTTTTCATTTGTTAGTTTATAATGCAGTAGATATTCACTAAGCATGTCCTGTTGAGCATTAAATATTCTTTTAACCATTGTGGGTGCAACAGGCAACAAAATCAAAAGATGTCCTTTGCCTTCTAGTCTTGATTGAAAATCTTAAATCTAGCTTTTTAAAGTTTAAGCATCTCGCTCAGTGTTAAATAAAGGGCAACATAAGATTTCAAGTCCAGATCTCTAACTGCAAAGGCTTATGTTTTCTACAACCCACCCACCATGTACTGGTTCATGTACTCCCCATTCTTCTATTTGACTCCCATCTACCCACTGATTCACTCACTCTTGCACAAACCCCTTCATACATCTGTCTGTCCATCATTCATCCATCCAATATATTTTTTCATTACAAACTCCTTGGTGTTGGCAATATAGCAGGTAAAGAATACTACTTTACACTCCTCTGCCTGTTGTCAGTAACATAGGACAGTGATTAGGAGTATATACTCTTGACCAAAGATTCCCTGCAATCCCTCTGGCCAATTTGTGGTCTTTGGTGTCCCACTTGACTCCTCAGTGCCTTTATCCTTAAAGCTGGGAAGATAGTAAGAAGTGCATACCTATGTGTAGTTGTAAGGAATGAATGAGTTGAATACATGTAAAGCATCTTGATCAGTGCCTGGAACAGAGGAGAAGCTATGAAATTTTGTTATTATTTTTACATTTCTTTCAGAGTCACAGCCCATCCTAGTCTGCTCAGAAATGCAGCTTCATCTGCACAGGGACACTGACTAATCATGTTACATTCCTCAGGGTCCTTTAAGATAATCTGAGAAAGAAATTTATGTCAATAGTTAATAACAACTCAATATGTTCCCTCTCCCTTGTAATATATGCATGACACAAATTATGTAATTATCCTGAATAGGTTAATGCATGCACAGGGTGCAAACTTCAAATTCAAAAAGTAAAGGATGTAGTGTGGTGAATAGTAAATCTCCTTCCTTCTCTTGGTCCTGTCATCCAGTCCTTTGTCCCAGAGGCATTCATTGTCATCAGACTCTTATATGTTCATGTAGGGATAGTCTATCTTTACAAGCACACATGTGCACACACACACATACACATTTTCTTTTCTTCATGCAGATAGTGATGTATTCTTACAGTTCTACACTTGGCTTTTTTTTTTAAATCAACAATATGTCTTGGAGATTTTTATTTATTAGTGAATGTCTGGCCACATAAGTTCTTTTTTTAAAGATTTATTTATTTATTTGAAAGGCAGATTTACAGAGAGGCAGAGAGAGAGAGAGGCAGAGGCAGAGAGAGAGAGAGGCAGAGGCAGAGAGAGAGAGATCGAGATCTATCTACTGGTTCACTCCCCAGATGACTGCAATGGTGGGAGCTGGGCCGATCTGAAACCAGGAGCCAGGAGCTTCTTCCAGGTCTCCCACATGGGTGCAGGGGCCCAAGCACTTGGACCATCTTCTGCTGCTTTCTCAGATGCATTAGCAAGGGGCTGGATCAGAAGTTGAACAGCCAGGACTCCCATATGGAATGTCTGCACTGCAGGAGGTAGCTTTACCCGCTATGCCACAGCACCGGCCCCACTACATAAGTTTTTATTGTGTTCCCTATTGATGGCCAATTAGGTTGTTTTCAATCACAGGCCACAATGCTCCAATGAGTTTTAACAGATCATTTTAAGAAAATGGATGTTTTTAAAGCAGCTATCATTTCTAAGGTATTATAGTATGCTGAGGTATGGGGGAGTAAAAGCAAGATGTGGTTATGCCTTCAAGGAGCTCATGGTTATATAGGGGAGAAATAAAGCTAGCCTGAGTTTAATGATATAGGAGGTATCAAAAATATGATGTGAGAGTACAGGGAAGCAATAACATGGTGGGACAGGGGTTCAGAGGACTGGGAAGGGCTTCTAAGAGCAGGTAATATTTAAACTGTGCTTCTAAGCCTTTCAGATAGCAGAATTGGCTTTGGGCGCTAAGTAGGCATGGTAGGTGAGGCATGATTGTTCCAAGCAGAAAGTACAACGTAAGACAAAGAATCAAGGCATGAAAGAAATAATATGTTCTAGAAATAGCATGTGAGTGCTCTTGTGTTACTGGAGCCAGTATTTCTGGCAAGGTATGCTGGGACCAGATCAAAAAGGGCTTTTGGGGGGCAGATATTATGGCACAAGAGGTTAAACTTCCATTTGGGACATCTGCATCTCATATCAGAGAGCTGGTTTCAGTTCTGGTGCCTCTAATATCATTCCAGCTCCCTGCTAATGCACTTGGGAAAGCAGAAGATGGCCCAAATATTTGGGTCCCTGACACCCATAGGGGAGACCTGATTGAAGTTCCTGACTCCTGACTTAGGCCTGGCCCAACCCTGACTGTTGGGGGCATTTGAGGAGTGAAACAATAGATGGAAGATTCTCTCTCTCCTTCTTTCCCTCTCTCCCTGTCTCTCTCTTTCTCTCTCTCCCTATCCCCCCCCCCATATCCACTGTGCCTTTCAAAGAGATGGAAATTAGCATTTTTACTTTTTTAACAAAAACAGTGTTTTCAAATGCCAGGCTCAGAAGCTTTGCCTAGGAGGAAGGACAGTGGCATGATGAAAGCAAATGGTGGATGATTCCTTTGGTGACAGAGATGGGGGGAATGGGGGAATGGGAGGAGGGGAGGGATTCCATTTGACAGCTGGAACAAGTTACACAGTTATTACAATAGAGGACCTCAAATACTCATTGAGTGTCTGCTGTGTACATTTCTTTTAATTTACATTTTATCTAACAGGGAGAGAGAGAGAGAGAGAGAGAGAGAGAGAGAGAGCTCTTCCATCTGTTAGTCCACTCCCCAAATACTGAAAAGAGGCAGAGCTGGGCCAGGCTGAAGCCAGGAGTCCAGAACTCAGTAGGGTTTCCCATGTGGGTGGCAGATACCCAAGAGCTTGAGCCATCAGCTGCAGCCTCCCGAAGTGTGCATTAACAGGAAGCTAGATCAGAAGCAGAACCTGGTGTTCAATCCAGACACTCTGATGTGGGTTGCAGGAATCCCAAGCAGTGATTTTTCCACTGAGCCAATTGTCTGCCCCATGTTGTGTAAATTTCACAGAAAAAAAAATTATAAGCCAGATTGACCTAAGTTTGAGGCCTGCTTCCACCAGCAGTTGTAGCTATGTGTCCTTGGCCAAATCACTAAACTTTTCTGACCCTCAGGAGCCTGTAAAATGAGGATAATAGCCTGTATTAGTAAGGTGGATGGATGGAAGGAAGGAAAGAAAGACAGACAGACAGACAGACATTATGAGATAAGCTCATAGGATTAGGGAGGCCAAAACCTGATAAATGCAAGCTGAATACCCAGGAAAGCCAATATTTGAGTTCATGTGAAGTCCTGAGAAATAGGAAAGCTATTGTTATAAGTTCCAGCCTGACAGCCTGCAGCAGACCCAAGAACAGTCAATGTTTCACTCCAAGTTTCAGACCAGAAAAGAGGATATCCTGTCTCAAGCAGTCTGCCTTTGATTCTTTTTCTTCTGTTCAGGCCCTCAATTGATTGGATAAGGCATACCAGTGGCAAGGGCTTTACTTAGTCTAATAATTCATGTATTAATTGCATCCAGAAACATCACACCTAGAATAATGTTTGACCAAATTACCTGAGTATCCTGTGGGCCAGTTAAATTGATATGTTAAAATTAGCCATCAAATGCCCTCACATACCTTCCTATTCAGCTATGAGAATACCATGATGTAGTAGACATACATGGTAAAGGTCTGTGTGCAATGTACTCCTGTGAACCCATGTTGGGAGGGGTGATTATTCCTGACAGGCCAGAGGGACCTTTCCTGTTGCCCTGAATTCACATATCAGAAGGTCAGACCTAACTCCTCTTCGAGTGCCAAGGAATTTAATTCACAAGAAACAATTCATCTTGCCCCAGCGTAAGGCCATTTAGATTCTCTGCTCAAGGAGAGACTGGGAAAGGCCTCCAAACTACCCCACTACAAGATGAGAAGAGCTTCATTTTTTTAAAGATTTATTTATTTATTTAATTGAAAGAGTTACAGATATTGTCCCATTCTAAGGCCTCTTAGATTCTCTGCTCAAGGAAAGACTGGGAAAGGCCTCCAAACTACCCTACTACAAGATGAGAAGAGCTGCTTTTTTAAAAGATTTATTTATTTATTTGAAAGAGTTAGAGAGAGAGAGAGAGAGATCTTCAATCGCTGGTTCACTCCCCAAATGACTGTAACAGTTCTGTGCCAGGCTGAAGCCAGGAGCCCTGAACATCCTCTGGGTCTCCCACATGGGTGGCAGGGGCCCAAGTACTTGGGCCATTTTCCACTTCTTTCCCAGGCGCATTAGCACGGAGCTGGATCAGAAATGGAGCAGCAGGGACTTCAACCAGTGCTCATATGGATGCCGGTGTAGCAGGTGGCAGCTTAACCCTCTGTGCCACCATACTGGTCCCAGAAGGGCTGCTTCTTAGGATGCCATTGCTTTGAAAAAAAATTTATATCATGCTGTTTTTGTTTTGTGCATGTATATGTGCACATGTATGTGTGTGTGTGTGTGTTACAACATGACTAGTTCTGCAGGTGATTAAGTTGCTAAGTAAAACAAAGCAGTGAATTTAGCTGTCTGTAAGACTTCCTGTTGACCTGAGAAGATGTCTTTTGAAAGGGCCTGTGTGCCATACCAGGAAGTGACATTTAAGCTGGATCATCTATATAGAGACTTCAGAAATAATCCTGACACACTTGGATTACAATAAAAAAAATTAAAGAGACAAGTTTGTGTGGAATTGAGTAGAGGCAGCAGGAATAACATATACAGAGGCCTTCAGGATGAAACAGCTTGATACATTGGAAAAAGAGAAATAAGACCAGTGTGACAGGAGCATAAGGAGACGGAGGTGAGTGGCATGCATGGAGAACAGAGACTTGGGCAGGGACTAACTCACACAGGATTCAAACACAGGTGTGTTTCAGTGATCAGTAGCCCAGGCTCTAGAACCAGATTGTGTTCAAATTCTGATTGTCATTTCTTAACTATGTGATTTGAGCAAGTTACCAGATCTTTCTGTTGCCTTAGTTATGCCCTTGAAAAACTGGGGATAATATTGATTGTTCAAGATACTATTGGTACTATCTATAGTGTTATTGCGAGGCTTAAGTGAATTAAGTGGTGTTCTTGGCAATACTAGACATATAGAAAATGCTATTTATTCTAAATATAATAGAAAATATTTGAAGCAGCGAAATGATAGGGGTTGCATTGTGACCTGAAAAGGTGACTTTTGTAGGCTGTGTGAATAATAGATTGAAAAGGGCAAAAATGGAGATTGGAACCCAATTGAGAGGTCACTGGAGAAATGTAGTCAGCAGGGTCAGGTGTTTGGCTTAGTAGTTAAGATGCCTCTGACCCATTTTACAGTACTAGGGTTCGATACTTGGCTCTGGTTCTTGACTCCAGCACTCCAGCTAGTGCATACCTTGGGAGGCAGTAGTGATGGCTCAAGTTATGCAGTTTCTGTCACTGACATAGTAGACCTGAATTGAGTTCCTTGCTCCTGGATTCAACCTGTACCAGGCTCAGCCATTATAAGCATTTAGGAAGTAAGGCAGCAGATGGGAGCTAACTCTCTCTCTCTCTCTCTCTCTCTCTCTCTCTCTCTCTGTGTGTGTGTGTGTGTGTGTGTGTGTGTGTGTGATCCATCTATCATTTCTCCTCAAATACAGTTTTTTAAAAAATGCAGTCAGTGGAGTTGTATAGAAGAGGGCAGATATAAATTCTGGAGAAACATCCAATGGGACTTGCTGCTGGATTAATAGAGAAGGGTATTATGACAAGTGAGAAATAAGGAGGATAACCTTTATGGTTGTTCCTCTGGCAGTGGCTGGCTATGTGATTTTGGGCAAGTGATTTATTAAAAATATATTCATTTATTTGAAAGAGGGGGGTGGATAGACCAAACCCAGAAGCTGGGAACTCATCCAGGTCTCTCATGTGAGTAGCAGGAACCCAAGTACTTGGGCCATCATCAGCTGCTTCCCAGGTGCATTAGCAAGAAATTGGAAGTAGGTGAGACTCAAACCAGGCACTCAGATATGGGATTCCAACTGGCACCCACCTCATGGGTAAGTGACTTTTTATACTTTAATTTCCTTATTTATTAGTTAGAGATTGATTCATTTTAAGAAATTGACTCATGTAGTTGTGATGGTGCAAGTTCTGCTGGAGACCAAAGGAATAATTGCAGTTCAAGTACAAAGGCAGGGGCCGGCGCCATGGTTCACTTGGATAATCCTCCGCCTGTGTCACTGGCATCCCATATGGGCGCCAGGTTCTAGTCCTGGTTGCTCCTCTTCCAGTCCAGCTCTTTGCTGTAGCCCTGGAGGACAGTGGAGGATGACCCAGGTGCTTGGGTCCCTGCACCCTCCACATGGGAGACCAGGAGGAAGCACCTGGCTCCTGGCTTCAGATCAGCACAGCGCCGGCCGTAGCGGCCATTTGGGGGATGAGCCAACGGAAGGAAGACCTTTCTCTCTCTCTCTCTCATGGTCTATAACTCTACCTGTCAAATGAAAAAAAAAGTACAAAGGCAGTCTACTGGCAGAATTCCTTCTTTCTTGGAGGTCAGTCTTTACTCTGCTAATATCTTCCAATGATAGGATGAGACCCACCCACATTATAGAGGGTAAACTACTCATAGTCCCTTGATCTAAATGAAAATCTTATTTAAATAAAAAATAACCTTCATAGAACCATCCAGAATAATGTTTGACCAAGTAGCTTGGCGCTGTGGCCCATACAACATTAACACATGAAATTAAGCATTGAGAGAGGTGTTTGGCTCAGCAGTTAAGATGCCTCTTAGGATGTCTGCATCCCATATTAGAGTGCCTAGGTTTGAGTTCTGGCACTGTTCTCAATTCCAGCTTCCTGCTACCCCGGGAGGTAGCAGATAATGGCTCATTTGGGTTCTTGTCAACTATGTGAAATATGTGGACTGAGTTCCTGGCTCTGGACTTTGTCCTGGCCCAGAGCTGGCTGTTATGGACATTTGGGTAGTCAATCAATGGATTAAAGCTTTGTCTCTTGCTTGATCTCTCTCCCATCCCAATAAATAACCATCACACATTATCTATGAAACTGGATCAATGGTAATACTTGGTCAGTGGCACTACTGTTGTGAAGATGAAATAATATCAGATTATGTATGCATCTCAGTGTCTCTCATATAGCAAGGGCTAAATTAGTGATAACCATTATTACTTATAGAAGTAGCCCCCTCACATTGATTGGATGTTTTGCATTTTTAAAAAAGATTTATTTATTTATCTACTTGAAAATCAGAGCTACAGGGAGAGGGGAAAAGACAGAGAGTTCTTCCATTGCTGTTTCACACCCCAAATGGCCACAGTGACCAGGAAGCCCAGAGTTTCATCCGAGTCTCCCATTTATGTGCAAAGGCCCTATACTCGGGCCATCTTGTGCTGCTTTTCCCAGGCAACCAGCAGAGAGTTGAATCAGAAGTGGAATAGCCAGAACACGAACCAGAGCCCATGTGGGATACTGGCTTCACAGGTAGTGGCTTTACCTGCTAGTTCACAACAATGGGCCCATGTTTTGCATTTTCAAACAACTGTGACATTAATGAACTCATGTAATCCTCAAAACAACACTCTTCTCACTTTAAAATTTAAAATACATTTATTTTAAAGAGAGGGTCAGAGATCTCCCATCAACTAGTTCACTGGTCCTGTCCACAGTGGCAAGAGCTGGCCGGGCTGCAGCTTAGAGATGGAAACTTCAAATTCTGGTATCCCACGTGGGTGGCAGGAACCCAATTATACTGCTGCCTCCCAGGTGTGCATTATCAGGAAGCTAGAGTCAGGAGCCAGAACCAAGTATTGAACCCAAATACTTGGCACATAGGCATCCTAACTGGTCTGTTCACTGCTAGGCAAAATGCCCATTGCTCTTCCTACTTGAAAGCTGGGGAAACTAAGGCTGGTAGAGTGAAGGATTTCCTCCACACAGCTACCTCCAAATAGATCATGATAAGAAGCAGGAGTACATCTCCTTAACAGCTCCTTAGTAATTACTCTCCCTGCCTGCCAGGAGTGGATGTTTGCCTGGCCTTCTGCATTCCAGAGGTGAGGGACAACAGTAATTAGATTGTATATGCAGTAAATATTAAAAATAGTAGTTTACATTTAGCAAGCCAGCATTTATTATGTGCCAAGCACAATTCTAAATATTTTGAATGTCTATCTAATTTAATGTTCCCAACAATCATGTAAGATAAGCACAATCTTCCAGTTGAGGAAACTTCCAGGTGTAGTATGAAAAAGTGAGGGACCCTCAAGCCACCTGCTGAGAAGATTAAAGTTAGTTTTGTTCCTTCCACTCAATACAATGCATTTCCAAGAGGGTGAAAACTCAGGGAAGCCTTTTGAGTATTTGAGTATGTAAAGTCAATGAGGCCTGGCAGAATGCCTTTTGTATTCATAGGAGGCAATCAAAATGTCTTTGGAATGTGTGAGTGACCTGATGAAATGAGCGTATCCCAGGCCACCTGTAGCCACTGAGCCTAGAGCTGACCCCTTAGAGGGCAGAGGTATTTGTAGCAAATGTTTCATTTGTTCTGGGTAAAAGATGTCACTTAACCAACCAGGTAGATTGCTGAGGAGATTGGGCTTCAGAAGTCCTTCCTGAGTAAAGTAACTCTTCTGGGTATCAGTTTTCCCATTTGTAAAATGAGGCCTTTCTCCCTTCCTCTATCACGTGCCCCCCCACCCCCCACCGGGGGTCCACAGACACACACACACACACACACACACAATGCTTCAGTCTGCAATATTTTTTGAGCACATGCTATATACCAGGGTATGTTCTAGGTACTGAATGGAGAACAAAATACACAAAAATTCTCTCTTCTTGGAAAAGATATTCTAGTAGGGAAGATACATGCTAAGAAATCACTAAATAAAATATATACTATGCTAATTTTATTTGCCAAAGAGAAAAAATACAGCAAGGAAGAGGGATAAGAAATATGTCTGTGGCTAGTTACAATTTTAAATTCCTGTTTCCTGCAGTACTTCCAAGGTTGCCTTGAGGTTGATATGCAATAAATGGCCACAGTATTTAGGAAACTGTGAAGTTCTATTTAAATGTAAGGTGATGTTAGTTATTTCTAGGGGGGTTAATTTTCCCTAAGTTCTTATTTTCTGTTCCCTTCTCCATTATCAATATGGTAAAATATCAAAAGTTCTGGCTTAGAGCATGGGAAATTCAAATTCTAGGCCTGACCCTGGTATGGCAGTTTCTTAAAATACCAAATGTATAGTGCTGTCCCCAGAACTAGATCTGGCTCCTAATCCTTTGTTCTTTCCACTCCTGCATGAAACAGTGGAGCTGCATCAAGTCACTTTCCTTCTCAGATAATAAGTGATACCCTCCTATAAAATGAGGATGATGAATCTCTTCCCACTACCCCTTTCTAGCCTCCTTCGATTGTTGTGAGGGGCAAACCAGGTATCTGATACGAAAGGGCTTTGTAGGTCATAAAGTAAGACCTCCAAGGACTGATTGCTAGGAGAGTTGGTGCTTATGCTTAAACAGTTTTTTCCCTTGTAAACTGGGTGTATGTGTGGAGGGGGAAGTGAGCCTCCAGTGCTGGTGCCATTTCCTTTCCTTTCTGAGAAGCAGCTGAGGGGAGTGGAGGCAGTACGGATCCTCAGCACCTCCTAGAAATAGGAATTGTTATGGTATCTCACATTGGAGTGGCAACTACTAGTGTGCAGCCCCTTTTGGCCACTCTGTTTTTTGGAAGTGGAAACTGGGACTCATTTCCTGACACTTAACACAAATGACTCATGATCTTTAAAGACCTCCACTTGCGTCTCATTTGAAATGCTGGCAATGGGGATGGGGAGCCTTGAATAAGTGGAGTCTTCATTTAGTACAGTTTTTCTACTGAGAATTTTTCACGTCCTAACCTAAATGTTCATTCTATAGAGAACTTTCAAATCTATTATCTCACCATCTCTTTGGCAGGTATTATTTGTGTCTTCTATTTATAATGAGGAAATAGGCTCATAGAGGATATGATTCGTCTAAGGTTGGGGACAGAGATTGTATTGAAATCTTTAAATAATAGTATTTATTAGCATTCACTGAACATTTCTATGTGCTGGGCATTGTTCTAAGTGCTTTTCATGTATTATCAACCATATGGAACTCCCTGCTTTGCAGATGAGGAAACTAGGTACTGAGAGTCTGAGGTTTGTTGCAAATGAGGGCCAAATTGAATACTAGGGCATTCTGCCATTTTCCCATTTTAAAGATGAGAAAAATGAGGCTCAAGGACATTAAATAACTCAAGGTCACACAACTAGCAATGAATGGGACTAAGGTTGAACCTTAGTAGGCTGTCTTTAGTGCCTGTGTTCTTTTTCACCCATATGGGATGTTGGCACTGCAGGTGGCAGCCCCACGAGCGATGCCACAGCACTGGCCCCTAATGCCCATGTTCTTAACTATCAAAGTATATCACCTCTAAGTCTTCTAGGGCTTTCCTTAGATTGCTTAATGGAAGGCATGGGTGACAGGAGGGGGAGAGAGAGAGACTCTGAATTATTAAGTCCACAAAGCAGATTTGAAATTTTTAATTTAATTTTTGAATAGATAATAAAAGAAAGAAAAATATATGCAGTGAATGTTCTCTGTCCATCCATCAGAGGTCATCAGCTCTATAGGTTTTTTTTCTTACTCTTTCCAGAGCTTTTTAAAAAATTGTTTGTGAGGCAGAGAGGCACACAGGAGAAGGAGAAACACACAGAGGTTTTCCTTCTACTAGTTCACTCTCAAAATGTCCACTGCTGGCCAGGGATGGGCCAGACCAAAGCTAGGAATTAAGGATTCAGTCTAGGTCTTCATGTGGGTGGCAGGAATACAGTATCTTGAGCCATCACCTGATGCCTCCAGGATATATATTGGCAGGAAGCTTAAGTCAGGAGCTAGAGCCAGTTATAAAACCCAGGCACTTAGATATGGGGCAAGGACAACTTAACCTGTGTCTTAGCCCAAACTCCCATCCCCTGAGATGTTTTTGTAATGCAGATATAAGTGGATACAAAGATATATTTTTCACACAATAATTCACACATCATATGTACTAATCTGCATTTTGCAGTTTTTATCCAATATATCTTTGAAATGTTTCCTTATCAGTCTATGAAGATCACCAACAGTTTTAGCCTCAAAGAATTTCAGTAAGCCTTCATCCATCCATGTGTCCTGCATCCTTCCCTTTTTTACCAACCTATGATGGAGTCTAGACTTTTCAACATTTTCACTCAGTCTCATAGGTGATTATTTTTGGACTTTTACCTAAAATAGAATCCCCCAAAGTCAATCCCTTAG
Source organism: Sylvilagus floridanus (assembly GCA_949820135.1). Classification (NCBI taxonomy): domain Eukaryota; kingdom Metazoa; phylum Chordata; class Mammalia; order Lagomorpha; family Leporidae; genus Sylvilagus; species Sylvilagus floridanus. The sequence goes on from OX463223.1 coordinate 86,364,624, forward strand.
ATTCCCTCTGACACATACTACAGCCTTTTACAAACTTCCCAGCTTAACTAATAAGCAAAATTCCATACTTAATTTGATGCTGAGTAATTAGTGTCCTGAATACCTAATGATTTACAGTTTAAATGAAACCTGTGAATAAATAAACCTGGACACAGAGACCAGAGGGCGTAAATGGCTGAATGAATCATGAGGACCAAGAGTGGAAGTATCCAGGAGATTAGGCTCCAAAACTAAACACTGGATCCTGATACTGAGAGAAACAGTCACTGCCCATCCAGTCTTGAAATTACAAATGATTGGCTTTGGCTGCCCGGGAAAGATCCTGAGCCTGACAAGAAACCATTGTACATCCTCTGAAGAGACTTTTAGACCCTTGCTGCTCTTTTCAGCCATTCCTCTCTACCCAGAGTAGAGACAGATGGACTGGCCCACTAGCTTACTTGAAATAGAGCTGAAATAGGCCCAAAATAAATGCGAAATAGTCTTGAAATAGATCTATGTAAAGGAACAGGAGGAAACTGCTGTTCCTGGGTATTTAGTCAGATAATTATCCAGTGGCTGGCCACCGGGGGGCGGTATGGGCAGTATTTCCTGAGGGAAGGGCCTCTGGGGAGTGGGTTACAGTGATGTCTATGCTAACAGGGAACAGAAGACCAAAGAAATCTCAAATTCTGAGCTAGTAATATGGACCTTTTAGTCTCTTTTGGAGGAATTCTCACTAACCAAGGCTTTTGGTGTGAGGAGGGACAAAGATTGGGATTCATAGGCTGCAGCAGTTAACACTTTCCATAACAGACTTATGCCTTGGTGTTCATTCACTCATTAATTTAGTTAGTCATTAAAAATGTATTAAGTGCTAACAAGCCCTGTTTTAGGTGCTGCAGATACAGCAATGAACAAGTCAGTCTCTGCCTTCATGAGCATATCTTTTTATAAAGGCAGCTAATAAACCAATATACAAATCAGTCTATAAAATATTGCAAGGAGTGATGAGGGATATGGGGTAAAACCTTGTAAGTGGGGAGAGAGTGATATGGCAGTACAATGTTAGATAAAAGGACTGTTTTTGAGGAGGTGAAGAACTAAACATACAGATAACTAGGATAAACGTCTTTAGGCAGAGCCAGACTCTTAATCCTTTTTCTGATTTCTTCCTTAAAATTCCACCCCACTACACAATTATGTGCAACCAAATTCATTAAGAGTGACCATCACACTTTGCTCAGGGTACCACCTGAGACCAGGTCCATGCCTGGCACACTTTGGGCAAGACAGTTGAAGCTTTAAAGCTTTATTTTAAGCTGCAACCAAGTCATAGGTGTCTGAGCTTTACGTAACTTAAGAGACTTGTCTCAGGTCACATAGCTACCACGAATCAGAGGCTGAACTTAAATCCAAAAGTCTTAACTCCTTGTCCATTATTCTTTTCACTTTGCCCTGAGCTTCTCAAGGTATGTGGGACCACAACTGCACATTTGAGCATTGGCCATTTTAGGTTAATGTGAGATCGCAGTAACTCTTCCTAAGTGTTTATTAGCAGGGAGATTAGTGTTCAAAATAAAGGAAGTAGCAGTCCCACTCCATTCCCCATTGGTCACTCTCACCTGAATATGTGTTCTGAGTGATGTAGACAAACTGAAGAACAAGCAACCTGGGGAGGGAAACTGAAAATCATGACACAAGTGGCAGAGCTTGAAAAAAAAACAGTCATTTTTATCTTTAGTGCATGTGTGAAGGGGGGGATTAGGATTTGGACTCATTATGGATGTCTTCAAACACTTAGGAAGACTAGTGCTTAGAAGGACTTGAATTTTTGTCCCCTTCCCCCCTCACTTTTTGGCATGAGCCAGAATGTTGCACTCTAACAAATGGGCAGAAACCATAAGATAATGAATTTCAGCTAAAAAAAAAAAAAAAAAAAAAACAGATAATGGTGTTAGAAACTTCAGAATGTTTCCCGTTACTGAAAATATTCCATCAATCTGCTGGACAAAACTTATCAGGTATAGTGGACAAAAGGAATGGGCTTTGAAAACAGATCTCAGTTCAAATCCTGCTGCTGCGAGATCCTACCTGTATTACTATGGACAAATTATATATAAACACTGTGAGTAGTAGTTTCTTACTGTTTAAAATAGCAATAACAAATCCTTATTCTTGGACTTCTGGGGATAATGAAATAAAAAGGCCTAGCACCATGTGCACCTAAAGGAAATACAATTTATTCCTCCTTTTCCTTCCTCTCATCACGTACACTGGATAGAGGATTCCTACTTAGGGAGATAGGGAAAAAGAGGTTTTCCCTATCAAGCATATATATATATATATATATATATATATATATATATATAGTGAAGATTGAAAGAGTTAATACAATGGCATGTCAAAAAGTTTGTGGAAAAATGCAATTGACACTCAGTTAAGATGCCACTTGGGACACCCACATCTCAGGTTGGAATGCCTGGATTTCAGTCACAGCTTTGTTTCTGATTCCAACTTCCTGCTAATGTACACCCTGGGAGGCAACAACTGATGATGACTACAGTCTGCCACCATGTGGGAGACTGAGTTCTAGGCTCCTAGCTTTGTTCTTGCTCAGCCCAGGTTGCTGTGGGAATTTGGAGAGTGAATCAGTGGTTGAAAGGTCTTTCTCAGTGTTTCAAATAAATAAATAAAAATTTAGAGAAGGCTTGTAGGAAGAAATGGAATGAAACAATAGTGTTTTAGGGTAAAAATTTGAAATATATGCAGTTTTTTTCATAATATACCTTTTTTTCCACAGGCTTTTTGAAGTACCCTCATATAGGTAAAAGGCTTAGAACAGCATCTGGCAGAGAATAAACACTTTGTAAGTGTTAGCTATTATCACCATTTGTTGAATTGCATTTGAGTGCTAAAAAATAATGTGAATTTGGAACCATTTGTATTCTACACCCTGTCATAGAGTAGTTATCTCCTTAGCAATGTCTGTGGCAGAAGCAGCAGTATCTGGCTTAAAGAGATAGAGAAACTTCCTACAAACTATGATTGTTCCAAAGATAAAGGGGCTGTCTTGGGAGATGATCAACTGGCAGGAACGTTACAGAGGGATTATGCTAGACCAAGAAATTCTCTGATTCCTTGATGCTTGTCAGCAAAAGGGTTGGTTCTGGGTTGTAGGTACTGCTGCTCAAAAGTGGGGGACTCCTATAATTCTTTTATAATTACAAGCAGAATTGAACAGTCATCTAACTCAGAAAGCTAACCAGAGTTGCCATAAAATGCCATGTTCCAAAGTCTGAAATATCTCACAAATACTTTTGAGACCCCAGATAAAGGGTTTTGCTTCCCAGTCTGCTAGCAAATAGTTATGTAATCTGCACAGGTTGCTTTCTTTCTTTGGTAACCTGGAATATGAGGGTTTACTTTTTCTATAGTCCCATTAGGTCTCGCTTTCTGTTGTTGTAAGATGCGACTCTTTGGGTGGGAACAAGAGGATGAAGGAGACATTCATGCATTCCGTGAGTGTTTATGAAGCACCTGCTTAGTATCAGGAAAATAATGAACAAGACAGGCATAGTCTCTCCCCTCATAGCTCCACAATCCAGTGGAGGATACAAAAAGAAAAAAAAGTTATTATATGGTTTAAAAAGTGTTCCAACAGAGCTAAACACAAGGTTCTATGAGAGAGGAATATTATCCAAAATATTTTTGAGTGAGGGAGGTGTATCAGAGACTCTTCTGGAGGAGGTGGAGTCTGAGATGAGCTTTATGATAGAAGCTGGAGGAGGTGAGCAACAGTTTACAGAGACCCTGTGGTAAGACAGCCTGGTGGGTTATCAGAAGTACTGTAGATTCTACATAGCTGGAGAAGAGTCATTGAAAGGGCATTGGTAAGAGCTGAGGTTAAAGACATCAAAGGATATTGGCTAGACATTGTGTGCCATTCTGCACTGATACTGATACTGATATTAGAATGGCAGTGAGGAGCCATTAAAAGTCTTTGAGCAGAGGAGTTATATCAGTTAGATTTCAGTTGTAGAAAATAAAGCACTCTAGTGCTTCTCAGTAGGAAGTTTTAATATAGAAAATCAAATGGTTACCAAATGGGTGAGAGAGGTAGAGGTTCAAGTTTTAGTCTGTGCCCTCAGAAATGACTCCAAAAACAATGCCAGAGTAGCTGCTATGTCTGCCACAAGTAGGAAGTTGAGGCATCAGGCACTCTTAAGAGCATTTCACCTTTTCTGTGCTCTAGGAATCAGGAAGCTGCCACCAACTGGCTAGAGTATTATACCTGTCAGATTTACAGTGGCAACAAACAAACAAATAAAAGTCCCATTCTCTGGTTCAGAAAATGCCACCACTTGCACATACTGTGCTCACCAACAGAAGCAGCAGGGATATGGTTTCTGCCTTACTATCCCTTTCTAAATATTGTACCCATGCACATGTTTGGCAAAATTGTGTCACATCCAGAATGCTAGCTGCAAAGGAGTCTAGGAAATGCCAATTTGTTGTAGCCTTTTTATTTTTAGTTTTTCAGCAATAAAAGAAGGCAAGCTATAAGGAGGATGGCATGGATCTTTAGTAAACAGTCCATAGTATCTGTCACAGGACTGATAAAAACAGAACTGCTTCTGAGAGATAATTTGGGCAGGAGAGAAGAGGCTGAATTAGTGGAAAGGAGCAACATAAGAGATCAGATAATGAATGATAATAGATCAGACATGATGAAGAACTAATTAAGGATTCTGGCATCAGGGAGAGAAAAAGGGGGACAAATGAGAGATAGATTAAGAAAGAAGGAATCAGCAGGACTTCAAGACTGGCTGGCTATCTGGTGAGGTTACAGAGAGGTAAGACTTAAGGATGTCCTCTTGGTTTCTAGCTTGTTCAGTTTGTTTTTGCCATTCTCAAGAGACAGGGAACTCAGAGGAAGAAGGAGATTATCAGGTATGGGAGAAGATGACTTCCATTTTTAATTTTATTGACTTTGAGGTGTTCATGAGATATTCAGGAAGAAACATCCAGGAAGAAGTCAGAGTTTCACTTCTGGAATTATAGAGAGCTACCTGGGAGTCATCAACAGAGATGACTCTGCCATGCAAGCAAGTGATTGTGCCTGTTTTGTTCCTCACTGGTGTCCAACTCCATTGAAAGGAGATGCATCAGTGTTCAAGGTAGATGGTAGTTCAAGCCTTGGGAGTGGATGAGCCCATTCAGGGATGTGCAGAATGACAAGAAAAGGTACTGATATTAGAAGAACTCTGAGAAATGACTGTAAAAAGGACACAAGCAGGATATGAAGACATTACCACCAGATAGGTCATGTGGAGAGTCCCCAAGGCACAGGATCATTTCAGGAAGGAGAAAGTCATTAATGTAATCAAATGGGAGAAAAGTCAAGAAAGATAAAGATGGAAACCTTGTCATGAGATCTAGCAAAAAGTTGTTCATTGTTTATATTTATAAAGGTTCCAGGTTTCTTTGGGATGATGAGGGTAAAGCCAGGCAACAGTAGGCTGAGAGGTCAAAAGAGAAGCAGGAAGTAGAAACAGTAAGATAGAACTTTTGAAGAAAAGGAGAATATTCCATTTGTTTATATTATGGTATCATCTTCATCACCAGTATCTGTCTCAGCATTATGTAGGAGAGTGGGTTTCAAACTGTTTTTTTTTAACTTTTATTTAGAATATAAATTTCCAAGGTACAGCTTATGGATTACAATGGCTCCCCCCCCATAACTTTCCTCCCACCCACAACCCTCCCCCCTTTCCCGCTCCCTCTCCCCTTTCATTCACATCAAGATTCATTTTCAATTCTCTTTATATACAGAAGATCAGTTTAGTATATATTAAGTAAAGATTTCAACCATTTGTCCTCACATAGCAACACAAAGTGAAAAATACTGTTGGAGTACTAGTTATAGCATTAAATCACAATGTACAGCACATTAAGGACAGAGATCCTACATGATATATTTTTAAAAAATTGATTAATTTTCTATGCAATTTCCAATTTAACACCAAGTTTTTTTTTCATTTTCAATTATCTTTATATACAGAAGATCGATTCAGTATATACTAAGTAAAGATTTCATCAGTTTGCACCCACACAAAACACAAGGTGTAAAAATACTGTTTCAGTACTAGTTATAGTTTTGAACATTACTTGCTGTAATAAGTACATTTTACATCATACCCATTACATTAAACAAAAGTTTTGTGAAATGATATCTATCCTAGCTATATGGACATTTCATGTGAATGAAATCATACAAAAGCCTTTTGTACATGCCTCTTTCACTTAGTGTGTGTATGTATGTGTGTGTATACATGTACTTATATGTGTGTGTGTGCATGTATCAGCATTCTATTCCTTCTTCTTAAGGCTGAGTAGATATTCCATTGTATGGATATACCACATTTTGTTTAATCCATTCACCAGTTGATGAACAATTGAATTGTTTCCATCTTTTAGCTTTTGTGAACAATACTGCTATGAACACTCATGTACAAGTTTTTTTGTGTAGACATGTTTTCCTTTTAGGTATATACTTTAAAGTGTAATTATCAGGTCAAATAACTCATATTTAACTTTTTGAGGAATTGCCAGACCACTTTCCAAAGTAGCTTCACCATTTTACATTCTAATAGCTGTATTAAGGAGGGAGGCAATTTCTCCATAGCCTCAGGACATTTGTTATTATCTTTTTTAATTACAGCCATTGTGGTGGGTATAAAGTGGTTATCTTCTTACAAACAATGCTGTAGTGAATTTCCTGCATTTGCATTTCCTGAATTTGATTTAAATTTCCCTGATGGGTAACCATGTTGAGCATCTTTTCATGTGCTTATTGACCATTTCTTTGGAGAAATGTTCAGATCCTTTGATAATTTTTTAATTGAGTTATTTTTCTTTTTAGGAGTTTCAAGAGCTCTAGACACAAGTCCTAAGTATCAGACTTAGGATTTGCAAATACTTTCTCCCATTCTGTTGTGTTCAGTTTTGGCCTTTGAAGTACAAATTTAAGAATTTTTGTGAAGTACAATTTGACTAATTTTTATTGCTTGTGCTTTTCAAAAAACCTATTTGATAACACTCTGACCTCAGAATCAACCCATAAGGCTTCTTGGTTGGGCTGAAAGGCCTGCAAGAGCATTTCAGGCATGGAAATGCAAGACTTTGTGACCAAAAAAAACATCCTATACAGAGGATCTCTGTAAGATCTCAGAGGAAAGAAAGGGTCATCAAAGGAGACACTCTTCTCTGAAGGGAGAAGAGAACATCCACTTTGCTTATAGCCATCTCCAAATACCGAGGGAGTCTGTGGTCACAAAAGGCTTCCATAGCCTTGGCAGCCCATGACAAGAGCCTCGGGTGATCACTGACGTCATAAAAAGAGTGTTAATTGTTAAAGAAACAACAGTAGTCACTGTGTGCTTACTCCCCATGTAGGACTTCTGTCCCTATTGAATTGGAATATGAGAATCGACTGCAAATTCTCTCCCTAAACTGTACTCTATATGTTGTGTGTGGGCGTGGGGGCAAATTGTTGAAGTCTATGATTAGCATAGAGTTGGTCCTCTGTATATAAAGTCATACTAAAAATGATCCATAATGAAGAAGGAGATGGGCAAGGGAATAGGAGGTGGGATGGGAGTGGGGGAGGGGTTTGGGGGAAAGAATCACTATATTCCTAAAGTTGTATCTATGTAAAAATGCATTCATTAAATTAAAAAAAAAACTATTTGAGAAAGAGAGAGAAAGAGCAAGCTAGAGAGAGCACTCCCATCTACTGATTTATTCCCCAAATGTCCATAATGGTTGGGGCTGGGCAAGGCTAAAGCTGTAAGTCCAGGTTGCCCATGTGAGTGGCAGGAAACCAATTGCTTGAGCCATTACCACTGCCTCCCATGGTTTGCATTAGCAGGAAGCTGGAACCAGGAACTGGAGCTGGGTACGGAACTCAGGTACTCCAACATGGAATGTGGGTATCTTAACCAGTGTCTTAACAGCTAGGCTAAATACCCGCTCCTGTTGCTTGTGCTTTCATATCTAAGAAACCAAATCAGGGGCCAGTGCTGTGGCATACTGGGTTAAGCATTAGCCTGCAGTGCTGTCATCTCACATCTAATTAATAATAATCCTTAATATCAATATTATTTTTGTTCCAATTTGCAGTTGTATTATGTGAAAAATGTGTGTGTACATGCATGCACCTTCTACTTGAGTCAATTAATGCATTTTCGTCCAAATATTTACAAAGAAGCAGATTATTGGTTTTGTAGGTTTTTTTTTGTTTTACAACATGGATTCTACAGTTTGTATCTCTATGCTGCATTTTAACCTGTTCGTCTATGCTCTTTGTGTTCTATAAATTGATAATTAGATCTAGGAACTTGATCTTATTCAGAGTTTTTTGCTGTTTTTTGTGACAATAATCATTCATAAGTAGTGCTAAGAGCCAAAGTGGGTGTTGAAGTGGGGACTTCTTAAGGGTTTGTTGTATCTTGTAGGGCCAGTGATAATTTTATTTATGACCTGTATCCATTAAGAATTTTCAATAATTAGTTAAAATGGATGACTGTTCTAGCTTCAAAGATTTTTAGAAATGGAAAGTAATTTTGAGTCTGTAATATGTTAGCATCTCAGAACTTAATTCATTCTTTCTGTGTCTAATCCAGTTTCCAGCCACTGTCTACCATTATCTGTCTATTCACTCATACAGTTTTAAATGTAATATCAAGAAGGCCCTGAGCATTCTTCCCTATAAAAGAGCCCTTGGTTCTTGAGAGCTCAGGAAACTGTTGAAATGGTATGTATTTTTCTGAGGTGAGTGTTCTGAGGTTTCACTGAATTCTCAGGTAAGTCTTGAGTATGTGACAGAATAGAGGTGGAGGCCCAGAGAAGGGAAGGGAGTTGCCCAAAATTAATACAGCAAGCTTTAGGTAAGGCTGAAAGTAAATCTGAGATCTGGGCTCTACTTCAAGCCCCTCCCCCCTGCTTAGTTTCAGAGGTGACTCATAGAGCACCCAGTGATTACAAGCAGATTGCTTGTAAGCAGAGTTTTGTAGATGTTCCCCCATGATGAATATTTAACCCTTAGCTACTTTCCTTCCTAGTATCCAGTATGCTCAGAGTACAAGTTGTCATAGTCTGAAGAAACCATATTTAGGAAAGGGCATCTGACCAGGCCAGGGCACCAGTATCAGAAAAAGCCAAGTAGTGTCCGTGAGGTTCTGTCCACAGCACCAGTTTAATTTTTGTAGCTAACTGTGAGTTGACGGAGGTCAAAGATACCTTTGCTTCCCACTTAGCCCTGGCTCCAAAGTGGTTGCCAAGGTATGTGCCTTCTCCTCGCTCATCTATTCCTTTTTTCCATTCCTTTTCCCTTCTCATCCTCTTTTCTCATCATATCCCCTAATCTCTTCTTCCTCCTTTCCATCTGCCCTCTCTTTCTCTTTGTTTTCTTGGTCTCCCCCTCCGTATCTCTTTCCTTCCTTTTTTTTTTTTTTTTTGGCTCCCCCCCCCCCCCCTTCCCTCTTTCTCCTTCCTTCTGATACCTCCCTCTTTCCTAGTCTCCTCCCTCCCTCTCTACATCTCACCCCCAAGCCGCTTCCGACCCCTATGCCAGCACTGGTGGTGGGTGACTCCCACTTGTGGGGATGGAGCGAGCCAGCTCCTGGAGCCTTGGGCCCTCCGATTGGCTGCTGCGGCTAGCACGCCAGTTCAAGTCCCGCCTCCTGCGAGCAAACGCGCCGCTGCGGCACCTGCTATTGGCTGATTCGCTTGTCAACAGCGCTGGCCGCGCCTCACGCAGGCGCCCAAAGTGTCTCTGTGAATAAAAACGCAGCCTACGGGCTGAGGAGGGGGTTGGGAAAGGAGAGAGAGAGCCGCGAGGCAGGGATTGAACGAGTGGCTGGCAGCCTGGAGCTCCGCGAAGAGAGCGAGCGAGCTAGCGAGCGAGCGTAGGAAAGCGAGCGAAATAGAGAAAGTAGGGGAGACCGAGACTAACCGGTAGCCAGCCAGGCAGGCGGACGGACGCACGCCCGGACAGACAGACTGAGCAGGCGTCGGAGAACCTGTCACAGGTTCCTCCCGCCTTTCCCTTTGAAATCCAGGATTTTGCCTTTTCCGTGGCGCCCGAGAGAGAATGCTGGACTCTGCCGACTTCAGCGCAAGCTAAGATTTCTCAGCTAGGGAAGAAAGATCATCCCAATCCTGAGAAGGGGGGAAGCAAGCGCCCCTATCCCCATCCCCCTCCCCTCCCCCTGGCCAAACTCGGGCGCCAAACCCAGCCCTTCCTTAACCACCCGACTTCCTCCTTTCCTTTCTAGCATGGTGGCTGTATGGACAGTCTGACAGAACAGAGACTGACATCTCCCAATCTGCCGGCCCCCCACCTGGAACACTACAGTGTTCTGCATTGCACCATGACCCTGGATGTGCAAACTGTAGTCGTTTTTGCGGTGATTGTAGTCCTCTTGCTTGTCAATGTCATACTCATGTTTTTCCTGGGAACGCGCTGAATGGAGTCCAGCCACCTGAGCTGTCGCGAACTCTCGCTTTGATTTCATCCCGAGAGCCACCAAGAGAAAAATTACCAAGAGACAGACAGAGACAGGGAAAGAGAGGGAGAAAACGAGCAAGCTTTCTTACTCAGGGGGGAAAACGTTTTGAGCTTCAACATGGCCTCGCTGTGATATGTATGACGTTGGTATATTATCTCTCCCTAAATCTTTTGTCATGTCTTGTCTTTTAAGTATGCCTGTGAGTGTAGTTGCTTATTGCTTGAGTGAAATTGTTGATAAAGAAATGCTTTCTATTTAAATGCATGCATGTGTGCATAGCATTCTCCATTTATGTGACGTTCATGGAGCAACCTCTGTGTCCTTAAACAGTGGCTTTGCTATTTGTGGTGTCTTGTCAGCTCATTTTCTTGAAAGCTATCCTTAAACTCCATCAGGGAATTTTAGTCAAAATTTCTCTCTTGCCATCAAGAGTGCATTTGGGTTTGTTGGGGGGGGGGCAGGGTTTGTGGAAGAGCATGATGAATTTTTGGCATTGTAGGAAAGACAGTTTTACATTGGATGTTTAGAGGGGGCAAATTTGATGCAAAGAATGGATTTAGGGAAAATGACTCTTTAGTCTCTAAGGGAAGCAAGAATTTGGGAAGTGACGTGATGGAGTGCGTCGAGCTGGGAGTTGGTGACTGTGTCCTCTGAATCTCAATTTGCTGTCCAGGGTTCACAGTTTTCAATTTCTAAAGAAGCCACTTTTAAAACATTTCTTGTAGCATTAAATGGGATATAAAAGCATTCTATGATATTTTGAATCGGCAAGAGAGGATTTTGACGAGATGTTTGGATTCCTTTTCCTAAAGATTGCACCCCTGGATTTGTTTTGGAGGTTTTGTCTATGTGTCATCCAAAAATTCAAAGCCAGTTCTTTACCGGTCTTGGGAATCATAATATTTGGATATGGTGCCTTTGGGGTAATCTTATTTGCAATGATGTTCTTGAACTACGTTTTAAATAGAACTTGATAGTGCTGATTAGAAAGTGGTGGTGTTATTGTTAGCTTCCTTATTTCTTGCTTTAAGATCATACGTCTTTCTGATTGAAACATTACTGTAACTTGAAGCATGTAATGTACTAAATTAAGAGTTTTGAGCACCAAGAAAAAAAGTCTAGATGAAATGCGACGAGAGCTTGGGAACATATGAGCTAGAAACAGCATTCTGATTTGAGATGTTTGCCTGTCTCTATCAGATGGTAGTGGTGGTGGTTGTTGTTATTATTGCTGTTATTATTTTTGTATTTCTGTTTCCTCTGAGAATTCTTTTGGTAGAATCAAGGGAAAAAAATTGTGACGCCAGTATGCATAATACTTTTTTTTTCCCTTCCCTTGCTGATGTAGGCAGGTCTTCCTCATTCTGTTGCTTACCTGATTTTAAACAGTGCCATTTATGGCTCATGTAGCAATGAATCAGGGTGCATATATGTCCACACACATGCTCCCCCCTCCTACACCCATGTGGGCGGCTGCTCCTGTGTGATGTGCAAATCTGTTGGCATTATGCTGTCAAGTTCCTTGTCCTGTTGTTCAGTCTCTTTGGAAATGATGATGAAGGGAGAGGGGCAGTGAAGAGGGTCCCTGGAATTGTTCTGACCATAGGACCCAGAGAGTATTATTTAATGGCGTCAGATGAGGTTTGGGGCCTCAAAGTGCACTCTGATTGACTTGTGTGGGTGAGAAGCTGAGCTGCTTCTTTTATTTTTTTCCCTATTTGGTACCTTGGTGTAAGTGTAACGTGGGAAGTTTGCTGGCACTGATTCTTATTAACTCTCTTTGGTGCCTTTGTGAGGCCCCCTTGGGTGGAACTCAGAACTTCTTTGTTTGTAAAGACAATCTCGGAAGACACTCTCTCCCCCATTAGCTCCAGCTGTATTATTTAAAGCAAGCTTAATCTTTTCAGGCACTTTGTTTTGAGGCAGCTTTGGGGAGTGGGGAAATGCTGTTTGCTGAGCAATTGCAGATCTGGGTTTTCTCTGTTTAGCAGCTATTTGACCTTGGGCAAATTTTTTCTTCTTCAGTGGGTTTGGGATTCCCTGTAACATTGGCGTTATCTGATGGTTGGACTAGATGGCCCCTAAGTTCTTACATTCTGTGATTTGGGGCACCTGAAGGAACTTGAAGTCAGAAGGGGGTGAATGAAAAGACAAGTGAAAAGACAAATGAAGTATTAATCAATGGGTGAGAGAGGAGGGGATGGATATCTGGCTCAATCTGGTACATGGAGAATAACTTTTAAGAGATTTTTTGCCTGGTTTTGTGAGCATGGAACTTGAACTGTAACTGTTGAATGCTTTGGTACTTTTACTTTTTCCTAAGTGGGGGAAGGAAGGGTCTGTAAGGCTAGTCTTTTGATCCAAGTTTATGAACAAATAGTGTCAGGAAATGCCTTCACCTCAGGGTGTCTGACAGACTCTTGGCTGAAAGCCTGTAGGAATGTGTGTGTGTGTGTGTGTGTGTGTGTGTGTGTGCAGGGGTAGGGTGGTGGCAGTATGTTTGTGGGTGTGAGTGCACCCCCTTCTCTGTGCGTGTAGGGGAGTAGATTCCTGAGTGTGAAGGGGGGTGGTGGTGTTAAGAATGAGGAAAGATGGCATTGAGTTCCACAGTTTTGAATGGCCTCCTTGTGCTAGGGCCTGTAAAGATTTAAATGGTACTGGGATGGATGGGTATCCCTCATGCCAGTCTTCCTCTCACCACCTGAAAACCCTCAGGCTAGAGGGGAAGCTTGAAAGAACTCTTCTACCAGTAATTTAGCTGTCCTGGTTAGCGCTTTGCAAATTTCACTTATCTCTAGGCAAATAAAGGGATGTTGCTAGCCAGATGGTAGGCCACCCTAGAGCAGCCAGAAGGAATTTTGGGGAGTAGAGAACAAAAGGTGGCAGTGTGACTTTTACTTGTGTGAATCCCAAAGGCTTGGCATTTCTCCCTCAGACATGTGAGAGTATGCAAAAAGAGAAAAGAGTGGGAGAAAATGAGAAATGCAGCCCAGAGAAGTGGAACCCCTTGGATTTTAACTTATCTTCTTTTTTTTCTCCCCTACTTTCTCTCCAACTTTTTCCTTTTCTCCCTTCATAGTTGTCAGTGGTGAAAAGTAATAAAAGCGATTTTTTTCCTTTTCTGATTTATTTTAACTTTGCCCCATAGAATTCCTCCCCTCCTCTCTGAAACCTTTGAGTACAGGATAAGCTTTTGCTACTAGGAGGGGCAAAATACTAGCGAGGGGATTTTGGCTCTTACCCATCCCCCAATACCTCTCCACCCCCCAGAACCAACAAGGAATTAAAGAAAATGTCCTCTACTCGTATCCTAGCAACGCTTGCATAGCTCAGCACCTGCTGAGCTCCAGAGCCCACCATTTAAAGGCCTAGGCACCAGTATCTGGAAAAAGGAAGACTTCAGAACAGTGGGACTTGGAGAGATGCTTTTGAGGAGGGGACAAGAAAAAAAAAGATTATTGTTTCCTGAAAATGCCTAGAAAACATGTCCACAGCAGAACATACAGAACCTGTTCCAGCCATGAGGTCTGTTTATTGAAAAAATCCTCTCCTGTCGCTACCCTCTCCTTAAGATTAACTGAGCTATTTCACTTCCTAGCTTTAGTGCAAGAGGGGTCTGCAGGTCTTTAAAAATATTTTCACTATAACTTTTTGCTGCTGCAGGAAGGGGGTGAAGTGAAAGCTTAGTGGGAACAAACAGAACAGCTCTTTTCTTCCTCCATAGAGACAGCCTCCATCTGTCACAACCTGCAACATCTGCTTGTGCAGTGTGCCCCAATTTTGTTTGTGGCTTGGGGAACCCAGCCCAGCAGTAGCATGGATTTTGACGAGTTTTCTTTCTGTATTGTCAGTCCACTAGTTTTCTGAATCGGACAATTGGACAGTTTCATTGTGGAACCTGTGAACAGCACTTGGGTCTTGACTCAGATTCCTTTGCCCACTTGTGTGTGTGATTAAAGCTGTTAGGGAGCTGAGGGATCCCAAATAGCCTTGGGATTATGTGCCCTTCTGCCTGATCAAGAGTGTTTGGCTGTGGCCAGAGGGAAAACTCTGGTGGCGCAAGGATGGTGTCAAAGTATGGCCTCCTCTTTAGCTTTTGTCTGCCATCTCAGCCTCTGATTCCTTGGCCTATAGAGTGCTTGCTCTGGGCAGAGATATGAAAATTGAGCCTCTTCTCCTAAATTAACTGCCTCCTCAGAAGACACACACAAGGCTTCTGGATCCAGCCCAGTGGCTTTGCCCCAGTAAATGGCATGGAGGAGAGGAATCTTAGAGTCTGTAGCCCTTATTTCCAGCTCTGCAACTTGCCCTAGGCCAACTGAGTTTTCTGGCTTTCCAAGAATCCTTAATTAAAGTTTAGCTTGCTTCCAGGGTAGCTCTGGATGGATCTGGCTTTCTAGAGTGTTTAGTTCATTGTTATTTGCTCTGGTACCAAAGTATAAAGTGAAAAATTAGGAAGGGGATGGGTATAGAGGGAGATAACGCTTGGGAAACAGTTCAGTGATGACTATGTAATAACCCCTTGTCAGTGCGTGGTCCTGTGGAGTTTACAAAGCGATTTCATATCCTTTCTAATTTGAGCATCACGTCAACCTTGTGAAGTGGGTAGGGGTGATTGTTATTCTCAGTTTTATAGATGTGGAAAGTAAAGGTCAGAGAGACTGGTGAGACAGGAATGGGATTGCCTTTCAGAAAGTGGAGCAAGTCAGAGTTGATCATTCCCAGCTAGTGTGAAGCTAAAAGAGGTCAGGTGGGGAGGGAGGTATGTGTCATCCCTGAAGTCATACTAGCTGCCGCAGCTACTTGTTTACATTTTTAGTGCTTTTTAATACCTTTCATTTGTATAGAGCTTTTGCACAGAGTTCTTTATAAAATGTTGCCTTTTTGTCTCAAATATCTATCAAAGGGTTCCTTTAATCCTGTGAAAACTCAGTATTTAGAATCTTCAGGTGAAAGGCTAATGTGAATTGCTGAGGCCTAAAATACAGACTATTTTGAGAGAACTTCAGTTTTCATACAATTGTCATTTTTGAAGCTCTTATTTTTCTACATTTTTAAAAAATGTGCTACCCAGAACCAATCATGCAACTCCAGGTGCCACCTGACCAGAATGAAGTACAAAGGGACTTTGATCTGTCTGTAAAATATCTGCAGCCTTCTCCTGGTTCTCAACCCTCACTGAACATTCAGATCACTTGGGGAATTTTTAAAATACCTATACCAGGTCCCTGTTATGAGAGATTCTGATTTAATTGGCATGGGATAGATCCTAGGCGATTTTATTTATTTATTTTTTTAATTTAAAGCTCCCCAAGGTGATTCAAATGTGCACCCAGGGTTAGAAGCCACTGCCTTAGCCTTTTGTGCTCTGAGGTTGAAACCCTTTCCTGGCAGTCGCTGCGGCTCAATAGGCTAATCCTCCGCCTGCAGTGCCGGCACACCAGGTTCTAGTCCCGGTCGGGGTGCCAGATTCTGTCCCGGTTGCTCCTCTTCCAGTCCAGCTCTCTGCTGTGGCCCAGGAGTGGAGTAGAGGGTGGCCCAAAAACTTGGGCCCTGCGCACTCGCATGGGAGACCAGGAGAAGCACCTGGCTCCTGGCTTCGGATCAGTGCGGTGCTCGAGCTGCAGAGTGCAGGCCGTAGCGGCCACTGGAGGATGAACCAACGGTAAAAGGAAGACCTGTCTCTCTCTCTCTCACTGTCCACTTTGCCTGTCAAAAGAAAGAAAGAAAGAAAGAAACCCTTTCCTATCTAGTCTAGTCTTCTATGCTCTTGTGAAGTTGGCCTTTTGAACCAAACTTTATTTTTTTTTAACCAAATTGGTTGCATTTACTTTTGTTTGGTTGGTCCGTTTTTCTAGCTTTTTAGGGGTTTAAAATTTTTTTTCGTGCTATGCAAAAAATTAACTGTCCCCTTTAGCATTTGGTCAGTTATATTCTGTTTTAAGTTGCTTGATCTATTAAGTCTTTTAGGGTTTTCAAAATGTTTTCTTCATGTCACACAATAGTTTGGCGGTCTTTTCTAACATTGCATCAATTAAAAACTGAATAAGTATCAGTGATTTTGTTCATTGAAGAAATGTTTAATATGATGAGGTTAATGCTAGCTCCTCTGGCACCTCTGTTAATCCTCTTTCGAGTTAGAACCTATTAATTTTTCTATGTATATGGTCAGTCAGTGGAGACTCCACTTGGAGGTGCTATCATCTGTCCTACCAATCTGTTAGGATATCATAGCGCAGTAGATCTGTTGTATGTTTTGTGGGCATCAAAATATGCTAAATTCATGGTAATCATCTGACAAGTCAATGGTCCCATCAGAAAAAGGATGATGGGTATTTCACATCTTGCTCCTTGTAAATCCAGTTGCAGACCCTGGTGCTCCTTGTTTTCTTTCAGTTTCTATAACCCAAGTGTTTCTTAACTGGGTTCAGACTTTGGGTGAGGGTCAGTGCCACAACTGCAATTTCTGTGTATCACATTCGTTTCCCCTCTTTGGTAAAACAGAACATCATGGGCATAGATTTAAAGCAGAATATATTTTGTTCTCAAAGAGTTCAGGAAACTCTTTGTGCATATGTCCCATGTTGCTTGGCTGAATTGTTTCCATTAACCCAGTAGTTCTCAGCCCTGGCTGCACATTGGAATTGCCTAGGGAGTTAACAAGACTAACAACAATTCTTAGAATCTCTGGGGGAGATATGATTGAGTTGGTCATGGTGGAGCTCTGGCGTCAATATTTTTCTAAAAGCTCCCTGAGGTGATGGGAATATTCATCCAGGGGTGAGAATGACTGCTATGGAATGTTTCAAAGGAAATGTTAGCTCAGCCTGAGCCTAGCTTATCACACCAGTGAAGAGATAGGCCTTGCAGATGTTGAGATTTTATTCTAGAATTGTGGGGGCCTTGATGAGTTATAAAGACCCAAGTGTCCACTCTAAAAAGGAATATGCAACTCTAGAGAGTGAATAGTCTGGGGACCTATTTGAATTTAAAATATAGTCAGCCTCATGTATCCATGGATTCTGCATCTGTGGATTCAAACAAATGTGGATATCAACTGTTTGAAAATTAAAAAATAAGAATGCAACAGTAAAAGCCAATACAAACAAAGCAATACTGTGTAACAGCTATTTGCTTAGCATTTGGATTGTATTGACTGTTAAAACTGAAAGATAATTTAAAGTATGTGGGAGGCTGTGCATGGGTTATATGCAAATATTATGCCTGTTGATATTAGGGACTTGAGAACCCTTGGATTTTAGTGTCTGGGGGTCCTGGAATCAATCCACTAGAAGTTCTGAGGGATCACTGTAATCAACTGTGAGATGGTTTGAACCTTGCAGTAAAAGTTAGTCCCTGCACATTTACCATAATGGTGGGGAAAATTCCAACATTTTTCTGGGTGTCCTCAGGTAAACTGCCTCTCCCTTATGAAATTTGTTTTCCTCACCTGCAAAGTAAATATAGTTGGATTAGATGGCTTTAAAGATTTCTTCTAGTTCTAGTAATCTGTGCTTACTTTGTGATTAATATTCATGATCAAAATGGTTAAGAATATTATTATCAAAACCAGCAGTTAAATCCAAAGATAACATTTAGCAGGTTTAGAATGTATAGGGTAGTTATGGAGATAACAGATTTGCCTTCATGATTATATTTGGCTTAGATTTCTTCTAGAACAAGTGAACTATACATTGTATTCTTTGAGCAAACACTCGATAATAAGCAGGAAAGGGAATCCTACAGTGAGGTGAGTAGCAGAGGAATGTCGCTTTGGGATTCAGCTTATTAAAGAGACATGTCATATGGGTAATTGAGAATTGCCTCTTATGGATGCAAATCCAGTCTCATAGGTTCTGAGAAAGCCTAGAAGGCAAGGGGCTGCCATCTACTTTGACAACCCAGAGCTCTTTTCTGCAGTATTTTATGTAGCCATTACTTAATGCTATTATTATTAATAAGAACTTCAACAAATACAATTCTCTGGTTATTTCATTGGCTTCTTTCCTGGAAGTAGTTCAGGAAAGTGAGGCTCAGAGATACTAAGGAACTTTCTCAAGGTCACATAGTAGGAAGCTGTAGTGCTTGGCCTAGAGCCCAGGCTTCTTGATGCCTCATCCTGCAGTGCTTCCAAGGTAGCCTGCATAGTGGGTTGTGTCAGGGTCAGGATGCAGTCATGACTCTGAGAATTACAGGGGTTCCACTGGCATAGAGCAATACTTTGAAGAAGGCAGCAAATGGGGCAACCTGGAGGAAGAGTAAAGGTTAAGAGAAGGATGTGTCTGAGCTCATTTCCTTCTTGCCCTTATCGCTGTTCTGTGCTGGTTGCAGGCCCTTGACAGCAATTAGGCATTTGGTATTTGAGCACCAAGGTTGAGTTGGTAGCAGAGAAGAGGGGAAAGTTGCACATGCGTGATAGAAGGATAAAATATGGAATATAGAACTATAGTAGGAGAAGAAAACTCTGAAAAGGGCTTACTATCCCTAGGATAAAGCCCTGGCTCTCCCTACCCTGCTGCCAGATCCTGATCATGATGGAGGCCTAAGTTTCCATGTCTCTACAATAAGGAGTGGTTTCAACAGAAGAATCATGTTTTCAAATGAAATTTAAGCTGAAAGCTTCTATGTAAAATGGGAAAAAGCAGAACTAGTCTGGCTACAATGGGCCTGTGGCAGGGTATATGGAAGACAAGGTCTAAAGTTCCAGGCAATGCAGACTTTAGTCATTACAGAAATTGGAATGATAGTGTAGATGGCTCTGTCCAGCATAGCTGAATTGCATGGGAGATAAGACACCCTCAGAAAGGGCAGTGTGATGGAGGTGGGTCTTTCATTTAAGTGGTCAAGATTCCCATAGAATCACTTAAGGGTAGACAGTAAAGCACATTGGAAATCTACTGCAGCACAATTCTTTTTCACAAGTAAGACAACTAAGGCACAGAGGGGAAAGGGACTTGGCAGTGATGGTCCTGGGATCCTGGTTCCTCACTTCAGGCTCTTGCCCACTGTAGCCTGATACCTTCCCTTCCTGGTGCTGTGCTCCTTTGGCTGGATCAGAGACCTGAATGCTCTGTCAGGTTTTCTTGGAGAAAATGAACTGATGAGAGTCCAGAAGAACAAGGGCATTATGTAACCTTCAGGAGGGGAAGCAGGCCTGTTAGCAGCCCTTAGGGTGCCAGGAAATAGTATGGGGTAGGGAAACACAGAGTCTCCTGCAGGCCACATCAGCTCTCCTGAGGCGGCCTTGAGTGCAGCCCTGAGTTGAGTGGCCATCTACCCTCAGGGCCCAGAGAAGGCCGGCACTGTGCATCCATAGCAAGCTCTGGGAATGGCTCTGGCAGCTGATTTCTCCGCCTGCCTGCCTTCATTAGAGGAGGGAAAGCCATGCACCTCCATGCCCAGCTGGCTGCAGGAAGGATGTTCTAAGAACCCACTCCCCACCCCCTCAGAGTGTGGTGCCTAAAGGCAGCAGCTACTTTTAGCTGAACCTCCCACAGCCTCTCCTCCACCCACTGTCTTCCTTCCTCCTCCCTCGGTGAACTGTGCTGATTGGCAAGAAGGCCGGGCAGTGGGTGCCTTGGCATTGGACTAGAGGCAGGAGGAGCTAGGCATCCCTAGGAAGAACTCTGATAAGCCTAGTATGGTGGGAGGACGGCGAACAAAGCCAAAATGATAAAAGACTGCTTTGTGTTTAGGTACTCGAGTGGAGGGATTTATTAATTTCATTTGGACTTTGCAACTGGCTGAAGTCCTTGTCTTGTGAATCCAGATTGAACTACACAGGAGAATTCAGGAGGTTTTTTTGGACAGAACATGCATATACACTTCATTTCTATTTGAATTTAAAGGAAAGCTACTTAGTAGTAGCGGATCCTTAACCTTGATTCTTGACTCTCCCTCCTGAACACTGTCTCACACTTTTCAGTGGATTTTTGTATTGCCTTGCTTGATTTCTTTGACCCTGTGAAGTGGGTAGTGCAGGAATTATCTCCATTTCACAGAAGAGAAAAATGAGGCTCAAAGTCTTATTATCATACAGCTGCCTCTAGCCTGGTCTTCTGCTCTCAAGCTGGGCAGTTACAGTGCCATTTAAAGTCATTCCAGACAGCTTTATCTTCCACAGAAGGAGTACTAGAACTTTGCTGGGTTTAATACTCTTGTTGTGGAAACTGGGGAGGTAGGCCTGGAGAAGAAAAGGACTTGCCCTAAGAAGCAGTACATTTGTAGTAATGCTGGAGCCAAAACATTGATTGCCTGGCAAGGATGTGAGTTCCTGGATCCAGAGATATTCAAGCTCTCTGGTCTTTCAGGGGTGGTTCATGAAACCCATATGGTGTGATAGAAGGGAAAGGGAGCACTGAACTAGAAATTTATGTCAGTTTTAGTTCTGTGACCTTGGGTGAATCACTAAGCTTCATTTTCTTCTCTGTAAATTGGTGCTGATAAACCCAGAGAACTCTCTGAGGTAGAATTCTTCTGTTAGTGACTGCTACCATGGAGAAGTCTGACACTCAGTAGGCCCTCCATAAAGGTTTGGTTGCATAAAAGACATACATGAATAAAGAGGATGGCAGATACCAAGTCGGTCACTGGGTGACCTTAAACAAATCCTATTGTCTGTCTGCCTCATTTCTCTCCATTATGAAGCCCAATGACCTAGCCCTTGGTTTGGATACTTGGTAGAAAGCTGGTATTTTTTTTAAATAACAAATTTTCTTCTATTTACCCCAGCTTCACCCCCCACCCCCCACCCCCCGTGTAGTCACACACATGTTGCTATGAATAGCACACTAGCTTTTTCTCTCCTCATCTCCTGCAAAGCTAAAACAAGAGCTTGGAAGAAAACTAAAATTAATTGTGTTTTTATTTAGCACCTTCTCAAGTCCATCAAGCCAGAACTACCTAGGCACTTGGCAACTAAATACAAATTATTTTTAAAAGAAATATTTATTCATTTCACTATATTTGAGAGAGAGAGAGAGAGAGAGAGAGAGAGAGAGATTTCCCATCTGCTGGTTCATTTCTGAAATGCCCACAATAGCTGGGGTTGGGAGACCGGATTTTAATCCAGGTCTCCCTAAGGAGTGGCAAGGACCTAAGCACTTGAGCCAGGATACATGTTAGCAGGAAGCTGGCATTGAAAGTGGAGACTGGACTCAAACCCTGACACTATGATTTGGAATGTCAGTGTTCCAAGTAGCATCTTAGCCACTACATCAAATACCCTCCCCTAAAAAGCAATTTTCAGCCCTGAGATTCTTTGATAGGATTTCAGAATTCGGGTGTTTCCATGATATGCTTAAGAGTTGCTTTAGAGGCTGGGGCTGTGGCACAGTAGATTAATCCTTCGCCAGCGGCACTGACATACCATGTTGGCTCTGGTTCTAGTCCCAGATGCTCCACTTCTGATCCATCTCTCTGGTATGTATGGCCTGGGGAAAGCAGTTGAAGATGGCCAAAGTTCTTGGACCCCCTATACCTGCATGGGAGATCTGGAAGAAGATCCTGGCTCCTGGCTTCGGATTAGCCCAGCTCCAGCCATTGTGGCCATTTGGGGAATGAACCTGTGTATGGAAGACCTTTCTCTCTGTCTCTCCCTCTGACTGTCTGTAACTCTGCTTCTCAAATAAATAAATAAAATCTTTTAAAAATGAACAAAAGAGTTGCTTTAGAAATTGCAGGTTTTTCACCAATGGAATAAATTGACACTCTTCACTTTTATCTATATCATTCTGTTTGGAAACATCTCACTGCTCTAGGGTAGGGCAAGAAGATAAAGAGTATTATGTAGTCTTCCTGATGCTTAGGATTTTCTTCATGACTATGAAGTGGGTAAAACAAAGATTATTTTCTTCAGTTTATGGCTAAGGGAATTGAAACTCAAAGAATTGTTTTGGTTTACTCAGATCAGTGCTGTTTCTTAAAGGCATAGTATATGGGTTTAGCTCTTTCTAGTCCAGCAATATTACATGACATTGGACAAGGAGTTCATTCATTTTTTATATTTTTAAGATATATTTTATTTTTTCTAAAAGGCAAGTTCCAGAGAGAGAGAGAGAGGTATGTTCCATCAGCTGATTCACTCTCCAAATGGCCACAACAGACAGGGCTGAGCGAGATCAAAGCCAAGAGCTTCCTCCAGGCCTACCACATGGGTACAGGGGACCAAACAACTTGGGCCATCCTTCACTGTTTGTCCAGGTGCATTAGCAGGGAGCTGGATGGGAAGTGGAGCAACCAGGACTCAAATCAGCCAACATATGGGATGCTAGCATCATAGACATCAGCTTTACCTGCTACAACACAACACTGGCTCCAAGGAATTCATTCTAAAGATGCCTTCTGTACTATGCTTCTGTCTAGGTCATTGTATAAAAGTTAGTCAAGATAGCAAAGAGAACTAGGCAGATGACAGTAGATAACTCTGGCCAGGTGGGAATTGAACCATTCATTGAACATTTCTTACACATCTGTTAGATTTACAATAAATCCATCTGAAAGCCATATTGTCCAGAGATGTGTGATAGGCCTCACCAAATGCAGTAAAGTAGCCCTAAATTCTGTAGCCATTTTTGTACCCTGCTTTAGTTTGGATGTCCTCTCTTTGTAGAGTTATCTGGTCATGTTTTTAAAATTTAGTTTTATTTATGCATTTGTGAGGCAAAGAGACAGCACCCAGACAAGAACTCCCATCTTCTGGTTCACTCCTCAAATGCTTGCTATGGCCAAAGCTGAGCCAGCAAATCAGTCCAGATTTCCCACATGGGTTGCAGGAACCTAAATATTTGAGAATCACCTGCTGTCTCCCAGGGTACACAGTAGCAGGAATTTGGAATCAGGAACAAAGCCATGACTGGAACCCAGGCTCTCTGCTATGGTATGCAGGCAACCAAACTGCTAAGTTAAATGCCTATGCCTGGTCATTTTCTGAAAGACTAGGCCTTGAGCCTGAAAACTGCCTAATTGATGATGGCCTTGTGGTTTAGTGGGTTAAACTACCACTTGCAACACTGGCGTCTCATATCAGAGTATCTATTTGAGTCCCAAGT
Organism: Sylvilagus floridanus; assembly: GCA_949820135.1. Classification (NCBI taxonomy): domain Eukaryota; kingdom Metazoa; phylum Chordata; class Mammalia; order Lagomorpha; family Leporidae; genus Sylvilagus; species Sylvilagus floridanus. The sequence continues at coordinate 86,388,226 of OX463223.1, forward strand.
GTTCCATTTCTGATTAAGCTTCCTACAAATGTGCCTGAGAAAGCAACAGAAGATGGCTCAAGTGCTTAGGCTCCTGCCACACATCGGGGAAACTAGCATGGAGTTACAGGTTCTTGGCTTTGTCCTGGCTGTTGCCACCATTTGGGGAATGAACCATGGATGAAAGATCTCTGTATACCATCCATTACCACCTCCTGTCTCCCCCCTCCCCACGCACACACACTTTGCCTTTCAAATAAATAAATAAAATTTTTAAAGCTGGCTGATCACTATTACCATTTATTATAGTCATGCCAATGAATGGGGAAGAAAGATTTGGATAAACTACATGTTATTTTGCTTGGGCTTTGGTGGAGATGTTATATCTTTAAGGTTATATGTGTATCTCTTTTAGTATGGTTGGTGTAGACCACTTGGAAAATAAGTATGGAATGACTGACTGGCATAGGGAAGCAATCACTATCTTGCCAAAGGCTAGAGAGGGCCTAGCCGAGATGAGGGATCTGAGATGAGGCTAAACCATATGCACATAATGCACATATCTGTACACAACTCTTTGTGGTGATGAGGGAACCAGAATTAATCCATGGCACTTTAGCTGAGAAGTCAATGGATGAGTGAGAAAGAACTTAAATGCATTGAGTCCACTCCTGCATAATACTACTGGGAAAACTGAAGGGAGAAGCAAGTACTTGCTTAAAGTCTCAGAGTTGGTCCTTGATCCTTATCCTGCCTCTCTATTTAGCTATTGACAGCTTGAATTCATCTATATGAGATTATTTAAATGAATGGAGTGGTGGCTAAGCCTCTTTGGAAAAGTACCTATGACTGCTACCTTCGGGAAGTGACAGAAATGGAGTTTGAGCCTAGGAGGAGGTTTGACCCATGTGTGTTGAAGGAAAGATTATCTAAACAAAATGTTGGGGAGAAAAACTGAGTCTGCCTTGGTGTCTATCCATGCCTTTTTCCTATACCCATTTGTAACCTGTACTATAGGTCACAAATGGTGCATGCTTACAACACACTCAGATATATGTGAGGAAAACATAAGATGTTCACAGTAGGGTACTTTCACATTGAAAACACTTGGAATGCATACATTCAGTTAATGTTTAAGTGCACTTAAGCATTCTCAGCACAGGCACACACATGAAATACACTTTTGTACATTTGCATGTGTGAACATATGAAGGCATATAAGGCACAGCTGTACATAGTTATAAGGACACTTCCTCCATGAGACACATTTGAACATACCTATGGGATATATACAAATGCCCCATACATCCATATTGGACACAATCTTATCCTGAGGGCCAGCCAGCTCTTCCTTTCTTCTAAGTGGGCCTCCATCAGTTTTCTCTTGTCCTCTTTTCCTTTATTTTTGAAATTAGGCTTGAGAGGAAAGTGAGTCCAGTAATAAAATGGATGCTCAAGATGCTATGAGTTGTAGAAGGCTCTGCAAAGTAAATTGGGCTCAAATTGGAGTGCTCAGGTGTGAGTTAACAGGCAGATATAGAAGACTGGAGAAAGCAAATTGGCATTCATCAATGCAGAAAGCTTGATCCTGCTCCTTCATCCCCTAGTCCTCTTATAAACCATTACAGAATGATATGAATGTGAAGCAATGTCCTAGAAAGCCTAAAGTAACAGAATATTAGAATTTGTTTTTCTTGGGAGTGAAATAGCAGCTTGCATCAGAACAAGTATATCTAAATTTTGAGTGGGAGGATGTGAGGGGAACTGGTTAGATACATGAAAAGAGACCCCTTTGGGCAGTGCCCAGCCTATCCTGGGTTAGTGTGGGCTAAGAGACCAGTCACATCCTTAATGACCACAGCCCAGCCCCTAGGCATAGACGCTTGGGCCATCTGGCCCCACTAATGAGGGCCTGCTATTTTTAGAGTTCTTCAAACTAGAAACCAGGTCATGGTATCCTGGGGAAGCCTTTCTGGTCCTTGGTACCAAAGACTGGAGCTGGAAGGAGGGGGCCCTAGACTAGATTTGGATGAAGTGTGGAAAGCTGTGAGACAGGGATCCAGAGGATGCTAGGCCTGTCCTGGAACAGCAACCTCAGAGACTTAGTCGGGTTACTGTTAAGTGTGAACAGCCCCATGCCTGTTTCTGTGCTTTGGACTTAGTCAAGAAACATGAGTTCCAGTTACTACTTTGTGTTTTTAGGGTGTGCCTCGAATTCTCCTCTCTTGTTTGTTCTTAAAACAGCTAATTTTGCTTCAGATGATAAGGCTCTGATAGCTTAAGAGTTGAGAAAATACATTGCAGATATACCCACAAAGTTGCATCTCTCCTATCCCTAAGCTGGTTTCAGTGTTCACCAGCAGCTAGGTCTGACCCTTATCAAAGTAGCCATAGAAAGAAAAGGTCCAACACGAGCCCAGAGAAAGATACCTTCATGGTGCCATGAGGTTGGTCAAAGTCATGCTGAAGTTACTCTTGCCGGTACAGTTGCTTTTCAATGCCAGGTCAGTTCCTCTGGGAAAAACAACAGATTTGCAACATTTAGGTGGTGGATACTTTGATCTCCTCAGGAATTCTAGGTAGTGAGAGAAGGGAAGGAGTCAACAGGCCATCAGTACCTACCACCTCCCAGAGAAAGCAGCGTGGGGTGCCAGCTCTGGACCTGAGAGAGTACTTGATTCTAAGTGTTTTTGCTCATGACCATTTCATCTGCTTAACTGAGGGGGAAGAGGTCAAGAATTAGACCATATAGCTCATCTTTTCCCCTATCCCAGTCATCATGGGCAAAGTCCTCTTGAGCCCCAGTTTACTGTTCTGGAAAATGGGCTTAACTGAAATGCCTCATAGGATTTGGAGAGCAAGAATTCTTGCTGACAAAGGATGTGAAAAGTGTTGAATGTGTTTTTCTGCTCTTTGAATTGTCAAAATTTCATCCAAGTTGTGATTATGGATAATTCAATAGTAATCTAGGAGTCTGTGTTTGTTTTATTTCTCCACCCCTTCCTCATTCCTTTCTGTTAAAACCATTATTTATAACCATTTTAAAGATGAGGATACTGAGGCTCAGAAAGAGTGAGAAGAGCCTGAGTACACAAGATTAAGTAGTGGTGGACTCAGGACTGGAAGCCATGCCTTTGGACTGCCAACTGAGTGTGTTCCCTATGGCCCTGTACTCCCACCCAATGAATTCTGGTGCTAAAGGAAGCTGCCATCAGCAGCTTAAGTAAATATATGTAAAAACTTAGATATTTCTCTGATACACAGCATGAACAAGGGACTTTACGGGGTTCAGCATCCCCCAGCAGTGTTCCTACTTGCCAATGAAAAGCACAGTAGTTGACCCTTTATCCCTCCCACAGCAGCTCACGTCCCACTCGTCTCCTGCATGTTGGAAGCAGTGAAGCGTTGGAGAAGATGTTAAGATGTTGTGAGAGGGAACTGTGCTGCTTATTTAAGCCACTTCAGGAGGATCCCAGGTGGCACTTGATCCACCTTGTCCACCCCCACCTTCTCACAGTTTCTTAGGTACAGAAGCTCCATGTGGATGGCTGACCTGCCTAAGGGTAGGTTGAAAGGGATCTGGGAATATGTTTGAGGTCCTGATCATGGAGGATGTTGCCAACTATGGAGGGATAAGATTGTGGAAAGCCAAGAACCAAAGCTGAGAGAGTCCCCAGAGACCAGCTAGGTTGACCCTCACCTGATCTCACTATGGACATTAAAACCCAGCTGGGCTTTCTTTTTCTCCCTTAGTGTGTTTTTCCTTTGTATACCACAGACCTGAGCTGGGCCAGATTTCCTGGAACCTTTCTAGCTTGCTTAGTTTTGCCATTCTGAGCCCAGGAAGGGTAGGCATATTGAGGCAAAGTGGTGAAAGGAAGGAGATGTCGAAATCTGTAACTTGGACCTTGAATATTAGGCATTGGGGTAAAAAAGCCTTTTGTGTGTGTCTCTCTCTCCATCTATTCTGCTGCTAATGTATTACTTTTATTTTTTAATCTTTCACTGACTGGCCATGGGAGCCTAACTCAATCTGTTACTGTTTTCACTTATGCTGCATAATGACTAGCCCTTCTTGGGGATAGGACAAGCATCGAAAAAAATGAGAGCGGTGTTGGAGGAAAAGCGAGGAGAGGCACTTGTTTTCCTTCAAGTTGGAGGGCCCAGAAAAATCTTGAAAAAGGAAGGGTTAAGCTGCCATAGCCCTAATGGCAGTCATGCAGTTTCTTCAGCTCTCATGACCCTAGACACGTCATTCTAAAAATTCTGCTTTTGAATAGGAAATACATTCACATGGTTCAAAATTCAGAATGCACAAGACGGTACACACTGAAGTCTCCCTCCCTTCTCTGCTCTCTAGTCAGTGTCTGCAGAGGCTAACTAGAGAGTCCTTCCAGATAAATGTGCTAGTAATATACAAGCAAATATGAACTCCTTATCCCTCCCTTTTTAATTGATAATTTACTATACAAACTGTTATATTCTTTGCTATACCTCAGAGGTTCTTTGATCCTTCCTTCTCTTGTGCCTTTTGGGAATATAAGGATATGTCACAGAGAGCAGAGGTTAGGAGCACTGGTTCCAGAGTAAAAGTGCTTATGTCCTGTGTGGCCTTCAGGAATTACATTATCTGTTTCTTTATTTTTAAAGTGGGTAATTAAATAAGTAATGTCCATGAAAACTTAGATTTATCTCTGACACATAGTAAGCATTCAATAAAAGCCACTTTTCCTTTTTAAAAAATACTTATTTTCATCTAATTGAAAATCAGAATTACAGAGAGAGAGAGAGAGAGAGAGAGAGAGAGAGATATCTTCCATCTGCTGGCTCACTCCCCAGATGCCCAAAACAGCTAGGGATGGGATAGGCTAGTCTGCCATCCAGGTCTCTGATGAGGGCAGCAGGGGTTAAAGCATTTGAGCCAAAATCTACTGTCTCCAAGGATGCATTAGCAGGAAGCTGAGTCAGAAGCAGGAACTCAAACTGGCACTCCAATAAGGGATGTGGACATCTCAAACAGCGACTTAACCCACTGCACCATGATGCCTGCCACCACTGTTTCCTATTAGGAAAAAAAAATAGTGAACCATGAATCTCAAGGTCTGGGTTTCCTTCTGACCTCTGCTAAGTGACTTCATGTGTCTATGTTTCAGTTTCCTTCTCTTTAAAATGGAACCACTCATCTCTACTTATCTCCTAGAATTGCCAGAAGGATCTAATGAGCTTGTGAATTCGAAGGCAGCTTAGAAATTATAATACGCTATACAGATGGAAGGGATGCCGCTACAATTTTTTTTTCTTAGAAGCTACTTTAAGTAGCTTGAACCCAGTGGCCTCAACCAAGTGGAGGAGGCAGTGTTGTTCCTTCTGGCAGTGGAACTGTACTGGAGTTCTTTCCTGGGTGGCTTTAGCCTGTGGCTAAAAAAAAAAAAAAAAAATTGAAATAGTCAAGTTTTGTTGTCTGACCTTTTTTAACCCATCCCAATCTCTTTACTGACTTTCTTGTTTATATGTTTTCTTCATCCCCATCTTGCCTCCCATCAAAATCTGCATTTAAAAGCAAAGCAGCTACATTGGTCAAAGAGAACCTCAACATTGCATTTAAGATAACCTAATGCAGGTAGCTTAGAAAGGAGCTTGATCTGCCTGAGTTCAAACAGCAAGTCAGAAATGAAGCCAGATCTGGAGCCCATTCTTCCCATCCAGTGTTTTTTTCTACTAGAGTTTGTGTTTTAGTGTGAATTTGCTTTGAGATTCCCTAGTACAGATGTCTAGTGAGGGAAATTCTGGAAGTGTCTATGCAGCTTTCACACTGATGTGTTTTTACCCCTCTTTATTCTTCAGGATTAGACATTTTTGGGAACCTAAGGAGAAGGAGCGGCAGATATTGGTTGATTAATATCTGTAGAACTGTGGCTGGAAAGAGTGCCAGAAAATATCTAAAACAGTGATCTGGAGACTCTGGTCACAAAAAGGTTATTTATATGTTAAGTTGTTAATCCCATTTTTATTTAATTTCCATTTTGTTAAGATTTTATAAAATATTACAACAATAATGAGATAAATGTGTTTTTTAATTTTTATTGTATATATGTGATGTTTAGAACATGATGTTATGGAATCATAGTAAAATGGTTATTATAGTGAAGATTTTAATGTTCAATCATTGCACATAGTTACTTTTTTGTAACGAGCAGCTAAATGTTTTTAACAGTAGAGGGGTGTACGGTTCAAAAACAGTTGACATCTGTCCTTTTAAAAAAATTTAAAATTCTCGACCTGGCTTCTAACATTGGCTTTGTTGTTACTTAGCTTGACACTTTAGACAATTTCTTTTTACTGGAGACTCGGTTTTCTTACCTATAAAATGGAGAAATGAAGAACTCAATTAGGTGTGCTAGCTCTTGGGAGTCTCCAATCCTGACTACCTCTGGGTATAGGAACCCACTACCTTTCAGGCTCTTTAGTGCAAACAGATCCAAGAAGAGTACTTTCAGACCCTGGCACCTTATTGGATGCTTTGTCCTTCTATCAGGTGCACTGGATCCCTTCCCTTTTTCACCCCCACCTCTAACACCTAGCCCAGACAGGCAGACGCTTCCTTATATAAGCTTGGCTGACCTACTTGAAGGGCTATTGTTACAAGCACAGCCACTTTTTCTACTGAGACAGTCCTGGTGCCATCTCTAGCCCTGGGGGTGGGTCTGATTTCTCTTCTCTGGTGTTCTGTTAGCCTGGGTTTGGATGTTGTATCCCTCTAAGTCTTTAACAACAAGGTCTGAGGGGGAAGCCAGATCAGCGATTTGAGTCCCCTGGGGCCTGACCCAGTGGCTGCTCACTGAATGCCTCTGCCATCCATTTGTCCACTGTTTACTGAATATTTGCTGAAAACCCAGGACTCTGCAGGACTTTGCATTAGAAACATGGTCTACCCTTGAGCAAAAAAGGCTGCTAACAGGGAGGTGCCTTGGCCTTGGCTGGATGTCTTTTCTCTCATTGTGAGCCAACTGGCAGAGGGAAATCAATGAACCACTGGAAACTATCTTTCACTTTCTGATGGGCTGTTTAAATGCAGATTTCCTCTCTGGGCTGTAATGACTCCCCAGGAGATACTTAGATTCTCTTTGGAAATGCATGCCAAGGCCCTGAGCTTTTCCAAAGCTGATGTCCTGGGTGGGCATGTCAATACACTTAAAGGTGGTTTAAGTTGATTGAAATGTATTTATTTTTCCTCATTTTCTCCCCATACTGGAGCAGGTCACAGTGCTCCTGATCAAATGCTGTTCTTGTTCTCCGCACCTTAGACCAGATGGCCACATATTAAAGACATTAGAACCATTAGTTCCAACCTATCTCCTCCCCCCACCTACAGCTTTCCTTCCCTTACAAGATTTTAACACGACATCTGTCAAATGGATAAAAAATGACTTTCCTTTCTTCTCTTTGCCTTGCCCACCCACCCTCTGGCTGTAATGTTGATGAGTATAGAACTATGCATGTGGGAGGCATGGAGGACAGATTCTTCATGTAATTCTAGCCCCCTCCTCCTACCCTTCTGGAAACCTAGAGGAGCCCTACCCCCACCTCTGCCCAGGAAACTCCAAGGCTGGGCTTTAAGTTAAGGCTCCCAGAGCCACTGGCCCTGTGGAACTAAACAAAGAAATTCAAGAACCCAGGACAGATCTAGGTCACCTCAGGGATTAGAGACTCTTTAAGTACCTCCTATCTATCTCCCCCTTGGCTTGCTCTGCCTTGCTCTTATTTCTTGGTATAAAGGCAACAAGAGACCCCAGTGTGTGACTGGAGCTCAGTTATCCACAGCAAATCTAAGAAAGGCATGGTATCGGGGGCAAGAACATTTGGGTTATAGGGTCCAAGCAGGCTCAACAGATAGGTAAGAGGCAGGGTTACCTCCAGCTTGGAGTAGCCTGCTTCTGACTCAACAACTCATAGAGATAACATTGCTGATTTCATTATTATTTTACTAATAATTTGTCTCTTAGAGCATTGGAGACTGTCTTGTGTAGACTGAATACAGCCCTAGGAAATTACTCCTAGATTGTAGCTTAGAGAGATGCTGCCAGAGTTTTCTGTCAGGGCTAGTGGTGGCCTCAGTGCTAAAGATTAGTATAGGAGTGGGGATAAGCCAGAGCAGGCACAGAAAGCATCTTGAGACAGATGGGGAAAGTCTTCCTGCATGAGCTACTGTTGCTGTGTTGATTTTGAGCATGGGTCTGTGGACCTCATATTAAGAAACTCTGGTGTAGGAGGGATCTTCAGAAAGTCCGTGGAGAATGTGTATTATGAAAATAACTGCATGGATTTCAAAAACTTTTCGCACAATAATAAACCTATCCGTTAATTCCATTTTTCCACTAACATTTTGAATTATCCTTATATTTGTGTTCCTATGCTTGGCTTACCAGTCTGAGGCACCAAATTATGCCAAAGATCCCAGAACAACTTTACAGTAACTCTTGTCTCCAGATGTTTTGAAGATGCAAGGTGTTTATCAGATTGAGAGTTACTCTATTCTGGGAGACTCCTCCAGCCAACAGGCTCATGGTTGGTTGTCCTGAAACTCATGTTCTGTCTGATCTGCACAATGATTGGCTCATTAGGCTGCATTTTCTTTACAGGATTCATTCTTTCAAAAAGATCAAGCTCTTAGCACTGTGGGGCAACAGCTAGATCTCACTTCAGAAAATCCTGGATCCATTTGTTTGAGCTAGTGGCTGAGGTTTCATACCACAAGAGTCTATGGCTAGGGTTGAGACCAAGCAAACAACTCACCTTCCCTCATGTGTTTAGATACCATTATAGCTCAGATCACATTATAACTTCCTATGTAAGAAGCCATCCTTTGTTACCAGCCTGGAATGGATGAGAAAATATCCTGGGTAGCACCATACTTTAAGTGTCCTGTCTGGGATTCCCAGGCGTTCAGGTCCTGGCAGGTGTGCATTGGTTTGTAACCAGTATACATACTGGTGTTTGCATCAGAGGGGTCTGTCTTGATTTTGTTGAGCCTGACCTTAATCTAGGTATACTTTTTTTTTTGACAGGCAGAGTTAGACAGAGAGAGAGAGAGAGAGAGAGAGAGAGAGAGAAAGGTCTTCCTTCTGTTGGTTCACCCCCCAAATGGCCGCCACGGCTGGGGTGCTTCGCTGATCCAAAGCCAGGAGCCAGGTACTTCCTCCTGGTCTCCCATGCAGGTGCAGGGCCCAAGCACTTGTGACATCCTCCACTGCCTTCCCGGGCCACAGCAGAGAGCTGGGCTGGAAGAAGAGCAACCAGAATCCGGCGCCCCAACCGGGACTAGAACCCTCAGGGTGCTGGCGCTGCAGACGGAGGATTAGCCTAGTGAGCCGTGGCGCCAGCCCTAGGTATACCTTTTAAGATCAAAGCAGCCCAGATAGGTTTTATATCCATCAGTTGTGACTGAAACCAGCAGTAGATCTTGGATTTTATTAAAGTTTAAAAAAAGATGGTATGATGGGACATTGGAGGACACTAATATCCAATGACTCACAAAGCACACACGCAAACCTGGAAAAAGATGATTGTGTCATGAAAAGAGATAATTTATGTACTTCCTTTCAGCACATTTAGAGCCATAATCCCTTGAATGTATTAATTATTTTACCCAGAAATAAGATTATTTAGTTATAGGTGATAGCAACACCCAAATTGAAGTTACAGTTATCCAAGTGTGACTTGTTAAGTCTTGGAGAAAAAGAAAAGGCAGCTCTTGTGAGTTTTAAAAGATATTCATAGTTTCATAGTGTGGTTTTTCTTGCCTGGCTTCTCTGCTTCTTTTGCTGATTACTGTTGGACAACTATGCAAATCTTTAGCAAAAACTGACCTATTCCAGAAGCCACATAGATGTAACTCCTGGCAACAATGATTGGTTTATAGGCCATCTGAGTACATATTTTGTAAACCATTTTTGTGTCATAGAATGTTCTGCAAGGTGATAGACATGCTAATAAATTTGTTGCTATGATCTGCCTCAGAGCTTGCCTGGTTTGGGGACTCAGGTCATGAAATGTTAGATAGAGGTTAAAAACAATACTCTTTATTGTGGATTAATCAATTGTTTTTTTAAAATATTTATTTTCATCTACTTTAAAGGCAGGGCAGGGGAGAGGCACAGAGATTTCTCTTCCCTCTGCTGGTTTACCCCTTCAAATGCCTGCAGTAGCTAGGGCTAGGCCAGGATGTATCCAGGATCCTGGAACTCCATTCATATTTCCCACATGGGTAGCAGGGGCCCAAGCACTTGAGCCATCATCTGCTATCTCCTAGGATTCATTAGTAGGAAGCTGGATCAGAAGTGGAGTAGCTGGTACTTGAACTGGCACTCTGATATGGGATAAGAGTATCCCAAGTGGTGGCTTAGCCTGCTTTGCTACATCAGCTATCCCTAGGGAAATGATTTAGATCTATCATTTACAAGAGTACACTCTGGGTAGTTGGAGAATAACACTGTGGTTTACAACTTTTGCGTCTCCAAATTTTTATTTTCTTATTTTGGATATTTTCTTCTTATCCTCTTATGATGCTGAAAGAGGCAAAGGGAGAGGGAATACAGGCTGAAGTCATCAGGGAAGAGATTAAAGAAGAGATAGTCAAAATAATGCAGCTAAGAACAGGTAGTCTGGTTTCAGTGTCCCTACATTCAACCATATGGCTGAATCAGAGGCATAGAGACAGGGTTGTGTCTGCCTGCAAGAGACTCAGTTTAGTAAGAATAGAATGTCTCTGCCTAGTTAGAGGAAAGGACTAGATCCAGAAATGGGACTAGATTAAGGAGAGGGTTGAGAGACTGACGGTGGAGAATTATTCAGGCTTCTTGAGCATGGAAAATGGCACCAGCAAATAAATTTTTGAGAAATGCATTTCTGAGGAACATCTTGAGGAATGGAAGGAGCCATGGGGGCAAGAAGGCCAACTGGGAGACCAGGCCTAGGATGAGACAGTGGTAATGAAGAGAAGGGGTCATATCTGAGAGAGAAACGTGGAAGAAAAGTAGCAGGCCCAAAAGAGTTTCCTGAAATTGGAAAAATTAGGAAGAAGAGGAATGGGGGTGTATATTGATTTTTTTAAAAAATTTTTTGACAGGCAGAGTTAGAAAGAGAGAGACAGAGAGAAAGGTCTTCCTCCCGTTGGTTCACCCCCCAATGACCACCACAGCTGGTGCTGCGCCGATCCAAAGCCAGGAGCCAGGTGCTTCCTCCTGGTCTCCCATGCGGGTGCAGGGCCCAAGCACTTGGGCCATCCTCCAGTGCCTTCCCGGGCCACAGCAGAGAGCTGGACTGGAAGAGGAGCAACCGGGACAGAACCGACGCCCCAACCGGGACTAGAACCTGGGGTGCCGGCGCTGCAGGCAGAGGATTAGCCTAGTGAACCGTGGAGCCAGCTATATTGAATTTTATATGTGTTTCATTGGAGTTGGTAGCAGGCCATCAAGTGAAATGTGGAGCAAGCTATTAGAAATATGAAACTGAAGGCAAGTTAGAGCCGATGTTGTAAAGAAGATGACTTCTCTGAGGAGCTAAGTGGTGAGAACAAAATGGAAAGGTCCCTATTATCTTTAGAATTGGACAGTCAAGGGCTTCAAGTAGAAACCCACATTCTTCAGTTTTCTCAGCTAATCTGGGAAAACACAGGCACTGGCCTGTGCTGTAATGTGTTGCTAGCAATGCCTGAGTGAGTTATCTTCAAGAAGGGCCTAGTCAGCTCCAAGTTCTCATTTCCTCATCAGACGTCAATAAAAACAAATCAACCACAAACAGGAGGGTGAGCCACAATAACAAAATCCCTATCTTTTGCAGAAGTGAAATGTTAGCCTCAATAGAATGCCAGTGTTAGAGGGACTTGAGAGGTCACTTGTGTGGTGGTTTCATTGTGTCCCTTGTCTAATAAAGATACAGACTGAGACAGGGAAAGGGACATGCCCAATGTCAGTGAATTACTGACAGAGTTCTTTTCTGTTGCCATTCTGTCTTTGCTGAACAACATGGTGCTCCTTAGCTTTTGTTGGAGTGGCCTGAACTTGCTGTTTCTTCCAGATATAGGGAAGAAGGTTATTCTTCAACACTTTGGGTAACGTATAGCTAGATTCCATTTACAAGGCTATATTAAAAGAATAATATGGGTACTTCAGGAGATAGCATAAAATCCCAGCCTGTTTTAAATGTGCCTAAAGGGAACAAGGGGAAGGAATTTTGCTCATGTCCATACTTTTGAAGAGGGTTGCCTTCTGAGAGGATAGGACCAAACAGCAACCTGAGAAAACCTCATAGAGTGGCAAAAGCCCCTCATATCCCTCCTTTTTCCTCTTGTGAGGTTTCTCACAAGGCAGACACAGCTAAGCTACTCTTATGACAATTGACACATTTGCTATTCCACACAATATGTGTTAGTTTATTTAAAAAAAAAACCTTTACCTCTTCTGTTTTTGGCTGTTAAAACTAGTATTTCTGGCAGATACTCAGGCTAGTTAAATATCTATTTTGGTGGTGATGCTGTTCAGGTAGAAGGCAAAAATAAGAGACAGGCACATAATGTAGTTCTTGAAAATTGGGTAAGGCCTGTGGTCCTAGGCTTTTTTCTGTGTTGGCACAACCTGGCATTCGGCATGCTCTTTACATGACCCCAACTATCCTTCTCAGGTGAACACCAACCACTGAGGAAAGCTTCATAAATAAGTAAGGAATTCTAGAGGTAGAGGACGGAACCAACAGGGTGGCATGCACATCCCTGGGAAGAATGAGGCTTCAGGAAGAGGCAGTGGCTCTACAGTTTTGATCCTTGGGCCAACAACTTTGGCTTCACCTGGGGACCTATTTGAAATGCAAGTTCCCAAGCCCCACTTCAGGGTGGGAGGCAACAGTCTTTGTTTTAATGAGCCCCCGCTGCTCTAGGTCATTTACAGAGTGGGCTTGACTCCCCCTCTGCCTTTTTTATAGGCACTATGGAGGTTGGCAAAAGCAAAACTATAGAGTAAGGCCAACAGAGATTGAAATCTGCCCCACCACCTACTAATGGTGACTCTGGGTTACTTGTTTAACTTCACAGGTTGTCCTCAGGAAAAATGGGAATGTTAATGCTTACCCTGGAGATTTCTAGAGATTGAGCTCACAAAAGAAGTCCGACATGTGTTCTCAACAAATACATTTCTTTTCCTCCTTCATTCCCTTTCTTCCTCCCTCTGACTTTCTCTCTTCCTATCCTTCTTTTGCCCTCTGCAAAAGGGCCCACTAGGGACTGGTCTTGTGGCACAGCAGGTTAAATCACTGCCTTTGAAGGCTGGCATTCCATATTATAGTACTGGTTTGAGTCACAGCTGCTCTGCTACCAATTCAGCTCTCTACTAACGTGCCTGGGCAAACAACAGAGGATTATCCAACTCTTTGGGCCACTGCTACCCATGTGAGAGAGCTGAACAAAGTTCTTTGCTCCTAGCTCCAGGCTTCTGGCTTCGACCTGGCCCAGCCCTGACTGTTACAGCCATTTGGGGAGTGAAATAGTGGATGGAAGATCTCTTTCTTTCTCTATTTCTCTCTTTGTCAGTCTACCAATTCAAATAAACAAATCTTTTTTTAAAAAAATGACTCACTAGCCACTAGCCACTCTTAAGCTGTAGACACAATTCCTTATTGGTGATCAGAGACCAGCCTTAAATTTCAAGCTTCCATTGCCTTCAGTGTATAGTGATATTATTTCCAGGTTAAAATTCAGGGCACATTGGTCTGATAACAGTTATACAAGGTTTTTTTTTTTTTTTTTTTAAAGTTCATGGAAAATGCACATTATGAAAAAACTATGCATGGATTTCAAAAATTTTTGCATCAAAATAAACTTGTCTTTTAATTTGATTTCCCTGAACTTTATTTATTTATTTATTTGAAAGTCAGAGTTACACAGAGAGAGGAGAGATAGAGAGAGAGAGAGGTCTTCTATCCGATGGTTCACTCCCCAATTGGCTCACCGATACGGAGCCAGGAGCTTCTTCCAGGTCTCCAACGTGAGTGCAGGGGCCCACGGACCTGGGCCATCCTCCGCTGCTTCCCCAGGCCGTAGTAGATAGCTGGATCTGAAGTAGAGCACCCAGGTCTCAAACTGGTGCCCATATGGGATGCCGGCGCTCCAGGCCAGGGCCTTAAGCTACTGTGCCACAGCGCCGGCCCCCGATTTCCCTGAACTTTTTGAAGTGCCCTTGTATCACTGTGGGATCAGTGAGATAGGATATTTGAAATTATGATTATCTTGGGAAATCTGGGTAAAAAGGAATAGGACCCCATTCTATCTTTAAGTGTGATATTATGACTCTTCTCCTTCCCTATCGTCTTACTCATGTCCAAAAATATCTTTGGTGTAAGCATGGGAAACACTGTGCCCCACTCGCTGGTAAGTTGAAGCAAGAGCCAACCTGTATTTGATGCTGCATCTGAAATGTCACGGAATTGGAAAATTATTTTGTTAGTAGTCACAATAGTGCTGTTCCATGGCCCAGATCTATTTGTATACTTTGCTTGAGTAACCAAACACCATCACCTGTATTTCTGTCAGGCTTGAGGGTGGGGAAGAGTTGGGAATTAAGGCTTTGATAGAAAGGAAGAGGAGTACAAATCAGTTTGGAAATAGAGAATTTAGTCCTTGATCTAGCCACTCACAAATGGTCTTTCCTTCCTTCCTTCCTTCCTTCCTTCCTTCCTTCCTTCCTTCCTTCCTAAGGTTTATATTTATTTGAAAGGCAGAGTTAAAGAGAGAGGGAGAGACAGAGAGAAGATCTTACATCCGCTGATTCACTCCCCAAATGGCCACAACAGCCAGAGCTGGGCCTGACCAAAGCCAGGCATCTGGAGCTTCCTCAGGGTCTCCTACCTGGGTGCAGGAGCTCAAGTATTTGGGCCATCCTTCTCTTCTTTCCCAGGCATGTTAACAGGGAGCTGGATCAGAAGTGGAGCAGCCAGGACTGGAATTGCCACCCATATGGTATGCCAGTGCTGCAGACGGCTGCCTAACCCACTGAGGCACAGTGCAGATCCTCTTGGCTTTCTTTCTGAAGCTCCTTTTGATAATGTTGATCAGCTCCTGCTCCTTGATGCTCTTGTCCTTGGCTTTTGTGAGATCAAAATCCTTGATATCTGATGATGTGCTGACAGCTCCATTTAGGTTTGTTTCTGTGACTTTTCTATTCCTGACCTCACATTGTTGCTATTTCCCAGGATTTCTCGCTTTATGTGTTAGCACTTTCTTCCTGGGCAAACTTCCTTGGTTTCTACAATTTCTTTTGGGTCTTTGACTCGCAAACCTTCAGTATTTATTTTCCCTGATTTATCTTGAGCTCCAAACCTTCTTCCATGTCCTGCTGACCCCCCCATACTTTTTGTTTAAAGATTTATTTATTTATTTGAAAGTCAGAGTTACACACAGAGAGAAGGAGAGACAGAGAGACAGAGAGAGAGAGAGAGAGAGAGAGGTCTTTCATCCACTGGTTCACTCCCTAATTTGCCACAATGACCGGAGCTGCGCCAATCGGAAGCCAGGAGACAGGAGCTTCTTCCAGGTCTCCCACGCAGGTGCAGGGGCTCAAGGTTTTTGGCCATCTTCTACTGCTTTCCCAGGCCATAACAGAGAGCTGGATCAGAAGTGGAGCAGCCGGGATTCGAACCGGTGCCTGTATGGGATGCTGGCACTGCAGGCAATGGCTTTACCTGCTATGCCCCCATACTTAACATCTTAAAGAGCAAATGTGTTACCCTTTATTCTCCTTCAAAGCCAGTATTCCCTTATAATCTGTGCTTATGCTTTAATGATTTTGGAGGA
The DNA here is from genome assembly GCA_949820135.1 of Sylvilagus floridanus. Taxonomy (NCBI): domain Eukaryota; kingdom Metazoa; phylum Chordata; class Mammalia; order Lagomorpha; family Leporidae; genus Sylvilagus; species Sylvilagus floridanus. The sequence continues at coordinate 86,404,043 of OX463223.1, forward strand.
GGATCAACACCCCCCTCTTCCAAAATCAACTTTGACTTCCTCCTTTCCCTCAAATGAGATTCAAGACCTTTTAAACATGACTCTGACCCAGCTTTGTAACCATTCCCCCTCCACTCCCATTTCTCAACCCTACCCTCTTCAAACTTCATTGCTTTTTGACCATTGACATTCCCTACAGTCTTCTCTCAGATTTCGTTTTATCTCATTCCTCTGCCTCAAATGCCAACCGCTTGTAACAATCTTTGTTACAATTACTTGTATTCTTTAAGGCATATCCTTAGTGTCCCCAAAAAACTTTCTAGATCCTAGATCCCAATGGCCAAATGTAATCTTTCCTTCCTCTGACATTTTGTACTAGATCAGCACATAACAGGTACTATCCAACATCTCAATTCACCTTTTCTGTGACCCTGTCTGTGAGGCAAACCTCATTATCTCCATTTTGAAGATGGAAAAACAGGTGCAAGGTTTTACGCTTTGAAACTGTTATCTTTGGCTTTTGTGAGACTGCACTCCTCAGTATTCTGATTACATGCTGACAGCTACACTTCAGTTTGTCTCTCTGAGGCTTCTATTCCTCACCTCCTATCATCGCTGCTACCTTTCAAGTAGCAAAGCCAAGACTTCAGGCTTGGCTTGCCTGCCCTTAACCACTTTGGCATATTACCTGAAGGGCATGTGCTATTGGTGTCTATTTCATTAGAAACTTTGATCTTTGGGAGGGCTGCAGCTCAACCACAGTGTATGTAATAGGAGCTCCCTGAATGAAGATAGAAAGAAAATGGGTGAACAAAGTACATGTGTATGAAAAAAAAATTATAGCAAGTTAAATGTCGATTCTGAATACAAAAGGAAATTTGAGACCAGTTTCCACCCCAAGCTTACTTTTTCCTTTTCAAAACAACTGAGAGAATGGAAGAGGACTTTCCCTTTGTTCTGCTTTGTATTTATGATGGGAGAGCACAGGAGCTTTATACAACTTCTAGCCCCTTCTGGCATAGTCCTCCTCTAACCTCTGCATCAACTTTTAGTTCAGTGTTTTACAGCTTATGAAACAAGTGGAAGTTTAGTTCCTAGTTTGTAGCTGAACAAATTTAGACCCAGAGGCATCATACTTTGTAAGTTAAGATCAGAGTCTCTAGAGCTGATTGTGGCTGCATTTGAATTGCATTTGTAGCTATTGCCTGTGTGAACTTCAGTATCTTATTTAACCTCTCTGAGCTTCAGCTTCCTCATTTGCATGATAGAGGGCTTTTGTGAGGCTTAGATAGGTTAATGTATATAAAGTATTCAGAATACTGCCTGACACATAATGAGTTGCCCATATTAGCTAGCATCATCATAATTACCATTATACCTTTAGCAAGTAGTACAGTGAGATCCTAAATCCAGGTATTCTTTTTCTGTCTTCCCCCTCTATATTGTTAAATACAGGGAGGGGGGAATACTAGTCTAGGAGGCTAGCCATCTGGTGACTATGGATAATGAACTGTAAAATGAAGGTTTTATGGGGTGATAATCCTTTAAGTGCTATCCATTTCTGACAGTCAGTGAATTTAAGTAGGCCCTGACAACAGACTTGTCAATTGGTTTGTTGGTTTGTGATTGTTGGGTCCTGAATTGGCCTTATCCAGGATAAAGTTATACTGTGTGATCTAAGGGCCCAGGCATGTCAGCAGGACAAAATAAGGTCAAAAGTGTGGTATTTGCTGCTGGGATAATGCAAACATATAGTTCCTAAAAAGAAGGTTACAAATTTAAACCACAAGCCCTCATGGTACTCTGGGTTGGGGCTGTATATGCTCATTGAGCTCTAGCAACACCAATTTAGAGCCCAACTTTGGCAGGAGATTTATTTTATTGAGACCAGTGACCAGTGATTCTCCTCTTCTACTGAGGCCAAGGAGAAGTTGACTTAGTACAATCGGAAGGAAGCAAATCCAACATAAAAATGAGGCTTTTCAGAGGCAGGGTTACCTATGACTAAAGGTAGATGTCTAAATCTCCTTCTTTAGGGGTTTCTAGGAATAAGATCCATCTGGTTTTTGCTGTTAAGGATAAAGTTTGATAAGTTCAGTATAGCTGATGAGTAGACATTAGTATCACAATTTGATGTGTGTAAGAGCACATGTGATCAGAAAACTTGATTTTATAATTTATTACTTGTGTTACCATGCTGCTTCTTTGAGACTCACTTTCCTCATCTTTAAAACATGGATAACAGTGAGACACAGCTCATTCTGTAAGGATTGAATGATGTACTAACTGTGAAAACACTGTACAGATAGTAAGGCATGAAATACTTGAAAGGTGGTATTGTGAAAGGTCCTGGCAATCTCTTTTGTGTCCATGGTAAGGTGTTTTTCCTGTGCCTTCCCTTCTATAGAAGGCACGAAGACTAGAATCCTGAGCAATGATGTATGACCTTAACTAAGTGAAAAGATCAGGGTGTTTATATGTGTGTCTATATGTGTATCTTGGCTTGTGCATTCATTTTGTGAGCATAGTATTATTGTCTGGATAATGGCCATAGGGTAGAGCTATGGTAAAAGATGCATGCTCCATACACTGTCTCTCTTGTCTGCTCTTGTAGAACTATGATGGCCTTGGCCAGTCAGTCCTTCCTCAAAGCAGGGTAATGGAAAAAGCTGACTTCTAGAGGACATGTTCAGCAATTCAGTGCTAAGAAGAGAGTACTTAGTCTTTTTGCCTTACAGGCCATATGTTCACTATTCCGGAATCTATTTCCCCAAATTCTAGGAAGACTTATGGCCCATGCAAACTAGAATGGTTGGGAGGAAACGAGAAATAACACAAACTATTGCCCCTCCCCCATCCTTATCACTGTGGTTAGATGAGTGTCATGAATGTGTGTATGTGTGCGTGTGCATGCGTGTGCATGCATGTGTTTACACTCATCTGCCTGATGTTGTGTGGAACCCAGTCCTGCTGACCATGAAGTCTAACAACCATAGTGACCATTCACAGCCCTGCTTTGATAGATAATCCTAGACTCATCCCTTGATTCTTTTTTGCTCAATTTTGCTATTTGTAAAATCCAAAAGTCAATCCAGACCTTTCTGTATCTCACAGGGTGGTTGTACAAATAACTGAATGAATCTGTGCCAAAGCTGAGTTTCTTGGGCACAAAGCATCATAGAAAATCATATTCTTTCATACCCATGACCTCTCTGGATGACATCATGTGTGGGTGAGAAAGGGAGGCTGCAGGACTGGGGTCCATTGTGTGTGAGGAATGTCATGGTCTATTATCCCAGAGAAGGGGTACAGCAAGGTTAAATAATGTACTACCCGCCCTCAGTTGGACAGTTCCAAGGAGGAGGGGGAGGAAAGGGAGAGGAACACAAGAACTGAAAGCAAAAAACTTTGAGCCTCATTTTAGCCATTGATTTCAGCCTCTCCCATTCCAGATCCAGGGCTTCCTTGAAACACTAGAGAGATGGAAGCTTGCTTTCTTCTCTGGGGGAGAAATTCAGGAGTAGGAATAAAAGAATGAGGCCTGTGTAGTCCATATTCACTCTGGATCATTCCATGGCTAATGTAGAGTTCACAATACTGTTTGTCTTGTGGTCCAACTGAGCTTGTGCTCCAGTGCCATGCCCTTCACCCTCACCCCTCACCACTAGAGTATGTCAGTTTTTCCATGAGTAGTGGAACTCTGTGGGTGGGGGAAGGGGCAAATGAGGTAGCCAGCTGTGTGGACTGAACACATTCTCATTTTGTCTCCTAAGCTGATCACTGGAGATTCCATCGTTAGTGCTGAGGCAGTATGGGATCACGTCACCATGGCCAACCGGGAGTTGGCATTTAAGGCTGGCGACGTCATCAAAGTCTTGGATGCTTCCAACAAGGATTGGTGGTGGGGCCAGATCGACGATGAGGAGGGATGGTTTCCTGCCAGCTTTGTGAGGGTGAGTGTCAGCCTTCACTCTCCTCTTCTATCTCTTTAGCTGCCTCCCTCTCCTCCCCAGATTTCTCTCTACCAACCTCTCTTCTTCTTATTTCTTTTAGTAACTTTATATTTTTACTTTCTTCCACTCTTACATTCTTTCTGCTTTCTTTTCCTCCCCTTCCTGCTTTTATTTTCCTTTTCCTTACCAGGACCTGAGATTCATTTGCTGTCCTCATTTTTATCTCTTTTTCCCTTTGTCTCTTATTTATTTTAATAACTACCACCCTCCCAAACTCCCACCTTTGTATAAATCATTTCTCTTATCTGGGCCTTAGTTTCCCTTTCTGGAGTTGGCCTTGATGGTTTTTGAAGACCTTTTTAACTGTACATTGCTGTGAAATTTTGCCTTTCTTACATCTCTTTTTTCACTGTCCTCTCATATTTATCCTTTCTTCGTTTAAGTCTTTCCTATCTATTCTTCTGCTCTCCCCTGATCTTTGTCTCCTTCCCTCTCCTCTACCCCTGTCCTTCCTCTCTGCTTCCTTTGCCTCATTTCTCTCATTTAGGGAAGTGTGAACACCCTCTGTGAATTGTCGAAAGGCTGTTTTCAGCTGTTAATGTAAGAGTGTGGGCTCCCTGCCCCACAGGGACTAGAGCTTACTGATTGAACTTTTTACAGGACAGCAAAGTAGCTGGGATCTAAGATGTGTTGGGGATGGGAAGCAGGCAGCCTGCAAGGGCTTACAAGGCCTTGGCCTGTTTGACATTTACCATGGTGAAACTGTCCCTTTGCCGAGGTACTCTTGGGAGGTTGTTTCCAGGCATTTCTGTTTCTTTGGGGTCACCAGTTAGCAGGATGCTATGGGAGAAGAACATTGGCCAGAATGTCCCAACTCTTGGCCTTCCTTCAGATGGCAAGCTGGAATCAGTGATTTGAGTTCTGGTTTTCCCCATCTGCAAAGTTGTGTTGATAATTCTTAAATGTTAGGGAATATCACAGTGAATGAAATAAAACATATGAACACTGCTTTGTGGTAAGACAAATAGCAAAGCCACATAAAGGTGTGTTATGACCACCATCCTTACCACAGTGTTCCACTTTTTGTTAGTTTCTCCTGTAAAATAAGACTGAAGTGGGGTTGGGCTCTTAGAGATTAAAGGGCCTCAAGACTGGAATTATGGTAGTGTGATATGAAGGAAGGAGTAGGATATGTGGAGTCAGATAACCTGAGGTGCAGCTTTTCTACCTCCTAACGCTGACATTTGCAAGATTTTTACCTTCCCTGAACTTTGATTTCCTTATCTGGAAAAATTGAGATCACATACTAATTATAAGGATTGAATGATCATATATGTAAGTAAGGTGTCTAGCACATTGCTCACACATAAAAGGTACTTGGCTCACACATAAAAGGTAACGTCTTATTGTCATCATCACCATAAGTATTATTAGCTCCAAGAAGGTTCATATATCAAGGCTGGCCCTAAGAATGAAAATAGTCCTCCATCCTTGTAGAGCTGCAAACCCAGAAAGCACTGTTATTTAATTGGGACATTTTAGATGAGGTTACTTCTCAGAAGCAGGAGAGTGGACAAAATGACCTCTCATCCTCTTCTGTCCAGAGAGTCTCATGATGAAATATCCAATCGTTTCTTCTATGCTTATGAAGCAACTTCTATCTTTAAATGCCACCTGTGTCCTAGCTCAACTTTGCTGATTGATAAATCAGTCCCATGGGCACATCAGTAACCACAGACCTTCAGGTCTAGTATGAGGGCCTGGGCTTATACAACTTATGTCTCTTGTGCTGACAGGCCTCTCTTTAAACAGAAGAATTAGACCACACCCAGAAACAGTGTCTTACAATTTCAATTGCACTTCAGTTTCAGGGAAATGTCACTTTTATAATAAACAGTAAATCAAAGGAAGGGAGAAAATGATTAAACAAGTTAGGAAGACAAATAGCAGAGCCAGGTTTCCGATTATTTGTGAGTGGGCATTAATGCTCCTTAATTTAATCCAAAATATAATTAAAATTTTTCTATTGGCTATGCCAAAAAGTAAAAAGATACATGTAAAATTAATTTTCATATATATTTTAATTAGCCCATTATATCCAAATTGTATCATATATTATCACAATAAAATTATTTTACTAATTTTGAAATAGTTCGGGGGACATGACTTTATAAAAGCAATGTAGGAGTTGATTTTCCTTCCCAGAAACTTGTCAGTTTGAATGAATTAAAGCTCATAGATTATCAATTTGTATATCTAGCTGTTTATACCTTCTGTGGCTTTCCTGGGCTGGTTTCCTTCCTGAGAGCTGAGGGCAGTCTGCTGTGTGTCTAAGTAGTAAATCCCACTTGTGTGGTAGGCCTCTGGTTGCCTTCTGGGCCCTAACACAGTCAGGTTCTTTTCTTTTGTCACTGTGTGCAAAAGGAGTCTTTGTCCTTACTTTGGGTTGTGGTCTGGAGAGAACGTGCAGACTATTTGAGAGCAGGACACATGGCAACCTGTTATTAAGAGATGAGGCCTGTGTGATGAGGTTGTGGATTTTGTCAGAAAGTTAAAATGCCATCAGGAGCTGGATATATACTTTCCTTGTTTCTCTAAATTATAGATTTCTGTAGATTCTGGCTTGCCTGGAGTTAGGAAGAGGAAAGCATATTCTAAGCAACTCATTACTTGCCTTTGCACAGACCAGATGTCGCAGAACTCCAACTTCTTTTATTCAGAATATTGATTGCTTTTGTTTATATAGTGAAAACAGACACCTGAGAAAAGCTTTTTACCTGAATGAAACACTAGACTTAGAACTGGAAAGCCCCATTTTTTTTTTTTAAAAAGATGCAATTATTTATTTGCAAGGCAAACAGATCTTTGATCCACTGATTCACTTCCCAAATGGTCACAATGGCTGGGGTTGAGCCATGCCAAAGCCAGGAGCCAGGAGCGCCTTCCTTGAGCTTTGCTTTCCTTATCTGGAAAATTGGGATCTCATACTCGTTATAAGGATCAAGTGATCATACATGTAAATAAGACTGAGAGAACCTTAAATCCAGCTGTTTTGTGACCCAGAGTTTCTTCATATTCATGTAGTACAGGTCACCCTGTTGAATTTCTTTTAGAGTCTTCAAGTTGAAAGCAACTTTGAAGGTCCTCCAAGAAGAACTGTGGCTAAATCGTCCTAGATTTTAAAAAACCTGGCCAGCATCCGTCAGCCAAACCCTAATTACTTTTTTGTTCCCAGCTGCTAGTCCTAATGATGTAGTGTAAGCCAGTTTATTGAGACATGTTACCTTTTGCACTAGGAAGATGATATTTAAGAGTTAGTACCAATGGGAGATACTCTGATTTGTTCCCTTTGTCGTAAAGCTTTCCTACTTGTTGACCCATAGTATGAATTTGTGACCTGAATTGAAGGTTTTTATTTGGGACCTGGGGCCAGTTTAACTTTGTGTAGACAATCCCTGGGTTTATTGGGGTATAAGCTTAGACTTCCCTAGTATCATGTATATACTTCCTTGGTGGCCTGATGACATGATTGCCTGGAGATGAGTTCTGACTCTTTGGAGAATACAAAGTCTAAGAAAATAATCATAATGATTTTGCTTTTTCTGTCAGTATGGTTTTCATTATGAGTCAGGGTAAAACCTCTTTTATCTTTTTCCACATGGCTTATTATTATTAGTGCTATTAATATCTTACTGACAATATTTAATAGGCCCCAAACAAAAATGACTGTCTAGCATTTAGCAACAGCCACATCCTTGAGCTGGGTAGACAAGTGCTGAGAGTGTCAGGCATCTTGAGGGGTGTGTTTCTAAGGACCTTGCCTTCCTTTCTAGAGGGTCACTAGAGGAAATAATATTCAGATGTGCCTAGTTTTCAGAAGTGGGTCTTTTTGAGAGAGCTTTCGTTTAGAATGTTTCATACTGAATGAGCAAATTAATGCTTCCTGATTTAGCTCTGTTCCCACAATGGACGTGGCCCCTCAACTTGACACAGGTAATCATATTTTGAAAGACTTGGAAAGCTAGGATATGAACCATGGGACAAAGGTCCAAGGCCTTAGGCTTCATGTGTGCCACCGCTTTCAGAAATCCATCCAATGATGGAGTCTAACAGTCCCTGGTCCAAATACATAGACATACCATTGTTTTTCAGAGACATTTCCATTTCCCCCTGAGGATGGAGCTGAAACAAAGGAGGCCAAGGCCTTAAGCAAGAAACCAGATTCTACCACTGAGGATGACAGTCACTGAGCATGGTGGGCTGAACTGATTAGTTTACAGTATCATTCTTTTTTTTTTTTAAAGATTTATTTATTTATTTGAAATTCAGAGTTACACAGAGAGAGAAGGAGAGGCAGAGAGAGAGAGAGAAGTCTTCCATCTGCTGGTTTGCTCCCCAGTTGGCCACAAAGGCTGAAGCTGTGCTGATCTGAAGCCAGGAGCCAAGAGCCTCCTCTGTGTCTTCCCATATGGGTGCAGGGGCCCAAGAACTTGGGCCATCTTGTACTGGTTTCCCAGGCCATATCAAAGAGCTAGATTAAAAGTGGAGCAGCCAGGACTCGAACTGGCACCCATATGGGATACTAGCACTGCAGGCGGCGGCTTTACCACTATGCCACAGTGCTGGCCCTGAGAGTATGATTGGGACCTAACTGCTTCTCCCTTTCTTGACCAGAATGGCAACTTGAAGTCATTAGAGACCTAAGTCACTAGCTCATTTTTGCCTATATGAACCAAGGAGTAGGAAGATGATGCTAAGTGGGCAAAAGAGGCATATGTGTAGGGTGCTATGGGTAGAGATTTTTCTCATCCCTTGAGGCCTTTCTTTATTGGAAATGTGCCTTGTAGGTATAGCCAAATCAGTTTGTGTGAGTGGAACAGGTTATCAAGCAGAAAGAATGGAGTAAAGGTCACAGGAGCAGTGTGCTTGGAAGTCAAAGACCTGAGTTGAAGAGTTCTGCCTGCTGCTGGTTTAGAGAATGACAGGCAGGAAGTTTCCCTCTTAGAGTGTCTCAGTATCTTCCTTTACAATTCAAGGGTTGGGACCAATTGGTTTCTAAAGGCCCTAACTTCTCTATCATTGTGAGTTTTCTTTATGATACTAATTTTATATATGTATGTATGTATTATACATGTCTGCATTTATTTATTTATAAGATGGAGAGATGGTGAGGGGAGATTAACAGAGAGAGAGAGATAGCTTCTCTTCCCAAATACATGTGATAGCCAAAACTGGGCCAAGCTGAAGCCAGGAACCAGGAACTCAATCCAAGTCATCTATGTAGTTTGGCAGTTATCCAAGTACTTTGAGCCTACTGCCTCCCAGAGTACACATCAGCAGGAAGCTGGAATCAGGAACTGAGCTGGGACTTAAACCCACGTACTGTGATATGGGCATCCCAAACTACATATTAACTGCTTCACCAAATGCCCAACCTCTTCTATGATTCTATAACCACAATTACTTGCGTTTCTTAATCTGACACCACTCAGAGCAGGACATCACATCAGTTTGATAGAGCTGAAAGAACTTGGCTTGGTACTACAGGTGTTGAATAGAGTGTACCATTGACATGGCACTTTGATAGGTAGCAACATATCCCCAGGTAATGACGCTTTTTCTGTGAGTAAACTGTCAGTGGGTACCACCACGAAAAAGATAACATGAGATACTGTGAAGAGGCAGTTCAGTTATTGTCCCTTGAGCAGACTCTAAATGAAAAGATGGTTTGCTCGTTGGTTCTTTTTGCAAATAAATGCACATTTTGCTTTTTACTTTCAATTATGTTGATCATAATTTATGTTTTAAGCTATTTAAAAATCAACATAGGTTCGTATCAAAAGTGAAAAATCCCCTTGTCAATTTCGCGACCAAGGTCAATCAGTTTTAACCTTTCTGTTTTTATATCTTCTGTTGGTGAACTTCAAATCTATAAATGTGTTTCAACTTTGTGATTATAGAATTTTGGTACATGACCTGTCAACTTTCAGTTCAAAATAAAATTTAAAACTTCATTTTCTCCCATAATCCAATCTACCCAAAATAAAACCTGTCACTGCTCAGTCCCACCTCTTGTCACTTCTGCCACTTCAAAGAACATATTTAGGCCACATTTCTTGGTCTGTCAACCACACATTACCAATTCCACAAGATATTATAATGTTAGTCCCCCCAACCTGTATCCCTCTCAGCCTTTCTCCCAGCTCCTTTCTCAGTATTTCCTTCCCAGCCTTTAGCAGCTATGCTTTTATTTTGGTAAAGTTAAGATTATAACATTCATTCTCTACTGTAATCATAGTACATTTTTGATGATTTATCCACAATTTGTTTTAAAAGCAGGAAACCAATAAAAGCTTTTGTATTGTAGTAGAGCTATAAAAATACTTAACAAAGGCCGGTGTTTATCCTAGTGGTTAAGATGCCCTCGTCCCACATTGGAGTGTCCGAAATTCAAATTCTGGCCCTGGTTCCTGACTGCAGCCTCCCACCAATGCAGACCCTGGAAATTAGTGGTGAGGGCTCAAGTAGTTGAGCTCCTGCTATCTACATGAGACCTGGATTGTGTTCCCTGCTCTCTGCTTTGGCTGTAGCCATTGCAGGCATCTGGATGGTAGTGTTTCTCTCTCTCCCTCTCCTTCCTCCTCTCACTCTCTCTACCTCTCCCTCCACCCACTCTCTTTCTCCCTCTCTCTCATATAAGTAAATATAACTTAAATATACTTAACAAGGGGCCAGCACTTTGGTGCAGTAGGTTAAGCCACCGTCTGCAGTGATGGCATTCTATATGGGCACTGATTCAAGTCCTGGCTGCTCCACTTCCTACCTAGCTCCCTGCTGATGCACCTGGGAAAGTAGCAGAAGATGATCCAGGTGCTTGTGCCTCCGCACCAACATGGGAAACCTGGAAGAAGCTCCAGGCTCCTGGCTTGCACCTGGCACAGTCCTGGTTGTTGTAGTCATTTCAGGAGTGAACCTGTAGACGAAAGATCTCTCTCTGTGCCCCCCCTTCTCTTTCTGCAATTCTGACTTTCAAATAAATAAAATACATCTTTTAAAAAAATACTTAACAATAGATCTATGTATTATGCTAGGATTACATTTTCTTTTGTCTAATCTAATGCAGTAACATCTGAAAGGCCACTCAGAGGATAATGTTACTAGATCCAAGTTTGTGATTCTTTCTTATGCTTTACTATCTGATTTTTAGTGTAAGTTCAACTTTTTTCATGGTCTCCATTTCTCTTGTAGGCTGAGTTGGGGTTGTAATAGGCCAGAGATAAGAGTTTATACTGAGTCTCTACTAGTTTCAAAGATCTGTACTCTGATCTGTGGGCAGCACATACTGGCTTCAGATAGGATGCCTGCCTGAAATCCTTGCATTACTTGACTGACTCCAGAATATTGGACAGTCATGGGATGTCATAGGAAAGAGTTAAAATGTAAGTGAACCTTGTCAAACTATTTTTTCTCCTCTGGTCTTTCCCACTTTTCCAGGAACTTTATTTCTAGCCTATACTTGCCCCACTTGTCTTTCTTATTTGGGGCAGTCAGGGGCTATTCACTGCCTGTGCAATGTCCCCCTCCCCCCCTTTGTCCTAAAATATTACTCATCAGCTGTGAGCAGAAACAACTGGAGCTGATAGGCTGATTAACTCATGTCAATTTCTGTTTCCTCTCATAAGATGTTAGACAGCCATGGCTATCTTTGGGAAACATATCAAGGTATCAAGGCAGTAAGAGAGAGGGAGTTTATGTAACAGAACATCCTAGATTGCCATGCCTGGGCCCCTATCCTTCCATCCACCTTTACAGATGGTACTGGAGAACACAGGTGAAGGCTGTCTGCTTAAAGATGGAAGGAAGGCCTTTCTGACCTCATAAATAGCTGGTTCTTTGTTTCACTTTATTCCTCTCCTCACTGCTAGGAGAAGAAGATGTAGCTGTGTGAGAAGAAATCCATTTAGGATAGTTGGGGTCTGAAGTTATTTGTTAAAAAATATTTGAAGACATTTGGGTGATCTACATTTCCTTCCTGCCCCTTTTTACATTGCACCCCTTTCACTACCACCACCTCACCTTCCCCTCTCCTTTACATTATGTATCACTCGATATGTCCTGTTTTGTGGAAGAATCCATTGACATTGTATGATATTGTACGTTGTTAATAGTAATGCTCCAAGAAACATCTGTGACTGCCCAATTACTAGGTTTAAGGAAGGAAGTGCTGGAATAAGTTTGCATTTGATTGAGCTTGGTTGAATTGGACCCAGCCAAAAAGCTTGAATTTGTTGATCCTTCTTAAAATGGTCTGTGAGCAATGGCTGTTGAGTCATAGAGTCAGGAAATTTCAGAGCTCAGAGGGGATCTTTAAAGTCATCTATTTTAGCCCTCTTGCTGATGTTCAAACACCTCTAAATTACATATCCTTGCCTCCTAAGTGGTTATCCTCTCTCTGTTCTCACACTTACTAACAGCTCCCCACCTCTTCAGGCCATTAGTTACAGTTCAGGAAAGGTCCGAGAGACTTTGTCCTTATGTTAAATTAAAATCTGTCTTTCTGGGCTTCTAAAGCTGGGAAGGGTATAAATGGACAAGAGCACTGGCTCTGGAGATACTCTTTTTGGATTAAAGTCAGAGCTTTTCAATCTATTAACAGTGTGGCCTTGAGTAGGTTGCTTGTACTTTCTGAGCTTCAGTGACTTCGTCTGTGTAAATTACCGATTTAATAGTACTTCATTAAGTTGTGAGAAATAAACCAAATTATGCAAAAAAAAAAAGTACTGACAGTGGGGTCTGACATGTAGGAAGCACACAATAATAATGTGATGATACTTACAGCAAATTTTTAATGTTGGTCGCAGAAGTAGTATCATTATTTCTCCCTGCTTCTCTCCATACATCCTCAGTACTCTCTTTGCAGCCCTTAAGGGTGCTAAGCCTGTTACCAGGTTTGCCATATCTCCTGTCCTCTTGGCTTCAAGGCTTTCATCTTTTACCTATTGTTTGGATGAACCAGTCCTGCAACAACTTCTTGTTCCTAAATGTATGTGGCTAGACTGAGCATCTGGGCATGCAAGGATTCAGTTCCTCTTAACACTGCTACTTGTATCAGAACATGGGCTACTTGGAGGCTGATAATGCCAGGCTCTGAAAATTAATGGGAATGGTGTTAAAACCAATGAGCCTGCTGAACATATAATTGTACAATGGCTTTCTTGGCTGCTCTGGCCTCTACCAACAGGCATAACAACATAAGTGAGTCTGTACATCAGCAGTTAGCTTTCATTTAGGAGCAAATAAATGGTGGAACACTGTGCTATGTGTAGGAGCCCATGAATGATTGGAAAACATCTTTTGTAAGATGTATTGAGGAAAATAGCCATAATAACAGACCTGTAAATTTTGCCATTTCGTTCAGTTCTTTAGTCGTTTTGATAAACTTATTAAGGTAGCAAAATTATTGGCATTGCTTCTCAGTGGGCCTTGGGCCTGAGGACCATGTGTGGGATGGACTCATGCCAATATCCACTTACATACTAGGTAAGCATAGCTTACTGTTAAGGGCACATTTAAAAATGGTATTACATATGGAACAGGTCCAGCAGTAGCTCTGAAATTACAGTGCAGTCAGATAAACTTGAATTGGAATTAAGTCCTAGAAGTTCACCTTCTCACACAGGTTGGGATAGGCTGAAAACATGCAGTGGGTGAGGACCCTCCCAACTGCAGATGTTGGGAAGAAGTACAGCCCAGTGGGTGGATAGTAGCATCAGTAGGCAGGCGTGCAGAGAGTGGCTTTGTTGTCATGGCAAGTGGTAGGTTTTAGTAGTTCTGATATCAAGTTTTTGAGTGTGTTTCATACAGCAGATAAAACAGGGTAGCCAGGAATCCAGATCCAGGCAGTATACAGATAAAATGGTTTCTGCACCTGTGCACTGAAGAGCTTAGTTATAAATTCATGCAACCAACTGAGGACTGTCAGATGGATTGTGAAGAGGTACAGTACTTTGGACTTTCAGACCATTCTGCAGGAGTCTGATGGTAGATATGAGAACTTATACAGAAATGAGGTAACTTGCTTAAGCTCTCTGACTTTAGTCAATTTTTTCTCATTTTTCCAAGTCTCAGTTTTCTCCCCTGGAAGATGGACAGTTAGACCAGATAAACTGTAAGAACTTTTTAACCCATATTCTGTAATTGTTTTTTATTGAAGAAAAACATAAAATTTACCATTTCAATCATTTTAAAATGTGCAATGCAGTGCATTCACTATATTGTACAATCCTCAGTGCTATCTAATCCCAGAATTTTTTATTACTACAAGGAGAAATTACACCATTAGCAGTCATTCTCCATTCCTCCTTTCTTTAGTGCACTGGACTCCACAATGTTTTCTGCACAGATTAACAGGTAAATGGAAAAAGACAGTTAATGAAGGGATGTGATTCAGTAGGAGCTGAGATCTGGAAGAAGTATATGACTCGAGTAGCCATAGCAGAATACCTCAGCCTGGAAAAGGAGTAGAAAGAGTTAAAAACATAAGTCAGCTGTTACAGGAGAACGTTTAATAGGGAGCAAGCCAGACTTGGGGCACTTGTAGAGTTTTGCAGAATCTGATATTGATTGACACCCTGCCAGACTTGCCTATGTTAGTAAGTGGCATGACCCAGACTCCAAAGCCAGTGTTTTGCCAATTTACCATCCTGTGGTGTTTTTATTTCTTTCAGAAATTTCCGTCAAATAACTGCAAGATTTTTGGGATTAGTTTGATTTTAGTGCACATGTGTTAGTGTGAATTTTAACATGAAATCAGGGAAGGCAAGGCTTTGTACATCCATATTCTGGATAGCTTAAATAGAAGCTTTCTCTTCCTTTTAGCTCAAACAGGAAGTAAATCAAAGGAAATGCAGAAGAAATGAACTTTGAAAGTCCTATTAGAGCACTCCTTTTGTGGCTATTTTACTAGTGAACCTAAGTTCTATCAAGATCTAAGCAGGGTAGGCACATACAAACCGAAGAAAAGAAGACTTAGGGGTAGAGTATATTTGTTTCCAGGCTGGTGCTGTAATACAGCAGGTTAAAGCCTCGGCCTGCAGTGCTGGCATCCCATATGGGTGCAGGTTTGAGTCCCAGCTGCTCCACTTTTGACCCAACTCCCTGCTAATGTACCTAAGAAAGCAACAGAGGATGGCCCAAGTCTTTGGGTCCCTGTACCTGCATGGGAGACTTGGAAGAAGCTCCTGGTTCCTGACTTTGGATCAGGCCAGCTCTGGCCATTGCAGCCATTTTGGGGAGTGAACCAGCAGATGGAAGACCTCTCTCTGTGTCTTTACCTCTCTGTAACTCTGTCTTTCAAAATAAATAAAAGCTGGTGCCACGGCTCACTTGGCTAATCCTCCACCTGTGGCGCCGGCACCCCGGGTTCTAGTCCCGGTCGGGGCGTGGGACTCTGTCCCGGTTGCTCCTCTTCCAGGCCAGCTCTCTGCTATGGCCCGGGAAGGCAGTGGAGGATGTCCCAAGTGCTTGGGCCCTGCACCCGCATGGGAGACCAGGAGGAAGCACCTGGTTCCTGGCTTCAGATCAGCGCAGCATGCCGGCCGTAGCGGCCACTTGGGGAGTGAACCAATGGAAAAAGGAAGACCTTTCTGTCTCTTTCTCTCTCTCTTTCTCACTGTCTAACTCTGCCTGTCAAATAAATAAATAAATAAATAAATAAGTCTTTAAAAAAGTACATTTGTTTCAGAGGTGTCTAGTTTTTTTTTTTTAATATTTATTTGAAAGGCAGAGTGACAGAGAGGGAGAGAAGGAGAAGAGAGGGATAGGGAGGGAAAGGAGAGGAGAAGAAAGAGTGATCATCAAGCTCTATCCTTGCTTTCACTGGTTTCAATCCCCAGGCAACACAAGAGCTAGACTGGTCCAGGCTGAAGTGAATTCCTGGTTAGGAATTCCATCTTGTCTTCCACGTGAGCAAAAGGGACCCAAGTACTTGAGCCATCATCCGCTGCCTTCATAGGCACATTAACAGAATGCTTGATGAGAAGTGGAGCAGTTGCTCCAATATGGAATATGGGATGCCAGCATTGTAATTGGTGGCTGATGCACTGTAGCACCGTCCCCAGATCTACTTTTCTTGACTGGGAAGGAAACTATATCACTTGTGAAGGGCTTCCTTGTACCCCAATCAACCTCCTTCTAACTTGAGCTCTCACCTTAGGAAGCCTTGTTATGTGCGAAAGATATTAACAACCCCAGCCCAGGCAAAGTCTCCCTTCCATAGCCGGTTGTTCAGAGTCTGCCTTTCAAGAAGGGTGCTCTCCACTCTCCTTGTTGTTGTTATTTGGTTTGTTTATAACAAAAATCTTTATTGCTGTAGTTTAAGCTCATTATGTCTAATTATGTCTCTGCTGGAAAAGGAAAACAATTTGTTAGTAGCATTCTTATGATAATCTTTCATATAATTAGTGATAGTTGTTAAATCTCTTTCCCTTGATGGAGACTGTATACACCTTGCTAACTGTGTAGATCATGGTGGATAGTCTTTGTGCCAGGCAGAAATGCTTTTTTGCATGCATACTCAGGGATTTCTATGCAAGCCTGATCCACCTAGAAACTGGGACTGGGGTTTTTAAACAAACTATGTGGATTAGGGGAGTGAGGTGTGTGGTGCATGTGCATGTAGAACTAGGAGCTCTGTTTGCTGAAGCCAAATGAGTTCCTTTCAGTCCACCTGCAGCCACACTGTGACACTGAGCCACTGTGATGACACAAAAAGGCATTTGATGGCCTTTGCTTTAGGACAATTTATGTTTTCTCTAATCCCACTTCTTTATCTGTGTTTTGGCCTTTTGCAGTGATCACTGAGATCACTGGCTGGCAGAAAGGGCTCTGCTCATTATTAGAATTATCTAAAATAGGAAAGGACTACCTTGGAAGACAGTGATATCTTCATCACTGGTTGTGTTTAAGGAGATAGGCTGGATAATTGCTGGCCAGGGAAGTGGTCAATGGAATTTTTGCATTGATTGGTTCACTCCCCAGATGGCTGCGATGATTGGAGCTGAGCTGATCTGAAGCCAGGAGCCTGGAGCTTCTTCCGGGTCTCCCATGCGGGTGCAGAGTCCCAAAGACTTGGACCATCTTGTACTGCTTTACCAGGCCATAGCAGAGAGCCGAATTGGAAGTGGAACAGCCGAGACCCAAACCAGTGCCCATATGGGATGCTAGCACTTCAGGCAATGGCTTTACCTCTTACGCCATAGCACCGGACCTGTGAGCATCATTTTAACAGAGCAGTGATGCATATGCTGGAGTGTGTATATAGGTATATAAATGCAGGGATCTTTCTTTGTACACAAAATACATAACCATGGTGTCATATGGAATATGGACTGAAATATGACTGGAATGGGGAATGGTCAAAGGAGAAACCTAACCTCATCTAAATTGTTTTAACTATTAATTTATTTATTTGTGTAGGGATATAATTCTTATACCACAAAATTTACCATTTTAAAGTGTACAGTTTGCTAGGTTTCAGTGTATTCGTAAGGTTGTATAACCACTATCACCATCTAGTTCCAGACATCTTATTTTTCATTGACAAATAAAACAATGTATTTATGGGGTACAGTGTCATGTTTTTATTTACATATACATAGTAGAATAATTAACATATCTATCACCTCACATTTTTTGATGAGAACATGTAAAATCTACTGTCTTAGATTTATTATTAATTGTAGTCACCATGCTACACAATGGACCCCCAGAACTTACTTTTCTTTTCCAAATGAAACACAGAACCCTTTGAAGTTTCTCCATATTCCTCTTCAACTCAGCCCTTGGCAACCACAAATCTGTTATTTAGCTTTACTTGATTTGTCTATTGTTGACATTCCATGTAAATGGATTTCCACATGAATCTTAAGATCAGCTTGTCAATTTTTGTAAGAAAGCCAACCAATAATTTTTATTTCTTTATTTTATTGATTTGAAAGGCAGAGAGAGAGAAAGAGAGATAGAGACATCTCACTTGCTGGTTACTCCCCATATGGCCTCAACAGCTGGAACTAATCTAGGTTGAAGTTGGGAGTCTAGAATTCAATTCAGGACTCTCACATGGGTGGCAGGGACCCAACCACTTGAGCCATTGTCTGTTGCCTCACAGGGTGGATATTATCAGGAAACTAGAAAAGAGGGTAGAGCCAGGTATTGAACCCAAGCACTCTGATATGGAATGCAGATGTCCCAAGATATGTCTCAACTGCTACATCACCCATACCAAATGCTCAACTCCCAGCTGAGAGTTTAATAGGGAGCATATTAAATCTGAATCAATTTGGGGTGCATTTCCATTTTAGCAATATTAATTCCTATAATCCATTAACAGAGAGGTCTTTATATTTATTTAGATCTTCTTTACTTTCTTTTAGCAGGTTTTTTTGTTTACAGTTTTCAGTATATAAGTCTTACACTCATTTTGTTAAATTTATTTCTAAGTATTTTGTCTGATCCTATTGCAGTGCATTTGATTTCTTAATTTTATTCTCAGATTGCTCATGGTGTAAGAAAATGATCATTAAAATATATGCATGTATAAAAATATTATATTGTACTCCATAAATATATACAATTATCATTTGTCAATAAATGCAGGTAATCTAATAAAATAATATAATTTATTTTTTCTTTTGTTAACTTTTATTTAATAAATATAAATTTCCAAAGTACAGCTTTTGGATTACAGTGGCTTCCCCCTGTCATAACTTATAACTTCCCTCCCACCCGCAACCCTCCCATCTCCTGCTCCCTCTCCCATTCCATTCACATCAAGATTCATTTTCAATTATCTTTATATACAGAAGATCAATTTAGTATTTTTGCATTTTTATATTGGATTCTGAAACTTGCTTTTTTATTACTAACAAAAAGTTTTATTTGGTGGAATTGTTTAGCATTTTCTGTGTAAGAGCATATAATCTATGACTAGAGATAGTTTTACTTATCTTTGTTTTTTTTGGTCCAATTGCTCTGGCTAGAACCTCTGTAAAATGTGGAATTGAAGTGATGAGAACAAATTTCCTTGTCTTGTTCTTGATTGTAGGAGGAAAGCTTCAGTATTTTATCAGTAAGCATGATATTAATGAGTTTTTCGTAAATGTCTTTTTTTTTTTTTTTTTTGGACAGGCAGAGTGGACAGTGAGAGAGAGAGACAGAGAGAAAGGTCTTCCTTTTGCCGTTGGTTCACCCTCCAATGGCTGCCGCGGCCGGCGCAACGCGCTCATCCGATGGCAGGAGCCAGGTGCTAGGTGCTTCTCCTGGTCTCCCATGGGGTGCAGGGCCCAAGCCCTTGGGCCATCCTCCACTGCACTCCTGGGCCACAGCAGAGGGCTGGCCTGGAAGAGGGGCAACCGGGACAGAATCCGGCGCCCCAACCGGGACTAGAACCCGGTGTGCCGGCGCCGCAAGGCGGAGGATTAGCCTGTTGAGCCACGGCGCCGGTGTAAATGTCTATTATTTTGAGGAATTTCTCTTCTATTTCTAGTTTGTTCAGTTTTTCTTATCATGAAAGTGTTGTAGTTGGTCTGTGTCTATTAAGATGATCATGTGGGTTTTTATAACCTTTATTTCATTTTAAGGTATGTCATATTAATTTTCATATGTTGATCCAACCTTGCATTCCTGGGGTCTATTCTATCTGGTAAAGTGGGTAATTTTTTTATATGTTGCTGGATTTAGTTTGCTAGCATTTTGTTGAGGATTTCTACTTTTTTGGAGGAGTATCTGAAAGGTTGTTAATTTTTCTTTAAATGTTTGGTAGAATTCACCAGTGAAGTCATTTGCTGTTTGATTGTTTCATGTTTTTTCTCTACTTGGGAAGTTCTCCATTAGTCATTCACCTTACTATAGGTTTACTCATGTTTTCTGTTTTTTGACTTAGTTTCTACAGTTTGTCTTTCTAGGAATTTGTCAATTTATTAGGTTATCTAATTTGTTGATATACAGTTGTTCATAGTATTTCTTTTCAGTCCTTCTTATTATTTCTATAATACTGATATTAATGTTTCTTCTTTCTTCCCTGTTTTTAATAATTTGAATCTTTTTCTAGTTTACCTTTTTACAATGTGCTTCTGTATTGACTGTATAATTTTAGAAAAAGCAGGAAAAAGTGGAAGGCAAAATATAAAATGGCACATTAAAGAATCAGTATTTTGCTATCTCCTTGAAGTCTGTATGAGCATCAGTTTCTTTTTAAATATTTATTTTTAAGAATTTATTTTATTTGAAATGTGGAATTACAGAGAGGTAGGGAGAGACAGAGAGATCTTGGATCTCCTGGGTCACTCCTCAAATGGCTGCAACAGCCTGGCTTGGCCAGTCCAAAGCCAAGAGCCAGGAGATTCATCTGGATTTCCCATGTGGGTTCAGGGGCCTGAGGCCTTGGGCCATCTTCTGCTGCTTTCTCAGGCATATTAGCAGGGAGCTGGATTGGAAGTGGAGTCGCCAGGACTCGAACAGGTGTCCATATGGGATGCTGCTGTCACTGGCAGAGACTTAACTCATTATGCCTTAATGCAGGCCCTGAGGCATAAGTTTATTCACCAGGAAGTGCAGAAGTTGAGTCATTGTGACTGAAGTGGTTTAAATCCTCTGGACTATATTTCTTCTCTCTTCTAGTATGGTATTAAAAACAGAAATGGGAATATTTTTGTACACAATGTAGACCAGTCTTGGAAGAACCCAGCATTCCTGAAGGGAGTAGTAGAAAGTAACTGTGGAAATATGTTTGAATACCAGAATAAGAGAATTGGACTTGCTTTATAATCAGTGAGGACCTATTGAGATTTAGGGATATGAGAGTAGCCAATCAAAATGATAGTCGAGAGAACTGATCTGATCATGTTGGATAGGAGGATTTGGAGCTGGGGTATTACCCAAGGACTTTTCCATGTATAAAGGGACAAGGGCAGTGACAATGGGAATGAAAAAGGAAGAGATGAGAACCAGAGATTATCTTTGATTTAGAAAGCACTTCCTGATTCAGAAGTAGGAGGAGTAGGAGTCAGTTGTCATATTCAGTTGTGTGTCTCTCACAATTAGTGGTGAGACATGGAAGAGGTCCAAAGAAGATATTTGTTAAATTGAACTACATTAATCCAACCTTGCTTCAAAGTTCAATAAAGGCTGGGAAAAACTTTAAGTACTCTGAGAGGGCTTCCAGAAAAGCTTTCAACTTGGCAGGTTTCAAGCATTGTTCATCTTTTTACCTGTCACTCAGGCGCCTACATATGTTAATTGCAGCATCAATGAAGGACACCTGTGAAAAGATACACATTTGCCTGCACATTGTTGGGCAAGGTTGATATGGCACTCTGGGCTGACATTTCACCCAGTGAAGATAAGCTCATATGTTGATCTGTGTAAATACACTCTTAGGTGCAAGCAGACAGGCGCCTTCATCTGCACAGAGGAGGAATGTTCTCAGGAATAGGAGTCTTAGAGGTTAGACCAGAAAGCCCTTTCATTTGGACCACAGGATCTTTTCTGGGACCCTGGAATCTAGAACACAATGATTGGACTTCATGTGACACCTTTTTCTAGTCCAACATCTTTCCTTGAATGTTAGACCTTCAAAACACAGTGATTTCTGTATGTTTTGTTTGTACTATGTACACAATATGTGTCACATAGTAGGGACTTGATACAGATCTAATTAATTTATGAATCTTCCAGTAGTTTTGTAGGAAAACAGCATTTTAACCTAAAGAGTATACTTCTGGGATTGCTGTAGTAGTAGTAGATAAAGATGTCTTCCCATAAGCTCCTTATAGAGAATCCTGTCACCAATGCCTATAGTTTAGTCAGAAGGGACATCTCCACCAAATTCTATATGCTTCTATTTGGCTGCCATTACCTTCCTCCTGTCTGTCAGTTGGAACTACAGTGCTGTGGACTGTGGCTTAAACTTAGATCTGGTTCTGTTCCTGTGTTCACTTCTGCTCCCCCACTACCTCATATTCGGAGCTTCTTCCCACAGGAACTGTTCCAAATATTCATCTTATTCCAACCATCCTAAGACCAACATTTTAAAAAATGAGTGAGTGGGAGCATGAAAGAGAGTACAAGCTCTCTTCTGCTGACTAACTTCTCAAATGCTTTCAATGAACCCCAGCTGGGACCAAAGCTGGGCTCTGGGAACTCAATCTAGTTTTCCTAGGTGGGTGGCAAGAATCCAGTCACTTCATCCATCACCACTGCCTCCAAGGGTCTACATCATCAGGAAGCTGGAGTTAGGGGCAAATATGAGTATTAAATCTAGACACTCTGATGTGGGATGTAGGGTGTCTTAACCACTAGGCCAAATGCTTGCCCCCAAAAGTTAGCATTTTTACTTTACTTTCTTTATACTCCTTAGAAGAAAATAAATGGTTTATTATCTGTTAAAGGCTTGCCTCTGGTATCGTTTTCATAGCACACTTAGCTTGCCTTATGAGAAGCAGAGAAAAGCTAATGGATTAATAGAGGGTGAGGTTTTCATTGTTATAAAAAGTAACATCATGTATATATCTGCTTTAATGCTGTATTAGTCTGGTTTCCATTACTATAACAAAATACTTGAGACTGGGGAATGCATAAAGAAAATAGGTTTATTTAGCTCAGTTTTAGAGGAATTAAGTCTAAACTGTATAGTACGAGCTCTTGCAAGGACCTTCATGACTGAATTACATGGTGTATGATATCTTAGTAGGACTGTATGTGAAAGAGAAAGATAGGTAGTCAGAGAAAGACTTGAGTCCCAGGAGGAGGAACTACATTATTCCTTTATGAGAATAGTGGGAACAGGGACCTGATGACCTTTTACTAGGCCCTACCTCTTTTTTTTTTTTTTTTACAAATTTATTGTGTTTGATTAGCTTTTCAGAGCTCTCTCTCTCTCTTTCTCCCTTTCTCTCTCTCTCTCTCTCTCTCTCTCTCTCTCTCTCTCTCTCTCTCTCTCATCTCTTTGAGAGGTAGAGTTACAGACAGAGAAAGGGAGAGACAGAGAGAAAGATCTTCCATCCACTAGTTCACTCCCCAAATGGTCACAATGGTTGGAGCTGGGCCATTCCAAAGCCAATATCTAGGAGCTTCTTCCAGGTCTCCCATGTGGATGCAGTGGTCCAAGTGCTTGGGGCCATCTCCCACTGCTTTCCCAGGCCATTAGCAGGGAGCTGGATCAGAAGTGGAGCAACTGGGACATGATCCAATGCCCATAGGGGATGCTGGTGCCACAGACAGAAGCTTAGCCTACTATGCTACAGTGCCCTACCTCTTCAAGGTCCTACTACTTCTTAACATCACCACATCAGGGATCAGACTTTCAACAGATGAATTCTTGGCGAACAAACATATTCAAACCATAACAAATGCCCTTGAATCACTTTTTGACCAGATCTATTCCTTTGAATAATCATCTTTCATATAATCTATTATTGTATTAAAGGGCAGCTCTTAGCATTTTGCACACACAAAGCTGACCTTTTGGAAGAGATTTCCAATAGAGCTTTTACAGAGGGCAATAGGTTCTCAGTGGAGATAATTTTTACACATTTGGCTATGTGTGCAGAATGCATTAAAACAGTGAGTGATACTTGCTTTGTCTTGTTACAAATAAGTGGAATGTATGCTGGGGACATCTCCAGGATCACTGGGTGACAACTGTTCCTCCTTAATAGGAGCGAGGGAAAGGAAGAAAACAGAGAGTTAGGAAATAGCTGATATCTTTCTAGTTCCATCCCAAAGCCTCTGCCCCACTGAGGCCACCCACCAACAGGCTTCCCTGATGGCAGAAGTACGATTGCATTTATTATTTTTATTACTTTTATTTTTTAAAGGTTTTTTTTTTAAAATGAATACAGATTTTCATATGTATAGCTTTTAAGGATATAGTGTTTCTTCCCCCCATACCTACCCTCCCACCTGCACTCCTATCCCAGCTCCCACACCCTCTCCCATTCCATTTTCCATTAATATTTGTTTTTAATTGACCTTCTATACAGAATAAAAACTCTTTATTAAGTAGAGATTTCAACTATTTTCACTCACACAGACACACAAAGTATAAAGTACAGTTTGAAGACAAATTTTACCATTAATTCTCATAGTACAACTCATTAAGGACAGAGGTCCAGCATGGGGAGCAAGTGCACAGTGATTCCTGTTGTTGATTTAACAATTGACACTCTTGGGCTCTTAACATGAGCTGCCAAGGCTATGGAAGCCTTTTGAGTTCACAAACTCTGCCGGTTTTTAGACAGGGCCATATGGAAGTGGAAGTTCTCTCCTCCCTTCAGAGGAAAGTACATCCTTCTTTGATGGCCCTTTCTTCCCACTGGGGTCTCACTCATAGAGATCCTTCATACAGAACCTTTTTTGCCACTATATCTTGGTTTTCCATGCCTGAAATGCTCTCATGGTGTTTTTAATTAGGACTTGGAGGCTGATTCTTAGGTCAGAGTGCTGTTTAGGGTGTTTGTCATTATGTGAGTCTGCTGTGTGGACTACTTCCCATGTTGGAACTTTCTCTCCTTTGTAATTCTATCTATTGTTATTAGCAAGCTCTTGGTCTTATTTATGTGATCCCTTTGACTGATGGTCCTATGTATATGATCAGTTTCATACTTAATATGATCACTTTATCACATAAGATGGGATTAGTGCCACCCTGCTAAATGGGATTTGGAGTCCCATGGCAAGTTTTTAGCTTCACCCTTAGGGGTAGGTCTGTGGGAATGTGTGGTGAAATGTATAGCTCCTCCCTCTGTGATTCCCACTCTTATTTTTAACTGGGATCTATTTTCAATTGATTAATGATTAATTCTATGTTAATTAATAATTCTATGATTAATTCTATGTTAAGTAAGGAGTTCAGCCAGTGGTATTAAGTAGAGAAGAAAAAAAGAATAAAAAAATAGATAAAGTGAAATAATAAAGTGTTCATCGACAGTCAAGACAAGGGCTCTTCAAGTAATTGCTTCTCATAGTGTCTGTTTCACTTCTACAGATTTCCTTTTAGGTGCTCTGTTAGTTATCACAGATCAGGGAGAACATGATATTTGTCCCTTTGGGACTGGCTTATTTCACTAAATATGATGTTTTCCAGATTCATCCATTTAGCTGTAAATGACTGGATTTCTTTTAACTGCTGTGTAGTATTCCATAGAGTACATATCCCATAGTTTCTTTATCCAGTCTTCTATTGATGACATTTAGGTTGATTCCATGTCTTGGCTGTTGTGAATTGAGCTGCAATAAATATAGAGGTGCAGATGTCTCTTTTATTTGCTGATTTCATTTCCTTTTGGTAAATTCCGAGGAGTGGGATTGATGGGTCATATGGTAGGGCTGTATTCAGATTTCTGAGGTATCTCCAAAATGTCTGTAGGATTTCATTTCATTGCTTGATCTTGAGGCAGAAATGTAGAAAAACCTAGGGGGTAGAGTGCAGAAATAAAGAGAATTGATTAAAACTGCTACTCTGCCTAGGGGGCCCACTCTTATTTTCTACCTACCCCCATAATTATCCCTTTCCTAGGACAGGGGTAAAATGGGCCATCTGCTTGATTCAAGTGAAGTCCTCTAAGATCCAGAAACACCTTCATCCAACTTCCCCCGAAAGAGGTGTCTTCAACCTCCCTCTGCCTTCATGACTTAATCAGTAAACTTAACTGTATCCATATCTGATGATTTCAATAATTCTTAGCTCACCTTGGTCTAAGCTCTTTTCTTCTGTTTTCCTGTCTGCCTTAGAGCCCAAATCACCAAGGTACTGGCACAGAGGTTAAGAGTGTAGTTTCTAGAGTCAGACAGCCTGGCTTCTATCCCCGTTCCTCTGTTTCCTATGTGTAAGACTAGGGACAAATGTAACTACTCTGTGACTCTCATCTGTAAATTGGTGGTAATAAGAGGTAATTTGGAGCTCATAGGCTTCAAACACATAGAAAAGATAAGGAAATAGAAAGGATAATCACGTGGAATGATCAGTTTATGCTGTGCATATGTGTTGAAATTTGTAATGTGCTCCATTAAAATGTACGAATATTACATATTTTAATCCTGTTTTTTTAATTTAAAAAATTTTGGAAAATAGAATTAAAAGACTTTTTTGCAAGAAGTCAAAGTTCATAGTTTTTTTAAATATGCATTTTGAAAACTACTCATATGCATGGATCTCAATTTTTGTGCCAAAATAAAGTTACATTTTAATTTATTTTCCATAAACTTTTTTTTATTTATTTGAAAGAGTTAAAGAGAGAGGTAGAGAGAGAGAGAGAGACTGAAGTCTTCCATCCACTGGTTCACTCCCCAAAAGGCCACAACAGCTGGAGCTAAGCCAATACAGAGCCAGGAGCCAGGAGATTCTTCCAGGTCTTCCACGTGGATGCAGGGCCCCAAGCACCTGGGCCATCCTCCATTGCTTTCCCAAGTACATTATCAGGGAGCTGGATCAGAAGTGAAACAGCCAGGACTTGAATGAATGCCCATATGGGATGCTGGCATTGCAGTTGGTGACTTAACCCACTGCACCACAAACACTGGCTCCTCCATGAACTTTGAAATCCCCTTGTTACCTGTAGGTATTAAAAGCTCTTAGCACAGTGGTTGGTGGTAGTAAATGCCCAGCAAATATTGCTCTTATACGGTGGGGAAATATTCTGCCATTTCCACTGTATCCTTGAGGAGGTAGAAATCTTTGTATATCCAAGCAAGTTCACAGTCCAATTTTGATGATTATTTGTATATCCTTTGGTGGAAAGCAGTGCCAAAAAGCCCTTGGTTTGAGCCTGTATTCCACTCTAGCATCCAGCTTTGGTATTCATGCTCATAGACACTAAAATTCTGCATTTGGACAATAATCCACCTGTGACTCTGAAGATGTTTAGCTTAATCTTTTTTTTTTTCTCTTGGTCCAGCTGTGATACTTAGATTTTCTACAGTATGAAGAAATTCTGCTTGCCATCACATCTCTCTCTTCTGAGACCTTTTAGACACAAAGGTAGTCAGATACGATTTAGTTATCTCCCCAACCCCTCCTCCATCCTCCATTTTACAGTTATGTCACCAGAAATCAGAGAGGTATACATATGCACAAGGTTATAAATCACCCTAGTGTAAGTATGGCATTCTTTTTGCAGGGGCCTTGAGCTAAAGAATCTCTGAATTTTAATTTG
The DNA here is from genome assembly GCA_949820135.1 of Sylvilagus floridanus. Taxonomy (NCBI): domain Eukaryota; kingdom Metazoa; phylum Chordata; class Mammalia; order Lagomorpha; family Leporidae; genus Sylvilagus; species Sylvilagus floridanus. Next base: position 86,431,185 of record OX463223.1, read on the forward strand.
TCCTTTTTTCTACTTGGCTGGAAACTCTTTAAAGAAGGTGGCTAACTCATTCTTTTTTGTGTGTACTTCCACAGCTCTGGGTGAACCAGGAGGATGGGGTGGAGGAAGGGCCCAGTGATGTACAGAATGGGCACCTGGACCCCAACTCAGACTGCCTTTGTCTGGGCCGGCCACTACAGAACCGGGACCAGATGCGGGCCAACGTCATCAATGAAATCATGAGCACTGAGCGTCACTACATCAAGCACCTCAAGGACATTTGTGAGGTAGTATGGTAGTGCATTTGGAGGCATGCAGGGTAGGGTGGAGGGCACTTCCATGAAGAAATGACATCTCTCCTGGGCTGTGCCTGTGACAGTCCCAAGGACAGGAAACAGGAAAGGGTAACTGAACTGGCTTTCCAGATGCTATTCAATGGAGTTAATTGAATCCTTAGAAATTTTTGGATTTCTTAATCACTCTGTTTCTCACCTTTTCTCTGTCTCTCTTATTCTATTATTCATAGTCATTTTCTCTCTTGTTTATCTCTCCACTCTCTCCCATCTCTGTCTCTCTGTCCTTCTCTTACCTAAATCTCTATCTTTATCCTCTTGGTTTGTAATCCACTTGCTGCCACTCTATGTAAGAGCCTAATAACCTCACTCATTAAAACAAAACACATCTCTCTTCAAGACAATGATTCATAGACTTGAACATTCACCAGAGTCTCTGGGGGAGCTTGTTAAGCATCGTTCCAGCCCCTTCACCCCTGCCACTCAAGTTGAGAATTATGAGTCTGAGCTAAGGCATAAACATCTCTAAGCTTAATGAGCATCCCTAGTGATAACTGCTGCTACTAGTCCTGTCTCACTTGGAGAACACTGGTTGTAGGCTTGAGCAAAGAAGAGCTCGTAGAAAGAAATCTACATCAGATAAACATTGTATGGACAAGCATTGACTTCTTCAGTATTTCCCTGAAGTATGTCATTTTGCTGTGCCCCTACATTCCCACACTCCAGGGTTGTGTTTCTATATTCCCTAACACCGTTCTCTTCCTTCTCAGTCCTAAGTGGAAGTGAGGACTTTTATTCTCACATTCTCTTGAGTTCAGTAGAAGCAAGTTGGCATTTTCAAAGGCTGTTTTACTAAACAGTAAGAGGAAGCCAGTGAGAAATGGAGAAAGGATATGTTTAAGACACACACAAACACACACACTCCCAGTTACAGCTTTCTTCTTGATCTAGAGAAAATTTTTCGGCCGGCGCCGTGGCTCAACAGGCTAATCCTCCGCCTTGCGGTGCCGGCACACCGGGTTCTAGTCCCGGTTGGGGCGCCGGATTCTGTCCCGGTTGCCCCTCTTCCAGGCCAGCCCTCTGCTGTGGCCCGGGAGTGCAGTGGAGGATGGCCCAACTGCTTGGGCCCTGCACCCCATGGGAGACCAGGAAAAGCACCTGGCTCCTGGCTCCTGCCATCGGACAAGCGCGGTGCGCCGGTCGCAGCGCGCCAGCCACGGCGGCCATTGGAGGGTGAACCAACGGCAAAAGGAAGACCTTTCTCTCTGTCTCTCGCTCTCACTGTCCACTCTGCCTGTAAAAAAAAAAAATAAAATAAAAATAAAAATAAAATAAAAATTTTCTTTTTTTTTTCTTTTTTTAAACTTTATTTAACAAACACAAATTTCCAAAGTACAGCTTTTGGATTACAGTGGCTTCCGCCTGTCATAACTTATAACTTCCCTCCCACCCGCACTGCTCCCATCTCCCGTTCCCTCTCCATTCCATTTGCATCAAGATTCATTTTCAATTATCTTTATATACAGAAGATATATTTAGTATAAATTAAATAAGGATTTCAACAGTTTGCACCCACACCAAAACACAAAGTGTAAAATACTGTTTGAGTACTAGTTATAGCGTTTGAATCTTTTTTGTTCAGTTTCCCATTAGAGGAGGGGTCAAGTCCTACTTTCTGTCCCCTAACCTGGGGGCCATTTAGGGTCAGTGGTACAGCTGTAACATTTTTCAGAATGCTCATTTCTCTAGGACAGTGCTGACAGTAGAACTTTCTGCAGTGATGAAAATGTTCTCTGTCTTCCCTCTCTAATGCAGTAAGCCACTAACCAAACATTTGTGGCTGTTGAGCACTTGAAATATGGCTAATATGACTGAGAAATGAAAATTAAATTTTATTTAAATTTAATTAATTACATGTGACTAGTGACAGTCACATTGTACAGTGTAGATCTAAAAAGACCAAGGCCAAGGACTGGGGCCCTTAACTTTCTTCACCTTAACTCTTTTCCTTACCCTTTCTGAGTCATCCTTCATGAAACAGTAAGATGAAGCAGAAAGAACATGAGCACTGGGGACATGGAGTGCTGGCTTTCACATACTAACTAGACACTAATTAACCTTGAAGACATCCCTTAGCCCTCTGACCTTCAATCTTCTCATTTGTCCAATGGACTTTATTATACAAACATCTTAAGGTTACTGGGGAAAATAAGTAAATATAAAATTGTAATAACCTATAAGTATTTAGGAGAAGAGAGTTTCCCTCTCCTTTCTCTCTCTACTCATCCATATAATTTTCTTATTCCCTCCTTTCGACAAATGTCTGATATTTAAAAACAAAATTCTCCTCTAGAATGTGCTATATGATGTTGGACATCAAGCTAACAACATGTCATTTATGCAGTGAACTTTCAGTGACATTCAACTCCATACCAGGTCCTGGGCATAGCTCCTATGCTCAAAATGTTATACTCTTTGAACCAGTGGATGAAAGACATCTCTCTCTCTCTCTCTCTCTCTCTCTCTGTCCTTCTCTCTGTGTGTAACTCTGCCTTTCAAATAAATAAATAAATCTTTATAAAAAATGTTATACTCTAGACCACTGGCATGCATCTGTGTCACCTGGGAACTTGTCAGGAATATAACATTTTTAGCTCTAACCCAGACCTACTGAATCAGATTCTATATCTTAATAAGATTCCCAATTGATGTACAACATGTATTCAAGTTTGAGAAGCATTACTCCAAAATGATAGATGTATTACAGTGTCATAGGGCCTGTAATAAGAGTAAGTACAGTCTGTTCTCCACTTGATAGCCAAGGGAAGATATCAAAAACCTTCCACTGGCTTACCGTCTTCTGAAGTAAAAGCCAAAATTCGATTACTTATAAGGCTCTGTATGGCCAATCTCTTATTACCTCTATGACTTCATCTCTTGCTCCTTTTACCCATGCACTCACCACACCAGCCACACTGGCCTGCTATTCTTTCAATGTGCCTGTCATGTTCCCACCTCAGAATTTTTGCTCTGATTCTTCTCTCCGCCTGGAGCATTCATCCTCCAGATGTCTATGTAGCCCCCTTCCTCACCTCTTTTAGTCTTTACTCAAATATTATCTCCTTGAGACTTTCGTGACTATTTTGTTTAAATTTGTGACCTTGCAGTACCTTTCCCCCTTTCCTGCCTTATTTTTCTTCATTACACCTATAACTAGCTGACATATTTTACTTATATATTTTAGTTATTGTTTAGCTCTCCTACTAAAATGCAAATTTCTTAAGGAGCAAGGGTTTTTATCTGTTGGTTTTACTAATTCATTTCCCCTAGCACAGTGCCTGGCACATAGTAGATGCTCCATTTATTGTTATTTAAATTTACAAATGAAATATAATTTTTAAAATATTTTATTTATTTACTTGAGAGGTAGAGTTACAGACAGTGAGAGGGCGAGACAGAGAGAAAGGTCTTCTGTCCATTGGTTCACTCCCCAAATGGCCGCAATGGCTGGAGCTGCACCGATCCGAAGCCAGGAGCCAGGTGTTTTCTCTCAGTCTCCCACGCGGGTGTAAGGGCCCAAGGACTTGGGCCACCTTCCACTGCTTTCCCAGGCCATAGCAGAAAGCTGGATTGGAAGAGGAGCAACCAGGACTAGAACCGGTGCCCATATGGGATGCTGGTGCCACAGGCGGAGGATTAACCTACTGCGCAACTGCTCTGGCCCCATAAAATATAATTGCTCATGTTCATGTACTAGTTTGTTTGACAAAGTACATTCACATTGTGTTCCACTTTATCATCAATGAAAACAAAGATTGTTGTTGTTATTCCTATTTTCTACATAAGTAGATTGAGTCTCTTAGAAGTAAAATATTTTCCCAGAGTTTCTAGGTACTAGCCAAGTGTGAGTACTTCAGTCTTAGATGATCTATTCCCAATTTCCAAACATCTTTGCCTTTCCCCACAGGGCAGAGGCTCAAGAAAGCTGTGGAAGTGTACCTCTTTCCAGAAGTTGAAACTTCTACTTTGAATCTACTTTGAGAACTTGCCCAGTCCAGACAACCCAATCAAAGCTCTTGTTTAAAATCTATTGGGAGCTATCTTTCTGTGCTGTCCCACAACTACAGATGTCAGAGAGGATTAGAAAAGTTCTGTCTAGCCGCCTAGGGTGTATCACCTGTAAACTAAAGCTGTTATAAACAAATGACTTATCAGAAAAACTACCAGACTCAGAATTGGGAGTCACAGATTCAGGTTCCACCTGGGTCACTTGCTGGAGAACCTCAGGTGATTTTTTTTCCACTCTGGGCCTTGTTTCTGCATCTCTATACTGAGCAGATTGGAGCAGGTACTGTTTAAATGACGTCTGGCTTTTTGGTTCCATAAAATGTAGATATGTCCTCAGTAGAGAAAACTATAATAGTGAGCCAAGTTACCTCTTCATTTTCTGCCTCTTCCTCCTTATTGCCAATGGAGGCACATCTTACTCAACTGTGAATGTGTTAACATGACATAATCTATTTTTTCTGAAGGTAAAGGAGAGATCTAAACACTTCTCACTCTTGTACTTGTTGAAGGGGACACTGTATTTAACATAGAAAAAAAAAACCCTCACACTATCTATTAGAGAAACTTTTTTTTTACTCGTGGGAGCAGAAACTCCTTTGTGATCACTTAAATCACAGCATCCTCGTTTTATAAATGAGGAAGTAGAAAAGAAGGTGATTATTAATCAAAGTGATTCAGTGAGGTTAGTAAGAGAACAGGTCTTTTTAAATGAGTTCTCTGAAGAAGAACTCATTCTTCTTTCTAAACTCAGTCATATAAAAATTACCCTTGGTTTAGTTCTAGATCACCTTGACTGATTATGGGCATGCCTCTTGTAATGTTAGAACTCATATTATAATCAAGGAAACTGAGGCACAAGGCAAGCAGAACTAAACATACCTTATAAAGATGTCTTGTCGGTCTCTCTTGAAGCAAATAAACTCAGTTATCCCCTACATGTAAAACAAATTCTATACTCAGATGTCTCCAGTGAAGCTGGCCTCATTTCCCTCAGTCATCTTTATTTTTGTCTGATTATCCTTCACCATAAAGAAAGGCTTCCTTAAATCGTACCAGGTTTATTATGCCTTAGCTTCAAGCCATTTCCCATTGATATATTTAAGCTTAGAATTTCAAACGTATTAGCCATTTGGGTTTCTCCTTTCTGAGAATTGCCTATCCCAGTACTTCCCAAATGTCTTTACATATTGACACACACAGAGAATGAACACTTTATATAAATTAGTAATATTTTTATAATATATTATATTAAAAGTAGCCAATGAGTGGCCAGCCCAAGGATTTATGCCTGCCTTCATACCTACCTATCCATACCACCAAGACACTCCAGGCCCTTTCCTATCCTTTCTTTGCTCATTTTCCTCCAGTTTCTCATATTTTTCTTGATGATTTATAGGAGTTCCTTGTATATTCCAGTAATTAATTCATTGTCAGTTTTTCGGGTCAGAAATATATTCTTCCTGTCATCCTTTAATGGTTTTATTTCATTTGAAGAGTTTCCCTTCTCAAGAAGGGGAAGGAGGAAGGAAAAGAAAATCACCAGTTTGAACAGTCTGCTCCTTAATTACCTTCAGCCATCATTATTCTGGGAAGAACTTGTCATTTTGCATTTATTCAACCAATATTTATTGAGTTTCTACTTTGTACCTGGTACTCAAATAAATTCTGATGATACAGTGGTAAATAAGATAACTGTGGTCATCATCCATAAAGATGATATGAGTCTAATTTTCTTTAAATACTCTTCAAGATGTTTGTCAAGTCTCATGTCCAGCTTCAGGCTTTCAGGCTATATATATGTATATGTATATATGTATATATATATATATATTTATATATATATATATGATATTTTGGTGCAGTGGGTTAAGCTGCTGCTTGGAACACCCCCATCCTATATCAGTGTGCCTAGGATTGTGTTTCGCTTCCACCTCTGATCCAAGTTCCTACTATTGCACCTTGGAAGCACCAGATGATAGTTCAAGTGTTTGAATCCCTGCCAGTCATGTGGAAGATGAACTTCCTGGCTTCTGAATTTGATCTGCTCTGACCCTTCCTGTTGGAGCATTTGTTGAGTGAATAAGTGAATAGATTGGTCTTTCTCTCTCAGCCTTTAAAATAAATAATAAAAATGACCAAATATTTAATATATCAATATGAAGTTCCTAGAGCATCAGAACTCAAAGAGGATATGGAAATCTTTTCTGTTGTGTTCATTTTAGAGATGGAGGCAACTGGCATCTAGACTTGGGAGGGTCTTCCCTAAAAAGGTTTTCCAAATCCTAGATGATCCAGAGACTCTTTGAGCCATACTGTTTCCCAGCATTCTTTGGGATCTTCTCTGCAAATCTTCAATATGGTTTAAATCCCATGTCAAAGCACTACTTTGAGATCAGTGCAATAGATCTCAACTTGTCGAACAGCCCTTGTGAATTTAGGAACAAAGTTGTTAAATGCATGAACAACCTTTCTTGGCTGTTAACATGGCAATGCCAGGGCTGATTCTTTCCAGTTGTAATTGATGTGATTACCTTGTGGCCTGCAAGGCTTGAATCAGTTCACATCTAGTGTCATAATGCACAATGTTACTTCTTAGCATTTAGATGGAGTCTAGGGGTTTTTGAAGCATGCCTGAGAGTAAGAGCCACAGATCTCTTCTGCTCCCTCTACCCTGTGACAGGCTCTCAGAGATCCCCTGAGTCTTTGACAACAGGACAACCAGACTGATTCCCTCTACCATTCTTCATGGTGTTGCTTTTCAGGCCTCTCCATACCCTGCTTACTTCCCTTTGGTTCTTTTCTTTTTAGAATTAAAAGGTAAGTTTATTTTGGTATTAAAAATTGAAATACATAGGTAGATTTTCATAATATACATTTCCATGAAGTATTTGAAGCCTCTTGTGTATATCATCCTGATATGAAAATACACAACATAATTTGAAAACTACAAAAGATTTAAATAGACATTTCACCAAAGAAAATATATTAAAAACTAACAGGCGGCCAGCACCATGGCTCACTTGGCTTTTTCCTCCGCCTGTGGCGCCGGCACCCCAGGTTCTGGTCCCAGTTGGTGCACTGGATTCTGTCCCGGTTGCTCCTCTTCCAGTCTAGCTCTCTGCTGTGGCCCGGGAGGGCAGTGGAGGATGGCCCAAGTGCTTGGGCCCCTGCACCCGCGTGGGAGACCAGGAGGAGGCACCTGGCTCCTGGCTTCGGATCAGCGCAGCGCAGTGGCCGTGGCGGCCATTTGGGGAGTGAACCAACGGAGGGAAGACCTTTCTCTCTCTCTCTCTCACTGTCTAACTCTACCTGTCCAAAAATAAATAAATAAATAAATAAATAACAGGCATATGAATTGGTGTTCAGCATTGTTGGGAAGATACGAATTGAAACCATATGAAATACCACCAAAAGATTGTAATAAAAAAATTCGACAATGCCAAGTGTTGGTGGGGATATGGTGAAAATAGGGCCTTCAGTCATTGCAGGTGGGAGTGTAAAATGGCACAGCCACACTGGAAAGATGCTTGGTAGTTTCTCTAAAAAGTTAAACAGAGTTACCCCACGACTCAGCATTACTACTCACAGTTATCTGTCTGAGAGAAAGAAAAGCATTTGTCTACACAAAGATGTGTGTGTATCACAGCCCTTTGGCTCTTGAAAAGAGAAGCTTAGAATTGAATGCTGCCCTCCAGCAGTGGTGTGATTGCTTCCCGTTTCCCCTTTTATTTCTGCCTCTCAATTTGTTTTTTTCCTTTTCCTAACTTAAAATTGCATTAGGGTTTCTAGCAGTCACATTTTACTGCCAACACATCATCTGAAACTCAGAAACTCTAAAAGTGAATGAATGAGAAGAGACAAGTATTGATTGACCCCTATCCAAACCTCTGCTCATCACCACCATGGAAAATTTGATAATTATTAGACTAGCTAAAATAAGAGAATAAAAATAATAATAAAAGCAAGACTCCATGTTACTAGTCATCTATCCTGGCTTTTTCTCTCCCAGAAACCTAAGCAGTTACATATGACATAAACATTGAGGGTGCCATTTTGGGTTTTCTGACTACTCTTATATTCTTAGGTCCTATCCATCCCTTATCACCTTGATAGGCCATTTACTAAATATTATTTGTAATTCTTTAAACCAGTTATGTGCCTTACATACTAGTGCTTGAGACTATCTTGAGAAGACATCGTATTCCTCCTTGCCCAACCCCCAAATACGTACACCTCCTTGATAATAGTGTACACAGGGAAACCTTCTTAAAACCGTATTTTCTTTACAGTCTTTGGTTAAGACTTTTCCCCAATTTTTTAAAAAGATTTTAGTTATTTATTAGACAGGCAGAGTTACAGACAGATAGAGGGAGAGGCAGAGAGAAAGGTCTTCCATTCACTGGTTCACTCCCCAAATGGCTGTGACAGCCAGAGCTGGGCCGATCCAAACCAGGACCCGGGAGCTCCTTCAAGGTCTCCCACATGGGTTCAGGGACCCAAGCACTTAGCCTATCTTTCGTTGCTTTCCCAGACCATTAGCAGAGAACTGGATTGGAAGAGAAGCTAGAATACCAGTTGGTGCCCATATGGGTTGCCAGAGCCAAAGATGGATGCTTAGCTTACTACACCACAATGTCGGCCCCTCCCCAATTATTTTTAAAGATCTATTTTAATTATTTGAAAGGCAGAGTTACACAGAGAGAGAAGAGACAGAAAGGTCTTTTCATCTGCTGGTTCACTCCCCAAATGGCCACAACAGCCAGGGCTGGGCTGGGCCGAAGCTAGGAGCCAGGAGTTTCTTCTGGTCTCCCACGTGGTTGCAGGGGCCCAAGCATTTGGGTCATCTTCTGCTACTTTCACAGGTGCATTTGCAGGAAGCTAGACTGGAAGTGGAGCATCCGGGGCTCATATGGATGCAATCATTGCATGCACTGGCTTTATCTGCTACACCATGATGCCAGCCCCCATTTCCCCCATTTTTAATCATGAAAATGAAAAGAAACATTCAAGGAGGTTTAAAAATATGAACAAAATCAATCAGAATTCACCAAATACAACAGCTCTTGCATAATACTTTCAAATCTGTCCATATATATATATGCATATAAAGGGATGTATATATATGATATATATATGTATATATGTAAATGGTCATGATCATAGGGATGTACCACTTTATGTTCTGCTTTTAAACATTATATCATCAGTATTCATCTGTACTTCTATAGTTTTCCTAATTATCATTTTAATGTCTATGTAATATTGCATCAGGTTAAATGTATTAGAATATATTGATGATGTAGCTTTAAAAACCATAGTTGAGGGGCCAGTGCTGTGGTGTAGAAAGTTAAGCCTCTACCTGTAATGTCAACATCCCATATGGGCACTGATTTGAGTCCCAGCTGCTCCACTTCTGATCCAGTTCCCTGCTAATGCATCTGGGAAAGCAGCATAATATGGCCCAAGTACTTTGTCCAAGTACTTGCTCCCACATGGGAGACTCAGAAGAAGGTCCTGGCTCCTGGCTTCCACTGGGCCCCGGTTTTGGCCCCAATTGAGGACTGTACTGTCATGGGCAGTTGGAGAGTGAACCAGCAGATAGGAGACCAATCTCCCAATTTCAATCTCTGTCTCCTTTCTCTTCCCATCCCCCTTTATCTCTAATATACAAATAATTTAAAAATCCAACAGTTGATCAAACACTCCAGTGTCTCACCATCCTGTGGACGGTTATATTCTTTTTTTTTTTAATGTTAAGACTGGATAGTAGAAACACTTTTTTTTTAAATGTATTTATTTATTTGAAAGAGAGTTACAGAGAGGCAGAGGCAGAGAGAGAGTGGACCATCTGCTGGTCCACTTCCCAGATGGCCACAATGCTCGGAACTGTGCAGAACTGAAGCCAGGAGCCAGGACCTTCTTCCAGGTCTCCCACGAGAGTGCAGGGGCCCAATGACTTGGGCCATCTTCTACTGCTTTTCCAGGCCATAGCAGAGAGGTGGATCAGGAGTGGAGAAGCTGGGACTCGAACCGGCACACATATGAGATGCCGGCACTGCAGGTGTTGGCTTTACCTCACTACACCACAGCGTCGGCCCCAACAGTTATATTCTTCTAATATCAAGTTTAACATTCCTTTCATAGTACGCTTGGGAAATTAGGAATCTGTACTGACATTTCCATTCATTCTCTTTTCCAGGGATTAAGTTCTTCCTTTTCATTTGTGTTATACTTTATGCTAAATTGAACTGTATTTTTTTTGTTTCATTTTGAGGATTTTGTGGTATTTGGTTCCTTCCTTAACACTTTTCAAATGGGAGCCATGGACAAAGCTGTTAAGTATTTCCTGAACTGACTTCCCAGGGGATGAATGAGGTGTTTAGGCTGGCCTCTTTTGTCTCCAAATGCTACTCACCACCAGTGCCTACAGCTTACCCAGAGGTGACATGCTGAATATGACACTTACCAATTTTACCCTCAGCTGGGCTTCCCAGACATATATAAGGAGAAAAAACAGCAGAGGTGAGAAGCCAGTGATTCATTAATTAGATGCTTAATGATCAGATGATAAGCTTACTGCTCTCCCTGTTCCACTGTAGCTAAGACATTTCCAAAATTGATTGCGTGTGTGTGTTCATGTGTGTGTGTGTGAGTGTGTGTGTGAGAGAGAGAGAGAGAGAGAGAGAGAGAGAGAGAGAGACATGCAGACACATAGATAGACTAGGTTCTGGGAGTTTCATATTAGGCATGGGCTTACAGCTGTTTATTGCTTCTGTTTCTATTACTAAAAGACTGATTTCTAGGCAGGCAGAAACGGTTAGAGAGCCACTTCAGTAAAAGGAGTGGGGCTGAAAGGATATTCTAGGGATAGAGCATATCTTCTTCCTGGTCAAGGATTGAATATGCAAGATATGAAAGCAGCAGCCGTTAGTTTAATAGATGTCAACGCAAGCACAGGCTAACTATTTGCAAACTGTTGAAGGATTGGTTGAATTGGAGGGTAAGAAGAGATAGAGAAGTGAGATTTTTGGTAGGAGTTAGTAAAGAGATTTTATACCAGGGATGAGAATCTTCCTGGAGTATGTGCAGCTGACCTTGTTGGCAGCTACATTAAGGGAGACAAATGAAGCTAAGGGATAGGACCAAATGTAGTAATGGCACTCCTCATAAAAAGGGACTCAGCACTTAGGAAAGGTTAAGAAAATTGCACTTAATATTTATATGAAAGCAAATGACTATAATTCACTTTCACCAAGAGCATTTTTGTATGCTATTGATTTCTTTTTTCTTTTCTTTTCTTTTCTTTTCTTTTTTTTTTTTGACAGGCAGAGTGGACTGTGAGAGAGAGAGACAGAGAGAAAGGTCTTCCTTTCGCCGTTGGTTCACCCCCCCCCAATGGCCGCTGCGGCCAGCACGCTGATCTGATGGCAGGAGCCAGCTGCTTATCCTGGTCTCCCACGGGGTGCAGGGCCCAAGCACTTGGGCCATCCTCCACTGCATTCCCGGGCCACAGCAGAGAGCTGGTCTGGAAGAGGGGCAACCAGGACAGAATCCGTTGCCCCGACCGGGACTAGAACCCGGTGTGCCGGCGCCTCAAGGCGGAGGATTAGCCTGTTGAGCCACGGCGTCGGCCAATGCTATCATTTCTTTCTTTCTTTCTTTTTTTTTTTTATAAAGCTTTTATTTAAAGAATATAAATTTCCGAAGTACAGCTTATGGATTACAATGGCTACCCCCCCCATAACTTCCCTCCCACCCGCTACCCTCCCCTTTCCCACTCCCTCTCCGCTTGCATTCACATCAAGATTCATTTTCAATTCTCTTTATACACAGAAGATCAGTTTAGTACATATTACGTAAAGATTTCAACAGTTTGCCCTCACATAGAGACACAAAGTGAAAATACTGTTGGAGTACTAGTTATAGTATTAATTCGCAATGTACAGCACATTAAGGACAGAGATCCTACATGATTTTTTTTTTAAAAAAATGATTAATTATCTATGCAATTTCCAATTTAAATTGGAAATGCTATCGTTTTCTAATGAGGACAATAACCATTAGTTAAAAATCCATGACAGAATTGAACACCCTGTTTGACTGACACATAGACTGTGGCTATGTTTTTGTTTTTACCCTGACTTACACTGTGCTCTGAATCTGGCTATGTTAACTCAGTAGTCCCTTTCTCAGTCAAGGATTTCTTCCCTTTTTCTCTTTTAGTGGTTAGCTGTATTAAGACATGTGTTATTCTCAAATGAGTCCTGAACACCTGCTCTGTAAAAAATACCACACCTAGACACTGAAGAACTTGCTGGCTGAGCTCATCCAAATGATCTCTCCTGGCCAGCTACCTTAGATACCTGAAACACTTGCTTTAAGAAATCGTTTGACTGTGGCCAGCATCGTGGCATAGTGGGTTAAGTTGCTGCCTCTGATGCTGGCATCCTATATGGGCACTGGTTCAAGTCCTGGCTGCTCCACTTCCAATTCATCTCACTGCTAATCGGCCTGCAAAAGCAGCACATGATCCAACTGCTTGAGTTCCTGCACCCACATGGAAGTTGCCCAGGGAGTTCTAGACTCCTGGATTAGACCTGGCCCAGCCCTGGCCATTAAGGCCATTTGGGGATTGAAACATTAGATGGAAGATTTTCCTCTCCCTCACCCTCTTCCTCGCTCTCCCCCTTTCCCTCTCTGTAACTCTGACTTTCAAATATAAAAATGTGTTTTAAATAAGTGCTTGATTTTGTTAATTCTTGTTCCCTTATGGGAAATTTTCCTGCCCTGGCCTCTGTTGCCAAATTGTTATCACTATTATTATAACATTTTGCATCGGTCTTAGAAGGAATAGAACTTGAGAGATGTGAATCGATCTAGCTAAACCAACAACTACTAAGATGAGTGAAACTGTGCTCAATGAACTTCCAGAAAATGATCCTTTAACTTTTGGGTTCTTTGTCATAGGGTATGGTGGGGAAAGCCCTATGCTCTGGTGCCTTTTCACTCTGAAGACCTTTGCTAGAGCTGTAACATTCCAAGTTACTCACTGGTCAAGTGATTCCCTTCTCTAAACCTCATTCTCCTCGTATGAAAAATGGAAATGACTATTCTTCATGGAACTGAAATGAGGCTCCCAAGTACTTAGGAAGTAGTAAAGCCCTCTGAGAGTGGGAGACAGCCTCATTCTGGGCTTTTCCTTTGTCTGCAGGGCTACCTGAAACAGTGCCGAAAGAGAAGGGACATGTTCAGCGATGAGCAACTGAAGATAATCTTTGGGAACATTGAGGACATCTACAGGTTTCAGATGGGCTTTGTGAGAGACCTGGAAAAACAGTACAACAATGATGACCCCCACCTCAGCGAGATAGGACCCTGCTTCCTGGAGCACGTAAGCATCTTACCCCTTTGAGGAGGCTTTTGAGAAACCTTAGGAAACAACAGAAGGAAAGTCTGAGCTGTCTCTTTCTGTTCAGTTGTTTTGTTATGTGGTAGAGGATTGGTTTCTCTCTGGCTCTGATTTTGAACCTCAATCTCTGGCCAGGGTATGAGTACTTAGAAAAGTGTTATGATTTAACCTGGGATTCTCTTTCTTTACCATTCCCTTCTCATCTCCTTGTCTTCCTAGACGGTTTCCAGTAGGATTTTTTTCTACAGTTTGTTCTGTTCCTGTCGAATTCAGTCTCCATGAGTCCCAGTGTTTTGGGGTTGGGGGACTCAACATATTCATTGCACTGAATATCCATGAACTGAAAAATAAGAGGGACCATGGTTAGCAAGAAAGTAGGCTCCCACAAGGTATTTATTAGAGATCAGTGGGAGGGGAAGTGACAAGGGGAAGAGACCATAGGCTTAGCAGCAGGAGTACTAGGAAACAGGACAGTGAGGACTATGCCCTGTGCCTGTAATGACCATCTGAATAACTTTGGCCAAGTCCCTTATCCTCTTTGGGCTTCAGCTTCCTCATCTAGAATATGAGAAAGTTTCATTGTATGACCTCGGTGATTCCTTTATATCATTTGGGTCTCATTCATAAGTAACCTTGTTTTCCTTTATGAAGTATTTATTTTTAAAGAGGTAATATATGCTCATGATACAAGATTCAAATGATATACAAATGTGCACCTAAAAGAAAGTCATTTTGGAAAATTAACTGCTTTGCTTAAGGGAGTCCATAAGCAGTGATTGATAGGAGAAGTCCTTGCTATGATTTCTTATAGCCAAAGGATCCAAAGCAAAATCAGGAGTAGGAAAAGGCACGTGGCATGAAGTCCAGAGGGAACAAGGCACAAACTTCCAAGAGACTTCATCCCCAGTAGAGTAACATAGTGTGCACTAAATTCTTTTAGGATTGAGTTATGACAACACGTGAAATGTCTGCCAGAGAAACTCATTAGAAACTCAGTGTCCAAGGTTTCAATGGGAGGCTGCTCATGTAGGCACCCTCTACTAGCATCTACCAGCTTCCCAGATTCACAGGAGAGCAGGTATTCACCATAAACCACAGGCAGTCTAGGCACAGCAACTCACTCTTGTCAGAGAATGGTGGAGAACCCTCTTGAGATCCCATTACAAGATGCCAGTCAATGGGAATCCTATCAAGCTGGTCTTTCTAAAGATAGCAGTCTCAGGCCTGATATGGTAACTTCCTCCTGCATGGTATGAAAACTGTTTCAGTAATTCCAGAAAGCCTCTGGGCAGTAATTACAAAAGCCCAGTGTGAGTATAACCTAGTGGTTCCATTCCTAAATGTGTATCTCAGAGAAATTCTCACAGAAGTCCAGAGAGAACATATACAAGGCTGTTGATTACATGACAGTGTTGTTTGTGGTAGAGTACACTTAGAAGCAACTTAGGAATTGATCACTAGGGAGATGGATAAGAAACATATGGGTGATACTTACTGGAGGTTGTGATAGCAAGAAATAAATGCATGAGAGTACTTCAGAAAATTTGTGGAAAATGGAATTAAAATAAGTTTATTTTAGTTCAAAAATCTTAAAATTTATACTTTTTATAATATAAAATGATATATAAAATGCTGATTCTGTTTTTTTAAGATTTATTTATTTATTTGAAAGGCAAAGTAACAGAGAGAGAGAGACAGAGACAGAGACAGAGAGATCTTCCATCCTCTGGTTCTCTCCCCAAATGACCACAATAGCTGGAGCTGGTCCAGTCTGAAGCCAGGAGCCAGGAGCTTCTTCTAGGTTTCACATATGGGTGCAGGGGCCCAAACACTTGAGCTGTCTTCCACTGCCTTCCCAGCACATTATCAGGGAACTGGATTAAAAGTGGAGCAGCCAGGATGCCAGTGCTGCAGGCTTCAACTTAATCCACTATGCCATAGCGCTGGTCACTAATATACATTTTTCATTAACCTTTTGATGACCCTTTGTATGCATAGATTTCAAATTTTTGCATCCATTTTCTTTGAAGTTTTTGAAGTACCCTCATATGTACCTTCTAGCAACATACTGATATTACAAATATAGTATTCAGTAGGGGAAGTAGAATGTACACCAGTGTTTCCCAACTGAGGGCCTCCCTGTATATGAGGTATACAACATATACAGAGTTCAGAGTTTCTACCTAATAGACACCAGTAATACTCCCTCCCATAGTTGTGATAAGCAAAAATGTCAACAGACACTGTTGGATATCCTCTGGGGAACAAAAATAACTGCTAATCTATTGAAATGACTGTATGCGTTTGCTTTTTAATCTAATCTATTAATGTGATTAATTTGTATTGGTTAATTTCCATATATTAAATGAATGCTGTATTACTGGGATAAACTCCACCTAATCAGATCGTTTACCCTTTTATTAATTCTGTCATTGCCCCCTTCCAATTTCATTTTTAGCAGCTTTATTTATGTACAAATTACATACAATAAGTCACCAATTTTAAGTGTGTATTTTAATGAGTTTATATATAGTTGTATATACCATCATTATAATCAATATATAGAATATTTCTATCACTCTCTTTGTTATCTCTGCCCCTACCTTCACTTCCTGGGAAACGCTGATCTGCTTTTTTAGTATTATAACTTTGCTTTTTCTAGAATGTCATATAGTGGAATAAAAAATAAGCACTCATTAATGTTTAACTTCTTTCATTAACATAATACTACTCTTCACCCACATCACTGTTTGTATCTATTAATGATCATCTAGGTTGCTTCTGGTTTTGCACTGTTGTGATCATTCTGGTATAAAATTTTTAAATAATATATGTATTTTTTCTTGGTAATACCTAGGGTTGATTTCTTGGTCTCATGGTAGGTGTTTCCTTAACTTTATAAGACAATGCCAAACTGATTTTCACAGTTGCTATACCAATTTTCTCACTAATAAAAGAATTTGAGCTGGTTCAAATGCTTATCAACACTTTATATTGGATTTTAAAATTTAAGCCATTTTAATAAATGTGTAGAGTGGTATCTTACTATGGTTTTAATTTATATTTTCTTTAAATTTTTATTTATTTTTACTTGCATGAAAGACATAGAGACAAAGGCAGAATCTGTCGGTTCACTCACCAAATGCCCACCACAAGGGCCACAAAATCCAGGCTGAAGCAGGAACCCAGAACTCAGTCCAGGTCTCCATATGTGTGGCAGAGACCTAAATACTTGAGCAATGTATGTACTGCCTCTCAGGGTGTGCATTATCAGGAAACTGTAATTGGAAATGAAGCTGGGACTCAAAACACAGCCACGTGGATATGGGATGCAGGCCACTAAATTTACATTTTCTAATGGATAATTATATTGAGCATCTTTTTAATGTTTATATTTGCCATCTGCATAAAACCCTTGGTAAATATCTGTTCATTTAATTTGCTTATTTTATTTCTTATTAAAATTATGTATTTGACAGAGAGGCAGAGATAGAAAGAGTGAGACAGAGAGAGCTCCCATCCACTGATTAATACTCCAAATGCCTCCTCAAACAGCCAGGCCTGAGCCAACCAAAAGCAGGGAGCTAGAAATTCAATCTGTTTCTCTGATATGAGTGGCAGGGACCCAACTACTTGAGCCATCACCTGGTGTCTCCCAAGGTGTGCATTAGTAAGAAGCTGGAGTTGGCAAGCAGCAGAGCCAGGACTTCAACCCAGGCACTCTGGTAGGAGATGCAGAAGTCCCAAGTGGCATGTTAACTTCTGTGCCAAATGCCCATTTCTCTTTTGCCTATTCTTAAGTTTGCTATTTGTTTTCTTTTTTTAAAGATGTATTTATTTTTTTGAAAGTTAGAGTTACACACAGAGAGAAGGAGAGGCAGAGAGAGAAAGAGAGATCTTCCATCTGCTGGTTCACTCTCCAATTGGCTACAATGGCCGGAGCTGCACCGATCCAAAGCCAGGAGCCAGGAGCTTCTTCTGGGTCTGCCACATGAGTGCAGGGGCCCACTTCTACTGGTTTCCCAGGCCATAGCAAAGAGCTGGATCAGAAGAGGGACAGCCGGAACTCAAACTGGTGACAGTACTGCAGGCCATGGCTTTACCCGCTATGCCACAGCGCAGGCACCTGTTTTCTTATTTTGAATTTTTGATAGCTCTTTATGTATTCTGTCTACAAATCATTTGAAAGATGTTATTGAGGGGCTGGTAGGGCATGGCTTAGTAGATTAAGCTGCCACCTTTGACGGCAACATTCCATATTTTGTGTCCTGGCTGCTCCACTTCCAATCCAGCTCTCTGCTATGGCCTGGGAAAGCAGTAGAAGATGGCTCAAGTCCTTGGACCCCTTCACCACCTGCATGGGAGACCTGGAAGAAGCTTCTGGCTTCGGATGGGTGCAGCTCCGCCAATTGCGGCCAGTTGGGGAGTGAACCAGAGGATGGAAAACGTCTCTCTCTCTGCCTCTCCTCTCTCTGTGTAACTCTGAGTTTCAGATAAATAAATAAATATTTAAAAAAAAAAAGGAAGTGAACTGTGAATCAGCAGATGGAAGATCTTTTTCCTTCTTCCTTTTCTTCCCCTCTCCCTCTCCCTCCACCTCTCAAATAAATAAATAAATAAATATTTTCTTTTTTTTTTTTTTTAAAGAAGAAAGATGTTATTTAACAAGACTTTATCCCAAGCTGTGGCTTAGTCTTTTATTTACTTTTGTCTTTTGAAAAACATAAACTTAATTTAACATTCAATTTATCATTTTTTTCTTATATGATTCTTTTTTCTGTGTCCTATTTGAGAGATCTTTGCATAATCGAAAGTTACAGAAGTGTCCCTCTGCATTTTCTTATAGAATTTATATAGTTTTGTTTCTTACATTTAGGCCAGATAATTTTTATATGTGGTACAGAATAGGCATCAAGGTTAAATTGTTTACATATGGATATCCAATTGTTCTAGCACCATTTGTTGAAAAAAATCCTGTTGATTTCCCTCACTGAATTATCAGGGCACTTTTGTCAAAAATAAGTTAACTCTCTATGAGTGGTCTTGAAAAAGTTCATGGAAAATGTATATTTGAAAAAAATGCATGAATTTCCAACATTTTAACACTAAAATAAATTTATTTTTAGATTCCATTTTTCCATGAACTTTTGTCATTCCCTCATATGTATAAATCTATTTTCAGGAACACTATTCTGTTCCAATGATCTGTGTGACTGTTCTTATGCTAGTAGCAAACTGTCTTGATTTATGTAGGTTCATAGCAAGTCTTAAAAACAGATAGTATAAGTTTTCCAACTTACTTCTTTAAAAAAAATTTTAGCTATTTTATATGATTTGTATTTCCATATAAATTTTAGAATCAGCTTGCTATGTTCTACTAAAAAGCAAATAAAAATCTGGTGGGGGCAGGCATTTGGCACAATGGTTAAGATGCTGCTTGATATGTTCACATCCCATATCTGCGTGCCTGTTCGACTCTTGATTCCACTTCTGATTCTAGTTTCTTGATCATGTGCACCGTGGAAAGCAGCAGATAATGACTCAAGTACCTGGATTCCTGCTACCCATGTAGGAAACTCTTATTGAGTCTTCAACTCCTGACTTGACTTGGTCCAGCCTCAGCTCCAACTGTTGCAGGCATTTTGGGAAGTGAGTCAGTTGAAGGAAGATATCTCTTTTTGTTCTAATCTCTGTCTGTCTTTTAAGTAATATCTTTCTCTGCCTTTCAAGTCAAATGAATATAAATAAATAAAAACATTTTTAGTAGGAATGCATTAATTTTAAAGGTCGGTTTTGGCAAAAACTGACATGTTTAAACTTCAGACCCACCAATATATCTGTTTTATTATTTAGATTTTTTATAACTTCTCCCAATATTGTTTTCAAGTTCTCATCATATAGGGCTTGATCTTACTTTTTCTTTTTTAAAAGATTTGTTTATTTATTTATTTATTTCAAAGGCACAGTTACAGGGTGAAAGGGAGAGACAGAGGATCTTCCATCACTCCCCAAATGGCTGCAATGGCCAGAGTTGGGCCAGACCAAAGTCAGGAGCTAGGAGCTTCTTCTGGGTTTTCTACGTTGGTGCAGGGGCCCAGAGAATTGAGCCATCTTCTGCTGGCACATTAGCAGGGAGCTGGACTGGAAGCAGAATAGCCCATACTTGAATGGGCACCCATATGGGATGCTGGTGCTGCATGTGGCAACTTAACCTGCTACACCACAGTGCTAGCCCATTGACCTTACTATTAAAAGTTATTTCTGGGGCTAGCATTGAGGTACAGCAAATTAAGCCACCACCTGCAACACCAGTATGCAATATGATCTCTGATTGCAGTCCCACTATTCCACTTCCAGTCCAACTCCCTGCTAATATGCTTGGGAAAGCAGTGGAAGATGGCTCAAGAACGTGGGCCCTTGCCACCTACGTGGGAGACCCAGAAGGAGTTCCAGGCTCCCGGCTTCCATCTTCCCCAGCCCCAGCCTTGTGTCTGGGAAGTGAACCAGCAGATCGAATATTGTGTGTGTATGTGTGTGTCTCTGCCCATCTCTATTCTGTAACACTGCCTGTCAAATAAATAACTTTTTTTAAAAAATTGATTTTTAAATGTTTACCATTGAAGTGTACAAATGATCTTTTTTTTAAAATTTTTTTTTGACAGGCAGAGTTAGTAAGAGAGAGAGACAGAGAGAAAGCGCACTCCACTGATCCAAAGCCAGGAGCCAGGTGCTTCCTCCTGATCTCCCATGTGGGTGCAGGGGCCCAAGCACTTGGGACATCCTCCACTGAACTCCCGGGCCACAGCAGAGAGCTGGACTGGAAGAGGAGCAACTGGGACTAGTACCCGGCTCCCCAACCGGGACTAGAACCCAGGGTGTCGGCGCCGCAGGCAGAGGATTAGCCAAGTGAGCCACGGTGCTGGCCACAAATGATGTTTTGACATACACAGTGAAGTGATTACTGCCACCAAGCAAATTAACATATCCAGCATCATTTATGTATTTCCATTATGTATTTCCATGAAAAATGCCATTGGAATTTTGATCAAGATTATGTTTAATGCATGTATCACTTTGTATAGTGTATTTTATTTTAAAGATTTATTTATTTGGGAGGCAGATAGAGAGAGGAGAGACAGAGGTTTTCCATCTGCTGGTTCACTCCCCAAGTGGCCACAATGGTCAGAGCTGGGCTGATCCAAAGCCAGGAGCCAAGAGCTTCTTCCAGGTCTCCCAGCAGGTGGCTCCAGCACTTGAGCCATCTTTCACTGTTTTCCCAGGCCATTAGCAGGGAGCTGGATCAGAAGTTGAGCAGCCAGGACTTGAACCAGTGCCCATACGGGATGCCAGCATCAAAAGCAGGGGCCTAACCTAGTACACCACAGCACAGGCTGGAGTATGGATGTTTTTAGCAATACTGATTCTTATAATCCATGAAACTGGAACATTTTTCCATTTATTTGTATTCTTCCATTTTTTTCATCAATGTCTTATAGTTTTCTTTGTAGAGATCTTTCATCTTGGTTAAATTATTCCTTCCATAAACAAGAGTGTTAATTTGTTAAGTCAACAAGAGGAGTCACTGTGCACTTACTCCTCATGTAGGATCTCTGTCCTTAATGGGCTGTACATTGTGATTTAATGCTATAACTAGTACTCAAACAGTATTTTTCACTTTGTGTTTCTATGTGGGTGCAAACTGTGGAAATCTTTACTTAATATCTATCTGCTAAACTGATCTTCTGTATATAAAGAGAATTGAAAATGGATCTTGATGTGAATGGAATAGGAGAGGGAGTGGGAGTTGGGAGGGTTGCGGGTGGGAGGGAAGTTATGGGGGGAGGGGAAGCCATTGTAATCCATAAGCTGTACTTTGGAAATTTATATTCATTAAATAAAAGTTAAAAAAATTATTCCTAAGTATAATGATACTAACATAAATGTGATTGTTTTCATTTCTTTTTTAGACAGATAAGTCTAAAGCAATGCAACTGCTTTATGTATGTTAGATTTATAAACTACAAGTTTACTGAAATCATTTATTAATCCCGACAGATTGATTGTGGGTTTTCTTCAAATAGGATCATGTCAGCTACAAATAGAGATAGTTCTTCCTTTCCAATTTGAATGTCTTTTATCGTTTTTCCTTGTATGATTACTGATGCTAGGACTTTCAGCATTGTGTTGGATAGAAGTGGTGAGGGTGGGCATCGTGGGCATCGTTGCCTTAAGCTAGATCTTGAATGAGAAGCTTTCAGTTGTTTTACCACTGATTTTTAAATAAAATTATTACAAAGATATATATATATATATAGAGAGAGAGAGAGAGAGAGAGAGAGAGAGAGAGAGAAAGAGAGAAAGAATAAGAGAAAGAGAGAGATCTCCTGGTTCACTCTGCAAATGCCACAACAATTAGAACTGGGCCAGGTTAAAAACCACTAGCATGCTTCAGGTCTGACCACATGGATTTCAGAGACAAAATACTTGCTACTTCTTAGGATCTGCATTAGCAGGAAGATGGTCAGAAACTAATTGCCATTGATTATGATGGTAGCTATGAGCTTCGCATAAATGGCCTTTATTATCTTCAGGACATTTCCTTGTATACCTGATTTTTTGAGCATTTTTATCATGAAATGATGGTGAACTTTGTCAAGCACATTTTGTGCATCTTTGAGGTAACCCTGTGGATTTAGTGTATAACATGAATTGATTTGCATGTGTTAAACCGAACTTACATCCCAGTGAAAAATTCCACTTAGCCATAGTGTACAACTTTTTTGATGCGCTGTTGCATTTGGTTTGTTATTATTTTATACACATATTAACACTCTATAAACACCTATATACACTCTAATGTGGTCATTAGAGTTATTGGCTTTTAGTTTTCTTTCCTTCTATTGCCTTTGTCTGACTTTGGTATAAGGATAATTCTAACCTCATAAAATGATTTTGGAACTGTTCTTTTTAATTCTGTTTTTTGGAAGACTTAAGAGGGATTGGCATTAATTATTCTTTGAATGATTGCAAGAATTCAGCCTTGAAACCATCTGGTCCTGGGCTTTTATTTTCTAGGAAATTTTTAAATACTAATTTCTTCTCTTTATTTGTAACTGGTTTGCTCTGACTATATTTCTTCTTGGTTCAGTCATTGCCGTCCATATATTTCTAGGAATTTATCAGTTTCATTTAGGATATCCAGTTTGTTGAGATATAATTGTTCATAGAGGTCCCTTATTTCTGTGGCATGTGTTGTAATGTATTCACTCTCACTTCTAATTTTATTTGTTTAGGTCTCTCTTATTCTCAGTGTAGCTAAGGATTTTTCGATTTTGTTTTTCAAAAATCTGTTATGGCTTTTTCCTAGCTATTTCTATTCAGTATTTGATTTAGATCTGCTCTGATCTGATCTTTTTATTTAATTCTTGCTGCTAACTTTGTGTTCACTGTTTCATTTTTTTTCTTAGTTCCTTAAGGTATAATTCAGATACTTTTTCTTTTTTGAATGTACAACATCTGTTGCTATGGAACTGCTTTTGGGGGCCAGCACTGTGGCGTGGCAGATAAAGTTGCCTCGTGTGACACCGGCATCCCATACGGAGGCCCCATGTAAGTCCTGGCTGTTCCATTTCCAACTAGCTACTTGGTAATGTGCCTGCGAAAGCAGCAGAAGATGACCCAGGTTCTTGGGCCCCTGAACCCACATGGGAGATCTGAAAGAAGCTCCTGGCTCCTGGCTTCAGACTCCCTCAGCTCCGACCATTGCAGCTATTCCAGGAGTGAAGCAGAAGATGGAAGATCTCGCTCTGTGTCTCTCTGTTTCTCTGTAAACACTGCCTTTCACATAAATAAATAAATCTTTTTTTTAAAAAAAGAAAATGTAACTGCCTTTGCAGTATCCTAAAGGTTTTAGTATATTAAAATTTCATTTTCATTTGTCTCAAAATAGTTTTTTTTAATTCCCTTTTGATTTCTTCCTTGAGTCATTGTTTTTTCAGGAGCATGCCATTTAATGTTCACTTTAGTCCATTTCATGTTGCCATAATTATAACAGAATATCATACACTCAGTAATTTACAAAGAAATTTTTAAGTCAGTTTATCTCAGCTCTTGAATCTGAGAAGTCTAAGATCATGACACCAACATCTCATAAGGGCAGGACAGTATGGGCAAAACAGAAAACTCAGACCAAACTTACTCTTGCTATATGGGTGTTAATCCATTCATGAGGGTGGAGTCTTAGTGAAATAATCATCTCTTAAAGGTCCCAACTCTTACTACCATTAGAATGACAATTAGATTTCAATGTGAGTTTTGGAGGGGGCATTCAAGCCCTAACATTACATATTTGAGAATGTCCTATTTTTCTTCTCATTTTTGATTTCTATTTTCATACCGCTGTGATCTGAAAGGATACTTCATATGATTTCAGTCTTGTCAAATTTAATCAGGCTTGTTTTGTGGCCTACAGTGTTGTATCCTGGAGATGGTTCCCTGTGTACTTGAGAAGAATGTGTGTTCTGCTGCTGTGGAATGGATTGTACTGTATACATCATTTTGGTGCATTTGGATTAAAGACATAAAATTTTACTGTTTCCTTATTGCTTGTCTCCATTTCATATCTCTTTAATATTTGCTTTATATCTTTAGTTGCTATGATGTTGAATTTGTATGAATTTCCAAATTATTATATCTTCTCGAAGGCTAACCCCTTTATTATATAATGACCTTCTTAATATCCATTGACCGTTTGATTTAAAGTTTATATAAAGTATAGCTGGCCACTGTTGCTTTCTTTTAGTTCCTGTTTGCATGGAATATCTTTTTCTATCCCTATACTTTCAGTCAGCATATATTTCCTTGAGGGTGAAATGAGTCTCTTGTAGAAAAATAGAGCTGAGTTTTTTCTTTTTTAACATCTAGGCACACTTTGTTACTTTTGATTGGAACATCTAATGCATTTGTATTTAAAGTAATTATTGATAGATGACAATTTAATATTGACATCTGTTCATTGTTTTCTGGCTGTTTTTTCCTTTCTTCCTTTTTTTTTTTTGAAAGATCTATTTATCTATTTGAAAGTCAGAGTTTCAGAGAGAGAGGGAAATACAGAGAGAAAGAGATCTTCTATCCACTGCTTCATTTCCTAAGTGGCTGCAACAGCCTGGGCTGGGCCAGACTGAAGTCAAGAGCATGAAACTCCATCTAGGTCTTCCACGTGGCTGGGTGAGAGGGGCCCAAGTACTTGGACTATCTTCAGCTGCCTTCCCATGAGTCCTGTTTCTTCTCTTGTTATTAACTTCCTTTGTAATTTAATGAACTTCTTCAGTGGAATGCTTTGTTTTCATTCACTTTATCTTTTCTGTATCTTATTTTATGGATACATGAGGCTTACATAAAACAAATTATTGTCATATAAATGTATTTGAAAAGCTAGTAACATCTTTTTTTAACTTATTAAACAAATATAACTTTCCAAAGTACAGCTTATGGATTGCAACGCCTTTTCTTCCCCCATAACTTCCCTTCAAACTGCAACCCTCTCATCTCCCGCTCCCTCTCCCATTCCATTTGCATCAAGATTCATTTTCAATTATCTTTATATACAGAAGATCAATTTAGTATATATTAAGTAAAGATTTCAACAGTTTGCACCCACACAGAAACACAAAGTGTAAAATACTGTTTCAGTACTAGTTATAGCATTACTTCACATTGGACAACACATTAAGGAAAGAGATCCTGCATGAGGAGTAAGTGCACAGTGACGCCTGTTGTTGACTTAACAAATTGACACTCTTGTTTATGGCATCAATAATCACCCGAGGCTCAAGTCATGAGTTGCCAAGGCTATGGAAGCCTTTTGAGTTCACCAAATCTGATCTTATTTAGACAAGGTCATAGTCAAAGTGGGAGTTCTCTCCTCCCTTCAGAGAAAGGTACCTCCTTCTTTGATGGCCCCGTTCTTTCCACTGGGATCTCACTCACAGAGATCTTTCATTTAGGTCTTTTCTTTTTTTGCCAGAGTGTCTTGGCTTTCCATGCCTTAAATACTCTCATGGGCTCTTCAGCCAGATCCGAATGCCTTAAGGGCTGATTCTGAGGCTAGAGTGCTGTTTAAGACATCTGCCATTCTATGAGTCTGCTGAGTATCCCACTTCCCATGTTGGATCGTTCTCTCCTTTTTAATTCTATCAGTTAGTATTAGCAGACACTAGTCTTCTATATGTGATCCCTTTGACTCTTAGACCTATCAGTGTGAGCAATTGTAAACTGAAACTGATCACTTGGACTAGTGAGATGGCATTGGTACATGTCACCTTGATGGGATTGAACTGGAATCCCCTGGCACATTTCTAACTCTACCATTTTGGGCAAGTCATATTGAGCATGTCCCAAATTGTACATCTCCCTCTCTTTTTCCCACTCCTACGTATTTCTTCTTTCCTTCCTTCCTTCCTTCCTTCCTTCCTTCCTTCCCTCCCTCCCTCCCTCCCTCCTTCCTTCCTTCCTTCCTTCCTTCCTTCCTTCCTTCCGACAGGAAGAGTGGACAGTGAGAGAGACACAGAGAGAAAGGTCTTCCTTTTCCGTTGGTTCACCCTCCAATGGCCGCTGCAGCCGGCGTGCTGTGGCCGGCAAACCACACTGATCCGAATCCAGGAGCCAGGTGTTTCTCCTGGTCTCCTGTGTAGGCGCAGGGTCCAAGGACTTGGGCCATCCTTCACGGTACTCCTGGGACACAGCAGAGAGCTGGACTGGAAGAGGGGCAACCGGGACAGAATCTGGCGCCCCGACTGGGACTAGAACCCAGTGTGCTGGCACCGCAGGCGGAGGATTAGCCTATTGAGCCACGGCGCCAGCCTCCCACTCTCATATTTAACAGGGATTACTTTTCAGTTAAATTTAAACACCTAAGAATAATTGTGTGTTAATTTCAGAGTTCAACCAATAGTATTAAGTAGAATTAAAAAATACTAAAATGTATAAAGTATTAAGTTGTTAATCAACAGTCAGGACAAGGGCCGATCAAGTCATTCTTTCTCATAGTGGCTTTACTTCAACTGGTTTCCTTTTTGATGCTCCGTCAGTTGTCACCGATCAGGGAGAACATATGATATTTGTCCCTTTAGGGCTGGCTTATTTCACTCAGCATGATGTTTTCCAGATTTCCATTTTGTGGCAAATGACCAGATTTCATTTTTTTTTTTTTAACTGCTGTATAGTGTTCTATGGAGTACGTGTCCCATAAGTTCTTTATCCAGTCTACTGTTGATGGGCATTTAAGTTGATCCCAGGTCTTAGCTATTGTGAATTGAGCTGCAATAAACATTATTGTGCAGACAGATTTTGTGTTTGCCAATTTAATTTTCTTTGGGTAAATTCCAAGGAGTGGGTTGGCTGGGTTGTATGCTAGGGTTATATTCAGGTTTCTGAGGAATCTCTAGACTGACTTCCATAGTGGCTTTACCAGCTTGCATTCCCACCAGCAGTGAGTTAGTGTCCCTTTTTCCCCACATCCTCGCCAGCATCTGTTGTTGATAGATTTCTGTATGTGAGCCATTCTATCGGGTGTGAGGTGAAACCTCATTGTGGTTTTGATTTGCATTTCCCTGATAGCTAATGATCCTGAACATTTTTTCATGTGTCTGTTGGCCATTTGAATTTCCTCCTTTGAAAAATATCTATTGAGGTCCTTGGCCCATCTCTTAAGTGGGTTGTTTGTTTTGATGTTGTGGAGTTTCTTGATCTCTTTGTAGATTCTGATTATTAATCCTTTATTAGTTGCGTAGTTTGCAAATATTTTTCCCATTCTGTCGGTTTCCTCTTCATTTTCCTGACTATTTCTTTTGCAGTACAGAAACTTCTCAATTTGATGCAATGCCAATTGTTAATTTTTGCTCTCAGTGCCTGTGCCTCCGGGGTCTTTTCCAAGAAGTCTTTGCCTGTGCCTATGTCTTGCAGGGTTTCTCCAATGTTCTCTAGTAATTTGATGGTGTTGGGTCATAAATTTAGGTCTTTGATCCATGCTGAGTGGATTTTTGTGTAAGGTAGGGGTCTTGCTTCATGCTTCTGCACATGGAAATCAATTTTCCCAGCACCATTTATTGAATAGACTGTCCCTCCTCCAGGAATTGGTTTTACATCCTCGATCAAATATAAGTTGGCCATAGATGTTTGGATTGATTTCTTGTGTTTCTATTCTGTTCCACTGGTCTATCCATCTGTTTCTGTACCAGTACCATGCTGTTTTGATAACAACTGCCCTGTAGTATGTCCTGAAATCTGGTATTGTGATGCCTCTGGCTTTGTTTTTGTTGTACAAGATTGCTTTAGCTATTCGAGGTCTCCTGTGTCTCCATATGAATTTCAGCATCATTTTTCCAGATCTGAGAAGAATGTCTTTGGTATTTTGATTGGTATCTCTTGAATCTATAAATTGCTTTTTGGTGAATGGACATTTTGATGATGTTGATTCTTCCAATCCATGAGCATGGAAGATTTTTCCATTTTTTGGTATCCTCTTCTATTTCTTTCTTTAAGATTTTGTAATTCTCATCGTATAGATCTTTAACATCCTTGGTTAAGTTTATTCCAAGGCATTTGATTGTTTCTGTGGCTATTGTGAATGGGATTGATCTTAGGAGTTCTTTCTCAGCCGTGGCATTGCCTGTGTATACAAAGGTTGTTGATTTTTGTGCATTGATTTTATATCCTGTTACTTGGCCAAAGTCTTCTATGAGTTCCAATAGTCTCTTAGTAGAGATCCCCTGAATAAAGAGTCATCTCATCTACAAAGAGGGATAATTTGACTTCTTCCTCCCCAATTTGTATCCCTTTAGTTTCTTTTTCTTGCCTAATAGCTCTGCCTAAAACTTCCAGAACTATATTGTATAGCAGTGGTGAGAGTAGGATTCCCTGTCTGGTACCAGATCTCAGTGGAAATACTCCCAAATTTTCTCCATTCTATAGGATGCTTGCTGTGGGTTTTTCATAGTTGCTTTGATTGTTTTGAGGAATGTTCCTTCTATACTGAGTTTGCTTAGAGTGTTCATCCTGAAAGGGTGTTGTATTTTATCAAATGCTTTCTCTGCATCTATTGAGATAATCATATGGTTCTTCTGCAGTTTGTGAATGTGTATATCACATTGATTGATTTGTGAATGTCGAACCATCCCTGCATACCAGGGATAAATCCCACTTGGTCTGGGTGGATGATCTTTCTGATGTGTTGTTGCATTCTATTGGCTAGAATTTTATTGAGGATTTTTGCATCTATGTTTATCAGGGATATTGGTCTCTAATTCTCTTTCTCTCCTGCATCTTTTTCCAGCTTAGGGATTAAGGTGATGCCGGTTTCACAGAAAGAATTTGGGAAGGATTCCTTCTCTTTCGATTGTTCTGAATAATTTGAGAAGAATTGGAGTTCGTTCTTCTTTAAATGTCTGGTAGAATTCAGCAGTGAATCCATCCGGTCCTGGGCTTTTCTTTGTTGGGAGGGCCTTTATTACTGTTTCAATTTCTGTCTCAGTTATGGATCTGTTTAGGTTTCCTATGTCTTCCTGGTTCAATTTAGGAAGGTTGTATGTGTCCAGGAATCTATCCATTTCTAATAGATTTCCCTATTTGCTGGTATACAACTCTTTGTAGTAATTTCTTATGATTCTTTTTATTTCTGTGGTGTCTGTTGTTACATTTCCTTTTTCATCTCTGATTTTATTGATTTGGGTCTTTTCTCTTCTTTTTTTAGTTAGTTGGGCCAATGGCGTGTCAATTTTGTTTATTTTTTCAAAAGACCAGCTCTTCGTTGGCTGATCTTTTGTGATTTTTTTTATTCAATTCTGTTGATTTCTTGTCTGATTTTAATTATTTCTCTTCTCCTACTAGATTTGGGTCTGGTTTGCTGCAGTTTTTCTAGATCCTTGAGATGCATTGCAAGCTCATTTATTTGGTGCTCTTCTAATTTCTTAATGTAGGCACCTATTGCTATAAACTTTCCTGTAAACACTGCTTTTGCCATATCCCATAAGTTTTGATATGTTGTGCTGTTATCCTAATTTACTCCCAGAAATGTTTTGATTTCTCTTTTGATTTCTTCTATGACCCACTCTTCATTCATGAGCATGTTTTTCATTCTTCATGTGTTTACACGTGCTCTAGGGATTCCTGAGGTGCTAATTTCCAACTTCATTCCACCCTTGTCTGAGAAGCTGCATGGTATGATTCTAATTTTTTTGAATATGCTGAGACTTGCCTTGTGGCCTAGTATGTGGTCAAATCTAGAGTAGGTTCCATGCAATGCTGAGAAGAATGTAAATTCTTTAAATGTAGGATTGAAAGTTCTGTAGATATTTGTTAGATCCATTTGGGCTATAGGGGAGTCTAATAGGGGATTCTCTGAGAGTAATCTGATGTTTCTCCCTTGCACATTTTTGAATCTTTTTTTTATGTTTCACTGTGGTGAGTTTGATTACAACGTGTCATGGTGAGGATCTCTTTTGGTCATGTTTATTAGGATTTCTATGAGTTTCCTGTACTTGGATGTCTCTGTTCTTCTCCAAACCTGGGATGTTTTCTGGTAGTATCTCCCTAAAAAGGGCTTCTAATCCTTTCTCTTGCTCCATGCCTTCAGGAACTCCTAGAACCCGAATGTTGTGTTTTTTAATAGTATCCTGTAGATTCCTGACAATATTTTTTAGATTTCTAATTTCCTCTTCTTTTCTTTGGTTTGACTGTATGCTTTCCTGTGTCCTGTCTCTAAGTCCAATATTCTCTCTTCTGCTTCACTGTTTCTGTTTTTAAGGCTCTTAAATGCGTTTGTCATTTGAGCTATTGAATTTTTCATTTCGTTTTGATTTTGTTTCACTATCACAATTTCATGTTCTACTAGTTTCTGCATTTCCTTTTTTTCCTTTTGATTCCTCCTTAAGATTTCATTTTCATGAGAGAGATTTTCTATCCTGTCCAGTAAGGATTTCTGTAGTTTAATAATTTGTTTTTGAGAACTTCTAAATGTTCATATAAATTTTTTGATACATGTATCTTGCATTTCTTCTGTCTCATCATCTTCATAATCTTGGCTTGTGATGTCTTGTTCATTTGGGGGCGTCATAATGTCTTCCTTGTTCTTGTTTCCTCGGTTTCTGCGTTTGTTGCTTGGCATTGTGGAGATATTCTTTGGTTTCTTCTTTTTTTTCCCTTGCTCTGGTGGTTTTTCTCATTACTATGACTCTAGATTAAGTGGACTGTCAGCTTTTGATGGCTCCTTAGAGGCTTGTGCTGGCTGTGGCCAGAGAGCTCTGTTCGGTTCTTCAGGGTTCAGTGTGTGCCAAAGGTGACACTCTCAGGTTAGGCATGACAAATCTTCGATCTCTCTCTCTCTCTCTCTCTCTCTCTCTCTCTCTCTTTCTTTTTATTCAGAAGGGAAGTAATTCCGCACAGTTGAGCAGAATTGAAGGCAGTCAGTGTCTGAGCTCTGGCCCCTGTGGGTATAATTTTCGTCTGCTCTGTCCCAAGGACCACACAAAAAAATCTGTGCAGTCCTCAGTGTAAGCTCAAATTTCCCTGTAATCTCCCACCAGGTTGCCAATGTTGCTGAGTTTCTGGCGTCTCAGGCACTCTGAGCATTCTCTCACACACTCTCAGTTTTTTTTTTTTCCCACAGTTTCAGCTCATTAGCTCCACACATTCACTAGGTCTTAACCTGCTTTTATTTTTCCCCACCAGAGTCAGGCTTTTCTGTTTGGTTGAGGGCAGGCGCAGCCCAGAGCTGGTCCAGCTTTTACGTATGTCAAAAATGGCGCCTGCTCTTTGTCTTGCTCGCCTTTGTAAGGTGAATGGAGAGAGAGAATCGTGTCCATCCCGGTCCCTTTCATTTATTTTTCTCTCCTCTAGTTAGCCTGGTGAACTTTGCCCCACGGGGCTTCAAACCTCGTTCACTCTAGGATCTTCCTGCCGCTTTCCCACTAGTGTCTCAGGCTACAGAGGTTTCGCCTCACCTCCTTTTCCAGCGCTGGTGCATAGACTCAGCAGCTGGGGTCCTAAGCCATCAGCGCCTGTGCCCTCCTCGTAGTTCCACCATGTCCCACTAGTTCTGGAAGAGTTTCCTCTGCAGTTTTTTCCCTAACTCTTCCCTGAAACTACAGGATCACTACTTTTATTAAACTATCTTTTCCCAGACTATCAGTGTGCTCCCTCCCTATTATGGCATCTTGGAGTGCTAGTAACATCTTATTGTCAGTTGCATACAAGATTTCTGAACTTTTATTCCCCTTTTCCATGCTTTATGTTTTTACTGTTACAATTTACGTATTTTTACAGTTTTTCATTCGATAAGTTAATGTAATTGTGACTTTTTAGTTTTGTCTTTTAATCTTTATGCTAGAGTTACAAGAGATTTAGCACATCACTGTTTAAAGAATTAGAGTACTCTTATCTTAGTTATATATTTACCAGTGAGATTTATACTTTCATATGTCTCATGTCACTAATTAGCACTTTTTGTTTCAGGTTGAACAATTCCTTTTAACATATTTTTAAGGCAGGTCTAGTGATGAACTCAATTTTTGTTTGGGAAAGTCTTTAATTTTTCTCTCATTTCTCAAGACATAATTGCTTGGTAAAACATTCTTGGTTGACAGTTTTTTTTTCTCTTCAACACTTAGAATATATCATCTTACTCTGTCCTGCCACAAAGAATCTGCTGAGAAATGTACCAATAGCATTATTAGGACTGCTTTCAGAATTTTTCTTTGTATTTGATTTCTTAAATTAAGTTCAACTATTTTTATTAGCCGTATTTAAGAAAACATGTCTGGGGCCAGCGTTGTGGTGTTGTAGGTAAAGCTGCTGCCTGTGATGCCATCATCCCATATGGACACCTGTTCGAGTCCCAGCTGATCTACTTCCAATCCAGCTCCCTGCTGGTTTGCCTGGGAAATCAGCAGAGGATGCCCCAAACTTGGGCCTGTGCATGCATGTGGGAAACCTGGAAGAAGCTCCTGGGTCCTGACTTTAGTCCAGCTTTGGCCATTGTGGCAATTTAGGGCGAGAACTAGTAGATGGTAGATCTCTCTCTTTCTGTCTCTCCCTCTCTCTCTGTGGCTCTGCTTTTTATATAAATAAGTAAATCTTTGAAACAAAAACTAAGACAAAAACATTTCCAAGAACTTTAGATTAATAGTAGTTGTGCATAGTTATAAGGTACATTGTGACATTTCAGTATATGTATACAATGTGTTCCAATCAATTCAGGATAACTAATGCTTCCCTCTCTTTGTCATTACTGTAAATTTGAAGCCTTGGAGCTCCTCTCTCCAACTTGCTCTGAAAGTATATAATAGGTTATTGTGATCCATAATAATGCCATTGTGCTGTGCAACACTAAGAATTTAGCCAATGTATATAACTGTGATTTGGTGCCTGTTATCCAGCCTCCCTCTACTCTCCAAATCTCTAGTAATTACTGTTCTTTTTTCATATTAACTTTTTTTAGCTTTGAATGTTAAGATGAACATGCAGTATTTGTCTAGATCTAGCTTATTTCACCTCATAGAATGTCCTCCATTTCTATCCATTTTGCTGTAAATTATAGTATTCAATTATTTATATTGCTGAATAAGATTCCATTGTGTATATATACCAATTTTTCTTCATCTCTTCATTTTTGGATGGACACTTTGATTCCATATTTTAGCTATTGTGAATAGTGCTTCAATGAATGTGGTTGTTCAGGTATCTCTGATAAAATTATTTCATTCTTTGGCTATATACCCAGTAGTAGGACTGCTGAATCATATGACAATTCTATGTGCATTTTAAAGGAAATCTCCTTACTGTTTTCCACAGTGGCTACATTAATTTATATTCCCACCAACAGTATATATGAGTTCCCCTTTCTGCACATCTTTTGCACCATTTGTTACTTTTTGTCTTGTTGAAGCCATTTTAGCTGGGGTGATATGACATCTCATTGTAGTTTTGATTTTCATTTCCCTGTTGGTTAGTGGTATTGAACATTTTTCTTTTTTTTTTTTTTTAAGATTTATTTATTTGAAAGCTTAGAGAGAGAGAGAGAGAGAGAGAGAGAGAGACAGAGAGAGGTCCTCCATCCACTGCTTCACTCCTGAATGGCCACAATGGCTAGGGCTGGGCCCGAAGCCAGGAGCCAGGAGTTTCTTCCAGGACTCTCACATGGGTGCAAGAACGCAAGCACTTGGGGCATCCCCTGCTACTTTCTCAGGTATATTAGCAGGGAGCTGAATCTTAAATGGAGCAGCCAGGGCTTGAACGGGTGCCCATATGGGATGTCGGCCTCATAGGTGGTAGCTTTACTTGCTATGCCACAACGCCAGCCCCAGGCATTTTTTCATATATTTGTTGGCTATTTGTATTCTTTTGAGAAATGTATATTCACATCCTCAGCCCATTTCTTAGTTGAAACTGGTGTGATTTTTGTTGTTGTTTTTGAGTTCCTTGTAAATTCTATATCCTTTCTCATGTGAATAGCTTACAAATGTGTTCTTCCATTTTGTCAATTCTCTTCACTCTGTTGTTTCCTTTGTTGTGCTGAAACTTCTTGGTATCCACTTATTTGTTTATTTTTGCTTTTGTTTACTATACTTTTTTCATATTACTCAAAATACTGCTTACTGTTCTAACAATTTCATAGTTTCAGATTTTATGTTTAGGCCTTTGGTCCATCAGGAGTTAATTTCTATGTGGTGAGAGGTAGTGATCTAATTTTATTCTTCTACAATTATTGAAGAGACTGTTGTTCTTGGCACTTTTGTCAGTGATATGTTTACTGTACATATACAGATTAATTTCTGAGTTCTCTGTTCTTTTCTGTTGACCAGTGTGTCAATTTTTTTTGCCAATACCATGTCTTTTACTAATATAGCTTTGTAGAATACCGTGAAGTAAAGTATTCTGATGCTTCCAGGAAGCTTTATTATTATTATTATTATTATTTTGCTCAGGATTGCTTTGATATTCTGGATCTTTTATGGTTCCATATGAATTTTAGATTTTTGAATTCCTGTAAATAATGTCATTGGTATGTTGATGGGGAGTGCATTGAATCTATAGATTGCTTTGTGAAGTATGAATGTTTTAACAATGTTAATTCTTCCAATCCATTAACAGGGAATATCTTTCCTTTTTTGTTTGTCCTCTAATCTCTTTCATTAGTGCTTTATAATTTTCATTGTAGAGATATTTTACTTCTTTGGTTGAATTTATTCCTGAATATTTTATTGTTCTATAATTATTATGAATAGGATTTTTTTCTTGATTTCTCTTCCAACAAGTTCATTATTGGTGTAGAGTACTGTTCTTTACATTGATTTTGGATCCTGCAGCTTGATGGAATTTATCAGTTTTTTTATGGATTATATAGGTTTTGCCATGCATAAAATCATGTCAGCTGCAAACATGGGTATTTTGATGTCCTTCTTTCCATTTTGCATGCTTTTTCTTTCTTTTCCCTAATTGCTATTGCTTATATTTATAATATAATATTGAATGATAGTGGTAGAAGTAGACATCCTTGTCTTATTCCAGTTCTTAAGAGAAACAGTTTAGCTTTTCCCATTCAGTCTGATACTGTTCATGGGCTTTTCATATATAGTCTTTGTTGTTTTGAAAGGTATTCCTTCTATACCTAATTTGTTGAGTTTTTATCTGGGGGGGGGGATGTTGAATTTTATCCAATGCTTGTTCTGCATCTATTGAGATGATCATATGCTTTTGTTCTTCACTGTGTTTGTGTGACTTATTACATTTCTCGATTTTTGAATGTTGAACTGTCCTTGCATCCCTGGGATAAATCTCACCTATCATTCTGTATGATCATTTTGCTGTGTTGTTGGATTCAATTTTCTAATATTTTGTTGTGAGTTTTTACATCTATATTCATCAAGGATATTTTTGTCTTTGATTTTTGATAATTGTATTACAGAATGTCTTTTTAAAGATTTATATATTTATCTGAAAGGCAGAGTTACAGAAAGAGAGAGAGAGAGAGAGAGAGAGAGAGAGAGAGAGAGAGATCTTCCATCCACCTGTTCACTTCCCACATGGCTACAGCAGCTCGTACTGGACTAGGCTGAAGCCAGGAACCGAGAACTTCTTCCTGGTCTCCCACATGGGTGGAGGGGGCCAAGCACCTGGGCCCTCTTCTGCTGCTTTTCCAGGAGCATTAGCAAGGATCTGGATCAGAGGTGGAGCAGCTGGATCTCAAACCAGTGCTCATATGGGATGCCAGCGTCACAGACCATGGCTTTACTCACTATGTCACAGCGCCAGCCCTTACAATATGTCTTGATGAGCTCTTCTATTACTAAGTTTGACTTGCGATCTCTGGGCTTCCTTTGCCTGACTGTTCATATTTTTCCCAAACTTGGGAAGTTTTCAGACATTGTTTTAACTTTAATTCCCATTCCCCTTTCTCTGTTCTCCTGAATTTTCCAAATCTTAGCTCTCAATTGTTCCATAGATCTTGTTAGGCTTTCTTCATTCCTTTTTAATTTTTTTTCCTTTTTATCTTCTGATTGGAAGATTTGAAATAATCTTATAGTTCTTATTTTTCCTACTTGAGCTAATTTTTTTGTTGAAGTACTGTTTTGTATTTTTTAAACTCAGTCATTCTATTCTTTGGTCCCCAAATTCTGTTTTGTTCTTTTTAACATTTTCTTTTTCTTTGTTTAGTGTTTCATTTTGTTCTTGTACTGTTTTCTTATTTTGTCTGTTTACCCTTGGTTTTTTTTTTTTAATTCACTGGGCTCCTTTAGAACAGTTGTTTGAAATTCCTAGGAAGTTTATGGATCTTCAGTTTTGGGGATCAGTTATTGGAAGTTCATCGTGTTCCTTTAGCGGTGTCATTGTCCCTGAATCTTCTTGATCTTTGTCGTGTTGCAAAGTTGCCTATAATTTTTAATAAGCGGATATCTCTTCCAGAGTTTATGAACTCACTTGGATAAGGAAATTCCTTCCTCTGAAGGGGAGGGGGGCTGTGAAGGTATGCTGGGGCATATTGTGACATCAGATATAGTGTCATTTGGCACTATTTGTGGGAGCCATATAGTGATTCAATGTATGAAAAATTGTGTCTTCTTGGCTTGGCAGCTATGATCTGTAGATTTGGCAACTCTAAGAGTTGTGGAAAGAAATCCACCATAGTTATGAGAACTGCGGGGTTCTCAGCTCTTCCTTTGGGTCCAGTAGCATTGGAAGGCAGTATCAGTATTGTGCCCACATTCTACCTGGAGAGGCTAAGTGAAAGCATATGCATGGGTAGCGGTAGCCAGCTGTGGGTTTGTTCAAGGTGGACTGAAGTTAGTGGCAATGGGCAAGGCCAACTGCTAGGTGGTCATGAAGTCTGGAAGCATGGTTGCAGAGATCAACTTTGGGCCTATTATAAGGACCAAGCTTTCTATCTGTGGACAGCTGCAGGTCCAAATTGGTGATGTCAATGCCTGCATAGCTCCATGGACCAGTAATGGGTGTAAACACAGTGATGAGGGCTGACACTAGATGATAAGGCCAGGTACTTATGTATTCACAGCTGTGGAGACCAGGGCTAGCAGTGTGCTATAATCTCGTTTCATCAGTCTGCTTGGATTGTGCATGGTTGTGGGGCCAGAGCCCACAGTGAAAGGCCCTGAGTCTGTTTTTGGACATACATAGTAGTTGTGCTGGGCTACTAGGGCAGAGCACCCAAAGAACAGAAACTGAGATGTATCCAGGGAGAAGGGGTGGTGTCATGACATCCAGAGAATGAAAAGGCTGGTGAGCTGGATCCTTGAGTTGGGGTGCCTGTGGTAGGAATATCTCAGGTAGCTTCCAGATCAGGTGATGAAGAGGACTTCTTGATTAGGGATCTAGAAAATGTGAAGGCTGTGGGACTTGGTCCCTGGACTAGGGAAACTGCAGCTGCAACAGCAGTCCAAAAACTGTTTCTGGCTCAAGGAACTGGGTGATAAAGGAAAGACATGCCTCAGGTCCCTGAAAACTCTGAAGGCAAAAAATATTGTGGGGACCTGTATGGCATAGGCTACAGGGGTCTGTTGCTGTTTTGCTAGCAGTTGTTTTTCTTTTTTTTGTTGTTGTTGTTGTTATATAGTTTTTTTTTATTTAATAAATGTGAATTTACAAAGCGCAACTTTTATATTGTTGTGGCTCCCCCCCCCCACCTCCCTCCCTCCTGCGGCCCTCCCCTCTCCCACTCCCTCTCCCATCCCGCCCCTTCATCGAGTTTCATTTTCAATTACCTTCATATACTGAAGATCAATTTAGTATATACTAAGCAAGGCTTTCAACAGGCTGCACTCACACAACCACACAAGGTATAGGGTATTGTTCGACTAGTAGTGTTGTCTTTAAGTTTCATAGTAAAACACATTAAGGACAGAGATCCTACGTGGGGAGCATGTAGCCAGTGACTCCCGTTGTTGGTTTAACAATTGGCACTCTTATTTATGACGTCAGCAATCACCCGAGACTCTTGCTATGAGCTGTCTAGGCTATGGAAGCCCCTTGAGTTCACCGACTCTGAACTTGTTTAGTCAAGGCCATATCACAGTGGAGGTTCCTTCCTCCCTTCAGAGAAAGGTGCCTCTCTCCTTGATGGCCTGTTCCTTCCTAGCAGTCGTTTTTCTCAGCAGTGAAAGTTTCTAGAGTCCACTGCAAAACAAGGTACTGGACTCTGTCGTTGTGAACACTGAGGAGGAAACCTTGATTGTGAAAGCTGTGAGGGGTACCTGAGGCCATGAGGGCTATTGAGGTTCCCTATAGAAAGATCTGCTGAGGGTCTCAGTGATTCTGCTGCCTGGCTGATACTAATAAAGCCCATCTATCTTCCATGTTCCCCACAGTCTCCATATGTCTCAACTATGCCAAATCCCTCCCTACCCAGAGATTTGGTTGGAGTGAAAGTAAACCTAGTCTCATTTTCCCTTCAAGGGGGACATAGAGCCAGAGAATTCCTTCTGTGTGCTCAGCAGTGCTGGCTTGAAGAATGAGGTGATAATGACAAAATGAAACCCTTCTTCCTACTCTTTTTTGCATGGTTATTGTTTTTTTTCCTTCCACTGTGTTGCTTTGAGTTGTTTTTTACTTTTTAAGGATTATTTTATTTGAAGGTCAGATTGACAGAGTGGGGGGGGGAGAGAGAGAGAGAGAGAGAGAGAGAGATACACAGATACAGAGAGACATTCCATTTGCTAGTTTACTTGTGGCTGGGGTTGGTCCAGGTCGAGGCTGAAGCTGGGAGCTCAGAACTCCATCAAGTTAGCTCACGTGACTGACAGGAGCCCAAGTACTTGGGTCATGTTTTCCTTGTTTCCCAGGCACGTTAACAGGGAGCTGGATCAGAAGCAGAGTAGCCAGGACACAAATTGGTGCTCTGATATGGAATACCATTATCACGAGTGGCAGTTTAATCCACTGCATAATAACAGTGGCCCTTGCTATGTCTTAAATGGACTACTAAACTCTTTCAGAATTATTTTTTGTTCATGGATAGCTGTTGAATTGTTCCTCTTTGTAGAGGAAAGGAAGGCTGGCCTCTCTAATCTGCCATCTTGCCAATATCCTCTACCTAAATACTGACTTCTGAGTATTTAATGGGTTTTGATGCTGTTGTAAATAGTATTTTACATTTTCATTTTCCTATAGTTTTTGCTATATAGAAATACATTGACTTTTGTACATTGTGTATCCTGGCACATTACTAAACTCACTAATTCTAATTTTTGTGGATTTCTTATGATTTAATACATATATAATAATATCATCTTTTAAATCTATATGCTATCTATTTTATGTCTTACTGCATTGGCCAGAAAATATAGTACAGCGTTAACTAGAAATGATAAGAGGCGGAATCTTTGCCTTGTTGCTGATCTCAGGGGCATGCATTCAGTATTTCACCATTGAGAATGTATTAGTTTTGGTTTGTCATTTATTACATTGAGATAGTTTCTTTTTATTCCTAGTTTGCTCATAGCTTTTATCATAATTGTGTTTTCTCTAATACTTACTCTGTATCTATTGAAATGATTGTGTGATTTTTATCCTTTAATTGTGTGAAGTGAATTGGAATAAATCCCTCCTAATCATAGTGCATCATTTTTTGTTTACTATTTCACTGTTTAAAAATGGTATATTTGTGATTACTCTCTTATTTTTTTGCCATTCAATTTCTGTTGCCTGTTGTTCCTGTTGTTTTTCCCCATGTTTTGTATTCTCATGTAGCAGTTTATTTTTATTTTTTAAAATTATTTTTACTGAGTACTGAACAATATATAAGAAAAATTTGAGGGATATTAAAAAATTTACTTGGTAGTAATTTCAAACTTGCAGAAAAGTTGAAATGTGAGGGCAGTACAATGAATACTCATATCCCATTTACCTAGATCCATGTATTGTTATTACTGCATTTTAATTTCAAGATTTATTTGATTTATGTGAAAGGCAGAGTTACAGAGAGGCAGAGGCAGATACAGAGGTAGAGAAAAGGTCTTCCATACACTGGTTCATTCCCCAGACAAAGCCTCCTCAGAGTATCCCACGTGGGTGCAGGGGCTCAAGGACCTGGGGCATCCTCCACTGCCTTCCCATGCCACAGCAGAGAGCTGGATCAGAAGTGGAGCAGCTGAGACTCAAACTAGCACCTATATGTGATGCCAACACTGCAGGTGGCGGCCTCAACACACTACACCACAGTGCTGGCCCAACATTGCATCATTTTTATACATACATGCACTCATACATTTTCCCCTTTAGCCATTTTACCAATTTTTTTCAGATTTTCTAACTGTTCTCAGTGGCAGGGTGTATGTGAAACAACTTAACTCTGCCATTGCCAGAAGTGGAATCTCTAATATATCTCTTTTATAACTCAATAGCTGAGTTTTTTATTATTTTTATTTTTTGACAGGAAGAGTTAGACAGTAAGAGAGAGAGAGAGACAGAGAGAAAGGTCTTCCTTTGCCGTTCGTTCACCCTCCAACGGCTGCCGTGGACGGCGCGCTACGCCTATCCGAAGCCAGGTGCTTCCTCCTGGTCTCCCATGTGGGTGCAGGCCCAAGGAGTTGGGCCATCCTCCACTGCCTTCCCAGACCACAGCAGAGAGCTGGACTGGAAGAGGAGTAACTGGGGCAGAACCGGTGCCCCAACCTGAACTAGAACCAGGGGTGCTGGCGCCGCAGGCGGAGGATTAGCCTAGTGAGCCATGCTGTGTCTCATTTTCATTATGGCTTTATTACCTTTCTTTTCTATAATTTCCAGATTGTTTCTACTTATCTGTCTTTTCTATATTAACTCAGTTTATCTAGTTAGCTAATATTTAATTTTGATATTCTTATTATTAAAGTATGAATAAATTTAAGAATAATTGACATTTTGGGCTGACACTGTGGTGTAGTGGATAAAGGTGCCACCTACAGTGCTGGCATCCCATATGGGCACTGGTTTGAGTACCGGCTGCTCCACTTCCAGTCCAGATCCCTTCTCAGGCACCTGGGAAAGCAGTGGAAGATGGCCCAAGTCCTTGGGCCCCTGTACCCACATGGGAAACTTGGAAGAATCTCCTGGCTCCTGGCTTCAGATCAGCCCAGCTTTGGCCATTGCAGCCATTTAGGGGAGTGAACCAGCAGATGGAAGACTCTCTGCCTCTGCCTCTCTGTAATTCTGCCTTTTATAGAAAAGAATAATTGACATTCTTAATCTAATATTCCTACATTAGAACAGGATCATTCCATTATTTGAAGACTTCTTTTGAGGTTCTCAGTATTTGTTTCTTTTCCTTTTTTCCTCTGCTCACAGCAAGATGGATTCTGGATATATTCTGAGTATTGTAACAACCACCTGGATGCCTGCATGGAGCTCTCCAAGCTGATGAAGGATAGCCGCTACCAGCACTTTTTTGAGGCCTGCCGCCTACTGCAGCAGATGATTGACATTGCTATTGATGGTTTTCTTTTGACTCCAGTACAGAAGATCTGCAAGTATCCTTTACAGTTGGCTGAACTTCTCAAGTATACTGCCCAAGACCACAGGTAAGAGATTGAGGGAGGGAGGAATGAGGTTCCTCTGCATGTTGGTGCTTGTTAAAAATGTGTCCTTTTGGCCGGCGCCGTGGCTCAACAGGCTAATCCTCCGCCTTGCGGCGCCGGCACACCGGGTTCTAGTCCCGGTCGGGGCGCCGGATTCTGTCCCGGTTGCCCCTCTTCCAGCCCAGCCCTCTGCTGTGGCCCGGGAGTGTAGTGGAGGATGGCGCAAGTGCTTGGGCCCTGCACCCCATGGGAGACCAGGAAAAAGCACCTAGCACCTGGCTCCTGCCATCGGATGAGCGCGGTGCACTGGCCGCGGCGCGCCGTCCACGGCAGCCATTGGAGGGTGAACCAATGGCAAAGGAAGACCTTTCTCTCTGTCTCTCTCTCTCACTGTCCACTCTGCCTGTCAAAAAAATAAAAAAAAAATTTAAAAAAGAAAATGTGTCCTTTTGCCTTTTCTAGCTTAACCTATCTGGAAAATAGGATGATACGTTCTTGCTTACTTCACAAGGCTGTTGGGGGGAGTTGCTTTTGAGAATTGCTTTTAAAGTTGTAAATGGGTATGCACACAAAATAAGTCTGTATCATCATTATTGTACAACTTACAACCTATCTTCAGAGAGCTTATAACTTAGTCCTTAGTCTTGAGTTCAGTTAAAAGAATCAATGTGGATATAGTAAGTGTTCAACTACATATTCCATTCTGCTTGATGGATTCAAATGCCCTGGTAAAAACTTACCCAACTTGTAGTGACCCTAGGTTGTTCTGCAAAGCCATATCCCTGATCTTCTTTAGCCTTTTAAACCCTCTTCTTCCTTACCCCAACTGGTCTTTCCCTTAGTCCCAGAGTATCTATGGGGAAACATAGACTTTATAGTTCTACCACAGTTTTTTTGAAGTTTTAAATGTATTTTAAAGAAAACCAACCCAACAAGGACCAAGGAGCTTGCCTCACACTGAATAAAAATGATACTCCTCATCTCCTACCAGTAAAGTGCATGCTGGGAATAATTGACAATAATATGAATGGTCAGTTGTCCCAAATTTTGACTTTTATTAATAACCTAGAGCCTTCAGACTTTTTATGACTTGCCTTTAGTTGATGTTAAATCCCTGATCTTAGATTCTTTAGCCTAGTTGTTAGCTCTCTTCTTCAAACTAGACACTTCAGGCTGGCACCGTGCCTCAATAGGTTAATCCTCTGCCTGTGGCGCCGGCACACCGGGTTCTAGTCCCGGGGTGCTGGATTCTGTCCTAGTTGCTCCTCTTCTAGTCCAGCTCTCTGCTGTGGCCCGGGAGAGCAGTGGAGGATTGCCCAAGTGCTTGGGCCCTGCACCCACATGGGAGACCAGAAGAAGCACGTGGCTCCTGGCTTCGGATCAGTGCAGTGCGCTGGCTGCAGCGCACCAGCTGCAGCGGCCATTGGGCGGTGAACCAACGGAAAAAGGAAGACCTTTCTCTCTGTCTCCCTCTCTATCACTGTCCACTCTGCCTGTCAAAAATAAAAATAAAATAACAAAAAAAAAACACTTCAAGAAGAAATAAGAACCTAGATCTTTGCCCAATTTCATTTAGCTTTTAGACTAATTCTTTTTTTTTTTCATTTGACATGTAGCATTATAGACAGTGAGAGAGAGACA
The DNA here is from genome assembly GCA_949820135.1 of Sylvilagus floridanus. NCBI lineage: Eukaryota > Metazoa > Chordata > Mammalia > Lagomorpha > Leporidae > Sylvilagus > Sylvilagus floridanus. The sequence continues at coordinate 86,474,630 of OX463223.1, forward strand.
GAGAGAAAGGTCTTCCTTCTGTTGGTTCACTCCCCTAATGGCCACAATGGCTGGCGCTGTGCCGATCTGAAGCCAGGAGCCAGGTGCTTCCTCCCAGTCTCCCATGTGGGTGCATGGACTCAAGCACTTGGGCCATCATCCACCGCTACCCTCCCAGGCCACATCAGAGAGCTGGACTGGAAGAGTAGCAACCAGTACTAGTACCTGGTGTCCCAACTGGGAATAGAACCCTGGGTGCCGGCACCACAGGCAGAGGATTAGCCAAGTGAGCCACGGCGCCATCCTAGACTGATTCTTAATCTACTCACTTCCATTTGACACATGGTTTCCTCGGGGCTGGCTTCCAGATATAGATGCATAAGGCCATGGGTGTGGATTAACTGGTTTGGTTTGTGTCAAACTTCTTGTGGAATCCCTGTATTCATTTTTTAGTTGAAATTGCTTCTTTTTGAGATCCTGGATCATGTGTTTAAGTGGTTCTGGAGCCCAAGGCAAATTTCAAATTTTAATCCAAATGCCATGGCACTGGACTCTTCTATTTATGTGATAAACCAAGGCCAGTGATAGTTCTGCCTTCCATGCCCTCTTGACTGTGAGGGAGACAAGTGAAGCAGGACTTTGTCAAGGAGGACCCTGTTCCCTCTTCCCTGAGGCAATTTACTAACTGGGGGTCAATGAGTATGTTCATTAGATTTGAAATTTGCAGGTGACTAACTCCTGCTTTAGCAGATTTAATGTATCCCATTGCCACAACCTAGGTCCAAGTCTTATAAAGCTATATTTTCTTGTGAAGTATTGTAGGATATTGAAGAACCTCCCACTAATAGTAAGATATTTAAAAATGAAAAATAGAAAATATATATGGTACCCAGAGTAGAAACCTTTCTTTTTGTCAGATTATCTCACTCTATGGTTGGAAAGACTAAGGCTTAGAAAGGGAAAAGATACAGAGCAAGTCTGTAGTAACACAGGTACATGAAGCATGAGCAATGATCTGGGAATTTTATCTTTTCAAAAAGCTCAAGGAAATCTCTGTGCCCAGGTAGGTTTGTGAGCCAGTCTGTTGTAAGCATTCAAATTCTACCAGCCTGTGGTATCATGAGCCCAAATGACCTCCACAGTTATACTGCATGGTGCTAACGGACCAGCAAGATTGACTCATGTACCTAAATCACCAAGAAACAGCCTTCAGACAAATAGTCTTAAAACCCAGACATTCAAAGAGTGGTTCTTAAATGTTTTCATATCACAGCTCCTCACCTACCTACTTTGCACCTATCCATTCTATGGAATGTAACAGGCATTTCTAAAAAGCATACTTATGAACTGACAATATTACTAGGCATATTACATATTGCATAATTGATCTTAAGAGTCCCAGAAAGGCTATTTTTAAGCACAACTTCAAGCTATGTTAGTTTCTTAGTCAAGCAACCACAAGGCTTTACTGGGTTTGGTGGGAGCTGGCAGAACAAGTCATCTACCTAGGATTTGCCAATTCCTATACTCCTTTATCTTGTGACTGAAAGGCCTGCCTTAAAACTTTCTTGCTCTTTGGCTCCTTGGTCTGTCTGTTCTCATCTCCTGGGCTCCAGAATGTTGAGAGAATAGCTCAGGCAGTGACAAGACAGATCAACCTTTCTCCATCTTCAGGGTGTCCTGTTGGGCCCAGCACTACCTCCAGGACATAGCCAACCCATTTAGTGAGGCCTCTGGAAGCTGTATTACCATGCATGTCAAGAGTAGCTTGAGTTTGAAGGCAGTTAGAAACTGCTACAATTGGAGGTTTAGTCAGACAAATAGGCCTGAAATATAAGCAGTCAGAGTAGCCTTGGAGGGAGAGGATTAGATGCAGTTGTAAATGGAGAATAATACTGCCTTTGCTTGTAGAGGAGTAACATATTTCCCCTATGCCACCTTTCTTAAGCTGACAGGAAGGAAGACTATACACAAGAGGAAGGTTAGCTCACATGTCTGGAACTAGAAAATCTTGCTTCTGTCACTCTTTCCATTAGAAGATGAGGACCCATACCTCATCTGAAGGCCCAGGGCCTCTGACCAGGGTCCAGGTTGGATCACAGTTATGCTCTTCTTTTACCCACTTCTAAAGCTAGTGGGACAGAGATAGGAGCATTCCCACTCTAGTTGCAGTTAGAAAAGCAGCTAGCTGTGGGATGGTGACAGTGATGAATCCATGGCTGGGTAGTACTTGGGGTCAAGCCAGAGGGTAATAAGAATCCACATGCCAGCATTGTCCAATGTAATGTTCTCCAATTATGTAAATATTCTATATCTGTGTTGTCCAAAACAGTGATTACTGACCATGTATGGCTATTGGGTTCTATGAAAGATAGCTGGAACAACTGAGGCACTAAAACTTTATTGTAATTTAATTTTAACTAAATGTGGCTAGTGGCTACCATGTTGGACTGTGTAGCTCTATACTTCCCAGAAAGTGACTTAAAGCACTGATGTCCTTAAATCAGAAAAAGGAGAGACCAGAGAACAAAAAATGGCTCCAAAGAGCAGGTATACTTATTTATTTCACTAGCTTCTCCACTGCAACCGACATTCTGTCCTCACTCTGTACTGCATCTAAATGACAGCCTTAGACAGTCCTGTTAGAGATGGAAACTTCAGCAATGTAATAAAGTCCAAAAGATCCTCCATAAGCTAGAGCAAGTAACTTTGAAAGGATGCAATGTAACAGGAACAAATGTAAAATTTTGCAGTTGAGTCTGAGAAATCTACAGCTTAAGAACATGCAGGGCCGGTGCTGTGGTGCAGCAGGTAAAGCTGGCACCTTTAACGCCAGTATCACATGTGAGCACCAGTTCGAATCCTGGCTGCTCCACTTCTGATCCAGCTCCCTAATGCACCTGGGAAAGTAGCAGCAGGAGACACCTGGCTCCTGGATTTGTTCTGACCCAGCCCTGGCAGTCCCACTGGGTGGAGGATTTCTCTTGCTCTCTCTCTCTGTAACTCTATCTTTCAAATAAATAAAATATCTTTAAAAGAACATGCAGAGAGAGGTACAGCTTCTGTACAGCGAACTTAGAAGAGACTTAGAAAGTATTGATTGATTATAACCTCAGTACAGGTTAGCAATGGGATCTAAAAGAAATACTGATAATGACTGACATTCATTAAGGTTCAGAATAAAGCAGGCTTTCCTAACAGAGTTGTCTTAAGACACAATAAAAGGTTTAAGAAGTATAGTGACCAACTTGTCCCTGAGGGTGATAAAATACAACAGCATTTGTGGGCCATGTTCCTCAAAGGTGTGCAGAGCACAGCTTGGAGCAATGAATGTCAGCTAAGAAAAAGAGTTACATGGCATCTGCCCTAGCAGTTAAAACTCCTTCCTTGTGCATTTTCTTTTTCTGCTTTCTAATCCATGCTAGAAGAATGAGCATATTAATAACCACAAGGCATTTCCAGCATCTTTAAGGAAAGGTGTTAACACTGAACTATAATGCATCCTCTTACGTTCTCAGTTTATTGTAGTTCCACTGAATGGCTGAGATCTCACTGTCAGTCTGCCTTCCACAGGAGCCATTAGATTGGAAATGAGATAAGACAAGCAGTGAAAACTGTACAAAGAGGTGTAATCCTCAACACATGGACTGTTGAAAGTCCCAGGAAGCTGGGATGAAGGTTATACTTCTGGGACCAGGAGTTTGAAGAAGTATCCCATGTGATATTGCTACTAGAGAAATGTTTTATTTGTAATAATAATACTGCTAGCATTTATTATAGACTAAAAGAGTTTACATGGAATGATTGCATTTAATTTGTTTAAAACTCCTCAATAAATTTTACCATAATTCTACCCATTTCACAGATGAGAAAACCGAATGAGAGAATGAGTGAGACTTGCCAAAGGCCACACCACTATTCAATGACCAAACTAAGATTTGAGCTCTTGGCGTCTGTCTTCAGACTCTTTTTTTATATTATGCAGGAGGAAATGTGGAGATATTTCATAGTAACTTTGAACAGAGATGCCCTAGATGTAGAAAGTAAAAGAGATGATTATGTTTCCTGGACTGTGCCATGTGTGAGATTCCCTTTTTGATCCTTGTCTTGTTATATAAGATAGGACACAAAAATAGTATGAAGAAGATAGAATATGTCTTACATATGAAATAAGTCTGCAATTAGGAGGTCTCTGACTGGTATAGTGGCTCCCTGGTCATCAAAGATCTGGCTCCTTCCAGCTTTCAGATATTCTACCTATAGGATATAGACCTTGTCCTTATGGTTCATGATAACTACTAGAGTTTCAGCCATTCCAGGCATCAGAATTAAGGGCTAAAGAAAGGCATGTTTTCTTCCTTAAAGATTTTTCAGAAGTTCTTTTGGACACTCATATTTACATATTGTTGGACAAAATGTAGTCACATAGTCATCCTTGCTTAACTAAAGGAGAAGAAATATAGTCATTTACTCTAGATGAATATCAGGACTGTGATACAGAGGAAGAAAAGGAGATTGGATGTTAGGATTGTCAGCTAGCATATTGATTTTCTGGAACATTGGTTCATTCAACTTGAACTTTTTTGTCTCCACAGTGACTATAGATACGTGGCAGCTGCTTTGGCTGTCATGAGAAATGTGACTCAGCAGATCAACGAACGCAAGCGACGTTTGGAGAATATCGACAAGATTGCCCAGTGGCAGGCCTCTGTCCTAGACTGGGAGGTAGGACTTCTACTGACAGGGGCATTGGGGAGTCTGAGTACCTTAGTGAAAACTTCATATTTTAGCTAAGAATGGAGGAAGAAGAATTAGATTTGTAGAACAGGAAGAATTTAGATTAGATCCAAGCAAAAGTTTCCTGCTACTGAGAAGTGTTGGTGCTTGAATAGCTTTCTAAGAATATCTGAAAAAATATCTGTGGCAGTATATCATCAAAAAAAGCAAAGATTTATCTTTTAGGGTATTGCTGGGAAACAACTGGGTTGATTCTGATGCATTTCGAAATTCTTTCATGTCCTGGACTTATAATCGCCAGAAGCACACTTTGATGAGTAGCATGTGCTGATTTACTTTCAGACACAGAAGATGAGCTTGGTTTTCTTGTACCCAACCATGAAGGACAGCAGCATACTTTTTCTGTTGGTTGGATCAGCTCATCTTGACACATCTTCTAAGTCTATTCAAGCTTACATAGTATAGGCCATGACAATTTTCCTACCATATCCACAGACCAAGTTCTATTAATAATCCATGATAGCCTTCCATTCCTTTGCAAATAGCCATAACTTCTCTAAACTTTGGAAGCAGAAGCCTTCAGTAGCTGAAATTCCTAAAGCCTTCCCTTAATACCCACCAAGAAAACCTCTCAGGGCAAAATTGTGTAATCTGATAGTCTACTGCTAACATTACCAAGAAGACAGAGACTGGAAATGCTACCAGGGAAGGGCAGCAATCTTAGGCCTATGGTCACAGTGTAGAGTTAGAGTCAACTCCTTATTCCACTGGTTCACTCACCAAATGGCCGCCACAGCCGACACTGGGCTGATCCGAAGCCAGGAGCCAGGTGCTTCTTCTTGGTCTCCCATGCGGGCACAGGAGCCCAAGCACTTGGGCCATCCTCCACTGCTCTCCCGGGCCACAGAAGAGAGCTGGACTGGAAGAGGAGCAACCAGGGCTAGAACCCGGAGCCCATATGAGATACTGGCACTGCAGGCGAAGGATCAACCAAGTGGGCCACAGCGCCAGCCCCCAGACAATGTCTTAACCCGCTATGCTACAGCCCTGCCCCCTGAACCCATTCTTTATCTAAATTTTTGTCTTAGTCCATTTGTGCTGTTGAGTGACTTATAAACAAACTAATTTCTCACCCTTCTGAAGACTGGGAAGCCCAGGATCAAGATGCTGCTAGATTAAATGTCTGGTAAGGGCCCACTTCCTGGTTCACTGATGACCATCTTCTTGCTGTGTCCTCACATGGCAGAAAGGACAAGTTAGCTCCCTAGGGTCCCTTATAAGAGCATTAATCCTATCTGTGACAGCTCATGACTTAATCACCTCCCAAACACCTCATCTCCAAAAACCATCACATTGGGGATTCGGTTTCAGCACATGAATTTTGAGGAGACACAAACTTTTAATCTATAACAACTGGTAAGTAGAAAAAATGCCTCATGGTCCCCTGCTCAGACTCTGTGATCACTATGGAACTTGCTAGCTCTGGAAGATTTCCCCTGTAGAGAGCCTTTCTTCCTGTAAGGTGTGATAGGTACATTTTGGAGGTTAAGGCTTTTGAAGTATCTATCATGTTTATTATATCTGGTCTTAAACCCTTCTATAATGCCAGAGTCACTAGGGCTCTTAGAGGACTCACTCTACAATCCTAACCATGCTTGTGTGTGTCCAGACATACATACTCTGAGGCATACTCTCACACACCCTCACAGAACTTGTATTGATGATAGGAGAATGATAAGCAAAGAGGCCTATTCCCGATGAAGACCACAGCAAGTGGGTGTCAAAGGTGCTAGTCTCTTGATTCTCTGTGTGATGTTCTTTTCAATGCACCATATTCTCCTCTAACCTCCTGCCTCCTGTAGCCCAACTATTGTCCTTTGTGGTACTGCAAGGGCTTGTTTTTCCAATAAAGCATCTATATTTAAATGAGACCTAGAGACCACATTGGGGAGAGGAATTCAAATTCTCATCAGTGTAAAGGTAGATTCTTGCTGGAGAAAAAACAACAGGACTTAGACATTTCATGATATCCTAGTATAGTGTCTAAGTACATTCTACCAGCTCAAGAAGTTGAGCAGGCAGAGAAAGAGTGAGAGAGAGAGAGAGCAATTTCTTGCCAAATTACTGATGAATAGAATGGACAACCTTTGCAAATCATGAGAAAGAAGTAATGCTTGCTGTCTCTGAAACCCTCCTTGCTTCTCAGATGTTTGAACAAACAGGGTAGCTGTCAGAAACAGCTGTGTGATAATTTCAGTTTCACTTATCAGATGAAAAAGAGGAATCATAGGAGAACTCTTCAGAGCTCAATATCCTTTAAGAAGGATTGGGAGGAGTTGGGAGGATAGGTGACACACAAGCAATTAGTGTGAAAGCAGTGTTTGACTGGAGAGCAGGAAGCCTTGCTATCAAGGCGTGGCTCTTCCTTCAGCTTACTCCACTAGCATTCTGGGTCTCTTTATCCTAGCTCCTGTTATTATCCCTGCTTCCTGCCATGCTATGGGGACTATAGAGTTCCTGAAGTACCTGACCTTTGTCCCACTCTTCAAGTCTCCTGAAAAATAAGTAGATGAGTGAAAGTGTCACCCATCCCTCTGGTAATAATCAACACATTAGAGCAGTTTGGAGAAGCAGCAGGGAGAGAACCTGTTTCCCACAGTTTCTGGGAAATTTCCATTTCTGATTTCTTTCATGCTGAAGTTCGATTGAGCTGTCACTTTGACACCTTTCACACTCTTTAACTCCACTTGAAAGAAAGGGGAAGGGAACATATCTCTGACAGTTTCTTTTTAATGCTTTTTCCCCCTCTGGAAATTTTTAGCAGGAGCACAAGTTTGCAGCTCATGTTTAGAAGCTTGACTGTGTATGGTTATGGTTTCTTCCTCATGACACCCCTGCCCTTGCAGTCTAGTTGTGTAATACCCAAGGGCTTGTTCCAGTTTACCATTAAATGATTCATTCCAGAGAAATTTGGAGACCCAACCTGATGAAAGCAGCGAAATAATCTATTTGAAAGCTAAGGTGGTTTGCTGAGGCATTCTCCTTAGACCAGAAGATCAAATGTGGGGCTGAATGGATTTGTTATTTTCCTGCCCTCCTGTCAGTAGGCAGCAGTGAAAATAAACTTGATGGGAAAAGATGCCATTTCCATTGTCTTCTTTCTCTGTATCTGCTCAGAGAATCGCAGCCCCACATCAATTGGCCTGTAATTAGACTGAAGTGAAGTCAGGCAGAATGGGGTGAATTAGAATTGGGATAAAGTAGAATTAAAATACATTAGAATAGGGTAAAACCTCTTCTATGAGGCTTTGGTCTTAAGGAAGTGAGGTAGATGAACTTGTAAGAAAGCTTTGGGTAGTTTTTGGTTGTGTTAAACAAATATTTATTGAACACCTACTCTGTGTCAAAGCCTTTACCAATAGGTAAAGGACAAAGACCCTATCCTCATGGAATTTACATGGCAGTATGTGAGAGTGGCAACAAACATGTAATGTATTATCAGGTAATAATAAAGTCTATGAAGAAACATGAAGTAGGGAAACAGACTAGGCTGATGAGGTAGGTGATATTTGAAGAGGTCGATCATATTTGAGAAAAGACCTGAAAATGATGGAGGAGCAAGCAATGTGGCTTTCATTTCAGGCAAGGTGAAGAACATGGACAAATTCCATGAAGCATGAGAGTATGTGCTCATGAAGTAGTAAGGAGACTAGTATGGCCAGAATATAGTGAGTGAGGGAGAGAGTTGAAGCAGGTGAGATCAAGGGAAGTAATAGGAGGTCAGATCATGTTCTCTTAGAATTTTTGCTTTTATTTTGAATGAGATGAGAATCACTGGGGGGGTTTAAGCAAATATGTGATACTAGGAGATTTAGGTTTTGATTATCTCTCTGTCAGGCCTTGTACTAAGTACTGGATAAGGTATGGCCTTAGCCATCTAATGGGGACAGATTCATTCCTAGCAGAGGGAACAAAATCCTAGAGAAATGGAACAAAAGTCCCATGGGGGAGGCAGTAGGAAGATGTTATACTTTTTGGGGCAAGACAAAAAGATATATAGTTACCTTTCAGAAGAGGCAAGATAAAAACTGAATAATAAGAGAGTCCCTTTCCTTTGTGTGAACTGTTTCAATGCTCTCAAGCAGCCATGTGGAGCGGACCAAACAGGAGCTGTCACATTATCTCCATGCTACAAATGAGGAAACAGTTTAAGAGAATGTAAGCTACTTTCTTAAGTATATAGAATGAGTTTTTTAGCAGCAGTAGACTCTGGCCCCAAGTCTTCTGATATTCTCACCTCAGAAATATTCCAGAGCAATTGGTTGTTCTGCTGGAGGGCAGATGGGATTGTTCTAATGTCGTTTAGTGATTAAGAGCATAAACTGTGGAAGGAGTCCAACCTGGATTGTTCCTGTTTGGGCAAATTCCTTCCAATTTCTTTGACCTTAGTTTTTAGGATAATAGTAATAAGCTCCTTGTGAAATTGTTGTCTTGTAGGAGACAGAATGTATATGTGGGGACTTCAGAAAGTTCATGGAAACTGGAATTATTTGACATTCATGCAAAGTTTTTTCATAATATTCATTTCACATGACCTCTTGAAGGACCCCTTGTATGCAAGGATTTCAAATTTTCAAAATATGTACTTCAATAATCTTCACAACATCCAAATTAGATTGGTTGGTACTGTTATTTTCCTCATTTTACAGTTAAGGAAATTGAGGCCCACAATGAATATGGTAGTTGGCCAAGGTCAGTTTGCCTGGTGAGCATAGAGCTGTATTTTTTAAAGTTGTGTTTTTTTTTTTTTTTTTTGCCTGGTGATGTTACAGGTAACAAGTACTTCCAGTAGAGTTAGAGTGTTCCTAACTGGTACAGAGGTGCATCAGATAATACTGAATGGGTAGTCATCCAGATCTTATTATCCTCAGGTTCACATGTATACCATTAACGTAATCCTAGCCACTTTTTTGTGGTATTGCCCTTCCAACCCCATCCCACCTTGATAGTTTTCTTTCACTTTATATATATTCAAATTGGACTATGGCACATATTCCTAATCTGCATCAGAATAAGGCACAGTGTACTGATGCCACTTTCAGTTTCTCTTCCTTCCAACAGCTCCCCAGTGCTGGGATATTTTTCTTCTAGACTTAGAGCACTGGTGATTCAGTGGTGGTATGTTAGCTCCTCAAGAAGGAATGTTTACCTAGTTCCCAGGTAATCCTAAAGTTAAACATGGAGGCTAGAGTTGAAGCAATATTTCTGAGTTTCCCTCAGGTTCTACAATTAGAAAATAATTCTGGGGCTGGCGCTGTGGCATAGTGTGTAAAGCCACCACCTGCAGTGCCGGCATCCTATATGGGTGCCGGTTTGAGTCCTGGCTGCTCCACTTCCAATCCAGCTCTCTGCTACAGCCTGGGAAAGCAATAGAAGATGGCCCAAGTCCTTTGGCCCCTGCACCCGCATGGGAGACCCGGAAGAAGCTCCTGGCTCCTGGCTTTGGATCGGTGCAGCTCTGGCCATGGCGGCCAATTAGGGGGTGAACCAATGGATGGAAGACCCCCCACTCCCCTCTTTTCTCTCTGTGTTACTCTGACTTTCAAATAAATAAATAAATCTTAAAAAAAGAATGAACTCCCCTTTTCCCTTTGAATCCCTTAGACCAGGAAAAAATAAAGGTATGCTTAAAAATATTATGTCCAGATGCCTTTTAGTGGCCCACTACCCTGCCTGGGATGTTTGCCTCTGATTATTTCTGGGAGGATCTCTCACCTTATTTTGAAGCTTTTGGGTATGAGGCTGAAATCTTAGCATCAGAATATGAGAGCTGAGATTGTAACAATCATCTTCATACACCTGACTTAACAGCTGGGAAAACTGAGACCCATACAGAGGAAGGGACTGACCCTCCAGTGGTGTTTTTGGCCTACAGAAATTTAGTGTACTTAATTTTAATGTAGTGGAAGGAATGAGTATACTTTCTGGGGCCATAAGCACTGGGGTAGGATCATGGATCTATGGCTGCCTAGCCAAGCAAATTTGGCTTACCATTTGATTCTTTCTATATCTCAAACTGTAAAGGAGCAAGAAGATCTGCCTTTCAGTGCTCTTGTGAGGCTCAGAAGAGATTAAGTGAAAAGTGTGTACAATGCCCATATTGCTCAGGAAATATTTATTAATTAATTAATTTTAAATTAGTAATGAATTAATTACTTTAAAATTAAGGTTATTGGTATTTATACCCGTTGTCATATTCACTGTGACCATGGTTTTGGTGTGGTTTGTCTTGTATTCTGTGATTTCTGAGTGACATCTACACTAATGTCCTCCACTGAGATGTGAACTCCTTTCCTGATAGACACCACCAACATACTTGTGACCTAGCAGAATTGTCCTTGGAGACTCTGTGGAACTGAATTAGCCAGGAGTTGATGAGTTGATGTTGTCTTGGTGATTTGTGTGTGTATGTTTGTCTGACTCAGTGTAGCAAAGAGAATCAGTCCCAGGCTCTATGGATAACAGACCAACTGAAATATGCAGCCATAAAATTTCCTATTTAATCAATAGATTTTAATGAACTGAGAGGAGATAAAAAATAATTATAAGTGGATTCTTTTTTTTTCTCCCTCTTATCATATTTTTGCTTGTTCTTCCCTGTCACTTCCACTCATCTGGGAAGCAGAGTGATTTCTACCACCTGGTCAGGCTTACTCTGAGTATTAGAAAGAGACCGAGGGACCAGGGCAGGAATTGAGAGACTAGGACTGAAAGGGAGATTCATAGGAAAGAAGATAAAGGAAGAATGAGAAAGATTCAGAGAGAAAAAGAGAGATGGGCAGGGGGGAGTGCAAGGAGAGGGAGGAGACAATGAGAATGATTGGGAATAAATGAACTCATGGCAACTGATCCCTCTAGGGCCAGATGGCAACAGGCATAGAGAAGTTGCAGCAGTACTGGGTGGTGGGGTTCATTTGGCTTCAACGTGAACAAGAATATGAATTGTTTCAGAAAGTTGGAAACTTCTCAGGAGTTGTAAAGCCTTTTGAGGATGCCCAATAGTCACTTCTCCCTTATTCCTCACTAGGCCTTTCCTGGAATCTTCCTATCCCAATCTATTCTCAGGCTGGGGTGCCTCCAGGTAGGTTACAGGACCATCCCTCTTGCCCCGCTGCTTCTTACCATCACATGTGCTTCCCAGGGCGAGGACATCCTAGACAGGAGCTCGGAGCTGATCTACACTGGGGAGATGGCCTGGATCTACCAGCCCTACGGCCGCAACCAACAGAGGGTCTTCTTCCTGTTTGACCACCAGATGGTCCTCTGCAAGAAGGTAACCCCGCCCCCTTCTTCCCTGAGGGAAATGGGCCCCGCAGGGGATACTAGCCACTTCTCCATCACTCAGGCTCTCAAGGGTGTTGGCCCAAACTACTGGGGGAAAAATAGACAAGAGATTGGCGTATCAGGAGCACTGCATATTACAGGCAGTGCTGGCTTGTGGACAATGAAACCTTGAAGTTAGAATATATTGTCTTAGTGGGGTTTGTTTATCCTTTATCCTCATGACCCTTATGGTGATCCCTCTTACTCCTTTATATCTGGAGCTGAGAGCTAGCTAGTTTGTACCAGTTATTAAAAATATGAGGTATTTCTATCACAGTTGGTAAACGGTAGCTTCCTTGAGCACCTTCTCCCATTTCCACTCTAATGTCTCTGACCACTTGGCCCCTCCCTGCCTAGGAACTAAGAAGGGGCCTCTACTTTTACCCTGACAGGTAGGTACGTTTGTGATATAGGAATTTCCCCCGTGTATTTATCTAATTCCTACACAAGGTACATCAGTTCCCCACGACCTCCAATCATGCTCTCATCCATCCTCCCTTCTCTATATTCCTTGATGAAAGTCTTTTTTCTTATCACTGACTCCTGGATAATTCTGTGAATGTTCATTTCTTGGCATCCTTGATTGAGGGATAGGATATGAGACATATCTTTTCATTCCTCCTTATAGGATATTGTTCCCCGTACCTCCTCACTCAGGACAGGGAGTTCAGACCAATTTTGGTTCTCTGGACTGATTGGGAAAAATTTGGGACAAGTAAAAGAGAAGGCAGGTAAAAAAAAAAGTCATAAAAATATAAGAGAGTGCTGGAAATAACTTCCCAAATCTACTGTCCAACTCTGACTTTTTCCATCATGCAGTCTCTTTGCCCTCTCCCTCACCCAGTAGCAAGTGCTGAGTCATAAAACATAATGTTCAACACCGATTTTTTTTTCTGGGCTAGAACATGAACCACACATTTATTTTATTTTTCCCAGAAACTTTATTTAAGATATACAAACTTAATGCATTTCATAAATACAAATTTAGGAACATAGTGCTTCTTCCCACCCTACCTGCACACTCACCCTTCTTCCTCCTCCTTCTCTTATTCCCATTCTTATATTTTACTAAGATATATTTTCAGGTAACTTTAAATCCTGTTCTCTGCATGTGTTTGCATATGCCATCTCTTGTATCACATTTTTACTCATTCGCCTTCTACGTTGAATTGAGGCAACAATTTGATTCATACTGCCTTAGTGTTAGATGCTAAGCTCTGAATTCCAGCTCTGGTAACAATAGCCATCTAGTTAATGGGGATAACTACCTCATTCTGAAGCTGACCCTGGAAGAAAAAACTTATGAATCTGGAGCAGTGACTTCATTTTTGCTCCCCCCAGCTTTTTCCAGGACTTCCATAAAATCTGAAGTGGTTTTTTTTTTTTTTTAAGTTGATTGATTTCAAAGGCAGAGTTAAAGAAAGAAAGAGAGAGAGAGTTCATCCATTTGCTGGTTGACTCCCTTAAATGGCCACAAAGGCCAGCACTGGACCAGGCCAAAGCCAGTAGCCACAAATTTCATTCAGGTCTTCCACGTGGGTACAGGGACACAGGCACATTAATAGGGAGCTGTATTTGAAATGGAGCAGCCAGGACTCGAACAGTACCCATATGGGATGCTGGCATTGCAGGCAGCAGCTTAACCCTTATGTCACAATGCCACCCCAGGAGGTGGGATTTTGGGGAGTTAGTTTGGACACCCAAGGATATTCTCAGTATATCATCTGTCACCAGCAGACATGGTCTCATTTTTCTGAATAAGATATGTTCATGCTCAGAAAAATTAGTCACAGATAAAGACAGCAAACAATTAGGAACCTGGTTTATTTGGGGGTTTACCACTTCCACCAGACCCTGTTAATCTGTCAACCAAGGCTATAGTTTACTAGCCAAAATACAGCAGAAGACCAAGATGGAGTGGTGAGTCAACTCTAGCCCAACTAGCAAGCGCCAATGACTAGGAAGAAAGTGGGAGTCGGTGGAGTACTTGAGAGTTCAAACCAACCTAGCTGGCAGGATGAGAGAAGCAGGTACATTTTCTTTCAGATGGGAGCTCTCTTGCTCTGGCAAGGACCACAGATTTGCTTCCCAAAGCAACACTAGCCTAGCATCTGGAAAATAAAAGCTACTAACTCTGCATACTGAGGTCTCCTTAATATTGGTTTGTCATAGCATGAGCAGCTATGAACTAATTGCTTAAAGGCCTTTAAAACTGATATTTTTGTTGAGGCTGTGGTTAAAGACTTCAGTTTCTTATCTGTGATAGGCCATTTAGCAAATAGGGAGTATACTTTGGAAAAATGATCATGAGACCCAAAGGAGGTTTTCAAAAGGATGAAATATTTTGTCCACTGAGTTATTTTAGGGAAATGTTGCCATTACCAAAGCTGGGAAGAATGAACAGAGCTTCCTAGAGGTACAGATTCCTTTGGGAAAGGAAAAGCAAGGACCAGGACTCAGGCAAAGAGGGTGGGGCTTCACCTCAGACACACAATTTAAATGGATGTCTGAAAGCTTTATATCGGGGCCCGTGTTGTGCTGCAGCAGGTTAAGCCACTGAATCTCATTTGAGTGCTGATTCAAGTCCTGGCTGTTTTGCTTCTGATCCAGCTCCCTGCTAACACACCTGGAAAAGCAGCAAAAGATGGTTCAAGTACTTTGGCCCCTGCCACCCACATGAGAGACACAGATGGAATTCCAGGCTCTTGGCTTTGGGCCATTAAAGCCATTTGAGGAGTGACTCAGTGGATGAAAGATCTCTCTCTCTCTCACTCTGCCTTTCAAATATAATAAAAAAAAGTCTTAAATAATAAAAATAAAAGCTTTGCATCCTTTTTTATAAGGAAGAAAAGGGGGAGCAAACCAGCTGAATAATCAAAGGCAACTACATTAAGCTTCCTGATAAGCACATATTTAAAATGAAGAAAACAAGACTCCTAGCAAGTGGCTAGGTAATATATAGCCTTCTGCATATGATATGTTAACAGTAGCTACAACACTAGCTTCATGAATCCCAGAATGAGTCAAAGTTAGTTTTAAAATGTTTAAGATATTATTAATCATTTTAAAGATCTGTTCAAGTAATGACAAAAAAAGAAGTGATAGTATGACAATGCCCTTCTTGAGGCAGACAATTTAGTATTAACAGAAGAATGTAAATTCCTTCTCTGTCTAGGAAAAGAGAGCATAAACCTTGAATAAAATGAATTGAAGCCCAAAGGATCTGATATTGTAAGAAAGCACATCACTGCTGTGAATTCTTTTATACTCGAAATATTTATTGTATCCTTACTCTATGCCACCCTGCTATGCCTTTTTGAGGTTTGTAGCCTAATAGAATTTAAGTGTAACGTAATTTAAAACTACATAGATTTCTGGGCACTGAAATAATTCTCGTATGTCTCTAGGGGAATTGCTATAGGTAAACTTGGCAGAATTGTGTGTCCCAGAAAATCTATGAGAACACTTATATATAAGAAAATGTGCCAGCTTTCAAAAGAGAAAATAATATAGCCTGGAAAATACAGATTGAAAAAAGGATAACAATGAACTAGCACTGCTTGAGTGTGTCTGTGATGCTCTTCTAAGAACTTGCAATTAAGACACCTACATTCCATATTCAAGTGCCTGGGTTTGACTCCCAGCTCTGGCTCCTGACTACACCTTCTTGCCAGTGCAATTCCTGGGAGGCAATGCTGATGGCTCTAGTAAATGGGTTCCTGCCACCCACATGGAAAATCTAGGTGTCATTCCTGACTCCTATCTTTAGTCACCACTGATAAGGCTTCTGGAAAGTGAACCTAGCAAATGGGAGCTCTCTATGTTTCTCCCTCTGCTTCTCAAATAAATTTTTTAAAATGTAAGATAGTCAAAAAGGAACATTCTTTAATTCTGTCAACAAACCTATGGGGTAGGTACTATTATTATTCCCATTTCAAAGATATATGATGTGAGATGCTTAGACAATGAGTGACAGAATCAAAATTGAATCCAGGCAAGCTGGTACCAGATTCCACACTGATAACTTCTTTGTCATTATTGCCTGTGCAGACTTGCCGCACCAGTCGAACAGAACCTGAAGGAGGGAGTGGGAATGAAAAGAGGGACAAGGGCGCAGAGAATGGAGCCAAGAAAACAAGGCTGATCAAGGCTCCTTTATTCCAGTGTCTCAGTGGTATTTATACATAACCAGCACAAAGAAGCACAAAGCAGCACAAAAGATAACAACATATGTAAGCAACTTATCAGGGCCTCCAGTGGCACAGATAATTTTAACAGAGCGTTCTTGATTATCATCCTCCTTCAGGATGGGAGTATGTGATTTTCTTATCCCAGGAATTCCACAAGCCAAGATTGGCCTTAACTTGTCCAAAGGCTGCCTACATCTCCTTCTTTTTTATTTTATTGAGAATGGCCTCTGTCTTAGGTTGCCCTCAGTCATCTCTGTCCTTACCCGTCATTGGTAACTCTGGCAGCTTGGCCTAGAGCCCTGTCTTTGGTTGGTACAGGATGCTGAGTGTCTTACCATCTCTGAGGACCATTCCAGTTTAACATTAGGTGAGAGATGAAATATACAGCCAAATACCAATTATTTTGATTATAAAGGAGGTTTGGTACGAAGCTTTAAATGATGAATCTCAGTTCATACAGACTGTAGTGAAGTCAGCATAAATTGAAGAACACACGGAAAAACATCCCATACAAAGTAGGAAAAGCAGTTGCAGTCCAGCCAACATTAATAACCAATGGATCCATTGGAACCCTCCAAATGATAGGTGGTTGGAAATGAACACGTGTTGCATTTCACTCTTAAGCTTATCAATAACAGACTCTATATGTGGCACATTGTTAGTAATGTTAAAACAACATCCCCCTGGTACAGATTTACAGCTTATATGATCTTTTAATAGCAAATAATCAATGGCTGTACAGTTTAAAAGTACTCCTGAGTGAACTTGATCCAATTCTTCAGCTATATTGGATAGCGCAGTAGCAGTAAGATTGATAGTTTTGGTCACCAAACATGCAAGCCTTCGCAGTCCACAATTATTTCCATAAGCTAAAACAGGAACTCCTACTAGCAATATAGCCATGGTGAAGGCAGTGTCGTCTCCAATTAAGATGACATTATCATCACAGTTCTCAGGTAATGAGCATCTCTGTCGTATCTTTGGAAATACAGATGTCAGCATCGGGGCCACATGGCCCAATGAGCAGTTGCGAAAATCATCAGGGGCTAACGATGTAAAAGCAAATTGTTGCATAAAAATACCCATCCCTTAGGAGCCTGTTTCCCATACCAGTACTGGATCAGGTCCATTCGATTGATTGGTGATAGGATTGCTCTTTTCAAAGCTGTTTGTGGATGCCAGTGTCAATCAGCTGCAGAACGACCATCTTTATCCAATGTGAGAAAAGTTAAAATGAATAAGGCATGTGAGAGCCACCTGTTAGGAGAATGGGCAGAAACCCCAAACTCCCCCTTCTCCATTCCATTACAATATTGCTTTAAAGTATTATGTGTACATCCAACAATGTCTTGACCCTGAGGATTATAAGGAATGTCAGTAACATGAGATATAAAAAAGGTTGCGCAAAAAATGTTTAAAAGAAGTAGAAGTATAAGCAGGTCCATTATCTGTCTTAATCTGCTTTGGAGTTCCTAGGGAAGCAAAAGCTTGCAGGCAATGGGCAATAACGTTTTGTAGTTTTACCTGTATATAAGTAAGCAAAAATAAATCCAGAACAAGTATTAATAGACACATGTATATATTTTTGTTTACCGAATTCCATGAAGTAGGTGATATCCATTTGCCATAGTTGATTGGGGACAATCTTCTGGATGTAAAGGTATTGTATAAAAACAATCTTTTAAATCTAGTATTGTAATATAAGAGTCTTTTGGAATTGCAATAGGCAACAGTAGACCTGGTTGCAAAGCCCCCATAATTTCCATAGTAGCATTAACTGCCCTAAGGTCTTGAAGCAACCATCATCTCCCAGATTTCTTTTTGATAACAAAAATAGGACTATTCCAAGAAGAATTAAAAGGAACTATATGTCGGAAGCAGCCTCTTCAGTCTTTCTCCTTCTTTCTCTCGGCTGCTTCCCTCTCTCTCCTTTCCTTCTTCTATCACTAAAAATAAAAGTTCCTCGAGAACCGTTCAACAGCGGTTGTGTCGTGACTCCGTGGGTTGGACCTTTGCTGGTGAGACTTTTGCTGGTGAGGGTTCAACAAAATTATTGATTTTTCTGTCATAGCCAACCCCCATGCTTACACTATTTAGTGTGCCTGGCCTCATTCAAAGATATCTCTGTACCATAAACTATTAGGAGTGGTCTCATTGTGAATAAGGAAAGCACTTCTATCGTCTGAGAAATTCCAAGTATTAAGAGTTTACCTCCTAGGAGCTGAAGGCAAAGTGCCCATTTTTGAGATTTCATAAATTTTGAGACTCATAAATCAAGAAATTTCACAAAGGAAGAGCATCTAAAAAATCCACAACAAAAAATGATCAAGTAATTAAGGATATCTAGGATATTTTGAGACCATATGCAAGAGTCACGATGACATCAGTTTCCTGTTAACTGACAGATCATGGTGTCAAGAAGTATGTGTGCATGTGTGTTTATCATCATGAAATCACTGAAGAAGAAATTTAAAATACTCAAAAATAAGAGAGTATCACTTCTGATCCAGATCCCTGCTAAGGCACCTGGCAAAGCAACAGAAGATGGGCCATGTGATTGAGCCCCTGCACCCACGTGGGAGACCGGGAAGGAAGTGTTGACTCTTGGCTTTGTTCTGGCCCTGCTCTGGAGACAATTTTGGAAGTGAACCAGTAAATGGAAGATTCTCTCTCTCTCTCTCTCTCTCTCTCTCTCTCTGTCTCTGTCTCTGTCTCTGTCTCTTCCTCTCTATCTGTAACTGTGCTTTTCAAACAAATAAAATAAATCTTCAAAGAAAGTCCTAGTTCAGCTCCCAATTCCAGTTTACTGCTGGAAACTGAAAGTGATGACATAAACAACTGCCACCCACGTGAGAGATCAAGACTGAGTTCCCAGACCTCAGGACATGGCCAAGTCCAGTCCTCCCCTTTAAGGGCATTTGGGGAATGGACAGGTGGATTGAAGCTCGCTCGCTCTCTCTCTCTCTCTCTCTCTCTCCCACCCCCCACTCAAATAAAATATATATATATAAAAAAAGGAACTATATGTCCTGCTGCTAATTGTTTTTCCACCAATATCTGTACAGCGTTTATCTTTTCCTGTGGTAAAGGCCACTGATCCATCCACACAGAATTATCTGATTTTCATTTTATTTTTTCACATGGGGTACAGGCTGACCAGTAGCCATCAAGGGAAACCCAAGCCTCTCAGGCCATGATTGACAGTTAAAGTAATTGGAGATGTGATGCCTTGTTGTTGTTTGCCTAAACCCTTACCTGGCAAATGACCTTGTTGAAGTATGTTAATAGTAACAATCTTATTTGGACTATGCATTAAAGCCCCTATTTGAGTTAGAATATCACGTCTCCATAGATTAACAGGTAACGCAGCCAAAATGTAGGGGTGACAGGTTCCATCATTACCTGCTTCATCCTCCCATTGCAACAATTCGGAATTTTGTTTTAATCTTTGACTCTGACCAATACCTCACAATTGAGTCATGGTAATTTCCTTTCTCCAGTTTGTGGGCCAGCTTGCTGCTGCAATAACAGAGACATCAGCTCCAGTATCTAAAAGACCCTTGAATAATTTTCCATTTAATTTCAATTGAAATTTTGGTCTGTCCTTTATTATAGGCTGGACCAAATAAGCATCTGAAGACCCAAAACCTCCTTCCCCACAGGAATTTGCCAATGTGGCTCCAAATAAGGCAAGAGGAAGAAGGACCAGCTGAGCAACGTGCTGTCCTGGAGAAAGTGTGACAATAGTACCATTAGCTTGTGCCATAATTATAATTTCTCCCATGAAATCTTCATCTATAACCCTAGGGAAAACTTGCAGTCTGGCCATAGTAGTACTACTTCTTTCAAACAAAAGCCCAAAAAACCCCTCAGGTAATGGTCCACTGATCCCTGTAGGGAGGGCCTGAGGCTGGCCCCACTTCCAGTTTCCCCAAACTCTTCTTTTAATGAATTACCTTCTTTATCAGTTTTGGAGTGACATTTATTGATCTAATGCCTTACCCTTTTGCACTGGGGGCAAATCCCAGGAGGAGTCTTATTTTGATTTTTAACTTTTGGACAATTTTTTGTCCATGTCCCTGTTGTCCACATTTAAAGCACCTTTGTTTATTGGGCATAGCCCTCCTTGTTGACTTTTGTAATGACATACCATGCAGAGTGGCAGGTCCTGAATGTCCTGTTTTTAAGTGAATCCATTTTGTTAATCTCTCATCAAAGGGACTGTCACAGAACACTTCAGCCACAGTAGCCAATTGATCCATGCCCGTGTTGTACTTATGTTTGGTAGAATTTACAGTACTGTGGGCATCACTAGGCAATCTTCAATCCATACTGAGAATCAAACATTATTAGTAATCATCACAGGCATGTTTAACGTTCAGCTTGACTGCGTGTTCCCCAGGGATGAAAGAGCAGAAGTAGAGGCTTGCTCCAGCTCCCTCTTAAAGCCTCCAAGGACAAGGGTGGCTCATTGCCAAGATTTGAGGCAAGCAGTGCATCCCATCCCGGATCTTGGCCAGAGAGCTGAGACACGAGGCATGCCCACCTGTTTATCAGAAAACATTCCTTTATCCTCCTCCCTGGGAACTGGCCAGGCTCCCAAGGAGCAGGAGAAGGTTATCCGGCAGACAAGTTACTTGTTTATCAGAGCCAAACCTAGATACAAGCCTCTCCATTTCAAAAATCTGTCCTTACATTTGGTCCTAGGGTTGCATTGAGGTGTAGGCATACTTAACATGGGCTTATTGCATCATAAGAACACAATACACATTTTTTATACAAGTATACATCCAGTAATCCAATGCAATAATATTCAAAGTGTTTTAAAGATAAATTGAAACGTATCTGAGGGGGAATTAGCCTCTTGGGCACCCATGTCAGGGACATAAAAAACAGCACCGTTCCAATACAACAACTCAGGCTGCTGCAGACAGCCTGAAATGGGCTAGACAATCCCATGGCATGGAGATCTGAGGCAGTGTTACTTGATAAACAGACATGTTGAGGTGCACACAGTCCAAATAACAAATGCGCTAACATTTTGCATTACTCTAAAACTAGTGATTTGGGTTTCATTAAATATTTACAACATCTCTTTTTAATAAGACAACAAATTTTTTGGTGGATGGAACATGGTGGGTAACCATTTAGCCAGAATGATAGTAGCCTCTTATTATCTGTAATTGTTACATTCTTGTAGGTTCATGGAATCTTAACCATTTGCAGCATATTTTGATTTACATTCTTTTGTAAAGCAAACCAAGTGTAATCTGCCCAAGCATTCCTATCAGTAATAGGGTAGAGTTAGTACATAATACAAAAACAGAATGTGTAGTCTGGACACTTTGTCACCATAATTCCTCATTTCACATATTAATATTAACTTTACAAAGGTAACATTTACTTCAACTGAAATATTTAAATGTAGAGTGGGGGGTGTCCAGTGTACACTGATATATATTTTCCATTCCCAGAGTAAGTAGTTACACTTTCATTCACACCAATCTCTTTAGCAAATCAAGGACTAATTTTTTCAACAGCACTAGTAAATTGCTCTACAGTTTGTTTCTTTAACCCTATTCCCTGTGTCTACAATAAAGTTTTTACAGCCTTTATCATGGCTTGCTTATCTTGTTTTATAGCCTTTATCAAAGCTTGCTTTGTTTCCATAAATGCGCATTTAAATCTTTTCCCAGCAAATCCCATTGTTGCTCATCCACTACTCCTTCTTCAGCGAACCAGAGACTGACTATTTCTGTAGCATCAATGGACTGTTCTATGGCTCGCTTCTTTAACCCTATTCCCTGCATCTATAATGGAGTCTTTACAGCCTTTATCACGGCCTGCTTACCTTGTGCTTGTCCCATAATTGCCCCTTTCACACCTATCCTGGAGGCAAGCAGTATTGGGTACTTACCGTCTTCCTTTCATTATTCTGTTATCGCTGCAGCCTTTATGGCAGAGGTCCTCCCTTTATCCCTGGTACTCAGGTCCCTATTCGGGCGCCACTTGTGCAGACTTGCCGCACCAGTCGAATGGAACCTGAAGGAGGGAGTGGGAATGAAAAGAGGGACAAGGGCGCAGAGAATGGAGCCAAGAAAACAAGGCTGATCAAGGCTCCTTTATTCCAGTGTCTCAGTGGTATTTATACATAACCAGCACAAAGCAGCACAAAAGATAACAACATATGTAAGCAACTTATCAGGGCCTCCAGTGGCACAGATAATTTTAACAGAGCGTTCTTGATTATCATCCTCCTTTAGGATGTCATCCTCCTTCAGGATGGGAGTATGTGATTTTCTTATCCCAGGAATTCCACAAGCCAAGATTGGCCTTAACTTGTCCAAAGGCTGCCTACAATTGCCATTGAATGTGTATGAATATTTAAATAAATTATTTAACAATATGCACACATTTAGAAAGAGATGCAGTAGTGAGGCCGGCATTATGGGGTAGTGAGTAAAGCCACCGCCTGCAGTGCTGGCATTCCAAACAGACACTAGTTCGAGTCCCAGCTGCTCCAGTTCTGATCCAGTTCTCTGCTATGGTTTGGGAATGTAGTAGAAGATGGCCCAAGTCCTTGGGCCCCTGCACCCACATGGGAGACCTGGAAGAAGGTCCTTTCTCCTGGCTTTTTATTGGCCCAGCTCCGGCCTTTGCAGCCATTTGGGTAGTGAACCAGTGCATGGAAGACTTCTCTCTGCTTCTGCCTCTCTCTAACTCTGCCTTTCAAATAAATAAATAAATCTTAAAAAAGAAAGAAATGCAGTGGCCACAGGGGCTCAGCACTGATTTCCCAAGAGCAAGTCATACAACTCATTTCAATTTTGCCAATTGCTAGGTAGGTTGATGGGAGGATTATAGTGGACAGAGCGTGAATTTCAGCCTGTCATTTCAGATTCTACCATCATTTACTTGCAGAGAGATGCAGTGTTGAGTGATGGTAAAGCATTAACTATTATAGTTAAAGAATTCTGGGCTCAAATGCTGATTCTAAACACTCACTAACCATATGATTTGTAGCAATTGATTCATTCCTTCCTGTACCTTCATTATATAATTTGTAAAATATGGAAAATAACTGTAAGATTGTTGTGAAGAATAAATAAAGTTGATACATATAAAATGCCTGATAATGTACCTAGTACCTGAAGTACTCATTAATCTTATTCTTCTCCCACTCCCAACAAAGCAATAGGCAGCCTTGTATGGTATTGAGGTCCCCAGTACTAGGTGTACCTAAGTGTTAGCTAACTATCTGATCTGCACTCAAGGTCATGTGGCCCAATTCCTATTGAACTCTTAAGATTCTCTTAATTCCCAGTCACTTATGTAGAAACTTACACATTTTCTATATTGGGAGTTGGAATTGAATGAACCACTTAGAACAACTTGAACAGTTTGTACAGCTTGTACAGCTTGTAGCTTGTTTCTCTCTCTCTCTCTCTCTCTCTCTCTCTCTCTCTCTCTGTGTGTGTGTGTGTGTGTGTGTGTGTGTGAAGGTACTTTTAAAATGGCAGCTGAAATACATGGGAAAGACATTGGTGGCTTTTAATCATGTGACATGTGACCTCTTCTCGAACTTTTGCTTTCCCTTCTCTTTCCTTGTCATTTTTCTTTCAAAAAATCTAGATACTACTCTTTTTTCTCTTTCTTATCCTCTGAGATAGCTGTCTCTGCTCCCTTGTCTCATTGTCTTTGTTATTTAGGTTTTGCACATATTTTGGTATATTCTTCCTGATGTGATTATTTTGATGCTTTGTGTAGATTTTTCCTTTTTGTTTTCTTTTTTCCTCTTTCACTATTTACTGTGGAAGGGAGTAGATTCTGTTTCCCCAGTAATTCGCTAATGTCTTTACAGCCTTGTAGTTTCCCTAAACAATCTTTTCTCTGAATCCTGTGTTCTCAGTTGTACCAGTCTAGATATGCTTTCCTGTCCCCTGTGTCATAATTGTTATGCATTTCTGCTGCTTACACGATATTCTGAGAGATCAGAACTAAACAGCATGCTGAAAGAGGACTTCTGATCAAGGAAGTTCCTACATTTCCACAGTTTCTTCTTACACTGAAGGTCCAGACTAGAGGATGAGCCTCTTCGGACAACTCAGAAATATAGCAATAGCAACACAGATGGGGATAGAACAGAACAGAACAGAACAGAACAGAACAGAAAGAATATGGGGATTTGAAGACAGATTACCTGGATAGCAGACTCTGTTCTGCCCCTTATTGATTCATGTAACATAGATTCAGTTCTGTAATGTTCTCCTTATTTTCTTAAATGTCAGCTGAGGATGATGGTAGAACTTATGCCTATAAGTTCTGGGGGAACCCCCTGTGGTAGTGGGAAGCAGTGGAGTATAATGTTAAGAGCATAAGTACTAGCATCAGACTAGAGGACACCAATCCCTTTTCTACCATGAGCTATCTGATCTTGAACAAACTCTCTGTGGTTAAAGTTATCCCCTCATTTTCAAAATATGAATGATAGTGGAATCTACAACGAAGGAAGACAGTGAGGCTTAAATGAGACAATACAGGTGCATAGTTATTACTTAATAGATGTTAGCTATTGTTGTTATAGTAGTATATATGCAATATTACTAATCATTCATATGGCAAGTTTTTATTAGAAGACATTATAGGGCCGGCGCCGCTGCTCAATAGGCTAATCCTCCGCCTAGCGGCACCGGCACACCAAGTTCTAGTCCCGGTCGGGGCGCCGGATTCTGTCCTGGTTGCCCCTCTTCCAGGCCAGCTCTCTGCTGTGGCCAGGGAGTGCAGTGGAGGATGGCCCAAGTGCTTGGGCCCTGCACCCCATGGGAGACCAGGAGAAGCACCTGGCTCCTGCCATCGGATCAGCACGGTGCGCTGGCTGTACCGCGCCGGCCGCAGCAGCTATTGGCGGGTGAACCAATGGCAAAAAGAAGACCTTTCTCTCTGTCTCTCTCACTGTCCACTCTGCCTGTCAAAAATAAATAAATAAATAAATAAAAGAAGACAATATAGAACATTAGTTAAACCAAAGGACAAATTGTAGAGCCAGAGAGCCTGGACTCAAAGGCCAGTTCTGCCACTTAGAAGCTTTTATTACTGGTAAGTTTCTTAACTGCTCTATGTCTGTAATTCTTAATCAAATGAGTTTATAATAGTTCCTACTTTGTAAGATTATTATGATGATTATTTAAATTAATAAATACAAAGCACTTAGGGTAGTGCTTCATATACAATATATGCTATTTAGCTGTTCACTCTTGCTGTTGTTGTTATTGTTATAATTATGTTGTCATTATTAAGCAGGTACTGCAGATGCTAGAATATAGTAATGAGCAAGATAATCCCCGTCCCAGTTCTGTGTACTTTCCTTAGGATCTGGAGAGAAAACTGGGGTGATCTAGGCAAGGGGTACAGAAACCAGGACCCCTTCTAACCACAGGAAAGATGGTCTTTATTGACAAATAAATGAGGCAGGCTGTAATCCTGAACAGTTAAATTCCTCAGCAACTGTCATTTGCACAAAATGACCTGTTCTGGCTAGAAGCTATTTGAATTATGTAATGTCTGGGATGAAAGTAGGCTCCTTGCTGGGGCCATGGGTTAGGGCCAGGACCCTGGTGTCTGCAGACTGCCAACACCCTCATTGTAGAGATACTACCTCCCTTAATATCCTCTAACTCAGAGGAACATAAAAGAAAAGGAGGGAAACTGGCATCCTATTAGAAATTATAAACTCTGGGGCTGGCATTGTGGTGCAGCAGGTTAAGCTACTGCTTGCCTGCGACACTGGCATCCATATGAGTGCCAATTTGAGTCCCAACTGCTCTACTTCCTATCCAACTCCCTGCTAATGTGCCTGGGAAAGCAGCAGAAGATGGCCCAAGTGACTAGACTCCTGCCACCCACATGGGCGACACAGATGGAGTTCCAGACTCCTGGCTTCAGGATGGCCTAGCACTGGTTGTTGCAGCCATTTGGAGAGTGAAACAGTGGATGGAAGATTTTCTAACTGTCTCTGTCTTTGTCTGTCTCTTCCTCTGGCTCTGTAACTGCTTTTCAAATAAATCTTTGAAAAAATGAAAAATTCCATTAGATAGGGAAGTTGTGATGATATAAATAGAATATGTTTTGAGTACTTACTCACCATATTTTTCAATGGTTTATTTATTTATTTGAAAGGCAGAATGCCAGAGAGAGAGAGGAAAACATGGAGAGAGAGAGAGAGAGAGAGAGAGAGAGAGAAGAGAGAGAGAGAATCTTACATCCTCCACTGTTTCACTCTGCTAATGCTTGAAACAGCCAAGTCTGGTCCAGGCCAAAGCCAAGATCCAGGAACTCCATCTGGGTCTCCTATGAGGGTCACATCCTTGTACTTGGCCTATAGTAACCTGATGCTTTAAAACTCACTTTCAACCCTCTAGGAAGCTAGGAATAGCAGGCAACAGGAAAATTTTAATAATACCTCTCTCTGGTCCTGTTATCCACCACAGAAGCAGAAAGTCTCACTACTCCTTGTCATCCTTAAATACTTATAGTAATAATAGAAGGTGCAGTAGATGCTTGCAATGTAGCTCCAAGATCATGCACATCCTTTCCATTTCTGGAAACTGGCAAAGGTGTTGAAGACTGACAATGATTATGACATCCCAGTTTATGGGAAAGGAAGCTATAGACCAAATTTGGGAACAGGGACGATGAGACTGCCCATGATTTAGCAAGGTATACACCAACCTGTTAGCTCTGTTGTTCAGAACTAAATTTCTGGATCTGTGTTACTGTGTTACATATTGTAAGACAGAATTCAAGATCTTTCTGATATCTTGATAGCTAGATCTCCTTCTGAGATCAAGACAGATTACAACTATCCATACAGCTTATTGTGCTTTTGTGGTAGGTTAACCTAACAGGGTGTATTTTTTGTATATATGTCTCACAAATTGTTCCTGAGAATTGTGGAATTCAGTTTATAGGATCCACTCCATCCTTCTGTTCAAAACTGAGTTGTGTTCCTTGAACATGGTAAAGGAAACCTAGGCTCTGAAACAGGCTGGAGGCATCACTGGCCCTCTCTGTACAGCTAATCCCCTCCTCTCCTGGGAATTTGATGTTGAGGGTACCAAATGATCATAACTGCATTCTCAGCTTATTTATATGGTAAATCATTATGGGAGGAAAAATAAAAATGTGATAGTTGTTTTTGTAGAGCAAATTCTGTATTTCCCAGCCTGGGGTTTTGAGGTTGACAGAGCTATGTTGAAAATCCTGTAAGATATCCTTCCTTAGCTCTATTGAAAAAATCCATTGTACTGCTCAGTATGAAGAGTTAGGATTGGGAATGTGGGTGGCCAGAGGCAGATCTTTTGTTGGTAGCCTGCAGCTCAGAAGTGAGGCATGTCAGGCGATTCAGTAGAATGGAAGTGGTTTAATTAAACTGTATTATGTTAATTAAAATTAATAAGCATTTCTGATTCTGTCAGGTTGACTGAAAGGCCAGATACAAGCGGAAAGGATGGAGAATTAGCCAGAAAAAGCCCTTGTGACTAATAGAGAACATCTGTCAGGACAGTCTTCATCCAGACTCAGCCACATCATGTATCCCAGGAGTGGAGGTGCTGTTAGAGGAGACTGAGGGAAATTCTTAGAGGAGAAAGGACTGAAAAGCCACTGAGAAAGACTTGTGAGAACTGACACTCCGTTGGCTCATACATCTTTTCATCTAATTCTCTGTTTTCCTTTTCTAATATATGAAGTATTTGACATTCAAAAAATTGTCAAAAAATATAATGAGCACCCATGTACTTATTCTCCAATTGAAGAAATAATTCGTTACAAATACAGTCTTTCTCCTCCCTTCTCCTTCTGCTTCCCTTCCTTCCTTTTTTGTCCTCTATTTTCTGCTCAGTACTCTCTTGGGTATATATCATTGCTATATATTTCTTTGTAAGTTTAATATATATGTTGGTATCCCTAAACAGTATGTGATATGGTTTTTAATGCTTTTAAGTGGAACAGATAGAGATGAGTTTTAACTATAAAGAAAAGAAACCTGGGGAATGATGAGCATGTGATTTAGGATAGAAGGATACCTTAGGGTTGTTACTTTTAGATTGTGTCATATTTATTGCATTTTTAGCAATAAGTAAGTAAATAAATAAGAGTACAATTCTTGGACTAATAATGAGTGTGTCATGGGCAAGAATTAGGATTAATCCAGTTCTCTGTGCACAAGAGCAAAACAACAGTAATAAATAAGCAACATACTATTTATATCCATCTATAATGTTTACTTTTCACATAAGATGTGTGAGATTCATCTATGCTGATATGTGAACTTCTTCTTACCTCCATTTTTTCTTCCTGGACTAGGCCTTATCTAACATCCCTAGAATGCTAAGTGTTAGTCCTTCAAATAATGCCGCCCAGCCAGCAGCGTGTGGCCTCCTTGCTACTCTCATCACTTATCCCCACTATGATGCATTGGTTTCTGAGCATACTCCAGGCAATAAATAACCTCATTTCATGCCATTAGCAAGCCTGCAAATATGTTGGAAAAGTCCTTGCTAGTAGTGCTTATATGATTTACTATTCCCTACATTCCATCAAGAGTCTTACAAACATACCCAGGGATCAACATTGGGTCTGAGGCAGTCCTTTGATATGGGATAGAGGCTTTTTCTCAGTATATCTACTTAACCTACCTGTCCATATTAGATTGCTAATCTAACCTGCCCAAATTTAGACCAAACCAGTTCCTATTGATATTCCAAAACAATGATAATGTTAGTGTCCTGCGATGCCTATATGCCAACTCTCCTGGAACTGACATTGATGTATCTCCAGCAAAATCCTTCTGTTCCTTCCCACCTAGGACCTAATCCGGAGAGACATCTTGTACTACAAAGGCCGTATTGACATGGATAAATATGAGGTGGTTGACATTGAAGATGGCAGAGACGATGACTTTAATGTCAGCATGAAGAATGCTTTCAAGCTTCACAATAAGGAGACTGAGGAGATACATCTGTTCTTTGCCAAGAAACTGGAGGAGAAAATACGCTGGCTCAGAGCTTTCAGAGAAGAGAGGAAAATGGTACAGGAAGATGAAAAAATTGGTAAGTCACCTGAGAGGATAAAGAAGAATGTAACTATATGAACATACAACATTTGAATTGTTTTTCTTTTTTCTGGAGTCAGAGGGAAGAGAACTAAGCCATTTTGGTGGTTCCTGATTATTAGATTCCTTTTAGTAAATACTAATACCTTCTAATAGTCAGAGATATGTGAGAGTGACAGATTGGCCTCTCGTACTTTCTCATTACCAGATGGGAATATTATACTGAGCACCAACCTCAGGCTTGATTTTCTCAAACACACAAGCATTCATTAACAAACATCAAAGCAGTTTTACAACCTCTTCTGTAGTCTCAATGACATCTCAGCTCTCTGTCCTTGAGTACATGACATCATCCTCTATGAAAATGTCAGCCAAGGCAGAGTTGGTAGCTTTAATGAGAGGATGCAGTCAACTTTCTTTTTTTTAAGATTGATTTATTTAGTTTGAAAGTCAGAGCTACACAGAGAGAGAAGGAGAGGCACAGAGAGACAGAGGACTTCCATCCGCTGGTTCACTCTCTAGATGGTGGCAACAGCCAGAGCTGTGCCTATCTGAAGCCAGGAACCAGGAGCTTCTTCTGGATCTCTCACACGGGTGCAGGGGCCCAAGGACTTGGGCTGTCTTCTACTGCTTTCCCAGGTCACAGCAGAGAGCTGAATCGGAAGTTTTCAGCAGGGACTCTAACCGGCACCCATATGGGATGCCGGCATGGCAGGCGGTAGCTTTACCTGCTACGCCACAGTGCCAGCACCTACAGTCAACTTTCTAGTCAGTATTCAGTGACAAAACCCACTGAAGTGGACCAAGACATAGGACGTATTTTCATCTGGAAGTTTCAGATTCTCATCTGAGTGGCATAGGCTATAAGACCCACTAAATTCTTATACCCAGTTCTTATGTGGGCTGAAGTGTTGGTGAGACATTTCTGGCTGGTATACATCTTGAATAACATTCATTTTATTAATAAAAATTTGTTTCTAGAATATGTTCAGCTAATTAGGCCTCCTGAATTAAGGTGGCAAAACTGCTAGTTGTAGAGGCCTCTGGAGAAAAGGCTTCTGAATATTTCATATGTTAACAAATCACCTCTGGAGCATTTATTCCTTATTAGCAAACTTAAGATATTAACTAAATGCCCCCAAAAGTATATATTAAAACTACATGCATGTACATATCATGCTGCCTGAACATATTTTATTTCTTTAAAGATATATTTAAAGATTTATTTATTTTATTTGAAAGAGATACACAGAGAGTGAGGGTGGGCTTCCATGTATTCATTCATTCCCTAAGTGGACACAACAGACAGGGCTAAGCCACGCTGGTGCCAGGAGCTTTATCCAGGTTTCCCACATCGGTGGCAGAGGCCCAAACATTTGGGCCATCTTCCTGCTGCTTTCCCAGGCACATTAGCAAGGAGCTGAATTGGAAGTGGAGCAGCCAGGACATGAAACCACACCCGTATGAGAAGCTGGCTTTGTAGGTAGTGGCTTTACCCTCTGTGCCACAATGCCTGCCTCTGTATGAACATATTTTAAAGCAAATTGTATAAAGTATAACAGGGTATTAAACTATGACCATTTGTGTGACTTTCAGTCACACTAAATTTAACATACTTTTTGGCTTGGAACAGGTTGTTCCCCTTTTGCGGGGGAATGTACCTAGTAGAAATATTTTTCATGTTTCTTCCAAATGGGGGTTTAAGCAGCATTTTCTATAGCTCTATGGATTATACGGTAATATTTTGGTCTCTTGTTCATGATCCTTTCCCTGGCATAGAAAATACCAAACAGTCAGGCTTCCTAATTCCTTAAGAAGCAACACCATTTCTGTCTCTGCCCCCCACCTTATGTTAATGGAATAGTACTTTAAAATGTTGCATGCTCAAGCTGATAGAAACTATATCTGGAAAAATAGACCCTACTCATTGAGTCTTATTTGAAATAGTTCTCCTGTCCTTCCATGTAAGAGATTGAAATGGTGCAGAGGCAAGGGAAGATGATCAGAAAGGCACATTAATTATACTGTTCTCCTCAAATCTTGGATAGAAAATACACATTGATAACTCTACTTTCAGCCCCATTGTAGCCAAATTGGCTTTAGTATATGGGTACTTCATTGATACGTGATGTGGAATGGTATAGAAATGTTGGTAGCTACTTCTCCCAGTAGCAGGAATCAACGGTCACTGAGCCTATCTAGGCTATTAGAGACATTAAAGGAATAGTCTTAATGTGCAAACAGACCCTGAATCAATTTAAGGGCCCCTTCCATTTATTCTGACTTTGGCATGATGTCTCCCACACAATGCCCTAATAACCTGCAACTGTATGAATCTGCTACCAACAGAAAGGCTTCTAGAAATTACTTCCTGATAGGCCTGTGTTCATCTTTTTAAAATGCATTTGATTTTTTGTTTTGTTTTGTATTTTGGTCTGATTATAGTAGTAAATCACTTTCATCATAGAAAATCGTAGGGGGACAGAAGACATAAAATATATAAGAATAAAGTAACATTCACACATGAACATACTATTCAGCGATAACTTTTGTAAACATTTTCATTTATTTCCTTCTAGTCATCTTTTTCCTATGTCTATAATAGAGCCAGTGGGATGACTAAATCTATTGTTCCTTGTTCTCCTCACACCTGCTTCTCCACAGTAGAAAGGTCTAATTTTGGATCCTCATTCTTTCACTAAACATTGTATCACTGACATTTCCACCAAATAATTTAATAGTTTAATCAGTATTTTATGGTTGTCATATATATTTACCATAATTTTATTACTTTTTATTTTTATATTTTAATTATAAAATTAATACATGGTTCCTATCTAAACTTATATGGAAGATTATAAAAAAAATTTAGCATTCTTTCCTTTTTATTACTTTAACACTGTGTGAGACAACTAGTATTAACAGTTTAGTATGCCTCTTTTTGTATGTATCCCATGCTTCTATAAACATGTACACATTTTTTTAATTTACAAAAATGATATACATATTACTCTGCAACTTGCTTATTTGAAACTTGATTTATCATGAGTAACTCTCCAGATAACTACAACTCTGGTCAGTCAGGGTTCAACCAGAGAAACATAACCAATGTATTATTGTTAAGAGATTTATGCCAGCGCCGCAGCTTAATAGGCTAATCCTCCACCTAGCGGCGCTGGCACACCGGGTTCTAGTCCCGGTCGGGGCGCCGGATTCTGTCCTGGTTGCCCCTCTTCCAGGCCAGCTCTCTGCTATGGCCCGGGAGTGCATTGGAGGATGGCCCAAGTGCTTGGGCCCTGCACCCCATGGGAGACCAGGAGAAGCACCTGGCTCCTGCCTTCAGATAAGCGCGGTGCGCCAGCCGCAGCGTGCCAGCCACGCCGGCCATTGGAGGGTGAACCAACAGCAAAGGAAGACCTTTCTCTCTGTCTCTCTCACTGTCCACTCTGCCTGTAAAAAAAAAAGATTTATTATGGGGCCAGCACTGTGGCACAGTAGGTTAAGCCTCCACCTGCAGCGCCACCATCCCATATGGGTGCCAGTTCGAGTCCTGGCTGCTTTTCTTCTGATCCAGCTACCCACATAGCCTGGGAAAGCAGTAAAAGATGGCCCAAGTGCTTGGGCCCCAGCACCCACATGGGAGACCTAAATGAAGCTCCTGGCTCCTTGGCTTTGGATTAGCCCAGCTCTGGCCATTGTGGCCATTTGGGGAGTGAACCAGCAGATGAAAGACCTCTCTGTCTCTCTATATATATCTGTAATTCTACCTCTCAAATAAATAAATAAATAAAATCTTTTTAAAATAGTGATTTATTACAAGGTATTGTCTTATGTGGTTGTTAAGGCTGTCTAAGCAATTCTGAAATCTGTAAACTGTCAGTCAGAAATGGAAGATCATGGGCAAGCTTAAACCATGGGCATAGGCCAAAGCTGTTATCTACAGGCAGTCAGAGAAGATGTTGAGAAGGATGGAACTTTACAACTCTACAGACAAGCTTCATTTCACAGGCAGAATTTCTTCTTTCCCTGAGGGAGCCCTCAGTGATGCTTTTAAGGACTTTCAGCAGATTCAGTCAGGTCTACCCAGATCATCCAGGATATTCTCCCTTATAAAAGTCAATAGATGGGGACAGCACTATGGCACAGTAGATTAATCCTTTGCCTGTGGCACCAGTATCCCATATGAGCGCCAGTTCTAGTCTTGGCTGCTCCTCTTCCTATTCAGCTCTCTGCTATGCCCTAGGAAAGCAGTAGAAGATGGCCCAAGTCCTTGGGCTCCTGCACCCACATGGGAGACCTGGAAGAAGCTCCTGGCTCCTGGCCTTGGATCAGCTCAGCTCCAGCCATTGCGGCCATTTGGGGAGTGAACCAGCAGATGGAAGACCTTTCTCTCTCTCTCTCCCTCTCACCATCTGTAACTCTACCTCTCAAATAAATAAATAAACTCTTAAAAAAATCTCAGTTGAGGAGCTGGCGCTGTAGCATAGTGGGTAAAGCTGCTGCTTTCAGTGCTGACATCCCATATGGGCGCTGGTTCAAGTCCCAGCTGTTCCACTTTCAATCCAGCTCTCTGCTATGGGCTGGGAAAGCAGTTGAAGATGGCCCAAGTCCTTGGGCCCCTGCACCTCCGTGGGAGACCTGTTAGAAGCTCCTGACTCCTGGCTTTGGATCAGCACAGCTCCAGCCATTGCGGCCATCTGGGGAGTGAACCAATGGATGGAAGATCTCTCTCTCTCTCTTTCTCTCTGCCTCTGCCTCTCTGTAATTTTGCCTTTCAAAATAAAATCTTTTTTAAAAAAGTCAATTGATTGGGGTTTTGATTACATCTATAACATACCTTCATGGCAACATCTATGTTAGTGACCAACATAGTTTAATCAGATTGACACTTCAAAAAATGCCATCACACTTCTCCCTTAAATGGTTGTATGATACTACTTATTATTATGCTGCAACTCTTCCCCTTTTGCTAGACATTCATTTTTTCCAGCTTTTATTTTCTACTTTATTTTATTTTCACTACAGTTATTGCTCTGATCAATATCTGTGTACATATCTCATTTCATATTGGTGCTTTTTTTGCTGTAGAATAGATACCCTAAAGTGGAACAACTAATGTGAGGATATGAACAGTTTTAATTTTTATGCATACTTTCATATTCAATTCAGGAAAAATTGTAGAAATTACGCTCCCCAGCATGATTTTACAGGTACCCTTTCTCTGTGTCTTCTGCAGTACTGGATAGTATCTACTTGTTTCAGTTTTCTATTCTCATCTAGCAAGACTGAAATGAGTTTTTTGATATACCTGCTATTTATTTTCAATTCTTGTTTAGTGAATTGCCCATTCATACCTTACACTCCTTTTTATTTTTTGTCTTTTTTTAGTATAAATTTGCAAGAACTCTATGTTGGGATAGTAAAACTTTGTAAGTCATGAGTGTCACATACTTTTCCCCAGGCCATTTAGTATTTGTCTTTTAAGTTTGGTTCTTGTACTTAGTTGTACAAAACTTTAAATTTTTACTTCAACAAATGTATTCATTCCTTTAGTGGCTCGTATGTTTATCTAGCCTATGAAGATCCTTTCTCACCAACACTTTGCAGTTTACTAAATTTTCTATAATTTTTTTTTAGTTTTAGAACTATAATCCATCTGGAATTTACTTATTGTATATGCTATGAGGAAGGAACGCCATTTGTTTTGTTACTGGTGGATAGGCAGTGTGTCAGCATCATATATTAAATAATTTATCTATTCCCCACACAATTAAAATGCTACTTATACAGAGCCCTCATATAATAACTTTCCATGCATACTTGAATTTGTCTTTATGCTTTCTACTCTGCTTCATCATTCTGTTTGTCACTGCTTGTGTCAAGACAATACTCTTTATTACACTAGTTTTGAGAAAAGTTAAATCCTTGGTGGGGGAATCAATTCTCATTCACTTTTCTTTCATCATTGTTTCTTAATAGTTGTTAGATGTTTATATGATAATGAAATTCATTTTTCTAGGTCCCAAACAGGTTTCATTTAAATTCTGGTTGGCAGAGTATTAAATGTGTTAATATGTGAATTCTTGACATTTTTATCAAGTTTTCACATTCAGGAACATGGCCCATATCTTTTTATCCAAGTCTTGTTTTATCTGCTTCAGAAAAGTGGTATAGTCTACTTCACATAGATTCTATACCTTTTTACCTCTTGTATTACTTTTGATAATCTATTTTGCTTAAAAATCATTAATTTCCTCTGGATTTTCAATGCAATACTATATATATATATAATATATATATATTAAATAGTGTGTGTATATGTATATATATGTATACACACAATTTTGTCTTTTTTTAAAGATTTATTTTATTTATTTGAAAGAGTTACAGAAGAGGTAGAGAGAGAGAGAGGTCCTCCATCCACTAGTCCACTCCGCAGATGGGTGCAAAGGCCAGAACTGTGCCGATCCAAAGGCAGGATCCTGGAGCCCCCTCTGGGTCTCCCATGCAGGTGCAGGAGTCTAAGGATTTGGGCCATCCTGTACTGCCCTCCCAGGCCACAACAGAGAGTCGGATCCGAAGTGGAGCAGCCAGGACCGGAACCGGCACCCATATGGGATGCCAGCGCTTCAGGCTGGGGCTTCAACCTGCTATGCCACAGGACCAGCCCCACAATTTTGTCTTAGTATTTTAATTGATTCCATAATTGTGGTTTTATCTTTTCTCATCCCTAATATTTCATAATTATTATTTTCTAACAGGTTTTGAATCAGGTTTATACTTCGTTAATTTTGATTTTTAAAAATAATTAAATCATTTAGAGTACATTTTCCTTTGAGTAAAACCTTAACCATATCCATAGATTTTTGATGTAAAATATCCTTTTGTTCATTTTTTAGATAATTTGTGAATTCAAGTATAATTTCTCTTGATCGAGGGGTTATTCAGAATACTGTTATTTCCAGTGTTTCGGATATTCATTCTAATAATAAATGTTATCTCTCTTATAAATTAGCTGTTCTTTCTTTTAGCCTGTACGATTTTTTCTTTATCATTGATGTGCTAATTTCACTAAGTAGTCAATGTTTTGGTAGGTGTGTGTCTATTCTAATCCTACCTGGGACTTCATAAGACCTTTTACTCTTATAACGAGTACCTCTTTATTTCACTTAGCCAAGTTTTCTGTTGTTTTTTAATTCAATTTTTTCCTCCTTCTAAAATGTTTTTTGTCTATATATATGAATATTTTCTGATATAATTCTCTTATGTTTTGACTCATTGTTACCTTTTCTTTGCAGTCTTATTATGCAACATGAAATATTTCTTCCACTCTCCACCGTTTTTCATTTAAAAAGTATCCATTTAGGCCGGCGCCGTGGCTCAACAGGCTAATCCTCCGCCTTGCGGCGCCGGCACACCAGGTTCTAGTCCCGGTTGGGGCGCCGGATTCTGTCCCGGTTGCCCCTCTTCCAGCCCAGCCCTCTGCTGTGGCCCCGGAGTGCAGTGGAGGATGGCCCAAGTGCTTGGGCCCTGCACCCCATGGGAGACCAGGAAAAAGCACCTAGCACCTGGCTCCTGCCATCAGATGAGCGCGGTGCGCCGGCCGCAGCGCGCCATCCGTGGCAGCCATTAGAGGGTGAACCAACGGCAAAGGAAGACCTTTCTCTCTGTCTCTCTCTCTTACTATCCACTCTGCCTGTCAAAAATAAATAAATAAATAAAATAAAAAGTATCCATTTAACAGCCTCTTAACTTTTGTTCTCATTTTTTTTTTGCCCCTATTCTGTGAAATGCATCTTTGTAGTTAAGTCATTTTCTAAGTTTCTGTCAGGTTTTCATACTAAGTAACGAATTACTAGGTCAAAAAAATGATCTTTTTGTGTGTAAAAGTTTTTTTACATCTTACCAAATTGCTCTTCCAGAAAAAAAAAATTGTATTAACTTACAAATTCAAGAAGACAAGTTCTCATAACAAAATAACGTGCATTTTTTTATTTTAGGCTTTGAAATTTCTGAAAACCAGAAAAGGCAGGCTGCAATGACTGTGAGAAAAGTCCCTAAACAAAAAGGTAAAGCTGCTTTTATCCCCCCAGCCTCTCTCTCCCCACCCTTCCACCTGCCATGTGTGATACTGCAGAGCTTATCCACTATGTGCTTGCATAGTCATAAGCCCATTTCCATAGTGGGGTTTTTCTGGGGTGGTGGAGGATAATTCCCAGGCCCCAGCTGTCCCTAATTGACAGATGGCAAGTATATGTAACTGCTTACAGTTGAGGAGTGAATGGTGTAGGATGGACATGTCCTAGGTAGCTCACTGGGAACAGGAAAAAGAAAAAAGAAAACCTCTGTTTGTCTTTATTTTTACTTAAAAACAAGAGAAACTTTACTAATAATTCAGAAATATAGACAATGTTAGACATTTATAATTTTTTTTATAAGTTGAAATACATTAGAAATATGTGTTCAGCTTCTTTCACTGGTCTGTGGGAGGCACCTACCAAATCAAGAGCCCCAAATCAGAATGGAGACCCTCTGACTGAACCATAAAACAAAGTACAAATACTTAAAAATACCTTGAACATCAATTTAAATCTGAAGAAAAGTTTTAGTTTCTCTTTCTCATGAACCAGAACAAAACTAAAGTGCTCAGCTGAACCAAGGAAATGAACTACTTACTGCTTGTTAGAGAGTGCCTGTTCAGTATCAGTATCTTTATTTTTTTTTTAATTTTATGTTTATGGTTCCCACTGAGAATATATGTACTAGCAATCCCATTTCTCAGGTGAGGAAACTTAGTTTCATCAGGGTAAAATGACTCTGAACCTAAATCAGCTTGACTCTGAACCCACTGCTCTCTGTTCTTCATGTCAAGGTCCTCCTGATGCAGCCCATCCTTGGAAAGAAGAGCGCATTTTTCTGTGTCACCTCAATTACTAATAGCTGCTTCTATTACTGATAGCCATTGTCACTGTCCCAAGGGATAGGCATTCTTAGTGAGATCTCAGTTTCCCCAAGTCCTTCCTTCTGGTTTCTTAGTGGGTTCTCTGGTGCTGAATAAGTCAGCATACAAAGTATTGGATTCAAGTCCTACATCTACATAAAGCACCCTTAATTATTCCCAGTGAAACTCTCTTTGATTGAGGAAACTGGGTGCCCGAGAATATCTGATTTTCCATTAAACATTGCACCTAGCTGGGTCTCTCTGATTAGACATGCCTTCCTTTCAACTTTCAACTGATTATTGCTTCTTGCTCTTGAGAGGCCAACATTGGCTCTTTTCCTCATCATGGAAATGTGATTCCCTTTAGATAGGAAATTACAGCCAGCTATCCCCAATCTTTTTGAGGCTGAAATTTGAGAAATGGTGTCAGAAAGCACTCTGGAGTTAATGACTGTAATGATCTGATCTGGATTAACAAGGGAACTCTTTGAGTCAATGTCCTGTTTTCCTTAGACACAGTGGTGATTAGATAATAGCCTTGGTCAACTAGAGAAGCATCAGGCTGCAAAAGGGATACTGTCCTAGCACCCTGCCTCTGTCTCCTGGAGACTCAGCTTCTGAGCTTCTCTCATTCTGATTTCTCTATTGCCCCCATCACACTGGCCTCTATAGTAGATTGGTACATTTTAACCCCAGCTCAGGTACCCTCAAGCATATCTGAGGCTGTTAGGCCTTTTCACTAAGAACACTTCAAACAAACGAACATCTACAAATAAACCAATGAAAAGGTAGTCCTGCCATGTCACACTAAGACTTTGATTCAGGTTCCTTCCCTACCCTGTCTGGTCTTCAGGTTGTCCATCTCACACACTGTATTGACTCCCAGTATCTAAA
The DNA here is from genome assembly GCA_949820135.1 of Sylvilagus floridanus. Taxonomy (NCBI): domain Eukaryota; kingdom Metazoa; phylum Chordata; class Mammalia; order Lagomorpha; family Leporidae; genus Sylvilagus; species Sylvilagus floridanus. Next base: position 86,513,865 of record OX463223.1, read on the forward strand.
CTCTGTTTCACCTAAACAACTTTCTTCCCTTAACAGCAATCTTAAAGTCTTCAGGGGGGAACACCTAATTTTTAACCTCCCAGAATTCCTTTGAAGTATTTCTCATATTTCTATTTCTGATATTCAAGACTCTCTTGTTACTCCAGGGCTATTTTGATTAATATATTTTAAGACTCAAGGGTGCTACACATATGGAAGTGGTTGTCAGATTTAGGAATTCAGTAATTGCAGTGTAATACATAGGGGAAGTGTGAAGGAATTCTTTCAGCTACCCATGAAAGCTATCTGCCATGATCCTTCTTCCATTGACTATTCCTTGGAAATGATGGAGGAGTTGTTAAGATTTCTTCTCTGAAGAAGTAATTAGTCCAGTGTCCTCTTCCAACGCCATCTGTAACACCTTGGGATATTATCAGCTCAGTGTACTGCTTTGCTAAGGGGAATCCTGGTTGGGAGAACAGCAGAGAGGATCCAGTCTAGTTCCAATGAAGGTGTTCTCACTTCACCTTTGCCTATCATAATGTCTTGGTTTTGAATATTGATAACACTTCTTAGGAGTTAGATGCAATTCCAAGCGTATCAACCCAATCCAGTCTGTCAATAATGAGCTCTCCAGGGCCATGAGCACAGCCCCATTTTCAGAAGTTTTAGTGCCAGATCAAAATCAAATAAATAGCCTAAAATAGCCAAAACAATCTTGAAAAAGAAGAAAGTGGGAGTAATCAGTTTATCCAATTTCAACAGTCATTATATAGCTGCAGTTACCAAGAGAGTATAATTATGGCAGAAGAATAAACATATGAGACTGATAGAACAGAACCCAGAAATAGACCTGTACAAACATGTCTAACTCCTTCTTTACAAAGGCACAAAGAACATTCAGTATAGAAAAAGTAGCATGTTCAACAAATAGTGTTGAAGCAATTAGACTTCCCTGGGGTGTGTGTGGTGGGGGAGATAGAGAAAATAAACCCATACCTTATATAAAAAGTAACTTAAAATTAATCATGGAAGTAAATGTAAAGATACAGAACTCTTAGAAAAAATAGGAAAAAAATCTTCAAGATCTAGGGCTAGGCAAAGAAGTTTCTTAGATTTGACACCAAAAGCTCAAACCAAAAAAAATGAATAAATAAATGATGAGGTGGATGTTGTGAGAGTTGATAATCTCTGGGAAAGGTGCTATAATTAGGATTAAAAACAAAAGCTATAGGATAGGAGAAATATTTACAAACCACATAATTGGAAAAATATAATTGGCTAAAATATATAAAGAACTCTTAATAATTAACAGTATTCCGTAGAGGGAAATATTGTTGTTGTCTTGGAACTGTACCTTTGGAACACATAAAATCTGTTCTCTTTATAGTCATAAAAAGTCCCTAACAGTAAAAATACCAGACATTCTAGTTAGAAAATGGGGCTCAGAGATATTTCACTGAAAACAGCATATGAACAGTAGTTAAGCACATGATAAGGTGTTTAACCTCATTAGTCACTGGAGAAATACAAATGAAAACCACAATGAGGTATCGCTACACACCTATTAGAATGACTACAAAATAGTAACAATACCAAACGCTGACAATTATACAAAGAAAATGGGTCATTCATACCTTGCTGACAAGAATGTAAAATGGTATAGCCACTCTAGAAAATAGTTTGTCAGTTCCTTAAAAAACTGCCATACAACCTAGCAGTTACACTCCTAGACATTTCCCCAAGAGAAATGAAAACTTGCATGCACGTAAAAGCCTGTCTATATAGCAGCATTATTCATAATATCCAAAGTTGGAAACAACTCGTGTATCTTTCAATGAGTAAATGATTAAACAAACTTGTACATCTATACCATGGAATATTACTCACTCTTGAAATGATGTAGTTTACAAAGAGGGCCAGATTAAGAAATAAGGAAGGTGTTGAGGGCAGCAGTGATGTAAGTACAGTTATAAAAGGGTAAAGTGATCTTTGTGGTAACAGAAATGTTCTAAATCTTGACTACATTTCATAGCATTATCAATATTTTGATTGTGAAATTACAATTTTACAAGATGTTACCATTGGGAAAACTAGGTAAAAGGTGCACAGAATCTCTTCATATTATTTCTTACTACTGCATTATGATCTATAACAATATCAAGATAAAATGTCCTTTCTTTGAAATTTAAAAGCAAGATTTATTAGAGTCAGAGACCTCCAGCCAGAGTGGCATGGGGGAGGGGTTTCAAGAGAAGCAAAACCTGAAGGGTCTGGTAATACTGGAGATTTTAGCACAATTTTGGAGAAGGAAAAAAACTTGACATTCAGTTACAAGGCTGGGCCAAAACCATCAAAAGACCTAATTTGCAGTCTTTTATCCTATTTGGCTTGCTCATGGTAAAACAAAAAGAGCCAGGCCAGCACTGTGGCTCAATAGGCTAATCCTCTGCCTGTGGCACCGGCACACCGGGTTCTAGTCCCAGTCTGGGTGCAGCATTCTGTCCCGGTTGCCCCTCTTCCAGGCCAGCTCTCTGCTGTGGCCTGGGAGTGCAGTGGAAGATGGCCCAAGTGCTTGGGCCCTGCACCCGCATGGGAGACCAGGAGAAGCACCTGGCTCCTGCCTTTGGATCAGCGCAATACACTGGCTGCAGCAGCTATTGGGGGTAAACCAATGGCAAAAAGGAAGACCTTTCTCTCTGTCTCTCTCTCACTGTCCACTCTGCCTGTCAAAAAAAAAAAAAAAAGACAGCCATCAGAAGGGTGGAATACCTAATTTACTATAAACTGGTAGCTCATAAGGAATCACCACTCCCTTGCTATTCTCATGATAAGACTAGAAGTTTTCAAGGAGTGGGCAGGCAGGCACTTTTGACCTTGCTAAGGATTTTGCACCCTCAGTTTCCACTGGGACCACACTGACTCACTTAACTCATCTGACTCCTCACATCCCCACCCAGAAGAATGGACCCTAACTTCTGTTAGGGAAACTGGGCAATGACTGCTCTGGCTGCTTCATGTTGAAAAGGGGCATCCTTGAAAATGACAATCAAGACAGGGTTCCAGCAGGAAGTTACTTCTCAGCAGGAGGTGGCTTCTCAAGGGGGATGCAGTGTCAGCTTGTAGAAACTGCTTCCATCCGAGGTTTCATGTGCATGGCCACCTAGAATTTCACTGTTTCAAGTCCGGAGAAAATGAATCTAACAAGCAGATTAAACTCACAGGATCTAAAACAAAGGACAGAGTCACTATTAGAGGACCTAAGAAAGGTTCTGTCTAAAACCATCAGCAAGTTTTCCGACTGATAGGCAAATAGAAACTGATAGAAGGGACCTGATTATAATCAGTTGGGCTTTAAGGTTTAACCAGGTAGGAGGACCAAACCTATCTGTCTCCATGGGGTACCAGAAGAGACATCATCAGGGAGGGGTGAACCTCCTTAGGGAAAAAACATTTTCTTTTTAAAAAATTAAATTAGCTCTCCCAAACTCCCTATCTGTTATCTCCATATTGTCTATTGGCATCTAGTACATTCATATTTCTGACACCATCTTTCAAAACTAACTCTTAGAAAAGAACTTGATCCTTCCGACAGAAATGCCACTACTGATGGTGGCTTAATCTGATACTACTAGGCCAATGGAGTCAAATCATCAAACAAAGAAGCAATAATGTTGGAATTTCAGACATTGGCTAGTGGAGGAAGCAGGTATTTGGAAGCAGAGATGCCATCTTGGCATGTGTAAATAATGTGCTGTGTGCCTCATTCTGTTCTTTTCTGAATATAGATGAAGATTAAATTTTGAATTTTAAGCCCCTCTGATTCCTGGAACCCTCCATTTTACTTTAATGGTTGCAAACACACAAAAGTTGAAAAGGTCTTGAAGCTTATTAGTGTCATTGACACTGTTCCCACAAAAGGTCAAAAATATATTTCAACTCTGCCTTTGCTTTCTCTGAATCATATCTTCTGGTAGTGAGTTTGTTTTCTTTTTCAACTACAAATGTCCATTCCCTATTAAATGCAGGTCCATCGCTCTCAGCTCATACTAAGTCACCTGTGTGTCATGCTTTTAGAAAACTTCCCCCTCACCACCCCCACCCAGACCTGCCCTAAAGTCAATAGTTTTTACCAGGCTTTTTTGACATTTCCAGGGCCAATTGGAAAGGGGAAAAAACCAAAGCTTGTCTACTCAGAGTGCTCACTGTGTCATTTGAAAAGCTTTTTGTGACTTAACTTACATTCTCTCTCTTTTGATCTCCCATGTGCTCTAGGTGTAAACTCTGCTCGCTCAGTTCCACCTTCCTACCCACCACCGCAGGACCCGTTAAACCAGGGCCAGTACCTGGTCCCCGATGGCATCGCTCAGTCGCAAGTTTTTGAGTTCACCGAACCCAAGCGCAGCCAGTCGCCGTTCTGGCAAAACTTCAGCAGGTTAACCCCCTTCAAAAAATAATACCTACAGGGAGGCAGATAATTTTAAAATAAAGTAAATAAAATTATATTTATAGATGGACCTTTTTTCGGAGAAGCACTGTTGAAATTTATATATACATGCATACATACATATATACATATATATGGTCATGCACAGAGACTCTTGAGTGTACATGCACACACACATGCACATGCATAAACACACACACACACACACACACACACACATACACACACATAGAGAAGGACCAAAAACGTTTTCTGTTGTTTTTGGGAAGTAAAATCTGTAGTTGATAGGAAGAGGTACCAATGACTTCCAAACATGTGATCCCTTCTTAAAAGTTTTCAGTTCTTACCTGTTCCCTTCCTCTTTTCTTTCAGAAATTAACATTTCTATTTGTTTCTTTTCTTGTTCAGATAATCCCTTTGCTCTCCTGTGAGTGATTCACTGACTTGTCATTATTACCATAGATGTATTTGTATTGTTTTTTTTTTTCTTTCCTGATGATACTGATGCTGATGACTTTTGAATTTCATTTGATGTGGTGGAGTTTGGGAGTTTGGGATTTCTATTTTTCCCTCTTCCACTCTTTACTGAGGAAGGGAAGGATCCCCTTTCTCCTCTCCCTCAGCCAAGCATTTGCGAATGTCCTTACAGCCCTGCAATTGCTCCAAACAGCCTTTCCCCAGCATCCTCTGCCCTCAGTTGTGCTGGTCTGGACATGCTCTGTTGTGCCCTGTGACATCACTGCTTGATATTCTATTGCTTTCACTGTGTTTTAGGTGTTGTGGAGGGATCAAAAAACCAAACAGAAGCAAGAGAGTGTCAGAGTATGATAATTGTAGAAAGGACTTCTGTTAATTGAAACATTCTGCAATAGGACTGTTTCTTCTAGCACTGGGGATTCCCATGGTACAACACTGCTGGGTCATTGCAGTTTTGCATCTGGGAGTTAGTTCAAGCCAATTATTCTTTTTCAAGCCGCCTTTGTTATGAGTTTCCTCCTAGGCCTGTCTCCCCCACACTCCCAGCCCAGAAGATCTGAACTGGAAGCAAAGAGGTTGAGACTCTGCCTTCTGAGGGAAGGATTTATCTTCCCCACTCAGTACCAAGTAGGTATAAGGTAGAGCTCCCTACAGCAGTCAGTTCAATGTCCTGTTCACCCCTGTTCCTATTTGCAAATTTTTAAGGCAGCATTTATAAGAATCCAAGGAAGGGTTCAAGTCAGAACCTGCTTGACCAAGATCATTAGCTGCCTGTCAAATTATTGAGAGTCCAAGGCTGACAGTAAGCCCTTTCAGGAAAGAACAGGGATGGGCATGGAAAGAGATAGCCTTGACCCAGACATTGTACTTGCAGTTCCTACCATCCAGTTGTGCGAGATTTCCCCTATTGTTAGTAAATTGCATGGACAATCTTACCAATTTTCTTCCATCCCCTGTCTTCTTTCTTCCTCTAGCCCTCCTAACACAGGAGGATTTCTGGTGTTCACATACTGACAGCAGTTCTGGCACTTGAAGGGCCTCATTCCAGTATCCTCCCATGCCAGGACATTGAGGCAAGTGAGTGAGGGGTCTAGGGGATACTTCTTCTCTAGACAAAGAGTCTGAGACAGACACTCTACCCTCAGACTCATTTTTGGTAGGCTTTCCACTTGGCAGAACTAACTTCTCCCACAAAGTAGCAGGGTCTCTATGGGTGTAGGAATAGCTGTCCCTCCTCCCTACATGGCCTCTTGGCATATATAGACCTTGAACAGCCAGGAGAATGGGGTATAAATGAGTGAGGATGGGCCCTGCTGTGGAAGGCAACTCTACCAAGGAATCTGGAGATTGTAAGTCTTCCTTGGACTCCACAGGAGACTTCATCACCAAAAGATCTGTTTATCAAGCAGCAGCCATGGCTGCATGAGGAATTCAGCTTAGCTGGCTTTGTTATTGCCTCCTGACTCAGACCAGGCCCTATCCAGCCTGCAAATCTTTCTTCTGTGGGAGTTAAATTACAAGCTCTTAAGGCTTCCATTTCACCATATCCAAATCAGAATTGTAGAGTAAATCAAGGATAAGCCTCACCTGGGCAGAGGCCAGGGCTCGGGGCTGGCCACCACTGCTCAGCACGTAACCTAGCTACTTACACTCCCTTGGCAAGAGACCTGGTACCGAGCACTCAAGCTAAAATGTCCTCCGTGGCAAACAGAGTGTTTCAGTAGCTGTGCAGGCCTCCCTTTAGTGTACCCTCCCCCCTCACTTTCCTACTTTCCACTCCACCTCACTAGACTTGGCCTTGATGTGTTTCTCCAGGAGTTGGAGGCACATCACGAAGGGATGCTTGGACAAGTCACTGGGCCTACAACACCTTTTCACTCCCCTCCCACTCCCTGAGGCCTGTGCCCAGGGCTCCAGATCAGGGATATTAACCTCTCACTCCCTATTTCTCCACCCAACCCACTGACAATACCAAATGGCAGCATTTTTGAAAGCAACAAGAAATCAGCTTTCTGTTGGTTGGAATGTCCCCAAAGCCTATGGCAGCAAAGCAAACCTGTGGTCAGCAGCCCAAAAGGAATCCATTCATTACCTGGGCTCAGTGTCCAAACCTATGTGTCCCCAAAGCAATGCTACTCCCAAGAACTTTATAATTCTCCTCCGTCTCTGCATGGCCCTGAGCTCCCATTTCCTCAACTCAGTGAGGCCTGGATTTGCTCTACAAAAGGCTTTGCTAGTGTGTTCTATCGGCCCTGCTGTGGGGAAGTCTTAATACAGAAATGCAATTCTTTCTCTCTTCTTCTGTCCCCCTCTCTATATGTGTATATCTCTAATGGGTCTATAAGGACAGCAACAAGAGAGTTCTAACAATTCTAGTGTGAGGCCAATAGTGATCTTTTAGTGCTTTGGGGGTGGGGTGGGCTGGGGTGGATGGATGGGCAACAGTGAATCTGATTACCCCTGCTGCTCTGCATTTGCCAGTTTATTCTTTTGTTTCTTCTATTTGACTGTTTGACCCTGTCAAACAAGTGTCAAAGTTGTGTGTTTAAAAAAATGTTTAACAAAAAAAAGATGTTGTAATGACACAAAGCCTTATGAAAATATTTATGGAGTTCAATAAAAGAAGTAAAAAGACACCCTCCAGGCATAGCTCTTGTGCCATTGTGTGTGTGTGTGTGTGTGTGTGTGTGGTACCTGTTTAGCTAGCTGCAAAATAGAATTTGCGTGGTGGGGGAGGGCTTACAGCAGTCCTTTTTTTATTTTTTTATTTTTTATTTTTTTAAACTTTTATTTAGTAAATATAAATTTCCAAGGTACAGTTTATGGATTACAATGGCTTCCCCCCCAATAACTTCCCTCCCACTCGCACACCTCACATCCCCACTCCCTCTCCCATTCCATTCACATCAAGATTCATTTTCAATTATCTTTATATACAGAAGATCAATTTAATATATATTAAGTAAAGATTTCATCAGTTTGCACCCAAACAGAAACACAAAGTGTAAAATACTGTTTCAGTGCTAGTTATAGCATTACTTCACATTGGACAACACACTAAGGACAGATCCCACATGAGGAGTAAGTACGCAGTGACTCCTGTTGTTGACTTAACAATTTGACACTCTTGTTTATGGCGTCAGTAGTCCTGTTTTGATCTACTAGCAGTGCTGTTTCATTCCCAGGCATCCCATTAGCTATCTTTGACCTTCTTTGTCCTTTCTCAAAGAGTAGACCACAAGAATGAAGTTTGAACATGTAACTGGGTACTTGCAAAGTTTCTTTTTATAGGATTGTCCTTTATCTCACCTGGTCCTTTGACAAGACTTGAAGGCCAATTCCTGATTGTGCTCCTTTGCCTCGAAGATAAAAATTCAGTATCTGCCCTGGGCACTTGAGTGTTTAAAGACTGCCTTTAGAACCCAGCCAGAGGCCATAGCGCTCTTGTCTCCTCCGAAGTAGACACCTTCCTATCTGTCCCTCTGAATGGGTGGAATGGCCTTACTATTTTTTCTGTCATGGTGTCACCTGACTGAAGATGCTATCTTGCTATCTGCTGCCTGCTAGGCCTGCATGTTGTGTCTTATGATGCTTTTCAGAGGCCCAGTGGTGGGTCTGCTCTGGCACTGTGTCCCCTGCATCTCTCCAGAGCAACCAAACACTGACCACAATGATGTACATATTTACTAAAAGGGTCCAGGTAATTGTGGCAAGCTATAGTGTTGAGAAATGGAGCAGATGTGTCTCTGGGTTAGGGTGCAAGCCCTGTCTTTCCAAGCTTGGGGATGCCCCTCGAGTGGGATTTGGGGAAATCAATAGTTAACCCTGTCCTGTCCACCTTTCCTTTTGCACCGTGTTTGGGTACTCCTCATTTAACCCCTTCCTTTGCTTTCACCACCCCTTTTTCTTTGCCTTGAGGTCTGCCATCTTTCCTCATCAAAATCAGCCAGCCTCAGCTCCCAGCACATTTTCCAATCCCAGCCTCCTCGACTTCCAGAGGTTAATCTCAGATACCTCCAGCAGACCAAAGGGAAAGCATCTGGTCTCAGCCTTTCTTGCTTGCTTTTTTTAAAGTTTTTTTTAAATATTTATTTATTTGAAAGTCAGAGTACACAGAGAGAGGAGAGGCAGAGAGAGAGAGAGAGCGAGCTCTTCCAACTGCTGGTTCACTCCCTAAATGGCCGCAACTGCTGGAGCTGCACTGATCCAAAGCCAGCAGCCAGGGGCGCCTGCAGTGCTGGCTTCCCATATGGGCACCGATTTGAGTCCCGACTGCTCCACTTTCAATCTAGCTTTCTGCTATGGCCTGGGAGGGCAGTGGAAGATGGCCCAAGTCCTTGGGCCCTTGCACACCCACGTGGGAGACCTGAAGTGAGCTCCTGTCTCCTGGCTTCAGATTGGTGCAGCTCCGGCCATTGCTACCATTTGGCTTGTGAACCAGAGGATTGAAGACATGTCTCTAGTGCTTTCTCTCTGCCTCTGCCTCTTTGTAACTCTGCCTTTCAAGTAAATTAAAACATATTTTCAGAAGAAGTATCATTTTCGGGAGCTCTTAAAAGGGAGATACCAATAAAGGGAGGGCCACAGGGCCTTAGCCTATCCCAACACCACTGTATTAAGGATAATGCCTTCTCTCTGTAGTTTCTTCAGAATCTTCTGGGAGGCTCAGGAGTGGAAAGTGATGCCTCTATTGGTCAGAACTAGAATGGAGATAGGAAACTTACTCTAGCTTCCAGGGAAAGACGCTTCCTAGAACAAATCAACCCCTGCCTGTCTCTATCCTAGGAAAGACCTGAATGGTCCCCAGTGGAGAAAGCTTATGGCTTGTATGAAAACATTTCCTCAGGGATGGGCATTGTGAAGCAGCAGATTAAGCTGCTGCTTGGTATGCTGGCATCCCATATCAGAGTGCCAGTTCAAGTTTCTGCTGTCCCACTTCTCATCCAGCTCCCTGCTAATGCAGCTGAGAAGGCAGCGGAAGATGGGCCAAGTATTTGGACCCCTGCTCCCCACGTTGGAGACCTGGATGGAGTTCCAGGCTCCTGGATTTGGCTGGGCCATACATGTGGAACCTATATGTGGGGAATGAACCAGAGGATAAAAGATACCTTTCTCTCTCATTCTTGCTTTTGCTCTCCTTCTCTGTCACTCCGTCTTTAAAATAAATAATAAATATGTAAAAAATAAAAAACAATTCTTCAGGGGCTGGCATCCCATATCAAAACACCAGACTCCTTTGCTTCTGATCCAGCTGCCTGCTAATGTACCTGGAAAAGCAACAGATGATGGCCCAAGTATTTGGATCCCCCAAAATCCATGTGAAAAACCCAGATGGAATTCCTGACTCCTGGCTCAGCCCTGGTTGTTGTGCTGATTTGGACATGAAACCAATGGATAAAACACCTCCTTCTATCTCTGTCTCTCCTTGCCTCTCACTCTGCCTTTCAAAAAATAAATCATTTTTAAAAAGCAGTATGTCATATTAATGGTGACTTTGCCAAATATGGAGTGTTATTTAATGCTTATGGCAACAATTTTTTTTGACGGACAGAGTTAGACAGTGAGAGATAGACTGAGAGAAAGATCTTCCTTCGTTGGTTCACCCCCCCCCCCCAAAATGGCCACTATGGCTGATGCACTGTGCCGATCCGAAGCCAGGAGCCAGGTGCTTCTCCTGGTCTCCCATGGGGTGCAGGGCCCAAGCACTTGGGCCTGCACTCCCAGGCCACAGCAGAGAGCTGGCCTGGAAGAGGAGCAACCGGGACAGAATCCAGCGCCCCAACCGGGACTAGAACCCGGGGTGCCAGCACCACAAGTGAAGGATTAACCTAGTGAGCCACGGCGTAGGCCTTATGGCAACAATTTAACAATGGTAATATTACCCACATTTAATGTAGAAGAAGACAGATATTAAAACTGACGATAAATGGTTACCAGCTTGTGAGTATTCCTCATCTATCCATCACCCCTGTTCAAACTTCAGAGCTGCTGGCTCCCAGAACGTTGATGAGTAAGGGTTAGGGAGAAAACAGCATCGCATAAGCTACTACTAACAGATGAATGTGTGTCATTTACACTCTTTGATAGCCCAAAGTCTTAAATTTTCTAATCTAGTCCTCCAGCAGGCACTGGTAGCCACAGGTGCCTTTTGTCTCTACCACCAAGAGCAAGTGGGAGGAGGACCAAGGCCTCACTGGCTTATTACAATGTTTCCATCACTGAAGCTCCCACTGCCGCTGCTTGGATCCCTCAGCTTTTGGACCATTTGGGGTTTCCTTATTCATGCTGACATACTCAACTCTGGCTCCCAGGGGCTTCTGTCCTGACTAGGATATGGAGCTTATAAGGCAGCTCTCACTTGTCCAGGACTGTACCTATCAGGCCCAAGGTAACAAACTGAGACCTCAGAGCATCCCCCACATCCTGCCACCTACAGAACAACAGTTCATCAAGGTGTATTCAATCAGCAGAATTTGCGACACAGTTGGAGAAAGATGTTTGGAGACCAGATTCATGCCCCTAGCAGCACACTGTTTTGGTTCATCTCCCTCTCTTTTGTGTTGTCTATGACATCCTTCTCCAGTGAACCGTGAGTGTCAGATGGACACTATTTTCTCATCTAGTTGAGGGTGCAGAAGAAGAGGGATAGCACTTGGGTATAGAGTGGCCTCATGTTCTTCAGAAACCTGTATCACTTACACTCAGCTCATGAGGGCTCCACGAATATGTCACTTAAAACAGCTTCCTAGGGATGCATGTTGTAGTGCAGCAGCTTAAGACACAACTTGGACACACCTCGTATTGGGAAGCCGAGGATCAAGTTCCACCTCTGCTCTTGCTTCTAATAACGTGCCTTGGAGGCAGCAAGTGATTTCTCCAGTGCTGGGTTCCTGCCACCCATGTCGGAGACCCAGGTGGAGTTCCTGGCTCATGGCTTTGCCTGCCCTAACCCCAGCTGTTACAGGTCTTTGGAGAGTAAACTAGCAGCTGGAAGATTCTCTCTCTCTCTCTCTCTTTCTCTCTCTCTCAGAAATTAAAATGAATAAACTTTTTATAAAAAAGACAACTTTTTTAGGGATTTATTTATTTATTTGAAAGCAGAGTTAGAGAGAGGCACAGGCAGAGAGAGAGAGGTCTTCATCCACTGGTTCACTCCCCAGATGGCTCAATGGCCGAAACTGCGCTGATGTGAAACCAGGAGCTAGGAGCTTTTGGGTCTCCCACATGGGGGCAGGGGCCCAAGGAATTGAACCATCTTCTACTTCTTTCCCAGGTCATAGCAGAGAGCTGGATTGTAAGTGGAGCAGCTGGGACTTGACCCACTTACGATGCTGGCACTGCAGGCGGTGGCTTTACCAGCTATGCCACAATGCTGGCTCCCAAAAAGACAACTTATTTTTTTTAAAGATTTATTTATTTATTTGAAAGGCAGAGTTACAAAGAGAGAAGGAGAGAGTGAGAGGTTTTGGATCAGTTGCACTGATCCAAAGCCAGGAGACAGGAGCTGCTTCCAGGTCTCCCACGAAGGTGCAGGGGCCCAAGGACTTGGGCCATCTTCTACTGCTTGTCCAGGCCATAGCAGAGAGCTGGATCACAAGTGGAGCACCCGGGACTTGTACCTGCACCCATATGGGATGCACTACAGGCGGCTGCTTTACCTGCTACTCCACAGTGCCAGCCCCAAGACAACTTCTTAGTCCAGGCTTTGTCCATCTCAACAAGAACTGTGCTTCTCTGCAGTCCTACTGCCATCCAGCTGAATTAGTTTCAACTCACAGTTCTGGGTAGTCAGCCAGGGCCAAGCTTTGTGGTAGAATGCACTAGGGACACAATGAATAAAATACAATCTCAGTCACACAAATCACTCATGTTTAATGAGGACCTAAAAGTATGAACTGTAATGGGTAGATGAGAGCCTGGGGTTACTCACAAAATGGATTGATTTTTTCTGATTGAGTATTGATTCATTCTGAAAGAAGAAAATCTCTTATCAGCCAGGGTAAGTTTGGTTGTGCTGAAATAACAGATATATCCCTAAATTTCAGTGTTTTAACACACAAGAGTTTATTTCTTGCTCATGCAAATCCTGCTATAGGTCCAGATGGCTTTCTGGGACAGCTCTGAGCTGCTTCCACCATATTGTGCCTCCATCTGCACACATAATCACCACAGCAGGAGAGGGAGCTCCAGAGTGTTTCTCATCTCATTGACAGTTAAATTCTCTAGGCATATTCTATAGTCACATACCTCACCCAACTTCAATATAGCAGAAAAATGTAAAAGTCCTGTGAGCTCAGGAGGAGCTCAGGAGAACTAAGTAGTTGAGCATCAGAAATTTTTACCAAAGAGGGACTTCAGAAAAACACGGAAAAGTCTATCTTGTTATGAAAGAGAACTAAGAAGATAGAAATAACAGTATATGATCATCCCTTATTTTAAACAATGTTAGTTTTGATCTGATATACCATGAGGTATTTTGGTATGCAAACTCCTCTCCCATTTGAAAAACTCATTCTGTGAGTCTAGGATGAAGACAGGGACTTTCACAAAAGTGAAAGTGACCTATTATTTTTCTCTCTCTGCACATCCTGGAATCTATAGTGTGTGTACATGCATTAGGTTTGTACTTCCACATGCTTACAACCGGGGTATTGAGTATTGAGAATGTCTTCATGACTCAGGAGCAAGTGAGAAATTTTCTAATAGTGGCAGGCTCAGTGGCAAATATCCAGGAGGAAGAGGGGAGGAGTGGCTTGGGTAGTCCTGCTGTGGCAGTTCTGTAGGTGGCATCTAAACCTGAGTATCTTAGAACACCCTCCTTTCTGACACTAATGTCAAGTTCAGAGGTCCCAACACCACCCTTTGGTTCTGTAGTTAGTTATTAGGACTCAGAACACTGTTGTGCTCACAGTCACAGTTTACAGTGACATGGTTTACTAAATACAGATTACAGCCAGCTGTCTAACCTGCCTCTGGGCATGTATCTGAAGGAAATGGTATCTGTTACTGCAATGTGATTCACAATAGCCTTGATATAGAATCAACCCAGGTGACCACTGATGGATCAGTGGATAAAGAAAATGTGGTACACACACACAATGGCATATTATTCAGTTGTAAAGAAGAATGAAATCCTGACATTTGCAGCAAAAGTGGTGGAACTGGAAATAATTTTTGTTAAGTTAAATAAGCCAGACAAATATTACATTTCTCTTTCATATGTGGGAACTAATAATATAGATATACATGTATATATATATATATATATATATATATATATACATGTATATATAGTCTCTGAATTTACAGCAGTGATTGCTAGAGGTCGGGATGGGAGGAAATGGATGAGGGGAGGTTGGATATTGGTTACCAAATTGTAGTCAGGTGAAGGTAACAGGTTGTGGTGTTCCACAGCCAAGTGGCATGATAACATATTGTATTCTGTATAAAGAACTGAAAGAGAGGAGCTGTTAAGCTTTAAACACAAAAGATAATGAATTGGGAAGGCTAATTGCCTGATACAACCAATTTATGCTATGTATATGTGTTGAAGTATTGCACTGTATCCCATGACTTAAAAAAAAGTATTTTTTAAAAAATCAGTCAAGACAAGAAGCAAATAGGAAGAGCCCAAGAAAGTGCCAAACACAGAGCTTCTGTTATCCACTCCATGGAGTCAGGACTTAAACCGTTTACACAGAGAATTGCCAAGAAAGACAAGCTTCTATATGTGCTTTAATGGGGCTCCTTCACTGTCTCTGTGGCTGTTCTCAGTTTCCAATCTCTTCAAGCCATGATCCTATACCAGGTAACCGAAAAGCCCTGCACAAAATCCTATTGTTGGTTGTGGCAAAAACTCTACCCTAAATCACATTTCTTCTTCTTCTTCTTTTTTTTTTTTTTTTTTTTTGACAGGCAGAGTGGACAGTGAGAGAGAGAGACAGAGAGAAAGGTCTTCCTTTTGCCGTTGGTTCACCCTGCAATGGCCGCCAAGGCCGGCGTGCTGCTGCCAGCGCACCGCGCTCATCCGATGGCAGGAGCCAGGTGCTAGGTGCTTTTCCTGGTCTCCCATGGGGTGCAGGGCCCAAGCACTTGGGCCATCCTCCACTGCACTCCTGGGCCACAGCAGAGGGCTGGCCTGGAAGAGGGGCAACCAGGACAGAATCCGGCGCCCCAACCGGGACTAGAACCTGGTGTGCCGGCGCCACAAGGCGGAGGATTAGCCTGTTGAGCCGCGGCGCCGGCCTTAAATCACATTTCTAGACCATCAGGTGACTGAAGGATGCTCCTATCAGACATTCCAAGCATTTGGAGATTACCTCCTAGAAGCTGAGAGAAGGGGCCAGAGGTCTGTTTGGGCAATATTAAAGCAAAATACTTGGGACACAGGCTGTAGCATGACTAAAATCTCCACAGCTAAGGTCCGATTGAGTAAAAAGGCTCTGAATATCACTTTGTATTTCTTTACCTAATAATCCACAGTATTTTCATACCTAACACTTCAGTCTGAACCAACCAAGATACTGATCCTACCTATATGGTGCTTAAGGCATGATAAATCATCTTGAAGTACAAACTCCTGTGTAAGTGTGCATTCTTGGCATGAGGTTTGGAGCTTCCAGGTTCTGGTAGCAAATTAACCAGAAGTCCCTTCTACATGTCCACCTTTCTGGTCACCAAATGGCATTCCATGCCTCTGTCCCCTGTTCAACCTTAGATAATGCAACCCACACCCATTCCCACCCCTATAACTATAGGCATACGTGTAGCCCCGTTTCATAGATTTATCAGAAGGATAAACATAAACTCTTCTGGTATTAGATGCTTGCTAACGTTTATGGGGCACTTGCTAATGGGCTGAAGTCTGTAATAGACTCTGACAACAACCTTCAGGGATCGATATGAATATTTCTCCCATTGCAGATTAGAAAGACAAATATCAGAGTCACAGAGTCAGTGCACAAGCTGGGCTTAAAACAGATTTGGTGCCAGAATCGTGGTGCAGCAGATTAAGCCACCACCCATATGTGTGCTGTTTCAAGACCTTGCTACTCCATTTCTGACCCAGCTCCGTATTAATGCATCTGAGAAGACAGCAGAAGATGGCCCAAGTACTTGGAACCCTGGCTACGTGCTTTGGCTTCGCTGAGCCCCAGCTGTTGCAGCCATTTGGGGAGTAAGCCCATGAGCCACTGGATGGAAGATCTCTTTCATTATCTCTCCATCTCTCTCTCTGTCACTCTGCCTTACAAATAATTTTTAAAAATCTCGGACTTGCCTCATCTGAGGTTCTTATCTTTGACACTGCACCATCCATTCCTGTAGCTTAATGATGATGCTCCCAGTAATTGTTGAATATACCAGAATAGATGATGCAAGCTAATGTATAGCAAAGGCTGTTGATGTTCCCCCCATCACCCCTTACCATTTTTGTGCACATCAATCTGACTTCCAATATCCAGTGCCTGCAACTCTGTTGGAGGCATTCTCTAAGGCTGCTGGAACCCATCACGTTCAGGATACAGCAGTGCAGTGTTGGAGTTATTTCCTTCCCTGTCCTGGGGATTTCCCTAACCAGTGACTTGAGGGCGGGTATAGGAATACCCTGGCCACTCTGTCCCTCTATTGTGGTAATTTGGAAGAGAGAGAGAGAGAGAGAGAGAGAGAGAGAGAGAGAGAGAGAGAGACTTTCTCCTAGAGCTTCCGCAGGGACTAAGCTTCCGTGCCCACCCTGTAGTAGCTGGTTTACTAACACACCTTACTGGCTGCCTTGCCTTCTTTGTGTCCCTTCTCTATTCCCCTCATATCAGAGGATGTACTTCTGGGGGAGACTCAACTAAGACATAGAGGACTGCTCACTGTGTGCTGTGTGCAGTGTTACACATGATCTTCTCTCTGAAGCGGTGGTGCTTTGGTCAGTTAGCAAATGTGTCAGGCTGCATTAAACCAGAAACTGTAAATAAAATATTCTCTTTTCTGTATCAGATGCAATGAGAAAAAATATTTAGACAAAAGAGGAAAAATTAGTGGCATTTCAGGCTGAGAGTGACATAGCTCCAGGAGATTTTTCTGTAGTATCCCAGAAATATCATAAATTAAGCGATTATATTGAGGCAGAGCAGGGCTAGTCTCTCCTGTAGCAAGAAGTAGGCAATACCTGACTATGGAAATACAATGGGAAGTCTACTGGTGGAGGACTGGTTGCTGAGCAATAGTTTGCTCTCCTGATAAAAGGGTAGAAATAAGGCTGCCATCATTGCTTCTTTTGCTTAGCTGTAGTGGAGATGTAATGTCTCATGCTAGAGGAGCCATATTGTGACCATGAAGTAACAAATATGAGAATAAAGGCCTCTGTACTAAAGACAGTAGCAAGGAAATGTGGGAATGGACTGAATTACAATGGCATTTGCAAACTACAGAAATAATGTCAGCAACAAACTACCTTTGCATGATTATTTTGTGAATAAAATAAAATCCAATTTGATTAAGTCACATTTGATGGATTTTCTGTTTCTCGAAGCCAAAAACATTTGTAAACCTCATCGAGATTTTTGTGGTGATAAAATGAGTTAACACACGTATAGTACCTACAACAGTGGCAGCTTAGTAGAATGACAGTTGTTATTGTTATCACACTAAATTACTATTAAGTTCGGAGAAGGAAAGGGCTTTCTCAAGATCACAGTTCCCTTTCCTATAAACTGCAAGGATGCTACTCAATGGCTGCTAAGTCCCCGACCAGATCCCTGTGCTCTGGAAGGAGATGCAGAATGATGGACTTAAGGTCCAGAGGAAGCTGGGAAGTTTTACTCTGTCCTGTTTTGGCTCGTTCTGGTCTCTATGCTCAGCTGCCAGAATTCCATCAGCGCCAAAACAAGAGATCTTTCCTGGCATTCTTTGCTATTCTCAATTCGGAAGCATGAAAGGAGTGCTGTCACGCCTGGCACTCATCTGCCCAGGGAGAGATTGAGACCATTCCTTATATCTGGTAGGCTATAGTTGTTTATGAAATGGGAGAATTCATTACAGACAACCAAGTACTTTCCTTCTTATAGAGGAAATCCCAAATACACAGAGCTCATGCTTATCATCTCTAGGTGTCCCTTCATTTATCCTGCTCCCACACCTTGGCCTACCCACCCATAGCCTAAGCCTCCCTGTGTCACAGTACCATAGAACCTGAAAGAATTCACTTCTGCCCCCATACCAGGCCTGGGACCCCATCTGGAACTGAGTCAGTGTCAGCACACAAGATCATCCACAGCTAGGACAAAGGAAAATGTTGGAATGTTACTGTCTAAAAACCATAAAAGAACTTAGGATTTTTCAATAGTTAAATATGGACTGTCAGTGGTATTTGTGTTACACATTCATATCTTGGAAAGGAGTGCTCAGAAATATGTTAGTAGGAGGCCAGCACTGTAATGTCATAGGTTAAGCTACCACTGGCGACACTGGCATCTTGTATTGGGATGCCAGTTCAAGACCTGGCTGCTCTGCTTCTGATCCAGCTCCCTGCTAATGTGCCTGGGAAGATGGCAGATGATGGCCCGAGTTCTGAGGCTGCTGCCACCCACATGGGAGACCTGGATGGAGTTCCTGGCTCCTGGCTTCAATCTGGCACAGCTCTGGCTTTTGCAGCCATTTGGAGAGTAAGCTAGTGGATGGATGATCTCTCTCTCTCTCTCCCCGCCCCTTCCTCCCTCCCTCCCCCCCTCCATCCCCCTTTCTTTCTCACTGTCATTCCCTATCTGTCTCCTGTCACTTTGCTTTCGAATATATGTGTATGTCCTTTTTTTATTATTTATTTGACAGGTAGAGTTACAGACATTGAGACAGAGAGACAGAGAGAAAGGTCTTCCTTCTGTTGGTTCATTCCCCAAATGGTTGCCACAGCCGGCGCTGCGCTGATCCGAAGTGCTTCTTCCTGGTCTCCCATGCCGGTGCAGGGACCCGAGCACATGGGCCATCCTCCACTGCCCTCCCGGACCAAAGGCAGAGAGCTGGACTGGAAGAGGAACAACCGGGACTAGAACCCGGCGCCCATATAGGATGCAGGCACCGCAGGTGGAGGATTAACCAGGTGAGCCACGGCGGCGGCCCTGTGCTTGGCCATTATTTTAGGACTCTGTAGCCATGCCCCCTGGGTTCAAATCCTAGATACCTAATCTACTTCCTAGCTATGAGACCACTGGCAGATAATATCCTCTCTCTCAGCCTCAGTTAGCAAAAACTTCACAAATTGCTGTAAGAAGTAAATCATTTTACAGTGCAATACACATAACATTCATATTGTTAAAAGTGGGAACCTCATATTTCCCCAAAAAACTTATACATAGAATTACCATATGAACTGATGGTGATTCCACTCCTAGTCATATACATAAAGAAATTAAAATATGTCCACATAGAAACTTAAACATTCATAGAAAAACATTCATAGGAAAAAAAAAAAACCTTATTCATGATTTCCAAAAGTGAAAACAGCCCAAATGACCATCAACTAATGAATGGATTAACAAACTCTGGTATACGTATGAACCAAAATATTATGCAGCTATCAAAAAGAATCAAATAATGATGCATGCTACAGTATGGATGATCCTTGAGAACATTATATTGCATGAAAGCAGTGGAGCCTAAGAAGCTTCCATATGATTCTATTCATAAGAAATATCCACAATAGATAAGTCCATAGAGATAGAAAGTAAATTATTGGGTGCTTGAGACTGAAGAGTGGGTGAACAGTGACTGCTAATAGACACAGGGTTTCTTTTTGAAGTGATAAAAATGATCTAAACTTGATTGTGTTGATGGTTGCATAATTTTGTGAATATAGTAAAAACCACTGAGGTGTACATTTTAAAATGTTAACTCATACTATGTAAATATATCTCAATAAAGCTATCTTTTTTTAAAAAAAGAAGCAGTTGTAACACAATACTTTCATGCACCTATGTTTTTTTTATTATACATTATGTGTAGTGCAAGAAAAATAGCTCTCCAAATTTGCTTCTAAGAGAAACCTCCAATCCAACAACATGCCTGTATGAGAAAATGTTCTCAGATAAATGACAATGGCCTCCCAGTTTCCTCTGTTTGGTTCCCAGCCTTCTCCTCACCAACTCTCTGTCATCCTCCTTGTGGCAGGAATCTGTAACCCCACCCCAATAGGTTTGTCCACTGGAGAGAGGGAGGTGGGGGTTACTGCATAGGCCTAGCTTTCTATTCAGAAAACAAATTGGGAGATGTATTATCTTTTATATATGCATTGGTCTTTTCTAACTATCTCAACATTATGGGATTGTTCAGCATCATGTGCAAAAAATCTGGTAGCCATAGATTATGAGTTTTCCTGTAGTTCATTTATTTTATTTCCTTCCAAATTTCTTCAAGAAAAAAAATTGGTAAGTGTTTGAATGTGGGAATTACATTCACATTGCAAAAAATATGCTTACTGGTTCATGTAACAATACCTTTACCTCAGAAACTCTGATTATTCATACAAGCAAATTTAATATCTGAAAAAGTGGCTTCTTTCTGAAGACTGCTCTGAGTGCTTTGGGATTAGGTGATCAAAAGTTTTGTTTCAATGAAGTTACTCAGATATACATATTGTCACTTAAGGAAAAGGAAAGCCCTCCAACTGTTATATTTTCTTATTTTATTTTTTTTAAGGAAATTGATGTCTTGAACATGAAGTCCATTGCCTTTGAAAGAACACTACATTTTGATAAATGGAATTTTTTTTCTGCAAACAGCCTGCTGCTCCCATATTAGTTAAAATTGGTGCAATATTCAATTTTAGTCCCAGTGCATAGAAGTTTAATGCCATGGTTAATTTACAAAGCAGTGAACACAACAGCTTGAGTGCTGAGTTAGTAAACTGTGAACTTCATGTTTCCTTTCATATGCCTTTCACTCATCAGGAAGTGAAATATGGGCTTTTAGGAATAAAATAGAGTATAAAACTTCTGTATTAAATGTAAAATAGGAGATTGCCATTCACAGACCCCTATGGGCATGTGTATATTTTTAAAGCTGATGTATTTTTATTGTGTTTGTCATATTGCGATTGAAACCATTTGGCAAACAGTATGCTTCTGTCTCTCAGCCTCCTGAGCCACAGATTGAGCGTGTGTCTCTGAAGGCAGAGGCCTCAGTCTTGGGAAGGATGTCAGGCCCTCCAATGAGAAACCAGCAGGGGATGGTAAATTATTTTCCCACAGTTGAATGGGGATGCATTAATACTCAGTTTAGTAGAATTATTATGATTCGTGCCTCTGGGGTCAGCAAGACTTGGGTTCTAACTGCAGCTCTGTTCCTTGATACCTAGGTAGGACATTTAAACTGTATATCTGTCTCATCAAAATGAGGGTTAACAGTGGTTAACTGGGAGAATTTAACAATGAAATTTGTATCAAGTTCCTAGCACAGTGCTTGGCACATGCAAAAGGTGACAAAAGGCAACTCTTGTTCTTCTTATTATTTGTTTTGCTGCTACTGCTTGTTGAAAAAAGAGGTTTTGTTTGTGTTTGGAGCAGAGCACTCAAAGATAATCAGTGCTTCCCTGGGGTAAGATGTGACAAGTGTGACAAGTGTGAATGGCAGTAAACACACCTTGGAAGGAAAGTGAAACAGCAAGATAGATGTGGACCATTTGGTGGGGGAGTCACTTGATTCTTTATGAAGACAGATGATTTTCTCTCACAATTTTTATGTTTTTTAAAGATGTAATTTTTATTTATTTGAAATGGAGAGTTAGAGAGAGGGAGAAAGAGAGAGAGAGAGATCTTCCATCTACTGGTTCACTCTCCAAGTGCCTACAACACCAGGTCTGGACCAGGCTGAAGCCAGGAGCCTGGAACTCCATGCAGATCTTCCACGTGGGTGGCAGAGACCCAAGTAGTTGGGACACCTTTCAAGGCACATTGGTAGAATAATGGATTGGAAGCAAAGCATCCAGGACTCAAACCAATATGGGATACCAACATGCAAGCGCTGACTTAACCCACTGTGCCAAAACACTGGCCTCCACTACCTGCATTTTAATACGATACAGGGTGAGTAATAGACGTTAAAGTTCAGCACAGCTCTAGCTAATTTTAGACCTCCCAACAATTACAGAGGTGGAGAAGCAGTGGCTCATTCCCAGTGTGAAATTCTTCATTTTCCCTCCTGCACAGCCTGAAGATAAGCCCATTCATGGGCTTGTTCCCATCCACCTACCACAACATTCATGGCACTCCACAGCTAAGAGTTATTCCTGTGATACTCAATCTTGGTTATATAGTGGCATCATTTGATGTACTTTTGAGAAACACCAATGCTAAATTGATGCTCTCAGTGTGGCTCTACCTCACCTTCACCATCCAGTTTCATGTAAGGACGTCTGATTTTTGGAACCTAAGTTATCCAAAGAACCCTGACATGTGAGGGATTCTGCAGGAAAGGATAGCAAAGAACTCATCCCCAACAGCCACACCAGATAGCAACAAAGAGAAAGTGGAAATCGCAATGTTGGTTCAGTAAAGATTTTCTGTCACAGAGCATTAAATGCATGGAATATGATGGCAGTTTTATGTTGACAAATTTTACAATTCATGAGGAAAATTGAGTCACGAAATGTATGTACTAAACAGCAAAGTACTAAACTATATAAAGCAAAAATTGTTCAAACTCCAAAAGGAAGTCGAAAAGCAAAAAATTATAGTATAAATTTTGTATATTGCTCTCATGATGTGACAGAATAATTAGAAAATGTGAGTTCAAACTTCACACGATTTGAACGACGTGAGTAAATGGTGGGTAAATAGTGAGATAACTTTTTGAAACCACATCTATGAATATATAGACATATAGATACTTCAAAATATTATTATTAAATATACACAGAGCCTGTACTGGGCTATGAAGTAAATTTTCAATAAATTCAGGCAGTAAAAATCTCACACATGTATCACATTCGTTAATTTCAGTTCAATAAAACTAGAAAACAAAAGGAAGGGAGGAAAGGCAGATATTAAATGAAAAAGCTTATGTATAACTCATCTTAAAAATAATATGCAAAGGAGCCGGCACCATGGCTCAATAGGCTAATCCTCCGCCTAGCGGCACCGGCACACCAGGTTCTAGTCCCGGTCGGGGTGCCGGATTCTGTCCCGGTTGCCCCTCTTCCAGGCCAGCCCTCTTCTGTGGCCAAGTGCAGTGGAGGATGGCCCAAGTGCTTGGGCCCTGCACCCCATGGGAGACCAGGAGAAGCACCTGGCTCCTGCCATTGGATCAGTGCGGTGCGCCGGCCGCAGTGCACCGGCCGCGGCGGCCACTGGAGGGTGAACCAACGGCAAAAAAGGAAGACCTTTCTCTCTGTCTCTCTCTCTCACTGTCCACTCTGCCTGTAAAAAAATAAATAAATAAATAATTTTAAAAATATGCAAAGCTCAAATTATAAACGATTCAATAATTAATAATAGCACTCTATGTCAAAACATGAATAATATAATCAAGGACACAAAAAAGCTGTTGCCTGCAATGCCTGCTTCCCATTGGGGTGCTGGTTCGAGTCACAGCTGCTCCACTTCTGATCCAGCTCTGTTATGGCCTAAGCAGCAGAGGATGGCCCAATTCCTTGGGCTCCTGCACCCACATGGGAGACCTGGATGAAGCTCCAGGCTCCTGGCTTCAGACAGGCCCAGCTCCGGCCATTGTGGCACATTTGGGGAGTGAACCAGCAGATGGAAGAACTCTCTCTCTCTCTCTCTCTCTCTCTCTCTCATCTCTCCCTCTCTCTCTGTAACACTGACTTTCAAATAAATAAATAAATAAATCTTTTTTAAAAAAAGATTGAAAAGAAGTAGAATCATCAATTCTAGAAGACACACAGAGGGAGAGAGAGAACTTCCATCCACTGGTTTACTCCCCAATTGGCTGCAACGCCAATCTGAAGCCAGGAGCCAGGAGCTTCTTCTGAGTCTCCCACAAGGGTGCAGGGTCCCAAGGACTTGGGCCATTTTCCATTGCTTTCCCAGGCCATAGCAGAGAGCTGGATCAGAAGTGGAGCAGCCAGGACTTGAACTGGCCCCCATATGGGATGCCGTCACTTCAGGATCGGCTCCACCCACTATGCCATGACACCAGCCCCAATAGATACATATTTTAGAAACGCAAAACCTACCAAGACTAGATTTAAAAAAAGAAAAAAGAAAAAAAGAAAGAGGGAGGGGCTGGCACTGTGGTGAAGTGAGTTAAGCCTCCTCCTGCAGTGCTGGCATTCCATATAGGCGTATGCTGCACTTATGATCCAGTTACTTGCTAATGGCCTGGGAAAAGCAGCAGAAGATGATCCAAGTGTTTGGTCCCTCTCACGTGAGAGACTCAAAAGAAGTTCTTGGCTTCTGGGTTCAGTCTGGCCTAGCCCTTGCTTTGCAGCCATTTGGGGAGTGAGCCAGTAGATGGAAGATTCTCTCTCTCTCTCTCTCTCTCTCCATATCTCCCTTTTTCTCTCCATCTCACTAACTGTGACTTTCAAATAAATAAGTAAATCTTTAAAGAAATAAGGAAGGAGGGAAGGGAGGAAGAAAGGAAAGAAGGAAAGAAGGAAGGAAAGAGGGGAGGGAGGAAGGAAGGGAAAATCTGAACAAAGCAATCATGAGAGAGGAGGTTTAAGTAGTAGAAAATGTTGCTATTCAAAGGAAACCCCAGGACCTGATGATTTCACTGCTGAATTCTACCAGACATTTAAAAGAAAGAAGAAATACTATTTCTCCACAAAATATTCCAAAAAAATTGAAAATGAAGGAATACTTCTAAACTGTTTTTAGGAAGCAAGGATTACTCTGATATACCAAAGCCAGACAAGGATATCATAAGAAAAGAAAATTACAGACCAATATCCTTGATGAACATAGATGCAAAAATCTTCAACAAAACACTAGCAAACCAAATTTAACATCATATTAACGGGTCCTTCACCTCAATCAAATAATATTTATCCGTAGAATGCAAGGGTTATTAAACATTTGCAAATATACCTATGTGATACAATCTATGAACATAATGAAAACAAAAAGCAGAAGATCTAGGGCAAGCATTATGGCACAGTGAGTCAAGCTGCCATTTGCAGTGCCAGCATCTCATATTGGAGCACTGGTTCAAGTCCTGGCTGCTTGGCTTTTGATTCAGCTTTCTGCTAATGTGCCTGAGAAAGCAGCAGAGGATGGCCTGAGTGCATGGGGCTCTGCCACTGACAGGGGAGATCAGGATGGAGTTCCTAACTCCTGGCTGTAGCCTAGCCTGAAGCAGAATATGGAAGATTCTTTCTTTCTCGCTCTGCCTGACAAATAAACACATTTTTTAAAAAAGCATGATAATACCAATAGATATGGGAAAAATCACTTGGCAAAATTCAACATCCCTTCATGATTACAATTCTCAACAAATTGTGTATAGAAGAAATTACTTCAACACAATAAAGGACATATATAACGAACCCACAGAAAACATTATACTCATTGCAGAAAACTTGCGAGCTTTTCCTCTAAGATCCAGACCAAGACAAAAAAGCCCACTCTTACCAACTCCATTCAATAGACTTTCATGGGTGGGAGCCAGAGCAATTAGGTAGGAGAAAGAAATAAATGGCATCTAAATCAGAAAGAAAGAAAATAAAGTGTCCCTGTGTGCAAATGACATTACTTTATATTCAGAAAACCCTGAAGATACCACGAAAAATAGCCTATTAGAACTGATAAATGAATTAAGTGAAGTTGCAGGATCCAAGATGAACATGTAAAATCAGTAGAATTTCTCTACTCTGACAATAAGTTATCCGCAAAAGAAATGAAGAGAACAATCCTATTTTAAATATTTATCATAAATAAAATGAAATATCCTAGGAGTAAATTTAATAAAGGAAGTGAAAGAACTGTGCACTGAAAACTATAGAACACTAATGAAAGAAATTAAAGAAAGCACAAATAAGTGGAAAGGTAATCTGTGTCCATGTATTATAAAAATTAATGCTGTGGCCGGCGCTGTGGCTCACTAGGCTAATCCTCTGCCTGCGGTGCCGGCACACCAGGTTCTAGTCCCAGTCAGGGCACCGGATTCTGTCCCGGTTGCCCCTCTTCCAGGCCAGCCCTCTGCTGTGGCCCGGGAGTGCAGTGGAGGATGGCGCAAGTGCTTGGGCCCTGCACCCGCATGTGAGACCAGGAGAAGCACCTGGCTCCTGCCTTCAGATCAGCGCGGTGTGCCTTGGGGGGTGAACCAACGGTAAAGGAAGACCTTTCTCCCTGTCTCGCTCTCTCTCACTGTTCACTCTGCCTGTCAAAAAAAATTAATGCTGTTATAATGTACCCATTATCCTACACATCTACTGATTCAGAGCAATACCCATCAAAATTCAAATTCATTTCTCTTGTAGAAGAAAAACACTAAAATTCATATGGAATCACAGAAGAACAAAACAACTATCTAAGGCGATAGTAAGCAAAAGGAATAAAGCCAGAGGCATCACTCTACCTGATTTCAAACTATACTGCAGGGGCTGGCACTGTGGCATAGGGGGTAAAGCCTCTGCTTTCAGTGCCTGCATTCCATATGAGCTCTGGTTCAAGTCCCAGCTGCTCCACTTTCAATCCAGGTCTCTGCTATGGCCAGGAAAGCAGTAGAAGATGGCCCAAGTCGTTGGGCCCCTGTGCCAGTGTAGGAAGACCTGAAGAAAGCTCCTGGCTCCTGGCTTTGGATCTGCACAGCTCCAGCCATTGTGGCCAATTGAGGAGTGAACCAGTGGATGGAAGACCTCTGTCGCTCTCTCTCTGCCTCTCCTTCTCTCTTTAACTTTGACTTTCAAATAAATAAATAAATATTTTTTAAAACCTAGACTATAAAACAATGGTAATGAAAACAGCATGATACTAGCATAAAAATAGACACATAGATCAATGCAGCAGAGTACAATGACAAGAAAAAAACTAACATATCTATGGTCAATTGATCTTTGCCCAAAGTATCAACAATATATAGTGGGGAAAAGTCTCAAATGGTGTTGGTAAAACTGGGTATCCATATATAGCAGAATGAGATGAGATCATTATCTCATATCAAATTTAAAAATCAATTCAAAATAGATTATAGGCTTCAATATTATACTTCAAACTATATATATATATATATATATATATATATATTAAAGTAAATCATAGGGGAAAATTACATGATGCAGATTTAGGCAATTGTTTTTAGATTTGACCCCAAGATTGCATGCAACTAATGCAAAGATGGACAAATGAGTTTGCATTAAAATACAAAGCTCCACACATCAAAGAAAACAATTAACAGAGTGAGAGAAAACCAGTGGTTTGGGGGGGATTGCATGCCAAATGTTTGATAAGGAATTAATATTAAAAATAAATTAACTCAGGCGGGCACCACAGCTCACTAGGCTAATTCTCCACCTTGCGGTGCTGGCACACCGGGTTCTAGTCCTGTCGGAGCACCGGAGTCTGTCCCAGTTGCTCCTCTTCCAGGCCAACTCTCTGCTATGGCCCAGGAGTGAAGTGGAAGATGGCCCAAGTGCTTGGGCCCTGCACCCCATGGGAGACAGGAGAAGCACCTGGCTCCCGGCTTCGGATCAACGCGGTGTGCCGGCCACAGCGCCCTGGCTGTGGCAGCCATTGGAGGGTGAACCAACGGCAAAGGAAGACCTTTCTCTCTGTCTCTCTCTCTCTCACTGTCCACTCTGCCTGTCAAAAAACAAAACAAAACAAAACAAATTAATTCAAATAACTCTATAAAAATAATCATATCAAAAAATGAGCAAGGTGTCTGAATAGAAATTTCTCTAAAGAAGACATATGAATGTCTAACAGATACACAGAAATGTACTCAATATCATCATTAGCATTATTAGGGAGATACAAATCAAACCTCAATGAGATATCACTTCGTACCTGGTAGAATGTTGTGTAAAAAAGAAGACAAAGACAAGTGTTGATGAGGATGTAGAGAAAAGGAAACTCTTTTACACTGTTGAAAGGAACGAAAGAAATGTAAACTAGTATAGCCAATATGGAAAACAGTATGGAAACGCCTCAAAAACTGAAAGTTGAATCACTGCAGGATTCAGTAATCCCACTTCTGAGTATGTCCCCAAAAGACTGAAATCATGTTGAGTATATATTTGCAGCCTATGTTTGTTGCACTATTCCCAATAGACAAGTTACAGAATCAACTTGAGTTTCCATGAGGGGCTGAATGGATAAAGAAAATGGGGTAACTCTACACAAAGGAATATCATTACACCTTTAAAAAAGAAGAACTTGCGATTTGTGACAACAAGGATAGAATTGCGAAGCATTATTCTGAATGAAACAGTGAAACAGGCAGTGATTGTTCTTAACTTGTATATGGAATCTCAACCAATTGAACTTATAGAAGTAAATAGCAAGATGTTGGTTATCAGGGGCAGGAGGGTAGGTGTTATGGGAAGATGATGGTCAAATTATACAAAATCCCTGACAGGGGAACCTATGTCTCTTTAGGTCAATATTACAGCATGCTGAATATATGTGATAATAGTATTGCATGCTTCAGTAACACTGAGTAAATTTCTAGTAGTTTCATCCAAAAATGTTAAATGTTTCAGGTGACATAAATGCTAATAGGCTTAACCACTCCACATAGTATTCAAAAGTTATAATAGCGGCCGGCGCCGCGGCTCACTAGGCTAATCCTCCGCCTTGTGGCGCCGGCACACAGGCTTCTAGTCCTGGTCGGGGTGCCGGATTCTGTCCCGGTTGCCCCTCTTCCAGGCCAGTTCTCTGCTGTGGCCAGGGAGTGCAGTGGAGGATGGCCCAAGTGCTTGGGCCCTGCACCCCATGGGAGACCAGGAGAAGCACCTGGCTCCTGCCATCAGATCAGCACGGTGCGCTGGCCACAGCGGCCATTGGGGGGGTGAATCAATGGAAAAAGGAAGACCTTTCTCTCTGTCTCTCTCTCTCTCACTGTCCACTCTGCCTATCAAAAAAAAGTTATAATACCTTTTTACTCCATAAATAATACAACTATAATTTGTTAATGTACAATTTTTAAAATAATATGAAAATAGGTTCCCCATGGATTTCAAAATGGAATTCTTTCCATGGAATAAAAAGAAGCTAAAATGGGAACTTTAAACAATACATCCAGAAAATTGAGAAAAAAATAATTCTAAAGTATAAGTTAATAAACCAAACTATTATTGAGAAATAAAGCCAAGAAATGATTCTCTGAAAATATCAACAGAATAAAACAAAACAGCTTGCACAAAACAGAGAAAACAAACATACAATGCTAGGCATAAATGTAGGGTATAACCAGAGATATGGAAAAAACTATTATAAAAATAAGAGCATTCTATAATTTTATGCCATTAGATATGAAAATCTGTACAAAAATGGATGATTTTGTAGGAAAATATAAGCCTCAAAATTGAGTCACAAAAAGATAGAAAATGTGACTAATCAATAAGTATTTTAATTGAACAGAGGGGTAAAACAAACAGACATGTAAGTGTCCGTAACCTGTACCCTTACCTTAGCACCTAAACTAAGCATAAGAAGAGGTATACATACAAAGAGAATTGAAAATAAATCTGGATGTGAACGAAAGAGTGGAGGGAGCGGGCGAGGGGGGAGGGTTGCGGGGGGAGAGGGAAAATATGGGGGGAAAGCCATTGTAATCCATAAGTCATACCTTGGAAATTTATAACCTAAATAAAAGTTAAAAAAAAAATCACACACACACACAAAAAGAAGAGGTATACAACCCAGCAACAACAAAAACCCCAAATTTAAAAATGGGCAATGGAGTGGAACAGATAATTCTCCAAAGAAGGTATAAAAATGGCCAACAGGTCATTGATTATTATCAGGGAAAGCAAAACATAGCCAATACAAACACTTCTCTATAAACTAACCCTATAGAAATGTAGTCTTGGGCTTAATGGACAATATCCTTTACAACATCTATATTACTATATTCAAATGCTTGATGGAAAACAAGGACACAGTACTAAAGGAAACCAGAAAAATGATACAAATCAAATGTGACTGTCAAAAAAGAATTATAAATGATAAGAAAAGAACCAACCAGAAATTCTAGAGGTGGAAATGATAAGTTAATTCAAAAATTCATCAGGGGGTTCAATATTACATTGTAACATGAAGAAAGTATCTTTGAATTTGAGTGTAAATCATTAATAATCAATGTGTATGAAGAAAGAAAAGAAAGAATAAAGAAAAGTGAACAGAGTCCAAGAGACTTATAGGACATGAACAAGCAGACCATTGTATGACTTATAGAAATTCCAGAAAGAGAAAATGTGGGAGAGTTTTTTTGAAATTTCCCAAATATGAGGAAATATATGCATATATAAATACAGAGGCTCAATGAACTCAAGGTAGAGTAAACTCAAAGACATCCACATCAGCGTATTATAATATAAAAAGCCAAAGACAAAGAATATTGAAAACAACAAGAAAAAAAATGGGGTCACATATCAGGGATGCTAAATAAGATTATCAGTGGATTTCTCAGAAGAAAGCTTGTAAGCCGAGCGGAATGAATTAACACCACATTGAAAGGAAACAAATGGGAAAAAATCCAGCAAATAATTCTACACACACCAAAACTTTCCTTCAAAAAATGAGGGAGAGTGGGGCCATCATTGTGTCTCAAGTGAGCTAAGCTGCCACTTACAACTCTGGAATCCCATGTTAGAGTTCCAGTTTAAGTCCCAACTGCTCTACATGCAGTCCAACTCTCTGCTAATTCCCCTGCTAATTTTCTGGGAAAGCAGCAGAAGATGATCCAATTACTTGGATCCGTGTACTCATGTGAGAGACCCTGATGGAGTTCCGAGCTCCTTTTGGGCTTTGGCTTAGATCAGCCCCAGCTGTTGCAGCCATTTGGGAATTGAACCTGTTGATGGGAGATTGATCTCTCTCTCTCTCTCTCTCTCTCTCTCTCTCTCTCTATATATATATATATATATATATATATATATCACTCTGCCTTTAAAATGAAATCAATAGATCTCTTAAAAAATTAGGGAGAGGTAGAACAAGATGATGACTGAACAAAACGTTCCAGCTATCATCTTGCCACAGAGACAAAAATTTGTATTCACACACCAAGCCGCTTTCACAATAACTAAAGAAACCATCTGAGAAACAACAGTGCAGATTTTTAGTATAATAATAAAAGAAGTTCTCATTTATCCATGCCCTAACTTCCAGAAGTGTAGTGTTGAGATAGATGCATTGCCTCCCACTTCGTTGAGCTGGAGAGAAGTCCAGACCTTAGACTTGAAACCCAATACCAGAACTCACTACATTAAAATCCAGTGTCAGAAAGGGCCCCACAGCCTTTGCTCCCAGGTAAATACCTAAATACGAGCCTCTGGACTCTCCTTACCCAAATGGCTAAAGGACTGCCTCCGTCACTCATTGCCCAACATTGGGCAACCAGTGGGGCAGGACTCAGGTAGGGTGTAGAGTAGGAAACTGAATACAGGGGTTGGTACATTAAGCCTCCTCTTGTGGTACCAGCATTCCATATATGGGCACCAGTTCAAGTCCCAGCTGCTCCACTCCTGATCCAACTCCTTACTGATGGCCTGGGAAAGCGGTGGAAGATGGTTCAAGTGTTTGGGTCCATGCACCCACATGGGAGACCGGAAGAAGCTCCTGGCTCCTGACTTTGGATCGGCTCAGCTCTGGCCATTGGCGGCCATTTAGGGAGTGAACCAATAGATGGAAGACCTTTCTCTCTGTCTCTCCCTCTCTCTGTCTGTAGCTCTGCCTCTCAAGTAAATAAATAAATATTTTTAAAACATTGAAAGTGAGTACAAGGACGTTGCCTTGGAGCTCTGTGCTGGGCCTGCTGCAGTGAGATTCAATGTTGGAAATACCCTAAAGGCCGCTATCCCTAGGCCATTCCTCACAGAAAGTCTCTAGACATGCCCTGGCATCAGGCAGAAACCTGTGCCTTAGTAGGATCTACTTGTGTTTCAGCTTGCATCAAACTACCAGCAGAGAACACTGTATTCAGTAAAGCTATCCTTCAGATATGAAGGAGAAATAAAAATATTTCCAAGCAAACCAAAGGCTGAGAATTTATCACCATTGGATCTCTCCTACAAGAAATGTTAAAGGAAGTTCTTCAGGTGTTAAAAAAAGATATACTAATGAATAAAAAGAAAATACACAAAGGTAGAAAACTCACAAATAAGAATATCTATACATACAAATTTAGAATGCTCTAATGTTGTAAACATGATGCATAAGTCATTCATATATTTAATATTAAGAATAAAAGCAAAAATGATTTAAAAGCACTATATTATATGTTAAGAAAGTTAAATTAGAAATATATAAAATGTGACATCAAAAATTCAACGTGTGGGGGCTGTCATTGTGATACAGAAGGTTAAGCCACAGCTTGTGATACCAGCATTTCACATGGGTGCTGGTTTGAGTCCTTGCTGCTCCACTTTCAATCCAGCTCTTTGCTAATGTGCCTGGGAAAAGCAGCAGAAGATGGCCCAAGTATGTGAACTCCTGGTACCCATGTGGAAGGCCCCGATAAGTTCCTGGCTTTTGGCTTCAGCCTGGTCCAGACCATGCTGTTGCAATCATTCAGGGAGAGATCCAGCAGATAGACAGTCTTTCTCTATCTCTGCCTCCCTCTTTTTCAAATAAATAAATAAATAAATAAATAAATCTTATATAAAATATTCAAAATGTGAGCAAAAAGCACATGCAAGCACACAGTTCTGTGCTAGTATTTTTCTCCTTTGGTCTCTTTTCCTATCTATAATAAATGTTAAGCTGATATCAGTTCAAAATAACTTGCTATAATCAAAAGATATTTTTGTAAGCCTCATGGTCATCACAAAGCAAAAACTACAATACATACACAAAAATAATAAGCTACTAGACAGAATCACTTAACCATGAAGGAAGATTATAACAGAAGTAGAAAGAAAGAATGGACTATAACAAAACTAGAAAATAACTTGCAAAATGGATGGCAATAGTTTTTACAAATCAACAATTAACCTTAAATGTAAATTATTAAATTCTCTCATTACAAGAAATACAATGATTGAGTATATAAAAAAATAAGACCCTGGGGTAAGCATTTGGCCTAGTTAAGATGCCTGTGTTCCATATTGGAGTGCTTGGGTTTCATTCTTGGCTATGACTCCTGATTCCAGCTTCTTATCAAAGCAGACCTTGGGAGGCAGCAAGTGACAGCTCAAGTGGCTGGATGCTTGTCACCCATGTGGGAGGCCTGAGTTGAGTTCATGCCTCCTGACTTTGGCCTTGAACCAGCCCTGGCCATTGTGGGTATTTGGAAAGTGAACATGTGGATGGGAGGGTTCTCTTTTCCCTCTCTCCTTCCCTCTGTCAAGTAAATAGAATTTTAAAGACAAAATTTACAAAATTAATACCCAATGATATAGTATTTATAAGTAACTCATTTCATTCCTAAAGACACACATAAGGAGTGGCGGCAAGATGGCAGAATAGGAAGGCAGCACACTGATAGTCCGGGGAGAGACAGTTTAATAAAAGTGGAGATACTGCAGGTTCAAGGAAGAGTAGCGGAAGAAACAGCAGAGGAAACTCTTCAGGAACTATTGATTCACAGTGGACCTTCGAGGAGAGTGTAGGAGCCCACGGTTCGGGACACCAGCGGCAGACTCAAGGCACCAGAGCTGGAACGCAAGGTGAGCCGAACCTCAATAGCCCAAGACACCAGCAGGGAAGTGGAGAGAGGAGACTAGAGCGAACAAGGCTTGAAACCCTGTGGGGAAAAGTTCACCAGGCTAACTAGAAGAGAGAGAGAAAGAAAAAAGTGACCGATACGGACACGAGTTTCTCTCTCTCTGCCCACCCCTCAAAGGTGAGCAAGACAAAGAGCAGGCGCCATTTTGGAATACGTCATAAGCAGGGCGACCTCAGGTCTGCACCGGCCCTGAGCCTAGCAGAAAAACCTGACTCTGGGCGTGGGGGTGAAATAACAGGAGATTAGAACCTAATGAATGTGTGGTGCTAATGAACTGAGACTGTGAAAAAAGAGACTGTGGGGGAGAGAACTCACGAAATTCATCACGTGAGTACTCTCCAGACGCTACAGTTTGGTAGCCTTGGTAGCCCAGTGGTGAGACTGCAGGAGAATATGAACCCACACTGAAGGCCACAGAGATTCCCTCTGTAGTCCTTGGGAAAGAGCTTCCGATCTCTGGCTCCCATGGGTATATCATTTGCCTGCTACCACCCCTAATTCCATTCAGCTGTGTGGAATTACTTCCCTTTTGAATCAAAAATAAAGAAAGAAACAGAGAGAGATTTACCACGCCTAATCTGGGAGTGTCTCCTTTGGCACACCCTCAACCCTGAGGAACCAAACAGAGCTCTCAGGCCACACCCATCTCAAGCCTCTAAGGCTCCATTGAAAGCAGACAGTCCACTTATCTAGAGTCATAGTATAACAAGAATAAAACACCACAGTGAAGAAACCAATATGCCAAACAACAAACGCAAAAACCGAGGTAATAAGAACAAGGAAGACACTATGACACCCCCAAATGAAAAAGACACCCCAATTCAAGATTACAAAGATGATGACATAGAAGAAATGCAAGAAGCGGATCTCAAAAAATTGATAAGAACACTAAGAAGTACTCAAAAACAAATTCTTGAACTACAGAAATCCTTAATGGACAAGGTAGAAAATCTCTCTCATGAAAATGAAATATTAAGGAGGAATCAAGCTGAAATGAAACAACTAGTAGAACATGAAACTGTGATAGTGACGAGAAATCGTGATGAAGTGAAGAATTCAATAGATCAAATGAAAAACACATTAGAGAGCCTTACAAACAGAATGGGTGAGGCAGAAGAGAGAATATCGGACTTAGAAGACAGAGCACAGGAAAATATACAGTCAAACCAAAGAAAAGAAGAGGAAATTAGAAATCTAAAAAATATTGTTGGGAATCTACAAGATACTATTAAAAACCCAACATTCGAGTTCTAGGAGTTCCTGAAGGCATGGAGAGGGAGAAAGGATTAGAATGCCTTTTTAGTGAGATAATAGCAGAAAATTTCCCAGTTTTGGAGGAGAGAGACATCCTAGTACAGGAAGCTCATAGAACCCCTAGGAAACATGACCGAAAGAGATCCTCACCACAACACATTGTAATTAAACTCACCACAGTGAAGCAGAAAGAAAAGATCCTAAAATGTGCAAGAGAGAAACATCAGATTACTCTCAGAGGATCTCCAATTAGACTCACAGCAGACTTCTCATCAGAAACCCTACAAGCTAGAATGGAATGGGGAGACATAGCCCAGGTACTAAGAGAGAAAAACTGCCAGCCCAGAATATTATATCCTGCCAAGCTCTCATTTGTGAATGAAGGTGAAATAAAGATCTTTCATTGCAAACAGAAATTGAAAGAATTTGTTGCCACTGGTCCAGCCCTGCAAAAGATGCTTAAAGATGTGTTACACACAGAAACACAGAAACACGGCCATCAACATAAAAGAAGGTAAACGAAGGGAACCTCACAGCAGAAGATCACAGGAAATTCAAAGCATACATTTAGATAAAGAAATTATGGGACATGTACTCCATAGAATACTATACAGCAGTCAAAAACAATGAAATCCGGTCATTTGCAAAAAGATGGAGGAATCTGGAAAACATCATTCTGAGTGAATTAAGCCAGTCCCAAAGGGACAAATATCATATGTTCTCCCTGATTGGCGACAACTAACTGAGCACCAAAGGGGAAACCTGTTGAAGTGAAATGGACACTATGAGAAACAGTAACTTGATCAGCTCTTGTGCTGACTGTTGTTGTACAATGTAATACTTTATCCATTTTAGTATTTTTTTATTCTAGTACTAGTGGTTGAACTCTGTAAATAACAAACAATTATGCTTAGGTGTTCAAATTTTAACTGAAAAGTGATCCCTGTGAAATATAAGAGTGGGAATAAGAGAGGGAGGAGATGTACAATTTGGGAGATGCTCAATCAGACGTGCCCCAAATGGTAGAGTTAGAAATATGATGCCAGGGAATTCCAATTCAATCCCATCAAGGTGGCATGTACCAATGCCATCTCTCTACTCAAAGTGATCAATTTCAGTTCAGAATTAATCACACTGATAGGTCTAAGAGTCAAAGGGATCACACAAGCAAGACTAGTGTCTGCTAATACTAACTGATAGAATCAAAAAGGGAGAGAATGATCCAACATGGGAAGCGAGATACACAGCAGTCTCATAGAATGGCAGATGTCCTAAATAGCACTCTGGCCTCAGAATCAGCCCTTAAGGCATTTGGATATGGTTGAAGAGCCCATCAGAGTATTTTAGGCATGGAAAGCCAAGACACTCTGAAAAAAAAAAAAACACCTAAATGAAATATCTCTGCGAGTGAGATCCCAGTGGAACGAATGAGCCATCAAAGAAGGAGGTACCTTTCTCTGAAGGGAGGAGAGAACTTCCACTTTGACTATGACCCTGTCAGAATAAGATCGAAGTCGGCGAACCCTAAAGGCTTCCATAGCCTCGGCAACTCATGACTAGAGCCTAGGGAGATTACTGAGGCCATAAACAAGACTGTCAAATTGTTAAATCAACTTCAGGAGTCACTGTGTACTTACGTCTCATGTGGGATCTGTCCTTAATGTGTTGTCCAATGTGAAGTAATGCTATAACTAGTACTGAAACAGTATTTTATACTTTGTGTTTCTGTGTGAATTCAGACTAATGAAATCTTTACTTAGTATATACTGAATCGATCTTCTGTATATAAAGATAATTGCAAATGATTAAAAAAACATGGTGTTAAATTGGAAATTGCATAGAAAATTAATCATTTAAAAAATATATGATGTAGGATCTCTGTCCTTAATGTGCTGTACATTGTGAATTAATACTATAACTAGTACTCCAACAGTATTTTTCACTTTGTGTTGCTATGTGAGGGCAAACTGTTGAAATCTTTCCGTAATATGTACTAAACTGATCTTCTGTATATAAAGAGAATTGAAAATGAAAAAAAAAGACACACATAAAAAAGTGAAAAGATAGAATTAGGTATTCCATGCAAATGGTACCCAAAGAAAACAGGAGTAGCCATACCTGCATTAGATAAAACAGTCCTTAAATCAAAAATAGTAAAAATTGACAAAGATCATTCATGGAGAACATACATTATAGAAAAACTATGCATGGCTCTCAAAAATGTTTTGCAACAAAATAAACTTATCTTTTAATTCCATTTTCCATGAAAATTTTGGAGTATATTTATATATGATAAAAGGATCGATTCAACAGAAGGAAATAAGATATTTAAATATACATGCACCAAATAAGAGATCACCCAAATATACAAACCAACTATTAATAAACTTAAAGGAAGAGATGGATTACAATACAATAGTAGGACATTCTGAGACCCCACTTGCAACAATAACCTGATCATTGAGACAAGAAAATCAACCCATAACAGTCAAGTTAAAGTGCACCACAGAACAATTGGACCTAATAGTTATCTACACATCATTCCATATAGCAGCTGCACAATACATAATATTCAGAATCGATTATTTAGTAGGTCACAAAACAAGTCCTAACAAATATGAAAAATTTAAAAACATTTGAAGTCTCAGTATCACAATGCAATAACATTAGAAATCAACAAGGAAAACATCAGAAACTATACAAATACAAGGAAATTAAACAGCTTACCATTGAGCAACTGCTGGATCAAGGATGAAATTAAGAAGGAAATTTAAAAATTCCTCAAAACAAGTGAAAATGGAAACACAATATATCAAAACACTTGTGAGAGAGCAGCAGTGTGGCACTGCAAGTAAAGTCAGCACTGCTTGCAATGTCAGAATTTGCTCTTGGAACAGCGGTTCAAGTTCCAGCTGCTTCACTTCTAATCCAGCTTTCTGCTAATGGGCCTGAGAAGTCACTGGAGGATGGTCCAAGTACTTCAGCTCCTGCCACCTATATGGAGACCTGGATGTAATTTTTGGCTCCAGGCTTCAGGATGGTCAGACCTGGCTGTTGCAGCCATTTGGGAAGTGAATCAGCAGATGGAAGATTCTCTCTCTCTCTCCACCCCCTCGTCTCATCTCACTCCACCCCCCTCACCCCCTGGCCCCTGCCAATGGGATACAGCAAAAGCAATACTAAGAGGGAAGTTTATAAATAAATTTATAAATAAATAAAAGAATACATTTCTACACCAAAAATCAGGAAGATTTCAAATAAAGAACATATCATTGCACCCCCAATGAATGGCACAAACAAGAACAAACAAAATCCCAATTGGCAGAAGGAAAGTAATGATGAAGGTAACAGTAGGAAAGGCCAGTGCTGTGGCATAATGGGCAAAGCCACCACTTGCAGTGCTGGCATCCCATATGAGCACTGGTATGAGTCTTGGCTGCTCTACTTCAGGTCCAGCTTTCTGCTATAACCTGGGAAAGCAGTAGATTGTCCAATTGCTTGGGCCCCTGTGCCCGTGTGGGAGACACAGAAGCTCCTGGCTCCTGGCTTCAGATCTCTGGCTGTTGTGGCTGTTTGGGGAATAAATGAGCAGATGGAGGACCTCTCTCTCTCTCTGCCTCTGCCTTTCTGTAACTCTGCCTTTCAATTATATAAATAAATCTTTTTAAAACAGATAACCAGAATACATGAAATAGATACTGAAAAAATACAAAAGAACAACAAAATAACAACCAAATGAAGAGCTGTTTTTTCAAAAATATAAACAAAATTGAAACCCCTTAGTTAGAATAAGAAGATAGAAAATTCAAATAAATAAAATCAGAAACTTTGTATAACTATGGTTATACAAAAGATCATTAGATCATTATATCATTATGAATAATTATATGCCAACAAAGTTGATAACCTATAAGATATGGAAAAATTCCTGAACACATTAATCTACCAAGACTGAATAATGAAGAAATAGAATAGTTGAACAGATCAAATATGAGTCATAAGATTGAATCAGTAATAAAATGTTTCCCATCAAACAAAATCCAAAGACCAGAAGGATTCACTGCTAATTTCTACCAAAAATTAATAGAAGAACTTATACTAACTCATCTTAAATTACTTCAAAAAGGGGGCCAGTGTGGTGGTAAAGGCATGGCCTGCATGGTAAAGGCATGGCTGGTATCCCATATGGGCATTAGTTGAAGTTCTGGCTACTCTACTTCAGATCCAGCTCCCTGCTAATATGCATGGAAAAGCAGTGGAAGATAGCCCAAGTGCTTGGACCCCTGCACCAATGTGGTAGACCCGTAAGAAGTTCCTGGTTCCTGGCTTCAGATCAGCCCAGCTCTGGCCATTGCAGCCATTTGGAGAATTAACCAGCAGATGGAAGATCTCTCTCTCTCATTAATTTTCAGTAACAAAAAGAAAATAATCCACATAAAATGGGTAATAGGTATAAATACATATTTTCAAGGGAAGACATGCAAATAATCAATAGGAACATTTAAAAATTCTCAATATCTCAATCATAAATGAAATTAAAATCAAAGCCACAGTATGAACCAGTTACAATGTAACATATAAATATTTCCAGAGTGATTACTAGATAATAAAGTACATTTAGACTTTAAGCCATTTCCTTTCAGCAGTTTATGCTCACGAATAATTGTATACAGATTGCAATGAAAATAATTATATATTACACTTACATAGTCATTGGTTCTATTGCATTGAAAAATTATGAATGATTAAGTGACAAAAGCTATATATGAATGAAATGGTCATTTTTTTTATTCAACTGTTATTTATAGTTGTTGAGACTATTCCCATTACACTAGAGTCTTCTTGCATTTTACTTGTTAAACTTCTTATTCAGTAAAGTATTGAGCCTTTTTACTGTAATGTAAGTTTAAAATATATCAGAAACTAAAAAAAATTAAGTAGAAAGAAGGAGCATGTGAGGGAGGGAGGAAGGGAGGAAAGGAATATCATTATGTTTTTAGATGTGTATCTACAAATCATATTGAATCTGTTAAAATTAATTAAAATTAAAATTAAAAAATAACAAAAAAGAAATAACTATGTGACTCTCAATAAACTAATTTTTTTGCAATACTAAAAAAAAAAAAACAGTAAGTTATCTCCTCACTCAAGTAAGATTGGCTGTTATAGGCCAGGATGTAGAGAAAAGGGAACACTTACCCCTGCTAGTGGGAACATTAATTAGCACAACCATTGTGAATAACACTAGGGAGATTTGTCAAAAAATAAAATAAAACCACTACATGATCCAGCAAACCCAGCAATTAATAGATACCTAAAGGAAACGAAATAAGGCTGTTGAAGAAACATCTATACTCCCATGTGTACTGAACTATTAACAATTAATCGAGAAATTTAAACAACCTAAGTGTTCAACTGATGAGTGGATTTTTAAAAATATGGTATATGTACACAATGGGATACTATTCAAAGAGGA
The DNA here is from genome assembly GCA_949820135.1 of Sylvilagus floridanus. Taxonomy (NCBI): domain Eukaryota; kingdom Metazoa; phylum Chordata; class Mammalia; order Lagomorpha; family Leporidae; genus Sylvilagus; species Sylvilagus floridanus. The sequence continues at coordinate 86,554,331 of OX463223.1, forward strand.
TGAAATCATGTCACCTGCCACAATGTGACCTGGAAGTCACTATGATAAGTAAAATATAAAGTCACCTTAAAAAGTTCATGAAAAAATGGAATTAAAAGATAATTTTGTTGTAAAAATGTTGAAATCAGAGCTGGAGCTGTAGCATAGCAGGTATGTGGGCAGCAGTTCACTTCTGATCCAGCTCCCTGCCAATTTGCCTGGGAAAGCAGCAGAAGATGGTCCAAGTGCTTGGGCCTCTGCTACTCACGTGGGAGACCCAGATGAAGCTCCTGTTTCCTGGCTCTGGCCTGGCCCAACCCTGGCCGTTGCAACCATCTGGGGAGTGAGCCAGCAGATGGAAGACCTCTCTGTTTCTTCCTCTCTCTCTCTCTCTCTCTATAACTCTGACTTTCAAATAAATGGATAAATCCTTTTTTAAAAAATTTGAAATTCATGCATGGTTTTTAAGTAATATGCATTTTCCATGAAGATTTGATGACCCTATAAGCCAGGCACAGAAAGACAAGTATTATATGATATCACTTGAAGGAAGAATTTAAAAGGTGTTGATCTCATAAAAACTGGGAGTAGAGAGATGGTTACAGAGTCTGAAGAGATCAGAGGGTAGGGTGGGATGGTTAAGGATTTATTAATGGGGTCTAAGTTAAGAGTATAGTTAGTTCTGGTCTTCTGTTACATAGTAGCATAAATATAGATAATGGTTATGTACTTTATATATTTCTTAAAGGCTGCACGAAATTATTCTGAATGCTTTCATCATAAATGATAAATGATGGGGCTGGCGCTGTGGCACAGTGGATTAATGCCCTGGTCTGAAGCGCCAGCATCCCATATGGTCGCCGGTTCTAGTCCCGGCTGCTCCACTTCTGATCCAGCTCTCTCCTATGGCCTGGGATAGCAGTAGAAGATGGCCCAAGTCCTTGGGCCCCTGCACCCACATTGGAATCCCGGAAGAAGCTCCTGGCTCCTGGCTTCGGATCAGCACAGCTCCAGCCTTGCAGTCATCTGGGGAGTGAACCAGTGGATGGAAGGCCTCTCTCTCTGTCTCTACCTCTCTCTGTAACTCTGTCAAATAAATAAAATAAATCTTTTAAAAAATAAATGATAAATGATAAATGCTTGAGGAGACAGATACGTTTCCCCTGATGTGACCATTACAGTATATATAAAAATATCACATGGCACCTTGCAAATGTGTTGTATTTTTATGTATCACCTAAAAAACATAAAAGAAAAAGAATAGTCTTACCTCTCTGCTCCCCGGGAAATTAAGATACTCCAAGATAACCAATAAATATTAAAGGAAATTCTGCAAGTTGAGATGAAAGTAGAAAGTAATTTCAATCCAGATGAAGATAATAAGCAAAGTTTAAGTTATGATAGTCTGTAAATATAAAGGTAAACACATAGACAAATAAAGGACAAATATAAAATAGAGCATTATTGTAATTTTAGTTTATAAGTCCACTTTTTATTATTTCCAGAATTTAAAAGAGAAAAGCATAAATAATCAAAAATATACTCTTGGTTATGTAATATATAAATAGATATTTTGTGTTATCAAAATAAGGCTGGGTATAGACTGTAAAACAACGGAGCTTTTGTATGAGATTTATGTTAAGTTGGTATCCATTTAAACTAATTTGTTATAACTTTAGAATTTTATATACAATAACCATGAAGAAACATTTGTCGGGGCCGGCGCCATGACACACTAGGTTAATTCTCCGCCTATGGCTCCGGCATCACATATGGGCACCAGTTCTAGTCCCGGTTGCTCTTCTTCCAGTCCAGCTCTCTGCTGTGGCCTGGGATAGCAGTGGAGGATGGTCCAAAGCACCTGTATCCGTATGGGAGGCCAGGAAGAAACACCTGGCTCCTGGTTTCGGATCAGCGCAGTTCCAGCCATTGTGGCCATTTGGGGAGTGAACCAAAGGAAGAAAGACCTTTCTCTCTGTCTCTCTCTCTCTCACTGTCTGTGACTCTACCTATCAAATAAATAAAATATTTGAAAAAAAATTTGTCAGGGTTCACACAAAAAGAAATGAGAAGGGCATCAAAAATATTATTACAAAAATCAATTAAACACAAAAGAAAGCAATAAAAGAAGAAATGAAAACAAAAATTATAAAAGACATATGGAAAACTAATAAAATGGCAATAATATGTGATTCCCTATCAGTAACTTACTTGAAACATAAATAGTTTAATTCCGTATCAAAAGACAGATTGAGAGAATGTTTTTACAGGAGACTTATTTTAGCTCTAAAAACCACGGAAGTGGAAAGTTGCAAGTATGGAAAGGATATTCTACATAAATAGTATACAACAGAGAGCAAGAATAACTACACTAACATCCAACAAATGAATTTAAGCCAGAAATTATGAAATAAATTAGTACATTATATAATAATAAAGGGCCAAATCACAAAGATGATATTATCATTATAAACATTTATACACCAGATATCAGAGCTCTTAAATTTATGAAGCAAGCTTTTACAGAAATGAAAGGAGAAATGGCTGTTTTGATGGTAACAGTAGGAGACTACACTTTCAATAATGGATATAACAATCACGCAGGAAATCAATAAAAAATATGGAATTTAGACAACACTATAGACCAATTGAAATTAACTGACATACAAAGAACTTTCTATGAAACAACAAGAGGACACGCACTTTTCTCAATTGCACATGGAATGTTTTTAAAGATAATTCATATATAATACCATAAACAATTCTTAACAAATTTATAAAGAGTTGTCATATTCTTTCTGGATCACAATGGAATGAGAGATGTTAATAGCAGAAAGAAAATCAGAAAAGCCAAAACAAATGAGTTAAAGGAGAAAACACAAGGGAAATGAGAAAATATTGAGACAAAATTAAACAAAAATTAAAAACAACACAATACAACCCTATGGACTGCAGTGAAAATAATACTATGAGGAAAATTTATACTTGTGATTTTTACATTAAAATTAAACATCTTGATTCAACAGCCTAAATCTGAACCTTAAATAAATCCAGTTAGCACAAGGAAGAAAATAATAAAATTATTACTAGAGTAAAGATAAAGAAAGTAATGAATAGAGAATCAATAGAGAAAATCAATGAAAGCAGGATTTGGTTTTTGGAGAATATTAGCAAAATTGAAAAATTTTAGATTGGCTAAAAAAGAAAGAAGAGGCAAATAAATGAAATCTTAAGTGAAAGAGTGGGAATTACTACCAATTTTATAGAAACAAATGGTTTTAGGAAGGGTACTATGAATGATTGCATGCCAACAAATTTGATAACCTATGTTAAATGGGAAAACTGCTAGAAATATACAACCTACCAAGACTGAGACATGAAAAATCTGTACAGGCTTATTATTAACAGAAAGATTGAAATAGTAATCAAAAGCTTCCCAACAAAGAAAAGTATAGGACCAGATGCCTTCAGTGGTGAATTCACCCAGAAGTTTTTTGCTTTGTTTGCTTTAAAATTAGTACCAATTCTTTTCCAGCTCTTCAAAAATTTGAAGACAAGGAAATTTCCATATTCGTTCTATGATATTGGCATTACCCTGAATCAAAAGCTCAATGAAGACACAAGAAAAGAAAATTACAGAACAATAATCCTTAATGAGTATTGATATAAACATCCTTAACAAAACACTAGCTTATTTTAAAGTGAAGGAGGGAGCTATTAATAATTGAGAGGGAGGAGATGTACAATTTAGGACATGCTCAATCTGACTTGCTCCAAGCGGTAGAGTTAGAAACGTGCCAGGGGATTCCAATTCAATCCCATCAAGACGGCATGTACCAATGCCATCTCACTAGTCCAACTGATCAATTCACAATAGATCATACTGATAGGTCTAAGAGTTAAACGGATCACATAAACAAGACTAATGTCTGCTAATACTAACTGATAGAATCAAAAAGGGAGAGAATGATCCAACATGGGAAGCGAGATACACAGCAGACTCATAGAATGGCAGATGTCCTAAACAGCACTCTGGCCTCAGAATCAGCCCTTAAGGCATTCGGATCTGGCTGAACAGCCCATGAGAGTATTTAAGGCATGGAAAGCCAAGACACTGGCAAAAAAAGAAAAGACCTAAATGAAAGACGTCTGTGAGTGAGATCCCAACAGAAAGAACGGGCCATCAAAGAAGGAGGCACCTTTCTCTGAAGGGAGGAGAGAACTTCCACTTTGACTATGACCCTGTCAGAATAAGATCGAAGTCGGTGAACTCAAAAGGCTTCCATAGCCTTGGCAACTCATGACAAGAGCCTAGGGGGATTACTGATGCTATAAACAAGAGTGTCAATTTGTTATGTCAACGACAGGAGTCACTGTGCCCTTACTCCCCATGTAGGATCTCTGACCTTAATGTTTTATAAAATGTGAATTAATGCTATAACTAGTACTGAAACAGTATTTTAAACTTTGTATTTCATTGTGGGTGCAAACTGTTGAAATCTTTACTTAATATATATTAAATTGATCTTCTGTATATAAAAATAATTGAAAATGAATCTTGATGCAAAAGGAATGGGAGAAGGATTGGGAGATGGGAGAGTTGCGGGTGGGAGGGAAGTTATGGGGGGGGAAGCCATTGTAATCCATAAGCTGTACTTTGGAAATTTATATTTATTAAATAAAGTTAAAAAGAAAACAAATAATTGTGCCAGGGCATCAAATCTACACTAGCCCTGTCCCAGACAAAGTGAGGGACATGTTCACCATATAACACAGTAGGATTTGCAAATCTGTGGTAAAAGGATTGTATATTCAATAAATGAATTTGTGTGTGTGTGTTCGAGAGGAGAAAATGGTGCAGAATGGTCTCATGTTATCCTGGTATAAAAAATGAGAGAGGATAATAAAGATACACATTTGTGTTCAAACATACACTCTAGAAGGATATACAAGAAATTGGCAATGTGTCTTCTTGTGGTAAAGGGACTGGACAGATGGAAGTGGGCCTGAAGCTTTTGATCACTCATCTTTTAATATTTCTATTTTTTAATCTTGTGAATATATTAACATTTCGAATAAATTTTAAAAATGTTCCTACATTATTTTCTATTCCCAATTTTCTAAACATTTTAAAATATTTTTTGAAAAAGATTTATTTATGCATTTGAAAGGCAGAGAGAGAGAGAGGGAGAGAGAGAGAAGGAGGGAGAAAGGGATCTTACATCTGCTGGTTCTCTCCCCAAATAGCCTCAACAGCCAGCACTGGGCCAGGCTGTAGCCAGGAATCTGGGACACCATCTGGGACTCCCACATGGGTGTCAAGCGCCCAAGGACTTGGACCATCATCCTCTACTTTCCCAGGTACATTAGCAGGGAGTTGTATTGGAAGCAGAGCAGTCAGGATTCAAACTGATGTCCATATGGGATGCCACCATCAACAGGCAGCAGCTTAACCCACTGCACTACAATGCTGGCCCCCTAAACATTTTTTTTTAAATATCATGAATCATGAATAGGTGTTGAGTTTTCTGTATCCATTGAGATAATGTTACGCAGGCGCCGTGGCTCAACAGGCTAATCCTCCGCCTTACAGCGCCGGCACACCGGGTTCTAGTCCCGGTCGGGGCGCCGGATTCAGTCCTGGTTGCCCCTCTTCCAGGCCAGCTCTTTGCTGTGGCCCAGGAGTGCAGTGGAGGATGGCCCAAGTGCTTGGGCCCTGTACCCCATGGGAGACCAGGAGAAGCACCTGGCTCCTGCCATCAGATCAGCGCGGTGCGCCAGCTGCAGCGTGCTGGCCACGGCGGCCATTGGAAGGTGAACCAATGGCAAAGGAAGACCTTTCTCTCTGAATCTCTCTCTCTTACTGTCCACTCTGCCTGTCAAAAATAAAGAAAAAGAGATAATGTTATGTTTCTTTCCCCTCTAGTCAATTAATATAGTAAGTTGTATTAAAATATTTTTTTTGTTTTTTTTTTATATAACGCTTTTATTTAAAGAATATAAATTTACAAAATACAGCTTATAGATTACAATGGCTTCCCCCCCCATAACTTCCCCCCCACCCGCAACCCTCCCCTTTCCCACTCCCTCTCCCCTTGCTTCACATCAAGATTCATTTTCAATTCTCTTTATATACAGAAGATCAGTTTACTATATATTAAGTAAAGATTTCAACAGTTTGCCCTCACATAGCAACACAAAGTGAAAAATACTGTTGGAGTACTAGTTATAGTATTAATTCACAATGTATAGCACATTAAGGACAGAGATCTTACATGATATATTTTTTTAAAAAATTGATTAATTTTCTAGGCAATTTCCAATTTAACACCAAGATTTTTTTTTTCATTTTTAATTATCTATATACAGAAGATTGATTCAGTATATACTAAGTAAAGATTTCATCAGTTTGCACCCACACAGAAACACAAAGTGTAAAATACTGTTTCAGTGCTAGTTATAGCATTACTTCACATTGGACAACACATTAAGGACAGATCCCACATGAGATGTAAGTACACAGTGACTCCTGAAGTTGATTTAACAATTTGACACTCTTGTTTATGGCCTCAGTAATCTCCCTAGGCTCTAGTCATAAGTTGCCAAGGCTATGGAAGCCTTTAGGGTTCGCTGGCTTCAATCTTATTCTGACAGGGTCATAGTCAAAGTGGAGGTTCTCTCCTCCCTTCAGAGAAAGGTACCTCCTTCGTTGATGGCCCCATTCGTTCCACTGGGATCTCACTCACAGAGATCTTTCATTTAGGTCTTCTTTTTTTCCAAGAGTGTCTTGGCTTTCCATGCCTAGAATATTCTCATGGGCTCTTGAGCCAGCTCTGAATGCTTTAAGGGCTGATTCTGAGGCCAGAGTGCTATTTAGGACATCTGCCATTCTATGAGTCTGCTGTGTATCTCGCTTCCCATGTTGGATCATTCTCTCCCTTTTTGATTCTATCAGTTAGTATTAGCAGACACTAGTCTTGTTTGTGTGATCCCTTTGACTCTTAGACCTATCAGGGTGATCAATTGTGAACTGAAATTGATCACTTGGACTAGTGAGATGGCCTTGGTACATGCCACCTTGATGGGATTGTATTGGAATCCCCTGGCACAATTCTAACTCCATCATTTGGGGCCGTTCCGATTGATCATGTCCCAAATTGTACATCTCCTCCCTCTCTTATTCCCACTCTTATATTTCACAGGGATCACTTTTCAGTTAAGATTTAAACACCTAAGAATAATTGTGTGTTAATTACAGAGTTCAACCAATAGTACTAGGATAAAAAAAATACTACAATGGATAAAGTATTACATTGTACAACAACAGTCAGCTCAAGAGCTGATCAAGTTACTGTTTCTCATAGTGTCCATTTCACTTCAATAGGTTTCCCCTTTGGTGCTCAATTAGTTGTCACCGATCAGGGAGAACATATGATATTTGTCCCTTTGGGACTGGCTTAATTCACTCAGAATGATGTTTCCCAGATTCCTCCATCTTTTTGCAAATGACCGGATTTCATTGTTTTTGACTGCTGTATAGAATTCTATAGAGAACATGTCCCATAATTTCTTTATCCAAATGTATGCTTTGAATTCCCTGTGATCTTTTGCTGTGAGGTTCCCTTCGTTTATCTTCTTTCATGTTGATGGCCGTGTTTCTGTGTTTCTGTGTGTAACCCATCTTTAAGTATCTTTTGCAGGGCTGGACGAGTGGCAACAAATTCTTTCAATTTTTGTTTGTTATGAAAGGTCTTTATTTCACCTTCATTCACAAATGAGAGCTTGGCAGGATATAATATTCTGGGCTGGCAGTTTTTCTCTCTAAGTACCTGGGCTATGTCTCGCCATTCCCTTCTAGCTTGTAGGGTTTCTGATGAGAAGTCTGCTGTGAGTCTAATTGGAGATCCTCTGCGTGTAATTTGACATTTCTCTCTTGCGCATTTTAGGATCTTTTCTTTCTGTTTCACTGTGGTGAGTTTAATTACAACGTGTCGTGGTGAGGACCTCTTTTGGTCATGTTTCCTAGGGGTTCTATGAGCTTCCTGTACTAGGATGTCTCTGTCCTTCTCCAAAACTGGGAAATTTTCTGCTATTATCTCACTAAAAAGGCATTCTAATCCTTTCTCCCTCTCCATGCCTTCAGGAACTCCTAGAACTCGAATGTTGGGTTTTTAATAGTATTCTGTAGATTCCCAACAATATTTTTTAGATTTCTAATTTCCTCTTCTTTTCTTTGGTTTGACGGTATAGTTTCCTGTGCTCTGTCTTCTAAGTCCGATATTCTCTCTTCTGCCTCACCCATTCTGTTTGTAAGGCTCTCTAATGTGTTTTTCATTTGATCTATTGAATTCTTCACTTCATTATGATTTCTCGTCACTATCTCAGTTTCATGTTCTACTAGTTGTTTCATTTCAGCTTGATTCCTCCTTAATATTTCATTTTCATGAGAGAGATTTTCTACCTTGTCCATTAAGGATTTCTGTAGTTCAAGAATTTGTTTTTGAGTACTTCTTAGTGTTCTTATCAATTTTTTGAGATCTGCTTCTTGCATTTCTTCTATCTCATCATCTTCGTAATCTTGAATTGGGGTGTCTTTTTCATTTGGGGATGCCATAGTGTCTTCCTTGTTCTTATTACCTCGGTTTTTGCGTTTGTTGTTTGGCATATTGGTTTCTTCACTGTGGTGTTTTTTTCTTGTTATACTATGACTCTAGATTAAGTGGACTGTCTGCTTTTGATGGAGCCTTAGAGGCTTGAGATGGGTGTGGCCTGAGAGCTCTGTTTGGTTCCTCAGGGTTGAGGGTGTGTCAAAGGAGACACTCCCAGACTAGGCGTGGTAAATCTCTCTCTGTTAGTTTATTTTTTTTTTTTTTGGTTCAGAAGGTAAGTAATTCCACACAGCTGAATGGAATTGGGGGTGGTTAGCAGGCGAATGATATACCCACAGGAGCCAGAGATCGGAAGCTCTTTCCCAAGGACCAGAGAAGGAATCTTTGCGGCCCTTTGTGTGGGCTGAGATTCTCCTGTAGTCTCCCACTGGGCTGCCAAGGTTACTGAACTGTAGCGTCTCTGGAGAGTACTCACATGAATTCGTGATTTCCGTGAGTTCTCTCCCCCACAGTCTCTTTTTTTCACAGTCTCAGTTCATTAGCACCACACATTCATTAGGTTCTAATCTCCTGTTATTTCATCCCTCCCACCCAGAGTCAGGTTTTTCTGCTAGGCTCGGGGCCAGTGCCGACCCGAGGTCGCCCTGCTTATGACGTATTCCAAAATGGCACCTGCTCTTTGTCTTGCTCACCTTTGAGAGGTGAGCGGAGAGAGAGAAGCTCGTGTCCGTACGGGTCACTTTTTATTTTTTTTCCCTCTCTCTCTCTCTCTCTCTTCTAGTTAGCCTGGTGAACTTTTCCCTGCAGGGTTTCAAGCCTTGTTCGCTCTAGGCTCCCTTTTCTGCTTCCCTCCTGGTATCTCGGGCTATTGAGGTTCTGCTCACCTCGCGTTCCAGCGCTGGTGTGTTGAATCTGCTGCTGGTGTCCCAAACTGCGGGCTCCCACGCTCTCCACGCAGGTCCACTGTGAATCTCCAGTTCCGGAAGGGTTTTCTCTGCTGTTTCTTCCCCTACTCTTCCTTGAACCTGCAGTATCTCCACTTTTATTAAACTGTCTCTCCCCATACTATCGGTGTGCTCCCTTCCTATTCCGCCATCTTGCCGCTCTCTCCAAAATATTTTTTATATTTATAAAAAGAAAACTCTTGCATTCTGGAGATAAACCTAACTTGGCCACTTGGTCATAAAATATGGTTTATTTTATGCTTACTTTTTAATCAAATTATAGAATGTATAAAAAATGCAAAGTTGTAAGTGCAGAGATTGGTGAATTTGCACAAGTTGAATACATTCATTTTAATCAACATTCAAATAAACAAACAGAATAGTAACTAAACTCCCTATTGCCTCCCACTGCATGATACCTTTCAGTCACCTTCCAAAAATACATACTAACCAGATTTCTACTACCTCTATTTATTTGGCATGTTTCTGAACTTTATATGAACACAGATAAACAGTATATACTCTTTTGTGTCTTGTGTTTCTCAACTTTATGAGATCCATATACATTGTTGTATGTTGCAATAATTTATTCTATACATTTGCTATCACTTAATATTATCTATCTTTTTCATGTGGGCCATTCTGGTGAATTTATAGTGGCTTAAATGTACACTTCCATGATGTCTAATTTTAGCTATTTGTATAGTATCTTTTGTGAGATCCCTGTCAAGTTAACTTAATGTTAAGTCTGACTCTTTCTTAACTGTGTATTTTGAGTAAAGAGATTTTTAATTTTCATGTAGTCTGATTTCTGCATTTTCTTTTTATGGTTAATTTTCTTTGCATCTTTTTGAAGAAATATTTGCCTATCTCAAAATTATGAAGATTGTCTTCCACTATGATATGTTAGATTAATCTTTCACCTTTCCTACCTTCATGGGAAAAATATACTTATTTATTCCTTGATTTTAGGCCTGACTATCTGAATGTTTTTTTCAATGCAATTATATCAGATGAGATGCAAGCCAAAGCTTGAAAAGCAACTACATGTTTGGTCTTTCTCTCTTACTTTCTGCCACTGACAGTAAGAAAAACATGCCCCACTGCTCCAAGAAAGATCAGAGATTTGTGAAGTACATGTAAGTCCACTTTCCAACAAGTAATTGCATCCAATAAAAGTGGCAATTTCAGGCAGATCTGCCCATTTGAACTCAGCCTAAATTAGCCAATCTTCAAATCACTATGCACACATGAATTGAATAAATGTTCACTATTTGTATCACTGAGATTTTGTGGTTGCTGCATAGCAGAAACTAATTGATATATCTATGGTTTTTTTCTAAAAGCTTTACCATTTTACCTTTCAGATTTAGATTCTGCAAGCTATCTGGAATTGATTTTATATATATATATATATATATATATATATATATATATGATGTGAAGGATGATATCAAGATTTTTTTCCCAATGAATATCATATTGACAAGTATAATTTATTGTCCCCTATTGCACATCAGTGTCATAATGGTGTTAATTCTTAGAATACATTAATTTAGTTAGTTAGTTATTATGATATGCAATTTAACTCTGTATCCCTGAGTAAAATTGTCTTGTATTTATCTATACTTTATTGCTGTTGTGTGGATATAATTACAAAGATATACTCCCTTAAAATGAGTTAGGAAACTTTACCACTTGTATTTTTGAAACAGTTTGTGTAACATAAAGAGAATCAGTTGCTTAAACATTTGTTAGAGCCTGGGGTTTTGTGGCACAGTGGCCTAAAATGCTGCCTTTGGCACTGGCATCCCATATTAGAGTGTTAGTTTGAGTTCCATCTGCTCCACTTCTGAACCAACTCCCACCTAATGTGCCCATGAAAGCAGCAGAAGGTCCCTGAAGTATTTGGGCCGCTGCCACTCAAGTGGGAGACCCAAAAGGATTTCCAGACTCCTGGCTTTGGCCCAGCCCCGCCCCAACCATTGTAACCATTTTGAGAGTGAGACAACAGATGAAAGATTCTCTCTCTCTCTCTCTCTCTTTTCTCTCTACATCTCTCTGTCACTCTACCTTTCAAATAAACATCTTTTAAATAAAGATTTGTTAAAAACGTATATGTGTAATGATCTTGGCTTAGTGAATAATTTTGTTTTGTAGGGATAGATTTTAATTATTGATTCAATTAAATTAAAAGCGAGAAATCTGTTCTGATACTTTATTTTTTTTTTGACAGGCAGAGTGGACAGTGAGAGAGAGAGACAGAGAGAAAGGTCTTCCTTTGCCGTTGGTTCACCCTCCAATGGCTGTCGTGGCTGGCGCGCGGCGCTGATCCAATGGCAGGAGCCAGGTGCTTCTCCTGGTCTCCCATGGGGTGCAGGGCCCAAGCACTTGGGCCATCCTCCACTGCACTCCCTGGCCACAGCAGAGAGCTGGCCTGGAAGAGGGGCAACCAGGACAGAATCCGGCGCCCCGACCGGGACTAGAACCCGGTGTGCCGGCGCCACAGGTGAAGGATTAGCCTAGTGAGCCGCGGCGCCAGCCCTGGTACTTTATTCTTTGAGTCAGTTTATATGCATATGTATATTGGTTAGCTTCAATCTACATTTTTAGAGTAGTCAATTGACTTATGCTAGTAAAATCTTTGAATTTATAATTGGCAAAGGGGCTAGTGTTGTGGTGTTAATGCGGTAAGCCATCACCTGCAACTCTGGCATCCCATATTAAGTCTTGGCTGTCCTACTTCCAATTCAGCTCCCTGCTAATGGACTGGGAAAGCAGCTGTTAGGATTGAAAAAGAAATCAGTAAAGTTCCATGATACAAAATCCACATACAACAGTTATTAGCATTTCAAAATATCAATAATGAAATTGATAATAATGAAATCAAGGAAGCAATCTCATTCAAAATAGCTATCAAAAATATGAAATATGTGCTTGGGTCTTTGCACTCACATGGGAGACCTGGAAAAAGCTCCTGGTTCCTGGCTCCTGGCTCCTAGCTTCGGCCTGGCCCAGCCCCGATCATTGTAACCATTTGAGGAGTGAACCAGCAGATGGGTGATACCTTTTTCTATCTCCCTCTGTCTCTCTAACTCTGCCTTTCAGATAAATAAATAAATCTTTTAAAAAAGGACAAAATTTGGGTAGATATTTGCTACAGATGTTAAGACACTGCTTGGGATGCTTGCATCCCATATTCAAGTGCCTGAGTTTTTAAGTCCTAACTCAACTCTGATTCTAGCTTCCTACTAATGTGCACTCTGAGAGGCAGCAAACAGTGACTCTGGCGGTTGTGTCCCTGGCACCCACATGGGAGATCAGGATTGAGTTCCTGGCTCTTGGCCTCAGCCTTGCCCAGCCCAGCTGTTGAGAACATTTAAGGAGTGAACAAACAGATGAGAGATAACTGTCTGCCTCTCTGCCTTTCAAATAAGTGAAATAAATACAAATATTTTAAAGTGGATGAATAAACTTGTGTCAAAAGAAGATATGCAGGCTGGCGCCACAGCTCACTAGGCTAATCCTCTGCTTGCAAAGCCGGAACACCGGGTTCTAGTCCCGGTTGGGGCGTCGGTTCTGTCCCAGTTGCTCCTCTTCCAGTCCAGCTCTCTACTGTGGTCCGGGAGTGCAGTAGAGGATAGCCCAAGTGCTTGGGCCCTGCACCCCATGGGAGACCAGGAGGAAGTACCTGGCTCCTGGCTTCAGACTGGTGCAGTGCGCTGGCTGTAGCGGCCATTTGGGAGGAGAACCAACAGAAGGAATACCTTTCTCTCTGTCTCTCTCTCTCCCTGTCTAACTCTGCCTGTCAGTTAAAAAAAATTTAAAAATAAGATATACAAATTGGACAGATATTTGGAAAAAAACAACCACCCAATACCACTACCTCAGAAGAAAAGGAAAATCAAAACCCCATCTCTCATTCCAGTTTGAATAATGATTATCAAAAGAGAAAGAAAATAGCAAAATTTGGCAAGGATGGAGAGACCTGGAAACTTCTATATAATGCTAGTGTGATTCCAAGAATAAATTAGTATAGACACCATGGAAAACAATGTGGGCATCTCCCCCCAAAAAAATCTAGAAATAGGACTGGAATTGCCATTTAATCCGGCAATCCCACCACAAGACATGTAGCCAAGAGAAATCACACAACTCTAATTGAAGAGACAGTTTTACTGCTATGTTTTTTTGCAGCACTATTGACAATAACCAAAAAGTGTGGGACTGATGCCATGACATAGTAGGTTAAGCCTGCACCTGCAGCACCGGAATCCCTTATCATCTCTGGTTCTAGTCCTGGCTGCTCCTCTTCCGATCCAGCTCTCTGCTATGGCCTGGGAAAGACGGCCCAAGTCCTTGGGCCCCTGAACTCATATGGGAGACTCGCAGAAAAGCTCCTGGTTCCTGGCTTTGGACAAGCTCAGCTCTGGCCATTGCGACCATTTGGAGGAGAAATCAGAAGATGGAAGACATTTCTCTCTGTCTCTACTGCTCTTTGTAAATCTCTCTCTCAGATAAGTAAGTAAATATTAAAAAAATAAGATAAAGGGGCCTGTATTGTGGCGTAGTAGGTAAAGTTTCCACCTGCAGTGCCAGCATCTCATATGGGCGCTGGTTCGAGTCCTGGCTGCTCTACTGATCCAGTGCTCTGCTGTGGCCTGGGAAAGCAGTGGAAGATGGCCCAAGTCTTTGGGCCCCTTGCACCTGTATGGGAGACCCAGAATAAGCCTCTGGCTCCTGGATTCAGATCGTTCCAGCTTTGGCCATTGTGGCCAAATGGGGAATGAGCCAGTAGATGGAAGACCTCTTTCTCTCTCTCTGCCTCTGCCTCTCTGTAACTCTGCCTTTCAAATAAAATAAATAAATATTTAAATGTTTTAAAATAAAATAAAATTTAAAAATTTTAAAAACCCAGAAAGTGGAAATGACCTAAGTTTCCAACAAGCGATGGATGGATAAAGAAAATGTGTTACATACACATAATAGAAGACTATTTAGCAATCAAAAAGTATGAAATCTTGTTACTTACAAGGACATGGATGAAACTGGTCAGTAGGTTAAGTGAAATAAACCAGGCATAGAATGGTAAATATTACATGATATTTCTCATGTAATATGTGGAATCCAAAAAATGTTGATCTTATAGAACTTGAGAATAGAGTAGTATTTATCAGGGGTTGGGCAGGATAGTGAGGAGAGAGGCATGGGAAAAGATCATTTAATGAGTTCTAAGACACAGTTAGATAGGAGTAAACATTTCTGGTGTTCTTGCATATTAAGATGACTACAGATAATTGCAGCATACTCTAGAGAGATTCCAAAATGGCAGAATAGGGAGGGAGCTTACTGATCTAGTCTAGGGGAAAATAGTTAAAAAGAAGTAGAAGGAGTGCAATCTCAGGGAAGAGTTAGAAAACTGGAGAGGAAACTCCACAAAATTAGAGGGACACTGTGGATCTACGTGGAGGGTGTGGGCAAGCACAACTCAGTACCCCAGAAGCAGAGTGTCTCAGCACCAGCTTTGGAGAGTGAGTTAAGACCAGGCTGCAGCAGCCCAAGTCACTGGTGATAAAGCTGCGGGAAGAGCCTGGCATGAGTCTGGTTTGGAGCCCAGAGGAGAGCAATGCACCTGCTAACCTAGAGGAAAAACAAAAAAGAAAAGAGGGCCACATTTCTCTCTCACTGATTACCAGGCACCGGTGTCCTATAACTAGTTGAGAGAGCAGGTGCCATTTTGGACATATGTAACAGCTGTGGCCCTTGTGTATGCATACCCTGTAACCAGCCAAGAGGAGATGCCTGAGTCTTGCAGGGAGAATTGACAGGAGACTGGGTTCCCATGACTTTAGGAGCTTTGTGTATTGAGATGGACTATAAAAATACTGTGTTTATGTGGGAGAGCATAGAGTTTGTGTCTCCAAGCATTCACTGTAGGCAGCTCCACATGCTTGGGGCTCCCTGACTGCCTGGTAAGGGTCATTGCTGCAGGATCCATGCTCACACTGAGGACTGCACAGATCCTTTGTATGGTTCTGATGGGAACACGGATGAATATTATAGTCACTGGGGCTAGTGCCTGGGCATTTGTCTCTTTGGAGGAGAGGAGGTGAGTATGAGACTATGACAACAAAGCCAATCAAACCCTACCCTCTGACAAAAAAAGAGATTTACCATTTATTTGATACCTTTCCAATTTGTTGAATTAAGCACTCATTGCTGTAAACATTCACCAAAACATAGCTTTTGTTGTATTCTGTAGGTTTTTTTTTTAAGATTTATTTATTTATTTATTTGAAAGGCAGAGTTACAGGGGAGGGTGACCATACCTCCTCTTCCATTTTTTTTGACAGGCAGAGTTAGACAGTGAGAGAGAGAGAGACAGAGAAAGGTCTTCACCACCCAAGTGGCCACTACGGACGGTGTGTTGCGGCCGGCACGTTGCACTGATTCAAAGCCAGGAGCCAGGTGCTTCCTCTTGGTCTCCCATGCGGGTGCAGGGCCCAAGAACCTGGGCCATCCTCCAATGCATTCCTGGACCACAGCACAGAGCTGGACTGGAAGAGGAGCAACCGGGACAGAACTGACGCCCCAACCAGGACTAGAACCCGGGGTGCTGGCTCCACAGGCGGAGGATTAACATATTGAGTTGCGGTGCAGGCCCCCCCCCCCATTAACAAGAGGAGATCTACCAAGCTCCAGTTGGGTGTTACTCAGGATACTCGCCCCACTCTGCAGCATGCCACAGCTCCCTGGCAACTCCCAGCAGAGACCTCTCTTTATTCACTGAAAGTGCAGACATTCCACTAAACCACAGAGGCGTAGTTCAAAGATAAAGCAACTAGAGGAAAAAACCAACAAGTAACTCCACACATACCTAAAAATAAATGCAAAAGTTTTAGAAATGAGAATAAGGGGGCCGGCGCGGTGACTCACTTGGTTAATCCTCCACCTGCGGTGCCTGCATCCCATATGGGCGCCACGTTCTAGTCCCGGTTGTTCCTCTTCCAGTCCAGCTCTCTGCTGTGGCCTGGGAGGGCAGTGGAGGATGGCCCAAGCGCTTGGGCCCCTGAACCCGCATGGGAGACCAGGAAGAAGCACCTGGCTCCTGGCTTCAGATCGGCACAGCGCCAGCTGTGGCAACCATTCGGGGAGTGAACCAACGGAAGGAAGACCTTTCTCTTTGTCTCTGTCTCACTGTCTGTAACTCTCCCTGTCAAATAAATAAAAAATAAAAAAAAAATGAGAATAAGGAAGACACCATGACCCACCTCCCCAAGGAATACAACAATAGTTCAATATTAGAGTGTGAAGATAAAGAGATTGAACAAATGTCTGAAACAGAATTGAAAAGATTAATCATAGGTATAGTCAAAAGGAAGGAGAAGCAAAACCATGAAATAAAGAAATCCATACAAGACATGAATGAAATTTTTCCTATTGAATTGAGATTTTAAAGAGAAATCAAAATGAAATATTAGAAACGCAGAATTCAATAGATCAAATAAAAATGTGGTAGAAAGCCTTAACAACAGAGTTAGTGAGGCAGAAGAAAGAATATACAAGCTAGAAGACAAACCTTTGGAAATTTTTCAGTCATATAAAAAAGAGAAGATATTAGAAAATTTAAAGAGTGTTTGAGATTTGTGGGATACTATGAAACGACCCAATATATGGGTCTTAGGAGTTCCTGAAGGTGTGGAATGGATCAGAAGGCCTTTTTAGTGAAATAATTGCTGAAAATTTCCCCAATTTGGAGAAAGAAAGGGACATCCACATACAGGAAACACATGGAACTCCTAACAGACATTACCAGAAAAGTTCTTCACCACCTCACATTGTAGTCAGACTTTCCACAGTAAAACATAAAGAAAAGATTCAGAGGATCTCCATTTATACTCACAGTTGACTTCTCATTAGAATCCTACAGGCTAGCAGAGAATGGCAAGATACATTCCAAGTCTTAAAAAAATATCATCCCAGAATACTGCACCCGGCAAAGCACTCATTTATGAATGAAGGTGAAGTAAAAACCTTCCACAATAAACAGATATTGGGAGAATTTGTCACCACTCATCAGCCTTACAAAAAATGCCTAAGGATGTGCTACACATAGAAACACAGAAGAATGGTAATGACTATGAAAGAATGTGAAGGCATAAAATCTTTTAGTAAATGTGCAAAAGAAGTCCAAACAAAACAGTAGGAATATATATGGAAAAATCGCAGGACTAAGTTGTTTCTTATCAATAGTCACCTGGAATGTAAATGACCTCAACTCTCCACTTAAAAGATACAAACTAGCCAAATGGATTTAAAATACAAGACCCATCTATTTGCTTTGTATAAGAAACTCATCTCACCTACAAAGATATCTGCAGACTAAAAGTGAAAGGATGGAAAAAGATACTCAGTGCTTACAGAAACCAAAAAAGATCTGGTGTGGCTATCTGAAATTCAGATTAAATAGACTTTAACACAAAAACTGTTAAAAGAGACAAAGAAGGGCACTATTTAAGGGTAATATTTAAGGGATCAATTCAACAGGAAGATGTGACTATAATAAATATATATGAGCCTAATTAAAAGAAATGTTAATGGATCTTAACAGAGACAGAGACTCTAATACAATAGTAATGGGGGACTTCAATACCCACTTTCAGCAATGGACAGATCAATCAGACAGAAAATCAACAAGGAAAAAACAGAGTTAATCGACACTATAGACCAAATGGACCTAAAAGATATCTACAGAACTTCTCACCCCAGAGTTGCAGAATACACATTCTTCTCACCAGTACATGGAACTGTGTCTAGTTTAGACCATATGCTAGGAGATAAAGGAAGTCTCAGCATATTAAAAACAGTAGAAATCATACCGTCATACCATGCACCTTCTCTGACCACAATGGAATGTAGCTGGAAATCAACAACTCAAGAATCTCTAAAACATTTGCAAACACATTGAGACTGAACAACATGCTCCTGAATGAACAGTGGTTAATAAAATAAATCAAAAGAGATATCAAAAAAAATCAAAACTTATGGGGCCAGTGTTGTGGCACAGTGGGTTAAAGCCCTGGCCTGAAGTGCTGCCATCCCATATGTGTGCTGGTTCTAGTCCCAGCTGCTCCTCTTATCCAGCTCTCTGCTATGGCCTGGGAAAGCAGTAGAAGATGACCCAAGTCCTTGGGCCCCTGCACCCTTTTGGGAGACCCGGAAGAAGCTCCTGGTTCCTGGCTTTGGAACGGCATAGCTCCAGCTGTTGCGGCCATCTAGGGAGTGAACCAGCAGATGGAAGACCTCTCTCTCTGCCTCTGGCTCTCTGTAACTCTGTTTTTCAAATAAATAAAATTAATCTTTAAAAAAACTTATGGCATACAGCAAAAGCAGTGTTAAGAGCAAAGTTTATAGCAATTTATGTCTACATCAAGACATTGCAAAGGCACTACATAAATGAATTATGAATGCATCTTAAGGATCTAGAAAAACAACAGCAAACCAAACCCAAAATTAGTAGGAGGAAAGAAATTATTAAAATTGAAGAAGAAAGAAGCAAAATTGAAATCAAAAAGCAATACAAAAGATCAACAAAGGAAAAGCTGTTTTTTTTAAAACATAAAGAAAATTGACACGCCATTGGCCTAATTAACCAAAAAAGATGAAAAAGTCCCAAATCAATAAAATCAGAGGTGAAAAAGGAAATGTAACAACAGATAACACAAAAACAAAAAGAATCATCAGAAATTACTATGAAGAATTTTATGCCATCAAATAGAAAACCTGTAAGAAATGGATAGTTTCCTGGACACATATAGCCTACCTAAATTGAGTCATGAAGACATAGATAGCCTAAACAGAACAATAACCAAGATGAAAATTGAATCAGTATTAAAGAACCTCCCAAAAAGAAAAGCCCAGAGCTGGACAGCTGCATTCCTGAACTCTACCATCTATGTAAAGAAGAACTAACTCCAATTCTTCTCAAGCTATTCAAAACAATTTAAAGGGATGAAACCCTCTAAACTGCTTCTATGAAGCCAGCATCACCTTAATTCTTAAGCCAGAAAAAGATAAAACAGAGAAAGAGAACTACAGACCAAATTCCCTGATGAAGATAAATGTAAAAAATCTCAACAAAATGTTAGCCAATTGAATTCAACAACACATCAGGAAGATCATTCACTGAGACGAAGTGGGATTTATTCTTGGTATGCAGGGATGGCTCAACATTTACAAATCAATCAATGTGATACATTCCATTAACAAACTGAAGAGCAAAAACAATATGATTATTTCAAGAGATGCAGAGAAAGTATTTGATAAAATTCAACATATTTTCATGGTGAAAACTTTAAGCACATTGGTCATAAAAGGAAAATTCTTCAACACAATCAAGGTAATCTACAACAAACCCATTGCCAGCATACTATCAATGGGGCGAGAAATTGGAAATATTCCCACTAAGAACCAGGACCAGACAAGGATGCTCACTCTCACCATTGCTATTCAATATAGTCCTGAAAGTTTTTGCCAGAGTCATTAAGAAAAAAAAAAAAGAAAGAAATTAAAGGGATACAAATTGGAGAGGAGGAAACCAAATTATTCCTGTTTGCAAATGCATATTTCTATAAGTAGAAGATCCAAAATACTCCACTAGCAGGCTATTGGAATTCATAAAAGTGCTTGGTAATGTGGCAGGAAATAAAATTAACACACAAAAATCTATAGCCTTTGTATACACAGACAATGCCGTGGCTGAGAAAGAATTTCTAAGATCAATCCCATTCACAATAGCTACAAAAATATCAAATACCTGGAATAAATTTAACCAAGGACATCAAAGATCTCTAAGATGAGAATGACAAACCATTAAAGAAAGAAGTATAAGAAGACACAAAAATATGGAAAAATCTTCCAGGTTCACGGATTGGAAGAATCAATATACTTCCGAAAGCAATTTACAGATTCAATGCAATACTAATCAAAATACCAAGGACATTCTTCTGAGATGTAGAAAAAATGATGCTGAAATTCTTATGGAAACACAGGGGACCCTGAATAGCTAAATCGATCTTTTACAACAACAGAAAAAAAAGCCAGAGGCATTACAATACCAGATTTCAAGACATACTACAGGGTGGTTATAATCAAAACAGCCTGGCATTGGCACAAAAACAGATGGATCAAACAATGGAACAAAATAGAAACTCCGGAAATCAACCCACCCATCTACAACCAGCTTATCTTTGACAAAGAAGCTAGAATCAATCTCTGGAGCAAGGACAGTCTCTTCAACAAATGTTATTGGGAAAACTGGATCTCCACATGCAGAAGTATGAAGCACATCTTACACAAAAATCCACTCAAAATGGATCAAAGACTTAATTCTATGACATGATACCATCAAATTATTAGAAACATTGGGGAAACCCTGCAAGGTATTGGCACAGGCAGCGAGTTCTTGGAAAAGAACCCAGAAGTACAAGCAATCAAATCCAAAATTGACAAATAGGATTACATCAAGTTGAGAGCTTCTGCACTGCAAAAGAAACACTCAGCAAAATGAAGAGGTAACCTACAGAATGGGAGAAATTTTTGCAAACTGTGCAACTGATAAAAGATTAATACCTAGAATCTATAAAGAACTCAAGGAACTCAACAACAGTTCAAACAACCCAGTTAAGAATGGGCAGAGGACTTAAACAGGTATTTTTCAAAAGAGAAAATCCAAATAGCAAATGGACACATAAAAAATATTCAGGATCATTAGCCATCAGGGAAATGTGTATTAAAACTACAAGGAGGTTTCATTTCAACCCCATTAGAATGGCTTTCATATGGAAATCAACAAACAACAAATACTGGTGAGGATGTGGTGAAAAAGGTACCGTAATCCACTGTTGGTGGGAATGTAAACTGACCCAGTCACTGTGGAAGACAGTATGGAGACACCTCACAAATCTGAACATAGACCTATCATATGATCCAGCTATCCCACTCTTGGGAATTTAACCAAGGGAAATGATACCAGTATATAAAAGAGTGATTTGTAACACCATGTTTATTGCAGTTCAATTCACAATAGCTAAGATATGGAATCAAAGCAAATGTCCATCAACTGAAGACTGGATACATAAATTATGTGATCTTGGGGCTGGAGCTGTGGCATAGCTGATAAAGCTGCTACACCCATATGGGAGACCTGGAAGAAGCTCCTGGCTTCTGGATTCGGATCGGCACAGCTCCAGCCATTGAGGTCAATTGGGGAGTGAACCAGCAGATGGAAGACCTCTCTCTCTCTCTCTCTCTCTCTCTCTCTCTGCCTCTCCTTCTCTCTCTGTGGAACTCTGACTTTCAAATAAGTAAATAAATTATTTTTAAAAAATTATGGGATATGTACACCATGCAGTACTACATAGCAGTAAAAAGATGAAACCTTGCCATTTGCAACAAAGTGGATACAACTGAAAAACATTGTATTTAGTGAAATAAGCCTTCACTAAAGGACAAATACCATATGTTCTCCCTGATCTGTGGTAACTAATTGAGCACCTAAAAGGTAATCTATGGAAGTGAAATTGACAGTTTGAAATGTGATAACTTTGAATAGTCTTTGTCTCAACTGTTGAAGAACAGTTTTTTCCATACTATTTATTGAACTCTTTACTTAGTATAGAGTTAATCTTTATGTGTATAAAGTTAATCTAAAATAGACCTTAGTAAAATATAAGAATGGGATTAGGAGAGGGATGAAGAAGAAGTGTGGTAGTGCAGGTAGGATGGTGGGTAGGATAGGAAGAATCATTATGTTCCTAAAGTTGTATTTATCAAATTCATGAAGTTTGTATACCTTAAATAAAAGTTTCTGGGAAAAATTTAAACGTATAAGATTCTGTATATTTTTATAAAAATCTAGAAGAAATAATTTTGAATGTTTTCACTATAAAAATATCCAATATTTTAGGAGATAGATATATGTTTAATGTGATTGGACATTACACAATGTAACCATGTATTAAAACATCACATAGCTGGGGCTGACACTGTGGCAATGTGGGTTAATGCCCTGGACTGAAGCGCCAGCATCTCATGTGGGCGCCAGTTTGAGACCCGGCTGCTCCACTTCCGATCCAGCTCTCTGCTGTGGCCTGGGAAAGCAGTGGAGGATGGCCCAAGTCCTTGGCCAAGCTCCTAGCTCCTAGCTTCAGATCGGCACAGCTGTTTTTTTGAAAAAATAAACAAAATCAATACACCATTGTCTCAACTAACAAACAAACAAAAAAAACCTGGGAGAATATCTATTTCAATAAAATTAGAGATGAAAAAGAAAATGCAACAACAGATACAACAGACAAAAAAAAAATCATCAAGAATCATGACAACGAGCTGTATGCCAGCAACTAGAAAAGAAGTGCAAAACAGTTCCCAACACATAAACATAGCCAATTTTTAAAGAACTATTTATTTATTTGAAAGTCAGAGTTACAGATAAAGAGTGAAGGAGGGAGGGAGGGAGGGATGGAGAGAGAGAAATATAGAGAGAGGGAGAGAGAGAGGGAGGTAGAAGGAGAGAGAGAGAGAGATCTTCCATCCACAGACTCTTTCCCCAAATGGCCACAATGGCTAAGGCTAGACCAGGCCAAAGCCAGGATCCAAGAGCTCCTTCTGGGTCTCCCATGTTGGTGCAGGGGCTCAAGAACTTGAGCCATCTTCCACTGCTTTCCCAGATAAATCAACAAGGACGTGGGTTGGAAGTGGAGCAGCTGGGACTCAGACTGGTGCCTTTATGGGTTGCCTGGGTTGCAGACAGTGGTTCAATCAGCAGTACCACAGCAATGTCCCCTATGATCAGCTTTTGAAGAAAGGAAATGCTAATTACCCTGAATTGATCGTTATACATTGTATACATGTATTGAAATATTATACTGTATCCCATAAATATGCACAAACATTATGTGCTGATTTTAAAAATTAAAAGTTGAAATAAATAACTGCAATTGCTATTTGCTCCAGCAAACCCACTATTGAGTATATTGCCAAAGAATGCATCGGATGAGCGCGGTGCGCCGGCCGCAGCGTGCTGTCCGCGGCAGCCATTGGAGGGTGAACCAACGGCAAAGGAAGACCTTTCTCTCTGTCTCTCTCTCTCACTGTCCACTCTGCCTGTCAAAAAAAAAAAAAAAGAATGCTAAATAAACATGTAAAAAAAAATCTGTACTCTCATGTTCACTGCTGTATTACAATAGTCAAGGAGTAAAATAAGCCTAAGTGTCTGTCATTGAACTAGTGAATAAAGAAAATGTAGTACATATACATAATGAAATGCTTTCCGGATCTTAAAAAGAAAGAAATATTATCATTTGTGATAATGTGAAGGAAACTAGAGAACATCATACTAAGTGAAATAAACCAGGCACAAAAAGACAATTATCAAGCAATTTCACTCATATGTAGAATCTAAAAAAAATTGAAGTCATAAAATTAGAGATTGGAATAGTAGTCTCTGGGAGTTGGGGTGAGGTATGTGGAGTTTTTGGTCAAAGGTTATGAAATTTCAATGAGATAGGAGGGATAAATTCAATAGATCTATTGTGTAACATGATAACAATTTATTACATCCTTGAAAATTGCTAGGAATGCAGATTTTAAGTATTTTCATCACCAGAAAATGAAAATCATCTGAGGTGAAATTAGCTTATTTAGCCATCCCACAATCTGTACATCTTTCAATACCTGTTGTATATAATAAATCATAGTTTTTGTCAATTCAAAAATAAATTAAAGAAGAAAAAGTTTGTAAATAATTGACTGAAAATTAATACAACTTGACAAAATACGTAGAATGTTGCTAAAGCAGAAATGAAGGATAAAATTACAGCAATAAATGCTAGATAAAAATAACTTAACAAACCCAAAATAAGCAGAAGGAAAAATTTAATATATAGCAAAAATCAATAAAATTTAGAACAACAAAAGTGTTAGTTTGCTAGGGATGCCATAACAAAATACTTTAAACTGTGGCTTAAACAACAGAGACTTATTTTCTCAATTTTCTGGAGACTAGAAGTTCAAGATAAAGGTGTGGATAGGTTTGCATTTTGCTGAGATCCATCTCCTTGCCTTGCATTGTTCAGCTTCTCACTGTGTCCCCACATTTTCTTTCTTCTGAATGTGTGCTTCCCTGGAGTTTCTTTGTGCATCCAAAGTTACACTTCTTATAAAGATACCAGTCAGAGTAGATTAGGGCCCACTCTAAGAGCCTAATTTTAGCTTAATATCATCGGAGGCCCGGCCGGCGCGGTGGCTCAACAGGCTAATCCTCTGCCTTGCGGCGCCGGCACACCGGGTTCTAGTCCCGGTCGGGGCGCCGGATTCTGTCCCGGTTGCCCCTCTTCCAGGCCAGCTCTCTGCTGTGGCCAGGGAGTGCAGTGGAGGATGGTCCAAGTGCTTGGGCCCTGCACCCCATGGGAGACCAGGAAAAGCACCTGGCACCTGGCTCCTGCCATCGGATCAGCGCGGTGCTCCGGCCGCAGCGCGCCGGCCACGGCGGCCATTGGAAGGTGAACCAACGGCAAAGGAAGATCTTTCTCTCTGTCTCTCTCTCTCACTGTCCACTCTACCTGTCAAAAAAAAAAATATCATTGGAGGCCCTATTTCCAAATGCAGTTGGGCCTTACTCATCAGAATTCATTCAGCCTTAAAGTCCCTGTCTCCAGACACATTCTTTTTTGTAAGATATTTATTTATTTACTTGAGAGGCAGAGTTACAGACAGAAAGAGGAAGAGACAGAGAGAAAGGTCTTCCACCCACGGGTTCACACCCCAAATGGCCGCAATGGCCAAAGCTGAGCCTGTCTGAAGCCAGGAACCAGGAGCTTCTTCTGGGTCACCCACTTGGGGTCTTGGGCCATCTTACACTGCTTTCCCAGGCAACAAGCAGAGAGCTGGATCAGAAGTGGAGCAGGGCCGGCGCCGTGGCTCACTAGGCTAATCCTCCGCCTTGCGGTGCTGGCACACCGGGTTCTAGTCCCAGTCGGGGCGCCGGATTCTTGGGCCCTGCACCCCATGGGAGACCAGGAGAAGCACCTGGCTCCTGCCTTTGGATCAGCGCGGTGCGCCGGCTGCAGCGTGCTGGCCACGGTGGCCATTGGAGGGTGAACCAATGGCAAAGGAAGACCTTTCTCTCTGAATCTCTCTCTCTCTTACTGTCCACTCTGCCTATCAAAGAAAAAAAGAAGTGGAGCAGCCAGGACACCAACTGGTATTCATATAGGATGTTGGCTCTGCAGGTGGAGACTTAGGATCTAAATCTAAGAATTTGGAGGGACAGAGTTCAGTTCATAATAGAAATAATAGAGAGATCAAAGCTTGGAGTTGATTTTCAAAATTATTCAGTTAATTTTATGAGGCTAGTATTTTATGTTGAGACCAGATAAAGACAGTGAAAACAGAAAAGTATAAACCCTTATCCCTCATGAATATAGATGTAAAAATCCTTAACAGAATATTAGTAAATAAATTCACCAATATTTAAAAAGAATCATACACTGTGATCAAAGGATACCTATTTTAAATGTTTCAACATTCAAAACTCTGCCAATACTATCCACAACATCAGCAGGATAAAGAAAAAAAATATGATCACATTAATTGACATTGAAAGATAACTGATAAAATTCAACACACATTCATGATTTTTTAAAAAATCTAACACAGTAAAAACAGAAGGAAACTTCCTCAACTTCATAAAGAACATACATAAAATATATTTAGTTAGACAAGAGACAAGCAAGCAAGATATCTTCTCCCACCATTCTTATTTGAGACAATAATAAAAGGTTCTAGATATTGCAATAAGGCAAGAAAAAAAGTAAAAAAAAATCTAATCCCAAGATTTAGATTTCTTCAAAGGAAAAACCTTAAACTGCAAGCTCAACCTTGATTTCACCGTATTTCTATAATTGGAGCTCTTTCTATTATACTGGTTATATTTCTATCTCTATTTCTATCTCAGAACCTTGGGAGGATGGGAGGATATTATGGAAAAGAAGTTGGAGAGGAGCAAGGTTTGACATTATTGGATCTCTGATTCCATTGTCTCAAGTACCTCCTATTTTTCCCTCCGTAAACATTTTACCACCTCCTCCATTGGTTCTGTGCCTCAGTAATCTAATCTATGTAGACAACAATTAGTGGCATCTCGTGTCTTCTTGCTTCCTGTAGGGTTCTACTCACTGGGGAGTACCAGAAGAAAATCAGAGGAAAGAAAGAAATGAGACTGTGGTATTTATCTCCCTATCTCTTTTACTCATGACAGGTAATCCTCTCCATAAAACTCCATAAAACTCTATCATGAATTCCAGCAACTAAATAATTCCATTCCTTTCCTATGGTATGCATGTACCATCGTTTCCACATCCAAGACACTGCACTATCTATCCTTTTATGTTTTACTACACTCTGACTGCTATCGTAAAATAATTTTTGTTTGGCGGTGTTTTGGTATAGTAAGTTAATCCACTGGATGTAAAGCTGGCATACCATATGGACCCCTGTTTGAGTCCTGGCTGCTCCACTTCTGATCTAGCTCCCTGATCAGGCACCTGGGAAAGCAGCAGAAGATGTTCCAAGTCCTTGGGCCCCTTCTCTCACGTGGGAGATCCAGATAAAGCTCCTGGATTCTGGTTTCTGTCTGGCCCTTGGGACCCTGGTCCTTGGGTTATTTGGGGAGTGAACCAGTGGATGGAAGATCTCTCTCTCTCTCTCTCTCTCTCAATTCTACCTTTCAAATAAAATTATAAACCATCAAAATAAATTTTAATTCATTTTTATTGAGTTGTTCAAGTGAAGGATCATCTATTTTCTATTAGGGCTTGACTGATATAAATACCCCATTGTATCTCTAAGAAACTATAATCTATAAAAATTAAAATTGACATTGTGGAGAGTAGAGTGTTGACATGTGGGTTGAGGCTTTAAAGGTGAATTTAAGTTTATAGGATTAACAAGACAAGGAAAAGCATTCCTGGCAAAAGCGATTGTGTCTGAAAAGACCAGAGGAATGAACCATCATTGTTTGTTTAGGAAATAATAAGTAATTTAACATGACAGCATGCAGAGAAATGAGGTTAGAAAGAAAATCAGAAGTGAAATTCAAAATGGCTTTGAATTCCAGGATGAGAGAAACTAGGCCACGGATGGATTTGATATGTCAGGGTGACGTGAGTAGAGTTTTCTCTCTCATGTAACCAGGAGAGAAAAGAACCAAGGGTGCAGCTATTTTGGAGAGCATCCAGGGCCAATGCAGGTAAAATGAAAGTTCTCAAATCCAGAGAACTAGAGGCAGGAGTAACTGAAAATTGAGGGCCGGAATTGACTGGTTTTTAAATTTTGTACTTTGAAGCCTTGGAGGTTCAGTAAGTTTCCTCAGCAGCTCTTAACGTCAGTAAGCAGAAAGTACTGAATGGTCAGGGATCCAGCTTTCCTGACCATTTTTCAATCAGTGGGATTCCTGTTCTATCTGTCTTATATAAAATTTCAATTAAACAAGAAATTATACTGACAGAATAGATTTCACAATCACTAGATTAGATGAGATACTAGGCCTCTTCCAATGCTGCTTTTCTTCAGAGTAATGAAAATTTGCAAAAGACAGCTTAGAGTTGGACACTTGTGCTAGAATTTGAAACAAGAAAAAAAAAACATAAAAACAGTCATTTGAGCAACATATAATTTTATTGTATTTTCATTGCAAAAAATCTAAATATAAGGCTAGGACAACATTGCATGGCAAAAAGAGAACCTGGCTTCCTGTATTTTGCTGCTTCACCATCAGTGATTTCTATTCTCAAGATCATTTCATTATGGATCCATGCAGGAAAGAGTCCAGAATAAAAGAAGGACATTCCTCTCCCCATTCTATGGACACACCATTTATACTTACATCCCATTGGCCAAAATCAAATCACATAGGCAAACCCACATGCAAAGATTAGTGGACAATGTAAATTTTATTGTAGTTATATATTAAAGGTTCCATAGCTATGGAATAAGTAGAGATTATATATTGATGGACAGTTGGTAGTCTTTGTCACTGCATCCAAATATAGATATCAAAATTCTGGCTCTATCACTTAGAAGTTATATAGCTTTTGGAAAGTCATTTAACCTCTTTGAGTCTCAGTCTTATAATCCCTGATCTTCCTCCCACACAAGAGAAGTGGATGACCCATCTGATGAGAATGTGCTTTAGAAACACTAGCACTGGGAAATAGCATATTTCAAGATGAAGAAATGTTGAATAGTATCCTAACTGGTTTCATCCCAGGGTCCAGTATGAAACAGTGGAAGAAGGACATGGTAAGAGGACTTGAGTTGGGATGAAGTTGAAACCAGGTGATGTTGAAGTGAAGCATACCAAAGACAATGGCTGGATGGTTGGCCAAGTTTAAGGCAGGTAGGAGGCCTTTGTCAATTGTGTGACTTCTTTTAAATAGCTTCTCTATTCCTTAAAGCAAACAGTTACAAGGTCTAACCCCGTCTTAAAGCCAGATGATCTTATCCAGATCCATTAATCCTTTAGCACAAAGGTCCTCACTGGTAGGCAGGAACTACATACTTCTACCAGAGTCTCAGGAAAAGCAGAAAGTGCAGATATCTATTGGGGCTGGAGTGGAATACAGGAAAAGAACACTGTCAGAGATTCCTGTGAAATCTCTAAACCATATCACAGCATATGAGAGGCTAGAAGTCTCCCAGAAACCATCTCCTCTGCTGCCTTGTTCCTCTAATATTTTATGTCCAAGTTCTGTTAAATTCATCTATGGTTTTGTAATCTCCAGGGAAGAAAATCATACATCACTATGTAATTCCTGTCACTCTCTGTCATTGTTAAGCAAAGTATAATATTTTCCTTTCATGTGGGTTAAGATGAAGATGGAGGAAAGTTAGTGTTCTGTAGCTTGCTTTCTTATTCAACTTTATGCTTCAATGTATCAATGTATTCTTGGTCAATGCTGTGGCATATAGTAATATTTTATTTTATAGCTGTAGAATATTCCACTCTATAAGAAACCATAATTTATTAATTCATCGTTCCATTGATGAACATTTCATTACCTGTATTTTTACTTGTTTGTTTTGTTGTTAGGAATATAGATCTGAACATGGTGTGCATGTCTTCCTATGCACAAGAACCAGAGTCTCTCTAGGATATGTCCCTAAAAAGCACTGGATAATGAAGCTTATGTTGTAATATTTAACTTAACTTTGCTGGATTTTGCCAGATTTCTTCCATTCTGATTTCCCCATCCCTCTGTTATACAGCACTTCCACTATAGCTATCTTTCTACTTAAATTTTACTCCTCAATGTGGCTCTGTGTTAAGTAGGGAAACTACCATCACAGTTTCACAAAGGGGACGCAGGCTATAGTAGGGAATGAGATCTGTAAAAGAAAATCATGGCATTTAAATTCAATGCTATATCTTGCTCACAGTCTAGTGGTTTTTTAGGATAGCTGGTAAAATCCAGACATCATTATAGGAAGAGTGTACATATCAGGTAAGAACACCACAAAAAACACAGCCTTCTTCCTCTTGCCTCTCTCCTTTAGGAATATTGTGGTCATCAACATTAATTCATTCCTGTTTCTTTTCAGTAAATACTTACTGAACAGACCCAAGCCTAGTTCTAGGCACTATAGTTTGTATTCTCATTTTATATTCTGGTTGAAAAGACAAACAATCTGTTGATAGGACAATCTAAAGCAAAGAAAAGCAAAGCAGAGATAATTTTAACTAATTTAAATGTTATAAAGAAATTGTTAATGGTGATAATACAAAAAGTAACTATATGAGTGGATATTGCATCAGGAAAAATTGCTACATTACCTGATAAGAGAAAACTGATTTTTAAGGACAGTGCTGAGGTCCTACCACGGGGTGATGGTAGCTCATTTACTTGATCCTAATGAACATGTTTTCTCAATTTTAAAATGGGATAATCACTATTTCACAGAGATATTGTGAGGATTAAATGTGATATCTCTGAAATAACTGTGATGTCTTTTCTTATGTGCTTTCCATATTACCTTTCCTCAGGGATTATATTTGAGTTTCTACCTGTATAAGAGAGTGAGGGCACTTATGGGTACTTGTGTGAGGTCATTTAATAGGCAGTGGATGATGCTGGTGCTGACCACCCTTGTCAGATCAGTGTCCTCAGTGGCATTGGGATAGAGATGGAACATAGCAGCTGGAGTTTGTGTCTGAGAATTGGAAGAAAGGAACAGTAGGAGAGATTAAGCCTGCTCCACAGCTGTTCCAGAATCAAGGAAGACTAGCACATAGAAGAGGATGTTGATGGCAGCTCCCTGAAATTGAGCCTTATGACTTCACAGAGATACCTGGGAACAGAAGTTGATATTTGTGGAAACAGGGGGTTGAAATCACATGGACCCAGCACCATGTAAGAATTTGAACTCCATGGAAGGTGGTAAAGTGTGATGGCTCAAAAACCTGTGTCCACGGGCAGGTGCTGTGGCACAGAGGGGTAAGCCATCACTTGGGACATCTGCTTCCTATATTGGCATGCCTTCATTCTTGATCCACCTTCTTGCCAATGCACCTGGGGATACAGTATGTGATGGCCGAAGTATTGGGTTCCTGCCAACGACAAGGGAGATCTGGATGGAATTTCTGGCTCCTGGCTTTGACCTGACTCAGCCTTGCCATTTCCAGAATTTGAGGCATGAACCAACAAATAAAAGTTTCTCTCTCTCTCCCCCCCATCTCTTGCTCACTTGGTCATTCTGCCTTTCAAAAAAGAGCTTTTCCTAAGTTGTGTGTGTGTGGGGGGGGAGCCGTTGTAATCCATAAGCTGTACTTTGGAAATTTATATTCTTTAAATAAAAGCTTTATATAAAAAAAAGAGCTTTTTAGGCCTGGTGCTGTAGCATAGTGGTTAAAGCCACCACTTGCAGTGCCGGCATCCCATATGGGCACCTGTTCAAGTCCCAGCTGCACCACTTCCAATTCAGCTCTCTGCTAATGATCCTGGGAAAGCAGTGGAATATGGTTCAAGTGCTTGAGCCCCTGCACCCTCATGGGAGACCCAGACGAAGCTCTTGGATCCTGGCTTCATATTTGCCCAGATCCAGCCATTGTGGTCATTTGGGGAGTGAGGGAGTCTCCCCCCGCCCCAATTCTGCATCTGCCCTTCTGTAACTCTGCCTTTCAAATAAATAAATAATCTTTAAAAATGATTTATTAAAGAAGACCTTTTACGCAAATGTGTTTGCAACTCCTGACCCTATTTCTTATTATCTTTCTGTGCCCCAGTTTCTTCA
The DNA here is from genome assembly GCA_949820135.1 of Sylvilagus floridanus. NCBI lineage: Eukaryota > Metazoa > Chordata > Mammalia > Lagomorpha > Leporidae > Sylvilagus > Sylvilagus floridanus. The sequence goes on from OX463223.1 coordinate 86,586,213, forward strand.
TCTGTGAAATGAAGCTAATTTGGACTTACTCACAGTGTTGTTGTTAGAATTACATGAACAACTGTATGTGAATCACTTAGTTTTTTATATAAAGCTTTTATTTAGAGAATATAAATTTCCAAAGTACAGCTTATGGATTATAATGGCTCCCCCCCCCATAACTTCCCTCCCACCCGCAACCCTCCCCTATCCCTCTCCCTCTCCCCTTCCATTCACATCAAGATTCATTTTCAATTCTCTTTATATACAGAAGATCAGTTTAGTACATATTACGGAAAGATTTCAACAGTTTGCCCTCACATAGCAACACAAAGTGAAAAACATTGTTGGAGTACTAGTTATAGTATTAATTCACAATGTACAGCACATTAAGGACAGAGATCCTACATCATATATTTTTTAAATTGATTAATTTTCTATGCAATTTCCAATTTAACACCATGTTTTTTTAATCATTTGCAATTATCTTTATATACAGAAGATCGATTCAGTATATACTATGTAAAGATTTCATCAGTTTGCATCCAAACAGAAATACATAGTGTAAAAATACTGTTTCAGTACTAGTTATAGCATTCCTTCACATTGGACAACACATTAAGGACAGATCCCTCATGAGACGTAAGTACACAGTGACTCCTGATGTTGATTTAACAATTTGACACTCTTGTTTATGGCGTCAGTAATCTCCCTAGGCTCTAGTCATGAGTTGCCGAGGCTATGGAAGCCTTTAGGGTTTGCCGACTTCGATCTTATTCCGACAGGGTCATAGTCAAAGTGGAAGTTCTCTCCTCCCTTCAGAGAAAGGTACCTCCTTCTTTGATGGCCCCGTTCTTTCCACTGGGATCTCACTCGCAGAGATCTTTCATTTAGGTCTTCTTTTTTTTTGTTTTTCAGAGTGTCTTAGCTTTCCATGCCTAAAATACTCTCATGGGCTCTTGAGCCAGATCCGAATGCCTTAAGGGCTGATTCTCAGGTCAGAGTGCTGTTTAGGACATCTGCCCTTCTATGAGTCTGCTTTGTATCTCGCTTCCCATGTTGAATCACTTATTTTTTCAGTGCCAGGAACTCAGTAAAAGTTCAGCAAATGGCCACTATTCACTTTGAGGGGGTACTGTAAGTAGCAACTTTTGGCAATTAGTTCCTCCTTCCCATAGGGCTGCTCCAATGCTGTGTCAGAGGATGAGAGAGCAAGAAGCCACCATTATCTGAGCCTACTATTTCAGGTCCCCACTCCCCTGCTCTGTCCTTCTGCCTCTGGAAAAAGTTATCAGCTGGTCACGAGATGGGGATTTGAAGACCACTCATATCTAGCTGTCAGTTGATAAAGTTTTCCCAGACAGAGAAATCCTGGGTAGGAAGTTCGGGAGGAAGTTAGCCATCTCCCTATTCAAACCTCAGTGATGTAGAGGAATTCTTGTTGCTTCTATCACCATGGCAACCAGACATAGCTTGGAAATTCAGCTGATGCTCCAAGTTATCAGGGCAATGCAGAAGGCCTGGCTAAGCTGCCACAGAGTGGGGGTGGATAGGAGGTGAGGACACTTCTGAGCAGAATTCTGTGAGCCGTACTGGCTGGCAAATCAAGCTGGCCTTTTAAAAGTTCCCAATTATTGAGAACACATTACTTCAGTACAACCAGAGAAAAATCCAATTTTTGCTTCCCTTTAGGAGCTGAAAATGTCAGCAGGCAAAAGTGCCAATTGCCTGTTATTTCTCCTTTCTGTCAGAATCCTTTCTCTAACCTTACTGATGGTGGCCTTCGCCCTAGGAACTTTGCAAACCACAAAGCACCACACATGGCAGGTTGGTGTGTGTATGTGTGTGTGTGTGTGTGTGTGTGTGTGAATGTGTGTGTGCAGGGATAATTGTTATTACCATTGTAGCCAAAGACATTCACATCCTTCATATTTCTGAGTACCAGGACATTTTCAGAAGCAGTTAGAGAAAGTCTTATTATTCTCATTTTACAAATGAGAGGACAGAAACCCAGAGTAGTTATGTATCTTCCACAGTCACCCAGCTACTCAAAACTGGATATGTCTGTTACAAAAGTTAATGCTCTTTCAGGCCCGGAAAGCCAAGACACTGTGGCAAAAAATGCCCTACATGAAGGACCTCAGTGAGTGAGACCCCAGTGGAAAGAAGGGGCCATCAAAGAAGGATATACTTTTCTCTAAAGGGAGGAGAGAACTTCTACTTTGCTTATGGCTTTGTTTAAATACTGATGGAGTTTGTGGACTCAAAAGGCTTCCATGGCCATGGCAGCTCATGTCAAATGCCTCCGGTGATCACTGGTGTCATACATAAGAGCGTTAATTGTTAAATCGACAGTCACTGTGCACTAACTTCCCTTTCAGGACCTCTGTCCTCAATGAATTGTATTATGAGAGTTAACTGTATCGCTTCTAGGCCTTTTGGCTAAGATCAAGTGTGAGAGTTAACTGTGATACTTGTTCTCAAACAGCTTTTGTGTGTGTATGCAAATTGTTGAAATCTACTTAATATAGAGTTAGTCTTCTGTGTATAAAGTTAATTGAAAATGAAAAAAAAAAAAGTTAATGCACCTGCTGCCACACCATATTACCTTTTCTCAGATTAAAAGGCCAGAGGCCACTAGTGGGTAATAAAAGGCTAAAGAGGAGAAGATTTATATCTCTACTCGTAGGTGAGCAGAGGAGGCATCCATTGACATGTGAGGGAGACAAATTTAAGATTACAAAATTAATGTATTTACTTTTCTTCCACTACCTAGTATCTCACCACATCCTCCTAAATTTGAAGAGAGTTTCAGGATTTTTTTATTATTCATATTTTCTACTGATGGGCTTAAGTTTACAGAAGTAGAATTTCCAAATTTCCGAATTCTTACAATAAACTATCAAACAGCTATTGAATTAAGGATAGACTGAATCAAGGCTGGCTGGCGTCTTATTACTTAGAAAGAAGTAAACCCATTTACTTTTTTTTTCAGATACTCTATCCTTCAGAAGTAGCTTCAAATACTGAAAAAGGCAAAGTGAGTATAGGTATGAAGTGTGATGTAGGTGGGAGGTGAGTGGAAAGAGTAGATTCCATTTTTATTTATTCACTGAGAGCCCATTATAGAATAGCATTCATAGAAAAGCAGAAAAACACTTGATTGGGATTAGAGAATCATGAATATGAAACAAAACAGCTACATTCCTTCTCCTTTTGGGGTTCCATTTTCCTAGCTGGAACATTTATTTAACAAATATTACTTGAAGATGTACTATGTATCAGAAGTGAGGAAAAATAAGTGAAACCCTGTTCTTCTAGAGTAAGCATTACATTGGGTGCTTGAAGAGATTGGATTGGATGCTTGATGATGAACCTAATGAGCTTGGGAAGCTGCTATCCTTCTGCTTTCACAAATTCAAGTAGAGATGAGTCAGAATAGATGTCCAAGTAGTTGCAAGAAAGGAATTGATGACATTTGCATGGTTATGGGGCAGGAAGATGGAGTTGGTAGAGGTAGTTTTCTTCCCTGGAACTATGGATAGAAGATTTAATTCTTATTTTTATTTTTTTTAACTTTTATTTAACGAATATAAATTTCCGAAGTACAGCATATGGATTACAATGGCTTTTCCCCCTCATAACTTCCTTCCCACCTGCAACCCTCCCCTCTCCCGCTCCTTCTCCCTCTCCCCTCCCATTCATATCAAGATTCATATTCTAATTCTTATTTTTAAAGATTTATTTATTTTATTTGAAAGGCAGAGTTACAGAGAGGCAGAGAGAAAGAGAGAGAATCTCCCATCAGCTGTTTCACTGTTTCACTTCTAAAATGGCCACAGTGGCTGAAGCTGGGCCCATCTGAAGCCAGGAGCCAGGAGTTTCTTCCAGGTCTCCCATGTGTGTACAGGGACCCAAGGACTTGGGCCATCTTCCACTACTTTCCCAGGCCATAGCAGAGAGCTGGATAAGAAGTGGAACAACCAGGACTTGAACCGGTGCCCATATGGGATGCTGGCACTGCAGGCAGTGGCTTTTCCTGCTATGTCACAGTACCAGTCCCAATATAATTATTTAAAAATATATTGACTGTTGACATCTTTACTTAGTATATACTAAGGTGATCTTCTATATATAAAGATAATTGAAAATGAATCTTAGTGAAGAATGGGATGGGAGAGGGAGTAGGAGACGGAATGGTTTACGGGTGGGAGTATGGTTATGGGAAGAAAAACTGCTATAATCCAAAAGTTTTACTTTAGAAATTTATATTTATTTTTCGGCGCCGGCACACCGGGTTCTAGTCCCGGTTGGGGTGCCGGATTCCGTCCGGGTTGCCCCTCTTCCAGGCCAGCTCTCTGCTATGGCCCGGGAGGGCAGTGGAGGATGGTCCAAGTGCTTGGGCCCTGCACCTGCATGGGAGACCAAGAGAAGCACCTGGCTCCTGCCATCAGATCAGCGTGGTGCACCGGCTGCAGCGTGCAGGCCACGGCGGCCATTGGAGGGTGAACCAACGGCAAAAAGGAAGACCTTTCTCTCTGTCTCTCTCTCTCACTGTCCACTCTGCCTGTCAAAAATAATATATATATATATTAATATATATATATAATATATATAATATATATAAAAATAATATATATATTAATATATATATATATATATAAAGGGGGAAGGGTCCCCATAAAAAATTTTAAAAAGAAATTTATATTTATTAAATAAAAGTTTGCTAAAATTAAACAACTACTTATTATAAGTAAAGGGGACCTTATATACTTTTTTATATATGAAAAGAAATGGTGATGAAAGAAACGGTCTGAACCGTCTCAAAATTCAAACAGAAGAGACTATATATTTTATCATGATGGCTAATTACATACTTAAGTGTGAAAAATAATGTCAATGTTGCAGAAACAACTAGTAGGAAAGAAGGACTGCCAGAAAAAGGTAAAGGGAATGTTATCAAAGAAGGCTTTTTGGGGGCAAAGTTATTTGATTCTGCTCCTCTGGCATAAATGTCTTCTCTAGACATAAAAGAGGCAGATAAGAGTCTTTAAGGCAGAAGATAAAGCAAGCATGTTCTAATGAACAGAGTTAGGAGAGAGTATAATGGGATCTTAATATGGTGAGTAATTGTAGTGTTGTAGAATAGTGTGGTGTCGGTTTATGAGGCTGAAATGAGAGGAGTCTGACTTTGAACTTATCTGAGTTTCTGCTCACGAGCATGGACTTTAGAATGAGGAGCCACAAAATTTTAAGTTAGAGAACTATATGGTATGTGCTTGGGAAGCATCACTGTGGATGGGGACAAATTAGGGATTGAAATGGAAGAGTGAGTCTAAAAGTAGGGAAGCTTCATTTTTTCTCAGCTATGGCCATTGTAGGCATTTGGACTGTAAACCACAATATGAGAATAACCAGTACAGATCTGACACAACCAAGCAGAGCAGACACCAGCTGTGAACAATGGTTGTTACCTTAAGGATGCTTATTAACTGAATATCAGTCTAGTTCTATATAAAGGTGAATTTGTTTTGTGTGATTGATGTTGTCATTGTTGGAGCTTTAGGTTGCTGGTTTTTTTTTTTTTTTATTGTTTTGATGGCTTAGTCTAGCCCATGTGCCAGCAGAGAATCAGGGACTAGCATCCCTGAACCCTGGTGAGTGGGAATTCCAAGGCAAGCAGGGTCTCCAGATGACCTAGTTTCTATCTATTTTGAGCTATAGTCCTAAGTAGATATGTAGTTTGTTTTTTTAGGCATGCTCACAGGGTGTCTGAACCCTCCATCTCTGCTTGATACATGCTTGGTGTGCAATGGACTTCTCATTTCTGGATTTCCAAAACTCTTTTAACTGAGTGCTTATTTACGTTATCTATTATGTGTGTCTGCATCAGGGGAACAAATGGATGATTGGAAAAATGGATCTGGCCATGCTGAGGTCTAAAACTTAACCCAGTGCAAAGCAGATGTGAAACACCCCTTTCCTGCATTATCCCCTATTCCTCCTGTAGGTTAACAGTTCAAATGACCCAAAAATAGACAATATTTAGAAATACTCTATCCATACACATAGGAAAATATAGTTCTTCCCTGTTCTTTTCATAACACATCACATCACATTTAGGAAGGAAGAATTTTGCATGGTATAATAAACAAACAAGGTTACTAACAGCCAAGTCTCCAGAAGACCAGATCTAAGGAGCAACGTTTCTACACACTTCCATCTCAATTATAGCAAACAGTTTGGGAAGATTTATATTTCCCTCATCTTCCTAGAAATTATTGAATGTGTAGATAGTCGGAAGTCCAGAAAATGACAGGTATGTGTTAAACGTTACAAAATATCAGGCTGGCAAATGGGACTGGAAATCACTGTGGCTCCAGTCCCATCTGAATGTTTTTTATTCTTCATCCATGGGTCTGAATGGTATACTTGGAATCTGCTTTTCAGACTCAATTCAAATGTCATTTCACCTTCATCCCTCAACAGTCTCTAATCAAGGTACATTGCTTCAGACTCTGTATTCCTCCAGCTTATTCTCTCTTGACAGGAAAGAACTTATTTCATTGTGTTCACTATTCAGGTTGGTTATTCACATCCCTGTCTCCATTGTGTTGTTGTTTTTCCAAGTTTATTCATTTGGAAGGTTGGGGGGTGGGGAGGGAGAACGAGTGATTTTTCATCTACTGGTTCACTTCCCAATGCCTAACAATAGCCTGGGCTGGGCCAGGCTGAAGCCAGGAGCCTAGAGGGGAAATTAATCCTGGTCTCCCACATGGCAGTGAACCAAGTAAATCTGCTGCCCGCCAGATTGTGCATTAGCAGGACGTTGCATCAGAAACTGATGTGGGATTCCATACTAGGCACTCAGATAAAGGGTGGGGGCAATGTAAGCAGTGGCTTAACCCACTGTGCCAATATGCCAACCCCTTCATTTTTGTATTTTGAAAAAAAATCAAATCTATAGAAAAGTTGCAAAAATATTATAGTGAACCCCCATATATCTGTCACCCAAATGTTGTGAACATGTTACTATAAATCTTTTTGGCTCTATCTATCTATCTATCATCTATCTACATATTTGTAACTACTAGTTTTTACTAAGCTAGTTGGAAATCAGTTGCAGAACCAACAGAGTTCACACCTGCATATTAAACCTATATCTCTTCAGAACATTAGCATTCTCTTGTGCAATCACAATATAGTTACCAAATCTAGGAAAATCAACAGTGAATCAGTACCATTACCTATAATAATATCTACATTAAAAGTTCACCAATCATTCCAATAAGGTAGTTTACAGCATTTTGGGGGGGATCAAGATTAAATCAAGCCTAATAGGTTGCCACCAGTCATCATGTCATGAAAATTTAAATTCCTTTCTCTGTCTTTTATGACACTAATATTTTTTAATAATATTAAAATTTTTAATAATATTTTTTAAAGATTTATTTATTTCAGAGAGAGAGAGAGAGGGAAATATCTTCCATTCACGTGTTCACTCTTCAATGGCTGCAATAGTCATGTCTGGACCAGGATGAAGCCAGGTACCAAGAACTCTATCCTAGGCGCCCACATGGGTGATGGGGCCCAAGCACTTGGGCTCATCCTCCATTGCCTTCCTGGGTGTATCAACAAGAAATTGGAACAGAAGCTGGGACTCGAACTGATACTCTGATGTGAGATAACAGGATCACAAGCAGTGGCTTAACTTGCTGAATTACAATGAAGATCCCCTAATTTCAGTTTTCTGAATGTGAGTATCCAGTTTTCCAGTATCACATATTGAAGAGACTATATTTTTCCCACCATATGTTCTTGGCTCTTTTATAGAAAATCAAATGACCATAAATATATTGATTTACTTTTTGGCTCTTTATTCTGTTCCATTCATCTATATGTTTATTTTTATGCCAATACCATGCTATTTAGATTGCTATAGTTTTGTAGTATCTTTTGAAATCAGATAATATGATACCTCCAGCTTTGTTCTTTTTGCTAGGGTTTGCTTTGACTATACAGTGTTTTTTGATGTCCCATACACATATTATGAGCCCTTTATCTATTTCTGTGAAAAATGACATTGGGATCTTCATAGGGATTGTGTTGAATCTATATATTAATTTGGGGAATATGAACATTTTAACAACACTGATTCTTCTAATCCAAGACTGTGAAATATCTTCCCATTCATTTGTGTTTCTTTCAGTTTCTTTCATCAATGTATTATGGTTTTCAGTGTGTAGGGCTTCACCTTCCTAGTTAAACTTACTTCTAAATACTTTTATAGCTATTGAAAATGGATTTCTTTCATTTCTTTTTCAGATAGTATAGGCATGGTACCAGTTCATGTGTATTTGTTTTATATCCTGCAACTTCACTGAATTTGTTTATTAGTTCTAACCATTTTTTGGTGGAGTTGTTAGGGCTTTCTATATGTAGGGTCATGTCTGCAAACAAGGACGACTTAATTTATTCCTTTCCAAATTGAATGTCTTTTACCTCTCTCCATTGTCTAATTACTCTGGCTAGGACTTACAGTGCTATGTTGAAAAGAAGTGGTAAGTGAGCCTCTTTGGTCCTGTCTGATAAGAAATTCTTTCAAATTTTTGCTATTGAATGTGATGTTAGCCTGTGTGTTTGCCACATATAGCCTTTACTGTGTTGAAGTACATTTTTTCCATATCTAATTTGTTTAGAGCTTTTTATTATTGTGAAAGAGTGTCAAATATTTTCACATAATTTTCCATATCTATTGATCATATGATTTTTGTCCTTTATGCTGCTAATGTGGTGTATCACAATTACAGACTTGTGTATGTTGAAACATCATTGTATCCCTGGAATAAATCTCACTTGCTTATGGTATATAATCCTTTTAATGTGCTGGTAAATTTGTTTTGCTATTGTTTTATTAAGGATTTTTGCATCTATGCTCAGTGAAGATATTGGCCTATACTTTTCTTTTCTTGTATTGTCCTTGCCTGTTTTGGGTATTATTGTAATGCTGTCCTACAATAATAATCTCTTCAAAAGTAGTCTCTTCAATTTTTTGGAAGTCTGTGAAGAACTGTTATTGATTCCTCTCCAAATGTTTGGTCCTGGGATTTTTTTGCAGGGAGACTTGTTATGGAGTCAATCTCCTAAGTCATTAGTGGCCTGTTCAACTTGTCTATTTCTTTGTGATTCAGTCTTGGTATGTTGTATGTGTGTGGGAATTATCCATTTTTTTCCAGGTTGTCTGATTAGTTGATGTACAATTATTTGTAAGTTATTTCTTATTATCATTTAGATTTATATGGTATCAACTGTAATATCTCATCTGTCATTTCTAATTCTATTTATTTGGGCTTCTTTTTCTTAATTTAGCTAAAGCTTTTTCAGTTTTGTTTATTTCTTCAAAAATAAATTCTTAGTTTTGTTGATATTTTCTATTATTTCTCTATTTCTGTTCTGACCTTTGCTATTTCCTTCCCGTTACTAGCCTTGGCCTTAGTTTGTTCTTCTTTTTCTAGTTCCTTGAGGTATAAGGTTAGGTTGTTAAATTAAGATTTATTTTTATGTTGGCATTTATTGCTATAAACTTTTCTCTTAGCACTGCTATTATTGCATCGCATATGTTTTTGTATGTTGTATTTCCATTTTTGTTTGTCTCAAGATATTGTTAAATTTCCCCTTTTAATTTCTTCTCTAACTCTTTGGTTGTTCAAGAGAATATTGTATAATTTTGTGTAGTTGTGAGTTTTTCAACATCCCTTTTGTTATTTAGAAATCGGTCATATCACTCCAGGCAAAAAGATATTTGATATGATTTTAATCTTCATAACTTTGTTAAGATGTGTTTTGTGGCAAACATCTGAGCTACTGTGGAGAATGTTCTGTGTGTACTTAAGAAGACTGTATTCTGCTACTATTGTCTGCAATATTCTTTATGTGTATGTTAGGCCCATTTTGCCTACACAGTAGTTTAAGTCTATTATTTCCTTCTTGATTATCTTTCTGGATGATCTATCTATTGCTAAAAGTGCAGTATTGGATACTATACTATTATTGTAATTCAGTGAATTTCTCTCTTCAGATCTATCAATATTTGCCTAACATATTTAAGTGTTCCAATGTTGGGTAATTATAAGTGATAAGTCCTATAACCATCCAGCAGGAATGTGGACATATTTCATTGCGTTTTAAATTTGCATTTTGTTTCAAGCAAAACAGTAAACTATGAGAACATTGAAAGTCTTCTGCTAGGGACTGGCATTGTGGCATTGCAGGTTAAACCATTGTCTGCAACATCGACATCCCATATGAGTGCCTGTTTATGTCCCAGCTGCTCCACTTCTAATCCAGCTCCCTGTGATTGCACCGGAAAAAAGGCAGAATAAGGCCCAAGTGCTTGGGCTTCTGCCACCTACATGGGAGATTCAGAATGGGCAGTGAACCAGCAGATGAAAGATCTCTTCCCCTTCCCCTCCCTTCAAATTAAAATAAATGAATCTTTAAATAAGATCATCTGCTATAAGAAACTATAAATGATGGACAAAAATATTTTAGTGGAGCACAGAGCTTTTAAGCAAAAGGAGAAAGTCTCTAGGTTCCCAGGAAAAATCACACAGAAAAATGGAAAATTATGTAGTCAGCTGATGCTATACAACATATACATGGTTTGAGTCATACCTGGTAATAGGGAGTTTAGTGCTTATCCAGAGGCAGAAAGGTAGTCTTTGTTCCTTAATGAAGCAGTATCTGAGAGCTAATAATTTGCATAAACATGGGATCTCCAGTTGGCTACCCATTGGTCCAGTAAGACCATGGAAAATTTGTCTCATCTGAGATATGGAATAAAAAAAAGTTTCTTCACCTCACATCCATAAGAATCACTATACTAAAATAATAATAAGATAGAAAGTAACAAGTGTTGATGAGAATATAGAGAGTCTGGAAATTCATTCATTGTTGAAATGTTAAATTGTACAACTACTTTGTAAAACAGACTAAAAATTTCTTTTAGAGTTCAGCAGAGTTGCCATATGATCCAGAATTTTCAGATCTAGTTATGCAAATGAGAGAAATTAAAACATATATACAGGCAAAAAAACTAGTATAAGAATGCTTATAGAGGTCAGTGCTGTGGGGTATTAGGTTATGCATCTGTCTGTGGCACTTGCATCCCATATGGGCACCGGTTTGAGTCCTGGCTGTTCCTCTTCCAATCCAGCTCTCTGCTTATGGCCTGGGAAAGCAGTAGAAGATGACCAAGTCCTTGGGCCTCTGAACCTACATGGGAGAACTGGAAGAAGCTCCTGGCTCCTGGCTTCAGAAGGGCCTGGCTCCAGGCATTGAAGCCATTTGAGGAGTGAACCAGTGGATGGAAGATCTCTCTCCTTCTCTCTCTGTATCTCTGCCTTTCAAATAAATAAATAAATCTTTAAAAAATGGCTAGCTTGGGAAAGGCAGTCTCTCCTGGGTCAGCAAGTCCCCTAAATATCAAAACATCAAATTTGCAGGATATGAAAAAGTGTGACTAATGTCCAGAATAGGTACAAGTATAGAGACAAAAAGTAAATTACTCATTGCCTATAGCTGGAGGTGATGGGGAAAAGTTAAGGTAATGATTAAAGAATATTATTCTAAAATGTAGGTTTTATTATTATTCAACTATGGTGAGGCAAACAGATTAGGAGAGAATTGCCAATGAAATACTAGTTTGTTTCTTAGAATTACTAACAGGAGGGGACAGACCACGGCACACAGTGCCACACAAACACCGGTATAAATCAGGAGGCAGAGGGCAATAACATGGGCAAGAGCCTTTTTGTGGTTTCCTGGGAAGGGATACGAGAAGCATAGTAAGCAGGTTTTGAATTGACCAGTTTGAATAATGTTAGAAATTTCTTGGGTGTAGGAGATATTCCAAGTTGTTTGATATCTAGTCTTTGGTGATTAGAACAGAAAAATATTAGCCCAGAATGTGACGGCCTGATTGAAGTGTTGGTGGTGTGCCTGGGCTCTGAATTGTTTAATCTGCCTGGGAAAAGGTACTCTCCTGGAAGAGTCATTTACTATCTCTATGAATGGCTAGCCCTGGGAGGGGCAGTCTCCTAGGGTCAGCAAGCCCCAGATGCTAAAGCATCGAAATAGCAGGATATAAAAAGGCATGATTAATATACCTACAGAGATTTCTTTCTGGAGTGATGAAAATGTTCTACATTTAATTCTGGTGATGGTGGCACAACTATGTGAATAAATGGAAAACCACTGAATGGTATACTTCAAATAGGTTAATTGTGTGAGATATGAGCATCTCAAAAAAATTGTTACCAAAAACCTCAAGAATTCTAAATAGAAATTTAATCTCTTAAAATATATACAAATCAAAATTAGATAAATTATTCTTATTCAAAATATGTAAAGTCCACCAGGTGAGTCCAATAACATTTTAATTAAAATTTTAAATAAAATAGTCTATGGCTGTGTCACAATCAATTTTTTTCCAATATGGGAAAAAGTTGGTATAGGCCATGAGCAATTACCTGCCATCAAATATCTAAGGGGGGGGGGCGGCGCTGTGGCATAGCTTGTGGAGCCGACGCCTGCAGTGCTGTCATCCCATAGGGGCACCAGTTCGAGATCCGGCTGCTCCACTTCCAATCCAGCTCTCTGTTGTGGCCTGGGAAAGCAGTGGAAGATGGCCCAAGTCCTTGGGCCCCTGCACCCATGTGGGACATCCACAGGAGGTTCCTGGCTCCTGGCTGCAGATCAGCAGGGCCCCGGCCATTGAGGCCACTTGGGAGTGAACCATTGGATGGAGGACATCTCTCTCTCTGCATCTCCTTCTCTCTGTGTGTGACTCTGACTTTCAAGTAAAATAAATAAATCCTTAAAAAAATTTATTGGGTTGCCTGTGTTTCAGGCAGTGGCTTTACCGGCTATGTCACAGTGCTGGCCTCAATAAATACATCTTTTTGTTTGTTTGTTTTTGACAGGCAGAGTGGACAGTAAGAGAGAGAGAGATTCAGAGAGAAAGGTCTTCCTTTGCCATTGGTTCACCCTCCAATGGCCACCGTGGCCAGCACGCTGCAGCCGGCGCACCGCGCTGATCTGATGGCAGGAGCCAGGTGCCAGGTGCTTTTCCTGGTCTCCCATGGGGTGCAGGGCCCAAGCACTTGGACCATCCTCCACTGCACTCCCTGGCCACAGCAGAGAGCTGGCCTGGAAGAGGGGCAACCGGGACAGAATCCGGCGCCCCGACCGGGACTAGAACCCGGTGTGCCGGCGCCGCAAGGCAGAGGATTAGCCTGTTGAGCCACCGCGCCGGCCGGGCCTCCGATGATATTAAGCTAAAATTAGGCTCTTAGAGTGGGCCCTAATCTACTCTGACTGGTATCTTTATAAGAAGTGTAACTTTGGATGCACAAAGAAACTCCAGGGAAGCACACATTCAGAAGAAAGAAAATGTGGGGACACAGTGAGAAGCTGAACAATGCAAGGCAAGGAGATGGATCTCAGCAAAATGCAAACCTATCCACACCTTTATCTTGAACTTCTAGTCTCCAGAAAATTGAGAAAATAAGTCTCTGTTGTTTAAGCCACAGTTTAAAGTATTTTGTTATGGCATCCCTAGCAAACTAACACTTTTGTTGTTCTAAATTTTATTGATTTTTGCTATATATTAAATTTTTCCTTCTGCTTATTTTGGGTTTGTTAAGTTATTTTTATCTAGCATTTATTGCTGTAATTTTATCCTTCATTTCTGCTTTAGCAACATTCTACGTATTTTGTCAAGTTGTATTAATTTTCAGTCAATTATTTACAAACTTTTTCTTCTTTAATTTATTTTTGAATTGACAAAAACTATGATTTATTATATACAACAGGTATTGAAAGATGTACAGATTGTGGGATGGCTAAATAAGCTAATTTCACCTCAGATGATTTTCATTTTCTGGTGATGAAAATACTTAAAATCTGCATTCCTAGCAATTTTCAAGGATGTAATAAATTGTTATCATGTTACACAATAGATCTATTGAATTTATCCCTCCTATCTCATTGAAATTTCATAACCTTTGACCAAAAACTCCACATACCTCACCCCAACTCCCAGAGACTACTATTCCAATCTCTAATTTTATGACTTCAATTTTTTTTAGATTCTACATATGAGTGAAATTGCTTGATAATTGTCTTTTTGTGCCTGGTTTATTTCACTTAGTATGATGTTCTCTAGTTTCCTTCACATTATCACAAATGATAATATTTCTTTCTTTTTAAGATCCGGAAAGCATTTCATTATGTATATGTACTACATTTTCTTTATTCACTAGTTCAATGACAGACACTTAGGCTTATTTTACTCCTTGACTATTGTAATACAGCAGTGAACATGAGAGTACAGATTTTTTTTTACATGTTTATTTAGCATTCTTTTTTTTTTTTTTTGACAGGCAGAGTGGACAGTGAGAGAGAGAGACAGAGAGAAAGGTCTTCCTTTGCCGTTGGTTCACCCTCCAATGGCTGCCGCGGACAGCACGCTGCGGCCGGCGCACCGCGCTCATCCGATGCATTCTTTGGCAATATACTCAATAGTGGGTTTGCTGGAGCAAATAGCAATTGCAGTTATTTATTTCAACTTTTAATTTTTAAAATCAGCACATAATGTTTGTGCATATTTATGGGATACAGTATAATATTTCAATACATGTATACAATGTATAACGATCAATTCAGGGTAATTAGCATTTCCTTTCTTCAAAAGCTGATCATAGGGGACATTGCTGTGGTACTGCTGATTGAACCACTGTCTGCAACCCAGGCAACCCATAAAGGCACCAGTCTGAGTCCCAGCTGCTCCACTTCCAACCCACGTCCTTGTTGATTTATCTGGGAAAGCAGTGGAAGATGGCTCAAGTTCTTGAGCCCCTGCACCAACATGGGAGACCCAGAAGGAGCTCTTGGATCCTGGCTTTGGCCTGGTCTAGCCTTAGCCATTGTGGCCATTTGGGGAAAGAGTCTGTGGATGGAAGATCTCTCTCTCTCTCTCCTTCTACCTCCCTCTCTCTCTCCCTCTCTCTATATTTCTCTCTCTCCATCCCTCCCTCCCTCCCTCCTTCACTCTTTATCTGTAACTCTGACTTTCAAATAAATAAATAGTTCTTTAAAAATTGGCTATGTTTATGTGTTGGGAACTGTTTTGCACTTCTTTTCTAGTTGCTGGCATACAGCTCGTTGTCATGATTCTTGATGATTTTTTTTTTGTCTGTTGTATCTGTTGTTGCATTTTCTTTTTCATCTCTAATTTTATTGAAATAGATATTCTCCCAGGTTTTTTTTGTTTGTTTGTTAGTTGAGACAATGGTGTATTGATTTTGTTTATTTTTTCAAAAAAACAGCTGTGCCGATCTGAAGCTAGGAGCTAGGAGCTTGGCCAAGGACTTGGGCCATCCTCCACTGCTTTCCCAGGCCACAGCAGAGAGCTGGATCGGAAGTGGAGCAGCCGGGTCTCAAACTGGCGCCCACATGAGATGCTGGCGCTTCAGTCCAGGGCATTAACCCACATTGCCACAGTGTCAGCCCCAGCTATGTGATGTTTTAATACATGGTTACATTGTGTAATGTCCAATCACATTAAACATATATCTATCTCCTAAAATATTGGATATTTTTATAGTGAAAACATTCAAAATTATTTCTTCTAGATTTTTATAAAAATATACAGAATCTTATACGTTTAAATTTTTCCCAGAAACTTTTATTTAAGGTATACAAACTTCATGAATTTGATAAATACAACTTTAGGAACATAATGATTCTTCCTATCCTACCCACCATCCTACCTGCACTACCACACTTCTTCTTCATCCCTCTCCTAATCCCATTCTTATATTTTACTAAGGTCTATTTTAGATTAACTTTATACACATAAAGATTAACTCTATACTAAGTAAAGAGTTCAATAAATAGTATGGAAAAAACTGTTCTTCAACAGTTGAGACAAAGACTATTCAAAGTTATCACATTTCAAACTGTCAATTTCACTTCCATAGATTACCTTTTAGGTGCTCAATTAGTTACCACAGATCAGGGAGAACATATGGTATTTGTCCTTTAGTGAAGGCTTATTTCACTAAATACAATGTTTTTCAGTTGTATCCACTTTGTTGCAAATGGCAAGGTTTCATCTTTTTACTGCTATGTAGTACTGCATGGTGTACATATCCCATAATTTTTTAAAAATAATTTATTTACTTATTTGAAAGTCAGAGTTCCACAGAGAGAGAAGGAGAGGCAGAGAGAGAGAGAGAGAGAGAGAGAGAGAGAGAGAGAGAGGTCTTCCATCTGCTGGTTCACTCCCCAATTGACCTCAATGGCTGGAGCTGTGCCGATCCGAATCCAGAAGCCAGGAGCTTCTTCCAGGTCTCCCATATGGGTGTAGCAGCTTTATCAGCTATGCCACAGCTCCAGCCCCAAGATCACATAATTTATGTATCCAGTCTTCAGTTGATGGACATTTGCTTTGATTCCATATCTTAGCTATTGTGAATTGAACTGCAATAAACATGGTGTTACAAATCACTCTTTTATATACTGGTATCATTTCCCTTGGTTAAATTCCCAAGAGTGGGATAGCTGGATCATATGATAGGTCTATGTTCAGATTTGTGAGGTGTCTCCATACTGTCTTCCACAGTGACTGGGTCAGTTTACATTCCCACCAACAGTGGATTACGGTACCTTTTTCACCACATCCTCACCAGTATTTGTTGTTTGTTGATTTCCATATGAAAGCCATTCTAATGGGGTTGAAATGAAACCTCCTTGTAGTTTTAATACACATTTCCCTGATGGCTAATGATCCTGAATATTTTTTATGTGTCCATTTGCTATTTGGATTTTCTCTTTTGAAAAATACCTGTTTAAGTCCTCTGCCCATTCTTAACTGGGTTGTTTGAACTGTTGTTGAGTTCCTTGAGTTCTTTATAGATTCTAGGTATTAATCTTTTATCAGTTGCACAGTTTGCAAAAATTTCTCCCATTCTGTAGGTTACCTCTTCATTTTGCTGAGTGTTTCTTTTGCAGTGCAGAAGCTCTCAACTTGATGTAATCCTATTTGTCAATTTTGGATTTGATTGCTTGTACTTCTGGGTTCTTTTCCAAGAACTCGCTGCCTGTGCCAATACCTTGCAGGGTTTCCCCAATGTTTCTAATAATTTGATGGTATCATGTCATAGAATTAAGTCTTTGATCCATTTTGAGTGGATTTTTGTGTAAGATGTGCTTCATACTTCTGCATGTGGAGATCCAGTTTTCCCAATAACATTTGTTGAAGAGACTGTCCTTGCTCCAGAGATTGATTCTAGCTTCTTTGTCAAAGATAAGCTGGTTGTAGATGGGTGGGTTGATTTCCGGAGTTTCTATTTTGTTCCATTGTTTGATCCATCTGTTTTTGTGCCAATGCCAGGCTGTTTTGATTATAACCACCCTGTAGTATGTCTTGAAATCTGGTATTGTAATGCCTCTGGCTTTTTTTTTCTGTTGTTGTAAAAGATCGATTTAGCTATTCAGGGTCCCCTGTGTTTCCATAAGAATTTCAGCATCATTTTTTCTACATCTCAGAAGAATGTCCTTGGTATTTTGATTAGTATTGCATTGAATCTGTAAATTGCTTTCGGAAGTATATTGATTCTTCCAATCCGTGAACCTGGAAGATTTTTCCATATTTTTGTGTCTTCTTATACTTCTTTCTTTAATGGTTTGTCATTCTCATCTTAGAGATCTTTGATGTCCTTGGTTAAATTTATTCCAGGTATTTGATATTTTTGTAGCTATTGTGAATGGGATTGATCTTAGAAATTCTTTCTCAGCCACGGCATTGTCTGTGTATACAAAGGCTATAGATTTTTGTGTGTTAATTTTATTTCCTGCCACATTACCAAGCACTTTTATGAATTCCAATAGCCTGCTAGTGGAGTATTTTGGATCTTCTACTTATAGAAATATGCATTTGCAAACAGGAATAATTTGGTTTCCTCCTCTCCAATTTGTATCCCTTTAATTTCTTTCTTTTTTTTTTTTCTTAATGACTCTGGCAAAAACTTTCAGGACTATATTGAATAGCAATGGTGAGAGTGAGCATCCTTGTCTGGTCCTGGTTCTTAGTGGGAATATTTCCAATTTCTCGCCCCATTGATAGTATGCTGGCAATGGGTTTGTTGTAGATTACCTTGATTGTGTTGAAGAATTTTCCTTTTATGACCAATGTGCTTAAAGTTTTCACCATGAAAATATGTTGAATTTTATCAAATACTTTCTCTGCATCTCTTGAAATAATCATATTGTTTTTGCTCTTCAGTTTGTTAATGGAATGTATCACATTGATTGATTTGTAAATGTTGAGCCATCCCTGCATACCAAGAATAAATCCCACTTCGTCTCAGTGAATGATCTTCCTGATGTGTTGTTGAATTCAATTGGCTAACATTTTGTTGAGATTTTTTACATTTATCTTCATCAGGGAATTTGGTCTGTAGTTCTCTTTCTCTGTTTTATCTTTTTCTGGCTTAAGAATTAAGGTGATGCTGGCTTCATAGAAGCAGTTTAGAGGGTTTCATCCCTTTAAATTGTTTTGAATAGCTTGAGAAGAATTGGAGTTAGTTCTTCTTTACATAGATGGTAGAGTTCAGGAATGCAGCTGTCCAGCTCTGGGCTTTTCTTTTTGGGAGGTTCTTTAATACTGATTCAATTTTCATCTTGGTTATTGTTCTGTTTAGGCTATCTATGTCTTCATGACTCAATTTAGGTAGGCTATATGTGTCCAGGAAACTATCCATTTCTTACAGGTTTTCTATTTGATGGCATAAAATTCTTCATAGTAATTTCTGATGATTCTTTTTGTTTTTGTGTTATCTGTTGTTACATTTCCTTTTTCACCTCTGATTTTATTGATTTGGGACTTTTTCATCTTTTTTGGTTAATTAGGCCAATGGCGTGTCAATTTTCTTTATGTTTTAAAAAAAACAGCTTTTCCTTTGTTGATCTTTTGTATTGCTTTTTGATTTCAATTTTGCTTCTTTCTTCTTCAATTTTAATAATTTCTTTCCTCCTACTAATTTTGGGTTTGGTTTGCTGTTGTTTTTCTAGATCCTTAAGATGCATTCATAATTCATTTATGTAGTGCCTTTGCAATGTCTTGATGTAGACATAAATTGCTATAAACTTTGCTCTTAACACTGCTTTTGCTGTATGCCATAAGTTTTTTTAAAGATTAATTTTATTTATTTGAAAAACAGAGTTACAGAGAGCCAGAGGCAGAGAGAGAGGTCTTCCATCTGCTGGTTCACTCCCTAGATGGCCGCAACAGCTGGAGCTATGCCGTTCCAAAGCCAGGAACCAGGAGCTTCTTCCGGGTCTCCCAAAAGGGTGCAGGGGCCCAAGGACTTGGGTCATCTTCTACTGCTTTCCCAGGCCATAGCAGAGAGCTGGATAAGAGGAGCAGCTGGGACTAGAACCAGCACACATATGGGATGGCAGCACTTCAGGCCAGGGCTTTAACCCACTGTGCCACAACACTGGCCCCATAAGTTTTGATTTTTTTTGATATCTCTTTTGATTTATTTTATTAACCACTGTTCATTCAGGAGCATGTTGTTCAGTCTCAATGTGTTTGCAAATGTTTTAGAGATTCTTGAGTTGTTGATTTCCAGCTACATTCCATTGTGGTCAGAGAAGGTGCATGGTATGACGGTATGATTTCTACTGTTTTTAATATGCTGAGACTTCCTTTATCTCCTAGCATATGGTCTAAACTAGACACAGTTCCATGTACTGGTGAGAAGAATGTGTATTCTGCAACTCTGGGGTGAGAAGTTCTGTAGATATCTTTTAGGTCCATTTGGTCTATAGTGTCGATTAACTCTGTTTTTTCCTTGTTGATTTTCTGTCTGATTGATCTGTCCATTGCTGAAAGTGGGTATTGAAGTCCCCCATTACTATTGTATTAGAGTCTCTGTCTCTGTTAAGATCCATTAACATTTCTTTTAATTAGGCTCATATATATTTATTATAGTCACATCTTCCTGTTGAATTGATCCCTTAAATATTACCCTTAAATAGTGCCCTTCTTTGTCTCTTTTAACAGTTTTTGTGTTAAAGTCTATTTAATCTGAATTTCAGATAGCCACACCAGATCTTTTTTGGTTTCTGTAAGCACTGAGTATCTTTTTCCATCCTTTCACTTTTAGTCTGCAGATATCTTTGTAGGTGAGATGAGTTTCTTATACAAAGCAAATAGATGGGTCTTGTATTTTAAATCCATTTGGCTAGTTTGTATCTTTTAAGTGGAGAGTTGAGGTCATTTACATTCCAGGTGACTATTGATAAGAAACAACTTAGTCCTGCGATTTTTCCATATATATTCCTACTGTTTTGTTTGGACTTCTTTTGCACATTTACTAAAAGATTTTATGCCTTCACATTCTTTCATAGTCATTACCATTCTTCTGTGTTTCTATGTGTAGCACATCCTTAGGCATTTTTTGTAAGGCTGATGAGTGGTGACAAATTCTCCCAATATCTGTTTATTGTGGAAGGTTTTTACTTCACCTTCATTCATAAATGAGTGCTTTGCCGGGTGCAGTATTCTGGGATGATATTTTTTTAAGACTTGGAATGTATCTTGCCATTCTCTGCTAGCCTGTAGGATTCTAATGAGAAGTCAACTGTGAGTATAAATGGAGATCCTCTGAATCTTTTCTTTATGTTTTACTGTGGAAAGTCTGACTACAATGTGAGGTGGTGAAGAACTTTTCTGGTAATGTCTGTTAGGAGTTCCATGTGTTTCCTGTATGTGGATGTCCCTTTCTTTCTCCAAATTGGGGAAATTTTCAGCAATTATTTCACTAAAAAGGCCTTCTGATCCATTCCACACCTTCAGGAACTCCTAAGACCCATATATTGGGTCGTTTCATAGTATCCCACAAATCTCAAACACTCTTTAAATTTTCTAATATCTTCTCTTTTTTATATGACTGAAAAATTTCCAAAGGTTTGTCTTCTAGCTTGTATATTCTTTCTTCTGCCTCACTAACTCTGTTGTTAAGGCTTTCTACCACATTTTTATTTGATCTATTGAATTCTGCGTTTCTAATATTTCATTTTGATTTCTCTTTAAAATCTCAATTCAATAGGAAAAATTTCATTCATGTCTTGTATGGATTTCTTTATTTCATGGTTTTGCTTCTCCTTCCTTTTGACTATACCTATGATTAATCTTTTCAATTCTGTTTCAGACATTTGTTCAATCTCTTTATCTTCACACTCTAATATTGAACTATTGTTGTATTCCTTGGGGAGGTGGGTCATGGTGTCTTCCTTATTCTCATTTTTTTTTTTATTTTTTATTTATTTGACAGGGAGAGTTACAGACAGTGAGACAGAGACAAAGAGAAAGGTCTTCCTTCCGTTGGTTCACTCCCCGAATGGTTGCCACAGCTGGCGCTGTGCCGATCTGAAGCCAGGAGCCAGGTGCTTCTTCCTGGTCTCCCATGCGGGTTCAGGGGCCCAAGCGCTTGGGCCATCCTCCACTGCCCTCCCAGGCCACAGCAGAGAGCTGGACTGGAAGAGGAACAACCGGGACTAGAACGTGGCGCCCATATGGGATGCAGGCACCGCAGGTGGAGGATTAACCAAGTGAGTCACCGCGCCGGCCCCCTTATTCTCATTTCTAAAACTTTTGCATTTATTTTTAGGTATGTGTGGAGTTACTTGTTGGTTTTTTCCTCTAGTTGCTTTATCTTTGAACTACGCCTCTGTGGTTTAGTGGAATGTCTGCACTTTCAGTGAATAAAGAGAGGTCTCTGCTGGGAGTTGCCAGGGAGCTGTGGCATGCTGCAGAGTGGGGCGAGTATCCTGAGTAACACCCAACTGGAGCTTGGTAGATCTCCTCTTGTTAATGGGGGGGGGGCCTGCACCGCAACTCAATATGTTAATCCTCCGCCTGTGGAGCCAGCACCCCGGGTTCTAGTCCTGGTTGGGGCGTCAGTTCTGTCCCGGTTGCTCCTCTTCCAGTCCAGCTCTGTGCTGTGGCCCAGGAATGCATTGGAGGATGGCTCAGGTTCTTGGGCCCTGCACCCGCATGGGAGACCAAGAGGAAGCACCTGGCTCCTGGCTTTGAATCAGTGCAACGTGCCGGCCGCAACACACCCCAATTGTTACTTTTGGCTTTAACTGCCTGCGCCTCCAGGGTCTTTTCTAGGAAATCTTTGTCGGTACCTATATCTTGCAGTGTTTCTCCAATGCTGTCTAATAATTTGATGGTGTCAGGTTGTAGATTTAAGTCTTTAATCCATATTGAGTTGATTTTTGTGTAAGGTGAAAGGTAGGGTTCTTGCTTCATGATTCTGCACATGGAAATCCAGTTTTCCCAGCACCATTTATTGAATAGACTGTCCCTCCTCCAGGAATTGGTTTTAGATCCTTGGTCAAATATAAGTTGGCCATAGATGTTTGGATTGATTTCTGGTGTTTCTGTTCTGTTCCATTGGTCTATCCATCTGTTTCTGTACCAGTACCATGCTGTTTTGATAACAACTGCCCTGTAGTATGTCCTGAAATCTGGTATTGTGATGCCTCCAGCTTTGTTTTTGTTGTATAAGTTTGCTTTAGCTATTCGAGATCTCCTGTGTCTCCATATGAATTTCAGCATCATTTTTTCCAGATCTGAGAAGAATGTCCTCGGTATCTTGATTGGTATTGCATTGAATCTGTAAATTGCTTTTGGCAGAATGGACATTTTGATGATATTGATTCTTCCAATCCATGAGCATGGAAGATTTTTCCATTGTTTGGTATCCTCTTCTATTTCTTTCTTTAAAATTTTGTAATTCTCATTGTAGAGATCTTTAGCATCCTTGGTTCAGTTTATTTCAAGGTATTTGATTGTTTTTGTAGCTATTGTGAATGGGATTGATCTTAGAGGGTGAGAGAGAGAGAGAGAGAGAGAGAGAGAGAGAGAGAGAGATCTTCTATATGCTGGTTCATTTCCCATAGGACTGCAACAGCCAGGGCTGGCCTGGGCTGGTCCACAGCCATGAGCCAGGAGCTGCTTTTGGGTCTCCCATGTGGGTGCAGGGGTCCAAGAACTTGGGTCATCTTTTGCTGCTTTCCAACATGCATTAGCTAGATTGGCAGTGGAGCAATCTGCACTGGAATCAGCACCAATATGGGATGCCAGCATCACAGAGGGTGCTTAACCCGCTATGCCACAACACCAGCCACATCCCATAACTTTTTATATGTTGTTCTTTTATTTTTATTTATTTTAAGAAATTTTTGGATTTCATTTCTGGTTTCTTCTATGAATCACTGTTCATTCAAAAAAATGTTATTCAGTCTCCATATAACTTTATATTTTCGGGGCTGTCGCCATGGCTCACTTGGTTAATCCTCTTCCTGTGTTGCCTGCATCCCATATGAGCACTGGGTTCTAGTCTCGGTTGCTCCTCTTCCAATCCAGCTCTCTGCTGTGGCCTGAGCGGGCAGTGGAGGATGGCCCAAGTGCTTGGGCCCCTGCACCCCCTTGGGAGACCAGGCTCCTGGCTTCAGATTGGCACAATGCCGGCGGTAGTGGCCAATAAGGGAGTGAACCAATGGAAGGAAGACCTTTCTCTCTCTCTCTCTCTCTCTCTCACTGCCTATAACTCTACCTGTCAAATAAATTTTTAAAAAAAACTTTATATTTTCTAGAGTCTGCTCCTGTAGGATGGGGTGTTCTGTACATATCTATTCTATAATGTATATTTTTTTTGACAGGCAGAATGGACAGTGAGAGAGAGAGAGAGAGAGAGAGAGAGAGAGACAGAGAGAGAGAAAGGTCTTCCTTTTGCCGTTGGTTCACCCTCCAATGGCCGCCGCAGCTGGGGCACTGTGGCCAGTGCACCGCGCTGATCCGATGGCAGGAGCCAGGTGCTTCTCCTGGTCTCCCATGGGGTGCAGGGCCCAAGCATTTGAGCCATCCTCCACTGCACTCCTGGGCCACAGCAAAGAGCTGGCCTGAAAGAGGGGCAACTGGGACAGAATCTGGCGCCCCGACTGGGACTAGAACCCGGTGTGCCGGCGCCGCAAGGCAGAGGATTAGCCTATTGACCCACAGCGCCAGCCTATAATGCATATCATCTCTGTTATTCTTTTTTTAATTTTTTCTCTTTGTTGATCTTTTGCTCGGTTGTATATTAATGAAAGTATTGATGTTAAAGCTCCCCATTTACTTTGAATTGTGGCTTATATCTCCCGTTAGATCTGTTAACATTTGTTTTATAAAACTGGGTGCCCTAGTATTGGTTGCGTATATATTTACTATAGTCTCAGTCTTTTTGTTTAATTGATCCTTTAATCATTGTAAGAATGATTTTTGTCTCTTTTAACAGTTTTTTCTCAAATTAAATTTTGGCTGATATGAGTATGTTCATTTTTAAATTTCTCTTTGCATGGAAGGCCAGCTGCAATGGCATAGTCAGCTGCCAGCTGGAAGTCATAATCTTGCAAGTCAAGGCAGGAAGAAGTTGCTGTGCATTCTGCTGTGCACTCTGCTATTGGCAGTTATAGCTGAAGGAGAATTTCATAGTCATTCACTGACTATAACTCCAGCCTGGTGAGCTGACTGTGGTTTGAGCAATTCCTGGGCTTCTAGAAGGAAAATTACATTTCCTGGCTCCCCTCCCCAGTCCCTGCAGAGGGCCAAACTCAACTGTGAGATGTCACACAATTGATAGGTTTACCATTGCTACTAGAATCAATCAGTCGGAGTCAGGGCAACTTGTGTGGCAGAGGACAGATCCCTTGCATCCTGCAACTATGGCTGTTTTAGGACACAAGCCCCAGAGCTATGCTCACATACTGTATGTAATTCAGGGGGCTACCTTTAGCTTCTGGGTGCTAACACCAGCAGCAACTTGTAAAATTTCTGCTCCCACCTTTGGAGATATGGGTTAATGATCCCAAAATACCCTGTAACACCAGGACTATAACATCCAGTTCTAATTTACTCAGCCCCAGGGAATAGAGACTCTACCTGGTGGACCTGAGGAAGAACCTACCTGCATTCCATGTCTCTGGACCCAATCCTGCCCGAGCAATATTTCTTATGTATACCTTGTAGTCACCTATGGGACTAGAGAAGGGCTCAGTTCACAACCCACAGTCCTGGGAATAGGGCTAGTGGTGTTATAAGCCTCAGCACAAATTGTATTCTCCTAGCAGGAGCTGAGGAAGGGACCATCCACATCACATTGTCCTAGAAGCACAAAAATTGGTGCTGCAAGGCCCAGCATCATTTAGGCTTGCCAGCTGGACAAGGGGACAGCCACCTTTGTCTACCTCAGCACAAAGAACAGGCTCTGGCTATCACAATCCCCAGTTTGACTGATATTAAATGTTTTATTTAAAAAGTTCATTTAGTCACAGTTATGGAGGTTCAGGAGCATGGTGCTAGCATTTGATTGGCTTTGGTGAGGCTTTCTGGCTACATCATGATATGAATGACATCGTGGGAGGAACATTGTGATAGGGAGCTTTAACGTGGTGTCACAGAAAGCACATGACAAGAGGGAATCCAAGCTTGCTCTTTTTATAACGTTTTTTCATGGGAAAAACACTGCTGTAAGAGTAAACCCACTCTATGAGGTCATTAGTAATCCATTCATGAGAGTGGATCCCCCAGTAGCCTCCCTTATGTGCCACTAAACCCTACTTCCTGGAAATTTCCCTACCTCAGCACCAGTACACTGAGAACCAAGCTTCTAGCTCATGAACCTTTGGAAAACTTACTCAGTCACATCCAAACCATCACAAATCTAGTCATAGTAATTTTTGCATCCTCCTACCTTCTCTAAGTCTTATACACCACAAGCTTTCAGTGAATGTTAACGGAATTACGTTGTTTTCTTAGGATCAGGGCCATTGCTGGAGGATGGATGGACCCAGAAAAAATATCACAGCCTCCCATGTTACATTTTTATTTGATAAATGGTTACCAGTGCAGTTCTCATCAGTGGCACCTAGAGCACAGCAGGATAGGAGACAGCTGTGGATTGTAGCTCTGAAATAATCCCAGGGGGAATGGCTGAAAGTTTTGCCTGTGGAAAATAGATTAATTTTGATGATTAATTTTAGGGCTCTGTCTTTAGTCCTTGCTTATTTCTAGCAACTCTAAATGATATTGATATAGGATAAGGCAAGTAGCTAGATTAGGGCCACAGAATGAATGCCACACTTTCCCTGCCCCAAGTAATCCTAATTAATCAAATGACCTGTTAATCAAATAATCCTGTTAATCAAATGACCCCTTCTCCAGAATGTA
Organism: Sylvilagus floridanus; assembly: GCA_949820135.1. Lineage (NCBI taxonomy): Eukaryota > Metazoa > Chordata > Mammalia > Lagomorpha > Leporidae > Sylvilagus > Sylvilagus floridanus. The sequence goes on from OX463223.1 coordinate 86,612,542, forward strand.
CCTCCCCTTACCTGGGACCTGAGAGTGGTACCATGTAACCACTCTCCAAGCTCATAAGAAGGCTGGCAATGGGGAGGGACTCTATCTGGCTCTCTCTTCACGTGGACCCAGAGCAAGCAGGGTACTGAAATCTCTCATCCTTTCCCTTACTGGCCTACTATTCCTAAATAATGCCCATGTGTGTGTGTTTTCTTTACCTTTTAAATAAACTGAATCATTTTATAGGTTGTATTTATGCCTGTACTTAGACTGCCTCTCTAAGTAGGACGGAAGAGCCTGGAATAGGAATTAGACCCAACCTAGCCACAACAATATGAGCATAGTCACACAGATAGGAATTAGCAAAGCTTAGACTTAAATCAAGGTTTCATTTTATTCTAAACAATGTTATTTTTGCTATATTTTCTGGGCAGTTTTTTTTAAGTTAAAATGTCAATCAAGAAAAAGAGAGCTAGAGCCAAACAGAGAGAGAGAGAGAGAAACAAAAGTTTGGGAGTATGGTGTTCTCTTGTACTGTGAAGTTCAATTACATTGAAGTCGAAGGAGATGGTAATAGAGGAGAATCAGGCAGGAAAGAAAAGAAGAAAACAATAATACAGAATGTTTGGATAGAAACTAGGGCTGTGTTCCCTGCCATTGGCTCACAATATGGTGACCCACTCTTTGGATTCATTTTGCTCAACAGTGAATCATAGACATTTACATCATAACTGTGCTGTGGTGATGAAATTAAATGAGGCTGATAAAGTGATTTAAAGGCCACAAAGTATCAGATCAACACGAGTGTCTCATTATTACTTTGAATGGAAAGTGCAGGTCTTGTTAAGGGGTAAGATGGAGAGAGGAAGTAAAGGGTACATGAATGTGGCAAACTTGATGACATCAAGTTTTTTGTGACATTCAGTCACAGAAATTTGTGTGTTCATTAGGAATGTTGTTTCCTAGAATGAGCCTGAGGAATTCATGCCCCTATCAACCAGACTACAAAAAGGCTAAGAATGGAAGGAGACCTGTTAAGCTCCTGGGCAGCAGGAAAGGGCTTAATCTACCAACTTGGACTCTGATATGTTATTGGGGCCTATTGTTACGGGCATGAAGGAGAAAAACAATGACATTAGACATTTGAGGAAAGAACTGTTACCTTTGTTCATCTTCCAGCAGGCCAAATGGCCCTACTTCCGTTTCTGGAGCCTTATCTCCAACCACACTCACCTTCCTGTGGAATTCCATATTATCTTAATGAACTGATTGTGATCTTCCTCCTCCTGTGAGAGGTTGGAGCCAATGAATAGGCCAAAGGCTTCTTGAGAAAGCACCATCCTGACCCTTTGCCCTCCACTCATCTTTGAAACAAAAACATGAAAACTTCAGAGCTTTGCTATGTTAGAAATTGACAGTTCCAGAAGATCCTTTTGAAAATATCATCAAGCCTCATGTTAAAATGGAATCACAAAGGCTCAAAGCAGCAATGGGTCTAGCCCAAGATAACATAGCATGTCAGTTGCAGGGCTGGATAAGATCCAAATTTAGGTCTCCTAAAAGAATTGTGCTAAGTGATCTTTAATAACCCTTTTACTTTTGGCATTTCCAATTTTAGCAAATGTCATTTCCTTAAGGGAAGCAATTTGTGTTCTGTTTGTCACTCTAACTCTAGGCCACTGTCTGGCATATAATAGGTGGTCCAAAATATTGATTGAATTAATATTTTCTTTAATAAAGAAAGCAAGGGACTGTGCCTGCGGTGCCAGCATCTCATATGGGCTCAAGTTCAAGTCCCACAGCTCCACTTCTGATCAAGCTCCCTGCTAGTGTGCCTGGGAAAATCAGTGGTGGATTGTCCAATTGTTTGTACCTATGCACCCACTTGTGAGACCAGGAAAAAACTCTTGGCTCCTGGCTTTGGCCTGGCCCTACTTTGGCCATTGTGGCCATTTGGAGAGTGAACCAGCAGATGGAAGATCTCTCTCTGTGTCTCTCCCCCCTCTCTCTGTAACGCTGCTTTTTAAATAAATAAATAAATATTTTTTAAAAAAATAGAGGAAGCAAGTGTTGTAGGACACTCTCCAATCTCATTTTTTAAAAAAATTATTTAATTTATTTGAATGATGGGGATAAGGAGACAGAGAAAGAGAGAGAGAGAGAGAGAGATCTTTCATCTGCTGCTTCATTTCCTAAATGGCCACAATGGCTGGGACTGGGCCAGGCTGAAGCCAAGGAGCCAGGAAGTCCACCCAGGTCTCTGATATGGGTGTCAGGGCAAAGCACGAGAACCATCTTCTGCTGACTTCTCAGGGGCATTAGCAGGGAGCTGGATTGCAAGCACAGCATCTAGGACTCAAATCAGTGCTGCAAATAAGGATGTTAGTGTTAAAAGCAGCAGCTTAAACCAACAAAAGATGCCAAAACACCTGCCCCTACAATCTCATTCTTGGTTTCAAAAGGTCTGTCATAATGATTGACACTTAGTAGTCACTTTGTGAATCTTATTTTTCTCATTTTCCTTTTGAGCTGTGTGTCTGGTTCTTAGTACCAGTCAGTTTTGCCATTAATATATGAGAATACTGAAACAGAAACTCTTTGTGACTATTGTTTTTGGGAATAAAACAAGAGGATTAGCAGAGAGCCAAGAGCTAAAAATATTTCTACAATCATAAAATTTAAAGTTTTGTAGGTGAAAAGATCATTTATTCTCTCTCTTTTTCTCTCAGCTTCCGTTATACACAAAGGTAAAACAGATCATTTGATTTAATTAAACTTAATTCAGATGCTGACTAAATTTACAAAACAACAGAAATTCGATTACGGTGCTAATGTCCTATAATATTGCTTCCAGAAGCAGCTTATTTTATGCCTAGATACATTTGATTTTTGGAGTTCTTTGTGTTAATTTTAAATATGATTCCTTTTGGACTTCAACCATAATCCTAACTCTTCCTTATCCCCACCCACCCTTGAATTTCATCTACTCACTGTGTCTTTTTTTAAAAGATTTATTTATTTGAAAGGCAGAGCCATAGAGAAGTAGACACAGAGAGAGAGAAAAGAGAGAGAGAGAGAGAGAGAGAGAGAGAGAGAGAGAGAGAGAGAGAGAGAGATTCCATCTGCTGGTTCACTCCCCAGATGGCCACAATGGCCAGAGCTGTGCCAATCCGCAGACAGGAGCCGGGAGCTTCTCCAGGGTCTCCCATGAAGGTGCAGGGGCCCAAGGGCCTGGGCCATATTCCACTGCTTTCTTAGGCCATAGCAGAGAGCTGGATTGGAAGTGTAGTAGCAGGGACCTGAACTGGCGCCCAAATGGAATGCTGGCTGCAGGTGGTAGCTTCACCTGCTACACCACAGTGCTGGCCCATCACTCTGTCTTGTAACAACTCTTCTTAGATCTAAAAAAAGACACTACATCCTCTGGAGTTATCTTTGCTCCAGACTAAAAGCCCAGCAACTTCAACAATTAAGTTTTAGCTGAATTAACACTGAGCTTTTTGAACTGCACTGATCCATTATTGAAGACTCAACAAAGAATCAATTCAGAAAGATGATCACTAACAAAATTGCCAAACCAACTGCTTTGTGTCTTGCTGATGGAGAGAGTTGTTAATGTGGATCAGTATTGAAAGAACAACAGCCTCAAAAGCACCAGTGTTAGGATATGGCTAAGTCGCTTCCACACCCTTATAAAATCTTGGTAACTTCAGGGAGAAATGGTCAAAGAATTTACTGGACTTAATTAAACTAATGGCCTTAATTCAGATGCTGACTCAGTTTACAAAGCAGAAAATAATTAGTGATCAATCTGGTACATTAGGTTCCTTTATTCAACAAACACTTATTTATACATTTTTATACACTTATTTATACATTTATTTATACATTTTTCATTCAGTCACTTAGCAAATATTTACTGAACACCTACAATGAACTAGCTAATCTGTTGATTTTTGGCACACAATAGAGAACAGGACAGATATGACCTCTTCCCTTGAAACAACATGTAATCTGATAGAGGAATCAGGAATCAAACAAAATCACAAATACATAGTTACAGATATGCAAAGTGTTGTGAAGGAAAATACAGACTGTTATGGGAAAATCAGCGGACTCCGCCTCATATTGAGGTGCCAGTGAAGATATCTCTGAGAATGTAATGTTTAAGCCAAAGTCCAAAGAATGAGATATGATTAGCTAGACAACCACAGTTAAGGGAAGTGAGTCCCAGATAAGGAGAACAGCATGTACGAAGGGTCTTAGGAAGGGAATAATCATGTTTCCAAAGTACAGTCCTAGAGGTGGGAGCAAGGAAGGGGGTAGTGGTATGAGATGAGACTGGAGATATTAGGCTCCTGGTCGTTTCCTGAACTACTTCTCCTGAACTCAGAGGTACCATTTTAATTTGCTAGAGTCATTCCCAGAATGTTATTTCTAGCCCCCAATTCTCTCTTTATCTCTATACTCATATAGCTATTTGCATCATAAATCTTTTTTTTTTTTAAGGATGAGGGTGCCTCAAGCAGCATCTTAATTGCTGGCCAAATGTCCACCCTCTATATGGTATTTTTTCTAAGATTTATTTTATTTATTTGAAAGACAGAGTTACAAAGAGAGGCAGAGACAGAGAGAGAGAGAAAGAGAAAGAGAGAGAGTGAGAGAGAGAGAAGAGAGAGAGAGAGAGAGGTCTTCCATCTGCTGGTTCACTCCCCAGATGGCTGTAACAGCTGGAACTGTGCCGTTCTAAAGCCAGGAGCCAGGATCTTCTTTCAGGTCTCCCACACAGGTGCAGGGACCCAAGGACTTATGCCATCTTCTACTGCTTTCTCAGGCTATAGCAGAGAGCTGTAAGTGGGGCAGCCGGGACTTGAACCAGCGCCCATATAGGATGCCAGCACTGCAGACCGGGGCTTTAACCCACTACACCACAGTGCCAGCCACTGCCTCATAAATCTTGATAGTACTAGCTCCTAATCAGTGCAACCTCCAAAGGTCTAGGACCACTGCGTCTTCTGTTGTAGACGTGCTCCATCCCCTTAGTTCTCCCCGTCTCTCTGATTGATACCTCTAGGCCTTGAAGCCATAAATATAAATTTTAGAATCCTCCTGCCACAACAATACATTCAGTTAACAAGTACTAGGCATTAACTAAACTCCTGATACTTTGGCATTGGGAGATTTTAAAGATGCACAAGTCCTGATCATAGCCTAGGCCACTAAATTAGTTTCTCCCCCTAAAAAAAGAAAATCAGAAATTCAATCTGGAAGGAAAACAAAGACAAACTTTTGGCTATCAGAACAACTGAATGACTGATAGTTACTTCTTTTTCTGCCCTCTTCCTAGTTACCTTTCAGGTAATAGTTTAGGACTTGGTTAGCCCAGACACAGGACAAATGGGTCAATGAAACCCCCTCAACTTCTTCCACCATATCTCCCTGAAAACAAAAATCTCTCCTAGAAATTTACCACAAGCAATGCCAGATCTAAGTGATATCAAAGACTCCTTTGATCATAAGGATCATTGTCACTCTGATCTCTGTAAATGTGACAGACTAAAGAAAGAAAAATATCATCAGTCCAGAGGTAGGACAGAAAGAATGAGCAGGTCAGTTAGAGGAAGCTCCCTAGCCACACACTGATAAGGGCTATCACAACAAGTTCAGCTATGCCACTTGCAGAATAAAACTGTAATGTAAATTGACTCCAAAAATGCATCAGATTAGGTGCCCACAAACTCTTTAACAAATGTCCCACACCCTGGAAAGATTTTATTTTCATAAGGAAAATTTGCCACATCTTTCTGGACAAGCTCCTATGTCTGAATTTTTAATGGAGAAACCTGTTTCTAATTCAGAATCTTTGTTTTCTGAAAGTGGTTTCAGGAAAGGTAAGGTTGAGAAACCGAATGGCTAATGGGGACCAAGTAACTGTTCTGCTTCAGTCTCAAGGCTTTACCCTACAGAACTCCCTTTTTTTAAAGATTTATTTATTTATTTTGAAAGTCAGAGTTACAGAGAGAAAGATGGAGAGAGAGAGAGAGAGAGAGAGAGAGAGAGAGAGAGAGAGAGAGAGAGAAATCTTTCATCCATTGGTTCACTCCCCAAATGCCCGCAATGGCCGGAGCTGGGCCAATCCGGAGCCAGGAGCCAGCAGATTCTTCCGGGGGTCTTCTACAGGGGTGCTGGGGCCCAAGGACCTGGGCCATCTTCTACTGTGTTCCCAGGCCACAGCAGAGAGCTGGATCAGAAGTGGAGCAGCTGGGACTCGAATCAGTGCTCAGTTGGGATGCCGGCACCACAGGCGGAGACTTTATGCACTACACAACAGAGCCAGACCTCAACTCCCTGTCTTTGACAAAAGACCCAATAAATTTTTTTAAAGGAGTCTACCATACATCTTGTGATAGAGATACAAAATATGGCAGGGGACTTGAAATGAGAGAATTATCTGTAAAATTGGGAAGGGAGACTAATTACAACCTATCAGAATCTCAGGATGTAAAGACAAGGAAATGGAGGTCCTGTGAAGATACAAAGTTTGAAAAAAATCATACAGTTGTTGTCAGAGGCAGGACAAGAAGCCAAGTTTTTTACAGGGCTTGATCTACACTAAGGAAGTTATTTCAGAGCAGTTCATGTCTGAATTAGAAATCATTTGTAACAAACACTTTTAATACCCTACCCATGCCCTATTGGCCTTTTTTGGTTTTAGTACATGCCAGCAGTCTTATCTGAACACACTTAAGCTTATTGCATGAAGGCTCATATTGTACCAGTGCGTGGATAAAGTAAGTAATAGGACTGTTGGTCTCTAACCTCCCTGCCCCGATTCTTTCAAGTACACAACTGTGGAATGCTTTCCACTGAGTCTCTAAATGTTCAGTAGGATTGAGGTCCAGTTTCAAAAGCAGTAAATCTGATACTTAATGTAGTTTTATCCATGTCCCTCTTCTGTGTCTCACTTCTGCTTCCTTCTATCAGTAACTCCTGATATCACCTCCTAAATACAAGGGAACATCAAAAATTCATGGAAAAGGAAAACAAAAGATAAAAATAAGAAAATGAACTTTATCAACATAAGCTCGATCAAGTTCAATGCACTTTTGTAAGCAGTGATGCCAGCCTTTTAATCTATCCCTAAAGTACTGAGGATTCTGAGAATTTAACCATGTAAATACAGTCTTGGTTACGTTATTAACTGAAGAAAATTGGATGCTCTTTTAAGATTTTTTTCTAAGATTAGGAAGCAAAAAAAAAAGTCACAAGGAGCCAAAACAAGACTATAATTCTCCATATAAATCATCAGAGAATTATTCTTATTTACTGAGAGAAATGACCTGGAACATTTTCATGATGGAGAAGGACTCTAATGAAGTTTTCCAAGGCATTTTTATGCTAAAACTTTGTATTTCTTAAAACATTCCTGCAATAAGCAGATGCTATTATTCTTTGGTTCTCTAGAAAGTCAACAGGAAAAATGGCTTGACTATCTCAAAACACTGTTGCCATGATGTTTGCTTTTGACTGAACTGCTTCCACCTCCTGTAACCATGTTTTATTGTTTTTGACTTCAGAATCACACTAGTAAAGCCATATTTCATCTCCTGTTAAAATTCCTTAAAGAAATCCTTTAGAATCTTGGTGCCCAATTGTTTAAAAGTTTCATTGAAAGTTCTGATCATGTCTAAAGCTGTTCTGGGTGCAAAAATTTTGGCATCCTTTGAATAGAAACTTTCCTTCACTTTACTATTTCAGTGATAATTGTATTAGCTAAACCAACTGAGATATCTATGGTATCAGCTATTATCTCTGCTTTTAATAGCTGGTCTTCAATCATAGCTTGAACAAGATTAACTTTTCCTTACAAATTTATGTAAATGATCTGCCAACATAGGTCTCATCCTCACTGACATCCCACCCTTTCATAAAAATAGTGATTCAGGGGCTGGCATTGTGGCATAGCAGGTAGAGCCACTGCCTGTGATGCCAGTATCCCATATGGGTACTAGTTGATTTCCAGTTGCTCCACTTCCCATCTAGCTTCCTGCTAATGGCCTGGTAAAGCAGTGGAAGATGGCCCAAGTATTTGGACTCCTGTCACCCAAGTGGGAGACCTGGGTGAAGCTCCTGTCTTCTAGATTAGTCATGAGCATCGCAGCAAACTCAGGAGTGAATCCACAGATGGAAGATCTCTCTCTTTCACTGTCTTTCCTTCTCTCTCTCTCTCTCTGAAATTCTTTTGTTTTTAAAAAAGAGTTATTGATTTATTTGAAAGTCAGAGCAAGTGAGCGAGGAGAGAGAGAGAAAAAGAAATTTTCCATTCTACTGGTTGAGTGAACCAAATGACCACAATAGCTGGAGCTGAGCCATTATGAAGCCAGAAGCCAGCAGTTTCTTCTGGGTCACTTTCATGGGTGCAGGGGCCCAGGCACTTGGGTCATCTTCCCCTGCTTTCGCAGGTGCATTAACGGAGAGTTGGGTAGGAAGTAGAGCAGCCAGAACTCAAGTCAGCACCCCTGTGGGATGGTAACATTGCAGGCAGAGGCTTAACCTTCTATGCCAGAGTGCCAGCCCACTCTACTTTCAAAATAAATAAATAAATCTTTGAAAAAGGAAAATAAAAACAATCAATGACTCATAGAATAAATAACAAGGGTAAATAGAAGATATTTTTTTTTGACAGGCAGAGTGGACAGTGAGAGAGAGAGAGACAGAGAGAAAGGTCTTCCTTTGCCGTTGGTTCACCCTCCAATGGCTGCCGCGGTCGGCGCGCTGCGGCGGGCGCACCGCGCTCATCCGATGGCAGGAGCCAGGTGCTAGGTGCTTTTTCCTGGTCTCCCATGGGGTGCAGGGCCCAAGCACTTGGGCCATCCTCCACTGCTCTCCTGGGCCACAGCAGAGGGCTGGCCTGGAAGAGGGGCCACCGGGACAGAATCCGGCGCCCCGACCGGGACTAGAACCCGGTGTGCCGGCGCCGCAAGGCGGAGGATTAGCCTGTTGAGCCACGGCGCCGGCCAATAGAAGATATTTTAAAAGAAATTAAAATGAAAACACAACACATGAAAATGTATTGGATTTAGAAAAAGGCAGTGCTAAGAGAAAAGGACAGCTCCAAATACATTAAAAAATAAGAAATCTCTCAAATCTACATCTTTAACTTTATACCTAAGAGCATGGAAAAATAAGAAACAAACCTGAAGACAGGAGGAAATAATAGTGTCAAGTCAAAAGAAATAATAGAAAAAAGAACAGTGAAAACAAACAAAAAAATTAACAGCTGGTTCTTAGAAAATATCAACAAACTTGAAAATCCCTTAGATGTACAAAGAGAATACTCAAACACTAAAATCTGAAATGAAAAATGGGCATTACAACCAATTCTACAAAACTGAAAATGATTACAAGAAATTACTATGGACAATTTTATGGCAACAAAATGAATAATCCTAGATATATGCAACCTACCAAGATTTAATTTATGAATAAATATAAAACCTGAATTAATTTATAACTGGTAAGGAAATTGATTCAGCAATCCAAAACTTGTCAACAAAGAAATACCCTGGAACAGGTGGCCTCAGTGGTGAATTCTACTAATCATTGAAAGAATAATTAACAGCAATCTTTCTAAAACTCCTCTACAAATATGTAAGAGGAAAGGATACCTTTTATTTCCTTCTATGAAGCTAAACTTGATACCAAAGCCAAGACTAGAATACTATATAGATCAACTTTGCTTATAAATATTGATGCAAAAATCTTTGATAAAATATTTACAAAACAAATTCAGCAGTGTATTAAAAGGGGTCTTTATAGTGTAAAAATGGAATCAGTCCTGGAATGCTAAGGTAATTCAACATATGAACATAGTTTTTCTATAAATGACCAGTAAACTCATGAAAAAATGCTCAACGTCATTAATGATTAGGGAAATACAAATCAAAACCAAATGAAATAACACTTTATATTCTTTATGATGACTGATATATCAAAAGAAAGCAAAACAGAAAATAGAATGTTGGTGAGGATATGAGAAAATTAATATCCTGATCCATTGCAAGCATGAATATAAAATGGTGCAGCTGCTAGGCAAACAGTGTGGCAGTTCAGGCCGGCGCCGTGGCTCAACAGGCTAATCCTCCGCCTTGCGGCGCCGGCACACCGGGTTCTAGTCCCGGTCGGGGTACCGGATTCTGTCCCGGTTGCCCCTCTTCCAGGCCAGCCCTCTGCTGTGGCCCAGGAGTGCAGTGGAGGATGGCCCAGGTGCTTGGGCCCTGCACCCCATGGGGAGACCAGGAAAAGCACCTGGCTCCTGGCTCCTGCCATCGGACAAGCGCGGTGCGCCGGCCGCAGCGCGCCGACCGCGGCGGCCATTGGAGGGTGAACCAACGGCAAAGGAAGACCTTTCTCTCTGTCTCTCTCTCTCACTGTCCACTCTGCCTGTAAAAAAAAAAAAAAAAAAAAAAAAAAAAACAAAAAAACAGTGTGGCAGTTCATCAAAAAATTAAATACAGAATGAACATATGATCCTCTTATTCCATTTCTAAATATGAATCAAAAACTTCAAAATAAGAACTCAAACAGATATTTTAAATTCAGTGTTCATAGAAGTATGATTTATATAGATAAAAGATGCACACAATTGAAATGTATAACAAATTACAGAATGCACATTAAATGGAATATTGAGCAATGTTAAAAAGAAATGAAGTACTTAGTAGAGTTCTTTGGGTCCCCTAAATAAAGAATCATGTTGTCTGCAAAGAGGGATAGTCTGAGTTCTTCCTTCCCAATTTGTATCCCTTTAATTTCATTTTCTTGCCTAATACCTCTGTCTAAGACTTCTAGCACTATATTGAATAGCAGTGGTGAGAGTGGGCAACCCTGTCTGGTACCAGATCTCAGTGGAAATGCTTCCAACTTTTCCCCATTCAATAGGATATTGGCCGTGGATTTTTCATAAATTGCTTTGATTGTATTGAGGAATGTGCCTTTTATACCCAGTTTGCTTAGGGTTTTCATCATGAAAGGGTGTTGAATTTTATCGAATGCTTTCTCTGCGTCTAGTGAGATAATCATATGGTTTTTCTTCTGCAGTCTGTTAATGTGGTGTATCACGTTGATTGTTTTGTGAATATTGAACCATCCCTGCATACCAGGGATGAATCCCACTTGGTCTGGGTGGATGATCTTTCTGATGTGTTGTTGCAGTCTATTGGCCAGAATTTTATTGAGGATTTTTGCATCTGTGTTCATGAGGGATATTGGTCTGTAATTCTCTTTCAATGCTGCATCTTTTTCTGGCTTAGGAATTAAGGTGATGCTGGCTTCATAGAAAGAATTTGGGAGGATTCCCTCTTTTTTGATTGTTCTGAATAGTTTGAGAAGAATTGGGGTTAGTTCTTTAAATGTCTGGTAGAATTCAGCAGTGAATCCATCTTGTCCTGGGCTTTTCTTTGTTGGGAGGGCCTTTATTACTGATTCAATTTCTGACTCACTTATGGGTCTGCTTAGGTTTTCTATGTCTTCCTGGTTCAATTTAGGTAGGTTGCTTGTGTCCAGGAATCTATCCATTTCTGATAGGTTTCCCTGTTTGCTGGCATACAAGTCCTTGTAGTAATTTCTGATGATTCTTTTTATTTCTGTGGTGTCTGTTGTTACATTTCCTTTTTCATCTCTGATTTTACTGATTTGAGTCTTTTCTCTTCTTTTTTTACTTAGTTGGGCCAATGGGGTGTCAATTTTGTTTATTTTTTCAAATAACCAGCTCCTCGTGTGGCTGATTTTTTGTAATTTTTTTTGGATTCAATCCTGTTCATTTCTTCTCTGATTTTGATTATTTCTCTTTTTCTAGTAGATTTTGGTCTAGTTTGCTGCAGATTTTCTAGATCCTTGAGATGCATTGAAAGCTCATCTATTTGGTGCCTTTCCTGTTCCTTGATGTAGGCACCTATTGATATAAACTTTCCTCTTAACACTGCTTTTGCTGTATCCCATAAGTGTTGGTATGTTGTGCTGTTATCCTCATTTACTTCCAGAAAATTTTTGATTTCTCTTTTAATTTCTTCTATGACCCATTGTTCATTCAGGAGCATGTTGTTCAATCTCCATGTGTTTGCATATGCTCTAGGGATTCCTGAGTTGCTAATTTCCAACTTCATTCCCTTATGGTCTGAGAAGCTGCATCGTATGATTCTAATTCTTTTGAATTTGCTGAGACTTGCTTTATGGCCTAATATGTGGTCAATCCTAGAGTAGGTTCCATGTACTGCTGAGAAGAATGTAAATGCTTTATGCGTAGGATGAAAAGTTCTGTAGATATCTGTTAGATACATTTGGGCTATAGTTTTGTTTAAGTCTACTGTCTCGTTGTTGATCTTCTGTCCTGTTGATCTGTCAATATCTGTGAGTGGAGTATTGAAGTCCCCCAGTACTATTCTGTTGGGGTCTAAGTCTCCTTTTAAGTTTCTTAACAAATTTTTAAAATAAACCGGTGGCCTGTAATTAGGTGCATATATATTGATAATTGTTATATCTTCCTGTAGTATTGATCCCTTAATCATTATATAGTGTCCCTCTTTGTCTCTCTTAACTGTTTTTGTGTTAAAGTTTATGTAGTCCGATATTAAGATGGCTACACCCGCTGTTTTTTCATTTCTCTTGGCATGGTATATCTTGTCCATCCTTTTATTTTCAGTCTGTATGGATCTTCGTTGGAAAGATGTGTTTCTTGTAAGCAGCAAATAGATGGGTTTTGTTCCTTAACCCAATCAGCCAATCTCCATAGAAGAGTTTGGCAAAGTAGCAGGATATAAAATCAATGCACAAAAATCAACAGCCTTTGTATACACAGGCAATGCCACGGCTGAGGAAGAACTGCTAAGATCAATCCCATTCACAATAGCTACAAAAACAATCAAATACCTTGGAATAAACTTAACCAAGGACATTAAAGATCTCTACAATGAAAATTACAAAATTTTAAAGAAAGAAATAGAAGAGGATACCAAACAATGGAAAAATCTTCCATGCTCATGGATTGGAAGAATCAATATCATCAAAATGTCCATTCTGCCAAAAGCAATTTACAGATTCAATGCAATACCAATCAAGATACCGAGGACATTCTTCTCAGATCTGGAAAAAATGATGCTGAAATTCATATGGAGACACAGGAGACCTCGAATAGCTAAAGCAACCTTATACAACAAAAACAAAGCTGGAGGCATCACAATACCAGATTTCAGGACATACTACAGGGCAGTTGTTATCAAAACAGCATGGTACTGGTACAGAAACAGATGGATAGACCAATGGAACAGAACAGAAACACCAGAAATCAATCCAAACATCTATGGCCAACTTATATTTGACCAAGGATCTAAAACCAATTCCTGGAGGAGGGACAGTCTATTCAATAAATGGTGCTGGGAAAACTGGATTTCCATGTGCAGAAGCATGAAGCAAGATCCCTACCTTTCACCTTACACAAAAATTCATTCAACATGGATTAAAAATTTAAACCTATGACTCGACAACATCAAATTATTTTAGAGCATAGGAGAAACCCTGCAAGACATAGGTACTGGCAAAAACTTCTTTGAAAATACCCCAGAAGCACAGGCAGTCAAAGCCAAAATTAACTACTGGGATTGCATCAAATTGAGAAGTTTCTGTACTGCAAAAGAAACAGTCAAGAAAGTGAATAGGAAACCGACAGAATGGGAAAATATATTGGCAAACTATGTAACAGATAAAGGGTTGATAACCAGAATCTACAAAGAAATTAAGAAACTCCACAACATCAAAACAAACAATCCACTTAACCGATGGGCCAAGGACCTCAATAGACATTTTTCATAGGAGGAAATCCAAATGGCCAACAGACACATGAAAAAATGTTCAAGATCACTAGCAATCAGGTAAATGCAAATCAAAACCACAATGAGGTTTCACCTCACCCCAGTTAGAATGGCTCACATTCAGAAATCCACCAACAACAGATGCTGGCGAGGAAAAAGGGACACTAATCCACTGTTGGTGGGAATGCAAACTGGTGAAGCCACTATGGAAGTCAGTCTGGAGATTCCTCAGAAACCTGAATATAACCCTACCATTCAACCCAGCCATCCCACTCCTTGGAATTTACCCAAAGGAAATTAAATTGGCAAACAAAAAAGCCGTCTACACAGTAATGTTTATTGCGGCTCAATTCACAATAGCTAAGACTTGGAATCAACCTAAATGTCCATCAACTGTAGGCTGGATTAGGAAATTATGGGACATGTACTCTACAGAATACTATACAGCAGTCAAAAACAATGAAATCCAGGCATTTGCAACAAAATGGAGGAATCTGGAAAATATCATGATGAGTGAATTAAGCCAGTCCCAAAGAGACAAATATCATTTGTTTTCCTTGATTGGCGACGACTAACTGAGCACCAAAGGGGAAACCTGTTGAAGTGAAACGGACACTATGAGAAACAGTGACTTGATCAGCTCTTGTGCTGACTGTTGTTGTACAATGTAATATTTTATACATTTTAGTATTTTTTTATCCTAGTACTAGTGGTTGAACTCTGTAATTAACACACAATTATTCTTAGGTGTTTAAATTTTAACTGAAAAGTGATCCCTGTGAAATATAAGAGTGGGAATAAGAGAGGAAGGAGATGTACAATTTGGGACATGCTCAATTGGACCTTCCCCAAATGGTGGAGTTAGAATTGTGCCAGGGGATTCCAATACAGTCCCATCAAGGTGGAATGTACCAAGGCCATCTCACTAGTCCAAATGATCAATTTCAGTTCACAATTGATCACACTGATAGGTCTAAGAGTCAAAGGGATCACACAAACAAGACTAGTGTCTGCTACTACTAACTCATAGAATCAAAAAGGGAGAGAATGATCCAACATGGGAAGTGAGATACACAGCAGACTCATAGAATCGCAGATGTCCTAAACAGGACTCTGGCCTCAGAATCAGCCCTTAAGGCATTCGGATCTGGCTCAAGAGCCCATGAGAATATTTTAGGCATGGAAAGATAAGACACTCTGGAGAATACAGAAGACCTAAATGAAAGATCTCTGTGAGTGAGATCCCAGTGGAATGAACGGGCCATCAAAGAAGGAGGTACCTTTCTCTGAAGGGAGGAGAGAACTTCCACTTTGACTATGACCCTGTTGGAATAAGATCGAAGTCAGAGAACCCTAGAGGCTTCCATAGCCTTGGCAACTTATGACTAGAGCCTAGGGAGATTACTGAGGCCATAAACAAGACTGTCAAATTGTTAAATCAACATCAGGAGTCACTGTGTACTTACGTCTCATGAGGGATCTGTCCTTAATGTGTTATCCAATGTGAAATAATGCTATTACTAGTACTGAAACAGTATTTTACACTTTGTGTTTCTGTGTGGGTGCAAACTGATGAAATCTTTACTTAGTATATACTGAATTGATCTTCTGTATATAAAGATAATTGCAAATGATTAAAAAATCTTGGTGTGAAATTGGAAATTGCATAGATAATTAATCAATTTTTTAAAAAAAAATCATGTAGGATCTCTGTCCTTAATGTGCTTTACATTGTGAATTAATACTATAACTAGGACTCCAACAGTGTTTTTCACTTTGTGTTGCTATGTGGGGGCAAACTGTTGAAATCTTTACGTAATATGTACTAAACTGATCTTCTGTGTATAAAGAGATTTGAAAATGAATCTTGATGTGAATGCAAAGGGAGCGGGAAAGGGGAGGGTAGCGGGTGGGAGGGAAGTTGTGTGGGGGGTGAGCCATTGTAATCCATAAGCTGTACTTTGGAAATTTATATTCTTTAAATAAAAGCTTCATATATAAAAAAAGAAATGAAGTACTGCTACATGGTACAACATGCATGAACCCTGAAGACACTACACTAAGTGATTTAAGTACAAATACCTGGGGCTAACATTGTGGCATAGCAAGTAAATCCTCCCTGTGCAAAGCTGGCATCCCACATGGGTGCTGGTTTGACTCCTGGCTGCTCCACTTCCAGTCCAGTCCCCTGATAATGCACCTGGGAAAGCAGCAGATTATGTCTTAAGTGTTTGGGCCCCTGCAACCATGTGGGATACCCTTGAGAATCTCCTGGCTCCTGGCTTCGGCCTGCCACAGCCCCTGCCATTGTGGCTATCAGGGGAGCGAACCAGTGGATGGAAGTCTCTTTCTGTCTCTGTCTCTGTCTCTGTCTCTGTTTCTGTCTGTCTGTCTGTCTCTCTCTCTCTCTGTGTGTGTGTGTGTGTGTGTCTTTCAAATAGACACCATTAAACTGTATACTTAAGATAATTTTTTCATGTTTGTTGTATTACAAAAAAGAAAACTTTAAAAAAGAAATAGGAATTGGAAATAAACATAAAGTATCAAATAGTTCATATCAATGTGGAGAGTTTTCCACACTCCATCAATTATAAAATAAAAATATTGTGTTCTTCCACTTGTATTAGCTTTTTCAGCAATAGTGGTATCAAAATGGACTTTGAATTGTTTCTTGGCTGGCACCGTGGCTCACTTGGCTAATCCTCCACCTGCGGCGCTGGCACACCAGGTTCTAGTCCCGGTTGGGGCTCCAGATTCTGTCCCAGTTGCTCCTCTTCCAGCCTAGCTCTCTGCTGTGGTCCGGGAGTGCAGTGGAGGATGGCCCAAGTGCTTGGGCCCTGCACCCCATGGGAGACCAGGAGGAGGCACCTGGCTCCTGACTTTGGATTGGCGCAGCATTGGCCGTAGCAGCCATTTGGGGGGTGAACCAATGGAAAGGAAGACCTTTCTTTCTGTCTCTCTCTCTCTCTCACTGTCCACTCTGCCTGTCCAAGGGAAAAAAAAGAAATGTTTCTTTCCTTTTCTGAAACTGTGAGAATGATAGAAAAGGACAGATTTAGAATACTGAAGTCAGACTTGGAAGGACCGTTGGCCACACTAATGTTTATAAACTCTTAAAACAGCAACTAAGTTATTCATTTTACCCTTCAGTCTGAAACAATATAGCCTCTACAAGGCGCTTCCGGGGGGGGGGGGCAGAGCTTTCAAATGTTCATTACAAAATAAATTTTAAAATAATGTGAATTTTCCATGAACATTTTGAAGCCCCTTACATGTATCCAATGTGTGCAACAGAATTACAAGAGTAAAAAAAGTAAAACCAGGAATATTGTCATTGAAGTAAAACTAGAAGTTGTATTTCTCCACTAACTCCCATGGCAGATTCTGAAACACTTGGAACACTATCCACTTTATGGTCTCAATTTTATCTTGAAGAATATAAGTTTAAGTAAAGGGAGATGAGTTGCCCATGGTCACAGAGTAACCCAGCATGGTTATCATTGATCTTTCAGTTGCAGAAGCCATACAGTCATTTATATGTGAACGAATCATCTTGGCAATGTTGATTTTATGCTGCTGATGGGTAGCAATTATGATTCTACTCACGTAGTCATATGGAAATTAACATGATAAAATATCCTAAGCAAATGGTGACATCACTTCTGAAAGATTTATTAGTGACCCATATTTTGATCTACCTTCAAAAGTAGTTTCTGGGCAAAAAACTAGAGCCATTTCAATGTATATTCAGTTACTTTATGCTCTTGATTTCTTGCCAATAATCTCTAAGCCTAAGTAGCTCCTTACCATTTAGTAGTAGATATTGAACATGTAGACTTTGCTGTAATTCATTTGTTATTCCTTCCAGAATATCAACTTTAGTTTTCCTGGTTCAGGTTAATGAAAGGACAAAGTGGTCATCACTTGGCTTTGAGAGACAAAAAGAAAATCAGCCAACAAGGCTTTAAGACAGAGACATTAGTTGAATCATCATGATATCAACACTCCATTTATGCTGTTATATCTATCCTAATTTTAAAAATCTTCAGAGTTGATCATGTTGTATGAGTGAACTAGCTACCTCTTTAGAGAAATTGGCTATTTTGACTCAATTGTGAGAAATTGTGGGACTAAATTGAATGATTTTTCTTTTCAATTGGATTGTCATTTAGCTGAATTAACTCTGGGTAATTGATTTAGTTAATTGGTTAGTAATCTGTGTAAATTGTCTTTCGTCTAACTGAATTGGATGAACATCTGGTTAAATTACCAGCCAATTACTGCTAGTGACTGTTGTAGTAGCCAGGTGTAAATGTGCAGCTTGAGTCATGGTTAAGTAATTTTGGCCTTCTTGACTTAAGTTGTCCACAAAGAAAATCTTCATTATTTAACACTATTAAATCTCAACTTTATCAATGCTACTCATGGAACTCTCATGTGGAAGTAAAGCAGAAGGAAAGAATATTTGTGATTCCAAATGGTTTTATTTCCTACAGAAATATACCTTTAATTAAGAGGAGGAGCATGATGATTCTGCTAGTCAGAAGTGGCCTTGAAGCTTCTGTTTATTTTAGTAAAACAACAACACAAACACCTGTTCAGGGATATTTATTCTTGTGCTAACATATGGGATGTACATGTTTTTCAGTCTGAGGATGCAGTACTCCAGAGTCATGGTTCTGATTTCCTGAGAGATAGCACTGCCCTCTCCCATGTCCACTCTTAGCCCTTTGATGACATCTCCTTAATTTATTGGTCTTTGTACTTCCTTAAGGAGCCAGTGTTGTGGGGGTGTGAGCAAGCTGGAAAAAGCCTCTCTGGTCAGCATCAAATGGCCTTCCTGTGCTTCATTGTTTGTTTGCTATAGAGGATGGAATGTTTTGAAGGATGTCCCTGTCTGGCACCAATGGGTCCTTCTGACTGACCCTCTTGGCTTTGAATCCTTGAATGAAGGTAAACACCGCATTTAGCTTTTGGATTAAGGTGGAGGCTTTGAGGATTGAGTTGCTTTGTTTGTAATTATTTAACCAGGCAGCTTGCCCTAACCTCTTCAACAAATAAACAGTAGAGGGACAAGAGGCCACATCTCCTTTCTGGCTCTGCATGTAAAGCTTGTTATATGTTCCTTTGTTGCTACTCATGTGTGTGGAAGGAACTTCATTCAGAGAAAAGAGTTGGAAAATGGATCCGTAGCATTTTGCCTTCAGAGACATTCAGGTTGTGTAAGCCCCTTCATCTTTCTCTTCTCAGTTCCTGAGGCAGTTTTATTTATCCAAGTATTCCTCTCCTTTTTCTCTTCCTCCTCCTTGCTTACAGTCAAAATAGTTCTTGGATCATAATGAGGCCATATGTGCTGGCACAGGCCCAAACAGACCAAATGAATGCAGACGATATCCTGGCCATACAGATGACTGGATAAAAGCACTCAACCAGCATTATGAGAATGTAAAAGAAATACTTTAAATATGTATAATAAAACACATGAAATGTAAGGACATCTGAAAAATCTGTTACTTGGTTCATTTCACTGCATTCTTCAATTCATATTATAATAGTTCCTACATAATATTCCATTAAACTAGACACATTGCATTTTAATGAAACAGTTCTGGGCCCTTGTGATTTGCAAGATCCTGGCATAGGCACTGTCAGGTATGGGAGAAAACAGTCTCTATTCCCATGTACAAAAAGTTGAAAAGATTAGATTGAGTCCAAACTAAGGAGGGAATACATAAGTTTGATTAAATAAAATGGATTAAAACTTTCCATATATTTAAAGTGTGTCTATATATGCATATACAACATACACATTGACAAATGGGAGAGAGCAGCTATTTAAATTATGTATAATGAAGGATTTAATTAATATTTAATAGTTCTTTCAAATATTTAAAAATAGATCAATTTTCCAACTTAAAAAATAGCGAGGAATATGAAAAGGAGCGTTAGGTTATAAGAAACAACAATTATCTGTAAACAGAAGAAAAATGCTCATTAGTATTCAGGAAAATGGAAATAAGGCATTTTTTAAAAATATTTATATTTTTATTTGAAATGCAGAGTAACAGAGAGAAAGAGAGAGAGAGAGAGAAAGACAGAGAGACAGAGAGAGAAAGAGATCTTCTATCCACTGGTTCAATCACCAAATGGCTGCAATGGACCAGGCTGGTCCAAGCTGAAGTGAGGAGCCAGTAACTCCATGGGAACTCCCATGGGGGACATAGGGACCCAGGCAGTTGTGCCATCTCATGCTACCTTCTCTGGTGCATCACAGGGAACTGGATCACAAACGGAGCAGGCAGGACTTGAATGGAACTCTGATATAGGATGCTGGGACCTAGAGACAGCAGCTTAATCTGCTACATCACAGTGCTGGCACCTGAAATAAAAGTATTTTACCAATTAATTCAGTGTATAGTCACATGAAAGATTGCCAGAATTTGACAAATAGAAGTATACACTGACAAATTTTTGAAGAACCCAAGTGGCCATTAGAAGAGGCTTGAATACATTTTTTAAACTTTTATTTAATAAATATAAATTTCCAAAGTCCAGCTTATGGATTACAATGGCTTCCCCCCCCATAACTTCCCTCCCACTCACAACCCTCACATCTCCCGCTCCCTCTCCCATTCCATTCGCATCAAGATTAATTTTCAACACTTACCCTATCTTTTTGATAGCTTATGTACTTATACTTATCACTTTACCAAGTGAGCTGTCGAAGAGATTTCACAAATAAGAACAGTATATGCAAATAATGAAGGATAGAATTAAAAGGGAGAGAAAGATCCTGTGGGGAAAGCAGGACACACAGCAGAATCATAGAATGACAAAGGTCCTAAAGAACACTCCGGCCTCAGAATCAACCCTTGGGGCATACAGATCTGGCTAAACGGCCCATGAGAGTCTCACAGGCATGGAAAGCCATGACACGGTGGCAAAAACAACCTAAATGAAAGATCCTGGTGAACAAGACCCCAGCAGAAGGAACAAGCCATCAAGGGGAGAGACGCCTTTCTCTGAAGGGAGGAAGGAACCTCCACTGTGATACGGCCTTGAATAAACAAGTTCAGAGTTGGTGAACTCAAGGGGCTTCCGTAGCCTAGACAGCTCATGGCAAGAGCCTCGTGTGATTGCTGACATCATAAATAAGAGTTCCAATCGTTAAATCAACAACTGGAGTCACTTGGTACATGCTCCCCACGTAGGATCTCTGTCCTTAATGTGTTTTACTATGAGACTTAAAGACAACACCACTAGTCGAACAATACCCTATAGCTTGTGTGGTTGTGTGAGTACAGCCTATTGAAATCTTTCCTTAGTACATACTAAGTTGATCTTCTGTATATGAAGGTAATTGAAAATGAAACTCGATGAAGGGCAGGATGGGAGAGGGAGTGGGAGAGGGGAGGGCCGTGGGAGGGAGGGAGGCTGGGGGGGGGGGCCACAACAATACAAAAGTTGCACTTTGTAAAATCACATTTATTAAATAAAGATTTCAACAGTTTTCACCAAAACAGAAACATAAAGTGTAAAATACTGTTTGAGTACTAGTTATAGCATTAATTCACATTGGACAGCACATTAAGAACAGAGATTCTACATGAGGAGTAAGTGCACAGTGACTCCTGTTGTTGACTTTACAAATTGAAACTCTTGTTTATAGCAGAAGTAATCTCCCTAGGCACTTGACATGAGTTGCCAAGGCTATGGGATCCTTTTGAGTTCACCAAATCTGATCTTATTTAGACAAGGTCATAGTCAAAGTGGAAGTTCTCTCCTCCCTTCAGAGAAAGGTACCTCCTACTTTGATGGCCTGTTCTTTACACTGGGATCTCACTCGCAGACGTCTTTCATTTAGGTCCTCTCTTTTTTCTGCCAGAATGTCTTGGCATTCCATGCCTAAAATACTCTCATGGGCTTTTTAGCCAGATCCGAATGCCTTAAGGGCTGATTCTGAGGCCAGAGTGCTGTTTAGGACATTTGCCATTCTATGAGTCTCCTGTGTATCCAGCTTCCCATGTTGGATTGTTCTCTTCTTCCTTTTATTCATTTATTTTTTCACTTTTTTTAACATTTATTTAGTAAATATAAATTTCCAAAGTACAGTTTATGGATTACAATGGTTTTTCACTCCCACCAGCCCCCCTCCCATCTCCCGCTCCCTCTCCCATTACATTCACATCAAGATTCATTTTCAATTATCTTTATATACAGAAGATCAATTTAGAATATATTAAGTAAAGATTTCAACAGTTTGCACCCACACAGAACATAAAGTTTAAAATACTGTTTCAGTACTCGTTATAGCATTAAATCACATTGGGCAACACATTAAGGACAGAGATCCCACATGAGGAGTAAGTACACAGTGACTCCTGTTGTTGACTTAACAAACTGATACTCTTGTTTATGGCGTCAGTAATCTCCCTAGGCTCTAGTCATGAGTTGCCAAGGCTATGGAAGCCTTTTGAGTTCACCGACTTCGATCTTATTCTGGTCATAGTCAAAGTAGAAGTTCTCTCCTCCCTTCAGAGAAAGGTACCTCCTTCTTTGATGGCCCGTTTTTTCTGCTGGGATCTCACACGCAGATGTCTTTCATTTAGGTCCTCTCTTTTTTCTGCCAGAATGTCTTGGCATTCCAAGACTAAAACAATCTCATGGGCTCTCCAGCCAGATCTGAATGCCTTAAAGGCTGATTCTGAGGCCAGAGTCCTGTTTAGGACATCTGCGATTCTATGAGTCTGCTGTGTATCTCGCTTCCCATGATGGATCTTTCTCTCCCTTTTTCATTCTATGAGTATTAGCAGACACTAGTCTTGTTTGTGTGATCCCTTTGACTCTTAGACCTATCAGTGTGATCAATTGTGAACTGAAATTGATCACTTGGACTAGTGACATGGCATTGGTACATGCCACCTTGATGGGATTGTATTGGAATCCCCTGGCACGATTCTAACTCCACCATTTGGGGCAAGTCCAATTGAGCATGTCCCAAATTGTACATCTCCTCCCTCTCTTATTCCCACTCTTATAGTTAACAGGGATCAGTTTTCAGGTAAATTTAAACACCTAAGAATGCTTGTGTGTTAATTACAGAGTTCAACCAATAGTATTATGTAGAACAAAAAATACTTAAAGGGATAAAGTATTAAATTTTACATTAACAGCCAGGACAAGTGCCAATCAAGTCACTGTTTCTCATAGTGTCCCTCTCACTTCAACAGGTTTCCTTTTTGGTGCTGGGTTAGTTGTCACTGATCAGGGAGAACATATGATATTTGTCCCTTTGGGACTGACTTAATTCATTCACCATGATGTTTTCCAGATTCCTCCATTAATTCTATCAGTTAGTATAAGCAGACACTGGTTCTTTATGTGATCTCTTTGACTCGTAGACCAATCATTATGATCGATTATAAAGTGAAATTGATCACTTGGACTAGTGACATGGCATTGGTACATGCCACCTTCATGAGATTGAATTGGAATCCCCTGGCACAATTCTAACTCCATCATTTGGGGCAGGTCCAATTGAGCATGTCCCAAATTGTACATCTCCTCCCTCTCTTATTCCCACTTTATATTTAAATGAGATCACTTTTTAAGTTAAATTTCAACACCTAAGAATAATTGTGTGTTAATTACAGAGCTCAACCAATAGAATTAAATAGAACAAAAAATACTAAAAGGGATAAAATATTAAGTTGTACATCAACAGTCAGGACAAGGGCCAATCAAGTGACTGTTTCTCATAGTTTCCATTTCACTTCAACAGGTTTCCTTTTTGGTGCTCAGTTAGTCGTTGCCGATCAGGGAGAACATATGATATTTGTCCCTTTGGGACTGGCCTAATTCACTCATAATGATGTTTTCCAGATTCCTCCATTTTGTTGCAAATGACTGGGTTTCATTGTTTTTGACTGCTATATAGTATTCTATTGAGTACATGTCCCATAATTTCTTTATCCAGTCTACTATTGATGGACATTTAGGTTGATTCCAGGTCTTAGCTATTGTGAATTGAGTTGCAATAAACATGGAGGTGCAGACCGCTTTTCTGTTTGCCAATTTAATTTCCTTTGGGTAAATTCCAAGGAGTGGGATGGCTGGGTTGAATGGTAGGGTTATATTCAGGTTTCTGAGGAATCTCCAGACTGACTTCCATAGTGGCTTCACCAGTTTGCATTCCCACCAACAGTGGGTTAGTGTCCCTTTTCCCCTACATCCTTGCCAGCATCTGTTGTTGGTTGATTTCTGAATGTGAGCCATTCTAACTGGGGTGAGGTGAAACCTCATTGTGGTTTAATTTGCATTTACCTGATTGCTAGTGATCCTGAACCTTTTTTCATGTGTCTGTTGGCCATTTGGATTTCCTCTTATGAAAAATGTCTATTGAGGGCCTTGGCCCATCGGTTAAGTGGATTGTTTGTTTTGTTGTTGTGGAGTTTCTTGATCTCTTTGTAGTTTCTGGTTATTAATCCTTTATCGGTTGCATAGTTTGCAAATATTTTTTCCCATTCTATTGGTTGCCTCTTCATTTTCCTGACTATTTATTTTGCCATACAAAAACTTCTCAATTTGATGCAATCCCAATTGTTAATTTTGGCTTTGATGACCTGTGCCTCTAGGGTCTGTTCCAAGAAGTATTTGCCGGTGCCTATATCTTGCAGGTTTTCTCCAATGCTGTCTAATAATTTGATGGTGTCAGGTTGTAGATTTAAGTCTTTAATCCATGTTAAGTGGATTTTCGTGTAAGGCGAAAGGTAGCAAGCAGTCTTGCTTCATGCTTCTGCACATGGAAATCCAGTTTTCCCAGCACCATTTATTATGAATAGACTGTCCTTACTCCAGGGATTTGTTTTAGATCCTTGGTCAAATATTATTTTGCTGTAGATGTTTCGATTGATTTCTGGTGTTTGTGTTCTGTTTCATTAGCATATCCATCATTTTTGTACCAGTACCATGCTGTTTTGATTACAACTGCCCTGTAGTATGCCCTGAAATTTGGTATTGTGGTTCCTTTGGCTTTGTTTTTGTTGTACAAGATTGCTTTAGCTATTTGAGGTATCCTGCATCTCCATATGAATTACAGCAGCATTTTTCCGGTTCTGAGAAGAATGTCTTTGGTATTTGGATTGGAATTGAATTGAATCTATAAATTGCTTTTGGGAGAATGCACATTTTGATGATGTTGATTCTTCCAATCCATGAGCATGGAAGATTTTTCCGTTTTCTGGTATCCTCTTCTATTTCTTTCTTTAAGATTTTGTAATTCTCATTGTAGAGATCTTTAATGAACTTGGTTAAGCTTATTCTAAGTTATTTGATTGTTTTGTTGCTATTGTGAATGGGATTGATCTTAGGAGTTCTTTCTCAGCCGTGGCATTGCCTGTGTATACAAAGGCTGTTTATCTTTGTGCATTGATTTTATATCCCGCTACTTTGCCAAACTCTTCTATGAGTTCCAATAGTCTCTTAGTAAAGTTCTTTGGATCCCATAAATAAAGAATTATGTCATCTGCAAAGAGGGGTAGTTTGACTTCTTCCTTCCTAATTTGTGTCATTTTAATTTCTTTTTGTTGCCTGATGAATGGCTAAAACTTCCAGAAATATATTTAATAGCAGTGTTGAGAGTGGGCATCCCTGTCTGGTACCAGATCTCAGTGGAAATGCTTCCAACTTTTCCCCATTCAATAGGATGTTGGCCATGGTTTTTCATAATTTGTTTTGATTGTATTGAGGAATGATGCTTCTATACCCAGTTTGCTTTAGAGTTTTCATCATGAAAGTGTGTTGTATTTTATCAAATGCTTTCTCAGTGTCTATTAAGATAATCATATGATTTTTCTTCTGCAGTTTGTGAATGTGGTGTATCACATTGATTGATTTGTGAACACTGAACCATCCTTGCATACCATCGATAAATCCCACTTGGTCTGGGTGGATGATCTTTCTGATGTGTTGTTGCAGTCTATTGGCCAGAATTTTATTAAGGATTTTTTCATCTATGTTCCTCAGGGATATTGGTCTGTAATTCTCTTTCAATGCTGTATCTTTTTCCAGCTTAGTGATTAAGGTGATGCTGGCTTCGTAGAAGGAGATTGGGAGGATTCCCTCTTTTTCGATTGTTCTGAATAGTTTGAGAAGAATAGGAGTTAGTTCTTCTTTAAATGTCTGGTAGAATTCAGCAGTGAATCCATCTTGTCCTGGGCTTTTATTTGTTGGGAGGGCATTTATTACTGTTTCAATTTCTGTATCAGTTATGGGTCTGTTTAGGTTTTCTGTGTCTTCATGGTTTAATTTTGGTAGGTTGCATGTGTCCAGGAATCTATCCATTTCTGATAGATTTCCCTGTTTGCTGGCATACAACTCTTTGTAGTAATTTCTTATGATTCTTTTTATTTCTGTGGTGTCTGTTGTTACATTTCCTTTTTCATCTCTGATTTTATTGATTTGGGTCTTTTCTTATTTCAAGTAGTTGGGCCAATGAGGTGTCAATTTTGTTTATTTTTCCAAAAAATCAGCTATTTGTTTGGCTGATCTTCTGTGATTTTTTTTTTTTGATTCAATCCTGTTGATTTCTTCTCTGATTTTAATTATTTCTCTTCTCCTACTAGATTTGGGTATGGTTTGCTGCAGAGTTTCTAGATCCTTGAGATACACTGAAAGCTCATTTATTTGGTGCCTTTCCAATTTCTTGATGTAGGCACCTATTGCTATAAACTTTCCTCTTAACACTGCTTTTGCTGTAACCCATAAGTTTTGGTATGTTGTGCTGTTATCCTCATTTACTTTCAGAAAATTTTGATTTCTCTTTTGATTTCTTCTATGACCCATTGTTCATTCAGGAGCATGTTGTTCAATCTCCATGTGTTTGCATATGCTCTAGGGATTCCTGAGTTGCTAATTTCCAACTTCATTCCTTTATGTTCTGAGAAGCTGCATGGTATGATTCTAATTCTTTTGAATTTGCTGAGACTGCTCTATGGCCTAGTATGTGGTCAACCCTAGAGTAGGTTCCATGTACTGCTGAGAAGAATGTAAATTCTTTAAGTGTAGGATTGAAAGTTCTGTAGATATCTGTTAGATCCATTTGGGCTATAGTGTTGATTTAATCTACTGTTTCCTTGTTGATCTTCGGTCCGGGTGATCTGTCTATTTCTAAAAGTGGAGTATTGAAGTCCGCCAATACTATTGTATTGGAGTCTAAGTCCCTTAACATATCTTTTAAATAAATCAGTGCCCTGTAATTAGGTGTATATACATTTATAATAGTTACATCTTCCTGTTAAATTGACCCTTAATCATTATATAGTGCCCCTCTTTGTCTCTCTTAAAAGTTTTTGTGTTAAAGTTTATTTTGTCTGATATTAATATGGCCATGCCCGCTCTTTTTTCATTTCTGTTGTCATGGAATATCTTTTTCCAACCTTTCACTTTCAGTCTGCATGCACCTTTGTTGCAAAGTTTTTTTTTTTTTTATAAAGCTTTTATTTAAAGAATATAAATTTCCAAAGAACAGCTCATGGACCACAATGGCTGCCCCCCCCACAACTTCCCTCCCTCCCCCCACCCTCCCCTTTCCCGCTCCCTCTCCCCTTCTGTTCACATCAAGATTCATTTTCAATTCTCTTTATACACAGAAGATCAATTTAGTACATATTACGTAAAGATTTCAACGGTTTGCCCTCGCATAGAGACACAAAATGATAATACTGTTGGAGTACTAGTTATAGTATTAATTCACAATGTACAGCACATTAAGGACAGAGATCCTACATGATTTTTTTTAAAAAAATTGATTAATTATCTATGCAATTTCCAGTTTAACACCAAGATTTTTTAATCATTTGCAATTATCTTTATATAAAGAAGATTGATTCAATATATACTATGTAAGGATTTCATCAGTTTGCACCCACTCAGAAACACAAAGTGCAAAAATACTGTTTCAGTACTAGTAATAGCATCACTTCACATTGGATAATACATTAAGGACAGATCCCTCATGAGACGTAAGTACACAGTGACTCCTGATGTTGATTTAACAATTTGACACTCTTGTTTATGGCGTCAGTAATCTCCCTAGGCTCTGGTCATGAGTTGCCGAGGCTATGGAAGCCTTTAGGGTTAGCCGACTTCGATCTTATTCCCACAGGGCCATAGTCAAAGTGGAAGTTCTCTCCTCCCTTCAGAGAAAGGTACCTCCTTCTTTGATGGCCCCGTTCTTTCCACTGGGATCTCACTCGCAGAGATCCTTCATTTAGGTCTTCTGTTTTTTCCAGAGTGTCTTAGCTTTCCATGCCTAAAATATTCTCATGGGCTCTTGAGCCAGATCCGAATGCCTTAAGGGCCGATTCTGAGGCCAGAGTGCTATTTAGGACATCTGCCATTCTATGAGTCTGCTGTGCATCCCGCTTCCCATGTTGGATCATTCTCTCCCTTTTTCATTCTATCAGTTAGTATTAGCAGACACTAGTCCTGTCTGTGTGATCCCTTTGACTCCCAGACCCATCAGTGTGATCAATTGTGAGCTGAAATTGATCACTTGGACTAATGAGATGGCCTTGGTACATGCCACCTTGATGGGATTGTATTGGAAACCCCTGGCACAATTCTAACTCCATCATTTGGGGCCGTTCCGATTGAGCATGTCCCAAGTTTTACATCTCCTCCCTCTCTTATTCCCACTCTTATATTTCACAGAGATCACTTTTCAGTTAAACACAGTTTTTGTGTTAAAGTTTATTTTGTCTGATATTAATATGGCCATGCCCGCTCTTTTTTCATTTCTGTTGTCATGGAATATCTTTTTCCAACCTTTCACTTTCAGTCTGCATGCACCTTTGTTGCAAAGTTTTGATTCTTGAAAGCAGCAAATAGATGTGTTTTGTTCCTTAACCCAATCAGCCAATCTGTGTCTTTTTAACTTGAAGGTTGAGGCCATTAACATTCAATGTGACTATTGATTTGCCCTGCCATTTTCGAAAAGATATTTTCTAATATATGCTTTTATCTTCCTGTGATTGTTTACTGGGAGGTTTTCTTCCTTTACCTTCTTTCATGTTGATGGCCGTGTTTGTGTGTTTCTGTGTGTTAACACATCTTTAAGCATTTTTTGCTGGGCTGGACGAGTGGTGACAAATTCTTTCAATTCTGTTTGCTATGAATGATCTTTATTTCATCTTCATTCACAAATTTTCTCTCTTAGTATCTGGGCTATATCTTGCCCTTCCCTCCTAGCCTGTAGGGTTTCTGATGAGAAGTCAGCTGTGAGTCTAATTGGAGATCCTCTGAGAGTAATCTGACATTTCTCTCTTGCACATTTTAGAATATTTTCTTTATGTTTCACTGTGGTGAGTTTGATTACAACATGTCGTGGTGAGGCTCTCTTTTGGTCATGTTTACTAGGGGTTCTATGAGCTTCCTGTACTAGGATGTCTCTGTCTTTCTCCAAATCCGGAAAGTTTTTTGCTAGTATCTCACTAAAAAGACATTCTAATCCTTTCTCTCTCTGCATGCCTTCAAGAACTCCTAGAACCCGAATGTTGGGTTTTTTAATAGTATCCTGTAGATTTCTGACAATATTTTTTAGATTTCTAATTTTCTCTTCTTTTCTTTGGTTTGACTGTATACTTTCCTGTGCTCTGTGTTCTAAGTCTGATATTTTCTCTTCTGCTTCATTGATTCTTTTTTTAAGGCTCTCTAATTCATTTTTCATTTGATCTATTGAATTCTTCATTTAATTTTGTTTTCTCTTCACTATCATACTTTCCTGTTCTACTAGTTTCTGCGTTTCATTTTGATTCTTCCTTAAGATTTCATTTTTACGAGAGAGATTTTCTATCCTATCCAGTAAGGATTTCTGTAGTTCAAGAAATTGTTTTTTGAAAACTAAATGTTTATATAAATTTTTTGAAATCTGTATCTTGCATTTCTTCTATCTCATCATCTTCATAATCTTGGCTTGGGGTATCTTGTTCATTTGGGGGCGTCATAATGTCTTCCTTTTTCTTGTTTCTTCGGTTTCTGCATTTGTTGTTTGGCATTGTGGAGATATTCTTTGGTTTCCTTTTCTTTTTCCCTCGCTATGATGGTTTTTCTTGTTATATTATGACTCTAGATTAAGTGTACTGTCTGCTTTTGAAGGATCCTTAGAGGCTTGTGATGGGTGTGGCCAGCGAGCTCTGTTTGGTTCTTAAGCTTTAAGGATGTGCCAAAGGTTACACACCTAGGTTAGGTGTGGTATATCTTCTCTATCTCTGGCGCTTTCTCTCTCTCTCTCTCTCTCTCTCTCTCTCTCTCTCTATTTTATTTATTCAGAAGGGAATAATTCTGCACAGCTGAGCAGAATTGAATGCAGTCAGTGTCTGAGCGCTGGCCCCTGTGGGTATAATATTCTCCTGCTCTGTCCTAAGGACCACACAAAGAATCTGTGCAGTCCTCAGTGTAAGTTCAAATTCCTCTGCAGTCTCCCATCAGGTTGGCAAGGTTACCGAGTTTGTGGCATCTCCTGAGAGTACTCACGTCTCGGATACTCCTTGAGTTCTCTCACACAACCTCAGTTTTTTTTTTTTTTTTCACAATCTCAGTTCATTAGCTTCACACATTCACTAGGTTCTAACCTCCTGTTGTTTCTTCCCACGAGGGTCAGGCTTTTCTGCTTGGCTGATGGCAGGCACAGCTTTTACGTATGTCCAAAATGGCACTTGCTCTTTGTCTTGCTTGCCTTTGTAAGGTGACTAGAAAGAGAGAATCATGTCCATCCCGGTCCCTTTTATTTATTTGTTTTTCTCTCCTCTAGTTAGCCTGGTGAACTTCACCCCACGAGCTTCAAACCTCGTTCCCTCTAGGCTCTTCCAGCCATTTCCCTACCAATGTCTCGGGCTACTTATGTTTCGCTTCACCTCCCTTTCCATGCGCTGGTACGTAACCTTGGCTGCTGGGGTTCTGAACCGTGGGCGCCCTTGCCCTCCTTGTAGGTCCATTGTGTCCCACTAGTACTGGAAGTGTTTCCTCTGAAGTTTTTCCTAACTCTTCCCTGAAACTACAGTATCTCCACTTTTATTAAACTATCTTTTTCTGGATATTCAGTGTGCTCCCTCCCTATTCTGCCATCTTGGAGAACCTCACCACTACACTTTTAACTTCTATGAGATCACCTTTTATTAAGATTCCACTTATGCATGAGATCATGTGATACTTAGCTTTTTGTACTTGGCTTATTCCACTCAATATAATGACCCCATAGTCCATACGTGTTGCTGCATTGAATGACAATGATTTTACTCTTTTTTATGCCCTAGTGGTATTCCATTGTACAATGTATGTAAGGGAAGGGCTGATTTCTTTAAAACATAAAGTCTTATAAATATGAAACACAGAGACTGTAAACACATGAAAATGGCTCAAGTTCATTAGTAATAAAAGAAAATTAAGGCTCATTGGCCGGCGTTGTAGCAGGAAAATCTGACTGGGCCCAGTGGGCCACCTCTTTCTGCCATCTCCCACCTGTGTCAGTCTGCCCAATGTGATGGAGGAGGCAGAGGCCAAGGAGCAGCTGAAATTCTACTAACCATCAGAGGCTAGAGGCAAAGGTTCACCATACTGTTACAGGTTGTCTTTCCAGGAAGTTGCATGGAGCAAAGAGATGCAGTTCAGCAGGAATTTTCTACACTGCAGAAATTTTGCTGAAGACCTTGAAATGTCTGCAAAGGATGTGTTCTGTTCTTTAATCACCTTGATTCAGACTTGTTTTGCCATTTTGGAAGTTTTCCAAGTTTTGTTTTTGTTTTGTTTTGTTTTTTTAATAAAAAAGCTCAAGTTCTTCAGTTCCAATGAGAAGCACAATTAACACTGAAGATGTGAAACTCATAGCCAGGAGAAGTAATTCACTGCCAAAATACATCATAGAGAAAAATGAAGAGATTTCTCAATTTAACCTGGTACAAAAGCCAAAAAAGGAAAAGAAGCTAGAGAATGGAAACAAAGTATCAGGGGAGACTGGAGTGCTGGAAAATGATAAGTACACCATGACACCTTGGGAAAAGCAGCTTTCAGCAGTAAAGCTGTGCATATGACTACACAAGGAGTTTGAAAGCAAAAATAGAAAATAACTACGAAAAATCTTGACAGCTTCTTGTTCTGTATTCTTGAAAGCATTAACTATAAAAGCTAATTCAAAAGAGAACTGGAGTGCAGTGGAGGATGGCCCAGGTGCTTGGGCCCTGCACCCCATGGGGAGACCAGGAAAAGCACCTGGCTCCTGGCTCCTGCCATTGGAGGAGCGCGGTGCGCCGGCCGCAGCGCGCCGTCCGCGGCGGCCATTGGAGGGTGAACCAACGGCAAAAGGAAGACCTTTCTGTCTGTCTCTCTCTCTCACTGTCCACTCTGCCTGTCAAAAAAATAAAAAAAAAAAGAGAACTGGAAACACTTAAGCAAAGCACTCCCAAGTCTTACTCAAGCACATAGACAAGACATGAACTTGAATGGTATGTAGTAGAAATTACTTCTTTTTTAAAAATTATTTATTTATTTATTTGAAAGAGTTATGGGGAAGAGGAAGGAAATATATATATATATATAGAGAGAGAGAGAGAGAGAGAGAGAGAGAGGAGTTTTTATCATTTTCCTCATATGTACCTTGCATGCATTTTCTTTCTTTTTTTATTTTTATCTTTTGACAGGCAGAGTTAGACAGTGAGAGAGAGAGAGAGAGAGAGAGAGAGAGAGAGAATGGTCTTGCTTTTTCTGTTGGTTCACCCCCCCAAGTGGCCGCTACGGCCAGTGTGTTGTAGCCGGCACGCTGCGCTAATCCAAAGCAATGAGCCAGGTGCTTCCTCCCGGTCTCCCCTGAAAGTGCAGGGCCCAAGGACTTAGGCCATCCTCCACTGCACCCCCGGGCCACAGCAGCGAGCTGGACTGGAAGAGGAGCAAGCAGGACAGAATCCGGCGCCCCAACCTGGACTAGAACCTTGGGTGCTGGTGCCACAGGCGGAGGATTAGCCTAGTGAGCAGAGGCGCAGGCTCTTTATTTATTCATTTCAAAGCATTCCATCATTTTTGGTGTTAATGTGAATGGTATTTTAATTTTAAAATTCAATTGTTCATTGCTGGTATATAGGAAAGTGACTCTTGCATATTAACCCTGTATTCTACAACCTTACTATAATTGCTTATTAGTTCTACAAGACTTTTCTTGGTTTATTCCTTCACATTTTCCACACAATCACGTCATCTGTGAAAAAAAAAGACAATTTTGTATAATCCTTTCCAAGTTATATACTTCGTAGTTAGTTTTCTTGTCCTATTATGTTAGCTAGGACTTCCAGTATGATGCTGTATGAGTGTTAGATTTTGTCATATATTTTCCTAATGAGAAAATTATGTAATTTTTTTTCTCTTTAGCCTGATGTTGTAATGGATTATGTTTTTTGGAAATTTGAGTATTGATCCAGCCTTGTATACTTTGGATAAATTCTGCTTGTTTGGGTATATAATTTTTAAAAATTTTATTTTTATTTATTTGAAACATTGAAATACTGAGAAAGACAGACAGACAGATAGATATGGACACAGAGATAGACATATTTTATATCTGATTTTTCAACTCCCCTAAAAGTCTGCAACGGCCAGGGCTGAGCCAGACCCAGGCAGGAGCCAGGAACTCAATCCATGTCTCAAACATGGATGGCAGGGACCCAAGCACTAGAGCCATCATCTGCTGCCTCACAAGGTGTGCATTAGAAGGAAACTGGAACTGGGAGCAAAGTGAAGACATGAATTTAGGCACTCCCAGTATGGATGGTATGTCAAACACCCACTTTTATAATTCTCTTTACAAATTATTTGGCAATATCTTGTTTAGAAATTTTGTATCTATGTTCATGAGACACTTTGGTTTGCAGTTTTCTTGTAAATTTTCCTTCTGTTTTGGTACTAGCCTAATTCTTTCTTCATATAATGAGTTAGGAAGTAGCTTCTCTGTTTCTGTCTTCTGAAATAGTTTATAGTTAATGGTGCAATTTGTTCTTTAAATATTAGCCCATCTTTGAGTGATGCTTTCTGTTTTGGAAGGTTTTCATTTAAAAAATTAAAATATTTATTTATTTTGAAAGCAGAGTCAGAGAAATAGAGATCTTCTATCTGCTGGTTCATTCCCCAGATGATTGCAACAGCTATGGCTGAGCCAAGTTGAAAGCCAAGAGCCTGGAATTGCATCCAGGTCTTCCACGTGGGTAAAAGGACCCAAACACTTGGGTTATCTCCCACTGTTTTCCCAGGCACATTAACAGAGAGCTGAATTGGAAGCAGAGCAACCCAGGACTCAAAATGGCCCCCAAATGGGATGTAGGCATCACAGGTAGCATCTTTATCTACTGTGCCACAATATCACCCCCTCATTTCTTTTTATTTTTGCATTCTGATATGAGAAGTTTCTGTTGACATGTCTACAAGCTTACTAATCCTGGGCTGAATCCAGGCTATGGATTAACTCATCTCATCAAAAGGATTTTTTATTTTTTAATGTAAGAAATAAGAAAAACTGACAAGGGTACTACTCTTTCTTTTCTTTTCTTTCTTTTTTTTTATATATCGCTTTTATTTAAAGAATATAAATTTCCAAAATACAGCTTATAG
Organism: Sylvilagus floridanus; assembly: GCA_949820135.1. Lineage (NCBI taxonomy): Eukaryota > Metazoa > Chordata > Mammalia > Lagomorpha > Leporidae > Sylvilagus > Sylvilagus floridanus. Next base: position 86,647,032 of record OX463223.1, read on the forward strand.
ATTACAATGGCTTCCCCCCCCATAACTTCCCTCCCACCCGCAACCCTCCCCTTTCCCACTCCCTCTCCCCTTGCTTCACATCAAGATTCATTTTCTTTTCTACTCCTGAGTCAAATATATCATTGCAATGGTTCAGTACCTGAGAGATGTAACTAAAACAAAGACAATGATTACAGATTGGGAGGGGATATTCAAGAATAATTTAATTGGTTTAAAGCAGACATGTTAGAGATTATTGCCCCAAATGGAATACATTTGGCCTGGACTATTGCTCTCCCACACTTCCTTATAACAGAAAGAAAACATTATTTAACTCTTCTTCACAGAATTTAATGAAAATATGATTTTATGTATCAAATTTCTGTCTTGTAGATATATAGAGGTAGCATTGCAAGACTGTCTTAATTTTTTTTGCTTTTCCTTATATTTTTAAGAATAATTTATTAAAAATTTTAACTGACATAAATTGTACATATTTATGGGGTACAATATGTTTTCTTTTTTAAATATTCATTCATTTATTTACTTGAAAGTCAAAGTTACACACAGAGAGAAGGATAGGCAGAGCCAGAGTGAAAGAGAAAGAGAGGTCTTCCATCCGCTGGTTCACTCTCCAGATGGCTGCAACTTCCAGAGCTGTGACAATCCAAAGCCAGGAGCCAGGAGCTTCTTCTGGGTCTCCCACTTGGGTGCAGGGGACCAAGGACTTGGGCCATATTCTACTGTTTCCCAAGCCACAGCAGAGAGCTGGATTGGAAGTAGACCAGCTAGGACTTGAACTGGTGCATATATGGGATGCCGGCACTACAGGTGGCAGTTTTATCTGCTACGCCACAGTGCCAGCCCCACAATATGATATTATCATACAAGTATACACTGTGTAATGTCAAGTCAGGGTAACTACATTTTCCTCTTTAATTATTTAACATTTCAAATAATTTTAATAGTTAAAATCTTATTTTCTTGTGTTTTAGAGAAATATACACTAACATCATCTATAACCATTCTATTATGCAGTAGAATCCAAGAACTTCTTTTTCTTATCTAGCTATAACCTAGTACCTGTCAATTTTTATTTTTAAAAAATATTGTTGGTATATAAATGTGTGTTTTATACAGTATATTATTCAATGATCAAGTCACTGTTATAGGCATTTCTTGTGTTAAAAATCTTTAAACTCTTATTATATTTATTTTCAGTCATAAAATAAATGATGGTGAATTACATTCACCCTACTGTATTGTAGAAGACCAGAACTAATTCCTCTCTACTTCTTTTAATTCCCACTGCCCCCTCCATTTACTAGGCTCTAGTAACTATTGTTCTACTCTATATTTCCATGAGATCAACATTTTAATTTGCACGTATTAGTGAGAACATGAAGAAATTGTCTATTTTGTGTGCAGCTTATTTCATTTAAAATAATGTCCTCCAATTTCACCTCTATTGTTTCAAATATTATTCAATTTTTTATGGTTGTATAATATGCCTTAGGTATGTATACTACATTTTCATTACCCATTCATCATTTATTTTTATTGATGTCATATCCTGGCTATTGTGAATAGTTTTGGACTACACATGGGAGTATTGGTATCCCTTTGACATACAAATTTCATTTTATTGACATATATTCTTAGTAGTGGAATTGGTGGTACAAATGGTAATTCTGTTTCAGGTTTTTACTGAATCTCTTTATTGTTTTTCATAATTGCTATATGAATTCAGCTTTTCTAACAATGTATGTAACCCCCCCCCCTTTCTGTACACCTATAGTCAGAATTTTTTGTCTATTGATAATAATCAGACTAACTGGGGTGAGATGATATCTCATTATAACTTTGATTTTCATTTCCCTGGTGATTAGTAATATTGAACATTCCTTCACATGCATTTCTTCTTTTGAGAAATACCCATTCAGATCATTTGTAAATTTTATGATCAGATTATTTGTTTTCTGTTGAATTATATGATGTCTTCATATATTCTGGACAGTAATTCCTTGCTATATGAAAATATCTTCTCCAATTCTACTAGTTGTTTCTTTACTATGTTGACTGTATCCTTTGTTGTGCAGAAGCTTCTTAGTTTAATAAAATTTCATTCGTATATTTTAAATTTTTTTCTTAACAGAACAGATTCCATACATTTCACAGATGCAATTCTTTTTTATTTTTATTTATTTTTTTTGACAGGCAGAGTGGACAGTGAGAGAGAGAGACAGAGAGAAAGGTCTTCCTTTGCCATTGGTTCACCCTCCAATGGCTGCCACGGTCAGCGCGCTGCGGCCGGCGCACCGCGCTCATCCGATGGCAGGAGCCAGGTGCTAGGTGCTTTTTCTGGTCTCCCATGGGGTGCAGGGCCCAAGCACTTGGGCCATCCTCCACTGTACTCCTGGGCCACAACAGAGGTCTGGCCTGGAAGAGGGGCAACCGGGACAGAATCCAGCACCCTGACCGGGACTAGAACCTGGTGCGCCAGTGCCGCAAGGCAGAGGATTAGCCTGTTGAGCCACGGCGCCGGCCTCATAGATGCAATTCTAAGAAGATAATTATACCTCCCTCCCCTCTTCCTACCTCAATCTCCTATCCTTCCTTCCCTTATTTTTATTTTTTTAAAGTTTTATTTGAAAGAGTTACAGCAATATGCAGAGACAGAGAGAGAGGTGTCCCATCACTTGTTCACTCCCCAAATGGCCACAATGGCCAGAGCTGAGCCTGGGGCTTCCTCCAGTTCATCTACGTGAGTGTAGGGGCCCAAACACTTGGGCCATCCTCTGTTCCTTTCCCAGGCACATTAGCAGGGAGCTGGATGGAAAGTGGAGCAACCAGGACTCCAATGGTGTCCATATGGGATGCTGGTGCAGTAGGCCAGAGTTTTAACTCACTGACCCACAGTACTGGTTCTCCCCTTGCCCCTCCTTTTTAAATTATTATAATAACATACTTTTAATTTACTTTATGATCACAGGTTTAATGCACCACTAACCATCATGTTCAACAAGCAAAAAGTAGAAAGACCAGTGTTCCACAAGAAAGCAAACAAGGACTATAAACAGTAATTGAATTGTAAGATGTCATTTTCATTCTTAAACGTTTTTTGTGTTCTATATTATCTATCACATATCAGAGATAACATATGACATTTGGTTTTGGGGACTGGCTTATTTCATTAAGCATAATGGTCTCCAGTTGCAGTCATGTTGTTGCAATGCAGGATTTCATCCTTTTTTATGTCTGTGTTTTTGGGGTCTTATTTAAAAAACCTTCAATCACAGAGGTATCTTGTGGATTTTCCCTTATGATTTCCTATGATAGTTTCAGAGTTTCAAGTCATACTTAGATGTTTGATCCATTTTTGAGTTTGTGTGTGTGTGTGTGTGTGTGTGTGTGTTGTGAGAAATAGGAGTCTACATTTATTATTCTGCTTATAGATAGCCAGTTTTCCAAACACTATTTACTGGCGATATTCTCTTTTCTCCAATATATGTTATTGGTAGCCTTGTTCTCTGTTTTATTCCTTTAATCTATGTGTCAATTTTTATAGCACTACCACGCTGTTTTGCTTACTATAGCTTTGTATTATATTTTAAAGTCAGGTAATATATTTTCAGCTTTGTTCTTTTTGCTCAAGATAGTTTTGGTTATTCAGGGTCTTTTTGTTGTTCTATGAAAACTTTTGGAATTATTTTTTCTATTTCTATGAGGTATGTCATTGGTATTTAGATGGTTATTTCACTGGAAATCACTTTAGGTAGTAGGAATATTTTAACAATGTTAACTTTTTCAATAAATGGACCTGAGATGAGTTCCAACTTTTGTGTTCTCTTCAATTTCTTACCAATGTTTTATTATTTTTGTTGTTGGAGGTATTGAACTTCTTAGGTTAAATTTATTCCTAAATATTGTATGTGTTTTGTAGCTATTACATATGGCATTTTTTAATTTACTTTTCAGCAAATTCATGATTGCTGAACAGATATTCTATTGACTTTTGTATATTGATTTAATGCCTTGCAACATTACTGAATTTCTTGGTTTTTTTAAATGAAGTCTTTGGGTTTTTCTATGTATAATTTCATGTTGTCTGCAAACAGTGATTTGACTTTTCAGATTGGATGACTTTTATTTCTTTGTCATTGCTAATTCTTCTAATATTCGCAGCAGTGTGTTGAATAAAAGTGTTGAAGATAGACAACCTTTTCTTTTTCCGGATCACAGAGAAAACACTTTCAGCTTTTCCCTTTCTGTCAAAACGTCAGCTGTTGATTTGTCATTTATAGCTTTCATTGTACTGAAGGATGCACCTTCCATATCCAAGTTTTGGAGAGTTTTTTTTTTATCATGAAAGAATATTGGATTTTTAAAAATATTTATTTATTTATTTATTTATTTGAAAGTCAGATACATAGAAAGGGAGACAGAGAAAGAAATCTTCCATTCTCTAGTTCACTCCCCAAATGGCCAGAATGGCTGGGGCTGGGCCAGGCTGAAGCCAGAAGCTTGGAACTTCCTCTGGTTCTCCCACATGGGTGTCAGGGACTCAAGTACTTGTACCATCTTCTGCTTATTTCCCAAGTGCATTAGCAGGGAGCTGGATTGGATGTGAAGCAGCCAGGACTGTAACGGGTGCTTATATGGTTTGTCAGAATTATAGGTAACCTGCTGCACTACAACACTGACTCCAGGAATAATTTATCAAATGTTTTTTTCTTTTTAAAAAAGATTTATTTTATTTGTTTCAAATACAGCATTACAGAGAGAGGTAGAGACAGAGAGAGAGGTCTTCCATTCGCTGGTTCACTCCCCAGTTGGCTGCAACGGCCAGAGCTGCACTGATCTGAAGACAGGAGCCAGGAGCTTTCTCCAGGTCTCACGTAGATGCAGGGGCCCAAGGACTTGGGCCATCTTCCACTGCTTTCCCAGGCCATAGCAAAGAGCTGGTTTGGAAGAAGAGCACCCGGGATTAGAACCGGCGCCCATATGGAATGCCGGCACTTCAGGCCAGGGCTTTAACCCTCTGCACCAGAGCGCTAGCCCTCAATTGCTTTTTCAAATCTATTGAAATGATCAAATAGCTGTTGATCTTCATTCTGTTGATGTGAAGTTTCACATTTATTCATACATTTATTCATTTGCATATATTGAATCGTCCTTGTACCCCTGGGATGAATCCAAGTGTAATGGGGGTACAGTTTTTGTGATGTGCTGTTTGACTTAATTTTATAGTATTTGTTTGAGAAATTTGCATGCATGTTCATCAGCAATATTTCAACTTTGAAGGGATGTTGGCTAGCAGTTTTCTTTTTTGTTGTGGTTTTGTCTGGATTTTGTATCATAGAATGCAGTTAGGAAAAATTCCCTCCTTTCCAAATTTTTGGAACGGTTTGAGAAGAATTAGAATTAGTTCTTAAAAGCTTGGTTTAAAAAAAAAACAGTGAAGAAATCTAGTTTTAGGATTTTCTGTTTTGGAAGACTTTTTATTACAGCTTTAGTTTTGTTATTCATTTTTTATCTTCTCAGATTTTCTATTTCACCATGATTTAATTTTTGAAGGTTGTATGTGTCCAATAATGAAATAAAAGATATTTACTTTTACAACAAAGTATTTGTCTATTTTTGTCTTTATTGCCTGCGCTTCTGAGCTCTTATACGAGAAATCTTTGCCTACTCCAATGTCTTTCTGTGTTTCCCCTATGTTTTCCACTAGTAATTTGATGGTTTCAGGTCTTAGACTTAGATCCCCTGATCCACTGTTAGTTGATTCTTGTATAGGCTGTAAGGTAGGGTACTTGTTTCATCCTTCTGCATTCAAGTACCCAATTTTCCCAGCACCATTTATTGAAAGGACTATCGTTTCTCCAGGGAATGATTTAGCTTGTTTGTCAAATATTGTTTTGTTGTTAATGTGTGGATTAATTTCTGGGGTCTCTAGTCTGTTCCACTGGCCAAAAAGACTATTCTTGCATCAATTTTCATTTATTTTCAGAATTTTTTAAAAATTTATCTTTTATTTCATTATTGGACCTTGGTCATTCTGGAGGAGGTTGTTTAATTTCCATGTATTTGTACAATTTGTTTTAGAGTACACATTTACTTCTATAAAGTTCTTTATTAGGATTGCTTTTCCTGCATCCTGTAAATTTTGTTATGTTATGTTTCATTTTAATTTGTCTCAAGATATGTTTGGCTTCCTTGTTAATTTTGCTCATGGCTCACTGGTTGTTCAGGGGTACTGATTAATTTCTACCTTTTTGTATTATCAAGTTATTGTCTGTGATTTTTATAGTCACACATTTATGATCAGAAAAGTTACTTGATGTGATTTAAATTTTCTTAGATTTGTTGAGGCTGGTTTTGTTTCCTTACATGCCATCTATCCTACAGAAAGTTCTGTGTGCTTGAGAATATGTATAAATTCTTGGAGGGGTGGATGATACACGTAGTGGTTAAGAAACACCCATATCTCATTTCAGAGTGCTTGGTCTGAGTCCTAACTCTCCACCTGATTGCAGCTTACTGCTATTTCATACACTGGGAGGCAATTAGGTCCCTGCCACCAATGTTGGAGATGAGATTTGAATTCTCTACCTCTCACATAAATTAAATAAATAAATTCATGGAAAATGGAATTAAGGTATAAATTTAATTTAGCACAAAATGTTTTGAAATTCATGAATTTTTTCATAAAACATATTCCATAAACGCTAGTCTCTAATATTCCTAATTTAACTGATAAAAGCTTACCAGACAAAAATACAAAGAAAAAAAAACTTGGGGCCAGCGCCACGGCGCAATAGGCTAATCCTCTGCCTTGCGGCACCAGCACACTGGGTTCTAGTCCCGGTTGGGGCGCCGGATTCTGTCCCGGTTGCCCCTCTTCCAGGCCAGCTCTCTGCCATGGCCCGGGAGTGCAGTGGAGAATGGCCCAAGTGCTTGGGCCCTGCACCCCACGGGAGACCAGGATAAGCACCTGGCTCCTGCCATCGGATGAGCGCGGTGCGCCGGCCGCAGTGCGCCGACCGCGGCAGCCATTGGAGGGTGAACCAACGGCAAAGGAAGACCTTTCTCTCTGTCTCTCTCTCTCACTGTCCACTCTGCCTGTCAAAAAAAAAGAAAAAAAGAAAAAAAAACTTAGCAGACATTTGAAACATACATATTTATGGAGTATTATGCTTTATGCATTATAAATTGTGAAATGTCCAATCAAGGAACATATGTCTATTTCTTTAAACATTTAACATTTCTTTATTGAAAAATATGAAATGTTATCCTGAATTTGCAGTTGGTGTGTTGTTCCGAATGGGGATGAGGTAGGCTCAAACTTCTTGTCTTGCGCCCACCAATGAAATGATGCTAAGTTATGCCTAGATCCCACAGCTTACCTTGGTAGCCTCAGGGAAGGACCAAAAACCACCCTGCTGTACTGTGTACACTGCTGAGGTTGACTAACTGCCCAATACCACTCTAATACCACTCTTTTCAGTCATCGGTTATCCTGGCTGGGATATACCATTGAGCAACTACAGCCATACAGTTTCACTTGTCACTGAAGTAGGTCCTGAAGCTCTGTCTTGCAGGCATGGCTTGGGACAGTCATTATTTGGATCTGCTCATTGTTAGGTTCTATTATTCTGGCATTGAAACCCAAAACAGCACTGTAGTTTCTTCCTGCTTGTTCAAGGCAGACCTTCAGCTATTCATGAACTAGATGGGTTACACTTGAGTCTAACATTCATAAGTCCCTATGCAATATTGGGGGTGCACACAAGGTCCATGTGAGAGTGTAGGTCTCTGCTTGATATTGGGGCAATTCCAGAGACGCTGCTCATAGGCATTTGTTTAGGGATGTGGACCATTAGGACCTGCCTAGTTTTGGGATTTATAGTCAACTATTGAGTACAAAGTCACTACCCCATGGCTCCTTATTTATTGTCTTCCCAAAGTTGGAAGCAATCCCCTTATTCTGATGGTATTGGAAGAGATATTTTGTATATGTTCACAGGTCCAATTTCTCTAAACTGTAACTCAAGTCCAAGATTTTTCTTATTGATTTTCTGTCCCAATAGTTTATCTACTTCCGAAAATGGTATATTTAATTCTCCTATTTTGTACTTCTGTCTCCCTTCAGAGACACATATTAATTTATACATTTAGAACTTAGTATACATATTATTTATAATTGTTATATTCTCTTCATTAATTGACTCCTTTATTATTATGTAATGGCTTACTTTGTCTCTTCTGACAGTTTTCATCTTAAAATCTATCTTTTTCTAAGTATATCTATCCTATTGTCTCTTGGTTTCCATTTTCATGAAATATATTTTCTCCCTTCACTTTCAGTCCATGTGTGTTCTTCAAGGTAAAGTGAATCTCTTACAGGTGGTAAACAGTCCAGTCTTCTTTTTTAAAAAATCTATTCATGCACTCTCTGTGTTTTGTTTTGAGAATTTAATATATTTGCATTTAAACTAATTATTCATATATAAATATTTACCATTGCATTTTGTTAGTTATTTTCTGTTCTTTTGTTATATCCTGATTTCATACAGTGACATGTTTTGATTACTTTATCTTTTGTGTATCAAGTGTAGATTTTTTTCTTTGTGGGTATCATGAAGCTTACTTAAGTCATCATGTAGTCACAATAGTCTATTTTTAGCTGATAACAACTAGACTTTAATTACATATAAAATCCCTAAACATTTGATACCTCCATTTAAAATTTTTGTGAGTCTTGGTTTTCAGTTTTGTGTGGTTTTACCCATTAACAAGTTATTGCAATTCCTATTATTTGTAATATTTCTGTCTTTTAACATTTTTATTCTATTTATGTGAAAGGAAGAGTTACAGAGAGAGAGGGAGAGTCAGAGAAAGAGAAAGAGATCTTCCATTTGCTGGCTCACTCCCCAGATGGTTGCAATGACCAGGGCTGAGCCAAGTTAAAGCCAGAAGCCTGGAACTCCATCTGAGTAGTCTATATCAGGGTACACACATTTAAGGCTACACAGGCCAGCTTCAGATGCTCACATGGTAGTGGGGACAGATGCTAATTGGTAACAAGGTTAATGTATAATAGCATGAACAAAGTACAGGCGACTGTTGGATAGGCACTCTATGAGAACACATGAGGCATTGAGAGTCAGTGATGGGTTGGCTGATTTGCTCAAGAGCAGAGATACAAGAATTTTATATATTTATTTTCTTATTCTTACTTATGGGTAGTAACCATTCTAGTTGGAGCATGATGACATCTCACTGTGGTTTTCATTTATATTTCCCTGATGGCTAGTGACCCTGAGTAGTTTTTCATGTATGCCTTGAACATTTGTATTTCTTCTTTGAAAAATGTCTACTTATATCCTTTGCCCACTTCTGAACTGGATTCTTTGTTTTGTTTAACATCCAAAGTTCCTTACACATTCTGTATATTAATCCTTTTAATAAAGGATGCATAATTTGCAAATATTCTTCCCATTCTACTGGTTGTCTTCACTTTGTTCACAGCAAATGTATGCCGTGCAGAAATTTCTTACTTTGATATAATTTCATTTGCCTACTATATATTTTATATCCTGTGCTTTTGAGATCTTCCCCAAGAAGTCACTGTTTAGGTCACTGTCTTAGAGTATTTCTCTTATGTTGATATTTCTTCTAGTAGTTTGATAGTTTCAGTTAGAAAATTTATATTCTCAATCTGTTTTGAGTTGATTTTTTTATATGGGGTATAAGTTAGGGATTTTGTTTCAAACTTCTGCATGTGAAATCCAATTATCCCAACAGCATTTATTGAAGATAATATTCTTTATCCAGAGAATATTTTCAGCACATTTATCAAAAATAAATTACTGAAGATGAGTGGATTTATTTCTGAAGTTTCTGTTCTGTTCTGGTCTACGTGTGTATTTTTATGCCACTACCAAGCTATTTTGGTTAAAATAGCTGTGTGGTATATTTTGCAAACTTATATTCTGATACCACTGGCTTTCTTTCTATTGCTCAAGATTGCTTTGAGGGGCCGGCGCCGTGGCTCACTTGGTTAATCCTCTGCCTGAGTTGTTCCTCTTACAGTCCAGCTCTCTGCTGTGGCCTGGGAGGGCAGTGGAGGATGGCCCAAGTGCTTGGGCCCTGCACCCGCATGGGAGACCAGGAGGAAGCAACTGGTACCTGGCTTTGGATCGGTGCAGTGCAGGCCATGGTGGCCATTTGGGGAGTGAACCAAAGGAAGGAAGACCTTTCTCTCTGTCTCTCTCTCAAACTGTCTATAACTCTACCTGTCAAATAAAAAGAAAAAAAAAGATTGCTTTGAACATTCAGGGTTTTTATGTTTTCATATGAACTTTAGGATTTTTTAATAGTTCTATAAAGAATGTTATTGGTATTTTAGGATGGGTATTGCATTTAATCTGTAAATTGTTTTGGGTACTATGAGCACTTTGATAATGCTAATTTCTTACATCCATGAACATGATTTTTTAGTTTTTTTTGTGTTTTCTTCTTTTGTGTTTTGTAATTTTTATTTTAGATGTCTTTTATATCCTTTGTTATATTTATCCCAAGCATTTACATATTTTGTTGCTACTGTGAAGGGGATCATTCTAATAAATTCTTTCTTATCCAGACTTTTTTTCATGTATATGGATGCTACTGATTTTTGTGTGTTGGTTTTGTATTCTGCTACCTTGCCAAATTCTCTTATCAGTTCTAGTAGTCTCTTGGCACAGTCTTTTGGGTTTCATATAATAAAGAATCATGTCATTTGCAAAATGGGATAATTTGACTTTTTTCTTTCCAGTTTGTATACAGTTTATTTTTCTTGACTAATGGTCCTGGCTTAAACCTCCAGAGCTATGTTGAATAAAAGTGGTGACGGTTGGCATCCTTGTCTGCTTCCAGATCTTTGTGGAAATACTTCAGGCTTTTCCCCATTCAATATGATGTTGCCTGTAGGCTTGTCATATAGAACCTTTATTTTATTGAAGTATGTTCCTTCTACATCCCATTTTAAGGTTTTTCTTATGAAAGAATGCTATATTTTATCAAATGCTTTTTCTGCATCTACTGAAATAATCATGACTTTTATCCTTCATTGTGTTCATATGATGTATTCATATTTATTGATCTGTGTATGTTGAAGCATTCCTGTATCCCTGGGATAAATCCTATTTGTAATGATGGATAATCGTTTTGATGTGGTGTTGGATTTGATTTGCTATCATTTTATTGAGGGTTTTTGCATCCATGTTCATCAAGGATACTAGTTTATAGGTTTTTTTTTTTTCCGGTATATTCCTGTCTGGTTTTGGAATTAAGTTAATGTTGGTCTCACAGAATGAATTTGGAACGGTTCTGTCCCTTTCATTGTTTGGAATAGTTTGAAAAGTGTTGGTATTAGTTATTCCTTAAAGTTTAGTAGAGTTCAGCAGTGAAGCCATCCAGTCCTAGGCTCTTCTTTGTTGGGAGACTATAAACGATTTCATCTCAACCTGGGTTATTGGTTTGTTCAGATTTTCAATATCTTCACATCTGTATTTTGGTAAATTTTAAAGTCTAGATATCTATTCATTTCCTTTAAATTTTTCCAATTTGTTGGTATATAGTTGTTCAGAATAGTTCTTAGTAATTCTTTGTGTTGTTGTGCTATCAATTGTAATAAGTCCTTTTTCATTTCTGGTTTTATTGATTTGAGTCTTCTCTCTTCTTTCCCTGGTTAGTCTGGCTAATGGTTCATCAATATTGTTTACTTTTTTTTTCGAACAACCAGCTCTTCATTTCATTAATCTTTTATATTTTTAAATATATACTTTCTTTATTTCTTCTCTAATTTTTATTATCTCTTTCCTTCTGCTAATTTTGGGTTTAATTTGTTCTTGTTTTTCTATGTCCTGGAAATATATTGTTAGATTATTTGATCCCTTCTTCCTTTTTTTTTTGATGAAGTCACTTTTTACCATAAATTTTGCTCCTAACACTGTTTGTGCTGTATCCCATAAATTTTGATATGTTTCCATTTTAATTAGTTTCAAAGTATTTTTAAATTTCCCCTTTGATTTCTTCAATTATTCAGGAGCAAGCTGTTCAATCTCCATTTATTTGCATAATTTCTAGAGTTCATTGTGGGATAAGGAAGGCTGATATCACTGCCATTTTTCTGATATTACTTATCCACACATTCCATTCTATTGTTAGTTATTCACATTTAGTGCATATTCTTATCTTCTCTTATTCTCTGTCAACATAACTAAATATCAATTTTGTTGAAATATTGACTTTTCAAATGATTGATTTTTTAATTTTAATGCTTTTATTGTTTTTCTATACAACTTTGTTTTTCCCCCTTTAATATGTGTCATTTCCTTTATTCTGCTAGCTTTGAGTTAAGTATACTTTCCCTTTACAGTTCTTGAAAGCATATTTTTAGTTTACTTACTTGAGATCTTTATTCTCTTTAAAGTATATTCTTAGAGAATAATTTAGGCTCACATCAAAATTGAGTGGAATGTATGGTGACTTCCCATATACCACCTGCTACTAGATGTGCACAGCCTCTCCTATTAATATATGCACCAGAGTAGTACATTTGTTACAACTGATAAGTCTACATTGATGCATTGTTATCATAGGTTACATTAGGGTTTGGTTTTCATGTCATACTTTGCACTTGTTTTGCAAAATGTATAATGACATTCATCCATCATTATAGTATCTTATGAAATAGTTTCATAGCACTGAAAATCCTCTATATGTCTTCAGTTCATGCCTCGCTCTGCTCCCTAACACTGGAAACCACCAATCCTTTTACTAGCACCTAAATTTTATTGTTTTCAAAATGTTATATAGTTGAAATCATAGTTGTAGCTTGTTCAGCTTGATTGACATCTTTCACTTAGTAATACTCATTTAAGTTTCCTCCAAGTCTTGACTTTACAGTTCATTTCTTTTTAGCTGTAAATTGTATTTTATGTCTGAGTGTACCAAATTTTATTTATCCATTCACCTCCTGAAAAATACCTTGGTTGCTTTTAAGTCTCAACAATTATGAATAGAGTTATTATGAACATTTGTGTACTGGTGTTTTAAGGAACATATGATTTCATTTCATTTGAAACAACAACGTGATACCACTACATACTTATCAGAATGGCTGAAATCCAAAACACTGACAACACCAAATGCTGGTGCAGATGTGGAGCTACAGGGAAACTCATTCATTTTGGTATGAATACACAGTGGAATGGACACTTTGAAAAATAGTTTGGCAGTATTTACAAAGCAAAACATATACTTATCGATCAAGCAAATGCACTTCTTGATATTTATCCAAATGAGATCATTCTTCTTTTTCATTGTGGGCTATAAATCTCCCTTGAAGCACTTCTTCTAATGCATTCCATTAACTTTTTGGTGATTGTGTATTAACTTAATCTCTATGTATTTTTTTAATTCCCATTGTGATTTATTTTTTCTTTTGTATTCTTGTGTACTCTTTTATTCCTCATGCCTTCTAAACACCTTCATTATCCTTGTGATTTATTGTTTGACATATCACTTGCTTGAGAGTGTGATGTACAATTTCTGTATGTGACTTTTCCAGGTTTTCCTGTTACTGATTTCTAGCTTGCTTTCTCTAGGAGCAGAGCAGATATTTTGTATGACTTAATATTTTTAAAATGTTGAGATTTGTTTTATGGCCTAAAGTATAATCTATCCCAAGGACTTTTCCAAGTGCATTTGAGCATAATGTGTATTCTGCTGTTGTTGAGTATTCTACAATGTTGTTAGAGTTAGTTTGTAGTGTTGTTTCTATCCTCTATTTCTGTATTCATCATTGTCTAGATGTTTTATCTTATTATTATTTTGTAGAAAGTATTTTTTGGACAGAGTAGACAGTGAGAGAGAGAGACAGAAAGGTTTTCCTTTTGCCGTTGGTTCACCCTCCAATGGCCGCTGCACTTGGCACGCTGTGGCCAGCGCACCACGCTGATCCAATGGCAGCAGGAGCCAGGTGTTTTTTAAAAAAATGGCTGCTATTTTTCTAGCCTGAGTTTGATTCAGGCAAAATCGAAATGATTATGTTCATCAGTTCTTCGCGTAGCCCCTAGAAAGGTTAGAGTACATATACAAAATACTTTGCAAATAAATTCTTCTTTCCTACTCTGGGACCAGAGACTAGGGTGCTCTGTGGGGAACACTTCAAAAGTGTTGCTATGCAAGCATGTGCTATAGTGAGGGCAATTGAAAACGCCATAAAGCTTTCCTACCATTGTTAATTTGCCTTTATCTTATTCAATGTTTACTTGGTTGCTGTAAACCTCTGGTACTTTTCCAGAGTTCTGACAAAAATGGTTCAGACCACTCATGTTTAGCGCTTTTTTTTATGCTTCTGTTTGGGGCCAGAGCTGGAGTTGCTTTCTCTATTAGTTTGATGATATTGTCTCTGTATTATTTTTCACATGTGCATGCGAATCTACAATTACCTTAAAATTGTGTTAAGAGAATTTTAAAATTTGTCAGAAGCATATCTGATAACCACGTCAAAAGGTAGACAAGTAATGGAATTGCTATCTGCAAACATGGGAATTTCACTGAGGTTTTTGTAATGTCAAAAAAAGGTTCTAGTTATAAGAAGAAAAGTGTAAACTTTTTAGTTATATCTGAAGCGATTAAAAGTAAATGAAATTTATGAACACACTGCATTTCCAGCACCAGGTATGTTTTATTACTTTCTACAATTTTCTAAAATATGCCTCATGAATCTTAATTTTTTATGAACATAATGTCAGTAGCCATGACAAACATTAGTATTTCTGTGGCTTCATGCAAAAAATTAAACATTTATTTCTAATTCATGGAAGAGTCTAACACAGGTGGTTTTGGTTGTAGATAGTGAGATAGCTTTCATCCACACTATCCTTCAGGAATTCAAACTCTTAGGGCTCTACTATTTTCAATAAACAGCATCTACAATTGTGTCCACAGTGGTCTCTATTCCAAATAACTGCATAGACGACTAAATAAAAGCAGTTTGAATGAGTCTGACTTTTAAATGGCCCACCTTTCACATTCCATTGGTGAGAACTTAGCACACTGCCTTATGTGATGGCAAGGGAAGTTGGGCTATGTACCCAAGAGAAAAAACGAGCTAGCTTTTAAACAGCTAGCCAGTGTTTGCCATACAAATACCTTAATATCCATACAAAAGCAAAACCCCACATTCACCTATATATTTTTCTACCCCTCTAAATAACATGTCTCTGTACATGTCACTTTTTGTCCCTAACTGGCTTTATTTTCTGTATAGGACTCAATTGTAAATTCAGCTTCCTTACTAGCATGCCAGGGGGCTTTAAAACACAGCAGCTGAATACACAATGCATTTTTGGTTCTAAGTAATTTGCTTCTTATTTTTTAGTTTATAAATCAATGTCCATCTAACAGAACATATTATTACCTCTATATTTTCCTGTCACAGAGATAGTGTATTTTGTTTATAATGGGTGAACATGGGAGAGGAAACAAGTGGAAACTATGAAGAAAGATGTAACTTTTCAGAAAGCCAGAGGGATCATGGTTGGAAAAGCTGAATTTTGATCACTGGGAAAACAGTCTAGTCTTCATTCCAGGCTGGAAAGGCTGGGGCTCCTGGGCCAGTCTTGTGGAAATGGAGTCTGTCCCCAGCTCCTAACTCACAGGTGGGTCAAGGTAGAAGATCTTGCTGAATAGAGGCTCCAATTTACAACCATATGATTCTTCCAAGGATTTAAGAAAATATTAGATGAAGAAATCAGGATGCAAAATTGTATACATGCAGGACCAGCACTGTGGCTTAGCGGTAAAGCTGCAGCCTGCAGTGCAGGCATCCCATCCGGGCATTTGGAAGAAGTTCGTGGATCCTAGCTGTGGATCGGCCCAGCTCTGGCCATTGCAGCCATTTGGGGAGTGAACTAGCAAATGGAAAATTTCTCTCTCTCTCTCTCTCTCTCTCTCTCTCTCTCTCTCTCTCTCTGCCTCTGCCTCTCTGTAACTCTGCCTTTCAAATAATTAAATACATAAATCTTTTTAAAAATTGGTATACATGCACTGCAACTGCAGAAACAGCCAACAAAATAAAGCTCTATGTGTAGTAAAAAACTGAAAAAGAAACAAACTATTTTTCTTGGGTGGTAGAACTGTAGATATTTTCCTTTTGTCTGCTTGTTTATATTTAACTCACTAATGTGTAATTACCATTATAATGAAAAAAACACTAACCTTACAATTCTCCATTTTTTAATAAAAGTTTAGAATAAGTGATAATTTTTCTGACCAAGGGCTTGTCAGCTTTTCATAGAAATGTCGCTATGTGCAAGATTTATTTACCTAGCATTTAGATGCCCATGATTTGTTTGCCCCAACTAAAAGTACTCCTTTAACCCTATTTCATTTATTGATAACTCTACAGTTTCTATATAGAAATGATCCAGGACAACAACATTGTTAGAGGGGTGACGATGAACTACAGGAATATCTTGTAGACATATTTGTATAGTAGTTACACTGTTTTTTCTTAGATTTTATGTTGCAAAAATGAAAATAAAAGGTTTTAAAAAGGTGCTCACCTTCACATATTACACTAAATTGTGGAAACACCCATTATCCATATGAAAAGAATAAGAACACTAAAGTGTAACAGTGGCTGGGGAAAGGGAATGATATATAGTGAGTGCGCGAGAGGGGCTAATGCTCACTTCCATCTGTCCTTTGGCATTACTAAGGCTTCTGGGCAAAATATACAGGGACTAATTCATCAATCAGTGAAGCAAGAAAACAAGTCAGTCTCTGTAAATAACAAAGTACCAGGGCCAACATTGTGACAAAGCAGGTTAAGCCACCAATTGCTATGCCAGTCATCCCATATTAGAATGTCTGATGTTAATGTGCCTGGGAAGATAGTAGAGGATGACACAACTACTTCAGCCCCTGTCACCTACATAGGAGATCAGGATGGAGTTCCTGGTTCCTGGCTTCAACCTGGTGCATCTGTCATTTGGGGGGTAACCCACTAGATGGAAGATCTCTCTCTCTCTCTCTCTCTCTCTCTCTCTCTCTCTCTCTCTGATTTATTTATTTATTTGAAAGGCAGGGTTACAGAGATACACACACACACACACACACACACACACACACAGAGAGAGAGAGAGAGAGAGAGAGAGAAAGGGAGAGAGAGATATCTTCCATCCGCTGGTTCACTCCCAAAATGGTTGAAACAGCCGGAGCTGGGCTGGTCTGAAGCCACCGAAGCCAGGAGTCAGTAGCTTCTTCCAGGTCTCCCACATGGTGCAGGGTCCCAAGCACTTCGGCCATCTTCTGTTGCTTCCCCAGGCACATTAGCAAGGAGCTGGATTGGAAATGGAACAGCTGGGACTTGAGCCAGTATCCATATGGGATGCAGTGTCACAGGTGGCAGCTTTACCTGCTATGTCAGAACACCAACCTTTCTCTCTCTCTCCCCCTCTCTCTCTCCTTCTCTCTCTTTCTTTAACTCTGACTTTCAAATAAATATGCAAATATTTTAAGAATGTCAACTTCACTATCTACTCACTACATTCTTTCAGTAAACCCTTCATGATACTTGAGTTTTACACACTTTCAGTGACTTCAAGAAAAGTCAGCTATGGTCATTGACTTAGCTCCAGATCCAGAGAATATCTCCAAACTATTCCTTTGTACTACCTGAGTGGGCCAGGATGACTCCAGAAGTGGCCACAATTGTTGCTACTGTGGCTTTCCTCATTTTCTTCCTTCTTTTATCCAACAGATATTTACTCTCTACTTTATTCTCTACCAAATTTACTCTCTACCAAACTCTGCACAATGTAATAAAGAAATAATGGCATTCCCATCTGATAGTGTCTCTATATGTAGAGAAAATATGGAGAGCAATCTCCAGGAGTACAGAAATTACATGCAGTAGTCTGCCCCGGAAAAGGAGACAGAGGACCTTATACAATAAGTGCTGCTTCAAATATGTCATTAAAGAACTGAAACACTCAGCAAATGGCAAAAATATGATTAGATGTCATTGGGAATATCCAGAAAAACAGTGGACAGAGATCTGGAGCTGAAGAGAGATATTTCAGCTGTGGATACATTGCTAGGTAATAATAATAATAAAAACCTGTTGTGGTATGTAGCTGTAATTCATTCATCACTGTGTCTTTTTTTTTTTTCACAGGCAGAGTGGACAGTGAGAGAGAGAGACAGAGAGAAAGGTCTTCCTTTGCCGTTGGTTCACCCTCCAATGGCTGCCGCGGTCGGCGCGCTGCGGCGGGCGCACCGCGCTCATCCGATGGCAGGAGCCAGGTGCTAGGTGCTTATCCTGGTCTCCCATGGGGTGCAGGGCCCAAGCACTTGGGCCATCCTCCACTGCACCCTGGGCCACAGCAGAGGGCTGGCCTGGAAGAGGGGCAACCAGGACAGAATCCGGCGCCCCGACCGGGACTAGAACCCGGTGTGCCGGCGCCGCAAGGCGGAGGATTAGCCTGTTGAGCCACGGCGCCTGCCTCATCACTGTGTCTTTATATTATGTTCATCATTTTATTTACTCATGCCTCTGTGCCTTTATATTTGTATTATTTATAGTTTTGTTTATAGATTTTTCTGGTTTTTGTTTATCACTAAGAACATTATGCATTTTTTAGGGATACACAATAAGAGTGGCATTGCTGAATCACAGAGTATGTGATTGCTCAGTGTTACAAAATGTTAAAAGGGCAAAGAAATTGTATCCATTTCCTTCTCAAAGTCAATATGATCCAGGGGCCAGCATTGTGGCACAGCAGGTTAAGCCATCATTTGTGATGCCAGCATCCCATATGAAAGCTGGTTCAAGTCTTGGCTGCTCCACTTCCAATCAGGCTTGCTACTAATGTGCCTGAGAAAGTAGCAGAAGATGGCCCAAGTGCTTGGGCTCCTTTCACCCACGTGGAAGATCCAGATGGAGTTTCAGGCTCTTAGGTTCAACCTGACCCATCCCCAGCTGTTGCAGCTATTTGGGAAGTCAAATGGTGGATGGAAGATCTCTTTCTCTGTCTCTTCCTCTCTCTGTAACTCTGTTTTTCAAACAAATAAATAATACTTTAAAAAACAAAGTCTATATGAATCAGATTGAACTAATTAGCTATTAGTTACTCCCCAATAAAACAACAACCAAACAAAAAACTCCTGGTCAGTTGTGATGCTAAACTTGATGATAAACAGCATTAAATATTTTTTCTCCTTATCTCTTATTTGAAAATCTTTAACTTGACCATTGTGAGTTTTGTCTTCAATTCTCCTTTTATCAGTTTTGTCTTTGCATAACAGACAAGACTTTTGTTTCCAAAATGCTGATTGCTGCTTTTATTTCTTGAGTTAAATTACTTCAGTGGATATCTATTACTTACTGAGAGTTACCAACTCAAATGCTAAAAGGGACTTACAGGAAATAGAAGAAACTTAAGAATGTATGCTCTAGAAAGTTGTTTAAAGGTATACTTTTAAAGTTTCTATATATTGAGTATTAATCCTTTATTAGATGCACATATTACAAATATTTTTCTCATTCAGTCAGTTGTCTCTTAACTCTCTTGATTGTTTCGCTTTCTAAGTAGTTTTTAGTTTGATAAAATCCCTTTAGTCCACTTTTTACTTTTATTACCTGTGCATTTGGGGTAGTATCCAAATAATCATTGCCTATACTAATGCCTTGAAATGGTTCTTTTATGTTTTCCTCTAGTAGGTTCACAGTTTTACTCACTTATTAGAGTAAGAGCTCATATATATATATATATATATATATATATATGAGCTTATATATATATATATGAGAGCTTTTATATATATATATATATATATATATATATATATATATATATATATATAAAGCTTTCAACAACAATCATCAAGTCAGGAAATGGCCAAAGGATGTGAGTAGATATTTTTCAGAAGAGGAAATACAAATAATCAATAAAAATGAAAAAAAATGCTTAGCAATTTACAGATTCAACACTATCTTCTGGTTCACTCCCCAAATGGCTGCAATGGATGGAGTTGTACTGATCTGAAGACAGGAGCCAGGAACTTCTGAGTTTTCCATGCAGGTGCAGGGATCCAAGTACTTGGGCCATCTTCTGCTGCTTTCCCAGGAGCATTAGCAGGGAGCTAGATGGGAAATGGAGCAGCTGGAATTTGAACTGACACCATATGGGATAATGGTGCTGCAGACAGTGGCTTTACCAGCTAGGCCACAGAGGCCAACCCCACCAAAGAAATTTTAAAACTAGAAACAAAAACTGTGGTATCACAATATCAGATTTCAAGATATATTACAGGGCTATTATAATCAAAACAGACTGGTACTAACATAAGAATGAGCATGTAGACCAATGATACACAATAGAAACCTAGGAAATAAATCCAGGTATGTACAACCAACTAAATTTTGACAAATGAGCTAAAGCATTCTCTGGAGAAAGGACAGTCTCTTCAAGCAGAAGTCTTAATTGAGTCCCTGCCTTACACCTTATACAAAAAATAAGTTGAAATGGATCAATGATCTTAACTTAAGACCTGAAATCATCAGACTACTACAGGAAAGCAGAGGAAATATGGCAAGACATTGGTTTAGGCAAAGAATTTTTGGGTAACACCCCAAAAGCACATGCAAGAAAAGCAAAAATTGACAAATGGGATTAAGAAGCTTCCATACAGCAAAGGACACAATTAACAAAGTGAACTGATAACTGACAGAATGGGAGAAAATATTTTCAAATTGTGCATCTGATAAAGGATTGATATCCGGAATATATAAGAAGCTCAAGAAATTCCACAACAAAGCAAACAATGCATCTAAGAAATGGGCAAATGATATTAATAGATATTTTTCAAAGGAAGAAATACAAATGGCCAACAGACACACAAAAAATGTTCAGGTTCAGTAGCCATCAGGGAAATGGAGATTAAAACAACAATGAGGTTTCATCTCATTTAGAATGGTTATTATCTAAAAATCAAAAAATAACAAATACTGGAGAAGTTGTGTTGTAAAGGGTACCTTAATTAACTATTGGTGAGAATATAGGTTTGTAAAAGTACTATGGAAAACATTATGGAGAATCCTCAAAACTATAAAAATAGATCTGCCATATTATCCTGCTATCCCACTTCTGGGAATATATCCAAAGGAAATGAAGTAAGCACATGAAAGAGATACTTGCACTTCAATGTTTATTGCAGCATTATTCATTATAGCAAATATATGGACATCAACCTAGATGTACATCAACTGATAACTGAGTAAAACAAACATAATATGTATATACAATGGAATGTTACTCAGCTGTAAAAATATTGAAATCTTGACATTTGCAGCATAATGGGTGGAACAGGTGATCATTACGCTAAGTGAAATAAGCCAGACACAGAAAGATAAATACCATGTATTTTCCTCTCATATGTGGAAGTTAAAGTACATATTCAGTAGATATAAATCTAAAACAGTGATTACTAGAGGATCTGAAGTGTGGACCATAGAGAAGTTTGTATAATGGCTACCAAAATGCAGCCAGGTGAAGGAAATGTGTCCTGGTATCCCATAGGAACACTGGGGTAACTATAAGCTGCAATAAAGGAAATAGAAGGGCTAATAACTTGGTGTGATTGGTGTGTGCTGGATACATGTTAAAATATTGTGCTATATCCTATAAAACATACAACTATTTTGTATTAACTCACAAATTTCTAAAAGATGTATTTGTTTATTGGAAAGTCAGAGTTACACAGAGAGAGAAGAAGAGGCAGAGAGAGAGAGAGGTCTTCTATCTGCTGGTTCACTCCCCAGATGGCTGCTACAGCTGGAGCTACACTGATCTGAAGCCAGGAGCCAGGAGATTCTTCTTGGTCTCCCACGTGGATACAGGGGCCCAAGGACTTGGTTCATCCTCTACTGCTTCCCCAGGCCATAGCAGAGAGCTGGATCAGAAGTGGAGCAGCTGGGACTTGAACCTGTGCTCATATGGGATGCTGGCACTGCAGGTGGTGGCTTTATCCGCTATGCCACAGTGCTGGCCCCAACCCACGATTTTAAAAATAAATATATTTAATTTATTAACAAAAACATGCTGCCCCATAGAAACATTAGCAACTCGTTCAAAGTCATTTGCCAACGATAGGCTGTGTACTGCCATCTTCCCAACTACAAAAAAAAAAAAAATGAATAGTTTCAAAAGGACACTATGCAGTCATAGCAAACATTGCTAAACTCTTAGACAACTATAGAAACTGAATCTGAGAATTACTGGTTTTAGCTGGTGACTCAAACCTAACTTCCTAGTTCAACTCAGAACTTCCCAGATTTATATCCAACGGCTTGGATAAACAAGTCAAAAGTTGTTTTCTGGTTCTTCTTTTGCCATTTCCCTCATTATAATAACACAGTGCTTCCAGCCCTTTCCCAGAATGCTTTGTAATGTTCATGCCTATGTGTCTTTGCTTGATTTGGTCAAGAAATCACTCTTTGCTGCTCAACATTTACTCATATTTCAAATTTCTAGTAATATGAGACTTCTCTGGAGCCCCCATTTAGTGGAATTAAATCTTCCCTCTTGATTATACCCTTAACACAATTTTTAAATATTTTTTAATAAAGTGATTTTCAAAGTGTGAGTTATGATTTCATCTAATGGATTATGACTCAAGTTATTAGTACTCAGCTTAAAACAAATGGAAATTAGAATAGAATGGAAAATACAGAGTCTATAGTATGCAGTAAAGGTAAGTATTATTTTATAAATCTTTTAGTTCAATTATATGTAAATGTATGCATGCACAGAGTCATGATATAAAATTTATTTTTACTGTGAGTTGCAGTGAAAATAATTTGACATAGGTGGACTAATACATTAAATTCTATCTTTTTAATATGACTATGTGAAGAGACTGTGAAGAGAAATTAAACCATCATATTCATTATTGCATTCCCAAAATATAGCCTAGCACAGAGCCTGGCACATAGTAGGTGCTTTTAATCAATTAATACTAATATTAAAAGAGGATGTGAGACCTAGCCAAAGTGTGTGAAGATAATAGACATAACACTAAAGCCAGGTCCCTTGATGTTCCTAGTTAAAAGTTCACTTATTTTTATTTGAAAGAATGAGATAGAGATAGAGATAGAGAAATAGAGAGATAGAGACAGAGAGATAGATAGAGAAAGAGAGAGATTCCATATACTGATTTACTACCCAAATTGCTGCAACAACCAAGGCTGGGCCAGGCTGAAGCCACAAGCAAGGAACTCCATCCAGGTCTCTCACATGAGTGGCATGTGTACTTGGGCCATCTTCTGTTGCCTTCCCAGGCACATTAACAGAGAGCTGAATAGGAAGCAGAGCAATTGGGACTCAAACAGGCACTCCAATATTGGATGCTTGTGTCACAAGCAGCAGCTTACCCTGCTGTACCACAATGCTTTGCCCGATGTTCCTAATTGAATATTCTCTAAGACTGTAGCAAAAATCAGGGAGTCTCATCTGGGTGAAGCTAGATGTACTTTGTTTCAGAAAAACCCAGCTTTTCTGAAACTGAATTCAGTGAAGGATTGTCTCCATAAGTCATCTGCTAAACTAGAGATCTCAAAGTCAATCTTCACTATTGCTCTGCACTGATTTACTCTCTACCTCTTGTTAGACACTTCCAATTGTTCTCCAAATCATTGTGGATTCAATTTCATGGCTTTCTGACATGACTTCTTTTCACTTCAACTGCTGTTTTGGCTTCCTTATTAGTCACCTCCCTTTAGAACCTCTGCCACATAGCCCCTAGAACAAGTCTTTTTTATTTGGGGAGGGGGGATTGCTCTAAAATTCCCATTATTTTTCCTAGTTTGCCTCCATCCCAGCCTGTCAGTCTCATCTCCATCCATTTCCCATCTTGCCCTCTCATTTATCCTTTTTATCCTCTAGTTCTGATTGCATTTTTAAGAAAAAACAATGCCACTGCCCTCTTCAGGCATTCTCATATGATTAGTTTAGGGTGGCACTGGACATCAATACTTTTTAAAAGTTCCTCAAATGATTCTAATATACAACCAGGAGTGAAACTGAACTTCTGAAATTTCCATAATATACCTTGTTATTTCAGATCTCTGTGCCTTTGTACTCATTGTTCTCTTTGCCTAACCAATTTCTGGTTTATCTCTGGATTTCAAGCCCCAGCTTGAAGATCATATCCTCTTTGAAACTTTTCCTCATGCTATGATCTACATGTGTTCTCATTCAAATTTATATTTTGAAATCCCAACCCTCATAGCAATGTTATTAGGAGGTGGACTTTTTGGGGAGAAGAGTAGATCATGGCAGTGGAGTCCTCATGAATAGGATAAGTGCTCTTATAAAAGAGGCCTCAGAGATGGTCTTCTCTTTCACCATGTGAGGACACGGAGGGAAGGCACCATTAAGGAATGAAGCAATGGGCCCTCTTTAGACACTTAATTTGTTGGTGGCTTGATCTTGCACTTCCAAACCTCCAGAATATTGGAAATAAATCTCTAGTGTTTTCATAAGTCAAACAACTTACTGTGTTTGTTATAAATTTTTGAATAGGCTAAAACATCTGATCTGATAAAGTCTTAAAATGTTCAGCTGGGCGGGCGCCCTGGCTCACTTGGTTAATCCTCTGCCTGCGGCGCCAGCATCCCATATGGGCGCCAGGTTCTAGTCCCAGTTGCTCCTCTTCCAGTCCAGCTCTCTGCTGTGGCCTGGGAGGGCAGTGGAGGATGGCCCAAGTGCTTGGGTGCCTGCATCTGCATGGGAGACCAGGGGGAAGCAACTGGCTCCTGGCTTTGGATTGGCACAGTGTAGGCCATAGTGGCCATTTAGGGCCATTCATTGAGTGAACCAACTGAAGGAATACCTTTCTCTGTCTCTCTCTCTCTCTCACTGTCTATACCTCTACCTGTCAAATAAATTAAAAAAAAATTAAGAAAATGTTCAGCAAAGAAATGGCTGATAAAAAATTTCAAGAGGCATGCTTGAAAATCCCTGCTTGAAAATCCCAAGGTTGGTAGGGTGGCTGTCCTAAGATCATCTTTTTGCTCTATCATCTTTTGTGGTCTGCTCTCATCTGATGGCTCACTAAAACAGTTCACCAGACAGAGAGATAGGGGGAAGAAACATTACTATACACTTCTTTATCTGAGGGTATGACCTGATAACTGCACACAAAAATGCTTACATCTATTTGCCTCAAACTTGGTTACACAGCTATCCTAGCTACACAATATGCTAAAAAGCGTACTCTTTATTCTGTGTTTCTATGTTCACTGCAAAGATCTTTATTATTTGTGTAATAATTATGGAGCAGATTTTGGACAGCTAGTACTATCACTTCTACTAGATGGTAAGCCTCTCCAGGATGAGCACTGTGTCTTATTCATCTCTATGTCCACAGAGTAACATAGAGCCTTGTACTGTGCCTTGTACCTGGAACTCAACAACTGCTTAGGAAGTCTGCTGAAGATGGAGTGTTATTCAATCTTTGAAGAGTCATTTACCAATTGAACACTGACTTCCATTTTCAATCTTAAAAACCATCATTGCCAGGCAGGCATTCTGTTGCAGAGGATTAAGTTTCTGTTTGGGATACTTGCATCCCATATCAGAGTTCCTGTTTTGATCCCTAGCTGCTTCATGCGTGTGATCCAGCTTCCTGCTAAGGTACTTGGAAGTTGGTGGATGATGGTCCAAGTACGTGGTTTCCTGCCACCCACATGGGAGACCTGGATGGAATTCTTGGTGCTTGGCTTTGACTTGGCCTAGCCCTGGCTGTTGTGGGCATTTAGGGAATGAATCAGCAGATGGAAGATTATCTCTCTCTTTCTTTCTCTCTCTGTCTCTTTGTGTGTATGTGTGTGTATTTTTCCCACTTTGTCATTCTACCTTTCAAACAAACAAATCTTTTTAAAAAAACTTATCATGGTCACAGAAATACTTTACCACCCGCTTTCTTCTTGGTTGAGAAGATCTTAGCAGGCCAGCTGCATGAGATCCATCACAAATTCTATGGCATCTAGCACCCAGATATCCCTTGCTTTGAGTGTCACCTTGAAATGCCTTCCTTTATAGTGCTGCTATTTACGCCAAAGAGTAATGCAGTCATAGACCAGGGCATCTCAGGGTTAAAAACAAGTTCCTTGATGATTCCAGGAAAGCTGTTTGGGTCTCCTTAGAGATATCACATGGGCCTGTAACAACCTGTTATTCTCAGACCACTTCTATTTATTTGACCTCTAGTGTAATATGATCTTTTAAAATTATTCCAAATAGATATTATTTATTTTAATTATTATTTTATTTGCTTATAGTTAAAAAGTAATACAGACTTCTTGGCAGCTAGGAAGAGGCAGCTGAGATACTTAATTTAACCTGGGGTGGTACTGCACAACCATACAGATTGCCTGAGAAGCAAAGCCTGTGACTTCCACCTTGTCACAGATAGACTCTAACTTGAGTTCCTTATAAAGTGTATGATCACTCCCAAGTTCTTCCCAAGTATACCTCCTGCTTCTCAGTCTAGTTCATGTTTCACTGAGTCCCTTCAATTTTCTTATGGTTAATTTAGTAGTTTTGTTATGAGTGAAACAGTGATGGAGAAAAGATTACCTCCATACTTTGTCTCACGAGGAAGAAGAATTTCAAAGCAGACAAGGCAAAGAGAAAAGCAAGATGTACTTAAAAGCAAGATTTATTTAAGTCAGAGACCTCCAGCCAGAGTGACTTGGAGTGGGGCTCCAAGGGAGAAAAAGCCCAAAGGGACTAGGGGTAGTAAAGTTTTTAAGCACAATTTTAGGGAAGAAAAAACTTGACAATCAGCTTGACATTCAGTTATAAGGTAAGGACAAAACCCATCAAAAGACCTGATCTGTAATCTTATTTGCTGAGAGGTGGGATAGGTAACTTGTTTTTATAGTAAACTGTAAGCTCAGAAGGAAGGAATCACTACTCCCTTGCTATTCTCATAATAAAATTGGCAGCTCCCAATGAGTGGGGCAGGCATTTTTGACCTAGCTAAAGATAACTTTTGGGGAAAGCAAGCATTTTGCACCCTCAATTTAACAATCTGCCTGCCTATTAACCTGATTACTCATGGTTTCACAGACTTTCTGACCACCACTTCCTTGTGTGAAAATGGCGATTCATAAAATGATTCCAAATGAACTGCTTATTGTGCAACTACTTAGTTTATGAGAGCCAAAATGGGGACAGAAATATGTTAAAATGGAAAGGAATGGACTAACCTTTAAGGTCACAAGATTCTAGCCTTGATAGTGATCACTGAGTGAACTTGGACAAGTCTTTTCCATTCTCTGTACTTCTGTTTCTCTATCTGTATGAATTGAAGCAGTTAATTTTGAAAAAATGCTTGAATATGTGCCCAATGTTATTAGTCTTTTACATCACTAAAGTGTTTCACCTGTACAATCTGATGGTTTTGAATATGAATTCTGGAATCAAATCACCAAGCTGTAGCTGCTTGGTGGGGGGTCAGTTATTGATTCTTTCTCTGCTTTAGTTTCTCTTGACTGGCAGCCTGGAAGAAAGGAAGAAGATGGCGTAGGCAGTAGAGTCCAGGTCCCTTAAGTCTATCTTGGGGGTACTCAGAGGACTCCCTGGATTTTCTTTCTACAGTTTTAAGGAGGCTAAGTAGAGGTAAGTGGAACTAAGGCAGCAAGTTGTGATTCATCCTTTCTCCTACAAAGTCCAAGGGAAATGGGTATCCTGCTCTCCTCTTTCCATAGCCCAAGCTCCCATCTTCATTGGGAAGACAGGGGAGTGGAAAGATGAATGCTTTCCTGTGTAGGCACCTGTTCTGTCCTGCTGTGTTACCTATGGAAACGCAAATAATCTCTCTGAGCCTTTGTTTCCTCTTTTGTAATACAAAAGGTTAGGACTAGAGATCTGTAGGAGTCTCAGTGGGCTCTCACAGTCTGAAAATTCTCCAGTGAATGAGTCCCCAACCCCCACTTGCTTGAGTTTCTAGCCATTTACAGATTGTTTACCAATTACTTCCCTAAAATCTGCATCCCTATAGCCCCAACAGCCTCCAGACAGCTTTCCTCTCCACACATCTTTACCTGGCCTGGCCACAGCAGAGTGTGGTACTCATCTGTAGCCAACCCTTGCCCTCAAAGCAGTGGCAGTCTCTCAGACTTTCTGCCTCCGAAGGCCATAGTTGAACTCCAGAACTGTCCTCCTTGGAGCACACCCGCATTGACGTCTGTGTTTCCTTTCCTTCCCTGAGACAAGCCCCCACACCCTTCCCGATCCCGCCCCACGTCCGGGCCAAGGGGAAATCGGCCTGGGGGAGGGGGCCGGTGGGCTCTGGAGAGGAGGAAAGGGAAATGCAGCCGCATTAGGCACTCCCTACTACAACAGCTTTCAGCTCTAGGGCCCTCACTCTGCTCTGGGTGCTCTCCTGGCTGGCCGCACTAGCTGCCTCTGGCTTTGCAAGGACGCTTGCCTTCCTCCAGGCTCCCCACCCGCGTCCCTCCCTCTTTCCCGGCCTTGCCCCAGGCTGCCCGAGCTTCCTCCTTCCGAACTTTGCCATCTCCTCTCACCCTTTTCCGCAGGAAGTTGGGAGTGCCTCGGAGAAGTGGAGCGGGACCTGTGGTGTCACAGGCTTGGTGTAGGGGCGCCCCAGGAACGCAGACAGCTCACCTGCTGCCAGAGGTTATCAGGGAACTGGGAACCTGGGTGAGACAGGGGTAAGCAGAGAGTGAGAGTGCTGGGAGAGACTGCCTAGGCATTGACTAGTTCCAAATCTAGGGGGAGAAGGCTGCCTGGGGCTAGCGGGGAGGGGGAAGGAGCCCTGGGGCCAGATCAAGGGTAAGAGGAGAGAGGTGAGAGGACACTGTTTAGATTCCTTGCTGAAAAACCTTGGTTCTAACTCCCTGCCTTTTCACCGGACTAAGGAGCTAAAGAACGCACGAGGGAGCGAGCGCTCCGCGCGCTGCTCCTGGCATCCTATGATGCTGGCGCCACACCAGGGTTCCTTTACTACACTGGCCTCCTGCTTCCTGCTCGGCATCCTTGGGACTCCAGGTAAGTGATGTGGTGCCTTATAGCTGCCTGAGAGCCTTGTACTTTGCTCAGCCGCTTATCCCAGAGAAGTCGGGTCAGGAGCGCTGGAAAGATGATGCAAACTCTTCATTGGCCAATGTTCCATAGCCTAATGTGGTTGTAAGCTATTGAATTCAGCGGTGGAAGAGCAAAGGGTAAGAGCCTCTAGTCCACCACTGGGGTGACCGCGGGGCAAAGGCACCAGCCTATGCCAGTCCATGTGCACAGTGTTTGGTGGGATTTTTGGCTTACTTTCTTACCAGGAAATAACACTCACTACAAAAAGATGTTAAAAGTCCCCTCATGGGGCCTTTTCTCCAAAGCTAGGACTGACCTCTCCACAGAGCCTCCATGTGGAGCAGAAGTATATCCACAAGATTCTAAGTCTATAAATTTTGAGGAACTGAGCAGGCAAAGGAAAACCAACAAACAAAACCAAAAAACAAAAAGCACCCGTGCAGTCTTTCTTAGTCCTTTGGAAAGTGTGATGAAGAAAGAAAGGGGAAAAGTTAGGAGTTTAAAATGTCAGGATTCAATTTGGTTTCTTTTGTGGAGGCAGTTATTTAAAATGTGTTGCCAGTCTTCCACCCCAATATGTTTTAAATTATATTAAAAATAATCCCATAAACAGACAAAAGTAAAGAAAGACCCAAGTAAACACACACCAACCACCTTTTGGGTGGGCCTTGGTCCTCTGGCAAGTAGGTGGCACCTGCTGCTTCAGGTGTCTTCCCAGTCCTGGAGACCATTGAAGGGCCTCAACTTTTTGCCCCAGATAAAAAGGCTGGAAGACATCCCATCTGTCTCTGCCTTTGCTGGAGTACAAGATGGCCTTAGCTGCTCCCTTTTGAGCTCGCAAAACCTTAAAGTCTTTAGAAAAAAATCTCAGATAGTCTCCCAGCAAATTCCCTTGACACAGTAGATTAGACAGTGTCTACTAGATATCAGTGGAGAGTCTGGATAGTTTATTTTTCAGTTTCCACCTGTATTTAACTTCAGCACCACTTTCTGTAGTTTCCCCTCTTACCCTTACAGGTTCTGTGTTGAACCTAACTAATTCTTACATTAGGTGCCAGGATTCAGGGTTGTCACCGTGTGTCCTGGATTGAGTATTTCAACTCTTTGGTCTTCTAAAAGTCCTTTGGGATCATTTATTCCATCATAGTGGGAAATGATCATATACAATGTGATAATATATTATTCAGCAACTCTTTATTTCTTGGATTCAGTAGAAGAATGTAAAGAGGGGTAGATATTTGAGTAGCTGGTCTTTTATCTTGGCTGTTCCATAAATCCACTGTGCCACAAACTCTTTATGTATACTTCTTCTCTGAGCCTTGATTTACCTTTTTTTTAAATGGATCACATTTTTCTTTGTCTTTTTTCTTCATTGTTGAAGAAAAAGAGTCATGTAAAAAAGAATAAATCATATATCGATAGGAAGGAGATACAATTCGCTACGGATTAGAGATGGAAAGAAAACACTTTACTGTGAAAATTGAGTCTAAATCCCCTTTCTCATAGAATGGCTTCACTGGGTACTGATTACAGTCATTAAGAAGTTACAGAAATGTCACCTATGTAGTGATGGTTAATTGTATTACTATCTCTCAAATTAAAAAAAAAAGGAAAAGTCTAAAAATGTATGTTCTTGATTTTGGTTTTGGAAAGATTCTACAATTAATTGTTAAGAAATTGCTTTCAGAAACTTCTAGAAGAGAAATCTACAATCGTTATCATATTATTGTTGGTATACTGAAGATAGGACTTGCCAGAATAACAGCTGCTTTCTTCAATAGGATTCTGGAATGGAAGCAAAGAGAAATGGAGATATAGAATATTGGGGCTTTCTATGATATTGAGTACAATAAATTTATGATGATTTTTAAATGTTTAGAATAACCTCAAAACCATTGGTTAGAGGGTAAATTGATGTTGAAATTTTAGAATGGCCACAGGTCTAAAGGACAATCTCTGTAGGAGGACAAAAATGCTTGGCTTTGGTCTCATTCTTGTCAATATTTTTATATTTTAATAAGAAGGTTATATCAATGGAATAATACATAATCAGAAGAAAAGTAGAAAGAAGATATAGTCATTTATATAATTGGGATACAAAAGGGCAATATAATTTTTTAAAGTTTATTTTTATTTTATTTGGAAGCAGAGAGGGAGAGAGACAGAAAGAGAGACCTTTTATCTGCTGGTTCACTCCCTAAATGTCCACAACAGCTAGGTATGGGCTAGGTCGAAGCCAGGAGCCAGAAACTTCATCCTGGTCTCCCACATGGGTGGCAGGAAACCAGTTATTTGGACCATCTTCTGCCGCCTTCCAGTGGGCAATAAACAGCAGGATGCTAAATTAGAAACAACACTCTGATATAGGATGCCATTGTATCAAGCAGCCGCTTAACTTCCTGGGCCACAATGTTGGCCCTACAACAGGCATCTTCACTGCTGGGCCAAATGCTGGCTCCAGCAATATGAATTTTACTATGCATAAACACAAGCTCTAATTGGGGTGCCCTTTCTCTAAGAAACAAGAGAAATAAATAAACCTTTAAGGACAAAATGAGGAAGAAATGATTTATTATGACACATTTTTGGGAAAAAACACTTTTCTGTTGGTTTGCACATGTAATATACTGTTGTCTTATATAAAACTTACAAGTATGTAATCACATTTTTATTTTAGATGATCTTGAATGAACAGTGTCTGCACCACGAAAAAGGCATTAATACCACTGTCCTCTTCACTGATCAGATCATGCCCAGCATCCTATAGCCTGACTTTGTACCTCACACTTTCAGAGGTACACTGATAGACTACAGCATTTTCAGAAAAGATTAAACAGGGTGGAGAGTGTCTTTGAAACATCTTGTAAGGAACAAAGAATCTGGTGACATTTGGCTGCAAGAAGAGGTTTGAGGAAATGATTTGTGATGGGGGTATGAAAGTTGTTTCAAACTATCTGAAAGGTCTAGTCACACTCAAGAACATTCTGATCATCCTACTTGCTCCAAATGAAACAGACCAGCTTGGGGGCCAGACAACTCCCACCACTGGGAGTTTTCAGACAAGAATACACGTTTCACAAGAAATAAAGTTCCTGCTTCTTCCCCATGATAGTCTTGATGATATTTGAGATATCTTACTACTGTAGGCTAAACAACCCCTTGCTCTTCAATTCCTTCTGATGTAAGATGGCTCTGAATCCTTTCCGCTTCTCAAGCATCCATCTCTAGGCATGATTCTATTTATTTCTGTCTCATTTAAACCAGAGGATAAGAGACTTTAGACATGAAAAAACAAAACGTATTCTTTCTACCTGGCAATATTGTCAGTCCATACTATACTCTCTAGCAATGATGGGGAAGAATTAAGACAGAAGCAGTTGAAGGAATGCAAGTTTGGGAGGTCTGTGGAATCTCAAATGGATTTCTTATTTGTCAGTCAAGGATTATGTGAGCTCATTAAGTAGTGACTGCTGTACATACATACAGTTGGAGTTTTATACAAACAGTATAAGGCAGAGGAAAAATTGCTAAGTACAATTAGCTGAGACTTAGCCCTAGTGATTTTCAGAGCAAAAATCTATGATGCCTGCAGGGGACTCACATTCCTAGGTACCTGCCTTCTTACTATTTCAAAAGGCCAAAATAGAAGTTAGCTATTTCTTAAAGATAGATGTTATTTTTCATGGTGGTGGGCTGAAGCAAATTACGGCGGTTTAGATCAAAGTTTCTAAATTGGAAACTTTTTGAAAAATCAAGAAATGTGTTTAATTGAATTTGATAGGTCTCCTGCCTAAAGGCAAAATAAGCTGGAATCTTAAAGATTTCAGCTGCATCTAAAAGTTTCAACTTCCTTCGCTTCTGTCGGGCAGGCAAAAACAGGGACACTGAATCTCAGTCTCTGTGGGGAAAGTGGAGTTGAGCAGAGGCTTGCTTATTGTAATGATTCAGGGTCCATTATTATATTTTCCTTCTTTTTGTTGGCCCAAGACTCTTTTTTTTTGAAGTCAGGACAGAAGCGCAAGAAGTTGAAACTTTTAGATGCAGCTGAAATCTTGGAGATATGCAACTGGCCCAAGGCACACAGTAAGCATCATTCCACATTTGTGGGATGCAGATCCATCTCCTCAGATTGGGCCTAGTGTTTCTGGTTTCAGGTTGGAATGCTGTACTTGGCACTCCTGAGCTGTAGGGTTTCAGAAAGGGGGATGAGCAGGAGGCCAAATGAGTTAAAATTAGTTCAAATAGAGGTCACTATACCTGCACCTGCTTTGTCCTCCAACCAAAGCAGCTTTTTTCTTATTTATTTGATGTATTGAGTTTTGATGTGGGAGTTTATTTGAAATGCGGATCCAAATGCTAGAATGAAAAAGGGAACAAGTAGACACCCACTGGAGTATATGATCATTAAGGACTTTTCAATTTCTCAGAGTTTGTGAATTCTCAAACATTGATTCTGAGGGAAGCTGGAATATCCAAGTAGTACTAGATCTTATGGTGTTATTCCTGTCCTTTCCTTTTCTATTTGAAGGCACAGTCCCATTAAACAGTAAGATTTTTAACTTAATGACTTGGTACTTAAAGTGCCACAAAGTTTCTTGGAACTGTTCAAGAGCCAGACATTTATTCTGGAACCATAGAATCAAATATTCACATTCCTTGTGCCACTTATAGAATCATATGGCCACAGAGAGTCAGAGATGCAAGGTACATCTTAGTTATCTTGGACAATCCAGTGTAACTGTTGTCACAGCATTACTATTAATTGGTTCTAAATTTGGGTGATAAATTATATGGTCACCCTACTTTGAAGACTACTGGTCCTAACCTGTTCTGGAAACTAGAAGCCTGTGTAGAGCAAGAGACTTGCCCAAGGTCACACAGCAACTTAAAGGCATCTCTTGTAATCTGGTTAGAGCCACATACCTGATACATTGGTTAACATTGATCTGGTAAAATAAATATTTCTTTTTAATTTGTCTTGAAGAATTTCCCACCAAACACTCTTTCACCCACTTCCCAGTACTGCTCTGAAAATCCACTAGGCCCAACCTGAAAATTTGTTGTTTCCTAGATGTACTTTCCCAAAGATTATCAGATCAAAGAGTTATGCCAAGAGCTGTATTACTTCTAGAATTTCCAGGAATTTCTTGATGCAAGTGTTAAGGTAGCTAGGTAGATATTAACCTATGTGTGTAAGAGGGGCAAAAGAAATGGGAATTTTTAAGGAAAATGGAAATAAAGTAGAAATTTTTAAAGAAAATGAAATTTTGTACCATAGACCCAGGAAACAAGCCCCCAACACAGACCAGCAATTACATCTGAAGCAACTGCTCTTGTTCAGTAACCCTCTTAAAATGGGTTTTAGCCCCCTCCCTGGGGGCGTCTCAGGGAATCCCCCTGTCCTGTGCCAAGGGGGTTGTAAGGTCTGGTAACATTTTTCTCTTGTGTGACAACAGCACTTGAGCAGCTGATTTCCAGTAACACAAACAATACTGGAAAGTCTGGCTACCAGACAAGTCTCTCTCTTCAATGGAGACTGTATTTCCTCACTTCTTTGTGGAGCCCAGTTCCCTTCCTGGTGTGAATTCATTTCAGCAGAATAATAGACTCCTGGCCACAGGCAGGAGACTGTGAAAAAGATTCAAAACTTAGTCTTTTCCTTATCTCATTCCTTGTCCAGTTCCTGCTTTTACATCAGTAGCATAGGAGACAATTTGTTCCATTGCAGGAAAACACTGTTGAAAACTTCATGCTTATGTTCAATTTGTATCTTTTCTCCCTATGACTACTACCCACTAACCCAAAATGTAAACCCCTACTGTGGGCTGTGCACAATCTAATTTGATTTATTCTCTCCACAGTATCATCACAGAGATGTGAATATGGAAGGAAGTTAACATTTATTAAGTATCTACTATATGCCAGAACACTTTAATAGCTTATTTAATCCTCATTGTAAGAACATCACAAAACACACCAAACACTGGAGTTAGAGAAAATTTTTATTGTTAGGTGGAAGAAGCCTGACTGGCTGGGCGGAGAGGGCGAGGGGGTAGGTGAGAGATCAGGAGAGAGCACAGGTGTGGGAGAAACAGGTCCTGTTATACCTTTACAGGGAGCAGGGAAATAGGAGCAGTGAATCCCATTCGGATGGAGGTGGGACAGACACCTGTGGTTGGGCCACTTGGTCACCTGGCTTTTAGCAATGGCAGCAGGGGCTAGAGTCTAGGATGGTCCGGGTCCTAGATTGTGCCACAGATAAGACTTGCGTCATTTTACTAACACTCACAATTCCATTAAAGAGGAAACCGAGGTACAACAGGGATAAGCGATTTGCCCCAAACAGGCAGATGGTAAGTGGCAGACACATAATTTGAACTGAGGCAGCACTCATGTTCTTAAGCAGTAAGCTGCACTGCTCACATCTCCTGGTCCTCCTGGCTGCCTAGCACCCCTCCCCGACCTTGATTTTTTTTTAACAGTGAGTTTAGGCCTGAAATTCAATTAACTCCTACCTCCCTTTCCCCTAGTAATTAACAATGAAGCTTTTTGCAGGAGGATGAAACTTTAAAAACTGTGGTAGCAAGTGAACAGGGGGAGGGGTGAGCAGGATGGAGAAGATTCTAATCTCTGCAAGGCTCATTTTTAGTCCTTTGTTATTCCTTTGGCTGCTTCCAACCTCTGGACTGCCTTTGGTCACAGACAGGTCCAAACTTGGCCCCAGCCTGGCTGCCATCTCCGGATGAGGAGGAAATCTACGGATGCTAAGTCTATTTTCAGATCCTACCCACTTTAGCTTTGCTTCTCCAGATAGGTTTCCTTGGATCTTCCTGTGTTCTTTCCTAATTGTGGGAAAGACAGTGTCAAGGAAGTAAAGGGGGATGTTTGCTCATGATCAGGGATTGTTTCAGAAAAGGGGTCAAGGTAGTGTGACCTACAATACCTAGCCAATTTTCTGTCTTTCTCTTCCTATTTCATCCCTGATATGTCTCAGTTCCTTTCTGTGTCCTTTCTTCCTCTTTCATCACAAAAACCTCTATCCCCCGTTCAACCAGGCTCCACTGATTGTATTTTTTGGAGAAAGAGATGATTCGATTCTGGGTCAACCTTTGTCATGTACTCATTCTGTAACATGAGAGTCTCTTTCTTTCTCTCAGTTTCAATCTCATTGTTTGTAAAATAGGAGAGTTGGACTAGAAGCCATTGTTGAAATATCCAACTGCTTTAAAGCAGTGAGTTCTGCTCCATCTTACTCTCCTTTATGTGTATTTTTCAGTGTTCCCCTGACTGCCTTTTCTTTTCTTCCCCTGATTTTCCAATGTAGTAATAAGGAAATAAAACTCACTTTTGGATTAGAATTGAGGATTTACACCAGAGCCTATGAGTTAAGGCAATTTTAAACAGTATCATCTAACGCAATACCATTGAAAAATTTCCCTAAAAACTCATGTGGCTATCCAGATTAAATGAAAGCAAATTTTACGTAATTCATGGGCACTGTTAAGTACTGTTTTCTGACTATGCTGTGGTTGTGAATGTATATCATTATATATAGAGATGTATAACCCCAGATAACTCATATAATGGATATGTGGGATAATTTGTATACAGTGTTAAATGAAAAGATGTGTATTTTACACTGTGTATTCAATCTGGCATTATAAACATGTCCTGGGCAGGGTGAATAAAAACATGCAGTCACGAAAAAGTAGTTGTTCATAAAGCCTAGATTTTATAAGTAGTCTTCAGAAAGTTCATGGAAAATGCATATTATGAAATATTTATGTATAGATTTCAAAAAGTTTTGCTCTAAACAGACTTTTTAAAAAAAGATTTATTTATTTATTTGAAAGGCAGAGTTACAGAGAGGGAGAGGCAGAGAGAGACAGACAGAGAGAGAGAGGTCTTCCACATGCTGGTTCACTCCCCAGATGGCTGCAACAGCCAGATCTGAAGCCAGGAGCCAGGAGCGTCTTCTGGGTCTCCCATGCAGGTGCAGGGGCCCAAGGACTTGGGCCATCTTCTACTGCTTTCCCAGGCCACAGCAGAGAGCTGGATGGGAAGAGGAGCAGCCACAACTCAAATTGGTGCCTATATGGGATGTTGGCACTGCAGGCGGTGGCTTTACTGCCACAGTGCCAGTCCCACAAACTTTTACTTTAAATCAATTTTCCACAAACTTTTTGAAGTCCCATTGTATATTCAAACTAATTATAGACCATATACAGAAAGAATTGTGATACTTTATTTTATTAGGGGAGAAAATCACTCATGATGTCAGATTATTAAGAATGTCAAATGAGTAAAATTTATAAGTAGGAATATCATCTAAGTGGATAAAATAATTTTAAGCAGGCATGTTATAGCTGGAGGAGAGTATCTGTTCTTGTCCCACACTGAAAAGGAATTTTCTAATCAGACAAAAGAGTGAACAGAAGTGAAGGTTGTATTGAATGTAGGGAGCCTCCTGATGCAGTAGTCAGTAGCGGGGGCCTCCAAGTCAGGTGTCCTCCCCCTCCTGCTTACCTTGCAAGTTCAGGCTTTTAATCACACAAAAAGGCACCAAAAAGGATCAGTTGGGCAGAAAGGGTCATAGGAATACACAATTTTTTTGGTCACACTAATTTTTCGTATGTTGTGGTTAATAGCTACTCAAGGAGACACATAGGGAGACAGAGATAGAAATTCGTGCCAGTCAGCAGGTAGGGATAACAACCAATCAGGAAACTGTGGGTAGAAATTATTATCCAATCATCAAGCATTGGGTCTCGTTGGCACTACTAGGCTATCTCTAGCAAACACCCAGTTTTATGATGAAGTATGTGTAGCTAGAGACCATCCCCAAGAGGGAAGAAATATTCCTTTTTCTTTTCTGTTGAAGGAACCTTGGCCCCCTTTTCCGTTCTAACAGGGACTTAACTGCATATTAACTCATTTAACTCCTCACAGCTGTAGAAATTGGAAACTATTTTCTCTGGTACAAAAATGTTGGCGATTTCAATTGGAAATAGATCCAACAATATGTAGAACTCTTCCCAGATGTCATGATAAGGTTGAGGCAGAAGTTCTTTTTATTTTCATTTTCTGTGAGAATAGAAACAGTTGAAGAAATGGCTGGATACTGAGGGTGAGAATGTGATGGGCCAGTCTGGGTCAACTTTATTTCCAAAAATGCAGGTTTACCATAGGGAATGAGAGAGGTTTAGACATTTGATTCCCAAAGTTACAAGATAGAAAGGCTAACAATCAAAACTGCTAAATTAACAAAAAAATATTTATTTTTATTTGTTTGAAAGGCAGAGAAAGAGAGAGAAAGTAATAGAGACAGAATGAAATTTCCTATCCACTGGTTCATTCCCCAAATACCTGCAATATTCACAGATAGGCCAGGTTGAGGTTGCAAGCCCAGTACACAACCTAGATCTTTCCAAAAGATGGCAGGAACCCAAGTACCTGAGCCACCAGCTGCTACCTCCAAGGGTACACATCAGCAGGATGCTGGAATTGTGAGTAGAGCCAAGACTCCAAAGTATTCTCTCTGATATGAGATGTGGTTGCTCCAAGTGGCATCATCTTACACTTCTCCAAAACCCTACTCTAAAACTTTTACCATTGAAAAAAAGATTGATGAATAAGTAGTACTTGTACACACAGGCACAGCACAATATTGCAACACATGCATACAGTGTAAAATCAGGCATTCATCATCTCTATCTCTCCACCCTTTCTCCATGTTTGGAGCCTACCAGTTCCTCTTCAGTTCCTTATGTAGTGCATAATACACTTTGTGGACTATGGTCACTGCACTGTGCTATGGAACACTAGACATTGTAACTTCTTTCTAACTGGGTCTTGGTACTTGTTTTCCAACTTCTGTCCCCCACCCTCGTCATGAGCAATCATCGATTCTAAGTTTAGATCAAATTTGTAACTTATTGTTAAAGGGATCCTATAAATAAGATCAAGTGTCTAATATAATAATAGATAGAATTAAAAAAAAAAGAGAATGTTCCAACATGGGAAGAAGTCCACAAAGTCTCTTAGAATAACAATCACTTTAAGTAGCACTTTGACCTCAGAATCAGCCCTTAAGGCATTCTAGTCTGGCTGAAAAGCCCATGAGAGCATTTCAGGTATGGAAAGCCAAGACACTGTGGTGAAAAAAAAATGTCCTACTTGAAGGATCTCTATGAGATCAGAGAAGGATGTACTTTTCTCTGAAGGGAAGAGAGAACTTACAGTTTGTTTATGGCCTTGTCTAAATACTGATGGAGATTGAGGATTCAAAAGCTTCCATAGCCTTGGCAGCTCATGTCAAGAGCCTCGAGTGATCACTAACACCATACATAAGAGTGTTAATTGTTAGACCAGGTTAAGCACCTGGCTCCTGCTATCGGATCAGCGTGGTACGCCGGCCGCGGTGGCCATTGGAGGGTGAACCAATGGCAAAGGAAGACCTTTCTCTCTGTCTCTCTCTCTCACTGTCCACTCTGCCTGTCAAAAAAAAAAGAATAAAAAAATTAACAACAGGAGTTACTGTGCACTAATGTCCCATGCAAGACCTCTGTCCTCAATGAGGTTTATTATGAGAATTAACTGTAAAACTTTTTATCAAACAGTTTTGTGTGTGTGTGTGTGTGCAAATTGTTAAAATCTTTACTTAGTATAGTTGGTCTTCTGTGTATAAAGTTAATTGAAAATGAATCTTAGTGGAGAATGGGACTGGGAATGGGAGAGGGAGGAGGAGATGGGGTGGGATTGGGCTGGGTGGGTAGGTATGTTGGGAAGAATCTCTATATTCCTGAAGTTGTGCTTATGAAATTTCTACTCACTAAATAAAAGATTTCTTTGGGGAAAAAACCTGCCTTGGACATATCACAGAGATCTTGCAAGTATCAAGTAAAACAGTTTATGGGAAAGTGCTTATAAGCACTTAATTTTGTTTAACTTATACAAATGAAAAAGAACATGGCTTATTTTACCTAACATAATGACCTCTAGTTCTTTCCATTTGGCTATAAAAGTCAGGATTTCACACCTTTATGGCTGAATAATATTTCATTATACACACACATATATAGTCCATATTTTCTTTATTCATTCATTTGTCAATGAATACCTAGGTTGATTCCATATCATGGCTATATCCTAAAACTGCAGTGAGGATGGAGTGTAGTTATCTCTTTGATATTACGGTTTTATTTCCTTTGAGTATATATCCAGAAGTGGGATAGCTGGATCATATGGCAGATATGTTTTTAGTTTTTTGAGAAATCTCCATAGTGGTCTCCATAAAGGCTGTACTAACTTGTTTTCCCAAAAGCGGTGTACAAAGATTCCCTATTCTCCACATCTTTGGCAGCATTCTTTTTCTTTTGTTAATAACCATTCTAACTGCAGTGAGATTGATGTGGGTATGAGGTATATTAATTTACTCCAGACTCTTGTCTTGTACGAAGACAAGCGTTCTTGGTGCAGAAAGGTACAAGGTGCAAAGAACTGTAACAATATTTATTCAAAAGGTGAGAAGTGAACACACATACACACATGAATATGGGTTGCCCCTCATGAAGAAATACTTGTCATTAGTGGGCAGTGGGCCAGAGGATTGCCCAAAGGGAGGAGAGGTGGGCAAGGGTTAATAGAAAGAGCACCTGGCAGTACCTCCAGCCATTGTCTGTGGAGAAAGAGAGGGCCCCACCAAGTTGTTGGCCTCTTTTATGAGGTGGAGAGTGATGCCTTTACAGGCATGAAATCACCTGGCAATTATATGGCACCTCCACAAATTCCACGTATAGATTTGTATGCATAGTTTCATGGCACCCTCTCCACCTTAGGTTTTGGGTTAAGCAGCTGCATTCTGAGAAAGGAGGTTTTTTTTTTTCCTTAGAATTTATTTATTTGAGAGGTGAGTTACAGACAGAGAGAGGGAGAGACAGAGAGAAAGGTCTTCGATCCCCTAGTTCACTCCCTAAATGGCTCCAAAGTCTGGAGCAGGGCAGATCTAAAATTAGGAGCCAAGAGCTTCTTCCAGGTTCCCCATGCAGGTGCAGGAACCCAAACACTTGGGCCATCTACTATTGCTTTCCAAGACCATAGCTGAGAGCTGGATTGGAAATGGAACAGCCAGCAGACCTAAACTAACTACCTGCCTACTTCTCCTACATCAAGATGATAACCTCATCGTAGTTTTTATTTGAATTTTCCTGATAATATTGAACAAGTTTTCATGTATTTCTTAGGCATTTGTATTTATTTTTTAGAGAAATGTCTATTCAGATCCTTTGCTCATGTTTTAAATGGATTGTTGTAGTTTTTGTTTGTTGTTGTTGAGCTTTTGAGTTCCATATATAGTGTAGATATTATTAATCCTTTGTCAGATGACTAGCTTGCAAATATTTTCTTTGATTTACTCAGTTGACTGTTTCCTTTGCTGTGAAGAAGCTTTTTATAAAAAGACTTACTTATTTTATTTGAAAGGCAGAGTTAAAGAGGGGAGAACACATACACACACACACACACACACACACACACAGGGAGAGAGATGGCTGCAAGGACTGGAGATGGGCCAGGCCAAAATAAGGAGCCATGAGCTCCATCTATATAATCCTGTTTATATAATTTTGCTTTTGTTACTTGGGCTTCTGTGGTCATATCCTATGTGGATGTCTTGGAGGTCTTCCTCTATGTTTCTTGTAATAGTTCATGTCTTGCATTTAGGTTTTAAATCCATTTTGAGTTGATTTTTGTATAGTATGAGAGGTAGCGGAAAATTTTAATCTTCTGCATGTGGATATTCAATTCTG
Organism: Sylvilagus floridanus; assembly: GCA_949820135.1. NCBI lineage: Eukaryota > Metazoa > Chordata > Mammalia > Lagomorpha > Leporidae > Sylvilagus > Sylvilagus floridanus. Next base: position 86,688,994 of record OX463223.1, read on the forward strand.
CCAGTCACGTTTATTGAAGAGAAATAGCCCTGTTTGCAGTGTTTGTTTTCGTTGTCTTTGTCAAAACCTCTAATTTTTTTCAGTGACTTTAATGCTCAACGGCTTCAGAATTCATTTCTAATATGCTAAAAGCATTTATCAATACGTTGAATTTGAAAATAAAGCAATACACTCAACAAAAATCTTTTTTTAATATTTCAAGTTTAATTTTACTTGAAGTAAAGTGCATATTCAATAAAACATACACATCCATTTTAAATGTATAGTTTTAAAAGTTTTGACAAAGGTGTATACCTGTGTAGCCACTACCACAAACAAGATATAAAAACTTTCCACTGGGCGCTGCTATTTGTCATAGCAGTTAAGGCAGTCCTAGGGATGCTTGTGGACTTTATTAGAGTGGCTGAGTTCAAGTCCTGGCTCTGCTTACAATTTCAGCTTCCTGCTAACACACTCCCTGAGAAGTAACAGGTGATCATTCAAGTACATGGGTCCCTGCCACTACCCTGGGAAGCCCAGACTGAGTTCCTGGCTCCTAGTGTTGACCTGGTTGAGCCCTGGCTATTGTGGGCATTTTGGGAGTGACCCAGTATATGGGAGATCTTTATTTGTCTGTCACTGTCTCACTAACTTTCAAATGAATAAAAATAACTAAAAATCTTAAAAATGAAAAGATTTTCACCATTTTTTTTTTGACAGGCAGAGTGGACAGTGAGAGAGAGAGACAGAGAGAAAGGTCTTCCTTTGCTGTTGGTTCACCCTCCAATGGCCACCACGGCCAGCATGCTGTGGCCGGCGCACCGCGCTCATCCGATGGCAGGAGCCAGGTGCTTCTCCTGGTCTCCCATGGGGTGCAGGGCCCGAGCACTTGAGCCATCCTCCACTGCACTCCCGGGCCACAACAGAGAGCTGGCCTGGAAGAGGGGCAACCGGGACAGAATCCGGCACCCCAACCGGGACTAGAACCCGGTGTGCCTGCGCCGCAAGGCAGAGGATTAGCCTGTTGAGCCATGGCGCTGGCCAATTTTCACCATTCTAAAAACTTATTTTCTGCTTCTTTTTTTAAAGATTTATTTTATTTATTTGAAAGACTGTTACAGAGAGAGAACAGATAGAGGTAGTTCACTCCTCAGATGGCTGCAATGGCCAGAGCTATGCTGATCCAAAGCCAGGAACCAGGAGCTTCTTCCAGGTCTCCCACGTGGGTGCAGGGGCCCAAGGACTTGGGCAATTTTCTACTGCTATCACAGATCATAGCAGAGAGCTGGATCAGAAGAGGAGCAGCCAGGACTAGAACTGGCACCCATATGGGATGCCAGCACTTCAGGCCAGACCTTTAACCCACTGTGCCACAGTGCTGGCCCCTGCCCAACTCTTTTTTTTTTTTTTGGTATCATTTTTTTCTATTTTTTTATTTAGTAAATATAAATTTCCAAAGTATAGTTTATGGATTACAGTGGCTCCCCCCCCCATAATTACCTCCCTCTTGCACCCCTCCATATCCTGCTCCCTCTCCCATTCCATTCACATCAAGATTCATTTTCAGTTATCTTTATATACAGAAGATCAATTTAGTATATATTAAGTAAAGATTTCATCACTTTGCACTCACAGAAACACAAAGTGTAAAATACTGTTTCAGTACTAGTTACAGCATTACTTCACAATGGACAACACATTAAGGACAGATCCCACATGAGAAGTAAGTACACAGTGACTCCTGTTGTTGACTTAACAATTTGTCACTCTTGTTTATGGCGTCAGTAATCTCCCTAGGCTCTAGTCATGAGTTGCCGAGGCTATGGAAACCTTTAGAGTTCGCTGACTCTGATCTTATTTAGACAAGGTCATAGTCAAAGTGGAAGTTCTCTCCTCCCTTCAGAGAAAGGTACCTCCTTCTTTGATGGCCCGTTCATTCCACTGGGATCTCACTCACAGAGATCTTTCATTTAGGTCTTCTTTTTTTTTCCCCCCAGTGTCTTAGCTTTCCATGCCTGAAATACTCTCATGGACTTTTTAGCCAGATCTGAATGCCTTAAGGGCTGATTCTGAGGCCAGAGTGCTGTTTAGGACATCTGCCATCCTATGAGTCTGCTGTGTATCCTGCTTCCCAGGATGGATTGTTCTCTCCCTTTTTGATTCTATGAGTTAGTATTAGCAGACACTAGTCTTGTTTGTGTGATCCCTTTGACTCTTAGACCTATCAGTGTGATTAATTGTGAACTGAAATGGATCACTTGGAGTAGTGAGATGGCATTGGTACATGCCACCTTGATGGGATTGTATTGGAATCCCCTGGCACATTTCTAACTCCACCATTTGGGGCATGACTGATTGAGCATGTCCCAAATTGTACATCTCCTCCCTCTCTTATTCCCACTCTTATATTTCACAGGGATCACTTTTCAGTTAAAATTTAAACACCTAAGAATAATTGTGTGTTAATTACAGAGCTCAACCAATAGCACTAGAACAAAAAAAATACTAAAATGGATAAAGTATTACATTGTACATCAACAGTCAGGACAAGAGCTATCAAGTCACTATTTCTCATAGTGTCCGTTTCACTTCAACAGGTTTCGCCTTTGGTGCTCCATTAGTTCTCGCCGATCAGGGAGAACATATAATATTAGTCCCTTTGGGACTGGCTTATTTCACTCAGCATAATGTTTTCCAGATTCCTCCATTTTGTTGCAAATGACCGGATTTCATTGTTTTTGACTGCTGTATAGTATTCTATAGAGTACATGTCCCATAAGTTCTTTATTCAGTCTACTGTTGATGGGCATTTGGGTTGATTCCAGGTCTTAGCTATTGTGAATTGAGCTGCAATAAACATTAATGTACAGACAGCTTTTTTGTTTCCCAATTTAATTTCCTTTGGGTAAATTCCAAGGAGTGGGATGGCTGGGTTGAATGGTAGGGTTACATTCAGGTTTCTGAGGAATCTCCAGACTGACTTCCATAGTGGCTTCACCAGTTTGCATTCCCACCAACAGTGGGTTAGTGTCCCTTTTCCCCCACATCCTCGCCAGCATCTATAGTTGGTAGATTTCTGAATGTGAGCCATTCTAACCGGGGTGAGGTGAAACCTCATTGTGGTTTTGATTTGCATTTACCTGATTGCAAGTGATCTTGAACATTTTTTCATATGTTTGTTGGCCATTTGGATTCCCTCTTTTGAAAACTGTTTATTGAGGTCCTTGGCCACTCTTAAGTGGGTTGTTTGTTTTGATGCTGTGGAGTTTCTTGATTTCTTTGTAGATTCTGGTTATCAACCATTTTCTGTTGTGTAGTTTGCAAATATTTTTTCCCATTTTGTCGGTTGTGTGTGCTTCTTTGTAGTCAGTTGTCTCTTCCACCTCCAACCTCAAGCAGCAACTTACCTGCTGTCTGTTTCTATAGCTTAGCTTTGCATGTTCCAGAGTGCTCTAGAAATTGAATTCTACAGTCTGTACTTTTTGTATCTAGCTTTTTTACTTAGCAAAAATTTATTTTTATTGCTGAGTAGTATTAGAGTCTGTGAGTATTCCACAATATTTTTATCCATTCTCCTGTTGATGAGCATTTTCATTGTTTTCAGTTTAGGCCATAAATAACCATGAATGTTTGCATAAAAATATTTGTGTTGATAAATGTTTTATTTATCTTGGATAAGTACATGGGAATGAATTGCTACCAAACTCCTTTTCAAAGTCATTTTAGTATTTTAAAATCTTACCAGTGAGGGCCAGCACCGTGGCTCACTTGGTGAATCCTTTGCCTGCAGTGCTGGCATCCCATATGGGCGCTGGGTTCTAGTCCTGGTTGCTCCTCTTCCAGTCCAGCTCTCTGCTGTGCCCTTGGAGGGCAGTGGAGGATGGCTCGGGTCCCTGGGCCCCTGCACCTGCATGGGAGAAGAGGAGGAAGCACCTGGATCCTGGCTTCAGATCGGCATAGTTCTGGCCGTAGTGACCCTTTGAGGAGTGAACCAACGGAAGGAAGATCTTTCTTTCTGTCTCTCTCACTGTCTAACTCTATCTGCCAAGTTAAAAATAATCTGACCAGCAAGAAAATAAGTTTCAGTTGCTCTCCCATCCATTCCAACACTGTTGCAGTGGTTTTTGTTTTTTTTTAAAGCTTTATTTATTTACTTGAAAGGCAGTTACAGATAGAGATAGTTAGATAGATAGATAGATATCTTCAATCTGCTGGATATGGTTGCAGCAGCAGCTAAGTTGAAGCTAGAAGGCAGGGACTCTATCCAGGTCTCCCACATGTATGGCAGGGACCTAGCTGCTTGGTCATCTTCTACTGCTTTCCCAAGAACATTAGTAGGGAGGTGGATTGGAAAAGAAGCAATCAGGACTCAAACCAGCACTCACATGGAATGTTGGCTTCACAGATGGTGGCTTAACCGGACACTCGCAATGCGGGCTCCAGTGTTTTAAATTTTAAGTTCTAGTGAGTTTGTATGGTAGATCAGTGTGGCTTCATTTGATTGTCCCTGATGACCAATAATGTTGAGTATATTTTTAAATGTCTTTTTTCCATTCACATGTCTTTTATTTGTTTAAATATTTTGCTTATTATCAATTAGGTTTATTAGTTGAGTTGTAAGAGTTCATTCTCTATTACAGATACAAAGTTACTGTCAATATAGGTTTTGTGACTATTCTACTCTGTGACTATTCTTCATTTTGGTGATGGTAGTTTTTGAAATGCAGTCATATTTATCAATGATTTCAGTAATGTCTCACACTTTTTAAAAATATTTTTGTTTATTTAAAAGAGAGAACAAGATAGAGAGGTGGATATATATATATATATATATATATATATATATAGAGAGAGAGAGAGAGAGAGAGAGAGGGAGGGAGGGAGATCTTCCATTCTCTGGGTCACTCCTCAAATGGCTGTAACACCCAGGACTGAGCCAGACCAAAGCCAGAATCCAGGGGCTACATCCAGGTCTCCTACATTGGTGGCAGGGGCCCAAGTACTTTAACCATCTTCCTGTGCTTTCCCAGGCACATTAGCAGGCATTGCAGGTGGTGGCTTAACCCACTGTGCCACATACCAGCCCTTGTCTCATGCTTTTTTGTGTAAGAAATTTTTATGACCCAAGGTTATGAAGATTTCCTATTACATGTTTTATAGTTCAAGCTTTTACATTTTTAAATGATTTATTTATTTGAAAGGCAGAATTACAGAAAGGCAGAGGCAGGGCCGTGGAGGATGGCTCGGGTCCCTGGGCCCCTGCACCTGCATGGGAGAAGAGGAGGAAGCACCTGGATCCTGGCTTCAGATCGGCATAGTTCCGGCCATAGTGGCCATTTGAGGAGTGAACCAATGGAAGGAAGAGAGAGACAGAGGTCTTTAATTTGCTGGTTTACTCCCCAAATGGCAACAGCTGGAGCTGGGCTATCTGAAGCCAGGAGCCAGGAGCTTCCTTTGGGTCTTCCCACATGGATTCAGGGGCCCAAGGACTTGAGCCATCTTCTACTGGTTTTCCAAGCCATAACAGAGAGGTGGATTGGAAGTAGAGCAGCCAGGACTTGCACTGGTGCCCATATGGGATGCCAGCACTGCAGGCGGAAAATTTACCTACCCAAGCTTTTACATTTTAAAATACTTGTTATGCATCTTGTGAGTTCATTTGATATTTGATTTTTTTTTTTGTTTTTTTTTTTTTTGCTTTTTTTTTTTTGGCCTATGGGTATCTAAATATTTCAGCACATTTGTTGAAAAGACTGTCCTTTCCTGAATAATTTTCCTTGGCACCGTTGAAATTTAACTATGGCAGTGAATTTATTTCTGAAATATCTATTTTGTTCTATTGATTTATAATGCCAAGACTCCTTGAATATTATTGCTTTCTCTTCAGTGTTGACATCAGGCAGTGTAAATTCTCAAATTCTTTTGTTTTTAAAATTGCTTCATATTTTCTAGGTCCTTTTTGCCTTCTAGGTTTTTTGGGAATAAGTATCTTAAATTTTATTCCAAGTTCTTGCCCCCACAGACATAAGAATTTAAAGCAGAGGCTTGAGTAAACTGTACATGAGAGAGCAGGATTTATTTAAAGTGAGAGAGTGAATATACATTTACACATGAACCACACAGAGGGATGTTCATTATGAGTGGGGCAGAGTTTCCAATGAAGAGACAGTTTGGGAGGAAGCCAGAGAAGGACCCTAAAACAAAGGCCAGAAGTCAAAAAGCAAAAGGAGTTCCCATGTGTTGCAGTCTGTCTTATGGGGTAGGGAGTGGTACTCTAACAGAATTCACAAGCAGGGCAGAATCTGAGTGGGATTCAGTGTGTGTGAGAGTTTCTGGGATTTTCATTGTGCCTCCACATGGAGCTTCATTTTCATGTAGCTATCATGATGTCCCCTGCTCTCTGGTCCTGGATGAAACACAGGCACATCATAGGAAAGTGAGTGTAATGGATTGACAGGTAAAAGGTGGAGTTACAATGCAGAGCTAGAGGCAAACATTATTAGGGACATCTTCCAGCTCACCTTTTTTTTAAAGATTTATTTATTTATTTATTTGAAAGTCATAGTTACACAGAGAGGAATGAGAGGCGGCGGCGGGGGGAGGGGGTGTTCACTCCCCAATTGGCTGCAACGGCCAGAGCTGCGCCGATCCGAAGCCAGGAGCCAGGAGATTCTTCCGCATCTCCCACATGGGTACAGGGGCCCAAGAACTTGGGCCATCTTCTACTGCCTTCCCAGGCCATAGCAGAGAGCTGGATGGAAAGTGGAGCAGCCGGGACTTGAACCAGCGGCCATATGGGATGCCAGCGCTGCAGGTGGTGGCTTTACCCACTCCGCCAAAGCGCCGGCTCCTCACCTTTTTCTATCTAATCTCCCACCTAGTTCCGCAATAGTATAGGGGTTTGTATAATTTATTCCATTTCTAAGAACAAAAGCTCTGCACTGCCTATTGTTTAATGTCTTCAAGAGTAGTTTCATGTCTTATAGTGAGTTTTCTAGTTGATTGCAATAGAAGGGCAATTCTAGTAGTGATTACTCCTTTATGAGTGGAAGTGGAAGTACACTTCTGTCTTTTTAGAATTAGAGCAGTAGAAAGGACATCCACTAGGTTGTGTAACAGAGCATGCTTTTCTTAGGTTTTCCATCCAAGCCATAATGCCTGGAACACAATTTTAATAAAACTTTCTAATTAAATGTTCTGAATCACTCAGACCTCTTCTTATATGGATGAGGAAATTTGTACTTCAGTGTCACATAGCTACTAGCAGAGCTGGAACTGGAGGAACCTAGGTCTCCTGATTTCTAATTCTAGCTGGTAGATGAGGTTGAATAATAACTTAGCAATCAAATCATTATTTTATTTAAGAAATTATCTTTCTATAAATTGGATTATTATGGAGATAAATTTATGCAACTTATTTCTGTACACGTAACTAATAAAATGTCATTTACTGAATTTCAGTTGGATATTACTCACTATGTACTAAGTACAGTGAGTTAATAAAAGAAGTATCATACATGGTCTTCCCTTCATACATCTTGTAATCTGATTTCTTGTCAGAGAAATTTACATAACACATATTAAGTATATAGCTTTCCATATGCGATTTAGTTTTTAAAAGACTTCCATGACATAAGAAATGTGGTGAGAGTGGACATTTGGACTAACAGTTCAGGAATGGGGTTGGCAAATCTTCCTGTTTCTGGGTGCCTGAGCTTAAGTCCTGACTCCACTCCTGGTTCAGGCTTGCTCCTAGTACTCACCCTGGGAGCCTAGGTGTGCTATGAAACACCCCCAAAACTGGTTGGAGGAGTTGCTATAGAACTGGGCCCCTTGTCCAATACACAGCAAGCCAGTCACAGACACTTGGGTAGCGGATAAAGCTGGTGTTTATGGTAAAGCACACAGCAAGCAGTCTGGCAGCTAACAATACTCAATTGCCAGATTACTTGAGGGAGTAAAGGCAGAGAATCTTATAGTTCAAAGTTTGGGGTGAACAGTGCATGATCAATTCATATGTGGGCTTCTGATTGGTCCACAGTGCATTACTTTGATTGATCGGTGTTAAGGGCCATCATGTTTCTTTTGAAATGACAAAGGTGGTTTGCCTTCTGACTGTGTCTAAGGGTAGGTTGGATAGTTTATTTGATCAGGGCTTGCTACTTCCTGAAAAAGTTCTCAGGATAGAGGCTAGCACTGAGATGTTAACTATGTTAAATAAAGGGTCTTTTACCCTTGAGTCACTCTTTATTAAGTTAAGCAAAAAATATTTAGACTTAATAAAGTTAACCTCACAGATATTAAGAGTTAAAGGCTCAATATTAATAGCAGGTGATGGCTCAAGTACTTGGATCACTGCTGCCTGGTCCGAGTTCCCTTTACCTCTCCCTCTCCTTCTCCCTCTCCCTGTCCCTGTCCCTCTCCCCCTCCCCTCCCCCTCTCTTCTAGTCTCTCAAATAATAAATTCAATCATACTGATACTGTAGAAGATATCAAAGCCAGGAGAAAAGAAAGCCCCTACTCCAGAGCTCCTTCTACAAGTGTAGGTGAATCACCCTCCATTCAGTCTCTGAAGGTAGCGTTTTAGGCAGCGTGCTTACTTATCAGAGCTTGCAGTAAATCCAGGCTCTGCATGTGGTAATAATTCTTTTTTTAAGATTTATTTATTTATTTTAAGGCAGAGTTACAGAGAGGCAGCAGAGAGAGAGAGAGAGAGAAGTCTTCCATCCACTGTTTCATTCACCAGATGGCCACAGCAGGTGGAGCAGCGCCAATCCAAAGCCAGGAGCCTCTTCTGGGTCTCCCATGCAGATGCAGGGGCCCAAAAACTTGAACCATCTTCTGCTGCCTTCCCAGGCCACAGCAGAGAGCTGGATCTGAAGTGGAGCAGCCAGGTCTTGAACTGGTGCCCATATGGGATGCTGGCACTGCAGGTGGCAGTTTTACCTTGCTACACCACTGCGACGCCCCCTAGTAATTCTTAGATTCTATTGAGTTACTTACCTCAGAATTCAGGCTTTTTAGATTGCTGTCTTTGGAGAGATGAGCAGACTCCTTTAGGTTCAATTCGTTTTCTCATTTGCACTTGCTCAGCTATACTTGAAGAACTTTCATACCTATGAAAATGCTGCCATTGGTAGCCCTTGTTCCAGGCTTGGTACCTGCAAAATTGCCTGCCTGTGGCTAGGAAAGACAATATGCTCCCCACTGCTGCCAATCTCCTAAACTATTAGCGTTACCCAAGTGTGTGGGTAGCAGTCTGATTCAGTGTTAATGAGACAGTAGGGGGAAGCAGCATGTTTCAAGCTGAAGACAGGACAGGTAAAACTAGAGACAACAATGATAGGACTACATTATTGCTGCTGCTTCTATTAAACCCAGAGATTTCAGTTCAGTGTAAATAGTGATTTTGTATTCTAATTCTTTAAAATATATAGTGAGTCAAATGTTGAGGTAGAGAGCCAGTCTCCTTTTAAAATTTTGTCTACAGAAGGAAGGTATTTTCATTTTCTCTCCCATAATGTTGCTTATCATAATTATTAATATTATTTGAAAATTCTCACTCCACTGTGAGTCACTGGGAACAAGGAAAAGCAGATGACACATTCTCAGGCTAAAGCCTAAAGCTGCTAAAGCCATATTACCAGTTGAAAATCTTCAAGGTTTTGTTGAACTGGCCATTGTTGATAATCGATAGGTGCTTATTTCTCCCTAAGGTCTTATTTTGAATTTCAAACTTGATCCTTTGTTTCCTTGCTTCATTGAATACAGGCCCTGTGTAAGGGCTGCATTTGAGTAAATGGGAGCACTTGAGGGTGTGAGGATCACAGCAATGGGGGTTGTCTCTTTCCTGGGAACAAAGAAAACAACTTAAATTTAGGCTCCTGTGCATGCAGATTAATAGGTTCCTAGAGTTAGAAGTCAGTATACAAGAGCAGTGTTGTTCAGTGTTTAATAATTATGTAGTGTTCTGGAAGCCTAGGGTCAAATTAGCATGAGGTTGTTAATTACAGCACTTACCTTAATCACTTAATCATTTTTGGCTTTGATATATTTTGTGGGTGGGAGGAGTGAGGAGGTGCGCAAATAACCCCACTTACTTTTTTCTCTCTACAGATTCTTACAATTGCCATAGACAAATAGCTTTTTTTTCAGTTTTGTGCAAAAAGTGTAAAGGCAATTATCTTCCTTGGATCACCAGGGCTTTCTAATTTGGTGTGTAGGGAAAGTTCTGGAACTAAAATGATGCAGTGGAAGATACAGTGGCCTAGGAGTTAGGACATTGTGTTTCCAGGCCTGAGTCTGCTACTCTTTTATCCTGTAAACTAGGGCTACTTGAGCCATTGCTTTACTTCTTCACCTCAGTAGCAGTAATCATCAAAAAACATGAATCTGTAGCTTCTGGAGACCATAGGACTTGATAGCTTAAAATTTCCTTAGAATATTTTTTGGTAGTATATATTCACAAAAGTGTACACATAGATCATAAGTGTAAACTTGATAAATTTTCACAATATGAATATACTCATGGAACTAGCACCCAATTCAAGAAATAGAACATTACCAGCATCCCCAATTTTATCCCCCTTTTTATCCCTTCCCAACACAACTCTTCTAAGTATAATCAACCCTCCCCCCTTTTTTAACAGCATAGCTAGTTGTGATTATTTTTTGCCATACATGAATGGAATAATAATCAGTCTGCATTCTGAGCATCTCCCTTCTTTGAGATCCATCCAAACTATTGTGAGTAGCAGCAGATTTTCTCTCTTATTGCTGTATAGTATTCTGTTGTGTAAATATACTACAATTAGAAATGTGTCTATTTTTGCAGTGTATTATAGGGAAATATTATGAATAACATAGACGTTCCAAAATTTTCAGTTGCCACTAATCATAAAATGTTTTTGTTTTCATAACAAAGAAGAAAAACCAAAAACAAGTAAGGTTGTCATTGACTAGTATTAATCTGCTGATGTTGCCTTGGCATACGCACACAACATTTTTTAAAAACAGTAAACTTAACCCTCACACAGCCAATTCTAAGCATGGGATTTTGCTTGTGGTATGAGTGCCCCATTTTGAGAAACATGAATTTAGAGGATATTAATTTTTGGTCTTAGAGTTGAGAAAATGAAGAGAGGAACAAACTCAAGCTATTTGTCAGTCTCAGCAAAACTGAAAGTTATCTGACTCTGGGTTTTTTATATTTAATTATTACCAATCTTTTTTAATCTTAGTTCAGTGATAATGAAGAACCTTGCAGATGGTCTGGAACCAGGGACAATTTATTTCTTGGTTAATGACAAATTAGTTTTATTAGTGTTCCTTTTTTTTCTGTGAGTAGAAGAGGAATAGAGACATCATAACTACCAGTTGCCTAGTATGTTATTATTTACAAAGCACTCCTCATGAGAATTCTATAAGACAAAGTAAGACAATTGTACTCTGTGTCCTATCCCATCTTCCATAAAATAAGACTGAAACTTAAAAGATTTAGTGCTTTGTTTGACCAGGATGGTACAACAGGAAGTACTTGAGCTGGGAAGTGCTTGAGTATGGATGTCAGTGCTTGCTAACAGACCACACCTGCATCTCATAGTTTTCAGATTTCATCAAAACATGCAATGTACTCTTAGATTAAGTGCGATTAAGTGTTTAAAGGTCCAAATGTGAATCACATTTACGCATTTACAATTAGCTCCCAACCTTGCCTTCACCACTTTACCTTGTAAACTGTAATCAGATTAACCATCTGGAAACTTTACTTTCACTATGTCACTTCTTGTGACATAGAGTCACAAATTCTACCTCATTGCCTTCACAATAAAGTCCTTTTGGATCATTTTCACAATCTGAAATCATCTCCCAACTCTACCTCCCCAGCATATGCAAAAATCAAGGAGGGGAGAAAACCCTCAGTGCAGTGACCTGTAAGTGAGCTAGTTTTGTCCTGTTTTAAGTGCCCATCTGTGATGCTTGTATCCCATAGGGGAGCTGGTTAGAGTCCTGGCTGCTCCACTTCCAGTCTAGGCCTCTGCTAATTGCCTGGGAAAAGCAGGCACACACCTGTCACACACATCGGGGATCTGGATGATGCTCCTGGCTTCTAGCTTCAGCCTGGCCCAGTGCTGGCCTTTGTGGTCTTCTGGGGGAATGAACCAATGGATGGAGACCTCTCCCTCTTTCTCTGTAACTCTGACTTTTAAATAAATAAATAAATTTTTAAAAAGTTTTCCATCTGGCTCTCTTATAGAAGGCCTCCTTTCTGCCCTGAAAGAATGTGAGACACAATGCTATATTTTTTGACTTTGGTAAGGCTGTCAAGTTGGCTCTATCCATATGACCTTGGGTAAGTTATTCAGCCATTCTACTCTTCGATTTCTTGAATATTAATAGAGGAGAAAACAATTCTTGCATGCTGTGAGCATAGTCCTTTCCACCTTCAAAATGTCCTTTAGTGCCAACTCAGGGTGAGTGAGGAGATCTGGGACATAAAAAGATTTTGACCTATTGGGACTCCTTCCAGAATCAAAGTAGGCAGCTTGTGAAATGCTTTTATTTTCTTTGAAAACCATTAACAGATTGTGTTGTTATTATTCACACCAGGAGTGTGATGAGATTGGAATGAAAAATCTGGATATATTTAGATTGGCTATTGTTCTTTGTTAAATGGTAGGAATGGAAGGTGAAACCTAGCTCTGGTTTTGACCAGTAAGGCTTATTCTTTGCCTCCACAGAGAAGGAAATTATATTATTACTAAGTTGTCCCTATTGTCTAAAGATAATGCTAGGGAATGGGAAATCTCCAGCAGCCAGAGACCTTGCTCAGTGTAGATCACTGCTGTGGCCATGCCTGAGCAGAAGTGCTATTTTTCTAAGTCACTCCTCATGGGTAAAATGCCTGCTGGCCTCGTTTGCAAGGTAGCAGCAAGAGCACACAAAGAGAACTGTCCAAGTAGACCAAAGAAGCTGCTTGTACCTGTGACAAGAAGTTGACCTTTGACATTCAGGGAATTGCAGAACAAAAGGATGTCATGGCTTGAAAGGACTTTAAAGGTCCTCTAAGAATTCCCATTTCCAGGGCAGATGCTATGGCACAGAGGGTTAAGCAGCTGCTTCGATTGTGGCATCCCACAATGGAGTGGTATTATTTTCCCAACTGCCACAGTTCCTATCCAGCTTCCTGATAATGTGCATGGAAAGTGATAGAAAATAATCTGACTGCTTGAACCCCTGCCACCCATGTGGGAGACTCTAATGGAGTTCTTAACTCCTGGCTTCAGCCTGGCCCAGACCTGACAGTTGCAGCCATTTGGAGAGCAAAACGGTGGATAGAATATCTCTCTTCATCTCTCTCTGCCTCTCTGTGTTTCAAATAAATAAATAAATAAAATAAGCCTTAAAAATAATTTCCATTTTCAGTTTCAAAATATTGGTCATGGCTCTTCTGAGTCTAACATTCTCCAAGCAAAGGAGCCTCATCTTTTGTCCTTCACCTATTTCTTGTATTACATGGTTTCAAATGCCCATCTAGTACTTGTGCTTCAGGATTTTGGAGTTAGAGAGAAGACAGACCTAGTTGAATGTCCTGATTCTGTCTCTTAGAAGCTGTGTGACCTTAGGTAACTTTCAGTTTCCAAATTTATATAAAGCAATAAGGACTAAATGAGATCCTAGCTGGAATGAGCTTAACATATGTAATGTGCTAATAAAATTAAGGCTCCTTTCCTTTTGTGATGTAATTTCCTTTGTGATGCTTTGTAATTTCTTTTTCTCTGTCTTGCTGTCCTTATTTAGCTTCCTTCAGCTTCCCTCATCCTCCTCAAACAGGCTGTATTTTGTTTGCCGACCCCACTTCTACATCACCAACATATGTGGTAGCATATGAAGTGTTACAGAAAGATCCACACACTCTGCTACTGACACCTGAGAGCTTCACCATTAGAAAGGGTTTCTTCAAGGTTAAAATGGTATGCAATTCTTATCCAGACAGGTTCTTTCAAATAATGTTGGTGAATGCCAATGGGCATAAAACACTATTGTCACAGTGTCACTGGGTTTGTTGGGCTAAGAGAGGATCTACAGGGGCATCAAAGAATGGTTAAAGGGAGATGTTGGGTGGAGATTGTAGAAGAGTGACTAGGCACAAACATCAAACAAAGGCAATTTAGAATATAAACTTGAGACTTTTCTTACAATTTCACCAGGAAACTCTGAAAGTCAACTAGAAAAGAACCTTCTGAGCCATTTGCTATTACTGCAGTAGGTTCTAGGAAGGCAAGTGTCTGAGGTAAAGTTCAAGAGTGAGTGAAGAAAGAGACCAGAGTGAGCATGAGTTGGATGAGAGTTAAAGTAATAAAAGGTGGGCATTTGAATCAGAGGTTAAGACACTGCATGGGATGCCCACATCTCATATTGGAGTGCCTGGGTTTCAGACCTACCTCAACTTCTGATCCATCTTCCTGCTGGTGTGAACCCTGGGAAGAAGCACGTGATGGCTCAAGTACTTGAGTCTCTGCCACCTGACATGGGAGACCCAGATTGAGTTTTAGGCTCTTGGCTTCATCTTGGCCCAACCTTGGCTGCTGCAGGCATTAGAAGAAGTGAACCAGAAGATGGACACCCTGTTTGCCTGTCTCTGTCTCTTTGTTTTTCTCTCTCTACCTTTCAAATAAATGAAGTAATAAGAGAATCAGTATTGGATTTTCTGTGTGTCAAGGGTGCACTGTCTCACTGCCCAGCTGTGACATCAACTTCACTAGCCTAGTGCATAGTTGTGCACTTACCAAACTTTCTTTAAAATGTTAGCCCTTGACTTTTCTCTATCACAATCTGTGTCCAATCCATTAATGCAGTCTCTTGGTTTTACCTTCAAAATATATACAGATCTTTGTCACTTTTCATCTCAACTATCTTTGCTTATTCCAAAAGCTTCCATTATTTCTTGCCTGGGTTACTACCATGTCTCTCAAAATCTGGTCTTCCTCCGGTACTCTATATTCTCCACACTGCAGCCGTAAGTATCCTTTAAACCATGAGTTGAATCACATCACTGCTCAGCTCACAACCCTCCTTTCTCGCCTTGTCTCCCATTTCACTCTAAATTCCCAATTTCTTTTTTTTTTTTAAGTTTTTGACAGGCAGAGTGGACAGTGAGAGAGAGAGACAGAGAGAAAGGTCTTCCTTTTCTGTTGGTTCACCCTCCAATAGCCGCCACGGCCGGCGTGCTGATCCGAAGGCAGAAGCCAGGTGCTTCTCCTGGTCTCCCATGGGGTGTAGGGCCCAAGCACTTGGGCCATCCTCCACTGCACTCCCAGGCCACAGCAGAGAGCTGGCCTGGAAGAGGGGCAACCGGGACAGAATCCGGGGCCCCAACCAGGACTAGAACCCGGTGTGCCAGCGCCCCGTGGTGGAGGATTAGCCTATTGAGCTGCGGCACCGGCCAAATTCCCAATTTCTTACAATGACCTGTGAAGCCCTATTTTGTCTGGTATCTTCCTCCAATCCTGTTTTTATCTTCCACTACTCTCACTGATTCAACTCTAGTCATGAAGATCTCCTTGCTACTTTAATGCATCAAGCATGAATATTTGTATTTATTTTCATTGATTTCAACAGGACTGTTTGCCCAGCTATCTGCATGGCAAGGTCTTCCCAGGATCAATATAAAATAGCAATCTTTTAATTTTATCCTGTTTGCTTTATAGCACTATCATGCTCTGAAATGATAGATATCTATATTTATTTATTGTCATTTTTGCTCAACTCAGATATAAACTTTACTAATCATGAAGTAATTATTTATTTCATTAGAGAGCCATCTTCCATTTACTGGTTCACTCCTCCAAATGCCTGCAACAGACAAGGGCTGAGCCATACCAATGTCAGGAGCCAGGAAATCCATCTGAATTTTCCATGTGAGTGGGAGGGACACAAGTACATGAGCTCTTAATAACTTGCTTCCTCCCAGGGTATGCATTAGCAGGAAACTAGAATTAGAATTGGAGTTGGGACTCAAATCCAGGTGCTCCAATACTGGATGCAGCTATCTCATGTGGCTTCTTCTTTTTTTTTTTCACTATTAATATGTTTATTAATCAGCTATTAATATGTTTAAAGTATGAAAGCTCCAAAAATCACATTGCTCTGGTCCCATCCTGTCTTTTTTTTTTATTATTTATTTATTTTTTTTATTTAGGATATAAATTTCCAAGGTATGACTTATGGATTACAATGGGTTTCCCCCCATATTTTCCCTCTCCCCCCGCAACCCTCCCCCCTTGCCCGCTCCCTCCACCCTTTCGTTCACGTCCAGATTCGTTTTCAATTTTCTTTGTATACATGTGATCAATTTAGCATGTGTTAAGTAATGAATTTGTCCCTTTGCCCTCATATAGTCACACAAAGTGGAATATACTCTTTGAGTTCTCGTTTTAGCGTTGAGTCACATTGTACAGCACATTACGTACAGAGATCCTACATGAAATATATATATATATATATATTTGAAACTGACTAATTTTTTTTGATGCAGTTTCCAATGTAACACTGATTTTTTTTTCTTTCTTTTTTTTTTCCTTTTTAATTATCTTTATATAGAGAAGATCGGTTCAGTATGTATTAAGTAGGGAATTTTCATCAGTTTGCATTTACACAGAAACACAAAGTGTAAAAATATTGTTTCGGCACTAGTTACAGCGTTACTTCACATTAGATAACATAATAAGGACAAATCCTCCATGGGATATAGGTACACAGTGACTCCTGGTGTTGATTTAACAATTTGACACTCTTATTTATGGCGTCAGGAATCTCCCTAGGCTCTAGTCATGAGTTCCTGAGGCGATGGAAGCCTTTAGGGTTCGCCGATTTTGATTCTATTCCGACAGGGTCACAGTCAAAGTGGAGGTCCCTTCCTCCCTTCGGAGAAAGGTACCTTCTTCTTTGGTAGCCCCGTTCTTTCCACTGGGATCTCACTCGCTGAGGTCTTCCCTTTAGGTCTTCTTTTTTTCCTTTTTCAGAGTGTCTTGGCTTTCCATGCCTAAAATACTCTTATGGGCTCTTGAGCCAGATCTGAGTGCCTTAAGGGCTGATTCTGAGGCCAGAGTGTTATTTAGGACATCTGTCATTCTATGAGTCTTCTGTGACTCTGCTTCCCATGTTGGATCACTCTCTCCCTTTCTGGTCCTATCTGTTTATATTGGTAGAAATTAGTCTTGTTTGTGTACTCCCCCTGACTTCCAGCCCTCTCAGTGTGATCAGTTGTGAACTAAAACCGTCCACCTGGGCTGTTGAGATGGCATTGGCACATGCCATCCCGATGGGGCTGAATTGGGATCCCCTGGCACGTTTCTAACTCCATCATTTGGTGCAAGTCCAATTGAGTTTGTCTCAAATTGTACCTATTTTCCCTTTCTTTTTCCCTCTCTCAAAGTTGACTAGGATCACTTTTCAGTTAAACTTTAAACACCTAAGGCTAATTTTGTGTTAGTTGCAGAGTTCAACCATTGGTACTATCACAAAAAAACAAGCATCAAAGAGAGATACTAAGATGGGTAAAGATTTACATTGTACATCAACAGTCCAGATAAGAGCTGATCAAGTCTTATTTTCTTATAGTGTTCATTTCCTTTCAACAGGTTTCCCTTTTGGTGTTCAGTTAGTCGTCGCCAATCAGGGAAAACAGATGGTATTTGTCTCTTTGGGACTGGCTTAGTTCACTCAGCATGATGTTTTCTAGATTCCTCCATTTTGTCGCAAATGACAGGATTTCATTGTTTTTGACTGCTGTATAGTATTCTGTAGAGTACATATCCCATAATTTCCTAATCCAGTCTACTATTGATGGGCATTTGGGTTGGTTCCAGGTCTTGGCTATTGTGAATTGGGCTGCAATAAACATTAGTGTGCAGACGGCTTTTTTGTTTGCCAGTTCAATTTCTTTTGGGTAAATTCCAAGTAGTGGGATGGCTGGGTTGTATGGTAGGGTTATATTCATGTTTCTGAGGAATCTCCAGACTGACTTCCATAGTGGTTTAACCAGTTTGCATTCCCACCAACAGTGGGTGAGTGTCCCTTTTTCCCCACATCCTCTCCAGCATCTATTATTGGTAGATTTCTGGATGCAAGCCATTCTCACCAGGGTGAGGTGAAACCTCATTGTGGTCTTGATTTGCATTTCCCTGATTGCAAGTGATCTTGAACATTTTTTCATGTGTCTGTTGGCCATTTGGATTTCCTCTTTGGAGAAATGTCTATTGAGGTCCTTGGCCCATCTCTTAAGTGGGTTGTTTGTTTTGATGTTGTGGTGTTTCTTGATTTCTTTGTAGATTCTGGTTATCAACCATTTTCTGTTGTGTAGTTTGCAAATATTTTTTCCCATTCTGTCGGTTTCCTATTCACTTTCCTGACTGTTTCTTTTGCAGTACAGAAACTTCTCAGTTTGATGTAATCCCAGTAGTTAATTTTGGTTTTGAGTGCCTGTGCCTTTGGGGTATTTTCCAAGAAGTCTTTGCCAGTACCTATATCTTGCAGGGTTTCTCCTATGCTCTCTAATAGTTTGATGGTGTCGGGTCGTAGGTTTAGGTTTTTAATCCATGTTGAGTGAATTTTTGTGTAAGGTGTGAGGTAGGGATCTTGCTTCATGTTTCTGCATGTGGAAATCCAGTTTTCCCAGCACCATTTATTAAATAGACTGTCTTTATTCCAGGGGTTGGTTTTGGATTCTTGATCAAAAATAAGTTGGCTGTAGATGTTTGGATTGATTTCAGGTGTTTCTATTCTGTTCCATTGGTCTATCCATCTGTTTCTGTACCAGTACCATGCTGTTTTGATAACAACTGCCTTGTAGTATGTCCTGAAATCTGGTATTGTGATTCCCCCAGCTTTGTTTTTGTTGTACAAGATTGCTTTGGCTATTCGAGGTTTCTTATTCCTCCATATGAATTTCAGCATCATTTTTTCCAGATCTGAGAAGAATGCCTTTGTTATCTTGATTGGTATTGCATTAAACCTGTAAATTGCTTTTGGGAGAATGGACATTTTGATGATATTGATTCTTCCAATCCATGAGCATGGAAGATTTCTCCATTTTTTGGTATCCTCTTCTATTTCTTTCTTTAAAGTTTTGTAATTTTCATCATAGAGATCTTTAACATCCTTAGTTAGGTTTATTCCAAGGTATTTGATTGTTTTTGAAGCTATTGTGAATGGGGTTGATCTTAGAAGTTCTTCCTCAGCCGTAACATTGCTTGTGTATACAAAGGCTGTCGATTTTTGTGCATTGATTTTATATCCTGCTACTTTGCCAAACTCTTCTATGAGTTCCAATAGTCTCTTAGTAGAGTTCTTTGGATCCCCTAAATAAAGTATCATGTCATCTGCAAAGAGGGATAGTTTGAGTTCTTCTTTTCCTATTTGTATCCCTTTGATTTCTTTTTCTTGCCTAATAGCTCTGGCTAAGACTTCCAGCACTATGTTGAATAACAGTGGTGAGAGTGGGCATCCCTGTCTGGTGCCCGATCTCAGTGGGAATGCTTCCAGCTTTTCCCCATTCAGTAGGATATTGGCTGTTGGTTTTTCATAAATTGCTTTGATTATATTGAGGAATGTTCCTTCTATACCCAGTTTGTTTAGGGTTTTCATCATGAAAGGGTGTTGTATTTTGTCAAATGCTTTTTCTGCGTCTAGTGAGATGATCATATGGTTTTTCTTCTGCTGTCTGTTAATGTGGTGTATCACGTTGATTGTTTTGCATACATTGAACCATCCCTGCATACCAGGGATAAATCCCACTTGGTCTGGGTGGATGATCTTTCTGATGTGTTGTTGGATTCTATTGGCCAAAATTTTATTGAGGATTTTTGCATCTATGTTCATCAGGGATATTGGTCTGTAATTCTCTTTCAATGCTGCGTCTTTTTCTGGCTTAGGAATTAAAGTGATGCTGGCTTCGTAGAAGGAGTTTGGGAGGATTCCCTCTTTTTCGATTGTTCTGAATAGTTTGAGAAGGATTGGAGTTAGTTGTTCTTTAAATGTCTGGTAGAATTCAGCAGTGAATCCATCTGGTCCTGGGCCTTTCTTTGTTGGGAGGGCCTTTATTACTGTTTCAATTTCTATCTCAGTTATGGGTCTGTTTAGGTTGTCTATGTCTTCCTGGTTCAGTTTAGGTAGGTTGTATGTGTCCAGGAATCTATCCATTTCTGATAAGTTTCCCTGTTTGCTGGCATACAAGTCCTTGTAGTAATTTCTGATGATTCTTTTGATTTCTGTGATGTCTGTTGTTATGTTTCCTTTTTCATCTGTGATTTTATTGATTTGCGTTTTTTCTCTTTTTTCTCTTCTTTTTTTTGTTAGCTGGGCCAATGGGGTGTCAATCTTGTTTATTTTTTCAAAAAACCAGCTCCTCGTTTGGCTGATTTTTTGTAATGTTTTTTTTGGATTCAATCCTGTTGATTTCTTCTCTGATTTTAATTATTTCTTTTCTCCTACTAGCTTTGGGTTTGGTTTGCTGTTGGTTTTCTAGATCTTTGAGATGTACTGTGAGCTCATCTATTTGGTGTCTTTCCAGTTTCTTGATGTAGGCACCTATTGCTATAAACTTTCCTCTTAACACTGCTTTTGCTGTATCCCACAAATTTTGGTATGATGTGCTGTTATCCTCATTTACTTCCAGGAAATTTTTGATTTCTCTTTTAATTTCTTCTATGACCCATTGTTCGTTCAGGAGCATGTTGTTCAGTCTCCATGAATTTGCATGTGCTCTAAGGATTCCTGAGTTGCTCATTTCCAACTTCATTCCTTTATGGTCTGAGAAGTTGCATCGTATGATTCTAATTCTTTTGAATTTGCTCAGACTTGCTTTATGGCCTAGTATGTGGTCAATCCTAGAGAAGGTTCCATGAACTGCTGAGAAGAATGTAAATTGTTTCTCTGTAGGATGGAAAGTTCTGTAGATATCTGTTAGGTCCATTTGGGCTATGGTGTCATTTAAATCTACTGTATCCTTGTTGATCCTCTGTCTTGGTGATCTGTCTATCTCTGAGAGTGGAGTATTGAAGTCCCCCAGTACTATTGTGTTGGGGTCTAAGTCTCCCTTTAAGTCCCTTAGCAAATCTTTCAAGTAAACTGGCGCCTTGTAATTAGGTGCATATACATTGATAATTGTTATATCTTCCTGTTGAATGCATCCCTTAATCATTATATAGTGTCCCTCTTTATCTCTCCTAATATATTTTGTGGTAAAATTTATGTTATCTGATATTAAGATGGCTACGCCCGCTTTTTTTTCGTTTCTGCTGGCGTGGTATATCTTTTTCCATCCTTTCACTTTCAGTTTGTATGGATCTTTGCTAGAGTGGTGTGTTTCTTGTAAGCAGCAGATAGATGGATTTTTTTCTCTAATCCAGGCTTCAAGTTTGTTTCGTTTGATTGGGCAATTCAAACCGTTCACGTTCAATGTGACTATTGATAAGTAGGAATTTTGTCTTGCCATTTGCCAAAGATAGTTTCTTATATCTAGTTTGAGTTTCCTATGATCTTTTGCTGTGAGGTTTCCTTACTTTAGCTTCTTTCAGATTGATGACCTTGTTTCTGTGTTTCTGTGTGTAGTACATCTTTCAGGATCCTTTGTAAGGCTGGACGAGTGGCTACAAATTCTTTCAATGTTTGTTTGCTGTGAAAGGTCTTTAATTCACCCTCAATCACAAATGAGAGCTTTGCAGGGTATAATATTCTGGGCTGACAGTTTTTCTCTCTTAGTGCCTGGGCTATGTCTCGCCATTCCCTCCTAGCTTGTAGGGTTTCTGATGAGAAGTCAGCTGTGAGCCTAATTGGAGATCCTCTGAAAGTAATCTGACGTTTCTCTCTTGCACATTTTAGGATCTTTTCTTTTTGTTTCACTGTGGTGAATTTTATTACAACATGTCGTGGTGAGGTTCTCTTTTGATCATGCTTATTGGGGGTTCTGTGGGCTTCCTGTAGTAGGATTTCTCTATCCTTCTCCAAACCTGGAAAGTTCTCTGCTAGTATCTCTCTAAAAATGCCTTCTAATCCTTTCTCTTTCTCCATGCCTTCAGGGATTCCTAGAACTCTGATGTTGGGTTTTTTAATAGTATCCTGTAGATTTCCAACAATATTTTTTAGATTTCTAATTTCTTCTTCTTTTCTTTGGTTTGACTGTATATTTTCCTGTGCTCTGTCCTCTAAGTCCGATATTCTCTCTTCTGTTTCGTTGATTCTGTTTCTAAGGCATTCTAAAGTGTTATTCACTTGATCAATGGAGTTCTTCAGCTCTGATTGGTTTCTCTTCATTATCAGACTTTCCTGTTCTACTAATTCCTGCATCGTATTCTGGTTCTTCCTTAAAGTTTCATTTTCCCGGGAGAGATTTTCTATCTTGTCCAGTAAGGATTTCTGTAGTTCAAGAATTTGCTTTTGAAGACTTCTAAATGATCTTATCATGAATTTTTTGAAATCCATATCTTGCATTTCTTCTATCTCGTCATCTTCATATTCTTGGCTTCGGGTGTTTTGTTCGTTTGGAGGTATCATTATGTGTTCATTATTCTTGTTTCCTTGACTTCTGTGTTTGTTGTTTCGCATTTTGGGGGGATTCTTTTAATTCTTCTTCCCTTACTGTGATTTTTTTTTTCTTGTTATACTATGGCTTTGTTAAGTGGGCTGCCTGCTGTTGGTGGAGCCTTGGAGGTTTGAGATGGGTGTAGCCCGATGGTTCTGCTTATTTCTTCAGGGTTAGTTGTGGTAGATCTCAATTTAATTATTAATTTTTATTATTTTTTGTTCTTCTCTCTGGGGGGAAGTAATGCCATCCAGTTGCGCAGAGTTGATGATAGTTAGCTTCTAATCTCTGGCTTCTATGTGTGTAGCGTCGCAGACGCTCTGTATCTCGTACGGATTTGTCCGACCTTCCACCAAATTATCCGTTGGTCTGACCTAACTGTCTGGCTCCCCTTGGGCTGAAGCGTGGGGCTCCAGGAACGCTGCTCAGGGGCCGCTCACGCCTTTCCCGTCGGGAGCCCACGGGATCCCTGCTGCCCCCTTCGCTGCTCCCGGGCTTCTCCCCCTCATGTGGCTTCTTAACCAGTGTGCAAAAACACTCCAAAAATTAACCTATTGAACAAATATTTATTGAGTGTCTGCTAAGTGTCAGACACTGTGCTAAGTGCTGGGGAGAAAGTAGTAAACAAATCAATTAAAGTCCTTATCTTCATTGAGCCTCCAGTCTACTGAGTGATACAGATACCAAATGTCTAATCAAAACAGCAAACTAACCGACAGCGATGAGCATTGTAAACGAAATAAACAGATTTTATGATAGTGATAATCATCACAAATGAAACAGAGTCAAGTTACAGAACTTGTTTGCATCTCTAACCTAATTCTCCTAGATTTGATTTTATTCTGTTCCTTACTTCAGTCTCATGTATTTGTACTATTTGTTTCTGGGCTTAATCTTGAACTTACCTTAGTACTTCAGAACTAGATTTAATAGGCATTTAAGGCCTGATAAGGTTTTCAAGCATGTGTTTCTCTTGCTTTACCTGGTTTTGTACCTTGTTTATAATCTGAACAGGAATTGATTTGACAGGTTGAGGCATTGCCATTACCAGGCCAGACTAGGTTCCTTGAATTCTTTAGAGAAGGCTCTTGAAACTGGTTGGAGTATGATTGATCCAATTTAGCCAACTGGAAAATTTCTGATCATCTTCCAGAGTCCTCAAAGATTCTGCTGCTTGAAATCTCTGATGGAGTTTTCTAAGAAGGTAGGGAGACAGTGTTGTCCTCAATTTTCATTAAGGCTAGAATAGGACATGGGTTGAAGCAACCTATCTTGAGACATTTAAGTTATTTAAGAGTGATTTTAGGGAGTGGGGTATTAACAGTTTTCTTGGCTTTCCCTGAATAGACTGAGAGAAATCATCCAAAGTCAGTCAATATAACAAACATGCTTTTTAGAATAGCCTGGGTACTAGGACTGGTACTGTGACCTAGAAGGTTGAACCTTCTCCTGCCTACAGTGCCGGCATACCATATTGGCGCCAGTTTGAGTCCCAGCTCCACTTCTTTTTTTTTTAAGATTTATTAATTTATTTGAAAGACAGAGTTACAGAGAGGCAGAGTTAAAAAGAGAGGTCTTCCATCCACTCGTTCTTTACCCAAATGGCTGCAACTGCCAGAGCTGCGCTGATCCGGAGCCAGGAGCTAGGATCTTCTTCTGCGTCTCCCATGTGAATGCAGGGGCCCAAGTACTTGAGCCATCTTCTACTGTTTTCCCAGGTGATAGCAGTGAGCTAGATCGGGAATGGAGCAGCTGGGACTCAACTGGCGCCCATATGGGATGCTGGCACTGGTGGCGGCAGCCTTACTTGCAACACCACAGTGCCGGCCATGCTGCTCTACTTCTAATCCAGCTCCCTGCTAGTGCTTCTGGGAGGGCATTGGTGGATGGAACAGGTGCTTGGGCTCCTGCTCCCCTGTGGCAGACCCAGAAGAAACTCCTGTCTCCTGGCTTCGGCCTGGTCCAGCCCTGGCCATTCCTACTATTTGGGGAGTCAGCCGGTGGATGGGAGGATCTCTCTCTCTCTCTCTCTCTCTCTCTTCTCTCTGGGTCTCTTCCTTTCTAATGAAATAAGTAAATGTTAAAAAGAAATAATAGCCTGTGTACTAGATTGGCTAGTGGGAGATCATTATACCTCCATAACTACTAGAAAACAGATTCTGTCACTATCCATCTGCTTCACTGAAGCAGGCATTAGCACTTCTCTGATTCCCAAATAATTTCCCCAGAGATGCCATATACACTTAGAGAATTAAATCCAAATGGGAAAAAAAAGAAGATAAATTACATTTCTCTAACCTGATTTTCTTTTCTTGTTGCCCAATTTAATTAATCTCATTGATTCTATATAAATAAACCAATGAGTGATTGAAACTACTGTTCAGCTGATTAGAGGCTGTGATGGCAGAGAAAAATCAGAGTTTGTTTAGAGACATTCCAGTCATTTCTCATTTTACATATTGGAAAACTGAGGCACAGAAGCAGTTTGGTTACAACCTCACAGCACACCAAAGTAAAATCAGTTGGAGCTCAGGTTTTTTGTTTCATTGCCCTTTTCACTACACTGCCCATCCTATGGGGTATAAATTCTAGAGCAGGAAATGCTTCCACTGCTATGTCTAATGCCTGATATTTCACTAGGGCATCTTGATTCTTGCCTTAAGGCTTCCATCCTACTTGGAAAGCAAATACAGAAAGGAATGTTGGGGAAAATATTCTCTGTTGAGCCTGGCATCTCAATATAAATAAGTTTCTCAATTCTCATTTTTTTTAAAAGATTTATTTATTTGAAAGTCAGAGTTAAAGAGAGAGAGAGAGAGAGAGAGAGAGAGAGAGAGAGAGAGAGAGAGAGATTCCATCCACTGGTTTACTCGCCAGATGGCTGCAACGGCCGGAGCTACGATGATCCGAAGCCAGGAGCCAGGAGCTTCTTCCAGGTCTCGCACATGGGTGCAGAGGCCCAAGGACTTGGGTCATCTTCTACTGCTTTCCCAGGCCATAGCAGAGAGTTGGATCAGAGCTGGAGCAGCTGGGATTGAAACCAGTGCCTATATGGAATACTGGCACTGCAGGCAGCAGCTTTATTTGCTACACCACAGCACTGGCCCTTTTTCGTTTTAATTTGAACAGATTCGATATAATTTGTAGATACAAGTCTAAGACATAATAATATTCTCCTTCTCCCTCTCTCCCTAGCAACCATTTTCTTTTTACCCTTCTTTTTTTGTTAATTTTTGAGATAACATATTTTAAATTTACATTACAGTAAAAACGTTTGATACTTCACTGAATGAGACATTTAAAAAGTAAAAAGCAAAAAGATCCTAGTTTAGTAGAATATAGGCAATGGCTATAAACCATTACTGAATGTATAAATGACCATTTCACCCATATAAAATTATTTTGGTCAATTAGTCATTCATAATTTCTTTTAATGAAATACAATGAATGACAATGTAACATTTGAATATTTCCTGTGTGATTATAAGGTAATAATTAAGTTCATATAGACTTTAAGTCATTTCCTCTCAACAGTATATGCACGTGGATAATTTTGTGTAGGTTGCAATGCAAATAATCATATGTTTTCTGTGCTCTATTAGTTAAAACAGATCAGGGAAAATATATGATATTGATCTTTTGAGGACTGGTTTATTTTACTAAGTATAATGATTTCCAGTTGCTTCCATTTTGTTGCAAAATACAGAATTTTATTTTTTATGGCTACATAATATTCCGTAATGTATATTTACCACATTTTTTTTAATCCAATCATGGGTTGATGGGCATCAGGGTTGATTCCATAGCTTAGCTATTGTGAATTGAGCCACAATAAACATGGTGGTACAGATAACTCATATACATGCAGTGCCCAATGTCTTATTGTGCAATCACAAGATTCCTGCAGTCATAGTGTATAACAATCCCACAGTCAGAGGGTGCAGAGGATCCCCTCTCTGCCCCATGAGCCCACCGCATACATGGAGAGAGCAGAGTTGTTTCTATAGCCAGCTGCCTGTAGATGCTCTTCCTTGGCAGTTTGAGCCCTGGAGTTTGTGATAGGTTGAGAGAATGGGGGCACCTCACAATCCTAAGTGGGTGCTCAGCCCCCTATTTTTCCTCCCACCTCAAAGGTGGTGGGAAATGCAGTTTTCTTCTTCTGCTAAAACCCTTTAGTTGAATGCATGAGAGCTGCCACATCCTCTAGTTTTGTCAAGATGGCACCTTTTCCAACCAGGTTGCTGGGCACTCTTGTGGGAGAATGAAGAGAAAGATATGTGCTTTTAGTTCTCTTGATTGCACTCCCTGCTGGGGCTACAGGTTGAACTCAAAGGCACTGCGATCCACAATGCTGGCCCTCAGACAATATCATCAGTGGTACTGGATGCTGCAGTCTGCTCTCATCTTGCTCTCAGAACCTGGCGTTTCCTCCGGCCTTTAGCTATGGGACTCATGGATGGTTTCCCTGCTTGCTACTGTGTGTCTGCACTTTCCACGCTGCTTCATGGTGTTCCTCTTCCATCTGTAGAATTTCCACTGCAAAGTTCTCTTCAACTTCCCTTGGAAACACTCCTCCTCAGCTTTTTTTTCCATTCTGTCTTCCTTTGTTCAGAATCAGCCTGTCATTTCCCTATTCAGCCATCTTGGAATCCCTCAGTTCTTCTCTTGAGCTCTTAGATAAAATAGTACAAACTTCAGGTGTACAATGTGATGTTTTGCTACATGTGTAGATTATGAAATAATAACTGCAGTTGACTAAGGAGCACGTTATCACCTCAAATAATTATCTTTTTATTTTGTTTTATTTAATTTTATTTATTTATTTTTGACAGGCAGAGTGGATAGTGAGAGAATAATTATCTTTTTGTGGTGAGAACATTGCAGATGTACTCTTTCAGCAGTTTTCAAGTGTATTAATACATCACAATTTATTGTAGTCACCGTGTTGTACAATAGACTTCCAGACATCTTTCCTTTTTTCTAACTGAAACATTGCACCCTTTAGCCAACAGTACCCCCTCCTCCAATTCCTGACAATCATCCTCCTACTCTCTGCTTCTGAGTTGAGCTCTTAGATTCTACATGTAAGTAGGGTTTGGCAGTTTGTTAATGGATATATATATATATATATATATATATATATATATATTCTTTATTCATTCATCCAGTGATGGATATAGGCTGATTCCACATCTTAACTATTCTGAATAATGTTGCATGCTGCACTGTATGAACTTTAGAATAAGTTATCAGGTTCTGTAAAAATATACTGCTTGGAATTTGACTGGAATTGCATTTATTTTAAACATAACTCAGAATTAGTAATATATGATAGTGGATATTTTAATATTGGACAAAGAATAAATCTCCATTTATATGGTAAGGTATACTATGTTTTTTAGTAACACAGGTTTTTTTTTTCGCTAATATTACACACTTGGCCTACTCCTGGATATCCAATAGATTTTGTATCTATCATGGACAGTACCTTTTCCCCCATTACATCTTCTGATTGGTTATTGTTGGTATGTAGAAAAGTTTTTTGATTGTGTTAATTCATCTTATATATGGTTGAGTTACTGAATTATACTAGATTTTTATGAATGACTTGGATGTAGGGAGATAATTATTATTTACAAATAATGGAAATCTAATTTATTTTTAATATTTGTATTCTGTGTATTTCTCAAAGTTCAGTTGCACATAATAGTGAATTGAAAGCTTCCAAAATTGTTGAAAGCTGGCAGATTAGTCTCTAGGCTTGACTTCTAGGAATGACTTCCCGAGTAACTTCCAAGAAAAAATTGCTACTTCTTTGCCAGGATCAGGAGAAATTGCTGCCTCAACTGCTGGCTGAAGGATCACTCTAACCTTAACTGTGACCTCCGCTCCCAGGATTGTTGGCTCCAGAGCCACAGATGCATATCAACAAAAACAAATGTCTTGCATGCTGCCATTCTCACAACATAACTCACAATTAACAGTTCCAAATTTAAATCAAGTACTAGTGCAACTGATTGTTGGAGCTTAAATTATCTAAAACTCCAGCTGCAATGAATCTTGGGAATATTGGTTTTTGCTTTCCAGACTCTTCAGTGATAGAAGCACACTAGAAGAAAATCAGAACAGATGTTGAGTGAACCCATACAGCATAAGCCCTCCTTTCTTTTTATTGCCTTAACTGTGAACTTCAGTGCAATGCTTTTGTAATAATGATTATTCTTTTTTTCTCTTTGTGTGATTTCAGTGGGATGCTTCTGATGTTTCATGTTTGCTGTACATTTCTAATAGCTTACTTTTAGTGAGCTTATGTAGTATTTTTTCTTTTTTTAAAAAAAGATTTATTTATTTTATTTATTTGTTGGGGGGAGAAAGAGAGAGAGAGAGAGAGAGAGAGAGAGAGAGAGAGAGAGAGAGAGAAGTTAAAGAGGAAACAAGCGAGAGTGTGAAAGATCTTCCATCTACTGGTTCACTTCCTCCAGTGGCTCCAAACAGCCAGCTCTGGGACAGGACAGTCAGGAGCCAGGAACTCCATCCTGGTCTCCCACAAGTGTGGCAGGGACCGAAGTACTTCTACCATCTTCTGCTGCCTTCTGAGGTGCAATAACAGGGAGCTGATCAGAAGCAGAGCAGCAAGAATTTGGCCTGACACTTGTATGGAATGCTGATGACCTCTCAAGCAGCCACTGAACCACCTGTGTCATACCGTTGGCCTCTGGCTTGGTTCAGTTTGTTAATTGAACAATTTTTTGAAAGATTTGTTTATTTATTTGAAAGGCAGATTGATGAGGAAGAGAGAGAGAGAGAGAGACCTTTCTTCCATCTACTGGTTCACTCCTCAAAGGCTGCAAGGACTGTACCTGGTCCCTGCAGAACCCAGGAGCCTGGCATTCCATCTAGGTCTCTCAGGTGGGTAGCAGGGCCACCGTACTTGAACCATCTTCTGCAGTTTTCCCAGATGCTTCAGCAGGGATCTGGATTGGAAAAAGAGCAGCTGGGCTGCTGGCAGTGTTGTGATGTGGAATGCTGGTGTCGTATGCTGTGGTGTAACCTGCTGCGCCACAACATCAGCCCCTGATTTTTTATTCAGCCTTTTTTTCTATTTCTATGAATAAATAAAGCTGTTATATAGCCTTCATTTTTGTGCTATCCATGTCCACTTTGGATCTGAGGTTATACCAGCATGTTAGAATGATATGGGAAGATTTCCCGCTTTCCTACCCCTCTCAACAGAGTTTAATAAAATACTTACATATGTGTTTGAAGTATTTCATAATTTTGTCCCATGTAACTATGTAACTTAAGTTTTCTTTTTTAGCTAACTTTCTAATTTCTTTTTAAAAAAGATTTATTTATTTATTTGAAAGGCAGAGTTATAGAGAGCAGAGGCAGAGAGAGCACGAGAGAGCGAGAGAGAGCGAGAGAGAGAGGGGTTAGAGAGAGAGAGAGAGAGAGAGAGAGAGACAGAGACAGAGAGACAGAGAGAGCACTCTTCTATCCTCTGCTTCACTTTCCAGATGGTTGCAATGGCCAGGGCTGCGCAAATCTGAATCCAGGAGCCAGGAGCTTCCTCTGGGTCGCCCATGCAGGTGCAGGGGCCCAAACACTCGGGCCATCTTTTACTGCTTTCCCAGGCCACAGCAGAGAGCTGGATCAGAATTGGAGCAGCCAGGACTGGAACCGGTGCCCATATGAGATGCCGGCACTGTAGGCAGTGGCTTTACCAGCTACACTACAGCACTGCCCCTTCTAATTTCTTTTGAGAAAAGATTTATTTTACTATATATCTGAAAGGCCAAGTTAGAGAGAGAATAACACACACACACACACACACACACACGGGGGGGGGCGGGGAGAGAGAGAGAGAGAGAGAATTTTCCATTTCACTCGGTGGTTCACTCCCAAAATGGTTGCAACAACCAGTGCTGGGCCAGGCCTAAACCTGAGTCAGGATCTTCATCTGGAACTTCCAGGCAGGTTGCAGGGGCTTAAGCATTTGGGCCGTCTTTTGCTACTTTCCCAGGTGCATGAGCAAGAAACTGGATCAGAAGTGGAGGGAGCAGCCAGGACTGGAACTGGCGTTGCAGGCATTGTAGGTGTCACAAGCAGCAACTTAATATTATGTGTTTATAATATAGACAATTGTCTTATAATTCTTCTATCTATCCCTTGCATAGAACAGAAGCATGTAGAAGATGATGAATTAAAAACTAAACAAGTTCCTGGCTGTTCAGAAAACATTTTTTGAAAGGATATAAGAATAATGATATCTCAGACACTTTACCAATCAAGTAGTGATAAGAAGCAGAAGACTGGGGAAAGAAATCATGCTGAGAATGCAGAGAAAAAATGAGTGACACAGAACGGTCTTTACTGACTCTGACCCATAGTGATTCAAGGAGACCATAAGATTGAATCATTAGATTGCATGGCTGTCGAGGAGTTCGTGGAGTACTCTTGTCTATGCATTTTAGTTCCTTCAGTTATGCGCAGCTTTGTAGTTTTGTTTCAGGCAGATCTTTTTTTTTGAAGTTTATAAAGGACTTTCATATCTATCATTTAATTTACTACTCATAAGAATTTTTAGAAGTGGATATTATTACAGATTATGAGACTGAGGCTTCTGGGACATCTTTCCCAGGGTCACATAGAGGTAATAAACATGATAATATGATTTTCCAAACAGAATTCTTACAAAGATCCTCTGAGAGATGGTAATGGGAAAGTTCTTTGTAAATTTGGAAGCATTATGCATGTATAAAGGGTATTATTACTGCTGTTTTTACAAATGCACATATTTATCAGATATTTGGAATGAGCAACTTTGAGGGATTTAGCTCTGAACAGGATCTAGGAGTGGAGAATAAGGCATACAAGAGAAAGAGGATATACATTCACTGCCCTCAGGTCTAGGTGACCCTTTTGGAGACAATAAGATACATTACAGTGCAAGGAAAAAGATAGAAGGCAGTGTAAGCAGAATGTACTTATTTACTGTGTGGTTGTGAATAAATGCAATTTAAGTTCTGCAGGAAGACTGTGAGGATGGCCACACAGATGGCAATAGACAACATGCAACTAGTGGGCCTGGAGCTCTGTCTACACTGAAATGATGATTGGGATGAGAATACCATAGGCAAAAATAGGAAGGCAGGAATGGGCATGATGAAGGAAAGCAAGGCCTTCTGACTTGCTGAAGTGTCAAGCACATGGAGAATACTCAAGGGAGACCAGATTGGAAAGGTAGACTGGGGTTACATGAGGCTCATATTGGATTCTTTAATTAGCTTATCCCCCAACTAAACTCTATGACTTTGGTATGAAGAATCCAGAAAAGGTGAGAAACACAGCAAGCACTTCGACAGAAGTGATGGATGAAGCTATATGAGTGGATTACCTCTGATAGACAATAGTAATATAGCAGCTACTGGATGGAGGAGAAGAGATACTCTCTTGCATCCTCCATCCTTATATGTGTATGGGGGGAATTATTTCATGATTGTTTGAATACTTTGGCACAGCACTCAGAAGCTAGAAGGGTTATTAAGATGACATTTCACGTTTAATGAGTGTGCTCAGTATGCTGATTGCTGTCTTCATTTAAAACCTAACTTACAATACAACTCCCCACAGCAATCAGAGAGGAGAACTCAAAAGTATGTTTTCCTGATTAGTGTTAAAAAAAACAACAAAATAAAATGGTTTATTGGGAGGTCACATATACTAGTGAGGTTGAGGACTATGTGTGCTGGCTTTCCTTGCTCTTTATGGGCTTTCACCTTGAAGAACAAAAGCTTGGCTTGAAAACAAATTGCTTGTTTTGCAATCTTCCCCCTAGAATTAAGTCTTACAGGGCGGTGTTAAAGTTAAGTAGGTCGAGATTTCCAGCTCAGAAGAAAAGGTCCTACTGGTTGCTGACTTGGGGAGGAAGGGGCCTTGAAGCCCCTGTGAGGCAGTCAAAGGAATTCCGTACATTATTCCTTTGATTAGAGAAGGGAATGGAGAGGTTATGACATAGGATTTCCTTTTAGAGTAGTAAATAGACTGAAGGTCGTTTGGCAACAGTTGGTGGTAACACATTTCAAGCATCCCTCCCCCTTCACCATCCATATCAACAGGCACTCAACAAAGGAAGAACACTTTGGGGACATGCTAATGCAGGGGGCTGAGTATTTTAATAGACACTAGATCTATCTCGTCAGTCACATAAGTTGGCACTAGGTGGAAGGTTTCTGTTTCTCTCAGATTTATGAGCTGACTGAGTATGGACAAGGTGATTATATCTGTCTGGTTCCAATGTACAGCACAAGCTTCAAACAGAGCAAAAGCTTGTTGAAGATAACTAGGTGCCAGTGCTGTGGCATAGTGGGTAAAGCTGCTGCCAGTAGTGCTGTCATCCCTTATGGATGCTGGTTGAGACCCAGCTCCTTGACTCCCAATCTGGCTCCCTGCTAATGATTTGGAAAAAGCAGCAGACTATGGACCAAGGCAGCAGAAGATGGCACAAGTGTTTGTGCCCCTACCACCCTCCCTGGAGACCTAGAAGAAGCTCCTGATTCTGGTCTTTGGCTTGGCCCAGCCCTGGCTGTTGCAGCCTTCTGGGGAGTGAACCAGTACATGGAACATCTCTGACTCTCTGTCTCTACCTCTTTCTCTAACTCTGGCTTTCAAAAAAAATATTCACAAAAATAAAAAGAAAAAATATCTAAATTGTCTAATCCTCCAAGGCAACTTAAACTTTTTTAAAAGATTTATTTATTTATTTGAAAGTCAGAGTTACACAGAGAAGGCAGGGCAGAGAGAGAGGTCTTCCATCTGCAGGTTCACTTCCCAATTGGCTGTAGTGGCTGGAGCTGTGTCGATCCAAAGCCAGGAGCCAGGAGCTTCCTTTGGGTCTTCCCATGCAGGTGCAGAGGCCCAAGGACTTGCGCCATCTTGTACTGCTTTTCCAGGCCAAAGCAGAGAGCTGGATTGGAAGTGGAGCAGCCAGGACTAGAACCAGTGCCCATACGGGATGCCAGCACTGCAGGCAACGACTTTACCCGCTACGCCACAGTGCTGGCCTGGGGGAACTTTCTAACCTATCAACATGTTTGGGGCTAAAAGTTCCCAGTTCTAGGTGCTGTAAGCTAGAAGCTTTCAGCCAAGATGGGGAGATGGTACTCTTATTTCTATATTTTGCATAGCATCTTAGTACATTTTTAAATCTATTTGATTAATAAGGCTAGGTATTTATGGTGTACAATATGAAATTCTTTAAAAGTTTTATTTTATTTATTTGAAAGGCAGAGTGGCTGGTGCCGCGGGTCAATAGGCTAATCCTCTGCCTTGCGGCGCTGGCACACTGGGTTCTAGTCCTGGTCAGGGCATGGATTCTGTCCCGGTTGCCCCTCTTCCAGGCGAGCTGTCCGCTGTGGCCAGGGAGTGCAGTGGAGGATGGTCCAAGTGCTTGGGCCCTGCACCCCATGGGAGACCAGGAGAAGCACCTGGCTTCTGCCTTCGGATCAGCACGGTGTGCCGGCTGCGGCTGCCATTGGAGGGTGAACCAACGGCAAAAGGAAGACCTTTCTCTCTGTCTCTCTCTCTCACTGTCCACTCTGCCTGTCAAAAAAGAAAAAAAAAAGGCAGAGTTACAAAGAGAGAGAGGAAGAGACAGAATGAGAGAGGTCTCCTATCTGCTGCTTCACTCCCCAAATGGTAGCAATAACCAGGGTTGGGCCAAACTGAAGCCAGGAGCCAGAAGATTCGTTTGGGTCTTCCACGTGGCTCCAGGTTCCTAACTATCTGGGCCATCCTCTGCTGCTTTCCCAGAGGCATTAGTAGGGAGCTGGATCAGAAGTGGAGCAGCCCGGGCTTGCAAACAGCACCCATGAAGAACGCGGATGCTACAGGTGGTGGCTTAATCTGTTGTGCCACAGCACCAGGGCCCCAAATATGATATTTTGATTATGTGTATACAATGTGGAATGACCATATCAAGCTAACTAACATATCCACTCCCTTTCATCCTACCTTTTTTTGTTGTGAGAACATTTAAAATCTACTCTCATATCAATTTTCAAGTATGCAATATACTATTACTAACTATAATCAACATGCTGTACAATAGATTTCCTGAACTTAATGCTTCTAACTGAAATTTTCTACCTTTTGACCAACATCTTCACTATCACCTTTTCTTTCCCTCCAGCCCCTGATAATCACTCTTCTAGACTTTGCATCCATGAGTTTAGCTTTTTAAGGTTCCACATCGAAGTGAAATTATGCCTGCTGTGCCTGGTTTATTTCGTTTAATGCAGTATTCTCTAGGTTCATACATGTTGAAAATGATATGATTTTCTTCTTTTTAAAAGGCTGATTAGTATTCCATTGTGTATATGTGCTACATTTTATATATACCACTTGAAGACTTAAGTTGATTGCATATCTTGGATATTGTGAATAATGCTGCCATGTATCTGGGGGTACAAATATCTTTTTTACATACATATTTCATTTTCTTAGGCCATATATTTAGAAGTGGGAGTGCTGTGGTGTCATATGGTAGTTCTATTTTTAACTTTTTGAGGAATCTCCATAGTGTTTTCTTTTTTTTTTTTTTATTTTTTGACAGGCAGAGTGGACAGTGAGAGAGAGAGACAGAGAGAAAGGTCTTCCTTTGCCGTTGGTTCACCCTCCAATGGCTGCCACGGACAGCGCGCTGCGGCCGGCACACCGCGCTCATCCGATGGCAGGAGCCAGGTGCTAGGTGCTTATCCTGGTCTCCCATGGGGTGCAGGGCCCAAGCACTTGGGCCATCCTCCACTGCACTCCTGGGCCACAGCAGAGGGCTGGCCTGGAAGAGGGGCAACCGGGACAGAATCCGGTGCCCCGACCGGGACTAGAACCCGGTGTGCCGGCGCCGCAAGGCGGAGGATTAGCCTGTTGAGCCACGGCGCCGGCCCATAGTGTTTTCAATAATGGTTGTGGTAATTTACATTCCTACCAGTGGTGCAAAGGCGTTGGCTTATGTAAATACTGTCACAAATATGTTTTTATCGTTTATTTATTTCAAAATATGTTTGTACTTATTTATGGGGTAGAGTGTTACAATTCAATACATACATTAAGATGTATATGTTCAAATTGTGATAGGATTTTTATTTTCTGAAATATATAATTTCTATTTGTTGAGAATCTTTCAACTCTTCTAGTCAGTTTGAAAAGCATAATTATTTGTTGTAGACTACAGTTACCTTTCTGTGATATAGAACATTGGAACTACTGTCCCCCCTGCCCCAACTATCTTTTTTTTAAGATTTATTTTTTTATTTGAGAGGTAGAGTTACAGACAGTGAGAAGGAGAGACAAAGAGAAGGTCTTCCATCCACCGGTTTGGTTCCCAAATGTCCACAACAGCTGGAATTGTGCTGATCCAAAGGCATGAGCCAGGAGCTATCTCTGGATCTCCAGGACAGGTTCAATCCAGCAGAGAGCTAGATTGAAAAAGGGGCAGCTGGGACTTGAACCGGTGTCCATATGGGACGACGGTGATGCAAGTGGAGGATTAACCTAGTGCCCCATTGTGCCGGCCCTCAGCTTATACTTGTCTTTCTTTTCACCCATTCTGTATACCCTACACTTAAAACACACAAAATTTTGGGGGCGCATTGATCACTGTAAAAATATTGGTCCTTTTTAAAAGTCTTTATGCTGTTCTGGATATGGATGTTCATTTTGCTGTAAAAAAAAAAAAAAACACTCCAGAGGGGGCTGGCATTGTGACTTGGCAGGTAAAACCACCACTTGTGGCACTGGTATCCCTTGTGGGCTGATTCAAGTCCCCATTGCTCTGCTTCCAATGCAGCTCCTTACTAATGCACCTGGGAAAGCAGTGGAAGATGGCTGAAGTACTTGAGCTCCTGCACCCACGTGTGAGACCCAGAATAAGCTCCCAGATCCTGTCTTTGGATGGGCCCAGCTCTGACCATTGTAGCCATTTGGGGAGTGAACCAGCAAGTGGATGATTTCTCTTTCTCTCTCTCTGCCTTTCAGTTAAATGAATTAATTAGTTAACCTTAAAAAAAAACTGCAGAACTTTCCTGATTCATTCTGAAGTTCCTCTCTTCTTCCTCATTTTCCAATTTTGCCTCAGATATGGAATTTATTTCGATTTCTTAAAGAGAAATGAATGGCAGCATTCATTCTGATTTAGCACATCCGAACTTCTGTAAATCCAGCAGAAATACCCAAAGAGAGGGAGAGGGAGGGGGGAGGGAGAGGGGGAAGGGGGTAGGGGGTGGAAGGGAGAGGGGAGAGGGGAAAGGGAAAAGGGGAGAGGGGAGAGGGGACAGGGAGGCATTTTGAAGGCATCAGGCCTAAATCCTATTGTCTAATGGGTTAAAAATGATCAGACATGGTATTAGAATTAAAAATAGTAGAGTTGGGGCTGGTGCTGTGGTGTAGCTGGTAAAGCCACTGCCTGTAACGCCAGCATCCCATATGGGTGCCGATTTGAGTCCTGACTGATACACTTCTGATCCAGCTCTCTGCAATGGCCTGGGAAAGTAGTACAGTATGGCTCAAATCTTTGGGCCCCTGCAACCACATGGGAGACTAGGAAGAAGCTCCCCTGGCTCCTCACTTCGGATCTCCACAGCGCGGGCCTTGCGTCCAATTGGGAAGTGAACCAACAGATGGAAGACCTCTCTCTCTCTCTCTTTTTCTGCCTCTCCTCTCTCTGTGTAACTCTGACTTTCAAATAAATAAACAGATCTTTAAAAATAGTAGAGTTAACACTGATTTTTTAATGCAGAGGGAGAGAAAAATGGACTTGACTTTTTGAGGGGTGCTGGGTTCTGAGGATTAGACCATCAATGGATTATTCTGGGTGGAATTGTCTTCAGTATAGAACTTTAGCTTGTTACTAGGACTAGGAGGTAAAAAAAAAAAAAAAAAGAAGAACTAGGAAGTCACCAGAGAGTGTAGCTGTTAGCATCATATAACAATAGTGACCCAAAAGTAAAAAACCACAATTCTCATAAAAAGATATTACTACTATTTAAAGTGTAAAGATGTCTATTCCTTATATTATGTACCAACCTATGTTCTCTGGAGACTTTGATAAATTGGTTGAAAGTAATTCATAAATTCAGAAAACTTATCTGTGTCAATTTCAAAACTTCCCACAAACCAACAAGGGTCAATATCATGGTGCTGGGATAAAGATAAATCTGTAGGCTGGCAGGTGGAACAGAATTGAGAATTCTTAAGTGAATCCTGATAGCTATAGGTAATTGATATTCAACAATGGTGCCATGACCATTCAATGGAGAAAAAAAATTGTCTTAAGATAGCCACATGAAAAACAATGAAATTGAATCTTTACTTTGTATCAGATATGAAATTTAACTTAAGGTCAAAATAAAAATGTAAGTGGTAAATCTATAAAACTTTCCAAAGGAAAACATTATAATTATTCGTAACTTTGCATTTGGCAGTCAGTTCTTGGGTGTGATAACAAAGGCATGAGTAAAAAAAAAACACAGTTAATTGGACTTCATCAAAATTAAAAGTTTTTACAGTGAAGGACAATAATAAGAAAGTAGAAAGACAATCTAATCAAAAGAAAATTGGAGAAAACATGAGGGTACCTCAAACGTATATGAAAATAGGGAATTACAAGATGAATTTATTTTGGTGCAAGAATTTTTCAAAATCCCATGCATACTCTTTTCATAATATACATTTTGAATAAGTTTTTGAAGAACCCTAATGCTCAAAATTTTGTCAGAATGAAGGTGGGGCAGGATGGGAAAATGAATTCTAATAGTAATTTTTATTAATTCATAGTAAAGTATTTAGAAACTGATTGTACAGTTGATCTATGATTATATTAAAAACAGCTAATTTTTACACTTTGGGTGGGTAAGTTAAATGGTATAGGAAATGAATTGTATCTTCATAAAGCTAATAATAGAAAAGTGATTATTCAAGTGATCATAAAGTGTAACAGTTCAATAATTCCTCCCCAGAGGATTTATTGATTTAAACATTTTATACAAATTTACTGAACACATATTTTATATACTTGTATTTACATACATACATATAAATATACACATACATACACAGGCACACACAGTCACACACACATATATGTATATATGTATATGTATATATATACATATATATATATATATTCCAGGAAGTATCTCAGGTTCTTATATATATTCCAGGAAGTATCTCAGGTTCTGAGGATACAATTAAATATGGATTTGAGAAAATAATGAGCCAATTCAGATTTCATAATCTTAAGTGAAAAGTGCCATCTGGATGATTTGCACAGTTTCCTCGAATAGACAATAGTGTCCTTGGGAACTCACTCCACTTGTGATGCATTTATGTATTTACAGAGCCAAATAGAGTCAAAAGATTAAATTCTAGCATCACATCTACCCATTATGGCCTGTTCGTGTGACATAAGATTACCTTCTCCACAAGGGCATCACTGAAGCCTAGATAAGGAGTAGACAATTATTAAAGATCACCTAATGCCTCATTCTGTGGATAACTCAGGATCATGATACCGGGATCTTTCATGCTGCCTTTTTACTTGGTTGAACTATTTTTAGGGACATGAAAATCCCATTTTAGGGACATGAAAATTCCATTTTTGTAAAGAACAGGCAGAGTAGGAAATAAAATGACAATGTAAAGTTTCCAAGCATATGTCATTAAGGTTTTTGGCAACCAAATGAACAGAGCTTGCCAAATCGTGACACATGGGGCCTTATGGAGATGAGAGTGGAAATTTTGTATTACCTCGGCCACTTACGTTTACTACATCTTCCGTTCTTTCTCCATTCTTCTGTTAAAACAATGTACTAATTAAACCCCTGTGGCCTGAGAGTCAAGTGGGAAATTTATTTCAACAATATACTCTGAGGCTCCTTCTAGCTCTAGCATGCTAATACTCCAGAAGCCTCTTCCTCCTAACAAATGGTATTCATGCTTCATTTCATAGATGCCAATCTGTATGACTTGTTTTATGAAAATAATACAATAAATCACTTAGAAAAGCTTAAAACAATAAAGTGCATTTATTGCTTCATAGTTCTACAGAGTTTTTATAAGTAGAATAGTCTTTATTGTTGTTTGGTTTGCTTCTAATCTGAACTATATCACCAGGATACATTTTTTTGTATCTACCCATTAATGCTTTTATTTTTTTAAAGATTATATTTATTTATTTGAGATGTAGAGTTACAGTGAGAGGGAGGGACAGAGAGAAAGGTCTTCCATCCGCTGGTTCACTCCCTAAATGGCTGCCAGCTGCCAGAGCTGCACCAATCCGAAGCCAGGAACCAGGTGCTTCTTCCTGTGGGTGCAAGGGTCCAAGCACTTGGGCCAACTTCTAATTCTTTCCCAGGCCACAGCAGAGAGCTAGATTGGAAGAGGAGCAGCCAGGACTAGAACTGGTGCCATATGGGATGCTGGCACCACAGGTGGAGGATTAACCTACTGCACCATGGCGCTGGCCCCAAAACCCATTATTTCTTGGGGTGTGGGTGTTTTCCTTAGGATGGCTACTCCTTATGGTATTAGATGGCTACCAAGAGCTCCTGAGCTACATGCCTCTTCCTTAGACATGATCAGGAAAGGTGGATACTCCTATCCTAGAATTCCAAAAGATCCCTAAAGTTATCCTAACAGGACCAGCTTAGATTACATGCCTACCCAAAACAATGACTGTAGCCAGGGAATTGGTGGAATGGACCAATTGACTTAAATCAGTTAAGGCTTCCATCTGAAGCTATAGTGTCTTCAAAGAATGAGGAACAGTCCCGTCCTTTCTGTGTTTATTATCGGAGTCTTTTTTTTTCTTTTTTATAAATTATGCATGAGTTTGTCAAAGTTGAAAGGTAATAGGGAACAGTGGGAAAAAACCATGATATTAGAACTCATGTTCTATTTTGTTGCTGCCTAGCTGTTTGTGTGTAATTTGGGCCTTCCAACTCTTGGCATTATTTTTTGATATCTTGGATATTGTGAGCTATGTTATTTCGAAAAAAGGGGTCGGACAAGATGATCAGTAAGGACTTTCCTGGTTCTTCTAAGTACATTTTAAAACAATAAATACACTATTAAATAACTTACACAGAACTATGTAGGTTATTGAACTAACCCAGTTATAGTTCTTAGTGTAAATAAATAACTTTTTTCCATCTCAGGGTGTAAGAGTTTAAAATTCAGCTTATAATCATTTTCACTTATCCACGGTCATTGGGGACAAGAAGATTGGATCATGAAAATGCACAGATAATCCATCTATCTCACTTGAGACAATAACTTCCACTTCCTTCCCTCAATTTATTACCAGAGCTGTGAAAAGGGAGCAAAATGCCTTGCATTTGAGTTCTTTGATTTCCCCTGATGATTTCCTCTGGAAGAATTATTGATGAGCTGTAATATGGTTCAGAAAAGCAGCAAGCCAGAGGGCGAAGACTCAAATCTCATACACCCACCTGGATAATGAGACTATGAATAACAGTGAGTTCACAGTACTTGGAAGCCAATGAGCTTGAGAAGGGAAAAGAAGGAAGGAAAGAATTTTGACTTTTTGCTCCAGTCTTAAAATTACTAGATATCTTCCTAGCCACAAAGATACTTGTTCCAGGCACTAAAATCCCAACTAGTATGATAGGTGATGGACTGACAGGGTTGGAAATAGTCAACTGCTTGCTTCTTGGATTTGGACAGCTCTTGGGCTCTTTTTATTTATTTTTTATTTTAACTTTTATTTAATAAATATAAATTTCCAAAGTACAGCTTTTGGATTACACTGGCTTACTCCCCCATAACTTGCTTCCCACCCATCTCCTGCTCCCTCTCCCATTCTATTCACATCAAGATTCATTTTCAATTCTCTTTACCTACAGAAGATCAATTTAGTATATATTAAGTAAAGATTTCATCAGTTTGCACTCACACAGAAACACAAAGTGTAAAGTACTGTTCGAGTATTAGTTATAGTGTTAATTAACATTGAACAACACATTAAGGACAAAGATCCTACATGGAGAGTAAGTGCACAGTGACTCCTGTTGTTGATTTAACAATTGACAC
Source organism: Sylvilagus floridanus (assembly GCA_949820135.1). Taxonomy (NCBI): domain Eukaryota; kingdom Metazoa; phylum Chordata; class Mammalia; order Lagomorpha; family Leporidae; genus Sylvilagus; species Sylvilagus floridanus. Next base: position 86,730,662 of record OX463223.1, read on the forward strand.
TCTTGTTTATGGCGTCAGTAATCTCCCTAGGCTCTTGTCATGAGTTGCCAAGGCTATGGAAGCCTTTTGAGTTCACTGACTTTGATCTTATTTAGACAAGGTCATAGTCAAAGTGGAAGTTCTCTCCTCCCTTCAGAGAAAGGTACCTCCTTCTTTGATGGCCCGTTCTTTCTACTGGGATCTCACTCACAGAGGTCTTTCATTTAGGTAATTTTTTTTGCCAGTGTCTTGGCTTTCCATGCCTAAAATACTCTGATGGGCTCTTCAGCCAGATCCGAATGCCTTAAGGGCTGATTCTGAGGCCAGAGTGCTGTTTAGGACATCTGCCATTCTATGAGTCTGCTGTGTATCCCACTTCCCATGCTGGGTTGTTCTCTCCTTTTTAATTCTATCAGTTAGTATTAGGAGACACTACTCTTGTTTATGTGATTCCTTTGACTCTTAATCCTCCATACAACCCAGCCATCCCACTCCTTGGAATTTACCTAAAGGAAATTCAATTGGCAAACAAAAAAGCTTTCTGCACCTTAATGTTTATTGCAGCTCAATTCATAATAGCTAAGACCTGGAATCAACCTAAATGCCCATCAAGATAGACTGGATAAAGAAATTATGGGATATGTACTCTATAGAATACCATACAACAGTAAAAAATATGAAATCCGGTCCTTTGCAAGAAAATGGAGGAATCTGGAAATCATCATGCTGAGTGAAATAAGCCAGTCCCAAAGGGACATATATCATATGTTCTCCCTGATCGGTGACAATTAACCGAGCACCAAAAATGAAACCTGTTGAAGTGAAATGAACGCTATGAGAAACAGTGACTTGATCAGCCCTTGTCCTGACTGTCGAGGAACAACTTAATACTTTATCCCTTTTAATATTATTTTTGTTCTACTTAATACTATTGGTTGAACTATTTAATTAACACACAATTATTCTTTGATGTTTAAATTTAACTGAAGAGTGATCCCTGTTAAATATAAGAATGGGAATAAGAGAGGGAGGAGATGTACAGTTTGAGACATGCTCAATTGGACTTGCCTCAAATGGTGGAGTTAGAAACATGCCAGGGGATTCCAATTCAATCCCATCAAGGTGGCATGTACCAATGCCATCTCACTGGTCAAAGTGATCAGTTTCAGTTCACAATTGAGCTCTGGGCCTTTATCCTCATCACATGGATTGTTTTAGAGCCCCAAGTGCTATGTAACTGGAAATTTTTAGACCCTTGTGAATTAACAAAGATCTCTCTATATTTTATCGTGTTGAAAGAAATAAACAGAAGACAGTAAATATTTCTTGTTTGTAGGCCCTGAAAAGATGTGATGGAAAGCAAAGCACAGTCATTCATTCTACAAATATTTGTTGAGGACCTAGTATGAGCCAGGAATTTTTTAAGTTCAGTAATTATAGCAGTAAACAGTAAAATACCTGCTTCAATTTAGCAGAAATTCTGGCAGGGAGAGGCAGACAATAAGTAAATACATAAATTATACAGTATAATGGAAGTTAATAAGTTCTATGGGGGCAAAGAAAGCAGGCAATTGGATTAGGAATATTGGCAGACAAGGAGGTGGTTTGTAGTATGAGTAGATATGAACTACAGAAATTGTACAGGTTCTTCCATAATTATATGCTTTTAAGAATGTAGGGTTCATTTTTCCTGATTTCCACAATAAATAAATAAGTCTTAAAAACAAAACTGCTGCAATAAAATCTAAACACATAAGCAAAAACCACCTCATCTAACTTGGCTTGCTCAATAGGAAAAAGATCTCTGAACTAAGACACAAAAAAACCAGAAATTTGAAAAGGAAACACAGTCTTAATTCAAACCGGATTGTTACATCAGCCCCGAATAGTTCCGTGTTTTTAAACCTAGCTTTTCTTTCTTCCCCCACTTTTTCCTTCATTACTATCACTCTACCCCGCTTCTATTCCTCACATGTACCTGAAAAGTAAAATTAATCCAAAATTGCAGAAGGGGGAAGAGCTTCCTTTATGTCAGGGACACTGTTTCTTTTTTGTTTTGTTTAGTTAAATTTTTAAAGCAAAAATGCCTATCTTCCTTTGCTGTAGAGAAGTAATGGACCTAAATTTGCCAAGCTTCTTTAATGCTTTGTTTGGTGAGGTTAGACTCTTGTTTTTCTTTTTTGCAACAATGATCAAAGCACATCTTGACTAGCTTTTATAGAACAGTGTCCTGTAACTACTTATTCCTTCCCTCTCCTTTCTGCCTGCTAATTCCTGAGAAGAGCCCTTCCTTGCTATTAGATCCAGGGAACAGAATTCCAAGGCTGTGGTCACTCATCTCTTCTGTAGACCTCCTTTTTTGTTATTTCCTTATTTTACCTCATGTGTTTTTAGCTCATACACATGGGCATCCACATAGAATATAGGAAAGGCCTGAAACATGGAAAACCTAAATTCAATAATATCTATGATTTTTAGTTCTGTCACTGTGGGTAGTTCCTTTTTCTTTATGGGACTCAGTTTCCTCATCTATGAACAATTGAGAAGTTATAATTGCTTGGGTTTGCTGAGAAGATAAAATGACAGTGGAAAGGAATGTGATTTTAAGCTGTGAGAGCTATCCAAATATAATAGCTTTCTTTGAGTGGATTGTCCTTAAGGTCACATAGCCTGCTGATGCTCCTCACAACAATGGGAAAGATTGGACCATGGACCTGCTCTGTGTAGTTTACTGTTTAGACAGAAGGTATGAGCTAATTCAAATGGCACATGATATCATTCTAACACAATATGTGCATGCATTGAAATATTACACTATATTGCGTAAATATGTACAATTACATGTATTGTAAACATTTTTGAATCTGGCATAGGAGCCTAGCAATATACAAATGGCATTGGTGCTCACCTTTTTTTTTTTAAACAAAATATGTAAACAAATAAGCAAAAAAACATACACATCTTCCTTTTGTGCTAAAAATCATCAATGGAGACCTCAGCCACTTAAAAGAATAAATAGATCATTCCATGAAGAAAAGACATAAAGAGCCATTTCACCAAAGAAAATACACAAGTGGTAAATAAGTACATAACAATATATATTTACCATCTTTACTAATTAGAAAATATTAAAACTACAATGAACTATCACTACATGCCTACAAGAATAGCAAAAATTAAAAAAAAAAGACAATATCAAATTTTGGTGAGGATGAGGAAAAGCTATATCATATATAAACTGCTGGAGAAAATGTAAAATGGTGTAGACACTCTGGAAAATAGTTTGGAAGTTTCTTAGAAGACTAATGATTACCATATGATCCAACAATTACCATATGATCCAACAGTTGTATTCTTGGGAATTTATCCCAGAAAATTAAAATTTATGTTTACTCAAAAACCTTTATACCCAAGTTCGTAGAAGCTTTATGCATAGTCATTGCCAAATAGAAACAGTGTAAATGTGAAATAAACTGTAGCACATCCATACAATGGCATAGTAATAAGTTTATATACTGTGTGATTCTATTTACATAAATTTTCAAAATGAGAAATGAAATGAGGAACAGATCGACATTTGCCAGGGATTAGGGAGGTAAAGGGAAGAAGTGAGTGGGTGTCACTATAAAAGAGATCTTTTGTAGTTCCATATCTTGATTATAGTGGTGGTTATGCAATCTGGACATGTTCCAATGTCAATTCCCTGGTTTGAATATTATATTATAGTAAAGTAGCTTGTAATTATTCAGGGGAAGCTGAATGAAAGCTATATAGGACTTCTCTACACTCTTGTTGCAAATTCCTGTGACTCTAATTATTCTATTTAAATAGAAAAAAAAAAACAGATGTAGCAGCATTTGTAAAATCAGTTCAGTATCTTAGCTAATATAGACTTCAAGTAGATAACTACTTTTGTTGACTCTTCGGCCTAGAATTTGGGCAATACAAATTGTGGAATGGGTGTCCAACGAAATAGGAAATTATGACAAAATCACTACTGTCTCTGAAGGCACAGGGCCGAGACACAGAGAGGGCCGGATTTCAAATTTGCAAACAGCTGAGGCTGAAATTGCTTGTGAGGGACCACAGCGTTTCAGTGGGTCCCAGTAGTCAAGCAATGTATAGAGAATAGGATATCTCCTTTAAAACAGTGGCTGAATATCATATTTGGTTGCTGTAGATGAGCCATTGCCTATTTAATGCTTGAAGGAGTTAACAGCCATGGCAGATTGAGCTTGAATTTTCCTTTTTGACATTTGCTTGATTAATTTATGTTTAATGTGTGTTTTGTTCAACAATTGAGTTTCTTGAATGCTCAATGTGTTTTTTTAATTTAATTTATTTTTTGACAGGCAGAGTGGACAGTGAGAGAGAGAGACAGAGAGAGAGAGAGACAGAGAGAGACAGAGAGAAAGGTATTCCTTTGCCGTTGGTTCACCCTCCAATGGCCGCCGCGGCCGATATGCTGTGGCCGGCGCACCCCGCTGATCCGAAGGCAGGAGCCAGGTGCTTCTCCTGGTCTCCCATGCGGGTGCAGGGCCCAAGCACTTGGGCCATCCTCCACTGCACTCCCGGGCCACAGCAGAGAGCTGGCCTGGAAGAGGGGCAACCGGGACAGAATCCATCACCCCAACCGGGACTAGAACCCGGTGTGCCGGTGCTGCAGGTGGAGGATTAACTTAGTGAGCTGCGGCGCCGGCCTCTTTTCCTTTTCTATAAAAAAAGAAAGGAAACTATGAGTAAGGAAAATGTGGTGCAAAGGACAAGGGGTGTGCTGTATCTGAGGTCACACAGGCTGTTAGGAGCTGGGTCTGGCCTAGAAGACAGGCCTTTTGACACATAAAGACTAACTTGGATTGAGTGCTTCTATGAATCAGGTACTTTCTAAGTACTTTATACATATTAACCTTTTAAAACCATACAATTGCCTTATCCAGTGGGTGCTATTATTTATAATCTCTATTTTCCAGATTAGGAAACTGAGGCATGGATTGGTTAATTAATTTTTCCACAATCTCAGAGCTAATAGATGGGAGAGTCAGAATTCAAGTCTAGGGAGGTGGCTCCAGAACTTTATTTCCTTCCTTCCTTCCTTCCTTCCTTCCTTCCTTCCTTCCTTCCTTCCTTCCTTTCTTTTTTATTTGACAGGTAGAGTCTTAGGCAGAGAGAGAGAGAGAGAAAGGTCTTCCTTTGCCGTTGGTTTACTCCCCAAAGGGCCACTATGGCCAGCGCTGTTCCGATCCGAAGCCAGGAGCCAGGTGCTTCCTCCTGGTCTCCCATGTGGGTGCAGGGGCCCAAGGACTTGGACCATCCTCCACTGCCCTCCCGGGACACAGCAGAGAGCTGGCCTGGAATAGAAGCAACTGGGACTAGAACCTGTCGCCCATATGGGATGATGGTGCCGCAGGCGGAGAATCAACCAAATGAGTCATGGCGCCGGCCCTATAGATCTTCATATTCTTAATAACTGTGATTTATCTTCCATTCATGGCTTAGAAAGATTATTTACTTTATCCCTACTCTTTCCTGATGTTTGAGTAGTTTTACCCATGGACTGCAGATAGCACCAAGCCCAGTGCTCTTTCCTCAACATTGTACTTGTCCCATTGGAATCAAAGAGGATTTAAAGAAAGTCAACACTTCAGGACTGGTTGAATTCCTTCTCTGGAGGGAGCTTGGATCAGAATGTGTAGCCATAATTGGCATAAAAGGGCATAAAAAGGAGCTTATAGACCAGTTATCCTACTGAATCTATCTTGTTTTATCTTCGAATCCCTTGTACTGAGACAGAACTGGGCATTCTTTCCCTTAAAATGTGCTTAACTGAATCCTGCTGATCCCAGGAAAGTTCCAACCCATAGCCCATCTGAGAGAAGCAGCACAGATTCTGTGAGATGAAACCATAGTAAATGATACACTTTGGGCTCATTGCTGCTGCACAGAATCCATCAGCCTGCTTTGTCTTCTGCTTGGTGGCAACGGCAGTACTGATGGGATGCTCTCCATGAAAGGGCGTCTTGGCCCACAAGGCTGTGACATGTGGGGAACAATTCATAGTGAGTTTTAGTTTATATTGTTGCTTGGAAACATTATTTTAAGAAAAGTGAGGAGATAGAGTTATCTGCATGCTTCAAAAATTGTATAAATGCAATGGTTGGTTCTTAGGTGACATAGGCCTCTCTTGAGTACAGGGAAAGAAAAGGAAGTGGAAGACCTAAATGGATAGCCAGTGGAGGCAGGGGAGAAAGGAGGCTACTTCTGTGCATCTCTGGAGTGCCATTGTTAAGAAATTCCCCTCTTTACCCCCCCCCCCCAGCTTCCTGCATGGTGTTTCCTCCTTATCAGCAATTTATACCCCAAGAAAGCTTTCCCTATACAAGGTCAGGAAAGCGTTTGCCTGGCCTTGGCCTGTGATTAACAAGAAAGAAAATTTCTGTCTAAGCAGCATCTTTAGAAGTACATACATTTTCTTGCTGCTGATGTATCAGCTACCCAGGCTTGGCTTTTCTTCTTGACAAGTGTTATCATGAAGGGGTGAAGGTGAGTCTTTCCCATCACTAGTAGCCCTAGGGTTTGGGGTATGATTTTACAGAGCTTTAGTGTCAAATCCAGGAGGAAATGACTTTTCAGGGAGGTGAATGTATGTATACTGGAAAGAACTTGATCTGAGGCTCCTTTGTTCCCTCAGTCTTTTCAACTCCAAATCTTGATGTATCTATGGGAGTTACCAGTGCTTCAGTTTCACCCTTTTTCCATATGTATAATTCTCAGAGCATCAAAGTAGGCTAGGAATGATCAGAGACAGGACTGGCATTCAATCACAATGTACTTGTCTACCCCTATTAGTTGGCCACTAATAGGTTAGTACATTATACTATACTGGTTGGGAATCAAGTGCGTAAGTCAGATCATAGTGCTACCACTTATTAGGTGTTTTGGGCAATTTAATCTCTTTGTTTTCGTTTTATTGTTGGTAAAAATAGGAGCAGCAGCAGTACCTATTGATATTTGTAAAGCCCTTGATGAATGCTTATTATTCTTGAATGATGTTTTCTTTTGTTATCTTTTTTTTTACATCTTTTTTTATTTTTGACAGGTAGAGTTAGACAGTGAGAGAGACAGAAAGAAAGGTCTTCCTTTCGTTGGTTCACCCCCCAAAATGGCTGCCACAGCTAGCGCTGTAGGATTGGAAGCCAGGAGCCAGGTGCTTCTTCGTGGTCTCCCATGCGGGTGCAGGGGTCCAAGCACTTGGGCCATCCTCCACTGCCTTCCCGGGCCTCAGCAGAGAGCTGGACTGGAAGAAGAGCAACCGGGATTAGAACCCAGGGTGCCAGCGCTGCAGGCGGAGGATTAGCCTAGTGAGCCGCAGTGCCAGCCATGTTTTTTTGTTTGTTTGTTTTTTTGCTTTGTCCCCATGTCAATGCTTCAAATTCATGTCAAAATTCTTCTCTTTCAGATTACTGGATTCTAGCTATAGACTTTTCCTAAAATTGTATCTTTCTTTTATTTCAGGAAAAATCTAGAAATGAGATTTGCATTTCCTTGTTTACTCTCCTTCATATATTTTCCCTTTAGCTTGTTCATATCTTTAAAATATAGTTTCTCTAGAAGCCCATGTTCTTGTTCTTTTTTTTACAAAGACACACATTCCAAAGGAGCAACATGACCAGACTCCAGATCTTCACAATTTATCCAATAATACATCTAAAGCCTAGGTAAATGTTGATTATTTTGGTTCTATACAAATTAGAATTGTACTCTTATGAATCAATTCTGAATTTTGAGGCAGAGGGAGCAGAAAAAGCCCAAATGTGCCCATGCTCACTCCCCACTTGTCATTCATATAAAATTTGGGAAATATTTTAACAAGCAAGGTAGCTCCCAGTCTCCTTCTCCTTGATTTCTGAGGTTTCCTTCCATCATCTGCAAGATAAAGAAACTATTAGTTAACAGAATGACATTCCAGAAAACCTGAGCAAGTTCTTGATGAACAGAGAAAGAGCAAGAGATCAGCAGAGGCCGGTGCCATGGCTCAATAGCCTAATCCTCTGCCTGCAGCGCCGGCACACCAGGAGAAGCACCTGGCTCCTGCCTTCGGATCAGCGCGATGCGCCGGCCACAGTGGCCTTTGGAGGGTGAACCAACGGCAAAAAGGAAGACCTTTCTCTCTGTCTCTCTCTCTCTCACTGTCCACTCTGCCTGTCAAAAAATAAAAAAAAAGACAGAGTACTAAGTCCAATATGAGAATGACACCTTACTCCATTTCATGTAGAGAAGGAATTTGTGATGATTTCTCTCTCCCTTCCCAGTGTGTAAGTGCGCATCAGTGTATATGCACTTCTGTGGTTAAATCTTCCCTATACAAAACAGACTGTGTTCCAGGCAGAATGAGCTCATCATCTGATCTAACTTCTCCCAAAAGACAAGGCAAATTCCCCCAGAAAATAGGAGCTAGTAAACACGAACAGTGTAGTTGAAGAATTCTTATTTCTGCAAACGCAGTATCAAACGCCAAAACCAACAGTTAAACTGGCCTACCATCCTATATGAAATATGAGTGCTCTGAGGGATCGTGAAACTAATCCTCACTCTGTTCTCCACATCTTTTTATTCACATATGAACCCAAGGTCATGAGGCAGCTCCTTAAAACTGGATGGTGATGGGGCCAGCGCTGTGGCGTTAGCGGATAAAGCCATGGCCTGCAGTGCCAGCATCCCATATGGGTGCCAGTTTGAGTCCTGGCTGCTCCACTTCTGATTTAGCTCTCTGCTATCCGGTCTGGGAAGCAGAAGGAGATGGTCCAAGTCCTTGGACCCCTGCACCTGAATGGGAGACCCGGAAGAAGCTCCTGGCTCCTGGCTTTGGATCGGCGCAGCTCAGGCTGTTGCGGCCAATTGGGGAGTCAACCAGCAGATGGAAGACCTCTCTTGCTCCCTCTCTGCCTCTCTTTCTCTCTGTGTGTAGCTCTGACTTTCAAATTAATAAATAAATCTTTTAAAAAAAGTGGGTAGTGATGATAATTGTGGAAATTAATGGGCACTGAGATAAAAAAATCAAGGGAAACACTGCTGTTAGAATAAAGAGGGTAGCGGGTGGGAGGGAAGTTGTGGGGGGGGGGGAGCCATTGTAATCCATAAGCTGTACTTTGGAAATTTATATTCTTTAAATAAAAGCTTTATATATATATATATATATATATATATATGAATAATAATATAATAACACTCAATGAATAAAAAACGTCTTTTTCAATATATTTTCATTTAATCTTTAACATGGATCTATGTGTGTTTATTATTATCCAATTACATTTATATGAGGCAGTTGTGGCAGAGTTAGTAAATGGTGACCTAAGTCACAAGTCTAGGTGATCTGTTTTACAGTCTCGGTTTTTTTTTTTTTTAGATTTATATATTTATTTGAAAGGCAGAGTTAAAGAAAGGCAGAGGCAGAAAGAGAGAGAGAGGTCTTCCATCTGCTGGTTCACTCCCTAGATGGCCGCAATGTCTGGAGCTGCACCAATCCAAAGCCAGGAGCCTGGAACTTACTTTAGGTCTTTCCACACTGGTACGGGGCCCAAGGAATTGGGCCATCTTCTTCTGTTTTCCCTGGCCATAGTAGAGAGCTGGATCAGAAGTGGAGCAGCGAAGACACAAACCAGTGCCCATATGGGATGCCAGCACTGCAGGCCGTGGCTTTAAATGCTAAGCCACAGCGCTGGCCCCAAGCCTGTTTTAAACTTCTATACTAGCTGCAATGAATTACTGAAACCCTTCAAAATACATTGTCAATCTTTTTCATGAACATTTATGTAATGAATGGTTACTCTCCTTTTTGGGCTCCCAACACATTTTTTCATACCTTTCCTAGCACTTAGCATATGTAATATTGTCCTTGGTCGACGTATCTTTTTATCAGTAGACAGGACAGGGATCATGTCTGAAGCCTTCATTGCTTTCATAATATCATCAGAATGTGATGTGTTCCTTGAGTTGGTCATGGGACAGTCTCTGATAGAGGTGTTGGAACAGAAGCTACCAAGTGCACTAAACACAGCCCCCAACATCAGGTAGATTCCAATCTCTGTGAGGGCCAGACATAGGAAATAGGGAATTCTCCATCTCATGAGACAGAGGGAACTGACCTGTGATTATGCTCTCATAGTATGTTGCTGGAGTCTCAGAGAAAGGATTAAATAAATCTTACTGGAACTTAAATAAAAAAGATAGGAGATTGAAGGTTCTTAACACAAACAATTGATAAATGTGATGCGAATGCTATTTACCCTGATTTTATCATTATGCATTGTTTAAATATATGGAATTGTCACACTGTATCTCCTAAATATGTATAGCTATAAAACGTAAATTACAAAAAATGTTTTTAGGAATATTGCTATGGGATATAATGTGAGATCATACTGTTATGAAACTGAATTCAATTTTAGTTTCATTTTAGCCACGTGCTTGAGTATTTTGACGCTAGGGTGGTTGCCCTGAACTTGTGAAAAGGATAAGGCAAAGTTTGTAGAGTCAAACAATGTAGTTTATTTGTTTATTTTCATTTTTTGTTTTTTCTCCAGGAACCTTTTATTTAGGTTATACAGTCTTCATGCATTTCATAAATGCAGTTTTTGGAACATAGTGATAGTGATTCTTCCCACTGTACCCACCCTTCCTTCCCCCACTCCCACCCTTACTCTTCCCTCTCCTATTCTCATTCTTATTTTTTTTTTTTTACTATGATCTACTTTCAATTAACTTTATGTACGGGAGATAAATATAATAAGTAAATATTTCAATTAATAGTAAGAAAATAAACTGTTCCTCCACAGTTTTTTTGATTTCTTTTGTGACTCACTGTTCGTTCATTCAGGAGCATGTCTCCATGTGTTTGTATATGTTTTAGAGATTCTTGAGTTGTTGATTTCTAGCTTCATTCCATTGTGGTCTTAGAAGGTGCATGGTATAATTTTTATTTTTTGAATTTGCTGAAACTTGCTTTTTGGCCTGGACTGTGGTCTATTCTAAAGAAAGTTCCACATCTTCCTGTTGAATTGCTCCTTTAATCATCGTATTTGTCTCTTTTTTAACAGTTTTTTTTGTTAAAGTTTATTTTGTCTGATATTAGGATGGCTATACCAGCTCTTTTTTGGTTCTGTTTGCCTGGATAAATTTTTTCACCCTTTCACTTCCAGTCCACACTATCTTTGTTGGTGAGATGTATTTCTCACGGGCAGCAAATAGATAGTTTTTTTTTTCCATTCAGCCAGTCTGTATCTTTTAACTTGAGAGTTTTGCCCATTGACATTCAAGGTGACTATTGATAAGTAACAACTTGGTCCTGCCATTTTTCCATAAATATGCCTATTGTTTACTTTGGATTTCCTTATACTGGGAGATTTTCTCTCTTACCTTCTTTCATAGTGATGACCATGTTTCTGTGTGTAGAACATCCTTAAGCATCTTTTGCAAGGCTGGACGAGTGGTGACAAAGTCTTTGAATTTCTGTTTGCTAGAAAGGTTTTTATTTCAACTTCATTCATAAATGAGAGCTTTCTGGATACAGTATTCTGGGTTGACAGTTTTTTTTTTCTCTTTAGACTTGGAATATATCTCACTATTCTGTCCTAGCCTGTAGAGTTTCTGATGAGAAGACAGTTGTGAGTCTAATGGGAGATTCTCTAAAAGTAATCTGGAGTTTCTTCTTGTGTACATTTTTGAATCTTTTCTTTATGTTTTACTGTGGAGAGTTTGACTACAATGTATCATGATGAAGATATTTTCTGGTCATGTCTATTAGGAGTTCTCTGTGCTTCCTGTACTTGGATTCCCCTTTCCTTCTCCAAATTAGGGAAGTATTCTGTTATTATTTCACTAAAAAGGCCTTCTAGTTGTTTCTCTCTTTCCACACCTTCAGGAACTCCCAATACTCATATGTTGGGTTGTTTGACAGTATCCCATAGATCTTCAACACTGTTTTTTAGTTTTATAATTTTTTTTTGGCCTGACCATAAAATTTCCAGAGATTTGTCTTCAAACTCCGATATTCTTTCTTCTGCCTCACTGATTCTGTTGTTAAGGCATTCCACAGCATTTTTTATTCATTCTATTAACTTCTTCATTTCTAATATTTAATTTTTATTTATCTTTAAAATCAATTTCATGAGAAAAAATTTTGTTCATTTCACATACAGATTTCTTTAGTTCATGGATTTGCTTCTGATTACTTCTAAGTTATCCTATGATCAGTTTTTTGAATTACATTTCTGGCATTTATTCAGTCTCTTCATTTTCACATTGAAGTGTTGTGTTCTTTTGGGGGTGTAAGGTTGTCTTCCTTATTCTTGTTTCTTGAATTACTGTGTTTATTTTTAGGCATTTGTGGAGATAATTGTTGTTGTTTTCCAGTGATGGTTATTATCTTTGGTCTGACTCTGTGGATCAGAGGAGTGGCTGCTCTTTCAGTGTCTAAGGAATGTGCTGGGTATGGCCAGGGAGCTCTGTTCAGTGCTCCAGAGTGAGGGTAGTGTCCAAGATTACTCCCAAATTGGTTGTAGTATATCTACTCTTTTTTTAAGAGGGGAGGTTTGTTCAGCTCTGTTGGCATATGGCATAGTCTGCTCTCCTCTTCTCCAAGGAGACCAATGCCAGGGTGCTAGCCCCAGTCAGTACAATATTCTTCCGTGCTGCCGCAGAACCACAAAAAGGATCCACACAGCATGGATATTCCAGCAGTAAACCTCACCAGGGAATCAGGGAGCCCTGAGCATGTGGAACCACTCACAGTGACTGCCCAAATACTCAGTGAACCCTGCACCCTCACACGCAGCCACAGTGTTTTAGCAGTCACAGCACACAGGGCCCTACAGCCATGAGCACACAGGCCCCTTCAATTCTTTCAGTCAGACTGAGGTGTCTCCTCTTAGCTGGCTGTTGTGTGTGGACATGAGCTGGCTCAGTTGTTACATATGTCCACAATGGCGGCTTCCTGCTCTCAGGTAGTTACAGGACACTGGTGCCAGGTGGTTAGGGAGAGAGAAATGTTGCTCTGCTCCCCTTTTTTTCCTCTATGTTGACTGGTATACTTTCCCTGACAGGGTTCCTAGCCGCACTCAAACCAGGATCTTCCTGCAGTTTTATCTCCAGTAGCTTGGGATGCTGAAGTCTGGTTTCACCTCACTCTCCAAAGCTGGTGCTGAGGCACTTCACTGCTGGAGTCCTGAGTTGTGCATGTCTACAATCTCTACGAAGATTCACAGTGTCCCTCTGATATTCCCGGAATTTCCTCTTCTGTTTTCTCCCTAACTTTTCTCTGAGATTGCTATCTTTCTTTCTTTTTTAAAATTATCTTCCCCTAGACTAGGGAACTAAGCTCCCTCCCTATCCCATCATCTTGGTACCAACCTGCCCTGAAAAATGCTTTTTATTGGAAACATCACATTTTTTTAAAAAAAGTATTTATTTATTTGAAAGTCAGAGTTACGAGAGAGAGAGAGAGAGAGAGAGAGAGAGAGAGAGTCTTCCATCCACTGGTTCACTCTCTAATTGGCCACAAAGGCTGGAGCTGCGCCGATATGAAGCCAGGAGCCAGGAGAATCTTCTGGGTCTCCCACACAAGTGCAGGGGCCCAAGGACTTGGGCCATATTCTACTGCTTTCCCAGGCCAGAGCAGAGAGCTGGATCGGAAGTGGAGCAGCTGGGTCTTGAACCAGCGCCCATATGGGATGCTGGTGCTTCAGGCCAGGATGTTAAACTGCTGTTCCACAGTGCCAGCCCCAACATCACATGTTTTGTAGACAGACAGACGTAAGGTTAAATCCCTGTCTTACCACTTACAGGATATCTGACTTAGAACCTCAGGTTTCCTCCACAGTTTTTTTGATTTCTTTTGTGACTCACTGTCTTCTCAGTTTTCTAGACTGCAGAAAGAGAGGTACTTGTGATTGTCTCATGAGTGAAAACAAATAAAACCATTAGAATATTAGTGAACACTCAATACATATTAGTTTCCTTTCACTGTAAAAGTTTGAAAATAAACAGTACTTCTTGGATTATGTTTGTAAATTGAATTTATTTTGAATAGGGGGCTGGTGTTGAGTGCGGCCGATTAGGCCTCTGCCTGTGACTCCAGCATCACATACAGGTGCTGGTTTGCGTCCTGGCTCTTCTACTTCCAGCAGCTCCCTGCTAGTGCCCCTGGGGAGGCAGTGGAAGATGACCAACATGCTTGGGTCCCTGAACCCATGTGGGAGACCTGGAAGAAGCTCCTGGGTCCTGGCTTTGGCCTATCCAACCTGGGCTATTGCGGCCATTTGGGGAGTGAAGCAGCTGATGGAAGAGCTTTCTGTATCTGTATCTCTTTCTTTGTATCTTTCTGTATCTCTATCTTTGTCTCTCCCCCTCCCTCTGTAATTATGCCTATCAAATAAATGAATAAATATTTAATAAAAAGGAAATATCCTCATTTGTAAGGGTACAATAAACAAGTCAACAACATCCTTAAAAATGCAGTGTAACAAACCATGGAGATGGTGTTGGGGTGCAGTGGATTAATCCACTCCCTGTGATCATGACATCCCATCTGAACTCCACTTTGAGTTCTGGCTGCTCCACTTCTGATTCAGCTCCTTGTTAATGCACCTGGGAAAGTAGAGGAGGATGGCCCAACTACTTGGGCTCCTGCACCCACTTGGGAGACCTGGAAGAAGCTCCTGTCTCATGGCTTCAGATTTCGCAGCTCCGGCCGTTGTGGCCATTTGAGCCGTGAACCAGTGGGTGGAAGAGTTCTCTCTCTGTCTCACCTCCACCCTGTCCCTCTGCTTTTGAATAAATAAAAATAAATGCTAAAAAATGTAACAAACGAGCCCCAAATCCAGCAAAAGTATCACATACTTCAAAGGGCTTCTATCCAGAATATACAAATAATTTTACAACTCAAAAAACAGTCCATAAAATGAGCAAAATATTTGAACAGATATTTCTCAAAAGAATTTATGCAGATGACCTAAAAAGCACATGGCAATATGCACAATGAAGTACCACTATACACTCATTAGTTTGGTTAAAATTATAACAAGACTGACCATATTAAATATTTGCAAGAGTATGGGGCAACTACAACTCACATTCATTGCTGTTGGGAATGATAACTTGTCTAATCAGTTTGGGAAAAAATTCCTTTGGTTCTTTGTTAAAAATATTTTATTTATTTGAAAGACAGAGTTACAGAGAGGAATAGAGACAGAGAGATAGAGGTTTTCCATCCTCAGGTTCACTCCCCAAATGGCCACAATAGTCAGAGCTCAGCTGATCAAAAGCTAGGAGCCAGGAGCTTCTTCCAGGTCTCCCCTGGGTGGGTGCAGTGGCCCAAGAATTTGGGCCATCCTCTGCTGCTTTGCCAGGTGCATTAGCAAGGATCTGTGAAAGTGGATCTGGAAGTGAAACAGTGGGCACTTGAACCAGCATATATATATATATATATATATATATATATATATATGGCAGCATATATGGGATGCCAGTGCTGCATGCTGGAGCTTCAACCCTCTGTGCCTGCTTTGATTCTTAAAAGACTAATATGGGCCTATCACACTTCCCAGTCTTTACACTCCTAGGTACATGACAGCGTATTTCCACACAAAGATTGTGCCTGACTGTCCAAAGCAACTTTATTTATGATACATAAAAACTAGAAACAACACAAATTTCCATCATCAGTTGACATGTATGAAGTTCAGAATCATCACTCTGAGTGAATTAAACCAGGCACAAATGATATATCCTGTATAATTCAATTATTTAAAATAATATAAAGTTCAAAAAAAGTTCTATAATGAAAGAAAGCAGATCATCGCTTCCTGGGGGCAGAGACAAATGCAGTACAAAAGCCACTTTGTAGGAGACTGAAACACCAACATTTGTAGAAAGCAGGTAGAGATGATGGATATATTCACTATCTTGATTTTAGTGATGTTTTCATGAGTGCACTCATGTTAAAAATGATAAAATTGTACACTTCATATGTACGCAGTTTATTGTACATCAATTATACTCTAAAGTTATTTTAGAAACTGATTCAATGTGTCATACATTAAATATTTGCTTGCTTGTGCAACAGTGAGCTGTCCAGGGTTTTCCTGATCGAGTATGAGTTCTTGGTTTAGCTCTAGACCGTGGGGTCTAGGTATGCTCCAGTTGTCTCTCATTCTCCTTGGATCAGTGAGCTACTTCCATCAAGTTCTTGTCATGGTAACAGCAAATGAGATTGACCAGAAATAAGCAATACATAAGACCTCAGACTGTGACCACTACAGTGTCAATTCAACCCAAATTTCAATTCCTGATTTCAAGTCATATGCCCATGCCCAAAATCAATGGAGCTAATAAACCTTCCCACTTTAGTGGCTCAAATTGAAAAACAATTTAAACTATTCAGTGTAGCACATACATATGCAGTGAAATGTCCCCATTACATTCCCTATCCTCTCAGTTTTCATTCCTTGAGGCAACCAAGTTTATCTAATTTCTTGTGTCTTCTCTGATTATATCCATATGTTAATAAATATAGCTTCTTATTTCACACAAGTGATTTTATACCACAGCATTATTTTATGTTTGCTTTTTACTGTATTTTATTTATTTTGAAGATTTCATTAACAGAATATAAAGCTTTCCTGTTCCTGTTTTACTGTCATCATATGTTATGTACTATAAATTTAGTCAATACATTAATGTATGTGTGTTTGGCTGTTTTTTTAAGTTATTTGCTATTACAGAAAATGTAGGGACTAGCTAAACATACACATCAATTTGTACATGTAAAATCATATTTGGATACATCTGAAGACATTTTTAAAAGTTCTAATAACAACAAATTTTATTTTGATTTAGGTCTTGCCAGTGGAAATACCCTGATGAAACCAGAACTGAGCATTCAGGGAGATCAAGTGATGATCCAGGCTGGTGGAACATTTGACATTACCTGCAGGTAATAATATCAAATTCCTTGATCTTGTCTTGATTAAAAAACTCCCAGTAAGAAGTTAAAAGAATTTAAATTTTTGTTCATACTAAATATTTAAAAAATTGTTTTATAGTCATAGATAATAAGCTCTAGATGTGCTTGTTTCTTGCAGTTGGTTTTCACGTTGTGTGCTTCTTGGGGTGAAACAGGCTAACCTTGGAGTTGACTCCATGTGCCTTTTTGTTTATTTCTTGTTCTCATTATTTTCTTTCACACATTCAAGAGAAGCTAGCTTGCCTATTATAGCACTGAATACACCTAATATGTACATTAATTCTATTGGCAAGAATCTTGCTCTTAACTTGTTAGTTTACAGTATTGCCAAAGCATGGTGTATGACACTGTAGATTCAGTTTTCTCATGGTTACACTTTTGTGGTATTCTTTAGTGAATGCTACCTATTTCTTTGATACCTACTATATCATTTTCATGTAGATGTGCGTGCATGTAGCCCAAGGAACTTTGTGCTTCCAAACATATTTAGAGAATGTGTAGTAGGTCCCTCTTCTCTTTCTCTTTATACTGTTTCTTTTGGTTAATTAGTAGAAACATCAATTCTTGTAGAAATAGATTTATGTTTGAAAGACTCAACAATATTTCATATTTTAAGTATAGTAGGTGTGGATGTGTGGGAGATGAGTTGAAGGTGTGAGAATTGTTTACAGAAACTGGTTGGGAGCTGCAACTATATAAATAGATTAGGGTAATAAGGGAGAGTGTGTTAGGTGAGGAAAAGAGCAGAGTAAAGGTCATAATTTTGAGAATAACCTCCAGATGGGAGGGAAGGGGATTTGGATGTGGAGAATAGGTGGGAGGAAGAAACACAGAACTGTGTCCTAAGGGAGAGGAGATTTTCCAGAAAGAAGCAGTCAAATTCTGTAGTAGATAGAGGAGCAAGCACTCAGTAAGTGTGTATTGAATTTAACTGAATTGAAAGAAGTGCAGAGCATCCCTCCTTCTTTAAGATAATCTATTCCTCAGTGTATCATTAAAGATTAGATTAGGATATGTGCAACACAAAATCTAAATTCTCTTTGATTTTTAGACATAAGGTTTAATTATTTCATAGAAAAAGGACAAAATGTGGATATATGGGTTGGAATTCCAGTTCCATGAAATCATTAGAAATTCAGATTCCTTAGGCCGGCGCCGTGGCTCAACAGGCTAATCCTCCACCTTGCGGCGCCGGCACACCGGGTTCTAGTCCCGGTTGGGGCGCCGGATTCTGTCCCGGTTGCCCCTCTTCCAGGCCAGCCCTCTGCTGTGGCCCAGGAGTGCAGTGGAGGATGGCCCAGGTGCTTGGGCCCTGCACCCCATGGGGAGACCAGGAAAAGCACCTGGCTCCTGGCTCCTGCCATCGGACGAGCGCGGTGCGCCGGCCGCAGCGCGCCGGCCGCGGCGGCCATTGGAGGGTGAACCAACGGCAAAAGGAAGACCTTTCTCTCTGTCTCTCTCTCTCTCACTGTCCACTCTGCCTGTCAGAAAAAAAAAAAAAAAAAAAAAAAAAAGAAATTCAGATTCCTTAACCAATGGCTTCCAGCATTTGGTCCCAAATGACTAGTCAAACACCAGCCATCATGTCTGGAAAGCTGGTTAGAAAAAAAAAAGAAGAGTAAAGGCAAGCATGCTTTCCACATTTAAGGACACATCCCCAAATTTTACATACTACTTGTATTTATAGCCCTTGGACCAGAACTTAGTCTTGATTGGCTGCAAGAGAGGCTTGTAAATATTCTGTTGTTTTCCCACAGGATGTTATATGCTCAACTGATTAATGAAGATTTTGTTAATATGAAAGAAGAGAACATGAGTTACTTTAGGTATAGTGTAATGGTAGTGGTGATACATAATTTCTGTTCCCATAACATCACAGGATGGTAATGTCTTCTCATCCTGGGGACTATCAATTTTTTTAAAGATTTATTTTATTTATTTGAAAGTCAGAGTTACACAGAGAGAGGAGAGGCAGAGAGAGAGAGAGAGAGAGCGAGAGAGAGAGAGAGGTCTTCCATCTGCTGAGAGAGAGAGAGAGAGAGAGAGAGAGGTCTTCCATCTGCTGGTTCACTACCTAGTTGGCTGCAATAGCCGGAGCTGCGCCAATCCAAAGCCAGGAGCCAGGAGCTTCTTCCAGGTCTCCCATTCAGGTGCAGGAGCCCAAGGACTTGGGCCATCTTCTACTGCTTTCCTAGGCCATAGCAGAGAGCTGGATTGGAAGTGGAGCAGCTGGGACTAGAACCGGTGCCCATGTGGGATGCTGGCGCTTCAGGCCTGGGCTTTAACCCACTGCACCACAGTGCTGGCTCCGTGGGGACTATAAATTCTTGTTCTGTCTTCCATGAACTGACCTTTTCTTTTAGCTGTTTGGTCTTGTAATAGTAAGAACGAGTTTTGTTCAGGGAATTTGAGTCAGACTTCAGGTTCTTGAGGATTATCTTTTTCTTGTCATGTGGGCCTGTCTAGCCACTTCTTTAGATGTAAAGTATGATTAAGAGAAGGCCTCAGTGCATTAACATTCCCTGCTTATATATGTCCACTTTACTTCAGCGATCCTGAATGGCATCTGGCCTATTAGCCAGCAGTTAGAAGAGCTGTCTCCAACTGCCCTCATGTGTCTTTCCAGGCATGTTCCAAGTATCATACTTGTTCCCTGTGTCTCTACTAAGACCTTATAAATCTTATCTCTAATTAACCATTAATTTTAAGCACTTACCCCAGATGATGCATGTGAGTCAGGCTTGGCTCTGCAAGGGGGCAGGTATCTACTTCAGGGGGAGATTTGTGTCAGTGCTGGGAGGATTCCAGAGAAAGCGCTTCCTGGAAACAGATTAATAGTGCCTGAGGTGGGAGTGGAGGAATAAAAGAAGGGGATATGGTTTGTGAAGCCACAAGTAATTTCTCAGAAGGATTGTGAAATACAGGGAGCTCCTCTTAGCTCCTATACAAATGGGAAAATTGGGGTCTGAAATGGTGACGATATTTGCCCCAGTTTACACAACTGGACATGGTCAGGGCTGTTATTTTATTTCCACTATACTAAAATGAAATTTTTGAATGTTCATTACCTATCACATTTAAATGATTTTAGATGTATATTTTTTACTGGTTCATGTATACACTTCCTCAGTAATTGTATGGAAAACAGTTTGTTGATGTAGGAAAATTGTAATCCTTACCCTTAGTATTAAATAATAAATAAATTAATAACTGAAAGAAGAATTTATTGTGTATTTAATTAAGCAGGAACCATGTTCTGGCTACTAGTGACAATGGCTATATTTGCACACCTGGGTAAGACACACTGTGCTTCTAGAGGATCACCTCATAGTTGAATGAAAAAGACAAATTCTCTCAAAGTCTAAATTGAAGGCAGCAAGAACTCTTAACTGGAAATGTCAGGACCTATTAGAAAGAAGAAAATTTAGGAAAAGAGAATAACATTAAACACTGTCTTAGAAGTTGGACTATACATCTTTCAAAGATGTTTTAAGTACCTGACTTATTTAATTCCACATAAATTCCATGGAACAGACATAAAAATGGACTGTTATCCTCATATATGAATTCAACAAGTATTTAGTTAGCACCTGCTAGGCACTGGACTAAGGTGAAGATGATATGACACTGAACAAAATGGTCAAATATTCCTGCCCTTTTAGAGCTGACATTTTTATAGGAGAGACAAAACATTAAACATGATAAAGAAAAATTTATATTAAAAGATGACAAAATACTGTGGAGAAGTATCAGGGTAAATGTGTTAAAAGTGAAGAGGAGAGGCTGGCGCTGTGGCTCACTTGGTTAATCCTCTGCCTGCAGCACTGGCATCCCATATGGGTGCCAGGTTCTAGTCCCTGTTGCTCTTCTTCCAGTCCAGCTCTCTGCTGTTCCCTTGGAGGGTAGTGGAGGATGGCCCAAGTGCTTGGGCCCCTCCACCCGCATGGGAGACCAGGAAGAAGCACTTGGCTCCTGGCTTCGAATCAGAGTAACTCTGGCCATAGTGGCCATTTTGGGGGTGAACCAATGGAAGGAAGACCTTACTCTCTGTCTCTCTCTCTCACTGTCTAACTCTATCTGTCAAATAAATTAAAAAAGTGATGAGGAGATATTTCTTCAAACAGTTTGGTCAGAGTAGAAGTGTCATTTGAACATAGAGTGAAGGAGGGAGCCACTCAGTTATTTGGAGGAGGAGTTTTACAGAGAGAAGAAATGGCAAAAATGAAATGACCTTGAAATAGGAACAAGCTTGACCTGTCAAGGAACACCAAGGAGGATGGGATGGCTGGACAATAGGCTATAGAGGGGTAACAGACCTGTGGTAGACTACAGTAAGGGTTTTGAATTTATTCTGAGTGTTGTGAGAAACCATTGGGAAAAATTAAACAGGGGGATGGTATGACAATATATTTCAATGATAAATCTCATTATGGTTGCTTTGAAGGATATCAGGTACAGGGGGTCAAATGTTAGGAGGTTACTAATGTAATCCAGTTAAGAGACAAAGAGGGCTCTGACCAGGATATCCACAGTGGAGGGAATGAGCATTGGTCAGGTTCTCAATAGATTTGAAGTTAAGGCTCACAGGATTTTATGATAGATTGAAAGTAAAGTGTGGAGTGTGGAGTAGAAACAAAAAGATTCAGGGATGATGGTCATGACAGATATTGCTGCTAACAATACCATTGCTTTGGTACTTATTCTGTGCTAAGCTTTGTTCTAAGTAATTTACATGGATTGACCCATTAAATCCTCACAATAAATCTTAAATCCTCTAAGTTAAAAACTTAAATCCACTAAGTTCCATAAACTCTACTTCACAAATGACAATAATAAGGCCTGGGTAAGAGAAGGGATTTGCATAAGATTCCAACACTAGAACCCAGGACTCTTGATTCCTAAGCCTGTGAATTTTGCATTGTGCCAGTATACCTGCAATTATCCGTACTGACTGAGGTTTGGCAAGTCCATGAAACAGGATGAACTCACACTCTTTTGCCCAGCTGCAGCTGAGACTGACCATGCTTCTTCATGTTGGAGTTGTGTCACCCTTTTCAGTTGTGTCTTGGTAATGTTTCCTTTACACATTGCCGAAGTTCCCAAACTTTAAATAACAGGCCTTTGAAGTTCTGGCTGATAAATACGGCATGTTATAGCACTGAGTCAAGCCTGTGAGAAAGTCCAGGATTTTCAGAATGCTGTCATTCTCCCCAGGAAATTACCATGACTAGGGGATCTAGTCACTGTAAACATCTAACTGCTCAGTCCCAAGCCAGAGAATTGGCTATCAGAGTCTCCTGAATTCTATTGCTCTTGCTGGAATATTTTTACATGTGGTTAATTGGGCTCAAACTAATATTCAGGAAGGATACTGGCACATCTTTAGAGATGGGAGCTTAGAATCAGATGTGTGGTGTATGATCTCACATGGCCAGCGTCCTCCTTGCTGCTCCCCCCTAAAGGCTACACATTCCAGACCTTTACCATGGTCCCTCTAAGATCTTCGTATCCTGGCCACTATTTCTTTATTACCCAAATTATCATGTGCCACATTTTCATTAAATCTGCTCATCCAGTACATGTCTAACTGGTGCTTGATTATTCTGATAAAACATATTTCTACTAGTTCCTTTTAGAGGCATTAGAAGTTAAACTCCAGTGGACACAAATTTTTTTTTCTTATTTTGAAGCCAAAATCATCAGAGATTTCATTGGTGATAAAGTGGGCTACCTTGAGGGGAAAGAATGTTAGGAATTTGGCATCACTAGAGGTACTGGAACTAAGGTTAAGATTCTGCAGAAGGAATTTGAGCATTCTATCAGTGTTTGGATTGTGGTAATCAACAACTTATAGCCAATGTAGCCAATTATTTTAGGATGTATAAACTAAAAATGTGTTTCCATTTTTAAAGGGTTTGAAAATAAGTATAATATTTTAATAGATTTGAAAAGCCCAACATTTTTATGTGGCCCTTTATAGAAACCTTTTGCCTTTTCCTGAAACACAAGAGTCTACCTGCTTGTCAACTTCTCTATGTTGGGGACAGGGAAGATCATGTGGGCTGTTCCTAGGTGAGGATTTTGCAGCCCACATTGGGTCAGATTGGGGATATTATGCAAAGCAATTAGAAGCACAGAGCATGCAGGTATGAAAACCAGTTTGGCTTCTTGGCTCTAAAAGGTAGGATTGAGACTCTAGTCAGGTGAGGCAACAAGGAGTCAGAAAATGGCAACTATAGGAACACATTCTCATGATTCCAAGGCTCAACAAAGACATGAGTTTCAGATGGCAGCTGTGCCTGGTGCAGAAGGTACATTAGTTTTCTATGGTTATCATAATACAGTCCCACAGACTGGGTGGCTTAAAACAGGAGTATATTTTCTCATAGTTCTGGAGGCTAGAAGCCCAAGATAAGGTATTGATTGCATAGTTCTCCTTTCTGCTTGGTTTGCAGATGTCTGCCTTTTCATTTTCTTCACATAGCATTTTCTCTGTGTATACATATCCCCTATGTCTCTCTGTATGTCCTAATTTCCTCTTCTTAGGACATCAATCACATTGGATAAAGGCCCACCCTGATGACCTCATTTTAACTCAGTCATCTCTTAAAATGCCCTGTCTCCAAATGTGGTCACATTATCATGCACTAGAGGTTAGGGCTTAAACATACAAATTTGAATGATACACAACTCAGTCCATAAAGGGGGGCCTGGATATAACTTACTTTAAGTCAGTGTGGCTCTCAGGGCACTCAGTTGAGTTGAATACCTCAGAACTGGGCCAGGCATGCCATATAGAGGCCAGAGAACAAGTAGAAAGAACCTCTAATGGTAGTTAGAGAAGAGTCAATGGTTAGGACAGAAGAGCCATGCTAAAGAACTTGATTTGAATTTTTTCCCCTCTCACTTAACTGAGGCACATCCTATTTCTGATCTCAGGGTTCAAGAGCCTGGGGGACAGGTCCTGCAATGTTGCTGTTTACAAACCCCTTTCTTTATCTTGTTTACTCATTGCTTTTCCATAAGAACGTCCCCTCCCACATATGGACTTTCTAACAATTGTAACCATAGTCGTAGTTATCACCTTTTCAAAATGGTAGAAAACACTTCCCTTTTGGGGAAGGTGTTCAAAGTGAACAATTGCTCCCCACACTTATTCGTGGTCTGTTTTTTGCTCACTTCAATGACATTAGCCATGATGGACAGTGTTCTACCAAATGTGTGAATGCTGGAGGTGCTATGATATAATGTGGAGAAAGGTATCATTGATGTGAGAACTGGAGTCACACCTGGCTTCAGCTCACCTACTGTCTCCTATATGTTTTGATGGCTTGCTTTGACAAAGGTCTTTCTCATAACATATCTTAATTATTCTTCACAACACCAACAAGAGAGAAGGATTCCTACTCCTATTTTACAGATAAGGAGCCTGAGACCTAGAAACTTAAATAAGTAGAAGCCACAAAAAACAGTGATAGTGCTGAGACTCAATACCCAAGTTCTTTTTCTTTCTCATTATTTTTCAGTTATTGCACCACATTTTTTCTTGCTGTGAGAATGTAGGAAAAAGGAAAGAATAAACCTTGGTGGGATAAGGATTTAGGGTCCATTTATTTTGTCCACATATGGAAGAAATGCAGTGTATTTAAGCTTAATTTTGTTCCAGGTCCCTTCCCATGGAATGCAAAGAGTGTAATCCAGCAATACATCATTTCAGAACTCATTTCCTAGAAAATATTTTAAAATTCAGTGAGGCAATGAAATATAATGCAAAAAATAAAACCTAGATTGAGAACTTAAGACTTTTAAGTTTTTATCCTTCCAGGAGTTTACTGGGCAAAGCCCTTTACCTTCCTGAGCCTTGGTGTCCTCACTTGCCAAGTCGAAACAGTAGAGTTGGAAAGTAACTCAGAAATCACTTAATTCAGTTTTCCTCATACCTTTAAGTGTTTATCGTCAAAAACTCCAAAGCCCACCTATTGGTAGAATGAGCTTTTGGGGGAGATGAAAATTGAAGAGAAGAGCTGCAGTGGAGGAGAGAGACAAAGTCTTGACTCGTGCGCTTGGATCCTAGTTAGGTTTCAGATGCTCCTCAAGCCCACAGTTGTGTTCCAGTGCCAGTCCTCTCATGGGCACCAAACTATTTGCAAGAGCTTCCCCTTCAGAACTACGGTTAGAGGGCTGGGGTGAGGTTGCTTTTTCACTGTCACATCAAGGCCTGACCTACATTCTTTTTTTTGTGTTGCATTCTCAGAGGATTGGCTGCCATGATGTGGACCTGGGCCAGTGAGCCTGCAGGGAGTCGGGCCCGCATCTTGGAGCACCCCTGTGCTGATAACCCCGTTGTCACTTGCAATCAGCTCACCATTTTCCACACAGAAGCTGGTGACACTGGCTACTTCACATGTAGCTATAAGGACGTTGATGACACTGAGGATCCTAATGGCAAGACCAATGTGTACGTGTATGTCAAAGGTGAGTGGGTATTCTTGCCTTTAGGCTGAAGGATTTTGCCTTCTTGCTGGATATCTAGATACCTAAAACCCTTAGTAACCTTGGAACAGGTTACAGTAACTTTTTGTGAAGAGGATAAAGAGAAGGAAGAAGATGATAGGCAAGAACTTCTGACTTCTGTTCATGACATCCCAGTTGTGTCTAAACAGCCCCATTCTTTTACAAAGGTGAATTTTTTTTAAATCACTGATTTCAAAAATAAGATAAAACATGTGAATTTGGTCCAAGAGATTCCAAACAATACTTCTAATGAAATAATGAAAGAAAATGCGTATGCAATACTTACTATTTACCAGGCAATGCTCTAAGTGCTTTATCTGTATTAATTCATTTAATACTCATAGTAATCCTATGAGGTGTACATTAGTATTATCATCATTTTGTATATGAGGAAACTGAAGCATACTGAGGTTAAATGATTTTCCCAAGATCATGCAGTAAATGACAGGGCTGGGAATTAAATCCACACAGTGTGGCTCCAGGGTTTGTGTTCACATTCATTACTGTGCTGACATTTATGCACTGCTTAGATGTGTTATCCACTGTTCCAAGTGCTTCGTTTATTTTAGCCTCATTTAATCTTCATAACGGTCCTGAAATTTCAGTGCTATTAAGATACTCATTTTACAAATGGAAAACCTGAGGCACAGAGAGATTAAGCAATTTGCCTCAGGTCATAACACTGTGAAGTGGTGAGCCATGATCTCAATCAAGGCAACATGGAGGAGAGAGACACTTGGCTTTTAATCAAATACTGCCAAGTACATGTGGCCTCAAACTCTGATGGAGCTAGCAAGACCTTGTAGCTCAACTTTCTCATTTGACAGATTGGGTGAGTTCCCACTTTGTCAACTACAGATTTCTCCTTCCATTTCAGTAACACCAGACTGGCAATATGAGGTCTCACTTTGTTTTCCTTGGCAGTTGTTTCTTCCTGGGGTAACTATGGTCCTTATTCCTTAGCCAGTCTGGCTTGGAAACAAACAGTTGACAGAGCTGTATTAAAAGGAAAGTGTTGGGAAGAGATATATGCCCTTGACAAGTTACAAAGGAGCTTGACTTGCTCTTCCTCTACCTCTAGATGAAGAGGAAGGGTTCTTAGCCTCCAGGTCTCCACTTCATTACCTTTGTGAATTGTGGTTCTTTGTCCTGGATGGTTTCTCCTTTGGTATTCCAATTTCCACTTTGAGATAACAGTGTGCTCTTCTCAGGAGCCTTCAGTACTCCTAAACACCAGTCCTTGTTCTGAGTTATGTTCTGCCTTCAAAATAGATTAACTGGCAGTACGAATCTCCATCAACACCAAGCTTGGCCAAGTATAAATCTTGAATTTTTGATGATTGTTTATTGTTTACAGCCCTTGTTTTTACTATTGTGGAACCTTGTTCTGTCCTTCATAATATTTCTTGTTGAACTCTACTTAGTGTAGGGTTAATTTTATGAGTATAAAGTAAACTGAAAACAGATCTTTGTAAAAATTAAGAGTGGGAATAACAGAGGGAGGAGGAAGAAGTGAGGGGAGAGTGGGTTGGAGGGAGGGTAGGGTGGAAAGTATCACTACATTCCTAAATCATTATATATGCAATTTGTGAACCTTAAATAAAATTTTTAAAAAAGAGTTGAATTCTATTCCACAGTCCTCATTGATTTTTCAGAAACATAGGCTAAGTAGCTCTAAGGAATCATAAAGGAGATTAGGATGAGATGGGAGTTGACTTAGGCTAGTAGACTTTTGTTCTTGTTCTGAGTCCACTGCTCCTTACCTAAGAGACCTGTGCATGTGACTTAAATTCCCCAGTCTTTATTTTTTTATCAACAAAATTCAAACATTTCATAAGAATTATAGAGAATGTGTATAATGCATTTCAGTCCAAAGCCTGTCACTTCATGGTCACAACACAAGCCATAAAAAGTGTTTTATAACCTGTTGATTATCCTCCAATTGCAAATATGGGCTACTGTCACTGTGTTATACCTATTAGAACAACTTCATCTGCTCTAAGATGAATCACAGAGGATGAGGGGGTATCATAATCAGAGAAGGGTAATGGTGCATTGAATAAATGTAGTCATCAAGAAAGTTTATGAGCAGGGGAAAGTTCAGTCTGCTAGGAGACTAGGAGTTTGGCAGGTAAAAAGACTGAGACTTGGATGCTGGAGTCAAATTGAGAGTGTGGGATAGAATGCCAGAGTGAGGAGTCTGGCTTCATCCTGTGCTCTCCAAACAGTAACTCTCACTTAAGGCTGGGATGAATTTTGAACCTTTTTCTGTTGACCTGTGCTACTCATCCAGACTTGGGAGTGAGAATAAAGAGCCTGATATTTGACTCAGGCTAGAATGGAGCTGAAACTTCTTAGAGGTGCTGAGCTTTCTGATATTCCTTTTGATGGTGCTTTCTGGAGAATAGAAATGGATGGAAGGGAGGATCTCCCAAGGAGAACCCATGAGGAATGCAACTGGGTCTGCTAAAGTGTATTTCATGAAGGCTTTCTATAGGATAAACTAGGACCTAGACTCTATATAAGGATGAGTTTTTCCCAAACAAGCCTGTTCAAAGATGGAAAAAGGCTTTTGCTCAAAGGTAGTGAAGTAAAAGAGACTGGAACTATCACATGGCAGGAAGGACTATTATATATGAGATAAAGGGAGTGGTAGATGATTTTAAGGTCTTGCCCTATGTTAAGAATGTATTAGGGGTAGATATCATGGTGTAGTGGGTTGAGCTGCCATTTGGCATGCCTGCATCTCATGTTAAGACTCTGGTTCAAGTGTTGGCTACTCTGCTGCTTATCCAACTTCCTGCTAATACACCTGGGAAGGCAGTAGATGCTTGTCCAAGTGCTTAGATTCCTGTTACTCTTGGAGAAGACCTAGATGGAGTTTATGGCTCCAGGTTTCAGCCTAGCCCAGCCCTAGCTATTATGGGTATTTTTTAAAAAAAATATTTATTTATTTATTTGAAAGTCAGAGTTACAGAGAGGCAGAGGCAGAGAGGTAGGGAGAGAGAGGACTTCCATCCACTGGTTCGCTCCCCAATGGCTGCAATTACTGGAGCTGCACCGATCCAAGCTTGTTCCTGGTCTCTGACACGGGTGCAGGGGCCCAGGGATTTGGGCCATCTTCTGCTTTTCCAGGACATAGCAGAAAGCTGGATAGGAAGTGAAACATCCAGGACTCGAACCGGTGCTCATATGGGATGCCAGCACTGCAAACGACAGCTTAACCTGCTATGCCACAGAGCTGTCCCTATTGTGGGTATTTGGGGAGTAAACCAGTGTATGGAAGGTTCGTTCTCTCTCTCTCACTCACTCTCTCTCTCTCTGTCTTCTTACTCTTTCAATTAAAAATAAATGAGTCTTTTAAAGAAAGAATGCATGCATGAATCTTTGCATAGAAATATCAGTACTGCATAGTGTCACATGTTTGTGGAATCCAGAATAGTCAAACTTATAGGAGTGGAGAGTAGAATGGAAGTTGCCAGTGGCTGAGAGTTCAGTAAAAGCATTCAAACTTTTAGCGATACATGATAAATGAATTCTTAGAATCTTATGTACAGCATGGTGATATAGTTGACAATACTGTACTATATACTTAAGTACTTGAGATTTACGAAAAGGATAGATGCAAAATGTTCTCACCAGAAAAAAAAGAAAGAAGGAAGGAAAAAAAGAGGGGGAAAAGGAAGGAATGAAGGAAAGGAGCAAGAAATAAGGGATCAAAGAAAGAAAAAACGGTGACTGTGTGCGGTGATAGATATGTTCTTTTAAAAGTTTATTTTCTGTATTTAAAGGCAGATCTTGTCTAAAAAGCCCATGAGAGTATTTTAGTCATGGAAAGCCAAGACACTCTGGCAAAAAAATTACCTAAATGAAATACCTCTGTGAGTGAGATCCCAACAGAAAGAACGGGCCATCAAAGAAGGAGGTACCTTTCTCTGAAGGGAGGAGAGAACTTCCACTTTGACTATGACCTTGTCTAAATAAGATCAGAGTTGGTGAACTCAACAGGCTTCCATAGCCTTGGCAGCTCATGACAAGAGCCTAGGGAGATTACTGACGCCATAAACAAGAGTGTCAATTGTTAAGTCAACAACAGGAGTCACTGTGCACTTACTCCCCATGTAGGATCTCTGTCCTTAACGTGTTGTACTATATGAATTAATGGTAAAGCTACTACTCAAACAGCATTTTTCACTTTGTGTTTCTGTGTGTGTAAACTGTTGAAATCTTTACTTAATATATACTAAATTGATCTTCTGTATATAAAGATAATTGAAAATGAATCTTGATGTGAATGGGATGGGAGAGGGAGATGGGATGGTTGCGGGTGGGAGGGAAGTTATGGGGGAGAAAAAGCCAGTGTAATCCAAAAGCTGTACTTTGGAAATTTATATTTATTAAATAAAAGTTTAAAAAAAGGCAGATCTACAGAGAGTGAGAGGGGAAGACACACACACACACACACACACACACACACATCCTCCGCCTGCTGATTCACTCCCCAAATGACCACAAAGGCAGTGCTTTGGGCCAGTGTAAAAGCAGGAGCCAGGAGCTTCATCAGAGTCTCCCATATGGGTGCAGGGGCCCAAGGACTTGGGCTGTCTTCCACTGCTTTCCCAGGGGCATTAGCAGGGAGCTGTATTGAAATTAGAGCATCTGGGACATGAACCTGCACCCATATGGGTTGCAGGCATTGCAGGTGGTGGCTTAATCCATTACGCCACAACGCTGGGCCAAGGTGATGGATGTTAATAGGCTTGATGTTGGTGATCATTTCCGTGTATGCATATTTCAAACATCAAGTTGTACGCTTTAAGTATTCAATTTCTAATGGTTAATTTTACCTCAGTAATGCTGAATTTTTTTAATAGTATTTGAATCTGTGATTTGAATGTCTGCTAGGTCTGATATGGTGGTAAAGGGGTTCCTAGGTGAGAGAACAATATAAACAAAGATGTAAAAACCAGGAGGCCTACTTGGGACAGAGTGAGTGGATGAGAATAGCTTGTCTGCAGGATGTGGGGAAAGGTTTGGGAGGAGGAGTATTAAGGACAGCTTCCCTTGCAGACAGTACACCCCAGACTGTCCTCTGAGAGATTATCAACTAATGCTAAAATGCATTCCATAATCCATACTTTGTCTCTGACAAAGGGGCTTTGTTCTGTGGGAATATCATTAGTCCATGGAGTAATAAATGAAAGATAGTATAGCCATAATATAGCCTCTTTCATTCGGAGAGGCCCTTCCAACTAAGTACCCATCCTCCAGCTAGACATCTCTACTTTCCTGAAGCACTCAGCTAACCTTACTAGATTACACATCCCATAGAGTAATAATGTTTGCCCTGCTCTCGTGAGGAAGGGTCTGGGTGTTGAGGATGGGGCTAGAAAGGTGTAGAGCTATACATAACAGCTGTTTGGTAGCTATATCAGCCTCCCTCAACAACTTTGGGACCTGAGGCTGGAAATAATGCCAATATTTACTGTAAATATGTTACCTGTGTTTGGAGTGGGCCCAGTGTCTGAAGACAGCATAAATTACTTTACTAAGCAGATTTTTAAAGGGGTACAAACCATGAAACTAAGTTTCATGGTGGCTCGGTTCTGAGCCACCATCATGTCTCCCTGGACAATGCAACAGTTTACTAGCTGCTTCTGTACCTACTCCAATATATTTTACTTTCAACAGAGTAACCAGAGTCATTTGTTGTTGAAAAATTTTTGTAAAATACACATAGCCAAATTCACTATCTTAACTATTTTTAAGTGTATGCTTAAATATTGTTAAGTATACTCATACTGTTGAACTAGAGAACATGTTGGAAGAGGTAAATCTTAAATCTTACCATATCCACGTTTGTTCAGAAGTAATCCCCAGTTCAAAATAAAAGCCAAAGAATTTGCAGAGACCTGACAGCATATAGGTCTTCATCACACTTCTGACCTCATTCATCTGCTACTAATCTCATCCTCATTCCCATTGCTCCAACCACTGGTACCCTTGCCTTTCCTCAAATACACCAAGCTGCTGTACTGGACTGTTCAGTCTGTCTAGAATGCCTTTACCAAAGAGAGCACCAAAATTCACTCCCTGATTGCCATCAACTCTTTGTTCAATACCCCCTTGTCAGTGAGGTTTTCTGGCTCACCCTATTTAAAATCGAAGCTCTATAGTCCCTAATTACTTCCCCTGTTTTATTTATCTAAATAGTACATATCCCACCATCTAGCATTCTTTTTTTAATTTTTTTGACAGCAGAGTGGACGGTGAGAGAGAGAGAGAGAGACAGAGAGAAAGGTCTTCCCTTAGTGTTGGTTCACCCTCCAATGGCCGCTGCGGCCGGTGTGCTGCAGCCGGCGCACCGCGCTGATCCGAAGGCAGGAGCCAGGTGCTTCTCCTGGTCTCCCATGCGGGTGCAGGGCCCAAGCACTTGGGCCATCCTCCTCTGCACTCCCGGGTCACAGCAGAGAGCTGGCCTGGAAAAGGGGCAACCGGGACAGAATCTGGTGCCCCGACCAGGACTAGAACCCGGTGTGCAGGCGCCGCAAAGTGGAGGATTAGCCTATTGAGCTGCGGCGCTGGCCACCATCTAGCATTCTATATATGTTATTTAGCTTTTGTCTGTCTCCCTTGTCATTTTGTGATTTCCACGGAGATGATTTTTGCTTATCTTATTCAATGTTTTATCCTTAGCACCTAGATAACTTCTTCAGTAAGTATGTATTGAATGAGTAGACACTTGAGGCCAAACTCACAACTGTTTTAGGTGTGTTTGGCAGTGCTAGATTAGTGCCTCTTTAAGTGGGTATATGGTGTAAGGGTAGGTGGAGCATGGAAAGGGAAATTGAGATTACATCTCTCTTTCTGTGAACTGCAAAGACTAATTTTTGGGAAGCCGGACTGTGAATCCAAGAGTTTAGAGAAGTACCCTCCAACAGAAACATGCTAGCCATAAATGCAAATTTTATGAGGGCACTTAAAATTTGTGTAAAATGGAATTAAAAGTATGTGTAAGCTTTTTTTTATTTTTTATTTGACAGGTAGAGTTATAGACAGTGAAAGAAAGAGACAGAGAGAAAGGTCTTCCTTCCATTGGTTCACCCACCAAAATGGCCCTACGGTTGGCTCTGTGCCGGCCCAAAGCCAGGAGCCAGGTGCTTCTTCCTGGTTTCCCATAGGGGTGCAGGGGCCCAAGCACTTGGGCCATCCTCCACTGCCCTCCTAGGCCACAGCAGAGAGCTGGACTGGAAGAGGAGCAACTGGGACAGAATCCGGCGCCCGTATGTGATGCCGGTGCTGCAGACGGAGGATTAACGTAGTGTGCCACAGTGCCAACTCCCGTGTAAGCTTTTTGAAGATCTGTCATTACATGGATTTCAAATTATTTTCCACCAAAAGAAGTTTATCTTTTAATTCATTTTTCACAAAGTTTTCATGTACTTGTGTGTGTGTAGGTGTGTGTGTGTGGTGTGTGTGTCCCATACTTTATCCTTTCATTCATCAACTGACACCAGTTCGGCTGTTTCCATATCTTGGCTATTGTGTATAATGCTGCTGCAATGAACATGGGAGTGCAGATACCTCTCTTCAAGGTACTAATTTCATTTGAGTATAGACCTAGAAGGGGGATTGTTGTATGATATGATTGTTCATTTTTAACTTTTTGAGGCATCTTCAATTTCATGACAGCTTTATCAGTTACAGTGTATATGGGCTCGGTTTTCTTCACATCACCGCCAATACTTGTCTCTTGACATTTTGGTAATATTTTAGCGGGTGTGAGATGACATCTCATTGTTGTTATGATTTATCTTACTCTAATAATTAGAGATGTTAAGCATATTTTCATATGCTTATCTTTTTTATTCAGAAATGCCTATTCAGGTCCTTTATTCATTTTAAATAGTTTTTGTTATTCTTGTTGATATCGGGTTGTATAAATTTCTTATATATTTTGGGTATTAACTTCTTCTCAGATATATGATTTGCAAATGTTTTCTCCATAGCAATCGATGTAGCAATCCATAGGTTTATTTTATATTTTGTTGATTGTTTCCTTTTTGGTACAGAAACTTTTTAGTTTGATATAGTTTAACTTGTTTAATTTTGCTTTTGTTGCCTGAGCTTGTGGTGTCTTTCCAAGAAGTAATTGTCAAAGCCAGTGTCAAAGAGCATTTCTGTTTTCTTATAGGAGTTTTGTGGTTTTTAGATCTTCTGTTTAAGACTTTATTCCCCTATTCCATGTTGAGTTAATTTTGTGTATAGTGTAAGATAAGGGTCCAATTTCCTTATTTTTCATGTTGATATCTAGTTGTGCCAACACTACTTATTACAGAGATTATCCTTTCTCTATTGTGTATTCTTGGCACCTTTGTGGAGAATTAGTTGACTATAAGTTTTTGTGTTTATTCTGGGCTCTCTATTCTGTTCCATTGGTCTATGTGTTTATTTCTATTTCAGTATAATTCCATTTTTATTACTATGGTTTTATAATATGATTTGAAATCTAAAGCTATGATGGCTCCAAATTTGTTCTTTGTTCTCAAGTTCACATTGGATGTTTAATACCTTTTGTTGGTTCCACATAAATTTTAGAGTTACTTTTTTATGTTTTAGTGAAAATAACATCAGGATTTTGACAGGGATTACACTGAATCTGTAGATTGATTTGAGTAGTACTGACGTTACAAGAGTAGTTATCATACCATTCTATGATCATAGGGTAGCTTTCCTTTTATATGGGTGTTTAATTTCTTTCATTAGTATTTTTATAGTTTTTAATGTACACATCTTTCACTTCTGCTATATGTGTAATATAAAATTTCCTCATAACTGCCTCATCAAAAATATGGAAAGAATTAGGTTAATTTTGATAAATATATTTAATATTGGTCATCCAAAATATTATCATTTAAACATATATTTAGCATAAAATATTAATGAAATAGTCTTTTTTTTGTCTAAGTCTTGGAAATTCTGGATGATAGCACTCTTTTGCACTAGTGATGTCTCAGGTATTGAATTTCCTTATGTGGCTAGTGCCTATCATATTAGATGGTTCAGTTTTAGGAGCTGAGGCCAAAGCTCCCTTTTAAGAATGTAACTAAAAATATAACTGATCTCTTAGATCACCCCTGCTCCTTCCTAAGGCAAGAAAGCCCAGATATCCTGAATGGTGAGTTCAGATCACAGGGATGAAAATAGTTTTTAGCCCCAGCAACCCCTTTTCTGTATTTTGAATTTCTTCTATTGTTTCCTTTGACTTCTGATAAAGATCTTGGAGTCACATGTGTATACTTTCCTCCACACCTTTTCCTCTGTAGGTCTGGCATATGGCCCAAAGCCCCCAGGCATTGTAATACCCTGACCACACCCTCCTGTACATTAGGAACCTGGCCCCATGAACAGCAAATTATCTGGGTATCAGGGATAGAAACGCCCATGTTGATCTAGGATGGGAGCATTTTCTCCCCAGCAGCCCTGGACTAACCCCGAGATTCCAAGGATACAGAGGTTTTAACTCCCAAAGTTGTTGTGTCACATTTTGGAATAGTCAACTTCACAGTGCTCTCCTTATAGACAGTGTAGGGCCTTCCAGGTCAGGTCACTTTTGTGGAAAACTTCTCTCTCTCTCTCTCTTTCTCTCTATCTCTCTTTCTCTGTATGTGTATGTGGTGTGTGTGTGTGTGTGTGTGTGTGTGTGTATTTGTTTGTACACATAATGTTGCAGTATATCTTGGCTCATAAGACCACGAACTCAAAAGCTTGATGATCTGGGTTTAAATTGTGACTTACTAGCTATGTGATTTATCAATTTCTCTGTACTTGAGTTTCCTCATTTATAAAACGGGAAGAGTAATTAACCTCGTAGGGTTTTTGTGAGAATTAAATGAGTTACTGTATCTACAGTGCTTAGATTACAGATGACCATATAATAAATTCTTTGTGAATTTAGTGGTCAATAACAATCTAATATATAAGAAGGATTTCAATGCTTCAGAAAAAGTGTGGAAACTGCTGCTTTTTGCCCAATCTATTTCCTTTTGATATTAGCTGCTAATATCCTAGCTATTCTGAGATTTCTACAGGCATCTCAAGGCCTTCTGTAACTTCTATGTGCACGGTGTCATGGTTCAGGCAGTGTAGATCAAATTACTAGAACAAAGCTCTGGAGAAATACACCGAAGGACTTCTGATATGAACTGAAGCATGTTATTGGCCAGTGCCGTGGCTCAATAGGCTAATCCTCCACCTGCAGTGCTGGCATCCCGGGTTCTGGTCCTGGTCAGGGCCCTGGATTCTGTCCCGGTTGCCCCTCTTCCAGGCCAGCTCTCTACTGTGGCCCAGGAGTGCAGTGAAAGATGGCCCAAGTCCTTTGGCCCTGCGCCCTCATGGGAGACCAGGAGAAGCAATGTGCCGGCTGGAGCGGCCATTGAGAGGTGAGCCAGCAGAAAAGGAAGACCTTTCTCTCTGTCTCTCTCTCACTGTCCACTCTGCCTTTCCAAAAAAAAATGTTATTTTCCCCTGAGTCTAAGTTTTCCCCACTCTACAGAAGCTTGAATTAGCTTAACTAGTTGGTCCTTATGGAATCTTCCAGCTCTACTGTTCTCTTAGTCAAGAAAAAACTTGTGAAACCCCAGCTCTTACAAGTTCTCCCTGTTATATGGTTTCTAAATTCCTTTTGTCTCAAGGCCTCTGGCTCAGGAGCACCGTGAATATCCATGCAGTCTTAACTCTCTACTTGGCAACTGAGATAGAAGAATGCTTATGGAAAGAGTTCAGATCTTCAAGACTCATACACATTGGAAGTGTTTGAGTTATGTCTGTCTCTCTTGGCTCCATTGCTCCCTTTCCTCCCTGCCCAGGCTGCATATTGGATGTTGGGAAGCCACTGTTTCCAATGCTGTCAGCATTCTTAGGGGCATCTGGCTTCAAATGGGTTTCATGTCACAGGTTCAAGCTGAAATTGAATGCCCTATGAAAACCTAGGGGCCAAGACCTTTTATGGATTTTGATTTGAGACCTCCTGCCTTTCCCAGGATGTTTCACTATTCAGTTTACCTAGCTCTGGGCAATTATAGCTGACTTAGGTCAGCCCAGGAAAATGTACCAAGTAAGGGCCTCCTCTGCAAGCAAGGCTTCACAGTCACCTAACTCCAGCTCTGTTAGAGGCTCAGAAATGAAGTTCAATATATACACCCCTTTCATTGGATTCTAACAGATAAGGTTGCCAGATTTGATCAGCAAAATTTCAAGAGTTTGTTTTCCAGTCACCTCAGCCTTCCATATTAATCTATTTGCATACATTTATATGCATTTATATTACCTACGTCTTTTCCTTAAAACAAGACTTCTTTGTTTATTCGAAAGGCAGAGTGGGATAAAAAGAGAGAGAGAGGGAAGGCACGAAAGAGAGAGAGAGAGTCTTATACTCCCTTGTTCACTACCCAAATGGCTGTAACAGCCCAGACTTGGGCCTCAGCTGCTTTCTCAGGCACAGTACCAGGAAACTGGGTCAGAAGGGGGGGCGGGCTCTGTGGCATAGTAGGCTAAGCCTTGGCTTGTGGTGCCAGAATCCTGTATGGGGGCCAGTTCATTTCCCGGCTGCTCTTCTTCCTATCCAGCTCTCTGGTGTGGCTTGAGAAAGCAGCGGAAGTTGGCCCAAATGCTTGGGCCCCTGCACTCACATGGCTTCTGATCAGCTTAGCTCCGGCTATTGCAGCCTTTTGGGGAGTGAATCAGTGAATGGAAGACCTTTTTCTCTGTCTCTCCCTCTCTCTGTCTGTAACTTTAACTCTCAAATAAATAAATAAAGTCTTAAAGAAAAAGAAAGGGAACACCTGAGACTCAAGTCAGTACTCTGATATGGGATGCTGGCATCACAGGCAGGAGGCTTAACAATGCTATGTGACAACGCTGGATATTTCATGACTTATAGTATGTTCTGGGTCTATCATCTCTGCATCTTGGTTCATGTGATGATTCACTGCTAAAAGCCTCAAGCCACTATCCCTACCTCTGTCTGAAAAAACATATCTATCCCTCAAAGGGTCATCTGAAATTCCATCTCTATTTCTTAGAATCCTCAAATTCTAGCAGTGAGTGGAACATTACAATATTTATTTAGTTATTTTTTTAAATAACGCTTTCATTTAAAGAATATAAATTTACAAAATACAGCTTATAGATTACAATGGCTTCCCACCCATAACTTCCCTCCCACCCGCAACCCTCCCCTTTCCCACTCCCTCTCCCCTTCCATTCACATCAAGATTCATTTTCAAATCTCTTTATATACAGAAGGTCAGTTTAGTATATATTAAGTAAAGATTTCAACAGTTTGCCCTCACATAGCAACACAAAGTGAAAAATACTGTTGGAGTACTAGTTATAGTATTAATTCACAATGTATAGCACATTAAGGACAGAGATCCTACATGATATATATATATATATATATATATATATATATATATATTTGACAGGCAGAGTGGACAGTGAGAGAGAGAGACAGAGAGAAAGGTCCTCCCCCAGCTGTTGGTTCCCCTCCAATGGCCGCCGCGGCTGGCGCGCAGCGGCCGGAGCACCGCGCTCATCCGATGGCAGGAGCCAGGTGCTAGGTGCTTTTCCTAGTCTCCCATGGGGTACAGGGCCCAAGCACCTGGGCCATCCTCCACTGCACTCCCGGGCCACGGCAGAGAGCTGGCCTGGAAGAGGGGCAACTGGGACAGAATCCGGCGCCCCAACCGGGACTAGAACCCTGTGTGCCGGCGCCGCAATGTGGAGGATCAGCCTGTTGAGCCACAGGGCCGGCCGATATATTTTTTTTAAATTGATTAATTTTCTATGCAATTTCCAATTTAACACCAAGATTTTTTTTCATTTTTAATTATCTTTATATACAGAAGATTGATTCAGTATATACTAAGTAAAGATTTTATCAGTTTGCACTCACAGAAACACAAAGTGTAAAATACTGTTTCAGTACTAGTAATAGCATTACTTCACATTGGACAACACATTAAGGACAGATCCCACATGAGATGTAAGTACACAGTGACTCCTGAAGTTGATTTAACAATTTGACACTCTTGTTTATGGCGTCAGTAATCTCCCTAGGGTCTAGTCATGAGTTGCCGAGGCTATGGAAGCCTTTAGGGTTTGCCGACTTCAATCTTATTCCGACATGGTCATAGTCAAAGTGGAGGTTCTCTCCTCCCTTCAGAGAAAGGTACCTCCTTCTTTGATGGCCCCATTCGTTCCACTGGGATCTTACTCGCAGAGATCTTTCATTTAGGTCTTCTTTTTTTTCCAGAGTGTCTTGGCTTTCCATGCCTAAAATACTCTCATGGGCTTTTCAGCCGAATCCATATGCCTTAAAGGTTGATTCTGAGGCCAGAGTGCTATTTAGGACATCTGCCACTCTATGAGTCTGCTGTGTATCCCACTTCCCATGTTGGATCATTCTCTCCCTTTTTGATTCTATCAGTTAGTATTAGCAGACACTAGTCTTGTTTGTGTGATCCTTTTGACTCTTAGACCTATCAGTGTGATCAATTGTGAACTGAAATTGATCACTTGGACTAGTGAGATGGCCTTGGTACATGCCACCTTGATGGGATTGTATTAGAATCCCCTGGCACGTTTCTAACTCCACCATTTGGGGCAAGTCCAGTTGAGCATCTCCCAAATTGTACATCTCCTCCCTCTCTGATTCCCACTCTTATATTTCACAGGGATCACTTTTCAGTTAAAATTTAAACACCTAAGAATAATTGTGTGTTAATTACCGAGTTCAACCAATAGTACTAGAATAAAAAAGATACTAAAATGGATAAAGTATTACATTGTACTACAACAGTCAGCACAAGAGCTGATCAAGTTACTGTTTCTCATAGTGTCCATATCTCTTCAACAGGTTTCCCCTTTGGTGCTCAATTAGTTGTCACCGATCAGGGAGAACATATGATATTTGTCCCTTTGGGACTGGCTTAATTCACTCAGCATGATGTTTTCCAGATTCTTCCATTTTGTTGCAAATGACCGGATTTCATTGTTTTTGACTGTTGTATAGTATTCTATAGAGTACATGTCCCATAATTTCTTTATCCAAATGTATGCTTTGAATTCCCTGTGATCTTTTGCTGTGAGGTTCCCTTCGTTTACCTTCTTTCATGTTGATGGCCGTGTTTCTGTGTTTCTGTGTGTAACACATCTTTAAGTATCTTTTGCAGGGCTGGACGAGTGGCAACAAATTCTTTCAATTTCTGTTTGCAATGAAAAGTCTTTATTTCACCTTCATTCACAAATGAGAGCTTGGCAGGATATAATATTCTGGGCTGGCAGTTTTTCTCTCTTAGTACCTGCATTATATCTCGCCATTCCCTTCTAGCTTGTAGGGTTTCTGATGAGAAGTCTGCTGTGAGTCTAATTGGAGATCTTCTGAGAGTAATCTGACCTTTCTCTCTCTTGCACATTTTAGGATCTTTTCTTTCTGCTTCACTGTGGTGAGTTTAATTACAATGTGTCGAGATGAGGATCTCTTTTGGTCATGTTTATTGGGGGTTCTATGAGCTTCCTGTACTAGGATGTCTCTGTCCTTCTCCAAACCTGGGAAATTTTCTGCTATTATCTCACTAAAAAGGCATTCTAATCCTTTCTCCCTCTCCATGCCTTCAGGAACTCCTAGAACTCGAATGTTGGGTTTTTTAATAGTATCCTGTAAATTCCCAACAATATTTTTAGATTTCTAATTTCCTCTTCTTTTCTTTGGTTTGACTGTATATTTTCCTGTGCTCTGTCTTCTAAATCTGATATTCTCTCTTCTGCCTCACCCATTCTGTTTGTAAGGCTCTCTAATGTGTTTTTCATTTGATCTATTGAATTCTTCACTTAATCATGATTTCTCGTCACTATCACAGTTTCATGTTCTACTAGTTGTTTCATTTCAGCTTGATTCCTCCTTAATATTTCATTTTCACGAGAGAGATTTTCTACCTTGTCCATTAAGGATTT
This sequence comes from Sylvilagus floridanus, assembly GCA_949820135.1. Classification (NCBI taxonomy): domain Eukaryota; kingdom Metazoa; phylum Chordata; class Mammalia; order Lagomorpha; family Leporidae; genus Sylvilagus; species Sylvilagus floridanus. The sequence goes on from OX463223.1 coordinate 86,771,193, forward strand.
CTGTAGTTCAAGAATTCGTTTTTGAGAACTTCTTAGTATTCTTATCAATTTTTTGAGATCTGCTTCTTGCATTTCTTCTATCTCATCATGTTCGTAATCTTGAATTGGGGTGTCTTTTTCATTTGGGGCTGTCATAGTATCTTCCTTGTTCTTGTTACGTTGGTTTTTGTGTTTGTTGTTTGGCATATTGGTTTCTTCACTGTGGTGTTTTTTTCTTGTTATACTATGACTCTAGATAAGTGGACTGTCTGCTTTTGATGGAGCCTTAGAGGCTTGAGATGGGTGTGGCCTGATAGCTCTGTTTGGTTCTTCAGGTTTGAGGGTGTGCCAAAGGTGACACTCCCAGGTTAGTCATGGTAAATCTCTCTCTGTTTCTTTGTTTTTGATTCAAAAGGGAAGTAATTCTACACAGCTGAATGGAATTGGGGGTGGTTAGCAGGCAAATGATATACCCACAGGAGCCAGAGATTGGAAACTCTTTCCCAAGGACCACAGAGGTAATCTCTGTGGCCTTCAGTGTGGGTTCAAATTCTCCTGCAGTCTCCCACTGGGCTGCCAAGGCTACTGAACTGTAGCATCTCTGGAGAGTACTCACGTGGTGAATTCTGTGAGTTCTCTCCCCCACAGTCTCTTTTTTCACATTCTCAGTTCATTAGCACCACACATTCATTAGGTTCTAATCTCCTGTTATTTCACCCCCACTCCCAGAGTCAGGTTTTTCTGCTAGGCTCAGGGCCGGTGCAGACCTGAGGTCGCCCTGCTTATGACGTATTCCAAAATGGCGCCTGCTCTTTGTCTTGCTCACCTTTGAGGGGTGGGCAGAGAGAGAGAAACTCGTGTTCGTATGGGTCACTTTTTTCTTTCTCTCTCTCTTCTAGTTAGCCTGGTGAACTTTTCCCTGCAGGGTTTCAAGCCTTGTTCACTCTAGTCTCCTCTCTCCACTTCTCTGCTGGTGTCTCGGGCTATTGAGGTTCGGCTCACCTCGAGTTCCAGCGCTGGTGCGTTGATACTGCCGCTGGTGTCCCGAACTGTGGGCTCTCACGCTCTCCTCAAAGGTCCACTGTGAATCACTAGTTCTGGAAGAGTTTCCTCTGCTGTTTCTTCCGCTACTCTTCCTTGAACCTGCAGTATCTCCACTTTTATTAAACTGTCTCTCCCCGGACTATCAGTGTGCTGCCTTCCTATTCCGCCATTTTGCCCTACCCTCCACAATATTTATTTTTATGGATGTTTGTTGACTTCTTACAATATGCCAGGCACCATGATAGACATGTTGCCCTTATAGAATGGTCTGTGTGGTGGTGGTAAGGGGATGATAGGCAGAAAGACAGCCATGTAAATGGATATTTCTAATATTGCAATAGTTTTTGTGCATTTTGGAGTTAATTGGTAACATAAATCCCTAAATAACAATTATTTAAGCAAGACATAAAGGTTTTTCTCTTTTGCAGATTTAAGCGCAGTCCTGAGTTGCTATAGTGCTCTGTGCTCAACAGGGATCTGTTGTACTGCTTGAGTCCAAAGTTGCTCCCGAAGTACCAACCATGATACCTGCATTCTATGAATTAGAAGGGAAGAAGGGGGAGGGAAGAAGTCTCCTGCCCTTAAAAAAGACTTCTAACTATATCTCACTGCGTAGAATGTAGTTACAGGCACAGCTAGCCACAAGGGAGGTAGGAGCAAGGAATTGTTATTCTGGGTGACCTGTACATGGTGCAATATCATTTGATGGAAGAAGGGGAGAAAAGAAATTAGGGCAAGGAGCTAAGAGTTGCTGCCACAGTCATAGATCACTTTGGGAGTGGAAAAATCCATATAAGATCCGGAATATAATTCTGAGGAGTTCACAGCTGCTGAATATATAGCAGTGAACATGACAGAGGAAGTTCTCGCCCTAGTGGAGACTGTTATACCACACAAGTATATGTTCCATGATATCTGGTAGTGGTGATTGGTGAGTGTCATGAAGGAAAATGAAGCAGGATAAGGGCATAGAGCAAGTGGCATTGGAGTTGAGGAAAGCCTCTGTTATGAGAACACTGAGTGAAGTGATGAAAAGCACACTGTGGGTATCTGAGATAAGAATATGTAAGTAAATGTAAGCGCCCTGAGGTTTGGAATGGGCAGAAAGGCTAGGATAGCTGGAGCAGCTTATGTGAGGAGGGATAGGACATGAAATTAGAGAGGTGTTGGGGAAAGATACAAGACATTTTATTACTTTTTATATTATGATAAGACTTTTGAGTTTTATTCTGAATGTTCTGGGAACAATTGAAGGTTTTTCTTTTTGAAGATTTATTTTAGCTATTTGAAGAGAAGAAAGAGCGAGAGCGAGAGTGAGAGCGAGCGAGAGAGATTTTCCATTTGCTGTTCCACTCCCCAAATGGCTGCAACAACTAGGAACCAAGAGCCGGGATCCAGGAACTTCTTCTGGGTCTCCCATGTGGGTTCAGGGGCCAAAACACTTGGGCCATCTTCCATTGCTTTCCCAGGCATAGTAGCAGGGAGCTGGGTTGTGAAATGGAACAGCCAGGATTCAAACTGGTACCCTCATGGAATGGCTATATCGCAGGCAGCGGCTTTATCCATTATACCATAAAGCTGGCCCCAGTTGGGGCCTTTTGAGAAGGGGTTTTATGTGATCATTCTGGTTGCTATATGGACAACAGACTTCAGGGAGAAAAGAGTGGAGGAAGATAGACAATTAGCAGGCTATTACTGTGATTCAGGGACAGATGTTGAATAAAAGCATACTTTTCCTGTTTGTTTTTTAGACTGATAATTTAAAAGCACCTTGCTTTTTTTTTTAAAATTTTATTTGTGGTTGATACTACTTTATTTCACTTGCTGTATTTACTCCTATATTTTTTCTAAAGATTTTTTTTAGGTTTTATTTAATGAATATAAATTTCCAAAGTACAGCTTATGGATTACAGTGGCTTCCCCCCCCATAACTTCCCTCCCACCCGCAAGCCTCCCCTTTCCCGCTGCCTCTCCCCTTCCATTCACATCAAGATTCATTTTCAATTCTTGTTATATGCAGAAGATCAGTTTAGTATATATTAAGTAAAGATTTTATTTATTTATTTATTAAAGAGGTAGAGTTACAGATAGAGAGAGGGAGGGACAGAGAGAAAGGTCTCCCATCTGCTGATTCACTCCCCAAATGGCCATAACGACCAGAGCTGAGCCGATCCAAAGCCAGGAGCTAGGAGCCAGGAACTTCTTCCAGGTCTCCCATGTGGTTGCCGGGGCCATCTTCTACTGCCTTCCCAGGCCACAGCAGAGAGCTGGGTCAGAAGTGGAGCAGCTGGGATGCGAACTGGAGCCTAGATAAGTTTCCCACACCACAGGCGGAGATTTATCTCACTACGCCACATACTATTTGCCACTTTATATGTTTCCTTCAGCATTTCCATAGGGAAGGGAGGTCAAGCACTATTATCTTACTTTTCTTTTTCTTTTTTTTTTTAATCTTACTTTTCTAAATGAAATGGAGGCCCAGGGAAGTTAGGTAATTTGCATCAGATATCAGAGTTATAGAAGCTATACCTCAAGTGCTGTTTGTTATCTCATTTTAACCTGAGGTCTTGGCAGGCGGTGCTCTTCTTTGTTTCTTCAGTTTTAATTTTGAAGTAATTTTGTGCCGACCAAAAAAGTGCAAAAATAGTACAAATAATTGCTATGTAGTCTTTACTAGATTCTCCAAATATTGCCACATAATATAAATTCAACAAAACTAAGAAAAGTAATAGAGTCAGTCCTTTTCTCTAATATATACTCACAAATCTTACTTATATTTCATCAGTTGTTCTATTAATGTGCTTTTCTGGTGCAGATTTTGTTATGTCTCTGTCTCCTTCAATCAGTAATAATTTCTCAATCTCTCTTTGTGTTTCCTTAGCTTGACACTTTTGAAGAGTACAAGCCTGTTACTTTATAGACTGTCCCTAGATTTGAGTTTGCCTGTTATTGCCTTGAGATTAAATGTAGATGACACATGTTTGTTAAGGATATCAATAAATGATGTCATGCTTTTTTCAATGCATCATGTTCAAGGGTCTCACAGTATCAAATTATTCCATTACTGGTGATATTAAATTTGGTTAAGGTGTGTCTGCCAGGATTTCTTACTGCAAAGTTATGGTAATTTTACTAATGTCCTCTTTTTGTAAGTAATTAAAGTTCTTTTAACTATCAAGGAAACCTAGGTATGGTGATGGGTGTACCTATCAAAAGGTACATCCATAGAAAGTGGTAGAAGGCTTCCACTTATAATCTTCTATTTCTTTTTAAAGATTTATTTATTTGAAAGAGTTACACAAAGAGAGGTGAGGCAGAGAGAGAGAGAGAGAGAGAGAGAGAGAGAGAGAGAGAGAGGTCTTCCACTGGCTGGTTCACTCCCCAGTTGGCCACAAAGGCTGAAGCTGCACCAGTCCGAAGCCAGGAGCCAGGAACCTTCTATGGGTCTTCCCACGCAGGTGCAAGGGTCCAAGGACTTGGGCCATCCTCTGCTATTTTCCCAGGCCATAGCAGAGAGCCAGATAGGAAGTGAAATAGCTGAGACCCGAACTGGCGCCCAAATGGGATGCTGGCACTGCACTCAGTGGCTCTATCTGCTATACCACAGCACCAGCCTTATCCTCTATTTCTTTTTAAAAGCATTTATTTGTTTATTTGGAAGAGTGATGGAGATAGAGTGACACACACACACACACACACACACACAGAGAGAGAGAGAGAGAGAGAGAGAGAGAGAGAGAGATTTTCCATCTTTTGTTTCTCTCCCAAAATGATAGCAATGGCCAGGGTTGGGCCAGGCTGGAGCTAGGAGCCAGGAGTTTCATCTGGGTCTCCCACATGGATAACAGGGACCCAAGCACATCTTCCAGTGCTTTCTCAGGTGTATTAGCAGTGAGTTGGATTGGAAGCAGAGCAAGGGGGACTTGAACCAGTACTCCGATATGGGATGCTGACCTGCACCATGACGCCAGCCCTTCTTGTAATCTTCTTCCAATACAGTCTCATTTACTCTTTTTTTTTGACAGGCAGAGTGGACAGTGAGAGAGAGAGAGAGAGAGAGAGAGAGAGAGAGAGAGGTCTTCCTTTGCTGTTGGTTCACCTTCCAATGGCCGCCGTGGCCGGCACGCTGTGGCCGGTGCACCACGCTGATTCGAAGGCAGGAGCCAGGTGCTTCTCCTGGTCTCCCATGCGGGTGCAGGGCCCAAGCACTTGGGCCATCCTCCACTGCACTCCCAAGCCACAGCAGAGAGCTGGCCTGGAAGAAGGGCAACCGGGGCAGAATCCTGCACCCTGACCAAGACTAGAACCCGGTGTGCTGGCGCCCAAAGGTGGAGGATTAGCCTATTGAGCCGTGGCGGCGGCCTCATTTCCTCTTGAGAGAAGCAAAGCTTTATCCACCAAAGGCTTTGTTGTGCTGAATTGGCTGCATTCTGTCTCTGTCAGTTTGCTGGAATTCAGGAAACAGTAAATTTTCTGACAGCCTTTAACTGGGGACTGACCTGGTCATCCACTGGATCAGATGTGAGGGGAGTTGTCTTATTTTTGGCTCTAGTGTCACCATCTTATAATGGCCAGGGAGACTGAAGATATCTGGTTCTCTTCACTTGTCCCTCTATCATATGCACTTTAAAAAAGTTTTGTGGTAGCATACTTTCAATTTACTTTATAATTACAGGCTTAATACTGAAGTAAATACAGTGTTCAATAGCTTATTTTTAAAATTTATTTTATTTATTTGAAAGACAGAGTTACAGAGAGAGTTAGAGAGAGAGAAAGTCTTCCATCTGCTGGTTCACTCCCCAAATGGCTGCAATGGCTGGAACTGATCTCATCTGTAGCTTAGGAGCCAGGAGCTTCTTCCAGGTCTCCCACGCAGATGCAGGGGCCCAAGCACTTGGGCCATCCTTAGGTGCTTTCCCAGGCACACTAGGAGGGAGCTGGATCAGAAGTGGAGCTGCCAGGACTCGAACCGACGTCCATATGGGATGCTGCACTGCTGGCTGGAGCTTCAATCCACTGTGCCACAGTGCCACCCCAACTTATTGTTGCTTTTCTCACTGCCTTGGAAAGGCTTATTGGTGAAGAGGAGGATCTGCTAACTCTGGAAAGGCCCATCAGATACAGAAAGATACCTCTCTTCTGTTGGAGGTATGTGCTGTAATTAAGGGTGATCACAAAAAGTCTTCTTCCTCTTTTTTTTTTGCCTTTACTTCTAAACCATTATGGATGCTTCTCACAAAGTTTGAGGAAATCCTAGAAAAATCATTGGTAAATCTTTGTCTGCATGTATCCCTCCTATCTTTTTATCGATACTCATTCTTTAGTGATGTGGAAAATAATCTACCTGAATTTTCAAATTAAGAATGATTTGGGGTGAGGTGAAGCAGTGACCTTGGGTTTCAAATGGCTAATCAAGAGAACAGAGCTGGAAAGGGGCAGAAAATAATAGATTAAGGCATGAAGGAGGAGACAGTTTCCAAGAACACAACATTCCTATGTCTGAGAAGCCAGTTCTGAAATTTTCATTTTGAGGGAAAGAACATGAACATATTTCAATATTTAATGTAACCAAACATTTGTATTGTGTTGTTAATACCCTTTTCCATCTATTCTTCATACAGCACTGATAAGAAATAAATTGTATAGAAAAAAAGCTAATTTATTGAGTGTCCACTATATGTGAACTTTTTTTTTGTTTTTAACAGATACAGTGTGTCCTGTAGATAGAACATAATGATAAGAACATAATGATATTCTCTCCCTCCCTCCCTCCACCTCTCTCTCTTACCCTCTTTTATTCTCCCCCGTTTTAGTTTTTGAGATAATATATTTTAAAATTGCATTACAATAAAAATACTTAATAGTTCACCAAATAAGAAGTTTAACAAATAAAAAGCAAAAAGACCCTAGTTTAGTGGGAATAAAGACAACAGCTATAAACAATAATTGAATGGAAAAGTGACCATTTCACCCATATACAGTAAGTTTTAAAGTAATCACAGGTCATTAAAACTTTAGTAGTGTAATATTTTTTTAACTTTTACCATGATCTATTTTCAGTTTACTTAATAGTCATAAACTATGACCTCTATTACAACTTAAACTGCTCATAAACTACTAACTCTCTTTTAAGTAATGGAGCTCAACAAGTAGTATTAAAGAAAATAAAACAAAACAGAACAAAACTAAACCAAACACTGTTCCTCAATGGAAGAGACAGGGCTATAAACAATCATCGAATCTCAAGATGTCTGTTTCAGTCTGATACATTACATTTCAGGTACTCTATTAGTTACATTGGATCAGGGGAAACATATGATACCTGTCTACTTGAGATTGGCTTATATCACTAAGTATAATGGATTCCAGTTGCGACCATCTTATTGTGAAAGACAGGATTTCATTTTTTTTTTTTACAGCTGAGTAGTGCTCCATATATAACAATTTCGTTATCCAATCAACGTTGTCTGACATCTGGTTTGATTCCATATCTTTGCTATTGTGACTTGTGCTGCAGTGAATATGAGGGTAAAAATAACTCTTTCATATAATGATTTCTTTTGGTTTGGATAAATCCCCAAGAGTGAGATGGCTGGATCATATAGTAGGTCTAAAGTGTGTTAAGTTTATGACGTATATTACTTATAATGATCAAAGCAAAGTAATTAGCATTTATGTCTCCTCAAACATTTATTATTCCCATGCGTTGGGGAACTTTGGACTTTTGTTATGTAGTTATTTTGAAATATATCATAAATTAAAGACTATAGCTACCCTAATGTGCTATAAAACACCAGAACTAATTCCTACTATCTGAATGTAGTTCAGTAGCATTGAACCTACAATTGGATTCAACAACAATCTACCAAAGGTTTTCATAGTGGATCCATAGGTAATGAAATATTGTAACTGGAAGTGTTTTAGAAATCTTATCCAAGCCCTCGACCTCCTATTGTTTAACAAAGGCCTAACTGCATTAGCATATTTCCAGAAGTGATGTGAGATACAGCTCCCAGTCTCTGGGTGTTAAAAATGGAAATCAGAAGATAGAGATATTCAGACCTCTAGAGACAATATAACATTCTATAGACTCTAGCCAGCAATGGTTCTAGTCCCAGTCTCCTTCCATCTCCTGCTGTGATTCTCTCAAACCATCTTCTAGGGGTAGTTTAGAGAGGGTTTAAGTATACCCTTGTTTTGTTTTTGGCTATTGTCATTTGGGATATAAGGAAAGAAAGAGACTTTTGAGAAAAGCAAGTGCATCCTGGACTTCTAAATAAAGCACAGTATAGAATAAGGCTTCAAAATAAACAGGGAAAATATTTAGTTGTTGTTATTTTAAAGTTAAAACAGAAAATACCAAACAGGAAGTCTTGTGGGAGTAATGGAATCCAATTGAGTGACCTAAATTCTTTCAGTTTGGGAATTCAGGGCTCTTGCTCCAATAATGCCCCATTTCCTAGGCTTGGTATCCCGCTGAAAGGGTTTTTTGACAGTATGGCTTTGAAAAGCTGCTTAAAAGCAAGAATACAGAACATACATGTATGGGAAGTAACAGTTCCCGAGATGAGGGTTAGGCCAGCTTGTACCCCAATTGGTAGTATAGCTGTGGGTCATTGAGCAGTCAGGAGAATCTGATTTATGCCTCTGACTGATTCAGCTGTCATAGCGGACACTTCAATCTATGACAAAGTTGTGTGGATTTGGTCCTTGGAAAGCTGCTCCACTTCTGACCCAGCTCTCTGCTGTGGCCTGGGAAAGCAGTAGAAGATGGCCCAAGTCCTTGGGCCCCTGCACCTGCGTGGGAGACCCAGAAGAAGCTCTTGGTTCCTGGCTTAGGACTGGCACAGCTCCGATCTTTGAGGCCAATTGGGGAGTGAACCAGCGGATGGAGGACCTCTCTTTCACTCTGCCTCTACCTCTCTCTCTGTAACTCTGGCTTTCAAATAAATAATAAGAAATCTTTTAAAAAATCCTAGAAACTGATAAAATCTGGTCACTTGAATGTGGCTGGTCCCGGTGTACTATCAGAGGGATTCATTGTGGTTAGTATTTTTTGGGCTTATTCTCTGGAGAAATAGGCACTTTCAGCTTATGGTTGCTGAAATCTCTGCAGCTAATCTGATCAGATAGAGGGCTAGGGTTCAATTGAGTTCCTTTACTTATTCAGCTGCTTCTAAAAAGCCTTTTATTCATGGGTATGACTTTGCATGGCTGAAATTAGAACCCCCATGAAAGAAGTCCCAGAAATAGGCAGAGCTCATTATCACAGACTTCACAAGTTGGGTCAACTCTGTTGTCTATGTAAAATCAATTTTCTTTTCTTTAAATCATCGTTCAAGTGGTATAGATGTTGTCATAAGAATGAACAATTCTGGGAATTTAATATATAGTATGTATAATGATGCAGGTTTAAAATTAGATTATGGTAATTATCATACAATCTATACATATATCAACTCATCACATTGTCTTAAAACGTTTGTCAAAAATTGTATGACTAAATAAATTGATGATGTAAGTACTTATTATTTTCTTCAATGTTATGATGGTTAATGGAGATGATGCATGTAACTTGCTTTACATAGTAGATCATATAGTAGGATAGTAGCTCTTGCTGTTGTTATATGGCATTTGAATATAGTTTTCTTAAAACACGCTTTAGTGATTTTTATTCTACTCTGTTCACCAGTCATCATCTGTTCCTTTTTGTAATATATACTCTGCCCCCTCATTATTGATCTTTCTCATTCTCATTCCTCTCTGAGGGAGGCCTATCTTGTTGGCTTCCCATCCATGTTCTGGTTTCAAATACTGATAAACTGTTTCAGACCTGGAATTTAGTTTCATAATCTGAGAAATGGGTAAAAACATTTCTCATATTGTGTAAAATCAAAGGTAAGTGTTAGCACTGTCTGCTCTTTGCCAAGTTAAGGGGGAGAAAAGTTAATTTTATACTTGCAGTCTAGGTAAGAGAGAGACATCTGGTGCCACTAACACACAGAGGAAATTAGGAGGGCGCATGGAAGACAATATGATTGATTTGGATTAGAACATGGAAGACCAAATGGCTGTACTTTATCCTAAGGAATAGTTCATGAGCAGAGGTAGAAAAACGACTAGAGGCTGAGGAAAATTGCAGAAGTAGAATACAAATCATAAGTGTGATCTATAGCTGAAGCCACAGGAAGAACTGACATTACTGAAGGAGAGTTCTTATGGAGAGGCAGAAGGAGAATTGAGGTATGACTCTACATTAGACTCTACATTACACGCTACGTTAGAAAGCACTAGAAACTGAAGATGACACAGGAGGATTTATAAGCTGTCTTGTATCATATTTGTGTTTAGGAAGTGCTTAAAAGGACATCTTGAGGTACAACAAAGTATAGAATAAGAAATGATCTAATAGCTGGTTCTGGCCAGCGCCGTGGCTCAACAGGCTAATCCTCCGCCTTGCGGCGCCGGCACACCGGGTTCTAGTCCGGTTGGGGCGCCGGATTCTGTCCCGGTTGCCCCTCTTCCAGGCCAGCCCTCTGCTGTGGCCCGGGAATGCAGTGGAGGATGGCCCAAGTGCTTGGGCCCTGCACCCCATGGGAGACCAGGAAAAAGCACCTGGCACCTGGCTCCTGCCATCAGATGAGCGCGGTGCGCCGGCCGCAGCGCGCCGACCGCGGCAGCCATTGGAGGGTGAACCAACGGCAAAGGAAGACCTTTCTCTCTGTCTCTCTCTCTCACTGTCCACTCTGCCTGTCAAAAATAAAAAAAAAAATAAATAAAAAAATAGCTGGTTCCATTGAAGAAACAAAATTGAGATGGTGGGAATATGGGTAGCCAGGATCATTTTTCAAGATCCATGACTGAAGACTTATATCTTTTTTTTGGCTTTAAAAAAATTTTTACTTGTATTTATTTATTTATTTTTCTCCAACTTTTATTTAATAAATATAAATTTCCAAAGTACAACTTTTGGATTATAACGGCTTTTCCCCCCATAACCTCCCTCCCACCCACAACCATCCCATCTCCCGCTCCCTCTCCCATCCCATTCACATCAAAATTCATTTTCAATTGTATTTATATACAGAAGATCAACTTAGAATATACTAAATAAAGATTTCAACAGACTGCATCCACACAGACACACAAAGTATAGAGTACTGTTTGAGTAGTAGTTTTACCGTTAATTTGCATAATATAACACATTAAGGGCAGAGATCCTACATAGGTAGTAGACGTACAGTGACTCCCGTTGTTGATTTTTTTTTTTTTTGACAGAGTGGACATTGAGAGAGAGACAGAGAGAAAGGTCTTCCTTTTCCGTTGGTTCACCCCCCAATGGCCGCTGTGGCCAATGCACTGCGGCCGGCGCAACACACTGATCCAAAGCCAGGAGCCAGGTGCTTCTCCTGGTCTCTCATGCGGGTGCAGGGCCCAAGGACCTGGGCCGTCCTCCACTGCACTCCCGGGCCACAGCACAGAGCTGGCCTGGAAGAGGAGCAACCGGGACAGAATCCAGCGCCCTAACCGGGACTAGAACCCGGGGTACTGGCGCCGCAGGCGGAGGATTAGCCTAGTGAGCCTAAGCCGGGGCGCCGGCCCTGTTGTTGATTTAACAATTGACATTCTTATTTATGTCGTCAGTAATCACCCGAGGCTCTTGTCATGAGTTGCCAAGGCTATGGGAGCCTCCTGAGTTTACCAACTCCCATCTTATTTAGACAAGGTCATAGTCAAAGTGGAAGTTCTCTCCTCCCTTCAGAGAAAGGTACCTCCTTTGATGGCCTATTTTCTCCGCTGGGATCTCACTCACAGAGATCTTTCATTTAGGTCATTTTCTTTTCTTTTTTTTTTTGCCTCAGTATTTCAGGCTTTCCATGCCTGAAATACTCTCGTGGGCTTTTTAGCCAGATCCGAATGCCTTAAGGGCTGATTCTGAGGATTTTGCTTATTCTCCATATATTAAATGCTTACATTGCAGGTACCCATATTAATTATTGACTGAGTCTGAGATTTCCTGTGGGAAGGCAAGGTGGGCTTACAATCTGAGCACACTTATGATCATTCAAATGCATTTTCATTTATTAAAGGGTAGTAAAAATTTATCTGGGCATGTACTGGAAGACGTAGTATTCAAATAGATGATTATCATTGCCATACAAATATCATATGCATGATTTTTGAATCATTATGGGTAATACACAAAGTGGTTTTGACCTAATTATTACATGCAGAGAACCTATGTATTTTTTAAAATGCTTATGTGAAAAAGGAGTATGGATTTTAGATGGTAATATATTTTATACATGCCAAAAAAACCATGATGTGGATGAGATTTGACTTGATCTTGTGGCTCAACAGATTGGGACTAAGACCAATAGGATGACTTTCGCTTACAGACCTTGAAGAGCAGACTTCTGTTGTTCCCTGGCCTTGTAGGTAAAGCAATGGCTGGAAATAAGGAGATATGGGTTCATGTCCTGGCTGTGTCCCTTAATTGCATAAATTTCCTTTACCAAGCCTTAATTTATCTTTGTAGAAAATAACAGAACAACAGATGAAAACTGTGGACTCTTACTCTGATGACAACCTTACCCTGGGTTTAATTTCTCACACCTACAGATGACAGCCAGGTCTTTGTGCAGACCTACTATGATACACCATCGGTGATTATGGTGCTTACTGGGACCCAAGAGGTGGTTGTACCATGCCGTGTCACTTCTCCTGATATTGATGTCAAACTTCAGTTGGTAAGTTGCATTGTTAGGGGCCCAGATGAGGACTTACCACTATTTGGAGTATGAAACATAGAGTTAGGGAGCAGTATTTCAGTCTTATATCTGCTCCTGGCCCCAGATATGCCTCTTGGGAGAATATACAAATAGATACGCTATCATTTTGCCTTGGACCAGTGTTATCACATGAGAGTTGCACAAATTGGAAGGAAAGGAGATGGCTACTTAGATACTCCTCAGGTATCATCTGTGGACTTACTATATGTTATGGATGGGCTATTCCTCAAAGTATCTCTCAGAAGCTAGAAACTTTTTCCAGTAACTGCTTATGTAACTACTTTGTAAGGTGAATGAAGCTGGCCTTATTTCTGTTTTATACAAGGTATCTTAAGCTTAGAGAAAAGAAAGAACTTGCCCAAGGTACCTATTTCATAATAGTTTGAGCCAAATCAAATATCAGGTATCCTGACTCTTTTTCTAGGAAGTCTACCACTATTCTTTTCCTGGGCACACTATTTCTCTGTTCCCAATTTTTTTTCTCACTTTGTTGTAATGACAAACCTGTTAGTGTCCATAGCAGCAATCAATGATCTTCTCACTCCTGCAATATAAGGAAGGTCAGATTCATCCCTAATGCCCTCTGGCACTAGAGCTGGAAAGATGAAAGTGGGAAAAGCTGAGAAATTATGCCTTGGTGGCAGCAGCTGATATGGCACAAGGAATTTCTGGTCAAGCCCATTGGCAGAAGGGTTGAAACTCTGACATGCTTCACAAAACTATGGAATACTTTAATTATTCGTTGAAGGCTATACATTGTCCTGATTACTCATCCCTCCCTTTCCCAGGCCCATGTCTCTCTAAGGTCATTAGATAGTCTCAGTGCAGCAGACCGCATGGTCATGTTGAAGTCCCCCCACCCACCCATACTTGGGACCATGTATCAGTTTTTTTTTTAAAGATTTATATATTTATTTGAAAGTCAGAGTTACACAGAGAGAGGAGAGGCAGAGAGAGGAAGAGAGAGGTCTTCCATCCACTGGTTCACTCCCCAATTGGCTGCAACAGTTGGAGTTGTGCCGATCTAAAGCCAGGAGCCAAGAGCTTCTTCCTGGTATCCCACATGGGTGGAGGGGCCCAAGGACTTGGGCCATCTTCCATTGCTTTCTCAGGCCACAGCAGAGAGCTAGCTTGGAAGTATAGCAGCCAGAACTTGAACCAGCGCCTCTATTGGATGCCGGCACTGCGGGTGGAGGCTTTACCCGCTATGCCACAGCACTGGCCGGCCCCTGGGACCCTGTATCGGTTCTTTATAAAGGAAAAAGGAAAGAGCCCCATGTCTTTAGGACTTGGTCCAGAAGGAAGCAGTGGTATGCTGGGAAGGAGCAGGAAGGAATCTGCAGTCTGCTGTCGAGGTTATGTGCTTGGCTGACTACCTCATCCTTCCTCTACTAAATATGTAGGGAGAGTGACTAGGCTGGTCCAAAAGGCCTCTCCCCTCACTTGTCACAGGCTAGCCTCTGGCGGGGTTTGGAGCCACTGTGTCTCTGTCCTATGCCAAAAGGAAGCACGAGGTGGGGAAGGGACAGACCTGGCTAATTTGAAACATCCTTTTTCTAAAATTAATCCCTAGTAAGCAGCCAATTCACCTCCAGAGGATGAGTCTAGGAATGGGAGTAGAGATATAGCCAGGATTTGTTTTTCTAAGGCCTTAGTTGCCGTCTCACCTAAGATTTAATCAGAGTAGATAATGTCATGGTATTTATAAGTCTCCCTCTTCTATACGAAGTCTCAAAGACACCAGCCATAATATTCCGTTTTCTCTTACAATCCAATACTTTCCACAATTCAAGTTACTGTGCTATGATACTATTGTATTTTGGGAAAAAAAATGAAAAGTTCTACTGCCTTTTAAGTTATAAGATATATAGCATAATCCCAACCCTTAGACATGTTTTTTAGCCTGAAGCTTGACTACTAGGGGTTTAGGTTAGGATCACTTAGTTTATTTAAACACACAGTGGTGGATTCTGGACTGAGATTGAGGAAACCTGGAGTTCTGCTTGGATAATAATCCTTGGCTAATCAGTTAAGACTTAAATGATTATGCTTTGCTTTGTAAAGTGCAGCTGATGTATAAGTGAGCATTGGTTAAAAGCAAACCAGTAGTATAACCAAGGGTAACTGAGTAAATAAAGCCAATTGCATTAGCAATGAAAGTATCTCATATTGAGATCAAATTCAATACAATTTGATTTATTCCAACCCATTTACCAAATATGCTTTGTGTAAAACACTGCCCAAACATAGTAATAGCTAACATCCATTAACTCTGTTAGTTGGGTAGAACTACCATAACGAATTATCACAAACTGGGTGGCTTAAATTCACTGAAATTTATTTTCTCACAAGTCTGGAGCCCAGAATTCTAAAGCCATAGGCATCAGTCGAGCCACACTTGCTTAGAATGCATGAATGCTTCATTTTTTCTTCCAGTTTCTGCAGGCTGTAAGTTTTCTGTGGCTGGTGGTTTCATAACTGTACTCTCTGCCAGTCTTTACATGATCCTTTCCCTTCTTTCTCTGTATCTTTTATGTACTATAATGACACATGTCTTTGGATACAAGGCCCACCATAATCTAATATGATTTCTTCTTGAAGTTCTAAAGTTGATTACATCTGTGAAGACTAGTTTTCTAAATAAGATCACTTTTCACAGGTTCCATGTAAACTAATCTTTTTGAGGACCACTATTCAATGCAGTGGTCCTTACCACTGCCATGCATTCTGCTGAGAGCCTTTTCTCATTCAGTCTTCAAAACTGATGTTTCAGAATGCTCAATCACAACTATTCTGCTTTCCAAGCAGTCTGCTGTGAATGGTATGTGTGTGTGTGTATTATAAAGCTTCATATGTTTTTTTAAAATAATTTTTGCCAGATTAAATGCTCTATTAGCTATCATGATACAGTGAGAGTACAGAGGAGCAAGTATTTAAGTGACTGAGGAAGTCTTAACTGGAGGAGCTGGTACCAATTAGTCCTGATAAATAAGCAGAAACACCTTAGGTGGAGAATTTGACAAAGAACCTAAGTATAGATACGAAGACATGAAGGAACAGTCAGGACTATTTGTTGAAAGTCACAGAAATTGAACCAAACCCTAACACACTGAACTTGGCTAAGGAAAAATGTGAAGTGGAAAGAGTATACTCATGGGGAGGAGTACAATAAAGGCTCAGGGGCATGTGTTCACAAGTAACCCACTATTTTAACATAACAGATCTGCTTATTTCACAAAGGGATGTGGTCATCTATAGTGTAGTGAATATTCATTGCCAGAGAGTAATTGAGAGGCATTTCCTCTGCCATCCCAAATTAGAAAATAATCCCAGGAAGTGGCTTTCATTGCCCTAACTAGAATGTTATTCCACTTATACACCAGTTTCTGTGACTGGAGAGATAAGATCTAGGTACAGAGTTGACAGCTTCCACACAAACCATATAAAATGTACATTTGTGGCATGGAGAGAGGAATGGTAAGACAAGCTAGTTGGAAGGAGTGGAGACAGTAATAAAAGGAGGGTCCTGTTCTGAGCAACTGAAACTTTAAGTGTCTGCTACACATGAAGATTAGTTTAGGATAGGAGAGACGGGAAAGGGCAGAACAGATATACTTCAAAGATAATATCTAATGCCTGCGGCGCCGGCACCCTGGATTCTGTCCTGGTTGCTCCTCTTCCAGTCCAGCTCTCTGCTGTGGCCCAGGAAGGCAGTGGAGGATGGCCCAAGTCCTTGGGCCCTGCACTCACATGGGAGAACAGGAGAAGCACCTGACTCCTGGCTTTGGATCAGCGTGGTGCGCCGACTGCAGCGACCATTGGGCGGTGAACCAATGGAAAAGGAAGACCTTTCTCTGTCTCTCACTGTCCACTCTGTGTGTCAAAAAAATATAATATCTAATAACAGGAGTTTTGGGGCTCTGCCCTATTGACATTTGTGATAAGATTGTTGAGAGCTGTCCTGTGTATTGTAGGATGCTTAACAGCATCTCTAACCGCTTCCCAGTAGGTGCTAATAGCAATTCCTTACCCACAGTTGAGCCAAACAAAAATGTCTCCAGAAACTTTCAAATATCCTTTGAGTGAGGGATTTCTTCACCTCATTGTGAATCATTTATCTGTATGATAAATAAGTGAATGAATCTCTTTCTTAGTGCTGCTGAAACTTTGCTCATTCAAATGGAAGAAGAATAAAGACATAAAGCTCATGTTAATCAGATTGTGGAATATTTTGGTAACAGTTAAACTCTAGATTGCTGTAGAAGTATTCAATAAATCTCAGGTTTTTGGTATTCCTCAATTATTGAGTTCGGTTACTTTCTCAGCCATTTGTGCACTTTCACCACTGTGTCACATGTGCTTTATTTCATACTATTTTTTCCATTGTCAGGTTCTCTAAGGACCATACACTCTGGTCTTATAGTACATTTAGTTTATGGAATTACCTAAGATGAGAGGGTGTCTCCAAGGGATGCAACAGGTTTTGGTTTAAAATGGTATTTAAAAAATAGTTTTAAATATTTAATTATAATTTAAGAATTAATAAAGAATAACATTTTTAATGCCCCTGAAACTAAAAAGAAATGTAGTATACTTTGTACCCTAAGTTTTGTGTATTAGATAAAGGATAATAATCTTGTCCTGTGATTGAGGACAAGTAGGCTCTGGGTAGATACTTGTTTGGTGAGAATAAGAGAATTGAACTAGGATTCAGAGAGATACAGCCTCTGAGTTAAGAGTCTTTTGAGTCTGATTTCTCATCTGATAGAAAAATTCTTTTGCAGCAGCCTAAAAAACAGTCATCAAGTCTCTGAGTGTTTTCAGTGACAAATGTTAAAATCTCTTTTTGCTCCTTTTTAATGATTTTTGATTGAGCCAAAAAATGCATCCTTGTCACTTTCACTCATTAGTCTTCATTTTACCTTCTGAAATTACATTTAAATGTTCAAGCTTCCAAGTAACAGTTCAAATACTAGGAAAAGAGCTAACTTCCTCTCTCCCTCCTAATACAATCAAAGGCCCCACCTACTATATTCTGTCAAGTGTTCTCTTTTGTTGGCCTAAAAGTGTCCTGTGTCTTAAACTATTCTTTATATTAAAAAGCTTCCATAAATTTCACAGTTCTGATCACAGTTCTTGGACATTATATTGGCATTTAATTTATGTTTATAGATGGTTTTAAGGATATTATAACATGCTAATGATGTAATTTTCAATGGGAAAACACAGAATTAAAATTATATTTATGTATAACCATGTGCCAAAGAACAGACACATAGAAGAAAGGGGCTTGGAAATAAATATGCCTCATTTTGCCCCATAGCAATTTATTTGCTACAGGGCACTATTATTTTTTCTTTACTTTTCCCTGTATTTGAATATATTATTTTTAACAAAAAGTATAATTTTGTATGTTTTACTTTTATATTCAAAAATAAAAGATTTAGTGATCCAGGCGTATTTAGAAATATAGGAGCTGAGCGTAAGGGCTCAGTCTGCTATTTGCAGTTGGGTTGCTAATGCCCAGCACAGTACTTGACTCAGAATAGACATTTGATTAAATATTAGGTATGTTTTATTGAATGAATGAAAGTATCAGCTAAGTATGGACTTCATACAGACCACTAAAGTACTTTTCATATGTCCTCACCTACAGCAGAGATGGCCATACCCAGTGACAGAGCGTCATTAAATATCAGGAGTTCTGATGGGGAGATGTGTACCATGGGAAACTGCCAGCTCTTGTTCCCTCATATATCTTATGAAGGAGGCTCAATTCATCTTACTTAGCTTTCAGCATTTTGGCTCTAAACTTCTCTAACTGGAAGACATTTAAACCTTGATGTTCAATAACAATAGTTGGGCAAGATTCTCTCTCTCTCTCTACATATATATATATATATATGTATGTATGCATATATATGTATATATATGTGTATATATATATATATATATATATATATATGATCTCTCTATATATATAGGCACTAATAATAATACTTACCTTATAGAGTTGTTGGGAGGGTGATATGAGCTAACATAGTTCCTGACATATAGTAAACTCTGTGAAATGTTTACTAGTATAATGAGAATTTTCTTACTACCTACTCTGTGCCCAGAACCATGTTTATTCTCTAAGAAGAAGGGAAGGGAGGGAGGGAAGGAGGAAAATCATTATGTTCTTCTAATTGTATCTACAAATCACATTGACTCTGTTAAAACCTAATTAACAATTAAAACAAAAAAAAAAAGGCAACAAAGGCTATATTAATCAGCATATATGCAGTCCTGAGGAAGCCTGGGCAGGACACTGGGAAGACAGAACAGTCTTCTCCTGTGGATTCAAGACAAATGGCTTGTGAATGACCCTGAACAACGGTTATACCTTTACACTTATTAATGCTTTTCTATGTCTTCCTTTCTTTGATCCACAGTTACACCCTGTCACATTCACCTATGCAGGCTTGAAGTGGGATCCCAGGAAAGGCTTCACTGTGAGCCACCCCTCTTACCACTTCTATAGTACCATTCTCCAGTGTACTGCTGAAGTCAATGGGAAGATCTACAAGTCGCTCTATCTCCCACAGCGTTTTGGTATGTGATTTGTGCGTATAGGTTAGGAAACAAGATCCTGCTGCCTTGGAGGATCCTTTCTTATTTGACAAGCATTCCTCCAACTACATTCTTATCAATAATTATTACTACTTAATGATCCCAGAATTTTATTTTTTAGATTTATTTATTTATTTGAAAGTCAGAGTTACAGAGAGAGGAGAGGTAGAGAGAGAGAGAGAGACGTCTTCCATCCACTGGTTCACTCTCCAACTGTGCTAATAGCTGGAGCTGCGCCTATCCGAAGCCAGGAGCCAGGAGCCAGGAGTTTCCTCCAGGTCTCCCATGTGAAGATGTACTTGGGCCATCTTCCACTGCTTTCCTAGGCCATAGCAGAGAGCTGGATTTGAAGTAGAGCAACCAGGACTAGAACCGGTGCCCTTATGGGATCCTGGCATCACAGGTGGTGGCTTAACCTGCTATGCCACAGGGCAGGCCCCTAGGCCTTTATTTATTTATTTTTTTAATATTTATGTGAGTAGAGAAAGCCCAGCCTAACCTCTGCTATCTTACTTTCTCAGTTGACCGTAAAAATTAGATTTCCCCTGGTGGCAGTGTCTAGCAATTAATATACAGTTTTTATAAGCTTGTCCTTGCATAGCTTTGAAATAATGGCACATGTGGCTAAATATTTAATAGATTCCTTGGAGCTTAGGGTTATTACTGCCCTTATAATGAAGTGTATATGGTCCTCTAACTCAAGGATGTCCCCTTTCTCTGATAATGTAGAAAGGTGGCAGAATTAGTCACAGAAGGACTTGGTAACTTTAGGTCAGTAGAAGGAAAACTTTCCTGATGGGAGATGTGGTTAAAGTGGGGACAAGATTTCCCAAGAATTACAGTACTCTGTTCACTAAAATACCCTTGTTACCTCCACAAAACCTTTTGATAGTTTATGTAACAACTTACCTAGTATGTTCCAAATCTTGGGACCATCTGGTTTGGTTTTGCATCTACATTTTTCATCTAGGAAAGGCATGGAGGATTTGAGCATTCCAGATGAAGACTTTTGGTTCTTGCTTTCTTAATATCATTGTGGCATCTGCTCTATTTTCCAGAAACCAAGAAAGAAAACATTTCTATCAGATACAACCACCAGAGACTTCTCATGGGAGACACCCTTTTCCTGCAGTGTGTTGCAGAGACCACATTCAATGGAAGAATCAAACTGGACTGGGTATTCAACCGGCAAGATGTAAGGAGATTGACCTTATTCCAAATATTAAAAGAAAGTCTCCCCATATCTTCTCTCTGCTGTTCCCACTCAGTCTCTAGCTTTGTTAAAGAACCAGGCTAAGTAGTAGCTAATGAAAATAACAAGCAGCTTCCTCATTTTAGGAAGCCAGTCTTGTGGAAGACTGACATTTTTACTCTACCATATCATGGTGCATTAGTTACGTATGAGATTTAGTAGCTGTACCTGCCAGCTACTCATATGGATTTCTTTGGCTACCTTGTAGAGCCCTGTGACATTTTCTGTATCTGTATGCTCAATCATCTCAATTAAAAGTCTGTTTTCGGCTGGTGCCAGGGCTCAATAGGCTAATCCTCTGCCTGTGGCGTCAGCACACTGTTTTCTAGTCCCAGTCAGGGCGCTGGATTCTGTACTGGTTGCCCTCTTCCAGGCCAGCTCTCTGCTATGGCCCGGGAATACAGTGGAGGATGGCTCAAGTCCTTGGGCCCTGTACTTGCATGGGAGACTAGGAGAAGCACCTGGCTCCTGGCTTTGGATCAGCGTGATGTGCCAGCCACAGTGCGCTGGCCACGGAGGCCATTGGAGGGTGAACCAACGGCAAAAAGGAAGACCTTTCTCTCTGTCTCTCTCTCTCACTGTCTGCTCTGCCTGTCAAAAAATTAAAAAAAAAAATCAGCTTCCAATATGAACAAAGAATAGTGATTAGTAGAAGCTGGGAGTGTTTGAGAGGGATGGAGGGAGTTTGGACAAAAATAAATAGGGGAAGCTGGGTGTGGTTCATTAATTGTGACAAATATTTCATACTAACATGTTATATTAATAATAGGGAAACTGGGTGTTGGACTTTTGGGAACCCTTCATATTGCTTCAAATTCTGCTTGGGATAGGAGAAGGAGTAGGAGATGGGATGCTTTGCGGGTGGGAGGGAGGTTATGGGGGGAAAAACCGCTATAATCCCAAAAGTTGTATTTTGAAATTTATATTTATTAAATAAAAGTTTTCTAAATTTTTTTGTTAAATTTAAAACTGTTAGGAAATAAAAAGTTTATTTAGAATTGCATAATAGATTAAAAGAAAAAGTGGAAAAACTATTTTCTTTTCCCACCCACAGTCTAAGATAACACCTAGGTGTTGTGAAGTTAAAAGGAACTTGGACAGAGGGTCCTCGATATACAAAAGCTATAGCAACTTGACCATCTGGAATGTAACCATGGAAGACAAGGGTTTGTACATTTGCATGGAAAAAAACAACACTATCCTGCAAGCAAATGTGACCATCACAGTGTACAGTATGTAAACTTTTCATTTCTGAACTACTCACTTTTCTCCTCTTGTAAATAGTGAATTTTTCAATTGTACCTCTATTTTCTCTCTCAGTGTTGTGGTTTCTGTGACTCACAGTCACAATATTTCAGGAATTGAATCAGAAAGTTTTGTAGATTTTCGAGGTTTCTTTTTCTGTTCCTTCACCCTGACACAAGGATTGCATGCTAGAGAATGTTGTGATTTAATTACATGCTTTTCCATCTTGTTGGATGGCTATAGTTGTATGTTTTAGGAACTTAGAGTGAGGTAGCCCATCAGTATTTTGTTCCAAGTAAAGATTAAACAATCTTGAATCTTTTTTGCGAGTTTGCTGTGTGGTCTTGGACAACTTACTTCACCTCCCTGTGATTCAGTTTTCTAATTTATAATATATATGTTTGAAGATGCCTCTTGCTTGTTTTCCCATGACAGTGTTATACATGAATTGACTAGTAGAATTATTAAGTGAAATCCAATTTTGCCTAATTGCTCTGTGTTCATGGAGCTCTTTACTTATAAACACACACACACACATTAACACACACACACACACACACACACACACAAACTGGGTTTTATTTTTTATTAAGAAGTTTTACCACTTGTAGCTCCATTCAAACTTCTACACCTTGATTATAAGGTAATAGCCCCTGGGTTCCATAGAGCCAGTTTTAATTGTACCATATCAGCTGCAAGCAACCCGACTAAAAGTAGCTTAAACTGTGAAGACAATTATCTCATATAACAGAGTGTTCAGAGATGTACTGTTCCAAAGTTGATTGATTCAGTGAATATTGATAATCAATATATTCTAGAAGCCAAGTGTCTTCCATTATTTACTCTGCCATTCTCAGAATCTTAAAAAATACTCTGCATGTTGCCACAGTCTTAGAAACCATATGCCAATGATAACTTCCAGGGGCACGGAAAAGGGAGGGAAATTCTATGACTTAGGCTCCTTTCTAAGGTTTTGCAAAACTTGTCCTAGAAGACTCCGAGCTAACTTCCCATATTGCTATATTGGGCAGAACTACATAACTTATTTGTGACTAAATAATCCCAGGCAAGAAATAAGACTAGCATGATTAAATTTATTTTTTTTCCTCAACTCATGGGGTAGTACTACTTCTTGGAGGCATTGAAAATGTATGAGGACATGTTTTCTTAGTCATAACTATTGAGGATAACAAGCGGCATTCATAGGATAGAATGAAAACTATAAACATTCAGATTCAGGACAGCACTGCACAACAAATTGTTGTTCCTCTTAAAATGCTGACAGCACCACCCCTCCCAATTTCATATTGATAATCAATATTTTTTTTGTCATTGGGTCTGGGAAGTCCATGGTTGCTGATAAGAAGGGTGAACAAAATTGGCATTCAGTTTTAACTTCTTCATTTCTCCACTTCCAGAGAAACCATTCCTCAATGTGAGCTACAAGAGAAGCCGTATTTATGAGGTGACAGCTGGACAAAGTGTGCTCAAAATGGGAATAAGAGTGGATGCTTTCCCTCGCCCCAGTGTGACCTGGTAAGTGGACCTTGTTTCCTGGATTTTTCTGCTTGTGATTGTGTTAACCCAAAACCTAAAGATCCACTCCTTCAATACACCATTTTAGCAGACTCTAGGCTAGGCATTATATGCTCAGTAAAATACTCTGACCCTAACCCTATTATTAGGGCACTCACAACCTTGGAAACTAGTGTTTTATCTCCTTCCAAATGTTTTTACTTCTTTTCCTCCTCCTCTCTCCATCCATTCTGTGTTTAGTAAAAGTGAGTTTTACACTCTGAAAGAAGAGGAAGGAATTGGCTGGAAAGGTAGTCAATTGAATTATAAAATGTTAGATTTTGAATCTTAGAGATCATCTTACCTAGCCCAGTAGAGGTCCTTGAACATCAGGGTAAGAAGTGGTATGTTGGAAAGAATATGGACTTACGAACCAGACAGATCTGTGTTCCAAGTCACATTCTTCCAGTTACCAGGCGTATCAGCTAACCTCTCTAAGATTTGATTTCTTCATCAATAAAATCTGAATGATGACATTTACATTACATGACTGGTTTGGGAATCAGATAAAAAAATGACTGCTATTGTGTTCATCTCTATTGCTTATTTCAGTAGCCTGAATTCAAAGTTCGAGAGTCAGGAGTATTGGATGTGAAGCTAAGTTTTAGAAAGATTAATGTGACCTTATGCATATATAATGGTTTGGAATGGAGAAAGACTAGAGAAATAACCACAGGTACAGAAGGTTATAGCTTTAGAACATGTGGGACGTACTGTGAGCCTGAACAAGCTGACTGCAATGTAAATATAACAAGGAATGTATTTGGGAAACATAGCAGAGATCCTTAGGTTTCTTTATCCAATTATATGTACTAATCAAAACCCATGGTTCTGAAGTCCTTTACAATTTTCAAATTTGGTAGAATGTGAAAGTGGTAGTGCTAAGGCCAAATACCGTAGAAGATCTGATGTTCATGAATGCCAAAAGAAGAGCATTGGCTTTGTAACTAGGATATTACTGATAAACTTGGGAGAAGATGATTTTAAAATAATGAGATGGAGGAAAATATGAGTATACGGGGAAAAGGAATGGATGAGTAGTGAGGAAGTGGAAGCATGAGTGGGTGGCATTTTCTAAGTTTTGGCCACTGGGAAAAAGTAAGGTGCAGGTTCTATCTTTATATCTAGTGTGGCTGTCCTGTTTCCACCAGGACATTATTGGGGGTGGGGAGATTCCACTGATGTGTCTCCAGAGTAGAAGGTTGAATGTTCTAGAGGCAAGTATTGTACTAATAATTCCTCCTGCATGCTTCACAGGTTCAAAGATGGAAAACCACTCCCTGTAAATCAAACCTTCCAGCCTGACCCTCTTAAGTACAAGCTCACGATCTTGGAAGTGAATTCAAAGCATGCTGGGAACTATACTTTTGCCCTGAGCAATACCAAACATGATCTCTACAAAAACCTCACAATACAACTAATTGTCAATGGTGAGTTTTTGGGATTTAGGACATGCAATAGCTCTGTTTGGGTTCCTGTATTAGTGTTATTAGCAAGGAGGTGCAAATCAGGAGTCTGATGGAAACTACCTTGGTTATTTAGAAGCAGTGGTTTTGGAGGTTCATTTTGGTCACCTAGAATTTGATGATCAGCTCTATATGCTTACAGAATTTTCAGAGATCTGATGCTTTTTCTCTGCCATTTTCTGTTACTAGACACCTTCAGTTGGTCTCTTCTTATTGAGAAAATGTTAATTTGATGTAGGGAGAATCAACAATCTGTTGCAGTGCCTGTTTCCCTACATAAACTAGATTGTGAAGAAAGGATTACATTGTCTTCCATGACCAATCATTATCCACTCCTTGTAGCATCCCTCAAATGTTGGACAGATGATATCATCAAACAGTTTCTGAGCACAGCTATGGCTGTCTGCCTCATCATGCCCCTACTCCAGTGTCATTGGGTGGTTCAAAAGACAATGTGACTTCCCTACCTTGCCACATTGAGAAGATAGTACTCTTTTCTGGATTATTTGTCTATGCGATGTTTTCAAGCAGAAAAGCTTCCAGCCATTGCGAGCTTCCTAGCTCACCTGCCACTTACATACTCGACTTCTGATGCAGGAATATGAAGTGTTCTTATCTCCTTCCAAATGTTTTTACTTCTTTTGAATATGAAGGTACATGAGAAATAAGAGCTGACAAAATGGTACTCTCCCTCTTTCTTTAGCCTTAATCCAACAGCAGAATAAGAACAGAAATCCAGCTGGGTTCTTACTTAGTTCTAAGATTATGCCTTCCTGTGCTTCATTGCTCAATAGCAATGCTCTGGAAAGGGATGTGTGTGGTCGATAAAGGGGAATGTTTCTCCTATATGTTGACAGGGGCCAATGAACTTCCACTGATTTCCCATGAAAATTACCAGGGAGCTGGATTGGAAATAGAACAGCCAGGACTAGAGCCTGTGCTCATATGGGATGCCAGCCTTGCAGGTGGCTGCTTATTCTGCTGTACCACAATGCCAGCCCCCAAGGCCATGTGATCTTAAGCAAATCACTTTGCCCTCATGGGTCTCAGTTTCATCATCTTCAAAATGAGTATCATGATACCTACCTCACTGAGCTGGAATAAAAATTATATGACGCCAAGGAAATCTCATATTTTTCCTTCTTGTTCATTTGACTCTTCTGCCAGATTATTGAATATTACTATCTAGGTAGCATATCTTAGGCCTAGTTTCCAAGACATACTTTCAATATCAAGTGAAGTGTCCAGACACAGACTTTCAGTCTGACACAGTCTATTCTTCTTCTTCTTCTTCTTCTTCTTCTTCTTTTTTTTTTTTTTTTGACAGGCAGAGTTAGACAGTGAGAGAGAGAGAGAGTCAGAGAGAAAGGTCTTCCTTTTCCATTGGTTCACCTCCCCCCACCCCCCAATAACCGTTATGGCCAGCGCGCTGCGCCGATCCGGAGCCAGGAGCCAGGTGCTTCCTCCTGGTCTCCCATGCGGGTGCAGGGCCCAAGGACATGGGTCATCCTCCACTGTGCTCCCGGGCCACAGCAGAGAGCTGGACAGGAAGAGGAGCAACCGGGACAGAATCCGGCGCCCCAAGTGGGACTAGAACCCGGTGTGCCGGCTCCACAGGCAGAGGATTAGCCTAGTGAGCCACGGTGCTGGTCGACACAGTCTATTCTAAACAGGCAAATAAAAGGCCAAAGCCAGGGCAAAGAGGAAAATTCCCCATTCCACCCACCACTCTCAATTACCTGAGTCTTCCCTGTGTATTAAACTCACTCTTGACTTAGAATTTCACCAGTGAGGTATGTAATGAGGAAGAGGCAAGGTAGCACAAGGTTAGTAGTATCTTCTGTGCTTCCTAGGGAGATTTTTGGTCAAAAGCTGCATGGATTGTGCTTTCTCAAGATCATGTTTCCAGTTTTTTAAAATTGTTTTATTTTCTTCTACTACCAATTTGTCAGTGCTTTAGAGATATCACTTTATTAGATACTCTCAATTCAGAAGTTTTAGGAACCAAAATAGCCCTTGTTCATCAGATAGGAGAACCAAGGGGCTTATTACCAACTATGATCTTTTTCCCCACGTCCAAACAAAATTCACTAATAGGGCTTTGTTCGTTGCCAATCACAACTCATTTGATGGCCAGAAAATTGACTGATCTTCAGGTATGGGGTCCATGAGTCTGTAGTCTCTGCATTGACTCCTTTCACTACCCACTGCTTGGCTAATTTCTAAAGACATTTAGAGCCCATTTCTTAAACTAATAATATCAGACAGTGAATCTGAATTTAAACATACATACAGACAAAGATATGTAGCTCTATACTGGGCCTATGGTGTGCATAATTAAAGGACAAATAATTCCCTCTTTCCAACCTGCATTTACTCCAGTAAAAGAAACAGAGAAATAAAATAGTAGCACAGCCTAACAGAAATAGCTCATCATCCTAAGTGAGAAAAGTTGCTTCAGGTGAAAATCTAGGAAAGAAATAATCCACTTAGTATCATTCAGCTAGTCCAAAGCATAGGATAACATAATTTGACTTCCATATCCTCTTTTAAAGATAGAGAAACAGAAACTCAGAATGAGGGAGTAAGTTTTCCAAGATTAAAAACAATATGTTCAAAAGCAGCCAGAACTTTTCTGATTTAGTTAAATTAAAATGATAGATTTGGCTACTATTTCACAAATCCCAGATATCAATGAATTGCCCACATAATCACTCTGGTGTAAGCAGTCTAGTGTGAGAAAGCCAAGCTCCTTGTTGCCTTGCTACTACTAGTGTGTTGTTACCATCCATACAACATGAGATAGCTCTCTACCACCAACCCTAGCTGCTGAGGATGGGAAACATAGTCTTTAAATGGGCAGTCATGGGATGAGCTGGGTGTTTGGTGTAGCAGTTAAATACCTCTTGGGATATCTAGATCTCATATCAGGGTGCTATATTTGAGTCCTGCCACTAATTCTGATCCACATTCCTGCTAATGCACACCTGGGAGGTAGCAGTGATGGCTCAGGTACTTAGATCTGTACTACCCATATGGGAGATTTGGATTGAGTTCTCGACTCCTGGCTTCAGCTGCCTCCAACTCCAGGCGTTGTGGGCATTTGAGGTATGAACCAGTTGGTGGAAGACCTCTATCTCTCTCTCTCAAATAAAATGAAAATGCATTTTAAAATGAAGCTTAAAAATGGACAATCACTTTCCCAGTTATCAAATCTTTCACTGTAAATGAAGGGAAGTATGAAGACAAATAAAAATGTATACCATATTTCCTATTTCATCAGTACAGTTCAGAACCAAAGCCCTAAACTTTTTCTTTATGCTTTTGTCCTTTGCTAAAGTTCTTTTGATTAACACTTAGATCATTTTCACGATGGACCATTTTTGTTTTCACCACCCTCCCCCAGCCTCTATGTTGCATGTCAAGGTAGAAAGGCAAAGGTAATGTTGACTCATTAGTATGACACTAAAGTCTTGTACAAAACTTGGAGGAGAGGAGTCATCAGGATTGAGGACATATATGCTACTCTCAAAGGCTGCAGCCTCCAGTGCTAGCTGGCCTCATACCCATTTTCTAGGCAGATAAAATTATTGCAATTTTAGCATTTCAGACTAGGAAGACCTGTATCTCTTTCTCTGATTTGTCTGGTTTTCAAGGGACCATCTGCCTAGAAGCTGCTTCATGGTCCCCGTGCTTCCCCTGTATAGCTCTTGGTGGTTTGGGAAGATCTTCTAGGACATTTGGCCTTACTGTAAGGGGAGGGTAGTAGGAAGCAGAAGGAAGAGGAATAACATTGTCCTGCTCCCAGCTAGGAAGCTATGGAAAGTCCTTCTGAGAAGATGCTCTTCCCCAGTCCCAAACGTGTGTTTTGGCTCTACCTAGTCATTTCGACTCTTCTGGGAGAATTGACGTCAAGATAATTTCTGGTCAGCTTAGTTAGCACAAACTCTCCTTCTCTAGGGCAGAGTATCTACCCCTCTGAGGATTTCTGTCCATCTCTATCTGCACTTACCAGAGGAAAATGCAAGGGTAATAAACTTGTCATAATACTAACTGGAATGTCACTGGATAGGGAATTATCCTTAGAAACACATTGGCCTTACTTCCAAGTCAGGGTGTTCCAAACTTAATCTCCTTATTCCTCAGTTTCTATATCTATTGAATGAGTATGTTCATCATAGCACATTAATTTGGACATCTTTCTTCCTAAGATGTCTGTATCAATGAAGAAGAAAACGATACCTGTCTTAGGTGACCCTGAAAGGCAGAAACTCAAAATTAAAGGGAGTAAGATTGTGGCAGAATACAAGGAAAGAAAGATTTTTTTTGTCCCTTTTAAACAATAAAAACTTTGAAGAATGGAAAAACTGCTTTGAGAGATAACTAGCATCCTGTCTAATAGAGGCAGGACTACTACTTGGTAGGTATTGGCTAGGAAGTGTTTTGGCCTTTAGTGTACTTTAAATCCTTGATGTGTGTGTGTGTGTGTGTGTGTGTGTGTGTGTGAGAGAGAGAGAGAGAGAGAGAGAGAGAGAGAGAGAGAGAGAGAGAAAGAATTTTTAAAAGGAGCTAAGACACATAGTTCAGATTTATGACAAAATTTTTATCCCCTAACTGTCCTGGACCCTTTTCTTATCTGCCTCTTTCCAACGTGACATACATAGCCCGAATGAATTTTTCAACATGTGATGTTTCCCAACAGAGTCCTAGGGTCTGCTTGAAAAGTCAAGTTCTAGGGTCACAAGTACACATGAATTCTCTGTGATGTTCAGGGATAAAGTAACTGTTTCCTGCCTCAAAACAAACTCCCTTTGGCCTTGGCCTCCCTAGAATGCTCCTCTCAGCATTCATCCACTTGCCAGGCTGACCCTTTTGACTCCATATTGACCCCAAAAGGGTCGTCTCACCAGGATCTCCATGACAGCTACCTGTCTCCTTCTAGCTAAGAAAAGATCCTACGAGGAAAAGGAATAACTTTAGAAAGTTGAAATGCTAATTCCAGAGCCCTTCCTGTCTCTGCCTTTCTCTAAAATTGCCTACAGACTAAGAGAACATGCTAGCACATTAAGTGAAAGGAACACAGAACTGAATGGAAGGAACAACCAATTTAAATTCTGACTGGCATGGTTTCAACTTAGATACTAATTTGTCTCAAAGGACTCAAGAGGAAAGAATTAGAGGACCTAGTGATGGGTTTTATTACATTTTATTTTGTGCTTGATTCTTTTCATTTTCCCCCAGGAAAAAATGTTTTCTGGATTATTCAGTGGAAAACAATGTCCTGTTCCTTTTGATATTGTTACTGAGGAGACACCTTAATACAGAAGGAAAAGGAAGGTTTATTTCCCCTCAGTTCTCTAATCCACAATGCAGATGGTTTTTCTTCTTGTTTTTTCCCCTCTGGCTGTTGGAAGCAGAAATGGGAAGAATCCAGTAAGGGCTTCTGGCTGATAGAAGGGCAGCACTGGGTTCCACTTGTGAGCCCTACACTTTCCTCTTTGATCAGGACCACACCAGAGACATTCAAGATAACACTCTCTACTATTGTGGATAGTATTAAATTCTGGATTTAAAAGTGAATGCAATGGACCAATGAGTCTATTTTTTATTTTATTTAAGTTACACAAGTTTCATGTATTTCATATATACAGATTTAGGAGCATGGTGATACTTCCCGCCCTACTCTCGCTCCAGTCCGTGATCCAACACTTCTTCCTCCTCCCTCTCACATTCACACTCTTAATTTTTATAAAGATCTGTTTACTTAATGATCATATTGTTAACCCAACAAATAGTATTAAGAAACTCCTGGCTACTCCTGTCAGGTTGCAAGTTCTAGAATTTATTTCAGTAATTGGCCTCCTAGATATTAGAAGCGGGAACACAACCATCCACTTAGGGACCTGAACCTGAGGAGCGTTGGGAATCTTCACTTTTTCTTTACTAGACAAGAAAAAGGATGCTCCCCCAGGTTCCTGTCAATCTATAAAGCAAGTTGGTGCACATGACTTCAGATTTTCCTCATAGCTACGCTGAAATGTAATTTTTCATTTCTATTATTCATAAACATCATATTTTGTAGATACTTTTTAAAATTCTTTGATTTATTTATTTGAAAGTCAGAGTTACACAGAGAGAGGAGAGGCAGAGAGAGAGAGGAAGAGAGTTGTCTTCCATCCACTGGTTCACTCCCCACTTGGTTGTAACAGCTGGAGCTATGCTGATTCAAAGCCAGGATCCAGGAGCTTCTTTCAGGTCTCCCACACAGGTGCAGGGGCCCAAGGATGTGGGCCATCTTCCACTGCTTTCCCAGTCCACAGCAGAGAGCTGGATGGGAAGTGGAGCAGCTGGGACTTGAAGCGGCGCCCACATGGGCTGCCGGCACTGCATGCAGCGGCTTTACCTGCTATTCTGCAGTGCCGGCCCCTGTAGATACTATTGTTATCCTGCTTCAGAGATTACAGGACTGATGCACAGAGAGGTGAGGTTACTTGCTCCATGGCAGGGAAGTGAGAAAGTTGTAATTTGAACCTATCCAATCTAGTTCCAAAGAGCTTGTTCTTAATCATGGAACACCCCAATGGGATGTCCCAAAATTACTGACAGCCTGAATGTGACCTCTGTAAGTTCTTTGTGAAGCCTGTTCTCAAATCCCTGCCTTGTCTGAAAGACATGAGAGTGTCTTACTGAATCTAGAAAAACATTACTTTCCTTTACTGATCTGGGGATATTTGATCTCCATGGTAAGTCTGTTTTAGGGCACCTCAGGACACTTTGCAAGCCTTTCTGATGAAGTTCATATATATTTTCTGGAGTGTTTATCAGGACCTGGAGAAAGACTCCAGAGGAAAATATAACTAAAATGGGAGGTTTTGTCCAGAAAGTAGCAGAGGTTGGGGAGAGATACTACAGTTAATGGAGGACAGGGCCCTTCCTTGCTCTTACACAACTCTGAGTTCAAATCCTGTTCCACCACTAGCTCTGCAGCTTTTGTCAAGTCTCTTGACCACTTCAAATTTGTCGTTCTGGTCTAAAATGTGGATAACACTAAATACTTAGGGCAGGGCAGTTGTGAAGATTAAAATAGATGACAAATGAAAACATGTAGCACAGGAGTTGGCATATAGTAGTTGCTCCATGAATCTCTCTGCTTTCTGGGATGAGAGATGAGAGCTTTAATTCATGTAGCCATAACCAGCTTTGAAGTCTGAAAGCAGCTTTGCTTTATCCTCAAAGTACTTACATTCTGGAGAAAAACAGTTAACATAAATAGCTATGTCTCTCACTGGGAATAGTACTATGATTGATATGTTTAGATCTTTTCTGCCATTGGACCTCTCAAAATGTCAGGCTTAGTTTGGGGCTATAAGATTACTCTGTTTCTTTGAGCACTGATTTGGTAGCTGTTTGATTTTACAGGATTCTGCATCCATTGAACAAGCACCTCTTTATTGCTCCTTGGGTGCTATATACAAAACTAAAGAGTGAACAAGGCATTGCCTATAAAATATTGGAGCAAAGCCTCCCTTGTTTCTGCAAGTCCTTGATGTTCCTGAAAATGGTTTTGGAATCAAAATAAGACATTATTACACACAGATGAAAGTCAGAAATGAAAGAGGATGCACTGAAAAGTCAAAAAAAAAAATCACCATTTCCATCCTGTGTAACCCTTACTCCAAGCTGGTATAGCACAGTGCCAAGGGAGATCCCTTTGGCCTATGAATGAATTCTCCCATGGGTGGATGAAGGAATGAAGTATGCATTTGACTTCCAAGGCATTTTGCAGTACATGAGAGGCCTGTTGCTGCTGCAATACGCAACATGGGATACTGAAGAAATCAGCGTGAGAGACTCTGAAAGGCTCTCAACAACCAGCATACAGATATCAATAACCAGCTTGTGGCCACTGTTAGCAAGCCCACCTGCCTGAGGACCCCAGCACTAGGCCCATCTGCAGATTGCACCAAGTAACCCACCCCATATCTCTTGCCAACTATCTGAAGTCAACTTATATTTGACAAGGATACTAAGAATATATCTTTTTAAAATGACTTTATTTATTTTGTGTATATATATATATATATATATATATATATATATCTTCCATCCATTGGTTCACTCCCCAAATGGCCACAATGTCCAGAGCTGAGCCAATCCAAAGCCAGGAGCCAGGAGCTTCTTCCAGGTCTCCCACATAGATGCAGGGGCCCAAGGACTTGGGCCATCTTTCACTTCTTTCCCAGACCATAAGCAGAAAGCTGGATCAGAGAAAGGAGCAGCTGGGATACAAACTAGCATCCAATGGGATGCTGGCACTGCAGGTGGAGGCTTAGCCTACTGCGCCAAAGCACCAGCCCCAGGATGACAAGAATATATCATGGATAAAAGACAGTATCTTCAATTTTTGGTGTTGGGATAACTGGATATACACATACAAATGAATGAAATTGGACCCTTATCTCAGATCCCACAAAAAAATCAGCTTGAAGTAGATTAAATGTCAGACTCAAAATCATAAAACTTCTAGAAGAAAATTAAGAGGGAATCTCCTTAGCATTTGCCCTGGCTGTTGATTTCTTGTATATGGCACTGAAAATGCAGACAACAAAAGCAAGAAGACATGTGGGGTTATATAAAACTAAAAATAGTCTTTCAATTAAATAAATAAATAAATATATTTTTAATGGATGGGGCTGGCATTGGGGCATAGTGGGTAAAGCTACCACCTGCAATTCTGGCATCCTATCTGAGCTCCGGATCAAGTCCCTGCTGATCCACTTCTGATACAGCTCCCTGCTAAAATGCCTGGGAATGCAGAGGAGGATTGCCCAAGTACTTGGGCCCCTGCACCCATGTAGGAGACCCAGAAGAAGCTCCTGTTTTCTAGTTTTGGAGCTTCTCAGCTTCAGACATTGTGGCCATTTGTGTAGTGAACCAACAGATGAAAGATTCTCTCTCTGACCCTACCTTTTAAATAAATAAATCTTAACAAAAAAGATCTTCTGGACATCAAAGGAAACATTCAACAATATGAATAGATAATCTACTTATTGGAATAAAATATTTGCAAATTTTATGTCTCAGAAGTGGTCAACATTCAAAACATATAAGGGAAAACAAATAATGATCTTAAAATTGGCAAGTGAACTGAATAATTTTCCAAAAAAGACAAACAAACGGTGTTATGGCTTGAATGTGTTTTTGTCTTCGGTGTGATGGTGGGATTTTTAATGGGTGGGGCCTAATGGAGGTCCTTAGAACAATTGGGTTCATACCTTTGGTAGGGATTGTATGAGACCCTTCTTTGAATTCCTATTTGGGGATTTGATCTCTTCTTTGTGCATATGCTCCCACCATTACCATCTACTAGAATGTGATGCAACCAAGCAGATTCTCACAAGAGCTGAGCCAGTGCAGGCACTATGCCAGTGAACCTGCAAAACTGTGAGATAAACGAGTATCTTTTCTTTATCAAGTTAGCCAGCATCAGATATTTTGTTGTGCTAACACACTAATACAGATAGGCAGCAATTACATGAAATGATGCTCAACATCAGTAATCATCAGGGAAATGCAAATCAAAGGAAGGGAATCCTTGTATGCTGTTGATTGCAAAGTGAATTTATGTGCTCAGTTTGGGAAACACTATATGCCTAACTCAAAAAAAAAAGTAGAAGAGACATCTAATATCATTCAATAAAATCCTACTTCCAGATATATGAAAATATATGTATCCATAGATATCAGGTTTGCAGTGATATTAACAAGATGGGGAGGTGGGTAATAGGTCTCAAGCTTTACTCCCTCCCACAGAAAATTCAACCAGCAACTCTCTATAGACAAGAAAGAGCATCTTTATGAAAACATCCAAACTTGAGAATAAGCTGGATCCACCTGTGTGAATAAAAGAACCACATAAACGCTGAATTAAAAGGGCAAAAGAAACATTCTCATGTTAGTATTAGCCAGATGCTGGGTTGGAAGCAGAGTAGCCAGGACTTGAACCAGACATTCCAATATGAGATGTGGACGTTTCAAGGAGTCACTTAACTGCTGCACCAAACTTCTGCTTCTGGCCAACTTATTTTTTTTATTTATTGACAGGCAGAGTGGACAGTGAGAGAGAGAGACAGAGAGAAAGGTCTTCCTTTTGCCCTTGGTTCACCATCCAATGGCCGCCGTGGCCGGCGTGCTGCGGCCGGCACACCACGCTGATCCGATGGCAGGAGCCAGGTGCTTCTCCTGGTCTCCCATGGGGTACAGGGCCCGAGCACTTGGGCCATCCTCCACTGCACGCCCGGGCCACAGCGGAGAGCTGGCCTGGAAAAGGGGCAACTGGGACAGAATCCGGTGCCCCGACCGGGACTGGAACCTGGTGTGCCGGCGCCGCAAGGCGGAGGGTTAGCCTGTTGAGCCGCGGCGCCGGCCCACAACTTATTTTTGACAAAAGTGCCTTTTGGTGCTTTTTCACACTGTGGGAAAAGTACAGTCTCGTCAATAAAAGGTGCTGGGAAAACTGGATATCAACATTAAGAAGAATTAAATTAGAGCCTTATATGTGATGACATGTAAAATGCATTCAAAGTGGATTTAAGCCTGAAATATAAAGTCTGAGAATAAAATTACTAGAAGACAGCACAGGATGATAATTACATGGTGCTAGTTTGGGCCTGTTCCCAGCTGTTGCTGGCATTTGGGGAATGAACCAGCAGATATGAGCTTTCTGTGTCTCTCTATTCTCTGCCTTTAAAATAAATAAAAATAAATTTTAAAGTGGTTCCTGGGGCTTAGTAAGTACAATGAAATTGTTTATTGTATTGTTATTGTTGTTGTTATAAATGTTGTTTGAGATGTTTGTTACAAAATATAGTTGTATTCAGTTAAGAGTGAGGGCTTTGAAGTTAGACTACCAGAATTAATAGACCAGCATATCTGTGTAACTTTGGGAAAGGTACTTAATGTTGTATTTTCTTAATCTGTAAATCAGGACAATTATAGTGCCAACCTCACAAGCTGAGGATTAAATTAGTTAATTTGCATAAAATATTTAAAAAGTTCCTTGCACTTAGCCCAATTAACTACTATATTAATGGTAGTATTGATACTATTAGTATTATTATCAATATACAGAAGTGAAGCAAGCAGTTAATGTAAGTAGGGAACTCTGAGAAGAGAGCCATGCATCAAATGCTATCCAGTAAATCTGAGAGACTCCTGTTTTTGTTGTTGGTTTTCTTAAATTCATATCCTAACAATAAATGTTATTGAAAATAAGGAAAAGACCAACTGTTAGCTCTTGTAATTAAGTTCAATATGTAATGCAATCAGTGAACTTGTGTCCAGGCTGCAGAGGTGAATTGAATGTTAATCCTGCCTTTTTCTAAGCTTGCAATCCAAAAAAATACTTTGAAATCCATAGGTCCTGCTACTTGAGGCATTGCAATTCACTTGTCTTCAGTAGGATTCCTTTGTGTCAACTGAATGTGACCAGGGTGATATTTTAAAATATTTCACAAAACTAAGGCATGGGCCCTGATTAGGCCAGGCCATAATATAGGCAAAGAATGTGAGAAATCTGAGTCATATTAACCTTTTAGTTGTTGAACCATTGAACTGTTAACAAAAAATGGTTCTATCCTTGAGGAAGAACCAGAGTTGTGATAGAGAGGCTAGGGGCAGCAGTTGTTTATAATTAGACAAAGAAGTATTTCAATAGTTTAACCACTGGGATGTCTGTCCTAATAGTACCAGTTAAAATACCAGCCTTGATGTGGAATCTTAATCACTGTATTTTCTTTTCTTGTCCAGAAAAACCTAAAATCTATGAGAAGGAGACAGATTTGAAGAGCATCCAGCCAATATTCCTTGGCAGTGAGAACATCCTTCATTGTACCGCAAGTGGTGTCCCTGCTCCCTTCTTCTTGTGGGCCTGGGAACCCTGCAGTCAGATGGATGAGATGTAAGTGACTTGCAAGCCAAAGGACCCCAGGAATTATTAAGATACAGGAAAGATGGGAAGACTCAGGATCTTACTATATTTTCTCTTTTATCTGACATTAAAGGTACTGGTGTCAGTGGTATTAGGATGGGGCCTGGAAACTAAAAGAAGAGGAAGTACTCCAACTTTCCAACTTCAGTGTTTCACCAATCTGTTCCTTCTAAAGTCTGCCTGAAATTAGAGGAACAAAAAATTGCTGTGGTTGTTGGTCTAGTGACATTTTTTAAACTTTAATAAATATAAATTTCCATAGTACAGCTTTTGGATTACAGTGGCTTTCCCCTCCCATCTCCCGCTCCCTCTCCTATTCCATTCACATCAAGATTCATTTTCAGTTATCTTTATATACAGAAGATTTGATTTAGGATATGACCTGATATTTAAGTGGGAGAGGAACAGAACAGAGAAGGTTCCCAAATATCTATCATGTATGGAGATATTTTGGTAGTGGGCCTGGAAATTGTGCTTGTCTTTTCTGTTTGAGAACTGCTTCCATGGTATGTCTAATTGGAATAGTAAACTTGATAGGCAAATCTGCTAGCAAATAGCATGTTTAGATGAGAAAACACTCATTTTAGCTTCCTGTGACCCTTTTGAAGGATATTAGGCAGGGATTCTTCTCTCTAGAAACAAATAGAGATCTAGAGGCAAAGAGGGAATGAATCACTTCTCACAACACAGAGTTGAAGGAGAAATCACAATGACAGTCAGGTGTCCTAACAGCAAATATGTTTGAATTTCTTCTTATTTAAGCCCTTCTATAAGCCTGGACCATATTAGAAACTTGCAGCAGTATGCTCTGTTTCTGTGGAGCTGCTTTCATTACTTTTGGAACAATGGGTTGAATGTGTCACATACAACAGCTAGTGAAAGGAAATGTGAAATTTAGAAAGGTCAAGTGAATTTCCCTAAATTTCATAGTTGGCAGCATTTGAGAATATGGCTTCAGTGCTAACCTACCTTCTACCATAAAATTCCCTCTATAGATCTACGAGAGGCCAGAAATTCTATGCCTTGGAATCATTGTGAAATGATGTGGGTTCCAGTTTTCTCAGGGATGTTGTATTATCTGACCAGATAAGTTAATCTAATTATTGTGCTGAAAGTAGAGTTCATATCATGTGGTCATAAGTGAGTGAATATTACAAAGGGCAGTTGAGCTCTGAAGGAGGAGGTACTAGGAAGTGTTGGCATTATCTTTGTACAGAGGGAAATGTAGTGAATACAACCATTGAACCAAGCTCTAGATATTATGATAGAAACGGTTATGTCACATGAGTACTTACCAAGCAGTTTCCATAAATCTAGATCCACCTGATTTTCCTCTACTTACAGCTGGGCTCTTTGGAATCATCTTTACCCCCTCTTAGGCACTAGGAAAGGGGTCTTGGGGAATAATAACAATGGTCCTGCTTATTTGCTCACTTTTAACTCTCAGTTTCCATCCTCCTCCTGACATTCTCTAATTTATTTAAGATTTATTTGAAAGAGAGGAGAGAGAGAGAGAGAGAGAGAGAGAGAGAGAGAGATCTTTTATACTGGTTCACTCTCCAAATCGCCGTAAAAGCTGGGACTGGGCCGGCTTGAAGCCAGGAGCCAAGAATTCCATCTGGGTTTCCCACATGGGTGGCAGGGCCACAAGTATATCGGCCATCATCTCCTGTTTTCTCAGGCACATTAGAAGGAGCTGGATTGGAAGTAGAGCAGCCAGAACTTGAACTGGCGCCCTGATACTGGATATGGGCTATGGGCTATGGGCTATGGGCTATGGGATGCGGGATGCTGACATCACAGGTGGTTTAACCCAGTGAGCCACAAGGCCAGCCCCAATGTTTTGTAATTTCTGATTCACATGTATTGGGCTCACTGAGCTGAGTTGCATTGAAGACAGTTGCATTTTGTATCTGGAGGGAAAAGGAGAATTGAGTGAACAGTTTTCCTAGGGAATACCTTTGCCAGAGGCCAGCATTGGGATACATCAAGTTAAGCTGCCTCATGAAACACCAGTATCCCATATGGACACTGGTTTGAGTCCCAGCTGACCCACTTCTTCTTCTTCTTCTTCTTCTTCTTCTTCTTTTTGACAGGCAGAGTGGACAGTGAGAGAGAAAGACAGAAAGGTCTTCCTTTTCTGTTGGTTCACCCTCCAATGGCCGCCACGGCCGGCGCGCTGCAGCTGGTGCACCACGCTGATCTGAAGCCAGGAACCAGGTGCTTCTCCTGGTCTCCCATACAGGTGCAGGGCCCAAGCACTTGGGCCATCCTCCACTGCACTCCCGGGCCACAGCAGAGAGCTGGACTGGAAGAGGGGCAACCGGGACAGAATCCAGCACCCCGACCTGGACTAGAACCCAGTGTGCCAGCGCCGCAGGTGGAGGATTAACCTATTGAGCCAAAGCGCCAGCCCCAGCTGCCCCACTTCTAATCCAGCTCTCTGCTAATGGGCCTGGGAAAGGAGCAGAAGATGACCCGCTTGGG
Organism: Sylvilagus floridanus; assembly: GCA_949820135.1. Classification (NCBI taxonomy): domain Eukaryota; kingdom Metazoa; phylum Chordata; class Mammalia; order Lagomorpha; family Leporidae; genus Sylvilagus; species Sylvilagus floridanus. Next base: position 86,810,634 of record OX463223.1, read on the forward strand.
TCCTGGCCACCCATGTGGTTTGAAACCTGGATGGAGTTCCTGGCTCCTGCCTGGGGCCTGGCTCAGACCTGGCCATTGCAGCCATTTGGAGCGTGAACCAGCATATGAAAGATTTGCTATCTGTCTCTCTCTCTCTTTGTAACTCTGCCTTTTAAATAAATGAAATAAATATTTAAAAAGAAAAAAGAAAATGACTTTTCTGAAAGCCTCTCCTAAAATGTTTTCATTAAGTAAGCAGTTACTGAGAACCTGTTATCTTCTAGGAATAATGCCAGTCACTATCAAACACATTAATTTAAAAAATCAAAATATATTTAATTACCATAACAAGTTCGTGAGGTAGCTAATGTTAGCTCCATTTTACAGATGAGGAAACTGAGGCTTCTTAGAAGGGTAAGTAGGTTGTCACAGGGCATGCAAGGTAACAGTGTTTGGATATGAAGTCCAGATCTTCTGAGTAAAAGTCCAGTTAGTACTGTATCATTCCCTCAAGTAATCTGCCTCTCTATAGATCTTTTTTTTTATAATGCTTTTATTTAAAGAATATAAATTTCCAAAATACAGCTTATAGATTACAATGGTTTCCCCCCCCATAACTTCCCCCCCACCCGCAACCCTCCCCTTTCCCACTCCCTCTCCCCTTGCTTCACATCAAGATTCATTTTCAATTCTCTTTATATACAGAAGATCAGTTTACTATATATTAAGTAAAGATTTCAACAGTTTGCACTCACATAGCAACACAAAGTGAAAAATACTGTTGGAGTACTAGTTATAGTATTAATTCACAATGTATAGCACATTAAGGACAGAGATTCTACATGATATATTTTTTTAAAAAATTGATTAATTTTCTAGGCAATTTCCAATTTAACACCAAGATTTTTTTTTCATTTTTAATTATCTATATACAGAAGATTGATTCAGTATATACTAAGTAAAGATTTCATCAGTTTGCACCCACACAGAAACACAAAGTGTAAAATACTGTTTCAGTGCTAGTTATAGCATTACTTCACATTGGACAACACATTAAGGACAGATCCCACATGAGACGTAAGTACACAGTGACTCCTGAAGTTGATTTAACAATTTGACACTCTTGTTTATGGCCTCAGTAATCTCCCTAGGTTCTAGTCATGAGTTGCTGAGGCCATGGAAACCTTTATGATTCACTGACTTCAATCTTATTCCGACAGGGTCATAGTCAAAGTGGAGGTTCTCTCCTCCCTTCAGAGAAAGGTACCTCCTTCTTTGATGGCCCCATTCGTTCCACTGGGATCTCACTCACAGCGATCTTTCATTTAGGTCTTCTTTTTTTCCCAGAGCGTCTTGGCTTTCCATGCCTAGAATATTCTTATGGGCTCTTGAGCCAGCTCTGAATGCTTTAAGGGCTGATTCTGAGGCCAGAGTGCTATTTAGGACATCTGCCATTCTATGAGTCTGCTGTGTATCTCGCTTCCCATGTTGGATCATTCTCTCCCTTTTTGATTCTATCAGTTAGTATTAGCAGACACTAGTCTTGTTTGTGTGATCCCTTTGACTCTTAGACCTATCAGTGTGATCAATTGTGAACTGAAATTGATCACTTGGACTAGTGAGATGGCCTTGGTACATGCTACCTTGATGGGATTGTATTGGAATTCCCTGGCCTGTTTCTAACTCCATCATTTGGGGCAGTTCCGATTGAGCATGTCCCAAATTGTACATCTCCTCCCTCTCTTATTCCCACTCTTATATTTCACAGGGATCACTTTTCAGTTAAAATTTAAACACCTAAGAATAATTGTTTGTTAATTACAGAGTTCAACCAATAGTACTAGAATAAAAAAGATACTAAAATGGATAAAGTATTACATTGTACAACAACAGTCAGCTCAAGAGCTGATCAAGTAATTGTTTCTCATGTGTCCATTTCACTTCAACAGGTTTCCCCTTTGGTGCTCAATTAGTTGTCACCGATCAGGGAGAACATATGATATTTGTCCCTTTGGGACTGGCTTAATTCACGCAGGATGATGTTTTCCAGATTCCTCCATCTTATTGCAAATGACCGGATTTCATTGTTTTTGACTGCTGTATAGTATTCTGTAGAGTACATGTCCCATAATTTCTTTATCCAAATGTATGCTTTGAATTCCCTGTGATCTTTTGCTGTGAGGTTCCCTTCGTTTATCTTCTTTCATGTTGATGGCCGTGTTTCTGTGTTTCTGTGTGTAACACATCTTTAAGTATCTTTTGCAGGGCTGGACGAGTGGCAACAAATTCTTTCAATTTTTGTTTGTTATGAAAGGTCTTTATTTCACCTTCATTCACAAATGAGAGCTTGGCAGGATATATTATTCTGGGCTGGCAGTTTTTCTCTCTAAGTACCTGGGCTATGTCTCACCATTCCCTTCTAGCTTGTAGGGTTTCTGATGAGAAGTCTGCCGTGAGTCTAATTGGAGATCCTCTGAGTGTAATTTGAAGTTTCTCTCTTGCGCATTTTAGGATCTTTTCTTTCTGTTTCACTGTGGTGAGTTTAATTACAACGTGTCGTGGTGAGGACCTCTTTTGGTCATGTTTACTAGGGGTTCTATGAGCTTCCTGTACTAGGATGTCTCTGTCCTTCTCCAAAACTGGGAAATTTTCTGCTATTATCTCACTAAAAAGGCATTCTAATCCTTTCTCCCTCTCCATGCCTTCAGGAACTCCTAGAACTCGAATGTTGGGTTTTTTAATAGTATCCTGTAGATTCCCAACAATATTTTTTAGATTTCTAATTTCCTCTTCTTTTCTTTGGTTTGACTGTATAGTTTCCTGTGCTCTGTCTTCTAAGTCTGATATTCTCTCTTTTGCCTCACCCATTCTGTTTGTAAGGCTCTCTAATGTGTTTTTCATTTGATCTATTGAATTCTTCACTTCATTATGATTTCTCGTCACTATCACAGTTTCATGTTCTACTAGTTGTTTCATTTCAGCTTGATTCCTCCTTAATATTTCATTTTCACGAGAGAGATTTTCTACCTTGTCCAGTAAGGATTTCTGTAGTTCAAGAATTTGTTTTTGAGTACTTCTTAGTGTTCTTATCAATTTTTTGAGATCTGCTTCTTGCATCTCTTCTATCTCATCATCTTCGTAATCTTGAATTGGGGTGTCTTTTTCATTTGGGGATGCCATAGTGTCTTCCTTGTTCTTGTTACCTCGGTTTTTGCGTTTGTTGTTTGGCATATTGGTTTCTTCACTGTGGTGTTTTTTTCTTGTTATACTATGACTCTAGATAAGTGGACTGTCTGCTTTTGATGGAGCCTTAGAGGCTTGAGATGGGTGTGGCCTGAGAGCTCTGTTTGGTTCCTCAGGGTTGAGGGTGTGTCAAAGGAGACACTCCCAGGTTAGTCATGGTAAATCTCTCTCTGTTAGTTTTTTTTTTTTTTTTGGTTCAAAAGGGAAGTAATTCCACACAGCTGAATGGAATTGGGGGTGGTTAGCAGGCGAATGATATACCCACAGGAGCCAGAGATTGGAAGCTCTTTCCCAAGGACCAGAGAAGGAATCTTTGCGGCCCTTTGTGTGGGCTGAGATTCTCCTGTAGTCTCCCACTGGGCTGCCAAGGCTACTGAACTGTAGCGTCTCTGGAGAGTACTCACATGAATTCGTGATTTCCGTGAGTTCTCTCCCCCACAGTCTCTTTTTTCACAGTCTCAGTTCATTAGCACCACACATTCATTAGGTTCTAATCTCCTGTTATTTAACCCCTCCCACCCAGAGTCAGGTTTTTCTGCTAGGCTCGGGGCCGGTGCCGACCCGAGGTCGCCCTGCATATGACGTATTCCAAAATGGCGCCTGCTCTTTGTCTTGCTCACCTTTGAGAGGTGAGCGGAGAGAGAGAAGCTCGTGTCCATACGGGTCACTTTTTTTTTTTTTTCCCTTTCTCTCTCTCTCTTCTAGTTAGCCTGGTGAACTTTTCCCTTCAGGGTTTCAAGCCTTGTTCGCTCTAGGCTCCCTTTTCCGCTTCCCTCCTGGTATCTCAGGCTATTGAGATTCTGCTCACCTCGCGTTCCAGCGCTGGTGTGTTGAATCTGCTGCTGGTGTCCCAAACTGCGGGCTCCCACGCTCTCCACGCAGGTCCACTGTGAATCTCCAGTTCCGGAAGGGTTTTCTCTGCTGTTTCTTCCCCTACTCTTCCTTGAACCTGCAGTATCTCCACTTTTATTAAACTGTCTCTCCCCAGACTATCGGTGTGCTCCCTTCCTATTCCGCCATCTTGCCGCTCCTCTCTATAGATCTTATATGGTCAACAATATCTCAGAACTCTTTTGACACTTTCCATGTTGCTTCAGGTTCAGAATGGGAAAGTTAATTTGGTAATAGATAACATTAAAGGAGAATCTCACAGGGTTTTAAATTCTACATTAGTCTGAAACAAGGGAATGGTCTAAATATGAATAATAATCAAATTTTGTGCCCACTTCCTTCTAGCTACACAGGCCTCTTTGTTCATCCAGCAAATCAGGCATATTCCCAGCTCAGGATTTAGTAATTACTCTTTCCTCCACTTAAAATTCTCTTCCCCAAAAATATTTATAGCTTATGTTTTATTTCTTTTAGGACGTTGCTCTAGTGGTATCTTCTTGGCAAGGTCTTCCCTGACCATGCTAACCTCAAAAAGATGTACTTTTCTAAATGTCTCAGGCCATTGTTTGCTATAAAAAACATGTGAGACAAAATAATTTATAAGCATTAAAAGTTTGGTTCATGATTCTGGAGAATGGGAAGGCCAAAAGCAAGGTAATGACATTTGGCTAGGGCCTTAGTGCTGCGTCATCCCATGGCTGAAGGTGAATAGGCAATAGAGTATAAGAATAAAAAAGAGTCAAACCCACTTTTAGGAGGAATTGATTCCCATGATAATGGCATTAATCCATTCATGAAGACATGGCCTAATTACCTTAAAGTTCTGACCTCTAAACATTGTCATATTTGGGATTAAGTTTCCAACACATGAATTTTGGGGAACACATTCAAACCAGATCACCAACCCATTAATCTCTTTGCCTCTAAGCTAGATGAAATTCAAGTCACCCTAGAAGAATGCAAGACTTCTTGTCCAGAACTCTCTGGTTAAAATATGCTATGCTTGATATGCCCTGTAACCTTTCTAGTAACAAGCCTGTAAATGTAGATGTTTTCTTTTCCAGGTGTATGGAACGTGGAAAACGTATGCTGCTTTCCAATGAGACTGTGAGAAGTGACCTCCATGTTGGCAACAAGATTCTTTCCATTGAGGAAACTGTACTGACACGTGGAGAAAAGACCAAGGTAAGTTGTTGAATTACTGTGTTAGAAATGACCTCACAAGCTTGATAGAGTGGGGTTATTTTTCAGGTACCAGTATCATATTCCAGGAATACATAGCGTTCAGGGTAAATTGAAAAAACTCTGCTTATTATAAAAACCAAGCTTGTTTCTCTGTGTTGCTTCATTAAAAAAGAATAACCTCTTAAGTCAACTCTTTCTGGGCCCCAAGACCTTGAAAATAGCCAGGGTACTGCTTTAAAAGAGGACTACTCTGAAGTCAGTTGTTCAACATGGATTCTGGAATCTGTGGCATGTATATAGGAGGTTGGAGGAAGCATTTATAGGTTGTTTTGGGGTAAGGGTACAAGAGAAGAGCCTTCATGGGTTCATACAGCTCATAAATACAGCCCATATAGCTCTGGGTTAACAGTGTTGCTGCCATACGTATGCTCAACTCCTCTAGCTGGAGAGTTAAAGGATAAGGGCATAATTCATATACCAACTATACTACGGAAAAAGGAATAAAATATACAAATTTAGGTCTTCAGGATCTGGCAAAGATGCAAATTCCATACAATGGAAAGCTCATCAGAATGGGGACCAGTGAAGTAATTTTGAAATCCTGGCTCCAAAAACTTAATTAACTGTGAATTTGAGCAGCCTACTTCCCATCTCTGGATATTCAATTTCCCAGTCAGTAAAATGTAATTTATTCATTAGTTAAAATATTTATTATACTTAGTACATAAATAAGATGGTGATAAATATAAATCAGGCATCCCTTCTGTCCTCATGGTGCTTATTTTTTTTTATGGAATGTGGATGGAACACAATGGGACATGGATAAGTGAAATATCTCTACAATGAAAGCCACAAAACATTAATGAAATAAATCAAAGTGTATAAATAAATGGAAATATATCCTGTGTTCTTGGAGGGGAAGAATTATTATTATTAAAATACATGATTGAAACCAATCTATAGATGTATCTACAGATTACAATCCCCATCAAAATGCCAATGTTATCCTTTTCAGAATTAAAAAAAGCAGTTGTGGGATTTGTGTGGAACCACAAAAGACCTCGAATAGCCAAAGCAATCATGAGGAAAAAGAACAAAGCTGGAGATATCATACTACCTGACTTTAAAATATGCTGTACTACAAAAGCATAATAATTAAAATAGCATAATATTTGCATAAAACAGGCAAATACAAAATTGAACAGAATAGAGTTAACTTCATGCATTTACAGCCAACTGAATTTTGGTAAAGGAGCTAATAAAATGACAATTTTTTCAATATCATGCTGGGAAAACTGATTATCCAAATTAAAAAAAAAAAACTGGACACTTATGTCTCACCAGTTACAATACCAGCTCAAAAACAATAGATTACACGGCCAACATTGTGGTGTAGCAGATTAAGTTGCTGCTTGGGATGCTGGTATCCCATATTGGAGTGCCAGTTCAAATCCCAGCTGCTTTGCTTCCAATTCAACTCTCTACTAATGTACCTGGGAAAGCAGTGAATTTTTTATAGTGCAAGTGTTTGGGCCCCTTCCACTGACATGGGAGAACCAGATGGAATTGTGAACATTTGGGGAATGAACCAGCTGATGGACAATCTCTCTCTCTCTCTCTCTCTCCCTCTCTCTCTCTCTCTTTCTCTCTCTCTCTCTCACATACACACACACACACACACACACACACACACACATTGCTTTTCAAGTAGATAAATCTTAAACAGATTGACTTAAATGTAATATTCAAAACTATGAGATTACTAGAAGAAAAAGCAATGTAAAGGCTTTAGGACATTAGCATGGGTAAAGATTTTTGGATATGACTACAGATTCAAAAACAACAAAAGCAAAAATTGACAAATGGTATTATCAAATTAAATAGTTTCTGAATAGCAATAAAAAGAACAAAGAAACAATATACAGAATGGGAGAAAATAATTTCAAACTATATGAGCATCTGACAAAGTGTAACTGTCCAAAATATATAAGAAATTGAAACAACTCAGGAGTTAAAGCCACAAATAATTCAATTAAAATGTGCTAAAGGTCCAAAAAGACATCCCTCAGAAGGAAAACATACAAATGGCCAAATATATATGAAAAAAATGTTTAACATCACTATCAAGGAAATGCAAATGCAAACCACAATGAAATATCATTTCACTCCAATTCAAATGGCTATTATCAAAAAGATAAAAAAGTAACAAATGTTGGTGATGATGTGGAGAAAAGAGAACACATTTACACTGTTGGTAGAACTATAGATTAGTACAACCATTATGAAAAACAGTGTGGAGGTTTCTCACAAAATTAAACCTAGAATTCCAATATGATCCAGAAATGTCACTACTGGTATACACCTAAAGAAAATGAAATAAACGTGTTGAAGAGACACATTCTGGTATTTGTTTCAGCACTATTCGCAATAGCCAGGATGTGTTATCAAACTAAATGTTCATCAAAGGATGAATGGATAAAGTAAATGTGTAATCCTTATAAAATTTAGGACTATGCAGCCATAAAATCATGAGCTCCTATCATTAGGAACAATATGAATGGACCTGAGGTTTTTATGTTAAGTGGTACAAGTCATGTATGGCAAGACAAATACCACATGATCTCACAAATATGTGAAATCTAAAAAACTTGATCTCATTGAAGAGTGCAAGAGTGATTATCAGAGACTGAGGAGAGTTGGGGCATGGGCACTGGGGAGAAATTGGTCAATGGATATAACTTTACAGTTACATTAGAAGAATAAATGTATTATACATTCAATTTAATTTCATTTTCCATGAACTGTTTTGAAGGACTGTCATATTCATGACGTATTTTTCATTCCCTTTTTTGGGCAGGGAAATATTATTTTAATTATAAACTCATTCCATTTGGAGTATTTCAGAGGTGCAATACTTTTCTTCACTTATCAGTGGAAGTACCTAGAAACTAACTTTGCTGCAAATAAACAAATGACAAGCAAATTTTCTCAAAAGCTTTCCACTCACTTTCATGAGTTTCATCAAATATTAGATCTACTTAAGGGTGGAGAGAAAAGGCAGCTTTTAAAAAGCAGTATGTTAGGGCACCACGCTGCAGCACAGTAGGTTAAACCTTCACCTGCAGCACTGACATCCCATATGAGCACTGGTTCTAGTCCCAGATGCTCCACTTCTGATCCACCTCTCTGCTGATGTGCCTTGGAAAGCAGTGGAAAATGAGCCAAGTCCTTATGCTCCTGTGCCTGTGTGGGAGACCTGGAAGAAGCTCCTGGCTCCTGCATTTGGATTAGCACAGCTCCAGTCAGTGCAACCATTTGGGGAATGAAATAGCAGGTGGAAGATTCTCTCTCTCTCTCTCTCTCTCTCTCTCTCTCTCTCTCTCCCTCTCAAAGAAATAAAGTCTTTTATTTTTTTAAAAGTATGTTTGGAGGCATTTACTGTACTCCTCTCTAAGAGCACTAGGTGAGGAGCATGTCTTCATCATGAGTTCTAGGAAGTGGAAAGGGCTGTCAGTTTGTCCTTTTTCCTAAAAGGCTATCACTGGTTGATGAATAAAAACAAATCACGGCTAATAAAACCTCCACACACTCACCCCAAAAAAGGACAAACAAAATGTTAACATATCCAAGATTACTCTTTAGAGTGGAACCAGGGAGTAACTCCAACAATTTGAATTGGTCTGTTATGAGTCATTACAAAGCATGCCTTGATTTTAAAGCAACAAAATGTTTTTTGGAACAAGAAGACAAAGTAGTACTAGTCGCTTTTTTGACAGCACACAATTACTCAAATCAACTATAGTTGTGGGGGACATACCTGTGGGCCTTTTCTCACATAACTCTAGTTTCAGGCCTTTTGTCAAATAAGCATTTGCTGTAAGCAAAAACATGTTCTAATTTTTAGTCTTGATTTAAATTTTAAGCTTGGTTTAAACATTTCTTTTTAGTATGAGGCCAACACCAGCTGTGCAGAAAGGGCTCTGGAGAGTGTTTGTAGCAGGACACACCTGCAGCTCTTCTGTCCTGGAGGCTCCAGGGCAGCCAATATTGCTTCATCGAATATATCCTTTAGGCCTTTCTGTGAAAGCACAGTACACTCCACATATTCAACATCATTCAGTACATAGGCCAGTTTTTCAACAGTCTCTGGAGTGATAGGTTTATGTTTGTTCTTGGCAAGTTTCTCAATAACAGGGGAGTCATCTCTGAGATCATTTTGGGTCCCGACAAACAAGAAGTCTTTGGACAGCAGGTACCTGCTTTTATTTCACGTTTTCAAATGAGAATGCATAAATGATTGGAAAACAGGCTAGAAATGCATCTGTCTGTGAATAACTCAGTGGTCATACTTTATCATAATCCTTTGGCCCTGCACTATCAAAAAGTCCAACAGTAGGCACTGACGCTGTGGCCTGGTATCCCATATGGGCACGGGTTCGTGTCCCAGCTGCTCTTCTTTTGATATAGTTCTCTGTCTATGACTTGGGAAAGCAGTAGAAGATAGCCCCAAGTGCTTTGGCCCCTGAACCTGCATGAGAGACCCAGAAGAAAATCGTGGCTCCTGGCTTCAGATCAGCCCAGCTGCAGCCCTTGTCACCATTTGGGGCATGAGCCAGTAAATGAAAGACCTTTCTCTCTTTCTTTCCCTCTCTCTAACTCTACCTCTCAAATAAATTACAAGAATCTTTAAAAAAATCCGGAAGTATATGGCTCTACACAAGTCATAACTGTGACTGCATAATTGTCAAAAACAGTCTGTACATATTCAGATGGGAATGTTTTTGTTGTGTAGGAAATCAGGAGACATGTTTTAACAACAGCACCATTGTCTGCAGCAATTAATTGTCTGAATTGCATATCCGCTTTAAAGATTTCAAATTTGTTGACCTCAGCTTCTCTACCAGGGCCTCATTCTTTTCTTCATGCCAAGTCTTTGAAATTTTCTGTGTATTCTACACTTCCTGAACATCTCCGTGTGTAGCAGCCACATTTCAAGTGTTTAGTAACCACATATGACTAGTGGTTGCAATATTGCATAGTGCAGATTTAGTCATTTTCTAGGACTCTGAGGCTATAAAGAGCTTGAAAAATTTGATGGACAGAGATAGAGCTGGTGTGACTGTAGTGTGGTGAGGAAGAAAGCGAGAATAATTGAAGTTAGAGACCAGGCATGCACTTGATCATGCAGAGCCTCAGGGTTTCTATTTCCTCCTCATTGCAAATGAAAGCTGAGCAAATATTTTGAAAAATATGGTTCAATGAATGGTTTTATTTGAAAGATTTATGTATTTATTTGAAAGGCAGAGGGAGAGAGCGATAATGAGAACAAGAGAGAGAAATCTTCCATCTGCTGGTTCACTATCCATAAGGATAGCAGTGGCCCAGGACTGGGCCATGCCAAAGCCAGGAGAGAGGAGCTTCTTAGAAGTCTCCCACGTGGATGCTGGGGCCCAAGCACTTGGGCCGTCTTCTGCTGTTTTCCCTGGAGCATTAGCTGGGAGCTGGCTTGAAAGTGGAGCAGCTGGGACTCCAATCATTGCCCATATGGAATGCTGATGTCACAGGCGGTGACTTAACCGGCTGTGTCACAATGCTGGCCCCACAATGAATGTTTTAATGAGATATCTGTTGTGGATTCATTTGGAAGCTTTATTTGCTTTGAAGGGAACAGGAGAAGAACCCAAGAGATCAGTTAGAAGTCTATTGTGATTCAGGTGAAGTGATACTGCTGGTCCTGGGGTGGGTGTGGCATAGATAGAAATAAATGGATTTTGGATATGTTTTGGGGGCATCACGGACAGGTTTTGCTGATGGGTTAGCCATGAGGGGAGGTGAAGGAAAAGGGAAATAATAATGATTCCTAGGTTTTTGTTTTGGTTAACTGAGTGGTTGATAATTTAATGATTAATATGGGAAAGAGCAGGAGAGCAGCAGATTGGGGTCAGTGGGAGGGTGGATCGAGTGTAATGTGTTAGACATGTTGAATTTGGGATTCCATACTCATCTAAGAAATGATATCAATAAGGAAGCTAGTTATATAAATCTGATGCACTGAGGATTGTTAAGTCTGGAGATACAGAATTGGTTAGATGATGCATTGTTAAAATTTTTTTTACCATCTGTTACTTTATTTTATGTTAATGTGATTTTAAAAAATTTATTGCTTATATTCTACACATTGAAGGATATTCTAGATATCTTTTTAAGTATTTATTTATTTATTTGAAAGTCATAGTTACACAGAGAAAGGAAGTGACAGAGAGATCTTCCATCTGCTGGTTCACTCCCCAAGTGCTGCAATGACTGGGGATGGGCCAGGCTGAAGCCACGAGCCAGGAGCTTCTTCTGAGTCTCCCACATTGGTTCAGGAATCTAAGCACTTGGGCCATCCTCCACTGCTTTCCTAGACTCATTAGCGGGGAGCTGGATTAGAAGTGGAGCAGCTGTGACTTGAACTGGTGCCCATATAAGATACTGGTGTCACAGGTGTTGGCTTTTACCTGCTACACAAAAATGCCAGCTCCTTCATTTTTTTAAAGATTTATTTATTTGAAAGGCAAAGTTACAGAGAGAGGGAGAGACAGAGATAGAGAAAGAAAATCAGTGAGATGGTGCTTCCATCTGCTGGTTCACTCCCCAAAAAGTCACAACCATCCGGGCTGGCCTAGGACAAAGCCAGGAGTTAGGAGCATCATTCTTGTCTCTGCTGCAGGTACAGAGCTCAAGAACTTGGGCCATTTTCTGCTGCTTTCTCAGGTGCATTAGGAGAGACCTGGATCAGAAGTGGAAAAGCTGGGACTTCAATTGATGCTGATATGGGATGCCAGCATTGCAGATGGCGTCTTAACCTGCTGTGCCACAGCACTGGCCTCATTAATGTGATATTAATAGAAACAGAACAGATGGCATCCTTAGATAAATTCTAAGGATATAATGTATTCTGTTCTTTGCCCCCCACCAACCCCATGATTTTCGAATCTGTTGGGCTGGATGAGATCTCCTACTGAGAAAGAACGGAAGCGAGATCTGAGTTTTGTGGCCCTAGATCATTTAGTAGTCAAACTGAAGGAGAGGAGCCAACAACGCAAGCAGAAGAAATAATCAGTAAGGCAGCAGATAAATCACAGAAGTTGTGTCCATGGATTCAATAGAGGGAACTGTATCACAGAGGAAATAGCTGACTCTGCCTAATACTATTAAGTTTTCATGAAAGATGAAGACAGAAAAATTTCCACTGGCTTCATCACAGCTGTGTAAATAGTTAACCTGTTTTGACAGGTGGTAATACTCAGGTGTAGAAGTGTGGAGGCAAATGCAACTGAGGATACAAGCTAGGTGGTGGGAAACAGTTATAAAGGCAGAGGGAGATGGAAATAACAGGGGGAAGAATGAGAGGGCTTGAGAACACAGTAGTAACAGAACCATTGGGAGGAACTAGTACAATTTTAGCTCGTTTGACATCAGTTCCTACTCAGCACCTGCTAGCTATTTCATTACCGCAGTTTGTCAAACTGTTTCCCACCCTTCCCCCAGGAGATAACTTGGGAGCCACTCATTCTATCTGAAGATCAGATCACTCAGACCAGACTTATGTCTGACAACTCTCCAAAAAATTAATGCTGTCATTAAAATGTTTTTAAAGATTTATTTATTTATTTTGAAACTAAGAGTCACAAAGAGAGAAGGAGAGATAGAGATAGAAAAATCTTTCATCTGCTGGTGCACTCCCTGGATGGCCATAATGGCCAGCACAGGGTCAGGCCAAAGCCAGGTATTTTGGAGTCAGAAGCTTCTTCCGAGTCTCCCATGTGGGTGCAGGGATCCAAACGCTTGGGCTATCTTGTACTGCTTTTCCTAGGCCATTAGCAGGGAGCTGGATAGAAAGAGTAGCAGCCAGGGCACAAACTGAGGCCCGTATTGGATGGCCGGTGTCACAGGTGCCACATCTTACCATCATTAAAATTTTATTAGTACAAGGACAAGGTACAGATTGAATTTCAGCCAGTGATTTTGCTCATCCCAAGGAAAGACATTTCCTTCCCTGAGGAATCCTCATGGTGACAAGTGAAAACTCAATCTTTGGGAAGTATTACTTGTTCTGAACACTAATGAAAAAAGGTGACCTTCCAAATCCTGAACGCTTAATATATATAAGTGTTGTAGGAAATAGATATATGCATTCCATCAAATGGATCAGTCATCTGGTATTGTCAGGTCAGATAGGACATTTTTTTAAAGTGCAACTTTAGGCCGGCGCTGCGGCTCATTAGGCTAATCCTCGGCCTGCGGCGCTAGCACTGCAGGTTCTAGTCCCGGTTGGGGCGCAGGATTCTGTCCTGGTTGCTCCTCTTCCAGTCCAGCTCTCTGCTGTGGCCCAGGAGTGCAGTGGAGGATGGCCCAAAGTCCTTGGGCCCTACACCGGCATGGGAGACCAGGAGAAGCACCTGGCTCCTGGCTTCGGATCAGCGCGGTGCGCTGGCTGCAGCATGCCAGCCGCAGCGGCCATTGGAGGGTGAACCAACAGAAAAGAAAGATCTTTCTGTCTGTCTGTCTGTCTCTCTCTCTCTCTCACTGTCCACTCTGCCTTTAAAAAAAAACTAAATAAAGTTCGACTTTAATAGATAAAATATGACCACTAAAGTTATAAGACCTAAAATATAAGTTTTCAGTGGTTCTTCCAAAATTGTAAAAGTTTAGATTCAAAAAAGAAACCGCGAGGAACTTAATTTATGGGAAAACAGAGAGGGAAAACATCTCTTGGAAAAACCTCTGGAAGAGCCTTATATTTTTACATTCACTAAGTCAAAGTAATAGACTGTACTCTAAATAAAGACCATACCAGTGACACTTTACAGGCCTTTAATTAGTAAGAAATGTACTGTACCATTAACTTTTATTCACTATCACTTATTGGGTAGATTCTGAGACTCTCTCTCGATTACATTTTCCTGACATGTTAATTTTTCTTTGTTGCAGATAGCCACCCCAGGTAGGAGAATTTTTTTTTTAATGTAGGGACTTTAATGTTATGAAATATATAATTAGATTAGCCTGGGTTTCCTGAGTTACCTGATGATTTCTTCCAATAGCTAGAACATCATGAAATGGAGATAATGGTTAACTAATCTTCTTACTTTTTATTTTAGTACTCTCTCTAGCTCTAAAATGCTGAACCAATCAAAGCAGCATTGAGCCATAATTCATTAATTTGATATTTGAATTGCACTCCATATTTCGCCAAATTTTTTAACCTTCATCTTTAGGCTATACATAATAACAATTCCTAATGTCTATTTATCATCTACTATGCTCATATGTTAGACATCACTACATATTTGTGACTTACCCAGATCTCATGGCAACTTTGCATGAATATATTTATGTACTGTTAATATCTCCATATGACAAATGAAGAAATTGAGATACAGTCAAGTTCAACTAACTTGACTAAAATTGTAGTGGTTACCGAGTGGCAGCGACAGGATTTGAATCCATGCAGTTGAACTCAGCCTGTACTTTTAACTACTGTGCTACACTGCCCTTCTGTGTTCTCTATATGTCTCATTATCATATTGTCACATAGATAGGGAAGACATTACCATTGTTTTCATTTTACAGATGATGCAGCTGAGGCTCAGTGAGGCAAATATAAAACTTATTGTAGGTCTTTTGATACTGAATTCTGGGTTTGTTCTATGACACTACCTCTCACATACATAGTGATGTCCTTCTATTGAGTAGATACTGTGCTGAGTAACGTAAGGACATAAACTTCCGATGGTATATGATTTCTGCCCTCAGGAAGTATTTTGAAATGTGCCTACTGTGAATTTGGACCTTGTTACACGTTTTACATCTGCACCTTCTCCATGACAATCCCCTGCATCAACCTTCTGACACTGCTTCCATAGGAAAAGCATAAAATAATATCTAAGTTAAAAAGTCAAAAATAATATCTATTTTAACCCCATTTCTGAGCTAAATTTCTTTGTTCTGATCATCATTATAATGGCGTTAATCTCTATGAGGACTACTTGCCCAGGCTATGGAAGGAGTTCCAGGTTTTTGGAATGAGTGAATTTTGAGGCACTTGGATTCCTTTGATAATTAAGTTGCCTGAGCAATAGAAGTTATTAATATCAGAAAATGAACGGCAATAATAATCAGTTTATGTGTCATAAATTCAGAAAAAGGGATAATAATGACAATAAATGTGGTTGATAATTTACCTTCTTTATGCTCAGACATCGCATTGTAAGAAAAGAAAGAAGAACTTTCCTTCCTAGAAAGGCATATTTGTAGATTTATGAGGGATAATACTTCTGAATGTTGGGCACACCCAGATATTTTTCAGATGAAGAAGTTAAAGCTCACATGACAGATGCTCTGTGGAAATTTTTAGTATGATGTAATGGAATGAAGGTAGAAGGCATTGGCTCTTTTCGACAGTTTCCATAATTTACTATAAACTTGAATAAATTAACTTAATGTCTTTGAGTCTTAGTTATTCATCTGTATAATGAGGATTCAATTACACAGATATTCAACAAAATAAGGTATGAAAAACATGGCTCAGCCTCAGGTTGGAGCAGGTGTTGGGAACCCTTGCGAGGGGAAACTGGCACGAGGCCCCAGTGGTTTCTTTCAGTGTGGCCTCCTGAAGTCCTCATAGTAGTTAAAGGGACTCTTGTGAATTCATAGACAAGAATGGAAACAGCTCAACTCCTCTGGACTCAGTATGGATCCTCTACTGAGGGATCAAATTACAGGGCCATGGACAGGAATGTTGAACATCATGCTACCTTCTGACTCCCATGTGAGTGTCTTTTTCTTCACCCTTTACTCTCCACATCCTTGGATCTATTTCTCCCTCTGTGGCAGAAATATTAACTTCTTTCTACAGAGCACATGCTAAGTCTTCAGATGAGAAACCAATATTTTAGACCTCTGCTAGAAGTGCTGAACTAATCAGCAGAAAATTAGCTGCCTTAGAGCTTTCAGCTAAAGGCAGCATCAGGTATCTCAGCTGTTGGTTCATAGATTCATGGAACTACTAAAGTTCATGTTGTCTAGAGTTCACCTTTTCGAATTTCCTGACTGATAGGTGATTTTATTCTGGAACAACTAGCCACCCAGTCTCTCAATAAGCAACAAAGAATGTATTCCTCCCCAAGGCAGCACATTCTACTTGTTTAAAAAATAGTGTTTTACAATTGAGATTGTGCTGCGTATAGACTTTTATATTTTGTAATAATAATCTATTAATAAGCATTTTCTTTTCACTCTATCATGAAGATAAGTTATAATTCATTTAATTCCCTATTATTGTAGAGAACATTTTTTCCACATGAATCTTTGAGTGAATTTCTGTTCATTTCCTAAAGACAAATAGGTATCTAGAAGTACAGATTGCTGAGTTAAATCTTATAAATTATAAAGAAAACCTTCTTTCCCAATTCTTTCTAATATTTCTTTGTCTTGTTTTCTCTTTTCTTATTGAGATGGCTAGGACCCTTCATTAGATGTTGGATAAAAGCATTCTTTCTTGCTTATATCTGACAAAATGCTGTACTTCTAATTCATCAATAGGTATAATGTGTGTTGAATGTATTTTTATTTTCAAAAATTTTAGAGACAGAGAGAGAGAGAGAGAGAGAGAGAGAATCTCCTATCTGCTATTTCATTTCTCAATTACCTGCAATGGCCAAGACTGGGCCAGGCTGAAGCTGGGATCTGGGAACTCAATCTGTGTCTCTCATATGGATGGCAGGACCCCAATTATCTGAGTAGTCACTGCTGTCTCATAAGGATTTGCATTAGTTGAAAGCATAGGTCAGGATCCAGATACAACTCTGATATGGGATAATGGGAATCTAAACCTCTAGGTTAAATCCTTGCCCGTGGAGATTTTTATTACATACCCTTTATTTGATTAAGGGCACTTCATCTTATTTATAAGTTGTTCAGAGTTTAGTTTTTTTTTTTCTTTTTTATAAAGGTTTATTTATTGATTGATTTGAAAGGCAGAGTTACAGAGAGAAAAGGAGAGACACACAGAGAGATCTTCCACCTACAGGTTAACTTTCCAAATGGCCACTACTGCTGACACTGGGCCAGACTGAAGCCAGGAACCTGGAACTCCATTTGGGTCTCCCACATGATTTGCAGGGGCCTAAGCATTTGAGCCATCTTCCACTGTTTTCCCCGGGCGAATTAGCAGAGAGATGGATCAGAAGTAGATCAGTGGGGACACGAACTGGCACTCATAAGGGATGCTGGTGTTTTAGGTGGTGCCTTAACTCACTGCATCACAACTCTGGACTTTTAATTTTTCTTAAACAATGAAAACATGTTGATTTTATCCAGTTATTTATTTTATTTAAATTATCAGGTTTTTCTTTCTTTAATCTATGAATGTGGGGAATTGCATTAATTGATTTTTTATAATACTAAGTCATCCTTGCCCTTATTGGAAAATCCACTTAGTGTTATTTATATATATATATATATATATATATACATATATATATAAATTATATATATATAAATTATATATAGATATATAAATTATATATCTATATATTATATATATATATTTGGGGGCTGGTGTTGTGGTTAGCAAGTTAGCAAGTAAAGCTGCTCCCTGTGATGCCAGCATCCCATATGGGCACAGGTTCATGTCCTGGCTACTCCACTTCCAATCAAGCTCCCTGCTAATGGCTTGGGAAAAGCAGCAGACAATGACCCAAGTGCTTGGGCCTCTGCTACCTATTTGGGAGAACCAAATGAAGCTCCTGGCTCCTGGCTTCAGGCTGGTCCAGATCTGGAGAGTGTTTTGAAGGATGAGAAGTTTTTTTCAAAGCTCATTCTTGTTGAATAGGCCAGAGGAAAGTGCATTAAGCTTAGATGTTTGAGAAAGGAATTTGACTGGAGCAGATAGATTTAACAAATGACCTAATTTAGTCTGTCGGCCCCCAAATATTGAATGAAGTGTGGATAGCATCACATTCAGATGAATACACATACACACACACGATATTAAAACATTTAGATGACGTTGGAGAAATTTGGAAAATATGCATCCTTTGTGAAATCATTTTTTCCTAGGGAATAGTGTAAACCTGGCTATAAAGTCCCTTTAGGACATTCTTTTTATTTACAAGTCCTGTTTAAAGGTGAGGATTCAAAAGCATCTCTGTTTTGAGTACAGAAAAAGGATGAACTGGGATATCAGGGGCTTGCTTGTCTTAGGAAAGATGGTGACGTTCAGGTACCCAGGTTCTAGTAATTCTGGCACAATCCCCCTTGTACAGTATATCAGTTGCACTTAGGCACACACCAGTTTTCTGCTGCTTTTGTAAGAAATTACCACAAATTTAACTGCTTAATTCAACATGCAACATAAATGCATTATCTTACAGGTCTGTAGGTCACAAAATCTGGGTAAAATGTGAGCTCTACTATATACACTCCATTAGAGTCGCACATAACTGATATCAAAGTATTTCTAGGCCTGCATTTCTTTCTGGGGGCTCTAGAGGAAAATTAACTTGATTCAAGCTATGGGATTGGGGTCCCCATTTCCTTGCTGTCTTGTGTTTGGGAATTTTTCTCAGCCTCTAGAGATTTGTTCTCTGGTCATGGCCCGTTTCCTCTAACTTTAAAGCCAGCAAGAGCAGATAAAGTTCTTTCCAGGAACTGAATCTTCCTGGGTCTCTAGTGTATCATATGCAATTGATTATGTCTCACATTAATACATGCAGCTGTACATTTAAAAGACAGATTTTGTTCCAAGCCTTTCTCTTTCTTTCCCTCTTTCCCTTCACAACAGGGATAAATTATTATGGGAGTATATACTGTATAGCATCATTCATATTGGAGTGCAGGCAGTCCTACTCAGCCAGTGGAAACAAAAGGTGGCGGTGGGGGTTGTTTCTTCAACTGAAGTAGTAACCAAGCCTCTCACAGATCTGTGGGGGGAAATCTTGCAGATGTCACCATCTTCAAGGGAACAAATTTTTCAGCAGTATGACTTTATGATAATTATTATGACCTGTTCTCAAAATGATGCTTACCACAACTATTTGGTATGGTGTACCTGTTAATTCCATAGCTTGAGAGAAGAAACTTAAAATGGTTAATATCAATGAGCATATATTTTCCTTATGAGCTTGATTATATGCAGATTATGAAGGAACTATGATTGATGACAGAAAGAAAGTAGGAGAAAATTTGTTCTCACCAATAGAATTTTGAGTTTTGGGTCACCATTGTGGTGCAGTGAGTTAAGCTCAAGCTTATGAGGCCAGCATGTCATAAAAGCACTCATTCAAGTCCTGGCTACTTCACTTCTGATCCAGATCCCTGCTAATGTGCCTGGGAAAGCAATGGAAGATGGTCTAAGTGTTTGGGCCCTACCCACCTGTGTGGGAGTCCTGGATTAATTATGAAGTTTCAGGCTCTTGGCTTTGGAATGGCCCAGAACTGGCTGTTTCAGCCATCTGGGGAATGAACCAGTGAATGGAAGTTCTCTCTTTCTCTCCCTCCCTTTCGCTGTTCCTTTCAAGTAAATATATAAGTAAATCTTCAAAAATAATTTTGAATTTTCACCTACTCTCTGTTCCATTCTCAGATAATAAGGTACTTTTATTCTTCCAGAGCCTTCCCTACACCTTTTATAAAACTACATTTTTCTAATTGTTCTCTGAAAGACAGTGGATAGTAACAGAGAAATAGTACAAGTGTTTCACACTTCTAAGGAACTTTAAGCCAAAGAATGATGGGATAAATGCTTGTTCATCTGTTTGAAAATGAGATTCTTGTGTTAAATCTTAAAAAATCTATAATATAGAAGTGAAGAGTAAGAGTGTGATAGCACTCTGATAACAAGCTGAGGAATGTAAGATGGTGGGGGGATGAGGAAAGGCTGGTTAATAGGTACAATGGTACAGTTTGGTAGGAGTAGTATGTTCTCATGTTCTATGGCACAGTAAAGCGAATATAAACTATCATGCACTGTATATCTCAAAATAGCTTGAAGAGAAGATGTTGAATTGACTCACCATAAAGAAATTATACAATTTAAAGTGATGGTTTTGTGGTGTTACAGGTTAGGCTGCCACTTACAAAGCCAGCATTCAATACAAAAGTAATGGTTTGAGGTCAGGCTACTCTGCCTTAATTTCAATTTCCTGCTAATGCACCTGGGAAGACAGTCTGTAACTGTCCAAGTACTTGTACCACTGTCACCCCTGTAGGAGACCTGAGTGTAGTTACTGATTCCTGATTTCATCCTAGTTCGGCCTTGGTTGTTGAGGCCATTTGGGAAGATCTCTTTTTCTCTTTCTCTCCCTCTCTGTCTCTTTCTCTGTCATTCTGCTTCACAGATAAGTTAATCTTTTAAAAATTGAAGGTGAGGTATATGCTAATTACCCTGATTTGATCATTAAAATCCAGTATATGAAAATTGAAAATTACATGCATAGTTATAAATATTATGTGTCAATAAAAAATAAAAAAAAGATAACCTGGGAATTTCCACTTTCTTCACATAACTTTTTTCCCTCTTATTTATTTTTTACATTTTATTTAAGATATACAAACTTAATGCATTTCATATATACAGATTTAGGGATATAGTGATTCTTCCCACTCTACCCTCCTTTCTACCAGCACTCCTACATTTCTTCACCCTCCCTCTCCTAATTCCATTCTTATTTTATACTAGGATCTATTTTCAATTAACTCTATATACATAAGATTAACCCTACATTAAATAAAGAGTTCAACAAATAGTATGAAAAAAAATTGTTCCTCAATAGTTGAGACGAGGGCTGTTCAAACTCATTGCATCTAAAAGTGGCAATATCACTTCTATAGATTACATTTTAGATACTCAATTAGTTACCACAGATCAAGGAGAACATATGGTATTTGTCTTTCTGGAACTGGCTTATTTCGCTAAGAATAATGGTTTCCAGTTCCATCCATTTTGTTTTAAGGGAAATGGTTTCATTTTTTCTAACCACTGTGTAGTATTCCATGGTGTACATATACCATAACCATATACCATCTTCAGTTGACAGATATCTGGGTTGATTCCATATCTTGTGAATTCAGCTGTGATAATATAGAGGTACAGATGGCTTGGTCATATGGTAGGTCTGTATTCAGATTTCTGAGGTGTATCTTTAATGTCCTCAAAAGTGGCTATACCAGGTTACATTCCCACCAACAGTGGATTAGGGTACCCATCACTCACATCCTCACAGCAATTGTAGTTTGTTGATTTCTATATGAAAGCCATTCTAACTGATGTGAGGTGAAATCTCATTGTGGTTTTGATTTGAATTTTCCTGGTGCTTAATGATCCTGAGATTTTTTTCAAGTGTCTGTTGGCCATTTGGATTTCCTCTTTTGAAAATTCCCTGTTGTTGTCCTTTGATCATTTCTTAACTGAATGATATGTTTTGTTGTTGTTGAATTTCTTGAGTTCTTTATACATTCTGTATATTAATGCCTTATCAGTTGCACAGTTTGCAAATATTTTCTCCTATTCTGTTGGTTGCCTCTTAACTTTTCTGAGTGTTCTTTTGCAGTGCAGAAGCTTCTCAATTTGATGTAATTTCATTGTCAATTTTGGCTTTGATTCCATGTGCTTTTGGGCGATATCCAAGAAGTCTTTGCCTATGCCAATGTCTTGCAGGTTTTCCAAAATGTTCTCTAATAATTTGATGGTATTGAGTTATAGATTTAGGTCTTCCATCTATTTTGAGTGAATATTTTGTAAGATGCAAGGTAGAGATCTTGCTTCATACTTCTGCATGAGAGATCCAGTTTTCCAAGAACCATTTGTTGAAGAGACTGTCCTTACTCCAGAGATTTGTTTTAGCTCCTCTGTCCAAGATAAGTTGGTTGTACATGTGTGGATTGATTTATGGAGTTTTTATTCAGTTCCGTTGTTCATTCCACGTATTTTTGTGCCAGGTCCAAGCTGATTTGATTATAACTGCTCTGTACTAAGTCTTCAAATTTTGTACTGTGATGCCTCCAGCTTTGTTTTTGCTGTATAAAATTGCTTTAGCTATTCAGGTTCTCCTTTGCTTCCATATGAATTTTGGAATCATTTTTCTCTATATAAGAAGAATATCATTGGTATTTCGATAGGTATTGCAACGAATCTGTAAATTGCGTTTGGTAGTATGGACATTTTGATACTATTGATTCTTCCAATCTAGGAAACATGAAAGATTTTTCCATTTTTGTATGTTTTTCTATTTCTTTAATGTTTTGTCATTTTCATTGTTGTCCTTGGTTACATTTTCCAAGGTATTTTTTTTGTAGCTATTGTGATTGGGATTGTTCACAGAAGTTCTTTCTCAGCTGTGGCATTATCTGTGTATACAAAGCCTATTGATTTTTGTGTGTTAACTTTATATCCTGCTACTTTAGCAAGCTCCTCTTTTTTGAGTTCCAGTAGTCTCCTAGTGGAGTCTGTTGGATCCCCTATATATAGAATCATGCCACCTCAAATATGGATAGGTTGACTATTTGTATCCCTTTGATTTCCTTTTCTTTCCTAATGGCACTGGCTAAATTGTCCAGGACTATTATTGAATAGTGATTATGAGAGTGGGCATCCTTCTCTGGTTCCGCATGTTAGTGAAATGCTTCCAACTTGTCCCTATTCAATAAGCTGCTGACTGTGGGTTTGCCATAAATTCCCTTGAGTGTTGAGGAATATTCCTTCTATACCCAATTTGTGTAAGATTTTTATCATGAGAGGCTCTTGCATTTTATCAAGTGCTTTCTCTGCATCTCTTGATCCAATCACGTGGTTTTTGTTCTTCAGTCAGTTTATGTGATGTAACACATTTTTTTTTAACTTTTATTTAATGAATATAAATTTCCAAAGTACAGCTTATGGATTACAATGGCTTCCCCCCCCATAACTTCCCTCCCACCCACAACCCTCCCATCTCCCACTCCCTCTCCCATCCCAAGATTCATTTTCAATTCTCTTTATATACAGAAGATCAATTTAGTATATGTAAAGATTTCAACAGTTTGCACCCACCCAGAACATAAAGTGTAAAATACTGTTTCAGTACTAGTTATAGCATTACTTCACATTGGACAAAACATTAAAGACAGAGATCCTACATGAGGAGTAAGTGCACAGTGACTCCTGTTGTTGACTTAACAATTTGACACTCTTGTTTATGGCTCTTGTTTATGGTTCTCTTTCTCTTTCTCTTTCCCTGCTATATCTTTTTCTGTGTTAGACATTATGGAGATGCTAGATTTTAGAAGGAGTTTGGGTGGATTCCTTTCCTTACATTTATTTTGAATAGCTTGAGAAGCATTGTAATTAGTTCTTTAAATGTTTTGTAGAAATTTACCAGTGAATCCATCAAGTCCTGAGCTTTTTTGTTGTTGTTTTTGGCCGGGGTGGGGGAGAGGAGAGTCTTTATTACTAATTCAAGCTCCATCTTGATTTTTGGCCTATTTAGGTTTTGTATTTCTTCATGACTCAATTTTGTTAGATTGTTAGATTGTATGTGTCCAAGAATCTATTTCTTCTAGGTTACCCATTTTATTTGCATACAGCTCTTTTTAGTACTTCCTGATGATTCTTTTTATTTCTGTGTTATCTGTTGTAATGCTTCCTTTTTATCTCTCATTTTATTGATTTGGGTCTTCTCCCTCTATTTTTGTAAGTCGGGCTAATGATGTATCAATTTTGTTTATTTTTTCAAAAAAAGCAGCTCTTTGTTTCATTGATCTTTTGTAATTTTTTTGACTTTTATTTATTTCTTCTTTGATTTTAATTGCTTAATTTCTCCTGTTAATTTGGGGTTGTTTTTCTAGATACTTAAGATGAATTGGTAGCTCATTTATTCAGTGCCTTTCTAATTTCTCGATGTGGGTATGAATTGTTATAAATTTACCTCTTAACAGTGCTTTTGCTGTATCCCGTAAGTTTTGTTATGTTGTATCATCTTCATTCATTTCTAGAATTTTTTTGGATTCTTCTGTGATCCACTGTTCATTCAAGAGCATGTTGTTCAGTCTCCACATGTTTACATATGATCTAGATTCTTTTTTTTTACTATTATCATTTTTTAATGTTTATTTATTTCCTTTTTTATATAAAGCTTTTATTTAAAGAATATAAATTTCCAAAGTACAGCTTATGGATTACAATGGCTTCCCCCCCATAACTTCCCTCCCACCCGCAACCCTCCCCTTTCCCTCTCCCTCTCCCCTTCCATTCACATAAGATTCATTTTCCATTCTCTTTATATACAGAAGATCAGTTTAGTACATATTACGTAAAGATTTCAAACGTTTGCTCTCACATAGGGACACAAAATGAAAAACACTGTTGGAGTACTGGTTATAGTATTAATTCACAATGTACAGCACATTTAGGACAGAGCTCCTACATGATATATATTTTTTAAATTGATTAATTATCTATGCAATTTACAATTTAACACCAAGTTTTTTTTAAATCATTTTCAATTATCTTTATATACTGAAGATTGATTTAGTATATATTAAGTAAAGATTTCATCAGTTTGCATCCACACAGAAACACAAAGTGTAAAATACTGCTTCAGTACTAGTTATAACATTACTTCACATTGGACAAAACATTAAAGACAGATCCCACATGAGGAGTAAGTGCATAGTGACTCCTGTTGCTGAATTAACAATTTGACACTCTTGTTTATGGCGTCAGTAATCTCCCTAGGCTCTAGTCATGAGTTGCCGAGGCTATGGAAGCCTTTAGGGTTCGCCGACTTCGATCTTATTCCAACAGGGTCATAGTCAAAGTGAAAGTTCTCTCCTCCCTTCAGAGAAAGGTACCTCCTTCTTTGATGATCTGTTTTTTCCACTGGGATCTCACTCGCAGAGATTTTTCATTTAGGTCTTCTTTTTTTTCCAGAGTGTCTTGGCTTTCCATGCCTAAAATACTCTCATGGGCTCTTCAGCCAGATCGAATGCCTTAAGGGCTGATTCTGAGGCCAGGGTGCTGTTTAGGACATCTGCCATTCTATGAGTCTGCTGTGTATCCTGCTTCCCATGATGGATTGTTCTCTCCCTTTTTGATTCTATCAGTTAGTATTAGCAGACACTAGTCTTGTTTGTGTGATCCCTTTGACTCAGACCTATCAGTGTGATCAATTGTGAACTGAAATTGATGACTTGGACTAGTGAGATGGCCTTGGTACATGCCACCTTGATGGGATTGTATTGGAATCTCCTGGCACGATTCTAACTCTGCCATTTGGAACAAGTCCGCTTGAGCATTTCCCAGATTGTACGTCTCCTCCCTCTCTTATTCCCACTCTTATATTTCACAAGGATCACTTTTCAGTTAAAATTTAAACACCTAAGAATAATTGTGTGTTAATTACAGAGTTCAAACACTAAATGATCTAGATTCTTGAGTTGTTGATTTGCATCTTCATTTCATTTTGGTCAGAGAAGATGTATGGTATGATTGATTTTGTTGAATTTCCTGACTCTTGCTTTACGGCCAGCATGCTGTCTATTCTAGAGGAAGTTCCAGGGATTGGTGAGAAGAAGGTTTGTTTTGCAACTGTAGGATGAAAAGTTCTGTAGATATCTCTTAGGTACATTTGGTCTATAGTGTCAGTTAACCCTGTTAATTTTCTAATTTTCTGTCAGGTTGATCTGTCCATTGCTGAAAGTGGGATGTTGAAGTCACCCATTACTATTGCATTGGGGTCTATTTCTTTTAAATAACCAGATGCCCTGGAATTGTGTGCATACATGTTATTATTGTCACATCTTCCTGTTGAATTAATCTGTAATGCCCTTCTTTGTCTCTTTTAAAATTTTTTGTGTTACAAACTATTTTTTTTCCTGAATTTAGGATGGCTACACCAGCTCTTTTTTGGTTTTCATTAGCATGGGGTATCTTTTTCCATATTTTCACTCAGTCTGCCTGGATCTTTCATGATGAGATGTGTTTTTTGTTGGCAGCAAATAGATCATTCTTGTTTTTTAATCCATTTGGCCATTCTCTTTCTTTTAACTGGAGAGTTGATGCCATTTACATTCAAGGTGGCTATTGATAAGTAATTACTTGGCCCTGCCATTTTTCCATGGATATTCCTATTGTTTGCTTTGGATTTCCTTTATTACTTTTACTGGAAGATTTTCTGATTTTATGATCTTTCACACTGTTGGCCACATTTCTGTCTTTCTGTGTGTAGCACAGCCTTGAGCATCTTTATATAAGGCCAGAGGAGTAGTGACAAATTCTTTCAGTATATGTTTGTTATACAAAGTCTTTATTTTCCTTCTTTCATAAATGAGAGCTTTGCAGGGTATTGTATTCTGGGGTTGACAGCTTTTTCCATTAAGCTTTGTACTATGTATTGCAATTCTCTCCTAGCCTGTAGGGTTTTTGATGCGAAGTCGTCTGTGAGTCTTATTGAAAATCTTCTGAAAGTAATTTGGCATTTCTGTCATGTGCATTTTAGAATATTTTCTTTATTCTTTACTGTTGAAAGTTTGACTATAGTATTTCGTGGTGAATATCCTTTCTGGTCATATCTATTAGGAGTTCTGTTTGTTTCTTCTAATTGTACATCCATTTCTCTCTCCAAATTGGGGAAATTTTCTGTAATTATTTCACTAAATATACTTTCTAATCCATTATGTCTTTCCACTCCTAAGACTCATATGTCGTGTTGTTTGATAGTTTCCCATTAATCTCCAACCCCATTTTAAGTTTTCTTATTTCTTCTTCCTTTTCTTGGTCTGATTGTAAAATTTGCATAGATTTGTCTTCTAACTCGGATATTCTTTCTTCTGCCTCATGGAGTATATTTTTAAGGCTTTGCACTGAATTTTTTTATTTGATATTGAATTCTTCCTTTCTGATATTTCCTTTTGATTTCTTCTTAAAATCTCAATTTCCTAGGAAACATTTTCATTCATGACATATAAGGATTTAATTTGTGGATTTGCTTCTGATTACTTCTTTTTTTACATTTATTTTTATTGAATGGTGGAGTTACATAGAGAGAGCCAGAGCCAGAGGAAGAAGCATAGGTAGAGGCAGAGGCAGAAAGAGAGAGAGAAGTCTTTTATCAGCTGATGCACTCCCCAAATTGCTGAAATGCCTGGGGCTGGGCCAATCTGAAGCCAGTCGCCAGGAGCTTCTTCCAGGTCTCCTGCATGGGTGCAGGAGCCCATGGCTTTGGGCCATCTTCTATTGCTATCCCAGGCCATAACAGAGAGCTGGATCAGAAGTGGAGCATCTGGCTATTGAACTGGCACTCATATGGGATGCCAGCACTGTAGCCAGTGACTTTACCCACTACCCCACAGCACTGGCCCCTCTGATTACTTATGAGTAATCCTATGATTAATTTTTTGAATTCTGTTTCCAGCATTTTGTCTGTCTCTTCATCTTCACATTCTAGTACTGAATTATTGTGTTCTTTTGGGGGCATTCTGTTGTCTTCCTTATTCTTGTTTCTTGAATTGCTGCATTTATTTTTAGGCTTTTGTGAAGTTACTTGTTGTTTTTCTTCTTCCTCTGATTGCTTTTATGTTTGGACTATGCCTCTGTAGATTAGTGGAGTGTCTGCTCTTTCATTGAATACCTAAAACTGTGTGCTGTATGTAGCCAGTGAGTTCTGTTCCCTGCTCCAGAGTGAGGGGAGTGCCCAAGGTTACACCTACATTGGGCATGGTATATCTCTTTTTTTATCAGAGGGAAGGCTTTGATCAGCTCTTTTTGTGTAGCCTCATGCTTACCTCTTCTTATCCAAGGAGACCAATGCCTGGGTGCTAGTCCCAGTGAGTGCAATTCATCACTGCTGCCACAAGAACCACATGAAGGACCTGTGCAGTCCTCCATGTGAGCACGGATCACTTATCAATGACCCACCTCAGGCAATCAGGGAGCCCTGAATATTTGGAGCCAACCAGTGACTATCCAGAGATCCAGCCACACCTTGTGCTCTCTCGTGCAGCAATGTCTCTACTGTTCCAGCACACAAGGCTCCCACAGTCATATGGTACCAAAGATCCACTCTGCCCTTCCAGACCTTCCCAACCATAGATTGGTGGAGATGCTGCTGGAACCAGCTGCCTGTGTGTACTCCACCCAGGAAGTCTAAGCCCTAGAGCCTGTGATGTGCTCGGAGTTTGGAGGAACCTCACTGTCCTACATGGGCACCCAATTCCCTGTCAGTCCTCCCATCCAGACTCAGATTTCGCCTCTCTGCTTGTTGTTGGACACACGGACACACGGACACAAGCTGGAATAGCTATTACAGATGTCCAAAATGATCCCTGCCCTCTCAACTAGTTGCAGCATACTGTTGTTGGGGCATCAGAGAAAGAGAAATGTGCACCTTTCCCCCCTCTAGTTGGTAGGCACACTGTCCCCCACAGAGCTCCAGGCTAGACTCATGCCATGCTGTCCCTGCAGCTTTATCACCAGTGGCTTGGGCTGCTATAGTCTAGTCTCACCTCACTCTCAAAAGCTGGTGCTGAGGCTCTTGGCTGCTGGGGTCCTGGGTCGCGTCCATGCTTGTGCATCCATGCCCTCCATGTTGATCCACAGCATCCTTGTTTCTTCCTAAGAGTTTTGACTTCAGTTTTCTCTCTAGCTCTTCCCTGAGATTGCACACTTTCCACTATTTTTAGCTATGTTTCTCTGGACTAGAGCAGTAAACTCCCTCCCCATTCTGCCATCTTGGAATCTCTACCCTTCTCTTCACATATAGCCTTTTAAAGTTATCCTATGAAGAGTATTATTTCCTCTGAATTTCTTAATATACACTTATTTTACATCAGATTTTCAAGGTAGTAAAATGCAGTGGTAGAAAACATAATGCAGTGGCGAAAGAACATGGATTATCAAGTGATACTATAGTTCTAAGTTTGAATCTCATTTTCATTATTTCCTAACTTTGTGACCTTAGTGGGCTATTTCAGCTCTTGCAGCCTCAGTTTGCTTTCAAATAAAAAGTATTATTAGGATTTTTTTTCTAGTTCACAGATTAAATGAAATAAAGTATATAAGATACTTTGCATCATCCCTGGTACATGTAAAAATTCATTAAACGTTTGTTGCTATTATTTTGAATGTATATGCTAATTTGGAAAAGAGGTAACCCCTATATGGTGGGCTTGTGAAGGATTCTGTGGCCTTTTTTATTTCCCCTTGAAATTGGATAATTCCCTATTTCAAGTCCTACAAGTCCTTTCCAAAAATACATATTCAAAGAAGACCTTGAATAAATGAATATCTGTTTGATGCATTAATGAATGAATACAACCTACTGCCTTGGTAGCTTCATGTATCAGAATGGCCTTTGGTAGCAAACAATTCTAAAATCTAGTTGAAAATCACAAAAGTTTATGTTACCCATGTTATATGTCCATTGCACATATGCAGAAGAGGATTTTTCAAAGTATTGTAGCCACTTAGAGTCATTATAGCATTAGCCATCAACCCATACATTGATAATCACCATGCCAGAAGAAATGTGCTATTGGAGAGTTTCTTGATAGTAAGTAAGTGCTGTAGCTTTGGAGCAACTTACATCATTTCCACTCTGAAATTATTTCCAGAATAAATCTCATGGCCTCATTCAATTAAAAGTGAGCAAGGAAGAGAAAGCTTACTATTTGCCTGGAGAAGAGAAGGATCAGAAATATTTGATGAATAGTATTAATTACCATAGCATCTTGTCACTGACTAATGCATCTCCTTTCTTTCTTTAGATTCTGAGCACATTGACTATATTGACCAGCCATGTTTCTGGTATATACTACTGCATAGCTGTAAACAAGGTTGGCATTGATGAAAGAAGTATTCAGTTCTATGTCTCAGGTAAGTTCTGACTTTGACAGGATGAAGTGGACAGAGCAGGTCTTGTATTCGAGATTTGTATATACTCTGGAATACTACACAGCATTAAATAAGATGAAATCCTGTTGTTTGCAACAAAATGGATGCAATTGGAAGCTACAATACTTAGTGAAATAAGCCAGTCCGCAAAAGGCAAATACTATATGTTTTCCCTGATCTGTGGTAACTGATAGAGTACCTGAAAGGTAATCTATAGGAGTGAAATTGACATTTTGAGATGTGGTGATTTTTAATAGCCCTTGTCTCGACTGTTGAAGAACAGTGTTTTTTTTTTTTCATACTATTTTTTGCACTCTATACTTAGTGCAGGGTTAATCTTATGAGTATAAAATTAACTGAAAATAGATCTTTGTAAAAATTAAGAAGGGAAATAGGAGATGGAGAGAAAGAAGGGTAGGAGCATGGGCAGGAGGGAAGGTAGGGTGGAGAGTGTCACTATGTTCCCTAATTTGTATATACAGGAAATGTGCATACCTTAAATAAAATTATAAAAGGAGAAAATGTCCATCTCCTCAGTTATCCCAACTATAGGCCTGCAAAGATGTCTATGAATCTGTTATTAACAGTTCATTTTAATTTAGGATGAAAGCTGAATTTTGCTGAAATGCAAATACCCTAGTAAGAGTAATACCTTAATTAATAATTACCCATTAGCACAGACCTTAGTTTGAATCTTGTTGTGATAACTTCCATTTGGATTTTAGAGTGATTTATAGTTTGCCTGATTCTCTCACACCGTCTTCTGATTTGCATCTTTAAACATTAATATAATCATAATAATACATATAATTATAATATATCATAACATATAATAATACATAATATAATTACATATAATTATATTATACATAATCAAATTATATGTAATATAATCATATTGTATATGATTATATTATCATATATTATATATTGTGTTATTATATCATATATTATATATAATTATATATAATATATTATGAGCATATATTATAATTATAATATATTATATGTACATATAATATAATTACACAATTATATAATTATAATTATAACCAATAATCGTAGATGAGAGATGATGATAATCAATGTTTAGGAATTAGTTTCTAAAATGTTATAGAAATTAGTAGTTTATTGTCATTGTTAGACATATTTTCCCTACATTTTAAACAATAACATTTTGATTATTCCTTAAAACTAGAGCATTAAAATTTGTTGTAAAACTTTTAAATGCTTGAAACTTACATAAAACATTCCTCAGTTTCTTTCATGTCAACTCTAGGTTGTAGCATTCTCAAAGTTTCTACACAGAAGGTTTTCTGAAAGTTTAAATGAATTACCTTCAATGATTCCTTCTTAGCTACATGTGTACATATCTCTTCAAATGATTCTTGTAAGTTTGTTGCCCTGAGTACTCTGAGCAATCAAGATATTTCTACACAGTAGAAACTAACTTTCTGTGGATGGACATTTTCTGTGTGAACCTTATATTTTTATTTGTTCTACCAAAGCATTCTGAGATGTTCATCTTGATGAAGACTGTATGACTGAGTTCTTCCCTGAGGGATGTACATGATGTCATTTAGAGGACCGATAATTTTGGATCCAGCTTTTCTTTTTTTTTTTTCAGAGATTTATTTATTTATTTGAAATTTAGAGTTACAGAGAGAGAGGAGAGACAGAGAGACAGAGAGAGAGAGATCTTCAATCTTCTGGTTAACTCCCCAGATGGCCGCAATGAACATCTGTTTTATACCTCACAGTGTGCCTAGGATCCAAAAATGGACAGTGTTACATCCCAATCCCTCCACATAAGCATGCATCACTCCCAGTTTAGGAAAGCTAGGGACGAGAATTCATTCTAAAGAGTATAGAATAACCTCTTCATATCCCTTGGGTCACACTCTTCCTCCCCTACCCACACTTGTATACCTATCCTGATTTCCAAGAAGTGATATTCCATGCCTTGCCCTTTATCATGAGAGATAAACCGAGAGGTACAGAGAGGAATAAACAGATTTGCAAGTACTTAGAAATACTGTGTATTGAACCCTTGTTTGCCAAAGGCAAAAAGGACCCAAATGTCATAGGTAGAAAAGTTCTGCTTCCCCAAAGTAGAGAATAATGGCCAAACAATGCATCCTGTTCTCCAAATTCATCACTAAATCACTAATCATGCACCCAATATTTTGAATTTAGTTGTGATTTCATATCTCTAATTTTGGCTTCCTTTCAACTCTGTTCTCCATGGTAACAGGATGATAATTCCAGATACTTGTCAGATACTTGTCAAATGCTCTTGCTTAGACTTAGAAATTGTTATGTGCCCCAATCAGCTTTATTTTCCTTGAGCACTTTGTTTATGCATCATCCATCTTTATTGTCAATGAATGTTCCATCTCATTTCTGTGGCATAAACAGTAAGTTGTACTTGTCCATAGGAAAACTCTGGTCCAAGCCAAAAGATGAATTCTGGATGAGAAATCAGGAAATAAGGATAAAATACTGGCTTTATTGATAAATCAGATTTTGTGACTTTGTTAAATTATTTTCCTTCTGTAGAACTCAGTTTTCCCATCTAAATTATGAGGAACAAAACACTAGAGATAAACTAATCCAATTGTAGTTATTTAATGACATGTGAAAGACTTTGAAATGCAACGGCTGGGACATAGGAAAAGAAAGGGAGATGGAAAGTTTGGTATGGGTGGAAGATGAAGACTGAGAAGATCTCTATCCGACCTTAGCAGAGATTCTTTCTTTTGTTACTTTGACATTTTATGGATTTTTCAATTTATATAAATATTTTTAACAGACATCCATATGTATATTCCTGACACGTTTACAGAATATTGGAAAATGGGTCTATGTTGCTTCAGATCACCGTACTCTTCTCTTGCCCATTTTGACCCAGAGATTGTCTTGACAGCTCCAGAAGTTTAAACCACAAGTGATAGAAGATGAAATTAAGACCAATCGGGCCGGTGCCGTGGCTCACTTGGTTAATCCTCCGCCTGCGTCACTGGCATCCTTATGGGCGTCTGGTTCTAGTCTCGGCTGCTCCTCTTCCAGTCCAGCGCTCTGCTGTGGCCCGGGAGGACAGTGGAGGATGGCTCAAGTGCTTGGGCCCCTGCACCCACATGGGAGACCAGGAAGAAGCACCTGGCTCCTGGCTTTGGATCGTCGCAGCACCGGCCATAGCAGCCATTTGGGAAGTGAACCAACAGAAGGAAGACCTTTATCTCTGTCTCTCTCTCTCTCTCACTATCTGTAACTCTACCTGTCAAATAAAACAAACAAGCAAAAAAAGAAATTAAGACCAATTAATTTTTTTGGAAATGCAGAATAAGTAGGACAAAACTTTCTTTGACATACTCTAAGATTTCATCATGCCCTGATTCTAAGTGGCAGTCTTAGCTGACAGTAAGTTCAGATGAAAATGAGATGTATATTTTCACAATAATTTTGTGGTTTCAGGGGAAAATTTACTATATGCGCAGGGGCATCTCTGGGATAAGGCATCCTCACCCTCATTCCAGCCAGCCCAGAGCTCAGCCTTTGTCCCCATGTTGCCCACAGCAATGGTTCAACCTTAGTGCCTTATCTAATTCAATTCTCTCAGCCTTAGTGGAATTAAAGGAAAGGGAACTAATGAAGACATTCCCCTCTCTGATGATACTCAGCAATTATTTTGTAGAATGATTTGATACTCCTTGAAAAGCTGATGTGGAAGCAATATGGATAAAATCCAGTTAAAATATTATTCCCACTAAACAAAAATGCAAGTCTTAAAGGTGAGGTGAGAGGAAGAAAAGAGAATTTAACATAATTTCTAAGTGACAGCAGCACACCCACTCACAGGAGGTGTCACAAACAGGCTTAGCAAGGAAAATTTGTGAAGATTGTCATTGCAAGCACAATGGCACAATGCTCCTGCCATCTCTTTTCTCTACTCCTATTGGTAGCACAGCCTGGTATCATCGAAGCACTGCTACAAACCTTTCTCTTCAGCTCTTGAGCTGAATCCCCAACATAGCAGGGAATTTATTGTTTCAAACTGTTTATTAGCATTAGCAGAATGGAACCTGACCAAGTGGTACACAGAAAAATAAAAATGTAAAGGGACACATATGCAAAGCTCTCTGTCAGAGAATATGCCAAGAGAAGAAGTAGAATGAACCAGATTTGAAGCCTTTGTATTCTGTGTTGTTCAGAATATAGACAAGAAAACCATAAATACACTGTATCTGAGCCTAACAGTGGGAGGCGGTACATGAATCTGTCAGCTTTTCCAGATATAATTAAATTGAGCATTCCAAACAGGTACTCAAACCCACTGGAAATAAGACTAATATGAACTCAGTAATCTCCAAACCCTTCTTTACCCCAAAGCAAAGTTCTAATAACAGCACTGGGACTTCTTATAAGTCCAAATGGAGTCTCAGGAGTTTTCTGATTTTCAAGCAGAATAGTGGTTTTTAAATGGCTTCACTTCTGCTCCAAATATGCATATACATACTGAATATTTCATAGTTTTGTTTGGTAGTTACAATAAAAATATCTAATATTGTATATTAATTTGCTAAGCTTGCATGTAATTTTATGACCAATGACAGATGGGTTGAGACCTGTACTGTTAAGGAATTTAGTATAAAGAGCTTAAGCTGTTGGATGCTAATAATTTGTGCTCAGCTGTACTTTGTCCCTTGCCATGGTTTCTATCTCAGTTGTAGCCCTGCTAAATACAAGGAGCCTGTGATTGAAATATTCACACCTGGCCTCCCTCAGCTGCTGCTGGCAATTTTCCCAAGGTTTTTTTTGTGTGTGACTTCATTTCTTTCGTCTTGGTCACAAAAGTTACTAGTGTGGAGAATTCCTAATATATCTTGGGTTTCACAAGAAAGAAAAGGGAGGCATGCTTCCTACACAACTCAGACAGGGGGTTCACTAGACACCTTTAACTTTTCCAGAAGCATCATGCATGGGAAAGGATTATTGGAGAATTGGGGTCAAAACGTATAGAGTGTAGAAAACGTTTGTTAATTGGCCCCAATCAATGTTTTAATTCACACAATGCCACTATATTTAAATTCCTTAAAGATCACCTAATTCTTCTTTCCTCTCTCTTCTCCCAGTGCTTCAGTTCTATCCACAAAATTTCCACCAAGAAATCATCTGACCTCAATTTGAGCATCTTTGGTGAGGGATAACTTGTTCTCTACTTCCTGAGGTATCCTGTTCCATCTTGGATACCCTTATTAGAAAATTTGTCCTTATATTAAATTTACTTCCACACACACTCCAAGTCACATGGAAATCACTACAAAGCCTGTCTGCTTGCTCTTCCTGAAGACAGGTCTTCAAAGATCTGGAAACAAAGATTATCCTAGCTTTTTCAGCCCTAATCCCTTCATCTGTTAAATGTAAGTGATAGTTTCTAGGATACACATCCTATGAAAAACCAAGCATTTTACTTGTCGAAAGAAGTCAGCTATGAATCCTCTGAAATGTCAACTTCAGATCATGAAATCCACAGAACCAAAAGGAAGAAAAATAGAGAAACTCAAACACAGCCAAAAACACTGACCACTGCTTCCTGCTAGGTTCACTGATTAGGTCAGTTTCACACATGCAGATAACAAAACAATTTGCTTGCCTCCTCCCTAGGAAATTTTGAGGATCAGTATCTTAGTCTGTTCAGAATGTTATAAAAAAGTATCAATGTATTAATCAGGTTTTGTTACTTGACTTTTTCTTCTTGAAGAAAAGGCTTGTTTGTTTACAGATTAGAAGTTCACAGTTCAGGATCAAGCAGCCTCACTTGTTTGGTGTCTTGTGGAGGCTGGCAATGGTGAAGCAGATGTGGAGTGATCACATTGTGAGCCAGGAAGCAAAGAAAGCACTAGTCTAAACTAGGTTTAAATAACCAACCCTCTTCTGAGAACTACCTTAAGAGGGCAAGCATTTAATGACCACCAGACCCATTTCTCAGACGCCACATTAGATCAAGTCTCTGTTCTTAACTCATCACGTATTAAAATAAGACTTCAGAGTTCAAACACCTTTCATGAGTTTTGGGAAACACGTTCTGCTCAGTCCATATTATTCCAATTCCTGGCTCTCCAAAACTGGTATTCTTCTTTTTTTTTATAAAGCTTTTATTTAAAGAATATAAATTTCCAAAGTACAGCTTATGGATTACAATGGTTCCCCCCCCATAACTTCCCTCCCACCCGCAACCCTCCCCTTTCCCTCTCCCTCTCCCCTTCCATTCACATCAAGATTCCTTTTCAATTCTCTTTATACACAGAAGATCAGTTTAGTACATATTATGTAAAGATTTCAACAGTTTGCCGTCACATAGGGACACAAAGTGAAAAATGCTGTTGGAGACTAGTTATAGTATTAATTCACAATGTACAGCACATTAAGGACAGAGATCCTACATGATATATTTTTTTAAAAAATTGATTATCTATGCAATTTACAATTTAACACCAAGTTTTTTTAATCATTTTCAATTATCTTTATATACAGAAGATTGATTCAGTACTGCAAAGTCTCAAAATCTTAACTCAGGACAACATTAGTTTGAAAAGTCTATTGTCCATAATTTGATCTGAGACTCAAGGCAAACTGTCTTAACTGTGAATATCTGTACAATCAAAACCAACTTACTTAATTCCAAGATATAGTGCTGAGGCAGGCACAGAGTACAGATTTCTACTCCAAATAGGAGAGACAGAAAATACAAAGGATTTATTGGGCCAAGGCGAGAACAAAAACCAACAGGGCAAAGATTAAGTCCTAAAGTTTCATGTTCAACATACTGGGCACACTGTGTTGGGGGCTGGGCTGTCAAAGGCTTGAACAGCTCCACCCTAGTAGATTTATTGGTCACAGCCCATGCTTCAGTTCTCACAGGGAGGAGTTTCATTTCTGTTGCTCATTAGGCATTGCTGTGGTGGAAACTGTATGAAGTAGCTCCAACCCCACATTTTTCCTTGGCCACTGCCTTAGTGGAGGCCCCTTGTGGGGACTCTGCCCTTGCAACCCATCTCTGTCTGGGCTCCCAGTTTGTCCAAAACATCCTATGACATAGAAGTGGAGGGAGTTGGTGTTATGGTGCAATGTGTTAGGCCGCTGCTTGCAATGCCAGCATCCTGCATCAGAATGCTTGTTTAAGTCCCAACTTCTCTGCTTCTGATTGATCTCCCCACAAATGTGCCTGAGAAAACAACTTAAGGATGGGCCAAATACTTGGGGTACTTCTATCCACAGGGGAGACCTGAATGGAGTTTTGACTCCTGGCTTTGGGCTGGAACAGTCCCGGTCATTGCGGCCATTTGGGACATGAACTGCAGGATGGAAGACTTGTTCCTTTCCATGTCTCTTTGCCTTTCAAATAAATAATAAAAATAAATCTTAAAAAAAAGCTGAAGAATTTACCGGTACATTAGAACTTTTGTCAAGCATGATCCTGCATGACATGGAAATCTGTGTATATTACTAGAACACTAAGAGCTTTAGGGAACTGATTATGTTATGATTTCAAGGCCAGTAACCATACTGAGATTAAATTCATCTCTTTCGAGTTATTTGCTAGAGTCCTTACTAGAATGTTTTCAACTGCAATACAGAAAATGTGGCCATTACTCATAGCATCTTAGAACATCAGTCAGTGGTTGTTCAATGCTCAGGCTAAGATGAGATTACTGAAGTGAAGTAGTTTATAACCTAAAGGATAAAGTCAAACTAATGGGAAGACAGGATGGATAGTCATGAGAAAGACTCAAGAACATCTCTGAGAACATTAATGTGTGTTTATGTGTGTTAGTTAATGTGTGTTAGTTAATGATGTATTAGTTTACTCTAAATATATGAGGTACTATCAGTGAACATTGGTTGCCTTCCTTACTCTTCAGAAGAAATCCTCAACCATCTCACAAACTTACTGATAATAAAAAGATATAAACAAGTCATTAATACAGCAAAATATTATGTACCTAATGTTATATGATATTAGAGAGAGGAGATGTCAGTTTTAGAGGGACAGCTGAAAGAGGCTTCACAAAGACGGAAGCACAGATAGCTGAATAGGTATGACTCATAAGAAACAAAAGTGCATGAGCAACAGTTATACAATTTGTAATCAATCAATTGACATTCATTCTTTCTACAAATTTTTGTTGAGGATATATGACGTGATAGGCACTATGTAAGATGTTTGGGCTGTAGCACTGCCCAAGAGATTTGTATGTTTTTCCTCATAGAACTACATTTTAGTTGTGCAAAGAAACACTGAACAAATGAACAGGCATTTTATATTTGTGTGCTAGGTACATGACAGAGAAAATACTAAGTGGAAAAACCACTTTTAAAAAGATTTATTATTTGAAAGGCATAGTGCCAGAGAGAGAGGGAGAGAGAGAGAGAGAGGACAAGAGAGAGAGTGTGTGTGTGTGAGAGAGGGAGAGACAGAGAGAATGAATCTTCCAATCACTGGTTAATTTCCCACATGAGCCACATGAGCTAGGTTGAGCCAGGCTGAAGCCAGTAGCCAAGAACTGCATCCAGGTCTCTCACATGGGTGGCAGGGGCCCAACTACTTGGGCCATCATTCACACTGCGTTCTCAGATGCATTAGCACAGAGCTGGATGGGAATACTGACATTGCAAGTGGCAGCTTAATCTGCTCTGCAACAACACTGGCCACAGAACATACTTTAACATGGGTGAACAGCTCATTTGATAAGACATGCTCTGTAATTGAGAATGTCATTACTGTGAATGTTCCAGAGACAAATTAAATCTAGATAAATACTAACACAACACTGAGGAAATCTTGGGAGATAAGAGTTTCGCAAATAGCCAGAAGAAATGATGATAAGATGATAAGATGACAAGCAGCATTTCTTTAATCATTTCATTCTGATCTTAACTCAGTTATTATGGAGGACTGCCATAGAAGAGTGCAATGAATTAAAATCTGTAAGTCTGAATCAGTACCCTCTGTTGTTTTTATCCATAAGTGAATCTACCCAAATTGTATAGCTGTTTTGGTTTAAAGCTCCTGTGAAGTTGTCATGTGTATATGTGTATTAGATTTAAATTTCACTATGTATCTTGGGGAAAAGAACATATGAATGGTAATCAACTATTTATTTATGATTTACACCAATTCTGTTTCCAAAAAAGAGATTAAAAGTGCTTTTGCATAATATCTTTCAAGTCAAAATCTGGGTGTCCAGAGTTTCATTTTGGCAGAGCTTTCTTTTTCTCCTGGATCACATCTGTGATAAACTGGTCAGTGTTACTATCTGATTTAGCGCTGATATATTACTTCTTTCCTAGGGGCAAGTATACTTTCTGAAGACATCATATTTTAAAAATCCAACAAAAAGCATATGTATTGTAAATTCCAAAATGAAAACTTATTCTTAAAGTGGCAGCAAGAAATGGCAAAAATGCAAATTTGAATCCCTATATTAAGTTTTGTCTTGTTTCTCCAATTTATTGAGTATATTTTTGAAGTGAAGTTGTTATTTTCTCCCATTTTGTTAATGAGGAGGAAACTGAGAGAATGACTGGAAAGGCACTTTCTAAATTTGACAATGCATGTGTTTGTATTTTATAATCAGATACTTACCAACTGTTTGATTCTCTATTGATAACATCAAAGTGGGAAATAGACTTTGGGCCAAGGAAACTATTTGGGCAAATCATTTCTTATCAGTCAAAAATGTTCCCTTCTATCACCGTCATAATAGGAAACATGCATACAAACATTTTCAAAACTCTGACCACACCTATTTGAGAATTAATTCAGAGCTGTACTCCATGTGTGGTCATTGGCAATTAGAATGAAACCAAGGAAGTGACAATGAAAATTCAAGTTAGTTGGATCTTTACAATTGAACAGTTGTCCTCAAGAGAATATGTCTTCTGTCTGCAATTTGACTTTCAGAAAAGTGAACAGAGAATGTTGTTGGATACCAGCTCATCTTGCCTGGTTTTCTTATGAGTATATTTTTTCACTCTTACAGATGTGGCTGATTTCGTGGAGGCAGAACCTCTGGTCTCAATGATTGAAGGCTACGATGCTCGGCTCAAATGCAAAGCAGCTAAATATATCTATAATCAGCTTGCTTGGTTCAACCCCTTTGGGGAGAAGATTCCTGTTATAGATACTGAAAGCTTCAAAAATAACTACTCCATCTCACTGACACTGGTGATTAGGAATGTGACCAAGCAGGATAAGGGGCAGTACAAGTGCAAGGCTTGGGCCCAGAGGAATATCACCAAAATTGTGCAGCGCAATACTCAACTATTAATTAGAGGTAGAACTGAAGGGATTTTTCTCAAAATCTCTTACAATTTGAGCCAACTTTGAGTGAGTTGTAGAGCTAGAATAAAGATTTTGCTTTTGTATTCCTTATAGACTGGGCCAGTCAATCCTTTGCTTCCTTGGGAACATTCCAAGGAAAACATCTTTAATGAATGTTAAACTCTATGATAATAGAGTTGTAGAAAACTTTGGGGATGGAGTTCTTTGTCCTGATACCAAAACTATAAGGAACTTCATTCTATTGCCTGGGGTGGCTAA
This sequence comes from Sylvilagus floridanus, assembly GCA_949820135.1. Lineage (NCBI taxonomy): Eukaryota > Metazoa > Chordata > Mammalia > Lagomorpha > Leporidae > Sylvilagus > Sylvilagus floridanus. The sequence continues at coordinate 86,851,448 of OX463223.1, forward strand.
GGAAGGACTTTTTAAATATAAGATTAAGGAATAACTTGAAGGACATAATATATACCCATCTTGCACCTTACCAACATGGATAGATGCGTTTTCTGTTCATCCATCTTAGTTTTTCCTGTGTGTGTTAATATTTCTCTATGCAAATGTCTGGTTAAACATGAGAAGTGAGACAGATATTACATGTCATATTTGTGATGACCTGCCTAAGAATCTTGGTTTGTTTTACCCTGGTTTCTACAGAAAGGATTGCTCCATTCATTATTGAGAATCTCACGAATATTGAAGTCAATAGCAGTGGCAAGATTGTCCTACATTGCAAAGTGGGTGGGATACCACACCCTCAGATTCACTGGTTGAAAACTGGAGTTCCTCTTCTCCCTGCTTCAGGTGTGTTTGAAAATTTTTAAATAAAGAATTATTAATTTATTTGAAAGGCAGAGAAGGAGGGAGGGAGGAAAAGAGGGAGGGCGGGGGAGAGAGAGACTGAGAGAGAGGCTGAGAGAAAGAGAGAGATATTACATCTACTGGTTCACTTCCCAAATGGCTGCAAAGGCCAGGGATGGGCCAGACCAGAAGCTGGGAGCCAAGAGCCAGGAGCTTCATCCTGGTCTCCTGTGTGGGTGCTGAGGTAAAAGCACTTGGGCCATCTTCTGCTTTCCCAAGCACATTATCATGGAGCTGGATCAGATGTGGAGGAGCCAGGACACTGGTGCCCATATGGAATGCTGTTGATGCATGCAATGGCTTTATCCACTACATCAAAATACCTGCCCTGAAGATTGTTTATTTAAGGTTTATTTATTTATTTGAAAGGCAGAGTGGCAAACAGAGAGAGGTCTTCTGTACACTGGTACATATTCCCAGTGGCTACAATTCCTGAGCCTGGTCCAGGCTGAAGCCAGGAGCCAAGGGCCCAGACACTTGAGTCATCATTTGCTGCCTTCTCAGGCACATTATCGGGGAGCTGGATGAGAAGTGGGGCATCTAGGATTGAATCAGTACCTTGATACAGCATGCAAGTATCACAAGCAGTGGCTTAACCCACTGAGCCACAACACTGGCCCCAAGTCTATAGATTTTGTATGGCTGTTTCTTTTCTTTTCTTTTTTTTTGACAGGCAGAGTGGACAGTGAGAGAGAGAGACAGAGAGAAAGGTCTTCCTTTGCCATTGGTTCACCCTCCAATGGCCGCCACGCTCATCCCATGGCAGGAGCCAGGTGCTAGGTGCTTTTTCCTGGTCTCCCATGGGGTGCAGGGCCCAAGCACTTGGGCCATCCTCCACTGCACTCCCGGGCCACAGCAGAGAGCTGGCCTGGAAGAGGGGCAACCGGGACAGAATCTGGCACCCCAACCGGGACTAGAATCCTGGGTGCCGGCGCCACAAGGTGGAGGATTAGCCTGTTGAGTCATGGCGCCGGCCTTGTATGGCTGTTTCTATGTCTGAGGACTCAAAAAGAGGGCCTTAGTTGGTATAGCTCTTTAGGGTTGGCTTGATTTGTAAACTATCCCTGGGCTTATTCAATGAAATGGGGGCTTCATACGTTCTGAGGCTGAACTTCAACTAAAATATCTCACATAATTATGGGTGGCATCATTGTCAATGCAGGAATCTTCTTTGAGAACAACACCCTTGTTATTGAGAGAGCCAAGAAAGATGATGAGGGGCTGTATCTCTGCAAAGCTACCAATGAGTTGGGAGAAATAAGCACTTCAGCTCTTATCACCGTGGAGGGTAAGTTGGAAATTACTGGCTACATTGGTGATTAGTAATGGATTTTGATTATAATCAGAATTCAAAATTTGAAAAAAAGGAAAGGGGAAATGAAAAAGTAAAAAAAAAGATGTTTGGCATTGTGGGTACACTGTGAGAGAACAGTGAAGATAGTAAACATCGGTACACACAAAGGCACTGTCTTTTATCCCTTCTGTGGCAGTGGACAACACATACCTTACTTTCTATGAGAGAGTATGTGGAGTAATATGCTTTGGAAAACCCAAGTTCAGAGCATCATACTTGTGAACTTGATGGCATTTTGGGAAATTCATTAGTCATTTCTGGGTCTTATATTTCTCATATATGAAATGAAAATAATGCCATCTACTCTGGCTATCTCTTACACGTGATAAAAATGATGGCAATGATGTTGGAATGCTTCCCTAAATACAAATTTAGAGCATTACAATTTTAGAACTCTTTTCTTGTAAAAAGTCCAAAGTGAGTAAAACACTTGTGGATATTTATAGAAATGTTTTATTTTTAACTCCAACTCTTGTGCTACTATGATGAGTATTTAACTGTTAAGGACAAAATTGCATGTGTTTAAAGAAATGTTACTGATTTGAGTAATCATGTTGGCATCTGAAAAGCCATTTTCCCATCTATCTCTGTTATTCCAGGGCATAGCAAACAAACCATATAATCTGGTTTAACAATCACGTCTCTCAGTTGTTTGAGGTGATGCACAGGTGTATTCACTAGAAGAAATGTGAAATCAATGTTAATACAGATGATTAAAGTTAAAAATCTGCCATATAATATGTTAATTACTTCGTATGGTCGCATTTAACCCTCTTTACAACTCTTTGTGGTAGATATTTTATTATTCACATTTTAGATGGGGAAATTGAGCCAATAGAGAGATTAATGACTTTCCCAAGGTCACTCAAATGGTAAATGGTAGCATTTGAATTCAGGTAGTGTAAGGTTCTAGCCCACACAAATCCTGGAGTTGTCCTTGAGAACTATCTAATGAAGCAGAGAATAACTGTAAATGTCTCATTTTTGCTTTCTTCCTTAGATAGTACAAACACAAATAGACATATCCATATATCATGTAAGTCTTCAGCTTATTCTTTTTTATTTATTTATTCATTTGAAAGTCAGAGTTACACAGAGAGAGAAGTCTTCCATTCGCTCTTTCACTACCAAATGGCAGAAACGGCCAGAGCTGGGCCATTCCAAAACTAGGAGCCAGGAACTTCTTCTAGGTTTCCCACACGGGTGCAGGGGCCCAAGGACTTGGGTCATCTTCCACTGCTTTCCCAGGCCATAGCAGAGAGCTGGATCAGAAGTGGAGCAGCACGGACCCGAACCGGCACCCATATGGGATACTGGCACTGCAGCGGCAGTTTTACCAGCTACACCACAGCGCTGGCCCGCAGCTTATTCTTTTGAGCCATCTAGTTCAGTTATCTAGGGATCTTTTTCTCTAACCCACACTCCATAGAAATTTCATACACACACACAGCCAGAAAGTTTGTAGCTTGAAGATGTTAGTCCTTCAGAAACAACAAGGAATTTGTAAAACATAATAAATTTCTCAGGCTTCCTTTCTTTGCATTGAACTAATTTTTCATTTAGTCAGTTCAGTATTCAACTCTTTTATAGGCTCTGAAGAGAAATCCAGTATTGAAGTCATCATTATTGTTTGCACTGGCCTTGCAGCTACGCTTTTCTGGCTTCTTCTAACCCTAGTAATTCGAAAACTACGAAAGGTAAGAAGAGAAGTTACCTTAGAGCCTTATGGATCACTCATGTGAAGTTTAGACAGCTTTGAGGCTAAAGCTGGCATCTTTTGTCTCAATCTCTTGCGAGATGCTACTGATTATCTAGGCAACAGAGTGTGTACAAGCTGTCTCTCTTTCTGTCTCTCTGTTTCTCTCTCTCTCTCTCTGTGTGTGACTGAAATGTTTAGGAGTTTTTACTGTGTACCACCTAAAATATTGGGAGCTAATACAGGAACATGTTTGTCCCCTCAGATTTTATCTCTTACTTTTATTTAGTGCAACTAATGCTGTCAAGTATCACTGTTAGGTAACTGCAATGTAATAGCTGTGTGAATGCTTAATATTCATAATTAAAATTATATAGCTATTTAAGTGCCATAACTGCTAATATGATTTATTTCCTTTTAAAATATTTGTTTATATATCAGTAATTCTATATTGTTAAGATAGAACTGTTAGGAAAAAATTATCAACTTCAGTATGACCTCTGTTTGCTGAGCAGTGCTGCAGATCCATGGTGAGAAGACATTAAGCCTGATGTTCCTATTGAAATGTGTCAACTAGACTCCTGGACTGAGTTGATAGATAGCTGTGGTACATATTCCAGGGCTGTCATGGGACTCAAAAATGTCCTGGTAGTTTAGCTACTAGGGACAGATTTATTAAAATTAGTAATTCCTAACCGCATATGATGACTGATACTTTTATTCCATTTAAAAAGTGCTAGTTATCAGTTTTTCTATTTTGCAATCAACTGATTTAACTCATAGTTTGAAAAGCACTGCAATAAATGTTTCTAAAAGTCCCTTCAACTAGTTATGAAGTCCTAGAAATCCATTTTCAGTTTCACCAGCACCATTAATTAAAGATACTATTCTTTCTTCAATGAGTGGTCTATGCTCTTTTATGTAAAACCAGATGTCTGTCTATATGTAAATTAATTTCTGGACTCTCTACTCAGTTTCATTGATCTATGTGCTGGTTTTTCTGCCAGTATCATGCTGTTTTTATTAATATTGTGTTCTAATATGCCTTGAAGTCAGGTATTATGATGCCTCCTGCTTGATTTTTTTTTTAACCTCAGGATCACTTTCACTCTTCTGGGTCATTTGTGTGAAGTCCAGAACTTCTGGTATAGTGATCCAGAGATCCAGTCTGCTTTGCAGACCTGGGGTTTGGGGCCATGCCAATTTGTCTGGTCCTGGAGTTTACTTGGGAAAGCTGTCTGAGACTTAGCTTGTTATCTCAAAGTTGAGTGCTGACGTCCCTCTGCTTCTGTCATGCTCAGGGTATCTATACTGGGTTCCGGACCAGAACTCTGGTGTACTTGGGGTTTAGGGTGGGATGATGACATTAATGTAAAACTGTAATTCCTATACTCTTCAATATGTGTTTCTCATTTCCATGCTGGGCTACAATCCAGATATTCTCACATCTGTTTTTCTTAGCTCATGCAAAGGCCTTTGTTTACATTTAAAGTTGTTTAAATTGATAATTCTACCAACTATGGGTAATATTATTTTATAATCTTGCTGTTGTTGTCTCCCTTTAATATTATTGTTAATTTTTAGAAATTTTTCGGTTTTGCTTGCTGCTAGCATATGAAAACATGACTTTTTAAAATAATGGTATTATATCCTGACAAATTACTATATTCACAGGTTATCTGTTAGTTTTTTTGTAGATTCCTTAGGAATTTCTATACTTATCATATCTGTAAATAGAGTTTCATTTATTTTCCAGTCTTTTATTTATATTTATTTCTTTTGTTTGCCTTATTGTGCTAATGCCACTAATACCGTGTCTAATAAAAATGATGAAATTAATTACTCTTGTTTTTTTTCTAGATATTAAGGGGTATGCATTCATTATTTCAGCATTATGTTTTCTATTAGCTGATGGTTTTTGGTAGATTGTTTTAGCATATTAAAGAAGTTCTTTTCTATTCTAAAGACAGGTTCAGTAGCAGTGTCAGGCTGTACCATATTCAAAGCTGATGTGAAAAGAAAAACAAAGAGTGGGTTTATAGTAATTTTGATGTTTCAATTTTATAGTATGGGTGGGTGAACATTTGGCACAGCAGGAAAGATGCTATTTTGTACACTCACATCATCTGTCAGAATGTCTGGTTCAAATCCCAGATTCAGTTCTTCTTATCCAACTTCCTGCTAATGTGTACACTGGGAGTCAATAGATCACAGATCAAGTTCTTGAGTCCCACATGGGAGACCTGGATTGAGTTCTGGTCTTCGGCTTCAGCATGGGTGAGCCCTGTCTGTTGTGGGCATTTCAGGAGTGAAATAGTAGATGGCAAATCTTTGTCTGTCTCTGTCTTTATATTTTTCTGTCTACCTTTCAAGTAAAATGAAATAAATAAATTTAAATAAAATTTGCAAAAAATATTGTCTGGATTACTGATTTTTTTCACAACACTGGAATGTCATACCACTGATCAGTACCCTAGTATTGGCTCTGTTGTTTGTCTCTTGGAATACTTTATGCATTAATTAGTTTTCCATTACTATAATAAAATACCTGAGATTGGATAGCGTTAAATAAAGGAAAGAGATTTAGCTCTCTAACAGTTCTGGAATTTCAAGGTCATAGTGCTTGCTCAATTCTAATGAGGACCTCACTGTGTATTACCTTGTGAGGGAGTGAGCACATCATTAAACAGAAAGCCAAAGAGGTTTATTGTTTTGTAACAAGTCTCACAAGAACTAATTCAAGGGTCCCATCAAAACTACATTAATAACTTCTGAGGGCAGCGCCAAAATAATATTGCACTAGATTCCATGCCTTAAAGCTCCTACCACGTCAACATTGCCACACTGGGGACCAAACCTCCAACACCTAAACCTTTTGGGGATATACTCAAAATATATTCAAACCACAGCATTTGGGTTAATGTCTGTTCCATCTAATTTTATTATAGCACTGCAGCCTTCTTAGGATTATTGTTTCCATTATATATCATTTTTCATCATTTTGTTATCAAGTTTTCTGTGTCTTTATATTTACATGCCATCTTTTGTAAATTGGATTGATTTTTGAAATTATTCTTACTACCTCTGCAGTTTATTTATAATTTTTTTCATTACTATCTAATTTAATTATTAATATGGCTACATTTGTGTTTGCTTATTTTGCTATTGGTTTTGATTTTGTTTTGTGAATTTCTTGCAGAGTGCTACTTTCACTATATGCAATGTTTGATAAATTCTGCTCTAATTGTCATTTGTCTCAAAGTTTTTTCATAGTTTGTTTATAATTTCTTCTTTAAATTTTAATTCCTTTAAAGATTCATTTATTTATTTGAAAGGCAGAGTTACAGAGAAGCAGAGGCAGAAAAAGAGAGAAGTCTCCCATTCACTGGTTCATTTCCCACTGGCTGCAGTGGCTGGAGCTGGTCCAATGTGATGCCAGGATCCAAAAGCTTCTTCTGGGTCTCCCACATTGGTAAAAGGGCCCAGGGACTTTAGCCATCTTCCACTACTTTCCCAAGCCGTAGCAGAGAGCTGGATGGGAAGTGGAGCAGCCAGGACTTGAACCAGTGCCCATATGGGATGCTGGCACCAGAGGCAGCATCTTTACCTGCAGTGCCAGAGTGCTGCCCCTATTTATTAATTTTTTAAAAAACTTATTTAATTCATACAAGTTTCATGTATTTCAAATATAAAGATTTAGGAACATAGTGATACTTCTCTCCATGCTGCCTATACTCCTCTCCCATTTACACTCTTAATTTTTATAAAGATCTGCTTTCAATTTACTTAATGATCATTGAGTTTAACCCTAAACAAAGTAAAAAGTTCAACAAATAGTATGAAGGAAAAAATACTGTTCCTCAACAGAAGAGACAAGGGCTGTAAACAATCATTGAATCTCAAAATGTACATGTAACTCTAACACATTACATTTTAGCTATTCAATTAGTTACCTTGGATCAAGGAAAACATATTTTTTTTTAACTTTTATTTAGTAAATATAAATTTCCAAAGTACAGCTTATGAATTATAATGCCTTTCCCCCCATAACTGCCGTCCCACCCCTGCTCTCTCTCCCCTTCCATTCACATCAAGATTAATTTTCAATTCTCTTTATATATAGAAGATCAGTTTAGGATTTTGGGAGCGGCAAGATGGCGGAATAGGAAGGGAGCACACTGATAGTCTGGGGAGAGACAGTTTAATAAAAGTGGAGATACTGCAGGTTCAAGGAAGAGTAGGGGAAGAAACAGTCACTGTTTCTCATAGTGTCCATTTCACCTCAACAGGTTTCGTTTTTAGTACTCGGTTAGTTGTCACCGATCAGGGAGAATATATGATAATTGTCCCTTTGGGACTGGCTTAATTCACTCAGCATGATGTGTTCCAGATTCCTCCATTATGTTGCAAATGACTGGATTTCATTGTTTTTTACTACTGTATAATATTCTGTAGAGTACATATCCCATAATTTCTTTATCCAGTCTCCTGTTGATGGGCGTTTGGGTTGGTTCCAGGTCTTAGCTATTGTGAATTGAACTGCAATAAACATTAAGCTGTAGACAGCTTTTTTGTTTGCCAATTTAATTTCCTTTGGGTAAATGCCAGGGAGTGGGATGGCTGGGTTGTATGGTAGGGTTATATTCAGGCTTCTGAAGAGTCTCCAAACTGATTTCTATAGTGGCTTCACCAGTTTGCATTCCCACCAACAGAGGATTAGTGTCCCTTTTTCCCCACATCCTCTCCAGCATCTATTGTTGGTAGATTTCTGAATGTGAGCCATTCTCACCAGGGTGAGGTGAAACCTCTTTGTGGTTTTGTTTTGCATTTCCCCGATTGCTAGTGATCTTGAACATTTTTACATGTGTTTGTTGGCCATTTGGATTTCCTCTTTGGAAAAATGTCTATTGAGGTCGTTGACCCATCTCTTAAGTGGGTTGTTTGTTTTGATGTTGTGGAGTTTCTTGATTTCTTTGTAGATTCTGGTTATTAACCTTCTATCTGTTGCATAGTTTGCAAATATTTTTCCCCATTCTGTCGGTTGCGTCTTCACTTTTCTGACTGTTCCTTTTGCAGTACAGAAACTTCTCATTTTGATGCAATCCAAAATGTTAATTTTGACTTTTACTGCCTGTGCTTCCACGGTATTTTCCAAGAAGTCTTTGCCAGTGCCAATATCTTCCAAGGTTTCTCCAATGTTCTCTAATAATTTGATGGTGTCAGGTCGTAGATTTAGTTAGAACTTTAATCCATTTTGAGTGGATTTTTGTGTAAGGTGAAAGGTAGCAAGCAGTCTTGCTTCATGCTTCTGCATGTGGAAATCCAGTTTTCCCATCACCATTTATTGAATAGACTGTCCTTATTCCAGGGATTGGTTTTAGATCCTTGATCAAATATAAGTTGGCCATGGATGTTTGGATTGATTTCTGGTGTTTCTATTCTGTTCCATTTGTCTATCCATGTGTTTCTGTACCAGTACCATGCTGTTTTGATTAAAACTGCCCTGTATTTATGTCCTGAAATCTGGTATTCTGATGCCTCCGGCTTTTTTTGTTGTTGTTGTACAATATTGCTTTAGCTATTCGAGGTCTCCTGCTTCTCCATATGAATTTCAGCATCATTTTTTTCAGATCTGAGAAGAATGTCTTTGGTATTTTATTGGTATCGCATTGAATCTATAAATTGCTTTTTGGGAGAATGGACATTTTTTAAAATTTAATTAATGTGAATTTTAAAAGTGCAACTTTTATATTGTTGTGTCTTCACCCCCACAACCACCCTTCCTCCCGCGGCCCTCCCCTTTCCCGCTCCCTCTCCCATCCTGCTCGTCATCGAGTTTCATTTTCAATTACTTTCATATACTGAAGATCAACTTAATATGTACTATTCAAGGATTTCACAGGCTGCACTCACACAACCGCACAAGGTTTAGGGTATTGTTCAACTAGTAGTGTTGTTTTTAAGTTTCAGAGTAAAACACATTAAGGACAGAGATCCTATGTGGGGAGAATGTACCCAGTGACTCCAGTTGTTGATTTAACAATTGGCACTCTTATTTATGACATCAGCAATCACCCGAGACTCTTGCTATGAGCTGTCTAGGCTATGGAAACCCCTTGAGTTCACCAACTCTGAACTTGTTATTCAAGGCCATATCACAGTGGAGGTTCCTTCCTCCCTTCAGAGAAAGGCGCCTCTCTCCTTGATGGCCTGTTCCTTCTGCTGGTGTCTGGTTCACCAGGATCTTTCATTTAGATTGTTTTTTGCCACTGTGTCATGGCTTTCCATGCCTGTGAGACTCTCATGGGCCTTTTAACCAGATCCGAATGTCCCAAGGGTTGATTCTGAGGCAGGAGTGTTGTTTTGGGCATTTACCATTCTGTGAGTCTGCTGTGTGTCCTGCTTCCCAAGAGAATGTACATTTTGATGTTATTTATTCTTCCAATCCATGAGCATGGAAGATTTTTCCATTTTTTGTATCCGCTTCTATTTCTTTCTATAAGATTTTGTAATTCTCATCATAGAGATCTTTAACGTCCTTGGTTAAGTTTATGCCAAGGTTTTGATTGTTTTTGTAGCTATTGTGAATGGGATTGATCTTAGAAGTTCTTTCTCAGCCGTGTCATTGCCTGTGTATACAAAGGCTGTTGATTGTTGTGCATTGATTTTATATCCTGCTACCTTGCCAAACACTTCTATGAGTTCCAATAGTCTCTAAGTAAAGTTCCTTGGCTTCCCTAAGTAAAGAATCATATCATCTGCAAAGAGGGATAGTTTGACTACTTCCTTTTCAATTGGTATTCCTTTTACTTTCTTTTTCTTGCCTAATAGCTCTGGCTAAAACTTCAAGAACTATATTGAATAGTACCCTGTCTGGTATCAGATCTCAGTGGAAATGCCTCCAACTTTTCTCCATTCAATAGGAATCTGGCCATGGGTTTTTCATAAATTGCTTTGATTATATTGAGGAATGTTCCTTCTATAGCCAATTTGCTTAGAGTTTTCATCATGAAAGGGTGTTGTATTTTATCAAATGCTTTCTCGGTGTCTATTGAGATAATCATATGGTTTTTATTCTGCAGTCTGTTAATGTGGTGTATCACATTGATTGATTTGAGAACATTGAACCATCCCTGCATACCAGGGATAAATCCCACTTGGTCTGGGTGGATGACCTTTCTGATGTGTTGTTGCATTCTATTGGCGAGAATATTATTGAGGATTTTTTCATCTATGTTCATCAGGGAAATTGGTCTGTAATTCTCTTTCAATGCTACATCTTTTTCTGGCTTAGGAATTAAGGTGATGCTGGCTTCATAGAAAGAATTTGGGAAAATTCCCTCTTTTTCAATTGTTCTGAATAGTTTGAGAAGAATTGGAGTTAGTTCTTCTTTAAATGTCTGGTAGAATTCAGCAGTGAATCCATCTGGTCCTGGGCTTTTCTTTGTTGGGAGGGCCTTTATTACTGATTCAATTTCTGACTCACTTATGGGTCTGCTTAGGTTTTCTATGTCTTCCTGGTTCAATTTAGGTAGGTGGCATGTGTCCAGGAATCTATCCATTTCTGATAGATTTCCCTGTTTGCTGGCATACAAGTCCTTGTAGTAATTTCTGATGATTCTTTTGATTTCTGTGGTGTCTGTTGTTACGTTTCCTTTTTCATCTCTGATTTTATTGATTTGGGTCTTTTCTTTCTTTAGATAGTTGGGCCAATAGAATGTAATTTTATTTATTTTTTCAATTGCCTCTTCTCTTTGCTGAGTGTTTCTTTTAATGTTCATAAGATTCTCAGCTTGATGTAATTCCATTTGTCAATTTTGGCATGATTTCCTGTGCTTTTGGATTCTTTTCCAAGAAGTCTTTGCCTATGCAAATGTCTTGCAGAGTGTCCTCAATGTTCTCTAGTAATTTGATGGTATTGGAATGCAGATTTCAGTTTTTGATCCACTTTTAGTGGATTTTGTTCAATGGGTAAGGTAGGGGGTCTTGTTTCATACTTCTGCACATGGATAGCTCATTTTCCCTGACCATTTATGGAAGAGATTGTTCTTATTTGAGTGATTAATTTTTGTTCATTTGTCAGATGAGTTGGTTGTAGATGCATGGATTGATTTCTGGAGATTCTATCCTGTTTCATTATAGTATACCTGTCTGTTTTATGCCATTGTAACTGCCCTGTATTATTTATTTTTTAAAAAGATTTATTTATTTGAAAGTTAGAGTTACACAGAGAGAGAAGGAGAGGCAGAGAAAGAGAGAGAGGTCTTCCATATGCTGGTTCTCTCCCCAATTGGCTGCATCAGCCAGAGCTGTGGCAATCCAAACTAGGAACCAGGAGCTTGTTCCAGGTCTCCTAAGCATGTGCAGGGGCCCATGGACTTGAACCATCTTCTACTGCTTTTCCAGGCCACAGTAGAGAGCTGGATAAGAAGTGGAGCAGCCAGGTTTCAAACCAGCGCCCATATGGTCTGCTGGCATTGCAGGCAGTGGCTTAATGTGCTATGCAAAAGTGCCTGCTCTTCTAGTATTTCTCGAATATGGTATTGTGATGCCTCCCAGTTTATTTTTGTTGTAAAAGATTACTTTAGCTAGTCGAGGTCTCTTCTGTTACTGTATGACTTTTAGCATTATTTTTGCTAGATCCGAGAAGAATGTTGTTGTGTTTTGATTGGGATCACATTGAATCTGTGAATTCCTTTCATTAGAATTAACATTTTGATGATTCTTCCAATCCATGAACATGGAAGCTTTTTCCATTTTTAATGTCTTCTCCTATAGCTTTCTTTAATGTTTTGTAGTTTTTATCGTAGATATTGCTGAAATCCTTTGTTAAACTTATTCCAAGGTGTTTAATTATTTTTTCAACTATTAATCTTATATATAATCTTATATATTATATATAAACTTGTATATTCTATATATAATATATATAATCTTACATATTATATATAATCTTATATATAATCAATTTAATCTTATATCCTGCCATTTTATCATACTCTTTTATGAGTTCCATTACTCTCTCAGTGGAGAATTTTAGATTCCATATTTATAGAATCATGCCACCTGCAAATAGGGATAATTTTTCATCCTCCTTTCCAATTTATATCCCTTTGATTTCTTTTTCTTGACTAATGCATCTGTCCAAGCCTTCCAGGACAATATTGAATAGCATTGGGGAGAGTGAGTATTCTTGCCTGGTTCTGGATATTAGTGGTAATGCTTCCAAATTTTCTCCATTTATTAAGATGTTGACTGTGTGTTTGTCATAAATTGCCTTGATTGTGTTGAGGAATACTATTCTATACACAATTGGCTTAAGGTTTTCATTATGAATGGATGTTGTATTTGATCAAATGCTTTTTCGACATCAATTGAGAAAATCATATAGGTTTTGCCCTTCAGTTTGTTAATGTGATGTATCACCTTCATTCATAAATGAGAGCTGTTTTCCTTTGGGGGGTCATGATGTTTTCCTTATTTGTTTCTTGAATATCTGTGTTTATTTTATGGGATCTGTGGAGATACTTGTAATTTTTATCCTCTGATGGCTTTTATCTTTGAACTGTGCCTCTGTAACTTATTAGAATGTCTGCACTTTTAGTAAATACCAAGTGGTAGAGGATTGGATTAAGATGGTGTAGTAGGGAGGAAGCTTGCAGCTCCAGTCTAGGAGAAGATACTTTAAAAAAAAGTGGAGATAGTGCAGTCTCAGGGAATAGTTAGGAAGAAAACAGCAGAAGAAACTCTACATATCAGAGGAACACAGTGGACCTACATGCAGGGCAAAAACACTCACATTACTCTCACGATTATGCCAGATCACATCCCACAGAACTCTTAGGTTTATTTCTCTCTCTTTTTTTTTATCTTTCTGTTCTTCAAACTGTATTATCTGAATTTTCCCATCTTCTAGTTTGCTGATTCTCTCTTTTGGCTGTTGCAACCAGTTGTTGCATACCTATAGTGAATTTTTATTTCTACTTTTGTACTTCTTAACTTTGAAATACCTACCTTTCTGGTTTCTTTTTGCCCTTTGAAAGTATTAAGACAGTTGAATCTTTTGTCTGGTAAGTCCAAACACAAGTCCAACCTTGAGTTATTCAAGGATAGATTTTATGAATTTATTTCCTGTAAATGATTAATATTATCTTGTAATTTTGCTTGTTCCATCTTTAAAATGAAAACTGGACACTTTAAATATTATAATTTGGTTATTCTGGAATTCCAACTATGCCTCATCTCTTAGGTTTGTAGTTGATATTTGTGATGTATTCTTGTTATTTTTTAGTGATTTTAATTTTTCTAAGTTATTTTAATTTTATTTGAAAGGCAGAGAAAGAGAGAGAGGTCTTCCATCTACTGGTTTGCTCCCCAAATGCCCACAACAACCAAAACTGGGCTAGGCTGAAGCCAAGAGCCCAATACTTAATCTGCATCTCCCACAGGCTTGGCAGTGCCACAAATAGTTGGGGCACCATCCTCTGCACCTGCACCCGGCTGTGCATACTCCTAACATTGAATGTATTCATTGCAAGTGTCGACTCAATCACAGTGTGAAGTTACAGTCTCTAGATTAATTACTTTTTAAATCTATTTTTGTAAAATCTGTAGTCTTTGCCATTTGTGGCTACTGATATCTGTTCTCCTTTAACCTTCTGGTCACCTGATATTTGAACATTTACCTTGTATATCTGGAACCAACTCAAAGGAGAAAAAGAAAAAATACTTTTCCAGTAGTTGTAGACTGGCTCTCTGTTGAGGCACTCCTTTAATAATTAACCATATTGTATATAACTCTCCCTTAGCCTTTCCTTCATGGTTCTGAAGTTCAGCCTGAGGTGAAAATTTAGTTTCTCCCCAGGCCTTTCCTGAGCATATATTCTAAATTGTATTCTCATAACTTGTTTCATATCCCAGTATATATAGTAACTTTCAAAAGCCCTTATTTCTTATGTACTTTCTTGCTAGATCTCTTTCCTCCATATTCCTAAGTCTTTCATTTGTCCCAAGTTCTCTCTCCTTCTTCTTTTTCTTCTTCTTCTTCTTCTTCTTCTTCTTCTTCTTCTTCTTCTTCTTCTTCTTCTTCTTCTCTCTCTCTCTCTCTCTTTCTCTCTCTCTCTCTCTCTCTCTCTCTCTCTCTCTCTGTGTGTGTGTGTGTATGTTTTCTGGCAAATACCTTTACCTATAAATTCTTTTGGTAAAGCTGCTGGTGAATTAATTATGTCCTTGGGTACTGTCCAAATTGGATGAAACATTTGTGCTACTCCCTGAGGGAACTGCCAAATAGTTTGCAACATACAACCATAATTTTCCATGAATAAGGTCTGTATTGATCCTTCTGGAAATAGCAACCTGCAGAAAGGTGTTGTGGCTACTGTTATGGTTATTGATAATGATATGGAGTGTTGAGGATGAGAGGCATGCTTACTCCAAATCAGCTTTTTCTTTTTTCAGCAAGTCTTCTCTTGGTCACCATAAATTTCCGAATAGATTCTAGGGTTTTTAAAAAGTTGGTTTTGACCATTTTCCCACTTTATTAATTGCTATTAGGGAGGAAGATAAGCTTAGAGTTTCCTACCCTGTCATTTTCATTGATATGAGTTTCTGTTATTCATTTTTTTTAAGTTCACATTTTTTAAAAGTGTATTTATTTACTTGAGAGTTAGTGTTACAGAGAGAAGAGACAGGGAGAAAGATCTTCCATCTGCTGATTTACTCATCAAATGACTGCAACAGCCAGAGCTGGGCCTATCCAAACCCAGGAGCCAGGAGTTTCCACAGGGTCTCTAATGCATATGCAGGGGCCCAAGCACTTGGGCCTTCTTCCACTGGTTTCCTAGGCTCTACTAAGGAGGTGGATTGGAGGAGGAGCAGTTAGGATATGAACTGGCACCTATATAGTATTCTGGTGCTGCAAGTGGATGCTTAGCTTATTACACCATAGCACTGGATGCTATTACTGATTCTTAGTAACTCTTTATGACTGTTGACCATTATCTGTTGAGTTGGTTATATTTATTTTAATTTTGTTCATGTAGTGTTATTTATTATGTTTATTCTCTTGACTTTTCTTTCTCGCTTTATGAGCCTTACTTCAAAGTAAAATGGGAAAATCCAGAGGTCTTATAGTGTATTAGAAAATCAGGGAAGCATAGTATATTTTTCTCTCTGCCTTCTGCAGCCCAGTGTGTCAGAAATCAAAACTGGATACCTATCTATCATCATGGATCCTGAAGAGATGCCCCTTGATCAACAGTGTGACAGGCTGCCCTATGATGACAGTAAATGGGAATTCCCCAGGGATCGATTACGGCTGGGTGAGCACCAGTATCTATCATACCACCCTTCCACTCTTCCTTTCACTATGGAATTGAAAATCACCCAAGAAAAGGTACAAGAAAAAGCTATTAGGATGCACTTGGGGTATTAAGTGCTGTTTGGCCCCATTCATGTAGGACCTAGATAATAAGAGATGTATTTCTAAGATAGTGATAGGAAGGTGAACACAACTATAAGTAAGTGGAACAAAATAGTATTGTGCACATAGCATGAGAATTGGAGTTTTTGAAGTCCAAACTGGGCAACTTTAGATAAAGCCATTCAATTAATATCCATGAACTCCATTTTTTAACTATAAAAGAAGATATTGATTTGGATATATGTTCTATTTGCACTCCATGGTTATTTTCAGAATCTTGTGAGATAATATTTGGAAGTGGATTTTACAAATTTAAAATATCACACAAATAGAAGAAATAGTTTACTATGGGATTTCTTTGACAAAGATGGCTTAAGCTATAGGGGACAGAGTTCTTTCCATCATAAGCTAATGAATGTCCCAAGGGGCATATTCAGAATTTTAATAACTAATGTTCTTATTAGTGAAATATATGACTAACAGTCTTAACTTACAACTACTCAAAAACTGTAATACATTTACTTAAGGAACCAATGTATATCTATAGACTAGAATGGATCTTTCCTAACTCAGATAGCTCCTTCTCTTGATAGTTAAAATGGGCTAACCTTTCATTCAGGTATTCCTCCCATACTTACTGGGCACCTTCCATGAACTAAACATGATTCTAGGTTCTAGGGATACAAGGGCAAACAAGATAGCCTTCACTGAGCTTACTTTCTAGTCAGGGTGATTGATAATAAATAAATATATGCTCTAATAGTATGTTATTTAGAGATAAATATCCTGAAGGAAAATGGCATATTATGTGGGATGATGATGAAAGCTCTGCCTGAGTATGTTTCAAATTTAAGAAATCACATGTTCACTTTTCTCTGGGATCTTTCCTTATTTCTAATTTGCAGTTCTTATTCCTTCAGGCAAAATCCTGGGTCATGGTGCCTTTGGCAAAGTGGTAGAGGCTTGTGCCTTTGGCATTGACAGAGCTTCAACCTGTAAAACAGTGGCAGTGAAAATGCTAAAAGGTAATGTCTCTAGTTCTTTGGAGGCCATTGAGGAACATCTTCAGGATTTCTTGGGGACTGATGGAAAACTGAACTGCAAAATACATGAGTTTTTTATGGTGGAAGGAGGTAGCTACAATTAACTTATATTGTCTAATCCATGTATTCATGGAAACATTGTCCATCCATGGAAGCATAAGACAATCATGGAACCATATATGAAAACCTATTTAATCTCTTTTTGTGTCTGGCACCCTAAATATAGAAATAAAGACTTGAAGTTTTAGTTGTTGGTAAGACCAATAGTATCTGGTTAACCATGGTATCTGGCCATTCGAATTCTTACATATTCTTCTATTGTATCAGTAGAAGTAGATGTTATAGAATATTATTGGGTAGTATATGAACTGAATTCTGCAGTGTTCCAATCTTAAATAGATAAAACTTGTATGTTTAAACATTCTAATCCATCTTATCCATAACCTTAATTCTGCACAGAATAATACTTAAAACAACCTAGGCAATTCTTCTAGGAAGTGACTCAGAAAAAGCTTATCACAAATAAGTAAATATCTAAGAGTATTCATTTCAGAATAAGGAAGTGGCAACATTATTGAGGATGACAGTACATAGAGCTCAGGGTACAGGAAGGTTATGCATTTGAAGGTATTATTTATTGTTTACAATACCATTTGGAAAGTACAGTAAGTAGACAGCTTAGTGGTTATTTTCTGGAACTTTTTTCCAGGATTCTTTTAACAGTAAACAGAATTTCCTATACTGCCCCTGCCTCTCCTAAGGGCAAAAAAATCCTATTGTGCAATTACTGTGTTTATTTAAAGCAGATTGTGCAACTTCAAATGAATGTAAGGCTTTGATGTCAGAGCTGAAGATTCTCATTCACATTGGTCACCACCTCAATGTGGTCAACTTGCTGGGTGCCTGCACTAAGCCTGGAGGTAAGAAGTCTTTCATACCTGACCCAGAACTGATATCTAGTCAACATAGCATCAGATACAATGTCAGACCTGATTTAAAGTGACCTTCCTGTACTTCATGTGAAGTTCTTTTAGCTTATAGACTTCCCACCGTGTACAGGATCCCCAGGATCTATGTTCTCTATCCCATACTCCAGGCAAAACTGTGCTATGTATGAACATGTTAGGGCTATGTATAATATTCTTGCTAGCTGAATACCCATGGGATCTTGGACACATTATTTAAATGGAACACATTTGGATGACAAGAAGATACAGCAATTTATTCATGGCAAAACAATGAAATCCTGTTAAGGCACGCATCAGCTTCAGTAGCATTTACTACCACAGCCTGATGAAGGGTTCTCACCCATTTACTCAAAACATTTCTTCATCCCCTCTCCATTTACATATTTGAAATATTTCTCTGCATTACATCTATTTTTCCTCTATTACAGTGGTGCTGCACTTTTTCCTTTCATTTAATATTACTTTAAACATTTTATATTGAGAGTACCTCGTGATTCTATGACAGTCATTAAATTGGGACTTGGACTAGGTTGATAGAAAGCAGTGCTGCTGAATTACACAAATGAATGAAACATGCCTTAATTTACACATGGACTGTGGTGTGGGCAAGCACAAGGCTATGGGAAACCTGTAGACAGACTTCACCCTTGTAGTAACACTATTAGAGGCATATAATAAGCAAGACAGTGGTTTTAAACGTGGGATAACATTGTGGAAGATGGAAACAGTTACCTGAATTAGGAAATGATCTAACTATCCAGCTAATTGGGTACCCCTTAACCTTCATCATTGAACTGTTAGCTGCTTCTGGTCAGGAGCTCTGTGTTTCTGATTTTTCTATCTTCCATATTATACACCTCAGGGACCACCACAGGTAAACTCCGTAGGTTTTTTTTGACCTTGTTTTCCACATTTGCCATCTTCCTTCTCCTCCCTCACCACCCAGCCAGTTGTTTCTGGGATCCATCACTACTGTATCAACCCAAGATATTAGTTATTGGATTTACAACTAGAGATGATTTGTGAGATTTTAGGAGTTCCCTGGTCAACAGGGGAGACCAAGAGTTGGCTACCCTTAACCATTATTCACGAAAACATGACTATTGGAATTACTTTTGGAAGGTCCTTTGATGGTCATTGTAGAATTCTGCAGATATGGAAACCTGGCCAATTTTCTGAGAGGGAAGAGAGGAGACTTTGTTGCTTCCAAGGTAGGTTCTCTCAACTGAAACCCAAACCCGAACCCAAGTTTTGCTCTTTTTTATATTTTCTAATGGTAAACAGAGAGAAGGGTGGGGGGAAATCATAGGCTATAAAATTACTGGTTAGAGGTAGTAGACTACATTTATGTATGTAATAGTGATATGAAATCTATGAACTCTAAAGTCCTATTCAATCCTGAAGTTTCACTGAAATATGACTCAGCATTCTGACATTTACTTAAATGGTATTTTTGTTTTGTGTAATCCTTAGTTTAAGCTCTGAGATCCAGAGTGGCTAGCTAGCCCAAGATGCCATCATGTTCTTAGTCTTCCACAGCCATGAGCCCTCTGTTTTCATCTTGAGATCTGGGTTAAGGCTTTTGGATGGAACGAAAATGCTGCCATTGTCCTTACCTTCCTAGAAGAAAGTCATTTTTCTCTACTTTTTAAATTAGTGGAAAACACTGCATCAGGGTTTTGCTTTATTTTGAAAATTATCTGACACTACTGAGTCATGAATTAGGAAAATAATTTCTAGTATCTCATCGTTTGACTTGAAGCTCTGAACTTAGCTAAAAATTCATTATTTCCAGCCACAAGTTCTTCTTAACCCTAATTTTAGCAAAAGAAAAGGTGTTAATGATACTTTTACAACAGAAGGTGTCTCTATCTTATGATCGCTGTTCCATTTTTGAGTAGTACAAAGTTGATGAATATGGCAATTTGATAGTCTTTGGTATACCACATGCCTGACTGTAGGAAGATCTGCTGAATTATGAGACAAGGTGACTTTCTTACAGTGGTCAGCTCTTGGTATTTTTACAGTCACCAGGAATGAATCAGTTGACATTATGATAAAAGGAAGAGAGATCCAGATTGGTAGCTATCACTCAGATTTTTCACAATATATGTGACCTATACATCTCTCTGGGCCTCATATTCCAAAATGAAAATATGGAATTGGATAGGATGGAAAATCTTAAGGTTTCCTCCAAATCTGAGGATATATTTGAACTTTCAGACTCAGCTCAATATAGAAAAGAAGATGAAGAGTATTCATGATTCTGACAGTGAACTCTCCCAGCTGTCTAAGCACCGTCTGCAGAGTGTGGCTAGCACAGAAAGTTCCACCAGCTCTGGCTTCATTGAAGACAAGAGCTACAGTGATTCTGATGAGGAGGAAGAAAGTAACCGCCGCCTTCTAGGAAGAGTAGGTATGTATAAGTAGGCCCTGCTTGCATGGCCAAAAGTCAAGCTACTAAGTGTTTGGGTTGAGATAATGAGGGCACTACTAGCAAGTCTGTGCCTGGGTTGAGCGAGGCCTTTCCAAATATCATGTGTCTTTCCCCATAGCTATTGCTACCCAACATTTAGGACTTGGCTCCATGCTCAGTTTACGCTTACATTAGTAATCAAAGGTACTTTATACGTATGATATTCCACACTTGTCTAGAGCTTTATAGTTTCCAAAGCACTCTTCCATGAATTCCTTCCTCTGACTTAGCATGAGATGATTAGGATGGTCATCTGCATTTTATAATGGAGAAAATTGAGACTAAGAATGGGGATAATATAAACAATTAACATATACTGTATTATATTCAAATTATTTTGCATATATTTAAAATATTAGCAAATGGGCACCAATACATTAATAGTATTCAGGAAAAGACTGTGGAGTAGCGGGTTGAATTGCTACTTGTGACACCAGCAACCCATTTGAATGTCAGCTGCTCAACATTTGGTTTAGCTACCTGCTAATAAGCCTTGGAAAGCAGTGGAAGATGGCCCATGTACTTGGGTGCCTCTCACCCATGTGAAAGACCTGGATGGAGTTTCATGCTCCTGGATTCAACCTGACCCAGTCATGGCTGTTGCAGCTATTTGGGGAGTGAACCAATGGGTGGAAGATTCTCTCTCTCTCTCTCTCTCTCTCTCTCTCCCTCCCACTCTCTCTCTGTCTCTCTCTCTCTCTCTCTGTGTGTGTGTGTGTGTGTGTGTGTGTGAAAAGTGATCTCTGTTAACTATAAGAGTGGGAATAAGAGAGGGAGGAGATGTACAATTTGGGACATGCTCAAGCTGACTTGCCCCAAATGGTAGAGTTAGAAATATGATGCCAGGGGATTCCAATACAATCCCATCAAGGTGGCATGTACCAATGCCATCTCACTAGTGCAAGTGATCAATTTCAGTTCACAATTGATCATAATGATAGGTCTAAGTGTCAAAGGGATCACATAAACAAGACTAGTGTCTGCTAATACTAACTGATAGAATTAAAGAGGCACAGAATGATCCAACATGGGAAGCGGGATACACAGCAGACTCATAGAATGGCAAATGTCCTAAACAGCACTCTGGCCTCAGAATCAGCCCTTAAGGCATTCGATCTGGCTGAAGAGCCCATGAGAGTATTTTAGGCATGGAAAGCCAACACTCTGGGAAAAAAAAAGAAGAAGACCTAAATGAAAGATCTCTGTGAGTGAGATCCCAGTGGAAAAAATGGGGCCATCAAAGAAGGAGGAACCTTTCTCTGAAGGGAGGAGAGAACTTCCACTTTGACTATGACCCTGTCAGAATAAGATCGAAGTCGGTGAACTCAAAAGGCTTCCATAGCCTTGGCAAGTCATGACTAGAGCCTGGGGAGATTACTGACGCCATAAACAAGAGTGTCAAATTGTTAAATCAACATCAGGAGTCACTGTGCACTTACTCCTCATGTGGGATCTTTCCTCAATGTTTTGTCCAATGTGAAGTAATGCTATAACTAGTACTGAAACAGTATTTTACACTTTGTGTTTCTGTGTGGGTGCAAACTGTTGAAATCTTTACTTAATATATACTGAATCCATCTTCTGTATATAAAGAGAATTGTAAATAAATCTTGATGTGAATGGAATGGGAGATGGACCGGGAGATGGAAGGGTTGTGGGTGGGAGGGAAGTTAGGGGGGAGAAAAAGCCATTGTAATCCATAAGCTGCACTTTGGGAATTTATATTTACTAAATAAAAGTTAAAATAAAGGAAAAAATTCTGTCTTTGAAATAAATAAATAAATAAATATTTTGCTAATATAATGTGTTTATATGTAAAATGCTAATACATATTTAAGAGATACTAAGGTATTTTTAAAATACTGGCACTGATATTAACCAATTTAAATAGATGCCTGATTTATTCCTGGGCTGAGGCAAACCTTTCAATTGCTGGATCACATTTGTATAGAGATAGAGTAAATGGAATGGCGGGGGGCACTTGAGGAGCTTAGGATAATAACTATTTTCCTAAGCAATATGGAACTATTTTAAACATAAAGGTTAGCAGAATTGTATCAGTATGTACCAATTCAACATTGGCCTGAATAATTGATTATTCAATTCAGCTGATTAAGAAGACAAATAAAAGTTAAAATCAGACCTTCTACCTCTTTCTATTCTTTCCTCCACTGCCTTGCCTGAACTGACAGATACAGGCACTGACCTTGAATGGCACATGTTCTATTCTGTCTGAGGTTTCTGCCTGACTATGGCATTAACTTGTGTTCATGTTCTTCCCTAGCTGGCTGCCCTCCTGTTTCTTCATTGTTCATCTTGTTACCCGTTCTGCCACAAATATACCTTCATGTTTTTTTCCTATGTTAAAGGCATGAGAGATATGGTACTGGTCTAAGTAAATCTGTTTATTGTTTCTGGATCTACTGTGTGACACTGAGCAGGTCATATCTCTATGCTTCAGTTTCCCTAATTTTACAGTTATGGAAGAGACTTGTATTAGAATTTTTAAATAGAATAAAAAAATACTAAAAGGAATAAAATAGTTAAGTTGTTCCTCGACAGTCAGGACAAGAGCTGATCAAGTCACTGTTTCTCATAGTGTCCATTTCACTTCCATAGGTTTCCTTTTAGGTGCTCAGTTAGTTGTTTCCAATCAGGGAGAAAGATATTTGTCCCTTTGGGACTGGCTCATTTCACTCAGCATAATGTTTTCCAGATTCCTCCATCTTGTTGCAAATGACTGGATTTCATTTTTTTTTTTACTGCTGCATACTATTCTATAGAGTACATATCCCATAATTTCTTTATCAAGTCTTCTGTTGATGGGCATTCAGGTGGATTCCATGTCTTAGCTATTGTGAATTGAGGTGTAGACAGCTCTTTTATTTGACAATTTAATTTCCTTTGGGTAAATTCCAAGGAGTGGGTCATGTGGTAGGGCTATATTCAGGTTTCTGAGCAATGTACAAACTGTCTTCCATAGTGGCTTTAGCAGTTTACATTTACACCAGCAGTGGGTTAGTGTGCCTCTTTCCCCACATCCTCGCCAGCATCTGTTCTTAGTTGATTTCTGAATGTGAGCCATTCTAACCAGGGTGAGGTGAAACCTCATTGTGGTTTTGATTTGCATTTCCCTGATAGCTAGTGATCCTGAAAATTTTTTCATATAGCTGTTGGCCATTTGGATTTCCTCTTTTAAAAATGTCTATTGAGGTCCTTGGCCCATCTCTTAAGTGGGTTGCTTGGTTTTTTTTTTATTTATTTATTTATTTTTATTTTTGACAGGCAGAGTGGACAGTGAGAGAGAGAGACAGAGAGAAAGATCTTCCTTTGCCGTTGGTTCACCCTCCAATGGCTGCCGAGGACAGCGCGCTGCGGCCGGCGCACCGCGCTCATCCGATGGCAGAAGCCAGGTGCTAGGTGCTTATCCTGGTCTCCCATGGGGTGCAGGGCCCAAGCACTTGGGCCATCCTCCACTGCACTCCTGGGCCACAGCAGAGGGCTGGCCTGGAAGAGGGGCAACTGGGACAGAATCTGGCACCCAGACCGGGACTAGAACCCGGTGTGCTGGCGCCGCAAGGCGGAGGATTAGCCTGTTGAGCCACGGCGCCGGCCTAAGTGGGTTGCTTGTTTTGTTATTGTGGAGTTTCTTGATCTCTTTGTAGTTTCTGGTTAGTAATCCGTTGTTGGTTGCATAATTTGCAAATATTTTTCCCATTCTGTATGATGCCTCTTCACTTTCCTGACTGCTGCTTTTGCCGTAAGGAAACTTCTCAATTTGATGTAATCTCAATTTTCATTTTTGGCTTTGACTGCCTGTGCCCCTGAGGACTTTTCCAAGAAGTCTTTGCCTGTGCCTATATCTAGCAAGATTTCTGATGTTCTCTAATAATTGGATAGTGTCAGGTCGTAGATTTAGATCTTTATCCATGTGAGTGGATTTTTGTGTAAGGTGTAAGGTGGGGGTCTTGCCTCATGATTCTGCATGTGGAAATCTAGTTTTCCCAGCACCATTTGTTGAGTAGACTATCTTTACTCCAGGGATTGGTTTTGGATCCTTCATCAAATATAAGTTGGCCATGGATGTTTGGATTGATTTCTGGTGTTTCTGTTCTGTTCCTTTGGTCTATCCATCTGTTTCTGTACCAGTACCATGCTGTTTTGATAACAACTGCCGTGTAGTATGTCCTCAAATCTGGTATTGTGATGCCTCTGGCTTTGTTTTTGTTGTACAAAATTGTTTTAGCTATTTGAGGACTCCTGTGTCTCCATATGAATTTCAGCATCATTTTTTCTAGATTTGAGAAGAATGTCTTTGGTATCTTGATTGGTATTGCATTGAATCTATAAACTGCTTTTTGGAGAATGGACATTTTGATGATATTGATTCTTCCAATCCATGAGCATGGAAGATTTTTCCATTGTTTGGTATCCTCTTCTATTTCTTTCTTTAAAATTTTAAAATTCTCATTGTAGAAATCTTTAATGTCCTTGGTTAAATTTATTCCAAGGTTTTTGAATGTTTTTGTAGCTATTGTGAATGGGATTGATCTTAGCAGTTCTTTCACAGCTGAGGAATTGCCTGTGTATTCAAAGGCTGTTGATTGTTGTGCATTGATTTTATGTCCTGCTACTTTTCCAAACTCTTCTATGACTATGAGTTCCAATAGTCTCTTAGTAGAGTTCTTTGGCTCCCCTAAATAAAGAATCATATCATCTGCAAAGAGGGATAGTTTGAGTTCTTCCTTCCCAATTTGTATCCCTTTACTTTCTTTTTCTTGCCTAATAGCTCTGGCTAAAACTTCAAGAACTATATTGAAGAGCAATGGTGAGAATGGGCATCCTGTCTGTTACCAGATCTCAGTGGAAATGCTTCCAACTTTCCCATTCAATAGGAATCTGGCCATGGGTTTTTCATAAATTGCTTTTATTATATTGAGGAATGTTCCTTCTATAGCCAATTTGCTTAGAGTTTTCATCATGAAAGGGTGTTGTATTTTATCAAACGCTTTCTCGGTGTCTATTAAGATAATCATATGGTTTTTCTTCTGCAGTCTGTTAATGTGGTGTATCACATTGATTGATTTGAGAACATTGAACCATCCCTGCATACCATGGATAAATCCCACTTGATCTGGGTGGTTGATCTTTCTGATGTGTTGTTGCATTCTATTGGCGAGAATATTATTGAGGATTTTTGCATGTATGTTTATCAAGGAAACTGGTCTGTAATTCTCTTTCAATGCTGCTTCTTTTTCAGGTTTTGGAATTAAGGTCATGGTGGCTTCATAGAAAGAATTTGGGAGGATTCCCTTTGTTTAGATTTTTTTAAATAGTTTGAGAAGAATTGGAGTTAGTTCTTCTTTAAATGTCTGGTAGAATTCAGCAGTGAATCTATCCAGTCCTGGGCTTTTCTTTGTTGAGAAAGCCTTTATTCCTGATTCAATTTCTGACTTGGTTATGGATCTGTTTATGTTTTCTGTGTCTTCATGGTTCAAATTAGGTATGTTGTATGTGTCCAGGAATCTATCCATTTCTGATAGATTTCCCTGCTTGCTCGCATACAAACATGCCAGGGGATTCCAATTCAATCCCAACAAGGTGGCATGTACCAAATGCCTCCTTAATTGTTTAAGTGATCAGGTTAAGTTCATAATTGATCTAAAAGATAGGATTAATTGTCAAAGGGATTACATAAATAAGACCAGTGTCTGCAAATAATAATTGATAGAATTAAAAAGGAAAGGAGATCCTACATGGGAAGCAGGATATACAGCAGACTCCTAGATGGCAAATGCCGTAAACAGCACTCTGGCCTCAGAATCAGCCCTTAAGGCATTCAGTTCTGTCTAAAAGTCCCATGAAATTTCGCAGGCATGGAAAGCCAAGACACTGTGGCAAAAAAGAGAAAGATCTCTGTGAATAAGATCTTAGTGGAAAGAACGTGCCATCAAAGAAGGAGTTTCCTATCTCTGAAGGGAGAAGAGAACTTCCACTTTGACTATGGACTTGTCTAAATAAGATCAGAGTTTGCAAACTCAAGAGTCTTCCATAGCCTTAGCAGCTCATGACAGGAGCTTTGGGTGATTACTGATGTCATAAATAAGACTGTTAATTTTTAAATCCACATTGGGAGCTGCTGTGCACCTACTCCCCATGTAGGATCTCTGTCCTTAATGTGTTGTACTATGTGAATTAACGTTAAAACTACTACTGAAACAGTACTCTATACTTTGTGTGTCTGTGTGGATGCAGTCTGTTGAAATCTTTACTTAGTATATACTAAGTTGATCTTCTGTATATAAGGATAATTAAAAATGAATTTTGATGAAGAATGTGATGGGAGAGGTAGTGGGAGATGGGATGGTTGCTATAATCCAAAAGTTGTACTTTGGAAATTTATATTTATTAAATAAAAGTTAAAAAAGATTTTATTTATTTATTTGGGAGCTGGTGTTGCAAACAATGAGAGAGAGAGACAGAGAGAAATGTTTTCCTTCAGTTGGTTCACTCCCCAGATGACCACAATGGCCAGAGCTGTGCTGATCGAAGCCAGGAACCGTGTGCCTCTTCCTGGTCTCCCACGTGGGTGCAAGACCTCAAATACTTGGGTCATCCTCTACTGCTTTCCCAGGCCATAGCAGAGAGCTGGATTGGAAGAAAGGCAGCTGGGACTAAAACCAGCTGAGGGTTAACCTGCTGTGCCATAGTACCAGCCCCAACCCTCAGTTTGACTGTCAAGGAACTTTTTTTTTAATTTTTACTTTCATTTTTGTATTTTTTATTTTCTCTTCTTCATACTATATGTTGAACTCTTAACAGAGTTAAACATATATATATATATATATATATATATATATATAATAAAATGAAAATTAATATCTGTAAAAAAATGAGGGACTAAGATAGGGATGAGGAAGTTTTTATCTGCAAAGCTGTAAAGTACCATCTTAATTGTTAAAGTGATCATATTAAGTGTAAAAGTGAACATATAGGTAGGATTATGTGTTAAAGAGACCATATGAATAGTATCAAGTGCCTGGTAATAATAACAGAATTAAAAAGGACGGAATTGTCCAGCATGGGAAGCAGTCCACACAGCAGACTCATAGAATGACAATCACTCTAAGTAATACTCTGACCTCAGAATCAGCCCCTAAAGTATTTGGATGTGGCTGAAAAGCCCACTAGAGCAATTCAGGCTTGGAAAGCCAAGACAGTGTGGCGAAAAATATCTTACATGAAGGATCTCTGTGAATGAGTCCCCAGTAGAAAGAAGAAGCCATCAAAGAAGGATGCATTTTTCTCTCAAGGGAGGAGAGAACTTCATTTTGCTTATGCTCTTGTCTAAATCCTGATGGACTTTGTAGTCCAAATGCTTCCATAGCATTTGCAGTTCATGGCAAGAGCCTCGGGTGATCACTGGCATCATAAATAAAATCGTTAATTGTTAAATTAACAACAGAAGTCACTTTGTACTTACTCCCCAATAGGACCTCTGTCCTTATGAGTTGTACTATGAGAATTAACTGCAAAACTTGTTCTCAAACAGTATTTTTAAAGTTATGTGTTTATGTGTACAGACTGTTAAAATATTTACTTAGTATAGTGTTGGTCCTCTGTATATAAAGTTAATTAAAATGAATCTTAATGAAGAATGGGATGGGAGAGGAAATAGGTGGTGGGCCGGAAGTGGGAGTGGGGGTGTGGGTATGGGGAGAAAAACCACTGTATTCTTAAAATTGTACCTATGAAAATTGGATTCATTAAATAAAAACTTTAAAAATAAAAATAAAAGTGCATAAAAAAGAATTTTTAAAAGATCTAATCCTACTGTCATTATCGCATAA
Source organism: Sylvilagus floridanus (assembly GCA_949820135.1). Lineage (NCBI taxonomy): Eukaryota > Metazoa > Chordata > Mammalia > Lagomorpha > Leporidae > Sylvilagus > Sylvilagus floridanus. The sequence continues at coordinate 86,879,700 of OX463223.1, forward strand.
AGTTGGAAAATGCAGAAGGAATTTCTGTGGACATTACATTGATTGACAGAAATTGAAGGAAAGCAATCTAGTGATGCGTAGAGCAAATACATGATGACCATACATTTTGGTTGTGATTCAGACTTCTTGTCACCATGAATAATGGATAAAATTCCAAACTTTGACATCCAAAAATCATCTTCTGTATTCCCTCCTGCACCCAGAAGAGGCAAGGAAATCTGGACAAACCATGTATTCTTTTCTGGAAGAAAATACATAATGAACAAATAACAGTTAAGATATGAGCTGTGGAATCCACGGAGACAGCCTTGTAAATTATTTTGATTCACAAGGAGATATGCTCATCACTTAAAAACACAGTGTCTTAGTTCAGTAAAGCACATTGAGTTCTGTTGTCAAAAGCTTTGCCCCAATCTGTAAAGTTTAGTAGAAACCATTTCTCTTCAGATCTCTCTACCACTACCTCTTTTAGACTTGTGGGGTATTTGTTTCAACCACTGGCCTTCCACAGCTGTTTCTACTCTTCTGTAGATTTGGATGATCTCTACAAGCACCCCCTCACCTTGGAGGACCTGATCTGCTATAGCTTCCAAGTAGCAAAGGGCATGGAGTTCCTTGCTTCTAGAAAAGTGAGTATCTACTCCTCATTTTCTTTCATCCTTATTAACTGGGGGAGGGGGCACAGAGAGTGAATTTCCATGACACCATTCTCCATGGTAGATAATTTTTTCCTATAATCCTCTCTCATACTTATTACTCTCCCTCTTTATAATTGCTCTTTGAGAAATTTACATACACTAACCTTAGAGACAGCTATTCATCTGCCTACTTGCAATTGTTATAGACTTACTTATCAAGCTCAAATACAGTAGATGGCTGTAATATATAGATTTAAGCAGTTTATTGTGTATGCTATTGTATATTGGAATGTAATTAATTTAACAAAGAAATTTCTATAGAATGTACATTTTGCTAATACCTGGAGTTACAGGTATGAAGGATAAAAATACTCTTTCCTCAGAATCCAGGGAGGAAGATAAATAGTACATATAACAAAATATGCTAGATCCTATGGTAGAAGTATGAAACAATTGCTTTATGACTTACAGAAAAGGGGAAATGGGAAATCTGTGAAGATTTCTCAAAAGAAGTTATAGTTAAATAATATTATGAAGACATGAAAAATTTAGAATATAAATGCATGATGATGAGTGAGAATCGATATAGTTAAAGAAAGAACTTGACACAGATTGTGGAAGGCTTTGAATTACATGCTAAGAAACTGATTTCTAGTTTTCACAAAATAAAATTTTTAATTAGGAATTTCACCAGCTTAAAGTTGATGCTTTGGGAATTGAATTTTGATAGCCAGAGTAGAACATAGACTAATCCATGGGGCTGGCATAGAAGCAGGGAGAGTGGTTAAGAAACCATTGCATTTGCCCAGATGAGAGAAAAGAATCTTTGTACCTCAGGACACTAGCAGTGGAATACAAGAGAGGGGTTAGATCTAGGGTAATACAGTTACTTAGTGTGCAAGGGGAAAAACATGCTACTTGCAGCTAAATGACAGCTATAACTTCAGTGATACTGTCTACCTAGGCAAATTTCAAAATGCAGCAATTCATCTGTATCTTCATAAATATTAGGTTAAAACTTTTATTTGAGACTAGGCAACTCTAACATACTTTCCTTGTTTGCTCTCATTGCTTTTCACCTCCACACTCATTGTTAAGTCTCTCTCATAGCTGAGAATCTGTTAACTTGAACCATTGCAGAGCCAACTTTCTCCCTTTGCTTTAGTGCATTCATCGAGACTTGGCTGCTCGGAACATCCTTCTAGCTGATAACAATGTTGTGAAGATCTGTGATTTCGGTTTGGCTAGAGACATCTACAAAGACCCTGACTATGTCTGGAAAGGAGATGTAAGTTCAAGGTTCCTTGAAACAAAGCACCAAGCTCAAGATCTTTGGTTCTGTTGAGGTTATGGTCTCTATTCTCATGGTTCTATCCTATCTTGGTTTTCTAGGCAAGACTCCCACTTAAGTGGATGGCACCAGAAGCCATTTTTGACAAAGTTTATACCACCCAGAGTGATGTGTGGTCCTTTGGAGTCTTGCTTTGGGAAATATTCTCTCTGGGTAAGTGTGTCTGTTTCTGGTCACCCATCTCCACTCTTAATTACAGCTGCTGTTATGACAGAACTCTTAAAAAACAGAAATTGCAGCAATATTGTGACCATCTTGAATATCAACGACTTAGAAAATGTCTTCTAGATTTTCCAAATTTACTGAATGTGAGCAATCAGATGAGAGTAATGGTATTGAGAATCTCACTTTATCTCACTTATCTCTGTGTTGTCATAGGGATGCATAATTTTGTAATCTCTTTATCTCTTGTAAACTAGGATTCAGACTTGAGAGATGTACTTTTATTTAATCATCACCTATAAAAGATTTTTAAATTGTTTTTCATTTCTCAACTTAAAATTCACTCACAGCCTATATTTTTTTTGAATTTATTTCCCAAATCAGTGACAGGTGACCACACTAAGTGTTTATTACATTCCTTGGTTGTTCTTAAGACCTTAGAACAGAATCATGTCATAAGTTAAAAAGGTGATATGATAAGAGCTTTCAGAGACATCAAACAACAGTTTCCTATATTGAACACATGCTCTTCCCATATTAGATTGAAATATGGGTAACATCTCAGCAAAATCACTGAACTATAGATAAACATAATAATTAAAAGCATGGAGCCATTCTTATGGGTTGTTTATTCCATGGACATGAATGAGATGTGTGTCTTTTCTTGTATACCAGGTGCCTCACCATACCCAGGAGTACAAATAGATGAAGACTTCTGCCGTCGGCTTAAAGAGGGAACACGAATGAGATCTCCTGAATATTCCACCCCGGAAATGTCAGTTCTCCTTCAGATTAAGAGTAACCAAATTAGGCTGGCGCCGCGGCTCAATAGGCTAATCCTCTGCCTGCAATGCCGGCACACTGGGTTCTAGTCCTGGTTGGGGCACCGGATTCTGTCCCGGTTGCCCCTCTTCCAGGCCAGCTCTCTGCTATGGCCCGGGAGTGCAGTGGAGGATGGCCCAAGTGCTTGGGCCCTGCACCCCATGGGAGACCAGGAGAAGCACCTGGCTTCTGGCTTTGGATCAGCGTGGTGCGCAGGCCACAGCGCACCGGCCACGGCAGCCATTGGAGGGTGAACCAACGGCAAAGGAAGACCTTTCTCTCTGTCTCTCTCTCTCACTGTCCACTCTGCCTGTCAAAAAAAAAAGAGTCACCAAATTAAACTAATTTTAGATAAAATGGTCAAAGTAAATATCATGGATTATCTATAACACATGGAAGGATTTCTTTGAAAACTGAGCTTTTTTCTGTCCTTGTAAATTTAAAGTAATAGTCACAATTTAAAGATGGTTTATGAAACTGGAGATCAAAATTTCTTGTGAAGATGTATAGAGTGATATTTTTATGAAATCAATACTATAAAATATATTCATATATTCTGTGTAACCATGAAACTGGCTAGCTCCTTTAAAATCCTTAGATTTTTGTACATATATGTTTCAAGCTAATGAGTAAAACTTACAACCCAGAAATAAGAGTTCCCAGAACAGTCTCCATTGGGCTTTTGTCATTAAGTGTGGCCACTCACTTTATACCAAACTGGAGCCAATTCCTTGAGATCTCTCACTGGTTTGCTAAATAAATACATGTGACTTCAATTGGTGGTAAAAGTAGATAGGAAAATGCGTAATCCCATAGTGATATATAGATAAATACAAGACTTTCAGTCAGTTTATTGAACAGCAATTTCGGCATGAAGCCGAATTCACTGTTTAATTGGTGGCTTATTTGTCAAAATCATTGGAAAAGAATAGGCTGGGATTTCAGTATAGGCACTAAAAATCTAAAAATTATGGTATTTTACACTATTTCCCAAGGATGTATCATGATATTTGAAGACCAAATTACAACTTTGTGACCTTCATGATTGTAAGAGTCAGAAATCCAAGATTACTAAAAACTGGGAGCCTTAACACAAATGTAGAAGTCTCATCATTCACATCCCTTTTATAACAGTACAGCAATTAGGTGACAGATCCAAATGGTATTTTTCTCTCCCTTATTTAATGTTTTCTAAATATCTGGAGTTAAGAGTAGACTAAATACGGGTGATTATGCACATACATTTATGCATCTAGAGCTGAAATAAGTGGAAAATATGGGTACATAGAGTTAATGAACAGATAGGGACCAGACAGGATTTTCAGAAACCTTACCTCAATGCCACAGCAAAGAATGCTATGTGAAATTGTGAAAATTACCCCAGGTGTAATCCATAATAAAAGTTAGAGAAGCAGTGGGATTAGGGGATGAAGACTAGCTTTTTTTTTTCTTTTTCCCAACCTGCAGCTACCAGACCATGCTTGACTGCTGGCACAGTGTGTGCACTCTAAGACCCAACTTCTCAGACCTGGTTGGACGTCTTGGAGATCTCCTACAGGCAAATGTTCAGCAGGTATGCATTGCTTCTTTCATTTGCACATTCAGTGTCTTTTTATTATTATCCCTAAAAGATAGTTGTCAGAGATCTGAGCACTACAAAGATGGACCATTCAGTCCTCAGGAAACTAAAAAAATTACTCAGTGGGAGAGTAAGATAAAGAATTATAACATGATGGGATAAGCAATATAGAAGACAGAGCAAAGAAAATAACACCTGAAGAAGCTGCATGTGATTAAGGACATTGCCAATCCTTCATGAAAATGTGTGAGCATCTGATCTATTCCAGATACTGCATTGGGCAATAGAGATATCAAGATTTAAAAAGAATGAACTCCTTATCTATATTAATACAAAATCTAGTAAGGGAGTCAAATGAGAAAGCCAAGTCTTAGAGTAGAATATTAGTGCCAGGAAGAATGTGTGCAAAAAGTCTGGAGAAATTAGCAGGAGATAAACCCTGGCTAAGTGAAAGGAAAGTGTGAACATTTCCAGTATTCTTAAATTTTTTCCATCATCTCTTTGATAAAAGGTAGAACATGTTTGTAGCTGAGAAGTTTTTTCAGCCTGCTTCCTGCCAGTAAAAATTGAGGAGCCTTAAATCTTCTTTTTATTTTGTACTGTCCCTGTCTCGTTAAGTCAGACTTCGTAGTAATTCTACTTATAAAATTCACCCAAAAACTTTGTGTGATTCCTGAGAGTATCAATGAAATTCATTCCATTTTACAAAAGGCACACTCACAAATCTTTTATTGGACATACTATCCTATAATTTAGTCTCTTGATAAGAAAACTGAGTGAAATGTCTTTAAATTTTCTAGAAGGTTCTGGTGTTGGTATTTGTTGTCTTCCTTAACTTCATCTTCAAACTGTGTCTTCTTGATGATGTCCTGAATATAATATTTGCTTAGAAATTACATCATTATTTCAACGTATTTTGTTATCAGAGAAGATAAGAGTTTTCGATTGGGGTTCGTATTGTGGCCTACTATGTAAAGCTGCTGCCTGTGATGCTGGCATCCACTTAAGTACCTGTTCAAGTCCCAGCTGCTCCACTTCTGATCCAGCTCCCTGTTAATGCGCCTGGGGAAGCAGTGGAAGATGGTCCAAGTGTTTGGGCCCCTGCACTCACATGGGAGGCCTGAAAGAAGCCCTTGGTTCCTTGCTTCATACTGGCTAGCTCTGGCCATTTGTGGCTATTTGGGGAGTGAACCATCAGGTGGAAGATCTTAAGCCCCTAACTGTGTCTCTTCATTACTCTGAATTTTGAATAAATAAGTAAATCTTTTAAAAAAGAGTCCTAGATTTTATTTAATAATTCTTTTTTTCTTTATTTTTACTTAGTAAAGATAAATTTCCAAAGTGCAGTTTATGGATTACTATGGCTTCCCCCAATAATTTCTCTCCCACTCACACCTCTCCCATCTCCCGCTCCCTCTCCCATTCCATTCACATCAAGATTCATTTTCAATTATCTTTATATACTGAAGATCGATTTAGTATATATTAAGTAAAGATTTCATCAGTTTGCACCCACACAGAAACACAAAGTGTAAAATACAGTTTCAGTACTAGTTATAGCATTACTTCACATTGGACAAAACATTGAGGAAAGATCCCACATGAGGAGTAAGTACACAGTGACTCCTGTTGCTGAATTAACAATTTGACACTCTTGTTTATGGCGTCAGTAATCTCCCCAGGCTCTAGTCATGACTTGCCAAGGCTATGGAAGCCTTTTGAGTTCACCGACTTCGATCTTATTCTGACAGGGTCATAGTCAAAGTGGAAGTTCTCTCCTCCCTTCAGAGAAAGGTACCTCCTTCTTTGATGGCCCCATTCTTTCCACTGGGATCTCACTCACAGAGATCTTTCATTTAGATCTTCTTCTTTTTTTTTTCCCAGAGTGTCTTGGCTTTCCAAGACTAAAATACTCTCATGGCTCTTCAGCCAGATCGAATGCCTTAATGGCTGATTCTGAGGCCAGGGTGCTGTTTAGGACATCTGCCTTTCTATGAGTCTGCTGTGTATCCCGCTTCCCATGATGGATTGTTCTCTCCATTTTTTCATTCTATCAGTAAGAATTAGCAGACACTATTATTGTTTGTGTGATTCCTTTGACACTTAGAAATATCAGTGTGATCAATTGTGAACTGAAATTGATCACTTGCACTAGTGAGATGGTATTGGTACATGCCACCTTGATGGGATTGTATTGGAATCCCCTGGCACGATTCTAACTCCACCATTTGGGGCAAGTCTGATTGAGCATGATTCTGCACATGGAAAACCAATTTTCCCAGCACCATTTATTGAATAGACTGTCCTTACTCCAGGGATTGGTTTTGGATCCTTGATCAAATATAAGTTGGCCATGGATGTTTGGATTGATTTCTGGTGTTTCTATTCTGTTCCATTGGTCTATCCATCTGTTTCTGTACCAGTACCATGCTGTTTTGGTAACAACTGCCGTGTACTATGTCCTGAAATCTGGTATTGTGATGCCTCCGGCTTTGTTTTTGTTGTATAAGATTGCTTTAGCTATTCGATGTCTCCTGTGTCTCCATATGAATGTCAGCATCATGTTTCTAGATTTGAGAAGAATGTCTTTGGTATCTTGATTGGTATCGCATTGAATCTATAAACTGCTTTTTGGAGAATGGACATTTTGATGATATTGATTCTTCCAATTCATGAGAATGGAAGATTTCTCCATTTTTTGGTATCCTCTTCTATTTCTTTCTTTAAGGTTTTGTAATTTTCATGCTAGAGATATTTAACGCCCTTGGTTAAATTTATTCCAAGGTATTTGATTGTTTCTGTAGCTATTGTGAATGGGATTGATCGTAGAAGTTCTTCCTCAGCCGGGTCATTGCCTGTGTATACAAAGGCTGTTGATTTTTGTGGATTGATTTTATATCCTACTACTTTTCCAAACTCTTCTATGACTATGAGTTCCAATAGTCTCTTAGTAGAGTTCATTGGCTCCCCTAAATAAAGAATTATATCATCTGCGAAGAGGGATAGTTTGAGTTCTTCCTTCCCAATTTGTATCATTTTACTTTCTTTTTCTTGCCTAATAGCTCTGGCTAAGACTTCCAGCACTATATTGAAAGTAGTGGTGATAGTGGGCATCCCTGTCGCCTACCAGATCTCAGTTGAAATGCTTCCAACTTTTCCCCATTCATCAGGATACTGGCTGTGGGTTTATTTTTTTTTTTTCTTTTCTTCTTTTTTTTTTTTTACAGTCAGAGTGGACAGTGAGAGAGAGAGACAGAGAGAAAAGTCTTCCTTTTGCCATTGGTTCACCCTCCAATGGCCGCCGCGGTCGGCGCGCTGCGGCCAGCGCACCGCGTTCGTCCGATGGCAGGAGCCAGGAGCCAGGTGCTTTTCCTGGTCTCCCCATGGGGTGCAGGGCCCAAGCATTTGGGCCACCCTCCGCTGCACTCCCGGGCCACAGCAGAGAGCTGGCCTGGAAGAGGGGCAACCGGGACAGAATCCGGTGCCCCGACCGGGACTAGAACCCGGTGTGCCGGCGCCACAAGGCAGAGGATTAGCCAGTTGAGCCACGGCGCCGGCCAGGCCGTGGGTTTCTAATCAATTGCTTTGATTGTTTTGAGGAATGTGCCTTCTATACCCAGTTTGCTTAGAGTTTTCATCATGAAAGTGTGTTGTAGTTTATCAAATGCTTTCTCTGCAGCTATTGAGATAATCATATGGTTTTTCTTCTGCAGTCTGTTAATGTGGTGTATCACATTGATTGATTTGAGAACATTGAACCATTCCTGCATATCAGGGATAAATTCCACTTGGTCTGGGTGGATGATCTTTCTGATGTGTTGTTGCATCTATTGACGAGAATATTATTGAGGATTTTTGCATCTATGTTCATCAGGGATATTCTTCTGTATTTCTCTTTCTATTTTTTTATTTTTTATTTTTTATTTTTTATTTTTGTTTGATTGTTATTATTTTTATTTTTGACAGGCAGAGTAGACAGTGAGAAAGAGAGAGAGAGACAGAGAGAAAGGTCTTCCTTTTTGCGGTTGGTTCACCCTGCAATGGGTGCCCTGGCCATGTATTTGTGTTTCTGTGTGTAACACATCTTTAAGTATCTTTTGCAGGGCTGGACGAGTGGTGACAAATTTTTTCAATTTCTATTTGCTATGAAAGGTCTTTATTTCACCTTCATTCACAAATGAGAGCTCTGCAGGATATAATATTCTGGGATGGCAGTTTTTCTTTCTTAGTACCTGGGCTATGTCTCGCCATTCCCCTCTAGCTTTTAGGGTATCTGATGAGAAGTCTGCTGTGAGTCTAATTGGAGATCCTCTGAGAGTAATCTGACGTTTCTCTCTTGCACATTTTAGGATCTTTTCTTTCTGTTTCACTGTGGTTAGTTTGATTACAACGTATTGTGGTGAGGATCTCTTTTGGTCATGTTTACTAGTGGTTCTATGAGCTTCCTGTACTAGGAGGTCTCTGTCCTTCTCCAAAACTGGGAAATTTTCTGCTAGTATCTTACTAAAAAGTCCTTCTAATCCTTTCTTCCTCTCCATGCCTTCAGGAACTCCTATAACCAGAATGTTGGGTTTTTTAATACTATCCTATAGATTCCTGACAATATTTTTTATTTTCTAATTTCCTCTTCTTTGGTTTGACTGTATATTTTCCTGTGCTCTGTCTTCTAAGTCCGATATTCTCTCTTCTGCTTCACCCATTCTGTTTTTAAGGCTCTCTAACATGTTTGTCATTTGGTCTATTGAATTCTTCATTTCATTATGATTTCTTGTCACTATCACAGGTTCATGTTCCAGTAGTTGTTTCATTTCATTTTGATTCCTCCTTAATATTTCATTTTCACGAGAGAGATTTTCTACCTTGTCCATTAAGGATTTCTCTAGTTCAAAAATTTGTTTTTGAGAACTTCTTAGTGTTCTTATCATTTTTTTGAGATCTGCTTCTTGCATTTCTTCTATCTCATCATCTTCATAATCTTGAATTGGGGTATATTTTTCATTTGGGGGCATCATAGTGTCTTCCTTGTTCTTGATACCTTGGTTTTTGCGTTTGTTGTTTGGCATATTGGAGATATTCTTTGGTTTCTTCGCTGTGGTGTTTTTTCTTGTTATACTATGACTCTAGATTAAGTGGACTGTCTGCTTTTGATGGAGCCTTAGAGGCTTGAGATGGGTGTGGCCTGAGAGCTCTGTTTGGTTCCTCAGTGTTAGGTGACACTCCTGGGTTAGGCGTGATAAATCTCTCTCTCTCTTTCTTTCTTTCTTTTTTTTTTTTTTTTGATTCAAAAGGGAAGTAATTCTGCACTGCTGAACGGAATTGGAAGTAGTTAGCAGGCGAATGATATGCCTGTAGGAACCAGATATCAGAAGCTCTTTCCCAAGGACCACACAGGGAATCTGTGCTGCCCTCAGTGTGGGATCAAATTCTCCTGCAGTCTCCCACTGGGTTGCCAGGGTTACTGAATTGTAGCATCTCTGGAGAATACTCACGTGAATTCCGTCAGTTCTCTCCCCCACCATCTCTTTATTCACAGTCTCAGTTCATTAGTACCAGACATTCACTAGGTCCTGATCTCCTGGTATTCCAACCCCCCCCCCCCCCCGTGTCAGGTTTTTCTGCTAGGTTCACGGCTGGTGCAGACCTGAGGTTGTGCTGCTTATGACATATGTCCAAAATGGTGCCTGCTCTTTGTCTTGCTTGCCTTTGAGAGGTGAGTGGAGAGAGAGAAACTTGTGTCCATATGGGTCACTTTTTTTTCTCTCTCTTTCTTCTAGTTAGCTTGGTGAACTTTTCCCCACAGGGTTTCAAGCCTGGTTCCCTCTAGTCTCCTCTTTCCTCTTGCCTGCCGGTGTCTTGGGCTATTGAAGTTCGGCTCACCTCACATTCCAGCAGTGGTGTGATGAGTCTGCCGCTGGTGTCCCAAACGTGGGCTCCCACGCCCTCCAAGCAGGTCCACTGTGAATCACTAGTTCCAGAAGAGTTTCCTCTGCTGTTTCTTCCCTTACTCTTCCTTGAACCTGCAGTATCTTCACTTTTATTAAACTGTCTCTCCTTGGACTATCAGTGTGCTGCCTTCCTATTCTGCCATCTTTCCGCCCCCCTCTTTTTTATTTTTTTGGACAGGCAGAGTGGATAGTGAGAGAGAGAGACAGAGAGAAAGGTCTTCCTTTGCCGATGGTTCCCCCTCCAATGGCCACTACAGCCAGCGCACCGCGCTGATCCAAAGGCAGGAGCCAGGTGCTTCTCCTGTTCTCCCATGGGGTGCAGGGCCCAAGCACTTGGGCCATCCTCCACTGCACTCCTGGGCCACAGCAGAGAGCTGGCCTGGAAGAGGGGCAACCGGGACAGAATCTGGTGCCCCAACCAGGACTAGAACCCGGTGTGCTGGCGCCACAAGGCGGAGGATTAGCCTATTGAGCCACGGCGCCGACTAATTCTTTCTTCAAATATATGTCTCATCCTCTTAATTTTACTCGAAGTAGCAAGCTGGCATGTTTAACATTTTATTTGAAAAAAGTGTAAGCAAATCATTGGATTTATTAGGCATGTTTCCTACTTTTCACTTATCTACAGTCAATTTTGGTATGAGGCTTTCTGCCACTACATAACAAGAAACTACTTTCAGTTTCCAATAGGGTGCTTATCTATATAAGCAGTCTTTTCATACCATTGCAAAGTCCTACAAATAGTTTCCCTATGTTTTTCTTATAGCTCTTTTTTCCTCCACTCAGTGCCTAGTTCCACTGCTCATAACAAGACTTAAATACTTGTTGATGACAGCACTTTTGTTCTAGCTACCAGAAAAACCATTTGACAAGATTCAACACCTTTCATGATAAAAACACACAGCATCTATGAATACAAGGGAAGTGCCTAAACATAATAGAAGTGATTTATGGAAAACCTATTTTTAATATATACTAAATAGTAAAAAAAAAATAAAGCTTTTTCTCTAAGATAAAAACAAACAAAAATGGTGCCTTCCAAATAAAAGAGCTGTCTGCTCTTCAATGTTTATTGCAGCTCAATTTACAATAGCTAAGACATGGAATGCACCTAAATGCCCATCAACAGAAGACTTGATAAAGAAATTATGGGATATGTACTCTATAGAATAGTATGCAGCAGTATAAAAAATGAAATCCGGTCATTTGCAACAAATTGGAGGAATCTGGAAAACATCTTGCTGAGTGAAATAAGCCAGTCCCAAAGGGACAAATATCATATGTTCTTCCTGATTGGCGACAACTAACTGAGCACATAAAAGGAAACCTATTGAAGTGAAATGGACACCATTAGAAACAATGACTTGATCAGCCCTTGTCCTGACTGTCGAGGAACAACTTACTAAAGTTACTATTTTATTCTTTTTAGCTTTTTTGTTCTACTTAATACCATTGGTTGAACTCTTTAATTACTGCACAGTTATTCTTAGTTGTTTAAATTTAACTGACTACTGATCCCTGTTAAATATAAGAGTGGGAATAAGAAAGGGAGGATTGTACTGTTTGGCTCATCCTTACTTGGACTTACTGCTAATGGTAGAGCTAGAAATGTGCCAGGGGATTCCAATTCAAACCCATCCCATCAAGTTGGCATGTACCAATGCCATCTTACTTGTTAGTGATCAGTGTAAGTTCATAATTGATCACAAATATGGGATTAAATGTAAAAGGGATTACATAAATAAGACCAGTGTCTGCAAATAATTGATAGAATTAAAAAGGATAGAATGATCCAACATGGGAAGCAGGATACACAGCAGACTCATAGAATGGCAAATGCTTTTAACAGCACTCTGACCTCAGAATCAGACCTTAAGTCATTTGGATCTGGCTGAAAAGCCCAGGAGAGTTTCGCAGGCATGGAAAGCCAAGACATTGTAGCAAAAAAAATGACCTAAAGGAAATATCTCTGCAAGTGAGATCCCAGTGGAAAGAATGGGCCATCAAAAAAGAGGTACCTTTCTCTGAAGGGAGGAGAGGACTTCCACTTTGACTATGGCCTTGTCTAAATAAGATCGGAGTTGGTGAATTCAGGAGGCTTTCATGGCCTTGGCAACTCATGACAAGAGCCTTGGGTGATTACTGACGTCATAAATAAGATTGTCATTTGTTAAATTAACAGCAGGAGTCACTGTGCACCTGCCCCCCGTGTAGGATCTCTGTGAATTAAAACTACTACTCAGGCCGGCGCCGTGGCTCAACAGGCTAATCCTCCACCTTGCGGCGCCGGCACACCGGGTTCTAGTCCCGGTCGGGGCACCGGATTCTGTCCCGGTTGCCCCTCTTCCAGGCCAGCCCTCTGCTGTGGCCCGGGAGTGCAGTGGAGGATGGCCCAAGTGCTTGGGCCCTGCACCCCATGGGGAGACCAGGAAAAGCACCTGGCTCCTGCCATCGGAAGAGCGCGGTGCGCCGGCCGCGGCGGCCATTGGAGGGTGAACCAACGGCAAAAAGGAAGACCTTTCTCTCTGTCTGTCTCTCTCACTGTCCACTCTGCCTGTAAAAAAAAAAAAAAAAAAAAAAAAAAACTACTACTCAAACAGTGTTATCTACTTTGTGTGTCTGTGTGGGTGCAGTCTGTTGAAATCTTTACTAAGTATATACTAGAATGATCTTCTGTATATAAAGATTATTGAAAATGAATCATGATGAAGAATTGGATGGGAGAGGGATTGGGAGATGGGATGGTTGTGGGTGGGAGGGAGGTTATGGGGGGAAAAGCTGCTATAATTCAAAAGTTGTACTTTTGAAATTTATATTTATTAAATAAAAGTTGAAAAGGAAAAAAGATACCTTCATTCATCATTTCTGTAAAACCTTGGTATTGGAAGTTTTACAAAACGTTTAGGCAAGAAAAAGAAATAAAGGAAATCCAAATTAGAAAGTAAAAAGTAAAATTATTTTTTGTTCAAGGGTGACATATAAAGAAACTAAAAATTCAGCAAAAAGGAACTCGTCGAACTAACAAATAAATTTAGCTAAGTTGTAACACCACATATTTTTGTCTCATATGTGGAAGTTAAAAATTATATCTATTTATCTATTTGTCTATATTTGGTATGAATCTAAAATACTGATTACTATAGGCTGGGATATAGGAGGAGATCTGATAATAGGTGCCAAATACAGTTGGGTCACAGTAATGAGCTCTGATGTTTCACTTCACAGCAGGCTAACTATTGTCTATAATAAGGGAAATAGAAGGTCTTATAACCTGGTGTGATTGACTTATGCTGTGTGTTTCTGTTGAAATAATACAGATATTTCATATTAACCCAACATTTTAAGTAAGTAAATACATAAAACTACATAAAAATCAGTTTTGTTTCCACAGTAAAAATGAATAATCTTAAAAAAAATTAAGGAGAAAATCTCATCTACAGTATTATTAAACAGAATAAAATGCTTAGAGTCATCTTAACCACTAAACCAAATACACAACCCTCAAGTTCACTTTTTAATTATATTCCAAAGTCAATAAAAGGCACCACTCAAGTCTTAGGTAGCTCAAATTGAACCAGGTACAGTGTTTTAGCTCCTCTCCACCACAATCCTGTTGCTACTTCTCAACAAATTATGTTACTGAAACTTTATGAGGAAAGGATTTGATCTTCTGCCGTTTACTGACTTTAAATTTTCTACTGGTTCTCAAATAAAAGTAAGTTAAGTAGTGATTCAAAGGAATAATCGATTTTTTTATTATGACTTCTTACTACAGGCATCTACCTCAAAGGATTTGAATTAATTTATCCATTCAAGTACTTACAAGTTATCCTCATTACTTTATAGCACTAGGTATACATTAGTCTCTTTGAGGCAGGAGGTAGCTTTTAGAGCTATTTAGCTAAAGCAAAGTTGTTAGAGTATTTCAACACTTTTAAGCTTGGTACTTGTGGGATTCTGAGCAGTTTACTTTCCCAGCTCTTTTAGAGCTCAACATCCTCATCTGGAAACATGGGCAGTGACTTAACCCCCTGCACCACAGCACCTGCCCATAGCTAAATGTAATCAGGGAGGGGACTCACAAATTTGTTAGCATATTTTACAACCTATGAATGTTTTACATGCATCTTTTCTCATGCAGGATGGCAAAGACTACATCCCCCTCAGTGGTACTGATGGAATGCCCACCTTTATGGCTCTGGATCCAGTGCAAGAGACCATGAACAGTGATACCACCTTGGAAGACAGGTGACATCCTGTAGCTCCTCTTTCTTTAAGATTATGGTTAGGGAAATTTCTGAGAAACACAGTTGTCAATAATAGGTAGCTATTTAAAGAGAGTTTTCAAAAAAGTTATACTTTATCCCTTTTAGTATTTTTTTTTGTTCTGCTTAATACTATTGGTTGAACTCTTTAATTACCACACAGTTATTCTTAGTTGTTTAAATTTAACTGACTAGTGATCCCTGTTAAATATAAGAGTGGGAATAAGATAGGGAGGAGATGTACAGTTTGCAACATGCTCAATTAGACTTGCCCCGAACAGTAGAGTTAGAAATGTGCCAGGGGATTCCAATTCAATCCTATCAAGGTAGCATGTACCAATGCCATCTCACTAGTCAAAGTGATCAGTTTCAATTTATAATTGATTAAGATTCTAAGGGATCACATAAATAAGACTAGTGTCTACTAATACTAACTGATATAATTACAAAGGAGAGAACAATGCAACGTGGGAAGCGGGATACACAGCAGACTCATAGAATGGCAAATGCTCTGAACAGCACTCTGGCCTCAGTATCAGCCTTTAAGGCATTCAGATCTGCCTGAAAAGCCCAGGAGAGTCTCACAGGCATGGAAAACCAAGACACTGTGGCAAAAAAAAAAAAAATGAAAGATCTCTGTGAGTGAGATCCCAGCGGAAAGATTGGGCCATCAAAGAAGGAAGTTCCTTTCTCTGAGGGGAGGAGAGAACTTCCACTTTGACCACGGCCTTGTCTAAATAAGATCGGAGTTGGTGAACTCAGGAGGCTTCCAAGCCCTTCGCAACTCATGACAAGAGCCTAGGGGATTACTGATGCCATAAAGAAGAGTGTCAGTTGTTAAATCAACAGCAGGAGTCACTGTGCACTTGCTCCCCATGTAGAATCTCTGTCCTTAATGTGTTGTACTATGTGAATTAATGGTAGTACTCAAACAGTACTTTATACTTTGTGTTTCTGTGTGGGCACAAACTATTGAAATCTGTACTTGGTATATGCTAAATTGATCTTCTGTATATAAAGATAATTGAAAATGAATCTTGATGTGAATGGGATGGGAGAAGGAATGGGAGATGGGATGGTTGCGGGTAGGAGGGAGGTTATGGGGGGAAAAAGCCCCTGTAATCCAAAAGCTGTACTTTGGAAATTTATATTTATTAAATGAAAGTTAAAAAAAAAAAACAGTGATACTTCCCAACCTACCCTCCCACCTGCCCATGCTCCCACCTCTTTTCCTCCTTCCTCTCCTATTCCCACTCTTAAGATTTACAAGGTCTATTTTCAATTTATATACTCATAAGATTAATCCTATATTAAGTAAATAAACAAATTGGATGAATATAGAAAAACACTACTCCTCAACAGTAGAGACAAGTGCTGTAAGCAATCAATGTAGCTCCAATGTCAATTTCACTCCAATACATTACATTTTGGGTACTCTATTAGTTATCACAGGTCAGAGAAAACATACGGCATCTATCTTTTTGGGACTAAAAGGCAAATGATTTATATTATCTGGAAAGAACCCAGAGTATGAACCAAGTCTCTTTACGTAGATAAGAGAGACCTAAGAGATATATAAATAAAATGCATCTGCAGTTATAAGCAAATCTTGGAAATTTTGCCAAGGGAGCAGGAGAGTGGTACAGATTAACTGCTGTAAGAGTTCACAGGACAGAAATATCAGCATGGGCTTGAAACATCAACTTAGGGCCACCATTAAGCAGTGGGAATGTATGCAATATGTTACATGCTCAGCTTAAGGAGCAAGCAAATCAGGGCTGACAACAGCTTGTGTTCTGCTTCGCAAGCCCTGACACAGAACTCTGCCAAGAAGAAAGGAAATCTTTCACAGAGTTGTTTTACCATTCAAAATTAAGGAAGCAGGTTCTGTTGAGTAGGAGTAACTTTTACAAACCTACAGGAAGGCTAATGTGGTTCTGTCCTTCGGGGAAGATTCCTGGAGATGTTCAGATTCTCAGTGGACCCTGAATGTTGCTTTGCATTTTATGTAGCAGTTTTCTGAATCCCTGCTTGTAGTCTTTTGCTGAGAAAATTTGTATTCCAACAATGTTACTGTTCTAGCCCTAGGTGCAATAGAGTTCCATATCTTATACAATAAATCTTTCTAAAAGCTTCAGTTTTCAAATTTCCCATATTATGCATCGTCTGGTTCAATCTATTCTAGCCTATTTTTCATTTGGTTTACTCCCAGGTTCCTTGTTATATTTTAAGCATTTAATGGCAGCAATAGTAAGCCCACAGTTATTTGCAGAAAGAGTAAAATCATGGAGTTCTCCTAGCTGGATTGTTAGAGAACATAGCACTCAACACTTCAAATTACACCTTCCTATTAAGAATGGAGACTTCAAATCTATAAGCAGTAGAATTTCGTAACCAAACTAGAGACTCTTAAGTACTGGGCTTTGGTCCATGGTGCTTATTCAGTTGTGTATTCAGCATCCACTCCCATTGTAAGGAACTGAGTTCTGGCAGCAGTTACACCACTGACTAAGACTTTAAATGTCAACGTCATAATCTGATGAGAAAGAGAAAGTCTTTTCCATATGGAGATTTTTCTTCTGTAGTGATTCATAAAGAAAAAAAAAACCTAGCAGAGTACTGAGTTTCTTTTGAACAATTTAATAGCTCATTAGGCCAGTGTAGCTTCTTCACTATAGAATTCCTCTCTGGAAGCAACAAGGTAACTGACATCATAAATCTACATTCTGCTACTCTGGAATCATTTTTAAAATTTTCCACTTAATTAACAGCTGTCCCATTATTGTAATGTCCATCTCTGTGTTAAAAAGCCACAA
Organism: Sylvilagus floridanus; assembly: GCA_949820135.1. Classification (NCBI taxonomy): domain Eukaryota; kingdom Metazoa; phylum Chordata; class Mammalia; order Lagomorpha; family Leporidae; genus Sylvilagus; species Sylvilagus floridanus. The sequence goes on from OX463223.1 coordinate 86,897,278, forward strand.
TTTTGTGACATGTTAATATTTAGGCTGCATTACCCTGAAAAATTCTACAATTTCTTACAGCAGCTTGCTTATGCGCTCAGGAACAGTAATAAGAATAACACTGTTAGCTAACATTTATCAAGAAAGTATTAAATGTCAAGCATTCTTATAAATAACTTACATGTATTTATTTCTGTACTTCTTACAACTTTTGTTGTTCTTATTATCCTTAGTTCAAAGACAAGGAAATGTAAGGTATAGAGAAGTTATGGAGTTTGTCAAAGATCTCGTAGCTTGGACAGAAACTCAAGCAAAACTGCAACAGAACTCATAGAACTGCTGTACTGCAATACCTATCAAGTGCCAGGATTCTGTTCTCACTCCTCTGTTGTTATTTTATTGGGACTTTTGAATAGTGGAAATCATTATGGGATTATTTTTGGGAATGCAGCATCTTAGGTGCAGACAATAGGAAGGGACTAACACTCTTATGCTTGTATGTTGTTTAGCCTTGTCTAATTCACCTTCATATCTTCTTCCACAGTCGGTCTTGCAAGTGCCCAATGAGCCGTATACAGTGGTTATATCTTCGTTTATAGCAAAGGAAAACTAAAGTCTTGAGCTGAGACTCACATCTGGTCTTTTTTTTTTCTTTAGAGATTTATTTATTTGAAAATCAAAGTTACAGGGTGGCAGGGCTGGGGAGGGGAAGCGAAAGAGAGAGAGAGAGAATTTCCTGTCTTCTGGTTCACTCCCACTCCGCAGTTGACTGCAACAGTCAAAGCTGAGCCAGGTCGAAGCCAGGAACCAGGAGATTCATCCAAGTCTCCCACATGGAGGGGGTAAAGACTTGGGACATCTTCATCTGCTTTTTCCAGACCATTAGCAGGGAGCTGAAGCAGAAGTAGAACAGCTGGATCATGAACTGGCACCCATATGGGATGTCAGTGCTGCAGACAGTGGTTTTTGTTTTGTTTTTTTTTTTTTTTTTTTTTTTTTTTTACAGGCAGAGTGGACAGTGAGAGAGAGACAGAGAGAAAGGTCTTCCTTTGCCGTTGGTTCACCCTCCAATGGCTGCCGCGGACGGCGCGCTGCGGCCGGCGCACTGCGCTCATCCGATGGCAGGAGCCAGGTGCTAGGTGCTTTTCCCTGGTCTCCCATGGGGTACAGGGCCCAAGCACTTGGGCCATCCTCCACTGCACTCCCGGGCCACAGCAGAGGGCTGGCCTGGAAGAGGGGCAACCGGGACAGAATCCGGAGCCCCGACCGGGACTAGAACCCGGTGTGCCGGCACCGCAAGGCGGAGGATTAGCCTGTTGAGCCACGGCGCCGGCCCAGACAGTGGTTTTATCCACTACTCCATTGCACTGGTCCCACACAAACAGTCATGATTCTCAGCTGATGACTCCTTCCCCCTTCAGTTTCATAAAAGGTATTTGGAAGTAAAGTGAATTCTGTTTTAGGAGTCAGGAGAGCTAACATGATCACAGGCAAGTTCCTTTCTGTTTATGACACTTAGTTTTCTCATGAAGCCCCAAGAAATAATAAGGAACAGTAGTTCTATAGTCTGCTTTGGAGCACAGTTGATTAAGCCCCTGTTTGGGATGCCAGCATCCCATTTGGGTGCTGGTTCATCTTCTGGCTGTTTCACTTCTGATCCAGCTCCCTGTTGGTGTGCTTAGGAAAACAATGGAAGATGGCTCAAATACTTGGGTCCCTGTGGCCCCAATACTTGGGTCCCTTCCATCCACGTGGGAGACCCAGTTGAAGCTCCTGGATTGGGCTGGCCTGGCTGTGACCAATGCAGCTATTTGGAGAGTTAACTAGAGGTTGGAAGATCTCTCTCTTTCTCTGTCTTTCTCTGTATCTCTGCCTTTCATATAAAAATTAATCTAAATAAAGAACTCATAATTTTGAACAACACTCTTCCCAGTTTTCAGATAAAGTAATTTGGACCTGGTTGTGATGTGCTGCAAGGAATATAACTAGTAATTTGTAGGTTTAGGATTCAAGGTTAAGAATCAAGAAATTACCATATGCCCGAATACCAAGGCCAATTCTAAGTGTGACTGATAGCTACAGGGTCACTGTCTGGTGATAGACATTGTCAGAGGATTTTCAACAGAGCTAACAGGTACTCTCCTTGAAAGCTAAAGTATAGACTGAAATGACTACAAATTTGAAAATGACTGCCATACAAAGGGGTAGCAATCCCAGAAGGAAGAGAAGAGGGCATCATACTAAACTCATTTTTTAAGATTGATTGCTTTATTTTAAAGTCAAGGTCAGAGAGAGACAGAGATCTTCCATCTTCCAGTTTAATGGCTGGGCCAGACTGAAGCCAGGAGGTTCATCTGGGTCTCCCACATGGGCACAGGCACCCAAATACTTGGACCATCTTCCACTGCTTTTCCAGGCACATTAGAAGGGAGCTGGATCAGAAGTGGAGCACCCAGGACTTGAACTGGTGCCACATGGCAGGTGGCAAATCTGTTATGTCACAATGCCTGCCCCAAAACTCATTTTTAAAATCTATTTACAAGCTCACTATACCCAATAAAAACTGTTGCATATTTTGGGGCCGGTGCTGTGGCATCCCATATGGACGCTTGTTCAAGTCCAGGCTGATCCACTTCCAATCCAGCTCTTTGCTATATCCTGGAAAAGCAGTAGAAGATGGCCCAAGTCCTTCAGCCCCTGAACTGTCACGGGAGACCTGTAGGAAGCTCCTGGCTCCTGGCTTTGGATCAGCATAGCTCCGGCCATTGAAGCCAATTTGGGAGTCAATTAGTGGATGGAAGACCTCTCTCCCTCTGCCTCTCTTTCTCTCTCCATGTAAATCTTTCTAATAAACAAATCTTTAAAAAAGCATTGCATATTTCAAAATAAATACAGTAAATTTCCAGTGCCTCACCACAAAAATGTAGTGAGCAGGCAAGGGGATGGAGACATTAATTAGCTTGATTTAACCATTCCACAATATTTATATATATTGAAAATCTGTATTGTGCTTCATAAAGGTATATAATTAGGATTTTTTCTGGGGACAGATTTGTCTATTTTTAAAAATAAACTTTGTTATTTGCAGTTGTGGTTTACAACATGATGCTATGGGACACATATAGATAATGAAATAGTTACTATATGATCTCACATAGTTAATATTTTATGTGTGACAAGAACAGCAAAAATCTACTTATTTAATGAAAATCCCTCAAACAGTATTATTTTAGTAACTATAATACCAATTTTGATATTAGACCTGTACGCTTTTTCATCTTATGTATCTAATGCTTTTCATTTTTTAATTTATTTCTTATTAATATAAACAGAATAAATTTTTTATAATGCTTTTATTTAAAGAATATAAATTTCCAAAATACAGCTTATAGATTACAATGGCTTCCCCCCCATAACTTCCCTCCACAGAATAAATTTTATGCATTTTGTAGGTACAATTCCAACAATATAGCCTTACTTCCCCTCTTCCCCCCACCATTTCCCATCCCTCCCTCCCCTCTCTTCATCAGTTTTTTCTAGTATATAATTTTAATGCACTCTATATTCACATGCTTAATTCACTACTAATCATAATATTCAACAAGTAAAAAGTAGGAAGACTGCAGTCCCACAGGAGTATAAACAAGGACTAAAATCGACAGTCATATCCCAAAATGAGCATTTCCTTCCTGTACATTTTTTGGTATTTCATATTAACTTTCTCATATCAGAGAAAATATGTGGTATTTGTCTTTTTGAGACTGGCTTTTTTCACTAGGCATAATGCTATCCAGTTTCATCCATTTTGTGCTAAAAGATAAGACTTCATTTTTATTGCTGAGTAGTATTCCATAGTGTACATGTACCACATTTTCTCTATCTAGTCATCAGTTGATGGGCATCTGGGTTGATTCCATATCTTAGCTATTGTGAAGTTTTAACCAGAGCCATTACACAAGAAAAAGAAGTAAAAGTATTCAAATTAGAAAGGAGGAAGTCAAATTATCCCTGTTTTTAAGATGAGTGATTTTATGTATGGGAACCAAAAGATTCCACTAAGGGGCTCTTGGAACCTGTAAGAGAATTTGGCAAGTTGCAGGTATAAAATCAACATGCAAGTATCAATAGCCTTTTTATACACAGACAATGCCATGCTGAGAAGGAACTTGTAAGAGCAGTCTCATTCACAATAGCTACAAAAGAACTTAAATAACCTGGAAGAAATTTAATCAAGGGTGTGGAAGATCTCTACAATAAAAATTACAAAACAATAAAGAAATATATAGAAAAAGAATGAGAACATAGTAGGTTAAGCTTCTGCCTGTGGCTTTGGCGTTACATATGGGTGTCTGTTCAAATCCCTGCTGCTTCACATCTGATCCAGATCCCTGTTAATAGCCTGAGAAAGCAGTGAAAGGTGGTCCAAGTGCTTGAGCCCCTGCACCAACGTGGGAGATTTGGAAGCAGCTCCTGGCTCCTTGCTTTGGATTGGCCCAGCTTGCTTTGGACATTGAGGATATTTGGGGGAGTGAACCAGTGGATGGAAGACCTCTCCCTCTCTCTGTCTCTCCCTCTCTCTGTAACTCTGCCTCTCAAATAAATAAATAAATCTTTAAAAATAAATAAATAAATAAATAAATAAATAAATAGAAATAGAAGAAACAAAAAAGGAAAAGAAAAATTTCCATGTTCTTGGACTGGAAGAATCAATATCATCAAAATGTCCTTACCACCAGAAACAATTAACTAATTAAATGTGATTTAAATAAAAAATAACAATGGCATTCTCCTTAGATCTAGAGAAAATGATGATGGAATTTATATGGAAATACAAGAGACCCCAAATTGCTAGGAATTTCAAGCAACAACAACAAAACTGGAGGCATCACAATACCAGATTTCAAGACATATTACAGGGCAGTCATAATCAAAACAGCCTGGCACTAGCACAAAAGTAGACATATATACCAATGGAAGAGAATAGAATCCCAGAAATCAATCCATACATCTGTAACCAACTGATCTTTGACAAAGGATTTAAAAACAATCCTTGGAGCAAGACAGTTTCTTATACAAATGGTGCTAGCCAAACTAGATCTCTGGATGCAGAAGTGTGAAACTAGACCCCTGCCTAAAAATCAACACAAAATGAATCAAGGATCTAAATCCATGACCTGATGCTATCACAATACTAGAGGAAAACATTGGAGAAACTCTACAAGATATTGGCATAGACAAAGACTTCTTGAGAAAGACCCTAAAAGCATAGGCAATTAAGAGAAAAATTGACAAATGGTATTACACCAAGCTGAGAAGCTTCTGCACTGCAAAGGGAACACTTAATGAAGTGAAGAGGCAGCCAACAGAATTGTAGGAATATTTGCAAACTATACAACTGAAATAAGCACATGAAACAGTTATTTGTACCCCCATGTTTATTACAGTTCAATTCACAATAGCTAAGATATCTAATACTTTGTATAGTTCAACATGCATTTTCTCATTTCTGCCTCTGCCCTGCACCCTTGTAGCCAGTTTTACTTTCTTTCAAAGTGTATTTGACAGCCGGCGCCGTGGCTCAACAGGCTAATCCTCTGCCTTGCGGCGCCAGCACACTGGGTTCTAGTCCCGGTTGGGGCACCAGATTCTGTCCCAGTTGCCCCTCTTCCAGGCCAGCTCTCTGCTGTGGCCCGGGAGTGCAGTGGAGGATGGCCCAGGTGCTTGGGCCCTGCACCCCATGGGAGACCAGGAAAAGCACCTGTCACCTGGTTCCTGCCATCGGACGAGCGCGGTGCACCGGCCGCAGCGCGCCGACCGTGGCGGCCATTGGAGGGTGAACCAACGGCAAAGGAAGACCTTTCTCTCTGTCTCTCTCACTGTCCACTCTGCCTGTCAAAAATAAAAAAAAGTGTATTTGAGTCTTTTTTATATTGTACATATCATAAGTATTAGCATGCTATATTTATATTTCTGTGTATGGCTTATTTTTTTTAACATTATTTAACATAAGGTCCTCTAGTTTCATGCATGTCATGGCACAACGTATTATTTCTGTATTTTTTATGGCTAATATTCTCTATTTATGTATCTATCCATGTATCTATTTATCCATTTATTTCAACTATGTCTGTCTGTCTGTATCTATCTATCTATCTATCTATCTATGCAATTTCAAAGAATCATGGAAATTCACATTATCTCTTGAATTTTAAAAATTATTTTAGTTGTACATTCATATATGGTACCATTTGATAACATATGTATTCTGTGTATGAAGGACAAAAAAGGTTAGTTTGCATTTCCATCTCTAGCAATGATTTTATTTATGTATGGGGCACAGTGTGACATTTTGATAAATACATATAATGTGTGCTGATCAATCAAGGTAATTCACATTTTGCTTCCTTTGTCATTGCTTTATGATTGGAGTTGATGAGCTCTCTCTTCTAGTTGCTCAGAAAATACATAACAGATTTTTGTGAAATATATTCACCCCACTGTGGTATGTAACACTAGGAGCTTAGTCCTTCTGTTTTTTGATACCTTTATCCAACCTCAATCTACACTCATCTCAAACTTCCCATCCTCTAGTTCTATGTTCATATTAACTTTTTTTTTACCTTCCACATATGAGGGAGAATATTGGGAATTTGCCTTTCTGTGTCTCACTTATTTTACTTAGCATAATATCCTGCAGTGCCATTCGTTTTGCTGTAGGTGACATAATTTCATTGTTCTATGGCTGCACGATACTCCGTTGTGTATATATGCTACATTTTCAATAGCCATTCATCTGATGATGGACACATTGGTTGATTCCACATCTTGGTTACTGTAAATAGTGTTACAATAAACATTGGAAAACAGTTATATCTTTGAAATAATGATTTCATGCCTTTTGGATATTTACTCAGTAGTGGGATTACTCGATCATATGGCCATTCTGTTTTTAGTTTTTAAATAAATGTCCATAACATTTTCCACAGCCACTATACTAATTTATATTCCCACCAACAGTTTATAAGGTTTCTTGTTTCTGCATCCTCATCAGCATTTGTTATTTTTTACTATTTTAAAAATACCCATCCACTCATCCATAGAAAGAAGTGAAATCCTGTCTTTTACAGCAAAATGGATTGAACTGGACACCCTTATACTTGGTGTGAAATAAGTCAGACCTGAAATAACCAATATTGTATGATATGAGTGAAAACTGATATCTTATGATTTGATTATTGTCCATATTCCTTGTGTATATGTCTGTGGAACAGTGGTCCTTCAACTTTTAAAATAATAATATTCAAATATATTTATTACAAAAAGATAAAATAAATATCCACCCTAAGTGGAGTAAGGTGATTTAGCTGATTATGATTTTGATTTTCATTTTCCTGATGGGTAGTGGTGCTTAATATTTTATTATATATTTATTGGCATTTTGTATTTCTTTCTTTTGAGTAATGTCTATTCAGGACCTTTGTGCATTTCTTAACAGTATTGATTGTTTTTTGAGTTCCTGGTGTATTCTGAGTATTGAACCTTCGTTGGATAAGTATCTTCAAAATATTTTCTCCTGTTCTGTCTGATGTCTCTTTACTCTATTGATGGCTTCTATTGCTGTACATAAGCTTTTTGAGTTTTATATAATCCCATTTGTTTAGCTTTACCTTTGCTTTTTGGGGTCTTATCCAGGAAATCTTTTACTATATGAGTATCTTGAAATGTATCCCCTATGTTTGAGTCTCAGTTTCATAGTTTCAGATTTTACATGTAGATATTTGATCCATATTAAGTTGATTTTTGTATATGGTGAGTGGTCAGGATTTAATTTCACTTTTAAACATATGTTTATCCAGTTTTGCCAGCACCATTTATTGAACAGACATTTTTCCAATATATGTTCTTTCCATTATTGTTAAAAATCAGTTGAGTATGTTCATGAATTAATTTATGGGTTCTTTATTCCATTGAGCTGTGTGTCAGGTTTTCTACTAGTACCATGATGCTTTATATACTATGGATTTGTAGAATGCTTTGAAGTCAGGCATTGTGATGCCTCCAGCTGCTGTTTGTTTTCAAGATTATTTTGTCTATTTTCAGGTCTTCTGTGATTCCATATTAAATTGATGATTGCTTTTTGAAGTTATCTAAGAATGTCATTGCTATTTTGATAGGGACTGCATTGAATCTACAAATTTCTCTAGCTAGTATAAATATTGTAATAATATTAATTCTTGGGGCCGGGGCTGTAGTGTAGCAGGTAAAGCCGTAGCCTGTGGTGCCAGCATCCCATATGGGTGCTGGTTCGAATCCCGACTCTCCACTTCTGATCCAGTTCTCTGCTATGGCCTGGGAAAATAATGGAGGATGCCCCAAGTCATTGTGTCCTTGCACCCATGTGGGAGACCTGGGAGAAGCTCCTGGCTCCTGTCTTCATATTAGCACAGCTCCAGCCTTTGTGGCCATCTGGGAAGTGAACCAGCAGATGGATGATCTCTCTCTCTCACTCTCTGCCACTCCTCTCTCTGTGTGTAACTCTGACTTTCAAATAAATAAATAAATCTTAATAAAAATATTAATTCTTTGATTCCATGACCAAAGAAATCTTCTCATTTTTTCTGTCTACTACTACTATGATTCCTTTCATCAGTGCATTATAATTTTCACTTTAGAGAATTTTCACCATTAGATTAAATTTATTCCTAAATATTTTTGTGGCTCTTGTGAATGGGATTGCCTTCTTGATTATCTTGCAGCAAGAACATTAGTGGTTTTTAAACATGCTAATGTTTTTCCTATGTTGATTTTGTATCCTTCAACTTTGCTGAGTTAATTTATAAGTTCTAAAAGCTTTTTGGTGGCATGTTTAAAAATGTTTCCATTTTTAAAATCATGTATGGAAACATGTATATTTTTACCTCCTTTCCTTTCCTTACTTTACTTTCAATGTACTTTTTTTCCTTTCGTTCCCTAATTGTTCCTGCTAATACTTTCAAAAATATATTCAATAAGAATGATGAGAGTGCACATCCTTGTCTTGTTCCAAATATGAGGAGAGTGCTTTCAGATTTTTGCCATTCGTATAATATTAGGCAGAAGTTTGTCATATATAGTCTTTGTTATTTTGAGGTATGTTCTTCATATACTTAATTTGTTATTGAGAGTTTTTATTCTGAAGGTATGTTGTATCTTGTCAAATGCTTTTCATGCATCTATTGAGATGGTTATATGGTTTTTATTCTTCCTTGTATTTATGCGATTTATTATGTTTATTGATTTGCAAATGTTGAACTACCTGTACATACTTGTTGTAAAATCCACTTGCTTGTAGTGCATGATCTTACTGATGTATTGTCAAATTTAGTTTGCTGGTATATTGTTGTTAATTTTTGCATCTATCTTCATTAAGGATATTGTTCTGTAGTTTTCTTTCTATGTCATGTCTTTGGCTTTGCTATTAGAGTAATGTTGGCTTCATAAAAAGAATTTGGAAGTATTCAATCATTTGCAATTTTCTAGAATAGTTTGAGAAATATTGGAGTTAATTCTTTAAGATTTTACTATACTTCAAGTATAAAGCCTTAGGTCCTGTCACTCTCCTTGATGGCAGATTTTAATTGCTTATTCAGTCTTGTTATTTGTTATTGGCTTGTTTAGTTTTTTATATCTTTGTATTTATTTTTTATATATTTGTATTTAATTTTGGTAGATTATATGTTCCAAGTCTCCGTGTGTTTACGTATGTTCTAGTGATTCTTGAGTTGTTGATTTCCAGATTCAATTCATTGTGATTACAGAAGATGCATGGTACGATTTTGAATATTTTGAATTGCTGAGACATGCCTTATGGTCTAATATGTTATCTGTCCTAGAGAAAGTTCCATGCACTGATGAGAAGAATGTGTATTCAGCAAATGTAGGGTGAAAAGTTTTGCAGATATTGGTTAGGTCATTTGGCTTATAGTGTCAGGTTGATTTGTCTATTCCTGAAAGTGGAATGTTGAAGTCTCCTCATACTATTGTGTTAGAGTGTATGTCTCCTTTTATATCCATTAACAGTTCTTTTAGAAGAGGAATATCAGGCACCCTATAATTGGGTGCATGTACACTTATTATAGTCAAGTCTTCCTGTTGAATTGATCACTTAATCACTGCACAGTGCCCTGTTCTGTCTCTTTTAACAGGTTTTGTGTTTAAAGTCTATTTTTTCCTATATCAGGATGGCTACACTTGCCCTTTTTTGCTTCTGGTTAGCTAGCATGTTATATTTTTTTGTGTCATTTGAATTTCTATCTTTTTGTATCTTTGTTGGTGGGGTGAGTTTCTGGTAGTCAGCAAACAGTAGGGTCTTGCTTCTTAACCATTCAGCCAGTCTGTATCTTTTAACTGGAGAGTTGAAGCCATTTACTTCACATTTTTCCCCGTGAATATCCCTATTGCTTACTTGAGATTTATTTTGTACTTTTACTGTGGGATTTCTGCTCTCATATTCTTTCATGATGATTATTTTCTTTCTGTGTTTTCTGTGTGTAGCACATCCTTTAGCATTTTTTGTAAGGCTAGACAAGTAGTGAGACATTCTTTCAATTTCTTTATTTCATCTTCATTCATAAATAAGAGATTTGCAGGGAACATTATTCTGGGTTGACAGTTTTTTTTCTCTTAAGACTTGGAATACATCTCGCCATTCTCTCCTAGCCTGTAGTGTTTCTGATTAGAAGTCAGCTGTGAGTCTAATTGGAGTTCTTGTTAAAGTAATTTGGCATTTCTCTTTTGCACATTTTAGAATTTTTCTTTATGTTTTGTTGTGGAGAGTTTGATTATAATGTGTCATGGTGAAGATCTTTTGTTGTCATATCTATTAGGAGATTTATGTGCTTCCTATATTTGGACATCCTTTTTCTTTCTCCAAATTAGTGGAGTTCTCTGTAATTATTTCACTAAATAGGCAATCTAGTCCATTCTCTTTTTCCACACTTTCAGGAACCTATAAGACCTGTATGTTATGTCATTTGATATTATGCCATAAATCTCCAATGCTGTTTTTAAGTTTTCTAATTAATTCTTTTGTTTTTGGTTTGATTACATGATTTCCATAGATTTTTCTGCCTCACCAAGTCTGTTGTTAAGGGTTTCCACTGCATTTTTCTTTGATATAAGGACTTTTTCATAACTAATATTTCATTTTGATTTGTTTTTATTCACAATTTCATGAGAAAATTTTTCATTCTTATAGTTTATGGTTTTCTTTAGTTCATGGATTTCCTTTGGGTTTCTTTTGAGTAATCCTGATTAACTTTTTGAATGCCATTTCCAGGATTTCATCAATTTCTCCTCCGTATTGAAATTCTAATATTGAAATACTGCTGAGTTCATTTGTGTGTGTGTGTGTTGGGGGGGGGGGGTCATGGTTTCTTCCTTATTCTTGTTCCTTGATTTTCTACCTTCATTTTTATTCATTTTTGGAGTTATTTTTTTTTATCTGATAGCTTTTATCTTTGAGCTATGCCATTGTGGCTTAGTGGAATATCTGCACTTTCAGTGAATACCAAGTGGTGTGTGGTAGGTGTGGCCAGGGAGCTCTGGTCAGTGCTTCAGGGTAGGGCGAGTATCCAAGGTAACACCCAAGTTGGTTTTCGTAGCTCTCTTCTGGTTAACAGGAGAGAGGGTAAAGGTCACCTCTGTTGGTGTGATCACCCCCGCACCTCCTCTCTTCCAAGCTGAGCAATGTCCTGGTGTTAGTTCCCAGTGTGTTCAACACTCATCTGCTTCACTGTATGAGCCACAAAAATTATCTGTGCAGTCCTCATTGTGAGCATGGTTCCCACTGAAATGAGCTGCTCTATGCAACCAAGGAGCTCTTAGAATATGTAGCAGCTCCTAGTGATTTTCTAGAACTCAGTTACATTCTGCCCTCTCCCACACAGTCAGTGTTTTCACAGTCTCAGCACCCAGGGATACATGGTCAAGGATTGCAAGAGGGTCCACTCTGTGCTGCTAGGCTGTTCCATCCACAAGGAGACTGAGGGGTTCCCAGAGCCTCTGCCCGTGTGTGTTCCATCATAGAAGATCAAGCCTGACCCTCCCAGCCAGACCCAGTCAGTGAGGAACATGGGATTTTCCCTCTGGAAAAATTCTTGGATCACATGTGTGCACCATACCCACTGGCCACAGCCTCATTCATTTAACAATGTTGTTGGCAAAGTACAAGAGTCCCCACAGGCGGCACTTCTGTTGGAATGGCTCCCATTCCCCACCTGTTGCCAGGTGAGTGCAAATGGCAAGATGGAGATCATCCCTGCCAGTTGCTCTTGAAATGCCATGATTGCCCCTGCTGACCAGATGGGAGAGTGTCCCTGTTAGTTGCTGGGTGCATGCACAAGAGCAAGAATGGCTGCTACCTGCTTATGTCCAAAAATGGCACCAGCCTTCCCACAGCTAGCCACAGATTGCTGTTTGTGTGTGTGTGAGTGGGGAGGTTATGGGGAGAGAGACGCACCACTTTTTTCCCCCTCTGGATGAGCAGTTGCCCTGTGCCCCTCATGGTTCTGGGCCAGACTCAAAGACAGTGTAGTCCACTTGGATCTCTCTCCAGCTGTATAAACAGTGGCGTGGGACCATGCAGTCTGATCTCACCTTGCTCAGCAGGGTGGGCAGTTTTTCTGTATCCAAGCTGCTGGTTCCTTTGTTGTGTCCTTGCTCATTGCTGTGTGCCCTTTCCACTGCTTTCACAAACCTCCAACTGCAGGTTCCCCTGCAACTTTACCCTGAGTGTATACTTTCTCCACTTTTTTTTTTACTAATTTTACCTAGCCTAGAGCAGACTGACCTCTTCTGCCATCTTGGAACTCACCTTTCTGATTTGTTCTTACTTTAAAAAGCCCTTGAGGTGTGTGTATATATTATTTCTATGAAAAATTTCTTTTTATTTGATGTATGTACTTAAGGCTGGAGTTCCCTCTTAGTACTTCTTTTGATGTATCCCACAAATTTTGATAAGTTTTGTTTTCTTTTTCTTTTGTTTCAAGGATTTTTTTTCCTTTTCAGTTTCCTAAATGATCCATTGATTGCTCAATCTTCATTTGTTTGTAAACATTCATTGCTCTTTTTGTTGATTTCTAGTTTTATTATTTTGTGTTCTGAGAAGATATACAATATGCTTTCATTTTTTACAAATTTATTGAGATTTGTTTTGTAACCTAAAATACAGTCTACCCTGAGCAATTTTCCATGTGTGGATAGGGATATTATAAATCTTTAGCTGTTGTTGAAAGGCTGTTCAAATATCTGTTAGGTTCATTTGCTCTAAAGTGTAGTTGAACTCTTCTATTTCTTTCTTGTTTTTCTACCTATATTCTTCCCATTAAAGACAATGGGTTGCCAAAGTCTCAGACTATCATTGTATTTGAATCTATCTCTCCCTGTAGATTTAATAATATTTGATTTTATATTTGATTGGTTTGGTGTTTGATGCATATATATTTACAATTGTATCTTCTTGTTGAATTGATCCCTTCAGCAACTTATGATGGCTTTATTTATCTCTTCTTGTAGTTTTTTAATTTAAAATGTCTTTTCTTGATACAAGTATAGAAGCTACTGCTTGCTTTTGGCTTTCATTTGCATGGAGCATCTTTTTCCAAACCTTCTTTTTCAGCCTCCATGTATCTTTATGAACGAGGTGAATTTCTTATAAGCAGCATGTATTCATTTTTGGGTCTTGTTTGTTTAATCCATTCAGTTATCCTATATCTATTCATTGGAGAATTTGGAGAATTTAATGTGCTTACATTCAAGGTTATTATTATTAGGTCAGAATTAACTGCTTTTTTGTTAATCACTTACTGATAATTTTATATATGTTTTGTTGCTTTTTGTATATCTTATTATTTATCTTTGAGTTTTGGTAGTTTTCTGTTGTGTTAAATTTTGATTATCTTTCTATTTTTTATATTTTTATTTAGCAGGCATTGTGCTTTTTTTAAGACTACAAATATCGTCCCATTTTCTTCTGGGATGCACAGTGTATGCTGAAAAGTCTGCTGTTTATGACTTGATGCTTTTTATACTGTTTTCAGGGTTCTTGTATTTAACTTTTATCTATAATATAATTGTGTAAGATCAGCTTTGATTGAGTTTGGTTGGGGGTTTGAGCTTCCTGGATCTGGATATCCATTTTTCTTTCCTTTTGCTTTTTAAAAGACTTATTTAAAAGTCAGAATTACAGAGAAGTGGCAGTGGCAGTGCCAGAGAGAGAGAGAGAGAGAGAGACAGAGACAGAGAGAGACAGAGATCTTTCAACCACTGCCTCACTTCCCAAAAGGCCGTAATAGCCAGGGCTTGGCAAGGCTGAAGCCAGGAGCCAGGAGTTTCGTGGAGTTCTCCCACATGGCTGCGGGGGCACAAAGATTTGGACTATCTCCTGCTTCTTCTCTGCATATTAACAGCGAGCTGGGTCAGAAGTGCAGCAGCCGGGACTTGAATCGCGCCCATTTTGGATGCTGGCATTGCAGGTGGTGTCTTTGCCTGCTGCACCACACTTCCAGCCCTCCATATATCTTTTAAGAATTTGGAGGCTTTCAGCTCTTCATTGAATAGAGTTCCAATCTATTTTTCCTTCTCTTCTCCTTTTAGGTGTTCTTATAATGCAAATATTTGTTTGATTAACAAGGTCTCATGTCTCATAGGCTTTCTTCTTTTAGTTATTTTCTCTATTTTTTAGTTATTTCAAATGACCTGTCCTCAAGTTCATAGATTCTTTTTTCTACCTCAGGGGTGAGGAACAGTTTTTTGACATGATCATTTGGGTATTTATAACATCATTCGTTACCCAGACACTATTATCAACTTAAAATTTAGCCTGGTATAGATTTATTTGATTTTGAATCTCACCTGCAGTTGCCTTGGCAAGGACAGATCAAGTGATTTTGAAGGCCTTAAGCATCCCCTGGGGCAGACTTTACCCACCCCTGTCTGCTTCTTTAATTCTGTTGTTGCACTTTGAGTTGCATTTTAAAATTTCATTGGTTGAATTTTTCATGTCCAATATTTCTGATTGATTTTTGCAGCTCTATCTGTTGAAAATCAAATTTGCATCATGCATTGTTTTCCTCATGTTCTTGGACTACCTATCTGCATTCTCTTGCATTTCTCTGAGTTTCTTTAGGACCAGTATTTTTCATTTTTTTAATGCATTTCAATTATTTACTTCTAACCAAGAAATATTTCTGGAGAGTTATTGTGTTCTCTGGATATTTCATGCTTTCTTGCTTCTTCGTTGTCTTTGGTCTCTGTGTTGCTGTGCACAATCTAATGTAATTGTCACATCTTCTATTTGAGTAACTTGTTGGAATAGACTTTTTCATTTATATGGAATGTGAGACTTTAGGTAGATAGTTGCTATGGCTTTTATTCTAGGTAAATGCAGCGGTGTAGCCTCCATGTGATTTCTTCAGCCGTCAGTGGTGTCTAGAAGTGGCACACTTAACTAGACTGCAGCAGTTCATGCAAGTAGTGGTGTGACTTTGCATTGGACATGAGCTTCCAAAGGTGTATATCCTCAGGCTCTGTGGAATTAGGTATCAATTATACTAGGGCTTGTGATGGCAGTAACCGTAGTCCTGGTACTGTGGGATAAGAAAGGACTGTCCCCAGATACTACTTGGCAAGTGTAGGTGATTCCAGGACTTGTAGTACTCTGGTATGTAATGGCCCTGGAGCTATGGGATGTAGATTGGACCACCCCCAGGTCCTGCAGTGCATAAATGGGTGATACTGTGGCTTATAGCACAGAAAGTTGCAGTGTTGGAGCCAAGAACCATGGATTAGAGCTTATTTAGGTCCTATGGTATAACCACAGGTAATTATGTGACTTATGGCAGCAACCTACATGATACTGCAGCCATAGGATACAAGTGGGACTATTCCCAGGTACAGGACAAGCATAGTTTATACTAGGGATTGGGCCCTGGCAACCATATAGATGATGAGCTTGGTGACTCCAGTGATTATAGACCCAACAGCCAGAGTTCCAGAGATTCAAGACTGAGATGACATCATACTCATTTCCCAATGACTGAGAGTCAGTGGTTCTGAAGCTTGTGACACCAATAACTATTGTTTTGGAGCTGAGGGATACAGATTCCTTTATGTCAGTGTGAGCATGAGTGTCACTGAAGCTCACAATCCTGGAGCTATGGAATTGGAATGTCCCTAATTCTCAATAGGCAAGTGTGTGGCACTGGGTTTACTGGTACCACCAACTGCAGTTTTAGAGTTGCAGGAGGAATAAGGGGGGTTATCGCCAAGCCCTGTGACATGTGCAGTTGATGCTGGGCTTATGGACTATCAACCTTGAACCTTGATCTATAGTACAGAGACAAAATCTTTAAGTCTCACAGGGTGAGTAAGGGTGATCTTGGGACTTGTGCACTGGCTGCCAAGAGTCTTAAACCATGAAATATAGAAGGGGCACTTTTCCAGGTCACATGGGATAAGCAAGTGTCATTACACCACTTTTGCACTGCTCAGTGAAAGCCTTAAGTCATAAGACAAAGACAAGGGAACTTCACCAGGTCCTGTGGATTGAGCAAGACTGACGCTATACTGTGTATATTGGAAGCCTAGATCTCTGAACCAAGAGACATGGAAGGAAACTTCTCAAGATCCCACAGGGCTCAGTTGACCTCTGCTCTGGTGCATCTCATTACTGCATCTGCAGGATGCTAAGGGGTCTGTTCCCTGCCCTGTGAGCGCACTGGTATCAAAGGCTTCTGGTAGAATCCGGGGCTTCCTGTTGGCTCCTAAGAGAGAATAAAGTCTAGCAATGGCTGTTCTGGAACAGCTTGAGTTCTGGAGATTGTGGAGGAGTTTAATATGCATTCCTTTTTGGAGCAAAGCAGTCACTCTAATTAGAATCAACTTCTGAAATCAGATTTAATAGATGTGAGGCCTGTGGAATTCTGCTGTAGTTGGGTCTGCGAGTCTGCAATGATCATGTTATGGGAGGGGGTCGATGTTGCTATGTTTTCCCACTTAATTTTTCCAAGCAATGTAGAGCTAGAGCAGCAGCAGTCTGTAATTCCAAAAAATAAATATTTATTAATTTGAAAGGCAGAATTACAGAGACAGGGAAAGACACAGATAGAGATCAATCTATCATCTGCTGGTTCACTCTCTGAATGGCCACAATAGGTGGGACTGGGCCAAGATGAAGCCAGAAACATGGAACTTCAGTCTTCCACATGAGTGCAGGGGCCCAAGTACTTCTGTCATCTTCTGCTGCTTTGTTACACACATTAGCAGGACACAGGATGGGAAGTGGAAAAGCCAGGACAATGACCCCTAAGGATGCCAGCGTTGCAGACAGATGCTTAACCCATTGTGCCACAACTTTGACCCCCTCATTACCTTTTTGTTCAATTTCTCGTGAACTTTTAAAATCCCCTTCATGAATATGAATTCTGTGTGTGTGTGTGTGTGTGTGTGTGTGTGTTGTTTCCATATCTTTTTGGCTTTTTTGAATAGTGCTACAATGAATATGGAAGAGCAGATTTCTTTATAAGGTTGTGATTTCATTTCTTTTGGGAATATATCAAGATAAGGCATTGCTGGTTCATATGATAGTTTTATTTTTAAATTCTTTAGGAACATCCACATCATTTCTATAATGGGTGTACTAATTTACATTACTTCTAATAGTTACTAGTGTTCTTCTTTACTGCATCCCTACCCCAACCTCTGTTATCTTATCAATGTGATAATAGCCCACTTAACTGGTATAAAGTGAACTCTCATTGTGGTTTTAATTTACATCTCCCTGATGATTAGTGATGTCATGCGCTCACTCATATATCTGTTGGCCAGGTATATGTCTTTACAAAGTGTATGCTTATGCCTTTTGCCCACTTTTTCACCAGGTTTTTTGTTTTTGTGATATTTATGCAAAAGAATTCCTTATCAATTGTGAATATTAATGCCTTCTCAGATATGAAGTTTTCATATATATTTCCCCATTCATAAATTTTCTTTTATTTCTTTGAACATGACTTTTACAGAAGTTTCTTAGATTTTATGTAGTTTTACCTATTTTTGCTTTTGTTGCCAGATCTCTTAATGTGATACCTGAAAAGTAACTGCGAAGACCAATGTCAAAGAGCTTTTCTCATATATTCTCATCTAGGAGTTATCTGGCATCAAGTTTTATATGTAGGTCTTTAATTTTCAGTTTATGCTTGTGTATGATGTAAACTAAGTATCCAGTTTCATTCCTTTGCATGTGGAAATCCAGGTTGGTTGAAGAGATGATCATTTTAACATTGTATCGTCTTGGTGTCTTTGTTGAAAATTTATTAACTTTCAGTGGTTGGATTTATTCCTAAACTATGTATTTTGTTCCAGTGGTATTTGTTTCTGTTTTATTACAGTACTGTACTATTTGATTACTATAGCTTTACCATAAAATAATTTTAAATAATGAAATATCATACCTTCATGTTGTTTTGGCTGTTTTTTTTTTGTATTTCCATATAAATTTCAGGATTATTTTTTTTCTATTTCAATGAAGAATGGCTACTGAAGTTTTGGTAGGGAATGTATTACATCTGTATATTGCTTTGGGTAGAATGGATATTTTCACAATATTAAATTTCTACTTACTTGTGTCTTTTCATTTTCTTTCATTAATGTCTTACAATTTCAACAGACAGATCATTCACCTCAATTTTATTACTATATATTTTAACTTTTTAATACTACCAGCAGATGGAAGACGTCCCTCTCTCTCTGGCTCTCCTTCTCTCTCTGTGTAACTCTTTCACATTAATAGATAAATCTTTAAAAAAATATACTACATAAATAGGATTGTTCTCTTGATGTGTTTTTAAACAGTATGATTATTTGTGTATAGAAATATTATTTTTCTTTGTTGATTTTGTATGCTGAAACTTTACTAATTTATTCATTTTAACTTTGTCTGGTGGAATCTTGAGTTTTCTGCACAAAGGTTCATGTTATCTGCAAAACAAGATAATTTTACTTCTTGCTTCTTGATTTGGAGGTCTTATTTCTTGTTTTTGTTTTATTGCTCTTTATAGTACTTCCAGTACTATACTGAACAGAAGTAGTGAGTAGATATTGCTTCCTTGTACCTTATCTTACTGCAAAAACTTTTTAGTTGTTGCTCATTAATTATAATGTGAACTGTGAGTTTTTCAAAAGCAGTCTTTATTCTGTTGAGGAACTTTCCTTACATAACATAGCTGTTAAGAGATTTATAAAGAAAAGATATTGATTTTTTTACAGGCAGAGTGGACAGTGAGAGAGAGAGAGAGAGACAGAGAGAAAGGTCTTGCTTTTGACGTTGGTTCACCCTCCAATGGCCGCCGCGGCCGGCGCACCGCGCTGATCCTATGGCAGGAGCCAGGTGCTTCTCCTGGTCTCCCATGGGGTGCAGGGCCCAAGCACTTGGGCCATCCTCCATTGCACTCCCTGGCCACAGCAGAGAGCTGGCCTAGAAGAGGGGCAAACCGGACAGAATCTGGCTCCCTGACCGGGACTAGAACCCAGTGTGCCGGTGCCGCAAGGCGGAGGATTAGCCTATTGAGCTGTGGTGCCGGCAAGATATTGAATTTCATCAAATCCATTTTATGCATCAATTGAGATTTTTGTCATTCATTGTGATACTGTGATGTATTACATTGTTTGATTTGCAGGTGCAAACCAGCCTTATATGCCACAGGCAAATGCCACTTAGTAATGATTTACTATCATTTTAATATGTTGTTGAATTCAATTTCTTAATAATTTATTTTTATTTTTTTAAGATTTATTTATTTTACTTGAAAGAGTTACACAGAGAGAGGAGAGAAAGAGAGAGAGAGAGAGAGAGAGAGAGAGAGAGGTCTTCCATCCACTGGTTCACTCCCCAGATGGCCACGATGGCAGGATGTGCACCGATATGAAGCCAGGAGCCAGGAGCTTCTTCTGGTTCTCCCATGTGGGTGCAGAGGCCCAAGATCTTGGGCTATCTTTTACTGCTTTCCCAGTCCACAGCAGATTGCTGAATTGGAAGTGGAGCCATCCACATCCATATGTGATGCCGACACTGCCACGCCACAGCACCAGCCCCAATTTCATAATAATTTATTGAAAAATTTACCATACATGTTCATAAGAAATATTAGCCTGCATATTCATTTTCTCATGATGTCTGTCTTACATATTATGGATGATTCTGACCTCCTAAAATGTGTTTGGAAACATTCTTTCTAGCTCTATGTTGTGTAAGAAGTGAAGAAGTATTAATCCCAATTGCTATTTTAATCTTTTGGTAGAAAATCAGCCAAGAAATCCTCTGGTTCTGGGTCTTTCTTTGTTGGGAGGTATTTCATTGTAATCAGGGGCATGTGCCATCCACAAATGGGATGAGAAAGATAGAGTGACTTCTAGGCAGGTTGTTCCCATAGGATAGGGAGCTGCAGCAGCTTATATTGGTAATGATGTACTACCATATGTGTGAGCATTGTTGCCTGATAGTTGAACCTCAAGGATGAAGACATGCACAGGCTCCAGGTCATTGAAGCACGGCTAACTCAAGCAGTGACTCTGGTTTTAAGATGGAATTTTATGGTAATAGCTTTAATCATGGGTTTCAGGCTTTGTCCCTGTACAATGTAGACTCATTCTTGCAGCACTGCAGCTGTGTGATATCCTAATCTGGGATCTAGGCCCAAAACACTAGGATTATCCAGTAGTGAAGACTATAAGTATTTGTAGAGATGATAAAGATTATTGGGGGCTTCTTGCTTACTTTTCTTCTATGGGGAGAAAACCACCCTGGTTCTGAGCTGAATCTGACTAGGGAAATGGAGTGGTAGGGGAAAGTTGTCTTCTTCCCTTCTCTATATGGTCATTATGAGTTTCTTTGCTCTACAGAATATCTGTCACTCTTTTGCTGTACTCTTATGCTCTCCTTTTGTATGGTGAAACTTGTAGTTGTTGATTTCCTGTTTTGTTTCTTCTGTGGTGGATACTGGCATTAGTTACCTCTAAATCACTATCTTGCAAGCATCCAAAGTTCTATGCAATTATGGTTTGTCAACTTCAGAAATATTAATAAAAATCAGTTCCTAAAATTATGTTAAAAGTGAAATTCAAAAAAAACGTTTCTTTTTCTCCATAACAGCACTGAATCCCGGAAGGATCCACTGATTAGATTGCTTGATGAAATGGAGGTGACAAAGGAGCAAGATGAACCTGGTATTGTGGTTAGTATTGTCTGATCTCACCGTGGGTCCAAGTTAAAAGATGATAAACAGTCTCTATGGTCACTGCATTCCATATTGGAGTGATGTAAGAGACAGAATCCAGAGATATGCCAAGAGCAAGAGACCAACTAATAAGAAAAGGTGGGAGATGGAGAATTAGAATGATGTAAAGGCCCTAGGAAAGTATGAAATACAGTCACCCAGATAGGAAAACTGAGGCCATGCTCTGTGATGTGATTTACCAAAGATCACAAAGCCAACATTGGAAGTGTTGAAGCTCAAAACCAGGGCTTTTGTGGCCTTATCAAAAGCTTATATCCAGCCGGCGCCACGGCACACCAGGTTCTAGGCCCGGTTGGGTGCCGGATTCTATCCTGGTTGTTCCTCTTCCAGTCCAGCTCTCTGCTATGACCTGGGAGTGCAGTGGAGGATGGCCCAAGTGCTTGGGCCCTGCACCCACATGGGAGATCAGGAGAAGCACCTGGCTTCAGATCAGCATGGTGTGCTGGCCATAGTGGCCATTGGGGGGTGAACCAATGGAAAAAAGACCTTTCTCTCTGTCTCTCTCACTGTCCAGTCTGCCTGTCAAAAAAAAAAAAAAAAGAAAAAGAAAAAAAAAAGCTTATATCCATTAGAAAATTGGTAACCCCTAAAATGTCAGGGTATCAAATTTCCAAATAAACTGACAAGATATTTTTCCGACTGTAATAATTAACATATAGCAATTGAAATAGTACTTTGCAAACTATAAATGTCAGCTGTTAATATTAGTACTGAAAGACCAACAAACAGATTGCTGTCTTAGCCAAACCAATCCCACTTACAAAATCCAGTCACTGGTTTTATGGAAAGCACAAGGTCTTGCTCAAAGTAACCTAAGCTGCTTATTTTTTTTTTGACAGGCAGAGTAGACAGTGAGAGAGAGAGAGAGAGAGAGAGAGAGAGAGAGAGAGAGAGAGAAAGGTCTTGCTTTTGACGTTGGTTCACCCTCCAATGGCCGCCGAAGCTGGCGCTCTGTGGCCGGTGTACCGTGCTGATCCGAAGGCAGGAGCCAAGTGCTTATCCTGGTCTCCCATGGGGTGCAGGACCCAAAGACTTGGGCCATCCTCCACTGCACTCCCTGGCCACAGCAGAGAGCTGGCCTGGAAGAGGGGCAACTTGGACAGAATCCGACGCCCCGACTGGGATTAGAACCCGGGGTGCCGGTGCCACAAAGCAGAGGATTAGCCTAGTGGGCCGTGGCTCAGGCCAAGCTGCTTATTTATAAATGTCTTCCCTTTTGGTCATGTTTACTAGGGGTTCTATGAGCTTCCTGTATTAGGATGTCTCTGACCTTCTCCAAAACTGGGAAATTTTCTGCTATTATCTCACCAAAAAGGCATTCTAACCTAGTACTAGTGGTTGAACTCTGTAATTAACAAACAATTATTCTTAGGTGTTTAAATTTTAACTGAAAAGTGATCCCTGTGAAATATAAGAGTGGGAATAAGAGAGGGAGGAAATGTATAATTTGGGACATGCTCAATCAGATGTGCCCCAAATGATGGAGTTAGAATCATGCCAGGGGATTCCAATACAATCCAAACAAGGTGGCATGTACCAAGGCCATCTCACTAGTCCAAGTGATCAATTTCAGTTCACAATTGATCACACTGATAGGTCTAAGAGTCAAAGGGATCACACAAACAAGACTAGTGTCTGCTAATACTAACTGATAGAATCAAAAAGGGAGAGAATGATCCAACATGGGAAGCGAGATACACAGCAGACTCATAGAATGGCAGATGTTCTAAATAGCACTCTGGCCTCAGAATCAGCCCTTAAGGCATTCGGATCTGGCTCAAGAGCCCATGAGAGTATTTTAGGCTTGGAAAGCCAAGACATTCTGGAAAAAAAAGAAGACCTAAATGAAAGATCTCTGTGAGTGAGATCCCAGTGGAAAGCACGGGCCATCAAAGAAGGAGGTACCTTTCTCTGAAGGGAGGAGAGAACTTCCACTTTGACTATGACCCTGTCAGAATAAGATTGAAGTCGGCAAACCCTAAAGTCTTCCATAGCCTCGGCAACTCATGACTAAAGCCTAGGGAGATTACTGATGCCATAATCAAGAGTGTCAAATTGTTAAATTAACTTCAGGAGTCACTGTGTACTTACGTCTCATGTGGGATCTGTCCTTAATGTGTTGTCCAATGTGAAGTAATGCTATAACTAGTACTGAAACAGTATTTTTACACTTTGTGTTTCTGTGTGGGTGCAAACTGATGAAATCTTTACTTAGTATATACTGAATCGATCTTCTGTATATAAAGATAATTAAAAATGAAAAAAAACTTGGTGTTAAATTGGAAATTGCATAGAAAATTAATCAATTTAAAAAATATATATCATGTAGGATCTCTGTCCTTAATGTGCTGTACATTGTGAATTAATACTATAACTAGTATAACTAGTACTCTGACAGTATTTTTCACTTTGTGTTGCTATGTGAGGGCAAACTGTTGAAATCTTTACGTAATATATACTAAACTGATCTTCTGTATATAAAGAGAATTGAAATTGAATCTTGATGTGAATGCAAGGGGAGAGGGAGCGGGAAAGAAGAGGGTAGTGGGTGGGAGGGAAGTTATTGGGGGGGGGGAAGCCATTGTAATCCATAAGCTGTATTTTGGAAATTTATATTCTTTAAATAAAAGCTTTATAAAAAAAGTCTTCCAAAATGAGTGGAATTATCCATAATCTTCGTACCTGGGCTTGGAGTTCACCACAAAACTAGTCCTTTCATATAATATCCAAATAATATGTCCTGAACAGTGGTCAGTGAAGTCAACAAAGTCATTGCATGGTTAGATCTAAGAAATCATTGCAAAGTGTCCTTGCAGATCAACTAAAAAGAGAAATATAATTCTACCACATAATCCTCATTCAGTCCTGATTATCCCTAAAAATAAATAATATCTCCTACCCCAGTGGTATCTATTTAATGAACTGTGTCCTAAACATTGAGATTAAAAGCCAGTCAATGATAGGACAACTAGACAGAAGAACAACAAGGAAGTAATCAGGTAACACTATAAACCAAGTAAGCTGTACTGATATCTATAGAACTTTTTACCCAACAACAGCAAAACACACATTCTTCTGAAATAGACATGGGATATTCTCTAGAACTGACCATCTATATAGCCATAAAACAAGCCTTAGTGAACTTAAAAATACTTGAAATCACACAAAATATGCACCTCAGTTACAGTGGCATGAAATAAGAAATCAATAACAGAAATTTGGAAAATTCAAAAGGATATATAAATTAACATATTGCTAAATCAGTGTCAAAGAAAAGTTAAAAGGGAAATTAGAAAATAATCAAAATGAATGTAAATTAAACATAACATACCAAAATTTATGGGGGGTACTTTTTAGCTATAAATAATTATATTGCAAGAGGAAATTACAAATCAATAACCTCTAGTTATAACTTATGAATTTGGGGAGAGAGAGAGAGAGAATATTGAGATCTTCTATCCCCCAAGCCAGGCCAAAACCAGGAGCAAACAACTGCTACTGGGTTTCAGACACAGGTGGCAGTGACTCAAGCATTTTAACAGGGAGCTGGATTAGAAGTGGTGTAACCAAGAGTTGAACCAGCATTCAGGTATGGAATATGGGCATTCCAAGCAGTGCTTTAAAACATTGTGCCAAAACACTGGCCCCTAGAAATTTCCATTTAAGCAATTATATTGAAGTTATATGTGGAAGTTCCATTCAAATTTGATTATCCAGAATATAGTCACTAAGCCACATCTAGTTTCAAGGGAAGCAAAGAAATAGAGGCTCTGTGTGCAGATAAAACTTTAGCAGTAGGACTGGTTGCATTACTTAAGAAAGAGAGTAATTGAATCTTGGGAGCCTACATCAAAACCTCAGATACTTGGTCTATAGGCCAAATTACTAATACTTTTATTGTTTTTTTCTGTCCAGAACATTGAAGGAGACTACGCAACTGTTATGAGTTGGGATAAGATCAAAAGGCAAAAATGCCTGGAAATCCATTCCTGGCCACATGGGATCATGGCCATAGGGTGAGTATAGTAATTGGGGTTATACAGTCGGGATATGTATGTGTGTGTATGTGTGTGTTTGTGTGTGTGTAAGTAACAGTATCGGTAAAAGTTACATTGATTGCCTAGGAGATAATTTTTTCCTTGTGTGGTCACTCAGGATGTGAGTACTGCTTAATAGTGAGAGAAAATATCATCTACATATAGTCACCAGAAGCCACAGCCCTCCTGACCATCATCTCCAAGCCCCAATATTTTAAAATGATTTTAAGTGCTCTTTTAAAAGAAGATTAATTAATTAATTAGAAAGTTACACAGAGAGAGGGAAAGGCAGATAGAGAAAGATCTTCCATCTGCTAGCTCACTTCCCAAATGGCTGCAACAGCCAGGGCTAGGCAAGACTGAAGCCAAGCACTTCTTCCAGGTTTCCCATGTGGATGCAGGGGCCCAAACACCCAAACATTTGGGCCTTCCTCCAGTGTTTTTTTTTTTTTTCAGGCCATTAGCAGGAAGCTGGATCTGAAATGGAACAGTTGGGACTCAAACCAATGCTCACATCGGATACTGGCAACTCAGGCAGTTGCTTTACCCACTACTTGACAATGCTGGTCTCTCCAATGGCTTTGTAAAAAATTAGCCATTTCTTAAATCTTCAAATATTTATTTGAAAGAGATAGATAGAGATGAGAGAAAGAGAGAGAGAGAGAGAGAGAATCTCCTCCATTCACTGATTCATTCTTCAGATGGCTACAACGTCCAAGACTAGGCCAGGTTTAAGAAAGCAGCAGGTACATCATCCCAGTTGCCCACGTGGGTGCAGCAGTCCAAGTACTTAGGCCATTGTTCACAGGGAGCTGGATCCGAAGTGGAGCAGGCTGGATTCAAACTGGTGTTCTGATATGAGATGACAGCTTCTTAAACTTCTGTACTAAAGCATTGGCTCTTTAATTATTTTTGAAACTGCTCAGCTGATAGAGTGACTAAGGCTAGAGTTTGAGAGTAAAGGGTGGAAAAAGACATGGCTTCTGAACATTTATTTCAACCCTTCATTCATATATTTAGTTCTCACCATGTGCCAGAAACTGAGCATACAGTAATAAATAAATCACAGTCCCTGTACTTAAGAAATTTACGGTCTAGATTGAAACACTCTGCATTCTAACTCTTTCTACTTCTTTGTAAGTGCTCCACTTTTCCGAAGCTGGGAGGGGGACTGTTTCCACACTTGAATATAAGCTGTCTTGTAGTAGGAAGCCATAACTAGATATTCTCCTGGTCTTTGTTATAGCCCTTGTCACAATCCCACAGCATTGTCATTGCCACATGGTAGGTGCACATTCATTGATTTATTCACAAATTTATTTCAGTAAATATTTATCGTACTCCTCTTTTGCGCTAGATATTATTCTAGTGCTAGGGATACAGCTGGAAAAGGGGGATCATGAGACAGTGTGACATGAGACATGAGATATTTAGTAACTTGGATGATGTAAATAATCTTCAGTGTTCAATAAATAATTCCACTTCTCACAACCTCACTGCTTGTACCTGTGACTAAGTAAATATCATCTGTTGCCTGGAATAGAGAAGTGGCCTCCTAACTAGTCTTTGTGTTTCAACACTTAGTTCCTTGTAATCCGTTGTCCATAAAATAGCCAGAGTGATTCTTCGGAAATGCAGATCAGGTCATGTCACTCAGAGCTCTAAAATGTCCAGTGACTGCTTATCTCATAGTAAAATATCAAGATTATATTAGGCCTGCATGATCTTGTCATTCTATACCTCAAAGACCTCACCTCATATCACAGCTCAGGAGAAACCATACCCTGTTTTCCCCACCACCACCAGAATCACAGGATCACCAAATCTAAGAGCTAGAGAGGATTAAGGCT
Source organism: Sylvilagus floridanus (assembly GCA_949820135.1). Taxonomy (NCBI): domain Eukaryota; kingdom Metazoa; phylum Chordata; class Mammalia; order Lagomorpha; family Leporidae; genus Sylvilagus; species Sylvilagus floridanus. Next base: position 86,924,473 of record OX463223.1, read on the forward strand.
GTGTTGATCCAGGAAGCTAAATGTCACTCTTAAATATACTTCTTTCCTATCAGACGAAATAATTTTCTTGGCCCACCTTAAATAGATATGCTCTTATTCCAGATATATTTACCTTAGTCCTTCTCTTAAAACTTTATTTTCCAATACATCTTCCACACACTCTCCCAGTGTTAACATCTTTTGTACAGTATACAACCAAGGAAATGACCAGGGTAGAATTCATGAACTTATTAGTATTTCCCTGGTTTTGCAGGTATGCTGATGTATGTGTGTATTTAGCCTTATGCAGTTGTTTAACATGTACAACTTTCTGTAATCACCACCATAGTCAATATCCAAAACCACAAGTCCATTCTTGCTACCTCTGTATAGACAAACTCATGTCCACTGTTCCCATCTGTAAACTATGGCAATGGCTAGCATGCTTTTCATCTTTATAATTAAATTATTTATCAAATATTACATAATGGTATCATGAAGTCTGTGTGCACATGAGATTGACTTTCTTTCACTCACTCCTTCACTTGAGGTTATCCAAGTTGTTGCCCTTATCAATATGATTTCATTTTTTATAGCTAAGTAGTAGTATTCCATGATATGAATGTATGAGTTTAACATTTATCCATTAAAATACATATGGATTCCTATCAATTTGAGGCTACTACAAATATGATGCTTCTTTCATCAATTTTTGGAAAATGGAATTAAAAGTTGAGTTTACTTTAGTATAAAGAATGGAAATCCACCCATACTCATAATGCTGTAATAAGCATTTGTGAACAAGTTTTTGCATGAAAGTAAGTTGTCATTTCTCTTTTTACAGATATCTAGCAAAAACAATTTCAAGGTCATACAGTAGTTGCATGTAGAACTTCTAATACTGAACTGGCATCATATAAATGGGTTAAATTCCACTTGCTGATGTTAACTGTTTTCACACATGCTGCATCTGAATTGCAAAATAATAAAGATTCTTGTTTCTAGGTCCATGGCAGTGTGATCTATCATCTTATTTGTGTGATTGTCTCCGGTTTTGGTATTAGGACAATACTGATCACAGACAATGAATTTGGAATTCTTGCCTCCTTTTTGCCTTTTCCAAAAAAAATTATGTAAATTTTCTGTTGATTCTTCTTTGAATGTTTGATAAAAATCTCCAGTGAAAATATACAGGTCTTGATATTTCTTTTTTAGGGATTTTTATTTTTTTATTTTTTTTTAACTTTTATTTAATGGATATAAATTTCCAAAGTACAGCTTCTGGATTACAATGGCTTCCCCTGCACATAACTTCCCTCCCACCCGCAACCCTCCCCTTTCCCGCTGCCTCTCCCCTTCCATTCACATCAAGATACATTTTCAATTCTCCTTATATAAAGAAGATAAGTTTAGTATACATTAAGTAAAGATTTCAACAGTTTGCACCCACATAGAAACACAAGGTGAAAAATAATGTTTCAGTACTAGTTATAGCATTAATTCACAATGTACAGCACATTTAGGACAGAGATCCTACATGAGGAGTAAGTGCACAGTGACTCCTGTTGTTGACTTAAAAAATTGATACTCTTGTTTATGGCGTCAGTAATCTCCCTAGGCCCTTGTCATGAGTTTCCAAGGCTATGGAAGCCTTTTGAGTTCACTGACTCTGATCATATTTAGACAAGGTCATAGTCAAAGTGGAAGTTCTCTCCTCCCTTCAGAGAAAGGTACCTCCTTCTTTCATGGCTCGTTCTTTCCACTGGGATCTCACTCTCAGAGATCTTTCATTTAGGTCATTTTCTTTTTTTTGCCTCAGTGCCTTGGCTTTCCATGCCTAAAATACTCTCATGGGCTTTCAGACAGATCTGAATGCCTTAAGGGCTGATTCTGAGGCCAGAGTTCTATTTAGGACATCTGCCATTCTATGAGTCTGCTGTGTATCCCGCTTCCCATGTTGGATCATTCTCTCCCTCTTTAATTCTATCATTTAGTATTTTCAGACACTAGTCTTGTTTATGTGATCCTTTTGACTCTTAGTCCTACCATTATGATCAATTGTGAACAGAAATTGATCACTTGGACTAGTGAGATGGCATTGGCACATGCCACCTTGTTTGGATTGAATTGGAATCCCCTGATATGTTTCTAACTCTACCATTTTTCGCAAGTCAACAAGTCAGCTTGAGCATGTCCCAAATTGTACATCACTTCCCTTTATTATTCCCACTCTTATATTTAACAGGGGTCACTTTTCAGTTAAATTTTAACACTTAAGAATAACTGTGTATTAATTACAGAATTCAACCAAACAAACAAACAAAAAATACTAGGAGGGATAAAGTATTAAGTTGTTCATCAACAGAGAGGGCAAGAGCTAATCAAGTCACCATTTCTCATAGTGTACCATTCACTTCAACAGGTTTCCTTTTTGGTGCTCGGTTAGTTGTCACCGATCAGGGAGAACATATATTTGTCCCTTTGGAACTGTCTTATTTCACTCAGCATAATGTTTTCCAGATACCTCGATCTTGTTGCAAATGACTGGATCTCATTGTTTCAAACTGCTGTATAATATTCTGTAGAGTACATATCCCATAATTTCTTTATCCAGTCTAATGTTGATGGGTTTGGTTCCAGGTCTTAGCTATCGTGAATTGAGCTGCAATAAATATTAAGATGCAGACAGCTTTTTGTTTGCCAATTGAATTTCCTTTGGGTAAATTCCAAGGAGTGCGATGGCTGGGTTGAATGATAGGGTTATATTCAGATTTCTGAGGAATCTCCAGACTGACTTCCTTAGTGGCTTTACTGGTTTACATTCCCACCAACAGTCGGTTAGTGTCCCTTTTCCCCCACATCCTAGCCATCATCTGTTTTTGGTAGATTTTTGCATGTGAGCCATTTTAACTGGGGTGAGGTGAAACCTCATTGTGGTTTTGATTTGCATTTCCCTTATGGCTAGTGATCCTGAATATTTTTTCATGTGTCTGTTGGCCATTTGGGTTTCCTCTTTTGAAAAATGTTTATTGAGTTCCTTGGCCCATCTCTTAAGTGGATTGTTTGTTTTGTTATTGTGGAGTTTCTTGATCTCTTTGTAGATTCTGGTTATTAATCCTTTATTGGTTGCATAATTTGCAAATATTTTTTCCCATCCTGTCAAGTGCCTCTTTATTTTCCTGACTGTTTCTTTTGCAGTACAGAAACATCTCAATCTGATGTAACCCCAATTGTTAATTTAGGCTTGACTGCCTGTGCCTCTGTGGTCTTTTCCAAGAAGTCTTTGCATGTGCCCATATCTTGCAGAGTTTCTCTGATGTTCTCTGATAATTTGGTGGTGTCAAGTCGTAGATTTAGATCTTTAATCCATTTTGAGTGGATTTTTGTGTAAGGTGAAAGGTAGCAAGCAGTCTTGCTTCATGCTTCTGCATGTGGAAATCCAGTTTTCCCAGCACCATTTATTGAATAGACTGTCCTTACTCCAGGGATTGGTTTTGGATCCTTGATCAAATACAAGTTGGCTGTAGATGTTTGGATTGATTTCTGGTGTTTCTATTCTGTTCCATTTGTCTATCCATCTGTTTCTGTACCAGTACCATGCTGTTTTGAGAATTACTGCCCTGTAGTATGTCCTGAAATCTGGTATTGTGATGCCTCCGGCTGTGTTTTTGTTGTCCAAGATTGCTTTAGCTATTCGAGGTCTCCTGTGTCTCCATATGAATTTCAGCATCATGTTTCTAGATTTGAGAAGAATGTCTTTGGTATTTTGATTGGTATAATATTGAATCTACAAATTGCTTTTGTTGAATGGACATTTTGATGATGTTGATTCTTCCAATTCATGAGCATGAAAGATTTTGCTGTTGTTTGGTATCCTCTTCTATTTCTTTCTTTAAAATTTTGCAATTCTCATTGTAGAGATCTTTAATGTCCTTGGTTAAGTTTATTCCAATGATTTGATTATTTTTGTACCTATTGTGAATGGGATTGATCTTAGAAGTTCTTTCTCAGCCGTGGTGTTGCCTGTGTATAAAAAGGCTGTTGATTTTTGTGGATTGATTTTATATCCTGCTACTTTTCCAAACTCTTCTATGACTATGAGTTCCAATAGTCTCTTAGTAGAGTTCTTTGGCTCCCCTAAATAAAGAATATATCATCTGCAAAAAGGAGTAGTTTGAGTTTTTCCTTCCCAATTTCTTTTTATTTATTTTTTATTTATTTTTCTTTTTCTTGCCTAATAGCTCTGGCTAAAACTTCCAGAACTATATTGAATAGCAATGGTGAGAATGGGCATCCTGTCTGGTACCAGATCTCAGTGGAAATGCTTCCAACTTTTCCCCATTCAATAGTATGCTGGCCGTGGGTGTTTCATTAATTGCTTTGGTTATATTGAGGAATGTTCCTTCTATAGCCAATTTGCTTAGAGTTTTCATCATGAAAGTGTGTTATATTTTATCAAATTCTTTCTCTGCATCTATTGAGATAATCATATGGTTTTTCTTCTTCAGTTTGTGAATGTGGTATATCACATTGATTGATTTGCAAATGTTGAACCATCCCTGCATGCCAGGGATAAATCCCACTTGGTCTGGGTGGATGATCTTTCTGATGATCTTTCTGAATGTTGGGGTTTTTTAATAGTATCCTGTAGATTCCCAACACTGTTTTTTAGATTTAGAATTTCCTCTTCTTTTCTTTGGTTTGAATGTATACTCTCCTTCACTCTGTCTTCCAGATCTGATATTATCTCTTCTGCCTTACTGATTCTGTTTTTAAGGCTCTCAAATATTTTTTTTTCACTTTTTCTTTTGAATAATTCATTTCAGTTTGTTTTCAATTTCATGTTCTACTAAATTCCTCATTTCATTTTTATTCCTCCTTAAGATTTCTTTGTCTTGAGAGTGATTTTATGTCCTGTCCTGTATGGATTTCTGTAGTTCATGCATTTGTTTTTTGATAACTCTAAATGTTCTTATCATGAATTTTTTGAATTCCTTATCTTGCATTTCTTCTATCTCATTATCTTCATAATCTTGTACTGGAGTGTCATATTCATTTGGAAGCGTCATGATGTCTTCCCTGTTCTTGTTTCCTTGGTTTTTGCATTTGTTGGTTGGCATTGCGGAGATATTCTTTGGTTTCTTCTCTTTTTTCTTTTTTCGCTGTGGTGGCTTTTCTCGTTAAACTATGACTCTAGATTAAGGGACTGTCTGGTTTGGTGAATCTCTAGAGGCTTGTGGTGGATTGTTGTCAGAGAGGCCTTTTCAGTTCTTCAGGGTTAAGGGTGTACCAAAGGTGACACACCCAGGTTTGTTGTGGTAAATCTTCTCTCTCTCTCTCTTTCTCTTTTTATTTTATTCAGAAGGGAAGTAATTCTGCTCAGCTGAGCTCTTCTCGATGGTAATCAGTGCCTGAGCACTAGCCCCAGTGGGTATAATATTTGTCTGCTCTGTCCCAAGGACCACAAAAAGGATCTGTGCAGTCCTCAGTGTAAGCTCAGATTCTCCTGCAATGTCTCTCACCACGTAGCCAAAGCTGCCTGAATTTGTGCATCTCCCACTGAGACTATGTATGTCTCAGCCACACCGTGAGTTCTCCCACACACCCTCAGTTTTTTTTTTTTTTTCACAGTCCCAGTTCATAAGATCCACACATAAACTAGGTATTAGTCTCCTGTTATTTCTCCCCACCAGAGTCAGGTTTTTCTGCTTGGCTGAGGGTGGGCGCAGCCCGGAGCTGGCACAGCTGTTATTTATATCCAAATTGGTGCCTGCTCTATTGTCTCACTCACCTTTGTAAGGTGAATGGAGAGAGAGAATTGTGTCCGTACTTGTCCCTTTTATTATTTTTTTTTTCTCTCCTCTAGTTAGGCTGGTGCACTTTCCCTCATGAGGCTTCAAGCCTCATTCCCTCAAGGCTCTTCCTGCTTCTTTCCCACCAGTGTCTCGGACTACTGTGGTTTCGTCTCACCTCCGTTTCCAGCACAGGAATGGAAACTCTCTTGGCAGCTGGGTTCCTGAGCTGTGGGCTCCCATGCTCTCCATGTGGGTCCACCATTTCTCTCTGATTCCAGAAGAATTTCCTTTGCAGTTTTTCCCCTAACTCTTCCCTTAGTCTACAGTATCTCCACTTTTATTAAACTATCTTTTCCTGGACTATCAGTGAGCTCCCTCCCTATTCCGCCATCTTCCCCTCTTTTTTTTTTTTTAAACGGGGCTGAGGAGAAACCTCATTGTGGTTTTGATTTGAGTTCCAGTAGTCTCTTAGTGGAGTCTTTTGGATGCTCTATATATAGAATCATGTCATCTGCAAATAGTGGTAGTTTGACTTCCTCCTTCCCAGTTTGTATCCTTTTGATTTCTTTTTCTTGCCTAATGCCTCTGGCTAAAATGTCCAGGACTATATTGAATAGTAATGATGAGAGTGGGCATCTTTGCCTTGTTCCGAATCTTAGCAGGAATGCTCCCAAATTTTCCCCATTCAATAGGATGTTGGCCATGGGTTTGTCATAAATTGCCTTGATTGCGTTGAGGAATGTTCCTTCTATACTCAGTTTGCTTAGAGTTTTTACAATGAAAGGATGTTGTATTTTATCAAATGCTTTATCTGCATCTATTGAGATAATCATATGGTTTTTGTTCTTCAGGTTTTTTTTTTTTTTTTTTGACAGGCAGAATAGACAGTGAGAGAGAGACAGAGAGAAAAGTCTTGCTTTTGCTGTTGGTTCACCCTCCAATGGCTGCCGCGGCCAGCGTGCTGTGGCTGACGCACCGCACTGATCCAATGGCAGGAACCAGGTGCTTCTCCTGGTCTCCCATGGGGTGCAGGACCCAAGTCCTTTTAAAACTTTGCCTGAGGGCGGGCCGAGAAGAAGGAGCAGCGAATCCCATTAGGATGGCGGTGGAGCCTGGCTCAGGTAGTTGGGCCATGTAGCCACCTGGCTAAAACTGCACTAGTTTCCTAACATTTCCCCCTTTTGTTTTTTTATAAAGCAGGATTTTTATGGGGTTACATTAGTCCCAAAAGTCCAGGATGGGTAGAGGGACGGTGATCTGTCTTTAGAGCTACTTCCTGCTGGCATGGGGCAGTGTCTCAGGCTGCTGTCTCCTGGATGGGGAGCCGAGTAAATCCTTGTAGCAGCATTTGGTTGACTGCCTGGTTGTTGGAGGCCTTCGTTTGTTCCATTATAACCTTCTGTAAACACTGTAGTATAAAAACAGGGTGATAATAGTAACCAGTGATCCTAAGAGTAGCATTAACCAGGTAACAAGAGGATTTCATAGAGAGGAAATGGGGGGGGGGTCTCTGGACCCTTATGGGGACAGGGTGTGCTTTCAGCTGATTCCAGCCAAAACTGGGAGAAAGGCCACTCAACTTTAGTAGGTAGCGGGGTTTGTCTATAGAGAAATTCTGAACAATCATACAACATTAAGTAGGGGAGAGGACCATCAGTATGCACAGGTTGGGAGTAGAGGCATTGGTGGTAGAGTAGAGGCTATGATTACAAAGGAATGAGGCCCAAGTGGGCTAGACAGGGTCTAGAACAAAGGACAGATTCATTATTAGAGGAGCTAAGAAAGGTGCTGTCTAAGCTACACATAAGTTTTCTGATTGAGAGGCAAATAGAACCTAACAGAAGGGGCTCGATAAAAATCTGGTGGGCTTTAGGCCTTGTAAATTATGAGACCCAGACTCATCTATCTCTTCATATAGCCTACATCCTAAGGGAGGTGTGAACCTCTTTGGGGAAGGCACCCTGCTGACTTCCATTACCTAGCTGGCCTGGGAGGAGAGCTGGCCAGGTAAAGGCAGGTGGCAACTCTAACAGGAAATTTACAGTTCTGCCTGCAATGTTACTGACCCTACTTGACTCTCCCCTCAGCTGTAGTGGTCACCTTGGAAGTTGGGCTGAGTGAAGGGCTTTTCAGCTTAGAGCCAGTAAGATCTGTGGCTCTGACATGGGTGTTCTTTGACTCCAGGGCAGGTCCATTTCCAGTGATCCAACTCTTGGCAGAGCTGCCAGGGCTCATCACAAGCTGACTTCTGCTGAAGCCCAGGCTTACCACATTGAAAAGCCACTGCAGTGGACTGGCCTGTTAGGTCTGCTTGAGGCAGATCACTGTACAGAGTAGCCTTTAAAAGGCCTGCCACCTATCTCTAAATTTCTGATGCATAGCTTTCTTTTCCTCCTGGTTTTTGTTAAAACAGACAAGAGGATGCAAGTCAAGAGGGTGCTTAAGTCCCATCCCTAATCTTGGTGACCTAAACTACAAGTCTATAGTCACAGGCATGTTCTTCTATAGTTGTCTAAGGTAGACAATGCCCACAAGGAAAGCTATATTCTCACTTTGAAACTTTCTTTCCCTTCGTTCTGAAAGGGAGGTCTTTCCTGTTTACTGTTTACCTTGCTGATGGCTAAGTAAATCTAGCTATGAAATTATAATGTAAGCTCTTATTTTGGCTAGGCTATTACAGAAAAATGTTAGCCATCTCTTTTATAAGATCTAAAATTAAATTTTGCAACTTGGAGATTCCTACAGAATAGAATTAGTTTCCTACCTTGAAGAGAACAGAGAAATGAGAGAACAAGTCAGGCTTAGAATAGAGAAATGAGAGAGCAAGTCCCAGATCGCTTACTGACAATAGCAATATCACACGAAAACTTAGAAAGCAGTTTCAACCATTAGATAACAACTTAAGAAAACATTTACCAGAAGGTCCAATGCCTTCTATAAATATTAAGAATACATAAATTTGGAAATATCTCTTAAATATCTAATATGATATAGCTTGTTTAACCAAACTTAAGCACAAGCATATAGAATGTCATTGGTTTCCACCAACAACATTAAAACATCTGATACAGAGATTCAGGTCACATGAATTAAAATATATCTTTGAATAATTTTAGCTGTTTAAATTTATGGACAATCTTATCTATAAGCCAATTAAAATTCAATAAATTTTCTCATGTAGACATACAGTATGTATACACATATAACATAATAGACCATAGCAGTTTTAATAATAGCTTTTTTTAAAAAAATCTAACTCCTTTTTGTAAATTACCAATTGATTTGAATTACTTTTTGTTTTTAGTAACCTCACTTAGCCATACTTTCTCTCAGCTGGTACCTTTAATACATTATTGGCTTCATCTGTTTACAGAGCCATCCCGAAGTACTCAATACAATAGATTTGGCTGGAAAAGTCCATTGGAACCTATAGGAGAACAGCTAAACACAGAAATAACGCTTTAGTTTTATGAGCAGCAAATCTGATATACAAAACTGTGGATGACAAAAGACTCTAAGTTGCCACGTTTAAAATTATAAACTCATTAATCAACAAGAGACAATTGCTTACTTTACAATATTTTTTAAAACATCTGTAGGATTTTACAAAGCATTTTCCATCTTTAGGCCTCTGGGGCTTTCTCATTAAGATAACTATCATGTCTAGTAACACAAGATCATTAGACTTTTTAATTCTCAAACATTTGTATCAATAGCATTTTATATTATAGAAACTTAAAATTTAGCACTATTTCACATCTTGACAGTACTTCTAATATAATCCAAATATCCTGATTAGTTGGTGTCTCTACAAGATGAGAGACATAGGTCCTTTGGTTTTTCAGTTTGGCCCGAACTGGAAAAAATGAAGTCCAAAATTCACTGGAAATTTTAGAGTCCAAATTCTTTGAAACTTTGATTTTTTTATTTTTTGAATGCCTGCAAAGAATGCCAAGAAGGCTCAAAATCCAAAATATCTGGATAAAATAAGATTTAACATCATGACATAAAAATATAGACCAAATTTGATCATTGTTACAAGGTAATTATTTAAACGTTTGAAAATAAGCACATATTTAAATAACCCATAGCTCTTAATAAAAATTCAGTTATTTTTAAACAATTAGAATTTGACATCAAGAAAACATAATAGATTATTTTAACACATTGCTTAAACAGAGAATCAGATTTTAGTTTTATGTCAAAGAGAAATAGATTAGTATACTTGTGATGCTTTCCATCTGCCAATGTCTTTGAATTACATTTTGAGATAAACTGTTAAATATCTCCTAATTAAGATTAAGGTAATGCATCAAATTTTAGCCTGAGTTACTTTAAACAGTGTTGAACTATTTTCATGGGCAGTTTATGAACTACCCCAAATAGTTTTTTATAGAATTTAACATGTTGAGTATACAAAAGTTTACATTTAGACACATTTCATTCACCTTTACCCAATTTAAATAAGCATTTACATCTAAATGACTTAAGATGCTGATATATCTCTATTTGAATTTAATTAAAATTGTATTCATCTAAAATAAGTACTAATGACCCATTGCTGTTTCATTGAGTACTGATTACCCAGAAACCTGTTAAAATAAATTGCAAAATAAGTTTAGCAAGTTACAAAGCAATATTTTATTTAAAAGTAGTGATATTCCTAGATTAAAAGAAAAAATTAGTTACAGTGGGCCAGGTCCATGCAGGAAACCTGATTTGCCTGTTTGCCTTGCTTATGATAAAACAAGAGCCATCAGAAGGGTGAGATACCTAATTTGTTTCTCAATAAGCAGGGAGCCCAAAAGGGTGGGGCTACCATTCCCTTACTATTCTTATGGTAAGACTGGGACAAGAGAGGGACAAAAGACCAGTTGGAGACCATGGAGACCGCCATTCCCAAACTGATAAGATAGAGATAGTAGACTTTGGGCCCCAACTGGTTCCAAGATAAAGAATTCCTAGGTGGGAGGGGGAGATACATTGAGAATGGGGGTAGGAGCTATGGAGGAAGTCATCTGCAGGATCAAAGGAGGCTGCGGTAGTGGTGGGAACAGTATTGTGGCAGAAGAAAGGTTTTTTTTGCTCAGGCCTCTGACCCCTAGTGTGAATCTTGGAGACCAGAAGAACTTGAGCGGGAGAGCAAGAAGTACACAGGGAAGGTTTAGTTCGAAGATAGGAAAAGGCTTGAACGTATGGAATCTCCTTCCATTTTCCTGAACGCTCACAGAAGTGATAAAGATGTTATCAGGGTCAAACTACTCCGACTTCTGATCCCTCAGGGCCAAATGCGCCACCATGGAGGGGCTGCTTCTTGAGGGCTGGAGCCAATTTGAGAGGGACCATCAGACAGAATGCGGTTAGAGAGAAGTTCCCATTGCGACCTGTAGAGTCACATCTGTGGACTGCAAGCGTCCTTGCATCCCAGCAGTCTGCTTAATGAGAGAATATGGGAGCAGAAGGTGGGGTCATCACCCAAGCACCCGCTGGAGCCCAGGGCCTAGCCTATAAAGAGGCGAACAGAGATGGAGTCATCACTCGCACCCACTGTTGCCTGGACACTGTGTCCATAGAGGCTAAAGGCCTTAAGTAGGAGTTGTGTTGTCTAGCACTACGACTTTAGACTTGAGTAGAAAAGCCTCAGACGAATGTAGAGGACAGTAGACCACAACTCAGTAGACAAGTAGAGTCACCGTGAGAGCTTCCTGTTCCGCGTCTTATCTCAAAGTTTGGAAGGCCAATGTGTGGATGGAAATCACAGAGCATTCAATAGCATGGAAGGAGTTCCGGAGGTGTGCCTTATGACTGGCAGAAATCCAGGACCCCAGAGCAACTGGGGGACACTGGATCACCAATATGAGGCTATCCGAGTCATGGCACCAATGTTATATATTAATATTAGCCATCGCAAAAAACACCGGACACTGGAATAAGGGAAAGGGTTTATTGGGGAACACCCTACAGACTGGAGTGAAGGGGTGGAGAAGGGAAAAGAGAGAAAGAAAGTATAAGAGAGAGAGACAGAGAGGAGGGAGAAGAGAGACAAGAGGAGGAGATGAACCAAGGGAGGCCAAGAGTGCAAAGGAGAGAAGGACCAAGAGATCTCCTACTAAATCCGAGTTTGCTTGTCATTATTTTTCTAATTCCTTGAGATGCACTGATAGCTCATTCATTTGGTGTCTTTCCCATTTCTTGATGTAGGCACCGATTGCTATAAATTTCCCTCTTAACACTGCTTTTGCCCACTCCCATTAGTTTTGATATATTGTATGTCATCTTCATTTGCTTCTAGGCATTTTGTTACTTCTCTTTCAATTTCTTCTGTGACCCACTATACATTCAGAAGCATGTTATTCAGTCTCCATGTGTTTACATATGTTCTAGAGATTCTTGAGTTGATGATTTTCAGCTTCATCCCATTATGGTCAGAGAAGATGCATGGTATGATTTTGATTTTTTTTTAATTTGCTGAGATTTGATTTATTTTTTTAATTTTTAATTTTTTTTTGACAGGCAGAGTGGATAGTGAAAGAGAGACAGAGAGAAAGGTCTTCCTTTGCCGTTGGTTCACCCTCCAATGGCTGCCACCACCAGCGTGCTGTGACCGGCGCATTGTGCTGATCCAAAGGCAGGAGCCAGATGCTTACCCTGGTCTCCCATGGGGTTCAGGGCCCAAGTACTTGGGCCAGCCTCCACTGCACTTCCTGGCCACAGCAGAGAGCTGGCCTGGAAGGGGGGCAGCCAGGACAGAATCCAATGCCCTAAACGGGACTAGAAGCCGATGTGCCAGCGCCACAAGGTGGATTAGGCTATTGAGCCCTGACGCTGGCCTGAGATTTGATCTATGTCCTAGCATGGTATCTATCCTATTGAAAGTTCCAGGCACTAGTGAGCAGAATGTGTATTCTGCAACCTAGGATGAAAAGTTCTGTAGGCATGGGAGTAAATTTCGTTCATATCATGGATGGATTTCTTTAATTTGTGGACTTGCTTCTGATAACTCCTAAGTAATCCTATGATCAATTTTGTGAATTCCCTTTCCAGCATGTCTTCAATCTGTTCACATTCATTTTCCAGTATTGAATGTTGTGTTCCTTTGAGGGCATCATGTTGTCTTCCTTATTTTTGTTTTTTGAATTTCTGCATTTTTTGAAGTTTTGTGGACATACTTGTTTTTTTTTTCCCTTGGATATTTTTTAATTTATTTTTTTATTTGACAGAGTTATAGACAGTGAGAGGGAAAGACAGAGAGAAATGTCTTCCTTCTGTTGGTTCACTCCCCAAATGGCCACTATGTCCTGCACTGCACCAATCCGAAGGCAGGAGCCAGGTGCTTCTTCCTGGTCTCCCATGTGGGTGCAGGGGCCCGAGCACTTGGGCCATCCTCCACTGCCCTCCCGGGCCACAGGAGAGAGCTGGACTGGAGGAGGAGCAACTGGGACTAGAACCAGTGCCCATATGGGATGCTGGCGAAGTAGGCAGAGGATTAACCCACTGCACCATGGTGCTGGCCCCTTAATTTATTTTTTTAAGGAATACAAATTCCTAAGTACAACTGTAGAAATACTTTTTTATTAAAGATTTAATTTTATTTGAAATCCAGAATTACAGAGAGAAAGAGAGAGAGAGAGAGAGATCTTCCATCTGCTGGTTCACTCCCCAAATTGCCACAAGGCTGGAGCTGAGTCAATCTGAAGTCAGGAGCCAGAAGATTCTTCTGGGTCTCCCATGTGGGTGCGGGGGACCAAAAACTTGGGCCATCTTCTACTGCTTTCCCAGCCCATAGTAGAGAGCTGGATCGGAAGAGGAGCAGCCAAGACTAGAACCGGCACCCATATGGAATACCCACATTTCAGGCTGGGGCTTTAACTGACTACGCCACAGTGCCAGCCCCTAGAAATATAGTTATTTTTCCCAACATACCTGCCCTCCTACCCACACTCCCACCCTTGCTCATCCTCCCTCTGACCTTGCCGGTCCCTTTCACCTTTGTGATTAATTTTCAATTACCTTTGTATACAGAAGACCAAGTCTATACTAAGTAAAGATTTCAACAAGTCGCTCGCACGCACACACGCACACACACACACACACACACACAAATTGAGGACTAGTTTTACAGTTAACTCCCATAATACAACTCATTTTGTTCAGAGTTCCAGCATGGGAAGTTAGCACAGTTGCTCCTGTTGTTAATTTAACAATTAATCCTCTAATGTATGATGTCAGTGACCACCCAAGGCTCTTAACATGATCTGTCTAGGCTATGGAAACCTTTTGAGTCAAAAAACTGTGTCAGTATTTGAACAAATCCATAAGCAAAGTGGAAGGTCTCTCCTCTATTTAGAGAAAAGTACATCCTTCTTTGATGGCCACTTCTTTCTGCTGAGGTCTCACTCACAGAGATCCTTCATGTAGAACATTTTTTGCCACAGTGTCTTGGCTTTCAGTGCCTGAAATGCTCTCACGGGCTGTTCAGCCAGACCAGGAAGCCTTAAATGCTGATTCTGAGGTCAGAGTGTTACTTAAAAGTGATTGTCATTCTATGAGTCTGCTGTTTTGACTGCTTCCTATGTTGGAACATTCTCTCTGTTTTATTTCTATTATTATTACCAGGCACTTGATCCTATTTATATGATCACTTTAATACTCAATCCTGTATGTATGTTCACTTTAACTCTTAATTTTATCACTTCAATAATTAAGATGGCATTTTTTATAACGCTTTTATTTAAAGAATATAAATTTCCAAAATACAGCTTATAGATTACAATGGCTTTCCCCCCCATAACTTCCCCCCCACCCGCAACCCTCCCCTTTCCCACTCCCTCTCCCCTTGCTTCACATCAAGATACATTTTCAATTCTCTTTATATACAGAAGATCAGTTTACTATATATTAAGTAAAGATTTCAACAGTTTGCCCTCACATAGCAACACAAAGTGAAAAATACTGTTGGAGTACTAGTTATAGTATTAATTCACAATGTATAGCACATTAAGGACAGAGATCCTACATGATATATTTTTTTAAAAAATTGATAAATTTTCTAGGCAATTTCCAATTTAACACCAAGATTTTTTTTTCATTTTTAATTATCTATATAAAGAAGATAGATTCAGTATATACTAAGTAAAGATTTCATCAGTTTGCACCCACACAGAAACACAAAGTGTAAAAATACTGTTTCAGTGCTAGTTATAGCATTACTTCACATTGGACAACACATTAAGGACAGATCCCACATGAGACGTAAGTACACAGTGACTCCTGAAGTTGATTTAACAATTTGACACTCTTGTTTATGGCCTCAGTAATCTCCCTAGGCTCTAGTCATGAGTTGCCAAGGCTATGGAAGCCTTTAGGGTTTGCTGATAAGATGACATTTTTACCACCACACTTAATGGGATTTGGAGTCCCATGACAAGTTATTAAACTGTACCCTTAGAAATAATCTGTAGGAATGCATGCAGAACTATACAGCTTTACAGTTACAAACGTCTTCCTCCCTCTTCCTCTTTTATTCTCACTCTTATTTTTTTTACTGAGATCTATTTTCAGTTGACTTTATACACATATGATTAACTCTGTTAAGTAAAGGATTCAACAAATAGTATGAAGAAAAAAATGAAAAAAAAAATGAAACTGTTCCTCGACAGTCAAGACAAGGGCAGCTCAAGTCATCCCTTCTCAAAGTGTCAATTTCACTTCTATTAGTTATCACAGATCAGAGAAAGCATACTGTATTTGCCCCTTTGGGACTGGTTTATCTCACTAAGTATGTTGTTTTCCAGATTCATCCATTTTGTTGCAAATGACCAGATTTCATTTTTTTTTTACCACTGTGTAGTATTCCATAATTTCTTTATCCATGCTTCAGTTGATGGGCATTTAGGTTGATTCCTTGTTAGCTATTGTAGATTGAGTGGCAATAAACATGGAGGTACAGATAACTTTTTTGCTTATTGATTTCATTTCCCTCTGGTAAATTCCCAGAGGTGGGATGGCTGGGTCAATTGGTAGGTCTGTATTTGGATTTTTGGTTTTATCTTTGGACTAAGACTCTTTGGTTTAGTGGACTGTAATCTCTTTCAGTGAATACCCAGAGACATGTGCTGGGTTTGGCCATTGAGCTCTGTTCAGTGCTTCAGGGTGAGGGGAGGGTTCAAGGTGACACCTATGTTGGGTGTGGTAAATCTCCTTTTCTTTAAATTAGAGGAGTGGGTTTGATC
Source organism: Sylvilagus floridanus (assembly GCA_949820135.1). Lineage (NCBI taxonomy): Eukaryota > Metazoa > Chordata > Mammalia > Lagomorpha > Leporidae > Sylvilagus > Sylvilagus floridanus. Next base: position 86,940,479 of record OX463223.1, read on the forward strand.
AACTTTGTTGTCATAGTCTCATGCTCATTTTCTCTCCTCCAAGGCTACCAATGCCTGGGCATTAGCCCAGTGTGTGCAATATTCATCCAGAACCATATAAAGGAGCCATGTAGTCCTCACTGTGAGCATTAATCCTACAACAGTGACCTTCACCAGGCAATCATTGAGCCCCTTATGTGTGGACCCACCTAGAGCGACTGCCCAGAGAACAGCCATACACGAAGTCACAGTGTTTTCACAGTCCCAGCACACCAGGCTCCCACAGTCGCATGTTCCTGGCCCCCTTTAATTCTCCCAGCCAGACTCAGGCATCTCCTTGACTGGTTGCTGGGCAGGCAGACACAAGCTGGCACAGCTTTTATGTATTTCCAGCATGCTAGTTACAGGATGCTGTTGTTGGATGCTTGGGGAGAGAGAAATGTGCCTTGTTTTTTCCTCTAGGTTGGCAGATACCCTGTCCCCTCAGGGTTCCAAGGCAGACTGATGCCAGGCTCTCCCCACACCTTTATCACTAGTGGCTTACGTTGCTGCAGTCTGGTTTCATCTCACTCTTCATAGCTGGTGCTGAAGCTCTCGGCTGCTGGGATCCTGTGTTCTGTCCATGTTCGTGCCACATGTCCACACCCTCCATGTGGATCCACGGCATTGCTCTAACTGTCCACTGCAGTTTTCTCCCTAACTTTTCACTGAGATGGTACTCTCTCCACTTTTTAAAACTATTTTCCCCTAGACTAGAGCATTGAACTCTCTCCCTATTTCAACATCTTGAGAAACTTTATTTATTTAAAAAGATACTACAGGGTTCTTCGATATCTATCAGCCTCCAGTACCCCTCTGACTAAAATATGCATTTCTATCTTACAAACCATGAGTTTTTAACTATTCATTTTTCTTTTTCTCTCTTACCAGCCCAAGAGATGTCAACAAGAGCAAGGAGTCCTTTCTAATGGAGACAGATCTGGAGCTTGTGAAATATCATTCAGCCCCTGAGCTTGAAGAGGAAGATCAAATGGAAGAGACTTGCCTCCTGCCTCTGGATCCCACCCTCGAATGTCACAGCCCACCTCCTGATTATAACTTTGTGGTTCACTACAGCACTATACCCATGTAACCTACTAGTAGCACTCTTCCTTCATCATCCATTTTCAGACCATTGTCTTTCCTTATAAAAATCAGCAATGCTTTTTACATTCATGTCATGGTAGCAATATTACTATGATATTGGAGAATGAAAGAAGAGAAAAAAGAAATTTTAGCAAAGAATCTCAATTCCTTACACTGTTTTGGGACACAGATTGCCAAGTCCATGCTCTTGGGTCTGAATGGAGAGACAACAGGATGTTTCTGTCCCATTTATCTTGACATTTAACACTTACCAACTCACTCAGATGTGTCTAGCATAGCAACATCCTTATCATTCTATATATGCCCTTTACCAACTTGATTCATTATTATTTCATTCATGCCTACTACAGTGATAAGTCTCTGGTACCCCCTCAAAGACCTGCAGAACCTCTAATCAGAAACTGGGACCTCCATGATATTCAGACCTCAGCATTCAACCTGTGAACATTACTTGGTGAACTTTTATCTGAATATCTTTAATTTTTTGTTCTAATTTTAATTAGTTTATAACAGATTCAATGTGATTTGTAGATACAATTCTAAGAAAATGGTATTTCCTTCTTCCCTCCCTCCCTCCTTCATCTCTCCCCTCCTCCTTTCTTCCTTTATGTCTATTTTTTGTTTTTGACATAACATATGTTAAATTTACATTATAGTAAAAATTCTTAACACTTCACCAAATAAATTTAACAAGTAAAAGGCAAAAAGACCCTCGTTCACTGGGAATGTAGATAATGGCTATAAACAATAATTGAGTACATTTTAAAGTAATAACGGATCATAAGAACTATAGTACTGTAACATTCTTAGCCATTGATTTGATGAAGATATAAAACAAAGTTTTACAAAACTAAATTTGCACTGATACACACAGATTTTTAATTTTCTTTTTCTTTAAATTTTAGCTCCAATATTGATATATTTTCTCAAAAAAATAAAGCAACCATTATTCAGCCCTAAAACCTCATAGGGATTTCTAGTAGATGGGAGTAGAGAGCTGTTTGCCTGCAACATTTCCCATGAGGGATAACATCTAACACTCCACAGCATTCTTTGGATACAAGAAGTTCCTAGAAGCTTCAATAGAAGTTGGACATACCTAATATATTTAGGAATACATTCTATAAACATAATTATCAGCTTTATGCAATTCCCAAGCCAGTATATATCCAATCATATACTCTAGTTAGTATTCAATACTGAGATTTCAATAACAGCAATTTTGACACATAATTCCCAGGCTCTTGTATTAGGTGAACAGCAACACAAAAAAGTAAATTTGCATAGACTCATAAGAGAGTAAGAGGTGAGGGTCCTTTTCTTGTTGTCCCTCTTGATTGACCTGTATTGCCCTTCTGAAAGGCATATCTTTCAAAGGAAAAAACTTAGTTACATTCTTGAGGGTTGGTAGTTATTTTTTAAAACCCTAGCCCTGTCATGTCCCCCTTCAAAATCCAGTATTCAATAAATCACATTTGATGAGGTAGAACCTCCTACCTTTGCCCTAAGTCCAGGCTCATGCAACCACACAAGGATAGTCAAGATGCTCATCATTGGATTGCACTGGGGAAAATATGTACTAAATTTGCAGGTAGTGAGTCTCCTCTGACTCATATACATAGCATCAGGGGATAAGGAAGACAAGCAATATCCTTCAATAATCTGTACCAGAAAAAAGCTCTGGTTCCTTTTTATCCCCCATTTTATAAGTTGGAAATCTGATATCCAGAGAAGAAAAGGGGCTTGCAAGCATCCACTGTTTGAAGTTTTGTGACCTTATACATGGACATTCACATAAACATGTGTTAATGTAAAAGATGCCACTGGAAGGGCCTAACCGTAGGTCTTGGCTTTGTTCTCCTCTTTGGCTAATGTGCATCTAAAAATACTACTTCCCCCTGTAAATGGAGTACTATATTTCTGCTTCAACTGCTCTAGTCTCTTCTGTGGTGGCCTGAAAAATACTAGTATTATTCAGATTCAATTTGTATTTATGACACAAGGGCATTAGCACTGTTCAAAGCAGGCTAGGTTCAGATTCTGTCTACTTAAAAAGTTTGTAAAGAGGCCCAGAGAATCATAGTGAAATTCTCTATGAAATCCTTGGTTTGGGGCCATTCAAACAAAGAGGTATATGCAAGTCCTTTTACCACTCATTCCTCAAACACTGGCTACTTGGCTCAGAACAAGTAGGCTGAAATGTGTGACAGAATAAAGAATGAGGAAATCTCCAATTGCTGCTAGAGTGACCTCCTTCTTCCAGGATTTTCCCAGGAAATACTTCCTGGGAATGGTGTACCCAGCTTTGCCACTGGCATAGGTAGTCCTTATTAGGTAAATAGATCATTGGAAGGTGGTAGTGAAGAACCAAGCTTGATTCCTCCCCGTCTCCTGTTACAACAAGTATTAATTAGTTTAGTGGTAGCAAGAATTTTATCATTTGGTCATCTACCTAGTATGCCTTCCCAGTTGTCCTTAATGACAATTAGCTTTGCCAACAGAAATTTTTGCTAACACAAATTTTTATAGTAGAGTTCCAAGAAATATAAATCAAAGAAGCTCTCATCAAGGCACTCACTGACTAGAACCTTGAAAGGGACTGCATATAGTTCCAATAACCTCTTATGACAGCTCCATGAGTCCCTCCCCCACCAAGAGTGCTCACAAAATTATTTGGTGAGGAACTTATTACAGAAGTCGTCTCCTTAAGATGTCATGATGGAATGTGTAGCCAAGCAAACAGCAGCAACATTTCAAACTGTTAAACTGTTAAAAAGTTGTTTGAAGTAACAGTATTTTTTAACAGGCAGAGTAAGACAGTGAGAGAGAGAGAAAGAGAGAAAGGTCTTCCTTCCATTGGTTCACCCCCTCCAAATGGCCGCTACAGCTGGCATGCTGCGCCAATCCGAAGGCAGGAGCCAGGTGCTTCCTCCTGGTCTCCCATGTGAGTGCAGGGCCCAAGAACCTGGGCCATCCTCCACTGCTTTCCTGGGCCACAGCAGAGAGCTGGCCTGGAAGAGGAGCAACCGGGACAGAACCGGCGCCCCAACCGGGACTAGAACCCGGAGTGCCAGCGCCGCAGGCAGAGGATTAGCCTATTGAGCTGTGGTGCTGGCCTACAGTATTTTTTAGAATTATTTATTTGTTTGAAAGGCAGAGTTACAGAGAGGCAGAGGCAGAGAGAGTGAGATGTCTTCCATCCACTGGTTCAATCTCCAAATGGCAGCAACAGCCAGAAATGGGCTGATAAGAAGCCAGGAACCAGGACCCTCTTCCAGTTCTGCATGAGAGCAGGGGCCCAAGGTGTTGGGCCATCTTCCACTGCTTTCCCAGGCCGTAGCAGAGAGCTGCATCAATAGTGGAACAGCTGGGACTCAAATTGGTGCCCTTATGGGATGTCAGCACTGCAGGTTGTGGCTTCACCCACTATGCCACTGTGCTGACCCTGAAATTAGTTTTTAAAGTGTTATTCTTAATATCTTAATAACTCGATCATGTAATCATATTTCAAATTGGCTAGCTTTCAGTGAAAAGCCATTTGAAAGAGTTCCAATTAGTTAACTACTTCTACTCATTCACTATTCATCTTTACTGCTCAAAAAATCTGGTGTCAATGTCCCTCATTCTCCACTTGAACCTTCTTTTGGGAGGAGGTGAGAGTAGAGAAGCAAGACAGGAAAAACCTCACCTCTACTTAGCTCCTGAGTAGAGAGAACCCTCCATCAAGAACATCCCTTCCCATTCTGTTCTGGGTGGAAAGGTATCCCAGGCTTCAGTAGACCTTGTGAGCAGGCACAGTGAGCCAACTTTCTCAAAGATTCTTTCCCATAGTCCATTGTAGATACATTATCCAAGTGTTACTATATTTTGTTAGTATTTTGCTATTATTTTTTCTTAAATTTAAATATTACTCTGTCATTTTATTGAAGTATATCTTGATGTAGCCACATACATATATGAGAAGTCTTAAGAAAGTTTGTGAAAATGCATATTTTGAAAGAGCTATGAGTGGATATCAATTTATTGCACCAAAATAAATTTATTTTTAAATTCTGTTTTCCACAAGCTTTTTAAATTACCCTTGCTTATTCAAAAATATATTTATAACTTGTTATCCCACAATAAATATCCCATTCAATACTGGCAGTGCTTCTGGAGGCTGAGCCACCTCTCACGCAAGATGAACATGGGTTTCGAAAAATAGTTTCAAATGACAGCTCCTCTCATATCTCTGAGTTACCAGAGCTTATTTTCCTTTTGTATCGAGCTCCATCTAGTGTTGCGGATTGGGTAAATCTTTTGTCAAATTCTGTGTCACTCCCACTGTACTAATAGCTCTGTTTAACTCAAGAGGATGCCATGAGAAAGGAAAGAATTCATTGTTTTTATATTTATTTAAAAAAATTTTAATTTACTTGACAGAGTTAGACAGTGAGAGAGACAGAGAGAAACGTATTCCTTCCGTTGGTTCACCCACAAAATGGCCGCTTTGGCCATAGCTACGCCGATCTGAAGGCAGGAGCCAGGTGCTTCCTCCTGGTGTCCCATGCGGGTGCAGGGCCCAAGCACTTGGGCCATCCTCCACTGCCTTCCCGGGCCACAGCAGAGAGCTGGACTGGAAGAGGAGCAACCGGGACTAGAACCTGGTGCCCATATGGGATGCCGGTGCCACAAGGTGGAGGATTAACCAAATGAGCCACAGTGCCGGCCCCAAGAATTGATTGTAACTGGCTCTGATGCATCCTATAACTTGAGGGATTGGGGAGGCTGACTTTGATTTGTAAGAGAGTCCAACTAACCAAGTTTTTTTGGGATCCTTGCATGGGTCCAAAGTGTCTCTGACTTGCTGTATTTCTAACTTAGTTGATAAGGTCTTTCAATCAGCAGGATGAGTTTCGTTTGGACATATTCCTTGGAATTTTTAAATATTCATGTCTAAACTATGAAAACAAGAAGTCACTTAGGTATTGGAGACACTTTTAACTTTAGATAAAAATTCCGAGGCCTCTAATGTCTTCTTTATGAGAACAATTGTATAGCTAGTTGATGACTGCTTACATTCTTTCATTAGTCTCTTTGAACTCTTTTTTTTTTAATTTTTTTTTGTGACAGGCAGAGTGTACAGTGAGAGAGAGAGAGACAGAGAGAAAGGTCTTCCTTTGCCGTTGGTTCACCCTCCAATGGCCGCCGCGGTCGGCGCGCTGCGGCCGGCGCACCGCGCTTATCCGATGGCAAGAGCCAGGCGCTAGGTGCTTTTCCCTGGTCTCCCATGGGGTGCAGGGCCCAAGCACTTGGGCCATCCTCCACTGTACTCCCGGGCCACAGCAGAGGGCTGGCTTGGAAGAGGGGCAACCGGGACAGAATCCGGGGCCCCAACCGGGACTAGAACCCGGTGTGCCGGCGCCTTAAGGCGGAGGATTAGCCTGTTGAGCCACGGCGCCGGCCTCTTTGAACTCTTGTGTATTTATGAGTGCTCAGCAGAAGACTATAAATAGTCTTAGCCAACTCTAGGAGTTGCCAAAAGAGATTTTTCAGATTTTTCATTGATTGTTAGTGCTTATCTAAGCCCTTTACCCTGCAGTTCTCCAAACATCCATTTCTTCTCAGAAGCTCTCATTCTCTCTCTCTCTCTCTCTCTCTCTCTCTCTCTCTCTCTCTCTCTCTCTCTCATTTCTTTCTCTATCTACATACTCATGTCAAAAAGTGGCTGATTTCAGCGATGGGGTCGTTTACATACAGAGTGCTAATCTTACCCTGGTATGTATGTTAGTAGCCAGGCCAAGCTGTCTTAGAAAAACAGCATCTCAATTTGCCACAAGTAATGAGAGTTATCTCAGGCATATTCCATTTTATTCCCACCAAATTTAGTTAATCTCATTTCTTGGCAGGCAGTTGAGGAGAGTGATTCAAGGAAATCACTGCCGCTTCAACCTCAGCACCCACAGATATGTTTGTAATTGAGGTTGGCAGCAGCAGCCACCACAGTAACATGGCTAGCTGGTCTTCCCACCAAATAGCCTAACTCAAGACTCTAGGTCCTTAATCCATCGAATTCCTCACATATCTCAAATAAATGTTCACTGTGTCATTCATCTTCCATTACTGTTGAGCACAAAAGATCCATGAACCTCTGTGGGCCATCCCTGTCAAGAGAATGACACTATGAATTTGGATAACTGTCAGTTGTAGGTAAAAGAATATCATTTGCCCCAGCAGGAGAATAAGGCAAGAGTAATGGAGAGCTCTTTGGTAGTTAACCCCTTAACACCTACCTTGGAACAGCAATTTTATTTTCCTACACAGAAAAAAAAAAGTGAGAGGCTCTTCCCTATGTTGATGACAGTTCTATTTTAAGCAGAATATGGGTAGGGGTCCCTAGCTGACTAATAGATGAGAATCAATGTAAGGCAAATGAGTGCTAATAAATTCCCAGCTCCACCAAATAACTACCACATCAGAGGAAGCTTGTACCCCCATAGCTCACATTTCCTTCATAGACCTTGTTTTCTCCTGTCTACAAACATGCGCTGTTAGCCCCAAGCCCAAGTTTAGAAACAAAAAATAAAGAGCTTTTTCTTTTGCTTACCCGTTGGCTACCTGGAGAATATATCCAAGTAAAGAAATCTCTCTCCATCAGTTGCATTTTATTATGTAATCAAAATCATATTGTATCTTTTATTTTCAATAAAGAAGTCTGTATTCAATTCATAACTACTGTCCTTCTGCTTTTATTTGATACCAATATGATTCTGGAAGTTTAAACAGCTACCTCTTTTCAGCATTCCGTTCCTTCCTTTGTTACTTTGCATTTGGAGCAGAATCGGGGCATTACCCACTGAATGCCAGTGCAGTGCTCCCTTGCTGCTCCTATTATTGTTTCAGTGCACCTGGATATGGCTTAGGCCATCCCTCCAGAAGGCATAGATGGCAAACTGTCGTGATGTTCAGGCAGAACCTTTTCCACAGATACACAAAGTATATACACTATGGGAGCATTGCTACCTCCTTGTATTTCAAAGGATTCACCAGAAAGCCTGGGAGCCCAGAGATCATCCACAGGCTTGGGGCTAACACAGAGATCTCCTACTAGGGCAACGCTCAGGGTAGGAGGGTTGTCCCTTAGAATCACAAACCAGAGGATCCATCAGCATGCCATTCCAGCCTGAGAGATTCATAGGTATGTGACTCTAGTATGTGATAATTGCTGCATGAGCTGCATACAGAAAGTCATTAGAGTGGATATGTTCAGAGCTTTCAAGGTCCAGCCTTTGCCTCAGTGTGACTTTTGAGTCAAAGATTATTCTAGAACCTTAAGATTTAATAATTGGCTTGTGGAGTTTGGATTTGGCTGAGACCTACTACCCATTTTTTCTTTCCTATGTCTCCATTCTTAAATAGGAACATCTATTTTATGCCTGTTCCACCATTTTAATCACAGTCCCTTATTTAATATGGCTCAACTTTTGACATGTTTTACTTAATGATAGAATGAAAGTGATACACATTCAGTGTAAATCAAACTTCTAATTGTGAATTTTGATCTTTTTCTGAGCTATGTATATGTAGTGTAAGACTCTATCATGAAGCTGGGAATTAGCAATGAGCTACAGCTCCTAAGAGTAAATCACTAACACTGTATGGTGTGCTAGTTGCTGTTATGTAAAGTGCATTAAATTTTTAACTTCCAATGTTTTGTAGTTATGATGGCTTTATTGGGATATTATCTCATTGTAAGCCAAGGGTGCCTGCATTTAGGAAGCATATGCTATGTTTTGTTTTGTAGGTTCATGCTTCCAGAACTGTGAACAATATATTTCTTGTGTTTATGAATTAAATTTTACTATTGCTGCAGGGACACATTGAGGCAAACATTTATCCCTATAAATCTGCCTCTAGTATTTTCTTTGCTGCATCTCATAAGTTTATGTATGTTGTATTTTCATTTTAATTTCTCTTGAGAAATTTTCTAATTTCCCTTTTGATTTCTTGTTTGATTCATTGTTTTTCAAGTGTGTGCACTGTCAATTTCCACATATTGTAATTTTTCAATTTACATTCTGTTAATTTTCTAGCTTAATCCACTTGATGTTGGAAAATTTATTTGATATGACTTGAATCATCTTAAGTTTGATAAGACTTATTTTGCAATCTAATATGTGCTCTATCCTTGGGAACAGTCCATGTGTGCTCGAGAACAATATATATTCTGCCGCTTTTAAGTAGAATGTTTTGTATATGTTTGTAAATACCATTTGGTCGATCATGTTGTTCCTTTATTAACTTTCTTTCCTTTTTAAATTTATTTTGAAAGAGTTACAGAAATAAAAGGAGAGAGAAAGAGATCTTCCATCTGCAGATTCAGTTCCCATATGGCTGAAAAAGCCAGGGCTGGACAAGCTGCCAGGAGCCAGGAATTTCACCTGGATATCCCACGTGGGTGGCAGGGGCCCAAACACTTGAGCCATCATCCGTGGCTTTTTCCAGGCCATTAGTAAGGATCTGGATCGGAAGTGGAGTAGCCAGGACAGGAATTAGTGCCCATATGTGATGCTTGCATTGCAGGCAGCAGCTTTCATTGCTACACCACAATACTAGCCCCTATCCTGTTTCTTTACTGATATTCTGTCTGAAAGCTCTATCTGTTATTGAAAACGTAGTATTGAGGCCAATGCCGTGGCTCACTAGGCTAATTCTCCAGCTGCAGCGCCAGCATACCGGGTTCTAGCCCGGTTGGGGCGCTGGATTCTGTTCCGGTTGCTCATCTTCCAGTCCAGCTCTCTGCTGTGGCCTGGGAGGGCAGTGCATGAGAGACGAGGAGGAGCTACCTGGATCCTGGCTTCGGATTGGCGCAGCGCGCCAGCCACAGTGCACCAGCCGTGGTGGCCACTTGGGGGGTGAACCAATGGAAAAAGGAAAACCTTTCTCTCTGTCTCTCTCTCTCTCTCACTGACTAACTCTGCCTGTAAAAAGAAAAAGAAAGAAAATATAGTATTGAAATCTCTGACTATTATTGTGTTATTGTCTATTAATTCCCTTAAGTTCTGTCAATGTTTACTTCATATATGTGAATGCTCTGCTTTTGGTGATATATCTATATCACTGTAAGTATATATGTATGTTTGTATGTATATACACACACACACACATACACACACACAAACGTGTGTACGCAAATTCACTCTTTCACAATTATAAAATGTATTTCTGTGTCCCTTTTGGCTTTTTAAAGTCAATTATGTTTTATATAAGCAAATTCAACTCTGCTTGTTTTTGGTAACCATATGTATGGAGTATCTGGTGTAGGCAAGGAGATAGCAAGAGTAAGAGGAGCTGAGGTTTGACAGTATTGTCCTGTTGTTCTGTCCTCTTTGTTCTGTATGACCCAAGGTGGGGAAGCACAGCTTTCCTGTGACAGCCCCAACCGATCTCCATGTCAGGTGCAGCCAACCCAGGTGACATCTCTGACTAGCTCTTGGGGAAGCCTGGCCTGGCCCATGTGACATCCTTATCTGTACTGCCCAATCTCCTTTCCATGCATTGCGAACTTCTCTCTCCTGTGTAGGGAAAAACTACAACTTCTTTGATATTGCAAACTTAGAAAAAGCTCCGGCTAGAAATATCCATTATGGCTACCAGCTGCATTCCCATAATAACTTTTAGGTTATTGTAATGTAAGTATAATAAAATTACCATGGCTAAACTTTGATTGCCTTCATGAATCTGACATCACAACATTTCCAAGTTTCCCAGTAAAGGTCACTAAAATGGGCAGTACCCAAGCTCTACCCAAACTCTTGCCTCTTTGACTATTCAATGAAGCCCTGGCCCAGACACCACCCAGTAAGCCTTCATAAAGCCAGCTTGGAGCCTTGTTACCTACAGTTCATTCTCTCATTCTTTCTCCAGCTTTCCCACACTTACTTCTAGAAGGTGTACTTTTGCTTAAAATAAATCTTGGTTTCCTGTTCAACTTTATCTACTTCTCTACCTTGAATTGTCACATGAAGACAAGGACCTGGACCAAGTCTGGCCAAAGGCCACCCCATAACTTATCTTTTCCCATCCATTCATTTTCAGCTTTTGTGTATATTTAAATATAAAGTAAGTTTTCTAAGCAACATTATGAATAGTTGGATTTTTTTATATGCATTGTACTGCAATATTGGTTTTGATGTGAGAATTCTAACATATTCACATTTAAATAAATTACTGATAGGGAAAGGCATCTTATTTTGTGAACTTTTTTGTCTGGCATAATTTTTCTTCTCTTCTTACTTTCTTTGGAGTTCTATTGACTTTGTGCTACAATATGCTTTTACTACTTTCTCTTTAATTTATCTTCTGTCAATATTTTCCTTGTTGTCATCATCTTACAGTCATAAAATTCTATTTTATATCTATAATAAACTGACTTAAACTGCATACAAAAATTCCACTTTTACTTTTACCCACTATAGTTTATGCTGTTGCTGTTACAAATTACATGAGCATGTGATAGAAATTTTAAAAAAGTTCAGTAGTGGAATTAAAAAATGTTTCTTCTAGTGTGGATTAAAGATCTCTTTTTTTTTCTCCATCTCTATCTCTCCCTCTGTCTCTGTAACCCTGCCTTTCAAATCAATAAAATGAATCTTTTAAAAAATTTGAAATTCATACGTGATTGTCTTTTTTTTTTTTGACACGCAGAGTTAGACAGTGAGAGAGAGACAGAGAGAAAGGTCTTCCTTCTGTTGGTTCACCCCCCAAAATGGCCGTCACGGCTGGTGCACTGTGGCCGGCACACTGTGCCGATCCGAAGCCAGGAGCCAGGTGCTTCCTCCTGGTCTCCCATGCGGGTGCAGGGCCCAAGCACTTGGGCCATCCTCCACTGCCTTCCCGGGCCACAGCATAGAGCTGACTGAAAGAGAAGCAACTGGGACAGAACCGGCACCCCAACCGGGACTAGAAGAACCCTGGGTGCTGGTGCCACAGGCAGAGGATTAGCCTAGTGAGCCACGGCGCTGGCCATGATTGTCTTATAATACACATTTTCTATGAATTTTTGAAAATCTCTCGTATCTTAACATTTTGTAACAATTACCATATGATTACTGCTATGCTTTTTATAGTTTTGTCTTCAACCTCTTTATCAAGTATGAACAGTGATTTATGCACTATTGTTACAGAATTACAGAATTTGTTTTTGTCTACATATTTACCTTCATCCATCATCTTTGTACTTTCATGTTACTTTTTGCCATCATTTGGTTTCAAGTTGAATAATTCCCTTGAGCATTTCATATTATGTGGATTTAGTTACAAGGAGCTCATTCAGCTCATGTTTACCTAATAAAGTATTTATTTATTTTAAAGATATTTTTGTCATATATAAAATACTTGCTTGTCAGACTTATACCTTCACTAATTAACTCAGCTACAGATTCTGAGGCTCTCTCAATCCTTTCACATGGATGTGTGACAAAAAGAATTGTTCTATATATTATTGCCAGATCAGTATTTGCATTGAAGGAAATACGGCTCAGGGCCTCTTATTCTGCCATCATACAGATGTTACTCCTCTGTCTTTAGTTTTCTGAAGTGTTATTATGATGTGTTTTGGTGTGGATATGCTTGAGTTTGTCCTGTTAATATTTTTTTCAATGTCTTGTTAATAATTAACTTAGGTTCTTGAATCTGTAAGGTTATATATTTTGTCAAGTTTGGAAAAATTTAAGCCATTATTTCTTCGTATATTTTTATCACTATTTTTTTCTTCTTTTCTTCTGCAATTCTAATAACACAAATATTAGACCTCAGTTTGTAGTTGTACTGGCTCCAAAGTCTCTATTTTTCTTTCTGTTGTCCAGATTGGGTAATTTCTATTGACCTGTCTTTGATCTTAGTAAATATGTTCCCAGTTTCTCCAATATATTATTGTATCTATCCAGTGAGTTATTGTATTTATTGAAATTTTCAGGCCTTGTAATTAATCTGGTTTTCTTTTAAGCCATCTGTTTCTGGCGATATTGTAAATTGTTCAGTTTTCTTTAAAATTATAATTTCTTGCTGAAGTGTTTTATGATTGCTATTGAAAAACTATTTTTCAGATATTGCAGCATCTGAGTTCTCTCAGTATTGGTTGAGTACATATGCTCATTCAGTTATGGCCTTCCTAGTTCATGGTATACTGAGTGACCTTAAATTGTATTGTAGATATCTTGAATGCTATGTTTTGGGACTCTGCATCCCATTTAATCTTGTTAGCAATCAGTTACCCTTTAGTGCAGTAATGAGCAGTTTTGTGTTGATGTAATATTAAGCTCCCTTTTGAATTGTACTGACCCTATCTCTGTATATGTAGAATGTTGATTTACACTACATTATTTCAGACAGATGTGGTAAATTTCATCTTCCCCTCTGGTTCTATTAACATCTGCCAGTAAGAGCAGAACATTGAGTTAAGTTGATTCATTGCCTCCAAGTGGAGGTATAAGCTCTCTTCCTACACTAATCCCATTGCCATAAAGGAAGTTGGAAGCAGAAGGCCCTCTGACGCTGCCTTATTGCTTCAAAGGTGAGACCATAAGCTCAGGTCCCTGGTGAGCTCCTCTGATGCCAGGAGATGGGAGGGAAGAACACTCTCTGTCAGCATTAACTCTCACCATTGTTTCACATCTTTGATGCTGAATGATGATGAAGGTGAACATTTAGTTCTGTGTTTGGCTCTACTCACAGGTAGGGACAAGAGGTAACTGTAGTGCCAATTGGCCCTGCTTTGTACTACCCTATTCAGTCATTGCTTCTAGATAGCTCCCTTTTGTTATTTCATGTCACTCCAGAGTGGAGATTTGAATTGCCAATTAGGCCCAATACATACAAGCTTATTCAGTCTCATTTTTGCTCAGTAATTATAAGATTATAGCTCCCAACAGGACTCCACTGTCATGGGAGGATGGGTAGTAGTGAAGTGTTTATTAAGCCTGCCTTGAATCAATTCTTCCATGTCATTGCTGCTCAGCTTCCTCCTGGGGTTGATGTACTCAAGGAATGGAAGCAGTAGACTATTAATTAGCCTGCCCCATACCAACTTGTTAAGACTTATTTCTGCTGTACAGGGGTAAAGTTTCAGAACACCATAGAACTACACTGTTATCACCCTGGGTAGAGCACAGATCATTGTTTGCGTTCTCTGGGCATTGCCTGGAAGATCTCCTATTGCTCAGCTGACACACAGAAATTGGTATACTATACCAATATACATACAGGAATTGGTATACTATAGCTTCTTTTTTTCTTCTATATGGGTGGGGTGGAAGACAACACTATCAAAATCACTGGTTGCCTGATGTCCAAGGCAGAAATCCTGCTGCAACCAGATCTGATCTATTAGATCTGGACAGGCATCAATGCATCAGTAGTGGCAGTAGTGGCAATGCCTCATTTGGGAGATTGTAATCTTGGTTGAAGTGCATTACCTCTAGCAAATTGGTCAGGTAACCAGCCCACATTGTATCTTTGGGCACCAAAAATAGAAGCACCTCAGTCCAGATGAGAGAGGTCTTCCATCTGACCGCAATGGCAGGAGCTGCACTGATCTGAAGCCAGGAGAAAGGAGCCAGGAGCCAGGAGCTTTTTCCAGGTCTCCCAAATGGGTTCAGGGGTCCTGGGACATCTTCTACTGCTTTCCCTGGCCATAGAACAGAGGCTGGATCAGAGGTGGAACAGAGAGGACTCGAACCAGTGCCTAAAAGGCAATGTTGGCCCTGCAGGTAGTGGCTTTACCAGCTATGCCACAGCACTAGCCCTATTAAATTAAACTTTTTGCTTCTATAATATCCACCATCATGTATTCTGTTCCAGCAACCCAAAATGGACTCTTATGCTATGCTATACTTTTCTCACTATATTCTAAACATATAATTGCACAAGTGTTGGTTACAGTAATACGAACTGGACAAAAAAATTAGATTGTTAGTTTCCCTATCATGGGTAAATGCAGGAATTTCTTTTGGTTTGGGAATATTGAAAATGATTATGGATGTCTTTGCTCCTTCCCTCACTCCCTACACTAATAGCAGTATAGGTTTTTATTGCCTCATATAATACAGAGTGGGAATTCAATTAGGATGAAGAGAACACTTTTTTTTTAATTTATGTGACAAATAGAGTTAGACAGTGAGAAAGAGACAGAGAGAAAGGTCTTCCTTCTGTTGGCTCACACCCCAAATGGCCGCTACGGCAGGAGCTACGCCCATCCGAAGCCAGGAGCCAAGAGCACATGTGTTATAAACTGATTATCTATCATGTTCTATGTGAAAATTTCATTGCAATTTTCAGAGCCGTAAAATTTGTTTTCTCTTGAAGAGCTATATTTTATCTAATGATTTATGGTGAGACCTTATTAATGTATCCTTGATCGATTTTCACTCTGGCTTATAGGAAGCACAGGGCTAGCTTAAAGTTTTATAAGAATAACTAAAAGAGTCTTATAGTAAGCATATAAGTATGCTCTTTTCTTTTAGTTCATATCAAGTTCATATTTTTGTGTGTCACACACACACAAAAATCTCTAAGAAGTTGTTGACCCAGAGACTGTACCCAAATTGTTTTGGATGTAGCCTCATATACAAATAGAGTGAATTAGACTTGAATTGAGCTAAATTGTCCCAGATTATGATTTGCTTGGTGATATAATACTTATGGTTTTATTTATGACATAGCAATTGAACTGTTGTCTGATAATTATGTGATTGCTGGATTTCATTTTTTTTTTTACTGCTGTATAGTATTCTATAGAGTACATGTCCCATAATTTCCTTATCCAGTCTTCTGTTGATGGGCATTTAGGTTGACTCCAGGTTTAGCTATTGTGAACTGAGCTGAAATAAACATTAAGGTGCAGACAATTCTTTTATTTGCCAATTTAATTTCTTTTGGGTAAATTCCAAGCAGTGGGATGGCTAGGTTGTATTGTAGGGTTATAGTCAGGTTTCTGAGGAATCTCCAGACTGACTTCCGTAGTGGCTTTACCAGTTTGCATTCCCACCAACAACAGTTTAGTGAGACTTTTCCCCCACATCCTCACCAGCATCTGTTGTTGGTAGATTTTTGTATGTGAGCCATTCTAACTGGGGTGAGGTGAAACCTCATTGTGGTTTTGATTTGCATTTCCCTTATGGCTAGTGATTGTGAACATTTTTCATGTGCCTGTTGGCCATTTGGATTTCCTCTTTTGAAAAATGTCTATTGAGGTCCTTGGTCCATCTCTTAGGTGGATTGTTTGTTTTGATGTTGTGGAATTTCTTGATCTCTTTGTAGATTCTTGTTATTAATCCTTTATTGGTTGCATAATTTGCAAATATTTTTTCCCAACTTGTCGGGTGCCTCTTTACTTTCCTGACTGTTTCTTTTGCAGTACAGAAACATCTCAATCTGATGTAACCCCAATTGCTAATTTTGGCTTTAACTGCCTGTGCTTCTGGGGTATTTTCCAAGAAGTCTTTGCCTGTTCCTATATTTTTGCAAGTTTTATCTGATGTTCTCTACTAATTTGATGGTGTAGGGTCGTAGATTTAGATCTTTAATCCATGTTGAGTGGATTTTTGTGTAAGGTGTAAGGTAGGGGTCTTGCTTCATGCTTCTGCATGTGGAAATCCAATTTTCCCAGCACCATTTGTTGAATAGACTGTCCTTGCTCCAGGAATTGGTTTTAGATCCTTGATCAAATATAAGTTGGCTGTAGATGTTTGGATTTATTTCTGGTGTTTCTATTCTGTTCCATTTGTCTATCCATCTGTTTCTGTACCAGTACCAATGAGTTAGCTAACCATGGGAATACTACATGAATGTATCTAAAATGCAAAATTCAAATTGACTAATTAAAGAAGAAATCTGAAAGGCTTCATATTGTATGATTCCAATTATATGACAATATGTAAGTGGCAAAACCATAGAAGTGGTAAACAGACTAGTTTGGCTAGGGTGATTGAAAAAGTATAGCACAGGGTATAGTTTTGCACATTTAAACTATATTATGTGATACTGTACTGGTGCATACATGACCTCATCTATTTGTAAAGATGAATAGAGCTTTACTAACATAAAGTCAACTTCAATATATGTATATTGAAGCACTCTTTTTGAAAAGGTCAAGAAATACCGGTATGAACATTGACTGTGACAAAATAATCTAAATATTACAAAAGTATGAAGAAACCTCACTGCAAGATATGGATAAAAATGGTGCTCACCTATGTAGCTTCTGAAATGAGTTCAGATTCTAAGGTTAAAGACAAAAGGAATATATATATATATATATATATATAAGCATTTATTCTTGTTGGTAACATTTTTTTCAAAGAGGATATGCATGAATACGTTTTATTTGACAGGCTGAGTGGACAGTGAGAGAGAGAGAGAGACAGAGAGAAAGGTCTTCCTTTTACCATTGGTTTCCCTCCAATGGCTTCCGCGGCCGGTGTGCTGTGGCCCGTGCATCGAGCTGATCTGAAGCCAGGAGCCAGGTGCTTCTCCTGGTCTCCCATGTGGGTGCAGGGCCCAAGGACTTGGGCCATCCTCCACTGCACTCTAGGGCCATAGCAGAGAGCTGGCCTGGAAGAGGGGCAACTGGGACAGAATCCGCCGCCCTGACTGGGACTAAAACCCAGTTTGCCGGTGCCACAGGTGGAGGATTAGCCTAGTGATCCGCAGCGCTGGCCAGCATGAACACTTTTGAAAACATTATCTACATATACTGGAATTGAATTTTAAAGTAAACGAATGGTGGATGGCACAAGCCAGTTTTCTCACTTTTGGAGTGGGAGGTTAGAGACAAGTAAGAAAGGGAAAGCTAAAATGATCCATGTGGTATTCAAAGTTGGAGATATCAGTATGAAAATTAGTATGTTTAGCTTATTACAGCAACATGTGGATATATTGCAAAATATTTACAATATGTGTGTATACAAAGATTAGTATACAATCTATAATTCCTTCCTTTTTCAGCAGAAAGGGTCTAAATTTAAATACAACCATAGAAGAAAGCAACATATCTGTTGCCCAAAAGATGGTTATAACATCATTCTCCAATAAGAGGAAGCAGAGATCCTTGAAAGACTTAACAGATTAAAGAATTGGAAGAGGAAATAAATAAAATAAACCTACAGCTGTCCCAAATAAGGGAGTTCTAAAATAAATAAACAAGAAAAATGGAACAAAACAAATAAGAAAACCAAAGCAAAACAAGCAAATACAGAAAACAATAGGATAAAAAGGAATGATCTCTCAATGTGCAAAGTGCAACTATTTGAGGAACAAAGATAAAAGACGCAGCATTGTGTTATAATTCTAATAATATTGTTAATATCCATGAGTTCATACTGACACAAATAAAGGATTGAATTAAAAAAAGAGAAGAATAGAGAATCTACCATGCAGAAGAATTCTAAATAATTTATGTACATATTCCACCCTCAAGTTAGTGGTACATAACTGTCCATTCCTTAACAGTGGGATACTCATAGAGACTATCTTTCTAAGAGTACATTATAAAAGTAAGAAGAATAACATGGTGGTGAAACTGGACAAATATTACCTCAACCAAGTGATCACATGTAACATCAATAAATTGCCTGGCAATGTGTACTAGATACACTTTAGTGAAAATGGCTCTTAACCTGTATAATCAAAACTCTAAAACTAGAATCTAATCTTAAGAAATCATCAGAGAAATTCCAATTGCTGGACATCCTAAAAAAATCTGGGACAGGTATTTGGTGTAGTTTTAAGAATACTGATTTGGGATACTTGGATTTCATATTGGAATGCCTGAATTTGAGTTGTGGCTCTGCGTCTGATTCCAACTTACTACTAATGCACACTGCAGGAAGCAGCAGGTGATGACTGAAGTACTTGAGTCTTTACCACCAACTTGGAGGACAGGATTTAGTTCCAGGCTCTTGTCTTTGGCCTGCTCCAGCCCTGGCTTTTATGCTGTAATGAGAAGTTAGGGAGTGAACAAGTGGTTGGGGAAATTACTTTGTTTCTCTGGCTTTTAAATAAATAAAAATTAAAATTAAAATGAAAGAACAATTCACAATCCTGGGTTGCCTGTGCCCCATATCAGGGTACCTGGGATTGATTTCTGGATACACACCCATAATAATTTTTTTGCTAATACAGACCCTGGGAGACAGTGGTGGTGGCTCAAGTAGCTGTATTTCTGCCATACTTGTGAGAGATCTGGATTGAGTTTTAGGCTCTAGCTTCAGCCCCTTGCCTATGGTCATTGCAGGTATTTGATGAATGAACCAGGCGATGGAAGCCCCTTCTGTCTCTCTGCCTTTCAAATTTTTTAAAATTTAAAAGTACATGCCCAGTACTCCTCAAAAGTCAAAGTCATCAAAACAAGTATGCTAATATGATACATTAAAATAGAGGAAGCTGGGATATGTTATGTATATTGTGACAAATATATCATACAATGTTAATGAAAGGGGAAACTGTGTGGCACATACTAGAACTCTTTGTACTATTTTATAATTTTTGTTTGTAAATTTAAATATATTCTGCAATTAAAAGTTAAAAGAAAATATGGATAAACTGAGACACTATCACAGACAAGAGGAGTGTAAGAAAACATGCTAAATGTAACGTGATATCCTGGTTGAGATTCTAGAAGAGAAAAAAATATTATCTGGTTTAAACTAAGAATATTTGAACAAAGTATGAATTATAGTTAAAATGTTCTACATTGCTTCATTAACTGTACCAAATATACCACAATAATATAAAATATTAAAATAGGGGAAATGGATTATAGGGAAGAAGGGAACTCTGTACTATACTCACAAATTTTATGTAAATCAAACTATTGAAAAATTTTTAAAAGTTTTTAAAAATATATGGTAACTGAGTGAAAAATAAAAAGTTAAACTAAAAATAATATTTAAGAGAATGTACAAGAAGTTAAACTTCTCTGAATGAGACATTGATTTGGATTTTCAAACTCTAGGTCACAAGCACTGTTGGGAGTAGAAAAGATATCATTCAGAGGCTACTGTCATTGTTACTTTTTAAAGCACCCTTCCAGAGATCTCCATGGATATCCACACATAGATCTATATGTATAGACTCTACATATAATATTTCATTTAAGTGGGATCATGCTGATTTCTTCATGTATTATATTATCTTTCTACTTCAGTATATACCTCAGTTTTTTTTTTCTTTTTAAAAATTTATTTATTTATTTGAGAGGCAGAGACATAGGAAGACACAAAGACAGGCAAATGGAGAGAGCTCCCATTTCATTCCTCAAATTCCCACAACAGGCAAAGCTGGGCCAGGCTGAAGTCAGGAACTGGGAAGTCAATCCATGTCTTTCACGTGACTGGCAGGGGCTCAATTACTTGATCCATCACTTGCTGCTTTCCAGGTGCACATTAATAGGAAGTATGAATTGGAAAGTGGAATTGGGACATAAATGGGATGTGAGTATCCCAAGCAGCATCTTAATTGATCACCAAATGCCCATTCATCAGTGAGCACTTTCAATTTACAAACTCAAATCTTTCTTCATCTCAGGGAGAATTTCTTCTGTTCTTTTTTCCCTTCCTTATGTTCACTTTGTCCTTCTAGACTTCTATTATTTTCTTTTAATAATTATTTAAGTTATACAAATTTCATATATTTCATATGTGTAGATATAGGAACATAGAGATACTTCCCACCCCACCCAGCCTCCTGCCCATGCTACAACACTTCTTGCTCCTCCCTTTCCTATTCCCATCCTTTATCTTTACAAATATCTACTATCAGTTTACTCAATGGTCGTAAGGTTAATCCTACACTAAGTAAAAATGCTCAACAAATAGTATGAAGAAAAAAAAAACACTCTTCCTCAATGGAAGAAACAGGAGCTGTAAGCAATCACTGAATCTCAAAATGTCCATTTCACTTCCATTTTAGGTACTCTATTAGTTACCCTAAATCAGGGAAATCATACAATATCAGTCGTTTTGGAACTGGATTACTTTACTAGGTATAATGGTTTTCAGATGCATCCATTTTGTTGTAAAAGACAGGATTTCGTGGTTTACTTTACAGCTGAGTAGTACTCTACAGTGTATATATATCATAATTTCTTTGTCCTATCTTCAGTTCATGCATATTTGGGTTGACTCCATATCTTAGCTATTGAGAATTTAGCTGCAATGAACATGGGGTACAGACAACTCTTTCATATGCTGATTTCTTTTGGTTTGGGTAAGTTAACAGGAGTGGCATGGCTGGATCATATGGTAGGTCTATATTCAGATTTCTGAGATATCTCCTACTGTCTTCCACAGTGGCTGGACCAGTTTACATTCCTACCAACAGTGGATTAAGGTGCCTTTTAACCCATATCCTTGCCATTATTTGTTGTTTGTTGATTTCTGTATAAGAACCATTCTAAATGGATTGAGGTGAAACTTCATTGTGATTTTGACCTGCATTTCACTGATGATTAGTTATCCTGAGCATATTTCAAGTGTCTGTTGGCCACTTGAATTTCCTTTTTTTAATAAAGCTTTTATTTAAAGAATATAAATTTCCAAAGTACAGTTTATGGATTACAATGGCTTCCCCCCCCATAACTTCCCTCCCACCCGCATCCCTCCCCTCTCCCTCTCCCCTTCCAGTCACATCAAGATTCATTTTCAATTCTCCTTATACACAGAAGATCAGTTTAGTACATATTACGTAAAGATGTCAACAGTTTGCCCTCACATAGAGACACAAAGTGAAAATACTGTTGGAGTACTAGTTATAGGATTAATTCACAATGTACAGCACAATAAAGGACAGAGATCCTACATGATTTTTTTTTAAAAATGCAATTTCCAATTTAACACCAAGGGCTTTTTTCTCATTTTCAATTATCTTTATATACAGAAGATCAATTCAGTATATACTAAGTAAAGATTTCATCAGTTTACACCCACACAGAAACACAAAGTGTAAAAATACTGTTTCAGTACTAGTTATAGCATTACTTCACATTGGATAACACATTAAGGACAGATCCCACATGAGAAGTAAGTACACAGTGACTTATGATGTTGATTTAACAATTTGACACTCTTGTTTATGGCGTCAGTAATCTCCCTAGGCTCTAGTCATGAGTTGCCGAGGCTATGGAAGACTTTAGGGTTTGCTGACTTCGATCTTATTCCAACAGAGTCATAGTCTAAGCAGAAGTTCTCTCCTCCCTTCAGAGAAAGGTACCTCTTTCTTTGATGGCCCTGTTCTTTCCACTGGGATCTCAATCTTTCATTTAAGCCTACTTTTTTTTTTCAGAGTGTCTTGGCATTCCATGCCTAAAATATTCTCATGGGCTCTTGAGCCAGATCCGAATGCCTTAAGGGCTGATTCTGAGGCCAGAGTTCTATTTAGGACATCTGCCATTCTATGAGTCTGCTGTGAATCTTGCTTCCCATGTTGGATCATTCTCTCCCTTTTTGATTCTATCAGTTAGTATTAGCAGACACTAGTCTTGTTTCTGTGATCCCTTTGACTCTTAGACCTATCAGTGTGATCAATTGTGAACTGAAATTGATCACTTGGACTAGTGAGATGGCCTTGGTACATGCCACCTTGATGGGATTGTGCTGGAATCCCCTGGCATGATTCTAGATTCTGACTCCATCATATGGGGCAGGTCCGATTGAACATGTCCCAAATTGTACATCTCCTCCCTGTCTTATTCCCACTCTTATAATTCACAGCGATCACTTTTCAGTTAAAATTTAAACACCTAAGAATAATTGTGTGTTAATTATAGAGTTCAACCACTAGTACTAGAATAAAAAAATAAAAAAATGGATAAAGTATTACATTGTACAAGAAGAGTCAGAACAATAGCTGATCAAGTCACTGTTTCTCACAGTGTCCATTTCACTTCAACAGGTTTCCCCTTTGGTGCTCAGTCAGTTGTCACTGATCAGGGAGAACATATGATATTTGTCCTTTTGAGACTGGATTAATTCACTCAGCATAATATTTTCCATTTTCCTCCATCTTCTTTCAAATGACCGGGTTCCATTGTTTTTGACTACTCTATAATATTCTATGGAGTACATATCCCATAATTTCTTTACCCAGTCTACTGTTGATGGGCATTTGTGTTGGTTCAAGGTCTTAGCTATTGTGAATTGAGCCGCAATAAACATTAACGTGAGGACAGCTTTTTGTTTACCAAATTAATTTCCTTTGGGTAAATTCCAAGGAGTGGGATGGCTGGGTTGAATGTTGGGGTTACATTCAGATTTCTGAGGAATCTCCAGACTGACTTCCATAGTGCCTTCACCAGTTTGCATTCCCACCAACAGTGGATTAGTGTCCCTTTTCCCCCACATCCTCTCCAGCATCTATTGTTGGTGGATTTCTGAATGTGAGCCATTCTAACCGGGGTGAGGTGAAACCTCATTGTGGTTTTGATTTGCATTTCCCTTATGGCTAGTGATCCTGAACATTTTTTCATATGTCTGTTGGCCATTTGGATTTCCTCTTTGGAAAAATGTCTGTTGAGGTCCTTGGCCCATCTCTTAAGTGGGTTGTTTGTTTTGATGTTGTGGAGTTTCTTGATTTTTTGTAGATTCTGGATATCAACCCTTTATCTGTTGCATAGTTTGCAAATATTTTTTCCCATTCTATCGGTTTCCTATTCACTTTCTTGACTGTTTCTTTTGCAGTACAGAAACTTCTCAATTTGATGCAATCCCAATAGTTAATTTTGGCTTTGACTGCCTGAGCTTCAGGGCTATTTTCCAAGAGGTCTTTGTCGGTACCCATATCTTGCAGGATTTCACCAATGCTCTCTTATAATTTGATGGTGTTGGGTCATAGATTTTAGTCTTTAATGCATTTTGAGTGAATTTTTGTGTAAGGTGAAAGTTAGGGATATTGCTACATGATTCTGAATGTGGAAATCCAGTTTTCCCAGCACCATTTATTGAATAGACTGCCCTTACTCCAGGAATTGGTTTTGGATCCTTGATCAAATACAAGTTGGCTGTAGATGTTTGGATTGATTTCTGGTGTTTCTATTCTGTTCCATTTGTCTATCCATCTGTCTGTGCCAGTACTATGCTGTTTTGAGAACTACTGCCCTGTAGTATGTCCTGAAATCTGGTATTGTGATGCCTCTGGCTTTGTTTTTGTTGTCCAAGATTGCTTTAGCTATTCGAGGTCTCCTGTGTCTCCATATGAATTTCAGCATTATTTTTTCCAGATCTGAGTAGAATGTCTTTGGTATCTTGATTGGTATCGCATTGAATCTATAAACTGCTTTTTGGAGAATGGACATTTTGATGATATTGATTCTTCCAATCCATGAGAATGGAAGATTTCTCCATTTTTTGGTATCCTCTTCTATTTCTTTCTTTAAGGTTTTGTAATTTTCATGCTAGAGATATTTAACGCCCTTGGTTAAATTTATTCCAAGGTATTTGATTGTTTTTGTAGCTATTGTGAATGGGATTGATCGTAGAAGTTCTTCCTCAGCCGGGTCATTGCCTGGGTATACAAAGGCTGTTGATTGTTGTGCATTGATTTTATATCCTGCTACTTTGCCAATCTCTTCTATGGCTATGAGTTCCAATAGTCTCTTAGTAGAGTTCTTTGGCTCCCCTAAATAAAGAATTATATCATCTGCAAAGAGGGATAGTTTGAGTTCTTCCTTCCCAATTTGTATCCCTTTAATTTCTTTTTCTTGCCTAATAGCTCTGGCTAAGACTTCCAGCACTATATTGAAAGTAGTGGTGAGAGTGGGTATCCCTGTCTGGTACCAGATCTCAGTGGAAATGCTTCCAACTTTTCCCCATTCAATAGGATACTGGCCGTGGGTTTCTAATAAATTGCTTTGATTGTTTTGAGGAATGTGCCTTCTATACCCAGTTTGCTTAGAGTTTTCATCATGAAAGTGTGTTGTAGTTTATCAAATGCTTTCTCTGCAGCTATTGAGATAATCATATGGTTTTTCTTCTGCAGTCTGTTAATGTGGTGTATCACATTGATTGATTTGAGAACATTGAACCATTCCTGCATACCAGGGATAAATTCCACTTGGTCTGGGTGAATGAACTTTCTGATGTGTTGTTGCAGTCTATTGGCAATGATTTACTGAGGATTTTTGCATCTATGTTCATCAGGGAAACTTGTCTGTAATTCTCTTTCAATGCTGCATCTTTTTCCAGCTTAGGAATTACGGTGATGGTGGCTTCATAGAAAGAATTTGGGAGGATTCCCTCTTTTTCAATTGTTCTGAATAGTTTGAGAAGGATTGGAGTTAGTTCTTCTTTAAATGTCTAGTAGAATTCAGCAGTGAATCCGTCTGGTCCTGGGTTTTTCTTTGTTGTGAGGGCCTTTATTACTGCTTCAATTTCTGTCTCAGTATGGGTCTGGTTAGGTTTTCTATGTCTTCCTAGTTCAATTTAGGTAGGTGGCATGTGTCCAGGAATCTATCCATTTCAGATAGGTTTCCCTGTTTACTGGCATACAAGTCCTTGTAATAATTTCTGATGATTCTTTTGATTTCTGTGGTGTCTGTTGTTACATTTCCTTTTTCATCTCTGATTTTACTGATTTGGGTCTTTTTTCTTCTTTTTTTAGTTAGTTGGTCCAATGGGGTGTCTATTTTGTTTATTTTTTCAAAAAACCAGCTCCTCGTTTGGCTGATTTTTTGTAATGTTTTTTTGGATTCAATCCTGTTGATTTCTTCTCTGATTTTGATTATTTCTCTTTTTCTACTAGATTTGGGTCTAGTTTGCTGCTGATTTTCTAGATCCTTGAGATGCATCGAAAGCTCATCTATTTGGTGCCTCTCCAGTTCCTTGATGTAGGCACCTATTGATATAAACTTTCCTCTTAACACTGCTTTTGCTGTATCCCATAAGTGTTGGTATGTTGTGCTGTTATCTTCATTTACTTCCAGAAAATTTTTGATTTCTCTTTTAATTTCTTCTATGACCCATTGTTCATTCAGGAGCATGTTGTTCAATCTCCATGTGTTTGCATATGCTCTAGGGATTCCTGAGTTGCTAATTTCCAACTTCAATCCCTTATTGTCTGAGAAGTTGCATGGTATGATTCTAATTCTTTTGAATTTGCTGAGACTTGCTTTATGGCCTAATATGTGGTCAATCCTAGAGAAGATTCCATGTACTGCTGAGAAGAATGTAAATATTTTATCTGTAGAATAAAAAGTACTGCAGATATCTGTTAGAACTGTTTGGGCTATAGTGTTGTTTAAATCTACTGTCTCCTTGTTGTTCTTCTGTCCTGTCGATCTGTCAGTTCTTGTGAGTGGAGTATTGAAGTCCCCCAGTACTATTGTGTTGGGGTCTAAGTCTCCCTTTATGTTTCTTAACCAATCTTTTAAATAAGCTGTTGCCCTGTAATTAGATGCATATACATTGATAATCGTTATATCTTCCTGTTGAATGGATCCCTTAATCATTATGTAGTACCCCTCTTTGTCTCTCTTAACAGTTTTTGTGATAAAGTTTATGTAGTCTGATATTAAGATTGGCTATGCCCGCTCTTTTTTCATTTCTGTTGGCATGGTATATCTTTCTCCAGCCTTTTACTTTCAGTCTGTATGAATCTTTGTTTGAAATATGTGTTTCTTGTAAGCAGCAAATAGATGGGTTTTGTTCCTTAACCCAATCAGCCAATCTCTGTCTTTTAACTGGAGAGTTGAGGCCATTAACGTTCAATGTGACTATTGATAAGTGGTAACTTTGCCCTGCCGTTTGCCAATGATATTTTCTGGTGTATGCTTTGAATTCCCTGTGATCTTTTGCCGTGAGGTTCCCTTCGTTTACCTTCTTTCATGTTGATGGCCATGTATTTGTGTTTCTGTGTGTAACACATCATTAAGTATCTTTTGCAGGGCTGGACGAGTGGTGACAAATTCTTTCAATTTCTATTTGCTATGAAAGGTCTTTATTTCACCTTCATTCACAAATGAGAGATTTGCAGGATATAATATTCTGGGCTGGCAGTTTTTCTCTCTTAGTACCTGCACTATATCTCACCATTCCCTTCTAGCTTGTAGGGTTTCTGATGAGAAGTCTGCCGTGAGATCCTCTGAGAGTAATCTGACGATTCTCTCTTGCACATTTTAGGATCCTTTCTTTCTGTTTCACTGTGGTGAGTTTAATCACAACGTGTCATGGTGAGGCTCTCTTTTGGTCATGTTTACTAGGGGTTCTATGAGCTTCCTGTACTAGGATGTCTCTGTCCTTCTCCAAAACTGGGAAATTTTCTGCTATTATCTCACTAAAAAGGCATTCTAATCCTTTCTCCCTCTCCATGCCTTCAGGAACTCCTATAACCAGAATGTTGGGTTTTTTAATAGTATCCTGTAGATTCCCAACAATATTTTTTAGATTTCTAATTTCCTCTTCTTTTCTTTGGTTTGACTGTATATTTTCCTGTGCTCTGACTTCTAAGTCGAACATTCTCTCTTCTGCTTCACTCATTCTGTTTTAAAGGCTCTCTAATGTGTTTGTCATTTGATCTATTGAATTCTTCATTTCGTTATGATTTCTCGTCACTATCACAGTTTCATGTTCTTCTATTTGTTTCATTTCATTTTGATTCCTCCTTAATATTTCATTTTCACGAGAGAGATTTTCTACCTTGTCCATTAAGGATTTCTCTAGTTCAAGAATTTGTTTTTGAGAACTTCTTAGTGTTCTTATCATTTTTTTGAGATCTGCTTCTTGCATTTCTTCTATCTCATCATCTTCATAATCTTGAATTGGGGAGTCTTTTTCATTTGGGGGTGTCATAGTGTCTTCCTTGTTCTTGTTACCTTGGTTTTTGCGTTTGTTGTTTGGCATATTGGTTTCTTCACTGTGGTGTTTTTTTCTTGTTATACTAAGACTAAGTGGACTGTCTTCTTTTGATGGAGCCTTAGAGGCTTGAGATGGGTGTGGCCTGAGAGCTCTGTTTGGTTCCTCAGGGTTGAGGGTGTGTCAAAGGAGACATTCCAAGGTTAGGCGTGGTAAATCTCTCTCTGTTACTTTTTTTTTCATTCAAAAGGGAAGTAATTCCACACAGCCTAATGGAATTCAGTGTGGTTAGCAGGTGAATGATATACCCACAGGAGCCAGAGATCGGAAGCTCTTTCCCAAGGACCAGAGAGGGAATCTCTGCAGCCCTTAATGTGGGCTCAAATTCTCTTGTAGTCTCCCACTGGGCTGCCAAAGCTACTGAACTGTGGCGTCTGTGTAGAGTACTCACGTGAATTCGTGATTTCTGTGAGTTCTCTCCCCCACAGTCTCTTTTTTCACAGTCTCCGTTCATTAGCACCACACATTCATTAGGATCTAATCTCCTGTTATTTCAACCCTCCCACCCAGAGTCAGGTTTCTTTGCTACACTCAGGGCTGGTGCAGACCTGAAGTCGCCCTGCTCATGACATATGTCCAAAATGGCGCCTGCTCTTTGTCTTGCTCACCTTTGAGAGGTGGGCGGAGAGAGAGAAACTCGTGTCCGTATGCGTCACTTTTTTTCCCTCTCTCTCTTCTAGTTAGCCTGGTGAACTTTTCCCCACAGGGTTTCAAGCCTCCTTCCCTCTAGTCTCCTCTTTCCACTTCCCTTCTGGTGTCTCGGGCTATTGAGGTTCAGCTCACCTTGCATTTCAGCGCTGGTGTGTTGAGTCTGCTGCTGGTGTCCCGAACTGCGGGCTCCCACACTGTCCACGCAGGTCCACTGTGAAGCACTATTTCCAGAAGAGTTTCCTCTGCTGTTTCTTCCCTTACTCTTCCTTGAACCTGCAGTATCTCCACTTTTATTAAACTGTCTCTCCCCAGACTATCGGTGTGCCCCCTTCCTATTCTGCCATCTTGCCGCTCTCCCTGACACTATGAGAAACAGTGACTTGATCAGCTCTTGTCCTGACTGTTGATGTACAATGTAATACTTTATCCCTTTTAGTATTTTTTTTATTCTAGTACTAGTGGTAGAACTCTGTAATTAACACACAATTATTCTTAGGTGTTTAAATTTTAACTGAAAAGTGATCCTTGTGAATTATAAGAGTGGGAATAAGACAGGGAGGAGATGTACAATTTGGGACATGTTCAATCGGACCTGCCCCAAATGATGGAGTTAGAATCGTGCCAGGGGATTCCAGCACAATCCCATCAAGGTGGCATGTACCAAGGCCATCTCACTAGTCCAAGTGATCAATTTCAGTTCACAATTGACCACACTGATAGGTCTAAGAGTCAAAGGGATCACAGAAACAAGACTAGTGTCTGCTAATACTAACTGACAGAATGAAAAAGGGAGAGAATGATCCAACATGGGAAGCGAGATACACAGCAGACTCATAGAATGGCACATGTCCTAAATAGCACTCTGGCCTCAGAATCAGCCCTTAAGGCATTCAGATCTGGCTCAAGAGCCCATGAGAAAATTTTAGGTATGGAAAGCCAAGATACTCTGTCAAAAGAAAAAAGAAGACCTAAATGAAAGATCTCTGCGAGTGAGATCCCAGTGGAAAGAATGGGGCCATCAAAGAAGGAGGTACCTTTCTCTGAAGGGAGGGGAGAACTTTCACTTTGGTTATGACCCTGTAGGAATAAGATCGAAGTTGGCCAACTCAAAAGGCTTCCATAGCCTCGGCAACTCATGACTAGAGCCTAGGGAGATTACTGACGCCATAAACAAGAGTGTCAAATTGTTAAGTCAACAACAGGAGTCACTGTGTACTTACTTCTCACGTGAGATCTGTCCTTAATGTGTTATCCAATGTGAAGTAATGCTGTAACTAGTACTGAAACATTATTTCACCCTTTGTGTTTCTGTGTGGGTGCAAACTGATGAAGTCTTTACTTAATATATACTAAATAGATCTTCTGTATATAAATATAATTGAAAATGAATCTTGATGTGAATGGAATGTGAGAGGTAGCTGGAGATGAGAGGGGTGCGAGTGGGAAAGAAATTATTGGGGGGAAGCCATTGTAATCCATAAGCTGTACTTTGGAAATTTATATTTACTAAATAAAAAAGGGAAAAAATTTTAAAAAATTGAATTAAAAAGCAAAAGTAGAACAACACCAGATTATGCATTTGCCCATGTATTTATCTATGCTATAGGGCTTTATTTTTTCATGAAACTTGGATTTACCATCTAGAAACCTTTCATTTCAATCTGAAGACCTCCCTTTAGTATTTCATGTAGCTCATGTCTAATGGTGCTGAAGTCCTTCAAGTTTAATTTGAAATGTCTTAGTATCACTCTCATTGATGAAGGACATTTTTTTAGATATAGAATTCCTGATTGACAGTTTAGTTGAACGCAATAAATATGCCATCTCACTGTTATCTGAGCTTCAACGTTTCTTAGGAGAAATTGGCCTATAATCCTTTTTTAAAGCCTTTTTACATGATGAGTCATTTTTCTTTTTCTGCTTTCAAGAATATTCCTCTGTCTTTTGTCAATTTGTGTATGTGTTTCACAGTGGGTCTATTTGGGTTTATACTCTTTGGAATGTCTTGACCTTCTTAAATTCATAGACTGATAATATTCACTACGTTTTGCCAAGTTTTGATAATTATTTCTTCAATTTCTTTTGCTCCTTTCCCTCTCCTCTCTGGTCAAGATCCTGATAACGTATATATTATTCTGTTTGACGGCATCCAGTACACCCCTTAGGCTCTGTTTATTTTTCTTCAGTTTTTTCTTTCTGATTTCCAGAATAAAAAATTCCAATATTCCTCTTTCATGCTCACTGATTCATTCTCTGTTTGCTCAAATCTGCTTTAGTGACTTTTAAAAATATTTTCAATTATGGTACATTTTATTGTTTGAATTTCAATTTTATTGTCTTCTGCAGTATCTGAAATATTATTGCTATTATCATTTGTTTATATAATATCTTGCTGATTTCCTTTGGTTCCTGTCCATGTTTTCCTTCAACTGTTTGTGATAATTTACAAGAACTATTTTAAAGTAATTTTCTAGTATATCTGTCTATAATTCCTCAGAGATGATTTCTGTCTATTTATGTTGTTTCTTTGAGTGGACCATTGTTTCCTGTTTCTTTGTAGGCTTTTTAATTTCTTCTTGAAAACTAGGTAGGCATTTTAATACTGTGATGTTGTATCTATGAAAATCAGATTAATCTCTCTTTCCCATTTGTTTGTGGTAGAAGTCTATAGTACTCCATTTTTCAGTGACTTTCCCAAATTTGAGGGGTAAAGGCTAATATTTGTTGTGTGTGGCCACTTGAATATCTGTTCTTTAGTTTGTATTCAGCTAGTTTTTTAAAAGATTTATTTATTTAATGGTATTGTTTTCCTATAAAAGTAGGCCTCCTGGCTTTTCCTCCACCACTGCACTGATTTGTCCCAGTGTCTAAGGACTGACTGAGGTCTTACAGACTATGTAGTTCAAGGTCAAGCATAAAGCCCAGCTGCAGGCAAGTAGTTTGGGGCTTCCCTGCACTTCGCCTTGCTCCCTGTTCCGTGCATGCCAGGAGATGGTGAGAAGGTAAGGGTGCAATGTTGTTATTTTGGACAAAAGGAAAGAAAATGAAGAAGTAGGATTATTGGAAAAAACTTGCTGAGGGGTGAATCTTTAAGAGGCGATCTCTGCAGAGTCAGAGTTGTGGCAATACTTTTGCAAGCAAGTCTGAATGCACAGTTTTAATTGAATTCGGCTCGACTATTCAAATAGGTAATTCCCTCAGGACTGATTGAATTGTTATGCCATGTGTCAATCAATGGGAGGTGTGAATTCTCTGTAAGTAGTGTTAGGCTGTTGGGTTTTCTAAAACACAGCCTCTTTAGGCACTGTCATGTGATGTGAGAGATTTAAATGTAGCAATGCTAATGAGTAACAATTTAGGGATAAGGAGCAAGGCCATTAAGAGAGTGGTGAAAATTCAAATGGTGAACCCATGGTTTGTTGTTGAAAGCCATTGAATCCTGAGCAATTTAGACAGTGAGCTAGCTGGTGTAATGTAACCAGCATTCTGGGCTGGCAGAACATATTTATTCTTACTGTAAATTCTATTTGCTGCTTCCAAAGGTGATGATTTACAAGCAGACATGTTCTATATGGTCTGCACTTTAGGATCTGGTGCCCAACCTGTATCAGAGCTTAACCTAACTGGCTCAGATACCTCTGCTTCCCAAGTGAAAAGTTAATCTACTGGTAGAATAAGGCTCACCCTCTTTACCTGAACCTAGTGACTCTTTGTGGATGTGCTATAAGATTTTCTTGCTCAATAGCAAGGTGATAGCTCTACTTTCATTTTAAGAAAGTAGAAACTGAGGGCATTGTATCAAAACTGTTTCAACTCCAAGAATTTTCCCTTGTCAAATTAAAGCAAAGATCTTGTTATTGATGAAAGTTTTCTTATCCCTTGCTATTCACATATTCATGCTCTTTCTATGTCTAGTGGCTGACAATGCTTGCATTTGTTCATTTACATAATTTTATGATTTCTGTTTCTATATTGATAGATTTATAATATTTTAAATTTATTCAATTTGGACTGGACGTGTGTCTCTAGCAATACTAGGTACTTTCTAAGCTATTAAGAGAGGGGCTGTATCCCCATATTGAGAAAAGAAAATGGTTGTTTAATTTTTGCATTCTTTTGGCCTGCAGAGATATTTTGTGTTCATGTGTCCAAAATAAAATAAAAATAAGACAAATCAGAAAAAAAGATTTAATTATTTATTTTAAAGGCATCAGCTAGTGTTTTGATAGTGAATTTATTTTTTGAATATTTACTTATTTACTTGAAAGTCAGAGTTACACAGAGAGAGGAGAGGCAGAGAGAGAGAGAGAGAGAGAGAGAGAGAGAGAGAAAGAGAGAGGTGTTCCATCGGCTGATTCATTTCCCAACTGGCCACAACTGCTGGAGCTAAGCTGATTTGAAGCCAGGAACCAGGAGCTTCGTCTGAGTCTCCTTTTTTGGTGCAGGAGCCCAAGGACTTGGACCATCTTCCACTGATTTCCCAGGCGATACAAGAGAAATGGATTGGAAGTGGAGCAGCCAGGAATCAAACTGGGGCCCATATGGGGTGCCGGCACTGCAGGCTGCAGCTTTACCCACCACACCACAGCACCGCCTCAGTAGAGAATTTCTTGAACACTAGGAGCTAAAAAACACAAAGCATAGAAATAACCCCCACCCCCATCTTTGTCAATTGGTTTTGTGCGTGGGTACTCCTTCAACACTTCAGAACAATGAGGAAAGCTTAGAGTCTCGTCAGGTGTTTTATGAGCATGTTCCTTGCCCTGGACACATGTGTAGCCTTAAAAACAACTTATTTTTTATTTAAGTGGTGGAGAGAAATGAGATCGGGAGAGAGGGAGAGAGAGAGAGAGAGAGAGAGAGAGAGAGAGAGAGAGAGAGAGGCACTCTTGCATCTGCTAGCTTACTCCCCATATGTCAACAATGGCTGTGGTTGGAGTAAAGCTGAAGCCGGGAGCTGGGTACTCAGTAACATGTGTGGCAGGAACCCAATTACTTGATACATCACCACTGCCTCCTAGCATGCTCATTATCAAGCGGTTTGAATTAGGAGCCCAAGCTTGGAATTGAATGTAGGTACTGTGATGTGGATAATGGACATCTTAACCAGCGTCTTAACTGCTAAGCTAAATGTTCAACCTCTGTGTAAAAACTTTTAAATTCCACAGCTACATCATTACTTTCAAATACTGTAATTTCACAAAGAAACTCTTCACAGCTTTTACTTCCAGACTTTAATAGTCTAGTATGTATTTCTACTATAAGCTTTTCTTTAGGCACCTTTCGTTTGTTAATTAATTGTTTGCAGCGCTTTTAAGCATTGCCCACTGCTTTTCTGGCTTGAATTTCGAATTAGGGAAAAGAGATGAGGGCCTTGTTTTAATCCTTTAGTTATCCCACAGACAGTCTATAATGTAACACACAATACTTTGCAGATAATGTCTGTTCTGCTTCCTCTAGTATTAGGGATTAGGGTCTTAGTCTGAATACCTGGACATCCCTCTTCAACACTGCTGTTATTACAAAGCAGAAAGTTAAACAGGAAGAAATAAAAAATGGCACAAAGATTCCTATCGTTTTGAAGTTATCTCATTCTAAATTCAGCATTTACTAGATTGCTTTGTTTATTGAAAAGATTAGCTCTGACAATTTCTGTTTGTTTTCAATATTTTGGTGGGCATATTTGAGCTTAGTACTGCCTACTCCACTATTTTGCTGATGTCCATCCCCTACAACAGTAGTTTTGGATGACTACTTTTGACTTAAAAATTATATAATACATGGATGCATTATTTCTTTTTGGTTTTACTGATTATCTGATTTTTATCTGATCACTAAAAGTGCATTTCTTATACCTCTTTCAGAAGGGGATTTTTTTTGCTCTTACCATTCATTTTAAGCCATCAGTTACACATGTATAACTTTATGAGTATAATAGACCAACATTTTCCTCTAGCACTAACCCACACTGCATGGCACCTACTTATATTAGGAGAAATTACTCAGGCAATCAGGTCAGTCAAGGATATAATTAACACCTAGGATGTGCCTTAATGATTGTCCTTTGTTATTTCATTACAGAAATCAGTAGGATTTTTTTTTATAAAGCTTTTATTTAAAGAATATAAATTTCCAAAGAACAGCTCATGGACCACAATGGCTCCCCCCACACACAACTTCCCTCCCTCCCCCCACCCTCCCCTTTCCCGCTCCCTCTCCCCTTCTGTTCACATCAAGATTCATTTTCAATTCTCTTTATACACAGAAGATCAATTTAGTACATATTACGTAAAGATTTCAACGGTTTGCCCTCGCATAGAGACACAAAATGATAATACTGTTGGAGTACTAGTTATAGTATTAATTCACAATGTACAGCACATTAAGGACAGAGATCCTACATGATTTTTTTTTAAAAAAATTGATTAATTGTCTATGCAATTTCCAGTTTAACACCAAGATTTTTTAATCACTTGCAATTATCTTTATATAAAGAAGATCGATTCAATATATACTATGTAAGGATTTCATCAGTTTGCACCCACTCAGAAACACAAAGTGTAAAAATACTGTTTCAGTACTAGTAATAGCATCACTTCACATTGGATAACACATTAAGGACAGATCCCTCATGAGACGTAAGTACACAGTGACTCCTGATGTTGATTTAACAATTTGACACTCTTGTTTATGGCGTCAGTAATCTCCCTAGGCTCTGGTCATGAGTTGCCGAGGCTATGGAAGACTTTAGGGTTCGCCGACTTCGATCTTATTCCCACAGGGCCATAGTCAAAGTGGAAGTTCCCTCCTCCCTTCAGAGAAAGGTACCTCCTTCTTTGATGGCCCCGTTCTTTCCACTGGGATCTCACTCGCAGAGATCTTTCATTTAGGTCTTCTGTTTTTTCCAGAGTGTCTTAGCTTTCCATGCCTAAAATATTCTCATGGGCTCTTGAGCCAGATCCGAATGCCTTAAGGGCTGATTCTGAGGCCAGAGTGCTATTTAGGACATCTGCCATTCTATGAGTCTGCTGTGTATCCTGCTTCCCATGTTGGATCATTCTCTCCCTTTTTCATTCTATCAGTTAGTATTAGCAGACACTAGTCTTGTTTGTGTGATCCCTTTGACTCTTAGACCTATCAGTGTGATCAATTGTGAGCTGAAATTGATCATTTGGACTAATGAGATGGCCTTGGTACATGCCACCTTGATGGGATTGTATTGGAAACCCCTGGCACAATTGTAACTCCATCATTTGGGGCCGTTCCGATTGAGCATGTCCCAAATTTTACATCTCCTCCCTCTCTTATTCCCACTCTTATATTTCACAGAGATCACTTTTCAGTTAAAATTTAAACACCTAAGAATAATTGTGTGTTAATTACAGAGTTCAACCACTAGTACTAGGATAAAGAAAAAAAAAATACTACCATGGATAAAGTATTACATTGTACAACAACAGTCAGCACAAGAGCTGATCGAGTCACTGTTTCTCATAGTGTCCATTACACTTCTACAGGTTTCCCCTTTGGTGCTCAGTTAGTCATCGCCAATCAAGGGAAACAAATGATATTTGTCTCTTTGGGACTGACTTAATTCACTCAGCATGATGTTTTCCAGATTCCTCCATTTTGTTGCAAGTGACCGGATTTCATTGTTTTTGACTGCTGTATAGTATTCTGTAGAGTACATGTCCCATAATTTCCTAATCCAGTCTACTGTTGAAGGGCATTTGGGTTGGTTCCAAGACTTAGCTATTGTGAATTGAGCCGCAATAAACATTGCTGTGCAGACGGCTTTTTTGTTTGCCAATTTAAGTTCCTTTGGGTAAATTCCAAGGAGTGGTATGGCTGGGTTGAATGGTAGGGTTATATTCAGGTTTCTGAGGAATCTCCAGACTGACTTCCATAGTGGCTTCACCAGTTTGCATTCCCACCAACAGTGGATTAGTGTCCCTTTTTCCCCACATCCTCTCCAGCATCTATTGTTGGTGGATTTCTGAATGTGAGCCATTCTCACCGGGGTGAGGTGAAACCTCATTGTGGTTTTGATTTGCATTTCCCTGATTGCTAGGGATCTTGAACATTTTTTCATGTGTCTGTTGGCCATTTGGATTTCCTCTTTGGAAAAATGTCTGTTGAGGTCCTTGGCCCATCTCTTAAGTGGGTTGTTTGTTTTGATGTTGTGGAGTTTCTTAATTTCTTTGTAGATTCTGGTTATCAACCCTTTATCTGTTGCATAGTTTGCAAATATATTTTCCCATTCTGTCGGTTTCCTATTCACTTTCCTGACTGTTTCTTTTGCAGTACAGAAACTTTTCAATTTGATGCAATCCCAGTAGTTAATTTTGGTTTTCAGTGCCTGTGCTTCTGGGGTCTTTTCCAAGAAGTCTTTGCCAGTACCTATGTCTTGCAGGGTTTCTCCTATGCTCTCCAGTAATTTGATGGTGTCGGGTCGTAGGTTTAAATTTTTAATCCATGTTGAATGAATTTTTGTGTAAGGTGAAAGGTAGGGGTCTTGCTTCATGGTTCTGCACGTGGAAATCCAGTTTTCCCAGCACCATTTATTAAACAGACTGACCTTACTCCAGGGACTGGTTTTGGATCGTTGATCAAATATAAGTTGGCTGTAGGTGTTTGGATTGATTTCTGGTGTTTCTATTCTGTTCCATTGGTCTATCCATCTGTTTCTGTACCAGTACCATGCTGTTTTGATAACAACTGCCCTATAGTATGTCCTGAAATCTGGTATTGTGATGCCTCCGGCTTTGTTTTTGTTGTACAAGATTGCTTTAGCTATTCGAGGTCTCCTGTGTCTCCATATGAATTTCAGCATCATTTTTTCCAGATCTGAGAAGAATGTCCTCGGTATCTTGATTGGTATTGCGTTGAATCTGTAAATTGCTTTTGGGAGAATGGACATTTTGATGATATTGATTCTTCCAATCCATGAGCATGGGAGATTTCTCCATTTTTTGGTATCCTCTTCTATTTCTTTCTTTAAGGTTTTGTAATTTTCATTGTAGAGATCTTTAATGTCCTTAGTTAAATTTATTCCAAGGTATTTGATTGTTTTTGTAGCTATTGTGAATGGGATTGATCTTAGCAGTTCTTTCTCAGCCGTGGCATTGTCTGTGTATACAAAGGCTGTTGATTTTTGTGGATTGATTTTATATCCTGCTACTTTGCCAAACTCTTCTATGAGTTCCAATAGTCTCTTAGTAGAGTTCTTTGGCTCCCCTAAATAAAGAATCATGTCGTCTGCAAAGAGGGATAGTTTGAGTTCTTCCTTCCCAACTTGTATCCCTTTAATTTCTTTTTCTTGCCTAATAGCTCTGGCTAAGACTTCCAGCACTATATTGAATAGCAGTGGTGAGAGTGGGCATCCCTGTCTGGTACCAGATCTCAGTGGAAATGCTTCCAACTTTTCCCCATTCAATAGGATATTGGCCGTGGGTTTTTCATAAATTGCTTTGATTGTATTGAGGAATGTGCCTTCTATACCCAGTTTGCTTAGGGTTTTCATCATGAAAGGGTGTTGAATTTTATCGAATGCTTTCTGTGCGTCTAGTGAGATAATCATATGGTTTTTCTTCTGCAGTCTGTTAATGTGGTGTATCACGTTGATTGTTTTGCGAATATTGAACCATCCCTGCATACCAGGGATGAATCCCACTTGGTCTGGGTGGATGATCTTTCTGATGTGTTGTTGCAGTCTATTGGCCAGAATTTTGTTGAGGATTTTTGCATCTATGTTCATGAGGGATATTGGTCTGTAATTCTCTTTCAATGCTGCATCTTTTTCCAGCTTAGGAATTACGGTGATGCTGGCTTCATAGAAGGAATTTGGGAGAATTCCCTCTTTTTCGATTGTTCTGAATAGTTTGAGAAGAATTGGGGTTAGTTCTTCTTTAAATGTCTGGTAGAATTCAGCAGTGAATCCATCTGGTCCTGGGCTTTTCTTTGTTGGGAGGGCCTTTATTACTGATTCAATTTCTGACTCACTTATGGGTCTGTTTAGGTTTTCTATGTCTTCCTGGTTCAATTTAGGTAGGTTGCATGTGTCCAGGAATCTATCCATTTCTGATAGGTTTCCCTGTTTGCTGGCATACAAGTCCTTGTAGTAATTTCTGATGATTCTTTTGATTTCTGTGGTGTCTGTTGTTATATTTCCTTTTTCATCTCTGATTTTACTGATTTGGGTCTTTTCTCTTCTTTTTTTAGTTAGTTGGGCCAATGGGGTGTCAATCTTGTTTATTTTTTCAAAAAACCAGCTCCTCGTTTGGCTGATTTTTTGTAATGTTTTTTTGGATTCAATCCTGTTGATTTCTTCTCTGATTTTGATTATTTCTCTTTTTCTACTAGATTTGGGTCTAGTTTGCTGCAAATTTTCTAGATCCTTGAGATGCATTGAAAGCTCATCTATTTGGTGCCTTTCCAGTTTCTTGATGTAGGCACCTATTGATATAAACTTTCCTCTTAACACTGCTTTTGCTCTATCCCATAAGTTTTGGTATGTTGTGCTGTTATCCTCATTTACTTCCAGAAAATTTTTGATTTCTCTTTTGATTTCTTCAGTGACCCATTGTTCATTCAGGAGCATGTTGTTCAATCTCCATGTGTTTGCATATGCTCTAGAGATTCCTGAGTTGCTAATTTCCAACTTCACTCCCTCATGGTCTGAGAAGTTGCATGGTATGATTCTAATTCTTTTGAATTTGCTGAGACTTGCTTTATGGCCTAATATGTGATCAATCCTAGAGTAGGTTCCATGTACTGCTGAGAAGAATGTGAATGCATTACTTGTAGGATGAAAAGTTCTGTAGATATCTGTTAGATCCATTTGGGCTATAGTGTTGTTTAAATCTACTGTCTCCTTGTTGATCTTCTGTCCTGTCGATCTGTCAATATCTGTGAGTGAAGTATTGAAGTCCCCCAGTACTATTGTGTTGGGGTCTAAGTCTCCCTTTAAGTTTCTTAACAAATTTTTTAAATAAACCTGTGGCCTGTAATTAGGTGCATATACATTGAGAATTGTTATATCTTCCTGTAGTATTGATCCCTTAATCATTATATAGTGCCCCTCTTTGTCTCTCTTAACAGTTTTTGTGTTAAAGTTTATGTAGTCCGATATTAAGATGGTTACACCCGCTCTTTTTTCATTTCTGTTGGCGTGGTATATCTTGTTCCATCCTTTTATTTTCAGTCTGTATGGATCTTCGTTGGAAAGATGTGTTTCTTGTAGGCAGCAAATAGATGGTTTTTGTTCCTTAACCCAATCAGCCAATCTCTGTCTTTTAACAGGACAGTTTAGACCTTTAACGTTCAATGTGACTATTGATAAGTGGTAAGTTTGCCCTGCCATTTGCCAGATATTTTCTAATGTATGCTTTGAATTCCCTGTGATCTTTTGTCGTGAGGTTCCCTTCGTTTACCTTCTTTCATGTTGATGGTCGTGTTTCAGTGTTTCTGTGTGTAACACGTCTTTAAGTATCTTTTGCAGGGCTGGACGAGTGGCAACAAATTCTTTCAATTTTTGTTTGTTATGAAAGGTCTTTATTTCACCTTCATTCACAAATGAGAGCTTTGCAGGGTATAATATTCTGGGCTGGCAGTTTTTCTCTCTAAGTACCTGGGCTATGTCTCGCCATTCCCTTCTAGCTTGTAGGGTTTCTGTTGAGAAGTCAGCTGTAAGTCTAATTGGAGATCCTCTGAGAGTAATCTGACGTTTCTCTCTTGCACATTTTAGGATCTTTTCTTTTTGCTTCACTGTGGTGAGTTTAATTACAATATGTCGTGCAGAGGATCTCTTTTGGTCATGTTTATTAGGGGTTCTATGAGCTTCCTGGATTAGGATTTCTCTGTCTTTCTCCAAGCCTGGAAAGTTTTCTGCTAGTATCTCCCTAAAAAGGCCTTCTAATCCTTTCTCCCTCTCCATACCTTCAGGAACACCTAGAACCCGAATGTTGGGTTTTTTAATAGTATCCTGTAAATTCCCGACAGTATCTTTTAGTTTTCTAATTTCCTCTTCTTGTCTTTGGTTTGACTGTTTCCTCTCCTGTTCTCTGTCTTCTAGGTCCGATATTCTCTCTTCTGCTTCACCCATTCTGGTTTTAAGGCCCTCAAGATTGCTTGTCACTTGATCTATTGAATTCTTCAATTCATTAAGATTTTTTGTCACTATCGTAGCTTCTTGTTCTACTAGTTGTTTCATTTCGTTTTGATTTCTCCGTAGTACTTCATTCTCGCGAGAGAGATTTTCTATCTTATCCATTAAGGATTTCTGTAGTTCAAGAATTTGTTTTTGAGAACTTCTTAATGTTCTTATCAATTCTTTGAGATCTGCTTCTTGCATTTCTTCTATCTCATTATCTTCATAATCCTGACTTGGGGTGTCTTTTCCGTTTGGGGTCATCATAGCGTCTTCCTTGATCTTGCTCCCTCGGAATCTGTTTTTATTTCGCATTTTTTTTTTCCCCACACTCTTTCTCTGGGTTGTCAAGGTAACGGAGTTTGTGTGCGCGGTGTGTTCCCAGTTTTTGGATCCCCTTCAGGTTTCTACAGCCTCGGGTTTTTGGTTCCGTCTGCCTCAGTGATGGGCGGGCGGGCGGGCGGGCGGGCGCGCCTTGTCCCACTACGTTTAATCTAGCTCGAATTAGCAGGGTGGGTGACGAGAGAGACTAGTGTCCGTGCAGGCTCGCCTCAATTGTGCTGTTTCCCCCGTGGGGGGTCTGCTTCCCCCCGCCAGTGTCTCGGGATCCCTGTATCGGCACCCGTTCAAGCGCTCAGTTCCAATGGCGACTGTGTTCCGCCCGGCTTCCGGTTCAGCCGGTGGGCGCGCGCCGTCCCACTGCGTTCAGTCCAGCTAGAATTAGCAGGGTGGGCAACGAAAGAGGCTAGTGTCCGTGTGGGCTCGCCTCAATTGTGCTGTTTCCCCCGTGGCGTCTGCTTCCCCCCGCCAGTGTCTCGGGATCCCTGTATCGGCTCCCGTTTAAGCGCTCGAATCCAATGGCGACTGTGTCCCGTCCGGTTCCCGTCCCTCCCGGCAGCTCCCGTGCCACTAAGGCACGATTTGCCGTTCGCAAACTTACTTTCCCCTAGGTCCTCTGCGTCTCATTCACTGGGTCCGGAAGAATTTCCACTGCATTTTTTTCCGTGAGATTTTTCCTGAGGCTACAGTAACTCTGTTTTTATTAAACTATCTTTTTGCGGACTGCTAGTGCGCGTCCTCACTATTCCGCCATCTTGGCTCCAGTGAAATCAGTAGGATTTTAAACAAACTTAGAATTAATTACTTATTGTTAAAAATAACTGTCACCTTGTTCAATATTTTCTTATATGACAGATTACTTATTGATAAATCTGATGTCTAACATTGTACAAATTAACCTTGTATGAGAAACAACACAAGGTGAAGAATAATTTATTAATTATTAGACAATTTTAGGTGACCTGATTTTTTAAAGATTTATTTATTTATTTGAAAGAGTTACATAGAAAGAAAAAGAGAGGCAGAGAGAGAGAGAGAGAGGAGTTTTATCCACTGATTCACTTCCCAGTTGGCCACAAACGGCCAGAGCTCCACCTATCAAAGCCAGGATCAAGGAGACTTTTACGGTCTACCATGAAGGTGCAGGGATCCAAGAACTTGGGCCATCTTCCACTGCTTTTTCAGGCCCTAGCTGAGATATGGATTGGAAATGGAGCATCTGGGAAGTGAACTGACTCCCGTAAGGGATTCTGGCACTGCAGGCGGTGGCTTTAGCCGCTACGCCACAGTGTCGGCCCCTACCAGTCATTATTTTTATAAGTTTCAGAACAAAGCTGACACAAAAAGTAATAAAGAAGTAACTAAAATGATGCTGAAATTTATATGGAGGTACAGGGGACCTTGCATACCTAAAGCAATCTTGTACAACAAAAACAAGCAGGGGCATCACAATACCAGATTTCAAGACATACTGCTGGGCAGTGATAATGAAAACAGCATGGTACTGGTACAGAAACACATGGATAAACCAATGGAACAGAATAGAAACACCAGAAATAAATCCAAACATCTACAGCCAACTTATATTTGATCAAGGATCTAAAACCAATTCCTGGAGCAAGGACAGTCTATTCAACAAATGGTGCTGGGAAAACTGGATTTCCACATGCAGAAGCATGAAGCAAGACCCCTACCTTACACCTTACACAAAAATCCACTCAACATGGATTAA
This sequence comes from Sylvilagus floridanus, assembly GCA_949820135.1. Classification (NCBI taxonomy): domain Eukaryota; kingdom Metazoa; phylum Chordata; class Mammalia; order Lagomorpha; family Leporidae; genus Sylvilagus; species Sylvilagus floridanus. The sequence goes on from OX463223.1 coordinate 86,983,353, forward strand.
AGACCTAAATCTATGACCCAACACCTTCAAATTATTAGAGAACATTAGAGAGACCCTGCAAGATATAGGAACAGGCAAAGACTTCTTGGAAAATACCCCAGAAGCACAGGCAGTCAAAGCCAAAATTAACAATTCAGATTATATCAGATTGAGAAGTTTCTATACTTCAAAAGAAACAGTCAGGAAAGTGAAGAGGCAACCGGCAGAATGGGAAAAAATATTTGCAAACTACGCAACAGATAAAGGGTTGATAACCAGAATCTACAAAGAGATCAAGAAACTCCACAACAACAAAACAAACAACACACTTAAGAGATGGGCCAAGGACCTCAATAGACATTTTTCCAAAGAGGAAATCCAAATGGCCAACAGACATATGAAAAAATGTTCAGGATCACTAGCCATAAGGGAAATGCAAATCAAAACCACAATGAGGTTTCACCTCACCCCGGTTAGAATGGCTCACATTCAGAAATCTACCAACAATAGATGATGGTGAGGATGTGGGGGAAAAGGAACACTAAAGCTGTCTGCACCTTAATGTTTACTGCAGCTCAATTCAAAATAGCTAAGACCTGGAATCGACCTAAATGCCCATTAACAGAAGAATGGATAAAGAAATTATGTGATATGTACTCGATAGAATACTATACAACACTAAAAATAAATAAAATCAAAATGGAGGAATCTGGAAAACATCATGCTGAGTGAATTAAGCCAGTCTCAAAGGGACAAATATAATATTTCTCCCTGATTTGTCACAACTAACTAAGCACCTAAAAGGAAACCTATTGAAGTGAAATGGACACTATGAGAAACAGTGACTTGATCAGACCTTGTTCTGACTGTCAAGGAACAACTTATTACTTTATTCCTTTTAGTATTTTTTTTTGTTCTATTAATGTCTTTGGTTGAACTCTGTAATTAACACACAATTATTCTTAGGTGTTTCAATTTAACTGAAAAGTGATCCCCATTAAATATGACTTACCCCTAATAGTAGAGCTAGAAAGGTGCCCGGGGATTCCAATTCAGTCCTATCAAGGTGGCATGTACCAATGCCATCTCACTAGTCAAAGTGATCAGATTCAGCTCATAATTGACCATAATGACAGTATTAAGTGTCAAAGGGATCAAATAAATAAGACTAGTGTCTGCTAACACTAACTGATAGAATTAAAAACAAGTGAATGATCCAACATGGGAAGTGGGATACACAGCAGACTCATAGAATGGCAGATGTCCTAAACAGCACTTTGGCCTCAGAATAAACTCTTTAGGCATTCGGATCTGGCTAAAAAGCCCACGAGATTTTCGCAGGCATGGAAAGCCAAGACACTGTGGCAAAAAATGACCTAAACGAAAGATCTCCGTGAGTGAGATCGCAGCGGCGAAAATGGGCCATCAAAGAAGGAGGTACCGTTCTCTGAAGGGAAGAGAGAACTTCCGTTTTGAATATGGCCTTGTCTAAATAAGATCAGAGTTGGTGAACTCAAGAAGCTTCCATAGCATTGGCAGCGCATGACAAGAGCCTCAGGTGATTACTGATGTCATAAATAAGAGTGTCAATTGTTCAATCAACAATGGGAGTCACTGTGTGCGTACTACCCGTGTAGGATCTCTGTCCTTAATGTGTTGTACTATTTGAATTAACGGTAAAACTACTACTCAAACAGTACTCTACACTTTGTGTGTCTGTGTGGGTGCAGTCTGTTGAAATCTTCCCTTAGTATATACTAAGTTGATCTTCTGTATATAAAGATAATTGGAAATGAATCTTGATCAAGAATGGGATGGGAGAGAGAATGGGAGATGGGGTGGTTGTGGGTGGGAGGGAGGTTATGGGGGGAAAAGCTGCTATAATCCATAAGTTGTACTTTGGAAATTTATATTTATTAAATAAAAGTTTAAAAATAAAGCAACTAAGCCGGCGCCGTGGCTCAACAGGCTAATCCTCCACCTTGCGGCGCTGGCACACCGGGTTCTAGTCCCAGTTGGGGCACCGGATTCTGTCCCGGTTGCCCCTCTTCCAGGCCAGCCCTCTGCTGTGGCCCGGGAGTGCAGTGGAGGATGGCCCAGGTGCTTGGGCCCTGCACCCCATGGGGAGACCAGGAAAAGCACCTGGCTCCTGGCTCCTGCCATCGGATGAGCGCGGTGCGCCGGCCGCAGCGCGCCGACCGCGGCGGCCATTGGAGGGTGAACCAACGGCAAAGGAAGACCTCTCTCTCTGTCTCTCTCTCTCACTGTCCACTCTGCCTGTCAAAAAAAAAAATAAAGCAACTAAGCTTTACTTTCTGAGTTTTGACTAAATTGTTTCCAGTAGAATCTTACGAACTTTTAATCAATATTTTCTGCATATTTTATCTAGAAAGTTATCCAAATAATTTGTGTAAACTTGATTGTACTCTGTACATGTCAGTGTGCATATTAATTAGGTTGCTATAAAAATGCTAAACAATCCTCCACATGTAACAATCTAAGAATAACATCCATAGTGATGCAGTGTCTATACAGTAATTAGGGTAGGGGAGCCCATCTATTTTGTTACTCTGTTTCTGTATTTAAATAAACTCACTTCTTCATATCCATAAAAGGTTCCATATTCACAGATTCAACCAGCCACAGATCAAATTAATTTTTAAAATATTGAATTTGTACTAAACCTACATATTTTTTCTTGTCATAGTTCCCTAAAGAATACAATATAACAAATATTTACATAGATTTTTCACTGTATTAGTTATTGTAAGTAAATTAGTGATTACTTAAAATACATGGATCTATGTGTATTTATTATATTCAAATGCTACACGATTTTATTTTCCAGACTTGGGTATCCACAGATGTTGGTGTCTAAGAGCTTCTTGGGGCTGGCACTATGGTACACTTGGCTAATCCTCCTCCTGTGGTGCCGGCACCCTGGGCTCTAGTCCTGGTTGTGGCACTGTATTCTGTCCCGGTTGCTCCTCTTTCAGTCCAACTCTCTGCTGTGGCCTGGGAGTGCAGTGGAGGATGGCCCAGGTGCTTGGTCCCTGCACCTGTATGGGAGACCAGGAGGAAGCACCTGGCTCCTGGCTTCGGATTGGTGCAGCCCTCCGGCCCCAGCACACCAGCCGTGGCAGCTATTTGGGGCATGATCCAACGGAAGGAAGACCTTTCTCTCTGTCTCTCTCTCTGTCTCTCTCACTGTCTAACTCTGCCTGTCAAAAAAATAAATAAAAAAATAAAAGCTTCCTGGAATAAATCCACAGCAGATAACAGATACTGTACATGACTCTGTCATTATAATATAACAGCAGTCATATTGTGAGGAATTAGATGAGCTAATAGGCAGTTAGGTGAGATCCCTTTCAGAATGAAAAAAATGACCAATTTTTTTAACAGTGGATATGGTGCTTGCTTCCTCCCCAATGCTGCCTGTAGCATCATTTAGTTTTTTATCACGAGCACGCTAAACAAGTTTAGCAATTCCAATCCCTCTGATGGATTTTGTCCTTGCCTGTGATTGGTTGTAATCCCAAACTCTGATTGGCTGTTATCCTAGCCCTCTTACTGGCTGTTAGATGCTCTTCTGCTTCTCCCCTGATTGGCTAAATCTAGATAGCCGCTTAGTGTAGAAAAGACCTAGTATTGGCCAGTTCCCAAGGCAACTCCTCCTTTGGAGCTGCCCCACCCCCTGCCACCCCATCCCTGGCTGTGGCTAGATGCTTCTCAAATAGATCTCTCTTTGCTCCTTTGCTCATTGTCCCCGTCAGTGTGAAATTCTATGTGAGACAAGAACCAAGGTTGACTTCATTGTCCTGTCACACCAGTATGCAAATAAATGATTTTAGCTAAGTTCCAAAAACTTTATTGTTAGATACAGAAAGTTTAATTTTTTATAAATTTCATGTCATGGCATATTATTATTCTTTTTTCAACCACTTATGTGTCTAAAAACGATTTTTTGCTTTTTTGCCAAATGAAAACAGCATACAAGTTTTGGCCCTTGAGCTGTAGCTTACTGGTCACAGTCGTGGTAGCTCAGGTTAGCATTTCTTCTTCTAAGTCAGGTGGAATTCCTCTTTGTGTTGTGGTCTTCCTTGTTTCAGATCTTTGAAGATTTGGATCTGGGTGTCTAAGAACATTACAATCCTGTTAACTTCAAAACACAACAATAGGGTCAATTTGCTACCTTAAATACTTTGATTAAATCACTGGCAGTGTTCATGCATTGGATATACTTTAGGATGGAACTATGTAGTTATTTGTTGTTTTACTTTTTACTTTTCCTATCGCTTTTGACCGTTATTTTAAATTTTAATTAATATTTATAGTACTTGTTGAATAGCCAGGCACTGCTGTTTCTATAGTTAATATATTACTTCTTCACAGTAAACCTGATATTGGAACTATTAAGAACAGGAAGGTTCAATAACTTTTAGTTAATAAAATAACAAATAAGTGACTAAGTTAGGCATTCAAATTTAAGCAGTCTGAATTCAGAGCCCACTGAGACTTTCTCGTTCTTTTTTTTTTTTTTTGAAGATTTATTTCTTTGAGAGTCAGAGTTAGAGAGAGGGAGAGACAGAGAGAGGTTCCCATACACTGGTTCACTCCCCAAATGGTCTCAATGGCCAGAAGTGGGCCAATCTAAACCCAGGAGCCAGAATCTTCCTCTGGGGCTTCCACGTGGGTGCAGGGGCCCAAGCACTTAGGTCATCTTCTGCTGTCTCTTCAGGCCATTATCAGGGAGCTCGATCTAAATTGGAGCATCCAGGAATCAAATAGGCACCCTTATGAGATCCCAGCATGTAGCCTGAGGCTTAACCCACTATGCCACAGTGCCACCCCCACATTGAGCCTTTCTATACGTTGTTATGCTGTTTTTTCAAACTAGAAATGCTGTAGGAAAATTCTGCTCCAAAATCTGAGTCTTTTATGCCAGACTCTTTCCTCTTTCCTGTGAGACTAAATTAGTGTCACCATTGTTCTTGGAAGGCGGGTACTCCTGACTGAAATACTATTATGCTGTGATGCTTGTGTACCCTATTTTACTTAATAAAATAAATGCTTTTCAGCACAGTAGTTTGAGTATGTATAATATTCTATGTAAAATCTGAAACAGAGGAGCCAGTAGACTCCAAAACAAAGAAAAAATGATAAGGAAATGGAAAGGCTGGTTGCCTGGTATGTGATGAAATACTGTATTGTATACTGTTCAAAAAATTACAAGTATCATACGTTAATCCAAAATTTTACCACTGCTAGGTATTGTTTTAAATGCCTTATATACATTAACTTGCTCAATTTAACCTTTACAGCAGGTAATTAGTGTTATATATTAATGTTAGCTGTCGCAAAACACACCGAACACCGGAGTAAGGGAAAGGGTTTATTTGGAACATGCAACAGACTGGAGTGAAGGGGTGGCGAAGGAAAAAGAGAGAAAGAGAATATAAGAGAGAGAGACAGAGAGGAGAGGAGCTAGCAAGGAGAGAAGATAGAGCAGAGAAGAGGAGAGAGGAGAGCAGAGCCAAGAGAGAAGAACCAAGAGCCAAGAGGGCACATGTTCAGGAACAGGCCCTTTTAAAATTTCACCGGAGAGCGGGCAGGGAAGCAAGGGGGTGGAGCCTGGCTCAGGTAGCTGGGCCATGTGGCCACCTAGCTAAAACTGTGCCAGTTTCCTAACAATTAGCAGTTGAATAAGCTGCAGATAGATTAAGTAACTTGCTCTGTTTCTTGCTTCTAAATCGTGGATGTGTTTGCAGATTTGCTGCAAATTCTTTAAATGTTTGGTAAAATTCAGTGATGTAAACCTGAATTGGGATTTTCTTTGTGGAGAGGTATTTTTAGTATCGTTTGAATCCTATTACTTTTATATTCCAATTTCCCTGGTTGACTTTGACAGGCTGCAACATGTAGCAGCTATGTCTCACAGGAATGCACAGAATATCAGATTTTACTAAGTTCTGTGACAATAATAGAATATCGTTTTCTAAAAAAACTCCTTTGTTTTGAATATTCCCTTGCATGAAGTCTGAACTGATATTAGCACACTTCTATGATTTATTTTAGAAAATATTAGAAAAATTTAAAGCAGGCTTTAATCACAATACTTCTTGCTATGTGATACTTTAAATTTGTTCATTATTATTTATTTTCCCTTTGTCGTGTTAATTACAAAAATAGCACATGCTCGAAGAATCTTAATACTACAGAGCTATACGTAGTTGTTAGTGAAAAGTCTCTAATTTCCTTCCTTCTTTTTCTTTGTAATTCTCAGTAAAATGCCGTAGAAATAGACAAAACTCTTAACAGGCTTATTCTGCATTCACCAGTCATGCCTGTGTGAGGATTAACTCAAAGAAACACTCTCTCCATTCCCGGAGGCGGCTACATTCAGGAAGAAAACGCCATTACCAGGGAAACTAGGTCACGTGAGAACCTCTGAACACAAACAGGGTGCAGGAACCTGACTTAGGCGAGTGCCATTGCTTCCGTGTGGATGCTGTGAAGGTCAGTTAGCTGGCGGCAGATGGTGGATCGCTCTTGCAAAGGTGGTTTCCTCTCTAGGACTGACGGTCTGGGCGGGCTGGAGCCTCTAGAAGTCCCATGACCAAGGGCACAGCCCACTGCAAAATGAAGCGTGGCAGGCAGTTGGAGGGCGGTGACTGCGCGCTGTTTTATTTGAACACTTGGCGGGAGGCCGGAAAGGAGGAAAGCTAGGGATCAGATATTTCTCCAGAGGTACGGAGGCCTGACTAACAGGCCGCCAAGGTTCAGGGAGGCCGAATAAAAATGTGGTTAAGGAACAGAGCATAGGAGTAGGAGGACCCTGAGATGCAGGTCCTGTTTCTTTGTCTAGTTCATTCCATTCCTCTCCTCTCCTCTCCTCTCCTCTCCTCTCCTCTCCTCTCCTCTCCTCTCCTCTCCTCTCCTCTCCTCTCCTCTCCTCTCCTCTCCTCTCCTCTCCTCTCCTCCCCTCCCCTCCCCTCCCCTCCCCTCCCCTCCCCTCCCTTCCTGTGTCCTCTCCTCCTTTTCTTTTAGTCTTTTTTTTCTTCTCTTCTCTCTCTCTCTCCCTCTCTCTCTCCCTCTCTCCATTTTATCCTTCTGTGGTTCTTTATTTTTCTGATGACAGACTTTCATTGCTCCAGAACGCGAAATCATGTGTAAATTCTTAGCCAGTTCCCTGTTAACCTTCCTACAAGCTCTTAAAAATGTGGGAAAATGAGCAGAATCAAAAGAAGCTATTCAGGCATGGATAGTAAACGTTTAAAAAGTCAATCAACTTCACTAATAAAAGCACATGAGAAAACAAAATAGGATATTAATATTGACAATTGTTAAAAAGTTTGTTTAAGCTCAATGTTGTGCAACTTGGGGAAACTGACCTTCAATGTCACTATTGTTAAGAATGTAAATTGATATAACCATTTCTCCTGTAGCTGTTTGGCATATGTAATAAAATTGGAAATCTGTTGCTCTTTGATTTAGAAATTCTACCTTTAGGAATGTCTCCAACACAATTACTGTGGACAACACACACACATACAAATATAATATTTTAAATGCAGCAGTATTTGTAACAGCAAACTTTGGACGCAATGTAAATGCTTATCAATAGTGGACCAGTTACATAAATTCTGTCATAATGATATAATTAGGAAGTTGCCATTTTAAATGGCACTGATATGAAAGGTGTTCTGAGGTGCTGGTCGGCAGGTTGGCTGGGCTTTCAGTGGCCTTGTAGGGGAGCAAAAATAATATCTATGGCTAATGATTTCTACCTGTGCTATCATGTAGGGCACAAAGGCAAATTTGCACATGAGTTTCTGGAGTTTGAGTTTCTGACAGATGGAAAGTTTAGATATGTAAACAGCAAATACAAAAATGATCTCATGATCAGAAAATAGGCTTAGGTACCCAAGAGTGTAAGGGAAGCACTAAAGAGCATTATTGACAGAGAAATTACCAAAGAAAATGATGCTTTGTGGCTTCCCTCTTGACATGGTTGGCCCACTGAAGTTTGAAACTGTAATTAGGGATTAATTCATTTCCGTTGACATATCAAAAATAGATTTTCTTATTAGTGTAAATCAGTCAAAAAGTCCCAAAGACCTGCGAGTATTTTACTATTGGATATAAGATATGAAATGTTTAGTTTTTAGTCTCATTGGATTAATATTTAAATTGTATAATTTGGAAGATATTTACATATTTAATTGAGGGACAGGGAAGGGAAGGTTTGTCATTTAAAATATTGAGAACTTTATGAATGTGAAACAAACACACTTTTGATATAAAATTGAAAATAAGAAAATACATCGACAGGTTTAATAATTATCTTCACTTGGATACTGCACACATTAGATAAAATAAAAGCTATTTTGTTGAAATTTTTCTCCAATAAAACATATCAAAGTCTGAAAAGCAGGTTTATTAATAATAAGCATAGGGTGGCTAAATATTTAAATACCAGATAGGAGAATACTTCAGAAAGTACATGAAAATGGGGGACAGCAGATGTGGCACAGCAATTTATGCTACCACCTACAATGCTGGTATCCCATGTGAGTGCCAGTGTGAGTCTTGGCTATTCTATTACTGAACCAGCTCCCTACTAATTAACTTGGGAAAGTAGCAGAAGATGGACTAAGTGCTTGGCCCCTGCCACCCATGTGGGAGACCCAGATGGAGAACATGGTTCCTGGCTTTGGCCTGGCCCAGCCTGGGTGTTCTAGCCATTAGGGCAGTGAACCGCCAGATGGAAGATTCTCTCTCTCTCTCTCTCTCTCTCTGTCTCAACTCTTTCAAATAAATAATCTTTTTTTTAAAAAAAAGTACATAGAAATACATGGAAATGGAATTAAAAGGTCTGTTTAGGCATGGACATTTTGCCTAGCCGTAAAGACACTACCTAAGATACCTCATCCCTTATCGGAGTGCTTGGGTTTAAGTATTTGGCTACTGCTCATGACTCCAGCTTCCATTTAGTGCAGATCTTAAGTAGTGATAGCTCAAGTAATTGAGTTCCTGCTACCCACGTGGAAGACCTGGGTGATATTCCCAGTTCTCAGTTTTGACTCCAGTTGGGACCCATTGCAGGCATTTGTGGAGTGAACCAGGAGATGGGATCTCTCCCTCTCTCTCTGTATCTATATCTGCTTCTCAATAATAAATACAAAATTTTAAGAAATAAGTATAGAGGTCAGAGCTGTGACACAGTGGGTTAAAGCACCAGCCTGCAGTGCTGGCATCCCATATGGGTGCTGGTTAGAGTCCCGGCTGCTCCACTTCTGATCCAGCACTCTGCTGTGGCCTGGGAAAGCAGTAGAAGGTGGTACAACTCCTTTGGCCCCTGCACCTGCGTGGGAGACCTGGAAGAAGCTCCTGGCTCCTGGCTTCGGATTAGCTCAGCTTTGTCTGTTGCAGTCATTTGAGGAGTAAACCAGAGGAATAGAAGACCCCTCTCCCTCTGGTTCTACCTCCCTCTGCAATATATTCAAATAAATAAAATAATTATTAAAATATAATTTGGGGCAAAAATTTTTGAAATTACTGCATAAGAGGAGTCTTCAGAGGTTCATGAAAATACATATTATGAAGTGATGCATGGATTTCAAATGTGTTTGCACCAAAGCTTATCATTAAATACTGTTTTCCATGAAGTTTTTGAAGTATTCTCAAATTCTTGTCAGCTTTCTTTTTTTCAGTCAACATACCATTGTGAATTTTATCCATGTTGATATTTCCTAATAACTGTTCACTTATTTTCCCTTCTGTATTTTTTCTATTTATAACTCTGCTGCAGATTATCTATTTTCTTATGAATTACCATTTTGGTTGTTTTATTATTTGTCACATAAATTACTGCTAATAGACATTTTAATATATTTTATTGCTCTATCAGTTATTTTCTGAAATACTTGGGAAACAGTTTTTAATTTGAGTAGTAGTCGATTTTATCAGTTATAAAATGGTGATAATGGATACTCAAGTCTCAGGATATTGTGAGTAGTGAATGAAAAAGTCTTCAACAATGGCATTCCTCTCTTCTTTTTTGTCATAAAACAGATGACTTTGGCTTAACCGAAAATATTTATCAGCACACAGAAATTTTATAAAACTGAAGGCAAGAAGTAAAATGTACCCAATTTCAGTGCCATTTCTGTGCAGTTCAGTGTGGTATTGGAAGAAACTTTTCATCTGATTTCCTATATATCTCATTTCATTCCTTGACCTTTTGCTTTTCCTTCCAGTTTAGTATCAGAGGAGAAATAGGTGAAATATTTGTTCTCAAATGATATGAAACAACAGAATGAATATAATGAAGAACATGTTGTATATAACTATGGAGTGAGCATCAGATAATTTGATTCCCATAATTTCCCCATACTATCTTGGGTAAATTACTTCAGCTCTAATGAGTGATTGGTATTTTTGTTTGTTTAAGATTGTTAGTCTGCTCCTGCCACTATAACAAAATATCATAAACTTATAAACAGTACACATTTTTTCTCATATTTCTGGATGTTAGGAAGTAAAGATCAAGGTATTAGAAGATTCGGTGTCTGGTGAAGACTAACTTCCTGTCTTGTTGCATTCTCACATGGCAGAAGGGACAAAGAGCTCCCTGAGACCTCATTTATAAGGACAGTAATCTATTTTTTATTTTTACTTTTATGTTTTAAAGATTCATTTATTTATTTGAAAGGCAGAGTTAAAGAGAGGCAGAGAGAGATAGGTCTTCCATCCACTGGTTCACTCACCAGACGGCCACAATGGCCGGAGCTGGACTGATCTGAAGCCAGGAGCCAGGGGCCTTTTGTAGGTCTCCCATGTGGGTGCAGAGGCCCAAGGACTTGGGCCATCTTCAACTGCTTTTCTAGGCAATAGCAGGGAGCTAGATCGGAAGTGAAGCAGCTGGGACTCGAACTGGCACCGGTATGGAATGCCAGCACTGTAGGTGGTGGCCCCAGGACAGCAATCTGTTCATGAAGGCTCTACATTCATGACATAATTACCTCCAAAGGGTCCACCTCCTAGTACAAGGTTTCAATATAGAAATTTTACAGGTGTACAGGTATTCAGACCATAGTTTCAAATACTATAAGCTAAGTTTGGCTAACTCATGTAGAAAATATATTTTTAATATCTTCATTGAAAAGATTGTAATTAGCTTTTTGAATCAAAGGAGTTAACACTCAAAGCATGGATCATGTACTTCTCTTTCTAGTGACTTAGCAGCACTAATTTCTTGTATTTTCTTTCTAAAGTGCTGTGATTAACATCATTCTCCTTTCTTTTTCCAACTTTTAGATTTCTAGTTGAGAGATTCAGATTCCCCAGCTTTAGTCAGTAGTGGCTTTGGAGGGTACAGTATAGTCATGATTACTGTAGAATCCTGGTGAACTAGGTAGCCATCCTCATTGTTTGGCATAGAGTCTACCGTTTTAGTCACTGAATATTCTTGTGGTGGGTACACATTAATTTAATTACCAGATGAAAAATTATAAATTATTTTTAAGTAGCATGTATATGGTGGCATTATCGGCATGTTTTCTTTTTTTAAAGATTTATTTATTTATTTGAAAGTCAGAGTTACACAGAGAGAGGAGAGGCAGAGAGAGAGAGAGAGCGGTCTTCCATCCAATGGTTCACTACCCAATTGGCCACAATGGCCAGAGCTGCGCCAATCTGAAGACAGGAGCCCGGAGCTTCCTCCAGGTCTCCCACATGGGTGCAGGGAACCAAGGACTTGGGTCATCTTCCCTGCTTTCCCAGGCCATATCAGAGAGTTGGATGGGAAAAGGAGCAGCCGGGTCCCTAACCAGTGCCTGTATGGGATGCCGGTGCTTCAGGCCAGGTCTTTAGCCCACAGAGCCACAGCGCCAGCCCCGGCATGTTTTCTTTGTTTTTGAGTTATTGATTGAGAAAGACTTTTCTTTCTAAAAAATATGCAGGTGCTGATATTCTAATGTCTTAAAGCTAACGTTTGGAATATTAAAGGTGCATACTTAATCTGATGGTGGCATCTGATAGGTGAATCTAGTGGGAGGTCTTTAGGTCACTGGAGGCAGGCCCGCAAAAGCTGGTTCTTGGAAAGGGTTGATTATTTGAGTTCATATTCTGCTTAACACTTCTCTCTGATTCCTGGCTTACCATGTGATTGACCTGGTGTACTGATTCTAACATTGCCAGAGTTTACCAGATACCAGATTAATAGAGCTGCTTAAACCTGACCTGTGAACCTCCAAACTGGAAGGTAAAATAAACCTTTTCCTTCCCATGAAGCTCATCTCTTGTATTATAGTTAAATAATGAAGAAATAATTTGTTTTCCAGGTTTTAAAAAATATATTTTTAACTGACACAATAAATTTTTTAAAAATTTTAGTTTGCTTGTCATAAAGTGCCTTCTCAGGGAAGTACATAATACCATATAAAGAAATCTTGTTAGAAAATTTCACTCAAATCTGATCAAGCCTCTAAATTTAAGTAACAATTTACATACAATTTAGGAACCAGAATTTGCAACTTAGATGACATCATTAAATACAGTGAGTGAAATCCAATCACTGCAAAATTCTGAAAGTAAGATATGATTTCTTAGACAAATTGAAATCAAATAGGGAGAGAGGGGTAGGAGCTGTCCAAAAAACCTATAGGTTAAAATAAATTTTAGAAAAATTACCGATTTGCAATCTGTGGAGTTTCTGATTCTGTGAAGAATGTCACTGGTATTTTGTCTGTATCTTGAGTTCAGCAAGGCTACTGTTGAAGAAAGGTATATCTTTGCTGTTAATGCAATATAGTACATACTATCAGAAGGGATTTGACTGTACCTAACAAATTCTACGCCCTTGCCTCTTTCTTAATATATGTTTGACAGATAGAGTTAGACAGTGAGAGAGACAGACAGAGAGAAAAGTCTTTCTTCGGTAGGTTCACCCCACAAATAGCCGCCACGGCTGGAGCTATACTGATCCAAAGCCAGGAGCCAGGTGCCTCCTCCTGGTCTCCCATGCGGGTGCAGATGCCCAAGCAAAAATATATATGTAAATACACATATATAAGAGAATAGTTGAACAAACCAGTGCATACATACAGTAGGGAATATGCAACTGTTTTTTTTTTTTTTTTGACCAGGCAGAATTAGACAGAGAGAGAGAGAGAGAGAGACAGGGAGTTGTAGACAATGAGACAGACAGAGAGAACGGTCTTCCTTCCGTTGGTTCACTCCCTTGATGGCTGCCACTGCCGGCACTATGCAGATCTGAAGCCAGGAGCCGGGTACTTCCTCCCGGTATCCCATGCGGGTGCAGGGACCCAAGCACTCAGGCCATCTTCCATTGCTTTCTCAGGTCAAAGCAGAGAGCTGGATTGGAAGAGGAGCAACCAGGCCTAGTACCCGGCACCCCAATTGGGACTAGAATATGCAACTGTAACAAGAAAGTGCAAGATCATTCAAATCTGACAGAATGATTTATAACATATGTAGTTAAGTGATAAAAAATAATGGGGAAAGTGTATCCATAATATTTATAAAATACATGTATGTATTTGAAAAGCAGAGTTACAGAGAGGGAGAGACAGTTCTTCCACCTGATGATTCACTCCTCAAATGGCTGCAATGTCTGGGCTGAGTTAGGCTGGAGCCAGGAGCCTGCAATTGCATATGGATCTCTCATGTGGGAGACAGAGGCCCAAGTATTTAGGCCATCTGCTGCTTTCCCAGGTGCATTAGCAGGGAACTGAATTAGAAGTGGAGCAGAACTTGTGGTTATGTGAGATGCTGACTTTCTGGGCACAGTTTAACCCACTGTGCCACATGCCAGCCCCGAGAGTATCTATAAATTTTGTCCTTCATTTAACAGAGTCTATAAGGAAAAACTGTATATTATAAATACAGGAAGAGCATATCAGAAACTAATGAAATCAGTTACCCTTAGGGGTTAAGCATGTAACTCAAAGATTGGGAGAATAAGAGTGGAGTAGTAGGGATGAAAGGGAACAATATTTCTGTGAATATACATCTGTGAATAATTCTGTAAATATACATTTTTGTATAGCTCTGACTCAGAATAATTGAGCGTGGGCAGCGCTGTGGTGCAGCAGGTTAAAAACATGGTCTGAAGTGCAGGTATCCCATATAGGTGCGGTTTTGAGTGCTGGCTGCTCCACTCCCAATCCAGCTCTCTGCTATGACCTAAGAAAGCAGTGGAAGATGGCCTGAGTGCTTGGGTCCTTGCACCCACATGAGAGACCTGGAAGAATGTTAAAATCAACAAGGGTTTGTATTCCAAAAATGTGATGCAATCCATTATAACAAAACTACCTTTATAATGAATTAGTAAAACAAATACACTCAAGGAAGTGGGGAGGAAAAATAAACAACCTAATAACTATGAAAAATACTATTGTGAGGATAAAGACAAAATAGCTACATGTATGTATTGTATGCTAATTAGCAAATTTGTTTTTACATGATGTGTGTTATTATAAATTTTGAAATCACTTGATGTGTGTATTTGGACTGAGCAGGGATGAATAATGAGAGGCTCCAAACTGTTAGAGAAAGGAATTAAAAAAATGAAGTCTAGAACAGGCATTGGATTAGAATAAGATATATGATAGGATGGTGTATAATGCACACATGGATATATATAAATAAGTACATATATGTCAATATAAAATATACATATGTGTACATATGCATTTCCATTCATACATGGTAATAGATAAAGAAATAAATGTAGTTGTTGACATTAATATGTAAGTATATGTATGTCTATTTCCTAGCATTTCCCTGAATGGACCTAGAAGCAATGACATCCTGCTAGCTATGATCATACCTAACATCCAGATTGTGGTTTCTAAATTTCTTTCTGCAATAAAAATAAACAAGGGGTCCTTGAGTGATAGTTGATTCCAGGCCTTTGGCAGGAAATATAGAAGATTGTACAGAAACATCTTATAGTGCCATTATATAAGGAAGTGCTCAAAAACTGATAGGAACATGTTGAAAGGATACAGACCCAGCTTAAAAGAGCTCCCAGAACTCCCATCTGCTAGTTTTCTCAGTACAAACTATAAATTTAAAAATGTGAGGCATTTGGGGACATCTAAACAGTGGATAGTTTGTGATATTAATGAATTAGTGTTAATTTATCATGGTTATGTTTTAAAAGAATTGTTGTCTTTAGAGATTCACTAGAAATATTTAAATGTAGAAGAGTGGGATTTTTGGAATTTACTTAAAAACAATGGATGTTGGCTAACATGTTAAGAAATGTAAGTACTGATAATTGTTGAAGCTGTCTTAATCAATTTTCCACATTATAACAAAATTCCTGAGGTCGCATAACTTAGAGGTTTATGTATTTAAGTTTTAGAAGTTGAAAATCCAAACATCATGTTGCCAGCTTTTCTGAACCATGTACCCATCCCAGTTCCTGGCTGTTTCACATCATGGTGGTTTGCAGCATGAGAGGAGTGCATGTGAAAGGGAGAAAGCACATGGCAAGGCAGAAAACCAAAGAGAGAAGGAGTGTAGCAGTCTTTTTCTTTTATATCGACCCTTTTGTAAGTAATAAGCAGAATTCCATGAGAACTACCTTATTCCCATTTGAGGGAATGATCTAGTCACTTTTTACCACTAGATTCCATATCTTAAAGGTCCCACCAGTTCTTATCATCACTACACTGAGGACCAAGCTTCTGATACATAAACTCCAGAGAAACAAACAACATCAAAACCATAGCACTGGGTAATGGATATGTGGGTGAGCATATGGTTAGTACTCTCTCTACTCTTGTATGAACTGAAGATTTTCTATAAATTCCTTTTTTTTTTTACACAGAATCTCTACTATATTTGCAAAACCTTTGTAAATCTAAAATATTCCAAAACACAAAAATGTATAAGCAAATAAATTAGGCATATTTTTGTGGGTCCATTTCTGGATTCCCTTTTCTGATCTTTATCCATAGAAATTCACAAATATCACCCAGTCTTGATTATTGTTGCATTTCAGTAAGCTCTAATATCAAGGGTGAATGGTTCCCCTATTTTGTTCTTTTCTATGATTGACTTGCACATTTCATTTGCATTGATTTTCCAAAATATTTTAGAACATCTATCTATCTACAAAAAGCTTACTAGAATTTTAATAGTAGCTGCATTAAGCCTTTGTTAACATCCATGCACAAACAGAGCATGTCTTTCCACTTTTTTCATATTCTTTGATTTCTTTCATTACCACGTTGTTCATTGAAGCATAGGAGCCCTGCACATATATTGTTAGATTTACACATATGTATTTCATTTTATTGGCTAATCATAAATTGTATTGTATGTTTGATATCATTGTCCATTTGTTTATTGCTAACACATAGAAGTACACTGAAGTTTTTCATTATTATTTACTGTGTAACTTTCCTGAATTCACTTACGAGTTGGCACCTGTATCCCATTGATATATTGCCACCAAAGTGAATTTGCTTTCTTTTTTGATCACTTCCTTAATTTCAAGCACTACAGTGAAAGGGAGCATAACTCTTCAGCCTAAGCGTGAGCTTCACATTGTAATTTCCATTTAAATAGTACAGTATAAAGAATTTTCTTAGTTTTTGTACATAATTTTCTATGTAGACAATCATATCATCTACACATTGGAACCATTTTTTTCTATCTTATGTTATCATTTTACTTGCCTTATTACACTAGCTACTTCTTGTAGCACTATGGCAAATAAATGTACCAAGAGTGAATATGTTTTAATTCTTCCAAATTTTAGGGTGTAAGCATTCAGTCATCACTATTAAGTATAATACTAGTGTATAATTTTTAGCTGCTGTCAACTTGAAAAAGTTTCTCATTATCACTATTTTTATACTTCAGCATAAAATGGCATTGACTTCTGCTAGATCCTTTCTCTCTGATGATTGATATGGTTAAATTCTGTTTTTAGCCTGCCATGTGAGTCAAATTACACAATACATGGTTTTCTGATATAGCTTCTTTTATTTAGTATAAATGTCAATATTACATTTTATTACCGATTAGTTTTCCACTATACATACACAAATTTTTCTCTTAGGTTGAGGCTTACTTTTCCTTTTCAACACTGTCTTTTGAAGAAACAAAAGTTTATAACCTTGATGAACACCAACTGACTATTCCATTGATTTATTTTTCAGATATTTGAATAGCTTTGTACCACTGGAATAAATTGAATTTTATCTTGTGTACAATTCTTTTATATATTTGAATTTTATTTTATACTATCTTAGTATAAATTCAGTGTCTGTATTCATGACAGATGTTGATCTGTAACTGCCTTTTTCATATTATCTTTGTTTTTAGAGTATTGCTAGTTTATAAAATCAATAGGAAATTATTTTCTGTTTGTTTAAGGAACTGATTGCTTGAAATATGCTTTAGTTTTTTAAGTGTTTGATAGGATTTCCATCAAACCATCTGGGCCAGGAGATTTCATTTCTGGGAGTGTTTAAATTACAAATTAAATGTTGATAATAGTTAATGAGATTAAAATTATGTATTTCATATTGAATTAGTTGTGACAGTTTGTGCTTTATCTAGGAATTGATGTATTTTATGTAAGTCATCATATTTATATCTGTGCAGGGTTGTTCATAATGTTCTTTTATCCTTTTGCTATCTGCAAGATCTACAGTGATAACCTCTATTTTGTTCATGATATTGGTGATTTCATTGTTCTTTGTTTTTATTTTTTCAATCTTTCTGTAAGTCAATCTATTTTATTTATTTTCCCACAAGAATCATGTTTTCATATTCCTGGTTTTCTTGATCTTGTTCTTGTTTCAACTTCATTGACTTTCTGTCTTTATTATTTTCTCTCTTCTGCTTACTTTGGTTTATATTTATTATTTTTCCAATTTCTTAAGGTGGGAACTTACATTATGACTTGAAAATTTTTTTTCATAGATATGTTCTTTGAGCTCTAAATTTTCCTCTCAACAATACTTTAGGCCATATCATACAAATTTTGGTATGTTATATTTTATTTTCATTCAGTTTAACATACTTTTCAATTGATTTGATATTTTATCTTTGATTCATGGATTACATCTTTTTTTGATTTGTTCCTGATTGTATCTGCACTGTGGATGAATTTGGTAGTCTCATGTATTTTTATGATGTTTCTAATGGACTGCTTTCAGAATTTCTTGTAAGACTGGCATGGAGGCAATGAATTTTCTCAGTTTGCATATCTGAGGAATGCTTCATTTCTCTTTCACTTCTAAATGATAGCTTAATTAGATATATATATTAGAAGTTTTTTTTCTATCTTCTGAACTATAGGGTTTCTGCTGAGAAGTATACTGTTAGTCTAATTGATTTTCCTTTATATGTGACCTGATTCATTTCTCTTAACAGGGTTTGGAAGTGGCTTTCCTCCAACAGTTTGGAGTCTGGCACTTTGGAAGGAAGGAGGCAATGTGAGTTCAGTTTTTGGAGCAGAGTATTTGCTCATATCCCAGTAGACCCTCTAGGATGGACATGAAAAGTTAGTGAAGACTATAGAATTCTCCAGTAGTTAAGACTTCAAGCTATAATGGTGCTGGGTACATGGCACTTTATTCTTACCCTTTCTATGCAAGATGACATGCCCTGGCCAGGGGCCAGTTGCATATATGCTGAAGAGGTGATGTTGGCATGCTTTTTTTTTCTTTTCTCTCTATGCTGTCTTACAGTCTGTTTGCTGTTCTGTCACTTATCTCTTTGTTGTTCTGTCACTTCTTTTCTGAACATTTCCTTCAGCCCATCCTCTGGAAATGTGGTCCTTCCTTTGTTGTGCTTGAGGTGAGTGTGGCTTCTCTGTGTTTGGCCATCATGAAATCTGTCAGTAATTGTATATTAAGCCTTTGTCTGACGCATAGTTTCCAAATTTTTCTCCTGTTCTGTTGGTCATCTCCTCACTTTGTTAATTATTTCCTTTGCTGTTCTGAAGCTTCATAGTTTGACATGATTCAGTTTGTCTATTTTTAATATTATTGCCTGTGCTTTTGGGTCTTATCCAAAATGTCATTTCCTGTGCCAATGTCTTGGAGTGTTTCCCCTATGCTTTAGTTTAATAGTTCGGCAGTTTCAGGTCTTACATTTAGATTCTTGAACCATTTTGGGTTGATTTTTGCATAGAGTGTAAAGAAAGGTCTTGTTTAAAACTTTCAAATGTGGAAATCCAATTTTCCCAGAACCATTTGGTGAAGAGACTGTCTTTCTCTGAGGAACTTTTAAACACATTTGTCAAACGTAAGTTGATTGTAGATATATAGGTTTATTTCTGGGGTTTCTATTTGTTCCATTGGTTTACGTATCTATTTTTATTCCAGTATTAATGTTGGGTAGATCCTAACAGTTTATGTCCCGAGGCATGTGCCTATGAATAGAGTTCCTGGATTTCCCTCAGTTTCAGACAGAAACCTGTGCCTTGGTGAGAAATACTTGTCATGGTGTGTATCACCACTAACTTCTTGCAAGTCTGGTGTGCATGCCCAGGATTCTATATAGTCCAGAATAGCAGTAAAACAGGGCCTGCCTCTTTGACATCTTCTACAACCTTGGGACAGACAGCAAGGAATCATTGCACTGTTTTGAAACTCAGTGGTAGATTGGTAAAATCTAGCATTGGACATATTTTAATGATTACTCTCCTCAGGCTAGTGTCTGTAGTTACCCTTTGGATCTGTTTCAGTTGCCAGTAGATTTCCATGGTTTCAGTTGAGCATTTGTATCTCAACCAACACCCCCAGTGTTTCATAGGTGGAACACCATGCAGTGAGCCAACCTTGACAGTAGACAGGCGGCAGTAAGGTAAGCTTTGTTCCTATACCCAGGGTGCACTTATCTTGGTGAGCTGAGGGCCCCAGGTATGATCTAACATTATGGCATTTATGGACATAGGACAAGGAATCTGTGCCTACTACAAGCACAAAAAAGTGTGTAAGTATGTACCAGTACTCCTTAGGCACTTCGTCAGTTTATACTACATAATACATCTACTTCAGATCACAGATAAAGTTGAGTTTTGGGAGTACTCTAAGATTGAATCAGTAAAAACATACCAACAATAGACTTAGGGCAACCATGACATAGGTGCCATGTATTGGTGAGACAGAAATATACGTAAGTTCAAAGAAAACAACTTATTAGAATTGTGTAATAGCAAATGAAGCCACAAATGAAGCCAGTTTACTATAACTAACTCTTCAATATGAAGACAATATTGCATACCAACATGCCTCAATAAATTTCAGGGAATCATAAATTCATTTAACTAGCAAAATAAGGGGGCCAGCACTGTGGCATAGCAGGTAAAATCACTGCCTGAGAAGCCAACCTTCCATATAGTTGCTGGTTCATGTCCTTACTGCTCTACTTCTTATCCTCCTCCCTACTAATAATGGCCTGGGAAATCAATGGCATATTGCCCATGGATTTGCTCCTCTGCACCCATGTGGAAGACCAGGATGAAGCTCCAGGCTCCTAGTTACAATCCAGCACAGCACTGGCCTTTGTGACCTACTGGGGTGTGAACAAGCAGAAAGAAGATCACTGTTTCTGTTACTACCTCTCTCTGACTCTTTAAGATGAATAAATAAATATTTAAAAAGAGCAAAATATGGGCCAGTGCTGTGGCATAGTAGGCTATAGCCTTCTCTGCTGGCATCCTCTATGGGTGCTAATTCATGTCCCAGCTGTTCCTCTTCTGATCTGGCTCCTGTCTACGACCTGGGAAACTTTGTGCTTGGGGCCCTGCACCCATATGAGAGACCCAGAAGAAACTCCTAAATCCTGGCTTTGAATCAGCACAGCTTGGGTGTTGTTGACATTTGGGGAGTGAACCAGTGGATGGAAGACCTCTCTGTCTGTCTCTCCCTGTATGTTTCTCTACCTCTCAAATAAATCAATAAAAGTCTATTAAAAACAGCAAAATAAGGTGCTAGAAGCCAACCATCTAAGAATTTAACTTTCAACATGATCAGATGAAGATTTCAAAATAACTATATTGAGAAACTTCAACATAGTTCAGAAAAACACAGATAAACTACTCAATGTACTATTGGTGGGAATGCACACTGGTAAAGCCACTATGGAAGTCAGTTTGGAGATTCCTTGGAAACCTGAATGTGGTCCTACCACATGACCCAAACATCCCACTACTTGGAATTTACCCAAAGGAAATTAAATTGGCCAATAAAAAAGCTGTCTTCACCTCAATGTTTATTGCAGCTCAATTCACAATTCACAAGGTATGGAATCAACATAAATGCCCATCAACACAAGCCTGGATAAAGAAATGGGATATGTACTTTATAGGATACTATACAGCACTAAAAAAATGAAATCCAGTAATTTGCAACAAAATGGAGGAATCTGGAAAACATCATGCTGAATGAAATAAACCAGTCCCAAAGGGACAAATATATGTTAACACTGATCTGTGACAATTAACTGAATACCTAAAAGTAAACCTGTAGAAGTGAAATGGACACTATGAGAAACAATGACTTGATCAGCCCTTGTCCTGACTGTTGAGGGACAACTTACCATTTTATTCCTTTTAGTATTTTTTTGTTCTACTTAATACCATTGGTTGAACTCTTTAATTAACATAATTATTCTTACATGTGTAAATTTAACTGAAAAATGATCCCTGTGAAATATTAGAGTGGGAATAAGAGAGGGAGGAGATGTACAGTTTGGCATATGCTCAATCAGACTTATCCCTAATGGTAGAGCTAGAAATGTGCCAGGGGATTCCAATTCAATCCCATCAGGTGGCATGTACCAATGTCATCTCACTAGACAAAGTGATCAGATTGAGTTCATAATTGATCAAAATGAAAGGATTAAGTGTCAAGGGAATCACATAAACAAGACTAGTGTCTGCCAATACTAACTGATAGAATTAAAAAGGAGAGAAAGATCCAACATGGGAAGTGGGATACACAGCAGACTCATAGAATGGCAGATGTCCTAAACAGCACTCTGGCCTCAGAATCAGCCCTTAAGGCATTTGGATCTGGCTAAAAAGCCCACGAGATTTTCGCAGGCATGGAAAGCCAAGACACTGTGGCAAAAAA
This sequence comes from Sylvilagus floridanus, assembly GCA_949820135.1. Lineage (NCBI taxonomy): Eukaryota > Metazoa > Chordata > Mammalia > Lagomorpha > Leporidae > Sylvilagus > Sylvilagus floridanus. The sequence continues at coordinate 87,005,468 of OX463223.1, forward strand.
AAAAAAAATGACCTAAACGAAAGATCTCCGTGAGTGAGATCGCAGCGGCGAAAATGGGCCATCAAAGAAGGAGGTACCGTTCTCTGAAGGGAAGAGAGAACTTCCGTTTTGAATATGGCCTTGTCTAAATAAGATCAGAGTTGGTGAACTCAAGAAGCTTCCATAGCATTGGCAGCGCATGACAAGAGCCTCAGGTGATTACTGATGTCATAAATAAGAGTGTCAATTGTTCAATCAACAATGGGAGTCACTGTGTGCGTACTACCCGTGTAGGATCTCTGTCCTTAATGTGTTGTACTATTTGAATTAACGGTAAAACTACTACTCAAACAGTACTCTACACTTTGTGTGTCTGTGTGGGTGCAGTCTGTTGAAATCTTCCCTTAGTATATACTAAGTTGATCTTCTGTATATAAAGATAATTGGAAATGAATCTTGATCAAGAATGGGATGGGAGAGAGAATGGGAGATGGGGTGGTTGTGGGTGGGAGGGAGGTTATGGGGGGAAAAGCTGCTATAATCCAAAAGTTGTACTTTGAAAATTTATATTTATTAAATAAAAGTTGAAAAAAATCAATCACTTCTCTTTATTTCTGGACATAATATACTATTTAGATTCACAGAAGACGCTAAGTTATAATCTTGTTTAAAATTTTATAAGCCGTATAATTTTTACTAAGAAAGGTACAAATATCGGCCGGCGCCGTGGCTCAACAGGCTAATCCTCCACCTTGCGGCGCCGGCATACCGGGTTCTAGTCCCGGTCGGGGCGCCGGATTCTGTCCCGGTTGCCCCTCTTCCAGGCCAGCCCTCTGCTGTGGCCCGGGAGTGCAGTGGAGGATGGCCCAGGTGCTTGGGCCCTGCACCCCATGGGGAGACCAGGAGAAGCACCTGGCACCTGGCACCTGGCTCCTGCCATCGGACAAACGCCGTGCGCCGGCCGCAGCGCGCCATCCGCGGCGGCCATTGGAGGGTGAACCAACGGCAAAAGGAAGACCTTTCTCTCTGTCTCTCTCTCACACTGTCCACTCTGCCTGTCAAAAAAAAAAAAAAGAAAGAAAGGTACAAATATCGTAAAACCAGACAATTTATTAACACACCAGAATTAGCTGTAAAATGTACAACATTGCTCTCATTCCCTGTATCCTACTATTAAAGATTTTACACACATATATAGTTGTAATACGACTCTGTTATTCTGCCTTTGAGGCTATATTCAAATTGACATTAGGTATGCCCATATTTGCAGACAAAGCTGTTTTTTAAAGGGTCTTACTGTCATTTTAGCAAAGAGAAACAGTCCAAATTGTATTCTTTATAAATACTGACATAGTTTAACCACATTATTTGGCATATGGTGTTACTATTTCTGCCACTATGTCAAGTTCTGGTTGTCTAAAGTCCTTTCCTTTGACTTTACTAGAAATAAAGCTTAAAAAGCATGCATTTCAAGGCTCCCAATTATAATGGTCTTCTCGTATATTCATGTACCAGGTTGACATATTCATATACCTCCTTTCCAATTTCGGGCTAACTAAATATGCATTTGGATCTGTATTAATGTTCCAGAGGAAAACAATCTAACATAATATCAGCAGAAATTGTGACTTACATGTGCTATCTTATAGAGAAAATTTACTTTGACATAGTTTTTCAGATAACAATCTCATCACACATGATGTAAAACCACTAAAAAATAAATCAGGTAAGATGTTAAAGATTGGTCTTTAAATTTATAGCCAATGATGCCACAGTTGCCTATGGTTTCGTCTACATACAACAATATCCACACCTCACTGACCACTAGTCAGCAGTTTTGTTAGTTGTGAACTCTTTGAAGCTACTATTCTGAGCACTGTTGACTAATTTTTTCAGACTCTGGAAAACTAAAGATCTCAGCAGATGTTAAAGGTACCAGGTCAGCCTTTGTGTAAGTCACAGTGGATTCACCAACACCAAGGCCTTCTCTGCAGTATTAGGGAAAGCCTGGGCCATTATTCCAGGATGGAAAGTCTGTTGCTCAGAATAGCTGGCTGAATGTCAGCACTTGTAAAGCAAAAGTACTCAATATTCTAACAGGGCAATTTGAGAAACAGATAGAAGTAATTAAAATCAAATTCAAATCCTTTAATTGAAAAGTATATTAAGTGAAATTAGAAAATGTGATACAAGAATCAATAGCAGAGTAATTATTATACAGCCAAGGCAGCCAATCCAGTCAAGGGGTGGTCTATGCCCTAACCAATCACAGCCTAGAGGTCGTCTAAGTTCATCCCACGGGTATTAGGGGATTGGCTGCCTAGGCATTGCTACGTTGTCTGTTGTCCTGTCATTTTCACTGTCGGAGCTCTCTCCCCCTAAGTCATCGACTGTTGCCTGTGAGGCAGAAATCTGTTTGGAAATGTTTGGAAATATTTGGAAATCTGCGTGGGATTCTGAGAGGGGGTGTCTTTCCCATGTTTGAGTGTTTAAGAGCGGCATGCCAGGCCAACTCTAGCCAAAGGAAAGACACACACAGCACTGCTGCCATAACAAAGCAAATTCCTAACACCTCAGCAGCTGATGGCATTATGCAGGGGGTTTCCTCTGTTAGACGAACAGTGGTGTATCAGATCGTAAGTATGTCCTGTGCTTAGTAGGGGACTTCCTTGGTTCGTTAGGTCAAAGCCGTATGCCCACATGGTGTCTCCGGAGCGTCACCTCTCTCGAGTGAGGGAATGACTTTGTTCCGAATTCTGGGATGATCAGTCCCTTATGTGAATTTGCCGGGTGAACTGAAAGTAAAAGGAGGAGCCGAGAAGCAGTGTTATGCTTCTGGGTGGTGTGTACCTAATCTGGGGTCACTTAGAACAAGGACAAGGACAAAGAAAGGGGCGTAGGAGGGGTTTCTGTGCTCACCCTCACAGAACCAAACAGCACACAAAACACTGAGGGGCCTACTTCCCAAAATCAAGGGGGGACTTCTCCGAGTCCGACACGCTGTCTCTCTCTTAGTCACGTTGGCATGCAGATGTTGTGGTTGATTTTGTTCTGAGGAGGAGTGTGGTGGGGGCAAGAGGCTCGGAGTCACCACACAGACTCTGGGAGCCGGGTGAAAGCAGACCAGAGGCGAGCAGCCTGTAGACTGGTTTATTTCAGTTGCTACAGTAGCTTATATTGCCAAGGCAGCCAATCCGGTCAAGGGGCGGTCTATGCCCTATCCAATCACAGCCTGTTGCCAGGCAGTTTCTGAAGCCATCCAAGCACAGCCTGTTGCCAGGCAGGCTCTGTTGTCATGTGGTTTCTGAAACCATCCAATCACAGCCTGTTGTCAGGCAGTTTCTGTTGCCAGCAGCCATCTTGGCATGGCCTTCTCATTCCACCAGACCAAAACACACGGAAAGTAGCAAAAACAGAATTAAGAGGTAAGTGTATAGAAATCAATGCCTGCATAAAATATAGATCTCAAATAACATATGGCAGTACCTCAGGGAACTAGGAAAAGAATTCAAACCCAAAATGTTGAAGGAAAGAAATAAGTAAGAGTGCAAGTAAATGTAACATAGATTTTAAAAAATCAATAAAATGAAGAAATGGTAAACCTTTATGTAAGCTAAAACAAGAAAAAAAAAGAAGATTCAAATACATAGAATAAAATCTTTACTTAGTATCTACTGAAACAATCTTCTGTATATAAAGATAATTAAAAATGAAAAAAAATCTTGGTGTTAAATTGGAAATTGCATAGAAAATTAATCAATTTAAAAAATATATATCATGTAGGATCTCTGTCCTTAATGTGCTATACATTGTGAATTAATACTATAACTAGTACTCCGACAGTATTTTTCACTTTGTGTTGCTATGTGAGGGTAAACTGTTGAAATCTTTACTTAATATATACTAAACTGATCTTCTGTATATAAAGAGAATTGAAAATGAATCTTGATGTGAATGCAAGGGGAGAGGGAGTGGGAAAGGGGAGGGTTGCAGGTGGGAGGGAAGTTATGTAGGGGGGGAGCCATTGTAATCTATAAGCTGTATTTTGGAAATTTATATTCTTTAAATAAAAGCATTATAAAAAAAAAGATGAAATGAAGACATTATGACTGGCACTATAGAACTACTAAAGATTATTGGATATTATTATACATAATTATATGCCCCCAAATTTGATAGCCTTAAAGAAAAGGACAATTTCTTGGACACATGTATCTTAATAAAGTTGAATCATGAGAAAATAGAATACCTAAACAGATTAAAACTGAGTAGTAAAATTGAATTTGTTTAAAAAAGTTCAAGACTTTTAGATGGCTTAATTATTGAATTGCATAGAATTTTCAAGAAGAATTAACATATCAAGGACACCACAAAAGAAGGTTACAAGACCATCTGCTTGATGAATATAGATGCAAGAATCCTCAAAAACACACTAGCAAATTTAATTCAACACCATATTAATAATATTCATTGTGATAAAGTAGGATTCATCTCAAGAATGCAAGGATGTTTCAGTAAATGCAAATAAAGGGGGCTGGTGCTGCAGCATAGTAGGCTAAGCCTCTGCCTTCAGGGCTTGCATCCCATGTGGGCACCAGTTTGAGTCCTGGCTGCTCCTATTCTGATTAAGCTCTCTGCAAATGGCCCAGGAAAGCAGCAGAGAATGGCCCAAGTGCTTGGGCCCCTTCAGGTACATGGGAGAATTGAATTAGTCTCCTAGCTCCTGGCTTTGGATATGCCCAGCTCTGGTCATTACGGCCATTTGGGGAGTAAACCAGTGGATGGAAGACCTCTCTCTCAGTCTCTCCCTTTGTCTGTCTGCAACTCTGCCTCTCAAATAATTAAATAAGAAATCTTAAAATGTAAATAAAACGTGATAAATCACATCAGCAAAATGAAGAACAAGCATTATGTGATAATCATTAAAAACCTTTGATAAAATTTACATCTGTTCATGATAAAAATCTCTTACCAAATTTGGTATAGAAGGAACATATCTTAACATAATAAAAGTCGCATAAAAACAAGCCAACAGATAAGATCATACCAAATGACAAACAGATGAAGGTATTCTCTCTAAGACCTAGAAGATGCCCACTTTACTTGTTTTATTGAATGTAATACTGGAAATCACAGCTGGAGCAATTAGACTAGGGAGAAAATAAAGAACATTCCAATTATAAAGGGAGAGGTCAAATTGTCATTGTTTGCAGAGAATTTGATTATATATAGAGAAAAATCCTAAAGAGTCAACCAAAAAGCTGTGAGAACTAATAAATTCGGCAAACTTATAGGATATGAAGTCAATGTACAAAACCAGTAAAATTGCCATACGCCATTAATTTGTTATATGAAAAAGAAACCAAAAAAGCTATCTTTCAAATACAAATTTAAACAAAAATATGAAATTTGAAAACTGTAAATCATTGTTGAAAGAAATTGAAGAGGAAACACAGCAATGAAAAGCCAACCCATTTTCACAGACTGTAAGAATCAACATCACTGAAATGCACACCCTGCCCAAAGCAATTTCCATAATCAATGCACTTCCCATCAAAATCCAAATGATATTTTTCACAGTAGTAGAAAATGCACTACTAAAATTTGTGTGGAACCATAAAAACCCCAAATAGCAAAAGTTATCTTGAGCAAAAGAACACAAGAGGAGGCATTATACTATCTGGTTTTAAAATGTATTAAAAATATATAATACTACAAGTAGCATGATATTACTATAAAAACACATCCTCAGACCAATGAACAGAATAGACTCTAGTACTAAACTCACACATACACAGCCAACTGATCTTTGACAAAGGTGCTAAGAACATGATCCTCTTTCAAACAAGCGGTGCTTTGAAGATCGAATACACACACGCATAACAATGAAATTAGAATCCTATCTCTGACCATGTACAAAATTCAACTCAAACTAAATGTGAGACCAGCAATTTTTAAACTAGTACAGTAAAACATAGGGAACAGACCTTAAGACGTCTAGATGTGAAAAGATTTTCTAGCTCAAATCCCCCAAACACCAGAAATAATAATAACAATAGGCAAATGAGATACCATCAAACTTAAGAGCATTTGCGCAGCAAAAGAAACAATCAACAGATTGAAGAGACAACCTATAAAATGGGGGAGAACATTTGAAACCATACATCTGACAATGGGTTAATACCCAGAATATATAAGGAACAGAAATGACTCACTAGAATATAAACTAAGTGATCTAATTAAAGATTGGCAGTAGATATAAACAGACATTTCTCAAAGGAAGATATATAAATGGCAAAACAGGTACATGAAATGCTCAACATTTCTAATCATCAGGAAAACTCATGTCTCTCCACAATGACATATCATCTCACTCCAGTAAGATTGACCTTAATTTTTAAAAATATAAATTTATTTATTTGAAAGGCAGAGATATAGAGAGGCAGAGGCGGAGAGATAGAATTAGAAGGAGAGAGAGAGGGAGAGAGGGAGAGAGGGAGAGAGGGAGAGAGGGAGAGAGAGAGAGAAAGGGAGATATCTTCCATCCACTGGCTCACTCCCCAGGTGGCTGCAACAGCCAGAATTGCGCCGATCCGAAGCCAGGAGCCAGGAGCTTCCTCCAGGTCTCCCACATGGGTACAGGGGCCCAAGGACTTGGACCATCTTCCACTGCTTTCCCAGGCCTTAACAGAGATCTGGATTGGAAGTGGAGTAGCCAGGACTCGAACCGGTGCCCATATGGAATGCCAGCACTGCAGGAGGTGGCTTCACCCGCTAAGCCATAGTGTTGGCACCAAGATTGACTTTAATTAAAAAGAGAAAAAATGTGGGTGAAGATGTGGGGAAAAGGTAACACACACTGTTGTTGAGAATGCAAATTGCTAAAACTATTGTGTAAAGTGTGGAAGTTCCCTGAGAACTAAAAATAGAACTACCATATTATTCAGTAATCCTACTCCAAGGGAAATGATATCTACCTATTGAAGAGACATGAGCACTCCCATGTTTACTGATCACTATTCAAAACAGTAAAGCAGCTAATAAATAGAAACAATCTGATTTGTCCACCAATGAATAGATCAAGAAAATGTAGTGAATATACACAATGGAATGTCAGCCATAAATGGATGAAATCTTGTCATTTGCAGCAATATGGGTGAAATTGGTTATTGTTATGTTAAATAAGTTGAGCACAGAAAAAAATTATATCTCACTCATCTGGGAATGCTAAAAAAATAGGAAATTTCACAGAAAAACAATCATGACCATTAGAGGCTAGAGAGTAAATGGGGAAGAGAGGTTTGCAGAAAGGCTGATTGATCAGTACTTTGTTATAGAAATATAGGTTTAAGAAGGTCTGTGCTTCTACTGCACAGTTGGATGGCTATATATAATGTTAATGTGCTGGATTATTTCTCTATTATAGAAACCAGAAGACAGGATTTTGAATGTTTCCACTATAAAGAAATGTTAAATGTTTCAAAGGATAAATATATTTATCCTAACTGGATGTTACACAGCTATACCTGTAAAGAAAACTCACATATTACCCCATAAATATTTATAATTTTATGTCTCTTAAAGTTTTTTAAAATAAATTTTTAAAATTTGAAAAAAATACTCAACAGAGCCGCTAATGTTTGCATCAATAATACTATCCTCAAAATGATAAATTACTAAAAATTTTATCTTGAATTTTCCAAAAGTGATTGCTGATGCTTTGTAATACATCAAATAAAAATGAAGTTTTAAAAAATATAGACTTTCATGACATAAAAAATACATTTTCTTGAAAGTGAGTCAGAAAAAAATTCATGATAAATGAGGATACAATATTGATTGTTATTTTGTAACATATTAAGTATAACAATAAAATACTACTTTGATGTGTAAAATTATGCTGTTCCTCTTGTGTCAGTATCATTATGATTATGTTTATTATAATAAAGTGTTTCACGGGAGAAAAAGCTCTATAAAAACTCTTGAACAAGAAAATTCGATTATTTTCTGAGTTTGCTAACATACGCCAGAAGGATTGTGCTGCATAACCTGGTAGACATAGAAGCTGCCATTTTCTGGATTCTTTTGAATCTTTCCCTGTATAGCTGTTCATATGGCTGCTTTATCAGTATCCTTTATAATGAATCATTCAGTGTCAGTGAATTATTTCTCAGAGATTGTGAGCCATTCTAGAATATTATTGAACTTGAGGAGGTTGTGGAAACTCGGATTTACAGCCAGTCAGAAGCATGATAGGCACAGACTTGCAACTGGCATTTCAAGTGAGGGAAGTCTTGAGAGTGATAGATCCCATTTAGCTAATGGTATGTGACATTAACACAAGGTTAAAATGTGTCAAAATTGTATTGTAATACACCAGTCTGGTGTTGGAAATTGGTTGGTGTGAGGAGATAGAAAAAATAATATATGTGGTGTCAGAAGTATTATAAGTAGGACAGGCATTTGGTCTAGCAGTTACAACATTATATATACCTGCATGAGAGCACCTGGGTTCAAGGCCTCACTCTGCTCCCAAGTCTAGCTTGCTGCTAACATGCATCCCAGGAAGTAGCAGGTGATGGCTCAAGTATTTGGACCCCTGTCACCCAAGTGGGGACTTGGATTGAGTTTCCATCTCATGGATTTAGCCATGCTCATTGCAGGCAACTGGGGAGTAAATCAGCAAGTGAGAGATGTGTCTTTCTTTCCATCTCTCAAAAAAACTTGGTAAAATTATTTTAAAAATAAGTGAAGTGGGACAGTTAAGAATTTATTCTTGATCCAATTCATAAATAGCCAAAAAAAAAAAAGGAAATAGCACAAATATCTGTGAAGTATGAGTGGGAAAACCCAACATACACCCATGCATTTGAAGATTTTAAAATGAAAAGGATTGAAGTGTTGAAACAAGATATATTATTATAATATAATATATACTATTATATATAATTATTATGAATTATTATGGTTAGTTAAGTTGGTAACAAAGGACCACATGAAATGTCAAAAATAGGCAAAAATATTAAAACAGAAAACAGGTTACTGCTTGTCTAAGCTTGGTACTAAGAGGTGAAGTTAAAAATGTGTGGAGCTAGGGTCAGCGCTGTGGCCTAGTGACTTGAAGTCCTGGCATGCATCACCAGCATCCCACTTGGGAGTCAGTTTGGGTCCTGGCTGCTCTACTTCTGATCCAGATCTATGTTAGTATGCCTGGAAAAGCAGTGGAAGATGGCTCAAGTCCTTGGGTCCCTGCACCCAGGTGGAGACCTGGAAGAAGCTCCTGGTTCCTGACTACGGATTGGCTCAGCTCCAGCCGTTGCAGCCATTTAGGGAGTGAACCAGAGGACAGAAGACTCTCTCTCTCTCTCTCTCTCTCTCTCTTGCTCTCGCTCTCGCTCTCGCTCTCACCCTCACTCTCTCTGTAACTCTATCTTTCAAATATTTAAAATAAATCTTAAAAAATATGTGGAGCTTGCAATTCACCTAGGAAGCAGAATGCTGTGAAAGTTGCCCACATTCCATATCAGAATACCCAAGTTTAAAATTTAGCTCCAGATCCAGACTCCATTTTAAAGCTAATGCAGTATCATGAGTCAGAGGTGATGGTTCAAACAATTTGGTTCCTGCTGCACGTGTGGGAGTCCTGGACTTAATTCCTAGCTTCTGCCTTCATCCCAACGTTGTCCAAGCCACTTTGGACATTTGGAGCCTAAACAGGCAGATGGGGAAATGTTTCTGTCTCTGTCTCTCTCTCTCTCTTTCCAATTCAAACAAAAAGAACAATTAAAATTATTCATCATTAGATTGTCGTGATTGCCACGCCATGTGCATCTGTCTTAAAATATGTACTGCATATTTAAAATTAGTTAAATAAATTACTTAAATAAATAAATAGTATGGGAAGAACATAACAATAGAGATGATAAAAGCATAATATTCCAGCAAGCCTCCAGCATGCTTGGGTCTGCTATGACCCTGTGCATTCCTATAGTGCTTGCCAGAACAGTTTTGAAATGGTTTGAGGCCTTGCCCTGACCCATCCAGTGTAAAGTTATAGAACTTTCAGACAATTGGGGGGAAAAAAAAGCATAATATTCATTCAAATGTGTTGAAGAATAGCGATGTGAACAATTACTGGTTTATTATGCTATACTTAAAATTCTTTTATGTCTTTGCTTTGATTTCTTAATTTCAGGACATTATAACTAAACTAAAAATTTTGTTCTATTCCAAATATATTCCCCTTCTTACCTCTGTCCCTGTTTCCCTCCTTTCTTTCCTCTCTACCTTCTCTATTTATTTTTCATTTTTATTGATATTTAATTTCATATTTTATTAATAAATAAAACCATATGCATATAAATTAATTAATTGAATTAAATTTTATTAGAATATTTTACATATTTATCAGCTACAAAGTGGTATTTCAAGACATGTGGACAACATATTCTAATAAAATTATAGTAATAAATATTTCCTATTATTTGATATTAATTTTATGGTTGGATCCTTGGAGCTCCTTTCTTTCAGTTGTTCATAAAATATGTTATTGTGAAATATAATTACCCAAATAGATTATAGAACACAGAGAATATATTCCTGTTGATCTAACTTTGATCTGATACCCATTATCCAAGCACCTTCTATATCTCCCAGTCTCTAGCAATCATTTATTCTGTGTTCAGATTGAGTATTTTTTAGCTTTCACATATGTATTTCTGCATCTGGCTTATTTCACTTAACATGATGCCATCCAGTTTCGTTCAATCTGCTGGAAATGATAGAATTTAATTCTTTTTATGGCTTAACAATATTCCATTGGGTATGTCTGTGTGTGTGTGTATATATATATATATATATATATACATATATATATATATGTATATATATATATATATATATCCCATTTTCTTTATCTGATCTGATGATGGACACTTTTGTTGATCCCATCATGGCTATTTTACATTTACAAATTTGTGAAAGTTAGGCAATTATTGCATTCCTGGGGTAGACTCTACTTGGTCATGGTGACCTTTTGATGTACTATTTAATTTGGATTTCTACTGTTTTATAATTTTTGTATATATTCTCACCAGTTATTGGTTTGGGGTGTGTGTGTGTGTGTGTGAGAGAGAGAGAGAGAGAGAGAGCGAGCAAGAGAGGGAGAGAGAGATCTTTGATTTTGGAATCAGGGTAATACTAGCTTTGTAAAAAGAGTTTGCCAGAATTTTATCTTTTTAAAATTTTTGAGGGGCCGGCTACGGCACCGGCACCCTGGGTTCTAGTCCTAGTTGGGGTGCTGGATTCTGTCCCGGTTGCTCCTCTTCCAGTCCAGCTCTCTGCTGTGGCACGGGAATGCAGTGGAGGATGGCTCAAGTGCTTGGGCCCTGTACCTGCATGGGAGATCAGGAGGAAGCATCTGGCTCCTGGCTTCGGATCAGTGCAGCGTGCCAGCCGCAACCGCCAGATGTAGAGGCCATTTGGGGGGTGAACCAATGGAAAGGAAGACCTTTCTCTCTGGCACTCTCTCTGTGTGTGTCTAAATCTGCCTGTCAAAAAAAAAATGGTGGGAATAGTTTTCTAAGTATTTGAATTAGTACTTTATTAAATGTTTTGCAAAATTTATTTATAAACTCATCAGATTCTGTTTTTCTAGTTATTTAAAACAAAGATTGATACAACATTGTGCTGCAATGGCAGGTATCACTTTCACATGCTGATTTCATTTATTTCAGCTATATAACTAGAAATGGATAATTGGGTCATAAGGTTGATGTATTTTCAGCTTTTTAGGGAGCTCTGTAATTTTTTACATAATGATTGTACTAATTTTCACTCTTTTATTTGTTTTTGTTTATATATATAAAGCTTTTATTTAAAGAATATACATTTCCAAAGTACAGCTTATGGATTACAATGGCTTCCCCCCCATAACTTCCCTCCCACCCGCAACCCTCCCCTTTCCCGCTCCCTCTCCCCTTGCACTCACATCAAGATTCATTTTCAATTCTCCTTATACACAGAAGATCAGTTTAGTACATATTACATAAAGATGTCAACAGTTTGCCCTCACATAGAGACACAAAGTGAAAATACTGTTGGAGTACGAGTTATAGGATTAATTCACAATGTACAGCACATTAAAGGACAGAGATCCTACATGATTTTTTAAAAAAATTGATTAATTATGCAATTTCCAATTTAACACCAAGATTTTTTAATCATTTTCAATTATCTTTATATACAGAAGACCGATGCAGTATATACTATGTAAAGATTTCATCAGTGTGTACCCACACAGAAACACAAAATGTAAAAATACTGTTTCAGTACTAGTTATAGCATTACTTCACATTGGACAACACATTAAGGACAGATCCCTCATGAGATGTAAGTACACAGTGACTCCTGAAGTTGATTTAACAATTGACACTCTTGTTTATGGCGTCAGTAATCTCCCTAGGGTCTAGTCATGAGTTGCCGAGGCTATGGAAGCCTTTAGGGTTCGCCGACTTAGATCTTATTCCGACAGGGTCATAGTCAAAATAATTTTCACTCTTACAACCATTGTATAATGATTCTGTTTCTGCTACATTCTTACTGAAATCTATTGTTTTTTGTCTTTTGACAACAGTCATTCAGACTTGAATGAGGCACTATCTCATGGTTTTGATTTCTATTTCCTTGAAGATTAGTGATATTGAGCATTTGCTGATTGTTTTTTTAAATATAGAGTAGTTTATTAGCATAAAATCTTTCCTTTTGTACCCTTTTTCTAATACACTTCTTCTATTTTTAAAATTTTATTTATTTTTAAAATTTTATTTAAGTTATACAAGTTTCATTCATTTCATATATACAGATTTAGGAACATAGTGGCACGTCCCCTCACCTCCCTCATGCCCATGCTCCAACACTTCCTCCTGCTCCTTTTCACGTTCCCTCTTTTAATTTTGACAAAGATCTATTTTTAGTTTATTTAATGATCATGTTGTTAACCCTACACTAAGTAAAAGAGTTCAAAATAACATGCAAAGAAAGAAAAAACAAACACCATTCCTCAATGGAAGAGACAAGGACTATAAACAATAATTGAATCTCGAAATGTCAATTTCATTCCAAATACACTACATTTCAGGTACACTATTAGTTATCTTGGATCGGGGAAAACATATGGTATCTATCTTTTTAATACTGGTCTATTTCACGAAGTATAATGGCTCCCAATTTCATCCATCTTGTTGAAAAGACAGTATTTCATTTTTTTCTTTACAGCTGAGTAGTACTCTCTTTCTCTCTCTATATATGTATATATATATATATATATATATATATGATTTTTTTTATCCAGTCAATATTTGATGGATATCTGGGTTGATTCCATATCTTCGCTATTGTGAATTGTGCTATAATGAACATGGGGATACAGATAACTCTTTAGATGCTGATTTCTTCTGATTTGGGTAAATTCCCAGGAGTGGAATGGCTGGGTTATGACCATATGTGGTAGGTATATATTCAGATTTCTGAGTTATCTCCATACTGTTTTCCACAGTTTACATCCCCACCAATAGTAGATTACAGTACCTTTTCACTCATATCCTCACCTGCATTTGTCATTTGTTGATTTCTGTTGATTTCACTCCCCAAATGGCTACAATGACCAGGACTGTGCCAGGCTGGAGTTAGTAGCCTGCAGCCTCTTTCAGGTCTCCCACATGGGTGTAGGGGCCCAAGCACTTGGGCCATCTAATGCCACTTTCCCAGGCACTTCAACAGGGAACTGGCTTGGAAGTGGAGCAGTCACGTCTTCAACTGGCACCCATAAGTGATTCTGGCATCACAAGTGGAGGTTTAACCTGTTACACCACAACAGTGGCCAAGTCTGGACTGGTCTTGTTGTTGAGTTTTTTTGAGTTGCTGATATGTCCTGGATATTGATCCTTTGTTAACAAACTTGCAAATATTTTCTCCCATTCTCTCGAATATCTTTTCACTCTATTGACTGTCTCCTTTGTTGTGCAGACACTTTTGAGTTTGATATAATCCCATTTTTCTAGTTTTGCTTCTGTTGTCTGAACTTTTGTGGGCTTAGCCAAGAAATCACTGCCTATTTGAAATAATGATTATAGGCCTGAATTTGTGAGGAGTAGCTTGTGGAAAATTGAATAATAGAGATCAAAACATAGAAAGTTGAATTAACAGGCTCTGCAGTTTTGCAGCACAGTTGGAGTGACTATAGCTCATGAGAACATAGCAAATTTGGGGCTGAGGCTGTGGCACAGTAGGTTAAAACCTTGGCCAGCAGCACTGGCATACCATTTGGGCACAGGTTCGAGTCCTGACTGCTCCACTTCTGATCCAGCTCACTAATAATGTGCCTGGGAAAGCAGCAGAGGATGGCCCAAGTCCTTGGGCCACTGCACCCATATGGGAGACCAGGAAGTAGCTCCTGGCACTTGGTTTCCGATTGGCTCAGCTGCAGCCATTGCAGCCATTGCAGCCATTGCAGCCATTTGGAAAGTGAACCAGCAGATGGAAGACTTTTCTCTCTCTGTCTCTTCCTTTTTATTTTATTTAAATAAGATAAGAGAAATTGTATAAATAGCATGCATATAAATAATTAGGTCAATAATATATGAAATTTTAATAAGTTTATAATAACAGCTCAAAGGAGATTTTAAGAAGCAAAGCTATAATAACACCAAGAGGCCACACAAATCCATAGGAATAAATGAAGAGATAACAAGAACTGTAATACACACTTGTTCAATCGAGTCTCAACTTTAAAATATGACTTTCCAACTTTCCTACTGACATTTTAGCTTGTATAGAAGCAACATATATTTCAATAATAATACAAAATGGGGAAACATAGATCTACATAGGGCTAACATTTCTAATTTTCACTGTAATTAAGTTCACATAAATTAAGATTCTGAAACATGATAACTCACAGAGAAAACATTAACAGTTGAGAATATAGTGAAAAATCATTGAACAAATTGAAGCATTTCACCAGAAAATACCTGCTTAATCCAAAACAAAGAAGGGGAAGAAAAATGTAAGGAAAATTGTGAAGCCATTTAAAAAAGGAAACCAACTGGCAGATATATATCCAAGTTTACAAATATGGAATTAAATATGGATGTAATAAACAATCAAATCAAAGATCAGAGATAGTTTAAGTGGATTTAAAACATTCAAAATACAACTCTATGTCATACACAAGACACATGCTTAGTACTAAAAACTGTTGAAATCTTTACGTAATATGTACTAAACTGATCTTCTGTGTATAAAGAGAATTGAAAATGAATCTTGATGTGAATGCAAGGGGAGAGGGAGCAGGAAAGGGGAGGGTTGCGGGTGGGAGGGAAGTTATGGGGGGGAAGCCATTGTAATCCATAAGCTGTACTTTGGAAATGTATATTCTTTAAAAAAAAGCTTTATATAAAAAATAAATAAAAACTACAAATGTACAAAAATTTTAAAAAAGGGAAAAGATACATTGTGTAAACACCAAACATACAAAAATGTGGAATCAGTGTAAATATATCAAGAAATAAACTTTAGCACTTAAAAAAACTCATTAAATGTAAATAATCCATTTTATAATGATAAAAATGTCAATTTATCAGGAACATATAATGACTATGAGTATAAATGAATCTAATAATGGGATCTCAAAATACATAAAAAACTTCAAATAAGAAGGAACAAACTATACAACATGTAACACTTGCATACTGTTAAAAAGTACAGGACAATGTTGTAATATGTATACACAACATGGACTAACCATGACAGGAAACAATCAGCTTCTCCATTTCCTTGTTTTTCTTTTGTTTGGGGTCAATTAGCTCTTCTTCTCCAGTTCATTATGTAGAATTTATTGCATTCTCTCTTTTTATAAAAATATTTATTTTATTTATTTGAAATACAGAGTTACAGAGAGAGGTAGAGATAGAGAGAGGTCTTCTGTCAGCTGGTTCACTCCCCAGATGGCCGCAACGGCCAGAGCTGAGCCAATCCAAAGCCAGGAGCCAGGAGCCAGGAGCCATGTGGGTGCAGGAGCCCAAGGACTTGAAACATCCTCCGCTGCCCTCTCAGGCCATAGCAAAGATCTGGATCAGAAGAGGAGCAGCCGGGACTAGAACCGGCGACCGTATGGGATGCCGGTGCTTCAGGTCAGAGCTTTAACCTGCTAAAAACATAGAGCTGGCCCCTATACAATTTTTTTTTAAAATTGAGAGAAATAAGAAGAAATCTGAATGCATGCTGTCTTTTAACATTATATAACATCACCATTGCTTAATGCTTCTGCTTCATTTTTTTTTCAAACTTACAAACAAAATTATGGGTATTTATTGTGTGGAATATGATCTTTTAAAGTTTATATGCATTGTGGAGACAATAACTACAGCCAGTTAGCTTATGTAGTACTTTATAAAAGTATCAATATTGTATTGATAACACTTTTATGGAATTAACCTGGCTGTCCATCAGCTGATGACTGGATAAAAAATTGTGGTTTATATAAACAATGGAATACTATTCAGCCATAAAAAAGAATGGAATCTTATCTTTTGCAAAGAGTCCATAGTGCTTAGTGAAATAAGCCAGTCCCCAAAACACAACTATACAATGTTTTCCCTGATTTGTGGCAATTAAAATACAAAGTACAAAAATGCAATGTATCTGAGTGAAACTGACATTCTGAGACTTGATTATAATTTATAGCCCTTGTCTATACTCTCAAGGATCAGTGGTTTTTCTGCTTGCTACTGGTGGAGGATTAAGCTTGAAATCCTAAAGAAAATTGAAAGATGTAGGAGGGAGAGTGGGAGTAAGGAAGGGATGGAGGATATTGTGGGAATTATCATTATGCTATTAAAATTTTATATAGGAAATAGAAAATAGTGATTACAAAAATTAAAGGGAAAAAAGGAATGAAGGAACATATCTTCAGGGAGGGAAGAAGGGAGGAAAATATGGTTATCAGAATTGTATTTGTGAAATACATGAAATTTGTTACCTTTATATTAATAAAAATTTTAAAAATACATAAAATTGTCAAGAATACAGTGTACTTTTAGCTATACTAACCATGATGTACAATAGATATAATTGTTTTGTCCTGGATCTTAAAATCTCAATGATTTTTCTCCACTATGATGTTATCTGTGTGTCTGTCATATATGGCTTTTATTGTTTCAGATACATTCCTATAATACATAACATATTCAGAGTTTTTTTTTAAGATTTATTTATTTATTTATTTGAGAAGGGGAGAGAGAGAATTTCCATCCACTTGTTCACTTTCAGAATGGCCGCGACAGCCAGATCTTTGGCTGGCAGAAGCCAAGAGCATGGAATTTCATCCTGGTTTTCTATATGAGTGGCTGGTGTGTAAGTACTGGGCACCATCTTAAGCTGCACTCTCAAGGTGCTTTAGCAGGAAGCTTGATTAGAAGTGTCTGGGACTTGAACTAGCACTCTTATATGGGATGCCAGTGCTGCAAACAGTATCTTAACCTGCTGCATCACAGTGCTGGTCCTCAGTTTATTATGCTAGGCCAAGTTTTTATCATGAAAAAAAAGTTTATTTTTTTAAATGCCTTTTCTGCAACCATTTTAGCAATCATGTAGTTTTGTCCTTAATTTTGTTAAGACAATGTGACACATATATTGATTTACATATTTTGAATCATCATTGCATCATTAGGTGGGCTCCCACTTTTTTAACATAATAGTGAATTTAATTTGCTAATTTTTGTTTAACATTTTGGCATATATGTTCATTAGGAAAATTGGTTGTAGTTTTCTTTATTTCAGGGGTTTGTTATCATGGTGGTGTTAGCCTTTTTAGATTAGTTCGGTAGTGTTTGCTCTTTAAATTTTTGAAAGATTTACAGAAATATTGATATTAGTTTTCCTTAAATATTTGTCATAATTCATCAGTAAAAATATCAAGTCCTACACTTTTCTTTAAGGGGAGATTGTATTACTGATTCAATCTTCTTATTCATCATTAATCTACTGAATTTACTATTTCTTCATAATTTAGTCTTGGTAAATTCAGTGTATCATAGAATTTGTCTATTTCTCAAGGTTTTCATATTTGTTGAATTGTAATTGCTCATAACAGTCTCCCATGATCAGTTATATTTGATTTTATCAATTTTCATATTTTTCTTCTTATTTTACCTGAGTGGTCTTTAATAATTAAAGATTTGTATATTTTATTTTTTCAGAAAACCAACTGTGGTTTTTTTTGAAATTTGCTCTTCATTGTTTATTATGGCATTATTTAGAATATCTTTTAAAATTTTATTTACACTATAAAAATTCCATATTGTTCATATGTATAGGACCTAGTGATACTTCTGACATTATCCTCCCTCCTGCTCATGTTCCCACTCTTCCTCCTCCTCCATCTCCTATTCCCACTCTTAATTTTATGAACAACTCTTTTCAGCTTACTTTATACTCATAACATTAAACATACAGTAAGTATAGAGTACAACAAAGAGTATGTAGAAAAAAAGCACTGTTCCTCAACAGTAGAGACAAAGGCTGTAAAGGACCATTGAATCTCAATATGTCGATTTCATTCCAAAACATTACATTTTTTATTATTATTAAAGCTTTTATTTAATGAGTGCAAATTTCATAGGTACAGCTTTAGGAATATAGCAGTTCTTTCTCCCATACCCACCCTTCCACCCCCATCCCTGTCCCACCTCCTACTCCCTCTCCCATCCCATTCTTCATTAAGTTTCATTTTTAATTGACTTTATATACAGAAGACCAACTCTATACTAAGTAAATACATCAACAGTTTGCAACTCCCACCACACAACTTATAAAGTACTGTTTGAGAACAAGTTTTACAGTTAATTCTCATAGTATAACTCATTAAGGACAGAGGTCCTACATGGGGAGTAAGTGCACAGTGACTTCTAGGGAAGAGTAATTTCTAAGGCCATCTTTAGTTCTCTTAATGGTGAGACTCCATGATTTGTCCAAAACATTACATTTTAGAGACTCTATTAGTTACCGCAGATCAGGGAAAATATATGGTTACTGCCATTTTGGGACTGGCTTATTTCACTAAATATAATGGTTACAAGTTGCATCTATTTTGTTCCAAAAGACAGGATTTCATTCTTTTAAGATTTATTTATTTATTTGAAAGGCAGAGTTGCTGAAAGCCAGAGACAGAGAGACAGATCTTCCATCCCTTGGTTCACTCCCCAGATGGCCTCAATGAACAGAGCTGAGCTGATGCAAAGCCAGGAGCCTGTAACTTTTTCCAGGTCTCCCATGTGGATGCAGGGGCCCAAGGACTTGGTTCATCTTCTGCTGCTTTCCCAGGCACATTATCATGGAGCTGGATCAGAAGTGGAGCAGCCAGGATTGAACCAGCACCCATATGGAATGCTGGTACTGCAGGCAATGGTTTTACCTGCTATGCCACAACACTGGCCCTCAGGATTTTTTTTTTTACAGTTTAGTAGTAATCCATAGGGTATATATGCCATAATTTCTTTATCCAGTCATCAGTTTGTGTTGATTCCATATCTTAGCTATTGTGAATTGAGCTGCAGTCAACATGGTGTACACATAAGTCTTTCATATGATGATTTCATTTTGTTTGAGTAAATTTCCAGGAGTGGGATTTCTGAGTCTTATGGTAGCATGTTTTTCAGTCTCCATATGTTTTCATACAATCTTGAGATGAACTGCTAATTTCCAGCTTCATTCCATGGTGGTCAGAGAAGGTACATATGATTTTGATTTTGTTTTAATTTGCTGAGACTTGCTTTATGGCCTAGTGTATGGCCTAGTGTATCCTAGAAAAAGTTCTATGTACTGATGAAAAGAATGTGTATTCTGCAACTGTAGGATGAAAGATTATATAAGATATCAGCTAGGTACATTTGTCCATAGTGTAGAATAGCTCTGGTTTTTCTTCATCGATTTTCTGTCTAGTTGATCTGTCCATTGATTAAAATGTGGTAGTGAAGTCCCCCTTTAATACTGTATTGATGTCTATGTCTCCCTTTAGATCCATTAAAATTTCTTTCAAATAGCCAGGTACCCTTGGGGCTGGCTCCGTGGCTCACTTGGCTAGTCCTCTGCCTTTGGCACCGGCATCACCCATATGGGCACCGGTTCTAGTCCCAGTTGCTCCTCTTCCAGTACAGCTCTCTGTTGTGGCCCAGGAGGGCCATGGAAGATGGCCCAAGTGTTTGGGCTCCTGTACCTGCAAAGGAGACCAGGAGGAAGCACTTGGCTCCTGGCTTTGGATTGGCACAGCTCAGGCCGTAGCGGCCATTTGGGTGGTGAACCAACAGAAGGAAGACCTTTCTCTCTGTCTTTGTCTCTCACTGTCTATAACTCTACCTGTCAATAAAAAAAAATAGCCAGGCACCCTGACATTGCATGTATATACATTTATAATAGTCACAGCTTCCTGTTGAACTGATCCTTTAATAATTAAATATTGCCCTTCTTTGTCTCTTTGAACAGTTTTTGTGTTAAATTCTATTTTGTCTGGTATTAGGATGACTACATCTTCTCTTTATTCCTTCTGTTAGCAAGGAATCCCTTTTTCCATCATTTCACTTTGTCTGCATGTATCTTTGTTTGTGAGGTATGTTTTGTAGGCAGCAAATAGATGGGTTTTGTTTTTTTAATCCATTTACCCAGTTTGTATCTTTTAATTGGAAAGTTGAGCCCATTTGCATTTAAGGTTACTATTGATAAGTAATGACTTGACCCCGCCATTTTTCTATAAATATTCCTATTGTTTGCTTTGGATTTCTTTTGTACTTTTACTGGGAGATTTTCTGCCTTCACATTCTTTCATAATGGTGACTATCTTTCTGTGTTTCTGTTTGTAGCATATCCTTTAGCATTTCTTGGATGAGTGATGACAAATTCTTTTAATTTTTGTTTTGCAATGTCTTTATTTCAGCTTCATTCATAATGGGAGTTTTGCAGGGTACAATATTCTGGGTTGACAGTTTTGTTCCTCTCTTAGGACTTGCACTATATCTCTGCATTCTCTCCTAGCCTGTAGAGTTTCTGATGAGAAGTCATATGTGAGACAAATTGGAGCTCCTCTGAAAGTAATCTGGTGATTCTAGCAGGGACTGGATCAGAAGTGGAGCAGCCTGGACTCAAACTGGCACCTGTATGGGATTCCAGCTCTGCAGGCCAGGGCTTTAACCCAGCGCATCAGAGGGTTGGCCCTGGCATTCATTTGTAAACATACTCTGTTTTTAATTTTTATAATTTCTTTATTTCTGTTTAGTCTGAAAAGTTCCAAAGATTTGTCTTTTAAGTCAGATATTCTTTCTTTTGCCTCACTAAGTCTGTCGTTAAGACTTTATAATGTATTTTTATTTGACAAATTGAATTCTTTATTTCTAATATTTCTTTCTTATTTCTCTTCAAAATCTTAATTTCAAGGGAGAATTTTTCATTTATTACTTATGGATTTCTTTAATCTGTGATTTTGCTTTTCATTGTTTCTGAGTAATCCTAATATTAACCCTTTCAATTCTGTTTCAGGCATTTCATCAATATCTTCATATTTATATTATAATATTGAAATGTTGTTGTATTCATTTTGGGGGAGTCATGGTGTCTTCCTTATTCTTGCTTCTTGAATTTCTGTGTTTATTTTTAGGCATTTGTGGAAATACTTGTTGGTTTTTTGCTCTGATGGCTTTTATGTTTGAAGTATACCTCTGTGGCTAGTACAGTGTTGCTCTTTCATTAGATATCCCAGCTGTGCTTCATTAATCTTTTGTATCGTTTTTCTACTCTCAATTTTCTTTATCTGTTTTTATTCTTATTTCCTTCCTTCTGATAATTTTGACCAAAGTTTGTTCTGGATTTTCTAGGTCATTGAGGAAAAACATTAAGCTCTTCACTTGATATATTGATTTTTTTAATGTATGTGTTTATTCCTATAAACTTCTCTCTTTAAGCTGTTTTTCCAGCATCTTGTAATTTTTAGTGTGTTTATATTTTAATTTGGTTCAGAAACTTCTTAATGGAATTTCAGTTTCCTCATTGACCCAATGGTTATTCATATGCAGGTTTTCAAATTTGCATGTACTTGTGAATTTCAAAAGTTTTCCTACTATTGATGTATGCTATTATACCAATGTGGTCAGAAAATATTCTTGACATGAAATCAATGTTAAGAAATTTAAGACTTCTTTTATGATAAAATATGTAGTTTACCCTGGCATATGTTTCCTGAGCAGTTAGAAAGAATATGTGTTGTGCAGTGGTTGATCAGATTTTATGTATCTATCTCTTAGATACATTTGATCTAGAGTGCAGTTTGTGTCATGGTTTTTATTGATATTCTGTCTGGAGGATCTGTTCATTTTCTAAAGTAGAATGCTATATCCACTAATGTTTATTATATATATTTAAGTTAGCTGGTCTTGAGAAAATGTATATTTTTATTTCTTATATCCTCTTGTTAAATTGAGCCCTCTCTAAAAATATAATGACCTAATTTTAAAAATAAGTTTAGTATATTTATCTAGTCATTTATTTTAAAATATTTATTTATTTTGAACTCCAGAGTTATATATATATACAGAGATAGAGACAGAGAGAGAGAGAGAGAGAGAGAGAGAGAGAGAGTCTTCAATCTGATGGTTCACTCCTTAGATGGTTCCAACATCCAGTGCTTCCTCTTGACAGAGAGGGGTAAAGGAGTGATGCTGAAACAAATGGCAGCACCAGTTACCCTCACCCTACTCTATCCCCCCTTTCTTCACTCTATGAGTTGATGCCTGCACCTCAAAATTCCCTGGTAGTAAAAGAATTGAACTGGCTTGTGGACTTCTTAATTTTCCCAAAATAGGCTGACTTTCCCTCCCAGTTGGGGCTATCTGGGAGTTTAGGGAATGTGTGGTCACTATAAGGTTGATGCTCTGGCAGAAATGCCATTCCTTGGGCTGAAATAACAGCTTGAATTTTTGGCATGATAATCTAGATTCCCACAGTTGTATAACCTGTCTCATTTTGATCTGTACTTTGGCTATTCTTCCACTTTTGGCTCTTCTCACTCCTCATACAGTACCCCACGCCATGCCTGATGGCAAAAATGGATTCTAGGCCACTGGTAGATGATTTGAATGGTAACTCCAATGTCTCACCCACCTTCAGGTTCCAAAAACCTTCCATGTGCACATGTGCAGCTTACTATGGTGCATGAAGATTTATAGTGTGTGTTGGGGGGAGTGGTAGTGGTGCAGGGGGAAGGACAAAGATTGAACGTGACCTTGGTTTGAGTGGTCACAGACAGGAAGATGAACCCTATGTGCAAGCTTAACCATTTGGAGATGTCTTCACCCTATAGCAACTGTGGCTAGTCTGCTGATTGGGCTACATCCTCCAGCATCTCCTTGGGTGCATTCTCTGCTATCCTTTTGAGAGCCTCCTTCAGTGGGCCAGAGGGGAGGGAAAAGGGCCATTCCTCCACAGTTCTGAAGCAGGAGGTAGGAGTTTCTGGCCTTTGGTCTCCCTAGCACACAAGATGTTAGTTACTACTTTTTAGACAGAAGAGAGAGTGTGCCTAGTGGGCAGAATTATTTACCCTGCTCTCCCCTCCCATGATAGCCCAGTTCCACAGGTCACTGAAAAATAAGGTATGTGATCCAGACAAGCTCTCAGTGCTGGTGCAGGCAAACTCCATGGGATTCTTTATTCAAACAATCCAGCTAAAAGGAAAAAGAGAAAAAGCCAAGATTTAAGAAAATACAGAAATCATATTTGGGGAACAAACCAGTGAATGGAAGATATCTGCCTTTTTCATTGCCTTTGAGAGAGAGAGAGAGAGAGAGAGAGAGAGAGAGAGAGACAGAGAGAGAAAAGAAAGAAAAAGGAAGGAAGGAAGGAAGGAAGAAGAGAGAGAGAGAGAGAGAGAGAGAGAGAGAGAGAGTGTTAAAACAAAGAAGAAAGTACCTAAATTCAAGATGTCGTTCCACTTCATGGGCATCCATTTCTGAGAAGCAAACAAACCAGCCAGAGAGCAGAGGCTGGCAAGTAGGGGACATTTGGCAGGAGGTAATGTAGGATGAGACGAAGCACTGGAGAGTTCTGGCAAACCCCTTCAATCAGTACATCATGAAGTGATTGACTCTTGTGCCATTAAAATAACTTGGAGGTGTCAGGGAGCCAGCCAAGTGTAGGGAAAATCTGGGAGAAAAAAATTAAATGCTACATTCTCAGGGCTCATCCTTTGCAATATAACAAGCTCAATCACCAGGATGCCAATTGGGGTGGGAAGGCTCCAAGACAGCAGTAATAATACCTGACATGCCCACTGCAAAGGGCAAGAACATGCCAGTGTGTCCTCCACTCAAGAGCTAGGCAGAGGGTGTATTATCACTATTTTCCAGAAATGTAAACTGAGGCAAAGCGGAGGAGCACAGTCCTTACAGGGAAGTCCCTCAGTCCATCCTCCTCTCAATCACCAGTCTGTTTTTTTTTTCCCCAAAATGTGTTAAAAAATGCAAAGGGACTTCAATACCTAAACCAACTTTGAAAAAGAAGTATAAAGTAAGAAGGTTCAATCTCCCTGAATTCAACAATTATAACTCCAGTAGCCAAGACTATTATCAGAACAGTCATCACATACATCAGTAGATGAGAATACAGAGAGAAATCAGAAATAGATTCACACAAATATGTCCAAATGAATTTTGCAAAAAACAATTCAATAAATAGAGAATAGCATTTTTAGCAAATGATGGTAGAGCAATCAGACATTCATAAGCCAGTAAAAGCACTTCACATCTTGGACAAAACTAATCTAAATCTAACCTAAACTGAATCTCAACTTAAACCTAAAATGTTCTGCAAAAATCAGCTCAAATATACTATGGAATTAAATGCAAAGCATAAAAGTAGTTTTTTTTAAAAGGAAAGGAGAAAATTTCCAAGATCTAAGGCTGAACAAAAATATGTTAAACCTGACATTGAAAGCATGATGTATAAAAGGAAAAACAGACAAACTGGGCTTCGTTAAACTGAAAACACTCTGCTCTTCAAAAAAAAAAAAAAAAAAACAAACTCCTGGGATCTGAAAAGACATAAATGAGACAAAATATTTGCAAGCTAAATATCTGACAATAGACTAGTTTCCAAAATACATAAAGAAATGTCAAAAATCAACAGTAAACAAAAAATCAAATTAAAAATGAGCAAAAGAAGTAAAATACTTCATCAAAAATGATGGACACCTAAGTAACAATTCTCTGAAAATATGTTCAATGTTATTAGCATTAAAGAAATGCAAATTGAAACCACAAAGAGATAGTTTACACAGAATGGCTAAAAGAAAATAGTGACACCACCAAATGCTGCAAAGACGCATAGAAACTGGATCTTCAGTCATGACTGATAGGGATGAAAAATGGTATAACCACTTTGTAAATAATTTTGCCGTTAAATATGTAATTAACTACTGCATGATGCAACAGTTGTGTTCCTGTTACTCAGAAAATTTAAAGCTTAATGTGCTCATAAAATCTATCTGTCTATCTACACACACACACACACACACACACACACACATATGTATATATTTGTGGTGGCTCCAGTCATTGTGGTCCCATTTATGAGAAATTAAGTGAAGAAAGCAGTTTCATAAACAGATGATGATGCAGTAATTGAATATTTCTATACAAATATTATGAAATTTGATCCATTCTCACACCACATATGAAAATTGTTTCAAATCAGGTAACTTATCAAAATGTAAATCCTGAGCTCTGCACTGTGGTTTAGTGGATTAAACCACTGCCAGAATCCCATATGGCAACTGGTTCCCCACCTGCTTGCTCCAATTCCTGTCCAGCTCCCTGCTAATGCAGGGAGCAGATGGCCCAAGTGCTTAGGCCCCTACCTCCATGTGGGAGACCCAGAAGAAGCTCCAGGGTTCTGGCTTTGACTTGGCCCAACACCAGATGTTTCTGCCATTTGGATAATCATTTGGATAATGAACAAGCAGATAGAAGTTCTCTCTCTCTCTCTCTCTCTCTCTCTCTTTCTCTCTCTTCCTCTCTCCCTCTGTGTAACTCTCCCTTTGAAATAAATAAGAAATAAATCTTTGACTCTTAGACCTATCAGTGTGATCAATTGTGAGCTGAAATTGATCACTTGGACTAGTGAGATGGCCTTGGTACATGCCACCTTGATGGGATTGTACTGGAATTCCCTGGCCTGTTTCTAACTCCATCATTTGGGGCAGTTCCAATTAATGAAAGATCTCTGTGAGTGAGATCCCAGTGGAACGAATGGGGCCATCAAAGAAGGAGGTACCTTTCTCTGAAGGGAGGAGAGAACCTCCGCTTTGACTATGACCCTGTTGGAATAAGCCTCAGCAACTCATGACTAGAGCCTAGGGAGATTACTGAGGCCATAAAGAAGAGTGTCAAATTGTTAAATCAACTTCAGGAGTCACTGTGTACTTAGGTCTCATGTGGGATCTGTCCTTAATGTGTTGTCCAATGTGAAGTAATGCTATAACTAGCACTGAAACAGTATTTTACACTTTGTGTTTCTGTGTGGGTGCAAACTGATGAAATCTTTACTTAGTATATACTGAATCAATCTTCTGTATATAGATAATTAAAAATGAAAAAAAAAATCTTGGTGTTAAATTGGAAATTGCCTAGAAAATTAATCAATTTTTTAAAAAAAATATATCATGTAGGATCTCTGTCCTTAATGTGCTATACATTGTGAATTAATACTATAACTAGTACTCCAACAGTATTTTTCACTTTGTGTTGCTATGTGAGGGCAAACTGTTGAAATCTTTACTTAATATATAGTAAACTGATCTTCTGTATATAAAGAGAATTGAAAATGAATCTTGATGTGAAGCAAGGGGAGAGGGAGTGGGAAAGGGGAGGGTTGCGGGTGGGGGGGAAGTTATAGGGGGGGAAGCCATTGTAATCTATAAGCTGTATTTTGGAAATTTATATTCTTTAAATAAAAGCGTTATAAAAAATAAAAAAAAGAAAAAAAAAAAAAAAAAAAAAAAAAAAAAAGAAATAAATCTTAAAAATATTTAAATCTGAAAGTTATAAAATCCTAGAATAAAACCAGAGAGAACCTTGTGACCTTGAGTTAGGCAAACATTTTAGAAACTACACAAAAGACACAGTCTATTAAAGAATAAATTGATATATTTGACTTCATCAAAATTTCAAAACTACTGCTCTTTGAAAGGTCTTAAAGGACATAAAAGACAAGCCACACAGAATGGGAGATCTCTGAAAATCATGTAACTAATAAATAACTTGTATCCAGAATATATAAAGAAATATCAAAGCTCAATAGTGGGACACAAACAACCTGATAGAAAAATCAGCAAAACATTTGTATAGAATTCACCAAAGAAGATGTACAAATAACAAGTTAGGGTGTGAAAAGATATTCAATATTATTTAGCAAAATAAAAATGCAAACTAAATTACAATGAGGTGCCACTACAAACCAATTAAAATAGCAGCTTTAAAAAAGTTTGACAATAGAGAATGTTGTTAAGGACATGCAAGAACTGGAGCTCCAAAACATTACTAGTGTGAATACAAAATGATACATAAATTTTAGAAAATATTTTCATGATTTGATAAAAAGGTAAACCTAGACTTAACATCAGACCAAACAAAGCTCTCAGCTCTTAGGTATTTAAGCAAAGAAAAAAAAATACTTCACAAGTTTGTGGGAAAAATGCAATGAAAAGATAGTTTTATTTTAGTACAAAAAAGTTTTAAATCCATGCATAGTTTCTTTTTTTAAGATTTATTTTATTTATTTGAAAGACAGAGTACCAGAGAGAGGTAGAGCCAGAAATAGAGAAATCTTCCATTCGCTGGTTCAATCCCCAAATGACTGCAGTGGCCAGAGCTTGATTATGTACATCGTGGTGGACAGAATGACGACTAGTCACAGAGGCATTTTTAAGTTTGCTTTTCTGGAAGTTTTCACAAGGAATCCCAAAGTATACTTTTTAAAATCTCTTGAGGCAAAAAACCCAAGCCAAGAACTCTCTACTGGATTTTACCTGCCATATTCCACTCATAGATTTAGGCGAATCCCCCCCTTCTTTTTTTTTAACTCCTCACAACATCATATGGTTCCTAAACCTGCCAAAAAGTGACCTTTTTGTATGCACTCTAAGCCTGGGAAATTTGTAAGCCAAGGAACCAGAATGGCTTTCCCAAGACAGGATTTATCAATATAGGCTCTGTAAAATCAGCATTACTTTGCTAAAATTGTCTGATCACATCTGATTTTTTTTTAGTGTATATTTATTTTATTTATTTTTTTATAACGCTTTTATTTAAAGAATATAATTTTCAAAAAACAGCTTATAGATTACAATGGCTTCCTCCCCCACAACTTCCCTCCCACCCGCAACCCTCCCCTTTCCCACTCCCTCTCCCCTTGCCTCACATCAAGATTCATTTTCAATTCTCTTTATATACAGAAGATCAGTTTACTATATATTAATTAAAGATTTCAACAGTTTGCCCTCACATAGCAACACAAAATGAACAATACTGTTGGAGTACTACTTATAGTATTAATTCACAATGTATAGCACATTAAGGACAGAGAACCTACATGATATATTTTTTTAAATTGATTAATTTTCTATGCAATTTCCAATTTAACATCAAGATTTTTTTCATTTTTAATTATCTATATACAGAAGATCGATTCAGTATATACTAAGTAAAGATTTCATCAGTTTGCACCCACACAGAAACATAATGTGTAAAATACTGTTTCAGTGCTAGTTATAGCATTACTTCACATTGGAGAACACATTAAGGACAGATCCCACATGAGACGTAAGTACACAGTGACTCCTGAAGGTGATTTAACAATTTGACACTCTTGTTTATGGCGTCAGTAATCTCCCTAGGCCCTAGTCATGAGTTGCCGAGGCTATGGAAGCCTTTAGGGTTCACCGACTTCAATCTTATTCCAACAGGGTCATAGTCAAAGTGGAGGTTCTCTCCTCCCTTCAGAGAAAGGCACCTCCCTCCTTGATGGCCCCATTCATTCCACTGGGATCTCACTCACAGAGATCTTCCACTTAGGTCTTCTTTTTTTTTTCCAGAGTGTCTTGGCTTTCCATGCCTAGAATATTCTCATGGGCTCTTGAGCCATATCCGAATGCCTTAATGGCTGATTCTGAGGCCAGCCTGCTGTTTAGGACATCTGCCATTCTATGAGTCTGCTGTGTATCTCGCTTCCCATGTTGGATCATTCTCTCCCTTTCTGGTCCTGTTTGTATTGGTAGAAACTAGTGTTGTTTGTGTGTTCCCTTTGACTCTTAGACCTTTCAGTGTGATCAATTGTGAACTAAAATTGTTTACTTGGGCCATTGAGATGGCATTGGTATATGTCATCTTGATTGGGTTGTATTGGGGTCCCCTGGCATGTTTCT
This sequence comes from Sylvilagus floridanus, assembly GCA_949820135.1. Lineage (NCBI taxonomy): Eukaryota > Metazoa > Chordata > Mammalia > Lagomorpha > Leporidae > Sylvilagus > Sylvilagus floridanus. The sequence goes on from OX463223.1 coordinate 87,034,962, forward strand.
AACTCCATGATTTGGTGCTAGTCCAATTGAGTTTGTCTCAAATTGTACCTATCTTCCCTTTCTTTTTCCCTCTCTCAGAGGTGACCGGGATCACTTTTCAGTTAAACTTTAAACACCTAAGGCTAATTGTGTGTTAGTTGCAGAGTTCAACCATTGGTACTAGCACAAAAACAAGCATCAAAGAGAGATACTAAGATGGGTAAAGATTTACATTGTACATCAACAGTCCAGACAAGAGCTGATCAAGTCTTATTTTCTCATAGTGTTCATTTCATTTCAACAGATTTCCCTTTTGGTGTTCAGTTAGTCGTCGCCAATCAGGGAAAACAGATGGTATTTGTCTCTTTGGGACTGGCTTATTTCACTCAGTATGATGTTTTCTAGATTCTTCCATTTTGTCGCAAATGACGGGATTTCGTTGTTTTTGACTGCTGTATAGTATTCTGTAGAGTACATATCCCATAATTTCCTAATCCAGTCTACTGTTGATGGGGATTTGGGTTGGTTCCAGGTCTTAGCTATTGTGAATTGGGCTGCAATAAACATTAGTGTGCAGACGGCTTTTTTGTTTGCCAGTTTAATTTCTTTTGGGTAAATTCCAAGTAGTGGGATGGCTGGGTTGTATGGTAGGGTTATATTCATGTTTCTGAGGAATCTCCAGACTGACTTCCATAGTGCCTTAACCAGTTTGCATTCCTACCAACAGTGCGTGAATGTCCCTTTTTCCCCACATCCTCTCCAGCATCTATTATTGGTAGATTTCTGAATGTGAGCCATTCTAACTGGGGTGAGGTGAAACCTCATTGTGGTCTTGATTTGCATTTCCCTGATTGCTAGTGATCTTGAACATTTTCTCATGTGTCTGTTGGCCATTTGGATTTCCTCTTTGGAGAAATGTCTATTGAGGTCCTTGGCCCATCTCTTAAGTGGATTGTTTGTTTTGATGTTGTGGCGTTTCTTGATTTCTTTGTATATTCTGGTTATCAGCCCTTTATCTGTTGCATAGTTTGCAAATATTTTTTCCCATTCTGTTGGTTTCCTATTCACTTTCTTGACTGTTTCTTTTGCAGTACAGAAACTTCTCAATTTGATGCAGTCCCAGTAGTTAATTTTGGTTTTGAGTGCCTGTGCCTTTGGGGTATTTTCCAAGAAGTCTTTGCCAGTACCTATATCTTGCAGGGTTTCTCCTATGCTCTCTAATAATTTGATGGTGTCGGGTCATAGGTTTAGGTTTTTAATCCATGTTGAGTGAATTTTTGTGTAAGGTGTAAAGTAGGGATCTTGCTTCATGCTTTTGCACGTGGAAATCCAGTTTTCCCAGCACCATTTATTAAATAGACTGTCTTTACTCCAGGGGTTGGTTTTGGATCCTTGATCAAATATAAGTTGGCTGTAGATGTTTGGATTGATTTCAGGTGTTTCTATTCTGTTCCATTGGTCTATCCATCTGTTTCTGTACCAGTACCATGCTGTTTTGATAACAACTGCTTTGTAGTATGTCCTGAAATCTGGTATTGTGATTCCTCCAGCTTTGTTTTTGTTGTACAAGATTGCTTTAGCTATTCGAGGTCTCCTGTGCTTCCATATGAATCTCAGCATCATTTTTTCCAGATCTGAGAAGAATGCCTTTGGTATCTTGATTGGTATTGCATTGAACCTGTAAATTGCTTTTGGGAGAATGGACATTTTGATGATACTGATTCTTCCAATCCATGAGCATGGAAGATTTTTCCATTTTTTGGTATCCTCTTCTATTTCTTTCTTTAAGGTTTTGTAATTTTCATCATAGAGATCTTTAACATCCTTAGTTAGGTTTATTCCAAGGTATTTGATTGTTTTTTTAGCTATTGTGAATGGGGTTGATCTTAGAAGTTCTTCCTCAGCTATGACATTGCTTGTGTATACAAAGGCTGTTGATTTTTGTGCATTGATTTTATATCCTGCTACTTTGCCAAACTCTTCTATGAGTTCCAATATTCTCTTAGCAGAGTTCTTTGGATCCCCTAAATAAAGTATCATATCATCTGCAAAGAGGGATAGTTTGAGTTCTTCTTTCCCTATTTGTATCCCTTTGATTTCTTTTTCTTGCCTAATAGCTCTGGCTAAGACTTCCAGCACTATGTTGAATAACAGTGGTGAGAGTGGGCATCCCTGTCTGGTGCCCGATCTCAGTGGGAATGCTTCCACTTTTCCCCGTTCAGTAGGATACTGGCTGTATGTTTTTCATAAATTGCTTTGATTATATTGAGGAATGTTCCTTCTATACCCAGTTTGCTTAGGGTTTTCATCATGAAAGGGTGTTGTATTTTATCGAATGCTTTCTCTGTGTCTAGTGAGATGATCATATGGTTTTTCTTCTGCAGTCTGTTAATGTGGTGTATCACGTTGATTGTTTTGCGCACATTGAACCATCCCTGCATACCAGGGATAAATCCCACTTGGTCTGGGTGGATGATCTTTCTGATGTGTTGTTGGATTCTATTGGCCAAGATTTTATTGAGGATTTTTGCGTCTATGTTCATCAGGGATATTGGTCTGTAATTCTCTTTCAATGCTGCATCTTTTTCCGGTTTAGGAATTAAGGTGATGCTGGCTTCATAGAAGGAATTTGGGAGAATTCCCTCTTTTTCGATTGTTCTGAATAGTTTGAAAAGGATTGGAGTTATTTGTTCTTTAAATGTCTGGTAGAATTCAGCAGTGAATCCGTCTGGTCCTGGGCTTTTCTTTGTTGGGAGTGCCTTTATTACTGATTCAATTTATATCTCAGTTATGGGTCTGTTTAGGTTTTCTATGTCTTCCTGGTTCAGTTTAGGTAGGTTGTATGTGTCCAGGAATCTATCCATTTCTGATAAGTTTCCCTGTTTGCTGGCATACAAGTCCTTGTAGTAATTTCTAATGATTCTTTTGATTTCTGTGATGTCTGTTGTTATGTTTCCTTTTTCATCGGTGATTTTATTGATTTGCGTCTTTTCTCTTCTTTTTTTTGTTAGCTGGGCCAATGGGGTGTCAATCTTGTTTATTTTTTCATAAAACGAGCTCCTTGTTTGGCTGATTTTTTTGTAATTTTTTTTGGATTCAATCCTGTTGATTTCTTCTCTGATTTTAATTATTTCTCTTCTCCTACTAGCTTTGGGTTTGGTTTGCTGTTGATTTTCTAGATCTTTGAGATGTATTGTGAGCTCATCTATTTGGTTCCTTTCCAGTTTCTTGATGTAGGCACCTATTGATATAAACTTTCCTCTTAACACTGCTTTTGCTGTATCCCACATATTTTGGTATGATGTTCTGTTATCCTCATTTACTTCCAGGAAATTTTTGATTTCTCTTTTCATTTCTTCTATGACCCATTGTTCGTTCAGGAGCATGTTGTTCAGTCTCCATGATTTTGCATGTGCTTTAGGGATTCCTGAGTTGCTAATTTCCAACTTCATTCCTTTATGGTCTGAGAAGTTGCATCGTATGATTCTAATTCTTTTGAATTTGCTCAGACTTGCTTTATGGCCTAGTATGTGGTCAATCCTAGAGAAGGTTCCATGTACTGCTGAGAAGAATGTAAATTGTTTCTCTGCAGGATGGAAAGTTCTGTAGATATCTGTTAGGTCCATTTGGGCTATGGTGTCATTTAAATCTACCGTATCCTTGTTGATCCTCTGTCTTGGTGATCTGTCTATCTCTGAGAGTGGAGTATTGAAGTCCCCCAGTACTATTGTGTTGGGGTCTAAGTCTCCCTTTAGGTCCCTTAGCAAATCTTTCAAGTAAACCGGCGCCTTGTAATTAGGTGCATATACATTGATAATTGTTATATCTTCCTGTTGAATGGATCCCTTAATCATTATATGGTCCTTCTTTGTCTCTCCTAATAGATTTTGTTATATATGTTATGTGATATTAAGATGGCTACGCCCGCTTTTTTTTCGTTTCTGCTGGCGTGCTATATCTTTTTCCAACCTTTCACTTTCAGTTTGTATGGATCTTTGCTACAAAGATGAGTTTCTTGTAAGCAGCAAATAGATGGGTTTTGTTTCCTGACTCAGTCTTCCAATCGGTGTCTTTTGACTGGGCAATTCAAACCATTCACGTTCAATGTGACTATTGATAAGTAGTCATTTTGCCCTGCCATTTGCCAAAGATAGTTTCTTATATATGCTTTGAGTTTCCTGTGATCTTTTGCTGTGAGGTTTCCTTCCTTTAGCTGTGTTGACTGTGTTTCTGTGTTTCTGTGTGTAGTACATCTTTCAGGATCCTTTGTAAGGGTGGACGAGTGGCTACAAATTCTTTCAGTTTCTGTTTGCTGTGAAAGGTCTTTAGTTCACCCTCAATTACAAATGAGAGCTTTGCAGGATATAATATTCTGGGCTGACAGTTTTTCTCTCTTAGTACCTGGGCTATGTCTCGCCATTCCCTCCTAGCTTGCAGGGTTTCTGTTGAGAAGTCAGCTGTGAGCCTAATTGGAGATCCTCTGAAAGTAATCTGACGTTTCTCTCTTGCACATTTTAGGATCTTTTCTTTTTGTTTCACTGTGGTGAATTTTATTACAACATGCCGTGGTGAGGTTCTCTTTTGGTCATGCTTATTAGGGGTTCTATGGGCTTCCTGTACTAGGATTTCTCTGTCCTTCTCCAAGCCTGGAAAGTTCTCTGCTAGTATCTCTCTAAAAATGCCTTCTAATCCTTTCTCTCTCTCCATGCCTTCAGGGATTCCTAGAACTCGAATGTTGGGTTTTTTAATAGTATCCTGTAGATTTCCAACAATATTTTTTAGATTTCTAATTTCCTCTTCTTTTCTTTGGTTTGACTGTGTATTTTCCTGTGCTCTGTCCTCTAAGTCTGATATTCTCTCTTCTGTTTCGCTGACTCTGTTTTTAAGGCATTCCAAAGTGGTAGTGACTTGATCTATGGAGTTCTTCAGTTCTGATTGGCTTCTCTTCACTATTAGACTTTCCTGTTCTACTAATTCCTGCATCGTATTCTGGTTCTTCCTTAGAGTTTCATTTTCCCAGGAGACATTTTCTATCTTGTCCAGTAAGGATTTCTGTAGTTCAAGAATTTGCTTTTGAAGACTTCTAAATGATCTTATCATGAATTTTTTGAAATCCATATCTTGCATTTCTTCTATCTTGTCGTCTTCATATTCTTGGCTTCGGGTGTTTTGTTCATTTGGAGGTATCATTATGTGTTCATTATTCTTGTTTCCTTGACTTCTGTGTTTGTTGTTTCGCATTTTGGAGGGATTCTTTTAATTCTTCCCTTACCGTGATTTTTTTTTTCCTTGTTATACTATGGCTTTGTTAAGTGGGCTGCCTGCTTTTGGTGGAGCCTTGGAGGTTTGAGATGGGTGTAGCTTGAGGGTTCTGCTTAGTTCTTCAGGGTTAGTTGTGGTAGATCTCTATTTATTTATTTTTGTTATTTTTTTTTCTCTTCCCTCTGGAGGGAAGTAATACCATCCAGTTGCGCAGAGTTGATGATAGTTAGGTTCTAATCTCTGGCTTCTATGTGTATAGCGTCGCAGGTGCTTTTCAGGAAATTTTTTTTTTTCTTTTTCCCCCCTCTGGTAATTTGAGTCCTTTGGCTGGAGGGCTTTCCCCTGTATTAAGAGTGTATGGTTGCACCACTCTCGGTTAGCGCTAGATGGCAGCAGCACGTTGCCGCCGCCGTGCGCCGCCAGCACCGCGGGCGTCTCCGCGCTGCTGTCGCTACTGTAGTTCTTTAAGATCTTTAGGCCCGAATGTAAACAAAGAAAATGGCCGCTTCCTGGCGTCTCCGCACTGCTGTCGCTACCGTAGTTCTTTAAGATCTTTAGGCCCGAATGTAAACAAAGAAAATGGCCGCTTCCTGGCGTCTCCGTGCTGCTGTCGCTACCATAGTTCTTTAAGATCTTTAGGCCCAAATGTAAACAAAGAAAATGGCCGCTTCCCACCCTCTGCCGCTCCGATATGGGGGGGGGGGTGGAGGTGCTGTGGGCTCTTGTCTTATTTAGACTTTTAATTAGTTTCCCCCCGTTGCGCTCTCTTCCCGCGGGGTGTCCCACGCTCTGTTCCCTTTCACACTTCCACTCCCACTCAACCGTGCGCGTCCCGGTTTCCGTCCCAGGGCGGGTTGGGGGAGGGGTGGCGGCTGGCGCCGCGGGACTGGGCGGATGTCGTCTCACCTCGGTATCCAGGACTGATGTGTCCGAACTTTCATTAAATCATCCGTTGGTCTGACCTAACTGTCTGGCTCCCCTTGGGCTGAAGCGTGGGGCTCCAGGTGCGCTCCACACGGGTCGCCCACGCCTTCCCCGTCGGCAGCCCGCGGGATCCCTGATCACATCTGATTTTTATAAGTCATTCTCAAACATTATATTCTAGTCAATGCCTCGATTATATGACCAATGTTTCCAATTATGTCTTGTTACAAAGAAGACAGCTTTCGTGTGGGTGCTGTGGTGTAGCAGGCTAAGCTTCTGTCTGTGATGCTGGCATCACATATGGGCACCAGTTTGTGTCCTGGCTGTTCCTCTTCCAATCCAGCTCCCTGCTAATGCACCTGGGAAAGCAGAGGAAGATGATTCAGGTGTTTGGGCCCCTGCATACACATGGGAGTCCTGGAAGAAACCCCTAGCTCCTGGCTTCAGATCAGCTCAGCTTTGGCCATTGCGACCATTTGGGAATTTGGGGAGTGAGCCAGCAGACGGAAGACTTTGCTGTATCTCCCTCTCTCTGTAACTCTACCTCTAAAATAAATAAACACAATATTTAAAAAACAAATACACAGCTTCCTTTTGAACCTATGCAAATAACTGCATTACAATGAAACTGAGATTATTCAAAAAGTTTCAAAATTATGGAGAGAGTGGGAATAAGAGAGGGAGGAGATGTACAGTTTGGGATATGTTCAGTCAGACTTGCCCCTTACAGTAGAGTTAGAAATGTGCCAGGGGATTCCAATTCAATCCTATCAAGTTGGCATGTACCAATGCCATCTCACTAGCCAAAGTGATCAGTTTCAGTTCATAATTGATCAAAACGAAAGGATTAAGTGTCAAAGGAATCACCTAAACAAGACTAGTGTCTGCTAATACTAACTGATATAATTAAAAAAGAGAGAATGATCCAAAGTGGGAAGCGAGATACACAGCAGACACATAGAATGGCAGATGTCCTAAACAGCACTCTGGCCTCAGAATCAGCCCTTAAGACTTTGGATCTGCCTAAAATGACCATGAGCATATTTTAGGCATGGAAAGCTGACACTCTGGCAGAAAAAAGAGTACCTAAATGAAAGATCTCTGCAAGTGAGATCCCAGTGGAAAAATGGGCCATCAAAGAAGGAAGCACCTTTCTCTGAAGGGAGGAGAGAACTTCCACTTTGACTGTGGCCTTGTCTAAAGAATATCAGAGTTGGTGAACTCAAGAGGATTCCATAGCCTTGGCAACACATGACAAGAGCCTAGGGGATTACTGATGCCATAAACAAGAGTGTCAATTGTTAACTCAACAACAGGAGCCACTGTGCACTTACTCCCCATATAGGACCTCTGTCCTTAATGTGTTGTACAGTGTGAATTAATGCTATAACTAATACTTCAACAGTACTTTACATTGTGTTTCTATGTGGGTGAAAACTGTTGAAATCTTTACTTAACACATACTAAATTGATCTTCTGTATATAAAGAGAATTGAAAATGAATCTTGATGTGAATGGAATGGAAGAGAGAGCAGGAGATGGGAGTGTTGTGGGTGGGAGGCAAGTTATGGGGGGGAAAGCCACTGTAATCCAAAAGTTGTACTTTGGAAACTTATATGTATTAAATACAAGTAAAAAAATGAAAATAGAAGTTGTAGATATATTTAATAATTACATCATAATCTTTAAGGAGGAAAAAATTGCAAATCATAATTGTATTTTTACTTATTGTAGAATTCTGATTTAATAAAAATATTATGTAACAATCTTTTTGTTTTATGACCTAGAATTTGATTAACTTACCAACTCAAAAAGAGATATAATCCTTTTCTAACTCTATAAGTGTCAGTGATAATTTTTGTCCTAAAACTAAGAAAGGATAACTATTTTGTCAGACATTTCAGTTATAATGAGAACAAGAGGTTTGCTACTGTGAGTACCTTAAATAAAATATCATTTTTCCCCCAAAATATCTGGATAGGTGTTTCCTAATGTCCTATATGCCAGACTAGTAACTAGCAACAACACTGAATTAAAGCTCTTGGAAAATGCATGTGGAGTCATGTCATTCCCAGTAACAAATCCGTATGGGATAAGATTGAGTGTATCATGAAGAACAAAATTTACAAAGAATAGTTGATGAAATTTTTAAAGATTTCTTGGGCAAATGAGTTTATGTTACCTTTTCTTGACAGATTGAAATGCCTGGTACAATACTGAAGAGAGAGTAGATATCCTTACCTTTATATAAAAATTATATCCTTATAAATACATTAAGAGTTTTATACTCTGCAAAATAACACATTTAATAAATGTTATATGCATTCAAGATGGCATTGGAATGTCTGTTTAACATAGATTTTGTTGAATGGATTTTTTTTGTGGCAGCTCTATCAATATTTTCTTCATGTATTTTGAAGTTTTGCTATTAGGAGAATTCACATTGGGCCAGTGTTATGGGTTATGGCAGACCTAAAACATCAGCATTCCATATTCAAGCACCAGTTCTAGTACCAGGAGCTTTGCTTCTGATCCAGCTCCCCACTAAAGTAAGTGGGAAGGAAGCAAATGATGGTCCAAGTACTTGGGCACTGCCATCCTTGGAGGACACCAGATGGAGTTCTGGGGTTCAGCCAGGAGGATGTGGGCCCCCATGGCTTGGGACTCCAACAGCCATGAGCCTATGCACCAGTGCTGGAAAGTGAGGAGAAACCATACCGCAGCAGCCCAAGCCACTGGCAAAAAAAAATGGCAAGAAGAACCTAGAGGGAACCAGTCTTGGAACCCTGAGGGGGAAAGTTCACCAGCCAAACTAGAGGAGGAAAAAAAAAGGACGGGACAGACATATTTTTCTCTCCCTGATCATTTTAAAAGCCTGTTACAAGTACTGTAACAAGCCTATAGAACAGATGCCATTTTGGACATACTTAACAGCTGCACCAGCCCATGTCTGCACCTGGAAACCAGCCGAGTAGAGACTCCTGATTTTGATGTGGACAACGAACAGGTGGCTAGGAGCATGTGAATGTATGAAGCTTCTGAAATGGGACACAAAAAAAACCTGAGAGTGTGTGGTCAAACTCACAGTATGACTGGGACTTCGAACAGTCTCAGTGAGAGACACCACAAGCTTGTGGGTTTCTGGTTATCTGGTGAGAAACAAGGACAGTGAATCTGAACTTACACTGAGTACTGCACAGATTCTTTGCTCCTTGGGACAGAGTGGACGAATATTATATCCAATGGGGCTAGTAGTCAGGCATAGGTCTCCATCGAGGAGAGGACCTCAGCTGAGCAGAATATACCTCACTTCTGATTAAGAGAGAGAGAGAGAGAAAGAGAGAGATTCACCATACCAAACCTGGGTGCATCACCCTAGGCATGACTCTAACACTGGAGAACTGAACTGAGCTCCCTGGCCACACCCAACACAAGCCTGCAGAGATTCACCGAAAGGTGACATTCCAATTATCTACAGAGTCATACTACAATGATAAAAGCCACTACAGCAAAACAAAAACAAAAACAAAACAAAAGAAACCAATGGGTATCTCTGCAAATGCTGAACAACAAATGCACAAATCCAAGAAACAAGAGCAAGGAAGGCAACATGATGCCCCCAAAAGAACATGACACTACAATACTAGATTGTGAAAATGATTTGATAGAAGAAATGCAAAACATGAAAGAATGATCATAGTTGATAATAAGATTACATAGAAGCAATAAAAAGCAAATGCAGGAAATGCTAATCCATGGAGGACATGAAAGAAAATCTCTCCCATGAAATTGAGATCCCAAAGAGGAATCAAAATGAAATGAAGAATTTAATAGAACAAAAAATTGCAATGATGAGCTCTGAAAACATAATTAGAGAAGCAGAAGAGAGAATATCAGACCTAGAAGACAAAGCACAGGAAAGTATACAGTCAAACCAAAACAAGAAGAGGAAATTATAAAACTAAAAAAACAAAACCCTTTTGGGAATCTACAGAAAATTATATATATATATATATATATATATATATATATATATATATATATATATAAACAACATACTAGGAGTTCCTGGATGTATGGAGAGAGAGAAGGGATTAGGAAGCCTCTTCAGTGAAATAATAGCAGAAAACTTCCCAGGTTTGGAGAAAGAAAAAAACATTCAAGTATAGGAAGCACACAGAACTCCCAATAGACACAACCAGAAAAGATGTTCGCCATGACACACTGGAATCAAACTCACCACAGTGAACCATAAAGAGAATATTCTAAAATGTGCATGAGAGAAATGCCAGAGGATCTCAAACTAGACTCACAGCAGACTCTCACCAGAGACCTCACAGGCGAGGAGAGAATGGCGAGACATAGTCCAAGTCTTAAGAGAAAAAAAAATGTCATCACAGAATATTAGACCCTGCAAAGCTCCCACTGGTGAATGAAGGTAAAACAAAGACCTTCTATAACAATCAGAATTTGAGAAAATTTGTAATCATCCATCCAACCCCGCAAAGAATGCTCAAGGGTATTCCACACACAGAAAACACAGAAACATGGTCCTCACTACAAAAGAAGGTAGAGGAAAAAATCTCTCATTAAAAGATCAAAGGAAGTTCAAAGTATAAATTAGGAATATATTTGACCTAACAATTTGACACTCTTGTTTATGGCGTCAGTAATCTCATGAGGGATCTGTCCTTAATGTGTTACCAATGTGAAATAATGCTATTACTAGTACTGAAACAGTATTTTTACACTTTGTGTTTCTATGTGGGTGCAAACTGATGAAATCTTTACATAGTATATACTGAATCGATCTTCTGTATATAAAGATAATTGGAAATGATTAAAAAATCTTGGTGTTAAATTGGAAATTGCATAGATAATTAATCAATTCTTTTAAAAAATCATGTAGGATCTCTGTCCTTAATGTGCCGTACATTGTGAATTAATACTATAACTAGTACTCCAACAGTATTTTCACTTTGTGTCTCTATGTCAGGGAAAACTGTTGAAATCTTTACGTAATATATACTAAACTGATCTTCTGTGTATAAAGAGAATTGAAAATGAGTCTTGACGTGAATGGAAGGGGAGAGGGAGCGGGAAAGGGGAGGGTAGTGGGAGGGAGGGAAGTTCTGGGGGGGGGAACCATTGTAATCCATAAGCTGTACTTTGGAAATTTATATTCCTTAAATAAAAGCTATAAAAAATAAAAAAAATAAAAAAAGGAATATATTTGGAAAAATGACTGGACAAAGTCATCACTCATCAATAATCACCTTGAATGTAAAAGGACTTCCAGTTAAAAGACACAGACTGGCCAAATGGATCAAAAAATGAAACACATCTATTTGCTGCCTACAAGAAACACATTTCACCAACAAAGATACATGAAGACTGAAAGTGAAAGGATGGAAAATTATATTCTATGCTAACAGAAACCAAAAAGAACTGGCTTAGCCATCCCAATACCAGACAAAATAGACTTTAACACAAAAACTATTAAAAGTGACAAAGACAGGAACTACATAGTGATTAAGGGATCAATTCAACAGAAAGATTCAACTATTATAAACTTATACGTACCCAATTATGGGTCACCTGGCCATTTAGAAGAAATGTTAAGAGATTTAAAGGGACACTTAGTTAGACTCCAATACAACGGTATTGATTGACTTCAATACTCCACTATCAGCAATGAACAGATCAACCAGACAGAAAGTCAACAAGGAAACAGCAGATTCAATCAACACCATAGACCAAATGGACGTAACAGAAACCTACAGAGCTTTCCACGTTCAGTTGCAGAATACACATTCTTCTCAGTAGTTCATGGAACCTTCTCTAGGATTGATCACATGTTAGGCCACAAAGCAAGTCTCAGCAAATTCAAAAAATTTGGGCCAGCGCTGTGGCTCACTTGGTTAATCCTCCACCTGTGGTGCCGGCATCTCATATGGGAGCCTGTTCTAGTACCGGTTGCTCCTCTTCCAGTCCAGCGCTCTGCTGTGGCCCAGGAAGGCAGTGGATGATGGCCCAAGTACTTGGGCACCTGCACCCGCATGGGATACCAGGAAGAAGCACCTGGCTCCTGACTTTGGATTGGCATAGATCCGGCCATAGCGGCCATTTGTGGGGGGAAGCAACAGAAGGAATACCTTCCTTTCTGCTTCTTTTTCTCACTGTCTAACACTATTTGTCAAATAAATAAAAAAATTCAAAATAATACCATGCATCTATTCAGACCAAAATGGAATGAAGCTGGAAATCAACAACTTAGGAATCTCTAGAGCATATGCAAACACATGGTGACTGAACAACATGCCCCTGAATGAATAGTAGGTCACGGAAGAAATCAAAAGAGAAATCAAAAACCTTCTGGAAACAAATGAAGATGTCAACACAACATATCAAAACATGGGATACAGCAAAAGCAGTGTTAATAGGAAAGTCTATAGCAACAGGTGCCTACATCAAGAAATTGGAAAGGCACCACATGAATGAGCTATCAATGCATCTCAATGATCTAAAAAGACAACAGCTAACCAAACCCAAAACTAGTAAGAGAAAAGAAATAATTAAAATGAGAAGAAATCAATAAAATTGAATTAAAAGAAATACAGAAGATCACCAAAATGAAGTGCTGGATTTTGAACAAACAAACAAAATTGACACACCATTGGCCCAACCAACCAAAAAAAAGAGAGATAAGACCCAAATCAATAAAATTAGAGATGAAAAAGGGGATGTAACAACAGACACTACAGAAATAAAAAAAATCAGAAATTATTACAAAGGGTTGTATGCCAAGAAACTAGCAGAAATAGACAGATTCCTAGACACATACAACCTACCCAAATTGATCCGTGAAGACATAGAAAACCCAAATAGACCCATAAACAAGACAAAATTTGAATCAGCACTAAAGGCCCTCCCAAGAAAAAAAAGCCCAGGACTAGATGGTTTCACTGCTGAATTCTATGAGACATTGAAAGAAGTACTTAAATACTTCTCAAGTTACTCAAAACAATGGAAAGAGAGGGAATCCTCCCAAATTCTTTATATGAAACCAGCATCACCTTAATTCCCAAACCTCTCTTTCCAGTGCTAGTGGAGAGGAGACTCTCAGCAGCGGGGGTCCCGACACGTGGGGGCCCGTGCCCTCCACGTAGATCCACCATGTCCCTCCAATTCTGGAAGAGCTTCCTCTGCCATTTTCTCCCAAACTTCTCTATGAGACTACAGCATCTGTAGTTTTAACTAACCATATTTTCCTGGACTATCAGCAAGCTCCCCGCTTTCTCCGATATCTTGGAACTTCATAGCTAAACTCCATACAATTTTATTTATTTATTTTTTTAATATAAAGCTTTTATTTAAAGAATATAAATTTCCAAAGTACAGCTTATGGATTACAATGGCTCCCCCCACCCACAACTTCCCTCCCTCCCACTACCCTCCCCTTTCCCGCTCCCTCTCCCCTTTTGTTCACATCAAGATTCATTTTCAAATCTGTTTATACACAGAAGATCAATTTAGTACATATTACGTAAAGATTTCAACAGTTTGCCCTCACATAGAGACACAAAATGAAAATACTGTTGGAGTACTAGTTATACTATTAATTCACAATATACAGCACATTAAGGACAGAGATCCTACATGATTTTTTTTAAAGAAATGATTAATTATCTATGCAATTTCCAGTTTAACACCAAGATTTTTTAATCATTTCCAATTATCTTTTTATAAAGAAGATCAATTCAATATATACTATGTAAAGATTTCATCAGTTTGCACCCACTCAGAAACACAAAGTGTAAAAATACTGTTTCAGTACTAGTAATAGCACTATTTCACATTGGATAACACATTAAGGACAGATCCCTCATGAGAAGTAAGTACACAGTGACTCCTGATGTTGATTTAACAATTTGACACTCTTGTTTATGGCATCAGTAATCTCCCTAGGCTCTAGTCATGAGTTGCCGAGGCTATGGAAGCCTTTAGGGTTCGCCGACTTCGATCTTATTCCAACAGGGTCATAGTCAAAGTGGAAGTTCTCTCCTCCCTTCAGAGAAAGGTACCTCCTTCTTTGATGGCCCCGTTCTTTCCACTGGGATCTCACTCGCAGAGATCTTTCATTTAGGTCTTCTTTTTTTTTTTTTTGTTTTTCAGAGTGTCTTAGCTTTCCATGCCTAAAATATTCTCATGTGCTCTTGAGCCAGATCCGAATGCCTTAAGGGCTGATTCTGAGGCCAGAGTGCTATTTAGGACATCTGCCATTCTATGAGTCTGCTGTGTATCCTGCTTCCCATGTTGGATCATTCTCTCCCTTTTTCATTCTATCAGTTAGTATTAGCAGACACTAGTCTTGTTTGTGTGATCCCTTTGACTCTCAGACCCATCAGTGTGATCAATTGTGAGCTGAAATTGATCACTTGGACTAATGAGATGGCCTTGGTACATGCCACCTTGATGGGATTGTATTGGAATCCCCTGGCACAATTCTAACTCTATCATTTGGGGCAGTTCCGATTGAGCATGTCCCAAATTTTACATCTCCTACCTCTCTTATTCCCACTCTTATATTTCACAGGGATCACTTTTCAGTTAAAATTTAAACACCTAAGTATAATTGTGTGTTAATTACAGAGTTCAACCACTAGTACTAGGATAAAAAAAAAATACTACCATGGATAAAGTATTACATTGTACAACAACAGTCAGCACAAGAGCTGATCAAGTCACTGTTTCTCATAGTGTCCATTTCACTTCAACAGGTTTCCCCTTTGGTGCTCAGTTAGTCGTCGCCAATCAAGGGAAACAAATGATATTTGTCTCTTTGGGACTGACTTAATTCACTCAGCATGATGTTTTCCAGATTCCTCCATTTTGTTGCAAGTGACCGGATTTCATTGTTTTTGACTGCTGTATAGTATTCTGTAGAGTACATATCCCATAATTTCCTAATCCAGTCTACTGTTGATGGGCATTTGGGTTGGTTCCAAGTCTTAGCTATTGTGAATTGAGCCGCAATAAACATTACTGTGCAGACGGCTTTGTTGTTTGCCCATTTAATTTCCTTTGGGTAAATTCCAAGGAGTGGAATGGCTGGGTTGAATGGTAGGGTTATATCCATGTTTCTGAGGAATCTCCAAACTGGCTTCCATAGTGCCTTAACCAGTTTGCATTCCCACCAACAGTGGATTAGTGTCCCTTTTTCCCCACATCCTCTCCAGCATCTATTGTTGGTGGATTTCTGAATGTGAGCCATTCTCACCGGGGTGAGGTGAAACCTCATTGTGGTTTTGATTTGCATTTCCCTGATTGCTAGGGATCTTGAACATTTTTTCATGTGTCTGTTGGCCATTTGGATTTCCTCTTTTGAAAAATATCTATTGAGGTCCTTGGCCCATCTGTTAAGTGGGTTGTTTGTTTTGATGTTGTGGTATTTCTTAATTTCTTTGTAGATTCTGGTTATCAACCCTTTATCTGTTGCATAGTTTGCAAATATATTTTCCCATTCTGTTGGTTTCCTATTCACTTTCCTGACTGTTTCTTTTGCAGTACAGAAACTTTTCAATTTGATGCAATCCCAGTAGTTAATTTTGGTTTTAAGTGCCTTTGCTTCTGGGGTCTTTTCCAAGAAGTCTTTGCCAGTACCTATGTCTTGCAGGGTTTCTCCTATGCTCTCTAGTAATTTGATGGTGTCGGGTCGTAGATTTAAATTTTTAATCCTTGTTGAATGAATTTTTGTGTAAGGTGAAAGGTAGGGATCTTGCTTCATGGTTCTGCACATGGAAATCCAGTTTTCCCAGCACCATTTATTAAACAGACTGACCTTACTCCAGGGATTGGTTTTGGATCGTTGATCAAATATAAGTTGGCTGTAGATGTTTGGATTGATTTCTGGTGTTTCTATTCTGTTCCATTGGTCTATCCATCTGTTTCTGTACCAGTACCTTGCTGTTTTGATAACAACTGCCCTGTAGTATATCCTGAAATCTAGTATTGTGATGCCTCTGGCTTTGTTTTTGTTGTCCAAGATTGCTTTAGCTATTCGAGGTCTCCTGTGTCTCCATATGAATTTCAGCATCATTTTTTCCAGATCCGTGAAGAATGTCTTTGGTATATTGATTGGTATTGCATTGAATCTGTAAATTGCTTTTGGCAGAATGGACATTTTGATGATACTGATTCTTCCAATCCATGAGCATGGAAGATTTCTCCATTTTTTGGTATCCTCTTCTATTTCTTTCTTTAAGGTTTTGTAATTTTCATTGTAGAGATCTTTAATGCCCTTGGTTAAGTTTATTCCAAGGTATTTGATTGTTTTTGCAGCTATTGTGAATGGGATTGATCTTAGCAGTTCTTCTTCAGCCATGGCATTGCCTGTGTATACAAAGGCTGTTGATTTTTGTGCATTGATTTTATATCCTGCACTTTGCCCAACTCTTCTATGAGTTCCAATATTCTCTTAGTAGAATTCTTTGGGTCCCCTAAATAAAGAATCATGTTGTCTGCAAAGAGGGATAGTTTGAGTTCTTCCTTCCCAACTTGTATCCCTTTAATTTCTTTTTCTTGCCTAATAGCTCTGGCTAAGACTTCCAGCACTATATTGAATAGCAGTGGTGAGAGTGGGCATCCCTGTCTGGTACCAGATCTCAGTGGAAATGCTTCCAACTTTTCCCCATTCAATAGGATATTGGCCGTGGGTTTTTCATAAATTGCTTTGATTGTATTGAAGAATGTGCCTTTTATACCCAGTTTGCTTAGGGTTTTCATCATGAAAGGGTGTTGAATTTTATCGAATGCTTTCTGTGCGTCTAGTGAGATAATCATATGGTTTTTCTTCTGCTGTCTGTTAATGTGGTGTATCACGTTGATTGTTTTGCGAATATTGAACCATCCCTGAATTCCAGGGATGAATCCCACTTGGTCTGGGTGGATGATCTTTCTGATGTGTTGTTGCAGTCTATTGGCCAGAATTTTATTGAGGATTTTTGCGTCTATGTTCATCAGGGATATTGGTCTGTAATTCTCTTTCAATGCTGCATCTTTTTCTGGCTTAGGAATTAAGGTGATGCTGGCTTCATAGAAAGAATTTGGGAGAATTCCCTCTTTTTTGATTGTTCTGAATAGTTTGAGAAGAATTGGGGTTAGTTCTTCTTTAAATGTCTGGTAGAATTCAGCAGTGAATCCATCTGGTCCTGGGCTTTTCTTTGTTGGGAGGGCCTTTATTACTGATTCAATTTCTGACTCACTTATGGGTCTGTTTAGGTTTTCTATGTCTTCCTGGTTCAATTTAGGTAGGTTGCATGTGTCCAGGAATCTATCCATTTCTGATAGGTTTCCCTGTTTACTGGCATACAAGTCCTTGTAGTAATTTCTGATGATTCTTTTTATTTCTGTGGTGTCTGTTGTTACATTTCCTTTTTCATCTCTGATTTTACTGATTTGGGTCTTTTCTCTTCTTTTTTTAGTTAGTTGGGCCAATGGGGTGTCAATCTTGTTTATTTTTTCAAAAAACGAGCTCCTCGTTTGGCTGATTTTTTGTAATGTTTTTTTTGGATTCAATCCTGTTGATTTCTTCTCTGATTTTGATTATTTCTCTTTTTCTACTAGATTTGGGTCTAGTTTGCTGCTGATTTTCTAGATCCTTGAGATGCATTGAAAGCTCATCTATTTGGTGTCTTTCCAGTTTCTTGATGTAGGCACCTATTGATATAAACTTTCCTCTTAACACTGCTTTTGCTGTATCCCATAAGTTTTGGTATGTTGTGCTGTTATCCTCATTTACTTCCAGAAAATTTTTGATTTCTCTTTTGATTTCTTCAGTGACCCATTGTTCATTCAGGAGCATGTTGTTCAATCTCCATGTGTTTGCATATGCTCTAGGGATTCCTGAGTTGCTAATTTGCAACTTCAATCCCTTATGGTCTGAGAAGCTGCATGGTATGATTCTAATTCTTTTGAATTTGCTGAGACTTGCTTTATGGCCTAATATGTGATCAATCCTAGAGTAGGTTCCATGTACTGCTGAGAAGAATGTAAATGCTTTATGTGTAGGATGAAAAGTTCTGTAGATATCTGTTAGATCCATTTGGGCTATAGTGTTGTTTAAATCTCCTGTCTCCTTGTTGATCTTCTGTCCTGTCGATCTGTCAATATCTGTGAGTGGAGTATTGAAGTCCCCCAGTACTATTGTGTTGGGGTCTAAGTCTCCCTTTAAGTTTCTTAACAAATTTTTTAAATAAACCGGTGGCCTGTAATTAGGTGCATATACATTGAGAATTGTTATATCTTCCTGTAGTATTGATCCCTTAATCATTAAATAGTGCCCCTCTTTGTCTCTCTTAACAGTTTTTGTGTTAAAGTTTATGTAGTCCGATATTAAGATGGCTACACCCGCTCTTTTTTCATTTCTGTTGGCATGGTATATCTTGTTCCATCCTTTTATTTTCAGTCTGTATGGATCTTCGTTGGAAAGATGTGTTTCTTGTAAGCAGCAAATAGATGGCTTTTGTTCTTTAACCCAATCAGCCAATGTCTGTCTTTTAACAGGACAGTTTAGACCTTTAACGTTCAATGTGACTATTGATAAGTGGTAAGTTTGCCCTGCCATTTGCCAAAGATAATTTTTTAATGTATGCTTTGAATTCCCTGTGATCTTTTGCCGTGAGGTTCCCTTCGTTTACTTTCTTTCATGTTGATGGCCGTGTTTCTGTGTTTCTGTGTGTAACACATCTTTAAGTATCTTTTGCAGGGCTGGATGAGTGGCAACAAATTCTTTCAATTTTTGTTTGTTATGAAAGGTCTTTATTTCACCTTCATTCACAAATGAGAGCTCTGCAGGATATAATATTCTGGGCTGGCAGTTTTTCTCTCTAAATACTTGGGCTATGTCTCGCCATTCCCTTCTAGCTTGTAGGGTTTCTGTTGAGAAGTCAGTTGTGAGTAATTGGAGATCCTCTGAGAGTAATCTGCCGTTTCTCTCTTGCACATTTTAGGATCTTTTCTTTTTGTTTCACTGTGGTGAGTTTAATTAAAATATGTCGTGCAGAGGATCTCTTTTGGTCACGTTTATTAGGGGTTCTATGAGCTTCCTGGATTAGGATTTCTCTGTCTTTCTCCAAGCCTGGAAAATTTTCTGCTAGTATCTCCCTAAAAAGGCCTTCTAATCCTTTCTCCCTCTCCATACCTTCAGGCACACCTAGAGCCCGAATGTTGGGTTTTTTAATAGTATCCTGTAAATTCCCGACGATATCTTTTAGTTTTCTAATTTCCTCTTGTCTTTGGTTTGACTGTTTCCTCTCCTTTTCTCTGTCTTCTAGGTCAGATATTCTCTCTTCTGCTTCACCCATTCTGGTTTTAAGGCCCTCAAGATTGCTTGTCACTTGATCTATTGAATTCTTCAATTCATTAAGATTTTTTGTCACTATCATAGCTTCTTGTTCTACTAGTTGTTTCGTTTCGTTTTGATTCCTCCGTAGTATTTCATTCTCGCGAGAGAGATTTTCTATCTTATCCATTAAAGATTTCTGTAGTTCAAGAATTTGTTTTTGAGAACTTCTTAATGTTCTTATCAATTCTTTGAGATCTGCTTCTTGCATTTCTTCTATCTCATTATCTTCATAATCCTGACTTGGGGTGTCTTTTCCGTTTGGGGTCATCGTAGCATCTTCCTTGATCTTCCTCCCTCGGAATCTGTTTTTGTTTGGCATTTTTTTTTCCCACACTCTTTCTCTGGGTTGTCAAGGTAACGGAGTTTGTGTGCGCGGTGTGTTCCCAGTTTTTGGATCCCCTTCAGGTTTCTACAGCCTCGGGTTTTTGGTTCCGTCTGCCTCGGTGACGGGCGGGTGGGTGGGCGTGCGCGCTGTCCCACTGCGTTCAATCAAATTCGACTTCACAAGGTGGGCGACGAGAGGGGCTAGTGTCCGTGCGGGCTCGTCTCAATTGTGCTGTTTCCCCCATGGGGGTCTGCTTCCCCCCGCCAGTGTCTCGGGATCCCTGTATCGGCTCCCGTTCAAGCACGCAGATCCTGTGGCGACTGTGTTCCGCCCGGCTCCCGTCGCAGCCGGCGGGCGCGCGCCGTGCCACTGCGTTCAATCTAGCTCAAATTCGCAGATTGGGCGACGAGAGAGGCTAGTGTCCGTGCGGGCTCACCTCAATTGTGCTGTTTCCCCCGTGGGGGTCTGCTTCCTCCCGCCAGTGTCTCGGGATCCCTGTATTGGCTCCCGTTTAAGCGCTCAATTCCAATGGCGACTGTGTTCCGTCCGGTTCCCGTCCCTCCCAGCAGCTCCCGTGCCACTATGGCACGATTTGCCGTAAGCAAACTTACTTTCCCCTAGGTCCTCTGCGTCTCATTCACTGGGTCTGGAAGAATTTCCACTGCATTTTTTTCCCTGAGATTTTTCCTGAGGCTACAATAACTCTGTTTATATTAAACTATTTTTTTACGGACTGCTAGTGCGCATCCTCACTATTCCGCCATCTTGGCTCTGCTACTCCATACAATTTTAAAGACATTTAACATTTATCCACTCAAGTTTAACCTGGGGAAGGATAATTATCATTTTTTATGACAGTAATTTTATGAAATTTACATTATTAAAGAAACATAATTATTTTTTCTTTTTTTAACTTTTATTTAATAAATATAAATTTCCAAAGTACAACTTTTGGATTATAGCAGCTTTTTCCCCCCATAACCATCCTCCCACCCACAACCATGCCATCTCCCACTCCCACTCTGATCCCCTTCTTCATCAAGATTCATTTTAAATTATCTTTATATACAGAAGATCAATTTAGTATATACTAAGTAAAGATTTCAACAGTTTTCACCCACACAGAAACACAAAGTATAAAGTACTGATTTAGTACGAGTTTCACTGTTAATTCACATAGTACAACACATTAAGGACAGAGATCCTACATGGGGAGTAAGTGCACAGTGACTCCTGTTGTGGATTTAACAGCTGACACTTTACTTATGACATCAATAATTACCTGAGGCACTTGTCATGAGCTGCTAAGGCTATGGAATCCTCTGATCTTCTTTAGACAAGGACATAGTCAAAATAGAAGTTCTCTCCTCCCTTCAGAGAAAGGTACCTCCTTCTTTGATGGCCCCGTTCTTTCCACTGGGATCTCACTCGCAGAGATCTTTCATTTAGGTATTCTTCACTTTTTGCCAGAGTGTCTTGGTTTTCCATGCCTGAAATTCTCTCATAGGCTTTTTAGCCAGATCCCAATGCCTTAAGGGCTGATTCTGAGGCCAGAGTGCTGTTTAGGACATCTGCCATTCTGTAAGTCTGCTGTGTATCCCTCTTCCCATGTTGGAGCATTCTATCCTTTTTGATTGAATCAGTTAGTATTAGTAGACACTAGTCTTGTTTATGTGATTCCTTTGACACTTAATCCTTTCATTTTGATCAATTATGAACTGAAACAGTTCACTTTGGCTAGTGAGATGGCATTGCTACATGCCACCTTGATAGGATTGAATTGGAATCCCCTAACACGTTTCTAACTCTACTGTAAGGGGCAAATCTGAGGCATCTTCAGACTGACTTCCATAGTAGCTTTACCAGTTTGCATTCCCACCAACAGTAGGTTAGTGAGCATATTTACCCACATCTTCTCCAGCAACTGTTGTTGGTAGATTTCTGTATGTAAGCCATTCTCACCGGGGTGAGGTGAAACCTCATCGTGGTTTTGATTTGCATTTCCCTGACTGCTATTGAGGCTGAACATTTTTTCATGTGTCTGCTGGCCATTTGGATTTCTTCTTTTAGTGTCTGTGAATACTAACTGATAGAATAAAAAAGGGAGAGAACGATCCAACATGGGAAGCGAGATACACAGCAGACTCATAGAATGGCAGATGTCCTAAACAGCACTCTGGCCTCAGAATCAGCCCTTAAGGCATTTGGATCTGGCTGAAGAGCCCATGAGAGTATTTTAGGCATGGAAAGCCGACACTCTGGAAAAAAGAAGAAGACCTAAATGAAAGATCTCTGCGAGTGAGATCCCAGTGGAAAGAATGGGCCATCGAAGAAGGAGGTACCTTTCTCTGAAGGAAGGAGAGACCTTCCACTTGGACTCTGACTCTGTCGGAATAAGATCGAAGTCGGTGAACCCAAAAGGCTTCCATAGCCTTGGCAAATCATGACTAGAGCCTAGGGAGATTACTGACGCCATAAACAAGAGTGTCAAATTGTTAAATTAACTTCAGGAGTCACTGTGTACTTACTTCTCATGAGGGATCTGTCCTTAATGTGTTGTCCAATGTGAAGTAATGCTATAACTAGTATTGAAACAGTATTTTTATACTTTGTGTTTCTGTGTGGGTGCAAACTGATGAAATCTTTACTTAGTATATACTCAATCGACCTTCTGTATGTAAAGATAATTGAAAATGAAAAAAAATCTTGGTGTTAAATTGGAATGGCATAAAAAATCAATTTTTAAAAAATTATCATGTAGGATCTCTGTCCTTAATGTGCTGTACATTGTGAATTAATACTGTAAGTAGTACTCCCACAGTATTTTTCACTTTGTGTTGCTATGTGAGGGCAAACTGTTGAAACCTTTACGTAATATATACTAAACTGTTCTTGTGTATAGAAAGAGAATTGAAAATGAATCTTGATGTGAATGGAAGGGGAGAGGGAGCTTGAAAGGGGAGGGTTGTGGGTGGGAGGGAAGTTATGGGGGGGCATTGTAATCCATAAGCTGTACTTTGGAAATTTATATTCTTCAAATAAAAGCTTTAAAAAAAAGAAAAATGTCTATTGAGGCCCATGGTCTATCTCTTAATTGGTTTGTTTGTTTTGTTTTTGTGGAGTTTCTTGATCTCTTTGTAAATTCTGGTTATTAATCCTTTATCTGTTGCGTAGTTTGCAAATATTTTTTCCCATTGTGTTGGTTGCCTCTTCACTTCATTGACTGTTTCTTTTGAAGCACAGAAACTTCTCAATTTGAAGTAACCCCATTACTTTTTTTGGCTTTGATTCCTGTCTTTCCCAAAAAGTCTTTGCCTGTGCCTATATCTTGCAGGGTTTCTCCAATATTCTCTAATAATTTGATGATGTCAGGTCATAGATATAGGTCTTTAATCCATGTTGAGTGGATTTTTTGGTAAGGTGTAAGGTAGGCGTCTTGCTTCATGCTTCATCATGTGGAAATCCAGTTTTCCCACACCATTTGTTGAATAGACTGTCCTTGCTCCAGGAATTGGTTTTAGATCCTTGATCAAATACAAGTTGGCTGTAGATGTGTGGATTGATTTCTGGTGTTTCAATTCTGTTCCACTGGTCTATTCATGTATTTCTTTACCAGGAACATGCTGTTTTGATTCTAACTACCCTATAGTATATCCTGAAATCTGGTATTGTGATTCCTCCAGCTTCCTTTTTGTTGTAGAAGATTGCTTTTGGTATCCATGTGCCTCCATATGAATTTCACCATCATTTTTTCCAGATTGAGAAGAATTTCTTTGGCATTTTGATTGGTATGGCACTGTATCTATAAATTGCTTTTGGGAGAATGGACATTTTGATGACATTGATTTTTCCAATCCATAAACATGGAAGATTTTTCCATTTTTTGGTATCGTCTTCTATCTCTTTTTTTAAGATTTTGCAATTCTCATCATAGAGATCTTTAACGTCCTTTTAAGTTTATTCCAAGGTATTTGATTGTTTTTGTTCCTATTTTGAATGGGATTGATCTTAGCACTTCTTTCTCAGCCATGGAATTGTCTGTGTATGCAAAGGCTGTGGATTTTGGTGCACTGATATTATATCCTGCTACATTGCCAAACTCTTCTATGAGTTCCAATTGTGTCTTAGTAGAGTTGTTTGGGTCCCCTATGTAAAGAATCATATCATCTGCAAAGAGGGATAATTTGAGTTCTTCCTTCCCTATTTGTATCCCTTTAATTTCTTTTTCTTGCCTAATAGCTCTAGCTAAAAGGTCCAGTAATATATTGAATAGCAATGCGGAGAGTGGGCTTCCCTGTCTGGTATGAGATCTCAGTGGAAATGCCTCCAACTTTTCCCCATTCAATAGGATGCTGTTTTTTCATAAATTGCTTTGATTGTATTGTAGAATGTTCCTTCTATGGCCAATTTGCTTAGAGTTTTCATCATGAAAGTTTGTTATATATATTTTTTTTAACAGGCAGAGTGGACAGTGTGAGAGAGAGACAGAGAGAAAGGTCTTCCTTTTTGCCGTTGGTTCACCCTCCAATGGCCGCCGCGGATGGCGCGCTGCGACCAGCGCACCGCGCTCGTCCGATGGCAGGAGCCAGGAGCCAGGTGCTTTTCCTGGTCTCCCCCTGGGGTGCAGGGCCCAAGCACCTGGGCCATCCTCCACTGCACTCCTGGGCCACAGCAGAGGGCTGGCCTGGAAGAGGGGCAACCGGGACAGAATCGGTGCCCCGACCGGGACTAGAACCCGGTGTGCCGGCGCCGCAAGGCAGAGGATTAGCCTGTTGAGCCACAGTGCCGGCCAAAAGTTTGTTATATTTTATCAAATGCTTTCTCTGCATCTCTTGAGATAATCATATGGTTTTTCTTATGCAGTTTGTGAATGTGGTGTATCACATTGATTGTTTTGCAGACATTGAACCATCCCTGCATACCAGGGATAAATCCCACTTGGTCTGGGTGGATGATCTTTCTGATGTGTTGTATTCTATTGGCCAGAATTTTATTTTTGTGTCTATGTTCGTCAGGGAAATTGTCTGTAATTTCTTTCAATTCTGCATCTTTTTAAAGCCTAGGAATTAAGGTGATGCTGGCTTCATTGAAAGAATTTGGGAGGATTTCCTCTGCTTAGATTTTTCTGAATAATTTGAGAAGAATTTGAGTTAGTTCTTTTTAAACGTCTGTTAGAATTCAGCAGTTAATGCATCTGGTCCTGAATTTTTCTTTGTTGGGAGGGCTGTTATTACTGATTCAATTTCTGACTCGTTTATGGTTCTGTTTAGGTTTTCTATGTCTTCCTGGTTCAATTTCGGTAGGGTGAATGTCCAGGAATCTATCCATTTCTGATTGATTCCCTGTTTGCTGGCATATAAGTTTTTGTAGTAATTTCTGAAGACTCTTTTTTTTTCTGTGGTGTCTTTTATTGCATTTACTTTTTAATCTCTGATTTTATTCATTTGGGTCTTTTCTCTCTCTTTTTTTTTTTTTTGGTAGTTGAGCCAATGGTATGTCAATTTTGTTTATTTTTTCAAAAAACCAGCTCCTTGTTTTACTAATCTTTTGTAATTTTTTTTTGGATTCAGCTATTTATATCTTCTCTAATTTTAATTATTTCTCTTCTCCTACTAATCTTGAGTCTGGTGTGCTACAGTTTTTCAAGATCCTTTGAGATGCATTAATATTGGATTTGTTTGGTGCCTTTCCAATTTCTTGATATAGGCACCTATTGCTATAAACTTTCTTCTTAACACTGTTTTTGCTGTATCACATAAGTTTTGATATGTTGTGTTGTTATCATCATTTACTTCAAGAAAGTTTTTGATTTCTCTTT
The DNA here is from genome assembly GCA_949820135.1 of Sylvilagus floridanus. Lineage (NCBI taxonomy): Eukaryota > Metazoa > Chordata > Mammalia > Lagomorpha > Leporidae > Sylvilagus > Sylvilagus floridanus. Next base: position 87,060,675 of record OX463223.1, read on the forward strand.
TTTTAATTATTTGACTATTTATTTATTTTTAAACTTTTATTTAGTAAATATAAATTTCCAAAGTACAGTTTATGGATTGCAATGCCTCTTTCCCCCCATAACTTCCCTCCCTCCAGCAACACTCACATCTCCCACTCCCTCTCCCATTCCATTCACATCAAGATTCATTTTCAATTTTCATTTTATACAGAGGATCAAGTTAGTGTGTATTAAGTAAAAATTTCATCAGTTTGCACCCACACAGAGACACAAAGTGTAAAATACTGTTTGAGTACTAGTTTTAGCATTAATTCACATTGGATAACTCATTTAGGACAGAGATACCACATAAGGAGTAAGTACACAGTGACTCCTGTTGTTGACTTAACAATTTGACACTCTTGTTTATGGCATCAGTAATCTCCCTAGGCTCTAGTCATGATTTGCCAATGATATGGATGCCTTTTGGGTTCCCCGACTTCGATCTTATTCCCACAAGGTCATAGTCAAAGTGGAAGTTCTCTCCTCCCTTCAGAGAAAGGTATCTCCTTTTTGGTGGTCCATTCTTTCTACTGGGATCTCACTCGCAGAGATCTTTCACTTAGGTCTTCTTTTTTTTTGCCAGAGTGTATCAGCTTTCCATGCATAAAATACTTTCATGTGCTCTTGAGCCAGATCTGAAATCCTTAAGGGCTTATTCTGAGGCCAGAGTGCTATTTAGGACATCTGTCATTCTATGAGTCTGCTGTGTATCTCGCTTCCCATGTTGGATCGTTCTCTCCCTTTTTGATTCTATTAGTTAGTATTAGCAGATGCTAGTCTTGTTTATGAGATCCCTTTGACTCTCAGACCTATCAGTTTGATCAATTGTAAACTGAAATTGATCACTTGGACTAGTGAGATGCCATTGGTACATGCCACCTTGATGGAATTGAATTGGAATCCCCTGGCACGTTTCTAACTCCATCATTTGAGGCAAGTCTGATTGAGCATGTCCCAAATTGTTCATCTCCTCCCTCTCTTATTCCCACTCTTACATTTAACAGAGATCACTTTTCAGTTAAATTTAAACACCTAAGAATAACTGTGTGTTAATTACAGAGTTCAACCAATGGTATTAAGTAGAACAAAAAAAAATACTAAAAGGGATAAAGTAGTAAGTTGTTCCTCAACAGGACAAGGACTGATCAAGTCACTGTTTCTCACAGTGTCTCTTTCGCTTCAACAGGTTTCCTTTTTTGTGGTTGGTTAGTTGTCGCCGATCATGGAGAATGTATGATATTGGTCCCTTTGGGATTGGCTTAATTCACTCAGCATGATGTTTTCCAGATTCCTCCATTTTGTTGCAAATGACCGGATTACATTGTTTTTTACTGATGTATAGTATTCTATAGAGTACATATCCCATATTTCTTAGTTCACATGCGGTAGTTCTCTATATACTCCGCTCAATATATTTGCCATACATCAATATTGAAGGTCTTTTTGTCCTCAGGATTTAGTTGCTTCATGAATGTGGGGAACCACAGGCCAGCCACCTGTGGGGACCTCCTCATTGCACTGCCTCATCCTGCGGAGCAGAGCAAGGTCAAGGAAGTGCTGAACAAAAGACTTGCAAACAACCTGAACAAAAGACTGGCAAACGACCTGATGGGATGAGATACACCTTGACCTGAGACTATGCATGCCCTTTGATCTGATTGATGGACTACTCGCCCTAGCCCTGGGGGACTGGGAATGGATAAAAGACCGTGTTAGGGGCGGGAACGCGGAGCAGCCTCTTCAGTCTTTCTCCTCCTTTCTTTCGGCTGCTTCCCTCTCTTTCTCTCCTTTCCTTCTTCTATCACTAAGAATAAAAGTTCCTTGAGAACCGATCAACAGCTGTCGTGTCGTGACTCCGTGGGTTGGACCTTTGCTGGCAAGACTTTTGTTGGCGAGGGTTCCAACAATGAACATATTTACATTTTCAGTATTCCAAACCCAAGAATTACTTGTGAAATACTCAAGAAACACCATGTTTAACTATTGAACACATAATGATTCTTAGGAGTTTAAATCTAACTGAAAATTGATCCCTGTTAAATATAAGATTGGGAATAAGAGAGGAAGGAGACGTACAGTTCAGCACATACTCACTTGTACTTACCTCTGAGGGTAATGCTAGAAACGTGCCATGGGACTCCAAAGACATTTTACTAGTTAAAGTGATCAGTTTAAGTTCATAATTGATCATAAAGATAGGATTAAATGTTAAAGGGATCACATAAACAAGGCTAATAATAATTGATAGAATTAAAAAGAAGAGAACGATCCAACATGGGAAGCAGGATACACAGCAGACTCATAGAATGGCAAATGCCCTAAAAAGCACTTTGGCCTCAGAATAAACCCTTAAGGCATTCGGATCTGGCTAAAAAGCCCATGAGAGTTTTGCTGGCATTGACAACCAAGACACTGTGGCAAAGAATGACCTAAATGAAATATCTCTGTGAGTGAGATCCAAGTGCAAAGAATGGGCCATCTAAGGTCATCAAAGAAGTAGGTACCTTTCTCTGAATGGAGGAGAGACCTTCCACTTTGATTATGGCCTTCTCTAAGTAAAGTTGGAGTTTGTGAACTCAAGAGGTTTCCATAGCCCTGGCAGCTCATGACGAGAGCCTTGGGTGATTACTAACGTCATAAACAAGAGTGTTATTTGTTAAATCAACAACAGAAGTTACTGCCCATGTAGAATCTATTTCCTTAATGTGTTGTACTATGAGAATTAAAGATAAAAATGGTCTTTTTTATAAAGCTTTTATTTAAAGAATATAAATTTCCAAAGTACAGCTTATGGATTACAATGGCTCCCTCCCACACAACTTCCCTCCCTCCCGCTACCCTCCCCTTTCCTGCTCCCTCTCCCCTTCCATTCACATCAAGATTCATTTTCAATTCTCTTTATACACAGATCAGTTTAGTACATATTACGTAAAGATTTCAACAGTTTGCCCTCACATAGAGACACAAAGTGAAAATACTGTTGGAGTACTAGTTATAGTATTAACTCACAATGTACAGCACATTAAGGACAGAGATCTTTAAACAGTACTTTATACTTTGTGTTTCTATGTGGGTGCAAACTATTGAAATCTTTACTTAGTATATACTAAGTTGATCTTCTGTATATAAAGATAATTAAAAATGAATCTTAATAGAATAGTGTGGGAAAATGAGTAGGAGATGGGATGGTGGGCAGGTTGGAAGGTGGTTAATGGGAGAAGAACTGCTATAATCCAGAAGTTGTTCTTTCAAAATTTATATTAATTAAAAAGTTTTCTAAAAAATAAAATAAATTAAAATAAACATCATAGCTTTGTGAAGACCAGTTATTGTTTTCATCATCCTAGGGCTTCTTCCAGCCATTCTGAGGTAGATATCATAAAAGAATGCTGGAGCCTTATGTTTTATAGCAATCTAGTAGTAATATAAAAGGTGATTCGAGGTTAGATTTACATTGGGCAGTGTGAAACCTGTTCGAGAATCCTATTGAAATTAAATGGTATTCAACTTCACCCCAGCAGAAAGAATTAGTGCTGCCTGTTGTGCAATTGTACACTATGATATTTCTTAGTCTATTAATTCCAGAATACCAGGCTGCCGCAAGACTCGTGTGGACAACTACATCTACAAGAATAAGATCTGCAAGGTCATTGTTGGAGGAATGCATTGCTCAAAGAATTCCTTTCCTTTCCCTGCCACAGTGAAGAGACCACTTGGTCCATTAAAGTTATCAGTCCATCCTGGTTCTTTCCAATTGGCACAACAATTGACCAATTGACGGCCTTACAATCACCACAATTAGCTTTGCTCCTTCTTGCTGTACAACATATTCTGCTAATGCTTTCGTGCAGGGGCCCAAGGACTTGGGTAATCCTCTACTGCATTCCCAGGCCACAGCAGAGAGCTGAATTTGAAGTGGAGCAGCCAAGAGTTAGATTGTAAGTGGAGCAGCTGAGACAAACCGGCACCCATATGGAATGCTGGCTCCGCAGGTGGCAGCTTTACCTGCTATGCTGCAGCGCCAGGACCACTTCTATAGCTTTTTATTCTATTTAGATTTGTCCTATATTTTCCCGTGGATCATTCTGAAACAGTCATTTTACTTTAGAAGAAAATTACTTCTTTCTTCTTAACAAAAACTCATCACTCATACTTTGTAAACATTTCATTATCAAAAACACATCCTACATTCCTTGCATACTTTATACATAAAGTTGTTTCCCTCACCCTCCCAGTTTCTAATAGCTTTAATTTCATATATTGAATATAAATTTTAACTGTTAAACAAACAGTTTAACTGTTTTTTAAACAAAGAAAACTAATAAGTAGACAATTGTGAACTATTAAGCACCTATCAGGATTCTGTAGCAGACTGGAAAATGTTACAAATATTTCAAAATTTTATCTTACCTCCTACTATGATTTTTCAATATGGTAGAAAAAATTTTTATAACTGACTCAAATAGATTTAGCTTTTGATTATCATAAAAAATAAGAAAACTCAAATATAAAATTTATACTTATGGCATCTTATTTTACTTAAAAATGATCTGGGGGCTGGCGATGTGGCATAATGATTGTTAAGCTGCCTTCTGCATCACCAGGATCCCATATATATGAGCAGCAAATTGTGTCCTGGCTGCTCCACTTGTGATCCAGCTCCCAGCTTGTGGTCTGAGAAAAACAGAAGGAGGATGATCCAAGTCTTTGGGCTCCTGTCACTCAGGTGGGATATGGAAGTGTGGTGGAATGAGAAAGCCAGCCAAGGTGGCCGCTGGCAAGCGAGCATCAGTTACTCAGGAAAGGCTTTGAAACCCACCTTGCAACAGCGCCTGCCTGGCAACAGGCTGTGATTGGATGGCTTTGAAACCCACATGGCAATTGAAACTGCCTGGCAACAGGCTGTGATTGGATGGCTTTGGCAACTGCCTGGCAACAGGCTTTGATTGGTTGGGGCATAAACAGCTCCTTGACCAGATTGGCTGGTCTTGGCTATATAAGATGTTGTACCAACTGAAATAAATGAGTTTGCGGGATGCTTGCCTCAAGCCTGCTTTCACCCAACTCCCAGGGTCTGTGTAGTGACTCCGTGCCTCTTGCCCCCACCACGCTCCTCCTCTCAGAAATGAATCCACTGCAACACTGTTGAGAAATCAACTGCAACACGGAAGAAGTTTCCGGCTCCTTGCTTAGGCTTGGCCCAGCCACACCCATTGAGGCCATTTGGGGTGGGAACCAGTAAATGGAACATTTCTCTCTCTCTCTCTCTCTCTCTCTCTCTCTCTCTCTCTCTCTCTCCTTTCTCTCTTTAACTCTTATCTTTAAAAAATAATCTGGGTATTTAATGAAAATCTACTAAACAAATTAGAATGATTTTAAGATTGCTATCATCAAAAAGATTTTCAAAACCGCTTTCAAGTAAACGTTGTGACATTAAACCAAGATATCCATCATCTCAAGTTATTTCATTGCTAAATATTTTACAACATATGTGCATGAGGTAACAAAAAGTAAGAGAACACTTTAAAAACATATATTTTTGTATTTTGTTTTTTACTGCTACACTTGAAATGCATGAAGTTAATTAAAATGTGTCTTTAGTTGTGAATTTTTCTTAGTTTGAACACATGATTTCATAATTTTAAACATCTAGTTGTTATATTTCCACATTTCACTAGTAGACCGAAGTAGAGTAAACTCATAATTGAGAATGTTTACAGCATGCTTCACCAAAATATGACACCTTGATATATTATTTTATTTGATTCTTATTTAAATATTTTATTTATTGGAGGAGAAAGAGAAGAAGAGGGAAGGGGATACGGGGGGAGGGGAGAGTGAGAGAGAGAGAGAGAGAGAGAATCTTCCATCCACTGATTCAGTTCCCAAACACTCAACCCAAAACAGCTGCAGCCAGACCAGGATGAAGTAAAAAGTCTGGAATTCATAAGTGGCAAGAATCCAGCTCCCTGATCTGCTGCCTTCCAGGACATGAATTTGTAGGAAGCTGAAATTGGGAGCAGAGCCAGAACTTTAATTAGACACTGTGATATGGGATGTGGGCATCCCAAGTGGAGTCTTAACTGTTACACCAAACCCCTGCCCCTATTAAATAATTTAAGAGAAGAGAGTTGAGAGACAATAAGAACTATTTCACCTTCTACCATTCTCCTCTAAAGCAGAAGATGACCTAATTATTTGAGTCCTTGCACTCATGTGAGAGACACAGATGAAGCTCCTGGTTCCTGCCTTCACTCTATCCTGGCCCAGCATTGGCCATTGCAGCCATCTGGGGAGTGAACCAGTGGATGAAGGCCCTCTCTTTGTCTCTCCCTCTGTCTCTGTAACTCTGACTCTCAAATAAATAGATCTTTGAAAAATAACAATAAGTTTATTATTTCTTCAGTTTTTCATTTCTTTATGCAGTCAACCATGTCACATATAATTTGTATCAAATACATTTGTCTGCTTTTCTCCATTTACTGTGTCTTTTGTTCGAAGACCCTAGCTAAGAACTTCTAAGGGTAGAAGGAAAACACGTTTATTTTACTCTACACATTTAATTCAGTTTTTTTGACAGGCAGAGTTAGACAGTGAGAGAGGGAGACAGTTGGTTCACCCCCCAAACGGCTGCTATGGCCGGCGCACTGCAGCCGTCGTGCTGCGCCAATCCAAAGCCAGGAGCCAGGTTCTTCCTCCTGGTCTCCCATGCGGGTGCACGGCCCAAGCACTTGGGCCATCCTCCACTGCTTTCCAGGGCCACAGCATAGAGTTGGACTGGAAGAGGAGCAACCGGGAAAGAATCTGGCACCCCGAATGGGACTAGAACCCACAGTGACGACTCCGCAGGTGAAGGATTAGCCTAGTGAGTCACGGCGCTGGCCATACACATTTAATTATGATAACTCAGAAAACATGCCAATGTTTATTAAACCAATACTAACAAGTTAGTCGTATATATCAATATTTAATTAAATTGCATGAACTCAAAGTTTTAGTTTTTAAATTTCTGGGGGTTGTAAAAATATTTTTTATGGGACCAGTGCCATGGCTCACTAGGTTAATCCTCTGCCTGCGGGGCCAGCATCCCATATGGGCATGGGGTTCTAGTCTCTAGTCTCCAGTCTCTAGTCTAGTCTAGTCATGGTTGCCGCCATGTGGGAGACCTGGAGGAAGCACCTGGCTCCTGGCTTCGGATCGCTGCTGCACCATCTGTAGCAGCCATTTGGGGAGTGAACCAATGGAAGGAAGACCTTTCTCTCTGTCTCTGTCTCTCACTGCCTATACTCTGTCAAATAAATTAAAAAAATTTAATTTAAATTTGTGCTTTAGGTATTTATTGCTAAGCAAATTATAATAGGCCTCTTTTACAGTATTTTATGAATTAATTTGGAAATTCTATCCAGATAAGAATATCAAGTGTATATATATGTATATATATGACATGTACATATACACATATACCGAGACATAAGTATACTGATTGATGCAAATGGAGGCTTTGCAGCGTTCATTCTAAAACTAGAGTTGTAAGCCTGATAAACAGTAATACAGCTCTCAGTGGTTTATAAGAAATAATTGGCTCTCAGTTTTGCTCTTTTTTTATCTGAATTATGTTGCTTGTTACCAGCTTAGTACTATTACTTCCTACCAATATTTACAGAGTAGACTTTTAAGATTTTTTTCCATGATATATAGTACTTTTAAGGTTCCTAAGTCCCTTGAGAGCCCCAATGAGTGGCAGGGTCCTAAAGTTCAAGTGACTATAGGGAGTATGAAAATTGGAATGAGATGGAAAAATTCGGGTGTGGGTGGACCCAGAAGTGAAGGAAATAGACAAGTTTAAAGGGAGACATATCAAAAGTCTTAAGGGACCTTCCTTTAGGAAGATTTGTAATGGTGAAAAAAAGAGTAGTAGTAGAGCCTTGCTGGAAGAGGAAAGTCTTAGATGAGCCTGTTTGGGGAGGTTTAAGTTCCCCATAAAAGCAAACAGACATCTAAATTATACTTAGAAAATCTTGCTAACAAGAATAAGAATAGATGGAACATACTGTTACCAAGGTTTCAAGAAAGGAGGTTTTAATTTTCTGAAAAGTTTCTATAGGAGAAAACGGACCAACTACAGAGGTCAAAGACATCTCACAGAGATCTAGGGAAAAAATTACAGACCAGGAGGCACTAAGTGAATTCCCAGTCAAAAAAATATCCAGGAACTTCTAGTCCTGGAAGCATCTTTCAACAAAGAAGCCTGGACATGCACTCAGAATTTTAATAGTCAAAACTTATACTTGTTATGCTTCAGTGGACTTGCAACTGGAGCAGTAGTTCAGAGGCTGGCCTTACCAATGGATCCCTGGGCCATAAGTCAGTTGTGAAGATGAATACCTCAATGGCTCACACTTAGATTCTTCAGTGGAAAATCTGGGAGTCCAATCATGAGTCTGATCTTGTCTAAATTGCAGCACATTAATTGTTTAACACTTATTCTGACACTTGTTAAAGTAGTTACAAAAACTTTAGTAAGGACTATTTGTGGGATAGATCTCAAGAATATGGCAAGATGGGGGAAAAAGCTTGGAATTTATATCGAATGAGCAGAGTTAGGGAGTCAGTGGACTGAAAATTACTAAGAGAAATAAGCAAGTGAAGGGGAAAGTCTTAAAGGCAGACAGGGTGATCAAATATCAAGGCTGGGAGGATGGAGAATTTGATTAGGAATGAGCAAAATCAGATATTAATGTTGGGATATTCTCTCTAATTTACTAGGATTCTTGTTACTGGACAATTAAGAAAACTGAGCACAAACATGGGTACTACTAAAAAATATATCTCAGGGTAGCCTGCCCCAGTTTGCCCAAGAATTTAAAGACAAAGTCACTAATGATCAAGTTTTGGCTTCTGAAGACAAAAGGAAGAGAAAAATTATGACATGCTAAATAGGCATATTTTTGCATCTAACGTTTTCATTCGGATTTTGATTATACATGCATCAGAAGGATCAGAGAGCTGATGATGAGAGAAATGAAGCAATGAATAACTTTAATCAAGGAAAACATATATATCCTGCACACGTGCACATGCATGCACACATGGATCTGTATCTCATAGGATCTAAATTAGTGTACTCATTGACAGTGGTGTACAGAGCTGATTGTTAAATAGTCAAGAGTTGGTTGTTAAACTATATCTATCTTAAAATCAGCCAAGTTTGGAATATGTACACCATGGGAATTAGCAAACATTACAAATTTTCTTTTTCCCGAAAGAGATAGTTTACCAGCACGCCACTGGATACAAAGACCTATCTAGGTATCTACGGAGTCTTCTAGTTGTATCAAAAATTATTTCTTGAGTTACATTTTCCCTTTCCTTTATTTCCTTTAGTTTTCACTGAGCATTTAAAAAAAGAGAATTGGAGGCCGGCGCCGTGGCTCAACAGGCTAATCCTCCACCTTGGGGCGCCGGCACACCGGGTTCTAGTCCTGGTCGGGGCGCCGGATTCTGTCCCGGTTGCCCCTCTTCCAGGCCAGCCCTCTGCTGTGGCCCAGGAGTGCAGTGGAGGATGGCCCAGGTGCTTGGGCCCTGCACCCCATGGGAGACCAGGGAAAAGCACCTAGCACCTGGCTCCTGCCATTGGATGAGCGTGGTGCGCCGGCTGCAGCGCGCCATCCGCGGCAGCCATTGGAGGGTGAACCAACGGCAAAGGAAGACCTTTCTCTCTGTCTCTCTCTCTCACTGTCCACTCTGCCTGTCACCAAAAAAAAAAAAGAGAATTGGAAAGGATTTTTTTTTCCCAACAAACTTCTTGCTCTTACTGCAAAGTGTACAGTAATTATTTGATCTAAAGAATTTTTTGAAACTCTCTGTTCTTTTTTGTACTTAGAGTGATCTGAGGGACCTGCTTTCCTGGCACTTTAAAAAGTAAAAATAAAACTAGTTGGGTAGGGTCTAGTGGCTAAGACTCTGAATAGGAAGTCCACATCCATTAGCTTAATACCCTCCTCTTACTCCTGATTCCAGCTTCCTGAAAATGTAAACTCAGAGTCTTGGAGCAACAAGGTCCAAATACTTGGATTTCTGCCACCAACATGGGAAACTGGAATTGAATTCCTGTATTCTGATTTCAGTTTTACCCAGTCGTAGTCATTGTGGACAACTGGAGAATGAACCATCGAGTGTGAATGTGTTATAATAAAACTGTATTTGAAAAAGGATTGGTTTTCTTTTTTTTTGTTTTTGTTTTTGTTTTAGTTTTTGACAGGCAGAGTGGACAGTGAGAGAGAGAGAGACAGAGAGAAAGGTCTTCCTTTGCAGTTGGTTCACCCTCCAATGGCCGCCGTGGCCGATGCGTTGCGGCCGGTGCACTGCGCTGATCCGAAGGCAGGAGCCAGGTGCTTATCCTGGTCTTCCATGGGGTGCAGGACCCAAGCACTTGGGCCATCTTCCACTGCACTCCTGGGCCAGAGCACAGAGCTGGACTGGAAGAGGGGCAACCAGGACAGAATCCAGCACCCAGACCAGGACTAGAACCCGGTGTGCCGGCACCGTAGGCAGAGGATTAGCTTATTGAGCTTTGGAGCCAGGATTGATTTTCATAGACCATAAATTAAATAGAAATAAACAGAAAAGATTAAACATTTGATTTCTTCCTGAAAACATGGTGAACAACTTTTCAAAATAATAGGTATTCTAAATTTGAAGAGATAAAAATTTGGTTAAATATGTCTGTTATCTTAGGTCTGATTTCTTAGTCTACATTTTCATATAAAATTCCAGAGAAGCAGGAAATGAGAACTGGGATGCTCCAATATATGACTAGGAATATCAGAATATGAATAAAGATACTTAGGAAGAAATGTAGCTTTTATCACATTACTTTTTTTAAAAAAAGATTCATTTATTTATTTGAAAATAAGAGTCAGGCGCACACACACACACACACACACACAGACACACAGAGATCTTTCATCTGCTGGTTCACTCCCCAAATGGCCACAATGGCCAGAGTTGAGCTGATCTGAAGCCAGGAGCCAGGAGCTTTTTCTGGGTATCCTACATGGGTGCAGGAGCCCAAGGACTTGGGCCATCTTCCACTGCTTTCCCAGGCCCATCAGCAGGGAGCTGGATCAGAAGTGGAACAGCTGGGACATGAACTGGCACCCACATGGGATGCTGGCACTGCAGATGGTGGCTAAAACTGCTGCATCACAGTGCCTGCCCCCAAAACATTACTTTTTGATTAAAGTGTTTGTTCCTTGCCATTATAAAATAATATATACTAGTTACACAAAATTACAAAAATAAACATGAAAGAATGAAAAATAAATGCACAGTTCTCCTAAAACAATCTCCATTAATATTTAATTTTATTACATCACATTTATTTCCATTCTTTTAGACAGTTAATGGATTTTCATTTTTTTCATAATTACAGTTATAATATGCATATAAACTTATCTTGCTTTTCAATTTTCACAATTTAGTGTTAACTCTTTTCCAACACTATTTTAATGTCTGGATGGTATTTTATTGAGTGAGTGTATATGTCAGTTTATAACTTAAAATTACCTTATATATTTAGAATGTGTTGGTTTCTGCTGCACATAGTAATTAGCAATCTAATTATTTAGACTGTGTTTCTGTACATTGTATTAGAAGGGAAATGAAAACACTTCATTGTAAATATGAGAACAGTCATCACTGCAGAGATAAATCATGTCAAACCAGTGACAAAAATCAGAGAAAGGCTATTTTTTACTGTTGACTTATTAACTTTAAAATAGAAAGGAGCAAACTTGAATGAAAGGCTTCAAGATACATACATTATTTCTTAAATTAGAATCACTGAACAGAGAAAAATGGTACCTAAGTTAAAGCCATTTTGAGAAGGACTTTTATGAAATAGAAAAAAATAAAATAGTCTACACCACTGGTTAACATTTGTTCTTTATACATTCTTTCAGAATGTTGTGTCTGGCTTGTATTAAAATTTCTCATGTGAAGTATACCTACATTAATCTGATTCATTTGATATTTATCATCTGGAGTGACTTTTTAAAATGATATTTTATTTATTTGAAAGGCAGAGTTACAGAGAGGTAGATAAGAGAGAGAAGTCTTCCAACTGCTGGTTCACTCCACAAATGGCTGCAACGGTCAGAGCTGCACTGATCCTAAGCCAGGAGACAGAAGCCTCTCCCAAATCTCCCACTCAGGTGCAGGGGTCCAAGGACTTGGGCTATCTTCTACTGTGATCTCATGTCCATAGCTGAGAGATGAATCAGAAGTGGAGCATATGGCGTCCATATGGGATGCTGACACTGCAGGCGGCAGCTTTACCCACTGCAGTGGCTTTACCCACTGCATCACAGAGCAGGCCCCTGGAGTGATATTTAAGATAAGTAACTACTCATCTATTTGTTTATATACAGTCCAGTCAGTTACACAAAGGACATTTAAATATACTGTCCTCTCTAGACATTTTTTTTGCCAGACTTCTTCAGTTGCTTGCTAACCAAAGATATATGTTTGCTAAATGAACATAAGAAATTTGAAAGCTTTGGGTAACTAATTTTATCCCAATTCAATATCAAAAAAGTGCACACACACACAATGGACAGAAGCTTCTACTTATCCACGCAAGGTGGTGCATACAGGCCACTTAAAATTATGAAAACTGCACTTTTGCCCAGATTATGTCAATGAGAGAAATTTATTGTTAAATTGAATAGAAAAATGGGATAGCAGGGAGAATAGGGGAGCTATCTAGTAAACCCGAGATTTAGCTAGGCTTCCTGTCGAGTGATTTGCAGAATTTGCTCATTAAGATCCATAATAGATGCATAGCTTAGTGACTGATACTCTGGGTTTCTGAGTTTACCTAACCTGGGACAGAGAATCTGAGTGGATTGATTCTTTGTGATCCAATGCTGGACATTTTTAAAAAAAAGATTTATTTTATTTATTTCAAAGGCAGAGTTACATAGAGTGGTAGAGACACACAGAGAGAGGTCTTCCATTGGCTGGTTCACTCCCCAAGTGGCTGCAGCATCTGAGCTGATCCAATCCAAAGCCAGGAGCCAGGAGCTTCTTCCAGGTCTCAATTGTCAGTACAGGTCCCAAGGACTTGGGCTATCCTCTGCTGTTTTCCCAGGCACATTAGCAAGAGGCTGGGTTAGACATGGAGCAGCTGGGACTCGAACCACTGCCCATATGGGATGTCAGTGCTGCACCACAGTGCCCGCCCCAATGCAGGGCAAGTTTTCACTTCATGCCAACTTGTGGAACGATGTACTGTCTCATATTCATTACCTTAGACATAAATCTCTGGTTGCCAGTATTGACCAAGTAGTTAATTGTACAAATATGCTTTCCTTTTACACATAATGACATAAGCCTATAACATCCTCTATGATGCCGTTTATTACCTTCTGTCTGTATGTCATAGTTCTCTCCCTTTTGCACACTTGGTTTCATCTGTTCTCTAAAATATTAAGCTCATACTTGATTCAGAGCTTTTACGTTTGGTGTTCTAATTGCCTGGGATACAATTCTACCAGATCTTCCAATAATGCTCTCCACTAAACTCAAATTGCATTTAACTATCTTTTGTAATATTAACCAACCCACACCATCTTTCTCTATTCTCTCATCTGTTTTATTGCTTAGAATTCTTAGTATAATCTGATATTAATTTGTCTATATTTGTTTATTTTCATATCAGTTTGTCCCTTCACCAAGATATGAACTCTTTGAGAGATGGGACACTGTATCATGGCTCAGTTCCCATGAGAGCTGCAGAACTAAGGATTGTTAATCATTTGAAGTGGTACCAAACTGTAGTATTTAGATATACTAAGATTATTCATGTGAACCTATTCTCACCTATTGGCTTTTTGACAAGTTTTCCTCCCTGACCAAAATCTAGACAGTCTTCTCTGAACCATCTACTCACTAGGTCACAACTTTTACCCGCAAAGTTTTGAAAAAACACTAACCTAGTTTCTTTTTTTTGGAGCATTTATTTAAAGAATATAAATTTCCAAAATACAGCTTATGGATTACAATGGCTTCCAACCCCCACATAACTTCCCTCCCACCCTAAACCCTCCCTTTCAAGCTCCCTCTCCCCTTCCATTCACATCAAGATTCATTTTCAATTCTCTTTATATACAGAAGTTCAGTTTAGTATATATTACGTAAAGATTTCAACAGTTTCCCCCCACATAGCAACACAAAGTGAAAAATACTGTGGGAGTACTACTTATAGTATTAATTCACAATGTACAGCACATTAAGGACAGAGATCCTACATGATAATTTTTTAAAAATTGATTAATTTTCTATGCAAATTCCAATTTAACACCAAGGGCTTTTTTCTCATTTTCAATTATCTTTGTATACAGAAGATCGATTCAGTATATACTAAGTAAAGATTTCATCAGTTTGCACCAACACAGAAACACAAAGTGTAAAAATACTGTTTCAATACTAGTTATAGCATTACTTCACATTGGACAACACATTAAGGACAGATCCCTCATGAGACGTAAGTACACAGTGACTCCTGATGTTGATTTAACAATTTGACACTCTTGTTTATGGCGTCAGTAATCTCCCTAGGCTCTAGTAATGAGTTAGCAAGACTATGGAAGCCTTTTGGGTTCCCCGACTTCGATCTTATTCCCTTAGGGTCATAGTCAAAGTGGAAGTTCTCTCCTCCCTTCAGAGAATGGTACCTCCTTCTTTGATGGCCTCGTTCTTTCCACTGGGATTTCACTTGCAGAGATCTTTCATTTAGGACTTTTTTATAGGTGTCTTGGCTTTCCATGCCTAAGATAATCTCATGTGCTCTTGAGCCAGATTTGAAGGCCTTAAGGGCTGATTCTAAGGCCAGAGTGCTATTTAGGACATCTGCCATTCTATGAGTCTGCTGTGTATCTCGCTTCCCATGTTATCGTTCTCTCTTTTTGACTCTATCAGTTAGTATTAGCAGACACTAGTCTTGTATGTGTGATCCCTTTGACTCTTCTTGATTCTATTAGTAAGTATTAGCAGACACTAGTCTTGTTTGTGTGATCCCTTTGACTCTTAGACCTATCAATGTGATCAATTTTGAACTGAAATTGATCACTTTGGCTAGTGAGATGGCCTTGGTACATGCCACCTTGATGGGATTCTATTGGGATCCCCTGGCATGCTTCTAACCCCATCATTTGGGGCAAGTCCGATTGAGCATGTCCCAAATTGTACATCTCCTCCCTCTCTTATTCCCACACTTATATTTAACAGATATCACTGTTCATTTAGAATTTAAACACCTAAGAATAATTGTGTGTTAATTACAGAGTTCAACCACTAGTACTAGAAAAAAATACTAAAATGGATAAAGTAATACATTTTACAACAACAGTCAGCACAAGAGCTGATCAAGTCACTGTTTCTCATAGTGTCCATTTCACTTCAACAGGTTTCCCCTTTGGTGCTCAGTTAGCTGTCGCCGATCAGGGAGAACATATGATATTTGCGACTGGCTGAATTCACTCAGAATGATGTTTTCCAGATTCCTCCATCTTGTTGCAAGTGACCGGATTTCATTGTTTTTGACTGCTGTATAGTATTCCATAGAGTACATGTCCCATAATTTAGTTATTCAGTCTACTGTTGATGGGCATTTGTGTTGATTCCAGGTCTTAGCTAGTGTGAATTGAGCTGCAATAAACATTAAGGTGCAGACAGCTTTTTTGTTTGCCAATTAAATTTTCTTTTGATAAATTCCAAGGAGTGGGATGGCTGGGTTGAATGGTAGGGTTATATTCAGGTTTCTGAGGAATCTCCAGACTGCCTTCCATAGTGCCTTAACCAGTTTGCATTCCCACCAACAGTGGGTTAGTGTCCCTTTTTTCCCCATATCCTCTCCAGCATCAGTTGTTGGTAGATTTCTGAATGTGAGCCATTCTAACCGGGGTGAGGTGAAACCTTACTGTGGTTTTGATTTGCATTTCCCTGATTGCTAGTGATCTTGAACATTTTTTCATATGTCTGTTGGCCATTTGGATTTCCTCTTTGGAAAAATGTCTATTGAGGTCCTTGGCCCATCTCTTAAGTGGGTTGTTTGTTTTGATGTTGTGGAGTTTCTTGATTTCTTTATAGATTCTGGTTATCAGCCTTTTATCTGCTGCATAGTTTGCAAATATTTTTTCCCATTGTGTCGGTTGCCTCTTCACTTTCCTGACTGTTTCTTCTGCAGTACAGAAACTTCTCAATTTCGTGCAATCCCAATAGTTAATTTTGGCTTTCACTGCTTTTGCTTCTGGGTTATTTTCCAAGAAGTGTTTGCAAGTACCTATATTTTGCATGTTTTTACCAATGCTCTCTAATAATTTGATGGTGTCAGGTCGTCGATTTATGTCTTTAATCCATGTTTAGTGAATTTTTACCTAGTTTCTAATTGCTCAGTGTTACTTCCTTACAGGGGCTGCCTGGGAAGCTCAAGCCTTCCAGAAGAATTTAATGTTTATTTCAAGAAATATCTGAAGAAATGGCCCTGTCTCCCAGTGAGCGAGTGTTGGTTTAACTTCGCATAAGTACCAGTTAGCACACCCAAATCAGTTTCACATGGACCAGGCCCCACCATTTGCCTTCCCACTTTATGTAATTTTTAACCTCCCTGACTCTACTGAGTCCCCATTCATCTCCCTTATTCCTTCATTCTCCATTTAAAATAACCAAACATTCCTATCTATAAAAATCAAGGTTCAGTTCAGCTCGTGCTAGACAGGTTTTTGTTTTTCTTTTTCTTTTCTATTTCAGTAGTATGTTACTGCTTAAAAATCAGCTCTTACTATTTCAGTGTCCATATGTATTTATTTTTGACAACTTTTAGAGATCAAATGAGGTATATTTCAGAAATCCTCATTCCTGCTATTGTTGACAAAACTATTGAAGAGCATAGGCATTTTATTCATGTGTTTTCCAAACTCATATAAAAAATTCATATTAATTTTCTAGGCCTTGATGTCATAGTGGAAGAATAATGTTCCAAACAAACTGATTTTTGTCCTAATTTGGATTAATATAAGAGTTCTTACATCTAGACTAGTTTTAGTGATTCTCTTTTTTATAAAGCTTTTGTTTAAAGAATATAAATTTCCAAAGTACGGCTTATGGATTACAATAAATGTCAGGAATATAAAAATATTTCCCCACATGCTTTATTAGTACAAATATTTCTTACTTAAAATACTAAATATTCCCATAGCATCCTGAATACTGAAGCGGTTGTTCTTGGATACAAATCTGTTTTTCAATGGTTGTAAATTTATTTTAGGCTTTGTATACCATTGTGACAGATTTAAATCTTTCGGAATTCAAGCAAAGAACTTATATGTTTGATTTTTATCTTCCTATTTTTTAACCTTTAGCCTTCTCAAAAGGAAGGCCACAGATGTAGGATAAACAGAGTAAGTAGCATGTTATTTGAAGCTGGTGGTAACAATCCAGGGCAACCTACAGAAGAGACAAAAGGGCACACAAATATAAAGACTTTGCCTTTTTCTTATTTTATCTTTTTCTCCATATTACTCAAGATGTGTGAACAAGAGTATTTAATTCTCTGTATATATGGTTTTTATACTGGCAAAATAGAATTTTGAAAATTACACACATACTGAATCATCTTGTAGTTTAGCTATAGTACATTTTCCCAATTTGTTACATTTGTGCAGAATTGAAGTCTTTTTAGAAAATAAAATAATTATGTTGTTATAAATGTTTGATATATGCTGGTAATACTGGTAAGAAAAAAATTTTGATTTTGTTCTGATATTTTCTTCATATATTGCCATTATTAGATTTTTAGACTGTGTGTTTTTTAGACTACTGAAATAAACAAAAGACTTGGCTTACACCTCATTATTGGAGAACTAGTTTTTTTGTACTTATGAATTTTATATTTATTAAATAAAAGTTTTCTATAAAAAAGAGAAAGGTGAATTATGCTGGAGAACTAGTTTTAAGTAGAATGGTGAATTCTCATCTTATCTACTTGAACATATGGATGGCATTTCCTAGCTACTCACCTGTAATATGGTTTTCTCTATAATATTGAAGTACGTGGCCTTTTTGCAAAGAACTGCAGCCACTTTGTTATCAATCATTTACTTATTATTCTGAATCTGTATCAGAATGCTAAAATATCAAGTCTCAAAAAATTTGATCCTGTCATTTCCACAATCTGAGCCTTGAAAAGCATGAAAGCAGCATTGTTTGTACTAAAATTCAAATTAAAGATTTGCCTTGCAAAAGTTTTTTGTAACGTCCTCCATCAATGATCATGATAGCATTTTTAAAAAGATTGGAGAAAGAGAGAGAGATAGATAGAGAATCTTCCATCCCCTGGTACAGTTCTCAGATAGCTAAAACAGCCAGGGCTGTTCATAGGAGTTTTGTTGTTTCCGTTTTCAATATAAAACAAAATAAGTAAATAACCATTTCTATATGGAATAATTAGAGTCCTGTGGCTGATTTTATTTTAAGACGTGGATGGACTTATATTTCCTCGCAGGGAAAATATTCTGTGTTGCTATAGGACATCTGTATTGCTTTAGGCTCATAATAACAATCAGAGAGACTTCTCCACAGCAAATTCCACCTATTAATCATATAAGAAAGTAACAAGAGACCTTAATAATTACTGTATTGGAAGAATCACATATAAAGATGAAATTAGTAGCACAGAATTCTTTGCACCCAGTTACTGGGCTTTCATTTGCATTTGTATGTTTAATTCCTCATTGGAGAAAAGATAAGAATTTGTGACTGGCCATTTAGTGATTTCTAGAAAACACTTTAAGACATACATTTCTAGAGCAAGCCAATATGGATATCAAAAGATAGCTAAAGCAGCTAACTTAGATGTTCAGAAGGTATGTTTTCAATGGATGAAAGATGATATAAGAAATTATTTGAAAGAATGGAAATTTAGCCATCTTAATCTACAAATTCTCAGCCTGAAAATTTTTCTATTGAGTAGATTGCACCAGATCCTTCAGTAAGACAAGAGAAGCATCAAAGGCTTGAACTGTGAAAATGAGTGTTTGAGTGCTAATTCAATTTTAATTAAATTTGGCATCTATATAACTTTGGCCCAATTTGCTCATCATTAAACATTCCTTTTGAATCAAAATGTACAATTATAGCACAGTCAAGAGCATTGAAGACATTCTCCTGATTTGTCAAGTCAACTCTGAATATTCATTTTAGCTGATCATATCATTGTATTAAAACTATTTACTAGAGTGGCAAGATGGCGGAATAGGAAGGGATCACACTGATAGCCTGGGAAGAGACAGTTTAATAAAAGTGGAGATACTGCAGGTTCAAGGAACAGTAGGGGAAGAAACAGCAGATGAAACTCTTCTAGAACTAGTGATTCAGAGTGGACCTGCGTGGAGGGCGTGGGAGCCCACGGCTCGGGACACCAGTGGCAGAATCAATGCACCAGCGCTGGAAAGTGAGGTGAGCCGAACCTCAATAGCCCGAGACACCAGAAGGAAAGCAGAAAGAGGAGACTAGAGGGAATGAGGCTTGAAACCCTGTGGGGAAAAGTTCACCAGACTAACTAGGAGAGGAAAAAAAAAGTGGCCGATACAAACACGAGTTTCTCTCTCTCCACTCACCTCTACAAGGTGAACACGACAAAGAGCAGGCACCATTTTGGACATACACCATAAGTGGCGTGAACTCAGGGCTGCACTCACCCTCAGCCAAGCAGAAAAACCTGACTCGGGGGGAGGGGGGGAACAACAGGAGATTAGGACCTAGTGAATGTGTGGTGCTAATGAACTGAGACTGTGAAAAAAAGAGACGGTGGGTGAGAGAACTCATGGAATTCACGTGAGTACTCTCCAGAGACTCTACAATTTGTTAACCTTGGCAACCCGGTGGGAGACTGCAGGAGAATTTGAGCCCACACTGAGGGCAGCACAGATTGCCTGTGTGGTCCTTGGGGAAGAGCTTCTGATCTCTGGCTCCTGTGGGTATATCATTCGCCTGCCACTACCTCCAATTCTGCTTAACTGTGTGGAATTACTTCCCTTCTAAATAAAAAAAAGAAAGAAAGAGAGAGAGAGATTTACCATGCCTAACCTGAGAGTGTCACCTTTGGCACACCATTAACACTGAGGAACCAAACAGAGCTCTCTGGCCACACCCATCTCAAGCCTCTAAGGCGCCATCAAAAGCAGACAGTCCACTTAATGCATTCATAGTATAACAAGAAAAAAAAAACACAGTGAGGGAAGAATAATTCAAAGAATATCTCCACAATGCCAAGCAACAAACCCAGAAACTAAGGAAACAAGAACAAGCAAGACATTATAACACCCCCAAATGAACAAGACACCCCAAGCCAAGATTATGAAGATGATTAGATGGAAGAAATGCAAGAAGCGGATCTCAAAAAAATTATGATAAAAACATTTAGAAAATTTCAAAAACAAATGCTTGAGTACAGAAATACTTACTGGACAGGATAGAAAATCTCCTTCAAGAAAATGAAAATCTTAAGGAGGAATCAAAATGAAATGCAGAAACTAGTAGAACAGGAAAGTGATAGTGAAGAGAAATCAAAATGAAATGAAGAACTCAATAGATCTAATGACAAACACATTACAGAGCCTTAAAAACAAAGTCAGTGAAACTGAAGAGAGTGTATCAGACTTAGAAGACAGAGCACAGGAAAGTGTACAGTCAAACCAAAGAAAAAAAGAGGAAATTAGAAATCTAAAAAATATTGTTGGGAATCTACAGGATACTTTTAAAAAACCCAGCATTCAGGTTCTAGGAGTTCCTGAAGGCATAGAGAGAGAAAGGATTAGAAGGTCTTTTTAGTGAGATACTTGCACAGAACTTCCTGGGTTTGGAGAAGGAAAGAGACATCTTAGTTCAGGAAGCTCATAGAACCCCTAGTAAACATGACCAAATGAGATCCTCACCACGGCACATTGTAATCAAACTCACCACAGTGAAACATAAAGAAAAGATTCTAAAATGTGCAAGAGAGAATTGTCAGATTAAACTCAAAGGATCTCCAATTAGACTCACAGCAGACTTCTCATCAGAAACCCTTCAGACTAGAAGAGAATGGCGAGACATAGCTCAGGTACTAAGAGAGAAAAGCTGCCAGCCCAGAATATTATATCCTGCAAAGCTCTCATTTGTGAATGAAGGTGAAATAAAGACCTTTCATAGCAAAGAGAAATTAAAAGAATTTGTTGCCACTCATCCAGCCCTGCAAAAGATGCATGCAGATAGAAAGTGAAAGGGTGGAAAAAGATATACCATGCCAACAGAAATGAAAAAAAGAGTGGGCACAGCCATCTTAATATCAGACAAAAAAAACTATAACACAAAAACTGTTATCAGAGACAAAGAGAGGCACTATATAATGATCAAGGTTTCAATTCAACCGGAAGATATAATGACTATCAATGTATATGAACCTAATTACAGGGCACTGGTTTATTTAAAAGATGTATTAAGGGACTTAAAGGGAGACATAGACTCCAATACAATAGTACTGGGGGACTTCAATACTCCACTCTCAGAAATAGATCAATAGGAGAGAAGATCAACAAGGAGACAGTAAATTTAAATGACACTATAGGCCAAATGGATCTAACAAATCTACAGAACATTTCATCCTACACAAAAAGAATTTACCAACAATAGATGCTGGAGAGGATGTGGGGGAAAAGGGACACTAACCTGCTGTTGGTGGGAATGCAAACTGGTTAAGGCACTATGGAAGCCAGTTTGAAGATTCCTCAGAAACATGGATATAACCCTACCATACAACCCAGCCATCCCACTCCTTGGAATTTACACAATGGAAATTAAATTGGCAAACAAAAAATCCGTCTGCACATTAATGTTTGTTGCAGCTCAATTCACACTAGCTAAGACCTGGAATCAACCCAAATGCCCATCAACAGTAGACTGGATAACTAAATTATGGGACATGTACTCTATAGAATACTATACAACAGTCAAAAACAATGAAATCTGGTCATTTGCAACAAGATGGAGGAATCTGGAAACATAATGCTGAGTGAATCAAGCCAGTCCCAAAGGGACAAATATCATATGTTCTCCCTGATAGGGGACAGCTAACTGAGCACTAAAGGGGAAACCTGTTGAAGTGAAATGGACACTATGAGAAACAGTGACTTGATCAGCTCTTGTGCCGACTGTTGTTGTACAATGTAATACTTTATCAATTTTAGTATTTTTTCTATGTTTTATTCCAGTAATAGTGGTTGAACTCTGTAATTAACACACAATTATTCTTAGGTGTTTAAATTTTAACTGAAAAGTGATCCCTGTTAAATATAAGAGTGGGAATAAGAGAGGGAGGAGATGTACAATTTGGGACATGCTCAATCAGACTTGCTCCAAATGATGGAGTTAGAATCATGCCAGGGGATCCCAATAGAATCCCACCAAGGTGGCATGTACCAAGGCCATCTCACTAGCCAAAGTGATCAATTTCAGTTCAAAATTGATCGCATTGATAGGTCTAAGAGTCAAAGGGATCACACAAACAAGACTAGTGTCTGCTAATACTAACTGATAGAATCAAAAAGGAAGTTAAGAATGCATCATGGGAAGTGGGATACACAGCAGACTAATAGAATGGCAGATGTCCTAAATAGCACTCTGGCCTCAGAATCAGCCCTTAAGGCATTCAGATCTTTCTGAAAGGCCATGAGAGTATTTTAGGCATGGAAAGCCAAGACTCTCTGGCAAAAAAAGAAGACCTAAATGAAAGATCTCTGCGAGTGAGATCCCAGTGGAAAGAATGAGGCCATCAAAGAAGGAGGTACCTTTCATTATGAAAACCTAAGCAAACTGGGTATAGCAGCAACATTCTTCAATACAATCAAAGCAATTTATGAAAAACCCACGGCCAGCATCCTATTGAATGGGAAAAGGTTGGAAGCATTTCCACTGAGATCTGGTACCAGACAGGGATGCTCATTCTAACCACTGATATTCAATATATTTCTCGAAGTTTTAGCCAGAGCTATTAGGAAATAAAAGAAATTAAAGGGATACAAACTGGGAAGAAAGAACTCAAACTCGCCCTCTTTGCCGATGATATGATTCTTTATTTAGGGAATCAAAGATCTCTGCGAACAGACTATTGGAACTCATAGAAGAGTTTGGCAAAGTAGCAGGATATAAAATAAATGCACAAAAATCAGCAGCTTTTGTATACACAAAATTCCACGGCTGAGAAAAAACTTTTAAGATCAATACCATACACAATAGCTACAAAACAATCGTATTACCTTGGAATAAACTTAACCAAGGACGTTAAAAATCTCTACGGTGAGAATTACAAAACTTTAAAGAAAGAAATAGAAGAGGACACCAAAAAATGGAGAAATCTTCCATGCTCATGGATTGGAAGAATCATTGTCATCAAAATGTCCATTATCCCAAAAGCAATTTATAGATTCAATTCCATACCAATTAAAATATCAAAGACATTCTTCTCAGTTCTGGAAAAAATGATACTGAAATATATATGGAGACACAGGAGACCTTGAATAGCTAAAGCAATCTTATACAACAAAAACAAAGCCGGAGGCATCACAATACCAGATTTCAGGACATACTACAAGGCAGTGGTAATCAAAACAGCATGGTACTTGTACAGAAACAGATGGACAGATCAATGGAACAGAATAGGGACACCAGAAATCATTCCAAACATCTACAGCCAACTTATATTTGATCAAGGATCCAAAACCAATCTCTGGAGTAAGGACAGTCTATTTAACAAATGGAGCTGGGAAAATTGGAAGAATCATGAAGCAAGACCACTACTTATAACCTTACACAAACATCCACTCAACATGGGTTAAAGACTTAAGTCTATGACCCGACACCATCAAATTTTTAGAGAGCATTGGAGAAACCCTGCAAGATATAGGAACATGCAAAGACTTCTTGGAAAAGACCCTGGAAGCACAGGCAGTCAAAGCCAAAATTAACATTTGGGATTGCATCAAATTGAGAAGTTTCTGTACTTCATAAGAAATAGTCAAGTAAGTGAAGAACTGAAAAGTGACCAATGTTAAATATAAGAGTGGGAATAAGAGATGGAGGAGATGTACACTTTGGGACATGCTCAATCAACTTGCCCCAAATCTTGGGGTTAGAAATGTGCCAGGGTATTCCAATACAATCACATTAAGGTTGCATTTACCAATGCCATCTCACTAGTCCAACTGATCAATTTCACTTCAAATTCATCACACTGATAGGTCTGAGAGTCAAAGGGATCACACAAACAAGACTAATATCTCAGATACTGATAGAATAAAAAAGGAAGTTAAGGATGCATCATGGGAAGCGGGATACACAGCAGACTCATAGAAAGGCAGATGACCTAATTAGCACTCTGGCCTCAGAATCAGCCCTTAAGGCATTGGGATCTGGCTGAAGAGCCCATGAGAGTATTTTAGGCATGGAAAGCCAAGACACTCTGGGAAAAAAAAGAAGACCTAAATGAAAGATCTCTGCGAGTGAGATCCCAGTGGAAAGAATGAGGCCATCAAAGAAGGAGGTACCATTCTCTGAAGGGAGGAGAGAACTTCCACTTTGACTATGACCCTGTCCGAATAAGATCGAAGTTGGTGAACCCAAAAGGCTTCCGTAGCCTTGGCAAGTCATGACTAGAGCCTGGGGAGATTACTGACGCCATAAACAAGAGTGCCAAAATGTTAAGTCAACAACAGGAGTTACTATGTACTTACATCTCATGTGGGATCTGTCCTTACTGTGTTGTCCAATGTGAAGTAATGCTATAACTAGTACTGAAACAGTATTTTTACAATTTTGTTTCTTTGTTGCTGCAAACTGATGAAATATTTACTTAATATATACTGAATCAATCTTCTGTATATAAAGATAATTGAAAATGAATCTTGATGTGAATGGAATGGGAGAGGGAGCATTAGATGGGGGGGGTTGCAAGTGGGAGGGAAGTTATGGGCGGTGGAAAGCCATTGTAATCCATGAACTGTGCTTTGGAAATTCATATTTACTAAATAAAAGTTTAAAAATACAATTTAGTAGAGAATAGTTATAAATTATCTTGCTTGTATGTCTTTATAATGTTTTTTTCTTTTAGAAAGCACATCAGAGACTTCTTAAAGCAAAATCCAACATCACTGTTATGGTCTAAATCTTTTGTTGCATATTATTTTGAAAAATACCTTTTGGAAGGAGGGAGAGAGAGAGAGGAGAGAAAGAGAATATCTTCCACTGTTAAACTCCCCAAATGCCCACAATAGTGGAAATGGCCAGACTGAACTCAGGGGCCAAGAACTCCTTCCGTGACTCCTATATGGATGGCAGGGTCCCAAGTATTGTAGCCATCACTTGCTACCTCCTAAGGTACACATTAAGTGAGGTGGCTAAAAAGTGAATAAAGAATTTAATCCCAGGCACGCTGATATGGTATGAGAGCATCCAAAGCAGTGACTTAATCCGTTGCACAACAACACCCACTCTACAGCAGTAGTGAATATTTTTGACCAAGAAACAAAGATTAGGGATAGAAGGGGGTAGATTGTACTAATCCCTTGCTTAAATAAGAACATGGGATTCTAAAGAGAGAGATAAGCATTTGGGTTGGTTCCAGGTCTTAGCTATTGTGAATTGAGCTGCAATAAACATTATTGTGCAGACAGCTTTTATTTGCAAATTTAATTTCCTTTTGATAAATTCCAAGGAGTGGGATGGCTGGGTTGAATGGTAGGGTTATATTCAGGTTTCTGAGGAATCTCCAGACTGCCTTCCATAGTGCCTTAACCAGTTTGCATTCCCACCAACAGTGGGTTAGTGTCCCTTTTTCCCCACATCCTCACCAGTATCTGTTTTTGGTAGATTTCTGAATGTGAGCCATTCTAACCGGGGTGAGGTGAAACCTTACTGTGGTTTTGATTTGCATTTCCCTGATTGCTAGTGATCTTGAACATTTTTTCATGTGTCTGTTGGCCATTTGGATTTCCTCTTTGGAAAAATGTCTATTGAGGTCCTTGGCCCATCTCTTAAGTGGGTTGTTTGTTTTGATGTTGTGGAGTTTCTTGATTTCTTTGTAGATTCTGGTTATCAGCCTTTTATCTGCTGCATAGTTTGCAAATATTTTTTCCCATTGTGTCGGTTGCCTCTTCACTTTCCTGACTGTTTCTTCTGCAGTACAGAAACTTCTCAATTTCATGCAATCCCAAATCTTAATTTTGGCTTTCACTGCCTGTGCTTCTGGGGGCTTTTCCAAGATGTCCTTGCCTGTGCCTATATCTTGCAGGGTTTCTCCAATGCTCTCTAATAATTTGATGGTGTCCAGTCATGGATTTAAGTCTTTGATCCATGTTGAGTGAATTTTACGTAAGGTTATAGGTAGTGGTCTTGCTTCATGATTCTGCATGTGGAAATCCAATTTTCCCAGCACCATTTATTGAGTGTTTATTGCAGCACAATTCACAATAGTTAAGACCTGGTACCAACCCAAATATCCATCAACCGTAGGCTGGATAAAGAAATTATGGGACATGTACTCTATAGAATACTGTACAGCAGTCCAAAACAATGAAACCCGGTAATTTGCAACAAGAAGGAGGAATCTGGAAAATCTTTACTTAGTATATACTGAATCGATCTTCTGTATATAAAGATAATTGAAAATGAAAAAAAAACTTGGTGGTAAATTGGAAATTGCTTAGAAAATTAATCAATTTTTAAAAAAATATCATGTAGGAGCTCTGTCCTTAATATGCTGTACATTGTGATTTAATGCTATAACTAGTACTCCAAAAGTATTTTTCACTTTGTGTTGCTATGTTGGGGGAAACTGTTGAAATCTTTATGTAATATATACTAAACTTATCTTCTGTATATATAGAGAATTGAAAATGAATCTTGATGTGAAAGGAAGGGGAGAGGGAGCAGGAAAAGGGTGTGTTGTCGGTGGGAGGGAAGTTATGGAGGGGGGAAGCCATTGTAATCCATAACCTGTACTTTGGAAAGTTATATTCATTAAATAAAAGTTTAAAAAAAAAGAAATGTGCCAGGGCATTCCAATCCCATTAAGGTGGCGTGTACCAATGCCATCTCACTAGTCCAGGTGATCAATTTCAATTCATAATTGATCACACTGATAGGTCTAAGAGTCAAGGGATCACACAAACACGATTAGTGTCTGCTAATACTAACTGATAGAATCAACAAGGGAATGAACAATCCTACATGGGAAGCGGGATACACAGCAGACTCATAGAATGACAGATGTCCTAAACAGCACTCCGGTCTCAGAATCAGCCCTTAAGGCATTCGGATCTGTCTCAAGAGCACATGAGAATATCTTAAGCATGGAAAGCTAAGACACTCTGGGAAAAAAAAAAGAAGACCTAAATGAAAGATCTCTGCAAGTGAGATCCCAGTGGAAAGAATGAGGCCATCAAAGAAGGAGGTACCATTCTCTGAAGGGAGGAGAGAACTTCCACTTTGACTATGTCCCTGTCTGAATAAGATCGAAGTTGGTGAACCCAAAAGGCTTCCATAGTCTTGGCAACTTATGACTAGAGCCTAGGGAGATTACTGACGCCATAAACAAGAGTGCCAAAATGTTAAGTCAACAACAGGAGTCACTGTGTACTTACTTCTCATGTGGAATCTGACCTTGATGTGTTGTCCAATGTGAAGTAATGCTATAACTAGTACTGAAACAGTATTTTACACTTTGTGTTTCTGTGTGGGTGCAAACTGATGAAATATTTACTTAATACATACTGAATCGATCTTCTGAATATAAAGATAATTGAAAATGAATCTTGATGTGAATGGAATGGGAGAGGGAGCGGGATATGGGAGTGTTGCGAATGGGAGGGCAATTAGGGGGGAGGAAAGCCAATGTAATCCATATACTGTACTTTGGAAATATATATTTACTAAATTAAAAAAAGAAAAAAATAACAAAGGGAGAGATGAGTGGAAACGTTGCCTAAAATGGAAAATGATTGTAATTTGTATGGACACAGTTGACACACATGAAAACATGCCTAATTATTGTTTCTGATTTAATTAACTAAGTAAATTAGGAGTTTACATAAAGAAATGTTGATTATGTAAAGTGGAAGTATAGAGTTTGGTGGTTCTGAAAAGAGATTAAAGCCAGATGAATTAGATATAACATACCCTGTTACCTTTCATTATATTTTGGGGTTTACAAACTATTTTGGCCTAAAATATATTTTTTAACATTTTTGTTATGTGTGTTCATATTATAAATAATATTGTTCTAATCCAGAGAATTAAGAGAACATTATTTTCCCATCAAATAATAATTATGAGATTTTAATGTTATATGACTTCGGTTATGAAATGATTGTGATCATCTAAGTATATTGAAAATCTGAAACTTCATTGCATTGAATGATGGATATACCCACAATCTAAATGTTCTAGTTCATTGAAAGCATATTTATACATCAAAGCTTTTAGAATCAGAATCATAGGGATATGGGTCAAATGGAATGCTTTATAGTAGTGATTCTCAAAGTGAGATAGCTCATGATACAAACATGTTTATAGAACACACCACAAACTTTCTGAAGCAATGTTTCTGGATGGTGAGAACACCAGCCTTCCTTATTTACAAGTTTTCTAGAAATTTATAATGCCTACTGAAACTTAGAAACCCTCAAACTTAAATGTTATCTTTGGTTCATTTCTAGGCTGGCCAAACCAGACCTCCTTTGCAGCCAGATTCTAAGAACTTTGCAATAATCATTGAGATTGAAGAATATGTCTTTGTAGACAGGTGTGAATTTCAGTACTCTGAATTTCTTTAAAAAGGTGCTATTTCCAATTTATAATATTTCATTTATATTTCTTTGTTTCATCAGAGAAAGATGAGTAGCATTTCATCAAAGAAATATAAGGCTGAGTTTCAATTACTCTTAGAAAAAAAACAAAGAATGTCTTTTCCTAAGCACATATAAATATTTATAATTTTGCTCAGTATAAGATAATCTAACATGGACTTTGAAATCACAAGAGAATATAAAGTGATTACCATCTGTTCTGGAAAACATAAGTAAGACTAGTGAGGTATTGGGCAATTTTTGTTTTCTTTCATCTTTACACTTTTATGTAGAACTTGAGTTTCTCTTTTTAAAAAGATTTATTTATTTATTTGAAAGGGAGGGAGGGAGGAAGGGAGAGAATATCTTCCATCTGCTGGTGCACTCCCCAAATGGCCTCAGCACCTGGAGCTGGGCTAATCTGAAGCCAGGAGTCAGATGTTTCTTCTGGGTCTCCCACGTGAGTGTAGGAACCCAAGGATTTGGGCATATTAGCAGGGAGCTGGATCAGAAGTGGAACATTTGGGGGTCGAACTGGAGCCCATATGAGATCTTGGCACTGCAGGCAGAGGTTTTATTTGCTACATCACATTGTTGGTCCCAACTTGAGTCTCTTGTAATAAAGTTGTATTCCTCTTTCTCCCCCTAGCATTCAGTAAGGTATGTGGTTTAAAGTTGTTATATCTGCTATGGGACTGGGGAAACAACTTCACAATGATCAGATTGGAATTTGTCATTTCAGTTATGTCTGGTTTAAGTTTCACTAACTTTGTATCTATGTTTTGTTTTCAAAGCAGATGAACATAAATTTGTTATTTTTTTTAACCTCATAATGATCCAAGCCTTCCTTTGAACAGAATTTTTTGGTAACAGAGTTACAGGTTTATGATGGGGATCTATTGTGTTATTGTTGTCTTTTTGTGAAAAATAATTGATGTATCAAGAAAAACAAAATTCAAGGACTGGTCCCTAAGATAACTCTCATTTGTCAGAAAATTTACTGATTTCAATTTTTGATTTTTTAAAAAATTTTATTTAGTAAATATAATTTCCAAAGTACAGTTTATGGATTACAATGGCTTTTCCCCCCATAACTTCCCGTCCACCCGCACCCTTCCTATCTCCCACTCCCTCTCCCATTCCATTCACATCAAGATACATTTTCAATTCTCTTTATACACAGAAGATCGATTTAGTATAAATTAAGTAAAGATTTCAACAGTTTGCATCCACACAGAACATAAAGTGTAAAATACTGTTTCAGTACTAGTTATAGCTTTAATTCAAATTGGACAACACATTAAGAAGAGAGATCCCACATGAGGGAGTAAGTACACAGTGACTCCTGTTGTTGACTTAACAATTTGACACTCTTGTTTATGGCGTTAGTAAACTCCCTAGGCTCTTCTCATGAGTTTCCAAGGCTATGGAAGCCTCTTGAGTTCGCTGACTTCGATCTTATTTAGACAAGGTCATAGTCAAAGTGGAAGTTCTCTCCTCCCTTCAGAGAATGGTACCACCTTCTTTGATGGCCTCATTCTTTCTACTGGGATCTCACTCGCAGAGATCTTTCATTTAGGTCTTCTTTTTTTTTCCCAGAGTGTCTTGGCTTTCCATGCCTAAAATACTCTCATGGGCTCTTCAGCCAGATCCCAATGCCTTAAGGGCTGATTCTGAGGCCAGAGTGCTGTTTAGGACATCTGCCATTCTATGAGTCTGCTGTGTCTCCCGCTTCCCATGTTGGATCGTTCTCTCCCTTTTTGATTCTATCAGTTAGTATTAGCATACACTAGTCTTGTTTGTGTGATCCCTTGACGCTTAGACCTATCAGTGTGATCAATTGTGAACTGAAATTGATCACTTTGGCTAGTGAGATGGCCTTGGTACATGCCACCTTGTTGGGATTGTATTGGAAACTGCTGGAACATTTCTAACACCACCATTTGGGGCAAGTCCATTTGAGCATGTCCCAAGTTGTACATCTCCTCCCTCTTTTCTTCCCACTCTTATATTTAACAGGGATCACTTTTCAGTTATATTTCAACACCTAAGAATAATTGTGTGTTAATTAAAGAGTTCAACCAATAATATTAAGTAGAACAAAAAATAATACTAATGAGATAAAGTATTAAATTGTACACTAACAGTCAGGATAAGGGCTGATCAAGTCACTGTTTCTCACAGTGTCTCTTTCACTTCAACAGGTTTCCTTTTTTGTGGTTGGCTAGTTGTCACCAATCAGTGAGAAATATGATATTTGACCCTTTGGGACTGGCTTAATTCACTCAGCCTGATGTTTTCCAGTTTCCTCTATTTTTTTTGCAAATGACTGGATTTCATTGTTTTTGACTGCTGTATAGTATTCCATAGAGTACATATCCCATAATTTGTTTATCCAGTCTACTGCTGATGGGCATTTAGGTTGAATCCACATCTTAGCTATTGTGAATTGAGCTGCAATAAACATTAAGGTGCAGACAGCTTTTTTGTTTGCCAATTAAATTCCCTTTTGATAAATTCCAAGGAGTGGGATGGCTGGGTTGAATGGTAGGGTTATATTCAGGTTTCTGAGGAATCTCCAGACTGCCTTCCATAGTGCCTTAACCAGTTTGCATTCCCACCAACAGTGGGTTAGTGTCCCTTTTTTCTCCATATCCTCTCCAGCATCAGTTGTTGGTAGATTTCTGAATGTGAGCCATTCTAACCGGGGTGAGGTGAAACCTCGTTGTGGTTTTGATTTTCATTTCCCTGATTGCTAGGGATCTTGAACATTTTTTCATGTGTCTGTTGGCCATTTGGATTTCCTCTTTGGAAAAATGTCTATTGAGGTCCTTGGCTCATCTCTTAAGTGGGTTGTTTGTTTTGATGTTGTGGAGTTTCTTGATTTCTTTGTAGATTCTGGTTATTAACCCTTTATCTATTGTACAGTAAAGTGAAGACATACAATGCTTTTTTAAAGATTTATTTATTATTTATTTGAAAGTCAAAGTTACACAGAGAGAAGGAGAGGCAGAGAGAGAAAGAAAGAAAGAGAGGTCTTCCATCCGCTGGCTCACTCCCCAGTTGGCTGCAACAGCCAGAACTATGCTGATCAGCAGCCAGGAGTCAGGAGCTTCTTCTGGGGTCTCCCACACATGTGCAGGGGCCCAAGGACTTGGGACATCTTCTACTGTTTTCCCAGGCCATAGTAGAGAGCTGGATTGGAAGTGTAGCAGCCAGGACTCGACATCCATTTTGAGTGGATTTTTGTGTAAGGTGATAGGTAAGGGTCTTACTTCATGCTTCTGCTCGTGGAAATCCAATTTTCCCAACACCATTTATTGAATAGACTGTCCTTACTGCAGAGATTGGTTTTGGATCCTTGTTCAATATAAGTTAGTTGTAGATATTTGGAACGATTCCTGGTGTTTCTATTCTGTTCCATTGGTCTGTCCATCTGTTTCTGTACCAGTATCAATGAGTTAGGGAACTCACGGAATTCACGTGAGTACTTTCCCAAGATGCTACAATTCAGTAACCTTGGCAACCCAGTAGAGACTGCAGGAGAATTAGAGCCCACACTGAGGGCAGCACAGATTGCCTGTGTGGTCCTTGGAAAAGAACAGGCGAATGTTATACCCACAGGAGCCAAAGATTGGAAGCTGGCTACCTTCAATTCTGCTCAGATGTGTGGAAATACTTCCCTTCTGAATCGAGAGAGAGAGAGAGAGAGAGAGAGAGAGAGAGAGAGAGAGATTTACCATGCCTAAGCTGGGAGTGTCACCTTTGGCACACCCTTAATCCTGAGGAACCAAACAGAGCTCTCTGACCACACCCATCTCAAGCCTCTAAGCCTCTAACGCTCCATCAAAAGCAGACAGTCCACTTAATACAGTCATATTATAACAAGAGAAAAAAAACACCACAGCCAGGGAAGAAGAATCCAAAGAATATCTCCACAATGCCAAGCAACAGATGCAGAAACCGAGGAAAAAAGAACAACGAAGACATTTTGATGCCCCCAAATGAACAAGACACCTCAAGCCAAGATTATGAAGATGATGAGATGGAATTTAACAGACGTAAAAAGTAAATACACTTAAGGGGCACTATGTGATGTTTCTTTACACATACACATTATATAATGTCAATCAGAGTAAATATATTTATCTTTTTTTAAGAAATATTTTATTTAATGAATACAAATTTCATACGTACAACTTTGGGAATATAATGATTCTTCCCTTCAAAGCCGTCTCCCACCCCCACTCCCATCCCACCTCCTCCTCCCTCTCCCATCCCATTCTTCATTAATATGTTTTTAATTAACTTTATGTAATTCATTTTAAACTTTACCCTAAGTTAAACTTCAGAGTGGTAACAGCCTTCATTTCCATATTATTTACAAAATAAAATTTATGAAATATTCATAACTTAATAGTGATTGAAGTTAATCTATTTCTGTAATAAATGAAGACAACAAAATCAGTGAAATTCACTACATCAATGACACAGTAAACTTCCAAATTCCAATTTTATCAAAATTCATCCATTCCATACTTTAAAAATTTGTGGTTGTTCTATATTTACATAGTGTTATTCTTTTTTAAACACATGCTAATATTTTTTAAGGATTTATTTATTTATTTTAAAGTCAAAATTACACAGAGAGAAGAGAGACAGAGAGAGAGAGAAGAGGTCCGCAACCCAATGGTCCACTCCCCAATTGGCAGCAAGTGCCAGGATCTGCACCTATCGGAAACCAGGAGCCAAGAACTTCCTCCAGGTTGCCCAGGTGGGTGCAGGAGCCCAAGGACATGGGCCATCTTCCACTGCCTTCCCAGGCCACAGCAGAGAGCAGGATCGGAAATGCAGCAGCTGGGTCTAGAACTGATGCCCAAATGGGATGCCGGTGCTTCAGGCCAGGGTGTTAACCCACTGCGCCACAACAATGGCCCCACATAGTGTTATTCTTTAAGTTGATTAAACAATTAAACATAATTTTACTTCATATTGTTTCTTGCATAGTAGGAGGAAAATAGTATTTTTCTTCTTTTAGCTATCCTAAGTTATGACACAGAAATTCTGAGTCACACAATTTAGTAACTGGGCAGAATAATAAAACTGGACTTTTAGTGCTAGTTTTTAACTCTCCATGATATATGAGATTTTTGTCTCAGCACACTAATTCCTTCCATTCCTTTGTAGCTTCAAAAACTTTTTTTTTTTTTTGCAAAATAAGAAAAAAAGATTGCTAACTACATATGGGAATTAATAGAATAACAGAAAACTTTGTTGTTTTTAATAACTGGTATTTATCTTCAATATAGTAGTGAGAAGAAATCTTTGATATTTGGGTGAATGTGTGCCTCTCCAGACTTGCAATCCATTGTCACATTTTAAATTAACATCCTAAAAAAAGGGAAGCCAAAGAGTTTTATTCTTCTTATTAGCTCTTGCATTCATCCCTGAACAAATACTGTAGGATTAGCTCTTATAAACAATTACACACTTCCAGAAATCTTAAGTTCTGAGATCTCCAAATAAGAAAACAAAATCTTGGCCTTCAAGATATAAAGTTCTCTATAACTTTGCATTCAATTTACCTAATTTCTCCTATATTTCCTTGTTAACTGATTATTACTTAAACTCATTTCTTTACCACAACTTGTCTATTTTCTTTGAATCCTGGAAATTTGGAACAAGGAAAATATTTAGATATTAATTTTTCCAAATTTCTTATTTTGTTTTTATATTTTAAATTTTTATTAAAAATTTAACAGACATAAAAGTATATACATTTAAGGGGAACTATGTGATATTTCTTTACACATATACATTTGTATAATGCTCAGAGTAAATATATTTATCCTTTCAAAAATTTAAGAATTCATTTTAGTAAACACATCCGAAAATCGTATTGTGATGATTTATTTTAAGGGAAAATATACAGTGAATTAATATTATATGTCGTATCCGGTGCTGTGGCATAGAGGGTAAGGCCACCGCCTGCAGTGCCGACATCCATATGGGCACTGGTTCAAGTCCTGGCTGCTACACTTCCAATCCAGCTCTCTGCTATGGCCTGGGAAAACAGTAGAAGATGTCCCAAATCCTTGGGCCCCTACACATGTGTGGGAGACCCCAGAAGAAGCTCCTGACTCCTGGCTTCTGATCAGCATATCTCTGGCTGTTGCAGCCAACTGGGGAGTGAGCCAGCGGATGGAAGACCTCTCTTTCTTTCTTTCTCTCTCTACCTCTCCTTCTCTCTGTGTAACTTTGACTTTCAAATAAATAATAAATAAATCTTTAAAAAAGCATTGTATGTCTTCACTTTACTGTGCAATAGAAAGCTAAAACTTTTTTATTTCTATATAGGCATAATTGGGTACCTGTCAATTAGCATTACCCAATCCTCTCTGCTCATGTCCCTAGTGTATATATATATATATATATATGCATATGTATGTGTACATATAGATATCTTCATGAAATAACCTATTTTAAATAACCTATTTTTTACTCTCTGTTCACTCTGTTGGTGTAGTATATCACATTAATTGATTTGCACCTGTTAAATCCTACTTACATCCTTGTGATGGATGCCACTTGAACTTGGTGAATGATTATTTTTAATGTGCTGTTGAATTATATTTGCTAATATTTTGTTGATGATTTCTTTCATTTATGTAATTTAAGGATACTGGACTTAGCTTTGTTGTTGTTATGTGCTTATCTGGTTTTTGTATCAAGATAATGCTGATCTTACAGAATTAATTTGGAAGAATTCTATGCTCATCTAATTTTTGAAATAATTTAAGAGTTGGTGCTAATTCTTCCTATAATGTTTCGCAGAATTTAGCAGTGAACCATCTGGTCTTGGGCTTTTTTTGATGGAGGATTTCTCATTATTGATTCCGTCTTACTACTCACTACTGGTCATTTTAGGTATTCTATTTCCTCATATGTCAACCCGTATAGTGTATGTGCCTAAGAGTTTGTTGCTTTCTTCTGGGTTAACAAATTTGTTGCCATGGTTGTTTACTGTAATCTCTAATAAGTTTTCTTTGTATTTCCATGGTGTCAGTGGTAGTGTTTACATTTTCATCTTTAATTCAGTGTGTTTGAAACTTCTTTTTCTCTTGGTTAGTCTAGCTAAAGATTTTTTAATTTAGTTAGTCCTTTCAGACAGATTTTCTACCTAGATAATCTATCTATTTATGAACGTGGAGTGTAAAAAGACCACTATTATTTTATATTGGAGTATTTCTCTCTCTTTATGCCTATTCATCTCTGCTTTATGTATTTGCTTCTCCAATATTGGGTATATATATCTTTACATCTACTATTTCCTCTTCCTGGATTGATGCTTTTATTATTATATAATGACCTTTCTGATCTCCTTTTCTGTTTTTGATTTAAAGCCTATTTTATCTAATAAAAGTATCGCTACTTCTAATTTCCTTAACTTCCTTTTACATGGAATATCTTGTTATATCCTTTCATTTACAGTTTAAATATATACCTAGAGGTAAAATTAACTTCTTGTAAGGAGCATTATTGATGTATTGTTTTTAACCCATTCAGTCAATTTTACATATTTTAACTGGATAATTTAGTCTCTCGATATTTAAGGTAAACTGGTTGTAGATAAAATCTTACTACTGCAATTTTGAAACATTTTATTGAAATTCTTATCTTTTTTGTCCCTAAATTACAACCTTCATTTGTGATTAATAGATTTTCCCTAATAGGGTACTTTGATTCCTTGTTTAATATTCTTATTAAATAGGAGTAGAGGTTTTTTGCGGCTATCTTGTAGCTTATAAAAAGACTGCTTTTTGTTGTGCCAAACTATCTAGAAATAATGATGATTTCACTTTGATTATGAAAATAGGAAAAAAGGATACAAAGAAATAAATAGGTGAGAAATCCTAATAAATCACTCTATTTTGTAATCCATTCCTCCCCACTTTTTGAATTTTTAGTGTTATATTTGACCATTTTCTATGTTGTCTGTCTTAATATTTTAATGTAGTAATTTTAACTTTTTAAAATATTTTATAAAGATACAAATGATTTATAGTCCATATTTATAATATTAGAGGTTTCTGAATTTTTTATGTAATTACCTTGGTAAGAGGTTTTTTTTTTTTTTACCTCATGATATATTTTTTCCTTGTTTCTCTCAATTTGAAGATCTCCTTCTAGCATCTCTTGTAAGACAGGTCTAGTAGTGATAAAGTCTCTCAGATTCGGTTTGTTTGGGAATATTTTTATCTCCCCCTTACATCTGCTGGATAGCTTTGCTGGTTGCAGTATTCTTGGGCGGCAATTTTGTTTCTTCAATACTGTAAATATCTGATTCCACTCTTTCTTCACCTATAATGTTTCTACTGAGAAGTCTGCAGTCAGGCAAATTAGCACCTATTTATTTGTTATCTGCTTCTTTTCTCTTGAAGCTTTCAGAATCCTATCTCTAACAATGAGAAGTTGTGGTATAATTTGTGTTGGGGTAGACTTAATTGGTATGAATCTGACTAGTGAACACTGTGCCTAGATAGTTGTATATTTTTCCAGCTTTAGGAACTTCTTTGTGACCATTTCTTTGCGTATACTTTATATCCCTCTTGAATTCCCAACTCACTCTTGAATCTTAGTGACACAAATAAGTGCTTTTCACAGGTTGTCTCATATTTCCTATAAGCTTAATTTATTCCTTTTCTTTTTTCCCCTCCAACTTTGTAGTTTCAAATAGCCTGTCTCTATTTGATCTATTCTTCTATTGATGTCTTCTATCACATCATTAATTGCACTTAGTTTAATTTTCAGCTGAAACATTTTGCTGTTGTTCAATTAATTCCATTAACCCATCAAATCTCTCTATTAGAATATTGAATGGTTTCTGTTTTTTCTTCCTTAAATTTTTGATTTTCCTTATAACGGCTATTTTGAACTCTTCATCTGAGAATTTGAAAATTTTAGTTCCCTCGATGGCTGGTTTCTGGCAACTTATTTTGTCCTTGGGTTGAGTCATGGTTCCCTAGAATTTACTGATGCTTGTTAGAGTACAACATCATCTGCACACTGAAGTTTTAGTTATAGTCATCTAACTTTGTTTGTGGCTGGCTTCTGAAAATTCTAAGCATCCTATTCTGCCTCTGAGGTGGGCTTACTGCCAAATGTTACACACCTATCATTTATTCACTTGGTGATTCTGGATGCGGTATAAGACTGCTCAAAAATGACCATGGAACTCCACTGATCACTGAAGTATTCCAGATTCTGTCTGTTGGCACTGGCCTGGGGACAGAGAATATTAGAATCTCCCCGTAGTTAGATTTTATAATACTGGCACTGAGTTCCATAACAGTCTTGTGATACTTTGTTGTCTGCCCAGGTTTGTAGGGAGCGTGAAAGAGGCAGCTCCATCAGCGCCTTAGGCAGGCCCTAGATGGATCACACTTGGGTCTCATAATCGCCAGGCCTTGTACAAATTCGAAGGTACACACCAGGTTTGTGAGAGACTGATGGTGCTGCATGCCTAAACAAATTTGTATCACCATGGTTCAAGTCTCTATCTTATAATTGGAGCAATCTCAGAGGCTGTCCAAAGACACTGGCCTAGAAATGGAAATTTTTAGGATATGTCCAGCATTTGGCTTTAGCAGCCCAGCACTGGTTTCCAAGATACATCCTCTTACTCCCTTGCTGTATGCTCAAGGTTGGAGAAGGGTGATAATGGCAGAACCTTGGCTTTCCAGATTAGCCTCTGGCTGGCCACACCTTAGTTCGTTGTCCCTGGGCCACAAAAGGTCCTGGAAGTACTCTATAGTCCTACCTAAGGCTTTCAGTGACAAAAGCCAAAATGAGTTCAACATACTGAAGTGCAGCTGTCGACTGATGCCTGGTAAAGCTAGAGACTCAGTTTGTGAGCACTAGCTTGGCAGTAGAGTCTGTGGGCTTTAGCGGGTGCTTGATCTTAGCATGATAGGCCAGACTTTGAGGTCCAACAAGTGATCTATGCTCCATCACCTTTTTTCTTCCTGCCAGCAGTTGGGGGAGAGTTGACAGAAGCCATCTGATTTTGCAAGATCAAAATACTCACATCTTGAGTAAGGCCCTAGGGACAAGGACCAGTGGGTTCATGAAAATTGAATTTTTTGCAGTGGGCCATGCACATAATTCGCCTTGGAGTTAGAGGTGTGGGTAGGTGATGCAGAGTTATTTCTAATTATTATAATTACAAGTTTCAGTCATACCTCTCCTGACTTCCAGAGTTCCATGAAGATGACTTAGGATGTGTATAACTTTTCACATTGTTGTTTCTGTAGAGAGGTGGTTGCTGGAGCTTCTTTCTCAGCTATAATCTTGGATGTGCCCTCACAGATATTATGTATTTATGAATAATGATTTTATGATCCTACATGTGCAGGGTTTTATTTAAATGTATGTTTTTATTTCTCCAGGATATATGCCCAAGGGAATGAAGTTTTGTTTGTGTAGTATTTTTAGTGTAGTTTTGTAAGACATTTTCAAATGTTCTCCAGAGAGTATATATATGTTATATTCTTACTATCAGTGTATAAAAGTCAGTTTCTATGCGTCCTGGCCAGGTTTCAGTATTTTTTAAGGATTTATTTATTTATTTACTAGAGAGAGAGAGAGAGAAACAGATAGACAGACAGACATTCCATCCATTAATTTGTTACTCAAATGCCCAACAGCCAGGTTAGGGCCAGGGCAAAGTCAGAAATCAGAAACTCCTTCATGGTCTCCCACATGAATGACAGTGACCCAAGTACTTGGACCAGTCTCTACTCTCTTCCTAGGTGCATTAAGAGGAAGCTGGAAGAGAAGTGGAGGAACTTGGACTCCAACTGTCACTTTAATATAGGATGCCAGCGTTGCAGGTGGGAGCTTAATTTGCTGTGCTATACTGGCCATAGAACAGGTTTTCAATTTTGATAAGGCTATATTTACTAAATTTGGAAATTGTTGATTTTAAAGATCCTGCTATGGTTAGAGTAAGAATAAGTGACCTAGCACTAGATACCAAAGATTTTCCTCTATGACTGTTGCTAGTTTTTGTAGCTTTGAATTTTAGCCAGTTTCCATTTGAGTTAAGCTTTACATAACAGTCTTAGGTGTAGAAATATTTTCTGCTATATGTGCCCATTCCTCCACTGAATTTCTTTTCCAACTCTGTGAAAAATCAATACAAAATATTTTTATGAATCTAATGTTGAATTCTCTCCATTACTTAATCCATGCCTCCAGTGTTTAGCAAACACTTCTCTTCCTGATTACTATAGCTGTACAATAAGTAATCCTTGATATAGGGTAGAATGATTCTTTCAGCCATATA
Organism: Sylvilagus floridanus; assembly: GCA_949820135.1. NCBI lineage: Eukaryota > Metazoa > Chordata > Mammalia > Lagomorpha > Leporidae > Sylvilagus > Sylvilagus floridanus. The sequence goes on from OX463223.1 coordinate 87,100,980, forward strand.
CTTCTCTTTCAGATTGTGTTTGTTACTTTAGGACATTTTATGTATATATGAAAAATCTTGCTCAAATTTTCACAGAAGTCGCATTAAACTAACAGATCAATTTGGAGAGAACTAACATCTTTATTATGTTAAATCCTCCAATGTGTGAGAACTATGTATCTCCATTTCTTCAGATCTTTATTTTCTGCCAGTAACACATGTAATGTTTAGGATACAGAGCCTGTATATGTTTTGATATGATAGATCTTTCCCTGAGGATTTTATTTCCTTTGAATCAATTGTGTTAACCCTTCTGTTATTGTTTTAAATGTTTCTCAGATTGTTCATTTTTTATCAGTCTGTTTTCTCTCTGCTGGAGTGGCATGAATTTCATTATTTTAATCTTTATGTGCGGTGATTCTATTTTCTGGAGCTGGGCTGATCTGAAGCAAGAAGCCAGCAACCTCTTCTGGGTCTCCCATGTGGGTGGCAGAGTTCCAAGTACTTGGGCCATCTTCCACTGCTATCCCAGGCATATTAGCAAGGATCTGGATTGGAAGTGGAGCAGCCAGGACTGGAACTAGGATGCCAACACCTCAAGAGGCTTTGGAAAATAAAAAAAAAAAAAGATTTATTTATTTACTTGAAAGGTGGGGGGGGGAGAGAGAGAGAGAGAGAGAGAGAGAGAGAGAGAGAGAGAGAGAGAATGAATTATTCCATTCTCCATCCACTGGTATAATCCCCAAATATCCACAATGGCCTGAGCTGGGCCAGGCAGAAGCCAGGAACCAGAATCTTCTTCTGGGTCTCCCATGTGGCTACAGGGACTCAAGTACTTGGGTCATCTTCCGCTGCCTTCCCTGGCACATTAGCAAGGAGCTGGATCAGAAGTAGAGCAGCCAAGACTCCAACTGGTTCCCATACGGGGTCCTGGCAACACAGGTTGTGGGACCATTCCTTATGCTTCAAATCTGGACCTGGGATTAATATTTAATTTTCACGCCCCCGGGATTATTTTCTTGTGATAGATTACTGGAGAGAGTTATTAGATTCTATCTTCAAAGTCCTTGGCCTAGGAAATATGAGCAAGTAAATGATGAGAGGAATAGGTTTTTCTGTCACTGACATGGAAGCTAATGAAATGTGGAGGCAGTCAACATTGCTGCCTTGCAGCTTTCTCACTTCTGATTTCTTCCCTTCCCCTACAGACGAAAAAATTGCCTTTGTGGACTCATGTTATGAGGCCTTCTTTTCACACCAGTGCAGGGTGGAGGAATGAGAAAGTTTCTACTGACATCTTGTAAGTAGGATATAATGTTAAAAATTTTTAATTTTCATAACCATCCTGTTTCTTGAGGTACATATAATTCTGGAATCTTTTTCTATCCTTCAGATTTTTCATATAGGCATGCAGTAATTTTATAATCAGAAAAATAGCAAATACATATGTACACACACAGAAATCCCTTTGTTTCTTGCTTCCCAAAATTGAGTCCATAATTTTGTTTCAATATTATGCTTTCCCAAACATTGCCATTTTATATTCAGATTTCCATGTTATTAGATATTCTTTTGAAAACACGATTTAGACAAGTTTCAGAAAACCACATTAGAAGGTAAAGTTTCACTATCCATTCTTCTGTAATGGACCATTTAAAATAAAGACTATCAAAGGAATATTACCAAGGAGTATTATGAAATTCTTAGCATGTTTTCAGAGTAGGTAAGCACATTAGAAAATGCTCCTGGCATAAATGAAAACAAAAAGCTGCACAAGTAAGAATATGCTTGCAGTTGTAAAATATGAGCACAGACTTATTAAGAAGAGAATTTAGCATTGTTAGCATTTTTGTGTATGTCTAGATGGTAAGATTTATATTTACTTCCTCTTTTATTTCACTGAGGTTTAGAAAATCTCTACAATATCAGTACACTTCCTTTACATTCAGAAAAAAAGTTAAAATCATTACCAAGAATCATCAGGTAGAAAATGTAACGAAGCGTTTGAATCAAGATGGTGGACTACACACAGGCATTTTCTTCTCTGGTCTAAAATCCTAAATTGAGTAAAAATAATTTGTATGTACAAACTCCACTCATGCTGTCGCGTTCTTCCTCTAGCCTCCTTGCTGTTGCTCTCTCTCTCTCACTCTCCTGCGCCCTCAGTCTGTGTTTTGAATAATAATAATGCAACAATAATAATAATAATAATAATAAAAGGTTTGTGAGGAATTCCTGGAAGATAGAAAGCAGATGGAGCCGCTGTGGAGGAGGTTGGCGGTATGCAGCAGGCGGCCAGAGAGGAGGAGGAGGGGAGTCCGCCTGTCTGGCTCCAGTTACAGGGAGTTACAGAGAAACGGTCAGGGGGCGCAAGAGGAAATGAAGGAGAGAGCGCCTGTTTCAGTGAGGACTGAGCGCGGGCTCGCGAGCTGACCGGCGTTGACCCGCCCAGCCCCAGTCCGCGGAGCGGAAGGCGGGATGGTGGGGGGCGGGGCCGAGGTGCAGGCGGGCTCAGAGGGGGCGGGTTCCCTAAGCGGCAAAAACCGCGGCGCCAGAGCGAGGCCAAGCTGAGTAGCTCTGCGAAGTCCAGGCCGCGGTGACTCCAGAGACGTGCTGCCGCTTGCACCTTTGCCACCGCAGCCATCCTTCTTGTTAACTGCCTGCCCCCGTTGTCTCCTCAGTCGCCGTGCCGCAACCGCAACAGCATTGACAACAACAGCTAAGTGGCCGATTCGGGACTTGGGGCTGGGAGCCGGGAAGGGCGCAAAGCGCAGACAGCACACGCCAGCCCGCCATCTCTAGCGGGAGCAGCCACAGCTGCAATCACCCCTCCCAGGCAGGAGAGGAAAATACTGTCGAGAGGCGCAAGCTGTCCCACTGCCCAGGGCCGGAGTTACTGCGTTTCTGTCAATCCCTGGTGAGAGTGTTTAGCTTGGGGAAGGTAGGACGGACCCCGTCTCTGAGGTGGAGAAAAAAAAATCTCATACTGGATAGTGTTGACTTTTTGTCATACTAATTAACAAACAGCAGCTTTGCCTAAGCCCCCTTAAACCGTGAGCCATGTCTCCTCCAACTGTGCCTCCGACGGGGGTAGATGGCGTGTCCGCATACCTGATGAAGAAAAGGCACACCCACAAGAAGCAGCGGCGTAAGCCCACTTTCCTCACTCGTAGGAACATCGTGGGCTGCCGCATTCAACACGGGTGGAAGGAAGGCAACGAGCCTGTGGAGCAGTGGAAGGGCACCGTGCTCGAGCAGGTTTCCGTGAAGCCCACTCTCTACATCATTAAATATGATGGCAAAGATAGTGTGTATGGACTAGAACTGCATCGAGATAAGAGAGTTTTAGCACTAGAGATTCTTCCTGAGAGAGTACCAAGTCCTCGCATCGATTCGCGCCTGGCAGATTCCCTCATTGGCAAAGCAGTGGGGCATGTGTTTGAAGGCGAGCATGGCACCAAAGATGAGTGGAAGGGTATGGTTCTGGCGCGAGCCCCCGTGATGGATACTTGGTTTTACATAACCTACGAGAAAGATCCGGTCCTCTATATGTACACTCTGCTGGATGACTACAAAGACGGTGACTTACGCATCATTCCAGATTCCAACTACTATTTCCCCACCGCAGAACAGGAGCCCGGGGAGGTGGTCGACAGTCTCGTGGGAAAACAGGTGGAACACGCCAAAGATGACGGATCCAAGAGAACCGGCATTTTCATCCATCAAGTGGTGGCCAAGCCATCTGTCTATTTTATTAAGTTTGATGATGATATTCACATCTATGTCTATGGTTTGGTGAAAACCCCCTAAATTCATTGTGGTCTTTGCAAAAATTGTGGAAATATTAGATGTTAAATGTTTCCAGTTCGCCTGCTTGTGAACTTTGAGAAAAGTTTTGGTGTCGAATTCAGGAAAGTGGCTTAATTTTATTATATCTCGAAATCTTACATTGGACTAATTCCACAGTCTTGCCCCAAGTGTATTTCGGTACTTTTGATATTGTTTTCCTTTGTAATTTAAAATTTAAATTGGATGCTACTAGAAAAATTTTTAAAAAGTTTCCAAGCATTGTAACAATACAACAGTAGAATAAGAAAAATCGATGATATGTCAGCATTAACAAGCCTTTCCTTATCTCTCTCCTCTCTTCTGCCCAGGTAACAAGTTTTGAGATGCCCTTCTATATATTTTTCCCATTTTCATGCAGAAAATCTTTTGTAATAACTTCTTTAAAAATGACAAGCCATATGCGTTTCTCTTTATTTGCTTTTTTTCACTAGACAAATAGATGACATCCCACCTGATCAGCAGCTACAGTCTCTTTCTCACTCCTTTCCCTCTCTCGTTTCCCTATTTCCTCCCTCCCTCCATAAGCAACTTCATATACAGTATATGTGGATGTACTGAAAAAGGTATTCAATCAAAAAGTTATTCAACTAATCATTCCATTATTGATGGCCTTTTGTTTCTTTTTTCTCCATTTTAGCACTGCTGCAATATATTTTGGTGGTTTTATTTCTATAGATTGGATTCCTAGAAATGATAGGTAGGTGTATTATAGAATTATTACAAGAGTACCATCCAGAATTCAAGTGCCTATTTCCCGCATACTCTCCAGCACTCTTTAATTCTTTAAAATCAGAAAGGTGAAAAATTATTTGATATTACATTTTACTTTGATTGGCTTTTGTCTGACTTTAATGGAGATTTTTTTTTTCTATTTAGATCTTTCTGTTTTGTGATTTGCCAGTTCTTATCTATTGAATTTTTCATCCTTTCCTTATATATTTGTAGGAATCCTAACTACATAGCATTTAATCATCTGTAGATCATATGTGTTATGATTTTTACATCCTGTCATTAATCTTAACTATTAATGATATCTTTTATTTTAAATTAAAAAAATAGGTATACCACTATGTGTTTTATAGATTTTGGTTTCCTCTCTTTTTCAGGTAGATGCTGCCACCCCAAGTGCTACCAGTCTTCAACTACTTTTTAAGAATTTTTTTTTTTTATTATTTTGAGGTTTAAATGTTTCATCTACCTGAAATTTATTGTTATGCAAGGATGTGGTACAAGATAGGGATCCAGCTTTACATTTTGTTCACAGTGGGTACCATTTATTTTACAATGGCCATTTTCAAATGCTTGAGCCAAAATAAAAAAAAAATTAATTATATAGAATTGACCATAGATTTTACAAACTAGTAAAGCAAATCTTTGTTAGTTTTTTTAAAATATGATTTTCCATAGATATTCATTCTTTCATATGAAAATTGAAAGTATTTTCTCAACAATTAAAAGTCTGATATCTTAATAAGAACTGTCTTAAATTTCTGCATTCCTGATTAGAGGATCAGTTACTAACATTAATCCTGAACACTCAGAGTTTTGGTGCCAAACTGAAATATTTTGGCCTTGTTTTTGTAATATTCTTCATATAGATCCATCATCTTTGATGGAATTCATTTCTAAGTATTACAGTTGTCACACTTTGACATTAGGAATTGAATATTTTTCCTTATTTGTAACTTCTTATTTTGGCAATATAGAAAATCAACAGATTTTATATTATTACCTTCTATCTAATGAATTATTTAATCTTCTGAATTACAATAGTTTTTTAAAAAATAGAATATAGTAGACTTTCTAGATATGCAATCATTTTACCTGCAAATAGATATCATTTTATTTCTTCTAATGTTTATACTGATTATTATAATATTGCTGGATTCTCCAAAACAATGTTGCATAATGATGATGACAGACATGTCTGTCCTAAAATTAATTTTCATGGAAATTTCTTTAGTAATCCTTATTAGTATGATATGTAATACTGGTTATTGGTAAAAACTCAACATATTTCAGAGTGTCTTCTCTTCTTTTTTTACATAATGCTGTTATTGTCACATGTAGCTCCTGGGTTTTATCAACTATCTTTTCAGCATCTGTTGATTAAATTGTTGATGCAATGAGTTAGAATAACAGGTATTTGGTGTTGAATCAAACCTGTATTTATGGAATAGATCCTACTAGATTATGGTGAAATGATCATTTGCTACAGTGCTTGATATTTTTTTAACCAATGTTTTATTTAGAATTATCAAATTTACATTCCAAAGTGACATTGTACTTTTCTTATGCTGTCATTATGAAGTTTTATTATTAAGATTGTGCTAGCTTTAAGAAGTATGAATTGGTGAGTTTGCAATCCTTTTCTGTGGTCCAGAATAGGTTAAATAGCATTAGAACCATTTGTTCTTTGAAAGTTAGCTAATACAAAGCTGTAAAGCACTTTAATCCTGGTAACACCTTTAATGATAGATCTTTAATTGGCTTTCTGATTACTTCAGTGGTAATTGGATTATTCCAGATTTTTTAAAGAAAAGATAAAATGGAATATACTCTCTGAAATACAAAATTCAATGCTGTTTCTATTAACAGGTACGTTGATCAGATTATTCAGATACTTTATGTCTTTGTGTATTTTTTGTCAACTAGATCTGTCCAGTTCTGAAAATGTCATAATAAAACCACCAGCTATAATGGTGCTTTAAATTCTCTTTGCAGTCTTTTTAATTTTAAAATATTAAAATGAAATGTAGAACACGTGAAAGATATGTCCAAAATTTGTTTATAAATTAACAAATGTCAACATTTTGGCATATTTCCTTAGATATAGATTTTCATATAATTGAAAATTTCTATTTATTTGGAAAGCAGAGAGACAGAGATCTCCCATCTGCAGGTTTATTCTTCAAATGTCCTCAATAACTGTGGCTGGGACAGGCTGAAGCCAGGGGCCAGAAATTCAATCCAGGCCTGTCATGTGTGTGACAGGGACATAACTGCTTGAGCCATCACCTACTGCCTCCCAGGGTGTTCTTTAGCAGGAAGATAGAATCTGGAGCAGAACTGAGACTACTCTAAGCACTCTGATGTGGGATCTAGGTTTCCCAGGCAACAACTTAAGCAGTAGGGCAAACACTTGACCCTGTGTTTTTAAACAATCAGAACAGTAAAGATAAAAAATACCTTTCCTGATAATCATATCACTTCTTAAAGAGATAGATGATATCATGAATTTATTATCACTCTTATTCATGTTTTATACTTACTACAAATAAAACCATAGCTAATACATATTTTTTAAATATTTCAATATAGATGATAAACTTTAAACCATTTGGAAATTAATTTGGTGGTTGCTGTAGGGATTTTTTCCGCTTGGAAACAGATTTCAACAACAAAATCAACCAATAGGGCTTATTGACTTTAAAAGGCTAGTTATTATTCTAGGCACCTTTTTGATTTTTTAATATTGGGACTTTTATTTTTCATCATGTAAGATTTTATAATAAATCATCTTGCAGCAAATCTGGCACATTCATGATTATTATTTTTTCAATAAAAAGGAACACAGTCTTGCAAAATCTTAATATACATTGCCATGCATCTGTCCCCAAGTTGCTAATTTATACCTCCTCCTAAGAGTGAACATTATAAGACTACCTTTATAAGTTGTGAGACAGAAAATGAGATTTTTGTTGTATTGTGGTTTTCACTTTGCTATTTTTAAAATTTTATTTTTAAGATTTTTAGATCTAGGCACTTTTGTCACTCTTAACACTTGAAGAATCTTGGCCTTGTCGTGGCTCTGGTAATGGAATAAAAAAGATAAATATCAATTTTACAGGGCTTGCACAATAGTTATAGGGAGGCATTTATCTCCCACTCACATCTGACTTCTAGACAAGATATAGTCTTTAATGTTTTCGTGATTGGGAACAGTGTTGTGGCACAGTGGCTTAAGCTTCTTTCTGTGTGTCCCATATGCTAATACACCTGGGAAAGCCAGGGAAGGACAAAGTGCTTGGGGTCCTGCCACCCATGGGAGATATGGATGCAATTCCAGGATCCAGGCTTTGGCCTGGCCCAGTTCCCACCATTGTGCAACCAGCAGATGCAAGATCTCTGTGTCTGTCTCTCTCCATAACTCTGCCTTTCAAATAAATAAATAAATAAATAAATCTTTAAAGAATATTTTTCTGTGATGAAATTGGAGCTATTCCATTTTCTAACACTCAGAGAGAGGCTAGTTCCAATCCTGGCACTCCTTTAAAAGAAATTTGAGACACTGAAGTGGACAAAATCTTCCTTTTGTAGAAAACATATATATATATATATATATATATTACATATATATGCACATTATATATAAATATATGTGTGTATATATGTACATATAATGTCTAGAATATGTGATATATAGTATATATCTAATGGATATATAATATTACTTCCTTGTAGCTGAAGTACCAGGAGACTGCAAGTATTGAAACAAACATTGGATTTTCCCTTGATGGCATTAGGCCTTAAAAGGAGAGATTTATTCCTAGCTTAGGGTCTGGAGATCAGATGGTGTCCTGTTCAGATAAAAACCCTGCTCTCTTACAGCATGTATTCTAGTGGAGAAAGAAAAACAGTCATCACCACACATACACCCCTAGTCTAAGCCTTTTATTGCCTTTTTCTCATAGTGATTTGGAGATATCTGACAAACCTGTCACTCTGCAAGATTTGACTCTAGTTCTAACTGTTTTAAAGGTTGTAGGTGCAAAAGGTCAGCTAGTGGTGGAAAAATGGAGGGGCTAGTGTTGTGGGTCAGTGAGTTAAGCTGCTGTTTGTGACATCAGCATCCCATATCAGAGTTCCAGGTGGATTCCTGGCTGCTTCACTTCCTATCTGGCTTTCTGCTAATGCACTTGGGAAGGTATCAGATGATGGTCCAAGTACTTGGGTTCCTGCCACTCATGTGGAAGATCCAAATGGAATTCCTGGCTCCTGGTTATAGCCTGGCCCAGACCTGGCTATTGTGGCCATTTGGGGAATGAACCAATAGATGGAAGCTTCTCATTCTCTCTCTCTCTCTCTCTCTCTCTCTCTCTCTCTCTCTCTCACACACACACACACACACCCCTTCTGACACTTTACCTTTCAAATAAATCTTTTTTTAAAGGAACAGACAAAAGTGATATAGAACATTGTGTTCATCAACTATGCCTTTATCTCCTAACTTTCTGGTTCCTAGATCAGAACAAAATTTTGGATTGTTCTGTGGTGATACTGATATCATATCAGTTTGCTTTGAGTTAAAGAAAGACTCACTCGATTACCTAGTGAACAAAACTGTCAGTCTAATTTTTTTTAGAGGCAGAGACATCGAAAGAGAGAGAGACAGAGAGAAAGGTCTTCCTTCTGTTGATTCACCCCCCCCACTCCCCATAATGGCCGCTACGGCTGGCACACCATGCCTACTTGAAACCAGGAGCTGGGTGCTTCCTCTTGGTCTCCCATGTGGGTACAGGGCCCAAGCACTTGGGCCGTCCTCCAATGCCTTCCTGGGCCACAGCAGAGAGCTAGACTGGAAGAGGAGTAACTGGGGCAGAATCTGGCGCCCCAACCGGAACTAGAACTCAGGGTGCCAGCTCTGCAGGTGGAGGATTAGCCTAGTGAGCCACGGCAATGGCCTATTTTTTTGAGACTTATATCCTATTCTGGGGAGGCAGTGATCCCGTCTCCAACAAGTCCCTACTCCTAGATTCAAGTCTTACATTATTACATGGTGAAAATGTAATTGTCTCATCCTGGTACTTAGTCAGAAGGAAAATTTACAATGGCTCAGGCACTATTCTAAGGAAGAGGGGAAGAAGGGGTGGCCAGAGCCTTTGCTTCCTTAGTCCTTACAACTTACGTGTGATTGGTGAAAACAAATCCCAAGCTCCTTCTCTAAACATAAGGTTGTGATGGCCGATTTGAAAAAAGTAGAGCAGGATAAGTAAGCAGAGTGACAGGGTTGCGTTTTTGGGTGTGCTAATTAATATAGACGTACAAAGAAGAGGTCTCAGAAAACCCGGAAAAAGTGATAAGTTATAGACCAAACCATATTGCTAATGTTTGAGATAGAGTGTACCTGGAGTTTTCTGGTAACAGCCAGCTGTGGCCAAATTGGAAGTGAACCAGGAAGAGAATGGTAGGAAATCTAATTACGGACCAGATTCTTGTGCAGTGTTATAGACTACTGTTAGAAATATGGATTTTAATCTGAAGAAGATGGAAAGTCACCAGTATTCAGCAGAAACCTAACAACCATCCCTGTCACTCATTGAATAATCTGATTTAAAGTGCCTCTTTCATCATGTATAAGATCACACTTATATCCAGTCTATTTTGTCCCATTGGCCCATATGTCTTTTTTCCCTTTGAAATCCATGGATAGCTTACTACTTATGAATCTATGCACTGGCTTTGTCAGCGTGCAAATGCTGACTCTTGGCTTTCTTCAGAGAAGGAGGCTGGTGGAAGAGGAAGTCAAAGTGAACATTCAGACTTCCATAAATACAGAATTCCACCAAATATTCTCTGACAGCATTGTTGAAATCTCAAGGCAAAGGATCTTAGCTTGCAGATTACAGAAGCAACTCATATATAAATATGTAAATATTTTAAAATAAATATTAAAGCGAATTATGAGGAGAAATTAACAATGTGCCTGACTAACTCCTTAAGGAAAGTGACTACATAGTGATCAAAATCTATGTTTACGAGCCATTTGCAGAAATCAGAATTAAAATGTGGGAGTGAACAAGATTTTGAGAGTGAATTTTAAAGGAAAGAGCACAGGACTTAGGATATAATTTGTAAATAAAAGTGCAAAATTTTATTTAGAATTTTATTTTAGTCTGTGTCCACAAAGATTAAAACAAATAAATGAAATTGAAATGTCTATATTTTGTCGGGACAGAACCTTTTCTTTAAGGATAGGAAAAAAATATCTTATCTCTAAATTGGCTGATTATTTTAATGAATATATGAATTATGTTTTTGGATTTGCTTTATGTTTCCTGAAGTATATTTAGTTATTTACAATAGAAATCATGTTTTCTTCACAAATTTTCCCCAGGATCTTTCTTTCACCAATTAAGTTTTCATATCATAAAGCATTTAGGCTGATTTTTCAAAAATTGATTTATTTTTTATTTTAAACTGATATTTAAAAATTATATGGATTTTTAAAAAGACACCTAAACAATTTCAAAAGGAAATCACAAAGAGTTTCTCATAAATTGGACTTTATTCAGATCAAAACTTCTTTATTTAATCAATCATTTGTTCATAGAATAAAACAAACACATTTTTGGTTAAATGTATATAATGTATACAGAAATTATAAGACATGATATTTAATTTTTTAAATACCTTTCCAGCTAGTAGCAGAGATAAAAGATGGATATAAAAGCCTACAAAATAAAATTGAAAATGGATTGACTATTAAATGCGTAGAGATAAATATGTATTATTTGAATTAAGGTGAGAGGGAAGAGAGAATCATTCCACAGCAATTTAGTTTCATCATGTTTAGCAAGTGGGCATGGTTTGAAATTGATGATTTCCACAGTCCCAACACAGAAACCTAGCATGTATATAATCAAGCTATAATTATATCTAGAAAATGCACAGATTATAAGTGTATAAAACACTGATTGAATTTTCCAGTTTCCCTTCTGTTATTCATTTCCAGCTTTCTTCCATTGTGATCAGGAAAAACACTTTGTATAATTTCAATCTTTGAGGATGTTTTTAGAAATACAGAGAATTATTCTATTCAGGGGAAAGTTTTATATGCAAATGAGATACTATGTATTGTGCTGTTGATGTCAAGTCTAATGGGTTTATAATGCTCATTGACCTTAGATGTTTTATTCACTTTTTTAAAAAGAATTATTTATTTATTTGAAAGTCAGAGTTACACAGAGAGAGGAGAGGCAGAGAAAAAGAGAAGTCTTCCATCTGATGGTTCACTCTCCAGCTGGCCGCAACGGCCAGAGCTGTGCCTCTCTGAAGCCAGAAGCCAGGAGCTTCTTCTGGGTCTCCAGTGTGGGTACAGGGACCAAGGACTTGGGCCATCTTCTACTGCTTTCTCAGGCCACAGCAGAGATTGGATTGGAAGTGGAGCATCCGGGTCTCGAACCGGTGCCCATATGGGATGCTGGTACTTCAGGCCAAGGCGTTAACCAACTGCGCCACAGCACTGGCCCCTCTATTCACTTTTGAATGTAAGGTTTTGAACTCTCAACTATTAGTGTGTAATTAATTATCTATTAGCCTGTTTCAATTCTGTTAAAGTTGGTTTAAAATATGATGGGGATCTATTACTGGCATATATATGTTTATAATTTTGATAAATTCTTAAGTAAATGAATTTTATTATTATATGCCATTTTCCTCATAAAAGTTTTTGAATTAACATATATCTGATTCTATAATGAGTCCAGGTTTCATTTTTGCTAGAGATGTCATAATAGATATGAAATTCTACATGTGTATGGGTATGGGTATAATGTGATGTTTTCATACATGTGTATACAGTATACTGTCCAAAACGGGTGAAAATATCTATCTCATAAGAATTATTTCTTATGAGTATTTCTTTATGGTGAAAAGATTCCAAATCCTATTTACTGGTTTTTATTATAAATATTCAGTACATTTCTCCTTCCCTGCCTAGTCTCTGGTGACCAGCATTATTTTCTTTTAATTTATGTGATACATGTATGACTTTTTTTTTGACTAGGAGAGTGGATAGTGAGAGAGAGAGAGACGGAAAGAAAGGTCTTCCTTTACTGTTGGTTCACACTCCAATGGCCGCTGCGGCCAGCGTGTTGCAGCTGGAGCACCACGCTGTTCCAAAGCTAGAAGCCAGGTGCTTTTCCTGGTCTCCCATGCCGGTGCAGGGCCCAAGGACTTGGGCCATCCTCCACTGCACTCCAGGGCCATAGCAGAGAGCTGGCCTGAAAGAGGGGCAGCCAGGACAGAATCCGGTGCCCCAACCAGGACTAGAACCCGGTGTGCTGGCACTGCAGGTGGAGGAATTAGCCTATTGAGGCACGGCACAGGCCCACATGCATGATGTTTTAAGATTCTACATATAAGTGAGATCATGTCATACTTGCTTCTCTGTGCTTGGCTTGTTTCACTTAAAATAATGATCCATCTATATTATGAATGACAAGATTTCATCCATTTTATATGACTGAGTAGTATTTCCTTGAGTTCTACATTTCCTTTATCCATTCATCAGTGGAAGGAGAGTTAGGTTGTTTCCATCTTTTGGCTAATGTGAATAGTGCTACAGTAAATATGGGAGTACAGATAGCTATTGAACAATAACTAATTTCATTTCCTTTGGATATATGCTCAGGAGTGATATTTCTGGATCAAATGGTAGTTCTAATTTTAGTTTTTTGATGAACTTTCTCACAGTGGTCCTGATTTACATTTCACTGACAGTGTGCAGTATGCAAATGTACCCTTTTCTACACATCCTTACCAACACTCATTATCTTTTGTCTTTTGATAATGGTCAGTTTAACTGGGGTAGGATATCTTATTGTGGTTTTGATTTGCATTTACCTGATGATTAGTGCTATTATGATTTCATATACCTGTTAACCACTTGCTTGTTTTCCTTTTAGAAATATGTTTAGATATACTGTCTATATTTCAAATGGATTATTTTTTTTCGGTTTCTTTTGTCTTGCAAAGCTTGCAAAGCTTCTTTACTTTGATGACATTCCATTTGTTTAATGTTGCTTTTGCTTCCCATACTTTTGAGGTCTGACTTAAAAGATCCTTGCCTATTCCAATGTCATGAAGTATTTCCAGTGTGTTTTCTTCCAGTCATTTCCAAGTTTAATGTCTAATATTTGATCTTTAATTATGTTGGGGTTGATTTTTGTATATTGTAATAGATGGGAGATTCGATCTTCTGCATGCATAACCATTTATTGAAGAATTTGTGCTTTTGACAATGCATTGTCTTAGTACTTTTGTCACATATCAGTTGGATATAGGTGTGTGTGTGGGTGTGTGTGTGTGTTTACTTCTGGGATCTCTGTTTTGTTCTTTTGGTTTGTGTGTACTTTTAAGTCAATGCCATGCTGTTTTAATTACTATAGCCTTGTAATTTGTTTCAAATTAGAGTAATGCCTCATGATATGTGGTTTTTCCTCATATTTGGAATCTTTTATGGTTCCATACAAATTTTAGTAGTGTTTTCCTTAGATATTTAAAAAAATACACTATTATTTCAATAGAAGCTGCATTGAACCTATCAATTGCTTTGGGTAGTAGAGATAGATAAATGATACTCATTCTTTCAACCATGAAGATGGTACGTGCTTCCATTTCTTTGTGTCCTATTCAGTTACTTTGATCAATGTTTTATAGTTTTCATTGTAGATATCTTTCACTTTTTTGGTAAAATTTACTCTTAGATATTTTATTTTTTGGTAGCTATTGGAAATGGGATTGCTTTCTTGATTTCTTTTTCACATACCTCACTATTGGTCATAACAACATTAATGACTATCACATGAGGGTTCAGGGCCCACGCATTTGGGCCATCTTCCACTGCCTTCCTGAGCCACAGCAGAGAGCTGGACTGGAAGAGGAGAAAACAGGACAGAATCCAGTGCCACAACCAGGACTAGACCCCAGGGTGCCAGTGCTGCAGGCAGAGGATTAGCCCAGTGAGTTGTGGCGACGGCCCAGGATTCATTTTCAATTATCTTTATATACAGAAGATCAATTTAGTATATATTAAATAAAGATTTCAACAGTTTTCACCCACACAGAAACACAAAGTATAAAGTACTGTTTGAAGACTAGTTTTACCATTAATTCACATAGTACAACACATTAAGGACAGAGATCCTACCTGGGAAGTAAGTGCACAGTGACTCCTGTTTGTTTTATTTCTCTTCCTAGTTGCTCTAAGACTTTTAGACCTGTATTGAAGAGAAGGGGTAAAATTTGCATCCTTCTAATATTTCAGATCTTAGAGTGAAAACCATTAGCTTTTTCTCATTCAGAATGTTAGCTGTTAACTTTTTGTATGTTATATTTATTATGTAAATGTTTGTTCCTTCTACACTTAATTTTTCAGAGATTTTTAGAAGGACCAGATATTGAATTTTATCAAATTCCTTTTCTACATCTCTCAAGATGATCCTATGATGTTTGTTCTTTTTTTGTTGATATTATGAATTATGTTTATATGTTCACATTCCTTGAAGCTTTCTTGCATCCTGTGGTGAATCTCATTTGACCATGGTGAATAATATTTTTAATAGGATCTTGGATTCTATATACCAACACATATTGAATATTTTTGTAGTCATCTACATCAAGGAAATTGGCCTGGAACTTTCTTTGAATGTGTCATTATTTGGTTTTAGTATCAAGATAATGTGATCACATAAAATTAGCTAGCAAAAATTCCATCTTCTTCTACTTTTTGAAATAATTTGAAAATATTTGATGTCCATCACTCTGTGGATGTTTTATAGAATCCAGCAGTGAAGCCATCTATTTCTGGATTTTTTTAAAGGATTCTTTATTTATTTGAAAGTCAGTTACAGAGAAGCAGAGGCAGAGGCAGAGAGAGAGAGAGAGACAGAGAGAGAAAAGTAATTTATTCCATTTGCTGATTCACTCCCCAGATGGCTGCAATGGCCAAAGCTGGGCCAGTCTGAAGCCAGGAACCAGGAGCTTCTTCAGAGTCTCCGATATGAGTGCAGGGGCCCAAGGACTTGGGCCATCTTCTATTACTTTCCCAGGCCATAGCAAAGAGCTCGATTGTAAGTGGAGCAGCTGGGACTCGAACTGGTGCCCATATGGGATGCTGGCACTGCAGACCAGAGCTTTAACCTGCTGCACCATAGCACTGGACCAGTGGACTTTTTTTTTCTTGATGTAAGCTGTCTTATGACTGATTAAATCTCATTATTCATTAATGGTCTGTTTAGGTATTGTTTCTTCAGGATTTCTTCTTGGTAAGTTGTATGTGTACCAGTATTTACCAATTTCTTCTGTGTTCTCAAATTTGTTGCCATATAATTGTTCATAACAATTATTAGCAATCCTTTATATTTAATTGGTATCACTCACAATGCCTACATTTCCTTCTGTGATTTATTCATTTGAATCTTTTTTTCTTAATAAAACTAACTAAGAGTTTCCCAATTTTGTTTATCTTGGGTTTTTTTGGTAGTATTCAGTTTCTATTTCATATACTTATGCTCTGAGTGTTACTAATTATTTTGTTCTGAGCTTTCTGAATTTTATTTAAGTTAAACAAACTATGTATTTTATGAATGAAGATTTATGAACATAGTGATACTTCCCACACTATCCTCCCTCCTGCCCACACTCCAACACTTCTTACTACTCCCTTAGCCATTCCCACTCTTTTTTAAAACTTTTATTTAGTAAATATAAATTTCCAAAGTACAGTTTATGGATTACAATGCCTACCCCCCCATAACTACCCTCCCACTCACAACCTTCCCATCTCCCGCTCCCTCTCCCATTCCATTCACATTCATTTTCAATTCTCATTTTATACAGAGGATCATGTTAGTACATAATAAGTAAAGATTTCATCAGTCTGCACCCACACAGAACATAAAGTGTAAAATACTGTTTCAGTACTAGTTATAGCATTAATTCACATTGGACAACACATTAAGGACAGAGATCCCACATGAGGAGTAAGTACACAGTGACTCCTGTTGTTGACTTAAGAAATTGATACTCTTGTTTATGGTGTCAGTAATCTCCCCAGGCTCTAGTCGTGAGTTGTCAAGGCTATGAAAGCCTTTTGACTTTGCCACTTCGATCTTATTCAGATAAGGTCATCGTCAAAGTTGAAGTTCTCTCCTCCCTTCTGAGAAAGGTACCTCCTTCTTTGATGGCCCGTTCTTTCTACTGGGATCTCACTCGCAGAGACTTTCATTTAAGTCCTCTTTTTTTTGCCAGAGCGTCTTGACTTTCCAAGCCTAAAATACTCTCATGGGCTCTTGAGCCAGATCCGAATGTCTTAAGGGCTGATTCTGAGGCCAGAGTGCTGTTTAGGACATCTGCCATTCTATGAGTCTGCTGTGTATCCCGCTTCCCATGTTGGATCGTTCTCTCCCTTTTTTGTTCTATCAGTTAGTATTAGCAGACACTAGTCTTGTCTGTGTCATCCCTTTGACTCTTAGACCTATCAGTGTGATCAATTGTGAATTGAAACTGATCACTTGGACTAGTGAGATGGCAGTGGTAAATGCAACCTTGATGGCATTGTATTGGAATCCCCTGGCACTCAACAGTCCATTCCCACTCTTAATTATTACAAATATCTACTTTCAGTTTACTTAACGATCATAAAGTTAACCCTAAACTAAGTAAAATAGTTCAACAAATAGCAAGAAGATGATGACGACGATGACAACAATGAAGAAGAAGAGGAAGAAAAGAAGAAGAGAAAGAGAAAGAGGAAGAACACTGCTTCTGAATGGAAGGAACAAGAGTTGTAAATAATCATTATATCTCAAAATTTCCTCTTTACTCCAGTGCATTACATTTTAGATACTCTCTTAGTTATCGTGGATCAAGGAAAGCATATGGTATCTATTGTTTTGGGATTGGCTTATTTTACTAAGTATAGTGGTTTCCAATTGCATCCATTTTGCTGCAAAAGAGAGGATTTCAGCTTCTTTACAGATGAGTAATAAAGATATTCCATAATTTCTTTATCCAATTTTCAGTTGATTCCATATTTTAGTTATTGTGTATTGTGCTGCAATAAACATGGAGGTACAGATAACTCTTTCATATGCTGATTTATTTTTATTTTGGTACATTCCCAGGAGTGAGGTGAATATATAATTTGGTAGGTCTGTATTTAGACTTCTGAGTTATCTCCATAATGTCTTTCACAGTGGCTGCGTTACTTTATATTCCCACCAACAGTGGATTAGGGTACCTTTTTCCCTGCATCCTCACCAGCCTTTGTTCTTTGCTGATTTCTGTATGAGAGACATTTTAAATGGAGTGAAGTGAAACCCCATTATGGTTTTCATTTACATTTCTCTGATAGCTAGTGATCCTGAGAATTTTTTCATGTGGCTGTTGGCCAAATGAATGTACTCTTTTGAAAAATGCCTGCTTAAGTCCTTTGTCCATTTCTTAAATGGATTGTTTTCTTGATGTTGAATTTCTGGAACTCTTTATAGATTCTGGATGCTAAACCTTTATCAGTTGCATAGTCTGCAAACATTTTATCCTATTCTGTCTATTGCCTCTTCACTTTGTTGAATGTTTTGTTTGCAGTGCAAAAGCTTGTCAGCTTGATGTAGTCCCATTTCTCAATTTTGGCTTTCATTGCTTATGCTTCCAAGGTCTTTTTCAAGAAGTCTTTGCCTATGCCAATGTCTTGCAGACTTTCCCCAAAGTTATCTAATAATTTGAAGGAACTGGGACATAGTTTTATGTCTTTGATCCATTTTGAATGGATTTTTGTGTAATGTGTAAGGGTCTTCTGCATAGAGATCCAGTTTTACCAGCGACATTTGTTGAAGAAACTTTCCTTGCTTCAGAAATTGATTTTAGTTGTTTGTCAAAGATAAATTGGTTGTAGATGCGTGGATTGATGTCTGGAGTTTCTATACTGTTCCATTGGACTACACGTCTGTATTTGTGTCAGTACCAGGATTTTTTGATTATAACTGCCCTGTACTATGTCTTGAAAACTAGAATTATAATTCCTCTGGCTTTGCTTTTGTTGTATAAGATTACATTAGCTATTTGGGTTGTCTTGTGTTTCCATATGAATTTTAGCAACATTTTTTCTAGATCTGAAGAAAATGTTGGCATTTTCTTTGAGATCACAATGAATCTGGGAATTGCTTTCAGTAGTATGGACATTTTGATGATATTTTACATGATCTAGTATGAAAATGCAAATCATAACACAATCTGTCATGGAGTGACTGGGTCCAGGTTCTCAGCTCCACCACAAGAAAAGAACTTGAGGATGAGTTGTAGGTAAAGATCAGCAGAGAAACAAGATTTATTTACACTATTGTGAATACACACACCCAGAAAGGAGTGGAGGTAGGCTCAAGAGACAGCTGTGCTCCGTAAAGTTCAGTGCCACCCTTTATGATCTGGAGGCATAGAAGGTGGTGCCTGGGGTGGAGCTTAATTGAATATTCAAGGATGGTAGAATTTGAGGTGGGGCTTGAGTAACACTCAATTCCTTGCCCTTTTTTTGAAATCTCAGAAGTGTCATGGCATCGGGTACATGATGGGAGTAGGGGTGTCTACAACAATTGTTTAAAGATTTTAAAAATGTATTTGAAAGGCAGAGTTAAAGAGAGAATGGAAGACACACACACACACACACAGAAAGAGAGAGCCAGAGAGAGAGAGAGAGAGAGAGAGAGACATCATTTGCTGCTGGTTCACTCCCCCAAAATAGCTGCAAAAGTGTGGCTGTGCCAAGTCAAAGCCAGGAGCTGGAAAATACCACTGGGTATTCCATGTGGGTGGCTGGGAACCAAGCACCTGGGCCATGTTCTGTTGCTTCCCCAAGTGCATTAGCAGGAAGCTGGATCAGAAGTGGAGCATTTAGGAGTTGAACTGATGCTCATATGGGATGCTTATATGTGGCTTAACCTGCTTGCTACAATGCCAGCCCCAGCCATAATAATTATATTATAATGACCTTATAATGAAGTACATGTCATTGTGAGGATGCACCCAGCAGCCGTGTTATCTATTTTTACCTGGCTCCAGCTGTAAGTAGCAAAACAGCAGAATATGCAGTTTCCTCCTGTATGGAAGGCGTGGTTTGGGTGGTGCAGTTGGGGCTGCAGTGCAGGTAAGATTGCGGGAAGAGCCTGGCAACCTTAGCTCCCTCTGCTAGAGGCTTTCCTGTCTACATAACATCTCTGCATTGAGGCGTGTATTATGTGTGTATTGGTATATTAAGAAAATAGAAGTCACCAAGGAATAAAAGGTCAGGCACACCATTCTCCCTAATACTCATTATCCCTAAAGTTAGACCCCAGAGCAGAAAGCTATGTGTCTCTCCTGCAGGGCCATTGAGAAAAGCACAAAATACAAAGTACTGAGACCCAAAACACCAGGGGCTCTTCCTGGGACCTCCTGAAGAGTTTTATGAGTTGACCTAAACTTAAGCCATCTCATAAAATATGTAAAAGAATAAAATCAGCATTGACCAAATGTTTCAATGCAAAAAGTGAAACCAAAAAGAAAATGAGGATAATTAAATTTTGTGGCAAAATAATTTCTGAAAGTGACAAAACTTTTGAAGCTCCCAAACATCCCAAACACCTACCCCAGTAAAATTTATTTTTATTTTTAAAGATTTATTTATTTCATTGAAAGGCAGCTTTGCAGAGAGGCAGAGAGAGAGAGAGAGAGAGAGAGAGGTCTTCCATCTGCTGGTTCACTCCCCAGTTGGCCACAACAGACGAAGCTGCACTGATCTGAAGCCAGGAGCTTCTTCTAGTTCTCCCACACGGGTGCAGGGGCCCGAGGACTTGTGTCATCTTCTACTGCTTTCCCAGGCCATAGTAGAGAGCTGGATCAGAAGTGGAACAGCCAGGACTCAAACTGGTACCCATATGGGACGCTGGCACCTCAGGTGGAGGTTTTATTCGTTACGCCACAGTGCCGGCCCCAAATTTATTCTCTTTTTTTTTTTGACAGGCAGAGTGGACAGTGAGAGAGAGACACAGAGAGAAAGGTCTTCCTTTGCCATTGGTTCAATCTCTAATGGCCACCGCGGCCGGAGCACTGCGGCCAGTGCACTTTGCTGATCCGAAGCCAAGATCCAGGTGTTTCTCCTGGTATCCCATGGGGTGCAGGGCCCAAGCACTTGGGCCATCCTCCACTGCACTCCCGGGCCAGAGCACAGAGCTGGACTGGAAGAGGGGCAACCGGGACAGAATCCAGTGCTCTGACCAGGACTAGAACCCGGTGTGCCGGCGCTGCAGGCAGAGGATTAGCCTATTGAGCCGTGGCTCTGGCCCCAAATTTATTCTTAAACCAATAAACTTGGCTGGATTGAGCATTTGAAATAATAAGCAATTGGCTGGTCCTCATGCCCTGCCCCAATAATCCTGTGGTTTTGTACCTTAAAAGGCAATGTGCGCAATGAAAGTGTTCCTGCTTGACTTGACTCCCCACTGTTTGATTGTTTCTGGGATCAGGGGAGGCTTCGGAATGGGCGAGCGGCACACTTACCTTTCCTTGGACCCAGTCCATCCTCATTTGTGTGGATTAAGACCCTACATTTGAGGCTGGCGCCGTGGCTCAACAGGCTAATCCTCCGCCTTTCTGCGCCGGCACACCGGGTTCTAGTCCCGGTCGGGGCGCCGGATTCTGTCCCGGTTGCCCCTCTTCCAGGCCAGCCCTCTGCTGTGGCCCAGGAGTGCAGTGGAGGATGGCCCAAGTGCTTGGGCCCTGCACCCCATGGGAGACCAGGAAAAAGCACCTAGCACCTGGCTCCTGCCATGGGATGAGTGCGGCGGCCATTGGAGGGTGAACCAATGGCAAAGGAAGACCTTTCTCTCTGTCTCTCTCTCTCACTGTCCACTCTGCCTGTCAAAAAAAAAAAAAGACCCTACATTTGGCACCCAACGTGGGGCTCAAACAGGGGCGTGTTGACCAAGGCTGAGCAGTCTCTCAGTGTAAGTGAAACCCTCAGTATGGGTAATGCAGTTTTGTCCAAAGAGGATCCAGCCTTAAAGGCCTTACAGGACTTGGGAGAGCCCAGAGACTCAGAGGAAGATGGCAGGGAAAGAGAATGGGCTAAGTTTGATCAGGAATGCAGACACCATGTGGAGGTGCGAACTGTTGAAGTAAAAATGAAAGTAGAAATTACCCCCCCCCAGCCTATCCACCCCAGAAGGACTGGAATCCCCTGTATCTCCCAGGGGCAGAGGCGGCCTCCCCCTATGTGGATCTGTGGAGGGAGCTGCGTGATCTGGACCCTTATGATTGCCCGGGAGGAGGGAGTAGAAATGAGGTGACCTATGCAGAAGCTTATCCATTGGACATAAAGCAGCATAGGGAAGTGAACTCTGGCCCTGGGAACCTGCCGCATCAGGCCTACCCTGTTAATTTAGCTGCAGGCGGCAACAGACCTCTGGAGTGGTATCCCTGGGAAGGGAAGGACTTAAAGGAACTTTGCAAGGCAGTGGCAGAAGATGGGCCGAACTCCCCTTGGGCCCAAACCCTGCTGCAAGACATAGCTTATCACCCATGCATCCACAAGGACTGGTTGGTCATGGCCAAGGCAGTCCTCATGAGTTCCCAGTTCATAAAGTGGTGCGCCTTCTTTAAGGAGGAGTGCCAGGTGAGGGCTGAAGCTAACTGAGCCACCCAGCTGGCTATCTGTATTACATACGCTATACTGGCTGGGATGGGGGAGGGATTCTCTATGGGGATCCAGCAAGCCACGCTACCCGCTCTGTACTGTGAACAAGTGAGGCAGGCAGGACTTAATGCTTGGTACAAGCTGGATGAGGGGCCCACTGACTCTCCCATTGTGGGGGTGCAACAAAAACTAGGAGATTCATTGCCAGATTTTATAGCCAGGGTCCAACACAGTCTCCATCGTAAGTTGCCAGCTGGGGACTTTCGGGATCAGTTTGTTAAGATGCTTGATGGGAAGGAATGAATGCTGATCATCGGACGGCCTGCGCTGGCCTGAGGGAGGCTTTGATAAGTTGATGGGTAGTGGCCTCACAGAATGTAGGTATGCAACAGCATCAAAATCAATCCCTGGCCATGACCCTACAGGCTCAGATGATGGCCATGACCCAGGCCCTCTCAGCCCAATCAGCAATGATGGAGGCTATCACTCAGGCTCTGGCCACCCAAAGTTCCAAGTCACTCGGGCAGGCCACTAAGGGAGCCTGCTTCAAGTGTGGGCAAGAGGGGCATTTTAAATGGGAGTGCCCTCAAGCCTCCTTGACTAATCAACCTGGGGCCCCAAACTGCCTCCAATCCCTTGCCCTAGGTGCAAGAAGGGATATCACTGGAAAAAGGATTGTAGGTCCAAGTTCGACTTGGAGGGAAAACCTTTAAACTAAGTCAGGGGCAGCCTCTAACCCCATTAACCCAAGGAGGACAGGTTTCCAAAACAAAACAAAAGGTGTCAAGTAGTAAAACAACCCAGACCCACTGGACAATACTCATTACAGAACACATCTGTCTGAAAATGAGTGTGGCTGTAGACGGCAAAAAGTTCCATTGCTTGATAGACACTGGAGCAGACAGGACGGTAGTGAGAGAGGAGGAAGTACCCAAAACGAGGGATTTGGCGGATGGACCTTCGATATTGGGAGTGGGAGGCAACTCTCAGTCTAAAAGAGACAGTTTCCCTACTGAAGTGGGCTAGCCCTGATGGGCAGCAAAACACTGCGCCTCCTAGTGGCCAAAAACTTATCTGCCAACCTGTTAGGACAGGACCTGCTAGGACAGATGGATGTGGTAATTATCACAGATCACAGGGCCTTCTATGTGGACGTCTTGGTGGAAACAGCAAACTGGGAATAGGGTTATGGGACTGCTGGGTACGGGGCGGGGTGGAGCCCTCTCCTGAGTCCAAAGACCAACCTTGAATCTACCCCCAACGCTGAAGGCCACTGCCCCCTGAGTTCTACCCATCCGGTGGAAGCTGGCAAGCCCAATCTGGGTGGAGCAGTGGCCTCTAACCCGACCCAAACTTAAAGCTTTACATGCTTTAGTGCAGGAGCAGATGGCCTTCGGACACTTACGCACTTCTATGAGCCCCTGGAACACATCTATTTTTGTGATCCAAAAGGTGTCTATAGCTTGGCGTATGCTCCAGGACTTGCACCAGATTAACAAAAGAATGGAGCTTGTGGGTACGCCACTTAGGGGCATGTCCTGGACCTCTGCCATACCCTGAGTATACCCTGGCTGTAATAGATATCAAGGATTTTTTTTTCTATTCCATTGCACCCGGAGGACTGTGAAAAATTTGCCTTTTCCTTCCCCTCCCTTAATTTTTCTCGACCTGATCAATGGTATGAATGGACGATATTACCACAAGGAATGGCCAATAGCCCTGCCTTTTGCCAACAATACCTGGCCATGCTCTTGGGGCCCTTGTTAAGTTCGGACATTTCCCTTGCTTATGCTTATATGGATGATATCATCCTTGGACACAAGGACCCTGCCCTCTTGGAGGGCCTATTAACCCAGGTCCTTACAACAATCACTGAGGAAAGATTCACTGTGGCTCCTAGCAAGATTCAGAGGGTGCCCCCTTTTAAAGTGTTCGGGTCCCATTTGACTTTAACCCGTTAGTCCCCTTAAACCCCTGTTGGGTATTCTGACCTCTATGACCTTAACTCAACTTCAAAGCCTCTTAGGGGAAATTAACTGGCTACTACCCTGAGTACCCATTCCCAAGGACAACCTTGTACCCTTATTTATACTGCTGAAAGATAAAATGCCACAAGATATCATTGCTCTCACAGATGACCACCAAACAATATTTCTGAAGTTTCCAGAGGCCCTAAACAAAGTTTCACTAAAAAGATATTCTGCTAGTAAGCCCTTCTCCCTATGGCTATTTGCAGGGACTGCTCTAATTTCTGCACTGCTAACTCAGGAGGCAGAACCAATGGAATGGGTCCATACCTCCTTGGGGGGTAGACCCCGGGTGTATTCCCAGGCCGACCAGCTCGCTGATACCATAATTAAGGGTAGGACCCAGGCCCAGAGACATTTTGGCTTTGACCCCCATTCCATCGTCTTCCCCTTCCAGACATCTGATCTTGAATGGATCACTAGAGCAAATGCCCGCCTTGCCCTTTACCTGGAGGGATTCTTGGGGCACATAGATTGCCATTATGGGCCATCCTTTAAAAAGGCATCCTTTAAAGGCATCCTTTAAAAATGCCTTCCCTGTTCCCTTCTAAACTCATCCCTAATGCCCATCATGTATTCACCAGGCGGGGTGGAGCAGGCTCTGCATATGCGACCTTTGAGGTCCAACAGGAAACCCCATGTCGCCAGAGGTTCCAACCCTGTCAAGGGTCAGCACAGTACAAGGAGATGTTTGCGGTGATCATGGCCCTTCAAGATATTCAAGAACCCTTTAACTTATACTCTGATAGCTTGTACATGGTTAACCTGCTACCCCATGTCCCCCAAGCACATGTTAAATTGGACAATAATCCTATCTCCTCCTTATGGTTAGCCTCAAGGGTTTACTAGAGGGAAGGGAGGCCCCCATCTATATTCAGCACTTGAGAGGACATTCTAAGCTTCCTGGCCTCCCGTCCTACCTGAACGCTTGGGCTGACCACGTCGCTACTGGCCCGCAAGTATTAACATTACAAGAGGCCGCCCAATTACATGACCTAACCCAACCCACCTTAACTGGCATGGTTTACAACACCGATTTCCTCAGGTCTCCATTGGAGATCTCAAAAAAATCATACATACATGCCAATCATGTCAACCCTTTTTAAAGGTACCCCCATTACAAACACAAGGAGTAAATCCTAGAGGCCTTAAACCCAATACTCTCTGGCAAACTGATGTCACCCATTACTCTGCCTTTGGTAAGCTTAAATATGTTTTTGTCTCCATTGATACTTATTTGGGAGCCTTTTGGGCCACAGCACATGCAGGAGAAAGGGCAAAACATGCACAATCACATTTCCTCCAATGTTTGCCACTTTAGGCCTACTTGCACAGGTCAAAACTGAAAATGGACCTTGTTTTATAAGTAAATCAATGTCGGACTTTTTTAATACCCGGCACATTAAACATATTACCAGAACACCCTACAACCCTCACGGTCAGGCAATTGTAGAACGAAATCACCAGTGCCTAAAGGAACACCTTTTAAACCAAAAGGGAGACCAGCCACCATATCCAGCTGCAAATGGCGTTATTCACTATTAACATTTTATTTATTTATTTTTGTTTTTTTTGTTTTGTTTTGTTTTTCAAATAATTCAATTTTTTATTTAGTAAATATAAATTTCCAAAGTACAGTCTATGGAATACAATGGCTTACCCCCATAATTTCCCTCCCACTCGCAACCCTCCCATCTCCCGCTCCCTCTCCCATTCCATTCACAACAAGATTCATTTTCAATTATCTTTATATACAGAAGATCGATTTAGTATATATTAAGTAAAGATTTCAATTAGTTTGCTCCCACACAGAAACACAAAGTGTAAAATACTGTTTCAGTACTACATATTGCACAGCGTGATATGTATCTCGATGTGGGGGGCTGACGTGCTTTACAGCTGTCAATGAGGGTGTGAAACTATGGGGCAGGTCATTGGATTAGTCAGAAGGGTCTCAGGAAAAAATCTGGAATGGATGTCAAATTGTTAATGAAACCTTAGGCACATACAAAGTTCACTCAGTTCTCTAGCCCAGGTTGCTCTGCAAAACCATAGATGGCTGGATCTTCTTTTTCTCCAGCAGTGGGGGTTATGTCAAGCCCTGGGAGAAGAGTGTTGCTTTTATGCCAATCATTCAGAAGTCGTCAACCAAAACCTTGAAGTGTGTAGGGGAATAGAGGAGCAGAGAAAACATTTAAATAGTGGATGGTATAAACAATGGTTCTACTGGTCCCTGTGGCTGACTGCACTTATCTCCACACTTTTAGGGCCTTTAATAATAATCACACTGATTTGTACTTTTGGATCCTGCATTATAAATAAGCTGGTCCAACTTCTCTGAGCCAAAACTGAACAGATCCAACTCATGACCCTCCAATTGCATTATGACAAAATTGAGCAAAAGACCCTGCCCGTGTAGCCAGGATGTACTTCCTGATGGAAGTGTCCATATGCTCGAACCTCAAAATGAGGTGGGCAAGCTCGAACCTCAAACGAGGTGGGCATGCTCGAACCTCAAACGAGGTGGGTAGTTGGCTAAAAACAAAAAAGGGGGAGCTTGCAGGGATATTAGGCACATGAGGCAACCCAAAGATGGTGCCCAAAGGAAGAAAGGTGGATGGAACCCAAAGCTGTTTACCACCAAAGCTAATTGGCTGTGCAGCATCAGGAGAGGTGATGACAACTGATGAGAAGTGTACAGGCATATGGCTGGTCCTGTAAAAAAAATCACCCTGCAAAATGACCTTTTAAGTAATTGGCTGGTCCTCATGCCTGCCCCAATAATCCTGCGGTTTTGTACCTTAAAAGATTTTGCTACATGTGCAGTGAAGGAGTTCCTGCTTGATTTGACTCCCCGCTGCTTGATTGTTTCTGGGATCGGGGAGGCTGGGGAATGGGCGAATGGCACACTTACCTTTCCTGGGACCCAGTCCATCCTTGTTTTGGTGGATTAAGACCCTACAAGTTCCAATAGTCTCTCAGTGGAGTCTTTGGATTCCCTGTATATGGAATCATGTCAACAGCAAATAGGCATATTTTTAGTTCCTCTTTCCAAATTTTATCTCTTTGATTTTTTTCTTTCCTAATAGCTCTGGATCTATCTTCCAGGACTACATTGAATTGTAATGGTGAGAGAAGGCATCTTTGTCTGGTTCTGCATCTTAGTGGGAACACTTTCAAATTTTCCTCATTGAATAAGATGCTGGCTGTGGGTTTGTCATGAATTGCCTTGATTTTGTTGAAACATTCCTGCATACCAGGGATAACTCCAACTTGGTCTGGGTGAATAATCTTTCTGATGTGTTGTTGGAGTTGATTGGCTAGTATTTTGTTGAGCATTGTTGAGTCTATATTCATCAGGGAATGTGGTCTGAAGTTCTATTTCTCTGTAGTATCTTTTTCTAGTTTAGGAATTAAGGTGATATACCCTTCATAGAAAGAGTTTTAGAGGATTCCCTCCATTTCAGTTCTGGATAGCTTGAGAAGAATTGGAATTAGTTCTTTAATGTCTCATAAAATTCAGCAGTGAAGCCATCTACTCCTGGGCTTTTATTTGTTTGGAGGGTTTTTTTTAATGATCTGATTTCCATCTTACTTATTGGTCTGTTTAGATTGTCCTAATTCTCAATCATATCCATTATTCTTGGCCAACAGAGACCAGTAGAGTACTGCAGTTAGGCTGAAACTCACCTTGCTTAGGTGTAACTGCTGCTGCAGTAGACTCACTGCAGATTGTCACTCATACCAACCACAGGTGATGCAGTTAATTTATAAGACTTATCAACTGGAGCAACAAAACTCCACTTGGCAATGAAGCATATCTTGAGGCTCTTTCTGCAGGCACTGGCCTGAGGGTAGGCACCATTAGGATATATTCAGTGATGAGTTTTACCAGCTTGATACTGATTCCCAGAGTAGTCTTATGTTTCCTGTCGGTCTGCTAAATGTTGCAAAAGGGGTGACAAATGCAGTTTTTCAACCACCTAGGCAGGCATTAGATGGGCCAAACCTTCGTCTGTCAGTCATTAGGCCATGTGAAATATTAAAAGTTTCTGTCAAGTCCACACAAAATGCATGGTGTTACATATTGAAATATGTCCATTTCATCATACTGAAGTTATCTGCCTGATACTGGGACAAATCTAGAGTCCCTTTTCATTGCCATTTGACTAGGAATGGATACCATTAGGATCTGCATAACATTGGGTTTCAACAGCTTGTGCTAAGTCCTAAGACAGTTCTGTAGTTACTAGTGGTTTCCCCAAGTTTATGGGAACATAATAGAGGCAACACTTTGGCTACCCAAACTGGCTGGGTCATACCTACATCCTATAGTAACTGGACCCTACAAAGTCCCAGTGGTATGTGCCAGACCTATTTAAGACTGGAAATTTTATAGCCCAGATTGAGTCTTTTACTCCTGAGTGCAGGACTTTGCTTTATGCCAGGCATGTCTACAACTTCTGTCTTAGAATACTTTCTTGGGAGCAGAGGTCTTTGGAATTTATCAGCTTCTGGGTCTCACTGCAGTGAACCTGACTATGAGCTTGAAGATAATGTCCTAAGGTAAATCTCCAGTCCTAAACCTCAGTGGTGATTGTCTGGCTCTAATTTTGGCCACAGATTTTTTTTTTTGGGGGGGGGGGTTTATGGAAAATTCCCGGCTATAGAGTACTCAAAAACTCAGTTTGAAGGTTGCAACCTAGGAGTGGGGGTAAAAGGGACAACTCTGAATTTTATCTCAGCAGTCATGGCATGGGATTCAATTCTTGCTAACTCTCCCAAGAAATAGATGTCCTACTTCATGTTGTGATACTTTTAGTTGGGTTATGGTGGAATGGCATTTTTGTGGTTTCTGCTTTATTTGACTTTTCCTGTTATACCAAAAGAAGGTACTCTGGTCTCACACTTGGAATTTGTAACTCTGAAAATAACTTGCTGTGTAAATACCATTTCAAATTGGTGTTTTTGTGGGCAGGTGGTTGTGGGTGCATCCTACTTAGATGATTCTTGTTTTCCCTATCAGCTTTTTTGGTTACTGTTTCTAATATATTTTAAAATATTTTCACTCTCAAGCTACTTTTGTTTTTATACCTAGAGTAAATCTCTTATACACAATGCAGTTTTATCATATTTATCCATTCTGCCAGTATGTCTTGATTTAACATAATATAATTACATTTGAAGTAATCACTAATAATAAAAGACTTATCTCTGTTATCTCGCTTTTTGAAATATATCTTAGAACTTTCCTCCCTTTCCATACCTCAATACATTCTTTGATATTCAGTTGATTTCATTTTTACACAATGATTTATTCCCTTCTTATTTCCAATTGTTTATATGGTTTAGATTATTTTGAATTGTCAGGAAGTTAGCATCCTAAATTTATAACAATATAGTCAAATTTATAACCAGATAACATCAATAACGTGCAATATCTTGAATCTTACACAGCTCTGTCCTGTATTTTGTGGTGTTGTTTTCATAAATCACACCTTTTTAATTGTATGATTGATAGCGTAGAGTTTTAAAAATTTTTCAATCATTTTTCTTTTCAATACTGTAATAAGTAACAAAATGATATTCCCAGATTTTTTATTAGCAGCTTACTCTATTTTTCTACGGTAATCATTTTTAAAGCTTTACTATTTTTTTGAAATGCAGGGTTAAAGAGCGCGAGGAGAGTGGGAGGACGAGAGGAGGGAGAAGAGAGAGACAGAAAGAGAGAGAGAGAGAGAGAGACAGAGAGAGAGAGAAACAAGCTAACTCTAGCTCCATCTTCTTTCCATGGGTTCACTTTTAAATTGGCCACAATGTCCAGGGTTGGGAAACGCTGAATCCAAGAACCAGGAGCTTCATCCAAGTCTTCTACATGGGTGGAACTGCACTCTCAGATATGTTAGGAGGGAATCTTATCAGATTTGGAGCTGCTGGGACAAGAACAGGTGCACGTATGATATGCCAGTGTGGCAGGTGGCTGCTTAACCCACTAAGTAACAATTCTAGCGCCATTTTATGGTAATATTTAGCTTTATTATGTGAAGATTGTTAGTGTGTCTTTCAGAGTCTTCAAGCAATGTCTGCTTTTCTGTTGAGAGTTGTAATTAGGTAAAACAAAGATGAAACTCAATGTCAGCCTTTTAGGAAATGCATAGACAGGTTAAAGTGGACATAAAAATATTTTTTGTGTATGCTCTGTACTTTTATCTCTGGAACCAGCAACGCTGGAAATGCAGGATGTCTTGGCCTTGGAATCAAGAATTTTATTGTGCCATGGAATTGGTGGGAATTTGAAACTGCTTTTTAAAATTAATTATACAATTGTTTTTAAATTTTGACTTTTTTTATTCCTTACAAAGTTGATTCTGATAGTTGTTGTTTGCTTTACTATGTTTCTATGAGGGACAGTAGTTTACAGTTGCTATCCTGCATTTTGCTCATGGCACTGTGTCATTTGCTTTTAATTTTAATTCCCCAGACAGATAATTATATTTCTTCATGTACTTTCATTTGCAATTTTTTAAAAAAACAGTATAAGTTTAAGTCTTTTTCTCTGTTTTTTGGTCTATTCTTAATTTTCTTTTTTTTACTTGAAAAAACCCTTTATTTTAAAATATTTTTTATTGTTTTTTAACTTTTATTTAATAAATATAAATATCCAAAGTACAGCTTATGGATTACAATGGCTTTCCCCCCCATACCTTCCCTTACACACACAACCCTCCCCTCTCCCGCTCCCTCTCCCATTTCATTCACATAAAGATTCATTTTCAATTATCTTTATATACAGAAAATCAATTTAGTATATATTAAGTAAAGATTTCAACAGTTTACACCCACACAGAAACACAAAGTGTAAAGTACTGTTTGAGTACTAGTTATAACACTAATTCACATTGAACAACACATTAAGGACAGAGATTCCAAATGAGGAGTAAGTACACAGTGACTCTTGTTGTTGACTTAAGAAATTGACACTCTTGTTTATGGCGTTAGTAAACTCCCTAGGCTCTTCTCATGAGTTTCCAAGGCTATGGAAGCCTCTTGAGTTTGCTAACTTCGATCTTATTCAGACAAGGTCATCGTCAAAGTGGAAGTTCTCTCCTCCCTTTAGAGAAAGGTACCTCCTTCTTTGATGGCCCGTTCTTTCCACTGGGATCTCACTCGCAGAGATCGTTCATTTAGGTCATTTTTTTTGCCAGAGTGTCTTGGTTTTCCATGCCTGAAATACTCTCATGGGCTTTTCAGCCAGATCTGAATGCCTTAAGGGCTGATTCTGAGGCCAGAGTGCTGTTTAGGACATCTGCCATTCTATGAGTCTGCTCTGTATCCCGCTTCCCATGATGCATCCTTAACTCCCATTTTTTTTTCTATCAGTATCCGAGACATTATATTGTTTGTGTGATCCCTTTGACTCTTAGACTTATCTTTATTATCAATTATGAACTGGAATTGATCACTTGAACTAGTGCGATGCCATTGGAACATGCCACCTTGATGGAATTGAATTGGAATCCCCTGGTATGTTTCTAGCTCTACCATGTGGAGCAAGTCAGATTGAGCATGTCCCAAATTGTACATCTCTTATCTCTCTTATTTCCACTCTTATATTTAGCAGGGATCACTTTTGAGTTAAGTCTCCACAATTAAGAATAACTGCATTAATTACAGAATTCAACCAACAGTATTAAGTAGAACAACCAAAAATACTAAAAGGGATAAAGTATTAAGTTGTTCATCGACAGGACAGGAGCTGATCAAGTCAATGTTTCTCATACAGTCCATTTCATTTCAACAGGTTTCCTTTTTGGTGCTCGGTTAGTTGTCATCGATCAGTGAGAACATATGATATTTGTCCCTTTGGGACTGGCTTAATTCACTCAGCATGATGTGTTCCAGATTCCTTCATTTTGTTGCAAATGACCGGATTTCATTGCTTTTTTACTGATATATAATATTATATAGAGTACATATCCCCAAATACCTTTATCCAGTCTACTGCTGCTGGGCATTTAGGTTGAATCCACATCTTAGCTATTGTGAATTGAGCAGCAATAAACATTAAGGTGCACACAGCTTTTTTTTGGTAATTTAATTTCCTTTGGGTAAATTCCAAGGAGTGGGATGGCTGGGTTGAATGGTAGGGCTATATTCAGGTTTCTGAGGAATCTCCAGAATGACTTCCATAGTGGCTTCACCAGTTTGCATTCCCACCAACAGATGGTTAATGTCCCTTTTTCCCCACATTGTCGCCAGCAACTGTTGATGGTATATTTCTGAATGTGATCCATTCTACCCGGGGTGAGGTGAAACCTCATTGTGGTTTTGATTTGCATTTCCCTTATTGCTAGTGATCTTGAACATTTTTTCATGTGTCTGTTGGCCATTTGGATTTCCTCTTTTGAAAAATGTCTATTGTGGTCCTTGGTCTATCTCTTAAGTGGGTTGTTTGTTTTGATGTTGTGGAGTTTCTTGATCTCTTTGTAGATGCTGGTTATCAGCCTTTTATCTGTTGCGTAGTTTATAAATATTTTTTTTTCCATTCTGTCGGTTGCCTCTTCACTTTCCTGACTGTTTGTTTTGCGGTACAGAAACTGCTTAATTTGATGCAATCCCAAATGTTAATTTTGGCTTTGACTGCCTGTGCCTACAGGGTCTTTTCCAAGAAGTCTTTTCTGGTTCCAATATCTTGCAGCACTTCTCCAATGTTCTCCAATAATTTGATGGAGTCAGGTCGTAGAATTAGTTCTTTAATCCATGCTGAGTGGATTTCTTTTAAGTTGAAAGTTAGGGGTCTTGCTTCATGATTCTGAAGGTGGAAATCCAATTTTGCCAGCACCATTTATTGAATAGATTGTCCTTTTCCAGGAATTGGTTTTAGATCCTTGATGAAGTATAAGTTGGCTGTAGTTGTTTGGATTGATTTCTGGTGTTTCTATTCTGTTTGATTTGTCTATCCATCTGTTTCTGTACCAGTACCATGCTGTTTTGATAACAACTGCCCTGTAATATGTCCTGATATCTGGTATTGTGATGCCTCTGGCTTTGTTTTTGTTGTATAAGATTGCTTTAGCTATTCTAGGTCTCCTGCGTCTCCATATGAATTTCAGCATAATTTTTTCCAGATCTTAGAAGAATGTCTTTGGTATTTTGATTGGTATCACATTGAATCTATAAATTGCTTTTCGGAGAATGGACATTTTGATGATGTTGATTCTTCCAATCCATGAGCATGGAAGATTTTTCCATTTTTTGGTATCCTTTTCTATTTCTTTCTTTAAGATTTTTAATACTCATTGTAGAGCTCTTTAACATCCTTGGTTAATTTATTCCTACATATTTGATTGTTTTTGTAGCTACTGTGAATGGGAGTGATCTTAGCAATTCTTTCTCAGGCATGGCATTGCCTGTGTATACAAAGGCTGTTGATTTTTGTGCATTGATTTTATATCCTGCTACTTTGCCAAACTCTTGTATGAGTTCCAATAGTCTCTTAAGAGTTCTTTGGATCCCCTAAATAAAGAATCATATCATCGGCAAAGAGGGAGAGTTTGAGTTCTTCCTTACCAATTTATATCCCTTTAAATCTTTTTCTTGCCTTATGGCTCTAGCTAAAACTTCTAGAACTATATTGAATAGCAATGGTGAGAGTGGGCATTCCTATCTGGTACCAGATATCAGTGGAAATGCTTCCAACGTTTCCCCATTCAATAGGATACTGGCCGTGGGTTTTTCATAAATTGCTTTGACTGTATTGAAGAATGTTGCTTCTATACCCAGTTTGCTTAGTGTTTTCATAATGAAAGTGTGTTGAAATTTATCGAATGCTTTCTCTGCATCTATTGAGATAATCATATGGTTTTTCTTCTCTAGTTTGTTAATATGGTGTATCACATTGGTTAATTTGTGAACATTGAACCATCTCTGCATACCAGGGATAAATCCCACTTGGTCTGGGTGGAAGATCTTTCTGATGTGTTGGTGTATTCTATTGGCCAGAATTTTATTGAGGATTTTTGCATCTATGTTCATCAGGGATATTGTTCTGTAATTTCTTTGAATGCTGCATCTTTCTCTGGCTTAGCGATTAATCTGATGCTGGCTTCATAAAAAGAATTTGGGAGGATTCCTCTTTTTCAATTGTTCTGAATAGTTTGAGAAGAATTGGAGTTATTTCTTCTTTAAATGTCTGGTAGAATTCAGCAGTGAATCCATTTGGTTCTGGGCTTTTCTTTGTTGGGAAGGCCTTTATTACTGTTTCAATTTCTGTCTCAGTTATGGGTCTATTTAGGTTTTCTATGTCTTCCTGGTTCAATTTAGGTAGATTGCATGTGTCTCGGAATCTATCCATTTCTGATAGGTTTCCCTGTTTGCTGGCATAGAAGTCCTTGTAGTCATTTCTGATGATTCTTTTTATTTCTGTGGTGTCTGTTGTTACGTTTCCTTTTTCATCTCTGATTTTATTCATTTGGGTGTTTTCTTATTTCATTAGTTGAGCAGATGGTGTGTCATTTTTATTCATTTTTTTCAATAAAATTTTTTGTAATTTTTTTTTGGATTCAATACTGTTGATTTCTTCTCTGATTTTAATTATTTCTCGTCTCCTACTAGGTTTGGGTCTGGTTTGCCACAGTTTTTCTAGATCCTTGAGATGCATTGAAAGCTCATTTATTTGGAGCCTTTCCAATTTCATGATGTAGGCACCTATTGATATAAACTTTCCTCTCAACACTGCTTTTGCTGTATCCCATAAGTTTTGATATGTTGTGTTGTTATCCTCATTTACTTCCAGAAAGTTTTTGATTTCTTTTTTGATTTCTTCTATGACCCATTGTTTATTCAAGAGCATGTTGTTCAATCTCCATGTGTTTGCATATGCTCTAGGGATTCCTGAGTTGCTAATTTCCACCTTCATTCCTTTATGGTCTGAGAAGCTTCATGGTATGATTCTAATTCTTTTAAATTTGCTGAGACTTGCTTTATGGCCTAGTAGGTGGTCACTCCTAGAGTAGGTTCCATGCACTCTGAAAAGTGTAGGATTGAAAGTTCTGTAGATATCTGTTAGATCCATTTGTTCTATAGTGTCAATTAAATCTGCTGTTTCCTAGTTGATTTTCTGTCCAGGTGATCTGTCTATTTCTGAGAGTGGAGTATTGAAGTCCCCCTTTACTATTGTATTGGAGTCTAAGTCTCCCTTTAAGTCCCTTAACATATCTTTTAAATAAACCATTGCCCTGTAATTAGGTTCATATACATTTATAATAGTAATATCTTCCTGTTGAATTGAACCCTTAATCATTATATAGTGCCCCTCTTTGTCTCTCTTAACAGTTTTTGTGTTAAAGTTTATTTTGTCTGTTATTAATATGGCTACACCTGCTTTTATGAATTCTGTTGGCATGGAATAACTTTTTCCAACCTTTCACTTTCAGTCTGCATGCATCTTTGTTGGAAAGATGTGTTTCTGGTAGAGGGCAAACAGATGGGTTTTGTTTCTTAATCCATTCAGCCAGTCTGTACCTTTTAACTGAAGAGTTGAGGCCATTTACATTCAATGTGACTATTGATAAGTAGTAACTTTGCCCTGCCATTTTCCCAAAGATATTTCTAATATGTGCTTTGAACATTCTGTGATCTTTTACTGGTAGATTTCCTTCCTTTACCTTCTTTCATATTGCTGGCCATGTTTCCATGTTTCTGTGTGTAACACATCTTTAAGCATCTTTTGCAGGGCTGGATGAGTGGTGAGAAATTCTTTCAATTTCTGTTTGCTCTGAAAGGTCTTTATTTCATCTTCATTCACAAATGAGAGCTTTGCAGGATACAATATTCTGGGCTGGCAGTTTTTTTCTCTTATTACCTGGGCTATATCTCGCCATTCTTGCCTAGCCTGTAGGGTTTCTGATGAGAAGTCTGCTTTGAGTCTAATTGGAGATCCTCTGAGCGTAATCTGACGTTTCTCTCTTGCATATTTTAGAATCCTTTCTTTATGTTTCACTGTGGTGAGTTTGATTACAATGTGTCGTGGTGAGGATCTCTTTTGATCATGTTTATTAGGGGTTTTATGAGCTTCCTGTACTTGGATGTCTCTGTCCTTCTCCAAACCTGGGAAGTTTTCTGCTAGTACCTCACTAAAAAGGGCTTCTAATCCTCTCTCTCTCTACATGCCTTCAGGAACTCCTAGAACCTGAACGTTTTTTTTTTTTTTTTAATGGTATCCTGTAGATTCCCGACAACATTTTTTAGATTTCTAATTTCCTCTTCTTTTCTTTGGTTTGACTGTACACTTTCCTGTGTTCTGTCTTCTAAGCTGATATTCTCTCTTCTGCTTCACTGATTCTGGTTTTTATACTCTCAATGCATTTGTCATTTGATCTATTGAGTTCTTCATTTCATTTTGATTTCTCTTCACTATCACAATTTTATGTTCTACTAGTTTCTTCCTTGCATTTTGATTCCTCCTTAAGATTTCATGTTCATGAGAGAGATTTTTTCCCTGTCTAGTAAGGATTTCTGTTGTTCAAGAATTTGTTTTTGAGAACTTCTAAATGATCTTATCATAATTTTTTTGAAATCTGTATCTTGCATTTCTTCTATCTCATCATCTTCATAATCTTGAATTGGAGTGTCTTGTTCATTTGGGGTGTCAAAATATCTTCGTGGTTCTCTTTTCCTCTATTTCTGCATTTATTGCTTGGCATTGTGGAGATATTCTTTGCTTTCTTTTTTCCCTCACTGTGGGAGCTTTTCTTGTTATAATGTGACTCTTGATTAAGTGTACTGTCTGTTTGATGGATCCTTAGAGGCTTGTGATGGGTTTGACCAGAGAGCTCTGTTTGGTTCTTCAGGGTTAAGGGTGTGCCAAAGGTGACAGATCCAGGTTAGGCATGGTAAATATTCTCTCTCTTTCTCTTTTTATTCAGAAGGGAAGTAATTCTGCACAGTTGAGTAGAATTGAAGGCAGTCACTGTCTGCGCTCTGGCCACTGTGGGTATTATATTCGTCTGCTCTGTCCCAAGGACCACACAATGGATCTGTGTAGTCCTCAGTTTAAGCTCAGATTCCCCTGCAGTCTCCCACCAGGTTGCCAAGGTTACCAAGTTTGTGGCATTTCCTGAGAGTACTCACATCTCAGGCACTCTGTGAGTTCTCTCACACACCCTCAGTTTTTTTTTTCACAGTCTCAGTTCATAAGCTCCTCACATTCATTAGGTCTTAATCTCCTGTTGTTTCTTCCCACCAGAGTCAGGTTTTTCTGCTTGGCTGAGGGTAGGTGTAGCCCAGAGGTGGCACAGCTTTTACGTATGTCCAAAATGGCACCTGGTCTATTTTCTTGCTCGCCTTTGTAAGGTGAGTGGAGAGAGAGAATTGTGTCCGCACCAGTCCCTTTTGTTTATTTTTTTATTTTCTCTCCTCCAGTTAGCCTAGTGAGCTTTCCCCCATGGGGATTCAAGCCTCGTTCCCTTAGGCTCTTCCTGCCACTTTTCCGCCAGTGTCTCGTGCTATTGAAGTTTTACCTTACCTTCTTTTCAAGTGCTGGTGCGTAGACTCGGAGGCTGGGATCCCAAGCCGTGGGCCCCTCTGCCCTCCATGTAGGTCCACCATGTCCCACTTGTTCTGGAATAATTTCCTCTGCAGTTTTTTCCAAAACTCTTTCCTGAAACTACAGTATCTCCACTTTTATTTAACTATCTTTTCCAGGACTATTAGTGTGCTCCCTCCCTATTCCGCCATATTTAAGGACCTATATACAAAATGTCTTTCATAACATTCTGTGACGTCTGCACACCCTCTTTAACTTACTTGAAACATTCCATCATTTGCATTCCAACCTAGAGTAAACTATCTATCAGGATAAAGTAATTCTTACAAGCCAACTTGTTGTACCTGAGCGAGTGCACACAAAGGAGCTCCACACATTGATAAAATCTGATGGTCTTTTATTGCCAGCGGGGGAGAGTGGGCTCATGCCCTAAAGAACTCTCGACCCTGAAGCCCAAAGCAACAGGGTTTATAAAGGCAAAAACCACAAAATCGGGAGGGGATTCATGGTTGCTAGGAATGGGGGGAATACATGGTTACAGGGGTCAAGCTGACCTAAAACCTATGCGAAACTAGTATCAATTATAATCTTGACAATAGCAGTTACAATCTTATAATCCTGACATTAATCCAGGTATTGGTTTTAATTATATGTAGGACATAGACAAATTACATTTTTATCATTGACCCAGATGTAACCTTTCTACTTTCAAGCTTGAACAATTATGCTAGGGGGTTTCTATGCTCTGCCAAGTGTGATGTAGTAGACTGTGAGAACCTGAGTTGTGGCTTTTAGCAAGATCTTTGGAAGTTAAGAGAGTTTGAACAGAGAACACGAGTGGAGATAGAGGTAGCTTAGACATAGGAAATCTCCTTCCATTACTCTGAACGCTCATAGAAGTGGTAGAGATCCCAATAATATTGGGTTTAAAGTTACTGTTTTAACAGGTTGTCAAGGTAGGAAACAACAGAAAGGAGGATAAGACAGAACATGGGATGAAGAAGCTCCAATGGTGACAGGTAGAATCAGGCTGGAGGATATCAGATGTCCCCAAGATCATGGCCTTCTGACTAGAGGATATGGGAACAGACGGCAGGGGTCAGCACCCACGAATCCACTGGAGCCCAAGGCTCAGCCCATAGAAGGGAAACAGGAGGTTGAGTAGGGACCCACAACCACTGTTGCCTGGACATAGTCTCCATAGAGGTTGAGCAGCCCAGTACTGGCTTTGAGACAAGCGAGTATAACCACAATCCATAGTAGCATTTGTGGTGAGAATTTCCCATTCCACATCTTACCTCAGAATTTGGAGGGCCCGTGTGTGGATGGAGATGGCAGAGCATTTGGTGGTGAGGAAGGAGGTCTGGGAGTGAGTTTTGTGGTTGGCAGACATCCAGGATCCCAATGCAGCTCAGGTAGAGCAAAGTCAATTGGGAGATCCTGAATCTGAGTCACGGCACCAATGAAAAGAAAGGCCACCACAAAACACACTAAACACTGGAATAAGGGAAAAGTTTATTGTTGAGTGTGGGAAATCCAACAGGCTGTCTCCCCGTACACAAAGAGAACAGCAGCCTGTACTGAGAGAATAGGTCTTATACTGCTATGCAGAGGTAAGGAATTGGGAGTGGCAAATCCTGTTAGGGTGGGATAGAGCTGACACTTGTGATTGGGTTATTGGTCACCTGAGTTCTATTAAGCCAGGCTGGGCTTAAGAAGATGGAACCATTTTACGAACATTGAGAGACTTTATAAATTCTTCATTTCTTACAGATAGTTTTATGAGGTACAGTATTCTTGGAAGGAAGTTGTTTTTTTCTTCAACATACTGAATATATCTTTCCACTACTTCCTGGCCTGCAAGATGTCTGTGGTAAAAAGTATGCTTCCAGGCATATTGGGCAGCATTTTTATTATTTGTTCTTTTCTTGTTGCTTTTATAATCTACTTATTTTCATTGACTTTTGAGAGATTTATTTAATATATCTAGGGGCAGGCATGTTTAGGTTTAATGTATTTAGTGAAATTTGATATTTTTATACTTGGATATTTATATCTTTATCCCTGTTTGGAACTATTTCCTTTATTAGTTTATTGAATAGATTTTCTACTCCATTGTCATTTTCCCATTTTTATTTTGTTAAAATTTTATATATTTTCAGGTATTACTTCATCTTTTTGTTGCAAATTGTATTTTAAAAAAAACTATAAAAAGAAAACATTCCTTGTGTTTCATAGGTACAATTCTAAGATAACTCCATTTCATTTTTCTCTCTCTTCCTCACTCAATCCCTCTTCATCATTCTTTTCTTTTTTTTATTTGCAATAAAATAATTTAAATCAACTCTATAATACAGGCTTAATGCAGCCCTAACTGTAACCCTCAACTAATACAAGTAGTATGACAACAGTTATAAAGAGTATAAACATTACAAGAGAGTGTAAAAATTACAATCAAATCACAAGATGTACATTTCATCCCTATAAATGTTTTGTATTCCATATTAACTAGCACATATAAGAAAAAACATGATATTTGACTTTTTGAGACGGGCCTATTTCACTAAGCAGTGTGGTTTCTAGTTGCATCTGTTTTGTTGCAAAACAAGATTTAATTCTTTTTATGGCTCAGTAGTATACTGTAGTGTGTATATATACTACAATTTCTTTATTCAGCCATCAGTTGATGGAAATCTTGTTATATTCCATAGCTTAGCTGTTGTGAATGGAGATGCAGTAGACATATGCTGATTCATTTCCTTTGGGTAAATTTCCGAGAGTGGGATGGCTAGGTAATATGGTAGATCTATTTTCAGATTTCTGAGAATATGTAAACTGTTTTCCATAATAATTCCACTAGTTTACATTCTCACCAACAGTGGATTAGGGAACACTGTTTCTGACATATTCACCAGTATTTATTATTCTTTTATTGTTCAATCATAGCCATTCTAAGCGTAGTGATGTTAAAACTAAATTTGGTTTATATCTGCATTTCTCTGATAGTGATTCTGAGAATTTTCTCATGTGTCTGTTGGTCATTTGCATTTTATCTTCTGAAAAATGCTTATTTATGTCCTCTGCCCATTTCTTAACTAGATTGTTTATCTTGTTGTCAAGTTTTTTGAGCTTTTTATAGATCCTAGATATTAATCCTTTATCAATTGCATAGCTTACAAATATTTTCCTTGACTCTGTACATTGCCTCTTCAGTTTGTTGAGTGCTTCCTTTGTTGTGCAGATGCTTCTTATCTTGACATACTACAATTTGACATTTTTGCTTTGATTGCCTGTGCTTCTGGGGTATTTTCCAAGAAGGCTTTCCTATTCCAGTGTCTTTCAGTGTTTCCTCAGGTTTTTCCTATTGTAAATTGATGGTACAGGGCATAGTTTTGGATCCATGATCCATTTTTAGTTGTTTTTTGTATAAGGTTTTAGGTAGGGGTCTTG
Source organism: Sylvilagus floridanus (assembly GCA_949820135.1). NCBI lineage: Eukaryota > Metazoa > Chordata > Mammalia > Lagomorpha > Leporidae > Sylvilagus > Sylvilagus floridanus. The sequence goes on from OX463223.1 coordinate 87,142,282, forward strand.
TTTCATACTTCTGCTCATATAGATCCAATGTTCCCAACACCATTTTTGGAGACATTGCCCTTTGTCCAGGGATTGATTTTAGCATGTTTGTCACAGAAAAGTTGGTTATACATACATGGATTAAATTCTGGGGTTTCTATTTTGTTCCATTGGTTTAAATGTCTATTTTTGTACCAGTACCAAGCTGTTTTGATGTTAGCTGTCCTATAGTATTTCTTGAATTCTAGAATTGCCATGCTTCTAACTTTTTCCTTGTCTAAGACTGCCTTAGCTATTTGGGGATTTCTTGTGTTTCAATATCAATTTTAGCATTATTTTTTTCCAGATCTTAGGTAAATGTCCTTTGTTGGTTGATTGAGTTCCCATTGAATCTGAAATTGCTTTTGGTAATATGGACATTTTGATGATATTTATTCTTCCAAACCACAAACATGGAATATTTTTTAATCATTTGTGTCTTTTATTTCTTACTTAAGAAATTTTAAATTTTCATTAAAGAAATCTTTCACATCCTTAGTTAAATTTATTCCAAATTATTTAATATTTTATTGCTAATATGAATCATAGTGATCATACAAGTTCTTTCTCAGCCATGGCACTGTTAGTGTATTGAAAGGTTATTGATTTTTTGTGTTGATTTTTTTCATCCTGCAACTTTACCAAACTGCCTTATAATTTCAATAGTCTCTTATTGGAGACATTTTTTCACGTATGTATATAGTATACCATCTCCAAATTGGGATAATTTGACTTCCTTCTTTCCAGGTCATATCCCTTTGATTTATTTTCCCTGCCTAAAGCTTTAATAACAATATTAAATATACTGAATATTAATCATGAAAGTGATCATCCTTGTCTGATTCTGGATCTTAATGAAAATGTGTCAAACTTTTCTCCATTCAATGTGCTGCTGGCAGCAGGCTTGTCATATATTGCCTTGTTTGTGTTGAGGAATGTTCCTTCTATATCAAGTTTTCTTAATGTGTTCATCATGAAGGAATTTAATATTTTATCAAATGCCTTTTCTGAATCTATTGAGATAATTATAGGGTTTTTATTCTTCAATCTGCTAATGTGATATATCATATTTCTTGATTGGGTATGTTGAACCATGCCCGCATACCACAGATAAATCCCATTTGTTCTGGATTAATGACCTTTCTGCCTTAATTTTTGATTCTATTACTTACTATTTTTACTGAGGATTTTGCACCTGTGTTCATCAAATTGGTATATAGTTCTCTTTCTTTGTTGTATCTTTTTTCTGATTTTGGAATTAAGGTGATACTGGCCTCATAGGAGGGCTTTGGGAGAATTTCCTAATTTTCAATTGTTTTGAGTAAATTGAGAAGGGTTGGAATTAGTTTCTTGTGTAAAGTTTGGTAGAATTCACCAGAGGAGCCATCCTGTCCTGGCCTTTTCTTTGTTAGGAGGGTCTTTTTTACTGATTAATTATCAGCCTTGGTTATTTAGGTTTTCTAAATCTTCAGGACTCAGTTTTGGTAGACTTTGTGTGTCCAGGAATCTATCCATTTCTTCTAGATTTTCCAATTTGTTGTTCTATAGCTGTTAGTAGTAATTCTTGGTGGTTCTCTTTATTTCTGTGGTATCTTTAGTATAGCTCCTTTTTCATATCTGATTTTATTAATTTGCATCTTATGACTGTTTTTCTTGGCTAGTAGTGCCAGTGCTGTATAAATTGTTTTATTTTTTTTTCAAAAAATCAGCTCTTCATTTCACTGACCTTTTGGTTTCAATTGTTTATATCTTCTCTAATTTTAACAATTTCTTTCCTACTGCTAATTTTAGATTTGTTTTGTTCTTATTTTTCTAGGTATCTGAGGTAAATTGTTAAATAATTTATTTGATACCTTTCCTATTTCTAGATGAACATGCTAAATGGTGTAAACTTTACTCTTAACAGTGCTTTTGCTTTACCCCACATGTTTTTATGTTGTGTTGTCTTTTTCATTTGTTTCTAAGATTTTTTAATTTCCACTTTGCTTTCTTCTACAACCCATGTTCATTCAGTAGCTTGTTACTCAGTTTCCATATTTTCAAGAGTTTCTTATGTTATTAATTTCCAGTTTCATTCCATTGTGGTCAGAATATACATGGTATGATTTCAATTTCTTGAATTTGTTGAGACTTGCTTTATGGCCTAATATATGGTCTAGCCTAGAGAAAATTCTAGGCATTGATGGAAAGAATGTGTATTCTGCCACTGTGGGATGAGATACTTTGTATATATAAACTAAATCCATTGGGTCCATAGTGTACTAAGTGCTATGTGTCTTTAGGAATGATCATATAATTTTCCTTAACATTTTGTTGAGGACTTTTACTTCTATCATAGTAAAGGATATTGTCTGTTGCTTTCTTTTTATTATATATTTTTTCTTTTTGGTATCAGAGTAATGTTGACTTCGTGAAAACTTTAGTGGCGTTCCATTATTTTCAATTATTTTGTAATAATATGAGTACAGGAACAACTTTATTGTTAAATGTTTTGTAAATGTTGACAGAGAATTCAAGATGGCTCTACAGAGAATCCTAGTATCCATTCCCTTCTCCATCCAACATGAACCAAAGCAGCTACCTCTAGAATAGAGGTGAATAATTAAGGAAGAGCACCTGGACACAGTAAGAGAGTAGCTGGACACAGATGGACAGTCAGGGCTGGTATAGAAACACAGAGGAAGGAAAAAAACCTGCTGGTGTCTGAATTCCTGACCACAGAACTTGGGGAATTCTTTTGTTGTAGGGTGAAGAATAAGTAGGGAACTCTCAACAGAGCCCATTTATGTGATTTCCTTACAAAGCCAACAGTCCCTAGAGCGGAATCCATCTACCACAGACCACCAATTTAGTACAGCAATTTCCCAAGAAAAGTCACAGCTTTTTGGCTTCAGAGAAGGAACTCATGTTGTGCCATTCTCCAACAACCAGAGCAGGGACTGTGGAGGTGTTGCACCATTTTTAGAAGGGAGTCAATTTCACCATCCACACTGTGCTAGGAGACAGAAACCCTTGCTTAATTTTTTCCCACTGGTATTCCCCTCATTCTAACAAAGAGACTGAGTCCTACAGATCCAGTTGGGCTCAAATGAGCAATAGTGAGTCTAGTACCCTAGTGAACACAGTTTCACAAGACAGTGGACTAGGACATCTGAGATAGTCAGCATCTAGGGCTCCTAGAATTAGGGAAGCTTTGCCCCTCAAAATCAGTGATCATCCTCTTCCCTACTGACTTTCCACATATGATCATTTGATACATGCGAAGTAGGCAGGAAGTTAGGGAAAAAATGAGCTGGGTTATTTTCCTACAATTTCTGTCTCACAGTCCTGAACTTTAACTCCACCACCTTGCATGCCATTCCAATATGCCAAGTTTCCCATGATGCACATGTATACCTTGTCTTGTAAGGAGGAGATTTCATAATCAACAGTTGTAATCTAAACTCAATGTGGAAATGCCAGGAAACTCCCAGACACCCTCATGCACACTGGACCCTGCCCCAACTCCACTCCATATGTATATTCAACTAGGGCACCACTGTTGGATATGGGAGATATCACTTTTGACCTTCTTTCTCTTGATTTCTCCTATAATTCATCCTTGTGTAGTAACTCTTCAGACTTCTCATGGAGGGTATTTCTCTTTTGTGGTTGCCTGCCTTCATACCTGAATGTATACTCACTCTTGCACTTTAAATAACTCATGCTATAATTTATGCATCTTATGTATGTCACTGCTTGGATTCCTTATGTAATGCAGAAATGAGTACATGGAATAAAAACTGAAGTACATTCCTACAACAAAAGTCGTAAGTCACCAGCCAGGAGGAATCAGGCACAAGCATTTTACAAGAATGGTGGTTGGTGTGCGCACTGAAGTATTACACTCCATCTCTTTCTCAGCTCTCTCTTCCTCTCTTTCAAACACACACACACACACACACACACATACATACACATACACAAATAAAACCTGCCATCACAATAATATTAAACTTTTTTTCTTTCAAATTCATAACAATTGGGTGGGACTTTTAAAAGCTAATCTGGGTATTCCAGTGTTTTGTCCTAGTAGTTAAGAGAAAGATACACCCTCGTTGCCTAAGGATTTCTCTGGCCTGAAAGGGAAATCTCTGCCTTTTGAGATCTGTGTGGAAATGGAGGGTGTGCACTTGGGTTGAATCTTCACAATTCTTTATATTCTTTCAGGAGAATAAAAAGTGAACCTCTATCAGCTTTATTGGCATTCAATTCACATACCACACCATTCTCCAATTTAAAGTACAGTCTTCAGTCACATTTTTAGTATATTCACAAACATTGGCTAATTGACTAATACCATAGTCAATTTTGGAACATTTTTGTTGCCTTATAAAACTATATGTGGAGCCACAATCTGGTGAAGTCACACTGACTGCATCCACGCGAGGATATGAAAAAAAAAACAAAGGAACACATTTCCAGGAGTCTGATTGATGGAAGCTTTCAGTAGAGATATAGCATAAGGAACAAAGACTCCATTGGACAATGAAGAAAGATGAGAGAGACATAGCTAAGGCTTGCCTGGTAGCACAGCCACTTGCCAGCTGGGAGTTGTCATCTTACCAAAACAAAGTAGGAAGAAGTTACTGTGTGCCCATCCACTTGCCATTTTAACTGCCTTAACTGAGGGACAATTCCACTATAATCCACTGACTTAACTTCAGCCTGGAAGCTGATTGTGGTCTGAGCAACTGCTGGGCTCTAAGAAGGGAAGTCACATTGCCTCCTTCCCCACCCCCACCTCTGCAGAGCACCAAGCTCTTCTGCAAATAGTTGTGCAATGATACTCTGAATAAAAGCTACCAGAATCAGATCAGAGAGTCAGAGTCAGGGCAACCATTGAGGCAGAGGACAGATCCTCTGCATTCAGCAACTGTGAGTGTTTTTGGAAATTAGCCTCAGAGCTATGTTCACTCACTCTATGTGAGCCAAAGGAGTTCCCTCTACCTTTGGGGGGCTAGCACAAGCAGCCCATAAAAAATCTTCTCCAACCATGGGAGATCTGTTAATCCCACTGTACCCTGCAACATGAAGACTGTAACAATCAGTTCCAATTTTTTCAATCATACTGGAATATACTTGACAGACCTAGGGAAAGAGTACTTGAATTCTACATCTCTTGGACCTTATCTGACAGAGTAAAATCTCCTGTATACCTTGTAGTCACTCTGTGGAAGTGGAGCACGGTTCAGTTCACATCCCTCAGTCCTAGAACTAGGATTATTGGTGTCATAATTCACAGAACCAGCTTCACTCTCTTAGCAAAACCTGGGGAAGGGCCAATCCATATCACACTGTACTAGAGTCATAGAAATTGGTGCTCAAATCCCCAGGATCTCTAAGGCTTGCCAGTGGGACAAAGGGACAGTCTCCCTCAGCCTCATGAACAAGGCCCTGACTCACAATTCACAGTGTAACTGATACCAAACTCTCTGTGGACTGAAGATACACATACCTTAGGAAAATCACATTCATCTCAAAGGCACACTTGTACCCCTCTGAACGTCAGCAGACTAGACCAGTGTGCCACTTTACTGACATAGCTGACAATGATTAAAACAGAAATCAAGAAGAGGCTACACTTCTGAGATCACCTAGAACCAAAGCCAAAGCAGCAAGCCAAGTGATATGCTGCATTCCCTTTAAACATAAGCCCTTTACGAGAAAACTCACTTTATAAATAAAAAGGGACGATTATACCTGATGCACAGATGTCAGCATAGGGAAACAGGAAACATGATGAATTAAGAAAGTGTGATCTCTCCAAAAGAACACAATAATCATCCAGAATGAGATAATGATCTGAAGAAAATCAATGAAATACCAGAAACAGAATTTATCAACAGAATGAACAAGCAGACAAAAAAAGCAATACAGATACATCGGAGTTGAAACATCATACTGACCAAACAGACCTAAGAAACATATACATGACATTTCATCCAATGGCTACAAGAAGACATGTTATTCTCATCAGTACGTGGAAAATTTTCAAGATAGACCATATATTATGCCACAAAGTCTCAGTACATTTAAAAATATTGAAATAATATCATGTATCTTCTCAGACCATGAAGAAATAAAACTAGAAATCAAAAACAAAAACAATAGAACACTCAGAAATATATGAACATTAAGCAACATGCTACTGAGTTAATGCATCATTGACATTGAAAAAGAAAACACAATCTTTCTTGATATAAAAGAAAATAGAAACACAACATGTCAAAACCAGTGAGATACAGAAAATGCAGTGTTAAGAGAGAAGTTTATAACATTAAGTGCTAACATTTTAAAAAAAGAAATGACTCAAATAAATGATGTAATGATGCTTTTTCAAGAGAGAGCAAATCAACAAAAAATCAAACCCCAAACCAGCAGAAGGCAAAAGATAATAAGAATCAGAGCAGATATAATTGAAATTGAAACTTAGAAAACAACACAAAAGATCAACAAAAAGCTATTTTAGAGGAAAAAGCTAGATAAATTTTAGCAAGACTCAAAAACAAGAGAAAAAAATCAAATAAATAAAATTAGAAATGGAAAAGAAGACATCAAAACAAACACTACTGAAACACAGGGGTTTATAAGAAACTACTATGACGGGGGCAGTGCTGTGGTGTAGTAGATTAAGCCTCTGTCTGCAGTGCCAACATCCCATGTGGGCACTGGTTTATGCCCCAGCTGTTCCTCTTCCTCAATTATTCCTCAATTACTCCTCAATCCAGCTCCCTCCTAATGTACCAGGGAATCATTGGGAGATGACCCAAGTGCATGGGCCCCCAGCACCCATGGGGGAGACCTGCAGGGGGATCCTGGATCCTTGCTTCTGGTTGGCCCAGCTACAGCCATTGTGGCCATTTGGGGGAGTGAACCAGTAGATGGAGGATCTCCCTCTCTGTCCCACCTTCTTTCTGTCTGTAACTCTGCCTCTCAAATAAAGACATATTTTTTAAACAAAGAATGTACTATAAAAAACTGTATGGTAATAAAGTAGAAAACCATGAATAAATCAAGAAATTCTTTGATAAATATTATCTACCAATATTAAATCAAAATTTAGGCAATATAAACAGACCAATAAGAAACAATGAGATAGAAGCATACTTTTAAGTATTCTATCAAGGAAAAGTCCAGGACCTGGTGGTTTCACTACTGAATTCTGCAAAATATTTAAAGAGGAGCTAGCTCCAATGCTTGTCAACCCATTTCAATTATTGAATGGTTGGAACTCTGCCAAACTCATTTTTGATTGCAGCATTAACCTGACACTAAAAGCAAAGACACAACTGGAAAACTGGAGACCTATCTTCTTGATGAACAAATATGCAAAGATCCTCAACTAAACACTAACAAACTGACCCAAAAACCACATAAAAATATCATATGTCATGATTTCAAATAGGATTGATGCCAGATATGAGAGGATGATCAATAAATTTCAGAAATTACATCAACAGAATGAAAAATACCATATGGTCATCTCAATAGATGACAGAAAGCATTTCATAGGATTCAATATACCTTCATGATAAAAACTCTTGACAAATAAGGTGTAGAAGGAGCATACCTCAAAATTGTAAAGAATATTTATGCAAAACCAGCAGCTAATATCATACTGAATGGGGAAACACTTAAAACATTTCTTCTCAAATCTGTAAGAAGACAAAAAAGTTCACTTTCACTAATACTATTCAATATAATACTGGAATTATTAGCAATTTGGACAGGCAAAGAAATAAAGGGCATTGAAATTTGAAAGAGCAAGTCAAAATATCCATGTTAGACTTGACATAGTGTTATACATGGAAAAACCAAATCACTTGACCAAATAACTACTAGAATGGAGAAACCAATACTGTGAGGTTGCAAAACTGACGTATTGAGACTTGCATATTGTTTGCAGCACTTTTTTTATACTACAAGAGCAGGTTTATTGTGTTCAGGTGCTCCACCACATTCTAGAAAATAGTAGTCAGTTGCATGCTTTTCATTAAACTTCAACATGAGCTTCTCTTTTCTCTGACACAATCCTGCATAAAATGCTATAAACAGAATCCTCTTGAGGAGCAACACATTTTTCAGCTACCAGTCAGAGCAGCTGCCATAAAAAACTTAGATCAAAGACTTTTCTGAGCTGATCCTCAAAGGCAGCCTGGAGGAGAGGGTGCCCTTCGCCAGCCAGCATGGCTACCTGCAGTCAGGTGCACTTTAAGTAGTGCGTGCTGTGGGGCCCTCTCCAAGGTATTCCTGCACACTTTCTCTCTCCAGCTGCACTGTGATGTGAGCATTGTAGATGAGAACTATGATATAAGTACTCACACAAGAGGCTTACCCTGTGTTACCAAGCAGTAGAATTCATGAATTGGCTAACCTGTTTTGGCCAATTAATTCCTAAATGCAGGGAAATACAAATTTTAAAAATGTTTATTTAAGAGGCAGAGAAAAAATACAGGTAGGCAGGAGGAGGAGTAGAGTGTTCACTCCCCCAAGTGCCCGCAATAGCTGGGGAAATGGGAACTCAATCCAGGTCTCTCACGTGGGTGGCAGGAACCCAGCAATCTGAGCCATTTCCGCTGCTTCTCAGGGTGTGTGTTATCAGGAGGTGGAGGCAGGAGCCGGACTTCTCAGCACTGGGTTGTGTCCCAGCTGGTTCACTTTCCAGCCAGCTCCTTACTGAGGTGCCTGGGAAAAAGATGGCCCAGGTACTTGACCATGGGGATCAAGCTCAGGTGCTGCAGTGTGGGATGCCTCCATCCCAGCCAGTGGGGCTTCAGCTGCAAAGCCAACCACCTGTCCCCCACCTCCAATTTTTTTGAGTCATAAACCTGTATAAGCTTTGTTAAAAAATTTCACAGGAAATACACATTAATGAAACTATGCAGAAGTTTTTAAAAATTGCACCAAAGTAAACGTCTTGTAATTCCAAAAAAAAAAAAAACAAAAAAAAACGAGTAAGTGGTTTTTCAACTCACTACTTGTTGAATTTTTTATTTAGTGAAGGGTTGAGCTTGTAAATTGAAAGTATGTTGAAATAAAATTTAAAAGGAAAATTAAAAAATTAGGGAAAACAAAAGAAACATACAAAAATAAATGGTCACTAGGCTAATCCTCCGCCTTGCAGCGCCGGCACACCGGTTCTAGTCCCGGTGCCGGATTCTGTCCCAGTTGCCCCTCTTCCAGGCCAGCTATCGGCTGTGGCCAGGGAGTGCAGTGGAGGATGGCCCAAGTGCTTGGGCCCTGCACTCCATGGGAGACCAGGAGAAACACCTGGCTCCTGCCCTCAGATCAGCGCGATGTGCCGGCTACAGCGCGCTGGCCTCGACAGCCATTGGAGGGTGAACCAACGACAAAGAAAGACCTTTCTCTCTGTCTCAACCAAATTGCTGTGCCATTCCAGTGGATTTTAGCCAGAAAATCGCAGTCAAACTTGTTTTGGAGAAAATTTAAATCTTTCTCTTCTATAAAAGGCTTAAATTTCATTTTAACATACGCAAAAATCATCTTGGTGGGTGTTGCCTGTAGATTTTTAAATATAAAACTCCAAAGTGTAGACTCTTTGGTAAATCATAATGGATATTATGTCACAACTTGATTTTTTTGGGTCAGAAAAAAAATGAATGAAAGGTATAAGGAAAAAAACAATTTGAGAGCCAAAGAAAATGGAGGGAAGTGCTGAAAAACAATGAAAAAATTGGCTGATGCCCCCAAAACAATAGATAGACATGGTATTCCAGAAATCCAAAGTCCTATGTACTGATTTTTAAAAGAACATTCATCCAGTTCCCTGGAATCCACCATCCTGCTTGAAAACACAATATAAGCTGGCACCACGGCTCACTTGCTATTTCTCCAACTGCGACACTGGGACCCAGGTTCTAGTTCTGGTTGGGGTGCTGGATTCTGTCTGGTTGCTCCTCTTCCAGTCCAGCTCTCTGCTGTGGCCCCGGGAAGGCAGTGGAGGATGGCACAAGTACTTGGGCCCTGCATCCTCATGGGAGACCAGGAGGAAGCACCTGGCTCTTGGCTTCGGATCAGTGCATCACACTGGCTGTAGTGGCCATTTGGGGTGAAGCAACAGAAGGAAGACCTTTCTTTCTGTCTCTCTCTCTCTCTTACTGTCTAACTCTGCCAGTCCAAAAAAAAAAAAAAAAGAAAAAGAAAAAGAAGAAAACACAATTTAACCACAAAAAATTCACTGAAAGAAGTGAAGTGCATTAAAAGTGTTCAAAAAAACAAAAAAACAAAAAAAAAAAAAAAAAAACAAAGAGGCTTGAGCAAGACCTGGGACTGAGTTAGCAATAAGAGAAACAGGTTTTTCTGGTTTGTTCCAGCCAGAACCACCAAAATTTCTGTGGAATTCTGGTGGATTTTAGCCAGAAAGTTGCCATGAAACACGTTCTGGAGAAAATTAAAATCTTCCTCTTCTATAAAAACCTTAAATTTGATTTTCAAAAACGCAAAAATCATCTTGGGGCATATTGCCTGTAGATTTCTAAGCATAAAGCTCCAAAACTGTTGCTATTTTGGTATATCATAAAGGATACAATGTCAAAACTTGTTTTTTCGTGTCAGAATAAAAAATGAATGCGAGGAACAAGGAAAAAACACACAGAATCTGCATCAGGGGGTCTTTAAAGTTACATGTAAAATCTTGGAATCCAAAGTCCACAGAATTTTGCCATTCTCAGAAATCTCCTTGTGAAAGACCCAAGGAATTCCCCCCAGGTTAGCCACTCCCCAGTTCCGGTTTCCCCAGGAAGAAAACTGGTTGTAACTCCCGCCCAGGTGCCCACGTGGGATAGCCACGTCCCCCATCTAAAGGATCCAATGAGTACTCTTGGTAACCTTCAAACTGGCCAATCAAACCAAAGCACGCGAAATATGCTAATCTTGTGGTTCTTCTCTTTAAAAACTGCTGTAGACTGCCGCTCGTGGCCTCTCTCTTCGCCATTACTGAAGGGGAAGCCCATTTGTACAAATGATTAATAAATCCTCATGTTTTTGCATCAACTTGGTCTGGAGTTTGGGTCTTTGAGCGACCACCCGAGCATGTTGGATTCCCGATTTAGGGGTCCTTCATTTGGAGGTCCCACCGAGATATTTTGGACGCTCCCAGACCCAATTCCTTGACCTGTTGGAGGTAAGCTTCTTGTTTTATGTTGGTTACGTCCTTTTCGTTGTCCGGCTAGTGTTTAAATCTGTATTCTGTGTCTGTACAGGACCTGTATCTGTATCGGACCAGGGGAGGAGACAGACGTGTCCGGAGTACCCCCTGGTCTTGCCCTAGAGGACGCTCTAGTGGTGGTCTGGGGAATTTAGCCCGGGATGGGGGCTCCCGCCTGAATTGGGAGGGAGGGATTTTTCTCTCTCCTTCCTGGGAGCTTGGCCGGAATGGCCGCTCCCGCCTGAAACGCCGGTCTGTAGTCGCGACTTGTATTGTTTGACTTGTATTGTTTGTCTTGTGTGTGTGAGTCTGTGTTCCTTGGTCTTTGTTTCGTCTTTCATCCTTCCCCTGCCATGAGGCCTTTTGCGAATGCTCTCCTCCAGCTGAGATTTCTAGGGGAGGGGGAAATTCCACAGGTTTCTCCACCTAGAATACTGGTGGCCTGGCTAAGGGGAGGGGGAAATTCCACAGGTTTCTCCACCTAGGAAAAAAAACTGTTACCAGTTAGCCCTTTCCAACCTGGTAGAAGGTCTTCCGTCTTTGCAGCTTATGGTAGCTCTGGTGCATCTTAAAGTTTTTGTGAACTATTACTGTTGCTGAGCTTTGATTGTCTGAGGATTGAATCTGAAAAGGAGCTAAAGTTAACTATCTGTTTTAATTGAGTGTTTGCAGTAGTCCTGATTAATCTGGTTTTGGTTAAATTATAGGAGGTTCCCAGCACTCTTGGGGAAACGGCGCATTTACCCGACCCCAAGGTCATTTCTGCCAGGCCTTCCTCTGGATTGTTCCAGTCCACGTGGCCTGCCCTGACAAGTATAGCTAGATTCCTCTAGGAAGAGCACGCCCCTCCCCCTGGGCTGCTTTTCTTTCCTCCCCTGGAGAAATTCCCAATTGTATACTACTGCTGGCCTTACCTAAGAGAGCCAGGGCCTTAAGCTATTAACCCTTCCCGACCTGATGGGTTTTTCTCTTTGCAGTTAATGGAAACCTTTAACTGGTTCTTTTCTGTGCTACTGTTCCTGACTTATCTGATGAGTGGGTTCACCTGTCTTAAAGGTTTCGCATTTTTTTCTATTGTCATTAGAGTCTTAATTGGGAGAACTGCAATGCTAAGTTGTTTACATTGTTTATCTGTTTTTAATGTTTGAGTAATTACCCAACTGATCAGAAACATGCTGATTTTGGCTAAATGGTTTGACTCTCTGACAGCTTAAATTCTAAACCGAGTCTTCCAACTTTGGGCTTCCAGTCGGATCCCTGGAACTCTCAAAGAAGGAGACTCTAAAATTTGTTAAAGTAACAGCTGCTTGAGCCAATTCAAATTATGTAAAATGTATTAAAATGTTGTATATGGTGTCACACTTCATGTTTTTGCTTTCCAGCTAGAGTGGTCTCATGAAAATGAGGGTAAATTCTGGGTATACAGGCCTTTATGTTGTTAACTAAAGTAAGCCAATACAGATTGGTTCAGAGAACTAAGTTAATGCAAACGCCCTTCCAGTTTGCTCGGTTTGCTAGGTGGCTCACTTACTCAGTTTTACATGTCTTTGATATGCTTTAAACTTGTTTCTCTTAATGATGAAGATCTTTTCAAAGTTGTAAACATGCACTAGTGTCCCTGTTGCTGCTCAGGTGTTATCCCTATGTCACTTAAAAGCATGGAAATGTAATTTTGACCTTTAATTCAGATAATGGTGTGGTATTAATTAATAACTCGGTGTTTTAAGTTATCTAGGCATCAGTGCTAAGTAAAACATGGGAAAATGTATTGTGTGTACCTTTAACATCTCAAATTTGATAAAAAAAAAGACTGTTTAAATTTGTATTCTTATAGGTCGTCCATACATGACAATTCAAGACTATGTAAAAGTAACTACGGGTGTAAAATTTCAAAAGGTGTAAGCGAGTCACAAAAAGTTTTAAAAGGTTTACAATTCTAAAATTATTTACAAAGTTTTCTTTATGTTGAGTGCTAATGCCAAAATTACACTGACCTAAAGTTAAAGTCTGATCTTCTGTTATAACAATGGGGTTTTGTTGAAAAAAAATGTACACTAATGTTAGTAAATATCTGGGAATGGTCTAAATCATAAATCTTGGAATCTGTTTTCGCAAAAACTGTAACGTCTATTTCAACAGTGTCTGCTTAATTGGTTGTTCTGTCATTTCTAAAGTTAGATCGTGTAAGCTCTTTGACTCTGTTAGATAATTTTGAGTTATGTGATGATTTTGTGTGCTAACTCTAATATTCAAGGTTTTTATTTCTGGTTTATTTGACAAGAGACCTAAAATTCATGTTCTGCCAAAGTAATCTATTGTGTACTCTACTGTCTATGTTAAGTTCAAATTGATAAAAAGCATTGTTAAATATCATTATGGTTAAATCTGGTCTAAAAGTGTTAAAATTACTCTAAATGAATGGCTATCATTTCAGGATGATAAAAAATTGTACTCTAAGTTCTCTTGGCACCTTTAACAGACTTTCTAAAAATCAAAGTTCTAAATTCTCTGGACTTTTGGTATCTCCAGAGGGCCCCTGGAGATCTCAAAAGGTATATCTCTCATCTTGCAGAGATAATAATCAATTGGCTGTTTAGGTTCTAAGTGGTGCCAAAATGTAAAATAATGCTAACCTTCAGTTGTAAATGTGTTTCTTTCTAGCTGCTCCAGTCTCTGGCTCAGAAGCCAGATCCTTTAAGAGGGATTGACAAAGTCTCTGTCCAGCTAACGCTGAACAACCAGGCATTGCTAGTTCAATGCGGATCAAATGGGAGGTCTAGTCAAAAGAAAAAAAAAAGTGTTCCAAAAGAGACTTAGAGACGATTGGAGAGGGTTATGCGGCAGATGCTAGAGAACTGGGTTCCAGGAGCCCGAGAAAGCTCTAGTGTCCACTGGCTACACGGTAAACATCCAGAAGCCAAAGGATGACGGACCCCTCTGCCACAATTTCTCTAAGTCAGGCTACACAGTAAGCACTGGTTAAACTGCCAGTTAAGTCTGAAAGCCCAGGAAGTCAGGCTAGAGACCCAACCCGCTGCCTCACTTCTCTTTTCTCTTCCAGAAGGGAAGTTACTACTGTTCTGCAGGACTCTCCACTGTGATGTACGGTTTGATCCCCAGACCTTATGTAAGGGCTGACTGACCTTTTCTGTAGTAATGCCTGAATAAATGTAGCATAGCCAGAATAAGAGGTTAAACTATAAAATAATGTGACAGCTAGATCGATTTTTTGGTGTATGCGGTAAATGGGAAGAACTCCCCTTTTAAACCAAACTGAGGGATAAATAGGAAGCTGCACTGATGACCTTAAAGTATACAAGCAGGTCACCACAGTTGATCTTACCTAAAAGGTCATAGTTCTCCTCATGGGCACGGTTTTAACTCGCAGGAAAATTCTAAGTGTCAGAATTTGCCCATGACCATAGTTTTTCTAGCTCACCCTGAGGAAAAAAAAAATCTCAAAATCAGGGTTGGGTTGAGCACCCCCTTGACTAACATCATAGAGGCTGCCTCCTTGGTCTGCTTTATTAGAGACCAGGAGAACGAGGAGCAAGCTAGCAGCAGGAGCGCTATAAGGATAGGCAACAGGCCGGTCAATGGCTGTTCTGCATGGTGATCTGGCATCAAGGAGACCCAGCAAGGACAGTGCACCCCAAATGGCACCTGTTGCTGATATAAGGAGCCAGGGCATTGGGCAAGCAGCTGTCGTGACAGCAACTGCCTTCTGTCAGCTCTGCCAAGAGCAAGGCCACTGGACACGGAATTGCCCTGGGTGTCGAAGGACTCCTGGTTCAGAACTGCAGACCTTGTGGCCCCGAGCTAAAAAACCTTTGGCTCTGCCCAGCTTCCAGCTCCAGCCACTGCTATGGAGGGGATGGCCTAGGGTCAGTGAAACGCAAGTTGCCTATTTCTATCAGCCTCCTATTCAGCTCTCCTCCTAGTCCAGCCATGTAATGCAAGTCAACAGGGTGCCTCCCTTAAAGGAGATTTGCATCTCTTGCAATTCTCTTCCAGCACCCCATGGATAGGTCTGGGCCTCACACACCCAGCCAGGCCTTAAAAGTCTATCCAGTAGTATTAAGCTTCAAAAGCCCTCCCTGCCAGTTCCTAAAAAACGGGGCTTTCAGTAACAGCTAATTCAGATAGTCCTGCACCTATTTGGACAGGTCCTCACTGAGGACTTAAAGGGCCTATCTCTTGAGGGGGGTGCACAATAATCCATAATTTAGATGGTTAAATGTGAATGAGTCTGTCTCCTTTCCCAACCTGAGACTCTAGTCTGGTACATTGGCTTAACTTCCTAGCAAAACTAGCTACTGGGTATCCAGAGGAAAACAAAGCATAGCTAGTCCATTAGAGTATTAATTATTTAACCCTTATCCTCACCCCTGGGGAGAGAAAACCTGCCCCTGAGAGGATATGGGCCATGCAGCAAATTCCTACTTTTGCAAACTTCAGGCAGTCCCAGTTTTCTCTATCAGGTTCCTAGATACAGGGAAACAGCACAGTTCCTAAACCAGGCCCCTTCCTTTGGGGGAAAGAGAAAACCACAGCCTTTGCTCAGCTCAAGGATGCTATGGCTAAAGCCCCTGTACTAGGACTGCCAAACCCAGAGAGACCCTCCCAGCTGTACTTCACTGGGAGGCAGGGAGTCACCTTAGGAGGGTTAACTCAGGATCTGGGACCTGCTAAGCAACCTGTGGGCTACTTTTCTAAAACCTTAGACATGGTTGCACAAGGATGGCCTCACTGCCTAAGGATAATGGCAGCAGCTGCCTTGCTGACAGAGGAGGCGTCTAAAATTGCACTGGGGCAAGATATCGCCCTTTATACCTTACTAGCAAAAGGGGCTCTCACTGGCTTACAGATAACAGGATACTAATGTATCAGGTCCTCCTTCTAGAAAACCCTCAGGTAAAAAGAAGGCATTACTCTACTCTAAACCCAGCTACTTTAATGCCAGTCCCAGGGGAAAGTGGTCCCCTCCACTCCTGTACTGAGACTACAGACTTGATCTATGCCAGCAGAAGGGACCTAAAAGACAGCCCCCTAAATAACAGCAAATGTAGATGGTTACAGAGAGAGAGAGTTTTGTCAGACAGGACCCACTTCTCAGGGTATGCAACAGTTAGGCATGGCATATTATTGAAGCGTGCTCTGCCCCAGGAACTTTTGCTCAGTTAGCACAACTGATTGCCTTAACCAGAGCTCTTGATCATACAAGGGATTTGTAAGGCACCTTCACTTTGCATGGAGACCTCAGTCTTCCGGTAATAGCCAACCAGGCTCTATGGAAAACATCACAAGTTTAAAAATGTGTGCTTGGTAAGAGTGTTCTTGGTAATAAAGGTTAAAAAGGAAAGAGTTTTTAATAAGAAAAGGACATGGTTTATAAGAATGACTTTATCCTGATGGCTAGTTTACTCTAGACTGGAATGGAAATAATGGAATGTTTAAAGTAAGTTGAAGAGGGTGTGTGGAAAGGTTATGAAGAAAAATATTGGACATGCTAACTGCTGCTCCGAGAGGTATCTGTGCCATGTTCCAGGAAGAATATTGTCTCTGGGTCAATCAGACTGGACAGGTACAAACCCAAATTCGTACTTTTCCTGGACAAAGCCAAACAGCTCCAGGACCAGGCCAAGCAGGGCCGGGATTGCTGGTCTGACATCTGGTCATGAAAATCCTGGCTATTTCCTCTCCTTGGCCCAATAACTTCTGTAATCTTGCTGCTTCTCTTTGGACCTTATGTTTTTAATGCCTTTGTTTGTCTCTAACAGAATAAAAGCTGTCAACCCCAAATGGTCGTCAGACAAGGCTTCCAGCCCATTCCATGGACGACCTGATCAGCCCTCTGGACCGAGCAGGACAGTCTTTCCAAGGCCACTGTCACACACCATAAGACAGATAGCAAGAGGAAATACCCAAATCCCCCTCGACGCCCATGTGCCAGCTTCGAAGAAGTTACAGAAAACGGAACTCCATCCATAATCCCAAAGAAGAATTTTGGGTATTACCTCTTGAGGGGAAAATGTTAGGTAGGCAGTCAGTTATGAGCTTATGTGTGTGTAATATAAAGACATCCAGCTCATTCATGAACGGCTGTCTGTCATTCAGGCCCTAGTGTTAACAATACCAGGCTCTCAAGACTATTAAAATACCCTAAATTTTAAGATTAAAATTAGTTCAAAAGGAAAAGGGGGGAATGAAAGACCCGAGGAATTCCCCCCAGGTTAGCCACTCCCCAGTTCCGGTTTCCCCAGGAAGAAAACTGGTTGTAACTCCCGCCCAGGTGCCCACGTGGGATAGCCACGTCCCCCATCTAAAGGATCCAATGAGTACTCTTGGTAACCTTCAAACTGGCCAATCAAACCAAAGCGCGCGAAATATGCTAATCTTGTGGTTCTTCTCTTTAAAAACTGCTGTAGACTGCCGCTCGTGGCCTCTCTCTTCGCCATTACTGAAGGGGAAGCCCATTTGTACAAATGATTAATAAATCCTCATGTTTTTGCATCAACTTGGTCTGGAGTTTGGGTCTTTGAGCGACCACCCGAGCATGTTGGATTCCCGATTTAGGGGTCCTTCACTTGGCTGCCTTTAAATATCTGACCCTACGTTAAAACATATGAGATAGGAATTTCACAGAGACATGTATCCAAGATTTTACATTTGAGACACTTAATAAGCTTTAAAGAAATGCCTAGGAATACAGGCAATGGAGTTCGACACTTAGAAATAAATAGAACTTATGATGCGTAATAATACACATAATAGAACAAAGTAAATCTTTGGGATTAAGTTTTGCCATTAAAGTTAATACTGTAGCCCTTTTGAGAACAGAGGTCCTAGATGGGAAGTTAGTACAGTGACTCTTGTTTTTAATTTAACAATTAACACTCTTATGTGTGACATCCATGATCACCCAAGGCTCTGGACATGAGCTTCCTAGGCCATGGAACTCTTTCGAGTTTCACAAACTCCATCAGTATTCAGACAAGGCCATAAGCAAAGTGGAAGTACTCTCCTCCCGCCAGAGAAAAGTACAGCCTTCTTTGATGGCCACTCTTTTCCACTGGGGTCTCACCCCCAGAGGTTCTCCCCATAGGGACACTTTTTCCACGAGTGTCCTGGCTTTCCATGCCTGAAATGCTCTTGTGGGCTTTCTAAACAGACCATAAGCCCTTTAGGGCTGATTTTGAGGTCACTGAGTACTATTAAAAGCGATTGCAACTCTATGAGACTGCTGCACAGACTCCTTCCCATGTTGGAGCATTTACTCCTCTTCATTATTAGTAGTAAATGCTTAATCCTATTGATGTGATTACTTTAGCACTTAATCCAACCTTTAGGATCACTTTACAACTTAAGATATTACCATTACCATCTAGCCCAAGGTGATTTGCTATCCCATGGCAAGTTTCAAACTGTACACTTAGAAATAAGTCTGTAGGAATGCATGCAGAGCTATACAGATTTACATTCTCTCTGTAGGACCTGAGAAAATAAAAACAGACACAGCTCTTCACGAGCTTAATTATTTTTAAGTACTTTACATGAATATATTGTATTCGTTAGAATTACTTAATTCCATCACATCCAAAGCTCTCCCAATTATTAATTGTAGATCTTTCCAGGAGTCTCCAAAGGAGCAGACATAGTTAAAGCTCCTCCTCCCTGATGTTAACATGCTTCTAAGCAATCAGACCAGTTCTCCAACTCGAAATTAGCAATACAATTAGGCCCAGAGACAAAGAAATTTTTCTGAATTTTAGCTGCTGGTATTAGTTAAAAACTCAACCTTAGAAAGCACGTAAAATCCTTAGGAGTTTGTCCTCCATGTAAATCTCTTTTATCTCTTAGTACATTGCACTAGCAATGACGCCAAAGTTTTTAAAGCCAGAAACCACGAAAGAAAACCAACCCATGCCTTCCTTTTTTGAAAACTACCAGCAAAACAAGAGAAAGAATGACAAAAAAAACTCACTTGTCTTTTGCGTGAGCCAGCTGCTCTTCTTCCCCAGGGCAGGGTGGCTTTTGCCTCATGCCATGTGGTCGACTACCACACTAAGCTCCTCTCCCTACACCCATCTCAGCTTGCTTTGAGTGTGTTATGGTTGCTGCCTTTAAACTCCAGCAGGGGTGGGGGCTAGCTCAAGCCATGGGTGGAGGTCACCCTCCAGTGGAACTGAAACTGGGACACCAGAACCAGGGTGCCTTCGGTGCCCAGATCTGGGGCCACTTCGTACTGCAAGTCTGGCCATCCTATCCCTGCCTTGCAGCCAGCACCAGGGCAGAAGAAAAAGGATACGCCATTCCCCTGAGAAGTCCCTGTGCGCATCCCCACCAGGGCAGGTGCTTTGGAGCCTTGCGTTCCCAAGGCTGTGTGTGCAGAGAAAGCGCCAACCCAAAGGAGGAGAGAGAAGGTGTAGGCAGAGATAGGGTCAGAAGCCACAGGAAATCTGCTCCTACCTTGCTGTCTAGTTTTAAAATTTCTTAAAAGTTCCACATGTTAAATATCACTTCTTAAAAATTCCACATGTTAAATGCCCCTTCGTGGTTGTCATATGATATTGGAAATGACCCCCTAAAATATGTATGAAATGTGGCCCTTTAAATTCCTCAGAAGTGCCATCTGGGGTGCCACATATGTTATCAAAATTTGGGGTGCCATATATCACCACATGCTTATTAATAAATCTCCAATATTCATAAGCCCAAGAGGGTTCTTGCCTAATATTTAGAGAAGAATTCCAAGTGCCAGCATAAATAAACGAGGCAGCATGGTACATTTTAAGCTTTTATTTAGTGCGAAAGATGCATAGGAGACAGAACTTTATCTAAGAGAGAGAGGGGTAAATCTAGGTTCATAATGAGCACCAGGAACCAGCCATGTGGAAGAGCATCTAGGTCAGGAAGCCGAGGGCAGATGTCTGAGGACCATGTGCCCTGGAGGCTCAGGGCTACAGACAGCCCCCTCCTGGCAAGAAGCCAGTGAAAATAAGAAGAGAGACCTAACTATACTAATGCAGATATATGACGACAAGTTTTGTTACAGAGCCCTAGACCTAAAGGATGCCTTCTGGTTACCACTAAGCTGATATTCACAATCTTTGCCTTTAAAGAATGGGTAATCCAGTTTCCAAGATGGCAGAACAGAGAGGGGCATAGTGCTCTCGGCTGGGGGAAAATAGCAAAAAAACAAGTGGAAGAAGTACATCCTCTGGGAAGAGAGAAAACTGCAGTGCAAAATCTATGGAAGGAAGAGGAATGCCATGGATTGGTGTGGAAAGTGCAGATGTGCAGCAGGAGCTGGGAAAACACACGACCCCAGGAGCTGAGAGCTGGAGAAAGGATTAGCTTTGGAGAGTGAAGTGAGATCACACTGTAGCAGCCCATGCTTGTTAGAGGGAGAGCTTAGAGTGAGTATGGCCTGGAGCCCTAAGGGGGATACAGTACCCACTGACCCAGTGAAGAAAAGTGACACTTTTTTTTGCCCCCCCCATTCCACACACATACAATGCAAGCAAGCGACTGAGAGTGTGCGAGTGCCATTCTGGACATAAAAACATCTGTGAAGCGCTTGTGCTTGTGTCCAGCAACTGACACGGGGTTAAAACACAATATTTTCAGTGGTAGTGGTGGCAGCAAATCTGGTTTGTGCACCTAGCAACCAGTGGGGGAAAGCAACATTGTGAATTGAGGGGGTCTGCAATTGGTGGTACTTGTGTATGTGTGTGATACAGAGGTTCTCACCAGAGAGAAAAAAATCTGCATTTCCAATGACTTTGACTCTGATTGGGTAGAAGATGACAATGGACTGGGCACCCACGTAGGACTGTGAGGTGCCCTCAGCCTTTCAACATTTCACAGGCTCTGGAGACTGAAGAGCATGCTCCTGAATGCACAGTGGATCACAGAAGGAAGCAAAAGAGAAATAAAAAAAAAATTCTGGAAACGAATGAAGACAACTATAATATATCAAAACTTATGGGATACAGCAAAAAGTGTCAAGTTGAGCATTTATAGCAATTTATGTCACATTAAGACATTGAAAAGGAACCGAGTAAATGAGCTATCAACTCATCTCAAGGACCTACAAAACAACAACAAACCAATCTCCAAATTAATAAGAGGAAAGAAATAGTCAAAATTTGAGAAGACATTAAAAATCTCTGCGATGAAAATTACAAAACCTTAAAGAAAGAAATAGAAGAGGATACCAAAAAATGGAAAAATCTTCCATGCTCATGGATTGGAAGAATCAATATCATCAAAATGTCCATTCTCCCAAAAGCAATTTACAGATTCAATGCAATACCAATCAAAATACTGAAGACATTCGTCTCAGATCTGGAAAAAATCGATGCTGAAATTCATATGGAGACACAGGAGACATCGAACAGCTAAAACAATCTTGTACAACAAAAACAAAGGTGCAGGCATCACAATACCAGATTTCAGGATATACTACAGGGCAGTAGTTCTCAAAACAGCATGGTACTGGTACAGAAACAGATGGATAGACCAATGGAACAGAATAGAAACACCAGAAATCAATTCACACATCTACAGCCAACTTGTATTTGATCAAGGATCCAAAACCAATCCCTGGAGTAAGGACAGTCTCTTCAATAAACGGTGCTGGGAAAACTGGATTTCCACGTGCAGAATCATGAAAAAAGTCCCCTACCTTTCACCTTACACAAAAATTCACTCAACATGGAATAAAGACTTAAATCTATGACCCGACACCATCAAATTATTAGAGAGCATTGGAGAAACCCTGCAAGACACAGGTACTGGCAAAGACCTCTTGGAAAATAGCCCAGAATCACACACAGACAAAGCCAAAATTAACTATTGGGGTTGCATCAAATTGAGAAGTTTCTGTACTTCAAAAGAAACAGTCAGGAAAGTGAATAGGAAACCGATAGAATGGGAAAAAAATAATTGCAAACTATGCAACAGATAAAGGGTTGATAACCAGAATCTACAAAGAGATCAAGAAACTCCACAACATCAAAACAAGCAACCCACTTAAGAGATGGGCCAAGGACCTCAATAGACATTTTTCCAAAGAGGAAATCCAAATGGCCAACAGACACATGAAAAAATGTTCAAGATCACTAGCAATCGGGGAAATGCAAATCAAAACCACAATGAGGTTTCACCTCACCCCGGTTGGAATGGCTCACATTCAGAAATCTACCAACAATAGATGCTGGAGAGGATGTGGGGAAAAAGGGACACTAACCCATTGTTGGTGGGAATGCAAACTGGTTAAGGCACTATGGAAGTCAGTCTGGAGATTCCTCAGAAACCTGAATATAACCCTACCATTCAACCCAGCCATCACACTCCTTGGAATTTACCCAAAGGAAATTAAATTGGCAAACAAACAAACAAAAAAGCTGTCTGCACATTAATATTTATTGCAGCTCATTTCACAATAGCTATTACTTGGAACCAACCCAAATGCCCATAAAGAAATTATGGGATATGTACTCTATAGAATACTATACAGCAGTCAAAACCAATGAAATCCAGTCATTTGCAACAAGATGGAGGAATCTGGAAAACATCATGCTGAGGGAATTAAGCAAGTCTCAAAGAGACAAATATCATTTGTTTTCCCTGATTGGCGACGACTAACTGAGCACCAAAGGGGAAACCTGTTGAAGTGAAATGGACACTATGAGAAACAGTGACTTGATCAGCTCTTGTGCTGACTGTTGTTGTAAAATGTAATACTTTATCCATTTTAGTATTTTTTTTTTCTAGTACTAGTGGTTGAACTCTGTAATTAACACACAATTATTCTTAGGTGTTTAAATTCTAAATGAACAGTGATATCTGTTAAATATAAGTGTGGGAATAAGAGAGGGAGGAGATGTACAATTTGGGACATGCTCAATCGGACTTGCCCCAAATGATGGAGTTAGAAACGTGCCAGGGGATTCCTATACAATCCCATCAAGGTGGCATGTACCAATGTCATCTCACTACTCAAAGTGATCAATTTCAGTTCACAATTGATCACACTGATAGATCTAAGAGTCAAAGGGATCACACAAACAAGACTAGTGTCTGCTAATACTGATAGAATCAAAAAGGGAGAGAACGATCCAACATGGGAAGCGGGAGGCACAGCAGACTCATAGAATGGCAGATGTCCTAAACAGCACTCTGGCCTCAGAATCAGCCCTTAAGGCATTTGGATCTGGCTGAAGAGCCCATGAGAGTATTTTAGGCATGGAAAGCCAAGACACTCTGGAAAAAAAAAAAAAAGAAAACCTGAATGAAAGATCTCTGCGAGTGAGATCCCAGTGGAAAGAATGGGCCATCAAAGAAGGAGGTACCTTTCTCTGAAGGGAGGAGAGAACTTCCACTTTGTTTTTTTTTTTTTTTATAAAGCTTTTATTTAAAGAATATGAATTTCCAAAGTACATCTTATGGATTACAATGGCTCCCCCCCCACACAACTTCTCTCCCTCCCCTACCCTCCCCTTTCCCGCTCCCTCTCCCCTTCTGTTCACATCAAGATTCATTTTCAAATCTCTTTAAACACAGAAGATCAATTTAGTACATATTACGTAAAGATTTCAACGGTTTGCCCTCACACAGAGACACAAAATGATAATACTGTTGGAGTACTAGTTATAGTATTAATTCACAATGTACAGCACGTTAAGGACAGAGATCCTACATGATTTTTTTTTAAAAATTGATTAATTATCTATGCAATTTCCAGTTTAACACCAAGATTTGTTAATCATTTGCAATTATCTTTATATAAAGAAGATCGATTCAATATATACTATGTAAAGAACTTCCACTTTGATGATGACCCTGTCAGAATAAGATCGAAGTCGATGAACTCAAAAGGCTTCCATAGCCTTGGCAAGTCATGACTAGAGCCTGGGGAGATTACTGACGCCATAAACAAGAGTGTCAAATTGTTAAGTCAACATCCGGAGTCACTGTGTACTTACTTACACTGTGTACTTACGTCTCATAATGAGGCCATATGTGCTGGCACAGGCCCAAACAGACCAAATGAATGCAGACGATATCCTGGCCATACAGATGACTGGATAAAAGCACTCAACCAGCATTATGAGAATGTAAAAGAAATACTTTAAATATGTATAATAAAACACATGAAATGTAAGAACATCTGAAAAATCTGTTACTTGGTTCATTTCACTGCATTCTTCAATTCATATTATAATAGTTCCTACATAATATTCCATTAAACTAGACACATTGCATTTTAATGAAACAGTTCTGGGCCCTTGTGATTTGCAAGATCCTGGCATAGGCACTGTCAGGTATGGGAGAAAACAGTCTCTATTCCCATGTACAAAAAGTTGAAAAGATTAGATTGAGTCCAAACTAAGGAGGGAATACATAAGTTTGATTAAATAAAATGGATTAAAACTTTCCATATATTTAAAGTGTGTCTATATATGCATATACAACATACACATTGACAAATGGGAGAGAGCAGCTATTTAAATTATGTATAATGAAGGATTTAATTAATATTTAATAGTTCTTTCAAATATTTAAAAATAGATCAATTTTCCAACTTAAAAAATAGCGAGGAATATGAAAAGGAGCGTTAGGTTATAAGAAACAACAATTATCTGTAAACAGAAGAAAAATGCTCATTAGTATTCAGGAAAATGGAAATAAGGCATTTTTTAAAAATATTTATATTTTTATTTGAAATGCAGAGTAACAGAGAGAAAGAGAGAGAGAGACAGAGAGAAAGACAGAGAGACAGAGAGAGAAAGAGATCTTCTATCCACTGGTTCAATCACCAAATGGCTGCAATGGACCAGGCTGGTCCAAGCTGAAGTGAGGAGCCAGTAACTCCATGGGAACTCCCATGGGGGACATAGGGACCCAGGCAGTTGTGCCATCTCATGCTACCTTCTCTGGTGCATCACAGGGAACTGGATCACAAACGGAGCAGGCAGGACTTGAATGGAACTCTGATATAGGATGCTGGGACCTAGAGACAGCAGCTTAATCTGCTACATCACAGTGCTGGCACCTGAAATAAAAGTATTTTACCAATTAATTCAGTGTATAGTCACATGAAAGATTGCCAGAATTTGACAAATAGAAGTATACACTGACAAATTTTTGAAGAACCCAAGTGGCCATTAGAAGAGGCTTGAATACATTTTTTAAACTTTTATTTAATAAATATAAATTTCCAAAGTACAGCTTATGGATTACAATGGCTTCCCCCCCCATAACTTCCCTCCCACTCACAACCCTCACATCTCCCGCTCCCTCTCCCATTCCATTCGCATCAAGATTAATTTTCAACACTTACCCTATCGTTTTGATAGCTTATGTACTTATACTTATCACTTTACCAAGTGAGCTGTCGAAGAGATTTCACAAATAAGAACAGTATATGCAAATAATGAAGGATAGAATTAAAAGGGAGAGAAAGATCCTGTGGGGAAAGCAGGACACACAGCAGAATCATAGAATGACAAAGGTCCTAAAGAACACTCCGGCCTCAGAATCAACCCTTGGGGCATACAGATCTGGCTAAAAGGCCCATGAGAGTCTCACAGGCATGGAAAGCCATGACACGGTGGCAAAAACAACCTAAATGAAAGATCCTGGTGAACAAGACCCCAGCAGAAGGAACAAGCCATCAAGGGGAGAGACGCCTTTCTCTGAAGGGAGGAAGGAACCTCCACTGTGATACGGCCTTGAATAAACAAGTTCAGAGTTGGTGAACTCAAGGGGCTTCCGTAGCCTAGACAGCTCATGGCAAGAGCCTCGTGTGATTGCTGACATCATAAATAAGAGTTCCAATCGTTAAATCAACAACTGGAGTCACTTGGTACATGCTCCCCACGTAGGATCTCTGTCCTTAATGTGTTTTACTATGAGACTTAAAGACAACACCACTAGTCGAACAATACCCTATAGCTTGTGTGGTTGTGTGAGTACAGCCTATTGAAATCTTTCCTTAGTACATACTAAGTTGATCTTCTGTATATGAAGGTAATTGAAAATGAAACTCGATGAAGGGCAGGATGGGAGAGGGAGTGGGAGAGGGGAGGGCCGTGGGAGGGAGGGAGGCTGGGGGGGGGGGAGCCACAACAATACAAAAGTTGCACTTTGTAAAATCACATTTATTAAATAAAGATTTCAACAGTTTTCACCAAAACAGAAACATAAAGTGTAAAATACTGTTTGAGTACTAGTTATAGCATTAATTCACATTGGACAGCACATTAAGAACAGAGATTCTACATGAGGAGTAAGTGCACAGTGACTCCTGTTGTTGACTTTACAAATTGAAACTCTTGTTTATAGCAGAAGTAATCTCCCTAGGCACTTGACATGAGTTGCCAAGGCTATGGGATCCTTTTGAGTTCACCAAATCTGATCTTATTTAGACAAGGTCATAGTCAAAGTGGAAGTTCTCTCCTCCCTTCAGAGAAAGGTACCTCCTACTTTGATGGCCTGTTCTTTACACTGGGATCTCACTCGCAGACGTCTTTCATTTAGGTCCTCTCTTTTTTCTGCCAGAATGTCTTGGCATTCCATGCCTAAAATACTCTCATGGGCTTTTTAGCCAGATCCGAATGCCTTAAGGGCTGATTCTGAGGCCAGAGTGCTGTTTAGGACATTTGCCATTCTATGAGTCTCCTGTGTATCCAGCTTCCCATGTTGGATTGTTCTCTTCTTCCTTTTATTCATTTATTTTTTCACTTTTTTAAACATTTATTTAGTAAATATAAATTTCCAAAGTACAGTTTATGGATTACAATGGTTTTTCACTCCCACCAGCCCCCCTCCCATCTCCCGCTCCCTCTCCCATTACATTCACATCAAGATTCATTTTCAATTATCTTTATATACAGAAGATCAATTTAGAATATATTAAGTAAAGATTTCAACAGTTTGCACCCACACAGAACATAAAGTTTAAAATACTGTTTCAGTACACGTTATAGCATTAAATCACATTGGGCAACACATTAAGGACAGAGATCCCACATGAGGAGTAAGTACACAGTGACTCCTGTTGTTGACTTAACAAACTGATACTCTTGTTTATGGCGTCAGTAATCTCCCTAGGCTCTAGTCATGAGTTGCCAAGGCTATGGAAGCCTTTTGAGTTCACCGACTTCGATCTTATTCTGGTCATAGTCAAAGTAGAAGTTCTCTCCTCCCTTCAGAGAAAGGTACCTCCTTCTTTGATGGCCCGTTTTTTTCTGCTGGGATCTCACACGCAGATGTCTTTCATTTAGGTCCTCTCTTTTTTCTGCCAGAATGTCTTGGCATTCCAAGACTAAAACAATCTCATGGGCTCTCCAGCCAGATCTGAATGCCTTAAAGGCTGATTCTGAGGCCAGAGTCCTGTTTAGGACATCTGCGATTCTATGAGTCTGCTGTGTATCTCGCTTCCCATGATGGATCTTTCTCTCCCTTTTTCATTCTATGAGTATTAGCAGACACTAGTCTTGTTTGTGTGATCCCTTTGACTCTTAGACCTATCAGTGTGATCAATTGTGAACTGAAATTGATCACTTGGACTAGTGACATGGCATTGGTACATGCCACCTTGATGGGATTGTATTGGAATCCCCTGGCACGATTCTAACTCCACCATTTGGGGCAAGTCCAATTGAGCATGTCCCAAATTGTACATCTCCTCCCTCTCTTATTCCCACTCTTATAGTTAACAGGGATCAGTTTTCAGGTAAATTTAAACACCTAAGAATGCTTGTGTGTTAATTACAGAGTTCAACCAATAGTATTATGTAGAACAAAAAATACTTAAAGGGATAAAGTATTAAATTTTACATTAACAGCCAGGACAAGTGCCAATCAAGTCACTGTTTCTCATAGTGTCCCTCTCACTTCAACAGGTTTCCTTTTTGGTGCTGGGTTAGTTGTCACTGATCAGGGAGAACATATGATATTTGTCCCTTTGGGACTGACTTAATTCATTCACCATGATGTTTTCCAGATTCCTCCATTAATTCTATCAGTTAGTATAAGCAGACACTGGTTCTTTATGTGATCTCTTTGACTCGTAGACCAATCATTATGATCAATTATAAAGTGAAATTGATCACTTGGACTAGTGACATGGCATTGGTACATGCCACCTTCATGAGATTGAATTGGAATCCCCTGGCACAATTCTAACTCCATCATTTGGGGCAGGTCCAATTGAGCATGTCCCAAATTGTACATCTCCTCCCTCTCTTATTCCCACTTTATATTTAAATGAGATCACTTTTTAAGTTAAATTTCAACACCTAAGAATAATTGTGTGTTAATTACAGAGCTCAACCAATAGAATTAAATAGAACAAAAAATACTAAAAGGGATAAAATATTAAGTTGTACATCAACAGTCAGGACAAGGGCCAATCAAGTGACTGTTTCTCATAGTTTCCATTTCACTTCAACAGGTTTCCTTTTTGGTGCTCAGTTAGTCGTTGCCGATCAGGGAGAACATATGATATTTGTCCCTTTGGGACTGGCCTAATTCACTCATAATGATGTTTTCCAGATTCCTCCATTTTGTTGCAAATGACTGGGTTTCATTGTTTTTGACTGCTATATAGTATTCTATTGAGTACATGTCCCATAATTTCTTTATCCAGTCTACTATTGATGGACATTTAGGTTGATTCCAGGTCTTAGCTATTGTGAATTGAGTTGCAATAAACATGGAGGTGCAGACCGCTTTTCTGTTTGCCAATTTAATTTCCTTTGGGTAAATTCCAAGGAGTGGGATGGCTGGGTTGAATGGTAGGGTTACATTCAGGTTTCTGAGGAATCTCCAGACTGACTTCCATAGTGGCTTCACCAGTTTGCATTCCCACCAACAGTGGGTTAGTGTCCCTTTTCCCCTACATCCTTGCCAGCATCTGTTGTTGGTTGATTTCTGAATGTGAGCCATTCTAACTGGGGTGAGGTGAAACCTCATTGTGGTTTAATTTGCATTTACCTGATTGCTAGTGATCCTGAACCTTTTTTCATGTGTCTGTTGGCCATTTGGATTTCCTCTTATGAAAAATGTCTATTGAGGGCCTTGGCCCATCGGTTAAGTGGATTGTTTGTTTTGTTGTTGTGGAGTTTCTTGATCTCTTTGTAGTTTCTGGTTATTAATCCTTTATCGGTTGCATAGTTTGCAAATATTTTTTCCCATTCTATTGGTTGCCTCTTCATTTTCCTGACTATTTATTTTGCCATACAAAAACTTCTCAATTTGATGCAATCCCAATTGTTAATTTTGGCTTTGATGACCTGTGCCTCTAGGGTCTGTTCCAAGAAGTCTTTGCCGGTGCCTATATCTTGCAGGGTTTCTCCAATGCTGTCTAATAATTTGATGGTGTCAGGTTGTAGATTTAAGTCTTTAATCCATGTTAAGTGGATTTTCATGTAAGGCGAAAGGTAGCAAGCAGTCTTGCTTCATGCTTCTGCACATGGAAATCCAGTTTTCCCAGCACCATTTATTATGAATAGACTGTCCTTACTCCAGGGATTTGTTTTAGATCCTTGGTCAAATATTATTTTGCTGTAGATGTTTCGATTGATTTCTGGTGTTTGTGTTCTGTTTCATTAGCATATCCATCATTTTTGTACCAGTACCATGCTGTTTTGATTACAACTGCCCTGTAGTATGCCCTGAAATTTGGTATTGTGGTTCCTTTGGCTTTGTTTTTGTTGTACAAGATTGCTTTAGCTATTTGAGGTATCCTGCATCTCCATATGAATTACAGCAGCATTTTTCCGGTTCTGAGAAGAATGTCTTTGGTATTTGGATTGGAATTGAATTGAATCTATAAATTGCTTTTGGGAGAATGCACATTTTGATGATGTTGATTCTTCCAATCCATGAGCATGGAAGATTTTTCCGTTTTCTGGTATCCTCTTCTATTTCTTTCTTTAAGATTTTGTAATTCTCATTGTAGAGATCTTTAATGAACTTGGTTAAGCTTATTCTAAGTTATTTGATTGTTTTGTTGCTATTGCGAATGGGATTGATCTTAGGAGTTCTTTCTCAGCCGTGGCATTGCCTGTGTATACAAAGTCTGTTTATCTTTGTGCATTGATTTTATATCCCGCTACTTTGCCAAACTCTTCTATGAGTTCCAATAGTCTCTTAGTAAAGTTCTTTGGATCCCATAAATAAAGAATTATGTCATCTGCAAAGAGGGGTAGTTTGACTTCTTCCTTCCTAATTTGTGTCATTTTAATTTCTTTTTGTTGCCTGATGAATGGCTAAAACTTCCAGAAATATATTTAATAGCAGTGTTGAGAGTGGGCATCCCTGTCTGGTACCAGATCTCAGTGGAAATGCTTCCAACTTTTCCCCATTCAATAGGATGTTGGCCATGGTTTTTCATAATTTGTTTTGATTGTATTGAGGAATGATGCTTCTATACCCAGTTTGCTTTAGAGTTTTCATCATGAAAGTGTGTTGTATTTTATCAAATGCTTTCTCAGTGTCTATTAAGATAATCATATGATTTTTCTTCTGCAGTTTGTGAATGTGGTGTATCACATTGATTGATTTGTGAACACTGAACCATCCTTGCATACCATCGATAAATCCCACTTGGTCTGGGTGGATGATCTTTCTGATGTGTTGTTGCAGTCTATTGGCCAGAATTTTATTAAGGATTTTTTCATCTATGTTCCTCAGGGATATTGGTCTGTAATTCTCTTTCAATGCTGTATCTTTTTCCAGCTTAGTGATTAAGGTGATGCTGGCTTCGTAGAAGGAGATTGGGAGGATTCCCTCTTTTTCGATTGTTCTGAATAGTTTGAGAAGAATAGGAGTTAGTTCTTCTTTAAATGTCTGGTAGAATTCAGCAGTGAATCCATCTTGTCCTGGGCTTTTATTTGTTGGGAGGGCATTTATTACTGTTTCAATTTCTGTATCAGTTATGGGTCTGTTTAGGTTTTCTGTGTCTTCATGGTTTAATTTTGGTAGGTTGCATGTGTCCAGGAATCTATCCATTTCTGATAGATTTCCCTGTTTGCTGGCATACAACTCTTTGTAGTAATTTCTTATGATTCTTTTTATTTCTGTGGTGTCTGTTGTTACATTTCCTTTTTCATCTCTGATTTTATTGATTTGGGTCTTTTCTTATTTCAAGTAGTTGGGCCAATGAGGTGTCAATTTTGTTTATTTTTCCAAAAAATCAGCTATTTGTTTGGCTGATCTTCTGTGATTTTTTTTTGATTCAATCCTGTTGATTTCTTCTCTGATTTTAATTATTTCTCTTCTCCTACTAGATTTGGGTATGGTTTGCTGCAGAGTTTCTAGATCCTTGAGATACACTGAAAGCTCATTTATTTGGTGCCTTTCCAATTTCTTGATGTAGGCACCTATTGCTATAAACTTTCCTCTTAACACTGCTTTTGCTGTAACCCATAAGTTTTGGTATGTTGTGCTGTTATCCTCATTTACTTTCAGAAAATTTTGATTTCTCTTTTGATTTCTTCTATGACCCATTGTTCATTCAGGAGCATGTTGTTCAATCTCCATGTGTTTGCATATGCTCTAGGGATTCCTGAGTTGCTAATTTCCACCTTCATTCCTTTATGTTCTGAGAAGCTGCATGGTATGATTCTAATTCTTTTGAATTTGCTGAGACTGCTCTATGGCCTAGTATGTGGTCAACCCTAGAGTAGGTTCCATGTACTGCTGAGAAGAATGTAAATTCTTTAAGTGTAGGATTGAAAGTTCTGTAGATATCTGTTAGATCCATTTGGGCTATAGTGTTGATTTAATCTACTGTTTCCTTGTTGATCTTCGGTCCGGGTGATCTGTCTATTTCTAAAAGTGGAGTATTGAAGTCCGCCAATACTATTGTATTGGAGTCTAAGTCCCTTAACATATCTTTTAAATAAATCAGTGCCCTGTAATTAGGTGTATATACATTTATAATAGTTACATCTTCCTGTTAAATTGACCCTTAATCATTATATAGTGCCCCTCTTTGTCTCTCTTAAAAGTTTTTGTGTTAAAGTTTATTTTGTCTGATATTAATATGGCCATGCCCGCTCTTTTTTCATTTCTGTTGTCATGGAATATCTTTTTCCAACCTTTCACTTTCAGTCTGCATGCACCTTTGTTGCAAAGTTCTTTTTTTTTTTAATATAAAGCTTTTATTTAAAGAATATAAATTTCCAAAGAACAGCTCATGGACCACAATGGCTGCCCCCCCCACAACTTCCCTCCCTCCCCCCACCTTCCCCTTTCCCACTCCCTCTCCCCTTCTGTTCACATCAAGATTCATTTTCAATTCTCTTTATACACAGAAGATCAATTTAGTACATATTACGTAAAGATTTCAACGGTTTGCCCTCGCATAGAGACACAAAATGATAATACTGTTGGAGTACTAGTTATAGTATTAATTCACAATGTACAGCACGTTAAGGACAGAGATCCTACATGATTTTTTTTTTAAAAATTGATTAATTATCTATGCAATTTCCAGTTTAACACCAAGATTTGTTAATCATTTGCAATTATCTTTATATAAAGAAGATCGATTCAATATATACTATGTAAAGAACTTCCACTTTGATGATGACCCTGTCAGAATAAGATCGAAGTCGATGAACTCAAAAGGCTTCCATAGCCTTGGCAAGTCATGACTAGAGCCTGGGGAGATTACTGACGCCATAAACAAGAGTGTCAAATTGTTAAGTCAACATCCGGAGTCACTGTGTACTTACGTCTCATGTGGGATCTGTCCTTAATGTGTTGTTCAATGTGAAGTAATGCTATTACTAGTACTGAAACAGTATTTTTACAATTTTGTTTCTGTGTTGCTGCAAACTGATGAAATCTGTACTTAATATATACTGAATCGATCTTCTATATATAAAGATAATTGAAAATGAAAAAAAAACTTGGTGTTAAATCGGAAATTGCATAGAATATTAATCAATTTTTTAAAAAAATATCGTGTAGTATCTCTGTCCCTAATGTGCTGTACATTGTGATTTAATACTATTACCACTACTCCAACAGTATTTTTCACTTTGTGTTGCTATGTGAGGGCAAACTGTTGAAATCTTTACTTAATATATATAAACTGTTCTTCTGTATATAAAGATAATTGAAAGTGAATCTTGATGTGAACGGAA
Organism: Sylvilagus floridanus; assembly: GCA_949820135.1. Taxonomy (NCBI): domain Eukaryota; kingdom Metazoa; phylum Chordata; class Mammalia; order Lagomorpha; family Leporidae; genus Sylvilagus; species Sylvilagus floridanus. Next base: position 87,175,681 of record OX463223.1, read on the forward strand.
GGGGAGAGGGAGCGTGAAAGGGGAGGGTTGCGGGTGGGAGGGAAGTTATGGGGGGGCATTGTTAATCCATAAGCTGTACTTTGGAAAGTTATATTCATTAAATAAAAGCTTCAAAAAATCATGACAAGAAGCTATATAACAACCAATCGGAAAATTTAGAAGAAATGGATAGATTCCTAGAAACATGGAATCTACTAAAACTTGAGTCATGAAAACACAGAAAACCTCAATAGACCAATAAACAAGATGGCGATTGAATCAGTAATGAAGGCCCACAAAACAACGAAAAACCCGGGATCCGATAGCTTCACTGAGGAATTATACCAGACAATTAAAGAAGAATTGTTGTCCATTCTCCTCAAGCTATTCAAAGTTACAGAAAAGTCTTGACTGGGAAAAATTGGGAGCATTCCTACTGAGATCCGGTACCAGACAGGGATGCCCATTATCACCGTTGCTATTCAATATAGTCCTGGGAGTTTTAACCAGAGCCATTAGGCAAGAAAAAAAATAAAAGGGATACAAAATGGGAAGGAAGAACTCAAAGTATCCCTATTTGGAGATGACACGATTCTATATAGAGCGGCTCCAAAAGATTCCACTAAGAGACTATTGGAAATCATAGAAGAGTTTGGCAAAGTAGAAGGATATAAAGTCAATACACAAAAATCAATAGCCTTTGTATGCACAGACAATTCCACAGCTGATAAAGAACTTCTGGGACCAATCTCATTTACTATAGCTACAAAAATATCAAATATCTTGGAATAAATTTCACCGAGGATGTCAAAGATATCTACGATACGAATTACCAAATCTTAAAGAAAGAAATAGAAGAAGATACAAAAATGGAAGCCAGGAGCCAGGTGCTTCTTCCCAGTCTCCCACATGGGTGCAGGGGCCCAAGAACTTGGGCCATTTTCTACTGCTTCCCCAGGCCATAGCAGAGAGCTGGATTGGAAGTAGAGCAGCTGTGACTAGAACTGACACCCATATGGGATGCCAGTGCTGCAGGTGGAGGATTAATCTGTGCTATGGTGCCAGCCTCTGGACTTACTTCTAAGGGTACACTTTAAAAACCTGTCGTAGGACTCCAAATCCCCTTAAACTTGGTGGTAAAAATGCCATCTTAATTGCTAAAGTGATCATATTATGTGTTACAGTGAACATATAGATCGGAATAAGTGTTAAAGAAATCATATAAACAGTATCAAGTACATGGTAATGAGAATAGAATGAATTGAAAAGGAGAGAATGTCTAACATGGGAAAAAGACTACACAGCAGACTCATAGAATGACAATTGGTTTCAGTAACACTCTGTCCTCAGAATTATCCCTTAAAGCCTCCTGGTCTAGATGAAAATCCCATGAGAGCATTTCAAGCATGGACAGCCAAGGCACTGTGGCAAACAATGTTCTACATGAAGGATCTCTATGAGTGAGACTCCAGTGGAAATAAGTCACCATTAAAGAAGGATGTATTTTTCTATAAAGGGAGGGGAGAACTTCCACTTTGCTTATGGCCTTGTCCAAATACTGATGGAGTTTGTGCACTCAAAAGTCTTCCACAGCCAAGACAGTTCATTGCAAGAGCTTCGGGTAGTCACTGGCAGCATACATCAGAGTACTAATTGTTAAATTAACAATAGGAGTCACTCTGTATTAACTCCCCATTAAGGACCTCTGTTCTCAATGAGTTGTATTGAGAGTTAACTGTAAAACCAGTTCTCAAACAGCTATTTTTTGTGTGTATGTGTGCAAATTGTTGAAACCTTTAGTTAGTAATGCAGTTGGTCTTCTGTGTACAACAGTAATTGAAAGTGAATCTTAATGGCTAATGGGACTGGCAGAGGAGAGGGAGAGGAGGAGGGCTGGGAGTGTGAGTAGATGGCTGATATGGTGGGAAGAGTAACTATATTCCTAAAGTTGTACTGATGAAATTTGTACTCCTTAAAAAAAGAAAACAAACAAACAAAAACAAAAGAATAGAAAGGGAGGAAATCCTCCCAAACATCTTTGGTGAAGCCAGCCCTAAACCTAAACCAGAAAAAGGTACAACAGAGAAAGAGAACTATAGTCCAATATCCCCAATGAACATAGATGCAGAAATCTTCAACAAAATACTAGCCAATCGATTCCAACAATGCATCAGAAAGACCATTCACTCAGACCAACTCGGATTTGTTTGATAGGCAGGGATGGTTCTACATTCACAAATCAAAAAATGTGAAACACCACAATGAGAAACTGAGGAACAAAAATCATATTTGATAAAATAGAGCATCCTTTCATGATAAATACCTTAAGCAGATTGGGTATAGGAGGAACATTCCTCAACACAATCAAGACAATTTATGACAAACCCTCAGCCAGCATCTAATTGAATGGGGAAAAGTTGAAAACATTCCCACTAAGATCTGCAACCAGACAAAGAAGCCCTCTCTCAGCAGTGTTATTTGGTATAGTCCTGGAAGTTTGAGCCATAGCCATTAGGCAAGAAAAGGAATCAAAGGGATACAAGTTGGAGAGGAAGTAAAACTATCCCTGTTTGCAGTTGGCGTGATTCTATATGTATGGGGACCAGAGGATTCCACTAAGTGACTCTTGGAATGCATACTACAGTTTCATAAAGTGGCAGAATATAAAATTTACACACAAAGATCAATATCATTTGTATACGCAGACAATGTTGTGGATGAGAGAAAACTGCTAAGATCAGTCCCATACAAAATAGCTACAAAAATTAAATACCTGGGAATAAATTTAACCAAGGATGTTAAAATTCTCAACAATTAAAATCACAAAACATTAAAGAAAAACTAGAAGAAGACACAAAAAATGACAAAATCTTAATGTTTATGGATTGGAAGAATTAATATCATCAAAATGTAAAGCAATTTATAGATTCAATGTGATCCCAATCAAAATACCAGTGACTTTCTTCTGATATCTAGAAAAAAATATGCTAAAATCCATATGGAAACACCAGAGACCCAGAATACCTAAAGCAATTTTATACAACGTAAACAAAGCCAGAGTTATCACAATACCAGATTGCAAGGCATACTACAGGGCAGTTATAATCAAAACAGCTTGGGACTGCCCCAAATTAAACATGGAGACCAATAGAACAGAATAGAAACTCCAAGAATTAATCCACACACCTTAACCAACTAATCTTTGACAAAGCAGTGAAAATCAATTCCTGGAGCAGGAACAGTTGATTCAACAAACAGTGCTGGGAAAACTTTTTCTCCATGTGCAGAAGTATTAAACATGACCCCCTACCTTACACCTTACACAAAAATGCACTCAAAATGGATCAAAGACCTAAATGTATATGCAATGCCACCAAATTACTAGAGGTCATTTAGGAAACTGTGCAACATTGGCATGGGCAAAAACTTCTTAGACACGATTCCGGAAGCACAATCAAAGCCAAAACTGAAAATGGGATTACATCAAGTAGAGAAGCTTCCGCACTGCAAAGGAACACTCAGAAAAATAAATACTCAACATATAAGACAAGAGCCAACCGAGGAGAGTGGAAAAAACTATTTGCAAACTATATAACAGAGAAAAGAGTAATATCCACAATCTATAAAGTGCATAAGAAACTCAACATCAAAAGACAAACTATCCAGTTAGGAAATGAGTGAAGGACTTGAATAGGCATTTTTCAAAAGAGGAAATTCAAATCACGAGCAGACACATGGAAAATGCTCAAGATCACTAGCCATCAGAGAAATGCAATTCAAAACTACAATGACGTTTCACCTCACCCCAGAAAAAATGGTTCTGATACAGAAATCAACAAACAATAAATGCTGGCGAGGATGTGATGGAAGAGGTACCCTAATCCACTGTTGATGAGGATGTAAATTGTTCCAGCCTTTGTGTAAGACAATATGGATATACCTCTGAAATCTGAAAATACATCTACCATATGATGCAGCAATCCTACTCCTGGGAATTTACTCTAACAAAATGAAATCGGCAGATGAAAAAGTGATCTGTAGCACCATCAATTTTAGCTCAGTTTACAGTAGTGAAGATATGGAATCAACCCAAATGTCCATCAAATGAAGACTGGATAAAGAAATGATGGTATGTATACACCATGCTCTTTACTCAACGATACAAAAAGAATGTAATCCTTTTGCAACAAAATGGATGCAACTGGAAACCATTATACTTTAGTGAAGTAAGCTAGTGTCAAAAAGACAGATATCATACAGATATCATATGTTTTCCCTCAACTGCAGTCACTAATAGATTTCTTAAAATGTAATGGTATTGTATTGAAACACTTATTCTAGTCCCAGGTGCTCTGCTTCTGACCCAGCTAATCACTGATGCACCTGGAAAAACAGCAGATAAGAGACCAAGGGCTTGGGCCCCAGACACCCATGTGAGAGACTGGGATGGAGTTCCTGCTCTTGCCTGTGGCCTGGCCTAATCCTGGTGATTGTAACCATTTGCTGAGTGAATCAGCAGATGGAAAAGTGCTTGCTCTGTCTCTCCCACTCATTCTGTCTCGCTCTCTGTAATGTGTGTCTGCCATTCTGCCTTTCAAACAAATAAATGTTTAATTTTTTTTTTTTTAAATGAACTGGCGCCATGGCTCAATAGGCTAATCCTCTACCTTGCGGCGCCATCACACCTGGTGCCAGTCCCGGTCGGGGCGCCAGATTCTGTCCCAGTTGCCCCTCTTCCAGGCCAGCTCTCTGCTGTGGCCCGGGAGTGCAGTGGAGGATGGCCCAAGTGCTTGGGCCCTGCACCCCATGGGAGACCAGGAGGAGCACCTGGCTCCTGCCCTCGGATCAGCGCGGTGTGCAGGCCGCAGCGTGCCAGCCGCAGCGGCCATTGGAGGGTGAACCAACGGCAAAAATGGAAGACCTTTCTCTCTGTCTCTCTCTCGCTGTCCACTCTGCCTGTCAAAAAAATGAAATGGTACTGTAGTGAAATTGACGTTTTGAGATTGGATGATTCTTTATTGCCTATGCCTCTGCTGTTGAGGAATAATGTCTTCTTCTTTATACCGTTTGTTGAAGTGTTTACTTAGTATAGATTTAATCTTATGAGTACAAGGTAAACTGAAATAGATCTTTGTAATTATTATGAGTGTGTATAGGTGATGGAAAAGGAAAGAAGAGGTGGAGTGTGGGTGGGTGGGATAGTATACCAGGAAACATCACTATATTCCTAAAACTGTCTATGCAATACATAACATTTGTATACCTTCAGTAAAAATTAAAAAAAAATTATCCAATCATGTAAAATAATGAAATCCTTACATTTGCAGCAAAGTAGATGGAATTGGAGATGTTGAATTAAATAAGTTGGCTGGCGCCGCGGCTCCATAGGCTAATCCTCCACCTTGCGGCGCCGGCAAACCTGGTGCTAGTCCTGGTCGGGGCTCCGGATTCTGTCCCAGTTGCCCCTCTTCCAGGCCAGCTATCTGCTGTGGCCAGGGAGTGCAGTGGAGGATGGCCCAAGTGCTTGGGCCCTGCACCTGCATGGGAGACCAGGAGAAGCACCTGGCTCCTGCCCTCAGATCAGTGTGATGCGCTGGTCGCAGCATGCCGGCCACAGCGGCCATTGGAGGGTGAACCAATGGCGAAAAAAGACCTTTCTCTCTGTCTCTCTCTCTCACTATCCACTCTGCCTGTCAAAAATAAAAATAAAAAAATAAATTAATTAAATAAGTCAAACACAGAAAGACAAATACAGTATGTTCTCTTTCATTTGTGAAAGTTGCAGAGTATCCATCTGAACTTCAGCCACTGATTACTAGAACTTTAGGGGTGAGGGGAATGCAAGGAGTTTGAATATCGAGTGCCAAAATATAGTCAGATAGAAGTTATAATTTCTACTGTTTGATATTACAGTAGTATGACTACTCACCATAAAGTATCATAATATTACTGTGTCAATAAATGGAACAGAGGAGCTGGTTTGCTGAAGATGAAAACACACACACACACACACACACACACACATCATGAATGGGAAGAATATTTGCGTGTTTTTATTTGTGTATAATGTGTGTGAGCTGAAATATTCAATTGACCCATGAGAACGCAGAGATTTTAGAAATTAATGAAAAAATAAGTTATTTTAAAAAGTAAAGGGTTGGAAGGCAGTGTATTCCTTTTCTATGGCTGCCACAACAAATTATCATCTTAAACCAAAATGACCTCAACTTAACCTAAGTTATTACATTTACAGCAACACTATTCACCAATAAATTTAACAGTTTACATTTCACGTTGAGAAGAGAGAGTTTTTTAAGGAACCTGTCAAACCACTATAAGCAAAACTGGGGACGGTGGGATTATCTCAATTCACCCAGAGACTAGAGGTGTCAGCACCACCACAATATATGATGTGGAAGGCCTAGAAGGCTGGATTGTGAGCATTCCAGAAAACAGGAGGAATTATCAGAGTCGCCAAGGACTCACGAACCAGCCATATAATAAAGTATCGTTTTATTTTATAAGTAGGTATTGGAATCATGTATGTGAAAGCAGTAAGTACAAAAGAAACACCACAGGGATATGGAAGCCATAAAGATAACAAAGGCTGAACTAAAGAAACCCTAAATGACAATCATTTGAATTATTGAAGCTGTAAGCGCTTCAATAGCTGATTTTAAGACAAATTACAGGGCAGTTATTAAAAAAAAATAAAGCCTGGTAAAGGCACAAGAAAAGACACATTGAACAATGGAACAGAATATAGACCCCAGAGATTACTCCACATTCCACAACCAACTATTATTTGACAAGAGAACTAAAATGAATCACTGGAGAAAGTATAGTCTCTACAATAAATTATCTTGGGACACTTGGATCTGTGTATGCAGAAATATGAAAGAATAGCTGCACCTCACACAGTATTCAAAAAGCAAAACATAATGAACCAGGAATATAAATCTAAGACCTGAAACCATCAAATTACTGGAGGAAAACATAGGAGAAACACTGCAAGACATATGCATAGAAAAAAGAATTTTTGAAGAGACCCTGGAAGCACAGGCAAAAAAGGAAAAAAAAACAGACAAATGGGATTGTATCACACTAAGAAGCTTTTGCACAGCAAAAGAAACACTCAAGAAAGAGGAAACTGATAAAGTGGGAGAAAACATTTGCAAGCTATACCACTGATAAAGGATAGTATTATATAAGATTATAATAGGATTATATAAGGAACTCAAGAAACTCAACAGCAGCAAAGCAAGCCATCAAGTTAAGAAATGGGCTAAGAAATTGGGTGATTGTTTATAGCCCTTGTCTTTACTGTAGAGGAATAGTGAGAGGAATAGTGTTTTTTTTTTTTTCTTCTTACTATTTGTTGAGTACTTTACTTAGTGGAGAGTTCACTTATGAGTATAAAATAACCTGAAAGCAGATAATTGTAAAAAATGAAAAGAACAAAAAGAAAGGAAGGAGGAGGGTGGGTGGGCCGGAGCATGTGCAGGAAAGAGGGTAGGGTGGGAAATATAGCTGTGCTCCTAAATATGTACACATAAACTACATGAAATTTGTTCAACTCAAAGAAATTAAAAAAAAAAGAAATGGGCTAAGGATATGAACAGGCATGTTGCCAAGGACTACAGAGAAATGTCCAACAGACACAGGAAAAGATGCTAAGGATCACTAGCCATCAGGGAATTACAACTAAAACTACAATGAGGTTCACACCACACCAATTAGATGGGGTGTCATCCATGAATGACAAAATGACAAATGCTGGTGAGGATGTGGGGTAAAGGTACCCTAATGCACTGTCGGTGGGAGTGGAGACTCGTTGAAACCATTGTGGAAGATAGTGTGGAGATTCCTCAGAAATCTGAAAATAGATCTACCATATGTCCCAACCATCCTACTGCTGGGAATTCACCCAAACAGAAATGAAATCATCACTTAAAAGAGCTATCTATATCCACTATGTTTATAGCAACTCAACTCACAACAGCTAAGCTATGGAATCAACCCAGATATCCATCAAAGGATCACCAGATAAAGAAATTATTGTTTATATGCATGATGGGATACCACCACGGCATAAAAAGGAATCCAGTCGTTTGCAACAAAAATAGATGCAACAGGAGATCGCTATGCATAGTGAAATACATCAGTCCCCAAAAGCCAAATGTCATATATTTCCCCTGATTTGCGGTAACTAATATAGGCCGTACAAATAAAATGTTATATATGAATGAAACTGACATTTTGAGATTTGATTATTGTTTATAGCCCTTGTCTATACTCCTAAGGAATAGGGCTTTTCTATTTACTACGTGTTGAATTCTATACTTAGTGTAGGGTTAAGCTTGTGATAATAAAGAAAATTGACATTATGTCACTGTAAAAACTAAAAGAAAAATAGTAAATGAAGGAAGGAGGTTGGGAGTGAGAGAGAGAGGGAATGTAATGTGGTGAATGCATCATTACCCTCCTAAAACTGCATATATGAACACATGATGTTTGTTTCCTTTTTATAAATAAAATATTTGAAAATGTAATTCTTCCATTTGTCAAAATATTAATATGTAGAATACATAAGGAATAAATCCACTCAACAGCAAAGAAATAAACAAACCAATTGCGAATTAGAAAAAGACCTGAATAGACATTTCTCAAAAGATGAAATGCTGATTTCCAATAAATACGTAAAAAAAAATGCTCAACTTCATAGCCATTATGGAAATGTGAAAGAAAACTACAATGAAGTATCATCTTACTCCAGGACAGATGGATTACAACGATTAAAAAGGCCAAAAAATAAAATTTTGTTGAGGGTCTGGAGAAAAACGGACTCTTGTACACTGTTGGAGGAGGATGCAAGCTAGTACAGCCATTATGGAGAAGAGTATCAAATTTCATTTTAAAAAGTGAAAAACATGGATCTAGCATTTGACCCAGATATCACCTTTCTGCTCATATGTCTGAAGGAACTGAACTCACCATATGAAAACTTATCTGTATCCCATGATTATTGCAGCATAGTTGGCAATACCCAAAATAAAAAATCAAGCTAGGTGCCCATTGACAAGATGAATGGATGAAGAAAATGTGGCATATGTACACAATAGGATATCATTCACCCATAAGAAAGAATGATATCAGGTCATTTGCAACTGAAGGTTGGATAAAGAAATTACGGGATACATACACTATGGAATACTGCACAGTGATAAAAAAAAATAGGAGATCCTGTCGTTTTCAACAAAATGGATGAAATTGGCAAGCATCATTACTTGGTGGAGTAAGCCCATTCCCCAAAGGACAAATGCCCTTTGTTCTCCATGACCTGTGATAACTAATAGAGCATCTAAAAGGTAATCTATAGAAGTGAAATTAACACTTCAAGATGCATTAACTTTGAAGAACACCTGTGTCAACTGTTGAGGAACAGTTTTATTTTTCATAGAATTTGTTGAACTCTTCATTTAGTACAGAGTTGATCATATGTGTATAAAGTTAATTGAAAATAGATGTTAGTAAAAACCTACAATGGGGATAGGAGAGGGAGGAGGAAGAAGGGTGGGAGTGAGGGTACATTGGGAAGAATCACTATATTCATAATCTTTTATTTATGAAAACCATGAAGTTTGTATTCCTTAAAAAATGGAATTGGAGGGCCGGCGCCGTGGCTCAACAGGCTAATCCTCCGCCTTGCGGCGCCGGCACACCGGGTTCTAGTCCCGGTCGGGGCACCGGATTCTGTCCCGGTTGCCCCTCTTCCAGGCCAGCCCTCTGCTGTGGCCCAGGAGTGCAGTGGAGGATGGCCCAGGTGCTTGGGCCCTGCACCCCACGGGGAGACCAGGAAAAGCACCTGGCTCCTGGCTCCTGCCATCGGATGAGCGCGGTGCACCGGCCGCAGCGCGCCGACCGCGGCGGCCATTGGAGGGTGAACCAACGGCAAAAGGAAGACCTTTCTCTCTGTCTCTCTCTCTCACTGTCCACTCTGCCTGTAAAAAAAAAATGGAATTGGAGATCGTTATGTTAATGAAATAAAGCAGGCAGAGAAAGAAATACCATGTATATTCCTTCACATGCAGAAAGTAGAAAATAGTTGCTCTAAACTTACCACATGGATCCTTACAGGCTGGGATGAGTAGGAGGAGGGAGATAGAAGGTGACTGAATAACGAGTAGCAAAACACAGTGATATTGACAAAACAAGTTGTAATGCTGCACACTATAGTAGGGGCTATACTTTAGTTTACTAAATTAAACTATACTTTAGTTTACAATAATGCATTAAACACTGTTTGAAAACTTGATGAGAGAAGCTGCTATTCTCAAAACACAGGGGATCTAAAAATCCTGGTTGCCTGGCTTGATGGATTTATGCTGACTATATGTGTTGAAGTATTTCTCTCCAATGCTCACAAAAATTAAAGCAAGTTCATCTAAACTCTGAAAAAGCAGGGTGAGTATTCGACCTAGTGCTTAAGATGCCACGTAAGATGACAGCATCCCGCCACTACATACCTAGGTTTGATATGTCTCCTGAATACAGCTCAAAAACAAATACAGACCCTGGGAGTCAATGGTAATGCCTCACCCATGTGACGGTCCTGGATTGAGTTCCCAGCTTTTGACTTAAGTCCAAATTTTGGGGCATGAACCAACAGATGGGTGATTCTCTCTCTCTCTCTCTCTCTCTCTCTCTCTCACTCACTCACTCTCTCTCTCTCTCTCTCTCATGAATACCTTAAGAAAAATATTTTATGTCATAAAATAGTTTATAAAGAAATCCAGAGCAGAATTAAATGAGAGATGAGCAAACAAATAAAAACTGTTCACTTAATGAAGTGTCACATTTTTGAAAAGATAAACAAAATTGACATGACATTAGTTAGAATGAGAAAGAAAAGAAGAAAGAAAAAAGACACAACCCATTAGATGAAAAGAGAGACATTACCAAGATGACACAGAAATCCCAATGATCACAAATTGAGAACAGCTGTACATCAGAAAATTAGATCAATTCATGGAAAAGCACAACATACCATGATTGAATTACAAATGAAATAGAAAAATTTAAGGTAATCAATAATGAATAAGGAAATTGAGTCTGTTGTAAAAGTCTCCCATCCAAAAAGATAAATAGATAGATAGATAGATAAACGATAGATAGGTAGGTAGGTAGATAGATTGATTGATAAAACCAGGATCTGATGATTCTACTGCTGGATTTTGTAAAATTTTTAAAGAACTAATATGACACATTCTCAAGGCAAGGGCACAACAAAGACAAAGAAAAATATGGGCCAAAATTTCAGATAACTACAGATTCAAAATTCCAAACACAAATTCTAGTAAATTGAACTCAACAACACGTCAAGAAGACCATTCTCTATGATCAGGTAGTATTTTTCTAGGGATGAAAGGATGTATTAATAACCATAATTCAATAAATTTGAAACAGCACATTAACAGAATGAAAAACACAAGCCATTTAAATGTACCCCGAGATAGCATTTGCGAACATTCCCAAATCGTCCACAATGACAACTTTCAACAAATTAGAGATAGAAGGCATATCTCTCAAGGTACTAAAGGGTATATGTAACAAATGTGTAAGCCTTGAAATCCTTTCTTGTGAACCCGGGAAGAAAAGCATGCCCATTGTCACCAAGTACGTTCAATATAGTACTGGTAGTCTTAGGCAGTGCAATTCGGCAACACAAAGCTATAAAGGGCGTTAAATAAGAAAGTAAGTAGTTAAATTAATGTGGTTGAGAGAAGATATTATCTTAAATACAGAAAACTCTATATAAAGTTTTCACCAATAATCTGTTCTAATAACTACTCTCAGGAAAGTTTCTGGACTACAAAATAAATAACACTGACAGCAAGCTAAATAAAATGGAAATTGTAAAATGAAATCATTTGCAAAAGCTTCCCAAAATTAAGTAGGAATAAAATAACCATGTATGTAAAAGGCTGGTAGACTGAAAACTATTAAACATTGATGAAGACACCAAACAGGGAACGGTGTTCTATGTTAATGGGTTGGAAGAAATGCTCGTGTTGGTGTCTGCTTTGCCACCTGACAGAGACTGTTTTGTGTTTCCGTCAGTAATTCCACAAACAGGGTAATTTATAAAGAAAATGGGTTGATTTTTAATCTGGACTTTGGAGACTACAGAATTCTTTTTCTAGCAAGCACCACATAGCTGTTAGCATCACATGGTGGAAGAACTCATATGGTGAGAGAGAAATCAGGGGAGTGAACTAAGAAAGGAGACTGAACCAAGAAAGCAGGCTTCGCTTTAATAACAACCCTTTCTTTTGATAACTAACCAAATCCTATGAGACATAATCCACTTCTGTAAAACAGGCATTAATCCAGACAAAGGTGGTGCCCGCAAGCTCTAATTATCTCCCTTAAAGGTGACACTACCTTTATCCAATTATCTAGGGGAATTAAGCCTCAACATGACCTTTGGTGGAGATAAATTACATTCAAACTACAGTATGACTCAAATAATTGCATAAAATCAATGTGATCCCTATAAAAATTTAAACACAATTTTTGCAGCAATAGAAATAAGAGCGCAAATCCAAGTGGAATCACAAAAGTCCCAAAGACCCAAAGTAGTCTTTAGAAAAAGAGCAAAACTGGAGGCACCACACACAATGACTTTGGAATCTACTACCAAACTATAGTTATAAAAACAACATTGTGCTAGCATACAGGTAAATATATCACCCAGTGGAAGGGAATGGGGAATCCAGAAATATATCCACTGATTTTCAGCAGCACTCTAAACCACTGTAAACATGGAACACAGAACATGGAACTACAAGATGTTGGGAAAATTGTCGATCCACATGCTATACAATGACCTCACAATCTAGTCTCACATGAAATGCAAAAATCAACTCAAAACCAGTGAGAAACTTAAATGTCACACAGGAAACTCTAAAGCTACTGTGATCAAACATAGGGGGAATGCTCCACAACATTGCACTCTAGCGATTTCTATGATAGGAATCCAATACACGAAAAACAAAGGCAAACATTGACAAAAGGGATAATACCAAACAAAACTGATTTGTCATAAAAGCGAAACCATTAGCAGAGTGAACACAATAAGAGATCGACAGGTAAATACACAAATGTTACATCTCATAATGTTAAATATCCAAAATATCAAAGTAACTCCAGGGGCCGGCTCGGTGACGTAGTAGGTTAGGCCTCTGCCTGCAGACTTGGAATCCTATATGGGCACCAGTTCATTTCCCGGCTATTCCTCTTTTGATCCAGCTCTCTGTCTATGCCGTGGGACAGCACTGGAAGACGACCCAAGTGCTTGGGCCCCAGCACCCATGAGGGAGACCGGGAAGAAGCTCCTGGCTCCTGGCTTTGGATTGGCCCAGCTCTGGCCATTGCGGCTATTTGGGGAGTCACCCAGTGAATGGAAGACCTCTCTCTCTGTCTCTCCCTCTCTGTGTCTGTAACTCTGCCTCTTGAATAACTAAATAAATCTAAAAGAAATGAACTGGAGCAACTCTAAAGCAAGAAAACAAAAAAAAAATGAATTATTTAAAGGGTGAAGGACTTGAAAAGGCATTTCCCGGAAGAAGAAATGATGAATTTTGAACATCAGTCAGTGGAATCCAAACCACAATGAGATATCGCCTTAAATCTGTTCCTGTGACAATGGTCAAAAGACAAGAAATAACACATTTTGGTGAGCTTGTGAAGAAAAGATACCTTTTCTGTCCATTTTCAGAAAAGGTTAAATATAAAAATCCATCCAGTTTTGGCGGTCATGTAGATTGATACAGTATTGTTGGAAAACAGTATGCATGCTCCTCAAAATACTTACACTATTACCAACCACATGATCTTACAACCACACTGCCAGGTATATATCCAACAGAAATGAAACCACTATGTCCAAGAGCTTGGTATCTGTACCTGTGTTTATTTCAGCACGTTTATAATAGTCAACATAGAGAAACAACCTAACTGTCCATCAGTAGTTGAATGAATATGGAATGTGTGTGTGTATGTGTGTGTGTGTGTGTGTGTATACTAATCAGGCAAATAATGACAAACTCCTGTTATTTGCAGAAACATGTGTGGACCTGAAAAACATTATGTTAAGGGACGTAAGCCAGGCATAGGAAGACAAGAACCACATAATCTCAATCATATGGGGAAACTAAAGAAGTTGATCTCATGAGCTTAGATTGCAGAGTGGTAGATACCACAGGAATTGAGGGTCCAGGGAGAGAGAAGTATGGGGAGATGTTTATCACTGAGTATATAATATCTAGAATAGAAACATCTATAGAGACAGAAAATAGGTAAGTTATTTTCTTGGGCTTGGATGGTGGATGTTGGACGTAATGGGAGTCTGGGGGTGTGGGAAATGGGGAATCACTACTAATGCTTATGGAATTTCCATTCTTACATTGCGTGTGATGATGATTTCACAAGTGTGAATATACTAAGAATATTGGATTGTACAATTTAAATGGGTGAATTGCATATGTGAATTCATCTCAATAAACAATAAATAATAAAAACAACTTGGAGGTGTGAGAAGGGACCCTTGTGCACTTTTGGTGTGAAAATCAAATTAGTACCGCCATTTTGGAAAGTGTTATGAAAGTTATGCTGACCAGCAAACATAGAATTTACATATGGCTCAGAAATCCTGCTTATGGGTTTGTATCCAAAAGAATTGAAATATGTACGTTGAGGAGATATCTGCACCTCCATGTACATTTCAACATTATTCAGAAGAGCCAAAATACAGAGGCAAACTAAGAATCTATGAACTGATGAATGGATAAGCAAAAGCTAGTATGCATATCAAATGGAATACTGTACAGCCTTGAAAGCAAGGACATTTTGGAGCTACCACTGTGACACAGTGGTTTAAGCTATCACATGCAATGTGGGCATCTCATATGGGCACCAGTCAGTGCCCTGGCTACTTTCTGATCCAACTCTCTGCTAGTGGCCTGAAACAAGCAGCAGAAGATAGCCTAAGTGCTCTGACCACTTTCACCCTCATGAGGAGACCTGGATGAAGCTTCTGGATCCAGGCTTGGGCCTGACCCAGGCCTGGCCCAGTCCTGGCCTTTGGAGCCATCTGGGGATGTAAGCCATGGGTAGAAGATTCTCTCTCTCTCTCTCTCTCTCTCTCTCTGCCCTCTCTTCCTTTCAAATAAGTAAATAAATCTCTAGAAAAACAAAGACAATTTGTCATTCACCACAATGGGAACGGAATTGGAGGACACCATCTAAATGAAGTAGGCCAATGAAAGAACGACTCATGTTGTATGACCACACCTACATGTGAAATATTTAAAAAGTAGATCTCACAGAATCAAGGATTATAAATTTGGTTATCTGAGAATGGTGAATGTGGGAGATAGGGAGATAGGTGAGGAAAGGAGATGCATTGATCAAAGGGTACAAATTTTTAGTGATTCGCTGCACTGAATGCTGATCATAGTTAATGAAAATGTATAGGTCAAAATTGGTAGAATAAATGTTTCACATCCCACTCATCTGTAGAAATTATAAGTTCATGATATGATGGATATTTTATCAGTTTTATTGACCCTCTCTACAACATAATGCCCACATAAAAGCATCACATTTTACCCCGTAAATAAATACAAGTACTGTTTGTCAATTAAGATTCAATAAATTTCTTGGCAACTTTTTTTAAATGATTTATTTATTTGAAAGCCAGAATTACAGAGAGGCAGAGAGGAAAGAGAGAGAGAGAAAGAGAAACAGAGGGGTCTTCCATCTGCTGGTTCACTCCCCAAATGGCCACAATGGGTGGAGCTGGGCCAATCCAAAGCCAGGAGCCTGGAGCTTCTTCCAGGTCTTCCACCTGGGTGCAAAGGCCAAGCACTTGGGCCATCTTTTACTTCTTTCCCAGGCCATAGCAGAGAGCTGGATCGGAAGTGGAGTAGCTGGGACCAAACCGGTGCCCATATGGGAGGTCGGCACTGCAGGCGGCAGCTCACCTGCTATGCCACAGTGCCAACCCCCAAGGAACGTTTTAAAATTTGCCTCCTCATATGGCAGAGAGTATTTAACACTTGTCAGGGTTTGACTTATTTCACTTTAGGAGGATATTGTCCAGTGCCATCCATTTTATTTAAATTATAGGTATCTTATTTTTTTTAAATGGTTGAATAGATTCCCATTATGTCTATATCAAACTTTTTTCTTTTTGTAAATTTTAAAGGTTTTTATTAAAATACAGAGGACAGATTTCTTGTGTTTCATAGATACATTTCTAAGAAGATAACCATACTTCACTACTTCTCTGAAATCCTCTCCTTCCTTTGTTTTTTTCCTTTAATTTTTGCAAGAATATACTTTCAACATCGTTTATAATCACAGATTTTTTAATGGGCATCCAGTTTAAGCCCGTGTCTTAGGTATTATGAAGAGGGTAGCAATAAACAAGGAAGTATAGATATAGTTTTGATATGCTGCAGTCATTTGTCTTGCATATATATTCAGAAGTGTGGTAGGTCAATTTGGATTTTTCGGGAAATACTCATAGTGTTCTCCATGATGGCTGTAATAATTTTCCTTCCCAACCAGAATGTATAGGGGTTTCCTTTACTTTACCTCCTTGCCAGTATTTGTTATTTTTTTCTTTTTTTTTTATTTTTATTTTTGACAGGCAGAGTGGACAGTGAGAGAGAGAGACAGAGAGAAAGGTCTTCCGTTGCCGTTGGTTCACCCTCCAATGGCCGCCGCAGACAGTGCGCTGCGGCCGGCGCACCGCGCTCCTCCGATGGCAGGAGCCAGGAGCCAGGTGCTTTTTCCTGGTCTCCCCATGGGGTGCAGGGCCCAAGCACCTGGGCCATCCTCCACTGCACTCCCGGGCCACAGCAGAGGGCTGGCCTGGAAGAGGGGCAACCGGGACAGAATCTGGCGCCCCGACCGGGACTAGAACCCGGTGTGCCGGCGCCGCAAGGCGGAGGATTAGCCTGTTGAGCCACGGCGCTGCAGTGAAATGATATCTTGTTTCTCAGTTGGCTAATGACATTTCAATAAATTTGTTAGTCAATTGAATTTCTTCTTTTGATTAGGGTCTGTTCATATCATTTGTCCACTTTTATTGGCATATTTCTATTTGTTATTTTGTTTTCTATTGAGTTTTCTGAGTTCTTTATATATTCAAAGTTGGGGTGAGTAGAAGGAGGTTGAATAATTGGAAGTATGTGGTGACTATAGTTCAAAATACCCTATTCCCTATTTTCTGAGCAGATAGATCAGAGGAGTCAAAAGTCCCCAAGCATAGAGCAAAGGTGTAGAAGTGCTGACGACTTTGATTTGATTACTACACATTACACATACCTGTTCAAGTGTCAAAATACATCCCATGAATATCTTCAAATGTTGTATTAACGTGAGTGTCAATATATTTTAAATGATTAAGGAGATGGAAATGTTAACTAACCTGACTTGCTCACCACCCACTGAGTACCCATATTCACTTGTTACATTGTACCACACACACACACACACACACACACACACACACACGTACAGCTAATATAATTAGAATTAACAAAATGTAAATGGCAAAATTAAAATAAAATTAAAAATTAAATGGGCAAAGGACCTGAACAGATGTTTCTCAAAAGAAGATTCACAGATGCCAAACTGGCATAGGAAAAATAATACTGAACACCCAGAATCATCTGGGAAACGGTAACTAAACCACAGTGAGAAACCACCTCACAAGAGTTAGACTGTATTTTGTGAAACAGATAGAAAATAAGAGGAGTTGTCAAGGATGTGGAGAAAGAGAGCCCTTGTGTATTATTGGTGGATATAAAAATTAATAACAGTCATGTGATCCAGCAGTCTCACTATTGGGCATAGATGGAATGGGAATTCATGTGATATGTCAGAGAAACATGCGCACTCCCATGTGCATTTCAGCATTATTCTCTATAACCAATAAATAAAATCAAACTCAGTGCCCATCAATGGATGAATGGAAAAAGAAAAAGTGGGACACACACAGACACACACACAAACGTACTGGAGTACTATTCAGCCTTTCAAAAATAAAGTGAAATGAAAATAGATCTTTGTAAAAATTTACATTGGGGAAAGGAGAGGGAGGAGGAAGACAGGTGGGAGTGTGAGTGGAAGGGAGGATAAGGTGGGAAATATCACTATGTTCTTGAATCTGTATATAGAAAATACATGAAATTTGTATACCTTAAATAAAATTTTAAAATGGCAAAAAAGACAGAAATGCAGTTACTGTGAATACCAGGATGAACATGAAGACCATTAGCTAAGTGAAATAATCCAGAAAGATATATGCAAACAATACATGGTCTTGTAGGAGAAAACTAAATAAGTTGATCTCACACAAACGTGTATTGGAATGGTTTCTACAGATGTGTATGTGTGTGTGTGTGTGTGTGTGTGTGTGTGTGTTTATCTGTGTGTGTGTGTGTGTTGTGGAGATTTTAGTCAAAATATATAAAAATTCAATTAAAAAGGCGGTGTAAGTCTAAGACATGCATTGTATAACTAGTAACTACAGTTAATAATAGTGTAGTATAGTCTAGAAATTTGCTGAGAGTAGATTTTAAATACTTTCACTCCCCAAATGATAAACAGATGAAGTAATGCATATATTAGCCAGATTAAGATGTTCCACAATGCATATACAAAACAGCATGATATATACACATATATACATACATGAACATATATGATTTTTATTTTTCAATTAAACTGTATATAGTATATAAGTAAATGTTTAACAATAGAATAATTGATATCAAATTGTTACTGTGGAAATCAGATCTCTCCCTCTAGGATTTTCTCATTGCTCTTGCTCCTCATATAGCTTTAGTTTTTGCATTGATTTCTTAAACTAGTTATGTATAGTCTTTATTTTTTTTTTCCACGTGTGTCGACTGAAATCTCTCCTAGGTTATCTAGCAGGATAGGGATTTCACAATTTGCCTGGATCAAGTCAGTCTCCCAATCTGCCCTTCCACCCTTAGCCAGTGTTGGCAACACTGACTTAGTCTCTGATTCTACGTTGCACAGGAGTTCACGGTCAGCCTGAAGAGAAAGTGTAAAGTCTTCTCAGGTCTTTCCTCAGCGTGGAAACAGCCTTATGCGTACATAGGAGCTTATCAGAGCCCCTGTGGACACTTCAATTCCTAGACGTCCCTTTTAGTCTTTTGGCTACTCTCTTGTTTTTCCCAACTGTTTATACCATGCCACAGGAGGGTACATTCATAAAGATTATGATTATCTCATGGTTTTCTAACATTCACCTAGTCAAATAAAGACAACCTTGTAAGTTGGATCTCTCCGGGGACCACCAGAAAGATCAACTGCTAATAATTCTCTTGGAATTGTTTCTGACAGAACTCCATTTTTCTGTGTCATCCAGTGGCTACCAGGCTGCTAGCGTTTTCTGTGATTGCAGGTTGTTGGTTTTCGAGGCTATTAGGAAGTTGGTGGAAGAATAGAAACAGGGCAAATTAAAACACCAGAAAATTTTATCTTCTTAAAAATTTCAGTCATTTTTTTTCTTAAATAAAAGTTCCTTAGAATGCTCCAAGGATTTGTTTGTTTTCCAGAGTACTGAAAATGCTCATGCTGACAATGAATTGCCAATTTTAATGACTTTTAACAAAGCAGCGATTTCCGACGGATTGTTACTTCTCCCTCTTCTGTGATGTCATCATTGATGGAAGAGTAAGGATTCAGCAAGAAAATAAGGGGAATGGAAATTATTCTCAATACAGTGAGATACTTTTGAAAGGAAAAATTGGTGTCCAGGAAAATCTTAGGGAGGTATAGTATTATGCGAATTACAAGACAAGTAAGTCACAATGCTGAACTGAGGAGGCTACATTAAACATCAGACTTACTCCATGCTCTTCTTTCTGCCAACTTCCCGCTATACTGTCCTGGTATTGTACCTTTTCATAGTTTTCTTTTGTAAAAGACACCAGCTAGTAGTCTTGTGTTTTTGGTGCACATGAGGGTTGAGAGTTAAGTGAAAAGAGAATTTCTCCTCTTGGACATAGTGTCAGCTGCACATTCTAAAACAAACGGTAACTTTTGCAACCCAAAAATGATGATGATGATGATGATGATGATGATGATACTGATGATGATATCAGTAGTTATTTTTGCCATAATAAAATAGTTGTTAAAACTTTTGAGTATTTCCCCGTTTTCCACAGACTGTTTACTATTTTGGACTCCATGCATCTTTACAAGGAAGCTAGGAAGTAGGTACAGTTATTAACACAGTTTGAAATTAGGTAAAATTGTGTGTATCTATTCACTGTGAATTCCAGAAGAACATCTTCAATATTGGTCACTCAAATACCACACATTGTAGTTGCTGTCAGTGATGGGATTTGTTCCTGAAAGAGTGAAAATTATTAGGTAATCTGTGAATGGAAATTTAAATACAATTTCCCATTATTTCCATAATCATTCTGTATATAATATAGGAATGTCAAGCCATAAGAAAACTGTAAAATAGATAGTTTGACTTTACATATAACATGCAGTACGGTTCTACCTTTAGACTATTTTACATGGCTTTTTCACCTCCGTGAATGCCTGATAGATTACGTGGCAATAATGTGATCTGGGACATCCTCCCGCGCATGAGGTGTCCTGCATATCCCTGACCTTGGCCGCTCAAATGCCTCTGATGCCTACCCCCACGGATTCTTTGGACGTCCAACATTGCTCAGCTGAATTCTCAAAGCATACCACAGGGATTGGCAATATCCTCCTACTGAGAATTATCGCCCC
Source organism: Sylvilagus floridanus (assembly GCA_949820135.1). NCBI lineage: Eukaryota > Metazoa > Chordata > Mammalia > Lagomorpha > Leporidae > Sylvilagus > Sylvilagus floridanus. The sequence goes on from OX463223.1 coordinate 87,196,522, forward strand.
AGATTGTGTTGTCAACAATCACTAAAAATCCTCAATCAACACAGGTTCAATATTACAGTCAGCCAATAGATAGTTCTTGTCACCAGCCTGTTCCCAGAGGCACGCTGATCCTGTGAGATTTACCACTCCCTTGGGACCTATTTATTCAGTGACTTGACACAATTTACACTGACTCCAAACGTTCCCATATCCTCACGTTGCTCCTGCCCACTTCAAAGTTTGAGATCAATTATTACAAAACTTTCCTCTTTGCTTATACCTCAAATATATTCTTGCTCTCTGTGTTTCTCTAATCCTCCCTTTATCTCTCTGCCTCCTTCCTCAGCCATTATATTGCTCTAGCCATACCTACTTCATTGTGGAAGTACATAAACATGATGAATGATTACATCTTAAATCCATGATCATGAGCCTCAGGAGGGTCTTTAAAGTGTCAATGATACTACATTTCCCTAGTCCAGTTATTTTTAAACCTGGCTACATATTCACATGATCCACAGATACCTCTTAGAAAATCTAATGTAGCTGGTTTGTGTTGGTGCTCTCATTTGCTAAATGATTAAGTGTCCTCCAGATGATTTTAAAGTGAAATTATAGTTAAGAACCTGTGTCCTGGTCCATTCATTCTCCCTTGCACTTAAATGTCTGCACCTTGTCTCCCTCCCCCTCACACTTCCTTCACCTTCCCTCCAATCCTTATTCACAGATTGTAAAACACTAATAGCATAGAGACAATTAGGAGGGAACGTTCACAGGTAAGCACTGCTGTCTGATCCAACCTATGTGCATCTGAGCTCATAAAACTCTGAGATTCCTGCTGTTTTTCAGATCAGCTCTGAGGGTCCTACCTGAAGCCATTCCACACCACTCAGGCACCAGATCCCATACACACCTAACAATTATCCAATGGAATTGCTCCAGATTTTCTCCTTCCCCTCTCTTATATCATTATATCCTTTTCTGCCCAACACTTCCAGTTTTATTACTCTAACATACATTTATTTATTTGAAAGGCAAAGCTACAAATGAGGGGTGGCGGGACGTGAAAAGATGAGATGAGGAGAGGAGAGGGGAGGAGGTGAGAGGAGAGGAGAGGAGCGGAGAGGAGGGGAGAGGAGAGGAGAGGAGCAGAGAGGAGGGGAGAGGAGAGGAGTGGAGAGGAGAGGAGAGGGTTAGGGGAGGGGAAGGGGAAGGATCCAATTTTCTGGTTTACTCCTTAAATAGTGGTGACAGCCAGGGCTGGGCTGGGACAAAGCCAGATGCCTGGACCTCCATTCCAGTCTTCCACATAGGTGACAGAGTCCTAAGTATATGAACTACCCTCAGCTGCCTTCCCAGGCACATCATCAGGGAGCTGGATCAGAAGTGGAGCAGCCAGAACTTGAACTAACCACCCTAGGGAAAGCTGGCATCGCAGATGACGGTTTAACTGGCGGTGCCCCTGGGCAGGCCCCCATTCTCACTACTGAAAGATATGTTGTACTTTCTCCTACTTTCTCCGCTTCTACCCTCCCTGCACCATGTGTCTCCTTTTATGGCAAATACTCTCAAACACTAGGCTATATGCACAGCCTCCAAATCCTTCCCTTCATTCTCACTGAAGCATTCCATTTATACTCTCTCCCTAATACTCCATTGAAACCACTTGTATCAAGTTGTTCGATTAGCTGTAAGTTGTTAAACACAAAGGCTATTTTCCTCCTCCTACTTGACTCTCTCAGCTGGATTTAAGGCAACAGATCACTCATTCGTCTTTGAAACTTTCTCTTCATTTGTCTTCTAGAAAATTGCCTTTTCCTGATATTCCTCCCACCCTCCTCCCTCTCAGATTTTGCTGATCCTCTCTCTGTGAAATTTAAAATATGGTGCATTCCAAGCTGCACATTTGGACCTCTCCAATTCTATATCCGCCCTCATGCCTTTTCAGAGCTCATTCTATATAGTGACTTTGAACACCATCTGGAGCAGGGACTTTGCATAGTGCCAAAGTTCTGGCCAGACCCTGCTATCTGAGTAAAAAGGCAAATGCACATAAGGTGAAACAAACAAGCCAACACTGTTGCCTTTTGTCCTTTCCCACATTCCTGCTCCAGTTAAGGCGCTGACCCTTGCCACTACAACACATCATTACATTATACTATATAGTTTTGAATTTTCCTGCATGTGTTCAATTTTATGGGTCCTACCTTTACTTTGCTACATTGCAATATAGCTGGTGTTTTGTTCTAGGTTTTTCTTACCACAGTCTCGTGATTTGTAAGAAACTCATCCTGCTATTGATGTGTTTAGGATAGTGGTTTTCAAAGCACAGTTCATTCTTGAGCCAAAAGCATCGGCATCACCTGGGGAATTGTTGGGAGCGTAAATGTGCAGTTCCCATCCATCTGAACTCATGAATCAGAAATTCTAAAACACCAAACCTCTTTCAACACAGCCCCCCAGGTATTATTAATGTATGCACCATTTGCAAACTTCTGCTTATGTCTATAGCTTTCAAATGATCTCAGAAACAAAACAGTATCTACTGGTTTCTATGCTTGAAAGTTGAAAGTGTAGTGCTTGTATAATTCTTATTACATCTGTCATACCCCATTCTTTCTTTAAATGTTTTTGATTGTTATCCTTTCAGGCCAAGGTACCTATTTTCAACTTGTTAAATTACTCCTACAGCATGCTTTCCCTGCCCTAATCCTATATACATCATGTTATTTAACACTTGGCTCACTCCGTAATATTAGTATTGCTGAGAATGCTTGTCCGGGTGTACATTTTTAAACAGCTTAATTCACTCCATTTTTCTTGTATAAAACCTATGTTGTAGCCACAACTGGAGCCTGGGTTCTCTGCACACACTCTGGTATGTTTCTTTACCTTTAAGTCCTGTTAGGGAGACCTGGTTTATACAGTCTCTTTCCACAGTTCCGGTGTCAGATAGCTGTAGGTATTGAGATGACATCAAAGGTGACCTTGGTAAAGTTGCCCATAGTGGCAGTGTAACCCCTGGTTGAGGTGTAGCTGTCATCAAAGGTAGCAGGGACGGGGTCTTTACAATTCCAGTGCCTCTGGGAGTGAGGATGAGGCACCCCAGCACAGAGCCACAGCTATGCAGTCACCTTTCAAGGCAGATCTGAGGTTTGCTGATCTTGTTTCTCCAATAGGCTTTCTGAATAGGCACAATGGAGAGTTTGGTCAAGGTACTGGATCCTCAGACGGCGGTGGCTACTTCCTTGGAGCACCTCACACTCAGGCCACCATGACCATTGCAGTCCAGATGGTGACACATGCCTTGAACATGGTCCACTGACCAGTTTGCCTCTGCTTCTTACTGGCAAAATCTCCAAAGCCCCAGCCTCCAGAGATGCCCCCAGTTAACATGTCAATGATTCATGTCAATTCATGTGATTCCTGTCAATGATCATCCTGTCCTTGATCAGGTCGCATCATGCTCAGCCAAAATAGTTCATTTTCATCATCGGCTCACACTAAGGTAAAAGCTTCCAACTTAAATAGGTCCTTGGCCTTTGAAAGGAAAAAGGCCCCTACCAAATCTGAAGCTTGCTTAGCATGCACAACGCAGTACCAGTAAAAGCAAAGAAAGAAACCCCATTATTCTCACAGCATCATAGAGTCACGAGATGCTCCAAAGATGTATCTGATGTGATGTTTGTCACCCCTTTATCCTTTGCTGAATGACAGGCTTAAGTCAGGTCTCTCAGTTTGGCTAATTGTGCTAATTCGACTTCATGAAAGTCATTGGATACTATAAGGCTTGGGGGTTAATAAATACATAACAGGTTTGAGAATATCCTTGTCCCATCTGAAGGTCTGACTTGCCTGCACAGAACTCTTATGTCCAGCTCTTGTAAAAAGGAAATGAAAGTAAGCCAGGAAAAGTTCTCCCAACTTCCGTTTCCACAATCATGAGTTTCTTTGTTGGATAGGGCTGTTGGAACAAAGTACCACAGAATGGATGGCATAAACAACAGCAGTGTGTCTTCTAGTGTATGGGAATGCTAGAAGTTCAACATCAAATGGCCAGCAGGGTGGATTTCCTCTGAGGGTTGTGAAGGGATGGCTGTTGTCACTTGCAGAAGACTGGCTTCTCCCTGTGCCTTCACACCCTCTCCTTTATGTATGCATCTGTCTCCAGATTTCCTCTTCTTGTAATGACATAGGCCATGTTGGACTAGAGATTGCCCTAATGACTTCAATTTAGACTAATTACTTCTGTAAAGACAACATCTCCAGTTGCAGTCACATTCAAAGGTACTGAGGGTTTAGGCTCCAAACCATGGTTTTTGGAGTTGGGAGCATAATTGGACTCATAATAATGAAATTCTCTCTCCTTGAAAGAGTGGGTATGGCAGTCTGAATAGGGATATGACAACTTTGACCCAATATTCTCTAGGGAAATTAGCTGTAACTCATAGAAATTGAGTCTGGCAGTGGATGGATGTTGTATGTTTTCAGGGAGGTGGGATGCCATCAACCAGAAAGGTCAGCCAAATACTAAGTCACAATTTCCTACTTTGCAACTGTGACAATTTACCTTAAGCAAATGGGACATGGCAAATCTACTGGGTCAAGAGAGACACACTGTAATACTCAGTGCTTTTGTATTTTTCATTACATTTCTGGACTATAATTCCAAGAACTTGTCTGGTGCCTCCATGTTTAAAAGAACCAGAAAAGTAAGAATTGCATGAGCAATTATAGTTCTGGAGACCCAATGAGTTGGGCAAGAGCCAATTCTTTAGTGGCCTCCCAAACACAGAAGTTCATCTTTGTTGAAGAAGAGGGCTAGTCCAGAAAAGAATTATCCACCACTTGGTATAGTTGATAAGTGCTAGGAATCCTGTGAGTTGTATTTATCATAAAGTTGAGTGGGATGATGACTGTTTTTTAATGTTCCTATATCATGAGAGGGGATCTGCCTACCTGGGATGCGTCATTTCCCAGATAACAAATATACAAAAAAATGCAACAAAACACAACTCAATTAGGAAAAGTTGTATTTCCTCCTTAGGTTTATCTCCATTCACAGCAAAAAGATTTAGGGATACAAGAATGAGTGAAACAAAGAATGACTGTGCTTTTAGCTAGGAAGTCTGTAACAATGTATCATAGTCCCTCCAGGCTTCTCATTTCCGAGGATGATGGGATAATTTAGGCATCGGAATCATGAGGTCAGTATTGACTTCTAAGCATTCCTCATCTTTGTGTTCCCCACATCTGTAGGTGAGATGACTCATAAAACATCGGACACTGTAAATAATAGACTAGAAAATTGAGGTCATTCTAAGGGACAAGTAAGTTGTGGACACAAGAGTGTAACGTATTCAAAGAAAACTGAGAAAACTGCCAAAATAGTGCACCATGTCCTCAGAAATTGTCTGATCAAGAAAACATCTTCTGGGGCCGGTGCTGTGGCGTAGCAAGTAAAGCTGCCACCTGCGAAGTGTGCATCCAATATAGACATCGGTTCATGTCTCAGCTGTTTCACTTCTGATCCAGCCCCCTGCTGATGGCCTAGGAGAAAGCAGCGGAGGATGGTTCAAGTGCTTGGGCCACTGCCACCCACAGAGGAGACCCAGATAAGCGTCTTGACTCTTGGTTGAGGCCTGGAGCATCTAGGCAGTTGTGGCCATCTGGAGTGTGAGCCAGCAATTGGAAGATCTCCCTCTCCCTCTCCCTCTCCCTCTCCCTCTCCCCCTCCCCTCCCCCGCCCCCCTCCCCTTCCTCCCTCCCTCTCCCTCTCCCCTTTCCTTCCCCCTCTCCCTCTCTCTCTGTTTTTGGTAAGCCTGTTTTTCAAAAGAGGAAAACAAATCTTTTTAAAAAAGAATATATCTTTGGAGTGTGCCTCAAGCAAATAATGGTTTATCATTTGATCCAATATGGTTTCAATGGTTCCATCATAATAGATAAGAAAGTGGTGGAAGGAGTGAGGAGAAAGGGTTTTTGATAATGTGAGAGTCTCAGAGAAACAGACAGATGAAGGAAGATAATGATCTAGGGAAAGTATAAGCAATGGATAGAGAGATACAGGAATATGGAGAAAGAAAGAGATTGAGAGATAAAAATAATGAGGGAGGGCTGGAAGAAAAGGGATAGAGAAATGGAGTGGAGACAGGGAGCAAGGGAGCAAGGGAGCAAGGGAAAGCAGAGATGGAGAGGGAGAGGGAGAGGGAATGGGGGGGAGAGAGAGAAAGAGAGAGAGAGAGAGAGAGAGAGAGAGAGAGAGAGAGAGAGATGCTTTTGATGTTTCTGTTTGTTATTACTAAGAAAAAGTGTGATCAATCCTGGGAAGAATTCATGATAGAGAGGAAGGTACAGTAACAACTGAAATTCCAGGTTGATTGCACATTTATTAATAGGGTTATTTCACCTTACTAATTCACAGTCAACTAGGAACCCTGGGAAAAAGTCTTCCTCAGAGAAGAATTGAGCTGTTTCTGATTGTGTAGCCTAATATGCAGCTGGTTCCTGGGCAAAGCAGAAAATTGGGGTCTTGGTGTCCTAATCCTCTGTAATAATCTGCAAGTCTCCCCGCCTATCAGCACAGGTATTTGTGGAGGATCTTTTGTTCATCTCAAGCTGTTTCATTTGCAGGCCATAATTAATGATGCCTGGTATTCTCTTTGTTCATCCTGCTGTCTTCAAAATATTGGGCAGTGTTTTAACTCAAGGATGAGTACTGGCTACTGGGTTATTTTATTCTCCTGAATAGCATGAGATTTCATGCTTAAAGCCATTAAACCAGGTAACTAACAAAAACAGTGGACATATTACTGTGATGGAGTTAGTATTGAGGCCCAACTCTGTGTTTTGCTTGCAAGTGTTTTTGTTAACTGCTCCTTAAAGTTTGAGACACAGCCACTACACCCTTGTAAATAGGATTGGATTATCATCTGCTCAGTGTGAATGGAAAATCTTCAAGGGACGTCACTCTTTAAAATACATTTTTGGGGTTGGCATTGTGGCATAGCTGTTAAGGCACTACCTGTGATCCTAGCATCCCTTATGGGCGCCATTTCATATCTCGCCTGCTGCATTTCCAATCCAGGTTCCTGCTATTGTGCCCATGAAAGCAGTAGAGGATGGCCCAAATGCTTGGACCCTTGTACTCATGTGGGAGTCCCAGAAGAGGCTCCTGGCTCCTGGCTCCTGGCTCCTGGCTCCTGGCTTTTGCCTGGTCCATCCCCAGTTGCTGCAGACATTTAGGGAGTGAACCAAAGGATGGAAGATATTCTCTCTCTCTCTCTCTCTCTCTCTCTCTCTCTCTCTCTCTCTCTCATGCTGTCCTTCAAGTAAATGAATAAGTATGTCTATCTATCTATCTTTCTATCTATCTATCTATCTATCTATCTATCTATCTGTCTATCATCTCTACCTCTCTATCTATTCCTACTTATTGGGTTTTAGCATATTTGTGGGATATATGCTTTCCAATGGATTGAACTACATGCTCACCTAAGATAGTCCATTGGATCCTGTCAAATTATGTGTAATCTTCTGGCCATTCTCACCATTTTTATACAATATAGACAGAGCCATGAGGAAAGAAAAAGAAATCAACCTGGAAAGGAGGAAGTCAAATTATTCCTGTTTTCAGATGAAAAGTTTCTCTATAAAGGGGAACCAAAAGACTCCACTAAGAGACTATTGAAACTCACAAGAGAGTTTGGTATAGTTGCAAGATATAAAATTCACACACAAAACTCAATAGCCTTTGTATACACTGACAACACGTCGATGAGAAATAACTTGTAAGGTCAGTCACTTATACAATAACTTAAAAAATTAAATACTTTGGAATAAATTTAACCAAGGGGGCGGAAGATCTCTATGATGAAAATTACAAACCATTAAAGCAGGAAGTAGAGGACGACACAAAAGATGGGAAAATCTTCAATGTTCCTGGATTGGAAGAATTAGGATTATCAAAATGTCCATACTACCGAAAGGCATTTACAGATTATACGGGATGGGAAACCAAATGCCCACAAAGTTCTTCTCAGATCTAGACAAAACTATCCTGTAATTCATATGGAAACACAAGACACCCAAAGAACTAAAGCAATCACAATCAACATAAACAAATGTGTATTCATCACAATACCAGGTTTCAAGACACACTACAGGGAATTACAATCAAGCAGCCTAGTACGGGCACAAAAATAGACATGTAGTCCATTGGAACCGAATAGAAACTCCTGAAATCAATCCATGCATCTACAAACAACTAACCTTTGACAAAGCAGCTACAATCCATCCTTGAGTAAGGGCAATCTTTTCAAAAATGGTGCTGGCAAAATTGAATCACCACATAGAGAAGTAAGAAATAAGTCCCCTACCTAATGACCTATAGAAAAAACAACCCAACACAGATCAAAGGTCAAAATATATGACCTATAACATCACATCAATAGAGGAGAACATTGGGGAAGCACAGCAAAACATTGACATAGGCAAAGACTTCTCAGAAAGGCCACGGCACGGGCAATCAAAGGAAAAATGGACAAATGAGATTGCATCAAGGTAGAAAGCTTCTGCACTGCAAAGGAAACACTTGGCAATGTGAAGAGGAGACCGACAGAATGGGGGGGGGGTATTTACAAACTATGAAGCTGGTAAAGGATGAATATCCAGAATCTATAAAGAGCTCAAGAAATCAAAAGCAACAAAACAAACACTCTAGTTAGGGAATGGGCAAAGGGCTTGAGCAGGCATTTTTCCAAAGAGGAATTCCAAATGGCCAACAGACATATGAAAAAATGCTCTGGATCACTAAACACCAGGGAAACGTAAATCAAAACCACAGTGATGTTATACCTCACCCCAGATAGAATGGCTCCCATACAGAAATCAACAAACAAAATAGTGCTGGCGATGATGTGGGGAAAAAGGTGCCCTAGACCACTGTTGGAGGGAGTGTAAACTGGCACAGACATTCTGGAATACAGTATGGAGATACCTCATTCACATCAAAACAGATATACCACATGGCCCAGCAACCCCACTCCTGGGAATTGTCCCAAATAAATTGAAATCAGTATCCAAAAGAGTTGTCTCAACTCCCATGTTTACTGTAGCTCAATGCACAACAGATAAGCTATAGAATCAACCCACATGTCCATAAACTGATGACTCCATGAAGAACTTGTGGTAGATATATAGATCAGCATAAAAAAGAATGGAATGCTGTCTTTTGCCACGAAATGAGTGCAACTGAAAATCATTTTACTTACTGAATTAAACCAGACCCAAAAAGACAAATAATATGGTTTCCCTGATCTGTGGTAACTAATAGATTACTGAAAAGTATAATGTATATGTGCAAAATTGACATTTTGAGAACTGGTTTCTATTTACAGCCCTTGTCTCTACTGTAGAGGACCAGTGAAGTTTTCTTCTTAGTATTTATTTCATTCTTTATTTAGTGAAGAGTTAATCTTGCTTTGTTAACAATAACCTGAAAGCCTATAATGGTAAAAATATAAAGAAAGAATAAGTAAAATGGAGGAGGGAGGATGGATTTTTTTTTGCCAGAGGGACAGTAGTGTGAGAAGAATCGCTATCACCAAAATTTGAATATATAAAAACATTACATTTGTTCATTTTAAAAATTAAAAAAATGAATTCAATTTGACAAATAAAAAATCAGTGGATATCCTCAGCAACAGATTTGGTGAGGCAGACTAAAGAATTTCCAAGTGAGAGCACAAATCATTGGAAATATCTCAGTAAGACTTGCTCCCTCTGCCTCCCCCAAAAAAGAAGAAATTAGAAAAACTGAATAGAATTCATGTGATACTGTCAATTGAATCAACATACAAGTTTAGGAATTCCTGAAAGTATTTGAAGAGAGAATAGTTTAGAAGGCTAATTCAATGAAATAATAACAGAAAATGTCCTAAAATTGGACAAAAAATTGGAATCCACATACAGGAGGCATATAGAACTCCTGATCCACAAGACCAGAAATGATCCTCACCGTGACTCATTGTAGTCAAACTTTCAGAGGATCTCCAAATAGACTGACAGCTGATTTCTCATCAAAAACCCTACAGACTAAGAGAGAATGGAGAGATATAGCCCAAGTCATAAAGGAGAAAACTTGTCAACCCAGAACACTGTACCCTGCATAGCTCTCATTTATGAATAAAAGTGAAATAAGGATCTTCCACAACAAGCAGAAATTGAAAGAATGTGTCACTACTTGCCCAGCCTTACTAATGAAGCTTTGGGATGTGTTACACACAGAGACACAGAAAGATAGTCATCATTAGGAAGGAATGTGAAGGTTGAATAACTCCTAGTAAAAGTACTAACAAAATCTAAAATAAACAATAGTGTTAACAGAGGCAAAGGCTGGCATTATATAACAATTAAGGGATCAATTAAACAGGGAGATGTGACTATAATATATGTATATGCATCCAATGCCAGGGCGCTGGCCTATGTAAAACAAATGTTATTGGATCTAAAGGAAGACAAAGGCTCCAATAAAATAGTAATGGGGGAATTTAACACCTCACTTTCGTCAAGGGTCAGATCAACCAGACAGAAAACCAACAAAGAAACAGCAGGACTAATCCACACTATGGACCAAATGGACCTGACATCTACACAACATCTCATCCCACAGTTGACGAATACTTTCTTTTCATCAGGGCATGGAAATCGCCCTAGTATAGACAATAAGCAGGTTTCAGTAAATTAAAAAAAAAATCGAAATCACACCATGTGTCTTTTCTGACCACAAAGGAAAGACGCTTTGAATTAACAACCCAGGAAAATCTAGAAAACAAGCAGATGCATGGAGACTGAGCATCACATCCCTGAATGAACAGAGTGTGATAGGGGTGATAGAAGAAATCAAAGCGAGATAAAAAAAAAAAACTGTATGAAATCAACGAAGCTAACAATGCAACACAGGCAAACGTATGAGATACAGCAAAAACAGTGGTAAGGCAGCAGTTTATAGCCATTAGTGTCCATATCAGGCAACTGGAAAGGCATCAAATAAATGAGCTTTCAATGCATCTCAAGGACCCCGAAAAACAACAAATGAAACCCAACAATAGTAGGAGGAAAGAATTAATTAAAAATAAAGAAAACTGAAACAAAACTGAAACCAAATAAGCAATACAAAACTTCAGAGAAATGAAGAGGTGTTGTTTGAAAAAAATAAACAAAACTGATTTTCCATTGGCCCAACTAAGCAGGAAAAGAAGAAGAAGACACAAATCAATAAAATCAGAGAAGGAATAGGAGAAGGGACAACAGATACCACGAAAGTAAAAAGAACAATCAGGAATTACCACACAGAGCTCTATGTCAAAAAATTGGGAAATCCAGAATGAATGGATAGATTACTGAATCATACAATCCGACCAAGCAGAGGCATGAAGACCTTGAGAACCTAAACAGAACAATAACCAAGATGGAGATTTAATCAGTAATGAAGACCCTCCAAGCAAAGAAAATCCCAGGATCGAATGGCTTCTCTGCTGAATTGTACCAGACTTCTAAAGAACTGGTTCAAATTCTTCTCCAAGTATTCAGAACAATTGACAGGGACGGAATGCTCCCGAAATCTTTTAGGAAGCCAACATCATCTTAATGCCACAACCAGATCAAAGATACAACAAAGAAATAGAAGTATAGACAACTATCACTGATGAGTGAACACTGCTGCAAATATCAACAGGATACTAGCTAATAAAATCCCACAACACATTCAGAAGGATCGTTCACCCGGACCAAGTGGGATTTATTCCTGGATGGTTCAACAAGAGCAAATCCAGAAATGTGATTTATCACGTAAACAAATTGAAGAATAAAAACCATAGGATTATGTCAATGGATGCAAGAGAAAGCATATTATAAAACACAACAATCTTTCCTGATAAAAACCTTAAGCAAATTGTTTATAGAAGGAACATTCCTCAACACAATCCAGGTAATATATAAGAGAAATAAAAATAAAATACACATGAATATATAATACATTATATTATAATATAGTATTTTACAGTATATTATATTATAATAATATAGTTACCAGAGAATGGGGATTGACATAGAGAGGGAGTTACCAGGAAATGTTTACCGACGGGTACTGGATAATAGTTAGATAAGAGGAAGAAGTTCTGGGGTTCTGTTGCACAATAGGTAAAGATAGGCAATGTTAATTTGCTATATTTTTCTTTATTGAAAAAACACCTATAAGATAAATAAAGGGCCTCATATGTTGAAAAATCATAATAATTCCAACAAAAAAACTGTTAGAACTAATAAATGAATTTGAATTTGTTAAAGTCTCAGACTACAAATCAACACACAAAAATCAACAGTGTTTCTAAGCACTAACCATTAACCACGCGAGTACTAGATCGTTAAAACAATGACATTTGAAATAGCTACAGTAAAATAAAATTTTTGGAATATCACTGTACCACATACATAAAAGATTTCTAAATCTAAAATACAAACTCTGATGCTGAAGCAAAAAAAAAAACTATCATGCACAAATAAATGCAAGAAACCACGTGTTCATGGATTGGAAGCATTTACCTAGTTAAATGGTCCATGCTACTCAAATCCATCTACATATCCAATGGATCCCCTATCATCATACCAATGATATTGTTCACAGAACTAGAAAAGAAATCCTAAGTTTCATAGGGAACCAACAAAAGACCTTCAAGACTCAAGAGTATCTTGAATTAAAAGAACAAAGCTGAAGGCATTATATTGCCAAATTTCAAAAAATACTACAAAGCCATAATAAAAATCAGTATGAAAATTACAGGAAAAACAACAACAACAACAAAAACTGATGCACAGACCATTGGGACAGAATAGCGATCCCGGAAGTAAATCCACTCATTTACCTCCAAGTGATTTTTGGACAAAGGTACCAGGAACTCATGATGGAAAGGATGTTCTCTTCCATAAGTGATGTAATGAAAATTCTATGTCCACCCAGAGAGGATTAAAAATAAATCCTTATGTCGTACTATAAAAAAGTCAGCCCCAAACACATTAAAGACTAAAACAAAACAAAACAAAACAAAAAACACAACTATGTCTACACTGAAGTTACAAGCAAAGAAACATATAACCGAACCAAAAACTAAGGAAAAGTTTTCATGATACAGGTCCGGGAAATGATTTTTTGTAATATGATTCCAAAAGCCCGGGCAACAAAAGCAAAACCTAGGCAAATGGGAATGGGATTCCATCAAATGAAAATGCTTCTGCACAGTAAGGGAAACAATCAACAGAGTGAAAAGGCAAGGCACAGAATGGGAGAGAATATTTGCAAACTCAAATATTCTGGCTTTCCAAAAGGGCAAGTCACTTGAATAAACATTTCAAAAAATAAGACACGTAAATGGCCAGCAGGTATATCAAAAGTATGTGCAGCGTTACTAATCTTCAAGGAAGTGCAAATTAAAACCCAAATGGAAAACCATTTTACACCTATTAAAATGGCTGTAATCAGAAAGATGCACAGCCCACAAAAAACAAACAAAACAAAACAAAACAAAAAACAACATTGGAAAGAATATGGCAAAAAGTGATGTGGTAAAAAGTGCACACTATTGGTGGCAATGTAAATTAGCACAGACATTGAGAGAATAACATGGGACTTCCTCAAAAAATTTAGAAAAAGAACTATGAAAGGATCCAGGAATCCCGCTAAGGGGAATATATCCAAAAGAAATGAAATCAGTAAGTTAAGGAGACATCTGCACTCCCACTTTGATTGTAGCACTGTTCACAACAGCCTAGATATGTAATTGACCAAAGTAGTCATCAAGGCAGGAACATATAAAGAAAATATGGTGGGGCTGGTAATGTGGCATAGCGGGTAAGGCTACTGCTTGCCGTGCCAGCATCCCATATGTGTGCTGGTTCGAGTCTCAGTGCTCCACTTCAGAGCCAGCTCTCTGCTATGTCCCGGGAAAGCAGTAGAAGATGGCTTAACTCCTTGAGTCCCTGCACCTGCATGGGAGACTTGAAAGAAACTCCTGACTCTTGGCTTCAGATTGGTGCAGCTCCAACCATTGGAGCATTCTGAGGAGTGAACCAGCAGATGGACGATCTCTCTCTCTCTCTCTCTCTCTCTCTCTCTCTCTCTCTCTGTCTCTCCCCTCCCCACCCTCTGGCTTTGTGTAACTCTGCCTTTCAAATAAATAAATCTTTTAAAAAAGAAAATATGGTTAATATACACAAATGGAATATTATCCAAACACAAAAGGAAAGGGATCCTTCCATGTGGCTGTATGTGTAGGACAATATGAAAAGTCAAATAAGCCAGATACAAAAAGAATACAGCATGATCTCACTCTGATTTTATATATATATATATATATATATATATATATATATATATATATATACACACACACATATATATATAAAGGTTTATCTCAGAGAACCAATGAGTAGAAAGGGACTGAGGCATGGTAGTGGGGGTGGCTGTGGTTGTTGTGATGTTGGTCTGAAGATGCAAAAATTTAGGTTAGGAGGATAATGTTCAAGAGATCTATTGACTATCATAGTTAAACACAATGTATTGTGCTTTTTAAAACGCTGAGCATGAGTGTTAAGTGTTCTCGCTACGAAACACTGGGTAAGATAATGCATGGGTTAATTAGCTAGATTTTATTTATTGCACGGTGTATATATGATTACACTTCAAAATATCATGTTATATGTGATATAGGCACACAATTTAGTCAGTTTTTAAGAAATAAGAATCAATTTCTTGTGTCTCCGTGTGCCTACTTCTCAAACCCTTTAGCAAATGGGAGCAAGGAGAAAGAGAAAGGATGTTTTTAAGGAGCATCCTCAAATTCCATCGGGGCTACTCAGGATGGGAGTTTAAAGTCTGTACATCTCCCAACTGGATTTCTTAGAACCACTTTGCTTCCATGAGGTTAATTGGACAAGTACAAACTTTCCAAACAAATTAGAATAAAAGTAATTATATAACAGTGTCGCCCTTCCTGGTAGGCCTAATAATCTTACAATTTATGAAGCAAAAGAAAACGTTTAGCTCATCTTTCCTTTGTTATAAATGAAGGCCAAATACATCCTGGACAACTGCCCTAGTGGATATGTCCTTGCCCCTTATAACACACCAATCCTCCAATTACTGTGGTAAAAACTGATTGAGCAACATTTAACTATAAAAAACTTGATCAATGTGGGCTACTCAGAATTTCACAATATCCCACATTCTTCATTTAGTTTCTACTTAGCATACAAGCTGTTGGGACTGGATGGTTTGGAATCAATACCTGACATTATTAGAGAAACTCTACTGCTCCGTATTTGGTGGGCTCATAATCTCTGGGTGTTCTGTCTTCACATTCTGAACTCCTTCTGATCAATCTCCCTCCTGTAAGGCAGCAAGCGATAGAGGCAAGCAGGCAAACAGAGACAGGCAGCCAGAGAGACCCAGAATTGCTTTCTGCCTTGGTTTCTATGCGCCTCTGCCTGCCTCTTTTTTATATATTTGTCTCCATCACTTGCTCTCTTTTTCTCTCCCCCTCTGTCTCTCTTTCTGTCTGACTTGCCATATGTTCCCCTTGCATTTTGTCTTTCTGTCTGATTCTCCCTTACTGTTTGCTTCTGTGGCTGACTGTCTCTATCTGACAGTCTCTGACATTCTATTCATCTCTGTCTCTGTCCTTTTCTGTTTCTGTCTGTGTCTTTTCTGCCTCTGTATTGAATCCATTCGTGGGATTGTGCCTATGGCTCTCTCATTCACTCTTCATCTGCCATTAATCTGTCTCCTTCTGACCCTTTCTGACTGTCTTTTTCTGCCTGTCTTGTTTCCTCCCTTCTCTATCTCTGCCCTGTCCATCTCTGTCTGCCTCTTTGCCCCCATCTTCTTGCTTCTGGCCTCAATTTTGCTGCTCTCAGCCACAGCTGTTTCTGCCTTCTCTGTCCATCTGTTCAGACCCTCATCCTCAGTTAGGTTTGCTGGTCTGTGTTCCCACACTGAACACCTAAATGTGACTCTCTCCTAGGGATCTAACTCCAGCCCTCTTCTCTTCCTCCATTCTCCCTAGGTGATACCATCCTATCTGGTGACTTAAACACTGTCACAATGCTCATCACTACTAAATTACTATCTCCCACTCACTTTTGCCCTGAGGAATTTTTAAGTACCTCTTCAACATTTCCATGTGGATTTCTACTAGGCATCACAGAATTGACAAATGCAAAACTGAAGTCTTGATTTTCCTCAAAATGTGCTCTGTCTCAAAACCTCCCCTATCTCATTAAGTGTTACAGCCACTCACATCATACCTGATCCTTGATCTTATCATGCTGGCTCTATCCTCAAATTATGTCTTGCATAAAATGAGATTTTTCTTCCTTACGTAGAAGATGTGTAGAGTTTTCCAGTGCAAGGCAGGTCATGAGGCCTTCCTGTAGTCACCAGGGACTCAGGTGCCAGTCATTCTGAAGTTACGTGACTTCAAGTCTCAGGGTCTCTCCATGGTTTGTTGCAGCTGCTAGAACTCCAGCCACGATACCAGTGCTATAGGCCTGGAGAAAATGGTAGGGCAGTAGGAAAAATAGGGACTAATTGCAGTTACCTAAATTCTACTTAGGCTACATTCCCAGGATCACTCTATCACCTTTGGTATTATTTTGTTCCAGCCAGCAAAGTATCTGGCAAAAATTGAGGGTTTCAATGATAAATAGGGATCGAGTATTCGACCTTTGGCAAGGGAAAGTGGCAGTGTCTGCTCTACCCAGCAACTTTCTGCTGTTCACAAAGCAAGTGTGGTAACCACCCCGAAGTCCAAGTTGTTTCCTCTCACGTACTGACTTCGAATCCCATAGTGGCTTCTCTTTATACTACGAATAAAATTCAATCTTCCAAATTGGCTTACAAAGCTTTCAGCCATCAGATCCCTGTCTATCTCCAGGACCTCATCTCCTTTTTGTTCACTCTCCCTTTTGTTTACTAGGGGGCTGCCACACAAGACTTTTGTTCTGTTCAGAAAACATTCCCCCTTCACACCCTTATGACATACATACACGGTAAATGATTATTACAGCAGGCTTCCCTGCTGCCCTGCATCTCATTTTGAACTAAGCTCAAATACCACAGGTCTCTGAAAATTTCACTACAATAACTAGTCACTGCTAGTCACATTGCCCATTTGTGATTGTCCATTTGTGTGAAAGTGTCCTAGTGTTTATATTTATAAAGATTTATTTATTTGTGTGATTTTCAGTGCTATACACACACACACATGTGTGCGCACACACACACACACACACTCACACACAGAGAGAGAAGAGAGAGAGAGAGAGAGAGAGAGAGAGAGAGAGAGAGAGAACCTTCCATCCACTGGATCACTCCCCTAATGGCCACAATGGTCGGGGCTGGGCCAGGCCAAACCGGGATCCTGGAGCTTCATTCAGGTTTCCCATGTGGGCGCCAGGGGCCCAAACACTCAGGCCACCTTCCAGCGGTTTTCCCAGGCCATTATAAGGGAGCTAGATTTGAAGTGGAGCAGCTGGGCTATGAACTGGCTCCCATATGTTATGCCAGCATCACAGGCGGCACCTTTACCCACAAAGCCACGATGTCAGTCTGTGACTAGGTTTTAGTATATCCCCCTACCGGAATGTAAACCTGGTCTCCCTCTTTTACTCCTGTACCTCTACTTCCCAACACAGGATCTGAGGCACACAGATTAGGTGCTCAGCAAGTTGTTGGACAAATATATGACTGAATGCACTAATGCACACACAACACAGGGCCCATTTGCAACAGGAAAGCCAGCAAAGGAAGGGTTTTTTATAACCTCTTAAATTCTTAGTTTTATTCCTTTCACAGAAGCATGAATTTCAAGTGGCAAGCATTTATAAAACGCACTGGGGACATCCCCCTGCTATCCAGTTAAAATTTCCCTACCGATTATGTCCCAGTATTGTTCCCAAGTCAGCTTAACTGTGATGAGCTGGAGTGTGCACATCTTCACCAAGCTCCATTTTAGAGAGATTAGAGAGACCAAGCAACCAAGTTGGTGAATTGAGAACCCATCTAATTTAGGGTCGTATCGAGATTTCTCCAAATATATTCTTACAGAATGTGGAGCTTGCAATTGTAGTTTGCTCAAGGTTTCAAGGAAATGATCAAGAGTAACAAGATTGTCTTTAATTTGTTCATCCAAACAATCTTGAGTGACAGCAGCCTCCTCAGTATAGTAGCCAGAAAAAGAAGTTTCTTTTTGACTCATGGATTTGTTCCTTAGTATGCACCATAAGCTTAATCGCATCCAATTATGACTGCAGGGAGCAAGGCATCTTGGAAGGATATTGTACCCATAGCATGCCAACCTCATAAAGCACATCAAAGCATTATTGCTGCTAGGTGACAGGCTCGGAACAAGTCTTTAAGTTTGGCTAGCTCTGCTGACTTGACTTCAGGAAGTAGCTGGCATTCTCTAAGTTCTTGGGAAACAGTAACTGAAAATATCCTTGTCCGCCTCGAGATGTGACGTGCCTACCGAGACTTCCATGTCTGTCCTAGAAAAAGTGTTTCCTGAAGATGAGAGTGAGGCAGAAGAGGTTCTCAGGTTAACAGTGGTTCACCATGAGGTTCTCTGTCCTCTAAATTAGCGGGTAGGTTAGCTGGAGCAAGGGAATGACACCTACAGACTGTGATGTATACAGGATAGAAGCGACAACTTGCACACAGTGAGTAAGGAAGTGAGAAATGATGGGTGTGTTTGATGAGCCCTAGTGAGGCTCAAGAGTTGAACCAAGATTGACTCAGAAGTTCTTTCCACTAACTGTATGGTTGCACTCTCATTTCCCCGAGGCAAGGGGATATAGCTTTAACTACTGGGTGGAGAGAGACTGCAATACCCTATGGACCTCTTTTTCTGGGTTTCTGAAATGTGCCATTGTGGAGACCAAGGTCACAGAAGTCGGAATCATCGCCCATTTCCTGAACTCTGACAGACTCCCCCTGCAGAGTCTGTCTTCAAAATTCTCTGCAGTTTTGTGAAGTGCATGAAACAAAACATCATTTGATCAGTGCTTTCCACGAGTAGATCATCCCATAGAGTATCCCATCTGTACCTGTAAGAGTATGCCATTTATTTCTCCTGTCAATGCTCTGAGAGCTATTGATTGCTTGTTTTTTTGAGACAGAAGGGCTCAGATGGGGCAGGAGGACTTGTCTGAAATCACACAAGTGGTGAGCAAGCGGGGCTTCTGAACTCTAAACCCAGTCTGAATAGTTCTTATGTGCTCCTTGCCACTGCTTATTATACAGTGCCCCTCATGCCTGCTCCTGAGTTTTGTCAATCAACGTGTGTCGCTGATTCCGCTGCTAGAACTGAAGATGCATCAAATATGATACCTTAAAATGCTGTTTACCTTTAATAATGAAATGTAATTCAATTATAATTTAATTTATAAATGAAAATGTATTATGATAAGCACTTAAATATTTTAAAGTATTTTGTGCACTTCTATTTCTGGCACAAGGTAGAGTAGGCAGACTTATCTGGATTCTTCCCATCTAAAATCCACTATTTGTATATATATATATATATATATATATATGCATACATACATATATACACATATGCATATATATATATATATGTTTGCATGTATGTATACACACACCAACACACACACAGGTTGCAAGACTAAAAAGAATTCCAACCAGTTTGGGACATCGGGCCCTGTGAAGCAACAGCATAGTAAGTTCACGGGATTTGCTTTTCGCATCATATGTCCAGGACTTGGATGTGGAAAAATCAGTAATGTGGTAATGTCAATGGGCACACACGAGGAGAGATGCTCGAAAATCCTTCTCTTTAGCTTGAGAACCGTGGAAGAGCCATCCTAGTAAAAACAGAAACTTTTTAGATAACACCTGCCAACCACCACGGGAGGAGTGGAGACAGTAGCCACACACCTACCCTCAACCCCCGGCAACAAATACAGGGGGAAGAGCACAGAGATTTTCCCTCACCTAGTTGCCACGACTATGCCTCGACCTGGCTTCACTGCTGGGATGATGTCAAGCAAAGCTGTGTTGGAAGCCAGTCCATTCACTCACTCACTCAGAGCAAAAATGAGATGACCCTCACCCTTCCTTGCTGGGATGGTGTCAGAAGAGTTCTAGTAGAATGACGACTCATACCACTGCTGCGGTAGGCAAAACCATGGCTTTGTATTGTCCGTGTCCTAATCCCCAGAACCTCTGAATATGTTATGTTGTATGGTAAAATGTAATTAAGATGGGAGATGAAGTTAAAGTTTCTAATTATTTGACTTTACCATAGAAAGAATTTCCTGGATTATTTGGGTAGGTCCAACATAATCACATGAACTATCAGAGGCATTAGAAGAGAGCAGAAAATTGGGTTAAAGTGATGTGATGCAAGGAGCACGTGACCCACCATGGTTAGATGTGAATTTGGAGAAAGGCAGCTATGAAGGAAGGACTGTGGCAGCCTCTAGAAGCTGAGAATAGCCCTCAACACACAGTCAGCAAGTCCTGCTGCTGCAAGGAATTTAATGCTGCCAACAACCCAAATGAATAGGAAACGGATTCTTCCTAGAACCTCCAGAAAGAATTGCAGCCTACTGACACTTCAGTTTCAGTTTGGAGAGACCCATATGAAATTCCTGACCTGCAAAACCATGAGATGATAAATGTGTACTTTAGGCAGCAACAGGAAATATGTACACTCAGCCATAACAAGAGAATGAAATCTTAGCATTTTGCAACAAAGTGGATGGGAATGGAGGCCCTTATGCTTAGTGAAAAAAGCCAGCCACAGAAAGACAAATATGACATGTTTGCTCTCATGTGTAGATGTCAATATATATCTAAATCTATAGCGTAAAAAAAAATAAGATGCGGAGGCCATGTTATTAGTTATACACATATTTGTTAAAATAGTTTTCACTGATTTATACTTCTTACATAATAATATAACTTCCTGTCCTCATGTTATGATGTTAATATAGCTCCCCCTGCTTTCTATGTGTCTCTGTCACCCCCAGTGCATATTTATTTCTTAAGCTTTTCAAATCTTTTGTCAGAATGTGTTTCTTGCGTATACTATATATTTGTGTTTTCTGTGTGACCCATTCTGAAAACAGCTTTGTCTCAATAGTTATTCACATTTATTTAAAAAGGGAAAACAAACACAGTTAGCCAGGAGTAGCAGGCTCCCGACCCTACATAAATTTTTGTGGTGCAGGCCATGTGGGGAGAAGCATGAGGCACCCCTACTCTCTAGCATGGAAGACAGAATGAAAGGATAAAACGTTCCACCAGTACTGAGGGGGAAAAAAAGTGTCACCCCCAGAGGCCGCAAGTGGTGGAAATATTTTTCAGGGATGAAGTGCAAATGAATACACTGTCAGGCGATGGACAGTAGAGAATGTGGTGCCAACAGATCTGCTTTGAACACAGCTAAATAAGTTCCTGAAACAGATAGCAAATGACAAAAGAAAGACTCTGTGAGCACTAGAAAGGCAAAGAGAACAATAAAAAGGAGTAAAAATATATAGAAATATGATAGCATTTACTTCTCCTCTTGAGTTTTCTAAACTCTGTTTGGTGTTTGCAGCAAAAACTAGCGTTTTGCCTGTGGCTTTCAATGTCACAAAATTATTTGACAAAACAATTATTTTCCCAATGTTTTGTATTAAGTATTACAAATACATTCTCAATATGTTGAGACTACTTGCCAGGTGTTAACAGTTAGGCAGTCCTATTTTGCAGATATGGAACCTGAGGCCTTAAGCCCCTAGTGTGAATGTGCACATGTTGAGCATTTGCAGGTGTGGAGTTAGGAGTGGACGACGGTTGCTAAGCAAGGACATTAGTTAAATGACTAAAGGATTTCTTGGAAGAAGGCAGAACATGGATGGAGAAATGGATATTTTAGTAATATCTATATCATCATATCTATCTATCTATATATCTATATCTATATCTATATCTATATCTATATCTATATCTATATCTATCATCTCTCCACTATCTGTGCCCCTGGGAGACCATTTCTGCTCCTCTAAGAAATGATTGGTCACAAGCAGACAGGCAGCATGGGCTTAATGGTGGCAGATGACATAATGATCCATGAAAGGCATAAAGCATGGTTTTTCCTTTTCTGAGAAAGGTCCATCAATGATAGATTATCTGCAGTTGTGTGACAGTGGCTGTTTTGAGTGGAAAAAAGGCAAAATTGAGTCATGGAATAATAAAAAAGTTCACCTTTTAGTGGTTGATTTTCTTGTGTTAAAGAATGTGACTCAGGCCTCGCAAATTTAACTGTTCGTGTCTAAGAGGCCACATGTGGCTACAGTTTAGGTATATACCTGTGAAAATTACGTAGAGTGGGAGAAAGACCCTGAAATTTGCAGCCAAAGGGTCTTCGATTTACATCCTCACCCAGAAATCAGTTGCTTAGCCATGTCATAATGGAAATGTTACTTTACCACTGGTTCTCTCTGTTCTCATTTCAGATGGGGATACAAAAATGCATACCCGCCAGGATGTTTGTGGGGGTCAAATGAAAGAAAAATGTGCCCAAAGTACTTAGATTATTGATGCTGTTCAGTAAATGATAACTCCCTGCTCTACCACAAACCTTCCACTCTGAGGTGAAACAAAAAGCTTTAAGTCCTTCCTTGTACCAATGTTCATTAAATTGTATTGCAAAATTAAGTTCTGCCCTAAGAGTCACTGAGTTGGGATAGATCAACGTCTGGACAAGTATTTATTCACGGTATCACAATTGACATGGAGACTGTTCAGAGCATGTTAAAATGACTTGACAAATAGAAATGGGGTATAGGGGCTGGCATTATAGTACAGTGTCTTGAGCTGCCACTTGCAACACCAGCAACCCATTTTAGAGTGGCAGTTCTAGCTACACAATTTTCTGATACAGCTCCCTGCTAATGCATCTGAGCAGGCATCAGGAAACTTACCAAGTACTTGGGCATCGTGCCACCCAGGTGGGGGACCTGCTTGGAGTTCCTGGATCCTAGTTTCAGTTTGCCCCAGAATTGGCAGCTGTGGCCATTTGGGGAGTGAACCAAGGGATGGATTCTCCTTCTCTCTCTCTCTCTCTCTCTCTCTCTCTCTCTCTCTCTCTCTCCATATATATATATATATATATAATGACATGTTTATATGTATATATATGTATGTGTGTACATGTGCACAACGTGCAACTTTCTCTCAAATTCTGTCATTGTGGCTTTCAAATACATAATACATAAATCTCAAAAAAACCTCTTCCTAATAACTAGAGAGAATGTGTTAATAAAGAACACTCAATCTGATCCATAGAAATTCAATCAATCAATCCAATAAGAGAAAATAAGAAACAGGAAGAGAGAATACTTGTGAAGCTGGCAGGAAAAAAAATCACAATAAAAAGGGAGCAGGAATAAGATGACAGAAACAACTGTAAAGATAGAGGTTAGTGGGAAACATTCAGTACGGATCCATATGCTCTTTGAGCATTACTTGAAGGGTCAACAATAAGTAGTTGTGGGCATACAATTATGCTTTCAATTCTTAAATGATAAAGAAGGAACTCAGGGTGCACAGACAACATCTCTGATTGCTGTGTATAATTAACTATGAAGCCTCAAAATATACATATATCAAAATTCACCAAAATTGGTAAGTCCACAAAGTGGGAACGGATGGTTAAGAAAGCTATACGTATTAGCAAAGGCTAAGGAAGCTTTGAAGAACACCATTAAATCAAATCATGATTCAGTGCACTCTCATCAAATATTAGGTCTAACAGCTAGGACACATTTATTCTTTGGAAACACAGCTGGAACATATGGAGAAATAGATCATATGCTAGACCGCAAATACATGTCAGCAAATATCAAAGAGTTGTTAAGATGAAAATGATACTCTGTGACCACAGTGTAACTCAGTCAGAAAATAATAACCTAAGGAAAAACTTAATCGTGTAACTTGAAACAATTGATAAATATGACCAGCAAGTGATGCATTGAAATTATTAATCATAATAGAAATTGGAAATATTGAAACCAAAGAATTATGAAATTATCACCTATAAAATCATATGTGATACAACATGTAGTACTTTGAGGGACATTTATAATACCAGATGCTTCTATCGGTAAATGAGACTATAAATTTATGAGCTAAAAAACAAAAATACCAAATAAGAATAATAGACTATGTGCATGGAAATGGAATGGACAAATATTTATCCAAAATTATATAAGGATAACATAGAAGTCTTTAAAGAAGATGAATCAATCAAATGCTTCAATAAATTCCCCACAATGGGGTCAGGAGAAAAACACAAATTAAAGCTGTTAGGGATAAGGGAAGGAGCCATCACTACAGACATAATTTTAAAGGAGCATAGCATTATGCACAATTTGAAAATGTGTAGTGAAACAAGTTATTTTCTAAACCTTCTAAAATTACATCAGATGGAAGCAGCCTTACCATCGCTGTGACATAAATTTAATGCATTATGAATAGGAAATTATAAAACTAAAATTAGAAAAGCATGTGGAAACTCTTCCGTGGCCCTAGGTATTACCACTGGTTTCAATGTATATAAAGTTGACCTCATCTGGAACTCACAGGACGTGTGTGTACTAATATCAGGTCAACCCATGAATTTAGGAATTTCACGGCCAATTTGGAATCCTATCCTTTTACAAACTGATATCACTATAATTACTTTAAAGGACTCGTATGATGTTACCAGATTTTTTACACAGATAGGAGCTACATTTACAAAACACTCACCTAAGCAGTGTTTATGTGATCTGTGACCTGGAGATTTGGCCTTCTGAAATAGGCATCGGAATAAACTGCCCTTGAGCCTAGGTGAAAAAGATCTTACCAGGTACTGTTAACAACTAGCATCAGTGAAACTTGGGGGTGTTGGTCCTTGAATTCATATTTCTCAGCATATCTTCCTGTCGACTGTATACCCACTCCATCTGGACAACTTACAGCTGAAGATTCTTAGCAATATTCCATGAACTGCTGACTTCAGAAGTGGGGAGGGGCCGGCACTCTGCATAGCAGGTAAAACCGCTGCCTGCAGTGCCGGCATCCCATATGGGTGCCGGTTTGAAAACCGGCTGCTCCAGTTCCGATCCAGCCCCCTGCTATGGCCTGGAAAAGCAGTGGAGCATGACCCAAGTCCTTGGGCCCCTGCACCCACGTAGGAGACCTGGAAAAAGCTCCTGGCTCCTGGCTTCGGATTAGTGCAGCTCTGGCTGTTGCGGCCATCCTGGGAGTGAACCAGCGGATGGAAGAACTCTCTCTGTCTCTCTCTCTCTCTCTCTCTCTCTCTCTCTCTTCTGCCTCTCCTTCTCTCTCTGTGTAACTGTGACTTTCAAGTAAAATAAATAAATCTTTAAAAAAGAAGTGGGGAGATTCCTTCAAAGATGATAGGATAAGATTGATTTTCTGATACTTCAATACTTTTTCTTCATCCTTACTAGACCACTATGATGAGAGAAAAAAATGTTATTATGCAAAATCTGAAAACATAATTTGAAGTAAGTAATATTACAAAAACACTGAAATTAAATCTAGTAGAATTATCTCAATCATTACACGCCCTATTGTGATACCTTCCAGAACAAAAATATATCCACCCTTACCTTCACCCTGTTATCATTTACCCCTGTATGATCTGCTTCTGTTACTTAAGGGGAAACAAATGCTGAATATGACCAGCTTCACCTAACCCCATTGACATCACAGAAGAAAAAAAAAAAGCTGCTGTTGCTCTAAGGAATCCTGAAAGTGATTTTATTTTTGAAGGCTGTTTCCTTACATATTAATCCCACCCTTCAGAATTATAAGCACTGAATCTTGTTCTCACAGAGACAGAAGACCCTGGCTGAGGTCATTGCAATCCTATCAGCAGGGCATAATCAATCAGGAGTAGCCACTGATGTTGGGGCCATTCTTGCACTAATACTCACTTCGTTTATTGTATTCATTTTGTTCGTGACATTCAGCCTGCTTTACAAAAGTGAAGAGTGATATGTATCTTGAGGAACACAAAATTGGCTTTCTCTGGTTGAGATGAATGATCCACATATATTCCCAGTACAGAAGGTGTCACACTGGGGTACTACTTCACATGTAGCGACTTATATAAATATTTTATACAAGCATTCATCTATCACAGGATACTGTGTACTGTGCGTTCATGGTGATTTTTTGGGACTTTCAGACATTTGAAACTAAGTATGTTCTGCATCTCTTCTTTCCCTGGGCATGGGAAGAAATATCTGGAAGCACTCAAATAGATTTCTTTCAGAAATTTCAGAGAAGAATAACTGACTATCTTTGACTCTAACAAAAGTCACATGGCTCTAAAAACAGAGCCAGCTGGCTTCATTTTCTGAGACAAAGAATTCACACCACAACAAAAGGAGCAGGAGAGACTAATCCATGTTCAATCACAGACTATAGCTTCTAAATAAACTTTTGATCAGCAAAATTAGAGGAACAGTTAAAATTTAGATAATAAAATATATATTTTGTGGCCCAATATTGTTGACCAAAAGGCTACAGTAACAAATGAAAAGAAAACTGTTGGCATCTAGGAACTGGCCTGGTGCTTCCAGTTAGGTCTCAGTCATGGCAAATGCTGTCCTGGCACTCACAATGAGAATATATTATGCTCCCATTGGACATTAAAACACACACACACACACACAGAGAGAGAGTGAGTGAGAGGGGGAATACCAACATTAGATAACCTCATCGGAGATCATGATAAAGTGAGAGAAGACAAATGTCACTTCATATTGTTTTCAAGCATGAGCAAAAAGCCAGATTTCAGCACCATCTACAATATATGTTTCTCCCACCTAATAACAAAGACTGCTAGTTTGTTGTTTATTTTAAACAATTAGTTTCTTGAGTTTTACCATTTACAGCTTTAATATCACTCTACTATGCCCAAGAGTTCTACTGAGCAACTTGATTATAGGGTAACCCTCTTTTTCTGAATGCATTAAATGCATGTCAAAACAATGCTTCCTTTTTGTGCTATCATTTTTAAATTTTTATTAACAATGATTGTATGTATTTGTGGGTTAGAGAGTGATATTTTAATACATGGATACTGTGTTTAATGTTCAATTCATCAGTTATCGATGTTTCTTATTTTTGATATTGCCTTGGTTTGTGTTTAAGTAATTGGCAGATATCACCAATGCAGTACATTATGTTTAGGTGATGAACACTTCTCAGAGAATTAAGCATCGTTCAGAACTTGGATGAACTTGCCCAGATTGTTTTCACTCTTTGCACCATATCATATTATCCCCCCTCTAGGCCTTAAACCAACTTCAATAGTTGGATTTTGTGACAATATGCAGTGAAGCAAACCCGTGAGTTCTAACCTGAGGAAGTAATCATAATATTGATGCGAAAAATTCTAAATCAAATGTTGTCTTGCACTGTTAGAACAAATCATCCACAAATATAATTTCTATTATCAACTTGCCATTTGCTGTCTAAATACAAGTGAATTTCACTTCTCTAGTAGAAAAAAAAAAGCTATGTTAAAAACGTCTTGAACTAACAAATATACCTCCAGCCATGTTGTATTTTGACTTGCCACAAGACGTGATGTAGCAGGATTTGTGCACCGAGACAAGACACCAAGACCCCTTATCAAGAAGTGGTCTTTTATTATCCTTGTGGAAGGCCCAGGTGAAATTTCTTATCCAAAATCCTGAGCCCCAAACAAAGAAGGATTTTCTCTTATATCTGGTTTTAATTCTTTTTCTTCCTTATATGGTTACCTGCATATATCTGATTGGATATCCTAAGGTTATATGGCAGCCACAGGACTGATACAATACTGTACATGTGAGGGTAGTTACTGAAGATGGTTTTTTAAAACACAAACTGAGCCCTAAGCTTTCTGGCAAGGGTTAAGATCATTGCTCTTTATTGACAAGCAGAACCGGAAATGGTTACATGTAAGCAGATAGGAACTACAGTTGAAGCATTCATAGGCAAGCAGATAAGAATTACATTTCATTCCCAGGACAGATTCCTCCCTTTTTCTGCTTCTGAGCTCTGGAAGGCCTCTACCACAGCTTTAATCATGTCAGAAACAAGTTCAATTAAAAGACAAAGGCCTCTGCCACATTCCCCTCTTTCATGCTCAGAATACTTTTGTGTCAGAGATTCTCATCCTGATCCAAGCATTTCTACAGCATTATGACATGTGCATCTGGGATTTTATCTTTGACCTGGGTCTTTATGAAGCTAGAGATAGTTTATATAAACAAGGGCACAAGACAAGGAAAAGCCAGGCAAGACCCTACCAATATAATCACAGCACTTATGAGAGATTTGAATCCACTAAATTGTTTTAAAGATTTATTTATTTATTTGAAAGAGTTACACAGAGAGAGTAGGAGCCAAGAGAGAGAGGGAGAGAGAGGCAGAGAGAGGGAGAGAGAGGCAGAGAGAGAGGCAGAGAGAGAGAGAGAGAGAGGTCTTCCATCCGCTGGTTCACTCCCCAGTTGGCCGCAACTGCTGGAGCTGCACGGATCTGAAGCCAGGAGCCAGGAGCTTCCTCCAGGTCTCCCACGCTGGTGAAGGGACCCAAGGACTTGGGCCATCCTCTACCGCTTTCATAGGCCACAGCAGAGAGCTGGATCGGAAGTGGAGCAGCCGGGTCTCGAACCACCGCTCATATGGGATGCCGGCGCTAGAGTGTTAACACGCTGCACCACAGTGCCAGCCCCTGAATCCACTAAAATTTTAAAACCATCCTCCAAGCAAGTCTCTGGAGTTTTAACCTTTCTAGGTCTGGACAGGAATATGGGTGGCCTTTGTATTTGATCATTAATTTTTTATGTTCTTGTCTTCACTATCTATTTATATACAACAGGTGTTTAGATTACAATTTTGAAACCAATATAAAGAGGCAACATAAGAAAGGATCAGCCCATTTATTTTATCAGGCAGCTGATTCCTCAAGCTTAAGATGTGAGTAAATCAGTCAGCTTTCAGAGTAACTGAAGCAAGGCTTTTGTCCCCCAGAATTCCTATGCAGCCACCATCCCTGGTGATCTCTTTAGGGCTGGCTCGCCAGTTTCAGATGGTCAGCTTGTACGGTGTTGTTGGATTTGATCTGTACTCTAGTTTGGGCTGCCAGTTTTACTTGGCTGTGGTGGATCCAGGGAGCTATCTCATCGACCTTAACCATAGCAGGGGTGGACAAAGCAACAGTCTCTTATTTAGTAAGGTTTTTATTTTTTATCTGTTTGAATGTCTTTTTTCACAATAGTGCCCCCCCATGCCCTTTGTCGCTTTGTAAGTCTGGAGTAAACAGATCTAACTAGCAAATTAAATACAACAGGATCTAAAACAAAAAGACTGAATCATTATTAGAGTGCCCAAGCAATGTATTATCTAAACCAGGAGGAAGTTTTCTCATTGAGAGTGTCATGTAGGCCTGACCAGGTTTATGTGAGGCCCAGACCTAACTATCTCTTTACATGGGATACTGGAAGAGACATCATAACAAAGGTGTGAACCGCTTTAGTGATGGCACCCCGTTGATTTATTACCTACCCGGCCTGGGAGAAGAGCTGGCTTACAGGAGGTTAGTATAGAACAGGCAGCATCTATGAAAGGAAGATCACAGATCTGCTTCTATTGACCCTAGGCCTTCCCCTCAACAGCATTGTTTATCTTGGAAGCTGGATGGAATAAGGTCTTTTTCAGCTTGGGGCCAGCAGGGTCTGTGGTTCTAACCTGGGAGCACTTTGGTCCTAGGGCAGTTCAACTTTCCCAGCTCTTGACAGAATTTTGCGGAGGCTGACTTTTGTCAGGACGTCTGTTTGCCCAGTCTACTGGCTTTCCATATCGCAACCTGTTGCCATTTGGGGTGGACTGGCCTCATTGGGTCTTTTTGATGGCAAGACACTGTGTAAAGCAGCTATTAGTTGGCTTGCTGCTTATCTTTACATTGCTCCTGTTGCCTAACTCATGTTTCTTGGTCTCGGCTAAAGTAGACCACAGAGGCATACTCTAGGATGTCAGTCAAGGGAGTGTTCAGTTTTATCCTTCATCTTTGCTGGCCTGAGCTGGAAGTGTGCAGTCACAGGCATGTTTAGACAGAAGGTTTGTGTGTGTGTGTGCGTGCGTGTGTGTTTGTGTGTGTGTGTGTGTGTGTGTATGAGAGAGAGAAAGAGAGAGAGGGAGAACAACTTTAAATCAGCCTTTATAGAGAGCAGTGAACACTGCATTATACACCTTTAACTGTATTAGTATTAGATCACTATTGTACTTTGTGATTGCAAATGCCTATCACAAGTACATTTGTTTGACCGGAAAACCCAAACCCAAACATGTCAATGACTTAAAAAAAAAACATTTTTAGATTTTTCTATGAACAAATTTAGAACATTCTATTTTTTAAGAGATTTAAGTCACCTGTAATGTGTGTTAATTTAACAGTCTTATATGAGTGTTTTTAATCTACAAGCCAACCAAAACAGGTTTTTAATAATTTTTAGATAGACATGCAACCTACACACACATATGTGTAACATATGTTGTAAGACTGAACAATGAAGCAGTTTTAGTAAAAGTTCATTGAGCTGTTTTTAAAATTTCCACTTATCGATTGGAATTTCCTTTAGTTTTTTAGTAATCTGAATTAACCGTAGCCTTTTAGTTGAAACCTGTAGTTTATTGTTAAACTTTGGTATTTTTTTTTGACAGGCAGAGTGGACAGTGAGAGAAAGAGAGAGAGACAGAGAGAAAGGTCTTCCTTTGCCATTGATTCACCCTCCAACGGCTGCTGCGGCCGGCGCACCGCACAAATCCGAAGGCAGGAGCCAGGTGCTTATCCTGGTCTCCCATGGGGTGCCGGGCCCAAGCACTTGGGCCAGCCTCCACTGCACTCCCGGGCCATAGCAGAGAGCTGGCCTGGAAGAGGGGCAACCGGGACAGAATCCAGCGCCCCGACCGGGACTAGAACCCAGTGTGCCAGCGCCGCTAGGCAGAGGATTACCCTATTGAGCCTCGGTGCCCGCTAAACTTTGGTATTTATGTTTATAGAGATGTCCAAAAGTACTGAATACAATAGAAGCCATGGAAGAATTTTTGGGGGGACCTAGAAGAGGAAATATTTAAACACAGAACTGACAATATTTTGATTTTTATGAGCAGTCTGGGATTGTTTTGGAGGTTTGAAACCTCTTATTAAGAGAATATAATTAGGCCAGCACTGTGGCTCAATAGGCTAATCTTCTGCCTGCGGCACCGGCACACCGGGTTCTAGTCCCGGTCGGTGCGCCAGATTCTGTCCCGGTTGCTCCTCTTCCAGTCCAGCTCTCCGCTGTGGCCCGGGAGTGCAGTGGAGGATGGCCCAAGTCCTTGGGCCCTGCACCCGCATGGGAGACCAGGAGAAGCACCTGGATCCTGGCTTCGGATCAGCGCAGTGCACCGGCCGCAGCTTGCCGGCCGCAGCGGCCATTGGGGGGTTAATCAATGGAAAAGGAAGACCTTTCTCTCTGTCTCTCTCTCTTACTGTCCACTCTGCCTGTCAAAAAAAAAAAAAAAAGAGGGAGAGAGAGAGAATATAATTGACAAGAGGCACCTGCTTACTCCACATAGTATTTCAGAAGGCACCTGTAGGATTTTATAAAACATTTATCTCTATCTCTTTTAGGACTTTGGGCCTTTTTATTAAGATAACCTTAATAAAGGTTAACAATCTGTATGACTGATAACAACATAACAAGGTCATTAGACTTTTGTAACATTGGACATGTTATCCCTACGTTTTGTATTAGCGCAACTTAAAGTTTAGTACCATTTCACATCTTGGCAGTATTTTTAATATACTCTACAAAGCCTAATTAGTTGGTGTCTCTACAAGATGAGAGATATATCCTTTGACAGTGCCAAGGGCCCAACTGGAAATATCAACGTCCAAAGAATTCGGGACACTGAGTTTTTGAACATTAAGGATGTCAAGGCTTAACATATCTGATTGAAACATGATCCCTCAACATCGTGACATAATATCGATCAGATTTAATCACTATTATAAAGTTATCACTCAAATACTTTAAAATAAGTACATATTTGAACAAACCATAACTCTTCTAAAACTCAGCTGTTTTTAAACAATTAGAGCTTATGAGACAGAGAACACAAAGGTTATCTCAGTAGAATACAAAAAGACTGTTTTAAAATATCTACTAATACATATGTATTTCAAAAACCTCATTGCTTTAACAGAGGATCAGATTTTCATTTTATGTCAATCAAAGAAAAATAAATTGGTAGCTTCTGTATCCAAAGAAGTATTTCTTGTATACACTTCTATGACTTTCTCACACTTTTGCAACTTACTTAAACCTTTTTTATCTTTTCATTTTTAGTCTAGAGTAAACTAGCCATTAGGGCAAAGTAATGCAAAAAAAAAAAAAAAAATCTTGGTGTTAAATTGGAAATTGCCTAGAAAATTAATCAATTTTTAAAAAAATATATCATGTAGGATCTCTGTCCTTAATGTGCTATATATTGTGAATTAATACTATAACTAGTACTCCAACAGTATTTTTCACTTTGTGTTGCTATGTGAGGGCAAACTGTTGAAATCTTTACTTAACATATAGAAAACTGATCTTCTGTATATAAAGAGAATTGAAAATGAATCTTGATGTGAAGCAAGGGGAGAGAGAGTGGGAAAGGGGAGGGTTGAGGGTGGGGGGGAAGTTATGGGGGGGGGAAGCCATTGTAATCTATAAGCTGTATTTTGGAAATTTATATTCTTTAAATAAAAGCGTTATAAAAAAATAAAAAAAATTAAAAAAAATAAGCCATGTCTTCTTTTTTTTTTTTTTTTTTGACAGGCAGAGTGGACAGTGAGAGAGAGAGACAGAGAGAAAGGTCTTCCTTTTGCCGTTGGTTCACCCTCCAATGGCCGCCGCGGATGGCGCGCTGCAGCCGGCGCACCGCGATCGTCCGATGGCAGGAGCCAGGAGCCAGGTGCTTTTCCTGGTCTCCCCATGGGGTGCAGGGCCCAAGCACCTGGGCTATCCTCCACTGCACTCCCGGGCCACAGCAGAGGGCTGGCTTGGAAGAGGGGCAACCGGGGCAGAATCGGTGTCCCGACCGGGACTAGAACCCGGTGTGCCGGCGCCGCAAGGCGGAGGATTAGCCTGTTGAGCCACGGCCAATGTCTTCTTTATTATTAATATTTATATTAATATTTTATTATTAATATTAATATTATTTTAAAAAATCTCTGTCTCAACCTTTTTCACTAAGAAACACATCTTTATCCTTGTGATCTTTTTTCCACCTGCTGAAATTGTTGATTTACATTGAAATAATCATTTAAAAATCTCTTAAGACAACACTTTTAAAATAAAAGAACATACTGAATTTCAACCTTATTTACTTCTAAACAATCTTGAATTATTTTTATTTACAGACAGTTTATGAAAACTTATTTGTCAACAAATCCAAATTTTTTTATAGAATATCAGGTGTCAAGAGTATTTAAGTTTACATTTAGACACATTTATCTCATTTACCTTTACCCAATTTAATTTAGCAATTAGACACAGATGAATAAAGATGTTGTTATTATCTCATTCCCTATCTTAATTAAGATTATATTACATTTGTATGGAATTTTACTTTATTTTTTATAAATCAACTCTACCTGGAAATCACTGGTATTAACCTGAGATCTATTAAATGGAAATATTTTATTTAGTCTCAGGAAGACAAGCAGTGTTGCTATAAAACACAACGCTTTTGTTTATGGCAGTTTATTTTAGATTTATATTATCCAGTCACAGCTGTACCAAATTACTGCAAGAGTCATTTTACCCTGGCATTTTTATGTGTAAGGTTATTACGAGCACACCTCTTTAGATTTTAGAATGCATTTGAGCCTAATTTGTCACCTAAAAACACCTTACGCTGACACCTAGTCAACATTCAGATACCTGGGACCATCTCTAAAACAAACATACGTTCAGGCAGCTGCAAGACAGGCCCCCAGGTGTGACTGCGGGCTAACGGCCAGTATGCCACATGGGTGAGAAGCCCACAGGAAATTGTTAACTTACATTTGAAAGATTTCTAAGTATCACTGCCCCAGGCTGAGACAGGTGACATTCCTCCTCCATTCCCAGTGAAGATATGGAGTTAACACACCACAAACCAAAGAGAGGAGAGAATAATGTTTAAACTGCCTCTTTTTTTTTTTTTTTTAAGAAACTACAGCCAGAGGGTAGGGGAGTGGGGTTTAACCCTCCAAGCCCTCGCACAAACACAACAGAAGCTTGGTTTTATAACCTGATGATGGATTTTAGGTCATGAAAAAAATGATGTTAATTTCATACCATGTTTATTATGGGTCCAACAAGAAGTCCCAAGGTCAGAGAGTCATTTGAGTCAAGATAGTTCCTTTACTATTTTATAGGTAATTTAACTTAATTTACACTCAGTAAACCCTTTGTCTCAGAGGAAAGGGAGGAGAGGAAGCAGAAACAACAGGAAGAACCAGACTCCATTCCTTTTAAGTCTCAGTCTGAATACAGACTGTGCATTTAGATCTCAGCTTTTGGAGTTGTCTCCCTGGCCTGCCAAGGGTACTTTTTTCCCATTAAACCATGTAACCTTGTTTACCACAGTTCTCTGTCTTACATCAGAACTCTTTTTTGCACAGAGCCAAGAACCTATTTTACCTGGCCTGTCAGGTATGCTTTTTTTTTTTTTTTTCATTTTCCACTGTTTTCTGACTTACATCAGAATTCTTTATCTGCACGGAGACAAGAATCTATTTCACCATCTCTGCTAACAATACCACGTCACCAAGGCTCTTTAGGCTTGGGCTTCTAGCTCTGTAAGAGCAACCCGACCCCATGCAGGAGGCCATGGCAACCAATGAAGAGAGCATCTGTGAAAACTCAGCACCAAGACAAACCAGCACTCTGAAGAAGGCCCAAGCAGGAAGACTCTGCCTCCCCCAGCTTCCTGCATCTGCCCGTCTACCTGCCACTGCACGCCATGTCTCTGACATCAGGACTCTCACTGGAAGTGGCTGATGGGATTTTTCTTTATGGATCCCATGAATGTGCAGAGCCTGCTCTGCTCATGCCCTGCCAACTCCCAGGGCCCGGCCCCAGTGTGGCTCTCAGACCACCCATGATCCGTGTAGCTCCTTGCCAAACTTTGATCTGCTGCTCAGAGCTGCAAGTCCTGGAGGAAGTCACCAGCCCAACAGCCAGTACCTGAGAGTTGCAGTTTGATCTCAGCGCCCCACTCTGGCATCATATGAGATTACTAGGGCGACTCTGGGAGTTGAGTGGGCTCCACTTCTGCCATCCATAGCAGGTCCTCCAAATCAATTGATCCTGGGTTTTTACCTGTTCCCATGGGCGGTGCTCCTGAGACTAGTTCCTGTGCCCACAGGGTTCCGTTGTGCTTCCAGGGTTGGGACCCCTGCATGCTGGTGGGGAGCTGCCCCCCACCATGGAGCAAGTGGTCTACTGGCACCAAGGGAGTTCACTCTACCACCGACACCAGGGGCCCCATACCCCTGAAGACAAAGGAGGTGGAAAACCCCCTGTCTGATCCAGGATGAGCCCCAGAAAAATGTAGTGGGAATGGTGTATGGAGACAAGACACCAAGGCCTCTTAACAAGAAGTAGTCCTTGATTTTGCCAGCATAAGGCCCAGGTGGAAATTCTTATCCAAATTTCTGAGCCCCGAACAAAGAAGGGTTTTCTCTTATATATGGT
Source organism: Sylvilagus floridanus (assembly GCA_949820135.1). NCBI lineage: Eukaryota > Metazoa > Chordata > Mammalia > Lagomorpha > Leporidae > Sylvilagus > Sylvilagus floridanus. The sequence goes on from OX463223.1 coordinate 87,232,402, forward strand.
TTTAGCCTCTTTGTCTCCTGTGCATGGTTACCTGTATATATTTGATTGGATAGTCTAATGTTACATGGCAACCACAGGATTCATAAAATATTGCACATGCAAAGGTAGTTACTGAAGCTAGGAAGCCTTGGAGCCTGGGGCAGATGATGCCAAGCCTTTCAAATGAGTTAACCTGAATAAAGAGGAGAGCTTTTAAGCCCAAGTAGCTGAGCAGACAAGGAATGCCGTGGGAGTCACATCACATTAATAACTGAATTGATGATGGCATTGAAACCTTGCATTTTGTTTCAGTCCAATTATTTCAGTGTCTTTCTTACAGAGCCCAAACCAAAATTTAAGCTTAACCCCATGGGTTCAGTTACATGCTTACAGAGTGGGTACCTCTCACTGTCTTAACTCAGAAGGAAGCTTTCATTTCAAATTCTGTGAGCAAAAATCGGGGGATGTCCTGAAGACCCTATGGAAGCACGCTTCCACTTGTTTTACTTTTCTTCATAAGAGATGATTTTCATTTTCTAGCACACTCTTGGATACTCTGTCAGAACCTAGTGTCATCTTTGTGCTGTTTATAGACACTTTCCACAATAGCATACTTTATGCTTGTCTGTTGCCTGTTCCCATCCCACCTACACCCTACTGACACCTCTGGGTCTTTCATAGGCCACCGTTTACTTAAGATCCCTTACATCTTTGGAAAGTGAGCCTCGGGACCGCTACCCTCCATTTTCTTCCAGACTACTGAAGCTGTCTCATGGAGAGCACTGGGAGGCAACATAACAGAAGGTGGTCGATGTACTGAATTGTAATCACGTTGTATTCCTATCTTCCTAAGTCAGGCAGAGATAGAGGCATTCTATGACAGACGATCTAACAGAGCCAGGGACAGAAATAGCCAAAGACTGCAAAGCTCATTGACAGTCGGTCAGATAGAGATGACACAACGCATAGTGTCAGACATTCAAACAGAAAAGATGGGCATAAAAGGATAGATAGAGCCACACAAAAGAGAAAGACAGACAGGCACAGAAAGAGATGGGCAGAGCCAGTGAGACAGTTACTGACACAGACAGGATTACTGGCACAGACTGATACATACACATAGAAGTGCAGAAAGAGAATGGCAGGTACACATCGAGACAAAAAATGACAGAGAGAGGGGCACAAATGAGCAGAGAGAAAGCATGCACCTGGGCAAGAGAGAAAGTTCAGCTTCAAAGAGAACGATAGAGTGAGGCTGACAGAGAGAGAGTGAGAGCGAGAGAGAGAGAGAGACGGGGATGGAGACAGAGACAGAGACAGAGACAGAGATGGAGCCAGACAGACACAGATTAAGAGAGATAGCCAGGAAGAAAAAAGTGAAAAAAGATTGATAAAGAGACAAAGACAGACAAAGGTAGAGACAAAGACATATAGAAAGGTAGAAAAAGGGTACCAAAAGAGGAAGACAGGTAATAGAGACAAGAAGAGATAGGGAGTAACAGAGACAACAAGTCAAACACGTAGATAGGAAAAGACAGAGAGAACCCCTGCCCTTCTCTTGTTAAGGCTCGCATTGTGTACTACAGAGGTACATCTCCTTTGGGATGGCAAGGGCTTTGGCATTTAGTCTGTTGTCATGTAGCTTGACGGTTTTGTATAGCTTTACCACAACTCTACATCTTGTTCTGCTTCCCCATTTCTCCACCGAGAGGCTGTGAAACAATGTAAATGTTAATGTGGGAGGCTTCCCCCCTCAGCTTCAGCAGTCAAAACAAAACAAAACAAAACAAAACAAAACAGCCTTAAAATGAAAACATAGACTGACATTGGATAAACGGCCCAAGCTGGTAAATGGCAACAACCAGGATTTGTGAGGATTTAGATGAGTTGTAGTTCAGGGGTGGCTGCTTGGCATAGTGGTTAAGATGCTGCTTGGGATGTCTGCTTCCCACATTGGAGTGCCTGGGTTCTAGTGCTGGCCCTGCTCCAAATTCCAGCTTCCTACTAATGTGCACCCTGGGAGGCAGCAGGTGATAGCTCAAGCAGTTAGGTTCTTGCTACCCACGTGTGAGGCACACATTCAGTTCCTGGCTCCTGGCTTCCCCTTGGACCAACCACTGGTGCCACAGGCATTTGAGGAGTGAACCAGGGGATGGGACATGCTGTGTCTCTCTCAGGCTCTTTCAAATAAATTAAATAAGCAAAGATGCTTTAAGTGAGTTTATTTCAGCTGTTAACATTTTACATTACAAAACTCCTTTCTACGACAAACAGCAAAAACCAACTGAAAGACGTCAAATTAGTCGCATTGCAAAACAGAAGCAGAACTCTCAACGTGCATTTCTAGCTCACTAGTCTCTGAATTTCCAGAGGGAGAATACCCCTTTTGTGATTAACCAGAATCCTGGCATTCAGCTCAGGAACAAGTGATTTGAAATTTCTTAGAAAGTTCATGTAAAGGAATTAAATCGTCGAAACACAAGTACTTTGACCATTATATTGAATCATTCCTTCCTCTTTCCCAAACGTAAATAATTGAAAAAACAAAATGACATTTGTTGTTTGTAGTGGGTTAGTCAGTACAGTGAAGTGGGTGGCTGTGGAGGCACGGGGGAGTTTGCAAAATTAAGGACAACCATCAAAGTGTACAGCACTGGCACCTTCAAGAGCCATTTCGTACCACTACAATGAAATTATTACTCCAACCTTACCATGCAGGTTTGGGTTGGCAAAGCCTGTCAAATTTCCTTAAGGGGGGAAAATGCAACATATACAGGGTGAAATGTACTGCCTTCACTGGCTGACAAAGGATAAAGTTTAACTGGGATGAGGAATACAAACCCACACAGAAAATCCTTGTTTTAACTATATACAGCTATATAAAAAAGTCTATGGATTAAAACAATTTATTTGCTTATCCTGAATAAGTCTTTTTCACTCTTTCCACATATGTATTACTACTTTTGTGGATGCCAAAACAGTGTTCGAGTTTTCACATTCTTTAACCTCAGAAATCACTCAATTGAAATGAGAACAAGTAGGGATTTGGGGGGGGAGTGAGGTGGCGGCAGTTGACAAATCAGCAGTAGTCAGGGCCTAGCGTTGTGGGGTAACAAGGAAAGCCACTGCCTGCAATGCCAGCATCACATATGGGTGCCGGTTTGTGTCCTGGTTAATCCACTCCGATCCACCTCCCTGCTAATGCAACTGGCAAAGAAGCAAATGAGGGCTCAAGTGTTTGGCCCCTGCCACCCAAGTGGGGGACCCAGATGAAGCTTAAGGCTCCTGACTTTTTTCTGGCCAAATGCTGGGCATTGCACCCATCTGGCAAGTGAACCAATGAATGGAAGATCTCTCTCTCTCTCTCTCTCTCTCTCTTAGTCCCTGCCTCCCTCTCTCTTCTCCAGCTCTCCCTCGTTTTCTCTGTCTCTCTGTGTAATTCTTTCAAAATAAATAAATAAACCTTTGAAAAATATTAGCAGTAAGCAGATAGCAACATATCCAAGTTACAATTAGCACTGTCTCTCCTTTTTGGACAAAAGTATCTACTATATCTACTTTAACCCTTGTGGATTACCAGCTTGTAATTCTCATCCCTTGATGTCTTTTCCAGGTGCCAAGGAATTCCCATTATTGTCCAGAATCACTCCATTCCAGAGGATAGGTTACCAGTACTGCTCTTAAGCAGGAGGTAGTCTTCCAAATACAATTCAAACTAAAAACATTTCTGCAGAGTAAATGCCATCAGCTTGCCTGAATAGCACTTCTGGGTGCATATGCAATACATACTGTATGTCACAGACAAAAAATATATTCAGCAACGGAATAGCCCCAGAGAATCAAACTACTTCCTCCCACCTCACTCTCAATAGAGGGTGCTGAAACTTTGAAATGTCATTCTGGGGTAAAATTCTAGGAAATTAAATTTTTTAAATTGTTTTTTTAATACTTGATTCTGGCCCTCAGAGGAGGCATTCAATAATGCAACTGATTCTAGTAATCCAGATTGAAGTAGGAGATAACCCTTGCTTCAGCCATTCAGTATCTAATGATGATAATGAAAATACCGTAAAAAACTGCGGTTTTTTGGCATATGTGAGAAAATCTTTTATAGAGAGATCCTAGATTTTGAGGAATGGAAATATGTAGGCAAGAAAAAAATGCTGTATGTAAATATTTGAGAAGTACAAATAGAAGGAAAGGAAAAAAAAATGCTTAAGGCTACCAGATATTCTGGAGATTTAAGATATTCCCTATAGTTAAAGGTTTGTGAGCATGAGAATGCAAGCTTGAGTACCAAAGCAATAGATTTCTACATAACATAGTTAAAAACGGTTCTACATACTCAAAGCTTATTCTGCAGGAAAGAAAATTAAAAATCAAGCCAAGACTGAGGTAAAATAAACGTGTTTACCAGGTAAAACTCCCTCACTGATACCAGCGTTGAAATAGTCTGAACAGTTAATAAGGGAAATAAGGATGTATAGAAGACAAATATGTAATGCCTCAAAATGTTTTACATGGGGATGTGATAGTTGTATCAGTCGAGGTAATAGAAGAAATTCAAGCAAAATTGTCATAACTTCCTGAGCAGCACAGTTAGAGAGAAAGGTGCACTCAATTGTCCTCCCAGGTAGGGGTCGCAATTGTACCTCAAGGGTAAAGATGGAGCCCCGTGTGGCTTCGCTTAACGTGCATAACGACGTCGGGAGAGACGTATTTTGTTCCCAGCAGCACTCGGGGCAGAGCTTCTCACAGAGCTTCTCTCTGTGGAAGGTTCGCCTGATACCTGTTACCTCCGTGCCCTTGAGGTAACAGACCATGGGAGCCCTGAGCAGTCGGTTCCTGCGGCGCCAGGGAGTTCGTGCTCCAGAGGAACCAGGTGCCGCTAGGGAACAGGCGGAGGTGTCTGGGGAGGCGGAAGTGGTAGTGGAGAGAGAGGAAGGGCGTGAAGAGAACAGACCCACTACCAGTCAGGGCGGCCGCAAGCGGAGGGCCAGTCCTGGCGGGCCACTGACAAAAACCCTCCCTGGGAAGCGTGCCAAAGACAAATCCTTGTCCGTTTATGAGGCACTCTTCCTGAGGGGTGAAGACAGTGACGTACAGATCCGGGCATTGGGGGAGGAATGGAACTTGCACAGAGTCTACCTTTGCCAGTCAGGGTACTTTGCGAGCATGTTCAGCGGTGCCTGGCGGGAGACAAACATGGATACGATAGAGCTACAGATGCCTGACGAGAACATTGATAGTGAAGCCCTGCATGAGGCTTTGGGCTCTTTATATCGTAATGTAGTTACCATCCCTCCCAGCCGAGTTGTCGCCATGCTGGCCACGGCCAGCATGTTGCAGCTGGATGAGCTAATTCAGCAGTGTGAGGAGGTCATGAAGGAAAGGGTGAGTGCCCAGACCGTGTGCAGCTACTTCTACGCTGCCGACAGCTATGGGCTCCAGAACATCAGGGCCGTGTGCTTCCAGTGGCTGCTGGACAACCTGATGACACATTGTACTGAGGAGCTACTGCGAGAAGTCAGCCTGGATCTCATGAAGGAACTCACCACCTCCTCAGAGCTCTTGGTGATGGAAGTGGAGATGGACGTGTACATCACGCTGAAAAAGTGGATGTTTCTGCATCTGCAGCCCACATGGAAAGGCTCCCGAAAAGCACTGCTGCCTGACGCGGACTCATGCTTTGCCAGGTACAAGAGGGAGGCAGAAGGCGTCCCTTTCCTGGAGAGTGAGCAGGGTAGAGCCTTTGTGCCAGTGTTCCAGCAGCTGCGGCTCGCCTACATAATTTGTGACCTGCCTGCTGCTCGTGTCATCGACCAGGATGCGCTGATTCCTGCCTCATGGTTAACCCCGGTGTACAAGGAGCAATGGCTTGCACTCCTCCGGGCTGAACAGACAAGGGATCTGGGACGCACGGATATCTGCGTGTCAGACCTCCAGGGGAACAGCATGCGGTGCGGGGGACAGCTTCTCAAGGATGAGCAGCATAGCTGGAGGTGGGCTGGCTTCAATTTCGGCTGGGACCTGGTGGTGTGCTATGCCAACAGGCGCATCATTTTCCGGCGCAGTGCACTGAATAAGTCCTGTGGCCTTGGGATCAGCTTACTCTGGCAGAGAAAAGTTGCATTCCGCCTCCGCCTGGCCTCCTTGGACAGAGTTGGCAGAGCCACTTTCAGGAAAGACACAGGATTCCAGATACTTTCCCTTGGAAAGGATGAAGAGTTAGAGGTAGTAAACCTGGAGAACCAAGAAGTGGTCTTCCCCATATATGTGGCCTGTAACTTCTTATACCTCCCCAGAGAGAGAAGCACTGCTCAGAGTGAAGGACCCTGCACAAGCCCAGAGAACTGAGCAACTCTTCCATGGGAACAGGGGTGAATGATGTTCTCCAGATGCTAGCTGCCTCTGTAGACTGATCTGACTGGTCTGTTGTGGGTGATCAACTATGTCAGAGGCTTTGTTGAAGTATAGCCCATAAATTTGAGGTTGTCCATAGCACATATTTCAAAGCCCAGCAAACACCCAGAGAACGCAGTTGAGCTGTTACTGTGGAAAACTATCCTCCTAAGTTACCATACATCAATCACCACATCGTTTATGAGACAACCAAGACTAAGGGACTTTAGAGAGTCACGGTGAGCCTGCCTAATCAACTATGTTAGTCAAACTATTTTATAACATGTATTTACTTTAGTTTGCTTAATTCAATGTTGAGAAACTATTTTGGATATTCTTTGAGTTGTTGTATTTACAGTTTCCCAGTACCATTATTATTACCATTGCCCTTGGTTTCACCCAGTTGTTTTCCCCCTTCACCATATCTTTCAATTGAGTGAATTGCTTAATTTACAGGTTATTCATTTACATGTGTTTAAGAACCATTTAAAAAATTTAATTTCCTAGAATTTTACCCCAGAATGACATTTCAAAGTTTCAGCACCCTCTATTGAGAGTGAGGTGGGAGGAAGTAGTTTGATTCTCTGGGGCTATTCCGTTGCTGAATATATTTTTTGTCTGTGACATACAGTATGTATTGCATATGCACCCAGAAGTGCTATTCAGGCAAGCTGATGGCATTTACTCTGCAGAAATGTTTTTAGTTTGAATTGTATTTGGAAGACTACCTCCTGCTTAAGAGCAGTACTGGTAACCTATCCTCTGGAATGGAGTGATTCTGGACAATAATGGGAATTCCTTGGCACCTGGAAAAGACATCAAGGGATGAGAATTACAAGCTGGTAATCCACAAGGGTTAAAGTAGATATAGTAGATACTTTTGTCCAAAAAGGAGAGACAGTGCTAATTGTAACTTGGATATGTTGCTATCTGCTTACTGCTAATATTTTTCAAAGGTTTATTTATTTATTTTGAAAGAATTACACAGAGAGACAGAGAAAACGAGGGAGAGCTGGAGAAGAGAGAGGGAGGCAGGGACTAAGAGAGAGAGAGAGAGAGAGAGAGAGATCTTCCATTCATTGGTTCACTTGCCAGATGGGTGCAATGCCCAGCATTTGGCCAGAAAAAAGTCAGGAGCCTTAAGCTTCATCTGGGTCCCCCACTTGGGTGGCAGGGGCCAAACACTTGAGCCCTCATTTGCTTCTTTGCCAGTTGCATTAGCAGGGAGGTGGATCGGAGTGGATTAACCAGGACACAAACCGGCACCCATATGTGATGCTGGCATTGCAGGCAGTGGCTTTCCTTGTTACCCCACAACGCTAGGCCCTGACTACTGCTGATTTGTCAACTGCCGCCACCTCACTCCCCCCCCAAATCCCTACTTGTTCTCATTTCAATTGAGTGATTTCTGAGGTTAAAGAATGTGAAAACTCGAACACTGTTTTGGCATCCACAAAAGTAGTAATACATATGTGGAAAGAGTGAAAAAGACTTATTCAGGATAAGCAAATAAATTGTTTTAATCCATAGACTTTTTTATATAGCTGTATATAGTTAAAACAAGGATTTTCTGTGTGGGTTTGTATTCCTCATCCCAGTTAAACTTTATCCTTTGTCAGCCAGTGAAGGCAGTACATTTCACCCTGTATATGTTGCATTTTCCCCCCTTAAGGAAATTTGACAGGCTTTGCCAACCCAAACCTGCATGGTAAGGTTGGAGTAATAATTTCATTGTAGTGGTACGAAATGGCTCTTGAAGGTGCCAGTGCTGTACACTTTGATGGTTGTCCTTAATTTTGCAAACTCCCCCGTGCCTCCACAGCCACCCACTTCACTGTACTGACTAACCCACTACAAACAACAAATGTCATTTTGTTTTTTCAATTATTTACGTTTGGGAAAGAGGAAGGAATGATTCAATATAATGGTCAAAGTACTTGTGTTTCGACGATTTAATTCCTTTACATGAACTTTCTAAGAAATTTCAAATCACTTGTTCCTGAGCTGAATGCCAGGATTCTGGTTAATCACAAAAGGGGTATTCTCCCTCTGGAAATTCAGAGACTAGTGAGCTAGAAATGCACGTTGAGAGTTCTGCTTCTGTTTTGCAATGCGACTAATTTGACGTCTTTCAGTTGGTTTTTGCTGTTTGTCGTAGAAAGGAGTTTTGTAATGTAAAATGTTAACAGCTGAAATAAACTCACTTAAAGCATCTTTGCTTATTTAATTTATTTGAAAGAGCCTGAGAGAGACACAGCATGTCCCATCCCCTGGTTCACTCCTCAAATGCCTGTGGCACCAGTGGTTGGTCCAAGGGGAAGCCAGGAGCCAGGAACTGAATGTGTGCCTCACACGTGGGTAGCAAGAACCTAACTGCTTGAGCTATCACCTGCTGCCTCCCAGGGTGCACATTAGTAGGAAGCTGGAATTTGGAGCAGGGCCAGCACTAGAACCCAGGCACTCCAATGTGGGAAGCAGACATCCCAAGCAGCATCTTAACCACTATGCCAAGCAGCCACCCCTGAACTACAACTCATCTAAATCCTCACAAATCCTGGTTGTTGCCATTTACCAGCTTGGGCCGTTTATCCAATGTCAGTCTATGTTTTCATTTTAAGGCTGTTTTGTTTTGTTTTGTTTTGTTTTGTTTTGACTGCTGAAGCTGAGGGGGGAAGCCTCCCACATTAACATTTACATTGTTTCACAGCCTCTCGGTGGAGAAATGGGGAAGCAGAACAAGATGTAGAGTTGTGGTAAAGCTATACAAAACCGTCAAGCTACATGACAACAGACTAAATGCCAAAGCCCTTGCCATCCCAAAGGAGATGTACCTCTGTAGTACACAATGCGAGCCTTAACAAGAGAAGGGCAGGGGTTCTCTCTGTCTTTTCCTATCTACGTGTTTGACTTGTTGTCTCTGTTACTCCCTATCTCTTCTTGTCTCTATTACCTGTCTTCCTCTTTTGGTACCCTTTTTCTACCTTTCTATATGTCTTTGTCTCTACCTTTGTCTGTCTTTGTCTCTTTATCAATCTTTTTTCACTTTTTTCTTCCTGGCTATCTCTCTTAATCTGTGTCTGTCTGGCTCCATCTCTGTCTCTGTCTCTGTCTCTGTCTCCATCCCCGTCTCTCTCTCTCTCTCGCTCTCACTCTCTCTCTGTCAGCCTCACTCTATCGTTCTCTTTGAAGCTGAACTTTCTCTCTTGCCCAGGTGCATGCTTTCTCTCTGCTCATTTGTGCCCCTCTCTCTGTCATTTTTTGTCTCGATGTGTACCTGCCATTCTCTTTCTGCACTTCTATGTGTATGTATCAGTCTGTGCCAGTAATCCTGTCTGTGTCAGTAACTGTCTCACTGGCTCTGCCCATCTCTTTCTGTGCCTGTCTGTCTTTCTCTTTTGTGTGGCTCTATCTATCCTTTTATGCCCATCTTTTCTGTTTGAATGTCTGACACTATGCGTTGTGTCATCTCTATCTGACCGACTGTCAATGAGCTTTGCAGTCTTTGGCTATTTCTGTCCCTGGCTCTGTTAGATCGTCTGTCATAGAATGCCTCTATCTCTGCCTGACTTAGGAAGATAGGAATACAACGTGATTACAATTCAGTACATCGACCACCTTCTGTTATGTTGCCTCCCAGTGCTCTCCATGAGACAGCTTCAGTAGTCTGGAAGAAAATGGAGGGTAGCGGTCCCGAGGCTCACTTTCCAAAGATGTAAGGGATCTTAAGTAAACGGTGGCCTATGAAAGACCCAGAGGTGTCAGTAGGGTGTAGGTGGGATGGGAACAGGCAACAGACAAGCATAAAGTATGCTATTGTGGAAAGTGTCTATAAACAGCACAAAGATGACACTAGGTTCTGACAGAGTATCCAAGAGTGTGCTAGAAAATGAAAATCATCTCTTATGAAGAAAAGTAAAACAAGTGGAAGCGTGCTTCCATAGGGTCTTCAGGACATCCCCCGATTTTTGCTCACAGAATTTGAAATGAAAGCTTCCTTCTGAGTTAAGACAGTGAGAGGTACCCACTCTGTAAGCATGTAACTGAACCCATGGGGTTAAGCTTAAATTTTGGTTTGGGCTCTGTAAGAAAGACACTGAAATAATTGGACTGAAACAAAATGCAAGGTTTCAATGCCATCATCAATTCAGTTATTAATGTGATGTGACTCCCACGGCATTCCTTGTCTGCTCAGCTACTTGGGCTTAAAAGCTCTCCTCTTTATTCAGGTTAACTCATTTGAAAGGCTTGGCATCATCTGCCCCAGGCTCCAAGGCTTCCTAGCTTCAGTAACTACCTTTGCATGTGCAATATTTTATGAATCCTGTGGTTGCCATGTAACATTAGACTATCCAATCAAATATATACAGGTAACCATGCACAGGAGACAAAGAGGCTAAAACCATATATAAGAGAAAACCCTTCTTTGTTCGGGGCTCAGAAATTTGGATAAGAATTTCCACCTGGGCCTTATGCTGGCAAAATCAAGGACTACTTCTTGTTAAGAGGCCTTGGTGTCTTGTCTCCATACACCATTCCCACTACATTTTTCTGGGGCTCATCCTGGATCAGACAGGGGGTTTTCCACCTCCTTTGTCTTCAGGGGTATGGGGCCCCTGGTGTCGGTGGTAGAGTGAACTCCCTTGGTGCCAGTAGACCACTTGCTCCATGGTGGGGGGCAGCTCCCCACCAGCATGCAGGGGTCCCAACCCTGGAAGCACAACGGAACCCTGTGGGCACAGGAACTAGTCTCAGGAGCACCGCCCATGGGAACAGGTAAAAACCCAGGATCAATTGATTTGGAGGACCTGCTATGGATGGCAGAAGTGGAGCCCACTCAACTCCCAGAGTCGCCCTAGTAATCTCATATGATGCCAGAGTGGGGCGCTGAGATCAAACTGCAACTCTCAGGTACTGGCTGTTGGGCTGGTGACTTCCTCCAGGACTTGCAGCTCTGAGCAGCAGATCAAAGTTTGGCAAGGAGCTACACGGATCATGGGTGGTCTGAGAGCCACACTGGGGCCGGGCCCTGGGAGTTGGCAGGGCATGAGCAGAGCAGGCTCTGCACATTCATGGGATCCATAAAGAAAAATCCCATCAGCCACTTCCAGTGAGAGTCCTGATGTCAGAGACATGGCGTGCAGTGGCAGGTAGACGGGCAGATGCAGGAAGCTGGGGGAGGCAGAGTCTTCCTGCTTGGGCCTTCTTCAGAGTGCTGGTTTGTCTTGGTGCTGAGTTTTCACAGATGCTCTCTTCATTGGTTGCCATGGCCTCCTGCATGGGGTCGGGTTGCTCTTACAGAGCTAGAAGCCCAAGCCTAAAGAGCCTTGGTGACGTGGTATTGTTAGCAGAGATGGTGAAATAGATTCTTGTCTCCGTGCAGATAAAGAATTCTGATGTAAGTCAGAAAACAGTGGAAAATGAAAAAAAAAAAAAAAAGCATACCTGACAGGCCAGGTAAAATAGGTTCTTGGCTCTGTGCAAAAAAGAGTTCTGATGTAAGACAGAGAACTGTGGTAAACAAGGTTACATGGTTTAATGGGAAAAAAGTACCCTTGGCAGGCCAGGGAGACAACTCCAAAAGCTGAGATCTAAATGCACAGTCTGTATTCAGACTGAGACTTAAAAGGAATGGAGTCTGGTTCTTCCTGTTGTTTCTGCTTCCTCTCCTCCCTTTCCTCTGAGACAAAGGGTTTACTGAGTGTAAATTAAGTTAAATTACCTATAAAATAGTAAAGGAACTATCTTGACTCAAATGACTCTCTGACCTTGGGACTTCTTGTTGGACCCATAATAAACATGGTATGAAATTAACATCATTTTTTTCATGACCTAAAATCCATCATCAGGTTATAAAACCAAGCTTCTGTTGTGTTTGTGCGAGGGCTTGGAGGGTTAAACCCCACTCCCCTACCCTCTGGCTGTAGTTTCTTAAAAAAAAAAAAAAAAGAGGCAGTTTAAACATTATTCTCTCCTCTCTTTGGTTTGTGGTGTGTTAACTCCATATCTTCACTGGGAATGGAGGAGGAATGTCACCTGTCTCAGCCTGGGGCAGTGATACTTAGAAATCTTTCAAATGTAAGTTAACAATTTCCTGTGGGCTTCTCACCCATGTGGCATACTGGCCGTTAGCCCGCAGTCACACCTGGGGGCCTGTCTTGCAGCTGCCTGAACGTATGTTTGTTTTAGAGATGGTCCCAGGTATCTGAATGTTGACTAGGTGTCAGCGTAAGGTGTTTTTAGGTGACAAATTAGGCTCAAATGCATTCTAAAATCTAAAGAGGTGTGCTCGTAATAACCTTACACATAAAAATGCCAGGGTAAAATGACTCTTGCAGTAATTTGGTACAGCTGTGACTGGATAATATAAATCTAAAATAAACTGCCATAAACAAAAGCGTTGTGTTTTATAGCAACACTGCTTGTCTTCCTGAGACTAAATAAAATATTTCCATTTAATAGATCTCAGGTTAATACCAGTGATTTCCAGGTAGAGTTGATTTATAAAAAATAAAGTAAAATTCCATACAAATGTAATATAATCTTAATTAAGATAGGGAATGAGATAATAACAACATCTTTATTCATCTGTGTCTAATTGCTAAATTAAATTGGGTAAAGGTAAATGAGATAAATGTGTCTAAATGTAAACTTAAATACTCTTGACACCTGATATTCTATAAAAAAATTTGGATTTGTTGACAAATAAGTTTTCATAAACTGTCTGTAAATAAAAATAATTCAAGATTGTTTAGAAGTAAATAAGGTTGAAATTCAGTATGTTCTTTTATTTTAAAAGTGTTGTCTTAAGAGATTTTTAAATGATTATTTCAATGTAAATCAACAATTTCAGCAGGTGGAAAAAAGATCACAAGGATAAAGATGTGTTTCTTAGTGAAAAAGGTTGAGACAGAGATTTTTTAAAATAATATTAATATTAATAATAAAATATTAATATAAATATTAATAATAAAGAAGACATTGGCCGTGGCTCAACAGGCTAATCCTCCGCCTTGCGGCGCCGGCACACCGGGTTCTAGTCCCGGTCGGGACACCGATTCTGCCCCGGTTGCCCCTCTTCCAAGCCAGCCCTCTGCTGTGGCCCGGGAGTGCAGTGGAGGATAGCCCAGGTGCTTGGGCCCTGCACCCCATGGGGAGACCAGGAAAAGCACCTGGCTCCTGGCTCCTGCCATCGGACGATCGCGGTGCGCCGGCTGCAGCGCGCCATCCGCGGCGGCCATTGGAGGGTGAACCAACGGCAAAAGGAAGACCTTTCTCTCTGTCTCTCTCTCTCACTGTCCACTCTGCCTGTCAAAAAAAAAAAAAAGAAGAAGACATGGCTTATTTTTTTTAATTTTTTTTATTTTTTTATAACGCTTTTATTTAAAGAATATAAATTTCCAAAATACAGCTTATAGATTACAATGGCTTCCCCCCCCCATAACTTCCCCCCCACCCTCAACCCTCCCCTTTCCCACTCTCTCTCCCCTTGCTTCACATCAAGATTCATTTTCAATTCTCTTTATATACAGAAGATCAGTTTTCTATATGTTAAGTAAAGATTTCAACAGTTTGCCCTCACATAGCAACACAAAGTGAAAAATACTGTTGGAGTACTAGTTATAGTATTAATTCACAATATATAGCACATTAAGGACAGAGATCCTACATGATATATTTTTTTAAAAATTGATTAATTTTCTAGGCAATTTCCAATTTAACACCAAGATTTTTTTTTTTTTTTTTGCATTACTTTGCCCTAATGGCTAGTTTACTCTAGACTAAAAATGAAAAGATAAAAAAGGTTTAAGTAAGTTGCAAAAGTGTGAGAAAGTCATAGAAGTGTATACAAGAAATACTTCTTTGGATACAGAAGCTACCAATTTATTTTTCTTTGATTGACATAAAATGAAAATCTGATCCTCTGTTAAAGCAATGAGGTTTTTGAAATACATATGTATTAGTAGATATTTTAAAACAGTCTTTTTGTATTCTACTGAGATAACCTTTGTGTTCTCTGTCTCATAAGCTCTAATTGTTTAAAAACAGCTGAGTTTTAGAAGAGTTATGGTTTGTTCAAATATGTACTTATTTTAAAGTATTTGAGTGATAACTTTATAATAGTGATTAAATCTGATCGATATTATGTCACGATGTTGAGGGATCATGTTTCAATCAGATATGTTAAGCCTTGACATCCTTAATGTTCAAAAACTCAGTGTCCCGAATTCTTTGGACGTTGATATTTCCAGTTGGGCCCTTGGCACTGTCAAAGGATATATCTCTCATCTTGTAGAGACACCAACTAATTAGGCTTTGTAGAGTATATTAAAAATACTGCCAAGATGTGAAATGGTACTAAACTTTAAGTTGCGCTAATACAAAACGTAGGGATAACATGTCCAATGTTACAAAAGTCTAATGACCTTGTTATGTTGTTATCAGTCATACAGATTGTTAACCTTTATTAAGGTTATCTTAATAAAAAGGCCCAAAGTCCTAAAAGAGATAGAGATAAATGTTTTATAAAATCCTACAGGTGCCTTCTGAAATACTATGTGGAGTAAGCAGGTGCCTCTTGTCAATTATATTCTCTCTCTCTCCCTCTTTTTTTTTTTTTTTTGACAGGCAGAGTGGACAGTAAGAGAGAGAGACAGAGAGAAAGGTCTTCCTTTTCCATTGATTAACCCCCCAATGGCCGCTGCGGCCGGCAAGCTGCGGCCGGTGCACTGCGCTGATCCGAAGCCAGGATCCAGGTGCTTCTCCTGGTCTCCCATGCGGGTGCAGGGCCCAAGGACTTGGGCCATCCTCCACTGCACTCCCGGGCCACAGCGGAGAGCTGGACTGGAAGAGGAGCAACCGGGACAGAATCTGGCGCACCGACCGGGACTAGAACCCGGTGTGCCGGTGCCGCAGGCAGAAGATTAGCCTATTGAGCCACAGTGCTGGCCTAATTATATTCTCTTAATAAGAGGTTTCAAACCTCCAAAACAATCCCAGACTGCTCATAAAAATCAAAATATTGTCAGTTCTGTGTTTAAATATTTCCTCTTCTAGGTCCCCCCAAAAATTCTTCCATGGCTTCTATTGTATTCAGTACTTTTGGACATCTCTATAAACATAAATACCAAAGTTTAGCGGGCACCGAGGCTCAATAGGGTAATCCTCTGCCTAGCGGCGCTGGCACACTGGGTTCTAGTCCCGGTCGGGGCGCTGGATTCTGTCCCGGTTGCCCCTCTTCCAGGCCAGCTCTCTGCTATGGCCCGGGAGTGCAGTGGAGGCTGGCCCAAGTGCTTGGGCCCGGCACCCCATGGGAGACCAGGATAAGCACCTGGCTCCTGCCTTCGGATTTGTGCGGTGCGCCGGCCGCAGCAGCCGTTGGAGGGTGAATCAATGGCAAAGGAAGACCTTTCTCTCTGTCTCTCTCTCTTTCTCTCACTGTCCACTCTGCCTGTCAAAAAAAAATACCAAAGTTTAACAATAAACTACAGGTTTCAACTAAAAGGCTACGGTTAATTCAGATTACTAAAAAACTAAAGGAAATTCCAATCGATAAGTGGAAATTTTAAAAACAGCTCAATGAACTTTTACTAAAACTGCTTCATTGTTCAGTCTTACAACATATGTTACACATATGTGTGTGTAGGTTGCATGTCTATCTAAAAATTATTAAAAACCTGTTTTGGTTGGCTTGTAGATTAAAAACACTCATATAAGACTGTTAAATTAACACACATTACAGGTGACTTAAATCTCTTAAAAAATAGAATGTTCTAAATTTGTTCATAGAAAAATCTAAAAATGTTTTTTTTTTAAGTCATTGACATGTTTGGGTTTGGGTTTTCCGGTCAAACAAATGTACTTGTGATAGGCATTTGCAATCACAAAGTACAATAGTGATCTAATACTAATACAGTTAAAGGTGTATAATGCAGTGTTCACTGCTCTCTATAAAGGCTGATTTAAAGTTGTTCTCCCTCTCTCTCTTTCTCTCTCTCATACACACACACACACACACACACAAACACACACGCACGCACACACACACACAAACCTTCTGTCTAAACATGCCTGTGACTGCACACTTCCAGCTCAGGCCAGCAAAGATGAAGGATAAAACTGAACACTCCCTTGACTGACATCCTAGAGTATGCCTCTGTGGTCTACTTTAGCCGAGACCAAGAAACATGAGTTAGGCAACAGGAGCAATGTAAAGATAAGCAGCAAGCCAACTAATAGCTGCTTTACACAGTGTCTTGCCATCAAAAAGACCCAATGAGGCCAGTCCACCCCAAATGGCAACAGGTTGCGATATGGAAAGCCAGTAGACTGGGCAAACAGACGTCCTGACAAAAGTCAGCCTCCGCAAAATTCTGTCAAGAGCTGGGAAAGTTGAACTGCCCTAGGACCAAAGTGCTCCCAGGTTAGAACCACAGACCCTGCTGGCCCCAAGCTGAAAAAGACCTTATTCCATCCAGCTTCCAAGATAAACAATGCTGTTGAGGGGAAGGCCTAGGGTCAATAGAAGCAGATCTGTGATCTTCCTTTCATAGATGCTGCCTGTTCTATACTAACCTCCTGTAAGCCAGCTCTTCTCCCAGGCCGGGTAGGTAATAAATCAACGGGGTGCCATCACTAAAGCGGTTCACACCTTTGTTATGATGTCTCTTCCAGTATCCCATGTAAAGAGATAGTTAGGTCTGGGCCTCACATAAACCTGGTCAGGCCTACATGACACTCTCAATGAGAAAACTTCCTCCTGGTTTAGATAATACATTGCTTGGGCACTCTAATAATGATTCAGTCTTTTTGTTTTAGATCCTGTTGTATTTAATTTGCTAGTTAGATCTGTTTACTCCAGACTTACAAAGCGACAAAGGGCATGGGGGGGCACTATTGTGAAAAAAGACATTCAAACAGATAAAAAATAAAAACCTTACTAAATAAGAGACTGTTGCTTTGTCCACCCCTGCTATGGTTAAGGTCGATGAGATAGCTCCCTGGATCCACCACAGCCAAGTAAAACTGGCAGCCCAAACTAGAGTACAGATCAAATCCAACAACACCGTACAAGCTGACCATCTGAAACTGGCGAGCCAGCCCTAAAGAGATCACCAGGGATGGTGGCTGCATAGGAATTCTGGGGGACAAAAGCCTTGCTTCAGTTACTCTGAAAGCTGACTGATTTACTCACATCTTAAGCTTGAGGAATCAGCTGCCTGATAAAATAAATGGGCTGATCCTTTCTTATGTTGCCTCTTTATATTGGTTTCAAAATTGTAATCTAAACACCTGTTGTATATAAATAGATAGTGAAGACAAGAACATAAAAAATTAATGATCAAATACAAAGGCCACCCATATTCCTGTCCAGACCTAGAAAGGTTAAAACTCCAGAGACTTGCTTGGAGGATGGTTTTAAAATTTTAGTGGATTCAGGGGCTGGCACTGTGGTGCAGCGTGTTAACACTCTAGCGCCGGCATCCCATATGAGCGGTGGTTCGAGACCCGGCTGCTCCACTTCCGATCCAGCTCTCTGCTGTGGCCTATGAAAGCGGTAGAGGATGGCCCAAGTCCTTGGGTCCCTTCACCAGCGTGGGAGACCTGGAGGAAGCTCCTGGCTCCTGGCTTCAGATCCGTGCAGCTCCAGCAGTTGCGGCCAACTGGGGAGTGAACCAGCGGATGGAAGACCTCTCTCTCTCTCTCTCTCTGCCTCTCTCTCTGCCTCTCTCTCCCTCTCTCTGCCTCTCTCTCCCTCTCTCTCTTGGCTCCTACTCTCTCTGTGTAACTCTTTCAAATAAATAAATAAATCTTTAAAACAATTTAGTGGATTCAAATCTCTCATAAGTGCTGTGATTATATTGGTAGGGTCTTGCCTGGCTTTTCCTTGTCTTGTGCCCTTGTTTATATAAACTATCTCTAGCTTCATAAAGACCCAGGTCAAAGATAAAATCCCAGATGCACATGTCATAATGCTGTAGAAATGCTTGGATCAGGATGAGAATCTCTGACACAAAAGTATTCTGAGCATGAAAGAGGGGAATGTGGCAGAGGCCTTTGTCTTTTAATTGAACTTGTTTCTGACATGATTAAAGCTGTGGTAGAGGCCTTCCAGAGCTCAGAAGCAGAAAAAGGGAGGAATCTGTCCTGGGAATGAAATGTAATTCTTATCTGCTTGCCTATGAATGCTTCAACTGTAGTTCCTATCTGCTTACATGTAACCATTTCCGGTTCTGCTTGTCAATAAAGAGCAATGATCTTAACCCTTGCCAGAAAGCTTAGGGCTCAGTTTGTGTTTTAAAAAACCATCTTCAGTAACTACCCTCACATGTACAGTATTGTATCAGTCCTGTGGCTGCCATATAACCTTAGGATATCCAATCAGATATATGCAGGTAACCATATAAGGAAGAAAAAGAATTAAAACCAGATATAAGAGAAAATCCTTCTTTGTTTGGGGCTCAGGATTTTGGATAAGAAATTTCACCTGGGCCTTCCACAAGGATAATAAAAGACCACTTCTTGATAAGGGGTCTTGGTGTCTTGTCTCGGTGCACAAATCCTGCTACATCACGTCTTGTGGCAAGTCAAAATACAACATGGCTGGAGGTATATTTGTTAGTTCAAGACGTTTTTAACATAGCTTTTTTTTTTCTACTAGAGAAGTGAAATTCACTTGTATTTAGACAGCAAATGGCAAGTTGATAATAGAAATTATATTTGTGGATGATTTGTTCTAACAGTGCAAGACAACATTTGATTTAGAATTTTTCGCATCAATATTATGATTACTTCCTCAGGTTAGAACTCACGGGTTTGCTTCACTGCATATTGTCACAAAATCCAACTATTGAAGTTGGTTTAAGGCCTAGAGGGGGGATAATATGATATGGTGCAAAGAGTGAAAACAATCTGGGCAAGTTCATCCAAGTTCTGAACGATGCTTAATTCTCTGAGAAGTGTTCATCACCTAAACATAATGTACTGCATTGGTGATATCTGCCAATTACTTAAACACAAACCAAGGCAATATCAAAAATAAGAAACATCGATAACTGATGAATTGAACATTAAACACAGTATCCATGTATTAAAATATCACTCTCTAACCCACAAATACATACAATCATTGTTAATAAAAATTTAAAAATGATAGCACAAAAAGGAAGCATTGTTTTGACATGCATTTAATGCATTCAGAAAAAGAGGGTTACCCTATAATCAAGTTGCTCAGTAGAACTCTTGGGCATAGTAGAGTGATATTAAAGCTGTAAATGGTAAAACTCAAGAAACTAATTGTTTAAAATAAACAACAAACTAGCAGTCTTTGTTATTAGGTGGGAGAAACATATATTGTAGATGGTGCTGAAATCTGGCTTTTTGCTCATGCTTGAAAACAATATGAAGTGACATTTGTCTTCTCTCACTTTATCATGATCTCCGATGAGGTTATCTAATGTTGGTATTCCCCCTCTCACTCACTCTCTCTCTGTGTGTGTGTGTGTGTGTTTTAATGTCCAATGGGAGCATAATATATTCTCATTGTGAGTGCCAGGACAGCATTTGCCATGACTGAGACCTAACTGGAAGCACCAGGCCAGTTCCTAGATGCCAACAGTTTTCTTTTCATTTGTTACTGTAGCCTTTTGGTCAACAATATTGGGCCACAAAATATATATTTTATTATCTAAATTTTAACTGTTCCTCTAATTTTGCTGATCAAAAGTTTATTTAGAAGCTATAGTCTGTGATTGAACATGGATTAGTCTCTCCTGCTCCTTTTGTTGTGGTGTGAATTCTTTGTCTCAGAAAATGAAGCCAGCTGGCTCTGTTTTTAGAGCCATGTGACTTTTGTTAGAGTCAAAGATAGTCAGTTATTCTTCTCTGAAATTTCTGAAAGAAATCTATTTGAGTGCTTCCAGATATTTCTTCCCATGCCCAGGGAAAGAAGAGATGCAGAACATACTTAGTTTCAAATGTCTGAAAGTCCCAAAAAATCACCATGAACGCACAGTACACAGTATCCTGTGATAGATGAATGCTTGTATAAAATATTTATATAAGTCGCTACATGTGAAGTAGTACCCCAGTGTGACACCTTCTGTACTGGGAATATATGTGGATCATTCATCTCAACCAGAGAAAGCCAATTTTGTGTTCCTCAAGATACATATCACTCTTCACTTTTGTAAAGCAGGCTGAATGTCACGAACAAAATGAATACAATAAACGAAGTGAGTATTAGTGCAAGAATGGCCCCAACATCAGTGGCTACTCCTGATTGATTATGCCCTGCTGATAGGATTGCAATGACCTCAGCCAGGGTCTTCTGTCTCTGTGAGAACAAGATTCAGTGCTTATAATTCTGAAGGGTGGGATTAATATGTAAGGAAACAGCCTTCAAAAATAAAATCACTTTCAGGATTCCTTAGAGCAACAGCAGCTTTTTTTTTTTCTTCTGTGATGTCAATGGGGTTAGGTGAAGCTGGTCATATTCAGCATTTGTTTCCCCTTAAGTAACAGAAGCAGATCATACAGGGGTAAATGATAACAGGGTGAAGGTAAGGGTGGATATATTTTTGTTCTGGAAGGTATCACAATAGGGCGTGTAATGATTGAGATAATTCTACTAGATTTAATTTCAGTGTTTTTGTAATATTACTTACTTCAAATTATGTTTTCAGATTTTGCATAATAACATTTTTTTCTCTCATCATAGTGGTCTAGTAAGGATGAAGAAAAAGTATTGAAGTATCAGAAAATCAATCTTATCCTATCATCTTTGAAGGAATCTCCCCACTTCTTTTTTAAAGATTTATTTATTTTACTTGAAAGTCACAGTTACACAGAGAGAGAAGGAGAGGCAGAAGAGAGAGAGAGAGAGAGAGAGAGAGAGAGAGACAGAGAGAGTTCTTCCATCCGCTGGTTCACTCCCAGGATGGCCGCAACAGCCAGAGCTGCACTAATCCGAAGCCAGGAGCCAGGAGCTTTTTCCAGGTCTCCTACGTGGGTGCAGGGGCCCAAGGACTTGGGTCATGCTCCACTGCTTTTCCAGGCCATAGCAGGGGGCTGGATCGGAACTGGAGCAGCCGGTTTTCAAACCGGCACCCATATGGGATGCCGGCACTGCAGGCAGCGGTTTTACCTGCTATGCAGAGTGCCGGCCCCTCCCCACTTCTGAAGTCAGCAGTTCATGGAATATTGCTAAGAATCTTCAGCTGTAAGTTGTCCAGATGGAGTGGGTATACAGTCGACAGGAAGATATGCTGAGAAATATGAATTCAAGGACCAACACCCCCAAGTTTCACTGATGCTAGTTGTTAACAGTACCTGGTAAGATCTTTTTCACCTAGGCTCAAGGGCAGTTTATTCCGATGCCTATTTCAGAAGGCCAAATCTCCAGGTCACAGATCACATAAACACTGCTTAGGTGAGTGTTTTGTAAATGTAGCTCCTATCTGTGTAAAAAATCTGGTAACATCATACGAGTCCTTTAAAGTAATTATAGTGATATCAGTTTGTAAAAGGATAGGATTCCAAATTGGCCGTGAAATTCCTAAATTCATGGGTTGACCTGATATTAGTACACACACGTCCTGTGAGTTCCAGATGAGGTCAACTTTATATACATTGAAACCAGTGGTAATACCTAGGGCCACGGAAGAGTTTCCACATGCTTTTCTAATTTTAGTTTTATAATTTCCTATTCATAATGCATTAAATTTATGTCACAGCGATGGTAAGGCTGCTTCCATCTGATGTAATTTTAGAAGGTTTAGAAAATAACTTGTTTCACTACACATTTTCAAATTGTGCATAATGCTATGCTCCTTTAAAATTATGTCTGTAGTGATGGCTCCTTCCCTTATCCCTAACAGCTTTAATTTGTGTTTTTCTCCTGACCCCATTGTGGGGAATTTATTGAAGCATTTGATTGATTCATCTTCTTTAAAGACTTCTATGTTATCCTTATATAATTTTGGATAAATATTTGTCCATTCCATTTCCATGCACATAGTCTATTATTCTTATTTGGTATTTTTGTTTTTTAGCTCATAAATTTATAGTCTCATTTACCGATAGAAGCATCTGGTATTATAAATGTCCCTCAAAGTACTACATGTTGTATCACATATGATTTTATAGGTGATAATTTCATAATTCTTTGGTTTCAATATTTCCAATTTCTATTATGATTAATAATTTCAATGCATCACTTGCTGGTCATATTTATCAATTGTTTCAAGTTACACGATTAAGTTTTTCCTTAGGTTATTATTTTCTGACTGAGTTACACTGTGGTCACAGAGTATCATTTGCATCTTAACAACTCTTTGATATTTGCTGACATGTATTTGCGGTCTAGCATATGATCTATTTCTCCATATGTTCCAGCTGTGTTTCCAAAGAATAAATGTGTCCTAGCTGTTAGACCTAATATTTGATGAGAGTGCACTGAATCATGATTTGATTTAATGGTGTTCTTCAAAGCTTCCTTAGCCTTTGCTAATACGTATAGCTTTCTTAACCATCCGTTCCCACTTTGTGGACTTACCAATTTTGGTGAATTTTGATATATGTATATTTTGAGGCTTCATAGTTAATTATACACAGCAATCAGAGATGTTGTCTGTGCACCCTGAGTTCCTTCTTTATCATTTAAGAATTGAAAGCATAATTGTATGCCCACAACTACTTATTGTTGACCCTTCAAGTAATGCTCAAAGAGCATATGGATCCGTACTGAATGTTTCCCACTAACCTCTATCTTTACAGTTGTTTCTGTCATCTTATTCCTGCTCCCTTTTTATTGTGATTTTTTTTCCTGCCAGCTTCACAAGTATTCTCTCTTCCTGTTTCTTATTTTCTCTTATTGGATTGATTGATTGAATTTCTATGGATCAGATTGAGTGTTCTTTATTAACACATTCTCTCTAGTTATTAGGAAGAGGTTTTTTTGAGATTTATGTATTATGTATTTGAAAGCCACAATGACAGAATTTGAGAGAAAGTTGCACGTTGTGCACATGTACACACATACATATATATACATATAAACATGTCATTATATATATATATATATATATATATATGGAGAGAGAGAGAGAGAGAGAGAGAGAGAGAGAGAGAGAGAGAAGGAGAATCCATCCCTTGGTTCACTCCCCAAATGGCCACAGCTGCCAATTCTGGGGCAAACTGAAACTAGGATCCAGGAACTCCAAGCAGGTCCCCCACCTGGGTGGCACGATGCCCAAGTACTTGGTAAGTTTCCTGATGCCTGCTCAGATGCATTAGCAGGGAGCTGTATCAGAAAATTGTGTAGCTAGAACTGCCACTCTAAAATGGGTTGCTGGTGTTGCAAGTGGCAGCTCAAGACACTGTACTATAATGCCAGCCCCTATACCCCATTTCTATTTGTCAAGTCATTTTAACATGCTCTGAACAGTCTCCATGTCAATTGTGATACCGTGAATAAATACTTGTCCAGACGTTGATCTATCCCAACTCAGTGACTCTTAGGGCAGAACTTAATTTTGCAATACAATTTAATGAACATTGGTACAAGGAAGGACTTAAAGCTTTTTGTTTCACCTCAGAGTGGAAGGTTTGTGGTAGAGCTGGGAGTTATCATTTACTGAACAGCATCAATAATCTAAGTACTTTGGGCACATTTTTCTTTCATTTGACCCCCACAAACATCCTGGCGGGTATGCATTTTTGTATCCCCATCTGAAATGAGAACAGAGAGAACCAGTGGTAAAGTAACATTTCCATTATGACATGGCTAAGCAACTGATTTCTGGGTGAGGATGTAAATCGAAGACCCTTTGGCTGCAAATTTCAGGGTCTTTCTCCCACTCTACGTAATTTTCACAGGTATATACCTAAACTGTAGCCACATGTGGCCTCTTAGACACGAACAGTTAAATTTGCGAGGCCTGAGTCACATTCTTTAACACAAGAAAATCAACCACTAAAAGGTGAACTTTTTTATTATTCCATGACTCAATTTTGCCTTTTTTCCACTCAAAACAGCCACTGTCACACAACTGCAGATAATCTATCATTGATGGACCTTTCTCAGAAAAGGAAAAACCATGCTTTATGCCTTTCATGGATCATTATGTCATCTGCCACCATTAAGCCCATGCTGCCTGTCTGCTTGTGACCAATCATTTCTTAGAGGAGCAGAAATGGTCTCCCAGGGGCACAGATAGTGGAGAGATGATAGATATAGATATAGATATAGATATAGATATAGATATATAGATAGATAGATATGATGATATAGATATTACTAAAATATCCATTTCTCCATCCATGTTCTGCCTTCTTCCAAGAAATCCTTTAGTCATTTAACTAATGTCCTTGCTTAGCAACCGTCGTCCACTCCTAACTCCACACCTGCAAATGCTCAACATGTGCACATTCACACTAGGGGCTTAAGGCCTCAGGTTCCATATCTGCAAAATAGGACTGCCTAACTGTTAACACCTGGCAAGTAGTCTCAACATATTGAGAATGTATTTGTAATACTTAATACAAAACATTGGGAAAATAATTGTTTTGTCAAATAATTTTGTGACATTGAAAGCCACAGGCAAAACGCTAGTTTTTGCTGCAAACACCAAACAGAGTTTAGAAAACTCAAGAGGAGAAGTAAATGCTATCATATTTCTATATATTTTTACTCCTTTTTATTGTTCTCTTTGCCTTTCTAGTGCTCACAGAGTCTTTCTTTTGTCATTTGCTATCTGTTTCAGGAACTTATTTAGCTGTGTTCAAAGCAGATCTGTTGGCACCACATTCTCTACTGTCCATCGCCTGACAGTGTATTCATTTGCACTTCATCCCTGAAAAATATTTCCACCACTTGCGGCCTCTGGGGGTGACACTTTTTTTCCCCCTCAGTACTGGTGGAACGTTTTATCCTTTCATTCTGTCTTCCATGCTAGAGAGTAGGGGTGCCTCATGCTTCTCCCCACATGGCCTGCACCACAAAAATTTATGTAGGGTCGGGAGCCTGCTACTCCTGGCTAACTGTGTTTGTTTTCCCTTTTTAAATAAATGTGAATAACTATTGAGACAAAGCTGTTTTCAGAATGGGTCACACAGAAAACACAAATATATAGTATACGCAAGAAACACATTCTGACAAAAGATTTGAAAAGCTTAAGAAATAAATATGCACTGGGGGTGACAGAGACACATAGAAAGCAGGGGGAGCTATATTAACATCATAACATGAGGACAGGAAGTTATATTATTATGTAAGAAGTATAAATCAGTGAAAACTATTTTAACAAATATGTGTATAACTAATAACATGGCCTCCGCATCTTATTTTTTTTTACGCTATAGATTTAGATATATATTGACATCTACACATGAGAGCAAACATGTCATATTTGTCTTTCTGTGGCTGGCTTTTTTCACTAAGCATAAGGGCCTCCATTCCCATCCACTTTGTTGCAAAATGCTAAGATTTCATTCTCTTGTTATGGCTGAGTGTACATATTTCCTGTTGCTGCCTAAAGTACACATTTATCATCTCATGGTTTTGCAGGTCAGGAATTTCATATGGGTCTCTCCAAACTGAAACTGAAGTGTCAGTAGGCTGCAATTCTTTCTGGAGGTTCTAGGAAGAATCCGTTTCCTATTCATTTGGGTTGTTGGCAGCATTAAATTCCTTGCAGCAGCAGGACTTGCTGACTGTGTGTTGAGGGCTATTCTCAGCTTCTAGAGGCTGCCACAGTCCTTCCTTCATAGCTGCCTTTCTCCAAATTCACATCTAACCATGGTGGGTCACGTGCTCCTTGCATCACATCACTTTAACCCAATTTTCTGCTCTCTTCTAATGCCTCTGATAGTTCATGTGATTATGTTGGACCTACCCAAATAATCCAGGAAATTCTTTCTATGGTAAAGTCAAATAATTAGAAACTTTAACTTCATCTCCCATCTTAATTACATTTTACCATACAACATAACATATTCAGAGGTTCTGGGGATTAGGACACGGACAATACAAAGCCATGGTTTTGCCTACCGCAGCAGTGGTATGAGTCGTCATTCTACTAGAACTCTTCTGACACCATCCCAGCAAGGAAGGGTGAGGGTCATCTCATTTTTGCTCTGAGTGAGTGAGTGAATGGACTGGCTTCCAACACAGCTTTGCTTGACATCATCCCAGCAGTGAAGCCAGGTCGAGGCATAGTCGTGGCAACTAGGTGAGGGAAAATCTCTGTGCTCTTCCCCCTGTATTTGTTGCCGGGGGTTGAGGGTAGGTGTGTGGCTACTGTCTCCACTCCTCCCGTGGTGGTTGGCAGGTGTTATCTAAAAAGTTTCTGTTTTTACTAGGATGGCTCTTCCACGGTTCTCAAGCTAAAGAGAAGGATTTTCGAGCATCTCTCCTCGTGTGTGCCCATTGACATTACCACATTACTGATTTTTCCACATCCAAGTCCTGGACATATGATGCGAAAAGCAAATCCCGTGAACTTACTATGCTGTTGCTTCACAGGGCCCGATGTCCCAAACTGGTTGGAATTCTTTTTAGTCTTGCAACCTGTGTGTGTGTTGGTGTGTGTATACATACATGCAAACATATATATATATATATGCATATGTGTATATATGTATGTATGCATATATATATATATATATATATATATATATATATACAAATAGTGGATTTTAGATGGGAAGAATCCAGATAAGTCTGCCTACTCTACCTTGTGCCAGAAATAGAAGTGCACAAAATACTTTAAAATATTTAAGTGCTTATCATAATACATTTTCATTTATAAATTAAATTATAATTGAATTACATTTCATTATTAAAGGTAAACAGCATTTTAAGGTATCATATTTGATGCATCTTCAGTTCTAGCAGCGGAATCAGCGACACACGTTGATTGACAAAACTCAGGAGCAGGCATGAGGGGCACTGTATAATAAGCAGTGGCAAGGAGCACATAAGAACTATTCAGACTGGGTTTAGAGTTCAGAAGCCCCGCTTGCTCACCACTTGTGTGATTTCAGACAAGTCCTCCTGCCCCATCTGAGCCCTTCTGTCTCAAAAAAACAAGCAATCAATAGCTCTCAGAGCATTGACAGGAGAAATAAATGGCATACTCTTACAGGTACAGATGGGATACTCTATGGGATGATCTACTCGTGGAAAGCACTGATCAAATGATGTTTTGTTTCATGCACTTCACAAAACTGCAGAGAATTTTGAAGACAGACTCTGCAGGGGGAGTCTGTCAGAGTTCAGGAAATGGGCGATGATTCCGACTTCTGTGACCTTGGTCTCCACAATGGCACATTTCAGAAACCCAGAAAAAGAGGTCCATAGGGTATTGCAGTCTCTCTCCACCCAGTAGTTAAAGCTATATCCCCTTGCCTCGGGGAAATGAGAGTGCAACCATACAGTTAGTGGAAAGAACTTCTGAGTCAATCTTGGTTCAACTCTTGAGCCTCACTAGGGCTCATCAAACACACCCATCATTTCTCACTTCCTTACTCACTGTGTGCAAGTTGTCGCTTCTATCCTGTATACATCACAGTCTGTAGGTGTCATTCCCTTGCTCCAGCTAACCTACCCGCTAATTTAGAGGACAGAGAACCTCATGGTGAACCACTGTTAACCTGAGAACCTCTTCTGCCTCACTCTCATCTTCAGGAAACACTTTTTCTAGGACAGACATGGAAGTCTCGGTAGGCACGTCACATCTCGAGGCGGACAAGGATATTTTCAGTTACTGTTTCCCAAGAACTTAGAGAATGCCAGCTACTTCCTGAAGTCAAGTCAGCAGAGCTAGCCAAACTTAAAGACTTGTTCCGAGCCTGTCACCTAGCAGCAATAATGCTTTGATGTGCTTTATGAGGTTGGCATGCTATGGGTACAATATCCTTCCAAGATGCCTTGCTCCCTGCAGTCATAATTGGATGCGATTAAGCTTATGGTGCATACTAAGGAACAAATCCATGAGTCAAAAAGAAACTTCTTTTTCTGGCTACTATACTGAGGAGGCTGCTGTCACTCAAGATTGTTTGGATGAACAAATTAAAGACAATCTTGTTACTCTTGATCATTTCCTTGAAACCTTGAGCAAACTACAATTGCAAGCTCCACATTCTGTAAGAATATATTTGGAGAAATCTCGATACGACCCTAAATTAGATGGGTTCTCAATTCACCAACTTGGTTGCTTGGTCTCTCTAATCTCTCTAAAATGGAGCTTGGTGAAGATGTGCACACTCCAGCTCATCACAGTTAAGCTGACTTGGGAACAATACTGGGACATAATCGGTAGGGAAATTTTAACTGGATAGCAGGGGGATGTCCCCAGTGCGTTTTATAAATGCTTGCCACTTGAAATTCATGCTTCTGTGAAAGGAATAAAACTAAGAATTTAAGAGGTTATAAAAAACCCTTCCTTTGCTGGCTTTCCTGTTGCAAATGGGCCCTGTGTTGTGTGTGCATTAGTGCATTCAGTCATATATTTGTCCAACAACTTGCTGAGCACCTAATCTGTGTGCCTCAGATCCTGTGTTGGGAAGTAGAGGTACAGGAGTAAAAGAGGGAGACCAGGTTTACATTCCGGTAGGGGGATATACTAAAACCTAGTCACAGACTGACATCGTGGCTTTGTGGGTAAAGGTGCCGCCTGTGATGCTGGCATAACATATGGGAGCCAGTTCATAGCCCAGCTGCTCCACTTCAAATCTAGCTCCCTTATAATGGCCTGGGAAAACCGCTGGAAGGTGGCCTGAGTGTTTGGGCCCCTGGCGCCCACATGGGAAACCTGAATGAAGCTCCAGGATCCCGGTTTGGCCTGGCCCAGCCCCGACCATTGTGGCCATTAGGGGAGTGATCCAGTGGATGGAAGGTTCTCTCTCTCTCTCTCTCTCTCTCTCTCTCTCTCTCTCTCTTTTTCTCTCTCTGTGTGTGAGTGTGTGTGTGTGTGTGTGCGCACACATGTGTGTGTGTGTATAGCACTGAAAATCACACAAATAAATAAATCTTTATAAATATAAACACTAGGACACTTTCACACAAATGGACAATCACAAATGGGCAATGTGACTAGCAGTGACTAGTTATTGTAGTGAAATTTTCAGAGACCTGTGGTATTTGAGCTTAGTTCAAAATGAGATGCAGGGCAGCAGGGAAGCCTGCTGTAATAATCATTTACCGTGTATGTATGTCATAAGGGTGTGAAGGGGGAATGTTTTCTGAACAGAACAAAAGTCTTGTGTGGCAGCCCCCTAGTAAACAAAAGGGAGAGTGAACAAAAAGGAGATGAGGTCCTGGAGATAGACAGGGATCTGATGGCTGAAAGCTTTGTAAGCCAATTTGGAAGATTGAATTTTATTCGTAGTATAAAGAGAAGCCACTATGGGATTCGAAGTCAGTACGTGAGAGGAAACAACTTGGACTTCGGGGTGGTTACCACACTTGCTTTGTGAACAGCAGAAAGTTGCTGGGTAGAGCAGACACTGCCACTTTCCCTTGCCAAAGGTCGAATACTCGATCCCTATTTATCATTGAAACCCTCAATTTTTGCCAGATACTTTGCTGGCTGGAACAAAATAATACACCCAAAGGTGATAGAGTGATCCTGGGAATGTAGCCTAAGTAGAATTTAGGTAACTGCAATTAGTCCCTATTTTTCCTACTGCCCTACCATTTTCTCCAGGCCTATAGCACTGGTATCGTGGCTGGAGTTCTAGCAGCTGCAACAAACCATGGAGAGACCCTGAGACTTGAAGTCACGTAACTTCAGAATGACTGGCACCTGAGTCCCTGGTGACTACAGGAAGGCCTCATGACCTGCCTTGCACTGGAAAACTCTACACATCTTCTACGTAAGGAAGAAAAATCTCATTTTATGCAAGACATAATTTGAGGATAGAGCCAGCATGATAAGATCAAGGATCAGGTATGATGTGAGTGGCTGTAACACTTAATGAGATAGGGGAGGTTTTGAGACAGAGCACATTTTGAGGAAAATCAAGACTTCAGTTTTGCATTTGTCAATTCTGTGATGCCTAGTAGAAATCCACATGGAAATGTTGAAGAGGTACTTAAAAATTCCTCAGGGCAAAAGTGAGTGGGAGATAGTAATTTAGTAGTGATGAGCATTGTGACAGTGTTTAAGTCACCAGATAGGATGGTATCACCTAGGGAGAATGGAGGAAGAGAAGAGGGCTGGAGTTAGATCCCTAGGAGAGAGTCACATTTAGGTGTTCAGTGTGGGAACACAGACCAGCAAACCTAACTGAGGATGAGGGTCTGAACAGATGGACAGAGAAGGCAGAAACAGCTGTGGCTGAGAGCAGCAAAATTGAGGCCAGAAGCAAGAAGATGGGGGCAAAGAGGCAGACAGAGATGGACAGGGCAGAGATAGAGAAGGGAGGAAACAAGACAGGCAGAAAAAGACAGTCAGAAAGGGTCAGAAGGAGACAGATTAATGGCAGATGAAGAGTGAATGAGAGAGCCATAGGCACAATCCCACGAATGGATTCAATACAGAGGCAGAAAAGACACAGACAGAAACAGAAAAGGACAGAGACAGAGATGAATAGAATGTCAGAGACTGTCAGATAGAGACAGTCAGCCACAGAAGCAAACAGTAAGGGAGAATCAGACAGAAAGACAAAATGCAAGGGGAACATATGGCAAGTCAGACAGAAAGAGAGACAGAGGGGGAGAGAAAAAGAGAGCAAGTGATGGAGACAAATATATAAAAAAGAGGCAGGCAGAGGCGCATAGAAACCAAGGCAGAAAGCAATTCTGGGTCTCTCTGGCTGCCTGTCTCTGTTTGCCTGCTTGCCTCTATCGCTTGCTGCCTTACAGGAGGGAGATTGATCAGAAGGAGTTCAGAATGTGAAGACAGAACACCCAGAGATTATGAGCCCACCAAATACGGAGCAGTAGAGTTTCTCTAATAATGTCAGGTATTGATTCCAAACCATCCAGTCCCAACAGCTTGTATGCTAAGTAGAAACTAAATGAAGAATGTGGGATATTGTGAAATTCTGAGTAGCCCACATTGATCAAGTTTTTTATAGTTAAATGTTGCTCAATCAGTTTTTACCACAGTAATTGGAGGATTGGTGTGTTATAAGGGGCAAGGACATATCCACTAGGGCAGTTGTCCAGGATGTATTTGGCCTTCATTTATAACAAAGGAAAGATGAGCTAAACGTTTTCTTTTGCTTCATAAATTGTAAGATTATTAGGCCTACCAGGAAGGGCGACACTGTTATATAATTACTTTTATTCTAATTTGTTTGGAAAGTTTGTACTTGTCCAATTAACCTCATGGAAGCAAAGTGGTTCTAAGAAATCCAGTTGGGAGATGTACAGACTTTAAACTCCCATCCTGAGTAGCCCCGATGGAATTTGAGGATGCTCCTTAAAAACATCCTTTCTCTTTCTCCTTGCTCCCATTTGCTAAAGGGTTTGAGAAGTAGGCACACGGAGACACAAGAAATTGATTCTTATTTCTTAAAAACTGACTAAATTGTGTGCCTATATCACATATAACATGATATTTTGAAGTGTAATCATATATACACCGTGCAATAAATAAAATCTAGCTAATTAACCCATGCATTATCTTACCCAGTGTTTCGTAGCGAGAACACTTAACACTCATGCTCAGCGTTTTAAAAAGCACAATACATTGTGTTTAACTATGATAGTCAATAGATCTCTTGAACATTATCCTCCTAACCTAAATTTTTGCATCTTCAGACCAACATCACAACAACCACAGCCACCCCCACTACCATGCCTCAGTCCCTTTCTACTCATTGGTTCTCTGAGATAAACCTTTATATATATATGTGTGTGTGTATATATATATATATATATATATATATATATATATATATAAAATCAGAGTGAGATCATGCTGTATTCTTTTTGTATCTGGCTTATTTGACTTTTCATATTGTCCTACACATACAGCCACATGGAAGGATCCCTTTCCTTTTGTGTTTGGATAATATTCCATTTGTGTATATTAACCATATTTTCTTTTTTAAAAGATTTATTTATTTGAAAGGCAGAGTTACACAAAGCCAGAGGGTGGGGAGGGGAGAGACAGAGAGAGAGAGAGAGAGAGAGAGAGAGAGAGAGATCGTCCATCTGCTGGTTCACTCCTCAGAATGCTCCAATGGTTGGAGCTGCACCAATCTGAAGCCAAGAGTCAGGAGTTTCTTTCAAGTCTCCCATGCAGGTGCAGGGACTCAAGGAGTTAAGCCATCTTCTACTGCTTTCCCGGGACATAGCAGAGAGCTGGCTCTGAAGTGGAGCACTGAGACTCGAACCAGCACACATATGGGATGCTGGCACGGCAAGCAGTAGCCTTACCCGCTATGCCACATTACCAGCCCCACCATATTTTCTTTATATGTTCCTGCCTTGATGACTACTTTGGTCAATTACATATCTAGGCTGTTGTGAACAGTGCTACAATCAAAGTGGGACTGCAGATGTCTCCTTAACTTACTGATTTCATTTCTTTTGGATATATTCCCCTTAGCGGGATTCCTGGATCCTTTCATAGTTCTTTTTCTAAATTTTTTGAGGAAGTCCCATGTTATTCTCTCAATGTCTGTGCTAATTTACATTGCCACCAATAGTGTGCACTTTTTACCACATCACTTTTTGCCATATTCTTTCCAATGTTGTTTTTTGTTTTGTTTTGTTTTGTTTGTTTTTTGTGGGCTGTGCATCTTTCTGATTACAGCCATTTTAATAGGTGTAAAATGGTTTTCCATTTGGGTTTTAATTTGCACTTCCTTGAAGATTAGTAACGCTGCACATACTTTTGATATACCTGCTGGCCATTTACGTGTCTTATTTTTTGAAATGTTTATTCAAGTGACTTGCCCTTTTGGAAAGCCAGAATATTTGAGTTTGCAAATATTCTCTCCCATTCTGTGCCTTGCCTTTTCACTCTGTTGATTGTTTCCCTTACTGTGCAGAAGCATTTTCATTTGATGGAATCCCATTCCCATTTGCCTAGGTTTTGCTTTTGTTGCCCGGGCTTTTGGAATCATATTACAAAAAATCATTTCCCGGACCTGTATCATGAAAACTTTTCCTTAGTTTTTGGTTCGGTTATATGTTTCTTTGCTTGTAACTTCAGTGTAGACATAGTTGTGTTTTTTGTTTTGTTTTGTTTTGTTTTAGTCTTTAATGTGTTTGGGGCTGACTTTTTTATAGTACGACATAAGGATTTATTTTTAATCCTCTCTGGGTGGACATAGAATTTTCATTACATCACTTATGGAAGAGAACATCCTTTCCATCATGAGTTCCTGGTACCTTTGTCCAAAAATCACTTGGAGGTAAATGAGTGGATTTACTTCCGGGATCGCTATTCTGTCCCAATGGTCTGTGCATCAGTTTTTGTTGTTGTTGTTGTTTTTCCTGTAATTTTCATACTGATTTTTATTATGGCTTTGTAGTATTTTTTGAAATTTGGCAATATAATGCCTTCAGCTTTGTTCTTTTAATTCAAGATACTCTTGAGTCTTGAAGGTCTTTTGTTGGTTCCCTATGAAACTTAGGATTTCTTTTCTAGTTCTGTGAACAATATCATTGGTATGATGATAGGGGATCCATTGGATATGTAGATGGATTTGAGTAGCATGGACCATTTAACTAGGTAAATGCTTCCAATCCATGAACACGTGGTTTCTTGCATTTATTTGTGCATGATAGTTTTTTTTTTGCTTCAGCATCAGAGTTTGTATTTTAGATTTAGAAATCTTTTATGTATGTGGTACAGTGATATTCCAAAAATTTTATTTTACTGTAGCTATTTCAAATGTCATTGTTTTAACGATCTAGTACTCGCGTGGTTAATGGTTAGTGCTTAGAAACACTGTTGATTTTTGTGTGTTGATTTGTAGTCTGAGACTTTAACAAATTCAAATTCATTTATTAGTTCTAACAGTTTTTTTGTTGGAATTATTATGATTTTTCAACATATGAGGCCCTTTATTTATCTTATAGGTGTTTTTTCAATAAAGAAAAATATAGCAAATTAACATTGCCTATCTTTACCTATTGTGCAACAGAACCCCAGAACTTCTTCCTCTTATCTAACTATTATCCAGTACCCGTCGGTAAACATTTCCTGGTAACTCCCTCTCTATGTCAATCCCCATTCTCTGGTAACTATATTATTATAATATAATATACTGTAAAATACTATATTATAATATAATGTATTATATATTCATGTGTATTTTATTTTTATTTCTCTTATATATTACCTGGATTGTGTTGAGGAATGTTCCTTCTATAAACAATTTGCTTAAGGTTTTTATCAGGAAAGATTGTTGTGTTTTATAATATGCTTTCTCTTGCATCCATTGACATAATCCTATGGTTTTTATTCTTCAATTTGTTTACGTGATAAATCACATTTCTGGATTTGCTCTTGTTGAACCATCCAGGAATAAATCCCACTTGGTCCGGGTGAACGATCCTTCTGAATGTGTTGTGGGATTTTATTAGCTAGTATCCTGTTGATATTTGCAGCAGTGTTCACTCATCAGTGATAGTTGTCTATACTTCTATTTCTTTGTTGTATCTTTGATCTGGTTGTGGCATTAAGATGATGTTGGCTTCCTAAAAGATTTCGGGAGCATTCCGTCCCTGTCAATTGTTCTGAATACTTGGAGAAGAATTTGAACCAGTTCTTTAGAAGTCTGGTACAATTCAGCAGAGAAGCCATTCGATCCTGGGATTTTCTTTGCTTGGAGGGTCTTCATTACTGATTAAATCTCCATCTTGGTTATTGTTCTGTTTAGGTTCTCAAGGTCTTCATGCCTCTGCTTGGTCGGATTGTATGATTCAGTAATCTATCCATTCATTCTGGATTTCCCAATTTTTTGACATAGAGCTCTGTGTGGTAATTCCTGATTGTTCTTTTTACTTTCGTGGTATCTGTTGTCCCTTCTCCTATTCCTTCTCTGATTTTATTGATTTGTGTCTTCTTCTTCTTTTCCTGCTTAGTTGGGCCAATGGAAAATCAGTTTTGTTTATTTTTTTCAAACAACACCTCTTCATTTCTCTGAAGTTTTGTATTGCTTATTTGGTTTCAGTTTTGTTTCAGTTTTCTTTATTTTTAATTAATTCTTTCCTCCTACTATTGTTGGGTTTCATTTGTTGTTTTTCGGGGTCCTTGAGATGCATTGAAAGCTCATTTATTTGATGCCTTTCCAGTTGCCTGATATGGACACTAATGGCTATAAACTGCTGCCTTACCACTGTTTTTGCTGTATCTCATACGTTTGCCTGTGTTGCATTGTTAGCTTCGTTGATTTCATACAGTTTTTTTTTTTATCTCGCTTTGATTTCTTCTATCACCCCTATCACACTCTGTTCATTCAGGGATGTGATGCTCAGTCTCCATGCATCTGCTTGTTTTCTAGATTTTCCTGGGTTGTTAATTCAAAGCGTCTTTCCTTTGTGGTCAGAAAAGACACATGGTGTGATTTCGATTTTTTTTTTTAATTTACTGAAACCTGCTTATTGTCTATACTAGGGCGATTTCCATGCCCTGATGAAAAGAAAGTATTCGTCAACTGTGGGATGAGATGTTGTGTAGATGTCAGGTCCATTTGGTCCATAGTGTGGATTAGTCCTGCTGTTTCTTTGTTGGTTTTCTGTCTGGTTGATCTGACCCTTGACGAAAGTGAGGTGTTAAATTCCCCCATTACTATTTTATTGGAGCCTTTGTCTTCCTTTAGATCCAATAACATTTGTTTTACATAGGCCAGCGCCCTGGCATTGGATGCATATACATATATTATAGTCACATCTCCCTGTTTAATTGATCCCTTAATTGTTATATAATGCCAGCCTTTGCCTCTGTTAACACTATTGTTTATTTTAGATTTTGTTAGTACTTTTACTAGGAGTTATTCAACCTTCACATTCCTTCCTAATGATGACTATCTTTCTGTGTCTCTGTGTGTAACACATCCCAAAGCTTCATTAGTAAGGCTGGGCAAGTAGTGACACATTCTTTCAATTTCTGCTTGTTGTGGAAGATCCTTATTTCACTTTTATTCATAAATGAGAGCTATGCAGGGTACAGTGTTCTGGGTTGACAAGTTTTCTCCTTTATGACTTGGGCTATATCTCTCCATTCTCTCTTAGTCTGTAGGGTTTTTGATGAGAAATCAGCTGTCAGTCTATTTGGAGATCCTCTGAAAGTTTGACTACAATGAGTCACGGTGAGGATCATTTCTGGTCTTGTGGATCAGGAGTTCTATATGCCTCCTGTATGTGGATTCCAATTTTTTGTCCAATTTTAGGACATTTTCTGTTATTATTTCATTGAATTAGCCTTCTAAACTATTCTCTCTTCAAATACTTTCAGGAATTCCTAAACTTGTATGTTGATTCAATTGACAGTATCACATGAATTCTATTCAGTTTTTCTAATTTCTTCTTTTTTGGGGGAGGCAGAGGGAGCAAGTCTTACTGAGATATTTCCAATGATTTGTGCTCTCACTTGGAAATTCTTTAGTCTGCCTCACCAAATCTGTTGCTGAGGATATCCACTGATTTTTTATTTGTCAAATTGAATTCATTTTTTTAATTTTTAAAATGAACAAATGTAATGTTTTTATATATTCAAATTTTGGTGATAGCGATTCTTCTCACACTACTGTCCCTCTGGCAAAAAAAAATCCATCCTCCCTCCTCCATTTTACTTATTCTTTCTTTATATTTTTACCATTATAGGCTTTCAGGTTATTGTTAACAAAGCAAGATTAACTCTTCACTAAATAAAGAATGAAATAAATACTAAGAAGAAAACTTCACTGGTCCTCTACAGTAGAGACAAGGGCTGTAAATAGAAACCAGTTCTCAAAATGTCAATTTTGCACATATACATTATACTTTTCAGTAATCTATTAGTTACCACAGATCAGGGAAACCATATTATTTGTCTTTTTGGGTCTGGTTTAATTCAGTAAGTAAAATGATTTTCAGTTGCACTCATTTCGTGGCAAAAGACAGCATTCCATTCTTTTTTATGCTGATCTATATATCTACCACAAGTTCTTCATGGAGTCATCAGTTTATGGACATGTGGGTTGATTCTATAGCTTATCTGTTGTGCATTGAGCTACAGTAAACATGGGAGTTGAGACAACTCTTTTGGATACTGATTTCAATTTATTTGGGACAATTCCCAGGAGTGGGGTTGCTGGGCCATGTGGTATATCTGTTTTGATGTGAATGAGGTATCTCCATACTGTATTCCAGAATGTCTGTGCCAGTTTACACTCCCTCCAACAGTGGTCTAGGGCACCTTTTTCCCCACATCATCGCCAGCACTATTTTGTTTGTTGATTTCTGTATGGGAGCCATTCTATCTGGGGTGAGGTATAACATCACTGTGGTTTTGATTTACGTTTCCCTGGTGTTTAGTGATCCAGAGCATTTTTTCATATGTCTGTTGGCCATTTGGAATTCCTCTTTGGAAAAATGCCTGCTCAAGCCCTTTGCCCATTCCCTAACTAGAGTGTTTGTTTTGTTGCTTTTGATTTCTTGAGCTCTTTATAGATTCTGGATATTCATCCTTTACCAGCTTCATAGTTTGTAAATACCCCCCCCCATTCTGTCGGTCTCCTCTTCACATTGCCAAGTGTTTCCTTTGCAGTGCAGAAGCTTTCTACCTTGATGCAATCTCATTTGTCCATTTTTCCTTTGATTGCCCGTGCCGTGGCCTTTCTGAGAAGTCTTTGCCTATGTCAATGTTTTGCTGTGCTTCCCCAATGTTCTCCTCTATTGATGTGATGTTATAGGTCATATATTTTGACCTTTGATCTGTGTTGGGTTGTTTTTTCTATAGGTCATTAGGTAGGGGACTTATTTCTTACTTCTCTATGTGGTGATTCAATTTTGCCAGCACCATTTTTGAAAAGATTGCCCTTACTCAAGGATGGATTGTAGCTGCTTTGTCAAAGGTTAGTTGTTTGTAGATGCATGGATTGATTTCAGGAGTTTCTATTCGGTTCCAATGGACTACATGTCTATTTTTGTGCCCGTACTAGGCTGCTTGATTGTAATTCCCTGTAGTGTGTCTTGAAACCTGGTATTGTGATGAATACACATTTGTTTATGTTGATTGTGATTGCTTTAGTTCTTTGGGTGTCTTGTGTTTCCATATGAATTACAGGATAGTTTTGTCTAGATCTGAGAAGAACTTTGTGGGCATTTGGTTTCCCATCCCGTATAATCTGTAAATGCCTTTCGGTAGTATGGACATTTTGATAATCCTAATTCTTCCAATCCAGGAACATTGAAGATTTTCCCATCTTTTGTGTCGTCCTCTACTTCCTGCTTTAATGGTTTGTAATTTTCATCATAGAGATCTTCCGCCCCCTTGGTTAAATTTATTCCAAAGTATTTAATTTTTTAAGTTATTGTATAAGTGACTGACCTTACAAGTTATTTCTCATCGACGTGTTGTCAGTGTATACAAAGGCTATTGAGTTTTGTGTGTGAATTTTATATCTTGCAACTATACCAAACTCTCTTGTGAGTTTCAATAGTCTCTTAGTGGAGTCTTTTGGTTCCCCTTTATAGAGAAACTTTTCATCTGAAAACAGGAATAATTTGACTTCCTCCTTTCCAGGTTGATTTCTTTTTCTTTCCTCATGGCTCTGTCTATATTGTATAAAAATGGTGAGAATGGCCAGAAGATTACACATAATTTGACAGGGTCCAATGGACTATCTTAGGTGAGCATGTAGTTCAATCCATTGGAAAGCATATATCCCACAAATATGCTAAAACCCAATAAGTAGGAATAGATAGAGAGGTAGAGATGATAGACAGATAGATAGATAGATAGATAGATAGATAGATAGATAGAAAGATAGATAGATAGACATACTTATTCATTTACTTGAAGGACAGCATGAGAGAGAGAGAGAGAGAGAGAGAGAGAGAGAGAGAGAGAGAGAGAGAGAATATCTTCCATCCTTTGGTTCACTCCCTAAATGTCTGCAGCAACTGGGGATGGACCAGGCAAAAGCCAGGAGCCAGGAGCCAGGAGCCAGGAGCCAGGAGCCTCTTCTGGGACTCCCACATGAGTACAAGGGTCCAAGCATTTGGGCCATCCTCTACTGCTTTCATGGGCACAATAGCAGGAACCTGGATTGGAAATGCAGCAGGCGAGATATGAAATGGCGCCCATAAGGGATGCTAGGATCACAGGTAGTGGCTTAACAGCTATGCCACAATGCCAACCCCAAAAATGTATTTTAAAGAGTGACGTCCCTTGAAGATTTTCCATTCACACTGAGCAGATGATAATCCAATCCTATTTACAAGGGTGTAGTGGCTGTGTCTCAAACTTTAAGGAGCAGTTAACAAAAACACTTGCAAGCAAAACACAGAGTTGGGCCTCAATACTAACTCCATCACAGTAATATGTCCACTGTTTTTGTTAGTTACCTGGTTTAATGGCTTTAAGCATGAAATCTCATGCTATTCAGGAGAATAAAATAACCCAGTAGCCAGTACTCATCCTTGAGTTAAAACACTGCCCAATATTTTGAAGACAGCAGGATGAACAAAGAGAATACCAGGCATCATTAATTATGGCCTGCAAATGAAACAGCTTGAGATGAACAAAAGATCCTCCACAAATACCTGTGCTGATAGGCGGGGAGACTTGCAGATTATTACAGAGGATTAGGACACCAAGACCCCAATTTTCTGCTTTGCCCAGGAACCAGCTGCATATTAGGCTACACAATCAGAAACAGCTCAATTCTTCTCTGAGGAAGACTTTTTCCCAGGGTTCCTAGTTGACTGTGAATTAGTAAGGTGAAATAACCCTATTAATAAATGTGCAATCAACCTGGAATTTCAGTTGTTACTGTACCTTCCTCTCTATCATGAATTCTTCCCAGGATTGATCACACTTTTTCTTAGTAATAACAAACAGAAACATCAAAAGCATCTCTCTCTCTCTCTCTCTCTCTCTCTCTCTCTCTCTTTCTCTCTCTCCCCCCCATTCCCTCTCCCTCTCCCTCTCCATCTCTGCTTTCCCTTGCTCCCTTGCTCCCTTGCTCCCTGTCTCCACTCCATTTCTCTATCCCTTTTCTTCCAGCCCTCCCTCATTATTTTTATCTCTCAATCTCTTTCTTTCTCCATATTCCTGTATCTCTCTATCCATTGCTTATACTTTCCCTAGATCATTATCTTCCTTCATCTGTCTGTTTCTCTGAGACTCTCACATTATCAAAAACCCTTTCTCCTCACTCCTTCCACCACTTTCTTATCTATTATGATGGAACCATTGAAACCATATTGGATCAAATGATAAACCATTATTTGCTTGAGGCACACTCCAAAGATATATTCTTTTTTAAAAAGATTTGTTTTCCTCTTTTGAAAAACAGGCTTACCAAAAACAGAGAGAGAGGGAGAGGGGGAAGGAAAGGGGAGAGGGAGAGGGAGGGAGGAAGGGGAGGGGGGCGGGGGAGG
Source organism: Sylvilagus floridanus (assembly GCA_949820135.1). Classification (NCBI taxonomy): domain Eukaryota; kingdom Metazoa; phylum Chordata; class Mammalia; order Lagomorpha; family Leporidae; genus Sylvilagus; species Sylvilagus floridanus. The sequence continues at coordinate 87,273,338 of OX463223.1, forward strand.
GGAGGGGGAGAGGGAGAGGGAGAGGGAGAGGGAGAGGGAGATCTTCCAATTGCTGGCTCACACTCCAGATGGCCACAACTGCCTAGATGCTCCAGGCCTCAACCAAGAGTCAAGACGCTTATCTGGGTCTCCTCTGTGGGTGGCAGTGGCCCAAGCACTTGAACCATCCTCCGCTGCTTTCTCCTAGGCCATCAGCAGGGGGCTGGATCAGAAGTGAAACAGCTGAGACATGAACCGATGTCTATATTGGATGCACACTTCGCAGGTGGCAGCTTTACTTGCTACGCCACAGCACTGGCCCCAGAAGATGTTTTCTTGATCAGACAATTTCTGAGGACATGGTGCACTATTTTGGCAGTTTTCTCAGTTTTCTTTGAATACGTTACACTCTTGTGTCCACAACTTACTTGTCCCTTAGAATGACCTCAATTTTCTAGTCTATTATTTACAGTGTCCGATGTTTTATGAGTCATCTCACCTACAGATGTGGGGAACACAAAGATGAGGAATGCTTAGAAGTCAATACTGACCTCATGATTCCGATGCCTAAATTATCCCATCATCCTCGGAAATGAGAAGCCTGGAGGGACTATGATACATTGTTACAGACTTCCTAGCTAAAAGCACAGTCATTCTTTGTTTCACTCATTCTTGTATCCCTAAATCTTTTTGCTGTGAATGGAGATAAACCTAAGGAGGAAATACAACTTTTCCTAATTGAGTTGTGTTTTGTTGCATTTTTTTGTATATTTGTTATCTGGGAAATGACGCATCCCAGGTAGGCAGATCCCCTCTCATGATATAGGAACATTAAAAAACAGTCATCATCCCACTCAACTTTATGATAAATACAACTCACAGGATTCCTAGCACTTATCAACTATACCAAGTGGTGGATAATTCTTTTCTGGACTAGCCCTCTTCTTCAACAAAGATGAACTTCTGTGTTTGGGAGGCCACTAAAGAATTGGCTCTTGCCCAACTCATTGGGTCTCCAGAACTATAATTGCTCATGCAATTCTTACTTTTCTGGTTCTTTTAAACATGGAGGCACCAGACAAGTTCTTGGAATTATAGTCCAGAAATGTAATGAAAAATACAAAAGCACTGAGTATTACAGTGTGTCTCTCTTGACCCAGTAGATTTGCCATGTCCCATTTGCTTAAGGTAAATTGTCACAGTTGCAAAGTAGGAAATTGTGACTTAGTATTTGGCTGACCTTTCTGGTTGATGGCATCCCACCTCCCTGAAAACATACAACATCCATCCACTGCCAGACTCAATTTCTATGAGTTACAGCTAATTTCCCTAGAGAATATTGGGTCAAAGTTGTCATATCCCTATTCAGACTGCCATACCCACTCTTTCAAGGAGAGAGAATTTCATTATTATGAGTCCAATTATGCTCCCAACTCCAAAAACCATGGTTTGGAGCCTAAACCCTCAGTACCTTTGAATGTGACTGCAACTGGAGATGTTGTCTTTACAGAAGTAATTAGTCTAAATTGAAGTCATTAGGGCAATCTCTAGTCCAACATGGCCTATGTCATTACAAGAAGAGGAAATCTGGAGACAGATGCATACATAAAGGAGAGGGTGTGAAGGCACAGGGAGAAGCCAGTCTTCTGCAAGTGACAACAGCCATCCCTTCACAACCCTCAGAGGAAATCCACCCTGCTGGCCATTTGATGTTGAACTTCTAGCATTCCCATACACTAGAAGACACACTGCTGTTGTTTATGCCATCCATTCTGTGGTACTTTGTTCCAACAGCCCTATCCAACAAAGAAACTCATGATTGTGGAAACGGAAGTTGGGAGAACTTTTCCTGGCTTACTTTCATTTCCTTTTTACAAGAGCTGGACATAAGAGTTCTGTGCAGGCAAGTCAGACCTTCAGATGGGACAAGGATATTCTCAAACCTGTTATGTATTTATTAACCCCCAAGCCTTATAGTATCCAATGACTTTCATGAAGTCGAATTAGCACAATTAGCCAAACTGAGAGACCTGACTTAAGCCTGTCATTCAGCAAAGGATAAAGGGGTGACAAACATCACATCAGATACATCTTTGGAGCATCTCGTGACTCTATGATGCTGTGAGAATAATGGGGTTTCTTTCTTTGCTTTTACTGGTACTGCGTTGTGCATGCTAAGCAAGCTTCAGATTTGGTAGGGGCCTTTTTCCTTTCAAAGGCCAAGGACCTATTTAAGTTGGAAGCTTTTACCTTAGTGTGAGCCGATGATGAAAATGAACTATTTTGGCTGAGCATGATGCGACCTGATCAAGGACAGGATGATCATTGACAGGAATCACATGAATTGACATGAATCATTGACATGTTAACTGGGGGCATCTCTGGAGGCTGGGGCTTTGGAGATTTTGCCAGTAAGAAGCAGAGGCAAACTGGTCAGTGGACCATGTTCAAGGCATGTGTCACCATCTGGACTGCAATGGTCATGGTGGCCTGAGTGTGAGGTGCTCCAAGGAAGTAGCCACCGCCGTCTGAGGATCCAGTACCTTGACCAAACTCTCCATTGTGCCTATTCAGAAAGCCTATTGGAGAAACAAGATCAGCAAACCTCAGATCTGCCTTGAAAGGTGACTGCATAGCTGTGGCTCTGTGCTGGGGTGCCTCATCCTCACTCCCAGAGGCACTGGAATTGTAAAGACCCCGTCCCTGCTACCTTTGATGACAGCTACACCTCAACCAGGGGTTACACTGCCACTATGGGCAACTTTACCAAGGTCACCTTTGATGTCATCTCAATACCTACAGCTATCTGACACCGGAACTGTGGAAAGAGACTGTATAAACCAGGTCTCCCTAACAGGACTTAAAGGTAAAGAAACATACCAGAGTGTGTGCAGAGAACCCAGGCTCCAGTTGTGGCTACAACATAGGTTTTATACAAGAAAAATGGAGTGAATTAAGCTGTTTAAAAATGTACACCCGGACAAGCATTCTCAGCAATACTAATATTACGGAGTGAGCCAAGTGTTAAATAACATGATGTATATAGGATTAGGGCAGGGAAAGCATGCTGTAGGAGTAATTTAACAAGTTGAAAATAGGTACCTTGGCCTGAAAGGATAACAATCAAAAACATTTAAAGAAAGAATGGGGTATGACAGATGTAATAAGAATTATACAAGCACTACACTTTCAACTTTCAAGCATAGAAACCAGTAGATACTGTTTTGTTTCTGAGATCATTTGAAAGCTATAGACATAAGCAGAAGTTTGCAAATGGTGCATACATTAATAATACCTGGGGGGCTGTGTTGAAAGAGGTTTGGTGTTTTAGAATTTCTGATTCATGAGTTCAGATGGATGGGAACTGCACATTTACGCTCCCAACAATTCCCCAGGTGATGCCGATGCTTTTGGCTCAAGAATGAACTGTGCTTTGAAAACCACTATCCTAAACACATCAATAGCAGGATGAGTTTCTTACAAATCACGAGACTGTGGTAAGAAAAACCTAGAACAAAACACCAGCTATATTGCAATGTAGCAAAGTAAAGGTAGGACCCATAAAATTGAACACATGCAGGAAAATTCAAAACTATATAGTATAATGTAATGATGTGTTGTAGTGGCAAGGGTCAGCGCCTTAACTGGAGCAGGAATGTGGGAAAGGACAAAAGGCAACAGTGTTGGCTTGTTTGTTTCACCTTATGTGCATTTGCCTTTTTACTCAGATAGCAGGGTCTGGCCAGAACTTTGGCACTATGCAAAGTCCCTGCTCCAGATGGTGTTCAAAGTCACTATATAGAATGAGCTCTGAAAAGGCATGAGGGCGGATATAGAATTGGAGAGGTCCAAATGTGCAGCTTGGAATGCACCATATTTTAAATTTCACAGAGAGAGGATCAGCAAAATCTGAGAGGGAGGAGGGTGGGAGGAATATCAGGAAAAGGCAATTTTCTAGAAGACAAATGAAGAGAAAGTTTCAAAGACGAATGAGTGATCTGTTGCCTTAAATCCAGCTGAGAGAGTCAAGTAGGAGGAGGAAAATAGCCTTTGTGTTTAACAACTTACAGCTAATCGAACAACTTGATACAAGTGGTTTCAATGGAGTATTAGGGAGAGAGTATAAATGGAATGCTTCAGTGAGAATGAAGGGAAGGATTTGGAGGCTGTGCATATAGCCTAGTGTTTGAGAGTATTTGCCATAAAAGGAGACACATGGTGCAGGGAGGGTAGAAGCGGAGAAAGTAGGAGAAAGTACAACATATCTTTCAGTAGTGAGAATGGGGGCCTGCCCAGGGGCACCGCCAGTTAAACCGTCATCTGCGATGCCAGCTTTCCCTAGGGTGGTTAGTTCAAGTTCTGGCTGCTCCACTTCTGATCCAGCTCCCTGATGATGTGCCTGGGAAGGCAGCTGAGGGTAGTTCATATACTTAGGACTCTGTCACCTATGTGGAAGACTGGAATGGAGGTCCAGGCATCTGGCTTTGTCCCAGCCCAGCCCTGGCTGTCACCACTATTTAAGGAGTAAACCAGAAAATTGGATCCTTCCCCTTCCCCTCCCCTAACCCTCTCCTCTCCTCTCCACTCCTCTCCTCTCCCCTCCTCTCTGCTCCTCTCCTCTCCTCTCCCCTCCTCTCCGCTCCTCTCCTCTCCTCTCACCTCCTCCCCTCTCCTCTCCTCATCTCATCTTTTCACGTCCCGCCACCCCTCATTTGTAGCTTTGCCTTTCAAATAAATAAATGTATGTTAGAGTAATAAAACTGGAAGTGTTGGGCAGAAAAGGATATAATGATATAAGAGAGGGGAAGGAGAAAATCTGGAGCAATTCCATTGGATAATTGTTAGGTGTGTATGGGATCTGGTGCCTGAGTGGTGTGGAATGGCTTCAGGTAGGACCCTCAGAGCTGATCTGAAAAACAGCAGGAATCTCAGAGTTTTATGAGCTCAGATGCACATAGGTTGGATCAGACAGCAGTGCTTACCTGTGAACGTTCCCTCCTAATTGTCTCTATGCTATTAGTGTTTTACAATCTGTGAATAAGGATTGGAGGGAAGGTGAAGGAAGTGTGAGGGGGAGGGAGACAAGGTGCAGACATTTAAGTGCAAGGGAGAATGAATGGACCAGGACACAGGTTCTTAACTATAATTTCACTTTAAAATCATCTGGAGGACACTTAATCATTTAGCAAATGAGAGCACCAACACAAACCAGCTACATTAGATTTTCTAAGAGGTATCTGTGGATCATCTGAATATGTAGCCAGGTTTAAAAATAACTGGACTAGGGAAATGTAGTATCATTGACACTTTAAAGACCCTCCTGAGGCTCATGATCATGGATTTAAGATGTAATCATTCATCATGTTTATGTACTTCCACAATGAAGTAGGTATGGCTAGAGCAATATAATGGCTGAGGAAGGAGGCAGAGAGATAAAGGGAGGATGAGAGAAACACAGAGAGCAAGAATATATTTGAGGTATAAGCAAAGAGGAAAGTTTTGTAATAATTGATCTCAAACTTTGAAGTGGGCAGGAGCAACGTGAGGATATGGGAACGTTTGGAGTCAGTGTAAATTGTGTCAAGTCACTGAATAAATAGGTCCCAAGGGAGTGGTAAATCTCACAGGATCAGCGTGCCTCTGGGAACAGGCTGGTGACAAGAACTATCTATTGGCTGACTGTAATATTGAACCTGTGTTGATTGAGGATTTTTAGTGATTGTTGACAACACAATCTGGGGCGATAATTCTCAGTAGGAGGATATTGCCAATCCCTGTGGTATGCTTTGAGAATTCAGCTGAGCAATGTTGGACGTCCAAAGAATCCGTGGGGGTAGGCATCAGAGGCATTTGAGCGGCCAAGGTCAGGGATATGCAGGACACCTCATGCGCGGGAGGATGTCCCAGATCACATTATTGCCACATAATCTATCAGGCATTCACGGAGGTGAAAAAGCCATGTAAAATAGTCTAAAGGTAGAACCGTACTGCATGTTATATGTAAAGTCAAACTATCTATTTTACAGTTTTCTTATGGCTTGACATTCCTATATTATATACAGAATGATTATGGAAATAATGGGAAATTGTATTTAAATTTCCATTCACAGATTACCTAATAATTTTCACTCTTTCAGGAACAAATCCCATCACTGACAGCAACTACAATGTGTGGTATTTGAGTGACCAATATTGAAGATGTTCTTCTGGAATTCACAGTGAATAGATACACACAATTTTACCTAATTTCAAACTGTGTTAATAACTGTACCTACTTCCTAGCTTCCTTGTAAAGATGCATGGAGTCCAAAATAGTAAACAGTCTGTGGAAAACGGGGAAATACTCAAAAGTTTTAACAACTATTTTATTATGGCAAAAATAACTACTGATATCATCATCAGTATCATCATCATCATCATCATCATCATCATCATTTTTGGGTTGCAAAAGTTACCGTTTGTTTTAGAATGTGCAGCTGACACTATGTCCAAGAGGAGAAATTCTCTTTTCACTTAACTCTCAACCCTCATGTGCACCAAAAACACAAGACTACTAGCTGGTGTCTTTTACAAAAGAAAACTATGAAAAGGTACAATACCAGGACAGTATAGCGGGAAGTTGGCAGAAAGAAGAGCATGGAGTAAGTCTGATGTTTAATGTAGCCTCCTCAGTTCAGCATTGTGACTTACTTGTCTTGTAATTCGCATAATACTATACCTCCCTAAGATTTTCCTGGACACCAATTTTTCCTTTCAAAAGTATCTCACTGTATTGAGAATAATTTCCATTCCCCTTATTTTCTTGCTGAATCCTTACTCTTCCATCAATGATGACATCACAGAAGAGGGAGAAGTAACAATCCGTCGGAAATCGCTGCTTTGTTAAAAGTCATTAAAATTGGCAATTCATTGTCAGCATGAGCATTTTCAGTACTCTGGAAAACAAACAAATCCTTGGAGCATTCTAAGGAACTTTTATTTAAGAAAAAAAATGACTGAAATTTTTAAGAAGATAAAATTTTCTGGTGTTTTAATTTGCCCTGTTTCTATTCTTCCACCAACTTCCTAATAGCCTCGAAAACCAACAACCTGCAATCACAGAAAACGCTAGCAGCCTGGTAGCCACTGGATGACACAGAAAAATGGAGTTCTGTCAGAAACAATTCCAAGAGAATTATTAGCAGTTGATCTTTCTGGTGGTCCCCGGAGAGATCCAACTTACAAGGTTGTCTTTATTTGACTAGGTGAATGTTAGAAAACCATGAGATAATCATAATCTTTATGAATGTACCCTCCTGTGGCATGGTATAAACAGTTGGGAAAAACAAGAGAGTAGCCAAAAGACTAAAAGGGACGTCTAGGAATTGAAGTGTCCACAGGGGCTCTGATAAGCTCCTATGTACGCATAAGGCTGTTTCCACGCTGAGGAAAGACCTGAGAAGACTTTACACTTTCTCTTCAGGCTGACCGTGAACTCCTGTGCAACGTAGAATCAGAGACTAAGTCAGTGTTGCCAACACTGGCTAAGGGTGGAAGGGCAGATTGGGAGACTGACTTGATCCAGGCAAATTGTGAAATCCCTATCCTGCTAGATAACCTAGGAGAGATTTCAGTCGACACACGTGGAAAAAAAAAATAAAGACTATACATAACTAGTTTAAGAAATCAATGCAAAAACTAAAGCTATATGAGGAGCAAGAGCAATGAGAAAATCCTAGAGGGAGAGATCTGATTTCCACAGTAACAATTTGATATCAATTATTCTATTGTTAAACATTTACTTATATACTATATACAGTTTAATTGAAAAATAAAAATCATATATGTTCATGTATGTATATATGTGTATATATCATGCTGTTTTGTATATGCATTGTGGAACATCTTAATCTGGCTAATATATGCATTACTTCATCTGTTTATCATTTGGGGAGTGAAAGTATTTAAAATCTACTCTCAGCAAATTTCTAGACTATACTACACTATTATTAACTGTAGTTACTAGTTATACAATGCATGTCTTAGACTTACACCGCCTTTTTAATTGAATTTTTATATATTTTGACTAAAATCTCCACAACACACACACACACACAGATAAACACACACACACACACACACACACACACACACATACACATCTGTAGAAACCATTCCAATACACGTTTGTGTGAGATCAACTTATTTAGTTTTCTCCTACAAGACCATGTATTGTTTGCATATATCTTTCTGGATTATTTCACTTAGCTAATGGTCTTCATGTTCATCCTGGTATTCACAGTAACTGCATTTCTGTCTTTTTTGCCATTTTAAAATTTTATTTAAGGTATACAAATTTCATGTATTTTCTATATACAGATTCAAGAACATAGTGATATTTCCCACCTTATCCTCCCTTCCACTCACACTCCCACCTGTCTTCCTCCTCCCTCTCCTTTCCCCAATGTAAATTTTTACAAAGATCTATTTTCATTTCACTTTATTTTTGAAAGGCTGAATAGTACTCCAGTACGTTTGTGTGTGTGTCTGTGTGTGTCCCACTTTTTCTTTTTCCATTCATCCATTGATGGGCACTGAGTTTGATTTTATTTATTGGTTATAGAGAATAATGCTGAAATGCACATGGGAGTGCGCATGTTTCTCTGACATATCACATGAATTCCCATTCCATCTATGCCCAATAGTGAGACTGCTGGATCACATGACTGTTATTAATTTTTATATCCACCAATAATACACAAGGGCTCTCTTTCTCCACATCCTTGACAACTCCTCTTATTTTCTATCTGTTTCACAAAATACAGTCTAACTCTTGTGAGGTGGTTTCTCACTGTGGTTTAGTTACCGTTTCCCAGATGATTCTGGGTGTTCAGTATTATTTTTCCTATGCCAGTTTGGCATCTGTGAATCTTCTTTTGAGAAACATCTGTTCAGGTCCTTTGCCCATTTAATTTTTAATTTTATTTTAATTTTGCCATTTACATTTTGTTAATTCTAATTATATTAGCTGTACGTGTGTGTGTGTGTGTGTGTGTGTGTGTGTGTGTGTGTGGTACAATGTAACAAGTGAATATGGGTACTCAGTGGGTGGTGAGCAAGTCAGGTTAGTTAACATTTCCATCTCCTTAATCATTTAAAATATATTGACACTCACGTTAATACAACATTTGAAGATATTCATGGGATGTATTTTGACACTTGAACAGGTATGTGTAATGTGTAGTAATCAAATCAAAGTCGTCAGCACTTCTACACCTTTGCTCTATGCTTGGGGACTTTTGACTCCTCTGATCTATCTGCTCAGAAAATAGGGAATAGGGTATTTTGAACTATAGTCACCACATACTTCCAATTATTCAACCTCCTTCTACTCACCCCAACTTTGAATATATAAAGAACTCAGAAAACTCAATAGAAAACAAAATAACAAATAGAAATATGCCAATAAAAGTGGACAAATGATATGAACAGACCCTAATCAAAAGAAGAAATTCAATTGACTAACAAATTTATTGAAATGTCATTAGCCAACTGAGAAACAAGATATCATTTCACTGCAGCGCCGTGGCTCAACAGGCTAATCCTCCGCCTTGCGGCGCCGGCACACCGGGTTCTAGTCCCGGTCGGGGCGCCAGATTCTGTCCCGGTTGCCCCTCTTCCAGGCCAGCCCTCTGCTGTGGCCCGGGAGTGCAGTGGAGGATGGCCCAGGTGCTTGGGCCCTGCACCCCATGGGGAGACCAGGAAAAAGCACCTGGCTCCTGGCTCCTGCCATCGGAGGAGCGCGGTGCGCCGGCCGCAGCGCACTGTCTGCGGCGGCCATTGGAGGGTGAACCAACGGCAACGGAAGACCTTTCTCTCTGTCTCTCTCTCTCACTGTCCACTCTGCCTGTCAAAAATAAAAATAAAAAAAAAAGAAAAAAATAACAAATACTGGCAAGGAGGTAAAGTAAAGGAAACCCCTATACATTCTGGTTGGGAAGGAAAATTATTACAGCCATCATGGAGAACACTATGAGTATTTCCCGAAAAATCCAAATTGACCTACCACACTTCTGAATATATATGCAAGACAAATGACTGCAGCATATCAAAACTATATCTATACTTCCTTGTTTATTGCTACCCTCTTCATAATACCTAAGACACGGGCTTAAACTGGATGCCCATTAAAAAATCTGTGATTATAAACGATGTTGAAAGTATATTCTTGCAAAAATTAAAGGAAAAAAACAAAGGAAGGAGAGGATTTCAGAGAAGTAGTGAAGTATGGTTATCTTCTTAGAAATGTATCTATGAAACACAAGAAATCTGTCCTCTGTATTTTAATAAAAACCTTTAAAATTTACAAAAAGAAAAAAGTTTGATATAGACATAATGGGAATCTATTCAACCATTTAAAAAAAATAAGATACCTATAATTTAAATAAAATGGATGGCACTGGACAATATCCTCCTAAAGTGAAATAAGTCAAACCCTGACAAGTGTTAAATACTCTCTGCCATATGAGGAGGCAAATTTTAAAACGTTCCTTGGGGGTTGGCACTGTGGCATAGCAGGTGAGCTGCCGCCTGCAGTGCCGACCTCCCATATGGGCACCGGTTTGGTCCCAGCTACTCCACTTCCGATCCAGCTCTCTGCTATGGCCTGGGAAAGAAGTAAAAGATGGCCCAAGTGCTTGGCCTTTGCACCCAGGTGGAAGACCTGGAAGAAGCTCCAGGCTCCTAGCTTTGGATTGGCCCAGCTCCACCCATTGTGGCCATTTGGGGAGTGAACCAGCAGATGGAAGACCCCTCTGTTTCTCTTTCTCTCTCTCTCTTTCCTCTCTGCCTCTCTGTAATTCTGGCTTTCAAATAAATAAATCATTTAAAAAAAGTTGCCAAGAAATTTATTGAATCTTAATTGACAAACAGTACTTGTATTTATTTACGGGGTAAAATGTGATGCTTTTATGTGGGCATTATGTTGTAGAGAGGGTCAATAAAACTGATAAAATATCCATCATATCATGAACTTATAATTTCTACAGATGAGTGGGATGTGAAACATTTATTCTACCAATTTTGACCTATACATTTTCATTAACTATGATCAGCATTCAGTGCAGCGAATCACTAAAAATTTGTACCCTTTGATCAATGCATCTCCTTTCCTCACCTATCTCCCTATCTCCCACATTCACCATTCTCAGATAACCAAATTTATAATCCTTGATTCTGTGAGATCTACTTTTTAAATATTTCACATGTAGGTGTGGTCATACAACATGAGTCGTTCTTTCATTGGCCTACTTCATTTAGATGGTGTCCTCCAATTCCGTTCCCATTGTGGTGAATGACAAATTGTCTTTGTTTTTCTAGAGATTTATTTACTTATTTGAAAGGAAGAGAGGGCAGAGAGAGAGAGAGAGAGAGAGAGAGAGAGAATCTTCTACCCATGGCTTACATCCCCAGATGGCTCCAAAGGCCAGGACTGGGCCAGGCCTGGGTCAGGCCCAAGCCTGGATCCAGAAGCTTCATCCAGGTCTCCTCATGAGGGTGAAAGTGGTCAGAGCACTTAGGCTATCTTCTGCTGCTTGTTTCAGGCCACTAGCAGAGAGTTGGATCAGAAAGTAGCCAGGGCACTGACTGGTGCCCATATGAGATGCCCACATTGCATGTGATAGCTTAAACCACTGTGTCACAGTGGTAGCTCCAAAATGTCCTTGCTTTCAAGGCTGTACAGTATTCCATTTGATATGCATACTAGCTTTTGCTTATCCATTCATCAGTTCATAGATTCTTAGTTTGCCTCTGTATTTTGGCTCTTCTGAATAATGTTGAAATGTACATGGAGGTGCAGATATCTCCTCAACGTACATATTTCAATTCTTTTGGATACAAACCCATAAGCAGGATTTCTGAGCCATATGTAAATTCTATGTTTGCTGGTCAGCATAACTTTCATAACACTTTCCAAAATGGCGGTACTAATTTGATTTTCACACCAAAAGTGCACAAGGGTCCCTTCTCACACCTCCAAGTTGTTTTTATTATTTATTGTTTATTGAGATGAATTCACATATGCAATTCACCCATTTAAATTGTACAATCCAATATTCTTAGTATATTCACACTTGTGAAATCATCATCACACGCAATGTAAGAATGGAAATTCCATAAGCATTAGTAGTGATTCCCCATTTCCCACACCCCCAGACTCCCATTACGTCCAACATCCACCATCCAAGCCCAAGAAAATAACTTACCTATTTTCTGTCTCTATAGATGTTTCTATTCTAGATATTATATACTCAGTGATAAACATCTCCCCATACTTCTCTCTCCCTGGACCCTCAATTCCTGTGGTATCTACCACTCTGCAATCTAAGCTCATGAGATCAACTTCTTTAGTTTCCCCATATGATTGAGATTATGTGGTTCTTGTCTTCCTATGCCTGGCTTACGTCCCTTAACATAATGTTTTTCAGGTCCACACATGTTTCTGCAAATAACAGGAGTTTGTCATTATTTGCCTGATTAGTATACACACACACACACACACACATACACACACACATTCCATATTCATTCAACTACTGATGGACAGTTAGGTTGTTTCTCTATGTTGACTATTATAAACGTGCTGAAATAAACACAGGTACAGATACCAAGCTCTTGGACATAGTGGTTTCATTTCTGTTGGATATATACCTGGCAGTGTGGTTGTAAGATCATGTGGTTGGTAATAGTGTAAGTATTTTGAGGAGCATGCATACTGTTTTCCAACAATACTGTATCAATCTACATGACCGCCAAAACTGGATGGATTTTTATATTTAACCTTTTCTGAAAATGGACAGAAAAGGTATCTTTTCTTCACAAGCTCACCAAAATGTGTTATTTCTTGTCTTTTGACCATTGTCACAGGAACAGATTTAAGGCGATATCTCATTGTGGTTTGGATTCCACTGACTGATGTTCAAAATTCATCATTTCTTCTTCCGGGAAATGCCTTTTCAAGTCCTTCACCCTTTAAATAATTCATTTTTTTTTGTTTTCTTGCTTTAGAGTTGCTCCAGTTCATTTCTTTTAGATTTATTTAGTTATTCAAGAGGCAGAGTTACAGACACAGAGAGGGAGAGACAGAGAGAGAGGTCTTCCATTCACTGGGTGACTCCCCAAATAGCCGCAATGGCCAGAGCTGGGCCAATCCAAAGCCAGGAGCCAGGAGCTTCTTCCCGGTCTCCCTCATGGGTGCTGGGGCCCAAGCACTTGGGTCGTCTTCCAGTGCTGTCCCACGGCATAGACAGAGAGCTGGATCAAAAGAGGAATAGCCGGGAAATGAACTGGTGCCCATATAGGATTCCAAGTCTGCAGGCAGAGGCCTAACCTACTACGTCACCGAGCCGGCCCCTGGAGTTACTTTGATATTTTGGATATTTAACATTATGAGATGTAACATTTGTGTATTTACCTGTCGATCTCTTATTGTGTTCACTCTGCTAATGGTTTCGCTTTTATGACAAATCAGTTTTGTTTGGTATTATCCCTTTTGTCAATGTTTGCCTTTGTTTTTCGTGTATTGGATTCCTATCATAGAAATCGCTAGAGTGCAATGTTGTGGAGCATTCCCCCTATGTTTGATCACAGTAGCTTTAGAGTTTCCTGTGTGACATTTAAGTTTCTCACTGGTTTTGAGTTGATTTTTGCATTTCATGTGAGACTAGATTGTGAGGTCATTGTATAGCATGTGGATCGACAATTTTCCCAACATCTTGTAGTTCCATGTTCTGTGTTCCATGTTTACAGTGGTTTAGAGTGCTGCTGAAAATCAGTGGATATATTTCTGGATTCCCCATTCCCTTCCACTGGGTGATATATTTACCTGTATGCTAGCACAATGTTGTTTTTATAACTATAGTTTGGTAGTAGATTCCAAAGTCATTGTGTGTGGTGCCTCCAGTTTTGCTCTTTTTCTAAAGACTACTTTGGGTCTTTGGGACTTTTGTGATTCCACTTGGATTTGCGCTCTTATTTCTATTGCTGCAAAAATTGTGTTTAAATTTTTATAGGGATCACATTGATTTTATGCAATTATTTGAGTCATACTGTAGTTTGAATGTAATTTATCTCCACCAAAGGTCATGTTGAGGCTTAATTCCCCTAGATAATTGGATAAAGGTAGTGTCACCTTTAAGGGAGATAATTAGAGCTTGCGGGCACCACCTTTGTCTGGATTAATGCCTGTTTTACAGAAGTGGATTATGTCTCATAGGATTTGGTTAGTTATCAAAAGAAAGGGTTGTTATTAAAGCGAAGCCTGCTTTCTTGGTTCAGTCTCCTTTCTTAGTTCACTCCCCTGATTTCTCTCTCACCATATGAGTTCTTCCACCATGTGATGCTAACAGCTATGTGGTGCTTGCTAGAAAAAGAATTCTGTAGTCTCCAAAGTCCAGATTAAAAATCAACCCATTTTCTTTATAAATTACCCTGTTTGTGGAATTACTGACGGAAACACAAAACAGTCTCTGTCAGGTGGCAAAGCAGACACCAACACGAGCATTTCTTCCAACCCATTAACATAGAACACCGTTCCCTGTTTGGTGTCTTCATCAATGTTTAATAGTTTTCAGTCTACCAGCCTTTTACATACATGGTTATTTTATTCCTACTTAATTTTGGGAAGCTTTTGCAAATGATTTCATTTTACAATTTCCATTTTATTTAGCTTGCTGTCAGTGTTATTTATTTTGTAGTCCAGAAACTTTCCTGAGAGTAGTTATTAGAACAGATTATTGGTGAAAACTTTATATAGAGTTTTCTGTATTTAAGATAATATCTTCTCTCACCCACATTAATTTAACTACTTACTTTCTTATTTAACGCCCTTTATAGCTTTGTGTTGCCGAATTGCACTGCCTAAGACTACCAGTACTATATTGAACGTACTTGGTGACAATGGGCATGCTTTTCTTCCCGGGTTCACAAGAAAGGATTTCAAGGCTTACACATTTGTTACATATACCCTTTAGTACCTTGAGAGATATGCCTTCTATCTCTAATTTGTTGAAAGTTGTCATTGTGGACGATTTGGGAATGTTCGCAAATGCTATCTCGGGGTACATTTAAATGGCTTGTGTTTTTCATTCTGTTAATGTGCTGTTTCAAATTTATTGAATTATGGTTATTAATACATCCTTTCATCCCTAGAAAAATACTACCTGATCATAGAGAATGGTCTTCTTGACGTGTTGTTGAGTTCAATTTACTAGAATTTGTGTTTGGAATTTTGAATCTGTAGTTATCTGAAATTTTGGCCCATATTTTTCTTTGTCTTTGTTGTGCCCTTGCCTTGAGAATGTGTCATATTAGTTCTTTAAAAATTTTACAAAATCCAGCAGTAGAATCATCAGATCCTGGTTTTATCAATCAATCTATCTACCTACCTACCTATCTATCGTTTATCTATCTATCTATCTATTTATCTTTTTGGATGGGAGACTTTTACAACAGACTCAATTTCCTTATTCATTATTGATTACCTTAAATTTTTCTATTTCATTTGTAATTCAATCATGGTATGTTGTGCTTTTCCATGAATTGATCTAATTTTCTGATGTACAGCTGTTCTCAATTTGTGATCATTGGGATTTCTGTGTCATCTTGGTAATGTCTCTCTTTTCATCTAATGGGTTGTGTCTTTTTTCTTTCTTCTTTTCTTTCTCATTCTAACTAATGTCATGTCAATTTTGTTTATCTTTTCAAAAATGTGACACTTCATTAAGTGAACAGTTTTTATTTGTTTGCTCATCTCTCATTTAATTCTGCTCTGGATTTCTTTATAAACTATTTTATGACATAAAATATTTTTCTTAAGGTATTCATGAGAGAGAGAGAGAGAGAGAGTGAGTGAGAGAGAGAGAGAGAGAGAGAGAGAGAGAGAGAGAGAGAGAATCACCCATCTGTTGGTTCATGCCCCAAAATTTGGACTTAAGTCAAAAGCTGGGAACTCAATCCAGGACCGTCACATGGGTGAGGCATTACCATTGACTCCCAGGGTCTGTATTTGTTTTTGAGCTGTATTCAGGAGACATATCAAACCTAGGTATGTAGTGGCGGGATGCTGTCATCTTACGTGGCATCTTAAGCACTAGGTCGAATACTCACCCTGCTTTTTCAGAGTTTAGATGAACTTGCTTTAATTTTTGTGAGCATTGGAGAGAAATACTTCAACACATATAGTCAGCATAAATCCATCAAGCCAGGCAACCAGGATTTTTAGATCCCCTGTGTTTTGAGAATAGCAGCTTCTCTCATCAAGTTTTCAAACAGTGTTTAATGCATTATTGTAAACTAAAGTATAGTTTAATTTAGTAAACTAAAGTATAGCCCCTACTATAGTGTGCAGCATTACAACTTGTTTTGTCAATATCACTGTGTTTTGCTACTCGTTATTCAGTCACCTTCTATCTCCCTCCTCCTACTCATCCCAGCCTGTAAGGATCCATGTGGTAAGTTTAGAGCAACTATTTTCTACTTTCTGCATGTGAAGGAATATACATGGTATTTCTTTCTCTGCCTGCTTTATTTCATTAACATAACGATCTCCAATTCCATTTTTTTTTTACAGGCAGAGTGGACAGTGAGAGAGAGAGACAGAGAGAAAGGTCTTCCTTTTGCCGTTGGTTCACCCTCCAATGGCCGCCGCGGTCGGCGCGCTGCGGCCGGTGCACCGCGCTCATCCGATGGCAGGAGCCAGGAGCCAGGTGCTTTTCCTGGTCTCCCCGTGGGGTGCAGGGCCCAAGCACCTGGGCCATCCTCCACTGCACTCCTGGGCCACAGCAGAGGGCTGGCCTGGAAGAGGGGCAACCGGGACAGAATCCGGTGCCCCGACCGGGACTAGAACCCGGTGTGCCGGCGCCGCAAGGCGGAGGATTAGCCTGTTGAGCCACGGCGCCGGCCCTCCAATTCCATTTTTTAAGGAATACAAACTTCATGGTTTTCATAAATAAAAGATTATGAATATAGTGATTCTTCCCAATGTACCCTCACTCCCACCCTTCTTCCTCCTCCCTCTCCTATCCCCATTGTAGGTTTTTACTAACATCTATTTTCAATTAACTTTATACACATATGATCAACTCTGTACTAAATGAAGAGTTCAACAAATTCTATGAAAAATAAAACTGTTCCTCAACAGTTGACACAGGTGTTCTTCAAAGTTAATGCATCTTGAAGTGTTAATTTCACTTCTATAGATTACCTTTTAGATGCTCTATTAGTTATCACAGGTCATGGAGAACAAAGGGCATTTGTCCTTTGGGGAATGGGCTTACTCCACCAAGTAATGATGCTTGCCAATTTCATCCATTTTGTTGAAAACGACAGGATCTCCTATTTTTTTTTATCACTGTGCAGTATTCCATAGTGTATGTATCCCGTAATTTCTTTATCCAACCTTCAGTTGCAAATGACCTGATATCATTCTTTCTTATGGGTGAATGATATCCTATTGTGTACATATGCCACATTTTCTTCATCCATTCATCTTGTCAATGGGCACCTAGCTTGATTTTTTATTTTGGGTATTGCCAACTATGCTGCAATAATCATGGGATACAGATAAGTTTTCATATGGTGAGTTCAGTTCCTTCAGACATATGAGCAGAAAGGTGATATCTGGGTCAAATGCTAGATCCATGTTTTTCACTTTTTAAAATGAAATTTGATACTCTTCTCCATAATGGCTGTACTAGCTTGCATCCTCCTCCAACAGTGTACAAGAGTCCGTTTTTCTCCAGACCCTCAACAAAATTTTATTTTTTGGCCTTTTTAATCGTTGTAATCCATCTGTCCTGGAGTAAGATGATACTTCATTGTAGTTTTCTTTCACATTTCCATAATGGCTATGAAGTTGAGCATTTTTTTTTACGTATTTATTGGAAATCAGCATTTCATCTTTTGAGAAATGTCTATTCAGGTCTTTTTCTAATTCGCAATTGGTTTGTTTATTTCTTTGCTGTTGAGTGGATTTATTCCTTATGTATTCTACATATTAATGTTTTGACAAATGGAAGAATTACATTTTCAAATATTTTATTTATAAAAAGGAAACAAACATCATGTGTTCATATATGCAGTTTTAGGAGGGTAATGATGCATTCACCACATTACATTCCCTCTCTCTCTCACTCCCAACCTCCTTCCTTCATTTACTATTTTTCTTTTAGTTTTTACAGTGACATAATGTCAATTTTCTTTATTATCACAAGCTTAACCCTACACTAAGTATAGAATTCAACACGTAGTAAATAGAAAAGCCCTATTCCTTAGGAGTATAGACAAGGGCTATAAACAATAATCAAATCTCAAAATGTCAGTTTCATTCATATATAACATTTTATTTGTACGGCCTATATTAGTTACCGCAAATCAGGGGAAATATATGACATTTGGCTTTTGGGGACTGATGTATTTCACTATGCATAGCGATCTCCTGTTGCATCTATTTTTGTTGCAAACGACTGGATTCCTTTTTATGCCGTGGTGGTATCCCATCATGCATATAAACAATAATTTCTTTATCTGGTGATCCTTTGATGGATATCTGGGTTGATTCCATAGCTTAGCTGTTGTGAGTTGAGTTGCTATAAACATAGTGGATATAGATAGCTCTTTTAAGTGATGATTTCATTTCTGTTTGGGTGAATTCCCAGCAGTAGGATGGTTGGGACATATGGTAGATCTATTTTCAGATTTCTGAGGAATCTCCACACTATCTTCCACAATGGTTTCAACGAGTCTCCACTCCCACCGACAGTGCATTAGGGTACCTTTACCCCACATCCTCACCAGCATTTGTCATTTTGTCATTCATGGATGACACCCCATCTAATTGGTGTGGTGTGAACCTCATTGTAGTTTTAGTTGTAATTCCCTGATGGCTAGTGATCCTTAGCATCTTTTCCTGTGTCTGTTGGACATTTCTCTGTAGTCCTTGGCAACATGCCTGTTCATATCCTTAGCCCATTTCTTTTTTTTTTAATTTCTTTGAGTTGAACAAATTTCATGTAGTTTATGTGTACATATTTAGGAGCACAGCTATATTTCCCACCCTACCCTCTTTCCTGCACATGCTCCGGCCCACCCACCCTCCTCCTTCCTTTCTTTTTGTTCTTTTCATTTTTTACAATTATCTGCTTTCAGGTTATTTTATACTCATAAGTGAACTCTCCACTAAGTAAAGTACTCAACAAATAGTAAGAAGAAAAAAAAAAAAAACACTATTCCTCTCACTATTCCTCTACAGTAAAGACAAGGGCTATAAACAATCACCCAATTTCTTAGCCCATTTCTTAACTTGATGGCTTGCTTTGCTGCTGTTGAGTTTCTTGAGTTCCTTATATAATCCTATTATAATCTTATATAATACTATCCTTTATCAGTGGTATAGCTTGCAAATGTTTTCTCCCACTTTATCAGTTTCCTCTTTCTTGAGTGTTTCTTTTGCTGTGCAAAAGCTTCTTAGTGTGATACAATCCCATTTGTCTGTTTTTTTTTCCTTTTTTGCCTGTGCTTCCAGGGTCTCTTCAAAAATTCTTTTTTCTATGCATATGTCTTGCAGTGTTTCTCCTATGTTTTCCTCCAGTAATTTGATGGTTTCAGGTCTTAGATTTATATTCCTGGTTCATTATGTTTTGCTTTTTGAATACTGTGTGAGGTGCAGCTATTCTTTCATATTTCTGCATACACAGATCCAAGTGTCCCAAGATAATTTATTGTAGAGACTATACTTTCTCCAGTGATTCATTTTAGTTCTCTTGTCAAATAATAGTTGGTTGTGGAATGTGGAGTAATCTCTGGGGTCTATATTCTGTTCCATTGTTCAATGTGTCTTTTCTTGTGCCTTTACCAGGCTTTATTTTTTTTTAATAACTGCCCTGTAATTTGTCTTAAAATCAGCTATTGAAGCGCTTACAGCTTCAATAATTCAAATGATTGTCATTTAGGGTTTCTTTAGTTCAGCCTTTGTTATCTTTATGGCTTCCATATCCCTGTGGTGTTTCTTTTGTACTTACTGCTTTCACATACATGATTCCAATACCTACTTATAAAATAAAACGATACTTTATTATATGGCTGGTTCGTGAGTCCTTGGCGACTCTGATAATTCCTCCTGTTTTCTGGAATGCTCACAATCCAGCCTTCTAGGCCTTCCACATCATATATTGTGGTGGTGCTGACACCTCTAGTCTCTGGGTGAATTGAGATAATCCCACCGTCCCCAGTTTTGCTTATAGTGGTTTGACAGGTTCCTTAAAAAACTCTCTCTTCTCAACGTGAAATGTAAACTGTTAAATTTATTGGTGAATAGTGTTGCTGTAAATGTAATAACTTAGGTTAAGTTGAGGTCATTTTGGTTTAAGATGATAATTTGTTGTGGCAGCCATAGAAAAGGAATACACTGCCTTCCAACCCTTTACTTTTTAAAATAACTTATTTTTTCATTAATTTCTAAAATCTCTGCGTTCTCATGGGTCAATTGAATATTTCAGCTCACACACATTATACACAAATAAAAACACGCAAATATTCTTCCCATTCATGATGTGTGTGTGTGTGTGTGTGTGTGTGTGTTTTCATCTTCAGCAAACCAGCTCCTCTGTTCCATTTATTGACACAGTAATATTATGATACTTTATGGTGAGTAGTCATACTACTGTAATATCAAACAGTAGAAATTATAACTTCTATCTGACTATATTTTGGCACTCGATATTCAAACTCCTTGCATTCCCCTCACCCCTAAAGTTCTAGTAATCAGTGGCTGAAGTTCAGATGGATACTCTGCAACTTTCACAAATGAAAGAGAACATACTGTATTTGTCTTTCTGTGTTTGACTTATTTAATTAATTTATTTTTTTATTTTTATTTTTGACAGGCAGAGTGGATAGTGAGAGAGAGAGACAGAGAGAAAGGTCTTTTTTCGCCATTGGTTCACCCTCCAATGGCCGCTGTGGCCGGCATGCTGCGACCAGCGCATCACACTGATCTGAGGGCAGGAGCCAGGTGCTTCTCCTGGTCTCCCATGCAGGTGCAGGGCCCAAGCACTTGGGCCATCCTCCACTGCACTCCCTGGCCACAGCAGATAGCTGGCCTGGAAGAGGGGCAACTGGGACAGAATCCGGAGCCCCGACCAGGACTAGCACCAGGTTTGCCGGCGCCGCAAGGTGGAGGATTAGCCTATGGAGCCGCGGCGCCAGCCAACTTATTTAATTCAACATCTCCAATTCCATCTACTTTGCTGCAAATGTAAGGATTTCATTATTTTACATGATTGGATAATTTTTTTTTAATTTTTACTGAAGGTATACAAATGTTATGTATTGCATAGACAGTTTTAGGAATATAGTGATGTTTCCTGGTATACTATCCCACCCACCCACACTCCACCTCTTCTTTCCTTTTCCATCACCTATACACACTCATAATAATTACAAAGATCTATTTCAGTTTACCTTGTACTCATAAGATTAAATCTATACTAAGTAAACACTTCAACAAACGGTATAAAGAAGAAGACATTATTCCTCAACAGCAGAGGCATAGGCAATAAAGAATCATCCAATCTCAAAACGTCAATTTCACTACAGTACCATTTCATTTTTTTGACAGGCAGAGTGGACAGCGAGAGAGAGACAGAGAGAAAGGTCTTCCATTTTTGCCGTTGGTTCACCCTCCAATGGCCGCTGCGGCTGGCACGCTGCGGCCTGCACACCGCGCTGATCCGAGGGCAGGAGCCAGGTGCTCCTCCTGGTCTCCCATGGGGTGCAGGGCCCAAGCACTTGGGCCATCCTCCACTGCACTCCCGGGCCACAGCAGAGAGCTGGCCTGGAAGAGGGGCAACTGGGACAGAATCTGGCGCCCCGACCGGGACTGGCACCAGGTGTGATGGCGCCGCAAGGTAGAGGATTAGCCTATTGAGCCATGGCGCCAGTTCATTTAAAAAAAAAAAAATTAAACATTTATTTGTTTGAAAGGCAGAATGGCAGACACACATTACAGAGAGCGAGACAGAATGAGTGGGAGAGACAGAGCAAGCACTTTTCCATCTGCTGATTCACTCAGCAAATGGTTACAATCACCAGGATTAGGCCAGGCCACAGGCAAGAGCAGGAACTCCATCCCAGTCTCTCACATGGGTGTCTGGGGCCCAAGCCCTTGGTCTCTTATCTGCTGTTTTTCCAGGTGCATCAGTGATTAGCTGGGTCAGAAGCAGAGCACCTGGGACTAGAATAAGTGTTTCAATACAATACCATTACATTTTAAGAAATCTATTAGTGACTGCAGTTGAGGGAAAACATATGATATCTGTATGATATCTGTCTTTTTGACACTAGCTTACTTCACTAAAGTATAATGGTTTCCAGTTGCATCCATTTTGTTGCAAAAGGATTACATTCTTTTTGTATCGTTGAGTAAAGAGCATGGTGTATACATACCATCATTTCTTTATCCAGTCTTCATTTGATGGACATTTGGGTTGATTCCATATCTTCACTACTGTAAACTGAGCTAAAATTGATGGTGCTACAGATCACTTTTTCATCTGCCGATTTCATTTTGTTAGAGTAAATTCCCAGGAGTAGGATTGCTGCATCATATGGTAGATGTATTTTCAGATTTCAGAGGTATATCCATATTGTCTTACACAAAGGCTGGAACAATTTACATCCTCATCAACAGTGGATTAGGGTACCTCTTCCATCACATCCTCGCCAGCATTTATTGTTTGTTGATTTCTGTATCAGAACCATTTTTTCTGGGGTGAGGTGAAACGTCATTGTAGTTTTGAATTGCATTTCTCTGATGGCTAGTGATCTTGAGCATTTTCCATGTGTCTGCTCGTGATTTGAATTTCCTCTTTTGAAAAATGCCTATTCAAGTCCTTCACTCATTTCCTAACTGGATAGTTTGTCTTTTGATGTTGAGTTTCTTATGCACTTTATAGATTGTGGATATTACTCTTTTCTCTGTTATATAGTTTGCAAATAGTTTTTTCCACTCTCCTCGGTTGGCTCTTGTCTTATATGTTGAGTATTTATTTTTCTGAGTGTTCCTTTGCAGTGCGGAAGCTTCTCTACTTGATGTAATCCCATTTTCAGTTTTGGCTTTGATTGTGCTTCCGGAATCGTGTCTAAGAAGTTTTTGCCCATGCCAATGTTGCACAGTTTCCTAAATGACCTCTAGTAATTTGGTGGCATTGCATATACATTTAGGTCTTTGATCCATTTTGAGTGCATTTTTGTGTAAGGTGTAAGGTAGGGGGTCATGTTTAATACTTCTGCACATGGAGAAAAAGTTTTCCCAGCACTGTTTGTTGAATCAACTGTTCCTGCTCCAGGAATTGATTTTCACTGCTTTGTCAAAGATTAGTTGGTTAAGGTGTGTGGATTAATTCTTGGAGTTTCTATTCTGTTCTATTGGTCTCCATGTTTAATTTGGGGCAGTCCCAAGCTGTTTTGATTATAACTGCCCTGTAGTATGCCTTGCAATCTGGTATTGTGATAACTCTGGCTTTGTTTACGTTGTATAAAATTGCTTTAGGTATTCTGGGTCTCTGGTGTTTCCATATGGATTTTAGCATATTTTTTTCTAGATATCAGAAGAAAGTCACTGGTATTTTGATTGGGATCACATTGAATCTATAAATTGCTTTACATTTTGATGATATTAATTCTTCCAATCCATAAACATTAAGATTTTGTCATTTTTTGTGTCTTCTTCTAGTTTTTCTTTAATGTTTTGTGATTTTAATTGTTGAGAATTTTAACATCCTTGGTTAAATTTATTCCCAGGTATTTAATTTTTGTAGCTATTTTGTATGGGATTGATCTTAGCAGTTTTCTCTCATCCACAACATTGTCTGCGTATACAAATGATATTGATCTTTGTGTGTAAATTTTATATTCTGCCACTTTATGAAACTGTAGTATGCATTCCAAGAGTCACTTAGTGGAATCCTCTGGTCCCCATACATATAGAATCACGCCAACTGCAAACAGGGATAGTTTTACTTCCTCTCCAACTTGTATCCCTTTGATTCCTTTTCTTGCCTAATGGCTATGGCTCAAACTTCCAGGACTATACCAAATAACACTGCTGAGAGAGGGCTTCTTTGTCTGGTTGCAGATCTTAGTGGGAATGTTTTCAACTTTTCCCCATTCAATTAGATGCTGGCTGAGGGTTTGTCATAAATTGTCTTGATTGTGTTGAGGAATGTTCCTCCTATACCCAATCTGCTTAAGGTATTTATCATGAAAGGATGCTCTATTTTATCAAATATGATTTTTGTTCCTCAGTTTCTCATTGTGGTGTTTCACATTTTTTGATTTGTGAATGTAGAACCATCCCTGCCTATCAAACAAATCCGAGTTGGTCTGAGTGAATGGTCTTTCTGATGCATTGTTGGAATCGATTGGCTAGTATTTTGTTGAAGATTTCTGCATCTATGTTCATTGGGGATATTGGACTATAGTTCTCTTTCTCTGTTGTACCTTTTTCTGGTTTAGGTTTAGGGCTGGCTTCACCAAAGATGTTTGGGAGGATTTCCTCCCTTTCTATTCTTTTGTTTTTGTTTGTTTGTTTTCTTTTTTTAAGGAGTACAAATTTCATCAGTACAACTTTAGGAATATAGTTACTCTTCCCACCATATCAGCCATCTACTCACACTCCCAGCCCTCCTCCTCTCCCTCTCCTCTGCCAGTCCCATTAGCCATTAAGATTCACTTTCAATTACTGTTGTACACAGAAGACCAACTGCATTACTAACTAAAGGTTTCAACAATTTGCACACATACACACAAAAAATAGCTGTTTGAGAACTGGTTTTACAGTTAACTCTCAATACAACTCATTGAGAACAGAGGTCCTTAATGGGGAGTTAATACAGAGTGACTCCTATTGTTAATTTAACAATTAGTACTCTGATGTATGCTGCCAGTGACTACCCGAAGCTCTTGCAATGAACTGTCTTGGCTGTGGAAGACTTTTGAGTGCACAAACTCCATCAGTATTTGGACAAGGCCATAAGCAAAGTGGAAGTTCTCCCCTCCCTTTATAGAAAAATACATCCTTCTTTAATGGTGACTTATTTCCACTGGAGTCTCACTCATAGAGATCCTTCATGTAGAACATTGTTTGCCACAGTGCCTTGGCTGTCCATGCTTGAAATGCTCTCATGGGATTTTCATCTAGACCAGGAGGCTTTAAGGGATAATTCTGAGGACAGAGTGTTACTGAAACCAATTGTCATTCTATGAGTCTGCTGTGTAGTCTTTTTCCCATGTTAGACATTCTCTCCTTTTCAATTCATTCTATTCTCATTACCATGTACTTGATACTGTTTATATGATTTCTTTAACACTTATTCCGATCTATATGTTCACTGTAACACATAATATGATCACTTTAGCAATTAAGATGGCATTTTTACCACCAAGTTTAAGGGGATTTGGAGTCCTACGACAGGTTTTTAAAGTGTACCCTTAGAAGTAAGTCCAGAGGCTGGCACCATAGCACAGATTAATCCTCCACCTGCAGCACTGGCATCCCATATGGGTGTCAGTTCTAGTCACAGCTGCTCTACTTCCAATCCAGCTCTCTGCTATGGCCTGGGGAAGCAGTAGAAAATGGCCCAAGTTCTTGGGCCCCTGCACCCATGTGGGAGACTGGGAAGAAGCACCTGGCTCCTGGCTTCCATTTTTGTATCTTCTTCTATTTCTTTCTTTAAGATTTGGTAATTCGTATCGTAGATATCTTTGACATCCTCGGTGAAATTTATTCCAAGATATTTGATATTTTTGTAGCTATAGTAAATGAGATTGGTCCCAGAAGTTCTTTATCAGCTGTGGAATTGTCTGTGCATACAAAGGCTATTGATTTTTGTGTATTGACTTTATATCCTTCTACTTTGCCAAACTCTTCTATGATTTCCAATAGTCTCTTAGTGGAATCTTTTGGAGCCGCTCTATATAGAATCGTGTCATCTCCAAATAGGGATACTTTGAGTTCTTCCTTCCCATTTTGTATCCCTTTTATTTTTTTTCTTGCCTAATGGCTCTGGTTAAAACTCCCAGGACTATATTGAATAGCAACGGTGATAATGGGCATCCCTGTCTGGTACCGGATCTCAGTAGGAATGCTCCCAATTTTTCCCAGTCAAGACTTTTCTGTAACTTTGAATAGCTTGAGGAGAATGGACAACAATTCTTCTTTAATTGTCTGGTATAATTCCTCAGTGAAGCTATCGGATCCCGGGTTTTTCGTTGTTTTGTGGGCCTTCATTACTGATTCAATCGCCATCTTGTTTATTGGTCTATTGAGGTTTTCTGTGTTTTCATGACTCAAGTTTTAGTAGATTCCATGTTTCTAGGAATCTATCCATTTCTTCTAAATTTTCCGATTGGTTGTTATATAGCTTCTTGTCATGATTTTTTGAAGCTTTTATTTAATGAATATAACTTTCCAAAGTACAGCTTATGGATTAACAATGCCCCCCCATAACTTCCCTCCCACCCGCAACCCTCCCCTTTCACGCTCCCTCTCCCCTTCCGTTCACATCAAGATTCACTTTCAATTATCTTTATATACAGAAGAACAGTTTATATATATTAAGTAAAGATTTCAACAGTTTGCCCTCACATAGCAACACAAAGTGAAAAATACTGTTGGAGTAGTGGTAATAGTATTAAATCACAATGTACAGCACATTAGGGACAGAGATACTACACGATATTTTTTTAAAAAATTGATTAATATTCTATGCAATTTCCGATTTAACACCAAGTTTTTTTTTCATTTTCAATTATCTTTATATATAGAAGATCGATTCAGTATATATTAAGTACAGATTTCATCAGTTTGCAGCAACACAGAAACAAAATTGTAAAAATACTGTTTCAGTACTAGTAATAGCATTACTTCACATTGAACAACACATTAAGGACAGATCCCACATGAGACGTAAGTACACAGTGACTCCGGATGTTGACTTAACAATTTGACACTCTTGTTTATGGCGTCAGTAATCTCCCCAGGCTCTAGTCATGACTTGCCAAGGCTATGGAAGCCTTTTGAGTTCATCGACTTCGATCTTATTCTGACAGGGTCATCATCAAAGTGGAAGTTCTTTACATAGTATATATTGAATCGATCTTCTTTATATAAAGATAATTGCAAATGATTAACAAATCTTGGTGTTAAACTGGAAATTGCATAGATAATTAATCAATTTTTAAAAAAAAAATCATGTAGGATCTCTGTCCTTAACGTGCTGTACATTGTGAATTAATACTATAACTAGTACTCCAACAGTATTATCATTTTGTGTCTCTATGCGAGGGCAAACCGTTGAAATCTTTACGTAATATGTACTAAATTGATCTTCTGTGTATAATGAATTGAAAATGAATCTTGATGTGAACAGAAGGGGAGAGGGAGTGGGAAAGGGGAAGGTGGGGGGAGGGAGGGAAGTTGTGGGGGGGGCAGCCATTGTGGTCCATGAGCTGTTCTTTGGAAATTTATATTCTTTAAATAAAAGCTTTATATTAAAAAAAAAAAGAACTTTGCAACAAAGGTGCATGCAGACTGAAAGTGAAAGGTTGGAAAAAGATATTCCATGACAACAGAAATGAAAAAAGAGCGGGCATGGCCATATTAATATCAGACAAAATAAACTTTAACACAAAAACTTTTAAGAGAGACAAAGAGGGGCACTATATAATGATTAAGGGTCAATTTAACAGGAAGATGTAACTATTATAAATGTATATACACCTAATTACAGGGCACTGATTTATTTAAAAGATATGTTAAGGGACTTAGACTCCAATACAATAGTATTGGCGGACTTCAATACTCCACTTTTAGAAATAGACAGATCACCCGGACCGAAGATCAACAAGGAAACAGTAGATTAAATCAACTCTATAGCCCAAATGGATCTAACAGATATCTACAGAACTTTCAATCCTACACTTAAAGAATTTACATTCTTCTCAGCAGTACATGGAACCTACTCTAGGGTTGACCACATACTAGGCCATAGAGCAGTCTCAGCAAATTCAAAAGAATTAGAATCATACCATGCAGCTTCTCAGAACATAAAGGAATGAAGTTGGAAATTAGCAACTCAGGAATCCCTAGAGCATATGCAAACACATGGAGATTGAACAACATGCTCCTGAATGAACAATGGGTCATAGAAGAAATCAAAAGAGAAATCAAAATTTTCTGAAAGTAAATGAGGATAACAGCACAACATACCAAAACTTATGGGTTACAGCAAAAGCAGTGTTAAGAGGAAAGTTTATAGCAATAGGTGCCTACATCAAGAAATTGGAAAGGCACCAAATAAATGAGCTTTCAGTGTATCTCAAGGATCTAGAAACTCTGCAGCAAACCATACCCAAATCTAGTAGGAGAAGAGAAATAATTAAAATCAGAGAAGAAATCAACAGGATTGAATCAAAAAAAAATCACAGAAGATCAGCCAAACAAATAGCTGATTTTTTGGAAAAATAAACAAAATTGACACCTCATTGGCCCAACTACTTGAAATAAGAAAAGACCCAAATCAATAAAATCAGAGATGAAAAAGGAAATGTAACAACAGACACCACAGAAATAAAAAGAATCATAAGAAATTACTACAAAGAGTTGTATGCCAGCAAACAGGGAAATCTATCAGAAATGGATAGATTCCTGGACACATGCAACCTACCAAAATTAAACCATGAAGACACAGAAAACCTAAACAGACCCATAACTGATACAGAAATTGAAACAGTAATAAATGCCCTCCCAACAAATAAAAGCCCAGGACAAGATGGATTCACTGCTGAATTCTACCAGACATTTAAAGAAGAACTAACTCCTATTCTTCTCAAACTATTCAGAACAATCGAAAAAGAGGGAATCCTCCCAATCTCCTTCTACGAAGCCAGCATCACCTTAATCACTAAGCTGGAAAAAGATACAGCATTGAAAGAGAATTACAGACCAATATCCCTGAGGAACATAGATGAAAAAATCCTTAATAAAATTCTGGCCAATAGACTGCAACAACACATCAGAAAGATCATCCACCCAGACCAAGTGGGATTTATCGATGGTATGCAAGGATGGTTCAGTGTTCACAAATCAATCAATGTGATACACCACATTCACAAACTGCAGAAGAAAAATCATATGATTATCTTAATAGACACTGAGAAAGCATTTGATAAAATACAACACACTTTCATGATGAAAACTCTAAAGCAAACTGGGTATAGAAGCATCATTCCTCAATACAATCAAAACAAATTATGAAAAACCATGGCCAACATCCTATTGAATGGGGAAAAGTTGGAAGCATTTCCACTGAGATCTGGTACCAGACAGGGATGCCCACTCTCAACACTGCTATTAAATATATTTCTGGAAGTTTTAGCCATTCATCAGGCAACAAAAAGAAATTAAAATGACACAAATTAGGAAGGAAGAAGTCAAACTACCCCTCTTTGCAGATGACATAATTCTTTATTTATGGGATCCAAAGAACTTTACTAAGAGACTATTGGAACTCATAGAAGAGTTTGGCAAAGTAGCGGGATATAAAATCAATGCACAAAGATAAACAGCCTTTGTATACACAGGCAATGCCACGGCTGAGAAAGAACTCCTAAGATCAATCCCATTCACAATAGCAACAAAACAATCAAATAACTTAGAATAAGCTTAACCAAGTTCATTAAAGATCTCTACAATGAGAATTACAAAATCTTAAAGAAAGAAATAGAAGAGGATACCAGAAAACGGAAAAATCTTCCATGCTCATGGATTGGAAGAATCAACATCATCAAAATGTGCATTCTCCCAAAAGCAATTTATAGATTCAATTCAATTCCAATCCAAATACCAAAGACATTCTTCTCAGAACCGGAAAAATGCTGCTGTAATTCATATGGAGATGCAGGATACCTCAAATAGCTAAAGCAATCTTGTACAACAAAAACAAAGCCAAAGGAACCACAATACCAAATTTCAGGGCATACTACAGGGCAGTTGTAATCAAAACAGCATGGTACTGGTACAAAAATGATGGATATGCTAATGAAACAGAACACAAACACCAGAAATCAATCGAAACATCTACAGCAAAATAATATTTGACCAAGGATCTAAAACAAATCCCTGGAGTAAGGACAGTCTATTCATAATAAATGGTGCTGGGAAAACTGGATTTCCATGTGCAGAAGCATGAAGCAAGACTGCTTGCTACCTTTCGCCTTACATGAAAATCCACTTAACATGGATTAAAGACTTAAATCTACAACCTGACACCATCAAATTATTAGACAGCATTGGAGAAACCCTGCAAGATATAGGCACCGGCAAAGACTTCTTGGAACAGACCCTAGAGGCACAGGTCATCAAAGCCAAAATTAACAATTGGGATTGCATCAAATTGAGAAGTTTTTGTATGGCAAAATAAATAGTCAGGAAAATGAAGAGGCAACCAATAGAATGGGAAAAAATATTTGCAAACTATGCAACCGATAAAGGATTAATAACCAGAAACTACAAAGAGATCAAGAAACTCCACAACAACAAAACAAACAATCCACTTAACCGATGGGCCAAGGCCCTCAATAGACATTTTTCATAAGAGGAAATCCAAATGGCCAACAGACACATGAAAAAAGGTTCAGGATCACTAGCAATCAGGTAAATGCAAATTAAACCACAATGAGGTTTCACCTCACCCCAGTTAGAATGGCTCACATTCAGAAATCAACCAACAACAGATGCTGGCAAGGATGTAGGGGAAAAGGGACACTAACCCACTGTTGGTGGGAATGCAAACTGGTGAAGCCACTATGGAAGTCAGTCTGGAGATTCCTCAGAAACCTGAATGTAACCCTACCATTCAACCCAGCCATCCCACTCCTTGGAATTTACCCAAAGGAAATTAAATTGGCAAACAGAAAAGCGGTCTGCACCTCCATGTTTATTGCAACTCAATTCACAATAGCTAAGACCTGGAATCAACCTAAATGTCCATCAATAGTAGACTGGATAAAGAAATTATGGGACATGTACTCAATAGAATACTATATAGCAGTCAAAAACAATGAAACCCAGTCATTTGCAACAAAATGGAGGAATCTGGAAAACATCATTATGAGTGAATTAGGCCAGTCCCAAAGGGACAAATATCATATGTTCTCCCTGATCGGCAACGACTAACTGAGCACCAAAAAGGAAACCTGTTGAAGTGAAATGGAAACTATGAGAAACAGTCACTTGATTGGCCCTTGTCCTGACTGTTGATGTACAACTTAATATTTTATCCCTTTTAGTATTTTTTGTTCTATTTAATTCTATTGGTTGAGCTCTGTAATTAACACACAATTATTCTTAGGTGTTGAAATTTAACTTAAAAAGTGATCTCATTTAAATATAAAGTGGGAATAAGAGAGGGAGGAGATGTACAATTTGGGACATGCTCAATTGGACCTGCCCCAAATGATGGAGTTAGAATTGTGCCAGGGGATTCCAATTCAATCTCATGAAGGTGGCATGTACCAATGCCATGTCACTAGTCCAAGTGATCAATTTCACTTTATAATTGATCATAATGATTGGTCTACGAGTCAAAGAGATCACATAAAGAACCAGTGTCTGCTTATACTAACTGATAGAATTAATGGAGGAATCTGGAAAACATCATGGTGAATGAATTAAGTCAGTCCCAAAGGGACAAATATCATATGTTCTCCCTGATCAGTGACAACTAACCCAGCACCAAAAAGGAAACCTGTTGAAGTGAGAGGGACACTATGAGAAACAGTGACTTGATTGGCACTTGTCCTGGCTGTTAATGTAAAATTTAATACTTTATCCCTTTAAGTATTTTTTGTTCTACATAATACTATTGGTTGAACTCTGTAATTAACACACAAGCATTCTTAGGTGTTTAAATTTACCTGAAAACTGATCCCTGTTAACTATAAGAGTGGGAATAAGAGAGGGAGGAGATGTACAATTTGGGACATGCTCAATTGGACTTGCCCCAAATGGTGGAGTTAGAATCGTGCCAGGGGATTCCAATACAATCCCATCAAGGTGGCATGTACCAATGCCATGTCACTAGTCCAAGTGATCAATTTCAGTTCACAATTGATCACACTGATAGGTCTAAGAGTCAAAGGGATCACACAAACAAGACTAGTGTCTGCTAATACTCATAGAATGAAAAAGGGAGAGAAAGATCCATCATGGGAAGCGAGATACACAGCAGACTCATAGAATCGCAGATGTCCTAAACAGGACTCTGGCCTCAGAATCAGCCTTTAAGGCATTCAGATCTGGCTGGAGAGCCCATGAGATTGTTTTAGTCTTGGAATGCCAAGACATTCTGGCAGAAAAAAGAGAGGACCTAAATGAAAGACATCTGCGTGTGAGATCCCAGCAGAAAAAAACGGGCCATCAAAGAAGGAGGTACCTTTCTCTGAAGGGAGGAGAGAACTTCTACTTTGACTATGACCAGAATAAGATCGAAGTCGGTGAACTCAAAAGGCTTCCATAGCCTTGGCAACTCATGACTAGAGCCTAGGGAGATTACTGACGCCATAAACAAGAGTATCAGTTTGTTAAGTCAACAACAGGAGTCACTGTGTACTTACTCCTCATGTGGGATCTCTGTCCTTAATGTGTTGCCCAATGTGATTTAATGCTATAACGTGTACTGAAACAGTATTTTAAACTTTATGTTCTGTGTGGGTGCAAACTGTTGAAATCTTTACTTAATATATTCTAAATTGATCTTCTGTATATAAAGATAATTGAAAATGAATCTTGATGTGAATGTAATGGGAGAGGGAGCGGGAGATGGGAGGGGGGCTGGTGGGAGTGAAAAACCATTGTAATCCATAAACTGTACTTTGGAAATTTATATTTACTAAATAAATGTTAAAAAAAGTGAAAAAATAAATGAATAAAAGGAAGAAGAGAACAATCCAACATGGGAAGCTGGATACACAGGAGACTCATAGAATGGCAAATGTCCTAAACAGCACTCTGGCCTCAGAATCAGCCCTTAAGGCATTCGGATCTGGCTAAAAAGCCCATGAGAGTATTTTAGGCATGGAATGCCAAGACATTCTGGCAGAAAAAAGAGAGGACCTAAATGAAAGACGTCTGCGAGTGAGATCCCAGTGTAAAGAACAGGCCATCAAAGTAGGAGGTACCTTTCTCTGAAGGGAGGAGAGAACTTCCACTTTGACTATGACCTTGTCTAAATAAGATCAGATTTGGTGAACTCAAAAGGATCCCATAGCCTTGGCAACTCATGTCAAGTGCCTAGGGAGATTACTTCTGCTATAAACAAGAGTTTCAATTTGTAAAGTCAACAACAGGAGTCACTGTGCACTTACTCCTCATGTAGAATCTCTGTTCTTAATGTGCTGTCCAATGTGAATTAATGCTATAACTAGTACTCAAACAGTATTTTACACTTTATGTTTCTGTTTTGGTGAAAACTGTTGAAATCTTTATTTAATAAATGTGATTTTACAAAGTGCAACTTTTGTATTGTTGTGGCTCCCCCCCCCCCCAGCCTCCCTCCCTCCCACGGCCCTCCCCTCTCCCACTCCCTCTCCCATCCTGCCCTTCATCGAGTTTCATTTTCAATTACCTTCATATACAGAAGATCAACTTAGTATGTACTAAGGAAAGATTTCAATAGGCTGTACTCACACAACCACACAAGCTATAGGGTATTGTTCGACTAGTGGTGTTGTCTTTAAGTCTCATAGTAAAACACATTAAGGACAGAGATCCTACGTGGGGAGCATGTACCAAGTGACTCCAGTTGTTGATTTAACGATTGGAACTCTTATTTATGATGTCAGCAATCACACGAGGCTCTTGCCATGAGCTGTCTAGGCTACGGAAGCCCCTTGAGTTCACCAACTCTGAACTTGTTTATTCAAGGCCGTATCACAGTGGAGGTTCCTTCCTCCCTTCAGAGAAAGGCGTCTCTCCCCTTGATGGCTTGTTCCTTCTGCTGGGGTCTTGTTCACCAGGATCTTTCATTTAGGTTGTTTTTGCCACCGTGTCATGGCTTTCCATGCCTGTGAGACTCTCATGGGCCTTTTAGCCAGATCTGTATGCCCCAAGGGTTGATTCTGAGGCCGGAGTGTTCTTTAGGACCTTTGTCATTCTATGATTCTGCTGTGTGTCCTGCTTTCCCCACAGGATCTTTCTCTCCCTTTTAATTCTATCCTTCATTATTTGCATATACTGTTCTTATTTGTGAAATCTCTTCGACAGCTCACTTGGTAAAGTGATAAGTATAAGTACATAAGCTATCAAAACGATAGGGTAAGTGTTGAAAATTAATCTTGATGCGAATGGAATGGGAGAGGGAGCGGGAGATGTGAGGGTTGTGAGTGGGAGGGAAGTTATGGGGGGGGAAGCCATTGTAATCCATAAGCTGTACTTTGGAAATTTATATTTATTAAATAAAAGTTTAAAAAATGTATTCAAGCCTCTTCTAATGGCCACTTGGGTTCTTCAAAAATTTGTCAGTGTATACTTCTATTTGTCAAATTCTGGCAATCTTTCATGTGACTATACACTGAATTAATTGGTAAAATACTTTTATTTCAGGTGCCAGCACTGTGATGTAGCAGATTAAGCTGCTGTCTCTAGGTCCCAGCATCCTATATCAGAGTTCCATTCAAGTCCTGCCTGCTCCGTTTGTGATCCAGTTCCCTGTGATGCACCAGAGAAGGTAGCATGAGATGGCACAACTGCCTGGGTCCCTATGTCCCCCATGGGAGTTCCCATGGAGTTACTGGCTCCTCACTTCAGCTTGGACCAGCCTGGTCCATTGCAGCCATTTGGTGATTGAACCAGTGGATAGAAGATCTCTTTCTCTCTCTGTCTCTCTGTCTTTCTCTCTGTCTCTCTCTCTCTTTCTCTCTGTTACTCTGCATTTCAAATAAAAATATAAATATTTTTAAAAAATGCCTTATTTCCATTTTCCTGAATACTAATGAGCATTTTTCTTCTGTTTACAGATAATTGTTGTTTCTTATAACCTAACGCTCCTTTTCATATTCCTCGCTATTTTTTAAGTTGGAAAATTGATCTATTTTTAAATATTTGAAAGAACTATTAAATATTAATTAAATCCTTCATTATACATAATTTAAATAGCTGCTCTCTCCCATTTGTCAATGTGTATGTTGTATATGCATATATAGACACACTTTAAATATATGGAAAGTTTTAATCCATTTTATTTAATCAAACTTATGTATTCCCTCCTTAGTTTGGACTCAATCTAATCTTTTCAACTTTTTGTACATGGGAATAGAGACTGTTTTCTCCCATACCTGACAGTGCCTATGCCAGGATCTTGCAAATCACAAGGGCCCAGAACTGTTTCATTAAAATGCAATGTGTCTAGTTTAATGGAATATTATGTAGGAACTATTATAATATGAATTGAAGAATGCAGTGAAATGAACCAAGTAACAGATTTTTCAGATGTTCTTACATTTCATGTGTTTTATTATACATATTTAAAGTATTTCTTTTACATTCTCATAATGCTGGTTGAGTGCTTTTATCCAGTCATCTGTATGGCCAGGATATCGTCTGCATTCATTTGGTCTGTTTGGGCCTGTGCCAGCACATATGGCCTCATTATGAGACGTAAGTACACAGTGTAAGTAAGTACACAGTGACTCCGGATGTTGACTTAACAATTTGACACTCTTGTTTATGGCGTCAGTAATCTCCCCAGGCTCTAGTCATGACTTGCCAAGGCTATGGAAGCCTTTTGAGTTCATCGACTTCGATCTTATTCTGACAGGGTCATCATCAAAGTGGAAGTTCTTTACATAGTATATATTGAATCGATCTTCTTTATATAAAGATAATTGCAAATGATTAACAAATCTTGGTGTTAAACTGGAAATTGCATAGATAATTAATCAATTTTTAAAAAAAAATCATGTAGGATCTCTGTCCTTAACGTGCTGTACATTGTGAATTAATACTATAACTAGTACTCCAACAGTATTATCATTTTGTGTCTCTGTGTGAGGGCAAACCGTTGAAATCTTTACGTAATATGTACTAAATTGATCTTCTGTGTTTAAAGAGATTTGAAAATGAATCTTGATGTGAACAGAAGGGGAGAGGGAGCGGGAAAGGGGAGGGTAGGGGAGGGAGAGAAGTTGTGTGGGGGGGGAGCCATTGTAATCCATAAGATGTACTTTGGAAATTCATATTCTTTAAATAAAAGCTTTATAAAAAAAAAAAAAACAAAGTGGAAGTTCTCTCCTCCCTTCAGAGAAAGGTACCTCCTTCTTTGATGGCCCATTCTTTCCACTGGGATCTCACTCGCAGAGATCTTTCATTCAGGTTTTCTTTTTTTTTTTTTTCCAGAGTGTCTTGGCTTTCCATGCCTAAAATACTCTCATGGGCTCTTCAGCCAGATCCAAATGCCTTAAGGGCTGATTCTGAGGCCAGAGTGCTGTTTAGGACATCTGCCATTCTATGAGTCTGCTGTGCCTCCCGCTTCCCATGTTGGATCGTTCTCTCCCTTTTTGATTCTATCAGTATTAGCAGACACTAGTCTTGTTTGTGTGATCCCTTTGACTCTTAGATCTATCAGTGTGATCAATTGTGAACTGAAATTGATCACTTTGAGTAGTGAGATGACATTGGTACATGCCACCTTGATGGGATTGTATAGGAATCCCCTGGCACGTTTCTAACTCCATCATTTGGGGCAAGTCCGATTGAGCATGTCCCAAATTGTACATCTCCTCCCTCTCTTATTCCCACACTTATATTTAACAGATATCACTGTTCATTTAGAATTTAAACACCTAAGAATAATTGTGTGTTAATTACAGAGTTCAACCACTAGTACTAGAAAAAAAAATACTAAAATGGATAAAGTATTACATTTTACAACAACAGTCAGCACAAGAGCTGATCAAGTCACTGTTTCTCATAGTGTCCATTTCACTTCAACAGGTTTCCCCTTTGGTGCTCAGTTAGTCGTCGCCAATCAGGGAAAACAAATGATATTTGTCTCTTTGAGACTTGCTTAATTCCCTCAGCATGATGTTTTCCAGATTCCTCCATCTTGTTGCAAATGACTGGATTTCATTGGTTTTGACTGCTGTATAGTATTCTATAGAGTACATATCCCATAATTTCTTTATGGGCATTTGGGTTGGTTCCAAGTAATAGCTATTGTGAAATGAGCTGCAATAAATATTAATGTGCAGACAGCTTTTTTGTTTGTTTGTTTGCCAATTTAATTTCCTTTGGGTAAATTCCAAGGAGTGTGATGGCTGGGTTGAATGGTAGGTTTATATTCAGGTTTCTGAGGAATCTCCAGACTGACTTCCATAGTGCCTTAACCAGTTTGCATTCCCACCAACAATGGGTTAGTGTCCCTTTTTCCCCACATCCTCTCCAGCATCTATTGTTGGTAGATTTCTGAATGTGAGCCATTCCAACCGGGGTGAGGTGAAACCTCATTGTGGTTTTGATTTGCATTTCCCCGATTGCTAGTGATCTTGAACATTTTTTCATGTGTCTGTTGGCCATTTGGATTTCCTCTTTGGAAAAATGTCTATTGAGGTCCTTGGCCCATCTCTTAAGTGGGTTGTTTGTTTTGATGTTGTGGAGTTTCTTGATCTCTTTGTAGATTCTGGTTATCAACCCTTTATCTGTTGCATAGTTTGCAAATATTTTTTTCCCATTCTATCGGTTTCCTATTCACTTTCCTGACTGTTTCTTTTGAAGTACAGAAACTTCTCAATTTGATGCAACCCCAATAGTTAATTTTGGCTTTGTCTGTGTGTGATTCTGGGCTGTTTTCCAAGAGGTCTTTGCCAGTACCTGTGTCTTGCAGGGTTTCTCCAATGCTCTCTAATAATTTGATGGTGTCGGGTCATAGATTTAAGTCTTTATTCCATGTTGAGTGAATTTTTGTGTAAGGTGAAAGGTAGGGGACTTTTTTCATGATTCTGCACGTGGAAATCCAGTTTTCCCAGCACCATTTATTGAAGAGACTGTCCTTACTCCAGGGATTGGTTTTGGATCCTTGATCAAATACAAGTTGGCTGTAGATGTGTGAATTGATTTCTGGTGTTTCTATTCTGTTCCATTGGTCTATCCATCTGTTTCTGTACCAGTACCATGCTGTTTTGAGAACTACTGCCCTGTAGTATATCCTGAAATCTGGTATTCTGATGCCTGCACCTTTGTTTTTGTTGTACAAGATTGTTTTAGCTGTTCGATGTCTCCTGTGTCTCCATATGAATTTCAGCATCGATTTTTTCCAGATCTGAGACGAATGTCTTCAGTATTTTGATTGGTATTGCATTGAATCTGTAAATTGCTTTTGGGAGAAAGGACATTTTGATGATATTGATTCTTCCAATCCATGAGCATGGAAGATTTTTCCATTTTTTGGTATCCTCTTCTATTTCTTTCTTTAAGGTTTTGTAATTTTCATCGCAGAGATTTTTAATGTCTTCTCAAATTTTGACTATTTCTTTCCTCTTATTAATTTGGAGATTGGTTTGTTGTTGTTTTGTAGGTCCTTGAGATGAGCTGATAGCTCATTTACTCGGTTCCTTTTCAATGTCTTAATGTGACATAAATTGCTATAAATGCTCAACTTGACACTTTTTGCTGTATCCCATAAGTTTTGATATATTATAGTTGTCTTCATTCGTTTCCAGAATTTATTTTTATTTCTCTTTTGCTTCCTTCTGTGATCCACTGTGCATTCAGGAGCATGCTCTTCAGTCTCCAGAGCCTGTGAAATGTTCAAAGGCTGAGGGCACCTCACAGTCCTACGTGGGTGCCCAGTCCATTGTCATCTTCTACCCAATCAGAGTCAAAGTCATTGGAAATGCAGATTTTTTTCTCTCTGGTGAGAACCTCTGTATCACACACATACACAAGTACCACCAATTGCAGAC
Organism: Sylvilagus floridanus; assembly: GCA_949820135.1. Classification (NCBI taxonomy): domain Eukaryota; kingdom Metazoa; phylum Chordata; class Mammalia; order Lagomorpha; family Leporidae; genus Sylvilagus; species Sylvilagus floridanus. The sequence continues at coordinate 87,312,371 of OX463223.1, forward strand.
CTCCTCAATTCACAATGTTGCTTTCCCCCACTGGTTGCTAGGTGCACAAACCAGATTTGCTGCCACCACTACCACTGAAAATATTGTGTTTTAACCCCGTGTCAGTTGCTGGACACAAGCACAAGCGCTTCACAGATGTTTTTATGTCCAGAATGGCACTCGCACACTCTCAGTCGCTTGCTTGCATTGTATGTGTGTGGAATGGGGGGGCAAAAAAAAGTGTCACTTTTCTTCACTGGGTCAGTGGGTACTGTATCCCCCTTAGGGCTCCAGGCCATACTCACTCTAAGCTCTCCCTCTAACAAGCATGGGCTGCTACAGTGTGATCTCACTTCACTCTCCAAAGCTAATCCTTTCTCCAGCTCTCAGCTCCTGGGGTCGTGTGTTTTCCCAGCTCCTGCTGCACATCTGCACTTTCCACACCAATCCATGGCATTCCTCTTCCTTCCATAGATTTTGCACTGCAGTTTTCTCTCTTCCCAGAGGATGTACTTCTTCCACTTGTTTTTTTGCTATTTTCCCCCAGCCGAGAGCACTATGCCCCTCCCTGTTCTGCCATCTTGGAAACTGGATTACCCATTCTTTAAAGGCAAAGATTGTGAATATCAGCTTAGTGGTAACCAGAAGGCATCCTTTAGGTCTAGGGCTCTGTAACAAAACTTGTCGTCATATATCTGCATTAGTATAGTTAGGTCTCTCTTCTTATTTTCACTGGCTTCTTGCCAGGAGGGGGCTGTCTGTAGCCCTGAGCCTCCAGGGCACATGGTCCTCAGACATCTGCCCTCGGCTTCCTGACCTAGATGCTCTTCCACATGGCTGGTTCCTGGTGCTCATTATGAACCTAGATTTACCCCTCTCTCTCTTAGATAAAGTTCTGTCTCCTATGCATCTTTCGCACTAAATAAAAGCTTAAAATGTACCATGCTGCCTCGTTTATTTATGCTGGCACTTGGAATTCTTCTCTAAATATTAGGCAAGAACCCTCTTGGGCTTATGAATATTGGAGATTTATTAATAAGCATGTGGTGATATATGGCACCCCAAATTTTGATAACATATGTGGCACCCCAGATGGCACTTCTGAGGAATTTAAAGGGCCACATTTCATACATATTTTAGGGGGTCATTTCCAATATCATATGACAACCACGAAGGGGCATTTAACATGTGGAATTTTTAAGAAGTGATATTTAACATGTGGAACTTTTAAGAAATTTTAAAACTAGACAGCAAGGTGGGAGCAGATTTCCTGTGGCTTCTGACCCTATCTCTGCCTACACCTTCTCTCTCCTCCTTTGGGTTGGCGCTTTCTCTGCACACACAGCCTTGGGAACGCAAGGCTCCAAAGCACCTGCCCTGGTGGGGATGCGCACAGGGACTTCTCAGGGGAATGGCGTATCCTTTTTCTTCTGCCCTGGTGCTGGCTGCAAGGCAGGGATAGGATGGCCAGACTTGCAGTACGAAGTGGCCCCAGATCTGGGCACCGAAGGCACCCTGGTTCTGGTGTCCCAGTTTCAGTTCCACTGGAGGGTGACCTCCACCCATGGCTTGAGCTAGCCCCCACCCCTGCTGGAGTTTAAAGGCAGCAACCATAACACACTCAAAGCAAGCTGAGATGTGTGTAGGGAGAGGAGCTTAGTGTGGTAGTCGACCACATGGCATGAGGCAAAAGCCACCCTGCCCTGGGGAAGAAGAGCAGCTGGCTCATGCAAAAGACAAGTGAGTTTTTTTTGTCATTCTTTCTCTTGTTTTGCTGGTAGTTTTCAAAAAAGGAAGGCATGGGTTGGTTTTCTTTCATGGTTTCTGGCTTTAAAAACTTTGGCGTCATTGCTAGTGCAATGTACTAAGAGATAAAAGAGATTTACATGGAGGACAAACTCCTAAGGATTTTACATGCTTTTCTAAGGTTGAGTTTTTAACTAGTACCAGCAGCTAAAATTCAGAAAAATTTCTTTGTCTCTGGGCCTAATTGTATTGCTAATTTCGAGTTGGAGAACTGGTCTGATTGCTTAGAAGCATGTTAACGTCAGGGAGGAGGAGCTTTGACTATGTCTGCTCCTTTGGAGACTCCTGGAAAGATCTACAATTAATAATTGGGAGAGCTTTGGATGTGATGGAATTAAGTAATTCTAACGAATACAATATATTCATGTAAAGTACTTAAAAATAATTAAGCTCGTGAAGAGCTGTGTCTGTTTTTATTTTCTCAGGTCCTACAGAGAGAATGTAAATCTGTATAGCTCTGCATGCATTCCTACAGACTTATTTCTAAGTGTACAGTTTGAAACTTGCCATGGGATAGCAAATCACCTTGGGCTAGATGGTAATGGTAACATCTTAAGTTGTAAAGTGATCCTAAAGGTTGGATTAAGTGCTAAAGTAATCACATCAATAGGATTAAGCATTTACTACTAATAATGAAGAGGAGTAAATGCTCCAACATGGGAAGGAGTCTGTGCAGCAGTCTCATAGAGTTGCAATGGCTTTTAATAGTACTCAGTGACCTCAAAATCAGCCCTAAAGGGCTTATGGTCTGTTTAGAAAGCCCACAAGAGCATTTCAGGCATGGAAAGCCAGGACACTCGTGGAAAAAGTGTCCCTATGGGGAGAACCTCCGGGGGTGAGACCCCAGTGGAAAAGAGTGGCCATCAAAGAAGGCTGTACTTTTCTCTGGCGGGAGGAGAGTACTTCCACTTTGCTTATGGCCTTGTCTGAATACTGATGGAGTTTGTGAAACTCGAAAGAGTTCCATGGCCTAGGAAGCTCATGTCCAGAGCCTTGGGTGATCATGGATGTCACACATAAGAGTGTTAATTGTTAAATTAAAAACAAGAGTCACTGTGAAGGAATATTAAAACTAAGCAGGACCCCCACCCCCTTCTCTTCTGACCCTTGCCAGATTGACTTTTGACCTACTTTCTGGATTCCTGACTCGGGGAGGGGTTGAGGCCTGTCTTTACTAAATAGACATGGTGATGCCGGGGCAGGAAGAGATAATACCGGAATGTGGCCTTGTAAAATTAGGGGAATGGCCCACCGAAACTAGGACCCAGACCAACCTGTTCACCTTGACAGGCACCAAGCTGATGAACTTAGGGTTTTACTTAACCTTAGGAAATGTATGGTAAAAGTGACCCTTACCTGTTGTAAATCTGGCCAATAGTTGATGTTATCTTTACCTTGCACCTGTACACTTTGTGTTTACGGGATTCTTCTGTTCCCTGGGTTCCCATGTGAAATATGTTCTACAGATTCTTCAAAGCCTTTGTGTGACTATAAAAAGCTGATGTGATTTGTACTCAGGGTCGCTCGCTCACATTTGTGACGCTGCGACCCCAGCATGCTGGTCAATAAAATACTCTTCTTGCGTTTTGCATAAGAGACTGCCTCTTGGTGTATTCTTTACTCCGGCACGGCCGTAACAACTGTACTAACTTCCCATCTAGGACCTCTGTTCTCAAAAGGGCTACAGTATTAACTTTAATGGCAAAACTTAATCCCAAAGATTTACTTTGTTTTATTGTGTGTATTATTACGCATCATAAGTTCTAGTTATTTCTAAGTGTCGAACTCCATTGCCTGTATTCCTAGGCATTTCTTTAAAGCTTATTAAGTGCCTCAAATGTAAAATCTTGGATACATGTCTCTGTGAAATTCCTATCTCATATGTTTTAACATAGGGTCAGATATTTAAAGGCAGCCAAGGAGATTTCTGAGAATGGCAAAATTCTGTGGACTTTGGATTCCAAGATTTTGCATATAACTTTAAAGACCCCCCTGATGCAGATTCTGTGTGTTTTTTTCCTTGTTCCTCACATTCATTTTTTATTCTGACACGAAAAAACAAGTTTTGACATTGTATCCTTTATGATATACCAAAATAGCAACAGTTTGGAGCTTTATGCTTAGAAATTCTACAGGTAATATGCCCCAAGATGATTTTTGTGTTTTTGAAAATCAAATTTAAGGCTTTTAAAGAAGAGGAAGATTTTAATTTTCTCCAGAACGTGTTTCATGGCAATTTTCTGGCTAAAATCCACCAGAATTCCACAGAAATTTTGGTGGTTCTGGCTGAAACAAACCAGGAAAACCTGTTTCTCTTATTGCTAACTCAGTCCCAGGTCTTGCTCAAGCCTCTTTGTTTTTTGTTTTTTTTTTTTTTTTTTTGAACATTTTTAATGCACTTCACTGCTTTCAGTGAATTTTTTGTGGTTAAATTGTGTTTTCTTTTCTTCTTTTTCTTTTTCTTTTTCTTTTTTTTTTTTTTTTGGACTGGCAGAGTTAGACAGTAAGAGAGAGAGAGACAGAAAGAAAGGTCTTCCTTCTGTTGCTTCACCCCAAATGGCCACTACAGCCAGTGTGATGCACTGATCCGAAGCCAAGAGCCAGGTGCTTCCTCCTGGTCTCCCATGAGGATGCAGGGCCCAAGTACTTGTGCCATCCTCCACTGCCTTCCCGGGGCCACAGCAGAGAGCTGGACTGGAAGAGGAGCAACCAGACAGAATCCAGCACCCCAACCAGAACTAGAACCTGGGTCCCAGTGTCGCAGTTGGAGAAATAGCAAGTGAGCCGTGGTGCCAGCTTATATTGTGTTTTCAAGCAGGATGGTGGATTCCAGGGAACTGGATGAATGTTCTTTTAAAAATCAGTGCATAGGACTTTGGATTTCTGGAATACCATGTTTTTCATTGTTTTTCAGCACTTCCCTCCATTTTCTTTGGCTCTCAAATTGTTTTTTTCCTTATACCTTTCATTCATTTTTTTTCTGACCCAAAAAAATCAAGTTGTGACATAATATCCATTATGATTTACCAAAAAGTCTACATTTTGGAGTTTTATGTTTAGAAATCTACAGGCAACACCCACCAAGATGATTTTTGCGTTTGTTAAAATGAAATTTAAGCCTTTTATAGAAGAGAAAGATTTAAATTTTCTCCAAAACAAGTTTGACTGCGATTTTCTGGCTAAAATCCACCGGAATGGCACAGTAATTTGGTTGCTTCCGTTTGGATCAAACCAGAATAATCTGGTTCTCTTGTTGCCAAATCAATCCCAGATTGTGCAAAAGCCTCTTGGTTTTTTTGTTTTTTGTTTTTATGTTTTTGGTTTTTGGCACATTTCTTTTCATTCACTTCACTGTTTTTAATGAATTTTATGATTATGCATTGTGTTTTCATGACTCTGGTGGAATTCAGGGAAAAGGATTAATGGTCTTTTGAAATCAGGACACAGGCTTTGGGCTTTCTGGAATAGCAGGTTTGTTTCATTGTTTTGGGTGCATCCGCTGATTTTTCCACTGCTTTTCAGCAATTCCCTCCATTTCTTCTGATTTTCAATGTTTTTCCCTTGTTCTTTGTGTTCATTTTTTATTCTGACCCAAAAAAAAAAAAACAAGTTTTGACATCGTATCCATTATGATACACAAATAAAAAGTACACATTAGCTTTTTATTCTTAGAAATATACAGGCAAAGTGCACCAAGATTATTTTTAGCATTTGTGAAAATGATGTTTAAGTGTTTTGTAGAAGAGAAAGATCATAATTTTCTCCAAAATGAATGTGACTGCGATTTTCTGGCCAAAATCTATCAGAATTCCACAGCCAATTGGCTAGTTGTGGCTGGATTAAACTGCAAGGTGTTTGGCGCATAACAAATCTTCCCAGGCAGATGAATCAATTAATTCACAGGCTTTTATTGGGATTCCGCTCCCAGGAGAGGTTCCCTGGTCCCAACAGAGTAACAGAGTGGGGGCCAGGGAAGTTGCGCATCAGAGATTGGGAGTGCTCCTTTTATAGATTCAGGGCATGGTGGTTAAAGGTTGAGGCGGGTCTGATCCTCATTGGTTGACCTTTAGGCACCCACAGGGACCTTGACAAGGACTTTCTTCCCTGGAAGTAGGCCTCTCCATTCCTGGAAGTGTAGGCCTTCCCTCCTTGTGGATCCCAAAGCTACCATCCCGACCTTATGATGATAGGAAAGGGGGCAACGATGAGTCTCTCTGGCTACTTCCTGCTGACTGGGGACGTCGTCTACAGGAGCCCGCTGGGTGTATCTTGGGGCTCCGCAGGGACAGGCATGTATGGATGGAGAAGCATCTGGTTGACTGCCTGGTTGCTGAAGGCCTTGGTTCATTCCATTATCACCTGCGGTAAATTCTTAAACAGACACTGTAGTATATAAGTCAGGGTGAGAATAGCAACCAATGATCCTAAGAGAGGCATTAACCAGGTAATGAAAGGATTTCATAGAGGGAAGGAAATGAGGGGAGGGGCGTCTCTGGTCCCTTGTGAGAATTGTTTGATGGATGTGGTTTAAATCTGATCCTAGCTGAGACCGGGGGAAAGGGCACTCAACTTTTGCAGGTAGAGGGGTTTGTCTGTAGAAAATTCTGAATAATCATACAAACTAAGTGGAGGAGAGGACCATCAATACACACAGGTTGGGAGTAGAGCCACTGATGTCAGAGTAGAAGTTATTACTACAAAGGAATGAGACCCAAGTGGGCTTGACAGGGTCTAGAACAAAAAACAGAATCATTACTAGAGGACCCAAGAAAGGTGCTGTCTCAGCCAAATAGAAACTGACAGAAGGGGCCTGATAATTAATCCAGTGGGCTTTAGGCCTTGTAAGTTAAGAGGCCCAGACCTATCTCTTCATAGGGTACATCCTAAGGGAGGTGTGAACCTCCTTAGGGAAGGCACCCTGTTGACTTGCATTACCTACCTGGCCTGGGAGGAGAGCTGGCCAGGTAAAGGCAGGTGGCATCTCTAACGGAAAATTTACAGTTCTGCCTGCAACGTTGCTGACCCTTCTTGGCCATCTCCTCTCAGCAATGGTGCTCACCTTGGAAGCTGGGCCAAGTGAAGGGCTTTTTTGCTTAGAGCCAATAAGATCTGTGGCTCTCACCTGAAGTCCTTCGACTCCAGGGCAAGTCCATTTCCAGTGATCCGACTCTTGGCTGGTGGAGCTGCCAGGCTCTTTACAAGCTGATTTCTGCTAAAGCCCAGGCTTACCACATTGAAAGCCACTGCAGTGGACTGGCCTGTTGGGTCTCCTTGAGGGCAGATCACTGTACAGAACAGCCTGTAATAGGCCTGTCACCCATTGCTTCTGATGCCTGGGTTTCTTTTCCTCCTGGTTATTGTTAAAGCAGACCAGACAATGCAAGTCAAGGGGGTGCTCAAGAACCATCTCTAATCTTTGGTGGGCTAAACTAGAAGTCTATAGTCACAGGCATGTTATATAATGGTTTATGTTCAGGCAGATAATGCCTGTGAAGACAGCTATATCCTTGCTTTGAAACTTTCTTACCCTTTGGTCTGAAAGGGAGGTTTTGCCTGTTTACTGTGATCATGGTGAAGTCCTTCAGAATAGAATTAGTTTCCTACCTCGAAGAGAATAGAGAAATGAGAGAACAAGTTGGACTTAGAATAGAGAAATGAGGGTGCCAGTACCAGAACGCTTACTGACAATAGCAATATCAAATGAAAATTTAGAAAGCAGTTTAAATCATTAGATAACAAATATAGCAGTTTCAATACTAACTTTTTAAAGCTTTAACTGTTTTTTTTTTAATTTACCAATTGATTCGAATTACTTTCTGCTCTTAGTAACCTCAGCTAACCATACTTTCAGTTGGTACCTATAATACATTATTGGCTTTATCTGTTTACAGCACCATCCCAAAGCACTGAATACAATAGAAATGGCTGGAAAAACTCCATCGGAACCTATAGGAGGACAGCTAAGCACAAAACCAACAACATTTAGTTTTACGAGCAGCAAATCTGATATATAAAACTGTGGATGACAAAAGACTTTAAGTTGCCTCGTTTAAAATTATAAACTTATTATAAACTCAACAAGAGGCACGTGCTTACTTCACATAGCATTTTTGAAAGCACCTGTAGGATTTTATAGAACATTTAACTCTTTAGGCCTCTGTGGCTTTCTCATTAAGATCCAAGATTTCTTTCGTAGCCTTCTGTGACTTCCACACACCCTCTTCAGCTTACTTGAAACAATCCATCATTTCCATTCCAGTCTAGAGTAAACTAGCCATCAGGATGAAGTCAATCTTACAAACCTTGTCCTTTCTTTATTCAAAATAACTCTTTCCTTTTAACCTTCCTTACCAAATGCACATTTCTATAACATTTTAACACAAATTTAACATGCTGAGTATACAAGAGTTTATAATAAATTAGCAGTTACACCTAAATGACTTAAGATGCTGATATGATATAATCTCTACTTGAATTCAATTAATATTAAAATTACATTCATCTAAAACAAGTACTAATTACCCATTGTTGTTTCATTGAGTACTGATTACCAGGAAACCTGTTAAAATAAATTGCAAAAATAAGCTCAGCAAGCTACAAAAAAATATTTTCAAAGGTAGTGATCTTTTTAGATTCAAAGAAAGGAAACCAGAGGAGGAGGCTAGAGAGCCATGTGTCAGGAACAGGTCCTTGTAAAACTTTGCAGAAAGGTGACCAGGGAAGCAGGAGCATCGAATCCCATTAGGATGGGGGTGGGGAGATTGACACTGGTGGTTGGGCCACTTGGCTACCTGGCTTCTAGCAATGGCAGCAGGGAGAGGCAGGACATGGGGTGGGGCAGGGTGGAAGAATGCTCATATGGGGGTGCGAGGTTCCTGGCTAGCTGTGGGATCCCCAGGAACTCAGGAGGGTCCAAAAAGGTGGAGGGTCAAGAGTTTGGTAGTAACACAGAAGAGGCATCCTTAGGAGATGGGGGCCCGCTCATGGCCAGCAAGACCTGGGCTGTGGAGCAGGCAGAGAGGAAAGTAAGGGAGAAGGGAGTAGGAGAGAAGTGGAGGTTTCAGAAAGCCTGGACATATGGGACCTCTGACCATTTTCTCTCCCTGCGGCAGAAATTCTCAAGGTAATTAGGCCATGCCTGGGTGGAGTAGAAGACTAGGCGTTGACTCCGTAGGTCCTGGGCCAGTCCCGGTTTATTCAAGTTCTTTAGGAGGCAGGCCAGGGGGCATTTTGAGTCCCTCCCTCAGGATTGGCCAGATCCCATGGTCTCCCCGGTAGCCCGGATCTACTGAAATTTGGTCAAGGCACCCCCTGTCCCGGACTTCAGTAGACGGATTAGAGGTTAATCCTCTACGGGGTCAAGCCAGCGGCAGGACATCTCCACAAGTCACTGGGAGACTAAACAGCAGAGAACAGAGCCCATGTGCACACGATTTGGAGGACTCTGTCCAGACAGAGAGCTAGCAGGAGATCGCAGAGACTGGGCCAACCCAGAGGAGGGAGGGAGAGCAAGGAAAAAGTTACTTACAGTTGGTCGAGCATGGTCCGTAATTATCCTGGGGCACCAGACAGGTTCAAAGAGCCAGGGGGCCTCAAACCTAGAAAGGGGAGGCTCTAAACCTCAGCTCCCCAGTTTTGGCACCATCTGCAAGGTGTCCAGCGCATAACAAATCTTCCCAGGCAGACGAATCAATTAATTCACAGGCTTTTATTGGGATTCCGCTCCCAGGAGAGGTTCCCTGGTCCCAACAGAGTAACAGAGTGGGGGCCAGGGAAGTTGCGCATCAGAGATTGGGAGTGCTCCTTTTATAGATTCAGGGCATGGTGGTTAAAGGTTGAGGCAGGTCTGATCCTCATTGGTTGACCTTTAGGCACCCACAGGGACCTTGACAAGGACTTTCTTCCCTGGAAGTAGGCCTCTCTATTCCCGGAAGTGTAGGCCTTCCCTACTTGTGGATCCCAAAGCTACCATAAACCAGAAGAATCCGATTCTCTTGTTGCTAACTCAATCCCCATTCTTGCTAAAACCTCTTGGTTTGTTGTTTTTTGCACATTTTTTCATGTATTTCATGGTTCTCAATGAATTTTATTATGTACAATTTGTTTTCACGCTGGATATGGCATTCAGGGAACTGGATATATGGTCTTTTGAAATCTGGGCATAGGCTTTTGACTTTCTGGAATACCAGGTCTGTTTTATTGTTTTGGGTACATCCGCTAATTTTTTCATTCTTTTTCAGCTATTCAGTTTTCTCCAAAATGAGTTTGCTGCAATTCACAGGCTAAAATCCATCAAAATTCCACAGCAATTTGGCCGGTTCTGGCTAGATAAAACCAGAAAAACATGGTTCTCTTGTTGCTAACTCAATCCCAGTTCTTGTTAAAGCCTCTTTTTTTTTTTTTTTGCACATTTTCATGTATTGTACTATTTTTAATGAATTTTATTATGTTACAAATTGTTTTCATTCTTGATGCTGGAATTCAGGGATCAGGATGAATTGTCTCTTGAAATCAGTGCACAGGCTTTTGACTTTCTGGAATACCATGTTTCTTTTAATGTTTTCATGCATATGCCAATTTTTCTATTGTTTTCCCACAATTTCCTCCATTTTTTCTTTTTTTTTTCAATTTGTTTTTTTCCTTGTTCCTTGCAGTTGATTTTATTCTGACAAAAAAAAAAAAACAAACAAGTTTTGACATCATATCCATTATGATACAGCAAAAAAACAGCAGTTTGGAGGCTTATGATTAGAAATCTACAGGCAACATCTACCAGGATGATTTTTGTGTTTGTTAAAATGAAATTTAAGCCTTTTATAGAAGAGAAAGATTTATATTTTCTCTAAAATGTGTTTGACTGCGATTTTCTGGCCAAAATACATTTTTCATGTAATTTACAGTTTTTAATGAATTTTTTGATGTTACAATTGTTTTCTTTTTAAATTTTTATTTTATCTTATTTTTTTTGACGGGCAGAGTGGATAGTGTGAGAGAGAGAGACAGAAAGAAAGGTCTTCCTTTTGCCATTGGTTCACCCTCCAATGGCTGCCGTCACCAGCACACTGAGGCTGGTGCACTGCACTGATCTGATGGCAGGAGCCAGGTGCTTATCCTGGTCTCCCATGCGGGTGTAGAGCCCAAGCATTTGGGCCATCCTCCACTGCACTCCTGGGCCACAGCAGAGAGCTGGCCTGGAAGAGGGGCAACCAGGACAGAATCCAGCACCCCAACCGGGACTAGAACCTGGTGTGCTGGGGCCGCAAGGTGGAGGATTAGCCTAGTGAGCCTCGGTGCCGGCTACAATTGTTTTCATGCTGGATATGAAATTCAGGGAACTGGATGAATGTTCTTTTAAATCATGGCACAGGCTTTTTGCTTTTTCTATTTATGGGGAATCTCCTGAATTTTTCATTGTTTTTTAGCAATTCCCTAAATTTATTCTGGTTTTCTATTCGTTTTTTCCTTGTTATGTGCGTTCATTGTCTATTCTGACCCAAAAAACATGTTTTGAAATAGAATTAATTATGATACACAAAAAAGTTGGAGTTTGGAGATTTATGCAACATGCACCAAAATGATTTTTTGTTTGTTAAAATGAAATTTAAGCCTTTGTAGAAGAGAAAGATTATATTTTTTTCTAAAAAGAGTTCATCTGTGATATTCTGGCTAAAACTCATTGGAATTCCACTGTAATTTGGCCCATTTTGGCTGGATCAAAGCAGAAAAACCTGGTTCTCTTGTTGCTAACTCAATCCCAGGTTTTGCGAAAGCCTCTTTGTTTGTTTTGTTTTTTGACACATTTTTCATGTATTTCACTGTTTTTAATGAATTTTATGATTTTACATTGTGTTTTCATGCTGGATGGCAGAATTCAGGGAAATGGATGAATTGTCTTTTGAAATAGAACACAGGCTTTTGGCTTCCTGGAGTACCAGGTTTGTTTCATTGTTTTGGTTGCATCCCCTGAAATTTTCAATGTTTTTCAGAATTTCTTTCCAAAACCAAATTTCTTTCAAACCAAAACTTTTGGTTTTCAATTTGTTTTTTCTTGTTATTGGTGTTCATTTTTTTATTATGACCCAAAAAACATGTTTTGACATAGTATCCATTTTGATATACCAAAAAAACCCTGCAATTTGTAAGTTTATGCTTAGAAATCTACAGGTAACATGGACCAAGTTGATTTTTGCGTTTTTTAAAATAATATTTAACCGTTTTGTGGAAGAGAAAGATTTAATTTTTCTGCAAATCGAGTTTGACTGCAATTTTCTGGCCAAAATATATCAGAATTCCACCACAATTTGGCCAGTTGTGGCTGGATCAAACCAGAAAAGTCTGATTCTCTTGTTGCTAATCAATCCCAGATTTTGCAAAGCCTCATTGTTTGTTTTGTTTTTGGCACATTTTTCATGTATTTCACTGCTTTTAATGAACTTTAGGATCTTACATTATGTTTTCATGCTGGATATGGAATTGAGGGAACTGGATGAATGGCCTTTTGAAATCAGGGCAAAGGCTTTTGGATTTCTGGAATACCAGGTTTTTTTTTTTATTGTTTTGGGTGCATCTGCTGATTTTTACATTGTTTGTAAGCAATTCTCTTCATTCATTCTGGTTTTCAACTCGTTTTTTTCCCTGTTTCTTCTGTAATTTCTTATTCTGACCAACATAAAACATGTTTTGACATAGTAAGCATTTTGATATACAAAAAAAAAAAAAACTACGGTTTTGAGGTATGTATTTAGAAATCTACAGGTAACATGGACCAAGTTTGTTTTTGTGTTTGTGAAAATGTGCTTTAAGGCTTTTGTAGAAGAGAAATATTTTAATTTTCTCCAAGATGAGTTTGTCTGCAGTATGCTGGCTAAAATCCATCAGAATTCCACAGCAATTTGGCCCATTTTCGCTGGATCAAACCAGGAAAACCCGGTTCTCTTGTTGCTAACTCAACCCCAGCTCTTGCTAAAGCCTCTTTGTTTGTTTTGTTTTTTGGCACATCTCTCATGTATTTCACTGTTTTTCATGAATTTTATGATTTTACATTGTGTTTTCAAGCTGGATGGCAGAATTCAGGGAACTGGATGAATGGTCTTTTGAAATCAGGGCACAAGTTTTGTCATTGGGAATACCAGGTTTGTTTATTGTTTTGGGTGCACCCGCTAATTTTTCCACAGTCTTTCAGCAATTCCCTTCATTTTTTCTGGTTTTCAATTTGTTTTTTGCTTGTTCCTGTCATTTGTTTTTTTATTCTGACACAAAAAAATAAGTGTTAACATAGTATCCATTTTGATATACCAAAAAAATCTACAGTTTGGAAGTATATGCTTAGAAATCCAAAAGCAACACAAACCAAGATGATTTTTGCGTTTGTGAAAATGAAATTAAGCCTTCCCCAGCATAGTATACATTATGATTTTCTGAAAAAACTACAGTTTGGAGGTTTATGCTTAGAAATCTACAGGCAATACGCACCAAGAGGATTTTTGCTCTTGTGAGAATGAAATTTAAGCCTTTTGTAGAAGAGAATATTTTAATTTTCTCCAAGATGAGTTTGTCTGCGATTTTCTTGCTGAAATCCATCGGAATTCCACAGCAATTTGGCGGCTGTGGCTAGATTAAACCGGAAAAACCTGGTTCCCTTGTTGCTAACTCAATCTCAGATTATTCAAAAGCCTCTTTGTTTCATTTTTTGGCACATTTTCACGTATTTCACTGTTTTCAATGAATTTTACAATGTTATAATTGCTTTTTTCATACTGGATATGGAATTCAGAGATCTGGATGAATGGTCTTTTCAAATCAGGGCACAGGCTTTTGACTTTCTGTAATACTGTTTGTTTTATTGTTTTGGGTGCATCCACTGATTTTTCCATGGTTTTCAACCATGCTGTTCATTTATAGGATTTCAATTTCTTTTTTCATTGTTTCTTGTGTTTGTTTTATTTCTAACCCCAAAAAAATCATGTTTGATCTATTTTGATACTGGCTGGATCAAACCAGAAAAATCCAATTATCTTGTTGCCAACTCAATATCAGATTTGTTTTAATTCTTTGCACTTTTTTCATGTAATACACTCTTTTTAATGAATTTTATGATCTTTCATTTCTGTTTTCATGCTGGATATAGAATTTAAAGAACTTGATGAAAATTATCTTGAAATTAGGGCACAGGAATTGCTGATAAACAACAAAAAATCAACTTTGGTTGAGTTAGCAACAAATGAACAAGATTGTTCTGGTGTGCTCCACCCATAACCGGACAAATGGCTATGGAATTCTGATGGAATTAACCAGAAAATTGCAGTCATACTCATATGGAGAGAATTAGAATACTTCTCTCTACAAAAGGCTTAAATTTGATTTTCATAAACACAAAAATCATCATGGTCGGTGTTGCTGAAGATTTCTAAGCATAAAACTTCAATCTGTCATGTTTGTTATATATCATAATGGATTCTCTGTCAAAATAAAAAATGAAGAAAAGGATTAAGGGAAAACAAAATCAGAACCAGAAAAATTGGAAGGAATTGCTGATAAACACTGGAAAAATTGCTGAAGCTCCCGAAACAATTCAAAGAGAATAGAAGTTGAGCAATGCAAAATCTGTGCCTTGATTTAAAAATGTCAGGGACCACGCAGCATGTGGTCTCTTAGTGGAAAACTACTGAGGCGGGGCTAAAACAGCCCAGACCAGAGAGTACTGATAACGCAACCTTGTGTGACCTTGTGCCTTAAGACCTTGTAACCTTTCCCCTACTTGCACTTGTAACCTTTCCCCTACTTTCACAAGCATTGCAGCTACAAGATAAGCTCTCCCTCCTTCCCCTGCCCAACATCCTGCCCTCCTAAATGCCCCTCCTTCCCCTGCCTGACACCCTGCCTTCATGATATATAAGTGTGTGGTTGAAAAATAAAAAGTGCAGCTTGATCTGGACCCTTGTCTTGCTGCCATCTTTGTGTCTCCTGTCCCTTTCATTTCTCCTTCTAGGTGCTCGGCCCCAGTTGCCATCCCACGGGACGGGACAACTGGAGCCTGACGTGGGGCTCAAATGCAGCCCTTGGGGTTCAAGTGCCTGTAAGATTGGAGGAACGCCGCCTTCCAGGAGGAAAACTTGGATCCAAATGATTGTGTGACCGGCTCAGAACTGCCCACCCGAGATCATTAGCATCAGCCGACACTGCAGTGAAGACGGTGCAAGGTAAGGTAAGTGACGGCCATGGGTCAGGCATTATCGTCACGGGAAATGTTCACTTCAAGTCTCAGGGAAGCCCTCAAGACACGAGGAGTTCGGGTTAAAAATAAGGATCTAAAGGCATTTTTTGAGTATGTGGAAAATTTATGAAGGAACAATTGATGAGGTCAAGTGGCAAAGAGTTGGAAATTGTTTAAAGGATTTTCATGATTTCAGTTGGAGTAAATGTTACCTTTGTAAAGTTAATATTACTATGTGAAATGAGGAATTGTGTTGACAAAGTGTCTGGACTACCCATTCTGTTTTTGTATTATGTACTAATTCTACCCTTATTATTGATAGGAATGCTCGGGCAGATTATGCTTGGTTTGCTTTACAAAAAAAAAAGTAAATCCAAATATGCAACAAATGGTTAAGATTCCACAAACCTGCAAGAATGTAACAATTACGGTACTGTTTTTTATTTCCCTGACATGGGTACCCAAGAAGCTAATCCCCTCTCAGATATGTTTCAATTTATCCTTAAAACACCTTAAATATTATTGTGTTTGATTTCTGAATGTATACTTGTATGAGAAATTTGTATTGTATTCTTATGATGATGTGTTAAGTACACCTACACCTCGATGCAACCTTAGGGCCAAATGTAAGGACAGATTTTTAAAATGGAGAGGCTTGTATCTAGGTTTGGCTCTGATAAACAAGCAACTTGTCTGTCAGATAACCTTCTCCTGCTCCTTCAGAGCCTGGCCAGCTCCTGGGGAGGAGGATAAAGGAATGTTTCTGATAAACAGGTAGGCATGCTTTGTGTCTCAGCTATCTGGCCAAGATCCAGGATGAGACGCACTGCTTGCCTAAAATCTTGGCAAAGAGCCACCCTTGTCCTTGGGGGCTTTTAGAGGGAGCCAGAACAAGCCTCTGCTACTGCTGTTTCATCCTGGGGTTACACGCAGTGAAACTGAATGTTAAACATGCCTGTGATGATTACTGATAATGTTTAATTCTCAGTATGGATTGAAGATTGCCTAGTGATGCCCACAGTACTGTAAATTCTACCAAACATAAGTACAACACGGGCATGGATCAATTGGCTACTGTGGCTGAAGTGTTCTGTGACAGTCCCTTTCATGAGAGATTAACAAAATGAATTCACTTAAAAACAGGACATTCAGGACCTGCCGTTCTACATGGTATGTCATTACAAAAATCAACAAGGAGGGTTATGCCCAACAAAACGAGGGTGCTATAAATGTGGGCAATAGAGACATGTGCAAAAATCATCCAAAAGCTAAAAATCAAAATAAAACTCCTCCTGGGATTTGCCCCCAGTGCAAAAAGAAAAGGCATTGGGCCAATAAATGTGGCTCCAAAACTGATAAAAAAAGGTAATTCATTAAAGAACAAAGTTCGGGAAACTCCCAGAGGGGCCAGGGGCTGGCCCCAGTATCTCAAAGGACAAACCCTGGGGCAGTACAGTTTGTCTCCTCCCAGCCTCAGGCTCAGCAAATACCTCAACAATTGCTTCCCTCCAACGAGCAACCCCAGGTAGTGCAGGACTGGACCTCTGTGCCGCCTCCGATACAATATTAGATTCCACCTAGGGCCCACAAATTATCCCTACAGGGATGTGGGGCCCCTTGCCTTCGGGTACCTGTGCTTATATTCTTGGCCAAGAGTCAGCCACCCTTAAAGGCAATCAAGTTTTTCCCAATATTATTGACGGTGACTTTACCGTGGAGATAAAAATCCTAGCAGCCACTATTAATGGAGTAGCTATTGTTCCACAGGGCACCCGTCTAGCACAACTGGTTCTTCTGCCTTTAATTACTGGAACTACATCCTCAATTTTTTCCAGGCCCCTAGGTATTACCTCTTTGGGCTCCTTGAATGCTTATTGGGTCCAGCCAATTACAAAAAATAGGCCTGTGTTAACCCTTACTATTGAAGGAAAGGATTTCAAGGGCATTTTGGATACAGGGATGGATGCCGCAGTCATGTCTCAAGATCATTGGCCCGCCCATTGGCCGCTGACCACACTGATTTGTGAGGTATAGGCCAGTCCAATAACCCCCAAGTCAGCTCAAGGGTATTACACTGGAAAGATAAGGAAGGCAGTCAGGGCACTGTGACTCCTTTTGTATTACCAGGCCTCCCTGTTAACCTGTGGGAACGTGACATTCTTTCCCAAATGGAAGTTATCCTGTGCAGCCCTAGTGCTGTGGTCACACAACAAATGCTGCGCATGGATTATGTGCCTGGCACAGGACTGGAAAAAATGAGACAGGGCTTAACTCAACCTATTACAGCACCCCCTAAAACAGATAGACATGGGCTCGGATATTTGGATTTTTAGTAACGGCCACTGGCCTTCCTGTACCCAATGCAGATAAAATCACATGGAATACTCAAACTCCTGTTTGGGTGGATCAGTGGCCACTTACCCAAGAAAAGCTAAATTCCACTACAGAGCTTGTACAGGAGCAGCTCACGGTTGGACACCTAGAGCCTTCCAATTCTTCCTGGAATACACCCATTTTTGTCATAAAGAAAAATTATGGTAAATGGCACCTTTTACAGGATTTGTGCACCATTAATGAGGTCATGGCACCCATGGGAGCCCTCCAACCTTGCATCCCAGCCCCTGTTGCCATTGCTAGAAGCCAGGTAGCCATGTGGCCCAACCACCAGTGTCAAGCTCCCCACCCCCATCCTAATGGGATTCGATGCTCCTGCTTCCCTGGTCACCTTTCTGCAAAGTTTTACAAGGACCTGTTCCTGACACATGGCTCTCTAGCCTCCTCCTCTGGTTTCCTTTCTTTGAATCTAAAAAGATCACTGCCTTTGAAAATATTGCTTTGTAACTTGCTGAGCTTATTTTTGCAATTTATTTTAACAAGTTTCCTGGTAATCAGTACTCAATGAAACAACAATGGGTAATTAGTACTTGTTTTAGATGAATGTAATTTTAATATTAATTGAATTCAAGTAGAGATTATATCATATCAGCATCTTAAGTCATTTAGGTGTAACTGCTAATTTATTATAAACTCTTGTATACTCAGCATGTTAAATTTGTGTTAAAATGTTATAGAAATGTGCATTTGGTAAGGAAGGTTAAAAGGAAAGAGTTATTTTGAATAAAGAAAGGACAAGGTTTGTAAGATTGACTTCATCCTGATGGCTAGTTTACTCTAGACTGGAATGGAAATGATGGATTGTTTCAAGTAAGCTGAAGAGGGTGTGTGGAAGTCACAGAAGGCTACGAAAGAAATCTTGGATCTTAATGAGAAAGCCACAGAGGCCTAAAGAGTTAAATGTTCTATAAAATCCTACAGGTGCTTTCAAAAATGCTATGTGAAGTAAGCACGTGCCTCTTGTTGAGTTTATAATAAGTTTATAATTTTAAACGAGGCAACTTAAAGTCTTTTGTCATCCACAGTTTTATATATCAGATTTGCTGCTCGTAAAACTAAATGTTGTTGGTTTTGTGCTTAGCTGTCCTCCTATAGGTTATGATGGTCTTTTTAGACTTGCTTACCACTGAACAGGGAGGTATTTGCTTGGCTTTACAGGAAAAATGAAGTTTTTATGCTAACAAGTCTGGCATTGTTCGCGATAAAATCAAGACACTTCAAGAAAATCTGGAGTGTTATCAATGTACCATGGCTGAAAATCTCTTTTGGATGGGATGGAATGGACTGCTTCCCTATTTGCTACCACTTTTAGACCCCATTGCTGGTTTGCTTGTTATACAATCTGTATAGGTCCTCATCTTTTCAATAAGCTGATGACTTTTATCAAACAGCAAGTAGAAAATTTAGTAGCCAGAGCAATTCAAATACATTATCAATACCGGCCATGGAAGATCCCCTGGAGAACGTTATCTCTCTCTCTGGCTGGTGAGGTCTGGCCTGTGAGGTCATGGTCCCTCCAACAACTGACTCTCCCCTTTGGTCTGCTGCTGCCCCAGTCGGGAGCCCAGGAAGGGCCCTAGGACTATCAATAAGACAAGTAGTAAGCCAATGATGGGCACCTCCTGGAACCACACCCACCTAAGACAGGAGTCCTTGGGGACTGGCAAGGATATCCAGTGAACGGTAAGAGATGAAGGCGCTCAGGGTCAATTCCTAAGACAGGCACTGCTCATTCACTACACTTAGCATAATTGGTAGCCATTTTTACTTAATTAATAAAAAAGAGGTATATATCAGGGACCACGCAGCAGCAGCATGTGGCCTCTTAGTGGAAAACTGCTGAGGCAGGGCTAAAACAGCCCAGACCAGAGAGTACTGATAACATAACCTTGTGTGACCTTGTGCCTTAAGATCTTGTAACCTTTCCCCTACTTGCACTTGTAACCTTTCCCCTACTTTCACAAGCATTGCAGCTACAAGATAAGCTCTCCCTCCTTCCCCCACCCAACGTCCTGTCCACCTAGATGCCCCTCCTTCCCCTGCCTGACACCCTGCCTTCATGATATATAAGTGTGTGGTTGAAAAATAAAAAGTGCAGCTTGATCTGGACCCTTGTCTTGCTGCCATCTTTGTGTCTCCTGTCCCTTTCATTTCTCCTTCTAGGTGCTCGGCCCTAGTTGATGTTCCACGGGATGGGACATAAAAATCTCCAATCCTCACTTACCCTGAATTCCCTACTCCAGCAAAAAACAAACAAACAAACAAAAAACCAAAAAAAAATGTGGAACATCACAAAATTCTTTAAAACCATGACATATATGCAAAATGTGCGAAAAAACCAAACAAAAACAGACGCTTTAGCAAGATATAAGATTGAGTTAAAAACAAGTGAAAGGGATTGTTCCAGTTGGATCCACCCATAACCAGCCAAATGGCTGTGGAATGCTGCTGGAATTAACAAGAACATCACAGTCACACTCATTTGGAGAAAATTAGAATCCTTCTCTCTACAAAAGGCTTAAATTTCATTTTAACAAACACAAAATAATCTTGTTTGCTGTTGCTGAAGATTTCTAAGCATACAAATCCAATATATCGTGTTTTCTATACATCATAAGGAATTTTCTGCCAAAACTCTTGGTTTTGGGGTCAGAATAAAAAAGGAAGGAAAGGAATAAGGGAAAGCAATCTCAGAACCAGAAAAATTGGAAGGAATTCCTGATAAGCATGGGAAAAACCAGATGAAAGACCAAAAGTAATTAAAAAAAAACCTAGAGTTCCAGCAAGCCAGAACTGGTGTTTTGATTTAAAAATACCATTCCTCACTTACCCTGAATTCCGTATTCCAGCAAGAAAAAAACAAACACAAACAGAGGCTTTAGCAAGATTGAGATTGAGTTAGCAACAAGTAAATGGGATTGTTCCGGTTGATCCACCCATAACCAGCCAAATGCCTGTGGCCAATTTATTGTGTTTTCTATACATCATAATGGATTCCTTGTCACAAGTCTTGGTTTTGGGGTCAGAATAAAAAAGGAAGGAAAGGAATAATGGAAAGCAATCTCAGAACCAGAAAAAATGGCAAGGAATTGCTGATAAGCACCGGAAAAATCAGCTGAAGGACCCAAAGCAATTTAAAAAAGCTATAAATTGAGCAAGCCAGAACCTGTGTTTTTATTTAAAAATACCTTTCCTCACTTACCCTGAATTCCATATTCCAGCAAGAAAAGCAATAGAACATCATAAAATTCATTACCAACAGTGATACAAATGAGAAATTTGCCATTAACCCTAAACAAAGAAGCTTAACAAGGTCTGGAATTGAGTTGGCCATAAATGAACTAGGTTGTTCTTGTTGGATCCACCCATCACCGGCCAAATGGCCCTGGAATTCTGATGGAATTAACCAGAACATTGCAGTCACACTCATTTGGAGAAAATTACAATCCTTCTTGCTAAAAAAGGTTTAAATTTCATTTCACAACAAAAAAAATTATCTTGTTCAATATTGTTGAAGATTTCTAAGCATAAACTACAATTTTGTAGTGTTTGTTATATATCATAATGGACTGTCTGTCAAAACAATGGTTCATTGGTTCAGATTAAAAAAGGAGGGAAAGGAATAAGGGAAAGCAAATCAGAACCAGAGAGAATGCAAAGAATTGCTGATAAACAATGAAAAATTCCACTGAAGCACCCAAAGCCATTACAAAATCTTAGAATTTGAGCAAGCCAGAACTGTGCCTTGATTTAAAAAGATCATTCCTCACTTACCCTGAGTTCCATATTCAAGTAATAAACAAAATGGAACATCATAAAATTCATTACCAACAGTGATATGTATGGAAAATTTGCCAAAACAAAAACAAAAACAAAGAGCATTTAGCAAGGACTGGGATTGAGTTAGCAAAAAGTGAACCGGATTGTTTTGGTTGGATCCACCCATAACCGGCCTAATAGCTGTGGAATTCTGATGGAATTAAGCAGAAAATCCATGTCACGCTTGTTGTGGAGAGAAATTAAATCCTTCTCTCTACAAAAGGCTTGAATTTCATTTTCACAAACACAAAAATCATCTTGGTCGCTGTTGCTGAACGTTTCTAAGCATAAAATTCCAATTTATCGCGTTTTCTGTATATCATAATGGATTCTCTGTCACAACTCTTGGTTTTTGGGTCAGAATAAAAAACGAAGGAAAGGAACAAGGGAAAACACTCTGAGAACCAGAAAAAGCAATGAATTGCTAATAAACACTGGAAAAATTGGCTGAAGCTCCCAAAACAATTCAAAGAGCCTACAAGTTGAGCAATGCAAAACCTGTGCATTGATTTAGAATCTCAATCCTCCCTTACACTGATTTCCATATTCCAGCAAAAAAAAAATTTGTAACATCACAAAATTCTTGAAGACCATGAAATATATCAAAAATATGCAAAAATAAAAAACAGAGTCTATAGCAAGATATGAGATTGAGTTAGCAACAAGTGAAAGGAATTGTTCCAGTTGGATCTACTCATAACTGGCCAAATGCCTGTGGAATGCTGCTGGAATTAACCAGAAAATCGAAGTCACACTCGTTTTGGAGCGAATTAAAATGCTTCTCTTTACAAAAGGCTTAAATTTCATTTTCACAAACACAAAAATCATCTTGGTCACTGTTGCTGAAGAGTTCTAAGTGCAGTACTCCAATTTGTTGTGTTTTCTATATATCATAATGGGTTATCTGTCACAAGTCTTGGTTTTTGGGTCAGAATAAAAAAGGAAGGAACGGAATGAGGGGAAAAAATCTCAGAACAAGAAAATTTGCAAGTAATTGCTCATAAGCACCAGAAAAATCAGCTGAAGGACCCAAAGCAATTACAAAAAACCTAGAGATCCAGTAAAACCAGAACTGGTGATTTGATTTAAAAAGACCATTCCTCACTTACCCTGAATTCCGTATTCCAGCAGGAAAACAAAATGGAACATCATAAAATGCATTAAGAAAAGTTATATATATGAAAAATTTGGCATCAACCAAAAAATAAAGTGGCTTCAGCAAGGTCAGGGATTGAGTTAGCAACAAGTCAACAGGATTGTTCTGGTTGGATCCATCCATAACTGGCCAAATGGCTGTGGAATTCTGATGGAATTAACCAGAAAATCGCTGTAAAGCTGTTTTTGCAGAGAAATAAAAATCCTTCTCTCCACAAAAGTTTTAACTTTCATTTTCACAAACACAAAAATTATCTCAGTCAGTGTTGCTGAAGATTTCTAAGCTTAATGCTTGGGTTTGGTTTAGGTCCAGGGGTAGTTCTAGGACTAGGGCTAGGGCGAGGGTTAATGTTAGGGTTAGGGCTAGGATTAGGGTTATGGTTAGGGCTAGGGTTAGGATTAGTGTTAGGGTTAGGGCTAGGGCTAGGGTTAGGGTTAGGGATAGTTTTAGGGCTAGGGTTAGGGTTATGGTTAGGGCTAGGGCTAGTGTTATATTTAGGGCCAGCTTTATGCTTTTGGTTAGGGCTAGGGTTAGCGTTAGGGCTAGGGATAGTGTTAAGGTTCCTATAAGGGCTAGTGTTAGGTTTAGGGTTAGCGCTAGGGCTAGGTCTAAGGCTAGGGTTAGGTTTAGGGCCAAGCCTAGGACTGGGGCTAGGGCTAGTGTTAGTGTTAGTTTTAGGGCTAGTGTTAGTGTTAGTGCTAGGATTAGGGTTAGGGTTAGGTCTAGGTTTAGGGTTAGGGCTAGTTTTAGAGCTAGGATTAGGGCTAGAGCTAAGGCTAGGACTAGTTTAGGGTTAGGACTAGAGCTAGATCTAGTGTCAAGTTTAGGGTAAATGCTTGGGTTTGGGCTGGTCTAGGGCTCATGCTTGGACTGGGGCTAGGACAAGGGTTAGAGCTAGAGTTAGGGTTAGGTTTTGGGCTAGGTCTAAGACTATTGTTAGGGTTAAGACTAGTCCTAGAGCTAGAGCTGGGTTTAGGGTTAGGGCTTGGGTTAGTGTCAAGTCTTGGGCTAGGGCTAGAACTAGGGCTAAGCCTCAGGCCAGGGTTAGGTTTAGGGCCAAGCCTAGGACTAGGGCTATGGCTAGGTTTAGGTTTGGGTTAGTATTAGGGTAGTGTTAGGATTAGGGCTAGGGTTAGGGTTAGGTTTAGTACTAGGGTTAGGATTACGGCTTGGACTAGGTCTAAGGCTTGGTTTAAGTTTAGGGCTAAGCTCAATGATAGGGCTAGGGTTAGGTTTAGTATTGGGTTAGGGCTTTGGTTAGGGTTGAGTCTAGGGCTAAGGCTAGGACTACGGCCAGGGTTAGGGTTAGGGTTAGGGTTAGGGCTAGTGTTAGGATTAGGGTTAGGGCTAGGGCTATTTCTAGGTCTACAGTTAGTGTTTTGTGTAGGGCTAGTGTTTGTGTTAGTGCTAGGGTTAGGGATGAGGATAGGGTTAGGGTTAGGTTTATTTCTTGGGTTAGGGTTAGGTCTAGTCCTAGGACAAAGGCTAGGTTTAGGGCTAGGATAAGATGTAGGGTTAAGGTTAGTGTTAGGGCTCATTTTAGAGTTACGGGTTGGGCTAAAGTTAGCGCTAGAAATAGGTTTAGTGTTAGGACTAGGGCTAAGTCTAGTGTCAGGGTTAGGGTTAATGCTTGGGTTTGGTTTAGGTCCAGGGCTAGTTCTAGGACTAGGGCTAGAGTGAGGGTTATTGTTAGGGTAAGGCTAGGGTTAGGGTTATGGTTATGGTTATGGTTAGGGCTAGGTTTAGGATTAGGGTTAGTGCTAGGGTTAGGGTTAGGGCTTTGGCTAGGGTTTTGGCTAAGGTTAGGGTTAGGGCTAGTGTTAGTTTAGGGTTTGGGTTAGGGTTAGGGCTAGGTCTATGTCTAAGGCTAGGTTTATGATTAGGGCTAAGCCTAGTGCTAGGGCTAGTGACAGACTTAGGGTTGGTGTTAGGTTGGTTTAGGGTAAGGGTAAGGTTAGGTTTAGTGCTAGTGTTAGGGTTAGGATTAGTGTTTGGGTTAGGTCCATTGTTAGGATTAGGTCTAGGGTTAGAGTTAGCGTTAGTGTTTGGGTTAGGGCTATTGTTAAGGTTAGGGCTTAATTAAGGTTAGGGTTAGGATTAAGGCTAGAGTTAAGGTTAGGGTTAGGGATATGGTTATGAATAGGGTTAGGGTGAGGGTTAGGGTTAGGGGTAGGGTTACAGTTAAGGTTACGGTTAGGGCTACGCCATGGGTTAGAACTTGTGTTATGATTAGGACTAGGGTTAGGGTTAACAGGTTAGCGTTAGGGTTAGGTCTAGAGTTAGGATTAGGGTAGGGTTAGGGTTAGGGTTTGAGTAAGGTTAGGGCTAGTGTTAGTTTTAAGGCTAGGTTTAGGGTTAGAGTTAGGGCTAGGCTTTTCATTAGGTTAGTTTTAGCGTTATGGTTAGTGTTAGGGCTAGGGTTAGGGTTAGGATTATTGTTACGCCTTGGGTTAGGATTAGGGTTAGGGCTAGGTTTAGGGTTAGGGTTTTGAGTAGGGTTAGAACTTGGGTTAGAGTTAGGGCTAAGGATAGGGTTAGGGTTAGGTTTAGGTATATGTCTAAGGCTAGGGTTATGTTAGGGCTAAGCCTAGTGCTGCGGCTAGTGATAGACTTAGGGTTGGGGTTAGGGTTGGTTTAGGGTTAGGGTTAGGGTTAGGGTTAGAGTTAGGGTTAAGCCTTCGGTTAGGGTTAGGGCTAGGGCTAGGGCTAGGGTTAGGGTTAGGGCTAGGTCTAGTGTCAGGGATAGCGTTATGATTAGAGCTATTCCTCATGCTAGAACTAGTGATAGACTTATGGCTGGTGTTAGGGTTGGTTTAGAGTAAGGGTTATGTTTAGGATTTGGATTAGTTTTAGGGCTTGTGTTATTTTTATGGCTAGTGTTATGGTTAGGGCAAGGGTTAGAGTTAGAGCTAGTGTTATGATTAGGGCTAAGGTTAGGGTTAGGGTTAGGGTTAAGTTTATGGTTAGGGTATTTCTAGTGTTAGGATTGGCCTTAGGGTTAGGGTTAGGGTTTTTGTTATGGTTAGGGCTTGTGTTAGTTTTAGGGCTAGGTTTAGTGTTAAGTTTAGGGCTAGACTTAGGTGTAGGGTTAGAGCTAGGGTTAGGGTTAAGGATAGGGCTAGGGCCAGTTTAGGGTTAGGTTTAGGGTTAAGGCTAGATTAAAGGTTAGTGTTAGGTGTAGGGTCAGGGTTAGCATTACGACTAGTGTTAGGGTTAGGTTTAGGGCTAGGGTTAGGGCTATAGTTAGGGTTTGGTTTAGGATAAAGTTTAGGGTTAGGGTCAGGGCTAGTGTTATGATAAGGGCTAGGGTTAAGCTTAGGGTTAGGGTTAGGTTTAGAGGTAGGTTTAGGGACAGGGTTAGCGCTAGCGTTAGGGTTAGGGCTTAATTAGGGTTAGGGTTAGGGTTAAGGCTAGAGTTATGGTTAGGTTTTGGGCTATGGTTAGGGATAGGGTTAAGATGAGGGTTAGGATTAGAGTTAGCTTTAGTGCTTAGGTTAGGGTTAGGGTTAGGTCTAGGTCTAGGGTTAGGGCTTTTGTTATGATTAGGGCTAGTGTTTGGATTGCTGTTAAGGTTACTGTTAGGGTTAGGTCTAGTGTTAGGATTAGGGATAAGGTTAGGGTTAGTGTTTGTGTTAAGTTTAGGGCTAGTGTTCAGGCTAGGTTTAGGATTAGAGTTAGGGCTAGTTTTAGGGCTAGTTTTAGGGTTAGAGCAAGGGTTAAAGTTAGATCTAGTGTTATGATTAGGGCTAAGGTTAGGGTTAGGGTTAAGGTTAAGTTTAGGGTTAGGGTATTTCTAGTTTTAGGATTGGCCTTAGGGATAGGGTTAGGGTTTGAGTTTTTGTTAGGGTTAGGGCTAGTGTTAGTTTTAGGGCTAGGTTTAGGGTTAAGTTTAGGGCTAGTCTTAGGTGTAGGCTTAGAGCTAGAGTTAGGGTTAAGGTTAGGGCTAGGGCCAGGTTAGGGTTCGGCTTAGGGTTAGGGCTAGGTTTAGGGTCGTGTTAGCTGTAGGGTGAGGGTAAGCATTACGGCTAGGGTTAGGGTTAGGTTTAGGGCTAGGGTTAGGGTTATGTTTGTGTTAGGTCTAGTGTTAGGATTAGTCTAGGTTTAGGGTTAGAGTTGGTGTTAGGATTAGGGCTAGAGTTATGGATAGAGTTAGGGTTAGGGCTTAATTAGGGTTAGGGTTAGGGTTAGGGTTAAGGCTAGAGTTATGGTTAGGTTTTGAGCTATGGTTAGGGATATGGTTAAGGTGAGTGTTAGGGTTAGAGTTAGCTTTAGTGCTTAGGTTAGGGTTAGGGTTAGGTCTTGGTCTAGGGTTAGGGCTTTTTGTTATGATTAGGGCTAGGGTTTGGATTATTGTTAAGGTTAGTGTTAGGGTTAGGTCTAGTGTTAGGATTAGGAATAGGGTAGGGTTAGGGTTTGTGTTAAGTTTATGGCTAGTGTTCAGGCTAGGTTTGGGTTAGGGTTGGGGCTAGGTTTAGGGTTAGGTTAGGGTTAG